>CM068542.1:48762941-57810441 GCA_035048495.1 Euptelea pleiosperma | reverse complement strand
TCTAACCCCATCAAATGTGGTTTTAAAGTTACACGGTAAAATCGACGGTCCATAATGCTTCAGCTTCTAAACCAGTCTATGAATATCAGAATGATTTGAATTTTTGTGAGGATGATCTCCTCACCACGGAGATCATCCTCACCAAAAATCAGCCATTGATTCATCTTCTATGTGGGTACGCCAAGATGGGGTCGAAAAAGGAGGTAAAAAATTGGGGTCCCTTGAGCCCGACTCATTAATGATTATAGAGAAGATCTCTGCAAAGGTTTTTCAATTTCTTTGGAGATTTATAAAGGGAAAAGAATGCAACAAGGTATACCCAACGCTTTTGGCACGAGGAAACGCGCTTTTTTTGTTACTCACCACTCAGCCAGGCTGGCATTTTGACCCGGCCGGGCCTGGGTCGAGCTCGAGTGCACCCTCTTGAGGCCCATCCTGGACAAGGCCCAATGATCCCGGCCCAACAAGTCCGGCCAGCCCAGGATGAGGTACGCCCAGCCCAGCCTGATTTGGCCCAACCCGACGGACCAAGATGCCACCCTGGCACACCACTGCCATATGGGCCCACGGACTGCACAGATGTTCAGCACATCCCTTTGTCGATATGCACACCAAAAATCACCCTGATTGGTAATCTCTGTGATTCTAGCCATTGGATTCAACCAACTTTTTTAGTACTCAAAAGAGCTGATTTTTTGTATGATTGTCCCACGGGTACCTAACATCCATGCAGTCAGTGAGAACATATGGCAGCCGTGAGTAACAAAAATCTTGCTTCCTCACGCTAAAAAGCATAAGGTATACTTGTTACATCACGGCCCTTTATAAAGAGAGATTGAGGTAATGTTTTCAAACGTGGAAGCGCGTTTTTGTTACTCACCGCTTCCATATGGGCCCACAGACAACATGGATGGTTAGCCCACCGCCCTTAGTAGACATTCAAAACAAAAATCAGTTTCTTTGATAATTTTTAGCCGTTGGTTTTTGTACTAACAAATATTGGGGGTGGGGGGTAGGTAATCAGACTCAATGGCTAGACCGTGAGGGAAGGGTGAAAGAGCCTCCATCGGGGAGTGAAATAGAACATAGAACAAATCCCCCAAGCAATAGGAGGAGACCAGGGCTCTGACCATGTGAATACATGATCAAAAGGGTTGTATTTGGCAGAGAATTGGGAAATCAGACTGAATTTTTTGGCGTCCATCACGGGTTGGGCCAAACATTGAGGCTAAGTGCTGGAGGAAGAAAAGAGTGGTCCCGGCATATTTTTATGCGACCCTCCAAAAATTCTCTCCATTTCACCCCAGAAAACTCTCTCCATTTCCCGTACTTTAGATCAACATTATCCTGTAATTATAAGATAAGAAGAACCAAATATTCTTGATTAATGAGTTATGAGATTAGAGGATTATTACCTAGAGTAAGCTGTAACACTGGAAATTCTTCTTTGTCTGGTTCTGGTATGCAACGGACTCCATCTTTTGCACCATCGTCGTAGGTGCCACTTGGGCAAGAGCAAAAGTATGCTCCTGGTGTATTATTGCAAATCCCCTCGCAGGAATTGTTGTTTTTATCTGCGCACTCATCGATATCTGCAGGTTCAGGCAATTATAGTCAATTACACACAAATCACTCTCAACACGGAGTTAAAAAGAGGGTCTAAGTTTACCTTTGCATCCGTTGGGGAGGTATGGGTTCCCTTGGTAACCCTCCTTGCAGTAGCAACGATATCCAGGGCCGTTGGTGGAGTTAGAGCAGTCGCTATTCTCCGCCCGACATGCATAATTGGACACCTCTCCTCTTAATGCTTCTTCACATGTCTCATTCCCTATCGCCCAATCCAGAACCACCGGAACTTTGACTCTACCATTGAAGTCTTTCAGGTCCGACACTGAGAAATTGTAACCCCCTTGTTCGACTAGAAACGCGAAGCTGCACGGATTGAATTCCCAAGTCCGATTGTGGTTGTTATAGCTGGTAATAGAAATTTTTATCTTCTTGACCCCCTTTGGGATCGACGTCTGGCAACAACCAATGCCGGAGCAATCCCCGTCTATTACACTCTCTTGGCTTTCGCAGATTGAAACGCACCCTCCAGTGTACTCCTGTCCCTGGGAACCGGTGATGTACGCGAGGGTGTCGCAACCGATGGCCGTGAATCTATTACGGGAATCGGAAAACGTGTAGGGATATTTATTCATGTAAATCGAAGGGCTGCTTCGATTGGCCTGGACGCCGTTCTCATTATAACAGTCGCGGGCGACCATGTTGTTGATGCGCACTTGGCCTTTTAAGGATATATCAAGAACCTCCACAGTTCCAGTGGACAAGAAAAGTTTGGGAGGGTTGAAAGAATGGTTGCAGGTTATGTCCAACTTTTCTCTGTAACAGTTTGAATCTCCTCCGATGATGCCGAACGGATATGGAACGCTAACGTTTCCGCATTTCTCTTCGCAACCCGGCATGGTCTGCTGTGCACCCAATGCTGCCGATCGCCATAATAAGGTGATGAGGAGGTAAAGCAACGCAGACCAGACCATTTTCGGTGAAATCCTCTCGCCTTGCTTCTCAATATTACACAAAAAGATTCTCTGAACATGCAATATTACAGCTGATTCTTCTTCGTTCACTTTACTACTTTCCTCTCTTTTTAGTCTTTAAATTTAAACTTCCAAAAGTCATCACAGTAGACTTCACGGTGATGACTTTTTTTTTTTTGGTGTTGGGCTCCAGTGACAGCTCTAAAATGACAGGCTCCAGTTACAAGACACAATATGAGACACGTGGCAGAATTAGAGGACTATGCCGTATGGATGTTTGTCCAATCCCTAGGCGGACCTGAAAACCAAAAATCAGCCTGATTAGTGATTTCTAGGCGTTGGATTAGAATTATTTTCATGGGTTGATTTTAACCGTGGGAATTTAATCACCATTGACCATTATTTGAGGTACAAAGATACAAAGGTATGAAATCACTAATCAAGCTGATTTTTGGTTTGTAGGTCGAACTAGGGATTGGAAAAACATCCATATGGTCAGCGTCCTGTAAGACTGTGCCACGTGTCTCATAATGTGGCTGTGATCGGTTTCGCTCACACCGGGGTGTGACCAAAGCATCAGTCCAATCTGTTCCCTTGTTGAAAAAGAAGTAAAAAACAACAAATTCTATTACCTTCGTTTAAAAAAAAAAAGAAGAAGGAAAAAGATGCAGCAAGGTATGCTGAAACTTTTTCAAATGGGGAAGCACGATTTTTTTAATTCATCGCTGTCATCTAGGCCCACTGACGGCATGGATGTTTATCCCACTCCTTGGTGAATATACACACCAAAAATCAGCCTGATTGGTAATTTCTAACCATTTAGATTTTAGTACTTTAAAGGCTTTCTTATAGCCGTTACATTCAACCATTGTTTTTAGTACTAAAACCAACGTTTAAAAATCATCAAAGAAGCTGCTTTTTGGTATGATGATCGACTAAGGGGTGGGCTAAACATCCATGCAGTCGGTGGGCCTGGCAGCAGTGAGAAGTCAACAGGATACAATCCTGTGAAGTTAACCTATGACCCGAAAAAATAAAATCGTATTAAGTCAACAGGAAGTACACTTTCACGCGGTGTTTTAAAAACCCTAATACGTTTCTAATTGTTTCGTGGGTGTACATTGTATTAAGCAACTGAAATCGGTGTTTAATTGAAAACTCCAAAATTAGATTAAAAAAAAAAGCCTTGAAAAATGACTCAACTCGAAAGTTGCGAAGTTGAGTTAACTCCGAGACTCTAATTCACTTTAAACAACTCTACAAGAATCTATATAACAAAACAGGGAAGTTGTCTCCCCGCTTATACCCCATCTTATCTATTTTGACAAAAGACGGCCAAGATCTTTTCCCCCAAATGACAGTTGATCTCAGCCACTCACACTCGATTTTAGCAAATGTTTTGACGGAGTGTCGAGGGCACGGGCCACCCACAATAAATATAACAAGTGATGACTGTGATTTTTTTATACCCCCTCTTATCTTATATGGCTTCAATAATGAGTGGCTGAGATCTACTATGCTTCATATCAATGGCTGAGATTAACTCTCACACGATTTTGACAAACACTTTATTGAAAAGTGCCGCAGGCAGGAGCCACCCACGTATATAACAAGACAACTCAGTTGTATTCTCTTATCTTATCCATCCATCTAATGTGGACGGTTAGTTAAAGATTGGTTGAAATCAAATCCATCGATCTAATGTGGACGGTTAGATTTTTGCCACTCAATCCGCCTCATTTGACCTCAATTTATTCAAAATTTAAATTTCAACACCGTTATTTTTTGTTATTTTCTCATTTCCCCCTCTATGTGTTACAATCTGTTATAACAGCTGTTGTAATGGAAAAAATGGTAACACCTCAGTCCGTTATACCATTTGAGTGCCGAAGGCACCCAATTTTTGCAAACACTTTTGTCGGAGATCGACTGTCGTGGACACAGGCCATTTACTATTTACCTACATATAAGGAATGAAATGGGTTGGATTTACGTATAGCCCAAGGGTCAAGCTGATCAGGAGCCCCACTTTTTATGCCTCGAGAGGGGTGTTACCGTTAAAACGGATTGAAACAGCCAAGAGCAAAAATAGAAAAAATGGATTTTAATGATTTTAACAGAAAAAAATGGTGCTGAAATTCAAAATTTAAAATTTGAAAATTGAAAATTAAAAAAAAATAGAATTTAACGAAAATTTAACAGTTTTCTTATACCCCTCTTATCTTATATGGCTTCAATAATGAGTGGCCGAGATCCACTATGCTTCATATCAATGGCTGAGATTAACTCTCACTAGATTTTGACAAACACTTTGTCGGAAAGTGCAGCGGGTACAGGCCACCCACGCATATATCAAGACAACTCAGTTATATTCTCTTATCCATCCATCTAATGTGGACGGTTAGATAAAGAGTGGTTGAGATCAAATCCATCGGTTAGATTTCAGCCACTCAACTCGCCTCATTTGACCTCAATTTATTCAAAATTTAAATTTCAACACTGATAGTCTTTGTTATATCTGTTATTTTTCCGTTTCTCCCTCTATGCGTTACAATCCGTTATAACAGCCGTTATAATGGAAAAAATGGTAATGCCCCAGTCCGTTTTACTGTTTGAGTGGTGAAGGCACCCAATTTTTTCAAACGCTTTTGTCGGAGAGTGCCGTGGGCATGGGCCATTTACTATTCTATATAACAAAACACATTGGTTGCCTCCCTACTTACACCTCCTCTTATTAGCATCAACAAAGAAGGGCCGAGATCTAATCCTCCCCCAAATGGACGGTGGATCTCCGCCACTCACCTGATTTTGGCAAATTCCTTGTCGAGGAGTGCCGATGGCATGGGGCACCCACTAGTCTATATAATAAAATAGGACAGTTGTCTCTTCTTCTTATCCGGCTTCATAATGGATGGCTGAGATCTTATCACTCCAAATGGACAGTGGATCTCAGCCACTCACACCCAATTTTGACAAATGCTTTGTTGATGAGTGTCGTGGACACGGGTCACCTACTATTTACCTACATATAAGGAATGAAATAAGTTGGATTTACATATAGCCTAAGGTCAGGCTTAGGAGCACCACTTTTTATGCCTCGAGAGGGGTGTTACCGTTAAAACGGATTGAAACAGCTAGGGGCAAAATTAGAAAAAATAGATTTTAATGATTTTAACAAAAAAAAGTGGTGCTGAAATTCAAATTTTAAAATTTAAAAAACTATTATTGCCGATTGTAATACATGGTATGTATTGTCGTGGCCTTGCAGGAAACAGATCAAATGTTATACTATACCAGCCGCTGATACCTTAGTGTCGTGGGCACGGGCCCGTGCCCGGGCCACCAACTAGTCTATATAAGAAAACAGAGAAGTTGTATCTCCATTTATACCCCCTCTTATCGGCTTCAACAAAGAAGGACCGAGATCTTATCCCCCCAATGGGCGGTGGATCTTGGCCACTCACACCCAATTTTGGCAAATGCTTTGTCGGGTAGTGTCTGGCACGGGTCACCCACTAGTATTTTATACATTACAATTTTTATTTCCATAATATTCTAAAGATATATTATTACAATATAATTTAAAATGTCATCGAAGTTTAAAAGGGAAAATGATAGTATTGTGCTTGTCCCCGGTCCAGAATTGTCTTTGAGATATTTTTGACAGGAATCCCAAGGACCATTAATGGTTTAGATCTAGTGAAGATGATAGGTATGCTAAGTACCAGCAGAGGAATTGAAAGCCAAAAAAAGAGCAGAAGGGTCTTTTTCTCCCTCCCGCTTTAGAGCTGGTAAATATTATGTAAATTTATATTGACAGATGTCATGTCAATATTGACTTTAGAGGTGGAGAGAGTACGGTATACAGGATAGTAAGGTCTGGAGAGAGAAAGAGAAAGAGAGATATTTGACCTTATGTGTGTTAACACTCTTACGTTTGTTACACTCTTTTTTTTTTTTTGTAAACCAGGCTATATTAAAAACAGAAAGATTAAGTACAGCTCTCACCTCCCTAGGAGCAAAAAGGAAGCAACCAATCAGGGGGGGAAGAGCACAAAAAAAGAGAATTACAAGACCGAGCTTTTGCCGCTAAACAGTCCGCTAGCAAATTACATTCCCTAAAACAAAATGAAAATCGAAAGTCCTCCAGAAGCTTTGATAAAGAGATAATATCCACTCCAATAGCCGAGGAGTTCCAACCCAAAAAGGAGCATTGGTTAGCCATCTGATTGACTAAGTGCTGGTCATCCGATTCCATAATTAAGCGCTTAAAACCCGCTTTTAGCGCTTGTTCAAGGCCCCACTTCAAAGCTTTTGCTTCAGCTTCTTCTGCCGATAAGGCCGTTGCTTGACAAGATCCTGCCAATAGAAAGGAATTAGCTGCATCTCGAATAACAAAGCCAAGGCCTGCACAGTTAGAATATTTATCCCAAGAGCCATCCGAGTTGACCTTTACCCAGCCCAAAGGTGGGGGGGTCCATATTGCTAAAGCTCTGTGATTAGTTGAGGAGCGAAACTGCGACGGGAGGATATAGGATGTGACATATTTAAGGAAATTCAAAGGATTTACTTTAGATGACTCGAAGATCAGATCGTTACGATAAAGCCAAATACGCCATAAGATAATGCAATACATGGCAGCTAGAAAAGTATCCTCCTCTGATTTACTTATGGAAAGATTGAGGATGTTAAGTATCCAATCAGCAATAGATGTAGCATTCATTGAAGTAGTTCTTATGGAAAAAGGAGAGGCGAACCAAATTTTTGCTGAAACTGGGCATAAGAGAAGAGCATGTGCTGCTGTCTCTTGAAATGTATTACATCTGGGGCAAATAGGATCAATGTCAGGAATTCTACTGTGAAACAAGGCTTTGGTGGGGAGGATACCTTTAAAAAGTTTCCAAAGAAACATTTGACATCGAAATGGCACTCGAATCTTCCATAAAGCTTTCCATTGTGAAATGTCCAGATTATGAGCAGGAGTTGAAAGTGGAGGGGATGGTAGATGAGTATAAGCTGATTTGGTGGAAAACAACCCTTTGGGATGTAAAGCCCAGAACCATCGATCATCAAAATCATGGGAACTAAGATTGAGATGAACAATAGCTTCTCCCTCTGCTGGAGTAAAGAGAGATTGGATTAATGGAGTATTCCATGTTCGATCCGGCAGAATTAGATCCATGACTAGATTGAGATGACAATTTGGAGGCCGAATAGGACTGAAGAGATGAGCTTGTTGATCTAGGATCCATGGGTCCTTCCAAATATTCGTAGATTGACCATTCCCAATAATCTGACCAAAATAAGGTTTATAAAGATCACGAGTTTGAAGAAAACTCTTCCAAACCCAAGGATCGTCTGATTTGGAGGCAGCCTCCAGGATAGAGCATCCTGGATAAACGTTTGTTACACTCTTAGAGATCATTGACTGGATAGATGTTTGGCCCATCCCTAATTAAATGGACTTATATACCAAAATTCATCTTGATTAGTAATTTCTATTCGATGGCCGGATTAGAGTTTTTTCATGATTTATTTTTAATATAAATTTTGAGCATTATTTAGAAGTAAAACAGACCACGTACTGTATGGATTGGCCATTCCCTAGGTGGACCTACATGCAAAAAAATCATCATTTGACTAACGACAAAGCGTGACATGCATCCTGCACCTGTTAATTTACCTATGAAAGGACCATAATATATTGCAAGTACATTGTTTTTATTTTTATTTTTATTTTTTAGGCATCACGGAAGAAGCCTGGACCCCGGTCATTGCCCGTAAAAGGGTTTTCTACGACTGGCACAACCGCTCAAAGGAGGAACCTGCCTCGTTGGGTGTATTGCAAGTACATTGTTAACGGTGTGTGATAAGGTGATGAGGGGGTAAAGCAACGCAGACCAGACCATATTCGGTGAAATCCTCTCGCCTTGCTTCTCAATATTACACAAAAAGGTTCTCTGAGCAATATTACAGCTGATTCTTCTTCGTTCTCTTGACTACTTTCCTCTCTTTTTCGTCTTTAAATTTAAACTTCCAGAAGTCATCACAGTAGACTTCACGGTGAGGACTTTTTTTTTTTCTTTTTTTTGTGTCGGGCTCCAGTGACAGCTCTAAAATGACAGGCTCCAGTTACAAGACACAATATGAGACACGTGGCAGAATTAGAGGACTATGCCGTATGGATGTTTGTCCAATCCCTAGGTGGACCTGAAAACCAAAAATCAGCCCGATTAGTGATTTCTAGGCGTTGGATTGGATGGGTTGATTTTAACCGTGGGATTTTAATCACCATTAACCATTATTTGAGGTACAAAGATACAAAGGCTTGAAATCACTAATCAAGCTGATTTTTGGTTTGTAGGTCCAACTAGGGATTGGAAAAACATCCATATGGTCAGCGTCCTCTAAGACTGTGCCACGTGGCTCATAATGTGGCTGTGATCGGTTTCGCTCACACCGGGGTGTGACCAAAGCTTTACCTAAAGAAATGTCTTCGTGTGAAGAAGCCACGCGCTTTACTGTGATGACTTTTGGAAGTTTAAAGATTACAAAGAGAGCAACTAGTCAAGTAAACGAAGAAGAATCAGCTGTGTAACGTTGCATGTTCTGTGAACCAAATGGAAATCAATTTTTTTGAAAAAAAAAACAACGAAATAAGAGTCAGCCTACCTATACAATCTGTTCCCTTGTTGAAAATAAAAAAGTAAAAACGACAAATTCTCTGTTCTCTTTTTCCAAAAGAAAAAACAAAATCTTATGAAGTCAACAGGATACAATTGGTCCACAAGAAGTACACTTTCACGCGGTGTTTTAAAAAACCTAATACGTTTCTAACCAGTGGATCGCCCTCACCCTCACCCTCACCCTCACCCTCACCCTCGCCCTCAGCACTATGCAACAAAGCATTTGCCAAAATCGAGTGAGTGGCTAAGATCCACCGTCCATTTGGGAGATAAGATCTGGGCCCTTCTTTGTTGAAGCCTATAAGAGGGGGTAAAAGTGGCGAGACAACTTCCCTGTTTTGTTAAATAGACTAGTAAATCACCCGTGCCCACGGCACTTTCTGACAAAGCATTTGTAAAAATTGGGCACCTTCGGCACGCAAACCCAATTCCTAATTTCAGATTATATAATTTACATAATCTAAGAGTAAGACAATAGTTACTGTTGTGACTTAGACTTCTTTGTTGGGAGCAACACCCTTATTTCCAATAGATTTTCCATGCTAAGTTCTATAAATATTTTATAAATTTTTCAAATTCATAAGAATTGTTGTTTGCCAACCAACCCCAGGTGGACATACAGACCAAAAATTAGCCTATATAGTGAGTTAAAAGCATTGATTTTTAGTCATTTTCATGGGATGATTTCTAACCATGGATTTTGAGCATTATTGACCATTATTTGGGATACAAATTTCTAAAGATTTTAAATCACTAATCAGGCTGATTTTTTGGTTTATAGGTCCACTTGGGGATTGTCCAAACCATGGTTTTAAAAACGGATTTTTAAACTGTTTAACGGCCTTTTAAACGGTAATGCCCCAAGCCCGTTTCCATTAAAACCATTTAAACACGTTTTAACGCTTTGAATTTAACGGCCGTTAAAATCGTTTAAACAGCCATTAAATTCTGAAAACATTTGTGAAAAAAATGCCAGTTAAATCCATTAAATTCTATTTTTTTTTTCAAACTTCAAATTTTCAAATTTTAATTTCACCACCATTTTTTCCGTTAAATTCCATTTTTTCCATTTTTCTCCTGGCCGCTTCAATCCGTTTTAACGGTAATGCCCCCAGTCCGCTTAACCATTAAAACGACCTCCTTTAAACCTTGGTCCAAACATCCACATGGTCAGCGTCCTCTAGGAGTGTGCCACGTGGCTCATATTGCGGTCGGTCATTAGAGTCCCTGACAGAACACAGTATGAGCCGCATGGCACACTCTCAAAAACCACTGGCCGCATTGAATTTCTGCCCATCCCTAGGTGGACCTGCGGACAAAAAAATCAGCTTGATTAGTGATTCTAACCCCTTGATTGGAGTCTTTTTTCAAGGGTTGATTTTCATAGATTTTTGTACCCCAAATAATGGTCAATAGTGCTCAAATTCCACAGGTTATTGGGTTGATTTTTATCTGCCAGCAATATTTGGATCAAGGTTTAAAGGAGGCCGTTTTAACGGTTAAACGGACTGGGGGCGTTACCGTTTAAACCGTTAAAACGGATTGAAATGGCCTGGGGCAAAAACAAAAAAAAAACTGAATTAAACGGAAAAAATGGCGCTGAAATTCAAATTTTGAAATTTCAAAATTTTTAATAAAAATGGAATTTAATGAATTTTAATGGAAATTAAACGGATTTTAATGGATTTAACGGCCGTTTTTTTCACAAAATTTTTCAGAATTAAACGGCTATTTAAACGATTTTAACGGCCGTTTTTTTCAAAACAGTTAAAACGTGTTTAAATGGTTTTAACGGAAACGGGCTTGGGGCGTTACTGTTTAAACGGCCGTTTTTAAAACCATGATTTGGATTACTTAATCCAAACTTAGAAATTAACAATCAGGCTGATTTTTGGGCTGTAGGTCCACATAAGACCGCGCCAAACATCAATAAGATCAGTGGGAGTAGAACTTTGCTGACTGACCACAATATGAGCCCTGTGGCACACTCTTAGAGGATGCTGATCATATGGATGTTTGGCCAATCCCTAGATGGACCTACAAACCAAAAATCAGCTTGATTAGTGGTTTGAAACCTTTGGAACTTTGTAACCCAAATAATGGTCAATAATATTCAAATCCATGGTTAAAAATCAACCTATGGATTTGATTACGTAGGTTGATCTAGGCCATCCTTTATGAAGCCGGATAAGAGGGGGAGACAATTTTCCTATTTTGTTATATAGATTGTTTTCGGGGATATACATTTTATTAAGCAACTGAAAAGCAGTGTTTAATTGAAAACTCCAAAACTAGATTAAAAAAAAAACCTTGAAAATTCAACTCAACTAGAAAATTTGCCAAGTTGAGTTAACTCGAATTCTCGAACTCACTTTAAATAACATTATACGAAATATATTAATAATATGGGGAATTTTCGATACCCCGTCAATTTCTCTTCTCTCCCCCCTTTCTCTTATTTTCCCTCCACAATTTCTGAACTTTTCTAATTGGCCCGTGGGCCCATCGAAATCTCTTATCAGCAACTCCTTTTCCACAGGGACCCACAGATCCGTGCATGTTTGGTTCACCACTTGGTAGACCTATGCACCAAAAATCAGCTTAGTGATTTCTGGCCGTTGAATTTTAAGGTTTTATTTGGGTGCTAAACTCTAACTGCTAGAGATAACTGATCAGGCTAATTTTTTTGTACGGGTCCACTAAGTGGTGAGTCAAACATCCGTAAGGTCAGTGGTCCTGAAGAAGCATTCCACTTGGCATTTTAAGGAGGGGAAGACTTTCACCATTTCATTCGGCTGTTATTCACACTAGAAGTAAACAGTAGTAATATCTAATGGTTAGAGATTACCAATCAGGGTGATTTTTGGGTTCTATATCCACCAAGGGGGTGGGCTAAATATTCATGCGGTCAGCGGGCCCAGATGGCAGATCGTGCTTCTCACGCCAAAAAGAGTGAGGTATGCCCTCGTTACATTTTTTCCATTTAGAAAACTAATTATCTGAAGTTGAAAGTCCAGCTGCCCATAGTGGAACATCAATATTGAAAGGGCTGCACATGAATGTCTAGGTCCAACTGGATGTTGAGGGCATAGTTCGTAACTGCAGGGGATATATATATATATCCAACGGCTACAAGTTATCAATCTAGCTGATTTTTTGGTATGTATATGTACCAAGGGGCATGCTAAACATCAATAGTGGGCCAAAAAAATGAGCTATCTAGGGCCAGGAGAGCCCTCTGCATTGACTGCATCCAAAGTCCTCTGCATCTATAATTTTTCCGTTTTATAACCCCCGGGCTTTTTGGTTTTTTTTTTTTTTTTGGATTGTGATGTAACAAGAGGAAGCACCATTTCTGTTACTCAACACTGCCACCTGGGTCTACTGACCGCATGGATGTTTAGCGCATGGTTTAAAAAACGGCCGTTGTAACGAAAATAACGGCTGTTATAACTGATTCGGACCTCCCCGTTATGTTAGGAACCGTTAAAACGCTAAAAAAACAACGGCCATTATTTTCGTTATGATGGCCGTTATTTTCTGTTATTTTTCCGTTATATCAAAAAATAACGACTTTTGTTTTCTGGAAATTTTTGTGAAAAAATGGCTGTTATTTCCGTTATTTTCTATTTTTCGAAAATTTGAATTTCAAATTTAAAAAATTGAATTTCAGCGCCATTTTTTCCGTTATTTTCCACTGTTTTTAAAATTCGTTATAACGGCCAATATAACGGAAAAAACAGTAACACCCCCAGTCCGTTATTCCGTAACAATTGCCCCTTCTAACCTTGGTTTAGCCCACTCCTTAGTAGACATTCATACCAAAAGTCAGCTTGTTTGATGTGGTTTAACCGTTGGTTTTAGTACTCAAAAGAAATAGTTGAATCCAATGACTATAATCATGCGTTACAAAGTACTAAAACCTAATGATTAGAAATTACCAATCAGGGCGATATTTTGGTGTGTATATCCAAGGTTTAAAGGGGACCGTTATAACGGTATAACAGACTGGGGGCGTTACCGTTTTTTCCGTTATAACGAAAAAAACGCTCGGGCAAAAACAGAAAAAAATGAGAACATAACGAAAAATAACAGAATATAACGGAAAATACGGAAAAAATGGCTCTGAAATTCAAATTTTGAATTTCAAAATTTCAAACATAGAAAATAACGGAAAAAATGGAATATAACGGAAAATAAGGTGAAAAAACGAAAATAACGGCCTTTTTTTCACAAAATTTTCCAGAAAATAATGGTCGTTATTTTCGTTATAAAGAAAAAATAACGGAAAATAACGGGCGTTATGTTCTGGGCGTTTTAACGGTCCATAACGTAACGGGGTAGGTCCAAATCTGTTATAACGGCCGTTATTTTCGTTATAACAGCCGTTTTTTTAAACCTTGTGTATATAACAAGAGGTGGGCTAAACATCCATAAAATCAGTGGGCCTATATGGCAGCGCTGAGTTTAAAAATCGTGATTGTGCTGGCGTTTGGTATACCTTGTTACATCTTTTTCCTTTAAGGGAGCAGAATCTCTGGGCAGCCTGTGACTCTCATTTTGACGTTTCAGCATCCCAGTGGCGTTCACGCTTTCATCCTTAGAAAAGAAAACGAAGAAAATTCCTTCCATTTTTTCTGATAACCAAAGAAATGTCTTCGTGTGAAGAAGCCACGCGCTTTACTGTGATGACTTTTGGAAGTTTAAAGATTATAAAGAGAGGAACTAGTCAAGTAAACGAAAAAGAATCAGCTGTATAACGTTGAATGTTGACAAATTCTCTGTTCTCTTTTTCCTAAAGCAAAAACAAAATCTTGTGAAGTCAACAGGATACAACTGGTCCACAAGAAGTACACTTTCACGTGGTGTTTTAAAAATCCTACTCCGTTTCTAACTAGTGGATGGCCCTCGCCCTCGCCCTCGCCCTTCAGCACTCTGCAACAAAGCATTTGCCAAAATCGAATGTGAGTGGCTAAGATTCACCGTCCATTTGGGAGATAAGATCTCGGCCCTTCTTTGTTGAAGCCTATATATAAGAGGGTAAAAGTGGGGAAACAACTTCCCTGTTTTGTTATATAGACTAGTAAATCACCCGTGCCCATGGCACTTTCTGACAAAGCATTTGTAAAAATTGGGAACCTTTGGCACGCAAACCCAATTCCTAATTTCAGATTATATAATTTACATAATCTAAGAGTAAGACAATAGCTATTGTTGTGACCTAGACTTCTTTGTTGGGGGCAACACCCTTATTTCCAATAGATTTTTCATGCCAAGTTCTGCAAATATTTTGTAAATTTTCCAAATTCATAAGAATTGTTGTTTGCCAACCAACCGCAGGTGGACATACAGACCAAAAATTAGCATGTATAGTGAGTTAAAAGCATTGAATTTTAGTCATTTTCATGGGATGATTTCTAACCGTGGATTTTGAGCATTATTGACCATTGTTTGGGGTACAAATTTCTAAAGATTTTAAATCACTAATCAGGCTGATTTTTTGGTTTATAGGTCCACTTGGGGATTGTCCAAACCATGGTTTTAAAAACTGATTTTTAAACTGTTTAATGGCCGTTTAAACGGTAACGCCCCAAGCCCGTTTCCGTTAAAACCGTTTAAACACATTTTAACGCTTTGAATTTAATGGCCGTTAAAATCGTTTAAAAAGCCGTTAAATTCTGAAAACATTTGTGAAAAAAATGGCAGTTAAATCCACTAAATTCCATTTTTTTTTTCAAATTTCAAAATTTGAATTTCAGCGCCATTTTTTCTGTTAAATTTCAGTTTAATTCTTCTTTTTTTTCAAACTTCAAATTTCAAAATTTTAATTTCAGCGCCATTTTTTCTGTTAAATTCCATTTTTTTCCATTTTTGCTCCTGGCCGCTTCAATCCGTTTTAACAGTAATGCCCCCAGTCCGCTTAACCAGCGGACAAAAAATTCAGTGGACCTGCGGACAAAAAAATCAGCTTGATTAGTGATTCTAACCCCTTGATTGGAGTCTTTTTTCATGGGTTGATTTTCATGAATTTTTGTACCCCAAATAATGGTCAATAATGCTCAAATTCCACAGGTTATTGGGTTGATTTTTATCCGCCAGCAATATTTGGATCAAGGTTTAAAGGAGGCCGTTTTAACAGTTAAACAGACTGGGGGCGTTACCGTTTAAACCGTTTAAATGGCCGTTAAAACGGATTGAAACGGCCAGGGACAAAAATGGAAAAAAATAGAATTAAACGGATTTTAACAGAAAAATGGCGCTGAAACTCAAATTTTGAAATTTGAAAATTAAAAAAAAATAGAATTTAACGAATTTTAACGGAAATTAAACGGATTTAATGGCCGTTTTTTTCACAAAATTTTTCAGAATTAAACGGCTGTTTAAACGATTTTAACGGCCGTTTTTTTTAAAACCGTTAAACGTGTTTAAATGGTTTTAACGGAAACGGGCTTGGGGCATTACCGTTTAAACGGCCGTTTTTTAACATGATTTGGATTACTTAATCCAAACATAGAAATTAACAATCGGCCTTATTTTTGGGCTGTAGGTCCACATAGGACCGTGCCAAACATCCATAAGATCAGTGGGAGTAGAACTTTGCTGACTGACCACAATATGAGCCTTGTGGCACACTCTTAGAGCATGCTGATCGTATGGATGTTTGGCCAATCCCTAGGTGGACCTACAAACCAAAAATCAGCTTGATTAGTGGTTTGAAACCTTTGGAACTTTGTAACCCAAATAATGATCACTAATATTTAAATCCATGGTTAAAAATCAACCTATGGATTAGATTACGTAGGTCGATCTGGGCCATCTTTTATGAAGCCGGATAAGAGGGGGAGACAATTTTCCTATTTGGTTATATAGATTGTTTTCGGGGATATACATTTTATTAAGCAACTGAAAAGCAGTGTTTAATTGAAAACTCCAAAACTAGATTTAAAAAAAACCTTGAAAATTCAACTCAACTTCAAAATTTGCCAAGTTGAGTTAACTCGAATTCTCGAACTCACTTTAAATAACATTACACGAAATATATTACTAATATGGGGAATTTTCGATACCCCGTCAATTTCTCTTCTCTCCCCCCTTTCTCTTATTTCCCCTCCACAATTTCTGAAATTTTCTAATTGGCCCATGGGCCCATCGAGTGGTGGGCCATATCTACCCTGCACACCACCTATTGGGCCAATGCCCAACACCCTAATGTGCTTAGCTTGGCCGTGGCCAGCCCACTGACCAGACCTAGATCTAGAAATGACTTGTCCTAATCTGACCTAGACCCAAATCCATATCCAGTTGGGTTAACTTGATACAAACCTGACCTGAATCGATTCGACTGGATTAGAAAATAATATTATAATGAGATAATAATAAAATAAAATAAAATAAAATATGAAAAAACTATTTAAGAAATTCTACAACATAATAATAATAATGATAATATGGATTTATAGAAGTTTAGGATAAGATTATCGAAGCTTTTATTGAAATTGAATTTCTTCTTCTTTTTGCATTTTTGTCATCAAACAAGAAGAAGAGGCCACTGCACAAGGAAATGACCATAGATCGATATTTAAAACATTCAAGAACCTTCGAGTCATTGACGTTGTAGCTAAACCAATGAAAGAACAAGCCGAACTTGTAGCTATTGGAAAACCTTTTTTATTAGCGTTGTAAGGTGGGTAGTTTCTTATCCTCTTAATAATCATCTCATATTTATTTTGAAATCTTGCAAATTTATGCATATAGTTATATGATCTGATTTATGAATTAAGTTAGAAAACCTAGTTATATTCTAGAACTTAGAACTTATCACTATCTAATTTTTGGAAGGAGAATTTTCGAAAGTCAAAAATATTTTAGAAGATTTTATCAAAATAACTCTCTTTATTTTATTTAATAAAAGAAAATAGTGATTGTACGTAGTTTGATAAGGATAGTGAGTGAGTATGGGATGGGAGTTCCTAGTTGATTGAAGTATGTGGTGCGTGAAATCTCCAATTAACGGGTGATGGTGATAGACCGCCCGAGACTTAGAACCTGATTATAGATAGAGCGGGTGATGGTGATAGACCGCCCGGGATATGTGTTTTGGATGATATATGTCACATGAGCTTCATCGCGTAATAATCCGTATGAGAGAAGCTGGTCCCAAGACGACGGAACATATAAAATGTGAAAGAGGAATTCAGCACACATATTTTTATACAAAATATATTTTTCGAAAGAGAAAGAATGTTATTTTGATTAAAAAAATCTTTAATTATTATTTATATTATATAATATATTACTAGATGATCTGGTAAAGGATTAGTTGAACTACTGTAGGAGTGATTCGATGCTATTTTCTGGAGGCAACGGATTTCTCTAAGATACGAATAATGATCTTATTCTCTTAGGTAGAATGGGCATGTCTTTTAGAATATTCTCATTATTCATATCCAAAAAGTTTTAATTCTTTTTTCTAGATTATCATCTTTGTAGTGGCACATCTTGGAAGTCTAGATCTGATAGATGTTTACATTGTATGCCTCGATGAGGCGATAGATGTGAGGAGTACGGTTCGCTGGTCCCTGGATAGTTTTAAGAATCCTTGAAAGGTCTGCAGATGTCGAACGATTGACCATCGTTTTTCTTTTCACCCGTGTATTCAGTGTCGTGGTCAAAGGCCTTCTCTTGAGCCTAAATTCAAGGGCTTATAATGTGCTCGTCACACGTAGTGGCAACTATCCGTCCGACCGCAAATCAGGATACCAACGGTGGGATTTCACACTGGTTAAGTATTGTGACATAAAAAATAATTGCTAGACTAGGGCTGATACTAGTAGTAACCTCTTCACTCTAAGATGAATAGACTACCCGCCTTGTGTTGTTATTAGTTAATGATGGATGAGATATAGATGTTATTGATATAATGTTTAAATGCTATTTGATTCTAATTTTATTAATACGTTTTAAATTCTGTCATTTATCGCTAAATAAAATTGTTTAGTTTGAATTTTTGTTCTTGCACTTTTGTTTATTTCAAAATGAAGTTGTTATATTATTTTGTATTTATGATGATTGTTTTAAGGATACTTGGTTATCTGCAGTTCTCTTGCAGAGAAGAACCTATGGACTTATTCAGGCTTGTTTTGAAGTGAAGTCTAGTTGCAGTAAAGTAAATTTCAGATTATGAACTCGTGATTGAGTATGTATTTATATTTAGATTCTTGTTTAGAAGTATATATCATTAACTTCACACACTATATCCCCTGAAATTTATAACTTGGGTTAGATATGAGAGTGAGTATGTTTTGCGTGCCTTGGATTCAGGGCACGTGGCTAAAACCTTGAAATTCGTTTGGTCCGAATTCGGGGCGTTACACAATTATTCATAGTTCGGTTGACCCAAAAGAGTGTGTTAAATGGCACGGTTTTATGTGTTCTATAGAGAGTAAAACTTGTCTGACAACCACCGACAGTCAGGGAAACCGTGACCACCCATAATATGAGCCGTGTGGTACACTCTTAGAGGACGCTGACCGTATGGATGTTTGGCCAATCCTTAAGTGGGCATACACACCAAAAATCAACCTGATTAGTGATTTGAAACCTTAGGATCTTTGTACCCAAATAATGGTAAATAATGCTCAAATTCCTACTGTTAAAATCAACACATGAAAAAAGACTTCAACTAACGCTTAGAAATCACTGATGAGGTTGATTTTGGGTTTATAAGTCCACCTAGGGTTGGCCAAACATCTATTCTGTCAATGTCCTCTAAGAAATTGCTACTTGGATTATAATCTGGGTGGTTAGGTAGCACCTGAGCAGCGGCGGTCAGGTAAGATTTACTCCTCTACAGGCTAAAATTTTTCCCCACTTTGGTGCTCCAAGATATTACGACCTTGTCGCCATCTGTGTTGTAAATCTGGAAACTATATCAACTGGACCCATGCTGGACCCTAAGTCCAGCATTAATAGTAAGAGCTAGTTCTCAAGTTACTCACTGTGAATTCAACGTGTCAATGTTTTCCTACCAAAAATCGTAAGATCCTCACCTGTGATTGGGTTGATTCATGTATCACTAAACCAATTTAGTGAAAGTGTTTCAGAATGTAAATAGAGCTACTATACCAAGTGGAAACCGGAAGTTTACAACTTTACAAGCGATTCAATTCAATTTTGTCACAAGTTAGACTTATCTCTCTCGGGCATTTTGTCAGACAATTGGCACGCTTTCCTCGAACTTGTATCCGTCTCAGCTCCTGCACCACTTCCTTCATGCTCGGCCTCTCCTCCCCATTCTCTCCTACGCACCTCAAGGCAAGCTCTGCAAACTCCTGAATTTCTTCCATTCTTCCTTCCTCCAAAATTCTACCCTCCACGACTTGCCAAATCAGATTCTCTTTCACCGACGAAACAAAATATCCCACCAAATTATTGTTCCCTATGAACATTTGGGTTGGTATTTGCCCCGTTAATAGTTCCACCATTACAACACCAAACCCATAAACATCGCACTTCTCTGTGACTCGGCGAGTCTCTATATACTCAGGATCGATGTTTCCAGAAATCCCTTGGACTTCCAATCTTATAAAGGCTTTTCCAGGCGTAATCGGAACTGAAAACCCAAAGTTTGATAGCTTGGCTGTATAGTTCTCGTCCAAGAAAATGTTCCTGGAATTAACATCCATGTGCACGATCGGCTTCGATTTAGCGCAGTGCATATAAGAAAGTACGTAAGCAATCTCTGTAGCGATCCTCAACCGATCCGACCATGAAATCCTGCTAGTGCTGGGACCTACGTCACGATTACCGTGGAGATTGTGGAAGAGGCTACCGTTTGATATGAACTCGTAGATCAAGATGGGAACTTGAGTCTCTAAGCAACAACCCAAGAGCTTCACCACGTTCTTGTGGTTGATCTGGAGTTTTATTATAACCTGGTTCAAGAAAAAATCGATCTCGAACTGAGTGGGGTTAAGCCCTTGAGGGGTTTTAATGGCAACCGTTCGATCGTCGAGAGTTCCTTTGTAAACAGTTGCGATTTGGCGGGCGAGAATCAGACCCTTGTCGTAGTTGTTGGTGGCCTTTTGGATGTCCTTGGCAGAGAAGATCCTGATGGACTCACCTTTGCCATGGAAAGACGAGATTTGCTTTTCTAACAAAATTGCTCCATTTCGAAAGAAGTACTCTTCTTTACTCTGGAATGTCTCTCTTTTTTCCTTCATGATTCCCTTAACCAAAAAGCGGGATAAGGGTTACTGGTAAAATCTATGATCCTAGAGCAGTTAATTGAAATTAGCAAACCAGAAACAGCTAAGTACAGAATTTAGCAATCAAATATAATCAATAAAATATAATAAAATAATATAAATTAAAAGAATCGAATAGAAACTTATCTAAAAAAAGAGAAAGCAAATTAAGATTGGACTTTCTTCTAAGGGTCGTGATGTAACAAGGTATACCTGAGATCTTTTCATTTGCGGAAGTGCCATTTTTGGTAGTAACCACTGCCATCTGGGCCCACTGACCGCATGGATGTTTAGCCCAACCTTTAATAGACATTCATACAAAAAATCAGCTTGTTTAATGATTTTTAGCCGTTGGTTTTAGTACTCAAAAGATGGTTGTATTCAACGGCTATAAGAACGCCTTAAATGGTGCTAAAAAGTGTTAAAATCTAATGGTTAAAGATTACCAATCAAGGTGATTTTTGGATATACACAGGGGTGAGATAAACATCCAAGCGGTCAGTGGGCCCAGATGGCAGCGGTGACTACCAAAAATGCCGCTTCCGCAAATGAACAGTTTCAGGCATACTTTGTTACATCTTTTTCCTTCTTCTAAATCTATAAATTAAGGTCACGAGAAAATGTACAAAGACGAAGCTCAATTGAACATTGGAGTGTCTTGCAGGTGCCACCTGACGTTCAACCACCAGAGTAAGTATGATTCCAACTTTTCTCATTAGAGTTCACCTTCAAGACATTAGGTGAAAAAAAAAATTCACTGCTCGTGACGTCGTTTGTGGAAAATTTTGAAGTTCTCGACTCTTTTAAAATCATGATTCAGATGAAGAGAGAGCATGGAGATGCCTCTACATCAACTGGCACAGCCACATCAAATCTCAGCATTCAAGACCTCTTTAAGGTCATGGATGAACTAAAGATCAGAAAGAAGCGGTTGAGCAAACGAGCTTCTCCACCGACTTGTTGAGAAGAGACAGGTCTTGGAAGCACCTTCCAGGGATTAGAACATTGAAGAGTTTGCTGATTTTGAGACCACGAGAAACTCCCCCCAAGGGAAAGACAACAAATAGAAATGCCAAATAATTCTCACATGGACAAAAACAAAAGAATGTTCCCCCTTTCTCTTCTGAGTAGGACGTAATTGATTCGAAAGACTTACCTCACCACCCACAATGTAAGTCACGTGGCAATTTATTAGAGGACACTGACCGTATAGATGTTTGGCCAATCTCTAGGCGGACCTACAAACCCAAAATCAACCTGATCAGTGATTTCTAAGCGTTAGTTGAAGTCATTTTCAATGGTTGATTTTAACTGTAGGAATTTGAGCATTATTTACCATTATTTCTGTGAAACCAGGAGACCTCCTAAAACTCTACTTGAATTTCTCTTTGGCCTCTTCAAAGTCACCTTAATTGTAACATTGTCCGTTAAAATATCTAGCACATGTTCTTCAAAAGCAGATTTTCCAAGCAAATATTGTCTCCCTTCCATGCTGTAAATGGAGAAAAGATTCACTGTTCCCCGTAGACTTCAAACTTCGAAGGTCCCCTTCCCAAAATGTTAACAACCCTTAACCAATTAACCAAGGGTTCAACGGGGGACAGCAAATCTTTTCTCTTGCAAATGACAGGTTTTTCTTGTGGACAATTCAATGTTGAACAAAGGAGCTGGGTCAAATGCTTAGGAAGGCTTCAATAAAAATCAAATTTTAGACCCGGTCGGATCCAGACCTAAATTTTTGGACATGAATTTTCACCGAAAATCTCTTCCGTGGATCCCAGTAAGAATCCAACAGTTGTTAACAGTACTGAGTTCACTTTTGGCGCCAAAGCAAAACCACTCATTCGATTCTCGGAATCCACACCCGAGAGTTTCGGTGAAAATTTAGGTCCTCAGAACCTGTTCTTTTTAGAAAGTTGGGAATTCCCAACCTGTTGCGAAGGTTAAGGAATTCCCTTCCCCAAACTTCACAACGGTCAAGTGAAAAGATTTTCTTGGAAAGCCTCCCTCTCTTATGGTGGTCCTTGTGAACCATTCTTGGTTGGCCATATCAGACTTTTTGAGTATTTAGAAAAGTCTATTGTTGGTTATTTACTAAGGTGTGATTAAAAGATTATTAAGGTCCTTCGAAAGTTTAATTTTCTGCTCAAAATTCCTACTACCTTTGATTTGTTAGATTTATAACCAAACCAAATTTAAATGTAAATATATCCGACATGCACGATGATGACATACATGATTATTGAAGAGAAATAAAACAAGGACCATCGCAATGAGAAGGTTCCAAGATGAAGCTGAAGCGCTAAAACAATCATCGTCCGCTATGTAATGACAGCATCAGATGGTTCCCCACACTGTCGTACCCAATGCTACTGTGATTGGGAGCATGTGATGGTCCACCAACTAAGTAATCACTGTCTTTAGGGCTCTTTGCAACCCATGGATGCTTCTTCAACATTATCAACCCCTCTAGTTCCATTGCCACTTCCTTCATTGACGGTCTCTCGTCCGCATTCAATCTTAAGCATCTGCTTGCAAGCTCACCAACTTTTTTGAGTTGTTCAGTACTGACCTCCTGCATTACTCGGCTCTCTAGAATCTCCAATAGACGATTTTGTTTCATAGATGTAACAAAATACAGAGCCAAGTTTCGGTCTTCTTGGGATCTTTCGAATGAAATAGCCTTCTTTCCTGTTAAGAGCTCAACAAGTACTACTCCAAAGCTATAAACATCGCTCTTCTCCGTCAGTTGGCTTGTTAGAAAGTATTCTGGGTCCAAGTACCCCAAAGTCCCTTGTACTAATGTACTCAATTGAGTTTGATCCAAAGGAATCAACCTTGAAGCTCCGAAATCGGACACTTTTGCTATGTGATTTTTGTCTAAGAGAATGTTGGTAGACTTAATATCTCTATGAATGATTGGTGGAGAAGCCGCAGAGTGCAGATACGCAAGTGCTCCAGCAGTGTCCGCCGCTATCCTTAATCGACGTTCCCATGAAATCGATGACACATGGTCCGCATTGTGGATATGGTGGAAGAGAGTTCCGTCGGTGATGAATTCATAAACTAGTAACGGAACTTCCGTCTCTAAACAACAACCCATTAGCTTCACCACATTCTTGTGGTTGATTTGAGAAAGAATGACCACCTCATTTATAAACTGCTCGATTTGGCTCTGATCTACTATTTTCGACTTCTTAATGGCGACAATTTTGTTGTCGGGTAGTATTCCTTTATATACAGTGCCATAGCCTCCCTTGCCAAGAACTCGACTCTCATCATAGTTATTGGTTGCCGTTTTGAGCTCTTCTGCAGTGAAGACCTTGGTTGCCTCAACAGTGCGCTCACACATTGAAAGTTGTTGTAACAATAAACCCCCATTTTGTTTGAAGAATTTCTCTTTGAGTCTGATGAGTCTTCTTTTCTTGAGACTCCAGTATATCCAAGAACTAGCAATCAGTAGAAACATGAGACCTAAGCCTATACCTGCATGTGTAGAAATATAAATAAATATATACATTAGCAAAGAAATAAGAAGGCATGTAGGTTGATGGAATGTGACCCAAACAATAGCGGAGTCAATTTTCCCTGGTTTAACCAAAATCGGTCGAATCAGAACACCTGTTCTTGGGAACCAACTAAAAAAACCAGAATCGAAATCAAACCAAAACTAACGGTTACAGTTCTGGGTAGTTTAATATGTACCCCAAACTGATAGGAACCAGAACTGATATATGAAGTGTTAAAATTGTAATATTATCAAGAGTGGAACAAATATACCTGGAATCAGAACCAAATAATGGATTCCGGCTGTGGATCCATCGTTTTGAGAATTGGAATCGATAAGAACCGGCAATATTGGTTCCGGTTCTGGTGCCTTAGGAATTGAACTGAAGCCGGCCCGTTGACACCCGACAAAACAGTACTGTAAATGTTTCTTCAATGCAGAGGGTGATTTGACTCAATGGGTTTCTTTAAAACTCAGACCTAAAACTCGGTTTGTAGTACTCAAGTCTTCCTTGGTTGTCTCAGCCGAGTTGACTCAAAACTCACTGAGTCAGCTTACTCGAGAGTCAAGAAAAGTAGGAGTTTTAAATTTTCTAAGGAAACTTCTCTCCAAAATCTTTTATTTTTTTATATTTTCTCTATAATTGATTCTTCAATTTATTTTGAAACTTAAATTCCTATTAATAATTTCAAGAAGTTGAGTCGAGTTTTCAAGGATTTTTTTTCCGGGTTTTAAAACACTGGTCAACAGAGAATAGAATAGTGATGAAAAGAAAAGAATTAAAATTCATGGGGGGTACACATGGCAAACAGAGTAATCATCCACATTTGGACGATGGGATATCAATCACATATATCCAAGCAAGACCCTCAATTTGGACGATGGAATATCAATCACATTAGTACTAACTTTATAGTCTCACAGGATGATCAGAAGGTAAATTACCTAAAGTGAACTGTAAAATTGGAAACTGTTTACGCGAAGGAATGCAACGAACTCCATCTTTTTCACCATCGTCGTAAGTACCAGATGGGCAAGAGCAAATGAAACTCCCCGGCGTGTTACTGCAAATTCCTTCGCAGGGATTGTTATTTGGATCCGAGCACTCATCCACATCTACAACCAATTACCAAGCAAAATTTTAAAAAAAATGTCCTCAGATCGATTAGCCTCATACAGAAGGAATTAATTCCTAGTAATATAATACCTTCGCATCCATGAGTGAGATACGGGTTCCCCTGGTAACCAATTTTGCAGTAGCACCGGTATCCTGGGCCGTTGGTGGAGTCTGAGCAGTACTGTTCTCGCCACAAGCGTAGGTGGTCAAGTTTGTCTTCAGAGCTTCTTCACACGTCTCTGCGCCAATCACCCAGTCAAGCACCACTCGAACGCTGCTTCGGTTTTTGTAAGTAAGTCCCTCACTGCCACTAAAGTTCCAGAGATAGGAGAGCAAAAAATTAAACGAGTCTTGGTCAGCAAGGAAGGCATAGCTGCATGGATTGAAATCCCAAGACATGGTGTGATTATAATAGCTACTTAGATTCACATGCAACGTCTTCAAACCCTTTGGAATGGCAGTCTGACAGCAGCCGATTCCGGAGCAAGATCCATCCATCACGTTCCCAGGCTTCCCACAAAACGAAACGCACCCGCTCTGGAAAAATTCGCCCTTGGGGTCCGACATGAAAGCCTGTGTGTCGCAACCGATACCCGTGAATTTGTTTCGAGTGTCGGAGAACGAGTATATGTTTGCTAGTGTGATACGCTGGTCGAATCGGTCTCCGCCTGCCCCTGACTTGGTGTAACAGTTGTAAGCCACCCACAGGGTGATGCTTACTTGGCCTTCTAAGGATACATTTAGAACGGGAACGTTACTTCCCTGGCCTAATAGCAATATCGGTTGGTTCGATGATTCATCGCAGATTAACTCGTGTCCTGGACTCTTGAAACAATTCGGATCTCCGATACCGAATGGGTACGGGATGCTTACGTTCCCGCATTTTTCACGACATCCAGGCTTTGTTAGCGATGGTGTTGATGCTGCCATCGGCCATAGCAAGATCAGGTGAAGCAACAATTGCCAGACCATCGCTTCTTCCCTGCTTATGGATCCTTCTCTAGGATTTGAAATGCTATTGGATTCAAATGTCTTGTTTTCATAAAGGGCACCGAGAAGCGTTTTAAGTTCCAGCAAGGAGTTCTCCATTCTTGTGGAAAAATTATACCTCATGTTTCCTCCATATATTTATTTGCTATGGTCTTACATTAGAAAGCTGACAAGAGATAAAAACACTGCCGGCCGGCCGGGGAAGAACTTCCTTAAGAAATTATAGAATACAGATACAAAGATTCATGTAGCCGTTGGTGGAGAAGATATGACTTCAGAATTTATTAATGAAAGCAGGCAAGTATTAGCCAAAACCAAATATAGCGGACAAGTGTAAACGATACACCATACATCATGACAAGAGAAGTAAAACAACAAAGACAGCCATGAAACATTTCTATAAAGTTTGTCACATGTTGCCTTATTGCTGAATGAACTATGAAGAGGCCGGACGCGCGCGAGCTAAGCAATTATCGTCTGCTATTCAACGACAATATCACCAACGGTCGTACTTGGCGGTGTTGACATTGCAACAATCCGATGATCAATGATCATCATGATATCGATTGCGCTGCCGAAGTGGAAGAGATCGAGAAGTTACTTTGGAAACTCAACTGCACATAACTCCTTGCTAACACCCCCGTTTATGAACAAACCCATATGCTAAATTAAGACTACTAAACACAGGATTTACTCTCCAGTCTTCATAGAAGATAAACTACTTGGTATTAGAATGAGCCTAAATAAGGTAAAGAGGCACATAGATAGCCTAGCTTCAAGACCAAATCTAAGCGACTCTACATCTGACATGTACCCTTGACAACCATCTTTTGAAGAAAAAAAGAAATTTCAAAAATTAAAAACAGAGTTCAAGGCAGGTAAATATTAGATGTAGAGCCTAAGAACTGTGCAACAAATTAAAAATCAGCTCATTACATTATTATATATACTACAAGGCAAAATATATGTTCATAAGTACAGTTGCACGTTACATTCAAACACCTTGAACTGATAGCACACCACCACCCTCGGCTTCTCCCTAATGATGCGACAAACAATCATCGTGCGACGTTCATCGACAATATCATATCTTTCTCCAAACTATATTGTGTAGAAGCATCACTGGTGTAAGGGTATAATGGTACAGCATAGAGGTCTGATGGTTCAGATAGTAAGCTCATACTAGATCTCTTTGTTACCCTGTCTCTTGAGCCTTCTCAACCCTTCCAGGTCCTCTGTGACTTCTTTCATTGTAGGCCTTTCTTCACCCTTCAAGTTAAGACATCTCTTCGCAAGCTCAGCAAATGCAAGGACTTCCTCTATCTTTCCTTCATTCACGACTAGAGCCTCAAGAATTTGAAACAGAAGGTTTTCTTCCATTGAGATAATAAAATATGTAGCTAGAATTCTTTGTTCTTGAGATATCTGAACGAAAGGGGTTTCTCCCCGTTAAAATCTCTACAAGAACTACACCAAATCACTTTAATTTCTTGGTCAGTTGGCTTGTATGAAAGTAATCTGGGTCCAAATATCCAAAGGTCCCTTGCACTATTGTGGTTATTTGGGTTTGATCCATAGGAACCAACCTTGATGCTCCAAAATCGGATACTTTTGCCGTAATTATCATCTAACAGTATGTTGGCAGACTTGACATCTCTATGAATGATCAGTATGGAAGATGCAAAGTGTAAGTAGGCAAGTGCCCTTGCAGTTTCTGCAGCATTAATCCTCAAACGGTTTTGCCGAGAAATGGAGGATATCCCACCATTGTTATGGATATGGTGGAAGAGGGTCCCATGCATTAGAGACAAATTCATAGACTAGTAATGGAACTTCAGTCTCTAAACAACACCCCAAGACCTTCACTACATTTCCATGGTTAATCTGAGTAAGAATAACAAACTCACTGATAAATTGCTCAATTTGGCTCTTATCAACTATTTTGGACTTCTTAATGGCAACTATTCTCTGGTCAGAACCCAAAGCCCATACCTGCAAAGAAATTCATATAAGTTGATCACAGAGTCTCTGTGGTAGATGGAGGCATATGTATATAGGGAAAATAGTATTATTAGAGGGGGATTACCTAGGGTGACCTTCATCATTGGAAATTCTTTAGTCTTTGCATTGCAGCCATGCCCATCTTTCCTTCCATCACCCTTTTGAGGCCCGGCCCACGGACCAGCCCGACAAGCCTGGCCTAGGCCTGGTCAGCCAGATTTGGCCCAACCAACACCACCCATATATTTTTTTGAATATTAAAAAAATGCACTTGGGCAGATTTGGCCCAACACAGCACAATAAGCTCAGGCCCTGGGCCTGGAACCCGGCCCGGCACTGTAGACATAGCCCGACCAACTTGGCCCGAATCTGGCCCGGCCCAACGGGCCAAAATGCTACCCTTAGTGACATATTTTCCAAGGTTTTAAACTTTTAGATGGTTCGTTACAACGGTTATCATGGTCCCTTAACATTACCGTTATAACGACACATCTGACTCAAAAAAGTCAGAATATCAGTACTTTAATATTCTTTCAAAGCTTAAGACGGTTTTTTGTTTTTTTTTTCCCAAAAATAACAGTTGTTATGTTAGTTATATCACCAAGCCTGTTTTTTTTTTTCAGACTTGAGCGAAAATAATATTTTTTTTTACTATTTTTAGTCATCATCGAGGGCCCCACGATTTTCTACGTGAACACTTATCTATTACTATTATAAAGTCAAAACTTGGGTTGTGTCACGCCATTCACTATTAATTTCCTTACAAATAAAAAAAAAAAAGATCAAGGCCACCGTAGGCATTCATTAGTTCATTAAGTGGCAAGCTGTTCATTAGTTTAAAAAAAAAACACCAAATGTGGATGTTTCCCTCCTTACGTTGTTTCCCTCCTTACGTTGACATCACATCACATTGTGCAAATGTCAACTAAAAAAACAAAAAACCTAGTCAGGCAAACCATATAAATTTGACTTTTAAAGTACTAGATTACTATCTGCAAACATAATATCAAAAAAATCTATAAAGTATAAACATATAATATAAAGATGGAGCCCACCATTGACTGGATCATATCTCAAATGTCGAAAGACTGACTAAATCAGATGATGGCACCATCCGATCTATACACTGATTTGGAAAACCGTACAAGATCGTAGAATGGTTCAAAATAAACTAAGCCAATAGATTTTTATTTTATTTTTGGTAAGTACATATGGGTCGAGATCGATGACCTATATAGCAGGTAAGTCTAACAACGTTAACGACACTAAACAAAGAAACTTATAAGACACCGAAGAAAGTGATCAAAAACAACCTGAAGACAGCCAATTATGCACAAAATCTTCAAAGAAGTGCCCTCTAAACCACTTACAAAGTTTAGCCCACAAAAACATAAGAGCCTTGATATTAATGATATAATAGCATGCAACTAGTACTCCTCGACTTCATCAAATTTTGAGTTTCTAAGATCTTCATTGTGGGACCATTGAACAATTTGCAGACTTGTTTGCATGTGTGCCACATGAAGCTATTCTAATAAGAGCCATATCAAACATTGTGTGGATTATATATAGCTTAAAATACATAAATATAAATGCATTTACCTAATATTGGATTAATGTTCTTCGATAGAAAAGTGAGCGTATTTAAGTATTACAAGCACCTTGGGCTGAAAATTGTTTGATACCCTTAGTCTATACCTAAATGACAAGTTAAAAAGCATCGTAGCAAGTTTAGTTGACTAGTCTTAAATCTGGGATCCATGACCTGACCCAGTATCTATGGATCGTCCGACTGTGATTCATAGACCCAGAAACCCAAGATTAGGTTATGAATTTGAAACAAAAATAGGGAACTTAAATGTCTATGATCAACATAGGTCAAGATTAGGTCACCAAAGTCAAAGGAAGTCAACCACTAACCTTAACCACCAAAAAATAAAATAAAAATCGAAATTAAGTATATACAAAAACTAGAACACTATAACCCAATCAATTCATATCGAAACAAAGTGATCTCAGAGGCTAACTAACCCAAAATCTTCGGAATTTTAAGGGAAAAATATATCTAGCACAAAAGCTCAATTCTGTCACAAAGTTCCAAGACTATTTTCCCAAAAAACGTTGTTCTAAAAATAGGATAGAACAGGATAAAAATCCCAAAGATTGAATTTTAATATTTTTTTTCTTGAAGGAATATGTATGCAAGGCCTAAGAGGTTTTTAAAGGTAAAGGTTTTCTAGTAATTAACTTAACAAAAATAGGGTTTAAAGTGGGGGTGATGTTTAAAGTGGGAAAAGGGAATAAGGTTTTATTATAGGATGATAGATGGTAAATGGAGGATAACCTAAAGTCTGAGTTCCATGATGTCTTTCTTATTTTAAATATGAAGTCTGCTTCTGTTAACGAGATATGTACATGTTACTAATGACGGTCAACTAGCTTATGAGCTAGGCTTTCGTAGCTAACTCTACGATTAAGAGGTGCCACATGTGGATGCTTTTATGAAAAAATTGGGAGAAATTCTTGTCTTCAACTCGTAAAATGACTCTAGATGATGGATCTTTGATAGTAAAGGTAAATTTTTCATTCATTCATTTTATGGTGCACTTGACGGGGGTGAGACATAAATTTTCAATAGCTGGAGTATGGGGCTGTAAGAGTTTTAATTTGGATTGTTGTCCCATTTACTTATATAGTGGGGAATCAACAGATCACTTGTTGTTACATTGTAGAACCGCATGGCTCATTTGAACAGGGTTGCTGAGAGAGTTTGGAGTGCAATGGGTAGCTCCAAAGTCGATTAATGAGCTATTTATGTGTGGAAAGGGAAGGGTTTGGTAAACTAGGGAAGAGGATGTGGGTTCTAACACCTCTAGCGGTTCATTGGAAATTGTGGAGGCGGGAGAGGAATAATAGGGTGTTTGAGAGCAAAAGTCTTGGTTTGAAGTAGATTGTTTTGGAAGAGTTAAAGGCGGCAGTATATTCTTGGGTCAAGCTGTACGAAGAATGGAGAGACATTTCTCTAGAGGACATCGTGTTCAATTGAGATGATCTGGTGAGCGAGGAGAGAGAAGGATTAGTGGTTGGTGAGGGTTGGGAAGTTTGGCATTGCTATTGTATTTTGTTGTTGTTGCTTTTGTTTTCCCTTCGTTTTTGGATTTCGGTACGTAGTCTCCCTCGGCCTCTAAAGGCCACTATCTAATAAAATCATTTATACTTTTAAAAAATTTATCTTCCAAAGAAAATTTTGTTGAAGGTAGAGATCTGATATGGGTATTATATAGACCTTGGTGATCATCTATATAAGTAAAATACAATATCAGGATAGGTAGTATCACTGAAAAAGAGCCAAACTAAACTACTTGGTATTAGAATGATACTAAATAAGGTAAAGGGGCACATTATTTCAAATGCTTAAAGCTGGAAAATACACGAAAACACCATCATCTTGATAATGGAAAAACAATCATTATAGCAAGAGCTTTAAATGACAACAGCATAGCATTTTCTAAATAATATATTGTCTTCAACCTCTTTAATAATAACGGGAGACACTGCCATTAAAGAAAAAACGAAGTAGTGAGAACTAAAGGATGGTTCAGAAGACCTACTACCAACTTCCAGCAAGAGGGTATATCATACATTACATAGGGTATTAGTTCATCGTGGGAGGTTCATCGACAATATCATATCGTTTTCCAAGCTATATTGTCCAGAAGCATCATTGGTGCAAGGGTTTAATGGTACAGCATAGAGGTCTGATGGTTCAGATAGTAAGCTCATACTCTCGTCGTTACTCTGTTGAGCCCATGTGTTTCTATTGAGCCTTCTCAACCCTTCCAGTTCCTCTGCTACTTCTTTCATTGTAGGCCTTTCTTCACCTTTCAAGTTAAGGCATCTCTTCGCAAGCTCAGCAACTGCAAGGACTTGCTCCATCTTTCCTTCATTCACGACTCGAGCCTCAAGAAGTTGTAACAGACGGTTTTCTTTCATTGAAAAAATGAAATGTGTAGCTAGATTTCTTTGTTCTTGAGATCTCTCGAAACAAAGGGGTTTCTCCCCCGTTAAAAGTTCTACAAGAACTACACCAAAACTATAAACATCGCTTTTCTCCGTCAATTGGCTCGTATGAAAGTATTCTGGGTCCAAATATCCTAAGGTCCCTTGAACTAGTGTGGTTATTTGGGTTTGATCCAAAGGAATCAACCTTGATGCTCCAAAATCAGATACTTTTGCAGTGTAGTTATCATCTAACAATATGTTGGCAGACTTGACATCTCTATGAATAATCGGTATGGAAGCTGCAGAGTGTAAGTAGGCAAGTGCCCCTGCAGTTTCTGCTGCAATCCTCAAACGGTTATCCCAAGAAATCGAGGGCATCCCACCATTGTTACGGATATGTTGAAAGAGGGTCCCATTAGAGACAAATTCATAAACCAGTAATGGAACTTCAGTCTCTAAACAACACCCCAAGACCCTCACCACGTTTCGGTGGTTAATCTGAGTAAGAATAACAAACTCATTGATAAATTGTTCAATTTGGCTCTCATCAACTATTTTGGACTTCTTAATGGCAACTATTCTCTGGCCAGGTAAAATTCCTTTATAAACTGTACCGTAGCCTCCTCGTCCAAGGATCCGTCGCTCATCATAATTGTTGGTCGCCAATTTTAGCTCTTCTGCTGTAAATATCTTTGTTGACTCGACACCACCTTCATGTGAGGATATTTGTTGTTTTAAAAGCAAACCACCATTCTGCTGAAAGAATTTCTCTTTGAGTTGGATGAGTTTTCTTTGCTTTATGCTCAAATATAACCAAGAACTACCAACAAGTAAAAACAAGAAACCAAATCCGATACCTGCAAAGAAATTCATATATAAGTTGATCATAGAGTCTCTATGGTAGATATAGAGCCATATGTATGGAAAAGTTAGCGGAGGATTACCAAGAGTGACCTTCATTATTGGAAATTCATTAGTCTTTGCAATGCAACCATGCCCATCTTTCCTTCCATCACCATATCTGCCCTCTCCACAAGAGCAGTTGTAACCCCCCGGCGTATTAGTGCAAATCCCTTCACAGGGATTGTTGTTTGGATCCTCGCACTCGTTCACATCTAGTAAGCCATTACAAACATAAAGAAGGCATTAGCTCAGCAAATGTTGCATGCTTCGTGAACCTGTTTGGATCGCCATTTTTAGACCCGAAAAAGTCTTTTTTTTCACAATAGACATTTTTTTTTTAAAAATAACAGATTGTTTGGATGGTTTTTAAAAAGTATTAATTCCATTAAAATATATTTTTTAAGGCAAAAAGTCTTTTTATAAAAAATAAATAAAGACCTTTTAAAATTTTGCTAGCTCAGTCAACATGATAAACCAAGAAACTTTACTCCAACGGCCCAACCCCTCCCCATCTACCACTGTCATCAATTATAGTGATGGGGGCAACTAAGAGAAGAAAAGACATTTTTTGGATGTTTAGCCCAAAGTTTAAAAGGGTCCGTTATAACGGTATAACGGACTGGAAGCGTTACCATTTTTTCCAATTTTACAGCCGTTAAAACGAATTGTAACACACGGGGGAAATGGGAAAAAATGGAATAAGGGAAAATGGTACTGAACTTCAAATTTTGAAATTTCAAATTTGAAAAAGCGAAATAAGAAAGACAGAAAATAATGGAAAATATAAAAAAATAACTACCGTTATTTTCTAAGCGTCAAAACAGTTCATAAAGTAACTGTCATTGGGTGTTACCGTTTTAACGGCTGTTAATTAAATTCATAAAAAAATAATAATAATAATTTTAGCATACCTTGGCACCCTTGGCTGAGGTAAGGGTTTCCCTCGTAACCTTTATTGCAAGTACAAAGATATCCAGGACCATTTTTCGAATCGTAACAGTAACTATTCTCTTGACACGCGTAAGTCAACGAGGTTTTTTGAGCTTCTTGACACGTCTCGATCCCTATCACCCAATCAAGCACCACTGGAACCTCTTCTTTGCTTCTATTAAGGAATGTGGGGTCCAGAAAATCAGATTCCTTGAGTGTGTACCGTTCAACTTCACCCAAGAACGCATAGCCGCAAGGATCGAATGACCAGACGTCGGTGTGGTTGTTCAAGCTGCCGACCTGCGTTAGGAACTTCTTTAGCCCCTTTGGAATAGACACCTGGCAGCACCCAGTGCCAGAGCAAGACCCTTCGATCACACTTTCTAAAGTGTCGCAGATGGACACGCAGCCGCTTGTAAAATTGATCACTGCAGAACTCATCAGCGCGAGAGTATCGCATCCAATGGCTGTGAACTTGTTTTTGGTATCGGAGAATGTATATGGGGTCCCAATCAAATCAATCCAGGCCGGCAATTGAGCAATCAGCTGACCAGATTGAGCGTAACAGGTGATAGCTGGAGAGTTCTTGATGCGTACTTCGGTTTGTGATATTTCTACAACCTCAAGGTTACCAGTCCCTATGAACGGTTTGGGAGGGTCGTATGAAGTATTGCAGTTTATGTTGTACCATGCGCCTGCGGAACACCCTTTGCCGATAGGACCCATACCGAAAGGGTAGGGAATGCTAATGTTCCCACATGTCGATTCGCACCCTCGCATCGTTTCGATTGCCGCCGATGCTAATGTGAGCCATGAGATCAAATGGAGTATGAGATGTAAAAACATGACTTGTTTCTGTGTTTTGTTTTGGTTCATAATGTTTCAACTTATACACGAACGAAAGTTAACTATAATAGTTTTGTTGACTTATAAGGGGGGGAAATATGAATACAAAATTATAAATTAAGATAAGTGGATGTGATTTGCGTTTAAGAAAACGAAAAAGACTTTCATTGAGGCTTAATAATGGGTCTAAATGCCACGTTAGCTGACGTGTCGTTGGCTAACTAATTCTAAAAAAAAACAATATAACTTGTAAAAAAATTAAAATAAAAAAAACTGTTTAAAAAATGCGGAAACAGAAGTATTATCCAACTGTAAGGGAGCGTTTGGGTAACAGATGCAAGACTATTCTAGATCGAAACATAATCGAATTAAATACTAAAAACTGGCGCAAGTCTATTCTAGATTAACATAAGATCTTTATGCATCTCTTGGTAATTGCCAAACAGTGAACAATCTTGTCCTACATGGGAAGTCTAGTGAATCTTTTCAACCCTTCAAGCTCCACCACCCCTTCTTTCTTTGCCGGCCTTTCTTCACCTATCAAGTGAAGGCATCTCTTCGCAAGCTTAGTGTCACGACTCGAACCCAGGACCCATGACTTTGTCAACTGAAATGGTGTAGTTGACTTATGGGGTAGATTGAACCAACACCAATTAGATAAATAAATAAAAATAAAATAAAGAAGAAGACACTGGGAGTGGGAGTGGACCATCCTTCTTAGTCCATTTTACAATTTGGTGGCATATGATCAACGAACCTGAAGTCCATCACCCTTGAAGGACTCTACCCACCATATCATTAATGTGGTCAACACAATCATCAATCTGGACCCTTCAACAAGTGGGCCACCTCTTGATTTGGATCCCCACTCTTCTTCTTCTCTGTTTTCCTTGAGCATATATATTTATGTGCCACTAGCCTGCTTTGCCTATCAAAACCAATAAAAAATTAAAAGTCGTGGGAGATATCAAAAGCAATAGTGTTCTGATGTACCGTAGGAGGCTTCTAGATGGGACCCATTGAATGGTTGGTACAACAACCTCCACATGGTGAATCTTCAGAGGTCGTGATGTACCGTAGATCTGGGGTCTGTAATAGCCACATATTACGTACTCAGTTTCTTAATTGTGTAAATGAGTTTGGTAAATTTCTATTTAGTGGCAGGGCCGGCTCTACCTTAAGGCCATATATTAAGGTGGTCGCCTAAGACCCCTTGGTGAGACTGAGAAGGCCCCCAGCCCATGTCCCATTAACCACATGGATTTTTAGCCCACCCCTTATTGGATATACAAACTAAAAATCAACCAGATTGATTATCTCTGGCCATAGATTTTAGTACTTTTTAGGACATGATTCTAGCCGTTGGATTCAAGCATTTTTTTTGGGTAATAAATCTAACTGCTATAAACCATCAATCAAGCTGGTTTTTAGTTTGTTTATCCACCAATAGGCGGGCTGAGCATCCACACAGTCGTTGGCCCCAAAAATGATCTATGTAGGGCCACGAGATTCCCATACACCAGAAGTCGTCTGCATCTAATTTTTTTTCGTAGTTTTTAATTATCAAGAATAGTTTTTAAAATAAAGATTTCTAAATAATATAGTGTAATTTATTAATCAGAAAATTGTGAAAAAAAATACAAAATAAAATCTATTTGTAGAAAAGAATACTTGTTTTCAAAAATTGTAAAAACGAATACACATAGCCGTTTCTATCGGCGTCAATAAGTTGGCGCCATTTCCTTCGCACCAAAACAACTTTTTTTGATTAAATCCGATTTTACCCTCACCGTTTTGACTCCGATTGAAACGGGGCCAAAATGAATTTGGCTTCGTTTCAAACGGCGCCAAAACCCAAAACCATTTTGGCGCCATTGCAAATGGAGCCAAACTCATTTTGACTCCTTTTGAAACGGTTAAACCCAAGGTTTAAAGGAGTTAACGGTTAAACGGACTGGGGTCGTTACCGTTTAAACGGCCGTTAAAACGGTCAGGGGAAAAAATGGAATTAAACGGATTTTAATGGTTTTAACGGAAAAAATGGAAAAAGTGGCGCTGAAATTCAAATTTTGAAATTTGAAAATTAAAAAAAAAAATAAACAGAATTTAATGGAATTAAACGGATTTAACAGCCATTTTTTTCACAATTTTTTTTTAAATTAAACGGCTGTTTAAACAATTTTAATGGCCATTATTTTCAAAACCGATAAAACATGTTTAAACACTTTTAACGGAAACAGGCTTGGGGCGTTACCGTTTAAACGACCGTTTTTAAAACCATGGTTAGACCCTTATAATTGTTTTTCAATTATTTGATAAATACATATAAAATTTATTTGATAAATACATATAAAATTTATTTGATTAATTTTTCAGCATTACGATACGATAAACTTTTCCGATATAAAAGTTTATGAGCAACGGTCAGGTATGTGCGCAACGATCGAATAGCCGATTAAATCGGAGCCAAATCAATTCTAGCGCAGATTGAAACGGAGCCAAATCCATTCTGGCGCCGATTGAATTGGAGCCAAATCAATTTTGGCGCCGATTGAATCGGCGTCAAATCTAATTTGGCTCCAATTCAATCGGCTACTTAAAGGGCTTTTTGGGTATTACTTTTTGAAAAAGTTGACGCCGATTCGAACGGCTATGTGTATTCGTTTTTACAATTTTTGAAAATAAGTATTCTTTTCTACAAATAGATTTAATTTTGTATTTTTTTTCACAATTTTCTGTTTATTAATTAATACTATATATATACATATATATTAAACTATAAAAATAAAAATAAAAAGCCTTATATCTTTAGTGGGCAACACGTCAGAGGGCTATGCCTAGACTATAGAGATGATATAAGCGAATTGAACAGAATATACAAGAACCAGGCTTAAAATAGTCCTGAATCCCAAGCCAGCACAACTAAACCTGATAGAAATGTTGAATTGGTCTAATTTTATCCAGGATTATGATTTCTCTCGTCACCAAAAATTAGCATGTACCCATGACTTATCTCTCTCTGTTACAATTGTTGTCGTCATATGCTATTTTGTACCCGACATTCCTCTGATACCGAATAGGTAGGTAATGCTCATGTTCCCATTTTTTATTGGCAACTGGATATGGTTTCGTATGTAGATGCTGCCGTGTTTATACATAATAAGATGAGTAGAAACCGAATGGATTTGCTCCCTCTGATTGTGTGTTCGAAACTGTCTGGCGTTCTATTCGAGAAAAGTTTTGAAGCGGCAGGATTTTTGAAGTGGCGATCACGGTGCTAATGATCGCGCGCCACATATACCCATGGTTTAGGCTTTCTGCTTCTGTATCTCCTCTAGCTACAGTGTTGGGATGGGCCTGGCTCCAGGTACTAGGCCCAGCCCGGCTAACGGCCCATAGGAAGTTGGGTCTCATGGTGGGCGGGCCCAGGCCAAAGCCTGGGTTTGCCAAGTCAATTTTAAAAATAAAAATTGAAAACAATGTTAAAATCATGGTTTTAAAAACGGCCGTTTAAACGGTAACGCCCCAAGCCCGTTTCCGTTAAAACCGTTTAAACACGTTTTATCGGTTTTGAAAAAAATACAACATATAGTGGTGTACAGGCATGATATGTAGAAAAGCACCATCCATGTGGACAATCAAAGAGTTTCCATTTAAATGAAGGGTCTAGATCCTAGAGAGAGAGAGACCAAACATTAGCATGATTAGTGCTTTATATCTGTCAGATTTTAATTTCTTTCATGGGTTGATTTTCGACCATGGGATTGAATCATTATTTTTGGGTGGGTACAAAGATCCAATGGCTAAAAATCATCAATCAGGCTGATTTTCAACCGAGATTGGAGATCACCCAGATAAAAGAAAGTTGGGTCATTGGTCACTAAGAAAATGCCAATGGACTTTTTCCTGCAGGTGTTGAGTTTAAAATATTATTTTAAAGTATTATTGAAAAAAATGGAGAATAATGGGTACAGTTCAATGTGTACGGTCGTTTAAAAAAAACTTACTGAGGTTTAATCCGGTTGTAGATAAGGGAAACTTCAGTGGGGTCGGTATGACCGTAGGATGAGTCCCATCGAAAAAGGTGCGGGGATACCCTTCGACCGTAGTAAAGAGGCTGAGAAGTCAAACTAGCAAGTAAAGAGTCATTAAATCAGATGTGCAGGGACATCAGAAATGGGCCACATCTTCAACTGCGCCTTCCCTAAAGATCAGATCAAATCCTAACCAACCAAGTGGCAAGATAATTGTTAAAGACCATTAGTAATGGCTTAATTGACTGTTCAGTACAGCATAATCAGATGAGATATTGAGATATATCAAACAAATGAATTTTGGATCCATTGGCCAAACTCTCCTAATCAATCGTTTCGTGCACCATGTGCTTTGTAAAGATATGGGATCAACAAATTATGATAATCCAGGGCCTATCATATCGTTCCTCGCTTTCCAAGGTACAACACCAACGTGCCCATTTGCATCAAGGACAGATTCCATGTCGGATAGACCTGTTAACAAATTACGCGGACATAAAAGAGATGGGAATCTCGTTGACAAAGAGACCAAAGAGACCCCATCCTGAAGAAGCAATCAACTAGATTAAAATGGCCCCACTATGAAAGAGAAATATCACGCCTTCATCATTCTACGGTCTTTTATCATTGTTTACCGTTTCTGGTGGGCCCATGGGCCCTGCTTCATCTTGTCTAGTAGCTCTGCCTGCTTTTATCTGCATCAGGATTTTACAGGACCGGGTCCAATCCATTCATAATTTTACAGGACCCCTCTCCTCCCAAAATGCCACATGGCTCTCTTTTGGGCCAACTGACTCCATGAATGTTTCCTTACTTGGTGGACGTGCAAAACAAAAACAGCCTGATTATTAATTTAAAGCTGTTGGATTTGAGTTTTTTTTATCAGGGGCTTCATTAAGAGGCCTATGGATGAGTTCCAAGCCCATGACTAAGAAAAGGATTTATGGTTTGTGGGTCCACCAAAGAGTGGGCCAAACATTTATTGATCAATGTCGTGTGTTGAAGATCGACAGGAAGAGCAAACTTTAATTTTGACCCGACTCCTCGTGATCAAATGGAATGAAATTGTTGTGTTGGAAATAGACAAAAGAACTCCAGCTGGCATGAATGTGTTGGAAGAGTGAAGAGGGTCCCATTAAAGACAAATCCGTAAACCAAGAAAGGGATTTGACATGGGAGAAAGAATATCAACTTCATTTATGAACTCTTTTCATTTGCCTCTTATCCATTATCTTGTTCTTCTTAATGAATGGCCAGTAACTCGACCTACTCTAATCATAGTCGTTTGTTTCTTTTATCAGGTTTTCTGCGGTGAAGATCTTCACAAGCTCCTAAACAACTGTTTCCGTTGGAAGAATTTTGCTATAAAGCCCATGATGAAAAGTGCTTGAATCCAACGGCTAGATATCACTAATCAACCTGATTTATGCTGTGCAGGTCCAACAAGGTGTGGGTAAAACCAAGGTTTAAAAGAGGCCGTTTTAATGGTATAACGGACTGGGGGCGTTACCGTTAAAATGGAAATAACGGGAAAACGGAGAAAAATGGCGCTGAACATCAAATTCTAAATTTTCAAAAACAAAAAAAATAGAAATTAACGGAAATAATGGTCCTTTTTTCGCAATTATTTTTAGAAAATGACAGCCATTATTTTCACTTTAACAGCTGTTAAAACAATTTTAACGGCCGTCAAAATGAAAAAACAGCCGTTATTTTCTATGGGTCAAAATGGTTCTTAATGTAACGGGCTTGGGCGTTACCATTTTAACGGCGGTTAAAACCATTAAAACGGCATTAGTTTAAACCATGGTTTTAAAAACGGTCGTTTAAACGGTAATCCCCCAAACCCGTTTCTGTTAAAACCGTTTAAACACGTTTTAACGCTTTTGAATTTAACGGCCGTTAAAATCGTTTTAACATCCATTAAATTATGAAAATTTTTGTGAAAAAAAAAACAGCCGTTAAATCTGTTTAATTCCGTTAAATTTTATTTTTTTTATTTTCAAATTTTGAATTTCAGCGCCATTTTTCTGTTTAATTCCATTAAATTCTGTTTTTTCTACTTTTATCCATGGCCGTTTCAATCCGTTTTAACAGCGGTTTAAACAGTAACGCCCCCAGTCCGTTTAACCGTTAAAACGGCCTCCTTTAAACCTTGGTTTGAAGTTTAAAGCATGGGTAAAACATTTATGGGGCCAGTGAGCCAGATGTTTTGCTCTCATAAATAATGCGTTTTTTATTAGTCCATCCATCTAAGGATTGTATAATAGACAACTGATGACATTTCATAAACATCATATCAGAAGAGCACGCGGTCGCAATCGTTCCATGTCATCCTTCTTTTCGATAAGAATAAAAACGAATGAGGCAACATGGCCCAGTCATTCAAGCCCACTTACCCATGAATTTTGGCCCACCCCTTGATGGACTTACACCAAAAATCCACCTGACTAGCGATCTATAACTTCTGGATTCCAGCGTTTTTCATGGTGTGATTTTCAGCCTTGGATTTTATGGATTTTTTTTCTTGTTCAGATGGAATGGGTAGAGATCACCAGTGGCGGAGCCAGGATTATTGTCAAAGTGGGGCACGGCGAGAAAAACTTTGCTCCAAACGTTTTTGGCGACCAGGCACCCACCAAAAAATGTCCCGTGACAGTGGCACAGTCTTAGAGACTAACAACCGTATGGATATTTGGCCCATCCTTAGGTGGACTTACATATCAAAATTCAGCCTGATTGGTAATTTATTGCCATTGGATCCGAGTACCTCAAAACAGCGAAGCTCTAGTCGTAGGCCAAGTATTTGACGCGAGTAGAACTTTGACGACGGACGTGACATAGTATGAGCCACGTGGGTAGGATAAAACCGGACCGAACCATTAATAAATGAGTCATCTCATGTAATTTATGGTCAAGACTAGACAAGTTTGGTAAGACAAGAATGGGTATGTTCCCTACTTATCGATTTCCCCAATTATTACAAGCTCAACACACGTATTTGTTGTCTTTTTAGAAGATCGTATCATATAATCATATTAATTCAAAGATTCGGTAAGATTCATATATTTTAAAAGGAACCATATTATACTCACTAGGGGAACGCCACAACGGCACCTTACACGTGGCACATTTGTAGAGATCACTGACCGTATTGATGTTTGGCCCATTCCTAAGTGGACTTATATGCAAAAAATCAGCCTGTTTAGTGGTTTTTTTAAGGATTTGATTGGAGTCGTTTTCATGGGTTGATTTTTAACCATAGATTTCAAACATTATTTGGGGTTCTCAGATCCAAAGGTTTGAAATCACTAATCAGATTGATATTTGGTATATAAGTCCAGATAGGGATGAGACAAACATCCATAAGGTTAGTGGTCCCGAAAAATGTGCCACATGGCTTATACTATTGTCCATCATCATGATGAGGGACATGGGCCTGCGACAATATGAACTGTGAGGGGCATTTAATGAGAGAAGGTTTTGCCTTTGAAAGTAGAGAGGCCTGTCACATGGGTGGCACTACCGGTTGTTGCTTTATAATAGTATAGATATTAAATGTGTATTGTGGGAAAAAAATTTCTTTGCCAAAAAAATCATCTTGTGGTGGTAGAAAAGGGTACGTATAAAAATTATAAAAGGAAAAAATGATATTTAAGTCCATCAAAAATATTTTTTTTTCATATTGGTGCTTTTATAAGTACAAATATAAACATAGATATAGATTACGGTGGGCTGGGAAAAAATATTTCATTTTTAAATGGTAAAGAAAGCTTTGTTAATTGTTTCGAGAGTGAGAAGGCCTACTAAGGCGAAAAGAAAACAATAATAAACCCCCCTCAAAAAGAAAGCAAACAAGGGGACCCAATAAAGGCCCTCACCTCTTTCCTACCAAAGAATGCCAGCTGAACATCGTATCCTCAAACATAACCTCTTTCCCTACCTTGTGCAATTTGACCCATAGATAACCATGACCTCGAATTTCCAACACAAGAGCTTCTAGAGAAGAACTTCTTCCCTCAAAAACATTATTGTTGCATTTTCTCCAAATACTCCATAAAATAGTCATCGGATTTGAAAGTCCAAAGCCTATTGCTGAGGTTGCCAAAAAACTTGCAGTGGCAAGATAAGAACAAGTCTTTGATTCGACCAAGAAGCAGCCCAACTGATACTGAAGTCTCTACTAATCTCAAACCAAATCGTCCATGCCACTCTACAATGCAAGAAAAGGTGGTCGATGGACTCCCCACTCTCTAAGCATATGGGGCAGTGATCAATCACCCCGATGCCTTGTATCCACAAAAAGTCTATAGTCAGAACTCTACCACACACCATGTTAGGGAGTGCACTTTAATTAGATGGAACTTTATTGGCCCACACCCAAGCGCACTTGAAACATATTAATGCGTATCTCTTTCCAAATAATAATAGAATGAGTATTAAATGGGTATTAATGGGTCTGGTAAACCAAACCCACCCTCCCATGTATTAAATGGGTAGGGGTCTAGTCCACTTGGGACTGGTTAAGGAAGACCCGCATGGGCAGACCCATTTATTAAATAGGATTATTTTATTTAAGCCAGACTTGGCCAAACTTATTAATAGGAAAGGCCAGATCGAATGTATTTGGGGCAGGTCTGGGTACCCCATTGGGTCTAAGCACCTATTTACAGCCCTATTGTTATCATATTAATATTTGAATAAATGACTGACCGAGTTTCTCACCCACAAAAGTCATTGTATGCAAAAAAAATCAACTGGATCTAGAAATTTAAACCGCACACTTCAATTGATGTAAAACTAGTATTGTTCATCGGTGAAGATCTTGGATCGTCGGTGGATAGGGGGGGTACCTGCAAAAGACACTCAAACGCTCAAATTAGGCGGTGGGTAGTTCAAAAAGTCAAGTGTACTAACAAGTCTCGATACATTTATTTACCAATCACACCACTTATGACATTAGATTGTATGCGAACTATATGGGCCGAGATATGAGCTGTTATGATCATGTATTCGAACTCGTGCGGACAAGCATATGGTCATTTGCACGTGTTATTTGGCAAGTGATGGAGAGATGTATTTAAGAGGAGTTTAATATTCTATGATATAGATGCTAGGTGCGTAGATACATACAAATTGGCTATCATGCGCGCCTATCCAATCTATTCATTTTTTAGTATCCATTGATGCTTAAAGAGACAACAAAACCTCATGTCTCTTCCTCGGGATCCTAGCTGTTGCGATAGCCATACTCATGATAGTATCATCGTATACAGTATTATCGTTGTCCGCTAGATGATCTTCCACTCTGTGTGCCGTAAATCCCAAGGACCGTATCCATGTGCTCCAGGGCGAAGAACCACAGCCATTAGACATTATCGTAACACTTCCAAATTTTTAACAATAATTACATTCGGTGGAACTGGATACGTTGTACGAAAAAATGACGTCAGCACTTATCTCAGCCAGCGACTATTTTTTCTGAAATGATGCTGTACTATCCAGACCGAGGGTTGTACGCGGAGTAAAACTTGTGTCACAAGATGTTGTGACGGAAGCCGGTCACAGCACTCAATCTGAGCCACGTGGCACGCGATCATAGGGCACTGACCATATAGATGTTTGGCCAGTCCCTCGGTGGACCTACAAAACAAATATCAGCCTGATTAGTGATTTACAACCTTTGGATTTTTCCACCCAAATAACGCTCAATAATGCTCAAATTCCTACCGTTAAAATCAACCCGTGAAAATAACTTCAATTGAATCGGTTAGAAATCACTAGTCAGGCTGATTTTTTGTGTACCGGTCCACCACAGGAGGGACTGACCAAACATCCATAGGGTCATCGTCCTCTAATACTATGCCATGTGGTTCGAATTGAGTGCTGTGACTGGCTTCCGTCACAACATCTTGTGACGGAAGCCGGTCAAAGCACTCAAGACGAGCCACGTGGCACACGATCAGAGGGTGCTGACTGTATGGATGTTTGGCCGGTCCCCCAGTGGACCTACAAACCAAAAATCAGCCTGATTAGTGATTTAAAACCTTTGGATTTTTGCACCCAAATAATGCTCAATAATGCTCAGATTCTTACCGTTAAAATCAACCCATGAAAATAACTTCAACCGAATCAATTAGGAATCACTAATCAAGCCGAATTTTTGTGTACCGGTCTACCGAGGGGCAGGCCAAACATCCATACGGTCATCGTCCTCTAATAGTAAGCCACCTGGCTCGTATTGAATGCTGTGACCGGCTTCCGTCACAACATCTTGTGACACAAGTTTTACTCGTTGTATGCCATGACCCCGAGGATCATCCAACAATGTAGACTTGGAGAGGATGTGATCCTGAGGTTGACGCCTCTTTCTTTTATTTTCCTTTTCATGTTGGCCTCACCGCCCTGTTGGAACTTGGAAGAACGGAAAACGATAGTATCATCACGAGGTCCATTCTCCCAAAGGAGCAAATAGTGGTTTATCAGACTTCCTGATTCGATTAGTGTGAATCCCGATGGCCACCCAGCGACATCTTCCTCGGGACAACAGCGTAGAGGGTAACAAAAACTACTTGTTCGTAAATGGTGGAGTGTTCCAGCTGGGCAACTTACAAAAAAGGGAGAAAACCGAAAGCAACGCAACCCTACTCTCTTCCATTATCGATCACCCCAGCTGTCAACTTTTCTTTCTCACTCCACAAGCGCTCCTTCTATCCCACATTCCCACCCTAGTACCAACTGGCGTTGCCTGTAAGCTGAAAAAGCATTACACTTCAACAATGTCGGTGAGAACAAGCCGATATAACAAGCATCCCGCATCACTCTCTCTCTCTCTCTCTAAAAGCAAATTAAAATACTCGATAAAATATAACAATGTTTTAACACCAAAAAAAGAAGGCAGGAGAGGAAGAAAAAAAATGGATTATCTATTTATTATTGAAATTATACTTGAATAAATATTTCCCTTATCTATTATAATGTAGTACTTTAACCTGGTATTCTGATTTTACAAGTGACAATGGGTGGTCAGTTTTAGGATGTAGTCGCCATGAATCCTCCAAAAGAAACAAAGATTTAACAAAAAAAAAATATACCAACGGTAATAACTAACTTACTAGGAACCGTCTATTAAAAGCAAGCTCCCTTGCGCTTTCCATATACTCCATTCTTCTTTTTTTCTTTGAGATGTTTCAGGCTTTGATAAGTTGTCTCCCTTCTACACTCTCTCTCTCTCTCTCAAAGGAGATTGCATCTTCTAGGGTTTTCTCCTTCATGCCAATCACCACAGCACCATGGATGCCCGTAAGGGCATCCTTGTATCGATCCTCCCTCACAAATGAGCTAAAAGCTTCCAAACCCAAAAGACCCCAGCACAAGTTTGTCAGAAGAAACAAGCAGAATCTGAAGCAAATTGACCAATGTTCTTGATGTAAGACTGGGTTTCTTCCCTTTTATAAGTATTTGTTCTTTTTCTTCTTTTTTTTTCTTTTCTTTGGTTTCCCAAGGCTTACTGTATGCCAAATCCCAAATTCTCCCACTTGAAAGGAGCTACACTGCCAATGTCTGGAGAGCCTCGGAGGAACAGGCACACACAGACACAGACGGCAGCTATCGCAAGCATCGAATGTACGTAAGGGCGGTGAAGCAGCCCTTGAGCACCTGGCATCCGCTTGTAGTGTCTCGTCGCCACAACTGCACACCTGGCACAAGATCGCTGCCCTTGTAATGTTGGGAGACTAGGCTTGGCCTGCTCTGCTAGTATCCAGGACTGATCCAAGGAGATCTGGTCCCCCATTTGTATAGAGACCTGACCATGTTTCCTGTCCGCAAGCTTCTGGGCCACCAGCCTGTTGTAATTGTGGTTGTTCCTCATTGACGCATAAGCATATGGAGACTGCCCATTTGCATCCGGTAAAGAATTCCAGCAGGTCAACCCAATCTGCAACATATTCACCCAAGAAAAATTAAGACAAATCAGGTCAGGGATACAACCCAAAATCCATTCAACCTTTCAGATCCCACGATCATATTGGTAGAAAATATGAGGTTCACAAAGCAATTTTACAAGCAAAGCAACATAGAATCCCAAGATTCTTAAGTGGCAGAACTGCCCCCATGAGATCTAATTGAGTGGGGCAAAGTAAATAAAGTTTAGCTAATATGAAAGAGCTAAGAGAAGTTTATGCGGCTGATCCGAGTGTTTTAGGAGTTGGGTTAAATCCTTTTGGACAGATAGCTAAGCATATAAATATTGTAGAAGAATTTGGTTACCTCTTGAGGATCATTTGTTAAGGCATCCACCATATTCTCGGAATCATCCGTACAAGCAGCTAAATGCATAGGTGAGATACCACCAGGGCCCGCTTGATTTGGAGGGAAAATGTACTTCTTGGTGGCCTCAGTACTGCTGCTTAGAGAATAATGAATGAGCAAGTCAACCATGTTCCTGCACTTCCTCTTCACTGCCCTGTTCAAGAGGTGAATCTCTGATAGCATCTCCAAGGATTCCCTTGATAGCCCATCCTTTTCCGAGTTCCTTTCCACAAGTATGTCCAGGAGTGTTTTCACCAGAGCGCACCAATCCCTTCCTATGGAAAATGTGAATAGAAATTTGAACCTTGTAAGGGAGAAGTCGGGACCGTCAGGCCTAGAAGGAATGTTCTTCCTTTGGAAGAGCCATCCAAGTTCGTTTAGAAAGTGCAAGACATCCTCCCTCGACCTCGGCTGCCCAAAATCCTGAATCTGGTCTTCTGAAATGATATCGCCCATTCTAGCATCTTCCACAAACTCGGTCTCAAGAAGTCTTAATTCTCGACAGATGGTAGAATCAGCAATTATAACAGGAAAGCTATTGCCTTTGAAACCATTCTCCACCTGCCCATAAAATTAGCAGAGATGTCAACAACCATATGATTTCTAAAGGATTTGACCAGAACAAAGAAACCGGTGGGACTAATAGTTCTTTTTCCGTATTAAACAAATCAGTTGGGTGTGAATGCTACCTCTATGAAGCAGCGACCCAGGACACTAGGAGCCCCACCAGGAAACTTGAAACTCTCCAAGCTTCTGTCATCATATATGGTACCCTCTGATCCTATAACTTCCTTTGACATGTATCCTCCCATATATGTGCAATGAATCCTGCATAGGAGTTCAAAAAAATTTATTTTCTAATAATAAAAAGAAAGATACTGCCACAGCATACAAAAACACACTGCACTTACTTGGTGCCTGGTACAGTCAGATTTCGACCTCGTAACACAAGAGAGGTTTCCTGCCCACCCACAACTGCCAGAGGCGACACAGATATCAACTCTGGGGCACTCCATGTTCGCCAAGATTTGCAGAGTCGGATGTTGCCTGAAGGTTTATTGCAAGTGGCATCATCAAAACACTTTCAATAGAGAGAGAGAGAGAGAGAGAGAGAGAGAGACAGAGAGAGAGAGATCCCATTTCCCAACTTCGACCCATTAATCACATTCTGTATGGTACGACATTCCCATTTCATACTGAGACCCAGGTACACAAGACTAAATCAAAAGACTACTAAAAGAATAAGGCAATGTAAGTGGATAATCAATCAATACTTACCATCTTTATGCGATACTAGTTGCCTGTCTGTGTGAACCAAAAACCTTCCATTTCTCCAAAAATCTGAATCTGATTTCTGAACAAGCAAATTGACAAACCGAAGAAGGTCTTCTTGGAGCTGAAATCCAGCACAAACCCTGCCAATAATCAGAAGAGAAATACAATATAATGCTCATTTATGTTAAAAGCATCATTTCACTCACTTGCGCCCAGGCGGTAGACGGCATTGATATATAAATTGATAGAAACACACAACCAGGCCTAATGTAGCTCTCCATTTCCGATGGGCTGTGAGAAAGCCAGTTTAGGATCTGAAAAAAGATTATGAAGTGACATTGTTAGCCTTACAAAGAGATCAGAAGATCTCAATAAAAAAAAGTGTAAAGCAAGAAACGTGTTTTATACCATACCTGTGTCCTTAGTGTCCCAGGTAAATTACTAGGATCCTTATCAAAGAGTTTGAAAATGATACGCCCGGTCCGGTCCTGCAGTGAAGCAAAAAAGTCCAGCCATGTTACAATCCCATAACAGCAGCAAAGTTAAGAAAGAATCAGAACTCGAAAAAAAGAATCGGGGGCAGAAACAATGAATTACCTGAGCATCAGAATTTGAACTAGAAGGGGAGTGATCTGACCCACTTGAGGATGTGTAACCTGCTTGGTATGGTAGATTTTGAACTGAACAATTCTCAACTCTTCCATTCGGCTCTTTAAAGAGTTCCAAAGGTGATCTCCAACCACCATGAGCAGTACTAGCCTCAACCGTCCCATTATCCTCTCCACTGATCGAAATACTCTCATGTTTCATAATTTCTGATGCAGTCTGCAGTGGGAACAGTTTTTGCACAACAGGAGGTGAAGATGAAGGAGATCTCTCTTCCATGGGATTACTGCTGTCAGAGGAGAAGTATTTTCTGGCAGATCCCAGTTTTGGTGGACTGTCATCCTCAAGGGAGGAACCAAATAGCTGCAAAGGCAAACTAGTTCGAGTCTCTTGCGCTTGGCGATCAAATTCTTCTACAGGGGAGTGGATAGTAGTACTTCTCTCTCCTCGAGCTGAAGGGAAACCAGGAATAGGTTTCATCGGTAGATTGAAACCGGAGCCCTGGCCCAGGCAGTTCAACTTGGTTTTATCATCATCACTGCTTTGGCTTATTCTTTGAGACAGAATTGCAAGGGCATCAGGGGAATATGCTGCCAGTGCAGCTGAAACAATGGCAAGCAAGTCCACCGTTGATGGAGCAGATGTGTTTCCGTTCATTTTATGTGGATGTTCTGAAGAAACTTCTTGTGAAACATTCAGATCAAAACCTCCCGGTACAGGCAGCCTTGCAGCGGAGTTTGCGGTGACAGGTAAAGAATTTATCTTACTAAGAATCTGGATCAACCGATCTCTATCAGGAATTGATGTGCCATTGATAGTTTTGTCCCCGTCATTCCCTGTAATTCAAGTTCTAGATGTTTAAATAAAATATCAAGGGAGATTTATAAGTGCCAAATTGCCAATACTAAATACAAACTCACTGACCTTGCAGACGAGCAAAGACAGACAACAGATTGACTATATCCAAGTTCCCACTGCCAGTGTTCTCCTGGTTTCCGGGAAGCAACAGCCGAGATGAAACATCTTCCGGTTGGGTTTTCCTTCTTCGCCGGTTGTGCCCGGCGAGCCTACGCCTGCAGCTTCTCTTCCCCTCGTCAAACTCTGAAAGGGGGTGAAACCTGCAAGAGGGAAAGAGAACTTCAGCAAAGATTTCAAGCATAACAGAGCTGCAAAGCCCTCATTTGGATGTGGCACCCATTAAGTCCATATAGAAAGAAGAACAAAAAAAATTTAAAAACCCACACATTTCAACACCAAAACAGCGATTCAACATAAGCCACTTCAGCTCTAGCCCAGCAACGCGAAACAAAAAGCAAAGAGCAGATATTCTCCTCAAGGCTACCACAAATCCAATTTAGAAAACGCAGACAAAAAACAATTTTTTTCAAGGCATAATAAATTTCATCCCAGGAGAGCGTAGGAACAACAAAACTAAAATGCCACATGATATGAGGGAGCTTAGCTCAAGAAATTGGTTACCTGCTACACTGTTGGCAGAACCTCTGCATCTGCTTCCCCACAAGTGCTTTGGTGGTCTTGCTATGAACCTCACACACTTTATGTCGACGGTGATAATCCTTCGCGTTCGATAAATCTCCCCTACAGTCATCAACCTGGCACATTGGGTAGCTGCCGCTGCCACCCGGAGATCCAGATCGGACTCGCTTGTTGGGCCTTGCCGCGGGCTCTTCAACAGAATACAAACTCCCACCAAGTTGCAACGTAAGGTTCCCACCATCCTCATCCACAGAGCTCTTCTTCATAACCAGAGGCTTTAACGTTTCTTCCCCTTTCTTTTTCTGCTCGGACTCAACCACGTTCGCCGCAGTCCCCAGGCGCAAAACCTCAACCTCCGGTGGTTTGGCGACGAACATCAAACTGTCCCAATCCCAAACCTTTGGGTTCCAATTACCCTTAGGGTTTTGTAACCGCTGTTGTTGTTGCTGTTGCTGTTGCTGTTGCTGTTGCTGAAAGTTAGGGTTTTGCCACGGCAGATCACGCTTCTTTGCCATGGGAGGCGCTTCGCAGAATCGACCTGGAAGCCCCTGCCGGACGAAAATGGGATGAGCGACTTGCGCACCCACTTCTTCCATTAATCAAACCCTAATTCGCACAAAAACCTAAAAGAAACTCGATGACGGCGTCAGCTATGATCCAATCTCCAACACCCGTGACTACTGCAACCTCTAAATCTATCAGAAGTACAAAAATACAAACGAAAATTAGAAGAAAATACAAATACAAATTCAAAACAAATTTCTGAACTTTTACAAGAACTGTCTTTCGGTGCCACACAAAAATTAAATCCATAATCATCGGAATAAATGAAATCAGATGGAGAGAAAAGGCGAAAACCTTCAAAATCTACCGAAACAACACACTACACGCTTAAAACGCAAAGAAATCCTTCAAGTTCTCAAAGGCTCAAGAATCAAACCGGCATGATTTACTAACCTTTACGGCTTTATAGGGCTTTTTCCCATCTTTGCCGGCCGAATCACGAACCTTCAACGCAAACTCTAAATACATCCAAATTCTTATCGTCTGAAACTTCAATTCTCTTTGAAAGAAATCCGCTTTTCCTTCTCGGGTCTCATCTCTATTTCACACATGTGAAAAAATCCAACAATCGCCTGATTTCACCGCCGGAAAACTGCTACTTATCGACCTCCAACTGTTTCTTGCTATAAATCGTTAGAACAGCAGACTGAACTGAATAAAAGATCGAAACTTCAGGATTCATAGCTGACAATCACAAATAACCAGATCTAAAACCAGAAAAGTTGCAGATCTGAGAAGTAAACTCCTTCGAACATTTACGGAGACGTAAACCAGTGAACTTCTCTCTAAGGTTCTGTTGCTATTCTCTTTCTTCTTCTTGAATGACTTTCTTCTCCGAGGTTGGGGAAAAAGGAGTAAATATTGGTGGAAATGAGGGGTTTTTTGCATTCGTCGCCCTTCTATACGGTAGACAAAGCAAAAAACGAAGAATCGAGGACCCCGTCAATTATTTCATGACGATAAAGCAACGAATTTCTGACTAGGAGAGTAGTTTTCTTTTCTTTTCCCCCTTTATTTCATACCCTTTCACTCTCCCTCGTTTTGTTTAACCACAAGCCCACGCTCCCACCACAGACGACTTCTGGAATGGTTTACCAAATCCCAACCCATCTTCTCCTACTAATTAAATTACTAAAACACCCCTAACTCTAAAGTAACGACCACCTAGTCACCAACGCTAAGTCTCCTCTGCGGAAATTACGACTCAACCCTTCTAAATTACCAAAATAGCCTCCTTTAGGGTATTGGATTGACGAGTCTTTAGAAGTAAACGAAAAGGGCAGAGCTTGGTATAACAAGTCTTTTAAGTCAAGTTGTGAATGGGATTTTTTATTCGTTTCTTACTTGGGAAAATGATTTTTCCAGTGTGCTTTTTTACTTCTTCCAGTCAACATTGAGATATTTGACGAAAATGCCCCCTTAGTAAAACCAAGTTTTAAAAGGAGCCCTTATAACAGCCCTTATAATGGATTGGGACATTACCATTTTTTCCGTTATAACGTCCGTTATAATGAATTGTAACACTCAGGGGCAAAAACGGAAAAATAATGAAAAGTAATGCAAAAAAAAGTGTTGAATTACAAATTTTCAAAAATGAAAAAAATAGAAAATAACCGAAATAACAGCCATTTTCCAGAAAATAACTCTCATTATTTTTTGTTATAACGGAAAACTAACTGCCGTTGTAACAAAAGTAATGGACACTAATTTTAGAGCATTTTAACAGTACATAATGTAATGGGGAGGTCCGAATATGTTATAACGGCAGTTTTTTAAAACACGAGTGAAACTGCTTGCTTGTATTTTCAATAAATGTGAAAAGTGAAGGACGTTTCTGTCAATATTGACTGAAGGGTAAGAAGCTCACTCGAAAAATCATTTTTCTTTAAATTCTTTTTCATTTTTAGTATAAGTTCGAGATTTTAGATTCTTTTGGAAAAATCTATGATACAGAAGGCTTTCAAATTGTCACGCCGCACACTCTTAGGGCCCACTCACCTCATAAATGTTTATCCAACACATTGGTGGACTAATTACACCAAAAAATCAGCATGATTGGTGATTCATATCCATCAGATTTGACTACTTTTCCATCGTCGGCTTGGAACCAAACAATAGGCCTGTTCATGAAGCCGATGATTAAAAAGTGTTCAAATAAGCTGATTCCAATCACTAATAACGCTGATTTTTGTTCTGTAGGACCACTAAGAGGTGGGCCATACATTTCATGGGTCAGTGGGCCTAAAAGACTGTGACATGTGGCAAATTTTTGATACAGATTTTTGTATCATAGAACGGCTCGATTCTTTTGAGGTATCATCTACCTTCTTTTAACGAGTCCAATTTTGCTAACGGACGATTTCAAAACGCCATGTGATCCACGTGGAACACTCTACGAGACCACCGACCGTATGGATGTTTGGCCTATCCCTATGTGAACATTCAGACCAAAAACTAGCCTGATTCATGAGGTAATTTTCAACAGTGGGATTCTAGTATTATTGGGGTATCAGATCCAACGGTTAAAAGCTCATATGGACTTTCGTAATGACCACTTAAGAAGCGTTTCTTAGTGGACGATGATATTATCCTACAGTTGTAACCACGTGTACATCGTTTGATGATCATACACTGGCCTTCAATACTAACCAGTTGTGCAAACTGGACACTAGTTGCTCATTTCGGGCTGGTCAAATGGTGTGTAGGGGAAAAGGTCGGCTGCAAGAAACAAAAACAAAAATAAAAAATAAGGGTCGGGCTCCAGTTACCGCCCTAAAATGACAGGCTCCGGTTAGAGGACACAATATGAGCCACGTGGCACACTCTTACAGGATTCTGACCTAATGGATGTTTGGCAAATCCCTAGTGGACCTACAAACCAAAACTCAGCCTGGTTAGTGATTTCTAGACGTTGGATCTTTGTACCTAAAATACTGCTCAAATTCCCACAGTTGAGATCAACAATGAAAATAAGTCCAATCCAACGCCTATAAATCACTAATCAGGCTGATTTTTAGTTTCTAGGTCCACTTAGTGATTGGCCAGACATCCATACGGTCAGAGTCCTCTAAGAGTGTGCCACGTGGCTCATTGTGTCTTGTAACCGGGGCATGTCATTTTAGGGTGGTAACTGGAGCCTGAGCCAAAAACTAATAACATTATAAAAAAATTACAAAATTATTTTCTATAAATAATTTGAGAATTATTCGTGAATAATTCTCAAATTATTGCTAGCCAAAAATTTTGTTAAATTATCTGAACAAATGAAAAGTTCTACCATGGTTTAAAAACCGGTCGTTATAACAAAAATAACGGCCTTTATAACAGATTCGGACCTCCCCGTTTGGTTACGTAGAGTTTTAACACTCAGAAACTAACAGTTGTTATTTCCCGCTATAACGATTTTTTTTTTTAAAAAATATCTGATTTCCATTATTTTTCATTATAAATTTTACAGAAAATTTGAAAGTCAAATTTTGATTTTTAACGCCATTATTTTCCCATTTTTACCCCTGCGCTATACAATCCGTTATATTGGGCATTAGAACAGAAAAAAGGGTAACGCTCATTATCCGTACGACCCCTTCCAAACCTTGAGTAGCACATCCTTGAACCCCTCTCTTTTTTTTGTGAATTATTTCTTCTTTTTTGTGAAGAACACCTTACAGAAACTTCTAAGACGACTTTGAAAACATCGCAGGGTCACATGCAATGAATTAGAAGCATGATCTTTATTCTGAAAGAACGTTCAAAAACCGTTACATCATTTAAAAAACAAAAAATTATTTTATTCACGGAAAAAAGAAGTCCAAAATGACAAAATAAATACAAAAACTTAACACTTATTTGGGTCGGGATGTAAGAAGCTGTAGCTTAATCCAAAAGCGTAAGCTACACCCATTTGTTACTCACCATTGCCATCCGAAACCCACTGACGGTATAGATGTTTAGCCCACTCCTTGATAGACGTTCATAGAAAAAATTAGCTTGTTTGATCAATTTTAGCCGTAGGCTTTAATACTCAAATAATTGATTGAATTCAACGACAGCTAGAATCACTTCCTAAAAAGTACTAAAATCTAGTGGGTAGAGATTACCAATCATGGTGATTTTTGGTGTGTATATCCACAAAAGGGTGGGCTAAACATCCATGTGGTCAGTGGGCCCAGATGGAAGCGCTGAGCAATAGAAATGGTGCAAGCTTACGCTTTTGGATTACATGGCAACCCTTGTTATTTTAGCATTATCCATGTTAGTGCGAAAAGAAAAAAGAAATAATGAGATATTATACTTTTTACTTTAGATGACCACGATGTGACGCACGGTAACGTTACTATGTCTGTTATATATAAAGTATATATAAACCTTGCAACGAGAGATATTTTCGGCACCTGAGCCCAAGGATGATACCTCATATCATTGTCCTTAAGTTCAGACCATTGGATGGTCATCGAGATTTGGAGGCGTGGATCAGTGTTTGCTGTCCCCTGGTCATCTCCCAAAATGCCACATGGAGCACTTTTTGGGATCCACTGAGCTTATGGATATTTGGTCAACCACGGGTGGATGTAAATCAAAAAATCAGTTTAATTGGTGATTTTTACCCTCTGGATTTGAACATAAAAATTGAGTTTATAGGGTGATTCCGGCCGTTGGATTTGAGCCTTTTTTATGCTAAAATTTAAGTGTTAGACATCATGATCAATCTGATTTTTGGTGTGTAGGTCCACCAAAAGGTTGAACATGGTCGCAAGGAGTGCTGCTCGTGCATTTTGGGAGGGTAAAACTTCAAATTTTAAAATCCTCGTCGCTTAGAAATCACTATTCAGGCTGATTTTTGGGTTGTAGGCCCATCAAGAGATTGGTCAAACATCCATATGGTCAGCGTCTTCTAAAAATGTGCCACGTGGATCATATTATGGGCGATCGTCGGGGTCGGCATCGTGGGCGGTCAGCGGAGTTTTAGTCGTGTTAATATCCCACAAGGACGGTAGAGCACCCTGGAAATCTTGATGGGTCAGGAGATTTCCATCAGGCAAAAAATCCCAAAGACCATGACACAATTGTCGAAGCACATCCAATGGTTATAATATATGGCCGACGTGCACGTGGTATAGTGTCGTCCTCACATTTACCTAATTTTATACTGTTACCGCACGGATAAAACTTTGATGACCGGGCCCTGTCATCGAAGGAGATGACAGGGCAGCAGATCACGACACGTGTGTTTTGTACGGACTGGTCACCTCGCACGCACATGCACAGAAATAAAGACAGCTTATCTCCTCGAGACGTCACTGTTCATTTCCTCGACTCCGACGGTCCGACCTTAAGTTGCTGACCTATCGCTCCGTTCTCTCACCGCCTACTGCCCTAATGCCACCGATTTTGTTCCGAAGGTTCAAACTCGCGAAGCAAGGAATCGTTTTATCTCAATTTCTCGGGCATTTTAAACGTTTCGTGAGAATAACAAAAAATCACGTTCACTTGTACGTAGAAAAGTCCACAAGAAAGAAAGAATCACCCGAGCACCTTCAGATTAAAATGTAATTATCTTAGAATTACCATCAGGCAACTATATGCACATTAGACCAAAATACCCATGAAAAGATAACTTTAAGATTTGATATGTTTGTGCCAATCGGGAAAAAAATGATAAATATCCAAGATTATTTAAGAAAAGGAAAAACTCCATTTAGGAGGCTTTTATCTAAATAAATAAATAACAGTTGGTGGTACTGACACGGGGCAAGGGGTTATCGATTCCCGCTGTAAACGTGCGCCATCGTTGCTTTCCGGACACTCATAGACTGCATCGCCAGCTGTTTTCCCTCGTTAAAAAATTAGATTCCCAGCAGTGATCGTACGGAGGCACGAATCTCTAGATCCCTACCGTCCATTGTCAATGCATCTGGCCGGACCGTACGGTAGGTCAGCTTTTAACTTAAGCACTGACCCAATCACCGACTCGAGTAGAACTTTCTGACGACAGTTCGTCAGCAACGTTCAGCAAAGTTGATGACGGATTAGAGTATGAGCCACGTGGTAGTCGTTTAGAGACCGCAGACCGTATGGATGTTTGTCCCATCCCTAGGTCGAACTAAGTACAAAAAATAAGCCTAATTAGTGATTCCAAACTTTTGGATCTTCGTACCACATATAATGTTCGAATTCCACGGTTAATAATGAACCCGTGAAAACGACTTCAATCCAACGCTTCGAAATCACTAATCAGACATTTTTTGGAATGTAGATCCACTTACGGATGGGCCAAACATCCACACGGTCAGTCGTATCTAAGATTGTGTCACGCGGCGCATACTATGTTCCGTCAGCAACGTTGATAACGGAGGTCCGTGAGCAAAGTTCTGGTCCACCGACCTCCTCCTTCCTCATCCGGGGTGGGTTTTACGGGATTGAACTGGTTCTAACGCGTAGCTACACGTGGCAGTAAGATCACCGTCTTTCGAAGTCTACCATTCTGGACAGCAAACTTTTTCTCGATCTCGATATGATCGAGCAAAGGCAGTTCGTCCTTGTTGCCACATAGAGAATATAAATGCTTACATGGCTAGTGGGGGTGCCACGCGCTCCCTTTGGTCTGTCTTAAGAAGGAAAGGCGCGAGGAAAACCCGGCTCTCATCTTGTCTTTCGTGAGTGCTGTGTTCAGTGGGTTGCTCATCGCCCCATCTCTCGTGGTCGGGTACTTCCTCCACGTCGAGAAAATAGTTGTTGTCCCCGTAGCTGGAGCTTTCAAAGTTTGAAGTCTCACGACTCTCACGACTCTCACTCCTAAAAAATGTACCCTTTCGGTCCACTGATCTTATGCATATTTGGTCATCGCTGGTGGACCCTTACCCAAAAATCAGCTTGATTGATGATCTCTGGCATTTAGATTTTAGCGTAAAAAAAAGCTCAAAATCCAACAACCAACAATCAACAATTAAGATGTTTTTCAGTTTGCAAGTCCACCAATAAGTGAACCACACATGCATATATTTGTGTACCCCAAGAGTTACCACGTGGCATTATACATAATCAGATAATATATTGTTATAAGTTGAATGAGATGCATCATATCATTATTGGTTTATCTCATCACAAATTCTCTTAGTTGTCAAAAAAATCAAAATTACGAATATTAAGATAATATCCAATATCAATAAATATTTATCAATTAGATATTAGATTAATTAATTAAAATTAATTTCTATCTTTAGATTTCAATTTCTATCACAGTATCAAAGCAGTTCATCCATCAACATGTCTTCTCATGATCGCCATTTTTTATCTGTCACCTTTCCATCAGGTGGCATTGCCGCCACCCGTCCGACTTAAAATGTTTCAGTATTCTTCTGTTTAGATCCTATCTCCAATTTTCAAAGGAAAAAAGTAACAGGACACAAATAATGGCCGTTATTTGTAAAGGATTCGGACCTCCCCGTTACGTTATGGACCGTTAAAACTCCAACAAAATAATGGCCGTTATTTTCAGTTATAATGAAAATAATGACCATTATTTAATGAAAAATTTTGTGAAAAAACGGCCATTTTTCATGGGTATTTTTAGAATAAAAGTTGTCGACCACCCCAAGGGAATGGTTTGTTCGAATTATTCACAAACTATCCCCAAAAATGAACCAAACACTGTCCTATTCAAAGGATTAAATAAATTGCGCATTTTTGAACATGATCAAATTATTCTCGAATGATTCACAAACTCCAAATTATTTACTTTTGAACAGAAAACTAAAAAATTATCAATATTTTGCCATTTTTCTTATTTTTTAAAGTATTTTTGCTAAAGTTTTGAACGCATTTTTTTCATTTTTGCCCCTGAGCGTTACAATTCGTTATAGCGGAAAAAACGGTAACACCCTGAGCGTTACAATTCGTTATAGCGGAAAAAACGGTAACACCCCCAGTCCGTTAAACCGTTATAACAGCCTGTTTTAAACCTTGGTAGTATCGAACAGCAAAATGTATCGGACTAAAAAAAACTAACTTAGCTTAATACCTGAAGTAAATGTTAGCCCAACGGGCCGAGACTTTTTCCTTAGCACGGGTATAGCATCAATCTCCCCCTCCTCGATCCTAGGAGCCATGTGTACGGATGGGGAGTATCGCCATACCGGTATCTGAGTCGTTTGATGTGTTTTGTCTTTCTTTTCCGTTAATTTAAAAGGTTGATTACAAAAAAAACATGTTAGGCCATACCAACTAAGCACATGGAGCCGGTTTGGCACCGGTACTGGCACGACTTATGGTTATGAAGTTGCTTGACTGCCGAAAGCAGTAATAAAATATTAATATAAACATAATTAAAAGCACCAAAATATGTCTTATATTAGAAATGGGTTTTATTGCGATGTCCCCTTCATTGAAGATTAACATGTGCTTTGATCCCTCCCTCTTCACATGTATTCGCATCACTCTTTCATGTCAAATGCATGTATTTGGTGTACTATTTATATTATTTTTGTTACACATACCCCAATATATACTCGTGCCCTCGTGCCCACGGTACTTCTTGACAAAGCGTTTGCCAAAATCAGGTGTGAGTGGCTGAGATCCATTGTCAATCTGGGGATTGGATCTCGACCCTTCTTTGTTGAAGCCTATAAGAGGGGTAGAAGTGGGGAGACAACCACTTTCATTGGGGCCCGACCATATGACATTTTTTTTAACTCTCTCTTATTTCTTTTGACGTTAGAAACCATGGCCTTTTACATCCGTATAAACATTTGTACCACGGACTTTGTCTTCTTTGGTTTCTAAATATTCACGAAAGCCATGTGTACAAACTTTCAAATTAACCTCATGATAGATGGAGGTAGGTAACTACTATTTTAGGATTTTGATTTAAGGGTCTATTGCGATCGCATGCAAATGTCGAAAATAAAATATTTTCACTTGTATATTTTGTTTTTGGGCGTTTGGCCACGCAAATAATTTCCATGGTCCTACTCTCACCTTCCTCGGCAGGAAATATTTGTAACGGCCGTGGTCATCAACTTGGAGGAAATGATTCCACAACTAAAGAGATTGGCTTTGATGCTAAAAGGTGTGCTTGGTTGCACAGAAAATGTTCCCCATAAAATACATGGGAAGTGCCTTAAATGGCTAATTGATTGCAATGGAGAACACATATTTCAATCATTTAAGAAAATAAAGGCATTTTTTGATGTGGAAATGAATTCTCACCTATCTGAATAGAAAATGAATTCTGGGCTTACTAGGGAAAATTATCTATATTTAAATGGTTTGGTAAGGAAAATTATACAGATTTAAAATGGTCATCTAACAATGGACATTTATGTTCTCCTAGGAAACATGCAATTTTCCCACTTGACAATCAAACACGCCCTAAGAAGAATATCCAGAAAGGAGCTTTCATACAGAGCCCCGATATGACAGCAAATGGCGTCATCCTCCATAATAATTTCCTCCTAGGTGATAATGCGGGTATGGGCAAATCTTCTAATAATGCAGAAAGGATCAAGAAAAGCATACTTGTACTAAAAAGTAAGCCCACACATATTTGGCAAAATCACAATGCACTAAAAGATGGTTTGTGTTCTCTCCGTTAGAAGGTGCCAAACTTTATTTATTTATTTTCATTTTCTTACTTAACGTGACAAACATGCCTACTCTTTCATCAATACCATTAGATTATGTTATCGTGCGGTTAGATTTGTTCATCGGTCTGGGAGAATGATTTAGGAAGGGGACCTACATATATATGACAGATGTAATCTGCAAATATGTTTGGATCAAAGAGTGTGTCGATCACGTATATAATATCATATGGTATAAAATCCAAAATACACAAAGTTTGCTTGTGGGGATACAGTAAAGGAACGTGGCATGTGGCGCACATGCAAGGATATCTTCTATGTGGGGCTCACTACTTGATGGGTCACTTGTAAAATAGATCTCTAGATCAAAAGTGATCACAATACACCATCGGATTCCTGATCTACATATGTATGCACCTGTTTATAGAGTGCTTCTCATATCTGTAAAAGGAATCTACTCTAACTTTCCTCTGTCCATGTCCTTGCATGTGAACATGTCTTAAAAGTGCCCAACCGACTTACACATATACAAACCCCCAAAAGACAAGAAAAATTGCCTCGTAAACCACACCCTTGAATTATTTTTTTTATTTTTTTCGTCATTTTTGGGTTTTTGCCACTAAGAATCTTAATGCACCGTACACATTATTTTCTGGTCCACTAATCACATGGATGTTTAGCCTACCTCTTGTTGGATATACAAACCAAAAATCAACTTGATTGGTTATTTCTAGCCATAGATTTTAGTACTTTTCAGGATTGATTCTAGTAGTCGCTGGATTTAAGCATGTTTTTTGGGTAGTAAATCCAACGGCTAGAAATCATAAATCAAGCTGATTTTTAGTGTGTTTATCCACCAATAGGTGGGCTGAACATACTCGCAGTCATTAAGCCCAAAAAAAAACTATTTAGGATCGTGAAGCAGGGCGGTCTTGATACAAGTTGAGGCCTAAGGCGAAAACTCTACATATATATATGGTATTTTGTATATATAGTATATTAATATATATGGTATTAATTAAAAGATTAAACTCTTTATATGATTAGAAATCTTTATATAAAAACTACTCTTGTAAATCAAAAAATAAGAAACAAAATTTAGAAGTAGAGGACTCCTGTTGTAGTCGATGTAGAGGACTCTCGTGGTCCTAAATAGATCAATTTATGGGCCCAAGGACTGCGTGGATATTCAACCTACCGATTGGTTGATAAATACAATAAAAATCAACTTGATTGCTGATTTCTAGCTATCAGATTTACTAACCAAAAAACATGTTTGAATCTAGCCGCTAGAATAATGTTCTCAAATGTACTAAAATCTATTGCTAGAGATAATCAATCAGGTCGATTTTTGGTTTGTATATGCAATAAGGGGTGCGCTAAACAATCCATATGGTTAGTTAGTAGGACCTGGGCTGGGGGTCTTAATTAAGCAACCGCCTTGATGGCTTTAAGGTAGAGCCGGCCTGTGTGAGTCCTCTTCTGCATGGACTGCAACGGAAGTTCTCTTCATCTAAATTTTTTATTATTAAATAAATATTTTTAATTATATAAAGTTAAAATTTTAAATTAATATTATCTATATATTAATATATTAATATATTATATAAAGATTTCGCCTTAGGCCTCCACTTGTATCGAGACCGCCTTGTTTGTAATGCATGTACCACAATTTCTCTTTCTTTCTCTCTCTCTATCTCGTGCTGGCTCGTAAAATTCAAGTTGACTTTATAATTAACGCGGTTTCAACAGTGCATTGATGAATTCAATTTATGCGTATCTATGAATATTATTTAGTATTGTTTGTAAACAAAATAGGTACGCCGTCATGTTGTCTCACTACAAGACGAGCAAAGAGCAATTATTGAATTTGAAGATCTCCCCCCATCTTCCTTTCTATATACAAACTATTATTTTGAATATATTGTTAAAATCGATCAAATAGAGTTGTCGATTACAGTTGATCAGCAATGATCATTTGTCGAGAAAATTTTCCCGATTTGAAATGGATATCAAACAATGGAAAATTACATTTTCTTGAGAAATTTCGATTTTGCCACAAGAAAATTGACAATCAAACTAGCGACATTGGAGACATCTTTTACGTCCACACCATGATAAAATCGACTGACATCGACGTTGGGAATTCAAGCTGCATGTAAGATTGGGGATCATGACATGGGCTCGGATCGGTGTTGGAATAGTATCTGCAGTCCATTTGAAGCCTTGAACAAACTTACATTCCAAGTTATTACAGTAAAGCCAAGAAAGGAGTCTAGAAGGTCCTTCTCCATCACTTCAAACCTTCCGCAAATGACTGCTTGCAAGCAAATAAAAAATATCGCTACATGCTCTTCATGTCCAGTCGTTTGAAAATTTTTCACGCGCTTCTTTCTACTCATTTGACTAAAATGGTTTACAGATGTGAAATATTATCGCCGTTTACATGGACAAATTTTCAATTCCTAAAATGCCCTAAATTAATACTTGATGGACAAATGAGGAATGAGCATTTCATTTCGACCACATGCCACCTGTGGCGGGGACGCGGTAACAGTAAAATGAGAAAGCTGAAACCATGGGAAAGTACATTTATCATCACAGTGGTCCCTACCACAATTCAAATGGAACATGTGTTGTACATGTACGAAGGTTTTTTTAATATTGCCGTTATGACATTATAACGTTGTCACATCAAAATAAAAGAAAATGGGTATTAGTGACAACCCTCTGAAATTTGAAAGTAATTACCACCGTCCCCTTGTCCATATTGGTGGAGACTGGAGAAGTTGACACGCAACGTTATGGTCAAGCGATCAAGGCGTGGTATCATGCAAAGAGTAATTAGTAATTAATAACCTTTATAATTTCAAACTTTAGGATTACCTCCCTTGACCCAGTTTAATCATCATTTGACTAACATTAAAATGTGACATGCATCAAGTCTATTTTGACTTAACCATTGTTCTTAGTTGGTAAATTCACGTATTATTAGCGTTTAATACGATCGTATAAATGCAAAAATCGGGGAAAATAAAAAAATTTAATATTAAACGAATAAAACGCATATAATTAACATGTAATACACGGATTTTGCACTTTTTTAAAATAAAAATGTATTAAACTGTCTTATAAAATGAAAAAAAAAAAAGGTAAATTTTAGGCTTAAAACAAATATAACACTTCAACCATGACCGGATTTTTATATCCCGAACCCGAATTAAACTTGAACTTTTCACATTCCGAATCTTTACTGTATGCCAAATTGTTAAATATGCCACTGTTAAAATAGGTCAAGGGGGGTAATCCAAAGTATAAAATTATAAGGGGGTATTACTAATTACTTTCAAATTTCAGGGAGGTGTTACTAAAATACACTAAAAAAGTCTGAATATCTATCTATACTACTTTAAAGCCAAAACCTGGGTTGGGGGCACGCCCCCTCACACGGGCTTCACAAGACGCTTACTCCCGTGCAATGTACGTGTTGGCCCCTAGTTATATCTTGATAATGATAAAATAATTTAGTTTTTTTTTTAAATAATTTTTATATCCCGATTTTTTCGGTCTTTGGCGTTATAATGCAAAAAAAAATGTAATGGGGTGAAGGCATTATTTTTTATTAAACATCCGTATTTTAAACTAAACCATAATTGGATGATGATTCAAAAGTAGATACATATGTGGCAGTGCCACATGAATGGTGGATAGAGGAAGGAGGAGATATGGTTTCGTTTCATAATGCACCCCACAGTAAGCATGGCATATGATCACCTCACGTGTCCATTTCTTGTTCATTCCCATTCATACTTCCTTTTTATCTCCTCCCTTTTTTCTAGCCCTCGACTGAAGCAACGGGATGAGATATATATGACCAGAAATGGGCAAAGAAAAGAAGGCGCCGATTTAGACGCGTCACGTTTAACGCAGGTTTTCAGCAGAAAATCTAAAAACACCAAAATCAAGTCCTCCTTTTTCTTGTTTAAGGCCCCTATTTCACACTAAGATGTGATTTGATAGAATTTTTTTGACAGACAGGCGCTCTTTGTGATGAGTAAAACTTGTGTCACAAGATGTTGTGACGGAAGCCCGTCACAGCATTCAATACGAGCCACGTGGCATACAATTAAAGGACAATGACCGTATGGATGTTTGGCCGGTCCCTCAGTGGAACGTTACACAAAAAATCAGCTTGATTAGTGATTTCTGACCGATTCCATTGAAGTTATTTTCACGGGTTGATTTTAACGGTAGGCATTTGAGCATTATTGAGCATTATTTGGGTGCAAAAATCCAAAGGTTGTAAATCACTAATCAGGCTGATTTTTGGTTTGTAGGTCCATGAGGGACTGGCCAAAAATCCATACGGTCAGAGACCTCTGATCGTATGCCACGTGTCTCGTATTGAGTGCTGTGACCGGCTTCCGTCAAAACATCTTGTGACACAAGTTTTACATGTGATTCTCGTTGATTGTGAAAACAATTGATCAAAAAAGTCATTAATGCAAATGGACTTTTAGGCTCAAATGTAAAATAAAGGAAACACAGTGAAAGTTGTCTCCCCTCTTAGCGTCTTCACAAAAGATGGTCGAGATCTTAACACTCCAAATGGACGGTGGATCTTAGCCACTCACACCCAGTTTTGACAAACATTTTGTTGGAGAGTGCCGTGGGCAGGGGCCACCCACTAGTGTAAAATAAAGGAAACACAATGGTACGGGATTCTTATATTCTCAGCCGTGTCAAAAAGCATTACTTGCTCTTATCCACACACACACTAAAAACACATCATTTGCCTTGTTAGAGAATAGAGAGTCCTTTTTTTTTTGGGTTTCTTTCGGGTTTTGACCATGGTTTAAAAAAACAGCCATTATAACCAAAATAATGGCCGTTGTAACGGTAATGCCTCAACCCCGTTACATTTTCCCCTTAGGCGCGCAGTTATTTTGAAGAAAAAATTACTTTTACCTTTTTTTTTCCTTAGATGTGACTGATGTGACCCCATTAAAACAGTTATAACGGTAACATTATGAAGCAGTTACAACGTTATAATGGGTTCATATAAAACCTTGGTTTTGACCTTTTAGAATAAATGGCATGGGCTTAGGCATCTTGAATTACATCGGGCTTTCCTGGGCTTTGGGTCAGCCCATTAAAGTGTTTGGCCATCAATCAATCTATATTAAAGCAAAGATATATTGAGGTGGGCACTCTCTCCATCATTTTTAACCTATTCCAAAAAAACACCTGGCACATTTATTAAAAAACCTTCACAGATATTTAAATTTCAATTGACACTATTTCTCACTCAATATGTCTCTCACTGTGTCTCCTGCAAACACATCTCTCCCTATCCCAATGCATTTCTCTCTCAACATCTTTATTCTGATCTCCAAAAATCTCTCAACCCATAACTTCTCCGTTCCTCTTCCTCCAACAACCCAACCATAAAATCTCTCCACAGTCCACACGGTAGCTCGCGGGCACAAAATTGCTGTCTCCCTCCCAAAACGCCACGTGCTACACTTGGCCCATTGATGCATAGATGTTAGGCCATCCCTATATAGCTCATCACACAAAAAATCAGCTTCATTGGTGATTTCTAGGCGTTGGATTTAGTATCTAAAATCATGCGAGAATGCAACGGCTAGAATCAATCCTTAAAAAAGTACTAAAATTTATAGGTACAGATAAAACCAAGTTTTTCCCTTGGTGGGACCTACACACCAATAATCAGTGAAATTGGTGATTTCTAACTGTTGGATTTGAGCATTTTTTTTTTTGGGTCCTCAAAATCTTACAGTTAAAAATCATCAATCCAACTGATTTTTAGTGTTTAAGTCCACCAAAAGGTGGGCCAATTTTGCGCCCCAGAGTTTATGGCCCACTGATTGGATAGTCTAGATTGGTTGATGCGCTGACTGGTAGACGTATTCTGTATGATGCTGCCATTCAGTTTCTATTTTATTCACTAGATTGTTCAACTTGTAATATGGGTAATTCTTATAATTAAGGCAAGATTATAGCCCTTCAATTCAACCTTTTTTTTAGTACTAAAACCAACGGCTATAAATCATCGAACAAGCTGATTTTTTGGATGAGATGAATCTATGTTATTAGGTTAGACCAAATTAACATAAACTAGTATCATTGGCCCGTGCTAAAGCACGGACGAATAAATAAAAAATAGTAATAGTAATGTACAATAAATATAAGTGTGAGAAATAATAATATTATTTTTAATTTATAAAATACTACTTCTAAATAGATGGCAAATTAATGCCGAAACCCCATACATTGGACGATGATTTTAATGGTCTGATGATGAATTGTAACGTTCATAAAAAAATTCCAAAACAAAACAACAATAAAGAGATACATGATTTTCACACTATTCAGTTCGTTGGACTCAAGAAATTGAAAGCTTTGCAACTACACAATATCATAATCGAGAATAAAAATACAGACTATAGACCACAAAAAATATTAGAATAAGAGAAAAAGTGAAGTTCAAAAAATGGCTTGAGATTACAAATTTTACAGTTATTTCATGTCCCTACTCTCATGCTCCAAAAAAAAGAAACATTTTGCTTACATGCATCTCCGTTAACGGAAAAACAGAAGCAAAAAAATTACATCTTCCATTTACAAAAAAATAAAAATAAAAACAAAAAAAACCCTCAAATCAACAAACAAATCATTCAATGACAGAAACTGATCTCAAGCACAACTTTGCCCATCGTCACCAATAACAACAGCACCACCACTAAAACATCCTTCTTCTCTTTTTTTTTTTTTTTTGTAGGAATTAGATTTTTCAAAGCCTCCAATCTTTCTGAAAACTCACTTGTTGTGCACGTATGCTATTAACGACATTTCTCAAGCTCGTACATGAGCATCTGATCTTCTTCTCATGCTTCTCCTTTCGACTCTGGATAACTCTATATAACGTGTATAATTAATTTTGATAGAGATGTTTTGGGAGATGGAAAGACATGTTGAAACTTGAAACGTCTTTGGGCAAGGGAGAGATGTTACCGAAAAGGCAAGAGACGTTTATGGGAGAATGAGATGGTTGGGTAAGGGAAAAGCTATTTTGGAAATAAAATCCACGTTTTGGTAAGGTCTATGGTTGGCATTTTATAAATGGCAGCGGTTGAATAACTTTTTATTTAATGTAAATTATAAAAGGCACGTTTTGGTAAGCTGCATGGTTGCAATTCAATAAATGGTAGGGGTTGATTAACTTTTTATTTAATGTATAGGACTTTTATTTATTATTGTTTCTATTTAATGTAAGGATTTTGAAATGCCAATAGTTTTTTTTTTTTTTTTAATGCACCTATTAAGAGAGAATGGAGGGGATAGAAAGTTAATTAGGTCGTTGATGTGGCGCTCTACATGAGTTGAGTTGTTTTATTTTAATTTCCCTTGTAGAGATATTTTAGGCAACCAAGAGAGAGATCTTAAAAATATTTTTCATATCATTAATTTTGAATGAAGAATGAAAGACGTTTTGGTTGAGGTAATTAGAGGTGGCTGACATGGCACTGAGACTTGTTGACATGGCACTCTGCATGAGGAGAGTGCCATGTCAACTTGATGTGGAGGAGAGAGAGGAACGCTGCCCACTTCTCTGCTATAATATAGATATATAGATCCCCCTTTAATCCATCTCAAATTAACATAACAAGCATTAATGTTGCTATACTGCAACACCAACCCAGAGCCAACAGGTGACTCCGTACCACCTGTACTCACCTACCTCTCCTTTCGAATGGACGATCCAGATTGATTTGGGAAAAATTCTGGACCATTCATTTATAGCCCATCGCTAGGTGGACCTACATACCAAAACAGCCGATTAGTGATTTTAGCCGTTGGATTTTAACCGTAGACGGCAATATAACAGGTCACAAAAAACCATCAACCATGGCAACGTATGGCGAGGTGGTGTCCGTGGAAAAGGGCAGGGTCAAGAAAGCTGGTCCACGATCGTAGGAGCTAAGCCCAACCTTTCATGGGCCTAGTTTTTGGGCTGGGCCATTTTCTTTCGGTTGGGCCTATGCTTATTATATGCTCAAAAGTAGACCCAATCCCAAGCACTGTCGATTGCTGTCCCCCCTTTCGTTGGGCCATTTACTTTCTTAATTCGAGGACACCTTATCACGGGTACCCTACTTTTAAGGGAGTGAGTGGTATACTGCTATGGCATGCGCCGCGAGCCAAAAGAAATGGGTGGTCACGACGTGCAGGCGCCACCACCCACTACATAGTGCCGTGTGATCCAAATCATGTTGGAGTTCTAGTTGTCACTGGAAGTGGAAGCACACATTACTTAATAAACATAACTGGCCCGACTTTTCCATACAACTGGGTTACAGGCATGGTTCAAAGTCTCCGCAGATCCCGGTCTCGGGATCGAAGCCCACCGATCCGATCTGGCTCTGCCTCGTCCCATGATCACTGTTTTACAAAGGAGTCTCACTTTGTCTCGGGTGAGATGGGCCGATCCGTATCGGGATCTGAGCTCACTGATCCAGCCTCCGATTTTGTGTTCATACTTGTTAAATTTAAATTATGAAATAATTTATTTGTTCATATGGTGGGCCCGATAGTGGAAAATTTATGCTTAATACCAATGGTTCTCGGGATATGGGGGTTTAATCAGGAATTACGATGGGAATGCGGTATGGCGCCGCATATGCTGGTTGTGTTTCTCCTTCTTCAGTACTCAATCATGAATTTATTGTGATGTTTTGTGGAGCCTGATGGTGCTAGAGTACTGCAAATCAAGCCACTGTTACCGAATTTTCTCAAAGGTTTTTTTTTCTTATAGAAATTTTCGTACTTTAACATAGAGATATGGAAACCCTAATTTCGTTTTGGGGTTGTGAGAATTATTATTGTATTTAGATTTTTTCTTTTGCTTAAGAGCATAGTGGAATCGGGGTGAATCCATAGACGTACATCGATCTCGAGGGAACCACGTAAATCTCTGTACCATGTGATTGCATCTTCATGTTATTCATTCTTTCTTCCAACACTCATGGCCATTGAGTGTGCCTATGGATTGGAATACAGCGAGGTATATGTGGCTTCAGATTCTTAGATCATTTTTTCCAGTCATTAGTGGGATTCTTTTCACATCTTTCATGATTGTAGAGGGACTAATCGTGTGGCTTCAGTTTTGTTATATCATATATGTAAATTTTTTTTATCCTTTAGTAGTACCAGGGGAATGCCACGTGCGATGTGTATGACAGCACCTTACATGTGGTACACTCTGGGAGATCGATGTTTGGCCCATCCCTAGTTGGACCTACATGCAAAAAATCAGCCTGATCAGTGATTTTTAAGGATTTGATTTGAATTCATTTTCATCAGTTGATTTTTAACCGGAGATTTCGAGCATTATTTGGGGTATTCAGATCAAAACATAGGACTATAGGGGTGGGACAAACATCTATTAGGTCAGTGGTCTCTAAGAGTGTGCCACGTAGCTTATACTATGGTCCCCATTGATGAGGGACGTCGGCGTGTTGGACAACCTAAATCAAGCCTGTGTGAAGGGGGTACCCCAACCCAGGTATTGGCTTTAAAACAGACAGACATTTAATGAGGTAATGTTTTGGTTTTAAAACAGCGACATTTAATGAGACAAGCTTTTCGATTTAATTGAAGCCCAGATGGACGTCAACACTAGTTTTGGTTTTATCATAGTATAGATAGCTGGTTGGGGTCTTGCCTTACCCCAAATGGCTCAGGCTCCGAGGACCCCTTTTTTCTGACCCCTCTCGGATTTCGTGCGCTCAGCCGTGGATTTCACGAATCCAACAGTGGCTGTCAGCGCCCCCCCAAAAATGAAAAAGTGATGCGAACTCGGCATTGACAACCACCCAAAGGCCGAGCACATGAACACGAGAGGGGTCAGAAAAAAGAGGTCCCCTGAGCCCGACCCACCCCAAATTTACCTTTCAAAAGACAAATTTGTTTGTGTAACTAAGCAATTGATTTAGCACAATGGGGCCAATCCTAATCTATAACTCAGTCAAGTGTGTCAGAATATGTGGAACCCAGCATGTCTGGAAACACAGGAGAATGTTCATTTGCTCAGCAAGTCTGAAGTTGCAGCATTTTCAAGCTTAGGTGCTAGGCAAGGTGGGAAACACAGGAGAATGTTCATTTACTCTGCAAGTCTGAAGTTGCAGCATTTTCAAGCCTAGGTGCTAGGCAAGGTGGGTTGCAGCCTTTGTCCCATGAATTTAGATCCTGTACTCCAGGCTTTTGTGTAACTTATCCAACTCCCACATTTCCTTGTTTGCTAAGTACTCCATGTTTTATGGATTAAAAGAATTATATAAAACTGACTTTAAATGTGCGCGAGCCCATGTTAACTTTCATAAATATTAATGACCATAAATATTAATGAAAGTTGTCACTTTTCTACATTATGCACTGTGAATGATGATTAAGTAAAAGAGAATAGATCTACTGTAAGTATGCTAGCGACCAAACATTGGTTTGATTTGATCCATTGCCAGAATTGTTTCACATACACATCGATTCAAACTGTTCGATTTGTGCAGAGCCCAGTCATCATAACCATTCAATAAAACATCCTACACTCAAAAACTGTATCAAGTCCTGAACTATGAAAGAAAATGATCAAACTAAATTACAGAGAGGTCTCTTCCAGTCAGCTTTCCATTCTACCTCAAAAAGGAGAAGCTGTGGACCATTTCAATTTCAAATTTAAAAATCCCACAAAAAATCTCCATACATTTTGCACAATAAACAACTATAATTCATGGGGGAGTACAATGTGGGTAAGATAAAATTTGATTCCCTTCTATCAAACTTCTGCTATATACAGAACTTGCTTGATTTTCAATGAGGAAAAAAATATAAATAAGAGCCACTACTACAAGAACAGCTCTTTTTGAATTCATATCACTGTTCTCTTATTGTTGTTTAAATGTCTATCAAGCTTTAATTAATAATCCTTTAAATCTGTGATTAACTGTTGACTCAGTGAAGATCTTCATTATCTGCTTGCTCCGAGCAAAGTGTAACGGTAGAATTCATCACCACTGGAGTTCTCCATTAGCATCTCATCTGATATGCTTTTGTATCTGAAAAGGGGGCATGACGCCCATAATCCAAGATCTTCAGTCTTTGTCCTATTTATCTCAACAGCCCTGAGTTAGAAGATGCAACCCGGACAACCAAAGGGCTGGTTACTCTCAACTTTCCTGACATCCATGTCAAGGACCCAAATACATAGCCCTTTGAAGGAGCAATCACCTTGAAATTCACAGTAAAATTGATCTTTTGTTCATAGTTGTCAAAGACCAGAAACTTTGGCAAAACAGTGACGTTGATTCCAATAGGAGAAAAAACTACTGCTTTATAAATACTTCTTGGTTTCCCCACGTTCGTCACGGTTCGTGTCACTGAGTAGCTGTCCCTAAGATTGGGCAGTGTGATTGATGGATAGTTCAGGTCAGAAGCTGTTTGGAAATTTTGATTACATGTGCTGTTGTCTCTTGTGATTAGATGTAGTGACTTCTCGTCATAGCCAATCGAACAGAGGAAATCTTTGTAATCTGTCGGTTGTGCATCATAGACAAGACCAGGATTAAGGACTCTTGTGGGATTCACAAAGCCTGCTCCATAATCAAATGGGTTCCCTCTTCTTCCCGTCGGGTCTACTGCGATGGGTTTCCCATTCTTATTCAACACGGCAGCTGCATTTTTCTTTCAGAATTTCAGACTCTTAAGTAAGAAGGTTATGGACATAATTCGTACTTTTAAAGACTCAACTGAATACTCGAAGTCAGCCTAATCGAATCTCCTGACAATTTTCCTTGGAAATTGGTTTTCTCAAAAATGAGAAAACTCAGTCTGGTACTTAAAACTCTGAAAATATAAGGCTACAGCACAAGCATTTTACACTTTAAAGAAAAGGTTTAAAAAAATAAAGAAGAATTCTAAAAAAAAACTCAATCTAAGACTCGACCAAGACTCTAAAAAAAAACTCAATCTAAGACTCGACCAAGACTCATGTATCAAATTCAGGCCTAAAACAGCAATGAGTTGGAAAACATTTTAACTTTGTTGGATTCTTGCGAAGGAAGTGACAGATATAAATTATTTAAAAGCTAGTTGAGTACTTGACTTCACTTTAATTTACTTCACTAAATCAAGACTTGGGAAGAGTTAAAAAGTAACCAAGTTTTCTCAAGATCAAATCAAGGACTCAAAAAACTCATTCAAGTGGATACTGGAAAAGCTTGAAAACAGGACTATAGAAAAAGTTATCTAAATTTGAGAAGACCAAAAGAAAAAATGAATCAGAGTATCAGACCAAGTTTCAAATGGTAGTCAAATTTAGGTTATCAACCACGTTGAATTTTGAAACAATGATTAAAAAATATGTAACTTTTTGAAACTTGGAGAATTTACCAGTTGTCATGATCGCTGATTTGATCGCAGAAGGAGACCATGATGGATACACAGCCTTGATCAAGGCTACAATTCCTGTTATGTGAGGGCAAGCCATGGAAGTTCCAGAGAGAATGTTGAAATTCATTTTTCCAATTGCCGGAGACCAGGCTGCGAGAATATTCAATCCAGGAGCTGTAACATCGGGCTACAAAAGCAGAATAATCAGGGAAAAAATAAAAAAGAAAAGGGGGAGGGAGATGGAATGATATTGAAGTACCCAATGAGCTTTCTAAGATGGCTTAGTCCTTGTTAGGATTTTTACCTTCAAAATTTCTGGGGTCAACGAATTTGGACCTTTCGAAGAAAATGATGCAACCCGAGGAGCAGGTCGAGATCCTAATACAGTCTTTGCAGACAAAATTCGGGCAGTAGGTTTCCTGGACATGGTTACAGAGAAAACTCTCATCAGAAAACACTAAATACGAAAACCACAAATTGAGTCTTCATACTGGTAAAGGAGAAATCGAACCGTGTATGTTTAATATATGATAGAATCCTGTTCCCTATCTGTGTTCCAACAATAGCTGCAGGGATCACGAAGGGAATAGCAACATCCTTATCTGCTTCATCTATGAGAATCATCCCTACTCCACCAGCATCTTTGACTACCACGCTCTTTGCCAGCTTCGACTCTGAAGAACTCTCTGCATGCCGGCAAACAAGAACCTTCCCTCTAACCTTGGTACTATTCAATGAGCTCTCTAAACAGTAACTAGAGGGATATATAGAAAAAAAATTAGAATTTCCCCTTAGCATCAGTATCTATAACTTACAAGCACCCTTCTGCTTTACCTGGATTGATAAGGAGTGAAGTATCCGCCGTAGGCTTCCGAAGCAGAGATGATCCTTGTGGAGGCATTCATCTGGAGAAGAGTGAGGCTTTCACCCTATCCAATGTCCAAGAACTGGTAAGAAAATAAGAAATTCAGGGACAATCTCTTAACAATCAACAATTAAAGAGCATTACCGTGTAGTTAGTCGTATGACTCGTATCTCCTAGTATGACATCAGAAGTGAATTCCCTGTCCGTCGAGCTAGCAGCGACAGTGATCATCCATGGTGCGAGATTTGTTGCAGAACCCTGATTGCCTTCGTTCCCAACAGAAGAAACAACCAGAACTCCTTGGCTAGCAGCGTGGAAAGACCCTATCGAGATGGCATCGTTGAAGTAATCTCCCTGAGGAGCTTCCGGGCCAAGAGATAGAGACATGATGTGAACACCGTCTCTAATTGCATCATCGAAGGCAGCCAGTAAGTCCACATCGTAGCAACCTGAGTCCCAACAAGTTTTATATGCTGCAATCCTGGCCATTGGCGCACCTCCTCTAGCTCCTCCAGCAGCCAACCCATTAAAATTCATGTTTGTCACATAACGACCTGCAGCTGTTGAGGCTGTGTGGCTGCCATGTCCAGAGCTGTCCCTTGGTGATCTGTAATTCTCATTCTTTACTGAATCTTCTTCAGCTTCATAGCCACTTAGATAATACCTTGCACCTATCACTTTCCTGCATGACAAATAAATTAATTAAAAAACCTGAAGAACCCTTATCTAGAAATCTTCAAGGAATGTATCTAAAGTTAGACATTCTATCAATAAAACCTGTTGCAAGATGAAGCATTGAATGCTTCTCCAGCTTGACATTGTCCCTTCCATCTAGAGGGCACTGGAGGCATATCGCGATCACTGAAACTTGGTGATTCTGGCCATATTCCTGAATACATGATCATTAAATCAATAACTAACATAATTTAATTTGAATAACATTGATTGGTATGAACGAAAGAAACATATAAATGTTTAAGCATTAGGAAAGGCAGAAATCTGTGGGTTTGTGTGTGTGAGAAGAAAAACTCACCAACAATCAAACAAATTTAATAAAGAAAATAAATATCTCTTGTAACTTCTAAAACCATTCAGATAAATAAATAATTTGTCCTCTAAATTTAGAAACTAAAACCCTCAATTATCTCAAAGAGCTCTGTTTCAACCAAGCAAATAAAACAAAAATGGAACTTTTGTCATATTTATCCAACTGGTAAACTATTAGAAAGAGAAGGTGTAATAATGCATTGAAATAATAGATTGAACGTAAATGGGAATCTGTAAATTTTTCAAAGATCCAATGAAGAGCTTCTATGAAACAAATCCTATAATAGGGGAAAAAAATTCGTCTTTGTCCGTGAATAAACAATCCAAATGCTAAATTATCAAAACTAAAGACTTAAGTTCTCTATATATAATAGATGGGCATCTTTAAATTTCCCAAATTTCGTTCAAAAGACCCCTCTAAGGAGATTTCTACCTGTATCGATGAAACCGATGACGACATTTTCTTGGTTCTTGGTAGAGTAGCCTGGAATTTCCATTGATTCATCGTTCACAAGACCCATGAAATCCCAAGAATGAGTAGTGTGCAGTCTTCTTTTCGAATTCGGAAACACAGAAACCACACTGGGCATCCCTATGATATTGAATTTCCAGTGATATAATTCAATTTAATTATAAAAAAAAATGCATTAAAAGATGTAGAAAAAATAATAATAAACAATCAACTAACTTACTGGCCATTTCCAAAGCTTGCTCATTTGTCAGTTTTGCTGCAAATCCTCTGAAACCATGTCTGTAACTATAAACATGGGAGGCTTGGGCTTGTTCCATACTGTAGAAGACAGAATTCAAGAACAGGAACAAATAAAAACCAGAAACAAAAGAAAACCATTTCCACAAAAAACATCTGTTATAGTTCAATCCACCATATTCTGACCTTCCTCCATGAATAACACTAAGCATTTGGTGGTTTTGCCTCAAAATCTCATCTGGGTCATGACCAGTTCTACTACCCATGTAAACAACATATACCTGCAACACCCAGAACCATCAATAAATGAGGGGAAAAAAAAAACCAGATACAAAACCTTTGAAACTTTAAATGTATAAAGAACCCAGAAGAACAATTCACCTTCGAAGAAAAACAAAAGCTGATTTCTGCAACAAAAACACTAAGAAACAGATAAACAATGCTTCTGTAACTCAATGGAGCCATTTCCAAGTATTGAGAAACTAGAGAAGAGAGGATCAGATTTAGGAGAGAGAGAGAGAGAGAGAGAGAGAGAGAGAGAGAGAGAGTCCCCAAACTAGAGAGGAGAGGATCAGATTAGAGAGAGAGAGAGAGAGAGAGAGAGTGAGGCAGAGGGAGAAACCGATTTAAATAAGGAAGAAAAACGGGGGAGATTGATCACAGGTTTACTGTGGCATTTATACGTACGGTCGCGATGTAACAAGCTGTATAAAGTACTGTATAAGGACCGTATTTTTGGCTGAGGACGGACACGAACGCCGATAAAACGTGAAAGTTCCTAAAGGGCGTTGCTTTTGGAACAACCAACCGCACAAACCAAACCCAAGTTACCTTAAATCCTGGATACAGTTAAAATATTCAAATTAAAAAGTAGACTTCAACCATGGATGGTGGGGATTCATCCCTTTTGGACGCCAATGTGTAGATGAACCTCTTAATCTGAAGCGTCCATTAGATGGGGCACATCTTGATTTTTCATATACAAGATAATAAATTGATTGAATAAATCTAACCATTCAATTGATATTGTCCAAATATAAGTATTTGATTTGATGGTTTAGATATTTTGGATCGTGGTCCATCTATAGGATTGTCCAGATCAATAGGTTCCTATACCAATTGACGTGTAAAGTAGTGAAGAAGACCTATCAAATTGTAATAAACCAATGTATTTTTTTGTTTTTTTGGCAAAGGGACAGCTTAGGGTTGGGCGGGACCCATACCTGAAATTAAGAAAAAAAAAGATTTACAATCGGGCATATTTACACCCCCCCACCGACTTCCACAATAATTTTTGAAAGATTACTTGGAAACGAGCCAAGATTAAGAGTAATTTCTAGTAATTAAGGGAGCAAAAAGAACCCAAAAAATCAGCAACACGGTTAGTCTCTTTAAAGGTCTGTTTGGTAACTTGGAATTGAGTCGGATTTGGATTTGTGATTTTTGGAATCACAAATCTTTGCGTTTGGGAGGACCGAATTTCAAGAATTATATTTCCAATTCCGTGATTTTTCCCGGAATTAGAAGTTTTTGGGGGGAGAAGAAACTTCTAATTCCTGGAATTCTATTTCTGGGTGGAGAAACTCAAAAGATTTTTTATCGGGCTCCAACCCTCACACTCATCCCTAGGTGGACCTATAAATAAAAAATCAGCAAGATTAGTTATTTGAAACCATTGGATTGGTGTATTTGTTTTGGTTGATTCTTAACCATGTGATATCTAGCATTAATTGGGGTCCTTAGATCCAAAGGTTAAAAATTTTAAATCAGCCTGATTTTTAGCATGTAGGTCCACCTACAGATGGGACAAACATCCATATGGTCCGTGGTCTACTAATGTGCCATTTGGCTCATATTGTGGTCCATCATCAACGGATTACACATTTGTAACCGTTTGATTGATGTCTTTTATGGGTTGATTTTTAACCGTGGGATATATAACATTAGTTGGGGGTATAAAGATCCATGTTGAGAGATAACTAATCAGCCTGATTTTAGTTTGTAAGTCCACCTAGGGATGTCTAACCGTTGGATTGGTGTCTTTTATGGGTTGATTTTTAACCGTTGAATTTCTAGTATTAGTTGGGGTATGAGGATCCAACGCTTATAAATAACCAACCAACCTTATTTTTAGTATGTAGGTACACCTAGGGTTGGGATAAGTATCCATACAGTATTAGTGATTTATAACTATTGGATTTGTGTCTTTTATGGGTTGATTTTTAACTATGAGATATCTAGCATTATTTGGGATACTCAAATCTATAGGTTAGAAATAACTAAACAACCTAATTTTTAGTAGGTAGGTCCACCTAGGGATGGGATAAATATCACTACGGTCTATTGTCTCTAATAATGTGCCACATGGTGTGCTTAGAATGAGGTCCATCAGTAGTGTTGATAATGGACATCTGTATTTGTTGCCTCATGTACCACTTAGGCTTTAGCCATTAATATTCTGACATATATAGGTTAATTATAGTCAAAATATTATCAAAATAATTTTAATTATTATTTTTAAAATTTTTTCTTTATATTAGCATCGATAACATTTAATTGACGGATGACAAAAAAATAGCAGTCGTTATAACACAAAGTTCATGAGATAATATTTCTCTTATGTAGATGGATAGAAATTTCAATTCTATTAGATGTCCAAACAACTAAAATTAGAACTCATTGGGAATTTCAAGTAATTTCCACGGTGTAACCAAACACAAGAAATTTCAATTCTTTGAATTCAAATTCTTAGAAATCACAAATATTGGAATTCTATTTTCAATTCCAAATCCGTGTCTGGTTGTCAAACAAACCCTAACGGTAAAATGAAAAGTTGTCCAACCGAAGGATAGAGCAAGATAAGAAATACGATGGAGGTAAAAGCACGTTTGCCAAAGCCAATTAGTCTTGCGGTTGAGACAATCAATCGCCATCTGTGAATCCGACACAATTTTAAGATAACATAGCTTTCTATATATATGTGCAATTTAAAGACTACAAAAAACCGTTAATGTTGATGAGCATGGTTTAAAAAACAGCCGTTATAGCAAAAATAATGGTCATTATAACGGATTTGGATCTCCTCTATTACATTATGTACCGTTTTAATGCTAAGAAAATAATGGCCAATTTTTAGTTTTAATGATGAAAATTTAACATGATCAATTGGATGATTTCAGCCATCTGATTTTTCTTCTTTTTCGTTTGTTCTTTTAGAAAACAACAAGAAACAAATGGAACTAACACATGGGAAGGTCGAGGATTCCTCCTACCAAGCAAAGAAACAAGAGAACAAACAAAACGGAGAAACTCTAAGGTCGCTAGTTTCCTCTCATCATTTATGATCGAAGTCTTCAAAGAATAAACCTCTACACTCGTAGACCACAGGTACATGGTTGCCTTCACCGACATGATCCTAAATGATGACAATCTCCCATTTTATCTCAAAATACACTACCGATCATTCCCTTCCAAATACAGTCTACACAATTCTTTAACGGTTAAAACTAATAGACAGTCATAATTCTTCAACTTCTAAATCAGTCTATGAACATTGGAATGATTTGAATTTTTGTGAGGATGATCGATCTCCTCGCCATAGAAACCCTCCTTGCCAAAATTAATCCATTTCAAAACTTCAAATTTATATATTTCTCCTCACCATAGGGGCAATTTTGGCCCTCGTTTTTGAGTTTCTACAATGGTGTTCTCTTAATTTCTAACTTGCGCATAGTGTGTAAATACATCCACATAGTAAATTAAAAAAAAAATAGAAATAGACGTTACAGCAATGCATAGACGTAAGCACGAAAGCAATCTCTCCAAAATGGAGGGATCCACCATGATTTCACAAGCAGTAGTATGTAATATGTTAACAAAGAACGACCGTTGGATCCAATCCATCGAACTCGCCGGATTGATTGACAGGTTGTCTCTGATCCAATTTGGTCTGGCACGACAGTTGCATGGAGGGATCAGAAACTTTATAACCACCCAATAAGTTACATATTCTTTAAGATGATCAAATAATTGGTAACCGTCCAAAATGATTGTAAAGGGACGGTAGTCCCATCCTATGTTGACGTTGTTGAAAGCTCAAAGAATGGAGGACCCTCTCACTTCCGTAGACAATTGTTTTGTTCGGTTTTCCTTTCCTGATTCACCGATTCTCTCTAACTTACGCCTCCTACGTGATAGGTTTTGCCTTATAAAACAAAACTTAACAGCTAGGCATTCAGACAATTGGGGTGCTCTTATGCAAGGAGAGAGTAGGACTGACGTCCTAACAAAATTTGAATACCCTACGATGAAAGCATCATGTACCACTGTAGGACCACCTAAGGATGCTTCCATTTCTGCATTCTTCTGTCATGCCATTTTCTGCTTCTTGTGCTTGATGTATGCTCATATGGTGAAGTTTTGAGAGACGATGTTAAACAATCATTTACCTCAAAAGATCGACCTATTGGGGAAAGGCAAAACAACCATGTATAATAACAGGTCGTCGGGCCAAGAAACACATGCGTAGAAAAATACACCATCTGGAAACACACCCCCTCAATAAGAATGCATTCCCTTCGAGGCTTAAACCCACGACCTCCCAGGCTTTAAGGCTCTAATAGCATGTTAAACAACCATTTACCTCAAAAGATCAACTTATGGAAGAAAGACGAAACAACTATGTATACCAACGGGTCATTTGGTCAACACAACACATGCATAGGAATACACTTTATTTAAATATATATTTTTTTTTTTGTGACATAAGGTGTCCTAACCCTGACAAAGAAGGACTAATCCCTACAGATGCATGTAATCACCTATATGTACTTTTTTTCTTTTTTTCTTTTTGTATTGCACTATGAAATAGAAACTACTTGGTACGTTGTAAATGAATGTATTTTGTAAATAAATGTAAATGCATTCGGTTATCATTCATTAGTTTACAATTGTTAGGTAGCAATTGAGGATTTCCAGTTAAATTCTGCTGGAATTCGACTTGTTGGAAGAATCCGGCAACGCCGATGATCAGGAGTGTGTATAAATGTTTTTTTAATTTATCCGCTATCTTTCAACAAACAGAGAAATACAAGTGACAGAGTTTGAGTGGTAGGTCTCAGCGTGTACCAACTACCAAAGCAAAGCAAGGGGAGCGCATTGCGCAGCAGGCCTAATACTCGGAAAGGGAGTGGGGTTCAAATTGGAAGCACTTTTTGAAGGCATGTGCAGTCTTATTAATTTTATAGTTTTATAGAAGTGAGGGCTTTGCCTTGATATTAGATTTCGGTGGGAGACAAACCTCAACATTCCCCCATGGATTGCGTGCCACGAAACCCTAGAAAAAAAAAAACCCCAATTCCCTCGTCTTCAAAGTTTCGAAAAAAGCACTAAAGAATCACATTGTAAGTATTGGATGCCAACCTTTTACTTTCTTTGCAATTTTCTTCTTTTATATATTGAAAAGTATACGCCAACGGCCAAACCTTAGCATTCCTAATTTCATGCTAAAGTATTAATAAAATATGTACCCAACGGATAACCTTATCCCAACAATAAAAATAAACAGGTTGAGGCGATTGACCGCTTGATTCAAAAGATCAACGGCCTGAAGAAGGGCAGAGAAAAGATCGAGCCCTAAAAGAGAGAGAGAGAGAGAGAGAGGGGGTAGGGTTCATTGAGGTTGTCGAATAACGCATGGTTCCTTCTCGTAACTTCTCCAAGCCAAAAGTACCCTTAATAGTTAAGGGTCAGACTCCGGAGCCCCCTTTTTGTGCCCCTCTTGGGAGTTGTGTTCTGAGCCGCGGATTTCGAGAATCGAATGATGGTTGTTAACGCTGCCCAAAGTGAAAAAGTGATGTTAGCTCAGCGCTAATAATTAACCATAGTAGGATTCTCAGGATCCACGGCCGAGAACAAGACTCCTGAGAGGGAGCTCCTGTACACGACACAATAGCTAGATGATTCTTAGTCGACACAATAGCTAAATGATTCTTATTGAAGCGGTTCTAAACTGTTCCAGTTCTCAAAATGATGGATCCAAAGTGGGAACAGATTATTCGGTTTCTATCGGTTCCGGTTATATTAGTTCCAATCTTAATAATATGAGCATTTTAACACTACATTTATACATCGGTTCTAGATCCTATTGGTTTGGTTCCAGTTCCTATTGGTTCGGTTCCATATTAAACTACCCAGAAGTAGAACCATTATTTTCAGTTCGATTCCGGTTCTTTTTAATCGATTACCAAAAATGTGGAATTGGAACTGGTGTTTTCGGTTCTGGTTAAACAGGTAAAATTGACACCCCTAGTCATGCTACCCCACAGATAATCAGACAAAAATATGTGCAGTTGAGGCCGTTGGATTCAAGAGATCCACGGTCTACAAGGCAACAATTGCTTCAATTGCACATTTTTTTGTTTGCTAAACCGCGGGGTAGATGGGACAACTTGACGAGCCCCAATTTGAATGGGCTACCCTCTCAGACATCCTAACCTTTCAGTTGACGAGCCCCAACTTGAATGGAGCATAGGGCTAAAATCAGACTGATTATACACGAGTAACTTCCATTATACTAGCGGAGGGGGAAAGCGGTATGCACGTGCTTCTTTAGTAATTAAATAGAACATACAATTATAAAAAAAATAAAAAAAATTAAGTGAATAATTTATTGAAATTATTCTTTTGTGTTCAATTATTAGTAATTAAAAAAAAGTTTATAAGAGAAAGAATCTTAAATAAATAAATATTTATATTAAATTATAATTAAATAAAAATAGAGTAAAATTGATATCATTGGAAAGATCTCCTGAAGAGCTTTCTAATTATATCATTTTTAGTGCAACCGAACTTAAGATTGAAATTTATGACTTTTTGAAGAATTTAAAAGAAAAAAAAATTAGAACTTTTTTGAAAAGATGTAGAAGTAAAGATTTAAGCACCCGCCCTATCTCTTAGGTTTATATTTTATTAATAGATTAACGGTATAAGCAAAAGACAATTCTGCCCTTTAAATAAAGTTATGTAACTTCTTAAAATTACATGGTTATGTATGTGATTTATATAAGGGTCGGGCTCCAGGGGATCCCTTTTTTCTGACCCCTCTTCGTGTTCGTCTGCTCAGCCTTAGATTTCAAGAATCCAACGGTGGTTGTCAGTGCCGAGCTGGCATTAGTTTTTTCACTTTCGGTGGGTAGCAACCACCGTTAGATTCTTGAAATCTACGCCCGAGCGTGCTAACACCAAGAGGTGTCAGAAAAATGGGTCTGGATCAGGGGACAACCATTTGGCGGACCCACGTAAAAGATGAATCAATGGCTGATCCTTTTATCTATGACATTCTTTTTGGTGAGGAGATCATCCTCACTAAAATTTAAATCATTCCGATATTCTAGACTGGTTTAGAAGTTAAAGAATTATGGACAGTCTATTTTTTCCTTGTAACTTGATAACCACATTGGGTTAGAAAATTCAGAATGGGCTGATTTTTTGTTGGGGCAATCTATATGGTGAGGAGATCATCTCACCAAAAATCAGCCATTGATTCATCTTCTATGTGGGTCCACCAAAATGGTTGTCAAAAATTGTTATCCCCCCGATCCTGACCCTTATATAAAAAGTTGACGATATAATTGGAAATGAATTTGTTGACTTCAAATAACCATCTGATTGTGTAAAAAATGGAACACATCTGATTGTGTAAAAAATGAAGAAAAGCAAGACCCACCATTTGTTGTTCCCCCTTTAGAGATCTCTTATGCTAAAAAAAATTACTTGATCGTACGATTGTGATCCTTTTATCTATGACATTCTTTTGGATGATTAGGAAAAAATATATAGATTGGATGTTTATGATCACTCAAATGCATTAATTTATTGACTTCGAATATCTCTCAAGGTGCTCTCTGACTTAGAATATCTCTAGGTATGACCCACTGTAAAACGGAGCTTATCTTCTAGCACCATGGAAGATAAACGACTCGAAGCCTACTTGTCAAAGATGGTAATGGACAAATCTAGTCTGCATATGTTTGCAAAAATTATCAGCACGGTTGGATGTCCATTGAAAAATGTGTTATTTCAATGTTTTAAAAAAATTATTTTTTAAATAAAAAACAGGTTTTTCAAGGAGCATTCAACGGTGGATACAATGTTTGCATACTTTTAAGTCTGCACACATATGCAGACTAGATTTCTCCTATAGCAAGGGCCTGTATAAAAGGGAAAATTTTTTATCCCGACACATTTTGATCTAGACGTCCTAGCACATAGAGTTAAGCGACGCTTGTCTTGGGGTTAAGGTGGCCCTTAACTATTGAGTGACAAGTCATTGATCTCACTAAAAACAAGTTTTACGAGTTTATTTCTGCTCAACGTTGAGCAAGAGAGAAAAGAAGAACGCTCAACAGCGCCTCTACATCCAACATGTACTCCTCTGAGTCCAGACAACATCAACCTTCTTTGAAAACAGTGTTGTATTAGTATCATCATGGGTATGTGTTGGATGAAGAGACACTGGTGAGTGCAAAACAGTGTTGTAATAGTATTTTTCAGGGGTACGTGTCAGATGCAGAGACACTATTGAGTGTTTTTGCTCAATATCGCAGTTGAGTAAAAATGAACTCCAAAACAAATGTCACACCTAGACCTTCAGCTACAAATGTCACACCTACCCAAATTATTTAAATGGGTAAATTTAATTAATTAATCATATGGATTGGGATGGGCATGATGAGGCAGCGGAAGTAAGTCTTATCTGGACAAAATCACGAGCACTTATTATCGATTTGATCAAGTATTGTAGTTGACCAAACAACCCTTTTCGGTGGAAAAGGTTAAAAACCACTCAAAATGCCTGTGATGTTAATTTCATGTGTGATGATGAAAAACCTAGAGAAATAATGTCCAATGATCTTCTCATTTACTCAAAGGAAATATCATGATGGTTATGGCAGTTACAATCATCACTTCAAATTCTTTTTTACCCAAAATCATGATGCAACTGGTTGACTAAATGAGAAAAACTTTGATGACAGGGCTTAATATGAGCCACATGGCACATTCTTAGAGGACTCTGACCGTATGGATGTTTTTCCAATCCATAGGTAGACCTACAGACTAAAAAAAGAATAGCTTGATTAGTGATTTTAAACCTTTGGATCTTTGTACCTCAAATAATGGTCAATAATGCTCAAATTCCCCCGGTTAAAATCAACCCATGAAAATAATTCCAATCCAACGCCTAGATATCACTAATTGTAGGTCCACATAGGGATTGGCCAAACATCCATATGGTCAGATTCCTCTAAGAGTGTGCCACGTGGCTCATATTGCGCCCTGTCATCAAAGTTTTGCTCGATCAGAATTATACCAAAAACAAGGTATGATATGATCTTAACTGCTTGTGTCGCCTTTAAGACGATGCTCTGTGATCATCGTGATTCCCACGACACCAATCCCAAAGACCACTACACAAATTTTAATGAACATCCCATTGGTTGAAATACGGATTATACGTGGGTTTTTGTTTTGTTTTTTTTTTTTTTGAAAAATTTCATGGTTTCGTATTTTGCTGAGGTTTTCTTCGTTGATTTGAGACTAAGGGTTGCGACTCATGTGGTTGATAGTGCTGAACTGGCATCACTTTTTTCACCTTTTGCAGCGCTATCAAACACAGTTGGATTCGTGAAATCCACGGCCGAGAACATGACTCCCTAGAGGGGCCGGAAAAAGAGGGGTTCCTGAGCCCGAGCCAAAGAAAATGGGAGCAAGTAAAAATGAGGTGGTGATCGAAGGAAGGCTATCATTAAATTGGTCCTATAAACGAGTTCTTTTTTTTATCAAAATCAACCTGATGGAATGATTTACTTTCCTTAAAACGAATAAGATTATATCAAGCCCCTTTCTCCCATCCGAAGTCCAGGCCCAGGACAATACTTTCGGGCCAGAGTCTAAGCTTATTTTTGTTAAAGTTGGGCTCCAGCCCAGCCAAGATCAGCTTATTTATTTAATGGGTCTTAATTAAGTTCAGCCCCACCCTATGGAACAGTAAGTGCAGCCTTAACCCATGCAAATAAGGCTGCACTTCTGTGCCCTTCAAGCACGCTGGTCTACCTCTACCCGGTTTTCCATCTCATTCACAGATCTGGAGCCTTCAATTGGGGAAACACCTATGAGATGGGATACTAATTACAAGTTCTTAACCATCTGATCATGGCATATAGGCCCAGCCCATGGATAAGATGGACGGTTTCAGAACAACAACTCTGTGGGCCGCATGTTATTGGACTCTTCACGTTAATAAGGTGATCTACTGAACCCACAAGTGCATGTGATATTGGGCTATTTAATCCTATTTCCACGATGGACTAAAAATATGTGTAACCATATAAAACATCCAAGGATCATCAATCGGGACCATTGAACCAATAAAGCAGCTCTTTAGATAGGCCTAGCCCCCAAAATCGCACCGTTCAAGTGTTCTTAATTGTTTGATCAAATGCATGATGGTCTAATCAAAACTCAAAAGTCCACTGATCAGAGGTTAGAACTTAGAATTGTCAAGCCCATTCGATTTCTTAAATTCATCCATTTCTTTTTTTCCTTTTTTTTAGTACTACGTGCTCAAAAGAACGAATATATATACGTGCATACACCCATGATATAATGTAGACGGAGTAGTAATATAAGTATAATAGTACCAAAACTATATGATGCTTCAAGTCTATTAATATAAGCAATACTCGTAGTTTCAAAAAAATAAAACACTTCTCATTTATTAAGGTCTCCGAAAGCGTCTGAATCGTTTAATATTTTAAAAAGGATCATAAAAACAAAATTGGTGGCATATATTATAAATAAAAATATTCTCTAATTTTTCAAAACAGAAGTGAATTTTATTTGTAAGAGCTTTTGAAAATTCTAAAGTTACTGGATTGTTTCGAATTGTTGAATATTTTGTGTTTTCTGTTGATGTTTTGAAAACGCTCGTGGTTTTAAAAGTTTATTTCTCAGAAAATGAGGTCTTTTTTCAAAACGACGTGTTTCAAACCGGGATTTGCAACTCCTGACCACACCTAGTAGTGTAAATCTGGTATATGAGCCCGCGACCTGGCCCTGCCCAGCCCGCCTCCTATAAGGGCTGGGCTTGGTGTTTTGGAGCTCTGCCCCAACCCATTTAATGTTTCCCCCTCCCTTTTGCGCCCAAGGGTCATAAATTTGACTTTTGGACACCCCCAACCCGGGCCCTAGCCCAGCACACCTAAGGGCCGGGGCTGGGCTTGGAATTTAGCTTGAGGCCCATCCCGGTTATTTAAATCTCGGCCTGCCAGGAGCCTGGCCCGTTACACTGACAACCCTAACCGGACCAATGACTAGCGATGTCCAAACAGTAGGGCAGATATACTAGGATTATCTTAATATAGTACTAGGTGTTACGAGTAAACCTTAGCTGACTGCAGCCAAAAATGAGCCACGTGGCACATTCTTAAGAAGACACTGACCGTATGGATGTTTGGCCAATCACTAGGTGGACCTATAACAAAAAATAGACCTGATCAGTGACTTCTAAGCGTTGGATTTAAGTTATTTTCATGGATTGATTTAACCAAAGTAATATGAGCATTATTGAGCATTATTTGGGTACAAAGATCCAAAGGTTTTAAATCACTAATCAAGCTGATTTTTGGTTGTAGGTCCACCTAGTGATTGGCCAAACATCTATACAGTCAGTGTCTTCTTAAAAATGCACCACGTGGCTTACATCGACTTCAATCAGTACTGCAGCTGTCAGCGAAGGTTTACTCTAGGTGTTACCTTCCATTTTCTTTCTATGGAAAGCTATCCAAGATGGGTGGGGCTCGGGAGACCCATTTTTTACCCCCATTTTTTGACACCCATTTTGGCGTACCCACATAGAAGATTAATCAATAGCTGATATTTGGTGCGGATGATCTCCTCCCTCACAAAAATTCAAATCATTCTGATATTCATAGCCTGGTTTAGAAACTGAAGAATTATGGATCGTCGATTTTTATCGTGTAACTTGAAAACCACATTTGATAGGGTTAGAAATTTCAGAATGGGCTGATTTTTTGTTGGGGTGATCTATATGGTGAGGAGATCATCCCCACCAAAAATCAGTTATGTGGGTGCGCCAAAATTAGGGTCCCCCGAGCCCGACCCATCCAAAGATATCTTCCCAAAACAAATAAAAAATCTATCAGATAGAAAGAAAAAATCAGCCAGATATTGCAGTGACAGTCCAGATCTCTTTACTGGATTGTCCTAGTATTTCTTGCCACGTGGAGGAAATAAGTTGCCAATTTATCAGTCTGTCTGATAGAAGAGTCTCTGGATTGGCCACTTTGATAGCGCCCCTGTCCACATCATTCCTATACCTCACCAATTTATGGGAATTTCCCGAATTACAGCCATAAAATTTTGCTTTTTGCTATATTAGAAGAAAAGAATAAACATGCCCCTATCATGCTTCAAAGTCTCGGCAGATCCCGTTCTGGATGGGGCAATCCGGATCAGCATCGGGAAGCCACCGATCTGAACGACACCAGGGTCGTCTCGCCAATCTAACGATATTCAGGTGATCCTGGATCGCGCCGACCCCGAGATTTTGAAGCATGCCTCATATAGCTGAAACTGACATGGAAATGGTAGCGTAGTGGAACCTGTGCACCTTTTGGTGCTGCCACATTTTCCAAATGTGAGAACCCACCACTGCAGTGAAGATGTCCATACTGTAGCTCCAGAAAAACCGAAAATAATTGATAAAAATAAAAATAAAAAACACCAGCTTGTGGTGCACGGAGGCCTCCAAATCCCCTCACCTTCTCCAAAATTCCGGTAAGCTCTGCTCATCTCTCTCCAATTACTACTGAAAATCTTTTAATGGGTTATTGTGATTCTTCCACAAACACACACACAATATAAAAAAAAATTATAAACAAAAAAAAAAGATTTTGTTCCTAAGCTTGAACGAACCATGAAAGAGATCTCAAATTTGCCTGTGAAGTTATCCAGGTAGATACCGTGTTTCTTGATGAACTGGTAATTCTCCAAATTGGGTTATTGTTCAGAAAAGGGTGGCTTTTGTTGTTCTTCAATGTTTTACATTTTAGGGAGATTTCGATGTAAACTGAGAGAGATTTTAACGGGTTTCAGGGAAAGGGCTAATATCCTCTTTCAATTCTTTTTTTAATCTGTTCAAATGTGTGTGTTTTTTCTGCTCTAATTCGCCCAAGACTGAAGTTCTCCAAAATTGTTGTTAGCTACATGTGAAATATATGTACAGTAGCTCTTTATTTAGAACTATAATTGAGTGAGGAGATTGATTTTTCTTTTTTGGGTAGAGATTTATCAGTAAGCTTAGCGCCAATTTGGATTGGCACCAGATTTGATTAGTGCCAATCGAAATGGCGAGGATCCTTAATTGTAGAAGAACAGCCCCACCTCATAATGGCACCGACGCTGTTTTTGGGGGCATTTTGTGGGTCTGTGCGCCATCCAAATGCTCGGACTCTCAGAACACGGCCGGTGCACATTCAAAAAAAATAGCACCACCTGTGTTTCTGGGGCAGTCCAAACGTGCCCTTATAGATTGATTGGTTGCTTCGTTTTGTACTCTTCCCAAGTTTACTTCTTGTCAGAACACTGGGCTTAAGATCCCAATTGAATCAGGATTACAATATCAATGGAATTTTAAAGCTGTTTGAAGGGTTGTTTCCATACTGCAAGTGATTGTGTTGATTTATAAGGAGTTCTGTGAAAATTGAGCTCACAATCTATGAGTTTTCCATCTAGTTTTAGCTACAACTGATCGATGAAAACTACATGGAAGGACCTGCTGCTTGGATGCTTTCACATGAGAAACTTGCAAACTTGGAAGGGAAAACAATGAACATTGCATTCTTTAACCCCCATCGATCTTTTGATCTATAGTACTAAGAAATAGCTAGCAGTACAGATTGTTCCTTATATAACTGATGGAAGGAACAGCTGCTTGGATGCTTTTTACTTGGGAAACTTGCAAATTTGGAAGCGAAAACAATGAACATTACATTCTTTAACCCTATCGATCTTTTGATCTATAGTACTAAGAAATAGCTAGCAGTACAGATTGTTCTTTATATAACTGATGGGTAGCACAGGATGGAGGCAGAACCTTAGCGGCACTTTATCAAAATGGAAAGATTACAGCATCAAGCACAACCAGCTCAACATTGGCAATGGAGTCCTGGATCAAGGTTGTCCTGTGTTCTATTACAGTTTGGCTATAGTGAAGGGATTGTTTTATCAAAAAGAAGATAGTGAGATGCATATCAGTCCCTCCAATGATCCTGTGTTCAAGGTATTCGGCAGAGGTGAAAATTCTCAAAAGCAATCCAGTCAAAATTGGTTGAGTCGGAGAGGAAAAAACAGAGGAAGAGGATGGTACGAAGAAACAGTTGAGTCAAGCTTAAGTCCGTTGCCAGTTTAGATGATATTGATTGAGTAGTTTTAGTCACAGATCTGATCACGCAATTTTGAAGCTGCTGTGTTGTAATAGTTTTAGAACAATTGTCTATTAATGTGTCCCAGACAAATTTTAGAACTGGAAGCAAGATCATGGATTGGAACAGATTCCCTTTTCCTTTTAGCACTGAAATTTTGAAGTGCTGTTTATAAATTGAAATAGCTGTAGTTTTTTTTTAATATGAACTCATAACTCTTGTTTCCTGTTTCATGGTTCTATATCAGGTCCCCTATCTTCAGTCGAAGCTAACAAAAACAAGAAGGGAGGAGTTATGGCTGCTGCCTCATTGTCTCTATGCACTTTAAATCTAATCCATGCTTCAACAAAGCACAAACCATTGTACTGCAGATTAAGTCCAGGTGTAAAGCTCAAAACCTCAGATATATCTGTTATTTTGAAGAGAACCCGAACCCAACATGATCATCAAGCAAGGAGGCGGCATCGTGCATTCACTGTATTAGCTGTGACTGAAGGTTCAGCAAGGTCCAGCAAGTCAGAAGAGACAATTCCCTCTTGGGCTAGACCAGATTCCGATGAAACTCCTCCTTGGGCTCAAGATGAAGGCAAGGACACATCTCAACAGATCTTTGAGATTCCCTTCTATGTGTATTTGCTTGCCTCCGCCATTACTGCAATAGCTGCGGTACGTTCTCCCTATCCTTGTTGTCAACTTCTATTACCCACAAAAACAAACTGTAAAAAACTGCTTTGAAATTCATGATTACAGATTGGTTCCATATTCGAATATGTAAACCAGAGGCCTGTTTTCGGAGTGCTGAACTCGGACAGCATCTTTTACGCTCCGTTGCTCGGATTCTTTGTCTTCACTGGTGTACCCACTTCTGTAAGTGTTTCTACTTGTCTTTTTTCCCTTCTTTTTTGCATTTTATATCTAAATATCATGGATGCGGAAAATGCTAGTTTCAATGAGTAGACAAGGCCCCGTAATTCTCTAAAGATCTAATTCACTTCCTCCTCGAGGGACCATAGCCAAAAATTACAAGAATCTGATGATTCCAACCATCCGATCGGGAGGATACTGTGACTATACCCAGTCTAGATGATAGCAAGAATAACTACTGAATGCTGTAAGACTAATATGATTCTTCTCTTCAGCTAATCTTCATTTCTAACACAGGCATTCCTGTGGTTCAAATCTGTTCAAGCCGCTAACAAGGCAGCCGAGGACCAAGACCGGAAAGATGGCTATTTCTAGAATCGAGTTTGCAGCATATAGTCCACCAGTCTTCAACCTGTATTAAATATGAATCCCCTGTTTGAATTGTTTAACAGGTTTGTATATCCAATTTTCAATTATATTTGATAATAGTTCTTCTACGTAATGTAATATTGCGTTCAAGACAAGAGAATCCGACTCTTGCATCTAAGCTCCCTGTTTTAACAAGTACTACAACATTGTTCTATAAAAGAATAGTAGGGCATATATGCACACTGGACTCATGGCCTACCATTTGGTGGTCCCACCAAGGAGATCATGGATAAGAAGTAAATCAGATTTAACCTCCTATGTAGGATTCATTGAATGGTGAATCTCAATCCTGATAATTCAGTTTGCAGAGAGAGAGAGAGAGAGAGCAAATTGCAACTGCAGAATCATTCTTATTGTATAATACTGGAAAGCAATACCTGAAATGAATTGTTTTTGTCAACAGAAAAAACAGAAAACAATCTCTCCAACAGTGCATGAAAAGGAAAAGACCCTTTTTAGTAACTGAAAGCATACTAGAGAAGAAAAAAAAAAAAACCCCAAATATCAAAGGTAAGAAGAAAGCCTATAAGTAGTGCACAAAAGAATGGTCGATATGGGAACACCCATCAAGACCTTTATCTAAATGCTAATTAAAAGCCATGTTTCCTCAGAAGCCAAAGGTTGGCAGGCCAAATTTAAAAGAGAAGCCGATGTTTCCAACCAAGACTAAGGCAAGAACAACCAGGACCGTAAAGAGGATCCACATCCATGGCTGCATCCCTCTCTTACTCCTGTTGCGAAGAGGAGGGGGGAGAACCTTTGTCTTGGTTTGTTTTGCCAACAATGATGGTTTCTGAGGCCTCTTTGCCACTGTCACAGGCTTATCTTTGATTTCGGATTCCTGAGTTGTTTCAGGCAGAATATTTTCTATGCTTGGGGCAGATTCTCCTTCGATGCTGCCATTTGTTGCCTCTGCTGCAGCCACCTTCTTCTTCTCCTTCTTCCTTGCCTTTCTCTCTTTCTCCTGCACAAAGGTCATATACACTTGATCAATACCAGGAGGTGAAGAAGAGGGACATTTTCTGATGGGGAAGTGTTTCACTGTTTTGTGGAAGGGATAGAAAATGTGTTGTGCTCATACCATACAATACATATAGACAACCTAGGTAGAATTCCTAACCAATCAATTGGTTGGATACCCCTTGTATGGTGCTTTCAGGAGTACCACTAGGGTTTGTGCAATTTAAAGAATTGGGATTACCTTCTCCTTGAGCTCAGCTTCCTTCTGTGCTCTTAATTCAGCCCTAGCCTGAGCCTTCTCTGCGTTGCGCTTCTTCCTCTCCTCTGCCTCCTTGGCTTTCGCCTTCTCCTCCAACCGACGCTGCTCCTTCAACTTGGCTGCAGCTTCTTCTTTTCTCAACTCCTCTGCCTTCCTCACCAACTCCTCTGCCTCCTTTGTTTGCTTATTCTCTTCTTCTGCCTTCTCTTCTGGCTCTTCCTTTACAGATGCAGTTGCTGAGCCATTCTCTAAAACAGTGGGTTTGGTGACCTTCTTGGATTTAGCAGTTGGGTTCTTTTGTTCAAAATTTACCACACATTTCACATCTGTTTTCCCAGGTCCTACAGGTTGAACTGATTTTTCTTGTTCCGGAGTTGGAATGGGTAGAACAGATTTTATCTTGGATGAATCTACAGGAGTATTATCACCTCTCTCTACAAAATTGTGTAGTACAGGTGGCTCCTCATCGGGGCCCAGCGATCGACCATCCAATGTCCTCAACCTCCTCAATGTACTCATTATGTTGCATCTGATGTATTCATTCCGGAACTCATCATTCTTGTTCCATAGTTCCATAATCGTCTCCACCTACAAGATCTTCCATATGTTAAGCACTAATATAAAGCTCAACATTACTTTGCCAAAGGAAACAGAGAAAGCATGACCTCACCTGGTTAACACAAATATGTTGGAGTGCCTCTCTATCTCCAGAGGATGCATAATCTTCAGCTTTCTTCACATCTTCTTGGTACATCCGAAAATATTTGTTCTGCAAGTACGAATGATCCAGGTCAGGGGTTGGACAATGCTTTTTCTTTGTATTTTCTTTTTGATAGTGCTGATCCCCTTTTTCTTTGTAAGCAAATTTATAAGAAACACAACATGGGGCTATCTAAGAATGATTTCATCATCTAGCAGAAGGGAGCCTCAGTATCTAGTAACTTCCATTAGCTAATGGCTAAAGGGAACCCAATATTGAGCTTATGAGAACTTTTATTTGGTGTATAACTTACTCCATTTCACTCAAATAGAAACTTCTATTTTTTTTTCCTTTTTCAATACATTTATTTTTTGGACAAAGTGCTTTAATAAGAAAACCCAAGGCAAAAAACAAAATGGGCACAGGACAATTACAATGTAAGTGCCATCTGATCGCAGAGTTGGGAAAACTAAATTCTCAAAAGTAGCTCTTACTCTAGACAACCTACCAGCCTAGAAGTTTCCATCCTGATGATGTGAATACTCACATCAAACTTAACAGAATAAAATCTCTGTCCTTAAACATGGAAAGAAATCTACAAGGAATAAAAGAGCCTTTCCTAGACGGCATGAACCATCAGGCACTATAAGGAATATTACAATGTGGGCAGCATCTGATCCCAAAGTTGAGAAAACTAAATTCTCACAAGTAGCTCCTACTCTAGAGTCTAGACAACCTACCAGCCTTGAGGTCTCCATCCTGATGATGTGAATGATTCCACTAACATCAAACTTAACAGAATAAAATCCACGTCCTTAAACATGGAAAGAAATCTACAAGGATTAAGGTGTCTTTCCTAGACAGCATGAACCACACTGATCTTCCGTGTCATTCCAATTTTATCGGATCTTTCTGAAGGAACCTCAAATAAAACTTCTTCAGTTCCTCTATTATGTTATCTAAAAAGGTACAATATTCTAAAAGTACCTACTATTTTTCCAAAACAAATTCAATAGTGCATTGCACCTATTTCCATAACTCAGCAAATAAATTGTTTATACATGCATATGGAAGATACATACCTTCTCATACAATTGTTTCCTGAGATTCTGTAAATGTGCGTATGCTTCTTGACGAAGATCATCTGCAGCTCTAAATTGAGCTTGCAATTCTTTTAGCTTGTCATTTTCCTCAAAATATATCTTCCTAGCAGTCTTAGTGATCCTTTCAGTTCGGAGAACCTCATTTCTGGTGGAGTCCAAGTCCTGCTTCAAACCCTATGAGCATAGGAAAACCAGATCAGCATCTCAAAAACCACAACACACAAGCAAACAATGATGATAGAAACCAGATATCAATACCTTAAAACGCTCTTCAATTCTGTCTCTCTGGTCCAACATTGGCTGAAGTTCAGCCTGTCTACCCAAACTAGAACACAGTTGCTCACGGAAATTCTTCAATTGCTTGATTTCACGTATCAACTGTTTTTCATCTTTCAGAGGCATGGTTTCGTGTTCTATCATATGCTCCATATTATGTATCTGTTTTCAGGTCATAAATTCAAGAAATGAGCAAATCAATCAAGACAGAACACGTGCGATAAAAGAAAGAATAAAGACAAATCCCCAAACAATTTTCTATGGTTGAAAAAATGGGTTCTTACCCTATCATCAATCTCGTCGATGGAAGTTGCATTCTTCATTCTGTTAATCACAGATTGAACAGAATCTATTTCCTGGCGTTTGGCATTGAGCACATCCCGAGCAGCTCTCTCTTCTGATCTGGCAGCTTCAAATTTATCACGATGCTCACTACAAGTAGCCTAAACACATAAAACATCCCAACAGTTAATAACAATAAATATAGATGTTATTCACAAAAATAAAATATTGCACTTTATAAGGAATATTTACCCTTTTCGATTGGATTGCTGCCCTTATAGCATCCCTACTTCGAGTCTTCTCGTCAACTTGTAGCTGAGCAAGTCTTATCTGTTCCCTAAGTTTATTGTCAACATATCTTGGAATTCTAATCAAGAAACGGAATGCCCTTTTACCAACATTATGTCCATCCAAAGCATCGGTAGTGGAATCCTCTGAGGAAGATGGTCGGCTCCCATTCCTATCCATCCCTTCAATGCCTTCAACTTCTTCGCAGACTGGTTTGCCATCGGTATCTCCAGTCTTAGACTGATCATCTTCACTTTCAACATCTGTGACATCATTGACACAGTTGGGCGTGCTTTCGCGGTTCTCAACAGAGCTATTTTGAGCCATAGATACTAATTTCACAGCATCAGCACTAGGCATGTCCTTGTTGTTTGCAGCAGGGCTATTTCTAACTTCAGATTCTAACTCCACATCGTCTACAGGGCTAGTAGACAAGCTACCGCCACTTTCGATGAAACCATTCATAGCTTCTGTCTCCACATCATCAACAGCATTCGTTGGTGTGGTATGGTCACTTTCAATGGAATCATTGTCGATTCCAGTTTCTGATTTCACATCATCAACAGGGCAACTAGGCATGCTTTCAACTCTTTCAACAGAGCTATTTCCAACTTCGATTTCTGATTTTGTATCATCAACAGGACAAGAAGGCAAGCTTTCCCCGCTTTCATCAGACTCATCAGAGCGCTTTGTAACTTCAGTTTCAGATTTCGTATCAACAGAACAAGTGGGAAAATTTTCACAAATTTCAACAGAACCAAGTCCAACTTCAGATTCCACTCCTGTATAATCAGCATGACCAGTAGGCAAGCTTTCACCAGTTTCAACAGATATATCTCCAACATCTGTTTCTGACTTCAAGTCAACGACAGGACAAGTCAAGCTTATGGCCTTTTCAACAGACCCATTTACATTATTGGATTCTGATTCAGCATTGCCAATAAGACATGTGGACATGCTATCGTGGCCTTCAGCTGAGTCATTTATAACTTCCGTTTTTGAAACAATATGTTCAACAGGACAAGTAGACACACTTTCTCCGCTTTCATCAGTGTCATTTGTAGCTTCTGTTTCTAATTGTGCATCATCAGCAGGACAGGTAACTGTTTCCAAATTCAGCTCCCGATCAGTTCCAGGAACCCCAGAGGCTTCCTCCACAGGAATTGTTGCCGTTTTCTTCTCCTCCCCATTATCGAGCTGATGCTGTTCAGATTCAACAGCCCCTGTAAGTTGAGAATCCTGATTTTCTTCTACCTCTGCAGCTGAATCTAATTTACTTTGCTCCTCAACCTTCTCTTCTCCATTATCGAGCTGATGTAATACAGATTCAACATCCTCCGAAACCGTAATTTGAGATTCCTGTTTTTTCTCTTCCTCTTCGGATGACTCTGATTTACTTTTCTCTTCGACCACCTCACCATTATCGAGCTGATGCAATTCGGATTCAACAGCATCCGTAACTGCAATATGACAATAATCCTGAATTTTTTCTATTTCTGCCACCGAATCTAATTTAGTTTGTTCCTCGACTTCCCCCTCCTCATTATTGATCTGATGCATTTCAGACTCAAAAGCCTCCATAACCATAACTTGAGAATCCTGCTTTTCTTCTACCTCAGCAGCTGAATCTAATTTACTTTGCTCCTCAACCTTCTCTTCTCCATCACCAAGCTGATGTAATTCAGATTTAATAGCTTCCGAAACCATAATTTGGGATTCCTGGTTTTTGTCTTCTTCTGCAGATGACTCTGATTTACTTTTCTCTCCAACCTCCTCGCCATTATCAAGCTGACACATTTCAGATTCAACGGCATCTGTAACTGCAATATGACAATAATCCTGATTTTTTTCTATTTCTGCCACCGAATCTAATTTAGTTTGATCCTCAACTTTCTCCTCCCCATTATTGAGCTGATGCAATTCAGAATCAACAGCCTCCATAACCATAATTTGAAATTCCTGATTTTCTTCTACCTCTGCAGCTGCCTTCTTTTTCTCTTTGACCTTCTCCTCATTATCAAGCTGAGACAATTCAGATTCAACAGCCTCCTTGCTCACAATTAGAGATTCCTGATTTCCTTCTGGCAACGCGGCGGACTCTAATGTATTTTTCTCCTCAACCGTATCACTCCTCTCTGCTTCGTCCCCATTGGATTGGTATTGCGGAACCTCAACATTGACATCATGTTTTGAAGAGGAAACAATACTCTCCTTGACGTTGCAAGATTCACTGGTTTCTCCCTCATCGATCTTGAATTCCTCAACTTCGACTTGTTTCTCCTTACTCAGGGAACTGACATTGAATTCCGAGACATTTTCCCCCTCAACAACAGGCTCCCCTTCGACAGCTTCAGTATGGTCAACCACATACTCGGTGTCAAGATCTCTTTCGGCGGGATCATCAGACACCGTATCAGCACCATCAACGAAAACATAAGAACAATCGCCATCATCCTTCGCTTCTCCATCAATCTCATGTGCACTATCATGCACAATGCCATTGCAATAACCACCGACCTTCTGCGGATCCTCGCATGAACTCAATTTCAAACCGCTCTTTCCCTCAATTTGAACCTCAGAAACTCCAGTACGCTCGTCCGTCTCTGCCGTCATTGGACCGAAGCGGATGGCAAAAACGAAAGATCACAGATACTAGAAAGAATTGCGTGATTTTCCTAACGATCGCAGGATCAAACGGTACGAAATCGCTCAAAATCAAGCAAAAACAGTAAAAACAAACCGGATCTTTCGAGATCGGAGAAACTTACAGGTTTCGAAGCATTCGATTGATCGAGATGCAGAAACAGAACCTCCGAAACCCTAGGGAATCGAAATTGTAGATCGAATCTCTGAAACTGCACCTCCTAAGTCCAGATCGAGAGCGAACTCAGCAAATCAGGTACATTCAAAAGGGAAATTTCGTGAAATTTCAAGAACGAGAGAGAAATTAGGGTTCTGGTGGATAAGGAGAAGAGAGAAGGCCTGATACGAGTAAAACAGCTGGCGAAGAGAAAGCCTTCTCTCTGTATCAGTCTCCGGTTTGAACTCAAAAACCCCTTTGGAGAGAGAGAGAGAGAGAGTTAAATGATTTATTACCCAAAAAATAAAAAATAAACAAGAAAAAACGATCTTTATTTTGTTTTTTGGTTTTCTTACCCTACCTTATCTTTTTCTAATGCGAGTAAAAAACCAAAAAAAAATAACGCGTTATCTTTAATTTCACTCAAAGATGGCACGATCGCCTTGTTGCGTATTCGTTTTTTTTGTGAACTTGTTAACCAAATACCGTAATTTCCTTAACCGTCACATGTGTCGTTGAACGAAATCCCGCCTTTTTTGTCCGGGTCGTTCCGTTGGACCCGCTCCTCTCACGAGCTTTCCCTCGTTGAGGTGGGACTTACTATAACAGACACACACGTGGTGTCATCAGAACCGTCGATGTGTGACACGAAGCAGCTTTCACGCGTCTGAAACTGTTGTCGGGCCCACGCACTTACGTACGATTTCGGGGCTTCGATTTCTTTCTAGAAGCCCTTTTTGTTTTAATTTCTCGAAAGATTGAGACTGCCAGGAGATGAGTAAAACTTCTATCACAAGAAATTGTAAATCACACAATCACAAGCCAATGAGTTCTCGGCACGTACACAAGTGTTTTGCAACGTACCATGTGCTTTTGCTTTTAGGTGTACGTGCCGAGAACTCATTGGCTGTGATTGTGTGATTTGCAATCCGACTGTGACACAAGTTTTACTCCCAGGAGATGTAAACATCACGAAATTCCATCACAAACGGATCATGAGTGGGTACGAACTTACTTGCGTATTGATGGATTACAAGTCAAATTATATTATATGACCGCCCACAATATGAGCCACGTGGTATGCTTTTTAGAGGACGCTAACCGTATGGATGTTTGGCCAATCCCTATATGGACCTACAAACAAAAAATCAGCCTGATTAGTGATTTAAACGATTTAAACCCTTTGGATCTTTGTACCCAAATAATGGCCAATAATGCTCAAATTCACACGGTTAAAATCAACCCATGAAAATTACTCAAATCCATTGCTTGTAAATCACTAATCGGGCTGAAATTTTTTGTTTTTTAGGCCCATATAGGGATTGGCCAAACATCCATACGGTGTCAGAGTCCTCTAAAAGTGCCACATGGCTCGTATTGTGGGCTGTCATCTGGGGCGGTCATATAAGTTTACTCACGGACTACTTACATTTACGTTTCAAGAAAAATATTTTACTAACACCTCCTGAAATTTAAAAGTAATTAGTAATACCCTCTTATGCTTTCAAAATTTAGGAATACCTTCTTTGACCTAGCTTAACCATCATTTGACTAACATTAAAACGCCACGTGCATTCTATCAAAATACCATAATATTTCAAGTTCCGTTTTAACTTAAGTCAACCACTGTTAAAATAGATCACGAGGTAATCCTAAAGTTTGAAAGTTTAAGGAGATATTACTAATTATTTTCAAATTTTAAGGGGGTGTTAGTAAAATGCCTTTTTTTAAAAAAACGGGAGATAGAAATTGCATAACTAACTGAATAAATCTTTGATGACAGACGTCCCTGGTCAACGTTAATGACGGACCAAGAATGGCCACGTAGCACTCTTAAGAACCACTGACCTTAATACCTTATGGATGTTTGGCCCATCCATAGATGGACCTATGGACCAAATATTAGCCCGATTAGTGATTTCTAACTGTTGGATTGAAATCCTTTTTGGTGAGGTATTTTTAACTGTAGGATTCGAACATTATTTGGGTACTTATATCCAAAGGTTAGAAGTCACTAATCGTGATGATTTTTGCTACGCATGTTCGTCTAGGAGTGGGATGGGACAAACGGACAAATCTAGTTGCAGACTTAAAAGTATGTAAACATTGTATCCACCATTGAATGTGATTTTAATTTATAATTTTTATTTTTTGAAAACATTGAAATAACACATTTTTCAAGGGACATCCAACAGTACTGACAATGTTCGCATACTTTTAAGTCTCTAAACAGTTGCACAGACTAGATTTGTCCGGGTCAAACAACCACACAGCCAGTGGTCCCTAAGAGTTTTCCACGTGGCCAATTATGTGGTTCATGAATCATGATCAATGACGTCATCAAGGACTTAGTCTACTTGGCTCAAAGCAAGGGCGGGACGCGAGGCAGACAAAGATATCTATACCAAAATGCTAACATGATTGGATTATCCTAACCATCCGATTTATAGACTTTTTCTTGATCTTTCGTTTTTTGCATTCTCACAATGGGACCGATCTGGTCGTCCGTTTGAGTACCAATGGGAGCCTAGATCAGAGTCTCACCTTTCTCTTCTCTCTTTTTCTCACCACTGGTGATAATTTCTTTTTCTTTTTTTTCTTTTTTCTCTTTTTGGTGGTGATGGTAGTGGTGGTGGTGCTTCGAGATCATGTATACCTTAATATCACGGGGCACGTGCGATGGTGCAGTGATTGAAAATGAGAGGTGTTGGGGTTGTGCGTCGAAGTCGCTGTAGCTTTCGATTTCTTAAGAATATTTTTTTAAATTAAAAATAGACTAAAATGCTCTATTTAAAATCAAGATTCTTTGCGTGATTAAAAGGACACTTTACAATTTTAAATAACTATATTAGTCTTTTGTATATTATTGTGGCTCATAAAAAAAATTTGAAGCTTTTAAGGTTATTATAGTAATTTCAAAATAAAATAAATAACTTTATTATTAGATAAAAGTAGTTAGTGCGTTACCGTTTTTCCGTTATAACGAATTGTAACGCTTAGGGGCAATAATGGAAAAAATTGGGCTGAAATTCAAAATTTTAAATTTCAAATTTTCAAAAAATGAGAAAAAATGGGAAAAACAGAAAAATGGAAACAATAGCCGTTATTCGTTATTTTTGTTACGAAAAATTTTTTAAACGAAAATATATTTAAATGTATTTACAAAAACAAAAACAACTTTCTGACATTTTCAAAAAAAGTAACTAAACGCCCTTTGGCATTAAAGCTGAAAGGCGGACAAATGCCCTTTGACATATGCCATTTAAAAGGGCGTTTGCCCAAAGATAACTAAAACCTCTGTCAAAATATTGAGCCACACGACAAACTCTTAGTGGACGCTAACTGTATGGATGTTTAGTCAATTACCAGGTGGACTTACACACCAAAAATAGACATGATCAGTGGTTTTCAAGCGTTGGATTGAAGTTATTTTCATTGGTTGATTTTTATGGTAGTAATTTAAAAATTATTTGAGTGCAAAGATCCAAAAAGGTTGTAAATTACTAATCAGGCTGATTTTTGGTTCGCAGGTTCACCAAGGGACACACCAAACATCCATACGATAATCGTCCACTAAAAGGATGCCACGTGGCTCAATAGTTTGACGAAAGTTTTACTCCTCTATGGGCAAACGCCCTTTTAAAGGGCGTCTATCAGACTTTCAGCTTTCATGTCAGCCTTTAAGCTTTAATGTCAACCTAATTTTGTTAGGAAGAAACGCCCTTTCAAAAGGCGTTTAGTTACTTTTTTTTGCAATTATCAGAAAGTTTTTTTTATTTTTATAAATACATTTAAATTTTTTTTCATTTATGAAATTTTCTGTTTTCGTTATAACGAAAAATAATGGCCGTTATTTTTTCAGCATTTTAACAGTTCATAACGTAACGGGGGAGGTCCGAATCAGTTATAATGGCCATTTTTTAAACCATGGTTAGTATTGCATATTATTAGAAAGCTGGATCTCCTCAAAAGATTTTTAATGGGTCTATTTTTTCTTGTAAACTACCTCAGATATTGAAAGTTTTGAGTTTTTGAAAATTTTAAAGAAAAAGTTGGTTTTCAAAGAGAGGTGAATACTTGAAGGATGAGAAATTAATTGTTGAGGGGAAAGAAAAAAAGACAAGTGGGTGGCGGAAGAGGAAAAGTTGCATCAACAAGCAACTCAAACTTTAACAACAAAAGTACTTTAAACGAAAAGCAAAATAAAATAAGGAAAAGTTTTCGAAATGAACCCAAGTTTAAGGGTATTTTTCAAAAAGAATCATATTTTTTGAAATTTGTCAAAACAAACCTATGATGCCAAACCGTATGGCGTATACAAGAAAATATTATAATGTCAGATTTACCCTTGGCATGTCGCCTGAAAAAAAAGGTCAAAATGCTGTCAGACGTCATACTGTTTGGCGACAATTATTAACAGTCGCTAAATCGTTCGGCGTCGGCTATTAGAAGTCACCAAACGATATGACGACTTTTAATAGCCGACGCCGAACGGTTTGACAACCGTTAATAACCATCGCCAAACAGTATGGCGTCTGACTACAATTTGACCTTTTTTTCAGACACAATTTTGGTGTACCCACATGGAAGATAAATCAATGGCTGATTTTTGGTGAGGATGATCTCCTCACCGTACAGATCACCTATTCTGAAATTTTAATATCATCAAACATAGGTACGATAAAAAATAAATGCCTAACAATATGGCGTATCATTTTGTGAACCGCCATACTATATTACGTCTTATAACAACATACACCAAACCGTTTGACGAATCATTTGAAGAGGGCAATTCAGCCATTTTAAAGCTTCGTGAGAATACACCTAACGGTTTGGCGTCCTAGGTTTGTTTTGACAAATTTCAAAAAATACAGTTCTTTTTTAAAAATACCCTTAAACTAAGGTTCATTTCGAAAAATTTTCAAAAAAAAAAAATAGAAATATCCTTACGTAGACGGGTATGTATTACACGTTTATAAATATATTTGTAGAAAAGTGTTGTCCATGTCGTTCAACAACTCAAGAAATCGACTTACAAATAATAAAATAAGCACCTAATATTTCTCGATAACAAAGAGCAAGCGCGTCTTTGACCTGGGTATTTCTTGGTATTGTTACTCGGGGGTTCTCTTTTGTGTCGCTCCACTCAAGGTTTAAAAGGTGATCCCTTTAATGGTGTCAAACTCAAGTATTCAGGTGTTCAATCAACCCGTGTCACCATCGCAACATTATGGAAATCTGCCTTCCTAGAATTGAACCCACAACCTTCCACAAGGGGCATGATTTCTTCTTACACCAAGAAAATTGGTTGGATTAGAAAGCCACCCACCGCTCAAACGTAAGGCAATTAAAACAATGCCATATATGATTCATTTTGTACAAAAATTTGAACATGAAGCAATTGAAACAAAATTATCTATACTATTATAAAGCAACAACCGGGGTTGCCACCCATGTGACAATTAAAGGCCACTCTACTTTAAAGCAAAAAATCTTACCTAGAAGCCAAAACCTAGGTTGGGGTTGCGTGTGTTGGGGGTATGGCCGACCTCCATGAGGGATCATAGTATAAGCCACGTGGCACACTCTTAGAGACCACCACCCATATGGATGTTTGTCCCATCCCTATGTGGGCTGATTAGTGATTTCAAACCTTTGGATTTGAATACTCCAAATAGTGGTCAAAATCTACGGTTAAAAATCAACCAATGAAAACCACTCCAATCAAATCCTTTTAAATCAGTAATCAGACTGATTTTTTACATGTAGGTCCACCTAGGGATCAGCCAAACATCGATACGGTCAGTGATCTCTAAGAGTGCCATGTGTGAGGTGCATGTACATCGCACGTGGCATTCCCCCAATAATACAATAAAACGATAAGGCAACATCAACTTTCTCGGCAAAGGTGGATGCATTCACACATTTGCTACATTTGTGTGTTAGTCAACATTGGAGGGGGGTCAAGGGCATGATCCTAATTAAAGAACTACATTTGGGGCCTTACTAATTCAACTAAATTTTCCTAGGGGTGGTTCTAAAATGCTCCTTTTTTCTATAGCTTGATAAAATTCCTTCGACAAAAAAATAAAATAATACAACATATCTATATCTACTTATTAATGAGAGAAAGCCCTTCTTGCGTTACACGAATATAATTAATAATAAGAAAATCAAATATATTATCGGTGTCGGCAAGGAGGGTTAAATTCCAAGATCATACACTTGTACGTTATGTCACATGGTTCCAACTGGAACAAGGGAAGGTCAGTACAAGACTTGTTTATATTCAACGATTCACCTATTCGTATAAAGAAAGACAAGATATTTAATGGTCTATGACCGGCGAGACTCGCCAAACACGTGGACAAATACATGAGTAACCCGCTTATATTGGCCAATTTGTGTACAGCTGTGTAAGTGTAAACCTCAGGTCCACTAGAGAAAGTGTGGATCTTAGTTCAACTCCCCTCCATTGTACATCCTAGAGATACACATTTTAGATGAGACATGAATTTTGAGGATTTGCGAAGACCTATAATGGGGTAGGACATCAACCCTCCGCTCGATTGATTTTGACCATTGGATGTAATGGATGCCCACAGCTTGATCTCCATAGTGCATGATAAGGCACAGTATGGACATGAAGGCACTGGATCACCACATATATATGGTCAGGAGGATAAGAATTTTGACAACATTTTTTACAACAATTATGGCATACCCACATGGTTGAGATTTTTTTTATAGCAGTCGATTTTTTAAGCTGCGAAGCAATGAGCAATCACATCGTGCCACAATCCACTGATGCTTTTGAACTAACCCAGAAAATGTATTTAATCAGCAGATTGTGGCAGGATGTGATTGGCCACTGTTTCGCGGCTTCAAAACTCTGCTGCTTCAAAAAATTTCTCGACATGGAAAACGAATCAATGGCTGATTTTTTGTGAGATGATCTCCTCACCATATAGATTACCCTTACAAAAAATTGGTTTTCTGAAATTTCTAACCCCATCAAATGTGATTTTCAAGATAACGGTAAAAATAAACGGTCCATAATTCTTCAACTTGTAAACCAGGCTACAAATATCGAAATGATTTGATAATCATTTATATATTTGATCGCCTGATCGTGACCATTAATTAATTAAAAAAAAAGCTATTTTTGATCATCTTTTCGGGGTTTTTTTTTTTCGTTTTCGATAATATATTTTAAAATATTTGTTATGCACAAATTATGGGCATAATACAAGATTACATAAAGACATGCATGTATCCATATGCACATGGGTGCGTGGTTATTTTATATTTGATTTAAAATACATGATCCGTGCTGGAGCTGCTGGTCATAGGAGTTAGCTGGTGGGGGCATGAACACATGTTTTGGGAGTAAAACTTTATTATATAATGGGTCGGGCTCCAGTTACCGCCCTAAAATGACGGGCTCCGGTTACAGTACACAATATAAGCCACGTGGCATACTCTTAGAAGACTCTGACCGTATGGATGTTTGGCAAATCCCTAAGTGGATCTACAAACCAAAAATCAGACGGATTAGTGATATGTAGGCGTTGGATCTTTGAACCTCAAATAGTGCTCAAATTCCTACATTTGAGATCAACCCATGAAAATAAGTCCAATCCAAGCCTAGAAATCACTAATCAGGCTGATTGTTGGTTTGTAGGTCCATCTAGGGATTGGCCAAACATCAATACGGTCAGAGTCCTCTAAGAGTATGCCACGTGGCTCATATTGTGTCCTGTAACTGGAGCCCGTCATTTTAGGGCGGTAACTGGAGCCCGACCCATTATATAAATGCTTTTGACCTTCAAATAATGGCGACGTACAGTTGAAAAAATAAGTTTGGGAGATGGTCGTGATTTGAATAAGACAATTCGTAGGATCAGCAACTGCTCGACATGATCTCCACAGGCAACTCGTAATCAATCCGGAGATCCACTTGTCTCTCAACAGCTGTTGTATGAATGTATGTGCCACATGGCACGTTCTTGGAGACCATTGACCTTATGGATGTTTGAGAGTAAAACTTTTGTCACAAGGGATTGCAAATCACACAATCACAAGCCAATGAGTTCTCGGCACGTACCATGTGCTTTTGCTTTGAGGTGTACGTGCCCAGAAATCATTGGCTTGTGATTGTGTTATTTGCAATCCGTTGACAGAATTCGTTTTACTCGATGTTTTTTTTTATCCATCCACCTTGGTGGATGCACAGACAAAAAATCAGTCTGATTTGATTGGTGATTTATATCAGTTGGATGAGTATTCCAAAATAATGCTCGAATCTACTGCTACATGTCAACGCATAATATCAATCTCCTAGAAATTACCAATCGAGCTGATATTTGGTCTGTAAGTTCGCCTAGGGATGGGCCAAACATCCTACGCCCAGTGATCTTAAAGAGCGTGTGATACATTGGACATACGTACAGCAGCTGTTGAGAGAAGACTTGGACCTCATCAACCGAAGACTTCGAAAGTTCCAAGTCTCATATCTTTCCCATATCTATTCTCCTCATTAACAAACAAAGGGGGTTCTTGGGTTATTTACGCTATTAGTACCATAACCCCATAATTCTCAAAATGTCCTTATTTTCCTTCGTTCTTTTTTGCAAAATTACTTCTATCTTTAATAACTAGAATACATTACATAAGGTTTCTTTAGTTTCTTTGTATTTTTCTGAAAATGTCCCTCTTTTGATTTTTTTTTACTTTGTAAGGATTTTTCAGACATTTACCCACCAACCCATTTAATGCATTGGCATGCGTCGAATAACTCCACTTCCATCATTGAAGTTCTGAACTCCGAGAAACATTTGATGACGAACATCCATAATCAATATTGATGTCGGACCATAGTGTGAGACATGTGGCACACTATTAGAGGTCATTGACCGTATGGATGTTTGGCCAACCCTAGATAGACTCACGCAACAAAATCAGTTTGATTAGTGATTTTTAACCTTTAGATCATAATACTCAAAATCCACAGTTAAAAATAAACTAAGAAAATGACTCTAATTCAATGGATAGAAATTACTAATCAAAAGACTTTTTATTATGTAAGTCCACCTAGGATGGGCCAAACATCCATATGGTCAGTGGTCCCTAAAGGTGTGACACATGGCACAAATTATTTGGTGTCAAAATTCATTTTTTACAAAAATAGAAGTTAGTTAAAACACCAGCAAGGGAATCGCACGCATTTCATTCTCATCGCTCATTACTCAGCAGAAGGAATAAAACCATTAGAAGTTCTCTCTATTCTCCATGGGGAATATTTCCTGTAGTTTTTCATTTGTTGGTAGATTAAAGGTGGTTTTTCAAAATAAGTTAGATTATGATTCTTCAATTTCTAAGGAGTTGTTTGCCTACAAATGTTAGCAATATTAGAGTCAGGGCTGGCTCAACCATAAGGCCAGTAAGGCGGTTGCCTTAGGCCCCATGTGAGAGAAGGGCCCAGTCCACTAACCGGATGGATGTTTACCCCACCCCTTGTTGGACATACAAACCAAAAATTAACCAGATTGGTAATCTCTAGCTATAGATTTTAGTACCTTTTAGGATTTAATTCTAGCCATTGGATTCAAGCATGCTTTTTTAGTAGTAAATGGCTAGAAATCATCAATCAATCTGATTGTAGTGTGTTTATTCACCAATATGTGGGTTGAACATCCACACAATCATTAGGCACAAAACAATTATCTACGTAGGACCCCAAGAGTCCTCTGCATGGACTGCAACGAAAGTCCTGTTCATCTAAACTTTTTTCAATAGCTTTTGATTATCATGAATAGTTGTTAAGTAGAGAGTTAAATTTTTAATTAATATCATATATTAATAGGTCAGGATCGGTGGACAACTATTTTTGGCAACCATTTTGGCGGACCCACATAGAAGATGAATCAATGGCTGATTTTTGGTGAGGATGATTTCTATGAAAATCAGCCGTTGATTCATCTTCTAAGTGGGTCTGCCAAATGGTTGTCAAAAAATAGTTGTCCCCTGATCCCCCCGATCTTATATTAATATATTAAATATTAAAATGCCTTATATGAAGTTTTTGCCTTAGGCCTCAACTTGCATTGAGACGGCTCTGTCTAGAGTAGAGTTGGTGAGGTGTAATAATGTGACATTTTTAGGTGGTAATAATCTCGCGGGAAACATATCAGTCCACTCATTTGATTTGTGCGTGAATTTTGATAGCCTGATGGAACATGCTCCATAAGATTGCTCTGGATATTGCACTGGCCCTTGCTTATCTCCACGACAAGTGTGTCACCTGTGTGTTTGCGATTGGATACGATTAACAAAATGATCTTGGTAAATGATAGTTTAAAAATGTTTTTCTCCTTTGAATTTATTTTCTTGTCTACGAATCTAAAGTAAATGATTGGATTTTGTAAAAATCTTAGATGCTGGTGTTTTGGTTGTTTTCAATTCTACGAAAGGAGAAAAAGCATAGATGGTTAGCTGAGGACCAGGCAGCAGACCATACCATACTATTTTTACAAAAATAATTACCTGTAAATCAGAAATTTTATATATTAAAACGGGAATACGTGACAATGTTAACCAAACAACATGAAAACTAAAACTACTTCAAGATTGATAGCTACCCGGTTAAGGACTAGCTCCGCACTAGGTTAAGGTCGAGCTAGATCCTGAAAATACGATGTTCTCAAACAGGTCCATAGGTACCAAAAGTTGGAAAAGGTAACTTCAAAACGCGCGTAAGAGTATATAACCATCTCGCCCTTCCACAGAGATCACTGGAGCATTATCGGACGGTTCTTGTCCTTGGGATGCAAAATACTTATTTGGACCAATATAACCTTACACAACCATGTCTTTCTTTATTTACCTAAAAGCAGAACTGAATTCTGAAGTGAAACCCTAAGGGCATAATCGTCCGAATAAGAACCACATTACTAGTTTTGTTCCTATAAAGACGAGTCGCGTGGAAGTTTGAAGGAAACCCTAGTGCCTCTCTCTCTTGACCCTCATATCCTTTCTTTGTGCATCTGTGGAAAGCCAGGTGATGAAAATGGATCTCTCTCTCTCTCTCTCTCTCTCTGATCTTGAAATCCTTTCTGTCCGTGTGTGTTTGTGGAAAGCCAGGTGATGAAAATGGATTTTAATTCTCACGACGGTCATCTGAGGCACACTATGTGTCGAGGTTGATACAAAGATCCAATCTATCTGATGGTTTCTTTTTTTTCTCCCCAAACCACATCTCTCCATATATTTCATGATTTGTTTTTTATTTGATTTTATCCTAATGCATCTTATCTTAATCGAGCGGGCATTGTGATGATGAATTGAAATCAACCGATTATATTTCATGATTGGAAAGATAAAACCTCCTACTCATTCTGAATGCTCGCTATCAGATTCCGATTTAATGGTTTTTGTTTTGGCGATCCGATTCTGTGTTTTTAGCTTTTCTTTACGATATTTTTTCTTAAGGATTAGGGTTTAGGGTTCATTTTTCTGAATCGGCACAATGAGGAGATATCTTAATACAGAATGAGGTCAAAAGATCTGTGAAATCCTCAAAAAGTCCTTTTCATTCTGAGTGCCCGATTCACCTTTGTTTTGGAAAAATAGAACTCTTAGATTTGTACTTTCTCACTTTTTAAATTTTATCTTACCGATTTGTCTACTTATTTTGATGTCTTGCTAAGATCTTCCAGATCTATTAGTGTAACTGATGAAATGTTAAAAGAACATTAAAGTTTGTGTCTTAGTTTCATTTCTAAGACCTAAGAAGAATAATTTGGATGTCTTCATAAAATAAATTTCTTTTAAGAAACTAGTTCGCCAAAATTATCAAGATTGCAAATGTCTGACTGGATCAGATGTTTAGTACTGTTTGTATGGTGGACTTTTTTGGTTTAGGAGACGGCAGATGCAACCCTTCAGGATTCCTACCCCATTACATTTGCCCAAAATGGTCGAAGAGTAGGAAGGGCGGCTTCTACTGTCCTTGCAGTAGTGCTATAAAGATTAGGATTAAGGCCATGTTATAGATAGAGAAAAAGGTTTAAGAGGATAGGTTAGTACAACAAAGGAGTTATAGAGAGTTGTTGCCATCGGCTTGTTACAAATATCGCCATTCTTGGACCTGAATAAGTCGTTTTTTCAAAAGATTTTTTTCGAATTAACACATTGTTTGCAATTGCATGACCATTTTTTAAAGGGTTGGGATCGAGGGAGAGAAATTACGATCTGAATTTTCACCTGAACAAGTGAACCTACAGAGAAGCATGAAAAAAAAATTCTTGACAAGGTCAAGGAGAGTCATCTCAAAATGAAATGTGGTACAACAGCAAGAAATATTGCAAATAACTTACAAGAAGTAGACTTCCTGGAAGAACTTCTTCACCTTGGTTCAATGCAAATGGGATGCAATGCAGTCACTTGCTAAATTGAAAATTTGAAGTTACTGTTAACTGAGTAGTAATTTCACTAGGATCCTGTGGTAAATCAGAATCTTACCTCTATAAAGAACACAATAAGTAGTTTTTCTTGCACTGTTTGTGGCAGTTGACAGCTTTTTACACGGACTGTGTGAGCAGAATCCTGAAGGGCCTTTGACATGAGTCTCATTTTCAACTTTTTTGTTGTTCCTAGCAAATGGTGTCGCCACATTGATGATGTTGTTGGTGCAATGAAGCAATCTTTAGTGAGTTCAAGGTTTTTTTAACCGCATTTTCGAATGGCACCCCCAACTTCTATATGCTCTTCACTGGGGGATTCTTCTAATATGTTTTATTTAGAAAATCACCTACCGTCCCCACATATGGGAGTAGGGAATGCTTCCTTTTGTTCAGTGTCTTTCTGTCAAGTAGGCAAATTTGAGCATTATTTGGGGTACAAAGATCCAAAGGTTTGAAATCAATAGTAAGGCCGCTTTTTGGCACTAGGGATGGAAAAAACATCCATAAGGTCAGTGGTCTCGACAGATTTATTCTATCCTCACTAATTTAACAGTGGTGAAGCAGAGAGTAATTATGTGGCTTCTTTTCCATATTTTCAAATGCAGATCGAAGCTCAAAGCGGGTATTTGGGAGCTAGTTACCAGGACAGATTTCATGGGTCCATCTATAATGACCAAGTGCTTCACATCATTAGACTACTGGAGTATGTGGCAAAACAGAATTGGTTGATCCAGTGCCGGCTCTACCTTATGGCCATTAAGGCGGTTGCCTAAGGCCCCCAGCCCAAGTCCCACTAACCACATGGATTTTTAACCCACCCTTACTCGATATACAAACCAAAAATCAACCTGATTGATTATCTCTCGTCATAGATTTTAGTACTTTTTAGGGCAGGATTCTAGCTGTTGGATTCAAGCATGTTTTTTGGGTAGTAAATCCAATGGCTAGAAATCATCAATCAAGCTGATTTTTCATTAGGTGGGCTGAAATTAAATGATCTATGTAGGGCCATGAGAGTCGTGCATCGACTTCAACGGGAGTCTGCATTTAACTGTTTTCCGTAGTTTTTTATTATCAAGAAAAATTTATATAAAGATTTTCAATAATATATTTTAATTAATACGATATATATTAATATATTAAATATTAAAAAAGGCCTTATATAGAGTTTTCGCCTTAGGCCTCAACGTGTATTGAGATGGCCCAGCCCTGGGTTGATCAACACATATTCAAAATCTCTTCAATTCAATCTATTGATCGTCGAAACTAGCGCTCACTTTTACTAATCCTAACAACATGGAGAGAGCTGCCTTCGTGGTTATTGTGACAGAGAAAGGAGCGAATTGAAACATATGGAGAATGGCACTCCATTCCATTTGGATTATTCGTGCCTGTTGATGCAGAGAAACACACTTATCACTGACAAATGACAACTATTGGATCCATGTCTCATCCGAAAGTTAAAAAGGAATCCCGTCGTTGGAGGTTTCCGAGCCACAACAGTTACTACCTACTTGTTAGAAGTGCTGCTTAATATAGCCGGCTTTATTGATTCTGAAATTCTACTATATCTCTTGCGAACACATTTCTGTTGTTTCTTGGAGCATGAAGATCAAACTGATCCAATCCTGTCAGTTTTGCATCAGTTATGTTGCTTTTGTTTTATCATCTCATTATTTATATGTGGTGATTCTTAATTGGAATTCAATTTCATTCTCAAGCTTTCTGGGGTTCCTTAGAAATAAAATAAAATAAAATCATGATGTTGTATTGAAGTAGTGATGTGTTTTCACGTAAATCCATGGCTGGGGACTAGTCTTTGTGGGTTTTGATTTGTTGACGAAGTAAAGCATCACTTAGTATATTTTTATTTTGTCTATGGAGATGTACATTACCTGGTCGCAGGGAAGTCCTGGTTTATATATTTGTAGGTGATCGCAAGGACCAGAAAACCCTTGAAAGATTGCATGCTGAAAGGCAAGCAAAACTTGACGAGCTCAAAGAGAGGGCAAACCTCTACACTACACAGCATCTCATCACCAAACACGGCTAAACTAAAATGAAATGATTTCTTGTTCTATCTGTTTTGGAAGAACTGGATGGCGAGCAAGAGAGATTTGAGATTTGCTGAGAAAGAGAGATTAGAGAGATCTGGAAAATATGATCATTTTCGTCACTTTAATGTATTTGGGAGAAGCATGTGAGCCTGCTCACGTTGGTCAACAAAGGTTCTAGATGGTGGATTAGGTCATGGGGGTATGCCACTTTTTTCAAATTGTGAGGGTATGTCAAATATACATGAAAACATGGGGCGTATGTCAAAAATTCCAAAAAAACAAAACCACATCATCACTTTTCAATGCCGTGGATTTTAGCTTATAGACGCTGATCTTGGGAGTAAGAATTGGGCGTAAGAAGTGGGTGTAGCTCTCGACGGGACTCTTTTTAATGGGCGAGGTTTTGCCGCAATTCACGATTTGCTAACTACGGCAGTGGGATTTTTAAAAGGGCGGTCATGCCGCCAATGATCACGCGCCACATATACCCATGGTTTAGGCTTTGGGTTTAAAAAGATTTTTTAAAACGTAACCATGAGTATCTGCGGCGTGCAATAAATGGGGCACGATCGCCGCTTTAAAAATTTTCTTCTTGGACCTGCCAAGTCTTATGACAAGAACAGTAAGCTAGGAGTCAAACCGAAGCCAGTCACAACCTACACTACGAACCCTATGGTAGAATATTAGAGGGCGCTGACCATATGGATGTTTGGCCAGTCCCTCGGTGGACTTGCAAACCAAAAATCAGATTGATTAGTGATTTACAACCTTTGGACAAGGGACAAGACACAGCCTCGATCAATCTCCCAATCATTGAGCCTTCTTCTGAAATCAAGACTCCACGCTGAGTCATCCCCCTCCTGAGTAGAACACTATTGAATAGACTAATTCTTCTTGTCAGAAATGAGGAAAAGCCCTAGGAACTCCTCTATAAGAGGACAATCTCCACACCACCTGTTTTCCAAGAATTTAATCATGTCCCCAACACCTACCGTGTACCGCACCCCTTCGAATTTTTTTGCAAAGGTCTTCATCATGACCCTTCTCCACACACTGCACCCATAAGTTGAATATACAACTCTCACGTCCCAATTAAAAGCCAGCACCCCATATTTATTCGCGATCACCTTCCTCAACAAGCTAGTAGATTGGAAGACGATTTGCCATATAAAGCCTTAAGGGTTGGAGATCGCCTTCCTCCACAAGCTAGTAGACTTCACCCTAAACCTCCACAACCATTTACCTAATAAAGCACATTCATATCTGAGATATTCCTGATCTTCAACCCTCCTTGAGGCTTAGTACGACAAACCGTCTTCCAATCCACCAAATGAAACTTAACAATGGCATCTCTGTCGTTCCATAAAAAATTCTTCATAATCTTCTCCAATGCCTTTGCAATACTCCTAGGTATGGAGAAAAGAGACAAATAGTAGATGGGCAAATTTGAAAGAAAATGTTTGATCCCCCCTCCCTTTCGTGAAATATCTGGTCTTCCTCATAGCCAATTGGCTCTCAAATCTTTCCAACATAGGCTCCCATAAAGCCTTCTATCTGTAACTTGTATCTAAAGGAAGCTCCAAATACTAAGTGGGTAAACAACCCAGAGTGCCTACCAAACCCGCAATATCCACCACTTCCTCTACCCCAAACACCTTCCTCTTGGCCATATTGACATGTAATCCTAAAGCAGCTTGGAAATAATCAAGACGGCCTCTTAGGCTCTTAGGAAAGTAAGCTGAAAGGGAGAAGCCGCTAGAAAAATAAGGGTATCATCCGTAAACTGGATGTGGAAAATTGTCGAACTTCTCCCACCTCAAAGACTGCTAACTCCACTCTTTCCATAGCTCTCGAAATCATCCATCCAACGCCTCCACTACCACGATGAACAAATATGGCTATAGTAGATCCCCTTATCTGAGGCCTCTCGAACTTTTAAAGTAATGCGCAAGGGACCCGTTGACTAGAATAGAGAAAGATGCCGAAGAAATACATCTCCATATCCACCTCCTCTACTTTATCCCAAAGCCCATCCTACCGAACATATAGTCTAGAAAGCTATAACTGACATGGTCATAAGCCTTCTCCATATCAATCTTATAGATAATCCCTAGGTCTCTTATCGACACACTCATTAGCTAATAGAACATCATCCAAAATCTATCTAACCGTCACAAAAGCTCTTTAGATTAGCCATTGGCGAGATCACAAATGTCAAAACTCTACAAACAATAGTCGCGAGCGTCTTAGCTAAGATTTTATACACACTTCTCACCAAACTAATAGGCTTATACCCCAAGATATCATCAACTCCTTGATTCTTAGGAATTAAAACAACAAAGATGTTGTTGAAGTGTAATCCAAATAGTCATCCTCATAGAACCTACCGTCTTCGTAAAATCTGCACCAACCACATCCCAACACTCCTTAAAGAATGCTAACGAAAAATCATCAGAGGCCCCGGGGCTTTATCTCTTGCCAAGGTTGATTTTAAATAAGGTTAATTTTAAGTATAGAATCTCGTAGTTTGGGACCCACCATTGGTAAAAAAATTGCAACATTAAATGAATTTACACTGCTGAATTCACTTAAACTTTTACTTACATCAGATTATCTTAGGTTTTAACGAGATAGGTGCTTGTTTTCAAGTACTTTTTCATGACACTGACTGCAACACCCTACTTTCCTCCTAAAATAGGCTCAATGACTCAATGTGTCGCCTGGAACCCGGCCCTCGGGAAGTCCAGCGGCTCCAGCCAAGAGAAAACGGTTCCATCCCGGTTTGGTGGAATGACCCGGCAAAACTCTTTAAAGGTAAGACGGGCTCGCTTTAATAATAGCTTCAAGCTCAGCCCTTGCAGAATTTCCATGCCGGAACCCTAGAGAACACATTTCTTTTGGTTCGAGGGCTTACGCGATCAATCCAATAGAGGGAGTTAGGTCAGTTTCGTCGCATCCCCAGCTCCTATAGTGTTGCAATCTAGGGTTCCTTTTCTGCAAACTAGGGTTTCTTCGAACATATGGCGTTTCTTCGTCTCTGTATTGAGAGATCTCTTCAAGTTTCTTTTACCTTCAAATTAGGGTTTCGATACCTAGGGTTTCGTTACGTTTTCTTCTAAAGCGTTTTTACTTAATTTTTCGCAAGTTAGGTTTTTTATGTTTAGCTCCAGTAGGTAAATCTCATTGTATTCCGCAGGTGAAGGTTGAATTCCCTGAAAACCCTAACAAGGCTTCAGCTTGGCTATCTAAGCTTTCACCGAAGCTAGGGTTGTTGTTCAGTTTATTTTGCATCTATGGCAGAACACTTAGCCTCGATCTTCGGCACCGAAAAGGATCGGGTGAATTGTCCGTTCTACTTCAAGATCGGTGCGTGTCGTCATGGCGATCGATGCTCCCGCCTTCACAACCGTCCGACGATTTCTCCCACTCTCCTCCTCTCGAACATGTACCAACGGCCCGACATGATCACACCCGGAGTCGATCCCCAAGGACAACCTATCGACCCTCGAAAGATCCAAGAACACTTTGAGGATTTCTATGAGGACATCTTTGAGGAACTCAACAAGTTCGGCGAGATAGAGAGTCTCAATATCTGTGACAACCTCGCAGATCACATGGTTGGCAACGTGTACGTTCAGTTCAAGGAAGAAGATCATGCTGCCGCTGCTTTGCAAGCGATGCAGGGGCGTTTCTATTCCGGCCGCCCAATTATTGTTGATTTCTCGCCCGTGACAGATTTTCGTGAAGCCACATGCCGACAGTTTGAGGAGAATAGCTGCAATCGAGGGGGTTACTGTAATTTTATGCACGTCAAACAGATCGGAAGGGAGTTGAGGAGGAAGCTATTTGGGAGGTATCGTCTATCTAGGGGGAGCCGGAGTCGGAGCAGGAGTGTGAGTCCGCACCACCGGAGGGACTCAGAGAGGCGTGGTGGGGATTACCGCGATCGTGGGGACTACCGTGGGAATGGGCGTGGAAATGGGCGGCGGAGTGGAGACAGGCATGGGAGGTATGACAGTGATGGAGGGAGGCGGCGACATGGAAGTCCAAGACGGACAAGGAGCCCAGTAAGGGAAGGGAGTGAGGAACGAAGAGCAAGGATCGAACAGTGGAATAGAGAAAGAGAGGAAAAGCAGTGATTCAGGATTTATGTTTGTACGTTGCCCCATTTGCTTTTAGGAGAAGTCAACGAGGAATGGAGCTGGTTTTTTAGCATTGATCTGCTAATTGGTAATTATTTGTGGCTCATATGTTTTGATTATGATCCGTTTGTGTGACTTATAAAATGGTCTGTTTGGTTTATGGTTGGGTTATAAACGTTAATGAAAAAAAATGCTTTATTGACGGTTTAAGGTTCTAATTTCCTTCATGCCTACTTTATACTAGATTTAACTTTATAAGCTTTGTGTGGGTTTTCTATTTTTCGTTAATGTCTATCACATCTATTCGGTGCATGAAGGTTTTTTCTTAGTTTTACCTAATGACTGGTATAGAAAGCTCCCTGTACAAAAACTACATGGAGATTGACAAGATCACAACTCTGATAGATACCAGATCATGTTTCCTTTTGATCAATCTCTGATAAACCTCTTTTCATAAGAGGTTTTGCTTTTGTTTATAACAGTCTCACCTCTAGTAAATTGCTATTTTACTATTGGTATAAGTTTAAGATGCCCAGATACATATACGGATACAGATACAGATACAGATACTGGTATAGGAGACGGGGATATTATGTTACTGTTCATTCCCAAAATCAAAGACGGATACGGATACAGGTATCCCGTTTATACTGCTCTAATTATTAGTTTTTCAAGTTAGGTATTTCTATTTAACATTCACATCATGCCAAATATAATGAAATTAATATTCAAAGTTTATTACAATAAAATTTGTTTTATTACATTTTGCTTATATCTTCCTATTGACATGAGAAATAAGGAAACTATTAGGAGTTGAGAAAAAACACATTACTATAATAGAAAATGAGATATCCATGCAGTATCTGGTACCGTATCAGTATCGGTATCGGTATCGGTATCGACATGATATGATACGGGTACAGCAGTCATGTTGAAGTATTCAGGTATCATTGGGTATTAGATTGTTGCCAATGCTTTTGCATCACTCTAGTGTATGAAATGATTTCTGGTGGCTGGTGTCACCAATATCACCTTGTTAGAAAATATGATTTACAGTTCCATACGTCCGGATATATTTATACATAAATTTCTTCCCCTAACACGATCAGCAGGTGATCCAAAAATCAGTTATGGTATATCCTCTAGCCATCTCCATTTAAGTTGATAGTGGTCCTTTATGCATGTTCAATAATACATATTTTCTTTATTTTGTTGTCGACTTTGCTAGACTTTTTACATGGTTGATTCTTTGTAGAAATAGATACATTAGTACCTCCCTTGTTTTGGAGCAAGATGTTCTTAATGGCATGGAGGCCGTTCTCTGGTGTTACTTGTAAAAGCAAACCTTCTTATACATGTCTGTGGTACGCAGTGTCTAATTGCTACCTTAAAATATGTATTCCTCCTCATCTCCATTGTTTTTCAAAGTACATATATGTTTCAGTTCCAACTTGTCATAAACATTACCCCCTACATAAGTTTGATTTATCAGTTTTTATTATATACAGTTATATTATATATTGACGAATCTGGGACTCCTGCTTATTAACTTATTCCGAGAATGGCCACATCCCTGCACCTGCATCTGCATTATATATCTAGAGTAGTAAGTCTGTGACATCATCATTTGCTTCATATCGTAAAACATTGTCCCATTAGGGTAAGGACTCAGGGAACAATGTAAGGATGCCAATTTACATGTTTGATCCACTTATTAGAAGGGAAAAATGTTTTAATTATTTCACATCTCTTTATTCATGTATTACTGCTGATTCATTAAAGAAGACATTTAGACATGATAGGAGTAGAGGGCATCCCGAAGTGATTCCGGATGTTGAAACCATGGTTTAAAAAGTGGCCTGTTATAACGAAAATAATCGCCATTATAATGGTAACGCTAAGGGACCATTGTAATGTTATAATGGACTGTTTAAAACCTTGGTTGGAACAAGTGTCAATGATTTTATGAATCGATATCTTGATTTTTTTCTAACCTTCCATTAGGGAGAGCAAGAGAGTCAACCTCCGGACGTGTTTTTCCTCCGTTCCAACCCACCTTTCCTCCTCTTCAACTTGATTTATCACCAAGGGGCCGAGATCTTCGTCTCTTCAGCCCCGCGGCGCTCTCCTCCATGAAGGTGCTGCTGGATCAAAAGGCCAGCACTCTCCAAGAAACTTGATCTTTCTAAAAACTTATTTTGTTCTTAGTGGCAAGAACTCTTTACCAAAGGCATCCCTCCTGGTTCTGATCATATTAATCATTTTTTTTCAGATTTTAATTTCAATTATTCTTACTTTTTTTTTTGCACTGCTAACCTCTCATTTCATGAAGGGAAATGATAGCATTGTCTTCCAGGCCATTGGATGTTCTTCGGGATTTGTGTAGTGATCATCGGGATTCCTTTTTGGGAATTTGTATGACCATCAGTGATCTGGACCTTAGGATGAGGATGGTACGGGATTCATTTATGGGGCCTTGATTTTCAAGGTTTCTCTGTCAACTAGAACACGTCATTATAAATGATTGTCGTGATCTATAACAACAGATCCACAATCTTACTCAACCTAGCGAAGGACGAGGTTTGGGATTTTGTAGAGCGCCTAGAAAATCTGCTAGATCAAGAAGTGAAGAGAGTAGAAGTCAAAGGTGTGAGTGACAGAATTTATAGGTGACATTCGGTGATAGATCCAAAAGAGAAGCTGGGCCCGGTTTTGGAGGATAGAGTGGTTAGAGCCTGTCGAGAACAATCAGAATCCTCGGTTTCAATCCTAACTGCCTGATTTTGATGGAAAGTTGGAACTGGGCGATTTCCATAACTAGCTGGACAATGTCGAGAATGTCTTCAGGTTGAAGGACTGCATGGGCGTGAAGAAGGTGAAGCTGATAAGAGTGTCGAGAATATCTTCAGGTTGAAGGACTTCATGGGCGAGAAGAAGGTGAAGCTAATAGAGACCAAGCTCAAGGTCCACACCTCCCTAAAGAGTCGACAGTTCTAATAATACTACCCAAAAAAGATGAGAATAATACTACCCAAAAAAAATGAGAATAGGACTGTCAACCAACTATTTGGATCGAAGATAAACATATCCGAATACGGAAAAAAAGAACAAAAAATTCTGATATCCGAGTCTGATTCGACATCGGACGGATATTCTAAATCAATATTTGAATTTGAAACCGATTAACCTATCGGATAACCGATAATATCAAATCGGATATAATACATTATTATATTTACATAATAGTATATATATATACAATAGTTATTAAATAATATATCGGATCGGATTTTATTGAATAAAATACATCGATATCCATATCCGAAAGCTATTCAAATATTAAAATGATATCCAAATCCGATATCCAAAATTTAAGGATAATATCCGATTTTTTGAATACTGATTCGAATCAAATTCGAATTTTCGACCATCCATCAGACAGCCCTAGATGAGATGAGAATAAGGGATAGTAGAAAATGAATAAGCTTAGAGCTTAGTTCTTGCTTCAAAAGTAGTCTATTCTATTTAACACTTCCAGAACTTTCTGCGAGTAGATAAGCATCGGGCAGTGGCCAATCAAATGGTGCCACAATCCGCTGATGCTTTTAAACAGCAGATCGTGGCTCCATTTGATTGGCCACTGCTTCGCTGCTTCAAAAATTTTCTCCAAAAATCGTGAGGTAGAACTTGTTGCATCTTTTTTCATTGGCTATTTAGTGGACCCTGTCCAAGTAAAGGTTTGAAATCATTCTGAAGCAGCGGGGTTTTGAAGCAGTGATCGTGCGCCAATGATTGTGTGCCACATATCTTGGGTACTTTTTAAAAAGCTTTTAAAACCAAATCCTAAAGCCCAGGTGTATGTGGCCTGCGATCATTGGACACATGATTTCCCTTTCAAAAATCTCTACCACTTCAAAAATTTACTCAAAAGTAAATCCCAACCCCCCCAGGTATATGTGGCGAGTGATCTTTGGACGCAAAAATCCCTTTACCTCAAAAAACTTATCAAGTAAATCCTAAACCCCAGGTATATGTGGCCTGCCATCCTTGTGTGCATGATCACCTCTTCAAAAAATTTCTCAAGGTGTCGCAAATCCATACCAAAAGCCTAGGGGATGTTAAAGGCAGTCTTATTCTTTGTAAAGGAAGGACTGTACTTCAATACGGTGGTGCCTTAGGAGGAGGCTTTTCTCTGGCCATCTTTCTCTCCCATTCTCTTCCCTCAGCTTCCCTTCTCCCTTGTTTGCACTTCGGTGGACCTCCTTGTCCATTGCTGCATGTGGTCCTATCTAGCTAGCTGAGCTCGACAACTATGAAGAATTGCATACCAATTACCAAGCATCTGCTGTGTTTCTCCGGGAGGCCCGTGCTAAGTGCTCACCCTTATCTTCCCTTTATTGATACATTGTAACCTCAGCCTTTGGGATTTGTGTTCTAAGTAGGATTCATTTCTGTTAGCGGAGGGTGTGCTCCCATGCACATGTTCTGTTGCCCCGACGACCTGTTCATGTACATAGTTATTTCTCCTTTTCTCAACAGGAGGTCGAGTTTTTGATGTAAATGGTTGTTTAACATGGTATCAGAGCCTTAAGGCTTGGGAGGTCACTGGTTCAAGTCTCTAACGAGGGGGCATTTTAGCAGATGGTGTACTCCCGTGCACATGTCGTGTTGGCCCGACAACCCGTTGGTATACATAGTTGTTCTGCCTTTCCCCAACAAGTCAATCTTTTGAGAGTAAATGGTTGTTTAATAGGCTTTCATTTATTTCTACATTTGGAGACTTGTATTTTTAGGGTTGTTGACCCTTGTGTCCAAAGTTCGTGATCAACAGACATTGGGTTTTACTTCGATGTTGTTATTGAGAATCATCTCGTAATAAAACCATCTTCACCAAAAATCAGCCTCCACATAGGCATATCAAATGGCGTGTCAAAATAATCTGATCCGTTTTTGGTTGTGCTGAAGACTTATTAGACTAACATAGTAACATACATGGACGCTACCAATGACACGTTAATGGTACCATAGCAGGAAAAGAAGTAGCATTTCCATGGATAATGGCCTCTACAGCTAACCAGGCATCATGTTTCACTAAAGTTTCAAATGCGAGAACAGAAAAAGAAGCAGATGTTTCTACAAATAATAGAAATGGAACCATTTGGTAAAATCAATTACATCTTGGCTTCTGTATACTCAGCTACGGGAGTTTGGTCACCCTCCTGAGATCCAGACCACCCTCCTTGTTGGATGTGCTGCCCTATCTTTGAAGCTGCTCTGTTCATCATATCCATCTTAGTTTTTATCACGTCCAGATTCTCACCGCCCAATGCTGTTCTCAGATCAGCCACAGCTAATTCTATCTCAGTAGTAATTTCTGCTGGGATCCTATCTTTGTATTCGCTCAAACTCTTCTCAACGCTGTGCATTGTTGCATTTGCTGTGTTTCTGATATCTATCAAGCCTTTCTTCTCCTGATCCTTTTGAGCGTGGAGCTCTGCCTCCTTCACCATCTTCTCAATCTCCTCCTCAGAAAGCCCACCAGAGGTCCGGATTGTAATCACCTGTTCTTTCCCAGTTGCCTTGTCTTTCGCAGAAACGGTGACTATGCCATTTGCATCAATGTCAAAAGTCACCTCAATCTGAGGCATACCCCTCGGCGCAGGAGGAATGCCTGTGAGCTCAAACTCTCCAAGCAATTTATTGTCTGAAGCCATCTCCCGTTCACCTTGAAAGACACGAACACCAACATTAGTCTGGTCATCTGACGCAGTGGAGAAAACTTGGCTCTTTTTGGTTGGGATTGTAGTGTTTCTGTTTATAAGCCTCGTGAAGATTCCCCCGAGGGTCTCAATTCCAAGGGATAGTGGAGTGACGTCAAGCAAGAGAAGCTCCTTAACATCGCCCTTCAGAATGCCTCCCTGTATGGCAGCTCCCATGGCAACAGCCTCGTCAGGGTTCACTCCCTTGCTCGGCAACTTCCTGAAAATCTCTGTAACAATCTGTTGGACCTTCGGAATTCTAGTCATTCCACCAACCAAGAGAACTTCATCAACGTCTTTCACTGATATCTTTGCATCTTTCAAACAATTCTTGCAGGGGATTCTAGTTCTTTCGATCAGGTGGTTCACTATTGTTTCAAATTTTGAGCGCGTAAGGGTGATGTTGACGTGTTTTGGCCCAGACGCATTGGCAGTTATGAAAGGGAGATTTATTTCAGTCTGCTTAGAAGATGATAATTCCACCTTTGCTTTCTCCGCCGCTTCCCTCAGCCTCTGCAATGCCGTTCTGTCTTTGGAGAGGTCTATAGAGTCAGTCCTCTTGAACTCGTCAACCAAGTACTTCAGTAAAGCATTGTCAAAGTCCTCACCACCCAACAAGGTATCTCCATTTGTGGCTTTAACCTTAAAACATTGAAATAAGAAAATAAAAATCCGAATCGAAATATTAGGAAAGAAAGAACCAAAGCATTAAACCTGTATGTAAGCAACACACCTCGAAAACTCCATTACAGATCTCGAGGATTGAGACATCGAAGGTCCCACCACCCAAATCAAAAACAGCGATCACACCCTCTTTGCTGTTCATCCCATATGAAAGGGCAGCCGCAGTTGGCTCATTGATGATCCTAAGCACATCCAACCCAGCAATTCTTCCTGCATCCTTTGTTGCTTGTCTCTGTGCATCATTGAAGTAAGCTGGTACGGTGATGACTGCCTTTGAGATTGTTTTGCTGAGATAAGACTCAGCTGTATCCTTCATCTTGCCAAGGATGAATGCACCAATCTGGCTTGGAGAGAATTGCTCCCCACTCACTTCTAGCCAAGCATCTCCATTCGATGCCTTGATGATTTTGTAAGGAACCATACTCATCTCTTTCTGGGTTTGTGGGTCGTCAAATCTTCTTCCTATCAAGCGTTTGGTCCCAAACAAAGTGTTTGCAGGGTTTGCTACTGCTTGGCGCTTTGCAGGAAGACCCACCAAGATCTCCTTACTATCAAATGCAACAGCGGATGGTGTAGTTCTTGTGCCTTCTGCGTTCTCAATCACTGTGGTGTTCTACAGAAAATGATCCTAAGACTTCAGAACTCTTTAACAAAATTAAAAGCCTAATTACATGATTTCTAACAAGAAGATGGTCACTCCAAATCCCTCCGAAATATCTCTAATTGACGTTTTGATATTAGAATTTAAAAATGCAAAGTCTCAATTAGGAAGTAAGCCAAGTAGAATCCACCCAGAACTGAGTCTTGACAAATATTAAAAAACTATTGAAGATCAAGAAAATTTGAAAAATACAAGGAATGGGTATAAGAAGTTTTCTTTAGAAAAAAATATATGAGAGAATGGAATATAACCCATATACATCAGGCCCTCCACCTCATCCGTCCCCACTGTTTCAGCAACAGTTACCTCTTGGACAGGGCAAAGCCTGAAAATCACACTGACACTTCTGACTGCTGGACAAATAGAACCTGTATTGATAGGTAATATTGACTTGTATGCAGTTCAAGTTTTAGCTCAAGATGCTGTTTGCCATTCAAACAATGACCCAACAATTGAATTCTCTGGATTGATGAATTGACGAGCCATTTGTAAGATATGAGGGGAAGGGGTGGCAAACCTCAGATAGATCCTTCCATCCTATGAGATTCCCTTCTACTTATCCTTTAATCAGTAAAAAACGTAGGTACAAACATTCAAGTACAATTATATGAAAAGGTTTCATGTTAAGCCTTCAAATTAAAACAACTAAGCAAACAGATGTGCAAAGTGCAAACTGTATTAAGGTATTACCGTATTACCGAGCATTCTTTGGTTACGATGGTTCAAGATTCATCAAAAAGTATGTAGGTTATAACCAACTTCAGGGGAAATGATAATGGAGGTGAAGAAATGACTAATATAACTGATTAGAGATTGATGCCAAAGCTTTTGTACAGTTAAAACCTCCAGTTTAGAAGAGTCAAAGACTCAAGCATGCACACACCTTTCCCTCCATTACAGCCACACATGAATTTGTTGTACCCAAATCAATACCAATGACAACGTTTCCCGGTGGTCTAAAGCAGCTGAAAAAGCAATTACAGAAAAAAATAGGTTACAGCTACTAAACACAAATACCAGATGTGCAAATTTACTAGATTTTTTTTTTTTTGAATAAGCAAAGTTCCAAGATTTTAGATAACAACTACCTGAAGCTTCTCACAGCCACTGGTGATATATGATTTAGAAGGGCCACACCATATGATGTTCTCAAATGACTGGAAGCCTGAAAAGGAGAATATGCATTAGAGACCAATCATACATGCATTCCAATCTCTTTAATATAAATGCTCAAAAATACATAACTATCACATTACCTGGATTCAGTTAAATAGGTTAAAAGTACTAACATGATACATCAACATCACATTCTTATAGATTCTACTATGGTACAGATTTTGCATTTTTATTTTTTTATTTTCCCGCGCTACATCTTATTAGCATTTGCAAGAAGTTATGAGTTCTACCTTCAAATATGATGAAAAATATGACACAGACATTTATGTGTGTTCTTCTATAATCTGGGATGCTTCTTGGACGGGTTGGGTCAGTTTGGGGGTCAACCCGAGCTTCAGAGCATTCAGTCCAAGTCCAAGCCCAAGCCCAAGCCCGACTCAGATTGAGTTGGGTCAAATGAGGCTGGGTAAGGTTGGTTGAGTTGGGTGACAAAGATACATATAAATAACATGATTATGATATATATGTAAGTATTTATAGATATACTAGACGTCAAGCCTTGCAAATCTAGGCCCGATATTCCAATCCGAACTTCAGATATGCAAGCCCAAGCCCAGCCTGAGGTCGGGGTGGGCCTGTCCAAGTTTCTCCCCTGCATGCAATGGTGCGTGTTATAATATATCTCATAAACACCCTCCAACTATTAAACAATTTAGAGAAACTACCCTACCTTCACCTCTTATCCACACAATGGCCAATCACGGGCTGGGCTTGGGCAGCAACGTGGGACTATGGGCCACTCATGGTCTTGGATGTTTAGGACCATATAACTACTGGGCAGGGCCCATGTTTGAAATTGGGCCACTACGGCCCATACCAAACCCACTGATAAGAATCTAAAGGGCCAGGCTCAGGGGCAGGGACCCGGATCAGGCAGGACTTAAGCCCATCTCGAGCCTAAAGTCTACTACGCTGGGCCTGGGATGGCCATGGGCTAGCCAGATGATAATTGATACACCCTTTGCAACGTTTTTTAAAACTCTTTTAACTTTAGACCGAGAAAATATACATAAAGAAATGATTTTCTCAGTGCGCTTTTTACCTCTTCCAGTCAACATAAAACAGTATTTGACAAAAATGCCCTTATAGCACAACTGTCCTTACTCCGTCTTTTCGAAAGTTAAATGTGAAGTGAGAAGGACATTTCTGTCAAATTTTGACTGGAAGAGGTAAAAAGCTCAGGTGGAAGATCAAAATAACAAACAAAGCTGCCATGATCTCTGTTGTTTTTTCTGTTATCCCAAAAATGCCCTAAACCCTATAAGCATCTTGTGAACACCATCAGAACCCTAATTCAACAAATCAGAGAATCGAAAACGCGCAAATACCAAACAACCAAATCGCGTCTTGGCTGTAGAGCAAAGACAGTAAAAGAGAGAAACGGGAAACTAATCCGAACTCTCTAAAGAACTGAACTGAAGAGAATGGTTGGGAAACGCTTACCTGCGCCAAGGTAGACGAAACACCAGAAGCTAGGATTTGTGATCTCCAGAGTCTGGAAACTAGGACGGAACCAATCGCCATTAGAGGTTAATGCGTGTGTGTGTGCGTGCGAGAGTGAGATAGAGATATAGATAGAAACCCTTGCTAAACCCTGAGGCCCCCGGACGGCGGACGGTGTATTTGCTCGTTCAAGGATTGCACGTTAACGCTTTTCCGCAAGATGGTTCTAGAAGTCTTGAATTTGGAGTAGGGAAAATTTATTTGCACAAATTAATTTGCACCCACAAATTGTCCAAGCACCCCGAGTAAAACTTCGCTGACAGCCATGATGACCGCCACAATAGGAGCCTCGTGGCACACATATAGAGGACGCTGACCGTATGGATGTTTGGCCAATCCCTAAATGGGCTTATAAACGAAAAATCAGCCTGATCAGTGATTTCTAATCGTTGGATTGGAGTCATTTTAATGGATTGATTTTAATCGTAGGAATTTGAGCATTATTGACCATTACTTGGGTACAAGGATTCTAAGGTTTTAAATCACCAATCAGACTGATTTTTAGTTTGTAGGCCCATCTAGGGATTGGTCAAACATCCATACGATTAGCATCCTCTAAAAATGTGCCACATGGCTCGTCTTGTGGGGGTTGTCATGGATAGCATTGTATAAAATTCTACTAGTACAAGAAATTGAAAAGATTAAGAAATTTTATCACAGATTTTAAAGCAATGTAAAACAAAAACCCGATTAATCCCATAGGAACGTATGCCACCCCTTCCACACGTACCAGGTGTACTGGGATAAATCCCAAGGTGGGGATTCAAACTCAGGACTTTCCCTTCCTAAGGTGTAGTCTTGGCCAACTAAGTCCAACCCTTGTGTTTAACATAGAAATGTAAATATTTTATTGGTGATAAGAGGCTTACGTCGAACACAATGTCTTAAAGGCAAAATTTGTGGGTGAACACCTCTAGGATTCGACAATCTCAGACTCGAGAAGGAAGCCCTCCAAGTCTCAGAGTCACAGTGAATTGAAAGATAACAATGCTCTCAAAAGTAAAGAATAAAAGCTTTTGTAATTCTTTAAATTACAGAAAATATTAGAAAAGGAAGATTTTTATGTTGAAATATTATTAAAAAATGATAGAAAGAAAAGTAAATATATAGAAAGATAGGTGATTGTTCCAAGTCGACATGTTTGTTGCAGACACCCCTTGGCCTTTGAACAGAACATAGAACAATTAGTTTTCGGATTGTACCAACCCTATAAATTGACTTTACATAAAAAATAAAAATAAAGAATACAACAAATGGGCTAGGCTTAGATTCGTAATTGCGCATCATTACTTGGCACGACGCACCTGCCTGTGTGTTTAAGATTGTTCACAGTTGTGAGTAAATGGTAGAAAATTAGGAGGCCCAAGGGCTCCACCTTCTACTCTAATCCTCGAATATATGTCCTTACAAAACATCTTATTCCTAAGAAATGTGGGACTAAAAACTTGACAAAAGTGATCAATTAAATGAAAATCACTACGGTCTCCCTTCAGAAAAAAAAATTATTCAAATTTTATAAAGTTTTGGAATCAATATAACAAAACAAAACGTACTTTTATAAAGTAAGCCAATGAACGTAGGTTCAACACTTCTTAGGCTCAAAACACAAAAGCAAATTATTATTAACAAAACTATATAATAACAATCCCCTACATAAATGAAATTTGTCTAAATAAAGCTGAGAATATTAATAGAAAATGTCATGCATGGGTAGAGGCATCTTCTGGATTTGAACCTTACTAAGTATTAGTTTATCAAATTTACTAGCAATTCAGTGAACGTGATGGCTTGAACTGTCCAATCGCATAGTAAATCAAGTTAATAAACTACATATACAACTTTCTTGATTATGATCTAGTTCTATCGGTTGTGTTCATTTTGAATTTGAACAAATCTTAATATTCATGAATATTGTTAGAAAACCAACGTTTAAATTCTTACCAAAGCAGTCACACTTTTACACTCATATAAGTAAGTCCATTAAGAATACCCTGCTATACACTATTAGTTTCCAAGACATAGACTTTATTAAGACTCGGTACTCAACCTCTTGTCATGCAAGTAGCACTATTTAAATCATATGAATCAGATAGAGACGACTTCTCTATATACAGTGCGACACATTAATCACTTACAACTAGTTGTCCCATTAAACCTAGATCTTAGGATCTCTATTCAACTAAGTTCACTTACTCATTTGTTCACAAAGAGAACCATTTTCAACTTACAAGCCTCAAATCATTAAGGTTTGAATCCCTTTTTGCCCCAATCTAGTGGCTCGCTTTAGTTCTTGGAATCGTGTTATAAGTGTTGGACACAACATATCAGAATGATTGTTGTGTTACATCCCATTCAAGGGAAATGTAATTGAATAAAGTTGATTAAAAACAAATTTCTATTATGTGGCCGTTCGAAGAGGTAGCTAATTGAATACACTTGATTAACAACATATTGCAGCGTAGCATACATGTTGTTTTACAAGCCAGACCATTACCTGTGTAGGTTTAGGTGTTATATTAATCAATGAATTAACAAAGTGAGATTGCTTGCCAAGTAATACCCCTTTAGTTCCTTCATGGACTTGGAAATGGAAGCTAATTGGATGGTCCAAGGGCATGTGTGTATATTATTGGTTTACTGGGGGATGTGCGATGCTCGTGCACCTTACCCATGGCAGAACCTTACACATGTACCACTCTTAGAGATCACTGACCATATAGACATTTGGCCCATCCCTAGGCAGACCTTGATTAGTAATTTCTATCCATTGGATTAGAATCTTTTTCATGGTTTGTTTTTAACCGTAAATTTTGAGCATTATTTGGCCAATGACAAAACAATAACACCATGCAGCATGATAACGTCCATGGCCCTTGGACCATGTGATCTTTACTCTTTTAATAATGGGATAGGTATGGGTCCTTTTATTAACTTTTTTTATTTTTTGCTTTTTTTTTTGCAAACACCCACGTCGATGATGTACTATATTACGAGCCATGTGGCACTCTTAGTGACCACTAACCATATGGATGCTTGGCTCATCTCTAGGTGGACCTACATTCCAAATAAACATATCCATTGGATTCAAAATTTTGACCTTAAATGGTGGATCTCCTGCAAGTACTCGGGTATCAGTGAGCCATTTATAGAATGGACTTACGGTATATAATCCGTATGAATAAATTAGGTGCGCCATGTATACGAGCAATCCCTATCATATAAGTCGTCTTTCATTGATTGACACAGAAATATAATAACAGAATCAAAGCTTGTAAAGATAAGACATGCAGAGAAGATAAGATATTTCACAAAGAAACTATATGAATAGTGACAAGAAAGTATGGCAAGTTGGGTACCATTTAATGCCCATAACAGCTTCTCCTCCTATTAAAATCCCTGAATTCCCTTTCCCCTCACCAACTCCACTGGCTAGTCTGGCTTCCACTTACAGATTCTGTTCCTGAACGCTTGCACTTCAGAAGTAGGCAGTCCAAATCCTGAAATCCCTCTTCTTCTCTTTCTAAATTCTCCTTCCTCCAATTTAGAAAGATGTTGGTCCAAAAGCTTTAGTACAGCAGCAGAAAATGCAGGGTTAAAATTAGTTAAGAGAATGGGAGTCTGATCTCCATAGATCCATTTAGTTTGGCCAACATGGAACGAGAAGACAATCAACAATCCTCAACACCCACGCCTGTTCTACCGAGATTGGATCGCCTTGATCGTCTGGTAACATCTCTAATCAACCATGTATCCTGTTCAGGGATTAATATATTTCAAGCTTCTCTTAAGCTGTACCATAATGTAGAACAGTTAAAAACATAATTACCAAAGGGCATACCACACAAACATACAAGTTTTCTTTTGGAATGTCTAGTCACAGAAAAAAAAATCAATGTAATCTTGAGAGTTTCTCTTAATCAGTTAGGAATTACAGAGCTGATAAATGGAACATATTGCAGTCACCTGTAAAGAACAAGTTTTTATTAATGAAATAACGTTATCCATTTTAGTTGGGTAGGATACGTTCTGGGTACTTTAGTTTTGATCTTATGTTGTTCATCTTCTTGAGTGTACAACTCTTATGATGCAGCTGCAGTATCTGGAAGAGAAGCAGAGTTTGTCAGGAAGGCATTCTTCCAGTCCTATTCCAACAAATGCGGAACAAGATGAGCAATGCAAGCCTTTATCCTCTGCACTTGAGGAAGTTCATTTCAAAGGCACGCTCATGGAGCGAGTAGCATTGCTAGAGAATCGGGTATTACAGGTAAAGACCAAACACACACCTCCCCCCCCACCCCCACACATAATCCATCAAGAAAACTGTTGATCACTATCAAATTGTAGGATTAGTTGCAACTTGAGATTCAAATACCATAAAATAGGTAAGATATAAAAAGCAACTATTCCTTACCAATAGTTGGTGGGATTTTTAACACCTTATGAGTAGTCAACTTGTTTGCAATGAACAAGAACTTCGGGTACACCCTAATACACCGCAAGACCAGTGACAAGCATATGAGTCCTATGATATTTATCCTGTATTTGACCTCTCAGTTGAGCCTTGAGATGGAGGAAGGAAACACATCAATGTCAAGCTCTTCCACAATAAACATTCCTGAAAACATTAGGCATGTTTTGACTGCAAAGCAGGGTGGGGAAGTCCATAGCACTCTTGAAGAGAAACAAGATCATGTCACGATCCAAGTAAGTTGCAGAAAATGCCAAACTTTTTTAGCAAATGTCTAATTGAACTAAAAAGATTTTTTCGATCCTGCAGGAGAAAGCCTTTCATGAAGCATGGACAAATAATCCCCTGGGTTACAGGAAAAGCAGAAGACACAAGGGTTCAATAATGCGTTACCGGAAATGGTTGGGGTGGTTTCGAATGGGATGCTGATATTAATTTACCAGCCATTTTCGTTTTTTTATCCCGTCCCCAAGTTACATAGCTCCAACAATTTTCACATTTGGGTTGTTAATGAGATCAGAGTGAAACTTGAGGTTGCAATATTTCACAAAGAATCCATAACAATGGCACAAACTTGGGATAACTTTTTTTTCTATAAGTCAAACTTGGGATAACTGCCCGATATTGTTCTATAAAGTCGTAGTTATTTCTGTATACGTGTTAAGGATTATAGTATCAATACTGGAGCACGCACCTACCACCCTAAAGTTAAAAACCAATATGCTGGATCATATGGCGTGACCTTTAAGTCTTTTTAAATAAGAAAATAGGTATGGGAAATAGAAATAAATAATAAAAACTGCATATATAGCAGACCTATAAGGCATGGACGTAATTAAGTAAAAATAAGAACTTGTCAATGTTATTGTAGGCGAACCACAGTAATTCTCAGGTCGCCCTCCAAATATTTGATCTGCATTGTATAAGATGTGGAGAATTTAGTTGTAGGAATCTCTACCCAAAGTGTTGTTCAGGGCCTCCCAAGGCTTGAACCTGCTCCCACTATCACTTGTCTTACGCCTACCACCACCAACAGCAACCATGATTTCATAGAATAGTACTTAATCATTCATGGAACACTTGCCGTTCATAATTTTAAAATCTAGGTATTGTAGACTTATATTAAGACAACTGTTGAATAGGACAATTTTTACATTGCACTAATTATTAGTACAAATTTTATACTTCAATATTTAATCTACGGAGGTGCATCCAAGGTGCTGAGTCATCTAAATCTACTCCCATTTCATGTAACTAAGATAAACATATGGGGTAAGTATCCTGGTTTTGGTCTTATTTAACCTAATATGAGTAGAGATGCACAACAGTATAGTTCATTCCTCTAAATATTGAAACCAGGATGTAAAAAAATGATGAAGATAAGCAATTCGGTTATTAGGCAATAGAGATCCTCAACAATATATTATGAAACCAATAGGTAGAGAATGTGGTAACAACTGACCTGCAACAGCTCTGTATGCTGCTCTTAGTAAGCAGTACTGGAGTGCTTTAACTCAACAGCCCTATTACCCTGGATCCTTATAACCAGCAACCAGCATTGAGCTCCGTCTTAGTGGTTTCTCAATCACATAAGGGCTCCTTAATTAGAAGCTTCATTTTCTCAATGAGAAATTCAAGTACATCATCTCTCCCTTCCTTTATAAGCAACTGTCGCAACCTGCCAAATGTCAAACCTGATGGTCGGATCCCCTTCTCTATCATCTCTTCCAAGAAAACACAAGCCTTGGTTACTTCCCCCTTCTCACACAATCCATTGATAAGAACAGAAAAGGTGTGCATGCTTGGAACAAACTGTTTCAAGCTCATGTACTTCCATACTTTCAGAGCCATCTCCAACTCATCACTCTCACAGAACATCTTTATCATCATTGTATATGTGTCAGCGTCAGGTTCACAAACCTTGATAATCCGGCGAAAGAACCTAAAAGCATCATCATTCTCTCCACGGCTTATCAAGCTGTTTAGAATGATATTGCAGGTTCTCGAATTTGGCAGGACATCCTTGTGGCCCATCTCATCCAAAACCCTAAAAGCATTCTTTAACCTGTTTACTTTGCAGAAAGCACCAATCAGAGCATTATACACCGCGACATCAGCTTTGATTCCATTCCTCTCCATCTCCAAAAACGTCTCAACCGCATCTCCTATCTGATTCTCTATCCCGTAAGTATGAACCAAGACGCTATAAATGAAAGAAGTCGGCCTACAACCCCTGGAATCCATGTCTCTAACAACCTCAACAGCTTCGTCAACCCTCCCCGCCTTACAGAGGACATCAACCATGATCCCATATGTTACAATGTCAGGATCACAACCCTTGTCAACCATCTCTCCGAATATCTCCCTCGCCTTGGGTAGGTTCGGAGCCTTTCCCCACCCCTCCAGCAATATACTATAAGTTTTCGAATCAGGAACGAATCGGTCTTTCATATTATCAAAGATCTCCTGAGCCTTCCTCACATTCTTGGACTTGCAGAAAGCACTTAGCAGGCTGTTGAATGCCGCTAAATTTGGGGGGATTCCATATTTATCCATGACGTTGAAAGTGTAAACCGCCTCCTCCGCCTTCTGTGCCCTGGCGTATTTCCTCATAATCACACAAAAGGTCTCGACATTTAGAATTCCTTTGCTACGCATGCTGTTAACGAGATCCCACATGATCTGATACTGCCTTATCTTGGCCAGAGATCCAATCATGGTGTGGTAAGCTCTAACACTGTGCAAGTAATTCCTCTGCTTCCCAGACCATTCGAAGAACCGATAAGCCTGCATACCAGCATTCTCGAACCTCTTGAGGACATCCTCTACTAAATCTGGTGACACCCTAACGCCACTTTCGTTGAGGGCAGCTTCAAGCCCTAATTTAGGGCAAGACATCATAATTTTACATATTCTTTTCGTTGGATCCAAAATCTCTTTTACAGTTTGATTAGAATACATTCTTGCCAAAATCATCCGTCCTGAAGAAAATCTACTGCAATAAACACGAAACTTGGCCATATTGCCAATTCAAATAGTGGAATTTGAGTTTGCCCGAGTGTTTAGCAACTGAATTGAGTGAATTTAAACATCGCAATTGAAATCATGTCTTGGAAGGAAAGTAATATTTACTCTCAATGAAGAAAAAGCATACAATTTCTATGTTTTTTTCGAGAGAATTCTCCAAATGGATGCCCTACACAGAGGGGAAATAATTGGAAATGAAATGGTTCTACTTCAACACATATCAACGGAACTAAGAGGGATAATGAAATCCAGAGCATGCTTCGGCCTCGTCACTTGGCAGCGACCGCTCGCAGATTAGAAAACTTCCACAGGTAAACCACCACCAGGGTTAGGGGAGGCAGGAGGGAATGCAGTGACTGGGGATCTGCTGACGGCGCACCGTGAAATACAATCCGACGAACGGGGTTTTAGGAGTGGTGGTGAAAATCGGAAAAGAAGAGGACTTGGGGTTTTTGAGTTTTCGAATTGGGAATCGATTTTTGTTTTTCGGGTCCCACAAGATTTTGTGACGGAAGCCGGTCACAGCACTCAATTCGAGCCACGTGTCACACGATCAGAGGTCACTGACCGTATGGATGTTTGGCCAGTCCCTCGGTGGACCAACAAACCAAAAATCAGCCTCATTAGTGATTTACAACCTTTGGATTTTTGCACCCAAATAACGCTCATAATGCTCAAATTCCTACCGTTAAAATCAACCCGTGAAAATAACTTCAATTGAATCGGTTAGAAATCACGAATCAGGCTGATTTTTTGTGTACCGGTCTACCGAGTGACTGGCCAAACATCCATACAGTCATTGTCCTGTAATAGTATGCCACGTGGCTTGTATTGAGTGCTGTGACCGGCTTCCGTCACAACATCTTGTGACATAAGTTTTACTCGGGTCAGGCTCAGCGGACACTTAATTTCACACACAAAAAAGAAAAAAAAAAATCGTTGGTGGCCAATATATAAAGGGCGGCGTTATTTGCATACACCTTTTTTTTAGTGACACCCACCTCTTAGTGTGGAATAGTGTGTGCAATTAAGCTAAAATAAATAAAAACCCAACAAGAGAGAAGAAGAAGAGGAAGAGGAGGATGTTTATGGATGTTTGGTGGATCTCTTAATGGATCTACACATTAAAATCAGTTTGATTGGTGATTTCAAATCCCTTTTTGGATGCTGAAATATAACTAATAGAAATAACCGATCAAGCTGATTTTTGGGAGGGTTTAGACCATGGTTTTAAAAATGGCCGTTTAAACGGTAACGCCCCAGTCCGTTTAACCGTTAAAACGGCCTCCTTTAAACCTTGGTTTAGACTTTAGACTTAAAAAAAAATTGGTCCCCATGGGACAGCAAATATTTTCTGCATGGCGTTACCATCAACCTAGGCACGGATGGGGGAAATCCAACATCCATGTCATTTACACCGAGAATCAAATGCTTTTTTTTTTTTCGGGCAAAACAGAGGATCAAAAAACTGATTAAATCCAGACTAGATGAATTAAGAAAAGGTATGCATCTCCAAATCATGTTGCTGCACTATCAAATAACACCATAGTTTCATCATACTTTCAATTCACAGATTTGAGGTTCAAATCAATAAATGTAGATTTAATTATATATTACATATGTTCATGGGGGTTTACCATACGGATCTTTGATGATAGTACACGGTATTTCCAAAAACATTTCGGAATGACAGACCTCTTACCAAAGAGCTGTACATAACCTTGCTATCCTTCAACCTCCATATATCTGCATCAGAGGAGGCAATACAAATCATAAGCATGTTTTAAATGAACAAAGACAAAGCGGCGTTCAAGCTGGGCTGGGCTGAGCTGAGCTGGGAAAGGGGATTCCGAACTTACTACCTCCCACAATGGGAGGGAATCTATGATACAGATTTGTGTAAATCTGTATCAAAATTTTGATGCAGAAGCCCCTCAATTTGCCACCTAGTAGACTCTTTAGGGCTCACTGGCCTCACGAATGTTTGGCCAACACCTTGGTGGACCCACACGGCAAAAATCAGTGTGATTAGTAATACCTAGCCAAATGGATTTGAGCACTGTTTCGTCATGGACTTTGACTCAACACAGGCTGGTTCATAAAGCCCATGATGAAAAAGTGCTCAAATCATACGGCTAGAAATCACCTATCACGCTGATTTTTGGTGTGTAGGTTCATCATAGTGTAGAACAAACATTCAGGGGGCAAGCAGGCCCGAACGCGACTACTACGTTTCAATTTGAGGGACTTCTGCATCAAAATTTTGATACAGAAGTCTGCATCGATGAAAGAACAGCCCCAAAGAGCTATATAATTAAGAAGCTTGGTGTCTCCTAGTCTCCTCCTGACTAGGTCTTGAAATGCCATGCAAAGATATTAACTGATGAGAAAATGATGCTGTCAGCCTCACGAGGGCGTTTTCTCTATGGTTCTTATAATGTGAATCACGAGGACTAACTATATATCCAATGATCCGGACCTTACTTGATCTGGCTGACAGCAACACTTCTCAAACAAGTATAACCAAAAGAAGCAGAGGAAGAAACAAGGGATAATCGATGCCTTACCTGATATCAGTTTGTTATGTACGCTTCAAGTAACAATCTTAACTTAATCTCACAGAGGGTGAGGATAAGCTTTCATAAAACCATGCATCATTGTTCTTCCAAAAGTGTTTGATATCGGAGATGTGCTGAACCTGTGGATGATCTACACTTTTTTTTCCGCGCAATTGCCCTGCGAGTTCCTCTGATGCCTCATACACGTGCAGCTTTTGCAAATTGGTTAGGTGTTTGAACCCATCAGGTAGCATCTTTAACTTCCTACAATTTCTCAGGTATAGCATCTGGATGTTTGGCATTGCTCCCTTCAATATTGTTACCTGATTTAACTGTGGCAAACTTTTTAATCTGAGCCTTCTTAGCTTAGGGAATGATCCTACACGGAAGCTCAACTGCTGCCCATCATAGGCATTGTTTAGAGAAAGATAACCCAAATTGGGCAATGCATGGATGTGAGGAAGTGGATCTTTTCTTAATCGGGACCAATGCAAATACAAATACGTGAGGTTCTCAAGAGAGCGAAACCAGAAGTGCACCTTCTCCAATTTTCCATGCAGACCCAGCTTTTGAAGATGGGGCGGAGGAGACAGTAGGGAGTCCATTCGAAGTGATTCATTCTCATTAATTGCCACAACAGATAGACCACGAAGGAGTTTCATTTTTTGAATTGAAGTGCACAACTCTGTCCCATCTACTTCTCTCACCTTCGTAATCCCAATCTTTGTGAGCTGTGTCATGTTTCCAGCTTGTTTAATTATGTCCGGTGTTGCTTCGATACAGACTAGAACTTGCAAGTTTTCTAACTTGCATATATCTACTGGCACCTGTGTTCCATTAAGCACGTTATAAGCTTCATCATCTTCAGGAGTCCGGTACATAATCAGATGCCTCAAGCTCTGCAACTTTTCTATCCCATTTGGAAGTTCCTCCACTTTTGAACCTTTAAGGTCCAAGGTTTGTAGGTTTTGGAGCTTCCACAAGCTTTTCGGAAGGTCCTTAACACTAGTGTTTCTCAAGTTCAAATATCGTAAATTGAATAAATCAGTTAATTCATCTGGTATGCTCTCAATAGGAACACCTTCCAGATCCAACACCCTCAATAGTTTAAAGCCCACCATCAATCCATTGCAAGAAGATGGAGGAATCATGTTCCCGAGGAATACAAAGAAAGAACGAACTTGCGACATGGTCACATGGGATTGAATGTTAATTACATCGCTTTTATTTTGTATTGACAGACGACGAGCTCTGCGCTCTTCCCTTTTTCCTCGCTCATCATAGACCTTACAAAAGTTCTCTCTTTCAGATGTTGAAAGAGCTAACTCACGCATAAGGTCATGCATACGACATGAACTCGGCCTTCCATGATTGTTCCTCTCTACAACTTGTAGCATGCTTCGAGAAATTAGTTCCATAAAGTAAGTCTCAGCTACCTCCTCTATTGGCATACCTCCCCTTTCACTCACAAACCCTTCAGCGACCCATAGTCTAATCAGCTTCTTCCGCTTAATAAGATAATTCTCCGGAAAAACACAACAGTATAAGAAACAATGCTTAAGATAATGCGGTAAATCATTGTAACTAAGCAACAAGATGGTCTTCACCGCTTCAAGCCTAGGATTGTTGCTTAGCTCCCAATTTAAGCTTTCATAGACTCTCCTCCATTCCATCTCCGTCCTATTTTTTGATGACATGAGACCCCCCACAGCAACAACTGCAAGAGGTAAACCTCCACACTTTTTTACAATGTACCGAGCCAATCCCTCAGTCTCTGGAGGACAACATCTACTTGGATCGCTTGGGAAGGCCTTCTTACAAAACAGGGCCCAAGCGTCAGCCTCTTGTAGAGGTTGAATGTGGTGAACATGGCTCCCAACTCCAAAAGAGGAAAAAGCTATGTCCTCCTTTCGAGTTGTAAGCAGGATCCTGCTTCCATGTCCACCATCTGGAAGTGCGACATTTATTTGACTCCAAAGATTGGGATCCCATACGTCATCTAAAACAACAACGTACCTTTTTTGTTGCAAATAGTTGTCGAGCGTTTCCACTAGGCGTCTGTAGCCCATGGTGCTTAAGTCGACTGCAATTTTTTCCTTCTTAGACTCCAAGAACTCTTCCATCATGCTTCTGAAAAGATCCTCTATCACATAAGTCTGGGAGACAGTGATCCAAGCATAGCAGTCAAAATATGTCTTCACTTTTTGGCTTTTATAAACCTTAGCGACAAGGGTAGTCTTCCCTGAACCGCCCATTCCACACACCGAAATTACAGTGCGCCGCAATTCTACCTCCATCAACCACTTCAACAATAAATCACTTTTATTCTCAATCCCCACGAGATCCTCGTCCTCAATAAAAAAAGACGATTCCCGAGCACTAGCACCATGTGAAGGCATCACTTCTTCTAGACGATCAAACCCATATCTTTTGCTCCTCTCTGAAATGGATTTAACTTGGATGTTGATTTCTTGTAACCTGGTGGCGATGCTATGCCTCATCCAAACATTCTTGGGGAGATGGATGGATTTATGGAAGAAACCTGTAAATCCGGTGGAATTGAGTTGGCTTTCCGTGTGAAACATGAAGTACTCGTCGATGATGTCCTCAACATCGTACACCACGTCCCTCACTTGTTGCACCCAAGATTCCACCCCGGCGTCGCTCTCTCCTCTTCTATCTGCATCCTTCAAGAAGGATCTCATGCTCTCCAACTCGCGCCTGATTTCATTGAATTCGTGGCGGACTCCTCCTAACAAAGCTGATTCTTCCTCGTAGAGAGACAATATTTTGCCAAGCAAGAATTCTACAGCACCATCTGCCATGTTTTCTTTTCTCTGCTCTCTTGGTAGTTGGTAAGGTATGTGCTCTCTTGGTAGTTGGTATAGGCTGGTAGTTGGTAAGGTATATACTATTATAAAGCAACAACTGGGGTTGGCACGCATGGGACAATATTAGAGGCCGTTTCTACTTTCAAAGGTAAGACCCATATTCCTCATCAACGTTGATGAGGGACAATAGTATAAGCCAAGTGGCATACTCTTAGAGACCACTGACCTTATGGATGTTTGTCCCATTCCTAGGTGGACCTAAATACTAAATATTAGTCTGATTAGCGATTTCAAACCTTTGGATCTAAGTACCTCAAAGAATGCTTGAAATCTATGGTTAAAAATCAAACCATGAAAATGACTCCAATCAAACCCTTAAAAACCACTAATCAGGCTGAGTTTTTGTATATAGGCCTACCTAGAGATGGGCTTAACATCAATACGATCAGTGATCTCTACAGGTGTTCCACGTGTAAGGCAATTCCACGTGTAAGGTGCGCATGCAGCGCACGTGACATTCTCCTAGTAAACTATAATAACCCTCCTTACTTTCTCAATTACATCCTCCTCCCTAGTCCCTTCTCTTTTAAACTTTTTTTTTCTTTCAGTGTCAACTGTCTAATACTCAATTTTGCAAGCTATCGAGGACCCAGTCACAAATTGCGATACCATTTACCCTTGATTGATTAAACGGAAAATTTCTTAAACAAAAAAAAATGTTTAAACTATTTATATAAAAACAGAAAAGACTTGAAAATTAAAAAAATAAAAAAAAATAAAAAGTAACTAGGCCTCTCTCCCTTACAAAACTTAAGGCTGACAAAGGCTAATGAATTCTCGGCACGTACCCAAGTGCTTTTGCTTTGAGGTGTATGCGCCGAGAACTCATTGGCTTGGCTTGTGATTGTGTGATTTGCAATCCGTTGTCACAGAAGTTTTACTCCTTTTAAAGGCCTGACAGACGCCCTTTAAAAGGGCGTTTGCCATTGATGAGTTAAACTTCTGTCACAATATAATATGAGCCACGTGGCATACTCTTAGTGGACGCTGTCCGCATGGATGTTTGGCCAATCACAAAGTGGACCTACACACCAAAAATAAACATGATCAGTGGTTTCTAAGGTTGGATTGATGGGTCGATTTTAACCATAGGAATTGGAGCATTATTAAGCGTTATTTGAGTGCAAAGATCCAAGGTAGCAGCCTGATGCCAAAGGCGTCAGGTATGGCGATTTTTTTTACTCACCACTGCTCCATGGGCCCACTGACCCACATGGATGTTTATCCCACCACTTTGTGAATGTACACACCAAAAATCGCCCTGATTGGTAATCTCTACCCATTATTTTTTTTTTGTACCTTTAAATGTGTGATTCTATGGCCATTGGATTCAACCATTTTTTATTCGCTAAAAAATCGAACAAGTTGATTTTGGTATGAATGTCTAAAAAGGGCTGGTTAAATATCCATGCAGTTGCAGTGCACTTTGCAAAATAGCCCCACTTTCAATCATAATGAGGTCATTTTTGGAATAACAAAGAAATGGACTGTTGGCCCTATTCATCTGCAAAGTTGGAACGTTGGATCCAGATTCTATCTTGGAATTTCCATTTTTTTAGGCTGGTGGGCCCACTGACCGCATGGATGTTTAGCCCACCGCTTAGTAGACATTCATACCAAAAATCAGCTTGGTTGATGATTTTTAGCTGTTGGTTTTAATACTCAAAAAAATGGTTGTAACCAACGGCTAGAATCACACCTTAAAATATGTTGATTGCAAAAATATGGACACATGAATACTTTAGGGTCACCTGTCGTTGTCTTTGCAATATTACGGTTCCTTCATAGGTGCATTAACAGGCGCGCACGATGCAAGTCGTGTTTTAACGTCAGTGAACGACGGTACATTGTCGTTGTTTAAAGGTCGAGATCATTCATTGGGTAGACGCCAGCTCGGGCACTTCTAATGAAAAAACAAAGAGAAAGAAAAAAATAAAAGTAAGGTTTGCTTATTGTGAGACACCCACGCCTTCTTTTATATTTTTTAAATATGTAGTGTGGACATGCAAAAATGCTTGACTTATCCTGACCGTTTAAAGAATACGACGGATGGTTAGGATCATTTTCACTGGCTCAATTTTTGGCCAAAAGAGATGTAATGGATAGGAGTGAAGTACAAGTTTTCATGTACAACTACCTTACGTTTGATCGACATAACTACATCTACCTTGCACATCAAATCAATCATTAATGACACTAGGATGATCTTCCCATCTATATGGTTTGAGCGTCATGAGTATAACTTTGCAACGGACGTCCGTCAGCAAAATTGATGACAGAATATAGTATGAGCCACATGGCACACTTTTGGAGACAACTGATCTTATGGATGTTTGGACCATCCTTAAGTGGACTTGCATACCGAAAATAGTATGTTAAGAACGGTTTTGTTATAGGGATATTTTTGTCAAATGCACTCACAGAATTAATCTTCGTAAAAAAGAAAAAAAGGACACATGAATATCTTAGGTCTCTATTTGCAATATTATGGTTCTTTCGTAGGTGCACTAACAAGCGCCCGCGATGGAAGTCATGTGAGTGAGTGAATGTTGGTACATTGTCGTTGGTAGACTGAGGTCGAAGTCATTCGTCGGGCACTTCTAATGAAAAACAAAGAGAGAAAAAATAAAAGGTTTGTTTATTGTGAGACACCCACGCCTTCTTTTATTTTTTTAAAATCTCTAATGTGGACATTCATATGCACATGCAAAAATGTTTGACCTATCCTGACCGTCTAAAGAATTTGAAGGAGGATTAGGATCATTTTCACTTGCTCAATTTTTGGCCAAAAGAGATGAGTGTATATAGTACAAGTTTTGGTGTACAACCATCTGACTTTGACCAACACGTGCACCTACCCTGCCCAACTAATCAATCATTAATAACACTAAGGATGATGATCTCCCCACCTTAATGGTTTGGGCCATGGTTTTAAAAACGGCCGTTTAAACGGTAACGCCCCAAGCCCGTTTCCGTTAAAACCGTTTAAACACGTTTTATCGGTTTTGAAAAAAACGGCCGTTTTTTTGTTTTAACGGCCGTTAAAATCATTTAATGTTTTAACGGCCGTTAAAATCATTTAATGTTTTAACGGCCGTTAAAATCATTTAAACAGCCGTTTAATTCTGAAAATGTTGTGAAAAAAAACTGCCGTTAATTCCGTTTAATTCCGTTAATTTTTTTTTTTTTCAAATATCAAAATTTGAATTTCAGCGCCATTTTTCCATTAAAATCGTTAAAACCGTTAAAATCCGTTTAATTCCATTTTTTCCCATTTTTTTCCATTTTTGACCCTGGCCGTTTCAATCCGTTTTAACAGCCGTTTAAACAATTTAAACAGTAACACCCCCAGTCCGTTTAACCGTTAAAACGGCCTCCTTTAAACCTTGGTTTGGGCCCTGTTAAAATCGTTTAAACACGTTTTGACATTTTTGAATTTAACGGCCGTTAAAATCTGAAAATTTTTGTGAAAAAAATAGTCGTTAAATCCATTTAATTTCCATTAAATTCTATTTTTTTTAATTTTTAAAATTTGAATTTCAGCACCATTTTTTCAGTTAAAATCCGTTTAATACCGTTAAATTTCATTTTTTTCATTTTTGCCCCTAACCGTTTCAATCCATTTTAACTGCCGTTTAAACGGTAACGCCCCCAGTCCGTTTAACCGTTTAAACGGCCTCCTTTAAACCTTGGTTTGGGCGTCATGAGTAGAACTCTGCAGACAGGCATCTGTCAGCAAAATTGATGACGGACCACAATATGAGCCACGTGGCACACATTTAGAGACAATTGACCTTAAGGATGTTTGGCCCATCCCTAAGTGGACTTCCAAACCAAAAATGACTCTTAAGCGTTGGATTAGAGTCATTTCCATAGGTTGATTTTAACCGTGTGAATTTGAGCACTATTTGGGTACAAGGATCCAGAGGTTTGAAATCACTAATCTGGATGATTTTTGGTTTGTAGGCCCATCTAGGGATTGGCCAATCATCCGTACTGTCAACATCCTCTAAAATTGTGCCACGTGGCTCATATTGTGGGCAGTCATGGGGCTGTCAGTGCTCCCATGTGATTGGGGGATGACAGGACCGCAGTTCTCAGCATGAGGATTTTGTACGGGCTGACCACATCGGCCTCACCACACACGTACTCAGGGGTGTACTCAAGTGCTTTTTGCAAAACACTTACCTGGGTACGTGTGTGGTGAGAGTGTGTGTTGAGGCCAATGTGGTCAGCCCGTACAAAATCCACGAGGATCGCAGCCCTATCATCGGGCCCAGTGATCACCTCCATGACCCTCTAATCAACTCTATCTCTCTCACAATTACCGTCTAGATTTGTGCGGGCTAACCACCTCTCTCTCTCTCTCTCTCTCTCTCTCTCTCTCTCTCTCTCTCTCTCTCTCTCTCTCTCTCTCTCTCTCTCTCTCTCTCTCTCTCTCTCTCTCTCAATGACCGTCTGGATTTTGTACGGGCTGACCGCCTCTCTCTATCTCTTGGCTTAGCCGCCGAAATGGGTGTGGGGGGCTTTCAGTTTTTTTTGAGCTGCAAATAGAATTTCTCATTATAGCTGCAGCCAAACAACCCAAGTTAAGCAGGAGCTGTGTTGCTGTCCTCACTATCAATACTCCACCAATCTCTCTGGGTTCTCAACAACCTAATATCTGTTAACAACAAACAGATAAACATTAAAAGAGTTTTTATTGTGTTAGACACTTACACCTGTAATCAATCCCATTTTATATGGGATTCAGCTCATTGTAAACAACGACTAGGTGTGTACATAATATTATTTAATGGAATAAAACTCTCACCAAAGAGTACGGTGAGTATTCAACCAAAATACCTTGATCTTACATGGTATCAGAGCCATAATAGACTCACGTCATTCTTCTTCTTCTTCTTCTTTTTCTTCTTCTACTCTCAATGGCTCCCCCAACTGATTCCAGCATCTCCAGTGCAGCTGCATCTGCCTCAACAACCATCATTCCCCCTACTTCTCATATAACCAATATCACCCATCTAATCTCCATCAAACTTGACCGTCAAAACTACTTTCTTTGGCGTAGTCAATTTATTCCTCTCCTCAAGGGTTACAACCTTGAAGGCTATGTGAATGGCTCCCTCCCCTGCCCACATGAAACCATCTCTTCCACCAATGGAAATCCTACCTCAAAACCCAGCTTACATTGCTTGGAACAAACATGACCAAATCTTGTTAGGATGGATTCTTTCTTCTCTTTCCGAATCGGTTTTGGCTCAAGTAATTGATCTCTCCACCTCTTAGTTAGTGTGGTTAGCACTTGACCGCAAGTTTGCATCAAAATCTCGTGCTCACACCAACACACTTCATCGCGAACTCCAAACTCTACGCAAAGGTGCTCTATCCATGGCCAACTATCTTCATCATGCCAAATATGTCTGATAATCTGGCTGCATCTGGACAGATCGTTGATGGCTCAAATCTGCAACAACTCATCCTTGGTGGTCTTCCTTCTGAATATGACCCCATCTACACCACACTCACAGCTACTATTGATGATACCTTGATGGAAGACTTTCAGGCTCATTCGTTAGCCTTTGAACATTGACTAGATCGAAACACTTAGAGCAATGAATCCAGCCCTCTTTCCGCCAATATGGCCATGCGCACTCACAATCGTCATTCAAACCATCCCACTTACTCTCCACAACTTCAGCAGCCCCATGCCTATCGTGGTCGAGGTCGAAACCACCGTGGTCGAGGACGGTCAATCCAATCATATAACGGTTACCGCTCCCACCAGCCTACTCAACGTGGGCCTTGTCAAGTTTGTGGTTTGAACAACCACATTGCGGTATCCCGCTGGCATTGCTTTCTATCAGAGTGAATCAACCTCCAATCATGCGGCTCTCCTTGCAACTCCAATGTCCACGTCTGATCAATATTGGTATCCGGACTCAGGAGAAACAAATCATCTCACATCGAACATGGAGAATCTCACCCTTTGATCTGAGTAACATGGGCCCAACTCCATCAAAATAGGTAATGATCACAACCTTCCCATTGCCCACTCAGGTACATCCTCCATTCGTACCCCGTCTAAAACCTTTACCTTAAGAAATATTTATCACGTTCCCTCCATCACTCAAAACTTACTTTCTGTTTCTCAATTCACAAAAGAGAATGATGTTTATTTTGAATTTCACCCTCATTTTTTTGTTATAAAGGATCACATGACGGGAATAGAGGTGCTGCGCAGCCCGAGTAAGGATGGTCTCTATTGCTTGGAACGATCTATTAGCCCAAAGAATGTTCAGTCTTTACTTTTCTAGGTGTCAAAACATCTATGGATACTTGGCATCATCGCCTTGGCCATCCAATGATGCGTACTGTCCGTCACGTCTTGTCTAAAAATAAATTGCCTCTGTCAACCTCCAAGTCCAGTTTTTGTTGTATGTGTCCATTAGGCAAAGTCATAGTCTTCCATTTGTTTTAAGTTGCACTATTTATAATAAACCTTTGGAGCTAATTTTTTCTGATATTTGGAGGCCTTCTCCAAAAATTTCCACCAATAGCAAGCGATATTATATTCATGTCGTTGATGCATTTAGTCGCTACAGATGGATTTTTCTAATTGATCTTACACTCACGAGTAGAACATCTTCCCTCGGGTCAGCACTCAGCACAGTTGGATGGTCAAGGAAATATTCAAAATTTCAAATCATTTTCATTTGGAGTCATGTCGATTTATCAATCCTCAGAGGAGTATTATGTCATTTCCTCACTTTCCAGTTTCCTCTTCCACGTCCTCTTTCGTGCCTTAAACCCTAAAATAAGGCCGCTAAAACCCTGAAGTCCTAAACTCTCGTTTCCGGGTTCGAGACCGCGCCAAACGAAAACTGTCTCTGCAACAACCAAAGAAAGAGAGAGGAAGGATGCGTCCCGCCATGTCTTCTCTCCTTTGTAGAACCATCCGGTTCTCTCGCGTTTCTCCTTTCGCATCCAAACAACACCAATCTCTGGTCTCCTTTTCGTCTTCGTCATCATTGCTTAGAAAACCACCTCAAAACACCTCAAAACCCCTCTCTCTGTTTTTTCCATTTCGCTTCGCCTCCTCTGCTGCTAAAAAGGTTGGAGCTGACGAAAAACTGAAACTAGTCATCGAATCGGAAATCCAATGCGCCGTGGGATCGGACGATCGAGATCAGGTAAACCCACCAAAAACCCCTGTTAGAGAATATAGTGTGTGAGATACACCATATCACTATTGGTGTATCTCATCACAAAATTAGAATCATATCTTAGGATTTGATTTTATATTCTTAGGATTTCTTTCCTGTTTTGAATCATTGTAATGCTCTATATAAGAGCATTGAGTATGCCAATGTAATCACTCAAGTTTTTCAATAATTTCAAAAATATAGTGTGTGAGATACACCATATCACTATTGGTGTATCTCCTCACAAAATTAAAATAATATCTTAGGATTTGATTTTATATTCTTAGGATTTCTTTCCTGTTTTAAATCATTGTAATGCTCTATATAAGAGCTTGAAGGAGATCTATGTAAACACTCAAGTTTAGCAATGAACCCTAAAGTTCTTTATGGTATCAGAGCCATTGTTGTTTTGACAACAAGCTCTTGATTCTGCGCCTTTCTGGCGAACGGCATTGACGTCGTCCGCCGGGACGTCATTGCCCACCATCAACCATCGTACATCATAAATCACATGCCGGACTTCACCAAAATCATCGAGCATTTCCCACACCGCCACTCAAGGTACATCTCAAAAAAGGGGGGGGGGGGGGGGAGTATAAGGATGTCCGCAGATCACCATACTCCCGAGGGTCCAATTGCCACCGAAATAAATCACTAGTGCCGTTGTCGCTCCATCTTTGGCCACCCTTTTCTCGAGTGGAACCCTCATCTTTGATTTTGAGAAATCATCACTTCTAAAACCCTATCTTCTTATTTCATTTGCCATTTTGGAAAAAAAAAAAAAAGATTCAGCCAAAAAAAAATTTGTTTGTGGACTTTTACTGCCCAAGCTTGTGTGAGGTCCAGAAGAAGCCCACACCTTTCATCAGTCAGGCACAAGGAGATGCCTACTGTCTTCATGTGCGATCCAGAAGAGGCCCACACTTTATTGCTTGAGGTCTCATAGAGCCCAAGCCTGTGAGGCAAACAGATGCCCACACACACATCTTGGCCAACTACGGCCCTTCATTAGGATTAAAATCCGACGAGTTTCGGTCTAGCTTAAACCGAAGTTTTCTTAGGACAAGATCCCATGTGATCATCATGGATCACCACTCGGCTGGCAACCATCTTCATTCACTAGCAAGCACAGACTTCAAGGAGATGCAATCATCAAGGCGACTTACAATGGTGATATATAGCATCCTTCAACGGCACTCAATCTTCAAGGCATTGGATTTCGGCAAACTCATGATGATCGTCGATCTTCGATCCCCATGAGTTTTGAGGGGGAATGTTAGAGAATATAGTGTGTGAGATACAACATATCACTATTGGTGTATCTCATCACAAAATTAGAATAATATCTTAGGATTTGATTTTATATTCTTAGGATTTCTTTCATGTTTTGAATCATTGTAATGCTCTATATAAGAGCTTGAAGTAGGTCTATGTAAACACTCAAGTTTAGCAATAAACCCTAAAGTTCTTCAGCCCCCATCGTCAGTTCCGCTCCAAAATGCTCAGAATTCCTAGTCAGCTCAGAATTCAGAACTCCCCGAACTTAATCTTATAAAAACACCGGGTTAGGTCTTTTTATTAATATTGTTATTTTAGTCGGTGGGTATTGCGTATCGGAACCCACTAAGCCGCTTCGACTCATTGACATGAATGTTCGTCTATGAATGTGTACTCGGGAAGCGTCCAATTTGACTCAGTGTCGCCCGAGACGTATGGTTTGGTAAAAAATACAGTTGAGTTTTAGTATTTAAGTATTGTTGTTATTACTACTCTTTTGGTGTTTACGCATGTAATTACAAACTGAAATACAGTTGTTAATCTATAATCAATAATTTCTAATAATAACTTTATAATTCGTCTAACTGCCATATTAAAGGAAGCTTGTTGATGTGTTAGTTCTTTGTAATGGTTCTTACAGTGACCACTTCAATGTTTTATACTATGTACTAACCAATGGGTGTGCTAATTATAGGAGAGATCCGATGGTTGATATGCTCTAATACTTTAGTTAGAAGCCATCCACTGCCGATAAACAACTAGAGTGCCGACTGTACGAGGATAATGAAAAGACATAATTGTAATTGAGTGGGATAGACAAGGTGCCGTGTTAGTTTCTAAACATTAGTAACGGCAGTATTATGTTCGCATACATTTCTGAGTTTCAGCTGTTATAGGTTATATGCTTGTATGTGCATATAGGGGGAGCATGTGTGCAGACATTGTGCGTGTACACAAATGCGACGATATAATGTGAATATCCACTAGAATTGCTGATGGAGTTGGTGGTTAGCTTTGTGGACATTGCAGTATCATTTTTCAACACTGCAACCACCATATGTTAATTCCCATCTTCTGTTTGTGATTTATGCAAGAATGCATGTTAAGCCCGATCTGATAGCTCACACGAGCTACCATATTTTGTGGGTTCGAATTGGTGGATCTTGAGAACCACAGTGTTTGAGCCGTGTGATACAGTTTGATGTGTAACTTAGACCCCTACACGTGTTGTCATACAAGGGTACAGATTGTTAGACAGTCAAATATTAGAGACTGATGCATACCAAGTAGTATGACTTCGAAAAATATTAATTTATATCAAGTACACTATATGGCAGCAATGTATTTAGAAAGGCTGATACATGTAAAATTATATGAACAACATATGAGCAATAGCTAAAACATGATTCTTGGGAAATTAAGATTTGTTTGAAGAAGAGATTCAGTGTGTCCAACCCGCGTCTTCTGACGCAGTTCTCCAACATGACAATATTTTCAGAATATGTGTTTTCCTTGTTAAATGGGATTCAACATTATGGAATGTGAGATCCATGTTCTTGTAACTTGCAAGACCTTGTGAACCATCGGTTCCTTCTAATCGACTTGTCTCAGTCTGCTTTCTTCTGATCCCTTCTATTTTCTTTGGTAGGGAGGTGTTTTGCCAGATGAGTTCCCATTTGAGATAATCGACAATCCTGGTGAACAGACAATCATCTTAAAGAGAAAATTTGCAGGCGAGAGCATCCAAGTTGAAGTCCACATGCCAGACATGACTGGAGAAGAAGATGAGCTAGATGATGAGGATGATGATGATGAAGATGACGAAGACAAGAATTCAGGCCAGTTTGACATTTCTCTGATTGTGACTGTTTTCAAAGGAGAAGGGCCTCATTTGGAATTCTATTGCACTGGCTGCCCTGATAAAATTACCATTGACAGCATATCAATGAAGAGGTCTGAGGTTTCATCTGACCAGACTGCTTACGAGGGCCCAGTGTTTTCGTAAGTTCTTCTTTCTTCTTCTTTCTAGAATTGTTTTGGTTGGGATGGGAAAACTGAACATGAAAACTTGGGTTCTAAGGTATTGACCAGACAGAAGCAAAGGTTTGGACCAGCAATTTAATTAAGACAAATGATTTATCTTTCACCGATCAAAAAATAAAGAAATGATTTATCTTTTTTTTTCAAGGTTGAGGTTGGGGGAGTTAAGATGAACTTTTTTATGATCAAAATGGCAAAGTCAAAAAGAGACGAAGTGTGTTTTAGTTGTCATAGCATTTGCTTAGGTTGGGGCAGCAATTTAATGGAAGAAGATTAGGTATCAGTATCACTAAGGGAAGAGAATTTTTATGGTATCAATCCAACAGAAGAATGTGGATTGTAGAGAATCCTTCACACACCAAAGACAGGGTCATAAGTTAACTTTAAACAGAGGGAAATGGGTTTTGGGGTGTCAATATAACTGAAAGAAAGGGTTTTAAGCTATTATTCTCTGTGTACTTACATCTATGTTGCATGGTTGTTCTAATCAAGCGACCCATGTTGGACATGTGTAGGAGTCTGACACGATACTGATTCTGGCGCAACACTTCCAAACCTTTTTTATTTTCCTTATTTCCAAGATACTAATTAACATTTTGCCATTCTTTATGTATTCTACCTTTACAATTGAAGTTTTCTATGCAACAAATATATATTTTTGATAAGTTCTATGCAACAAATATAGTATTACATATATGTATTATCTCATGTATGAGTATATAATTCAAATTATAAGATATGCTACCACATTATATTACTTTGTTTCACATTATATGAAGTATACTGGTGAGTCCTCAAATCCTATTTTTCAAAATCGGAAACTCCGCACCTGTGTCGGACTTTGACACCCGTAACCGTATCAATACGACATAGATTTGCTTATCAAAAAAATCTCTTTGTATTTACATATGTAAGTGGGCGTGTTTCTATTGTACTTCTCTTTGGAATATGGGCCACAGAATATTTTAGGTACATAATTTTTTATATCTTGTGACTGAAATTAACCTAGCGTGGAGCTTTATGTTTTTCATCACAAAAGTTACGTTAATACAATCTTGGTTCCAAATCGGAATGTCCACTAATCATAGGAAAAGATAATGGGGGGAGCTGTGACTGAAAACTTCAGCTGCAATATCGGTTATTCAGCTGGGTACACTTGGAAATCATTACGCAACCAAACTGTTTTCTGACTGCTGATTGGAAGCAAAAATGATAGGTTACCAGGGCTGTCAACAAAAAAAAATGGACATCCCAACTGCCCAACTACATCATGCCATGTGACAAGTAGCACGGTCACAGGCAACTGGCTTAGCTGGAAACCAGGGAACGGGCAGGCCTGTTTCTCCTGCCACATGGCATAATTGATTTGATTGTTGGAGTAAAGACTAGTACAGCCCTGCCAGCCTCTCGTTCTCTTTTGTCAATCATGATGGTAGCTTTAGCATACCCGAATAGCTCACCTATCCAGGGAAAAACAATCGCACACACAAAAGAATGGGCTTTTGCATGTCAAGCAAACAATGAGCTTCTGGTATCAATGTAATAGGTGAGAATGGTGTCTTGAGAACAGTCTACTCAAAGGGGGTGGTGTTTCTTTTGCATGAGCTAAGCAACAAAACATGGATTTTCTTTAATTGTTTATTTCTATTTGGGTTGCACAGGGATTTGGATGAGAATTTGCAGAATGCTTTCCACAAGTACCTAGAAGTGAGAGGGATTAAAAGCTCTTTGACGAATTTGTTGCAAGAGTACATGATCAAGAAGGACAACAGAGAGTACCTGGTGTGGTTGAAGAACATGAAAGAATTCGTTGAGAAGTGAGCTTTCAACGCCTTCTTTCGATTTTGAGCAGGGAAGAGTTTTCATACAAGAGGTATGTTTTTCATTTCTTTCTAGTAGGATCCTACATTTGAGGTAGAAGTTCTGATTATATACAATGGAGTGATTTGTGGTGAGATTCAATGGTCTTCTATAAATCAAGATTTCAGTACAGATCAAACAGTGAGAATTGAAATATGATTTTGCCTATGAATAGAAGGCCTAGTTTGCTCCAATGATAACATATTGTTCTCTTGTTTTTCCAGCTAACGAATATAGTTTGTTCTGATTTCCAATCTAGCGGAAATATGAGACCCAATTACTTGGCGTCAATGGTATAAATATTGATCTAGTATTGCATTGGGGTCATTTTCAACGATATAAATAAGGCTACAGATTTGTAATAGAATGGGCTCAAGAGCAACTTTTTTTTGTGTTAGGGTTGGTGGACGTGGTTCGGTGTCCACACTAATCAGATGTTCCTTTTGTCCGATCAACCACTTACCTTTTGATAAGGAATAAAGTTGTGACCAACATTCATTCAATATACTGAGATGGTATTTTGATCAGAGGTTTGGATCAACAAATCATTGTAATTCTCACGCTACGTTCCAGGAGATGGCTTACTGGGGTGCATGTTCCTTCTGACTGGATGACCCAGACTCATGAGAACGTGCACTTTGAGCCACACACTGCACAAACCCGATGCTATTGTAATATAGTAATACATGTACTAATATAATAATCATTCCATATAATTGTTAAGATGTTTCTTATACATGCTATCCCTCAACTTTCTAATATGTTTCATGTTTGAGGTATGTTGAATGGACAGTGTTGATCAGATCTTGATCACACTGATTTGGAATAGGTCTTGTCTAAGTCATTCATACACTTCACTATAGATCAATTCTGATCATGTGGATAACCTCTGGATGGAATAGACCTCATCTAAGTCATCATATTACGAATTATGAACTTTAAGTAGCATTTTATTTGTTTAAAACATGTGGACTCCTTCAGGATTTGCCACATCAGCTGCCAATTGCACCATCTGATGATCAGAAGCATCTTTTGTATCTCTGCGCTGTTTGAGAGCACCCGATTAGGATATTTTGAATGATCAGAAGCATCTTTTGATTTCCTATCATGTCGAGCATGTGTGTGGTACAAAATTTTGTGATGATCAAGAGACCAGCACATCGGTTCTCCGTAGAAAATATCAATAGAGGAGCCCACCACCAGGCTGTACCCTGTCTCCTTTAATGAATCAAGGCTATCACTGGTCTCCAGTGTCTATCACCATTCAATGTAGCTTAACACCCAACAAAAAAGTTAGTAAGATGGACTTAACAGTGTTGCAGGCCTCCATTGGAAGGTGGCTTCCGTAGGTCCAACCTTTAATGGTCCTGGGAATCATATGACACGATCACGATGGCAGTCGAACGGTCTGGATCATAGTGAGAACGTCCTCCACAGGGTGACGTGATGATTTTCCAGTAGAATTATGTGGTGGTGCTGACACTACAGACTTAGGTGTTGGACTGTTGCCTGGTACTGTCTGCCCCCACAATTTCTGAACGCACAAGAGTTTGGTGCGAGTCTCGTAACATCTCGTCACTTTTTTACCATAGGAAAATTATTTTTCCAGTGGACTTTTTTACTTTTTCCACCAAAACATTTTTTTTTCTCTTTTTCATAGAAATAGTCTTCTCGGTTCACATTTAAAATTTGAAAGGTCAGGGAAGGACAGTTTTGTTAGAAGGCAGATGTGGAAAATGTTTACTGGAAGAAGTGAAAAGCCCATTGGAAAATAAAAAGCCCACTGAAAAAATCATTCCCTTTTCTATCTATTACTATCACAAGCCCAAAACTGCAGTATTACAGTACATGAGTTCATTAAATTCCCCTTCACTGTTTCGTCCCCTAGTTAGCAATTCGGCTTATGGGAAAATTTCAGAACGGGAATAGTACGAATATAATCCGTTTTGAAAATTTTTAAATACGGTAGAAAAAAGGGGAAACAGAAAAAAGAAAAAGAAAAAGTGAGAATAATTTGTGATAATACGATTTAGTAGTCCGGCACCAAAAGTTTGTGTGTATATATATAGAGAGAGAGAGAGACAGACCAAACATTAGCATTATTAGTGCTTTATATCCATGCGATTTTAGTCGTTTTCATGGGTTGATTTTCAACCATTGGACTGGATCATTATTTTGGGGTCGGTACAAAGATCCAATGGCTAAAAATACCAATCAAGCTGATTTTCAACCAAGATTGGAGATCACCCGGATAAAAGAAAGTCAGGTCATTGCTCACTAAGAATGTCTCAATGGACTTTTTACCAAAAGTGTCGAATTTGAAGTATTATTAGAAAGTTTTACTGGAGAAAATGGAAATACGTGTTTTAATCGGTTTTAGAGTGTAATTTTTTTTTAAATTCCCCAACGATAATCTTCTAAAATACGTACCTTTAATTTGTTTTGATTTTGATTTTGTCGTTTTTCAAAAAATATCCTTATAATATCAAATGCAGTTGAGTATTAATGTGGCTCATACTGTGATACGTCAGTGGTTTCTAAGAGAGTGCCACGTGGCTCATACTGTGATACGTATTAAAAATTCGTATCATTCCCCCACCCTTCTTAAATCACGTATTTAATCCATGACAAGCACTTTTTAAGTTTTAACTATTCACTCAAGATCCAAAAACATTGGGGGCATATAAACGGCGCAAATAATCTTTTGATAACCAAATGATAAGAAGAAAATTAATTTAACGGCCAGGATGTCAATAGATTGGTTGGTTAGTAGTGTTAAATTGGTGAGATCTTCAACCAGGAACTGTCCACCGACAGAAAAATCTCTTTTAATAAATTATTCAACCAGATTAACGGTCCCAATGCCCTGTAACATCAACCTTGACGGAGCTGACCACCGTGGTATGTATATTCAAATTTCATGAAGAGCTTCATGGCTCATGCCGCAATTTACGATGTGCACCATTCATCATCCGCGTGACCAAAACTCACCCGCCAACACCTAGCCATCTAGCTTACATGGTTAGTTTGTTCCCTCCTCTCGTGGGACGTCGCGGGTTCAATCCCACTAGGCAGGGTTTCCTCCATTGAGTAGTTGTTTATCCAGCGTGTGCTCCAGCCGTGCTGCCAATGGTCTTGTGGTCATCCCAACAGAATTGTCTATAAAAAATGAAAAAAAAATCTATGAGCAGCTTGTTATCAATATAGTGGATGGTTTAAAAAATGGACGTTATAATGAAAATAACGGCTGTTACAACGGATTTGGCCCTCCCCGTTTTAGGTAACGTTTTAACTCAGAAAATAACGACTTTTATTTTCTGAAAAAATTGCTAAAAAAACATCTGTTATTTCTGTTAGTTTTCCGTTATAAAGTTTATTGAAATTTTGAATTTTGGCTGTTATTTTTTCATTTTTGCCCGTGTGTTACAATCCGTTATTACGGGAAAAAACCGGTAACGCCCCCAGTCCGTTATACCGTTGTAACCGCCCCTTTTAAACCTTGATATAGAGGCTCCCAGTGAATGGAGCCACCAAATTCAGTGATGCCATTCCACCATATATTTTCAAAGAGAACCATCACGTCGCAAGCTACGGAAATTAGATGGTTCAGGTTTATACTGTGGAAGACTGGAAGTATACAATGGTCTTATCTATCCATACTTGTCATCAATGGGACCTACCTAGAAATTGTCATGGATGAAAGTCAGCCCAGTTGGAAGAACTTATAAATGATGAATCTATCTATCTATATCACAAAACACGGCAGTTGTCTCCCCCTCTTATCTGTTTCAACAAAGAAGGGCCGAGATCTTATCCCCCCAATAGATGATGGATCTCAGCCACTCACACCTGATTTTGGCAAATGCTTTGTGGGGAAGTGCCGCGGGCACGGGCCACCCACTATAAATAAAACAAGTGACTTTTATACCCCCTCTTTATCTTACATGGCTTCAATAATGAGTGGCTGAGATCCACTATGCTTCATATCGATGGCTGAGATTAACTCCTACCCGATTTTGACAAACACTTTGCATATAGGTCCACCTAGTTCTGGGCCAAACATCAGTATGGCCAATGATCACTACGAGTGTGCCAGGTGTAAGATGCATGTGGCATTTCCCTAGTACCTTCAAAGTTAGAAGGGCACTCCCGTCCCATGTGAAAATTACCTTTATGAGTTATGAGCCCTAGAAGAAGTTAAAGGTTCTCAGGGAAAATCAATTACCTTGTTAAGATTATCTATTCTATTTATTAATGCGAGAAGGCCCTTTTTGCATTACGACCCCAAACCCAATATTCTTAAAAATAGTCATAATTTGCTTTTTCCACTCTCTCTCTCTCTCTCTCTCTCTCTATATATATATATATATATATATATATATACTAGTGGGTGGCCCGTGCCCACCCCAACAAAGCATTTGCCCAAATCGGGTGTGAGTGGCAGAGATCCACCATCCAATTGCAGATAAGATCTCAACCATCTATATATGAAACCTATAAGAGGGGGAGGCAATGAGCTGACACACTTTTTAGGGGTTTTATGGTCATCTCATAACTTTTACCTTTTGGACGCATTGTAAAGGCATTAATGTGAACTCCTTGATAAAACATTGATGATGGACCACAATGTGAGCCACATGGCATACTATCAGAGGCTACAGTCCATCTTGATGTTTAGTCCATCCATAGGTTGACTTACATAACAAAAATCAGCCTGATTAGTGATTTCTAACCTTTAGATCATAATGCTTGAAAACCATAGTTAAAAATAAACCATGAAAAGACTCTAATCCAACGGATTGAAATTATAAATGAGGATGAATTTTAGTATGTAGGTCCACTTAAGAGATGGGCCAAACATCCATACATCTCCAATTGTGCTATGTGGCACAAATTATTTAGTGTGAAAATTCAAGTCTTGATTATTCTAAGAGTAATAATCACATTGTCTAAGGTCCATGAACGCGCATGATGGTGTCGATTTGTCATTGGCTAAAAATATACCCCGAGTTGCATGTTAAATAGTGATGTTCAAATAAAATGCTTAGAAATAACTAATCCTGCTGATTTTTTGCATGTGGGTCCATCTAGGGATGGGCCAAACATCCATAACGTCAGTGGTCTGTAATATTGTGCCACTTCTTCTAAATAATGTTCAAAATTGACAGTTAAAAATAAATCATGAAAAGATGCTGATCCAATGGATAGAAATTACTAGCCAGGATGAATTGTGGTACGTAGGTTATCTACACGGTCAGTGATCTCTAAAATTGTGCCACGTATAAGGTGCTGGTGCTGCCATGAGTAAAACTTTTAGGAAAAAGATGTAACAAGGTATGCCTGAAACAGTTCATTTGCGGAAGCGGCATTTTTGGTAGTCACCGTTGCCATCTGGGCCCACTGACCAGTTGGATGTTTATCCCACCCCTTGGTGGATATACATACCAAAATCACCTTGATTGGTAATCTATAACCATTAGATTTTAACACTTTTTAGCACCATTTAAGGCGTTAATACAACCATCTTTTGAGTACTAAAACCAACGGTTAAAAATCATTAAACAAGCTGATTTTTTGTATGAATGTCTATTAAAGGGTGGGCTAAACATCCATGCGGTCAGTGGGCCCAGATGGCAGTGGTGACTACCAAAAATGCCGCTTCCGCAAATGAAAAGATCTCACGTATACCTTGTTAAATCACGACCCAAACTTTTATCACAGCGTTATAGAGCATCTATCACATTGCAAAACACAGGCCACATCGTACACTGTTAGTGGCCGCTGACCCTATGTATGTTTGGCCAGTCCCTCAGTGGACCTCTAAACCAAAAATCAGCCTGATTAGTGATTTACAACCTTTGGATCTTTGCACCCAAATAACACTCAATAATGCTCGAATTCTTTCCGTTAAAAGTAACCCATCAAAATAGCTTCAAGCACTTAGAAATCACTAATCAGGCTGATTTTTGGTTTAGAGGTCCACTGAGGGACTGGCCAAACATCCATACGGTCAGTGTCCACTAAGAGTATGCCACGTGGCCTGTGTTTTGTATTTTGACAGAAGCATCTCTGAGAACGCTGTGGTAGAAGTTTTACTCGTGCTGCCATGTGTAAGGTGCACTGCATCTCACCTGGCGTCCCCTAATTCATTTACGAGACAACCTTTGCCAATACCTGTGTGTGAGCAAAGCCGATAACACATTACAATATAAGCCACGGGGCACACTCTTAGAGGACGATGACCGTATGGATGTTTGGCTAGTCCTTGGTGGACTTGTAAATAAAAAATTAGCTTGATTAGTGATTTCTAAGCGTTGGATTAGAGTAATTTGCATGGGTTAATTTTAACAGTAGAATTTAAAGCATTATTGACCATTATTTGGGGTACTAGATCCAAAGGTCTGAAATAACTAATCAGGCTGATTTTTGGTTTGCAGCTGCAACGAGGGACTGGTCAAACATCCATACGGTCATCGTAATCTAAGATTGTGCCACGTGGCTCATATTGTGGTGTGTGATCGGCTTTGCTCACACACATATGTGAGCGAAGGTTTACTCATTTAAGCTCTTTATAGTCTAGACTCTCTCACACTTACTACCGATTGGACTGATTTAGATTGGTAAAGATAGAGATCAGTTGCGAGGGCAGACTTTAGATTAAATGGTGTTGCAAGCAGAAGAAATTCGCTGGTCCCTTCGATTTTAAAATGTGGAGTTTCCCTTCGGTCCATTAAATGTCATGTGGAACATTCTTTCGATTCTTCTAACCGCATGGATGTTTGGCCAACCCCTTAGTGGGCCTACATACCAAAAATCAGCTTGATTGCTAATCTTTTTAGCATCCAAAACATAAATTAAATCCAACGGATGGAAAGTAACCCGACTACAGATGCTCATATCCAATGGTTAGGAATCACCAATCAATCTGATTTTAAGTGTGTAGGTCCACCAAGAGTCAGTGGGTCGGCAATAATTTTTCACGTGGCACTTGGGAAGCGGGACTTCAAATACAAAGTCCCCCGCAGCAAAGTACGTGTTGCTACGTCTGTGGTAGAACGAGAGTAGGTGTTTCAAGAAGCGGAAAAGCACCAGATCACTACTCTAAAGCTCACGTAATAAAATTGTTTCAATTATTCTCCTCCCTCTCTCTCTCTCTAACCGCCCAAAAATATCCCAAAATGGGAAGCCTTCAAACCCTTGATTTTTCCCTCTGAATGTCTCTCTCTCTCTCTCTGACAGAACCTAGAAGACCTGAACTTCTCTCTTGGCCCTTTAATCTCACTCTTTCTCTGTAAACAAAAACCCTAGAAAGAGCTTTGGTTTCTCACTCTCTGTAGGGTTTCGCTTCTGTGGGGCTCGTGCACACCAGATCCGGTGTGACATATCGTCGGAATTTCGCTTCGATCCTAATCTCTGGTTAGTTTTTTTTTCTGATTCTCTCTTGTAATGTTCAGCTTCATTATAAAAGAGTGAGATACATAAATCAACGACTGTAAACCCATCAATCATGGAGTTCGAACCTTTGAACATGGAAAACGAGGTGATGGAATTCGACATCGGCTCCGGTGAAGACGACGACGCCGGTGTCGACGTTGAACACCCCGAAGACGACGAAGAGTACGACGATGATATGCTCGAAGGCTCCGATGGACGAGACTTCTTCGGTTCGGACGCAGACCCCAATCTTGAACCGTTCGAGGGCATGGAATTCGAATCTGAAGAGGCTGCCCGGATTTTCTACAATTCGTATGCCCGCCGCGTAGGATTCAGTACCCGGGTCAGTGTCTACCACCGCTCCCGTCGCGACGGTGCGATAATTTGCCGCAAGATCGTGTGCTCCCGACAAGGTTTTCGTGACGGTAGTGGCAGCAAAAGCAGGGCCAAGCGTCCGCGAGCAGTTACTCGGGTTGGTTGCAAGGCTATGATCATGGTGAAGAAACAAGATTTGGGGAAATGGACAGTGTCAAAATTTGTGAAAGAACACAATCACGAGCTCGTGCCACCTGATAAAGTGCATTGCCTCCGATCGCATAGGTATGTATCAGGTCCTGCCCGAAGCCTGATTGATACTCTTCAAGCTGCAGGTATAGGTCCGAGTGGGGTAATGTCGGTTTTAATAAAGGAATCTGGTGGGATTAACAATGTCGGGTTTACTACTGTGGACTGCCGGAATTACATGAGTAGTAGCCGGCAGAGGACTCTTGGGAGCGGGGGTCAGCAGGTTTTGGATTATCTAAAGCAAATGCAAGCAGAGAATCCCGGTTTCTTCTATGCAATCCAAGGCGAAATTGAGCACTCAGCAGGGAACATATTCTGGGCCGATGCGAGTTGTAGGATGAATTATAACTATTTTGGGGACACGGTTACATTTGACACAACATACAGGACGAACAGGTATAGGGTCCCGTTTGCCCCGTTCACTGGGTTGAATCATCATGGCCAGCCCGTGCTATTTGGTTGTGCGTTACTTCTCAATGAGTCAGAGGCTTCGTTCATTTGGCTATTTGAAACTTGGCTTGCAGCAATGTCTGGACGCCATCCGGTGTCGATCACAACTGACCAGGATAGGGTCATACGGACAGCTGTCGCACATGTGTTTCCTGATACCCGCCATCGTTTTTGCAAGTGGAACATATTTAGGGAAGCCCAAGAGAAGTTGTCTACTGCATATCAATCACACCCGGCTTTTGAAGCAGAATTTCGTAAGTGCATCAACATGACTGAGACAATTGATGAGTTTGAGTCATGTTGGGAGTCACTCCTTGAAAGATACAATCTTGTGGACAATGAATGGCTCCAGTCAATGTACCTCACGCGCCAGCAATGGGTCCCGGTGTACCTGCGGGATACATTCTTTGGTGAGATGTCCATAACCCAAGGGAGTGATAGTATAAACTCATATTTTGATGGGTATGTGAACGCATCAACCACTATACAGGTGCTGGTTAAGCAGTATGAGAAAGCCGTAGCAAGTCGGCACGAAAAGGAAGTAAAAGCGGATTATGATACAATAAACACAGCACCAGTTCTGAAGACCCCTTCTCCTGTGGAAAAACAAGCAGCAAGCCTTTATACAAGGAGAATTTTCATGAAATTCCAAGAAGAATTAGTAGAAACCCTTGCTATTACTGCAACTAAAATCGAGGATACTGGGACAGTCACAACTTATAGGGTGGCAAAATTTGGGGAAGACCACAAGGCATACATTGTTAGGTTCCATGTTTTTGAAATGAAAGCGAATTGTAGCTGCCAAATGTTTGAGTTTTCAGGCATTATCTGTAGGCACATACTAGCAGTCTTCAAAGTAACAAATGTTCTTACACTCCCTTCTCATTATGTTTTGAAACGTTGGACGAGAAATGCCAAGAGTGGGATCATAGTGGATGAACGTGCTCTTGAATTGCCAAGTAATTCTCGAGAGTCTTCAACGTACCGTTTTAACAATCTACGCCAGGAAGCCATCAAATATGTAGAGGAAGGGGCAAAGTCTTCACATATTTATAACGTGGCAATGGATGCTCTAAAAGAGGCATCAAAGAAGGTCTCTGCCGCAAAAAGCCATGGTCCTGGAGTAGCTCAGGTTGGAACTCTGGTCAATGGAAGCAATAGGGAAGTACATGCCAGTGAAGGAAGCCGATTGGGCCCACTTCTGTCTTGCTCCGCGGTCAGTTCTTTTTCACACGATAGAATTGACTTTGCACCTTAACAAGTATTTTGTTTAATCTTTAATACAGATATATAGTATTTTTATTCTGTTTTTCTTTCACTGAATGCAGTTTTCTGGGTTTTCCCTTTAGTTTTCTCTTTTTCTAAAGTTTAATGCGTAATTGGATATCAAAATTTGAATCTGGTGCTTGTATGGTTTGCTCTAAAGTCTAAACCACAAATACCTTCTTTGAGAATACGGAAATAATGTATGTTGTTTGTGGAATATTTCTTCACATTGATTGATATCTATTCTATTAAATTATGTATTTCAGCATGTAATTGTGCTTTTATATTTCTGTATAGTAAAAGAGTTTACATTGTTTATTTGGGTTTCCTGCAGCTACATATGATGTTGATTTAGACTTTTCCAGATTTTCACCATTGTGTCTTCTTGTCATAGAATAAATCAAGTATTTGCTCTCATTGGTGGAGTCTTTCACCAAAATTTCAGTGATCACTCTATTGCATTGAACTTGTTTTGTGTAATTCCGAGTCTTTTTCTTGTATTTGATGGCAAGGAGTTCTAGTTAATTTGTCCACTATTAGTTTGTAGTTCATTTAGCTTATTCACAAATCAAGTTTTTTTTTGATAAGGTAAAATCGTATTGAAGGAAAAGGAGAATACAAAAAAGAGGCGACCCCCCCCCACCCCCCACCCCCGAAAAAAAAACACTACTAGCTTCCCCTACATATTAGAGTCCCATCTAAAGACCAAGTCCTTAAATGAAAAACCTTTACATTTTTTGAACGCCTTGGACCTAAAAAAGGGGAGCGCCTTGATGAATTGGAGATCACAACATCAAAAGTAGAAGCCTTATTCTCGAAGATCTTATTGTTCCTCTCCTTCCATAGACCCACCAAAGCGCTAAAGGAAGAATGCACCATAGCCTACGGCCACAGGGGTGGAAACAAAGATACGACTGACTGCTGATGGTCTCTAGAACTATACTGGGTAGGATCCAACAAATCCCAAAGGAGACAAAGAAAGTACCGCACACCTCCCAAGCAACCTTGCAATGAAGCAAAAGGCGATTGATTGATTCCCTTGCTTCATTGCACATAACACAATAATTCACCATTACTCTATAATTCGGCCCCCATATCTTGACCATCGGAAATGAGCGTGTCCAAGGCATTTGCTTTAACACCGGCGAAGGCCTCCAAGACCTATCGAGAATCACATAGAACGAGCTCACTGAAAAGCGCCCGCTAGGCCTACTTGACCACCAAATCGCATCCTTTTTGGATCTGTCCACCTCCATCCCGTCAAACCTCTGAAGAAGAGCTGCCATTAGAGGGATTTCCTAGTCGTTAAGGTTGCGCCTCATGCCAAAATCCTAAGAAGCAGTATTCCTCTCCCCCACAAGTCCTGCACCAATGAGAATTTTGTCTGAAATATCATAATGCTAAGGAAAATTATGCCTTATCTCTACACCAAATGTTGCCCAAAAGCGGGTCGTATCACTAATGCCCACCTTGGAACGGATGCTGGTATAAAAAGAAGACATATTTAACACTCCCCTCAAAACGTTGCACCATACGGAATCCAAACTCACCTACTAAACCACCCCAAAGGATCGCTTCCTTGTCTGGCCTCAGTAACCTTCCTCCATAAGCTATTCTCCTCCACAGTGAAATGCCAAAGCCATTTCCCGAGGAGGACATTATTCACTAATCTAAGGTTCTTGACCCTTAGACCGCCCACTTTCTCGGGAGAGCACACGATCCTCCAATCTACCAGAGGGTAACCTTTCCCGTCTTCCCTTCCAAACCATAAGAACCAACGAATCATTTTCTCCACCCTCCTAGTCACCCGAACTGGAATAGAGAATAGAGACAAGTAATAAATGGGAATGTTGGATAGTGCTCTTGATAGGAACTAGCCTTCCTCCTTTTGGATAAGTACTTTGCCTTCCATACTGCAAATCTCCTCTTGCATCTCTCAAGATGGGATCCCACAAAGCTTTTGATTTGTATGGATCATCGTGAGGGAGGCCAAGATATGTTGTCGAGAAGGATGCAATAGAGACCTCCCTAAGAGGTGGCCATAGTCGGAAAATCCTCCACTCTCTGACTGAATACACTTTGCTCTTCCTAAAGTTGACCTTGAGGCTTGAAACTGCCTGAAAGCAAGCTAAGAGCCCTCTCTGGATGTGGCCTTGCTCCCTAGCTGCCCCCATAAAAACATTCATGTCGTCGACAAACTATAGATGAGAGATCATGAGCCCCGATGTCTCAAGCTGAAGCCTCTTTTAAGCTTCTATCATTCACAGCATTGGAAATCATCCTACCAAGAGCCTCCATGACAATATTGAAGAGATAAGGAGCGAGAGTGTCCCCCCCTTTCCTCAAGTCCCTCGAGCTCCTAAAATACCTTGCAGGGGATCCGTTGACCAGAATCGAGAAATGAGCCGTTGTGATGCACTTGTGGATCCATCTCCTCCACTTTTGGCCAAACCACATTCTCTAATAGATAGTCCAAGAAGTCCCAATAAACATGATTGTAAGCTTTTTGTAAGTCGATCTTACAAACGATTCCTGGCTCTTTTGACATAATCCTCGCATCAATGCATTCGTTTGCTACCAGTATTCCTTTCAAAATCTGCCTCCCTTGGACAAAAGCACCCTGCGTAGGGGAGATCAAAGCACCTCTTTGAATCTGGTAGCAAGGACTTTGGCTAGAACCGTGTAAAAGCTTCCCACCAGATTGATCGGTCTAAAGTCAGATATCCACTGCTTCTTAGGAATAAGAACTAGGAATGTGCTATTGGACCAAAAATTTAGGAAGCACTCTTGCTGGAATTCTCCTCTCACAATCTCCCAATACTGACTAAAGAAAACGAGAGATAGCCATCTGGCCCCGAGGCTTTGTCTCCTTCCAAAACCTTGATATCACTGAAATCTCCTCCTCCAGTGATCTTTCCAACCACAAGCTCTGAGATGAGGTGATGTGATCAAAGTCCAAGCCGTCCAACTCAGGTCTCCGAAATGACATTTTTGTGTACAACTTGGAGCAGTAATCCACCACTCCGCCTCTAATGGCCTCTTCCACTAAATCGATCCCATCTATCACGACCTTTGAAATGAGATTATATCTTCTACGAGCGTTGGCAATGCGATGGAAGAGCTTTGTGTTGCCATCCCCTTCCTTGAGCCATCCAACTCTGGATTTTTGCCACCAACTCACCTCTTCCATCTTGGCGAAGGACTGAAAGCTAGCCCTTAGCTCCTCTTGTCTGCACACCTCATCCGATAATACCTCCTCTTCTTCCTTCCTGTCTATGCCAACAATCTTGGAAAGAATGGCCTGCATCTTGACTTCGACATGCTCCATCACATCCCGATTCCAATGAACTAGCTTCCCCTTCAAAGCTTTCAGCTTATTGCGTAACATTACACCGGCCCTTCCCTGATAAGAGAGAGCTCCACTAGTCTCTCACTTGATCCGCAAAATTTGGTTTCAAAAGCCACATGTTCTCGAATCGGAAAGGCTTGGATCTCGAAGGAACATATCTAGCATCATTGGAGAATGATCCGAAGTAGGTTTCGGAAGCACTTGTTGGAGCACTAAGGGATAGTGCTCTTCCCACGACCTCGATATCAAAAGTCGATCCACTTTACGAAGAGTTGGGGGCTGTTGGTTATTTGACCATGTAAAAGCACTGCCATTCAATGGAAGGTCCCACAAGCCATAACTATTAATAGATTGACTAAACTCCCTCATCTTCCTGTTTAAACTACACCCACCTTTCTTCTCAAAAGAGTGGCTAATCACATTACATCCCTGATAAGAGAAAAAGCTCCACCAGTCTCTTACTTGATTTGCAAAATTTGGCTATAAAAGTCACATGTTCTCTAACCTGAAAGGCTTGGACATCGGAGGAAGACCACCCATGTCTAGCATCACTGGAGAATGATCCGAAGTAGGTTTTGGAAGCACTTGTTGGAGCACTAAGGGATAATGCTCTTCTCACAACCTCGATATCAAAAGCCGATCTAATTTACAAAGAGTTGGTCAATGAAGGTCAAACAAGCCATAATTATTAATGGATGCAGGTTCCCATTTAGTTTTCTTTTCCTAGAAGGACACCTTGTGGTGCGATGTGCTACCAATGGATGTAGGTCATGTCTTTCTCGGTAGACCTTGGTTGTATGACCGAGATGTGACACTGTTCAACAGATCGAACAACTGTTCCTTTATTTATGAAGGCAAGAGGATTAAGTTGAACCCTCTACCACCCAAGAGCACCAATGAGGAGACAGATAATACGTAAAAAGGTGAGACTAATAAAGGACCCAAATCCATATTGCTTTAGATCATCGATACGAGAGAGTTTGAGAGAGAAAGCAAGGATGAGTCTATCTTTTATGCACTCTTAGCCAAAGAATCTTCTCCTTAGTCGGCTATGGAGGTACCACCAGATTTGGTCCCAGTGTATCGGAAGTTTCCAGATGAGCTTCTTCCGAAGAGGGGATATTCCGCAAGTTACCGATTTAGCCCCCGAAGTGACTACCCAATCTCCTGCACTACCGAATGAATCTCATAGAGCATGCTGAGTTGAAGAAACAAGTTGAGGAGCTCCGTAGAAAATGGTTTGTTCGAGAGAGCACGAGCACTTGTGTTGTGCTAGCGCTTCTCACTACCAAGAAGAATAGATCTTGGAGAATGTGCATTGACAGTCGTCCTTCAACAAAATACGGTCAAATACCGGTTTCCTATACCGATGATTGACAACATGACTGACATAATGCCTAGTGCCACGATATTTTCAAAGGTTAACCTTAAGTGTGGTTTCCATCAAATTCCCATCTGTCCGAGAGATGAATGGAAAACTGCCTTTAAGACGAATGATTGTTTATATGAGTGGTTAGTCATGTGCTTTGAATTGACGAATGCCATGTATACTTTATGAGGGTTATGATAGGTGTTGAGGCCTTTCATGGGCAAGTTCCTGAGGTTTATGACAGGTGTTGAGTTATTTCATGGGCAAGTTCCTAGTTGTGTACTTTGATGATATATTGACTTACAGTACCTCCAAGGAACAACACTTGGATCACTTGAGACAGGTTTGTTAGGTCCTGAGGAAGGAAAACCTATTCGCAAATCTTAAGATGTGTACATTCATGTCTCATCAGGTTATCTTTTTATGATTGATTGTCTCGTTTGAAGGAATGCCCATAGACCTCGAAAAGGTCAAAGCTATTGTAAGCTGGCCCGAACCGAAGAACATTCATGACGTTCGTTGTTTCGATGGATTAACTACATTTTATCCACGATTCATTCGTGGGGTTGGTTCCACCATAGCCCTTTTCACGGATTGCATTAAAATAGGGGAATTTACCGCGAATGCATTTGAGACGATCGAATCCAAAATGGTTGAAGCCCTAATTATGCGCCTACCAGAGTTTTCCAAAGTTTTTGAGGTTGCTTGTGATGCGTCTGGAGAAGTTAAACCCAAGACACACGACGTGGGTGGAATTTCTTCAGGAGTATATACTTTCGTGCTCAAACATAAAGCTGGAGTCGAGAACAAACCAGTCGATGCTTTGAGTCGTAGGATCGCACCCTTGCACTTTATGAGTGTAGAAGTGACTGGTTTGAGTACTTGAAGGATGACTATCTTACCTGCCCAGACATGGGGGCGTTGTATGCATTTTTGCCGAGTAATTAGTTGAGGATTGACAAAGGGTTTGCCTTGCAAAATGGTTTCCTATTCAAGGGCAGCAAACTCTGTTTCTCCGCACATCCCTGCGAGATTTCCTTATTTGGGAGCTTCACACTAGAGTAGGAGCCGGCTACTTTGGTTGCGATAAAACCATTGCCTTCTTTGAACATCGATTTTGTTGGCCAAGTCTAAAGCGAGTCGTCACAAAAGCTTTGGACACTTTGCTGCCCAATGTGCTACAGGAGAACCCAACACGGCTCTGTTGATTGATGGTACTGAAGAAGACGAATAGGAAGACTTCGAAGAAGAAATCCATGACCCTAAGTTCAGTCCCAGTGATGAGGATGGTGAGGATAGAGATATTTCACGTCTAGCAACCTTGGTTGTATACCCGAGATGTGAGATTGTTCAGCAGATTGAACACAATTTCCTTTATTTTTGAAGGCAAGAGGATTAAGTTGAACCCTCTACCACCCAAGGGCATCAATAAGAAAGATGATAATACGCAGAAGGTGAGACAAGCAAAGGTCCCAAATCCAAATCTCTCTACATCATCACTACAAAAGTGTTTGAGAGAGAGACCAATGATGACTATCGGTTATGCCCTCCTAGCGAAGGAATCCTCTCTTGAGTCAGCTATTGAGAGACCACCAGATTCGGTCCCAGTGTATCGAGAGTTTTAGGATATTTTATCCTGATGATTTACCAGATGAGCTTCTTCCAATAAGGCCATGAGGGACATACACAATGCTATTGATTTAGTCCCCAGAACAACTCTACTCAATATCCCGCACTATCGAATGAATCCCATACAACATACTGAGTTGAAGAAACAAGTTGATGATTTTCATTGAACGTGGTTTGTTCGATAGAGCATGAGCATTTGTGTCTTGCCAGCACTTCTCACTCCCATGTAGGATGGATCTTGTAGAATATGCGTCGACAGTCGCCCCATCAACATAATCACTGTCAAATACTGGTTTCCTATACTGAAGCTTGATGACATGTTCGACATGATGGCTGGAGTCAATATCATTTCAAAAGTTGACCTTAAGACTAGTTAGCATCAAATTCGCATCTGTCCAGGAGATGAATGGAAAACCTCCTTCAAGACGAGGATTGTGTGAGTTGTTAATCACGCCCTTTGAATCTAATGCCCAGAGTACTTTTATGAGGGTTATGACACAGGTGTTGAGGCCTCTCATGGGCAAGTTCCTGGTTGTGTACTTCGATGATATCTTGATTTACAGTACCTCCAAGGAACAACAGCTGGATCACTTGAGACATGTTTGTCAGGTCCTGAGGAAGGAAAACTTGTTCGTGAATCTTAAGAAACTAGTTGATTTGAAGAAACTAGTTGATGAATTTTTAAAATGTGGCTTGTTCGAGAGAGCATGAGCCCTTGTGTTATGCCACCGCTTCTCACTCGCATGAAGGATAGATTTTGGAGAATGTGCGTCGACAATTGCACCATCAACAAAATTACGGTCAAATACCGGTTTCCTATACTGAGTCTTGGCGACCTGTTTGATATGACATCCGGTGCCACAATCTCTTCGAAGGTTGACCGTAAGAGTGGTTACATCAAATTCGCATCCATCTAGGAGATGAATGAACAACTGCCTTCAAGACGAAGGATGTTTTATACAATGGTTAGTTATGCCCTTTGGATTGACCAATGGCCTGAGTAGTTTAATGAGGGTTATGACACATGTGTTGAGTTATTTCAGGGGCAAGTTCCTAATTTTGTACTTTGATGATATCTTGATTTATAGTACCTCCAAGGAACAACACCTCGATCACTTGAGACAGGTTTGTTAGGTCTTGCGGAAGGAAAACCTGTTCGCGTATCTTAAAAAGTGTTCATTCGTGTCTCATCAGGTTATCTTCTTATTATTCATTGTGTCATCTGAAAGAATGTCCACAAACCCCGAAACGGTCAAATCTATTGGAAGGTGGCCCAAACCGAAGAACATTCATGATGTCCGTAATTGAAGTACCCCCAGATTTGGTCCCAGTGTATTGGGAGTTTCAGGATGTTTTTCCCTGATGATTTACCAGATAATCTTCTACCGATCAGGGACATTCATCATGCTATCGATTTAGTCCCCCGAAGCGACTCTACCCAATCTCCCGTACTATCGAATGAATTCCATTGAGTATGCTAAGTTGAAGAAACAATTGATGAGCTTCATTGAAAGTGGTTTGTACGATGGAGCATGAGTCCTTGTGTCGTGCCAGCACTTCTCACTCCCAAGAAGGATAGATCTTGGAGAATGTGCGTCAACATCGCGGCATCAACAAAATCACTATCAAATACGAGTTTGGTACACCGAGGCTTGATGACATGTTCGACATGGTGTTTGGTGCCACGGTCGTTTCACAAACTTTTTCGCGGATCTTAAGAATTGTATATACATGTCTCATCAGGTTATCTTCTTATGATATTTTTTCACGTCTGGAGGAATGTCCGTAGATAGACCTCAAAAAGGTCAAAGCTATTGTAAGTGGGCTTGAATCGAATAACACTCGTGATGTTCGTAATTTCCCTGGATTAGCTACATTTTATGGACGATTCATTCGTGGGTTTAGTTCCATCATAGACCTATCACGGATTGCATTAATAAGGGAGAATTTAAATGTACCAACTCTGTTGCGAAAGCATTTGAGACATTCCAATCTAGAATGGTTGAAGCCCCAAATATGCGCCTACCTAACTTTTCGAAAGTCTTTGAAGTCGCTTGCGATGCGTCTGGAGTTGGTATAAGTGGAGTTCTGAGTCAAGAAGGTATTACATTGTGAGAAATTAAATGATGCTAAACAAAAATACTCTACCTATGACGAGGAGTTTTATGTGGTAATCCAATTTTTACAACATTAGTGACATTAACTATTGTTGTTAGAGAACGTATTGGGGTGGACTAGATGCATGAATCACCACAATCTTATTCTGTAGGCACATAACACTGGTGTTGTGGCCTTTCATGGGCAAGTTCTTGGTTGCGTACTTTGATGATATCTTGGTTTATAGTACCTCTAAGGAACAACACCTACGACACTTGAGAAGTTTGTCAGGTCCCGAGAAAGGAAAACCTATTTGCGAATCTTAATAATTGTACATTCATGTCTCATCAGGTTGTCTTAGGATTCATTGTCTCGTCTGAAGAACAATCACGACGTTCGTTATTTCCACAGATTAGCTACATTTTATCGACGGCTCATTTGTAGGTTTAGTTACACCATAGCCCTATCACGAAGTGCATTAAGAAAAGGGAATTTAAATGGACTAGCTTTGCTTCAAAGGCATTTCTGACCATCAAATCCAGAATGTTTGAAGCCCCAATTATGCGTCTACCCGACTTTTCCAAAGTCTTTATGGTCACATGTGAGACGTTTGTAGTTGGTATAGAGGTGGAGTTCTGATTCAAGAAGGGCATTCCGTTGTAAGAAATTAGCTGATACCAAGCAAAATACTCTACCAACGGATTGAAAAAAACTCTACATTTGACTAGTAGTATTATGTGGTAATCCAAGCTTTACGACATTTGAGATAGTAACTATTTTCGCTAGAATTCGTCTTGTTCTCTGCCATGAGGCACTTAGGTATCTGATTTCTCAGAAGAAGTTAAACCCAAGACATGCGAAGTGGGTGGAATTTCTTCAGGAGTTTACTTTTGTGCTCAAACCTAAACCTGGAGTTGAGAACAAACCAACTGATGCTTTGAGTCGTAGGATCGCACACTAGTACCCTATGAGTGTAGAACTGGCTGGTTCGAGCAGATGAAGGGTGACTATCCTACCGCGTAGACTTTGGGGAGTTGTATGCTTTTCTGTTGAGCAATCAGTTGAGTGACAAAGACTTTGCACTGCAAAATGGTTTCATATTTAGAGGCGACGAACTTTGTATTGCTCGCACGTCCCTTTAGGATTTTCTTGTTTGGGAGCTTCATGCTGGAGGAGTAGCCGGCTACTTTGGTCGGTATAAAACGATTGCTCTCGTTGAAGATCTATTTTATTGGCCAATTCTCAAGTGAGAAGTCACCTAGTCTTTGGACACTTCGCGGCCCAGTAAGCTTCAGGAAAACCTACCAAGGCTTTGTTGATCAATGGTACTTAAGAGGACGAAAGGAAGACTTTGAAGAAGAAATCCATGACCTTGAGTTCAGTCCCAGTGACAAGGATGGTGAGGATGAAGATACCTAACGTCTAGCAGTAGTTAGGTGCGCCTTTGCCCATGTCAATGAGAATGACGATTGGCGGCGAGACTCCATTTTTCATACCTATGCTAAGTGTGGCGAGAAGAGTTGCAAGATCATTGTCGACATTTGAAGTAGCACCAACATTGTGTCCTCTAGCACAATGACCCGCTTAGGATTGATGCCTGTAACCCACCGCCAGCCATATCAAGTCGCATGGGTTGACAGGTCATCCATTCCCGTTTTTGAAAGGTGTTGGGTTCCCATTTAGTTCTCTTCCTACAAGAATAGCTTGTGGTGCGATGTGGTACCTATGGATGTAGGTTATATCATTCTAGGTAGACCTTGGTTATATGACCGAGATGTGACATTGTTCAGTAGAACATGTGTTCTTTTATTTATGAAGGCAAGAGGATTAAGTTGAACCCTCTACCACCCAAGAGCACCAATGAGAGGAAAAATAATTGCGGAAGGGTGAGACTAGCGAAGTACCCAAATCTCTCTATGTCATTCATGTGAAATAGTTTGAGAGATAGATCAAGGATGCGTTTATCATTTATGCCCTCCTAGCTGAAGAATCCTCTCTTGAGTCGACTATTGATATACCACTTGATTTGGTCCCAGTGTGTTGGGAGTCTTAGGATGTTTTTCCTGATGATTTACCAGATGAGCTTCCTCCGATTTAGTCCCTGGAGCGACTCGATGCAATCTCGAAATACGTGCAGGATCATCATTAGTACCATCATACTTGCCGGATTTCTCTACCAACGCAACGCAGTCCGCACCAATGAGAGGAAAAATAATTTGCGGAAGGGTGAGACTAGCGAAGTACCCAAATCCAAATCTCTCTACGTCATTCATTCGAAAGAGTTCGAGAGACCAATCAAAGATGACCTTATCATTATTCCCTCCTAGCCAAAAAATCCTCTCTTGAGTCGACTATTGATATACCACTTGATTTGGTCCTAGTGTGTCGGGAGTCTTTAGGATGTTTTTTTTTTGATGATTTACTAGATGAGCTTCCTCCGATGAGGGTCATTCAACACTATCGATTTAGTCCCCGGAGCGACTTAACGCAATCTCTCGCACTACCGAATAAATCCCATAAAGCTTGCTTTGTTGAAGAAACAAGTTGATGAGATTCTTAGAAAGTGGTTTGTTCGAGAGAGCATGAGACCTTGTGTTGTGCCAGCGCGTATCACTTCCAAGACGGACGGATCATGGAAAATCATTGTCGAATACCAGTTTCCTATACTGATGCTTGACGACATGTTAGACATGATATCCGGTGCCACGATCTTTCCAAAGGTTGACCTTAAGAGTGGCTAATATCAAATTCGCATCCGTCTGGGTGATGGATGGAAAATCGCCTTCAAGACGAAGGATTGTTTATAGTTTGTCAAGTCATTTGTCTTGACTAATGCTCGAGTACTTTTATGAGGGTTATGACACAGGTGATGCCTTTCGCGAGCACGTTATCTTCATGTCTCATCAAGTTATCTTCCTATGATTCATTGTCTCATCTGAAGGAATGTCCACAGACCCTGAAAAGTTGAAAGCTTTGGTAAGCTCGCCCGAAATTAATAACATTCATGGCATCTGTTGTTTCCATGGATTATCTACATTTTATGGACGGTTCATTCGTCCCTTATCACGGATTGCATTAAAAAGGGAGAATTTAAATGCACTAACTCTGCTGTGAAGGCATTTGAGGCGATCAAATCCAGAATGGTTAAAGCCCAATTATGCACCTACCTAACTTTTCCAAAGTGTTGGAGGTCGCTTGGTGATACGTCTAGAGCTGGTATAGGTAGATTTCGAGTCAAGAAGGGCATTCCGTTGTGAGAAATCATATGATGCCAAACAAAAATACTCTACCAATGACAAGGACTTTTATGTGGTATTCCAAGCTTTACGACACTGGAGACATTACATACTGTCTCTAGAATTTGTCTTGTTGTCTAAAGCTTGAGGCTAAGATTTTAAACCCCAGACACGCGAAGTGGGTGTAATTTCTTTAGGAGTACACTTTCGTGCTCAAGCATAAAGTTGGAGTCGAGAACAAACCAGCCAATGCCTCGAGTCGTAGGATCGCACTCTTGCAATCTATGAGTGTTGAAGTGATTGGGTTTGAGCAGTTGAAGGACGACTATCCTAGCAGCCCCGACTTTGAGGAGTTGTATGCTCTTTTCTTAGCAATCTATTGAGGTGTGACAAAGGGTTTGCCCTGCAAAATGATTTTATATTCAAGGGCGACAAACTCTATGTTACGTTGCAAGAGTAGTCGGCTACTTTGGTCGCAATAAAAGCATTACCCTTGTTGAAGATCAATTTTATTGGCCAAGTCTCAAGCGAGACGTCGCCATGGCTTTGGACACTTCGCGGCCCAATGTGCTACAAGAGAACCCACTAAGGCTCTTTTGATTGGTGGTACTGAAGAGGACGATTAGGGAGAGTTTGAAGAAGAAATCCATGACCTTGACTTCAATCCCTGTGGCAAGGATGGTGAGGATACAGATAGTTCACGTCTAGTAGTAGTTTGGTGCGCCTTAGCCCAGGTCACACCTTGGTTGTATTACTGAGATGTGACACTGTTCAGCAGATCGGATGGGTGTTCCTTTATTTACGAAGGAAAAAGGATGAAGTTGAACCCTCTACCACCCAATAACACCAATGAGAGCAAAGATAATACGCTGAAGGGTGAGACTAGCAAAGGACCCAAATCCAAATCTCTCTACATTAACAGTGCGAAAGAATTTGAGAGTGAGACCGAGTATGAGTCTATCATTTATGCCCTCCTTGCCAAAGAATACTCCTGAGTCGGCTATTGCGAGAGTGACCGAGGTCCCAATGTATCCTGAGTTTTAGGATGTTTTTCCTGTTGATTTACTAGATGAGCTTCCTCCGATGAGGAACATTTAGCACGCTATTTATTTAGTCCCCAGAGCGACTCTACCCATTGTCCTGCACTACCGAATGAATCACATAGAAAAAGAGGTTGATGAGCTTCTTAGAAAGTGATTTGTTCGAGAGAGCACGAGCCATTTTGTTGTGCTCTCGCTGCTCTCTCCCAAGAAGGACGAATCTTGGAGAATGTGCGTTGATAGTCGCGCCATCAACCAAATCACCGTCAAATACCGATTTCCTATACCGAGGCTTGACTACATGTTCGACATGATGTCCAGTGTCACGATCTTTTCAATGGTTGTCCTTAAGAGTGGATACCGTGAAATTCGCATCCGTCCGGTAGTTGAATGGAAAACCACCTTCAAGACGAATGATTGTTTATATGGGAGGTTAGTCGTGCCGTTTGGATTGACCATTGTCCCAAGTACTTTTATGAGGGTTATGACACAAGTATTGAGGCCTTTTATGGGCAAGTTCCTGGTTGTGTACTTCGATTTTATCTTGATTTACAGTACCTCCAAGGAACAATAGTTGGATCACTTGAGACATGTTTATCAGGTCCCAAGGAAGGCAAACCTATTCGCTAATCTAAAGAAGCGTACATTCATGTCGCATCGTGTTATCTTCTTAGGGTTCATTGTCTTGTCTAAACGAATGTCCATATACCTTGAAAAGGTCAAAGCTATTATATGCTGGCCCAAATCGAAGAACATTCATGATGCCCGTAGTTTCCACGGATTAGTTACATTTTATCGGCGGTTCATTCATGGGTTTTGTTCCATCATAGCCCTTATCACGGATTACATTAAAAAGGGGGAATTTAAATGCACTAACTCTGCTGCGAAGGCATTTGAGACGATCAAATCCAGAATGGTTAAAGCCCAATTATGCACCTACCTGACTTTTCCAAAGTGTTTGAGGTCGCTTGTGATACGTCTGGAGTTGGTATAGGTAGATTTTAGAGTCAAGAAGGGCATTCCATTGTGAGAAATTATATGATGCCAAACAAAAATACTCTACCAATGACAAGGAGTTTTATGTGGTATTCCAAGCTTTACGACACTAGAGACATTACATACTGTCTCTAGAATTCGTTTTGTTGTCTAAGCTTGAGGCTAAGATTTTAAACCCCAGACACGCGAAGTGGGTGTAATTTCTTTTGGAGTACACTTTCGTGCTCAAACATAAAGTTGGAGTCAAGAACAAACCAGCTGATGCATTGAGTCGTAGGATCGCACTCTTGCAATCTATGAGTGTTGAAGTGATTGGGTTTGAGCAGTTGAAGGTGACTATCCTAGCAGCCCCGACTTTGAGGAGTTGTATGCTCTTTTCTTGGCAATCTATTGAGGTGTGACAAAGGGTTTGCCCTGCCAAATGATTTTATATTCAAGGGTGACAAACTCTATATTCCCTGCACATCCCTGCAAGATTTCCTTGTTTGGGAGCTTCACGTTGCAAGAGTAGTCGGCCACTTTGGTCGCGATAAAAGCATTACCCTCGTTGAAGATCGATTTTATTGGCCAAGTCTCAAGCGAGACGTCACCCTTATCACGTTGTTAGTCATGCCCTTTGAATTTACTAATGCCTAGAGTACTTTTACGAGGGTTATGACACAAGTATTGAGGCCTTTCATGGGCAAGTTCCTGGTTGTGTACTTCGATTATATCTTGATTTACAGTACCTCCAAGGAACAATAGCTTGATCACTTGAGACAGGTTTATCAGGTCTCGAGGAAGGCAAACCTATTCGCGAATCTAAAGAAGTGTACATCTTATTAGGGTTATTGTCTTGTCTAAACGAATGTCCATATAGCTCGAAAAGGTCAAAGCTATTATATGCTGGCCCAAATCGAAGAACATTCATGATGCCCGTAGTTTCTACGGATTAGTTACATTTTATCGACGGTTTATTTGTGGGTTTAGTTCCATCATAACTGTTGTCACGGATTGCATTAAAAATGGGAAATTTAAATGGATTAAATCTACTGCAAAGGCATTTGAAGCGATCAAATCCAGAATGGTTGAAGCTACAATTATGCGCCTACCTTACTTTTCCAAAGTATTTGAGGTCGCTTGCGATGCATCTACAGTTGGTATAGGTGGAGTAGTAAGTCCAAATGGGCATTCCATTATGAGAAGTTAAATAATGCCAAGTAAAAATACGCTACCTATGGCAAGGAGTTTTATGTGGCAATCCTAGTTTTACTACATTGTAGACATTACCTAATGTCGCCAGAATTCGTATTGAGGCACTTAGGTATCTCAGGCTTCTCAGCTCTTTGAAGAAGTTAAACCCAAGACTCGCGAAGTGGTTGGAATTTCTTCAGTAGTATACTTTCGTGCTAAAACATAAAGCTGGATTGGAAAACAAACCAGCCGATGTCTTCAGTCGTAGGATCACACTCTTGGATTTTACGAGTGTAGAAGTGACTGGGTTTGGGCCGTTAAACAATGGCTATCCTACTTACCCAGATTTTTGGGAGTTTGCTTTTTTGCTGAGCAATAAGTTGAGTGGCAATGGGTTTGCCCTGCAAAATGGTTTCATATTTAAGGGCGACAAACTATGTATTCCTCCCACGTCCCCTACAAGATTTCCTTGATTGGAAGCTTCACACTGGAGGAGTAGTCGACCACTTTGGTCGCTATAAAACCATTGGCTTCGTTGGAGATCGATTTTATTGGCCAAGTCTCAAGTGAGACGTCGCCAAGGCTTTGGACACTTCGCGGCCCAATGTGCTACAAGAGAACCCCCCAAGGTTCTATTGATCGATAGTACTGAAGATGACGAACATGTAGACTTTGGATAAGAAATCCGTGACCTTGAGTTCAGTCCCAATGACGAGGATGGTGGGTATGAAGATAAGTTTCGTCTAGCAGTATTTAGGTTCGCCTTTGCCCTGGTCAAGGAGAATGACGATTGGCGACGAAACTCCATTTTTCATACCTGCGCCAAGTGTGGTGAGGAGTTGCAAGGTCATCGTCAATAAAGGACCCAAATACATATCGCTTTAGATCATCGATGCGAGAGAGTTTGAGAGAGAAACCGAGGATGAGTATGTTTTATGCTCACTTAGCCAAAGAATCTTCTCCTTAGTCGGCTATTGAGGTACCACCAAATTTGGTCCCAGTGTATCTGGGTTTCCAGATGAGATTCCTCTGAAGAGGGACATCTCGCAAGTTACCGATTTAGCCCCTGGAGTGACTACCCAATGTCCCGCACTACCGAATGAATCCCATAGAGCATGCTGAGTTGAAGAAACAAGTTGGGGAGCTTCGTAGAAAATGGTTTGTTCGAGAGAGCATGAGCCCTTGTGTCGTGCTAGCGCTTCTCACCACCAAGAAGAACAGATCTTGGAGAATTATCGTCGACAGTGGAAGTTTCACTAACGTTGTATCCTCTAGCACAGTGGCCTGTTTAGGATTGACACCTATAGCCCACCCTCAGCCATATCGAGTCGCATGGGTTGACACATCATCCATCATCATTTCTCAACGGTGTCAGGTTCCCATTCAGTTATCTTCCTACAAAGACACTTTGTGGTGCGATATGGTACCTATGGATGTAGGTCATCATCCTGGGTAGACATTGGTTGTATTTCCGAGATGCGACACTGTTTGGCATATTAAACTCGTGCTCCTTTGGTTTTGAAGGCAAGAGGATTAAGGTTAACCCTCTACCACCCAAGAGCACCAATGAGAGGAAAGATAATACGTAAAAGGGTGAGACTTGGAAAGGATGCAAATCCGAATCTCTCTACATCATCAGCGTGAAAGAGACCAAAGACGAGTCTTTATCATTTATGCCCTCCTAGCCAAGGAATCATCTATTGAGATACCACTGGATTTGGTCCCATTGTATTGGGAGTTTCAGGATGTTTTTTCCTGATCATTTACGGATTTACCAGATGGGCTTCTTCCGATGAGGGACATTCACCACACTATCAATTTAGTGCCCGGAGCGATTCTACCCAATCTTCTGCACAACCAAATGAATCCCATAGTGTGCTGAGTTTTTAGTAAGAAGTTGATGAGCTTCTCAGAAAGTGGTTTGTTCGAGAAAGCATGAGCCCTTGTGTCGTGCCAGCACTTCTCATTCTACTTGAGGATGCTGGATCCCAAAGATTTGCTGCCACTATCTTTTCAAGGGTTGAGCTTAAGAGTGGCTACCATCAAATTCGCATCTGTCCAGGAGATCAATGGAAAATATTTTTCAATACGAAGGATTGTTTGTATGGGTGGTTAGTCATGCCCTTTGGATTAATCAGTACCCCGAGTAATTTTATGAGGGTTATGACACAGGTGTTGAGGCCTTTCATGGGCAAGTTCCTGGCTGTGTACTTCGATGATATCTTGATTCACAATACCTCTAAGAAACAACACCTGGATCACTTTAGAGGTTTGTCAGGTCTTGAGGAAGGAAAACTTGTTCGCGGATCTTAAGAGTTGTACATTTATGTCTCTTCAGGTTATCTTCTTAGGATTCATTGTCTCGTCTGAAGGAATGTTCACGTACCTCGAAAAGTACAAAATTTTTGTAAGCTGGCCCGAACCGAAGAACCTTTATGACATCCGTTGTTTCCACCCATTAGCTACATTTTATCAAGGGTTCATTCGTGGGTTTAGTTCCATCATAGCCCTTATCACGTATTGCATTAAAAATGTGGAATTTAAATGGACTAACTCTGCTGCGAAGGTATTTGAGACGATCAATTCCGGAATGGTTGAAGCCCAATTATGCGCTTACTTGACTTTTCCAAAGTCTTTGAGGTCGCTTGTGATGCATCTGGACTTGGTATAGGTGGAGTTCTAAGTCAAGAAGGGCAAAAACCAGACGATGCCTTGAGTCGTAGGATCACACCATTGCACTAAGAGTGTAGATGTGACTGAATTTGTGCAAGGATGACTATCCTACCTGCCCAAACTCTTGGGAGTTGTATGCTCTTCTACTGAGCATTCAGTTGATGAGTGACAAAGGGTTTGTCTTGCAAAATGGTTTCATAATCAAGGGCGACAAAAGTTGAATTATAGAATTAGGGTTCCACAGTATGAGAGAGAGAGAGAGAGAGAGAAAAGAGAGAAGAGGGAGAAATGGATGTCTTGTGATTAATTTCACAATGACCCCATAAATCTTATTTATATAAAGGGTTACATAACAAAGACAAGTATACCCCTCATAAGAGGTATTTACAGAACTACCCCTATACAAGATAAATACGTATTTCTACGTATCTGATAACACTCCCCCTCAAGTTGGCGCATAGATATCTTTCATGCTCAACTTGCATAAACATCTATGAAGTTGCCAACTGGGAACTCTTTTGGTGAAGACATCGGCTACTTGCTCATCTGTCTTCACAAAGGGGGTACAAACCTCCCCAGAGACAATCTTCTCCCGAATGAAGTGGCGATCCACTTCAATGTGCTTGGCCCGATCATGTTACACCGGATTGTGAGCAATGATGATAGCCGCCTTGTTGTCACACTACAAGCTCATGGGTCCCAAGATCGGAAAGCCAAGTTCAGCCACAAACATTTTCAGCTAGAGTATCTCACACAAGCCATGGGCCATTGCCCTAAACTCTGCCTCTGCACTGGATCTGGCAACTACTGGTTGCTTCTTGCTCCTCCAAGTAACTAGATTGCCTCCCACAAAGGTGCAATAGCCTGAGGTAGATCTCCTGTCATCCTTGGCACCAGCCCAGTTTGCATCAGTATATGACTATATTCTCATGTGGCCATTCTTCTGAAAAAGGAGGTCTCAGCCAGGGGTAGACTTGAGGTATCTCAATATCCTGTGATCTGCCTCCAAGTGAACCTCTCTAGGAGAATGCATGTACTGACTGATAACACTGACCTCATAGGCAATGTCTGGACGAGTCAAGGAGAGGTAGATCAACCTTCCAACCAATCTTTGAAAGCTCCCCACATCCTGTAAAGGTATACTACTCGAGTCGGCCAACTGGTGATTCTGCTCAATGGGGGTCTTCATTAGCTTAGCTCCCAGCTTGCCAGAGTCCTTCAATAGATCTAGGACATACTTTCTTTGTGAGATGAAGATCCCTTGGCTAGATCTTGCAACTTCTATGCCAAGAAAGTACTTGAGGAGTCCCAGATCTTTGGTCTCAAACTCGCTTGCTAGATGATCCTTTAGCTTGATCACCTCATTTGCATCATTCCCTGTCAGAATGATATCGTCAACATAGACGATGTGGGCCGTAGTGCTCTTCCCTAGGTGCTTCACAAATAGGGTGTGATCGGCTTGGCTTTGAGTATATCCCAGCTTCACTGTTAAAGTGTACCTCTCAAACCAAGCTCTGGGGGATTGCTTAAGCCCATAGAGGGCTTTCCTCAGACGCCACACCTTGCTGCTGTCCCCAGGAGGAGTGAACCCTGGAGGAGGTACCATATAGACCTTTTCATGCAGATCACCATGAAGGAACGCATTCTTCACATCCAGCTGATGCAAAGGCCATGCTTGGTTTGCTGCTACAGACAACAAAACCCTGATGGAGTTCATCTTTGCCACAGGTGCAAAGGTCCCCGCATAGTCAATCCCGTAGGTCTGAGTGTACCCTTTAGCAACCAGTCTGGTCTTGTACTTCTCTATTGACCCATCGGCCTTGTACTTCACTGTGAACACCCATCTGCATCCAACCGGCTTCTTGCCTCTTGGCAAGTCAACAAGCTCCCAAGATTTGTTCTTATCCAACGCTTTCATTTCTTCTATCATAGTAGCTTTCCTTCTAGGGTGTGCTAACCCTTCTGCCACGGAAGAGGGAGTGGGAATGGTGGAAACTGATGTGATAGAGGCTCTGTATGAAGGTGACAAGGCATCGTAGGAAACAAAGTTACTCAAAGGATGTTGAGTAGCCTTTTCTAATAGCAATAGGAAGATCAGAATCATCAGTAGACAAGGGAATAACAGGTATAGGGAGAGATGGAGGATTACCTGGATCCGAGGAAGGAACCACTAGTCCTGGATCAGCTGTGACTGTCGCCCTTATGCTATAGACTTTGAGCTTCTTCTGAGCTCCAGGAGCACTATCAATCACACTAGTAGTATGAGTGGGTGGAGGCCTCTCAGAGATAGGGATATAGCAGGAAGAGGAACATTCCACCTCTCTTCATTACTACTCTCCCCCTGAAGAGAGGTGGGAGAGAAAAAAGCTCCTCACGGAAGGTGACATCCATGCATACAAACTTCTTCCCAGATGATGGATGGTAACACTTGTACCCTTTATGGGTAGAGGAGTAACCGAGAAAGACGCACTTGAGTGCTTTGGGATCTAGTTTGATGCGATGAGGACCAAGGATATGTACATAACATACACACCCAAAGATGCGAGGAGGAACAGAGAAAACGGGAGAATCAGGGGAAAGAACCTGAAGAGGAGATTTAAAATTGAGGACACAAGAGGGTATTCTGTTACTTAAGTAGGCAGCCGTCAACACAGCATCTGACCAATAGGTCTTGGGGACATGAGAGCCAATCAAAAGAGATCTAGCTATCTTAGTCAAATGTCACATTTTTCTCTCAGCTACACCATTCTGTTGAGGGGTGTAGCTGCAAGAATATTGATGACAAATCCCATTGTCAAGAAGATAGTGTTGAAGGTCCCCAAACATATCTTCTCCACCCTGGTCAATATGAAGAACCTTGATGGAGATACCATACTGGGTTTGGATCATCTTATGAAAACCCTGAAAGATGGTATGAGCTGCATCATTGGTTTTCATGAGATAGACCCATGTACACCTAGTATGATCATCAACAAAGGAAATGAAGTAGCGGAAGCCAAAGATAGAAGTAGTTGGTGAAGGACCCCATACATCAGAATGCACAATGTCAAAACAAGTAAAACTTCTATTACCTCTGGAGGGATAATTTGATCTACAATGCTTGGAGAGCTCACATGTCTCACAGTGTAAAGCAAAAAAAGAAACAGAAGTAAACAAACTAGAAAATAAAAGTTTCAAATACTGAAAAGAGACATGCCCTAGACGAGCATGCCAGGTCAAAACAACATTTATCCTACTACTAGCAGAAGAGTGTAGTGCTGTGGGCTCAGGAAGGTGTCCATCCAGAAGGTAGAGGCCATTAGCTTCATGTCCAGTGCCAATCGTCCTCCTCGTCTCTAGGTCCTGAAAGACACAAGTAGGGGAAAAAGTGACTGCAGTTTAGGGTTTTAGTCAAAGCACTAACAGAAAGTAGGTTAGAAGTAAATCAGGGAACATGCAAAACAGATGAAAGAAGCAATTGGGGAGAGGGAAAGATATTCCTTTTCCCAGATACAGAAGATAAGGTGCCATCTGCTGTCTTCACCATATCATGGTCAGAACAGATAGTATAACTAGAAAATAAGGAAGACATGCCCGTCATGTGTTCTGAAGCCCCATAATCAATGATCCAAGTGGGACTGGACGATGGAAGAGACACATGATGAGCAGGTCTAGGGTTACTTGACTGGGCAAAGGAAGTGGACGATATGGCAGAAGGACCATCCAGTTGCTGAAGCAATCGTCGAAGGCCTACAAGCTCTGTGGCTGAGATACCACCAGGAGGAGCTAAAGTCAGAGTGGTAGTCAGAGACTGTCGAGGAGGAGCTAAAACCGAAGTATCCACACTGGCAGTATGAGCGCCAGAAGACCCTGGCTGGCTAGGGCGACCATGTAACTTCCAACATTTGGTACGCACATGCCCTAACTTGCCACAGAAATCGCACTTGGGCCTCTCTCTAGTCAAGGACTTCCCAGAAAAAGGTCCAGTGGGGGCATAGGATGGAACTCAGACAGGAATCTGATAAGATGAGCCTCTTTGAGACTGCTGAGGCTGATAAGCAGGAGAGGCAATTAGAGCTGATCGCTCTGGAAGGAGATGCTCACTCTGAAGAGAGATCCGCCTACTCTCTTCACTCTGAAGATAGGCGTACACATCACTGAGAGGGAAGATCCACCCTGCTACTCAAGATCTGAACACGAGCCAGCTCATAAGAAGGATTGAGGCCAGCAAGAAAATCAAAGATCTGGCCCTTCTCCATTTATGGACGAAAGGGGGCAATCTCTGTGGGATTGAGAGGCTGATAGGAGTAATAATGATCAAGCTCCTGCCACAAGGTACGAAGAGCAGTATAGTACTGAGAAAGAGACTTCTCCCCTTGTTGGAAGTGGGAGATAGTCTGTCGCAGCTGAAATGCTCGTCCATCATTTTGCTGCTGCGAATAGGTCTTCTCAGTGATCTCCCAAATCTCTTGCGCTGTGCGCATGAATAAGAAACTCTCACTGATATCAGGCTCCATAGAGTTGAGGAGCCATGACATGACAATAAGATCATCTGTCTGCCGCTGTCGATAAGAGGGATCAGATCTGGGAGGCTCAACTGTATCTCCTGTAGTGTGGCCAAGTTTCCCACGGCCCCCAATGAACAACCGTGCAGCCTGAGCCCAGCGTAAGTAGTTCTTGCCATCTAACTTCACTGAGGTGATCTGCAAACTTGGGTTCTCATAGGCTAAGTGCTGCACTATAGGGCCTCCAACTCCACTGGAGAGAACTTCTGTGCTCACTTCTGACCGGGATGGAGAAACCAAGGAAGGTGGAGGAACCACGGGAGGATCTGCCATGAAGACTATGGCCAAAGAAACTATAGAAGTACCAGATTGAAGATCAAATCGAGATCCAGATAAGACTAAATCACCACATCAAGAGTCAAGAAACATTTGAATAGGTCCTAATAGGCATTTTAGGACTCAAATAAGCATCTCAGAAAGGCTAATGGCAGAGAACAACAGCATAGAGATGGTTAAAAACATCCTAAAGCTACTAGAAGGCATTGCAAATAGATCTGAGATCATAAGAGGAAGGATGAAGATCCAACCGATAGCCCAAATTGGCCAAAAAAGTCGCCAGCGGTAACTAGTGGGTAGAAAAAGATTTCCGCAACCTTCAATCCTTTGTGGAATCACTCATGTGATATATCCGCATGTTGCTGAGATTGGGGGGACTAGATCGAAGCAACAATCCCCCCCCCCCCCCCCCCCCTCCCCCCCCCTCCAAAAAAAAGTCATTAAGGGTTAGGAAAACCCGCTGGTTCAAAAATTGAGTTTTCTCAATTTTTCGAGGAAAATGGCTCAAAAACCCTTGAGATCGATCCCAAAAATCTTGAAAAAATCCTTAAAAAAGGAGATCTAGCTAATGGTAGAGTTTGGGGTGAAAAGGAGGAGACCTATCCGTACGATGCTGACGTCAGCCTATGGCCTGGATGACGTCATCACCTTCCTGGATCAAGTCAGAGAAGAAACTCTTCTATCAGCCCTGCAACCTTGCTCTGATACCAAGTTGAATTATAGAATTAGGGTTCCACAGTATGAGAGAGAGAGAAGAGAGAAGAGGGAGAAATGGATGTCTTGTGATTAATTTCACAATGACCCCATAAATCTTATTTATATAAAGGGTTACATAACAAAGACAAGTATACCCCTCATAAGAGGTATTTACAGAACTACCCCTATACAAGATAAATACATATTTCTACGTATTTGATAACAGCAAACTCTGTATTCCTCATACGTCCCTGCGAGATTTCCTTGACTGGAGCTTCACGCTGGACAAGTAGTCGACCACTTTGGTCGCGATAAAACCATTGCACTCGTTGGAGATTGATTTTATTTGCCAAGTCTCAAGCAAGACATCAGCAAAATTATAAGTCAATGCCTGACATGTCAATTGGCAAAGCACAGAAAGCAAAACACAGGATTGTATACCCCATTGCTAGTGCCACCTTCTCCATGGCAAGATATTAGTATGGATTTCGTGCTTGGGTTGCCAAAGACTATTAGACAACACGATTTGATTTTTGTTGTGGTGGAGGACTGTTTTTTTAAATCTCTCAATTCCTTCCTTGTTCTAAAACTTTCGATTCATCTGGGATTAGCCTAGATTTTCTTTGAAGAGGTAGTACGTCTGCATGGATTTCCAAAAACCATATTGTCTAATCGGGATGTAAAGTTTGAGTTATTTTTGGAAAACATTGTAGCATATGATGCCCAGTAGGATTTAATTTTTGTCTGCTTACCACCCCTAGATGGATGGTCAGACCGATGTGACTAATCAGAGGTTAGGTAATCTCTTGAGATGTCTCGTGGGTGATCTGTAACCGAGTTTACATACAATAGTTTAATCAATAGGACAACTGATATGAGTTCATTTGAAGTTGTCAATGGTTACAAACTGTGGAAACCTGTAGATCTCATTTCCATGTCAGTCACACAGGCCATCTGAATCTACTTGTACGTTTGCACGCCCATTCATGATTTGCATGCTGCGTGTGAATAATGAAAAATATAAAATATATACTGACTCACACTGTAGGTATAAGGAATTTCTAGTAGGTGATTATGTTATTTTTAGGATGAGGCCAGAGCGATTTCCACCTAGAGTCGTGATGAAATTACAAGCTCGAAGTGCATGAGCATTTAAGATATTGAAACGAGTAGGTTACAATGCCTATGTTTTGGATCTGCCATCGGATATAGGCATCAGCTAAACATTTAATGTGAAGGATCTTGTTCCTGCCCAGCCCCACAATTTCAGCTGACAACCCTTCACCTCACTATGGGTACCCAGGTTTCAGGATACCTAGGTTACACTTGACCAGCTGCACAGAAACCAGTTGGCAGCGCTACCCACGAGCATTCATCTCGGGATCCTAGCAATAGATAGGTTCATATACCTAATCAGGAGCACAGAAATCAATCGACCAGCTGGTTCCTTACACCCAACTGGTCAGCTGGGGTGATAGCTTCCAAATAGGGTTCATACACTCAGCTGACACAAACAGTGTTCAAAATCCTAGTTGGATACATACTCGACGAGCACATCCGGAGATAGTTTTCTAGTAGAGCTCGAACGCTCGACTAAGGGAGATCTTTCCACTACAGCTTCCTATTAGGAGATAGTTTCCTAGTCAAGCCTGGACACTTGTCAAAGGACGAGCACATCCAGAGATAGTTCTCTAGTAGAGCTTGAACGCTCGACTAAGGGAGATCTTTCTGCTACAGCTTCTTGTTAGGAGATAGTTTCCTAGTCAAGCCTGGACGCTTGGCAAAGGACGAGCACATCCGGAGATAGTTTTCTAGTAGAGCTCGAACGCTCGACTAAGGGAGATCTTTCCGCTACAGCTTCCTAGTCAAGCTTGGACGCTTGGCAAAGGAAGATCTCTTCATGGAAGTTTCATAAATGAATTATGACAATCGTGAAGGAAAGGGCACGTGGGCCTCGACAGTTAGCCAGGGACAGATGCGCATGGTCGACAAGATCTGCAGAATCCTAACAGAATGCCAATTGAAGAGGAAGGGAGATTCTAGATAAAGAAAGATCCTCAGAATCACGCCAACTAGGCACATCATTCTGGGGAATACGCTCCTAATCCAATAGAAACACACCAACCTCACCTATAAAAAGAGTAAGCCCCCTTCCGCAATAGGGATCGAAAAATCATCCAGAGAAATTATTCCTCTCACCCTACTTGCTACCTGCTTTCCTCTTACACCTGATGACTTAGCCGTCGGAGTGTCTTTGGCAGGTACCCCTCCATGCAAAGGTGATCATCGTCATTAGCAAACGTTCTGCGGGCAGCTCAACCTTGGGTTGCATGCCTGATTCCTCGGAGATTGTAGGCAAGATCAAATATTTTGCTCCCACATCTTCTGGCGTCTTTTATGGTCAATGACTAAAAAGTTTCCTTGACAAAAGAGAGATCATTCATCTTCGCGGCCATGGTGACTACATGGAGAACTAGGGTCGGGGAAGCCAGGCAGTTGACCCTCCTCCGATTTCAGAGACACCTTTATAGAGATGAGGAGAGTCAGAGAGAAGCAGAATGCACAGTGCCTCTTAATTCCTTGCCTTTAAGAGGAGAACAACCGACTAAGATACCAGTTGGAGAAGCAATCCCAAAATGGGGACCATGCTTCGAGCAACCACACTTAAAGGGAAGAGCTTGAAGGGCACAACAATGCAGTTAGGAGTTGGCACGATAGCTTAGACTCGGAGGAATTTGATCTTAGGAATCCGAGGACCAAGAGCAGGGATTCAGACATCCTGGTAGCCACTCGAACCTCTCGGCGGGAGCCAAGAGCGCACAGTGATGCCGTTTGGTGTCAAGAATGTCGGGGCCACCTACCAGAGGTTAGTTGACGAGATGTTCCATGACATGATTGGGGACACAATGGAAGTCTATGTTGTCAGGGACCTACTTGTAATATCTTATATTCTACAGGGGGCCCTTGTAATATTGTAAAACTTCACTTAATATATATATTGGGTGAAATCGTGTAGGCTATTCTAAGCTCTACACGATTTGTCCTCTTCCCCCAATTCTCTTCTCCTCTCCTCTCTTCCATCTCTAACCCTAATCTCTTATCCTGGTTACGATCCAAGATTACAACATGGTATCAGAGCATGGTTATGTAACCATGGCTCAATCCTAGAGGTCTGAAGAACCCTAGGGATTGCGAAATTCAATACGAAGGGCTTTCCAAAGAAGGAGATCATCTCCCATGGATAGCCGCAGGCTTTAGAAGACTCTGAAACCCTAGCCGCCCACTCCAAAAAGGTTGGAGAAGTTCTCTCAGGCCTAGCCGCCCACTCCAGAAGGCTTGATAAGAGCTATCAGGCATAGCCGCCCACTCCAGAAGGCTTGATAAGAGCTATCAGGCATAGCCGCCCACTCCAGAAGGCTGGAGAAGAGCCACCAAGCCTAGCCGCCCCTTCCAAAAGGTCAGAGAAGACCCTCTGGACCTAGCCGCAGGTCTCAGAGGAGCCAAGAACCTCTCCCTAGTGCTACCGCACCTATTCAGGAATAGGTCCCCGGAACCATTCACAAGTTTCCCGCGGGTGATTTTTTCTCTAATAGAAAATCTATAAAGGAGTTGTTCCAAAAAGGTCTGAATCCTGCGAGCAACGCGAGCTGGAGGCTTTAAAAATAAAAAAAGAAGGTGATCTGCACCTCTGCAACAGTAGTTCGGGTGATTTCTTATCAGTCCAAGTTGCTCTATTCCTCAGAAAAGTCTTCTCTACTACCATGAGTACATCTGAGGAGTCATCTTCTGCCAAGTCAGAGATCATTGTTGCCCCACCCAGTCTGGGAAGTCATGGTGATCACAGCCCGGGCCTACAGATCACTACGGTGAAACTCGACGGGACCAACTACCTCGCATGGTCTCAATCTGCCAAGATGTACATCACCGGACGAGGCAAAGCCGGCTATATCACTGGACGGGTCACTACACCTGATTCCTCCGATGCCACGTTTGAGAAGTGGGAAGCGGAAAACTCGATGGTCATGTCATGGCTGCTTCACTCCATGCATCCATCGATCAGCACAGGCTTCCTCTTTCTCCCGACTGCCAAGGATATATGGGACACTGCATCACAGACCTACTCCCAAGATGGGAATTTTGCTAGGATGTATGAACTTCAGCAGGAGATAGCACATCTGAAGCAAGAGGTAGATCACTACCAGACCTACACCCTTGCATGTACCAAGGATGCTACGGAGTTCCGGAAGATGATTGTGCGCGGACGCATATTCGAGTTTCTTGGCGGCTTGAACCAAAGCTATGAGCAGGTTCGAGCCAACATCTTGGGCAGAGATCCACCGTCGTCGACCATTGCACAGGTCTACTCCTACATCCAGAGCGAGGACAGCAGGAGGAGAGTCATGAGCCCTAAGACAGATGCTGATGTTCCTTTATCTGAGAAGTCTGCCTTGGCCACTCAGAAATTGAGCAAACCCACATCCAAGAAGGATGGGGATCTTGATGATCGTGATCGACTCAGATGTGATCACTGTGGCAAGCGTCGCCACACTCGGGAGACCTGCTGAAGTCTTCATGGTCGTCCCGCACAGTTCTCTGGGGGAAGCAAGGCTCCTCAAAGAAGCCCTCTGGTAGCAAACATGGAACCTCAGCCGCTCATGCCACCAGTCAAGATTCCTCTGATGTGACCCCTTCCTCTGGGCAGTCCAACACCTTCTCTAGCATGGACATTGACAGGCTTCGACAATTACTTACTCAACTTGATGGCCCTTCCCCACCTACATCATCCTTTGCTCAAATAGGTACATCCCATTCAGCCCACCATGTGTCTACGGCACCCATTGGTCCTTCCTGGATCATTGATTCTGGTGCCTCCGATCATATGACTGGTATGTCATCCCTTTTCTCCACCTATAATATCTGTTCGGGTAAGGACAAGGTCCGCGTAGCCGATGGCACATTCTCTTCTATCTCATGGAAGGGCACTATATCTGCCACACCTACTTTGTCTTTATCCTCTGTACTTCATGTTCCTAAATTCACCACTAACCTGCTTTATGTTAGCCATCTTACTAAGAGCCTAAACTGCAGTGTTACCTTTTTTCCTACTCACTGTGTTTTTCAGGACTTGGAGACGAGGTGGATGATTGGCAGTGGTCGTGAGGATGGTGGATTGTACCTGCTCGATAGCCAGCCAACTTCATATTCTGTTGCACATCAATCTAGTGCCACTGTCAGTAGTTCTAGCGTTAATAAAGACCTGTTAATGTGATGGCATAACAGGCTAGGTCATTTACCGCTTTCAGTCATGAAGAGTCTGTTACCTCAGTTTGCGTCTATTCCATTTTTTGAGTTCAACTGTGAAACTTGTGTACTTGCAAAACAATGTCGGGTGTCTTTTCCGACCAGTAATAAAAAAAGTACGTTTCCTTTACAGCTTGTGCACTCCGATGTTTGGGGACCCAATCCCACCACTTCTATCTTTGGTTTTCGCTACTTTGTGGTTTTTGTGGATGACTACAGTCGTTACACTTGGATCTACCTTATGAAATCAAAAAATGAGGTGCATACTATCTTTCAGACCTTCCATAAAATGGTGTACAATCAATTGGGCACCACCCTAAAAGTCCTACGCACTGACAATGGGGGGGAATACATGTACAGTGGCCTTGCCTCCTACTTTGAAGAGCATGGAATTCTTCATCAGACTTCATGTGCCAATACACGTCAACAGAATGGGACCGTTGAGCGAAAGCATCGCCATGTCTTGGAGGTTGCTAGGGCACTTCTTTTTGGTACTCGGGTACCCAAGGGTTATTGGGCTGACGCTGTGTTGACGGCATCCTACTTGATAAATCGGATGCCTTCTCGTGTCTTGGGGTCGAAGTCTCCCCTTTCACTCCTGTTTCCTTCATGTCCTGTGTTCTCCATTCCACCTAAGGTCTTTGGTTGTGTTTGCTATGTTCACGCCCATCACAGGAAGGACAAGTTAGATCCGAAAGCCGTTCGATGTGTGTTCCTTGGCTATTCGTCCACTCAAAAGGGATATCGGTGTTTCCATCCCTCTACCCGTCGTCGGTTTGTTTCTATAGATGTTACCTTTTTTGAGAGTCTTCCCTTCTTCTTAGTTAATCGGACTTCTCTTCAGGGAGAGCTTGGGAGTATTGACGAGAGTCCGATACCTCCACAGGGGGAGATTCCTCAACCAGTACCCCTTGATTTGCCTGATGAGTCTCCTATACCCTTGTCCTTATCTCCTACTGACACTGTGCCACAGGATCCGCAGCTGAAGACATATGCCAGACGACGTCAAAAAAGAGAAACAGTCCACCATCCAAGCTCACTGCCAGGAAATCCAACTCGATCCAGGTAATCGTGTCCTCAGTGATCCTCATGATGATATGTCTGTTGCTCCTTCTACTATCCTTCCCATAGACATTGATGTACCTATTGCTCATCGGAAGGGTGTTCGAAACTGTGTTACCAAGCACCCTATCTCTCACTTTGTTTCCTATCAACAGCTCTCACCATCCTACAGGGCATTTGCTACTTCCCTATCCAGTGTCGCTCTGTCATCTGGTGTCTCAGATGGCCTCAGCCAGCCTCAGTGGAAAGTAGCCATGCTAGAGGTGATGACAGCTCTAGAAAAGAATGGTACTTGGGATTTGGTTCCATTGCCTAGAGGAAAGAAACCCGTGGGGTGCAAGTGGGTATATACAGTGAAATACAAAGCAGATGGAAGCATCAACAGGTACAAGGCTCGTCTCGTTGCAAAAGGGTACACACAGACTTATGGATTGACTACCAGGAGACGTTTACTCCTGTGGCCAAGATGAACTCAGTTCGAGTTCTGTTATCTCTTGCGGCAAATTTTTCTTGGCCCCTCCACCAGTTGGATGTCAAGAATGCCTTCCTCTATGGTGATCTAGAGGAAGAGGTCTACATGACAGGTCCTCCAGGGTTCAGTCCGACTGGGAGTAAGGAACTTGTGTGCAGACTGAAGAAGGCTTTGTATGGGCTTAAACAATCACCCAGGGCTTGGTTCGAGAGGTTCAGTTCCGCAGTCAAGAAGATTGGTTACTCGCAGAGTTAGGCGGACCACACTCTCTTCATTAAGAGAAGTCAAGGTCGTCTTACTGCTCTTATTGTGTATGTGGATGATATCGTGATCACTGGAGATGATCCAGATGAGGTTTGCAGATTGAAAAAATACCTCGGCACAGAGTTCGAAATCAAGGATCTGGGAACCTTGAGATACTTTCTGGGCATTGAGGTTGCTAGGTCAAAGCAGGGTGTGTTCATCTCACGGAGAAAGTATGTACTTGATCTCCTTCGAGAGTCAGGAAACTTGGGAGCTAAACCAGCCGATACGCCTATAGAGTAGCAACATCGGCTGAATCCTGTTGATGGGGATCCCATTGCTGATACAGGCCAGTTCCAGAGACTTGTTGGGCATTTCATCTACCTTTCGCTGACACGACCAGATATTGCATACGCAGTCAGTGTTATCAGTCAGTTCATGCATGCCCCTCGCTCTCCACATCTTGAGGCAGCACATCGAGTGTTACGCTATCTTAAGGGGGCTTCAGGGAAAGGTCTCCTGTTTAGTAAGAATAGACACCTGCGAGTTGAAGCTTATACAGACGCTGACTGGGCAAGTTCAGTCACTGACAGACGTTCCACATCAGGGTACTACACGTATGTGGGAGGTAATCTGGTGTCTTGGCGCAGCAAGAAGCAACCAGTTGTCGCCCGCTCCAGTGCCGAAGCAGAGTATCGTTCTATGGCTCATGGTGTATGTGAGCTTCTATGGTTGAAGACTATGCTCAGTGAGCTCGGATATCCTGTCAAAGGGTCTATGCAACTGTATTGTGACAATAAAGCAGCTATCAGCATTGCTCATAATCCAGTTCAACACGACAGGACAAAGCACATTGAGATAGACCGTCACTTCATCAAAGAAAAGCTTGGTCAGGGACTTATTTGCACACCGTATGTCCATATTGCTGATCAAGTTGCAGATGTGTTAACTAAAGGTGTTACTAAAGGGAACTTAGAGCACCTGTTATCCAAGTTGGGCATTATAGATATCTTCGCACCAGCTTGAGGGGGAGTGTTGTCAGGGACCTACTTGTAATATCTTATATTCTACAGGGGGCCCTTGTAATATTGTAAAACTTCACTTAATATATATATTGGGTGAAATCGTGTAGGCTATTCTAAGCTCTACACGATTTCTCCTCTTCCCCCAATTCTCTTCTCTTCTCCTCTCTTCCATCTCTAACCCTAATCTCTTATCCTGGTTACGATCCAAGATTACAACAGTCTACATAGATGACACCCATCTGCAAGATCTCGGGAAAACCCTTGACCGACTCCGTCAATACCAGATGAAGCTGAACCCAGCAAAGTGTGTATTTAGAGTGACGTCCAGAAAGTTTCTTGGGTACATCATCACGCAACGAAGTATCGAAGCAAACCCATAGCAGATTAGAGCACTTACAGAAATACCGTCACCAAGAAATCAGAAAGAAGTCCAGAAACTAGAAGGGCGAATCGCCGCCCTGAGCTGTTTCATCGCAAGATCTTCTGAGAGATGACAACCACTCTTCCAATTGCTCAATAAGTGCGGAACCTTCAGTTGGACGGACGAATGCAAGCTGGCATTCTAGAACAGCAAGAGCACCTGGCTCAACTCCCAATCCTACCTAATTCGAGCCGGGAGAACCTCTCAGGTTGTACTTGGCAGAAACCGATTGATCCGTCAGTGTCATGCTATTCTGAGAGCTCGACCAAGGGGAGAAGTCGGTCTAGTTTATTGACTAGACCCTGTTAGATGTTGTGAGTCTTGTGACTACGTAAGCAAGTATTGAGAAAGTAGCTCTCGTATTGATATACGCATAGAGAAGACTGAAGCCGTACTTTAAGGGGAGGACTATCATAATTTACGTTGACCTCTCCGGCAAGATCGCAAAATGGGCTATTCACGTTGCTTAGTACGACATCCAATATGCTCCCCAAACCTCAGAGAAAGGAAACACCCTTTTTTGGTTCCTAGCAGACTTCCAATTCAAGACGTAGCTCTACTAGGACGAGGACACAAATACTCCTGCTCTCGGAGGTCCTGAAAGCATCCAGGCCACAGACGGGATGGAGGCCGTTCATAGATGGGTCGGCGAAGGAGAGGGTCAGGGATCAGGACAGTGCTGGTGACTCTCGTGAATGCCCGATTGAAGAATGCAATTAAACTGAGGTTCAAGGCGGTTAACAACGAGACGTAGTACGAGGTTGTGATCTCTAGGCTCAAGGCAGTTGGAGATGTCAACAGTTCAGATATCAAAGTCTAAACTTGACTCCCACGGGTAGTTACCCAGTTTGAAGGGTCTTATCAAGCAAAAAGCAACAAGATAGCGGCTTACCTAGCGGTCATTCAATAATTGGGAATGGACTGTTCCAGCGTAAGTTTCCTACAGCTACCGCGATTGGAGAGTCGTCACGTCAACGCACTAGCCTACCTTTTGACAATGTTGGAAGGAACGTCAAGAAAGGTACTACTTGAATACCAGGAGCTCCCAGAGCATAGATTCCAATAAAGTTTGCACACAGCTCCGGTTCACACTGGAGACGACCCAAACTAGATGGACGATAGAAGCCAAGCTTAGAAGGTACAGAGGACCTCAGGAAGGTACACACTGTTGGATGGAAAGCTCTACAAAAGATCGGCAACGGGCCCCCTCTTAAAATGTCTATCCTCGGTTGAAGCTCATGCCGTCTTGGGTGAGATACACGCTGGGGAATGTGGTAATCACTGGGGGGCTAGGACCCTTGTTCACAAAGCAATTGCCCATGGCTATTTCTGGCCTTATATGCAGAAAGTCACCATGGCATTTGTTCAAAAATACAAAAAATTCTAGAAGCAGCATATTTGTCTCATTACAGTGGCAGCTGAAGAGTTGCACCCTGTTTTCAGTCCTTGGCCGTTTGCCAAGTGGGGGCTGGAAATCGTAGGCCCACTCCGAACAAATCCCAGCAATGTCCGGTTCCTCGTGGCCACAGATTACTTCACCAAGTGGATCAAAGTCGTCCCCTAGTGCAATTACACTCCTCTCATGTCAGGAAGTTCCTTTGGCACAACATTGTCTGTTGGTTCGGAGTTCCCACATGAGATCGTCACAGATAACGATAGTCAATTCAACGCAGATGAGGTCCAAGCATTTTGCCAAGCCTTAAGCATTAAGAAAGTGAAATGCCTCTCTATTCCAATGTACCCATAGAGCAACGGCCTCGCTGAGGCAACGAACCGTGCCATACTTGACAACCTGAAGAAGAGGCTAAAAAGAGGTAAGGGTAGGTGGGCTGAAGAACTCTTAGGAGTCCTTTGGGCATACTAGACCACACCCAGACGGACTATTGGCGAAATGCCTTTCTCCCTAGCTTATGGGATAGAGGCAGTCATCCCCATGGAGGAACTGATCCCCACAACAAGGACTAAGGCAGTCCAATTAGAATATAACGACGAAATCATGGCCCGTGACCTCGACATGTTGGAGGAGCGCTGAGAGAAAGTCATGTGAAATTCCCTTTTAATTACTAGGTTAAGTCCTAGAGAGGGGTGAATAGGACAATTTTTAATTCCTCTGCGAATTCTTTTTGGATTAATAAATTATTGATCACAAAAGGCGGAAAACGATCAAGCTATTAAAATAAAAATCATCCACAGAAGCATAGATATGGGAAAAACTGAGAAACAAATATGCAAACATTAACAATCACACGATACTCAGATTTATAGTGGTTCGGTGACTCCGCACCTACGTCCACTGTCCAATACTCACCACGAGCAGTATTATATTATTTCAATCATGCATTACAACATTTCCAATCGAAATAAATAATCAACCAATTAAGATTACACTTAGTCTTAATCTAATAAGAATCTCCTCTCGCTCACCTAGAGAATCAGCCTAGGCCAGTAATCTATTTAGATAAATTCTTTTCTCTTGGATCTACAATCCACAACTCAGTTAGATGAGTGCTCACTCATCCACTAATCACAAAATACACAGTGTTCATAAATTTCAAATTTTATAAAAAAGGTATTAGTTCATAGAAACACTTACCTCTCGATGAATACGATCGAATGGAAAATCATTTGGAGAAGAATTCGCCCAAGAGACACTCTGCCAAGAGTAATCCTCTTCTTGGAAGAAGATGCTTACAGAATAATAATACCAAATAGTCTCTTTCAAACACTTAGAGCCTTCACAACGAATACTCAGTTTTGCTTTGGTGAAGCTCTCACAAATTCCAGATCTCTGGACTTAAAGAATGATAATCAAGTAAAGTAGAGATCTCTTGATCGGGTTAATTCTAATGAAGGGAGGGGGCTCTAATTTATAAGCAGGCCTCCCATCACTAGAACCGTACTGAATATAGCCGTTTGAAATGTCAAAATGCGCTTCTAATCGCATAAGAGATTTTGTCAAACGAGATCCGAAACGGGCACGGTCGACCACATTATTGGCGCCGGTCGCCTGGAGACAGAGCCTTTAGTCAATCGCCCGCTCAGGTTTACACACCAATTTCCTAAACCCGAGAGTTAGGGTCGACCAGACCTTCGGTCGCCTGCTCATAAAGGCCGGTCGGTCGGACCTCTTTGTCTGAAATCGAATTCTCCCAAAGTAATTAGAATTTATCTTCTCGTTACACGCACGATCCCTAACTAACACATAACCATCTAAGGTAAATCAATATCCGCTGGCAACGCGCAGTTTTACCCTCAGATTTGCGTTAGTAACCGCAACACGAGTCTTTTAATAGTTGAACGTTCGTTGAGTGAGAATATACTTGAGCTTTTGACTTTGTCTTCGGTTGAGCTTGATCACTTGACTTTGTCTTCTGTTAAGCTTGATTATCTTGACTTTGTCTTCAGTTGATCTTGAGCACTTGGGTTGATTTTTCTTCAGCTTTAATCCTTCTTTGATTTGTTTTGTCAAGTCCACTTGATCTTTGACACTTCAGTCTTCAGGGGATTCGAGGCACAACGATATATATTACCGAAGAACTAAGTATTCTTGGGATTTGACAACCGAGACTTTTCACCATGCTCGGGCTTATTGACTACCAACAGAAAATCAAAAGGTCATTTGGCAGGTGAGTCAAGAGATGGATGTTCGTCAGGCGACCATGTGCTTAGAAAGGTCTTCAAGAACATAAGGGAGATGGCAGTGGAAAGCTTTGAGCAAACTAGGAGGGTCCTTACATAGTCGATAGGCTAGGCGAAAACGGATCTTATTACCTGAAAACCAAAGATGGTGATGTACTTGAAAGGCCCTGGAACACTTCCAACCTTTGCATTTTTTTTATCAATAAAAGTCCATTTTATTTCCTCTAGACTCACTCCCGAGCGTCACTATAGGGAACCAGCAAGCTCTCCTCATCAAACCATGGCTTGTGGTAGGAACCCTAGAGACCACACTAAAGGGGCACGTCCTGTCCGATAGGCCAGGGAACCAACAAGCTCTCAGCATCAGGCTTTGACTTGTAGCAAGACCCTGAAGACCTGCCTTATAGGCTAAGGACCCTATAAGGAACCGGCGTAGACTCGACCTTGGTAGAGGCACCTCAAAAAACCCCACTCAAGGGCACAAGTCCTGTCTGACAGGTCGGGGTACCGACAAGTTCTCAACATCAAGCCTTGTGGCAGGAACCCTAAAGACCCCATTCAAGGGGCACGATACCTGCCCCGTAAGCTAAGGGCCCTGTAAGGAACCGACGTAGACTCGGCCTGGGCAGAGGCACCTTAAAAGACCCCACTCAAGGGGCACAAGTCCTGTCTGAAAGGACAAGAAACTAGCAAGCTCTCGACATCATGCCTTGACTTGTGGCAGGAACCCTGAAGACCCCATTCAAGGAGCACAAGACCTGCCCTACAGGCTAAGGACCTTGAAAGGAACCGGTGTAGACTCGGCCTGGGCGGGGGCAACCTAAAATACCCCACTCAAGGGGCACAAGTCTGTTAGCGGATGATGTTTTCCCGCGCACGTTTTGTGTTGGCCCGACGACCCGTTGGTATACATAGTTGTTTCACCTTTCCCCAGCAGGTCGATCTTTTCGGGTAAATGGTTGTTTAAGATGGTATCAGAGCCTTAAGGACTGGGAGGTCGTTGGTTCAAGTCTTCAGTGGAGTGTATTCCTGCTGAGGGGGCGTGTTAGCAGATGGTGTGTTCCCGCGCACGTGTTGTTGGCCCAATGACCCATTGATATAAATAGTTGTTTCGCCTTCCCCAATATGTCGAACTTTTGGGGTAAATGGATATATAACATGGTATCAGAGCCTTATGGCCCGGGAGGTCGAGGGTTCAAGTCTCCAGCGGAGTGTATTCCTGCTAAGAGGGCGTGTTAGCGGATGGTGTTTTCCCGCGCACTTGTTGTGTTGGCCCAACGACCCGTTGGTATACATAGTTGTTTCACCTTTCCCCAACAGGTCGATCTTTTGGGGTAAATGGTTGTTTAACAAAGTCCTGTCCAACAGGCAGGGGTATCGAGCCTTGCCCCGTTCCAGAGGTCCCAAGGGTTCCACTTGTTGAATACACTACCTTTTCCTATGAAATTGGTTAGACGGGAAAAGAAAGCAGTAGCATAACACAGAAAAACATAAAAAAAGCTAATTCATTAAAAGAAGCCCAAAGGGCAGTTACAAGAGAAACCCCGAAGGGTGGTTAGATCAAATGAAAAAAGGAAAGAGGGATGCCTAGTTCAAAAATGGGCGCATCCGGGCAGACTACAATATCCAGATGTGCGGCTGCTTGCCACATGCCTGGAGCCGACTACAACATCTAGAAGTAGTCTCACCCATGCTTTGTTATAGCCCTCTGGGTACCCCTTCTTGTATGTCACCTTTTGGAGCTTAGTGGACAGCCTTCAAAGTTGCCTGTTGATCGGCGTGCTTCGCTTCACATGCCGCAAGCGCCTTTTCTAGCTCTTCAACCCTCTTCCGGAGGCCCTCGTTCGTCGTCTACTCGACATCAAGCAGATCCTCGGTAGAAGTCCACCAGTTCTCCATCACCACAGTCTGCATTGATGATGGCATACTGGGACTTGGCCTCCTGCAGAGCATCTTGGGCCTTCTTCAGCTCAGCCCTAACAAGCTGCAAATCACCTCTAGCCAGTTGCAAGTTGTAGCTAACTAAAAGGCCTCTTGTAGTTTCACCTCAGTAGATTCTCGAACCACCAGGTTTCATTGCAATTGTTCTTCCTAATTTTCCAGGAACGTTACATGCTAACAGAGAGTGTCGATGTAATCCTTGAGCCCTAGATAGGCAATGGATTACAAAAAGAAGCAAAACAGATCAATCGACAACTTAAAAAAAGGCAAACGACAAGGAGACGAGGCATACCTCAATGAGGCCTCAGCTGATAGCATCAAAAGCCATGAAGGGCTTAGTCGGCTTTGCAAAACGCTCCATGTCCCCCGGCAGGCAGAGAGTCTCAATTAGATTCACAGCAACATCGGGGTCGCTGCAGGAAGCCTTAGAGGTGATTGGCCGCCCATCCAAGAACAAGGCTGTAAACTTATACAACCTACATACTGGTACGGCCCAATGGGAGACTCGAGGACAGAAACATGCTCTGGTTCCACACAAGGACCCGCGGGTCCTCCAGCTCAAACTCTAGCGCAAGAGGAGCCTCATGGGGGCCCGACTACTTGTGTAGCCTTCTCTTCTTTAACCGCCGCACAAGGGGGGGCACGAACTAGGAAGGATATAGCTCAAAGTTGTCCTCCATAAAATTTTCTAGCGAAGGGATGAACCGAGGGGGAACCGTACATAGGTGTTTTGAGTCGGAAGCTAGGACCTTAACAGACAACACGCGGGCGCTCAGCATTACCGGCTGAGGCTTGGACGAAGCTCCCGGACCTGGTAGAATACTGAGGTTGTGCAGCTCACGAGCACGATCATTAGTCGGCATCGTGTACCGTCCGAGTGACGGAAGGAGTGAGCGATGGGGACCCCTCGTATGTCTGATCACGTACATCTTCAAGCGCAACCTCATCAACAGTCGAATCGTCGACAATAAGCTCATCGCCCCACTTACGTCAGGACAGGGGCACAACGTCCAGGAAGTAATCGGTATTCTCCTGAATGGCTGCCGGGTAGTTCACGATACGATTGGGGAAAAATAAAAGAACAAGTCGATAAAAAGGAGCAAAAGTACGTGAAAAGGGAAGAGAATACGACTCAGGGAGGAGCCTACTTGTACGGCTAAAGTGCAAGCGCACTACACCTCTTGCCGGGTCCCCCAGGGTCGGATTACTGAACTTCCAGCCGCAAGTCACCAACAAAGGAGGCTGTCACCATCCCTTATGAGAATTAGGGAGTCTATTGAGTAGCTTGGACTCCTTACTACTAGTCAATAGCACAAAGGACTCCTTACGGTCCTTGTAAGGGCAGCTTCATAGGTAGTACAGAGTGTCAATCTCCCGGAGAGCGATATTGGTGCTTCAAACCTCATTGATAAACAAGATCCGAGAGACCATCCTCCAGAAGTTTAGATGCATTTGCGCGAGAGCCTTGTCGTAGAATATCAGAAGATCCTGGACTAGAGGAGATAGCAAGAAAGACATCCCCACCTCAAGTTGGGGGAGACATCCATGTTCTCCCCTAGAAACTTACCAGGTCTCACAGGGACGTGATTCGGAATGCTTAGATCTCGGACTAGCCCAGCCAAGGCTCCTCTTACTCATTACCAGAGGAGACGGGGAAGAGGCCTTAACAACTCCCCCTCCCCTTCCTACCTCCTGAGATGGTTCTGTAGAACCCTTAGGAGCCAGTCATGGTCACAAATCGAGCACCTCCAAAATATGCCCTCCTCAGCCTCAGATTCAAACTCCACAACATGTCGTTTACGGAGTACCATACTTGCAGTGAGCAGGGAAGAGATGAGAAAGAGTAGACGGGCAGAAAGCAAAGACATATGAGTAGCAGTGTAGCTTAGAATTAAATGTGCATGACCAAAAATGCCTAAGGCATCTCTTTATAAAATGGCCGCATGAAGATAGCAGATAGGAGACCTGGCCATAGCAAAAACCCTGCAATCATTGCAACGACAAAGAATGAGGTTACATCATGGTGACCATCCTTAGAGCCCCGTGCGTATAATAAAACCTGCCAACCGTCAACATCAAAAAGGCATAAAGCCATTAATGCGCCATCAAGTCGTACGTCGTTACAACAATTCTCGAGGATAAGTGACAGACGATCTCTCCGAGAGGGGGGCGATTTGGGTACCCAGATTTCACGGCACCTCCATAGACTGACACGTGCCCACTTCAAGATGTGTGTCACAGTTGTTGGACAATAGGAGACACAGAAATCACCAAGATCCCACTCGGATGGAGTACTTCCTCTCGGGAGCTATCATCCAAGAGTCTAGGCAGTTCAGAAACTCGTCCAAGACCATCCACCACCATTGTGGATTATGCGGATCGTTTTTAAGACTTTATCAAGGGAAGCAGAGCTTCCGGGAAGATGCCACAGTGGTAGTCGGGAAGCTCCCCACCACCACTATGGAGGGATGATAACCTGCTTTCTGTATTGCAGTTACCTTTTTTCGACTCATTGTGTTTTTCAGGACTTGGAGACGAGGCAGATGATTGGCAATGGTTGTGAGGATGGTGGATTGTACCTACTCAATAGCCAGCCAACATCATATTCAGTTGCACATCAATCTAGTGCTCTTGTTAGTAGTCCTAGGGTCAATAAAGTCCAGTTAATGCGTTGGCATAACATGCTTGTTTTGTCTTTTGAGTTCAATTGTGAAACATGTGTACTTGATAAACAATGTCGAGTTTCTTTTCCGCTCAATAATAAAAACATGTCTCCATTGCAAATTGTTCATTCTGATGTTTGGGGTCCTAACCCCTCTACTTTCTTGTTTGGATTCCGTTATTTTGTGGTGTTTGTGGATGATTATAGCTGTTATACTTGGATATATCTAATGAAATTGAAAGATGAAGTGCACTCAATTTTTTAGTCATTCCATAAGATGGTGTGTAATCAGCTGGGCATTGCATTGAAAATCCTATGCTTTGACAATGGTGGGGAATACATGTGTGGCCTTGCCTCTTACGTTGAGGAGCATGGCATCATTCATCAGACTTCCTGTGCTGACACTTCTCAACAGAATGGGGTCGCTGAGAGAAAGCACCACCATATTCTTGAGGTTGCTTGCGCTCTCCTTATTAGTTCTAGGGTACCGAAGTGCTATTGGGCTGATGCTATTTTGACTGCATCCTATCTTGTTAACCGTATGCTTTCGAGTTCTTGGGTTGCAAAATATGAGTATGAAGGGGTTACGATGGGGAATACCGTATAAATACAATCCAACTCGATCCAAGTAATTCATCTCCCATTGATCCATATGATGTTATTCATGTTGATCCTTCTGCTATTCCTCCTATGGATGTTGATGTACCTATAGGGAGAAATTGGACCCTAAAGATGTGCATTGTGTCTTCCTTTGCTACTTATCTACTTAGAAGGGGTATCGATGCTTCCATCCTCCTTTGCTACTCATCTACTCAGAAGGAGGTTTGCCTCCAAAAGGCTAGGCGTAGCCTTGAGGTGGAAGTCTCGTTTTTAAAGAAAAAAATTTGCTTGAAAATTTCTAAAAAAAGATATAATCAATTGTAGAATAATTAGGAACAACATACCATGTGAAAAAATAACTTAAATAAGCATAAAAGTTATTGAGGCTATAGCTTTTACCTCAGGATTGACACTATCGGGCACTCTAAAAACATAAATTACATAACTAAATTACCAAATCTAAATAGTTAATAATCTAGGTCCACTAACAAAGTAACTAACAAGATAGCGCTATGAAAATAGTAGAGCAAGTTTGTAATGCTTTGATTTCTTGCTTGAGTTTGATGAGGTTCTTCTCAAGAAAACCGTAGGAAGTGACGGAATAAAAATCCGATGAAATTTGAGCTCTATGAGAATCTCTCTTAAGTGGGGAAAACTAGGGATGAAAGCTTAGATTTAGGGTTTCTTACAAAATAAAAGGTTTAGAGAGCAAAATTAAGACCTTTTAGGTTGTTTTTATCATAAAAGATTAGTGAGGAGGGTATTTGGGAGAAAGAGTGGGAAAAAAAATAAGGGGTTGCAGTTTCGGGTTTTAACGTGTAAAAGTGAGGCTATAGCCTCAGGTGTGCCTCGAGGCTATAGCCTCATAAACGACCACTGAGGCTATAGCCTCGTGGCTATTTCTTGGCGCCTTGAGGCAAGGTGAGGTGAGGCTCAAGTGATCGTAGCCTCAAAAAACCTTTTTAAAGCATTATATAGTGAAAATTTTAGATTTTGAAAGTTTTAACATGTAGATAGTTGAACAAGGTATCCTTGACTGATCTACTGATCAGCGTTTATTGCCAGCATATTCATATCGAAAATGTTAATGCTAGAATTAGATCTGAAGTGGGTCTGAGAAAAAGTGCAATTGAAGTTGGCATTAGCTTAAAATCCTGCAAGCAATATGGGCCTTGGGGAAGATAAATCCCTTTTTCTGGGATGAAATCATACATTTTATCATTTTCATTTTTATTTTTGTGTGACTAATATTGAATTTCATATATGTGCATGTGTATTTGGCAAAATTACAACGGGTCATTGATTAACTTGTGTTTTTCATGGATGCCTTGTCTTCAATTACAATTACACCACGCGGGCACAGTTGTATACATCACAATGACAGCTTGGTAGATGAGAACTGAATTTTCTTTATACAGTTCATTAAATGGTGAAAAGTGGACAGTTCCTGTATACACCGCCTGTATTATTCTATTTACCAAAGCTATCGCTTTAATTTATATGACTTTCGACGGACCTGTTCTTTCCAAGAGAGTGAAAAGTGGATGGTGAACTATACACTGAACATTGATGTCTACTGCGGATGAACTTGTTCATCGATCGTTGTATAACATTGTTTGCTTTCTCATAGTGACAAATGTGTAATGCTCCTCTTCTTTTCCTGTTCTATAGGATGAGAAGGACAAGAAAATTCTGGAATTAATGAATGAAGTGGACAGTACGAATCAACGATGTGAAGTGTATCGAGCAAATCTGCTTGCAGTTTTGAAAGATATGGAGGAACAAAAGCTAAAGCTGTCTGTTAAAGTTCAAAACGTGAGGCTTAGCTTGAAAGATTGAAGCTCAATGGCAAGATGGTCTTGGCATTCAATCTTTTTCCTGTACTAATACTTGAGGTGGGGTGTACTTCAATGGGCTTCTCTGAACTTCTGGTTTTTTCATATTTTGTTTTTGATAGTGGCAGGAAGCATTTTCCCTTTTAGCTCTAGAGCACATTATGATGTATTAGATAGATGTCTTATTCAAACCTATTCTGCAGATTCGTTGTTGGATGATCTTTAATTTAGTTGGCAGGTGGGAGAGAGAGAGAGAGAGAGGCATATAAAAGAATAACTTTGTCACTACAACCAGTTTGGTAAGCTTCTTCCTTTGCAGTTTGCCAGGGATGGTTTTCACATCTTCATTTTTAAGGTAACCATCTAGCAAATTCAAAAGGAGTAACGATGCGATGAACCACAACATTTTGTGATGCATTAGCTATTGCAGCAATATTTGATGGGTTGTCAAATTCTATCCATTAAGAGATCCCACGGTTTGGAGCCTTGGACATGCTAGAAGTTGTGTAAAGAGGAGGAAGTCCATAGAATCAGGTAGCTAGGTTCATTTGAGCTGTGAAATTTTTGTTCTACACTTACAGCCCATTCATGAAGTCCCTATCTATAGACAAATAACAGAATACTGTCCGTTTTCAATTACATGGGACAGTGAAACGTGGTCTATTTGTTCCTCACTGTACTATGGTTTGGTGGATTGAAGGAGTGACACAAGAAGAGCCAACTGTTATTAAGTTGCTAGATTAAAGAAGAGAAACGCATAATTTGTATTTGTAGCAAATAATACAATTTCCAATTTTGATCTAAAGCACATACAGTTGGGGAGTGTTATGGCTTAAGATTTTGTTTCATTTCGTTCTGTCTCGGTTGATGTCTCATTTTGACAGTATACTGAGATGATATATAGGGGAATGTATAGTCTAGTGCCAAAAATGTAATTACATATTAAAATTACATTTTCATGATATATGTCTTTTACAACACAAATGTAAAAAAATAAATTTGTAGCCTAATTAAGCATTAGAAATTGATTAAATCTTATTGAGATAGAAATTGATTTTTCATTGTTTCGATTTGCCTCGTCAAGACTTGTCCTTCTGTCAAGTTATCAAAACAATGATACAAAATGATTAGAAAATGGTTTCATCTTATCGAGACATTATTTTTTCGTTGTTTCATTTTATCTCTGTTGAGACTTCTTGTTCCGTTAGGTTACCAAGACAATTTGTCGAAGACGAAATGATATTTTAAACTTTGCCCAGCCATCACATTGCCTTTTTAGGACCATAATCACAAAGGAACCAAAACTTGTCCCTAGCACACAATTATGGTTGAGACCACAATCACAGAGGGACCAAAACTTGGTGTCCGTGTTGAGAAATGCACACTGCTTGTGCCCACTGCACATGGAGCTCACTTTAAGGCCTACTAACCTTATGTATGTTTGGCCCATCTCTTGGTGGAACTACATACCCAAAAATCACGATGTTAAAATGCTAAATGCAATGGATACAAATCATCAATTAAAGTGATTTTTGATGTGTAGACCCATCAAGAGTTGGACCAAACATTTATAAGGCAATGGGCCCTGAAGAGTTCGCCATGTGGCATTTTGGGAGGACTTCAAAAATTCCAACGGATAAAAAATGAAATTTTGATGTGCAGATCCATCAAGAGGTGGATCAAACATCCATAATGTCAGTGGGCCGTAAAGAGTACTAGTGGCATTTTGGGAAGGGGGACTTAAAAAACTTAGGCTCCAACTTTGAAATGGACCACAATTGTCCATTGACTAACATTGCAAGAGGTAGTTGTCAAAGTAGAGAAGCATATGTCACCAATTTTGGCCACGGGCAATATTATAAAAAGTGAACTTCAAAAAGAATTGACAGGTTGTATGTATCAATTGTAGAGGCGCTGATGAGCGGCATAACCATGTGGACCGTCATAGGTAGTTTTCTGCTTTCATCAATCGTCGAAAAGAATTGATTGATGGGATTGTTGAATCAATTTTTACCTATATTACTTTGGAGGAAAAAAATTTCTCCAGCACTATAATAAATCCCAAATAATGTTGGAATCCCATGGTTAAAAATAAACCTATGTAAAAAACTCCTATCCAACGGTTATAAATCACTAATCAGTCTTGACTTTTGGCCTGTAAGTCCACCTAGGGATGGGCCAAACGTCCATACTGTCATTTGTCTGTAAGAGTGTCACGTGGCTCCTACTATGGTCTGTCATCAACATTGATGCTGACGTCCATCGTCAAAGATTTACTCCCAGCAGCGCTGGAGAATAATTAAAAGAGTTGATGGGCTTTAAGATCAAAATGACTGAAATGCCCTATTTCTATTTAGGAGTAAAACAAAATCCTGGCTCCCCCACTGCTTGTACTTGCAGATCTAGAATTGATAGTATGACTAACCCTTTTCTTCTTTTTAGATGGTTAGAGAAATGGCTACCGATTTAGAAATAAAATGTCAAATAGTTTTTTTTCACGTGCATCAAATTTGGCGCACCTCACACACACCATAACTGCACTGTGTGATTTGTGAATCATTTGAAAATGCACATGTCATTGGTATTGATTCAGGCCATTAGATTAAGGCCTGGCCTAATCCATTTTTTATGAAAGTTAAGCTTGAGATTGGCCCTTTTATCTAGCGGTTCTTAAACCAGTCCCAGCCCATCGAGCCTATAAATGCTGCCCAAGACGGGTCCATTGGGATATGGGCCTAGAAACCCATAGGGCCAGCCCGCACCATTAATGCCCTTACCCTGAGCTTCATTTGTTTGCCTCCATTTTGCTCATTTCACTACCTGCGCACTTTAGTAGAGACTCGTCTGATGCATGAGAGAGAGAGACGTATCAGGATAATTGTGGATGATGTCGGACGAAAAAGCATCCACGTGTACTTGAAACCCTACAAACCTTGCCAGCCGGTTTTAGCTTGTTGGAACATATGGGACCTAGTCAGTGCTAGGTCGCCTCTAACATTTTTCCTTTCAGAAAAGGAAACAGATTCCTTCGGTAGCCTGTACCCTCAGTCCACGTTGCAAGATTCTATTTGTAGTGGACGCTTTAAATGTCCAACCACAAGTGACGCTATAACCATCCATAACGTTAACCTAACCCTTGCCAAATGCCAACCAATCGATTTACTCGAGGCTCGTTAAGGTCTCGTGAGCGACCTCAACTTCGTGCCAAACATCGGCAAGTGGTTATTATGATGCCGTCAGATTCAGCCACGTGGACATCTATTTGCAAACAAAGTCTACCTTTCTCGGAACACTCCACGCAGCCCCCAGTATTTCTTTCTCTCTCGCGCTCTTTCTCTCTCGCAGTCTCGCTTGGTCGACTCGATTCTATGGAGGAAATTAACAGGAGCCGTCAAGATTCCGTTACTGCCGTCAAAGAGCTGACGGTTTTCCAGGGGACTGAATCGTCGCTACTTCACGCCATAATTGCTCTGTCGGTTTGGCTCGGGGCAATCCATTTCAACGTGGCGTTAGTCCTAACGGCGTTCTTCGTCCTTCCAGCTAAACTAGCGTTCGCGTCCGTGATACCGCCTTATCCTTTTCTGTCTTCTCGATCTTTTCGTCTCACATTTTGCTTTTGCCCTTTTTAACACCTTTCAAAATTTTATTTTATTTTATTTTCTATTCATTTCAGGGTATTTGGACTGCTCATATATCTTGCGGTGATACCTATCAACGACAAGAACAAATTAGGGCGAAAATTTTCCAGGTAGCAACTTGGGTTTTCGTTATTGAATTCTTATTTTTTTCTCCTTTTTTATTTTTATTTTTTAAAAAGTGTTCTTTGTTCTCTCAATGTATCGTGTGAAAAATAAAATAAAATATAATTTTTGTTGAAATTTCAGGTATATTTGTAAGCACGCATGTGCGTATTTTCCGGTGACTCTACATGTGGAGGATATACAGGCGTTTGACCCAAATCAAGCTTATGGTGCGCCCTTTGGCCTTTTTTTTTCCTTTCCATTTTCACCATTTTTAGTTTATTATGTGATTATAGAGATTGGTAGTGGCGGGCATGTCTCATTAATCTGGACCGTCTTTTTTGTGGATCTCCTCTTGGATGCCCCACCACTATTTGAATAATTGTCAACAATTATTTGTTATAACCATCCTAGTCTTGGCTCCTTGTGATGTTTTGGTTATAGGCTTATAGCCCATCCAAGAGGGGCCTGTTTGGATGCCCAATTTCGTTATATCAAATTTTGCTAGATAATAGTACGTCAGTTGCCAGAATCCAATTTTAGGAAAATTAGGATTTAAATGGAGTTCCCCGAAACGGCAATTTGACTTGTAACTTTTATTTACCAGATGGGGTTTGTCCAATGTACAATCTGATCACGCCAATTCAACTCATTGCTAAAAATGTGCAATACCAATTTGCCCAAATATCATTTTGGATGCATCCAAACAGGCCCTAAATGAATTGTTCTGATTGATGAGTCTAAGTACACCTTGTGAATGATGCTTGGTTCCAACCTTCACCAACATGTACGTGCCAGCAACCCAGTTTTTTCACCATTAGATTATTACATTCAAGTTTGAAACCTTAAAGAACAATAGAAGTAAAAAAAAAAAAACTAAAAAAAAAGTGGATAACAAGCTCATTGACTGTGTTTCAGTTTAAATGGGATGTTTGGGAAAAGCTTCACAAAGTTAGCTGAGTATAGTATTTGGTTGCTAACGCAATCTGTAAAGAGTTCTCACCAAGGGACCAAAGAAATGCATATTCACTATTTTACTTCTCATTAGTGCAAAATTTGATTCTCAATAGTACTCTCTTATGATGATTGAGTAAGCTCTTTAAATTTTAGCGGTTGAACTCAGTTGTTTGTATCCATGCCCGTCTACATGTGGTGGAACCGTTTGTTATTTAAAGTATCTTGAAGCTTCCTTGCATTAGCAACTATGCTTAAGATTACCTTGAGGTTCTTCCTTTCATCTCCAGCCCCCTCCTATCATTGATTATGCCACTGATCAAGTTTTGTCATGCTCAATTATTTTGCTCATGATTGCATAGAGCATATTGGGGTTGGTTGCCATTTCAGCCAGGGGAAATTCATCACAGTTGGCAATTCAACCAAGACTTGAAGTGTGCGGTGTAGATCCATTGGAGGAATTTACCTCACAGATATCATTAAAATTGTCTTAAGGCAAGTTAATTTTGATTGTATGAGTCGACTGGGATGTGTCCATACAAATTTCAGATAAGTTTGACAACTCACTGAAGTCCTATCAGGCCTGACCAGGTTGGCACTTAGATCATGCTGGTTTCAATGTTGGCTGAGTTGTACACTGAACTAAGGTCCCAATTGTCTCCTTAAAGTATCCTTATTCATACCAAGTTGATTTCCATTTCATTTAGGGGAAATTCAGGCTAGCATCTGTTCATCTTCTTTGGGGATCTCTTCGTTGTGGTGTTGAGGAGATACCTTTGGTATCCATTAAGCGTGTAGGATACTTCTTGTTTATTTGCATTATTTTATGCTTCTATATGGCTTAAGGCTTTATACTTATTTGTTTACCTAGTAAATCACATCCAATTAATGAGTGGTTTTGTGTTACTCACGTTTAATGACTTCACCGTAGTATTAGTCCGACGATTTTAATCTACGTTATGCTCTGCTTTGCAAAGCTAATGATTTTAATGTATGCTTCGTGCAGTTTTTGGCTACGAGCCACATTCCGTTTTACCAATCGGTGTTGTCGTTCTTGCGGACCTCACAGGTTTCATGCCTCTGCCAAAGATAAAGGTCCTTGCAAGCAGTGCTGTAAGTTTTACTGCTCCAGTGCCTGTAAATATCAAGTAGTGTTTGTTATCTTTCCATCGTTCTTAGCACTTGGGGAAAAAATATCAGGTTTTTTACACACCATTCCTAAGGCAAATATGGACATGGTTGGGGCTTACACCTGCAACAAAGAAGAATTTTATGTCGCTGTTGGCAGCTGGTTATAGTTGCATCATAGTGCCAGGTGGAGTGCAGGAGGCATTTCATATGGAGCACAGTTCCGAGGTTTGTTTCTACTCTTAGACGTCATTTGTTTATGGCAGATTCAAATATTAATTTTTTTGTTAAACACTGTTACATGTAGTTCACGTGGCCATTGCTAGGTTTGGGACTTCTGGGGTTCACCATCATAGTTTTCCCCCCACCTTCACAAGCATGCCCAGCTTTCTAAGTTGGTAAAGTTTGTGCATGTTCATACCATAGACCTGGATTAAGGACCCCATCCACCTACTACCCTCTGCTTCCATACCCAAAGAAGAAGAGAAAAAGTCCACAAAATTGCTAAGTTCTTCCCAATTTTAAAGCTGATTTTAACATTAGACTAACTGTCTTTTCCTGTCTTTTGGTACAAGTGTAAAATGGTCTTTATATTCTTTCCATGTAAATTGGCTGAAAGTGCAACACCACAAGAATTATTACCCTTAAAACATAGGTGTCAAAATTCAAAACCCACAATGTCTCAACACTATAGACCATTTTTCCGTTGCTCTGCTGCATGCTTAAGTAGTTGAGTAAACTTCCCCAACTTTGTTCTAGCCTCTTCTATTTTATGGAATCTCAAGGGTTTCTTGGGTCTCCCTCACATCTTGCTTTATACTAGTTCTGCTTTGCCTCTTCTCTCATTCTTGTGTGGCCTGACAAGTGAAGGTAACAATCAGTCCCACTAGACGCGCACAGTAGTAGACTAGATAATGAGTTTTGTTTATGCAACATTTGGTTTCACTAATTTAGGTTTTCTTCTATTTATGTTTTATATTGCCCTTTGCATTTTTTGTAGGTTGCCTTCCTCAAGACAAGAAGAGGATTTGTTCGCATAGCCATGGAAATGGGCCGGCCTCTGGTTCCAGTTTTCTGCTTTGGTCAGGTATTTGGATCTTTTCCAAAGTACAGGTTTCCTTTGTACATGCATGCATGAGATTGCCAACCTTTGTATGGAATAGTTAATGTGCTTCTATACCCTACTATCTCTTGCCACCTTTTACACTTGATGGAGGTGGTGGCCATTGAGATTTGAATTTGTGTCTGTATGTGTGTATGTTGCTGCACTCACATTAATAAAGTATCTCATTTTTCGTCAAATTTTCCAACTACAGGGTAATGTTTATAAGTGGTGGAAGCCCAGTGGGGAGTTGTTCCTTCGCATTTCTAGAGCAGTCAAGTTCACCCCAATTGCCTTCTGGGGAATGTTTGGGTATATTCTTCTTTTCCTGCTTCCTTGTCGTATCTTTAATATAGTTGTTTTCTGTAAAGAAAACAAAACACCATGCCTTCATCTACGCTCGAGGACAATTATTGAGCCAGTCCCAGACGTCAATATGCTGTAGAGAAAAATATAAGCATATGGGTTGAGACCATGAATCATTTGGAATGGATGGTCTCTATGTTGCAATTGTGATATCATGGTTTGAGCCAAGCTTGCCTTCCACACACACACACACACACTAAAGTTACCTGGAACTGTTTGGCATCTCATAATTTTCTCTTTTGATTTGTAGATCACCTATACCCTATCAAAACCCCATGCACGTTGTGGTGGGTAGACCCATTGAACTCAAGAAAAATCCACAGCCCTCCACGGAAGAGGTAGGATTGTCCATAACCCCTGTTCTTGTTGGATTTGAACATAATTTTATTGTTTTGTTAATCCTTGGGAAACTGACAACTCGTCACGGAGGTATCCATGCCTCAGATGCATAGTTTTGCTTTCTTTGTTCTAGATGGAGTTACCACGCTTATTTATTAAGAGTTCAACATATGCATTGCATTGCATTGATGATCTGAGGGGATGCTTGTTCATTTGGGTTGCCAAAGGAATGCTATGCCAGCTGGATGAAAATAAATAAAAAAAGAACAAGGAGGAAGAACCTTCTTCAAAATGGAACCAACACCTTAGAGCCATTCTTTGTTTCTTTGTGTATTACATTAAGGGGATCAATACCAAACTATTTGGGTGGGAAACACGAATCCTACTCTATCTAGGGCTTTCTCAAGTTGGGGGATATATCTTCGGATGATCTTTTCTTACTACCACCACATCCTTTTAGGCCATCCTTCGTCTTTCTAGAGCTTTCAACCTGCACTGCAGCACTTCTTGTTGGTATCGTTGGTCTTTGTTGGGCATGTCCAAACCATTTCAATCAACTTGACTCTTTTTATCCTCTACTAGTGGGTGGATCCCTTTGCAGGTAATTATGGTGATGAGGGATTGTGGGTGGGTTAGAAAACGGTCAAGGGTTTTAATAGAGAAAAGTTTCAGAAGTATCAAATATATGCAATGCAGTGTTACCCTCAACATCAAGCATAGTTTTATTGCGTATTACTGGATACACGAGATTGTTGTGGCTTGGAAGCTATATATTAGGCTCCTGTTTGTCTGTAGAAAGATCCACAACGAGCAAAGAAAATTCTTAATCGGCGTGACCTTGTTTGTGCAGGTGAGTGAAGTTCACAGTCAGTTTGTTGAAGCCCTTCGAGAGCTTTTTGAAAGGCACAAAGATAGGGTTGGCCATGCTGATCTAAAGTTGAGAATTCTTTGATGTGATTCTTATTTATGTTTGTGTTGCCTCTCATTTTCTTCCATTCATGTACATTTACATGGCCACTTTGCTTATTTATTAGCTTGATATAATCAGGAAGAATGACGGAAATAAAAACCTGTAAAGCATCCCCCAAACTGTGGGAAGCTTTCATTACACTCGATATCATATTGCCCCTCCCAACATAATCCACCAGAAAGGCTACAGACGACCCTTATTTTTCATTTTTCCCAAAAATGTTCCTAAATTGCTGTAATGTGCTCAAGGGTATTCAAGATAAATTTTTAATATATACTTGTCTTTATACTTTACTACCCCAGAATGCCACGTGGCACTCTTTTTGCGGTCCATTAACCCTATATCACTTCCCTTAGTCTACTTACATTACAAAAATCAGCTTACCCTAAAAAATGCTAGAATTCATCAGCTAGAAATCACCTTATGAAAATGCTCATATCGAACGGCCATAAATCACTAATCCGACTAATTTTTTGGTGTCTCGGTCCACCAAAGAGTAGGCCAAGCATTAATGTGGTCATTGAGCCCAAAAAGAGTGCAACATGGCAACTTTGATGTCAAGCCTTAGACATCAAAGTTTCTCTTGATCATCACAAGTGCTCCTCCACTAGTGGTGTATTGTTAGGGTGTGGGATTGGGGTAAACCAAGAATGGTGCTTAATATCGGGCTCATGCGATTTGGTATCCTCATTTCGGTTAACCGGCTGTGGAAGCCTTTAGGGGGTGCTCTCGGGCCCCGGCCCAGTGAATATCACTTATTCTGGTGTTTATCGGAGGTGGTATACAATGCACTATTGAAGATTTACGCGTTAATGAAGATCTTTATACTGCATCTCTTATTTTTTTTCTACCATAAGAGGAAATATAATTACGTGTCAAACATCCAAGGGCCCCACCGGTCACCTCTTACATGTCGGCTGGCTGTCTCATCAATTGAAACCACGTCGCATGGAAAGGGCTATCACCATCTAATCAATTGAAACCACGCATTGGGTTGTCGCATGGATAGGATCATTGAATATCAGCTGTGGATTTTCGTTTTCACGGTCAATTCGCAAAGTTTTTCACCAAGAAGTCTACAATGGAAAGTGTTAATTGGATCAAATATATGATTGGAGAAGGGGGTGTTTAGGATCACATGAAATGTTTTCTACCTTAGATCGAAATATCTATATAACAAAATAGGACGGTTGTCTCCCTCTCTTATCCGGCTTCATAAAGGATGGCCAAGATCTTATCACACCAAATGGACAGTGGATCTCAGCCATTCACACCCAATTTTGACAAACGCTTTGTCGATGAGTGCCGTGGGCACGGGTCACCTACTATTTACCTACATATAAGGAATGAATGGGTTGGATTTACATATAGCCTAAGGGTCAGGCTCAGGAGCCCCACTTTTTATGCCTCCAGAGGGGTGTTACCGTTAAAACGGATTGAAAATGCCAGGGACAAAAATGGAAAACATGGATTTTAACGGAAAAAAGTGGTGCTGAAATTCAAATTTAAAAATTTGAAATTTAAAAATTTAAAAAAAAAAAGAATTTTAACGTAAATTTAATGGTTTTCTTATACCCCTCTTATTTTATATGGCTTCAATAATGAGTGGCTGAGATCCACTATGCTTCATATCGAAAAGTGCTGCGGGCACGGGTCACCCACGCATATATCAAGACAACTCAGTTGTATTCTCTTATCTTATCCATCAATCTAATGTGGACAGTTAGATAAAAAGTGGTTGAGATCAAATCCATCGATCTAATGTGGATGGTTAGATTTCAGCCACTCAATCTGCCTCGTTCGACATCAATTTATTCAAAATTTAAATTTCGGAAAATTTCAAAAAAGAAAATAAACATTAATCTATTTACAAAAACAAAAATAAATTTCTGAGATTCCCAAAAAAAGTAACTAAACGCCCTTTGAAAGGTGAAAAGATTGACTGTTTCTCCTGACAAAAGCTGAAAATGTTGACAAACGCCCTTTTAAAGGGTCCATAGAGGAGTAAAACTTGTCCCGATACGAGCCACATGGCACACTCTTATCGGACGATGACCGTATGGATGTTTGGCAAATCGCTAGGTGGACCTACACACCAAAAAAGAAACATGATTAGTGGTTTATAAGCGTTGGATTGAACTTATTTTCATGGGTTGATTTTAATCGTTAGAATTTGAGCATTATTTGAGTACAAAGATCCAAAGGTTGTAAATTATTAATCAGGATGATTTTTTTACTGCAAGTCCATCAAGGGACTGATCAAACATCCATACGGTCAATGTCCACTAAGAGTGTGCCACGTGGCTCGTATTGGGACAAAAATTTACTCTATGGGAAATGCCCTTCTAAAGGGCGTCTGTCAAGTACAGACGTCCTTTAAAAGGGCGTTTGTCAGCCTTTTCAACTTTCTCAGTTAATCTTTTCACCTTTTATTTATGTCAGGGAGACACGCCCTTTCTAAAGGCGTTTAGTTACTTTCTTTAGAATTGTCAGAATTTTATTTTCGTTTTTGTAAATAGATTAAAGTTTTTTTTCTTTTTAGAAATTTTCCGTTTAAATTTCAACACCGTTATTTTTTGTTATTTCTGTTATTTTCCCATTTCTCCCTCTGTACATTACAATCCGTTATAATGGAAAAAATGGTAACGCCCCAGTCCGTTATACCGTTTGAGTGCCGAAGGCACCCAATTTTTGCAAACGCTTTTATCGGAGAGTGCCGTGGGCATGGGCCATTTACTATTCTATATAACGAAAGACATTGGTTGTCTCCCTACTTATACCTCCTCTTATAAGCATCAACAAAGAAGGGCCGATATCTAATCCTCCCCCAAATGAACGGTGGATCTCCGCCACTCAACTGATTTTGGCAAATTCTTTGTTGAGTGCCGATGGCACGGGGCACCCACTAGTTTCATACATGTCAAAACTTTTCAACCAAAATAATACATATTTATACTATAAGTTGGTCAAACTTAACTGTTCATCCGATTCTTTTTTGGTAGGCAAGCAGATCAGTGGTTAGTAGTCAATGGGTGAAAGTGGGCATCGAAGCTAGGTTGTTGTACCAACACTCACAAACATTGCCAACTTAGCAAGTTGGCACCTTCTCATGCAAAATATTTCAATATAAATCAAAATATTTTGCGAAATTTCACATTTTTTTATGTATCAACACTCGCAAACATTACCAGCTTAGCAAGTTGGCACCTTCTCATGCAAAATATTTCAACATAAATCAAAATATTTCATCACATTTTATGTACCCTGAAAACCGAAATATTTCAAAATTTTATGTCCTTTTCTTTTGATAGCAGTAGATATCATTTATACAAGGTGCTAGCTTGCTATGTGAGTCTTTATACGACTAGCCTAAGTTTAAAATCACCTTCACACTGGCCATTTACCGTTCGCTCACTCTCCTACAAAAAGCAATGGATACCAATCCATGAAACTGTGGTATATGAATCCCAATTTACTGTTTGAGACAAATTTCACAGAAAACAATTCACGCTTCACTCTGAAACTACCCTGAAACTAAAATTCTCCCGAGAGTGTATTGTGGGTTCACGAAATCTGATGATTCTTATGGATTAAATACATATTGCTGTGGAATTTATGGACTTGAGACTTATTTATTATCAATCACAACATAGAAATGTAATGCATCTCATACTGACACTCATAGGTTTTCTACTTCGCCATTTGATTATCTGGGCTTTACAGGACCTGTGTAGTACCATTGTTGAATCCTCCATTGAAAATAAAGTTTGCGAGATCAATTCGGAATATTGAGAACCATTTACTTCGGGAAGAACTTCTTGCAGATACGAGTGTGCTACAATGTCTTACCCCCACCTTTCGACATGAGAGAGCAAGCAGCAGCCGCAGCAGTAGGAACAACCCCAGCATTAGCACCTGCTTTTGGTTTCGACAAGTGCAGGAGGCTGAAAAGAATACTCGAAGTTAATAAAATTTGATAAAACATAGGTATCAAAAGTTGCTTATTCCGACAAAAAAAATAAGTTGGATGTTTATAACTATATGTTAACCTCCACCCCTGATCTAATTGTACTGTACACAAGCCCCATTTGGAGTGGTTGGGATTTGGGACTGCAAGAGCTTGGTGGCTACTTCCTAGGAGTCATCCAAGGCCAAAATTTGGACACAACGGGACAATGCCAACCATCTGATCTACATACATTTTTTTTCTGTATACTATGCTCTGTATTTCTGACAATCCAAAATAAAAACTAGATTGGATGGTAACGGTCATCTAATCAAGCATTTTCTCGGACCTGTCTGTACACTGGATTGCAGTATTTCTAACAGCTAGGTCCGGCAGAGGTTGGATGTGGACATCCTGACATAAGTATTCCTTAAGAAGACAAAAAGCCTTACGGTGCAAGATATTCACAAAAGGCCGAAATAGCTGCAACAACTTCAGTATAGTTATCAGCAGATGCGGGGGCTGTCACTTCGACTAATTGTATATCAGGTGTCACTGGTACGACCTCCTCAATTGCATGAAGCTTCAGCATTTTATTAACTGAAGTCACGGTAACCGTGATCCTAACCCCTCTTTGGAAATGGAAGGCAAACCCCACCCGCAGAAGCTCGTGATCCAACTTGTAACCAAGTGCGTAGAACAAGCGAAGCACATTCTTGCTTGCTTTGCTTTCCACCATGGGCCGCACCAGGACCGAAAGTTGCTCAGCGCCGGCACCTTTCATTTCGCCCCCAACATGTCGAACGGTCCTATGCATTCCATAATTCCAGATTTTCCATGAATATATGTTTAGATGCAAATTTTAAAGCAAAAACAGGAGAAATTTTACCAAGTGGGTGTGGGCTGTTCAAGATCACACAGGAGTCGAACCTCTGAGGCTACTGTCCCTGAAACAGGAGAAGCTTCTCATTAGCCACATTCCGTCAAATAAGAAAAATTGATTCCCTATTGTGTACTGGCCATCTTTCCACCTTCGATCACACCTATACAATCAGAACACCCCAAAATCACATTGAAAGGATGTTGGGTGCCCTCTGATAAACAGATCAATGCAATCTTGGGACACGCTGACCAGGTGGATCCATAGACATTATGGTCCAGATTCCAGAAGGACCACTATGTAGGACACATGATATTACAAGGGTATCACAATATGCAGATAGCACGGAGGATCCTCACTTCCTCAACCCCACTTGCGCACCCCCACTCCCAACTGGATAATCCTTACCAAGGTTTGGTCCACTTTTTAGGCACAATTCATGGATCTTAAATCGTTCTTTGGAAACACCACAAAGGCCCTGAAGAAGAATCCCTAGGGCCTCAACATGCTGCAAGACAACACTCATATGTTAAATCCAAAAATAATATAAAGGTTCTATTTATAGGTCTACAAATAAAGGGAAGCCAGTCATGCTGTAAGAAGTACCAAAGCATAAAATATGAATAAAAATCATATTATTCAGCAAAAACATGCTCACACATTTAGAACAGTGACTTCATCCAAAAAATTTGGCTTTTATTATTTTCGATATCCAGCTTCTATAACCATTATTGGATAATTTTAGAGATCCCTAAAGCTGAACCAGAGTTCGAATGACCTAGGGTAAAAAGTGAAAATCAAACACATAAAAATATCTCCCGTTTGTTGCCGCAATACATAAAACAAGTTTTTTTTTTTTTGATAAGTATACATAAAACAAGTTGAAACAGTAAACATGTCAGATGGCATATAGTAGTGTAGTGCATGAACTGTGAGGTTATCAACATAAAGGTCTAAGAGCGTGACCAAGTTGTATCGACCCATCATAGTCAGTTTTCTGTGGGTACTGAAGCAAGTCACACAAGTGACTGCACTTTCAGATCAATAGTAACAGATCAAATAACTTCTGTTACATATTCAAGTAAAAGAAGTTATTTGAATATGTATTCTAATTATACAGTATGAACATGTACTGGTTCTTTAAGTTCATGGGATTTAGCAAGCCAAATCACAGTTTGGTGCTAAGCGAGTTGCACTCTGAAATCAACTCAATCCACAGTCAACATAGGCGCCACTTTGACGCAATTTATAAGACAAGAAAATCAATTATCTAGAACCATAACAAGAGTCTTCCCTCATTCAAAGCTTCTCTCAAAGTTTCTGTTAGAGAATATAGTATGTGAGATACACCATATCACTATTGGTGTATCTAATCACAAAATTAGAATAATATCTTAGGATTTGATTTTATATTTTTAGGATTTGATTTTATATTCTTAGAATTTCTTTCCTGTTTTGAATCATTGTAATGCTCTATATAAGAGCTTGAAGTAGATCTATGTAAAAACTCAAGTTTATTCAATAAACCCTAAATCTCTATATGGTATCAGAGCCAGGTCATCCAACGACCTGTGTTTCAGTGATCTTCTCACTTGGCTCACCATTTTTCCGACGGGCGGCATCATCGTCGCCCGTCGGGCCTTAACCACATATGCATCATTACTAGTCCATCCCTAATCTCCAACTACCATCACCTTCTGCAGCCTACATTTATCAATTGCTTTTCTGATATCCAACCATCAATCATAGATCATAAAACCGCCAACCCATCCAAAAAAAAAACTCCAATGATGTTTTTAACCGTACACTCCGATTAGAAAAGCAATTGATAAATGTAGACTGCAGAAGCTGATGGTAGTTGGAGATTAGGGATGACTAGTAGTGATGCATATGTGGTTAAGCCCAACGAGCGACGATGATGCCGCCCGTTGGAAAAATGGTGAGCCAAGTGAGAAGATCACTGGAACACAGGTCGTTGGATGACCTGCTCTGATACCATGTAGAAATTTTGATATTATTGAAAAACTTGAGTGTTTACATAGATCTACTTCAAGCTCTTACATAGAGCATTACAATGATTCAAAACAGGAAAGAAATCCTAAGAATATAAAATCAAATCCTAAGATATTATTCTAATTTTGTGATAAGATACACCAATAGTGATATGGTGTATCTCACACACTATATTCTCTAACAGTTTCTTACAACTCTAGTTAGTAAGGTAGGCTGCCTTCAGAGGAAGCTTAATACAGAGTATTTTACATCTAAAATGGTGATGATATCACAACTTTATAAGAAGGAAGCTACGGCAGCCTACCTTCAGAGGAAGCTTAATAAATAGCATTTTACATCTAAAATGGTGATGATATCACAACATTATAAGAAGGAAGCTACGGCAGACAATCCAGTGTTGCAAATAGGGAACAGTTACTGAAGTGGGATCACAGGGTGTTAAACTTCCTATACTAAAAGAAAATTAAATGTCAAGACTATGGCGTAGCTCACTGATATGGTGTATGGCATAAGCAAGTATGTATGGACCCTCCAACTCTTTTGAAGCCAACAACAATGTTGTACTCCTCTCCTTCTTCTATTAAAAGGCTGAAATACTGCATTGGAAATTACATCAAATGTTGCAAAAGTGCTCTAATCATTGCATCATTAGAATCCTTAGATCCAACAAGACTGGAGAAAATTTCAGTCCAATATTTCGCCTCATTCATCGCTGAAGACGCCACAAATCCAGACATGCCAATTCAATACTCGCATGTGACAATCATTATTATAACAAAAGATGCACGATGTGATCAATTGATAAAAACAATATAGCAAAGAACTAAATATAAGACAAGAAAGTAACAAGGTAAGATTATTGTGATCTAAGCAGTTATGATAAATTGGCAATGAAGTATGATTAAAAAGTAACACGTTGATATAATAAAGACCCAAATGAAGCAACTCTCTTAATGGGACAATGTTGTTTAGGAAGTGCTCTACCTTGAGTTCAACTCCTTTATACCTAATTTCACGAAAAAAAATAAGTTCTAATTCAGAAGATATGAGTACTCCATGAATACGTCCGGTTTGCGCAATTCCTAAGGGTTTTATTCGTTTCTCAAAGCTCAAAAAGTTGGTGTAAGTGGCATCCATGTCAAGCCATGTCACTGCTGACGTTAGCATCCCTAGGGCTGATGTCAACAGGCCGTACAATCCAATCAGCAAGAGACTGGTTTGATTTTTCTCATTTTTCTATTAATTTGGTGCCGCCATCTCACAATACAGAAGGTGGTTAACCGATTCTCCGCAATGTTTGCACATCGAACAAAAGTCGACCATAATCATCCTTCTAGGGATCAAGTGATCCACCATCAAAAGCTTATCCAATGATGATGTCTACAAAAAGAATGCAACCTTGGAAGGGATTTTGGATCCCCAGACAAAAACAGTCGGAAATCTACTATTGGAAGGCCAAAGGAATGCCTTACAAAAAGAACAATCTGAAAAAAGCCAACTCTAAACCATTTCTACAAACGCTTATCTTGATTCCCAAGCAAGAGATGACAACCAAGAAGGCGAGAGATTAAACAAGCCACCAATCCAATATCCCAATCGTTAAGGCTGCGTCTGAACCCAAAGCTCCAAAAAAAAAAAAAACATTTTCTCACTCCCGAATAGAACAAACCTGAATAGAATAATTCTTCTTATCTAAAAATGAGAAAAGACCCGAGAAATCCTCCACGAGTGGTGCCTCTCCACACTACCTGTCCTCCCAAAATCTGACCCTATCCCTAATCCCTGCCTTGTACAAGACACTCTTGGAAAAGTTCCCAAAAAACCTCATAATGCCCCTCCACAATCGCATTTGCCCAACAAGGCAATATTTGTCCTCAATCGCCTTCCTCCAAAGGCTTGATATCTCCACAACAAATCTCCACAACCATTTGCCCAACAAGGCCTCGTTCATCACAGTGATGTTCTTGATCCATAGGCCCCTGTGGGGGAAAAATATCTGATCTAACCCACACAATCTTCGAGGTCAGACGATTCGGTTTTTGGTGATGATCGGACGATTCTGATGCTCCAGGATGAAACTACTTTCTCCTCTGCGAAGGATAGGATGATCTCCAGATGAGATTTGATTGTACCTGTTGACAAGGCTCCGACGCTCAAGTCAGCTTAGGAAATGTAACAGGTTTCAGGAAATTAGTAAAAAGGTTTCAGAGTTTAGGCTATCTGGATCTGGAGAGCAAGATCCTCTTCTCAGTCCTGAGGGTCTCATATTTATAACCTTAGAACTGACGTGACTCACCTTCCACGTGTCTAGTCATTATCAGTCAACGATGACTCAGATGGATTCTGTTACAAAACAGAATCTTATGATTATATTTTGACTTGATTCGGTTATACCTGAAATAACTGGAGCGACACTGAGGTGGCATCCTTCGTGTCAGGTATTCGGATAAGGGGATGTCGAATTCGTGATAGTTCAACTAGCTGCCACGTGGCCAATATTCATTAGTCAAGAAATCGATTGTGTTCAGAATATTTACCTTGTACGTAAGAGATTCTGCCACGTAAGTCGTTTGACCTTATCTGGCTTTGCCGGGATGAGATTGTAATAGATCCCGTCAAGCCTGTTGACCTTGTCGGGACGAGATTGAAACAGATCTCGTCAAGCCTGTTGACCTTGTCGGGACGAGATTGAAATAGATCCCGTCAAGCCCGTTGATCTTGTCGGGACACAGTCATTCAACAAATCATAGGACCTTGCCAGGATGATATCGAAATAGATCCCGGCAAGTAAGTCTGTTGGTCTTGTCGGGATGATATTGAAATAGACCCCGGCAACTGAATTGTCAACAATAATTGTGTCGGGCAAGATTGAATGCTTCCCGACATATTCAAGGCTGAGACGTTAATGCATTCTGTTAGCATCACCTCTATGTGTCGATCATTCCATCATGACACATGGCATTTCCAATTAATGGAAGGTATGCGACACGATGGGCAGTTTTAATGGCTCCTGATGATGACTCGGGCGCATTTAATTTCGCGTGCTGTTTACTAACACGTGTCATCTATTTGAATCCGGATGTGCTGAGCCAGGAACACGCGTCAATATTTTACTTGCTGGAAAATACGGCACCCACAGCCCCCTTGAATTCGGGGATTGCACATTGTCTTCCAATCAACTAGGTGGAATTTGTTAACCTCATCTCTATCATTCCATAAAAAATCCCCCATGAACTTTTACTGGGTAGCCTCTTTGGATAAAATCCTTACGGTGGATCATTTGATAGCTCGCAAGATCATCATAGTTGATTACTGCTCGATGTGCAAGCATAGTGGGGAATCGGTTGACCATCTCTTTCTTCATTGCACAGTAGCTAGAGTGGTCTAGTCATCCTTTTTGACTGAATTCGGAATGGAGTGGGTCTTTCCTAGGTCATTGATGCAACTTACATGCAGTTGGGTCACTTCTTCCTTTTCTTCTAGAGGGCGCATCCTGTGGCGCTTGCTCCCTTTCATGATTTCTTGGGGCTTGTGGAAGGAACGTAATCTTAGGATTTTCGAGGGCAGGGAGACTTCAGAGGAGAACATCATACTTAACATCAAAGGCCTTTTGTTCTACTAGTCCAAGGCTTTTCGAGAGTGTCGAGGGTTGTTCTTTGAGGATTTTGTCTTCCGATGGGATATGATATGTCGTAGAGTCTTAGTTTGACTTTTAGTTTCTATGTTTCTTATTTCTTTTCGTGGCATTGATGTAGGTGTTCTTTGCCTCTTGCAAGTCATCTCGACCTCATAGGCTCTCCTCATACTCTTTTTCCTTTCAATACTAATTTACACTAATAAAAAAAAAAACTTCTTTAGAATTTTCGCAATACACCTGGGGATGGAAAAGAGCGAGAAATAATAGATAGGCAAACTGAAAGGGTGCTCTTGATTAACACCAGCTTTCCCCCTTTCAAGAAATACCTAGACTTCCACGAAGCTAACTTGTTCCCAAATCTCTCAATAACAAGATCCCAAATAGCCAAATCTGTAGCTTGCCCCTAAAAGAATACCCAAGTATGTACTAAGTAAGCAACCAAGACCACACCCCAGGATACTCGCCAAGCCACAATGTTCTCCACTTCCCCCACTCCGAACACCTTACTTTTAACGCGTTTTTAAAGCTCGTATCGGGGCGTGCGAAACAAGCTGCTTTCGGAGGACCGCCAGATTAACACGTAAGCCCAACACAGCTTCGAAGCAACACAAAAGACCTCTCAAGAACCTAAGCTGAGAAACTGAAGCCCCTATGAACAAGAAAGGGGAGGCCTCCACCACCGCAATGAACAAGAAAGGGGGCAATGGATCCCTTTGCCCAAGTCCTCTCGAACTTTTGAAGTAGCCAGTAGGGGACCTATTTACTAAGATCGAAAAAAAGTCGTCGAGATGCATTTCCAAATCTACCTCCACTTCACTCCAATACCCATCTTGTCGAGCATGTAATCCAAGAATCTCCAATTAACATGATCGTATGCCTTCTCTATGTCAATTTTGCATAAAATCCCATGACTGCTCGCCCTAGACAAGGAATCAATATACTCATTAGCCAGAAGAACACCATCCATAATCTACCTGTCCATAAAAAAGCTCCTTGGGTTGGCGAGGTCACTAATGACATGGCCCTACGCATTCTTGTAGCTAACGTCTTCGCCAAAATCTAGTACACTCCCCACCAAGCTGATAGGTCTGAAACTCGATAAATCTTTCACCCCTTGTTTCTTAGGAATCAGGACAATAAAGGTATTGTTGGATGTATAATCTAGTTACTTTCCTCCTGAAACTCAAGCACCACCTTCATGAAATCTGACCCAACTACACCCCAACACTGCTTGAAAAAAGTCAAGGAGAACCCATTGGGCCTTGGGGCTTTGTGACCTACCAACTCAAAATGGACCTCACGATCTCTTCCTCCTCAAAAAGTCTGTCCATCTAGTCTTTGTCCTCAGGACTGACGCAATCAAACTGAAGACCATCCAAACAAGGTCTAAAAGAAGCTGACTCGGAATACAGCTCAGAATAATAGTTGACCACCCCCTCCTTGATGCTGACTTCATCATCCAAAACTCTGCCATCTATCTCCAGACGAGCTAGAAAATTGCTTCTGTGGGCATTTGCTATTCTGTGAAAAAATTTAGTGTTGTCGTCGCCCTCCTTCAACCACTTGACTCTAGACTTCTGTTTCCAACTAATCTCTTCTATCTTCACTGTTTGTTAGTATTTCGTTTTGAGATTGACCCTTTTACTACGATCTTCCAAAGATAGAGGGTGATCCTCCTTTCTATCAATCAACAAAAACTCCTCAAGCAAAGAAGCCTTCCTCTGATCAACCCTACCAAATTCCTCCCAGTTACACTGCATAATCTTATCTTTAAGCACTTTGAGATTTCATCTAAAAACTTCCCTTGCTCCCCGTATATAGGAAAAACTCCAATTTTCCTCACTTATATTATCCAAAATAATCAAAGATGACTTTAAATAGAAGTTTTTAACCCTGAAACCAAAGACATCCGTCAAATCTGATCTTATAATGAATGGACCAGATTAATCTGTGGAATTACAATTCATATAAAGAAAACTAACGAAATTTTCCTTTCAACTGGCAACTGTAGTGTGGGGGCAACCACCCCTACACTCTGTCGTGGGAAGGTACTATATGTGGTCGATCTCCTTGGTATAAAGGTTGCTCACTCAACACAAGGGATCTTTATCTCTCAGCGAAAATATGCTCTCAATCTTCTTTGCGACTCTAGGATGCTCAAGTCTAAACCAAGTGATACCCTTCTTGAAGCTAATCATCATTTCTCAACTAATCAAGAACCCCTCTCAGATCCTGGTAGCTATCAGAAACTTGTGGCTCATCTCATTTACTTGACTATCATTTGACCAGATTTCCTATATGCAGTTGCAGTGGTTAGTGAGTTTGTGCATGCTCCTTGAGTACCTCACATGGAGGCTGTCCTTCACAAACTTTCATACATTAAATCCGCTCCATATCAAGGCATACTTTTATCATCCTACTGGTCACATTCATATCCAATGACTATTCTGATGTTGATTGGGTTGGATCAATATCAGACCGTCGTTTTACATCATGCTACTATACCTTTGTTGGGGGAAACCTAGTCACCTAGAGAAGTAAGAAACAACTAGTTGTCCCTAGGTCCAATGCCGAGGCTAAATATCGAGCCATGGCTCTAGCAACATGGACTATGGAGTTAACATGGCTTAGACAATTCATGTCTGAATTAGGAATCTACATTTTAACACCTATGAAGATGTACTACGATAACCAAGTTGTCATTCATATTGATGTCAATCCAGTCTTCCATGAACGCACTAAGCATATTGAAGTTGACTGTCACTTCATACATTACAAGGTAGCATCTAGTGAGGTTTCCACTCCATACATCAAATCAAATGAACAGGTTGTCAACATCCTCATGAAGGCCCTTCTTTGAGTCAATCACTCTATGTATCTATCCAAGCTAGGTATTTTTGACATCTATAGTCCAACTCATGGTTCATAGCTTCGGCCAAAACCGAAACATTTCGTACGTTTCGTTTCAATTTTGCTATAGGACGAAACTACATACGTTTTGGTTGGTTTAGTCCGAAACTAAACGATACTTCATCTTATGTGTAAATTTGCACTAAGATTTCATTCCGGTTTTACGAAGTGTAGTCCGAAACCGAACGATACTTCTGATACGTTTCGGTATCGCCGTGGTCCAGCTTGAGAGGAAGTTGAGTAGAATGTAATAGATAAGAGTGTTTATTTATTTATGCTGATGACAGTTTAGTCCTATATAATCTCTTTAAGTTGTTACAGCCCATTGGCACCACTAGATGATGACTGATTCATGGTTGAGACATGAGTTGATGGTGAACTTAGCACATGTTGTTTCCATAGGTTGTCTTTCCTTACATTTTTCAACTTGAATTTGTTTTGTCATCTTCTTAATAATGTTAGAAGAAGAGATCTTTGAATATGATATCACAGTAGTGGACTGATGAGCGACGGTCTGGGATGCTTGAAGATTATTACGGCGATATAATTTTGTTTGTCCATGGTTCTGGGGTGGGGAGTAATCAGAGAGGCAGGCTCGATGGGCTAGTAGGTGGAGAAAGTTTTGCCTCAAGGGCTCCCTTGACATGTAAGCTAGTTGATGGGAGATGTTTCAGGGAGGTTGCTGGTATTATGACCTTTCCCTGTGGTGGTGGCACCACTGTTTTATCTCGTGAGTCCGGAACATTTGTAGCCCTAGATAGTGAAGGAGTTGATGTTAGACTTCAATTCCTCAAATCTTGCCTGGTAGGCTGATGGACGGAGATCCAAGGGACACGATGGCTGTTGAGAGGTGGGTTGAAAGAGTTTGGCGTGTTCCGACAGGGGTACATATCCAGAGGATGAGTAAAGATCCATCGATGTTTTTGTTCCCATCTGAAGAGGAGGCTACAAGGATCCTTAGAGAGGGTAATAGGATCAAGGGTGATACCTTTTCTTTTTCTTCATGTATGGAGCCGTAAGGCTGGGTGCTCGTGTTTGAACCAGATAGTGATGCTATATGGCTGCGAATCTATGGTCTGACACTGCACTTATGGAGTACTTCCACGTTCCAAGCTATAGGTGACCTTTGTGGGGGCTTTGTGGCTGTTGAACAAATATGATACTTGTAGGCAGTTGTTCTTTTGGATCTGGTTTTGTGAGCCTATAGACTGATTGGGGGACATTTACTGGGGGAGAGAATGCAACTTTACCATATAAGCTTATAACACTGAGGGATTCAAGTAGAAATTGAGAAGAATCACAAGTTGGCCATTAGGAAAAAAGTTCATCGCTTTGGGAACACTGTTGATAGGACCGAACAAATAAAAAATTTGGCAAGAAAATGTTGTTCAGTCTGCTAGGACCAAACAAATCTACAGTGTTCGGTTAGCTCCGGCCGAACAATTCAATATGGTTCAGTCTTAGCAGACCAAACAGGCAAAATGTATATCCATACTTAGTGGAATTAAGTATATCCATACTTATGTTTCCCTTTTTTTCTTTTTTAAGTCTTTCGAAAAGAAAATAAAAGAAATATATATCCCAAGTTGAAACTAGCAAGGTCTGAACCAAACGGCGAACGACTGCAACAGGAAGAAAAGGGAGAAGAAGAGAGAGAGGAGAAAGAAGATGGTTTCGCTGGAGGTCGTGGAGAGGGGAGAAAGAGAAGAAGAAGTTTCGTAAGAAGGGTTTTGGTGGTGGGGTGTTAGATAGGTATGAAATTTTTGAAGGGGTAGCATCAATAGGTGGGGTGGGACTCAAGTTTCTAGGGTGTGACTAATTTTCCCCTCACCTATATATAATAAACTTGGGAAGAGTGAAAAGACTTAGGTGGTTTCTCTTTGGCCCGGCGGTTTCTCTTATCTCCCCCCTTTTTAAACTTTAAATGAAAAGACTACTATATCCCCTCCGTTTTCTCTAATCTCCCCCCAATAGAAAGTATAAAATACCTTTTTTGCCCTTTTGTTTTCTGCACATTCTTACTTAAAACCCTATTTTCTCTAATCTTTCCCCTATTCATCCCTTTGTTTTTACTCAACCAAACGCAGGAGGATACGTTGCTCTCAACCAAAATGCAGTTCAGTACCGTTGGATAATTGGTATTTTCGACTTTGTCTAGCTGTTTGAACCAAACCAGTTCTTACTAAGATTCTTAATTTGGTTTCGGTAGTTTAGTATCGTATTGTAAGTCTATTTTTCGACTCTATCTTGCCGTTTAAACCAAATCAGTTCAGGATGTACTGGTTCGGTTCAAACAGCAGATTCTTACCGATGTTCTTAATTTTATTTTAGCAGCAGCTTGTCGGGGTTCTTAAGATACATTCGGTAGTTCAATACCGTATGGTATGTCCATATTTTGGCAGCCTCTTACCGTTTCAATAGGACATGGTAGATGGTCGTAGAAATGAAGTCAGATTTCTAACGATCTTCACAACCGTTTCCAGGTCTTTTCATTATTCTTCATCTTTGAGTTCATTAAACATTCGTTTTCGTTGTCTCTTTTTATCTCTAAATCCTTTTAAGTTTGGAAAATGGGTTGGTATTTGTGTTTTCTTTCTTCTGTCTTTCAGCTTCATTTGTGGTATTTGTTGGAGAACGCTGTGTTCTTGGTTTGTCTTTCCGGCGGTTTTTGACAAAGCTGCAAAAGGTTCTTTTGTCCTGTTTCGTTTCCTTACTTGGGTCATCGCTGGTTTTGCTGCGAACAAGCGATTTACAGTTTTTTCAGATTATATTTCCAATGAGAAACAAAAAAAAAGGGAAGAAAAAAAACCAGTTTTGTCGTTATCAGAATCAGAGAAGAATTGTTATCGCCCTTTTTTTATATAAATCCCCATCTGGGTTCTTCAATTTAGCTGATTTTCATTTCTGGGTCTTCCCCAAAACCCATTCAAAAAGAAGAAGAAATGATCATTGAATCAAACCTATACCATTTTCTCACGGCCGTTGTCCCTCTCTATGTCGCCATGATCCTCACTTACGGTTCAATGAAATGGTGGAAGATCTTCAGCCTTGATCAGTGTTCCAGTATCAATCGCTTCGTCTCTCTCATTGTTGTTCCCCTGCTCTCCACTAACAACCCATACACCATGAACTTACGTTTCATCGCTGCTGATACTCATTATAAGATTATGGTCTTAGTTGTCATCGTATTTTACCTAAGTTTACCCTTTTCGTATTTTACCAGCGGGGAGATCAGAGATTTCGACGGAGTGGAGGGGCAATTAGAGAACCATAAAAATGGGTGGGGGGAGATTTGAGATTGGGGGGAGATGAGAGAAACTAGCGGGACAACGAGAAATCAGCAAAGACTTAATCACCCTCGTTGTCATGGCCAACTAAGGAGAGCGATTGAATAAAACCGAAGTCTGTTCAGTAACTTCAGTTTTTTATGCTGACATCATTGATATAAGGTAAGGTACACACTAGCTATCTCAAGATCATTAAAGCACTCCACATGAATCACTTGGGCAGATGATAAATGGCAAAGAAAACCAGCCGAAAAACTAAGAAGGAAAAGAAAGAAAGAAAAAACCAAGGAACATTTAGAAAAGTATACCTGTGACTGTATAATTCCTTGAACCACGCACTCCATGTCGATCTTCGCTCCTTTAGTACAACCCCACCATTATCTACACCTAGATGACAGGACAAAAGGTTCAACACTTCGACTTAATAGACATTCTTTTAAATTAAGTTAAATTCACATTGAAGAAAGCATGCAAACGAGCGAGAATTAAGAGAATCTGCAAGTCGCCTTCGGGATTGAGTCTTAACTAACTTAATGAGGAATTTTGTCGAACAAACGTTAGGTATGGACGGAATTCGAGAACATTAATAAGATAAAGTATATAATACATCACTGTTAAGAAATAAGAACAGTTTAACAATTAGAAAAGAAAACAGAAAACCTAGCAGAAGCACAGAGAGAGAGAGATTTTACCAGTGTAACTGTAGCGTTTATCCAAGAAAGAAACCGTGGCAGATCGCCAAACTTAGCGAAGAAAGCCCCGAAATTTTTTACGAAAGTTGAAGTGACGAGGTATACTTCTTTTTTCCCCCCCAAAAAAAGCCCTTCTTTTGAGAGTAAAAACTTCTATCATAGCGTTCTGACTGATGCTTCTGGCGCAATGCAAAATCACAGGACACGTGGCACACTCTTAGTGGACACTGGCCGTATGGATGTTTGGCCAATCCTCAATGGACCTCTAAAATTTGAAACCCTAGAGATTACGAAAAAAAATATGGACTTCTAAACCAAAATCAGCCTGATTAGTGAGTTTTAAGGGGACGGGATATTGGCACCTGCATTTTTGCTCAAAAAACCCACTTAACAAAAAAAATGTCATCTCAAAGGAGGAGGAGGCCGCCGGCCGTCGCCACTACAAGTACGCCTCTCTCTCTCTCGCGATTATGGGCTGCCTTGGCGGCCGAGTGTGGAATGCTACACTCGGCAACCGGTCAAGTGTGGCATTCCATACTCGGCCTCGGGGGCTATTGAGAGCTGCCGAGTGTGGCATTCCACACTCGGCCTTGGGGGCTGCCAAGACAACCCAGAATCAAGAGAGAGAGACCTATTGTGGCGACGATGGTGGTGGCGGCAACGTCATCATCCTCTTCTTCTTCTTTTTCTTCTTCTTGCAGTGGCGGTGGTGGTGGTGGCAGCAACGTCGTCGTCGTCCTCCTCCCCTTCTTCTCCTCCTCCTGTGCTGTAATTTTTTATTTTTTATTTTTTATTTTGTTTTTGGTTGGGACGTCAAGAGTGATTTGGGTGTAAAGAGCTAAAGGGGATTTTTAGGTGGGTTTGGTGAGCAAGTGGGTTTTCTGAGAGAAAACGCGGGTGCCAATATCCCGTCCCTTTCTAAGCGATTCGATTGAAGTTATTTTCATGGGTTGATTTTAACGATAAGAATTCGAGCATTATTGAGCGTTATTTGGGTGCAAAGATCCAAAGGTTGTAAATCACTAATCAGGCTGATTTTTAGTTTATAGGTCCACCGACTGATTTTTTGTTGGGGTGATCTATATGGAGAGGAGATCGGCCTCACAAATACTCAGCCATTGATTCATCTTCGGTGGGTACACCAAATTGTTGTCAAATATGGTTGACCCCCCATCATGACCCATTGGAAAACACCCAGGCTTTGAGTACAATGTTTTAAATGGTCCCTTATAACCTCATAACGGACTGTTAATGTTACCGTCTCGTCCCTTACATTGGGTCACATCTGAATAAAAAAACAAGGGTCAGATATTATTAGTTTATTATTTTTTCCAAATAAGCTTAATAACGATGTTTTTCCAAAATTTAACGGCCGTTACAATGTTAAGCCCATTTTTATGTTTTGAGCGTTATTTTCGAAACAAAATAAGAGGGTTGACGCGTTATCATTATAATGGCCGTGTCATTATAAAGCCCGTTTGTTATACCATGCGCTTAGCAGTGAATTTATTAATACCCAAAATAAGTATTTTACTCTTTACCACCTATTTTAAATTGGGTCGGGATCGGGGGGACAACTATGTTTTACAACCATTTGGCAGACCCACGTAGCAGATGAATCAATGGCTGATTTTAGGTGAAGATGATCTCTATGGTGAGGAGATCATCCTCACCAAAAATCAGCCATCGATTCATCATTCTTTATGTGGATCCGCCAAAATGGTTGTCAAAAATGGGGTTGTCCCCCGATCCTGACCCTTTTAAATTTTAATTATTTTCAGTTAAGAGTTGTGTTGGAGTCAACTTTGGGTCCACAACAGTGAGTAATCCGTGGGGTCGCACAGAGCATCCCAATTCAAAGACCTCGAGTCTACTAACATATGATTAGATCGTATATGACCCACTTCAGAGGGCTGGACCCACAAACTGATGGATCTCATCTAGAAGATCTGTTAGAATGCCATCAACCATCCGACCTTAGATGAATCAGTTTTCCGCTTTTGGAACAGAGAGCTCCTTGATAGGAATGGCACCACGCGATGGTCTTACAAAGCTGGTTAGTCCTTAAGTTCTAGCCTTCGGTTTTGAAATAGCAACCATGCACTTGAAGTCAGTGACTCAGTGGCGATCCGAGGGAGCAAACACCATCTGAATTAAGCAAATTACTCATGTATCTATAAGATAGGTGATCATAAAAGCATTCCCTTGACGAATTACAGATGCACCCACCTTCTGAAAGAGAATGGAACTATCACTTCAAACTAGTAAGTGTACATATCTGAAGAGTGAAGACACGACCTAATATCTAACTATTCAAACAGCTTAGACACACATAACCTTGTAAAGTACAGAAAATAAAAATAAAAATAAGGGGGAGAAAGTGGGGAGAGAGAGATGGGGACTACTACATGTTAAGACTGTACTCCTGCTCCTTCTGAGTTCAATCTTTCATACCAAGCTTTATGTTCTGAACTTTTACTGATAGCTGTAGTTTCTGTTCCTCGATGTCTTTCAACACCGTGAGCAGGTTTGCTCGATACACTTCATACTTCCGATTTGCGCGGTCCAAATCCCGGGATAATTCATGAATTTTCTTGTCCTTGTCATCCTATAAAACAAGAAGTGTGTATCAGCTGTTTAGTCACACCATCAGAAAACAGCCCCGATCTCCAATTGAGAGATGATCAGATGCATCAATTGGACACCATCATTCAACATATTGATCAGCTGTTATAAAGAGTATATAAGTTGAAAGATGCAGTTTTGCAGATAGAAATGTCAATGAGGCATAATACCAGATACTGGATCGTGGAAAACAATCATTTAAGTTTATCAAAGCTGTCATGATTGTGTAGGGTGTTTTTTTTTTTAAATAAAGATGAAGACCAGGGATCAATTGAAGCACAAAACTATCCATAAACCATATCTATCGGAGATATTAGTGTGTGCCTATGTTAAAAGCTAGGAACAACCTGGTGTATTGAGCCCACCTTCAGTTACCACACGACCATGAGATGTACGGGATCTCAAGACAATTTATCGATACCATATATCTGTGAATTGGACGGAGGATGTGAAATTGTACAAAGAATATTGGTATAATGGCTCATATTCCATAGACCGATGACCAAGAATGGGAGTGACATATACTGAATTTGAAAAAACCTATAGAAGGGATCTACTGATTTGTAGAAAATGATAAGATGCACTGTAATCAAAGCTTCGCCTAAGCAACATCTAGGCAAGCACTTCACCTAGCCAGGACCGTAGTTATATGCTAGTACAAGAGTGCTCACCTAGGTGCGCCTAGACACTAAGACGGTAGGCGATAAAGCGCTCACGTAGGCAACTATAAAATTGATGTCATATGTGCTTTACATATTTAGGAATAGTGTTTTTTTTTGTGATAAGTTATATTTAGGAATAGATCGTTTACCTATAAGGTCAATGTTAAATGCAATTTACATATAAGAAAAACTCAAAGATATATATCAACTATGTCACGCATATGAGGTAGCATAATTATCAAGGCTGAATTTGTTTTTGTTTTTTTCATGAGCAGTGAATTATCAACTAATTTTCATGAATAGTGAAGGGGCTGCTTTGAAACTTTTGGCAAGTCAAGGGGTTGTTTTGGGAAATTCAATATGATTTAACTTTTAAGGGGTTGCTAAGCATAATTGTTGTGCGGTGAAGCTCAAGTTCGGTTCAAAATAGAATTTATAAAAAATAGGGATCATGTTGAGAAATCAGTCGATCAAGAGTTATTTTTGAAATTTTAATAATTAGTGGACTGTTTTCAAATTCTGATGTGTATTTTAAAACTGATAAATGAAGTCTAGTGTAGTGAAGCAACTGAAGCCTCAAGTTTTCTTTGGTTCAAATAGTTATAAGGGGCTGTTTTGGAAATATGGATGAAATGACATGGGAAGAAATTCAGTGTTTATAGGGGCTGTATTGGAAATGTGGATATATGGTATGGGAAGTAATTAAGTCATTAAAAGGGGCTATATTGAAAATATGGATAAATAGCATGGGAAGTATTTAAGCGGTTAAAAGGGACTGTCTTTGCTTATTTAGTACTTTCAATGGGTAAAGCAGCAATAGACAACTGGTGAAAGTGGTGTGGTGATACTCGAATTGTCGCTTTAAAATAGTATAGATAGACAACTTATCCATCTGACCATTCATTCCTCAAATAAGTCGGAAGCAAGACAAAAAGGAGAAAAACAATAGAGTAAAATGTGGGATACAGAAAAACATAAAAGAACCAACAACCATCAATCACTAACAAGGGTTCAACAGACTCAAAACCCAAATCCCTAGTTTTTGTAATTGAGTTGCCTTAAATAATGATGAATGTTCATTTATCAATGAAAAAAATGGTGCACAGTTTTTTAGATAAGTTAAATAATGGGTATACTGTATAGTATATGTACCTCTAGTGTTCTTATATAATCACCTTGCTATTGTAAACTCTAAACACGAATCAGTGACCAGATGAGAGATAAGTATCAACTATTAGGTTTCTTACACATGAGAGCCGAGGGGGTGGTCAAAAAGGGTCCACGTGTTTTGGTACCTCACCCTCTCTCCATGTGGCAATTTCCACCCAACAGGACTTAGCAACGTGGAAAAAGAGGTAGGTTTCTTTTCCACTATTTCCCTATTTAAAAAATAGAAAAATGCTTGTTTCCCACGTGTTAGAACCGTGTTTCTTTTAACCACGTGGCAGAGAGATATAGGGCTGAAACTTGCCGCATGGGGAGAGGCAAGCTGGCTGCGAAAATACTAGAGGTGAGGAGATCAACCATGACGTGTCCATAGTTTAAAAAAGCCAAGCCTCGAGGCTAGGCGGTAAATCCCTAAACCATGAGTCCATTTTTTTCTTTTTTTTTGCTTGTTTCTTTTTTTTTACCAAAATACCCCCTCTAGTACTCTTCTATGCTTAAAATGACCTAGAAGGTCTATATTGGGTTATCCAAAACTCTTTTTTTAGAGAAATCCTAAATCTACTCTGTGAACCATAGTTTTTCCCATTTTAGAGATATTCTCCTAGAGAGCTCAAATCTTATCGGAATCACAATCCGTCACTTCTTACGGTTTTCTTGTGATGAACATCACCAAACTCAGGTAAGAAATTAAAGCATTGAAGAGTTTTTTAGGTATATGACCATATTTAGGGTTTTTGCCTTATTTTTCATAAATACATGTAAAATTTTATTATTTTTCCTCCTCTAATTGTTTGTTTTTGTCTTTTTTTTATAGTATGATTGAAGATGGTGAGAGACGTTTCTAAGAAACTCTTTTTTTTCAAGCATTCCCGACAGCGTCGCTCCTAAGTTAAAAGTTATAGCCTCAATTACTTTTATGCTTATTTAAGTTATTTTTTTCACATGATATGCTGTTTCTGATTTTTGTAGAATTAATTATATTTTTTTTAGAATTTTTTAAGCACGTTTTAAAAACAAATTGAGGCTTAAATGAGGCTTACGCCTCGGTACCGCCTTGAGGCTACGCCTCGACTTTTTGAGACAAAAATGCCTCAATTACCGAACTAGCCTTTTTAAACTTTGCATGTGTCTCACCCACAGCCTCTCAAATGATGGGGGTGCTTGTTTCTTTATCTAAAAGAAAATGGTTGGCCCCAATCAGGATCTGACATGAGGCACCCGCGTTAAGCCTTACCACAGGTAAATTCGCCCATTGTGGGATGATGATGTGGTACCCGCGTGACCTCCACTGTGAGTGGTGACATCACCCTGTAGAGAGCTTTCTCTGTGGGGTGGTGTCAGATTGGATGACATGTGGCACCTACCATGTGACCTGAATCACCTTATACAAAAAGTAAACTAACCATTGGTCAACACGTGTCAACCCATTGTTAGACCACCCATTTACAGAAAGGGACAAACTATAGGCCATCACGTGTCAGCCGAGGCCCAATCTAGCAAAATGCCACTACGAGTATGAAAACCCCCGCATAGTGTCAACCTAGGTCCAATCTAGCAAATATGAAACCCCCACATATTTGAGGATTATTCAAATTAAAACTCCATGAACTAGAGGAGAAAGCCCTAATTGGTCTATAAATCTTGGGGTTAGCCATATTCCCTCAAACAAGGAAATCTAAGTAGCCATTTCTCGTTAGACATAACCAAATCCACATTTCATACAAGAGTTATTCTACTACAAAGAAGCTCTCATTGGAGGAAAGGAGGTTGAGGAGGTTGTACAAACTTGTACAATACTCCAACTCACCAATTTCTATAAAATGGTAGATTTTTTAGAAAACGAAAACAATTTTTAGAGAAGAATCTATTGGGAATCATGGGATACCAAAAGAGTTATACGAAGGAGAATGAAATCGCACATATCTTGAGGCAAACTCAAGACTCGTCAATGACATTCCTAGGTCACAAAACATGTTTCTCCTTTCTTTATTTCTTCATTTTCTCGTAAATCATCTCATATATTTATACGGAATAATATACACAAGCCTATGTGTACATGCTTAGCTCTTCCCTCTGAAGAAAAGTCATGAATCCAAAGAAGCCACATGTACTCTAAACCGCCCTAAAAATGGAGATCATGTACACAAGTCCTCTAAAGACTTGTAAATCAAACCCTTTCATCAGAGCACACAAATATGCTCATGTACGAGATCCCCGTAGATATTTTGTAAGAGGTCAATCAAATGATTATTTTCTTACATATTATATTGTATTTAATCGATTCCAAGATTTTTATATATCTCACAACTCTCAAAATTTGTCATAAATACTAGCAAAACAAGTGGACCCCTTCAGGACTACCACCTTAGCTGTCACCATGGTTCAAAGTACACGGTAGCGTTTTGGTATCGCTCATGGGCAATATCGAAACGTATCGGAAGTACCGTTCTGATGCGGACAAAACTTCTTGAAACCAAAACGAAATCTTAATGCAAATTTACACATAAGATGAAGTATCATTCGGTTTCGGATGAAACCAACCGAAACATATGTAGTTTCTTCCTATAGCAAAACCAAAATGAAACGGACACAACGTTTCAGCTAAAACTTTGAACCATGGCTGTTACACGTATGGAAAGCTAATAGTGGAGACTTCTCTCATCTGCCTGAGCATCATATACAGACTCACAAACATACATATGTACATATTTGAAGATGTTTTTTCCTTTCTCGAACGGACTCTAACACCCCCTTTCAAATATCATTTAATATTCCGAATCAACTATACAAGCATCTTGACTTATAGGGTTTGCCTAGATCAATTTGTCTAACACCTAACATATGTGCAAGTTCCAAAGGTACCAGTGTGCCACCTGAGGGACCTTCTAGGTCAAAAATATTCAAATCAAATGTCTATATGTATCCAATCCATACACTTTTTCTGGACTTCTACAAAATAATGTGATAGATTGCAAGGCCAGATCTAAGTCAACAGAGCGTGATAAATTACAAAAGTTCTCATTTTTTATTTTATCTTTCATAATTTTTCCACTCACCCATCACAACATCTTCATATTTGTTATAGATTTTATGAACATGTTGTTTCTTGATTGCCCAACATTCAGCTCCATGATCTGGCCCGTAGTCATTGGAATCATCCTAGGGGCTCACCGCTTCCGCACTCAAACCGTGCGTTCGCGGTTTGAAAGCAAATTCGCCCCCAATCCACGCTCCCAAATGACACCCACTCCACGCTCAAGTAAGAACGTGACTTAAAACACCCCCTTCCCAGGTAAGAATGGGACTTGAACCCAGTTTTTGGTACAATCCCCCCAAAGACCTGACCAACTAAGTTGTTGGACTTTTCTTAGGAGCTTAAAGATAAAGGGATAAAACTTAAGAATCTATCCAATCACAGCAATTTACTAGAAAGAAAAATGATGCTCGTCATTGTGATTGCTGAGATTCCAAATAATGACCACATTACTAGAAACAAATGCATGTTTTACTCAATAGTTCCTCTTTAACAATCACAGCAGCCTATGAAAATAATCAATCGTATATGTGTGTACATGTTATTTTTTGGCTCACAGAACAAAAACCCAATATTTCCTCTTTAACAATCACAGAATAATATGAAAGCACTCAATCATATAGGATCTTTAAATGATTCATTACAGAAGCAAGTTTATGAATCAATAAAAACTCATTGATCTATTTCTAAATCGAAGGAAAACAGATAAACTAAAGAAGCTCCAGAAACGAAATTGGATGAAAGAAAAAATAGAAAGAGAATATAATAAGAAATACTGAACAATATCTTGCAAATTGGAATAGAGAAGTAATCATTTTACAAATGAAATAAGATAAGAACTCACAGCAGACTGAGGTTGACCTGAACCCCAATGATGACCTCCACTGATATAACTTCCATCTGTAACACTGTCTTCCCCACTATTTCCATTGACCATGGGAAGTCTCCCGCCATTCTTTTTTGCCAGAGCAACTTTTTTTGCAGCCTCTTGTAGAGCACCCATTGCCACATTGTAAATGTCTATATTTTTCACCCCTTCATCTACGTACCTAAGGGCCTCATGACGTAAATTATTGTATCGGACAGTAATAGATTCTCGACAACTATTCAACAGATCGCTGGCACGTTCTTCCAGTATAACCCCACTCTTGGCACTTCTCGTCCATCGTTTCAAAACATAGTGAGATGGGAGTGTAAGAACATTTTTCACTCTGAAGACCGTCAATACATGTCTACAAAGAAGGCCTGAGAACTCAAACATCTGGCAGCTACAAGATCCTCTCATCTCAAGAAAATTGAGTCTAACAATGTACGCTTATGATCTTCACCAAATTTCGCTACTCGATATGTGGTTATTGCTCCATCGTCATCCATTTTGGTTGCCATGAAAGTAAGAGTCTCGACCAATTCCTCTTGAAATTTCATAAATAACTTTCTCGTGTAAATATCAGCCGCTTGTTTCTCCATGGGTGACGGGGTCTTTAAAACTGGGGTGGTGTTCATGGTTTCATAATCTGCTTTCACTTCTTTCTCGTACCGACTCTCCAGAGCCTTCTCATACTGCTTAACAAACAGCTGTAGAGTGGTTGACGCATTCACATACCCATCAAAATAAGAGTTCATACTATCACTTCGTTGGGTTATAGACATTTCCGCAAAGAAAGTGTCCCGCAGATAAACTGGGACCCACTGCCTGCGAGCAACATATATTGACTGCAACCATTCGTGCTCCCTGAGATCATAACTATCAATGAAGGACAGCCAACAAGATTCGAACTCCTCAATCGACTCAGTCAGGTTTACACATTTATGGAACTCTGCTTCAAAATTTGGATGTTCAAGGTACACATGTGACAACTTCTCCTGGCCTTCTTTAAAGATGTGCCACTTGCAGAAACGGTGTCGGGTCTCTGGGAATACCTGTGTGACGGCCGATCGTATCACCCGATCATGGTCAGTAGTGATTGAGACTGGAGGGCGACCTGACATTGCCGTAAGCCATGTCTTAAATAGCCAAATGAATGACGCTTCAGATTCATTTACAAGGAAAGCACAACCAAACAAGACAGGCTGTCCATGATGGTTTACACCAGTGAAGGGAGCGAAGGGCAACCTATAGCGATTTGACCTGTAGGTGGTGTCAAAGGTAACCGTATCGCCAAAGTAAGTGTAATTCATCCTGGCCTTCGGGTCAGCCCAGAAGATATTGCTCATGCACTGATCCTCATCACCCTGCACAGCATAGAAGAATGCAGGATTCTCGGCATGCATGTGCCTCAAATAGTCCAGAAGCAGCTGGGTGTCTCCTCCGAGGGTCCTCTGGCGACTACTCCTCATGTAATTTCTACAGTCTCGCTCAGTGAACCCAACATTGCTAATTCCACCATATTCTTTAATCAAAACAGACATAATCCCGCTTGGGCCTATCCCAGCCCCCTGCAAGGTATCAATCAACGACTTCGCACTACCCGATACATGCCTGTGGGACCGGAGGCAATGCACCTTATCTGGAGGGACCAGCTCATGATTATGTTCTTTCTCAAAACCAGACACAACCCATTTCCCCGAATCTTGTATCTTCACCACCAACATAGCTTTACAACCTACTCTAGTCACGGCACGGGGCCGCTTGACCTTACCATCGCTACCAGGCTTTTCTTTCTCAACGCGAAATCCTTCCTTAGCACACACAAACGATCTTTGTATGATCGCTCCATCCCGCCTTGAGCGACGAGACATGCTCACACGGGTGCTGAACCCAACACGGCGAGCGTACGAGTTGTAGAAAGCCTTGGCTGCCTCTTCAGACTCAAACTCCATCCCCTCATAAGGTTCAAGATTCGTGTCTCCCTCCGGGATGTACAATTCCCTACCACCGGAGCTCTCGAACATCTCATCGTCGTCAACGGGATGCTCAATGTCCACAGCGTCGTCTCCCAACGCCATATCGAACTCGATCACCTCGTTTTCCATGTTCAATGGTTCGAACTCCATCGATGAATTATCTCGATTTTACCCTCTCTATAATCTCGAATGAAAACAGAAAATCTAAGGCATTATATCAAATTCAAATCAAGAAAGAGAAGAACTGACCATAAATCGATCAACACCACAGAGAACTCCCAAGGACACGCTCCACCGGGACTTCTGCAACCCAAACTCGCAGAGACAGAACTTTCTAGGGTTTCTGTTACAGTGTCACAGAGAGAGAGAGAGAGAGATTGCAGAGAACGAGCAAGAGAGATCAAAACCCTAGATTACAGAGGAAAACCTAAATTTTCAAAGCCCCATCGGTTATTTTTTGATTTCTAAGGTTTTTATTGGAGGTTGTAGGGTTGGAGTTGCAGAGGGAAGAGGGAAGAGGGGGGAGGAGAGAGAGTCGAGACGAGTGGATTTTAGGGCAATGATCCAGTATTTGACTAACGCAAGGTTTGCAGCTGTTATCAGCGTTGGATCATTTAGTGATCGAATGGTGACGAGAAGTGGGACACACGGCTGCAACTTGGGCCGCTCAGGTTGGGCTGACCTCTTCAATATTCAGGATCGGGCTAGATTATTCTCAACCCGATCAAAATTGGGTTGGGCTCGGGCTGAGACTTGGAAAAACCTGACCAACCCGAGTCCGACAATACATTAAAGATGTTTGTACAATATAACGTTAGGGAAATTCTATTTGCACTCCACATATTCCATAAGCACCCCATTTGGGTGCTTTTTGAACGGAATTGCCCTTAAACCAAAAAATAAAACCCGCACCCCTCTCTTGGTCCCTCCCTCTCCACCTCTCTCTCTCCCTCCCAACATCTCTATCTCTCTCTCGTAGGCCCCACGGTTGGGCTGGTCGTGGGGACAGTGTAGCCCACTGCCAGCCCAGCCGTATGTCACGGGGTCACTAGTTGGGCCCGATCCAAGCCTGCCAACGAGGCCCGTTCCAAGCCCATAACCAAGCCCGGTTATGGTTCAAGGAGTCTAGAGTGTTCTGGAAGTTTCTAGAGGACTCTAGAGTATGGTGGAGAACCTTGGAAGATAGAAGAGTCTAGAATACTCATGAGAATTCTAGGGAATCTCTATACATGTATTATATGTAGATATTCTAGATAGTTCATAGGAGAAACATCTAGAGATTCTTTGGTAGAATAGTATGGAGACTTCTAGAATAAGGCTCAAAGCCTATATAAAGGGGCAAGCCCCCTCATTTGTAATCATCCTGGAAATCCTGGAATCCAGAGTTGAGTAATACAAGTCTCATTTTCTAAAGAGCTCTCTTGTGTCCTTGTGTGCTTCTTGAGTGGGTTGAGTACTTAGGCAGGGCAAGTCCTAAGTCACTTTGAGGAAAAGCTGACTTGAGCTAGCAAATGAGCGACTACCTCAAGTGCCGCACAGTCTTTAGCAAGGGTCAAAGACTAAGTCCATGACAAGTGGTATCAGAGCCAACCTCAAGAAGGCACCATGTCAATGGTCACTGAAGAGACAAGGGGATATGATGGGCACAACCCCAACCTCACCAAGGGAAGAAAAATGGATAAGTCATAGGATATCTTTGCTGCTTGGGAAGCCAGGCTTGCTAAGGTGGAGCTTGCCATGGTGGATGCACGTGACAGGTTCGACGAGTTAGGCATGTGCATGGAGGACCTCAAGGCGGGATTTGGGGAACTCAAGGGGGGTATGCTGGCCACCGTCAATGAACTAGTGCATGATCAGCAGCAAGAGAGGGATGCCTTCCAAGCCCAAGTAATTGGGATGGTGGAGACTCTAAAGGATCAAGTTGAAGAGATGCGAGGTGACTGGATCCTATGGAAGAAGGCCATGGCCAATGAGGGCGTGGTCGCACGGGGGATGCCTAGGATCAAGACACCAGAGCCCAAGACCTATGGTGGGTCAAGGGATGCCAAGGAGTTGGATAACTTCTTGTGGAGCATGGAGCAGTACTTCGATGCCATCTCCCTATACGACGAGAGGACTAAGATCCGCACAGTTACCATGTACCTCACAGACACGGCTAGTCTGTGGTGACGAAGGCGTCATGCGGACATGGAACGAGGTACATGCACGATCGACACTTAGGATGACTTTAGAAGGGAGATCAAGAGGCAATTCTACCCAGAGGATGTTGAATATCAGGCGAGTAGGAAACTAAAACGGCTTAAGCACACAGGGTCAATCCGAGACTATATAAAGGAGTTCTCGACCCTGATGTTGGAGATCCCAAACATGCCAGACAAAGAGCTACTCTTCAACTTCATGGATGGTCTCCAGCTACGGGCAGAACATGAGCTAAGACGACGTGGGGTACAAGACCTTGCTAGTGCCATGGCTGCTGCCGAACAACTAGTTGAATTCAAGAGGGATGATTTCTCCAAGCCAAAGTCGCCTAAGGGTAATCATGCCAAAGGTGGGGGAGATGAGACATCAAGTGACAAAGAAGGATCAAATTACAAGGAGAGATCGAGTCACAAGGAGGGGTCATCCAAGCCAAAGCATGGCAAGTTCATGAAGGAAGGTAAGGACCACTCCAAATCAAGGACTAATTGTTTCCTTTGTATCATTGGGCAAGGGAATGCCCACAAAGAAAGGCATTGAACGCCTTAGCTGCCAAGTTGGGTAGCGAAAGTGAAGACAGTGACGAGGAGCCAAGGATGGGATCCTTACAACTCCTCAATGCTGTGAAAAAACAACCTGAGTCTTCCAAGACTATGAGCAAGGGACTCATGTATGTGGAAGCTCATATCAACGGGAAGCCTACACGGGTCATGATGGACACTGGGGCGACACATAACTTTGTCTCAGGAGGAGAGGCAAAGCGATTGGGATAAAAAGCATCCAAGGAAGAAGGATGGATAAAGGCGGTGAATTCACAAGCCAGACCTATCCAAGTCACGACTCATGGCGTGGAGCTACGCATAGAAGAATGGAAGGGGCTCGTGGATTTATCAATCATTCTTATGGATGACTATCAAGTAGTACTAGGGATGGAGTTCCTAAGGAGGGTCAAGGCAATACCTATGCCATTTGTGAACTCGGTGTGTATCATCGAGGAGGGAGCTCCTTGCACGGTTCCTACGGTCCAAGGAACCAAGACCCGAACAAAGATGCTCTCGGCCTTGCAACTGTCGATGGGATCTAAGAAGGGCATGGTCGAAGATCTTGATGACAAGGTAGATAGAAAAACTACCCAGAAATGAAGGCAAAGTCCTTGAAAAATCCAAGGACATGATGTCGCCTAAGCAGACAAAGGCGCTACCACCTAAGAAAGAGGTGGGCCAGCCAGTTGAGATGAAGCTTGGTGTCAAGTCACCTGCATCGACACCACCTGGAAAGGCTATCATGAGCCAACCAAAAAGGAAGAAATGGATAGACACGAGGAGACGACCGGTAGAGTGCAAGGAAGTGGACTACATACTCGCTGATCGTCGGGTGAATAGGCGTGGAGTCCAACTATATATCGAGTATCTGGTAAAATGGAAGGGATTGCCCAAGGACGAGGCTACTTGGGAGCACGCAGATACTCTATGGCAATTTAAAGACAAAATCACCAAATACCATGGAGATGACGCGCCGAGGACGTTGCGCAATCAGGTGGGGGAGAGTGTCACGGGGTCACTAGTTGGGCCCAATCCAAGCCCGCCAACGAGGCCCGTTCCAAGCCCATAACCAAGCCCGGTTATGGTTCGAGGAGTCTAGAGTGCTCTAGAAGTTTCTAGAGGACTCTAGAGTATAGTGGAGAACCCTGAAAGATAGAAGAGTCTAGAATACTCATGAGAGTTCTAGGGAATCTCTATACATGTATCATATGTAGATATTCTAGATAGTTCATAAGAGAAACATCTAGAGATTCTGTGGTAGAATAGTATGGAGAATTATAGAATAAGGCTTGAAGCCTATATAAAGGGGCAAGCCCCCTCATTTGTAATCATCCTGGAAATCATGGAATTCAGAGTTGAGTAATACAAGTCTCATTCTCTAAAGAGCTCTCTTGTGTCCTTGTGTGCTTCTTGAGTGGGTTGAGTACTTAGGCAAGGCAAGTCCTAAGTCACTTTGGGGAAAGGCTGACTTGAGCTAGCAAAAGAGCGACTACCTCAAGTGCCGCACGGTCTTTAGCAAGGGTCAAAGACTAAGTCCGTGACACGTAGGTCCTATTCGGTTGTTCTATTTGCACCCCACTAATTTCATAAGCTTAATTAGGTTGTCGATCTTCTCCTCTCCAAACCCCTTTCTCTCTAACGAAGGGAGAGCCATAAGAGGCAACATTAGAAACCATGCGTTCTTCTAGATAGGTGAGAGGCCAAACCCCAAATTTGCGCCTAAAGGTAGGGCTCACAAGAGGATGCAGTACAAACATGCGCTTTGTCACTGCCGAAACACCCCTTAGTCGTTTATATACCATTTATGAACCGTGTAGAAGGTAGGTCCTGATTTGTTCTCCAATTGGATTAGAATTCCCTTCAACTCCCTAATAATGGGATTAACGGTTCAATACCTTCTGAAATAGGATACTTGACTAATTTTTTATACCTGGACTTGTGGCCTCAGATTTTGATGAGGGAATAGAGTTTTCTATGTATAAAAGGTTTCGATTTAGAACTTATCTCTGTTTGGAGGCCTCGGAGGAAAGAATTTTTATCTTTGTTTCGGTAGAATTTGTTGCGACTAAAACTAGAGCATAATTTAAGAAATTTGCATCGGTCGTTCTAAGAAAGCCTCCAATACCTGATGGATCTGGGTATCTGAAAAGGACACCATCAAAATTAAGCTTAAGGGGCTGTTTGGATCGCCATTCTAAAAAAAATATTTATTTCAAAAAAATATTTTTTCTGAAAATATATTTTTCTTAAAAAGGTTGTTTGGGTCATCATTAACGCAAAATGTCTTTATCTTCATTTAGTTGTCCCCGCCATATATAATGTCTTTATATTTTTGGAAGGGGACTTCTACCAAAAACTGTTTATTTGTTTATTGTGTTCATTGAGTTAGAAAAATTTTAAAAAGTCTTTTTTAATTGAAAAACAACTTTCAGTAATTTTTTTATAAAACGACTTTTTGGCTTAAAAATATATTTTTATGGAATAAATACTTTTTAAAAAATGGTCATCCAAACAATCTATTATTTTGGAAAAAGCCTTTTTGTGGAAAATAAGACTTTTTCAAGTCTAAAAATGGTGATCCAAACACCTCTAATTCTCGCCCCATGTTTAGCTTCTTCCAGAGGAGCTTAGCACCCCTTTGGTATCCTCCCGCTATTGATATGTGAATTTCAATTGCAAAGAAGGTCCAATAATTACAATGCTCTAAATTCCTTCGAAACGAGGACCCAATCTACCACTAGCCTTCACAAACCTTTGGCTTGTAGAGGACCCAAGGCGGTGTCAATGTTACATTAGTTGTTGTCATTTTGCTCTAATGCTGGATCATTTGTCTTGGCCAATCTCTAACTAGCATGGTCTAAACCAAGGTTTAAAAATCGGCCGTTATAACGAAAATAACGACCGTTATTTTTCCGTTATAATGAAAATAACGACCGTTAATTTTCTAGAAAAAATTGTGAAAAAAGGTCAATTTTTCTATTTTTTTTTCCGTTATATTCAATTTTTTCTGTTATTTTCCGTTTTTGAAATTTCGAAATTCAAAATTTGAATTTCAACGCCCTTTTTTCCGTTATTTTACTTCATTTTTTATTTTTTCCATTTTTGCCCCTTAGCATTTTTTTTCTTCGTTATAACGGAAAAAATAGACCGTTATAACGGTCCCTTGTTAACCTTGGTCTAAACCATCAAGACACATGGGATCGTAGACGAAGACTAAGTGTGTGATTTTAGTATGTAACTCGGTCAACACTCATCTATATAACAAGGGAGCTCAGTTGTCTCCCCTCTTATAGGCTTCAATAAAGAAGGGCCGAGGTCTTACCCTTGAATTGGGCACTGGGTCTCACTGTCTCAGCCATTCACACCTGATTTTGCCAAATGCTTTGTTGGGGAATGTCATGGGCACGAGCCACCTACTAATACAGCTACAAGTTAGTACCTCTTGACTGAATGGTGACCAATTTGGCCAAGACACTGTATGACCTGGACCCCATCATTTGATTTGTTGTTAATTAAGTATACCATGGAGCGACCTCGGTTCAATGATCATCTAGAGGTAATCAAGTTCATTTGCAAGGATTTTTGGTCTGAACTCTTCAAGAAGCAAATTGACAACTTGAAAAACCAACCGTAGAGTATGCACGATAAGACAAACTTCGAAAAAATTGAATGTTCTTAGTATGGATATTTACAGTCAGTTTCGTTTCGGCGTTTTGGTGGTTTCGAAGGGAAACGGTTTTGGTAAATTTTTTTTCAAAAAATTCAGAAAACAACGCACCAGGTGCGTAGTTTATTACGTAATTTATTTTTAAATACATAAAATGTTGTCTTTACACAGTTTTTGGGTGACCCACTTTTAAAATGCCACGGGGAGCACCATCTGGACCATCTGACCACATGGATGTTCAGCCCACCTCTTCGTGGATGAACACACAAAAAATAACCTTGTTTGGTATCTCTAGCTGTTAGATTTTAGTACATTTAATACGTGATTCTAGCCGTTGGATTCATCCATTTTTTGATTACTAAAACCAACGGCTAAAAGCATCGACCAAGCTAATTTTTGGTATGAATGTCTACCAAGGGTGGGCTAAACATCCATGCGGCCAGTGGGCCCAGATGCAACGTGTTATGCTCTGAACACATAGATGTTTGGCCCATCTTTTGGCTACATAATTTTTTTTGGTTTAGGGTTTTCTTTAACCTTACCTCTCGGCCGAAAGAAAAAACAGAGATGATCTACTCTTCGTGGGAGTGAGGTGAGGAGCTGAGCTAGCTGCAAGCAAGGCGAAGGATATCCACGGCGGCGACGACACAGGTAGGTGGTACCCCAACCCCCCCTTCTCTCTCTCTCTCTCCCGGCTGCCACGCTCTTCCTCTCCGGTGGCAGTCTCTCCTCTTTACGTTTTCGTGCGATTCGGTAGTTTCGCGCAAAACTAACGAAACCGCGCCGAAACTAACGAAACCGCACCAAAACTAAGGGATTTCCAAGACCATACAGTATTTCGTGTCGCCCTTTACTGAAACTTTAAACCATTGTCATGTATGTTTGTCTTGCAGGTACTTTTCTGTTGCAAGATAATCGGTTCTGTCGGCTTACTCGCATGTCGATTGATCCATCCTCGGTAGACACAAATTTATGTCAAGACCCTTCTGTTGCCATAGTTGAGAACAAGGCGGAACAAGCTGCAAGCATGCATCTCTACTTCCTGTGTGGAATCATAAGGGGAGCACTTTCAAATTTGGGAATCCCTTGCGCAGTTTCTGCAGTTGTCTCCCCTCTTATAGGCTTCAATAAAGAAGGGCCGAGGTCTTACCCTTGAATTGGGCACTGGGTCTCACTGTCTCAGCCATTCACACCCGATTTTGCCAAATGCTTTGTTGGGGAATGTCATGGGCACGAGCCACCTACTAATACAGCTACAAGTTAGTACCTCTTGACTGAATGGTGACCAATTTGGCCAAGACACTGTATGACCTGGACCCCATCATTTGATTTGTTGTTAATTAAGTATACCATGGAGCGACCTCGGTTCAATGATCATCTAGAGGTAATCAAGTTCATTTGCAAGGATTTTTGGTCTGAACTCTTCAAGAAGCAGATTGACAACTTGAAAAACCAACCGTAGAATATGCACGATAAGACAAACTTCGAAAAAATTGAATGTTCTTAGTATGGATATTTACAGTCAGTTTCGTTTCGGTGTTTTGGTGGTTTCGAAGGGAAACGGTTTTGGTAAATTTTTTTTCAAAAAATTCAGAAAACAACGCACCAGGTGCGTAGTTTATTACGTAATTTATTTTTAAATACATAAAATGTTGTCTTTACACAGTTTTTGGGTGACCCACTTTTAAAATGCCACGGGGAGCACCATCTGGACCATCTGACCACATGGATGTTCAGCCCACCTCTTCGTGGATGAACACACAAAAAATAACCTTGTTTGGTATCTCTAGCTGTTAGATTTTAGTACATTTAATACATGATTCTAGCCGTTGGATTCATCCATTTTTTGATTACTAAAACCAACGGCTAAAAGCATCGACCAAGCTAATTTTTGGTATGAATGTCTACCAAGGGTAGGCTAAATATCCATGCGGCCAGTGGGCCCAGATGCAACGTGTTATGCTCTGAACACATAGATGTTTGGCCCATCTTTTGGCTACATAATTTTTTTTGGTTTAGGGTTTTCTTTAACCTTACCTCTCGACCGAAAGAAAAAATAGAGATGATCTACTCTTCGTGGGAGTGAGGTGAGGAGCTGAGCTAGCTGCAAGCAAGGCGAAGGATATCCACGGCGGCGACGGCACAGGTAGGTGGTACCCCAACCCCCCCCCCCCCTTCTCTCTCTCTCTCTCTCCCGGCTGCCACGCTCTTCCTCTCCGGTGGCAATCTCTCCTCTTTACGTTTTCGTGCGATTCAGTAGTTTCGGGCGAAACTAACGAAACCGCGCCGAAACTAACGAAACCGCACCAAAACTAAGGGATTTCCAAGACCATACAGTATTTCGTGTCGCCCTTTACTAAAACTTTAAACCATTGTCATGTATGCTTGTCTTGCAGGTATTTTTCTGTTGCAAGATAATCGGTTCTGTCGGCTTACTCGCATGTCGATTGATCCATCCTCGGTAGACACAAATTTATGTCAAGACCCTTCTGTTGCCATAGTTGAGAACAAGGCGGAACAAGCTGCAAGCATGCATCTCTACTTCCCGTGTGGAATCATAAGGGGAGCACTTTCAAATTTGGGAATCCCTTGCGCAGTTTCTGCAGTTGTCTCCCCTCTTATAGGCTTCAATAAAGAAGGGCCGAGGTCTTACCCTTGAATTGGGCACTGGGTCTCACTGTCTCAGCCATTCACACCCGATTTTGCCAAATGCTTTGTTGGGGAATGTCATGGGCACGAGCCACCTACTAATACAGCTACAAGTTAGTACCTCTTGACTGAATGGTGACCAATTTGGCCAAGACACTGTATGACCTGGACCCCATCATTTGATTTGTTGTTAATTAAGTATACCATGGAGCGACCTCGGTTCAATGATCATCTAGAGGTAATCAAGTTCATTTGCAAGGATTTTTGGTCTGAACTCTTCAAGAAGCAGATTGACAACTTGAAAAACCAACCGTAGAGTATGCACGAGAAGACAAACTTCGAAAAAATTGAATGTTCTTAGTATGGATATTTACAGTCAGTTTCGTTTCGGCGTTTTGGTGGTTTCGAAGGGAAACAGTTTTGGTAAATTTTTTTTCAAAAAATTCAGAAAACAACACACCAGGTGCGTAGTTTATTACGTAATTTATTTTTAAATACATAAAATGTTGTCTTTACACAGTTTTTGGGTGACCCACTTTTAAAATGCCACGGGGAGCACCATCTGGGCCATATGACCACATGGATGTTCAGCCCACCTCTTCGTGGATGAACACACAAAAAATAACCTTGTTTGGTATCTATAGCTGTTAGATTTTAGTACATTTAATTCGTGATTCTAGCCGTTGGATTCATCCATTTTTTGATTACTAAAACCAACGGCTAAAAGCATCGACCAAGCTAATTTTTGGTATGAATGTCTACCAAGGGTGGGCTAAACATCCATGCGGCCAGTGGGCCCAGATGCAACGTGTTATGCTCTGAACACATAGATGTTTGGCCCATCTTTTGGCTACATAATTTTTTTTGGTTTAGGGTTTTCTTTAACCTTACCTCTCGGCCGAAAGAAAAAACAGAGATGATCTGCTCTTCGTGGGAGTGAGGTGAGGAGCTGAGCTAGCTGCAAGCAAGGCGAAGGATATCCACGGCGGCGACGGCACAGGTAGGTGGTACCCCAACCCCCCCCCCCCCCCCCCTTCTCTCTCTCTCTCTCCCGGCTGCCACGCTCTTCCTCTCCGGTGGCAGTCTCTCCTCTTTACGTTTTCGTGCGATTCGGTAGTTTCGGGCGAAACTAACGAAACCGCGCCGAAACTAACGAAACCGCACCAAAACTAAGGGATTTCCAAGACCATACAGTATTTCGTGTCGCCCTTTACTGAAACTTTAAACCATTGTCATGTATGCTTGTCTTGTAGGTACTTTTCTGTTGCAAGATAATCGGTTCTGTCGACTTACTCGCATGTCGATTGATCCATCCTCGGTAGACACAAATTTATGTCAAGACCCTTCTGCTGCCATAGTTGAGAACAAGGCGGAACAAGCTGCAAGCATGCATCTCTACTTCCCGTGTGGAATAATAAGGGGAGCACTTTCAAATTTGGGAATCCCTTGCGCAGTTTCTGCGGACATGTCCCACCTTTCTACAGGTGAGTTATCCGCTTCTGAGTGTTGCAGGGATTTGATCATATTATTCATATCTGAAAAGAATTTGAGGAATACTTGTTTCAAAATGATAGGAAGAAGCCATTCTTTCTGCTGGTTTTGTTCGAGTAGAATTCAGGCTAGATTAGGATCACCATTCAATGTGTCTCATTTAGGAGGTTTCCTAGGTCAAAACTCAATCGATTAAGATGACCCTAATCATACAATCCAATGTTTTCAAAATTGCGTTGTGGATGAGTTTTAGCAGGTACCCTTGATTCCTCTAGAAACATTGGAAATTCTGCCGAAGTTTTGGTAAGTTTCCTTAGGCATTTCTGGGCATATGATTTAAAAGGTGTGCATCTCCATTTGGGATAATATGTTGAGTGTGCATCTCCATTTTAAGTTCCTCTAACTAATGCTCCTCTGCTAGTTTTCTTTTTAGAAATTATTGAAGTTTCTTCAAGAAGCAGTTTTCCAACTTCAATCTTAACATTATTCAAAGTGTGGAAGAGGATATACTCTTGTTGACGCATTATTAAACATTCAATAATGATCTTGTGTTGTTATGTGCAGGGCCAATGCACAGCAACCAAAGCTGTTTGTGGGCATAATTCTTATCCTCCTCTTTGTGGAACAAAAACACAGACTGCGAAGAAGAAGAAGAAGAAGAAGAGAAAAGGATGGGGAAGATCCCAGCCTCACTTAGAACATCGAAACTCCCTCTTACTCTTCTCAAAAACCCTCATTCCCTTCCCAATCAATCTTCAACTCCTACTCTTCATCATCAACCCCGTTTCCCCTTATCAAGGAAACCGAACAACCGTAAAACCCTAACCCCATCATCTTCTCAAAACCCTCAATCCATCTTCAAATCCCCCAATCTCTCCGACGCCAAGAAAACCTTCGACTCCATCCTATCCACCTCATCGGTCCCACTCGATATCCGCCACCACAATTCCTTCCTCCAATCCTTCTCCCAAATCTCCACCCTCCATGATTCGTTATCTTTCCTCCAACACATGGTCAAGAAACACCCATCTTTCTCTCCAGATCGTTCAACCTACCACATCTTGCTCTCTCAATCATGCAAGTCCCTCTCTGATCCCAACCTATCGACTGTCCATCAATCCCTAGATCTAATGGTCAATTACGGCTTCACTCCCGACCACGTCTCTATTGACCTCGCCGTCCGCTCACTCTGTTCCATCGGCCGTGAAGAACATGCTATTGAATTAGTCAAAGAAATGTCCGTCAAATACTCCCCTCCTGACTCCTTCACTTACAATTTCCTCGTCAGGCATCTTTGCAAAACTAGGGCTTTAAGTACAGTTTACAATTTCATCGACCAAATGCAGAATTTGGCGAACTTGAAACCTGATCTTGTTACTTACACGATTTTGATTGACACTGTTTGTAACAGTAAGAATCTCCGAGAGGCAACACGGTTGCTTGGGGTGCTTGGTGAGGCTGGGTTTAAGCCAGATTGTTTTCTTTATAACACAATTATGAAGGGTTACTGTATATTGGACCGTGGGAGTGAGGTGATAGGGGTTTATAAGAAGATGAAGGAGGAAGGTGTGGAGCCAGATCTCGTAACATATAATACATTAATATTTGGGTTGTCGAAGGCTGGGAGGGTGGAGGAAGCGAGGAAGTTTTTGGGTGTTATGGTGGAAATGGGGCATTTTCCAGATACCGTGACATACACGTCACTGATGAATGGGATGTGTCGGAAGGGGGATGCCTTGGGAGCTTTAGTGCTATTGGGTGATATGGAAGAAAAGGGGTGTACTCCAAATTCGTGTACTTACAATACATTGCTTTACGGGTTGTGTAAGTCGAGGTTGTTGGAGAGAGGGTTGGAATTGTATGGGGTGATGAAATCGGGTGGGATGAAGCTTGATGCAGCTTCTTATGCTACATTTGTGAGGGCATTGTGTAGGGATGATAGAATTGCAGAGGCATATGAGGTGTTTGATTACGTGGTAGAGAGTAAGAGTCTAACGGATGTTGCTGCATACTCGACACTGGAGGGTACGCTCAAGTGGATAAAGAAAGCTAAGGAACAAGGACTCTCTCGTTAACTGGTTTGTTTCTAGTTTCTTTATCATCTCTCTGCTTCAAATTCCACGATTTCAGTCATTCCATTAATTTGTTTTTTTTTAGTTTCGTATGTTATTATGTTGTTAATATTGTGGAGTGACTTACTTCTATTGATTGTATCTGATTTCCATGCTTGATCTAAAGCATTGCTAGATTCTGAATGGTTTAGTTGAATGAAATTTAGTATACTACTAAGTGAATCTGTTTCAATGTTGTTGCACTTGAATGAAATCCTTCTTATTATATACATTCTAATCCGAAGAGGTATAGACCTATCTGAAATTTTCTGTGAGACTGTACTTGGGCATACCTGTGTTGTTCTTGTGTGCTTCCCCCGCTAACTCTTAAGAGGACACAGACCGTATGGATGTTTGGCCAATCCCTAGGTAGACCTACAAACCAAAAATAAGCCTGATTAGTGATTTCAAACCTTTGGATCCTTGTACCCCAAATAATGGTCAATAATGCTCAAATTCCCACTGTTAAAATCAACCCATGAAAATGACTCCAATCCAACGCTTAGAAGTCACTAATCAAGTTGATTTTTGGTTTGTAGGTTCACCTAGGGATTGGCTAAACATCCATGCGGTTAGTGTCCTCTAAAAATGTGCCACGTGGCTCATATTGTAGGCGGTCAGTGGCTTCTCTGGCTGTCCGGTCAGTGAAGTTTTTACTTGAGTAAAACTTCAGTCACCGTGCTTGGTGACCGAACTCCGAATCTAGTCACCACGCACAATACGAGCCATGATGCACACTATTAGATCGGCAAAACTTCTTGATTTATACTTGGGTGTTGTCATCCAGATTTAAAACGGCCAGGAATTAAGGCATCAATCATTATCAGGATTATTGTAGTTCGTTATATTTTGTTGCCTCTGTTGGGTATTGTTGTTGTGAAAGGGGCACACCATTTTGGCTTGGTGCACTCAGATTCATTATATCAGTTTGTTCTTCTGATTCAATTTGCCGTTCCATCGGCGATGAACATAGGTATGATTTTATTTTTCTTGTTAAAGATGCAAACATATTGTAGTTAGTGCAGTATTTATCCTCTTTTTAGTTAAATTTGCTCTGTGTTATGTCGTCCGTTTGTTTCCTACGTTGGTTGCCTGTAGAGAGACTAGTGCCCTATCAGCTTGTATCTCATTGCTTGGTATCTCAAAGTTGGTAAATTTGGACTTGTTCCCTCTGAGCTCCAATCTTTCAGGGTGCCCAAGGACTGGAAGATCACAAAAGTCATCCTAGCTGCTTGACTCTGCAAATGTGGCGCAGATCCAGAGATCTTGGGACCCACTATTCAATGAGTCCCACGGATCTCCTGGGCCACAATAAAAACCTGACAGACAATCAGATTGCTCGGCTTTTTTTTCTGGACAACTTCCATATTTGCTATGACTGCTTTATAAAATGCAACACGTAGCATTGTTATAATGATATGATTGGGTCAAGTTTTGCACTAAATCTTCTAAGTAGAAACCATCAAATGACGAGTCACCAAACTCCTTGTATCTGTGCCATGTGTCCTAGATCTTCCATCAGTCATGTGTAACAGCTGTTTAACATAAATGTTTTATTATAGTACACATGATTTTGATGATGATACGATAGAGATTTCCTAGATAACCCAATTAGTAGATAATAAGATATTATGAGAAGGCTAATCATGTCATAGCACCAGTGGTGAGTTAATATAGTACTACTTTTGGGGTTAAATAATGCCCCTCCCTAAGGGCGCGGTACGGGTTCGTAGGTGCGAGGTCGATCGTCGTTGGGAGTCACGGGATCGAATCGTGGAGTCCCGCAGGGTGTGATGTCAATCGTGGTATAAACGCTAAAGTTTGCCCTCTCCTGACAAGAAATCTTTTTAGACTAGGCACATGCCTAACATCTTTCAACTTCAGCACTGTTCTGTTTGACAGATTTATCTGTACGTCACCCTTTCCAACAATACTGCAGGGTTCATCATTGCCTAAATAGACTTTCTTGAAATCACCCTGCACATAGTTATGAAGAGTATCCCTGTGCGAAGTAGCATGAAAGGATGCACCAGAATCTACTACCCAAGATTCATACCGATTATCACAGGATAAAATTAACGCATCATAAACATTTTCATCAGAAATATTTACCGAATATTTACTTCCCTGATGGTTGTTCTCTGAATGCTTCTTTGGAGCTCTACAATCTCTTTTTATGTGTCCATTTTTGCTGCAATTCCAGCGACCACTATCTCCTTTTACAAATGGTGTTTTGGATTTGCTGGTTCTCGATTTTGATCGACTGTGGCTTTTGCCTCCTCTGCTCGTCTTCCTGCCTCTTTCTTTAGTACTCAGGGCATTCCCTGATGTTTCACCCGAAGAACAAGAGGATCGTCTGCGAGCTTCCTCACTTAGGATTACGCTAACGACATCATCGTACTTCAGCGTCCTGTTCCCGAAGAGTTGCTCACTGCCATTACTAGACTATCCCAGCTGTCTGGTAACCCTGATAAAATCTGAAGAGCCCCTGACTTCATCTTTGAAGCTGATACCAACGGATTCCAACTGGGCCGTAACCGTATTAAATTCGTTGAGATGTGTAGGCACACTGCCATCATCAGCCATCTTCATGTTGAACAATCTCTTCATCAGAAAAACCTTATTTGAGGCAGAGGGTTTTTCATACGTCTTCGAAAGTGCGGCCATCAAATCTTGTGTTGTCTTCTCCTTTGAGATATTAAAGGCTACAGATGCAGCAAGACTCAGCCGCACTGTACCTAAAGCTTTTCTGTCGAGTAGCTCCCACTCATCATTGGCCATCGTCTCTGGCTTTTTCGCTTTTCCTCCGAAAGGAAGATACATGTCATTCTGATAGAGGTAGTCCTCCATCTGCATTTTACAGAATCGAAGTTCGCACTATTGAACTTCTTGATCCTAACAAATGGTATTAGAGCCAAGATCAAGGGATTGAGTCACGGGAAGCACATTATTGAGGGGGGGATTGTTGGGGTTAAATAATACCCCTCCCTAAGGGCGCGGTACGGGTTCGTAGGTGCGAGGTTGATCGCCGTTAGAGTTAAAGGCTTATGGGATCGAATCGCAGAATGGGCCCACGGGTGTGAGATCGATCGCCGTTGGGAGTTATAAGATCGGATCGTGGACTCCCGCAGGGTGTGATGTCAATCGTGGTATAAACCCTAAAGTTTGCCCTCTCCTGACAATATATCTTTTAGGGAGGAATGGCGGCTTGAGGCCTAGTAAAGATCCTAACAACTACTTAAATGTCAACTGTTGGATATGGAAATATCAATATCATAAAAAGAGATGTTTGACGCCATTCTTCCCATATCCAATTGGTTGCATACTTTACCAGAAATAGAGTATTTCTTTGTTCTTCCCCTGAAAATTCAGCACATATTAAGAATTTTCTCGGAAACTTTTAAGGGGAAACCTGGGTATTTTTGACAAGACAGGAAGTCCACCTTTACTACCCCATGCTGTACACATGGCACAAATAAAATGGGGGTCGGGATCCCATTTGATGAACCCCACCAAGAATATCTCCAAGGATAAGAATCGACTGGATCTGATGATCATCTATAAACATTTGTTTCTACTGCTGGTCATGTCTTTTCTGAATGTTCAAAAGAATGACATAGGTTGGATTGGTACAATCATGTGACCAAGTAAGCTTTTGACGCACAGATGCTCTACATATACGTTGTAGAGAAAAGAAGAATACAGGAAATCCTTTTCTTGACTGGTATTGTTTCTGATTTGTGTTTTCATGCATGTTGCAGGCACAACGACCCAATTGTTTGGGACTTGTCAGAGTGAATGCTCTGTTATCCTGCTATGGACCAATGCCTTGGCTGCAGTTTCACTTACCCTTTGGTCTACCTTCTTCTTGTGGCTTGATTGTATTTCATCAACATGGCACTATAGCCATGCATCATGCCATCCTTGATTTTTTGCTTATTCTTGTTGTTGCGGAACACAGGACATTTATTATAAACTTCGACAATTTACATTTGTAATACTTTAAATCAAGGTTTAAAGGGGACCGTTATAACGGTATAACGGACTGGTAACAAAAAAACTCTCAGGGGCAAAAAAGGAAAAAAATGGGAAAAATGAATAACGGAAAAAAATGGCGCTGAAAATTTCAAAAATGGAAAATAACGGAAAAAATGAAAGTAACGGCCGTTTTTTTTCACAAAATTTTCCAGAAAATAACGGTTGTTATTTTTGTTATAACGGAAAATAACGGCGGTTATTTTCTGGGTGTTTTAACGGTCCATAACGTAACGGGGTAGGTCAGAATCCGTTATAACGGCTGTTTTTTAAACCTTGCTTTAATTGTTGAATAATGGAAGATGGGAGTCCTGAAGCTCTTTGACCCTTTTGCATATTATTGGTTCTATATCATTGAATCTTCTACAGTTAAAATCAATGTTAAGACCTCCATAACATCAATGCTCTTTAAGATCTAGCACAGTAAATGAAGTCTAATTCAGTTCCTCGGTCTTCCTAGTAGAACAAGCCCATGATCCCAATAACACCACAAACTTGTCAAAATTGTAAAACATACATTGCAAACCAGATTGTCATTGATTTAGATTACAAAGTTGAACAATCAACGTTCTTAAATAGTGTTTTAATAGTCATCAAACGGGCAAGAGGGGTTTAGTGACGGGTCCGTACGGTAGAAGGAATAGACTATTTTCGTAATTTTAAAAAGGTAAGGGCATTTCAGTCATGAGAGGAAAAGGTAAATACACCATATAGAGTGGGAGATAGAAGACCGAGATCAAAGGGAAACGCAACAAAATGAAACCACCGGGAGTTTTTGCAAATATCGCATTTTTCAGCAGACCAATTCTCCCAAACCCAAATCCTTGTTCTAAGGTTCAAGACAAGGGCACTTTTGTCCATTAATACAGAATTTAGTAGTCAACTCGGGTCAACACTGGTCAAATGACAGTGGACCGAGTCATAGGGGGTATGTCAGCTTTTTCAAATCATAGGGGGTATGTCAAATTTGCAAAATAACATGGGGGGAATGTCAAAAATTCCCAAAAATAAAATAATGAAAGAAGCAAGGGGCATAAGTATAATAGATCATGGTTTTAAAAACGGTCGTTTAAACGGTAACGCCCCAAGCCCGTTTCCGTTAAAACTGATTAAATGTGTTTTAATGGTTTTGAAAAAAACAGCCGTTAAATCCATTTAATTCCATTAAAATCCATTTAATTTTCGTTAAAATCCGTTAAATTTCAAAAAAATTTTTAAATTTTCAAATTTCAAAATTTGAATTTCAGCGCCATTTTTTCCGTTTTAAAATCCGTTTAGTTCTGAAAAATTTTGTGAAAAAAACGATGTTAAATCCGTTAAAATCTGTTTAATTTTAGTTAAAATCCGTTAAATTTCAAAAAAATTTTTAAATTTTCAAATTTCAAAATTTGAATTTCAGCGCCATTTTTTCCGTTTTAAAATCCGTTTAGTTCTGAAAAATTTTGTGAAAAAAACGATGTTAAATCCGTTAAAATCTGTTTAATTTTAGTTAAAATCCGTTAAATTCCATTTTCTTTTTTTTTTTTCAAATTTCAAAATTTGAATTTCAATGCCATTTTTTCCCGTTCCGTTAAAATCCGTTTAATTCATTTTTTTCCATTTTTTTTTCTATTTTTGCCCATGGCCATTTCAATCCGTTTTAATGGCCGTTTAACCGTTAAAACAGCCTCCTTTAAAACTTGGAATAGATAAATATAAATATATATTTAGTTCTTGGCATAGAGAAACATTTAATGAGATAGAAAGTGAAGCGTATTATTTGAGGTACAAAAAAATAGTCAGACTTATTTTTGGTATGCAAGTCCAGGTGGGCCAAGCATCCATACAGTCGTTGTCCTCTAATAGGATTCCACCTAGCTCATGTTGTGGTTCGTCAGCAACTTTAGGACCAAAGTTCTGAGAAAATTTTTGAAGCAGAGGATTTTTTTTAAACAAGCGGAGCAGTGGCCAATCACATAGCGCAGTTGGGTAGCGGAGCACGTCAACTAATTTAGTTTACATAGTTTTTTTTGAATCATTTTACAGATTTTTCGTTTTCGTTGATAGAATAAAACCTATGCTTAAGATCATTAAATCAGAATATCAGATCATTTTTGGCTTTTGCCCATGTGATTGGATGGTGGGGATGTCGGGATTGTAACAGACCGGTTTGTTGGGGCGTTCGGCTTAAACCAGTTTTACTTAATCCTCATTTAACTCTTAAATCTATGATTGGGTAACTCCAGATGAAGGGATGATGAGGATAATAATAGGACTAATTCAAAGCCAATATTATGCCCAAACAAATAGGCATAAATTTCTGAATCAAATAATTGAAGCAAAGGATTATTTGAGGTTTGATTTTTTGCAAGCTACGTGATATCTGACGATCAGGACTACGATGGAACATTCTGAGAAACTTTTTTGATCCATGACATTCTGGCACCTGTCTGAGGTTAAGTGGCCCATAACTGTTATCCTTTAACAGTGGAGAAAAGAGTAAAACTCGTAAAACTTCTCATAGCGTTCTAACAGATGCTTCTGTCACCATGCAAAATACAGACCACGTGGCACACTCTTAGTGGATGCTGACGGTATGGATGTTTGGCCAGTCCCTCAGTGAACCTCTAACCAAAAATCAGCCTGATTAGTGATTTCTAGGCGATTCGATTTAAGTTATTTTCATAGGTTGATTTTAAGGGTAGGAATTCGAGCATTATTTGGGTGCAAAGATCCAAAGGTTTTAAATCACTAATCAGGCTGATTTTTGATTTATAGGTCCACCGAGGAACTGGCCAAACATCCATACAGTCAGCGTCCACTAAGAGTGCCACGTGGCATGTATTTTGCATTGACAGATGCGAAGAACAATCTGCAGGAAGTCCACTGGCACGCCGAGTTCAGTAATCCTGGCTATTTTACATGGGAACACAATCCACACTTCGGGCTACGAACACCGCACAAATGAAATCGTTTCATATCATAGCTATGATGGGCTACAGTAAACATGGCCCACCGAAACTCATCAATTAACACCCTTTGACATATCAAACGCCATTTTCTGTGCAGACCACAGCACAGAGATGACACCAATTAAATAATCCCAGCCATTGAAAACAATGAGCTTAGGTTTGGATGGTTAAAGACGATCCTATACATGAAGGCAGCAGGATGTGTATCATTTGGGGTGGTGGCCTACCACTTGATGAGACAAAAACCCATAATAAGAGCAAACTAGAAAAATCCCACTTGTCAAAAAGAAGGGTTTTTCTTTTTGGATAGTTTGAGAAACATAAGTAGAAATAACTGCTTGGCCATCCAATCGACACATTTTGTGGGGCGATCTGCCATCCAATCAAAGGTATTTGACTCGGGGGGCCACATTCACTGTGTGGTTGTAAGGATTGAGAACTTTGGAAGCCTTCCAATGGGAAAATTGAATGGAAATACATTTTGAAAAACTAAGGAAATAAACAGAGTGAATCAAGAAAACCATGGGCATATCTGGTAAACTTTTGGGAGCAAAATAAGAACAAGGATGGAGAATGAGCAATGTCCCTCAGAACATTTCAGTAAAAATGGAACTAAAGCAATCAAGGGCTTCTGGGTTATCCCAATCAAACCTACAAACACAGAAAATAAGACGTCAAATCCCAAAGTCGGAATAAAAATGAAAATGAAGATAGCAGAAAGAAAAAAAGTGGGTAGTTCTGAATTGTCGGGTCCAAACGAAACAACTTGACGCATATTGAGGAAGAGGGTCCTCCCACCGTGATCGCCACCTTGTCGACAGCCTCCCTGAGCGAGCAAAATTGCAGAGGCACACACTTGCAACACTAGCGTAGGCTTGATCTTTCCCTCATGCCAAAGAAAAGGATAAACAAAAGAGTAAAATCAAAAGGGGAAGACTCGTGTAAATTCAAAAACAAACTCTTCGGGGCTTGGATCAAACCAACCAAACTACACAATTCAAATATAGAGAAGGGGAAACAAAACTCTTCAAAATAGGGTAAAGCACTTCCGAAATTTAACAATCTTTTTCTCTTTATATGATTTATAAGCAAAATGGATTAGAAATTAAATGGGATTTCTAGAATTTTTGTAATTTTACATAACTGATGATCTGTTTTTCCAAGGGGAAACAAAAGGATTCATGAAATTTCAAATAAAAATGGAAGAGCTAGCTATTAGCCTATGACATACAAAGGTCCAGAAGAGAACATCTTGTGTTTTGTCATTTGAACTCCCCATACAAAAGATGAGAGGCATCCAAGCCAGATATAATTAGCTAAAGTGAAACACAGGGGCTACATATAGATGTCCAAAAACTAAATATTGAACTATGTATGTAAATCCAGCAAGGAATAAAATACTAGCAGCTGGAGATTCAATCCATACCCATCACAGAAAATAAAAAAGCAATATAATGTCCCGTATGGTAGTAATGTCACAACCGAGTTCTCACAGAACAGAGTACTTGCCTGGTTGGGCGGTACCCGGAAGTGATAGTGACTGTTTTGTGATGTCCTCCAGAACACGTTTCACTTCAGCTTTCGCTTTCTTCACAGATGATTCAGTAGGGCCCTCGATGAATAGGTAGAGCTTGCGTTCCCCTGGTCCTGGGATCTTACCTGGTGGATAAAACTGCCCCCTGGTTGTAATGGCAGCCCCAGTCCATTCTGAGATTGGACCTAAAGTTTCCTTGTGAGTCACTTTCCAACGAGCATTCTGTGGGAAATCGTTGATCTCGAACTCTGCTTCATAGTGTTCAGGCATGGCATCGGCTTGGATCTTCGCTAGGTTATGCTGCAAGTTCATGGCAGCTGCCAATGCTGCTGCTCGAGCTGCCCCGTCATTGGGCACAATGGGCAGGGTAGCACCTGGCAATACTGCAGCTGTGCCTGGCATAGATAGACCAAGAACACCGGGCAGAGATACAGGTATTCCTCCATTTGGAAGCAATTGGGCTGCCGAAACTGAGGCTGGCATTGAAGCTATACTTACCTTGGAGGCTGCAGCTATAGCAGCAGCCTGAGCAAGGGCAGCTTGCTGTGAGAGATCACCACCTGCCTTCCGAATTCCTTCATCTTCAGAGTCTGAATCTGATTTATCTTCCTCAAAGCCATATTCTCTTGCCTGGGCTTTCTTAGCAGCTTTCCTCACTTCATCCTCCTCTTCATTGAACTTAAATCCGCTTCCACCATAACCCGTCCCATGGGCTTGCTCAAGTCCTTGATTCACTTTCGCCATAAATCCATCAGCAAGAGCCTTCAGATCTTCAGGAACAGCTTGCTCAGAGAGTTCCAATGCTTTGACAAGATCTGGAGCATATCTTGCGTCCTCCTCTGAGATAAATGTAATCGCACAGCCTTTCCGGCCAGCTCGACCTGTCCGACCAACACGATGAACATAGTCTTCGTAGTGGTTCGGGACATCAAAGTTGATCACGAGTTCGAGCTCCTTCACATCTAAGCCCCTGGCAGCAATACTTGTTGCAATCAACAGATTGCAGACATTGCTCTTGAAATCGGAAATGGTGGACTCACGATCCGTCTGATCCTTAGCTCCATGAAGTGAGAGGCAAGGATAACCGTGTCTGAGCATGTCCTTGAACAAAGAATCACATTTCTCCTGCGAGTGGACAAATATCAAAATCTTCCCCTTCTCATACCATTCTCCAAGTAGCTCTAACAGCCTTAAGAACCTATCACTTTCTGGTCTAACCTCAACCAACTGGGTTATGTCCTTGTTCACAACACTCCTTCCCCCAACCTGTATTTCCACAGGCTTGGTCAACACTTTTCGTGCTAGTATCTCAACCTGACGAGGGAAAGTGGCAGAGAAGAGTACAGTTTGGCGGTCTGGTCGGGTATTTTGAACAATACGAGTGATCTGAGGTTCAAAACCCATGTCAAACATTCGATCAGCTTCATCCATAACCAGATAAGTAACTCTACGGAGATTCGAAATCTTTCCACTACTCGTACAAAGTATATCTATCATCCTACCTGGAGTACAGACAACAATCTCGCTCCCCCGCTTTAATTCACTGATCTGTTGGGCAACCCCAGAGCCTCCGTAGACTGGCACACAGTTAACACCCATCACCTTAGCAAATTTCCTGATATCACTATGGATTTGCTGGACAAGCTCTCTTGTAGGTGCCATTATAAGCCCAATTGGCCCATCACCGGGCACCACAGGTGGCTGGTCCTTGATATGCCTCAACATTGGCAAAACAAAAGCTAGGGTTTTACCAGAGCCAGTTTTTGCTATACCTATGCAGTCTCGACCACTCATAATTATTGGCAGAGCCTGAGCTTGGATGGGCATTGGCTTTTCAAAACCAAGCTTCTTTATCATATCCAGGATTTTACTTGTCAATCCGGTCTGGACCCATGTCTTGACAGGCTTCGGCACATCCTTCCCATGCATCTTTAATTCGAGTTGTTTTCTGTATGCCGCAACCTCCTCGGATGTCATCCTTGATATCTCCTTCACTTCAATATAGAAATTTTTCCGGAACGGTGGGTACTGGATCTTTGAGTGATCAACTAGTGATAGTTTCTCAGCTTTAGTCTTCTTCACCCTTTTCATGAACTCATCATCATCTTCATCTTCTAGGGGAACTTCATCATTCTCAAGATCCCCATAATCTGAATCGGAATCCTCACCAGGGATTATTCTTCCCACAGATTTATTCATACCTTTCCGTGGTTGAACCCCATTACTTTGACCATCTTTCTGATCCTTCATCTTGGGGTCAGATTTTTCATCATCAGCCATTGAAGAAGTCTCTACATTGTTCAGCTTCTCGACTTCGGGCAGTACCATAGAATTCATGAAAGCGTCTAACGGGTCAATTTCCTCCTCATTTTCACCTTCCCCTCCATTTTGCGGAACAGGTACGGTAGTTCCGTTCTTAGAATCTACAACCATGACATCCCCATCTTCACCAGCAGGCTTGGCATCTTCCTCCATGTCCAAGTCCATGTCCTTATCATTATCTGCTTTCACATTTGGGACAGCTTCTTCATCATCGGACTCTCCTTCTAAGGTCCAGTTCTTACCAGACTTGGGTTCCTCATCATTCGCTTCCCCCAGCTTTTCTCTCTCAGATTCTTCCTTCTTCCTTTTCAACTCCTGCCATTCCTGAACTCTCCTCCTCCGCTTATCCATTTCTTCATCCAGTTTCCGCTGCTCTTCCTCCAAATCTTCTTCTCGTGTTTTCTTGTCTTTGTTATCCAAATCCTCCTCACTCTTTCTCCTTCTACCATCATCGTTGTCATCCCTGTGCCTATCTGACCTGCTCCGCTCCCGCTCCCGTTCTCGTTCTCTCTCCCTATAATCTTCCTCTCTCCTTCGCCGCTTCCTATCATGGTCCCTCCCATCATCAGCATCTATATCATCATCTCTATCCAATTCCCGACGTTTCTCCCTCTCCCTCTCCCTCTCCCTGACCACCCTCTCCTTTTCTCTATCTTCACGCTCCCTCTCCTCCCTTTCTCTTTCCCTCTCCCTCTCTCTGGCCCTTTCTCTTTCCCTTTCCCTTTCCCTCTCCCTCTCTTCCCTTTCTCTCTCCCTTTCCCTTTCCCCCTCTCTGTCTTTCAACTTTTCTTTCGCCCTTTCTTTCTCTTCTTCTCGACTTCGTGTCCTATCCTTCTCCCTCTCCTTATGCCTAGAATCTCTATCTCTGTGTTTCTCCCTATATTTATCATCGACGCTCCTCTCCCTCTCCGACCTCCGAGACTTTTCTCGATCTTTCTTTTCCGAGTCACGATCCCTAACCTTCTCCTTATCCTTGTGCTTCTCTCCATTTCTCTCCTTATCTCGATCACGATCGCGATCGCTTCTCTTTGAATCCTCCTTCCTCTCGCCATCGTCTCTCCGAGATTTATGTTTCACCTCATCCATCACTACTACAATTAATAGAACTACAGGATCGATTTAATGAAACTCATAAAACCCTAGAAATCGAACTCCTGCAATTCAGAACTGTTTTCAATCTCCAAACCCTAGAAATGAGTTGGATCTGGCATAAGCGAAAAATCAGAAGAAATTTAGACGAGAATATGAATAAACTTAATGAAATTGCAGAGAGACAGAGGTCGAAAACTCACCTTTGCTATATTTGGCAGAATTTGTAGAAGCGAGATGGAGGTACTTCGGAGGACGGAAACCCTAATTTTTATTTCTCCACAACAACACCGCTCTTTCTTTCCCTTTGTCTACGTCTTACTTTCTCGCGGATTTTTCACTGCTAATTTGCTTAACCTTCACCACGAAGTGGGAAATTCTTAAAGTGTGCACCAATCGATCTGTGTGTGGCAAAGACAACGGCCCAAAAGGAGTAACACTTCTATCACCCGAAATTGTAAATCACACAATCACAAGCCAATGAGTTCTCGGCACGTACATAAGTGCTATTGCAACGTACCCATTGCTTTTTTTAGGTGTACGTGCCGAGAACTCATTGGCTGTGTTGTGTGATTTGCAATCCCATTGTGACAGAAGTTTTACTCGCCCAAAAGGCCAAAACCAGATTGATAAATTGATTCGCAATGTATCTGGAAGGCACGTACACAGCTCCGACTTGGGCCGGTATGGAGTCAGCTGTCAGCCAGAGCAAGACCCGTAACCTAAGTAGATAGGCTAAGCCCAACCCACCAGCCCAGTCCATCATACGCCAAACTAAAGCCCAAAGCGGCCCAATATTAGAAACTTAGGCAAGGCAATTGACCAACAGTGGACTAGGGGTGTCAACGGGTCGGTTCCAGTTCGGTTCCTAAGGTGACCAGAACCGATTCAGAACCGGAACAATCGGTTCCGGTTCTTATTGGTTCGGTTCCTTAACGGTTCCGGTTCTCAAAGTGATGGATCCGGAACCGGAACCGATTATGTATTTATGTCGGTTCCGGTTCCGGTTCCAGGTATATTGGGCCAAATCTTGAGAATATTAGAATATTTACACTATATTTATCTATTGGTACCGGTTCTTATCGGTTCGGTTCCGGTTCTTATCGGTTTCGCTTCCATATTAGGCTACCCAGAATCGGAACCGTTATTGTCGGTTCGGTTCCGATTCCGGTTACTTTTTAATCGGTTCCCAAAAAAGTGGAACCGGAACTGGTATTTTCGATTCCGGTTCTGATTCGGTTCCGGATAAACGGGTAAAATTGACACCCCTACAATGGACTTGTGTTTCACTAAAAGCCAAACCTAATGCTCAGTTCATTCATCTACTCGGTCTCAAATTCAAGCCCAATCAAGACCCCAATAAAGACCAAACCCAGCCTAAGGCAAGACATGTGTTGAGCCTGATCCAAAGTGGGACGGGTTCTTAATTCAAGCGAGCCTAGAGGATAGCAACGAAGACGTGGAAATCGAAGTCAATGGCGGTACTGGTGCGCAATTTGAAGACATGCCTGAGATCTCCTTGCACGCTATTGTTGGAACCCGCGCACTAGAGACATGCGAGTTAAGGGAAGTCTGGGACAGAGGTAGTCACCATGCTCATTGATTCTAGAAGCACTCACAATTTTGTGTGTGAATAATTAGCAAGAAGGTGGGATTACAACCGATCTCAACTGGCCGATTAGAGGTAACGGTAGCTTCAGGCGAGAAGTTAGGTAGCTTAGGTAAATGTGCTCATACTCAATTAAATCTACAAGGAGTTTCTATAAAATGTGGCGAAGCCAGAATTTTGATTAAGGGGGGCAAAATCACAAAAAAAACTGTTCAAGGGGGGTAAAATGGCAAAAAGAAAAAACCAGGGGGCCGGGCAAACCAAAGGAAAATGGAACTTTTGGAAGCAAATTTTTTTTTATAGAAGAATTTCAAAGTTGAGAGGGGCCAACTGCCCCCCTAGGTCCTTCTTGGCCCCGCCAGTGCCTATAATGTAGATTTTTATTATTACCACTTGAGGGCTATGAGGTTATTTTAGGGACTCAGTGGTAGAGTACATCGGGACCCATTGAGTGGGATTATTCCAAACTACAGATGAAGTTTAAAGTTGGAGGGAAGGAAGTGACAGTACAAGGTTTATCAATTTTAGAAAATAAGCCCTCAATTGCAACGTGCAGCCAGAAAAAGAAGAAAGGAGTCTTACTACAATTGTATTCTATGACAGTCCCGCAAGCACAACCCACTCACTCGTTCTCTTGTGCCTACACAAGTGCAGCAACTTCTTAATAGATATAAGGAGATGCTGGCCAAACCTAAAGGCCTTCCTCCCAGACTTCATTTACTGTGCTAGATCTTAAAGAACAGTGATGTAATGGAGATCTTAAGGAACATTGATTTTAACTGTAGTAAAGATTCAATGATATAGAACCAATAAAAGTATTACACTTGAATGTAAATTGTCAAAGTTTATAATAAATGTCTTCTGCATTCAGCAACAACAAGAAGAATAAGCAAAAAATCAAGGATCGCATGATGCATGGCTATAGTGCCATGTTGATGAAATAGAATCAAGCCACAAGCCACATGAAGAAGGTGGACCAAAGGGTAAGTGAAACTGCAGCCAAGGCATTGGTCCATAGCATGATAACAGAACATTCACTCTCACCAGTCCCAAACAATTGGGTAATTGTGCCTGCAACATGCATGAAAACTCAGATCAGAAACAATACCGGTCAAGAAAAAGGATTGCATGTATATATTCTTATTTTCTCTATTTATAACGTATATGTAGATCTCTGAATCTGCGCCATATTTGCAGAGTCAGGCAGCTAGGATGACTTTTTGTGATCCTCCAGTCCTTGGGCACTCTGAAAGATTGGAGCTCCCAGAGTGCATAAGTCCAAATTGACCAACTTTGAGATACCAAGCAATAAGACCCAAGCTGATAGGGCACTAGTCTCTCTACTGCAGGCAACCAATGTAGGAAACAAATAGAGGATATAACACAGAGCAAATTTAACTAAAAATAGGATAAATACTGAACTAACTACAATATATATGTTTGCATCTTTAACAAGAAAAATCACATCATACCTATGTTCATCGCCGGTGGAACGGCAAATTGAATTAGAAGAACAAACTGATATAATGAATCTGAGTGCACGAAGCCAAAATGATGTGCCCCTTTAACAACAACAATACCCAACAGAGGCATCAAAATATAACGAGCTACAATAATCCCGATAATGATGGATGCCTTAATTCCTGACCCTTTTAAACCTGGATGACAACACCAAGTATAAATCAACAACTTGTTTTGCCGATCTGAATGAACAGCCAACGAGAAACAAGTCAATTCAAGGTAAGCATGAAACAGATCAACATCAAATATAAGTTATTACCCTTTGTAAGGTTTCCTCCCAATATCAGGGTGATAGCTGGGATGGCTGCCTCTCTACAGACCATACCAAGATAACAGAAAGAATTACAAGAATGTATATGTTTATCATTAATTCAAAGAAAACAGATGCAGTAAGCCATAAATTGTGATATCCAAGTTACATAGGCTGAAACATGTAGTTGGACTCGGAATCATAACGACGAAATTCTAATCTGCGTGCTATCAAGTCAATTATCAACATAGAAGCTCCACTAGAAGGTCCTATCAGGTCAATTCAATCTGAGAAAGCTCTGAGGTGGGACCAATGGAATGTTGAATTCCCCTGTTTGTGTTCCATATTCACTGCCATGCTATTTATGAATCATATATAGCTCATACCTACATAAGACATGCATGTAGATGGTACCACCAAGCCTGACGTACTACAACGATGTATGGTAGAATACCAATATGTCATTACTATTTACGTGTGTGCGTGTTTGTCCTCCTAATCCAATTTAAAGTTATGGTTACAGTATATACCCCAGCAAAGTAGCAGAGTTTTGAATCACGCGAAGAGGAGCATCGTCACCAATCATCGACTTTCGGATTATAGGTACCATTCCAACAATAAACCCAACAATCTGTACAAGAAAACATAAAGCAGTTGAGTCAATTCGATCACCAAGATATATTCACATTGATAGCTCCATCTCAGATATCAAGCTTAGCTCTAGAAGAAACTACTAGGCGTAGCACCGTAGAAATCTCTGACGATAGTCTTTCACCACATTATCTACTATGGTTATCGCTTATAGTCTTCCCTTCACAACGAATTGGGAGCCACCATTCAATGGGTCTTCCCCCTTGGAGATGTCCTAGAGAAGAAATTAATACAATTAGATGATTGTAACCATCACTCTATAACTTCACTGGACTGCTTCCCATATTTCTCTGACTGCTGAAAGAATGAAATGGATTGGAAGGCTAGGATCATCCAATCGAATGGGTCTTTCACCTAGGAGATCTCATAAGTGAGATCCAGTCAGTGGTACATACTAAGGCCCCTGGTACGTGCGCAACATGTAATATAGGTAGCGAGATGGAACTCCCCACCATTAAACATAGGGAACACTCTATTCGATAATACAAGAAACAGTAATGGAAGAAAATAAGAACAATGAGCATACCACTCCAATAGTTGAAGGTGCAAATATACTCCTCAAGTTCATCTTTTCTGCAATCGTCTTTAGATATTTCTTAAGCTTAACTGATATTGGCACCTGTAGTAAAAATTAGAAAAAGGCCAAACTATTAACTCCCTCAAACTCTTTTGTTGCCAGTCAAAAAATTTCTAAAAACTTGCTCTTGTTGAAGGCTTAAAATAAAAATCAGTAAAAAATCTTCCATATGTATGGTTGTCCGAAGTAAGGTTTCTAGAAATAATATTTGCATATAAGGTTTTGTATGGTGATCAACAAAAGTTTTACAGAAAAAGGATTTGAATGTCTGAAAGTGTTGATACGGAAAAGTTTTATGACATTTATATGCAAAAAAATCAGCTTAATTAGTGATTCCCATACGTTAGATTTGAGTTTTTTTCGTCAGAAAATCGTGGGCTTAGGGATCAGGAAAATTCCTAGTCTTTGGCTCAGAGAGAGAGCCTGTGGCTTAGAGTGATTGCAGGGAGGTATGGTGAGAGCGTGGTGGGTTAGGTCAGTGGCTGCTTAAAGGTCCTTATGGGTGTGGGATTTGGAGAGGGATCATGAGAAGGTTACAGAAGTTTGAGGAATGAGTGATTTTCAAAGTGGGAAAAGGTAATAGAGTGTTTTTTTAGAAAGATATATGGTGCTCTGAGGCTAGGCTGGAGTCGAGTTTCACGACCTTTATACTATCTCTAGTAAGAAATTGGTCACTGTTTGCGAGATGCAGGTGATGATATACCGGCTTGGGATTTCGGCTTCCGACAAAACCTAAATGATGGGAAAATGTCATGAGTGGCGAATCTCCTCATGAGAGTGGGGATATACCCTTTCTAAGCTAGGTGGAAGATTTTAAATGGTGAAAGCATGACAACAAATTCAAATTTTGTGTTCACTATTTTAATGAGGCATTAGAAGTTAGTGAGGCAGAGGACTTCCCTGTGGCCAGGGTGTGGAGCAACATAGCTCTCTCCAAAGTTTGATTTTTGGTTTGGTGAGTGGTCTGCGACAAAGTTCAGACTATGGACTTTTTTATGGAGGAAAGGCATCAAGGTGATAGATCGTTTTCTCGTGTGCTTGAAGAGTGGGGAATCTAGTGATCACCTATTCCTACATCATAGAGTGGCGTGGGCAATATGGTGTGTAGGTCCACCAAGGGGTGGGAAAAATTCACGAGGCCTGTAAACCCAAAAGATCGTGCCAAGTGTCACTTTGGAGAGGCGTACAATCAAACTTCGTATAGGACCCTGGTCCTATACAAGCCAGACTCTACAATAGACCAGATGGTTTGGATCATCTGATTTATCCCAGGAGCTCATTGACGGGGCCCATCAAATTGGGGGTCCTGACTGCCTTGCATGTGTGCTACATGTACGGTGCATACTGGGAAGACAGCTTCTCCCATCCTCCCATCTTGACACATGTAGTTCCCTAATCAGTAATACAAGAATACAGTCAGTTGTTAACAATCTAAGCCCACTTGGCTGATGGGCCCTTAATATATAGCTAATAGTGTTAGGCCGACTCTTCCCTTTATGTTTTGCGATCTTTTATTCATTTGATTTGATCTTTTATTAGAAGCCCACTTGATGATAATATACTATTTGTAACTAGTATCCATTATGAGTTGATGAACTGGGCCCGGGATTGTAGTATTTTAATAGGCTGTGCTCGGGCCAAACTTATTAGGTCTGTCACAGGCCTGAACTGGGCTCGGGCTCGGGCCTGTATTAATAGTTTTCTGGTCGGGCTTAGGTATACCTAAGCCCTTTCTAAGCCAGGCCCATTAAAGCCAAGGAAGAAAGAGAATGCAGGTAGGCAAGGAAACGACCTTCACATTTTCCTGGGATCTAGTGCGAGGCAGTGCATCGTCCTCAGAGATGGAGTGATCCCTATCATTTGACGGCAGAAGTGCTTCCGTGCAGCTCCCTGTGACTATCTCCGGGGTCTCTCCAGCAAATTCCAATCGATCAGTGGAGCAATTTACTTCCACTTCTCTCGTGCTTTTACTTGAATATACCCGCATGATATTGTACACATAAGACCACAAATAAACGGCCCCAATCTGAATAAGATATAAACACGGATTAGAATCAGTGCTCCATAGTCGGGCCCACTGAATGTTTGGCCCACACCATGGTGGACCTACACACCAAAAATCAACGAGATTGGTAATTTCTAGCTGTAGGATTCATGCAATTTTTCATAATGGGCTTCATGAACGGGTCTATGGGTTGGTTCCAAGCCCATGATGAACAAGTGCTCAAATCCAATCCAATGGCTAGAAATCGCCAATCACCCTAATTTTTGGTGTGTGGGTTCATCAAGGTGCGGGGAAACATTCAGGTGGCAGTTGGCCTAAAAGAGTGTATCACATGGCAATTTGAGGGACGTCTGCATCAAAATTTTGATACCGAAGTCTGTATTGTAGATTTAGTGCAATACACATAGCCCAACACTTTAAGAATCCCGATCAATGCCCGGGTGGGCCATGTCTACACTGTAGGACAGCTTTTTTTTGGTATTTTAGTAACACCCCCCTGGAATTTGAAAGTAATTAATTAGTAATACCCCCTTATACTTTCAAACTTTAGGATTAACCCCATTGACCTAGTTTAACAGTGCTTGACGTGCATTAACACGCGCATGATGCATGTCACGGTTTAACGTTAGTCAAATGATGGTTAAATTAAACTAGGTCAAGGGGGGTAATCCTAAAGTTTGAAAGTATAAGGGGGTATTACTAATTACTTTCAAATTTCAGAGACAAAGCTTTGGCGTTGGTGTTGTGATCTCATTGCTGATTTTGGATCCAGAAAAGTTATTAGAGAGATCGTACCGCCATAGAGAGTGAAACATAAGCCATTCCATATGTATAGCAGACATCTGAATCTCCAAATGGACTTCCGCTCTCTTCACAAATTTCTGGGACGATAATGAGAAGTATGTTCCCCAAATTTCCTGTTCAAATCAAACCCAAAATACAAAATTGACCACTTCCTAATTTACTCAGGAATGATGCATGAGATGGTAGATGCGTGTTTGATTTGGGAAAATTGTATTTTCTTGGGAAAACATAATTTTTTCTTGTTTGATAACCATTTAAATTTAGATAATTTTCTCGATAAAATGAGAATTTTCCATCCAAGCATAGAATTCATTTCCGTTCCACATAAATGAGAATTCGTTTCCATAAAAATCCACCCTTATTTTCTCAAATAATTGAAAATTGTATATTTTATTGGCATATTTTCTCGGGTGCAATCAAACAGCCTTATCAGGTGTACTTTCCCAATATAGGGATATGAAAACCCTAATTTCGTCTTGGGGTTATACATACCTCGGTTGATCAGAGACCATGATTCATTATATTGTGAGTATTTTTTTTCTTTTTTGCCTCAGAGCATAGTGGAATCAGCATGGATCTGTGGACGTACCTCAATCTAGAGGGAACCGTGTAAATCTCTATGTTGTGGGTGATTGCATCTTTGTTTTTTTGATTGTTCATTGTTCTTTCTTGACACCACCTTTGACCTTTGTTCTTGCTCTCCGATTAAGAGAGCCCATTTTCCTATTAGTGTCTTCCATTTTTCTTCTCTATATTTTTGTCAATTTTCCACATCACATTACCTTTCAATCAATGAGCTTTGAGCCCCACACAAGAGATCTGATAGCTCCAAAATCGGTCTGATCATATGATTAGGACTAAATTGGCTATCCATCAAATAAGCTCTTAGTTGATATTTTTTGTTTTTTCTAGTATTGGGGACTTTGACATAGGTGAATTATACAGATATTTACCTGCAGCACAGCAACCCAAGATGAGGCCCCTCAAATGTGAAGGAGCTTTTGTGAGTTGGATAACTATCCATCCAAATGCTGAACCAATAAGAAATATGATGAGGATATTTACTGGCATGAACCACCTACATGTGATGATCATGAGTTATTAGTTTGAAGTCAACTAAGTTCCACCATAATTGAAGTAATAACCAGGATTAAAATGAAACTCACAACTTAACCATGCTTTCAAATGTTATTGTTTTAGCCAGGGTAGAAGCCACAAGTGCTGGAGTAAATACATAAAACACAATCTGCTCACAGAAAAAAAGTTCTATCATTCACTGCAAGAAAGAAGGCTTTCTGCAACGGACGTAGTCCGCCTTGAAAACCCTTTTGCAACGGACCGGTCATGTTGTGAAAACCCTTTAAGCCGTGTTTGATTGCACAAATTTTTTTTTCGAGAAAATGCATCTGGGATATGCCTTAAATGGCTGATTGATTGCAAGTGAGAACACATATTTCAATCATGTGAGAAAATAAAGGTGTATTTTCAGGTGGAAATGAATTCTCACCTATTTGGATGGGAAATGAATTCCGGGCTTAGTAAGAAAAGTTATCCAGATTTTACTGACTTGTTAGGGAAAATTATACAGATTTATACTGGCTATCTAACAATGGACAGTTGTGTTTTCCTAAGGAAAATGCAATTTTCCCACTTGGTAATCAAACACGGCCTTAGTTTTAAGGACTGAAGAATTGAATCTTTAAAGCAATAGAAGTAAAAATGATAGAACATAAGGGCGTCTTTGATTGCAAAGAAAATTTTCTTTTCCCACAGACCTGGGAAAATACATCTGACAGAGCTGTTTGATTGCACCAGAGAAAATATGCAATTTTCAATTATGTGAGAAAATAAGAGTGGATTTTTGTGGAACGGAAATGAATTCTAGGCTAGGATGGGAAAATCTCGAGAATTTTTTTCCATTTTAAACTGGCAATAAAACAAGGGAAAACTATATTTTCCTAAGAAAATGAGACTTTCCCACGAGAAAATTGGCAGTCAAACACAACCTTTATATAGTTTGTGCGGCATTTTTCTTCGAAATTCAGAGAAAATATTCGCAGATAATAAAATTCAGTTAAGAGCTAGATGTTTGTGTCTGTGACAGATTTTTTTTTTCCAATGATCCATAGGGAGGGATGTGTATAGAAGATCATAAGTGACAACATTGAATAGAAAATACATTCCCAAATTAACTTTCAAACTTCATCCATATCTTAAGATTTCCAGGTTATACCTATATATTTCAGGCTTATAGATTTAAAAATTGCAGGAACTAACAACTTACATTATTCAAATGAATTCTTGCATCCTCCCCCAAAAGTTTTATGCGATCCAACGATAGAAATGCCCCAATGCCAGTAACCAAAAGAACTTCCAGAACTGGGATACATGCGGCAACGAAAAGATCTAGAATCCCCATACTGATACTTCTTTCCCTTACCTGAAAAAAAAAAAAAACAGTCAAATAAGCTTATTCCTGTTCAGACAACTCTGTTGTTTTTTTTTTACTGGAGATCGCTACGATGTTGATTTGAGATTACTGGAGAATCACAAAGGAAACCCCAGGTTCCTGCTGCACAAAAGTATTGAATTGGCAGAAAAAAAAAGAGAGACCCAAAGATCCCAACAAGCATATTTTAAAGATTTTATCTTCCTCTGTTCTCTAAATGAACAGACTACTGTAATTAAGCTTCTTCCCATGAAAAAAAAAAGCCAAAAATAGAAAACCTGTGTTTATTGAATCAACATTGCATTCTCTTATTAGAGAGAAGAATTTGAGATAATTATTTGTATCACGAAAAAAAAAACATTCGCAACAACTTTTCAAAAATCAAAACAAGTTTTCATCAAATCAAATTTAGATTTTCCATTTGGGGTTGTTTTGAAATTATCTCATGAGAAAAATTCAAAAACTGTAAAATGGGTTTTTCCGGACAATAGCAGGCTAAATATTACACGAAAAAATTCTTTAAAAAGGAATCACTGAAGCTTCCTTCTTGTCTATTTTAATATGAAATGGGTTTCATTAGAAATCCCTGAGAGCCAATTCGAGATAGAAAATATCAAAAAAGTTCATGATCTTCTTTTCTAAACAGAATTTCTAAACAAACACCTTGAAGGCTCTTCTTTCTTCTCTGAAGAAAAACAGAGTATGTCAAACACTTCCCATGCTAAAACACTCACGTATGGTCTGAGCTAAAAAACTCAGACATATTGTCTGGTAAATTGAAATGGGTTTCTGAGTCGTAATTCGAGGTCTAAAGAAGAAAAGGAGGTCATTATCAGCTATAATACCTCCTAAACTAAAGCTTCCATGGATGCTCTGTTCTGAGAGAAGAAATCCAGAAAGGAAAAAGATGTAACAAGGTATGCCTGAAACTGTTCATTTGCGGAAGCGGCATTTTTGGTAGTCACCGCTGCCATCTAGGCCCACTGACCGCTTGGATGTTTATCTCACCCCTTGGTAGATATACATACCAAAAATCACCTTGATTGGTAATCTATAACCTTTAGAATTTAACACTTTTTAGCACCATTTAAGGCGTTTTTATAGCCGTTGAATACAACCATCTTTTGAGTACTAAAGCCAACGGCTAAAAATCATTAAACAAGTTGATTTTTTGTATGAATGTCTATTAAAGGGTGGGCTAAACATCCATACGGTCAGTGGGCCCAGATGGCAGTGGTGACTGCCAAAAATGCCCCTTCCGCAAATGAAAAGATATCAGGTATACCTTGTTTCATCACGACCCATCCAAAAATAGACACTTCACACAAAGGAGAAAAAAAAAAGTTGATTTGACCCATACCTAGGTACCAAAAAAATGAACACATTAGGATGCAACTTTTTCATACTTAAACGTATGCAAACATTGTATCCACCATTGAATGCTCCTTGAAAAACGTGTTTTTAATTTATAAAATATTTTCTTTTGGAAACGTTGAAATAACACATTTTTCAAGGGACATCCAACAGTACTGACAATGTTTGTATATTTTTAAGTCTGTAAACAGTTGCATACTAGATTTGTCCCCAAAAAATCAGCCTGATTGTGATTTCTAGCCGTTGGATCTTAGTATCCCAGATAATGATGTTAAAAATCAACCCGGAAAAAAAAATTCAAATCCAACTGCCAGAAATTACTGAGTAGAACTTTGCTGACCGCTCACAATATGAGCCACGTGGCACACTATTATAGGACTCTAACCGCATGGATGTTTGGCCAATCCCTGGGTAGACCTACAGACCAAAAATCAGCCTGATTAGTGATCTCAAACCTTGGGATCTTCGTATCCCAAATAATGGTCAATAATACTCACATTTCAGGTTTAAAAATCAACCCAAGAAAACGACTCCAAAATCAACCCTAGAAAACGACTCCAATTTAACGCTTACTAATCAGGCTAAGTTTTTTTTGTCTCTATGTCCATCTAGGGTTGGGCTAAGAATCCATGTGGTGGGAAATCTCTAAGAGTATGCCACATGGCTCATATTGTGGGCAGAAATTAACTTTGCTTACCGGCGGCAGTCAGCAAAGTTCTACTAGAAATCAATAATCGGGCTGATTTTTGGTCTACAGGTTCGGATGAGCTTTCAATGGTTTTTAAGTGTGTCCTGTGTAGAGCTTGCAAAGGACCAAGTTTGAGTTGGATTGATACTGATCTGGTGCTGATCCGATAAGAAATCCAATTGATCTGGACCCAAACGGATCGATAAAATTTAGTTCCAGAACTGATATCGGGTCAGTATTGGATCGGAACAAGGGTGATCCGGTACTAATCCAATAACGAAAAATAAGATTCCAGACCCAATTTTTTGGATTGGATTGGATCAGATCGGATCCAGTGGCGGGCCAGGGGTGGCGAGTTACCCACCCTCGCCTTTGAAAATTTAAAGAATTTTTTTTCAAAAGTACCCTTCCAAAATTTTGAATTATCGACCGTCAAATTTTACCCTTAACTTGAAAACTACATTTGATGGGGTTAGAAATTTCAGAATGGGTTGATTTCTTATAAGGGTAATCGGAGATCATCCTCACCCTCACCAAAAATCAGCCATTGATTCATCTTCTAAGTAGGTAGGCAAAAATTGTTGTCCCCACCCTAGCCACGTGGCTCATTAGTCGTCATTGAGAATTTTTGGTCAACATAAGTGCATGAACAAGAATAATTATATTGTATCACTTGCGGGTAACATGGAGAGTGTGCGCATGCACGAAATATAAGTGGGGTTAACGTGCAGAGAAAACATTCTATGGTCCCGGGGGACTTCAAACTTTGAAGCAAGGTTTAAAGGAGGCCGTTTTAACGGTTAAACGGACTGGGGGCGTTACCGTTTAAACCGTTTAAATGGATTGAAACACTCGGGCAAAAATGGAAAAAAATGGTAAAAAAATGGAATTAAACGGGTTTTAACGATTTTAACGGAAAAAAAAGAAAAAAGTGGTGCTGAAATTCAAATTTTGAAAATTGAAAATTAAAAAAAAACACAGAATTTAACGGAATTAAACGGTTTTAACGGCCGTTTTTTTCACAAATTTTTTTGAGATTAAACGGCTGTTTAAACAATTTTAACGGCCGTTAAAACAAAAAAATGGCCCTTTTTTTCAAAACCGATAAAATGGGCTTGGGGCGTTACCGTTTAAACGGCCGTTTTTAAAACCATGCTTTGAAGTACCTCTCCCAAATCAGGTTTGAGTCGGATTAGTGATTTATAACCGTTATAACGACAACAACGTCCGTTATAATGGATTCAGACCTCATCCGTTACATAATGTACCATTTTAATGCTCAGAAAATAACAAATAAAGACTGTTATTTTCTGAAAAATTTCGTGAAAATAAACGCCCGTTGTTCCGTTATTTTCTATTATATTTCATTATTTTTATTGAAATTCGAGTTTTTAATTTTGATTTTTAGCGCTGTTTTTTTTCCGTTATTTTTTCATTTTTGCCCCTGAGCGTTAAAATTTGTTATAACGGAAAAAAGGGTAATGCCCCCCAGTCCGTTATACTGTTATAACGGCCCTTTTAAACCTTGCTATTTACTATCAAGAACAATATTTACCCTTTTAACTTGTAAGAAAACAAGAATAGTTTAGGCATTTCAAAAGGAGAATAAAAAGGGCAAAATAAGGATAGTTTAGGCATTTCAAAAGAAGAATAAAAAAGGAATATTTATTTATTTTCTGATGTGGCCGTTCCATCAGGGACAGCGATACTTCACAGGGCAAAAATCCGACTAGAGCTACACCCATTTCTTACACCTGAGGTTGGGGCCCACATGGAGATCATTTTAGACAATCCAACCGTACATTGAGTTATCCTTGCCATGATGATCATCGGTGCCAAAAATCAGTTCACTTTGGAATTGCTAACCATATAAACAATTCACCAAAAATAATGGTTTAATTGGATGGCCTGGATTTTTAAATTGAAGTCATATTTTTATGAGATTTGGAATGTTGAAATGTCATGGTTTTCTGTGAGGAGGGTAACCATCGTATGAAAAACTTACTGTGCAGTTGGATTGTCCAACAGGATCTCCATGTGAGCCCCAACCTTGGGTGTAAGAAGTGGATGTAAGAAATGGAGTGTAGCTCTAGACATACTCAAAATAAAAAACCCAAGGGGGGATATTTATTTGCACCCACATATTGTGGAGTAAAATTTGTGTCACAAGATGTTGTGACGGAAGCCGGTCACAGCACTCAACCCGAGCCACGTGGCATACGATCAGGGGAGCTGACCTTATAGATGTTTGGCCAGTTCCTCGGTGGACCTACAAACCAAAAATCAGCCTGATTAGTGATTTACAACCTTTGGAGTTTTGCACCCAAATAACGCTCAGATTCCTACTGTTAAAATCAACCCATGAAAATAACTTCAACCGAATCGGTTAGAAATAACAAATCAAGCTGATTGTTTGTGTACCGGTCCACCGAGGGACTGGCCAAACATCCATACAGTCATCTTCCTCTAATAATATGCCATGTGTCTCGTATTGAATGCTGTAACTGGCTTCCGTCACAACATCTTGTGACACAAGTTTTACTCCAAATTGTGAAAGCACCGGAGAGTAAAACTTCGCTGACTGCTGACCTCCCACGATACCCACTGACAATATGGGCCACATGGCACTTTTAGAGGACGCTGACCATATGGCCTTTTCCGGGCTCCGCCACTGCTTGAGACCATGTATGAGCCACATGGTACACTGTTAAAGACCATGTATGGCCCATCAATAGGCGAGCCTACGGACCAAAACTAAGACTGATTAGTGATTTCTAACCATAGTATTAAGGGATGGTTAGGAACGAGAAGTAAAAGCACTTCTACTTGTAGTGGAAGATACTAGTTGATTTCTTAGCTCCAAAAAAGTCATAGAAATTAAAAGCGTTAAGAGGCCTTCTAATTTTTGAGAAGTAATTCTCTTAGAAGTTAAAAGCTAAAAAATTTAGCTTTTGTTTTAAGTTAGTTTTTAACTTTTTAGAAGTTAATATATGAAACACATCCAAAACTAACTTTTTAGCTTATAAAAGTTAATAAGTTACTTATTTTTGTGTTGCCAAATGCCCCCTTAGTCTTTTCATGGGTTGATCCATCCAATGACTTTTGACTATGGAGGGACCATAGGTCTACTCTAACCTTTCCATTTACTACAAGAAATGTGTTGGTGAAATTTTTTTTGAAGCAATGGCCAATCACACCGCGCCACAATCCGCTGCGTCAAAATTTTTCTCAGTGTGTCGGTGTGGAACGGACTACCACAGCAGGGAGTCTGGCCCTTGGATTCACAAAGTTGAGAAAATTTTCGAGGCAGTGGATTTTTTGAAGCGGCGAAACAGTGGCCAATCACCCTCCGCCACAATCCGCTGTTCAAAAAAGCATTTTTTGGTTTGTTCAAAAGTATCAGCGGATTGTAGTTGGCCACCGGTTTGCTGCGTCAAAAAATTTCAGTGTGTTGGTGTGCAGCGACACAAAGTTGAGAATTTTTTTGAAGGAGTGGATTTTTTTGAAACGGGAAACAATAGCCAATCACATCGCGCCACAATCTGCGGAAATGCTTTTTAACAGCGAATTGTGGTGTGATATGATTGACCAATGCTTCGGCTCTTTAAAAATCCGCTGCTTCAAAAATTTTCTCGACAAAGTTGAAATGGCGTGTATCTCGAGGTGTGCTATTAGAGATCTGATGATTTGTATCTCGAGGTGCGTTATTAGGCTGTAGAACATTACTATTAAAGATCTAATCTAAGAAAATGAGATCCATGAACAGTGGTAGCACAAAATCATGCATATCTATAAAATGGCGGAGCCAAGAAGAGGCCGGGGGCAGTTGCCCCACTCAACTTTTGAAATTCTAAGAAAAAAGAACTTCTTAAACTGCCCTTTTTCTTTGGTTTGCCCATCTGGTTTTATTTTTATTTTTACAATTTTACCCCTCTTGAACAAAATCTTGGCTCCGCCACTGTATATATATGTACTATGACACACCCCCACTGTAGTAAGTTAAAAAGAATGTCCGTGCCACAGCGGAAAAAATTCACTGCCCCGGGGGACTTCAAAGTTCCCAAAATATCTGACAAGTACCCCCTTGCTGACTACAAGGGATTGAAGTACGTGTCTAACATTTTGGGTGGGTAGAAGAGTAACACTTGTCACAACAAGGTTGCAAATCACACAATCACAGCCAATAAGTTCTCGGCAGCACGTACACCTCAAAGAAAAGCACATGGATACGTTGCAAAAGGAGTACGTGCCGAGAACTCATTAGCTTGAGATTGTGTGATTTACAATTTGTTGTGATAGAAGTTTTACTCTGGGTAGAATGCTTTCTCGTACCAGAGCATCCTTCTTTCTATTTATCAAGGATAATAACCGTTTACCTGGCCGGTCTGACTTCCTACTTAGTTGTTCTCAGCATTGTCGTTGACTAATCGCCATGGATGTGAGAACGAGAGCTCTGGCACATACGTGTTCGGAGTTGCAAAAAACCGGCCTTGGAGAGAGAGAGAGAGAATCTATATAACAAAACACCGTGGGCTTCAATAAAGAAGGGCCGAGATCATATCCCCAACTGGACGGTGGATCTCAGCTAAATGCTTTGTAGGGGAGTACCTGGGCACAGGCCACCCACTAGTAATAAAAATGAGAGAGAGCGAGGGAGAGAGAGAGAGGAATAATATTAGGGTTGGGAGGAAAAGGAGACTGTTTGGAGGGGGGGGGGGAAGAGAACAGGAGTGAAGATATTGAGGTTCCGGGAGAGAGAGAGAGAGAAGAGAAGAGAACAGGAGTGAAGTTATTGAGGTTCCGGGAGAATGAGAGGCTCACAAAAGAACAGGAGAATGAGAGGCTCACAAAAGAAAATAGAGAGGATGGTAAGAAGGAGAAAAAAAGTTGATGGAGAATGTTTGGAGGGAATGGTAGTTAGGTAGTTTTATGAATTAAGTTATGGTCGCTGGACATCAATGCAATTAGTGGGCCCAAATGGCAGCGTTGAGCCCGTGAATAACAAAAATGTGCAAGCTGACGCCAAAGATTTTCCGAAGGGCGTGTTTGATAATTACCAAGTGGGAAAATTGCATTTTCCTTGGGAAAACACAACTGTCCATTGTTAGATAGCCATTTTAAATCTGTATACTTTTCCCTATCAAGCCGTTTAAATCTGGATAATTTTCCCTACTAAACCCGGAATTCATTTCCCATCCAGATAGGTGAGAATTCATTTCCACACATGATTGAAATGTGTTATCAGTTGCAATCAATAAGCTATTTAAGGCATTTCCTAGATGTATTTTCTCGAGAAAATTTTCTATGCAATCAAATACGCCCTAAGTTTTTATGTTGGAAAACTTATATGTTACCTGTTTACATCAAATGTTGATATCGTCCACCTCCAAAATGCCACATGACACTCTTTCGGACCCACTAACCGTAGTTAGCAATTCAGAGTGCAGCAAAAATGTTGTGCAGGATATGTTGAGTACAATTTGGGTTTATCATTTAAAAATGCGTTAAAAAATTCAGCAAAATAAAATAAAACAAAATTTTGGTAATTTTGTCTTATAGAATGATTTTTCATGTTCAAAGCTAAATAATGAGGGAATAATTCGAAAAAGTTCATGAATTATTCGAGAATAATTTGATCATGTTCAGAAATGCGCAAATTTTACATTACCTTTGAATAGGACGTTGTTCGGTTCATTTGCTCGATCGGATAATTCATACGGTTCGCGTATAGGGCCTTGCTTGGTATCCAATAAATGTTTGTAGGATGCAAATATTTACCTCTACAAATATTTACTTTGTAAATGTTTACAGTTTCAAACATTTCTGTTGCTTGGTATTAATTAACCCGTAAAATCAGTTGCAAATACTTTCCACCACTTGGGTGGAGGGTGCAATGCAAATATTTTTCGAATATTTGATGAATCCAAAATAGGAGATGGAGATCACGTACGAACAATGTCAATGAATTGGATGATCACAACCAATCAAACAAACGGATGAGATTCATGAGATGGACCAAGCAAGTTGATTTTGGACAGGAACCCAATGATCGGTTGGTCCGAGTAGAACTTTGTTGACCGCCCACAATTTGAGTACGGGGAATACTTTAGAGGGGCCACTGACCGTATGGATGTTTGGCCAATCCCTAAATGGACATACAAACTAAAAATCAGCCTGATTAGTGATTTCAAACCTTTGGATCTTTGTACCCCAAATAATGCCAAATTCCGTGGTTAAAAATAAACCAATGAAAATGACTCCAATACAACTTTTAGAAATCACTAATCATGGTATATTTTTTTGGTCCTGATGTCTATCTAGGAGTATAACTTTGCTGACCCTCCACAATGATTGCCCCCTATAACCGCCCACAATATGAGCCACGTGGCACATTTGTGGAGGATGCTAACTATATGGATGTTTGGCCAATCCCTAAGTGGATCAACAAGTCAAAAATCAACCTGATTAACGGATTTTATAGATTGATTTTAACTGTTGAATTTGAGCATCAAAGTGTTGGATTGGAGTCATTTTCATGGATTGATTTTAACCGTTGAATTTAAGCATTATTGACCATTATTTGGGTACTAGCATCTAAAGATAGGTCGGGCTCGAGGGACACCCATTTTTCACCCCCCATTTTGGCGTACCCACATAGAAGATGAATCAATGGCTGATTTTTGGTGAGGATGATCTCTACGGTGAGGAGATTATCCTCACAAAAATTCAAATCATTCTGATATTCATAGACTGATTTAGAAGCTGAAGAATTCTGGACCGTCTATTCTTACCATGTAACTTGAAAACCCTGATGGGGTAAGAAATTCAGAATGGGCTGATTTTTTGTTGGGGTGATCTATATGGTGAGGAGATCATCCACACCAAAAACCAGCCATTGATTCATCTTCTATGTGGGTACGCTAAAATGGGTGTCAAAAATGGGGGTTCCCCGAGCCCAACCCTCCAAAAATTTAAAATCACTAATTAGGCTGATTTTTGGTTTGTAGGCCCTTCTAGGGATTGACCAAACCATGGTATAAAAAACGGCCGTTAAACGGATTCGGACCTCCCCCATTACATTATGAACGGTTAAAACGTTTTAAAATTAACGGCCGTTATTTTTTCATTTTAAAGAAAACAACGACAGTTATTTTCTGGATTTTTTGTGAAGAAAACGTCCATTATTTTTTGTTAATTTCTGTTATTTTTTTGTTTTTGAAAATTGAAATTTCAAAATTTGAATTTCAGCTACATTTTTTTCCATTATTTATGTAATTTTCTCATTATTTTTCATTTTTACCCTTGAGCGTTACAATTCGTTATAACGGAAAACGGTAACGCCCCCAGTCCGTTATACCATTATAAGGCCCCCTTTAAAACTTGGACCAAACATCCATACGATTAGTGTCTTCTAAACGTATACCACATGGCACATATTGTGGGCAGTCATCACAGGTGGTGAGTGAATTGTAGTCTTCATCTAGGGGCAAAATATTATATATATTTCAAGGAAGTTCAAGCCAAAAGTGAATGTTTGCGGCCATTTTTGGCTGCAAACATTAGCCGCTCAAATCGTAAAAAGTATGGACTCAAGGAAAATATTTACCTACGTAAATAATTGTGGGGTGCAACCAAACAACTAGAAATGCAAAATACGTGTTGCAAATGTTTGCAAACAAATATTTGCGGCGATACCAAGCAGGGCCCAATTCACGAATAATTCATGAATTTACTAACAATGCCACTGACACATGAATGTTTTGCCTACCTCTTGGTGGACTTGCTCACCAAAACACAGCCTGATAGGTGATTCTAGCCATTAGATCCGAGTACCTCCAAAAATTGCTCGAATTCAACAGCTAGAAATAACCCATGAAAAATGCTCAAATTCAATGGCCATAAATCACCAATTAGTCTTGTTTTTGGTGTGTAGATGCACTAAGGGGTGGGCCAAACATTCATAGTCTCGGTGGATCCGAAATAGTATGCCACGTGGCATTTTGGCCGTGGGCATCAAAGTTTTTCTAGAAGTTAGTTTGAATAAATAATTTTAGTTGGCTGGTTACTTGTCACCTAGAAAAGGTCTACCATCCGTACAATTTATATTGGGCACGCGAAACAAGCCCAATAAATGCTTAAACATCGAGCCTTTATTCGAATTATTTAAAGGTGGTCCCACAAAAAGGACGGTCACGAGTATTCCATTTAAAAGAGAGCATCGTCAAGAGCAAGGTTTAAAGGAGGCCATTTTAACGGTTAAATGGACTGGGGGCATTACCATTTAAACGGCCGTTAAAACGGATTGGAATGGCCCAGGGCAAAAATGGAAAAAAAATGAGAAAAAATAGAATTTAACGGAAATTAAACGGAATTAAACAGATTTAACGGCAGTTTTTTTCACTAAATTTTTCAGAATTAAACGGCTGTTTAAACGATTTTAACGGCCGTTAAAACAAAAAACTGCTGTTTTTTTCAAAACCGATAAAACATTTTTAAACGGTTTTAACGGAAACGGGCTTGGGGTGTTACCGTTTAAACGGCCGTTTTTAAAACTATGGTCAAGAGCAACAAATCATGAAGATATTTTATTCATGCTAGTTGGTGTATAGTGTGTTGCACATGGACAATATTCAAACTCTTGTAACAGCGACAAGAGAGAATGATAGAAGTCACTATTGAGGATGGACCTTTCCCATTAAGTGACATGCCCAACGCACACTCAAAACGTACCCATGGAAGTAATGAGAAAATAATGCTTTCAACGTTAAGAGTACGACATCCTGATAATCCAGAGTACAGAACCGTTGGATGTATCTCAAGGACAATAATGGTGTAGAATTCAGTGGACGTGTTCCTCCTGAGGCAAACAACAAGACAGCTTGAAAGGAGTAAAACTTTGATGACAGGGACTCTTAACAGTATGGATGTTTGGCCAATCCCTAGGTGGACCTACAAACTAAAAATCAGCTTGATTAGTGTTCTTTGTGTAGATTACTTTACTGTTAGGGTTCTATTTCTCTTTCAATTACGATTTAGCCATTTACTTGAACGAAGATCAAGTATTTTTTAAGGAACAAAATAATTAAACTATATATTTTTGAAGATATCCATCTATAAAAAAAAAAAAAATTAATGAAAACAAAAACAATTGAAGCAAACAACAAAACTACTCATGTTAACGCAATTGATGGTAAGAGAAAACAACTTACCTAATCGACAGGTGGTAAAAGAAATTTCACGAGTAAATATAGACAAGACGGTAGAATGTCTTTTTCATTTTGCACAGGATCAAAATAGGTAATCAAAATTTTTTCTAAGATCTGTGTTTTTATAAGTAGTATAAATTAAGATTAATCTTCAATGATGTAGCCGACAAACCAAAAAGAAAACTCACACCGCTAATTAAGACACTTTCTTTGGCAAGATTCTTGATCTGTTAAATCATTCGTCGATCTCCGTAGTTCGTGCAGGAGAGAACGAGTAAACCTTTGATGACACCTGTGGCGTGCTGACTGCATCCGATATGAACCACGTGGCACATTCTTAAGAAGACACTGACCGTGTGGATGTTTGGCCAGTCACTAGGTGGACCTACAAACCAAAATTAAACCTGAACAGTGATTTCTAAGCTTTGGATTGAAGTTATTTTCATGGGCTGATTTTAACCATAGGAATTTGAGCATTAGTATGCATTATTTGGGTACAAAGATCCAAAGGTTAACCAATGAGCCTGAACATTTTGTTCTCCAAGTAAACCTTCAATGACACCTATAGTCAGCGACGCCCACTGACTGCAGCCAATATGAGTCACGTTGCACATTCTTAAGAGGACACTAACCATATAGATGTTTGACCAAATCACTAGGTGGACCTACAAACCAAAAATCAGCGGGTGTCGCGGACTGCAGGTGTCCTGGATCAAGGTTTTCTTGGAGAGAACAAGATGCTCTGCTCGGGCTCATTGGTTAAAAAGTTATTAACTTGAAAAGATATGATTTGAAAGGATAATAAGGGCGCATGCAATGCATGTGCTACTTTAGGACTTAAAATAATACTTTATTGGATCTCATCGAATGATCTCATGATTATGTCTATTTCTTATTAATAAATTAACTATATTAATTAATTATTTTTTTTTTTTTACCTTTTTAAATAAGTTATATCACTCCTTAAAATCAAGGTTTAAAGGGGACCGTTATAACGGTATAACGGACTGGAGGCGTTACCATTTTTTTTCGTTATAAATGCCGTTATAACAGGAAAAAAACGCTCAGGGGAATAAACAGAAAAAAGGGAAAAATACGGAATGTTACGGAAATAACGGCAAAATGGCAGAGAAATTCAAATTTTGAATTTCAAAAATAAGAAATAACGGAAAAAAAAAACGAAAAATAACGGCCATTTTTTTCTCAAAATTTTTCAGAAAATAACGGCCGTTATTTTTTGGGTGTTTTAACGGTCCATAACGTAATGGGGTAGGTCTGAATCGGTTATAATGGCCATTATTTTCGTTATAACGGACGTTTTTTAAACCTTGCTTAAAATTACGAGGTTTTTTTTTTACATAGAACTTATAGTTGGAAACCAATCTGTGGACTTAAAATAATGAAAATGGTCAAGAAGGTCACTTGGCTTTATATATAAAGTAAAGTAATAGATAGTAATGTTTAGGCATATAATAATGAATCCCTCTAGGGTTACACACTCATTTCTTACATCCTGTAGTGGGGCCCATATATATATCTATAAAGAGAGAGAGAGAGAGAGGTGTTCAATCTCGAAAAAAGTGTCATCTTTCTATTTTCTATGGTAGTATATATAGACTCAGGTCTAAGAAGTGAAATGACTGATATACCCTTGTTTAATGTTGAAGTGACCTAGTACCTATAACCAAGGTTTAAAGGGGACCGTTATAACGGATTGAGGGCATTACCATTTTTTACGTTAACGGCCGTTATTTTTTGGGCGTTTAACGGTCGATAACGTAACGGGGGAAGTCCAAATCCATAATAAAGGCCGTTTTTTAAACCTTGCCTATAACCATATGGGTTGGTCACATGTGTTAGTAGCTCATTTGTGTACTCTTCTTTCTCAGTATATTAGTCCCCAAAACATGTGTATACGTCAATGTCTAATGTCGATGTCTCATGTTAACGCTTCATGTCGACGAAGGATGAAGTTGACGAGATTCCTTGATGGCTCCTTACAGTGACATTGTCTAACCTAAATCATGTCCTGCAAACTTATCTCTCGACCTCTAATCATATATCTCTTATGTCAATCAAGTGCTTACTATACATCATTACCCTACCTTTAGTTATTCTACGCAGTTATAATATTTAATTATTTTACGCGATTCTAAATTTTCCATGTAGCATCCACGTAAGCATATGCATATCGAAGCATCAACAACAACCAAACTAACCTGACCGATGATTTCTAGCAATTGAGAGTTTTTCATGCGGTGATATCTAGTGGTTGGATTTGAACATTATTATGGATTCTTAGATCAAAACAGCTAGAAAACACTTATAAGGCTATAAGGCTACTTTTTTATATACAAGTTTACCAAGGATGAACATTTATGGATAAAAAGTGTCAGCTTGCTCAGATGGTAAAGTTTGTGGGTGATGATACCATAGACCTTGTTCAAAACCCGCCTTCACCGAGTTACTGATCTCTTTAAAAAAAAAAAAGGCATACCTATCTAAAAAAGGAAATAAAAAAAATCGTGGGGGTCAGTGGGCTCTCAGGAGTTGCCACGTGTTCTTTCAGGCCTCAATCTCCCAAGGAAAGAGCAGCCTTTTTTCTTTCTTTTGTCCTCAACAATTATATAAGCCCTTTTAAATCGCAAAGTTTTACACAACTCAACTAGTCTGACTCGACCTGATGTGATTTCATACAAACACGGGCTAATGACTTGATTTGGAGCTATTTCCCAAGCCAACTTAAAACCTCATTCTAGTCATCTTTTGGCTTTCTAGTGTCAAAATGTGAGGTAATATCACTCACGTGTTATTTCTTAATTTTTCAAATTTTGTATAATTTATTTATATTTTAATAATTTTATCGACTGGCTGAGTTTATTAAGCAGCTTATGTGTCAACTCAGTCCGAGAGTTGATTTTTTGGGTTTTGATTATTATAACCTCCTGCTTGTTGCACCACGTCGATCAACCATCAGCCTTAGGAGGGCGTTCTCCCTAGGGTGCATATATACCATTGGTGGTCATCAGAATGGTGTGGTGGGTATCTCGAGGAACATCCAACGGTATAATTATCCTGATTGTGACAAGTGTCATGGTCTGCAGACTTCTGGCTCAGATTTTTGAGAACTTGAGATCATGGGCTCGATCTTAGCAGGAAGATGGTAGGAGGCTGAATTAGACTTCATTCCAATATGTTAGATATTAACCTCTGCATTTCAAGAAAGCAACGGTTCAAAAATATATAGACAATGTGCATACGGTCACAAGAGTTTCGGAATCCCCCACTTTGAACTTAGCCTCCAACATGGGAACAATGTGCATGCATGCGTGCATGTTGATGAGCGGTCCATGGATGGCATTATGCATTGCCATGTGGTGCCAGGTAGATGGTAACATTTGACGTAGCAGAAACATGTTACGAAGGAGGAATACAATCAAGACACCAGCCACATGAAGGTGGTGGACCATAGTGTAAGTGTAACTGAAGCCAAGGCATAAGTCCACAGCAGAATAACCGAACATTCACTCTCACCAGCCCCAAACAATTGGGTTATTGTACCTGCCAAATTCATGAAAAAAACTCATCAGAAACAGTTGCAATGGTTAAATACAAGACTTGACTCCACTAGATTTGCATCTTTAACAGGATTGACTTATCACACCTATGTTCATTGCAGGTGGAAGTGCAAATTGAAGCAGAAGAACGAACTGATACAATGGATCTGAGTGGATCAAGCCAAACCGGAACGCCCCTTTAACAATGACGATGCCGATCAGAGGCAGGAAAATATATCGAACTGCTATGATCCCAATAATGATTGATATTCCAATTCCTGAGCCTTTTAAACCTGAACAACATCACCAATAATCAATAAATCAACTTGTTTTTGCTGATCTTAACAAACGGTCGACCAGAACCAGACCAATTCAAGGTTACTATGAGACAGATCAATATTAATCAGCTATTACCCTTTGTAAGGTTTCCTCCTACTATCAGGGTGAGAAGTGGAATTGCTCCATCACTGCAGACCAAACAAAGAAAGCAGAAAGAATTACAAAGAAAGAAAGCATGTTTATTATGAATTCCTGAAAAAATTGACGTGAGAAGACAATAGTTGTGATTTTGAAGTTGCACATGGTACGACATGGTGCCATAGCGTAAAATTGAAACCACTCTAGTGGCGGAGCACCACTTGGATGGGCCATACCCCGAAATCATATCGATAGGCTATCACAACTTTCTATTCAAGAGAAATGAGCAATAACTTGGATGGCTAAAGAAAAAGCTAGTTAAATGGTCTGAAGAAGCCACTACATTTTGACGGTTAGGATTCTTAGGCTTATCCAGTTCATACGACTTTAGGCCATTGTGCATCGAAGTCAAATCACCTATTGAATGGTCTGGATCAGTTCATAGGTCTGTCACCTGTGTAGTCTAAAAATTAGGACACAGACCTTTGGTGTTCTTTATGGACAAAAAACAGAAGACCTTCATACTTCTCCAATAGAAATTTTGATTTTTCACGGCTGAGAGTCTAAGAGCTCAGAATTGAAATATAAGTAGCTAGAGTCAACCCAAGGTTACTTTAATTTTGTAGAGCTTGACAGGGTTCAGAAGCTGGATTCTATATCTTTTGATAACTGAAAATCTTTCGACCTCAGTTTGCTCTTGCCATTTTGTTTCATTCTGCAGATTTAACTCTGGCGGAGTAAAATTGGATATCTAAAGTTACTCGTTTTGTAATTTGCTTCTGATAATGTATTAATTATGTCGATAATTAAAATTAACCCAAAAATATAAAAGAAATAATATAATGAAGAGGATGTCTAAAAGATGTGCAGGGGTTGAGGGAAATAAACGTAGACCTCAAACAACTAAAAGATTTACAGTTTTAGTTTCTGCAATTTCGATTTATTTTAAATTCCGAACAATCTAAAGATGCAAAATCAGAAAAGAACATGTCATGAAAAAAAAATTCAAAACAGATGTTGTGATTTTTCCATCAATTCTCTGGAAAAGAAAAACTGAGAGGGTCCACTGTTGTAATAGTAATTTTCTGAACAATTAAAAACCAAAGAAACAGGATTGAACAGTCAATTGAAAAGTGCAAATGTTGTTCTCTAATGGTTCTCTTTGATAAGGTCAAGTGCTACAAATTCACCTCCACTGGTAAGATATTAACATGCTTTCTATTGCAACTATATGTTGTTGGAAATTAAGTTGCTGAATTCGAAATTCCAAAGAAAAAATAACAAAAGAAATAGCCAAAAAATAGAAGGGAATAGAATGTATTAGAGGTAAATAACAAGTATAAGGATGAACTCATCGATTTGCAGATCAAGGAACGAGCAATGCTCGCTGTCCTAAAGGTGATATTCAAGCACTGTTGTTATTGTAGATGCTGACAGGCTAATGACAATCGCCTCCTAGAATTCAACAAGCTCTCCCTTCGACAAAGAGCAAAAAAGTGAAGGTTCTGTCGAACTCGACTAGCGTACTTCAGAAGAAAAAATAGGATTTTCTGAGAGAATGATAGTTTCTGTGTTCCGTCAAAAGGAGAGTTTGTGTTCTGTACTGTGTTTCAGAAGAACACAACCACTACTTTTATAGACAATAAAGGAGTCATTTGAAAATAGTATAGTGATGTTTTGGAAAAGGGGTGGTAATGCTTAAAAAACGTTTTATTTATGTACGCACTGTTATTCTGAACATAGCTTATAAAGACAAATTCTATTGTTTTTGGACCAAGCTTTGTTCTTTTTTGGGGTCGGAATGGACACCTTAGCCAAACAACCCCCACAATTTCAAGTAGTTAAAAGAAGGTTTCCTATTTCTCCATAATTCATAAGGTATTTTATCTTAATCTTTGAAAGGTAATTTGTTTAAGATGTAGCATACTGTAAGCAAGGCCTCCCCCCACATGTTCAAAGGTAGTCCGGAACTAATTAATATAAAATTTATCGTGTCTTTTAGTGTTCTGATTTTTCCTTTCAAAATTTTTATTCTTTTTTCTAGTTGGTTTTTGTTAGCGGAAAGTGTGTTCCCGCGCACGTGTTGTGTTGGCTCAAAGACCTGTTGGTATACATAGTTGTTTCGCCTTTCCTCAACAGGTCGATCTTTTGGGGTAAATGGTTGTTTAACATGGTATCAAAAGCCTTAAGGTCTGAGAGGTTGCGGGTTCAAGTCTCCAGCGGAGTTTATTCCCACTGAGGGGGTGTGTTAGCAGAAGGTGTGTTCCCGCGCACGTGTTGTGTTGGCTCAAAGACCCGTTGGTATACATGGTTGTTTCGCCTTTCCCCAACAAGTCGTAAATGGTTGTTTAACAGTTTTCAACTTCACTTTTAAATATTATGAATGTCTATTGCTTCATCTTTTCTCTTTAAAAGATGAACATTCATCCAAAAAAAAAATATTTATTTCCTCCTCTAGTAACGTATCCTTTAAGATTACAAAGATCACTATGAATTAAATTAAACGTTTCTTAGAATACTTGGATTCTACAAAAATTTCACATTTATTCTCTAGAGATTTAGTGGTGTTAGGTATGTGTCCTAGGTGTAATAAGTTCTTAATGGAGTTTACATTTACATGTCCTAATCTACCAATACCACATATCCATAGAATCAACAATATAAGAAGAAGTAGAATCTTTATTCATATTAGCAATATTTACATTCAATTTAAACAAACCTCATACAAATATCACTTCCCTACAAATGTCCCACCATTAAAGACAAATTTGTGACTCAAATACGAGTTTAAAGCCGTTCTTACTAAAAAGTGCTCTCGACACTAGGTTTTTCCTAATATAAGGTACATGCAATACATCCGTCAAGGTGAAAACATTTCCGGAAGTGAATTTGAGAGTGTCTTTGCCTACCACCTTGGAAACCGATGAATTACCCATGTACAAACATTCTCCATCCACTACATGTTCGTAAAAGTTAAAATGAATGGACTATAACCAAAAGAGAATAGAAGCAAGGTATAGAATGGATTATAGCTAAATAACGGGTATAAGGACAAACTTATTGGTTTGTAGAGGCATGAGCGATGCTCGCGGTTTGACAGGCTACTGATGATTACCTCCTAGGATTCAACAATCGATCCCTTCGGCTACTAGCAAAATACCAAAGGTTCTGTTGAACTTGAACTAGTGTATTCTAGAAGAAAAAAGAAGAGTTTTTTTTTCCGAGAGGAGAGTTTTTGGGTTCTGTGTGAAGGAAAGTTTGTGTTCTGGTTTGTGTTCCAAAAGAGCATAACCACAACTTTTATAGACAATAAAGGAGTTGTTTGGAAACGATATAGTGATTTTTTTGGAAAAGGTGTGGTAACGTTTAAAAACCGTTTTGTTGAATGATTTAAAACCCTCGAAATTTTAAAAGACTTTCGTATAAACCCACGACCGAGCCCGCCCAACGCGGCGTGCGTGGGCATTTGTTTTTTTTATTGTGCAGAGTTGTGCCCAAGGGGCACAAAATTGGGAGACCTATCGGCTCCACCCTTTAGGCCCAAACTTCACCTATATAACCTCAAAAACTTTTAGACTCCCAAGCAATGTGGGACTAAAGTTACAACAAAATATGCACACACTAATAAATGGCTCTAAAGTTTCCCTCCATAATTTCATTCAAAATTTTTATAAAGTTTGAAAAGTGTACTGGAAAGAGACAAGATTTTCAAAAAGCAACAAACCAATAAGTCTAAGGTTCAAAACCTTTGGACCACATAAATTCCTCTAAAAGAAACTAATAAAACTTTATAATAACATATGCATCCGTGTGTAAATCATACCCAAGCAAAGAAGCAGAGTCTTGGATCACGCGAAGAGGAGCACTTTCACCAATCAAGGACCTTCGAATTTGAGGGACAACACCTACGACAAATCCAACAATCTGTACAAGAAAATAGACAGCAGCTTCACATTAGATTAGGATGACTCCAGCTTAGAGATCAAAGTTCAATACTATAAATATATATAGCACCATGATATAGATAATTGTGGCTTTGGGAAACTAATCCTTGGGTTGAAGATCCAACTAATTAGTTGTGATAAAAAAAAGTGAAAAGCATATACATGTCTAAAGACATTATCTTTCATTGTTATTTATTACTGTTCATGTTTATTGGGGTTACAATTCTATTACATATGTTGTTCTTGCTATTATAATGATGGTGAAGTACTCCTGAATAATGGAAATTCCCATCTTCCCTTCTCCATGCCATACATGTAATGCACAAATAATGGGCTGGGACCTTTCTTATATTTTTCTGTCAAAAATGATGAGATAGAAGGGATTGCTAGGATCATCGAACTAAGTGAGTTTCTGATCTTGGAGATGCTTAAGTGGGATCCAGTGGGTGATGCATCCTAAGTGCCCCCCTGCACATGTGCAACATGTATGGTACAGGTAGGGAGATGGGAACTCCCATTTTACCAATAGAAGAACTATCTATTGAAGAAAATAAAAAATGAGCATACCGCTCCAGTAGTCGAAGGAGCAAATAACCTCTTCAAGTTGATCTTTCCTGAAAGCATCTTTATATGTTGTTTAAACTTCAAAATTGGTACCTGTCATAAAACTCAAGAAAAAAGTTTAACTATTATATCTCAAATCATTCTCACCAAGTGAAGAAAAGAATAATCAGTGGAAGATGTTCAGACATATTATCTAAACAATTCAACACAATCATTCCTTCAACACACACACACACACATTTATGTATGTACGATACTACTATTATTGTAAACATTTTAAGTTAATTAAAATCTATGTTACCCAGACACTTCAGAATAGGTGTGGACTGGTGTCTGACACTTCAATCTTATATGTTAATACCACACCCCATGACATACCATGCCATGCACTTTCCTTGAGTCGATAAAATAGAAAAAATTATACGACTGAAACTCCGAATCACATTTTTCAGAGGTTCATCGAGTGCAACAATCCATACTGTCAGGTGTCAGGTTCCGACATATAAGCTTGTACCATATAATCTAGCTAATTAGAAGAGGTATATATGTTGACAGCCACTTTACTCTAAAAGCTTAAGCCGTCAGACAGAGGCGTTACAACATATATCAAAGGATCCCCGGCACACACAGGGAGAACAGTTTCTTCCTGTCCTCCCATTCTGATTAGTAACATGAGAACAATTATTGATGTCATGATCTGTTTTTTTTTTTGTTGGCTAGGCAACACGGTTTTGTGGGGCCTGCATGGGGTGATTTCTACTGACACAGCACCACCGCATATGGAGGAAACCTGCCCAAGGTCGGGTGTGATTGAGCCCAAGACCTCCCACAAACTGAAGGTACATACCAATCATCTGCACTGACCGGTTGAGTGTGTTGTTATGATATGTACATTGAAAAATAACAACACATTGAAAAATAACAACATACTCGGTGTTCGCGCGCTCGGCCGTGGATTTCACGAATTCAATGGTGGTTGTCAGCGCCCGCCAAAAGTGAAAAAATGGTGCCAGCTCAGCGATGACAACAACCGTTGGATTCTTGAAATCCACGGCTGAGCACACGAACACCAGGAGGGGTCAGAAGAGAGAGAGAGAGAGAGAGAGTTTTAGTTAAGGGAAAGCAGGGAACAACCTTCGCTTTTTCCTCGGACCTACTGTATGGCAGAGCAAATTGATCTGTAGAGTCCTCGGAGATTGAGCAATCTTTTGATGGAAGTAGTGATTCTGTGCAGCTTTCAGGGAACAATTTTGAGGTTCCTTCGGGGAACTTCACACTATTTATGGAGACATCTACTTCAACTTCTTTAGTGCTCTTACTTGAAGATATCCGGACGATATTGTACACATAAGACCACAAATAAACGGCCCCAATCTGAATAAGCATTAAAACACAGATTCAAATTAGTCCTCCATGGTTCACACAGTTCATGCACATGGACCAACCGATATGTTGAGAAAAACAGTTGAATCGGATGGCCACCTATTGGATGAGTCATAGCCCAAGATAACAAACTTATAAGGTTACATAAAATGTGGCCTAGTGATTGGAGAGATAGGCGAGATATTGGAAGGTTAGGATGTTCAATTTGGGATTATGGCCCGCAAACTGAATAGTCCAGAATCCAGATCAATGTACTGGTGAGTGTTGTGTACAGTAATGTAAGCACACGAGGCTTTTGAGTTCTTTACTGATAGAAAACATTTCCCAATATCTACACCTTAAGTATTACCAAAATCTGGTACAAGTTAGTCATCAAAACTCAAAAAGCAATAAAATGAGATTTTTTTTAGTAAATTGTACGAAATTGAACTTATTTGACCAGGCAAAAAGTAAAATAAGAAAGATGCACATTTAGAAGACTTACAGAAATCAGAAGAAAGTGATACAAACTAATCTGCCATTGATGCATTGCTTAACCTAGATTTTCTTTTCATCGTCTGTTTACTATAATGTTTTCTTACTAATTACTACTACTGTGTTTTATGTATTTATATACTGTATGCCAATCGAAACACTCATTGCCTAGTATGACACAGACACAAATGTTGGTGTACAAGTTACACAAAAATATTATAATTGTATTAAGCACACGTAGTAGTCACCAATCATTGATTTTTGAAATCTTAGAATCCCAAGGAGCAAATTCAAAGATCGTACCGCCATGGAGAGTGAAGCATAAGCCATTCCATATGAATGGCAGACATCTGGAGCTCCAAATGGACTGCCTTTCTCTTTACAAACTGCTGGGATGATAATGAGAAGCAAATTCCCTAAATTCCCTGTTCATATCCACTCAGAAAATTACATCCTACTTTATTCAAGAATAATGCACGAGATGGTAGATGATGAGATTATCTAAAATCTTGAACTTAAATAAGTTTACAAGTATCATCTTCAAATGCAGTTCTTTTTATAATGCTGTCTAACATGATATTTCATGCTTCTTAACCTATTCATCATCCATGTGGTACACACAGGATGTGACTGTTGGGCCAGACCTTTTTCATGAAGGTGGCCCAATCTCATAAGATGGTTAGAAGTATATTGACTATCCATAAAAAACTCTTGGATGACACTTCACATGCCAATAAGAGTAGGAGTAACACTGGCAGAAACTCCGTCAAATAAACTCTTAGTTGACATTTCACAAGCCAATACAAGTGCATCAAGATCACTTGCAGGCTTGCAGCATCTAAACAGAACTGATCAACCATTCTGTTTTTCTCTTTAACACAGATTCTGGGAATTTCAACATAGGCTCAATCTTTATGGCTTATTGTGCTTCATAATGGGAAAAAATAAACCATCAAACATGCTGAAAAAATTGAACGGATATTTACCTGCAGCACAGCAACCCAAGATGAGGCCCCTCAGATGTGAAGGAGCTCTTGTGATTTGGATAACTATCCATCCAAGTGCTGAACCAACGATAAATGTGATAAGGATATTCAATGGCATGAACCACCTACACATTAATTAATCAAAAGTTACTCTAAGAAATAAAGAGAGAGAATCAACTCAAAGTCAACTGGAACATCTAAGTTGCACCATAATTTGACTAAACTGAAGCAGTGACTAGGATTAAAAGAAACTTACAATGTAACTATGCTTTCAAATGTTACGGTTTTAGCCAGGTTGCTAGATACAAGTGCTGGATTAAGTACATAAAACACAACCTGTACACAAATAAAAAGTTCTATTGTTAGTTCTAAAGACTTCAAGAATTGAATCCCTAATGCAATAAAAGTGAAAAATATAGAAGATGACACATTCCCTTGGGTGTCCAACACCTCAAATACATGTCTAACATGGAAACACATGTTCATGTTATATTGGTTCACGAACATTCCCCATGATTGTCTTATTGTTCTCCAGAACATCAACTTTTTTCTCTATTTTCTAATGAATTCAAACAGCTACAGAAATGTCATAGATGCTACACAAACTCACCGAGTGAAATTGGACTCAGTACACACAAACCTGACCTAGAGAAACATGAACACTGCAGAAAGCCAGTGAAATTGGGACCAGTTTCCCCAGATATGCTGAGCTGACCAAATCCCCCATTAATGCATGGGAGCGTCTTTAGAGTTAAGAGAAAGCTGTGATGGTGCTACTAGGTCTTCTTGAGCAAAAGCCTATGCATCATCTTCTTTAGCTGAAGAATCTCACAAAAGAGGTATATTTAGGTGGTTCAGCAGTTGAGGTGCTTGTAATGAAAACGTGCTCTATAAATCACTAGGATACTGTTTGTTCTGCACTAATCTTGTTGAATTTTGGGTACTAGTAGGAGTAATGGAGATATTTAACATCGAATCGTGCCTAAATCATTGGTGATCAAGATCAATTAACAGCCAGATGTTTGTGTTTCTAACAGAGACCAAAGTTCTCTGCTGACACTATACCATAAATTTAGCTCACATGCATCACTCCAGATTGTTCAATTGATGGCCCACCCCTTTGCAGGTCCATAGCCCAGTCATTTGATGATTGAATAAAATCAAACATAGACAAACCAAGAAAAAAAACACATGGACTGCTAAAACAATTGAAAACAAGGGGTTCGCAGTCTTGTAACAAAACAACACATTGTAAGGACATTTGGCATATTGCCGCCCAAGAGGTGGCCCAACGGTTAAGATCCATAGCTGAGCAATTTGTATGGAATAGCATGAGAGACGCAAAATGAAGAGAAAGTACTTTAACAACAGCATTTTTTTTTCAATCAATAATATATTTTCTTCTGCACAAATAATGTTCAAACTTCAACCACATCATGATGTTGCCATGTTATATTTTATTCTTCCAGCATCCCTTTTCAGGCACATTGATTGAAAAACTACAAACATGAAAGCCATAATCATTAATATAACACTGTTTTATTTATTGCTATGTATGCATTAAGATTAATGAAAAGCCAATAAAATAAAATGCAGGAACTAACAATGGCTTACATTATTCAAATGCTTCCTCGCATCCTCCCCCAAAATATCTATGCGATCTATTGCGATAAATGACCCGACAGCAGTCACCAAAAGTACTTTCAGAACTGGGATCGATGCGACAATGAAAAGATCTAGAAATTTCATAGTGGAATTTCCTCACAAATTCGTCTTCCACTCCTATCTGAAAAATAAAATTTAAATAAGCTTCTTGCCATGCACAATCTCATGTAAAGAGTTTAAAACCCAAAGCATTTATGTATCCCGACTTAATTTTTCATAAATACAAATGTGTTTTCTTCCAATTGGAATTTAGAAGATCACTATGATATGTACATGAAGTTGCAGGAGAAGAGCAAAGGAAAACCAGGCACAGCGACCCCTGCCCCACCCAAAAAATTGTTAACTTCTTTTCATGAAGTAATGGATATTCGATGCCTTACATTTATGGAAAAATTGTTGTGTAACATCCTAGACACTATATGAAAGCAAAAGATGATAAAGCCAGAAGCCCTAAACAAGCATACTCGAAAGATTCCTACTCTTCCTCTCTTCTCTAAAGGAACATACTATTGTCAACTTCTTTTCATGAAAAAGAAAAAGTAAAAAAATTGTGCTCAGTGCACTGAAATGGGTTTCTCTGTTAGAGATCCTTGAGACATTTGATTTCAACTATGGAGTCTGGAGTTTACCAGCAATGTCCAAATTCTCAAGGAGACCCCAAAGCTCCAAACTGCTCCTGCTCCTATCTTCACTGAAAAACACAATTCACAATGTCACATCAACTTCTTCCCATGAAATCTTAAATTAGAAGTAAAAAAAAAATCAAAAAGGTTGTCAATAAGTTTGAAATTAGTTTTTTGATTTTCCATTCCCCGGAGAAAATTGAAGGCTGTATGAGGAAAAACAAAACAAAACAAAACATAGCAACAATTAATTCTCATCTGAACCTTAAAAAAAAATCCAGTTTAAATCAAATTAGGATCCATTAGAGATTGCTCATATGAAGATAGAACAACAATATATTAGCGGGCCACTTCAAAAATCCTTAAAAGAAATAAAATCAAATTTATACGAACTTCTTCCAAGCACAATCTCATGTAAAATTTCGGATCTCAAAATGGGTTCCGACCTCAAAATAAAAAAGCTTCCCACCTTCAAAAAAAAAAAAAACAAGATTCCTTCTTCTCTCTTCTGCAACGAAACGCACGATCAATCTCTTCCCATGCAAATTCTAATGTAAAAATTAAAAACTACAAATGGGTTTCCCTTAAATTGAAATGGGTCCGCATTAGAAATCTCTGAGAAGAAATTCGAGCATGCACAATAAAAAAAAAACAGGACATTACAGGGTTCACCCAAAACTTTCTAAAATCTCAAACAAGGCCTCCCCTTCTCTTCTCTTCTCTTCTCTTCTCTAAGGATACAGTGATACACATATGGATCAACTTTAAATCGAAAAAAGAACGGTTATTAATTTAGAGATTTCTGAGACTGAACAGAAGCTCACCAGCTCTAACAGAATCTCTAAAAGAAAAACTCAAAAGCTCCCTTTCTCTTCTCTGCTAAAACATGGGAGAAGAAAAAAAAACACCTAAATTAACATTTTTCATGTAATTCTTGACGTAGAAACTCAAGAACTTGAAATGGTGTCAACAAAATCGAAATGGGTTTCAGCATTAAAGATTACTGAAACTGATACGTCAAACGATGTGGAAAGAAGAAAAAAGACGACATTACCGGCTATAACTTCCCGCTCCAAATAAAGCTTTCGTGGATAATCCGACTGCCACTGCGTGTGAAAACAAGGGAAAGGTTGAGGAATGTTTGTTTGTTAATAAAAGCGAGCTTCCTCCAAGGCGGTTGCTAAAACAGGAGTAAAACTTCTATCACACGAAATTGTAAATCACACAAAACACAGCCAATGAGTTCTCGGCACGTACACAAGTGCTTTGCAACGTACCATTGCTTTTGCTTTTTAGGTGTACGTGCCGAGAACTCATTGGCTGTGTTTTGTGTGATTTGCAATCCTATTGTGACAGAAGTTTTACTCGGGGTACTATGCACGTGCAGATGAATCACGCACCAATGCGCAGGAGACGACTGTCGTTGTTCTTTTGCTCATCGTAAATCGTAAGCACAGTTGTCACGTTGGGGCCCACCGCATCTCTTAGGAAATTTTTGAAGCGGCAGGATTTTTGAAACTGCGATCATGGGCCAATGATCATACTCCACATATATCTATGTTATTTTTAAAAGCTTTTCCTAAAACACAGGTTTATGTGGCGCAGAATCATTAGGCGCATGAGCGCCGCTTCAAAATTTTCTCCGTCTCTCTGTCCTCGTGACGGCGTGGCGTGGCGTGGCGTGGCGTGGCCTAGAAAAGTCGTTCTATGATACGGATTCTGTATAAATATTTTGGAGTAAACTTATCTCAAAGCGTTCTGACAGATGCTTCTGTCACAATGAAAACCGTAGGCCATGCGGCACACTCTTAGTGGACTCTGAGCGTATGGATGTTTGGTCAGTCCCTCAGTGGACCTCTAAACCAAAAATCAGCCTGATTAGTGATTTACAACCTTTGGATCTTTGCACCCAAATAATGCTCATATTCTTACCGTTAAAATCAACCCATGAAAATAACTTCAATCGAATTGCTTAGAAATCACTAATAAGGCTGATTTTTGGTTTAGAGGTCCACTGAGGGACTCACCAAACATTCATACGGTCAGCGTCAACTAAGAGTGTGCCATGTAGCCGAAGACTCTCAAATTACCACGTGGCAAAGGGGCCCACCCATCAATGGTTGGTCCACACCTAAGCAAAATCTGCATGATTGGTGATTTATAGGAGTTGGATTTTAGTACTTTTTGCTATGGGTTTTGTGAACAGCTTGGTGCAAAGTCTGGCTATCCAGATCGGGATCGGAACCCACCGATCCAGCCTCCGATCCCAAGATTTCGAACCATGGTGAACAGGTCTATGGGTTGGTTCCAAGCCCATGATAACAAAGTGCTGAAATCAGTTGTTAAATGTCGCCCTTATCTTTTGAGGACTTTTTGGTCCGTTGGGACCTCCTGTGTTCGACAGATATGGTTTAGTCTTTCTCTTTTTGGTTTTTGTCTGTATTTACCTTTAGTTGGTCAGCTCGCTTCGGCTTTTCTTGTGATCGAAAAATTAAAAAAAAAAAAAGCCTAAATTGTTCATTTTTAGTGTGCAGGTCCACCAAAGAATGAGCCATGTGGCATTTTGAGGGATTTCTGTATCATAGATTTTTCCAACCTAGAATCGTGAGGGACCGCGTTTAAAACGGACTGATTCATGCAACAAACAGATCTTCGGTTCATAAAAAATTTACTCATAATTTTTATTTTTCTAGGTTAGCAAAGGAAGGAAATTTATTTCTATCTCGACTCCTTTTAGTAAAAACTTTCATTTAATTCTTGCTTGTGCATCCAACTAATTTTCAGATCCTTAGTTGCCCTCCCATTTTGAATGTAATTGAAAATAAAGGTCGGGATCGGGGGACTTGCCTTTTCACCGTTGGATTCTTGAAATCCACGTCCAAGAATTCACATGAGAAGTTAAACTTGAAAATAAAAGAGGGAAAAAATTTCAAGCAGAAAAAGAGTTTTATAAAGACCAAAATACTGTTGTTTTATACGATCAACATTTAGTAGGGCATCTCCAACGCAGTGCTATATCATCGTGCTAACCTAAAATTTGGCACAGTGGGTCAAAAACTGGTGCTCCAACGTTTTGCTATCCTAATGCTATAAAATAGCATATGACAGCTTTATGGGTATTGACTCTTTGGACCATTCAAACCTTTGGATCTTGTTCTTCAAATAATGCTCAAAATCCCACGGTTAAAATCAACCTATGATTAGCTGATCAGCAGTCCACGTGGCACATTTTTAGAGGATGTTGATTGTATGGATATTTGGCCAATCCCTAGGTGGATCTATAAACCAAAAGTCAGTCTGCTTAGTGATTTCAAACCTTTCGAGCTTGAACCTCAAATAATGCTCAAAATTCAATGATTAAAATCAACCCACTAATATGACTCCAATCCAAAAATAGCATTGCACCAGTGGAGCATGCCATGCTAAATCAAGTAGCATAGTATTGTAGCTATCTCAAAATATAGAATAATGGCCTTTTAGCGTTGGAGATTCTCTTAGGTAGTGCGAGAATTTTGCCAAAACTAGAATGCACCCTTCGCGCATCCTACCAGCAAAAAATCAATCTCCATGGAAAGGCCAACATATGCTTCGTGAGATTGCCTCCATTCTTGACTCTAAAAAGGCAGTTGACTACCTTGCCTCCAAATGTTAAGGCTCTTTCCCCTTGTCCTCTTCAAAATTACAGATGATGATGTTTTTCTTTTTCGGAAAATTACTTTAAAGAAAATAAATTTACATAATTTACAAAAAAGAATACAACTTTTCTCAAATCCCAAAAAAAGTAACTAAACGCCCTTTAAAAGGGCGTTTCATTACTTGTCACATCTTTATCTAGAAAACGCCCTTTTAAAGGGCATCTGCCAATTAAAGGGCGTTTTTCAGAAACAAACGCCTTTTTAAAAAATATCTGTCAGGTTCTGATTGCCGTTTGACAACTGACAGACGTTATTTTAAAGGGCGTTCGGCTGTTGGGAACCGTTACTACCAAAAATGCCGCTTCGACAAATGAAAAGATCTCAGGTATACCCTGTTAAAACCTCCCAAATTCTCACAGTTGAGATCAACCCATGAAAATAAGTCTAATCCAACGCTTATAAATCACTAATCAGGTTGACTTTTGATTTGTAGGTCCACTTAGGGATTGGCCAAACATCCATACGGTCAGAGTCCTCTAAGAATGTGCCACATGGCTAATATTGTGTCTTGTAACACCGGAGACTGAGCTCAAAAAATCAGGGAACCCCAATTTTTACGCCCGTTTTTGTGTACCCAGAAGATGAATCAATAGCTGATTTTTGGTGAGGATGATCTCTATGGTGAGGAGATCATCCTCGCAAAAATTCAAATCATTCCGGTATTTGTAGACTGGTTTAGAAGTTGAGGAATTATGGGCCGTCGATTTTTACTGTGTATGCCAAAATGGGGGTCCCCCAAGCCCCACCAAAAAAAAAAAAACTAAAAAAAAATAATAATAATAATATACCTGAGTTTTAATCGGAGGAGGCCGCATTGAAGGACTCGATCGGAGAAAGGAGGCCGCGCGTGATGAGACCGCTGGAGAGAGATGGGAGAGTTCGCCGAAGAAAACAAAGAGAGAGGAGAGATGGTGGGAGAATAGATGAAAATGACTTAAGAGGAATTTAAGTCGTCGCCTGACAGACGCCCTTTGAAAGGGCGTTTATTCCATAAAAATGTTTTTAAAAAAATCATTTTTCAGAAATAAACGTTCTTTCAAAGGGCGTCTGTCAGGGGTGTCAGCAAACAGTCAATCGTTAGTCAGTCGTCAGTCGTCGACTAATTCAACTGACAGTTTGACTTAGTTTTCTTTTTTGGGATTTGAGAAAAATATTTTTCTTTTTTGTAAATATTTTAAATTTTATTTTCTTTTAAGAAATTTTTCGTTTTTTTTTTTTTGCTTTTTTGCTTTTGTTTTTGTAATCATAGAGGATGATGTGAAAGGTTGTAAATATTTATCGGTATAGCTTTTTGTCTTTAATATAATTCTAATAGGGGTCCGCCATACTTTTAGTCTTTGATATAATTTGGTTAGGGGTCACCATACCAGAATTCTAAGAAAATTTGTGAAAAGAAATGTCTGTTATTTTCGGTTGTAAATTTTATTGAAATTTTGCAATCTAAGGGCCTGTTTGGTAACGCACAGCGGCGGGCAAATAAAATATTTAGCCGCGCTAATATTCGCCCGGCTGCGTTTGGCAGCCACTCACCCTTGGTGAATATTTAGCAGGGCCCACATATTTGCCCTCCAACCCCCCCCCCCCCCTTGTGAAAATATTTTCATGCCCATTAGCCTTGGTGAGAAAATTTTATTTTCTCGTCGGAAAATCACTATTTTCAATAAAAATTAATTTTTTAATATATAAAAAAGATAAAAAATGAATTTTTTTTTTATCCTTTGACATAATATGTGGTTCCCGCACTTGCCCAACCTATTTTTGACTTACTTTGATATGTGGGACCCACTCAAATTGAAAGAAAATGAAATAAGCTGAAGTGAGCTAGCTCATACACATACCAAACATTGTTAAATATTGATATGAGCAAATATTTAGCCAAGATAATATTCGCATGGCTAAATATTCGCCGTCAGAACTCTTTTTCTCATGTACCAAACAGAAATTTTAAATTTTAGCCCCATTTTTTCCATTATTTTTCCATATCTTTCTGTTTTTGCCCCTGAGCGTAACAAGTCGTTGTAACGGAAAAAATGGTAACGCCCCCAGTCTGCTATACTGTTATAACGGCTCCTTCTAAACCTTGGTTACAATAATTGACCATTTGATTCAAGAGATCCATGGTCCATGAAGCAACAACTATTCTATTTTTTCGCAGTTGTTGCCAGGTAGATCATGAATCTCTTGAATCAAATGGTCAATGGCCTCAACCGAGTACTTTTTCTGTGCGGTTATCCGCGGGGTAGCATTTTCTCTTTTATACATTTGGGTGATGATACCATAGACATGGGTACAAAAGGCTGCCTTCACTGAGTTGCTGAACCCTTTAAAAAACAGGCTTACCTATCATAAATAAAAATGTGCTGTCCTACCTAGAATATGCCCCAACCGGGGCAGATAAATTATGGATCATAATGTTAAGCGGCCGGATCTAGACATGCTGGAACCCGACCCATTAACATTTTTGTTAGGACGGCCATTTTTTAAACTATGCGTTAAACTACTTAATCATTAAAATTTTGTTGGACCTGTTTGGAAGTGCATATTTAATTGATGGTTTGGCTGATAATCCATTAATTTTCTACTTGGGATTGAAGATTTTTTCAAACTCAAAAGAAATTTGGTTTCGTAGAAGGTAATGATTTGATGCGTCATGCATGACTCGAGAGACTTATCTTTTATTTCCGTAATCGATTAGGTCTCCCTGAAAAAGAAGAACAATGCATCTTCCTGAGCATTACGACAAACAGTCGGCGACCATTTTGACGAAAATAGAAAATAGACGGAATGAATCTTGGTTGAGAATTTCCCATTTTTATTTTGAAGTGGGTCCCTCTCGTTATGGCATTGTTGGTGGTGTAAAAAAGAGTAAACTTTGATGACAGGTCTCTAACTTTGACCAATCCCTAAGTGGATCCACAAATAAAAAATCACCCCGATTAATGCTTTCTAAGATTTGGATTGGAATTATTTTCATGGGTTGATCTTAACCGTGTGAATTTGAGCATTACTGACTATTATTTGAGGTACAAATATTCAAAGGTTTGAAATCACTAATCAAGCTGATTTTTGGTTTGTGGGTCCACCTAGGGATTGACCACACATCCATACGATTAGAGTCCTATAAGAGTGCCACGTGGCTCATATTGTGCCCTGTCATCGGCCAAGTTTTACTCGTGTAAAAATGTGCCACGGAAAACTCTTTGTTAGCTGCTGACCGTATGAATGTTTGCCCACCTTTTGGTGAGTAAAACTTCACTGACTGCCCACGATAACCACCCAAATAGGATCCACGTGGCATATCTGTAGAGGACACTGACCGTATGTATGTTGGGCCAATCCCTAAGTTGACCTAAAAATAAAAAATCAACTTGATTAGTGGTTTTTAACCGTTGGATTAGAGTCAGTTTCCTGAGCTGATTTTAACCATGGGAATTCGAGCATTATGGACCACACGGATCCAAAGGTTTGAAATAGCTAATCAGGTTGATTTTTGGTTTGTAGGCCCATTTAGACACTGGTCAAATCTCCATACAGTCACATCCTCTAAATGTATGCCACGTGGCTCATATTGAGGCGGTCATCGTAGGTGGTCAGCAAAATTTTACTCACCCTTTGGTGGACCTATACAGACCCAAAAATCAACCTGATGTGTAAAACTTGTCACAACGGATTGCAAATCACACAATCACAAGCCAATGATTTATAGGCACGTACACCTCAAAGCAAAAGCACATTGTACGTTGCAAAAGTACTTGGGTACGTGCCAAGAACTCTTTGGCTTGTGATTGTGTGATTTGCAATCCGTTGTGACATCCATACGGTCCACCTAATGATTGGCCAAACATCCATACGGTCAGAGTCCTCTAAGAGTGTTCCAGGTGGCTCATATGCCGAAGATAGGGCCTTGTCATCAAAGTTTTATTCCCAAACAAAGCTGGTCCTAGAAATTGACCGTCGCATCTTTCGGTTTCGGTATAAATACTTGAGAGCAGAGTGTCGCTTTCTTTATTGTAGTCAGCAGCTTCGCTGACAGCCCGCAGTCAGCCAAGTTTAATTCAGTCCCGGATGGGTCCCACTTTATGTACCTTACTCTCTAATATACGGGATAATGGCGGCCACGAAAGTGGCGTGTGTGTTTGTAAGCACGTGTTGGCAGTTTTCATTCGCGTGGACCCTGTTTGCGGGTGGTGGGTCCGGAGTCTGGTTTCCGTAGCGAAAGTCTTGGTCACGCATTACTCACCAACGTCTATATGAGCCACGTTACTGACTGTCTGAATGTTTGCGTGATTGGTGAGTTCTAGCCGTTGCTTAGATCAAACGGATAGAAATCACTAATAATTTTTGGTCTGCGGGTCCAGTTAGAGATGGGCTAAACATCCATACGGTCAATGGTCCTTAAGAGTGTGTCATGGACGTTTCATGACCTGTACTTAACCGAAACCGGACTCACCGACAAGCCAAGTTGGGTCATACGTCTCAAGCAGAGATTCCTAGAAAGAAAGTGCACCGGGTTCAACTTGGGTCGGGTCCAACCGAGTCTGGTCTATCCAGCACGTTTCTCAACCTCGGTTCCTAATCCTTTCGCGCTCTTTTCTACTCCTACATCGTTTCCTTCGGAAATTATCTTTGTAGAGGGTTGCTATAGTTGTGTAATTGTACGTCGCGTCATCAAGGCTCACTGAGTTGGTGGACCTACACAGCAAAAATCAGCGTTATTGGTGGTTTCTACACACTATAAGCCACCTCATCAAAATCGATTCATGGGACTAGAATTACTAGTCTTGCTGATTTTGGTGTGTAGGTCCACCAAGGTGGGCCAAACATTTAGGAGACGATGGACTTAGAAAAGAGACCTTGTGGTGTTGTTGTTGGTGTTCCTATTGCTCCCTGTCATCAAGGCCGATGACAGGGAGCAATAGGAACCATGTGGCAAACTCTTAGAGGATTCCGACCATATGGATGTTTTTCCAATCCCTATATGGACCTACAATCAAAAAGTCAGCTTGATTTGTGATTTCAAACCTTTGGATCTTTATACCTCAAATAATGGTCAATAATGCTCATATTTCACACGGTTACAATCAACCTATTAAAACAATTCCAATCCAACGCCTAGAAATCTCTAATCGGGATGATTTTTGGTGTGTAGGTCCACCTAATGGTTGGACAAACTTCCATACGGTCAGCGCCATCTAATAGTGTTCCACGTGGCTCATATTGTACCCTGTCATTTCAGCAAAAAGTGTCTCCACAATGTTTGCCATGTCTCTCTTTTAATATTTTGTGATATGTGTTCTATTTTGCGAGGGATACTATTTTACAGAGAAAATTTTTGCAGCAGCGAAGCAGTGGCCAATCAAATGGCACCACAATCCGTGTTCAAAAGCATTTTTGGGTTTTGTTCAAAAGCCTCATCGGATTGTGGCGCCATTTGATTGGCCACTAGTACTGCTTCGCTGCTTCAAAAAAATTCTCCCTTTTAGAGAAAATTTACTATTTGTTAAGCCACATATTGCTGGGTCGCCGGCGGTTAGGACTCTGTTGACCATCGACGGTGAGACAGGTTTTACTCGAAAAGTCATAATCCAGACAAAAATAGCATACGAAATCCTATATTATATGGAGTGGTTTACGTGACACAAAGCCTTTCCTTGCTTCCACCATTAATTTGGATAAGGGGGTGGCACCTGCACGCACGTGAGTGATTATAAAGGCTTTATCCACGTTGATGATGGATTATAGTATGAGCCACATGGCACACTCTTAGAGATGACTGACCGTATGGATGTTTGGCCCAATGTTAGTTGGACTTAAATATCAAAATTCAACCTGATTAGTGACTTTTATTCGTTGGATTAGAATTTTTCCCGAAGTTTAATTAGAACCATGTATTTCGAGCATTATTTGGGGGTACTCAGATCCAAAGGTTAGAAATCACTAATAAGGATGATTTTTGGTATGTAGGTATACCTAGGGATGAGCCAAAAATCAATACGGTCAGTGGTATATAAGAGCGTGTCACGTGGCTCACATTCTCATCAGTCATCAATGTTGCTGGTGGAATGTACGTGATTGAAAATAAGAATGATGACATTGAAAAGCAAATAAGTGGTAGCAAATGATTAAAAGTGTAATAATGGCTTGATAATGGATAAAGGTAACATCGGATTTAATAGAAAGAGGTAGAAAAAAAATAATACAATGGCTTAAGTGAAGCCTGTCTGCATAGTGGAGCTAGGTATTCATATTGTGTACTTATAAACCTTATTCCTAAGGATGCCAATAATGCGTGGTTCTAGGGGAGTCCCCTTTGATTTTGCTCGACTGATGTCTTTTGCTAACGTTCGCCGGTATACTATATCCGTGGTGGTCGAAATTACCAAAACACTCAGATCTGGATATTTCAAACAAAGTAGCTCTTGTTAATCTTTGAAAGGAAAAAAGATGTAACAAGGGGTGTCAGGTAGCGCCATTTTTGTTGCTCACCGCTGCCCTCTAGGCCCACTGACCACATAGATGTTTAACCCACCTCTTGGTGGATATACACACCAAAAATCATCCTGATTGGTGATTTCTAGACACTACATTTTAGTACTCTTTTAGGTGTGATTCTAGCCATTGGATTCAACCATTTTTTCGAGTACTAAAATCGATGGCTAAAAATCATCAAACAAGCTGATTTTTTTTGAATGAATGTCAACTAAGGGTGAGCTAAACATCCATGCGGCCATTGGGCCCATATGAAAGCGGCGAGTAACAAAAATATGCTACCGAATTCCAAAAAGGGACAGTTATACCTTATTACATCACAACCCTTTGATCTATATGCGGCAGAGACCCATCCTTCATTTGTCAGTTGATTGTAGCGTGACGCCTGCATCCCCCCTCCCCCTGAACAAAATCATGGCTGCCCGCGTCATTGGCAACCCTGGTTTTGGACTTCTTAATAGTATAGACCAAGGTTTAAAAAATGGCCGTTATAACGGATTTGGACCTACTCCCTTACGTTATGGACCATTAAAACGCCCAGAAAATAACGGCCGTTATTTTCAGTTATAACGAAAATAACAACCATTATTTTCTGGAAAATTTTGTGAAAAACACGGCTGTTATTTTCCGTTATATTCTGTTATTTTTCATTTTTGAAAATTTGAAATTCAAAATTTGAATTTCAGCGCCATTTTTTCCCATTATTTTCCGTTATTTTTCCATTTTTTTCCGTGTTTGCCCCTGAGCTTTTTTTTTTTGGTTATACAGCCATTATAACGGAAAAAACGGTAACGCCCCCAGTCCGTTATACCGTTATAACGGTCCCCTTTAAACCTTGGTATAGACTCTTGAATGATTGAATCTCTGGACAGGGTTCGGACTTAATCAGGTACCAGAGACATAAAACTGCAGAGGGCAAAGTCATCAATGCAGGTGGGGGGATCGGCCGAGGTTACCACACGCCCTCTACAAGTGAACCACTTTGTCTTAAAATGTTCAGCTATCGAGATTGAGCTGGACTTTCAGAATTTTGTATCAAAAGTTTGACATAGAAATCCCTTGAAATGTTATGTGGCACAATATTTAGAGTCCACCTATTCCAAGTTTGCTTTCCCCACCGGTTGGTAGACCTACACATCAAAAGTCAACTTGATGGATGATTTCCAGCTCTTGGATTGAGTAAATTTTATCAAGGGGTTTCATATGCAGGCCCATGAATGTGTTCCAAGCCCATGATAAAAAATGTTCAAATCCAATGGGCAGAAAATCACCAGTCTGGCTGATTATTCGTGTATAGCTCTACAAAGGGGTGGACTAAACAATCATGGGGTAATTGGGCCCGAAATAAGATGCCATGTGGCATTTTTGAATCAAACCTTTGATACAAAATTCTGTAAAAAAGTTTTATTTTTGGGTTGGGAAACCACTCATTTCCTCTAAAACCGCTGGGAGATATACACAAAATGAGAAAACTTTTGATGAGGGGTGCAATTGTCTGTGGGGCATATAAAAATGTGCCACCTGGCATATTCTTTCGGGTCCACTGATCCATGCATAATTGGTCCAGACCTACACACCAAAAATTACTTTATTGGCCATCTCTAGCCAATTCGAATGGGCTACTTCTTCACATCCACTGCGCAATGCATGCAGCTGTTGATAGACAGAAGAATCATGATATGCATTTCCGTGTACTCGCTAAAGTGTTACGTGTGTCTGGTGGAGATCATATTCGCTCTGATGTGATTTCTAGCCGTTGGATTCAAGTTTTTTTTTTTTTTTGGGTACTCAGTTAGAATGTCTAGAGATCATCCATCAGGCTGTTTATTGAGGTCTACGTCCGTCAATTCATGGGTGAGTGGGCCGGAAAGAGTGCGCAATATTGCCCTTCATTATGGGCCCATAGGCAATCGAGTCCCTCCAAGATAAACTCTTTTTTCGCACAAAACTTCTCTTGGATGGGTTAAAAACAACTTGGTATACTTTTGGAGAGCCAAAATCATCCAATATGGTCATTTTGACCTATGAAATGTTTTAGGTGGGACACATCATTGGGGAAAAATTTAGTCTAAAAAGTGGGCCGTGGCATACTCTTTGAGGCCCATTGACCCATCCTACATACCAACAATCAGCTTATCAGCTTGATTGGTGATCTCTAGTCGTTGGATTGAGCATTTTTCATTGAATGATTTCTAAGCATTTTTCGGGGTGGGTACTCGGATTGATTGAATAGAGATTACCTATTAGGCTGATTTTTAGTGTGTAGGTCAATGAAGGGGTGACCCAATAATTCATGGTCACTGGGCCCCAAAGATTTGCCACATGGTGCTTTGTTATGTCCCCACAGCCCCTAAGAAATTGAGCCCCACACACTAAATTTTTTCATTCGTTGCGGGCCCACGCCAACCAAAGAAAAATAGTCCCTTCCTGATTCTATAGGACTGACGTGGCACTGTTTTGGCCCACTGACCCATGAGTGTTTGGTGCACACACCAAAAATTTACCTGATTGGTTATTTTAAACCGTTGGATTTGAACGTTTTTTGGTCATGGTCTTGGAACTCAATCATAAGCATGTTTAAGAAGCCCATGATAAAAACAAGCTCAAGTCCAACGGCTAGAAATCATCAATCCGGCTTAAGTTTTGGTGTGTAGGTCAACGAAGGGGTGGCAACATTCATTGGTCAGTGGGCTCGAAAGAACCACATGGCATTTTGAAGGAGGGTGTTGTCTATAGGTGCTAGTTACAAGGCTTATGGTCTGTCGTTTCCGATATCTTGGTTATCTTTTACCGGTTGGAGAACGAGAAATCAAAAGTTGAAGTCTTCTCACTCCCAAAATGCCATGTGGAGCACTCTTTCGGGATCCGTGACCTTATGGATGCTTAGTTTACCTCTAGGTGAACCTACGCACCAAAAATCAGCTTGATCGTGATTTCTAGCAATTGGATTTTAGCATAAAAAATAAATGCTCAATCCAACGACCAGAAATTACACTATTAAACTATTTTTGATGTTCAAAACCAACTGCCAGAAATCACCTATTAAAGCTGGACCAAACATCAATAAGGTTCAGTGGGGCCTGAAAGCATCAACGGATTTGCGGCAGGTGTGATTGGTCACTGCTTTGCTGCTTCAAAATTTTTCTCACCAAAAACTCAGGCTCTGAGGAAAGGGTCGCTTTACAGGCACCCACGTCTTTAAGCTGGGCACCCTACTTGGACCAAAATACCCCTCCCTTCAGCCGGGTGCCCACCCTTCTTATCCCCTCTCTCTCTCTCTCTCTCTCTCTCTCTTCTCTCTTTCTCTCTTCTCTCTCTCCGACTTTTGGCCTCCACGGTGCTACACTACCGTGGGGGCTATGTAGCCCACGGTCAGGCTGGCCGTGGTCTACATAGTCCCCACGGCAATTCAAAGAGAGAGAGAGAGAGAGAGAGAGAGAGAGAGAGAGAGAGAGAGGAAGGGATGGTATTTTGGTCCAAGTGGGGTGCCTGGCTTAAAGACGTGAGTGCCCGTAGAGCGACTCTGGTGAAACCAGAGTTATTTCTCGAATTACGAGTAAAACTTTGATGACAGGGTCTTGTTATCTAGATCGATGACCATATGAGCCACCTGCACATTCTTAGAGGATTCTGACCGTATGGATGTTTGGCCAGTCCCTAGATGGACCTACAAACCAAAAATCAGACCGATTAGTGATTTGTAGGCATTGGATTGGAATTATTTTCATGGGTTGATTTTAACCGTGAAAATTTGAGCATTATGGACCATATTTTGAGGTACAAAGATCCAAAGGTTTGAAATAACAAATCAAGCTGATGTTTGCTTTACAGGTCCACCTTGGGATTGGTAAAACATCCATAGGGTCATAGTCCTCTACAAGTATGCCACGTGTCTCATATCATGCCCTGTCATCGGCCTTGATATCAAAGTTTTGCTCGATATTGGTTCTTGCATTGCCACCGTTTTTGGTATGCACGGTGATGAAATTCCAGGGACCCTTTAATTTAGGGTATTTTAGTAACACCCCTTGGAATTTGAAGTAATTTGACATGTTAGTAACACCCTTGAATCATGCCTCGTTAGCATTGTAATTGCAATATTATGGTCCTTTCATAGGTGCATTAAAGCGCATGATGCATGCCACATTTTAATGGTAATCAAAAGATGGTTAGTCAAACTAGGTCAAGGGGGGTAATCCTAAAGTTTGAAAGTATAAGAGGGTATTACAAAATACTTTCAAATTTTAGGGGGTGTTACTAAAATGCCCTTTAATTTATGTGTCGTGATGTAACAAGGTATACCGGAAACTTCTTGGTGTGTGGAAGACTGGAATTGCGATTTTTGTTACTCACCATCGTTATCTGGGCCAACAGACTGCAATGGATGTTTAGCCCACCCCTTGATAGACCTTCATACAAAATTTCAGCTTGTTTCATGATTTGTAGCCGTTGGTTTTAGTACTAAAAAATAATGGTTGAATCCAACGGGTATAATCACGCCTTAAAAGTATTAAATCGAATGGTTAGATATTACCAATCAGAGTGATTTTTGGTGTGTCTATTCACGAAGGGATAGGCTGAACATCCATGCGGTCAGTAGGCCCAGATTGAAGTGTTAGGTAACAAAAACCGTGCTTCCGCACGCCAAAAAGTTTCAGGTATACCTTGTTACATCTTTTTCTCCCTTGATATCAAATCAGTCTTCTCCTTTTTCGTACACTTGTACCAAAGGCACGAGGGAGCTGTGTCCGAGATGCTGCCTGCCATCCTAACTTACGCGCCATGCGCAGACGGGGGTAATACGCAGTCAACAACAAATCTCCACTGAAACCACTGGTCACCGAGGGAATTCCTGGGTCCTGAGTTCTCTCTGTATCGGTCCGGCAGGTGCTCAGTGTTCTGTAGTCTATACGCATCGGCATTTTATGGAAAGTCATTTACGCCCAACATTCTTCCCTCTAGGACGATGAGGGTTAGGGTTCCTGTTCCTCAGACTCTCGACATGAAGACGTAAAACGCCATTAAAGCTCTTTTGAATCTTCGTTTCTGTGGCCTCAAGCTCTTCTCGTTGCATTGAAAAACCTCAAACAGGCAAGCTTCATCACTATTTTCGTATTTTTAATGGAAACTGAGCTTTCTCTGGAAAAACCGATTTTCATAGAAGCCCTAGTTTTTGAACTCGGAAGTTGAGATTTGTCATGACTCATGTAGTTATCTCTTCATCTTCTTAGCTCTGGATGCATTTGAAGAGACTGAGACTTATTTCTGATTATTTGCTTGTTGTCTCACCTCGTATCGAGAAAAATAAGGTTAGGTTTTCTGAAAAAGAGCTTCTGGTTATTATTTCTTTGGAGTTCTTGTGGTTTTCAACTTTCATAAATTATAGGGTTTTGTTATTCTGTACCGGGGGACGTATTTTATTATTCTGCGTTTAGAATCGAGATGAGCGATATTAAGGATAATGAAGAAATGGTGGGACAAGATTTGCTGGATGCTTCCGAAAACGAGCTAATTGATGCGGAAGTCGAAGAAGAAGAATCACCTCACTCAGAAGAAAACCTAAACCCTATCGACAATGATGAATCATCGCCGGAGAACTCTGTGGGTAAGAATGTTGAGTTGCCTACTGAGGCTCATTTAAGCAATGACCAAGAAGGTTCCATTGAATCTCCCCCTGAACTGACCGTTGATGCCAACCCAGATGATGATGCCGATGGACTGGATGAAATTAAAAACAGTGGTGGTCATGATAGGCATCCTGCAAATCAGCCTGAAGCTGCTTCACCCAATGAAGGAGTTTTGTGTGTAAAAGCTGAAGATGAGTATGGGGAAGAATCGAAGAATGAGGTGAAAGGTGCGGAGGTAGTGGGGGTAGTTATGTCTAAAGCAAATGGTATTAAGGAATCTTTGTTGAAACAGGAGATGGCAACGGAAGAGTACCCAGTTAATATGGAGGGTTCCAACCAGTCATTTCCTGTGGAACCACAGATGGTCGAGGGTGATGAGTCAGGAACTGAAGAGGAGCAAGCTGCGTTCATGAAGGAGCTGGAGAATTTCTTCAGGGAAAGAAGTATGGAGTTCAAGCCCCCCAAGTTCTATGGAGTGGGATTAAATTGCCTCAAGTAAGCATTGGATTATTATTTATGAGTTTGCAAACTATATTTTTCTATGAAAATTTCCAGTCTCATGCTAATTTTTGGGCTCTTGTCATGGGTTTAAGGTTATGGAGAGCCGTGACTAGATTGGGTGGCTATGACCAGGTAAGCATGGTGTTATACTGGGTTATTTATTTATTATTTTTTTAAGTTTTATTTATATGCTTTAGAAGTTTACTGCATCAAGTATTGTTATCTCTACGCTATGTTTTATGGTTGATATCAAGGCTTAAAAGCTTGCCTGGGATTCGGTGAGGTCCCAAGTCTAATTCTACTCGAAACTCAGACTAGCATTGGGTCAAGTTTAAAATTTTTCCTATCAAATCCATATATCAAGCTTTGACTACTCAATCAAATTTCCCCCAGTAGTTAACTGTGGCGTACTTGATCGAGTTGTATGGGTTACATGAATTATATGATAGGTTTCTGCTGATGTGGAAATACGGCAGGCCTTCTAAGGGTTTTTGGGTGTCTATTGTAGGTGACTACATGTAAGTTGTGGCGGCAAGTGGGAGAGTCGTTCAAGCCTCCAAAGTAAGAAATGACATAGTTATCGTTTTTCCTTTGAATGTTTGATTGTTTTCTAGCCTTCGTGCTACCTCCATGGCTTGATAGTTGAAGCAATTGCAGTTTTCTTTATCGCATTTATGTACGAGTCCATATTCCATAATGGTCGTATGGGACTAGTTTAGTATACATTTGTCCTTATTGATAATAATAAGGTTTTCTAACATATGCATTAAGGCATTGAATTCCCTATGTATAGTGAATTTCAAGAAAACTCCACGCATTGCCGGCTAGTTGACACTTGTTGCTGCTCCTCAAAGCACAAGGGACTGGAGTTGAAAAATCATTGAGCATATTCTTATTTGGCTGCTAAATGAGGCATAATGTGTGAAATCAAAATAAATTCACAATAAACCATGTTAAGTTGCTGATAATGTTTTACATTTTATGTCTATTTGTTTATATCTATGTAAACAGCAACGTGATACTTTTAGGTTTTTTTGCCATGCTCTCATGAATACTGAGTCGATACATCACGACACACATCTCGATATGTATGGCAGTGCAGCCTCTATTTTAATTTTTTTAAAGGTTTCTAAGAGAAGGTTGGCGTGTTCCGTCCTCCATACATTTATTAAGTTGTTAAACACATCTATAGTTGGTCAATGGTCTTTCCTCATTGTACTTGTATTTATTAAGTTATTGGATAACTCTATGGTGTATGAAAATATTTTATTTAACTTTTCATATACTAGGGGATGACCCGTGCCAACGGCACTCCCCAACAAAGTGTTTGCAAATAAACGGGTGTCTTCGGCACTCAAACCTACATCCTAAAAGAAAAAAATCTTAGTACTTGTGCCTTCGACACTCAAACCCACGTCCATAAGGAGTTTGTAAATAAATGCGGGTGCATTCGGCACTCAAACCCACTTCCTAAAGTATGATGTTTTGATATTATATATGCTTTATTTCTTTGGGGTATTTACCTAAAAAGAAATAATGCATTAGTGTCCCTGACACATCAATTAGAACTAATTCCTAAACAACAAATATTCCGGCATATACACTACTCCATTTAGAATGGGACATGAATTACTATGGAACTGAGGGAATTTATTTGGTTGGGTAAGTGTATGAGTGAAACATGACATGCTGAGATGAATGAGTGTGACTAAGGTAGGAAAGTCAAAATAAATAAAAATTATGCATCCGAGGAAAAGCTCCCAGGTTGAAGGCTCTAAAAAGAGCAGCCGATGATAGAAGTGGCAAATCGTTTAAGGTGCACTTTAATAGAAGATGAAAAATTAGAAATTGATGCATATGAGGGAACCGAAGAGAACCCAGTATTCGGGTGCAAGTTGAAGGCTCTAAACAAAGGTGCAAGGTAGAAAGGGAGAAATAATTTGAAGTGCACCTTAACCGAAGATATAGAAGCATCACCTATCACCAAAAATGGTGATTTCTATACATAAGAAGATTTACACAACGTAAGTTTGAAAATATTTCTCCAATTACAAAACAGAGAACATGATCTTTAGTACAAAACTGCTGAAAGGGAAAAGAAAACTTACATAAAATTCAGCATCCATAACAATCTAGTTTTTCAAAATTTCTTATGCATCCAAGGATCTCCAATCACTCAACCTACATGACTCGATCTATGAAGAAAAATAGTAGAACACCTAAAATTAGATACCTTTTGAGGCACTTATGAATAATTCAAAGAACTCCACTTAAAAACTAACAAAACCTAGATAGTAAACCAAAAAAAACAGACAAACCAAGAAAACACAGAAAAAAAAACCCAATAAAACTAGCAATCTTGATTCAACAGTCGGCTACTTAATAAATTTTCCCAATAATAGCAATCAAAGCTGGGGTTGTCACCATATTAACCAACTGATTCGATAATATACAACATGAGGTATGGAAGAGTCTTCCCTTCTCTACTCTTGAAGCAAATATTCCTATTATATTTTCAATACATCAAAACCCATCGTTAAAACCAAACTTAACATTTCTGAACATTAACAATTCTGAACATTAACAATTGATAAAAACCCATTTCAAATGGAAATGTTCAGAAATGACCAAACTCTATTCCCTTCCAAGAGGTGGCCAATCGAATGGTCCATGAAATTGGTGGGCAAAAAACCCATTTTATGATCATGTTGAAAAAACACATACATAGAAACAAATGTTCTAGACAAACTGACCCAAAAAAAAAAATAAAAAGCCAGTAAGATAGATTTTCTAGCCATTGAAATGTACATATTTAACATACCCACCAGATCTCTCTTCACATGGAATGGAGTCAGAATAACCAATCTAAAGCCTCAAATTCCATGATTACTCTCTTTAACAACAAACCCTATTTTAACGATAAACAAAAGAAACCTCATCACCCACAGAAGAATCTATGAATAAATAAACATGCCATATAGCAAGGAACTAATCCTACGTAAGTACAATAATGTACTTAAACACCAAGTAATGATTTACAAATGAGTAAAAACAGAGATCAAAGAACCAAGCTGAAGCTGAGACCATAAGCAACAAAAACTGTAAAGTAGTATAAATTTTAGAAATGGTTTACGACAAAGAAGACACCTTTCTTGTAAACAAAATATGATAGACATGGAAACACACATGCTATAAACAGTTTTCAAAGTGTAGGATAACATAGAAGCAAGAAAACATGAACTATGAAAATATTTAAAATAGAAGATTTGGGCTATATACTTAGTTTCAGGTCCAACTAACAATGACAGAAGCTTGAGTATCTTAACTTATAACCACTTCAATACAAGAGGATGGCCAAGCATAAAAATCAAAGAAATGAATATTTGTTTTCAACATCTCGTAAACCCAGAAAATGAAGATGTAGTGGTTGCAGATATGTAGAGGAACATCAAACTTATAGTAGCTGAAGAGCTAAGCCCTGAACTATGCAGTCCCTAAGAGTCACAAATGAATCCTACAATACCCTGAAACAATAGCAACAAATAGAACAAAAAATATGAACGCTAATGATAAGAAGTTCAGAAAGGTAGTTATAAATATAACAAAGAATTTAGGAGATTTTATAATAGCTAAATCAATGCCTCTCATTTCACTAAACATTCAACAACTATCAGTCCTTCAACCGAAATGAACTAAAAAAACATCAATGCAGGTGTATAAACATTCAGTTGTAACAGAGAACAATCAAGCAAGGAGTAGTAAGGAGTGTACACACACCTATGCAACACTTAGCAAGTCTGGATCTCACCTATAAAGGAATATGGTCAAGTCCAGTGGATGAGCACTATGTAGGGACGGTTGATAACCCATGTGTGCAATTTATTTTATGAAATAGATTAGAACTAACATAAGAACCAAAAGCAACCCCTATAGGTGGATACTTTACCACAAAGAATGGTACCAATTGAATTCTGTCGTGATGGCTGGTAATTTCTAAACCCTTTTCCTACATGTCTTTCCCATTTTCGTTTTTCAGATCCAGAAATAAACACACATGAATTATAAACATCATATCCTAAATCAGGAACCCTAAATCAGCAAGAAATAGAGAACAAAAAAAAATGATCATCATAAATATCATCTATTGAAAATAACACACAGGAACCCTAGACTTTGCAAGAAATTATAGAGAACAAAAAACAGAAACCCTAAACTTTGCAAGAAACTATAGAGAACAAAACACAGGAACCCTCACAGGAACCCTAAACCCTAAAACGTAAATGGGTCCGTCCAACACATCAAGAAAACCCTAAAAGGTCCCTAAACCAAGAAATCAAACCGTTGAAAAGGTCCGTCTGAAATTGCCCGACCCCCCAACCCAAACACGTAATGCATCAAACCCCCCAACCCACTCACAACCTAGAACCCCACAACCCCACAACCCAGAACCCAACCCAAGAGAGAGAGGGAGAGAGAGAGAGAGAGAAACTTACTTGAGAGGCTGAACGGTGAAAGAGAGTCCCCTCTTCTTCTTCGGTGATGTGAGAGAGGCGTGGAGAGGAAAATGAGGGAGCTCACTCAGAGAGAAGACGTAAAAGAGGCTTGGAGAGGAGTTGCTGAGAGGGTGAGGTTTGCCCTAAAAAATGGGCGCCAAAATCCAAAAAAATGGGTGCCGAGCGAATATTTTAGTGGCTGAGATCGACTGTCCGAAAGCAATGGATGGATTCGATCTCAGCCGTCCTTTGTGAAGCCGAGACATAGGTTGTCTCTTGTTACATAGATTTCTTTCCTTATTTTTTTTTATATGAAACCTTCTTTTTTTTTTTGATAAGTAAAAAAAAGGTTTCATATAAAATAATAAGGAAAGAAATATATGAATATACACCTATATTTTCCTGCGTAAGTAAATGTCCGCATTTACTTGAAGGTGCAACACTTCGTATCTGTGTCAAAACAAAGGCATCCACACTCGCGTTATTGTTACATAAGCTGATATAAATGGTTTTTGGATGTAATTTAGGATATGATGCTATTGTCTCTACTATTATAATGGGACTCAGCCCTTTAGCCATGAGCCAAACCCTTTAGCCGCCGTCAATGCCTTTTGCCACTAATTTTTCCAAAACTGTAATTCTAATATGTAATGAATCTTTGGTATCATGAGGGTATTTCAGGTTTTTTTTTTTTGTTTTTTTCCTCATAAAAGCACCTTTTTTTGTTAAAGCTAACTGGTTTGCAAGGAGACCGAGGCCAACTTTTGCAACAGGCAACTTTTCCTCTCCCCAACAATCCATGTCTCTCTTTCTCTTTCCAAAAACTAATATTTTTCCTCCCCTCAACCCCACACTTCTTTCTCTCTTTCAAAAAACTAATTTTTTCTTTAGAAATTTCAAAAACTCATAACTTTCAATCGTTACTGTAAAATTGGATCCATTAGGAAGCTATTGATTAGAGCTTTACCAAGATATCTAAACTAACTACTTTTATTCAATTATAATGTTGCTGTTTATTTTATTTTAAATTTAATACAATTCCCTGGAAAGCTTAACTTTTTATGAGCAACAACCTACATAAGAGTAATATAGTTATTTAAATTCCTTTTTAAGCATGAATGCATCTTGGTTCTAAATGGGGCGTTTTAGTCTTTTTGTAATTTAAAAAAATATCCTAATTAAAATCTATCCCTCGACCTACTTGTTAAAAAAAAAAATTTCTACATGACCTTTGCACAACCCTGACACAGCTCTTCAGTCATGTTCGTTGCATGTGCCCCCTGCCAGTTATAAAACCTGAACTTATGTTTTTATTGTTTTCATCTATTACTTAGAAACTATGATACCATCTATATATTGTTTTTAATGTATTCATTTGTCTAGATTCATTTTCATACTCTATGTTATATGAATGATTATATTTTAATAATATATCTATTTTGAATAAAAGTGAGGATGTGTCAGTGGATGAGGTTTGTGGGGTTTAATGTTCTGAACTTCTGATACCTTGTCTTTTGATATAGTCTTTGTGCTGTGTCTCAGTTACTTCAAATTGCACTGTTGGATTCCTTTATTGTAAGTAGAATCTCTTGGATATAATCGGACTTCAGAATACTTGGATGTTCTTGCCGAAGTGATCTGCAATTGTATTAAGTGGACTTAGTTTATCCTTTTGGATTGTTGATCAACTCGTGACATTTTGTCTGTAGTAGGAATACTTACAATTTTCAATATAATCATTATCGTATAGGCCTGTTTTACCGATCTTGATATCTGACACTCCTGTACTGATTTTAGCATTACTGTTTGATAGCAACCACTTTTGGGTGTTCTGTTGGTTTTATTCAATTCCAGTGATTAATTTCTCTTAAAACTTTTTCGTTTCTGCAGGACCTGTACTACTGTCTCTTGGTCATTCCGATGTTTCTACGAGAAGGTGTGATATTGCTATAGATTTAGCAATTGGGCAGTTTCTTAGTACTTTGTTGCTTCTTTTCCTTTCTTGGTATGTCTATTATTAAATAGGGTATTATGTGAAGCTGGCTTTCTTGTAAGGTGAAAATTCTGATCTGGTTGCTCTGGGAGAGTATACTAGTCAATAGAGGGCATGTTTGAATAAAGTTTCTTATGTTTTATCCTGGTTAAAGGTCGACCTTTAGCCGTTATCAAGGTAATCCTTCTTTTACGAAAAATGAGGTTGAGTTGAAAAAACAACTCGTATTGCACAAAAAAGTGGTTTGGCTGGAAACCCATTACCTTCTGTCCTGCTATAGGACACTACAGCCTCCAGTCATAGTACCAAGCTAGGTCCGTCTGACTGGCCATGTCTAACCCTGCAGCCAAACTCTTCCAGATTTTCTGGATTTGTACACAGCTGTAGCTTAGACCACTGTTATTTGCTTATTCAATTTAATTTAGGATGATATCACTGCTTCAGTAGTTGGAATTGACTTGGAATATAGAATTAAAAAGTAAAAAGAACATTTTGATATTAAAAAGTTAATCTTAATTGTAGATTGTCAAGTCCCTACGCCATAGAGTCTTAAGACTTTTGTTTGAGCAAGTCTAACACCTAGACCCATATCTGTATGCAACAGTTATACCATATTTGGGTAACGTTGCTCTATTTTCCTATTTTGACTTGGTTGCTTTTTTCTGCTAAAAGAAGGACCTATTGACCTTTTAATAGTTGAGCTAAAAAATATTTTGATATGGGTGCTTGTTTACTGTATGTATATGTTTAATTCTTTATTATATAATCCCTTATTATGAGTTTTTTTCCTTAATTAGTCTTATTGTAGCTTTGGTCAAATCCTGGCAAAACTTCCCTTCTATGTGATTGCTCCAGCTTTCTGTTGTGTAAATTCTTCATTTTACAGTTTTTTTTACATCCATTATTGATTTTGTCTTCGGGACCCTGATTTATGGGTGTTTCTGCAGGCACTTCTTGATTATGAAAGGCATAAAATGCGTGGTGGTGAACTTCGTGTTTCTGTTGCTTCCCTTACTGACCCCATGAGCATTGAAAATCAGGTAAATTTAATTTTGGATTGCATTGGGCGATATTTTTATCTTATCCAGATCATGTAACACGCTTGCGTGGATGGTTTGCTTAATTGTCTTGGAGTTTTCACCTTGCTGCCTTGTTTGAGATTATGTGAAGTTACATAATTTTACATTGTTACCTGCTGCTGTATAAAAAAGTATATTCATGTCTGGTGAAGCCAAATGTAATTCATACGTTTTTCTTAACCCTTAAAATGTTCTTTTTCTGATAGTTGATGAACTAAATTGTATTGAATAAGAAGATAAAAACAAGGGTAATCTAAGGATAGGGTTAAGAATGATGATTTACATCATCCTTGGCAAAAGAGTGGCCAAAAGATCAGCACATCTATTAAAAAGGAAGATTAGCACATCTATGGGCGTGTTTGAAAATCTCATTTTTTAAGGGCCTAACCCACTTCTAACTCTCAGAAGAACCAGTTGACAGTTACAACTATTTTTCAGAAAACTCACTTTGGTCCACTTTTAAGGTGAAAAATCTAAAAAAGCAGTCACCAAGAAACGTGGGCTCCACTCAGTTACCAATCACATTCCAAAAAGACTAGACCTAGACTGGCCACGACTGGCCCCATTTTTTGGGTTTCCAAACAGGCCCTATGGGTAGGGCTAGAGAATATTTGCTTGTTTATGCAAAGGTCTCGAATTCTATCCACAATATTTGCAAGTCTCCACTTTACTTCTGAAGTGTCATAAGCCCAAGCTATAGCATTCTTCGAGTTTCCCTCCACAATCAATGACGTCCTTTAGCTTCAACATTTTTGGAGGCTGCTTTGAAGCTTGGTTTAACCCCTTTCCACGTTCCGTTTGAGTTTACAAATGGCTTTCCAATTGAGGTCAAGGTATGTAAAACTATATCTCTTGAATTCCTCCAAAAGTAAGACCTACCTATCTTGAGTTTGATTCCTAAGGTTTTGAGGGCTGATTTTGACTTGTCGTGAAATCTTCTTTGATTTCTTTATTTCTAAATGGCCCCAGTGAATGGCAAAAGACTGCACTTTATTCAAGATTTTACCTTTAGGACCAAAGGCCATGTTGAACCAATCTTCCATAAGGTTGGCTATGGTTACCTGTAAGAATTATATCACGAGTGGCTGTCCACATGAAAACCCCTACTCTGGATGGTACCGTGGCCCTCTAAATGCTATTTTGGGTAAGCAGAACGACCTCACTAATCACTAGATGCTTTAGGATGTTGTATGCAGAAAAGGCCTTTATGCTTCCATTTCGAAATTCTTCCATCTGGGTGTTCTACCTGAATGTATTCTTCTTCAAGCTATTGAAGAAGCTTTATTCATAGGTCAACATTAGACTCCTCAAGGTTCCTACAAAAAGTAGGACACCACACCACCTTATCCCAACCCTATTATATATTCTTCTCTTTGGGCGGTCTACCTGAATGTATTCTTCTTCAAGCAATTGAAGAAGCTTTATTCATAGGCCAAAATTAGACTCCTCAAGGATCCTACAAAAAGTAGGACATCGCACCACCTTACCCCCACCCTATTATAACAACAGCTTGATATATTATACTTACAAAATAAATATTATAACAGCTGGCGGCACATCTTTGATCCGAACAAAAGTGAACTTTATTACCCAACCCCACTCTATACTCAAATTTCTTTTTTTTTTTTTTGATCGGTAAAAGGGTTATATATTAAAGGCAGGGCTAAGAAGGCCCCTCAAAAAACTGTACAGCAGCAAGTCAAGGAAGGCAAAAACCAGCAAAAAGACCACCTCACCCCAAAAAACATACCAAAACAAATCCTACAAGCTAGGAAATCAAACAATCCCACCGAAAGACATAATCTTTAAATCTAAACCCTTGAACCTCAGGGATGACTGAACCCCAGTAGTACAGAGAGGCTTTAATGTTCATGATAATCTCCTTCAAATCGCCCCCCTTGTCTTCAAAAATCTGACGATTTTTTTCTTTCCACAGCTCCCAACAAATAGCAAATGTAGTAATCCTCCAAAGCATGCGGCCACAATCGGAGAAAGCCTTAGAATACCAACCTTCAAAAGTCTCGAACACGGATTTGGGGAAAACCCACGGCATACCAAAAAGGCACAAAAAGCTCTCCCAAATCTTCTTAGACACATTGCAATGGATGAGTAAATGATTGATGGTCTTCTCTTCGCCACGGCGAAGAATATATCTGTTGGGGGGTCTGAAATCCATGTTTTCTCAACTTCTCCACTGAAAGGATCTTGTCTAGCATCGCACACCAAGTAAATAAGATGACTTTGGAGGGGATAGGAGTCCTCCAGATTCGCTTGGCAGGGAAGACATTAATAATGGGGTCCTGGAGAGAAGAGAAGAAAGATTTAACAGAGAAGTTGCCCTTAGAATCATTGATCCACCATCTTCTATCCTCTTCATTGTTTGAAAGCTTTACCCCTTCAAGCCGATTGAGCAAGGATGCCATATAATCCATTTCTCAATCGTTGATCTGCCTTCTTAACCTCAAATCCCAAGAGAGGATACTGTTCTCAATAGAGGAAACATCGCGAACTGAATCACCTTTCCGGTTCGAAATGGCATAGATCAAAGGGAACTCTTCTTTGAGAGGGAAATCCCCGCACCACATATCTTCCCAAAAATCTAACTTTGTCCCCAATCCCCACTTTGAATTTGCTACCATTCCTGATCGGCCCCAACATCTTGGTGATACCTTTCCATAGCCCCATCCTGTAGGAGGAAGATGGAACCTTGCTATCCCATCCATTAGCTTCAACACCTTCTTTAGCCGAAATAACACTTCTCCATAAGCTCTTTCTTTCAACGCCAAATCTCCATAACCATTTCCCAAGCAGGGCATTATTCATGAGCTTAATTTGGCGGATTCCCAACCCGCCCTCTTCCTTAGCCTTGCAGATCCTATACTCAAATTCTTGAAAATCCTAAGTACCTTTCCACCTCCCACTCCATAGCTACACTGGACTTCTCCACTAATCTGGACCCTATTCTCCACCCATATTTAAATGCGATAATCCATTTCCAAAGGCTATTATGTTCCTCCATGAATCTCCATAACTATTTGCGCAAAGGTAAACTCCCTAAGGCTTCTAATCCTCAACCCCCCTTTTTTTTGTTATGGTGATAAACCACCTTCCAATCTACAAGGCGATATTTCTTTATGGAGACAAACTCCCTCAGACTTCTAATCCTCAACCCGCCTTTTTTCTTCATGGCGACAAACCACCTTCCAGTCTACAAGGTGATATTTTCTCATCATGGCATTCCCCTCCCTCCCTTTAAAGCTTCTTCACATAATTAGTCACCGATACCGGCATAAGAAAAAGAGACATAATAGGTTGGAAGGGAGGCAAGACTGCTCTTAATCAACACAAGTCTACCATAGATCTTCTGAAATGTTTTTGGTCCCCACATCATTTCTGAAAAAGAAGGTTAGTAAATTTGGTTGCCTACAGAATCTAGTGACTAGGCCGTTATCATAGCAGAGAACAGTATATGTTGAAGTGCTACTAATCTGGGAAGCATTGCATTTTGGTGTGTGCTTAACCTACCTTATCCTACCAGAAAGAGAAAGGAATGTACAAGGATTACTGGATCCTGCAATTTACGGTGTTTGAACTGTATGGCACAAGGAATACACATTTTAGTTGCTTACGTTATGACACTACAAACACCATAGATTGCAAAAGCAAGGGCGAAGGATTTGCAGGATCCTTTAATACAGTAGCTTCTTGAACAAAAATGCTGTCTGTGACCATAGGGGCCAACATAACATTAAAAGATAGTTTCATCTTATAGTCATTATCGATACTGATTTTCAGAATCAAGGATGACATGTAATCTATGCTTTAAAGCCAAGTTGCTGAGCCACTGTCTTTGTAATGTGTAGTCCTATTAAGATATTTTGTAGCTGCAGGAAGCTGACTCTCTCTCTCACACACGCGCGCGCACACACACACGCACGCACGCACACACCCCCAAGAAAAAAAAGGAAAGCACTATTCTATTCTATGATCCATTGATCCTTATGAAGTTCTCTCTGCAGGTGGGTGGTAATCAAGCATCAGGATCAGGTAGGGCACGAAGAGATGCCGCTGCTCGTGCTATGCAAGGGTGGCACTCTCAGCGCCTTCTTGGTAATGGTGAGGTTGGTGACCCAATTATTAAGGTATGTGGATATTATTTTTAAACTCTAATCCTGTGCATCTGTTTGTGCTATATGTTATTACCTTTATTTTCTGTGATATTCATTTCAATACAGCTATTTTATTTATTTTTGTAGGATAAGAACTCCATTTCTGTGTCAAAGCGTGAAAAACAGCTTAAAAGTGTTGGTATGACTCCTCTATGGGATTTAGCTTAATAGTATTAGCCTTCCAGCCTAGTTACCGAGTCAAAATTTTACTTCATTGGTTCAGGTGTACTTAAACGTAAAAAGCCATCTAACCTTGAGCGTGCTGTCAAAGCTGTACGAACTATTACTAAAGCAGCTAAGCCACAGTTAAGATCCCTGACCGTTTGGTTTCTCTGTTTACTTCTGCTTGTTTCTCTGGTGACAAACTGATGAATAATTCTCATGCGACTATCTTTGTTGCTTTGATATGGGTACGGGGCGCTAGAATCCAAAATTCTTTCGGAGTGTCAGATTCAGTCGACCTTGAAAAATAAGATGTGTGGATTTGGCATTATTTTTTAAAGGGTCCCGTTATGCCTAATAGCATGCCCTTGTGGGGCCCACATGGAGATGAGTTAAGAGCTGAGGTTTGGTGAGGATGATCTCTTCACAACGGAGATCATATTCACAAAAAATCAGTCCATTCTGAAACTTCTAACCCTATCAAAAGTGCACTTAAAAGTAAACGGTGAAATGGATGGTCCATACTTTTTCAATTTGTAACCCACTTTTGATAGGGCTAGAAATGTTGAAATGAGTTGATTTTTTTTTTGTAAGGATGATTTCCATGGTGAGATCATCCTCATAAAAAATTACTCAACTCTTCATGTGGATTCCACAAAAGCATGTCATTTGTGCATGTTACAATAACCTGACCCTTTTTTCAAATTTAGTGAATACTTATGATTTCTATGTTATAATCCATAGTAAATGTTAATTATGTGGTGGAAGTAAGGAAAGAAAAAAAAGAGAGCAGGATAGCCAGACATGTCACACCTGAATCTGATGGAGCGTGGACTCCATCACACGTCGACATGGTACTTAAGCCATTTAGAAGAAGAACCCATGCGGCGTAGATGACTATCCATATCTCTCCATAGGTGTTTTCTTTCTCCGGTCTCATGAACTGCTTGCTTTATTGTATTCTACAATTTCTTCTAACATGGAATATGTTTGGTGTGCTTCTTTGAAGTCCGCACCCCCCTCCTAGATTGAATTTTCTAGCAAGGCCATACATGTGAAAGGACATTTGGGTTGAGAGCATTTTTGGGTCCTTTATAACTGAAGATCTTCATCTAGTTAACCAATAGAGAAAGCACAGCTTTCCCGATTCATCAGTTCTCAAAATAAATATTTTTATTAGTTTTGAAGCTGGTGCTATTGCTAAATTGGGTTGTCTTCTGCAGAATGGATACAATGGTTGTTGATATTGGACCTTCTGCTGATTGGGTGAAGATTAATGTTCGGACAACTGTAAGTCTTTCTTGCTTGGTTCAAGGTCTCATTTTGTCTCGGTTGAGATGTTTCGTTCCGGTAAGGTATTGAAATGATATATTCAGGTATCGATTGTCCCATGCTAAATCCCTAATTAAAGTAATTTAGATACTGTTTTACAGTAAATTTGTCTTTTATAATGCATATAAAATAGAATTAACGCATTTTAAGCTTGATTAAGTACTATATTTTTGCATATCAAGACCAATACCGAGACTGAGACCGAGATGCTGATCGAGACCGAGATTTTAAACCTTGCTTTCTTGTGACAAGTGCATGGAAGATAATAGGATATACTGATGGATTCATCTGATCAAGGTTTAACTAGTGCGGATTGTGTCTTTGTACAGAAAGATTGCTTTGAGGTCTATGCTTTGGTTCCAGGGCTTCTGCGTGAGGAGGTATGTACATGTTTCCTGATCTTTGCTATCACTTTTCCTTTTCTTTCATCGCCACATGGTACCTGAATTTGCTTTTGATATCGTACAAGGATAAATTTGTACGAGTATTATAGAGATTAATTATTGAAATTAAATGAAATATCATGACCCATGGTGCTGAAGCAGGATTTGGGCCCACCAATTTAAAGAGTGTCACCAAACAGATCTCCCTAGCTCAGAATCAACCTGATTGGATGATTATAGGAAACTGAGCTTATCACATTCTGTTAGCCAGGAAAGACATCTATTGGTGGGCAGTATCAATCATCTACTTCGATTTTATTTGACCTTGGAAATCTCCTTTGTAGATTGGGTTTTGGATGAATCAAATGGTGGATCTAGATCCTGTGCATTTGCAAAATGCGATCTCATATCCTGTACGGATGGTGATTACTATCTGTAATGCCCATACTGTAAATTTATGGCATGGTTGCAAGTTATAATATGAAACAGAAACTGGAAATGAAGCTAAAGCATCGAACTATAAAGCGAGTTGTTAAGCATTTGTGAATGGTGAAAGTATTTGCTGCTTGGTAAGATGCAAAATGTAAAATGCTCTCACTGGCCAATGGTGCTTTTGGTTGGTAGGGGCCTTATTCTAGAGACCCAAGTGATACAGTAGTACTTCATTACCAAGGAGATATAATGTGGGAACTGAAGGAAATTGGATGTCTTTTTCGTGGAAATAGTTTCCGTGATACTCAGTTTCTGGTGCATCTTTTAATTATTCATAACCTTGTTCTTTGTGAGCTCAGGTCCGTGTTCAGTCAGATCCAGCTGGCCGCTTAGTTATATCTGGTGAGCCGGAGCAGCCTGATAATCCTTGGGGTGTCACACCTTTCAAAAAGGTCCATCTTTATCTTCTTTATGCAGGAAATTGAAAATACCCATATCATACCATGGGATAAGAATGTTTTATAATGGCCTAGGAGTTCATGGAGGTCAATAGGACCCATCTTTCACTGAGTCCACTTAGGAGATCTTCAATGCCAGAAAATTGATACCCATTGCATTTATTGGGATTGTAAAAAAAGGCTCATGGCTCATCATACACGCACAATGCACAATGCACATACACGTATGCATGTATGGAAAGAAGGTTACAAATTACAATTATTTGATCTGGATGGTTACATATTACATTTATTAGATCGGGATGTTTTGACATTGAAGATTTCCAAATTGGGACCCATTGGTGATGAGCTGTCCTTGAATGGTGCTTCATGTACTGCCGCTACTAGCCCATTGTTAGTCTATATGTAGGTTTTATTTTCTTTACAATCTAAAAGAGGTGTTAACCTCAAAACCAAAAACCAAAAAATTCTAGAAGAGGTGTCAACTCTTTAGCTATTCATCTATCCATCCATCATTGTAGAATTGGGGTTATTTTTGCAGGTTATCAGCTTACCCTCAAGAATTGATCCGCATCAGACATCTGCTGTGGTCACCTTGCATGGTCAATTATTTGTACGTGTGCCTTTCGAGCAGTCGGATTTGTAGGTTTGGCTGTCTAAACAATCTGAGCAACTACTGAAAGGGGGAAGAGATGATTAATTTTGTGGAAGTAAGCCAGGAATGATGCTCAGTTGTGCATAGAAATTTTACTTTTTGAATGCATGTTAATCTCACCAGCTTTCAGTGTCAAGCTATGTGGCTGCGATTGGATATGTTGCTAATGCAGGTAAATTTAATAATCAAGCTATTAATTTGTTTCCTCATTGCAAAGTTCTTAAGTTGGGGTCTACAACAGAAGACTAAGTTTGATGATTTATTTATTTATTTATTTATTTTTTCTATTAATAGATTGCTTATACCCACGGAACTGATAATTTTTCATTATTTCAGCCCTAAACGCCACAGCATTGGTTGGACGGATTTTGAGCTGTTTGACAAGTCTGGTTCTGCAGGTTAGCTGGCACCCACAAAATCTTCTTGGCGTCTTTTAACATTCAAGTTTAGATTTAGCAAACGTAGTTTATTAACTGTTGACACCAAAAAAGCCCCGATCATGGATGTAGAATCCCCACAACTGCCATGAGACTTTGTTAGGTTTTGCCATCCTAATTATTGTAACTGTACAAGCCGGCTGCATGTATGCACATTCAAACCATCATGAATTTATGTGTACGTTCAAACCATCATGAATAGTGTAACCGCTAATTTGCCTAGTTGATTGAATTTTTTAGGTTATTATATAATTTTCTAATGATTCAACATGAAGGAAAAAAGAAGAAATAAAACCTCAGGTTAATATATGGGATTGTATGTCGATTCGCGAATCATGAATTTGTAGGTCTCTTACCACTTTGTCGCACATTTCTCATGAATATTGGGTGTGGGCTTTTAGTGCCAATGTGGTAGTTAGGGCTGTCAACGGATATTTTTCGATTCAAATGTTAGAATATCCGAATTCAAATCCAAAAGAAAATCTGACACCCAAATTCGTTTCGATATCCGACGGATCTCCAGAATCAATATTCGAATTCAATAGTATTTTGAATAATCAAGACTAATGAATATAATTTATATATAATAAATATAATATTTGTTTATATATATAATAAATATATTTATTTATTTATTATATATAAAATTATATTTATATAAAATGTCAGATCGGATAGTATCCAATCAGATATCAATATCAGAATCCATATACGTAAAGTATTCGAATATAAAAAATTACCCGAATCCGATATTTTTGGATTACAGTTGATTATTCCAATGTTGATTCGAATTTGAATTTTCAACTGCCCATTGTTTTGGGTTCACTTTGGCAGGATTATTTTTCGGTATTCTGTATGTTCAAAATTTCGGTATTCTGTATGTTGATGAGGTCCTTGGGGTTTATCAGCTTGATAAGTTTATATGTAAAACTAAATCTGAGTAATAACTAATATGGAAGTTTTCTCTTCAATATGTTGATGGTTTAAAAGCTACATACCGGACTTGTCTGAATTGAAATTTTGGTTCAACATATTGTCATGTACGTCTACCACTGAAACTGTAAGAGATTACACATTTTAATTAGAATACACAATTTCACATATTGCATTTCTCCAAAATTTATCGACAAGCAACCCATCAACATCTGACTGCATTCCTCCATCCATCTCAAGTCTCAGAACCCATTAGTTGGTCCATCAGAGGAGAAACAGTAAAAAATAAAACAAATTAACTATCTTCAACAAACCCATTCCTCAAAATTTCTATCAACCGCATCAGGTCCAAAAAATCCTACCAACCAATCCTCGAAGTTCTTCAAGTTCATCATTCTTCCATCAAAAGCTCAAACACCCATCTCCAAAAACACCCACCATCTAACCCTTTTAAACTCCAAATCTCTATCTTATTCCATCTTTCACCCTCTTTTAAGGAAACTGAAAACCTCCTCCAAGCTGTGCAGTGGATCCCTTCGGTGGATTAATGGCGACCCAAAGCAATGACAATGTGATAGCGATCAGACCCGACCAGACAAATACAATTGTTGGCGTCTTCCCTCTCCTCCCCATCAACCCTTTAGCGAAAGGATACAGATGAACCAACACCCAGAAGCTAAAGAAAGCTCCACCGATGAACTTACTCCATTGAGGAACTGCACTGTAGATTGTTCTAGAAAATGCAACAGCGATTGCAATTATGTTCACCATTGCAATCACGATCGGTGGGATCATCAGTGACGACCACTTAACTAAGTATAAATCTGCATAGATGTCATCGTTGTCATCACCGGACGACTTGGATGTCAATGTGAAAGATATCTCAATCCCAGCAATCACCTTCAGTAGCCCTTGCACCACAGCAGCTAAGTGAGCACTGGTGCCAGAAATCAGCCAGAATTGTTCATTTCTCCACCATTCCTCAAGTCCAATACCAGACCATTTCACTTCTAAGATGGCTAGCAAGATGAGACAAACGGTTATGAGGAGGAGATAGACGAGGAATGTAACGTTTAAGGTCTGTACAATGAAGTGTCCTGAGAAGAGTGAGAGTGCAGGGAGAAAGCAGTATACGATGAGGAACATGGAAGTGAACGGGTAGATGCCGACATTGAGGTAGGCGAGACGTTGGAGCAACTTGAGGCGAGAACTGGCAAGGAACGCGTTGTTGCGGGAGAAGAAAATCTCAACTGAGCCTGTGGCCCACCGAAGGACTTGATGGAGACGATCAGTGAGGTTAATCGGGGCAGACCCACGGAATGCGTCACGCTTGGTGATGCAATAGACTGAGTGCCAGCCACGGTTGTGCATTCGGTAGCCTGTCACCACGTCTTCTGTGACCGAGCCATAGATCCACCCCACCCGGTCACCCCACTCAGTCTTGTCCTCGTACCTGTCGTGGAACTCATGTAGAAGGTCACATAGGAGATCTAGGTCCAAAGTCCAAACCAAACCAAAACAATGCAATGTGATGATCAATTTAGGGCTGCAGCTTGGGCGGGCTCAACCCAGCATTGGGTTCGGGTTGGGTTGGCCCATTCAGTACTCGGGCTAGGTTTTCACAACTCGATCAAAATCGGGTTGGGCTTGGGCTGAAGCTTTGGACAACCTGAGCCCGACAATATACTACTGCAAATATAAATGTATATATTTCCTAGCCTATATTTTAGTGTGGTTTACGTCAAGGTTTAAAGGAGGCTGTTATAATGGTATGACGGACTAGGGGTGTTAGTGTTACCGTTTTTTCCGTTATAATAGTTGTTATAGAGAATTGTTACGCTCAGTGGCAAAAATAGAAAATAATGGCGCCAAATTTCAAATTTCGAAATTTGAATAAAAATAACGGAAAATAACAGAAAAAACAATAATAACACGCATTATTTTCACAATTTTTCTCGAACATAACGGTCGTTAAAATGTAAAATAACAGCCATTATAACGAAAATAACCGCTGGTATTTTCTGAGTGTTAAAAAGGTACATAATGTAACGGGAGAGATCTGAATGCGTTATAACAGCCGTTTTTTTCGTTATAACTGCCTTTTTTAAACGATCGCTCATGTTTGTAAAGATAAATAATTTTTTTTTATATATAATTTATCAACCTTTTCTAGCAATAAAAAATCAAGTAATTTACCAACCCGACTAATCTGTTCGGGTTGGGCTCGGGTTGACTCCAAACCTGACCCAACCAGCCCGAGTTGCAACCCTAACGATAATAACCACATTTGAAAGAAAATTGAAAACGTACCAACAAGAGATGACGGAGACAGCCTCAGCGACAGTACTGGCATCAAGCGGTTCACGTGGGACCCTGAGGGCACCTGGAGGCCGCCCATACTTGACCATAGGATGATCGGCAAGGGGACGGCCCTGGAACTCAGCGATAGGTATCGACTCGGTAAGCAGTTGAGAATTGCCGAACCGCTTGGGCAGTAGATTCAGATCAAGATCAGGATCAAAATCAATCGGTTTCAGGGCTTGTGTCTCTGAGTCGTGTACTTTCTGTTGTATCTTATCAACCTGTGGTGGATCAAACCCGTATAGTGCGAACCGCCTAAACATGCATCCCGTGCCCACATAAACTGGGCCCTACAAAATACAAAAAGTTAATGTCCAAACTACCCTTGACTAAAAAAAAAGAGAGAAGAGAAAAAAAAAAAACAGCATACTTGTATGCCATCTAGTGCACGCATGTTGCCATCGAAAAAGACGGTGTTGTGGTTGGCATATCGATCTGAGAGATCAATGCCTTCGAATCTCTGGGGGAATTGAATGTAACAAATGTTTTCGCCTCCTCGGTCCATCATAAAGCACATGCCTTCGCGGATCGCTTTGCAGTTATAGATATAGTGATCGCAATCGAGGTTGAGAATGAATGGCCCGTTCGACAGGACGGCCGAGGCCCGCACTAGGGCATTCATGGCGCCTGCCTTCTTATTGTGATCATAGCCTGGTCGCTTCTCACGCGAGACATATACAAACATCGGAAGGCGTATGTCGACGTCGGTAAAGTCGATGATCTTCTCTTCGGTGCACCCCATTAGAGGGTCATTACTTGGGGGCTTAAGCATCACCTGCAGGGTGAGATTAGCAATTCGGTCATTTACATAATTGAATGACCAAAATACCCATTTACTTTTATAATAACATAAATGCAAGGATAAGAGCAAAAGGGGCATTTTGGTCAAAAATTATTTACCATAGGTGTGACATATTAAGAGCATCTCCCATGCTATGCCAAAAACACTCCTCCAACGCCGTGCCATTCTCAAAGCGGTCACTAGAGACGGGTGTGAGATAGCATTGCCACTAGAGATGCTCTAGTGTTATTAAACCTGACCGGCCCGGCCGATCGAATTGGTGACTCAGTCACAAATCAGGTTGGGTCGATTCCGACCCAGCAAACTGTGAAAAAACTGTTTACATTCTTGTAACCTGTTCGACCTGACCGGTTGAACCGGTGACCCAACTGACCCAAACGGGTTGAACTGGTGACCCCGGGGTGGTCCACCAAGGGGCGGGCAAAACATTCATAATTCAGTGTGCCCCAAAGAGTTGCCATGTGACGGGTTGGCCCAGTCGATCCAGCAATTGAACCGGTCCCTTGACAGGTTTGAAGACCGGTCCGGGTATGAAAACATACGTGGAATAAATAAATGTGATGATGAAGATACGATGCATGGGTGGGGTACCTGAAGAATCCCTGCATGGTCACCTTTGCCATGATCAGTACTGGGGACGGTCCAAGTCCCGGGCCAATGGGTCCCATCAGCCATCCACGTGGCTTTCACAACCTTCAGGGGCTCCAACGGGTCGGCCCCACTCTCCCTCATGTGCTTCAACATCTTCATCTCCTCTCTTGCATTAAATGCGTCTGATCTCCTCCTAATTGAATCTGGCAACCCATTAATCCTCACCTTAAACTCATCATACTCTCTCCTAATCCTCCTCCTGTCCTTAACAAAATCCGACCTGCTCTTGTTCTTGGTGGGGTCACCCTTGATACTAAAGTAGCTCTCCGGATTTCTTGGTTCTATATCGTGTTTCCTACAGAATGGGACCCACAGATTAGCAAAGCTTGCGGCTTCTGCCATGGCCTCGAATGTGAGGAGGGCCCCACCATCGTCCGAGATGTAACAAGCAAGCTTCTCAACAGGGTAATCGACGGCCAAAATTGATAGGATGGTGTTGGCAGTGACAAGTGGTGGCTCTTTTTCGGGATCGGCAGTGGAGACAAACAAATCAACACCGGGAAGGTCTGATCTCCCAGTGGGATTGGACGGTGATGGCATGTCGAACTTGTCCCTTAGGACGGACAAGTCAGTAGAGCGGTTGATGGGGCAGATCTTGGGAACTTGATCTAGAATCCACGAGAAGGCGAACCATAGCTCGCATACAACCGACATCCCCCACAGCCACATTGCTTCCTCGTTTGGATGTTTGACACGCCATGATAAGAAGAAGCATAGAGCCACAAACCGGACGACCATCAACAACCTGCATCAATGGCATGATGGTAATTTAGATTATTACCAATGTTAGTCACCATTTATCATCTATAAGACAACGGTAAAATATCGGACGAACATTATAACGCCTGTTAAGTCCATTGTTTTGTTTTTGGTGCTTTTTAGCATTTTTCCAAGAATAGTTTTCATTAGAAATGAAAATTTCTGTACGAATATTTCTATGAAATCAAACACGCCATAACTTTAAATCCACGTTAATTTGATGAGTATTTTAGTAAAACCCCTGACAAGACTGTTTGATTAGACCCGAGAAAATATTCAATTTTCAATTATGTGAGAAAATAAGGGTGGATTTTCATAACAATGAATTCTCACCTATGTGGAATGAAAATGAATTCTAGGTTTGGTTGGAAAAATCTCTATTTTCTCCGGAAAATTTTTAAATTTAAAATGGCTATCAAACAAGAGAAAATTATGTTTTTCCGAGAAAATGTTAGCAATCAAACACGCCTTTAATGGTGAAATGGACCTTCGACTCGTCTTAATATGGCCCACATACTGGAGTGTCAAGATTTGCTATGTTGGCAATCAAACCTTTCTATTTTATCAGGTTACAATCCCTACAAGGACGATTTTTTTTTTCCTTGAAATATAAACTTTTTTTTATTCCCCCCTATATCCCCCAACCCACACACCTCCCGTGTGTGAACGAGATCGATCCCGGGTCTTTGGGGACAGCCCCCCAGAAGACTCGATCCCAGGTCTTTTGGGGGGTGACAACCCCCATGTCAGACCCGAAAAGACCTGGGTTCCCTTAGAGACTAAAAGTTGAAGTAATACCTGTAAGGGCTGATGATGCCCGCTGGGATAGGCATTCTTCGACTGAGGGGCTTCCAAGGCTTATCCATAGTTTCCATCATTCCCCCTTGGAGCCCTTCATCTCTCTCATCACCATAAATGTCGTCGTTGGGCCAAAACGCGTTACCATAACCATAAGTCCCCGTAGTCTCGAACAACCACCTATTATGATCAAACTCTCCCGTCTGGTTACGCGTTAGCAATGACTTATTGTTCGACTTCATCACAGACATTCGACGATCCATCATGTCGTCTGGAGCCGGCAAAGGCAAAGCCCCTGTAGAAAAATCAGGTACATTGTCCTCGTATTCACCTATCTTGTATGTCTCTTTGCAGCCTGGGCATAGACCTGTATCCTTTTGTGCATCCATGTAGCAGTCTCTACAAATCTTGAACCTGGATAACACATTTGAAGTATAATATTGCCGATCAATGATTCTTAATTTTCTTAACTAAAAGTTCAACCATATATATATATATAAAGCAATTGAAAATAGATTGTAAATTGAAGTGTTTTAAAAACCGGGCCAGACCAGACCGGCAGGTCCAACCGGATTTTTTGAAAAGTATAGGTTCGATTTGGGTGTTTTTTTTTCAAAATGAATGGTTCAACCATCAAACGGTTTGAACCACGGGTTCTTATGAACTATTTGAAACATGAATCTCCATATATGCAATCCTAAAATTTAGGAATTTTGCATATAGTCCAAGATATTATTTTAGGAAAGTGAGTATTGTTTCTAAATTTTGGAGAATTTATCCAAAGGCAAGCCCCGAAGACTTATCTTTCCTGACTTGTCTTTTCACTTGTGTGAGCCAAGGCGCTTCGGCAAAAATTGAATGCCAGCACAGCGTTATCACCAACTGTTGGATTCTTGGAATCCACGGCCCAGGACACAAGTTAAAAAATAAGTCCCCTGAGTCCGTATCAAAATTGTAGCTAAAATTTTGAGATTTTGTAGTATATTTGTATACAAAAAATTTTAAAAAAAATTTTCTTAAAAAAACTCCTTTTCTTAAATCTTGACCATATCCTTGGAGAAAGAAAAGTAAGGCCATCGTATTTCTAACCATGGTTTTAAAAACGGCCGTTTAAAAGGTAACGCCCCAAGCGTATTTCTGTTAAAACCGTTTAAACATGTTCTGACGCTTTGAATTTAACGGCCGTTAAAATTGTTTAAACGGCAGTTAAAATCGTTTTAAAAGCCATTAAATTCTAAATTTTTTTTTTTTAAAAACGGCCATCAAATCCATTAAATTTTTTTTTTTTTTTGAAAATTTGAAATTTCAAAATTTGAATTTCAGCACCATTTTTCTATTTTTTTCATTTTTTCCCCTGGTTGTTTCAATCCGTTTTAACCGTTTTAACAGTAACGCCCCCAGTCCGTTCAAATGGCCTCCTTTAAACCTTGTTACTAATCTCGAGCCATGGTCCGACCACGGTTGGACCACCAATTGGTTTTTAAACATTACTAAATCCAGTTAACCAATGAGATGATGCATATGAATATTGACCTCAAGATCCCAAACATCAGCCCTTAAATCTAACTTCTCCAATGGAATTGAACAATTAAGCAAAATACCTGCAATCGCAAGGGATGACATCAGCTCCTCTCTCGTCCTTCATGACCTTGCCATCGCAGGCGGACATGGAACACGCCGAGCCCTTGGCTCCAGCCATTTGGGGGTGGGTCACTTCCGACTCAATCACCTTGTCCATAAGGTGGGCCCGTGTTACACTATTGAATCCTCCGGTGAATAGAGAATTCGATACGTATTGCTCTTCGGCTTTCACGGCGACGGACGTGTCCATTGGTTGATTGTCCGGTGTTGAAGGAATATGCACCGAATAGTTCATGTATTCACCAGAAAACTCTCCCGACATGTCGAGATCCTCCCTTGAAAGGCTGACATAACGCCCGCTGGATGTCCGTCTTGCGAATTTCACAGTTTGCCCAGTAGTGTTTCGAGTGCCTTGAGTTCCAGTGCCACCTGGGTTTCGTATTGCCTTCTTTGATGGATTGTGGGATAGAGATGCCATTTTTTGGTTTCAAATTTTTTTTTTCTCTAGAATTCTGTCTCCCTTATCAATGGTTTGGCATTGGAGAATTTGAATATTTATGTGCTGATTGAAGAATCCTGAAATTTTGGAAAAGTCAAACTTTTTTTTAGATAATTTCATTAACCAAATAATAAAAAAATAATTCTAAATAACTGATATTTAAAACTATTATTTTTTTACCACTTAGGCCTTGTTTGGTAGGACTACAAATGTTTGTGCGCAAACGTTTGCGGCACTTGCATGTGTTTGGTGGCGCGAGTGCAACATCTAACAAATATTTGCATTATACCCACTCATTTTTTGCTAAAAAAGTGATCTAATGTTTGCAAGTGGCTGCAAACATTAGAATATTTCCCAATAAATGTTTGTCATGGCAAACATTTGATTATAAAATATTTGCCTACAAACATTTTCCTACAAACTACAGACAGGATACCAAGCAGGGTCTTAAGAAAAAGATCTTACTTTATAATTACATGTTCAATTGAAAAGAAAATTCATTTAAAATGGTTTTTTTTTACCATGATTAATGAAGATATTGTACAAGATATAACATTACTAGGGTTTATTGTTCTAATTACCAGACAGCAAGGTTTAATCTGTACCAGATAACTAGATTTCCAACCTTTTTTTTGTTCCTGTTTTTCTCAAATGGCGTACGTACCTTAGATCGCTTGAGTGAAAGAAATCGGGAAACTAGCAAGCCACATCATTTTCAGGCTCGAACCCAAATCGCATAGCATCAATTCCTCCTCTCTATGATAATTTTCAATCAGAAAACAACCACATTTATTCTTAAAAGACGTTTTTCGACACAAACCCGAATGACGAAACTGATAAATTTCCTCAAATTACAATTCCCTTGATATGGATTTTTTTCCTGAGCCCCGGAACCAAGTGGGAAGCTAGTATAGAGATGGGAAGGGAAGAGAAGGGAAGGGAAGGTGGTGTCTAAACTCTAAATCATGTGGGGTGCAATATACTTAGGCAGATATGGTAGGTTGAAGAAGATGTGATCATTGATTAAGTTAACTACTACGTACCTACAAAGGGAACAAATGGGAAGCACGTAGGAATTTGATTTGATAGATTGAAGAGAGATAGAAGAAAGAGGAGAGGAAAATTTGTGGGGGGGTCGAGAGAAGATCGAGAAGAGGAATTGATGGTGAGAGACTGAGTCGTTGTTTGGTTATTTTTGGGATATCTTTTGCGTGTTTTAAGGAGAGTGTTTGTGGAGAGGAGAGGTGATGGAAGAACTTCCTTTCACGTCCCTTTGCTCTATGGATGTTTGTCGTTGTTTATTCTCTATCCATTCTCTTGCATGTTCGTGCAAGCTGGCCCTTAAAATATTAAATTTGTTGCTAAAATAACCTAGCTATGGTGGGGTCATGAAATAGCTGTATACGTGGCACAAATCTAGTGGAACAGTCCTGCCATTCAACAGATTCCATCCACCAAGGAGATCTTTGGACCGAAAATTGATTTCCTGTTGATGTACATTAATGTTTTTCCTTATTGGCCAGAAGGGCATATGCTAGCTTAGGTTGTTGCGTTCTTGAGTTCATGAGAAATCTAGCCAAAGACGAATTTCTCCTGTGGCGCTCCGGGGAGGATAAAAATGCACCACGTGGCACACTCTTTCAGGTCCACCGATTCATGGATGCTTGGATTTTCCCTTCATGGACCGACCCACCAAAACTCATGCTGATTGGTGATTTCTAGCCATTCGTTCTGAGCATCCAAATACTTGCTCGAATCCAGCAGTTAACAATCAGTACCCCACGAAAATTTCTTGAATCTAATAGCTACCAATCAGGCTGATATTTGGTCTGTACGTCCATCAGGGTGGGCCAATCATTCATGGGTCAGTATGACCGAAAAAGTACCGTGCAACGTGCTCCCACAGCGCCACAGGAGATTTTTTCGCTGCAGTTCTTCTCTGTTGAATGCGCCATTTGGCACATTCATTGAGGCCCACTGACACATGAATGATAGGGCTACTGCTTGATGAACTTACATACCAAAAATCAGCCTGATTGGTGATTTATAGGCGTGTAAAACTTGTGTCACAAGATGTTGTGACGGAAGCTGGTCACAGCACACAGTACGAGCCACGTGGCATACTATTAGAGGATGATGACCGTATAGATGTTTGGCCAGTCCCTCGGTGGACTGGTACACAAAAAGTCAGCCTGATTAGTGATTTCTAACCGATTCGATTGAAGTTATTTTCATGGGTTGATTTAACGGTAGGAATTTGAGCATTATTGAGCGTTATTTGGGTGCAAAAATCCAAAGGTTATAAATCACTAATCAGGCTGATTTTTGGTTTGTAGGTCCACCGAGGGACTGGCCAAACATCCATATGGTCAGCGCCCTCTGATCGGGTACCACATGGCTCGTATTGAGTGCTGTGACCGGCTTCCGTCACAACATCTTGTGACACAAGTTTTACTCTGCACAGCGAGTCTAAAATATGCAAAAGTGTCTGCACCTTGAAAAACGTGTCAGTTCCGGTTCGATTACTAAGGTACCTAGATCCGGAACCAATATTGTTGGTTCTTATCGGTTCCGGTTCTCAAAATGATGGATCCGGAACCAGAACCGATTGTTTGGTTCTAATATGAAAAATTTCACATTATATTTATTTATTTAATATTATATTTATACATCAGTTCCGATTCCTATATATATTGGTTCCGTTCCAATATCAAACTACCCAGAACTGGAACTGTTATTAGTTATTACCTCTTCGGTTCCAGTTGAATGGGAACTGGAACCAATGTTTTCGAATCTGGTTCCCGAACGGGTTCAGGTCCAAACCATCACAAGACTACGAGTAGGTGCCAGGATATTAGTTAGTGCTGGGTTGGGACAACGATTAATTTGTTAATATGAGGCCCAAGCCTATTCTATTTATTTAGTGGGCCCAAAGCTAAAGTACAATCCGAGCTCATTGGGCCTATAGTGCTGTTCAATATTGGGCCCAAACAAGTTGTGGTAAAAGCCAGTGACTCCAGCCCAACCCATTAACACCCCTATAGCAATGCAATGAGTAAGACTTTGATGACAGGGCCTGTCATCAAGGCCGATGACAGGGTGCAATAGGAGCCACGTGGCATACTCTTAGAGGACTCTGACCGTATGGATGTTTTTCCAATCCCTGAATGGACCTACAAACCAAAAATCAGCTTGATTTGTGATTTCAAACCTTTGGATCTTTGACCTCAAATAATGGTCAATAATGCTCAAATTTCCCACTGTTAAAATCAACCCATGAATCCAATGCCTAGAAATCACTAATCGGGCTGATTTTTGGTTTGTAGGTCCACCTAATGATTGGCCATACATCCATACAGTCAGAGTCCTCTAAGAGTGTTCCACGTGGCTTGTTGCTGACCGGACGTCCGTGTAATCAACGTTGATGAAGGACCACAGCAGGAGCCACGGTATCATATAACTCTTATAAATCACTCACCGTATGGCTGTTTGACCCATCCCTGGATGAACCTACATACCGAAAACTACCCCGGATCTTTGAACTGCAAATAATAATCAAATTCCACAGTTAAAAAGTCAATACATGGAACGGCTACAATCCAATGCTTAGAAATTATTAATCAGGCTAATTTTTGGTTTGTAGGTCCATCTAGGGTTGGGTCAAACATCCATACGGTCGGTGATCTATAAGAGTATGCTACATGTGGCACATAGGGTTGGGCCAAATAACCATACGGTCAGTATTCTTTCGGATTCCGAAAGAATTAAACCTCAATAAAGGGGAAACGTCAAGTGTGGCAAATCTCCTTCTGAGGGTCAAGGATACACATTTTCTTAGTCAAGCGGAAGACGTCAGATGGTGGAAACAAGATAGCAAAGGTATATTCTCTGTACGTTCTTTCTATGAGGCTTTCCCAACGGCTAGAGTGTGGAGTAACGGAGCCCCTTCCAAAGTTCATTTATTGGGCTTTTCAGTGTCGACATATGTCTATTGGGCTTTTCAGTGTAAATAAGGAACACCAGCCCTTTATTATCATTATGTACAGGGTCTTTTTGCTACATGGCAAATCCGTATTAAACTGCATGGCTCATACAGACTTCCACTTTGGATTGGTCTTCTATAGTACCATACTCACATATCCAACCTAGAAAAGCCCATTTCTTTGGAAAATTGTAGTATACCATGTTTGTATACAAACTTTCATATAGATATCCCACCCACGCACCCACTCCTTAAACGGCACATGGTAAACTCTTTCAGATCCATTGACCCATGAAAGTTTGACCAATCCTTGGTGATCCTACACCCCCAAAAATCAGTGCGATTGGTCATGATTTTTCGAATTGAGCATTTTCTAGGATTGACATCATGAATAGGCCCATGAACTGCTTTCAAGCCCATGATGTAAAATGCTCATATCCAAGATTATTTTTTTGATAAAAGGCTAGTAACAGCTTAAAACCAAGATTCTTCTTTCATTACGTTTTTTTCCTAAAATCTTTTACTAGGATACTTGGGGTAAAGACATAAAGCGTTGTGGATGTCCACAGACATGGGTACCCAATACCCGATTGGAATCGATTCTGATTATCACGGTTCCGGGACTAGTTATTTCAAAACTGTACCTAAAAAGACCAGGAACCGAAGGAAATTAACCCGTTTGCTTCCACCTTCCTCTCCCAATATTTATCAGTTCCAGTTCTAAATCCATTTTTTTTTGGGTACTGGAACTGGAACTTGTTCAAGTTGTAGGTAATTGGTACCCGAACCGAGACCGGGCTATCGACATCCCTTTTTTTTGCTAAGTGTAATTGGTATTAAGGAAAAGAAAAGCTGTACAGAAACACACTAAGGATGGTCACGAGACCCTACAACATCCCAACTAGGTTGGCACCCTATGGTCTTGAGACCTCGACCCAAAGCGACACCCCTAGCATGGCCCAAGACCAAGAAAAGTATTTAGATAGACAAGCTTAATTAGTAATGGCCCATGTGGGCCCCACCACCAGCTTAGGCGGCTTTATGCATCAACAGGTCTTGCTGTTCAGCCTAAATTTGTCTTGCCCGTCAAATAAAGAAAAACAAAAAGTTTAGTTGGTCAAGTTGATACCAGTTTGTGACTTGAAAAGTCATTTTTCATGCTAAAAGAAATATTTAGGCGGTGTTTGATTGCATGGAAAATTTTCTCGAGAAAATACATTTAGGATATGCCTTAAATGACTGATTGATTGCAACTGAGAACACATATTTCAATCATGTGAGAAAATAAAGGTGTATTTTTGGTGGACATGAATTCTCACCTATCTGGATTAGAAATGAATTCCGGGCTTGGTAGGAAAATTATCCAGATTTAAATGGGTCGTTAGGGAAAATTATACAGATTTATACTGACTATCTAACAATGGATAGTTGTAGTTGTGTTTTCATAAGGAAAATGCAATTTCCCACTTGGTAATCAAACACGGCCTTAGATAGAGAATTTAGATGTCATTTTCTGTGACTTGAAAAGTCATTTATGCCACTTTGGGCTGAAAATGTCGCGCAAGCCTGGTCTGCTATGAATTAGTTGGGCTTGTCATTGTAGAGATACACATGGGCAAGGTTGGGTAGAGTTCTTTAAATCTGTTGAGCCTGGACAAACTTGGGCCCATGTTTATATGTTGACCCATTCTTTTGCATCTATTGGCCTGGCCTGAACCTTGTTCATCAACACCACGAGGCGACCTGTCCTTTCATTGGGACCATACATTAGTTTGGGCAGTAATTAGTTGGGCCATAGCTAGACTGTTAGATGATTGGACTTCGTCTTGGACGGGCAACTAGCAGTGATGCAAATACCACACAAATGACTCCCTGCAATTGGTATTCGTTGAACAATCTTAACCTCTTACAACTTCAGCTACATTAATTTTGGACCGTTGTCCACATATATTTTAGTACTCAATCAAAGTTGTAGTCTAACATTTGGACAGTCTAGATGAAAAGTTAGGTTGGGAGATTATGTTGTGGGAGATTAGAGAGAGAGAGAGAGAGAGAGAGAATTTCGTTTCCATTGGTAAAAGAATAATGGACTCGGATAAAGTTAATAATGCTTTTTGACTTATAAAATGACACACTGTCGTGGGGCCAAGTAAGAAAAGTTAAGGGCTGATTTTTGGTGTGGATGATCTTCCCACCATGGACGGTCCAAAATTTTCAACTTACAATTAGTCCCACCTTTTAAAAGGCTATAAATGCTGGAATAGGCTGATCTTTTGTAAAGTTGATATCCAGGTGGAGAAAAATATTATCACCAAAAATCAGTCCTTAATTCTTCTGCATATGAGTTCCACGTCCATTAACAAGTATATTAGTCACAAAAACATGAGTCACAACTTATAGTTTTTCTTAAATTTTTCAGAAATTTTGCTCGAAATTTCCCTTAATATTTAAGTTTCAATCAATCCTTGGGTTCGACTCCTGACAACCATCACGACCACAGCCTTATATTACAACTAGCTTTTCAAGGTTACCTTTCCTGTCTATAAAGAAAGTTGACGAAAGAAAGGAGATCACACGGTATACAATGGAACTCAAGTCCATGCCCGCATCTAAAGGTGGTCCATTGATGACTGAACTGTTTTTGATTGATGATTTGATGGCTAAAATATACTATTCTACCCCTTAGTTAATAAATTCGCGTATCACAGGCGTTTAATACCTGATTTTTTTTTTTTAAGAAACATTTAATACTTCAGTATAAAATAAAAAATCAGAATTAAACTCGAACTTTTCCCGTTTGGAATCTCTGCTGTACACCGAATTGCTAACTATGTTCTACCCAAGGAAGATTTGAAGCCCACGGCCGTTCGTGTTTGTAGTAATATTTCGGAAAGGTAATGGAGCCTCCTATTCCTTGCTGTCTCTCTCCTAGAAGAAGCCCACAATACGAGACACATGGAATATTCTTAGAGATTTATGACCGTATGAATTTCGGCCCAACCATAGATAGACATGCAGATTACTGATTTCCTAGCGTTGGATTGGAGTGGTTTTGGTGGGTTGATTTTTATTTTTTTTGATAAAGTAAAGAGAATTCATTAAAGGCAGTAAAGATACAAGGCAGCAAAAGGACAGACTCCTAAACGCCTCTAAAGTCTAACCATGACTAAGTCCAATCTAAAAACTAGGCCCTCAAAAGAGAGACCTTTACATTCTTAGTGTGTTGATTTTTAACCGTACACTTTTAGTATTGTTGACCATTATCTGGAGTACAAAGATTCAAATGTTTGAAATTACTAATCAAACCGATTTTTGGTCTGTAGGTCCACCAAGAGATTGGCCAAATATCGATACGGTCAGCATCCTATAAAATCATGCCACGTGGCTCATATCATAGGCGGTCAGCAAAGTTCTACTAACATGATAGCATAATGTCACGGACCTAGTCTTTGACCCTTGCTAGAGACCGTGCGGCACTCGAGTTAGCGCTCCTTGCTTACCTCAAGTCAGCCTTTCCCCCTTTGATCACTTAGGACTTTGCCTTGCCTAAGTATTCAACCCACTCAAGAAGCACACAAGAACGCAAAGGCACAAGAGAGCTTGAAGAATGAGGAAGCTTATATTGCTACTCAATTCTGGATTCTAGGATTTCCAGGATTTTCAGGATGATTACAAATGAGGGGGCTTGCCCCTTTATATAGGCTTCAAGCCTTATTCTAGAATTCTCCATACTATTCTACTAAAGAATCTCTAGATGTTTCTCCTAGGAACTATCTAGAATATTTACATATAATACATGGGTAGAGATTCCCTAGAACTCTCATGAGTATTCTAGACTCTTCTATCTTCTAAGGCTCTCTACCATACTCTAGGGTCCTCTAGAAACTTTCAGAGCACTCTAGACTCCTTGAGCCATAACCGGGCTTGGTTATGGGCTTGGAACGGGCCTCGTTGGCGGGCTTGGATCGGGCCCAACTAGTGACCCCGTGACACTCTCCCCCACCTGATTGCGCGACGTCCTCGGCGCGTCATCTCCATAGTATTTTGTGATTTTGTCTTTAAACTGCCATAGAGTATCTGCGTGCTCCCAAGTAGCCTCGTCATTGGGTAATCCCTTCCATTTCACCAGATACTCGATGTATAATTGGACTCCACGCCTATTCACCCGACGATCAGCGAGTATGTAGTCCACTTCCTTGCACTCTACCGGTCGTCTCCTCGTGTTCGTCCATTTCTTCCTTTTTGGTTGGCTTATGATAACCTTCCCAGGTGGTGTCGATATAGGCGACTTGACACCAAGCTTCATCTCAACTAGATGACCCACCTCTTTCCTAGGTGGTAGCGCCTTTGTCTGCTTAGGCGATATCATGTCCTTGAATTTTTCAAGGACTTTGCCTTCATTCCTGAGTAGTTCTCCATCTACTCTGTCATCAAGGTCTTCGACCATGCCCCTCTTAGATCCCATCGACAGTTGCAAGGCCGAAACCATCTTTGTTCCGGTTTTGGTTCCTTTGACCGTAGGAACCATGCAAGGAGCTCCTTCCTCGATGATACACACCGAGTTCACGAACGGCATAGGTATTGCCTTGACCCTTTTCAGGAACTCCATCCCTAGTACCACTTGATAGTCATCCATAGGAATGACTGATAAATCCACGAGCCCCTTCCATTCCCCTATGCGTAGCTCTACCCCACGAGCCGTGCCTTGGATAGGTTTGGCATGTGAATTTACCGCTTTTATCCATCCTTCTTCCTTGGATGCTTTCAATCCCAATCGCTTTGCCTCTTCTCCTGAGACAAAGTTATGTGTCGCCCCGGTGTCCACCATGACCCGTGTAGGCTTCCCGTTGATATGAGCTTCCACGTACATGAGTCCCTTGCTCATAGTCTTGGAAGACTCAGGTTGCTTCTTCACAGCATTGAGGAGTTGTAAGGATCCCATCCTTGGCTCCTCGTCGCTGTCTTCACTTTCGTTACCCAACTTGGCAGCTAAGGCGTTCAGTGCCTTCCTCTGTGGGCGGTCCCTTGCCCAATGATCCCCATCACAAAGGAAACAGTTAGTCCTCGATTTGGAGTGGTCCTTACCTTTCATCCTGAACTTGCCATGCTTTGGCTTTGATGACCCCTCCTTGTGACTCGATCTCTCCTTGTGATTTGATCCTTCTTTGTCACTTGATGTCTCATCTCCCCCACATTTGGCATGATTACCCTTGGGTGACTTTGGCTTGGAGGAATCATCCCTCTTGAATTCTAGTAACTGTTCGGCAGCGGCCATGGCACTAGCGAGGTCTTGTACCCCACGTCGTCTTAGCTCTTGTTCTGCCCATAGTTGGAGACCATCCATGAAGTTGAAGAGTAGTTCCTTCTCTGGCATGTCTGGAATCTCCAACATTAGGGTTGAGAACTCCTTCACATAGTCTCGAATTGACCCCGTGTGCTTAAGCCGTTTTAGTTTCCTCCTTGCCTGATGTTCGGCATCTTCCGGGTAGAATTGTCTTTTGATCTCCCTTCTAAAGTCATCCCAAGTGTCGATCGTGCACGTACCTCGTTCCATGTCCGCATGACGCCTTCGCCACCATAGAGTAGCTGTGTCAGTGAGGTACATGGTAACCGTGCGGATCTTAGTCTTCTTGTCGTGTAGAGAGATGGCATCGAAGTACTGTTCCATGCCCCATAAGAAGTTATCCAACTCCTTGGCATCCCTTGACCCACCATAGGTCTTGGGCTCTGGGGTCCTGATCTTGGGTGCCCCATGTGTGACCATGCCTTCATTGGCCATGACCTTCTTCCATAGAACCCAGTCACCTCGCATCTCTTCAACTTGATCCTTTAGAGTCTCCACCATCCCAATTACTTGGGCTTGGAAGGCATCCCTCTCTTGCTGTTGATCATGCACTAGCTCATTGACGGTGGCCAGCATACCCCCCTTGAGTTCCTCAAATCCCGTCTTGAGGTCCTCCATGCCCGTGCCTAACTCGTCAAACCTGTCACGTGCATCTGCCATGGCAAGCTCCACCTTAGCAAGCCTAGCTACCCAAGCAGCAAAGATATCTTGGGACTTATCCCTTTTCCTTCCTCCCCTAGAGATAGGGATGGCGGGGTTTTGCTCATCACTTCCCCGTGCCTCTTCAGTGACCATCGACATGGTGTCTTCTTGAAGTTAGCTCTGATACCACTTGTCATGGACCTAGTCTTTGACCCTTGCTAGAGACCGTGCGGCACTCGAGTTAGCGCTCCTTGCTTACCTCAAGTCAGCCTTTCCCCCTTTGATCACTTAGGACTTTGCCTTACCTAAGTATTCAACCCACTCAAGAAGCACACAAGAACGCAAAGGCACAAGAGAGCTTGAAGAATGAGGAAGCTTATATTGCTACTCAATTCTGGATTCTAGGATTTCCAGGATTTTCAGGATGATTACAAATGAGGGGGCTTGCCCCTTTATATAGGCTTCAAGCCTTATTCTAGAATTCTCCATACTATTCTACTAAAGAATCTCTAGATGTTTCCCCTAGGAACTATCTAGAATATTTACATATAATACATGGGTAGAGATTCCCTAGAACTCTCATGAGTATTCTAGACTCTTCTATCTTCTAAGGCTCTCTACCATACTCTAGGGTCCTCTAGAAACTTCCAGAGCACTCTAGACTCCTTGAGCCATAACCGGGCTTGGTTATGGGCTTGGAACGGGCCTCGTTGGCGGGCTTGGATCGGGCCCAACTAGTGACCCCGTGACAATAAGCTATAGGACGTGATCTCTAGCTACCTTTGTCGGTGGAGGCCCATATTGTCATTGATTGGGTTCAAGTGGTTGCCCTGTAATTAAATGTCGACGACCTACTTTGCTGTTGACGCGTATTGACCGGTATCCAGGGATTGGGTGCAAGTCCAAGTAGATGCCCCGTGAATAAATGTGTAGGACCCACTTTGCAGCTGACGAGTATGCCTGCCAGTTCTCTATTCAAAGAGTAAAACTTCCGTCACAAAATGTTGTGACACAAGACGAGCCACGTGGTGCATTATTAGAGGGTGATGACCGTATGGAAGTTATTTTCATGGGTTGATTTTAACCGCAGGCATTGGAGCATTATTGAGTGTTATTTGGGGGCAAAGATCCAAAGGTTGTAAATCACTAATCATGCTGATTTTTGGTTTGCCAGTCCACCGAGGGCCTGGCCAAACATCCATAAGGTCATCGCCCTCTAATAGTCTGCCATGTGGCTCTTATTGTGAGTCACAACATCTTGACGCAGAAGTTTTACTCCTATTCAAACTTTGATGTTGACGAGACGTGACACACTCTTAGAGGACGATGACAGTATGGATGTTTGTCCAGTCCGTCGGTGGACTTGTAAATCGTTGAACGGTAACGCCCCAAGCCTGTTTAAACACATTTTGTATCTTTGAATTTAACGGCCATTTTTTTATTTTTAAGGCTGTTAAAATCGTTTTAACAGCCGATTAATTCTGAAAAAAATTGTGAAAAAAAAACAGCTGCTAAATTTGTTTTTTTTTTTTTTTAATTTTTAAAATTTGAATTTTAGAGCCACTTTTTTCATTTTTCCCCATAGATTCTATTATTTTCCAAAAAAAAATCCATTTATACCCCTGGCTGTTTCAATCCGTGTTAACAGTAACGCCCCCAGTCCGTTAAACCGTTAAAACTGCCTCCTTTAAACCTTGGTTTAATTATAGCTGTTGGATTCTATAAAATGCTTTTTTATGGAAAAAGATAGAGCAAGGTATACCTGAGACTTACCGCATGGATGTTTAGCCTACCCCTTAGTGGATACATACACCAAAAAACACCCTGATTGGTAATATGTAACAATTAGATTTTAGTACTTTTTAAGGCATAATTATAGCCGTTGGATTCTATAAAATATTTTTTTATAAAAAAAGATAGAGCAAGGTATACCTGAGACTTACCGCATGGATGTTTAGCCCACCCGTGGTAGATTTACACACCAAAAAACACATCTGATTGGTAATATGTAACCATTAGATTTTATTTGCATGCAAAGATCCAAAGGTTCTAAATCAATAATAAGGCTGATTTTTTGGTTGCAGGTCTACTGAGGGACTAGCCAAACATCCATACGGTCAGCGCCCTCTAATATTGTCCCACATGGCTTGTATTGTTGGTTGTGACAGAAGTTTTACTCGTGGAGGCCCATATCGCCAATGGTTTGGTTCAAGTGTTTTTTATTTAGGGGACCTCCACGGGGGTAGAGAATTTATTGAATGAAAATGAGAAAAAGTACACCTAGACAGGGGGGACGGGGATGCATGACCCCCCAAGAAACTATACAGCTGAAAAATAGTGTAAAAGGAGAGCAACTAATAACCAAACCAAGCTAGGTTCTAATATACAGGGTACCGATCTTATCCAACCGAAGAATGCCAGCAAGCTTAGGAGGGTATGTTCTCTCTAATCTCCATATAGGATTTGTTAAGAAACCTTAAAAGGGCCATGTAATCTGCTGCCGTGTTTGATTCTCTATAGACATGAGTCATAGAGAAGTCGAATTCTTTAAGAATCTCCATTATTTTTCACTACTAAGGATTTAGAAGCTAGGGAATAGAGACAGGCCTAGTAATTGGTTCAAGTTGATTTCCGATATTGACCGGTATCCAGGCCTAGTAAATGTTCACGGACAGCTCGTGAACGTCCATATGAGCCACATTGCACAATCTTAGAGACCTGTGACCTATGTATGCTTGGAGTATCACTAGGTGGACCTACAAAACCAAAAATCAGCCTGATTCGTGAGTTCTAACTGTTGGATTTAAGTCTTTTAAACATACGTTGATTTTAACGGTTTTTGGCCCCTCTTGGGGTTGTATTGTCTTCCATTTAATCTATTTGCATTTAGCAAGGGTACTCAGATATAGGTCTAAAAATCACTGATCAAGCTAATTTTTGATCTATAGGTAAAAAAAAAGATCCCTAAGTCTATTTATTATGACTAGCTGTTGGATATACCAAGGTTTAAAGGAGGGCGTTTTAACGGTTAAACGGACTGGGGGCGTTACCATTTAAACGGCCGTTAAAATGGATTGAAACGGTCAGGGGCAAAAATGAGATTAAATGGATTTTAACGGTTTTAACAATTTTATCGGATTTTATCGGAAAAAAACGGAAAAAGTGGAGCTGAAATTCAAATTTTGAAATTTGAAAATTAAATAGAAAAATGGATTTTAACGTAAATTAAACGGATTTTAACGGAATTAAACGGTTTTAACGGCCGTTTTTTTCACAAATTTTTTCAAAATTAAACGGCTGTTTAAACGATTTTAACGGCCGTTAAAACAAAAAAATGGCCTTTTTTTTCAAAACCGATAAAACGTGTTTAAACATTTTTAACGGAAACCGGGCTTGGGGCGTTACCGTTTAAACGGCCGTTTTTAAAACCATGGGATATACTACCCAAAAAACATGCACGAATACAACATTATACAACGGCTATAATCAGCTGATTCTAAAAGACGCTAAACTGTAATGGATTTAAATAACCAATCAGGGTTATTTTTGGTGTGTGTATCCATCAAGTGGTGAGCTAAACATCTATTCGGTGATCAGTGGGCCCAAAAACATGCGCTACATAGGGATACATAAGCCACTGGATGAACTGGAGTAAAACCCTCAGAAAGTCCGTTTCTTTTTTCTTCCAAAAATGCTCTCCTCCAGAGGACGACAAGGGGATTGTTTTGGTTAAAATGCATTATGACCGTAAATCAAAGAAAAATTTTAGATGAAGAGGACTTTGGATGCAGTTGATGCTGAGGGGTCTCGTGATCCTACATGGCTCGTTTTTGGGGGCCCATTTACGGCATGGATGTGTACCCTACCCCTTGGTGGATATGCATACTAAAAATCAGCCTGGTTGATAATTTGTAGCTATTGGATTAAGTGTCCAAACAATATGCAAAAACATGCTTGAATCCATCGGTTACAGTCAATCGCTAAAATCTATGGCTAGATAAAATCAATGAAATTAATTTGTTGTATACATATCCACCAAGCGGTGAGCTAAATATCCATGCGGTTAGTGGGCCCAAAAATATGAGCCATGTAGGGCCACGAGACCCCTCTGCATCGACTGCAAGTCTGCATCCAAAGCCCTCAGCATCTAAAATTTTTCCGTAAATCAAACCTTTATGGGAGAAACGGAATTTTTTTTTTAATGTATGATTGATTGATGGGTAATTCAGAAAATAAATCAAGGGTTAAATGGTAATTCACTAATTTGAGATTGGGGAGTGTTAATGAGAAGTTGAAACTTGAAAGAGGAAACAAGGGTTCAAAGAAACTGGCAAGAGAGTGAGAGAGCTGAGAAAACATGGCGGATGGTGCTGTGCAAGTCTTGCTTGGGAAAATATTCTCTCTCCTCGAGGAAGAATCATCTTTGTTAGGAGGACTCCGCCACGAATTCGAAGAAATTAAGCGCGAGTTAGAGAGCATGAAATCCTTCTTGAAGGATGTAGATAGAAGGGGTGAGAGCAACGATGGGGTGAGAGCTTGGGTGGAACAAGTAAGGGACGAGGCGTACAAAGTCGAAGACATCATCGACGAGTTCATGTATCGCATGGAAGGCCAACGCAAACCCAGGAAAATTTTGAATTATGTTCGTAAATCCGCTCACATTCCCAAAAATATTTTCGTGATGCATCAAATTGCCACTGAATTACAAAAAATCAACAACCGAGTTTAATCCAACGGATCGAAATTACTAATCAAGATGAATTTTGATATGTAGAGAACCTAAAGATGCGTCAAACATCCATATCGTCAATGGTCTGTAAGAGTGTGGAACGTGGTTCAAATTAGTTAAGTGTTCAAGACTTAATTAATTAAATAATCAACTAACTAAAACTTAAAACTATTAGCATGCAACTCGAGGTACACGCCATCATGCCCATGATAACGTCCTTGCACCGAAAGCTCTTTCAAATTAGATATTGAGCGCGAAGATGGCAGCACAAATATATATATGGCCACGGCCATGACCAACCATGCAATAAAATCACAACCATAAGTTGAGAAGGAAAAGTTTCAGACTCCTGTCTTCTCAAGGAAATTAAAGCTCAAATCCTAGTCCTGAAGCTTCCGATTGAGAGTACTCGGTCAAAGATGGCAGCTCAAACAGACCTCGTGTTCTTTAAAAGGAGGTCCCACAGGCCAAGTACTGGGTCAAAGATGGCAGCTCAAACAGACCTCGTGTTCTTTAAAAGGAGGTCCCACAGGCCACTGTCAACATGACTACAGCCTTACAAGGAATTCATTTTCTACGACTTGAAAAGTCACACAAAACGTGAGTATAAAAGTGTTCACAATAGGACTATTAGAAACCTATATACTAGACTTGATTTCTCATACATGCCCGCATCTAAAACATGGTCTATCAAATGAACGGCCTTGATTGATGATTTGGTTGATAACATATTCTACTCTAATCCAGGGAGTAGGGGTTCGTCTAGTCTCCAATTCAGAAGTCGTTTAGACTTGAATTTTTTGGCTCCCGGGTAGGAGCAAACCTTGATCCTACTAACCTCTTTTGGGCCTGTGGGACCTCTGATTGTTTGGCCCACCCCTGACCTACACACAAAAATCAACCTGACTAGTGATCTCTAAGCGTTGGATTGGAGTTATTTTCATGGGTTTATTTTAACCGTGTGAATTTGAGCATTATTGTCCTTTATTTTGGGTACAAGATCGAAAGGTTTGAAATCACTCATCAAGCTGATTTTTGGTTTGTAGGTCCAACTAGGGATTGGCCAAACATCCATACGTTTATCATCCTCTAAAATGTGCCACGTAGCTCATATTGTGGGCAGTCACGGATTTGCTAACTGTCGCCGATCAGCCAAGTTGGGATTTATTGTTTGTAAGTCCAACAAGGAAGTTAGGTATGAAAAAAAAAGGGGTGGGATATTGCCACCCACAGTTTCTATGAAACCACCCACTTAACAAAAAACCAAATAGATTTAATGACAAATATGTCCAATTTTTATGATGCCACCCACCTTTGAAAAAAAACCACCAGCAACGAAGAAGCAACGGAGGAGCTCGTCGCCACCACCACGGTTGGAATAGCCATGGGCTACACAGTCCCAACAATAGTTCGCCATAGTGGGGATGAGAGAGAGAGAGAGAGTAGGCGTGTCAATTTTACCCGTTTAACCGGAATCGAAAACACCGGTTCTGATTCCACATTTTTGGGTACCAATTAAAAATGAACCAAAATTAGACCCAAATCGAAAGTAATGGTTCCGATTCTGGGTAGTTTAATATGGAACCGAAACTGATAGGAACCAGAACCAATATATAAATATAGTGTAAAAATTCTCATATTATTAAGATTGGACCCAATATACCCTCAACCGGAACCGACAGAAATACATAATTGGTTCCGGTTCCATGTCCATCACTTTGAGAACCGAAACCGTTAAGGACCCAAACCTATAAGAACCAGAACCTTTTGTTCTGGTTCTGACCACCTTAGGAACCGTACAGGAACCGACCCGTTAACACCCCTAGGAGAGAGAGAGAGAGAGAGAGAGAGAGAGAGAGAGAGAGAGAGAGAGAGAGAGAGAGAGAGAGAGAGAGAGAGAGAGAGAGAGAGAGAGAGAGAGAGAGAGAGAGAGAGAGAGAGAGAGAGAGAGAGAGAGAGAGAGAGAGAGAGAGAGAGAGAGAGAGAGAGAGAGAGAGAGAGAGAGAGAGAGAGAGAGAGAGAGAGAGAGAGAGAGAGAGAGAGAGAGAGAGAGAGAGAGAGAGAGAGAGAGAGAGAGAGAGAGAGAGAGATGCGCTTCTTATGGGCGGGGCGCTTCTTATTCTGGTTTTATTTTCTAAGGGTGGGTGGCATCCTACAAAATAGGAAGGGGGTGTGTATGTAAAAAAAAAATATGGTGGGTGGTTTCATAGAAACTGTGAGTGGCAATATCGGGTAAAAAAAAATGAAATTTCAAACGGTCGTGATGTAACAACCTGTAGCTTAATCCAAAAGCTTAATAGAGCACCATTTTTGTTACTCACCGCTGCCATCTGGGCCCACTGACGGTATGGATGTTTAGCCCACCCCTTGGTATACATTCATACAAAAAATCAGCTTGTTTGATAATTTTTAGTCGTTGGTTTTAATAATAAAAAAATGGTTGAATTTAACAGCTAGAATCACGTCTTAAAAAGTACTAAAATCTAATGGATAGAGATTACCAATCATGGTGATTTTTGGTATGTTTATCAACCAAGGGGTGGTCTAAACATTCATGCGGTCAGTGGGCCCAATGACAGCGCTGAATAACAGAAATGGTGCTAGCTTACGCTTTTGGATTAAGCTGCAGCTTGCACATCGCCACCTACCCAATTTGAAAACACGACTTCAACTTCGACCCCACCTCATAGTATTCGTGATATTTTCTACATGATTTTGTCCTTTTGGGTAGTGGACAGCCTACAAGCACGTGTATGGGCCAAGTTGCCACGTCTGCGGGCATGATACAAAACTTTAGACCACGGAAACTTCATAGAAATTTCAAAACGCAAATCCACTGGACAACCTCCTAGGTTTCTACCTGAGCAGGCCGGTTGGTGGGTTCAAGCCCATGATGGGAGAAATGTTCGAATCCAAATGGCTGGCCAACCAGTCAATCTGATTTTCGTGTGTGCATCTACCAAGGGTTAGGGCCGTTAGGCCAAACATTCAAAGGAAGACTTTGACATGCACCTCTAAAAATATCGTGGTACATACTTTTGGGCCACTGACTCATTAATTTTTGCCCATCCCATAGTAAACAAAAAAGCAGCCTCATTGGTTATTTATAGCCATTGGACTTGAGTACACTATAGTTGAATCCAATGGCTAGAAATCACTTGATAAAAATGCATGAATCCAAGGGTCATAAATCATCAATCAAGTTATTTTTTGCAATTTATTAGAGGACACTGACCGTATAGATGTTTGGCCAATCCCTAGGTGGACCTACAAACCCAAAATCACCTGGATCTAAGCATTAGTTGAAGCCATTTTCGTTGGTTGATTTTAAACCTAGGAATTTGAGCATTATTTACCATTATTTCAGTATAAAGATCCAATGGTTTGAAATCACTAATCAGGCTGATTTTTGGTTTGCAAGTCCACTTACAGATTGGGCAAACATCTATACCGTCAGTTTCCTCTAATAAATTTCCACGTGGCATATATTGTGGGTGGTCAGTCAAGTCTTGCTCGTGGTGGGGGTGGGGGGCCACCTCCGTGGAGGGAGGAAGACTATTAAATATGGGTCAGGCTCCGTTGACAGATATAAAATGACAGGCCAAATAACAGGGACACTATAAACCAGGTGGCACACTGTTACAGGCTCTGACCGTATGGATGTTTGTCCTATCCCATGGTGGACCTACAAACCAAAAATCAGCCTGATTAGTGATTTATAAGTGTCGCATCTTTGTACCTCAAATACTGCTCAAATTCCCACAGTTGAGATCAGCCAATGAAAATAAGTCCAATCCAAAGCCTATAAATCACTAAGCAGGCTGATTTTTGGTTTGTAGGTGCACCATGGGATAGGACAAGCATCCATACGGTCAGAGTCCTGTAACAGTGTGCCACATGGCTTAATTGTGTCCCGTCATTTTATCTGTCATTTTAGATCTCTCAACGGAGCCCGACCTATTAAATATTGTACGTCAAAGGTTGCCAAGCATTATTGAGGTGTAAATAGGCCCGAAAGAGTGTGTCACTCGGTGAACTACTGTTGGGGCTGTGTAGCCCGCGGAGGGAAGAAGACTTTCATCTCAAAGACTGATCTAAACCAAATGCTCAACGTCGATCGAGAATTCCTAGTCTCTGTACCCGCAGCGACAAATGCGATGCGGTGTTCTTCCTCTGTACGAAGGTGCACCAAAATTCAGACGACTCTCGTGGCCCTACATGGCGTTCTTGGACTTATAATTAAGTGCTACACCTGGCCTGGTGCTTAACTGTAGTTGCCTTTTATCCACTGTTAAAAATAATTAACTACAGTTAAGGGCCAGCATAACCCCCGACATGTGACACTTAACTATAAGTCCAAGAACGGCAAGGATCAAAAATCCCTGGATCAAAATTTGAGATTGTGGTCCTCGATAGCCACCAAAATTGAATAGCAAACAGTTGAAAAAGAAGGGAGAAGGATGTAATTGAAAGAGTAAAGGAAGGTTATACCATACCAATTAACAACTACCAAGAGAGTGAGAGAGCAGAGAAAACATGGCGGACGGTGCTGTGCAAGTCTTGCTTGGCAAACTAATTTCTCTCTACGAGGAAGAATCATCTTTGTTAGGAGGAGTCCGCCACAAATTCAACGAAATCAAGCTCGAGTTAGAGAGCATGAGATCCTTCTTGAAGGATGCAGATAGAAGGGAAGAGAGCGATGCCGGGGTGCGATCTTGGGTGGAACAAGTGAGGAACGTGGTGTACGATATCGAAGACATCATCGACGAGTACTCCATGTTTCATACGGAAAGCATACTCAATTCCACCGGATTTACAGGTTTCTTCCGTAAAACCATTCAACTCCCCATGAATGTTTGGACGAGGCATAGCATCGCTACTAAATTACAAATAATCAACACCCAAGTTGAATCCATTTCGGAGAGGAGCAAAAGATATGGGTTCGATCGTCTAGAAGATCAAGTGATGCCTTCACATGGTGTTAGTGCTCGGGAATCATCTTTTTTTATTGAGGATGATGAACTCGTGGGGACTGAAGAAAAAGAAAATTTATTGTTAAGGTGGTTGATGGATGGAGAACGGCGGCGCACTGTAATTCCGGTGTGTGGAATGGGAGGTTCGGGGAAGACTACCCTCGTCGCGAAGGTTTATAAAAACCAAAAAGTGAAGACATATTTCGACTGCTATGCTTGGATCACTGTCTCCCAGACTTATGTGATAGAGGATCTTTTCAGAAGCATGATGGAAGAGTTCTTGGAGTCTAACAAGGAAAAAATTACAGTCGACTTGAGCACGATGAGCTACAGACGCCTAGTGGAGACGCTCGGAACCTATTTGCAGCAAAAAAGGTACGTTCTTGTTTTAGATGACGTATGGGACCACGATCTTTGGAGTCGAATAAACGTCGCACTTCCAGATGGTGGACGTGGAAGTAGGATCCTTCTTACAACTCGAAAGGAGGACATAGCTTCTTTCTCTTTTGGAGGTGGAAGCCATGTTCACCACATTCAACCTCTACAAGAGGGTGAAGCTTGGGACCTATTTTGTAAGAAGGCCTTCCCAAGCGATCCAAGTACATGCTGTCCTCCAGGGACTGAGGGATTGACTCGGTACATTGTAAAAAAGTGTGGAGGTTTACCCCTTGCAGTTGTTGCTGTGGGGGGTCTCATGTCATCTAAAAATAGGACGGAATCGGAGTGGAGAAGAGTCTATGAAAGCCTCAATTGGGAGCTAAGCAACAATCCTAGGCTTGAAGCAGTGAAAACCATCTTGTTGCTTAGTTACAATGATCTGCCGTATTATCTTAAGCACTGTTTCTTATACTGTTGTGTTTTTCCGGAGGATTATCTTATTAAGCGGAAGAAGCTGATTAGACTATGGGTCGCTGAAGGGTTTGTGAGTGAAAGGGGAGACATGCCAATAGAGGAGGTAGCTGAGACTTACTTTATGGAACTAATTTCTCGAAGCATACTTCAAGTAGTAGAGAGGAACCATCATGGTAGGCCGAGTTCATGTCGTATGCATGACCTTATGCGTGAGTTAGCTCTTTCAACATCTGAAAGAGAAAACTTTTGTAAGGTCTATGATGAGCGAGGAAGAAGAGAAGAGTGCAGAGCTCGTCGTCTGTCAATACAAAATAAAAGCAATGTAATTAACATTCAATCCCATGTGGCCATGTCGCAAGTTCGTTCTTTCTTTGTATTCCGCGGGAACATGATTCCTCCATCTTCTTGCAATGGATTGCTGGCGGGCTTTAAACTATTGAGGGTGTTGGATCTGGAAGGTGTTCCTATTGAGAACGTACCAGATGAATTTTCTGAATTATTCAATTTACGATATTTGAACTTGAGGAACACTAAGGTTAAGGACCTTCCGAAAAACTTTTGGAAGCTCCAAAACCTACAAACCTTGGACCTTAAAGGTTCAAAAGTGGAGGCACTTCCAAAAGGGATAGGAAAGTTGCAGAGCTTGCGGCATCTAATTATGTATCGGACTCCTGATGAAGCTGAAGATTATAGTGTGCTTGATGGAACACAGGTGCCAGTAGATGTGTGCAAGTTAGAAAACTTGCAAGTTCTAGTATGTATCGAAGCAACACAGGACATAATTAAACAAGTTGGTAACATGACACGGCTCACAAAGATTGGGATTACGAAGGTGAGAGAAGCAGACGGGACAGAGTTGTGCACTTCAATTCAAAAACTGAAACTCCTTCATGGTCTTTCTGTAGTGGCGATTAATGAGAAGGAATCACTTCGAATGGACACACTAGAGTCTCCTCCACCCCGTCTTGGAAAGCTCGGTCTGCATGGGAAATTGGACAAGGTTCCTCTCTGGTTTCGATCCCTTGAGAACCTCACATATTTGTATTTGCATTGGTCCCGACTAAGAGAAGATCCACTTCCTTACATCGACGCATTGCCCAATTTGGGTCATCTTATTCTAAGCAATGCCTATGATGGGCATCAGTTGTGCTTCGGTGCAGGATCATTCCCTAAGCTAACGAGGCTTAGATTAAAGAGTTTGCCACAGTTAAATAAGGTGACAATATCGAAGGGAGCAATGCCAAACATCGAGATGCTATACCTGAGAAATTGTAGGAAGTTAAAGATGATACCTGAGGGCATCAAACACCTTACCAACTTGCAAAAACTGCTCTTGTATGATGCATCAGAGGGACTCGTAGATCGGATGCGTGGAGAAAAAGGTGTAGATCATCCACAGGTTCAGCACATTCCCGAGATCAAACACTTCTTGAAGATAAAGGATGCGTGGTTTTATGAAAGTTTATCCTCACCCTCTGTGAGATCAAGTTGAGGAAGATTGTTACTTGAAGCGTACATAACGAACTGATATCAGGTAAGGCATCGATCCCTTGTTTCTTCTTCTGCTTCTTTTAGTTATATTTGTTCGACCAGTGTTGTTGTCAGCCTAATTAGGTTAACTGCCTCTTCCCTAGGTCCAGATCATTGGATATATAGTTAGTCCTCGTGATTCAAATTATAAGAACCCTAGGGAAAAACATCCTCCCGAGGCTGACAGCATCATTTTCTCATCAGTTAACGCCCTGTATATTTTCATTTAAAATATGCAGATGGAGGTAGAAGGAGAGGAAGGTCTGTCTGTCTGTCTGTCATTCCGTTCAACTAATCAAAGACAAGCATGGTAAACGCAATGAACATATAATATATAATTAAATCTACATTTATCAAGTATGTATGAGCCATATGTATTGCAGGCATTTTGATGCATGGTTGCTGAAGCTTTGAAAATCGAACTTCAAATCAGCAAATTCAAAATATTATTAATCCATTTTTGTGCTTGTGTGCGCATGAAAATGGGAGATGTAGTTCATCAACCATCTGTCTCTCTCTCCACACTAAAGAAAAGGAGAGATGTCAAACCTAAGTGTGTGGTCAAGATTCTACAAATGTCGACACAGGATGAAACATGAACATCATACATATTTCCTAATATGTAGGAATGGGCCAGTGTTGAAAAACCTAACCCGCGGCTTGGCCCGATCCACTGCCAGCCATAATGCGAAGGCTCTCAAATTGCCACGTGTAACAGTTTTTTGAGCTCATTGACCATGAATGCATGGCCACATCTTGATGGACCCTACACAACAAAAATCAGCATAATTGGTGAATTGTAGCTGCTCAATTTGAGCACTTTTTCATCATGGGCTTCATAAATAGGCCTATGGTTGATTCCAAGCCCATGCTAAAAAGTACTCAAATCCAATGGATATAAATCACCAATCCTGCTGATTTTTGGTTATAGATCCACCAAGGCGTAGGCCAAACATTCGTCCTGAAAAAGTACTCCCATTTCAATGACGATGCCGTCGTTGATCAAGCACGTCTTGTGAGGCATGTGTTACATATTTCGAGACCAATGACGTGGATATTTGGAGTAGAACTTTGTTGACCGATGGCCGACCCTGTGGCACACTCTTATAGATTGCTGACCATATGAATGTTTGGCCCATCGCTAGGTGGACCTATATGCGAAAAATCAGCCTGATTAGTGATTCTAAACCTTCGATCTTTGTACCCCAAATAATGCTCAAATTCCACTGTTAAAAATCAACCCATGCTTAGAATCACTAATCAGACTGATTTTTGGTCTATAGGTCCATCTAGGGTTGAGTCAAACATCCATATGGTCAGCGACCTATACGAGTTTTGGCTTATAATATGGGTCATCATCAACGTGATGGACATCCATCAGCAAAGTTCTTCTAGGATGTTTAGCCTATTCCTACATGGGGGTACAGACCAAAAATCAGCCTGATTGATGATTTTTAGCTGTTGATTTGATTACCCCAAATTATGCTTAATTTCCATGGCTGAAATCAACCCATGAAAAAAGACTCAAATCCAATGGTTATAGATGACCAATCAAGATGATTTTTGGTCTGGAGGTCAATGTAGGGATGGCCAAACATCAATACGGTCAGTGGTCCTCTTAGTGTGTCGACATGGCTCAGACATTTTGTACGAAAAGTTGGGGTTTTACGAGTAAAACTGGAGCCACAAGATGTTGTGATGGAAGCCGGTCACAGCACTTAATATGTGCCACGTGGCACAAGATCAGAGGGCGCTGACCGTATGGATGTTTGGCCAGTCCCTCCGTGGACCTACGAACCAAAAATCAACCTGATTAATAATTTACAACCTTTGGAGTTTTGCACCCAAATAACGCTCAGTAATGCTCAGATTCCTACCGTTAAGATCAACCCATGAAAATAACTTCAATTGAATCGGTTAGAAATCACTTATCAATCTGATTTTTTGTGTACCACTCCACCAAGGGACTGGCCAAACATCCATACGGTCATCATCCTCTAATAGTATGCCACATATGGCTCGTATTGAATGCTGTGACCATCTTCCGTCGCAACATCTTGTGACACAAGTTTTACTCAGGTTTTACTCTTTGTGAGTAAAAATTTAATGACTGGCCCTGTCATGAAAGGATATGGCGTTGCAGATCTCAACACGTGGACTTTGTACGGGCTGTCCATGTGAGTAAAACTTTGATGATTGGGCCTTGTCATCAAAGGAAACTAGTAATCAACACCAGTGCTAAAGTACGTGTATAAATAACAATACTTTATTTTGTTAAGTAGGGAAATACAAAAATAATATAAATTAAATCAATATAAAAAATTATTGTGAGAATAGTTATATTCGTTAGCTTTTTGTGATGTATGCATCTAGAGTGAATCCTGTTTTATTTCAAATGTGAAATCATTCAGGACTCTTTTGTTAACAAATCCTCTCTGTGAGTTATTTTAGGATTTGCAGCATAATTATTTGTGATGTATGAAGTGCATTTGTTGAGTAGAGGTGGCGATAATAAAAATCAATGTTTGAGAACCATATTGGACTGGCCAATTGATATGAGTGAACATTAACCCATAATTTTATTAAAAAATTAACCACTTTCAATCATTAACCCCATTTGTACTGGCTAGTTAAACCAAAATCAACATTTAGGGACATGTTGGATAAAGATCATAAATCAAGCTGATTTTTATGCTGGAACCCGAAGAACGCCAACCAAAATTCTTATCGTAGGGACACGTGTAGTGGTGGCTAACATGCCATTTCTTTTACCAAGCATGCATCGATGGCTTCCTCATTTAACGATTGCTCGCTAAATAAACCGAGCAACTCCATGCAAACTCGACCTTCGACTGAATCAATGGCTCCCATCATCCTCTTCATTTCTATTTGAAGACGAGGTGATATTCGTTCCTCCAAATAACAGTAGTATGCTCCCCTCTTCTAAAATAGATCTAGAATACTGTGTATGCATGTAGCCAAAACTTTGTATCATCACATCTCCTATTCTTACAAACACTGTTTCCAAACGGGTGAGAACTGAGATGTGTGCGAGCGAAGTGTTGAAAAAAATGCCTAGAAGCATTTCAAAACAAATTAAAAAAAAACACGTAAACACATGACGGGCATGCCTCAAGTACCATTTTCATGTCTTTGGTTTGACATCATTTCTCCTTGGGGAAAAAAATATGAATAAAGAAGAGGAAAAATAAGAAGAAAAGTATGCATATCTGCTGCTAGCTGTTTCTTGTAGTGAGAGATCTCGCACACTTTTTTTCATTAGGATTTCGAATGGCTACCCTAATATTTGCATTTTTGCAGTCGCGCTGAGCCGCTGATAGGGGATCATTGCAGAGATTGATTATTTATGGTTTCAACAAATCAAATGTTTAAGTCTCAAGAGCTTGAATGAACCTGAAAAAATATAGCCATATCAAAATATATTTTTTCCTAAAAAATTATACATAATCAATATATTCAATTGGAAAAAAAATCTATATGTTTTTTAATGAAATAGAGAAAGAAAAACTTGATAGGAAACCATTTGAGTTGTCTAAAAAATGGAACTCATCAACGGAAAGAAAGAGTGAGAGATTTAAATATTTTAAGATAGAAGGAGAGGGAAAGGCACGGGGATTTTCATATGCAGGTTACATTTCCATATGAAAATCTTAATTATATTTCTTAATGATGCGGTTATAGAAAGCAACAAAAATAAAATTATAAAAATTAGAATACCTTTGCGTATGGAAACCTTTAGATTTTGTAATGCATCGGTTATAGAAACAAACCACATTGGTTTTCTTAATACATCGGTTACGGAGAGAGAACGGTCGTAATTAATGCATTGGTTTTGAAAATAAACCTAAATGTATTTCTTAATGCATCGGTTACGGAAACAAATTACATTGATTTTCTTAATGAACCATTTAGGAAGAGAGAACAGTCATTATTAATGCTTTGATTTTGAAAATAAACCAAAATGGATTTCTTAATTCATCGGTTAGAAATTTAGGAATTAGTGAATGAAATAAGGAGATGGGAAGTCGTAGGATTGGAAAGAGAAGACGTTTCGAAATTAATTAGAGATGTAAGAGAATTTGATAATTAATGAAGAAATTAAAGAGAGGGAGAGTGACGGGAATGGAAAGAGATATGTTTTGTGCAGGGGTGTTTTTGGGATAAACTAAAAAGCTGGAGAAAGCGCCACCTCAACAGGGTCGAGCTTTAGTATAGATAATAGATGGCAGGGATGCAGATCTCGGCACGTGAATTTTGTACGAGCTGACCACCTCGAGTGCTTTTTGCCAAAAAAAACTTACCTGGGTACGTGTGCGGTGAGGCCAAGGTGGTCAGCCAGTACAAAATCCACATGCCGAGATCTGCAACCCTATCATCAAAGGAGATGATAGGGTTGCAGATCTCGGCACGTGAATTTTGTACGGGCTGACCACCTCGAGTGCCAAAACACTTACCTGGGTACAGAGTAAAACTTTTATCACAAGAAATTGTAAATCACACAATCACAAGCCAATGAGTTCTCGGCACGTACACAAGTGCTTTTGCAACGTACCCATGTGCTTTTGCTTTTAGGTGTAGGTGCCGAGAACTTATGGGCTGTGATTGTGTGATTTGCAATCCGATTGTGACACAAGTTTTACTCCCTGGGTACATATGCAGTGATGCCGAGGTGGTCAGACCTTACAAAAATTCACGTGTCAAGATCTGTAACCCTGTCATCTCCTTCGACGACTGATCTCGGCACGTGGATTTTGCTACATGGCTCATACAGACTTCCACTTTGGATTGGTCTCCAAGAGTACCATACTCACATGTCCAACCTAGCAAAGCCCATGTCTGTATACAAAGTTTCATACAGATATCCCACCCACCCACCCACCCACTATCCAAACAGCACGTGGCACTCGTTTAGATCCATTAACCCATGAAAGTTTTATCCTTGGTAGTCCTACACCCCAAAAATTAGCGTGATTGGTGATTTCTCGAATTGAGCATTTTCTATCATTTATATCATGAATAGGCCCATGAACTGCTTTCAAGCCCATGATTTAAAATGCTCATATCCAAGATTTTGTGAAAAAAAAAGGGCTTGTAACAGCTTCTAACCAAGATTTTTCCTAAGCTCCTTTACCAGGATACCCCGACGTACGGTGTTGTCGATGCCAGCAGAATAGGACATGTATTAGCATGGCCTAGGGGTGTCAATGGGAACCCAATAGCCGATAGGAATGGGTTCAGATTAACTCGGTTCCGGGACTAGTTATTTCAAAACTGAACCTAAAAAGACCCGCGGAACCAGAGTATATGATAGGTTCTAGTTCTTAGATCTAACATCTAAAAATCATTAATCAAGCTAATTTTTGATCCGTAGGTCCATCAAGGGTTCGAGATATGGTCAATGGTTTAAATCTAATTCTTAGTTTTTCCAAAAATCTAAGATTCTACTCACTCGCTATAAGAGTTTGCTTGAGTTCATTCACTAGGTTTGTATGACATTAATGATGCCCATATGAATATGACAATTATTGTCATTACAGACCCATGCTCAAGTGGGCCTTGTGCATGGGCCTTATGCTTAGCACGCTATCAAGTTGACAAGTTGGATATTCATGGTCAACAAAATATTTTAGACAGAGTAGTTGGATAGCTGTGTCTTGAAAAGTCATTGAGATGGACAACGCGTGCCTCTTTCTCTTTCTCTTTCCCTTTCCCTTTTCCTTTCAGCACGTCTTACCAAACCTATTTTGAATTAAACTTCTTAAAAAATAGTGTTGTCTAGGGTACGTGCAGAGAGAAAGTGAAAGCAAGGTTTAAAAATCGGCCGTTATAACGAAAATAACAGCCGTTATAACAGATTCGGACCTACCCCGTGTAATGTTACATACCATTAAAACGCCCAGAAAATAACGGGTTTTTTTTCCGTTATAACGAATTTTTCTGGAAAAATTTGTGAAACAAAACGGCCGTTTTTTTCCCGTTTTTTCCATTATATTCCATTTTTCCTGTTATTTTCCGTTTTTGAAATTTTCAAAATTTGAATTTCAGCGCCCTTTTTTTCTGTTATTTTCCGCTATTTTTCATTTTTTTTCCCTTTTTCCGTTTTTGCTTTTGAGCTTCTTTTTTTCCATTATAACGGAAAAAACGGTAATGCCCCCTGACCGTTATTACTGTCCCTTTTAAACCTTGAGTGAAAGTATCAAAATCAGCCTGATCGTTGATCTCTAGCCATTCAATCTGAGTTTCCACAAAAATGTTCAAATCCAACGGCTAAATATCGCCCCTTGATCTCTAGCATTGTACAAGATTGAGGTTCACCGTTCACGGGATCCATGCAACAAATCTCCATGTTCACACGATTATTGAGGTGCACGGGATCCATATAACAAATCTGAATATTCATACCATGGTTTAAAAAAACGGCCGTTGTAACGGATTTGGACCTCCTCATTACGTTGTGTACCATTTAACGCTCAGAAAATAACTGCTGTTATTTTCGTTAGAACATGCGCTACATAGGGATTTTTGATTTGTAGGTCCAACAAGAAAGTTAGTTACGAAAAAGAAAAGAAATTTCGAAGGGCCGCGATAACAAGCTGTTGCTTAATCTAAAAGCGTAATCGAACACCCTTTCTGCTACTCACCGCTGCCATATAGGACTCACTGACCGTATGGATGTTTAGTCCACCCCTTGGTAGACATTCATACAAAAAATCAGCTTGTTTGATAATTTTTAGCGGTTGGTTTTAATAATACTCGTAAAAAAATGGCTGAATTCAACCGCTAGAATCACGTCTTAAAAAAGTACTAAAATCCAATGGCTAAAGATTACCAATCATGGTAATTTTTGGTGTGTATATCCACCAAGGGGTGGGCTAAACATCCATATGGTCAGTGGGCCCAGATGGCAGCTCTTAGTAACAGAAATGGTGCTAGCTTAGGCTTTTGGATTAAGCTGCAGTTTGTTAGATTATCTCCAACAGCTATCCATAGCTATTTTCATGTTTAGTTAACAATCAGTCCATTTTAGCACCCGGAGTTTTAACAAAAATAAGTTATCTTCCATCAGCTTCTCCAAAATAGCCAAAAAAATCTAGCAACAAGACCAAAATACCCTAAAACTTTAAGTAAAATTTAAGAAGTCATTCAAGTGACGTGGACACATGGCACATTATTGGAGAAAACTGACCATATATATGAATGTTTGGCCAATGCTTTGGTAGACTCATATATAAGAATCAGCCTGATTGATGATTTCTAGTCGTTGGATTTCAGTATCCTTAATAACGATCCAATTCGAGGACTAAAAAGTAAAAAATCAACCCATGAAAAGATTAAATCCAACGGCTAGAAATCTTCAATCAGATGATTTTCATCTTATGTCCATTTAGGATAGGCTAAAAATCTATACAATTAGTGGTCTCCAAGAGTGAGTCACGTGGAACATGCAAGAAACTTTTATTTTAATATTTTTATATCAAAAGGGTAAAATGGTAAAGGTCTCATAGCTAAGGAAATAGATCTCTATATTAGGAGATGAGAGGAGTGTTCCTAGCTTTTCTCTAAATTCGGGGAAGCAGTTGGAAACACTGCTGGAGAGCCTTTTTCATGCTTGTTCACTTTATTTTGAAATGGCTAATCAATCTAGTTAACGGGAGCGGATTCTTTGCGCGAGGGCCGCATAGGGCAAACAAAAAAGAAGAAAAAAATTCAAAATCAAAACCGACAAATATGGCAACAGTTGTGTTTTCGCCGCGTTGGGAGCAGGGCCGTTTTGTTTGCTCTGTGCAGCCTTGGCGCATGGAATCCACTTCCCTAGACAGCTGTTGGAGGAGTAGAACTTCTGTCACAATCGAATTGCGAATCACACAATCACAGCCAATGACTTCTCGGCACGTACACCTAAAAGCACATGGTACATTCAAAAGCACTTGTGTACGTGCCGAGAACTCATTGGCTTGTGATTGTGTGATTTACAATTTCGTGTGATAGAAGTTTTACCCAACAAATGCTCTTGCATCGCTATCGAATTTGAAAACGACTTTTAACTACTTCTAAATATCTTCTTCATGATATTTTCTACATGATTTTAAGCAGTGGACAGCCCACAAGCACGTGGATGGATGCCAAGTTGCCACTTTGCGCGCATGATACAAAGCTTTAGACTACGGAAATTTCAAAATACAAATTCGCGGATAGTGGATGCTCAAAGATAAGGAAATAGGGATCCCACATTTCCATGTCCAGAAAATATCTAAAAAATTGCTGTCATCAGGAGACTGCAAGTTCGAAGTCCCCCCCTCCCAAAATGTCGACACGAGGTACATCACTTCTGACTCCCCTAACACCGAGGCTTTAACCCAACCCCCACGAGTTAAGCCCTTGGTTAGTAGGTTAAGGGAGTTAACAAGGGGTACCTGTCGAAATTCGAAGAGGGAGAACTCAAACTTGCATTACTTCTCCGGGGACAAGACAAGAAAATTTTTCTTTTTGTCAACTCGTCCTTTGGGGGTGGAGATGCTCAACAAAAATTCCTCATCGGTGATTTTCTAACCATTCGAGCATTGTCATGATGGGCTTTTATGAACAGGCCGGTTGGTGGGTTACAAGGCCATATTCGGAAAAATGTTCGAATCCAATTGGCTGGAAATAATCAGTCAAGCTGATTTTCGGTGACACTTAAATATATAAGTCCAAGAACGCCAAGGATAAAGAAAATTAACCACCACCAAGCCAAGAGAGAGAGAGAGCAGAGAAAACATGGCGGAGGGTGCTGTGCAAGTCTTGCTTGGCAAATTACTTTCTCTCTACGAGGAAGAATCATCTTTGTTAGGAGGAGTCCTGCCACGAATTCAATGAAATCAAGCGCGAGTTAGAGAGCATGAGATCCTTCTTGAAGGATGCTGATAGAAGGGGAGAGAGCAACGATGGAGTGAGAACTTGGGTGGAACAAGTGAGGGACGAGGCGTACAATGTTGAAGACATCATCGACGAGTTCATGTATCGCATGGACAGCCAACGCAAACCTAGGAAATTTATGAATTCTGTTCGTAAATCTGTTCACATCCCCAAAAATGTTTTGGCGATGCATCAAATTGCCATTGAATTACAAAATATCAACACCCGAATCAAGGAAATTTCGGAGAGGAGCAAACGTTATGGTTTCGAAGAAGTGATGAAATCACATGATGGTCGTAGAGCGTTGCAGCAACACCATGGGAATCATCGCTTTTTATTGAGGACGACGATATCGTGGGGATTGAGGAAAAAAAGGATCTATTGTTAGGGTGGTTGATGGAGAAAGAACCGCAGCGCACTATAATCTCCGTGTGCGGAATGGGAGGTTCAGGGAAGACTACCCTCGTCGCTAAGGTGTATAACAGCCAAGATGTGAAGAGACACTTCGATTGCTATGCTTGGATCACCGTGTCCCAGACTTACACGACAGACGATCTATTCAGAAGCATGATGAAAGAATTCTTGGAGCCTAAGAAGGAATTGGTTCCAATCGACTTAAGCACCATGGACTACAGACGGCTAGGGGATGCGCTCGTTAACTATTTGCACAAAAAAAGGTATGTTGTTGTGTTTGATGACGTGTGGGATCCCAATCTTTGGAGTAAAATACAAGTCGCACTTCCAGATGGTGGATGTGGAAGCAGGATCATGCTTACAACTCGAAACGAGAATATAGCTTCTATCTCTTTTGGAGTTAGAAGCCATTTTCACAAAATTCAACCTCTATCAGAGAATGAGGCATGGACCCTGTTTTGTAACAAGGCATTCTCTAGCTCTAGCTCTAGCTCTAGCTATCCAAATGAATGTTGTCCTCGAGAGCTAGAGAGCTTGGCTTGGGACATTGTGAAAAAATGTAAAGGCCTACCACTTGCAGTTATGGCGATGGGGGGACTCATGTCATCCAAAGGTAGGACGGAGTTGGAATGGAGCAATGTGTATAATAGCCTCAATTGGGAGCTAAGCAACAATCCTATGCTTGAAGAGGTGAAGAGCATATTGCTGCTTAGTTACCATGATCTGCCCTATTATCTTAAACACTGCTTTTTGTATTGTTGTGTTTTTCCGGAGGATTATCTTATCAAACGAAAGAGGCTCATTAGACTATGGGTCGCTGAAGGATTTGTGGAAGACAGGAGAGGCATGACGCTAGAGGAGGTAGCAGAGACCTACCTTATGGAACTCATTTCTCGAAGCATGCTTCAAGTAGTAGAGAAGAACCATCATAAAAGGCCAAGTTCATGTCGTATGCATGACCTTATGCGTGAGTTAGCTCTTTCAACATCTGAAAGAGAGAACTTTTGTATGGTTTATGATGAGCGAGGAAATAGAGAAGAGCGCAGAGCTCGTCGTCTGTCAATACAAAATAACAGCAATGTAATTAATATTCAATCCCATGTGACCATGTCGCAAGTTCGTTCTTTCTTTGTATTTCTCGGGAACATGATTCCTCCATCTCCTTGCAATGGATTGCTGGCGGGCTTTAAACTCTTGAGGGTGTTGGATCTGGGAGGTGTTCCTATTGAGAGCATACCAGATGAATTAACTGATTTATTCAATTTACGATATTTGAACTTGAGAAACACTAGGATTAAGGACCTTCCGAAAAATTTATGGAAGCTCCAGAACCTACAAACATTGGACCTTAAAGGTTCAAAAGTGGAGGTACTTCCAAATGGGATAGAAAACTTGCAGAGCTTGAGGCATCTGATCATGTACCAGACCCCTGAAGATGATGAAGATTATAATGTGCTTAATGGAACACAAGTACCAGTAGATGTATGCAAGTTGGAAAACTTGCAAGTTCTAGTATGTATGGATGCAACACTGGACATAATTAAACAAGTTGGGAACATGACACAGCTCACAAAGATTGGGATTACGAAGGTGAGAGAAGCAGACGGAACAGAGTTGTGCAGTTCAATTCAAAAAATGAAACTCCTTCGTGGCCTATCAGTAGTTGCGATTAATGAGAATGAATCACTTCGAATGGACGCCCTAGAGTCTCCTCCACCCCGCCTTGGAAAGCTTGGCCTGCATGGGAAATTGGAGAAGGTGCCTCTCTGGTTTCGATCTCTTGAGAACCTCACATATTTGTATTTGCATTGGTCCCGACTAAGAGAAGATCCACTTCCTTACATCGACGCATTGCCCAATTTGGGTCATCTTATTCTAAACAATGCCTATGATGGGCATCAGTTGTGCTTCGGTGCAGGATCATTCCCTAAGCTAACGAGGCTTAGATTAAAGAGTTTGTCACAGTTGAATCAGGTAACAATATTGAAGGGAGCAATGCCAAACATCCAGATGCTATACCTGAGAAATTGTAAGAAGTTAAAGATGATACCTGAGGGCATCAAACACCTTACCAACTTGCAAAAACTGCTCTTGTATGATGCATCAGAGGGGCTCGTAGATCGGATGCGTGGAGAAAAAAGTGTAGATCATCCACAGGTTCAGCACATCCCCGATATCAAACACTTCTTGAAGATAAAGGATGCGTGGTTTTATGAAAGTATATCCTCACCCTCTGAGAGATCAAGTCGAGGATGACAAACTGATATCCGGTAAGACATCGATCCCTTGTTACTTCCTCTGCTTCTTTTAGTTATACTTGTTCGAGCAGTGTTGCTGTCAGCCTGATCGGGTTAACCTCTTCCCTAGGTCCAGATCATTGGATATATATAGTTAGTCCTCGTGATTCAAATTATAAGAACCCTAGGGAAAAACGTCCTCCCGAGGCTGACAGCATCATTTTCTCATCAGTTAGTATCTTTGCCTGGCATTTCAAGACCTAGCTGCTTATGATTGAACTGAGCGCCCTGTCTTTTTTCATTTAAAATATGCACTGGAGGTTGAAGGATAGGAAGGTCTGTCTGTCATTCCGTTCTACTAATCAAAGACATTTTTGTGCTTGTGTGAGCATGAAGATGGGAGATGCAGGTCATCAACCATGACTCTCTCTCTCTCTCTCTCTCTCTCTCTCTCTCTCTCCATATGCTTTGGACAGTAACGTAACTCAGATTGTATTCTGCATTCTGCTTTAGCTCTCATGTGATGCTAAGAAAAATATAATGAATTGATGACTTTATTGTCCAACATATTATATGTGGATATAAACAGTATGTATGTAACTTTACCAAGGTTTTACACTTGATTTTGAACCTCTGTTTTGCCGGGGGAAAAAAAGGCACGTGGGATACCCTTTAAGGCCCACTGACCTCCTGGATGTTTGGTCCACCTCTTGGTGGACCTCCATACCAAAAATCATCCGAAAAAAAATACTCAGATCCAATGTGTAGATCCATTAAGAGGTCGACCAAACACCCATAAGGTGAGTGGGCCCTAAAGAGTGCTCTAGATGTCATACTCGTTCTGGTCCACAGAGTCATGGATGTCTGGCCTACCTTTTGGGGACCTACACACCAAAAACCAGCCCGATTAGTGATTACTATACTCGCAGTTGGATTTGGAGATTTTTCATAATGGGCTTCACAAACAGGCCCATATGTGTATTCCAAACCCATGATGAAAAATATCAAATACAACAGCCAGAAATCATTAATCAGGCTGATTTTGGTGTATTGGTCTTGCAATGAGTGGGTCCAATACTCATCGGTCAGTGGGGGCTAGATAGAGTGTGCCACATGGCATTTTTGGGGTGGTTTACTTGATCTTGGATTTTTCCCTGCATCACTAATTAGGATATGGATGCACTAATCAGGCTGATTTTGGTGTATCGGTCTTGCAATGAGTGGGGTCCAATACTCATGGATCAGTGGGCTAGAAAGCATGTGCCACATGGTATTTTTGATGATTTCGTTGGATTTGAGTATTATTTATCATAGGCTTCGAACCCATTCATTGGCCTGATCATGGCGTCAGTCATGAAAAATGCTCAAATACAACGGCTGCAAAATCACCAATGAGGTAGATTTTTGGTGTGCAGGTCCACGAAGGGATGGGACAAACAATAATGGGGTTACTGGGCTCGAAATAGTATGCCTTGTTGCATTTTTACGGATACCTGTATCAATCTTTTGATACAGAGTTCTGTATCTCAGTCTAGCTCCAAACAAAATAACTTACCTTGGCACCGAATATGTTCCAAGCGGAAATATTTTACCTCAGGCAATGCTTGATCCACAGGCCATCACGTTGGATTTACATGTGTCATTCTTTCAGGGCCAATGACCCCATGAGCGTTGGGCCCAATACCTTAATGGGCCTGAAAGATTGTGCCACGATAAATCAGAACAGGCCTTTTCTTTCTTCCTTGTGTAGAGGTGAACCAATCATTGATGGGTCAATGGACTTAAAGATTGTGCCACGTGGCATTTTGGTCCTAGTTTGGATATTGGTCACTAGCTCTGGATCCAGTGATCTAGGGTGCCCACCATGGTTGAAAATCTCGAGATTAGAGGCTGGATGATGCAGGATATTTAACCGATACTCCCCAAAAGCCGCGACTATTGGTAGCGTAAGATTAAATTCCTTTATTTCATAGAATCTATCTAGGTTCTGGGTCGACACGACCCCTCGTGGGCTCATATCACACAGGTCACCCCACCCCAAGTGTGCCCCATTTTACATACGCTGCCTCACTCGAACCCGGTGTGAAAAAGCCTCTGCATTAATCATCTTTGATGAGAAGGCTCGAACACGAGACCTCCCGCTTTGATACCACTTTGATACATGACATTTAATCAATACTCCCCAAAAGCCGCAACTGTTGGAAGCGTGAGATTAAATTCATTTATCTCATAAGACCTATCTAGGTGCTCGGTCTACACGACCCCTCGTGTGCCCATATCACACAAGCCACCCCACCTAGAGTGTGCCCCATTAACGCAAGCTGCCCCACTCGAACCTGATGTGAAAATGCCCCTACATTACTAGATCAGTGGGCATTGATTCTGATCCAGAAGGATAGGTCGTCTTGGATTGTCTTTCTCGAGATGACATGAGAGTTCATCGGGTGAGACAACACCATTTCGAGATCGTCTCGATAGCCACCGATCTAGACCCGGATTGCCCGACTCAGAACGGTTGATGTAGAACAAGTAGCGGATTCTTTCATGGAACTTTAGGACAGTCAAAAGCCCAAATAGTTCATACTAACTAACCATTATCAAGTAGCAAGACCATATGTCACTCTCAGGAACATGAGCTTTTAAATTATATAAAGTGTACTCTTTTTTATTTTTAATTTTATTTATCGAAGGGACCTCTTACAAGGGTACTACTTGTACTTGGGACGTAAGCTAAACACCAATGGAGCTCACAATTATAGCAGAACCATTGGTGCTCCAGCTCATCAAGCCACACAAAACGTGCTACCTAGCTTACAAGTAGTGTTGTCCAGGTATTTTTGTGGGCTATCAAAGAAAATTGAGGAGAGAAAGTAGATCGCGATTCGCACGTTATATAATTTAAAGTTTATCCTCTTAACAAACCCGACCTCCTCGTAATTCACACGGTCCACCAACTAATCAACCCCGATCTAGACCAAAAACTTGGACAATTAAGGTAAGCTTAGAGAAATAGTGTTCACAATAAGACTATTGGACCATTTCTCAATTTGTGTGTGTCATCCTTGCGCAGGGAACATCTAAGAGCAAAACGGTCTTGATTGATGATTTGGTGGCTAACATACTCTATTCTATCCAGGGAGTAAGGGTTAATCTAGTCTCCAATTTGAGAAGTTGTGGGGGGAATTGTTTTCGCTCACTAGGGGGTAGGGAATAGGGGGTGGTGGTGTACTGAGATCAAATGGCAACCCTTCAGGATAATTTTTGGTCAAAGGTACACCAAGAGTTGACATAAATATTCATTGTGCATTGTGGTTTGATTTACCAAACAGATATGGTTGTACTTTTTGGCTCTTTTTTGGGTATTTTGTAAGGAGGTTTAAAAATCCGCCGATATAACGAAAATAACGGCTGTTAATTATAACGGATTCGGACCTACCCCGTTACATTGCATACCGTTAAAACGCCCAGAAAATAATGGCCATTATTTTCGTTATAACAAAAATAATGACCGTTATTTTCTGGAAAAAATAGTGAAAACAAAACGACTGTTTTTTCCCATTTTTTCTGTTATTTTCTGTTTTTGAAATTTCAAATTCAAAATTTGAATTTCAGCGCCCTATTTTCCATTATTTTTCATTTTTTTCTGTTTTTTGCCCCTGAGCGTTTTTTTCGTTATAATGGCTGTTATAACAGAAAAAACGGGAATGCCCCCAGACCGTTATACCATTATAACGGTCCCTTTTAAACCTTGTTTTGGAGAGTCCATTGGGACACTTTTGGGAGGTTGGCCCAAGATTAAGGCATCATTTAGGGGGTTGATTTGGTGGAAGATGTTGACTTTTGTTATCATGTGGGGTGTACGGTTGGAGAGGAATAGGAGTCTTTACCGAGAAAGAATGTTCTTTGTAGGAAATTATTCTGAGTATCAAGGCTCGCCTATTAAGTTGGGGTTATATCTTTCTTGAGATGGGAGTGATCTTCTTTGGTGATATGATTTTTAGGCTTGACACACTTATGGAAGACTAGACAGTAAGGCTTCCAGTTTCTTGATTTTTTCTATTTTGTCTGTTTTCCTTGTTTAGACCATTTTCGAAAAAGAAAAAAAAAAAGCAGACCCCATTGACGGGAGTGAGGTAGACATCAAGTGGCGTTTTATCTGCATTTTCTACAACAAAAAATTGGCGTGGGCCAATATATGAATTATAAGTTTTGGAATTGGATGATTTTTGGTGAGGATGGTCTCTATGGCAAGGAGATCATCCTCCCAAAAGTTCAAATCATTCTGACATTCGTAGACTGATTTAGAAGTTGAAGAATTATGGACTGTCTATTTTTACCATTAACTTGAAGACTACACTTGATGGGGTTAGAAATTTTGGAATGGGCTGATTTTTTGTAGGAGTGAACTAAATGGTGAGGAGATCATCCTCACAAAAAATCAGCCATTAATTCATCTTCCATGTGGGTACGCCAAAATTATTGTAGAAAATGTTGTGAAAATTGTTGTCTCCCGATCCTGACCCTATATGGGTCAGGCTTCGTTGACAGATCTAAAATGACAGGGACACAATATAAGCCACGTGGTACACTGTTACAGGACTCTGACCATATGGGTGTTTGTTCTATCCCATGATAGACCTAAAAACCAAACATCAGCCTGATTAGTGATTTATAGGCTTTGGATTGGACTTATTTTCATGGGCTGATCTCAGCTGTGGGAATTTGAGCAGTATTTGAGGTACAAAGATGCAACACTTATAAATAACTAATCAGGATGATTTTTGGTTTGTAGGTCCACCGTGGGATAGGACAAACATCCGTACGGTCAGAGTCCTGTAACAGTGTGCCACCTGGCTTATATTGTGTCCCTGTCATTTTATATCTGTCAACGGAGCCTGACCCTATATATATATGCCACGTCTCATTTTGGAAGAGAAGGATAAAAAAAAGAAAAAGAAAAAGGGTCCCGATGTAACAAGGTATACCTGAGATCTTTTCATTTGCAGAAGCGGCATTTTTGGTAGTCACCGCTGCCATCTGGACCGACTGACCGCATGGATGTTTAGCCCACCCCTTAATAGACATTCATACCAAAAATCAGCTTGTTTAATGATTTTTAGCCGTTGGTTTTAGTACTCAAAACATGGTTGCATTCAACGGCTATAAGAATGCCTTAAAAGTTCTAAAAAATACTAAAATCTAATGGTTATAGATTACCAATCAAGGTGATTTTTGGTGTGCATATCCACCAAGGGGTGGGATAAACATCCATGCGATCCGTGGGCCCAGATGACAGTGGTGAGTAACAAAAATCATGCTTCCGCATTTGCAACAATTTCAAGCATACCTTGTTACATCTTTTTCCAAAAAAAATCCGTTTACACTCGGAGCATAGTAAAAGATGTGGGCCGTTATGTACAAGGTATACCTCACGCTTTTAGGCGTGATTTTTGTTACTCACAGCTGTCATCTGGGCCCACCGACCACATGGATGTTTAGCCTATCTCTTATTAGGCATTCATACATAAAATCAGTTTGTTAGGTTATTTTTAGCATTTGGTTTTAGAGCTAAAAAAAATGGTTGAATCCAACAATTATAAGTATGCCTTAAAAAGTCCTAAAATCTAATGGTTAGAGATTATTGATCAGGGCGATTTTTGTTGTGTAAATCCACCAAGAGGTGGGCGAAACATCCATGCGGCCAGTGGGCCCAGATGGCAGCGGTGAGTAACAAAAATCGTGCTTCCTCGAGCCAAAATTACATCTTTGTCCAAAGATATACGAGCTTTTACACAGTGAGCTGGAAGGTCACGGGATCCATGACACAAACTGGCTGTGAACATGATTTTCAAAGGACTAAAACTTCGATGACAGCCGTCATCTAAGATGATGACAGCCACACATTTCTCGGCACACGTACCTGAGTGCTTTTTCCATGTACCCAAACACCGCAAGGCTCATAAACACGTAAAAATCACATAAAATGTGACATGCATTTTATGTTCTTCCAGATATTTTGTAGGGTATTTTAGTAACACCCCTCTGAAATTTGAAAGTAATTTGTAATACTCCCTTATACTTTCAAACTTTAGGATTAAACACACACCCACCCACCCCCCCCACACACAAAATGCCACGTGCACATGCTTTCCGACCCAGTGACTAGATATCTTCGTAAAAGTGCTTATTAAAACCATCCATGTGAGTTATCTGTAGAAGCAGTGGGATGATGAATGACCCATCTTCATCGACTCCCGGGATAATGTAAGATCTCCCATCAAAACCTAGCGATGCGGGGCCCATGTGAATAGGTTTTCCCCATCCGAAATCTGCATCATAGATTGGTAGGCCCAACCAGCTAGTTACCGCTAGATTTGGGTTTCCTAAGAAATCTCCTTGGGGACAACCAATCGTGTGGAATGAAGTCCTAAAAGGAGTCATATCCGGTTGACTTTTCAAAAAATCAAGGGCTGATTTCATGTACTCATCGTTCATTAGCCCCACGGCCTCTCTGATCTTACTTGCTGCATAACCTAATAAGGGCCTGGACACTAAATCACCAGATCGGGCTTTTGCTGTCGTTATAAGCGTCGCATTGCCGAAGTAGCCAGGTGGAAGTGCTGGACGTAAGCGATTGCGGAAGTCGACGACGATGCGTAACGCTGTCAGTTGTTCGATGTCATGTTTGCGTGCCTTGCATGCGCATCTCCACATGTGTGCGGTCATGGACTCATACCGACTATAGCCTGGACCGTCATTTTCCGGTTCGGCCCTCGTTAGCCTTTTGCTTGAGTTTCTCCACCTGATCTTTCGTCAACTTTAACATTGTCACCGTCGTTTCCTTCCTCCGCTCCTCTTCTGTGTCAGATCGACCGATCAATAGTGGCGGAGGAGTACTGAATTCTACATGATCAAAACGCGGGGTCGCTAGAGGATCACCCATATATGCAACCGTCCGATCAAAGAACGGTGCGATATCAAGTTGCTCACCGCGAGCAAACTTGGCCCACGAACTAATAAAATGAAGTGAGGCGTGTCCATCCGATACGATATGTGATATTTCAACGCCTACACTGATGCCACCACACTGGAACTTGGTGAGTTGCACTAGAAACAAAGGCAATTCGTCAATAGGTTTGGTGTAATCGATGCGAGGGATAAGCTCTTTCATCTCCGGGGTCGGACGAAAGTCACCAAAGTCATCCATCTTGGCTTCTAACTCAGCTTCTAAGAGCAGAGCTCCCATTTCATTGCATTGGAGCTCGAGTCGGCCTCCACCAATCCAATGCAAACGTCCTGCTAATGGGTAGAATGGGACCAATGCTTGACTCAATGCCTTTTTTGTAGTTTCGACTGCAGATGCAAGAGAGACGTCCCCGACGGGTCTATAAAAGTAGATGGTGGGTGCATGAGTGGTGGCGTGATACTGATCGGACTCGTGTAAACAGAGTCGGGCAATCGGAGTTGGCTCAGCTGGCTTAACTGTGTAGGAACACTTCACTCTCGCCATCTCTGCTTGCTCTAGATGTGTGAGAGAGCCCCGTACCCGTAACCCATCCATTTATAGAACTGAATCCATTGATGATTTTGCACTGCATTTAATGATCGACGATCCCCACTTATCCAATGTAGACGTGGCCGTTGCAAAACCAAACGTTAAAAGGATACGGGAAAAACCTTAATCTCCTTCTAGCGCATCTCCAAAAGTTGATGTCCACCCCAAAAAGAAATGTCATGTGTCACACAGAGACCACTGATGACCGTATGGATGTTTGGAAAACGGCCGTTATAACAAAAATTACGGCCGATATTTTCCGTAATTTTGTTGGAAATTGTATTTTGTTATATTTTTACATCAAATGCAAATTTAATGCCCCCCTTATTTCCCGTTATTCAACGTTATTTTAGCAAAATTGGGTTAATTAGTGGGATTTGATGTTTGGTAGGGTAGGATAGTGTAGGCTTTAACAATGAGATTTGATTTTTTTTTGCTAGTATTCTTTTGCAATGGGATTTAGTATTTTCCCAGTAACCTTTTCACTTTTTGAAGCGTTGACAACCACCGTTGGATTGTTGAAATCCATGTCGAAGGGTGCGAACACCGAGAGGGGTCATAAAAAGGGGTCTCATAGCTTGACCTAAACTTTGTTGACAAGACCCTGTCATCAAGGCCGATGATAGTGCACAATATACGCCCACTTGGAGCTCTTAGAGCATCTCCAACCGTGTTCTATTTCTCCAAAATGGAGAGTTGTCAGGTGGAATCTCCCCTCCAACCGTTCTCTAAATTTAGAGACCTCAATTAGAGTCTCCAAATCTAGAGACAGGGGTCTCTATTAGAGCATCTCCAACCGTGCTCTATTTCTGCAAAATAGAGAGCTATCAGATAAAATCAACCCTCCAACCATACTCTAAAAGGGGTCTCCATTCTAGAGACTCTTTTTGAGTCTCTAAATCTGGAGACCCCGGATGGGGGTCTCTATTACTGTTCATATTGGTTAATGCCAATTTTGACCTTTTTCAAATGTTATATTAAATTTTATTTTCATTTGTATCCTTCTTGCTTTTGAAAGGAACAGTGATTTAGAGATAAAATAAGAGACTGCAGGTTGGAGTAGACACGGTTACCAAGGTGCTGTAAAAGCACTTTATATTAAAAATTAGTATTTTTGTGCTCCAAATCGGAGATCTCCGTTGGAGGATGCTCTACTGTTCATGTGATAAAATTCATATTTTAACATTTTATATATTATATTAAATCTTAATACTAGTTCTGTCTTTTTATTTTTCACAGGAACACGTGTTTTTAGAGAGAAAAAGTAGAAATTATGGTTGGAGTTCACACCATAACCAAGGTGCTCTAAAAGCACTTTATAATAAAAAAAATGCCTTCTTTGTGCTCCAAAATAGAAATCTCCCATGGAGATGTTTTTAGAGGACCCACAACGTACAAACCAAAAATCAGCTTGTTTAGTGATTTCAAACCTGTGGATTTTTGTATCTCAAATAATGCTCAACTTTCCACGGTTAAAATCAACCCATGAAAATAATTCCAATCCAACGCCTAGAAATCACTGATTGGGATGATTTTTGGTTTGTGGGTCCATCTAGGGATTAGCCAAACATCCATACGGTTAGAGTCCTCTAAGAGAGTGCCACGTGGCACATATTGCACCTTATCATCGGCCTCGACGACGAACCTGTCATCAAAGTTTTATTCATGTTTTCCATGGTCATATTGCATTTTTTTTTTCAACTCATGTCTTTTGTGGCACATGAATCCTCACTATCTTTCAACTTTTGCTTTAAGTTTTGTCCGCTATAGCAGTGGGAATCCTCCATTATTGTATCTTTATAATATCATTCAATTACGAGACAAAATTATTTTCAACAATCTTAATAATGTAAGAATCTTAACAATGACTTAACAATCTAATCTGTTATGTGAAAACAAACTTAATTTTCTATCTATCTATATTATTATAAAGCAAAAAATCAAGGTTGGTGATGACGAGGGCTTCAAATGACATCCCATACTCAATATCCCGATAATACCCTCATTCTTGCTTATTTTTGTTTTCTTAGATTATTTATTCAGCAGGTTGTTTTGTCTTTTAGGCTTCGAAGACACATAGGCCAGCCCTGTTCGAAAATGCAATCTCCAAAAAAGAAAAAACCTCTCGTGTCAAAGTCAATGTCAGACACATCACTCTTCTTTAAAAAATCAATTAAAGTATCACGTAGAGGGCATGACGGAATGGATGTTTGGTCCATTTCTAGATGTTTGGTCCATTCCGGTAAAGGGGATTTCTACTCCTGGCACACTGCTCAAAGGAGTAAAATCTACCTGTGTGGGTTTGACCCCACGACCTCTCGAAAGAGGTGGATACACACCAACCATTTGAGCTGCCATGTTGGGTGTAGATGGACCTATATATCAAAGTCTAATTAGTGATTTCTAACCTTTGAATTGAGCACCCCAAATAATGCTCTCTATACCTACGGTTAAAAATCAACCCATGAAAACGACTGCAATCAAATGCTTAAAAATCACCAATCAGGCTGATTTTTTGCATGTAGGTCCATGTTAAAATGGTCAGAGCCAAAATGGTCTCCATGGTTTATCTCTTTTATTTATGGTGATCCTAGAGTTGCTCATAGGAAAATCCTTTGGCGCGATTTGGCTCACAATGGGTGATTTCAATGAGATTTCTACTGGGGAAAAAACGGGCCCTGGAAACACATTTGTTGATCAGTACTTCACCGAGCTTTTTTCATCATCCTGACTGGATGATTGGGCGATATAATGGACCAATTACAACTTCCAAATGTCTCGGATGAAGCAAATCAAAGGTCAGTGGGCCCTAAAGAGTGCTCCACGTGGTATTATGGGAGGGCTACATCCGAACACCAAACTCAGGGTCTTGCGATCACTATATCTATCCATGAAAGAATGGTGTAAACGTTTGATTGGTGTACACCTCTTGGATGGGTCATAACCCAAGCACACAGGTCCAAAAATATACACCTAACCGCTTAACTCAGTTGGTTAGTGTGTACCCTAACGTTGTTGGAGGTAGTGGGTTCAATCCCCCACAAGGCAGGTTTCCTCCATTGAGCGGTTGGCCACGTAGTCAAACGTCGACGCAGGATGAAACATGAACATCAAACAGTTTTCCTCATATGCCACATGGCACGCTCTTCCTAAATACAGAGGTAGACATATTTTGTCCGGCTGAGCTGGACAGCAACCCCTCAACTGATATGGGGACGGAAAATTTTTTTTTTTATTTTATTTATGTTTAACTTGCTCGATGGGTCCATGTTTGGCCCCTCCCATAATGGCACGTAGCACTGGCCCATTGACTGCCATGATGTTGGGCCCACCCCTTGGAGTATCGGCCTGATTTGTGATTTCTAGTTATTAATTTGAGTGCCCCAAAAAGCTCGAATCTAAATCACCCATGAAAAATGCTCATATCCAATGGCTAAAAATCACCAATCATGCCGACTTTTTCTTTGTAGATCCACCAATGGCCAAGGGGTGGGCCAAACATCCATGCGGTCAGTGAGCCATAATATGCCATGTGGCATTTTGGGAGGAGCAAACATCAAGGCATTAGCAATTTGAACATCAAAACTTTTTTTCCATGTGAGCAGACATATAGCATCCGATCAATCCAAACTAAAGAAAAAACTTTGATACAGAATTCCTTCAAAATGCCACGTGGTACACTTTTTTGGGCCCATTGACCTTATGATTGTTCTGGTGGACCTAAACCAAAAATCAGTCTGATCGATGATTTCGTTGGATTTTATTGGCCTGATCATGTAGTCGATCATGAAAAATGCTCAAATACAACGGCTGAAAATCACCAATCAGGCTGATTTTTGGTGTGCAGGTCCACGAAGGGATACTGGGCTCGAAATAGTATGCCTTGTTGCATTTTGATACAGAATTCTGTATCTCGGTCTAGCTCCCAACAAAATAACTTACCTTGGCACTGAAGATGTTCGAAGCGGAAATATTTTACCTCAGGCAATGCTCGACGCACAGGGCATCACGCTGGATTTGCCATGTGTCATTCTTTCAGGCCCAATGGCCCTATCAGTGTTTGGCCCATCCCTTAGTGGGCCTGAAAGATTGTGCCACCATAAATCAGAACAGGCCTTTTCTTTCTCCGTGTGTAGATCCACTGAGGGTGAACCAATCATTGATGGGTCAGTAGACGTTAAGATTGTGCCACATGGCATTTTGGTCCTGGTTTGGTGTTCTCGGATGGAGATTAAAGATATCCTCCGTAACCTTATCTTGAATATCGTAACGAGAGGCGGTGAGGGTGTTACTACAAGAAATGGGCAAGGACAAAATGATAATTTTATCCTTTCAATCACATAATGAGGGCTGAAAAAAACCTTTTATTAGGGCCATGTTCAGCACGGACGTGTCTTGACATGCTCGAGTCCTGACCATGCCTGAGCCAGGGTCAGCACGTCCATTCGATATGTACCAGGCAAACCCCGGGTGGCAGTCCTTTAACCTAGTTTACTACCATTAGAGGTGTTGATGGGCCACATCTAGCTTTCACTGAGCGCAGCCTGGAATGCAAGTAGCTAAGCTTAAGCACGGCTGGGCACATTACATATCTAAACAACTGTGGGCCAAGCTCCGCCCTAGAATTGGTGCACGACAACCATTCTCACGTCGTCACAGTTCAGCAATCAGATTTGACACCACTAAAAAATCAGATGACCAAGTATTTCACGTGCAACCCCAACATAAAGAGTACTCTCTCACCGAAGAATGCATGAGACGATAGAATTCCAATGTGGAACAGTGCCCCTTCATCATACAGACTCCTGAACAGGTGGGCCAACTCGTTGCTACAACCAAAATTTGCTCCAAATCATCTGATCCAAGCACTTGTTCTCTCAACGATTTGGATCAAGATATGATACAATGTTTTGTCAACAGTTCCTGCACTCGAAATTTAAGCATTCAACATGCAAGAAAATATCGGAACGTTTTTCACTTAAAGGGAATCTGGATAAAATAATTGCTTCCAGAAAAATGATAATTCATGTTCCCACGGAGAGACGTTACAATGTACTGCCCCCAATAACTCAAACATAATTTTTTTACATTTGAAAAGGGCAGGTAGTGAAAATTTTCGGATCACAAATGTTACACAATAAAATAAGAAAATATAATATATATAAATTACAAAAGACAAAAAACAAATTCATCTTTAGATACCAGGTGAAGGTGAACCTTCAGGGGCTGCTGACATAGATGCTAAGTCCAGTTCCTCGTCTGAATCAATCACATCTTCATAGTTGTAGTAAGCATTCACCTGCATGGAGGTTGCATGAAATTGAGACAGTAAGTACATGCGTAAATGTAATTCCTAACATGTTTTCAAAGATATGTTTGTAAGCCATTTGACCGACCCTTCCAATAGTGAGATGGTTTACGTGATGGCAAGAAACCCCTATATATGTGTGGGTAGGATGGGGTAATTTCCTCGACAATAAAAGACACATGTTTTTCTATGCCATCCCCACACGCCACTGCAATGTATGCAGGGCTCCCAACATTGGGCCACGCTAAAAGATCTCCTTGAGATAAAAGTCAGCTTGACTGGACCATCAACGTCAATCTTTGATTTCTTCTTTTTGAAAAAAAAATTCTAGAACGCAGCTAATTTTGACTGTCCTCGGAAGATTTTCATCATCCGGTTGCAATTTTTTCTACAGATCTAGATCTTCTAAATGGACCCATCAACTGGTCAGTAGGAAAAAAAGGATTATCCTTAAAAGTGTAAATTATCTACCCAGGAAAGAAATTCAAAAAATCTAAAAGTTTCAGTGCAGAGATGAGAAGTAGGATCTCCATACCTTGGGCCTTGGGGTTATGGCTTCAAAACTGTGGAAAACCGGAGTACCAAAATCAGGGGGTTCCAACACAATATATGCCCCCTTATTGTTATATCTCTCGTTTGTAGCCTGCATAGTAGACAAAACCAACATTTGGGATGAATACTGATTGCAGAAGGTGAAGCTTATGATCTTTTTTTAACAATAAACCTATGAGATTAAATCACACGACCAGTGCTGTAACAAGTTCATGGAATGTCTATGAAAGCCATTTTGTGTATTAATGTGACCCATGTCCATTTAGAGATTCCATTTACCATTAAATGCAATATTCAAGAGGTATGACTTTACCTTCTAAGTCCTTAAACTATGAACTTCCACTAGGCCAAGTCAATGAAAAACTCATTATTTCAATAGTAAATGAATGTTTAGATGGAGCCCGATCAACCCGAGTTTGCTTGCAGCCAAGTTCTGGACCTATCAGTAAGTCCTTGGAACATAGTAATAATCCAAGACAATTATGGTTTACCAGTGGCAGATCTCAATGGACCAGCAGCTCTTCCTTTCAGAAATGAGCTAAATCAATGAAGTGGGAATGCATGAACCAAAAGTCGACATGTATGGCCGCTCAAAAATAACAGAGACCCTCAACAAAAATGATAACTGGGTTGTCCACAGCTCCACAGATTGAATACCAACAGAGACCATATTCTGGAACCAGGTTGAATAGATCAAGGAAGCTCTCCTAGATATGCAAGGGTTACTAGACGGCATTGCAGCTGTGAAGCTAACCAAGGAAGACTGGCTTCAATGGCAATTACCCAAGCCAGAGCAAAAACCTAAAAGTAAACTGGTCTTTTCGAAGTTGATCCTATGATACAGATGTTCAGAACTTTGACACATACACAGGGAGGATTACAGGCTCAAGATCACAACTTGTGACACTATTCTCTAAATTACATTACAGAACCTTGAATACATAGGTAGAGGAGTACATATTGGCTTCTCAAGAATGGGATATTTCCAACACGATGTACATCAGATGGATTTCAGATGATACAATGGGAATATTTTCTGGTTAAAAGAATGCAAAATATCGATGACAAAACAAAGAAAGTGCCTGAAACAGAAAAAATAAATAAATCAATGATTATGAAAATGATATAAATACGATGTCTTCTATTGTTATCTGGAGTTGAAGTTTGGCATGAAAGGTTTCAACAATATGTTATGCTTTCTGAGAATGAAGGCCTTTCTAAATTTAATTATCACCTCAAAGGACAAAACTGCCTTCCCTCTCAAGTGAAGTGATTAAGGACAGTTGCAAGACTGTACTGAGTACCCACCATTCAATAGCAACCTAGAAGACATAGTAACCAAATCAATATTTTCCCCTGTTGTACTCTTTCTCCCCTGTAGCATACACTCCGAATTAGCAAAGTTCCTTATTTTAATAAGTATTGGTTTTATAAAAAAAAAGTCTATTGTTAGGAAGTTGTCTTTTATTTAGAAAGTCTAGCCACTGAGTTTTATTCGAAAGTCTAAAGTAGGAAAGTTGAATAAATTAAGTCCTAGCAAGATTAGGATATTTCTATCTTTGCAAACTGGGTTTTGGCTTATTTATGGATTGTGTAATAGTGGAGAATGGAGATCTTTTTGACTGAAAATAAAATCTTCGTTAGAGAACGAATTGCTTATCCCGATAATTCTTGGTATTTTCTTACGAAAATCAACAGGTTCGATGAAGGTTGTATTCGATCGGCTAGCCGGATTCATCTTGAAACACTCCCTGCATTAGTTGGTATCAGAGCCAGTGTCGACATGCCGTCTCGAAGACATGGTTGACGAGATGCCTCTTTTGATGGAGTTTATGAACGTGATGAAGTAACAGGTCGCCCAACAAGTTGAGGCCCTAACCTAGCAAATGGTCGCGTTGACCGTTGTGGTTATGCGTCAAAACCGTGAGGAAGAAATGGAAAACTCATTTGTAGACGTCCAGCAGAAGAGGGATGTCGATCAGCATTTTGCAGACACAGGGCCAAGAAGGGAGATGACCATAACTCGAGGCAATGGGAGTTAGGTTTGAGGATCGATCTTCCTGATTTACATGGCGGTCTGCAACCTGAAGAATTCCTTGACTGGATTAGCACGATGAAGGAGATCTTGGATTTCGAGGTCCTTGACACGAAGCGGGTTCCTTTGGTGGCTACGCAAGTACGAGTGCGAGCCACTGCTTGGTGGCAACAGACTAAGCTTACTCGATCGAGTCGATCCCGACAGGGCAAGACCCCGATTAACGTATGGGAAAAGTTTAAGAAGCATATGCGCCAAGCCTTGCTGCCTCATAATTATACAAGGGTTTTATATCAGTGTTTTATATCAGAGCCAATGACGTTTCTTGTACCATGGTGCGAGGAAGATGTATTGGCATTCGTGAAGCTCCGCTGGAAGAGGTGGTTGAGTGTGATGATGTAGCACGATTGGCGCAACAAGTTGAGGTGTTGGCACAACAAGTGGCCACCTTAACGACCTAGGTTCAGCGACAGCACAACCAATCCCCAATCCCACGTTTCATGGAAGAGGACCCAAATCCACATTTCATAAAAGAAGAGACTGATGATAAACTCAATACCCCTTTGGTGAGTGCAACCCAAGGAAGAGGTTGATAATTGATAATCCTAGTGAGAATCGTGATTCTAGACAATGGGAATCAAGTTTGAAGATTGATATACCTGATTTTCTTGGCGACTTACAACCTGATGAATTCCTTGATTGTGATTAAATATGTTTTAGGCGATCGGTGGGAAGCCGATTTGAAACTCGAGATTCCAAAATTCCAAGGGACTTTACACCCAGGAGTGTTTCTAAATTCTAAGAAAGAAATTCTGAAGTTCAAAACGGTTCCCGATAGTAAACGGGTTAACGTTCCATTAGTAACATGGTTTCGAGGACGAGTCGCCACATGGTGGCAACAAATAAAACTTACCCGAGCTCGGCATGGAAAGACAAATGTCAAACCTCTTATTTCGTACCGAGGGATAGTTCGAAAGATAAAGAACGTTTGAATTCGAGGGCGAATTCTCACCATCCAGGGTAGAATGATGTAGCAAAGTTCCTTATTTTAATAAGTATTGGTTTTATAAAAAAAAAAGTCTATTGTTAGAAAGTTGTCTTTTATTTAGAAAGTCTAGCCATTGAGTTTGTTTATTAAAAACTCTAGAGTAGGAAAGTTGAATAAATTAAGTCCTAGCAAGATTAGGATATTTCTATCTTTGCAAACTGGGTTTTGGCCTATTTATGGGTTGTGTAATAGTGGAGAATGGAGATCTTTTTGACTGAAAATAAAATCTTCGTTAGAGAACGAATTTCTTATCCAGATAATTCTTGGTATTTTCTTACGAAAATCAACAGGTTCGTTGGAAGGTTGCATTTGATCAGTTAGCCGGATTCATCTAAAACACCAATAGTGAATGCTGAGGGATAATAACATGGAAGGCATCATGAGTTGCAAAGACAATCTATGCAACACCTTGATGTTTTCTTATAAAAAAATGTGAATGCGTAGAGCAAGAAATAACCTGAAACTGCGGATAATCTGGGGCGCTGAAAAGGGTAATCAACTTCCCTGATTCGACCTCATGATCAATTGTGTATCCCTCCTGCATCCCTGTAAGACCAGGGCGTTTTTCCCTTGCATCAGGGCCCTCATGTGATCTAATAATCAACTGTGGTTCCAGCAATAGACAACATTCCACAATTAGCATCACAACTCCTAACACTAACCATGAGTGAAACTTCAAACAAACCAAAAAAAGGACAAGATGAACAGATTTTCGCATATGAGTTTGCAATTATTAAGTGATACATATCGAACTGTGGTAAACATGTATCAATAACTAGTGGACTTTTTTCACTGGAAAAAACTAAAATTTTCAATTGTTAAGCAAGAAGCTCAGTGCAAAACAGCAAGTACAAACCACTCCTACCTATTACAAATGGATATCCTTTTCGTGCGGAGAATATCTGAGGTACCTATTGAGTCAGAATCCTCTGTTAAAGACTACCTAGATGTTTCTCCATTTCAGCATAAATTTATAATGAAAGTAGAAAAACATTAATTTTTCAAAAAGGTTATCCAGGACCACTGACAGATATTAAATTATCAATTAACATCACACATCCAACCCACACCTCAGTTATAACTGTATCACTTTGGAAAATGAACTCAAAATTATCCAAGTGAACAAAGGAGATGCGTAGTAATATCATGAACATAGAAGGAATTAAGAAAGCATAATTCCATGATACTAAAAGTTATGTAGATGAGGGAAATGGAAATTGGAAAATTGAATGCTCACCATAATTAGATGGGTCAATAAAGATTTCTGGCAAGAGATGAAATATTGTAGTACTATCTAAACTATAAACACAGTAAAATGCTAAGATATGACCTCAAGTTAGGAAAATGGTCATTGAACCTCACCTTTAAATTATATTTCTTCAGGAACTCTTCCGTGCAATCAGGACCCCATAATAGACCAATACCTCTCTCTTTGTTTGGAGAAAGGCCTGGTCTCATCGACGGATCTGACCACAGCACGTCACCGGGTATCAAGTTCATACCTTCCCATGGTGGATCTAGAACTGATCTCCTTGCTTTAGATAATTCCTCCAAAGAACCAAGAGATAACAAGTTCACATCTGGGTTCAAAATAATCCTACGACCCTTCTTCCCCTTGGGCCTCTTTGATGGGGTAACGGCAATGCTGCGGAAAAGCCCTCCATGAGCAGTGTAAACACGGCCAGCTATAATAGAGGCTAACGGAAGCCCTTCGAAGCATCCTAAACATTTTCGGTAGACATGTTTCCCATGATCTCCGTACTTGGCCATCACCTCTTGCTCAAAACCATAGACCGATGTGCAATATTTAGATTCATGATTTCCACGGAGAAGAAAAACTCTATGTGGCAAAAAGACCTGCATGTCAGAAGAGAATAAACAGAGGGATACCAAATCAATCCAACTAACTCCATTCCATAGTTTTAGTTTTGGTCTTTGAAAAGAAATGTAACTCATCAAAAAATAAATAAATAAATAAATCATTCCAACTGAAACATGTGGACCATAGACAGCCAAAAACATATGGTTCAACTCCATTGCCCCTTGTCTAGATTTGTAGAGAAGTTGATACAAAACCTTATGGTCAAGGGATCAAGACGTGGCACTAAACAAAAAAGGAGTAATAAGAACACTCTTCCACAAAAAAGAAGAAATGTCCTTCTAAACGTACATATAAACAAGCATGTCAAATGCTCTTCACTTTTCTTATCTATTACTATACTTTGGCTCGGCTTTCCCTCTCCTCCATATGGTACTCTAACTTTCTACCTTACTTCCATCAGTTCCATGTCAGCAGCTTTTGCCACCTCAGTTATATTTTTTTCTCCCCCCTCTTTACGTCTTTTAATTGAAAAAGAAAAAAGTTTCCTAATTACTCTCGCTCTCCCTAAAATCAATTTTCCTAATCTAACCAAGTTTCATGATCTAAAATCACTTCTTTTAATTGACAAACATATCATTTGGTCACAAAATAGTATTTTTGATGAACCCATAAAAAAATTTCAAAGGGTATTAGAATACAAAGAAATTCTAATAATCACATTGTGGTCAAGTCAGGCCTTTGTTTAGTATTACCTTTTGAGATTGCTTTGTTCTTTTTTATCAGCTCCTGGGTCTATATTGGTTTGTTCAGTGATAGAGCAAAGTGATGCAAATGGACCCATTTGTAAATAAAGTGTGCTTTTTTTGACAAGTAAATACAGTATGTTTTTCTATCACAAGCATTTTATTATTTGAATTATGAACTGTTCTTTCATGTTAGGGAATGCCGAAGATATATAATTGACACACACACACCAAATGGAAAAAATGCAGAAACTTAAGAAACATAAAAATAAATTCCCATTACCCCCATCTCAGATTCTTAAATTTGACAGACATGGCCTTTTCATCAAGACAGAGCCATAGATTTCTAATGAACTATATGAAACATTTAAAGGACATTATCAAGGAGTGGATCTGTTGTTTAGAAATTAGGTGGGGTTTTTAGTGGTTTTGGTTTTTAGATGAGAATTTGAAAAGAAAAAAAAAAAAGAGGGTGGGAATGACACATGTAGTGTGTTGGTGGGCTACATGTTGAGCATGATGGGGTTGGATCAAGTAGATATGGGAGGAGTACAGTTGTATATTTCACTTTCGGGCTGGGTTTTTAAGATTGATGGCCTAGGCATCCACTCTAGAGTCTAGACTTTAAGTCGTGGATTATGGTCATCAATCCAGACCATCTAGCCCTTAGATTTACTATAAACTGAAGTCCATACCGTTGGGATGATTCATAACCATCCGAATGTTATGCCTGATAAAAAATATAATTCCACACACCAAAAATCAGTATTCTAAGTCATCGAGGTAAGAAATGTATTATATTAGATATACTTTTACACTTTGATTTCTATTAAAATTGAATCCAACTCTAAACGTCAATATCACCTCATTTCACTCTTCTCCATCTCTATATCCTCCCCTCCCCCTCCTTCCTCTAAGCATTAATCACAAGGCACAAATTTCAGGAAAGAAGCTCGTCTCTTCAAGTAATGTAGAAGAGCCTACTACTTTCATCTTTCATGCGCCGTTTCGGTCAGTCCTGCATATTAGCCTAGCTACATGCATAGAATGTGGGTAATGGTTACTTTCTCAGCACCCATAAACAGAATCTAATTTTTTAAGACACCACACATAACTTTCAATATTAAGAGAAGAAAAGATACGCAAAACAATATAACATGGTCAAATAAATTCATAGGGATGCATTTTCAAACAACAATCATCTCCATTTGTTGTGTATCCCTTCTTAGACCAGTCACTCAATTTTAATAATACGTGCACAGGTATGTGGGCTTTGGATAATTTGATTGCAGAATGAGTTAAACAGAATTTTTATTCAAGAGTGGAGGCACCAAAGTGTTGGTTCTCAAGAAGCTTGTGGTGCAAGCAGTTACGAAACATCTATTTTATTATATTAAAAGACGTTAAGATATGTACAATTTAACATAATTCTAAAGTTCAGCTTATTTACTAAAAATTTTTTTGGTAATTAATAATTATGATGTGTTATTAATGAGAAATATATTAAAGGGAAGAGAGTACCCGAAGGTGCCAGCTTGCTCAGTTGGTAGAGTTTGTGGATGATGATACCATAGACCTGGGTTCAAAACCCACCTTCACAGAGTTACTGATATCTTTAAAAACAGGCTTACCTCGCCAAAAAAACGAAAAAAAAAACAGAAGAGAGTACCCTAAAACAAGGTTTTAAATGGTCAGTTATAATGTTATAGAGGACACTTAATGTTATCATGTATCCATTATAACAGGTCATATCTGACTCAAAAAAGGTAAAAATATATTATTTTATTGTTTTTAAAAAAAAAATTCAAAATAACCTTGATAATGGTAGAATAACAGAATAACTGATAATGGACAAAATAACAGCAGTTATTCCACTATAAAGCCAAGCCCATTTTTTCAGTTTTTAGTGTTCTTTTCTAAAAAAACTTAATGGGGTTGGAGTGTTATTGTTATAACCAAGGTTTAAAGGGGACCGTTATAACGGTATAACGGACTGGGGGCGTTACCGTTTTTCCGTTATAACGAAAAAAACGGAAATAACGGAAAAAAACTGAAAAAAACGGAAAAAAAATGGAATAAAACGGAAAATAACGGCCTTTTTTTTTCACAAAATTTTCCAGAAAATAACGGTCGTTATTTTCGTTATAATGGCTGTTATTTTCTGGGCGTTTTAACGGTCCATAACGTAACGGGGTAGGTCCGAATCTGTTATAAGGGCCATTTTTTAAACCTTGGTTATAACAGCCATTACAACATTTTTTTTAACCATGCCCTAATATACAATAAGCGTACGGGAACACTGTTACAAGTTAATCAGTTGAGTTCCCTATAGACAACCAGTGCCCGTGCTGAGCACGGGCATAAAACACAAGTTGCTATTATGTATAACCTAATCATATGCTATGATTTTTATGATATCTACATATTTTCTCTTTCGTTGTCAACAATATTTTGGTGTCCCTCTCCATTAATTTCAGTTATCGGGGAATTAAAACTTCAAAAAATAATAATAATGAAAGAAAGAAAAAACAAAAAGTTAAGCAATAGAAAGTGGAAATGGTAACACAGAGAACCCAGTAATACAAAACAGAATTAAAATATCCACATTATAAAAAGATTTTTAAATTCATAGATGTCAAAAAGCACAAGTAGTTTCATGTCTCACATAATTCAAAATTAAAGAAACACAAAAAAATTATGTTTTTACTCAATATATTGTCTAAAGGATGATCTATTTTCCTTCTTAAAATCCAATTTGAGAAGATAAGAGCCAAACCACAGATACACATTGCTCATAGAATTCAAAAACTTCATAAATTAACATCAAGATCATATTTTTAAAGCAAGGTAACAAAAGACTTGAAATCTAAACAAAACATTACCTTCCAAGCCAGTAAAAGCAGAAAAGTTTCCAACCCCCATGCCCCTCTATCAACGTAATCTCCATTAAACACGAAGAACCGATTATCGGATGGGAACCCAGCATCCCGCAAAAGAAAGATGACATCATGCAATTGCCCATGAACATCGCCCACTACAATCACGCTTGAATCATCTCCACAGCCATCAATTCTCACACAGTTGGGCTCTTTGTGGAGGATCTTTGAAGCTGAGAGAACAAGGGTATCGAGGATAGAGACGGGTACAACAGAGGGAAAATCTGACGGAGGGAGATATCTCGACGACCACTCGAAAATGGAGATGAGGTCTTGGATCCAATCAAGAGTTACTTTGCCATTGGGAGGCCATGAAAGAGGGATCTGAGAAGGTGGTGGAATTGGTTTATCATCGGAGATGGAAAGATTATCTTCAGCTGGAGAAGAATTTGAAGTAGTAGTAGTAGTAGTTGGAGATTCTGATTGTGACAACATAGCCTCTGTCAAAGAATCTATCGGAATTTTGGAACCCTAAAACTGTTGTTAGGGGATTTGTTCCTAAAAGAGAGTATTTTGGGCAAATGGGATTTTCGTTTTTTGGAAAATCCAAGAAAGAATGAGAAAAGAAACGCTCTTCACCGCCAAGCCAAACCACCCTTGAGAGTTTCTAATAATTGCTACGGTACCCCCGGAAGATTTTGATTTTCTCGTCTACCCTGAAAGAAAAGGTATTTAGTTTGTATACCCCTTACTGATTACAATTGGTAAAAGTTGCCCCTAAAAAAAGTGTTATTATTTTCCTAGCGCGTAAATCTCAACCCAGGCAGCTTAACTCCGGCGATCTGCACCCACGCAATCAGTCGACGAGGGCTCCTTTTCCCTGGCGAGCTCTACGGTCTGGAAGAGAGGAGAGTGGATTTCGTCTCTAGTGTGAGAAAGGGGAATATAAAGTGGATTTCGTCTCTTGTTTACAAAAAATAAAAAAAACAAGAGAAAACCTTCGCTCACACACTTGTGTGTGAGCAAAGCCGATCACACATCACAATATGAGCCAGGGGGCACACTCTTAGAAGACGATGACCGTATGGATGTTTGGCTAGTCCCTCGGTGGACTTGTAAACCAAAAATTAGCTTGATTGGTGATTTCTACGCATTGGATTGGAATCATTTGCATGGGTTGCTTTTAACCGTATAATTTAGAGCATTATTGACCATTATTTGGGGTACTAGATCCAAAGGTCTAACATTACTAATCAGGGCGATTATTAGTTTTGAGGTCCAACGAGGGACTGGCCAAACATCCATATGGTCATCGTCCTCTAAGAGTGTGCCTCGTGGCTCATATTATGATCTGTGATGGGCTTTGATCACATAGGTGTGAGCGAAGGTCTACTCCAATAACAAATGTGACGATTCATTTCTAATGTGAGAAAGGGGAATTTACTTGGTTGGTCTTGTCTTGATCTCGTAAATGCTTGACTAATCCCTTGCTGAGTTATACAATTATCTATCTACACTTTAACGGACGAAGCCCTTTTTGCATGTGGAATGTTAAACCCAAATATTCCAAAAATATCCCTATTTTTGCTTCTTTTGTGTTCTTTAAATTATTCACATAGAAGGGCCCTTTGGTCTTTTGGTGTAAAAGCACGCTATCACCCATACAGCTCACTCAATGCTTTTCTTATAAAAAAAATATTTATTCTTAATATGACTCAAATTCTTTAAATTGGCAAACATTGTTTCTTTTAAAATTTCTCATTTGTAAGGGTGCTTTGGTCATTTAACATTTTCACATTTCAACTCAAGCGTTTATTGAATTCTCACATGTCACGTGAACTCTATCCACCGAAAACATTAGATATAATGTCCATCATCAAAGTTGACGACGGATCAATAGTGTGTGCCACATGACACACTATTAGAGGCTACTAACTGTATGGATGTTTAGCACACCCCTAGATGGACTTATGTAACAAAAATTGAGTTGATTAGTCATTTCTAACCTTTGAATCTGAGTACACCAAATGTTGTCTAAAACCCACAATCACAAATAAACCATGAAAAATACTCTAATCCAGTGGATGAAAATTAATATTAATCAAGATGAATTTTGGTATGTAGGTCTACCTAGGGATTGGTCAAACATCCATATTAGCAGTGATCTCTAAGAGCGCTACGTGGCTTGTAATATGGTCCATTATCAATGTGGATGTTTGAAAAAATAAAAAATAAAAGTTAATTAAGTGTACTGTATGTATCTATTATTAAAAGAGTAATGATCACATGTCCAAGAGCCATTGACGTTATCATATTGCATAGTAATGTCCTTTTGTCATTGGCCAAATAATACTCAAATATCACAATTAAAAACAAACCATGAAAATGTCTCTAATCCAACGGATAAAAATAACTAGTCAAGATGAGTTTTTGTATGTAGGTCCACCGTTCACCTAGGGATGGGCCAAACATCTATAGGTCAGTGATCTCTAAGAGTGTTCCACATGTAACATGCAACGTAAAAATAAATAAAATAAAATAACGGGTATTATATAGCTCCAACTTTGTTTGGTAAGCAACAATCTATATATCTATATTATAGCAGAGAAGCGAGCAGCCTCGTTCTCTCTCCTCTACATCAAGTTGACGTGGTACTCTCCTCATGCAGAGTGCCATGTCAACAACTTAAAATTCTCTTTCCTTTTTCATCCATTTGACTTTACCCTATTTTTTTTGTCTTTTCCAAAAACACCCCTTGACACTTTAAGTAATGCACCTCAAACGTTAAGGACTTTTTAGACTTTCTAACCAACTCAATTTATTTTTCTTTAAAATCTCAATTATTTATTCCTTAATTCTCTCTTTCATTCTTAAATTATTTATTCATTCATTCTTAAATTCGTATTTTTCAACGTCTCTTAACACCCTTTTATTTTTCAAAACATAACATTCACAACCTTCTATTTATGTTTCAATCAAAATGTTTATCCCATTACCACCGCCTCCATTATGGCTTTCTAATGGCTTTCCATCTCCTTCCTTCCATTTTCACAACATTTTATTTTCAATTGAAACGTTTTTCCCATTAACATCACTTCCATTATCGACATTTAATGTCTCTCCATATTCCGTTAATAAATAAATATCCATTTAATTAGCCATTAATTCGGTAATATATAAATATTCGAATTTAGGTAGGGCTCTCACATTTTCTCTCACCGACTGAGCTTCTTCGAATGACGAAGACACAAAAGTATGAGAAAAGTCAATATGGTTCGATATCTTTATCATCTCTTCTAAAACTTTTTTTTTCCTTCAATGAGTCGTATCTGCTGAATACTAGATTTGGGCCTTTAAAATAATTGTTATTCAATTATTTACATTCATGTTTATGTTTAGACTCTAGAATGGTTGTTTGTTTATTTGTACGGTTTCAATTTTTTAGGATTATATAAATCTTTGAAGGAAAAAACGAAGATTATGAAATTTTTTTTATTTTCTTCCATTGTTAGCCATTTTATTTATTTATTTTTTTATCATGTTTTACAGGCTAAGGGGATGTTGTTGAAGATAACGAAGAAATGATTATGAATAAAAATAATATGAAGATGGAGAGAACTGATGAAAGGGTCATCACTATTATGGACATAGTGGATGTACTGTTGTGCGATACTTGAATGTAAAAATGAAGATTATAAAAACTTATTTTTTAATTTCTTTTGGTTTTAGCAATTTTTTCATTTTCTTATCATGTTTAGAGATGATGAAGGGAAATGGAATAGTTAAGCAATTTTTCTGTATTATTTCCTACTACAATTAAATGTAGATATAAAAATTAATTGTTGTTAGTTTGTATTTTCTATTTCCACCCGTGCTTTAGCACGGGCTTTCATTACTAGTTATATACTAAAAGGGAACATATAATGTAGATATAAGAGCATCTCCAGCATGTCCTCGTCCCTTTTGCCATACTTAGGTAACAATCAGCCTTAATAAAAAGATGTTATCTCCCTTCACTTCTTTAAAATAGTAAAGAGATTTAGTCAAATTACTATTTTGTCTTTTTAAGTTCGGAGATGAAAAAAGTTGCACGTATATGCACTTGAGTAAGATTTTAAATGGCAGGAAGATATGGCAAATGAAGAATTTCACTAACATTGGCGGGGTGGAGAGTATTTTTATCTAACCTCTCAAAATAACGAGGAGGTTAACAACCTTGATGAAGGATGAATTTGGGGAGTTTTCTCCTAACTTAGGCTTGCAGAACAAAGATGAGGACATATTGGACATGTTCTAAGCAAAAAAGAAAGAAAATAGGAAAAACACCATCCCGACCTCGAAAACCACATGTATGGGATCTAACTGTTTACGAATCCACACAAGGAAATCAGACGTCTAGGTTCTAGCTAGACCTGTTCACCCATCCCATGATGCCAAAATGTGGGCTGTATGATTACCTTCTCAAGCTAGTAGTATAAATGATAATCCAAAATGTGGTTTAGAGAGGTTTTTACTAAGGTTTTAGATGAACTATTATAATTGTATAACAGATAAATGACGTTATTGTTATTCCGTTATAATGCCCTGATATTTTAAAGGACAGAAAAAAAAAAAAAACAACAAACGGAAGATAATGGTATATGCCAAAAATAATACTAAGTAATGGAATAAAAATAATATTTTTATTACGTTCACAAAAAATGACCGTTATATCCATTATAAGGATTTACAATAGGTTTATAACATATTTATAACAGTTTTTATTTGTGAGAATTTTATAACAGAATTTAAATTTGAAATTCATAATTCAAATAAAAATAAATTTTAAAATAATAGACATTTTATTTTAAAACATTATCAAATTAACTAACTTTTTCCATTATAATGGCCATTATTTTAAAATAACGGCCATTGTAATGGGATGGTGTTAAATAAAAAATAACGTAACAAGCTCAGATCGTTACCGGCCGTTGTAATGGGATGATTGTAATGGACATTTTTTGTCATGAGCTTCATGCAAAGGCCCATGGATCCAATCCCATAACAAAAAAAATTCTCAAGTGGGCCCAGAACAGAAATTTCTCAATTTGTAAACATTTTTTGGTGTGCAAGTTCACCAAGGTTTGGGCCAAACATACATGCATGGGTCAGTGGACCCAAAGAGAGTGCCATGTAACAATTTTTGGCGCGACCAACGCGCGGAACAAGTCCAATACATCAACACCTGTGCTGTGTTTGTCTCTGCCTAACGAGGGCATCTCCATAGGTGCAAGCTATTGGATGTTCCTCGAGATAAGAATGAGCCTCGACATAACACCTGTGCAAGCTTCCTAAGGTGGACTACAACATGTTCCGTTCTTGTCAAAAGCATTAGTTTTAAATTAAAGGAAATCAATGAGCTACGTGGCACACTCTTAGAGGACTCTGACCGTATGGATGTTTTTTCAATCCCTTGGTGGACCTTCAATTCAAAAATCAGCTTGATTAGTGATTTCAAGCCTTTGGATCTTTGTACCTCAAATAGTGGTCAATAATGCTCAAATTCCTACGGTTAAAGTAAACCCATGAAATAATTCCAATCCAACGCCTAGAAAGAAATTACTAATCGGGCTGATTTTTGGTTCGTAGGTCCACTTAGGGATTGGCCAAACATCCATACGGTCAGAGTTCTCTAAGAGTGTGGAACATGGCTCATCAAAGTTTTACACCCGAGGAGGTCATTTGTGTCCAATAAATAATTAATTTACAGTACAAAATAGCAACGGGGAAGCCCATGTAGAAAGTCTCAACCAAACAGTCCTATGCCACATGGTAAATGAGGAATTTTTTTTTTTTTTGAGAAAATTAAGAAATTCAAGGGCAGTAATATTCACAACAGGTCGGTTCCGGCACCAATGTACCCGTAATCGGAACCTATTATGTACGTTGATTCCAGCTCTGGATCCCATTGGTGGTTCCAATTCTGATTCTAGTTCTAATAGCAAAACAAGTGGAATGGGAACCGATAAATATCCGGTTCTCTCCATCGGACATATGTGGTATAAATTATAAAACATGTAAAAAATAAACAAATAAAATAATATTTATAATAAAGTTTAGAAGAAACATAACGTCTTTAGTATGATATGCTAAAAAAATGCTATATACCTTCGTCTACGGTCCTATCAATTTCAGTTCCAGTTCGGTCGAAGTACTAATGTATAAAAAACCAAAACTTTTTATATATGGGTCGTGATGTAACAAGGTATACCTGAGATCGTTTCAATTGCGGAAGCGGCATTTTTGGTAGTCACCACTGCCATCTGGTCCCACTGACCGCATGGATGTTTAGCCCACCCTTTAATAGACATTCATACAAAAAATCAACTTGTTTAATGATTTTTATCCATTGGTTTTAGTACTCAAAAATGGTTGTATTCAACGGCTATAAGAACGCCTTAAATGGTGCTAAAAAGTGTTAAACTCTAATGGTTATAAATTACCAATCAAGGTGATTTTTGGTATGTATATCCATCAAGGGGTGGGATAAACATCCAAGCGGTCAGTGGGCCCAGATGGCAGCAGTGACTACCAAAAATGCACCACAAATGCCGCTTCCGCAAATGAACAGTTTCAGGCATACCTTGTTACATCTTTTTCCTTTATATATTTAGGTTCCGGGTCTATTTAGCTCATGGTTCGAAATCTCGGGATTGGAGGCTGGATCGGTGGGCTCCGCTCTCAATGTGGATCGCCCAATCCAAAATGGGATCATGCATCTCGCCCTGAGCCGAAGTGAGACTTCCAGGGAAGCAGTGATCTTGGGGCGGGACGATCCAGTTTTTCAGTGGATAGGTGGGCTCCGATCCAGGCATTGATGAAGGAGACGGTTAGGTTAAGTTGGTAGCCAATAAAGAACTTTGCTATATCCCTTTATGAATCTTGATACATTCTTCCGAATTCATGCTAGTGTTCATGAAAGAGATGGTCTAAGAAATAATTAATGGATCATAAACAGAATTTGTTTTGACATTACTCAAGTCACCCTGACCAGTAATCTACAGCCATTAGATTTTTAGTACTTTTTTAAGATGTGATTCTAGCCGTTGGATTCAACTATTTTTTGTGTGAGTACTAAAACCAACGGCTACAAATCATCAAGTGAGCTGATCTTTGGTATGAATGTCTACCAAGGGGTGGGCTAATAAACAATAAGAGAATTTTTGACATAACCCCCCACGTTATCTTTGAAATTTGACATACCCCCCACACTTTGAAAAAGCTGACATACCTCCTATGACTTGGTCCAAGGTCAGTTGACCAATGTTGACTCGAATTGACCATAATATTTTACATTAAAAGACAAAAATACCCTTGTCTTCAACCATGGAACAAGGGTTTGGATCAAAACCAAACCCCAAAATCAAATGGATGTAGTGGACGGCAAGCCAAAAGATACAAATGGGTTAGTTGTCCATCACTGGAGACCAACCCACCAGAATCTCATGTTGGTCATCTACTACTCCGACGAAAATTAAAAACCATTTTGGAGTTTTACATTTTTTTTTTGAAACACCAACTTAAAAAAAAACTTCTAAGGTTGAAGTGGCATTGTAATATAAATATTAAGCTCTTAATCTTTTCTTGGTATCTCAACTAGCATTGGGGATTCCCACTCCATATATATATTGATTGGATATTTTTGAACAATAATAGTTAGGAGGAGATCATCCATTTTCAATCTAAAATTGGATGGAAAATACAAGCTTGAGTCTATGGTCGGACAACCCAATGATTTTTTTAATTTTTTTCGGAGTGGTGGATGACCGGCATGAGACTCCAGTCATTTGATTTGGCTTGCCATACACCACAGCCATTTGGTTTGGGGGTTTGGTTTTGGTCCAAACCCTTGTTCCAAGGTTGAAGATAATGGTATTTTTGTATTTTAATGTAAAATATACTGGTCAACATTGGTCAACTCACCTTGGACCAAGTCATAGGGGGTATGTCAACTTTTTCAAAGTGTGGGGGGTATGTCAAATTTCAAAGATAACATAGGGGGTATGTCAAAAATTCCCCAACAATAAACATACGGGCGGTCAGTGGGGCCAGATGGCAGGGATGACTGACAAAATTCGTGCTTCCTCACCCTAAAAAGCGGCAGGTATGGCTTGTTACATCACGACCCTTTGATTTATACCCAATTGACTAATGGAGATGGTTGGTATGCATCTTGTCCTTTGGGAGGGGACAGGATGGGGGACAGGTTTCCTCCATGTTATGGGTCCTAGGAGTAAACCTTCGCTCACACCTGTGTGTGAGCAAAACCGATCACACGCCACAGTATGAGCCACGTGGCACGCTCTTATAGGACGATGACCGTATGGATGTTTGGCCAGTCCCTCTTTGGACCTGAAAACCAAAAATTAGCTTAGATTAGTTATGTCAGACCTTTGGATCTAGTACCCCAAATAATGGTAAAAAATGATCTAAATTCTTCGGTTAAAAGTAGCCCATACAAATGACTCCAATCCAACACTTGGAAATGACTAATCAAGCTAATTTTTGGTTTACAAGTCCACCGAAGGACTAGCCAAACATCCATACGGTCATCGTCCTCTAAGAGTGTGCCCCGTGGCTGATATTGTGATGTGTGATCGGCTTTGCTCATACGCAGCCGTAGATATGTCTTTGATGATGGATGCTCACAAACATCTGCAGTGGCCACATGTCACACTCTTGCAGACCACTGATCGTACGGAAGTTTAGTCCATTCTGGACCAATCTATTCTGCACACGTTTGCACCCAAATAACGCTCAATAATGCTCAGATTTCGACAGTTGAAATCAACCCATGAAAATAACGTCAAATAAATCGGTTAGAAATCACTAATCAAACTGATGTTTTGTGTACCGGTCTACCGAGGGACTGGCCAAACATCCATACGGTCATCGTCCTCTAATAGTATGCCACGTGGCTCGTATTGAATGCTGTGACCGGCTTCCGTCACATCTTGTGACACCAGTTTTACTCCCTTGTCAGCACTGTTGGATGTGCATTGAAAAACGTGTTCTTATTGTTTTCAAAAAAATATTTTATAAATTAAAAACACAGTTTTCAAGGGGCATTCAAAGGTGGATGCAACGTTTACATACTTTTAAGTCTGCAAATGTATGCAGACTAGATTTGTCGGCCCATATTCTTAGGTGAACCTACAAAATAAAAATCAACCTGATTGGTGATTTCCAACCGTTGGATCTGACTACCCCAATTAATGCTTGAATCCCATAGTTAAAAATCAACCCATGAAAAAGACTTAAATTAAATGGTTATAATCCGGCTGATTTTTAGTTTGTAGGTCCACCTAAGAATGGGCCACCAAACATCCATACCGTCAGTAGTTTCTAAAAAGTGTGCCACATAGCCAATAAGACAATGGTCCGTCGTCAAAGATTTATTTTAGTAGTGTGGATTCCAGCTGCTAACCCTAGTCAGAGTCTCGTAGATGTGCACTCCCTCATCGTCTGTCTTCCCTATTGGGTTGTGTGTCCCTTGTCTTATCCTTATCATAGACATGAAACTTTCCCTCTAGACAGAATTGGGGATTTTCCATGTGGTTGTTGAGCAAGCTCCGAACCTATGACTTTTTAACGTCACCCATAACCATAAGTAGCTCTAACAAATTAAATTGGACTTAGCTCCAGAGTCCAGCCAAGGTTTAAATTGGACTGTAATGACGCTATAACGGATAGGTTCAGAAAAGGTCTAAATGTTACAATTTTTAACGATAAAATAACGGATAACCAACATTATTACAGTCCTTATTTTCAAGATGATGATTGCCATAACTTAAATTTGTTTTACCAATATTATAACAGGCGTTGTCATTTTTTAAACCATAGAAAAAATATTGACCTATTTTACTGTTAATTAACAACCGTTATAACGTTCATAATTGTAAAGTTACCTCCCGTTTATGTCAGTATAACGGTCTCTTTCAAACCTTGGTACCCGATGTAAAACTTTGCTGTATTCCTTCATGATTATCTATTCATCGTTCCAGCTGACCCTAGTCGTTGATTTGCACATCCTCAGCCTCTGTCTACCCCCATAGAGACACATTGGGTTATGTGTCCCTTGTCCTATCGTCAACAAGGAAGCTTTCGCTCTAGCCAGAATTGTGATTTTTCACGTGGTGGTTGAGGTACCGTTTATTAAAACTGTTATAATGCTGTCATAACAGTTATGCTCCAACTCCGTTACATTATGTGGTATTTAACGGTAGAAACTTTCTAACATAGTAAACAGTTATAGTGACTGTTATTTTGAAAATAACGTAGCTGAAAATGAACTAAAAAAACAAAAATAAAATAAAATAGACCTACTTTGACACATTATTAACCACCGTTATAAGGTCATAATGGTAACATTACCTGCCCATTTGTCGTTAAATGGTTCCTTTCAAGCATTGGCGCCAACTCGTAAATCAAAAACCCTGACTAGGTAGCTACCTATCTAAAAAACGTCGCTACCATCTGGGAGGTGGGTCAGATTTCAAATCTCATAATATGTGGTATCCTATGTGCTACTTGGAGTTCTACAATGCCACATCAATTATTATTGGGAAAAAAAAAACTTTTCAAATATATGATTTGAAAAAAAAAAAAAAAATTGCAATTAAGGCTTAGGGTGATCCAAGATTCCCCCTACGGGGAGAAGCAACAGTCGACCTGTCCAACAAAGATCGCCTACACCTTAAAAAATGAATTTTGATCCAACGATACGGTCTCTAGACTCTTGTTCCAAACTGTTGACCATTTTCTTCAAAATTTTCTAAAGAATGTTCCAAAGTTTTCCAAATCTCCTTTGCTTGAAATCAAATTTTCCTTGCTTAACACACCGCCCTCCACGGCATGTAATACAATGGCGATGTCCATAATCAAATTATTTCGTGAATTAGATCGCTTGACTATCTACATATTGAGTACAAACAAGAAAAAAGAAAAAGAAAAAGAAAAAGAAAGATCGTTTTTTCTAGAAGATCTGAAATTTATGGATCATATTTAGGTTTTGAAAGATAAGAAAAAATGAATAAAACTTATATGACGTCCCACAATACGAGCCACGTGGCACACTCTTAGAGGATGCTGACCATATGGATGTTTGGCCAATCCCTATGTCGACCTACAAACCAAAATTCAACCTGCTCATTGATTAGTAGTGTTGGATTGAAGTCATTTTCTTGGGTCGATTTTAACGGTAAGAATTTGAGCATTTTTTTCATTTTTTGGGTACAAAGATCCAAAGGTTTTAAATCACTAATCAGGTTGATTTTTGGTTTGTAAGCCCATATAAGGATTGACCAAACATCCATACGGTCATCGTCCTCTAAAAGTGTGCCGGTTGGTCATATAAGTTTTAATAAGAAAAACCATAGAAGATTAGGAGATCATTTTCGCTCAATGACGCTATTGAGCAAAAGCACTTCCGCATCCTACACATACCCCTAGCAAAATTATTTTTAAATGTAATAGTGTTGTTTCGGGTACATGTTTGATGTAGAGATGCTGTTGAGCAAAAAAGTTATCGAAAATTTGTGAACATACTACTTGATAATAAATGCAACAGCGTATGATTATACGTCAAATACTGGAACAATAGTATAGATGAACGGCAGTAGTGCGATCCACGTGTAAAGCAATCGCGAAATTAGGCACACGACTACCACTAATATCTCTTTACTCTACCTACTTTGACAATAACAAATATAAAAATAAAATATAAATCAGACAAAAGGAGAAGGGGGTTGGTGGACAACCTATCTGACTTAGGGTACCCCCTTTTTTATTTGATACTTTTCAAGTTTCTCACTTTTTCTTTTTTCTCTATTTTAGTAGAGGGTTTCTTGCAACCTTTTTAGAACATTCAAACCATCATTTATTCACCAATGTCATTATGAGAGACTACTAGTCAACTTTGTTTAGCTAATATAAGTACCACTTTTATATGACAAAAATGCCCATGGAAACCTTTGAAATACCTAAATTGGCTGTAGAGAAAAATTAACTCCAATTTTACTTCTACCAATTAGCATAATAGCCTGACTAGAATCAGAGATGATCTTAGCCCTTGAATTCATGAGATTGTTAAGAGTAAAAGAGATGCGTTTTGATCCGTTAGATGAGCAAAGGACAAAACCTTTGAGATTCGTGTGGTTGGAATCGCGATGACCGTCACCGATTTGGAGTCTGGACTTAAGGACAATGATAGAGATGACAGCCACTAATTAAGGACGATGCTAACACTGCCTACATACCTACTTGTCTAAGTTGGTAAGGGTTTATATTGTCGACTGACCCATCTTGTTTACTACTAGTGGGTGGCCCGCGCCCATCGCACTCCCCGACAAAGCATTTGCCAAAATCAAGATCAGTTGGGAGAAAAGATCTCGGCCCTTCAGATGGGGAGACAACTGAGCTCCCTTGTCATATAAATACTCCTCACATACATTTGGTTAAGGAAGACGGCATCATAAGCATATTATTTGAGCAGGTAAAACTAGTACACCGATAAAACTAGTATGTAAACAGTTGCATACTTCAGAGTATGTAAATGTGGGCAGAAGTCGACACGTAACTACCAATTCCCCGTGTTAACCCAATGACGCCTACACGATTTAACCCTTTTAAAAAAAATTAAAATTGGAAACATTGAATTAACCAGGGGGTTTGATTGTTCCGTGTCTCCTTCTACCACATTTACATACTCTAAAGCATGGTTTAAAAAACTGCCGTAATAACAGATTTGGACCTCCCCGTTACGTTATGTACTGTTAAAAGCCCAGAAAATAATGGCCGTTATTTTCATTGTAACGGCCATTATTTTCCGTTATAATGAAAATAGCGACCGTTATTTTCTGGGAAAATTTGTGAAAAATGGATGTTATTTCATTAATTTCCATTATTGAAAATTTGAATTTCAGAGTAATTTTTTTCTATTTTTCTCCATTATTTTCCATTTTGCCCCTGAGAGTTAGAATTCGTTATAACGGAAAAAACGGTAACACCCCCAGTCCGTTATACTGTTATAACGGCCCCTTTTCGACCTTGCTCAAAAGTATGCAATCGTTTGCACGCTAGTTTTTCTCCCCGACAAACATTGAAGGCTAGGTTTCTTTTTTCCTAGCTCAAAAATATATCTACTTGGACTTAGTTAATTTTCCTAGGGGTACTTGAGTCACATAATTAATAAAAAGAGACAGGAGGATTTTTTTATAGCCTCCAACTTGATCCTTTATTCCTTTTCCCATTATATGTCTTTTCTATTATTTTTTTAAGACTAATTTGGTCATGCCCACGTTGTAAAATTCCCTCATCTTTTTCCAAAGACCGTCCAAAGCTCCAATTTTCCATGTTCCTTCCTCCCCTCCCCTCCCCTCAAAATCCCACATTTACTCAAAAAGTCATTCTTCGCCCTTATTTATATAGCCCATAAGAAAGCTTGTTCTAATTTTGTTAAGAGATGGATCATCTGAGCTACAACAGGGTTGGCCGGCGAGCACATCGATCGAGAGGTTTTCGACTGAATCCTAGACGGTTTTCGGTTTATCGGCTACGCACCAAGTTCTTACATTTCATCAGGCTTTTGAGTAGGTGGAATTGGAAATCTTCATATCAACAAGCTATAAAATCACTAAAGAAAGGTATCAGTAGAAGTAGTAGCAGAAGAAGTTGCAGTAGTCAAAGGGGTCTGGCAATGGAGGAACAAAAAATTCGTCATCCGGATTATAAGTTAAGGTCATATTGTCGCTCAAATTCATTTTATTCCGAAGCGATTGCGGAATGCTTGGAGTTCATCAAAGGATCGGCTATTTCTGTGGATGAGAACTCGGTCACCAGGAGATAGGACGTCGACCAAAGAGACGATATAGTCGTGTAGGGGAGCATGCGGTATGTGTCTACTGATTGATTTATTAGAGGCACAATATACGTTAATTTTTGTGTGTGTGTGTTTGTTGTTTTTGGATGGCTAAGTGGGATTCGAACCTGTGACCTGAAGGTTGCGCCATTCCATCAACTTATGGACTCAATCCACCTTTTAGGGGGAGAATGAAAATCTGTACTCGAATATGGGAATTGGGTACAGATCTTGTGTTTTGTTTCTTCTTTTGTTTTTTGTCTTCTTGAGTCATCATGGCAATTTTGTAAAATATATATATGGTGTGAATAATTATAAATATTACATTTTATTCGATTGTCGGCTCAAAGTTTAATACAAAATGGAAAAGGAAAACTGTAGAATGGTTGGTTTTCTTGTATTTTCTTACAGTAAAGGCCTGTTTGGAAAGCTCATGTTATTACCCAAGCTCAGAAAGGAAGAACTGGTTTCATGTTGAGCTTTTTTTTTTTCTCAGAAAAGCCAATTCTAGTCCTGTTTTAGGAGCAAAATCGGAAGAAGAAAAGACTAAAAAGTGGGTCTCACACGGTTACAAAATACAGGCCAGAACGGCTAGACTTGGATTGATATCAACTGGCCCCATTTATTGATTTTGCAAACGGGTCCTAGGAATCTTTAGAATCAGCCCATGTCGTGAGATGTTTGGTCAAGTCTAATAACGAGCAAATCCCTCGTTTTGTATTGCCGAGACAAGCACCTAATCTTTGTAACCAAATTGAGCCGAGGAGCCGAGTGACGTGCCAGCACTACTAATTGAGTGCCAGCGCGTAGCTGTGGTCAGTAAAAAGGGAGTCGGCGCCTTTCCAAGCACTTTCCAGTGTGAGCCACCAAGGAACGTCCCGCGTTCCGCGGAAGTAGCTTGTTCAAATCGCGTCACGAGTCTACAAGCCGCATTGAGGTCTGAAGCACATGTGAATGAGGATTCAAAAATGTAACCCGCGTTTCCCTTCTTTTGCCGTTATTGACTAGAAAATAAAAGACTTGGACAAAGATGACGCTCTTCGTCGTCCATTTTTATTTTTTATTTTTAGCGCTTACTCGTTGGTGTGAAGATAGACGCTTGCTCATTGATTTCAAACTTTTATACTGTATTTTTTCTTCCACATTAATGATTGTGTCCCCCTTTTTTTTAATTTTTGGAAAAAAGGCATACCTTAAACTCTTTGGTGTGTCGGAAGCACATTTTGTTGCTCAACGCTGCAATCTGGGTCCACTGACCGCATGGATGTTCAGCCCACCCCTCCGTGGATATACATACCAAAAATCACCCTGATTGGTAATCTCTAGCCATTAGATTTTAGTACTTTTTAAGTCATGATTCTAATCGATGGATTCAACCATTATTTTTGAGTACTAAAATCAATGGTTAAAAATTATCTACCAAGCTGATTTTTGGTATGAAAATCTACCAAGAGCTAAACATCCATGCAGCAGTCAGTGGGCGCAGACGGCAAGTGGTGAGTAACAAAAGTAGTGCTTCCACAAGCCAAAAAGCTTGGGGTATACCTTGTTACATCACGGCCTTTTTTTTTTTTGGATCCACCTAGGGATTGACCAAACATCCATAGGTCAGAGTCCTCTACGAGTGTGCCACGTGACTCTTATTGTGTCTTGTAACGGCTTAGGGCTGTCACTGGAGCCCGACCCTTTTTTTTGGGGGGAAGACAAGTTCAGTTAAATAAAGAAAGGGTCGGGCTCTATTGACAGATAAATATAAGCCACGTGACATACTTTTACTGGACTCTGACCGTATGGATGTTTTTCCTATCCCATGGCGGACGTACAAACCAAAAATCAGCCTGATTAATTATTTATAAGTGTTGGATCTTTTTACCTCAATTACTGCTCAAATTCCCACAGTTGAGATCAGCCTATGAAAATAAAGCCAATCTAAAGCCTATAAATCACTAATCAGGCTGATTTTTGGTTTGTAGGTCCACCATGGGATAGGACAAACATCTATATGGTCAGAGTCCTGTAACACTATGCCATGTGGCTTATATTGTGTCTGTCATTTTATATCCGTCAACGGAGCCCGACCCATAAAGAAAGGGTCGGGTTCCGATGACCAACACCTTGGTGTACCCTCGTAGAGGATGAACCAATGGCTGATTTTTGGTGAGGACGATCTCCTCACCAAAAAAAAGTAACCCTAACAAAAAATCAGCCCATTCTAAAATTTCTAACCCTGTTAAATGTGGTTTTCAAGTTACACGGTAAAGAATGATGGTCCATAATTCTTTAACTTCTAAACCAGTCTTTGAATATCGAAATGATTTGAATTTTTGTGAGGATGATCTCCTCACCATATAGATCATATTCACCAAAAATCAGCCATTGATTCATCTTCAATGAGGGTACACCAAGGTGTTGGTCAAAAATGTTGGTCACCGGAACCTGACCCATAAAGAAATAAGACATGCAAAAACAACTATTTAAATAGGCTCAGACTTCAGGGACTCCTCTTTTCACTCGTGCCCTTGGCTGTGGATTCCACAAATCCAACAACTTTATGGGATCTAGTTTCGCTAGGCTGGCAGGGGGCAAGGCGCCCCCTACTCAGAGACGAGCGCATAGACGCTAGAGTCAATGGCATGTTTTTTCTTTACAAGTTAATATAGTTTGTATTGAGATACAGCTTGTATTGAGAGTACTTTACTTATTTCATTTTACAGAGATTGTACATTCTCTTTTAGTGTCCGTGGCGGAGCCAAGAATGGGCCAGGAGTTGGCCTCCTCGACTTTGGGCTTGGGTAGCCTGATGGTTGGGTTCGGGTAGGGCTCAGGCCGGGACAGATATTGTACTCCTTAGGAGGAGCGATATTTGGTTATCCTAAAGTCAGATATTGTACCGACCCAACAATATTTTAAAGATTTTTTCTCATATTTGCACACACAAAAATGTGATACTAAAAAAATTTGTCGATTGGACCCTGAAATGTTAGACTTGTACTGGACTAGAATGAGCTTGGGCCTACCTACGGGTATATCAGGCCGGACTTGGGCTTGGGCTGAGCTAGGCCCTGCCATTAACACCCCTAGTCATCCCATACTTTCTCTCTTTAAAACATTTTTTTGAAACACCCACAACAAAAGGGTTTCCATTATAATAGTTACGTTATTTTAAAATAGGGTCGGGCTCAAGGAACCCCCTTTCTCTGACCCCTCTCGTGTTCGTGTGCTCAGCCGTGGATTTCAAGAATCCAACAGTGGTTGTCAGTGTCGAGCTGGCATCACCTTTCACTTTTTGCGGCATTGACAACTACTGTTAGATTCGTAGAATCCACGGCCAAGTGCACGAACACCAATAAATAGCCAAGCCTAGGCTTAATTTTATACAAATTTTTTTAGGCCTAGCCCAAAACTAAAGACCCGGCCCGCTATATCCATTACTTGGCCGGGATTTGGCCTAAAATTTAAAACTGTAATAGATCTGGCTTGGCTTAGGCCTAGCAACTAAGGCTGTCAAAGGGTAGGGCCTAGCTCTATCCTCACTTATAAAGGTGAGGCCCTAGCCCTACCCTCAAGGGCCAGGGCTGGGTCAGGGCCTAGAAGAAAAGTATTAAAAATATAAATTTTTTTAATAGAAAAAGTGAATATCTATTCTACTATATAATGCACGAAAACCTTATTGCGTGCCTCACGCTAAAGCCCAAATATGCCCAAAATACCCCTCTTTTGTTTCTTTTCATTTTCTTAATTTTTTTAGTTTAGAAGGGGTTCTTTGGTCTTATTGGTGTCAAAGACACGTTAGCCCTGCAACTATTCAATGCTCTCTTTTATTACAAAAATAAAAAAATCTTATTCCTAATATTACCCTCAAGTTCATTAAATTGACAAGCAGTCTCTTTCAAGTGTAGAAATTTTTTTAATTGATAAGGGTTTTTTGGTCATTCAATATTTTCACATGCCTACAAAGCTGTTCAAGCAATCATTATATTTAACGGACAAATTTAGTATGCACCCATTTACATACTTGAAAGTATGTAAACATTGTCAATACTGTTGGATTTCCCTTGAAAACTGTGTTATTTTCAATGTTTTCAAAACAAAATATTTTATAAATTAAAAACACGCTTTTCAATGAGCATTGAATGGTGGATACAATGTTTGCATACTTTTATAAAGCAACAACTGGGGTTGGCACGCATGTGACACAATTAGAGGCGTCTCTACTTTCAAAGGTAAGACCTTCCCTCATTAAATGTCTTCGGGTTGTCTAGGACGTCCACGTTCCTCATCAATGTTGCATACTTTTATAAAGCAACAACTGGGGTTGGCACGCATGTGACACAATTAGAGGCGTCTCTACTTTCAAAGGTAAGACCTTCCCTCATTAAATGTCTTCGGGTTGTCTAGGACGTCCACGTTCCTCATCAATGTTGATGAGGGACAATAGTATAAGCCATGTGGCGTACTCTTAGAGACCACTGACCTTATGGATGTTTGTCCCATTCCTAGGTGGACCTATATACCAAATATTAGTCTGATTAGTGATTTCAAACCTTTGGATCTGAGTACCTCAAAGAATGCTTGAAAGCTATGGTTACAAATCAGCCCATGAAAACGACTCCTATCAAACCCTTAAAAACCACTAATCAAGCTGAGTTTTTGTATATAGGCCCACCTAGAGATGGGCCTAACATTGATACGATCAGTGATCTCTACAGGTGTTACATGTGTAAGGCGCTTCCATGTGTAAGGTGCAAGTGCAGCGCACGTGGCGTTCCCCTAGTTTTAATAATGCACTTAACTTGGTAACGTGTTTCTTTTGTTTAATTTATATAGATTTTTCAATGAATGATTATAATTTTGAAAATGAATCTTCTATTCTTTTTAAAAGTATCGATAATATAAATGATATATTATAAATTTACATTAGAAAAAGTCATTTTAGAATGATTTTGAATAATTATTAAAATTTTCAAAATAGGAAAGATTTTGGGCCATCATAATTTTGGAATGGCTCAATCATTTGGAAATTGTCCAAAATTGTATCATTTTTAAGATAATTATAGCGTCTAACACCAATAACGTTGTGACGTGTAGCTAAGGAAACTGAAAAACCATGCAAACCGGTTTCCCCCTTTTCTTTTGTATGTTTTTTTTTTCAAAAAAGGGTTTGATTCCTTAGGTAGCTTGGAACTCTCATTAACAACGACATGTTAGAACAATCCATTTTTTTTTTAAACAAAAAAAAAAAAGACAATTTAATATAGTTTTGAATATACCATGCACTTAGTGTGCCATTTCTAAAAAAGAGATGCACTATGTGCGTTGTTTTATAGAATATAATTTAAAAACAATAAATATAACAGAGATGATTTGCTAAGGACTAGGTAGGGCTGGGCTCCTTGAGTGTAACCTTAGCCCGGCCTGGCCAGGCCCTAAGGGTTTGAAATTTATATAAAAGCCCACTTTTTAGGACTTTCAAAGGGTAGGGCAGGGCCGGGCCCCCTTACAAGAGGGCCGGATTGACACCCCTACTAGCAACATGTATCTCGGAGCCCAAACTAGGCCCGGACCAAATGCGGCCCATTAACACAGTCCGAGTGTGAACTGTGAACCCTAATCTTCTTTTCGGTGAATAAACTCGCGCGTCGAAATGAACGCAGAAAGTGAAGGCTATGCGCGGCTGCTCAAGGCTCGTAAGTTTTCTCAAGAGAGCCCGAAATTACACAGGACACGGCACGAGCCCCTCATCCGCTTCCGCCTCTTTCTCTGCAACTCCGGTCAAAATTTTCGGCGCCATGGACGAGCTTCAAGCCCTGAAAACCCGCGTATGCATTATCGGCAGCGGCCCCGCCGGCCATACTGCCGCCATCTACGCCGCTCGAGCTGAGCTCAAACCTATTCTCTTCGAAGGTTGGATGGCTAACGACATCGCCCCGGGTGGTCAACTCACCACTACGACCGACGTCGAGAACTTCCCTGGCTTCCCCGAAGGAATTCAAGGGATCGAGCTCATGGACCGCTGCAGAAATCAATCCCTCCGTTTCGGAACCGAAATCATCACCGAGACCGTTACCAAAGTCGATTTCTCTGCTAACCCTCTCAAAGTTTTCACGGACTCGAAGACTGTAGAGGCCGATTCGGTGATTGTCGCCACGGGTGCGGTAGCAAAGAAATTGAAATTCCCCGGATCGGAGGAGTTCTGGAATCGCGGGATTTCAGCTTGTGCGGTTTGCGATGGCGCAGCTCCAATTTTCAGGAACAAACCGTTGGCAGTGATCGGCGGTGGAGATTCGGCGATGGAGGAGGCAAATTTCTTGACCAAGTATGGATCTAAGGTTCATATTATCCATCGGAGGGATGAGTTCAGGGCATCGAAGATTATGCAGAATCGGGCGTTGAGTAACCCAAAGATTGAGGTGCTGTGGAATTCGGTGGTTGAAGAAGCGTATGGAGATGGGGAGAAAGGCCCTTTGGGAGGGCTGAAGGTGAAGAATGTGGTGAGTGGGGAGGTTTCGGATTTGAAGGTGTCGGGATTGTTTTTCGCAATTGGTCATGAGCCGGCAACCAAATTCTTGGATGGGCAGTTGGCTCTGGATTCTGACGGGTATGTTGTGACGAAGCCTGGGACGACGCATACGAGTGTTCGAGGGGTTTTCGCTGCCGGGGATGTGCAGGATAAGAAGTATAGGCAAGCTGTTACTGCAGCCGGCTCAGGTTAGTGCCATTCCTATTTTTATACATGCCTGCCGAACACATCAAATATTAAACTTTAAGTGTATTGGGCATCGACTGTATCGAATCTCATTGCTCCAAGATTATTGCCAAGATCTTTAAAGAAAAGCAATTTGAGCACAGACTCGAATTGCTTTGTTTGCTACTTGATACGAACTGTAGAAAAGTGGGGTGACTCACTTTTATAGGTTCTAGTACACCATGCTCACATTTTATGATCTATTACTCATTATCCATATAGCATTGTTGATCCTTTGGTCGATTGTCCAGATACTCAATAGCCAGATAAAACGGCTTGATAACAAACCAATTTAGATTTCTATGGAACTTAAATTATTTTGTGATGTATATATTTTTTCAATAAATTTGCACGGCAAGCCCTTGCTTTACTTTTTGGGAATTTTTCACATACCCCCCTATGTTATCTTCGAAATTTGACTAACCACCAATTTGAAAAAGCTGACATACCCCCTCATGACCTGATCCACCGTCTTAGACTGTCATTTACTAACAATTTTTTTAACCAAGACAAAAATAGCCCTTTCTTCAACCATAGAACAAAACAATGTGGGTTTTGGGCTAAAACCCAGCCCCAAATCAAACGGCTGTGGTGGACGGCCGGTGATGGGTGGTAGACAGACCTGTTCCTTGAGGGCCAATAAAACTATAGGTAATGTTGCATTAAACAAGAAGTCTATCAGTTAGATTGTTAGAATCAAACATTTGCTACAAATTTTTATCTCTGGTCCATCCAATAGTGGCCCACAAATTTTCTTCAAGAGCCATATACATGTACACACAAAATTTACAACAAATGATTGGTGTATACACATTAACCTAGTACCAAGTAGTTGCTTCGCACTGATATCTTTGTTATCGCATGGAATATTTGGAATTAGGGGTACTTGAGTAGTAGTACCCAGAGTCCTTCTAACGTCCAAATCCAAAACTTCGGATTCGGGTTTGGTTCTTGGTCGATTAATAATTGGGTTGGGTTTGGGTACTTGTTATACACATTTTATATTAACTATCTGACCTGATGAGAGATGAGAATTTTTTTATGTTTAGGACGTTCGCCATGTCAAAAATGCCCTATTTTTTTTTTTTTTGGACAAACATCAGTACTCTTATTGTCTCCCTACCGGTTTGTGCCAGCAGGGAACACAATCCCGTCACCTAATGACCGGATAATGTTTACGGTGATTGTTAGCTAAGACAGCGAAAAATACTTATGTTTTATTTGGCAAAGGTTTTTTTTTACCTTACGATATCATTTTACGTTTTTCTTTCGTTTTCTCTTTGATCAGTAAGCTTGGGAATAAGGAAAAGAACTGTTTCTCATAAGTGAGATTAGAGAAGCTACTAGAACAGACACATTGTTGCTCTTATCTTATTCTGTAGTTTACAGTAAATCTTGTCTTGGCTAGCATGTCAGCTCCTTGGTTAGCTTCTCTCCATGGGTGAGAGATCTTCCATTTCTAATTTAGCAGCGACTAAATCTGGGTTGCTCAAGTTCGTGCAAGTGAAGCCAGTAAGTTCATCTTTAATCTAAGTTGCATTGATATTGGTCTGGTTGTCAGAGTCCAACACGGGTGCGGAATGTCGGATTCGGCTAACTTAGAAAAACAGGATTTGTGGACTCGATAGTATCTTTGAAAAACAGATTATTGACTTGACAACATACTTTAAATAATGTGAAACAAAGTAATTATTTTTTACTTAGTAATAAGAATAATAGCTGATAATATAATAGGAAATCTTATGATTGATATCATATATTTGTAGACAAGAGAATACAAGCTTATATTTGTTGCATTTAAACTTCAATTGTAAAGGTCAAATACTAACTTATAGAAACTGTTAATATAAAACAAAACCAAATTTAGAAGTGTTGCACTAGAATCCGCATCGTGTCAGATTCCGACATGTGTTAGCTTGTTTAGAAGAATGCATGCAACACTGTTTTTTATGCATTTAGGCTCCATATTTTCATGAGGTATTTCTTTTGTGTTCAACATGTAGTGGGGGTTATAAATAAGGTTAGACCTTGTGGCAAGGGGTTTAGAGAGAAGTGATTCGGATCTTGCCTAAATCAGATAGATGACCATTCAAAAGCTATTGCACCACACGATGGGGATTTGGGAGATCAGGTTAGACGTCAGGAGGAAAGAACATGGGGGAGAGGACAGGCAAAGTGAGGGTAAGTATTATTGATCCGATCCTCCCTCATTATGGTGGAGGGGTCTATTTATAGGTTAGAGAGGGATAATTGACGGCAATACCCTTCACAACAGTTGGCATTGACAGATACTTGCTTAGGTGCCAGTACCCGACTGGTTGTCAAAGGTAGTTGGGGAATTTGACGAATATATGTACTCTCTCTTAGCAGTACCCGACTGGTTGTCAAAGTTAGTTGGGGAATCTGACGAATATATGTACTCTCTCTTAGCTCTCCCTATTTGTGGAGTGTTCCTTGAAGAGCACCCGACGCAGTAAGTTGCCCTAGGCTTTTTTTTTTTGATAATGTGAGATGCGTTGATAAAACCAAAGAGCTAAAAAAGAGGAGGGGGGAGGTCGAGATAACCTCCCCCAAAACAAAAAGCAAGGGAGAAAGAAAAGGAACAAAAACTGAGATCTAAGAATCCCTGAGCATAATAGAGTCCCATCTAAAGACTAGGTCATCAAAGACCAAGCCTCTGCACTCCTCAAATAATTTAGACCAGAAGAAGAGCAGTGCCTTGATAGAATGAACTATGTCAGTGAAGACAGCCTCCTTCCCCTCGAAAACCCTAGATTTTCTCTCCTTCCATATGCCCCACCAAATGGCAAAAGGTAAGAGACTCCACAGTCTACGGCTGCAGGGATGGAAGCATAGACACGTCCAACTACGCATCGAGTCTATAACCGATGTAGGGAAAGTCTAGTACATCCCAAAGGAAGTGAGAAAATAGCTCAAGATCTACCAAGTGATCTTGACATGCCCTAGGCTCATGTCCGGGAAGATGAGTGTACAAAGTGTTGGTCACTGTGGGGGAAAAATATCTGATCTAACCCACACAATCTTCGAGGTCAGACGATTCGGATTATGGTGATGATCGGACGACTCTGATGCTCCAGGATGAAACTGCTTTCTCCTCTGCGAAGGATAGGATGATCTCCAGATGAGATTTGGTTGTACCTGTTGACAAGGCTCCGACGCTCAAGTCAGCTTAGGAAATGTAACAGGTTTCAAGAAAATAGTAAAAAGGTTTCAGAGTTTAGGCTATCTGGATCTGGAGAGCAAGATCTCTTCTCAGTTCTGAGGGTCTCATATTTATAACCTTAGAACTGGCGTGACTCACCTTCCACGTGTCTAGTCATTTATCAGTCAATGATGACTCAGATGGATTCTGTTATAAAACAGAATCTTATGGTTATATCTTGACTTCCTTGATTCGGTTATACCTGAAATAACTGAAATGACACTGAGGTGGCATCCTTCATGTCAGGTATTCAGATAAGGTGATGTCGAATTCGTGATAGTTCAACTAGCTGCCATGTGGCCAATATTCATTAGTTAAGAAATTGATTGTATTCAGAATACTTACCTCGTACGTAAGAGATCCTGCCACGTAAGTCATTTGACATCATCTGGCTTTGCCGGGATGATATTGAAATAGATCCCGTCAAGTAAGTCTGATGACCTTGTCGGGATAAATGCATCCAGCCAATAATGTGACCTTGCCGGGATGATGTCCCGGGAAGAGATGCTGGATTTTTCGGGATGAGATACTTGAGTTGCAGGATGAGTTCCCGGGATGATATACTTGAGTTGCCAGGATGAGTTCCCGGGATGACATGTTTGAGTTCCCGGGATGATATACTTGAGTTGCCAGGATGAGTTCCCGGGATGAGATACTTGAGTTGCCAAGATGAGTTCCCGGGATGACATGTTTGGAGTTCCCGGGATGATATACTTGAGTTGCCAGGATGAGTTCCCGGGATGAGATACTTGAGTTGTCAGGATGAGTTCCCGGGATGAGATGTTGGAGTTCCCGAGATGAGATACTTGAGTTGCCAGGATGAGTTCCCGGGATGAGATACTTGAAGTTCCCGGGATGATATACTTGAGTTGCCAGGATGAGTTCCCGGGATAAGATACTTGAGTTGCCAGGATGAGTTCCCGGGATGATATACTTGAGTTGCCAGGATGAGTTCCCGGGATGAGATACTTGAGTTGCCAGGATGAGTTCCCGGGATGAGATGTTGGAGTTCCCGGGATGAGATACTTGAGTTGCCAGGATGAGTTCCCGGGATGAGATACTTGAAGTTCCCGGGATGATATGTTTGGAGTTCCCGGGAAGAGATGTTGGAGTTGCCAGGATGAGTTCCCGGGATGATATACTTGGAGTTCCCGGGATGATATGTTTGGAGTTCCCGGGATGAGATGTTGGAGTTGCCAAGATGAGTTCCCGAGATGATATACTTGGAGTTCCCGGGATGATATGTTTGGAGTTCCCGGGATGAGATGTTGGAGTTGCCAAGATGAGTTCCCGAGATGATATACTTGGAGTTCCCGGGATGATATGTTTGGAGTTCCCGGGATGAGATGTTGGAGTTGCCAAGATGAGTTCCCGGGATGAGTGTACGTTAGAAATAAGGCTCCCTTTGAAATATCTTCGATGGATGCACACCTCGAGATATATGCACATCAATCCTTGAGATTCGTGTGAAAATTATGGTACCTACAGTCACCATGAAGTTAGGGCGTCATCTGGCAAGACGCTCTTCGGCCACACCCCCACGTCTCTCATGCATCCCTTGGCCTCCAAACCTGAAACTCCTATATTCCCCACAATATGTGGTTGCCACGTAAGGCGAATGGTTCATTGAGACGGGTCCAGTCACCCTTCTGGGAGGGTGCCATCTACACGATTTTTCATGATTTTAATTTTTTTGGGCATCATATTTGATACCTAATCCTTTTATTTGCATTTAAGTCTTTAACTTTTAAATGTTAATGATTTTTTTCTATCTCTTCCTTCATTGTAATGGTTAGGAAACATATTATGGTCCTCTAATCACTGGCGATTCTAGTTAATAAAAGATTATAGTTCTCAGGCAAAAGAAATTCTTTTAAGATTATATGCTATTTTTGTCATGACTTGGAAACAATTATTAGCAATTTGAGTCAATAACATTGTGGTCTATCACCAGCATAGTTGTACACATATACATGTACAAGACATGAGTCTACTGATGACATCTCTTAGGTAAAAAATTGACCTTTAGGTAAAAACTTGACCTTTATTGTTTACAACCATCCACAATAGGTTATTTTTGATCTGTTTGACATATTCGTTTTCTGAGTATTGAAAAGAATTCGATGGATTGGATTGTGGCAATCATCTGTACAAGCCTGCTGAATGTCTCCCCCTCCCCCTCCCCCTCCCCTTCTTGAATAGCTATGCTATTGTGGACAGTCGTTACAGTCTGCAAGATTTATATCTTATTTCCCTTTGGCTTGAACAAATAAAAACAAAATCATATAATAGCATAATTCAGAATTCAGATTCCTCATTTTCTACAATTGGGTTTGTTTTCTAACGTTCAAGCTAAATTGCTTTCATTCAATCTTTTATGATGCAGGATGCATGGCAGCCTTGGATGCTGAACATTACCTGCAAGAGATTGGATCTCAAGAGGGTAAGAGCGATTGACTATATCTAGACTCTTCTGAGGAATCAAAAGCCAATTCGATGAAAACAAAGTCTAGTCTATAGTAGGAAGAACAAAGCTTGATTGGAACCTTGCCAAATTCTTCCATCTGCATTCTCATCGTAACCATTAGTGGCATTTAAGTAGTTTTTTCTTTACTATTGTTCGTTGCTGTTCCACATCTAGTTATGTTGGTTAAGCATTTGGGGTCCAGTTTTCTGCTATCCACCTTAGGCTTCCAATATATTAGACAGATTCCCACGAGAAATCCTATTGAAGGTGGTGGGTGTGTTCCTGGAAAACGCATCATTCATAATTCATTATCTGTGGAACCATCAAACTCTGCTGTGATTTTGTTTGGGTACTAGACTTGCTTTCTAACTGTTTTCGGTTCTCAGTTTTCTTTTGCTAAGGTTATAGACGAACTTGATTGCATCCAGTGATTTTTATCTCAACCACTTGATGTCTGAAAATTCATTCCGATGGGAAATTTTTTGATGTTTACATTCTACGATGTGTTTTGTTTACCCCACCTAAAATGCCAGGTGGAACACTCTTTCGGGCCCACTCATATAGTTTCGTTTCTATTGTACTTATATAGATGCTTTTGTCCGAGTAAAACTTGCGTCGCAAGATGTTGTGACGGAAGCCGGTCACAACACTCAATACGAGCCACATGGCATACTAATAGGTACTAATAGAGTATGATGACCGTATGGATGTTTCGCGAGTCCCTCAGTGGACCGGTACGCAAAAAATCAGCCTGATTTGTGATTTCTAACCGATTCGATTGAAGTTATTTTCATGGTTGATTTTAACGGTAGAATTTTGAGCATTATTGAGCGTTATTTGGGTGCAAAAATCCAAAGGTTGTAAATCACTAATCAAGCTGATTTTTGGTGTGTAAGTCCACCGAGGGGCTGGACAATCATCTATACGGTCAGCGCCCTATGATCGTGTGCCATGTGGCTCGTATTGAGTGCTGTGACCGGCTTCCGTCACAACATCTTGTGACAAGTTTTACTCCTGTCACAATGAAAAATAGGCCATGTGGCACACTCTTAGTGGATGCTGGCCGTATGGATGTTTGGTCTGTCCCTTAGTGGACCTCTAAACCAAAAATCAGCCTGATTAGTCAGCGTCCACTAAGAGTGTGCCATGTGGCCTGTGTTTTTCATTGTGATAGAAGCATCTGTCCGAACAGAACGCTGTGATGCCTAGTCTATATTACATTATGGCTGCGTTTGGCTCGCTGGAAGACCACTTCCAGGAAGTGGGTTTTCCAGGTTGTGCCACTTCTTAGAAGTCGTCTTCCTGTTGTTTGGTTCCTTTTCCGACCTGTAAAACTCAAACTCTTGAAATGGATTTTGATTCATCTTCACCCGAAATTCGATGATTTACATCAAGCAAGTGGTGGATGATAATGAAATCCGGTTTCTTCATTGATTTTTTGCGGTTGATCTCATCACTGGAACTGATTCGACTTCTCTAACTCGTTTGCTCGATCGATGCGTCAAGGTATCTAATTGGACTCAGTTCTGAGTCTTACATGCCTAAGCCTATAACTATTTACTTTTTCAAGTTTGGAAGGTCGATCCGTAACATCCATGGCGATCGTAGTTCATAGCAATAGCAAGAGGTATGTAAAACCATATGAATCGACCCATATGAGAGCACACCCTCCTCTCCAATTCCCCTCTTTTAATCTCTTCATCCCCACCCGTGTCCAATGTGGAATACTTGAAAAAAAAAATCATTCAAAATAAGACCGACTAAAACTGATGATTGTTTCTTTTCTTTTTCAAATGAGATCAAATTCCAAAATAAGTGATTTCATTAACAGCAATTTACAAAAAGAGTAAGAAATTAAAATTACAGAGAAAAGTACAAGGAGGATTGAAGATTTGATATACAGAGAAACTTCCCTGGTTCCGCCATTGAGAGGAACTTTGAGAATCTACGATGATCGATTATTCATTAGTGGCGTTGCTGACTGCAGGTGTCATTAAAGGTTTACTTTGACGCTTTTTGGCCTGAGGAAGCACCATTTTATGTTACACATCGCTGTCATTTGGGCATGGAGACGAGAAAAAAAAATTGTAACAAGGTATATTTGAAATGGCGTTAGTAGGGCGATTGATTATGTTATTCATCGCTGTCCTCTAGGCCCACAGAGGCACGGACCACATGGACGTTTATACACACCAACACCAAAAATCATCTTGATTTGTAATCTTTAGCATTTGATTTTAGTATTTTTTAAGGCGTGATTCTAACCATGGGAGTCAACTATTTTTTTCGGTACTAAATTCACCGGCTTGAACCAAGGTTTAAAGGAGGCCGGTTTAACGGTTAAACGGACTGGGGGCGTTACTGTTTAAACGGCCGTTAAAACGGATTGAAACGTCCAGGGGCAAAATGAAAAAAAAATGGAAAAAACAGAATTGAAAGGATTTTAATGGAAAAAACAGAAAAAATGGCGCTGAAATTCAAAATTTGAAAAAAAAAAAATAGAATTTAACGGATGTTAATGGAATTAAACGGATTTAACGGCTGTTTTTTTCACACAATTTTTCAGAATTAAATGACTGTTTAAACGATTTTAACGGCTGTTAAAACAAAAAAAGCGGCCGTTTTATTCAAAATCGATAAAATGTGTTTAAACGGTTTTAACGGAAACAGGTTTGGGGCGTTACCGTTTAAACGGCCGTTTTTAAAACCAGGGCTTGAACATCGTCAAACAAGTGAATTTTGGTATGAATGTTTACTAGACATCCATGCGGTCAGTGGGCCCAGATAGCAGCGGTGAGTAAGAAGGGTCCTGAGGCAACAAGGTATACCTGACGCATTTTTGGCCACACTGACCGCTTGGATGATTACCCCAAAGTTTTAAAAGGGGTGTAACGGACACAGGTGTTACCATTTTTTTCCTTGGGGCCGTTATTTTTGGGCATTTTAACGGTACATAACATAACAGGGAGGTCCAAATCTGTTACAACAGCCGTTATTTTTTGTTTTAAAAGCTGCTGTTTAAACTTTATACCATGTTTACCCCACGCAAAAAATCAGCTTGTTTGATGACTCGTAGCCGTTAGTTTTAGTACAAAAAAATGGTTGAATACCACGGCTAAAATCGCGCCTTAAAATGTACTAAAATCTAATGGTTAGAGATTACCAATTACGTTGATTTTTGGTGTGTATATCCTACAAAGGGTTGGGCTAAACATCCATGCCGTCAGTAAGCCTAGATGACAGCGTGAGTAACAAAAATCTCTCTTCCTCACGCCAAAAAGCGTCAGGTATACCTTATTATAACATAAAAAATGCCTTCTCTTTCGTCTTGAAACCCTAATGCGCCTTATTTCATTCTTTCCGGCAGCAAACGCAGATCCTCGGATCCTCCCTCTCATATTGAAAAATTTGGCAGGCTCATAGAAGAGGAAGATGTGGACGTTGATGATGAGGCCAAGTGGAAAAACTAGAAGCTCCGACCAACGACCATCATCTTCGTTTTCATTGACGGATTGCAAGGAGGAGGAGAAACAGGAGAAGACATTGGTGGAGGAGAAACAGGAGGAGAAGACGTCGGAGGAGGAGAAATCTCTGTACTTTTGTTACCGTAACCCCCCTAAAGATACTTACTGTTGCTACGTTTGTAAAATCTCTGTACTTTTGTTCCCGTTAATGACCGTCTATGGTCAATGACGTTGACCATGATCAAAGGGTGAGACACAAATATTTTAAAAACATTGGGTGAGATGCAAATTGCATCAATAAAGTAAGGGGGTAAATAGTTGTGCAATGCTTTTTATTTTTTGCTGAACCTTGAGGATAGCATTCATTTACGTCATAGATTGAAATGGGTAATTGGGTAGTTTATGATAATATGATGGGCAGGTCCTTCATCTTCAGTGAACCCTACCTCCAATTTCATTTGCCTCTTGTTCATTACCCACCAAAAACAAAAAGAAACTTGTATGTTCATTGTATACTACTTGCGTATGTCTACCCTTGTTCCTATTTATGCTTTCACCTTCTACTCATGTTGGGCACTACTCAAGGGATGGCTTCTATATTTTTGTTCTTGTTCCATAGGGCAGTGACCTTATGTGATGATGTTTCATGATCCCACCTTCCCCATGCGGGTGAAAGGAGGGCCACATACTTAGTGCAACTAAATGGGAGTAGGGTGGTCCACTTAAGGTCAATTGAACCCTCATGGAAATATGTCATGAGAGCATGTAGGTTAACCTTGTAATTGCAATATAAAAAAAAATTGTGTGCTATTGTCGATTTTTGAGATGCATGCATGCTTGCTTTAAATAGAATATACGTGTGGTAAGGGATGTTATCAATTTTGGGTGGTTGTGAAAATCTAATATCCAAAGAAGAAAATCATATATCCAAAGAAGTTGCGATGGTTAGCTATAACACATTTACTTCTTTAGTTTGCCAATGGGAGGCAATTTCAGGTATTGGGTTGGTCGCTCTGTTGCTCAATTAGATGATAAGTGCTCAAAGTGTACTGTGTATTTGAAGGGCAGTAATTTGCTTATAAATTTTCAATGTGTTTTATCACAAAAAAATGCTTCTTATGCCAAAACTATTAAGAAATGCTTGTACCTAAATCATAAAATTTTATTGCCTTTTGTGACTTTGTCCTTCTTTGCTTCTATCTGTATCATTAAAAAGGAATTATGTTATCATAGATATATCTATATGTATGCATGTATGAAATCTATATCGACTTCTATATTGGATTTTAATCCAGTTGCCCCTGGCCCCTGTTTTATAAATATTTACTTCTTGGGTGGTCTTCTTATAGTTTGGATAAGGCAATAATGATGGTGGGTGGCTTTTTTAGCCGTGTAATGGGATGAAGGCAGTTCTACCTTGAATGACTTGTCTATATGCAAGAGAAAAAGTTAAAGGCCGAATCATAAAAAAGAAGGAGTTAAAGGCCAGATATAAGGGAGAAAGAATTTAGGATTAAGTTATGTTCTTGCAATAGAAGGTAGGAACATGTTATCTACAAATTACAGTGAGTAAATGCGGTAAAGTTTCAGTCAGCAACCACTTAAGATAGAGGAGTAGTCAGTAATAGGTTTAGGCATTTAAGATTTGGAACTAAAATTCATTTTGGGACCTCGACGTCCAAATTGGGCAAGCGAGGTCCGAATCTCCTGAAACCTCTTCCAACACTTCAAATGTGTTAAAACAAATGTGTTGGAAGAGATGGGGTCAAATTCTGAGGTCCGGTTGAAAAACTGTAGTCAATTATAGGTTTACGCATTTCAGACTTAGAACTGAAATCCATTTCGGGACCTCGACACCCAAATTGGGCAAACGAGGTCCGAATCTCCTGAAATCTCTTCCAACACTTCAAATGTAAACAAATGTGTTGGAAGAAACGTGGTCAAAATCCTATCTTGGTTGAGAAATTATAGTCAGGCGACACCCAAATCGGGCAAACGAGGTCTGAATCTCCTGACACTTTAAATGTGTTGAAGAGATGGGGTCAAATTTTGATGTCCGATTGAGAAGCTGTAGTTAGTTATAGGTTTAGGAATTTCAGACTTAGAACTGAAATACATTACGGGACCTCGACGCCCAAATCGGGCAAATGAGGTCCGAATCTCCTGGAACCTTTTCTAACACTTCAAATGTGTTAAAACAAATGTGTTGGAAGAGACGGGATCAAGTTCTAAGGTCTGTTGAGAAACTATAGTCAGTTATAGGTTTAGACTTTTCAGACTTAGAATTGAAATCCATTTCGGGACTTCGACGCTCAAATCGGGCAAACGATGTCCGAATCTTTTTAAGCTTCTTCCAACACTTCAAATGTGTTAAAACAAATATGTTGGAAGAGACGGGGTCAAATTCCGATGTTCGGTTAATAAATTGTAGTCTAGTTATAAGTTTTAGGCATTTCAAACTTAGAACTGAAATTCATTTCGGGATCTCGATGCCCAAATCGAACAAAAGAGGTATGAATCTCCCGAAACCTCTTCCAACACTTCAAATGTGTTGGAAGAGACGATGCCGAAATTCAATATCTAGTTGAGAAATTATAGTCAGTTATAGGTTTAGGCATTTCAAACTTAGAACTGAAATCCATTTCGGGACCTCGACGTTGAAATCGGGCAAACGAGATCTGAATCTCCTGAAATCTCTTCCAACACTTCAAATGTGTTGGAAGAGAGGGGTCAAGTTCTAAGGTATGGTTGACTGTAGTTAGTTATAGGTTTAGGCTTTTTAGACTTAGAATTGAAATCTATTTTAGGACCTCGACGTCTAAATTGGACAAACGAGGTCCGAATCTCTTTAAGTCTCTTCCAACACTTTATATGTGTTAAAACAAATATGTTAGAAGAGACGAGGTCAAATTCCGATGTTCAGTTGAGAAATTATAGTCAGTTATAGGTTTTAGGCATTTTAGACTTAGAACTGAAATCAATTTCGGGACCTCGCGCCCAAATCGAGCAAAAGAGGTATGAATCTCTCGAAACTTCTTCCAACACTTCAAATGTGTTAAAATAAATGTGTTGGAAGAGACGAGGCCAAAATCCAATCTCAGATTGAGAAATTGTAGAGTTATAGGTTTAGGCATTTCAGACTTAGAACTAAAATCTATTTCGGGACCTCGACGTCGAAATCGGGCAAACGAGGTCTGAATCTCTTGAAATCTCTTCCAACACTTTAAATGTGTTAAAACAAATTTGTTGGAAGATACGAAGTCAAAATCCGATCTCCGGTTTAGAAATTGTAGTTAGTAAAAGTTTAAGCATTTCAGACTTAGAACTAAAATCCATTTCGGGACCTCGATATCCAAATCGGACAAATGAGTTCTGAATCTTTTGAAACCTCTTCCAACACTTCAAACGTGTTGAAACAAATATGTTAGGAGAGATGTGATCAAATTCCAAAGTCTAATTAGAAAATTATTGTCAGTTGTAGGTTTAGACATTTAAGATTTAGAACTACAGTCATTTTTCAAGTTTTAAACAATATATTTATTTTATTATAGGTTTTAACATTTTTTATTTTAATTCTTTTACTATTTTTTTTGTAGGACCCAACTGATGATTAATCTGCTGCAGACCCAGTTGATGTTTCGTCGTCGAGTTTTATATTATATTTATAGATGTTTTGGAACTGAGGATGTTGTATTAAATTATTAATCTTTAAGTTCAATGAACAGTTTATTTTAGTTTTGTTTATTTGATTTGCTTATTATTTTTAGTAATAAAAATGATACAGGCTACAGGTACATGTGTGAAAGAAAATATTATTTTTAAAAGAAATAAGTTTTTAGCGGCAATCATAGGCCGTCGCTAAATCCTACGACACATGAGTATTAGCGGCGGTCAGCGGCCACTGATAAAAGAGAGTATTAATGGCGGTTCGACAAACCGCTGTTAAAAGTATGTATTAGCGGCGATCACTGGCCGCTGCTAATAGTTATTTTTCGCGGTGGGTTTTTATTGACTTTGTCCATATGGCACATTCGTAGAGACTACTAATCTTTTTAAACTACATTTTTCAATGGGCTAAGTTTTGCCACTTCTCGATTTGCTATCTTCATGAAGCCCGTCATGAAAAAAAGCGTACATCCAACTGCAAGAATCATCAATGAGGCTGATTTTTGGTGTGCAGGTCACAGGTGGACAACATTCATGGGGTCAGTGGGCCTGAAAAAGTGTGCAACCTGACATTTTGGGGAGGGGCCTATAGAACCCAGGAGTCGGACTCGAGACAAAGCAAATGAAACCGTTGAATTAGGCTCGAAACTTGTGCTTTGTCTTCAGCTTATGAGGATTGAGAAAAACTTTGCTATCCATTGGAGGAGATAGCAAAGTTTGACACACCAACCCTACCGGCCACAGTTTTTTTCGGCCCTATGACCCATGAATGTTTGACCCCTTCTTGTGAATTTACAAGAAAGTCAGCATGATTGGTGATTTCTGGCCTTTGAATTCAAGCCTTTTTCTTTTCATCGGCCTGTTAGGCATACGTTAGGTCTCACAGATGGGATCTTCCTACTGGTGTGTTAGACTCACGGAAAATATATTGATGTTCAAAATGAGTAAATCTTTGATGACGGACAGATTGACCTCACTGTTAGAAATCCCTCAATGTATTGATATTTGGCCCATCTTAGGTGGACCGACAGACCAAAAATCAACCTGGTTTGCGATTTCTAACCATTCCATTAGTCTTTTTTTCATGGATATATTTTAGCCGTGGAATTCGGGTATTATTTGGGGTTACTACTTAGATCCAACGTTTGATAGTCCTATCTTATAAACTTCTTAGGGCATGTTTGATTGACAGAAAATTTTCTTGAGAAAATATAATTGTGAAATTCCTTAAATGGCTGTTTGATTGTACCCGAGAAAATATGCATTTTTTTAAAATTTTCTCTCATTGATTTGAACAAATTTTCTGTGAGAATCATATTAAATTCATTCTTTTAGTATAAATTGCCTCACATAGCTTGCAAATAGGAAAATATAAGCATAGCCTAGAGGTGTGAATGGATACTCAATACCCGATAGGAATTTCGATTATCTAAGGCCGTGTTTGATTACCAAGTGGGAAAATTGCATTTTCCTTAGGAAAATACAACTGTCCATTGTTAGATAGCCAGTATAAATCTGTATAATTTTTCCTAACAAGCCATTTAAATCTGATAATTTTTCCTACTAAGCCGGGAATTCATTTCCCATCTTGATAGGTGAGAATTCATTTCCACCTGAAAATAAACTTTTATTTTCCTGAAAATAAACCTTTATTTTCTCGCATGATTGAAATATGTGTTCTCAGTTGCAATCAATCAGCCATTTAAGGCACATCCTAGTTGTATTTTCTCGAGAAAATTTTCCGTGCAATCAAACACGGCCTAAGTTCCGAAACTAGCTATTTCCAAACCAAACCTAAAAAGAACCGGAACGGAAGTATATAATAGGTCCTAGTTCTTAGTACCCGAACCGAACCAGAATTAAAACCAATTAAGACCCGAAACCTATATATTGTAGTATTTAGCTGGATACGTTTAGTTTGGGCCTACGCTTAACTATGCACTAATATTACGTTTAAGGGTCAAAGATGGCGGTCCAAAAGTAACGCCCAGGCTCCTCTTCAAAGATGGCGGTCCAAAAGGTTCCGCCCAGGAGAGTAAAACTTCCATCACAATGGGATTGCAAATCACACAAAACACAGCCAATGAGTTCTCGGCGGCACGTACACCTAAAAAGCAAAAGCACATGGGTACGTTGCAAAGCACTTGTGTACGTGCCGAGAACTCATTGGCTGTGTTTTGTGTGATTTACAATTTCGTGTGACGGAAGTTTTACGCCCAGGCTCCTCTTCAAAGATGGCGGCCTAAAAGGTTCCCAATACTAGTTTGGCCCAACCTTAATTCATGTACTCGAAGACTTTGCACAAGAAGAAAAGTCAAGAAAATTTTTGAAGCAGTAAAGCAGGCAGTGTCCAATCAAAAGTAATGGCTTCAAATCAAGATTCATTCTTGATAAGCTCATTGGACAATTATTGCCATGGCCCACACTCAAGAAAAAGACTAGATACGTCCAACCAGTCAGCATACAGATGGTTGATGTGTACCTCAACAGTAAAACTTCCATCACAATAGGAATCACAGGCCACGTGGCACATTCTTAGTGGACGCTGACCGTATGGATGGTTGGCCTGTCCCTCAGTGGACGAAAACCTTCGCTAACACCTGTGTGAGCAAAGCCGATCACACATCACAATATGGGCCACGTGGCTCACTCTTTAGAGGACGATTACCGTATGGATGTTTGGCTAGTCCCTCGTTGGAACTGTAAACCAAAAAAATTAGCTTGATTAGTGATTTCCAAGCGTTGGATTGGACTCATTTGCATGGGTTGCTTTTAACCGTAGAATTTGGAGCATTATTGACCATTATTTGGGGTACTAGATTCAAAACCTGTGTTTTGAGAACGCTGTGATAGATATTTTAGTCACAAAAAGTTAGCCCGATTAGTAATTTCTAAGCGTTGGATTGGTGTCGTTTTCACAGGTTGTATTAACCGGTCGATTCCGATCATTATTGTTCGTCCAAACACCCATACGGTCAGCGGTCTCTAGAAGTCTGCCATGTGGTTCAACTTCATACCATGGTGGTCCGTCAGGAAAGTTCTCAATGGCTACAGCGGCGTCCAGGCAGTTTTCAAGGATGTCTTGCCTGCCTTTAAAGAAAATTGATGAGAGAAAGGAGATCACAGATCGATTATACAGTGGAACTGAACTCCATCGTCTTCAACGACCCTAATTCCAGAGCGTTCAAACGATCACTCTTTGGAGGACTTGACCATCTGAGGTGGCTGTAATTGAGAGAGTAAAGCAGATTAAACCAACTGAGTGAGAGTCGAGAAAACATGGCGGAGGCTGCTGTGGAAGTCTGTCTGGGCAAACTAGTGTCCCTTCTTGAGAAAGAAGCATCCTTGATAGGAGATGTCCGCGGCGAAATCATCGAAGTCCAGCGCGAGTTGGAGAGCATGAGATCCTTCTTGAAGGTTGCAGATAGGAGAGAGAGCAACGAGCAGGTGACAACTTGGGTAGAACAAGTAAGAGACGTGGTGTACGATGTGGAAGACATCATCGACGAGTTCATGTATCACTTGGGCAGCCAACGCAAAAGAAGCGGATTTAAGGGTTTCTTCAGTAAAACCGTTCACATCCTCAAGAATGTTCCGGTGAGGCATCACATTGCCACTAAATTACAAGAAATCAACACCCAGATAAAAGCCATATCGGAGAGGAGCAAACGATATGGTGTCGATCGTGTAGAAGAAGTGATGACTTCAGATGATGCACGCAGATGGTTGCAACGCCATGGTGAATCGTCACTTTTTATGGAGGACGACGATCTCGTGGGGATTGAGAAAAAAAGGGATTTATTGTTGAAGTGGTTGATGGAGGGAGAATCGCGGCGCACTGTAATATCGGTGTGCGGAATGGGAGGTTCGGGGAAGACTACTCTCGTCGGAAAGGTTTATAAAAGCCCAGATGTGAAGAGATATTTCGAATGCAATGCTTGGATCACCGTCTCCCAGACTTACGCGATAGAGGAGCTATTAAGAAGCATGATAAAATATTTCTTTGAGCCTCAGAGGGAATTGGTTCCGATCGACTTAAGCACCATGGGGTACATACGGCTCGTGGAGACGCTCGTCAATTTTTTGCAGCAAAAAAGGTATGTTGTTGTCTTTGATGATGTATGGGATTGGGATACCGGTGTTTGGAATCAATTAAAAGTTGCACTTCCAGATGGTGGACGTGGAAGCAGGATTATGCTTACAACTCGAAAGGAAGACATAGCTTCTTTCTCTTTTGGAGTTGGAAGCCAAGTTCACCACATTCAACCTCTACAAGAGGGTGAGGCGTGGGAGCTGTTCTGTAAGAGGGCATTCTCAAATAGATGTTGTCCTCAAGAGCTAGAGAGCTTGGCTCGGCTCATTGTGGAAAAATGTAAAGGCCTGCCACTTGCAATTGTGGCAATGGGGGGTGTCATGTCATCAAAAGATAGGACAGATTTGGAGTGGAGGAGAGTCTACGATAACCTCAATTTGGAACTAAGCAAAGATCCAATGGTGACGAGAATCTTGCTGCTTAGTTACAATGATCTACCGCATTATCTTAAGCCCTGTTTCTTATATTGTTGTGTTTTTCCCGAAGATCATCTTATTAAGCGGGGTACGCTCATTACTCTATGGGTCGCAGAAGGATTTGTGAAGCAAAAAAACGACATGACACCAGAGGAGGTAGCAGAGATCTACCTTATGGAACTAATTTCTCGAAGCATGCTTCAAATGGCAGAGAAAGATTATTCTGGAAGGCCGGAAGCATGTCGAATGCATGATCTTATGCGTGAGCTAGCCCTTTCGACATCTGAGAGAGAGAATTTTTGTATGGTATATGATGAGCGAGAAAAAGGAGAAGATCATCGCAAAGATCGTCGTCTGTCAATACAGGATAGAAGTGATGTAAATATTCAATCCCGTGTAAGCATGTCAGAGCTTCGTTCTTTTTTTGTGTTCGTCGGTAACATGATTTCTCCATCTCCTTCCAATGGATTTCCATCGGGCTTTAGACTGTTGAGGGTTTTGTATTTGGAAGGCCTTCCTATTGAAAGTGTACCCGATGAGGTAACTAATTTATTCAATTTACGATATTTGAACTTGAGAAAAACTAGAGTTAAGGAGCTGCCGAAATCCTTGGGGAGGCTCCAAAACCTACAAACCTTGGATCTTACAGAGTCAAAAGTGGAGGCACTTCCAAGTGGGATGGTAAAGTTGCAGAACTTGAGGGTTTTGGTTATTTCTTCCCGCACTGATCAAGATATTAGTGGTTATAATTGGATTAATGGTGCACAATTGCCTGTAGATGTATGCAAGTTAAAAAACTTGCAAGCTCTAGACCTCATCGAAGCAACTGATCAGATAATTAAACAAGTTGGGAACTTGACACAACTCAGAGAGTTTTCGATTTCGAAGGTGAGAGAAGAAGACGGGATAGAGTTGTGCAGCTCAATCGGAAAAATGAATCTCCTTAGTGGCCTATTTGTAATGGCGATTAATGAGGAGGAATCACTTCGAATGGATGGCCTATCCTCTCCACCTCCCCGTCTTCGACGTCTCTTTCTGCAGGGGAAACTGGAGAAGGTGCCTGTCTGGATTCGCTCTCTTCAGAACCTCACGAACTTGTATTTGTTTTGGTCGCGTCTAAGAGAAGACCCATTTCCTCACATCCAGGCATTGCCCTGTTTGGGATGTCTTTATTTACTCAATGCATTTGAGGGGCAGCAGTTGTGGTTCCGTGCAGGATCATTCCAAAAGCTCAAGGAGCTACTCTTACGGGATTTGCCACAGTTGAGTCAGATAATAATAGAGAAGGGAGCAATGCCAATCATCCAAGATCAACTCATTTACGACTGTAGGGAGTTAAAGATGGTACCGAAGGGCATCGAACATCTTACCAACATGCGAAAACTGACATTCCAAAATGCATCGAATGAATTATTAGAGCGGCTCCGTGGAGAAGATAGTGAAGATCGTCCAAAGGTTCAGCACATCCCCGAGATTAAAAACGTATACCAGACAAGAGATGGTCAATGGGTTTCTGAAAGCTTATCCTCTGTCAATACATGTTGAGAAATATTTGAGAAGCGGAACTGAGGTAAGGCGTCCCCTTTCTTTCTCTTTTAGTCATATCTTGTTCCTTGAGGCTGATTTCATAATTCAGTTTCTTTACCTTGGCATCATTATTGGTCCTCTTTTAGGTAAAAAATATAAAAAAGCATGGTTGTGGATTTTTGGCTTGTTTAATGCAGATTGCAGTTGAAGTTGAAGGAAGCAGGTTACCTACAATCCCATTAGTTTCTGAACAATAAGACGTACAACTCCGTTTGTTTGCTGTTGAAGGCATGATCAATGTATGAACTATTATGTAATGTCCGTATGGTGTGGTTGATAGGGCTGCAACTTGGGCGGGCTCAACCCGAGCCCGATGGGTTGAACCCCCCGACATTAGGGCTGGGTTGGTTTACAACTTGGGTTGGGCTTGGACCGGATTTTTAGTAACCCGATCAAATTGGATTGGGTTAGGGTTGAGGCTCGGCCCAACCCGAACCCGACATATAAACTACATATATGCATGTATTAGTATACCAACAAACATTCACACTACATTTTGGCAAATGCCTGATTGATGATGAATTTTGTCGCCTTGGATGTTACCTACAGTGGTAGCTGTACGTGGGAAGATTTATGTATTCTGTAGAATGGACATCGATATTCCTTATCCTTATGCCGAGGTCTTTGATCAGATCTCAACTTCTTGGAAACAAGATTCTTCTGTCTTTCTGACAAGAAGTCGCACATTATTTCGATATGAGAGATAACTCTTGGGGGCGTGTTGTAAAGCCCCCATACAACTTTGATTGGATGGAGGAAGCTACAGTTGTAGATGACATTCTGCTTATGTATGATGATAACAATGTGCAAGCCTATGATGTAGTCAACCGTGAATGGCTCCAATACATGGTTTGGAGAAGTTGTTTCAGGGGGGTACATCCTGATTTAGAACCTGATGGATTTGTGCTTCCTATAGGGAAGGGAAAGTTTTGTCTGATTTGGTGTCTCACCCACGGCAATGCGATGAAGCTTCGTTCCGTAAAATTTCGAATTGATAGAGCAAACACATTTTGAATGCTACTATTGAGTGTTCTCTATGCTATACTGCTGATAGCATCGGGCTCGAAAGTTGAATGGTATTGTATTTGTAAGTATCGTCCATCTTGATCACTACTTCAATTTTTCTTTTTGTTTTTTTTTTATGTCGCAAGTCTCGGACCACTTCGTATTTTGTTTAGTGTATCATTGACTCATCTTCTTCATTTTATTTATTCCCTTGAAGTATTATGCCTATTCAACATTTGAAACCCGTGATATGGTAATTGAATGGAATTATTACCGAAACTGCAATCCAATTAACTATCGGAAAATACAGTTCATAGAAAGAATGGTAATGGTAATGGCAATGGCATATGAGAAAACAGGGGAAACCCTCAAAATTGCAGCACATTTTCTTAAAACTTTGTGGTGACAGATTTTAAATAAATTAATACTTGGAAGACATCATATCTAAAGATTCTAAACCTTGTATGGGATAACTTCTTTTTCCTAGTTGTAATGAATGAACTGATTGGATGGTAAAGATCCACTGGTTGTTGCAATGTAATTTTTTTAAATTACAACCACTGGATTACTTACCCTTTGGTATTCTAGATACGCTTAATCTAGGCTCTGATGGCTCATCCTTCGATCAAGTTACCACAAACATGGTAAGTGTTCCTAAGATGATGCGGAGCATATTCTAGGGATGGTGAAGATTCACTAGATGATAGTTGGAATGGTGACTTAGAAGGTCTACAGAGGGTTTTGCAAAATTTTATACAGGGAGTTAGATATTGCGCTATAAGGATACGCTGCAACATGGACTATTCGTCAGCCTTGGGTGGTTAAGCAATCATATGTTCTTGTAGTAGGGGTATTTTGGTCCTTTGCTTAAGTGAGTCATGTGAATTTTTAAGTAATGGAAGTAGGGTTTCAATTTCTGTTTACGCTAATGTAATGGTCATAATTACAAAGATTTGACGAAAGCCTATTTTCTTTTTCTTTTGGAGGACACAACTCTTATGGACTGTATCTAGGCTTTCTTGGTGTATCAACTATCAACCCTAGTTGATTTAGGTGGTATTTGAGAACAGCTTCTCCAACTTTTGGCGGTGAGAAGCGCTTTGGCAAATAGTGTCTAAAAGAAGCTAGAAATGCTTTTGTGAGAAACACCTCGAGGATTTTTCTTAAAAAAGGGCTTCCACGCTTTTGCTGGAAGCATATCACTGTTTTGACCTTTTATCCCCACTTTCATCCTCAACCAACTTTGGTTATTTTATTTTATTTTGTTTTTTGGTGAAACCGTGGGTATCCGGGCTTCTTAGAGCACCCAACTAGTCCCCAGGCACGATAGTCACCCCTTCCGCACGTGCCGGAGTCTAGTGGGAGAGTTAATGTGGACTGAGTCAACCCCAAGGAGAGTTGAACTCAGACCTGCTTTTTGGAGTGGAGTCCTGGCCACCTTACCAACTATGCAATTCTCGCGGTGAAAGACAAAACCACTCTCTCTTCGGCCCACTGATCCTCTTTTTGTGTCTTTGCAAACCCTGATTTCTTTCTTAGCTTCGAATATTAAAAATTTCTCTGATCAACTAGTTAGGGTTTCTTTCTGAGACAACTTTTGATTTTCCTTCGCAGCTGAAAAAGGAGATGGCATTAATGGGAGGAGGAGAGCATGGTCACGCTGAGGGAGCCCATGGAGATTTCAAAACAAAGTTGTGGAGAATCAAGAGTCGCCTTTGGTACAATAAATACCGCCACACAGTCACCCATCTCTTTTCAATACGAGAGAAATAGTTCGAGCAAGAAACAAAGATCATCAACACGAGAGAAGAAGAGATGTCGAGCACAGCTTGTCAAGTCGTTCGGTGCAGAGGTAATGAATTTTTTTATCGACCTCTCTACTTAGCTTGCACTTGGTGTCTTGTTGGATTCTCTGTTTTGGATTTTGGGTTTCTTTGCTTTTGTTGTTTGATGGGTTTATGCTCATTTCTTTCTGTATGCTTTGCTTTTGTTGTTTGATGGGTTTGTACACAGAGACCATCTCTGTATGATTTTGATGTTAATAAGTTCTTGTTTTACTTTTCAGTCTCTGACTTGCAAGATTGAAAATGTGCCATGGGTTCTTATATTAAGCCTCATGGTATGGTCAACCGACTGTTCAATCCGGACTGTGTTATCCCAGTCCCCAGACATGCAATTTTGAATGGCGTACCCATGTCTTACAGATATTAGGTACTGGTACTTCTAGGATTCCATGTCCTTGCTCTATGTAATCCAAAATGACTACTCTTTCTAAATGCTAACTAATTTCTTTGGGATAAAAATTTTCCCCCTCTCATCCGTATGCAACATTTTTCTTTCGGACATCAATCATCAACGTTAATCAACATTGATGACAGACCACAATGTGAGCCATGTGGCACATTCTTAGAGACTACTAATCTTTTTAAATTACCATTTTTCAATGGATTAAGTTTTTCCACTGCTTGATTGGCTATGTTCATGAAGCCCATCATGATAAAAGCGTACATCCAACGGCTAGAATCATCAATGAGGCTGATTTCTGGTGTGCGGGTCACCAACGGGTGGGCAACATTCATGGTGTCAGTGGGCCCGAAAAAGTGTGCAACCAGGCATTTTAGGGAGTGCCCTATAGAATCCCGGACTCCAGACAAAGAAATTGAAACCGTTGAATTAGGCTCGAAACTTGTGCTTTGTCTTCAGCTCAGGATTGAGAAAAACATTGCTATCCATTGAATACACGAACCCTAAAAATTCCACCGGCCACAGTTTTTTGTTTGGGCCCTATGACCCATGAATGTTTGACCCCCCCTCCTTGTGTACCTACATGAAAATCAGCCTGATTGGTGATTTCTGGCCATTGGATTCAAGTATTATTTTTCATGGGCCTGCTTGGCACACATTAGGTCTCAAAGATGGATCTTCCTACTGGTGTGTTGGACTCACGGAAATTATATTGAATCATTGATGTTCAAAATGAGTAAATCTTCGATGACGGACCACTGATGAACCTTGTGACTCACTCTTAGAGACACCTCAATGTGTTGTTCTTTGGCCCATCCTAGGTGAACCTCGTGACTCACAACTTATTGTGACATTGTAGAAAATATTTGTATGGAGGGGAAAGGGGGTTAGGTAGCCTTGGGAGAAGGGTGCCAGCTTTGTGCCTCTGCATTACACATGCATTTTTTTTCTTTAAAAGCATAAATTAAAAAAAAATGAATTTGTATAGGACCCCATATATAGGACCTTCTCTAGAATAGCCACTTGGGCAGTGCCCTTGTCCATATCACACATGTATCCTTCTGTCTATTGGACCTTCTAGGTTGGCCACTTGGGCAATGTCCTTGTCCATGTCACACCCGTATCCTTCTTTCTGTTGGGCTTTTCAGTGTAACAAAGTAAATAACAGCCCTTTATTATCATTATAAAATTTTTTGTGAGAAAATTATTAGAACATGCTCTTCGTTTTTGGTAGGAAAACAGGCTCTTTTCGCTATATGACAAAGCTGTATTAGAATGCATGGCTCTTTCAGATCCATGCACGTGGCACACTCTTTCAGATCCATTGACTTGGCCTATCTTTGGTGGACCTACACCCAAAAAAATCAGCATGATTGGTGATTTCTATATGTTGGAATTGAGCATTTTTATCATTGGCTTTAGGCCCATGATGTAAAATGCTCAAATCCAAAATCTGTGAGGCAAACAGATGCCCACATCCATTTTTGTCCAATGAGGCTCTTTTATCCAGATTAAAATCCAATGGGTTCCAATCTAGTTGAAATTAAAGTTTTTTTTTTTTTCTGGCCCAATTGCAGTTCTTTTCTCGGATTATCAGCAAGTGACAGATTTGGCACAGATTCAACTTTCCAACGACATTTTTCAAGTAATCTCTCTACGATAACTATAGATTTCAGCAAACTCACGAAGATCTCCAAACTCCGTAAGTTTGGTTGTATCTTGTTCTATATAAACTCATGGTTAGTCAATGTAATGTATCCAAACAATTAATTTTCAATAAATTTATTTGATTATTAGTACCCAGTAACCTCAATATTAGTTATTTCAGAACCGAACCTAAAAAAGCCTAGAAACGAAGTATATAATAGGTTCTAGTTCCTAGCACCCAAACCCAACTTGTATTAAAACCGATAAAACCCGAACCCACATATATAGTAGTATTAAAGATGTCAAGTCTTTTTGTGAACTCGAGTATTAAAATTATTTTATTTTTCTCATATTTTTACACAACACGTGGGAACCCAATACCCCATGAGAGAATTCAATATTGGGTCAGGCTCCGTTGACGGCCCTAAAATGATAGGATTTTATAAAAGGACACAATATATGCCACGTGGCACTCTTGGAGGACTCGGACCATATGGATGTTTGGCCAACCACTAGGTGGACCTACAAACCAAAATTCAGCCTGATTAGTGATTTTGAGACATTGGATTGGACTTAATTTCATGGGTTGATCTCAACTGTGGGAATTATAACAGTATTTGAGGTACAAAGATCTAACGCCTTGAAATCACTAATCAGGCTGTATTTTGGTTTGTAGGTCCACCTAGGGATTGGCCAAACATCCATACGGTCAGAGGCCTCTTAAGAGTGTGCCATGTGGCACATATTTGTGTCCTGTACAGAATCCTGTCATTTTAGGGCTGTCAACGAGCCCGACCCTTCAATATTAATTAGTTGTAGTTCTAAATCCACTTGTTTGTGTACTGAAACCGGAATTCCAATTCTGGGTACCCAAACAGGAACCAACCTGTTGACACCCCTAGCATAGCCCATGACCAAGAAAAAGTTTTAGATGGACAAGTTTAGTCATGGCCCATGAGCAACCATGTAATAATCTCACGGGTCAAAGATGGCGGGTCAAAAGATACCCAATACTTACGCCCAAGTCTCCTAACAAGATGGTTGGTGTGTATCTTCATATCCAGGGACCGGCCTTTTTTGACTGGCTCACGTTACAGAACACAATATGAACCACGTGGCACACTCTTAGAGGACTCTGACCGTATGGATGTTTGGTCAATCCCTAAGTGGACCTATAAACCAAAAATCAGCCTGAGTAGTGATTTCTAGTGGGTAGCCCGTGCCCACGGCACTCCCCGACAAAGTGTTTGTCAAAATTGGGTGCCCAGTTCAGTTGGGGAATAAGATCTCGGTCCTTTTTTATTGAAGCCTATAAGATCTACCCGAATTCTTTGGATAAGAATATAAAAGATAGCTAGCCATACGAAACTAATGGCTTCAAATCAAGATTCTTTGTTGGCCACATTTATTGATATGGGTTACACACACACAAAACACACTCATGGACTTCATATAACTTGTGCTCCGAACCCCGTCATCTGTTATTCCAATATTCTTTCATGCACGGACATTGAATATTTAATCCAGTTGGCAAATTATAATATTTAATGTGATAGTGTAGTTAGGTCTGTTCTTTCATTTGTGTCTCGGATCAAGCTCATAGCTCAATCAGATGGTGCCCTCTGTTGTGACCTTAAAGTTGTGGGTCTGTCCCAACTTACCTACCTTCCAAAAAAGATGAAGGGAAAAATAAAGAAAGAGGGACTGGTTACGTGTTTGTAACTTTGGTTTTTTCGCAGGTGCGCAAGTTCAGCAAACATTGCAGAGTTGTGACAAATGTGTCGATGGATTTGATCACGGACTGGGGGCGTTACCGTTTAAACGGCTGTTAAAACGGATTGAAACGGCCAGGGGCAAAAATGGAAAAAAATGGATTTTAAAGGGTTTTAACGGAAAAAAATGACTCTGAAATTCAAATTTTAAAATTTGAAAATTAAAAAAAAATAGAATTTAACGGATTTTAATGGAAATTAAACGGATTTTAAGGGAATTAAACGGATTTAACGGCCGTTGTTTTTCACAAAATTTTCAAAATTAAACGGCTGTTTAAACGATTTTAACAGCTGTTAAAAGAAAAAAACAAAATCCATAAAACGTGTTTAAACGGTTTTAACTGAAACGGGCTTGGGGCGTTACCGTTTAAACGACTGTTAAAACCGTTTAAACGGCCGTTTTTAAAACCATGCTTAAAAGTATGCAAATGGTTGCATACTAGACCGACCCAGGCAGGCCATTCATTAGTGTTTGGTTGGCCTGAGATTTTTGTAAATATAAAGCCCGAGCACATTGCATTTATTTAGTGGGCCCACATTGAGCCCAATCCAAGACTCATTGGGACTACAATGATGTTCAACATCGGGCCCAAGCAAGTTGCTACTAAAACGCAATTGCGCCGGCCCAATAACCCATTAACAGTCCTGCTGCTTCTATTGCTGGGTCCTTCGGTCAAAACACCATTAGTCGTAATGGGGAGTTCAATGAGGTGGTAGCACATTTTGAAAAACTAGGTGGGCTTCCTTATACTTCCTCTCAATATCTACCCTTCAGGGACCTGATTGAACACTGTGGTTTGATTGATCTAGCTTACTAGTCTTATAGCCGACGACGACGAGTCTTTTAAAATTTTTGATATTTGAACTTTTTTACAGACAGTATTAAACGTGTGTTATACACAGATGTTCCCAAATTATTGAAAAATAATTTTAAAAGTATTTTTGAATGACAAATCCTAATTATATACAAACTTTTTCAATTTTTTTGCTGTATGCCGAATTGCTAAATAGGGTCAGGGGTGTCCAAATGGTGCAGAGGCAACGACCGAAGCATTTTTGCTCAAAGGCACCATTGAGCAAAGGTGGATTTCGATAAATAGTCCAAAACTTCAATCTATGCAGCATGTATCTAAAGGCCCAATAAAAGAAGTTATTAGCAATGAAATCTTTGAGCACAGACCAAGATGAGATGGTAAACTAGTTTGGGCTAAAAAAATGGTATTGGGCATTGCCTGCTATTAATTAGCTGGGCTCGGCCTTGTAGAGGCACACATTGGGAAAGTGAACTGTGTTTGGCCTGGGCTAACTTGGGCCAATTCTTGTAAATTTGGGGCCAGGCTCGGGCAGATATTGGCCTGAGCCGAGCCTTCATTAGCAACCGTTCATGTTGCCTAAATCACGGTGAGGCAACCTTTTCTTTCTTTGGGACCGTCTCTATTAATGAGGGGAGTAAGTTTGGCCCCAGCTAGATTTTTAGAATTAAATTGAGCCTCATTAATTATGGTCCGATCCATATATATATATATATTGTTTTAATCATCCTAAAGAAGTTTTTGATGTTAGGCCCACCGTACCCCTTGATGGACTTACAAAACAAAAATCAGTTTGATTGGTAATTTTTAGCGGTTAGAATTTAGCACCTAGAAAAAAGCTCAAATCCAACAGCTAGAAATTACCCCATTAAAACGCTCAAATCCAACAATTACAAATCACCAATCAAGCTGATTTTTGGTGTGCCATGTGAAATTTTGAGAGCGGAGACTTCAAACTATGGACACTTGAATCGAAGGGTGTGCCTGTGGTCCAGCTTAGATTAGAGTTATAACACATGCATACCCAAGGACGTACAAGCACTGCCGTATGTTCCATAATCACAGTTTTGGAGGTCACTGACTATATGTATTTTTCCCCACCCTTTTGGTATACGTACAGACCAAATATTAGTCCGATTGACACACTTTTAGAGAACTCTGACTGTATGGATGTTTGAAATATCCCTAGGTGGACCTGCAGACCAAAAATTAGCCGAATTGGTAGTTTCTAACCGTTGGATTTGAATCATTTTCATAGGTTGATTTTCAACCATGGGATTCGAGAGTTATATTGGGGTATTATGCTGCAATGACTCGAAAACACCATTCACTATTTTTGGGTGGCAAGTCCACCTATGGATTTTTCAAGCATCCTACGACCAGAGATCTCTAAGAGTGCCTAGCAGTTTTAGGTGTGGCCCAACGCAGGTATAAAAATAGACACCAAAATAGAAAAAATTATACCTATCCATCGAACACAACATTTTGCTTTCACCATTATAAGAGAGCAGAACTTTGACGAGAGACATTCATCATCAACGTTGATGACAGACCACACCTTTCACACGTCATTCACATCACATGATGCTCATCAACGTTGATCACGTACAGTGGAGGAGCCAGGAAGGGCCGGGGGCCCCCCCCCTCAACTTTGAAATTCTTTAAAAAAAAATAAAGGTTTACTTCCTAAACTGCCCTTCCATAATTTGCAAACCATACGAATTATTTAAAAAATGAACTGAACGTTCTTTTTCAAAGGTTTGGGAAAATTCACGCATTTTTTTTAATATGATCAAATAATTCACGAACTTTTCCAAATTATTTATGATTATTCAGCTTTTTTATTTTATTTTATTTTTTTTTAAAATATGGCGAATTTTTTAACGTATTTTTAATGAGAAATCCGAATTCTACTCGGTATTTTTGGTGCACTCCAAATTGGACTGGTGTTCTTTGAGGATGATGAACCTTAGATCCCTCGTATGCTTGTAGTGAGCTGGGCCGGGCCATTACTTTTTACCATGAGCCATGCCTAATCCAGGCCCAATTATTCAGGGGTCTTAGGAGAAAGCCCAGATCTAGCCACTGAGAATATTGATACAGCCCAAGCCCAGTCCTATAGTGATTGGTTTGTGTTTGGTCTGTAGGTCCATCTAGTGATTGGCCAAACATCCGTACGGTTAATGTCCTCTTAAGAATGTGCCACGTGGCTCATATTGACGGCAATCAGCCCTGCAAATGTCATCGAAGCTTTACTCGTGACGTAACAAGGTATATTTGACGCAAGGACGCGCCATATTTTGTTACTCACCGCTGTCGTCTCGGCACAATGAGCAGAAAAAAAAAAAAAAAAGAGTAACAAGGTACACTGAATCCAATGGCGTTAGCTAACGCGATTGATTTTTGTTACTCACCGCTGTCCTCTAGGCCCATTGACCACATGGATGTTTAGCCCACCGCTTGTTGTACGGCTTAGTGGATCTACACCCAAAAATCATTTTGATTGCTAATCTTTAGCCTTTAGCCATTTGATTTTAGTATTTTTTAAGGCGTGATTCTGACCATGTGATTCAACGATTTTTTTGGGTACTAAATTCAACGGCTTAAACATCAACAAACAAGTTGATCTTTTGTATGGATATTTACATGTAGTCAATGGCCCAGATTGCAGTGGTGAGTAAGTAGAAGGGTCGTGATGCAACAAGGTATACCCTGACGGCGCGTTTTGGCCTGAGGAAGCGCTATTTTTGTTACCTGGGCACACTGACTGCATGGATGTTTACCCCGACCCTTTTGACAAAAAAATCAGCTTGTTTGATCACTTGTAGCCGTTGGTTTTAGTACTAAAAAAATTGTTGAATCCAACGATTAGCATCACGCCTTAAAAGTACTAAAATCTAACGGCCATCGTGAGCAACAAAAATCTCTCTTCCTCACGCCGAAAAGCGACTAGTATACCTTATTACATCACGACTCAAGTATAAAACCCTATCTCTTTGGTCTTGAAACCTGAAAATTTTGTTTTGTCTAATTCTAATCCTCGCCAGGCAGGCTCATTGTGGAAAAACTAGAAGCTCAGAGTCTCAGACCAACGACCATCATCTTCGTTTTAATTAACGGATTCCAAGGAGGAGGAGAAACAGGAGAAGACATCTCTGGATTCCGAGGAGGAGGAAATATCTCTGTACTTGCTTTCCTGGACCCCCCCCCGGAAGATACATACTGTTTCTACGTTATTAACCCAAGCGAGGGTACAAGCGAATTTCCAGGTACACGTCTCCGTCAAGTTTCCAGGATGCCTTCTTATTCCCCCTCTCTCTCGCGCGGTTTCGACGAAAGGGATTTGCAGGGGACAATGTGAAGTTGGGGTTTCCCATGGCTTTCACGACTACCAAGCTTTCATGGTGTGGTTTGAGTTTGGTGGGTTGATGAAGGGCGAGTTGTCTGATTCCAGTTCCCTTGGGTCTCTGTTCCCCGAAGAACTTCTGTACCAAACTTTGATAGAGTTCTGTATCATAGATTTTTTTTGTTGGAGCGTACAGGAGGTCTTTTCCTTCCTCTGCTCTGTTATCATCTGAGTTGTTTGCATTTCATAAATCTAATCTCAGTTTCAGAATTCTCTTCTAACCGATAATTTGTTTATCATCAATTACTCAATTTCGGTATCTGGGTATCTATGTTAGGGTTTCAAAGGTGGTTTGTTGTAGAGGGTCCTCTGTCTTTTGATTGATTTATAGATGGGTTCTTTTTAGCTTCCTTTTTTATGGAAATCATGGTGATTTCTTGTAAATTTTGATGATTCGGGAAATGGGGTTTCTCCTCTCTATATAGTCAAGGATCTGAAATTTTATTCTGAGGTGGTGAAAATGGAAGATCTCCCAAGAACACCCCGCGACTTTGACTAGGCTTGTTTTTATGATTCACAGTGTTTGTTCACGGCTGGTTTGATCGCTTCAATGGCAACTGCATCCAGCTTCTTCAATTTCATAGCTTTCTGGTGTTTATGATCGCCCAATTCTTCTCTTTTTGTTTGAAAAAAATTCATAATTCTTGCGTTTGATGATAATTCTGTTGGTTTCAGTTTAGACCCAGCTTTTAATCCGTGATTTAGGTTATTTCATAAACTACTTCTATATGTATTCCATTTATTGGAATTGTTCTGGCTCAAGTTGAGCGAAACACACTATTTCAGTTCTGGGAATTTCTCATGGATTAGTGCTTGGTAGTGGAATCCATTGAGATACTTGAAACTAGTTGATATCAACTTGAAAATGCTTTTTGTTTGGTGAAATTTGATAGAACTTGATTACATGTATTATCTTAATTCTCGAACAGTTGATGGCTATGGAAGGAATTGAATTCCAATGTCAACAGTGCCAAATCTGGAGATATACCCCATCCATCTTTCAAGGGTCTATTAGAAATGTCTTAGAGAGAATGCAACTCATGAACATTGTGACCATACCATAGCCGAACATTGTGACCATACCATAGCCACAATGATTTTACTCAACCCATGAACATTGTGACCATATTCACATTTGTCAAAGGGAGTCTCTTCAAACTACCAACACAGGGACCATTTTCATGACATGTATTATCTTAATTCTCAAACAGTTGATGGTTATGGAAGGAATTGAATTCCAATGTCAACAGTGCCAAATCTGGAGATATGCCCCATCCATCTTTCAAGGGTCTATTAGAAATGTATTAGAGAGAATGCAACTCATGAACTTTGTGACCATACCATAGCCACAATGATTTTACTCAGCCCATGAACATTGTGACCATATTCACATTTGTCAAAGGGAGTCTCTTCAAACTACCAACATAGGGACCATTTTCATGATTGTTCATTAAATTTAAGAGGACAAACTGAACCTGTGAGCTCAAGGTTGCAGGGGACAACATAAACATCAACCACCGGTTGAGCTTGTTTTTAGCAAGATCAGTGACTCAAAATGTTCGGTGTTGCTACTTGATAAGCCCCTTTTTTTAACTAGTTCATTAGCATGCAAGGTGGGCTTTGATTCGAGGTTTATGGAATTTACACTTGCAGACTTTATCAACTCAGCAAGTTGGCACTTTCTACGGGCTTGCCAAACTTTCCTGTTTTTCTCTCTTCCTTCAAACACAACAGCATAAGAGCCGATTTCTTCAATCTAGGGTTGTGCTCTCCATCTCTGCATCTCCTCCATGTTCCCGCCAAATTCTCCTCGAAGTCCCTCTGACAATCCTCCAATCTAGGGCTTTTGTGTCTCAGCTTCTTCTTTAGGGTTTCATCACATTCTTTAGCTATTTGGATTTTCAATAATGATTATCCTTTCACCGCTTCGATTCTCTTCAGTGTTTGCTTCTTCCATCTCGATTTCTCAAAATCCAGGAAGAAAACTTCTCATCAACTGGTGAGGGCTCCACCTACTCTGAAAGCTAACTCCAGCAAAGAAAAATGTATTTATATATTGCGACTGTTCATCCATGTAACGAGAGTGATTTTGAAAGTGGTGTAAGCGAGTGTGACTTTGAGAGGGAGATAGAAACTTGAGAGAGAAAAAAGATACTGAAAATACATTGCTTCCAAAAAGATATCAATTACATAACTAGCTAGGTCCATTTTTATTATATAAGATAGTCCAAATGATTAATTAACCTTAAACCTTGCGTTGACTTAGTCATAAACCAACGTCATTCCAAAATGTGATAGTCCAAAAGTCAAATTTTGATATCAATGCAAATTCTAATGTAAGCTGTATTTCTGAATACACCACAAATAAATTTATCAAATAAGAAGGCATATACGAGTTTACATTAAAAGATTTTTGAAAGATTTTCTTTGACCACATTCCCATTTAAATTATTATCCTAATTTTCTTAAATTGAGAGTATAAAGAGGTAAAATGTATTAGTCGCAAAGTCAAATTTCGGTATTAAAGCAAATTCTAACGGGAGATGTATTTTTAAATGCACTACAAATAAATTTATCAAATAAGAAAGATTTTTTGAAAGATTTTCTTTAATCACAAATAAATTTATTTGTAGTCGATATGAGTCTTTTGAGATTCTGCGAAATTGAATATTTTGAGATTTTTGATTTCATTGATGGCAGTAAGTAACCCGATTTTGGAGTCGATATGCCTCTCTCTTTTTTGATTAATGTACCATTTGTTTTTATTTTTTCTTACATTAGTCTAATTGTTTCTAATCTTTATAAGTTCTCTGAGTCGATCCTCTAGAACCTTCAACACTAGATCGTCCTCCATTGACTTTAACTCGGTAAGAGCGCTCTGAAGGTGGTATGTGGTGTCGAGGGGTTGTGGCAGAGTAGATAAGAGCGATGAAATGGTCCCCATGGTTTTTAAAAGTAATTAGTATCACCCCCTATGAAAGAGAGGGAAAGAGATGGTTCAAAAATAGTATCACCTATGAGAGAGAACAAGAGAGGGCGGAAAGGGAGAACGGGAGAGTTTTTACATATTAGATTTTTGGGTAATTTGAAGTATCCTTGTCCTTCAACCCTGGTTTAAAAATACTAATTTACCCCTTATTTTCATTTAAGGAAAAAAAAAACCTTATAGCTCGACCTATGGTGTTGCTGAATCCGTCCCTAGATGCTGCCTCCATCAATTTGAAGATCAATATTGGTATTGATTCTAATCTTTGGTCCTCCTTGAAGATAAATGAGTTACCTCATATCTTCCTTCCGTTTATCTTCAACAAGGACCAAACATTAGAATCAATTACTACAAATATTGATCTTAAAATGGATGGAGTTAACGCCACTTAGGAGCGAATTCAGCAACACCGCGGGTCAAGCTGGAAGGTTTTTTACTGTAAAGGAAAATAAATAGTAAACTAGTCTTTTTAAACCAGGTTTGATGGACGTACTACTAATTACTAGAGGTGTCAATTTGATCTGTTTAATCGAAACTGAAACTTCCACGTTTTTGAGAACCGATTAAAAAAGAACAGGAACCAGAACCGAACCGAAAATAATGGTTCCAGCTCTTGGCAGTTTAATATGGAACCGAATCCGATAGGAACTAGAACTGAACCGATAAACATCAGAACCGATATATAAATGTAGTGTTAAAACTATCATATGATCAAGATTGGACCCAATATACCCGTAACTAGAACCGAAACCGACAAAAACTACATAATCGGTTCCGGTTCCAGATCCATCTTTTTGAGAATCGGAACCGTTTGCTCCGATTTTGGCCACCTCTGGAACCGACCTGTTTACACGCGTACTAATTACCCAAAAATCTAATATGCAAAAACTCTCCCGTTCTCCCTTTCCGCCCTCTCTCGTTCTCTCTCCTAGATGATACTTTGTCCGAACCATCTCTTTCCTTTCCTCTTCTGGGGGTAATACGAATTACTTTTAAAAACCAAGGGGAATTACTAAATTGCCCAAAAATCTAATATACAAAAACTCTCCCGTTCTCTTTTCTCGTCCTCTCTTGTTCTCTCTACCAAGTGGTACTCTGTCCTGTACCATCTTTTTCCTTCTCTCTCGAACAGTTTCTATCCCTATGGACTCTCTCTCTCTCTCTCTCCATTTCCCCCTGGGTTGCGGGTCGACCCATGGATCACATGCCATATCAACCCATGGTTTGCGAGTTGACCCATTGCCTCTTATACCAAAAATCATCCTGATTAGTGATTTTAAACCTTTGGATCTTTGCAACCCAATAATACTTAAATTACATGGTTAACCTAGGGGTGAGCCAAACATCCAAAATGGTAAGCGATCTCTAAGGGTGTGTCACGCGGCTCATACTGTGGTCCATCCGTCAACAAAGTTCTACTCACAATGCCCCAAATAAAACATTTCGGGATTTCAGGTTGAGGTCAACGTTAGGAAAAGTTTTTGAAGTCAATTGCGACATCGTGGGTCACATAAAGAATGTGCCATGTGGCACTCATTAAGACTACTGACCGTATGGATGTTTGGCCACCCTTTGGTGGACCTACAAACCATAAACAACACGATTGGTGATTTTTAGCTGTTAGATTCGAGTATTTATTACTATTTTAAAGCCAAAAGTGGGTTTGAGGCACACCCTTCACAAACGGCTCACAGGCCTTTTAGCTAGAGTAGAACTTTGTTGATCAGCGTCGGTCAGCAAAGTTTCTGAGGGACCTTAATATGATCCACGTGGCACACTCTTAGAGGATGCTGGCCATATGGATGTTTGAAACACCCCTACGTGAACCTGTAAACTAAAAATCATCTGCATTGGTGGTTTCTAGCTGTTGGATTTGAATCTTTTTCATGGGTTGATTTTCAACCGTGGGATTCGAGAATTATTTTAGGGTACTAAGATCCAACGCTTAGAAAACACCAATCAGACTGATTTTTTGTTGGCAGGTCAACCTAGGGATGACTCAAACATCCTACAACCAGAGATCTCTAAGAGTGCTACTAGGCAACTTTTAGATGTGGCCTGATGCACGTCTTAAAAAAATGCCAAGATCAAAAAATTTCTCCCTCTCCAACCATACACAACATTTTGCTTTCAGCAGAACTATGACAATGACAACGGATGTCCATCATCAACGTTGATGATGAACCACACCCTTCACACCTCGTTGCACGCGCTCAGCGTTGATCACGGAGGAGGTCCATTGTCAACATTGATGAAGGACGATAGTGTGAGCCACATGGCACTCTTAGAGACTACTGAGGATATGGATGTTTTGGCCCATCCCTAGATAGACCTACATACCAAAGATCGGTCTGATTAGTGATTTCTAACCTTTGGATCTGAGTACCCCAAATAATACTCGAAATCCATGGATAAAAATAAACCATGGAAAAGACAAATCCAATGGATCGAAATTACTAATCCGGTTGAATTTTGGTGGGCAAGTCCAGCTAAGGATGGGGCAAACATCCATACGGTCAGTGATCTCTAAGAATGTGCCATGTGGCTCATACTGGACTGAAAAATATACATATGCCATTGACCCTTGGGTTGAAGAGATCCACGGTCCACAGGCAACCGGACAGAAAAGTATATGGTTTAGCAATTGACTTGTGGGCCTGGACTCGTGGAAGGGGGACACTGCTTAGCCCACAAATACTGCTTCATGGATTTAATTTAAATTTTTTATGTATCTTTTGTGCAACATTTCTATCCAAGGGGTTAAGAACTTCCAATTGATCTAATTTTTGGGCAAATGGCCTATATAAGAGGGATGGTTCAGATCCTATATAGAGAAATCCCAGATCCAACCACTGAGAATATTGATACAGCCCAATCCCACTCCTATAGATCACTGGGCCTAAAAGCTCATCGGATCAGCTCGGTCCACTAACACCCCTAACGACAGTTAACTTCATAGTCAATCCCCTTGCTATCTACATTTCTCGCTGCCGATTAGTCTCATTCATTTCTTGTATTCCGACATTGCTTTCTGAAATTCATAAAAAATGCCGTAACTGGTGCGCACAAGATTCTAAAGATTGGATGGTCATGATCATATCATCCGGTCCATTTTTTGGCCCAGAAAAAAAAAAAAAACTTCATTTATCCTGTTATCAGAAATTCCTTGTGTTATTTTCTCAGCCGCATCTCACTTTTATAACTTTTGAGAGACGTGCAGTTAAGCAGACATGGGCCTGAGGTATCAGGGACAGCAGAAATGGAAGCCAAAATGCCTCATTTCACAACATTTGCAATATTTATATGGCTCAGGCCGAGGACCCCTTTTTTCTGACCCCTCTCAGGAGTCGTGTGCTCAGTTGTGGATTTCACAAATCCAACTGTGGTTGAGCGCTGACAAAAAGAGAAAAAAGTAAATGCCAACTCAACACTATCAACCACCACTGGATTCTCGAAATCCACGGCCGAGCACACGACTCCCCTAAAGATTCACTGAGAATTCAAGCTTAACATTCACCCAAACTAAAATTGCATATTACTAATTAAGTGCATCTCTCAAAAAATCTCACTATCTCTCCAGACACAAGTTTTCTTTTCAAAAATAGAAACTTACAAAGAAAAAGAAGTTTCCTTTTAAAAAATAGAAGCTTCCAAATATACTTCTCTATAGAAAAAGGAAAACTTATCAAGGGAAGTTAATGTAGAAGATTGGACCCTCCTCTCCTCTCACTATCCATTTTTAAATTTTTTGACCATTGGGTTTAAGGTAACGGTTGCAACCTTAACCAAGAACTCTTCATTTTCTTGTTTTGCGACTGTTCAGAAACCAACGGATATTAAATGCAATCCTTAGTCAGTCACCATTGGGTTATGAAAATCCATTGAGAAAAAAATATAAAAAGAAAGATGCCAACAGTAAGAAATTTGTTATTGATCGTCAATTCTTGGAATTTAAATTGAAGGATTTTAAATCTGTAGTGTCACAAATCCAAAAAATATAATCTTAATTCATGAGATTCACGCCGAAAGCTTGATTATTAGAAAAGGTTTCCAAGTGAAATTTATAATTTAAAACTCACCACCAACTTGTAAGGAATTTAAAAAATAGTCTAAAACATAAGATAAATGAGATGAGACTTGAAGACATTGTGGTAGACTTAGAATAAAAGATGATAATCGTAGTAATGAGAAGAAGATAATATGCCTTTTTATGATTTCCAAAGCCAGTGAAGTAGAAGAGAATAATTAATTTCAAGGTCAACCCATTTCTCATAAAAATAACAAGAAGAAGAAGAACAAGAAGAAGAAGAAGAAAAATTGTAAAAATCTGAGAAAAACAGCAAAAAGGATTAGAAGTGATTTCTATGTATGCAAAATACAGGTACATAGAGCCAAAGATTTCCGTAACAAGAAGGGTTGAGACTATCCAAAGAACAACCAAATTAAAACCTGCTCATATCTCTGTTGTCGGTAATTCAAGCTTAATATAACTGTTGAAACTAATAATGAAAATGTTTATTCTTCTTATATTGAATGTTTGGCATGCGAAAATTAGTTAACTTAGGATCCATATACCTAAAATAACCATAGATAGAATACATAAATGTGAAGTTTGTGTTGAAACAAAATTTGCTAGAAATCTTTCTAAATAAAAAAAATAAGTATAGAGCCTCTAAAACTTATTCATAATCATTCATGTGACTTAAAACATATCCAAGAAGTGGTAGTAAATATTGTATTACTTTCATTTATTACTATACGAGGTTTTGCATTGTTTATTTACTTAAAAGTAAAGACGGGCATTAGAAAAATTTAATGTTTATAAAATTCAAGTTAAAAATCAACTAGAAAAGAAGATTAAGATACTTAAATCTGATAGAAGAGGTAAATATGATTCTACTCCTTTATTTGAACTTTGTGAACTTAATGGTATAATTCATCAAATAACAACGCCTTATACATCATAATAAAATTGTATAGTTAAAAAAAATTGAACCTCAAATACTTGATAAATGTAATATTAATAAGTTCTGGTTTACAACATAACTTATAAGGCAAAGCACCTCATTCTACATGTTATATACTTCGTAAAATACTATTTAAAACTTAGGAAAAGATAACTTAGGAAAGGAAGCCTTCCTATGCATACTTAAGAGTATGGGGTTGATTAGCCAATGTGGCTTTACATGTTCTTAAAATAGTAAAAATAAGACCTGAAATAATAAACTGTGTTTATAGAACACACTCTTAATAATAGTGCTTATAATTTTTTATTATAAAATCAAAAGTTAAAAGTGTAGATTAAAATACTGTAATAGAATCAAGAGATGTCGAATTCTGTAAAAATATATATATCTTCTAAAGAAAAATATGAAAGAGAAAATACGAATTGAAATTTCTATTGTGACACCTAGTAGTTGCAAAGAGAACTTAAAAGAAGACAGAATCTAGAATGAATAAGAGGGCTAGAATAACATCAACTTTTAGTCATGATTTTTAACTTTCCGTAGCGAGGGTAGTCTTTATTAGACTTTTAAAGAAGTCATGTTTTCATCTAAAGTTCTCTTCTAAGGGGAAACTATAAACTATGAAATAAAATTATAATGCAAAACCATACCTGAGAATTGGTAAATCTTTTTTTCGATAATAAGCTAATAAGATGTGAATAAATATTTAAAGAAAATTAAAAATTTTAAAAAATAAATAAAAATAAAAGGGTAAGTTAGTAGTTAAAAGTTATAAATAGAAGGAGAGATTAGATTTCTTTGACATATATTTACATGTAACAAGGATAACCTCAACTAGGCTACTAATAGCTATAGCAACTATTTATAACTTAAAATTCTATTTTTAATAGTGATTTAGAACAAAAAATTTATATGGAACAACCTGAAGATTATTTTTGTTAGACTTGGAGCATAAAGTGTATATTTTTTTAAATCTTTATATACTTTTAAACAAGCACGTAAGCAATGACATGAAAATTTGACACTAATGATTTCTAGTGGATTTAATTTTAGTGAATCAAATAAATATATTACACAAAAATACTATAAGCTATTATGTAATTGTTTGTCTTTATGTAGATAACATGTTGATTTTGAGAACAACAAAGAAATTATAAAATTTACTAAAAAAATTTTACTCAAGATTTTTGATACAAAAGATGTCTCACTAATGTGATCATTAGAATCAAGATAAAAGAACTTCTCTGGGGATCCCAATCTCATTACATAGAAAATGTTTGATAAAATTTAATTAATTTGATTCCAAACTTGCTATTATGCAAAATATTAATCTAATAATTAGCTCCAAAAGAATAAATTAAGGAAGAGTATCATAACTAGAATACTAAGATAACTGGTAGTCTTCTGTACATTATGAATTATACCAGACTTGAGATTACTTACTCAATTAATAGATTGAGTAGATACACTATAGCAACTCAGAACATGATCATTAGAAAATACTTTGTTAAAGAGTTAAAATATTTAAAATACACTTAAGATTTTGGTTTGGACTTCGTCAATTATCCTACTGTGCTAGAATGATATAATGATACTAACTAAATTGAAATTCAAAGGATAAGTCTATGAGTGGATACATTCCTTAAGTAGCCATTTCTTAGAAAATTACCAAACAAACTTGTATTTCCCGATCCACTATAAAATCATTATTCATTACACTAGATAAAGACTAGCAAAGTAGAATGATTGAGAAACTTTTTAATGGACATTCCTCTTTGGTCTAGATGCCTACCAGATTTGTACACATCATGTCTGTCAATCTACAATAAAGCTAGAAATAATATATATAATGGCGAATCCATACATATATGTCGAAGGCATACCTCTGAAATAACTACTCTAGCTTTAATAGAGTAATTTTTATTGTCTAAAGAGTTATATTTAGGAAAATGGGCTTGAAGTCTATTAGTATATAAATTATCTCAATGAAAAAGAAAGTCGTTGATTGAAGATTCTAAGATCTATGTTCAATGGGATAACTAATTGTGAGTGATTAGTGTGCTACGCTATTTATGAAAAAATTGTTTTCATTCCACTCCTATGATGTAAATAAAGTGTTACATATATAAAAAAAAGTTGAGTAGCAGGGAGCGTGATGTTGGGCCCACCTCTCCATATCCTTTTTTTTTTTTTTTTTTTTTAAAATTTTTGACCGTTTGATTTGAAGGAAAGGTTGCAACCTTAACTGCAAACCCATCATTTCCTTGGTTTTACAATAGTTTGTGAAACTACAAATTCCGTTTAGGAGCCCAATTGTTGTATAGTTTGCAGTGCTATGAGGTTTAGAGTGCTGCCTTCTCAAGAGCCAGGATTATTGAATTGTGGGAAGTAGACGCCCAAAGAATTGGCATCACCAAAGTAGGGGCGAATTCTACCTTTAAGAGATTGCATTAAACGCAATCCTCGATTATCGACAAGTATATTTTTTATTTATTTTCTATCATTCTCTTTGATGCATTCCTTTTCATTCATACATTTTCCTATTCTTCTATAATTTTCTTTTTTGTATTGAATCATTTGTGATTTTGCATCATTTTTTGTTGATTGTTTTTTTAGAAACCATATTGTTCTCAACACACAAATCCTAAAATCCAAACTAGGATGAGTATGGATTCTAGTCAAGAGGGACTTCAACAACCTCTTGGGTTCATGATTTTCTCTACTCTCGTGGGTCTCAAGAATGTCATCCGACTTTGATGATCATTACATTTTTACTACTATTACTATTGTTTTTTTTTGATAAGTATAAGATTTTATTCGATTGAGACAGTTATTGGCTAAGGAAGCCAACCAAAAGTCTTAAAGAATACAAGAAAATCAACAATAAAACAAATAATTTATGTTGTTATAGCAGTGCATTATTCAAACAGGCCATTAATATTTTGATAAACATTAACAAATTACATGCAGTTTGTGTAGAAGCTTAGAAGGGTCATCGAAGTGTCAATATAAACCATTATAACCACTGCAATTTTTGTGGTTATCTTCTTTTGTCTTGATGATTTAATCTAGAAACAATGATTAGCTGTACTCTTTCCTTTTTTTAACTTTCAGATAAAGCATTTTAGCCAAAATAAATTTCCAATTACAAATTGCTTCACTTAAAGCAAATAAGATCTGTCTCTATCTCTCTCTTTGCGTAGGCCAGTCTTACAAAAGTTAGAACTTGATACAAGAGGAGATTATAATCATTCATCACTCAGGAAACCAAGATTGAAAGATGTAAAAAAATCCAATCCACAGAACTGGTATTGCTGTCTGTCTGTCTCTCTCTCTCTCTCTTCTTGCTAACTAAGTATATACACAAGCAGACTCATGCAGGTATGTTTCAAAGGCAACCTGCAAGAGAAAAAGAAATAAAGAACCAAAGTTCCAAAGAAGAAAACCATTTATTTATATTTTCAAGTTTCAAAGTTCCAACATTTCCTCATGTTCTTCAGTATTTTGGGAAATGGGTTTTTCCACTTTTGCTCAAGTAGATACCCATGTAGAAATTCTTTGGAGCATAAATTCGTCATTTCAAAATCAGGAAGTGACAGATGGTGAAATCTTGCAGGTTGGTTTTAAAACTTTTAATATCTCTTTAACAGTTATTTATCCATGTTTACTAACTGACAAGAGAACGTTCTTTTTTTCTACTGCTGTAACGTTTGGTCAACAATTTGGAAGTTGGCACAGAGAGAGAGAGAGAGAGAGAGATGCAGTGACACTCCTTCAGGACCTTCCCTGCTCTCTTCCAGGGAGAAGAAAACAAAATGGTTTTAAGTTCTTCATACTTATTTAGTGATTTAAGCTAGAAAATTTCACTAGCTGCAAGTTTGTTCTTTTCAACACATCTTCCATATAACATTTAGAAATCAGTAAACAAGGTGAAGAAGATGAAGAAAAATCCAAGAAACAAAAAGGGAAAGAAAAGGAAAGGATGAAAAAAGAATCTAAATGATTTTTACATAAATTAGAGCTTACTGACCTTTGAGAAAAATCCGTTTCTTCAAACTGGGTTTGATCATCTTTCTGTCGTTCTGCGTATTTGCTGAGAAAACTCGCATCAAAACTTCCTCCCTCCTATTCTTCTTCAAATCAAAAGGGAGGCCTGGAAGCATTACCACCCCAACCATATACATCTCCAGGAAACTGATAATTCCCCATGTTCATTCCCAAATTATAAAAAGAAACACCACTACCACTACCACCGCCGCCGCCGCCGCTACCACCACCACCCTCACCCAATTGTCCACCACCGCCGCCGCCTGTAACACCTGAGGATTGTGAAGCTGTAGGCTGGACCTGCACCGGTGACTCCTCCTCCATTGGTAACCGTTCAAACACCGCGTTCCCGAACGAAGCAGCCATCAACATCACTGGACCTGACGCTACCAAGGGTCCCACAACACTTCCCCCAACTACCTGTCCTTGCCCTCCGGACAAAAATATTGTCAGCCCGCCTGCGCCTGGTGGTGCCGGAGGTGGAAGTACAGTACCCGACAGAGACATTATCTCGAACCGGCCGTGCAGTGTGACGACGCTCCCTGGTGGTGTCGCCGGTTGACGCAATGTGACATTAACGACTGTTCCGCTGCCGCTGAAAACGCAGACTCCCCGGCCCCGGCGTCTTCCGTAATTTGACACGCACTCGACGATGTCTGCACCAGTCGATACTTCAAGCACGTGCGCTCTGAGTGCGTTTGGGCTGTCTCGAGTGACGATTATTGGTGGCTTGGGCTTGTTCTTTGAGCCAGCGGGGCGACCACGGGTCCGACGGTTGGCGGCGGCTACAGCACCAGAGCTAGTCGTGGCTGCGTCCGTGTCGAGTTTCTGCTCTTTCTCCGGCGAATCTTTGGAATCTGACATTTGGGTTGTTTGGTTCTGTGGTTGTGATGATCGTTGTAAGTCCAGTTCCGGTCTAATGAGCTGATGGACGTAGCGAGAACCTGGACCGGGTTCCAAGCCCTCCATCCCCACATCTATTCTCTCCCACCACTTGCTTGCCAGCTTTATTTTTCTTTTCTCCTTTGATCTCCTCTCTCTTTCTCTCTTCTTTATAACAGAAGAAACTAGAACTCAGCAACTGTTCCTAACCTTGGTATCCTTTCTTCTTCTCTCTGTAAACAAAGCTAATTTACCCTCAAAGAGCTGTTCTAACTTTGAATCCTCACATTTTTTTTTCTCCTTTTTAATTTTTATTCACAAAAACAAGTTCAATTTTCTCCTACCCAGTTTTTCTTCACTACCCAATTAACCAAGACCCAAAAGCTAGACCTGAATTCTTGAATTCTCCACAAACAGTTCTCTTCACTGATTCAATATATAAATCCAAAACCCCAAAACAGATAATCAAATCCAAAGGGCATGAATCATGTCTACCTGCTCTCAAGCCATGAATTCCTCCTTACCCAGATTCAGATCGGTTCGACTGCAACAAAGAAGTAAAGCACACAGTGATTTCTACATAGAAAAATAAGAGAAATCCATTAAATATCAACTTTGAGCAACACCATATCAGTACTGCAAATTACGTACACATATATAAACAAGACCTCTCGATATGTTGTTCTTCTCTGAAAGAAGAGAAGTAAGAAAAATAATCAGAAAACTTTGGGTTTGAATGTCTGAATCGACCTGCTTTGAATGAAGAGAACGAGAAGAAAGAGAGAGAGAAGGAGAGTAAAAGTAAACAAATACAAAGACAAAGGGGTCAAGGGAAGGGAAGTATATGTCCGTTTAACCCCGGTTAGTTGTCCTAAGCTTTGAGTTAAGTTTCTGGGTAGCACGTCACTGAATGATCCTAACCATCATAGGTTCCCATAATTAATTTCCACTTATCGGATGGTTGGTATCATCCCATTGGCTTATTCCAAATCTAGAAGATGCCTAATTGGGTTCCACAGATCAAGATGACAATACTTTTCTTTTCCAGGACCGAGATGGCTAGATTTAGACAAATACCTCTATGTATTGCTGACAACCTCAGGAGGACGTTTTCCTTAGGACAACAAGTACATCGTGGAAGTGTGGATGCTGCTTTGGGGCCCACTGACGTGGAGCACTCGTTTGGGCCTACTAACCCTATGAATGTTGGGCTTTGGCCTCCCCACTTGGGTGGACCTACACGCCAAAATTCAGCTTGGTTGGTGAGTTTCAGACTTTAACAGGGTGGAGACTTCAAATTCAAAGTTCAAACATGTAAATAGCAAACTCAGGAATCTTCAGAGTAGGTAAATAAGTTTGCTCATCTCGGTGGGCAAAAGTTTGATCCACCATCCCCCAAAATGCCACGTGTAATACACTTTTAAGCTAACTGATATCATGAATGTTTGGCCCACCTCTTGGTGGGCTTGCACACCAAAATCAGTCTTATTGATGATTTCTGTTCAAGATGACACTTTTTAATCATGGGCTTCATCAATAGGCCTTCATTTGGAATCTTTGGATCCAGGCTTATGATGAAAATGCTACAATCTGATGGTTAGAAATTACCAATCAAGCTAAATTTTGGTAAGTCAGGCCACCGCTTTTTTCCTCCGCCTGATACATACCACCTACTGGAAAGGCATCCCATAAAATGATCCAGTCTGCACATTCTCAGCCGTATGTATGTTTTGGCCAATCCTTAGGTGGACCTACAAACCAAAAATTAGCCTGATTAGTGATTTCTAAGCGTTGGATTGGAATCGCCTTTATGAATTGATTTTAACGGTAAGAAATTTGAGTATTATTGACCATTTTTTGGGGTACTCAGATCCAGATGCCTGAAATTACTAATCAGTCTTATTTTTGGTTTGTAGGTCCAACTAGGGATTGAACGAACATCCATACGGTCAGCATCCTCTAATAATGTTCCATGTGGCTCATATTGTGGGATGTCATCGACTTCGCTTATTGAGCAGGTCAGCGAAGTTTTACTCACTCGGAGAGAGGCGGGCGAGAGGACTAGAAGGTTCTGACTGAATCAAGGGTATTAATCTTGGGCTGTGTTTGCACGTGCATTTTTTAACCTTATCTGTCGCCCACGTATGGTCAACAGGTCAATGAAATGTGTGGCAAGCTGTAAGACACGTGGTAGGTGTCGGGACATTGGAACTTGGTCAGCCTTATCTAAATTTAGCGAAAGTCGGACTCCTCTCCTGTTTAGAGGAAGGCCTGTCCCTCCGGACAATAAAGTCCTCCATTGTCCCCAGCCACTCCCTGCTACTCGTCAGCCCCTCCCTGATCACGTGGCATTATTGAGATGTCTAGTTACTAGTAGCCAGTGTTGCATATTAGATACATAAGCAATTGATACAGCACGTCTCATCCTCTCTCTTCGAGTAAAACTTCTGTCACGATGGAATTGCGAATCACACAAACACAGCCAATGAGTTCTCGGCACGTACACCTAAAAACAAAAGCACATGGTACGTTGCCAAAGCACTTGTGTACGTGCCGAGAACTCATTGGCTTGTGATTGTGTGATTTACAATTTCGTGTGATAGAAGTTTTACTCCTCTCTCTTTAAAGCCAATTGGAGCAACAACCAAAAAAAAATGTGTTCCACATGGCATTATGGAAGGGGGAAACGAATCATCTTTTAGTATTGGGGCCCACAATGCTTGGGACGCGTATGTGCCTTGTTATGGACCAATCCACGGTGTCATGGCGCAACAAATTTGGTCCCAGCTGTAGGCCACTTGTAGTCCAAATTTTATCTTTGACCCTGACGTGCCATGTTGAGCTGAGTAAAACTTGTGTCACAAGATGTTGTGACGGAAGCCCGTCACAGCACTCAATTCGATCCAAGTGGCACACTATTATAGGATGATGACCATATGGATGTTTGGCCAGTCCCTCGGTGGACCGGTACACAAAAAATCAGCGTGATTAGTGATTTTTAACCGATTGGATTGAAGTTATTTTCATGGGTTGATTTTAACGGTAAGAATTTGAGCATTAATGAGCGTTATTTGGGTGCAAAAATCCAAAGGTTGTAAATTACTAATCAGGCTGATTTTTGGTTTGTGTCTACGGACGGTAGACGGACTGGCCAAACATCCATACGGTCAGAGACCTATGATCGTATGCCACGTGGCTCGTATTGAGTGCTGTGACCGGCGTCCGTCACAACGTTCAAAACACTACTTTCTATGGTCCACAAATTAAATGTGCAAGCCTGCTGGATAGAAGAAACATCAACTTCCGGTGTCAATGGATATTCTATATTATATTCACAAATGTTGGATATCAGATTTGGAATAAAGTTTTGATATTTGAATACTTTTTGAATATTTGAATACTTTTTGAATATTTGAATACATATTAAATCACCAAAAAATGTTTTGATATTTGAATACTTTTTGAATATCAGTTTAGATATCGATATATCCAATCAGATAAATTATATAAATATAATTCCTATAATAAATATACATATTAAATAAAAAGTATAATAATTATATTTACGGAAAAAAGCTGACCGACGCCCTTTAAAAGGGTGTTTTCCCATAGAGAATAAAACTCCTGTCACAATACGAGCCACATGTCACACTTCTGGTGGACGCTGACTGTATGGACGTTTGGCCAATCCCTAGGTGGACCAACAAACCGAAAATCATCCTGATTACTAATTTACAACCTTTGAATTCGAATTCCAATATTTATTCAGAATATTCGAATCGGATTATGATATTGGATTTTTTTTTATTTTTTATTTTCTCTTTTTGTGGATTTGAATTCGAAAAACATTCGTTGACAACCCTACATCAACTGTAGGACACGTACCTTAAGAAAAACTACAACCCTGTTAAAACATGATTAAAATATAACCTTGTCTAGAGTTTGAATTTTTTTTAGGTGTACGTACCCTGCAAAAGTGAATCCCATCGCATCCGGAGTTTCCTTTGCATAGGTTAGGGCTGCAACTCGAGTAGGTTGGGTTGGGTTTGAGGTCAGTCTAACCCCATCTTAGTCACCCGAGAAAAAGGGTCAGCTTTTATTGTAGCAAAAAATGAGTAGACAATAACATATTTGATGTCATATTCAAAAGATGAGTCAGCTGTGCACATCTTACTCCTCCACTAACATATATAGTTAGGGTTGGGCTCGGGGGACACCCATTTTGGCGTACCCACATAGAAGATGAATCAATGGATGATATTTGGTGAGGATGATCTCTATGATGAGGAGAACGTCCTCATAAAATTTCAAATCATTCTGATATTCATAGATTGGTTTAGAAGCTGACGAATTATGGACCATCAATTTTTACTGTGTAACTTGGAAACCACATTTAATAGGGTTAGAAATTTCAGAATGGGTTGATTTTTTGTTGGGGTGATCTATGAATATCAAAATGATTTGAATTTTCGTGAGGATGATCTCCTCAACATAGAGATCATACCCACCAAAAATCAGCCATTGATTCATCTTTTGTGTGGGTACGCTAAAATGGATGTAAAATATAGGGGTCAAAAATGGGTGTCCCCCGAGCCCGACCCATATAGTTATAGGAACCACCTTTGAACCATCAAAAAAAGACAAGGTGTTATAATATTGGACAAAACCCTAATTAGGGTTAAGTTGTTAAAGATTCAAAACAAGCTTACTGTGACATATACCCATTAAAATTATGGTCGGGCTCAGGGGACCCCCATTTTTCTGACCCCTCTTGGTGTTCGTGTGCTCGGCCGTGGTTTTCAAGAATCCAAAGGTGGTTGTCAGCGCCGCATTTTTCACTTTTGGAGGCGCCGACAATCACAGTTGGATTCTTGAAATCCACGGCCGAGCGCGCGAACACCGAGAGGGGTCAGAAAATGGGGGTCCTCGGAACCGGAGCCTTAATTAACCCTTCATAATTTTTTTTTAAAACACAGTCGAATTAAATAAAAACTTCTAAAACAAGATTAGAAGAATCTTAAGTACTCATTACATAAACCCAAGAAACAATCATCTCTAACAAAGAATAAAGTACTGAATTCGATCAACTAAGCTCTTGATTAAGAAATATTAGTGGTTGGCCTAATCAAGGACTTCGATCCACATGGATGTTGACTAGGTGGACACCAACCCTAAAGAAAAACATGTTGCTCTAATAAATAATTCTACTTCTTTTTGGAAATTTTTCTATTTTCAGAGCCCAATTTTCTTCTTCTAGAGCTGGAGTTGAAGCAGCAAAATGGACTGTGGATGAAACCATGGTTTAAAAGGGGCCGTTATAATGGTATAACGGACTGGGGTTGTTAGTGTTTTTCCATTATAACAGCCGTTAAAATGGTTTGTAACGCTCAGGGGCAAAAATGAAAAATAACGGCACAAAATTCAAATTTTCAATAAAAAAATTACAGAATATAACGCAAATAACGGGCGTTTTTTCACAATTTGTCCGTTTATTTTCTGAGCATTAAAACGGTACGTCCGAATCTGTTATAACGGCATTATTTTTATCATAACAGCTGTTTTTTTTTTCTTTTTAAACCATGGATGAAACAAAATGGATGTGAAAATACATTGAAGCTTGGAAGAAGCAAAATTAGCTCTATGAATAGCAGTCCCTTCTTTTGGTCAATGATTTTCCAGTGAGTTTTTTTTTTCTTTTCCAATAAATTTTTTTTATACGTTGATGAAAATAGGCCATTCGCTAATCATTATCTATCTTTTCAAGCGCATTTCTATCAAAATGTGAAAATTGATTGGAAAAAGTAAAAAAACTTAAATGCTTCTTATACAAAAAAAATATTTAAATGTATTTGCAAAAAAAAAAAAAAACTTTCTAACATTTACAAAGAAAAGTAACTAAACGACCTTTCAAAGGACGTCTCCCTGACAAAAATTAAAGCTGAAAAGGCGGACAAATGCTATTGTAAATGGCATCTGTACCTGACAGACGGGGCTGTCTCGATGCAAGTTGAGGCCTAAGGCGAAGACTTCATATAAAGCCTTTTATATAATTAACTAGTAGGTGGCCCGTGCCACGGCACTCTCCGACAAAGCGTTTGCCAAAATCAGGTATGAGTGGGTTAGATCCGCCATCCATTTGGGGTGATAAGATCTCGGCCATCCTTTGTGAAGCCGATAAGAGGGGGATAAGTGACTTCTCTGTTTTGTTATATAAATGTGTAGTAGGTGGCACGTGCCTGGCACTCCCCTACAAAGCATTTCTCAAAATCGGGTGTGAGTGGTTGAGATCTATAGTCCATTTTGGGATAAGATCTCGGCCATCGTTTGTGAAGCCGATAAGAGGGGTATAAGTTGGGGGGGACAATTTACCTGTTAAATTAATCCAACCGTCCAAATTTTATTTTATGTAAGGGTTGATATGGGCCCTTGGATATATGAAGCCTATAAGAGGGGGAGGCAACCGCTATGTTTTGTTATATATAATATATGGTATTAATTAAATTTTTGAACTCTATATATAATAGAAAATCTTATTTAACAATTATTCATTATAATCAAAAGTTAGGAAAAAAATTAGATGCAGATGACTCCTGTTGTCCCATTGCAGTCCATGCGGATACATAGATCAATTTTTGGGTCTAATGACTTCGTGGATGTTGATCCCACCCATTGGTGGATAACCACACTAAAAATCTGCTTGATCGATGATTTCTAGCCATTGGATTTACTACCCAAACAACATGCTTCAATCTAATGGCTAGAATCAATCTTAAAAGTACTAAAATCTATGGCTAGGGATAACCAATCAGGTTAAACGCCCTTTAAAGGGGAGCCTTGTGTTGTGTAAAGAAATAATAATTTCAGTTGATCCTACGTTAATGATAAACTAAAGGGTCAAACTTGGAAGGTGGTTGGAATATGCTCACGGTTAGAACTTTGAATCCTAAAAATTTAAATCCATAAAAAAAAAAGATGTTACTTTAAAGAAAAGATACCTTAGCCATCAAGAACATATAATTAAATGATCCGCATTAAGCTTGAAAAGGTCTCTCAGCATCCCTACATGACTTAATCATCAAGTTAAAGCTTAAGCAAGTTGCTGATGACTTTACAATTATATAAATAGTGCTGGCCACACTGCCTCGTCAGCGGAGGCCATGTGGTCGACTAAGACACGTTGTCGTCTTCCTCCTCGAATTCTTTGTCGAGGTTCGACAAGATCTTTGTGACCCTTAATTTTTGTTTGACTGTTACCTAATTCCCTTATTATTTTTTAATTAGCTTGTGGATCACAACGAAAGGAAATGATTGCAGGCTCTACTATTAGTCTTGTTCTATGAAATATGGGCCTTTTATTAAGTTGTTACCTTAATTTTTCTTTTTTAAGGATATCCAGGGTACGCGTCTCGTGGACCCCTACCGACATATCGACATTTCCTAACTATAACAACACAATTTCATGCTTCTCATGTATGGAACCCATCGAATGCCGGGTCTTAACCCGTTTACACTCGCTACCTGTACCCTTATCGGGTACTCCACACAAGTGAGGATGGATGACGGTATATCCACGTAGACAATGTGATAGAATCTGTTCACGTGGGGTGGGGTGCACAGCTACGTGGGCGGGTGAGTGGTGAGTCTGGGAATCGAGAATCCGTGAGCGTATCCGCTAGATTGAACCGGCTGAGTGGGTGGGGACCGTGAGAGCGGCATACAACGTGACGGTGTCCCCCCCCCCCCCCCCCCCGGGCCGCTGAGGTGGGACCCACGAGCACGTAAGGGTAATAAAAAAAAAGCCACGTGAAATGTTTTTAACTTAGTTTATTGTGGGCTCAATTAGTCTAACTTTTCCGCTTTTACTTTAATTAAACAAGACTTTGTGACCTAGGGAATCAGTTGGGCGGCTGGATGGTAAGGTGTTAATGTCCTTGTGCATGACACGTGTAAGGAGATAGAGATAGAGAGGGAGAGTATGTGGATTGTGGGATGGGTACAATCTACCGTTGAATCAGTGGCTGTTCTTCTCTTTTGGGTACTACTCATAACGGTCAAAAGAAAGCTACAGAATTGATGGTTAGGATTATTTGAAGGGTCAATATCAAAAGGATGTTTACCCGGAGTAAAGTAAAGAACAGAACCCCATGGTGCATTATAGTAGAGGTTGAAGATTTATCGGACAAATGCCGTTTTTGGCTTCCCTACAACTATCGATGAGATGAAAGATTCCCTTCAATCATGACACACCGACAATAAAATCCAGTGGTGAACCGTTGGTCTGGGGGCCCTACAATAATTGGTGAAAAACCAAAGTTCCCACACTGTATGGTTTCCCTTTTCAAAAGTTTCCTGAAAATCAACACATTTGACGTACAAATCTTTACTCTGGTCGTCATGCAGGGCCTAAGAAGGCTCGGTTGTTTAAGGCGGAGGTCCGGGCAATTAGAGATTAAAAGTGGTTAAATATAAAACGTAAGAACATTAAACATAGAAGGCCGTCTTAGCTCAGCTGGTAGAGCGCGTGGCTTTTAACCACGTGGTCGTGGGTTCGATTCCCACAGACGGCGTCCATAATCAACCTGGCTTTTTTTTGAAAGTGATATGCCTACCCAATTTTTTTACTTCCATAGAGAGGAAGCCCATGCCCAACAAAGATGTGCAGCTCTAGCCTCTAGTGTGATATGATTATAGTAAAATCCCTCCAGTTTCTGACCATTTGATCATGAACCATGAACCATGAACCTATAGATCCAGCTTGAGACGGGTGTTCTTTCTTAAGCGGCTTTTGACAAATTACATTATTAATTTTAGACTTTAAATTATATTAGAGTTGTAATCTCATGATGGCGCCACCATTAAGTGAATCTTTGTTGCTCCTCGTGTCTAATTTATTAGAGAATAGAATTTCCTCGCAAGCCACTTAATTTTAAAAGCTACTTATTCATGCTTATTCTTTTCTAGTTGTATAAGCTTTTAATAAGCATATACAATTAAAAACCTTGCTAGGTAAGCCTGTTTTTAAAGAGATCGGCAACCCGGTGTGGGTGGGTTCTGAAACCAAGCTCTATGGTATCATCACCCACAAACTTTACCAACTCAGCATGCTGGCAGCTTCTGGATTGGATGGTTATTGATCATTCAGTTCCATATTAATCTAATTTTGGGGGCCACCAATCAGGTAGTCTTAATACAAATCAAGGCCTAAGGCAAAAACTTTAAATAATGCTTTTTAATTTAAACTAATAAAATCAATTAAACATTATCACAGGAAAAAACCCTAAAGTGTTGGCAACAAAGAGGCCTTCTCCACGTCAAAAAATCAAATAAAAATCGTAAAAACATATTTTTATATATCTATATAATAAAACAGGACGGTTGTCTCCCCCTCTTATCCGGCTTCATAAAGGATGGCCGAGATCTTATCACACCAAATGGACTGTGGATCTCAGCCACTCACACCCAATTTTGACAAACACTTTGTCAATGAGTGCCGTGGGCACGGGTCACCTACTATTTACCTACATATAAAGAATGAAATGGGTTGGATTTACATATAGCCCAAGGGTCAGGCTCAAGAGCCCCACTTTTTGTGCAGGGGTGTTACCGTTAAAATGAATTGAAACGGCCAGGGGCAAAAATGAAAAAAATGGATTTTAATGATTTTAACAGAAAAAAGTGGTGCTGAAATTCAAAATTTAAAACTTGAAATTTGAAATTTGAAAATTAAAAAAAAATAGAATTTAACGGAATTTAATGGTTTTCTTATACCCCTCTTATCTTATATGGCTTCAATAATGAGTGGCCGAGATCCACTATGCTTCATATCGATGGCTGAGATTAACTCCCACCCGATTTTGACAAATACTTTGTCGGAAAGTCCGCGATCTAATGTGGACGGTTAGATTTCAGTCACTCAATCCACCTCATTTGACCTCAATTTATTCAAAATTTAAATTTCAACACCGTTATTTTTTGTTATTTCCGCTATTTTCCCATTTCTCCCTTTGTGCGTTACAATCCGTTATAACAGCCGTTATAATGGAAAAAACGGTAACGCCCCCAGTCCGTTATACTGTTTGAGTGCCGAATGCACTCAATTTTTGCAAACTCTTTTGTCGGAGAGTGCCGTGGGCATGGGCCATTTATTATTCTATATAACAAAACACATTGGTTGTCTCCCTACTTATACCTCCTCTTACAAGCATCAACAACAAAGTGCCGAGATCTAATCCTCCCCCAAATGGACGGTGGATCTCTGCCACTCACCTGATTTTAGCAAATTCTTTGTCGAGGAGTGCCAATGGCACGGGGCACCCACTAGTCTATATAACAAAACAGGAAAGTTGTCTTATCTCTTATCGTATCCTGCTTTGTAAGATGAAGAGTTGTTGGGATCAAATGCGTCCACAATGTGGACGGTTAGATTTCAGCCACTCAATACCCTCATTAATTCGGTCACTCCCACTCATTTGACCCTACGCTCAAGAGATTGAAAATTTGAAGCACAATCAATAATGAAGCATTATGGGCCATCATTAGTTGTTGTGGGCCAGATGTTGGCAACCTAGACCACGAACTAATATGTGTAAACAAGGCCCAGAAGGGTGCAGATTGGGCTACAAAACCTATTGGACTGCCAAGTTGATTACTGCTCCTAAGATAAATTAATTGAAAGAACTGAGAAGCTGATTTGTATGAATTAGCTTTTTTCGGATACAATTCATAACTATCAGAAGCACAATTCTGCACAGAGACATCAAGTCACATTGCAATTGGTTAGACCTGCAACTTGGGTGGACTCAACCCGACTTCGGGCTCGGGTTAGTTTCTACAATACTTGGGCTTGGGCCTGGTTTTTAGAACTTGATTGAAATTGGGTTGGCCCTTGTATCGTCATTAGGTTTCATATCCTTGCCTAGAAATTCTTGATTTGGGCTCGGTCTCAAACTCAGTGCTTTGAAGCTCGGTTTGGGCTCGGGTTGACTCCCAACCCAACCCAACCCAACCCAACCCGCCCGAGTTGAGAGATGCCGTTTTCTGAAACCCAATAAAAGCCAGAAAACACTGAGCCCCCTTAAGTCATGAAACAGCCCAAGAAGGCAGACTTCCTCTTGTCAGATTGGTTTTGGGTCCACCAAAGAGTGGGCAAAACGTCCCTACGTTATGCAGCCTCTATTAATGTGACATGTGGCATATACAGCATTGCGTGATGAGAGGGCCAATCTATAACATGCATTCCGTACCCATATGTGCCATGTGTCACTCTTGGAGATTATTGGCCGTACGATTTCTTCCACCGTTTGGTGGACTACAGACCAAACATCAACCTGATTGGTGATTCCTAACCGTTGGATCTGAGTGGTCTCCAATAATGTGTTACGTGGAACATGCAGCATTACGTGGCGCCCTTGAATCACGCAAGCCGTGTTATGAAATTTGCCCTTATGTGCTCCTCCCCTGAAGGACAAAAGTTTGATCCACCAGACCCAAAAAAATGCCACGTGGGCGAAAATCAGCTGGAGTAGTGATTTCTGGCCGTTGGATTCTAGCATTTTTGCGTCATGACTTCACGATGGGCCCTTGTTTGGAGTCCAAGTCCATTGTGATTTGTGAAAGATACTTGAATCAAGGGCTAACAATTACAGTCAAGCTGATTTTTTTCTGTGTAGGGCCACTAAGAGATGGGCCAAAGATTCATAGGTCAGTTGGCCCGAAAAGTATGTCATGTGGCACATTTAGAGGGCTGATGGATCAAGCTTTTGTTCTCCAAGGGACGAGCAAACTTTTTTCTTTGGAACCATTCCGTGATACAGAAATTTGTATCAGAAGTTTGATTCAAGAATCTTTCCAAAATTTTCATATGGCAACACTCTTTCGAGCCACTAACCCCATGAATGTTTGTCCCACACCTACGTGGACATACACAGCAAAAATCAGCTAGATTGGTGATTTCTAGCCATTGGATTAGAGCCCTTTCTCATCATGGGCTTAATGAATAGGCCTACGATGGGGTTCCAAGCCCATGATGAAAAAGCGCTGGAAGCACATGGCCAACTAAGCTGAGTTTTTGTGTGTAAGTACTCCAAGAGGTGGACCAAAGACTAATGGGTCACTGGGCCTAAAGAGTGGGCTTAAAGAGTGTGCCACATGGGATTTATAAAGATTACTATATCAAACATTTGATATAGATTCTAAATCATTGTTCTTTCCCCTTGATGGACCTAGGCACTAAAAATCAGCCTGATTAGTGATTCTAACCGTTGGATTTGAGCTTTATATTTATGTGCTTCATGAACCGGCCTAATGATGGGTTAAAAGCCTAAGATGATAAATTCTCAAATCCAACGGTTATGACTCACCAATAAGGTTGATTTTTAATGCATAGGTCCACTAATAAGAGGGGGTGGTGGTAACAGCCTTCTCGTATCAAAGATTCCACACGGCACAGTGTTTCGAGCCCACTGATAACATGGATGTTTGGTCCGGATCAACACACCAAAAATCAGCATGATTGGTGATTCCCAGCTGTTATATTCGAGCACTTTTTCATTATGGGCTTTATGAACAGGCCTATGTTATGATATAGCCCAGCCCAGGATATATAGTTAAGCCCAAGCTCAGCCCATACTGTTAAGAATATGACCTATCAGGCCTGGGCCTAAGCTTGTTTTTCTTAAAAGTTAAGCCCACCCTAAGTGTTTGGGGGGAGTAAACCTATTATCCTCAGTATCAAGGGTCTTATGTTTTCTTGTTCCAAAACCTTTCTTGAATTGCCGCGGTCTCTTTTTTGAGCATTTTATTTTTCATTCGAATCTTTTTTGTTCTAGAGAAGGGTATTAGCTAGTTTTGTCTAATTTCCTTTTTGTTTGTTTTTGTTGCTTATTTTGTGCCGGTCATCACCTCGACCTCTTTGGCTGCTTTTGTTTTTTCTTTTGGCAGTTCGCCTTTAATAAATTATACACTTATCCAATGCCTTTGTTCGTTTCGTTGAACTGATGTTCAAATATTTTTTGACAATTATAATCTATTAACAAGCAAAAGAAAAGCTACAAAACCCACCAAAATCAAACAAATAAAAAAATAGCATCTACCATAACTCAAGTAGCTAATGGCGTCTCCATCTAAAGACAAAGTCTTCATAGAACAGACATCTACACTTGTTCAATATTGATCGAATCAAATAAATCAATAAACTTGACTCATATAACTTATGACCTAAGCTGAATCATTGGTAACTTAGATGTTCGAAATGATGAAATTGAATATTAATCCAAATTCAAGTTCGAAATTTACAAGAATTTGGAACTCATGTAAATGTAATTAACCTTTTTTTCTGGTTAACTCGAGAAACAAAAATTAGATAGATTTACGGGTTGCCAGCATACAGTTTTTCTTCAATGATGTTTGCCACTCTTTGGGATCTCTTACTTACAAAGATTACCATTTTTAGTGAATTTCAGATACTAATGAGAAGCAAATGGGACTGAAAACGTGACCTCCCCATATAGGGAACTTGCTCTAACTACCCTACCAAGTTGGATGTTTGCGTGTTAGAAATGGCTTCTTTTTTTTTTTTTCGAAACCATGGGTATCCGGGCCTCTTAGAGCACCCGACTAGTTCACCGGGGCACGATTGTCACCCCTTCCACATATGCCAGAGTGTACTTAAAGAGTTAATGTGGACTAAGCCACTTATTACCCTACTCTTTTGATTGGGTGGCCCCAAGGAGAGTTGATCTCAAAACCTTCTACTTTTTGGAGAGGAGTACTCCTGACAACTAGGGGTGTCAACGGGTCGGTTCCGGTTCGGTTCCTAAGGTGACCAGAACCGGAACAAACGGTTCCAGTTCTTATCGGTTCGGGTACTTATCGGTTTCGGTTCTCAAAGTGATGGTACCAGAACCGGAACAGATTATGTAGTTATTGTCGGTTCCGGTTCCAGTTTCGGGTATAACGGGTCCAATCTTGGTAATATGAGAATTTTTACACTATATTTATATATCGGTTCCGGTTCTTATCGGTTTGGTTCCGGTTCTTATCGGTTTCGGTTCCATATTAGAGTACCGGAACCGTAACCATTAGTTTCCAGTTCGGTTCCGGTTCCGGTTCTTTTTAATCGGTTCCCAAAAATGTGGTACTGGAACCGGTGTTTTCGGTTCCGGTTAAATCGGGTAAAATTGACAACCCTACTGACAACCCGAATGGGCCTTTTTGAATGTGGATATCAAAAACGGCTGTGGTGTTAACCTGACATTTGTCGATATCCTCAACCAGGGCACTGCTACTTCTGCAACCAAACATCCCCTTACCTGTTATCTATGAATGGGTCCCAACGACTAAAACTATGACCTCATCCCATGCCAATACGAAGTCAATCAGATAACCCTATATCCATAATGAGAAAAAATTAACTTCGTATGCAAATGATTGCATACTTTTGATTACGCAAATACGGCCAGAAAGTGACACGTAACAACCAAATCCCTGGTCAATCCTGGTTAAGGAAAGAGGTTGCGAATATATTAGGTTAAATTAACGGGGGGTTAATTTGGTTGTTACGTGTCATCTTTTGGCCACGTTTGCATATTCTAGAAGTATGCAACCATTTGGATATTTTGTGGTTCTCAGTAGGGGTGTTAATGGGCTGAATTGGGCCAGGTCTAACTTGACCCAAGCCCAGTATGAGATACATGTAGCTAGGCCCAAGCCTAGCCCGGCCTCATTAAACTTCAAACATTTCAGGCCCAATATTGGCCCATTAATAGATGGCATAAGCGATAAATGAATGTACATTGTCCTTTCATAAAAGAAAATTCATGTAAATAATACATTTTTATGAGGTAAATCACAATACAAACAGACCCTTGTTCTTGAAACAATAACTTCAATATAAAAAATAAAAAAAAGACTAGTTGTGCGTATGAAATACAAAATATAACATGGTGTACACATACACCCACAGTCTGCGACGTCATTCATAATTCAGGGATCGTCAAACCTCGAGAAACCTCGTGGTTGGTCGATCTCTTCTTTCACTATGCCTATTGCACATGTCTTTCTGTTTCTTTCGAGTGGAATCGAGTTTTCGAGTTTTGCTCAAATCTACACGTTTTCCTTGATCATTAAACATTATTCATTCTTCAAATTCATGGTCTCTATTTTTATTTTTATTTTTATTTTCACGTTTTACACGACTTTGTATATATTTCACTCATGCACGTGCATGCATGCACATAATTAAAAAAAAAATAAAAAATTTCAAGTTAAAGAAGAAAACAAATTATGTGATAAATGATGAAATCAATGGTTAGAGTAAAATCCAGCCAATTTTTTGAGTAAGAGATCTCTTATTTGGAGCTGCGGAAGGCTACTTAATATAATGTTGGTCCACCATAACCCTTGGGAACTTAAAAAAAACATATAAATTAGAATCGAGGCCCATAATGAAGAAATTAAACAAAAAAATGAAGTTGTAATTTCATATATTATACTGATTGATCTTACAACAACCATACTGAGCATTATAAATATGTTTAAGCTTACCAATGCCCCGATATACGTTCTTGATAAGGCAGGGATCTCTGAGATCTGTACTCCACCCACAGAGGATCTACTTTTATATTTTGGCGTGTCTGGTGTAGCCATCTTCTTAGCACATGGGTGGGCTCTTCGTTATCACGTGGATGCTAGTTGGGCCTGGGGAGAGAACACTGGCAGATTAGCTCTACTGGTCCTTCTGTCACCGACCCACCACATGAACCCACATCATCCTCAAATCCCACTTTAGTCATAGGAATATAAAGAAAATATAATAAAAAAAATTCCTCTTGAAAACCTTGAATATACATTTTTATTTTGCTAAAAAATTATTTCGATGGGTATGTACATATGAATGTAATTAGTGTAAATAGATACCGAATTATGCGGGTTTGGATTCGGCATCCTGGTATGCACATAAAATACTAGATTTGGTAATTGGGTCAGTTCTGGATATATACTAGCCGGTAACCGACCCAACCCAACCCAAATTTGTATTTGTTAATTAACTCCATATATGTACTTATATTCGTATATAGTATGATTCTTACTGGATCCCATCAAAACTCCACAGTTAAGCGTCCAAGAGTAATATTAGGATAGATGACTTCCCTGGGGAAGTTTTCATGTTACACCCATCCAGTAGCAGAGCCAAGAGGGCCAGGGTGGGCAGCTCAACTTTCAAAAAGTAGAAATTTTTTTTAACAATGTTCCAAAAATTTCCTTTATTACTTAAAGTTGCTCGCCCTCGAAAAGAATAAAAAATAAAAAATAAAAAAAAATTCCCAAAACCCTTTAACCTAAATCTTGCCCACCCTGCAACAAAATCTTGGCTCCACCACTGCATATACATATACGAAATTTCTTGGTTACCCATTTCTGACCATTTCGATGGTCAGATGAAGGCAACACTTTGTTAATAAAAAAAAAAATTGATTAAATCACATATATTAATGATGGGTTGCATGTTGTTTTCATGTTTGTATAGTTGAGATTCATTAAATCTCGGTGTTGGTTTTTAAAGAGTATCTTGTGTAGCTAGTGGTGAAATAACAATGTCAATAATTGAAATGAAGGTCAAGGCTAACGGGGCACATGTTCACATATCAAAACGTTACAAGGACTTATGTGTCTTTTAAATATATAAACGGACATCACGTTTGAACGTCATTCCTGATTATCCCTATTATTATTTACTTTATAAGTGACTATTTAATTATAAATTATTTTAATATAAGATATGAACAAATAAATCATTGACGGAGTTATCCTTCTATTTTGTTAAAGATAACGGATCCAGAAATTAACAGCTTCACCTAATAAATGTGAGTATAGACTTGGGAATTTGGATCCACCAGCTATGTCCTTTCTGCTTTCTGATCCACATTTTTAGGACAACTAAACCAGTTTCCTAGAAAATTGGGTTCGGTTCAAATACAGACCCGACTGCTTATTAATACGGTCACACAAGACAAGAGTGTCAACCCCAGCACCAAGCATGGTTCGAAATCTCGGGCTGGGAGGCCGGATCGGTGGGCTCTGATCCTCATCCAGGTTGGTCCAATCTATAACAGGATTGGCCCATCTCACCTGAGGCAAAGTGGAACTCCTTTGGCAAACAGTGATCTTGGGGCAAGATGATCCATTTTTGGATCGGATCGGTGGGCTCTGGTCTCGATCTGGATCACCCGATCCAGAATGGAATTGGCTGAGATTTCAAACCATGGTAGCAAGTGAGATCATGGTTCAACTCTCGGCCAATCCTGTTCTAGATGGTGTGATCTAGATTGGGATTAGCGCTTACAGACTTAAACCGAGTAATTAGTTTTGATATGGGCGTTGGTCAAAGATGAATGATATCATAGTCAACGTAAAAAAGAGGCCAGCCCTTGGATTCTATTTGGAACAATCATAACCTCTCACTCCAACATTTTTGAATTTGGTCAAATGGAATAATTTAAAAGTGCTTGCCACCGAGGCCACATGGTAATGGTTCCAAACTGCCAAAATGTTAGATCATCTCTTAGATTGGGCCAACTGGTCACAGCCAAAATACACCAAAAATCAAGACTGGTTACTGATTTCAAACCTTTTTAATTTTTGTCTGTAAAGCCTGTTTGGTAGGTCATTTTTCGGCAAATCTGAATATTTAGGCTTTTTGTAGTGTTCGGCGTGCTATTTTCCCGCAAAATATTTTACCCAGGCCCACCTTTTTGCTCGTCGAGACGTGAGACCCCTTGTTAAAAACTTTTCACGCCATTTTGCCCACTAAGAAAATGTGAGTAAACAATCTCACTGACTTGAAGTCTACATGTGGCACACCTTTTTGGGCCCACTTGCACCATGAATGTTGGGACCCCTCGTGTATCAACTAATATGATACGTGGCACATTTTTTGGGTCTACTTGCACTATGGATGTTGGGGCTAAGCATCCACCACACTGATCTCTCTCACGATAACTACGTCGAGCCTACAAATGGATCTGAAAATGGTAAAAAAGTAATAAAATGAGCATAACGGGTCCGGCAAGTAGTTTACCAACGAGTATAAGATCACCAAAGAAAAACAAACAAATAATATCCAATTTTGAAAATCTTTGTTTTAAATAACATGGATGTGTACGTACCAAAATTAGGTAGATAAGTGATTTTCAACCTTTGGATCCCAGAATAATGCCTAATTTCCACGGTTAAAAATCAACCCATGAAAATGACTTATCATTCATATTGTTCCCAACATTCATATTGCAAGTGGGCCCAAAAAAGTGTGTCATGTGTCATATTAGTAAATAGATGAGGTGGCCACAATATTCATTCTGCCATTTGGTCTATAAAAATGTGTAGTGGGTTGTTTTGGTAGATTAATTTGGGGAACCAAAGTTCATGGTTCAAATGGGCCAAAAAAGATGTCACATGTGATTTAGGTGGAAGTAACGTATTCTCATATTTTCAAGATTTGGCTCATTATACCCGTAACCGGAACCGGAACTGACAGAAATACATAATCGGTTCTTGTTCCGGATCCATCACTTTGAGAATCAGAACCGTTAAGGAACTGAACCAATAAGAACCGGAACCGATTGTTCCGGTTCTGGGCACCTTAGGAACCGAACTGGAACCGACCCCCGTTGACACCCCTACATGACACTGGCAATTATCGACTATTGTACAATTGTAAACTGCAGGATAATTTATGTAAATTCACCTACGCCATCCAAACACCATGAAATTAGGACAACGGAAATTTTGGCGACGACAAAATGATGTGATTGTCAAACGCTTTAAAAGTAATTTCAGGTGCAAATATTTAGCCGTGAAGTTAATTGGCTCAAACAATATATTGTCTCGGAAGTAAAACGTCCACTGACCAAACAGAGCCTAAGTCCACGAAATCATTTGGAATATGCACGTCCATCATTAAAGTTCCACTCTCATTTCGTCGGAATGGCACAAATTAGGAGATGTATCAGTTTCGGTTCCAGTTCCTATCGATTTGATTCCAATATTAAATTATCCAGAATTAGAACTGTTATTATCGATTCAGCTCTAATTGACACCCGTATCCGTATCGATTCAGCTCTGATTGACACCCGTATCCGTGAGGGTCTGCGTGTGGTCGAGGACTTCCATGAGCAAAAACCGGACTCATTTATAATATCCCCAACACAATCAACCCCTTAATTTCGCAGGACTGCAAATATAAACTGGCATAAATGAGGCTGCAAATAAATTTAAAAAAAAAAAAAATCAACAAAGAAAAAAATGCAACAATCGGCATAAACTCGTATAAAAAATATGAGCCACATGGCACTCTCTTAGAGGACTCTGACCGTATGGATGTTTGGCCAATCCCTAAGTGGACCTACAAACAAAAAATCAGCCAGATTAGTGATTTATAGACGTTGGAATCTAAGTTGTGGGCATTTACAAAGTCTCAACTTTGTTCCTTGCATGAAGGTTAGGAACTCTGTTCCAAGGTTGAAAGGGGACCGTTATAACGGTATAACGGACTGGGGGCGTTACTGTTTTTTCTGTTATAGCTCCCGTTATAACGAAAAAAAACCCTCAGGGGCAAAAACGAAAAAAATGGAAAAAAAAAAGGGAAAATAACAGAAAAAACGGAAAAAAATGGCACTAAAATTTAAATTTTGAATTTCAAAATTTCAAAAATGAAAAATAACGTAAAAAAAATGGAATATGAAGGAAAATAACGACCGTTTTTTTACACAAAATTTTCCAGAAAATAATGGTCGTTATTTTCGTTAGAACGGAAAAATAACGGAAAATAACGGCCGTTATTTTAAACCTTGCTCTGTTCCTCACGTGGAGGCCTAACATTTGAAGGTAGATAGTGGAATCTATCTAGAACATAATAAAGCAGACGAGAATCCAAATTGAAAATATTCTTACACACACACACACAAAGTGACAGATGGAAGAGACAACAAACTTTCATACAACTTTAAAAACCCATTTGAGGTGAGTTTGTCCTAGATACAACCTAATAACAGAACAGAGACAGAGCACAGAGTGGATTACAATTGGAAACATCATAGACCAAAGGGTTAAAAGGCCCTGATGTTTACATGTCGCAAGACGAGGTTGAAAGTCGAACACAAATAACCCAAGTACTACTTAGCTTTGTTAGCTCCCCTTCTTCTTACCCTGTTTTTTACATATTTGCAACCTTTACAGCAATCAAAGAGAGCTTACTCACATGGTTAAGAATAAAAGAATAAAAATAGACACTTTTTTTTTTGGCTTGGGTTTCTTCCTTTAGCTTTTTTTTCTTCCCCACTTCTCCTTTTTTCTCTACAGGCTCATTGATTTTTTTATTCCTTTTTTTTTTTTTTTTTTTGGCTAGCTTTTGTCCTCTCATGGTGGGCTCTTTTATCTTTTCCTCCTTAAGAGGCAGCTTTGGAGACATCTTTGCTTGATCTGTTATACTTCATGTGGCTCTGAACAAGCTGTCCTGCAGCAACGGCAGACATGAGAGAGAGCTCCCCAGCAAGAACTGAACCAGCCACGATGGTGGCCAAGAGCCTTGAATTAGATCCTGGTTCCTCTCGGTTTGCACCCTTAACACCAAGTAGATTTAGACAAGCTGACTGAGACGGAAGTTGAGTCCCACCCCCAACTGTACCCACCTGAAAGATACAATAAATAAAAAAAATTTGAGAATTTGAATTTAAATTGAATTCAAATAAATATATATAAAAAAAGGGATTTCTTAACATTTTTTCAGTCGTCCTCGAGGATTTGCAAAATGAAAATATGGGTTTAATAAAAAATTGCAGAGCTGACTGGTTCTTTCATGCGTCATGGATTCTAGCTGGTTTTATGGAAAAAAAAAAGTTGTGGGGACTAGGGGTGGGGGGGGGGGTCCTAATATATTTTTATGACTATTTGGACAAAGAGGGACACTGATTCTTTTACAATTCAGAGAACAGATCACCTCAGTTTTCTTGGTACACCCGGCTTTCTAAATTCTTTTTTGAAATGAAAGAAACCAGGTTGTCACCAACAACAGAAAATTTGCTTAATTGTAATGATTGCTGTCACGTTATATTTAATTTTTATGCCAAAAAATAATAAAAAGATAATACAGAAAACCCTTCCATGGTTTAATCTAGATCAAAAAATAGTTTCGAAACGTCGATTTATAGAAAACCCAGATAAATATAACTTCTTTTAGTAGTCATCTTAGTAAGAAAAAAAGTAAAAATGATCATCAATGGTGGACATGGGTAATGGGATAATTCGTTACCTCAATAGAAGGCATGGACACAGAGACGTGAAGGTCTTTTCCATCATTAACAGCTTCCATCATGGTGATGCAGTGAGAGCTCTCTATGTTCTGTGCAGGATCTTGGCCGGTAGCTATGTAGACTGCAGAGACGATGTTGCTAGCGTGGGCATTGAAGCCACCAAGAGCACCAGCCATGGCCGACCCAGTAAGGTTCTTAAGCATGTTAAGCTCTACCAAAGCAGGAACCGTGGTCTTCAGAACCTTCCTGACTACCTCCTCCTTGATGATTGCCTCGCAAACCACTGACTTGCCACGTCCTTCAATCCAGTTTACAGCAGCTGGCTTCTTGTCCGAACAAAAATTTCCTGCACAATTTAACAATTCAACATCAATATTGAGGCAACAATGGACTCCACAACATACTAAATTCAGCAGGAATGTTGAGAATCTAACCAGAGATGCCGATAATATCCATGTCAGAGAAATCGCTCTGAAGGAAATCCAGGACGTTCTGTACGCCTTTAGACACCATGTTCATCCCCATTGCGTCACCAGTAAAACACGTGAATCGCATGTACAGATTCTTCCCCGCAATAGCACATTGTATGCCTTGGAGCCTAGCGAATCTGCTAGATCTGTAAGCAGGATAAGAAGAATTCATATGGGTCAATTCTAATATCTTAGATAAATTTACAAGCTGAAATCTAACTGAACATCAAATTCTTACTAAACAGAAAAGAAAAATCAACGCCCTGAAAACAATCGTGAACGAACACCGCAATACAAAGACCTCGAATTAACAGAAACTTTCACGAAAAGCAACCAATCAACATCCAAAAAAATAAAAATGGACACCAAGTCAACAGGGGGAAAAATCCCATTTGCCTCACTGTTATAGACAAATCAAAGTCTTCCTAATTAGACGCCCAAGCAATCTATCAATAATTTCATATAAACCGGGAATTTAAAAAAAAAAAAAAAAGTAAAACAACCCATCAAAAAATTTACAAAAATTTAGCTCAAAAAAAAGGATAAAAGAGAGTAAAAATGAAACCAACCTGTTGAAAGCGATCGACAAAGTTTCGAAATTTGCTGGATCCTCCACAAAGAATTTGAGCTCAGCTGCCCTCTTTGCCGTTCCGAACCTCACGACCGGCGCTCTTGTCATCCCATCCTTCAACAACACGCTCATCGCCCCACCAGAAGCGTAAATCGCCTTACAACCCCTGTTGGTACTTGCCACCAAACATCCCTCCGTCGTCGCCATTGGCACCGAATACTCTCTCCCATCAAGCAACAACGGCCCGGCAACCCCAACTGGAATCTGAACATACCCAACAGGCATCTCACAACACTGCCCCAAAATCGATTCGTAATCGAACCCATCCAGCGGCATCCCAACAAGCGACTTCCCCGTCATTCTCTGCAGCGCCTCACGGCGTATCGCTGCCGCTCTTTTACAATCCCCAAGCCTCGATTCGAGCGAGTACGACGGGATGGTGCCCGCGACAACCGAATTGATGATTTCCTCATCTTCCTCCGACGAAAAAGTGATAACGGGTGCCGGGTCAACCATTTTGGGAGCAGGAGCGGCCGGGGCGATGGGAGGGATTGAGCATTCTAGGGCAGCTGGACATGGACCACGGCGGCTATCTTCTTGAAGTATGAATTCCTCATTTTCATCCTCGACGTCCCACGCGTCGTTAGATGCGCGAGTGATGAACGACTGGACGAAATCGATGCCGAAGAAGCCGAGGAGGTAAATGAACGAAGCGATGAGCGAAACGATCGCGGCGATCTCCGATAGGGTCACGACGTGGAGAGGGGTTGAAGTGCGGATCTTCTCACGCCAACGGTGGAGGAGGAAGTAGGCGACGGAGAAGAAGAGTGTGAAGAAGACGCCATTGGTGAGATAGAGAGGAAGAGGTAGGGCATCAGAGGCTTGTAGGATCGGTTTTTGTTGGGTATGATCAAGGTCTTTAGTAGGGTGGCGATGGTGGTTGGCGAGGGAGTGATGGTGTCCGCCGTTTGAGTTGCCGACCGGTCGAGGGGGTTTGCTGGTTCTCCGGCGGACGTCCATAGCAAATCCGGTCGAGAGAGTAAAGGGAAAATGAGCAGAGAAGAAGAGAGATTGGTATTTTTCCGTGGTGATTAAAGGAGAGGTATGAAGGGATTTTATAGATGTGGGCGCGCTGGCCGAGAGGGCCACACGTACAGCGTGCAAGCGCGTTTCTCGTATGTGGAGCACGTACATACGCCGGATTCGCACGTGTGGAATTGGTGGACCTTCTTGATGCGCGGATATGCTCACCTACCTCCTTTTCCTTCCTTTTTCCATTTTTCAGTACTAAATTGAAAAGTTGAGATGATTACCGTGTTACAACTTACAAGTAAGCCTCCTCACTCTACAAATTAACTTATTAAGCTCATATTTTTGACCAATTAAAAAGGGTTATGATCTTCACTAACCAGTCAACATTTCACAATGATTAACGAAAATGCCCCTGTAGCAGTCTGTCTTTTGAAATGTTAAATCTGAAGTGAGAAGGGCGTTTCTGTCAAAGAAGTATAAAGCTCACTACAAAAAACAATCATTTCCCATTTAAGAAAATGCAATGTATCGGATGGTTGAGAAATTGCCTAATTACTTAGTGGGACCCATCTAATCGTTTATAAAAGAAAAATACTACTATTACCATAATTACGATGTATAAACGGCCTAAGTCGGTCATTTTGTGTGACAACAGGATCCCTCTGACCCAAGGTTTAAAAGAGGCCGTTATAACAGTATAACGGCTGTTGTAACGAATTGAATGCTCAGGGCCAAAAATGGAAAATAACGGACAAAAAATGAGAGAAAAAACAGCGCTAAAGTTCAAAATTTACATTTCAAATTTTAAATAAAAAATAGTCGAATATAAATGAAAAATAACGGGAATAATGGGCCTTTTTTCCACAAATTTTCCAAGAAAATAACCGTTATTTTTTTCATAATAACAGAAAATAACGGCCGTTATTTTCTGAGCATTAAAACACTACTTAACATAAGGGGGTGGTCCGAATCCATTACAACGGCCGTTATTCATCGATCTACATAAAATAGTGGAAAATAAAAAATAGTAGAATATAACTAATAAATAACTGAAATAACCAGTTTTTTTCACAAATTTTTCTCAGAAAATAAAGGTCATTTTTTCATTATAACGGAAAATAACAGCCATTATTTTCTGATCATTAAAACGGTACATAACATAACGGGTGGTCCGAATCCATTATAACTGCCCGTTATCCGGTTTTTAAACCATGCTCTGATCTACTGAATTTTTGTTGGGGAAAAACTTAGCTGGGGCCACAGAAAGAAGAAAAAAAAATGTTCATCAACGGTTATGATCACACGACCGAAGAGATCCTTAATGGGACCCCTTGATTCTACACCTCCCTTGCATGGTCAAAATATGAATAATATATTATCATATTTATGGCATAAATAGTTGGTGATTTTTAAAACATTTCATTAATCCTAGGGTCCCAATGCTACTCACGGATGACTATTTTCCAAATCCGATAGGTGGGACCTGGCACATAACGCAGATAGAATATTTCACCATTTAACTTCAAGTGTTAAAAGTTTTAGAAAGGGTTGATTGAGGAGATCAACCTCACCAAAAATCAGCCCTTAAATCATCTCCACGTGAACCACCCCACGACAATATGTCATTATATGTGTCGAAAAATGTGTCAACCTATCCGAACCCGAGAATATACGAGCAACACGTGGAACACTCTTTTACGCCCACGGATCCATGCATTTTTTAGTTCACCTCTTGGTGGACCCATACATCGAAAATCATTTTAATTGGCAATTTCTAACCATTAGGTTTTGAAGGTCCGGACGACAGAAAATGTTTTCTCGCCTATCAAATATCATGGCTCATTATCCTGGTTACGCAGTTCCATTGGAGCTTATTTTCCCAACCCAACACATATTTGACTTTCCCTGTGCGATATTTAAAGGTTTTCTAGTAGATAGTACGTACTACTTTGTCTTCTGTGTTATGTGGTGATTTCTCAAAATGTTAGTATCAAATTTTTTCGCTAAACATTAGCGGCATTTTTTTTTTTATTTTTTTCTGTGAAAAGTGTGCCTACATTTAGTAAACCTTGATTGAAACACGCTTATTTTTTTTCTTTTCTAAATAAATCTCATTTTTCAAAAATATGTTTTACACCGCGATGTCTGATTTTTTTTTTTTTTTTTTTATATATGAGGATGATCTCCATGGTGAGGAAATTGTCCTCGCAAAAAATCAACCCTTAACTCATCTCCATGGAAGCCCCATGACTTTCCTCACCATGTCGATCATCCTCATAAAGCCTTCTGAAATAAATGAAATGCAAGTTAAAAAATTCTGGATTAAGTTAACATTTGATAGGGTAAGAAGTTTCAAGAAGGGTTGATTTCTAGCGATGATGATGATATTTATATATCCTGAGGAGATCATTCTCACTAAAAATCAGCCCTTAAGTCATCTCTATGTGGGGCCCATCACTGTATGTCATTATGTGTGCCAAAAAAAATGTGTCAACCTAGCTATCCTAATTCCTAACCCTATATACAAGTAGTAAATAAAAATAGATGTTGTGGTGGCCTGATTTTTCATCCTAGGCACATTACACTTTGGAAGTATATGAATGTAAACCATACCAGTATTGGGGTAATGTGGTCGATCAATTTTGGCCACGTGGAACACTCTCACGCCCATAGATCCATGCATGTTTTGTTCACCTGCTTCTGGTGGACCTATACATTAAAAATCATTAATTAATTGGTGATTTCTGACCATTTGAATTTGACTTTTTTTATTGCTAGCTCATATCTAACTGCTAGAGATCACCAATCAATTTGATTTTAATTTCGGTGTATGGGTCCACTTAGAGGTGGGCAAAAGAACCATAAGGCGGGTGGGTTCGAATATGGCACAATAGAAGTAAAGTCAGCAAATTCCACCTGATGGACTGGAAGGTATGCATGCACTCCAAAGTCTCAAGGGGGGGTCTAGAGATTAGGGGTATCATCCTAATGAATGAGGCTTTGTTACGTAAATGGTTATGGTGCTTAATTTGAAGTTTTCGAGTTCGGATACGACGGTGGAGAAGTTTACTCGTCTTACAGTTGCAAGCGTTTGTAGGAAAATCTTGAAGGCTTTTGAAAAAAAATTCAAGGGTGTTCCTTTCTAGGCTCAGATTCTTGGATGACCAACTCTGGTTCACTCTCTTTCGGATAAGAAAATGTGTTCTATTCAGGCTTGTTACAGTTGGAGGAGGAAGAAGTATCTTAGAACTCTAGGTTTAAAAGAAGTCTCAATAATTGGGAGATTGTATCAGTAACAAGATTACTCTCTCGCCTTCATGGTATCCACACTTGTCGATGTTTTGACGTTCTCATCCTTTTATCACTTAATGTTTAAACCTATAAATCGTGCATTTATTAGTGGGCAAAGTTTTGCCGCTTCACGGATTTCTAACTATTGTCGAAACACCTAGGACATTTTAGCTCTACCTTCTTGAAATATTAGTTGAATTAGCAAGACACCATGTCTTTAAATTAGGGTCACCCCTTGACTTTTTCAGTCAATGTCGATATACATTACTAATACTTTATGGGTGTATATATATCATTTGTCATTTGTTTATCTACTTTGTAGATTCCAATCTTTCTAGGGTTTCACATTTCCATTGCTTTAAGACAAGGGGTGCATTAAGTATTTTGAAATGTTAGGGTATTTTAAAATAATCTTGGAATTTTTTTAAAGATGCCATCACTTATTGTACCAAGAGAGCCATATCACATATGTAAGAAAGTTTAACGGTGGCTTTCAAATTTCAAAATTTTTCCTCTATGGTTTCGAGGGGTGCAACATGAGAACTTCTTAGAAGGTTAACCATTCTAGTACTACTCTCGCCCAAGCACGCTTAACTGTAGAGTTCTGATGAGATTTGGTGCATTAGTGCTGGTATGATCACACGGCTACTAATATAATAAAGCAGACCATTTTCCACGAAAAAGGCCGGACTACTATAATAATAAAAGAGTTCAAAGCACTTAATAATTAATATTTGAATCCATATACGAGCCTTCAACTTTGAAAACAGGACATCATGTATTCCAAAAATTAATGACACGGTTTATACCTATTTCACGTTTAAAAAATATCAAGTTTGACTCAATTTCACCCTTTGAAAAAGTAAACTGTGTTGACGACGACGATGATGATGCCGGCCTTATTTGGTAACTCCCAAGCCACCTTATTATGTAGCTATCGGTTCACCTCCAATAATTAGTGTGCTAATCAACTTCAAGCATGTAAAGGTACGTGTGAGATCTGTGGGACCCACGATGTCCAAATCCACGAACTACTTACAATTCCCTTTAATATGATTAGGGAGTAATGTGATATCACATGATCACAGCTGATGACAACCCACAATATGAGCCACGTGGCACACACTTAGAGGAAACTGACCGTATTGATGTTTGGCTAATCCTTAGTTGGACGTACTAACCAAAAATCAAACTGATTAGTGATTTCTTGTGTTGGATTGGAGTCATTTTCATAAGTTGATTTTAACCGTGGAATTTTGAGCATTATTGACCATTATTTGGGGTACTAGGATCCATAGGTCTGATATTACAAATCGGGTTGATTTTTGGTTTGATGCCCTCTAAGAGTGTGCCATGTGGCTCATATTGTGGACTGTCATCAAAGTTTTACTCCAACTGATGGGCCCTCACAGAAAGATCCCACATCACTAGATCAACCCAATGATCAATCCTAACCCTCCAATCAATAAGCTACATGATTCACAATGCAGCGTTGTACCCAGCTGTGTCTTATTGTTGCGGGCTAATTTGTCAACTAATTGGAAGAAGCATAGCCATGATCCATCCGACTTGAAGCTAGAAATTGGATGGCTATGAAGAAAATCGGGTATCTGATGTTTGAGACCATCCAATGGTCAGAAATTGTCGCATTCATCTGATTGATTCAAATTTTGACATGTAAGATCTTCTTGATTGGTAATCATCAATGATGTCCCCAGTTCTCTTTGATGTCTGCATGGATGTTTAGCCCACCTCCTCGTAGACATTAATACCAAAAATCAGCTTATTTGATAATTTTTAGCCGTTGGTATTAGTACTAAAAAAATGGTTGAATTCAACGGCTAGAATCATTACTTTTCTAAAATCTAAACAACTAGATTACCAATCATGGTGATTTTTGGTGTATATCCACCGAGAGGTGGGCTTAACGTACATCCGGTCGGTAGGCCCATATGGACTTCATAGCTCTATATTTTGGGCCCACTGGATGTTTAGCACATCCGTTGGTGGATATACATACCAAAAATAAGCTTGATTGATAATTACTATCCGTTGGAATAAGTATCCAAAAGAGATGCAAAAAATATGCTTGAATCCAATGGCTAGAATTAATCCTAAACAAGTGCTAAAATCTATGGCTAGAGAAAACCAATCAAGCTGATTTTTGGTATGTATATCCACCAAGGCGTGGCTTAAACATCCATCCAGTTAGTAGGCTAAAGAATACCTCTATTTTCCCACTTCTTCCAAAAACTCCCATACAATCACACATGTAGCACGTGCCGAGCACCAGTAACCGTTTTACCCTTTGCTGTCGTTACCTCGTAGATCTATTGAATCCAATGGTCAATTGCTATCAACCGTATAAACTTTTTTTGCTGTTGTCCGTCGGGTAGCATTTTCCTTACAAAAATGTGTTTCACGTAGCATAGATTATAGACCACAGACTCCCTTTTCAGCTTTGAGATTCGCCATCTGTGGTTGGCAATATATAACCCCTCATCCTGACCCACCAACAAAATTACTAGAGCCGTTTAATCCGTGAATCACGTCATGGATGGAGGAGTAAAGCTTCTGTCACAACACACAATACAGGCCACGTGTCACTCTTAGTGGACGCTGACCTTATGGATCTTTGGCCAGTCCTTTGGTAGACCTGCAAACCAAAAATCAGCCTGATTAGTGATTTACAACCTTTGGATCTTTGCACCCAAATAATGCGCTAAAAAATGCTCAAATTCCTACTGTTAAAATCAACACATGAAAATAACTTCAATCGAAACGCTTAGAATCACAAATCAGGCTGATTTTTGGTTTACAGGTGCACCAATGGACTGGTCAAACATCCATACTGCCATCGTCCATTAAGAGTATGCCACGTGGCTCATATTGTGCGACAGAAGTTTTACTCATGGATGGAGTACCAAACCAAACTGACAGCATTGACTTCTAAGTTTTTGAATTATTTTTCCTAAACCCTACTTTATATTTGTTGGATTAGAGTCTTTTTTCGCAGTTTATTTTTAACCGTGTGTTTTTGAGATTTATTTGGGTAATAAGATCCAAAGGTTACTATTGCGCGGCACGTGCAACGTTTATTTCATGTTGATTGCTCCGACTTCCATCAATTTTTTTTTTCTTTTTTGTATTTAATCCAACGTGGACCTTTAATGTCGTCCTGTACATAATAAATGTATAATCTAATCAAATGTGATAAAGGGTCAATAGCAACCACCATATGATGGGTTCCCATCAATGAAATTTCGTGATTGAAATATGTCTTAGCACCCACCGCATGATGATGGGGTCCCACCTATGACATTTCACGATCAAAATATGTCACCGTCACGTGATCGGAATGAAATGTACGTTGATAAAATCTTATATCATTTGTTACTTGACTCGATTATAGTTTGCAGCCTTTAAATCAAATTTAATAGATTTATCAATCAAATCAAATTAACATTAGGTCACCCCAATCTGATCCAATAAGTTCCAACACCCAATTGGTTTGGTTTCAGATCAGGTTTCAGGTCATGCTGATCTGATTTAAACCTGTTCATTGACATCCCCAGCTGGGCCAATCATTGATCAGCTGAACTAAATATTAAGGGGGTGTTTGGATCACCATTTTTCAAAAAATACTTATTTTAAAAAAATGAATTTTCTGAAAATATAATATTTTTCTTAAAAAGGTCATTTGGATCATCATTAATGCAAAACGTATTTCTCTTCTCTTAGTGGGCAAACCACTGTGATGTCTTTTTTTATTTTTTTTTTTTTGAAGGGGACTTCTACCAAAAGCTCTTTCTTTGTTTATTATGTTCATTGAACTAGAAAAATTTAATAAGTATTTTCTTACTTGAAAAACAACTTTCTACTATTTTTTATAAAAAGATTTTTTGGCTTACAAAATATATTTTTGTGGAATAAATACTTTTTAAAAAATGGTCATCTAAACAATCTATTATTTTGGAAAAAGCATTTTTGTGAGAAAAAAAGACTTTTAGAAGTCTAAAAATGGTGATCCAAACACCCCCTAATTCTTTAACATAAAATCAAATGGCTAATTAACAAGTCTAGTTTAGTGTATTTTAGAATGGATATTCGTAAGATTCAGTCGAATCTACGAGAGGGAGAATGACAACTAGATCCAATTCTTATTTGGAAAGAAAATCTTTCACGTCCTCATAATTCATACACAAAATATCTATTTTTGTGCACGAATTTTGAGGCGTGATCTGACATTGCAAGTTCGTTTTCTTTTGTAGGTAGCTTGTTTTGTCCATGGCCTTAGTGGAAGGTTCACGAGGTGCTTTTGTTTGGATAGTTGAGGTATTAAAGTTTTAGGAGTTGATGTTTTGAAACGGTTCAGATTCATTATTTTTGGATCAATACTTATCTGACATTTATGAGATGATTTATAGATTCTCATGATATATTTGGATTTGTTCCCATATCACTTCTCGAGATTAATGCATATATAAAGATATTCTGGTGTATAAATTTGGCGGCATTATAGACTTGATATAAAATAAATAAATAAAAAGAACAAATTTTACCTATTTAATAAAACCAAATTATCTATGGACCTCGGCTCATCTCACCTAATAAATGAGTGAATTACCTGACTATAATTGGGTTAGATTATATACCCATGGGTCTAAGCGTCCCATTTCAATTCCTACCGACTCATAATGGGGCAATGCGTTCTTTCTATTATCCGTAACATCAACAACTTCTTTATTTTAAGACCATAGAACAAATTTCATCATTTATTAGAGTATGAATTATTTACAAAATGTTTATCAATTATGTTGTTGGGTTGGACATCTTCTATTACGCAGGAAGATATGTAATTCATGTTTGGGTACAACTTATACTCAAGGTACTTTGGGTATTTCTTTGTACTAGAGATTTTATATATTCTCTGAAGAGGGTTGAGGTTTTCACTGGTACATTGAGAGAGAGAGAGAGAGGCGTAACTCAAATTCTTTTGAGATAGTAAAAATGAAAAATTTCAAAAAAGAAAATAAATTTTAATCTATTTACAAAAACAAAAATAAATTTCTAACATTCCCAAAAAAAGTAACCAAACGCCCTTTGAAAGGGTGTTTCTCCCTGACAGATATGAAAAGTGAAAAGACCACTGTTTCTCTGGACATCAAAGCTGAAAAAGCTGACAAACGCCCTTTTAAAGGGCGTTTGCCCATAGAAGAGTAAAACTTTTGTCCCGATACAAGCCACATGGCACACTGTTATCAGACGATGACCATATTGATGTTTGGCAAATCACTAGGTGGATCTACACACCAAAAAAGAAACATGATTAGTGGTTTATAAGCGTTGGATTGAAGTTATTTTCATGGGTTGATTTTAATCGTAAGAATTTGAGCATTATTTGAGTGCAAAGATCCAAAGGTTTTAAATTACTAATCAAGCTGATTTTTGGACTGATCAAACATCCATACGGTCAGCGTCCACTAAGAGTGTGCCACGTGGCTCGTATTGGGACAAAAGTTTTACTCTCTATTGGAAACGCCCTTTTAAATGGTGTCTGTCAGGTACAGACGCCCTTTAAAAGGGCGTTTGGCAGCCTTTTCAGCTTTTTGCTACTTGTGTCAGAGGATTTATTTCTATCAGGGAGAAACACCTTTTAAAAGAGGGTTTAGTTATTTTTTTTGGGATTGTCACAATTTTATTTTTGTTTTTGTAAATAGATTAAAAAAAATTTCTTTTTAGAAATTTTCTGTAGTAAAAACTACGTTTTAAAACTCGTCAAGTCGACTCGGAACTCGGCCGAGTCAACTCGACTCGATCGTATTTCAAGTCGACTCGGCATTCAAACTTGGAATTGCACACCCCACTGAGTTGACTCAGAAAATTTGGCCTAGTCGACTCAAAACTCGGCCAAGTCAACTGTTTCAAGGCCGAGTCAACTGGAAACTTAAATTTTTTCTGAATTTCTAAATGTTTTTAGTATTTTTTTCTATTTTCAAAGTTTTTCTTAAAAAATATTATTTTTAATATATTTAAATATATAATAATCAATTTAATGACTCACCGAGTCAACTCCCGAGTCATCAAGGTGACTCGACCCAGTGGACTTCCGAGTTCCAAGAATTAGAACATTGAGTAAAAAGGCTCTTCTCACCTATATACGTAAGCACACTGCCACCGTCAAACCCTAAATCATCTTCAATTATATGAGATGGGAAGAGCATCAGGCTTTAGGTCATGCACCTAGACTATGCGACAAATTGTTCAAACGCCGCCATCACGAATCATTAAGATTTTCTCAATGTCCTTCAGAGACTAAGAACATAAGTTAGGTTTAGTGACAAAATTAACCAAGTCATAGATTCCAGCGCAGTGTGGATTTTGCCCAACTCCATTATTAAATGTGTTCCGGCATCTTGCATGACTGCACATTGACCAAAATGCCCAAGAAAAGCCAATGAGTTAAATTTTAAATTCATTTTTTCATGGGCATTTTCGTCAATGTGCTGTAAAATGGGTAACAAAACACTTAATAAAAACAAAAATAGTTACCAAACTTCACTTTATTAAAGATATGACAAACTAAATTAAAGCCATCAGACTTTAATTTAATAAGTCGATCTAAATTACATCAACTACTCACTTTTGGACTTGGTTCAATGATCCATCCCCGCTAACCTACCCAAAAACCAAATTAATTAATAAAATCATGGTTTAGAACATGGTTTTAAAAACGGTCGTTTAAACAGTTTTAAAGGCCGTTAAAATCTATTTTTTTTTTTTAAATTTGAATTTCAGCGCCGTTTTTTTCCGTTAAAATCCATTAAAACCATTTAAAATCCGTTTAATTCCATTAAATTCTATTTTTTGCCCCTGGCCGTTTCAATCTGTTTTAACAGCCGTTTAAACGGTAACGCCCCCAGTCCGTTTAACGGTTAAAACGGCCTCCTTTAAACCTTGGTTTAGAAAAACATTTAGGGTCGTTATAACGTCAACCTCAAACTCCGTTATATTATTATGTAGAAATGGACATTATTAGGAAAGTAATGGCCTTTAATCATAATAATATAACAATGAGTCGGGGGCTCCATTGACATATCTAAAATGACAGGGACACAATATAAGCCAGGTGGAACACTGTTACAGGACCCTAACCGTAGGGATGGTTATCCTATCCCATGGTGGACCTACATGCATTTACGCGTCTATTTTTGTTTGAGTGTGTAGTTTTGGACTATAAAATTACTAGACCCCCGAAAGTCATCATTAATCGATCTTTCGACATTATTGTCTTGTTTTTATTCCATTTTTAAAATCTAATCATTTTAAAATCGCATCCTTCGTCGGACAAAGTTTTTGCCACTTGACGATTTGTGATCCATCGTAGAAACAAAACCTAGCGAATTTTTTCCTGGGCATACCCATTTTGTTCTTCTGGTTAAGAACGCACTAAAAACTCCTTCCATTTGTACACATTACCCACTACTCCATGTCGATCGAGCTAATGAAAGCCAAAACTTATCATTATGGGACCCATTAGGAAATGATCTAGACACGTTTCGATTTCATGGGACCCATATTTATGGAATTTTCAATCAGATCATCAGAATCAATCGTCCATAGATTGGTCTATATATATTATATATAATACATCCACTGCGATCTTCCTTGAAGCCTTCCTCAGTACTCAATTCTTTCTCTAGTCTGAAACTTTGAACTGGTTTGCGCCATTTTTTTTCTTTAACAGGAAAAAGTCAATTCGTTCAACCTACCTACCTATATCGACATCTTGTATCAAATCACTGGTGATTGGACGGTTAGCTAGGATATACTGCATGTAAAGGAATTGGATTTTGACAAAAATAGAGTGCACCTGCTCTACTCTACAGTCTACACTACAACAACGTCATGACGCTTCCTAGTACTTACATTCTTCAAATATGTACGCTCATCTTGTTTCTTGACTATTACAAAGTCTAATTCCTTCATTTTTGTTTTTGGATTCTACCGTTGCAATAATTTATTTTGTTTGTAGCTAGTGTTTTCCTTCCTCTCAACTTCAGCTTTAAGCATTAATGACGATTGCCCAAAATTCAAACGAATGAGCTCATGGTTTTAAGCAAGGTTTAACGGAGGCCGTTTTAACGGTTAAACGGCTGTTAAAACGGATTGAAAGGGCTCGGAGCAAAAATGGGAAAAAATGGATTTTAATGATTTTAACAGAAAAAATATGGAAAAAGTGGCTCTGAAATTCAAATTTTGAAATTTGAAAATTAAAAAAAAAATGGAATTAAATGGTTTTAACAGCCGTTTTTTTTTACAAAAATTTTCAAAATTAAACGGCTGTTTAAGCGATTTTAACGGCTGTTAAAACAAAAAAACGGCCGTTTTTTTCAAAACCGATAAAACGTGTTTAAATGGTTTTAATGGAAAGGGGCTTGGGGTGTTACCGTTTAAATGGCCATTAAAACCGTTTAAACGGCCGTTTTTAAAACCATGGTTTTAAGAGTAAAACTTCTATCGCACAGAATTGTAAATCACACAATCACAAGCCAATGATTTCTCGGCACATACACAAGTGCTTTTGCAACGTAGGTGTACGTGCGGACAAGTCTTTGGCTTTGTTTGTGTGATTTGCAATCCGATTGTGACAAGTTTTACTCGTGTTTTTAATTATCCGAGCACAAAATACGAGCCACGTGACATAGTCTTAGTGGACGCTGACCGTAATCTTTGCACCCAAATAAAGTTCAATAATGCTCAATTTCCTACCGTTAAAATCAACCCATGAAAATAACTTTCTATCGAATCGATTAGAAATTGCTAATCAGGCTGATTTTTGGTTTTGAGGTCCATCAAGGGACTGGCCAAACATTCATCCAGTCAGTGTCCACTAAGAGTGTGCCATGTGGCTCGTATTGTAACAGAAGTTTTACTCTAATTATCCCACCAACCTTGAAAGAAAGTCATTTTTGAAACAACGATTTTACAGATCATCATCATCATCATAAGATTCAAGTAGTAAAATAATAGGGCTCCAACCTACTTATTTACTTGGGGCCTGTTTGGAAATCCAAATAATGGGGCCAGCCTTGGTAAGTTCGCAAGTCAGGTCTAGTTGTTCTTGCCTGTGGGCTAAATTTAATTTGGCCAAACATCCATACGGTGAGTGTCTACTAAGAGTGTGCCACGTGGCTTGGCTCATATTGCGTACTGTGATCATAAAACTTTGATGACAGACACAATATTAGCAACGTGGAACTATCTTAGAGGACTATGACGGTATTTTCTAATCCTTAGGTGGACCTACAAACCAAAACCCAACATGACTAGTGATTGCAAATCTTTGGATCTTTGTACCTCAAATAATGGTCCAGTAACTCTCAAATTCCCACGGTAAAATTCAAACCATGAAAATAACTCGAATCCAACGCCTAGAAATGACTTATCAGGCTGATTTTTTGGTTCGTAGGTCCACCTGCTAGGGATTGGTTTGTGCCTCATATTGTATTGCGTGCTGTGATCGGCCTCCGTGACAGCGTGCTCTCATCAAAGTTTTACTCCCTAGCAAATAGGCAAAGCGGGTGATGCGCACGTACACCCTTACATGGACAAAACTCAATTTCTGTCAATTAATTAATTTAGTGAACCATCGCAGTCACTCTACACTTGACAAGTACCTATGACAATTGTGTTTTCAATTTTTTAAACTTGAAACTTTTTCAAGGAACTATCTTGTCTGGAGTTGGCAACTATACGTGTCAAGTGTAGAGGGTTGAGTGATTGAGTGAGTGATTGAGATGGGTCACTAAATTAAGTGACTAAAATATACACTCCATGTAAAGTATTTGTGTTGGTAAAACTGCAAAAGTGTGTAGGCTGTAAATATTAATTTTTTATTTTTAATTTTTTACAAATTTAGCCAAAGTCCAACTCTTTGGCTCAGGCTACAAGGACTCATCTTTCTCTGACTAGTCCTTTTACTCGTGTCCTCAACCTTGGATTCCCAGAATCCAACGGTGGTTATGCCAGTTGACCGCTATCAACCACCGTTGGATTCTCAATTCCTGAGAGCACGAGTAAAAAAGACGAGTCCCTAATTAGGTACAAAGATCCAAAGGTTTTAAATCACTAATCAGGCTGATTTTTGGTTTGTACGTCCATCTAAAGATTGGCCAAAACATCCATACATTCAGTGTCATCTTAAGAATATTCCACGTGGCTTATATTAGCTGTAGTCAACGGTGTCGCTGACGGCAAGTGTCACCAAAGGTAAGATATATTATAATACATGCACTGTCTTCTTCTTGGAAACCTTCCTCACTCAAATCTTTCTCTAGTCTGAACATTGAACTGGTTTGCGCCATTTTTCTTTAAAGCAAAAAGTCCATAGGTAACAAACGATATCCACCTCTTATATCAAATCACTGGCCTTTGGACGGTTAGGATATCATGCAAATTGGATTTTGACCAAACAGAGTACACCTTCAAATATGTACGCTTTAATTTCTATAAGAAAGTCTTCTTTAATTTTTGTTTTTTTGGATTGTTGCCCTAATTTATTTTGGTTGGAAGCAAGTTTTAGAACGATTGCCGAAAATTCAAGGTTCTAATAATCCCAGGACTTTTAAAAAGTTAGAAATTCACCATCATCCTCGTCGTCATCATCATTAGCTTCATCCCAAGTCTTTACTAAAGGCATGTTTGGTAGACCATTACGGCAGGAAAATAAAATATTTGTTCGCACTAATATTTGTCCAGGCACGTTTGGCAGATACTTGCCCACGCTGAATATTTAGCCAGGCCCACAAATTTGTCTGCTGCGTCGGAAAAACAGTTGATCAGCTCCCCCTGAGTAAATATTTTATTTTCTCACGAAAAAATTACTATTTTCAATAAAAATGAGTTTTTTAATACATAAAGAAGATAAAAATGAGTTTTTTTAATCTTTTGACCTAATATGTGGGTTCCACGCTCGCTTAACCTATATTTGACTTACTTTAATATGTGGGACCCACATATATTGAAAGAAAATGAAGTAAGCTAGCTAATACACCTACCAAACATTGTTAAATATTGACATGCTCAAATATTTAGCCAAGATAATATTCGTCTGGCTAAATATTCGCGATTGGAACTCTTTTTCTCATGTACTAAACAGGCCCTAAGAGTCAAGTAGCAAAATAATGCTCCAATCTACTTCTCATTTATTTATGGCCTGTTTGCAGACCTAAATAATGGCCCGTATTCTTCTATAAAACCTCATTTTTTGGGCCTTGCTTTATCAGATTTTGCCCTTAAATTAGGGCCAGATTTGGGTTTGAGAGAACATGTTATAACACTGAACCAGTTCTTCCACTATGTACCCATGACAATTGTGTTTTGTTACACCCACTTCTTACACCCGTGCATTAAACAAAGATAGCTCGGTTCAACTGTTCGCCTCAAGTCAAGCCTAAAAGTAAAAGTGTCAAATCAGCATTAATTAAAACCTTCGATTTTGTTTAATAGAGGGATGAGATTGGTGGAGTAAGAAACGGGTGTAGTTCTAGACAAAATAAATTTAAGCATTTTTAAGAAACAATCTTGTCAAGAATTGTTAAGGGTACGTGTCAAGTGTTAGTGGGTTAGTGTAGGTCAAACTTAATTTTCGCATTGAAAACTTAAAGTGCTTAATTTTAAAATTAGATAGTTTGGTAAATGTCTTTATGACTGAAAATTAAGCTAAGGGAATATTTGGCATTTTAAAATGTTTATTGAGACATTTTTGTAAACTTGTTTTATAGAGAAAATTTTGATATGGGGGGCATTGTGAGTATGTTTTAGAAAATCTTAGAATCTTTTTAAAGATCCAATCACTTGCGGCAGCCAAAATGTCTTACCGTATTAAGTGAAGCATTGACTTATATAAAATATCATTGAATTTCAATGTTATTAAATTTCAAGTGGTTACCAAATGGTCTGAATGTCCCAATCTTAGACTTCAAGGACTAAAATTAAATTACCAAACGTCACCTAAATGTTTTAAAGAGGTTTAAGTCACAGAATTTGCACCACTAATCTATTTTGCCAACAGAATTTGCACCCATTGATCTCGTAAGTGTTGAGAACAGATGCATGCACCATCTGATCAAACTCTTGAATAAGTTGAAATGTTTGTTAATCTGAATGAGGACGTCCTTTTCCCGGCCCATTATTATTTGTTCCATGTGTCTCAGCATTACCACGTTCCATATCCATCATGTTGATTTTTTGGCTAAATACATGTGTGAGATCCATCATTACGATGTTTTGAAAATGACACCTGAACAGGAAAAATGGGCTTAGTGTTTACAATGGGTTGGGATAGAATGACTCGTGCTATTCTTACTAATAAATTACTAATGGATGTGGGGCCCACATGCAGATTAGTCAAGAGCTGATTTTCGGTGAGGATGATCTCCTCACCATGAAGATCATCCTCACCAAAAAAAATCAGTAATTTTGAAAACTTCTAACCCTATCGATTGTGGACCTAAATTTAACGGTGAAAATGGATGGTCCAAAAATTTTCAATTTACAATCCACTTTTCACAAGGCTGCAAATGTGGGAATGAGCTATTATTTTGTGTGGTTGATATCCATGTTGATAAGATTATCATCACCTAAAAGTAGTTGTTAACACACCTACACGAGGGCCCCACGTCCATTAGTCATTCTATTAGTAAGAATAGCAATAGTCGTTCAATCGCAGCAAGCCTTTCATGGACCCTACCTACCAACATGGTCCAGCATGTTGGTATATATATCGATCAATACTTTGTACCCTACCAAGCCAACAAACCTTTAATGGTTGGGCCACATTCCAAATGCCCATGTACAAACTTTTGTATCATCATTCCTCCCATCTTTATGAGGCATTATAATATCCTTATACATGGCTTGTTTGTTCGTACAATTCAATAATTGTACTTCTCCCAAAATATAAGCCACGTGGCATACTTTCACAGGGCTGCAACTTGGGCGGGCTCAACCCGAGCCCAACGGGTTGAACCCGACATTAGGGTTGGGTTGGGTTAACCCTTTCAGAACTTGGGTTGGGCTCGGATTGGGTCTTTTGTAACCGGATCAAATTGGGTTGGGTTAGGGTTGAGTCTCGGCCCAACCCAACCCAAACCAAACCCGACATACAAACTAAATATTTGTATTAGTATACCGACAAATATCCACACTACATTTTGGCAAATGTAGCAATCCATGGAAGCTTGTCCTTAGCAAACTACAACTCTTGCGTCAGATTACAAAATGTCATTTAAACTAAATTTTGGCATTTTACGTGATTGGTTGATATTGAAAATACTGTGTTTTCTTTGAGTCGATGAACGTTTCCCTTATTAATGCTCAAATTCCCAGAGTTAAAATCAACCCATGAAAATGACTCCAATCCAACACTTAGAAATCACTGATCAAGTTGAGTTTTGATTTGTAGGTCCACTTAGGGATTGACCAAACATCCTCTACAAATGTCCCACGTGGCTCATATTGTGGGTGGTCATCCGTAGCGGTCAGCGAAGTTTTACTCCACCAAACTGAGGTGTGGATCTTGCCCAACTTTTTGAATTTAGACTAAAATCTTAGACAATCAGGGTACAAGGAAAAATAATAAATCTTACACCATTCGAGAAAAAAGTTCATGCATCCGCAACCAACCCATTTTTCCGTTCTGCCCAAATTTTTTTATTTTTTTATTTTTTCGTAAACCCTGCCCAAATTTTTTCCTCTTCATTTTTGAGTATTTTTGTTGGGTCGGGCTCAAGGGACCCCCATTTCTGACCCCCATCTTGGCGTACCCACATAGGAGATGAATCAATGGCTGATTTTTGGTGAGGATGGTCTCTATGGTGAGGAGATCATCTTCACAAAAATTCAAATCATTTTGCTATTCATAGACTGGTCTAGAAGCTGAAGCATTATGGACCGTCGATTTTTACCGTGAAACTTTAAAACCACATTTTATGGGGTTAGAAATTTCAGAATGGGCTGATTTTTGTTGGGGTGATCTATATGGTGAGGTTATCATCCCCACCAAAAATCAGCCATTGATTCATCTTCTACGTGGGTACGCCAAGATGGGGTTCAAAAAAGGGGTGCCTTGAGCCCGACCTTTTTTTGTTTTGTTGGTCAGATGTGGAACAAAGAACAGTCAATCGCGATTCACGACATCAGATGTGGTGGTCGTGAATCGTGATCGATAACGACGCGATTCAATTAATAAAAATTGACCTTGCATATATGGTTAAGAGTACCTATCGAAAATCGAAGGCAATTAAAATGTATTACGTCGTCGGTCGAGTTGGTGAGACTATTAATTAAGGATGATTGACGCCAATTAAGTAAATTTTTTTTTCTTTTACCCATCTAAGTTTTAGCTCTAGATCAGAAGTCAAGATCATTAGATCAAGCGAATGGAAGTGCAGGTGGCAGTACGATCGGATATTTATTATTAATGACTTAGGACTATGTTTTTAAGCCACGTACTGCGACAGAAAAATAAAATATTTGTGTGCGCTAATATTCGTCCAGGCGTGTTTGGCACACATTTGCCCTCGCGAAATATTTAGCCGGGCCTATAAATTTGCCTCCCTTGGCAGGAAAATATATATTTGATCACCTCCCCTCGAATAAAATATTTTCACACCAAATAAGCTTTGGTGGGAAAATTTTATTTTCTCGTAGAAAAATTACTATTTTCAATAAAAATAAATTTTTTAATATAAAATTGAGAACGTTTGGATCTTGTGACATAGTATGTGGGTCCTACACTCACCTAACCCATATTTGAGTTGCTGTGATATATGGGACCCACACATATTGAAACAAAATGAAGTAAGTTAGCTAATACACGTACCGAACGTTGCTAATTAATTATTGCCATGTACAAATATTTAGCTAAGATTATATTTGTCTGGCTAATTATTCGTCGATGGAACTCTTTTTCTCACGTACCAAACAGGCCCTTATTTCAAAATTACATCTATAAATAAAAAGAGATTGGAGAGTAACACGAACCATTGGATCATCCACCTAAACTATTTGACCAATTGTTCAGTTGCCACCGTAACAAGATGTCTCTCGTAGCGTTAGACAATATAATTTTTAGTTCTACGTTGAACATATTGCCCATTGGATCTAAAACAGACCTGACCCAATTGCCCATTGGATTATAAAAATAAAAATAAAGATGACCCGGATCCATTTCGCAAATGTGGCATACCCATTTATACTCCTACTAGTTGACAAAGTAAAAGCGGGCCCATTTTCTTCCGGACGCTCACCATTTTGTACGTCCATATTCAACACCACGAAATCGTCCTTCCATCTCTACCACAAATCCTTAACGACTTTCAATGCTACGAGACTTTAAGATGTTTCGTCAATTAGATTTTGTCCAAAATAGATCAAATGAAAGGTCATTTTCTCACGTGGGTGCACACTTGTACGGTTATGATGTTGGCACAACGGTGTCACAATTCGTAATTATGCAACGTAAAATCCAGTATATATGGTGACCAAAGAAAAGTTTTCTAGAAAAGATTTTATAAGCCGAAAAAGTCTCGATCCAGAAATTTATTTTTTTTTTAATGAATTTCCATACAGAAGACCGGAAAATTTCACGGAAGGTGACATAAAATGATTGTGATCAGATAGATATTTTAGGCGGCTTAAAACGTGAAAAGTATTTTTGAGAGACAGATAGCCATATTCAAAGAGGCATAAAATGACATATTGAAGGAGGCATGCAACACGCCGCCGACCATTAACACGAAGAAAAGACGTAAGAAAGTATTACTCATCGCTAGCTGCCATCCGAATCCAATAAGTCGAATTATGGGCTGTAATTATTTTCTTTTATCTCTATTAAAAATATGTGTTAAAATAAATGAATTTTTTAATGAAATAGATTATAAACAACAGACCAAATCATATATATATATATATGTCTATATTTTATAGAAAAAAAAAAAAAACAGTTTTTACGAAGAATATTCATCAATAATGCAACCAAACATGCTTTAATCTTTTAGGGAATTTTTGACATACCCCCCCCATTTGAAAAAGCTAACATACCCCCCTATGACTCGGTCCACTGTCATTTGACCAGTGTTGACCCGAGTTGACTATCAATTTTTTATTAAATAACAAAAATGCCCTTGTCTTCAACCTTGGAACAAGGGTTTGGGCAAAAAACCCAAACCCCAAATCAAACGGCTATGCTGGACGGCCAGCCAAGAGATTCCAATGGGTTGGCTGCCCACCACCAATGACCAACCAACCGGAGTCTCATGGCCAGCCGGTCACCACTCCAACAATAATTTAAAACACAAGGTATAAAAAAATAAATAACATTAAATTGTAGTTTTAAAATTTTCATTAACATAAATGAAAAATAAGACAACAATTTATATTTTAAGCTTTTGAGATGTGGATTTTGGAAAGATGGTTTCTCAATTTTAAAATATTCCTTCATAAGTTTTATCTATTTTTTGGGGGTTTTTTCTTCTCAATATTTGCTTAATTCATCAAAAATCAAAAAAATATCTCAAATTTACGAACATGAATTTTAATTTTACTTTAATCTCCTCTTTTCATGTTTGATTTGGGGTTTGGGTTTTGGCCTAAAACCCAAACCCTTGTTCTAAAGTTGAAGAGAAGGGCACTTTCATCTTTTAATACAAAATTTGGTGGTCAACTCGGGTCAACACTGGTCAAATGACATTGGACTGGGTCATAGGGGGGTATGTCAGCTTTTTCAAATTGTGGGGGGTATGTCAAATTTTAAAAATAACATGGGGGGTATGTCAAAAATTCCCAATCTTTTAATATATTTTATTAAATTGAATTTAACATCAATTTAAAAAATTAAAACATCTGTTTATAAAATTTTAATTAGTATCACGTAACTTAGAAATTATTGCATTTCCTACATCGTCCCGTCAATTTAGCAAAATCCCTATTCCAAGGATACGTAACCCGTGATGTTATTGTTGTTTTTTTTTTTTTGTGAATATGCAAGAACGAGAAGAAAAGCGTGACCATCAAGGTTGTCTCTAATGAATAAGTTCAAACAAAAATACATTTGCCACTTCTGGAGGCTATTGGACCGAAACTTGCCACATGGCAGGGAGAAATTGAGGGGGAGAAACACGTGGGGCCCTTTCGGCCTCTCTTCTCAAACCTGTCCGTCCACGTAATTAACCCATCCCGTCTTATTTTGATTCTATTATTTAAAATTATTTTGACCATGCTTTCTTGTACGTAGAACCTTATTCAACTAATTAAGTTACTAAAATAATTTCGAGCATAGCGCCATGCATAACTTACGTAAATATATATTTGCATATATTATTTACTTATAATACAGTCTATAGAAATTCATGTTGACCCTAATATTATTAAATACATAATGTTATTAGGTCTAATCTTGACCATTTTATTTATTAAATTGTTTTATAATTAAATTAAATTTCAACGTATGATCAGTCTAAGATACGCTTTTGACCGTTTCTATAAGCTCATGCTGTTCTACAAATTGTATCAAAATTTTGTTCATGTCGTTCCAAGAACCAAAAAAAAAAAATATATATATATATATATACCCGGTCAATATGCCGTGAAGAGTAATTCAAGGATTAGGCTATTTTTTGATAAGCAATTGTCATATGGCTTGCTTGTATCGAGTAGTATACATGGGCCGTTACGGATCGGCCCAAGCCTGATTTAAGACTTAAGGAACTATGACAAAACCTGACCTACCTCATCACTACTCACTGGTCTAAATGAATTTTGAGCCTAAGATTCATGGGCTTGCCAAGCCCATATTCAAGTGGGCTGTTTTGAAATATCATGTTTTCAGGGTCTAACCCATTGCTAGCCCGGAAGAACTAATTAAATGTATCAACTATCAACAACTTTTAATAAAACTAACTCAGGTCCTATTTTAAGTACAAAATCCGAAAAAAGTCCCAGTTTTTTGGATCCTACAAGGTTACCAAAACAGGCCAGAAGGACCAGATGTGGACTGACCACAGGTGTTCCCATTTCTTAAGTTTCCGTATAGACATTTAGCAACGGTTGTAAATGGGATGTGGCCTGCAAGTGCATAACAAACCCATCTCAAGCTTGTAGGCCCAAGTATATGTTGGGTTTAAAAGTGCAAATCTTGTCACCACCTATACATTTTGGGGTGGACCCCACATGATTTGATAGTCTACACTCTTTATCTGAAAGTAGGGTGTTTTCTTAACCAGGTGTGTGTGTTGCACAGGATCACGGGATTTGGTTGACAAGCTGAGGAACATGTATTCAGACTCCTAACTACAATTATCCTAAGAAATAGGTTTACTCATCGCATATTAAATCAACGAGGGGATGGCACGTACGTTGCCCGTGAGACATTAGGCGTGTCGTTTAAAGAAGGGGAGAGGAGCAGTTGACGTGAGCGTTTACGTGTGACATGTTCCCACTCTAAGGTGGTTACAGACTAAAAGAACCTAATTAATAAAAATAATTTAGAAAAAAAGAAGGAATCAAAAGAGGGACATTTTAGGAAGTGACTAACATCGCGAAAAACAGCTTGGCTTAGCATAAGTGACAGTGAAGTGGTGGGTTACTTATGATATAATTAAATTAAACTTGACTTTACAATTAGGTTCAAGTTTCTTAAAACTATTATAGTTTCAAAATTTGACCATGTTATTAAAAATTATTTTGACCCTACTACAGTAGCTAGCGACTTATTCGAGTAATAATTATTTTAAAATTAAAACCCAACTTGACCTGAGTATCATGTAATTTACTTAAAAAATATTATATTTCCAAGGAGTTTGATCCTCTAGAGTTCATTTTTTGAAGTCTCGACCTATCATAATCATAGCACTAATGACTTGACTTCAATTCTATACAAAAACGTGAGCAATTGAAAAACTCATTGTTATGTTGGTAATAATGGAGATCTTTTTTAGTCTGGCTGAAGTTGCGAGTTTCGTCAATATATATGTAAGTTTCGTTCTACTATAAACTTGTGTTACCATTCGTAATTGTGTTACTATATGTAGCTGAAGGCAAATTATTTGGCATTTGTAAGAATAAGATTATATGAAAAATTTTGAACTTGTGTAAAAATGACGAATGTAAAATTATTTTGACCCTACTACGGTAGCTAGTGACTTATTCAAGTAATAGTTATCTTAAAATTAAAACCCATTTTGACCTTAGTATCATGTAATTTACTTAAAAAAATATTATATTTTCAAGGAGTTCGTCTAGAGTTCATGTTTCAAACCCTCGGCCAATCACAGCACCAATGACTTTAGTAATAGTTATTTTTACCCTATTACAATACCTATCAAGTAATAGTTATTTTAAAATTAAAACCCATTTTATCCTTAGTATGATGTAATTTAATTGAAAAAATATTATATTTCCAAGGAGTTCATGTTTCGAAGTCTCGGCCAATCACATCACCAATGACTTTAGTAATATTAAAATTAAATCCCATTTTGACCTTAGTATTAAAAAACTATTATATTTCCAAGGAGTTTGTCTACAGCTCATGTTTCAAAGTCTCAGCCAATCACAGCACCAATGACTTGACTTCAATTCTATATGAGAACGTGAGTTTCCAGTTCTCTCTCTTTTGAATAAGAAAATGTGTTCTATTTAGGCTTGTTACAGTTGGAGGAAGAAGAAGTATCTTGGAACTCTAGATTTAAAAGAAGTCTCAATAATTGGGAGATTGTCTCAATAATTAGAGTTGAAAACTAATTTGAGTTTCTTATTTTAAATATCTAAAATCCGCAAGGATATATAGAAGCTAAGGTTTTAAATCCTACGTTATAATGTTATAATGATCACTAAATGTTGCGTTACGACCGTTATTATGGGTCATATAAATCACATCTTTAGCGAAATAATAATTTTCTTATTATTAATTTTTTTTAAATAAAGGTAAAAAAAAAAATCTTTCTTCCAAAAATAATAGCCATTATTTTCATTATATTGGCCGATATAACACTAAACTATACTTTTGGGGTTGGGTGTTTTTTTTATAAAACAATGTAACGACTTTGGGGTGTTGGCATTATTTTGAAATAATGTAATGGTCGGTGCATGTTACCGTTGTAACGATCATTATTTTTGTTATAATAGGCCAATTTTTATAATATGATCGATAGAAGTTATTCTATGCAGTCTCAAGGAAAAATTGTACAAAAAAATTGCGGTTGGGCTAATCAATGATCAGCTGAACTAGATCCAATTCTTATTGGAAAAGAAAATCTTTCACATCCCAAATTCACACACACAAAATATCTTTTTCTGTGCACGAATTTTGAGGCGTGATCTGACTTTACAAGTTAGTTTTCTTTTGTAAGTAGCTTGTTTTGTCAATGGCTTCAATGGAAGGTTCACGAGGTGCTTTTGTTTGGATAGTTGAGGTATTAAAGTTTTAGGAGTTGATGTTTTGAACCCAATGGATTCTTTTATTATATTCATTATTTTTGGATCAATATTTATCGGGCATTTATAAGATAATTTATAGATTATCATAATATATTTAGATTTGTTCTTAGATCATTTCTCAAGATTAGTGCATATATAAAGATATTCTAGTGTATAAATTTGGGGGCATGATATAAAATAAAATAAAAAACAAATTTTACTATTTAATAAAACCAAATTATCTATGGACCCATGGGTCTAAGCATCCCATTTACAATCCTACCGACTCATATAGGAGCAATGCGTTCTTTCTATTTTCCATACCATCAACAACTTCTTTATTTTAAGACCATAGAACAAATTTCATCATTTATTAGATTATGAATTATTTACAAAATGTTAATCAATTATGTTGTCGGGTGGATGTCTTGTATTCCGCAGGAAGATATGTAATCCATGTTTGGGTACAACTTATACTGGAGGTATTTGGGGTATTTCTTTATATCAGAGATTTTATATATTCTCTAAAACGAGTTGGGGTTTTCACTTCTACATTGAGAGAGTGAGTTAGAGAGAGAGAGACACACGTAACTCTAATTCTTTTGAGACAGTAAAATCTATGTTTTAAAACTCGTCAAGTCGACTCGGAACTCGGCCAAGTCAACTCGATTCAATTGTATTTCGAGTCGACTCGGCATACAAACCTGGATTTGCCCCCGGGTGAGTTGACTCGGAAAACTCAGCTGAGTCAACTTGAAACTTTTTTTTTCTTTTGAATTTCTAAATATTTTTAGTATTTTTTTCTATTTTCAAAGTTTTTCCTAATAAATATTATTTTTAAGATATTTAAATATATAATAATTAATTTAACGACTCGTCGAGTCGACTCCCGAGTGATCGAGGTGACTCGACCCAATGGACTTCCGAGTTTTGAGTTTTAGAACATTGAGTAAAATGGCTCTTCTCACCTATAGATGTAAGCATACCCCCCGATCCTGACCATCTATTTATCAAAAATAGTTTTGGTACTATTATGTCATGGATGCATGCATTTACACGTCTATTTTTGTTTGATTGTGTAGTTTTTGACTAAAAAGTTATTAAACCCCCGAAAGTCATCATTAATCAATCTTTTGACATTCATGTCTTGATTTTATTCCATTTTTAAACCTAAATGAAGTTTTTGCCACTTGACGCTTTGTTAATTTTGGGTACAATTCCTTTAGATTTCCATTTTATATTTGAACTTGGTGTGACCCATAGTAGAAACAAAACCTAGCGAATTTTTTCGTGGGAACGCTCACCATTTTGTTCTTCCGGTTAAGAACGCAGCTTTCTCTCCCTTAACCCGCATGTCTTAGACTTACTAGTTTCTGTGTTCTGAGTTCAAAGTGACTAGTTTCGTTTCGATTTCGTCCATAGATAAAATCGAAACGTTGGGGGTAGTTTGATCCAAAACTGACGAAAACCAAGTGACATTATATGAATTATAAATTAATTTTTGTCGATTGGAAAACAAAACGTTTCGGCCGTAACTCAAAACGGCGCATGTCAATTCACCGCCAAAGAGTCCTTCCATTTGTACCCATTACCCACTACTACATGTCCATTGGGAAAGTCAAAACTTATCAATATGGGACCCATTGGGAAATGATCTGGACGCATTTGGATCTCATGGGACCCACATGGACTTTTCAATCAGATCGTCAGAATCAATCGTCCATAGATTGGTATAGATATATATTATAATACAAGTACTGCCATCTTCCTCGAAACCTTCCTCACTCAATTCTTTCTGTAGTCTGAAACTTTGAACTGGGTTTGCGCCATTTTTTTCTTTAACGCGAAAAAGTCAACTCGTTCCACCAAAATCGACATCTTGTATCAAATCAGGGGTGATTGGACGGTTAGGATATACTGTAAATTGGATTTTGACAAAAATAGAGTGCACCTACTTTCATTCTTCAAATATGTACGCTCATCTTGTTTCTTGACTATTTGAAAGTCTGCCTTTATTTTTGTTTTTGGATTCTACCGTTGCAATAATTTATTTTGTTTTCCTCAAGTTCAGCTTTAAGCATTAACGACGATTGCCTAAAATTCAAACGAAGGAGCACATGGTTTTAATTATCCGAGCGCAAAATACGAGCCACGTGACATAGTTTTAGTGGACGCTGACCGTATGGATGTTTGGCCAGTCTCTCTGTGGACCTATAAACTAAAAAATCAGCCTGATTAGTGATTTACAACCTTTGGATGTTTGCACCGAAATAAAGCTCAATAATGCTCAAATTCCTACCGTTAAAATCAACCCATGAAAATAACTTCAATCGAATCGCTTAGAAATCGCTAATCAGGCTGATTTTTGGTTTGGAGGTCCATCGAGTGACTGGCCAAACATCCATACGGTCAGTGTCCACTAAGAGTGTGCCACGTGGCTCTGTGACAGAAGTTTTACTATAATTATCCCCCGAACCTTTAAAAAAAGCGACTTTTGAAACAATGACTTTACAGATTATCATCTTCTTCATCATCATCATCGTCATCATCATAAGATTCAAGTAGTAAAATAGTGCTCCAACCCATGGTTTTAAAAATGGCCATTTAAACAGGAACGCCTCAAGCCCGTTTCTGTTAAAACCGTTTAAACACGTTTTAACATTTTTTTAATTTAACGGCCATTAAAATAGTTTAAACAACCGTTAAATTCTAGAAAATTTTGTGAAAAAAACGGCCGTTAAATCCGTTTAATTCCATTAAATATCCATCAAATTTTTTTTTTTTTTTAATTTTCAAATTCAGTTCCATTTTTTCCGTTAAATTCTATTTTTTCTATTTTTTTTTTTCATTTTTGCCCCTGGCCGTTTCAATCCGATTAAACGGTTTAAAAATTAAATGGTAACGCCCCCAGTCCGTTTAACCGTTAAAACGGCTACCTTTAAACCTTGCTCCAACCTACTAATTTACTTGGGGTCTGTTAGGAAATCCAAATAATGGGGCCAGCCTTGGTAAGTCAGGTCTAGTTGTTCTTGCATGTGATGAGTAACTATGCATGTGGGCTAACTTTTCAGATTTTGCCTTTAAATTAGGGCTACATTTGGATTTTCTTAGTAATGATTACATGATCCGCGGTTTACGGACGTTGTCATGGTGGTGTCATTTTTTCATTTGGCCAAACATCCATACGGTGAGTGTTTACTAAGAGTGTACCACGTGGCTCATATTGTGTATAAAAATTTGATGATAGCACACAATATTAGCGACGTGGCACAATCTTAGAAGACTATGACGGTTTTTCTAATCCTTAGGTGGAGCTAGAAACCAAAACCCTGCATGACTAGTGATTGCAAATCTTTGGATCTTTGTACCTCAAATAATGGTCCAGTAACTCTCAAATTCCCACTGTAAAATTCAAACCATGAAAATAACTCCAATCTAACGCCTAGAAATGACTTATCAGGTTGATTTTTTGGTTTGTAGATCAACCTGGTAGGGATTGGTTTGTGGCTCATATTGCGGCTGTCATCAAAGTTTTACTCCCTAGCAAAAAGGCAAAGCGCGTGATGCACACGTACGCCCTTACATGGAAAAGACTCTATTTCTGTCACTTAAATTAATTTAGTGAACCATCGCAATCACTCTACACTTGACAAGTAACTATGACAATTGTTTTTTCAATTTTTTTAAACTTAAAACTCTTTCAAGGAACTATCTTGTCTGGAGTTGTCAGCAATACGTGTCAAGTGTAGAAGGTTGAGTGATTGAGATGGGTCATTAAATTAAGTGGCCAAAATGTACACTCCATGTTAAGTATTTGTGTAGGCTGTAAATATTAATTTTTAATTTTTTACAAAATTTAGCCAAAATCCAACTTTTTGCCTCAGGCTCGAAGGACTCATCTTTGTCTGACTAGTCCTTGTACTCATGCCCTCGGCCTTGGATTTATGCAGTTGAGCGCTATCAACCACTGTTGGATTATCAGCAAAGGTAAGATATATTATAATACATGCACTGTCTTCTTCCTGGAAACCTTCCTCACTCAAATCTTTCTCTAGTCTGAACATTGAACTGGTTTGGGCCATTTTTCTTTAAAGGAAAAAAGTCGATATGTAACAGATGATATCGACCTCTTACATCGAATCACTGGCGATTGGACCGTTAGGATATCATGCAAATTGGATTTTGACCAAACAGAGTGCACCTTCAAATATGTACGCTTTATTTTCTATAAGAAAGTCTTCCTTAATTTTTGTTTCTTTGGATTGTTGCCCTAAATTATTTTGTTTGGAAGTAAGTTTTAGAACGATTGCCGAAAATTCAAGGAATGAGTACTTGGTTCTAATAATCCCACGACTTTTTAAATGTTAGAAACTCATCGTCGTCGTCGTCATCATCATCATCATAAGCTTCTTCCCAAGACTTTACTAAAGACATGTTTGGTAGACCACCGCAGCGGAAAAATAAAATATTTGTGCACACTAATATTTGCCCGGGCGCGTTTGGCAGACACTTGACCATGCTGAATATTTAGCTGGGCCCACATTTGTCCGCCAATATGTGGGTCCCACGCTCGCTTAACCTATATTTGACTTACTTTAATATGTGGGACCCACACAAATTGAAAGAAAATGAAGTAAGCTAGCTAATACACCTACCAAACGTTGTTAAATATTGACATGCTGAAATATTTAGCCAAGATAATATTCGTCTGGCTAAATATTCGCCATTGGAACTCTTTTTCTCATGTACCAAACAGGCCCTAAGTGTCAAGTAGCAAAATAGTACTCCAATCTACTTCTCATTTATTTATAGCCTTTTTGCAGACCTAAATAATGGCCCATATTCTTCGGTAAAACCCCATTTTTTGGGCCTTGCTTTTTCAGATTTTGCCCTTAAATTAGGGCCAGATTTGGGTTTGAGAGAACATTTTATAACACTGAACCAGTTCTTCCAGTACGTAACCACGACAATTGTGTTTTGTTACTCCCACTTCTTATACTCGTGCATTAAATAGAAATAGATCGGTTCAACTGTTCGGCTCGAGTCGAGCCTAAAAATAAAAAATGTCAAATCAGCATTAATTAAAACCTTCAATTTTGTTTAATAGAGGGATGAGACTGGTGGAGTAAGAAACGGGTGTAAGATGTGTGTAGTTCTAGACGGAATAAATTTAAGCATTTTTAAGAAACAATCTTGTCAAGAGTTGTTAAGGGTACTTGTCAAGTGTTAGTGGGTTGAGTGATTGAGATGGGTCACTAAATTAAGTAACCAGAGCATTTGTCAAAATTGTGTGTAAGTGGCTGAGATCCACTGTCCAGTTGGGGGATCAGATCTCAACCCTTCTTTATGAAACCTATAAGAGGGGGAGACAACTTCCCTGTTTTGTTATATAGACTAGTAGGTGGCCCATGCCCACGCCCACGCCCACGGCACTCCTTGACAAAGCATTTGTCAAAATTGGGTGTAAGTGGTTGAGATCCACCGTCCAATTGGGAATAAGAACTCGGCCCTTCTTTATGAAGCCTATAAGAGGGGAGACAACTTCCCTGTTTTGTTATATAGACTAGTAGGTGGCCCATGCCCACGGCACTCCTCGACAAAGCGTCTGTCAAAATTGGGTGTGAGTGGCAGAGATCCACCATCCAGTTGGGGAATAAGATCTTGGCCCTTCTTTATGAAGCCTATAAGAGGGGAGACAACTTCCCTATTTTGTTATATAGACTAGTAGGTGGCCCGTGCCCACGACACTCCTCGACAAAGTGTTTGTCAAAATTGGGTGTGAGTGGCTGAGAACCACCGTCCAGTTGGGGGATAAGATCTTGACCCTTCTTCATGAAACCTATAAGAGGGGGAGACAACTTCCCAGTTTTGTTATATAGACTAGTAGGTGGCCCATGCCCACGGCACTCCTCGACAAAGCGTTTGTCAAAATTGGGTGTGAGTGGCTGAGATCCACCGTCCAGTTGGAGAATAAGATCTCAGCCCTTCTTTATGAAGCCTATAAGAGGGGGAGGCAACTTCCCTGTTTTGTTATATAGACTAGTAGGTGGCCCATGCCCACGGCACTCCTCGACAAAGTGTTTGTCAAAATTGGGTGTGAGTGGCTGAGATCCACCGTCTAGTTGGGGAATAATATCTTGGCCCTTCTTTATGAAGCCTATAAGAAGGGGAGACAACTTCCCTGTTTTGTTATATAGACTAGTAGGTGGCCCGTGCCCACGGCATTCCTCGACAAAACGTTTGTCAAAATTAGGTGTGAGTGGCTGAGATCAACCGTCCAGTTGGGGGATAAGATCTCGACCCTTCTTTATGAAGCCTATAAGAGGGGGAGACAACTTCCCTATTTTGCTATATAGATTATTAGGAATTAAAACTATAACCTAAGTTAGTGTAGGTAAAACTTAATTTTCGCACTGAAAACTTAAAGTGCTTAATTTTAACATTAGATAGTTTGGGAAAGGTCTTTATGATTGAAAATTAAGCTAAGGGAATATTTGGCATTTTAAAATGTTTATTGGGACATTTTTGTAAGCTTGTTTTATAGAGAAAACTATGATACGAGGGCATATTGAGTATGATTTAGAAAATCTTGGAATCTTTTTAAAAATCCAATCACTTTCGGTGGCCAAAATGTCTTACCGTATTAAGTGAAGCATTGACTTATATAAAATATCACCGAATTTCAATGATATTAAATTTCAAGTGTTTACCAAATGGTCTGATGTCCCAATTTTAGACTTAAAGGACTAAAATTAAATTTTACCAAAGAGGTTTAAGTGTTGAGAACAGATGCATGCACCATTTGACCAAACTATTGAATAAGTTGAAATGTTTGTTAATCAGAATGAGGATGTCCTTTTCCCGACCCTTTATTATCTGTTCCATGTGTCTCCGCATTACCACATTCCATCTCCATCATGTTAATTTTTTTGGCTAAATATATGTGAGATCCACCATTATGATGTTTTGAAAATGACACCTAAACGGGAAAAATGGGCTTAGCGTTTCCATGGGCTGGTATAGAATGACTCATGCTATCTATCTATTATCTATACTAAAGCTCGACCCTGTTGAGGTGGCGCTTTCTCCATCTTTTTTACAATGAATTTTTCTAAAACACCCTTTACTCATTTATTTTTATTCTATTCCAAAAACATCCCTACTCACTCTCCTAGGCAAAAACGTTTCCTTTTCACTATCATCTGAGATTCAAAATAAATTGTTGAGTAAATACGTCACTTCCCATTCTTATAACGTCTATTCAACTTTGTCTTCATAAGTTTCCTTACGAAATCGTGTATTTATTTCCATTTTAAGTAGAGACATTTCCATTTTAATCAAACAATTTTAATTGTATCGTAAATCAAGTTTCCATCTCCTCTCTCTCATCCAAGATTCAAAATAAATAATTGAGTAAATATGCCTTTTCCCATTCTTATAACGTCCATTCAACTTTTTCTACATACGATTCTTTGCAAAATCATATATTTGTTTCCATTTTAATAAGAGACAGCTTAATTGTGTCGGTTTCGATTTCTTAGCCTTTGAAAAGAGACAATGTTTCTCCCAAAAAATAAATAACCCCACGGTGAGTAAAGAAAAATATAAATAAACTACAACCCCTGATCAAATAGCTTTTACCATCGATGTACATCTCAAACTATACCTAGACTTGTGCCATCTTGGAGCGAGGTACGTGTTCTTTTTTAATTTTCTTAATTTTTTTTTTCTTTTATTTTTTTTCCTATTTTACTAAGTTGGATATTTTAATCTAACAAGTTTTTAGTCATTTGCAGACACCTAAGAGTTTTTGTTTTAGGCCGATGATGGATGTGTATGTATGTATGTTTGAAGGATCATGTATTTATTTGTAGAAATAAAATCTTCTCCTTTTTTTTTCTTATGTTATCAACGGTAAGAGATCATTTTTAAGAACTATTGATTTTGTTTTGGTGGAATTACATTATTTGATCCAGTTATTTAAGAAAAATATACACTTTCAATTTGTAGGAAGTGAGGCACATCAAGTATTTTTTGAGTATGGCAAGACTATGGTGCATTGTTTGAGGGTTGGATTTTAAAGCCTATATCCTGCAATTTGTCATTGTTCTCATTCCTTTTCTCTTTTCTCTTTGCAACTCAAATTGCAGATTCAGTTCATATTCGTAAGGCTAAACATTCATGCAGTACTCTGTGGGTATTCGAGACACCAAATCTATATATAGCACAGTTTTAAGTGCAAGATTAGAAACAACTTTGTTAAACATCTCTGCATATAAAACTTTTTTAGTGTTATTTTATTTAACTAGATACATTTTTTTTATGAATAAAATTTGAAAAGCTTCCATCATTATAACATTATTGCATGGACATCTGAAAATATTGAATTTCTTGCTTTATTGTTTCTGAACAAGAATAAGTGATTCCAAAAAAAAAATTTAAGAATTTGATTCCAAGTTATGCAACATGGGTCGGGTTCATGGGACTACCACTTTTGACAACCATTTTGGCGGACCCACATAGAAGTTAAATCAATGGCTGATGTCCTCACTATATAGATCACCCCAACAAAAAATCAGCCTATGCTGAAATTTCTAACACCATCAAATGTGGTTTTCAAGTTACACGATAAAAATCAACGGTACATAATTCTTCAACTTCTAAACCAGTCTACAAACATTAGAATGATTTGAATTTTTGTGAGGATGATCTCCTCACCATAGAGATCATCCTCATCAAAAATCAGTCACTGATTCATCTTCTATGTGGGTACACCAAATGGTTGTAAGAAATGGTTGTCCCCTGAACCCAACCCATGCAACATTATCATATAACAGTCAAAATCCATCTATAACTGTAAGTCAGATCAAAAGATTTAAAAAGTATTGAAATAATATTACATCTCTACACTAAAAAAATGTATCTCTACAATAAAAAAAATATATTTTTATTATTTCGCCCGTGCTTAAATAACACTAGTTCTTACTAATAGATTACTAATGGACGTGGGGCCCACATGCAGATTAGTCAAGACCTGATTTTCGGTGAGGATGATCTCCTCACCATGAAGATCATCTTCACCAAAAAAAATCAGTAATTTTTAAAACTTCTAACCCTATGGACCTAAATTTAACAGTGAAAATGGATGGTCCAAAATTTTTTAATTTACAATCCACTTTTGACAAGGCAGCAAATGTGGGAATGGGCTATTTTTTTTTGTGTGGTTGATATCCATGTTGATAAGAATATCATCACCAAAAAGTAGTCGTTAACTCACCTGCATGAGGACCCCGCATCCATTAGTCATTCTATTAGTAAGAATAGCAAGAGTCGTTCAATCGCAGCAAACCTTTAATGGACCCTACCAACATGGCCCGGCATGTTGGTATATATATATATATATATCGATCAATACTTTGGACCCTACCAACCCAGCAAACCTTTAATGGTTGGGCCACATTCCAAATGCCCATGTACAAACTTTTGTATTATCATTCCTCCCATCTTTATGAGGCATTATAATATCCACTATACATGGCTTGTTGTTCGTACAGTTCAATAATTGTACTTCTCCCACAATATAAGCCAGGTGGCATACTTTTAGAGGACGCTGACTGTATGGATGTTTGGCATATCCCTCTAAGTGGACCTTAGGGCTTCATCTTGAGCGGGCTTAACCCGACGTTAGGGTTGGGTTGGGTTAAACCTTTTAGAACTTGGGTTGGGCTCGGGCTGGATTTTTGGTGACCCGATCAAATCGGATTAGGTTAGGGTTGAGGCTCGGCCCAACCCGGCCCAATCCGAACCAGACATACCAACTAAATACTTGTATTAATATATTAACAAATATCCACACTACATTTTGGCAAATGTTGCAACCCATGGATGTTTGTCCTTGGCAAACTATAACTCTTGTGTGAGATTACAAAATGCCCTTGAAACTATATTTTGGCATTTTATGTGATTGCGGTTGATATTGAAAATACCGTATTTTCTTTGAGTCGATGAACATTTCCCTTATTATGAAAATATCAGGCTTTCTTTCATTAGGTGTTGGAAATGAAGCTATTATTTAATGGTTAGCACAATGGTTATTGTATTGACCATGGTTTTAAAAACGGCCATTTAAACAACAATGCCCCAAGCCCGTTTCCGTTAAATCGTTTAAACACGTTTTAACGGTTTTGAAAAAAATAGCCGTTTTTTTATTTTAACGGCCGTTAAAATCGTTTAAACAGCCGTTTAATTCTGAAAATTTTTGTGAAAAAAATGGCCGTTAAATCCGTTTAATTCCGTTAAATTCTATTTTTTTTTCAAATTTCAAAATTTGAATTTCAACACCATTTTTTCCATTTTTTTCCGTTAAAACCGTTTAATTCCGTTTTTTTTTTTTTTTCTATTTTTGCCCCTGGCCGTTTCAATCCGTTTAAACGTCCCCAGTCGTTTAACCGTTAAAACGGCCTCCTTTAAACCTTGGTATTGACCAATAAATTAATTAATATAAAAAAAATTAACAATATTTCCAATCAATAAAAATAAAAATTAAGAAATTGACCAACCTTATAGGGTTGAAAAAATTTAGGCCCACCTTGGGTTGGGCTTGGGTTCATAGCCTTTAAGGTTGGGTTGACCCCCAACCTGACCCAACGTGCCCAAGTTGCAGCCCTAGTGGATCTACAAATCAAAAATCAGATTGATTAGTGATGTAAAACCTTAGGATCCTTGTACCCAAATAATGGTCTGTAATGCTCAAATTCCCACAGTTAAAATCAACCCATGAAAATGACTCCAATCCAACACTTAGAAATCACTGATCAAGTTGAGTTTTGATTTGTAGGTCCACTTAGGGATTGACCAAACATCGTCTACAAATGTCCCACGTGGCTCATATTGTGGGTGGTCATCGGGAGTGGTCAGCGAAGTTTTACTCCACCAAACTGAGATGTGGATCTTGCCTATCTTTTTGATTTTAGACTACAATCTTAGACAATCAGGGTACAAGGAAAAATAATAAATCTTACACCATTCGAAAAAAAAGTTCATGCATCCGCAGCCAACCCATTTTTCCGTTCTGCCCAAATTTTTTCCTCTTCATTTTTTATTATTTTTTGTTTTGTTGGTCAGATGTGGAACAAAGAACAGTCAAAAAAACAGGACCCACACATTTTCAATAAAAAAAACAGGACCCAAACAAATCGATATTTTCAATAAAAATAAATTTTTTAATATAAAAATGAGACCATTTAGATCTTGCGACATAATATGTGGGTCCTACACTCACATATATTGAAAGCAAATGAAGTAAGCTAGCTAATACACGTACCGATCGTTGCTAATTATTGACATGTACAAAAATTTAGCTAAGATTATATTTGTCTGGCTAATTATTCGCTGATGGAACTCTCTTTCACACATACCAAACAGGCCCTTATTTCAAAATTACATCTATAAATAAAAATAGATTGGAGAGGAACACGAACCATTGGATCATCCACCTAAACTATTTGACCAATTGTTCAGGTGCCACCGTGACAAGATGTCTCTCGTAGCATTAGACAATATAATTTTTAGTTCTACGTTGAACAAATTGCCCATTGGATCTAAAACAGACCTGACCCAATTGCCCATTGGATTATAAAAATAAAAATGACCCGGATCCATTTCGCAAATGTGGCATACCCATTTATACTCCTACTAGTTGACAAAGTAAAAGCGGGCCCATTTTCTTCCGGACGCTCACCATTTTGTACGTCCATATTCAACACCACGAAATCGTCCTTCCATCTCTACCACAAATCCTTTACGACTTCCAATGCTAGGAGACTTTAAGACGTTTCGTTAATTAGATTTTGTCCAAAATAGATCAAATGAAAGGTCATTTTCTCACGTGGGTGCACACTTGTACGGTTATGATGTTGGCACAACGGTGTCACAATTCGTAATTATGCAACGTGAAAAGTATTTTATGCGGCTTACAACGTGAAAAGTATTTTTGAGAGACAGATAGTCATCTTGAAAGAGGCATAAAATGACATTAAAGGAGGCATGCAACATGCCGCCGAGCATTTACACGAAGAAAAAGACGTAAGAAAGTATTATTCGTATCGCCAGCTACCATTCGAATTCAATAAGTCAAATAATTGCTGAGGATGCCACGGGCTGTAATTATTTTCTTTTTTATTTTGAAAAATATAAAGCATATTCGTGTTTAATTGTCTTTTATCTCTATTAAAAATATTTGTTAAAATAAATGAATTTTTTAAAATATATATATATATATATATATTTGTAGAAAAAATTTGAAAAAAAAAAAACAGTTTTTACGAAGAATATTCATCAGTAATGCAACCAAACATGCCTTAATCATTTAATATAAGTATCGCGTAACTTAGAAAATTATTGCATTTCCTACATCATCCCATCAATTTAGAAAAATCCCTATGCCAAGGATACGTAACCCGTGTTGTTGTTCTTTTTTTCTTTCTTTTTTTTTTTGTCAATATGCAAGAACGAGATGAAATGCGTGACCATCAAGGTCGTCTCTAATGAATAAGTTCAAACAAAAATACAATTGCCACTTCTGGAGGCTATTGGGCCTAAACTTGCCACATGGCAGGGAGAAATTGAGGGGGAGAAACACGTGGGGCCCTTTCAGCCTCCCGTCGAACCTGTCCATCGACGTAATTAACCCATCCCATCTTATTTTGACTCTATTATTTAAAATTATTTTTGACCATGCTTTCTTGTACGTAGAACCTTATTCAACTTAATTAAGTTATTAAAATAATTTCGAGCATAGTGCCATGCATAACTTACGTAAATATATATTTGCATATAGTATTTACTTATAATACATTCTATAGAAAGTCAGGTCGACCCTAATATTATTATATACTTAACGTTATTAGGTATAATCTTGACCATTTTATTTATTAAATTGTTTTATAATTAAATTAAATTTCAACGTATGATCAACCTAAGATACGCTTTTGACCGTTTCTATAAGCTCATGCTGTTCTACAAATTGTATCAAAATTTTGTTCATGGCATTCCAAAAAACCAAATATATATATATATATATATATATATATTAAGTTGTACAGTGTATTTTTTAAGCCCGGTCATTATGCCGTGAAGAATTGCATATTGTTCCCAAGTCCGATCAATATACCGTGAAGAGTAACTCAAGGATTAGGCTATTTTTTATTTTATTTTTCGATAAGCAATGATCATGGCTTGCTTGTATCAACTATCAAGGAGTATACGTGGGCCGTTACGGATTGGCCCAAGCCTTATTTAAGACTTAAGGAACTATGACAAAACCTGACCTACCTCGTCACTACTCACTGGTGTAAATGAATTTTGAGCCTAAGATTCATGGGCTTGCCAAGCCCATCGTCAAGTGGGCTGTATGGAAATCTCATGTTTTCAGGGTCTAATCCAGTGCTAGCCCAGAATAACTAATTAAATGTATAAGCCACTTTTCAGAAAACTAATAACTCTGGTCCTATGTTAAGTGCAAAATCCGAAAAAGTGGGGGCCCAGTTTTTTGGATCCAACAAGGTTACCAAAACAGACATTTAGAGTTGTAAATGGGATATAGGAGCCGAGCCTATATGGGGCCTGATATGAGATTCATGGCCTGTAAGTGCGTGACAAACCCATCTCAAGCTTGTTGGCCCAAGTATATGTTGGGTTTAAAAGTGCAAATCTTGTTACCACCTATACATTTTGGGGTGGGCCCCACATGATTTGATAGTCTACACTCTTTACCTGAAAATAGGGTGTTTTCTTAACCAAGTGCGTTGCACAGGATCACGGGATTTGGTTGACAAGCTGAGGAACATGTATTCAAACTCCTAACTACAATTATCCTAAGAAATAGGTTTTACTTATATCACATTAAATCAACGAGGGGACGGCACGTGCGTTGCCCCTGAGATAGTAGGGGGTGTCGTTTAAAGAAGGGGAGAGGAGCAGTTGACGTGAGCGTTTACGTGTGACATGTTCCCACTGTAAGGTGGTTAAGACTAAAAGAACCCAGTTAATAAAAATAATTTAGAAAAAAAGAAGGAATCAAAAGAGGGACATTTTAGGAAGTGACTAACATCGCGAAAACAGCTTGGCTTGGCATAAGTGACAGTGAAGTGGTGGATTACTTGTGATATAATTAAATTAAACTTGACTTATCTCATAGTTTCTTAAAAATATTATAGTTACAAATTTTATCAGTATGAAACTTGTTTTGACCATGTTATTTAAAATTAATTATGTTGACCCTACTACAGTATCCACCCACTTATTCAAGTAATAATTATTTTAAAATTAAAACCCAACTTGATCTTAGTATCATGTAATTTACTTTAAAAAATTATTATATTTCCAAGGAGTTCGTCGAGAGTTCATATTTCGAAGTCTCGCCTTATCACATCACCAATGACTCGACTTCAATTCTGTACGAGAACCTGAGCAGTTGAAAAACTCATTGTTATGTTGGTAATAATCGAGGTCTTTTTTAGTGTTAGCTGAAGCTGCAATTTTCGTCAATGTGTAGGTCTCGTTCTGCTATAAACTTGTGTTATTATTCGTAATTTTGTTACTATCCGTAGCTGAAGGCAAATTATTTGGCATTTGTAAGAGCAAGGTTATATGAAAAATATCATTGTATTAACCAGTAAACAATTTTAATATGAAAAAATTTAGTAACATTCTCAACCAATAAAAAAAAATTAAGAAATTATAGGGTTGGGCTCGGGCTGAAAAAATCGAAGCCCCACCTTGGGCTTGGGTTCATAGCCTTGAAGGACCCCCAACCCAACCCAACCTGCTCGAGTTGCAACCCTAATTATCAACTATTTAAAATAATTTTGACGTAGTAATATGTATAACTTACGTAAGAAAATAAAATAATGCGTATAACTTAAAATACTTGTTAAAATAAACTTGACCTTAGTTCTATGTTTACCTTAAGAAAACATTACGTACCAACTAATGTTATTAGGTGTGATCTTGACCATAGTATTTGCTAGGGTTGTTTTAAATTTAAATCAAACTTCATCATATGATCAATTATTTTAAATACAATATAATATTTAACCGTTTCTATAAGAAAGCCGATCCAATTTTGCAAATTATATAAAAAAAATTGTCCATGGCACACGATATAGTCCATGGTGTGCGTATACCAAAAACAAAAATCGAGTATTTGTTTTATAGTTAAATTATTTATCGATTCAATTTTTTCTTGGATGGATTGGACCCAAAAAAATATTTTTTTCAATAAAATTCAATTTTTGACTGTTCCATTTCTCTTAAAAAAAATTGCCAACTTCATATATTTTTATATATTTATGTATTTTTAAAAACTTTATATTTTTTACGCATTGGTCAAAGTTTACGACTTGCTCAAATCAAATTATTATTGTCTCCGAACCCATGGTTCGGAAAATCGACAAATAATTCTATTCACATAAGATAATCCACTTTAATATATTTAAATTAAATAAAAACCTTTACTTAATTTAAAAAAACAAGATGGCTTTCATTGATCAATTAATATATTAATTTACTTTATTAATAATTTATGGATTTTTTTTATATGTTTTCAAGTTCAATTTGCCTGTGAAGCGTAATATATATGATGGTGAGACTGTATTTTATAATTTTGGATTAGCCATGGTCATTGCTTGCTTGTAACCATGAGTGCACATGGCTCATTCCAGGTGGACCCAAGCCTAACCTAAGACTTATGAGGCGTAAGCCCAGATCAACGGTGGATACAGCTTGTACCTAAGCTCCCTTTTCTTTTCGTTTTTTTTTTTTTTGTTTTTTTTTTAAGCCGTGGGTATCGAGGTCTCTTAGAGCACCCGACTAGTCCCCCGGGGCACGATAGTCACCCCTTCCACACGTGTCGGAGTGTACTGAGAGAGTTAACGTGGACTGAGCCACTTATTACCCTACTCTTTCCAGGGAGTGGCCCCAAGGAGAGTTGAACTCAGAACCTCCTACTTTTCGGTTTTATTTTGTTTAAAGAATGGTTTAAAAAATGGCCGTTATAACGGATTCGGACCTCCCCCATTACGTTATGAACTGTTAAAACGCTTTAAGAATAATGGCCATTTTCCGTTATAATGAAAATAACTGGCCATTATTTTCTGAAAATTTTAGTGAAAAAAAGACCATTATTTCCGTTTTTGAAAATTTAAAATTTTAATTTTTGAATTTCAGCGCCATTTGCCCATTATTTTCCGTTTTGCCCCTCAGCGTTACAATTCGTTATAACGGAAAAAATGGCAACGCCTCCCAGTCCGTTATAACGGAAAAAATGGCAACGCCTCCCAGTCCGTTATAACGGCCCATTTTAAACCTTGGTTTAAAGCTTGGCACCTAGTTTTTTTTGGCCTAAGGTTCATGAGACTGTAAGTGCATACCAGGCCCGTAACGTATTAAGTGAGCTCTTGTCAGGCCCCCTCCCAGCCCATGTGCACCTATAGTTAGTAATTTGGCATACGGCTAAATTACGGAAAATAATTTATGTACAATATGATAATAATATGGTTCCTCATAAAGTACGTGAATTTTATTGAATCTTTGAAAAGTTTGTCTATGTGATAAGATTTTTTTCAAAATTTGTAAAAGTTACGTGAACTTGCTAACTACGTGTTCACTCCTTTTTGTAAATAGGATTGGTACCCTAGGTTGGGCCTAATGGCCTGTAAGTGCATACTAAGCCCATCTAACTCTGGTTGGCCCAACTGCTTGTTGGCCTTTCCCAGCCCATGATTAAGCCCATTATAATTTTATGAAATACTTGGATGCAACATCCCTCTAACTATAGTTGGCAGTAAGGGAAACAAATGCGAGAAACAAAAACGAGACACAACTTCTGAAAAATTCATGCCCGAGCCTGGGTAGCAATTTTAAGGCCAATAGAAAATGGATTATGCTTGGTCTTAATGCTTCATGAAAATTACTCTAAGCCCGGTCCAAAACTTAAGGCCTGGCCCATTATATCTCTTATGGGCCGCTCCACGCTTGGGCTAGCTAATTGTATCTTAGGCAAGCTCAAGCAGAGCTAAGACGGGCCCAAGCGTGGCCCGTTACAACCCCCTACATGTAACCAATTAGTAAAATCGGTGACCCAGAACCAGCCACTCCACGGGGTATATGGCCAGTCCGTAACGTATTTCCCGCTAAAAATAAAATGAAAAAGGAAAAGAAAGAAAGCGTTAGTAAGTAGTCCGCGGCTCTGCTTTTGCCCTTTGGGCAAAGGAGATCTGCTATGCGGGGTCACCCATGGACACCGGACCCAGAACTCTTTAGGGGTCCCACAATTGACTAGATCTAAGGGTGGTAACAGGTTGATACACTATACCAGGCCCAACTACATCATTAACCGTGTCTGGTAATGGGACATCCATTTACATCCTACCGACCAGATCAGTAACCTTTGTATGTGAGTTCCATGACTATATCATTTTATTTGTCAAAAAGCATTTGTAACTTTATTCCAACCCTTAATTAATTAAACAGTTGATGATCCATTGTGGCACGCAATCATTTGCACATGATCCCCGCTTCAAAAAATTTCTCAGCAAACTTTGCTGCTACCACTCCCCAACAATGGCACGTGGCGAACTCTTCCATTGACCCATCAATGTTTAGCTCACTTCTTGGTGTACTTACGCACCAAAATAATAGCTTGATTGGTTGTTTCCAGCCATTTAATCTGAATACCAAAAAAAAAATACCCAAATTCTATGGTAGATCACCCCATGAAAGATGCTTGAATCCAATGGTTAGAATCACCAATAAGATTGATTTTTAGAACCCATGTTCACCAATGATGAGTCAAACATTCATGGATTAGTGGGCCATAAAGAATTGCCACATGGCGCTTTTAGGAGGGTAGGGTCAAAGTTTTCTTTTCTTACCCGTGGTAGGAGGAACTTTTTTCCTTTCGGTGCCTGATGTAAGTATATTAATAGAAATTAATTTTAATGTATTTACAAAAACAAAAATAACTTTTGAAAATTTCGAAAAAGTAACTAAATGCTCTTTCTATAAAGTCAAATCGGACACTAATAGATGCTCTTTTAAAGATTATTTGTCAGTCGACAGATACTTTTGACACCCATTTTGACGAACACCTCTTTTTGTGTTCCATGTCGGATTCCGAAGACCCCCATTTTTTAGACCCATTTTGGCGTACCCATATAGATGAATTGATGGCTGATTTTTGGTGAGGATGATCTCTATGGTGAGGAGATCATCCTCACAAAAAATCAAATCATTCTGATAGTCATAGACTGGTTTAGAAGTTGAAGAATTATGGACTGTTGATTTTTACTGTGCAACTTGAAAACTGCATTTAACAGGGTTAGAAATTTCAGAATGAGCTGATTTTTGTAAGGTGATCTATATGGTGAGGAGATCATCCTCACCAAAAATCAGCCATTGATTCATCTTATGTGTGGAAACGTACTTTAACAAATGCTTCAGTAATAAACGCTCTTTCAAATAGCGTCTGTTAGATGTCTATCAAGCGATTTTCGACTGACAAACGTTTTTTGAAAGAGCATTTAGTTACTTTTTTTGAAAACTTTTTAAATGTTATTTTTATTTTTGTAAATACATAACGAAAAATTACAGAAAAGAAAACAAACTTTAATTTATTTACAAAAAAGAATACAACTTTTCGCAAATCCCAAAAAAAAAACGAAACGCTCTTTCAAAGGACGTTTCGTCTGCTGTCAGTCCAATCAGTCCCCGACTGACTAATGAATGACTGATGGCTGACACGTCTGACAAACGCCCTTTTAAAGGGCGTTTATTCCTGAGAAATTTTAAAAAACATCCCATAATTCCTCAACTTTTAAACCACTCTACGAATATCGGAATGATCTGAATTTTTGTGAGGATGATCTCCTCACCGTAGAGATCATCCTCACCAAAAATCAGCCATTGATTCATCTTCTGGGTACGCCAAAATGGGCGTAAAAATTGGGGTATCAAAAAACGTCATTTAAAAGGGCGTTTGTCAGTAAAAAAACGCCCTTTAAAAGGGCGTTTTCTACTGACACACTCCCTTTAAAATAACGTCAGTCAGTTGTCAGAGGTCTGACAAACGTTTTTTAAAAAGGCGTCTATTACTGAAAAACGCCCTTTAAGATGACGTTTTTTACTGACAAACGCCCTTTTAAAGGGCGTTTTTTGATAAACATGTGCCACGTAATGAAATGCTCTTTGAAAGGGCATTTCGTTTTCTTTTTTGGGATTTGCGAAAAGTTGTATTCTTTTTTGTAAATAGATTAAAGTTTATTTTCTTTTTAGAAATTTTCCGAATACATAATTCAGTTTTCGTTTAAGAAATTTTCCCATATATTAATAGGGTCGGGCTCCAGTTACCACTAAGACTCTCAGAGGACTCTGACCGTATGAATGTTTGGCCAATCCCTAGGTGGACCTACAAACCAAAAATCAGCCTGATTTGTGATTTATAGGCGTTGGATTGGACATATTTTTTTGGGTTGATCTCAACTGTGGGAATTTGAGCACTATTTTAAGTTGTGGCGTTACCGTTTTACCTCTCTTGCCCTTTCCACTACCCCCACCAAGGCACGAACACCACCAGCGGGGCACAAGTTGAAGCCAAACCCTTAGAAACTACAACCCAAAGCCAATCTGACTTCTGAGAAGCCGCATTTCAATAACAACTTCAATTTCATGAGAACCCAGATCACGATTTCTATAGTTCTATGCGATTGATGGAAGCGAAGGCTCTTGGTTCCTTCCCCTTCTGATTGAGAATGAGAGCCCTTATGTTTTGATTCAGATAAAGGGATCAATTCTTTCAATTGTTCTGACCTCCATTGAAACGAACGCGACCTAATACCCAGATGAAGATCGAGGAAACTGAAAACTAACTCCAAGGATGCGATGCGATGCCAGTTGAGGAAAATACTGCAAAGAAACTGTCTGAAGAGTTAATGTGCATGGCATCGCTTCATTATCAGGCGCCGGCGGGGAGGAGTCACCGCCTTGCCAGACTGCCATGCCATCTTAGAGAGAGAGATGGAATTCACAAAGTCTGGTTTGAAGAAAAAAAAAATCAAAATGGAAAATTATTGAAACCATGTGAACGGGTCGGCTATTTTGTCACTTAGTGGGATGGCAGCAATGCCGTGCATTGTTTTTTGTGGGTGGCAGGTAGTGGCAGTAATGATATGTACAAGGTCCCTTATTAATAAGGCCTCACAGAGAGTGGTTTCGTTTCTGTGCATATCAATGGAGAAGAAGGGAAGGGTATGTGTAACAGGTGCAGGTGGGTACTTGGCATCGTGGCTGGTGAAGCTTCTCCTCTCTAAGGGCTACATGGTCCATGGAACCGTTAGAGACCCAGGTACCACTCTTTCTCTCTATCTCACACTTGTTCTTCCAAAACTACTTCTTTGAATTATTTCTTTTAGTTTTCCTTATTGTCTTGATTTACTCATGGATTATACTTATGTGGGTATGGCCTTATATTCACAATTAGTTGCATCGTCCATCGAATTCTGGCTGCGTTTGTGTAAAGTGTTTGAGTTAAGTTGTTTTGGCCATTGGGTAATAGTACAAGAAAAGTGCTTATTTTCTTAAAAAACCAGCCCACGCTGTAGTAAAAAAGTGTTTTTTGTGGCAAATACCTATTTTACCCGTAAAAGTAGTTAAATACACTTGAAAAACACGGTGGCGTTTGGTAAATTATGTTATCAGATCTAAAAGCTTAAAGTACTTAAGATCTGATAGCTTAATGACTTGTGTCTGATTCTGATTGTTTGGTAAAGATCTTTAAGTCTTAAAATTAAGTCAAGGGCATTGTGGGTATTTTGAAATTTTTATTAGGACACTTTTGTAAGTTTTTAAAAGAGAAACCTTTGAGAAAAGGGCATTATGGGTATTTAAGAGAGAATCTTAGAATCTCTTTTTTAGATGCTTTTCGCCAAAACCACTTACCGCATTAAGTGACCCCCAGCTCACTTTTTGCTTATGTCTGAATTTCACTTTTATTCAGACCTTAAGTTGTTTACCAAACGCCACTTAACCGCCGAAATCACTGAATTTCAGCCCATTCAGACTTAAGGTCTTCCCACAAAAGTAATTAGCAGATTCGCTGAGAAATGATTTATGCTTATGGCGATTTGGGAGTTTATTGGGCTTTAAAAAAGTGCTTTTCAAGTTTTACCAAACACATTTTTTTCAGTAAGTGCTTGAATGAATCTTCTTTTGCTCATTCAAAACATCTTCTTTTACTAATTTTGATATTTTTGTACCTGGGTAGTTGATGAATCATTGAAATTTTCTATCTGGATATCCTCTAGATTCTTGAATAAGTAGAAGCTTGGAACGAGATTTTTCATGGGTTTTCCTCTAGTTTTAATTTAACCATTTGGACCAATCCTCCTAATGATACTTCTTATATTGACATGCCATTTGACACACCAATGTGGGGTCAACATCGGTGCCAAGGGCTGTTTTTTTGGTGAGAATAATCTCCTCACCATGGAGATCATCCTCGCCAAAAATTAGACCATTTCGACATATCTAGCTATGTGAAAAGTTGGATTATAAGTTGTAAAATTCTGGACCTTCCATTTCACCTTGAACATTTAAGTGCACTTTTGAAAGGGTTAAAAGTTTCAGAATGGAATGGTTTTTTTTTTTTTTTTAGGATAATCTCCATAGTGAAGAGATTATCCTCGCCAAAAATCAGCACTTAACTTGTCTTCGTGTGGGCCCCACTAAGGCATGTCAATTTTGGTGTGTCAAAATAACCTGTCACGTATTACTATATGAACAATAGTACAAAAGCATAACTAGAGCCCTTAACAGCCCAGGAAATCGTCTCTTGAGTAGGAGGTCGGTCCTGGGTGAAGGGGGGCACTCATGACATCAATCATAAGAATTTTACAGAACCAAAATGGAGGGATATACATCCAAAGATGCGGCTCGGTTGGGACGAGCCCCGACCAGCTAAGCAGTGACTCACACTATTACACTCATGCTTACAATATGAGACTACAAAATCATCAAATGTTTGGAGTTAATTAGATACATCCCTTAATAATAGAACTAGTTTGCCAGGAGACGCCTTCCTTCCCTGTATCCAAAAAAAAACAATCATAGTGCATGCATCTCCTTCAAAAACCAATCTTGATCTCCTTTTACCACCCTTGATTTTATTGATCATTTGATTTCCTTTTCTAGTTTTATTTGTTTAGATTTCAATTAAGTCCCTGTATGGTGACCAGAGATAAGTTTTCTATGATCGGATTCATATATGTCAAAATGCGTTGATCTAGAAAACTTATATGAACAACAGAACCTTTTTGATAAAAATATATTCTGGATTTTTCCCTGAGGATTGTGATATTGAAATATGACTAACATTCGAATGCTTTGTTTGATTCCAAAAGTTCTTTACACATTTGGATATTTTCATCAATTCCAAAATATTGCATTCTTGCTGCAACTCTTTAACCATCTGTTTGTTAATCTTTCAGCAATATTTTATGTCACCTCCTCTGAAATTTATTGCAGGAGATGAAAAGAATGCTCACTTTAAGAAACTTGAGAATGCCTCAGAGAAACTGCAGCTCTTCAAGGCAGACTTGCTAGACTACAACTCTCTTTGTGCAGCCATCACAGGATGCAATGGAGTATTCCATGTTGCAAGTCCAACTATACTGGGCTCTGTACCTAATCCCGAGGCAAGAATACCTCTCAATTAATCTATATTTGGGTTGGAATATCCAATCAGGTTAATATTTGGCCTAGGGTCTTTCAGGTGGGATCCATCTAGTGATGTGTCCTGCTGTTTTATTGTGCACCATGCATACCATTATGGCCCTGGTGGAATGTTCCTTAAACGTATATTTTTTAAAGACCATCATGGACATCGTACCCCATTCACTTGCACAGTTCTTTTACATACAATGAGTTGGATACAATATGCTATCATTTTGCATGCTTGTGGTATAAAAAAAAAAAGAAAATTTGCATGCTTGTATATCTATATGACAAATCAGCTCAGTTGTCTCCCCCTCTTATAGGCTTCATATTTAGATGGCTGAGACCTTATCCGCAATTGGACGGTCGATCTCAGCCACTCACACCCGATTTGGGCAAATGCTTTGTCGGGGAGTGCCGTGGGCACGGGCCACCCATTAGTCCATATACATGTTCCTTCATCATGAGTCCTTCCATGAAGCTTTGACATATTTTGTGTAGGAAAGGGGTTTCTCTACAAATTCTCAAATTACTGTCTTGCAGGTAAATTTGATGGAGCCAGCTGTAATGGGTACACTTAATGTACTTAAGGCGTGTTATGAAGCAGGAGTGAAGAGAGTTGTTGTTGTTTCATCTGGGGCCGCTGTTATCATGAATCCTAACTGGCCAAAGGATCAAGTCAAGGATGAGACATGTTGGTCTGACAAGGAATACTGCAAAGCAACCGAGGTAACCCATTGGCAAAATATACTGTCATGCAGTAATTTGGGATAAATTTGACTCTATTAATGCATACTTTGACCTTGAGTAAAATCACAGTCAAAGTATATAGTACACGGTATGCACTTTCTATAAACAGAATATCAGGATACATGACACTCACGTGAGATTGGAGTCGTTGGACTTGTGATGTTGTTCAGGTCTATAGCATCTGTCCAAGTTCATCAATCCATCCCACATTCCCACCCAAAGAAGTCAATCAAAGGTCAAAATCATCAACTCATTGTCAGTGACCAGTTGAGACAACCAATCTGTGGGAAAGCCCATCATTCTGCAGCATCTCTGTGTGGATAACTCCAATCCGCGAAATTCTCACCTCGGACAGCCCCATCAGTAGCAGGTCCAATCCCAGCTTGGAGACTGCCCTGCTCTGTGGACCACCTGCAATGAACTGCTTCAATTCACAATACCTCTTCTATAGATTGCTACAATTCTAGCCTTTTGTGCATCCTGAGCCCCACTTCAAATATCTAATGTGAAGGACTCTCCCTAGTATAGAACACTGTATGGAAAAAAGCACCAGTGGCTCTGGTGGCGTAGAGCTGCGGCTTAACTTAATGAACAGTAAATTTCTGAGGAATAGTAGTCCTTGTGTAATACAAGACACCTAACACAACATTGTCAAACCCCATGATCTTAATATTGTGCCTTGTTGCCTACCAAGGACAAGAGTGTTTAGGTCCATAGCCACCACCTTTAAAATGAAGTTCTAGCTTTCTCCTATTACTCAAGATGTAGAGTTGTCACAGGATATAAATACTTCAAGTTCAATGAATGCTCGTCTATGATCTGCTTTTTGAATATCCGAAGATTCTATTATGTGCATGGAGGCACCCCTTGATAACCAAGGCTTAAGAACTTGGTTGAGTTTTAAAAGTTGAAAATATAATCTGATTTTTGAGCTTTATGAGTACTTGAAACTAAGTTCCCAATTGCAGTGTGTTTGATGGCATGTGATTAGGTTGTCTTGATTGGTGATCCTCAGTTCTCTCTCATTAACTTGCATTTCCTTGTCACTACACTAAGGTCCCACTTTTCTTGTCCAGAAATGGTATTGCCTTTCCAAAACAGTAGCAGAAAGTGAGGCTTTGGAGTATGGAAAGAGAAGTGGGCTTGATGTTGTAACAGTTTGTCCTTCCCTTGTTTTCGGACCAATGCTGCAATCCACAGTCAATGCTAGTAGCTTGGTTCTCATCCAGATTTTGAAAGGTCTCTCCTTGCACCATAGATATCAATCTTCTTTGTATGTTTATGTATGTCTATGTGTTCATACATGCCTGCTTGTACATATACATTGCATTTTGTGATGCGGTAAGCTGGTAATTCTGTCATGAAAAGTCAAAAACCATGTTTCAGTGTGACTTCATACCACTGCATTATGATGCTTAATGTGTCCATCTTTCTCAATGCACATCATCTCCGTAGAATGAAGCACTGTTCAGAAAATTGGTCCAGAAACCCCCTTCCGGATTTTCTGAAAATCAGAATTTGATCTCAATACTTGGAGCCTAACAAAACTGAGTCGGCTCAATCAAGTTTCATCATGATTGGCAAGGTGTGAAGCTTGAGCATACTTCACAGCTGGGGCGATGATGATTAGTGACTATGGCTCTGACTGGTTTATAGGTAGATAAGTTTGAAGGTTAAACATTTTTCATTTCTATGCTGTGTTTCCATCCACATGACCCAAAACAGACGGGCTCGAAACAATGGAAAACAAAGCACGTGTGATCGTAGACGTCCGGGATGTTGCTGAAGCACTGCTGCTAGCATACGAGAGGCCCGAAGCAGAAGGAAGATACATATGTGTGTCGCACATGGTCAGGACAAGGGATTTGGTCGAGAAGCTGAGGAGCATGTATCCCAACTACAATTATCCAAAGAAGTGAGTTTTCTTACTACATCAAATCAATATATGAAGATGGGATACTATAATACTGGAATGGGTTATACCCACCTACTATTTACTAAGATATCTATCTTTTTGCAGTTTTACTGAAGTAGAAGAAGACGACAGGCGGAGTTCAGAGAAATTGCAAAGGTTGGGATGGAAATACAGGCCATTGGAAGAGACACTTGTTGATTCCGTTCAAAGCTACCAAGAGGCTGGTCTTTTCAACAAGGATTAAACTTCTTTACCTCTTTTTTCATTTTTTTGTTTTTGTTTGATTTTGTTGACTCTTCAAAAGTGAGCAATTGGATCAGACCGTAAGCAATGCTCTTGTTTGATCAATCGAAATCACAGTGGTCCAATGATCGAAACCATCAGATGATTTGTATTTAAATGTTAGGGGGTCATAAACTCTGCCCGTATAGTGTTGTTACATACACTGCATTGGAGTAAACCTTCGATGACACCTACAGTCAGGGATGCCGCTGACTGCAGCCAATATGAGCCATGTGGCACATTCTTAAGAGGAAGCGCATTTTTGTTACTCACCGCTGCCATCTGAGCCCACTGACCGCATGGATGTTTAGCCCACCCCTTAGTAGACGTTCATACCAAAAATCAGCTGTTTTGATGATTTTTAGCCGTTGATTTAGTACTCAAAAAAATTATTGAATTGAACAGCTATAAGAACGCCTAAAAAGGTACTAAAGTCTTAAGGGTTAGAGATTACCAATCAGGGTAATTTTTGGTGTGTATATCCACCAACGGGGTTGGCTAAACATCCATGCTAACAAAAATCAGGTATACCTTGTTACATCTTTTTCCATTGAAAAAACAAGAGGATATGTCTCAATTACATTGTTGGGCATCAAAGTAAGAATTATATAATGGGTCGTGATGTAACAAGGTATACCTGAAACTGAGAAAAGATTCGCTTGCCCACGGGGACTTCAAGCTTTGAAGTCTCCCCATTATACCATTTGGGCCCACTGACCGCATGGATGTGCAGCCCAGCCCTTGGTAAACATTCATACAAAAAAAAAGTACTAAGGCCCTGTTTGATTGCATGGAAAATTTTCCCGAGAAAATACATCTGGGATATGCCTTAAATGGCTGATCGATTGCAACTGAGAACACATATTTCAATCATGTGAGAAAATAGAAGTGTATTTTCAGGTGGAAATGAATTCTTACCTATCTGGGTGGGAAATGATTCCGGGCTTAGTAGAGAAAATTATCCAGATTTAAATGGCTTGATAGGAAAAATTATACAAATTTATAATGGCTATCTAACAATGGACAGTTGTGTTTTCCCAAGGAAAATATAATTTTCCCACTTGGTAATCAAACATGGCCTAAAATCTAGTGGCTAGAGATTACCAATCAGGGTGATTTTTAGTGTGTGTGTCCACAAACGGGTGGGCTGAATATCCATGCGGTAAGTGGGCATAGATTGCAGCGTTGAGTAACAAAAATTGTGCGGCAAAAAGTATCAGGTATACCTCGTTACATCTTTTTCCTTATATAATTACACTGTACACTAGGAATTCATCTTTTTTTGTAATCACACTAGGAGTTCATTGAATCTTGTTTATTTGGTGAGAAGGGAGTTGGAACAATGCGAGTAAAACTTCTGTCACAACAGATTGCAAATCACACAATCACAAAGCCAATGAATTCTCGGCACGTACCCAAGTACTTTTTGCAAACTTTGCTCTTTGAGGTGTACGTGTCAAGAACTCATTGACTTGTGATCGTGTGATTTGCAATCTGTTGTGACAGACGTTTTACTCGAACAATGCTACTTTACTAAAATGATGTTGCCACATCGATGTACTAAAGACAACTTAAAAATTGTGTCTTACCCCTCATGTTATCTTTAAAAGTTGACATACCCGCCCCCCCCTATGACTCAGTCCACTTTCATTTGACCAGTGTTGACCCGAGTTGACTACCTAATTTTGTATTAAAGGACGAAAGTGCCCTTGTCTTCAACATTAGATCAAGGGTATGGGCTTAGGCCAAAACCTATACCCCAAATCAAGCATGAAAAGAATTGTTGGTAAACTTGAGTTTTTTTTTTGGTTTTTTGATGAATTAAACAAATATTGAAAAGAAAAAACTCCAAAAAATAAATAAAACTCATAAATGAATGGGATTTTTTTATGGATTTTATTGTAGAATAAAATTTTAAAATTGGGAGAACCCATCTTTCCAAAATCCACATCTCAAAAGCTTAAAATATAAATTACTTCGTCTTATTTTTCATTTTTGTTAATGAAAAATTTAAAACTAAAATTGTATGTTGTGTTTTTTTTTTTTTTAACTTTGGATTTTAAATTATTGCCGAAGTGGTGGCTAGCCGACCATGAGACTCCGGTGGGTTGGTCGCCGGTGATGGGCAGCCAACCCATTGGAATCTCTTGGCTAGCCGTCCACCACAGCCGTTTGATTTGGGGTTTGGGTTTTAGCCCAAACCCTTGTTCTAAGGTTGAAGACAAGGGCATTTTTGCCATTAAATATAAAATTCGGCAGTCAACTTGGGTCAACACTGGTCAAATGACACTGGACCAAGTCATAGGGGGTATGTCAACTTTTTCAAATTGTGGGGGGTATGTCAAATTTCAAAGATAATATGGGGGGTATGTCAAAAATTTGCTACCAAACAACGCACCTTGTGCGTTGCTCTCCCGTGTCTGCCTGCTACCGGCACATTTTTTATTTTTCTCTGGTGTTATTTATTTTTTTCCAATCCTTATTTCTCTTTATCCTTTTCCCTTTCCACGGTACCCACCAGCGGGGCACACTTTGAAGCCAAACCCGCAGAAACTACTACAAAAAGCCAATCCGACTTCAGAGAAACCGAATTTCAATCTTCAATTTCATGAGCAACCCAGATCACGAGCGATTGATGCGAACCCCTAGGTTTTGATTCAGATAAAGGGAGCAACTCTGTCAATTGTTCCGACCTCGATTAGAACGAACGCGAGGTAATACCCAGATGAAGAGGAAACTGAAGACTAACTCCAAGGATGCAATGCGATGCCAGTTGAGGAAAATACTGCAAAGAAATTGTCTGAAGAGCTTATGAAATCCCTTCAAATCCCAATAGTTTATAGGCTGATCAAGCTCTTGAAACCCCACCACGTCAATTGTCATGGCCACTTAGATACAAAGTTATCTTTGAAAGATATCATTGGATGGTTCTTGTGGTTTTGATTTCATGGCATCGCTTCATTATCAGGCGCTGGTGGGGATGAGTCACCGCCTTGCGAGGCTGCAAAGTATGGTTTGAGAATTTTTTATTTTATTTTATTTTTTTCAAGGAAAAAGATGTAACAAGGTATGCCTGAAACTGTTCATTTGCGGAAGAGGCATTTTTGGTAGTCACCGCTGCCATCTGGGCCCACTGACCGCTTGGATGCTTATCTCACCCCTTGGTGGATATACATACCAAAAATCACCTTGATTGGTAATCTATAACTATTAGATTTTAACACTTTTTAGCACCATTTAAGGCGTTCTTATAGCCGTTGAATACAACCATCTTTTGAGTACTAAAACCAACAGTTAAAAATCATTAAATAATCTGATTTTTTTGTATGAATGTCTATTAAAGGGTGGGTTAAACATCCATGCGGTCAGTGGGCCCAGATGACAGTGGTGACTACCAAAAATGCCGCTTCCGCAAATGAAAAGATCTCAGGTATGCCTTGTTACATCACGACCCTTTTTTCAATTCAATAATTGAAATTTGAAACCATGTCAACAGGTCGTCATCGGGTGGGCCCTTAGTGGGGAGTAAAACTTGCCTGACCACGGTGGTGTGGTATCCTACCAAACCATAGGCAAGGTGCTTGCCGCGTGGCTTACGTACGGTAGTCGCATCCGCACGAGCCATAAACTCATCTTCTCCTCCTCTCCTAAACCTGCTCAGGTTTGGTGAGAGCAAAAGAGTAATTTCCTTTTTTCTCCTAAAAAAAGAAAAAAGTAAAGTAACTCAGTTACCTTTTACAACCGATGGATCTTTACATAGGGGTGTCAATGGGTCGGTTCCGGTTCGGTTCCTAAGGTGACCAGAACCGGAACAAACGGTTCTGGTTCTTATCGGTTCGGGTACTTATCGGTTCCGGTTCTCAAAGTGATTGTACTAGAACCGGAACCGATTATGTAGTTTTTGTCGGTTCCGGTTCCGATTTCGGGTATAACGGGTCCAATCTTGGTAATATAAGAATTTTTACACTATATTTATATATTGGTTCCGGTTCTTATCGGTTTCGGTTCCATATTAGAGTACCGGAACCGTAACTATTAGTTTCCTCCGGTTCTTTTTAATCGGTTCCCAAAAATGTGGTACCGGAACCGGTGTTTTCGGTTCCGGTTCCTATTCGGTTCCAGTTCCAGTTAAATCGGGAAAAATTGACACCCCTATCTTTACACCCAAATAATGCTCAAAATTCATACGGTAAAAATCAACCCATGAAAATAACTTAAATCCAACGCTTAGAAATCACTGATCAGGTTTATTTCTGGTTTGTAGGTCCACCTACTGATTGGCCAAACATCCATACAGTCAGAGTCCACCAAGAGTGTGCCACATGACTCGTATTGTGCGTTGTGGCCGAAGTTTTACTCCACCTAGGGATTGGCCAAACCAAGGTTTAAAGGAGAATGTTTAACGGTATAACAGACCAGGGGCGTTACCATTAAAATGGATTGTAGCGGATGGGAAAAATGAAAAAAATAAATAAATTTTAACGAATTCAACGGAAAAAAAAAATGGAAAAATGGTGCTGATTTCTAAAATTATAAATTTTGAAAAAACGAAAAAAAAATAGAATTTAACGGAAATAATGACCTTTTTTTTCACAAAATTTTATAACAGCCGTTAAAACGAAAAAAGGCCATTAATTTCTAAGCGTCAAAACGGGTTTTAACAGTTTTTAACGTACAAGTTAGCAATTCAGTAAAGATTCGAAACGAGAAAAGTTCAAGTTTAATTCGATTTCGGGATAAAAACATCTGATCAAAAATTCGGTCATTGTTGAAATTTATATTCGTTTAGCCTTAAAAAGGCTAAATTTTATCTATTTTTTCATTTTATGCGGCCGTTTAACATGTTTTTATTTAAAAAACACGCAATCCATGTATTAAACATGAGTAATACATGTTTTATTAGTATAATCTTAAAATTCGTGATTTTTTCTGATTTTTTATTTTATACGGTAATATTAAATGTTCCCTTCAAAAAAAAAAATCGTGTATTAAACGTGTATAATACGCGAATTTACTAGCTAGGGTCAAAGTCATGGTTTTAAAAACACCCGTTTGAAGGGTAACGCCCCAAGCCCGTTACCGTAAAATAGTTAAAATCCGTTTTGACGTTTTGAATTTAATGGCCGTTTTTTTTTTTTCACTTTAACCGCCGTTAAAATCGTTTTAACAGCAGTTAAATTTTGAAAAATTTTGTGGAAAAAAATTGGCCGTTAAAATCCGTTTTTTAATTTTTTGAAATCAAATTTCAAAATTTGACATTCAGCGTCATTTTTTTTGTTAAAATTCCTTAAATTCTATTTTTCCCATTTTTTTCTTTTTGTTGACCCTGGTTGTTACAATCTGTTTTAACGGTAATGCCCCCCAATGCGTTATACCGTTAAAACGGCCTCCTTTAAACCTTGGTTTTACCCAAAGTTTAAAGGAGGCCATTTTAACGGTTAAACGGACTGGTGGCGTCACCGTTTAAACTGTTTAAATGGCCGTTAAAACGGATTGAAATGGCCAGGGGCAAAAAATAGAATTTAACGGGTTTTAACTATTTTAACGGAAAAAAATGGTGCTGAAATTCAAATTTTGAATTTTGAAAATTAAAAAAAATACGGAATTTAACGGAAATTAAACGGATTTAACGGCCATTTTTTTTCACAACAAATTTCAGATTTTAACGGGTGTTTAAACGATTTTGACGGCCGTTAAAACAAAAAAATGGCCATTAAATTCAAATACGTTAAAACGTGTTTAAACGGTTTTAACGGAAACGAGCTTGAGGCGTTTCCATTTAAATGGCCATTTTTAAAACCATGGGTCAAACCAAGGTTTAAGGGAGGCCGTTTTAATGGTTAAACGGACTGGGGGCGTTACCGTTTAAAAGGCCGTTAAAACGGATTGAAACGGTCAAGGGCAAAAATGGAAAAAAAAATGACAATAAACGGATTTTAACGGAAAAAGTGACCTTAGAATTCAAATTTTGAAATTTAAAAAAAAAAAGAATTTAACGGAATTTAACAGAAATTAAACTAATTTAACGGCTGTTTTTTTCACAAATTTTTTTAAAATTAAAGTGCCGTTTAAACGATTTTAACGGCCGTTAAAACAAGAAAACAGCCATTTTTTCAAGACCGATAAAACGGTTTTAACGGAAACGGACTTGGGCGTTACCGTTTAAACGGCCGTTTTTAAAACCATGGGTCAAACATCTAAAGTCAGTATCTTATAAGAAATTGTCATATGTCTTTTGTACGTTGCTTTACTTTTTTTACTTTTATTTTTCGGAAAATTTCTAAAATGAAAACAAACTTTAATTTATTTACAAAAAAGAATACAACTTTTCGCAAATCCCAAAAAAGAAAACGAAACGCCCTTTCAAAGGGCATTTCATTACGTGGCACATGTTTATCAAAAAACGCCCTTTAAAAGGGCGTTTGTCAGTAAAAAATGCCATTTTAAAGGACGTTTTTCAATAATAGACGCATTTTTAAAAAACGTCTGTCAGACCTCTGACAACTGACAAACGTTATTTTAAAGGGTGTGTGTCAGTAGAAAACGCCATTTTAAAGGGCGTTTTTACTTTTTTGATAAACAGGGAACCCCAATTTTTACGCCCATTTTAGCGTACCCAGAAGATAAATCAATGGCTGATTTTTGGTGAGGATGATCTCTACGGTGAGGAGATCATCCTCACAAAAATTCATATCATTCCGATATTCGTAGACTGGTTTCGATCGGAGCAAGGAGGCCGCGAGGAGACCGCCGGAGAGAGAGAGGGGAGAGTTCGCCGGAGGAGAACACAGCGAGAGAGGAGAGGTGGGAGAATAGATGAAAGCGACTTAGGCGGTATTTAAGTCGTCGCCTGGCAGACGCCTTTTGAAAGGGCGTTTTTTTCATGAAAACGGTTTTTAAAAAACCATTTCTCAGGAATAAACGCCATTTGAAAGGGCGTTTGTCAGACGTGTCAGCCATCAGTCATTCGTTAGTCAGTCGGCGACTGATTCGACTGACAGCAGACGAAACGCCCTTTTTCGTTTTTTTTTTTTTGAGATTTGCGAAAAGTTGTATTCTTTTCTGTAAATAGATTAAAGTTTGTTTTCTTTTGTGCAATTTTCCGTTTATTTTTTGTCACTTTTTTCATTTACTCTCACCAACCTGAGTAGGTTAACTGGAGGATGAGTTTGTGGCTCGTGCCGATGTGATTTGCTACCGTACAAAATCCACGCGGCAAGCACCTTGCCTATGGTTTGGTAGGATACCGCACCACCGTGGTCAGGCAAGTTTTACTCTGAAGGTGGCAGCAGGGCAAGGTGCGTTGTTTTTTGTGAGTAAAACTTCTATCACACGAAATTGTAAATCACACAATCACAAGCACACAATCACAAGCCAATGAGTTCTCGGCACGTACACAAGTGCTTTGCAACGTACGATATGCTTTTTTTTTAGGTGTACGTGCCGAGAACTCATTGGCTGTGTTTGTGTGATTTGCAATCCCATTGTGACAGAAGTTTTACTCGTTTTTTGTGGGTGGCATTGGCAGCAATGCAAGGCACAAGGTCTCGTTGTTGTTTTTTTGGTCTCTCCCCCTAATAAGGCCTCACAGAGAGAGGTTTCGTTTCTGTGCATATCAATGGCGGAGAAAGGAAGGGTATGTGTAACAGGTGCAGGTGGGTACTTGGCATCGTGGCTGGTGAAGCTTCTCCTCTCTAAGGGCTACATGGTCCATGGAACCGTTAGAGATCCAGGTACCACTCTTTCTCTCTGTCTCACACTTGTTCTTCTAAACTTCTTCGAATTATTTCCTGTAGTTTTCCTTATTTCTTGATTTAGTCATGGATTATACTTATGTGGGTATGCCTTATATTCCCAATTAGTTGAATCGTCCATCGAATTTTGGCTGTGTAATCTGAAAGCTTAAGTGCTTACCCAATAGCACTTATATGTAAATTACTTGAGGTAAGCTGTTTTTTGGCCATTTGGTAACCATACGATCCTTTTCTTAAAAAGTGATTCCATGGTGTTTGGTAAAAAAAGTGCGTTTTTGGTGGAAAATACCTATTTTAGCCCTAGAAGTAGTTAAATATACTTAAAAAACACTCGGCGGCTTCAAAATGGTAGTTTGGTATTACAATTTTTTTAAGGATAACCTTCTGAATAAATTTATTTTAAGAACGGCTTCCCGCAAAAGCAATTAGCAGAAGTCACTCAGAAATGACTTCTGCTTATGGCGATTGGGGAGTATATTAGGCTTTAAAAAAGTGTTTTTTAAGTTTTACCAAACACAGTTTTTTTCAGTAAGTGCTTAAATAAAAGCTGGCTTATTGAGGCTTTTAAGCTTATTACCCAAACGCAGCAATGAATCTTCTTTCGATCATTCATAACATCTTTTACTAATTTTGATATTTTTGTACCTAGGTAGTTGATGAATCATTGATATTTTCTATCAGGATATCCTCTAGATTCTTGAATAAGTAGAAGCTTGGAACGGGATTTTTCATGGGCTTTCCTCAAGTATTAATTATAACCATTTGGACCAATCCTCCGTTTGACACGCCTTATATTGACATGCCATTTGACACGCCAATGTGGGATCAAGTGATCAACAAGGAGATGAGCCAGGGGCTGTTTTTTGTGAGAATAATCTCCTCACATGGAGATCATCATTGCCAAAATATAGCTCATTTCGACATTTCTAGCCTTATGAAAAGTAGATTAAAAGTTATAAAATTCTGGACCATCCATTTCACCTTGAACTTTAAGTGCACTTTTGATAGTGTTAGAAGTTTCAGAATATGTTGGGTTATTTTTAGGATAATCTCCATGATGAAGGGAATCCTCGCCAAAAATCAGCCCTTAACTTGTCTTCGTGTGGGCCCCACAAAGGCATGTCAAGAAAACCTGACACATATTACTATATGAACAAGAGTACAGAAGCATGACTAGAGCCCTTAACAGCCAACAAAATCGTCTCTTGAGTAGGATGATGTTCCTGGGTGAGGGAGGCCAGTCATGACATCACTCATAAGAATTTTACAGAACCAACTTGGAGGGATATACATCCAAAGATTGGCTCAGTTGAGACGATCCCCTACCAGCTAAGCAGTGACCCACACTATTACACTAATGCTTACAATATATATGAGACTACAAAATCATCAAATGTTTGGAGTTGATTAAATACATCTTAATATAGAATTAGCTTGCCAGGAGATGCCTTCCTTTCCTGTAGCCAAAAAATCAATTATAGTGCGCACGTGCATCTCCTTCCAAAACCAACCTTGATCTCCTTTTACCACCCTTGATTTTACTTCATTTGACTTCCTTTTCTAGTTTTGTTTGTTTAGATTTCATTAAGGCCCTGTATGGTGACCACAGATAAGTTTTCTAAGATCAGATTCATATGTCAAATTTTGTCGATCTAGAAAACTTCTATGGACATTTGTGGGTAAGAATCATTTCTAGAAAACTTTTCTAAGGGAAACCATAAAGGGCCTAAGAGTAAAACAATTATATAAATCACATGTTTCGTTGAAGTTGCTTTGGCTTGGCTTGCAAGGAGCCTGAGGCAAGTGCAGTCCAATTAAAATTCACAAGGGACTCATATTGATTTCTCTGACAAGTTGTTTGACTTCAAGCTATTTCTCATGTGAACAACAGAAACTTTTTTTTTTTTTTGGATATTTAACAACAGAACCTTTTTGATAAAAGTATTCTTGATTTTTCCCTGAGGTTTGTGGTATTGAAAATTTGTGCGAAATATGACTCATTTGAATGTTTTGTTCGATTCCAAAAGTTCTTTACATGTTTGGATATTTTCTTCAATTCCAAAATATTGCATTCTTGCTTAAACTCTTTATTTTAAGTTTTTAACCATATGTTTGTTAAATCCCTTTCAGCAATATTTTATGCCAACTTCTCTGAAATTTCTTGCAGGAGATGAAAAGAATGCTCACTTGAAGAAACTTGAGAATGCCTCAGAGAAACTGCATCTCTTCAAGGCAAACTTGCTAGACTGCAACTCTCTTTGTGCAGCCATCGCAGGATGCAATGGAGTTTTCCATGTTGCAAGTCCATCTCCACTGGGCTCTGTACCAAATCCTGAGGCAAGAATACCTCTCAATGAATCTATATCCATGCAATCACATGTGTTTCTGGGGCAACGCTTCGTATCCTATACAAATCGATACCTATATAGCCTTTATCTTATTTAAAGAAATAAGGACAAGTTTGCTGTCTGGATAACATTACACAAGGTGTACATGAAAGGGAGTTGGGTGCATTGTTCAATAGGTCCCACAGAGAAGATGTCCTAAGCAAAACTAGAGCTGAATACCTGATTAGATGATCCTAACCACTTGATGATATGATATTCTTTTGGATGGTCTGATAATATGGGTTGAATGGTTTGGAACATCCAACCAGGTTAATGTTTGGCCTAGGGGATATTTCAGGTGGATGGGTCCTACTGTTTTAATGTGGTGCACCATACATACGATATGCCCCTGGTGGAACATTCCATAAACGTATATTTTAATGACCATATCATGGACATCGTACCCCACATTATGTGCACAGTTCTTTTACATACCAATGAGTTGGATACGATGTGCTTATCGTTTTGCATGCTTTTATATCATATCCATATTCCATTATCATGCGTCCATCTTCCACGAAGCTTTGCCATATTTTGTGTAGGAAAAGGGTTTCTTTACAAATTCTCAAATAACTGTGTTGCAGGTAAATTTGATGGAGCCAGCTGTGACAGGTACACTTAATGTACTTAAGGCATGTTCTGAAGCAGGAGTGAAGAGAGTTGTGGTTGTTTCATCTGGGGCTGCTGTTATCATGAATCCTAACTGGCCAAAGGATCAAGTCAAGGATGAGGCATGTTGGTCTGACAAGGAATACTGCAAAGCAACTGAGGTAACCTATTGGCAAAATATACTGTTTCATACATTGGTAAACCATCTTGCCTTGTTAATGAAGATTTCGATAGATGTTAAAGTCCTCATGGGTTGTTAGCCCCTTGTTCTTTCAATTGGATGAATCAATAGTAGTTTGGTTTGCCCATATTGTTATCTACTATTTTGGGGTTTTCTTCATGTTTCCTTGCATCTTGACACCCAGCTAGGTGTTGACCATTATTGGAGCTCAAGCCTGGCTCTAATCCAGTCCCAGTTCATATGGTTGGTTCTACAAAACTATCTTTCACCTTCTTTTAGACGATCAAAATAGATCTGGCAAATGATTCTGTAAAAAAATTTCATTTGTCAGATTCTAATATCATCCAATCAAGGGAGTCCCGGCCCTATTTGTGTCTTGATATATGGCAACTTCCATCTACAAGACTGAAATTATAGACTTATCCTTTTGAGCCATGGGCGTTCACTGGTTAGTATTTGGGATGTCGCATCACCCAAACTGACCATCTCACCGCTTCTTTTCTTGAACTTCTTAAGCAATATCTTCCTGGACAGCTCAACGCGACCTTGTTAAGATTGGATGAAGTCCAATGTGAAATGTAAGAAATGCTTGGTTTATTTTGTCCCAAAATATTCACCAACAGCGAAGGACAAGCAGATATATTTCAGTACTTTCAATCTTCGATCATGGCTTCATCAACAGAAAATTAGAAATGCGTGATTTAATTAGTCAACCCAGTTTTGGTGGATAAGTTGGTGTCTGTTGAAAATCGAATTTCTATGAACCAGCATAAATAGTGAGAACAAAGAAGATCAATTACACAGACAGCAGATTTACGTGGCTCGCAGTGTGCCTACGTCCACTGGTGAGAAGAGCTCTTTCACTATTTATAAAGAATTAGGGTTACAATAATTTCCCCTCACTCTCCAATGTACAAGCATAATCCTAACACCCCTTTAGAGAATATATAATCTTCGATTCTTCGGTACAACGAAATACCCAAAGTACACCAATATAAGTTGCACCCAAACATAAACTGTACCGACAAAAAACTCCAATGGTTCTGGCAGCGTACTCATAATGAACAGTAAATCCCTGCATAGTAGTACTCGCAGAATGCAAGACACCTAATGCAACAGCGTCAAACCAATGATCTCAATATTTTGCCCCATTACCTACCTTACGTATGGAGTTCTAGTTTTGTTTTCAATTAGTCAAGATGATGTAGAGTTTTCAAACGATACAATTACTTTAAGTTCAACGAATGCTCGACTATGATCTGCTTTTTGAATATTGGATGATTCTAGTTTGTGCATGGAGGCACCCCTTGATTACCAAGGCTTAAGCACTTGGTTGAGTTTTAAAGGTTGAAGATATAATCTGATTTTGAGCTTTATGAGTACTTGAAACTAAACTCCCAATTTCAGTGTGTTCGATGGCATGTGATGAGTTTGTCTTGATTGGTGATCCTCTGTTCTCTCTCTCACTTGCATTTCCTTGTCACTACACTAAGGTCGCACTTTTCTTGTGCCAGAAATGGTATTGTCTTTCCAAAACAGCAGCAGAAAGTGAGGCTTTGGAGTATGGAAAGAGAAGTGGGCTTGATGTTGTAACAGTTTGTCCTTCCCTTGTTTTCGGACCGATGCTGCAATCCACAGTCAATGCTAGTAGCTTGGTTCTCATCCAGATTTTGAAAGGTCTATCCTTGCACCATAGCTATCAATCTTCTTTGTATGTTTATGTATGTCTCTGTCTTCATACATACCTGCTTGTACATATACATTGCATTATTTGATGCGGTAAGCTGGTAATTCTGTCCTGAAAAGTCAAAAACCATGTTTCAATGTGACTTCATACAACTGCATTATGATGCTTAACGTGTCCATCTTTCTCAATGTGCATCATCTCAATAGTATGAAGCACTGTTCAGAAACTTGGTCCAGAAACCCCCGTTCCAGATTTTCTGAAAATCAGAATTTGATCTCAATACTCGGAGCCTAACAAAACTGGGTCGACTCAATCAAGTTTCATCTTGATTGGCAAGGTTTGAAGATTGAGTATACTTCACAGCTGGAGCGATGATGATTAGTGACTATGGCTCTGACTGGTTTATAGGTAGTAGATAAGTTAGAAGGTTAAACATTTCTCATTTCTCTGCTATGTTTCCATCCACATGACCAAAAAACAGATGGGCTTGAAACAATGGCAAACAAAGCACTTGTGATTGTAGATGTCCGGGATGTTGCTGAAGCACTTCTGCTAGCATTCGAGAAGCCCGAAGCAGAAGGAAGATACATTTGTGCTCCGCATATGATCAGGACAAGGGATTTGGTCGACAAGCTGAGGAGCATGTATCCCAACTTTAACTATCCAAAGAAGTGAGTTTTCTTACTACATCAAATCGATATATGAAGATGGGACACTATAATATCGTTGAGTAGGTCATACTAGTACATGTGGCAAGCATGAAGACGGGTGAGACTGTGAACCTAATTATTCGATCTATTGGCCTTCTTATCTAGACTGGTTCCATATTTCTCATCACCATTCAACAGAGTAAAATAGATTGGATGATTAGGATCATCTGATTGCAGTTTTTGGAACAGTAGGTCCCTCTGCACAATGTGTTCCTTAATACTGCTGAACAGCTGCTGCCATCTACCTGATCAACGCTACTTTAGCTTTCCCTTAAATTGGAATGGATTTTATACCAACCCACTAATTACTAAGATATCTATTTTTTTGCAGTTTTACTGAAGTAGAAGAAGACGACAGGCGGAGTTCAGAGAAATTGAAAAGGTTGGGATGGAAATACAGGCCACTAGAAGAGATACTTGTTGATTCTATTACAAACTACCAAGAGGCTGCTGCCTTCAACAAGGATTAGACTTCTTATCTTCTTTTTTTCCTTAAGACTTTGTTGACTCCTTGAACATAAGCACATTTGGATCAGACCATAAGCAATACTGTCAGAGCAACCTAGAGATTCCTGCCAATTTGAAGGGTTTAATCTAGAGCATTGGTAAATGGGTTGATTTTCAGTGAAGATGATTTACATGGCCCGGCCTGAGGTCCGCCTCCCTACGGGCCTTGATCCTGGCCCGGGCCTTTGCACTGGAGCCAGGCCCAGCCCAGCCTGGCCTAACACTGTAGCTGCGGACCGGTTGGCACAGCCCAAGTCCGGCCCATCGGGCCAAATTGCCAGGCCTACACAAAAGGAAGGAAAGATGAACATAATCCAAACTATTTTCATAGTTAAGAAGATTTTTTTTTGTTTTCCCACATGCCCCCTTAGCCGGCTCTAAGAGTTGGTCCATGATCCGACTATCAAGTACCATGTCTGATCTATCGGGTAATTGGGTGCACATTGATACCCCTTGGTCAATCTGATTGTGATTTCTAGCCGTTGGATTTGTCTGTTTTTCCATCATGGGCTTGGAACCCCATTAATTAGCATTTTCACGGGCCCACTGTGATCTGTAATCACGTCCGTCATATTTATTCAGATTCGCCTCAGGACAAAAAAAAAAATTCTCCAAGCCTCCCGGTGAGGGATGCTACGCCCTGAAGGAATCCATACATAAGAGTCGTGCTACCCCCGGGCAAAAACTTGTTGCGGTTTAGGCCACTGACCGTTGGATTCAAGAGAACCATGGTCCAGAGCAACAATTATTTAACACTTCGCCGTTGTTACCTCGTGAACCTTTGATCTCTTAAATTCAAGGGACAAAAACCTCAACCGCACAAAATTTTGTACCGTTAATCCCACGGATAGCATTTTTCAATATTAAAAGGAAAAAAATGTAACAAGCCATTTTTTGTTACTCACAGCTGTCCCTGGGCCCACTGACCGCATGGATGTTTAGCCCACCCCTTATATTTTACTACCGTTGGCTACTAATCCGACGGCTAAAAGTCATGAAACAAGCTGATTTTTGGTACGAAACTATGAATATCTACCATGGGGCGGGTTTAAACATCCATTCGGCCAGTGGGCCCAGATAGCAGCCGTGAGAGTAACAGAAAGTTCTGTACCTGACGTCTTTGGCGTGAGGTCGAGTAAAACTTCTATCACAAGAAATTGTAAATCACACAATCACAAGCCAATGAGATCTCGGCACGTACACAAGTGCTCTGCAACGTACCATGTGCTTTTTCTTTGAGGTGTACGTGCCGAGAGCTCATTGGCTGTGATTGTGTGATTTGCAATCCGATTGTGACGGAAGTTTTACTCCGTCAGGTCTACCTTGTAACTAACCATCACGACCCTATCAAAAAGGCCTCACAAAGATGGTCAGAGACTGTGAGAGAGAGTGGAGTGATTTTGTTTCTGAGCATGTCAACGGCGGAGAGGGGAAGAGTATGTGTAACTGGTGCAGGTGGGTATGTGGCATCGTGGCTGGTGAAGCTTCTCCTCTCTAATGGTTACATGGTCCATGGAACCGTTAGAGACCCAGGTATCCCTCTCTCTCGCTTATGCATCTTCTGAACTACTTCTTTGGATCATTTCTTTCAGTTTTCCTAATTTTCTCGATTTAGTTGACGAAATCATGATTATGTTTATGTGGGTATGCCTTGTATTCACGAATTATATGAATCATGCATCGAATTTTAGTATTTGGAAAATGCATCGAATTATATGAATCATCGAATTTTACTAGGGTTGTTGATGAAATCTTTGATTTTATTTAAATTTTTTAATCTGGGTATCCTCTAGATTCTTAAATAATTCGAACCTTGCAACATTTGTGGTAGAGTTTTTTGTAGTTTTAATTTTAAGCTTTTCTCTTGGACTAGTTCTTTACTTCGTTACTGCCTTTGATTTTATTTTATTTTCTGTATCTGAACCACGGTTTAAATGGACCGTTATAACGGTATAATGGACGGGAGCGTTACAGTTATTGCCTTTATAACGCCCCGAATAAAAATAGTATTTTTCATTAAATTCACAAATTACGGCTATAACGTTTTTATAATGGATTTAACGGCTGTTATTTGTGAGAATTGATGAAGGATTTTAAATTTGAAATTCAAAATTCAAATAAAAAGAATTTTAAAATGATGGACGTTATTATAGCTGCCATTATTTTAAATGACGTCCGTCTTAACAGGATAGTGTTAAATCGGAAATAGCACAATGAAGTCAGAATGTTACCGTTATAACAGTCATTATTTTCATTATAATGGCCTTTTTTAAACCACGATCTGAAGAATGAAACTCTGCTTACTATTAATTTGGGTATGTTTTAGATGCTTCGATAAACAGAATCCTGAAATGAGTTGATGAATTCATGGATATTACAATCGGTACTCACTTTTTTATACAAACGAACAAACTGAGGCATAGAACGCCCAACAAAACCTTCATACAATACATCACTTCAGCAATCAGGCTGGGAATTGAACCAAATAGCTCTTATGTTATGTGGAGCCTCAGTTGATCAGAGACGATTATTTATTGTATTGTGAGTGTTTCTTTTCGCCTCAGAGCATTGTGGAATCCGTGTGGATCCATGGGTGTACTTCAATCTAGAGGGAACCACGTAAATCTGTGTAGTGGGTGATTGCGTCTTTGTTCTTTTGATTTTTTGTTGTTCTTTCTTCCCAACAACAGCAACTTTTTAGAGTCCCTATACCAGAGTAGCCAAACGATCAGCGATTACTCATTTTTTGTGGATTGTTCCAATGATACTTACCTACTTTTCTGTTTTGTCCTTAATTTCTAGGCTTGGTTCATAAATTCATGGAGAAGAGAGATGGGAAAACTTGTATATGTTATTTCTTTCGGACTTTATTTTTCAGTTTCCAGAAATTTCTTTCATATAGACTAAACTTAGCTGTTGTGTTGTTCTTTATATTCTTTAGGTTACACACTAGCTTTTCTCCCACAACATATTTGGATTTTTGCACTATATCATGCGGGTTTTCTTTGGAGATTGGATAGAAGCATAATAAAAAAAAATTCTCAGTAATGGAAAAAATGATATAGAGCCCAGCTTAACATGCTTCTTCAATGCAAAGGTTTAAACCAGTGTTTAAATGCTAAGACGTCAAGTGAGGCACTTCATTAGACAAGCCATAAGGTGTAAGCTCCTCGAGCATGCATTTTTAAGTAGATAATTAGTTAAATATACAAATAAATAGTTAACAAAAATTCCAAAAAAAGAGAAAATCAAGGAAAAATCTGAAAAAATATTATGACAATTCATATTTCAATATCCAAATCCAAATGTTAAACTCGTCAAAATTAAATTAAAAGAGTACCACAATCAAATACATAGTTTCATACTTTCATATTGGAGTTTGACCTCATCAAAATCAAATTATAAGTGTATCACAGCCATAGTTTCATACTTCCAACTTTCCAAGTTTGAATCCATTAAACAAAAAACAAAACTTAAGTGTAACAACCACTCTAACCCAATGATTTTAAATGCGAAGGAACGGGGGGTAGGCACTTCAATGGACTAAATGTGGGGCGTAATCCTTGCAAACATGCCTTTTTAAATGAATACTAAAAATATGAAAATAGATAAGTGATTTTGTTGATTTTATTTAATCTAGAATAGCTAATTATTATTTAACTATGATTTAGAGATAAAAAATTAAAATAAAATGAACTAAATTAAAAATTTTAAGGTACAGTGTGCCTCGTAAGCTTTTAAGCTTTTGTAGTAACCCTTAGGACGTTTTGGGAAAGCCTCGCCCCTAGGCGAGCTTCAAGGCGTAACTCTCAAATGCCTTTTAAAACACTATCTTAAAGTGAAGAACCCTTTTGATAAAAATATATTCCTTGATTTTGGCCTGAAGTCTATGATATTGAAAATTTGTGTGAAATTTGACAAACATTTTAATGTTCTCTTCAAGTCCAAAAGTTCTTGATGCATTTGGATATTTTCTTCAATTCCAAAGTTTGTCATTCTGAATAACATTTTTTATTTTAACTTTGTGTTCATAAAAGCCTTTCAGAAACATTTATACAAACTCCTCCAAAATCTCTTGCAGGAGATGAAAAGAATGCTCATTTGAAGAACCTTGAGAAGGCATCGGAGAAACTGCAACTCTTCAAGGCTGACTTGCTAGACTACAACTCTCTTTGTGCAGCCATCGCAGGATGCAATGGAGTATTCCATGTTGCAAGTCCAGTTCCATCGGGCACTGTACTAAATCCCGAGGCAAGAATACCTCACAATTAATCCATATTTGTGCAATCACATGTGTTAGGTAGTTCAGTATTTCTATGGGACCATTGTTTCTGTATCCTATATGAATTGATACTTACATATCCTTATTCAAGGATATCTAGCCCAAAAGGACAATTTTGTTAACTGGAGAGCATTACACAATGTGTACAGGCAAGGGAGTTGGATGCATTGTACAATAGGTGCAACTTAGGAGATATCCTAACCTAAAACCGACGCTAAGGAGCATTTTGGCTTCTGAGGGACTCCCCACTCGACAACTACCCCCAACAACCTCACTTCGTAAAAAAACTTGAAATCAAGTTGATTTTCAAATTTTTGAAACTTGAATTCTCTTTGGGAACATGGTTGTTAGGGGTGCGTGTCAAGTGAAACGCTGCTAAGGAGCCAAAATGTTCCTTAGTGCTAATGATCAAAGCTATTCTGAAAACTGACCTGAGTAGATGGTACTAACCACTTTTGATGTTATGACATTCTTTCGGATGATCAGAAACATATGGGTTGGATGGGTAGGAACATCCAATTGGATTAATTTTTGGCTAGGGATCTTCCAGGTGGGTCTGCTTCATGTGCACCATGCATACCATTATGTCCCTGGTAGATCCTCCCTTAGACTTCCAGATATTTTTTAATGACTATCATGGACATCTTGCCCGATATTACTTGCGTAGTTCCTTTACATACCAATGAGTTGGCTATGATACGCTTATTGTTTTGCATGTTTGGATATCCATATCCCTTTATCATGAGTCCACCTTCCATGAAGCTTTGACATATTTTGCATAGAAAAAGTGTTTCTCTCCACATTCTCAAATAATTGTCTTGCAGGTAGAATTGATTGAGCCAGCTGTGACGTGGTACACTTAATGTACTTAAGGTGTGTTCTGCAGCAGAGTGAAAAGAGTTGTTTTGGTCTCGTCTGGGAAAGCTGTTGCCATGAATCCTAACTGGCCAAAGGATCAAGTTAAGGATGAGACATGTTGGTCTGACAAGGAATATTGCAGAGCAACAAAGGTAATCGATTGGCTCAATATACTGTTTAATTCAGTAATTTGGGATGAATTTGACTCTATTGACAAGTACTTTGACCTTGAGTAAAGCCACAGTCAAAAGTAGTATCCAGGAATTACTTCTATAAATAGAATATCAGGACACGTGACACACATGTGAGGTTGGAATTGGTGAACCCATGATGTAGTCCAGGTCACGAGCAGCTCTGCAAGTTCATCAATCTGGGGCCAATTCACACCTCGAGAAGTCAATCCTAGGTTAAAAACATCTACTCATAGGCATCCCCAACAGAGGCAACCAATTTGAGGATAATCTATCAATCTACAGCAGCCCTATCGTGGATAACTCCAATCTGCGAAATTCTCGCCTTGGACAGCCACATCAGTGGACAGGTCCAATCTATGGGCTGCTCCAAAGACTGTCCAATCTACGAAGCACCTTCCATGGGCTGCTTCAATCCACAACAACCCTTTTGCGAATTGCTTCAACTCAAGCCTTTTCCACATCCTAAGCCCCACTTCAACTTTTTAATTTTCATCACTCCCTCCTTCCCTGTAGAACAACTTGGAATAAAGACAACTTTGGCAAATTACCCAACACTCTTCATGGATAGCTAGGGTTTTCCTTTAAATAGAAAGAGATGAGCTTATTTCTACTCTTCTCCAAGTTCCGAAGAAATAAGCTTTGTGCTCTTGTCCAAATAGAATAGATGACAACCATATGATTGGTCCTACATAACTATCTATCACATTCTTTTAGATAATCAAAAGTGGTCTGGCAAGTGATTCTGGAAAAAGGTTCGTTAGTCAAATTGTTACACCCTCCAATCAAGGGAGTTTGACCCCCTATGTGGCTTGATATATCAATGATATATGGTAACTTCCGTTTACAAGACTGAAATTATAGACTTATTCTTTTGAGCCATGTGCCTTCACTAGTGTAATATTTCGGATGTTGCATCGCCCAAACTGCACATCTTATCACTTTTCTTGAAATTCTTAAGCGATAACATTTTCTGATTTATTTGATAGTCGCCAATTAAAATGAGACATTTTCTCGATTTTTGTTATAGCTATTGCAGCCGCTGAAGCAGCTATTGGACCAGCTATTGTTTCGTCAATTCATCGTAACAGAAAATCAACTCGTATCAATCATTCGAATTTGTTGAATAAATAGTGGTAATCATATAAATGTGGTAATCATCTTCAACTTTTTAATTTTCATCACTCCCTCCTTCCCTGTAGAACAACTTGGAATAAAGACAACTTTGGCAAATTACCCAACACTCTTCATGGATAGCTAGGGTCTTCCTTTAAATAGAAAGAGATGAGCTTATTTCTACTCTTCTCCAAGTTCCGAAGAAATAAGCTTTGTGCTCTTGTCCAAATAGAATAGATGACAACCATATGATTGGTCCTACATAACTATCTATCACATTCTTTTAGACAATCAAAAGTGGAAGGCAAGTAATTCTGGAAAATGGTTTGTTAGTCAAATTGTTACACCCTCCAATCAAGGGAGTCTGACCCCCTATGTGGCTTGATATATCAATGATATATGGTAACTTCCGCTTACAAGACTGAAATTATAGACTTATTCTTTTGAGCCATGGGCCTTCACTAGTGTAATATTTCGGATGTTGCATCGCCCAAACTGCACATCTTATCACTTTTCTTGAAATTCTTAAGCGATATCTTCGTGGACTTCTCTACATGACCTTGTTAAGCATGGATGAAGTGCATGTTGGCGGGTTCCAAATGGTGTGGGCCTCCACGTTGTCAAAAACGTGGAGAACCCACTCAAACCTCTTTTGCTATTCTTTCGGAAAATTAAAACCATCATTTGACCCTACTATCTTCCAAAAGGGTTGAGTTGTTGCTTAACTATAAGGACATTTTGGGAATAAAAGGACGAGCAATCTCCTGAATGTGGGTGTGGTATCCCTATTACATAGAGTAATATTAGCCTCTTCTCTAGACTTCGAGGAAGCCGTTCCCCTCCCATGTACACGTTGGTATTCTTTCGACTCCCATTGCTTTGACGGTACAAAAGTTCGGGTAGTGCTTCTTTGTGTTCTTGCATCTTAATCTTGTAGTAATTTAAAACTTGGAATTTAGAGAAAAGGTCTACACCATTTGGGATTATCACAACACAATCAAATGGGTATGTAAGATATATTTTTCATAGATATGAATCATGTAAGTGTTTTTATTGTTATTTGAGATTCCAGATCTTGTATTCTTGGGTTTAAATATTCCACAATGCAATGTGAAATGTTGCACGTTAATAGATGGTTACTACTACAAGAAATGCTTGGTTTCTTGTATCAAAAAATATTCACCAGGTTTCTTGTATCTAAAAATATTCACCCATACCAAAGGACAAGCATATACATTTCAATACCTTCAATCTTTGCAATATTTGTATCTTATGAGCTAGATTTCAAATCAGCAGTTTCTGTAAATTAAGAGCAAATTAATAGTATTTGTATCTCTGTCCCCATTTTATTGAGTGTGCCAACACAAAAGGTCTGATGTAACATACTATAAGAGCCAAAATAATCTTGAAATAGTGTAAAGGTATATTCTGTGGCATTATTAAAATGAAGAACATGGATAGAGATACCAAATTGCATTTGCACTTCCGTATAGAATAATTAAAAAAATAAAGTTATCTATCTCTGTCATTTAGGAGTAGTCACCCACAACATTAACAAAGTACTTAAAACTACTGTATGAAGTTATCCTAACCGGGCCCCAAACATCAGAATGAACAACTGAAAAGGACTAGACACACGACTATCAAACCTAGATGAAAAAGAGGCACGGTGATGCTTACGAAGTTAATACAACTCATAATCCAAAGACAGTAATTGACTCAAAGTAGGAACTAAAATCTTCTAATTATGTAACGATGGATGATCGAGGCAATAATGTCACTAATGATGAGAGTGTGGTTTGAAGAATAGAATTTTTTGAAGACCACCATCAATATTGTGAAGACTACTATCTTCATACCCTTGACCAATCCTCTTCTTTGTCTTTAAATCCTGAAAGACACGGAAAGAAGGATAGAAGGTAACATAACAATTAAGAGATTTGGTGAGTTTATCCCCAGACATTAAGTTAAAAGGAAATTTAGGTACTTATAAGACAAGATAACGAAAGAGAGGAAATGAAGATGTGCAGTACCGATGCCGAATGATGAAGTGCAATGTGAAATATTCTATGTTAGATGATTACAGCTATAAGAAATGTTTGGTTTCGTTTATCCCCATATATTCACCAGCACCAAAGGACAAACAGATGTATTTCAATACCTTATAAACAGCAAAATAAGAAGTGCAGATTTAATTAGTCGCCCTGTTTTGGTGGATAAGTTGGCGTCGAACCCCATGATCTCAATATTTTCCCTGTTACCTACCCACTAAGGATAGGGTTGTTTAGGAATGTCCATAGCCACCACCTTAAGTATGGAGTTCTAGTTTTGTTCTTCATTACTCAAGATCTATGTAACAAGGACACTTCACTTTTAGGGCTTTTTGCCGTGTCGGACACCTCGACACCTGGACACGCGTGTCGACACTTCCCGACACATACTTGGACACTTATGGCCGTGCCACCCCTTATTTTAATAATTTTTAATATAAAATTGATTCCTAAAAGCGGGTTGGTTTGTTCCATCCTCCATACAATAATAAACTAATATATATTTTCTACTTTATTTTCTATTTTTGTTATTTTATTAATAATTTTAAGCATTTATATGTATTAGTATATTATAATTAATATATGTACGGACGTGTCCACGTGTCGTATTTTTTTAGGTTGCCGTGTCGGACACCGACACCCGTGTTAGTGTCCTTGTTACATAGCTCAAGATGTAGAGTTGTCACAGGATACAAATACATCAAGTTTACCAACGTTCATCTATGATCTGCTTTTTGAATATCTGAAGACTCTAGTATGTGTATGGAGGCACCCCTAGATAACCAAACCTTAAACATTTGGTTGAGTTTTAAAAGTTGAAGATCTAATATGATTTTTGAGCTTTTGATTGCTTGAAACTAAGCTCCCACTTTCAGTGTGTTCGATGGCATGTGATGAGTTTTTCTTGATTGGTGATCCTCATTTCTCTCTCTTTCACTTGCATTTCCTTGTCACTAAACTAAGGTCCCACTTTTCTTGTGCCAGAAATGGTATTGTCTTTCCAAAACAGCAGCGGAAAGTGAGGCTTTGGAGTATGGAAAGAGAAGTGGGCTTGATGTTGTAACAGTTTGTCCCTGCCTTGTTTTCGGACCAATGCTGCAATCCACAGTCAATGCTAGTAGCTTGACTCTCATCCGGATTTTGAAAGGTCTCTCCTTGTACCATAGATATCCATCTTCTTTGTGTTTTTGTCTGTATCTATGTGTTCATACATGCCTGCTTGTGCATATACATGAATTGTTTGATGTGGCAAGCTGGTAACTCTGTCCGGAAAAGTTAAAACCATGTTTCAATATGGCTTCATATAACTTCATTATGATGCTTAATGTGTCCGTCTTTCTCAATGCGCATCAACCCCTTCCAGAGTGTGTGAAAATCAGAATTTGATGTCAATACTTGGAGCCTCACAAAGCTGAGTCGATTCAATCAGGTTTCATCTTGATTGGCAAGGTGTGAAGCTTGAGTATACTTCACAACGGGGGCGATGACTATGGCTCTGACTGGTTTATAGGTAGATAGGTTTCAAGGTTAAACATTTCTCATTTCTATGCTATGTTTCCATCCACATGACCAAAAACAGATGGGCTTGAAACAATGGAAAACAAAGTACTAGTGATCGTAGACGTCCGGGATGTTGCTGAAGCACTGCTGCTAGCGTATGAGAAGCCGAAGCAGAAGGAAGATATATATGTGCGTCGCACATGATCAGGACAAGGGATTTGGTCGACATGCTGAGGAGCATGTATCCCAACTACAATTATCCAAAGAAGTGAGTTTTCTTTCTAAATCAAATCAATACATGAAGATAGGACACTATAATATCGTTGAGTAGATCATACTAGTACATGTGGCAAACATGAAAACAGGTGAGACTGTGAACCTAACTATTCAATCTATTGGCCTTCTTTTCTAAACTGGTTCCATATTTCTGATTACCATTCAACAGAGTAAAATAGATTGGATGATTAGGATCATCTGATTGCAATTTTTGGCACAGTAGGTCCCTATCTGCGCAATGTGTTCCTTAATACTGCTGAACAGCTGCTGCCATCTACCTGATCAATGGTACTTTAGTTTTCCCTTCAATTACTAATATATCTATCTTTTTGCAGTTTTACTGAAGTAGAAGAAGATGATAGGCGGAGTTCAGAGAAATTGCAAAGGTTGGGATGGAAATACAGGCCACTAGAAGAGATACTTGTTGATTCCATTACAAACTACCAAGAGGCTGGTGTCTTCGACAAGGATTAGACATCTTATCTTTTTTTTCTGTCAACTCCTTAAACATAAGCATTTGGATCAGACCATAAAAGCAATTGTCAGCTAATTTAGTAAGTTTTCAATTCAACATGTACTAGAAAGAAAAGGGTGTAAATCTTTGATGACACTGCATTCAGCAACGCTGCTGATTGCAGCTAATATCGGCCATGTGGCATATTCTTAAGAAAACACCGACTGTATGGATGTTTGGCTAATCACTAGGTGGACCAAACAACCAAAAATCAGCCTGATTAGTGATTTAAAACCTTTGGATCTTTGGGCCTAAATAATGCTCAAATTCAAACGGTTAAAATCAACCCATGAAAATAACTTCAATTCAATGCTTAGAAATCACTGATCAGGTTTATGTTTGGTTTGTATGTCCACCAAGTGATTGGCCGAACATCCATACGGTTAATGTCCTCTTAAGAATGTGCCACGAGGCTCATATTGGCTGCAGTCAGCGCTTGCGGGTGGGTGTCATTGAAGGTTTACTCTTGACGTAGAAAGGTATATTTGATGCTTGTTGGGGTAGGGAAGCGCGATTTTTTGTTGCTCACCGCTGTCATCTGGGCACACTAACCAGAAAATAAAATGTAAGGTATACTTGATTCCAATGGCGTTTGGTAGTGCGATTGATTTTTGTTACTCACTGACGCCTCTAGGCCCCACCGACGACATGGATGTTTAGCCCACCGCTTGGTGGATATACACACCAAAAATCATCTTGATTGGTAATTTTAGCCATTAGATTTAAGTATTTTTTAAGGCGTGATTCTAACCATGGGATTCAACTATTTTTTTGGGTACTAAATTTGGATTTTGGATAACATTTTAATCCGATTTCGATTTGCTTATCGACCGATTCGGATATTTCCGGATATCCGATAAGCAAATCGAAATCGAATTCGATTTTCTACTTTGGAATATCGGATACCACTTATTTTTTCTGAATTCGAATTCGGATATCCCCTTATCCAGTTCGAAAGGTATCCGTTGGCAGGCCTACCTAAAATTTGGAAAGCTCTCTAATGGTCTACCCTAAACTCTACCCTTCCCTAAATATAAGAACCAATAGGAAAGAGGAAAAATGCCAAAAATTAAAAGAAGGGGACATAGATGACTTTAAGTAAAAAGATGGAGATGACATTCAATGGAATTAATAGAAAAGAGGGAGGATAAATGGGAAATTTTTTTCGACTCACCCTAAATCCTACCATAACTTTAAGGTAGGATTTGAGTTCACCCTAAAATATGGTGAACTTTAAGGTAGGGTTGGAGATGGTTTTTTATGTTTTTCACCCTATCTTAAGGAAGGGAAAAGAGTTTAGGGTAGAGTTGGGGATGCTCTTAGCTCTCTAATGGTCCACCTTAAACTCTGCCATTCCCTAAATATAAGAACCAATAGAAAAGATGACAAAATGATAAAAGTGATAGAAATGGGACAGAAGTGACATTAAGTGAAAAGATTAAAGAACACTCAATGGAATTAGTGGAAAAGATGGAGGAGAAGGGGGAATAAGTTTTTAGAATCTCACCCTAAATCCTACCCTAACTTTAGGGTAGGATTTGAGGTTACTCTAAAATAGAGTAGAACTTGTATCACAAGATGTTGTGCTCATGGCACTCAATACGAGCCACATGGCATACTATTAAAGGACGATGACCATATGGATGTTTGGCCAGTCCCTCGGTGGACTGGTACACCAAAAATCAGCTTGATTAGTGATTTCTAACCAATTCGATTGAAGTAATTTTCATGGGTTGAGTTTAACGGTAGGAATTTGAGCATTATTGAGCGTTATATGGGTGCAAAAATCCCAAGGTTGTAAACTACTAATCAGGCTGATTTTTGGTTTGTAGGTCCACAGAGGGACTGGCCAAACATCCATACGGTCAGCACCCTCTAATCGTGTTCCACGTGGCTCGTATTGAGTGTTGTGACTGGCTTCCGTCACAACATCTTGTGACACAAGTTTTACTCTCTAAAAAAGGGTGAACTTTAGGGTAGGGTTTGTAGATGGTTTTTTATGTTTTTCACCCTGTCTTAAGGAAGCGAAGAGTGTATAGGGTAGTTGGAGATGCTCTAACTGTTTTTTTTTTTTTCGTTATAACAGCCATTATAACGAATTGTAACGCTCAGGGGCAAAAATGAAAAATAATGGATAAAGTAGCGCTGAAATTCAAAGCAGAAAATTACGGCCTATTTTTTCACAGTTTTCCAGAAAATAATGATGTTATGACAAAAATTGGGAGATCATATTTGCACACCCCATTTCCTATCCAGGTGGACTCCTAGTCGGGGCACACCCCAAAAAGAGAGATCTCTCTCTAAAACTCAGCCAACTGTTACCGTCAAATGAGCCACGTGTCACATTTTTAGAGGACACTGACTATATGGATGTTTGGCTCTTAAAGACCACTGATCATTTCGATGTTTGGCTCATATTTAATTGGACCTACATACTAAAAAATCATCTTGGTTAGCAATTTCTTTCGGTTGGATTAGTCTTTTTCTTGGTTTATTTTTAATCGAGGATTTTGAGCATTAAAGGTTAAAAATTACTATCAAGCTGATATTTCTTGGGTAAGTCTACCTTGGAATGGGCGAAATATACATACAGTCAATGGACTCTAATTGTATGCCATGTGGCTCACACTGTGGTCCCACATCTGCCGTCAAATGTTTTCTCTTGAAAGAAGTTCACCTGAACACATTTATTGCAGAACACATTTATTGCGTTTACAGTAAGTTGAAAGGGAAAAGTTGTGAGATGACCATAAAGCCTCTAAAAAGTATAAAATTATTGAAAAACACAGATGAGAGGCATTTTTGGGAATATTGGTGATTGGGGGCGTGTAATGCAAGAACAACGTTCCCAATGAGGAGAATTTTTTTGAAGGTTTAAGATTTTTTGAAGCAGTGATCATGCGCTCAATGATCGCGTGCCACATGCACCCATGGTTACTTTTTAAAATCAAAGCCTAATCTCATGGTGTATGCGGCACATAAATCATTGGCGCCTGATCACTGGTTCAAAAACCCCGCCGCTTCGAAGAATTTTTTGGATGACCAACAAAAGTGAACCAAGAAAGTTCACATTTTTTTTTTCTTGCCGCAAAACCACCGTAGGATTCTTGGGATCCACGGCCGAGAAAAACCGTGAACTTTTTCGGTCTACTTTTGTGCGTTTCAAAAGGTGCCCTTTAGGCTGTTCAAAAAGATTGGTCCAGACTCAATTGGACTATCGGATACCATGTTTAGGTCTGTTGCGTGGGCTGTTCTTTGATGCAGATTTCTGTATCAAAATTTTGATGCAGAAGTCCAGACTAGTTCGGACCCATTTGCCCCTTGAATATTGGGCCAACACTATGATAGACCTACACCAATAATCAGCATGATTGGTGATTTCTACCGTAGGATTTGAGCACTTTTTCATCATGGGCTTTATGAAAAGGCCTATGAGTTGTTTGCAAGCCCATTATGAAAAGCTCAAATCCAATGTCTAGGAATCACATGATTTTTGGTGAGGGTCCACCAAGATGTGGGCCAAACATTCAGGCACTGGGCCCAAAAGGGTCTACTACGTGGCAAATTAAGGGACTTCTGCATCAAAATTTTGATACAGAAGTCGGAATCATAGATTTTTTTTCCGTTAAAATCCTTTAAATTAAGTTTTTTTCCGTTTTGCACTGGCAGTTACAATCCATCTTAACGGCCGTTTAAACGGTTTTAACGATAACGCCCCCAGTCCGTTATACCGTTAAAACGGCCTCCTTTAAACCTTGATTAAAACCGCGTCGCAGAGATGGTCAGAGAGAGAGATTATTTTGTTTTGGAGCATGTCAATGGCGGAAAAGGGAAGAGTATGTGTAACAGGTGCAGGTGGGTATATGGCATCGTGGCTGGTGAAGCTTCTCCTCTCTAAGGGCTACATTGTCCATGGAATCGTTTTAGAACCAGGTGCCTCTCTCTCTCTCTCTTATTCTTCTTTTGAACTACTTCTTTGGATTATTTCTTTCAGTTTTCCTTATTTTCTTGATTTAGTTGACGAAATCATGGTTATGTTTATGTGGGTATGCCCTGTATTCGCGAATTATATGAATGTATCGAACTTTAGTGAATCTTAACAGTTTCTTCTTTCACTAATGTTTTTTTTTTTCATTTTATTGGGGTAGTTGATGAAATCTTTGCTTCTTTGTTTTTTTTTTTTGAATCTGGATATCCTCGAGATTCTTAAATAAATAAGTCGAACCTTGCAAAAAATTTGATGGGTCTTGTTTTACTAGTTTTAATTTTAAGATTTTCTTTTGGACCAGTTCTTTACAGCCTTTGATTTCTTTATTTTCTGTATCTAAACCAAGGTTTTAAACGAACAGTAATAACGGTATATAATGTACAGGGGTTATTACCGTTATTTCCGTTATAGCACCCCGATATTTTAAGGGACAACAATAGAATATAACCAACGCCCATTATATTTTAAGGGACGTTACAAACAACGCCCATTATATTTGTTATGACGGATTCAACATCTGTTATTTGCGAGAATTTTTATCACATTTTAGATTTGAAATTCAAAATTCAAATAAAAAATGAATTTTAAAATAACAGACAATATTTTCGTTTTGAAGGCTATTATTTTAAAAGTAACGTCCATTATTTTAAATGACATTCATTATAACTGGATATCGTTAAATCGGAAATAAGGTAATGGGATCAGAGCGTTACTTTATAACAGCCGTTATTTTTGTTATAACGGCTGTTTTTTTAAACCATGATCTGAACAATGAAACCCTTGTTACTATTTATTTGGGTATGTTTTAAATGCTTTGATAAACAGCGTCCTGAAATGGGTTGATGAATTCATGGATGTTTTTGATCTGCCTGCTTGAATTAGTACAATCAGGTACTCACTTTTTTTTTACATTAACAAAAAAACTGGGTTATAGAACGCTAAGACAATCAGTGATGGAAAAAAAGATAAAGATCCCAATTTAAAATGGTTCTTCACTGCAAAGGTTTAAACCAGTGTTTTTAAATGCTGAAACGTGAAGCAAGGCTCTTTACTAGCCAAAGCCGTAAGGCGTAACCCCCTCGAGCGTGCATTTTTAAGTAGATAATTAGTTAAATATACAAATAAATAGATAACAAAAATTCCCCCAAAAAAGGGAAAATCAAGGAAATTCCCAAGAACTAAGAAAAAATAATGACAATTCACATTTCAAAATCAAAATCATAATTCTAAACTCGTCAAAATTAAATTAGAAGAGTTTCACAATCAAACATCCATAGTTTCATACTTCCAACTTTTCAAGTTTGAACCCACTAAAACAAAAAACAAAAAACAAAACTTAGAGTGTAACAACCACTCTAACCCAATGATTTTAAACACGAAGGCATAGGGCGAGGCGCTTCAAAGGATTAAAGCATGGGGAGTAATCTTCGCAAACATTCCTTTTTAAATGAATACTAAAAATAAGAAAATATATAAATATTTATGTTGCTTTTATTTAATCGAGAATAGCTTATTATTATTTATAACTATGATTTAAAGAAAAAAAGATAAAAAAGGAAATAAACCACATTCTTAAGGTACGGTATGCCTCATAAGATTTTAAGCCTTTTTTTAGTAATCCTTAGGGCGTTTTGGGAAAGCCTCGCCTTCAGGCGATCCTTAAGGTGTAAGCCTCAAACTCTTTTTAACACACTCGTTTAAATAGAAGATTCAAGTGAACAACCCTTTCGATAAAAATATATTCCTTGATTTTGGCCTGAAGTCCATGATATTGAAAATTTGTGTGAAATTTGGCAAACATTTGAATGTTCTCTTCAATTCCAAAAGTTCTTAATGCATTTGGATATTTTCTTCAATTCCAAAGTTTGTCATTCCTAATAACACTTTTTATTTTTGACTTTGTGTTCATAAAAGCCTTTCAGCAAAATTTATACAAACTCTTCCAAAATCTCTTGCAGGAGATGAAAAGAATGCTCACTTGAAGAAACTTGAGAAGGCCTCGGAGAAACTACAACTCTTCGAGTTAGACTTGCTAGACTACAACTCTCTTTGTGTAGCTATCGCAGGATGCAATGGAGTATTCCATTTTGCAAGTCCAGTTCCATCGGGCACTGTACCAAATCCCCAGGCAAGAATACCTCACAATTAATCCATATATGTGCAATCACGTGTTAGGTAGTTCAGTATTTCTATGGGACCAACGTTTCTTTATCCTATATGAATTGATACATGTATATTCTTATTCAAGGAAATCTAGCCCATAAGGACAATTATGTTAACTAGATAACATTACACAATGTGTACATGCAATGGAGTCGGATGCATTGTACAATAAGGTGCCACATAGGAGATATGCTAAGCAAAAACCGACGCTAAGGAGCATTTTGGGCCCTGATGAGGGGCTCTCCACTCGAAAAATACCCCCAACAACCTCACTTTGTAAAAAAATGCAAAATCAACTTTGATTCCAAATTTTTGAAACTTGAAACCTTTTTAAGAACAGGGTTGTTAGGGGTGCCTGTCGAGTGAAAAGCCACTCAGGAGCCAAAATGTTCCTTAGAATTAAGGAGCAAAGCTTTTCTCAAAACCGACTTGACTGGATGGTACTAACCACTTGATGTTATGACATTCTTTCGGATGGTCAGAAAGGTATGGGTTGGATGGGTAGGAACATCAAATCGGGATTGCTTCATGTGCACCATGCATACCATTATGTCCCTGGTAGATCCTCCCTTAGACTTCAGATATTTTTTAATGACTGTCATGGACATCATGCCCCACATAATGCGCATAGTTCCTTTACATACCAATGAGTTGGCTATGATGCGCTTATTGTTTTGCATTTTTAGATATCCATATCCATACCCCTTTGTCATAAGTCCACTTTCCATGAAGCTTTGATATATTTTGCATACAAAAATTGTCTGTTCATATTCTCAGATAATTGTCATGCAGGAAGAATTGATTGAGCCAGCTGTGATGGGTACACTTAATGTACTTAAGGTGTGTTCTGCAGCAGGAGTGAAGAGAATTGTTTATATCCCGTATGGGGCTGTTGCTGACATGAATCCTAACTCACCAAATGATCAAGTCAAGGATGAGACATGTTGGTCCAACAAGGAAAATTGCAAAGCAACAAAGGTAATCAATTGGCTCAATATACTGTTTAATTCAGTAATTTGGGATGAATTTGACTCTATTGACGAGTACTTCGACCTTGAATAAAGCCACTGTCAAGATTACTATCCAGTAATTAGTTTCTATATATAGAATATCAGGACACATGAGTCATGACACACACGTGAGGTTGGAGTTTGTGGACCCATGATATAGTCCAGGTCATGAGCAGCTCTCCAAGTTCATCAATCCGGGGCCCATTCCCACCAAGAGAAGTCAATCCAAGGTTAAAAACATCTACTCGCAGTCATTCCCAGCCGAGGCAACCAATCTGAGGAAAGCCCATCAATCCGCTTCGGCCCTATTGCGGATAACTCCAATCCACGAAATTCCTGCCTCAGACAGCCACATTAGTGGACAGGCCCAATTTGTGGGCTGCTCCAAAGACTACCCCAATCTGTGAAGCACCTTTAATGGCTGCTTCTATCCACACAAAAAAATAAGCTTTGTGCTCTTATCCAAACAGAAAAGATGACCACCATATTATTGGTCCTACATAACTATTTTTTTTTTCTAATAATTTTATTAAACCAAACAAAAAGCAGATACAAGAACAAGAGGCGCAAGGAACTGCGTCACAAAGTAAAAGGGCATCCCAACTAGGTTGGCACTCCCTTCTTCAACAATCATTTGCACTACTCACCCCCATGACCTTCAAAAAGAGGTATGGAAAATGATTCTGGAAAAAGGTTTGCAAGTCAGATTGTTACACCATCCAATCAAGGGAGTCTGACCCCCTATCTGCCTTGATATATCATTGACATATGGTAAATGAAGTTTACAAGACTGAAATTATAGACTTAACTAGTGTAAGATTTAGGATGTTGCATCGCCCAAACTGCAGATCTTAGCACTTTTCTTAAACTTCTTAAGCGATGTCTTCCTTGACTGCTCAACATGACCTTGTTAAGCATGGATGAGGTGCGATGTGAAATGTTGGATGTTAATAGATGGTACCTGCTACAAGAAATGCTTGGATTTCTTGTATCCCGAAATATTCACCAACACCAAAGGACAAGCAGATACATTTCAATACCTTCATTCTTTGCAGTATCTGTATCTTATATTGGGCTAGATTTCAAATTAGCAGTATCTGTATATTAGAAGTGCAAATTAGCAGTATCTGTACCTTTGTCCCCGTGAATTACTTGGATGAAATAGGTGGCCTCTTACTACATTATCTCAGACAACTCATTTAACGTAGGCTCTGTATATCCAGGGAGATTGTTGGTATCTTCGTAGCCACCACCTGAAGTATGGGGTCCTAGTTTTGATCTCCAATTAAACAAGATGTAGAGTTCTCACAGGATACATATATTTAAAGTAACCAATGCATAGGCACCTGTTGAGAACCAAGGCTTAAGCACTTGAAACTCGATCATGACTTGTGTGTACCTAACCTGAGCCGACACAGTACTTCGTTGAGTTTTAAACGCTGAAGATCTAATAATATTTTTGAGCTTGATGAGTAATTGAAAGTAAGATCCCAATTTCCATGTGTTCAATGGCATGTGACGAGGTTGTCTTGATTGGTGATCCTGAGTTCTCTCTTTAACTTGCAATTGCTTGTCACTAAATTAAGGTCCTAATTTCCTTGTGCCAGAATTGGTACTCTCTTTCCAAAACAACAGCAGAATGTGAGACTTTTGAGTACGCAAAGAGAAGTGGGCTTGATGTTGTAGCAGTTTGTCCATGCCTTGTTGTCGGACCGATGCTGCAATCCACATTTAATTCTAGTGGCTTGGTTCCCCTCAAGCTTTTGAAAGGTCTTTCCTATACCATAGCTATCAATCTTCTTTGTGTGTTTACCTATCTGGGTGTGTGTGTGTGTGTATTTGTTCATACATGTATGTTTGTACATATTCATTCCTTATTTGATGCGGCAAGCTGGTAACTCAGTCCTGAAAAAGTCAAAAACCATGTTTCTATGACATCATATCAGTTACCACTGCATAGCGTGATGCTTAGTGTGTTCAATATTCTCAATGCACATCAGCTCCATAGCATGTATCTGCATCCAGAAACCCCTTTCCTGATTTTGTAAAATCAGTGTTTGAACTCAATACTTGGAACCAGATGAAACTGGGTCAACTCAGTTGAGTTTCATCTTGACTGGCAAGGTGTGAGGCTTGAGTATACTTCACAACTGGGGCAATGATGGGTACATAGCTTTGAAGGTCAAACATTTCTAATTTCTATGTTAAATACATACATTTCCATCTGACAGGACCAAAAACAGATGGGCTTGATACACTGGATCAGAAAGAATTCCGTTTGATGGTGGATGTCCGGGATCTTGCTGAAGCACTGTTGCTAGCATACGAGAAGCCCGAAGCTGAAGGAAGATACATATGTGCATCGTACATGATCAGGACATTAGATTTGGTCGACAAGCTGAAGAGCATGCATCCTAACTACAATTATCCAAAGAAGTGTGTTTTCTTACTACATCAAATAAAAATAGTAAGATAGGACACTCTTAAGTGCCATTGAGTACATGTGGCACACATGAAGAGGGGTGGGACTCTGCAGATGATGGATCCCACCTAGGAGATCTCCTGGTCAAAAACTGAACTTGGCATATGATCCTAACCGTTCCATCTATTGACCATCCAAAAGAGAACAGTAGATTAGATGATTAGGATCATCTTCTTGGAAATGTTGGCATAATGGACCTTCTATCTGTGTTATGTTCCTATATTGAAATGAGTTTTACCTGCTTTTTACTAATTTATTAATCTTTTGGCAGTTCTACTCAGGTAGAAACAGAAGAGAAGGTGAGTTCAGAGAAAATGCAAAGGTTGGGATGGAATTACAGGCCACTGGAAGAGACACTTACCGATTCCGTTAAATGCTACCGAGAGGCCGTTCTCTTGAACAAGGATTAGATGACTTCTTCTTCTTTTCTTTTTTTTCCCACTTAATTGACTTTTAAAAAAATAAACAATTGCATCAGACCATTGGCGATGCTCTGTTCGGCTAATTGTAGGGCCAGCAGCAATCTAGGAGGTGCCCCACCAATTTTAAGGGCTTCATCAAGAACATCAGTGGATAGGGAGAATTTTATTTTTCTGTTTGAATGGGTAAATATTTTGGTGGGTGAAGATGGATGGATGGGATAAAGTACTTTACTGTTTAGGATATTTTAACACACTTCATCCTGACAAGCCATTCGATACCTCTATATGGGGTCCACATAGAGATTAGGCCTGATTTTTGGTGATCATGGAGATTATCCTCATAAAAATCAGCCCATTTTAATATTTTTAGCTATATGAAAAGTGGATTACAAATTTAAAAAAAAAAATCGAGACTGCTTGCTTCACCATTTTGCTGATCATGGGGAGATCAATCTTACTAAATAATAATCCTTGAAACATCTCCATATGGCTCCACATAGGTGTATTTTGGACAGTTAATTGCAAGGGAGTAAATGGATCAGATCAGGATTTGAGAGCAAGGGTGTCAATGGATCGGGTTAGAGTTTGAAGAAAAGATCTGAAGACTTTTGTTTTGACAGAAGATATAGCTTTAAACAGAGTTGAATAGCGGAATGGGATTTGGGATAAGGCGTAGATAATGATGAATAATAATGAATGGCTGAACATCAAAATGTTTTTCAGTTGCCTCGTGTATACAATGAAATTTGTTTTTTTTTTCAGTAAGCTGTTTACTTCTTCAAAAGAGAAAATCATTCACTGAAAGAAGCAAAAAACTCACTGAAAATCAATTCCTTATACCAAGGTTTTCAATGGTTCGTCTCCCTCTCAAGCCCTCCACTGTTGCATATCTCTCTTTCTCCCTCTCTAAAATTCTCTCATTCCCCCTTTATTGAGATCATTCTCTCTCCATCTCCTCTTCATTGTTGCTCACCCTGCAGCTGAGATCTACCGCAGCAACTCCGGTATAATGCCTGCACTAACGATGAGAGTGTGGTTTGAAGAATAGAATTTTGAAGACCACCACCACCATCAATATTGTGAAGACTACCATCGTCATACCCTTCACAAATCCTATTCTTCATCTTTAAATCTTGAAAGACACAAAAAGAATGATAGAAGGTAACATAACAATTAAGAGTTTTAGTGAGTTTATCCAGAGACATTAAGTTGAAAGGAAATTTTGGTACTTATAAGACAAAATAATGAAAGGGAGAAAATGAGGATGTGCAGTACCAATGCCGAATGATGAAGTGCAGTGTGAAATATTCTATGTTAGATGGTTACAGCTATGAGAAATGTATGTCTTGTTTCGTTTATCCCAATATATTCACTGTGGCCTCCTCAACAGCAAAATTAGAAGTACAGGATTTAATTAGTCGACCCTGTATTGGCGGATAAGTTGGCGTCAAACCCCCTGATCTCAATATTTTTCCGTTACTTAGCCACTAAGGATAGGGTTGTTTAGGAATGTCCATAGCCACCACCTTAAGTATATGGCGGAGTTCTTGTTTTGTTCTCCGTTACTCAAGATGTAGAGTTCATATATGATCTGCTTTTTGAATGAAGACTCTAATATGTGTATGATCTGCATAAGGATTGATTCTAGCCGTTGGATTCAAGAATTATTTTTTTTTGATATAAAATGTAATTGCTAGAATAATTAATCGAGCTGATTTTTAGTGTGTATATCCACCAACTGGTGGGCTAAACATCCATGCGGTTAGTTGGCCACAAAAATGAGCTATGTAGGGCCACGAGAATCCTCTGCATCTAAATTTTTCCTAAACTATGACAACAAGGAAGAGGAAAAACAACCAAACACACAAAAGAGAAAGGAACTATGTGGTTCACCACCAAGGACTACTTCCATGGGCGACGATGAGAGCTTTAACTATATGGAGGCAATCTCACGAAGCATATGCCGGCCTTTCCAAGGAGATGGACATTTTTGCTTGATAACTTGGACTGCATAGGCTGAAACTGATAAGATTTCCACTTCGTTGATATTGTGTTGAGAAACAATTCTAAGCCCATGAAGAATGACTAGGATTTCAATCAATGCACTAGATTCATTGGAGCATCTAGAGATTGTTCATGTTCATCATGTATCTTTCTTGCAAATATACAAGGTATTGCTAAAGATGTGACTGAAGCACTGTTGCTGGTATGCCTGAAGCAGAAGGAAGATACATACACGTTCACCGCACGCGATCACAATGCAGGATCTGACCAACAAGTTGAAGAGCATGTATCCTAACTACAATTATCCCAAGAAGTAAGTATACTTTCATCACTACATTGATTATTTGCACTATGATAGGAAACCTAAGGTACCCATCAAGTAGATCAGAACAGTACATGTGAATGGGGCATTGAACTAGGATAGGAAACCTAAGGTATTCATCAAGTAGATTACACCGGTAGAAGTATGACCATTTACCCCAAAAGATCGACCTTGTAAGAAGGTTTGAAAGTTTTAACACGGAGCCTCCCAGGCATCACAACCTCCGGGGAACAATGTTTTGCCCACTTTACCCAATAGATCAACCTGTTAGGGAAAGGCGAAGCAACTATGTATACCAACAGGTCGTTAGACCAACACAATACGTGCGCGGGAACACATCCTCCGCTAACACGCCCCCTTGCCCCTTGTATGGACCGTATCTAGGCTTTCTTGGTGTATCAACTATCAACACTTGTTGATTTAGTTGTTATGTGTTGATTTGTGTTAGTTTCTTGGATGTAGTATCGTCCCTACGACACTATCGATTTTGTCAGATGATTGGGAGAATCCCATCAGTTCAATGAGGGTGCAGACATTTCAGATTTTGAAGGAAAGATGGATTTTGATTAATTTATTTATTGGTTCAACACCATTAACACATGTTTCACTTTAAGGAGGTTTTGGAGTATAATAAAGTTAAGATTGTGGTTATAAAGTTAAAGCATGATGTGCATGGTTAGGAATATTTGAGGGCTAGGTGTGAAAGGATGGGTAAGCTTAAAATTAAGTTGACATAGGACATCTAACCAATACTCCCAAAAGTCGCGATTGATGAGGCTGTGAAATTAAATCCCTTTATCTCATTGCCAAGATCCGGGCTCTTGGTCGAACCCTCTTTGTGGACCCATTTCACACAGGCCACCCTACCCCGAGTGTGCTTCCGCAGACTACCCCACTCGAGGCCGGTGTAAAGTTGAAGATCTAGTATGATTTTTGAGCTTTATGATTACTTGAAACTAAGCTCCCACTTTCAGTGTGTTCAATGGCATGTGATGAGTTTTTCTTGATTGTTGATCTTCATTTCTCTCTCTTTCACTTCTTATCTAGAGATACTTGTTGATTCCGTTACAAAATACGAAGGATTAGACTTCTTATCTTTTTTTCTGTGGACTCCTTAAACATAAACATTTGGATCAGACCGTATAAGCAATTGTCAGAGCAATCTAAGAGGTTCCTGCCAATTTGAAGGGTTTGATCTGCATCGGTGGATGTGAAGGGGAAAAAATGGGAAATTACTCGACACCTTGCCTTGATATGCCTATTCAAAATCAGCATATTCCGACATGAAAACTGGAATACAAGTAGATAAAAGAAAAAATTGAACGGTCTTTTTCACTCTTAACTCAATCAGACCGGGTTATAAATTTTAGAACGGGTTGATTTTCAGTGAAGATGATCTCCATGTGTAGATAGAAGTTTATCTCCTTGAAAGAATTCGTCCAGAGCTACACTCATTTCTTACATATCCAGTTGTGGGGCCCACACGGAAATCGTATTGGACAATCCAACCGTACATTGAGTTTTCCTTGTCACGATGATATCATCATCACCAAAAAGCACTTCCTTAAGAGAAAACATTTGCTGGCTCTCCCCACCCAAAATGTTTGACAAGTACCCTAATCCCTTAACTCAACCCTGGTTAAGCCCTTGGTTAGTGGTCAAAAAGGGGTACTTGTCAGACATTTTGAGAGGGGGACATCAAAGTTTGAAGTCCCCCGGGGCCAGCGAAAATTGTCTCCTTCATTTAGACATTGCTAACCAGGAAAAAATTGCCCCAAAATAATATTTTAATTGGATGGTCTGAATTTTTCAAACTAAAGCCAATTTTTCATCAGGTTAGGAATCTCAAAATCATTGATAACACTTGCAATAAATATTTAGAAATCATAATCATTCTGATTTTTGGTTCGTGGGTCGACCTTCCACACGTCCGATATACTTTTCAGTATACCGAACTTGGTATACATGTCAATCACAGCGTCCAAGACTTGACTACAGTAGAAGTAGAAGGTTTAAAGGGGGCGTTATAACGGTATAACGGACTGGGGGCATTGCCTTTTTTTCTTTATAATGGAAAATAACAGCCGTTATTTTTTTTAGAGCTTTATAATGGTACACAACGTAAAGTCGTTATTTTTAGAGCTTTATTACAGTACATAACGTATGGGGGGAGGTCCAAATCCTTTACAACGGCCATTATTTCCTTTACAACGGCCGTTTTTTAAACCATGGTTACTAGAACGATAAGTGTGTTAAGAAGGTAAAAACAAACTTATTTGGTGCTACCCATTCCTAAGTGGACCTACATCCTAAAAGTCATCCTGTAATTTCGATTGGTTGGAGTAGTCTTTTTCTTGGTTTATTGGATTTTCAGCATTAAAGATTAGAAATCACTATCAGGCTGATTTTTGTTGTGTAAGTCTTCTTTGGTATGGGCCAAACATACATACGGTCAATGGACTCTAATAGTTTGCCATGTGGCTCACAGTGTGATCCCACATCTGTCATCAAATGTTTTCTCTTAAAAGTACGTGAACGAGGAGAATTTTTTTTGAAGAGGCAGGATTTGTGAAGCAGTGATCATGCGTCCAATGATCCCGTACCACATGGAGAAACACATTCGATTGCCCCAGGACTTCGAACTTTGATGTCCCCCCACCCAAAATGTCAGACACGTACTGCAATCCCTGAACTCAACGGGCGTTAAGTCCCTGGTTAGTGGTTAACAAGGGGTACTTGTCAGACATTTTGGGAGGGGGACATCGAAGTTTGAAGTCTCCCGGGGCCAGTGAATTTTTTTTAGTACCACATGCACCCATGGGTACTTCTTAAAAAGGCTTTTTAAAACCAAAGCCTAATCTCAGCGTATATGTGGCGTGCGATCATTGGCCCCTGATCACTGATTCAAAAATCCTGCCACTTCAAAAAAAAACTATCATCAGAAAAGATGTAACAAGGTATGCCTGAAACTTTTTCAATTGCAAAAGCTCGATTTTTGTTACTCACCGCAGTCATCTGGGCCCACTGACAACATGGATGTTTATACCACCCCTTGGTGGTTATACACACCAAAACTCTCCTTGATTGAAAATCTATTAGATTTTAGTATGTTTTAAGGCGTGCTTATAGCCGTTGAATTCAAGCATTGTTTTGAGTACTGAAACCAACGGCTAAAAATCATCAAACAAGCTGCAAAGGTCTCCTTTAGCCTGCTCTGAAAGATTCGTCCAGGCTCAATCGGGCTATGGGGAGGAAAAATTAGCGGGTTCCAGGGTCCTTCAAACTTTGAAGGTCCCCTCCCAAAATGTTTGACACGTACCCTTTGTTAACCACCCTTAACCAACTAACCAATGGGTTAACGTGGGTTGGGTTTAGGCCTTGATGTACGTGTCAATGGCGGAGAAAACTAGTAAACCGTGTCCTTGGGTAGCATGTTTTTAGGTCTATCAGGTAATTGAGTACACAGTATGCAACTGTTTGTCAGTACTGTTGGGATGTTCCTTGAAAAATGTGTTATTTCAACGTTTTCAAAAAAATATATTTTATAAATTAAAAACACGTTTTTCAAGGAGCTATCAATGGTGGATACAATGTTTGCATACTTTTAAGTATGTAAACATTGCATACTAGATTTGTCCCACAACTGTACATTGACGAGCAAAACTTCTGTCACAATCGGGTTGCAAATCACACAATCACAGCCAATGAGTTCTCGGCACAAAGCACATGGGTAAGCAAAAAACACTTGTGTACGTGTCCAGAACTCATTGGCTTGTGATCGTGTGGTTTGCAATTTGGTGTGATACACCCCTTGGGCCGAGAAAACTAGTAGTTTGGATTCGGAACTCCCAAAAAACCACGCGGCACACTCTTTCGGGCCACTGACCATAAGATTGTCTGGCCCACCCCTTGGTGGACGTACACACTAAAGAATCAATTTGATTGACGTGAGTTTTATTTTTATATCTACCGCTTGGAACCCATTCATTGACATTTTCAACGGCCCACCGTTGTCCGTCATCACGTTCGTCATCAAAGATTTATTCGGATTCATCTACCCGGGGGAAAATAAAGGATTCTTCTGGAAGCGTCGTGGTGTTGTTACCATCTTAGGAGTAAAACTTCTATCACACGAAATTGTAAATCACACAATCACAAGCCAATGAGTTCTCGGCATGTACACATGTGCTTTTGCTTTTTAGGTGTACGTGCCGAGAACTCATTGGCTGTGTTTGTGTGATTTGCAATCCCATTGTGACAGAAGTTTTGCTCCCATCTTAGAGGAGTACACATATTAAAAGGATCGCGATGAAACAAGCTGTAGCTTAATCCAAAAGCGTAAGCTAGCAACATTATTGTTACTTACCCCTGCCATCTGGGACCCACTGACCGCATGGATGTTTAGTCCACGCGTCTTGATAGACATTCATACAAAATCAGCTTGTTTGATCATTTTAAGCCGTTGGTTTCAGTACTCAAAGAAATAGTTGAATTCAACGGTTAGAATCACGTTTGAATAAGTACTAAAATCTAATGACTAGAGATTACCAATCATGGAGATTTTTGGTGTGTGAGTGGTCGGCTAAACATCCACGCGATCAGTGGGCCCAGATGGCAGCGGTCAGTAACGGTCTAACAGAAATAGTGCGAGCTTACGCTTGTGGATAAGCTACGGCTTGTTACATCCCGAGCTCCCGCCCCATATTAAAATGGCCTCGCAGAGATGGTCAGAGAGAGAATAGAGATTGATATTTGGTTTCCGAACATGTCAATGGCGGAGAAGGGAACAGTATGTGTAACAGGTGCAGGTGGGTTTTTGGCATCGTGGCTGGTGAAGCTTCTCCTCTCTAAGGGCTACACTGTCCATGGAACCGTTAGAGAACCAGGTACCTCTCTCTCTCTCTCTTATGCTTCTTCTGAACTACTTCTTTGGATTATTTCTTTCAGTTTTCCTTATTTTCTTGATTTAGTTGACGAAATCATGGTTATGTTTATGTGGGTATGCCTTGTATTCGCGATTATATGAATCATGTATCGAATTTTAGTGAATCTTAACAGTTTCTTCTTTTGCTTTTTTATTTTTTTTGAATCTGGGTATCCTCTAGATTCTTAAATAATTCGAACCTTGCAAAAATTTTGATGGGTCTTTTTTTAATAGTTTTAATTTTAAGATTTTCTTTTGGACCAGTTCTTTATGTATCGGTTACCAGAAATTCTTTCATATAGACCAAACTTGGCTGTTGCTTTGTTCTTTATATTCTTTAGGTTAGTTAAACCCAAGGTTTAAAGGACGCCGTTTTAACGGTTAAACGGACTGGGGGCGTTACCGTTTAAACCGTTTAAACGGATTGAAACGGCCAGGGGCAAAAATAGAAAAAAACGTAAAAATTGTAATTTAACGGAATTAAAAGGATTTTAATGGTTTTAACGGAAAAAATTGCGCTGAAATTCAAATTTTGAAATTTGAAAATTAAAAAAAAAAAAAAAAAGGAATTTAATGGAAATTAACGGAATTAAATGGATTTAAGGGCTGTTTTTTTCACAAAATTTTTCAGAATTTTCATAGCATGAAGCTGGATGTGCATTGCATTTCTCATTTTTATGTTAAATACATACATTTCCATCCTACATGACCAAAGACAGATGGGGTTGATTCACTGGAAAACAAATTCCGTGTGTTCGTGGATGTCCGGGATGTTGCTGAAGCACTGTTGCTAGCATACGAGAAGCCCGAAGCTGAAGGAAGATACATATGTGCATCGCACATGACCAGGACATTGGATTTGGTCGACAAGCTGAGGAGCATGTATCCTAACTACAATTATCCAAAGAAGTGAGTTTTCTTAGTACATCAAATAAAAATAGTAAGATAGGACACTCTTTTAAGTGTCATTGAGTACATGTGGCACACATGAAGAAGGGTGGGACTGTGCAGTTGATCGATCCCACCTAGGAGATTTCCTGGTCAAAAACTGATCTTGTCATGTGATCCTAACCGTTCGATCTATTGACCATCATGTCTAGACTTGTACCATATTTCTTATCACCATCCAAAAGAGAACAGTAGATTGGATGATTAGGATCATCTTATTGGAAATGTTGGCATAATGGGTCGTCTATCTGCTTTATGCTCCTTTATTGAAATGTGTTTTACCTGTTTTTTTTTTTTGCTAATTTATCAATCTTTTGGCAGTTTTACTGAGGGAGACGCAGAAGAGAAGGTGAGTTCAGAGAGCTTGCAAAGGTTGGGATGGAATTACAGGCCACTGGAAGAGACACTTATTGATTCCGTTAAATGCTACCAAGAGGCTGGTCTCTTGAACAAGGATTAGAGGACTCCTTTTTTCCTTTTTCTCCTTTCCCCACTTTATTGACTTTCAAAAAATAATAACCCTTGAATCATCTCCATGTGGGCTCCACATAGTTGTATTTTGGACAATTGACAGTACGAGAGAAATTGACTTCGGCTCAGCGGCAAAGCTCCTGCATTGTAATTCAGCTGATTTTTTTGTGCATTCCAATGCACAGTGATCCCACTTTGCCGTGGGTAACCAAGCAACGAAATCTGTGGAGCCTCTTGTAAACAAATGCATTTGCATCCCTTGACGGCGTACCAAGCAGAGCCAAAATTTAATAAAGGACTCGCATTAAGGGCGTTTTTTATTGAAAATTGCATTTTCTCATAAAAACATAATTTTTCCTTGTTTGATAGCCATTTTAAATTTGGAAAATTTTTTGACCCTTAAATTCGTTTCAGTGAAAATCCACCCTTATTTTCTCACATAATTGAAAATTGCATATTTTCTTGACATAATTTCTCAAGTGCATTCAAACAGCCTTATCAGGTATATTTTCCCAAGAAAACTTTTCGTAAGAAATGCAATCAAACACACCCTAAGGGTAATTGAATGCAATGCATTGGTTTTCAGCCTGCCCAACCAATCACGCTGAAGTATACGGACTGAGGTAACCAAATGCAATTTCATATTGTCACAGCTAACCAAGCAGGGTCTACATAAACAGGGCCATGAAGATCATCCTAACCAAAGTCGGCCAATTCCGATATTTCTAGCCCTGTGAAAACTGGAATACTAGTTTTAAAAAAAATATATAGACTTTCTTTTTCACTTTTAGACCAGATTATAATTCTTAGAATGGGTTGATTTTTAGTGAAGATGATCTCCATAGTGAGGAGAACATCCTCACCAAAAATCAGCCCTTGAATCAACTCCATGTGAGCCCCCACATAGGAATGTGAAAATAACACAACCTATTACCCTGTACCAAGGCTAAGTTCATCCCCATTGATAGCAAGGGTGTAAAAGAATCAGTTCAATGTTGAACTTGGATCCAATTCATAATTCGAAACATGCCCGATCCAATGCATACCAGGCCCGTTCAAGTCAGGTCTGATCAGGGCCGGCTCTACCATAAGGTCATTAAGGTGGTTGTCCCACTAACCACGTAGATTTTTAGCCCACCCCTTATTGGATATACAAACCAAAAATCAACCTGATGGATTATCTGGGCCCAAAGGGTGTGTAAGTCCACTTTCCACCACATGCATAGCAGCATATGGTCAGTGGGCCCAAAGGGTGTGTAAGTCCACTTTCCACCACATGCATAGCAGCATATGGTCAGTGGGCCCAAAAGTGTGTGCCATGTGGCATTTTTGGGAGTCCGGTATACTAGATGGATTCCAGTGACTCGAATCGGGGGTGTCAACATGTCCATCAGAGCATCCCAGACCTGACTGGACTATTAGTCTGCTCTGAAAGATCCGTCCAGATTCAATCGGGCTATTTCGGGTAATTGGGTCACCCTTTGGGCCAAGAAAACATAGTGTACCAAATTTCTAACGGGAGAGGCTTCCATGCGCCAGGGCCATGCAGACCAAACAAAATGGCCATGCTCAGTGTTCACCACGTCAGCGGAAAAGGCCAAAAGGAAAAATAAAAAAACAAAAAAAAAAATTAAAACCGACAAACTTGGGTGCAGTTGCCCTGTAGTTTTGCTTTACGCTGATGTGACAAACACTGAGCATGGCCTTTTTGTTGTTTGGTCTATACGGCTCTGACGCAAGGAAGCCTCTTCCGTTTCTAGAAACAGACGCAGCTTCCATGCCCTAGGGCCACACAGGCCAAACAAATTGAAAATCGGCGCTGCTAATGTTGCGACGCATCAGCGAAAAAAAAAAAAACTCTTGGAACTATCAACACAACCCCGAAGTAGTGGATTTTTGAAGCAGCGAAGCAGTGGCCGTTTTGTTTGGTCTATGCGGCCCTGATGCATAGAAGCCGTACCCGTTTCTAAGTTCTAAACTCTCCCAAAAGGTCACGTGGCACACTCTTTCGGCCTGTATGAAGCCAGGAAAATTTTAGACGCAGAGGACTTTGACTGCGGTCGATGCAGAGGGCTTGCGTCGCCCTGCATAGCTCAATTTTTGGGGCCCAATAACCAAATGGATGTTTAGCCCACCCCTTGGTGGATATGCATACCAAAATTCAGTCTGTTTGGTTTTCTATAGCCATAGATTTTATCACTTTTATAGGATTAAGTATAGTCGTTTGATTCTAGCTTTTTTTTGTATATTATTTTGGTATTTAATCTATCGGCTAAAAATTATCGATCAGACATGATTTTTGGTATATAAATCAACTAAGGGGTGGACTAAACCAAGGTTTAAAGGGGACCGTTATAACGGTATAACGGACCGGGGGCATTACTGTTTTTCCGTTATAACGAAAAAAAACGCTCAGGGGCAAAAACGGGAAAAAAACGGAAAAAATAGTGCTGAAATTCAAATTTTGAATTTTAAAATTTGAATTTCAAAATTTCAAAAATGGAAATAACAAAAAAAAAAACGGAATATAACGGAAAAAAAATGAAAATAACAGCCATTTCTTTTCACAAAAATTTCCAGAAATAACGGTCGTTATTTTGGTTATAACGGCCGTTATTTTCTGGAAGTTTTAAGGGTCCATAACGTAATGGGGTAGGTCCGAATCCGTTATAACGGCCGTTTTTTAAACTTTGGGCTAAACATCCATGCGGTTAGTAGCCCAAAAACTTGAGCTATGTAGGGCGCACTGCATCCAAAGTCCTCTGTATCTAAATCTGACTGGAATAGAGTAATTTTCATTCGTATTTTCATTCTGTTCTCAAAGTTTTTTTTTTTGGTAGTCACCATTGTGGGAGGGCCCCATGGATGAATTCAGGTGAAACCTGGACCCGGTCAAGCTGGTAAAGGGTATTTCTACTCCTGGCATTGCTCGAAAGAGGGAAACCTGCCTGTGTGGGTTTGACCCCACGACCTCCCGAAAGAGGTGGATACACACCAACCATTTGAGCTGCCATGTTGGGTGTATTCCGTTATCAAAGTTGACGACCGAAAAAAAGGGTTTCTCGTGGTGCGCGTTTCATATATTAAAGAGGCCTCACAGTGATGGTCAGAGAACCTCGTGGTGCGCGTTGTTACCAACTACAGGAATCCATATATAAAATGGCTTCACAGATTCACAGACAGAGATGGTAAGATAGACAGAGAGAGAGAGAGAGAGAGAGAGAGAGAGAGAGAGATTGTGGTTTGGTTTCTGAACATGTCAACAGCGGAGAAGGGAAGAGTATGTGTAACAGGTGCAGGTGGGTATGTGGCATCGTGGCTAGTGAAGCTTCTCCTCTCTAATGGTTACATGGTCCATGGAACCGTTAGAGACCCAGGTGCCCCTCTCTCTCTCTCTCTCTCCCTCTCCCTCTCTCTCTCTCTTATGCTTCTTTGAACTACTTCTTTGGATTATTTCCTTCAGTTTTCTACATCCTGCAAATATAAAAAACAGGTTTTTTTTGTTAAAAAGAGAGGAGAAAATCAAGGAAAATCTCAAAAAAAAAAAAAAATATGACAATTGATATTTCAATATCCAAATCCAAATTTTAAACTTGTAAAATTAAATTACAAGATTAATTATCACAATCACATCCATAGTTTCACACGGTATTCGAGTTCGGAACTCATCAAAATCAAATTATAAGTGTATCACATTCATTGTTTCATACTTCCAACTTTTCAAGTTTGAATCCATAAAACAGAAAAACAAAACTTAGAGTGTAACAACTGCTCTAACCCAATGATTTTAAACGGGAAGGCATGGGGCGAGGCTCTTCAATGGATTAAAGCATAAGGCGTAATCCTCGCAAACATGCCTTTTTAAATGAATACTAAAAAAATGCAACAAGAACTTTTTGAATTGAAGTGAACATTCAAATGTTCGTCAAATTTCACACAAATTTTTAATATTATAGACTTTAGGCCAAAATCAAGGAATATATTTTTATCAAAAGGATTGTTCACTTGTATCTTCTATTTAAACGAGTGTTTAAAAAGGCGTTTGAGGCTTACGCCTTGAAGCTCGCTTCAGGACGTGGCTTTCCCAAAACGCCCTAAGGCTTACTAAAGAAAGCTTAAAAGCTAATGAGGCATACCATATCTTAAAAAATTCAATTTATTCATTCTTACTAAAACTTTTTATTTTAACTTTCTGTTCATTAAAGCCTTTCAGCAAAATTTATACAAACTCCTCCAAACTCTTGCAGGAGATCAGAAGAATGCTCACTTGAAGAAACTTGAGAAGGCCTCAGAGAAACTACAACTCTTCAAGGCTGACTTGCTGGACTACAACTCTCTTTGTGCAGCCATCGCAGGATGCAATGGAGTATTCCATGTTGCAAGTCCAGTTCCATCGGGCACTCTACCAAATCCGGAGGCAAGAATACCTCACAATTAATCCATATCTGTGCAATCACATGTGTTAGGTAGTTCAGTATTTCTATGGGACCAACTTCTCTGTATTTGATCTGCATGAATTGATACCTATATATCCTTATTCAAGGAAATCTAGCCCATAAGGACAATTTTGTTAATTGTATAACATTACACAATGTGTACGGGCAAGGGAGTCGAATGCATTACAATAGGTGCCACATAGGAGATATGCTAAGAAAAAACCGACGCTAAGGACATTTTGGCTCCTGAGGGGCTCTCCACTCGACATATACCCCCAACAACCTCACTTTGTAAAACAAATGTGAAATCACTTTGATTTTCAAATTTTTGAAACTTGAATTCTTTTTAAGAACAGGGTTGTTAGGGGTACGTGTAGAGTGAAAAGCTGCTTAGGAGTCACAATGCATGTCCTTAGTGTTAAGGAGCAAAGCTTTTCTTGAAACCGATCTGACTGGATGGTACTAACCACTTGATGTTATGACATTATTTTGGATGGTCAGAAACATATTAGTTGGATGGATAGGAACATCCAATCGGGTTACTTTTTGGCTAGGGGAACTTCCTGGTGGGACCCATCTAGTGATGGGTCCTACACTGCTTCATGTGTATCATGTATATACACCATTATGTCTTGGTAGATCCTCCCTTAGCTTCCAGATAGTTTTAATGACTCTCATGGACATCTGGCCCCATGTTACATGCACAGTTCCTTTACAAACCAATGAGTTGGCTATGATACGCTTATTGTATTGAATATTTGATATCCATATCCATATCCATATCCCTTTATCATGAGTCCACCTTCCATGAAGCTTTGACATATTTTGCATAGAAAATTTTTCTCTCCATGTTCTGAAATATTTGTCTTGCAGGTCGAATTGATTGAGCCAGCTGTAAGGGGTACACTTAATGTACTTAAGGTGTGTTCTGCAGCAGGAGTGAAGAGAGTTGTTTTTGTCTCGTCTGGGACTGCTGTTTCCATGAATCCTAACTGGCCAAAGGATCAAGTCAAGGATGAGACATGTTGGTCCGACAAGGAATATTGCAAAGCAACAAAGGTAATAAATTGGCTCAATATACTATTTAATTCAGTAATTTGGGATGATTTTGACTCTATTGGTGAGTACTTTGACCTTGAGTAAAACCCGTTGGATTGAGGGCCTCACATGGGGGTGCACTTGGTGGGCTACGTCCCACCGCCCCACCCACTTAGCCCACGAACTCTCTTTTCTTGGTTCGTGGGTTATGTGGGTCCCCCACTTAACCCACCACGATTTCTATTTTACTTGTGCAGGGGGTTTTCCCCCAACATATATATCACATGAGAGGAGATTGAACATCAAGTTCAATCACTCTATTCTCTCTCCAAAACCCCATTATTCTTCTTCTCCATCTAATCTCTCTACACTCTCTTTCAATCTTACACTTCTGGTGACAATTTAGTTTACAACATAGTATCAGAGTATGGTTAGTCTAGAGCCAGGGTTCTTGTCCCCTAGAGTCACCATTATGATCTACGAAGAGTATGTGGGTATCCAGAGTTTGGACAAGCTTTGAGCTAGCAAATCGTAGAAGGTATTCCTGCGAGGTTCGTGGATCTTTTCTGAAGCAAAAAGACCAGAGATCTAGCATTCCTAGTAAGTTTTTTGCTATCAGTTACATCAGAGATCCATTGCATCCCCTTTCTCTTGGAATTTTTCAGTTTTATCTAAAAATATGTACATTGAGGAATTTTGGTTTTTGATTTTTTCTCGAGATATGTGTTGATCTAGGGTTTTCTACCCTAGCCGCCCCTCTCATAGGGCTTTTTGGGATTCACAAAATCCAATTTAGGATTTTTCTAATCGTCGAATCTCCATTTCCAAAAAATCACCAAAATCTCTCTCTGGGCAGATTTTTGGTTTTTTTTATGTTTTCGAAAAATAAATTTTTCTGGGCCTCCCTACCCTAGCCGCAGTGCCGCACCTCCTATTGTGCCCCTAGGGATCTTTCCGTTTCGGATTTTTTGGATTTGATCTTTAGTTCTGATTTTCCCGGCCTTCCACTGCAATGAGTTCTTCAGAGGTTTCATCTGTTGAGGATGGTAAATTGTCCCATGGGTCTCGCGAAGACCATAATCCACATTTATGCATTACTACAGTGCAACTTGATAGAACAAACTATCTTGAATGGAAGACATCTACCATGTATATTAGAGGACGTGGTTATAGCGAGTATCTTACTAGGGATTGAACACGGATGGATCTCTAAGAGAACAATTGGCTTGTTATGGTGGTATAATTAGAGACGATCATGGTAAGGTGCTTATCTGTCATTTACCATGAAATTCAAGCTATTGAGGCAGGGATGGAGCTAGCATTATCCAAAGACATAAAATCGATCCAAGTGGCTACAGACTCCGCACATGCGGTGGGTGTGATAGAAGGAAAGATGAAGGTTCCTTGGCAAGCTAGAAGATTGGTACGAAGCATCAACCAAAAATGACCCATATCTCACACATTTGAAATCAGCCATGTTTACAAGGAAACTAATACGTCAACGGATCACCTTGCATCTTTTAATGCCTCGATAGGGCGTGTTCTTTTGTACCCTCATGATTTTCATAATGATCTGAAGGATATCATTAGTGAGGATGCCTATGGGCGATTATACTTTCGAATGTAATAAGGTCAGGTAGGGGTCTGCTGAACCCCACTTAACTAGCAAAAAAAAAAAGTCTCACAAGAAATGGGTTATGGAAAACCTCACAGTGATGTCATGGCTTCTGCACTCTATGCAACCTCAGATTAGCAAATGTTTCATTGTTTCTACCTATGGCAAAGGTGGTTTGGGAGTCTGTATCTCAAACCTACTCACAAGTGAGAAACTTTGCTATGCCTTATGAGTTATGGACCACTATCAGAATTATACATTGGTTTGTGTTGCTGATGTGAAGCCCTTTTAAGCTATGTTTGAACAATCCCGGATATTCCAATTCCTTTTCGACCTTCATCTGAGCTACGAGGGAGCACGTGTTCAGATTCTTGGCATAACTCATATGTCTCTTGCCCAGGTTTATGCTCATATCCAGGGGGAAGAAAGTCGGCGCTTTGCTATGTAGTTACGTAATGGGAGTGACTCTCAAGATCGATCTGCCCTTGCATCTAAGTCTCAGAAGGGTTAGAAATCGACGCTGAAGAAGTCAGGTGAAGACAAAAAATGATCTAAGTGTGATCAGCGTGGTCATCTGGGCCACATTAAAGATACCTACTGGGAATTACATGGGCGTCCTCCAAGACTAGGCCCAAATCCTCGCCAACGTCTTACAACTATATAGGGGCCAACTAGGGCACACTCAGTGACTCAGGACGCTGCCCCCACAGTGCCTCCCTCCTCTGGGGACATGGATTCCTTTTCCCCTGGAGATCTTGAGTGTCTTCATCGTATAATGGCCCACTTCAATTGCTTGGCTTCCACTTCCACATCTACCTTTGCTTAGACAGGTACTGGGTCTGTTTTCTCTGTCTCTACTGTTCCTTCCAGCCCTTTTGGGATGATTTTGACTCTATTGGTGAGTAATTTGACCTTGAGTAAAACCACAGTCAAAATTTTACCCAGTAATTACTTTCTATAAATAAAATATCAGACACATGACACACAAGTTAGGTTAGAATTGGTGATCCAGTAAAAAGATACCTAAGGGGGAGTGAATAGGCTATTAAAAAATTTATACTAGAAATTAACAACCTAATCAATTAATCTAAACCTTATAGACCCAAGATGTTGTCCAAGTCACGAGCAACTTTCTAAGTTCATCAATCTGGGGGGCGAATTCCCACCCAGAGAAGTCATTCCTAGGTTAAAAACATCTATTCACAGTCATTCCACAGCCGAGGCAACCAATTTGAGGATAACCCATCAATCCGCAGCGGCCCTATCGCAAATAACTCCAATCCGCGAAATTCTTGCCTCGAACAGCCACATCAGTGGACAGGTCCAATCTGGGTGCTGCTCCAAAGACTGCCCCAATCTGTGAAGCTCCTTCCATGGGCTGCTTCAATCCACAACACCTCTTCTGTGAATTGCTTCAATTCAAGCCTTTTCCACATCTAAGCCACACTTCGACTTTTTAATTTGCATCACTCCTTTCTTCCTTGTACAACAAGTTGGAATAAAGGCAGCTTTGGCAAGTTACTCAACTCTCTTCAAGGATAACTAGAGTTTTCCTTTAAATTGAAAGAGATGAGCTTATTGAAAAAAAATGTTCTACTGTTCTCCAAGTTCCAAAGAAAAAATAGATGACCACCATATGATTGGTCCTACATAACTATATTTTTTTTTTTGCTAAATGCAAATTTATAAAGAAAGCGATAAAAGTACAAGCCCCAAGGGGCGAAAGAGAGCACAAGGGAGATCCCAAGGATCACCTACTCAGATAACAAATCTGAAGTAAGTCTGATCAGGGACCTCAACCGAAACCAGAAAAGGGGGACGACAATCCCACCACTAGGTCGAACCAGGTTGAAGCCTATCACCCATTTTGGCACGACTATCAGCGCTAAAGTTGGCTTCTCTCCATATTGTAGTGAACCGAATCCTATAGAATTTGTTCTTGATGTCTTCCCATTTAGCTCTGAATATCCATGGAATAACATCATCTTTAAAAGCTTTAATTGCCGGTTCCGAGTCAGATTCTATCCAAATATTTCTCTAACCTTGTATCAACACAGTCTCGGCTCCTTCCACTATAGCGTTGCATTCAGCGATATAATTGGTTACCGTGCCCAATCCGGCAATCAGAACACCCCTTGTGGTGTCAAAGGAATCTCGAAAATGAACTCCAAGACCTCCAATCCCTGGATTACCCCTCGATGCTCCGTCACAATTGAGCTTGATCACACCTGAGGCGGGAAGGAACCAACAGCAAGGAAGGATTCTAGGAGCTTTCCTAAGGATTGGACCCAATCCAAGGTTCAAAAGAATTGCCAAATCTGCAACTGAACTAGGCAGGCATGAACCCAAATTATCGAAACCAACCTTCACGTTATGAAGGATCCAATGTATCACTTTAGAACCCGTGACTTGAGCATTATCAAAAATAGCTCTATTACGTTCTTTCCAAACTCCCACAAGATAGTGCATTGCCCCAGACCTCCAAAGGCGTTTGAATAAGTGGCTGTGGTTGTTACAAATGATGTTCAGGTCTGACCAGTCCAAAACCAAGGCTGACACCTGAAACGCCTTCAATAGGCCAGCCCACACCAATTGGGTGTAATGACAACCAAAAAGCAAATGATGGCTGGACTCATTACTAGCTTTACACAAGGCACACCTAGACGCTAGCATAACTCCTCTAATCTGTAATGCATCATCAGTTGGGAGCGCACCATGTGTAATTTTCCACACTAGAGCACCAACACGCAGATGAAGACCCGATTTCCAGGTCCATTTCGCCCATCTGAAACGAGGTTCTTTCTTGCGAATAACCATGAAGGCTGATTTCACTGAAAATGTCCCATTGATGTTTAGCTTCCAATTGCGGTAGTACTCCTTGTCAATCACTTGACCAAAGAGACCAAATTCAGCCCAACATAGCTAAAGACATTCGTGATTGCGTTTGGAATGCACCACAACCTGTTGGAGATGAGCGAATTCAAGAGTGAGTTGCACTTATGCCACATGCAGGACTCTCCATTAATCATATCCTTAACTGATGTATCACCCGCCCAAGGCTCTTTCCAGAGTTGGATCTTCTTACCATCCCCAACAAACCATGTAGAGTGTTTACGAACCTCATTCAATGCCTTTTTTATTCCCGGCCAGATCGAAGATCTTTTATGGTAATCAACTAGGTCACCACACCTCAAAGTGAACTTACCACGCATAAAGATTGCCCAATCATCCGATCCGTCCAACATGTTCCATGCCAGTTTCATAAGGGACATGTTAACCTCTTTGAGCCTCCGAAGTCCAAGGCCTCCTTCTTATAAAGGCTTACATGTCTTAGCCCAAGGTACTGTACATAACTTCCTTGTCGAAGGGTCTCCTGACCATATGAAATTACGCACCGATGTTTCACACTCCTCAATCACGCTAGTCGGCCATTGATAGACTGCCATATTATAAATAGGTATGCTATTTAGAACTGCTTTGGCCAACGTCACCCTCCCTTGAAATGACAATAATTTACTTGCCCAGCTTGAAGCTCTTCTCCTAATCGTCTCCACGAGAGATCTTAAGCATGAAGCTGCAACACGACCTTTCACTAGAGGAACACCAAGATACGTTTCAGGGAGGTTTCCTTCTTTCATGTTGAGAAGTCGCTCTATAGACCGCCTTCGAGACTGCCCCATAGATCCCAAGAAGAGCCTACTCTTTTGATTAGTAATGATTTGGCTTGCTGTAGTCTGATATTTATCCAGGAATAGGGTGAGCTCTTTAAGGCCCTTAGTCCTTCCATTAGCGAATAAGAAAATATCGTCCGCAAATAAGAGGTGAGAGGGCCCAGAATGAGACTGATGAGAAGCCATTGGTGCTAGTTTACCACAATCTTGCAGCCTATTGATACCTCGGCTAAGAGCATTTTCAGCCAAAGCAAAAAGGATAGGAGATAAAGGATCACCCTGACTCAAGCCCCGACCCACAACGATGTATCCACATGGTCCCCCATTTATGAGGATGGAGAGGAAAGAGTTCATGATGGACTCTTGAATCCATCTACACCAGATTGGATGAAACCCAAATCGTTGGAGCACTTGCCAAAGAAAATCCCAATTAAGGGAATCACATGCCTGCGATATATCGATCTTGATGGTCACATTCCACCCGTGCGTTTACAGTCAAGTTCGTTTATCATCTCTGATGCGAGCCCAATGTTACTTTGAAGCTTCTACCTTTTAAGAACGCACACTGTTCTTTAGAGACAAGTCGAGTAGCTATATTCCGAATGCGATTCGCCATAAGTTTGGTGATGATCTTCGTGAGGAAATTACTCAAGCTGATTGGCCTAAATTGAGCTAGCTTAATGGCATTCTCCACCTTCGGAATGAGTACCACAAAACTAGATTTGAGACCTTGGGGGGCACCACCGGTGAGGAAGAAGTAGCTAACTGCTTTACACACTTCGGGGCCAACTATATCCCAACAGAATCTATAAAAGCACCCTTGGAACCCATCCGGACCTGGCACACTATTCTCATTCATGTCAAAGACCGTGGCTTTAATTTCCTCATCATTCGGAATGCTAATGAGCATTTCATTCTCGGCTGTAGTGACCTTATGAGGAATCAAATTCAGAACATCCAGATCCATATTACATGGCTGGTAGGCGAATTTATTGGTAAAGAATTCAATAGCGTGATCTTTAATCGCATCTTGGGAGTGGAGCATGCAACCCGAATCCATTTTCACTTCTATAATTTGGGAGGCTGCTCTCCGAATCTTTGTTGTCGTGTGGAAATAGCTAGTGTTTCTATCCCCGGCTTGGAGCCATTTAACGTGAGACTTTTGTTTCCATAACACCTCTTCTTGATGATGAAGGTCTGAGATGCTGGATTCAAGAGGAGATTTGATCTGCAAGCAAATCGTTCAATGGATCACCTTCCAATTTTGCTTGAAGAGTTGCCAATTCCAAGATATTGTTGTCCAACTTGACTTTAGCCATGCCAAACACTTCCCAATTCCATTTCTTAAGAGTGACTTTAAGTCCTTTAAGCTTTTGAATGACCTTGAACATGGGATCTCCGGGCATTTGCTGAGTCCAACACTGCTGGACTATATCCAGGAAGGTTGCGTGCTCTAACCAGATTTTGAGGAACCTGAATGGAGTGTTGGGAGGCTTGGGAATCCACGCACTTCCTCCAAGAAGAGGTGAATGATCTGAACAGATACGAGGCATGACTTTATATTTCCAACCTGGAAATTTATTCAGCCATTGTTGATTGCAAAGCTTGCGGTCCAGGCAAGAGAGAATGCGCCTAGGACCCATTTGACGGTTGGACCAAGAGAACAACAATCCTGACTTTTGAACTTCCAGTAGGCGGCACCCATCCACCATGCTACGAAATTCTTCCATAGATCTCTGAATAGGAGCCCAACCCACATTTTTCTCGTCCGATCTAAGGATTGCATTGAAATCACCAAGGACTAACCACGGTCTACCATCATTGCTAATCACGAGAAGCTCTTCCCACAAACTCCTACGAGCAGCTGTGGTACATTTCGCATGAACCACGGTAATCAGGCAATCATCATTGTAATTTGTTGGCTAGATGATGCAAAAACGACTGGCTTCTGGAAATCAGCTCTGCACGTGATCCATATGTTCCCTAGTTTATCCCCATCATTGGAGATGATGTCATGAGCCATATGAGAGATGCACAAGAGGAAGCTGAGATCTTACAAGGCTTGATCAACGGTTCCGCCAGGCACACAATCGCGGGACGAGCTTGAACAACTAGTTTCTTGAGCATATCATAGGTCTTCAGGTTGGCCAGGCCTCTGGCATTCCAAAAGAGAACATGCATATGGAATAAAATTAAAGAGAAGGGGAGAGAAGATTACCTTGAAAGGTGCTTCTTACCCGACTTGGATCGAGTATTAGGGGGATCTACAGGTTGAGCAATAAATCCCTTCTTCGTCTTCAAGTGCCAAGGACCATTGTTCGATATAGTGTCACCACACTCGACTGATTTTTCTCTAGGTACCACAGGGGATGATGATCTTTTAGCAAGTACCGCAAGGATCTCCTCTGCCTCTGTAGTGGCCTTGGCTAAAAGATTAACTTCAGGAATCCATTCACCAACTGCATCAGGTTGCGGCCCTATGTTGTGTTGATCCGTTACATCATGCATGGGTAGATCATCCTCGAGCCGCTGGAATAGGCTATTGTGTTCGACTCGAGCATCATCACCCATCTGAAGGGAGCACGGCACAAATTCCTGCTAGCCGAATGTTGGGTCTGGTTGCTCACTCCAGAGTCTATCAAAATTCCACATAGAGTCAATCTCGATGGTAAAATAGCCCCATCGACCTGAATCTCACTAGATGAAGGTGAGGAGAGGGCAACAAGCTGCTTCAAAGCTTCGTTATTAGCCCCACCCCGAGTGGATGTTTCAGCCATATCCTTTCCATCTGTGACTTGGGCCTTGCGCTTCTTCTTTCTCTTATGCTTGTTAGCTTCTCTAGTCTCCGCTTCAGGATGATCTAGGATTATAGCTTTGTCCTTATCCGAGCACAATGTTTTGATAACTCTACATAACTATCTATCACATCCTTTTAGAAAATCAAAAGAGGTCTGGCAAGTGATTCTGGAATTAGTAAGATTGTTACACCATCCAATCAAGGGAGTCTGACCCTCTATGTGCCTTCATATATCATTGATACTCTGGATTTGGAAGCTCTGTATTGTTTAGCCTTTTCACTTGAACTCATTAATTAGATTTAAAAAGTGCAAACAAAGCTTAATAGACAGGTAGGGACTCTAAATTGCTATGTGGATAGCCGAAAACAGTTATTCTTCGGTAATCAGTATAGTGAGCCCATCTTTATGCATCGATGTTGCATGTGTTCATTTTGGTTCTATTATGCTTTTGACCTATAGGAACAAAGAACCCATTGCAACTATTACAGGATGGTCGCGACTAGTTAAAGTTCTCTCATGTGGAGAAGTCCCTCCCTCTCCCTCGTTGCGTGACTTTAGCTAAGTGATATTTAGGATGTTGCATCACGCAAACTGCACATCTTAGCACTTTTCTTGAACTTCTTAAGCAATAGCTTCCTGGACCGCTCAACATGACCTTGTTAAGCATGGATGAAATGCATTGTGACCTGTTGCACGTTAATAGATGGTTACTGCTACAAGAAATGATTGGTTTCTTGTATCCCGAAATATTCACCAACATCAAAGGACAAGCAGATACATTTCAATACCTTCGATCTTTGCATTATCTGTTATCTTATGGGCTAGATTTCAAATTAGCAGTATCTGTATCTTTGTCCCCACGAAATTACTTGGATGAAATAGGCGGCCTTTTACTACGTTATCTCAGAAAAGTCATTTAACCTAAGCTCTGTATATCAAGGAAGATTATACAAATAGACACCACCTGAAGTAGGAGTCCTAGTTATGATCTCCAATTAGCCAAGATGTAGAGTTCTCACAGGATACGGATATTTCAAGTAACCAAGGTTTTTAAGCACTTGAAACTCGACTGAGACTTGTGTGTACCTAACATGAGCCGACACAGCACTTAGTTGAGTTTTAAAAGATGAAGATCTAATATTATTTTTAAGCTTGATGAGTACTTGAAACCAAGATCTCAATTTCAATGTGCTCAATGGCATGTGACGAGGTTGTCTTGATTGGTGATCCTGAGTTCTCTCTCTTTAACATGCAATTTCTGTCACTGCACTAAGATCCTAATTTCCTTGTGCCAGAATTGGTATTGTCTTTCCAAAACAGCAGCGGAAAGTGAGGCTTTCGAGTACGCAAAGAGAAGTGGGCTTAATGTCGTAACAGTTTGTCCCTGGCTTGTTATCGGACCGATGCTGCAATCTTCGATGAATGCTAGTAGCTTGCTTTTCATCAAGCTTTTGAAAGGTCTTTCCTTATACTGTAGCTATCGCTCTTCTTTGTATGTTTACCTATGTGTGTGTATAACTTTTGTTCATAATGTATGCTTGTACATGTTCATGCATTATTTGATGCGGCAAGCTGGTAACTCAGTCCTGAAAAGCCAAAAATCATGTTTCTTTTACTCCATACCAGATACCACTGCATTAGGGTTTCAAAATGAGTCAACTCAGTTGAGTTTCATCTTGATTGGCAAGGTGTGAGGCTTGAGGATACTTCACAATGACACCATGCTTTTATTGGAACATAAATTTGAAGGTTAAACATTTCTCATTTCTATGTTAAATACAACATAATTACATACATTTCAATCTGACATGACCAAAAACAGATGGGCTTGATACACTGGAAAACAAATTACGTGTCTTCGTGGATGTCCGGGATGTTGCTGAAGCACTGTTGCTAGCATACAAGAAGCCCGAAGCTGAAGGAAGGTACATATGTGCATCACACATGATCAGGACATTGGATTTGATCAACAAGCTAAGGAGCATGTATCCTAACTATAATTATCCAAAGAAGTGAGTTTTCTTGATATATCAAATCAAAATAGTAAAGATAGGACACTCTTTAACAACCATTGAATAAATCATACTAGCACACGCGGCACACTTGATGACGGGTGGGACCGTTGGACTGTGAAGTTGATGGGTCCCACCTAGGAGATCTGATCATATGATCCTAACCGTTTGATCTACTGACACCTTCATGTCTGAACATGTACCACATTTTTACCTGCGTTATGTGTTCCTTTATACTGCTGAACAGCTGCTACAATTTACTAATTTATCAATCTTTTGGCAGTTTTACTGAGGTAGAAGCAGAAGACAAGCTGAGTTCAGAGAAATTGCAAAGGTTGGGATGGAATTACAGGCCATTGGAAGAGACACTTGTTGATTCCATTAAAAGCTACCAACAGGATGGTCTCTTGAACAAGGATTAGACGACTTCCTCTCTTTCTTTTTTTCTACTTTTTTTTTTTTAATAAATGAGCAATTGCATCAGACCATCAGCGATACTCTGTTCGACTAATTGTAGGGCCACCCCCCCCCCCCCCCTCCCTTGATCAAAAGAGCATTGGTGGATGGGAAGAATTTTCTTTTTTTTTTGTTTGGATGGGTGAAGATGGATGGATGGGATAAATTACTTTACTGTCTAGTCGGTATAGTTGTGCATAAGTAAGTGGATGCCAAGCTAGTTTAGTTGGATTATATTCAACTTATTGTGATGTAGTTCTCTAAGCACGCTTTTAAAAGTACTAAAATCTAATGGTTAGAAATTACCAATCAGGGTGATTTTTGGTGTGTATCCACCAAGGTATAGGATAAACATCCATGCGGTCAGTGGGCCCAGATGACAGCGGTGAATAACAAAAATTGTGCTTTCGCATATGAAGAAGTTTCAGGTATAACTCGTTACATCTTTTTCCTTAACTAAAACTTAAAACTTATTAATTTGTATACAATTTGGGCCAATAACAAAACGACACCACCATGCACCATGATAACGTCCATGTAACCTGGACCATGTGATCATTACTCTTTAGAAAACAAATTACAATACTGAACCGATTCTTCCTTTTTTTTTTTTAACTCAGCTAGGGAGAGTAAAACTTGTGTCACAAGATGTTGTGACGGAAGCTGGTCACGTGGCACACGATCAGAGGGTGCTGACCGTATGGATGTTTAGCCAGTCCCTCGGTGGACCTACAAACCAAAAATCAGCCTGATTAGTGATTTAAAACGTTTGGATTTTTGCACCCAAATAACGCTTAATAATGCTCGAATTCCTACCGTTAAAATTAACCCATGAAAATAACTTCAATCGAATCGGATAGAAATCACTAATCAGGCTGATTCTTTCGGTCGATCATAGATGTGCGTGATGTGGCCGAAGCACTGTTGGTATACAAGAAGCCGGAAGGAGAAGGAAGATACATATGTTCGTAGTACACGATCACAATGCAGGATCTGATCAACAAGTTGAAGAGCATGTATCCTAACTACAATTATCCCAAGAAGTATGTATACTTCCATCACTACGTACATTGATTATTTGCACTATGATAGGAAGCCTAAGGTACCCATCAAGTAGATCAGAGCAGTACATGTGGAGGGGCATTGTACTAGGATAGGAAACCTGAGGTACTCATCAAGTAGATCACACCAACCCAAACAATAAGTCTGATGGTGTTCAATCTATTTTTCTTAATTTCTTTTTTTTTTTCTTCTTTTTAACTGTTTGCCTAGTAGATATGAACTCCAGTTTGTATAGGACCAGGTCTCATACAAAATTCTACGGGACCCTTCCCAAAATGCCATGTGGCGAACTCATTTGAACCACTTACCTCATGAATATGGGTCCACCCAAAAGTCATCCTGATAGGTGATTATAGCCGTTGGATTTGAGCTTTTTTAACTGTATGCCTGGTAGATGTTGGCTTGTATTGGACTGGGTCTCATACAAAGTTTGATCAGACCCTTCCGAAAAAATGTCCCGTGCCACGCTCTTTCAGGCCCACTGACCCCATGAATATTTGGCCCACCCTTTGGTGGACCATACACCAGAAATCAGCCTGAGTTGTGATTTCTAGTCATTGGAGTCGAGTTCTTTTTTCTTCACGGGCTTGGAACTTCTCCATAGCCTGTTTATGAGGCCCGTGACAAAAATGATCTCAAATCCATAATCCTGATATGTTTTGGAAGACCCACAACCACCACCACCACCAAGGCTTATTCGTGCTATCAATTTTTGGGTAGAGAATTCCTGCAAGTGCTTTGAGACCACGTCTCTTTCCCACCACCAAATATTTCTACCACTGTGACAATGAATACGAGTTGAGTTAAGAAAGTGTTCTCAATTCGAAGTTATTTTTGGAATCAAGGGACATGACTGGCAGGCTATTTGGATGGACTACTAATGGTTCACCTGTTTTTCTTAGCAAAATTGGCCCTTGAGGTCTGCCTCATAAAAAACAATTTTGCTGGGATGTTCTGCTTCTAGCACTGATGAATTTGAGTGGAGCTTTGCATAGCACCGACTCAACCCATTACTTAACATGGGTTGGGGCCTGATGTTTGTTCTGCTTCATAAAAAACAATGGCATAGCACAGATGTTCTGCTTCTAGCACTGATGGCCTGATGTACATCCAGTGCTATGCCATTAGATTTAGATTCGTGGCAGCATTGGTGATTTTGCAATTCAAGGACTTGGTTATCAGAAACTGAATGGATAAGCTAACCCGGGTTTGATAAATATGTCAACTCCGTCGCCCCAAACCTTGAAACATCACCATATTCCGCCGCCATTTTCTTCACCGGATCCTCTTTGTTCTTTTGGTAAGCTCTGTGCGTCACTTCTTCCTTTAGACCATGATGTTCTGCCTCCATAAGAGTTAGCCGTTTGTGTTTGTTTTCAAAAACCCAACTATTGCAATCGTGAGGAAGAAGTTTTTGTGGGTTTTAAAAGTGTTGCACGGGCCCAACTTCAATAAAAGTGGGCTTTAGTGGTTCCAAATTTTGCTCTTGTGGGCTTTAGTTGTTGGCCCAACAACCAACATACTAAGCTTTGCCCTTCACCCCAAAACCCCACATAAACTGATACGGTTTGGTGACCCGACACTCGACCCGACATATGACCCACGGTCAACCCGACCCGTTTACCAATCGTGACCCAATTTGGTGATCCACGGTTCGACCCGACCTGACATATTTATCAAACCCGGGTTAGATTATCCAGACACCCATTTACCCCAAACCAGTTTAACCCTCATCCAAGTCCCAAACACTCCAAACCCAGTTCCAAAAAAAAAATAGAAAAAGGGAGAGATTTCTTTCCTGTTCTTTTAAGAAGTGGTTCCATATACTGTATTAATACCACCATGAATGTGTCGGAAAATTTTATTCCAAAGATAATGGAGTTAATGGTAAAACATGGTAAGATACTTAAAAATATTTTTAGTCAATTGGACCATACTTCTACAATGTTCAAGCGAAAATTGGATATTTTCACTAACAATCATGGAGTTGTTAGAGACCATGGTTTTTTAATTCAACAAGAATATGATCATCCTAATGTAGAACATAGAATCTTACCTCAAGGTGATCATCAAGATGTGATATGTTTAGAGAGATCGACCATTGTACCCAAAAACAAAGGTTGGTTTTCATCCTACCTTTTTGATGATGACATAGATAAAAGTAGTAAGAAAAGATTTGAATAATGACCTGTACAACACTTATTTTTTTGGGTGTTGTTTTCGAAATAACATCCTAGGGTTGGGGACCTACTTTGAAGGTACCCCTCCCAAGTCCCAAAAGGTCTGACACTAACCCATGTTAAACCCTTAGTTAAGGGTGGCTAACAACGGGTACGTGTCAAAAAATTAATTTGGGAGGGGACCTTCAAACACTAGCGAATTTTTTCTCATGTCCCGTATAGACTACTTTATAACAAAATTAACCCTAGAGGATTATGAAGTATGAATGCACTTTTTTTCATTTATTTCCAAAATGCCTCTACATGAGTTCATACCAAGGCAAATGTATGTGTAAGGATCCTAATGATTAAAAAAACTTCACGGGGCTCTATCACTTAGGTGCTTTTGGTGTATTGGTTTGGGTCTTAACATTTGATGTGAGAACCAACCTCACGTCTTGAGTTAAAAAGCTGCCATGTGAAAAGGGCTACTTGAACTGCAGAGACGGCACGGGAGTCCGTCCAAAGTAATCTTCCAAAACTGCCTTTTGGGTTGAAACTTTCTATTATAATTAGGACAAATCTTGTGTGATATTAGTAAAAAAAATGGTCAGAAAATTGTTATTTTATTTTTTTTTTAATATTTTTATAAATAAAAAATCCCAATAACTGCAAAAGAATATTTTTTAATTAATGGCTGTATAACCAATAAAACAAACGCTATCCAAAATCCAAAACAAAGGAAAAGAAGACGGTTTTCTTGCCCCGTTAAAAGCGTGGAGACAAAACATGCTACGTGGGACACTCTTCCGTACCTACTAACCCATGAATCTGGGTCCACCAACAGTTTGACTTTGACCTACACATCTAATAATCACCTAGTAATTCTATGATGCAGAACTTTGTATCAAAATCATAATGCAGAAGTCCCTCAAATTGCCATGTGTTAAGCTCTTCTGAACCCGCTGGCCCACTTCTTGGTGGTGGACCTACACAACAAAAATCAAGTTGATAAGTGATTTCTAGCCACTCAACAGACCTATGGGTTGGTTCCAAGCCCATGATAATGGATAGAAATCACCAATCATACTGATTTTTAGTGTACAAGTCTACTAAGATGTTTTTGTTTTATTTTTGTAATCCAAGTCTACTAAGATGTTGGCCAAACATTCATGGTTCAGAGGGTGATAATAATAAAACCTAATTGTCCGGCGGACAATCCACATTTCTATTGATCTATAAATCTATACTAAAATACTAAAGCAAGACCTTTAGAACCTGGTTTAAAAAAACAGCCGTTGTAACGAAAATAACGGAGTTATAACAGATTCGGACCTCCCCCGTTACGTTATGTACCGTTCAACGCTTAGAAAATAACGGCAGTTATTTTGTGAAAAAAACTGTTAAAATAATGTCCATTATTTTCCGTTATAAATTTTATTGAAATTTTGAATTTTAGCACCGTTATTTTCTGTTATTATAGTTAATATTACATTTCTTTTTTGTAAACTAGGGTTTACAAAAAAGTAGGTTTCTGTTATTTCTACTATGATTTGTGATTTACTAACAGTGCGCATGTGTCTATAATTGCTTCAGAGTCAACATTTAACGTAGGTACGTGTACTTGATGACAATAAGAGTGAGATGGGGTTAATAATGCAGGCCCAAGTTTAAAATCTTGGCTTTCGGCCCGGCCCGATCCGTTTACATCTTAATTTTGACCAGGGAAACGATTTCTAAAATAGAATGCATGTTCATCTAGAAATCTTGGGTCGGACTCCAGGACCCCCATTTTTTTCCCCTACTTTGGCGTACCCACGTAGAAGATTAATCAATGGCTGATTTTTGGTGAGGATGACCTCTATGGTGAGAAGATCATCCTCAAAAAAATTCAAATCATTCTGATAATTATAGACTGGTTTAAAAGTTGAAGAATTATGAACCATCGATTTTTACTGTGTAACTTGAAATCTACATTTGACGGGGTTAGAAATTTCAGAATGGGCTGATTTATTCTGGGGGTGATCTATATGTTGAGGAGATCATCCTCACCAAAACTCAGCCATTGAAGAGATTCATCTTCTATGTGGGTAAGCTGAAAATGGGGGTCGCTGGAGTCCGACCCAAAAATCATTTGAAGAAAACTTTTGAGGCGACCATACTTTCATGGCAAAAAATCATTTAATTTTCCTGGGGTCACTGGGTCAAGCAAACATTTTCAGGTAATGGTCCTAGTCTGCCACGTGGTCTTTAACGTGACACGTTCGAAGCCGATTATGGTCGAGTAAAACTTTGATGACAGGGCCTGTCATCAAGGAGGATGACATGGCGAACTAGAGCCACGTGGCATACTCTTAGAGGACTATGACCGTATGGATGTTTTTCCAATCCCTAGGTGGATCTACAAACCAAAAGTTAACTTGATTCGTAATTTCAAACCTTTAGATCTTTGTACCTCAAATAATGCTCAATTATGCTCAAATTCCCACGGTTAAGATCAACCCATGAAAATAATTCCAATCCACCAGCTATAAATCACTAATCGGGCTGATTTTTGGTTTGTAGATCTATCTAGGAACGGACTAAATATCCATACGGTCATAGACCTCTAATAATATGCCACGTGGCTCATACTGTGCCATGTCATCAAAGTTTTATTCATTATGGTCGATGATGCCATAGTCCGGACTCCGTTGTACTTTAAGTAATTACCACCTGATTAGTGGGCCTTCGATTTTGAGATGTTAACATCATAAAAATGTACGACGTCATTGCTATTCGAAGCCTGACAGTGAGGGCCCGCCTAACCAAACGAGAAAAAATCCATACGGTCAGCGTCCACTAAGAGTGTGCCCCGTGGCTCCTATTGTGGGCTGTGATCGGCTTCGCTGAGCGAAGGTTTACTCCTACCGGAGTAAAACTTCTGTCACAATGGATTGTAAATCACACAAAACACAGCCAATGAGTTCTCGGCACATACACCTAAAAAGCAAAAGCACATGGGTACGTTGCAAAAGCACTTGTGTACGTGCCGAGAACTCATTGGCTGTGTTTTGTGTGATTTACAATTTCGTGTGATGGAAGTTTTACTCCTCCTACCGGGACTATAAAGTAAGCCTCGGAAAGAGTACTCGAACATTTTGGTTTCAGAGTTTCAGAGAGAGAGAGAGAGGGACTGAGGGAGAGATGGTGGAGAAGGAAAGAGTATGTGTGACAGGTGCAGGAGGGTACCAGGCGTCGTGGCTCGTGAAGTTTCTCCTCTCCAAGGGGTATACAGTCCATGGAACCGTTAGAGAACCAAGTAATCTTCAATTCGCTCTCTTATCAGATGAAATTTAGTAACTCTTTGGAAGCATTTCTCCTTCTCCCCACTTTTGATTTTTCTCTGTTTTTTAAGGTAGATGATGAAATTGTAAATAATATCTATCTGGGTATCGTCTCCATCGAGTTTTCTTTCAAGTTTTGGTTTTATTGTTGTAATTTCTGTACTTGTTTGATTTGATTTTCCTAGTGTGGTTGATGGAATTATGGATTATTTCTATCTGGGTATCCTCTAGATACACCTACACGAAAATCTTTTGGCTCAAAATTTCTGTTTAAATTTTTCTACATTCACCAAAATTTCTTGCAGGTGATGAGAAGAATGCTCATTTGAAGAAATTGGAAAAATCCTCAGAGAACCTGCAACTTTTCAAGGCAGACTTGCTGGACTACAACAGTCTTTGTGCTGCCTTTGCAGGATGCAGTGGAGTCTTCCATGTTGCGATGGTAGTTCCTTCGGGCCCTTTACCCAATCCTGAGGTAAGACTGCTTAACAATTTAGTTTTTATTCTATACATACCAAAAATCATAAGATTGGTTATCTCTACCCATATATTTTAGCAAATTTTAGCTGTTGGATTCAAGCATGTTTTTTTGGATATAAAAAGTAACTGCTAGCTGATTTTTAGTTTGTATAAAATATTTCTGCATCAAAATTGTTCCCAAACTATGACAACAAGGAAGAGGAAAAACAACCAAACACACAAAAGAGAAAAGGATCTATGAGAGCTTAGTTGTTGGCCACCAAGGACTACTTTTTTTTTTTTTGATAGATAAACTGAATTTTATTAAAAAGAAGCTAAGAGGACAAGATGGCCTCCCAAGCAAGGACTACTTCCACGGGCGACCGATGAGAGCTTCAACCACATGTGAATGGAATAGATACAAATAAGCCTAAAATTTGGTTTATATATGAGTCCTAAACTGTAGTTTCAAGCCAATATGGAAAACAATCCAAAACAGGAAAGTAGGAGATTGCCCAAATGAAACATACCAAAGAATTCGTGCGAACAGGGTCACTCCAAGTTGGATCTGAACCTTATGCCGGCCCAAGTACAATATGATAGAAGTTGAAACACCCAATTCATGTACAACAGGTTGATAGTTGATACATCTGTAGCAATACCTTGTATATTTTGGAGAAATCCAGGGCGGATGGAACATATATCATTCCAACAGAATACTGCTACACATGGTTTTGGAAAGGAGGGACTCATTCCACCTGCCGCTTGGATTGCTGAAATCGCTCAATTGAAGCCAAACCGGGTTCCTCGATAGAGTCTATTGAGATTCCAGTCAACGGTTGGCAGGGCTTGTTATGCCCAAAACAAGGCTTTTTTAAAGGATTCTCGGAAGAATTGGCCTTTTGCCTTGCCTTTCTTAGAGTTCGAAATCCCTATCCAAGCTGATCCAACTCGGATTTGCACCTAGGAGATGTCTAGTCTAGAAATCAGCCCTTTGGAATGATCCAACCACCAATCTATAGCATATTTTGGACAATCAGAACCAAATATGGCAACTGGTCCATAAGAAAATCAATAGTCTGGATGGGTCGGATCATGCAATTGAGGTGATTTCTACCGTCAAGGTCTCCTATATGGGATCTGTCAAATATAGGTAGGTACAACTTCCTTCCCTGAGTATTTTTTTGGCTTATGGTAGGTTTCCTCTGCCTCTAAAGGCCGCATCTAATAAATCCTTTTTACTAATAAAAACAAAAAAAAAAAAACAAAACTTCCTTCCTTATGTATCATGTATACAATTAGTTCTGTTGGTAGACGTTTCATAGATTTCCATATATAATTTCTATCCATTCCATGTGTCTCTTGTCCGTCCCCTTATTCATCCCTCTATACCTGTATCATTTTGCTCCTATCCACCTTCTATGCTGCTTTAAGGCATTCTATATAAAAAGATGCATCTCTTCACATTCCCAGATAACTTTCTTGCAGGTAGAACTGGTTGAGCCCGCTGTAATGGGTACGCGTAATGTACTAAAGGCGTGTTCTGAGACAAAAGTGAAGAGGCTTGTGGTTGTGTCATCTGTTGCTGCTGTTATGCATAATCCAAACTGGCCAAAGGATCAAGTCATGGATGAGTCGTGTTGGTCCGACAAGGAATTTTGCAAGACAAATGGGGTAACTAATTAGCAAAATAATGTTTAATGGCAGATTTTGGTGAATTTGAATATATTGATAACTGATTTTCAATTGGGCAAATATATACTGAATGTTATCATTTCAAAAAGCTCGTCTAGCCAATGCCTTAAAGTACGGTTCTAGCGACTACGTAAACAATGGAGTTCCAGCTCTTATAGTCATTCAGTCGGTCAAGCATGGAGTTCTTGCAAGCTATAGATGCTTTTGAGCCAGTCTAGGCCAACCTGCGATCATCTTTAGATGTACTAAGAACCAACTTCTAACAACTTTGATGATATCGACCGAGTTTCAGTGAGTCCCCAAACCAAGTCTACTCAGCACTTGGATCATTCGATTGAGTTGAAAAGGCTTTAGGGTCTGTTTGGAGAGAACCCAACACAGCTGTTGCTGGTTTTTTTTTTTTGGGTGGGAAAGCTGGGGTTAGGCAGACCCCTACCACTATATTTGTAGATACTATAGTGGTCCAATGATTTAGTATGAGGGTATTTGACAAGATTAGCTTGATTAGGGATTCAGACTTCTCTCTTTAACTTACTTCTTCCATTTAATTGATTTAGAATATGAGATCTATGCACTGTTTTATTTCGTTATTTCCACCATGAATCTTAATCTCAAGTCTGTGTAGATAATGTTGCTTTATGTGAACTAAGCTACCATTTTTTCTATCGGTGTCAGCACTGGTATCCCTTTTCTAAAACAGAAGCAGAAAGTGAGGCTCTAGAGTATGCAAAGGGATATGAACTCAATGTCGTAACAGTTTGTCCGTCCATTATTATCGGACCAATGTTGCAATCCACAATGAATGCTAGTAGCATGTTTCTCCTCATGATTTTGAAAGGTATCTCCTCACCTCATGATTTTGAAAGGTATCTCCTCATACAGCTATCCATCTTGTGTATACATACATATGATTGTTCATCTATGGATGCAGATATTTATCGATGTCTACACATGTTCATGTATCTTTGTTGCAACCTAGAGATTGCAAAAAAAAAAAAACATATAGATAGGACTTGATACCACTGTTCATGATAATGCTTCATCTTTCTCTGTGCATGTCCGCTCCGTGGCGCTGTAAGAAATTTGAGCTTTCAAGGCTAACTTCAATCTTCATTTTTAAGTTACACTTCCATTTGATATGACCAATCAGGTGAGCGTGAGTCACTGGAGAACAAAGTTCGGCCAATCGTAGATGTGCGTGATATGGCTGAAGCACTGTTGCTGGTATATGAGAAGCCCGAAGCAGAAGGAAGATACATATGTTCACCGCACACGATCACAATGCAGGATCTGACCAAGAAGTTGAAGAGCATGTATCCTAACTACAATTATCCCAAGAAGTAAGTTTCATCACTACATTGCTTATTTGCACTATGATAGGAAACCTAAGGTACCCATCAAGTAGATCAGAACAGTACATGTGAAAGGGGCATTTTACTAGGATAGGAAACCTAAGGGTTCTCATCAAGTAGATCACACTAGTAGAACTATGGCATGCGTAGTGCTAGGGCCAATACCATTTAATGGGTCTTATGTAGAAAATCTCTCCAGGCCAAAAATAAGTCTGATATGATGATCCAAGTGTTTAATCTTTTTTTTTTCTTTTTTTCTGTAACATTTTGCCTAGTAGATATGCACTCCGGTTTGTGTAGGACCAGGTCTCAAACAAAGTTCGATGGGACCCTTCCCAAAATGCCATGTGGCACACTCTTTTGGACCCACTGACCCCATGAATGTGGGTCCACCCAAAAGTTGGCCTGATCGGTGATTATAATGTTGGATTTGAGTTTTTTTTTTCTTTATTTTTTTAACTGTATGCCTGGTAGATATCGGCTTGTATTGGACTGGGTCTCATACAAAGTCTGATCGGACCCTTTCAAAAATACCACATTGCACACTCTTTTGGACCTACTGACCCATGAATGTTTGGCCCACAACTTAGTGGACCCACACACCAAAAATCGGCCTGATTTGTGATTTCTAGCCATTGGCTTTGAGTTCTTTTTTCCTTCATGGGCTTGGAACTTCTCCATAGGCTGTTTATGATGCCCGTAACAAAAAGAAACTCAAAACCAACTGCTAGAAATCATCAATCTGACTGATTGTTGGTGTCTATGTCCACAGGGTGTGCAACATTTATAGGGTCAGTCGGCATTTTGGGAGGGATCCTATCAAACTTTGTATGAGACCCAGTCCTACACAAACTGGACTCAGTGATACCCCATGTGTGTATTTTTGGCCTAGTAGATATATATACCACAGAGTACTGCTTTGGCAATTGTAGACAGTCTGCCTGACCAGTGGTTTAGAGCTGCAGACTTATATTAGAAAATGTCACTCATATTTATTTATTTCTCTTTTCACAGATTTACAGAGGTAGAGGACGAAGGGAGGATGAGTTCAGAGAAATTACAGAAGTTGGGATGGAAGTACAGACCATTAGAAGATAGCCTTGTTGACTCTGTTCAACACTACCAAGAGAAGGGGATCTTGTAGAAGGTATAGCCAACATGTGTTTGTTAATTAAAAATGGTTTGTAATATTTTTATCGATTATCTTCTACGCTTATTGTGGGCCCAACCAATGCTTATCCGGTATTGACCGTTACAGGTGTTTGTTTCACCCTTGATTATAGATTTTGTGATTTGTGATCTTCAATAAATTTCGGGTTTTTACATAATAAGGTATCTGATAAGGGTGCAAATGGATCGGAGTAGGGTTTGACCCAGTTCCAACATGTACGATCCAAATGTTTACGCAGGCCCCACATTACATTCCAACCAAATCAAGATGATTGAATAATTGCAACCATTCAAGTGGGTAGGAGTGGATCTATATTTAATGGATCTCACTTCAGGTTATCTGCCACTCCCAACCCGAAACTGATCAATTAGACAACCATGACCACTTGATCCATTGCAATCTTTTGGAGGGTCTATAGCAAAAAAATTATGACCCCAATTAGGATTTTTTGCTGTGCTGCTGATGGAAATCATGGACTGCCATTCTCTTGAAAAAATCGATTCGAGCAGTTTAACCGACTTAGCGAACGGTTTATTAAGAGGATTTTTAAATAAAATTCCAGATCAACATTCACACACGCCAGTTTTCAGAAAGACGGGATCGAGAAGATCTAAAAATAAAAAGGAAAGACAGGGACCGCCAACTACAAGACGACTATACAACAAGCTACAATCACTCCAACAATGTCTCAAACCTAAACACTACATCTTCAAAGAAAACATCTCTCAACTTAGAGGGAAATGCTTCCTCAACTTAAGCGAAGTCCTTCTTTTTGGTGTATTCTGAGATCTTCTCGGTCTCCTTCTATCAATATATTTTGGACTTATCGAAAAAAAAAAACGGAAAATTTCTAAAAAGAAAATAAACTTTAATCTATTTACAAAAAAGAATACAACTTTTCGCAAATCCCAAAAAAGAAAACGAAGTTTCATTACGTGGCACATGTTTATGAAAAAACGCCCTTTAAAAAGGCGTTTGTCAGTAAAAAACGCCATTTTAAAGGGCGTTTTTCAGTAATAGACGCCTTTCTAAAAAACGTCTGTCAGACCTCTGACAACTGACAGACGTTATTTTAAAGGGCGTGTGTCAGTAGAAAACGCCCTTTTAAAGGGCGTTTTTTGATACCCCAATTTTTACACCCATTTTGGCGTACCTAGAAGATGAATCAATGGCTGATTTTTGGTGAGGATGATCTCTATGGTGAGGAGATCATCCTCACAAAAATTCAAATCATTCCGATATTCGTAGATTGGTTTAGAAGTTGAGGAATTATGGGACGTTTTTTAAAATTTCTCAGGAATAAACGCCCTTTAAAAGGGCGTTTGTCAGACGTGTCAGCCATCAGTCATTCTGACTCGACTGATTGGACTGACAGCAGACGAAACGCCCTTTGAAAGGGCGTTTCATTTTCTTTTTTGGGATTTGCGAAAAGTTGTATTCTTTTTTGTAAATAAATTAAAGTTTGTTTTCTTTTGTGCAATTTTCCGAAAAAAAAAAAGAAGCTTTAGTTACAGATTTTTTTCTAAAATTTTTTTACGGAAAATTTCATCAAAGAAAATAAATTTAAATGTATTTGCTAAAACAAAAATAAATTTCTGACATTTGCAAAAAACAGTAACTAAACGCTTTTTTGCCAGACAGAAAAAGCATTTCTGTCTGACAAAAATTAAAGCTGACATAAAATGGCGTTTTCCCATAGAGCAAAAAACTTCTATCACAATACGAGCCACATGTCACACTCTTAGTGGACGCTGACCGTATGGATGTTTGGCCAGTCCCTAAGTGGACCTGCAAATCGAAAATCAGCCTGATTAGTAATTTACAACCTTTGGATCTTTGCACTCAAATAATGCTCAAATTCCTACGGTTAAAATCAACCCATGAAAATAACTTCAATCCAACGCTTATAAATCACTGATGATGTTTATTTTTGGTGTGTAGGTCCACCTAGTGAGTGGCCAAACATCCATACGGTCAGTGCCCACTAAGAGTGTGCCACGTGGCTCGTATTGTGACACAAGTTTTATGTCTCTATGGTCAAACGCCCTTTAAAAGGACGTTAGTCAACCTTTTTTAGCAAGCACAATTGTCAGGTAGAATTGTCAGCCCTTTAATTTTGTGAGACAGAAACGCCAAAGGGCGTTTAGTTATTTTTTGCAAATGTCACAAATTTGTTTTTGTTTTTGCAAATACATTTAAATTTATTTTCTATTATGAAATTTTCCATTTTTAATATGATAAACCCTTTTTAATAGTTTTTTTTTTTGCTAAAATAATTTTAGAGTTATGGCTTTCTTTTTAAGTTAGTATTTTTGTTAAATATGTCAAATTTTTCTAAAATTTTTAGGTAAATAAAATTGTGAGTTAAATAAATAGAAAAATTGGTGTAAAATTTTTTGAGCTAGGATTATGTGTGTTAAAAAAATTTAGGGTAATTTAGTGCTACCCCCCTGATATTCAAAAGTAACTCGTACAACCCCCCTGCACTTTACAACTTCTATCTTACCCCTTTGTAGGAAGTCCCCTTCCTTCATTCACAGTGCAATACACGCGGCTGTTGTTTTAAAATAAAAATAACAAAGTTGCCATTGTCTTCTTGAATATTAAGTTTTACTTTTCTTTGCCATTAAGATGGGAGAAATGGAGGTTTCCGAGGGATGAAATGATGGTGGGGAGAAGCCAGGTTCAGTTCCTCCTTTAACACGATTGTGAGAGCTTTAGATTTGCAGATTTAACATCGGATTACGTTATAATGGCGGTTGGGATGTTGGGAGCCACCGTTCATGGCTGCTCGTCTTTCTTCAGTTATTCACCGATTTGTGAATTCCTTCATTGGAAATGCTAACAATGTAGATAAGAATCATAAGATGACACAGGAGGTTTTGAAGGTTAAAATAGAGGATCAAATGTATGAAATAAAACAATTTTTTTTTGCAGAGAATAATGAAAACCCGTTTGCTTCTCTGCAAAATTTGCAATATGCATATTACTTTCTTGCGGTGCGATTTGGGCATCTTCATGGGATGCACTCACTCGTATTGTGTTTACCCAAACCCTTTTTGGGCAACGACCAAAACTCCACCGGCTTCCCCACCTTCAATACATAGCTCCTCTCGAGCTTTTGGGAGAGGAAATCTTTGAGAGCTTTGCTTTGGTCAATAAAACTTGCTTCTATTCTTCACTCTTCACAAAACACTATTTTCTGCCGGAATTCAACTTGTTGGAAGAATCCGGCGACGTCGAAGCCGGAATACCTTAAATCTCCACCTCAAACATAAAAAATCAAATTTTCAGTCAAAAATTTGATCGAAAAGGATTGTAATACTGTCTGTAAATTGGAATACGAACTGGAGCATTCATCAAATTTTGTTTCGCTTGGGTTAGGATTTCTTTAGATTTATCAGGCTTATCGCCATTGGAGATGAATTAAAAGCTTAAACAGAGAGGGAGAAATTGATGAGATTTGTTGCGGTTATGTTTATACAACACGTTACACGTTTAACGGAGAAGATTCTGGTGGATTTGTTGCTGGGGCGGTGGTGACGGCAAAGAGTTAAAGATGGAAGAAGATGTTGGGGACGGCAAGAGCAACGGTGGAGTTGTTGGGATGGTTACATGGAAGAGATGATATAAAAGGGCAAAATAGTCTTTATACATTAATGATGATGGACACGTGGGATACATGATTGTGGACTGTGAGTCAATGACGGTGAAACTTATTCAAAGGGGGTGTTGCAGCAATCTGAAACTATAGGGAGGTCATACAAAATACTTTTAAATTATAAGGGGGTATTACTAAATTATCCAAAATTTTAGGGTTAACAATGTATAGTTGAAAATCCAAATCCAAATTTGAATAATAGGATATTATACAAAAATTTTGGATATTAGACTCAGATAATTTTTTATATTCCAATACAAATTTAGAGGATTTACATGATATTGATATATCTGATACGATATATAAATAGAATAATTATATATCTATATAACAAAGCAGGGATGTTGTCTCCCCACTTATCGGCTTCACAAAAGATGGCCGAGATCTTATTTCCCAAATGGACGGTGGATCTCAGTCATTCACACCTAATTTTGGCAAATGCTTTGTTGGAGAGTGCTGAAGGCAAGGGCCACCCACTAATATATAACAGATTATATTATATTTATCGTACTTATCGGATGACTTGTTGTTTCATGTGATTCTAATAACAATTGAGTTTTGATTGAATGCGTACATGATTCACTTGTAATGGACTAATGATTCATTTGTAGGCTTGGCCTCACTACGACTTCCTTCTCTAGCTGAAGAGAATAAGGAGATTCGAATCGAATCGAATAATATACGTTCATAGTCTTACTTTTATCTCGCTCTAAGAATCATTTCTATGGGTAAGAATCATTTCTAAAAAACTTTCCAAGGTAACTATACAAACATGGCCTATGATTCTCATAATTATAGTGTCCAATGATGTTTGACTCAGACGCCCAAGAGCTGAGGGCGGGCCCAAGTTTGAAATCTTGGTTTGCAGCCCGGTCCAGCCCGTTTACACCTTTACTTTGACGGCAGAGATGATTTCTAATGCACGGGTCAAAATATGCTCATCTAGAAAGCTTTTATAGCCATTTATTGGTAGGGACGGGATCGGGGGACAACTATTTTTGACAACTATTTTTGTCAACCATTTGGCGGACCGATATAGAAGACGAAGGAATGGCTGATTTTTGGTGAAGATGATCTTTATGGTTAAGAGGGATAAAACTTCGATGACGGGCCCTGTCATCAAGGGAGATGACAGGGCACAAGATATCGGCAAGTGTATTTTGCACCGACGGACCACTTTGGCCTCACCGCACACGTACCGAGGTGAGTACTTGAGTGCTTTTTCCCAGGACACTCACCTGTGTACGTGTGCGGTGAGGCCGAGGTTGTCCGTCCGTACACAATACACGTGCCGATATCTCGTGCCCTCTCATCTACCTTGATGACAGGCCCTGTCATCGAAGTTTTACTCGGTTAAGAGGTCATCTTCACAAAAATTCAAATCATTCCGATAGACTGGTTTAGAAGTTGAAGAATTATGGACCATCTATTTTTTTCTGTGCAACTTGAAAACCACAGGGTTAGAAATTTCAGAATGGGCTGAATTTTTGCAGGGTGATCTATATGGTGAGGAGATTATCCTCACCAGAAATCAGCCATTGATTCATCTTCTCTGTGGGTCCGCCAAAAGGGTTCCTTGTAGGTAAGAATCGTTTGAAGAAAACTTCGGAGGCAACCATACTACTTTCATGGCCTAAAATCATCCAATTTTCCTGGTGTCAGTTGGTCAAGCCAACATTTCCATGTTAATGGTCCTAAGTCTGAGACGTGGCCTTTAACGTGACACGTTCTAAACCGATTATGGTCAATGATGTCACAGTCCGCTGTGCTTTCAATTACTACCCTGATTTGGATATCATAAGTAAGCCTCGGGAAGAGTACTCGAACAATTTTGGCTTCACTGTTTCAGAGCTTCAGAGAGAGAGAGAGATGGTGGAGAAGGAGAGAGTATGTGTGACAGGAGCAGGAGGGTATCAGGCGTCGTGGCTCGTGAAGTTTCTCCTCTCCAAGGGGTATATAGTCCATGGAACCGTTAGAGAACCAAGTAATCTTCTATTCTCTCTCTTATCAGATGAACTTTAGTGACTCTTTGGAAGCATTTCTCCTTTCCCCCACTTTTGATTTTTCTCTGTTTTTCAAAGGTAGATGATGAAATTGTAGATAATTTCTATCTGGGTATCGTCTCCATCGACTTTTCTTTCAAGTTTTGGTTTTATTGTTGTAATTTTTCTACTTCTTTGATTTGATTTTCCTTCATTTTCCTAGTGTGGTTGATGGAATTATGGATTATTTCTATCTGGGTATCCTCTAGATACACGTACACGAAAATCTTTTGGCTCAAAATTTGTTTAAATTTTTCTACATTCGCCAAAATTTCTTGCAGGTGACGAAAAGAATGCTCATTTGAAGAAATTGGAAAAATCCTCAGAGAACCTGCAACTTTTCAAGGCAGACTTGCTGGACTACAACAGTCTTTGTGCTGCCTTTGCAGGATGCAGTGGAGTCTTCCATGTTGCGATGGTAGTTCCTTCGGGCCCTGTACCCAATCCTGAGGTAAGACTGCTTAACGAAAATCAGCTTGATTGGTTATCTCTACCCATATCAGCTGATTTTTAGTGTGTATAAAATATATTCTGCATCTAAATTTTTCCTGAACTATGACAACAAGGAAGAGGAAAACAACCAAATACACAAAAGAGGAAAGGATCTATGTGGTTCGACACTAAGGACTACTTCCACGGGCAACCGATGAGAGCTTCAACTACGTGTGAATGGAATAGATACAAATAAGCCTAAAATTTGGTTATATCTGAGTCCTAAACTGTAGTTTCAGGCCAACAGGGAAAACAATCCAAAACAGGAAATTAGGAGATTGTCCAAAGGAAACATACCAAAGAATTTGGGCGAGGTCACCCCAAGTTGGGTCTGAACCTTACGCTGGCCCAATTACAATAATGATAGAATTTGAAACACCCGATTCATGTTCAACAGAATACTGCTACATATGGAATGGATCACACCTAGGAGATGTCTAGTCTAGAAATCAGCCCTATGGAATGATCCAACCACCATATTTTGGACAAACTGAACAAAATATGGCAACTGGTCCATAAGAAAATCGATAGTGGATGGGTCGGATCATGCAATTGAGGTGATTTTTACCGTCAAGGTCTCCTATATGGGACCTGTCAAATAATGGTAGCAACAACTTCCTTCCCTGTGTATTTTTTTGGCTTTCGGTAGGCTTCCTCTGCCTCTAAAGGCCACCATCTAATAAATCCTTTTCACTCATAAAAACAAAAAAACAAAACTTCCTTCCTTGTGTATCATGTATACAATTAGTTCTGTTGGTAGACGTTTCTTAGATTTCCATATATAATTTCTATCCATTCAATGTCTCTTGTGCGTCCTCTTATTCATCCCTTTATACCCGTATCATTTTGCTCCTATCCACCTTCTATGCTGCTTTAAGGCATTCTATATAAAAAGATGCTTCTCTTCACATTCCCAGATAACTTTCTCGCAGGCAGAACTGGTTGAACCCGCTGTAATGGGTACACATAATGTACTAAAGGCGTGTTCTGAGACAAAAGTGAAGAGGGTTGTGGTGGTGTCATCTGTTGCTGCTGTTATGCTTAATCCAAACTGGCCAAAGGATCAAGTCATGGATGAGTCATGCTGGTCTGACAAGGAATTTTGCAAGACAATTGAGGTACTAATTAGCAAAATAATGTTTAATGGCAGATTTTGGTGAATTTGAATGTATTGATAATTGATTTTCAATTGGGTAAATATACACTGAATGTTATCATTGCAAGCTATAAATGCTTTTGAGTCAATCTAGGCCAACCTGCAATCATCTTTAGATGTACTAAGAACCAACTTCGAACAACTTTGATGATATCTACCGAGTTTCAGTGAGTCCCCAAACTAAGTCTACACTTGGATCATTCGATTGAGTTGAAAAATCTTTAGGGTCTGTTTGGAGAGACCCCAACACAGCTGTTGCTGGGGTTTATTTTTTGGTGGGAAAGCTGGGGTTAGGCAGACCCCTACAAGAATTATATTAAATACAAAACGCTATACACGTAAGTATTTAAAACCTTTGGCATCATCCTCTATAATTTTGAGACCAGGAGGGAAGGAGGAAGGGGCCAAAGAACAAAAAGATGATGCATAATATTTGGAGGCAAGGTAATCAGCTGCCTTGTTAGATTCTCTAAAAACATACTTAATGGACCATCTTCGTCTAGAGTCAAGAATGGAGGCAATCTTTTTTTTTTTGATAAGGTAACATTTATTAAAAGAAAAGAGAGAACAGAAAAGAGGGGAAGCCGAGACAGCTTCCAAAAAAACCAAAAAACCCAAAACTACAACAGGGGAAGAAGCTAAATGTCCCTAAGCATAATGGAATCCCAACGGAGGACTAGATCCTCAAAGGCGATTCCTTTGCACTCCTTGAAAAGCTTGGACCAAAGAATGGAGGCAATCTCACGAAGCATATGTCGGCCTTTCCAAGGAGATCAAAATTTTTGCTTCATCACTTGAACTGCATAGGCTAAATCTGATAAGATTTCCACTTCGTTGATATTGTGTTGAGAAACAATTCTAAGCCCATGAAAGATGGCTATGATTCAATCAGTGCAATAGATTTATTGGGGCAGGGGCCATAGAAGGCAACCAAAGGGGAGCTCAATCTATCTCTAAGGAGACCACCGTAGAACTGTTTCTTTTTTTAAACAGTGCCAGCTGTGTTCTGGGCGTGCATTTGGAAGGTGCCTTTTGTACCTCAAAATTCATCATTCAAATCTTGCCTCCATTGATCCAAAAAAGGCCTAAGATATAATCCTCTTTTTTTTTAGCTTATCAAGGATTTAATTGACTTTCTCTGGATTTGAGAAAATTGGATTACTTTTCTTATCTCAATTCTCAACTATGAGTCAAATTGAGTCAAACTTGGCAAGTTTCTAAGTGCTACAAGCTTGATTTGTACTTACTATAGCGGTTCAGTGATTTATTATGAGGGCATTTGACGAGATTAACTTGATTAGGGATTCAGACTTCTCTCTTTAACTTACTTTTTCCATTTAATTGATTTAAATATGAGATCTATGCACTGTTTTATTTCGTTATTTCCACCATGAATCTGAATCTCAAGTCTGTGTACATAGGGTTGCTTTACGTAAACTAAGCTACCCTTTTTTCTATTGGTGTCAGAACTGGTATTGCTATTCGAAAACAGAAGCAGAAAGTGAGGCTCTAGAGTATGCAAAGGGATATGGGCTCAATGTCATAACAGTTTGTCCATCCATTATTATCGGACCAATGTTGCAATCGACATTGAATGCTAGTAGCTCGTATCTGCTCAAGATTTTGAAAGGTATCTCCTCATAATACTATAGCTATCCATCTTGTGTATAAATACATATGATTGTACATCTATGAATGCGGATATGTATCGATGTCTACACGTGTTCATGTATCTTTCTTGCAAGCTAGAGATTGCAAAAAAAAAAAAAAAACATATGGATAGGACTTGGTACCATTGTTCATGATAATGCTTCATCTTTCTCTGTGCACGTCAGCTCCATAGCGCTAAGTTACACTTTCATTTGATATGACCAATCAGATGGGTGCGAGTCACTAGAGAACAACGTTCGGCCATTTGTAGATGTCCGTGACGTGGCCGAAGCACTGTTGCTGGTATATGAGAAGCCCGAAGCAGAAGGAAGATACATATGTTCACCGCACACGATCACAGTGCAGGATCTGACAAACAAGTTGAAGAGCATGTATCCTAACTACAATTATCCCAAGAAGTAAGTTCCATCACTACATTGATTATTTGCACTATGATAGGAAACCTAAGGCACCCATCAAGTAGATCAGAACAGTACATTTGAAGGGGCATTGTACTAGGATAGGAAACCTAAGGTACTCATCGAGTAGATCACACCAGTAGAAGTTTGGTATGTGCAGTGCTGGGGCCAATATCATTTAATGGGTCTTATGTAGAAGATCTCTCCAGGCCAAAATATGTCTGATGGGATGATCCAAGTGTTCCATCTTTTTCGTGTGTGTGTAACATTTTGCCTAGTAGATATGCACTCCGGTTTGTATAGGACTGGGTCTCATACAAAGTTCTATAGGACCCTTCCCAAAATGCCATATGGCACACTTTTTTGGACCCACTGACCCCATGATTGTGGGTCCACCCGAAGTCTGGCCTGATTGGCTATTATAACTTTGGATTTGAGTTTTTTTCTTTAGTTTTTTTAACTGTGTGCCTGATAGATATCGGCTTGTATAGGACTGGGTCTCATACAAAGTTTGATATACCGCGTGGCACACTCTTTTATGCATACTGACCCCATTAATGTTTGGCCCACTCCTTAGTGGACCCACACACCAAAAATCAGCCTGATTTGTGATTTCTAGCCGTTGGATTTGAGTTCTTATTTTATGTTTGTGAAGACCGTGACAAAAAGAAACACAAATCCAACTGCTAAAGTCATCAATCTGACTGATTGTTGGTGTCTCTGTCCACGGGGTGTGCAACATTTACGGGGTCAGTGAGCCCAAAAGAGTGCCTAGTGGCATTTTGGAGAGGGGTCCTATCAAACTTTGTATGAGACCCAGTCGTGCCCAAGCCGGACTCAGAGATACCCAAGTAGATGTCTCATATATACCACAGAGTACTGCTTTGGCAATTGGAAACAGTCTGCCTGACCAGTAGCTTGGAGCCGTAGACTTATATTAGAAAATGTCACGGTCATATTTATTTATTTCTCTTTTCACAGATTTACAGAGGTAGAGGAAGAAGGGAGGATGAGTTCAGAGAAATTACAGAAGTTGGGATGGAAGTACAGACCATTAGAAGATAGCCTAGTTGACTCTGTTCAAAACTTCCAAGAGAAGGGGATCTTGGAGAAGGTATAGCCAACATTTGTTTGTTAATTAAAAATGGTTTGTAATATTTTTATCCAAGATATTCTAGGTTTATTGTGGGCCCAACCTATGCTTATCCGATATCGACTGTTACAGGTGCTTGTTTCGCCCTTGATTATAGATTTGTGATTTGTGATTACAGTAATCAGGATATGTAATCGTCGGGAACAAAATATGCCCTTTTTTTCTGATATCTGTTATTTTCCCATTTTTTCATTTTCCCCATGCGTTACAATCCGTTATAATGGACAACGGTAACGTCTCCAGTCGTTATACTGTTATAATGGCCCTTTTAAACCTTGTATGGATAACTGGTACCTGAAATGACTCGTTCACCGATGCTGAGGCTATAAAATTAATTTTCCTTTAGGGCGTAAATGGATCAGATCAGGAGTTGCTAGCAAGGGTGCAAATGGATTTAACTAGGGTTTGACCCAGATCCAACATGTCTGATCCAAATGTATACGCAGGCCCCACATTACATTCCAACCAAATCAAGATGGAATCTCCAATTCAAGCCAAATAACCCGTTTCGATCTGGAGAACCGCTAGGCTGAAAAATCAACGTGATTGACAATTTGAAATAATTCAACCATGGTTTAAAAACGGTGGTTGTAACAGAGTTGGACCTCCCCCTTTACGTTATATGCCGTTTTTACACTCAAAGAATAACAACCATTATTTTACATTATAACAGAAATAATGACCGTTTTTTTCTGAAAAAAATTTGTTAAAAAAAGTCCGTTATTTCTGTTATTTTCCGTTATAAAGTTTATTAAAAATTTAAATTTTGGCGCTGTTATTTTCTATTTTTTTTTCTTCGTTATTGCCCCCGTGCATTACAATCCGTTATAACGGAAAAAACGGTAGCACCCCCAGTCCGTTATACAGTTATATTGGTCACTTTTGAACCTTGATTCCAACAGTTGAAGTGGGTAGGAGTGGATCTATATCTAATGGATATCTCACTTCAGGTTATCTGCCACTCCCAACCCGAAAACGGATCAATAAGACAACCAAGACAATTTGCTTTTATTTTTTCACTTTACACCATCCCATCTTTTTCCTTCTTGTTGCTGGATATCTCGTTCGTACACATCTTCTCATTGTTTCTCGAGCCTCTAATGAGTTACAGACAGTTCAAAAAGATAAAAAATTTGATACCCACTCTCAATCCAAGAAAATGAGGAGGATTATGTCAAGTTGACGGCCTGTGCAAAAGTTTAGTCGAATCTTTGACATAATGATAGAGGTAATAAGAAAATATCTTAAGACTAAGGGTCGCTCTACGGGTGCCCACATTGGACCAAAATGCCCCATTTTAGTTTGGGCACCCAGCCCCTCCTCCTTCGTTTTCTCACCCTACTCTCTCTCTCTCTCTCTCTCTCTCGGGTTACCCGAGAGAGAGAGAGAAAGGGAGAGAGGAAAGATACTGAGAGTGAGGGAGAGGAGAGAGAGAGAGGAAACAAAGGAGAAGGGGTGGGGTGCCCAAACTAAAAAGGGCATTTTGGTCCCATGTGGGTGCCCCACCGAATTGTGTAGGTGCCCGTAGAGCGACCCTAAGACTAATGCTTTGACAAAAAATATAGTTTTAAGCAGAGTTGAGAATGGTGAAATAGGATTCATGTTGTCGATCGGCAGCCCAGAAGAGAGAGAGAGAGAGAGAGAGAGAGAGAGAGAGAGAGAGAGAGAGAGAGAGAGAGAGAGAGACGTACCTGGCGGTGCCGGTTGGCTTCTTCTTCTTCTTTTTTTTTTTTTTTTACGTTGCCTTCTTCTTTTTCTTCTCTCTGCTGGGTTTTCTTTTTTGGTTTCCTATGCAACTTATTTGCACACACCATTCCACATCATAAGGTGTGTGCCATTATGGAAATGGTGTGTGCAAATAGCAGCACCCAAAAAATATCATGTACATTGCCTTCAACTAGCTTGTATTAAAAGAGGACGTTACCAAAATAACAGCCCATGTAGTGGATATCTCATTTTTTCGATTTTGGGCGTTGTCAACGTTACCATTAAAACAAAGGTTTAAAAGAGGACGTTTTAATGGTACAACGGACTGAGGCGTTACTGTTAAAATGGATTTTAACAAATTTAACAAAAAAAATGGCACTGAAATTCAAAAACAAAAAACGGATTTTAAGGAAAATAATGGCCTATTTTCACAAATTTTTTCAGATTTTAACAGCTGTTAAAACGATTTTAACGACCGTTAAAACGGACAAAACAGCCGTTATTTTCTAAGTGTCAAAATGGTTTTTAAAGTAGCGGGCTTGGGTGTTAAAACCGTTTAAACGGTATTTTTTTAAACCATGATTATAAAAATAAAAACACGTTACTATTATAACGGTCATTTTTTTTAACCATGACGACCAAACATCCGTGGATCCCACTTTCACAACTAGGCCGTTCAGATTGTCTTTTAGCTATGGCTATAGGATTAGCATAAGTGGATAAAATAAACGCTATCTAAATTTCAAAACAGACGAAAAGAAGACCGTTATAAGCATTCAGACAAAATACAAAGGGCAAATAATCAAATCAAAACAGGCCGAGTATAGACCGAGAAATTTGTTGAAGCGGTGGCAATCGTGTACCAATGATCGTGCGCCACATATAAATGTGGTTTAAGCCATGGTTTTAAAAATGACCATTTAAACCATCCGCCCCAAGCCCATTTCATTAAAAACCATTTTGACTCTTTGAATTTAACGGCCGTTTTTTTTTATTTTAATGGCTGTTAAAATCGTTTTAACTGCTGTCGAAATCTAGAAAAATTTGTGAAAAAGGCCATTATTTCCGTCAAAATCTATTTATTTTTTAAATTTGAATTTCAGCGCCATTTTTTCCGTTATCCATTTTAACGATAACGCCCCCAGTCCGTTATACCATTAAAACGGCCTCTTTTTTAATAGCCGTTAAAATCGTTTTAACAGTTGTTAAAATCTGGAAAATTTTGTGAAAAAAAATGCCATTAAATGAGTTAAAATCCGTTAAAAATATGTGCCACGTGTCATATTGAGGGTTCCAAACAATTAAAGTGCAAGTGGGCCCAAAAAGGTGTGCCAATTGTCATATTGGTAGATATACAAGGAGGCCCAGTTAAATATTTTCACACTTTGCCGGGTAAATCTGTGGGCCAGCTAAATATTTTATTGAAAAAAATTAATGGCGCGTCAAACACTACGAAAACAGCATTAGCACACCCAAGAGCCAGGGCCGGGCCCAAACTTGAGATCTTGTCTTGCCGCGTGGCCCCTTTACACCCTTAATTTTGACCACAGAAACGATTTCTAAGATAAAAATATATGTTCATCTAGAAAGCTTTTATGGCCATTTATTAGTAGGGTCGGGATCGGGGGACAACCATTTGGCTTACCCACATAGAAGATGAATCAATGGCAGATATTTGGTGAGGTTGATCTCTATGGTGAGGACTGAGGAGATCATCCTCACAAAAACTCAAATCATTCTGATATTCGGGAGGATGATCTCTTGAAAACCACAACTTACCATTTTAGACAACCATCTTCTATGTGCGTGCACCAACCATATTTCATGGCCCTCGGATTTTGAGATGATAACATAATAAAAATGTACAACGTTTTTAGGCTACCACCGGGACTCTAAAATAAGCCTCGGAAAGAGTACTCGAACACATGCTGGTTTGAGTTTCAGAGAGAGAGAGAGAGATGGTGGAGAAGGAAAGAGTTTGTGTGACAGTTGCAGGAGGGTATCAGGCGTCGTGGGTCGTAAAGTTTCTCCTCTCCAAGGGGTACATAGTCCATGGAACCGTTAGAGAACCAAGTAATCTTCAATTCTCTCTCTTATCAGATGACATTTAGTTATCTTTGGAAGCATTTCTCCATCCCCCACTTTTGATTTTTTCTCTGTTTTTTTAGGGTAGATGATGAAATTTGAGATAATTTCTATCTGGGTATCCTCTAGATACACGTACACGAAAATCTTTTGGCTTAAAATTTCTGTGTAACTTCTTCTCCATTCACCAAAACTTGTTGCAGGTGATGAAAAGAATGCTCATTTGAAGAAATTGGAAAAATCCTCAGAGAACCTGCAACTTTTCAAAGCAGATTTGCTGGACTACAACTGTCTTTGTGCTGCCATTGCAGGATGCAGTGGTGTCTTCCATGTTGCCAGTCCAATTCCTTCGGGCCGTGTACTCAATCCTGAGGTAAGTCCAATGTTTTTAAAACTCGGAACTCGGACTTGACTTGGAAGTCCATCGGGTCGAGTCACCTCGATGACTCGGGAGTCGACTTGGCAAGTCATTTTTTTTTTCTAAGTATAACAGTTTTATTAGATAGAGACCCTCAGAGGCTGAGAAAGCCTACCAAAAGCCTAAGCAATATACAAAGAGAAATAAAAATAATTTTTGACAAATATAAAACATCACCAAAAGCCTCAACAATCCCAGACACTAACCCCTCCCCCTGCTTGCCAACTCCGTCCATCTGAAGACAATGTCCTCGAAGGAGATACCTTTCCCTTCCTCGTACAACTTAACCCAGTAATAAACCAACCCCTTAATATCCAAGATGATCTACTCCAAATTTAATCTTTTGCTCTCAAACACCCTATTATTCCTCTCTCTCCACACGCCCCATAATATTGCTAATGGTGTCAAAGCCCACATTCTCCTCCCAAGTCTCCCAAGCCCCTTCCCTTTCCAAGCAAAGAATAACTCCTTAATCGACTTAGGAACTACCCAGCACACTCCAAACTCCCTGAATAACCCTGTCCAAATGAGCCATGTGCATCTGCAGTGTAAAAACGAATGTTCAACTGATTCCCGCTTTCCAAGCACATAGTACAATGATCCAAAACACTTACTCTTCACTTCCACAAAAAGTCCATTGTTTGAAGTCTCCCTCGAACTGCACTCCATGCTAGAAATCTCACCTTAGATGGAGCTCTGCTTCCCCACACCTTAGTAACTGGAAACTCCTCTGTCTCCCCTCCCTCAAAAGCACCATAAAAAGAATTAATAGAAAATTTACCTTTGCTATCAAAGGTCCACCATCAAGAATCATTCTGCGAATTTAGATTAGGGAGCTCTCCCATCTTGCTCATCAAAGCTTCCACGCGTGGCACCTCCCAGTCATAGAGTTGACGGCGAAAACCAAGCTCCCATGTCGGTTGACCATCAATAGTAACCTGCATCTCGCTAACAGAAGCAGATTTCTTATCTGAAATAAGAAAGAGATCATGAAACTCAGTTTTAAGGTTAGCTTCCGAACACCATCTATCCTCCCAAAAAAGAACGTTGTTCCCCCTACCCACTTTAAACATCGCCCCCCCTCTTCGAACTTGTGTAATCCATTCATGATTCCTCGCCACACACCAGATCCATACGCATCCCTCAACCTACCACTACTCGAGCCCATGATACTTTCCCCAAACTTACCCGCTATAACTCTGCGCCATAAACTATCTCTCTCAATCCCAAACCTCCACAGCCATTTCCCTTTCAAAGCTTCGTTAATCCATCGTAAATCTCTCACCCCTAAGCCTCCTCTTTCTTTCGATCTAGTCACTACCTTCCATCCGACGTGAGGCTCATGCAGGCCCACCCCTAATCCCTTCCCTTGACCCACGTCACCCTCATAGTAATAATTAATTAATCCCTTGACCCGAGTCATTAAATTAATTATTTAAAAAAATTAAAAAATCATAAAATATAGAAAAAATACTGAAACCATTGAATTTCGAGTCGACTCGGCCTTTAAACGGTTGACTTGGCCAAATTTTGAGTCCACCTGGCCGAGTCTCGAGTCAACTCGGCAAGGCTTACAATTTTACAAATCCGAGTTTGTATGCCGAGTCGACTCGAAATACGATCGAGTCGGTCGACTCAGCAAGTTTTAAAACATTTGGTAAGACCAAGGTTTTAAAAGGGTCGTTATATCGGACTGGGGGCGTTACCATTTTTTCCGTTGTAATAAATTATAACGCTCAGGGGTAAAAACGAAAAATAATGGGAAACTAATAGCGCTGAAATTCAAATTTAAAATTTGAAAATTTGAATTTCAACTTTTTTAAAATGGAAAATAACGGAAATAACGGCCATTTTCACAAATTTTTCCAGAAAACAACTGTCGTTATTTTTGTTATAACGGAAAAATAACGGCCATGATAATGAAAATAACACTAGTTATTTTTTGAGCATATTAAGGGTACATAACGTAACGGGGGAGGTCCGAATCCGTTACAACAGCCGTTTTTAAACCATGGGTAAGGTCGTAAGAGTACTTTACAATTTACAGTTTAGTTTTTGCGAAAATCGAGGATAAACTTGACAACAAAGAAGAAGAAAAACAAGCAAACAAACACAAGAGACAAGGATCTATGTGGTTCACCAATCCAATCCCAACCAGGCTCTGCCTCGCCCCAAGATCACTGTTTCACAAAGGAGTCCCACTGTCTCGGGAGAGATGGGCCGATCCCGTTCTGGATCGGACCAATCCAGATGGGGATCAGAGCCCACCGATACAATTCGTGTGTCCCCTTATTCATCCCTTTATACCCATATAATTTTGCTCCTATATAATCCACCTTCTATGCTGCTTCAAGGCATTTTATGTAAAAAAGAAGCTTCTCTTCACATTCCCAGATAACTTTCTTGCAGGTAGAACTGATTGAGCCCGCTGTAACGGGTACACGTAATGTACTAAAGGCGTGTTCCGATACAAAAGTGAAGAGGGTTGTGGTTGTGTCATCTGTTGGTGCTGTTATACTTAATCCAAACTGGCCAAAGGATCAACTCATGGATGAGTCGTGTTGGTCCGACAAGGAATTTTGCAAGACAACTGAGGTAACTAATTAGCATCTGTTGCTGTTTTTAAAATGTGTGCCGGCTGTGTTCTGGGCGTGCATTTGGAAGGTGCCTTTTGCGCGTCAAAATTCATCATTCAAATCTTGCCTCCATCCAAACGAGGCCTAAGATATAATCCATTTTTTTTATAGCTTTTCAAGGACTTAATTGACTTTCTCTCTGGATTTGAGAAAATTGGATTACTTTTCTTATCTCAATTCTCAACTATGCACTGTTTTATTTCGTTATTTCCACCATGAATCTGAATCTCAAGTCTGTGTAGGTATCATGGTTGCTTTACGTAAACTAAGGCCGTGTTTGATTGCACCAAGTGATTTTCTTAGGAAAACACAACTGTCCATTGTTAGATAGCCAGTATAAATCTGAATCTCAAGTCTGTGTAGGTAGCATGGTTGCTTTACGTAAACTAAGCTACCCTTTTTTCTATCCGTGTCAGAACTGGTATTGCTATTCGAAAACAGAAGCAGAAAGTGAGGCTCTAAAGTATGCAAAGGGATATGGGCTTAATGTCGTAACAGTTTGTCCATCACTTATTATCGGACCTATGTTGCAATCTACACTGAATGCTAGTAGCTTGTTTCTCCTCAGGATTTTGAAAGGTATCTTCAGATTGCAAAAAAAATAAAAAAATACATATATATAGTTCTTCATACCGCACTGTTCATGATAATGGTTCATCTTTATCTGTGCATGTCAGATGGGTGTGAGTCACTGGAGAACAAAGTTCGGCCAATCGTAGATGTGCGTGATATGGCTGAAGCACTGTTGCTGGTATATGAGAGCCTGAAGCAGAAGGAAGATACATAGGTTCACCGCATACGATCACAATGCAGGATCTGATCAAGAAGTTGAGGAGCATGTATCCTAACTACAATTATCCCAAGAAGTAAGTTCCATCATTATGTTGATTATTTGCACTATGATAGGAAACCTAAAGTAGGCACCCATCAAGTAGATCAGAACGGTACATGTGGAGGTTCACACGGCCACTACAAGTATACCATGTGAAGGACCAGGTCTCATACAAAGTTCGATAGGACCCTTCCCAAAATGCCATGTGGCAAACTCTTTTGAACCATCCCATGATTATGGGTCCACCCAAAAGTCAGCCTGACTGGTGATTATAGCCGTTTGAGTTGAGTTTTTTTTTTTTTTTTCCCTCTTGTATGCTTGGTAGATATTGGCTTGTATTGGACTGGGTCTCATACAAAGTTTGATCAGACCGTTCCCAAAAATGCCCCGTGCCACATTGATCCCATGAATGTTGGCCCACTCCTCGGTGGACCATACACCAAAAATCAGCCTGATTTGAGTTCTTTTTTTTCTTCATGGGCTTAGAACTTCTCCATAGCCTGTTTATGAAGCCCACAACAAAAAGATGCTCTAATCCAACTGCTAGGAATCATCAATCAGACTGATTTTTGGTGTCATGTCCATGGGGTGGGTAACATTTATGGGTCAGTGGGACAGGAGAGTGCCATATGGCATCTTGGGGAGGGGTCCTATCAAACTTTGCATGAGAACGACAAGGTCCTACACAAGCCGGACTCGTAGATATCCCATGTCTATTTTTGGCCTAGTAGATTTCTCATATATACCGCACGCATACCGCTTTGGCAATTGCATAGTCTGCCTGACCATTAGCTTTTATGTCTGTCTTCACAGACTTACAGAGGTAGAGGAAGATTGGAAGCTGAGTTCAGAGAAATTACAGAAGTTGGGACGGAAGTACAGACCATTAGAAGAGAGCGTCGTTGACTCTGTTCAAAACTACCAAGACAAGGGGATCTTGGAGAAGGTATAGCCAACATGTGTTTGTTAATTAAAAATGGTTTGTAATATTTTTATCCATGATATTCTAGGTTTATTGTGGGCCCAACCTATTCTTATCCGGTATCGACCGTTACAGGTGCTTGTTTCGCCCTTGATTATAGATTTTGTGATTTGTGATCTTCAATAAATTTCAGGTTTTACATACCCCTATCATCTGATTACATTAATCAGGATATGTAATTGTCAGGAACAAAATAGGCCCATTAATTTTTTTCCCGATATTTCCGTTATTTTCCAATTTTTTCATTTTCCCCATGCATTACAATCCGTTATAACGGACACGGTAACGCCTCCAGTCCGTTATACTGTTATAATGGCCCTTTTAAACCTTGGTATGGATAACTGGTACCCGAACTGAAATGACTCGTTCACCGATGCTGAGGCTATAAAATTAATTTTCCTTTAGGGCGTAAATGGATCAGATCAGGAGTTGCTAGCAAGGGAGCAAATGGATTGGACTAGGGTTTGACCCAGTTCCAACATGTCCGATCCAAATTTATAGGCAGGCACCACATTACATTCCAACCAAATCAAGATGGAATCTGCAATTCAAGCCAAATAACACGTTTCGACCTGGAGAACCGCTAGGCCGAAAAATCAACATGATTGAAAATTTGAAATAATTCCAACCATGGTTTAAAAAACGGCCGTTATAACGGAATCGGACCTCCCCTGTTATGTTATGTACCATTTTAACTCTTGAAAAATAACAGCCGTTATTTTTTGTTATTTTGTTATAACAACCGTTATTTTCTGAAAAAAAATTGTTAAAAAAAGTCCATTATTTTTAGTTCTAAAGTTTATTGAAATCTTGAAATTCAATATTTAAATTTTGGCGCCGTTATTGTGTGTTATTTTCTGTTCGTTATTCCCCCGTCCATTACAATCCGTTATAAGGGAAAAAACGGTAAGGCCCCCAGTCCGTTATACCGTTACATTGGCCACTTTTAAACGTTGATTCTAACCATTGAAGTGGGTAGGAGTGGATCTATATTTAATGGATCACTTCAGGTTACCTGCCACTCCCAACCTGAAAACTGATCAAAATTGTTTTTCGTTTTTTTTTTTCACACCACCATCCCATCCTTTTCCTTCTTGTTGCTGGATATCTCGTTCGGTACACATCTTCTATTTGTTTCCTGCGCCTCTAGTGGGTTACCGACAGTTCAAAAAGATCAAATCTTTAATACCCACTCTGATCTAGTGCATACTCGGCAAAGGCGAAAGCTCAGGCAGCAATCAATGCTCAGATTCATGTGATTATTTTGTCTAGGATTCTAAATAATAATCAAATCAAAAGAGGGCGAGAAATTTTTTGAAGCGGCGATCATGTCCAAGGCAACCATACAAACATCGCCTACAACTATCCAAGGATAATTATAGTGTCCAACGGTGTCTGACTCAAACGAACGCTGTGGGACCCACCCCTAGGGCTGATTTTGAGTAAGAATGATCTCCTCACCATTGTGATCATCCTCCAAAAAAAAAAATCAGGCCAGACTGAATTTTCTGACCCACCACCCCTCCAAAATTTGCTCTTTGATTCTGACCGTTCGTTTTCTGAAGAGCAAATTTGGTTGGGTCAGAAACTTCAGAATAGCATTGAGATCATCCTCGAAAAAAATCAGGCCAGTCCGAATTTTCTGACCCCACCCCACCAAAATGTGCTCTTTCTTTCTGATCGTTCGTTTTCTGAAGGGTAAATTTGGTTGGGTCAGAAACTTCAGAATACCATTGTGATCATCCTCCAAACAAATATGGACAGTCTTGAGTTTTCTGATCCCACCCCACCAAAATGTGCTCTTTCTTTCTGACTGTTCGTTTTCTGAAGAGCAAATTTGGTTAGGTCAGAACTTCAGCATACCATTGTGATCATCCTCCAAAAAATCAGGAGTCTTGAGTTTTCTGACCCCACCCCACCAAAATATGCTCTTTCTTTCTGACCGTTCGTTTTCTGAAGACCAAATTTAATTGGGTCAGAAACTTCAGAATGGTCTGGTTTTGTGAGGATGATTATCCTCATATGCAAAATCAATTGAAAAAAGATGTAACAAGGTATGCCTGAAACTGTTTCAAATGCGGAAGCACAATTTTCGTTACTAAACGCTGTCATATTTTTGTTACTCACCGCTGTCATCTGGGCCCACTGACCGCATGGATGTTTATCCCACCCTTTGCGGAGATACAGACCAAAAATCATCCTGATTGGTAATTTATAACCATTAGATTTTAGCACTTTTTAGCATTATATTTAAGGCGCTCTTATAGCCGTTGAATGTAACTATTTTTTTAGTACTAAAATCAATGGCAAGAAATCATCAAACAAGCTGATTTTTTATTTGAAGGTCTATTAAGGGATGGGCTAAACATCCATGAGTCAGTGGCCCAGATGGCAGCGGCGACTACCAAAAATGCCGCTTCCGCATTTGAAAAGATTTCAGGTATACCTTGTTATATCACGACCCTATCCAATTTTACTGGTGTCATGGGAGTAAAACTTGTGTCACAAGATGTTGTGACGGAAGCCGGTCACAGCACTCAATACGAGCCACGTGTCATACTATTAGACGACGATGAACCGTATGGATGTTTGGCCAGTCCCTCTGTGGACCGGTACACAAAAAATCAGCTTGATTAGTGATTTCTAACCGATTCAATTGAAGTTATTTTCATGGGTTGATTTTAACGGTGGGAATTTGAGCATGATTGAGCGTTAGTCGGGTGCAAAAATCGAAAGGTTGTAGATCACTAATCATTCTGATTTTTGGTTTGTAGGTCCACCGAGGAACTGGGCCAAACATCCATACAGTCAGCGCTCTCTGAGCGTATGCAACGTGGCTCATATTGAGTGCTGTGACCGGCTTCCGTCACAACATCTTGTGACACAAGTTTTACTCGTGTCATGGATCAAGCAAGCCTTTCCCAGGTTAATGACACCTAAATCCGCCACGTCACCTAAATCAGATTTTGAGATGAATAACGTCACTTTCAGAGTTTCAAGAGAGAAGAGAGAGGGAGATGGTGGAGAAGGAAAGAGTATGTGTGACAGGAGCAGGATGGTATCAGACTATCAGGCGTCGTGGCTCATGAAGTTTCTCCTTTCCAAGGGGTACATAGTTCATGGAACCGTTAGAGAACCAAGTAATCTTCAATTCTCTCTCTCTCTTATCAGATGAAATTTAGTAATCTTTGGAAGCATATTTCTCCTTTCCCCACTTTTGATACACGTACACGAAAATCTTTTGGCTTAAAATTTCAGTCTAATTTTTTCTACGTTCACCAAAACTTATTGCAGGTGATGAAAAGAATGCTCATTTGAAGAAATTGGAAAAATCCTCAAACAACCTGCAACTCTTCAAGGCAGACTAGCTGGACTACAACGGTCTTTGCACTGCCATTGCAGGATGCAGTGGTGTCTTCCATGTTGCCAGTCCAGTTCCTTCGGGCCGTGTACTCAATCCTGAGGTAAGACGACCAATGTTTTAAAACTCGAATTCAGACTGGACTCGACTCGGAAGTCCATCGAGTCAAGTCACCTCGAATATGACTCGGGAGTCGACTTAGCGAGTCATTAAATTAACTATGAAATATTATAAAATATAGAAAAAAAAATTCTAAAGACCATGGTTTTAATCTTTTAAAAACAGCCATTCAACGGTTTTAACGGCCGTTTAAACGGGAACACCTCAAACCGTTTCCGTTAAAACCGTTTAAACACGTTTTATCCATTTTGAATAAAATGGCCGTTTTTTTTGTTTTAACGGACGTTAAAACCATTTAAACAGTCGTTTAATTCTGAAAAAATTTGTGAAAAAAATGGCTGTTAAATCCGTTTAATTCCATTAAAATCCGTTAAATTCTTTTTTTTTTTATTTTCAAATTTCAAAATTTGAATTTCAGCGCCATTTTTTCCGTTTTCTTCCATTTTTACTCCTGGCCGTTTCAATCAGTTTTAACTTCCGTTTAAACAGTTTAAACGCTAACGCCCCCAGTCCGTTTAACCGTTAAAACAGCCTCCTTTAAACCTTGCTAAAGACATTTAGAAATTCAAAAAAAAAAAAAACATAGAGTTTTCAGTCAACTCAGCCTTTAAACGGTTGACTTGGGCCACTTGACCAAGTTTGAGTCCACCTAGCCAAGTCTCAAATCCAAATTTGTATGCCGAGTCGACTTGAAATATGATTGAGTCAAGTCAACTCAGTGAGTTTTAAAACATAGGGTAAGACTACTTAACAAGTTAATTTTTCTCTGTGATTATATATTTCTTAAGGGTGGGGCTCAAGGGACCCCATTTTTTACCCCCATCTTGGCGTACCCACATAGAAGATGAATCTATGGCTGATTTTTGGTGAGGATGATCTCTATGGTGAGGAGATCATCCTCACAAAATTCAAATCATTCTGATATTCATAGGCTGGTTTAGAAGCTGAAGAATTATGGACCATTGATTTTTACCGTGGAACTTGAAAACCACATTCGAAGGGGTTAGAAATTTCAGCATGGGCTGATTTTTTGTTGGGGTAATCTATACGGTGAGGTTATCATCCCCACCAAAAATCAGCCACAGATTCGTCTTCTATGTGGGTACGGGAAGATAGGGGTCAAAAATGGGGTTCCCTTGAGCCCGAACCACTTCTTAAATGGGTTGCTGCGGAAATCGAGGATTGATGACAAACTATGACAACAAAGTAGAAGAAAAACAAGCAAACAAACACACGAGACAAGGATCTATGTGGTTCACCACTAAGGACTACAATCGAGAGCTTCAACTATATGTCAATTATACGCGATTTGAAAAGATACAAATAAGCCTAAAAATTTGTTTTTATACCAACAAGGAAAACTAAATTAGCCGCGGATTACCCAAAGAAAACGTACCAAAGAATTCGAATTCAGGCGAAGGGGTCGCCCGCCCCAAATAATATATGTGTCCCTTTATTCATCCTTTTATATACATACGCCCATGTCATTTTGCTCCTATCTACCTTCTCTATGATGCTTTAATGCATTTTATATAAAAGGATAATTTTCGTCACATTCCTAGATAACTATCTCGCAGGTAGGACTGATTGAGCCTGCTGTAATGGGCACGCGGAATATACTAAAGGCGCGTTTCGAGACAACAGTAAAGAGGGTTGTGGTTGTGTCATCTGTTGCTGCTGTTACGTTTAATCCAAACTGGCCCAAGGATCAAGTCATGGATGAGTCATGTTGGTCCGTTAAGGAATTTTGCAAGATAACTGAGGTAACTAATTAGCAAAATAATGTTTAATGGCAGATTTTGATGAATTAGAATGTATTTTAACTGATCCAATGCCTTATCGCATGTTTCTAGCCACCTGTATTGCATGGACACGGACACGTACAACACATATACAAGGTGTCGGAGTCGGCAAACCCTAAAAAAAATAGGATTAAGAGATTAGGCTGAATATTTAATTATTAAATTATTTTTATTTTATAACGACCAGTCTGTGGTGAAATATCGAGATTTTCTTGGTAGATTTCGGTAGGGTTTTTACCAAATCTTAGAAGCAAAACCCTATTCTCTCTCTCTCTCTCTCTCTCTCTCTCATGGAGTTCAAACTCTAAATTTCAAATATTTATTTATTTTAAAAGAATTCAGAAAATAAAATAAAAAAACACAAAGAGTCCCAAGCGAGTCTGCAGGTTTGAAGGGATTAGTAGTCAGGAGGAGACGCTTGGGAAGATTGGGTCTTCTTTAATTTTTGTTGTTGTTGTTGCGTTTGCTTTTCTTTGTGATTTTTTTTTTTTTTTAAATTTTGAATTTCAGCGTCACTTTTTTCCATTTTTTTTTTAAAATTCCGTTAAAATCATTTTTTTTCATTTTTGCCCCTGGCTGTTTCAATCCGTTTTAACGGTTTTAATAGTAACACCCCCAGTCTGTTAAACCGTTAAAACGGCCTCCTTTAAACCATGTATAGATCGATGTACTAAGAACAAACATCTAATAACATGATATCTACTGAGTTTCAGTGAGTCCCCAAACTAAGCTACCCTTTTTTCTATGGGTGATGACAGAACTGGTATTTCTTTTCCAAAACAGAAGCAGAAAGTGAGGCTCTGGATTATGCAAAGGGATATGGGCTCGATGTCGTAATAGTTTGTCCATCCATTATTATCGGCCCAATGTTGCAAACCACAATGAATGCTAGTAGCAGCTTGTTTCTACTCAAAATTTTGAAAGGTATCTCCTCATACTATAGCTATCCATCTTATGTGTATACATACATTTCTAAGCTACAATTTCATTTGATATGACCAATCAGAGGGCTGTGAGACATTGGAGAACAAAGTTCGGTCGATCGTAGATGTGCGTGATGTGGCTGAAGCATTGTTGCTGGTATATGAGAAGCCGGAAGCAGAAGGAAGATACATATGTTCGTCATACACAATCACAATGCAGGATCTGATCAACAAGTTGAAGGGCATGTATCCTGACTACAATTATCCCAAGAAGTAAGTACTTCTCTTAAAACCTGAATAAATACTCCAAAAGCATCTAGGTGATAGAGTGCAGAAAGCTCAAGTCTTAACCTTTAGGATCCTAACATTCCACCATGCTTCCAAGGCCGACGTCTATGGTGGCCCACTCTTAGGTGGCTTCTATTCCGATAATCCTATTTTCTCACTTTTTATGAGTGGGCCCCGACATTTTTTCTGGTACCTTTATTTTTCTTTTTTGAGCAAGCTCGCTGATAGCCCTTTCCCCAGGTCGCCCTTCCCGCGATTTGAACCATGACATGGGGTCGACTCTATGTCAAGACCTAAACCAATACTACAAAAGCACCTAGGTGATAGAGGTGGAGAGAGCTCAAGTCTTAACCTATAGGATCCTAACAACTACATTGATTAGGAAACCTAGGGTACCAATCAAGTAGATCAGAACAGTATATGTGCAGGGGCATTGTACTAGGATTGGAAACTTGAGGTACTCATCAAGTAAATCACACCGGTACAAGTATGCATGTGAAGGGATTGGAAACCTAAGGCTGTGTTTGGTAGCGCGTCTTCAACCGAAGACGTGTGTCTTGAAAGTCTACGTCTTCAACTAGATCACACCAGTACAAGTATGCATGTGAAGGGATTGGAAACCTAAGGCTGTGTTTGGTAGCGCGTCTTCAAACGAAGATGTGCGTCTTGAAAGCCTACGTCTTCAAGGTGCATACCTTTAAAGGTCAAGATCGACATTTGGTTCTACAAACCACAGTAGGCACCGCATAAGAACAAAGGATGATAAATCATGTGGGCTCAGCATACCTAGAGTGGGTCACACATAATAACTAGAGTTGATAGATCATGTGGGGCCCACATGTTAACGGGGACGATAAATCATGTGGGCCCCATATAAAAATGGAAATTGATGGATCATATGTGGTTCCCACATAATAGAGGTGTGTTGATAGATCATACATATGCTATATGTCAAGTGGGCCATACATTAGGTGGGCTAAGCCGGTTGGGGGTGTAGGGTGAACCTTCAAGGCACACATTGGTGCGTCTTTGAAAACTCAAGGGGGAGGCGAACCTCCAAAGGTTCACTTTCGCGCGTCTTCAAGGTCCACTGTGTCTTCGAAGGTGCGCTCCTTGGTGTGACCCAAACACTTGTTATCGATCAAGACGCGCACCTTCGGCCAAGACGCGAGCCAAAGACACGCTACCAAACGCACCCTTAATGGGTCTTATATAAAAGATCTCTCCAAGCCAAAAATAAGTCCATTGGCGTTCAATCTTTCTTTTTCTTTTTTTCTTTTGTTTTCAACTGTTTCCTAGTAGATATTGACTCCAGTTTGTATAGGACCAGGTCTCATACAAAGTTCAATGGGACCCTTCCCAAAATGCCATGTGGCAAATTCTTTTGAAACACTGACCCCATGGGTCCACCCAAAAGCCGCCTGATTGGTGATTACAGCCATTGGATTTGAGGGTTTTTTTTTCAACTATGTGCCTGGTAGATAATGGCTTGTATTGGACTGGGTCTCATACAAAGTTTGATCAGACCCTTCCGAAAAAATGTCCCGTGCCACGTTCTTTCAGGCCTACTGACCCCATGAGTGTTAGGCCCACCCCTTGGTGGACCCATACACCAAAATAGCCCGAATTGTGATTTCTAGCCATTGGATTTAACTTCTTTTTCTTCATGGGCTTGGAACTTCTCCATAGGCTGTGTATGAAGCCCGTGACAAAAATGATCTCAAATCCAACTGCTAGAAATCATCAATCAGACCCATTTTGGTGTTATTTCCATGGGGTGGACAACATTTATGGGGTGAGTGAGCCGGAAAAGTGCCACATGGCATCTTGGGAAGGGGTCCCATCAAACTTCGTATGAGACACGATCCTACAAGCCTAGTAGATATCTCATATATACCACGCATACTGCATTGGCAATTGTAGTCCGTCTTTATAGTCTGCCTGACCATTATCTTTTGTTTATTTCTCTCGTCACAGACTTACAGAGGTAGAGGAAGAAGGGAGGCTGAGTTCAGAGAAATTACAAAGTTGGGATGGAAGTACAGACCATTAGAAGATAGCCTTGTTGACTCTGTTCAAAACTACCAAGAGAAGGGGATCTTGGAGATGGTATAGCCAACATGTTTTGCTAATTAAAAAATTTCCAAAGACGGCTTTAAATAGAAGTCGTAAACCCTAAAATTATTAACAGTCGTTGGATCTGATCTTACAATGAATGGGATTACAATTTCATTTAAAAATTAATATGTGGGTTCGCAATTCATATATATTATAATTTTTCACCTGGCCTTAAAAGTGCTAAAATCTAATGGTTGGATATTACCAATCAGGACGAATTTTGACTGGACGTATATCCACCAAGGGGTGGGCTAAACCATGGTTTTACAAATGGCAGTTTAAATGGTAACGCCCTAAGCCCGTTTCCGTTTAAACACGTTTTGGGCTAAGCATCCATGCGGTCAGTGGGCCCAGGGGGAAGCGGTGAGTAACAAAAATCGCTAAGCCCATACCTTTAGCTTGAGGTCTACCTTACGACATCTTTTCTCAAAAGAAAAAGAAAAAAAAAGCAGCCATATAAAAGGTTTAGTACATGTCGGGTAGGGCATGTTGCTAGCATAAGAAAAAACGGAAATCATGCAAGGAACCCGTTTTTTCTTTCTCGAGCGACACTCCATTGATCCTCTCATGAGTCATGGGAGCCAAAGGTCTAGTTCAGCCTAATAGCACTCCATCGAGTGGTAAAACAAGGCGTGTTTATTACTCACCTTAGGTACAACTCCCCAATACATACATGTCTTTTAATAAAATCGATATTATTACTTGGGTTTTCTTTTTTTTTTTCTCTCTAATACCCATCAGATTGACTCTTTAGAAATCCTAATTCAATACTAATCATGTACAAATTCTCTCTTTTTTGAAACATTTTCATTATTTGTCTAAGTAAGAAGATAGCTTCCATCATTGACGTCCATTTCTTACATCCAGTTCTTACACCCGAGAGTAGGGCCCACGTGGAGATTGGGTTGGACAATCCAACCATACATTGAGTTGACCATGCCATGATGATCATCGTCACCAAAAATCAGTTCATTTCAACAATGACAACCATATAAAAAATAAACCCAAAATAATGGTTTAGATTTTTCAAATTAAAGTTAATTTTTCAAGAAGTTGGGAATGTCCAATTTTCTTGATTTTTTTGTGAGGATGGTAACTCACTATGCGGTTGGATTGTCCAACATGATCTCCATGTAGACCCTACCAACAGGTGTAAGAACTGGATGTAAGAAATGGGTGTAGCTCTAGACGGACTCTTTTTAGGGTATAAGCTAGAAAATAGCACCATCTACATGTCTAGAGGCTAGTCTCTCAAATGGACGGCCTAGATTGCATATGTCAGTCCCCATATGTAAATAAAACTCTATATTACAGGAGATTTAAGGAGAATAGCTCCAAAAACATTTTCCCAATTATGTCTTTGTCAATTATCTTTGTCCTTATTTTTCTGGCCTAACTTATTAAACTAGCTTTTGTTTGGGCCTAGTTTTTAAAAGGGTATCCCTTTTAAAGCCCATTTTAAGTACAGTGAGATACTTTAAAGTTATTTTTGAAGGACAAATCTAAGTATGCAACTGTTTGCAGACTTAAAAGTATGTAAACAGTGTCAGTACTGTTGGATGTCCCTTGAAAAATGTGTTATTTCAATGTTTTCAAAAAAAAATATTTTTTAAATTAAAAACACGTTTTTCAAGTAGCATTCAAGGGTGGATACAATGTTTTAATACCTTCAAGTCTGCAAACGTATGCAGACTAGATTTGTCCATTTTCGAGTGATAGGTTTCTCTTTTCTTTCATAATGAGTGACAACAATATATTGGTATTGGGCAATTTTTCCATCGCGCAATATATCCAAGGAGAATTCTTAACCTACGTGGTACTTGTGGCAACAGTGTCGCAGTGGGGTTCCTCTTTTTGTAGCCTATGCTCTTTGGCGTCAGCTAGTGCATTTTTGTTACTCACCACGGTCATCTGGGCCCAATGACCGCATGGATGTTTAGCCCACCCCTTGGCAAACATTCATACCAAAAATCAGCTTGTTTGATGATTTTTAGCCATTGATTTTAGTGATAAAAAAAAAGTCAGCTATAATCATGCCTTAAAAAGTACTAAAATCTAATGGCTAGAGATTACCAATCTGGGTGATTTTTGGTGTGTATATCCAGCAAGGGGTGGACTAAACATCCATGTGGTCGGTGGGCCCAGAGGACAGCTGTGAGTAACAAAGAATGCGCTAGGTCAGCTATAGCTTGTTACATCTTTTTCCTAAAAGAAATTCTCCAATTAAACCATGATTAAAAAGTAACCTGTGTCTAGTTTAACATGAGTTACAACTTTTTTAAGTGTAAATGAATATCGTAGTTGGATTCATATCTTGGTGCTGGCTTGTAAGTAGTTAAGGTTTCTCAGTGTTGAGACACATACCTAAGTTCGAGACCCACCTTCACCGGCTAACCCACTTGTCAAATACATACCAGGTTGGGATATGTTGACCCATGCTTTTGTGACTAATATAATGACTAATGGACGTGGGATCCACGTACAGATGAGTTAAGGGCTGATTTTTCTGATGTTATTCTTTTCAACATGGATATTAACCTCATAAAAAATCAGCCCATTCCAACACTTGTAGCCTTATGAAAAGTGGATTGCAAGGTGTAAAATTTTGGACGGTCCAGATGGAATTCCATCGTTAAATTTAGGTTCATATTTGATTGGATTAAAAGTTTTAGAAATTGCTGGTTTTTGGTGAAGATGATCTCCATGGCCATCAAGAAGACCAAAAATCATCCCTTAACTCATCTCTCTCCATGTGAACCCCACAACCACATGTCATCACTACCAAAAAAAAATCAGCCCATTATAACGTTTGAAGCCGCGTGAAAAGTGGAATACAAGCTGAAAATTTCTTAATCATCTATTTTCGCTGTTAACTTTAAGTCCACGTTTGATAGGGTTATAAGTTTCAGAAAGGGTTGATTTCTTGTGGGGACGACATATCAAAAACCGAGTATTTGTGCATGCAAATGTTTCCGGGGAAAGGGGGGTGGGGGCACCAATTTTTCCGTCAACCTGAGTAAAAAACTCACCCCTGCAGTAAAATATTTGACCACCAATTTTGTTTTTGGCAGGCGCTCTGTTTTTTTTCCATTGAAAAATGAAAAAGGCGAATCATACGTGCGGGCCCACACACTGACTGTATCAATAGGATGAAAGAATCCAATAGTCATACCAATTGGATAAGAAAATCCGATGGGACTCCAACGTGCGCATGTAAATACTTAAGTGCAACATCATTTGCGTGCGACAATCTTTTCCGTTAGAACTTCTTTTTCTAACAAACAGACCCTTAGTGTTTTACCATTAAAGAATACTAGGAGGGAAGTATCTTTAATTTTTGTTATCAGTAGGCCCTTAACCCAATTCAATATCTTTTCACAGGACCCTTTTATAAAAGTAAACCAATGCAACCATGTGGTCCCGCACATTGCAAGCCTGGCCCAGGCCCAGCCCAGGTGTAATTGGCCCCAATTGGACACAAACCCTAGCCACTGGTTCCAAATTTGGCTCCACAGTGTTGCCACTAAGGTACTGACAGTGACTTTTTTGTTTTTTTTTCATTTAATATAAAAATGGTAAAAAAAAAAAAAAGAGGGAATCCCTGTCAGATCTGTCACAACCCACTTCCACCATCCTTTGTGATGGTCCCTTTCTTGAGAAAGTGTGAAGTCTGTTTACATGGGCAAACTTAATGGGCTTTATCCACTTCACAATTTTTGTGAAGCCATATAAATATGGGTCGGGAACAGGGACCGACAAAAGTTAACCAACAAGTTCACGTTTGTTCTTGGTCGTGGATTCCGAGAATCCAAAGGTGGTTAATAGTACTGAACTGTCATCCACCGTTGGAATCTCGGGATCCACGGCCGAGTTGGTCCCCTGATCCCAACCCTATAAATATACTCCCCTTGTATGAACAAGAGCTTTCTACATTTTTCACTTGAAAAGACAGTATGTGGGCTAACCCTAAAACCATAAATATGATTTAAGAAAAAATGAACCAGGCATTCACTTACACCTCATATAGTTTTCCATCAAGAGAATAGCATAACATGTCAATCAATTGAAATTATTCAACCTGTCACATAAAGAAAAATCTAAAAAAATTAGTGTTGGTATAATTGACCTAACCAATCTAATGAGAGAACAGAACTCTAATATTAAAAAAAAATAAAAATAAAAACCGGGTGGGGTGTTAGCACTATTGGATCGAGTTCGATCCAACTTACCCACCAAAAAATAATCAAATAAATCGGTTCATTTCGACATTTCTAACCATATAATTTGATGGGAGGAAAACTTGGAATTTTTTTGAAGCAGCGGGATTTTTGAAGCAGCGATCATGTGCTCAATGATCACGCGCTACATATACTTGGGTTTAGGGTTTGGTTTAAAAAAAAAAAAAGCTTTTTAAGAAGTAACCATAGGTATATGTGGCGCGCGAGCATTGGCACCGCTTCAAAATGTTTCTCCAAAAACTACAATGTGGTTGGATTGTTTGACATGATCTCCATGTGGGCCTCACCACTGGGTGTAAGAACTAGATGTAAGTAGGGGTGTCAATCCGGCCCTTTTGTAAGGGGGCCCGGCCCTACCCTACCCTTTTGAAAGCCCTTAGGGCCGGGCCGGGCCTAAATATGTAAGGCCCTTCTAAATAAGGGCCGGGCTAGGGTCACACTCAAGGGGGCCCAGCCCTACCCAGCCCTTAGCGAATCATCTCTATTATATTTATATATTTTTAAATTATATTCTTTAAAACATCGCATATAATGGATCTTTTTTTTAGAAAATGACACTAAGTTATCTGAAGTGCCCAACTGTTAATGAGAGTTCCAAGCTACCTAGAAAATCAAACCTTTCTTTGAAAAAAAAAACATACAAAATAAAAGTGGAAAACCGGTTGGCATGGTCTTAGGTTTTCTTAGGTACACATGTCACAATGCTATTAGTGTTGGACACTACAATTATCCTAAAAAAAAGATACAATTTTGGGTAATTTCTAAACAATTGAGCCATTTCAAAATTATGATCGACCCAAAACTGTTCCTATTTTGAAAATCTTTAGAATGGTTCAAAATCATTCTAAAATGACTTTTTTTAGTGTTGTTTGCCTCGTAGTAGTTAAAGTAGGTTATCTCAACCTATTTAATTGACCCTTCTATAAATGTTTTGGTTTTAATGATAAATTTTTATACTTATAAAAAAAAAACTTTTTACTAGTGTAAATTTATAATATATCATTTATTTTATCGAAGTTTTTTGAAAGACTAGAAAATTCATTTTTATTTTCAAAATTATGATCATTCATTGAAAAATCTATATAGATTAAACCAAGGAAGCACGTTACCAAGTCAAGTGCATTATTAAAGCATCCACTTTTTCTATTAAAAAGTTTATATTTTTAATAATTTTCTTCTAGGCCTTGGCCCTACCCTGACCCGGCCCTGGCCCTTGAGGGTAGGGCTAAGGCCTAACCGGTTCAAGCCCTCTAGGGCTAGGGCCTCACCTTTATAAGTAAGGGTAGGGCTAGGGTTGAGCTAGGCCCTACCCTGACCCGGCCCTTTGACAGCCCTAGATGTAAGAAATAGGTGTAGCTCTAGACAGACTCAATTTAAAACTAGAATGTAAGAACCAAATCAGAGAAAAACATCACATATTAAAATAAAAATGAAAATTAGGGTTTAGGGTTTATGCAAACAGAATTCAGAGACAGAAAGTATTGAAAGAGGAATAAAACTTTGACAAGGGTCCCACGTCCTCGTAGGGGGCCTGTCTGCATTGTTAGAGAATCCTCAAAGGGTGGACAGTATTGCCGGCAGGAAAACGTTCTCCCTAGGCCCAGATCGTTGGATGGTCATCAAGATGCACACTACACGAATTTCAAAGTCCATCAACAGTCTGAAACATAGTAAGGAAGTTCTCCTGAGGCTGACAACATCATTTTCTTTTTCAATATTTTTTTTTTCTGCTCTCGAGTGAAAAAACCAGGACTCTTTTCCATTTTTCTTCTACAAGGAAAAAAAAAGTCCATTTATTTCCCTATTTTCTTTGCTAATCTCCTCAAGATTCTTGTACAGCTCTTCTTGATCAACCTTTCTCATAAGCCATGTTAGGATCCAGCAAATTCCAATAGACCCACCTCCCTTTTGACCCAATTCTTCACCAAACACTTTCTCAAATCTAGGGTTTTTGTAGGGTTTCTCCTTCGAAGATGAGCTGTAGGGTTTACAGGATCGACAGCAGTATCACCTAATGTCTTTGAATTTGATCGATTTTTAGCAGAATCTACTTAATGGGTTGTCTGAATTAGATTCCATTTTGTTCGAATTCCATGGCTCCCTACCTTATTTCAACAAAATCTAGGGTTCTTCAAGGCTAAGATGAGGCCTAGGGTTTATTGGGTCGACCACAGTATCACTTGATCTTTCGAATTGGATCGAGTTTTAGCGGAATCTGCTTTCTGAATTAGGTTCTGTTTTGTTGGAATTCTATGGCCTATCATTCGATTCCGGGTCCTGGGTCAGGATCGGGATCCGGATCGAGTTCGAATTCTGGGTTTCAATTCGTGAATTCCTCTTTTGGAGATACTACCTACACCAAGGTCTTTGTCGGGGGATTGGCATGGGAGACGCAGAACGAGACGATGCGTCGTTACTTCGAGCAATTCGGAGAGATCCTTGAGGCAGTCGTGATCACTGATAAGAATACAGGGAGATCAAAAGGTTATGGTTTTGTGAGTATTTCTTGTTTTGGGTCCTTAGGTTAATACGAATCACTATATATGCTATTATAAAAAAGAAGAAGATCTACTTGGATTGCTTTTTAGTACATCAAGGAAGAAGAAATTTAATTTTTTTTGCTCCAGTCGACAAAAACAGTTTCATTTTCTCTTATTGACCATGGGGATGACTTGGTTTTACTTGGCTGATTTGTATGGAGGGTTTAGGTGACTTTCCGTGATCCTGAAGCTGCAAGGAGAGCATGTTTTGATCCAAGTCCTGTTATCGATGGTAGGCGGGCTAATTGCAATTTGGCTTCACTTGGACGGCCTCGACCACCCCCGCCTCATGGTATCTTTTCTGATCATTCCGATTCTTTTATGGACATATAGGTGATTGTTTGTACACTTGATTTGCTTCCACTGACCTTATTTTTAGATTCCCCAAACTGAAAGTGTCATCCAAGATGATATTCAGGATAATTGTATCATCTGGTGGTTCATATGTTGAGTTTTTTTTTTACTTGGTTAACTTTAATTAACGTGAACTTGAACTGGTCACAATGCTCTCTTCAAGAGCAAAAATATTCTTGGTTGAATTCCGTGATCTATGTTTGATTTCTTACGTGATCAAGGACTAATGATTGATTCACTTGGGTCTTTCCATTGAATACCTGAATATTCAGCCTACCCTTGAACATTATTGGACCTCCACAGCCAAGGTACATAATCCTGATTTGTTTTGGAAGACCCACAACCACCACCACCACCAAGGCTTATTCGTGCTATCAATTTTTTGGGTAGAGAATTCCTGCAAGTGCTTTGAGACCACGTCTCTTTCCCACCACCAAATATTTCTACCACTGTCTTATCAACATCTTCTTTAATGCCACCAATTATTTGATGTTATGTTATTATTCTGTGTTAAATTTAGTTTCTGGTTATACAGTCAGTAGTTAATCTTCTGTATTTCATCTATAAAGACATACGAAATGTTAAATATTATCATATGAGCACTTGGCCATTCCAGCTTCTTGTCTTCTTGAAAACTACTTTTTCCACTCCTGCTACCACTTTGTGAAATTAAGATCAAACAGATTGTATAAACTCATTCCAGTGATATATCTTTGTTAGATATTCAGAACTAAGCTCTTTTATATGTTTATTTCTTTTCTTCCAGTCTCAATTTACTGCTAGTGTACAATTAAATAATGTCAAAGTGGCTTGTATTGTTTGTTTAACGACCTGATGCATGGTTGATCAAATCCTTTTGAAGTGGTTTGTGTACTCTTCAACATCGGATTAGTTACCATTCAAAAACCATGCTTTAAATCCTTCTAATTTTCTGTTTCTGGGGGTATTTTGAGCTTGTGAAAGCTTGGATCACTTAAAACCAGCTTGAAATTATGATTGATGTATTGGCCATGTATCAAGGTTAAATGTGTCAAAATTGTGGGTTAGACATGTGTTGGCATATCTACACGGAGAAAACATCAGATTGTTTTAGTCTCTTCTTTCTGATGTTAAATATAAACTACTTCATATAGTTTTGACGTAATTCTATTGATCTGGATGCATCTAACTCTTTATGCTCAGCATGAGGATAGTCTGCCAGTGGCATTATGGTGCACATGCAGATGGAACAAACCACCATTTAGCATATTGATATATAGTGTAGCTGCATGGATGTTCATGTCCAACCGTCTATGTTTCTGACATTGTGTCCCATAAAAATAATTTACGGGGAAGTTTTAGCTGACTGTGACAATGAATACGAGTGGAGTTAAGAAAGTGTTCTCAATTCGAAGTTATTTTTGGAATCAAGGGACATGACTGGCAGACTATTTGGATGGACTACTAATGGTTCACCTGTTTTTCTTAGCAAAATTGGCCCTTGAGGTCTGCCTCCTAAAAAACAATTTGCTGGGATGTTCTGCTTCTAGCACTGATGAATTTGAGTGGAGCTTTGCATAGCACCGACTCAACCCATTACTTAACATGGGTTGGGGCCTGATGTTTGTTCTGCTTCATAAAAAACAATGGCATAGCACAGATGTTCTGCTTCTAGCACTGATGGCCTGATGTACATCCAGTGCTATGCCATTAGATTTGTGGCAGCATTGGTGATTTTGCAATTCAAGGACTTGGTTATCAGAAACTGAAGAAATACTGAATATTTCCCACTTCTTTTTTCCTTCTCTTCTCACCTCTAGCCCTTTGCCCCCCCTCCCCATCCATTCTGCGATACTGACGTGCTTTGCTTCTTATAGGGCGTCTGAGGGCAGTAACCCCCTACTTTGGAAGTGTGCAAGGCCCCAGGGGAGCTTACGTCGGAAGCCCCACTTATCACCAACCGGTTTCCTACAGCTACCAACAAGGATATGCATATCCTCCATATGGGTGAGTAGTGCTTTCTCAAGCTGATGGTCTCAAGTATTTTTCCAAAAACTCACCAATCAACTTGGAGCTCATTGAGCTGGCATGGTTTGTCTGGGTACCGAGTACTGAGTCCCAAATACAAACTTATGGACGACCATTTAAGTCAATGATCAAATTGACTGGCCTTTTTATAAATTAATAGGTTTTGCATCAACTTCTTTCCGGGTGCTGTCACCCAGACAATTCAAATTTGATCCCATCTTGTGGTCGACACTTCAAGTTTAAGAGTAAATGCTGTATCCAAGTAGCATAGCCCAAGATGAGCTGAACTTGGAAATTGGAAGACCAGTTATAAAATCTAAGCCAATTTCTTGAACATTACCACTTATGTAACAAGGAAATCCTTATAATTGCTCACTACCTACCTAAGATAGTCACTTTGCTAGAAAATTGCCGTGTCATGCCTTAGTAATATTCTTAACCAAATTAAAGTTATATTTTTTCTTATAAAATACACTTCTCTTATATTATTCATGTATTTTAGTGAATTTTTCATTATTTTGACGCATTTGTTTTACTTTTTTATGTTTTCATGAAGCAGTGCTTATAATATATACCGAAAACTTACTCCATAACTGTGGGGATGAGTCCTCTTGTTGGATTTTCTTTTGTAGCCTTATCTGACATTGGGACGTGTTCTTTCCAAGGTTACATAGGTCTTGGAAGCTTGTACATGGTCATTACAAATGACACTGTTATCGGGACAAATTTTTGATTTGTTCCTCTTTCTTTTTTATGTAGCCCAGACCTGGATACAAACCAGATCTGAGCTACCAAGGGGAACAGTGGACTAACAACACCAAATGCAACTCATGCTGCAGTAAAGTTCTGGGGTAACACTTCAATACAACTGGAAATGGTTAAAGACTACTACTAATTCCCCCAACTTTAACAGGAACAATTTTTTTTTAAATGCTCAATAGGGACAAGTTGAGGCCCAAGCAAAGTGGAAAATCTATTTAAAATAATCCTCAAACAACAATACAAGAAATTTAGCAACTACTCCAGAATGACAACTCAATAGAATTCAATCAAGCTACAATAAGTCCCAAACGACTGAGATTGTAGTAATCGGTAGTATAAAGAATGATAGTGATGTGGCACATTTTTATTAGAATTAGTTGTTCATGATTGTTGAGTTAGATTAGGACTTTGTTATGTTTTTAGAAAAGGATTAGGAGACTTATTTGTTTTAGGAAAAGTATTTTTAGTTGAAGTAGGAATTTAGATTTATAAATAGGATGTAAATGGGGGATAATCTCCACGTTTTTGGATTGATTGAATGAAATTCATTGTTTAGGGTGTGATATCTTAGTTTTTGAGTGATTCCTTACTGGGTGTAGCAATTCCATCGTTTTTATCTCGATCGTCGAACTAAACTCCGCCATTATCAAGCTCGTTCAACACCGTTCATTTCCTCACACGTGTTGTCCGTCGCCCCAAACCTTGAAACATCACCATATTCCGCCGCCATTTTCTTCACCGGATCCTCGTTGTTCTTTTGGTAAGCTCCGTGCATCACTTCTTCCTTTAGACCATGATGTTCTGCCTCCATTAGAGTTAGGGTTTTGTGTTTGTTTTCAAAAACCCAACTATTGCAATCGTGAAGAAGTTTTAGTGGGTTTTAAAAGTGTTGCATGGGCCCAACTTCAATAAAAGTGAGCTTAAGTTGTGTCCAAATTTTGCTCTTGTGGGCTTTAGTTGTTGGCCCAACAACCAACATACTAAGCTTTGCCCTTCACCCCAAAACCCCACATAAACTAATACGGTTTGGTGACCCGATTCTCGACCCGACCTATGACCCACGGTCAACCCGACCCGTTTACCCAATCGTGACCCAATTTGGTGATCCACCGTTCGACCCGACCTGACATATTTATCAAACCTGGGTTAGCTTATCCATGCATCCAGACACCCATTTACCCCAAACCAGTTTAGCCCTCATCCAAGTCCCAAACACTCCAGACCCGGTTCCAAAAGAAAAAAAAAAACTGAAAAATGGAGAGATTTCTTTCTTGTGCTTTTAAGAAGTGGTTCCATATACTGTATTAATACCACCTTGAATGTGCCGGAAAATTTTATTCCAAAGATAATGGAGTTAATGGTAAAACATGGTAAGATACTTAGAAATATTTCTAGTCAATTGGACCATACTTTTACAATGTTCAAGTGAAAATTGGATATTTTCACTAAAAATCATGGAGTTGTTAGAGACCATGGTTCTTTAGTTCAACAAGAGTATGATCATCCCAATGTAGAACATGGAATGTTACCTCAAGGTGATCATCAAGATGTGCGATATGTTTAGAGAGAACGACCTTTTCAGTGAAATCGACCATTGTACCCAAAAGCAAGGGTTGGTTTTCATCCTCGGCAAGTTGAACCAGCATATTCATGAGCATAGAAGACACCGTTCTTCTTATCGGAATCATGATACAGATAAAGGTGTTAAACTTGAATTTCCTATGTTTCATTATAAATATAACCCATAACTTTTTTCTGGATTGGATTTCAAGTTTCAAAAGCTTCTTTAATTGGCATGGATTAATCAAAGGCCGAAGGTTTCAGTGTGCTATTGCCAAAATGAAAGGACCAACTCTACTTTGGTAATGAAGGGAACAAGATCTTTATTGTAAGACATGTCGCGAAGAAATCCGAATTTGGGAAGAAATGAAAGAGTTACTTAAAACCAAGTTTCTACCTTCTGACTACAAACAACGTCTAAATATTCAGTTCCGAAGGTTACAACGAGGCATGATGTCTGTGGAAGAATACACAGATAAGTTTTACAAATTGTCAACACGTGCAAAAATTGAGGGAAATGAAGAAATCATTACAACTTTGTACAAGTCAGGTTTGAAGCCTCAAATCCGGATTTGGTTTTCTTCAATCTAGGTGGATACAGTCGAAGATGCCTTCCAAATTGCCCTACAAGTTGAAGAAGATTTGAAGAGGTCAGCTTAGGAAGCCTGTGAATGATCATAGACCATTTGATGAGAAAACTCCCCCTACTACTGATCAAGGCAAGAGTATAGAGAAAGAAAAACCCAGAAGAGCAGATGAACGATAATGTAACAAATGTGGGGGACGATGTCATCTTGCTTTTTGTTGCCCAAGTAAACCAACCGCTCTCATAGAATGAACGTTGGAAGAACAAGGAGAGCAAGAGGCTGAAGGAGACCATGAAGATCTCGAAGCTGAAAGGGGTAAAATCGTACTTGAACTAATGTTAGAAAGGGTGATGACCATAGAATTGCTATCAAAAGAAAAGGAAGATTGGAGATGACACATTTTTCAAACTCAAGTGAGGTGCAAGGATAAGATATCTAGCCATTGATACTGGTAGCAAATGAAACATCTTATCAAAGTCGATAAACTCAAGCTGACAAGAAAGCCACATCCGCAACCTTATGAAGTTGCTTGGGTAAATGATGATACAATGATCAAGATCAATCAAAGATGTCCCGCTTCGTTCTCGATGGGATCATATTTTGATGAAGTATGGTGTTATGTTCTCCCAATGCAAGCATCAGTGCATCACGTGTCATATTAGGAAGACCTTGGATATATGATTGAGATGTTAATCGTAATGGCCGAGCGAGTACCTATTCCTTTAAGCATAAAGGGAAAAACATCACTTTGAAACGTGAAAATGGTCATACCACTAAGGAAAGAAGTTTCAACGCCGCAAGAAGTCACTATCTCAGAAGTCTGAGAGAAAAGTGCATTCTAAGGAGGACAAAGGTTCAAGTCGCCGCACAATTTCTCCCCAAGGATTAGTAGAGCTTAAAGGAAAGGATCATCAAAGCCATGTATTTCAATAGGACCAAAATGTGCGTGAAAGAGTTTCAACTGCCAAACTTGCCAGAGTCAGAGTTCTTTCAAGTAAGGGAAACTGATGCACACGTTTTTTTTATTAGAATTAGTTGTTTATGATTGTTGAGTTAGATTAGGATTTTGTTTTGTTTCTAGAAAATGATTGGAAAATTTATTTGTTTTAGGAAAATGATTTTTAGTTGAAGTATGAATTTAAATTTATAAATAGGATGTAAAGGGGAGATAATCTCCATGTTTTTGGATTGATTGAATGAAATTCATTTTTTAGGGCGTGACATCGTAGTTTTTGAGTGATTCCTTATCAGGTGGAGCGATTCCATCGTGTTTTATCTCGATCATCGAACAAATCTCCTTTGTTTGCCATCAGATAGAAATGAGAGTTTCAACATGTGCAGTGTTAGGGCATGGATCCTGTGCAGGAAAGCAAATGTTCTATTTACAACTCTACATACTCAACAAACCCAATAAGCTTGGTTGGGTCCACTTGAAGAACACACCAGTGGACAATATGGTGGTTGGCCTTTGTAAAGGGTGTTGTAGCATGGCTAGACTGCTAGAGCACTGGTTTTGATGGATCTTCATGTCCAACAGAGGATAGAACCTTATAACAGGAGCTTTATGGCTAGTTTATCTTTAAATGCATAAAAAATGGTAAAAGAATCCCTTAATACCTCATCTCTTCCTATTTTAAGAAACCTTATCCTCCTTTGAAAAAAAGTTGGGTAACTTGCTAAAAATGCTCTTATTTACTTACTCTACATGGAAAAGAGTCACATGAGAATGCACCACTTCAGAGGAGTCACGTGATAATACACTCCTCTAAAAGAATCATGCTCACATATGTTTCCACACTGCTTTAAAAGAGTTTGTGAGAATGCTTCTCCAGAGAATGTCACATGAGAGTACTCTTGGGAAGTAATTTGGGTCTTCTTGTGAAGGGATCTAGAGAAAGACATTTTTCGAAGGATTTTTAGCGAAGCTTAGCAAAGACTGGCAAAGGCTAACGAAGGGGGCCTTGTGTCAGCCTCGCTTCACAATGAAGGTAGGAGCACAGCCAATTTTTTATCCTCTAGTCACAGGAATTCAGTCACGAGAAGGACTCAAACCTGCATTATCGGATCAATTACCTCCTAGCGGAGACAATGTTGAGCAAAAACTAACTTTTTTGGGGTGGGGTTGGCAAGCAAGGTGGTCAGAAGGTTAGTGGGTAGTGGGTTAAAACGAGTTTTGAACCCAGGTCGTGGTATCAACACCTAGGCACTTTATCAACCTTTTTTCATCTTAACTTACCAAGCGAAGATGGGCAGGTTTACATCAACTTGGGATAGGATGGGGAATTTTATATAGAATGAGACTCGAGACTTTGGAGCTACATTAACTGTTACTTGCTTTAGGAAAACCAAACCTCAAGTTTTGGCCTTAATTGGAAGTCACCACCATTATTCTACTACTCTACTATGATGTCCACACTCCACAGTGCCAATGAACTCCAATCGAGTAAGATGATCTTCCATGCCCAGGTATCGAGCATATGAACTCGCATATTCATTGCCCCATGCTCTGATCTTCCTTTATTGTCACATCCATACCTATTTTCTTTTGAGTAGCCCCTCAAAGCTAACATTATTTGAACCTCACAAATCCAAGAGATAGAACATGGTCTTGGGGACTGCCCCAAATGTAATCCAATGTCAAGAAGCACAATAATGGAGACTTCAAGGACCAAGATTGGAAGGCTCCGGTGTTCAATAGCTTGGGTAGTGTTTGGGTAGATGGTATCTTGTCCTATGGTTAAGGACTTGGACTAACATTTGTGCTGAAACAATCATCCTCTTCAGGTTTTGGCACCGACTGCAGTAATTGTCTCAATTCAGGGACACTCGACCTCAAGTTTTGGCACCAACCATCAACCATTCATCTGTCTTCTGGCTGTGAACATCCATACATTACTAAGTATCCAACCGGTGCTCTAAACACGATTCTAGTGTCGATATCTTAGTTACACAAAGCAGGAGTGGGTACAAGAGTAGATTTGGAGCGGGAGCAAGGAAGCGGGTGTTTTAAGGAAGCCCTAGGATTTGGAACACGTAGGAAGCGTTTGTACTCTCTCTCTCTCTCTCTGTATATATATATACCCATTCGACACCTTTTTTTTCTCAAGTAATGATCCCACTCTAACTCCCTTGTGCCTCCAATGTGATAAATTCCATAACATAGATTTGGAGCAGCAAAGAACACAAGTTGTCTACCACCACAACTTCTAGGCCTCCTAAAATACTATGGCTAGGCATCTCTACAACAATGCTCTCCTTAGTAGGAGTTGAAGAACCTTTATCACAATCTTCTTTGATTTCACTTGAGGATTCTACCAAAACAATTGGTGAACGCCTCTTCAACAACACTCCCTCGTGCCAATCCAAAGATTCTTCCCCTTAGATCTAATCTAAATGAATGCTTTAATGATCATCATTGATAGAATCATCAATGCCAGGTTGTGCATCAAGGAGAGGCTCATCACTATCAAAGATTAGTCTACCTTAGTTACACAAAGCAGGAGCAGGTGCTGGAGCCTGGAGCGAGTAAGCAATTGTTGCAAGCAAATTTTTTAGTTGAATTATTTTAGGGAACAGGAATGAGAAGAAGATTCTGGAGAGGGAGAGCGACACTTAGATAGAAGGTTCCTGCAACTAAGCGATCTACTTTGTACTCTTCAACCAGCTCCTTGTTAAAAATTGCCTCATCATTAAAGATGAGCTTATCATCATCTTCCTCGCTAATCATCTCCTTGTTAGAGACTTGTGGTGATTCCCAAATGTTAGAAGAAGCATCACATATTATTACTCCAATCCAACACCGAAATCTTTTTCCATTTTTTATTATGACTTCCACCAACTGGATATTTTATTGTTCTTTGTATGCTTTAACTCGCGAACACCACTTACGGCATGCATGGCTGCAACTCAATGCATAACAGTTTCATCTCTTATAAAGTTTCTAGGAGTCCTGTGAGAATACATTTCTACGCTATTCCAAAGGAGTCACGTGAGAATATGCATCTTGAGAGAATGTCACGTAAGAATACGCTTTCTAAAGTATTTTTGGTCATTTGGCAAAAGCAATTCCAAGGTATCTAGCGAAGGACACTTTGTGAAGTCTCTTTAGTGAAGGTTGTTAAAGGCTTTTGAAGGTGGATTTCAGTAGAAATAGAGTTTATGAAGATGGGCAATGTCATGTTTTAAAAGCAAAGGCTTGTGGGAGGTGTTGGGACCTCTAGATGTGTGAGGTGCAAGAATCTCACTCCCACCATTTTTAATACAAATTACAATAAATAAAAGAAATATAGGATAATATTATGTTTATATAAAAACAATAATAAATAAAATAGATAACAGGTGAGGCATACGGCTCATGTGTGCTTCATCATTGGAGGTTTGTGCCTTAAAGGAAACGCCTTACAAGACACACCTCGTGGCTTACGACTCGCACCTTTTTGAACATCGAGCAAAGTTACATCAACCTTGGATAGGATGGGGGACCTCGATTAGAGTCCTCAAACTCCCAAACTACATTGTTTTTGAATACTGATTTACACTGTAGTTTAACCCCTTTCTTGAATGTTTTTTCATTTCTTTCTATTCATTAAACTAATATGTGTATAAGAGAAATGAAGTGATGGCCATAGGGTTATCTATATTATAATGACTCTAGGTCTCTACCACATACATTGCGTACATGCGTATTGATCCAAACCTTTCAATCAGTGGACCACTTTTTGGATTGTACAATGGACATGGTTCAATATCGCACAAACCAAATATCCCTCATCGTCCAATTCAAGGCCTACTTTGAACTACAATCGGTTTAGGACCAAGATTTTAAATTTTGATTTTGTTGATAGTTCGGTTAAGTCGAAAATGGAAATATTGTGTTGAAATATTTCAATTAGTGTGGAATTGTTGAAAATTATGGAAATCATGGAAAAACATAAGATATGTATTTTATTTTATAATATGTTCAAGATGCTGAGGCCAAAAGGGAAGGCAGACCAAGTAAGTCAAGATGACCTTCAAAGGAAAGCCATATGGACAAACCTGAAACAAGCCAAAGGCCAAAAAATAGCCTGAGAAAACTAACCATTCCCGTGCACAAAAGCTCCCACCTATACACAAAATCTTAAAAGAAATGCCCACCAAAGTCCTTAAAAAGTTTGGATCACAAAAAATCTAAACCTTGATGTTTATGATAATAGCATGTAACTCCTCAAAGCCTTCAAAAACTCTCTAATTCCTCTCCTTATACAGACCCAAAGCACCGCAAAGGGAAGAAGGCTCCAAAGAATACGGCCGTTAGAAGAGAAAGTCAAGGTAGAAGAAACCTTAAATACGTCAATGATGGATCTAGGAAGAATCCAACACATACCAAATGCCAAGAAGAAAAAGCTCCAAACTTTCCAAGCGAGATTATAGTGAAGAAAAAGATGATTTATGGATTTCTTTTCCTTACACATAAAGCAAAAGTTCACCATAATCTTTTTCCGCTTGATCAAGTTATCTATGGTCAAGATTTTACCCAAAGTCGTTGACCAAACGAAAAAAGCGATCTTAGATGGAACCTTGGAGCCCCAAACTGTAGCCGCTGGAAAAGCCATTCCACTAGCCGAAACCAAAGCCATATAGAACGATCGAACTGAAAATGATCCATCCCTAGACCAAAGTCATACTCCTCTCTGCGAGCAATGGAGAGGGCGGCTCCAAGATGCGACCAAGTAAACAAGAGATTAAATCTTTCACCCAAACATTCAGATTTCTCCTAAACACGAAATCTCAAGCTACAACCTCCCCTTTCCTTGTGATAAATTCTTGAATAGAAAGCCATTTCCTATTAGAAGCCACAAATAACACTGAAAAGTCCTCCTTAAGAGGAGTGACCCCACACCAACAATCCTCCCAAGACCGAACTCTATAAGATATGTATTAAAATTGTAGGAAATAATAAATCAAGCATGAAAACAGTCTCAAAACTCATCATCTATATAACAAAAATAGGACGGTTGTCTCCCTCTCTTATCCGACTTCATAAAGGATGGCCGAGATCTTATCACACCAAATGGACAGTGGATCTCAGCCACTCACGCCCAATTTTGACAAACGCTTTGTCGATGAGTGCCGTGGGTACGGGTCACCTACTACTTACCTACATATAAGGAATGAAATGGGTTGGATTTACGTATAGCCCAAGGGTCAGGCTCAGGAGCCCCACTTTTTATGCCTCGAGAGGGGTGTTACCGTTAAAACGGATTGAAACGGCCAGAGGCAAAAATGAAAAAAAAATGGATTTTAATGATTTTAACGGAAAAAAGTGGTGCTGAAATTCAAAATTTAAAATTTGAAATTTGAAAATTTTAAAAAAAAAAAAAAAAGAATTTAACGGAAATTTAATGGTTTTCTTATACCCCTCTTATCTTATATGGCTTCAATAATGAGTGGCTGAGATCCACTATGCTTCATATTGATGGCTGAGATTAACTCCCACCGATTTTGACAAACACTTTGTCGGAAAGTGTCGTGGGCACGGGCCACCCACGCATATATCAAGACAACTCAGTTGTATTCTCTTATCTTATCCATCCATCTAATGTGGACGGTTAGATAAACAGTGGTTGAGATCAAATCCATCGATCTAATGTGGACGGTTAGATTTCAGCCACTCAATCCGCCTCATTTGACCTCAATTTATTCAATATTTAAATTTCAACACCGTTATTTTTTGTTATATCTGTTATTTTCGTATTTCTCCCTTTGTGTGTTACAATCTGTTATAACAGCCGTTATAATGGAAAAAACGGTAACGCCCCAGTCTGTTATACCGTTTGAGTGCCGAAGGCACCCAATTTTTGCAAACGCTTTTGTCGGAGAGTGCCGTGGGCATGGGCCATTTACTATTCTATATAACAAAACACATTGATTGTCTCCCTGCTTATACCTCCTCTTATAAGCATCAACAAAGAAGGGCCGAGATCTAATCCTCCCCCAAATGGACGGTGGATCTCCACCAGTCACCTGATTTTGGCAAATTCTTTGTCGAGGAGTGCCGATGGCACGGGGCACCCACTAGTACTATACAACTGACTACGATATGGGGTAAGAAAAGCAAGATCGATAGCATTATGTACATGCTAATGCCATTATATAAGATTCAAGACTTTGAAACTTAGACTTCCACATTTTAATGTTTATAGTCAGGTCATAGATAATAATTGTTGGGTGCCAGTTTGTCTTACTACTAGTTCATTTTATTATATTAATTATATATTTTCAAATACAAAAATTTTAAATATATTTTGTGGAATTAGAAATATTCCATGTTTCTTTCTGGTCTTGATGGAAATAGAAATATTAGGTATATTTCATGGAAATTTCAAAATTTAATACCATCGTCATGAAAGACAACCATCCATGATTAGTATCAAAAACCCAATAAATTTTTATCTTTATATGACATTATGTCTGTAACATAACACGAATATTCATACCCAAAAACCCAATAATATTTTTTCACAAACTAAATATTCTCAAGGGATGCAATGCTTTCTTTCATGCAGGTACACGGCATATGGACCCGAATACGTCTACCCTCAGGTTGAGAGCTCCAAAATTGCGACCCAGCTTTGAAATTCACTTTTTATTTTGGAAGAAAGTTTACAAGAATAGTGAGTTATTCTCACAAAGCTGACTTGCTTGCAATATTTTTGTGGTGTTATCTTCTTCTCTGCAGGGTGTCTACAGTCCTTACGCGGGTCAACAATACCTTCAGGTATACGGGGTTCCAGGGACAGTCAACACAGCTATTTACCCATTCGGGCAATTGCGCCAGCCTCTTCCTGGAAGTCATGGCTATACAGGATTTCAGGGTTATGCAATGCCGGGTCATCACATAGTTCAATTTAGTGGGTCAAATGTTAATGGAGTAACCACAGCACCTATTCCCACAATTCAAACACCATATCCAACAGGTAAACAATTCTTCTTAAGAACTATTTCTTAAGAGCAGCAATGGCATGCATCAACACCGATTGCAACATGGCACATGTTTTGTACCTGCCAAGCCCAAAAGCTTTCACATGTTTGTGCAGTGGATTGATGATGTAGAAGACAATTATAATTTGAGACATTCATACAAGCACATGTGTTTCCTTTATAAACATTTCAGCTCAATACATGTTTCAAGTCTTAAGTTAGTTCATTGGATTTATCAGTCATAGCGGCACCAGTTCCAGCACAACCACAGTTTATGGTTCCTGCTCATTCTCCTCAGTTCACACAGGGAAGCGGTTCAGACCAACTGGCAGGTTGACAAGTTGATTGATATGAGTCGCATCATGAGGTAGAATAAAATTTTGATTATCTCCTCTTTCCTAATTGCTGGGATTTCTTGATTTTCATCAGACTTGTAATAATGTTCTTTGCAGGTATCCTTAGATTGCAGCAGGACTAAGAGCAGCAGTACTGCTACTTGAGTGGCGGGCTTCGAATCTAGCCTTGCAAGTTATCATCTTTGCATTCTAGAGGTAAAATCTGATTTTCCCATCTTACAATTGGTATGCTGTTTCGGTAAAGTGTTACCCAGTTGATTCAGTCTTATGCTAAAGAGATTGCATGAAATTGGAAATTGATGGCACCATTGGGCAGACTATGAGGATGGTCTACCAGCAGGACAGTAGTCTCCAAGGTGGTGGGATGACCATTTGCAATGGATCAATGTTTGAGATCTACAGCGAAAATCAACTCAGTTGAATAACCTTCGCAATCCAATCTTTTAAATTCTTTTGGATGGTTGGAAAGGAAAGTAACCAATGATTGACATGGTTTGGATCGTCCAAGTTTGGTTAATTTTTAACCTATTAGATAACTGAGATATCAAATGGTCGTCTGAGGAAACCCTTACATGGGTGCCATGTATGCCACTATCTTTTTGGTTAACCATGCTTAGTCTGCCAGTCAGGAAGCATTGACGTTCTCTTTAAGAAACACATTCTCCTGTTTTAGCTGAATGGAGAAACCATGGGACCCCAATTTTCCAGTTATTAATTCTGATTTCTGATATTGTGTGGTGTTAAATTAACAAGTCATGGAAGTTGATTGACTGTTCTGATTTATATCATTTTTCCATGGAACTTACTAATAAAGATTTCTATGTTTTTGCAGGTCATCTGTAGTCATGGTCACCAGAGATACCACAAAGTCAGATGTCGAGTCGCTCCGAATTCCGGAGCCAGGAACAGGGAAGAGCACGGATTGCTCTTCTGTTGCTGTAGTGTCTTTAAACTCTCATGCCCTATCAGAGCTCGAGATGAGTGGCAGAGATAATGGACCATGGGATGCTGGAAGCTGGTTTTCAGCAACCATGTGGGAATCGAACTGTAAATTCAACACAGAATCAAAATATGATTCTTTACTGGTCTAGACCCAAGATTTGGGTTGTATAGTCAGTCCCTAGTGTTTGTGTGGTTTCTGGGATGGTTGGTCTTGCATTGTTTTGGCAAGTTGTGTGCATGTAACAATAGTGATCGTTGATCGGAATAATGTTCGATACTTGTTCTTTCTATACTGTTCATGTTCTTTTCTTGATAAGTTTGTTCGTTCTACACTGAAAACTCCTGTAATTTGGATGACTCCAGAAGCTACTTGAACTATTGAAGAAGCGACGTGATTTCAACCAAAAATAAACTAAACTTTTCTGAATATATAACTTCTTTTGTGATTTATTTGATTCGAAGGCCACTTGAAAATGATATGGTAATTTTCTCTAATACGACTTGTCGGAAGAATACAGTCTTTTAACTCCACATTTTCAATTTCCTTTTACGATGTTCAACACATTAGTCCGCCTTGCAAAGGGTTGTCCTTAGACACGCACTCTTAAAACAGCCCTAAACCATCTTAACCTTGGTGAACATTGGTTGAAGCAGGTTCACGGGTTCGTGTTGTACAAGGGTGGAAGTCAGAGCAAAACTTTGTAACGGCCTGCTTGGAGTCTTATACTATCTTCTGATGACTTGGGTCAAGTTGCTGTTAACTTTGATGAGTAACCCAAATGCTTGGCCGCCTGGTCGAGGCCTTTTTAAGCTGGACCGAGTCACTAACTTCTTCGCTTACAGGACTAAACAGTGGCTCAACTTGGCCAATGGCAAGCTAAATTGTTGAGGTTTCAACAGTGTTCACCCTGCTTGTTTGCTGCGGCTTTGTCTTCATGTGTTTCTCACCTGCCTTCTTCAGGCAGATTACACCACCTTTTAATCTGATTTGACATTTGACACTGGTTCTTCAGTTCTTGAGCTTAAAATGCTAAAGTCTAATCCCAGAAATGCTTGCAAATATAGAAACTCTTTCAATATATATTCAATTGCCTGTACACTAAGAAACCATTTCCTGGCCCCCTGCATATTCTACAAGAAAAATAAAGGTTGGCTCATGCTCTAGCCAGTGAAAACATCAATACAGTGAGACCATGACTTGTAGGTGCAATAGAAAATTCAACATCACAAGTTCAATATTACTGGGCCTATATACGATTGGAACATATCACTTAGCACGTGCTGAACTTCGCCAGAGCTGTGCTCGCTTCGCACAAGGTCCACCAACAATGGGAAAAAATGAGACACATACCTCATAAATGAATCCCTCTCCAAACCACACAATACCCTCAAGGCTAACACAACTAAAGAAGTCCGAGCTGCCAATTCTTCCTTCTTTGCTGAACCCAACGGAAGTATCCAGTGTAGCACCAGCTGGTTACCAGGTTGCTGTGGTGTGGAACAACATCCGGCACAATTCAGGTATATCTGTATTATTTTTTCACATACCGCCACGAGTTCGGGTTCTATGTTCATCTCTTCAGACAGAGATGGGTTGTCTGAAAGTAAAGTTTGCAAGAAGTGGAGGTAATTCTGATAGGACTCATTTTCAAAGTGAACCATGGGTGGGTCTGAGATCTCCAGGACAGAGCACACTTTCTGCAGCTTCAGCTGTATGATGGCTTCAGAACTCAGTTCATGGGCATGGGTTGCAACAGATGAAAATACATCCAGAAGGATTGCAATGTTAGCCGTTGATAAGGATTGTTGGTGCATCTTATACAACTCTGTTATGACCTGTGAAAACAAAGATTCAATTTACAGCCAAATCAATAACCGAGTTACTAAAAAAGTTTCAAGTTCAAATCGAAATCAGCCCACCGAATCTTAAATCTCATTTTAGGATAAAAACTAGTCTATTCTGAAGCCCTTATATCATATGGTAAAACATGGATCCCAAAATCCAGGACCCTTGAACTGTCTTCATGAAAGCAAGCAAAACGTACATTATAAATGGCCACAAGATTCACACACCATGAATGCGGGATTCATGGAGTTGAAAATCTGCATGACCCTCTAATATGGTAGATCATTAATCACCAAATCTGACCTCTTATCACACCATTACTAAAGTCTCCTTGCACTTCCAAAGAACCTCCAATCAAGGCAACACTCGACTTACAACTCTTATTCATAGGAAGATTTCCTTGTGCACATTGCCTGGCAGAGTTGTAGTCAATGGGATGCTGTCCAAGAATGAACTGCTTTTAATTACTTTAAAAAATAGTCAGCGAAGTTGGGGATAAATCAGACACCTAGTGGGGGAAATAAAATTTACATGATCTTCAAGATCAGTTTAATTCAGAACTTAATAGTTTTATCTTCTGTGACATAAATAAGTGGAAAGGGAATGTTTGGGTGAGAACATAGCCAACAGACCTGTGGAACTACAGTTGGTGGACATGCAGAGTTGGAACTCATCATTTCATAGGATCCACTCAGTAAATTCCTGTCGGAAAATTGTCCAGGTCGGCTGATCCTAATGATACAGTTATACTTCCCGACTGTAACAAAGACCATCGGACACTCCAAAAACTGAGTTCTATTGTGACCATCTTATCAGGCAGTTCTATTTTCTTCCCCCAAGGAGATGTTCTGCATGGGACCTATCAAATGGTGGATCCCAGTCCCTCTGCAAGTGTGCCATAAGCAATGACAGAGGTAGGTCGAGAGTGAGACATCAGAAGTGCACACATCCTAATTCTGACCAGACTTTTCTCCAGAGATATTTTAGTGTATGTGCAATGAGAGAGAAAGGGGTGACTACCTGTATTATCAGGAGCTGCACAGCTATATGACCCTTCATTCTAGAAACTACATACGCCGCAGTTTGCAGACTATCATCCGCAAGATCATCATTGGCAAACCCGTGGTCTGAAAATAATTCCAAATCTGTATATACTTCAGCAAATTCAGGTACCTCAATGTTATCCATGGTCCTGACAACCTTTAGAAATCCGGGCAGAGTTGACACAGCTGCTTCTTTCAAGGCCAGAAAAATCTCTCTCCATTCATCTTCCGAAAGTCTGCTGCCCAAGTCACCTGCCAAACGCAGCAATGCAGCAACCCCAGTGCTAGCAGGACTCTGACCAGGAAAGCTTATGAAACCCATGAGTACTGATACAATACTTGGTAGCTGAGACCGCACCACATCAAAGAAACTAACAAATAGGTTTACTAGACACTGTGCTGCCACTGCAAAAGTTTCAGAATCCCACGTGTTTCCCTCAGGTTGTGTGGATTTGGGACCTGGTGCAAACTTACCATTCACATCTTGTGCTTCTCCCTTGTCTCGGGTGCAACTGAATATGGGGAAAACAACAGATTTGAAAACACCAACCCAAAAGGAGCGTGAGAAAAGATGCCCATGATCCTTTAGAATGTTAAAGAGCACTTCCAGAGCACTCTTTCTGATGGCTGGTCTGGGATCAGATGTTAGCTTTGATAAACCTGAAAAGCATTTGATAATAGATATTTACTTCAGATCAGACATGGAAATTCATTTTCAATCTCCATTAGGAACAAACACGAGGAAATCTAAGGTACTTCTTGGGTAGGCAATAAGGACACTACCAACATCAAATCAATACATATCACAGACATGCAAGGGGGTGGCAGGACTCGCCATTTCATGGAGTCCACCCAGGAGATATCGTATGCCCAAAATGGACTGGATCAGACTAATGGAGCCATCCGAACTACAGCATTATTATAGGCCCTCAAAAGAATACAAGGCAAATGGTTGAGAAAAAGTCTATGGATGATTACGATCATATGATTGGGTTGATTTTCAGAATAGATGATCTCTTAGGTAACAACCAACAAAATGGTGGGTACCCACCACCTGGCATGGCTACTGGTATGTTGTAGGCGAATAGGCGGTCCTCACAATCTAAACAAGAGGTATCTTAGACTTCTTCAATATTAATTGAAAGAAAACATTCAGAAGTTACCTGTGAGCAAAGGAACCCAAAAGTACACATGATCATCTTTATCCACGAACATATATCCTTGTGAAGCATCTTCATTTACTACAGGAATAGATGAATCAACTTCCTTGCTCTTAACCAGTCCGCCATCCGCAAGTTTGACGGCACAGAACCGAAGAAACGCAATGGCATTGAGGCTAACGTCACTGTTAAATCTGCTATTTGTGAAGGTGATAAGGCATCTTACGCAATCAGTGAAAGTCATAGTCTCTGTCTCAGTTATGTAGGGAAAAAAATCTCGAACTATTTTCTCCATGGTCTCAAAAGCCAATAAGACAATATTCTTGCGTTCATCAGCCGCAGCAGTGGTAAAAACCTGGGAATAAAACCAGCATCACGTGAGCAAGATGTTTGAAAGCCCCACTTGCAACTACTCTATCATCTGCATTTTGAAAAGAAAGCAGCCTGCTTAGAAGAAAGTTTTGGCAAAAAGAATGTCACAAAGATCAAACTCAATTTAAAGAATATAAAGTACACAAATGCGTTACCAACTCTGATCATTTAGGTTGGGGATCAAACCTGCGCCATCTAACATATATGTGCATGATGATTATCGTTCAATTCATAATTGGAAAAACTCCGTGACACAACTCATGAAACAGCAGAGTAAGCCCCTTTTTAAGACCTACTATACTCAAAGGATGAAGTGACTTGACTAGGTTTAAAAAGGTGTCATGACCTGACTGAGTTTTTGAACGACTTGGTTACTTGAGAAATGGTGGAACAGGATTCCCCTAGTTGATCAAATAGTTGGGATAAGGATTTGATGATGGTGATTGGTGATTGGTGATTGGTGATTGGTGAAACACTCAAGTCAAACACTGACTTGGTCGAGTCACGGCATTTCAATGGAAGGAAATACTAGGGCAATATTACCTCATAATTTTTGAAGGCAATGATGTTTGTACATTTATTAAAAAATTAAACAAAATCCATGGCTTAACTAATTCATAAAGTCGACTAGCATGAACTGAGCTTTATTGTGCAAGTTGAATTGCCACAAGTCTTCCTACCTAAGTTAAATCTCAGACAAAATAGATACTCAAAAACCTCAACATACCATAAAAACACTTTTCCAACCAGATTTCACATTATTGACACGGCTGAGGACCATCTGTGAGATGCACCGAACAATTAATTCCCTAATTTCTGCAGAGCTGCTTTTCTGCATAACAATCACAAAAGGCCTCAGAAATTCATTCTGGAAGTTGTAATTTGCCAGCTCCTCGCGCTCTAAGAACTTCATAGCCAGCTGTCGCAATGAATCCATAACAAATATTGCTACTGAAAGATTTTCCGATAACCCAACTGAGACAAAGAAATCAGAAAGGACATTCCATATGCGAGACCACACCAATCTGATGCGGTTCATATTGTAATGCCTGCAGATACAAAAAAAAAAAAAAGTACAGCATGTTTAAAACTTAACCCCACATTTTTTTATCCAAATCAAATGCTCATATAACTCTTTCTCAGCAACTACTCACGAGGAAACTCTCAGGAGATTCGTCTTTTATGGTTTTCCTCAGGAAAAAACTTAAAAAGGAAATAGTACATACTAGATATTAGAATCTTAAAAATTAAATTACTAATTTAAATCAAAATCTTGTGAATGCTAGCAAAATGTTACACATTTCCGAGAAAATTAATGAAATTCATCACAAAATACACAAATCCTCCAAGGAACTACAAAAATGATCAACTTTTAAAAAAAAACAGATGTTTTGAAGATATCAGAGATATTCATGAAAGATTTTTAAAAAGCAAAGGATAAAATCTTACGCAATTTCAACTATTTTTGTAAGGCTGAAAACACGGGGATCTGTTGGAGACTGCAACTCTGCCATGGAAACTTTGCAGAGGGCCTTTACAAAAGCCACTATTGCCTCACTGTTCAGCCTTTGGCTATGAGCAAATATGTGGTTCAGCTCGAAATTCCCAATCTGGTCAAGCAGATTCAAATTGGAAATAAAATTATTAATCTGATCTGGAGTTACCAGCCCCGAAGTATTAACTCCACGAGTAGTGCTGTCATAAGAACTCCCTCGAACAACAGCCATTACAGCTGGATTCTGGAGAGAATTTCCTTTTCTCTTTAGGGATGGAAAACCTGTGGACTTCGGTGTTTTGTCTTCTGTTTCAGAGTGAGGTACTGTGAAAAAGGAAGCATCAGGCGGTGCACCCTCTCCCAAGAGTTGTAGGTGCTCAAATCGAGAGAGACATGTTAGGATGTGCTCCCAGGCTTCCTGAAGATAATTACCATCTTCAATAGCAATTGATATTGTTGCCTGTCCAAAGAAGATGAGTGAGTAAAATAGACTAAAATAAGGAATACTGGGGACACTATGTCCAACCTACCAGAAATATATACATGGCGCATATGCAGAAGGTTGGGAGCTACCATGCAATATGCCTCACCTACTCGTAGGTCAAGTAATCAGACTATTCAAACCATCAAAGCTATCAAATGTTTTCAGATGATCTGTGAAAATATGGCCAACGGTAAGGAAAAAGAAAGACATCTCTAGATCCAAGGCAGGATCATCTAGTGAGGTCCATATGTATGGCACAAGTAGGTCAGGGACGAGATTGGACACGCGAACATTCCATGCAAGTATTCTTAAACCTACCCTGTAAGGAAAGCATCTGTACCAGAATGGAATGAAGAGAACTTCCTCTAATAAGAAGGATGATCCCATCAATTGCATGCTCACCTTCACAGCATCAACATTCTTTTGCTTCATATCTGCAGCACAATGGAGGTACGTAAACTTGGCCACAGATGTAACAAAAGCATCTCTCTGTGTCTGCATACCCATCACAGCAGTAACATGCACAGCATGTCTGCAGCCTTGTAAGCATTGAAACGTGGCTGCCTTGTCATCGCTCTGGTCAAGTGTAACACTGAATGCAGCTAGCATTGGAGCCCAGCAAACCTCCACCATGTACTTCAGTATTGTTGCATCTGTGACGGCATAGTAGACAGCTCTGCAAGATCAAAGAGAACGGACTTCGCATGAAAGACCCAAAAGAGAATCAATAGTACCCATCGAGTAGATGTCAAGTCAATTGCATTTCGGCACATATGCTGGACAAGCAGGGGGATGTGAACCGCCATCAGTAAGAGGTCAAGTCGGGAAAATTCGGATAAATTCGGTAAAAATCGACAAAAATCGGCAAAAATAAATATATCATGGCGTTTTTCAAGTTATAAATGTTGTTTGTAACAAAACACATTTATATGGTGAAAAGTACATCTATAATTCCATAATAATAAGTCATTAACTCATAACTCATAAGCATGATATATCATTCATAATTCCAAAATCGGCAAAATCGAAATCATAAGGGAAAAAAAATGGGTCTCAGTCGATTAATCGGTAAAATCGTGATTAATCAGCGAGTTTTTTATTAATCGGAGATTTTGCCGATTAATCGGTGATTGATTCCTGAATTCAAAAAATCGGAGAATTTTGGAGATTTTTGTGACTAGGGTCCCAAGTAGGAAATCTATCACACCAAGAACTCTCTAATTGGATGATCATATCTAAACTATCAATTTCTCTTGCACAGTAAGAAAAAATGTGGACTGATAGAATGGATGGTTACATCTCCCAATTGGGACAATTGTTGGCCTGCAAGATCTCCCAGGTGGAACAAATGAATTATGGGATGCGAACCGCCATCTCAAGAAGATGTTAAGTCAATTGCATTTCGGTACATATACTGGACAAGCAGGGGATGTGAACCACCATCCAATAGGTCCCGAGTAGGAATCTATCACACCAAGAACTCTCTAATTGGATGATCATATCTAATCTACCAATTTCTCTTGAACAGTAAGAAAAAATGTGGACTGATAGAATGGATGGTTACATCACCCAATTGGGACAATTGTTGGCTTGCAAGATCTCCCAGGTGGAACAAATGAATTGTGGGCTCCGCCCACTGGTTGTGCACCACCTGTGTCGTTTGCCATCGCTAGACCATCCTTACAGGTAATACTGCAAAAATATAACCAACCCTTGCATATGGTATAAGTAAGCTTACTCTGATTTGCCTTTTGCTTTAAACTGCTCTTGAATATGCCTAATAAGAACACCATTTGCACCTAATGGTTTTTCTTCCGCCTGCTTCCAGGTGACTAGATTGAGTATGCCTTCCAGTCCCAGTAGCTTATTCAAGGTGTTTGCCTGCTTGCTTTGCGGGGCAGAAGAATCAGCATTCATCTTTATTTCATTTTTCACAATTTGATCATATACGGTGCCCAGATAGTCTTCGGGTAAATCTTTCCCATCATCTATCCCTCGGTTATTGCGAATGAAATCAGCCTTAGACATCTAGAGATACAAAAAAATAAATGCAGACAGGGAGTCGGTACAGAACTCAAAATTAATTTTATATAAGCTCTATAACAAATATCTCCAATATCTTGATATTTTTCACAGGCGTTTAAAAGACCATAAGAATTTTTATGTTCTTGTGAAACTAGATATCCTTACAAGAAATTATGTTCTTATTTTTCTCAGAAATCTTGTAGAAATATACTTGCAACTTAATGGTATTTTTTTTTATAAGTAATGGTATTAATGTTTTCTAGTTCTCAATGTATACTCTTACTTTCAAATTTTTTGTAACTTTCCCAATAAAAAACTCAAGAAAACAGAAACAAATATTTGCTTCCCAAGAATTTCCCTGCCAAAATATCCTCAAGAATGAGATCCGTGACTTTTTTCAAGAAATAGAATAGGAACAATTCACCGAGCTCACCTTGTCTTTCACCATGTTATTATGTGCATCGGTGTTGAGCAGTATCACGGAATAAGCAAGAACATAAGCAGTGTCCGCACTTGTAAAAGAATTTGGATTGCATTTACAATAGCGCTCAGCAAACTTTTCCATGATGCGATCAATCTTCTGTGCTTCTCCGGGCAATCTGAAGCCCCGTAGGAAAAATCTAATTGCTTTGCCAAAATCCATTGCTTCGAAATTAAATGAATCCACATACGCATGCATAACTTTCAAAGAGAATTCCTCCCTTTCACCCAAGTAGTCTCCAATCATAGTTTCACTCAGGCCAGTAGTGTTTTTCAGAAATGAAACAACTTCTTCTGGAGAACTACCAATTTTCTTGGAGCTTATTAGAAAATCGATGCCCTTGGAAGGTTTTCGATTGAATAGCGAAATACCTTTCTGCATTTAATCCATACAATTGTCACCACAAACAGCATGGAGGCTAAATTCCCAATAAAAATTTAACAAACATAGATGATAGAACAATAAGAATGCAAATACTGATATACTGATCCTGAGCCTATCAAACTGTTCCCTTCAAGCAATACCTGACCTGAAGTTCTATTTTAAAAGCTCGGCGTTGCTCAAGTGTAGCAGCTTCTGATAGTTCAGAATGCAGCTCATAGTCAACAACAGTTACTTCTTCTCCATTAAGTATGGTATGATTCTCCGCTGGTACATCACTGTCAGGACTCTTTGACAGATAGAAGTCTCCAATTCGCAGCTGTTGGTCCATCCAAGCTGCCATTGACTTGATGATACCAACCAAACACTTGACAGATTCAAGCCGGAATGTAATATCCTGGGCTGGAGACAATGTCGTGGTAGAACCAGGAGGAGGGCCTAAAGCAGTCTTTAGAAGGCCATTGACAGTCCTGCAAATATCTAATGGAATTAAAAGTGTTTTAATACATTTGACTAAGAGACTGCTACAAGAAAATATCTAATGGAAAATCAGTCCATTTTGATATTCCTAACCTCATGAAAAGGTGACTTGAATTTAGAAGATTTGGGTCATCCAAATTTACCATTAATTTAGGTCAACTTTTCATAACGTTAGTGATGTCAGAATTGATTGATTTTTGGTGATGATGATCAACACGACGAGCACAACGCACCGAACGGTTGGATTGTCCAACATGATCTCCATGTGGGCTCTACCACCGGGAGTGTAACTATATATATATATTAGGTTAGGATAAAATAACCTATGTAACAATGACAAGGACACATGTGTTAGTGTCGGACTCAGATACACCTTTAAAGAGGCCCGATACGCAGACACGTCCATACAACATGTATTATGATATAATGTTTTGGTTGTATTTAAACCAGAAGTGTTTTTAAAATAAAATAATAAGGAAAGAAATATATGAAAGATAATAGAAAATATTTCTATGAACCATAGAGTTTTCCAATAAACAACTATAACTATGTTTATCAACTTAAAAAAATATTGTATGGAGGATGGAACACACACCCTCTTTTAGAACTCAAATCTTGTATTAAAAAATTTGAACATAAAGGGTGACATGGCCGTATGTGTCGGGATATGTCGACATGTGCGTCTGTGTTGATGTGTTCGACATGGCAAAAACCCTAAAAGTGTCGTGTCCGTGTTACACAGAAAATAGCTAATGCTTTTATGACTAATAAAATGACTAATGGTCGTGGGGCCCACACATGGATGAATTAAGGCTGAATATTTGTGAGGATATTTTTCTCAGCATGGATGTCACTCTCACAAAAAAATCAGCCCGTTCCGACGTTTCCAGCCTTATGAAAAGTGGACTACAAGTTGAAATATCTGACCATCCATTTTTACCATTAACTTTAGCTCATAGGGTTAGAAGTTTCAGAAAGTGCTGTTTTTTTTTTGTGAGGATGATCTCCATGGTGAGGAGATCATTCCTCACCAAAAAATTAGCCCTTTGCTCATCTGCATGTGGGCCCCATGATTGTATGTCATTTTATTAGTCAAAAAACATTAGTGACCAACATAAATTGCCATATTTTTTCATAAATCCTGATTCATTGCTTCATGTAATCAGACAGAATTGAATGGAGGAACAGGATTCAAGTAGCCAACCCCATACAGTTGGGATAAGGCTTCTGATGATGATGATATATGAAAGATAGAGATTCCACCAGATTTGTTGCCTAAAAAGAGAAAGAATTAGGTGTCTTATACTATGTCTTAATGGCAGTCTCCTATTAGCCGCCTGATAGGTTATCAATTGAGACTATCTAATCAATAGCACGCTCTTGGATGAGCCATAGCCTCACAGTGCTCACAATAGTTGGACGATCTAATCATCTGAAAAATGAACTTTTTTGTGGAGCATGTCCTATAAAACCACCAGCTATAAGGGACCCATTGAACAGTTCAGATAATTCAATTGGTGTGCATGTGAGGTCATGGTCCATCCAATAGGTGGCTTCATAATTAGATAGTTTAGAGCAACAAAACTTGCTAGATTGCGCAGGTAAATCCTGGCTGAACAGCTAACCGACAATTATGACATTTACTAAACGGTGTATGAGTCCCAACAGGACTTACCTGGCTAAAAAGAGAAGGCAATTGTTAGATTCAGTAAGTTTTTCACAGGAACCTACTGTAAATTGTAAATAGAACTTGAGCAAAACACTTAATGTTAGGTGTGTATGATACCTTTCGAAAATATTTGGTGCATCCACATCACAGTCATAGTTCACAAAGATGTCAATGATGATTTGTGAGTCCTGAGAGATCTTCTCCAGAAAATTGAGAACTGTCATTTTCTGCAAAAAACTAGGCTGGAGTACATTTTCAAGCACTCGGAGGACAAGCATTGAAAAGAAAATTCCAATTTCTGCCTTCAATCCTGATCTAAACTTTGATAACAAAATTGTGAGAATAGAACATAGAAGCTGGAAAATACTCATGACTGACAATGCACTATTCTTCAACAACGATAAGCAGAGATACTGCTTGATAGCACTAAGAAACCTGTGCCAGGACAACAAAATGTAAGATTCATTTAATCTATGAAAAGTAAACAAAAGCAAAGTATTAATTAAATCAGGGGGGAAAAAGAAACAAAAGTTAAGATGAGATGTAAGAAACTAACTCAGAAACCCACCACAAACTGGCGAGCTCAAATAGTAAAAGCAATGAGAAAGACCCAAGTAGTAGGCAGACTCCAGTTATTATTATTTTTTCCTTCTTTTCTTTCTTTCTTTCTTTTGATAAGTGAAGAAATGACTTCATTTACATGTTCTGCCTTAAAAAAGAGATGAACGTGGACAAGTAATAGAAAAAAAACTAATAAATGATGTAAGTATTAGCTTTTATAGCATAACTGGGAGAACTTGGAACAAGAGGCAAAAGAGATGTTCAGGGAAAGCTAGTACAGGCCAACATGTTCATAAAATGTTGGGCAATCAAGAACAACATGTTCATAAAATGAATATAACCGAGATGAGGATGTTGAGATGGATGTGTACTAAGACAAGGAATGACAAAATTAGAAATGAACGCATCCGTGAAAATATAGAAGTAACCCTAATAATGAGAAAATGAGGGAAAGTCGACTGGTCATGTATAAGTCGAAGGAATGTGCAAGTCGAAGGGCCAATGATAATACCAGTGAGGAGGACTGTGCAAGTCAAAGGGGCTAAAAGGGAGAGGGGAATGCCAAAACATACGTGGAGTGAGATTTTAAGAAACTTGCCTTAACAAGAGAGATGGCTTTAGACAGGATTGAATAGAGGAACAAGATTCATGTAACCGACCCCATACCATTGGGAAAAGGCTTATGATGATGATGAAAGAGTTGTCATATACTTTGGATATGCCTTTTATAAACTAATCTCATAGCTTATTTGAACTTCATTGAAATCCCAATTGTGATTCATATTTCCATATTTATTTCTAAATGCTCTCCTCCATGGACCATCAAGCTACTCCCCATACCTCCAAAGCCACTTAACCAACAAAGCATCATGCATCGTCCTCACTCCTCAAGGATATTAAACTGACACCCCCTATCTCCTTTGAGGCAAGACGAAATCCATTCTACCAAATGGCATTTGCATCATTGATCAAAGCCTCACAGCAATAGAAGCCAATTAGTAAAGATAGAAAGGAAGTATGTTTGTAAGCTCCATAGATTACTCTAAATCAAAGTTTATCCTCTTTTAAGAGGTATCCTCTCTTCCAAGAGGCAAGTCTCTTCCCAAAGAGTTCCTCCACTAGGTCCACATAAAAGTTGACCAGTAGTTCACTTTAAAAGGCAAGCCAAGACATAAGGTAGTGAAGCAGACATCTAAAAACCTTCAATAACAACCCTTTTTCCTCCTCTTTAGAATAGTCTACTTGAGGCTTCCACTACTAAAATGAAAAGGGAGAGAAAGGATCATCTTGTCGAAGACATTTTGAACTTTTATAGAAACCGGCCAAATTGCCATTTTTAACAATCGAGAAAGAAATGTAATTTAATCCATTATCTCTACCAGACACTAAAGCACATTCTCTATAGTAGGTGCTCCAATATGCCCCAATTAACGTCGGTCATACGCTTTCTCCTTGTCTATTTCGCAAATAATACCAACATCTACACTCCAAAGCCTAGAATCAATATTTTCATTTGCAATGAAAGCCCTTGTCAAGAAGTTTTTATTGAACAAAAGCACCTTATTAAGAAGATATGATAAAATCCATAACAAATCTCATCCTCAGAATTTCAGTTGATAAGCCAAAAATCTTTAGGCCCCTCCATAGAAGGCTATGGAGATTCTTGCCAGGCCATAGCGTGGTCTCCACTCATCTAACCTAGGCTTAAGAATTTCTTCACCCTTGAGGTCTTTCCGAAGACATCCAAGCAAATGGCAACCCATCAATATTAGGCCAAAAAGAGTTATATTCCTTGTAGATATTAGAGAAATAATCTACAATGGCATGGCATCCTAAATTTTGTCATCCTCCTCAATCACTTCTTTCACCCATTTGGAGGAGGATAAACGAAGTTGCATCTCCTTCTAGCATTAGCAATTGAATGAAAAACTATGTATTTTTTTGCAAGGTTAAAACAGTTACAAAGTTTTTCATTCGCCCTCTTTCAGCCATTTTACTCTAGAATTTGCCTCCAATTTCTTTCTTCCATACAAACTATGTTAAGAATTCGTTGGGAACCTCCCTTTCATGCAGTCTTTATTAGATGTTTTTGTTTGTTTTACAAAGTCTTTGATTTTAAAGTTTATCTAAGATGGAATTTATAAAATCTTCGAATAAAATTTTGGACGAGCATTTTCTACAATGCCGGGCTGAGCCGGGCCAATTCATTGGCATGGGCATGATGTAGCAGGTTAGGTTGGTCCATCTTCTATTATTTTGGATAAAATTTATTTAAATATTTCTACCATACATTCTTCTTGACATGTTTAAAACATTTGCAACCATTGGTGACAACCATGGATGATAACTGCTGGTTGTAACCATTGCAATCGTTTGTAACACCCTTTTCAAAAGTTTTCCCTGCATTGGTCTTTTTGAAACACCTTTCTACATTTCTTAACAGTTGTCGCTATCAACAAAAATCTTTCCTTAACAAATATGTCTATTAATGACATCTTTTGTTGTACCTTTGCAAGACTCTAAATATGGGACATTTAAAAAAAATTGAAGATAAAAAATCTCTCTATTCTCTTCACTTCCATACACTCTCCATCTGTTTTCTAAGTACTTTTTATTTGAGGACAAAAACCATTGTTGAGTTCGTTAAGAACCGTGGTCTTGGAGTGCTACCTATCATGGTTTTGGGGGGCTGTTGAATCCTTGGGGTAGACGATCAAGTTTTATCGGTACCAAATAGTAGAGGCGAAATATACCATAAGGATAGTGCATTTAACATGTACCTTAGTTCGCCAATTACCGATAAGTTCATACTAACCTAGTATTGGATTAAGTCTCTTCTTCAGTTGCATTTTTAACATTGTCATAATATGCCGCTTTACTTTGGAGTTTGGATATTTCGCTATCCTTTTTGTGTATTTACGTATTCTTTACTTTAGAGTTTTAAGTATTAAATTTTTAACTATAACTGAAACAACTATTTATTAGCCAACAGTTTTTCCTCATATCCACTATATGAAAACCTCCTTATTCCACTTCTTTAACTCTTAAGGGCTTTAAGTTGCTTGCCAAAACATATACAGTCATACCAACAAATAGCTAGCCCATTAACATTGACAGTGGTTTTTCGCCCCAGACTGCACTTACTTGACATTTATGTTATTATCTGAACAAAAAGGTGAATAAACAAATGATTGCGTACTTATGGTGATTCTTCAAAACATCTAAAGGAATTTTATATCTTTGATCACATGACTTAATATTCTTGTGTATTCAGAACTTTCCTCCTTGACAAAAAATCCACTCCACTTAAAATAAATGTAGTTATAAAAAAAGTTAAATTTGAACAAATTCAATTCTCCATAAAAACAATCTAGCATACAAAGTACACAGCTGAAACGCAAATCAGACCAACTATAGTGGAAATATTAAAAGTAAAAAAATGTTAACAAATGGTGAATTAGTGTGCAATATCAGAAGTCCAAACTTGGTATTTAGCATAAGAAACTTGCCTCTCATTTGTACGCCAAATTGGACCACCATTCTCCATCACGACCTTTAGCAGCTCCAGGGACAAAACTTTCCCCCTCAAGAGAAGATGGTCTTCAGGATTCTCCTGCGTTGAGAACTTCATCGAAAACTTGCACAAGTTCTTGAACAGGAGAAAGCCATCTTCCCTGATCTTACTGCCACCGCCTGATACACCACCTTCATTCAACTCCCCATCCCCTGATTCACCCTTTCCATCCTCAGTGGACACCGAAACATCACGCTTATGCAATTCCACTGGCGGAGATGACAAAGGTTTCAGATATGGGACCCCTTCGCTTCCCTCCATGACCTCATTAATGAAGTTCTGAACAAACTGAACCAAACTCCAATCATTCAAACTCTTATCGGACAGCTCGAGCAATTCACTGACAGAAACGGTTCGAACCTTAACCTCCATCGAATCCTCCTCGACCCTTGCAAAAAGGATCATTAAAATCTGTGCCAGAACCGCCTTTGCACAGATCTGACTGGTGCCACTCAGGCTGCCAAGATATACATTGTAGCAGGTCTTAATAATCTGAAGCAAGCAATCTCCCCGGATCAACACACCCGGAGAACGTACTGCAGAAATCAAGACCTTCAGCACCGCGAGCTCGATCCCATCATCACCAAGACCACCACACTTGCAGATGGAATCTATGAGCCGGAATACAATGGAGGGATTGTCGTTGCTCTCGGGGAGATCGATCTCGCCGCGGATCAGACCTTGGGAGAATAATTTGACAACGCATTCGAGAGCAGGCTCAACGACCTTGACGGATGCGGAATCGACAGCGAGGATTAGGGGTTGGAGGATGGATTCTGCATCGGCGAGAGCGAATCCGAGTAGGGACGAGTTGGGGATGGGATCGGGGGAATCGTTGAGGGTTTCGAGCTGGTCGAGAGCAGATTTACAGGCGGAGACGAGGTGGGAGTGCTTTCGCCAAGCCACATTCTTGATGATCTTATCGAGTGCGGGGCCCAGAATGCGACCGGGGCGGGAGGTGCCGCCTAGGATTTGGGAAGAGGACATGAGAAAGAGAGATCAGAGAAGGGTTACGATCTCAGAGCTCTGGTGAGGAATAAGACGAAGGCAGCCACGAAAATGTAGAAGAGATTGAAAGAGAGATCAGAGACGGATTAGGGTTAGGGTTTCAGAGGTCCATTTTTCACGTTTGACACGAAGGCAGTCATGAAAATGCAGATGGAAGAAGAAGAGAGTAGAAACCTTCTCCATCCGACTTCGTCATCCTCCTTATTGGATTTTGTTGCGTTGATCGGGCGGAATACTGGAATGTCAATTTTTAAGGATAACAATCATAACATAGCCCCGGTTCTACACTCGTGATTATTACCTATCACCTGTATCGTACGTACAGTGAACCATCAACATGAAATCAGCTTGATCAGATGATTTTAACCATCCGATACAATTTTCCCCCTGGACTGCTGCCCTTGTATTATTGGCCATACGAAAAGTAAACGGTCGATTTTTTGTCTATTTTTGTTTGGGGCCCGCAACTTAGACTTTGTTTTTTTTTGTTTACTTTATTATATTAAGAATACGTACCCTTTTACTGGTTCAAGGATGATATACTGGAGGGGCAAAGCTGTTGAATCGCTCTCACCCACCCTTGAGGAAATCAGCACAAGTCCGTCTAGAGCTACACCCATTTCTTACATCCACTTCTTACACCCGAGGTTGGGGCTACATGGAGATCATGTTGGACAATCCAACCGCACAATGAGTTTTTCATTCTATGGTTACCCTCTCACAAAAAATCAGGACATTTCGACACTCCTAACCTCATAAAAATATGACTTTAATTTAAAAAATCTTGACCATCCAATTAAACTATTATTTTCGGTCAATTTATTATATTGTCAGCAATTTCGAATTTCGAAGTGAACTGAATTTTGGCAAGGATGATCATCATGGCAAGGAGAACTCATTGTATGGTTGGATAGTCCAACATGATCTCTCGTGTGGCCCCCAAATCCGGTGTAAGAAGTGGATGTAAGAAATGGTGTAGCTCTAGACGGACTCCTTCAGCACAGTCAGACAGATTTTGGCCATCCATTTGATAGACGGAATTTTCTTTAGGAAAAAGATGTAACAAGGTATCACGATTTTTGTTACTCACCACTGTCATCTGGGCCCACTGACCGCATGGATGTTTATCCCACCCCATGGTGAATATACACATACACCAAAAATCACCCTGATCGGTAATCCTAATTTATAACCATTAGATTTTAGCACTTTTTAAGGAGTTTTTATGGCCGTTGAATGCAACCAGTTTTTTAGTACTAAAACTAAGGGCTAAAAATCATAAAACAAGCTGATTTTTGGTATGAATGTCTACTAAGGGGTGGGCTAAACATCCATGCAGTCAGTGGGCGCAGATGGCAGCGGTGATTACCAAAACTGCCGCTTCCACATTTGAAAATATATCAGGTATACCTTGTTACATCACAACCCTTAATAAAATTTAAAGCAGTTTTGTAAGAGATACGTGTTTGATAGACAGGCGCTGTTGAGCAAAGACGAACTCTCCTACTCCAACCATTTTAATAGGAAGTATTTTCTTGCCAATAAGTTAAGAGCCCGTTTGGCAAACCCAAAATTAAATAAGTTTCTTGCTTCTAGAAGTAAAAATGTTGAAAAGTTTGTTTGGATATCACAGTAAAAGTTATTTTTTGCATGTCAATATTTTTCTTTTTGTTGAAGCAAATATTTTTTACTTCATGCTTCCCGACGGAAGGGGTCCGGCAGAAGCAGAAGCCAAAAAGATTTGCGGGGGTGGGCTAGACATCCATGTGGTCAGTGGGCCCAGATGGCAGCGGTGTCTACCAAAAATGCCGCTTCCACATTTGAAAAAATGTCAGGTATACCTTGTTACATCACAACCCTTTTCTATACTCCAATGGAATGGTTTATCAAGACCAGGACCAAATCAAGTCTCATGTCAACCTGGTGTTCATCGGTGCATGTGGGGGACTAGGACCCGCATTTGCAGGAGAAAAAATCTATGATACAGAATTCTGTATTAAAAAGTTTGATTTGAGCACTTGTTTATCATGGGCCTGGAACCAACCAATAAGCCTGTTCATGAGCCCATGATTAAAAAAATGCTCAAAATCCAAGGGCTAGATATCGCCAATCTCACTGATTTTTCTGTGTAGGTCCAGCAAGGTGTGTCCAGTACGAGGGGCTTTTGCATCAACATTTTGGTACAGAGCTCTATCATAGAGCTGACTTCTGATTTCTTAGGCCAAGTGCCAAATCTGGGGTCCATTTACGTTGTCAAGGTGCCAGTGGTGTCATCTTGTCATTGGCCAAAATAATGCGCAATTTTGTTACTCACAGCTGACATCTGGGCCCACTGACCGCATGGATGTTTAGCGCACCTTAGTAGACATTCATACCAAAAATCAGCTGGTTTGATTATTTTTAGCCGTTGGTTTTAGTACTAAAAAAAAATGATTGAATTCAACAGCTATAAGTACGCCTTAAAAGGTACTAAAATTTAATGGTTCGAGATTACCAATCAGGGTGATTTTTGCTGTCTATATCCACCATGGGTTGGGATAAACATCCATGCGGTCAGTTGGCCCAGCTGAAAAATTCTCAGTTATACCTTGTTACATCTTTTTCCTTTTAAGTTTTAACAAGTCCAGTACACGTGAGCAATGAAAAATGACACCACTACCACTGTGAACCATTACAACGTCCATGGACCCCAGACCATGTGATCATTACTCATACTTTGCCTACAAAAAAAATCTATATAATAAAATAGGACGGTTGTCTCCCCCTCTTATCCGGCTTCATAAGGGATGGTTGAGATCTTATCACACCACATCGACAGTGGATCTCAGCCACTCACACCCAATTTTGACAAAGGCTTTGTCGATGGCTGTCGTGGGGACGGGTCACCTACTATTTACCTACATATAAGGAATGAAAAGTGGGTTGGATTTACATATAGCCCAAGAGTTAGGCTCAGGAGCTGCACTTTTTATGCCTCGAGAGGGGTGTTACCGTTAAAACGGCTATTAAAACAGATTGAAACGGTCAGGGGCAAAAATAGAAAAAATAGATTTTAACGGATTTTAATGATTTTAACGGAAAAAAGTGGTGCTGAAATTCAAATTTTAAAATTTAAAATTGAAAAAATAAAAAATAAATAACGGAAACTTAATGGTTTTCTTATACCCTCTTATCTTATATGCCTTCAATAATGAGTGGTTGAGATCCACTATGCTTCATATCAATGGTTGAGATTAACTCCCACCCGATTTTGACAAACACTTCGTCGGAAAGTGCCATGGGCACGGGCCACCTACACATATATCAAGACAACTCAGTTGTATTCTCTTATCTTATCCATCCATCTAATGTGGACAGTTAGATAAAGAGTGGTTGAGATCAAATCCATCGATCTAATATGGACGGTTAGATTTCAGCCACTCAATCCGCCTCATTTGACCTCAATTTATTCAAAATTTAAATTTCAACACCGTTATTTTTTGTTATTTTTCCATTTCTCCCTCTGTACGTTACAATCCGGTATAACAGCTGTTATAATGGAAAAAATGGTAACACCCCAGTCCGTTATACCGTTTGAGTGCCGAAGGCACCCAATTTTTGTAAACGCTTTTGTCGGAGAGTGCCGTGGGCATGGGCCATTTACTATTCTATATAACAAAATACATTGGTTGTTTTTCTACATATACCTCCTCTTATAAGCAACAAAGAACGCCGAGATCTAATCCTCCCCCAAATGGATGGTGGATCTCCACCACTCACCTGATTTTGGCAAATTCTTTGTCGAGGAGTGCTGATGGCACGGGGCACCCACTAGTAAATAAATAAAAGCAATACTTTCATGGGTGGGGCTCAGGGGACCCCCATTTTTGACACCTATTTTGGCGTACCCACAGAGAAGATAGAAGATGAATCAATGGCTGATTTTTGGTAGCGACGATCTCCTCACCATATAGATCACCCCAACAAAAAATCAGCCCATTCTGAAATTTCTAACCCCATCAAATGTGGTTTTCAAGTTACACGGTAAAAATCAACGGTCCATAATTCTTCAGCTTCTAAACCAGTCTATGAATATAAGAATGATTTGCATTTTTGCGAGGATGATCTCCTCACCATAGAGATCATCCTCACCAAAAATCAGCCATTGATTCATCTTCTACGTGGGTACACCATGCTTGATTCAAGAAATTCAGACGTGACTTTATATTAAGACCTAAATGACTGTTTTACCCTTTACAGTGGTTGCAATGCAAACCATGGTTTAAAAAACGGCCGTTGTAACGAAAATAGCAGATTCAGATCTCACCTGTTACGTTATGTACCGTTAAAACGCCCAAAACATAACGGCCGTTATTTTCCATTACTCTTTTATTATAACAAAAAATAGCAACCGTTGTTTCTAGATTCTTTTTGTGAGAAAAGGCCATTATTTTCCATTTTTGAGCATTTGAGTTTCAAAATTCAAAATTTGAATTCCAGCGCCATTTTTCCCGTTATTTTCTGCGTTTTTGCTTCTGAGGGTTACAATTCGTTATAGCGGCCGTTGTAAGTGAAAAATTGGTAATGCCCCCGGTCCATTTTACCATTATAACGGCCCCTTTTGAACCTTGATGCAAACCATGGGTCTATATTGTATGACTAGCACAACCCTCCGATAATCATCCAATCTATTGCATTATTTTATTCTATTAAGAAATATATGCCGAATGGTATGAGAAATTCTACTTTAAAGTCAAAACTTGGGTTGTATGGCTAACAATGGATCGGGTTCGAGTCGGATTGGTACTGATTTAGTACCGATCTGATAAGAAATCCAACCAATTCAAATCCGATCCGGACCCAATCGGATCAATAAAATTCAATTCCGGAACCGATCCGATACGATTAGATCAATTCCGGGTCCAATCCGATCCGTTCCCATATGTATATAATATATATACATGTATAGCATATATTTAAATACTTTTATGTAATTAAAATTATATCTATATAATAAATATTGTATATAGTATAGATATCATGTCTATATCGGATCGGAATAATGCTGGATCCGGTACCGATCAGATAAGAGATCAGATCGACAATTTGTGATCCGGTACCGATCCGATAACGAAAAATAAAGTTTCAGACCCATTTTTTTCGATCGGATCGGATCGGACCTCGGGTTTGATCTGATCCATTGCCACTTTGCCAGCCCTATTAGGTTGCCACACGATGTTCACCTAGTACCCCGTGAAAAAACAAAACACATGCACTTATTAATTTAAATGCTTTGGCTAAAAAAATTGGTTCATTAAATGCACCTAACACATTCATTCCTATGTCATTAACTATGTCTTCAACACAGCCCCTTGATAAATACTTAATTACTTTTCATGCCACATTTTTATTTTCAATAGTCTCTCGATAACCACTTAATTGCTTACTATACCATTATTTTCATATTTTCAAAATATTTTTCTAATAACAGTTTTAATTACTCTCTATGTCATTTCTTTTATATTTTTATAATAACTACTTTATAACCATATATCTAATTTTAGGACAACTTCAGAATTTTGATTTTTATTCATCCCTTTAAATTAATCTTTCAAAATGCCATTTGGGTTGTAACTTTCTTATTTTGTTACTTCTTCCCAAAATGCTCATACAATCACTCAAGTGTAATGCACGTATTGCACATGTGCCCGATGGGTTACTTTTAAAAATGGGCATTTTCGTCATTTTTTTTTTGAATTGTGAGGGGTATTACAAATTTCAAAGAACATATGGGTGGGGTCTTTGCCGGTCGACCATCAAAGACGTTCTATTTGGGAGGGTTTACCCAAAACCTTCCACATGCGATCCAAGGTTGTAAGGGGCATTTTCATCAGTTTATTCGAATTATTGAGGGTATATCAAAGATGACATTTGGATGTGGTATGTCCCTCATTCTCGTTCCAAGTTGCCCAAAATGGTAGAGTTGAGCCATCTCTCTGGCCGGTGACCCACCAACTGGTCCCGGCTAGCCATCTGGCTCAACATCTCGATCACCTCGCTCTGCTTCTCTTTCATATCCACTCCCCAAACCAATGCGCACACAAGAAAAAAAAAAACCTTGAGCTTCACTCACCTGGTAGTGAAAACCAAGGTTTAAAGGAGGCAGTTTTAACGGTTAAACAGACTTGGGGCGTTACTGGTTAAACCGTTTAAACGGCCAGGGGCAAAAATGGAAAAATAGGAAAAAATAGAATTTAACGGAAAAAATGGCGTTGAAATTCAAATTTTGAAATTTGAAAATAAAAAAAATAGAAATTTAACGGATTTAACGGCCATTTTTTTCACAAAATTTTTCAGAATTTAACGGCCATTTAAACGATTTTAACGTTCCTTAAAACAAAAAAAAACGGCCGTTTAATTCAAAAACGTTAAAACGTGTTTAAATGGAAACTGGCTTGGGGCGTTACCGTCTGAACGGCCGTTTTTAAAACCATGGTGAAAACATTTCTATTTATTAATTTTTTTTTTTTTTTTGTAGTCATCACCGTAGGAGGCCATTGAAAGAAGCCAGGCTAAGCCTGGACCCGGTCATTGTCTGTGAAGGGGTTTTCTACTCCGGGCACAACAGCTCAACGGAGAAACCTGCCTTAAAAAAAAACAAATAAATACAAAAGGCGTGCCATAGCTTTCATATGTTAAAATCCTATCACAACATTCTACTCCCAGCTGCCACTGGGGCGCACTAACCGCATGGATGTTTAGCCCATCCCTCGGTGAATATACACACCAAAACTCACCATGATTGGTAATCTCTAGCCACTAGATTTTAATAATTTTTAAGGCGTGATTCTAGCCGTTGAATTCAACCAATTTTTAAGTACTAGAACCAACATTTTTAAAATTTTTAAGTACTAAAACCAACATTTTTTAAGTACTAAAACCAACGGCTAAAAATTATCAAACCTCTACCAAGGGGTGGGGCCGGTGGGCTCTACGAGTAAACCTTCGCTGACGCTGCCAACTGCAGCCAATATGAGCCACGTGGCACATTCTTAAGAGGAAATTAACCGTATGGATGTTTGGCCAATCACTAGGTGGACCTAAAAACCAAAAATAAAGATAAGTGATTTTAACCGTACGAATTTGGGCATTACATGGGTACAAAGATCCAAAGGTTTGAGATCGCTGATTTTTGGTTGTACGTCCACCCAGTAATTGGCCAAACCAAACATCCATACGGTCAGTGTCCTCTTAAAAATGTACCACGTGGTTCATATTCGCTGCAGTCAGCGACGCCCCTGACTGCAGTGCCATCGAAGGTTTACTCGGGCTAAACATCCATGCGGTCAGTGGAGAAAAGATTCGCTGGTCCAGGGACCTTCAAACTTTGAAGGTTCCCCTCCGAAAATGTCTGACACGTACGCCAAATCCTTAACCTAACCATTTTAAACCTTAGTTAGTTAGCTAAGGTGATTAACAAAGGGTACGTGTCAGACATTTTGGCAGGGGATCTTCAAAGTTTGAAGGTTTCCCGACCATCGAATTTTTTGGCCCAGATGGCAGCGATGAGTAACAAAAACAAAAATGGTGCTAGCTTACGCTTCGGGAGCGTAAGCTGTAGCTTGTTACATCGCGACCCTTTCTCTTAACCTCAAATCGCAGGGTTTTCGATCCGTTCGTTCTCCTCCAGATTCAATCGATCTACACATCGAAAACCCGTATTTAGTCCCCAAAACGCATTTAATCTCTATCAAAAAACTAAAAATTCACAGATTGATCACCAATTCCTTCAAAAACTCCACATTCAACTTCAATTGTTGTTGAAAATATGGAAGATTACGCAGAAGAGCTTCGAACTCCACCAGTCTCGCTAGTTTCTCTGGTAGGATGTCCAGAGCTTCATCATACGATCTCAACTTATCTTCACTCGGAACAGCCCCCGATCAATACTCTAGCGTTGCCCGATTTCTCGAAGATCTCTATAATGGCAAGGACGAAGAATGAAACAGAAGATTCTGCTCAGTCCAGGTGGGATTTTGAAGAGAGATTGGTTATTGAAGCATCGAACCAAGGTTCCTGCTGTTGTTGCTGCTTTGTTTGGTTCCGATCACGTCTCCGGTGATCCCGCGCAGTGGCTACAGGTCTGCACCGATCTTGAAAACCTAAAGTACGGTTCCTTCCTCTTTTATTTGTTTCATTTCGTTTTGATGTTTTTCTTTCGATCCACTTCTAACAAGTTTGCTATTTCATTTGGATAGTTGATCTCAAAGCCCAAATCTACAGACATTTTCTGGATTAAACTCCACTATTTTTTATTTGATTTGACAGAGCTAAAATTTCAGTTAAAAGTTGTATAAATAAAATTTTTAGTTCGATTTGCCAAATTTTTATGAAAACTTGAAAAAAACATGCTTCAGTTCAGTGGCACTTGGTTGTAGTGAGAAAATTCGATTACTTATTCCTTCACTTACTTGGCAATAAATTTGATTTTGCACATCTTTAAGAGGAATGCCTTTGTGATTTATATTCATCAAGCCTTCCAGGAAAGACTGTTATCTCAGTTTTGAAGGTTACATTGTGGTATCTTGCTCTTCCAGTTACCAGCTCTATGAATGAAAAACAAACACAGACATGATTAAAGAAAAAAAGATGGCTGGAAATTAATGTTTGGTAATAGAGGAATGAAATTCTCGTTAAAGCAATTCTGTGATAGTTGGGTCCAAGTTTATGGATCATTTAGGCATTCTCAGATTAAATCTTTGATGAGGACTGAACCTTGGCATGGGAGAAAAAGCAATGTCCACATTGGAAGCCCCGAAAGAGAAAGAAAGGAAGACCCATACCCAGCAACATTGAGCCCAATTTGGGGCCCAAACAGAGCAGCTTGTTTGGGTCAAGGTAGTTAAGGGCGCAAGGCGCACTTAAGGCGCTAGGACCCCTGGAGCCTGAGGCGCAAGGCGCAAGGCGAGGTGCGTGCCTGACTAAAGCGAGGCGCAATATTAAAAATTATAATAAAAAATATTAAAAAATAAGAAAAATAACATCATAAAATAACAAAACAAGTAATCATTAGGCCACATAAATATAATATAAAGAACTTGACATTTTTCTATTATTTTTAAGAAATTTACCAGAAAACGACGCATCTAGTGCGTTCATTTATTACTTAAATTTTGTTTTTTTAAGAAATATCAGCATATATGATGGATATGTCCGGAATACGTGTCGGTACTGTGTCCCATACATGTATCCGTGTTGGCACTGGTACGATGAGGGGTACAGTTATTCGAGTATCATAGGTTCTAGTTAACATTGTCATTATCTAAATACAAAACAAGTAATCAAAAAACCATAAAATTTGCCCATCCCTAGTTGGACCTACATACCAAAATTCGTCCTGATTAGTAATTTGTGTTCGTTGTATTAGTCTTTTTCATGAATTATTTTCAACTGTGGATTTCTAGCATTTATTGGGATACTCAGATTCAAAGGTTAGGAATCACTAATCATACCCATTTTTGTCCTGTAAGCCCATCTAGAGATAGGCCAAACATGCATACGGTCAATAGCCTCTAATAGTATGCCACGTGGCTCACACTGTTGGTCAGTCATCAACTTTTATGATGTACACCATCATCAATTTTTTTCTTTCACAAGTTGAAATGTTAAAATGTTGAATCACCGAAACACCCCTAAGTAAAAAAATTTAAAAAATAAAAGAAAATTAGTTAAGGGATTTGGGGGTCATATTAGGAATAAGGATTTTTTTATTTTTAATATATTTTTTTTAATATTTAAAAAAAAAAACAGTTATTTTAGTGAGGCGCGCGCCTTGGTGCGCCTTGCGCCTTGATCTTAAGGCGCACGCCTTACTAAAGGCGCCTCGCCTTGACCATTTCAAGGCGCCTTAGGTGCGCCTTAGTGCGCCTTGACTACAGAGGTTTGGGTCACTTGCTAGTAGGACTTTTAGTCCCAAAACCCATCTCTCAAATTCTGTTCTGGCCTTGCTCATGCGACCAGACCACAAGGCCCAGGTTTGAGCCGATTGTTGGTTTACAAATCCAGTTCCCATGTGATGAACTTCTGACCATGCTTAGTTTGTACTGAAAGTACCTAGCCTCTGGTGTACCCACATTAACACTTTTGCTGCGGGTTCATCCTTTGTAGGACACATACCTAGAAAAAGCCTCAACCTATGTTAAAGCCATGATAAAAAGTAACCTTAGTCAAGTTTAAATTGAGTTAGAGCATTTTTAGGACTACATGTCTTGTAGAAGTGAACCCCGTCGCATGGTGTTGCTGTGGGTACACCGTTGCAAAGGCGGACTGATTTGTACTTCAGATTTTATTTTCTTTCTATTTTAGGTCACTAGGTTTTGAGAGTTAAGCAGTTTCTATTTTGAGTCCATTAGACTCAAATTTATAACTCTCTCAGGCTACTTTCTTTACGATTTAGGAAGTTTCAATTTTTTTTAATTTACTTAGATGCTTTCAGTAGGATATTTTTTCTTAAAGTTTATGTATTATGGAAGTCATGTGACTATGTGAGTTTAGGTTCTAGAGAGTCACAAGTTAGTTTCTTTTTCATGTTTCAGCAAGTTTGGGTGCAATTAAAGTTCATATCCCCTTTTTCTATCTCGTCTTTATTTTTATTCTCAACACTTCCGCTTAGCATCAAAGTTTGGTATTAGAGCTATTGTCCGACATCTATATTTTACCAGGAGGTGGCGTTTCCCAGACAAGGAACACCGGGTGCCAAGTCTTGGACGTTTTTATTAGTTTTCTTCACAGAGAACTCCATAAGTTTCCTTTTTAAGTTGTGGTTGTACAACTAAAATTGCTGAATGAAACAAAAAAGTATAAAACTTGAAGGAATCTAAAAAGTCAAAAGTATGGGCAAGGGTTACAAAAACTCCTACACATGAAAAGCTTGCTATATTTCTTAAAAAACCCATTTCGGAAGTGTCTTGGAGTACTCAAACTTCCGATGCCAGGGTTTAATATCAATATCAATATATCATAGGCTAACTTGTCCAAGAAAAATCCAGAATGAGTTCAACATGGCTTGGCCAATACAGTGAGATTCCACTGTTATGATTTTTCTCTTCAAGTTTCATTGGACTTGGATTGACCCAGATTGGGTTGGGAAGTACTACTCTGACTTGATGGAAAATATTTTATGCTTTGACATCGTTCAATTCTGTAAAAGAAAGCTTTCATGTTTGGTACATGCTAAATTCTAAACCAACCAACTTAATACCAAAGGCCAACTCATTAGCACTGGTTCCTTCTGAGAGTGGGAAAACTTGGCCAAGTTGTATTGACTGGGCCAAAATTCTGAACTTTGGTAGCACCATAATTTGAAGCTTCCTAGTAATACTCAGTTACTTGGGAGAGTTCTGTCCAAGGATTTGGTCACTCTTGTTAGAGGTATTCTATTTTGTTTCTTTTTGTGGATTGCTTGTGTGGATGGGGCATCAGCATTTACTGACTTTCAGATGTTAAGACTTATGGTTACTTTTGCTTTTGTTTTGTTTATCTAAACATGGGCAGAGCTGTCGTTCATGGGAGGAACATCAAACTGGTTGTGGTGGTTGTGCAGTCAACTGCTAATGGTAAGTCATCACCTGCAAGTCATCCTTGTGTTCTACTTGTGGCATGGCTTGTACTTGGGATTTCAACCGAAGCTTGTTCGTATATCTTCTTTTAGAAAAGGACCTCATACCCAGATTACCCGTATTTATATCATGTTATTAGATCACATTACCATGTTTTTCTGAACAGATTTTTCTAATTTTTCCTTTCGGTTGTCATACAAACCTAGATTTAGCCAGGAAAATGATGTGTGACCGCAATCTTCTCTTTAGGAAGTTTCAGTTAGAAAATTAATAGAAGCGTGTAAACATTTTTCTCTTTCAATTTCTCTTTATAATGTTTATAAAGTAGGAAAATAAAAGTATATTAAAAATTCTTAAATAGGAAGTTTCAGTTAGAAGTGTGCAGACTTTTTTCTCTTTCAAAATTTCTTGATAATGTTTATAAAATATGGGAAAGTAGGAAAATAAGATTATATTAAAAATTCTAAAAGTTTACATATTTTATTAGTTATACTATAAGCATAAAATATTATGGAAATCGTATCATATTTTTGCAAGAAAAAGGGAAAAGATATTTTCTTGTGAGAAATTAAAGCTTTTTAATTTTTTATTACTTTTCCTCTTTAAATATACGAAATAAGATCAAGGCTTTCAAAAAGATCATAGATTATGTAACAAACTTAGGTTTCTAATGCAGATGAAGTCAGCGAAGATCGTATGATTGCTCTACGAAAGCGCGCCGAAGTAGATTCCAAGTACCTTCTTATCTTTGTCCAGAACGAATCAGAACTAAGGGAATCTCTGAGCAGGCACGTAATATTTCTGACTTATCTACACTCTAATTTTTCTGTTTAATCCTTGGATTTCAGCAATCTTGTCATCTCATCAAATAAAGTTGTGCAGACTGAGGACCACTTTTGCAGAATTAGCAAATGCATATTACAGGGAGGAAGGACGAAGGATTAAAACCCGCGTCGAAAAGAAGAACATCAATTCTATGGAATTGAATATTCGCTACTGCTTTAAGGCAAGGACTTCACTTTTGCAATCGCAGGCCTAAATCCCATGTTTCCATTCCTTTTGCTTTTATTTTTTGATAAGCTGCTGCTTTCTCTTTGGTATTTACTTACGTGCAAACGATTCGCTATCAACTAAGACTTACCATCCAAAGATGGATTTATTTTAGGGGCATTTCTGTTACTGATTGCTTGTTTACAATCTATGAAATGCTAGGTTTCTGTATATGCAGAGTTTCGGAGAGATTGGGTTGAAGCTTTGAGGTTTTATGAGGAGGCCTATCATACTCTACGCGAGGTATTGTTAGCATAAAAATATACATAATCCATTCCCTATTTTAGTACCATTTCTCTTACATAATTCATTGACGGTATGTCTTGGCAGAGCTACTTGGCATTCTTGTTGTAGCCTTTTGCTCTAGAAATTGACATTCCCATCCAACCGGTTCATTTGTTAAGAATTTGTGCTATTGGCAATTAATTCTTGCATAGTCCCTTCTGCTTTTTTTCTTCATTTAGTTTTTTATGGGGTAGTCTTGTGGTAGTGCATTGCTCTGTTTGGGTTTCAATTATTCGATATGATTTCTGAATGACATGTATTGGTGGAACTTCTTGTGCACTATTCATGAACTTGACCATTTAAAAGACTGTTGAGCCTAAAGCTGTCACAGGAGTTTAAGTTTTTAAAGTTGCAAATTGCATAATAACAACTTGAGTATGTACATTTTTTACATATTTATCTTTTTCTCTCGATTAAAGTTAATTAACTAGTGTTGCTTGGATCCATGCCCATGACATTGAGTGTTGTCATCCTGAACCTTTTGTTTTGTTCTTCTGTACTAATGACTTAATTTTAATGTGACAGATGATCGGAGCGTCAACAAGGTTGCCACCAATTCTACGCCTGATTGAGATAAAAACAGTAGCAGAGCAATTGCATTTCAAGGTATCAACCTTGTTGCTGCATGGAGGAAAGGTCATAGAAGCTATTACATGGTTTCGGAAACACATTTCATGTTACAAAAGGCTTGTGGGAGCACCGGAAGTTGTTTTTCTACATTGGGAATGGGTGAGCAGACAATTTTTGGTATTTGCGGAGTTACTAGAGACAAGCTCTGCAACCGTTCCAAACACTCTCCCTTCAGGCGTGCCAGAGAGAAGTTTGACCGAGTGGGAATTCCATCCGGCTTACTATTATCAGGTGGGTGGCCTTCTTTACTTTCTTCATGTTATGGATCTCTCTATATATATAGATAAGGAATACTTAAGCCTGGATGGGCGGACAGAATGCAACCCCCCCACCGCCGCCGCACACATATCACACAATAGTCAATATCCTTTCTTAGCAGTTAGGGGAATGATCCTAACCATACGATGTCTTAGCAAAAAATTTTTTGAACCATCAGCCATTATTTTCTGATTGTCAAAAAGAATGTGATAGATTTTTCTTTTTTTGATTAGCAAATAGATAGATTGGATACCAATCAAAAAAAATAGACAGATTGGATGGTTAGGATCATCTGACCACTGCAATTTTTGGTAGATCTCCTAGGTGGGCCCCTCATTATTGGACCGTTTGCTCTTTCCTTGTATCTTTTTGAGATCTTCTTGATCTCCTCCTTATTAATATACATGTTGGACTTATAAAAAAAATTCCCTCTCTAACACATTTACGCATACATGCACCTTTGAGCAATTTATATCTATCTTTTCCGAGAAACTTGATTTTACCTTCACCCAATCTCTGCTCTCTTCTTTATTGCAACAAAGGTATTATAATTCGATTTCAATGTATATACGATTAGATTGGAAATGGAAATATTTAGACTAGTTTGGAAATTATGCAAAACATGGAAATAGAGAAAATATTGTAGAAATAATGGAAAGATAAGACAAGCATGATAAACCGATCAAAAAAAAAAAAAAGACAAGCATGATAACACATTCATAAGTCATCAAACTACAAGAAACAACCATATGTAGTGTGGAAATGAAGATCACTAGTGTTATGTTATGAGCTAGCTCAGTTATCCAAAGCATAATAGCCGAAAACAACTATAATTATACATGAAATGATTTATAATAATGTCAGCTTTAACAACATAAACTCAAAATAAAGATTACATAACATGGGAAGGTCACAACTACAAAGACCTTGGGTCCCTATTGTCTCTATCCTGGCTGAAGCCCTTGCTATTATTATTGCCCTATATACTTATAATACTGGGTAGTTTGGGCCCACGACATCGCAGACATGGAGTGTGTTTATGTTGATTTCAATTTTCATTTGATGCTCCTTTGGCCGGTATGCGATCTGTGATTTCTCCCAATTTTAATTGTTATCGTTTCTTTATTTTTTTTTCAACAAAATTGATTTCTATTGTATTTTAATCGTCTTTTTGCATGGTTTCAAGTTTCGGCCGAAACCGAAACGTTTCAGTTTCGGTAGTGGACAAAACTACTTTGGTTTCGGTCCGAAACCAACTAAAACTGATAAAAACCAATTTTTTTATTCATAAAATGTCACTTGGTTTTGGACCGAAACCACCGAAACCAAAACGAAACCAGTCACTTTGAAGTTTGAACCATGTCTTTTAGAGCCAATTATTATGCTAGAGACCTTGCAACAACAACCAATGATAACATTATTTGAGCTTTATCAGGATCAGGGGAAGCAAGTTGATATTAAAGTAATGAGGAACGAGTTAAAGAATATTGATGGTGTTTACATGGATGGGAAGCTTTAGGGTTCATGTTGTTTGGAACAAAGGGAGAGTTTGAAATTCAAGAAGTTCTACAGAAACTATGGAAGTTGGAATCTGTGGCCATAGCGATGGATGGAGGTAACAGTATGGTGAATGGATTAGAGGAGATTGATTGTGCAAAATAAAAGTTATATGAGCTGTGGCAAGAACGACCTGTTTCATTCAACTTTTTTTTTCACTCCATCAATATACTCAACTCCATTTATCGTTTCGCTACCCATCCACCTCAATGGCCACAATTCCAACTTACATAGTTGTTATGAAGCTTCTTAATATCCTATTCTGAACAACCTCAACCCACAATTGGGGTTCACCAATCTAACCTATTGACCGCATTCCACAAACTCTTGAATAGCTTAAGGGTGAATGGGATTCCCTCCTACCTTCTCATTTGCTAATTTTACTATGTTTAAGTTCCTCGTTAAGACCCAATGCTCCATAGATATTTTGGACATCATACTTATATTAGCCCAAAGAGGTCTCCTTATCTTTTGAATGATCAACACATCTATATTTAACTCAAATTGAAAATTCAACATTGAGGAGTTTCTTAGCTATCCTTAGTCCGGAACTAAATCACATCAATGTTGCTAGTGTTTGGTTCTTTGGAATCCTTACTATAATTTGAACAAGCACCTTCATCTACTGAAATACTCGACCTTTTCGTCTATCAAGGGACTTGCCAGTTCTGGAGTTAGATCTGATGTCTTCAATAACACACCTTCAACTTGCTCCTCAACATCAACACATTCTCTAATGCATTTGTTTATCAGCGGTTCAACCAAAGACTCTTTGATCGCAGTAGAGTCCTTTGATAGATCAAATTTTCCAACTGATCTATCCTTAGTCCGGAACTAAATCACATCAATGTTGCTAGTTTTGGTTCTTTGGAATCCTTACTATAATTTGAACAAGCACCTTCATCTACTGAAATACTCGACCTTTTCGTCTATCAAGGGACTTGCCAGTTCTGGAGTTAGATCTGATGTCTTCAATAACACACCTTCAACTTGCTCCTCAACATCAACACATTCTCTAATGCATTTGTTTATCAGCGGTTCAACCAAAGACTCTTTGATCGCAGTAGAGTCCTTTGATAGATCAAATTTTCCAACTGATGAGACATTCTTTGGACCTAGTGAAAAACTAATTTTATGCCCATATGAATACTTATGAGACAACGGTGTCCACCCCTCCTCACTCTAACATAGATGACACCTCATGGTTCAAAGTCAATGGTTTCGTTTCGGTAGTTTCGTCGGTTTCGGCCCGAAACTTGGTGAAACCAAAGTAAATGAGAGTTCGGTAGTTTCGGTAGTTTCGCTGGTTTCGGTCCGAAACTTGGTGAAACCATATTAGAAAGTTCAAAAAATTCTAAAAAATAATGAAACTGAGGCCGAAACCGAGACTGAAACTGAGGCCGAAACTACCGAAACTTCGTGGTTTCTGATACAAATCCGTATCTTGTCTCAGCCTATAGCGAAACCGAAACATTTCGGGCGAAACGTTTCGGTTTCGGCCGAAACTTTAAACCATGTGACACCTTCTGATTTGTTTTCAGCTTCTCAGAAGAATCTTCAGATATCATGGGTGGTCTCTGCTTTTGACTATTTTGACACCCATTCTATTTTGGGGATCTTCTTCTCTTTGCTCCATTGATTTTCATTGTGCCCAAAATCTTAAATCTGCTGCATTTTTCTGGCTTCCACAAGTGTTCCACCATCACTTAGTATCTTCTCCCTCCTTCACAGTAATTATAACGCCGTACCTTCATCAAGGTATAAGGGAATAGTGAACCCACTTGCCTCATAACTCAGAGCTTCTAAGGTTAAAAATCTTGTGGAAAGACTGTATAGTTTCATCCAAGTGTGAATAAATTTCAGCTGGTTTTTTTCAAGCCTAAACTCTTAGTGCCATTTTCTCAGCACTGGTAATTCCCCTAGAATGTGCCTTGGACCTGCTATGAGAACCGTATCTGTCCTCAACACACGAGAATCTGAAATAATAGAAGCTATTACCAAATGAGTACATATATGATGACCCATTTAGCCTCCAAAGTCTCTCAGCATTCTTCTGGACAATATTGAATGACAGGTATATATCCATAGAAATAGAATGCCTTACTAGCCTTCCTTCCCACAGAGCCACTCCTTTGCTCTATGATTTCCTTCGGGCAGTGGATGACCATTTCCATTAGTGCTTCTTGGTTTATGGTATTCTAACTTCATCTTTTGATAATTCCCTGTTGAAGCCCCAAACAATGAACTCCGTTGCTCGGGAGCTGCATTTTTGGTTTGAGAGCTCTCATCAATGGATTTGGAGACCTCATTTGTAATTTGACTCAGTGAGGCTTAGCTATGTTGTAATTGAAGACATCGTCCTCAAGCTTATCATTTCCTGATTCACCGCCAACTACACCCTCGTCTAGTCCATTGTTAACAGAGTCAGCAAAACTATCAGGAAGAAAATCTCCTAGAGTAGGAGGGCTGCCAATGGCGGCCATAGCCAGAGCACCACTAGCACCATTTCAGTATCCAATATCGCCCATTTACACACATTATTCTCTCACTCCTATAGGTTGACTTATCAAAAGGATGTTAGGTTCATACTACCGTTCCAAGCTTATCCTCCTTGTGTAAGTTAGACACCCAATAGTGATATGATTATTTAAATGTTCAATGTTGCCCTTTATTCTTTATCAATCATTTTAAATAGTGAATTTTGATTGTTGTTTTGTCTTATTGAACATTTCCTTTGGCAACAGTTAGCAGCACACTACATGAGGGAGAAGAGATGTTGCCTTGAACTTGCTTTGTCCGCAACAGAAACTTCTGGATCTCCTGTAGCGAATAAGATTGAAAGTAGCTCTGAATCTGTGATACCGTCTGTTTATGTGGGTCAATTTGCTCAGTTACTTGAACAAGGGGATGCACTTGCAATGCAACCGTAAGTCTTCAGAATTGGTCCCCAGAATGGATTGGTGTTATTTCATTCTATTTTTTTTGGTAAGTGTGTTACTTCAATCTTCAGATACTGATATTTCGCATTTTGGGTTTGCAGTCTTACTGATGCAGAGTACATCCTCTATGCCCTTGCAGAAGGGAAGAGATTTCAGGATTCCTTTGAAATTATTGCTCTGTTTAAAAAGTCTTTTGAATCATACAGTAGCCTTAAAGCCCAAAGGATGGCCTCTTACTGTGGCAATCTAATGGCCAGGGAATACTTTGCAGTTGGTGACTTTAGTAACGCAAAACAGCTTTTTGATGGTGTTGCGAGTCTTTACAGGCAAGAGGGTTGGGTTACGTTGCTTTGGGAGGTCTTGGGTTACCTGAGGGAGTGCTCGAGGAGACTCAATTCAGTGAAAGATTTCATTGAGTACTCTCTTGAAATGGCTGCGCTGCCCATATTGTTTGGTGCTGGGGATCAATCTGCTGAACAGAAAGGAGAATATGGCCCTGCGGGCCCTGCTAGTCTTGCACAGAGAGAGATCATACACAAGGAAGTTTTTGGGCTTATGAAAGGTGAATCCACGTTGATGTCAAACGAAGGCAGCAGTCTTGTAGTATCAGTAGATCAACCTCTTCATCTCGAGATCGATCTTGTCAGCCCCCTTAGAGTGGTACTTCTCGCTTCAGTTGCTTTTCATGACCAGGTGGTTAAGCCCGGTGCATCCACTTTGCTTACATTGTCACTTCTTTCACAACTACCTCATCCTGTTGAGATCGATCAATTAGAAATACAGTTCAATCAGTCCGAGTGTAATTTCACCATCAACAGTGCTCAGAAACCACTGACAGATGCAAGTTTGGGTGGAGAGCATGGTCCCCGGGTAGAGACTGCTTCAATTCTAGTCTTAGATACGAACAAGTGGCTACGGTTAACACATGACATCAAATCTGGTAATCATCAAATCTCCTCTGCATTTTTTTGATATTTTAATAGTATGACGAGATCTGTACTGTTCACATGGCACACATGCTCATCATCCTGTCCAATCCGTGGGACCCAACTAGGAGATCTAGCCAAAAGATCAGCATGGTCGGATGGTCCTAAGTCCTAACCAGCTGATCAATTTTATTCTTTTGGTAAATAAAAAAGAATATGGGCAATGGTACCCTACTGATTGGATGTCCAAGTCTTCCCTGCATGTGTGTCATGTGCAGAGTCCTCATAGATTTGAAAGTACACCACTGTTTCCAACAGTCTTGCATTCGGTACTGCTGTAAATGTGAGACACCTGTATGATTAACACAGAACAAAGTGGAAAGCTTGAATGCATATCTGTGATCGCGAAAATGGGACCCCGATTCACTATCTGTTGTCGAGCTGAAAGTCCTGCCTCAATGGATGATTTGCTTCTTTGGAAGTTTGAGGACGGTGTGGAGACCTTCCCAACCAAGGATCCTGCTCTTGCATTCTCGGGTCAGAAGGTTATCCAGGTTGAAGAGCCGGACCCACAAGTTGATCTTGTTTTAGGTGCTTCTGGCCCTGCATTAGTTGGAGAGAGCTTCATGGTTCCTGTTACTGTAGCCTCCAAGGGCCATGCTGTCCATTCTGGCGAATTGAAGATTAACCTAGTGGATGCAAGAGGGGGTGGCTTGGTTAGTCCAAGGGAAATAGAACCATTCTCTATGGACAGTCACCATGTCGAGCTTCTAAGCATTTGTGGACCGGATGGCGAAGATGAATCTCAAATGGGTCCCGATAACATCAGAAATATTCAGCAATCTTTTGGATTGCTTTCTGTCCCATTTCTAGACATTGGCAAGTCGTGGTGTTGCAAATTAGAAATCAAATGGCACAGACCCAAACCTGTCATGCTCTATGTATCACTGGGCTACTTGCCGAACAACAACGATGCCAGTGCACAGAAGGTTCATGTCCACAAAAGCTTGCAGATTGAAGGAAAAAATGCTGTTGCAATTGGCCACCGCTTTATGCTTCCATTTCGGCGGGACCCATTGTTGCTTACAAAGATCAAGCCAGCACCAGGTTCTGATCAGTCAGCATCGCTAGCTTTGAATGAAACAGGTATCCTTGTCATCAGCGCAAACAACTGCACTGAGGTTCCATTGCGATTGATATCCATGTCCATTGAAGTGGATGACGATAAGATCGGACGGTTGTGCACAGTGCGTCAGGGAGGTGAAAGTCCAACTGATCCTCCCCTTCTTGTGCCAGGTGAGGGGTTCAAGCGGGTTTTCTCAGTCATTCCTGAGGTGTACTCCCCAAAACTTGGGGTGGGAACAGTGTGTCTCAGATGGAGGAGGGATTCTGGGCCAGGAGAGCGATCTGAATCCATCACAAAGGCTGCTGAGGTTGTGACCAGACACGAACTCCCTGACGTAAATGTGGAAATGGCGCCATTAGTCATGAGTTTGGAGTGTCCTCCTCACGCCATCCTTGGAGATCCCTTTACATGCTATGCGAGAATTCAGAATCAGACACAGTTACTTCAAGAGATCAAGTACTCGTTGGCAGACTCTCAGAGCTTTGTGTTGTCTGGGCCCCACAATGACACGATTTTTATTCTGCCCAAATCAGAGTACATCCTTGGTTATAAGCTTGTCCCTTTGGCATCGGGTCCGCAACAGCTGCCACAGGTTACCTTGACTTCAGTGAGATACTCAGCTGGGCTTCACCCATCTCATGCTGCATCCACTGTTTTTGTCTTCCCCTCTAAGCCTCATTTTAAAATGGGTGAAGAGGTAGACAAAGGACCAGAGCCCATTGCTACCGAATAAACACCATCTGACCAAATTGAAAACCCTTTTTGGAAACCAGATTCGAATTGGACGCAATTACAGATTGCTCGCTGCATTTCAGTTTGGGCTGGCAAAATTGCCCTTTTTCTGATTGGCTGGTCATTCACTGGATCCCGACTCCCAATAGTCAACAGGGCTGAATTGACGACAACCCTGGTGCATCATCTCAGGTGGGAATCTTCCCACGACATGACTAGGTAGGACCTCTCGATTTATTATTTCACATTGGTGGTGTTGGCTGTTTTAAGTGTTTTAAGTTTCTGTTAGGCTATATTATTCTTCTCAATTCAAAAGAGGTTTTGATGGTTTCTCAAGGAGACGTAGCGTTATCAACAACCATGTTTTCGAATAAATCATATTAAATCATCTGAGATTTAGGGGGTGTTTGGATCGCCATTGTTTTTACTTGAAAAAGTCTTTTTTTTCCACAAAAAAGATTTTGTCCAAAATAATAGATTGTTTGGATGACCATTTTTTTTTTTAAAAGTATTTATTCCATAAAAATATATTTTTTAAGCCAAAAAGTCTTTTTTATAAAAAAAAAAAAAAGAAGCTGAAAGCTGTTTTTCAAGTGAAAAAAACTTTTAAAATTTTGCTAGCTCAATGAACACAATAATTGAAGAAACAGGTTTGGGTAGAATTTCCCTTCCAAAACAATAGACATTATATTGGTGGGGCCAACCTAAAGAAGATAAAAAGACATTTGCATTAATGATGATCCAAACGACCTTTTTAAGAAAAACACATTTGCAAATAAATATATTTTCAGAAAAGTCATTTTTTTAAAATAAGTATTTTTTGAACAATGGCAATCCAAACACCCCTTATTCTTTTGAAACAACCACGTTTTCAAAAAATCATGTGTGATTAATCTTTGGAAGATGACAAATGAAATGGGTACGGTTTCTTTGGTTACGAAAAATGCTGCTATTTTGCCAACAAGGTTTTCTGTAGCTACACTCCCGAATTCTACTGTAGTATGGGTTTTATTCCCATATGGAGGGCTGATGTGGCCAATCCAGGTTATATATCTGACAGGCAACCCCCTGGGTTTTGCACTTAGAAGATACTTGCCCCTGCCACAAATTTCAGAGAATCTGGATAATTTTCCCTACTTAGCGTGGAATTCATTTCCCATCCAAATATGTGAGAAATCATTTCCACCTGAAAATACTCCTTTATTTTCTCAAATGATTGAAATATGTGTTCTCAGTTGCAATCAATCAGCCATTTAAGTCGGGGGGGAAATTTTTTCCGTGCAATCAAACACACCCTTAGGAAAACACATCCGTCCATTGTTAGATAGCCATTTTAAATCTGTATAATTTTCCCTACCAAGCCATTTAAATCTGGATAATTTTCCCGACCAAGCCCGGAATTCATTTTCCGCCCAGATAGGTGAGAATTCATTTCCACCTGAAAATACTTCTTAATTTTCTCACATGATTGAAATATGTGTTCTCAGTTGCAATCAATCAGTCATTTAACTATTTAAGGTATTTCTTAGATTTATTTTCTCTGAAAATTTTTCTGTGCAATCAAACACACCCTTAGTGAATCCGTGCCAATCGGCAGCTTTCATCAAAGTGTAATACAGTGGCACATATTTTTTGTTGGAAAAAGATGTAACAAGGTATGCCTGAAACTGTTTGAAATGCAGAAGCAAGATTTTTGTTACTTACAGCTGATATATGGGCCCACTAACTGCATGGATATACACAACAAAAATCACCCTGATTGATAATCTATAACCATTAGAATTTAGCATTTTTAGAACTTTTTAAGGCATTTTTATAGCCGTTGAATGCAACCATTTGTTTTAGTACTAAAACCAACGGTTAAAAATCATCAAACAAGCCGATTTTTGGTATGAATGCCTATTAAGGTGTGGGTTAAATGTCCATGCGGACAGTGGGCTCAGATGGCAGTGGTGACTACCAAAAATGCCGCTTCCGCATTTGAAAAGATCTTAGGTAAACCTTGTTACATCACGACCCATTTTTGTTTCATCGGGCACTCACAGAAGCGCTTAAGAGCGAGGTTGCTGCTAAGCGGCTCCCCTCTCAACTTGTAGACATCATGAGCCCATCTTTTTCTGGTTGTTCCTCTGACTGATCACTAACATGACCCTTATCATGGATGTTGAGCCCACCCTTTGGTGGATATATACACCAAAATCACGCTGATGGCTAATCTCTTGCCATTAGATTTTAGCACTTTTTAAGGTGTGCTTCTAACCGTTGGATTCAACCATTTTTGGGTACTGATCCAACTGCTAGAAATCACCAAACAAGCTGAAAAATCCATGCGGTAAGTGGGTCCGGAGGGCAGAGGCGAGTAACAAAAAATCGAGTACACCTTCGATGACACCTGCAATCAGCAACGCCGCCGCTGACTGCAGCCAATATGAGCCACGTGGCACATTCTTAAGAGGACATTGACCGTGTGGATGTTTGACCAATCACTAGGTGGATCTACAAACCAAAAATCAGCCTGATTAGCGATTTAAAACCTTTGGATCTTTGTACCCAAATAATGCTCAAATTCCTACTGTTAAAATCAACCCATGAAAATAACACGTGGGGTCTACTCTACCTCGTTAACTTACATCCCAACTCTTCCCTTTATGCCAACTGAGAGCCCTGTTACGTTACGTCGCCCATAATGCTATAGTAGACATTTCTAAAAAAAATAAGGGGTATATCCGACATTTCATCTCCTTTAAGTTCTCTTCCGACCCTCTTCTTTGTTTCGTTTTAGACCTCTTCTATCCCTCGACAATGGCGACACCATCGCCAGTCAAAGAAACTGTTGATCTCTCGCCGGAAAATCCACCCAAACCGCCGGAAACCGCCCCAAATCCTGCCTCTCCTGCACTGAAGTCAGAAGTTCCGGCGAAAGATTCAAAGGAAAGCTCCACGCCTGTCAGTTCTCTGCTGCCGAAGTCCTCTTCTTCGGACGCCGACGTCATCACCATTCCCAGCTATTCAAGTAAGAACAACTTCTTGGAAAAGTCTAACTTTCCATTAATAGTAAGTGGTAACTGGTTTTTTCTCTTTCAAAACCCTAGAGTTTCCATTTTTACTAAATTTCCTCTTGTTTTAGGGTGGTTTTCATGGGACAAGATCCACGAATCCGAGCGTCGTTTCCTTTCTGAATTCTTCGATGCGAGATCACCTTCGAAAAACCCTAAGGTTTATAAGTATTTTAGGGATTCGATAATCAGAAAATTTAGAGAAAATCCTTCGAGGAAGATCACATTTACGGAGGTTCGAAAGGCGCTTGTTGGAGATGTTGGATCGATTCGTAGGGTTTTTGATTTTCTCGAGGGTTGGGGCTTGATTAATTACACGGGGACGGCGTTGAAGCCACCGTCCAAGTGGGAAGAGAAGGAGAATAAGTCGAGTGGTAATTTTGAAGGGAGTCCGTATGAGTCTTCGTTGTCGAAGAAAGAGAGCACAAAGAAATTTTGTAGTGGGTGCAAGACGATTTGCAGCATCGCTTGCTTCGTTTGCGATAAGGTAATTATACTATATCTTGAAGAAATTTTTTCTATTCCTTTGTTGTTGTTCTTGTTATCATTTTTCCCCCAACATGTTTAGAGAATTGGGTTTGTGGATTACTATCTTCACTCTCTGATACTTCTGTTTTTAGCTGTCTCTCTCTCTCTCTCTCTCTCTCTAGTGTAGTATGGACTGCCCAACTTATTATTATGAACTGCTACTAATCCCAGATATCTAATGAGTATTTTAGTATTTCCTCTCTTGCTTAAGTGAGATAGTAACGATATATGCAACCTTGGGAAGATGATTTGAACCTTCCATGGTTCCATCTTCAAGTTTAAGATATCTGGCCCCGCAAATGATGCAGCTCTCCCCTTGAGCTAGGGCTGTCAATGTATCGGGTTTGAGTTGGCAGTGCCAATCCGGCACAGGTCCGATTAGAAAATAGGTCGATCTGATAGAAAGAGTAGAGTTTGGTATTGTATCTAATCCAATCCACCAAATAAATAAATAATCGTAATTTTTTAATTTCAATTGTAATTTTTATTCTGTCAGAATTGATCTATAGTACCATTATAACATAAAAATACATATAAACGGGGTAAAATTATCTTTCTATTTAAAAGCAATACATACTTATTATATACACATGTATATCGGGATCGGTACATGGATGATCCTGAAGCGATCCAATAAGAGATTGTATCTGCGTACATGGACCCAGTACCGATCCGATAGTGAAATAGGTGGCTCTGAACTTGGAAATTGGATCAGATTTTCCGATCCATTGGCAGCCCTCTCTTTAGCCCAATATATAACAATGAGCAAGTCACTTCAAATGATCCACCCAAGAGCCCCATGGACACACCAAGGCAAGCATTCATTTAGACCCATCCTTAGCCACCCTTCTTTCTGCTAAGATAGAGTTTGTTTCAACGTATCAGGTTTGGAAGCATACGCACGTGGATGGAATCACAGGAAACCCTGCAATATCCCATAAGAGTGAAATGAGCCAACCAAAATTCAACTTGATTACATCTCAGAGTGAATGGGCCAAATCTCAATAGGGGGAAGAAGTTCCAACATCGCTGAGTCTGCAACCCATCTTTATTACCTTAGTAGATATCCCATAAAACAAGGGAGTCTAGAAATCTTTGCATTTCCAAGGAGTTATTATATCATAAACCACTCACCATAGAGTTTACTCATATTGGTCTTTTCAATTAGGCATTAAAGAAATAGCTCTTGACCAAATTCGAGGACCTTTTCTGTCTCTTGTGTGATTCTGTTTGCTAATGAAAATATTATTTTGTACTGACTACCAAATAGATTTGCCTGGTGAGGCAAGGGGATGTGTTATAGTGTAACTTTGGCCAACTGTTGGGCCAGTGTTTTTTTTATGTCATTACTTGTTACCATGGTAGATAAGTTTATGCAATGCAACTACCTGAGGGAGCATAGCTACAACTTATGTTCCCAATCTCTCTCTTTGTTGGGCAGTTTGACCTGACTCTTTGTGCGAGGTGCTATGTTCGTGGAAATTATCAAGTTGGTGTCAGTTCTTCAGATTTCAGACGGGTGGAGATCAGCGAAGAAACTAAGACAGGCTGGACTGACAAAGAGACACTGCACCTTCTAGAAGCCATCATGCATTATGGTGATGACTGGAAGAAGGTGGCAGAACACGTAGGTGGCAGAAGCGAGAAAGAATGTGTTGCTCGTTTCATCAAACTTCCTTTTGGGGAGCAGTTTGTGGGTCCCCCAGACTCTGGGGAGGTTGATAAGCATTTCCAGACAAAGGACCAGAGTGATTTTGAAACCGGATCGGAAAATATTGCCCCGTCATCCCCATTAAAGAGAAGGCGTCTCACACCCCTCGCTGATACAAGCAACCCAATTATGGCTCAGGTATGGATTTGACTTCTTGGGAGATCAGCACATCAACTTTTCAAATGTCCTTTTCAGTTGTGGATTTGCTTTTTTTAAATATATTTTTTCAAGTCTTTTCCATCTTTCTTAACCGTCTTGAAATCCTGGCTGGTATGGAAATGATTTGAAAAGATTGAACCTTATAATCCTATTTTTTTGTAAGTCCTTATAATCCCATTTAAATCACCTTATGTTTTGGAATCTTAGCACATAGGATACATGCCATGTTGCATGGATTCTTCTAAATGGGCGAAGTACCCATTTCGGACTCCTACACGGTCTTACATTAGACAGATTCTGATGTGACACTTCTAAATTCTGTTTTGTTTTTTATTTCCTTACTTGCAATATACTAATTAACAAATCTCATAAGTAATGAGTTCTACTTTTTACATGTGAAGTTTTCCATGCAACAAAAATAACATTAAATATATGTATTCTATTTTCTGTAAGTATATGATGCAAATCTAACAGATATCCTATCACATTATCTACTATTATCAGTATATTATGTAAAAAAACGACTACTTTGTTTTACATTATTTAAAGTATATTGGCAAGCCACGAATCCTTTTTTAGGGTTCGCTGAAACGGACACTTCACATCTGTATTAATGTATCATAGGATGTGGGTCGGTATGCATTCTTGTTTAAATACCCAGAAATCTAAGCAATTAATGGATATTAGGTCTACCTACTGCGTGTGCACTACATGTACCCGTGTGCCATAGCTAAGACTGTCTTTGGAGTTTAGTCCTTGGATACCTTCGACTTGCAACTGGAAGACTCGAATGACTTTGTCAAGTGCTTGATGAGTTTTGAATCTATCAGACTCAGGTTCTCCCTGGATTTGAAACTTAGAGTCAAGTTTGGAATTCTGTGGCTGGTTAGTTGGTCTTAGGCCTGCTACAGATGAAAAGCATATGATGCCTTCGCATCTCACCTAACGGAGAGCATATGATGCAAGATGGAATGTAAAAAGCATTGGTTTTGAAACTTAATTATTTGGTGTTTCTCAGGTTGCTTTCTTATCAGCCATGGTAGGCTCAGAGGTTGCGGAAGCTGCAGCTCGAGCAGCTGTGGGAGCTCTGTCTGAGGGGAACCTTACCATTGATCGAAGAGGGAGCAAAGAAAGTGTTGCTTGTCTCCCTGATGAGACTAAACAGCAAGGTATGGATAACTTTCTTATAGGAACTCCTCTTGATTCGTTAGAATTTTATATTGCTAGCGAGCGCGCGCGCTAGTTGGCTTTTATTGGAGCTGTATCCTTTCTAGATTAGTGCTATAACCGGTTACAGTTGTGGAACTGACACTTGTAAACTGCTTCAGTATTGTGATTACTTGAACCCACGACAATATGGTTAGGAGCTGGAACGGGAATCTTGTTATACAGTGAGAAATTTTCCAAATGGGCCCTGTTTTTGATTGGTAGTTGATGACTCAACCATATAGTTGGGTTAGGTGTAGATGATGATGCTGATGATGGAAGACAAATGGTAACAGTAGATGAGGCAATACCATTTTTCCCTACCTATGCAACCAATGTGAATGCGCATGAGTGGCTCAAGATCACCATTCATAGGTCCCACCTTTGGAAATCTACTAGGCTAAAAATTAATTAAATGATTCTAACTGTCTGGTCTATGGTGTTCGTTTGGATGGTCAAAGTACAGTAGATAATCCATAAATAGGATGGTTTACAATCATCTAACCAAAATGATTGTTGTAGCTCTCCTAAGTGGACCCATCAAATGGTGAGTTGTAATCATGCTGCTAGATTTGCCATTTTTATGACAGCTTAAGACGACGCAGATCCCAACATTTACATTGTTCCATTTTTGGACAACAGAATCCACCCCAGTTCTTTTGACTGCAGATCCATATGAGTCTAGTTTAAGCTACCTAAATTTTTATTTGCCTGGTAAGAAAAGAAACCAAGTAAATTATTTTTCCTCCCAGTTAGTACCGAGGAAATATGTCAACGGAACCAATTGAGTTTTTAAAAAATAACGATCTTGCTTCTGATGCAGATTCCACTACTGTTGCCAATGGTAACAACACTATGACCACATTGAAAGAGGCAGTTGGAGAAGCACAGGCACTGCTCGGGAACGAAGAGCGAGATCTGGAGAGATCCATCTCTGGCATCATTGAAGTTCAGGTGTGTATGTTTCCGCCTTGTTACTGTCTCTCTAAAATTTGAAACTTTGGATTTGTTAGTTAACCATTGCTTTCGGGTAAACTGTACCTGGGATCAACAATTGTTGCAGATGAAGGAGATACAGGATAAAATTGTTCATTTTGAGGAAGTTGAATTGCAGATGGAGAAAGAGTGGCACCAACTGCAGCACATGAAGAGCCTGCTCTTCGCAGATCAGCTGGCTCTTCTATTTCAAAGAGCTACTCAATCGAGGATTGGGGATAGTGTAGAGGAGAGTGTTAAAACTACAGATGCTGTTACATGAGTCCTATACATTCGATATTCTTTGAAAGCTAGATTTCTCTCTCTCTCTCTCTCTCTCTCTCTCTCTCTCTAATTTTTTTACAAGCGGTAATAAATGAGGAGGCCCATCAGAAAAAAAAGGTTTTTTGCGATGGGCTACAATGACTGTAATGGTATAACGGTAGTTGTAACTTATAACCGTTATAATGGTGAGTATATGGCCCACCATCGTTACTCCTAACATCTGTGTTTTTTTAAACTTGATGTTGGAAGTTCATCCTCCTCAATGATCTCTGACCCACCCGTTGCTTGCTGACTGAAGGGATATTACCTTCAGCGATCCATGTTTTTGGTCCACACCAAGGTTTTAAATGGTCCGTTACAACGCCCTGAATGTTACCATTATGACAGTTATAACAGTCACATTAGTTTCTGGCACTGTTTTGTATATTTCCTTCCAGTATCATGGGTTGTGGTGCCCTTGGTCAGCACGATGAAACAGGTAGAAAGGAAAGAACAGAACCTCGAACTGATTCGTGAGCCAAGCGAGCAACCCACGCCTGAGCCACACGCATCTTGCGATCAAACCACTGTGTGCAGGGTCAATGACTAGATAGCCACGGTAAGATGGAAGGCCCTGACGGAGCTCATCTTTTTCGGATGGAAAGGAGAGGCGCAGGGAAGGGCTGATTGAGAAGATCCGCCTATCACTGGGACATCGGCTAGGCTTCCTTACTACTAAAAGTGAACAGGACCCGCTTGTGCCTATAAACTGGGACCCTTGAGGTGATTCTTTTCCTCAACCCATAGACTTAGTTTTTTTTTTGGTTTCAAGTATGAGACCTAGGGAATTTTGTCAATTTCAGGATATCACGGTCCTCGGGGTAGCCTATCAGATTTTGGACAATGTCCATTTCCAGTTTTGGGATGCCTTGGGTGAGTATGGTGACTTGTTTGGTGAGATTAGCTGCCTTCCCAAGGCTGTTGGCATACTATCAGCTGCCTTCCGACTAGGTCAATGGGAACTTTTATTGACTTACTGATGCCATCTTGGAGAGGAAAATGCGAGACGGAACCAATATTTCCAAGCCCGACCAAAAGTCAGGTTAGGCTAGGGGTTGAGGCTTCGGACAACTCAGCCCGACCTCCTCTAAAGTTAAAAAAAAAAAAAAAAAATTTACAAAACCCTAGTCCGTCGGTCCCCTTCTCTCTCTCTCCACTCCTCTCCTATCTTCCCTGTTTTCTCTATTTTTCTCTCTTACTCCTTTGTTCTCTTTCTCTCTTAACTTTGTCTATAGTTTCTCTCATCCCTTTTCTCTCCTCTCATCTCGTCCTTGTTTTATTTTTTGGTAGGAATCATGTATTAAAAAAACATGCCTCCTCCCAACAGGTTTTTCCTCCGTTCTCTTGCTCCCATGGTATTCATCATTGAGTGGACCATTGAAGACTGCAACTACCATCTAAGTTTGAACATGGCTGTCCAAGTTAGGAGACATGGAAAGAAGAGGAAAATCGATGGTTTTCTAGGTGTAGCAAATGAGGCGATGCAGAGCTTATTCCTCTCTCTCAATTGGGTACCAAATTTAAAATACCCAAAAGTTACATTCAAGGGTATTATTATAATTTACTTATATTAACGGAACACACATATATCAATTGGAGACCTTTTAGACATTTTTTTAAACCTTAAAGACCTATTGTGAATGATTGAGATAAATAGATGATAACTTTTTAATTAAACTAACTGTACATAAGTGGTCATTAATTAATTAAGAAAAAATAATTTTTTTAATATTTATTTACATTTTAATTGTATGTTAGATAGATTATCTATACTATTATAAAGCAACAATCAGTAATGGCACGCATGTGACACAATTAGAGACCTCACTACTTTGAAGGTAAAACCTTCCCTCATTAAAATGTCCCTTCACAGTTCAGGTTGTCTGGCACGTCCACATCCCTCATCAATGATGATGAGGGACAATAGTATAAGCCACGTGGAACACTATTAGAGACCACTGACCTTATGGATGTTTGTCCCATTCCTGGATGGACCTATATACCAAATATCAGTCTGATAAGAGATTTCAAACCTTTGGATCCGAGTACCCCAAATAATGCTTAAAATCTATGATTAAAAATCAACCCATGAAACGACTCCAATCGAATCCTTAAAAACCAATAATCAGACTGATTTTTTGCGTATAGGCCCACCAAGAGATGGTCCAAACATCTATATGGTCAGTGATCTCTACGAGTGTGCCACGTGTAAGGTGCATCCATGTGTAAGGTGCACGTGCATCGCACGTGACGTTCCCCTAGTAATTAATAAGTGAGCTTTCGAGGCCAATTTAAATATATTTTAGACTTTAGAATAACCTTAAATGAAGTCTAATTGATACTATTGGGTCTTAGACCTATTTCTAACACATAATTAGCTTAAAATAAGTTTTTTAGAGGGTTATTAGATAACTCTTTATAAAGTGGCGAAAATCACTTTTAAATTGAGATACAATAAGAAATCTTTAAATGGTTGTTTATTTCCATGAAAGATGGAGAGAATCTCTCAACAAAAAATTTAAACCGTATTATGAGTCAAACCCTAATTAATCACAACCCTCTACTAACCTTAAATCCCATTATCAAGATTTGACTTTCTAAAAATTTAAACAAAAGAAACTCAAATCCTAAATATACTTATATAAGTTATTTAAGAGAAATTTTAGAGACCACCACACAAAAACCTAGTCATCTCTCATATTAAATAATATCCTCACCCACTTTTTTCTCGTTTCATATTAATCTTTCTTGAATTTGTAAAGACTTTTGAAACATCAACAAAGGTTTAAGATAGGTACCTATTATTATTCTTTATATGATGCGTTTATGAATCATGTATATATTTTTTAATAACATACCATGTGTATGGATCCACATTTTATTTTTCTCATTGTTGATTAGAGACTCTTATCTATGATTTATTGATGCCTCTAGTTAGATGTTAAAATTTCATATCAATCCGATATTTGAATTCTTCTTTTTATTTATGATTTATTAATGCCTCTAGCTAGACATTAAAATTTCATATCGATCCGACATTTGAATCATTAAATACAAATTTGTTCGAATCCTTCCTGAAGTGCGATCATTCTGAAATTTTTGAACAAATGGCTCTATATTTTTTATTTGACATATTAAAATTTTAGATCGATCAGATGTCCCAATCTTGAGAAATGAATTTGTTTGGACCATTCCTGATGTTCGGTGGATTTAAAATTTTTGGAGTAGATTTCTGTCTCTGATCTGACATACTTAAATTTCAGATCGATCATATGGTTAAATCTTCAGATACAAATTTGTTTGGACTCTTCTAAAGGTTCGATCAACCTAAATTTTTTTGGATAGATTGCTCTGTTTTTTATCTATCAGATTGACTTGGGCCCTTCCCGAATGTTGACCGACCTAAAAAATTTTGGACAGATTGCTCTATGTCTCTAATTTGACATACTAAAATTTTAGGTTGATCCGACGTCTATGTCTCGAGAAATGAATCTTGAGTTAGTGCTTAGAATAAAATTACATTAATCTAAAATTTGAAAAATTATTTATTATGATAGATTTTGAGGCATCTTATGCATATTACGAATATGAAGTGACGTTAGTCCATTTTCTTCACTTGTTTTGCAGAGGGCCCAAGCTGAAGTTGGACTAGTTACTTTATATGTCATCAGGAAGAACTTTGAAGGGAAACTACGATCCAAAAGAGAGCAAGAGCAGGAGACCCTCGTGGGTTATGCAATAGGGTTACTGTATCATACTTATACTTGTCATTGATTTATATTTACGATTCAAGAAATAATTATTTTATTATATTTTTATTTAATTCATTTTGGTATTATTATCTATACATAATTGTATGTTTAACTTGTAAGAAATGTAATACTTTACTATTGAGCATCATTGTCACGGTGTTTTATGCCACAAAATTTCAAATGTAACTGAACAAGATCACTTAAAAAATGATCCTCAATGGGATGATGTGTCACGCCTAAGTCCAAGTACCCGAACTTGACTCAAATGCTCATGGACCAACTCATTTACCCAAAATTAAGAGTGATAAAAATTAATTTTTTTTATATTCTGATATATATTTTAAGATTAGCATAATTTCTTAAATCAAAATAAAAAACTTTTGTAAATGTGCTTTGGTTAATTCAACCATTTGATATAGTTTTGAAATTAAATTTTTGTGATTTAACAGTACGGTACCTGACATAAGAGTTAAATTTACTTTCCACCAAAATTATTGGTTATGATCTCTATAATTACTTATAAAATATTTTAAACAATTTTTATAAAGATAATTAAGTTAAATTATTCATTTTATAGATATTTAAAATTTATTTTTCGTTATTAACGATAAACGATCTTTAAATGATTTTGTCCCAAATACCACTATAAACAACTTCTATAAAGATGCTTTTAAAAAAAATATATCATTTGTTATTTTAATTAAGGCTTTTACTATTATCAAATTAGCTCTAACGGTTACGATTAAAATTATAGGAGTGGAAAAAATTTTAAATTATGAAATTATTTAAAATATCTAACGAAAATCAAATAAATCGAAAACCAAAATATCAAAAGAACCCGTGATCTACGAATCATGAATCACCAAAAGATCTCATCTACCCCCACAATCCAAGTAAAATAAAATGATAAAATTCGTTATAAGTAATGAAATAGTAAAAGTCACTAATGTTCCTCTTTAGGTAGAGAACTCACTCATACCTTGCATAATCATTTCTGAACATTAAATACGAATGTATATCTTAACATATAAAAAACTAATCACTAAAATAATAACATCTACACAGTGGATCTCAAATATAAAACAAGTTATCAACATCATAATTATACATATAATTACAATAACAAGATTTTCAACTTATCAATCAATACATGTTTATGAATCTATAATTAGTATTGAATGAATCATAGAAAGGGTACCTACCTTTAATTTTAGAAAAGCTCTCGATTTTTTTTCATGTTCATTAATTGAATTTTAGAGAGAAAAATAGATATGGAGGTGATGGCTTGCACAAAAAAAAAAGGATGTGGGTCATCCTAATATGGCTTAAGGCTTTTGTATATTTCTAAATTAGTTAGAGTTATTGGGAGGTCAAGTCTTGACCATTGGATTTAATGCTAATGAAGGATTGGGATCAATTAGAGTTTACTTATTTATATGATTTAGGGTTTTTTAGGAATATTAAAAGAGAATCGCTTAAAATGTTGTTATCTAACTAGGCTTTTTATTTTATCTCAGATTAAAAGTGATTTTCATCACTTTAAAAGGGTAAATATTACAATCCATTAAAAGATTTATTTTAAGTTTGATATGGGCTAGAAATTGGTCTAAAGCCCATATATATCAATTAGACTTTAATTAAGATTATTTTTAGGCTCAAAAGGTCTCCAAATTGCCCTAAAGACCCACTCTATTAATTTTAACTTATAACATACAACTAAGTATTAATACTTAATATTTATTAACGAAATATCATTAAAATAATTAAAATTATATTTTAAAATATAATGAAAAAGTTTAGGGTATTACACAATGACTATTGTAGACACTCTATTTTGACACGATCTTCTAACTTTGCGATCAACATCTTGATTTTCTTCTTTATTAGTCAATAAATTACCTAATTCATCTCAACCCTTAGGATATTTTTAACCAATCATAGAACTTTATTTTGAAGTATCAACCACCCTTAGAGAACACTTTTTAGAACTCCAAACCATCATTAGAAAGATCCATCTTAAGTTATAAGAATTTAGTAAAAAATGTTTGACTTATTGATAAATGATAAAAAAAAATGTTTATTTTTTTGATTTTAACGTTTGATTTAATCAAAACTAAAATTATTTGTTTCTAATTCTCCCATCTCTTAAAGAAAAGTAGTTTTATTAAAATCTAATGGCTCGATCGTAAGATCAAAACTTTTATTTGATCAAATCTTAAATTATCTAAATTTTTGATAGCTTGAGTGTGAATAAAATGTCAACCATTGAAAAGTACTTTAAAAGATTTTTCACAATATTTTTGTCTCGTCAATTTTGAACTTAAAATGATCATTTTATTAATAATTGATCAAAACTTTAGATGAAAGTAGATGCACTAATGGACATATCTTTGATGATATTACTCAAATTTATCTATCCAACTCATCAATTTTCTTATTTTTCTATTTTACCTATACAGTTTTTATTTATTATTCATACCTAAATTTCATACACTTTTTAGATTATCAAACTTTTTCTTAAGAAATTAAAAATTCCTTAAGATGTACATATATGACAAACACTTTTTTTACTCTTTTGTCCTCAAATAACCAAATTATACTAACATTTATTCTCAAAACTATCACAAACCCTTATTTTCTACTTATAAATACCACATCCTTCAAAGAGATAGATCTATCCTTCCAAACCCTCTCTTTAAGCCTAAAGAAACTCTTTTAAATAGTTTCTTAACCTCCTAAAATTCTTTAAAAAATTCTCTAAATTTTTTATTTATTTTAAAAAATTAAGTGAAATGAGAAAGAATCATTGTTCTTGCTTTATTTTTTCTTTTTTTTTTAGTCAAAAAAGAATAAGAAAAATAAAATGAAGAAGAAGAAAAATAAAATGAAAGGCAAAAAAACGAAGGTTCATTTACAATGTATAATATAAATCAAATAAAGGTGATTAATCCACTCTATCTCATTTCTTTTTCTTTATTTTTTATATTTTTAAATGACACATTTTTCATTATTGCTTTATGCGTGTGTGTGTGTGTTTTGTCTTCTTTGCTTCTATATGTAAATGCGGTTGTTCCAAACAAATTTTATTGTTGTGCTAACTCATATAATTTTTGTAGATGCTTCCAAATGTTATGTCAACTTGTGGAAAGACAGCAAACTTACATGTGTCTCGCAATGTATTAATCCACTATTCAAATTGTACGTCAAACTCTCTTATTAGTTTTGGTGTTTGTTTTGGTCACATGTTTTTTAGCCCCATGTAGTTACATTATTACCTCATTTTCTTATGCTTCATTTATGTTGGTTTATTTTTTATCTTTTTAACAATGTAACTACATGAGACGACTAAACCATCATACTCATTTTTTTGTTATTGTTTATATTTCTTTAATAGCACATTTGTCCTTGTTTCTTTGTGTGTGTGTTTTGTCTTCTTTACTTCTACATGTAGATGCGGTTGTTCTAGACAAATTTCAATGTTGTGCTAACTCATATAATTTTTGTAGATGTTTCCAGATGTTATGTCAACTTGTAGAAAGACAGGAAGCAAATAAGTGTGGCAAAATGCATTAATAGACTATTCAAAGTGTACGTTAAACTCTCTTATTAGTTTTGGTCACATATTTTTAGCCCAATTACTTTGAATTTTTTTAGGAGACCACTCTTGAATTTGTTAATCCTGTTGGTTGATAGAGTATGTGTGGTTTTCATCTTTACCATGCTGAAATGTCAAATTTTATAATATTTGTTTGGGTTCTTCATACATTGGCATTGTTACATTTTTATTTTATTTGAATAAATTTTTAAGAATGCTCATGTCAAGGTAGAAGCATTTATACCCTACATATGTAGTGAGCCACATGTGTATTTTTAAATTATTGTTCATCAATCTCAATACACGTGAAGTGTATATTATAATTTTTCATTGTTGTTCATATCCAAACGCTTAACATTAAAAATGCGCAACTTTAATCTTGGACAAATCAAGATGTGTGTGCATTGTCGGAAACACGTGAATCGAATAATTAGTAAACAAATGCAGCGTAAGCATGCAAAAAGTCAAGAATCTCAATTTTTAGATGAGAAAAATAATATAACAATATGTGGTTGATGATGATGATAATCTCGCTAAGTTTGTGTTTGCGGAGCTCACTTATAGGTTGATGTGTATTCTAAGAAATCAAACAATTTAAATAACTAAGTGGATGACGCAGAACTTGTAATAAGTTCAAATCATTAGATGTGTGGCAAGTAAGATGTTTAAATAAAATTGAAACAAAGTTCTATATTTCTTCACAAGGAATTAATTTTTGCGAAATAAGCAAAATATTTCTCTTTATCTGTTATTAACATTTGAAATGGGTACAATGCCTTTGAAGCTGTTATTTAAATTATTTTCTTAATTGTTCATTTTGTATTTTTTTGAGACTTGACCGAGATGCTCTTACCTAAATTACTAACTTTAGATCTACGACTTCTTTATCATAATCCTTTAATGAAGGCAAAGATGTAAACCACCATCAACTACTTTCTCTCCATGGTTTCTCTTTTATTTTTCTGTTGGTACTTTGAATCATGTTTATTTTAAAGCTTTTTCTCTTTATCTAAAGGACTTAGTTTTATATTGATGCAGCAGGTATTTGAAATTCGTGTATTGTAGAGAAGGCTGGTTATGGAAGTTGACACAATGGTCTAGGTCTAGTCTGAACCTTAAGCGGTTGGTGGATTACATGTGAATGATTGCAAACAGTGGCGGAGCCAGGATTTTGTTCAAGGGTGGGCAAAGTGGCAAGCGTCAATGAGTCCACGATGCCAATAACAGCTGATGACATTTTTAATCCATGGAATTACCCCTTACAGCTAATTTTTTTTGAGTAAATCTATGATGATGGAAATCAGTCATCAAAGTATCTTATAGACCACTGACTGCATATGGATGTTTGGCCCATCCCTAAGTGGACCCACAGACCAAAAACCAGCCTGATTAGTGAGTTCTAACCGTTGAATTTGACTTTTCAGATGGGAGTATTTTTAACCGTTGGATTCAAACATAATTTGGGGTACATAGATCCAAAGGTTAGAAAACACAAATGAGGTTCATTTATGGCATGAGTGGCGATGTAACAACCGCTTATGCCCAGCATCATTTTTGTTACTCACTGCTGCCATTTAGGCCCACTGACCGCATGGATGTTTAGCCCACCCTTGGCAAATATACACACCAAAAATCACTGTGATTGATAAGTAATTTTTAAGGCTTGATCATAGCCATCAAATTCAACCATATTTTTTGAGTACTAAAACCAACGGCTAAAAATTATCAAAACATGCTGATATTTGGTATGAATGTCTACCAGGAGGTGGGCCACATCCATCTGGTCAGTGGGCCCAGATGGCATCAATGAGTAACAAGATTGGTGCTAACTTACGCTTTGGGATCGTAAGCTGCAGCTTGATTGGCACATCGCGATCCTTGTAATATAGGTCCACTTAGGGATGGACTAAGGTCAATGGTCTCAAAGAGTATTGCACGTGGCAAATATTGTGGTCCACTAGGGATAGGCCAAACTTTGAAGTTGAGGGTGGGCAACGTAACAGTGTTGCACTAGCTCAAACTGCATGTACATCACCTAGGGATGTGCAAAAGTTCAAAATTGAGGGCCCCCCTGGCTCCGCCACTGATTGCAGAGGCGTCTTTTGAAGAAGTAGCACACTATTAGAGACCACTGATCATATAGGTGTTTGGCCATGTACCTACATACAAAAAAATCAGCCTGATTAGTGATTTCTAAGCATTCGATTGGAGTCGTTTTCATGGGTTGATTTTTAACCATGGAATTGAGCATTATTTTGAGCACAAAGATCCAAAAGTTAGAAATGACTAATCAGGCTGACATTTGGTATGTAGGTCCACTTAGGGATAAGCCAAACATCCATAAGAGTGTGCCACATGACTCATACTGTAGTCCCTCATCGTTGTTGATGAGGGATGTCGGGATGACGAATAACCAGGAAGATGAGCGTCTTGTGAAGACCGTGTGAGGGGGCATGCCCCAAAACCCCGGTTTTGGCTTTATAATAGTATAGATATAGATATAAATAGATAGAGGGTAAAAATACCTTTAGGCATAGTAGAAGAAAATTGTAAATACAAGAAAAAGTAGTTTACATTTTGCCACCTTTTACCAATTCTACTTTATCTGAATCTCCCTCATCACCGTTTCGTTCCTTTTGTCGGTATATAATAAGAGTCCGTCAAGAGCTACACCCATTTCTTACATCCACTTCTTACACCCGAGGTTGGGGCCGACATGGACATCATGTTCGACAAGCCAACCGCACAATGAGTTGTCCTTGCCATGATGATCATCGTTTAGCAATGTTGAAGTGAGCTGACTTTTGGCAACGATGATCATCATGGCAAGGACAACTCATTGTGTGGTTGGATTGTCGAACATGATGTCCATGTGGGCCCCAACCTCGGGTGTAAGAAGTGGATGTAAGAAATGGGTGTAGCTCTAGACGGACTCATATAATAAATCAAATTTTAATATGGACTGACTAAAAAGAACTGTAAACATTTTAGAGAAAAACATGTTAGAACTGATAACCCCTGTCATGGTGAATTCCCACCATCGTTGCCCCTAACATCTTTGTTATTTAAAACTTGATGGTTTAAGTTCATCATCCGTAATAAGTTCTGACCCACCCGTTGCTTGCAGACTGTGATCAGAACCATCAAATTTATGGGTCATCTATTTGACTAAAGCGATACTACTTTCAGCTATATCCATGTTTTAGGTCTACGCCAAGGTTTTAAATGGTCCGTTATAAAGTTACAATGGTCTTGATGTTACCATTATAACAGTTACAATGGCTGTTACATTATAACAGTTATAATGGCTGTTATAAGTTATAACAGGTAATATCAGTCACTTTGAGTGAGAAAAAAAAGTCAGAATATTAATATCTTATCCTTTTTTTTTCAAAAAAAAGAAAAAAACTTGACATGGTAAAAAAAAGTATATTTTTTCCAAAATAATGGCCGTTATTTCCGTTATAATGGCAGCCCGTTTTTTCAGATTTGAGCATTCTCAATGAACTATTTTCAAAACAACATAATGGGGATGCGTCAGCATTGTAACACGTTGGCGTTATAACCGCTGTTAAGGTCCTCCATCCCTTTATCCAAAACTTACGACTGGAGCATGAATCATTACTTGAGAATCACATCAGATGGGTGATCCTTATCAAGTGCATTCTTTCTAACCCACAAAAAAAAGGTTTTCCCAAGTGTCTTGACATTGAAAAGAATGTGGGGAATTTAACAGTCAGGATCATCTAATCAGACCACCCGGCCAATCTATAGCACGATCCACCAATTGGACAACGCATAAGGCTGAAAGATGGGAGTTCTCGTATTGAAAGATAGGTGACTAGAATCGAGTATAAGGGAACTCAAATAAGAGAATCAGTTTTGCCTACCAAATCAATCCCAAATTTTTAAACGGACCAGTTCTTTAGATCTAGTATGGGTCCCAAAATATGTATCAAACGGCAGCACCTAGCATGGGAGATTTCAAGCTACAATATTTTATGCACTGCAACACTTCAGAACCTCATTCACACTTGAAGCATCTTTTGCATTTGTTTTGGGTCACCTTCTCTTTGGATTCTCATAAGATTAAGAAACCGATATCAACAATGTGAACCCATTTACCAGTGATATGTGTCTTATTTACAATGTAGAAAAATACATCAAATCTCGGTGGAATGAAACAAAATATGGCTGCTGGTTCAGCTCTCGCCTCTCTGATCAGAACTCCGAAGTCCAAACTACGGTTTCCACAAACCCAAGGTTTCCTCAGGTCAATCTGAAGGATGAGACCGACTGCAAAACAGTAGTACTTCAGTAAAGCAGCTTCGTGGGGCTTAACCTCAGTTGCACAAGGTGGGGCAGGTGAGGTTGTGGTGGTACATGGTAATACAAGGGACTATGGAGATTGCAGTGAAGGGTATTCAAACAATACATGCTGCTGCATGATAGTAGGGCCTATTCTGCAGCAAAGCATTTCAAGTGCGTGGTACAGAAACAAAGCAGAAAGAAGAAGAAAGTACAGGAGAGATAAAGTAGGAACAAGAGTCTCACCAGTTCATGGATGGAAATCTCAACACCCTGTGAAGAATCACACCTCACAGGAACAGGTCTCTCAGTAACCAAGAAAACTAAGCTATTCATTCAATCATTTGACCATCCTTGAAGAAAGAGTACATAAGTATTTATGGCGCTAGAGAGCATCGACAAAGAACTATTAATGCCACTCAAAACTCAGAAACAGAAATCCCCAAGATTCTTCTAGATCAGTTACTAACTCATCCTACTAACATAAGTAGTTCTTTGTGGGGCAGGTGAGGTTAGCTTCTCTTAGGTCCAAGAGGGAGTGGCAACTTCGTTACAAGCTTATCTTCCTGAAAACTAAGGGCCTAGCAATAGAGAGTATTAAAATTTGCTAATTTGTGATGATCAGTTTAGTTTCTGAGGTAATTTCAAGATTTGAGACCAGGCCAAGTTAGATATGAAAAGTACATTGTCATAAGAAATTTTGAGTATGTTTCGGCTCACCTTCTCAATTTTGGACCTGTATTTCTCTGCCTCCTCTTCCACAAACTGCAGCAAAATACTCAACTATTAAATTTTAGATTCTGAAATAATAAAAAAAAGGTAGAAAAAACTGATTGAAACAGTTAATGAGATACATAGATAAAGAGAAAAAGGAAATAAACTTTGCACATTTGATATTTCCACGCCCACCTGCCCTGTTACAGTATACAGCCTGTTGTACCAACCATTGGATGCCATCCCAATGACGGAAAATATGTGCCTACAGCTTTCGCCAGGGTTTTGCAACGAATACTCAATGTAATACAAACCTGCAGTTTGTGAATTATAAACAAAAGAAAACGCAAATCGCAAGCACAAGGAAATCTAAAAATCCATTGGATAAACTGTAAGGGCAGTCTGCTATCCCCTGGCATTTGTGACAAGTCTACCACTATGCATTGGTACACAGTCCTCGTAGGCAACCCAAAGGTACCTTATACTTCCCACATTAATGCATCTACAGAAGTAGAGAGGCAATTACCATTTGCAGCTTTAGAGTCTATGAGTTTTGCCGCCACACCAGGGGGCCTCTGCCAGCTTCTGTCCAGTCCGCTAACCTGTTAAAGGCATTTGAATTGCATTTGGATAAGCATAGAAGTCAAAATGAGCTTCCTAATGGAAGAATAGAAAAAAGAAAGTCAATGTAAAACCCACCAGAGTCTCCGCGAAAGCATCGACTTTGCCAAAGGATTCTAGTCTAGTAAAATCTGGACCAAGCCCCGTGATTACAACGCTAACTGAAGAAATCCATTAAGTAATTCTTAAGTTCTAGAAACAACAACTAAAGAGATGGATGCAGCAGATAACTCCATGAATACCGTTAGAATTAGAAGCTTCTTGTGGGTAAAATGCAGTTACTGATTTGATTCCATTAGCCTCTCCCGCACCTACTTGCCAATCTGCATGAACATTTACCCATTAATACAGTACATGTCAAAATTTACAAGTATATATAATGATGTTAAAATAGTACAGTAAGTACCATGAGCTATCGAATATAGCATTAGTGTAACTAAACTAGGCACACAATTAATATCGCACAATCTAAGGTTTAAAAGTCGATTGCATTGGTGATTCAATTCATTGCCAAAATGTGAATATTCCCCTTGTCCTTACCCTCTACTACTCACTTCTTCACTCTAGGCATCCCAGTTTACTGGCTGCTCGGCCAGTCGTAAAGATCACCAAAAGACATGAAGATATGCAAACCTTGTGCCAAAATTTGCTTAAAGCCAACTTCATAAGATCTATATTAAAAGTTGCATGAAATAAGAAATATGATTCCCTTATTGTTGCAAACTGATGTGGTTGGTTCTACTGCTGACTTCAGCATCATGACATCATCAAGAATCATTATGTGCAGCCCTGGACTCCTTTATCCCCCTCTTCTTTGCTGTGTTTTGGGCCTTATGATCTATTTTTCTGTATCAAATATACACAAACTTTGTAGAGAACTGGTTCTAGATTTCCCTTCAGCTTTGACTCATGAAACATACAGATGAGTGAATATAAACAAATTTCATCTCATAACATTGAAATAAGAATATAAAAAAAAGTTGAGAGGAGTCGAGTTGAATCTCATGGGAACTTGTGTGATGGAGAGAAGTTTTGACCAAGTTAGAAGGCACAGATTAACAGATTTTCGACTTCAGAGTGGCTTTTGTGTGAATAAATTGGAGAGAAGCCATCAATGGCCCCCTCAGAGGAGATAACTTTGCCCAAGAGACTGCCTCAATTGAATATCTTTCATGTTTATTGGATGGTTAAATCGATCGATCAGGTTGACCATAGGCTAAATAACTTAGCAATCTGCATTCATTTAATTATCAATTTATATAATGGTCCAGATTTTCAAATTCAATTCAACTTTTCATGAAGTTAGGAACCTAGTTAGCATTTTCCTGTTTAATATGCATATTTGAAGTATAATTAACAAAATGTATTATACTGCCATATCATTCAAAGATTCGGTAAAATTCGTGTATTCTATGAGGAACCGTATTATACACATATTATTTCCGAATTATTGGTAAAACTTGATTTACCCTGTGACAAAATGCAAGAAAAAATATTGTTATACTTTTTTTCTGAATTTTTAAACATATTTTCAAATGACAAATCCGAATTATACTCGAACTTTTCCCGTATTTTTGTAAAGTATTGGTATGGACAATTCGCTGGGCAGTTAGATTGTCCAACATGATTTCCATCTGGGCGCCACCACCAGATGTAAGAAATGGACGTAGATTTAAACTAACTAGTATCCATTATTGCCTAAATTATAAACCAATCTCTTCAATTTGAGATTTGAAGTGCTGAATAATTCACCTTGAGGAATAAATATGTCGTACTTATTCTTGTCATCCGAGTAAATACGAAAATCCTCTTGCACATCTGAAAATTCACTAAAAACGTTATCCAAAAGAACAAAATGAAAAAACGTCACTCAAATTTCAAGCTTTTTTTTTCATTATTGATTGGAGAGGAAATTACCGTTCTGTGCTGAAGCAACTGAAACAGTCGACGGAAAAGAAAATGCCGCAAATACGATCTGAAACAATGCCTCCCTCCTTCTAGTTCCCTTCGATTGTTCTTCTTCGATGCTAAAACTAAAACAAATAAATGGAAGAAAAATTAATCGAAATTCAGAAAGAATTGCAGAGAAAGGAAACAGAGAGAGGTGGGCTTTGAATTGCAATCACCGTAATTTTTTGTCTGATTCGTTTTTCTTGAAGCACGGAACAGCTTGATTTCGGCAGTTTGAGATTTCTGAAGGAAATCAAGAAAACAAAAATAAGGAAATCTCTCACAGCAGAAAATTAAGGTTAGGTGTTAGGGTTTATGGTTGTGACCTTTAGTATTCGCGAGAGGTGTAGAATCGCCGAGTCGAGACCTTACAGTCTGAAAATACAGAGACGAAACGGACGCCATCCTTTTGAGATTGGCTTTCTGTTCTTTTTTTTTTTTTTCTTCGTTCTCTACATTTATAGTTTCCAACGGAAATATTTATTTTGAAGTTGCTTGCATGCGACTTCTAAAAAGTGTGGTCGCAATCATCAAGACCACAAGTTGATGTGGAGTCCACGTGTTTTAAACAGCGATATTCATAAGGTGTGGAGCCTATCACAGTTATGTGGTCTTGATTAATGCGACCTCGGCCTTCAAGTCGCGTTGGAATAGCCATTTTTGCTGACGGAGTGTTGAAGTCGAGAAAATTTTTGAAGCAGTGGATTTTTTAAGCAGTAAAGCAGTAGCCAATCACATTGTGCCACATTCACCTGTTCAAAAGCATTTCTAGATTTGTACGAAAGCAACAAGAGATTGGGGCGCCATGTGATTGGCCACCGCTTCGCTGCTTCAAAAAATTTGTCCTTTAAATCACCCTATCATTTTAGGAGGGGAAATTCTATTTGCACTCCACAGATTTCATAAGCACCCCCATTTGGGTGCGCTCTCTCTCTCTCATAGGTCCGACGGCCAGCCCAGCTTTAGAGCATAAGAGAGAGAGAGACATACTTATGGTGGTGGAAGTGGCGGCGACGGGGACGGCATCCTCCTCCTTTTTTTTTTTTTTTTTTATTATTATTTCTGTTTTGGGGTTTTTTAGGGTGAGAGAGAGAGGTGGAGAGGGAGGGACGAAGAGGGGTGCTGGGTTTTTTTTTTTTCTGTTTTGGTTTTTTGGTCTTAAGGGCATTTTTGGCCAAAAAGCACCCAAATGGGGTGCTTATGGAATTTGTGGGGTACAAATAGCATTTCCCTTTTAAGAGTCGGGTTTTATTTGTGGATGTCTTTGAGCACAAGCCTCAGAAACGTTGAGCACAGTACTCACGGACGCTCGGTTTGGGCCTAGGGCTGTCAATGGATAGTCGAAAATTCAAATCTCATTCGAAACCGTATTTGAGCTCGGCTAGGGCTGCAATGGATAGTCGAAAATTCAAATCTCATTCGAAACCATATTCGAAAGATCGGATGTTATTTAAAAATTTCTTATATGGGATTCAGACTTTATTTTTAATATTCGAATAGTTTCATATACGGATTTGGATATGGATCAATAATATCAGATTCGATATATTATTTAATAATTATATTTATTATATGAGAGATTATATACATTTTTATTAGACATAACACCCCCCCCCCAAGTTATCTTTAAAATTTGACACACACGCGCGCGCACGCACGTTTTTAAAATTCTGACATACCCCCCTATTGCTTGGTCCATTGTCATTTGACCAGTGTTGACCCGAGTTGACCACCGATTTTATTATTAAGGGACGAAAACGCCCTTGTCTTCAACCTTTGAACAAGGGGTTTGGGCCAAAACCTAAACCCCAAATCAATTGTTTCAATCAATCAAGATGACTTTCTTCATATGGCCCATCCAAAGAGTCACCTAACATTTGGACGGTCGAGATTGAGGGCAATTTGACCAATGCATGAGCAACACTTAGCATAATGAGTCAAGCCCATTGCTGCACTGTAGGTAATTTTGATGGGTCCGCTTCTCCTTCGATAAGCTTCAAAGTTTTGGTTATTTTGTGGGATGTTTTTATTTTTTACTTATATCTCTCTGGTAGTCAAGATTACCGGCAAGACTTGTCTTCTCTTAGACCAAATTTGTTACCAACCACAAAACCATTTATAACTAAAATCCAAAGTTCTTTGTCTAGACTTGGATCATAGAACTCAAATCACCCATTAAAGGATTTATTATCAACCACAACCATAGATGGCTTTAGAACCCATTAGGCCCAAATCAGTCAATTGATTTGGGGTTTAGGTTTTGGCCTAAACCCTTGTTAAAAGGTTGATGACAAGGGTGTTTTCGTCCCTTAATAACAAAAACAGTGGTCAACTCGGGTCAACACAGGTCAAATGACAATGGACAAAGCAATAGGGGGGTATGTCAGCTTTTTAAAAATGTGGGGGGTATGTCAAAAATTTCTTAATTTATTATATATCCGAATTTTCAAATCGAAAAATATCGGATACCGATAATTTAATCGGATTCAAATTCAAATATTGATTTAGAATATCCGTTAGATATCGAATCGGATTCAGATTCAAATATGTTTATATTCGATCCGATTAGTATCCGTTGTTAGCCCTACACTCGGCTGTCAACAGATCAGGACCGTCTCAATACAATTAGTTGTCCCTGGTCCTATACAAAGTTTGATAGGACCCTTTTTATAATGGCATGTGGCATATTCTTTAAAGCCCATAGATGTTTGGCCCACCCCTTCTTGGTCTATACAAAAAAAAAATCAATTTGATTGATGATTTTGAGCCAGAGCCGTCTCTACCATAAGGCAGTCGCCATAGGCCCCAGGTGAGAGAAGCCCCCCAACCCAAGTGAGAGAACACCCCAGCCCATGAACCACATGGATGTTTATCCCACTCCTTGTTGGATATACAAACCAAAAATTAACTCGATTGGTTATCTCTACCATATCTTTTATTATTTTATAGGATTGATTCTAACCATTGAATTCCAATGCATGTATTTTGAGTAGTAAATCCAATGTCTAGAAATCGTCAATCAAACTGATTTTTAGTGTGTTTATCCACCAGTAGGTGGGCTGAGCATACAGCAGTCATTAGGCCCAAAAAATGATCTATGTGGGGCCATGAGAGTCCTCCACATGGAGTGCAATGGGACTACGTGCGCGGTGCGTCCTCTGCATCTAAATTTTTTCGGTAGCTTTTGATTATCATGGATAATTGTTAAATAAGAAATAAAAATTTTAATTAATATATATATAAATATATATAAAGGTCTCATATGGAGTTTTCGCTTGAAGCCTCAACTTGGATCGAGGCGGCCTTGTTTTGAGCCTTCAAATTTGAGGATTATTTATTTTCAGGATCAAGAACTCATCCGTAGGCCTATTCGTGAAACCCATAATGAAAGAAAAAACTCCCCACTACAACGAGAAATTATCAATGGCTCAGGCTCCAGTTACCGCCCTAAAATGACAGGGTTTGGCTACAAGGTACAATATGAGCCACGTGGCACACTCTTAGAGGACTCTGACCATATGGATGTTTGTCCAATCCCTAAATGGACCTACAAACCAAAAATCAGCCTGACTAGTGATTTATAGGTGTTGGATTGGACTTATTTTCAAAGGTTAATGTTAACTGTGAGAATTTGAGCAGTATTTGAGGTACAAAGATCCAATGCCTAGAAATCACTAATCATGATTGGCCAAAAATCCATATGGTCAGAGTTCTCTAAGAGTGTGCCACGTGGCTCATATTGTGCCCTGTAACGGGAGCCTGTCATTTTAGGGCAGTAACTGGAGCCCGACCCATTATCAATTGGGCTAATTTTTTGTGTGCAGGTGTACAAGGGGTGAGCCAAGCATTCATTAGGGCCTTGCTTGGTTCACTGCAAATTGAGTGCAATGCACACACTTGCCACAATTTTGGGATTGAAAGTGATTGGTTGGAGGTGTGCAATGAAGTACCGTGCAAGTGGTTGACAAGCCTTTGCAGAGTCCTTAACAAAATAGATGCAAGGAAGTGTAGCCCAAAAACTGCTGCAAGCAAGTGTATTGTGTTAGCTCAATATTTTTTTTCAAAAAAAAAATAATAATAATAATAACAACCACCATGATTATTATTTATTATTATTATCTTTTTATCTTTTATTTTTTAGTTTTCTATTTTTCACATAGAAGATGAATCAATGGCTGACTTTTGGTGAGGATGATCCCTTTGGCGAGGAGATCATCCTCACAAAAATTCAAATCATTTCGAATATTCATAGACTGGTTTGGAAGTCGAAGAGTTATGGACTATCTATTTTTACTGTGTAACTTGAAAACCACATTTGAGGGGGTTAGAAATTTCAGAATGTGCTTATTTTTTTGTGGGGTGATTTATATGGTGAGGAGATCATCCTCACCAAAAACCAGCCATTGATTCATCTTCTAGGTGGGTACACCAAAATGGTTGTCCCCCGATCCCGACCCTTTTTTATATAACTGGTTGGGGTTCCATAACCCCAAGCTTTCCCCTCCAAAACAATAATAATAATAACAATGATAATAACAATAATAATTATAATCAAGGTTTAAAAGGGGCCACTATAACGGTATAACAGACTTGGGGCGTTATCATTTTTTCCGTTATAAGAGCCCTTGTTGCAAATTTTAAAGCTCAGGGGCAAAAAGGGGAAATAACGGGGAAAACGGAAAAAAATGGTGCTGAAATTCAAAATTTTCAAATTTAAATAAATTAAAATAATTGAAATAACGTCCGTTTTTTTTTTACAAAATTTTTCAGAAAATATCGGTCGTTATAACGGGAAAAAAATGATAAATAACGTCAGTTATAACGGAAATAAAAACTGTTATTTTAAAGTATTTTAACTGTACAAGCGTAACAGCGGAGGTCCGAATCCGTTATAATGGCAATTTTTTAAACAATAATTATAATGATAATAATTATAATTAATAATAATAATAATAATGATGAAATCAACAACGATAACAATAATATTACAATAATAATTTTATTGTGCACTTTTTTTTTTGTAAAATCAAGAAATAAAATAATCCATTGCATTTATTTGCAATGCACTACCAACCTATCAGCTAAACTTCATTTGCATCTATTTACATGAGTGAACCAAACAATTGTAAGTGACTTACAGCCCAAATGATTGGAACACGATTCATTGTATTTGCACTAAAGTGCAAAATACACCCAAGTGCAGCGAACCAAGCAGGGCCTAGGTCAAGAGTCAGGACACCGGAAAGAGTGTGCCACGTGACATTTGGGAGGGTATCAAACTTTATATAGAAACCGATCCTAAAAAAGCCATACTCTTTAGATAGTTAAATTCCCAACACTTGGACGGTCTAAACTAAGCCATGTGTATCATCTCTGCCAAATCTCATAGGTGATAACTGCATTTAAGAAGTAAGACATACCTTTTTTTTTCTTTTTCCGGAGGAATGCTAGCAAGTAACTAAAAAAACACAAATGGAGACGAACGTATACAACCCTGTAAATGAAGAGAAACCCTTCAAAATCAGTCCTTTAAATTAAAATACATAATAATTATTTTTTGTCCTTAATTAATTGCATATTTACGACTATGGTTTAAAATAACGCCGGTTAAATGGTAACGCACCAAGCCCGTTACGTTAAGAACCGTTTTGATGCATAGAAAAAAAAACAGCCATTTTTTTTGTTTTAATGGCAGTTATTTTCTGAAAAAAAAAATTTGTAGAAAAAAATAGCCGTGATTTCCATAAAACTTCTGTTTTTTTTTTTTCGTTTTTAAATTTTGAATTTCAAGTTTGAATTTTGAATTGCAGCGCCATTTTTTCCCATTAAATTTGTTAAAATCCATTAAATTCCATATTTTTCATTCTCTATTTTTTCATTTTTGCCTCTGTCCATTACAATTCGTTTTAACAGTAACGCCCCCAGTCCGTTACACCATTAAAATGGCTTCTTTTAAACCTTGTTTACAATTACAGTAAGGGTTGGTTGCTGACATCCTTGTTTTCCTTTTTTGAGAACTTTCTTGACTCCTGTACGCGAATTTCTACGGTCTGTTGGTTATTAAAAAGGGTCGGGTTTCAGTTACCACCCTAAAATGATAGGCTCCGATTAGGCACAATATGAGCCACATGTTACACTCTTAGAGGACCTGACCGTATGGATGTTTGTACAATCTCTAGGTGGACCTACAAACCACAAATCAGCCTGATTAGTGATTTCTAGACGTTGGATCTTTGTACCTCAAATACTGTTTGTTAAACAACCATTTACCCCAAAAGATCAACATGTTGGGGAAAGGCGAAACAACTATGTATATCAACGGATCATCGGGCCAACACAATACATGTATTGGAACAAATCATCCGCTAACACTCCCCCTCAGCGGGAATACACTCTATTGGAGACTTGAACTCACGACCTCCCAAGCCATAAGGCCTTGATACGACGTTAAATAATCATTTACCTCAAAAGATCGACATGGTAGGAAGGTTTGAAGGTTTGAACACAGGATCTCCCAGGCATCATTGTTCGAATCCCTACAGTTGAGATCAACCCATGAAAATAAGTCCAATCCAACGCTTAGAAATCACTAATTAGGCTGATTTTTCATTTATAGGTCCACTTAGGGATTGGCCAAACATCCATGCCATGGTTTTAAAAACGGCCGTTTAAACGGTAACGCCCCAAGCCCGTTCCCATTAAAACCGTTTAAACACGTTTTATTGGTTTTGAAAAAAATGGCAGATTTTTTTGTTTTAACAGCGGTTAAAATCGTTTAAACAGCCGTTTAATTTTAAAAAATTTTGTGAAAAAAAACAGCCGTTAAATCCGTTTAATTCCGTTAAATTCCAATTTTTTTTTGGGAATTTTTGACATACACCCCCCCCCCCCCCCCCCCCCAATTTGAAAAAGCTGACATACCCCCCTATAACTCGGTCCACTGTCATTTGACCAATGTTGCACCGAGTTGACTACCTAATTCTGTATTAAAGGACGAAAGTGCCCTTGTCTTCAACCTTAGAACAAGGGTTTGGTTTAACCCAAAACCCATACCCCAAATCAAACATGAAAAGAAGAGATTAAAACTAAAAATTAAAACCCATGTCGGTAAATGTGAGATTTTTTATTTTTCATTTTTAGTTTTTTGATGAATTAAATAAAGATTGAGAAGAAAAAACCCCAAAAAAATAAATAAAATTCATGAAGGAATGAGATTTCTATTTAAGAATTTTATTTTAGAATGAAATTTTAAAATTATGAGAACCCATCTTTCCAAAATCTACATCTCAAAAGTTTAAATATAAATTGCTTTGTCTTGATTTTCATTTTTGTTAATGAAAATTTTAAAATTAAAATTGTATGCTTTGTGTTATTTTTTTAACCTTGAGTTTTAAATTATTGCCGGAGTAGTGGCCAGCCAGCCATGAGACTCCTGTGGGTTGGTCGCCAGTGATGGGCGACGAACCTATTGGAATCTCTTGGCCGACCATCCACCATAGCCATTCGATTTGGGTTTTGGCCCAAACCATTGTTCCAAGGTTGAAGACAATGGCATTTTGTCATTTAATAAAAAAATTGGTAGTCAACTCGGGTCAACACTGGTCAAATGACAGTGGACCGAGTCATAGGGGGTATGTCAGCTTTTTCAAATTGTGGGGGGGCATGTCAAATTTTAAGTATAATATTGGGGGGTATGTCAAAAATTCCTTTTTTTTTTTTTTTAATTTTCATTGTTTTTTTAAATTTTCAAATTTTAAAATTTGAATTTCAATGCCACTTTTTCCGTTAAAATCCGTTTAATTCTATTTTTTTCCATTTTTGCCCCTGACCGTTTCAATCCGTTTTAACGGCCGTTTAAACAGTAATGCCCCCAGTCCGCTTAACCGGTAAAACGGCCTCCTTTAAACCTTGATCCATACGGTCAAAGTCCTTTAAGAATGTGCCACTTGAGTCATATTATGTCCTGTAACCGGAGCCTGTCATTTTAGTTCGGTAACTGGAGCCTGAAAGTGACATTCAAAAAAAATATGGGTCGGTTCGTGGACGGATCTAAAATGACAGTATTTGTACAAGGACAATATAAGCCACGTGGCATACTCTTACAGGACTCTGACTGTATGGATGTTTGTCCTATCCCATGGTGGACCTACAAGCTAAAAATCAGCCTGATTAGTGATTTATAGGCTTTCGATTGGACTTATTTTCGTGGGATGATCTCAACTATGGGAATTTGAGCAGTATTTGAGATACAAAGATTCAACACTTATAAATCACTAATCAGGCTGATTTTTGTTTTGTAGGTCCACCGTGAGATAGGACAAACATCCATACGGTCAGAGTCCTGTAAGAGTATGATACGTGGCCTATATTGTGTTCCTGTACAGATACCTGTCATTTTAGATCTGTCGACGGAGCCCGACCCAAAAATATATATATATATATATATATATATATATATATATATATATATATATATATATATATATATATATATATATATATATATATATATATATATACATGAGAGATGAGCCTGAGACGTTTAGAATTTCAAATTCTTGGAAAGGGATGGGAGAAAACAGAAAGTAGATCTGTCGGCCGAGCCCGACCCAAAAATATATATATATATATATATATATATGAGAGATGAGCCTGAGACGTTTAGAATTTCAAATTCTTGGAAAGGGATGGGAGAAAACAGAAAGTAGATCTGTCGACCGAGCCCGACCCAAAAATATATATATATGAGAGATGAGCCTGAGACGTTTAGAATTTCAAATTCTTGGAAAGGGATGGGAGAAAACAGAAAGTCGCGAGAGAGAGAGAATTAATGCTACGTACAAAAAGTCATGAATAGGCCAAAGGACGGCCTGTCACCTGCGTGTGTTCACAAAAAGAGGAAGAGTAAAACTTGTGTCACAAGATGTTGTGACGGAAGCCGGTCACAGCATTTAATACGAGCCACGTGACATACTATTAGAGGACGATGACCGTATGGATGTTTGGCCAGTCCCTCAGAGGACTGGTACACAAAAACTCAGCTTGATTAGTGATTTGTAACCGATTCGATTGAAGTTATTTTCATGGGTTAATTTTAACGGTAGGCATCTGAGCATTATTGAGCGTTATTTGGGTGCAAACATCCAAAGGTTGTAAATCACTAATCAGGCTGATTTTTGTCTTGTAGGTCCACCGAGGGACTGGCCAAACATCCATACGGTCAGAGCCCACTGATCGTGTGCCACGTGGCTCGTATTGAGTGCTGTGACCGGCTTCCGTCACAACATCTTGTGACACAATTTTTACTCAAAAACGAAAGACCAACGGACGGTCTTACATGTGTGGATGAGTATATGAAGAGCTCATCGTCCTCTTTGTTTATAGTGGAGGAATGCTAGAGTCTAGAGTAATGCATGTCAATTTAAAGTTTGGGAAATATTACAAAGGCTCAGGCTCTGGTTACCGCCCTAAAATGACAGCCTCTAGTTACAGGACACAATATGACCACATGGTACACTCTTAGAAGACTCTGACCGTATGGATGTTTGGCCAATCCCTAAGTGGACCTACAAACCAAAAATCAGGCTGATTAGTGATTAGGTGTTTGATTGGACTAATTTTCATGGGTTAATCTCAACTGTGGGAAGTTGAGCAGTATTTGAGAGTAAAACTTGTGTCACAAGATGTTGTGACCGAAGCCGGTCACAGCACTCAATATGAACCACGTGGCATGCTATTAGATGACTATGACCTGTATGGATGTTTGGCCAGTCCCTCGGTGGTGGACCGGTACACAAAAAATCAGTTGATTAATGATTTCTAACCGATTCGATTGAAGTTATTTTCATGGGTTGAATTTAACGATAGGAATTTGAGCACTATTGAGCGTTATATGGGTGCACAAATCCAAAGGTTTTAAATCACTAATCAGGCTGATTTTTGGTTTGTAGGTCCAATGAGGGACTGGCCAAACATCCATACGGTCAGCACTCTCTGATCGTGTGCCACGTGGCTTGTATTGAGTGCTGTGACCGGCCTCCGTCACAACATCTTGCGACATAAGCTTTACTGAACATATTTGAGGTAAAAAGATCCAACGCCTAGAAATCACTAATCAGGCTGATTTTGGTTTATAGGTCCACCTAGGAATTGGCCAAACATCCATATGGTCAGAGTCATCTAAGAGTGTGCCACGTGGCTAATATTGTGTCATGTAACCGGAACCTGTCATTTTAGGGCAGTAACTGGAGCCCTACCCTTTCACAAATAATATCTTTGAAATTTAACGTACCCGCAATTTGACAAAACTGACTTATTCCCGTGACCCAGTGCACCGTCTATGATTGCCGTTGACCCAATTTGACTAACATTTTTTTAGATGATAAGTGATAACATACATTTTTCATCAAGCTTCAAATATCAAACAGTTGTGGTAGTCAACTGACCACGAGACTCTAGTACGTCGATAGCCAATGATGCATGGCCAACCAACTGGAGTCTCATGGCAACAAGTGAAAAATCCCACGTTCCTAGAAAAATATAAAAAAATAAGATTTTTGAATAAAAATTGCTTGTTTGAGTGCTGGTCAGTCACAAGACTTCTATAGGTTGAACATTGCTAGTCGAAGTGGTGTTTGATGGACCACGAGACTCCAATGGTTTGGTTGGTAATTATGGTGGTCAACCCACTGGACTCTCAAGGCCAGCCGACCACCACTCCGCAAGCAATTTTAAAACTCAATTTACTAAAAATAAATAAAATACAAGATTTTTGATTTAGAATTACTTGTTGGAGTGGTGGTCAGCTAGCCACAAGACTCCAATAAGCTGGTCATCAGTTAATGGGCAGCCTACCTACCAAAGTCTCATGGATGACTGACAACCACAGCCGTTTGATTTGGCGTTAAGGTTTTGGCCCAAGCCTACATGTTCTAATGTTGAATAAAGGGGTATTTAAAAAAATCTTAGACAATATGGGTCAATAATGGTATAGGCGATGGACTAGGTCACGGGGAGGTAAATCAACTTTTTCAAATTGTGGGAGGTATATCAAATTTTAAAGATAACCAAACCTTTTTTTTATTTTTTTCGTAATCAACTATCTTATAACGAAAGCAAAAAAGCAACGACTACACAAAAACCCGTGTGCCCCACCCATATAGTCTCTAAAGAGAATAGTTTTGCCTTTGAGGCTATAGTATGAGCAAAAATATTACAAGATCCAAAAACAAATGAGAAAGTAAAAGAGTTAAAGAAAGAAGAGCTACTCAAAATGTCCTCGCGGACTAACGAGGGGAACCACCCCGTGTACACATACCCCAACCCCATCGTATCTATCAAGGCTTTTGCGTCTGACTCTATTTCCACCCAGAGCAATCTGTTAAGGTCCTTAACCTTAACGAAGGGTTGTTGCGAAGATTTTGCGAAAGAAGAGAGAGAGATATATAAAAGAGATAAGAGTTTAGATTATTATTGCTCTCCTTGATTCCTAACATCTATTACAATAAATAGAGAGATACCTAGCCTACTTAAGGAAAGCTATTCTTTAAAATAGAAACCTACCTTATTCTGAACTATCTTATTTAGATTATTAATTTAAAACCTTTCCTAACATAAAAATAGAAACTATCCTAACTTAGAAACATTCCTAATCTGCGATCCTATCACTCCATCCTCCTTTGAATTCGACTTGTCCGCAAGTCGAGTCTTTTGGCGTGAACCTGGGGGGTGGTTGCGATGAGCTGCCCTTTAGAGTGTGGAAGCCAATAAATACGATCGAGATTACAACGGTGGCTAATAGGGGTGTTCAAAATATGGGTAGTGATTTGAGGTGAGATATATTACTGAATGACCCTAAAATTCCACCCCTGGGGAGCACAACTGATTTTTAACCAAGGGAAGGGGGCAATCTTGAGGCTTAGGTTCTGGGATGAGATGATGTGGGAGCTCTTTGATCCAAGGGTCAGACCAGATTTCCACCGAGCTACCATCCCTAATCTTCCATGTAAAGTTATTCTTGAAAATCTCTTTAGTAAGATAGCACTCTTCTAGCACCAAGTGTCACCTCCTTTAGCTTGGGCATTCAAAATTGAGGAATTTGGAAATTGAGTGGCAATGAGAATGGAGGAAAAAATGAGATTCCGACTTGGAGAGCAAATGCCATACAGTCTTGATAAGAAGGGCAGAGTTGGCCTAGGAAAATGATCTGAACCCCAATCCTCCTTTGTGTTTGAACAAACAAAGAGAGACCCAATTATTAGCACCTTGCCACTAGAATTGGTTGGGGATACTATCCCTTTTTTTGCAATTTGTGTTTTGGGAAGTGGAACGAGGACAAATAACCAAGGTTTTGAATCAATTAACATTTACATTATTACTTGGGAAGTATATTGAGCTGATGTTGAAAACCATTTGTCAACCCTAGATCAACTCTTACGTGACTCATTAATTACCGCTTCAATTCAAATCTCATTATAAGATCTAGACCCGCAAAGGACTAAATCGTTCCAGCCCTCAAGTTTAATCCTACCCAAGAAAATGACTTTCTTACTTATAAAAATGAAATCGCTCCCCTCTTTCTTCCTTGGGTATAACTTGTGAAATGTTTTTTTGGCACCAACACACTCCAAAACAAGCCCAACACATGAAAAGTGCAATTTTTCAAAAATTTCAATAGACTAACCCAGCCTGTAAGTATCCTTATGTTCTAATCACATGACTACCTTATCTAGTACTGAAATTGAGACCAATAAACTAAAAACAAACTTTTATCCACAACTATAAAGTAAAATGATGATTTAGGATTTTTTCTTACTGAAATACACATGGTATTTAAATGCTTTCATTAAAAGTAAATGGACAACTTCAACTTTTCTAACTTCGAAATTTTGCTTTTCTAATTCTCCCTTGAGTTGCCATAATTTTTAGATTTGTCGATCTAAATTAATCTTCCAAAGATTTCCCTTCAGTTGCTAAATTTTCAAATTTGTTAGAAAAATAAAGGTTATAGTTGGAGAAAAATCTTCCGGCTTCACATAATGTCTCGAAGTTCGCTTCGCTTTTATATATAGTAATAGATGTTTGACTAGCAAATCTAAGTTTTTTACTATATTATAATTTAGTTGATGTGCTTTGTTGCTGTGATTGTGAAAATTGAAAATTGTAGACTTTTGGGAAATATATTTGGTTTTACTTCCCATTTTTCTTTTGCTTATATTATATTAAATATAATTAGTGCAATGAATTTGATGCTGGTTTTGGTGTTTGACTTACATTGATAGAGTTCAACACATAAAAATAATCATGTCGTTTCGATTACCCAACCCGATACAATCAGATCTGTTAATATAGGGTCTGGACCTGTGAATCATGATCCGATAAGTTATATATTTGATAGGTTTTAAATCTACCTTGATCCAATCGATAATAACTCGATGGTAAAACTCTAAATCATCTTTATAAAAATATTTAGTGGTATATACCATCTTGAGTATTGATGACTTCTTAAAAATATTTTTCTTAGAAAACTAAATACCCGTGCTTAGCACCAACACAAACACGAGTCTAGTGCTGAAACTGAGACCAATAAACTAAAAACATACTTATCTCCAATACTACAAAGTAAAGACTGATTTAAGTTTTTTTTTTACTGAAATACACGTGGCATTTAAATGTTTTCATTAGAAATAAATGGACAACTTTTACTTTTGAACTTTGAGATTTTGTTTTTTTAATTCTCCTCTCAGTTGCCATAATTTTTAGATTTGCCAATCTAAATTAATCTTTAAAACATTTTCCTTCAGTTGCTAAATTTTCAAAATTGTTCTTATTTTACTTTTCTATTTTGCCAGATCTTCCAAAATGCCCTTAGAATCATTTACATGTGCCGCTTATTAGTATTATAATAGATACGACAGTTTCTCTTAAATTAAATGATCATTGGTATTTGAGAACATCAGAATTCCACTAGTGTTATTGGCCCGTGCTAAAGCATGGGTGAAGAATAAAAAATAAAGATAGTAATAATAATTAAGAAAAAACTTCATCCTTTTCAGAGTTTGATCCATGAGTATTTAGGAACTGACTTTTTAATGTATAAAAAGCTTTCAAACGTGTAGGCAAATATTTTTATGTATCAAAACTGAAAATATATTTCTAAAATTTTTTGGTATAAGATCAAAAAGTAAGTTAACGAAAATATTTTATTATTTACCTACCTACAAAAATTAACTAATTGAAGGATGAACTTTTCGAATGTTGTCGAAATGATGTGATAACCCTAGTGTGATTATATTCCGATCATCCAAGTAATTAATAGCGACATCAGTTGTGTTTATCATGTCCCAAGTGAATCTCAATCGGATGATTTGACGTATTCGATTCGTTAAATCAATAACGTTGGACAGGTTCTGAAGCCGAGCACCAATCGATTATCAGTACCTGCAAATAAAAAAATAGATGAGTAAAAGGCAAAGAGTTACACCCAGATTAAAATACAATTATAATTGTATGTCAAGAAAAAACAATGCAGGAGTCATGTATAAAGCTTATACAAATCCTGTAGCACATACTAATTTGAAAACTATACGTGGTCACTCTAGTGAAAAAATAATAAAAGTAAACAAAAATAGGCAAAAGATATAATCATTCAGAACATAAAAATGCCATAAAAAATATAAAAATAAGGCAGAGAAATATAGTTTTTAATGTTTTCTCCTGTAGAAGACATTATGCAAATGTAAAATAAATTCCTATGTGTACCACAAAATTCATTTGTCTGTTACAAAACGCACATGAGGAAGTGTAGCGTGTGGGGGAAGTAAATGTTGAAAAGAGGATTTTAAGAAAAATATTAGAGAGAATTAAGAAGATTTTAGGAATATTAAGTGTTCGGAAAGAGAATTAAGAAGGGAGGAAAACACTAATTATAAGTATTTTAGAAATTTGAAAGAATTGCAACGATTGTAAAGAGAGAATTGAAAGATTTTAGAAATATTAAATGTTTAGAAAAGAGAATTGAAAGGGAGATAAACACTAATTAGGGAGATTTTACGAATTGGAAATCCTTCAAAGCTCCTTGCGCGAGTGAATTGAGAGAAGACATTTATATATATAATAACCCTTCAGATCTTTATACAACCCTTGTAAGATGGTGGAGAGAATAGAGGAAATATTAAAAATAGTGATTAATTTCCCTATATAGAACGTGGAAAGATTATGAGAGAATTTTAGGGATATAATTAAAGAGACCAAATAAGATTAGTATCATTATTTGACGGTTGTGTAGAAGTGTAACGTGTAGGGAGAGTAAATGTTGGAAAGATGATTTTAAGAAAAATATTAGAGAGAATTAGAAAGATTTTAAGAATATTAAATATTTGGAAAGAGAATTGAGAAGGGAGAAACACTAATTAGAAAGATTTTATGAATTAGAAAGAATTGTAACGATTGTAAATAGAGAATTAGATAGATTTTAGAAATATTAAATGTTTGGAAAAGAGAATTGGGAAAGGGATAAATACTAATTAAAGAGATTTTATGAATTAGAAAAGGTTGTAACAATGGTGAAGAGAATTGGAAAGATTATAGAAATATTAAATGTTTGAAAAAAGAGAATCGAAGAGGGAGAGAAAGCTTATTGACGTAGGGTCGCTAAGAGCAGAGAGCGCCACACTAGCACTTCTCAGCTTTAGTATAGATATATAGATATGTATGTAAAGCATGATATTTTCATATTGATGTTGCTTTTCCTTCATTTATTTTCTAACCTATAACTAACTTATAAAAACTAAGAAATCGGGAACTAAATAGATATAGACAAGGCTATCAATAGATATTATTCGATTAATGGATAGAGACAGGGCTACAATAGATATTATTGGAATCGAATATGAGCATATCCGAATCTAAAAAAAATTCGATATCTTACTTCGATTTGATATTCGATGGATATTATGAATCAATATTTGAATTTGAATTTGATGAACTTATCAGATATCTGGTTTGTCTGACAAGTAAATCAGACACACACACACATATATATATAAAATATATTTTTATATTTATATAATAAAAATATAATTAAATATAATAAAGATAAAATAATCTATAGTTATTATATATTATAATAAATCAAATCGAATATATCAACATCTGAGTATGTATATGAAAAGCATTCGAATATAAAAATGCTATGGACTCTGAATCAATATTCAAATTTGAATCCAAATAACTTATCAAATATCCGATTCGTCTGATAAGTAAATTAAATATAATACATTATTATACATAATAAATATTACGTATCCAAAAAGTATTATAATTGAAATTTAGACCATGCACTGACACTTCCAAAGATCAATAAGCAAAGTTTATAGATCAGAAACAGTTACTATTTTCCATCTGACAACGGACCCGATCGCAAGTATTTTCTAACAACCGGAAGAAAATTTACTCCCCCATTGGGAGATCAAACTCGATATCCTAGACTAAAAGGGTGCCACGTGCCCAATTAAGGGTATTTGTTAGTTTTGTACGAACCACCCATGTGCACCTTTCGTACCTTTAGAAAACTCTTACTGTATGGATGTTCAGCCACTTCCTTTATGCGCCTACGAGCCAAAAATCAGCTTGATTGGTGATTTCTAAGCGCTGGATTTGAGTCATTTTCATAGGTTGATTTCAACGGTGGGAATTCGAGCAATATTGGTCATTATTTGAGTGCAAGAATCCAAAAGTTTTAAACCAAAGTTTGAAGTCCCCGGGGCCAGCGAATTTTTTCTCATCAAGAAGGCTCATATTTGGTTTGTACGTCCATCTAGGGATTGGCTAAACATCCATACGGTCACAGTCCTCTAAAGGTACACCACGTGGCTCATATTGTGGGTGGTCATATAAGTTTTACTCCTGACTTTCACTTTATTTTTCGAAAATCGTGTTGCGTCAGAAACTGAGCTGTTTTATTTAGTGGGTCGTGATGTAACAAGGTATATACCTCATGTTTTTCGGCGCGAGGAAGCACGATTTTTATTATTCACCGCTGCCATCTCGGCCTACTGATCGCATGGATGTTTATCTCAGTCCTTAGTCGATATTCATACCAAAATCATCTTGTTTTGATGAATTTTAGCCGTTGGTTTTACTTAAAAAACAATAGTTGAATCCATTGGCTATAATCACTCCCTAGAAAGCACTAAAAATATAATTGTCAGGAATACCAAAATTTTTCGTCTATATCTCCATCAAGGGGTGGGCTAAACATCCATGCGGTCAGTGGGTCCAGATGGCAGCGGTGTGTGGTGAAGCTAAATTTTCCTTTCGGAAGATCTGGTATGAGTTACGAAGAAAATTTTCCCCTCTAATCCCCGCCGCTTAAATCCCCCGCTTAAATCATTTCGAAAAGCAGGGTAATTACATTCCCCGTCACGGGCGTGGAAGGGTCGCATAAACAAAGTTGAAAGGCCCTGTGTAGTCAGAGAAGAAAGTAGGTTTCGGCGGTTTGAATTTGATTAGTGAACCTCCGGTGCTGGTTAGGTCGGGACCGTGGTCGTCCGTCTCCAGTTTGCGGGCCGATAAGCGTTGGTTTCTGTTGCAAAAATATCCATTTTACAACTCAACTCAGGTCTGTAACTGCTTTTTTATTTTTATTTTTTTTTATATATATTTTCTTCTTGAAAGGAAAAAACCAAATCAACGAACCTCAGTTCTCCTTTTTCTCTCGTCTCCATCTTCTTCTTCTTCCCTCCTGAAAACATTAAACCCTCTTTCTCGATCTTTTTTCTCCCGTCTCCATTAACGAGCCTCAGTTCTCCTTTTTTTTTTTTTTGTTTTTGTTTTTGTTTTAACGGAAGTAACACTGGTGCTTCGGTTTAACGAAATTAACGCGGTTTGATTTTGGTAGGAATTCTAAATTAAATAGGATTCTAGAAATAGAATTACTATATATAGTACGTGAAGTGCTTTCTTCTATAATCGTAAAGTTGACGGTTTTAGAAAATTCACTCTTTCCAAGCAAGAGGTTTGATTCTATTTTTCGCGTCTTGGAAGTGGTTTTGAGATGGAAAGTAGTGGTTTCTTTTTTTGGGATTGAAAAGCGGTTTTGAGATGGAAGTCGTCTATGGAATCGTACTTGCAGGGGCAAGACTTGTGGGATACGGCGACTGGTCGGGCTACAGTTGTTAAACCCGTGAATGAAGAAATCACTTGGAATGTTAGGGCTGAAGAAGCGCTTAATGCACTGAAAGCATCTGTCTGTAAGGAGATCTTGGAGCGCATATGGCATGCGAAGACTCCAAAGGAGGCCGGGGATATACTTGCAGCCTTGTTTTTGCCTGAAAGCAGGGTACAATCACAAAATTTGGAGCATCAAGGGATTGGCTCACTCTCGCACGGTAAATATTAGTATCTAAAAGTTATTTATCTTTTAGCTTATCTTAGTGAAAGATAAAAGTGATGCAACACAAGCAAAAGGTGTAAAAAAAGGAAAACTTTGAGGATTTCTGCTAAGAGACCAAAAGTTCCTAAAAATTTAAAGCCTAAAGGCAAATTTTCATTCAGCAGTAATTTAAATATCAATCGAGGCAGATGTGCATTGTCTGTTCTATATTTGGTTTGATAAATTGATATGATACAACTATGTAATATATTTAAGAAGATGTACTCTGTTAACTCTATTTCATCAAGAAGTATTTCCAATAAGATAGCAATTGGATGTAACATCCATTATTAGTGAATGGTTGATGCCAATCTAATTTCATGGGTTCATACTTGATATTATCGGTTCGCCGTGAATGATTTGAAGCAAGAGAATTTGTTGATAAACAATTCCTTTGCATAACCCTTCCTCCTTCAGAAAAAAATAAGAAAAAAAGGAAAAAGGAGAAAAGTTCCTTGAGTTGCACGACTTAATTTTTAGAAAAAATATTAACTCTATGTTTGGATTTGAACAACAAAAACAAGTGGATGAGGGAGTTTAAGGGAAAAAGTTGAATAGCTTGTAGAATGGATGAGTGTTGAAGGCTCAAAGTCTTTAAAGAGGATAATGTTATACATTTACAAAGGAAGGTTTTCAACGAGGCTTTACAATGAGTTGAAAAGAAGAAAAGGTCGAGGTTCAAGGTTCAAGGTTTTAGAGAAAATCCATGGCAGTGTTGATCAAGTTTTTGGTGAGAGTTGACAAATTTGGGCTGTGTTTGGTTGGGCTGAAGTGGATTTCCAGAAGTGGGTTTTCCTGGAAGTGCCACTTCTTGGAAACCCAGTTCTTAGAAACCCACTTCTCGCTGTTTGGTGTCTCGACGCACATCCTCAACATCCACTGCCATCCGAATGATTGCCTTATCAGGTTGCTGATTCTGTGCATACATAGATACCAAAACCCATATTTCAAACCAATACCATGTACCCAACTCATATTTCTAATTGCGAGCACAACACCAGGAGAGCCGAAATGGTGAATGGGGTTGGACAGATGCCAACTTTAAGCATCTTGGTGAACAAATCGGTAGCCAGATTAGAGAATTGGTCTGTGAATAACCCGAAATGAGGGAATTCCAATTGACTACATTTTTTCGGGCATTTCATCAAACAGTTGTTGTGCAGTTGCAACCCTATCACATTTACGATAAAATTGAACAAGAGCAGCGACGATAAAGACTTTTGAGTCAAAGCCGAGCTTGATAATGATGAAACGAGCCTGATCGCTCAGGAATAGAGAAGCCGATTTCATGCCGTTGGAGATAAGTCTGTTGAGAACATGAGGGGATATAGGTGTGCATCATTTCTCTGTTGCAACCGAGCACAGAAATGCTCCAATTCGTCGTTAAAACTCGACTCGTTCTCAACATCCACTGTGGAGATTGTTGACAACTAGTTTGGGATCTTGGACCGTGGAAGGTGTTGTAGAGGATACGCATTCCTTAACACTAACAATAGCAAGCATTTCAGAGGAGTGTCAGAGATGAAGAAGACCGAAGGAGAGAGGACTGACGAGAGGAGAGAGAGAGAGGAGAGAGGAGAGAGGAGAGAGAGAGGAGAGAAAATACCTATCGCTTGTTCAATTTGTTTAATTCAAAAGGATGACTTATTTCATGTGTGATGCAACATAATCTCGTTACCCTATTTATGACCATATTTTTCGGGGTCAAATAGTGTCTTAACGCCTAAGGTTTGGTATTGTTGGGAAGTTTATCTAATTAATTATCCAATTTCACAGTTTCGACATGATATTAGCGATTAAGTAATGAAAATAGTCCATTCTACAATGTATAGTGATATTTTCTTTTTTTGCTTTTTTATTTTGCACTTTAGTAAAAGGAGTTTAGTAGGGTTAAGTGCTTTAAGGGCTCGTCTGGTAACAATTTCGATGAAATTGATTCTCAGTCCAAAACCATTTCTTCCATAGACAAATTTAAATTTGACAAAATTCGGCGAAATTAGCTGAATTAATTCTGAATTTTGAATGACCAATTAAAGTGTACATGTATTAAAAAATTTACTAAAATTCGTCCAAACTTTGTTGAATTAACTTGATTAATTCGAAGTAAACAATAAAAAATCAACTACTTTAGTTTAGCCTTTTTAGTACAAAATTGCAAAAAACCACCGAATTAATTCGTTTAATTAAATGTAGAATTTTTTGCCAAAACATTGGTAAAACACATTTATTTTAAGGATATGATAAAACACTCATAACTCATTATATCATAAAAACAACCATTTAAAACAATCTAAGCAAGATTAATATAGTTTTACTTATTTTGGCAAAAATTCTCCAATCGTTGTAAATAATTGAACTTAAATAACAAAGTGATTGCTTTGTGACATTTTTTTGCCACATCAATCTTAACTAACGTATATATATGGGTATTGTTGTCAATTTCAGAACAACATTGGGTATTTATGTAATCTCTATTAAGTTGATTGCCAAGGACTTGGAGAGCGGGACTTAGTGATTCTAAGAAAGGCTATGAGGCGATCCGTGATGCTCAACGGGGTTTTGAGTTCGTAGACTTATGAAAACAGTCAGAGTCCACTAGACACATTTGAAGCCCCTACCCTTCATACTTACTAATTCACTTAGCCTTCTCTTGAGTTCTTCATTTCTAATATGTTTGTGTTCCCCTTCATCCTGCGGCAGTTCTTCTAATTGCCTTTTGTTGGAGTTCGGATTTGGTGGCTTGCCCTCTTCAACTGTAAGGGAGATTCGAGTGGTTGGTTCGAGCTGCTTTTCAGAGTATCCGCTTTGCTTTGAGCTTTAACAACATCGAAGCTTCATTCATTTCCGATCTCGGTCGGGAGGTAACTTTGTTTATTGGGAGCTTTCTTTCTAGAAACGCTCCCCATATTGATATATTCCATCTATATTTGTTTTTCTGCTCGAGTCAAAATTAGTCTTGACTGAGCAAGAGTTTGGTTGCAACCTTACTCTATCCTATCGATTGCGATTGAGATCGGGTCTTTTTTTTATTCAATATTGTAAGGCTGCTTAAATATTGGATTAAAAAGGCGATAGCTCGTAAGAGCTTTTGGAGAGTGGATGTAGGTGTTGTGACACCGAACTACTATGTCTTTGTGTTGTGAATTGTTGTCTCTTTTCTATTATTGTTTTAAGTTAATTAATCTGTTTTATTCAAGCATATTCGTAATCAAGTTAGGTTAATCTTTTAATAGACCTATTTACCCCCCTCTAGGTCTTTTCGTATCAATACCAAGGGAACTTCAATTTTTACTAAAGTTACACTATGTATTTTGTTTGTCTTACTAATCTTAAAACCGTTAGTTTCTAAAGTCTCCCTCCATAGTTCTATAGTCTCGCCAATTAATACTACATCATCTGGAAATAACATACACTAAGGACCTTTTCTTGAATATGGCAGTTAATCCATCGTTAACTAGTGCATAAAGGTGCATACTTTCAGATTTTTGGTGCAAATTCATTGTAACTGGAGACTCACTTGTCTTACCCCACTTGTTCTTACACTACTTACTACTCCAGCTACATGTCCTTAACAATTTCAATATTACCGTTTGGGTTTCTTATTTTTCTTCTGTTTTCTAATGCCCACCAATTAACTCTCTAGGAACTCTATCATTTGCTTTTTCTAAGTCAATAAAAACCATGTGTAAATTATTCTTCTTTTATATAAATTTTTTAATTCGTTGTGTAAGTACGAAGATTGTTGACCTCCTTGATATGAGTTACCGAATTAGTTTTCTGATATTGTTGTTTCTTGTCTTAATCTTTTATCTATGATTCTCTGTCTCATAATTTTATAGTGTGTCCATTAGTTTTATCCCACAATTTTGTACATCTTCCTTATTCTTGTAAATTGGTACCGTGGTACTTCTGCACTTGTTTGACATTTTTTTAGTCTCCAAAATCTTATTTATAGTTAACCAATATAGTCATATTTTTTAATGCACTTTTAACCTTTTATTGGAATACCATATGGGTGTAAAGCTTTTACTATCTTCATCTTAGCCAAAACTTCATTGACTTTTGCAACCCTAATCCTATGAGAATTTATATGCCTTTTTGGTCTTTTGGGAGTAGCATCTCCTTCTAGTTCTTAGCTCCTTATGTAGCCCTCATTTAATAATTTCTAAAAATAACTTCTTCAACTTTCCTCAACCTCCTTGTCCCCAGTGAAGATTCTTTGATCTTCACTCTTTTGATTTATGTCCCTATTTTTTTCTTTTTCTCATTTTTGTTATGGATATCTTTTCACCCTCTCTGGTTCCCAACCTATTGTATAAGTCGTCATCGTATGCTTCACTATTTTCTTTGCTTCTTTCTTAGCACTTCTATATTTTTTCAAAATTTTCCTTTTTGTAGTTTATTGCCAACCAAACATGTTAAAACTATTGTTGTACAACATTCAGTTTGTGCAAGATTAGAGTTGTACGCATTTTTGATTGTCACCAACTTGATTTCATGTTGTCGAAACATAGCCTTAGTGTGAACTTCTCATTTGATATGGAAAGAAGTCTTAACCCAAATGCAAATTTGGAAGGAGGCAAATTCAAGGATCGTAGGGTGAGATGGCTTGGACGAGCAAAAAGCTTCAAAGGTAACTCTTTAATCTAGACCATTTGAATGCTAGCTTTGTATGCAACAATATATCACTTGTGGGATTGAAAGAAATACAAGAAAATTTCAAAGGTAATTTGAGAACTGATTTGAGGAGGATGATGCCCATAGAGTTAGAGTATGGTGACTAAAGTGGAGATGTGCTTCCGGAGTGCTATGTGATCAATGTGTGCCAATCAGACTAAAAGGAAAATTCTATAAGATGGCAATAAGATTGATGATGCTTTATGGAGCAAAATGTTGAGCAATCAAGAAACATGGTCATAATGAGTATAGTCGAGATGACTGCATTTGTGAATAATATAGGAGTAACCTAATAAGTGACAAAATGAGGACAATCGATTGAGATGGTTTGGTCATGTACCATGAAGACCAATGACAACCCAATGAGGTGGAATATGCAAGTTGAAGGGCCTAAAAGGGCGAGTGGAAGCCAAAACACCTGAAGGGTGGTTCTGGGAGGATATTTAAGGAAACTTGACTTAACGGAAGAGAATGGTTTAGACAGGATTGAATGGAGGAACAAAATTCGTACAATTGACCCCATACCGTTGGTAAAAAGGCTTATGATGAGACGATGATGAATTGCTTCTCCAAGTGATACTAAAGGAGGTGTTTCTAAAGCTTGCTTGATAAAACATATGATTGTAGACAAAAAACAAATTTTTTGTCAATTTGGGGCATTGACCTCGTCCCAAAGTTCATTGAACCATACGGTCCATATCAAGTTCATGGCGGAATCCAAATGTAGTGGATGGACTCTCAACATATCAAGAACTGCTCGAGGTTGAAAAGTGAGTACTGGGTTCATCAGTTGTGTTCATTTTGGCCAACCTCTAATTGGCCTAGCAGTTCTTCATGAATCAGAGATGAGGTCTAGGAAGATTGATATCCAAAGCTGCCTATATGGGGGAATTAAGTGGCTTTCGTCTAGGGGTTTCTGGACCCACGATCTCCCACTTGTAGTTTGCTGATGACACGATCTTCATGGGAGCTGACAAGGAGCATTGTTTAGACCTGAGAGGCCTCCTTGTTTGCTTCGAGGCGGTTTCAGGTCTCAGGGTTAACTTTTTGAAAAGCAAGGTCTATCCTGTGGGTGATATGGAGGACTTCTCGAGCTTGTCTTCGGCTTTGGAGGAATTGACTGCTAATCTTTCGGCTACTTACTTGGGTCTACCACTCGGTGCTCCTTATAGATCCACAGCTATGTGGAACCCAGTCTTTGAGAGAGTGGAGAGGAGACTAGCTGTTTGGCAAGCTAAGTACCTATCTAAAGGTGGGAGATTAGTATTGCTGAAAAGCACCCTATCCAATCTTCCCACCTACTATCTATCCTTGTTCACCATGCCGACAGTCGTGAGGAGAAGGATAGAGAGATCGATGTGCCGTTTCCTGTGGTTGGGAAAGGCTGAAGGAGCTGGGTTTCCCCTGGTTAACTGGAAACTGGTGTGCTCTCCCAAAAAAGTGGAGGGTTAGGAGTCAGAAATCTTCGTCTTATGAACGTAGCTCTTCTTGGAAAATGGATATGGAGGTATGCTCAGGACGAGGACAACCTGTGGAGGAAAGTCGTCATGGCTAGACATGGCAGCAGTCGTATGGGGTGGTTCAGCAGGGAAGTCCATATTCCCTATGGGTGCGGAGTATGGAGGGGAGTGCTAAAGTCGTTGACTTCCATGCTAGTTGGTATCCGCTTTAAGGTAGGGAAGGGCAATCGGGTGCGCTTTTGGGCAGATGTTTGGTGCGGAGATAACCCCCTCAGGGTAGATTTCCCACAGATTTTCGCCATCTCTTAGAAGCATGACTGCACGGTACAGAACGTTCTGGTGCAGTCTGAGTCTGGAGTTTCTTGGGACCTTGGTCTGAGACGCAATCTTAATGATTGGGAGATTGATGCTTTGGCGACCCTCCTTCAGTGGCTCGAAGGGGTAGCTTTGGATAATTCCAAGGAAGATGTCATGTGGTGGAATGGTGAGCCTAATGGGATTTTCTCCGTCAGATCCCTTTATGCCATGCTTGATAGGTCGTGGAGATCTTCCATGGGTTCCTCTCCGTCTCCAGAGATACGAGACTCTCTGATGATCAAGATCTGGGGATCGAAGGTGTCGTTGAAGGTTGCGTTTTTTGCGTGGTGTGCGGCCCTGGAGAAGATTCTTACGATTGACAACTCATCAAAAGACACATGGTATTGTTGAATTATTGTGTTTTGTGTAAGGAAGCTGGAGAATCTGTCAACCATCTCCTGTTACATTGCAGAATAGCTCGGGAAGTGTGGAGTTTCTTCTTTGAGTCTTTCAATATTTGTTGGGTTCGTCTTGCATCAATTTACCAGACTATAGGAAGTTGGGCTTTCTTTGGTCTTTCCTCTTGTGGCCGTAGACTTTGGAGTATCCTTCTTTTGCGATATGGTGGGGCCTCTAGAAGGAAAGAAAGAGAAGAACCTTTGATGGAAATGAGGCGTGTTTCTTTGATATTGTGCTATCCATCAAGGTGCTCCTATACCTCTGGTCTATGGTCTTCGAGGAGTGTAAAGGGCTTTCTTTTGAGGATTTTGTTTTTAGATGGGAGTTCATTATGCATACGGGTAGTTAGTTAGTCTTTTTTGTTTTGTTTCTCTTTTGGAGGTCTTCTCGACCTCCATTCTCGGCTTGTATCTTGTCCTTTCTTATCTATAAACTTCACCTTATCCAAGAAAAAAGAATGAGGTCTAGATTTTCAAAATGAGGTAGTTATCCGTAGCATAGTCACAACTGTCTACGAGGAAGTTAAATTGGCTATGGGGAATAAAATTGGAAGATTTTTGGTCAGTACAACTGTCTCGAGCAGCTGTGGTAAATGGCTAAGTGAATTGACCATGGAGAGCATTAGCAATATCACAAGAGCTTCATGACCTTATTCAGTTCTTGGCGAAGTGGGCTGTCATACATACTCCAAGGGAAACAATTCTATCCGCCCTCTTTTGTCCTATTTTAGTTCCTCTACTAGTGGTCTAATTGTCATTCCCGATTTCCCCCTCAACTGATTTCTATCATTGATCTAGGAGGATGAGAACCAGCATGTATATATTATGAGGATGTAATTTGTGAATACAATTGGCAGGAAACTGGCAGCATTCTACTATGATGGTCCGCTGCTACACTGAATCAGTGCACAGTCAAGCAAGTGGACCCCACAGGGATTTATTTTAGTTCAATTAGAATTTTACAAGTAAAATTAGATTTTGTTTCCGATTAGGATTTTTAGATTGATCAAAGTAGTAGAATTGTGGTAGTAGGAGTTTCTTATTTTAGTTTCATTAGAATTAGGAAAGTTCAATTAGAGAGTCTTATAAATAGTGATGTAACCTTTGATTTTAATGACCGGAGAAATAGAAAACTCTTTGAGAAAAATCTCTTTTGGTGCCACCCTATCTTGGTGCGAAGCTAACCCTATCTCGGTGCGAAGCTAAGCTCATCATCCATCAAAATTCCTTCTGATTGCAAAAAATGGTCCGTCAGTATTGGCAGGTCTGTCGATGGATTAGGTTCGGATCATAGTGATTTTATCCGGAACAGATCCCATAGCTTTTCGAATCACGCTTCCTAGGTCCACCGGATTCGATAAGCTATTGAAGCTAATTGGATCCAATCGGGGCGACCCAACATTGAGTTGACATGATTGATAAACCTGTTATTTGGCTTAAAGTGAATAAAAGTTGCAAATTCTTAAGTCAAATAGCAAATTGTAAAAGGTTCTTTCAACAGACATTTCATTAACAATATGTAAAAGAACGTTATATGCAATATTATGTATGTATTATATAAATACTATATTAATAGTATCAGATCATTATCGGATTAGATCAAGGTTGATGAAGAAACGATCCAATAGCTTTATCATATCATGATTTTTAGGTCCAGACTCGATGTTATCGGATCAGATCTTCGGGGTGCCTGATCCATCGACAGCCCTAAATATTGGATGCAGACTTGCGATAAAACTGAGTAAATTGAACCTATGTGATGACTACCTTGATGAGTGCCTAGTGTAGCAGAAATTAGGGTAAAAAAGTGATGGAAGATGAGAGTAAATATGTTGAACCTATTTGATGACTGCCTTGATGAGTTGCCTAGTTTTAGCCTTATAGATGCATACCTACCAAGGAGAAACTAGGGGAAAGTGACGATGGGAGATGAGAGAAGATATACTGAACCTATTGATGACTACCTTGATGAGTTGCTTGGTGTAGTTTATAAATGAATACCAAGCAGAAACTAGGGGAAAAAGATCTGATGTCTTCTCTCCAAATCACCATGTCCTTGAAACTCGAACATGCACAACCCTGCTTGTAACTCATATATGTGTGCCTTGGAAGCCTACATATCTAGTGTCGCATATAATCGAATGCACAACCCACCCTCCTTGTAACTCATATATATGTGCCTTGGAAGCCTACATATAGTGTCGCATATAATTGAATGTGTACAATAACTGTTGCTATACTATTCTTATTATCACTTTCACATTTGCAACTGTATAAACATCAAAATGTCCTGTGCAAATGTGCATATGTGCCTGTTTGTAGGGTTGCTTAAGTTTTCTTTGTTTTGTAAGTTCTCTTATTCATGGAATTTGGGTCATCATCACAGGTGATATAATGGGACACCTACATTTGAACTTAAATGAGCCACCCATGGAAGGTGAATAATATTCTTTTCCCCCTTTCCTGACATTTGTTGCATTTCTCAGTGTCACATATGTCATTGTTGCATTTTTTTTTTTTTTTTGTGTTCTTTACTTCTACATGTAAATGTGGATGCTACAGAGAAATACCATTGTTGTGCTAACTCATATAATTTTTGTAGATGCTTCTGGATGTTATGTCAAGCTGACAAAAGACAGCAAAACTATATGTCGCACACAATGCATTAATCCACCAGTCGAAGTGTACGTCAAACTCTCTTATTAGTTTTGGTTCTTTATTTGGTCGCATGTTTTGAGCACAACTTTGAAATAATTTAGGAAACCAAGCTTGAATTTGTTGGTCCTGTTGGTTTGATGGATTATGTTTGGTTTTCATCTTATCCGTGCTGGAATGTCAAATTTTGTAATATCTAGTTGGGTTCTTCGTATGTTGGCATGGTTACATTTTCATTCTATTTCTGAGTAAATTTTGAGGAATGCCCATGTTAAGGTAGAAGCCTTTCTACCTGCCTCTGCTGTGGATGTGGCATTTGTGCTTGTAGCATGAATTTGACCTTATCGAGTCTTCTTTTGGATTGTCAGTGGAAATGTGGTGTGCAGTCAAGAAAAGTGGCCATAGAGATTAGATACTTACCAGTCGTCCAATAGGATGGATTTTTGACTTTGTAGGTTTCCTTAGTGGGATCCACCAAATTATTAGTTTAAGACCCTCTGGATGTTTTCCATGTGTAAGCACAGAGAGGGGAATGCTTTCTTCTTCCCTCCAGGTCTGACTTGAGTATTCCTTGTCAATATTTATTTTATATGTAGGTTTTTTTGCTAAGCATTGTATGTGTAGGTTGGTGTTAAAATATATGATTTTTGGACTGCATACCAAACTATCACTTGATGCTGTGTACTTTAGTTAATTTTATTTTTTTGCACATTAGCTGCTGTACAAACCATGTAATTTAACAGCGTAGTATCTGCGGTTAATGGTTATGCTGTTGTGGATTAATCTTTGGGTTATATGGCTCATATAAGTTGCATTAGTGATGCTACACCTTTCTCAATGTTCACCTACTAACTTTTTTTTAACAAAAAAAGGAGACACACTGCAATAAATTAACAAGGTGAATAGTCAATCCCAGGTGGTGAGTTCAAGCTAACATTTGTACCTTTTCGACCCTGTTTCCAATCATATTCCAATAGTGCTAGGATATTTTTATATTTTTTTTGACTTTCCTTTTTCTGGAATGGTATTTCAGTCCTTATATTTCTATAAATTTTTTTGTTTTGTCACTCATTTCTGCATGTGGTGCTCTTGCTGTTGCCGTTAATGGTTCTTCTACCATGTGAAAATTGAAACCACACACATTGCATGCTGCTGTTATGAGGAGATTGGTGCCTTATTTACTTTAATTTGTTTGCTTTGTTGTGTGGATTCCTTTGTGTTCCTTGGAGTTTTTTTTCTCTCGTTATGATCATAAGTGTTATCCTAATGGTATTCGGTCGGCTACATGAATCTTGTTCCTCCATTCAATTCTATTGATAACTATTTCTTCCGTTAAGGCAATTTTCTTAAAATCTCATCTCAAAACATGAATTAATGTACACTGGCCCTTTTAGACCCTTCAACTTGCATGTTCTTCCTTATTGGTACTGTTATTGGTCTTCATTGTATATGACCAAAGCATGTCAATAGACTTTCCCTTATTTTCTCACATGTTGGGCTATTATATTTTCATGAATCCGGTCCTTTCTATTTTGTCTTTTCTAGTCTTTCCACACATCGATCTCAACATCTTCATCTTGCTCAAGGTTTTAAATGACCCATTATAACGTTGTAACAGTCTCATAATGTTACTGTTATGACCATTATAACGGGGTCACATCAGTCATGTATGAGTAAAAAAGGGTTAGAAAAATATTATTTTTTTAAGAAAACCTTGATAACGGTAGAAAAGGGGTTATTTTTCAAAATAATGACTGTTATAACGGATATCCCTTTTTTCAATTTCAGGCGTTATGGCAGGAAAAAATGTAACGAGATTGGGGCGTTACCGTTATATCGCCGTTATTTTCATTATAACGGCTGTTTTTTAAACCATGATCTTGGTGACGCATATGTATGAACATGTTTCTTGGGCGCCTAACATTCTGCTCCATAAAACATTGCTAATCTTGTTGTCATTTTATATAAATTCCCTTTTGAGTTTGATTGGTATGAGTTGATCATATAGCTCTCCGGAAGCACATCTCCACTTTAGCCACCCAACTCTAATTTTATAGGTAATGTCATCCTCAATCTGTCTGCCCTTATGTATTATAGAATAAAGATAACATAATTAGTCACCTTAGAGTATCTCTTCGTTATCAATCTTAATTGGCGGTTCATATCTATGTACAATGGCGTTCCATATATTCTCTCGTTGGCTAATTTTAAAACCTTCCAAAGGATTCCTCCAAATTTCTAGTTTTATATTTACGTTCTCTCTAGTCTAGTTAACTAATACTATGTCATCTGCAAATATCATACATTAGGGGACCCCATCATAGATATGAGTAGTTACTTCATCTATTACTAAAACAAAAGGATACGGACTTAAGGTCGGTCCTTGGTGTAAACCCTCTGTGACTGGGAACTCGCTTATCTCATCATTAGTTGTTCTCTCCTTAGTTACTGCTACCCCATGTATATCTTTAATAATGTCAATATATCCATTTGGAACTCCCTTATTTCACAATGCCCACCAAATTAACTCTCTAGGAACTTTATTTTATAATATTTCCAAGTTAATAAAGACCATGTGGAGATCCTACCTCTATTCTCTGAACTTGTCCATCATTTGTCTAATTAGGAAGATTACCTCGATGGTTGACCTCCTTAGCATAAAGCCAACTTGGACTATAGATATTCTTGTCTTTTATATTAATCTTTGCTCTATCATTTTATCCCACAGTTTCATAGTGTGGCTCATAAGTTTGATACCACGGTAGTTTGTGTAGTCCTGATCGTCTCATTTGTTATTGTTGATAGGAACTATAACATCTCTATTTGAACCATCTAGTCTTAAGGCCCTACCTATCTTCCTTTTCGCTAAAGCTGATTTCTTTTTTAATGCCTTAATTCTACGAAGTGTGTGTTTTTTCTGTTCTCCCTGTTATCTTGTTTAGTCCCAAGTCCCTTATATTATCCCCTATTTCCCCCTGGATTCTCAAAAATGTCTTTTAATACATTTAGCTATTACATGCCACATCGTCATAGGCTCTGCTTTTTAGACTCCTCCACCTTATTTTTGGGCATATTTTATTATTACTCTTATTAGATGAAGGAGGAGGGTGACATCAAGTTGGCAGTCGGGTGTAAAACATTGCCATATCCTATTATGAATCATGATCGATCGATATTAGTAGTCTTAATTTTATCTATTCTATTGTTTGCACTGTGAAATTATGTTTTCTGACCCTCGAGTTTTTTTTGCAGTCCCACTGATTGGAACATATCTGATATAAAACTGAGCACAAAATTTTCCCTAGTTGGATTACCTCGCTGTTTTTTGCGGCCTGCTGCAGAGAATGATCAACAAAAGGGAGAGTGGAGGAAGTTTATGGGTTTCCTCGCGGAGTACAAGAAGGTAAATGTGAATGCTATGAATTGCACAATTCATAATGGTGCCTACTTCAACATATCAAAATTTTATCAGCAGACATTGGTCCTATTTATCTCCATTTTCCAACCAGCAAGTTTTTCCTTGGTGATGCTACTTGTTTGCTTTGTAGGATTGAGGGGTAGTTGATTTTGTACTTAATATTTACTGGCTATTGTTTGTTATGAATATGCTCATTCTGAATGGTCTGTCTAACGAGCGCTTTGAGCTGAGCTATAGACTATTATTACTTTCTTTTTGATGTCTTTAAAGGTGAATTTATATTTGTTTTATGTGACGTTTGTTCAACATTTCATTCCAAAACACTGTCTCCATGCTTTTGAAGGCTGCTGTTGTGCGTTTTGGATCATGTGAGTTTTACATTCTCCCTCCTGATGTGGGCACAAATTTTAGCCATGCCGTGGTTTTGTATCGGATGGAGAAAGCACACCATACGCTGGGTGATCGAAAGCATGGTACATCTGGTGAGTTAAGTTTTCTTTTGTTTTCATGTGCATGCATTATCCACTGGTGATATGACTTCCCAGTCCAATAGAATCTTAAGACGTAATTGTTGTGCATGTCCTTGTGTCTACTAATATGCACTGGGAATTTTGTCACTCTTACATTAATTAAACATGTCTGTTAATGCTTTGCCAGATTCAGTATCTCTGCTCTTGCATTTCATTTCTTACTATCTCCAACTATATTGGAGGTTACTTGCACGGTATTAAATTGTTATATATATATATATCCACAAATGTACCAAAATATTCCCATTTTCACAGAGAATAATGCAAAGGTTACAGGAATATTTCCATTTCCTAAACAGTTTTTTGATCTGGTTCTTAAAAATATATAAAAGCTAATTAATAATAATGATGTTCTGAATTTAGTAAGTTAGTAAATAAATCATGTAATAGTGAACCCATTACATATAAACTTCAACACGTTTTATATATAAACTCTAGTGGGTATAATTTAATTTTTTGTAATTAAACAAAATAAAAAGTTCATCATTAAAAAAATATAGGACATTTGTAGGTCATAAAACTATGAAAAATCTATTTTTTAAAACTTTTTAATCATGTCTAAGTAAGAAGATTGACTCGATGGTTGACCTTCCTAGGAAGGAAAGGAAGTGATTGATTTGGGGGAGAATTTATTATCTAGGCCGATGTTTGACCATACCATTTTTGGATAGTTCACTGGGTGCACTGGCTTGTTGGTTTTAAAACATTGATCGAAGTATACACTGAAATCAAAATTTAAAACCTTGGTTACTAGTGGAGTGTATAATCATCTAATACGCAATCTTTTGTTGGTTTTCTAGTTTCAGATGAGACCCTGATTGAGCCTAAGAATTTTGCATTTCCAGAGAATTTTATGCAAAACAACAAAATATGTGGATTTGTACAGCCGGGCATGCTAGCCTCAAATACTTGCATGAATGCTAAAATGTTGCCTCCTTTGGGAGAAGGCGCCACACCTGGATATCCAATGACTGAGGAAATTGGGGATAGCACAGATGCAAATGTTAAGGGAAGGAATCCAAATAGTCATATGGCAAAGCATCCTCTTGGTTTTAAGTTTCCACAGACAGTTGGGGATGACAATGCTTGTGAATCTGTAAAGGAAGCTCGTTGTACATCTCTTCCCATGGCATTGAAGCATGATTATCGTATGGAGAAAAGTTTAGTGCCGATGAGCCCAAGTTACCTGAAAACTTTGAGTCAGGCTCATTCTGGATGGATTTTCGGTGCAATAGCCGAGCTTGTTGACAATTCCCGGGATGCTAAAGCAACTATGTAAGTTAACTTTTTTGTTTTTAAGTGACTTGCGACATCCCCTGACTCTCTGAATTTAGTTTCTGCTATTTTTCTTATTCTTTGTGCATGTAGTAATCCTGTCATAGGTTTCTATTGGTTGCACAGACACAATTTGTTAGAGACGACTTACAATGTTGATGCATTAACAGACTCAAAATTTCTGTGGAGACTGTACATTCAAAAAAATCTGGGAAAGAGATTCCTATGCTGTCAGTTATTGATGATGGCCATGGCATGTCTCACCAGGAGATTGTGAGGATGTTCTCTTTGGGACACGAGCAACCTGATGAAGATGATCCAGATCATATTGGAAGATTTGGCATCGGATTTAAGGTAGCTGGGACTATATTTTCTTGTTTTTTAGATGATTGATTTGGATAATTCAAACAGCTCTTATGGGATTGACATTCTTGTACTGTGGACAAATTTTTCTCTCGAATCCTGATTGTGACTGTTGCTTGTGTTAGCATGGATTATAAATATTCTAATCTTTGCTGACTCAATATAGTTGATATAAGGCTTATGATGATGAATTAATGATGATGACATCATCATAAGACTTAGTCCTACTATATGGGGTCGGCTGCACGAGCCTTGTTCTTCCATTCAATTTTATCTACAGCCATGCCTTTTGTTGAGGTTGGTTAATTAAAATTTACTCATATTTTCACGAAAGTAACCATCTTTGATTTTGTTTTTCTTAGTTTCTCCACTCATCCATCTCAACATCTTTATCTTAGCTATGCTCATTTGACAAAGTCTTGTTGCTATCACATAGCACTCCGGAAGCACATCGTCACCCAACTCTAATTTGTGATATATTCTTAATGTGGATCACATTTTGATTTGGTATTGTTATATAACTAGTGCCCAAATATATTTTTGAGGTTAATTTATACGATGTTAACTTCTTTTTTTTGTTTGTTTTTTTTTGGTAAGTATGCATGAGAGAAATTGAATTATGTTGGTTAACTAAGTTGTTGAATAAAATTTTTGAGACTAATGTGGCATTTGTTAATTCTTAATTTTAGACAATTAATGTTTCGAGAGGAGAGAATCTACACATGATTTTTATTGACTTAGAACCAATATATGGTAGAGTTCTTAAAAAGTAATTTTGTGGGTACTAGGGAATTGGAATCCTGAGACATTATTGAAGACATGTCTGCGGGAGCGATAACTGGTGAGAACAGTTGCTTGTGAGACAAGTGAGTTTCTAGTCACAATGGATTTGCACTATGGATGTATATATTCAAAGATATACCCCTTGGTGTATGCTATTTGTAGGTGATGTAGTTTTGATTAATGAGAATAGAGCACTTACTAAAAAAAAAAATTAATGAGAATAGAGCAACAATAATTGCAAGATTAGAAACTTTGGAGGGATACTTTAGAAACTAAGGTTTAAAGACAAGTAGTGAGAAGGAGCACTTTGGTGCAAGTTGAAGGCCTTAAAAAGGGAGAGAGGAAGGTTTAAAATGACATGGATGGAGGTAGTAAGAAAAGCTATGAAGACATGATTTGATAGAAGACTTAGTTCTAAATAGAGTCAAATGGTGAAATCACATTTATGTTGCCGACCCAAAAACATTTAAAGTTTTGCACCGATCAAACTAATTAGGAAGAATTAATTGAGTGTTTATAGATTTACTATGTAATCGTTGGAGTTTTGCACCGATCGTTGGAGTTTTTCTTAATCCTTCATTTTTTTTTTGCGAGCATTGCTATTTTTCGTAAATTTATTTTGAACATATTATCAAATATTGTCAGTACTATTATCATAAATTTGTTTGGCGAAAGTTCAATTATAGTAGCTTTTACCTAGAACTTTTTTAGGGTTCTTATGCTGATTTTGGACCCTGATTTCTCAGACTGGTGCTATGAGACTTGGCCGGGATGCTTTTGTTCTTACCCAGACTACTAACTCCAGATCTATAGCTTTTCTGTCACAATCTTTAAATGAAGGCAAAGATGTAAGCCACCATCAACTTCTTTCTCTCAATGGTTTCTCCTTTAGTTTTCCTCATACGCATATAGGCAATGAACAAGAAAAGTCAACTTCTGTTGGTACTTTGAATCGTGTTTATTTTGAAGGTTTTTCTTTTTATCTAGATGATGTACTTTTATATTGATGCAGAATGTAGAAATTCCTATCGTGAGCTACTGCAGACAGGGGCCGGTTATGGAAGTAGACATACATGTCCAGTCTGAAGCTTTAGCAGATTGTCATTTAAAAGCTATAAAGGAATTTTCGCCATTTAATGAGTATTTTATTGGTCAAAAATCTGGATTGTTTTGTGAAAAAGGTACGGGAACACAAATATACATATGGAATTTGGATAAATATGGGTCGGATTATTCTTTGGAATGGCAGACTTCGAATAGCGGCAAGAGTCCTTCCCTAGAAGGTGACATACTAATTCGTTCTAGACGGATGAGGTCACGTCCGGGCCAAATAAGCCAGAAGGTTGGTCATCCTGTTCTTATTTCCGTATAAGATTATTCTGTTCTTAAAAGGAATTGAAAATTTCTATTGGTGGAGGAATCTGTTGTAATTGCATTATTGGTGCATTAATGGGTGAAAATTCAGACTAAGGTTGTGTTTGGTAAAACTTAATTTAATACAAGTCTGAAACTGGGACATTCAGACCTTTCAGTAACCACCTGAAATTCTGTATCACTGAAATTTAGTTATTTTATTTTGAGTCATCCCACCTTCACTTAATGCGGTAAGTCATTTTAGTGGAATGTGGTAAGTGATGGAATCTTTAAAAAGATTCTAAGATTCTTTAAAAATACCTAATATGCACTTGTATTAAAGCTTTCTTGATAAAAAAAAAATTACAAAACGATCTAAATTTACAAAAATTATGCACTTAAGTTTTCAACATTTAAATCAAGCACTTTATGCTTTCAATGCAGAAATTAAGTTTTAGCAAACACAGCCTAAGTGTACTTTTATTGTCTTTGAATAACTGATGGATTTGTCATACTGTAGTTTCATTCTGAAATTGATGAATTTTTTCATGGTCTATTTTTATCCATTGACATGTAGCTTGGTCTTTCTATTTATTCGGTTGTAGGTCCCTTTGGACTATTCACTTCAATCTTACTTACAAGTTATCTTCTTGGATCCACGAATGAAGATATTTGTTCAAGGTTCATTGGTAATGACGTGTTTCTTCTTTTGTTTTTTCTACTTACATGATATTGGGTCAGGTGGATTTGTTTATATCTTGTTTCTTTGTGTGATTGATTACTTCATTAGGTTAAAAGTCGACCACTGGCGAAATCCCTGAATAAGACTGTCATTATAAATGATCATATCAATGGAAAACCTGTTCAGCTGACTCTTGGCCGCTGTCAACTAGAGTGGGAGTTGATGAATTGCGGAATATTCTTGTACTGGCATGGCCGCTTAATCGAGGTGAGCTTTAGATTCTTGATGTCATGGTAATTTTCACTTTCATCTTCTTGCAAATACTATGCATATATGTCTCCGTCCCTATCTCTTGTTAATATTAGCCCTATTTGAATCACTTTTTGGCCATCATAACTTTGGTACAACCTTTTAATGCGTATCTTGAAGTTTTAAGTTTTTAATCCATATTGTATCCATAATCATTTACCTCCATAATATCTCTCCATACATCCTAGTGGATTTGTTGGTTTCTCGGTATTTTTAACCATTTTTATCAAGTGTCAATCTATTGGAAGAAAAATGATGTACTTCTCTCTGATATTCATTTTTTATATATGTGCCATTTTTTATCGTTTCCATCTACATATGTTATTCGCTTGGATTAGCCAATTTGTTTTGTGGATAAGAGTGAAATATATCAATAAAAGTGAAATTTGGGAGACTATCCACCACTTTCAATGTACAGATTTTGCTTATTGACTCTCTTTTTTCCAAAGAGCTGACAAGTCATGAGCAAATTGAGGTATCTTAGCTGTTTTTGTTGCTTCTTGCTTCTGTCTAGTTTATACAAATCTTACTAAGAGTTGATGTTTCGAAGTAGAAGAGGTGGAGAACTGTAATGATTATGTGGCTGCCATGAGGCGCAAAGTTGGTCAATTTCCTTCTTCATACGTTGGGTTGCCATTAGGAGTTAATTGTTGATCATCCGACATGTGAGACCTGGTGGTGGTATGATTTGAAAGAAGGCTTTCTTCGTGGGAAGAAGGCTACGTATCAAAGGGTGGAAAAGTTACATTGATTCAAAGCACTTTATCTAGCCTTCCAAAGAATTTTTTATATATTTTATCACTATTTCATCCTCTATTGTTAGTAGGTTAGGAAGGATTGAACAAAGGAATATGGTGACTATTACAAAGGAGGTCGGTGGTCAATGTTTGAGACCTTCGAGATTGATGAACACGTCATTTTGAGTAAATGGCTGTGGAGGTACGTTGAAGAATCCATACTTCTATGGAGAAGAATAATTGAAGGCAGTTGTTGAAGTTTGGAGATGGATGTGTGGTGTGGAGTCTCCTCTTAATCATACCTTCCTGGATGTCTAGGCTATATGAATCAGAGAGTTCTTGTAGATAGTTGTTATGTGACCAACTAGGGTAGCTTGGAATTAATTTAACTTCTGAAGAAATGTAGATGACTTTGGTCATCTTTTCTCAGTCAAGCCCTTCTTGAAACTTGCCACTAATGCGTCTTCTTTTTCTGCAAAGTTTGGTTTTCATCTATTACCATTGATGGGACGTGTTTCCTTTGAAGGCTAGTGGGGAGTCGGTTCATCACCTTCTTCTTAATTGTGACATCACTAGAAGCATTTGGTAAATGATTTTTAAGATTTCTGACGTTTCTTGGGTTACTCCAGGCACCCTACTTTACAATACCCTATACAACCTCAGCTTTTCATGTTTGTTGCAGAATTTATGTGTAGCTCTATGGAAGAGGTGATTGTGAGGATTAAGGATCTTTATATTATTATTATTTTTTTTTGATCGGTGGGGTTCTTTATATTATTGGTCACCAATTCTCAAGGAATTTGGCGGAGTTAGTGTTATAAATTTTGTTCTAGTTAAGAGGCATAATTATGATAGCTATATCGAAGGAAATTGTAAAGTTCTTTTGAGTGCTAGTGTGGATGCCATCCCATTGGCCTTTTGTTTGTATAGAGGTTCTTTTGTTGTTTTTTAGAGGTACTCCTTTCTCCTTATTAGATATTCCATATTTACTTGACAAACTAAAAAAAAAAGAAAAGAAGAACTGGCATACATGTAGGCACTTGTAACAATATGTCGATGTATTACATTCAGACCTATTCTAATTTCTCTTATTTATTTGATAATATTCAAAACTCTCAATCTGGAGGATTTGATGACTACACAAGAATGTTATTAGATTTTCATTGGACCACAAGCGCATTAATAAACATTCTATGCAATCATTGAAAATCTCTGGGCTGTCACATTCACTTCAATTGCGTTGAATTTGCTGGGGCGTGCTGAGAATATGACCTGGAATTGTCTAATGTCTAGATCACATGAGACTACCATATTGCATATTTTTTTTATTCAAAACTACTGTTCATATCCAACTGTGGATTAGTAATACAATTGTAACCTCTATACTATTGGAATTTTGCAATTAACACTCTTTTTTCACAACTTTGGTTTTTAACCTTTCATTTGTCGCTCCTTTTAGGCTTACAAGAGAGTTGGCGGCATGGTTCATAATGCAGACATGGGTCGAGGCGTAATTGGAGTTGTTGATGTTACAGATGTAATGGTAAGAATGCTTTTGCGGATAATAATTTGGCATTTTATTCTGTTGTGCAACTTTCTTTTTTAGGGTCACTAAAAGTCATTTCATTTGTTTCTTTATAAAGGGTTACTTAGTTCAGGATGTCCACAGCTTTGCAGCCTCCATCTAAACCTTTCTAAGCTATACCCATAACATGCATATACAGGGGTTGGACCCACCATTTGTTGCATGAACGACTTGGGCTGAAAGTTGAATTTTCTTGATGGTCCTAATCAAAATTTTCCAGACTACTGCAATATTCTTTCTGAATCCAAAGTAACATGACACTGAATCTTGATGATCCTAACCTATTTTCCAGGTTACTTCTTTCTGAAGCTGTACTATAACGTGACATTGGATAGTTAGAATCTATTTGTTGGTTCAATATTAACCTAGATCTCCTAAATATGAATCATCTGATGGCGAGTCCTAACATTTGCATGTGCACCGTGTGTACGAAACAACAAAATTACATAAAAGTATATTTGAAGTATATTTGTTTCATTATAGACTCAAAAGAATCCTAAATGATCAAAATTTGGAAATTGTTTGCTCATCACTGGAATTCTTTCTACTGCTCGTGATATTGGACAAATCAAGATGTGTGCGCATTGTCGGAAACATGCGCTTCAAATAAATAGTGAACAAATGCAACTTGAGCGTGCGCAAAGTCAAGAATCATGATTTATTCTTATCTTAGAAACTTGCAAACCCTTTTTTGATGCATTTAGATGGGAAGAATAATATAACAATATGTGGTTGATGATGACAATAATCTCACTAAGTTTGTGTTTGAGATGCTCACTTATAGTTTGGTGTGTATTATATGAATTCAAACCATTTGAATAACCAATTGGATGACGCAGAACTTGTAATAAGTTCAAATCATTAGATGGGTGTGGCAAGTAAGAGGTTCAAATAAAATTGGAATAAAGTTTTATACTTATACGCAAGGAATTAAATTTTTCGAAATAAACAAAATATTTTCCATTTTTGGGACACCGGCATGAAAAACAACTTGCATGGAAACAATGTATAATTTTGCAAACTATGTTGATTAATTCGAAATATTGCGCATGAACATTGTTTTTCTTTCCATACTTAATCTTAAAATGCATTATTTTGGAAATGTGATGCATTTACACCCGATCTGTGCATGGATTGAAGATTGTTGAGGGAGAAAATTCAAAATATGGGAAAACCCCAATTTGATTTTCACCCTAAACATCCATGGTTGTGCATGAATTAATTATATGTTGCATAACATAGCACGATCTACAACTTGGTTGGGTTAAATGTTTTTCCTGATTTTTGTTTAAATTTTTTAGATTTTTTGAAAAATTCACTTTTTTTGGAAAATGATAAGTTAACAATAGATAGGTTTTCTAAAATTATACATAATATTTGTACATTAACATAAGGAAATTATAGGTTGTTAATATCCTGATTATAATTGTTTTTTGTAAATTAATAACAATTTAGTGTAATTAAAAATTATCAAAAATTTATGAGACATAAAGGAAATCCTATTATGTGATGCATCCATACATATATGCATAGGGCACCAGTACTATTAGGGTCTTAGCCATGATGAGGGTGATGGTGGCAATGGTTTATGTGGTGTTAACCTTTGTATATGTTGTATTTGTCTATTTGAAGACACAATTAGATGTAATGAATGTAATTTGAGATTATTTGATGATTATAATCATATCTATTTGTCATTTAATTGTTAAACTATCAGATACCCTTCTCACCATATTCCAAACCGCTATGGTCTTTCTTTTCCATGCTTCATATGGTTGTATATAATGATTTGATAGCTTATGAGTGTCTTTATGTTTGTTTTATTGTTTCCTAAACATTCTACAAAATTTCTCAATATTTCCATCATTTCCACGAAGAGTGTAGGATTTTGACAATGCTCAAAATAGACCTCGAAATTGAAATTTAATTCTCTGCTTCTATGTGTACATTGTATTTTTTTTTTGTTGCTTTTTATCCAATTTTACATCCTAAAGCTTTGCTTCCTACATTTTTGTCCCAGAATGATGGCGATTATGTGTGGGTACACAGCAATAAGCAAGGTTTTCAGGATTGTGAAGCATATGCTAAGTTGGAGGAGTGGTTGGGTCACAAATCAGATGAATATTGGGATGACAATTTTGATACACTTCACTTGGTATTCTACTTGCGTTACTTGTCTTGATTGTGTAAAACCTTTTTTATTTCATATTGGGATGCCAAATTTGAAAATCCGAATTTTTATTTGAATATTGTGTTTTATTGCTCGATCATGCATCCATACATCCACATTGAGTTGTACAGATGCATGGTGTTGGGTAGGGCAACCTTGGATCTCGTCATCATTTTCATCCACTAATGTATCCAGCTTATTCTATGAGTAATCATGTGCCTTATGTTTTGCCTTACTTGAGATTTTCTTTACTTACGGTCTAGTACTTTATATTTTTCTAAGTTTTCCTTGCCATGTCATGTAGCAAACACAATTCAAAGTGGTGGGTTTCGTTTCGGTTTTGTGGCTGGTCAATTTCATTCGAAACCTGGTGAAACCGAATGAAAACTTAGATAGAGGCTTCGTATTAAATAAAAAAAGAAATATATAAATGTAAGAAATTATCATTAAAAATTACATTATATAGGGTTGCACCGGAGTTTGTCTTGTAAACCTGCATTTCAAGTATGCTATGAACTCTCATGTTTCAACCCTTTTTGAAATATATAAATGTAAGAAATTATCATTAAAAACTATATTACATAGGGGGCTGAACCGGAGTCTATCTTGTAAACCTGCATGCCAAGTACTCACTCTATACACTCTCATGTTACACTCAACCCTTATTGCCTTCATCATGGATTAAAGTTACGCTCGAAATCTAACCAATTGGGCTACAAATGTTCTAGATAGAAAATGTTAATTACCAATGTGTGTACTAGGTAGAAAAATTAACATTTGTTTATATCAAAATAGACTGTGTAGAGTGGGTATTTGGAATGTAAGTTTACAACTTTGGTCTAGCTCGCCTAACACTATAAGCCACTTTTCTTGCTCCTAAATCAATCTATTTTTACAAAATTTTGTTGCATTTATCTATTGTTTTATTTTATTTTTTTAAATTTTCTTGAAACATTTTTCTAGGTTTTTGGCAGTTTCATGGTAATTTCGCTTGGTTTCGTCTGAAACAAAACCAACAAAACTAACCAAAACTCACAAAAGCTGCAAAATCTTTCATACTCCTAGCCACCTGACTCATCCCTTTCTTCCGAACAAAAATCGGATGACATTGAAATCTCCACCTATGCACCACGGGAGAGCCCACCTTCCCCAAATCAAGTCAAGTTCCTTCCAAACACACCTGTTGAACCATACACACCTGAAAGAACCTGCATACTTTGATCATCAAGACAACTACCTGCCATCGTCACTGAATAATCACCTATGAAAGAATCCACCACCTTCACTTTGTTCGGATTAAAACTAGCCTACCTGTAATTACTTCTTACCAAATCAAAGAGTGTTTTAAGAACTATAAGACTTCACTTACAAAATTAAATCCTACTAAAATATAATTTCAAAAAAATGCTTACTCTTTTGTAAAAATTATACCTGGAAATGGAATTTGATTAAAACAGCTTGGATGTTATTTTAAAAGCTTCTTTTTTTTTGTTTGGCATGTCACCTCTTCTGGCAAGAGGATTGATATTGTGTGGTGCATGTAACAAAAAACAGTGCACATCCATGCTCCTGCATTATGTGTCTTGTATATGAATAATGAAACCTAACAGAGATAAGCCTGGTTTCCACCATTTTCGTGTTGAAAGAATGCGGTTTTTTTTAAAACTGCTTTTTACCAAGCTAGAAATGCTTTTGTGCATTTGTATGGATTCATGACTACTGTGTCTCGGATATGTATCTGCTATGGTAGTGACTTGTGACTAGTCTTTTTTCTTGACGCAGTTTTTTCGATTTGCGATTTTGTTTGTTTTACATAATAACTTTTGTTAATCTAGAAAAAGGGTGATGAACGCCACAAACCAGATCATGCGTGGGTGCAGTGCGATAAATGTAGAAAATGGAGGATATTGAGCTCCGGCTTTGACAGCACAACCTTACCCCAAGAATGGTAATCGATCTTTATATCTTCTGGGATTTTATACGGGAACTCTATTTATATTGATGTCTTCTTGCTTTGGCCAATAATTCTTTGCTTGTGACACTATGACACTCCCTATCGTGGGACATGGTGTGTTTGCTCATGTGCATTCTGTAGTACGATGAAGACTTTAGCCCTGCAATTTATTTTGTTGAAAATTTTGTAATTCTCTCCACTTCTTGGAAACACCTGAACGTGTATTGATTCATGAAAAGGTTTGTGATAAGGGGAATTGGACGCACAATTTAGTTGCATAGAGGGAGGTCTAATGGGCCGAAAAAAATTTGCACAATTGGATAACTACTAACTGGTCTATTGTATACTTTTTGATGGTCAGAAATGATATGGCAAGTGGCAAATATTCTATGATTTAGATATTATTTGTGTTGGCACTTACACAATTCTCATGTTAAAGTTCTTTGTTGCACTCTCAATTTTCAGAGTTTTGTTCTTATGGGAACATGAGAAATGAGTAGCAAGTAAAAAGAACCATTTGACCTGAGAAACTTGTATTCTTTTGCCAAGTGACGTAATGAGGACCATCAAAAGATAAAACAGGATATTCTATTATTATTATTTTTTATGGCAACCGGGGTTAGTGGTCAGTAGTTTGTGGGTGAAGACAGATATCGAACCCGGGTATGTGGTATCAACACACATACCTTACCATCTAAGCAAAGTGGCACCTTCAAACAGGATCTTCTATTATGAGAACGCAATCCAACTGTAAAACCAAATGATTTCATCTAAAGATGGGTTACATTTTCTTGTAGTGATAAATGTGTATTGATGTCTGTTGTAGTTAACTGGAATGCTTGTGTGTAGGTTCTGCTATATGCCGCCTTACAATGGAAAATGTGAAACTCCTGAACAACAAGTTGGGCGTGGAGTGATCACAGTGGCTGCGAAGCGATCTGGATGTGATCCGAAACAGAAGCGTTTCCGTTGTGAAGAAGCTGTTCAGAAAGTCAATACCAAACACAGATTGGAAGGTAACCATCAAAGTTTCGTCTTTCATTGAAATTTTTATGAAGTGGTTACTAATGTTTAGACAAGTTAGAAACCTCTAGTTAGATTTCAGAGGCAGACTGTTGTTCCAGATCAAACGATATTTTGAATATTAGCGGATCCATCACTATGGTGAATATTAACAATCCCAAGATGGTAACGTTCCTTCACTATTTTGGGGTGAAAAATGATGTCTTACTATGGTCTTGAGGATTTACTAAGGTGCTATGTTCCGTAGGTACTTACCGTTGGATTTTTAAATCCTCAAGGATTTACAATTTGAATTTGAAATGTTGTGCATCTCTAGGATTTAGAATCCAATTATAAGACCTAAGGTCCTCAAGATCATGTTATGATCCTAGGTTAAGACCTTAGCTTTCCGCTCCACTATCACCAAGGTGCTTTTGGAGTATTGGTTTGGGTCTTAACAGACCATACTAACACATTCCATGGTAATAACCACGTTATTTGAAAAGTATAGATTTAAAACTGATGAGTCACCTTGAGTAAAAATGAACGATTTTCTTTTTAAGTTTTTTGGGGTATTTTTTGTCAAAATATGTGATAGCATAAATTGTTTTTTAACTATTTGTTTTTAAGTTGTCTAATTTATATTATTTAAATATTATAATTTTATTGAGTTGATTCAGGAGTCATTGAGTCAACCTGGCGCAATGAGTTATTCGTTGACTCATGTTTTCGGGTTTTAAAAGACTCTTGAAAAGTTAGAAAAATTGCAATTAATGGTCGCACTCTTCTTTTTGCTATTTTAGTACAGAACTTGTCTTTCACTTATAGATGCATGAAAGCAATATTTTGGTCGTAGGCTGCTTTTGGTTTCTTCAATTTCTAGAAGCTAGTGTTTAAAAGGTAGCTTGTTTTCGTCTTGGTGATCTCTAAGTTTGCGTGATTTACAATGAAAGATAATGAGTTTTTTTTTTCTTTCTTTCAAGAAGTGGAAAATCATTTCTGCTCCATGCAAGTTTGTCCTTGTTATCTCAACTAACCTAATAACTGTTTATAGAGATGAAATCGATCATATTTATGTGAGTTCCATAAATGTAGTATTTGTTATAGAGATTGAGAGTGAAATGTTGGGATGTTGAGAAATTAAGTTCAATAAGGAGATGCACTTGATTTGGTAGTTAGGACCGGGGAGGATTTACAGGTTTTGTTACCGAGATTTTAATTGGGATAGATGTCCAATTAAAGTTTATTATATTTAATTGGATTTGATAGAGATTTTAGTTTACTAGGAAAGGTAGACTTTGACGTTGAGAGAGAATGGAAGGAAGTTAAAAATGCTGACATGGAAAACATAGATAATGTGGAACCAAGAAGGAAGACCATTACAAATGGTCTTGAAATAATGGATCTGGTCAACCTTTTTTTCCAAATATATAATATAAACAATGTTTATAGATACATATTCCTCAGTAGTTCTTATAAATATGAAGTATGGAAGAATCTTAACTGGGAATGCTGTAATACACGTATTTTGTAAAAATGTGAAAGATTAAAGTTTTATTCGAACACCAGACTTCGTTCCATCCCGGTGGAGGTCTAACATCATGAATCCAGACAATCCATCTTAATGAAGGATCCTCTGGATTGACCACTTGGGCAGTGCGCTTGTTGACACGCTCCCATACCTGCTGTGCATTTTACTCTTTCCCAAAGGAAGAGCAGTCGAATATTTCTTACATTTTTTAGAACAAGGAAAGCAGAGAAAGGAAAGACACATGCTTACATTTTCCCACATGGCAGGGGCTCTTGGGATCAAAGGTGCCATGTGAAGAGCGGGTGAACAGGTGGGACCCCTTTGGTCCCACCACCTCAGTTGCCATGTGTAAAATTCCTGTAATATCAGCCTAGCAGGGAATGAAATCTTGTCCGGAGTACGCATCTTCTAATGGTTACATAATTGATAACATCAGCTACTTTTTAAAATGGTCTCATGGACCTGTTCATCCTCTATTCAATGGTGTTTGAACCAAGCAACCAAAAAGGGTATTGCTTTCTTTCGACACTAACGTAGCTAAAAACCGGACCATCAATTTACTGGCGTCATTTATGAACATTTGTTTTTTAATTCGTCTAACTTGTGTTGTTTTATTTGTGATTTATTAGGTGATAGCGACCACTCAAGTGTGGATGATGATTTCCGGCCGCAGACATTGAAAAGGCTTAGAAGGGGCCCTGCAAGGGGTTCTAGGAAGGGCTGAGCCATTTGTGTTCACCTTGTTTGTACAGTTATCTCCTGTATGCTATGCCGACAGTTCTTAGATTTTTTTTTTTTGGTAAGCCAGCAATCTATCAAGGAGGAAGACAATTCTCAGAAACTTGAGTGTTGTATATAATTTTCTCTTCTGAGCTTCGGCTTCATTTTGTAAAATTTGTTAGTGAAAATTTCCCCCCTTCCCCCTCCTTGGTCTTCTTTCTTCCTTCTTAGTGGAGATGGCATTATTGTCAGATAAGATTATGATAAAAATTTGACTACTAAGAAGCTAACTGAAAGAGGAATGCTAGCAAGGAACCCGTAACAGAGTTGCACAGATGTAACCGGGGAAAAATATATATATTTTATTTTAAACGTATGGTTTCCAAGCAGTTTTATTATCTTTAGCGGAAGGCGTTGCTTGCTAGCATTCCTCAGGATCGACAAGAGAATAATCTTTTGTTTTGAAGTAATAGAAAAATCAATGGACAAGATCCAGGATATCCGGTTTGATGGACTCAGTTCTACGTATCAACGCCCGGACGGTCAAATGGAATCACTCATCTTTCGTGGGTTTACGCAAAGGATCGGGCTCCAGTTACCGCTCTAAGATGACAGGCTCGGTTACAGGACACAGTATGAGCCACGTGGCACATTCTTAGAGGACTCTGACCGTATGGATGTTTGGCCAATCCCTAGGTGGACCTACTAACCGAAAATCAGGCTGATTAGTGATTTCTAGACGTTGGATCTTTGTACCTCAAATACTGCTCAAATTCCTACAGTTGAGATCAACCCTTGAAAATAAGTCTAATCTAACGCATATAAATTAATTTTCAGGCTAAGTTTTGGTTTGTAGGTCCACTTAGGGATTGGCCAAACATCCATATGGTCAGAGTCCTCTGAGAGTGTGCCACGTGGCTCATACTGTGTCCTGTAACTGGAGCCTGTCATTTTTGGTCGGTAACTGGAGCACGTGCCTTACGTAAAACGACATATGGGTACTGCCAGTGCCATCTTTCGTGGTCTATGTAGGAGGATGATTGGCTGTGGTCAAAATGGGTGGCAATTTGGCCCGCGGCCCTGCCCGGATCTGAATCCAACCTTCCAAACTCTCAAAAGTGACCAGCTCTACTAGTTCAAGGTATAACGGACTGGGGGCATTACCTTTTTTCTGTTATAATGGACTGTAACGCACGTGCAAAAATGGAAAAAAACGAGGGAAAAAATGGTGCTAAAATTCAAAATATAAAATTTCTAATAAAATTTATGTTTTTTTTTATTATCATTTTTCAGAAAATAACGTTATTTTCTGAGCGTTACAATGATACATAACGTAACGGGGGAGGTCCGAATCAGCTAATAATGGCCTTTATTTTCGTTATAACGGCCGTTTTTTAAACAATGGTTCAAACTTCAAACTGCCCTCACTCTATTTGTTCAAACTAGGGAGCAGCATGCACCATCTCATGCACCGCATCCAAAATACGGTGGGGGCGTGGGCTCTAGCACGTGAGATATAGCACCTGTTGCTTGGTAAATATTAACCATTTTTTTTCCTTGTACTTAATCATCTTGACAAGTATATTTTTTCTCTTTATAATTATAATTTCTTCGCTGGAGTGGTATAATTGTAAATACTTGAGTGAAAATTAATTAAATAACAGGCTTGACGTTGCTTAAACGGCAACTTTTATTGGCTTTGAATTTGGTTTTGTTTTTTTAAATTATGAAAAGTGTTTTATATGCCCAGGATGTCTTTTTCATACATGCCCACCCATTGGCATTTAAGTATGGGTCGGGCTCGGGGGACACCCATTTTGGCGTACCCACATAGAAGATGAATCAATGGCTGATTTTTGGTGAGGATCGGATGATCTCTATGGTGAGGAGTCATTCTTATATTCATAAACTGGTTTAGAAGCTGAAGAATTATGGACCGTTGATTTTTACCGTGTAACTTGAATACCACATTTGATGGGGATAGAAATGTCAAAATGGGCTGATTTTTTGTTGGGGTGATCTATATGGTGAGGAGATCATCCCCTCCAAAAATCCGCCATTGATTCATCTTCTATGTGGGTAACCCAAATTGGGTGTCAAAAATAGGTATCCCCCGAGTCTGGCCCTTTTAAGTATTTCTTAATAGTTGAGAATATAGTGAGTGAGGATTTTAGTATGGGGTCGAGGTCGCGATTTAACAAGCTGTAGCTCACGCTTTTTGTGTGAGCTGGCACTATTTTGTTTCTCACCGCTGCCATCTGGGCCCACTGACCTCATGGATGTTTAGCCCTCGTGGGATATTAGGGTTTAGCGTGAGGCACGCAAGAAGGGTCTTAGACCATTTGTCCATTAATAAGTAGAATATATATTAATAAAAAAGACAGAATATTTGTTATAATGACATATTTTTTACTGTTTACAAGGTTTTTCTCTTAGAAAAATGATAAAATATTAATATTTTATTGGTATTCTGACTATTTTTGACTGAGACGTGAGTGATGTGACCCATTATAACGGTAACATTATGAGACCGTTATCATTTTAAAACTTGTCTAATACCATTCATTCTCTAGTCTAGTTTTCTAAATTTATTTTTTAATTTAAACTTAAACCTTTCTAGATTTTATTTACCACCTAAGAACACCCCAAGTCTCCATGCAAGAATCATTTTTAGAGATGAGGTGATAGGATCAACGATCTGAAACCATTTGAAAATGTCAGACAAAAGAGCATCCAACGGAGGAGAAAAGCTTACATCGGCAGAAGGACTCATCAAGAAAAAGGGATTAGGGATAGAGATATCGTTATCACGCGCGGATGAAGAAATTTTTATGGGCGGAGATAGAAAATGAATAGGAATGGAGATGGTTATTTACATCGGGATAGGCGCAAAATCTATATAATAAGGGAGCTCAGTTGTCTCCCCCTCTTATAGGCTTCAATAAAGAAGGGTCAAGATCTTATCCCCCAACTGGACCGTGGATCTCAGCCACTCACATCCGATTTTGGCAAACTCTTTGTTGGAGCTACTAGTGGAAGACATGTCGGATCACATAGAGTGCTTGAAAGCAGAAAATTGTTTCTCGCTCTAGTACTGAAGCGTAGTACCGTGGTCTTGCAATTGCCACAGCCGAACTCACATGGATCCAATCGTTGCTCACTGAACTTGGAGTGCATCTTCCTTCAGCTCCGTTATTATGGTTTGACAACCTTGGCGCAACTTATCTTACAGCCAATCCTATCTTCCATGCGCGTACAAAGCACATTGAAATTGATTACCACTTTGTACGTGAGAAAGTTGCCATGAAAGAACTCGATGTTCGTTTTATTTCCTTCAAAGATCAGATCGCCGATATCTTCACCAAAGGACTCAGTTCTCCACAATTTACCGTTCTACAAGACAAGTTGATCGTTCGAGATAGACTGCTCAACTCGCGGGGGTGTATAGAAGCCCACCGTGATTAGGAGTCATCACGGTGGACCACTTCTATGTTTATCCATTTCTATATTTATCTTCATTGTAGTTTGAATTTAAATTCCCATGTAAGTAGCAATAGATTCCCTTGAGAAAAGGGATCAACATCTACACCTTTGATTATTTATATATGGGTCTCCAATACATTAAGGTGTGGAGAGATTTATCATAACATCAACCTATCAAATAAAAGATGACCCAAATTAAGATAAAGATACTTTGGTCATGCTCTTTGCCTATTGATGGGGTAGTCCATGAAAGAGTAAACCTTTGGTCACAGTATGCTGCGAGCGAAACAGATCACAGCCCATAATACGAGCCCTGTGGCTGACTCTTAACAGAAGCTGACCGTATGGATGTTTGGCCAATCACTAGGTGGGTCTACAAACCAAAACTAAGCTTGATTACTGATTTCTAGGCGCTGGATTGAAGTTATTTTCATGGGTTGATTTTAACAGAAGGAATTTGAGCATTATTTTGGTACAAAGATCCAAAGGTTATAAATCATTAATCAGGCTGATTTTTGGTTTGCAGGTCCACCGAAGGATTGGACAAACATCCATAGGGTCATCGCCCTCTAAGAGTGTGCCACGCGGCTCGTATTGTGGGCTTTGATCAGGTTCGTTCACAGCTCGTATGTGGGTGCTCTTTTGTTTTCCATGTCATTAATTCACAGAAAGAGTTGTGTTGCTATCATCCAAAGGAGGACGTTCTCTCACTGTTGGATGGTGCTTGCAATACATCCCACACAAATCCCAAGAACCATTGAACGGTATAGGTCATAAGAAAAACTTCCCAAAGGTTTAAAAGGGGCCGTTATAAATAATGGTATAACGAGACTGTGGGCGTTACCGTTATAATGGATTGTAACGCACTGGACAATAACGGAAAATTAGCCTGATTATTAATTAAAAACATTTGGATCTTTGTACCCTTAATGATGCTCAAATTCCTAGGGTTAAAATCAACCCATGAATAACTTCAATCCAATGCTTAGAAATCATTGTTAGGTTTATTTTTGGTTTGTAGGTCCACCTAGTGATTGGCCAAACATCCACACAGTCAGTGTCCTCTTAATGTGCCATGTGGCCAATATTGGCTGCAGTGTGCTGCTGACTGCAGGTGTCATCGAAGATTTACTCTCTTTGTTGGAGCTACACACCAAAAGTCAGCTTTATTGGTTATTTCCACTATGAGGACCAAAGAAAATGCTCAAATCAAAACTATAGTTAGCAAATCATGGAAAGTGGCAAATCTGTACTCGATCATTATTAAATAAAATATTTTAATTTAAAAAAACCAGTGTTGGAAAACTCGACTCGACTTGAAAGTCTACCGAGTAGAGTTAACTCGAAGACTCGAACTCAACCCAAAGTAACTCAATCCGAGTAATATATTAATATTAGAGTCCGTCTAGAGCTACACCCATTTCTTACATCCAGTTCTTACACCTGAAGGTGGAGCCTACGTGGAGATCACGTTGGATAATCCAACCGCACAATGAGTTTGTCATGCTATGGTTACCCTCCTCACAAAAGATCAGGAAAATTCAACATTCCTAACCTCATGAAAAGTAGACTTTAATTTGAAAAATCCAGACCATCCAATTAAATCACTATTTTGGGTCAATTTTTTAAATGGTTAGCAATGTCGAACTGAACTAATTTTTGGTGATGATGATCATCATAGCAAGAGCAATTCAATGTATGGTTGGACTGTCCAACATGATCTCTATGTGGGCCCCACTCCTGGGTGTAGGAACTGGATGTAAGAAATGGGTGTAGCTCTAGACGGACTCTTAATATTATACACATATATTAATATTAATATATAAATATCATATGTTTATAAGCAGAATTTATAAGATTAGTTGAGTGTATGTTGACAAGGCGTTCGAGAAACTTATTTGGTGCGTTTATTATAAAACAATTTACAGAAAAACAATGCACCAAGTCCTTCCTCCCTCCTTTGGTTCTCTCCTCTTCTCTTTCTAGTTATTTCTAGATTTCCATAAATAGTTTCTTAGTAAGGATTTAATTTCTTTTTTAAGTCATTTCTTCCATATTTTAAAAATAACTTGAGAATTTTGACTTTTAAAACAACTTAAGTATCTATTTTACAAGGACAACTTCCGAATTTTGATTTACTAACTGTGTCTTGAGTTACAATAATTTACAGATTCAGCCCTCTAAACTAATCTTCCAAATCGTCTTTTATGTTCTAAGAAGATCCTATAATCATTTATGTGCAACGCATACATATGACCTACTAGTTATCTATACCAAGGTTTTAAAAACATCCGTTTAAACGGTTTTAACGGCCGTTTAAAAGGTAATGCCCCAAGCCCGTTTCCGTTAAAACTGTTTAAACACATTTTAACGTTTTTGAATTTAGCGGCCATTTTTTTTTGTTTTAACGGCCGTTCAAATCATTTTAATGGCTGTTAATATCATTTAAACGGCCGTTAAAATCGTTTAAACCAAGGTTTAAAGGAGGCCGTTTTAACGGTTAAATGGACTGGGGGCGTTACCGTTTAAATGGATTGAAACGTCCAGGGGCAAAAATAGAAAAAAAATAAAATTTATTGAATTAAATGGATTTTAACGGTTTTAACGGAAAAATTGGCATTGAAAATTTAAAAAAAAAATGGAATTTAACGGATTTAACAGCCGTTTTTTTCACAAAAAAAATTCAGAATTAAACGGCTGTTTAAACGATTTTAACGGCCGTTAAAACAAAAAAACGACAGTTTGATTCAAAACCGATAAAACATGTTTAAACAGAAACGGGCTTGGGGCGTTACCATTTTAAACGGCCGTTTTCAAAACCATGGTTTAAACAACCGTTAAATTTTGAAAAAAATTGTGAAAAACGGCCGTCAAATCCGTTAAATATCCATTAAATTATATTTTTTTTTAATTTTAAAAATTTGAATTTCAGCGCCATTTTTTTCGTTAAAATCTGTTTTTTAAAGGGTTTAAACGGTAAAGCCCCCAGTCCGTTTAACCATTAAAACGGTCTCGGCCTTCTTTAAACCTTGATCTATATCTATATTATTATAAAGTAACAACGGGGGTGGTTGCCACACATGTGACACAATTACAGGCCTCTCTACTTTCAAGAGGTAAAACCTTCCCTCATTAAATGCTCTGTTCTAAGGACAAAACTTGGGTTCGAGTACACCCTCTAGAGGTCAGGATATCCAACACGTTTTACATCCCTTATGATGATGAGGGACAATAGTATAAGCCGCCACGTGGCACACTCTTAGGTACCACTGACCACATGAATGTTTGTCCCATCCTTAGGTGGACCTATATAAGCTTGGTTAGTGATTTGAAACCTTTGGATCTGAATACCCATATAATGCTCAAAATCTACGGTTAATAATCAACCCGTGAAAACAACTTCTATCAAATCCTTAAAAATCATTAATAGGCTGATTTTCAAATAACGATACGGCGAGTGATCTCTACTAGTGTGATACTGTAAGGTGCACGTGCATCTCACGTGGCGTTCTCCTATTATTTTAAAGACAAAACTTGGGTAGCCACACTACGTCCACTATTAATTGCCAATAAAAAAAATATAAGCACCTATTACTTCATTAAATGCGTCTCTCTACTGAGAACAAAAAGTTCATTAAATGCCTTATTATTGTACTCATCAATTCTTATATTTTCAAATCAGTTCCTTAATAACAACTTAATTACTTTTTATATCATTTCTTCGATATTTTCAAAAAACCCCTTAAAAATAATATATATCTATTCTTCGTGAACAACTTTAGAGTTATCTTCCCAAAAAGGTCCCTACAATCACTCACCCGTACTTGTGGCCTGCTAGTTTACTTAGGCCCTGTTTGGTTGCACGGAAAATTTTCCCGAGAAAATACATCTGGGATATGCCTTAAATGGCTGAATGATTGCAATTGAGAACACATATTTCAATCATGTGAGAAAATAAAAGACCTATTTTCTGATGCAAAAGAATTCTCAAATATCTGGATGGGAATTAAATTCCGGGCTTAGTAGGAAAAATTATCCAGATTTAAATGGCTTGTTACGGAAAATTATAGTGATTTATAATGGCTATCTAACAATGGACAGTTGTGTTTATAATGGCTATTTATAATGGTAATCAAACACAGCCTTAATATAAAGAATCTACGAATGCATGTTTGTTTCACACACCACAAGTCAGCCTTATTAGTGATTTCTAACCAGAGGAACGAAGAAAATGCTCAAATCAAAACGACCGTAGGTGAATCATCAAACTTTGATGTCCATTGTCATCTTACCTTATGCACGTGTCACTGCACTAGTTCTTTTAACCATGTGGGATGAGAGCTATGGGCAAATCTTAACACGGGGAGAGAGTGACATCTTTTGGATTTGGAGTAAAACTTTGATGACAGGTCGTAATATAAGCCACGGGGCACACTCTTAGAGATCTCTGACCGTATGGACGTTTGACCATACGAAAATAACGGCCGTTATAACAGATTCGGCCCTCCCCTGTTACGTTATGTACCGTTAAAATGAAAAAAAAATAACGGCCATTATTTTCCGTTATAACAAAAATAATCGAGAAAAAATTGTGAAAAAAATGGCTTTTTTTTTTTCTTCATTTTTTCCTGTTATTTTCCGTTATATTCCATTTTTTCCGTTATCTTCTGTTTTTAAATTTTGAAATTTAAAATTAAAATTTGAATTTCAGGGTTTTCCCGTTATATTCTGTCTTTTATGTTATTTTCCGTTTTGAAATTTTGAATTCAGTGCCATTTTTTCTGTTATTTTCACTATATTTTCCGTTTTTGCCCCTAAGCATTTTTTTCGTTATAACAGCAAAAAACGGTAACGCCCCCCAGTCCGTTACACCGTTATAACGGCCCCCTTTAAACCTTGGTTTAGTGTGCCACTTGGCTCATATTGCACCATGGCATCGACCTCGGTAACAGGGCCTTGCGATCAACGTTTTACTCTTGGATATGGGAGAAAGGACCAAAATATCCCTAACGAACGAAGGAAATTGTGGAGAGTCACTTGTTAGGAACGACGTGTTAGGACCAAGCCTGCAAGGTAGTTTTCCCTATTGTGAAACGAACGGTGTGAGAAAACATGGGTCATTAAGGTGTCAATGGATTGGACCCATTTAATAATGAATTAATCTTTGATGACAAATCTCCGTGGTCAATGTTGAAATTATGAGCCACGTAGCACTCTTATAGAGACCAATGATTGTATGGATGGTTATTCAGTCTTTAGGTGTGCCAGCTTGATCAGAGATTTCTAATCTTTGGATTTCTTAATGGTCCACCGAGGGATAGGCCAACATCCATATAGTCAGTGGTCTTTATGAGTGTGCCACGTGGTTCATATGTGGCCCGTCATCAAAGATTTACTCTTTAATATTCCGGTTTAAAGTTTGAACCCAAACTTTAGACACGTGAGATAGGCACTAGTAAACCTTTGATGACACCTGCAGTCAGGTACGCCGCTGATTGTAGCCAATATGAGCCACGTGGGACGATTTTAAGAGGACACTGATCTTTGTGCCCAAACAATGCTCAAATTCCTACCGTTAAAATCAACCCATGAAAATAACTTCAATCCAACGCTGAGAAATCACTGATCAGGTTTATTTTTGGTTTGTAGGTCCATCTAGTGTGATTGGCCAAACATCTATACGGTTAGTGTCTCTGAAGAATGTGCCACGTGGCTCGTATTGACTGCAGTCAGAGGCGTTGGTAACTGCAAGTGTCGTCGAAGGTTTACTCGTTGGGCACCCATTCAGCAGTGAGCAAGAAGCTTGTGTTCCAGAATCCAGGGTACTGGGAATTCTTTTATTTATTTTTATTTATCTGAACCGTTATTGTACGTGGAGGCTGTGGAGCTGTGGAACGATTTCAGGTGCTGCCACCTCTACAGGATATAATGGAATATTCTCTATTTAAAATATTCTTTTTTTAATCACACAGCCCTTCTATGATACACAAAAAAGTGCCACGTTGCACTCTTTTGGGCTTACTGACCCATGAATATTGGTGACTGTTGGATTTGAGCACATTTTCATCATGGGCTTCATCCTATGGTTTGGTTCCAAACCCCTGATTAAAAAGTGCTCAAATCCGATGGCTGCGAATCACCAATCGCACTGATTTTTGGTGTGTAGATCCACCAAGATGTGTAAGAAACATTCAAGGGGTCAATGGGCACCGAAGAGCGTGCCAAGTGACACTTTAAGTTTAAGCTATTGTCTGTAACATAGGATTTTTCTAAATCCCGTGGGTCCTACACTGCCATATATAAACAGCAGGAGTTGAGATGGTTCCATGGCTCCACATACAAAAACGAACTTCATTCAAATCCAGACCAAGGTTTAAAAAGGGGCCGTTATAATGGAATAACGGATTGGGGGGTGTTACAATTTTTTCCGTTATAACGTACAGGGATAAAAACAGAAAATAACAGCGCCAAAATTCAAAATTTTAATAAATTTTATAACAAAAATAACGGGAAAAGCAGGTATTTTTATAACAATTTTTTTTTCAGCTGGGGGTGTTCACCCTTTTTTCCAATTTAAAGTACAGGGGTAAAAACAGAAAATAACTGTGCCAAAATTCAAAATTTTAATAAACTTTATAACGGAAATAACGGGAAAAATGGGCATTTTTTTAACAATTTTTTTCAACTGGTTGTGTTACCATTTTTTCCAATATAACGTACAGGGGTAAAAACAGAAAATAACGGCGCCAAAAATTCAAAATTTAAATATAAAAGTTTGAATAAACTTTACAACAAAAATAACGGACATTTTTTTAACAAATCTTTTTTCAAAAAATAATGGTCCTTGTAACACAAAATAACTGAAAATCAAGGCCGTCGTAATGAAAATAAGGTACAGGGGTAAAAACACAAAATAACACAAATAACGGCGCCAAAATTCAAAATTCAAAATTTAAATATCAAAATTTGAATAAACTTTATAACGAAAATAACGGACTTTTTTTAACAATTCTTTTTTCAGAAAATAGTGGTCATTATTTTTGTTATAACACAAAAATAACTGAAAATCATGGCCGTCGTAATGAAAATAACGTACAGGGGTAAAAACACAAAATAATGGCGCCAAAATTCAAAATTTAAATTTCAATAAACTTTTTATAACGGAAAAACTGGACGTTTATTTTATTTTATTTTTTCAGAAAATAATGGTCATTATTTTTTTTATAACAGAAAATAACGACCGTTATTTCTGAGCGTTAAAACGGTACATAACATAACGGGGGAGTTCCGAATCTGTTATGACGGCCGTTTTTTAAAGTTTAAACCATGGATCCAGATATGAAGAGGAGCTACCCGAACAGGGTCCGGTCGTAGTGGGTAGAAGAGTTGTTGACAGACAGGCAGAAGTGATCTCATCTAGACTAATCTAGCCATAGATGGAAAATTAACATTGATCCAACGGTCCTTAACTCATCAGTCATTTGGGAAATTGATGGGGGATTTATCCTAGGCAGTAGACTTTTTATTTTTTTATTTCTTAATTAACAGGCAATAATAGATTTTAAAATTTTTAATTCTTTTTTGAAGTCCTAAGTCACCACTCATGTGGTATGGAAAGAAAGTCACGCAGGTGGTTTGTCTTTTTCTTGAAAAATCAGTTAAGCTTTTCAAATACCCACTTCTTTTTTCGCGGGCTGTATTATTTTCATCCCCAGGTCTAGGTCATCTCTACGCTCAGTTAAAACAAAACACGAATATCAATGACAATCCAACGGTCTTAATCTTAGGTTCGACGTTATCCTCAGGCTAATAACATCATTAGCTTTATTCACACCTAACACAAGAGGGTTAGCTTTTTGGTCGGATTTCCCCCCCTTAATTTCCTTGAAAAGTCCTCTGGGTCAAGATAAGGTTTGAGCACGAAGAAATCTATTATACAGACTTCTGTATCAAAAATTTGGTGCAGAAGGCCATCAATTTGCCACGTAGTAGACTCTTTAGGGCCCACTGGCCCCACGATTGTTTGGTCCTCACCTTGGTTGATCCACACAGCAAAAATAAGTGTGTTTAGTTATTCCTAGCCATTGGATTTGAGCACTGTTTCATCATGGGCTTGGAGCCAATAGAGACTATTTCATAAAAGCCCATGATGAAAAAGTGCTCAAATCCTATGGCTAGAAATCACCAATGACGCTGATTTTTGGTGTGTAGGTTTTACATAGTGTGGACCAAACATTCAGGGGGGCAAGTGAGCCCAAATGAGTCTACTACGTTGCAATTTTGAGGGACTTCTGCATCAAAATATTGATGTAGAAGTCTACATCAAAGAACGGCCCCTTAGAGCACCGTAATTATTTCTTTTTTTCAATTAAAGAAATGCTTGAACAGTAATTTCTGGTCCAGCTGTAAAAATAAATTAAACAAAAGAAAAGAAAAATGAAAAAGAGCCGTCCATTACTCTCGTCTTTTTCTTCAGTGCTGAAAAGATTCTCTGAAAATCATGTCGTTGGAAAAATGCTTGGGACTTTAATGTGGTCCAAAACAAGCAAAACCCCATGGATTAATTTTATATTTATATAAATATATGTAGCTTTAACTTTGAAATATTAATACATTTTTTTAATATATATTCCAACACTTTCGTCATTAATATAATAATCCCCACGCCAAAAAAGCAATATATTTATTAAATAAAACACAACTTTTTTTTTTTTATATATTTGGAAATTTATAAAAAAATAAAAAATAATTAAGTCAAGATATTAGGTAACAACTCATGGTTTAAGGGTGCGTACCGATAAATAAATTCGAAAAGTGTTCGTTAAGTCATAATTAGTTGGGTGGTAATGTTGAGTTCCGTCAACCAGAATGGACGCTACAACCTCGAAGGATAGTCTCTAATCATCATCATCGAGCTTTTGGTTGCGATCTAATCTCCTGGCTCCTGATAACTTTAACCGCTTAAAAAGTTTAAGTTGTGAAAAATAATTTTGCGAGTCGAGTTTTGCAAATTTAGAAAGAAAATCACTCGAAGTACCATGTAATGCGACGACGATTAACTTTATATGCTTTTCTAAGCATATACTTCATTATCATCAGAAGCCGTATCGCAACGATACGAGGGGTCAATTATATTCGAAGCCTACTTCACAAACTCCTAAAAAGTCAAATTTGAAATTTGATTGATCGTCGGGTTGACGGGTTTAGATGCTATGCAAGTCATTTAGCATGTTATAGTTAGAACATTTTAGGGTTTCTATAGAAAACACATTAAAATTTTCAATTATTTGTTATTAGAGTTTTCAGGTTTTTGTTTTTCTTGGCATGATCTAACTAACACTTACCAAATTACCCCAAATAAAAAAATATATTTGTAAATAATTAGTTTTTTTTTGTTTTTATTTATTTATAATTGTTAATTTTAAAATTAAACCGATTAATCGCCGATTTTATCACCTAGGAGTCGCCGACTGATTTCTCGATGACTCGATTTTCATTCAGGTTTATTATAGATCGCCGATTTAAAAGAGAGCAAAAAAACATTTCAGAAGAAATATAAAATAAAACGGGATAATTCATGCGAAGTGAAAAAAACAAAAAAAAAAAGAGTTTTTGTATTAAAAAAAGTAGCAAGTTTAGGGGTGCTGGAGTTAATGCATTTATTTATTTTATATTTTTTTGTACGAAAGCAATTTCGGCCTGCTTTACCTGCTTTTTTAATAAAGCCTCAAAGAGAGAGAAGACATGAAAAAAGGAGAAAATGAAATTAAAATATAATGAAATACTTGGAAGAATTCTCGCATTTCTCTGAGAGCTTCGAAGCTCCCTCTTTCGTTTTCTCTTGGAAACCCTAAAAATCCTCGTTTTCTTTCGCTTTGATCTTGGAGTTTATCTCTCTGTTTCTAGTGTTTTTGGTTTTTTACAGGTAAGCATATGAGTTTTTTTCTGGTTGATTTTCTAATTTTCCCGATTTTCTTATTTTTTCGGATGATTTTTTCTGGGAATTTTTAATGCGGTAAAAAATCGAAAAAAGAGAGAATTTTGGGAAATTTTTTAAGGAGTGAGAGGAATTTGGTGACTGAGATTTGAAATTTGTTTGCTTTTTTTGCAGGATCTCGGCTTGGATTTGAGAAATTAGGGGTTTTCCTGTACAAATTAGGTTTTGTGTGAGTTTCTTGTTCTTCAGGTTTTAGTTAGGGTTTTTGTCTTCTGTACTAGATTTTGTTCTGATTTGAGTAGAAGACATAAGATTTGCCGGACTAGGGTTTAGGGATTTCTAGACTGAGTTTAGGGTTTAAATCTGTTTAGTACGTTTCAAAGTTACGTTCTTTGAGTGTTTTCCAGTGGAATTTCTCAGTGAAGACAGTGTTCTGTAGGGTTTATATGTGCTGTAGACCTCTTTGAATCCAATTCCAGGTTTTGAAAAAGCTCAGTTCGAACCCAAACTTGTAAAATTTATAGGGTCGCTGATGGTCTAATATTTACATACTTCAGGGTTTTATGGTATTTAGGGATTTATGTTGTTCAGGGATTTGGTACGTCATGTATGATGTCCGGATCTGAGCCGGGAATCATGTCGGGTAGAGAATCGTTCGGCATCGGTCTTCAGAAGAATCCCGTCCCCTCTCAACCGTCGGGGACACCGAACATGAGATTAGCTTTCAGTTCCGATGGAACAGCAATCTACAAACCAGTCATCGCAAACTCTCCAACATACCACGGCGGCGGTGGAGCTGGTGGTGGTGATGGCCCCGCCGGTAACATTGTCCAGCATGGCCTTAACATGAACATGGGCGAGCCGATGAAGCGGAAGCGAGGGAGGCCTAGGAAGTACGGGCCCGACGGTACTATGGCTCTTGCATTGACACCGGCAGCGCCTGCTGTCTCCCCTAGCGGGTTCTCTCCTTCTTCCGCGGCATCGCCATCGTCAATGAAGAAGGCTAGGGGCCGGCCACCAGGCTCCGGCAAGAAGCAGCAAATTGCTGCTCTGGGTAACTTCTCTTTTCTTCAAATTCATGTGATTTTGCTTCTTTCTGTTGTCTTTATGGTTCCGTTTGATTGTTTTTGATGTTCTCTTGCATTATCTTTGTCTCTCACGTGGTTGGTTTTTTAATGGATAGAAGAATCGGGAATCTTTCATGTTGTTGGGATCTTTAGTGCAACAGCGTTTCTGACTTTAATGCTTTGGTGGTCTGGGGTTTGCTTATTAGCTTGTGTGGTGTGTTGGGGAGGGGGGGTGGATGGTTTGGGTTCTGACAGGAAAATGGGGTTGATAGATAAGGAGGGGGAGATGAGTATATGACTGGTAAAAGGGGAAAAAAGGCAAATTGGCTTTGCTGTTACTTGGGATTTGTTAGATCTGATCCTGTCATAATATTTGGAAATTACTTATATGCCCTTCTTCGTTGTTAGGCACTCCTCTGTTGTTGTATTCTTGTGTTATACTGTTATTGTAATGTAAAAATCAATAATGGCTGTTTCAATGATGGGAAGATAAGCTTGTTTAATAATGGGGTTTTTGTTCTGTTTTTCGGGTTGAAATTTGTTATTAATTTTTTATTTTTATTTTTGTTACAAAGAAAAAAGGGGCAATAAGTATAGTTTTTTCCCTTTTTTTTTTGGGTAGAAATTTGTTATTATAGTTTTTTTTTTCAATAAATTGAAAAGGGATGGGGAAGTTTCGTTAAATGATGTGATTTTATTCTGGTCATAGATATTGGTTAATATTTATGGATAATAGAAATTACTGGTTCTTTGGTTGAACTTTGTTTTTATTTTATTTTTCTTGTTATATATTGAGAAATGAGAGGCTTAAGACTAACTTAATCATTTATTTTATTGGTCATTTGTACATTGGTTTCCACAATCCTGGATCCCGTTGATACGATGAAAGTTTATTTTTTGACGATTAAGTGGGTACTATGTAATTGTAAAAGCGAGGCCTAAAATATTTATATATTTTAAATTTATTGCTTTAATTAAAAATATAATCAATAGAAAATATAACCATATTGCTTATATAAAAAAAACCATTTATTTTATTATTTAAGAAAAAAAAAAAACTAAATTGCATTTATATAATATAGGAAAAATTTAATGGAATTGAAAAAAAATTGTGGGTTCAAATATGCATGGGTATGTTTCTTCTGAACTTTTGATATTTATCTGCTATGTCTATTTTTTTTTTTTAAATTTATTTTGAGTTTTCTGTTTCCAAATTCTCATCAAGGGATTGGTTTGCAGGATCGGCAGGGATTGGATTTACACCGCATGTTATTGCAGTTAAAGCCGGAGAGGTGTGCCTTTGCCCTTTTTTTCCTTTTCTGTCCTTAAATGTTACCGTTGCTGGCTTACCATAAAATGTCATTTTCATGCAACTCGAGCATGATTTTAGTCTATAGTCCTGAATGAGGTTCTTTTATTCTATCTGTATTTTAATGATACCCGGATAAATGGTGTTATAATACTCACAAGCCTATTATATATTAGAAGGTTAAATTGTAAAGGATCTGGTTGGACATTCTGTTTTATAACTTTTTTTTGGTGGGTAAGCTGGGATGAAACCCACCACCTTATAGCTGCTATGTAGTACATCTACCAATTGTGCTACAGGCTCTAATTATTCATTTCTCTGTCTGTTTATCATGCTGCTTAATGCTATGGTGTAATTAGCAGTACATGTGAAATGATTTTGGGTGATCTTTGTTTTTCCATGTGGATTTAAGTTTTGATCTAAGACTTGATTACTTGTCAAAAAAGAAGAAGCAAGACTTGATTGATTACTCATTTCTGGACTTTCTCCCACACCCACTTGCATTCCTTTCATAGCCCCCGTCATAAGTTCATATAGTACCACTCAATGCCAGCTGTTGAATGTGGGTAATGATTTGATAAGAAGCTATGCGGCGTCTTATTTCCCATATCCAATGGTTTGACTTTGAGGTGTGATTATACTAACTTACCACTGGGGCTATAAAATCAATGTACGATACTAGCATGCATACAAAGATCTGTTGTCTTGTGCATATATTATGTGCATTCGTGTATGGCCGTATCTGTACATATAGGGGTATCTGTGTTCCCCATTCCCGCTGAAAAGTAACCTAATAATGGGATACTATCATACCTTGTTAGGTTGAACCAGATTCAGTCCATTTCTCCAGCTGGAAATTGTTAATGAAGATCTAAGTATAATTCAAGATGAGAAAAAGTGGCAAGGTAAATACAAAACGTTGGTTGCTTGTATGGTATCGCCTTATAGGGTTCAGTCTGAAGATTCAATAGATCCCACCTGGGATATTACTTATTTAAAACGTTGCTTGTATGCTCTTAGTCATCTAACCTTTCACATCTTCTGCGTAGTTAAAAAGAAGTATTTGGTTAACAGTCGAGAAAAAAAAGTCCATAAAATGAAGAAGTTGTTACGTATGAGCATTCACTCAGGTTGATAATTCGCCTAGGAGACCTTTAGGTGGGCCCATCATGTTGTAAATTCAAGCACCATCATGTGCATCTTGTGTCCTGATACTCTGTTTTCAATTACCATCTTTAGTGACTAATACCAAGTGTTGTGATGTTCTCTCTATCTTCTTTCCCTCTGATATAACCGGTACTTACCAAAAAATGCTCAGATTATTATTGCTTGCACGAAGTCAAGATTTAAAAAAATGAAATACTGAGGGAAGAATTCATGATACTTTTGGAAAATATATAAATTAATTATATTAAGGCTATTTCTTCGGTGGGAACAAGAATCTTTCTGCACACAGATTCGACATTTTGTGGCGATTGGCTTTTTTTATAGTCAATCTCGACAGTTCTTGTGGGTAATGTTTTAAAGCCATTGTAACACTTTATGTTTGATCTTGGATACAGATTCTTAAGTGGTAATATTTTACAAACTGTGGTAACTATTTTTATTGATGTTGGTAACTTTCATCCGCGGTACATAAAAGATTCTTGTGTGCACTGAAGAAGTGCCCTTAATATTAATAAATTTTCTGGAATTTATATGTGATTTGTGCAGCAGGTATTTTTTATTTATTTTTCGATAAAAATTGAGAGAATATTATTTAGGCAAAGGGAAAGGGATAATTATTCACCGTTTCAATGTACAAAGGTTGCCTATTAAGAACTTTCGCCAATGACTGTGCATCCTTGTTGGTACATCTAAGACTACGTACATGACATTAAGACCGTCATGTCTTTAATTTGGTCAACAAGATAGGAAAATCTCCATTGACCCTCCAATTTGACGACTGAGGGAAAATCTTTTGGTAGAAGATTTAGGAAAATATCAGTATGTATTTATTTGTATGTGTCTCTCTATATATATGTATTTGTATATATAGTTATTTATTTTTGTGTTTGTGTTGAAGGAAAGAGGTTAGTGGGTGAAGGTGGGTTTGAAACTAGTTCTGCGGTATCAACATCCAGGGTTTTTACCTACTTCACAAGCTGGCAATTATACAAGAAAAATAAAAAAGAAGACTTTACAAGCTGGCATTTCAAAATATAATTAGACAGCTGCGAGGATATTGATATACAATGGATTATTATTTTCTTGTTGGAAATTGGAAATTTTGACAAATGCTAAAAAAGTATGTAAAATAATAGAAATAAAAATAATTTATGGTGCACTCACAAATTATCTGATTGGCAACCTGAGACTGAATTTTTGTGACTGTTTCTTTTTATCTTTATTATGTTACATTGGACTTGTGGACTTACCAAAAAATAAGGGTTTAAGGGCTACAATTTTTTTTTTTAATGGACTTACGAAAAAATAAAATTAGTCCTACTATGTTTTCATATTAGTAGGAAAAGTCGGTAATTATATCTTGGATGGAACATACTGTTAAGTGACAATATTTGTTAGTCCTTATTCATATTGGAAAGATATGCTTGATGCTTCTGTTATGGATTGGTGACATTTGTCATGCTAATTTGTTTATATAGATATTGATGTTTTATTTGACCCTTCACAAATTTTTGGTTGATTTGGGAACCTCTTGGTCACTAACTTATGGTTATTTTTGAGGTTTTCAGGATGTATCTTCAAAAATAATGTCATTTTCTCAGCATGGTCCACGGGCTGTTTGCATTCTTTCCGCAAATGGTGCTATATCTAATGTAACACTTCGTCAAGCGGCAACATCTGGTGGGACTGTAACTTATGAGGTTTGTGAGATTATTAATTACTTTTATTTGAAAACCTTTCTTTTCCCGAGGAGTAAATCCTCTGCAAGGTCGATAATTGACCTGATTGGATTATCCTAACCATTCTAGCTGCAGGCTTTTTTATTAGAAATTTTAATATTTAATCTTGGACTTCTTTTTGTATTTTTCTGATTGTCCAAAAGAGTGATATATCGGGTGTTACAATCATCTGATTTGGTCAATATCTGCCCCAAGATAACTCTTATATCAGATATTATGAATGGTGTTCTCATCCCCCCTGCCTGTATGCCGTTCTTATGGAGCCAACCTTTACCTTGATTCTTTCAATATGGAATTCCTGAGGTGCTGCCATCTTCCATGAACTTTCCATGTTTAGTTTACAACCTTATAAAAATAAGAAGTAAAACTTAGTTTTATAAAGCTAAAATCTTGATACTAATGGATGTTTGAAAACAACAAAAGAACATTTGGGCATGTAAATGTAGTCAATTTTGCTCAAGTGCAGTTGATTATTGTCAATACAACTTGTTTATGGACGTGTGTTGGTTTTATACAACATATGTAGCTGTGTACATCAACTTTCACTTCAGGCAGGTGACCAATGGTGTGATTTTTACTCTTGCAGAAATTTCTGCTTCTACGTGTGTGTGTTTCTTCAGAGACAAAAAATTGCTATACCAATGTGAAACTCTCTTGTATATATTTTGCAGGGACGATTTGAAATCTTGTCACTTTCTGGTTCATTTCTGCTCTCAGAGAGTGGTGGTCAACGCAGCAGAACTGGTGGATTGAGTGTCTCCCTAGCTGGCCCAGATGGTCGAGTTTTAGGTGGTGGTGTGGCTGGGCTTCTAACAGCGGCATCCCCAGTTCAGGTTTGTATGCTTTTCTATGGGTCATTGTATGCTAATTTGTGTTCCATGATACCTATCCTTGTTGGGACCATTCAGAAACCAAGATTCTTTTTTATTTAATTACAATACATGCTAAGTTATCATGTATAACTGGAAAAATTATCAAAGTGCACTTTATTACGAAGGACATGTATCTGTCTAACTAGTTTAACATTTTGTGCTTATCAAAAAAGTTTATCATTTTGTGAGACTCCTTTTTCTCAGAATAACCATACCCATCTGTAATATAGTATTTTAGTAAACCCCATTGTTGTGGATATTGTAGACATTTTAGTCAAGTTACTACTTAGCAACCTGTACACAGATAAAAATATCTGAAGCCAAGTCATTGAAGACATGCCTTGGCAGAACATATAACTCTAAATAAAGTTGAATGGCGAAATAGGATTCATGTTGCTCACCTCAAATATTTGGGATAAGGCATAGATGATGATTGAATCTGAGACACTAATCGGTTATAAAAAGAAGGCAGTCAAGGCATTAATTGGTTATGTTACATATTGACATGAGTTGGTTGCCTCTGACAGGGATCAGAAAACCCAATCAGACTTAGGGGTGCATGTGGGCTGGGCCAGGGTAAGCCTTTGACTGACCAAGAAAACCTTGGGTTGACAGGGTGCTATGTAATAAGGACACTACAATTTGCCGTCTAAGACTTTGTGTCGTTTCTCACATGTGAGACACATGCTGACACTCTAGCAAACAAAAGAGGGTTGTTGTGTTTCATCTTCTCTATACTACTACATTAAGTTGTTAAAAACAAAATTGGTTGTTCAATGGTCTTCTCTTTTATGTATCTACTTATATTAACTTTGTTATTGGTAGCTCTATGGTATATGGAAATGTTTTTTTACTTATATATCCATTCCTTATTTTTATTTTAAAATGACTTGATTAATGTAAGTAAAATATTATATTATAATACATGTGCACCGGCATATTTGCGCTATGAGCTTGTTGAAGATGCCACATTATGCTCCTCATATCTGTGTCTGACACTGGCACATGTTTCCATGTCATTACATAGGCATAGTATGAAGTCAGGGACTGCCCAGGATACCTTTTTCCAGTGTAAATCTCAGAGAAGAAATGGAAAGTTTCTATAAAAGAGGATGAGATAATCTAGGAGCCAAGGATTATGGTCTGAAAAATGAAAGAAGTTGGAGGGAGAAAGAGGGGAGGTGCTTTTGGCGACATTTTGTAAGGAAGTAATCGATCGGGTTATGAGCTTTAGGCCCGGAATGTTTATTAATATAATGGCCTGTTGGGCCTGCTAAGCTTTCCCAAGCCTGGCCCCTTTAATAAAAGGGATTTAGATGAGGCCCAAATCCTGTTTATGGGTTGGGTTTGGGTATCCATCGGGCCACCTCAGCCAATGTGCACCCCTTGCTAGAATCAAAGTATGAGATTTACTGTTATTATTGTAAGTTGAACTGTCATGCTAATTCAGAACTAGAGCTTCATGCAAGTGTCTTCTTATATCTTATGATCTTTCAGAAATTTTTACTTTAATCCCGTTTGACATCGGGAAATTTTGTGTTAAACATTCTGCCAGCAGGTATAGTGGTACATGTGATGCACATGCTGGGGTTGGTGATCACATGGATCTCACTTCGGAGATCTGCTTTGGCAACAAATAAACCGGATTGGATGGACCTGGTCATCCCAATCTCCTGTTTTTTTTTTTTCTTGGACCATAGTTTCTGACGTACTAAAAAGTCCAAGTCAATAAGGAGCCTTTTTATGAACAGTTGTGCCTTTTAAAGAGTTCCATTGAACTCTGGCTGTGTAGGACCATTGGCCCATTGGCGTAGAAGAACTGATCCTTTGCATATGTATATTGCACTAAGGCCCTACAATACTGGCATGTACTGAGATCTTTTCTAACTGTTACCGAAATCATAGTAGGTTATCGGTTGGTCTCCTTGTGAGGGTATTGGTTGATGACTTGATGTGCACTGTTAACCTCTGATATTTGCACAATTGCTTTCATGATAAAAACCAGAAAAGCACCCTTTAAGTTCCCATAGGGAACAGTTGAATCGTGTAGTTTTCCTCGACCATTGTGCTTGAATTAAGTGATGTTGACCGGTTCTTACTGCACTTTTGTCGACTTCTGGGCCATATCTAATATCTATCCTATTGTAGTGTAGATGTTTTTGCCTAGCAAAAAAAAAAAAATAGTGTACATGTTTTTGTTCCTCAGACAGTTAAGCTGTTGCTCCATTTCAGGTGGTCGTGGGTAGTTTTATTGCAGATGGGCGTAAAGAGTCAAAGTCGATGAACCAATCAGAACCTTCTTCTGCACCATCGAAGCTTGCGCCAGGCGGTGGGGCAGCAGGAACCGGCAGTCCACCATCAAGGGGGACCCTGAGTGAATCCTCTGGTGGTCCTGGCAGCCCGCTCAACCAGAGCACGGGAGCCTGCAATAACAACAACCCGCAAGGAATGGCAAACATGCCATGGAAATAGGTGGAGTGGTTACACGGCTTCCTCCCTGTCCTGTGTGGTAGGCATGGGCTCTAATGTTGCTGTGCTAATCTTCAAGTCCAAGAGACCCACATGTAATTTAAGCTTTTTTGTTTACAACTCTGTCTAAGCTTAGGTAAGTCAAGGAAGGATCGCCGGTTACTTTCCAACTGGACCCTGCCCGCCGGGTCCGCTGGCATGTGCCGGGTGGTGTGACCAGTCCTTCCCCATCAGGCAGTGTGCGAGTTTTAATTTAGAAATAACAGCTAGCTTTCTGTTTTTAGATGCTTTTAGATTCAGATGGTGATTTTAGCCACGGTCTATCCTGTGACCTTGTTAACCTATTTACTCCTTTGTCTCAGTTTTCTGCCGAACGAGATTGATTCTCTGCCCTTCCGGAACTTGATAACTATGAAGCCAATAACCTGTCTGCTAAGTTTGGTGGAAGCCTGTTTATGTGTAGTATCAGGAGCGTTGGTGCACATACAGGGTGCCAGGACTTGATGATTCAATTGGTTCCACCAAGATCAGTAAGGTTAAAAACCAAATTGATTGCATTGTGACAATCATCTGATTTATCTAATCTATTCGGCATTGTCAACATTTCCCTTCACCATCCAGAAGAATGCTATCGATGGAATGATCAAATCACCCCGAAATTTGAGTTTGCTTTTTAACCGGGATATCTCCTTCAGTCATACTTAAGGATGAGTCGCATGACTCGCATACTCTTTTGGACATGCACCTTGGATGCTGTTAAGGGATGAAGACGACTCCGGATGCAGTCGAAGCAGAAGATTCTTGTGCCTCTACATAGCTTTATTTTTTGGGTCCACTGACCACATGGATTTTTACCTACCCATTGGTCAATAAACACTCAAAATCAACTTGATTGATGATTTTTAGCTGTTGGCTGTAATCAATCTTAAAAACTTACTAAATTCTATGGCTAGGGATAACCAATCAGGTTGATTTTTGATAAGAATATCCAACGAGGGGTGGGCTAAACATCCATAGGGTAAGTGGGCCCCCAAAAAGTCGTCTGCATCCAAAGTCTTCTGTATCTAAATATTTTTCACCGATGGACATTGTTATCCAAGCCACTGCTTTGGCTGACTTCCGATGTCTTAACCTTTGATTTTGGCAATAAGATCTCCAATTCCAATAGCATACATTCCCTCCCTTCCTTCTTATGTACGCACTGTACTATGGTATCATTGGCCCTTGATCGTTGGATCGATTTAAATTACTACTTGTATGGATAGTTTGCTATGGTCCACCTTCGAGAGTCTTACGGTTGCTGGAACGCTGGATATGATGGAAGATGTTAGTAACTTAGTATCTTACCCGGGACGACACTTGACACTCAGTATTGTCGTCCCTAGGTCCAGACCGTCGGATGATGGTCTTCGAAATTTTGTGTGTAGTGTGAATGACGAGGACCATTAGCGGTCTGGACCTAAGGACGATGATAGGGACGACGGCCACAGGGATGATGCTAACACTGCCCGAACCCTGAATGAATTGCCGTACCCGTAAATTCGTTCTATCATTTGCATACTCCACCGAGAGAGAGGTCGAGAGAGAGAAGGTTTACCAAATCCATGATATCGTCTGCAACTGGCGTTCCTTATCTATCTTTGCTCTGCAAGTCTCAATTCAAATCCCTAGGTTTCCATGGCGGTGTCCGGATTCTGGGAGTCCGTCCGGACGGAGTTCCTGAGAAACCTCCATTGCTGCAATTTCCGGGTTCCAAGAGGGGGATTATCACCATGAGAGACAGGAGCAAGAACCGGAAACCCTTGCAGCGAGGGAGGAACCTAAGCATCGAAGCAATTCAAACTGTTCAGGCGCTGAAGCGAGCGAAGAAAGATAGTAGTTCCTTGGAGCGAGTTCTCGAATCGAAACTCAGGCGGTTGATAAAGTCGGATATGATCGCTGTTCTTCGAGAGCTCCAGAGGCAGAATGAAGGCCTTTTGGCACTCCAGGTTCGTTTTCTTCGTTTTGATTATCTGAGATTTTTATTTCTTTGGCGTTTAAGTTTCGACAAATAAACGAGCGTAATTTAACTTTTTTTAATGAATTAGAGTTTGGAGGTTGGTGTTCTGTTTGAGTTCATGTTTTGTTAATTTTGGGCGCAATTCATTGATTTGTTCTCATACTCCAGTTGTTTTCGTCTTTCAGTAGTAATTCAGTGTTTGACGTGTAAATTAGTAGGTTTTCGATAAACGAGGTTTGGCAATGTAAGATTGGTCCATTTTCCCCTGCATTTTGCTTTTGGTTCTGAGTTCTGAACTTTTTACGGTGTTTTGGGTTGATTTTACTGCTTTTGAGTGTGATTTGGTGTTTTTAGTGTGGATTACTTTTAGGCGATTAAACTAGGGTTAGTACCAAGGAATTGTTTACTGTTTTCATTGTGTTTGAATTCTGCGATATCTGCTGCTTCATTTTGTATTGATTCTGTCCTTTTTGACTTTACTGCTACTGTTCTTGCCAATAATTTAGTGTTGGGTGATGTCTGCTTAGATTTGCCTGAAGTATATCATTTTGAATGCGTATTTGCACTTATAAAACATCTGCATAAATGTGCAATAAAGGATTAACACTGAGGAATTAGGTTCTATGAACTAGGAACTTTATTACTTTGGGTCTCTTCTTTCTCTTCCTTTTAATTGTGCAATTCCCTCATTGGTTTTGATTCTGTGGCTTTTGAGCTTCCTTTATGCATTTTGGCCTTGAAATTAGGCCAAGGAAATGTTGGGATTGTTTGTAAATCATTCTTCCTCACTTTAGCTCTTGGGAGATAGTTCATCTTGATAGGCCCTTGTTTCTTTTTCTTTATTTTTTTGTTCTCTCATGTTGTTTCAACATGTATGTTTGCTGCTTTAGAATGTTACTAGGAATCAATAGCCCGTGCTCAGCACGGGCACAATAAAAAAATTATATGCAAACAAGTTTTTTTTTGCATGTACAATTATATCTTGTTTTGATGCTTATATAATGTTTTTTTTTTAAAATTTATATTATGTTCATTGGACATGCAATTAATTGCATGAGACAATATGTTTTCCAAGAACATACAAAAATAAAAAATAAAAAAATAAAATCACAAAAACAAACCAAATAACAGTCAGATGTTTCTCCCAAATCTGATAAACGATTTCCTTTGGGCGGAGAGATTTTAGGGATGTGGAGAGAGGGAGACATTTTAGGTGGACGTTTAACTTTTTTTATAAATTTGTATATGTGACCGTTTGATGGAGATGAAATAGTAATTAGTGGAGAGATTGTAAGGATGTGGAGAGAGAGGGAGACATTTTAGGTGGGTTGGTTGGTTCGTTAGAGAGTGAGATTGAAATACAAACTCCTTATCAAAAAAAAAAAAGATTGAAATACAAACTTAAATCAGTATCAATTAAATATTTACACTATATGTAAAGAATCAATCAAACATGTTTGAATACAATATCACAACTTGTAACTAATAATTTTTTTTTTGAAAATATCAGTCTAGTTATTCAAATACAATGACAACCAATTGGAACAAAAATAGAGAAAAAAAATTTATAGACGAATAGAGAAGAGAAGAAAATAAACCCAAAAAAAATAAAAGAAGGAAACATGTCAGAGAAAGGGAGACAATGTATCGTCCCCAAAGAGAAACAACGGAATAAAAGAATTACAAAATACCGGTTTGAGAGGGGGAGTTGTAGGGCATCGTTTAGAAGGAGAAGTTAGAGAGAAAGAGAGGACGGCCTTATGCTTCACAATGTGAAATAAGATTTGCTTCTTCAATATTTCTATGATATCTTCAACTTAATGGTTGCTTGAGAGTAAACAGTTGCAGAATGATGTAGAAGAGAGATATTAAGTTGTGTTGGAAGTATGGGGAGAGAAGTTAGGAACAAATCGGAAATTGAATGGAACTGTTTGGTGGTTTAAAAACCGCAGGAGAGAAATTAGGAACCCTTTGGAGTTTGAACCGTTAGAGTTTTAAGTCGGTTAGAGGTTTAAGATGCCATTTGGAGAATGTAAGTTGATGACGTGGCACTCTGAATGTAGAGAGTGTCACACTTTCACATGAGCACTCCTCTGCTTTATTATAGATATATAGATGCTGTCGAAAATAAAAATCTTTGTCATTGAAAAATGTTATGCCTTTAGGTCAAATATTTTAATTTTGGAGTGAACTTCTAAGTGCTTAGGAGCAATTCACTCTCGAGTGGGCCTCTCTACTTGACATTTACCAACAGAGCGACCATAGTTAGCAAATCATGAAGCAGCAAAACTTCATCCACTGAAAAATATGAGGTTAGTATTATTTTAGTAAAAAAAAGTACACTAAAAAAAACGTAGACACCCATGATGTAGTAGAGATTGGGTTGTAATACAAGTATAATACTACCGAAACTATATGATGAATCCTTTAAGTCTAGTAATGTAAGCAACACTCGCAGTTTCCAAAATATATTTCTCATTTATCAATGTCTCCAAAAGCATACAAATCTTATAAATTTTTTAAATAGTTTTATAAACATAAATACGTGATATATAAATAAATAATATTCTTTAATTTTTTAAAACAAGAGTTAGTTTTATTCATAATATTTTAAAAAAAATTTAAAACACTACGAGGCCGTTTTGGATTGTTGAATATTTTGTGTTTTTTTGGTGATGCTTTGAAAACACCATGGTTTTAAAAGTTTATTTAGGAAACGAGGTTTTTTTTTTTTTTTCAAAAGACGTGTATTAAACGGGGATTTTCTAACTATGAGCACCAACTAACACCTCTTAAGTTTAGCTAGGGTTAGTGATTTTGAAAATAATTTTTATTCAACACATTCACTTTTTAAAAAACTTTTCTTATCAAAGTAAATTTTTGTCATTTCTCCTCTTCAAAAATCCTTCTGTGGTAACCCTTTCTGTTCTTTCAAAACCCTCTTGCACCCCTCCTGATCTCCTGCTACACAACGGTGACTGCGAAGTTGGGAGGAAATCACGACAGGGAGCTCCCGCTCAACCCTCTTCCAAAACTCCTGGTCCATCAATTAGACGGTGCCAATCGATGGATCTGCAAACCGTTGACGTAATGATCAAATGTTGAGCCTGTAACAAGCCCTAAATCTCCACCTGATTAGGATTGAACAGCATAGTGGAATCCACCACATGCCATCACTACCCCCACCAATAACTCAAACTGCTGTGAGTTAAATTCATAATGCTCCATTTCATCATCGCTGTCAGTATCAGCAGGGAGAGAATGGGAGTTGCTGCCGTTGAGGAGAAGGGGTCAAGTGTGAATACGATGGTTTTTTTGGTTGAAAGTTGTTTTTTAAATAGAAAGAAATCTGAAACCAGATGTAACCCCGGTTAAAACAAAGCAGCTGCTACGTGTTGAGTAGAGACGCCACTTCTTAGGAGCAAAGTTTTACTTGAAATTTTGGTATGATATGACTGAAGTTCTTGTTTTTTGAAGATGTAAAAGTTGATGTGGTTTTATGACAACATTCAAAGTTATGTTTGTACAAGGATAAATGCTTTCTGGGATTATGATGACTGTTACACACTTGATTGAATGCAGCCAGCTTTAAGTACTTCTTTAGGTAGATTTTATGGCACTTCTTTTGTTTTAACTTAAAATTTCAAAACAAAAATAATTTCGTATGTTCTTTTTCATAGTCCAGCTAAAATTTATTTATTGCTTTATATGGAATTCCAGTCCCGACTACTTTCATGTATGCTATGATCTAAATTTCCCTCAATACTTGTGCTTATTTATGTGGTCTGAGAAGGATGAAACTGGAATCTATAAAGATTTCTACGGAGATTCTTGTTTATGGGACTTACAAGAAGAGAGAGGAGAGGGGGGGGGGGGGGGTGGGTGGGTTGTGAACTGTTCTGTTAGGTGAAGTTAGGCGAAGGGAAAACTTTCTTTTTCTTTCTCTGTACAAATGATGATTTCATCGAACAAAGGTAAAACAAAACTAAAGTGAAAATGAACACTACTGATGTTTGCTTTACACTGGACATTTTATCTTAGTGTTCTCCTCCTTTTAGATGCTTTTGAATGTTTAAATTTCTTAATTTTATTTTTATTTTTTGCTTACTAATTGACTTGTTTTGAATTAATTAATAATCTGTTTTTCTTTTTCAGTTTCAAAGGTTTTATAGTCATTCCCTTAAAATCACTAGTTAGCCTACAAGTTGTGTTTGTAAAGCTGATAATAAAAATCTAGTCGATACCATGCACAAAAAGACTGGAATGTGTTTGATCAATGATATTTTCTGATTTAGGTTTTTGAAGATGTTCGAAAGGAGTACTGGTATAAGCCACAGGCGTTGGTCTATGCTGATATGATTACGGTGTTGGCAACCAATGGGTTGTTTGAAAAAGTTGAACTTCTTTTCTTGTATATGAAGATGGAGAACAGTTTGGAGGCTGATACTGAAGGCTTTAATGCTCTCTCGAGAACCTTGATGGAGTTTGGCATCACTGGACTAGCCATGGAGTGTTTTCACTTGATGAATACCATGGGATGCGACCCAGATAAATCAACCTTTAGAATCTTAATAAATGGTTTGGAGTCAAAGGGAGAAACATGTCTTTCAGCTATTTTAAGACAGGAAGCTGAGAAATATTTTGGTGGGCCTCTGGAGTTTCTCGAAGAGAAGGACGAGATGACATTGAGTTGTAACTGACCATGTTGGGAAAATTATAGAGCTATATAGCACAGGAAGGGGAAGTTCTCACAGCTCATGAACTGAACTAAAAGGTTTGAACTGCTTTCCATAGTGTGATAACAGCAGCATGAAACCATCAAATACATAACCACTTTTTGATAAAGGATAGAAGGATCGTCATCATCTATGCCTTATCCCAAATGTTTGGGGTCGGCAACATGAATACTATTTCGCCATTCAATTCCATTTAGAGATATGTCTTCTGTCAAACCTATGTCTATAAAGGATAGAAGGATAAGTTCTGTAAAGCCTGTTGCTCTATGAAAATTTATTCTTTAATGGGAGTGTAAAGTAATTCATTTCTGTTTTCTGTTTGCTTGTTTATGCTGTTTAATTTTCTGAATTTTGATAGAATAGCTTTGGACTCTTGGCAATGGAATGAGGCAGTATTTAAAGTGTGTATCATTGTAGAACTCTATATTTCCCTCATTTCTCATCCAATTTATTGGAGATATTACTATACCATCCGACCACCTCTTGGATTTGCCATAGGCCACCGATTGAATCATCTTAACAAATAGATATGTTACATTCTTTGAGACAGTAAAAGGAAAGTACTCTACCCTGTTAGCTGTCCAATTTGATTATTATATCGTTCTGATCATGCGGTCTATGTTATTGTTGGTTTATAGCAAGCCCAAGTGGTGATCAGTTGGATCAGATTGATAAGATGATCAACCGGTAGAGGGTGATGGGAAGATCAGAGTTTATGCGTGTATGTGAATTACATATATCTTCAGAAAATGTAATCTTATGAGAACCCATAGAACATTAATAGTTTCTAACCAATTTAAGGGCAGCTTACTTTAGAGAAGAAAAATGAATTTGGTCTTACTGCTTATGTGCACACACAGGAGACTTCTGCACAGCAAGTAGGATAAACCTCCGTTAACCCTTCCCTTGGTTTCTTATGTCACTTATATATGATATCTGTTTTGTAATTTACCTAGGTATTTAAAATACAATATTATATTCTAATATGACATGATATGTATGTCATATAGGCTGACATTATAACAGTATTTAAGTGGCATTTTGTAGAATGGGAATGTAGATCATAAGCAGTCCAGACTCTAAGAAGGCAGGAAGTAAAGCCAGAATATAGCATAAAGCAAGCAGGAGGTAAGGCACATATACTTTCTCTTTTTGATAATTACACTTTCCATCCACATCTATATATTTTCTAATCGGTACATTTGAAAAAAGGCTAATTGGGACCATATATTCCTCACTCGATCTTTTGCTTTCTTTTGCTAAAAGCAATTGTCTTGCTTTCTTTGACCAACCCAGGGACTTCGTGAGATTGCCAGGTACTTTTGAATGGCTTAGCAGTGGATGAATCTCTGTAAACAAGAGCATCCAAGTTTTTACATCTCCCAAACTGAACTCATGAATAGGAATTGAAGTTTTGAACCGCCCTCCATGATTTGTATTAATAAGTGATCTGTTTTCTCCTTGCCATCTGCCAAATTCCCAAATTGGGTTTGAATCTCCCTGGCCTCTTTTTCTTACTTGAACTGTCTCCCTTCGAATGTCTGACCAAACCGCCAATTTGCTGGGGCGACATTGTAGGATGTGACTGTTTTTCCGCTACTGCTCATCACTTCAAAAGATAGAGGCTGCCCTCCAAGGTTTACATTGCATTGCCAGTTTTGCCCCCAGTTTCTTCCCATGGGTATCCAACCTGTCTTTGATCCCTTCACTTTCACCGCAGCCACTTCACCATCCAGCCCGACATTGGTGATCAGAACTTGATAGAAGTAAGAACCCCCACTCACTCTAAATCTCAGCCCTCCATTTCTCACGCAGTTCACCCTACATAAAGTCCACACGAATTGTTGTCTCGTTAGCAAGAAATTGTAAAACAAAGACATATCAACAGTTGCCAAATAAACGTTCAGATGACACAATTACTCTGCATTTCCTAATTGCCAAGGATAGCTACCTATTGTTATCAACTTTGAAACAAACGCTGAGGGAATAAATGGTGGTTCTGGTCATGCTACACTGTACTAGTGGCTCACTGATTTCTGTTCATTCCTTGGGCCACATCTTGGATAGAGATAGCCCCAAAACCATAAATGTTGTGTGATGTTGGAGCATGCTATAGAAATGTGTTAAATGGTCTGGAAAAAAAGTCAGTCCACCAGGGAGTTAAGATTATAAGATCATCAATTTTGGTTTACCTTGTCTAACCTCCAAGTTGGAATAAAAAATGTGAATTTCTCATTGACGGGGTTGGAAATCTTACCTCTTATACTGAACTGGCACAATATCAGCTCTTCTCTCTGCGATTTCGGCAAAAGCAGCTTCAGACATCTCGAAGTGTTCTCGAGGGAAATTGCACCAGCCTCCATAATCGGCAGAAAGTCCATAATTCGGGGGACAGAAATCTGTAGCCGTAATGATAATGGAAGGGCTCCCTTGCAGGCACCAGAGGATGTGATCCACGCATCTCACCTCAAAACAACCCCCGCAGGTACGTCCTCTGTTGAATAACAAACTACTCACTCCAGCACTATACTTGCCATAGCTTGTCTTGTGAAGGTCCCCATAACCACAAGCACCTTCTGCAACATCATTTTAAGCAAATAAAAATCAAAACAGTTATCTATGAACCTAGTAGTTGATACTGATGACTAGCATCAGGAACCTTGATAGTGAGATAGGCAGCAAGAAAAGTACCAGTAATGATAGACCCATCTGTTTCTTTGGTGTATGTAGCAGTGGCAGATTTCCACTCATCATTTATGGCCGTTATCATGCCTACATTTGATAAAATCAAGTAGCAGAGTGTGGTTTGGAAAATACCCATTTGTGAGAAGGACGACTCTTGAGAAGTAGTAGATTTAAACTGTGATTGTAAAATTGTAATGAGTTTTCTTTTTCTTCTTTTTATGGGGATTGGAATGGAAGATAAAAAGCCTCCTCCTTTTGAGCAAATGACCTAATCCTCCTCTTTAACAAAATGAGCTGAAAGCCTGAATCAAATAAGACATGAACACTTGAACACACGGTTAACAAAACTGGTTATAGAGTCCTCAGTTCACATTGTGATATTTTGAAGAGAGTGAAGTGAAGGATATTTTGGTCTATTAAGAAAAATTAGGGTTCTCTAGAACATTGAAGAGTCAAAAAGGATTGGCGTTTGCATTTGGCTCGATGTAAGAAGGGTTTGAGGCTTTTGTTTGTTGGTGGCAGACATTGTTGTGTGAGAGTAAAACTTTGATGACAGCGGATTGTCATTGAGGCCGATGACAGCCTACAATATGAGCCACGTGGCATGCTCTTAGAGGACTGACCGTAGGGATTTTTTGCCTACCCCTAGCTGGACCGACGAACCAAAAATCAGTCTGACTAGTGATTTCAAACCTTTGGATCTTTGTACCCCAAATAATGGTCAATAATGCTCAAATTCCCACGGTTAAAATGAACCCAGGAAAATAGATACAATCCAACGCCTAGAAATCACTAATCATGTTGGGTTTTGGTTTGTAGGTCCACCTAGGGATTGGACAAACTCCCATACGGTCAGCGTCCTCGTGCGCTGTCATCGGCCTCGACGACAGTCCGCTGTCATCGAAGTTTTTCTCGTTGGGTGAATGTTAAAGGGGAGAGAGACAGAATCGGAATCCAAAGAAGTAGTTGTTTTTTTAGGGCGAGGGTTTCAAACTTGGCTCAGGCTCCGAGGACTCCCTTTCCTTTCCTGTATCCAATATGCTGATTCGTTGTCTCTTCTTTTGAGAAGAACGGCCCCAAAGAGGAGACGAAACTCGGGGTTGAAAATAAGGAAAGGTTGACAGGACAGGACTAAAGTTGGCGGGAAATGCACGTTCTGTTCAACTTTTCAGTAATTTCAGAAATTACCCGAGTAAAACTTATGTCACAACGTTGTGACAGAAGCTTCTGTCACAACGCACAATATAAGACATGTGGCACACTCTTAGTGGACGTTGACTGTATGGATGTTTGGCCAGTCCCTCGCTGGACCTGCAAACCAAAAATCAGCCTCAATGATTTACAACATTTGGATCTTTCCACACCCAAATAATGTTCAAATTCGTACCGTTAAAATCAACCCATGAAAATAACTTCAATCGAATCGCTTAGAAATCACTAATCAGGCTGATATTTGGTTACAGGCCCACTGAGGGACTGGCCAAAACTCCATACGCTCAGCATCCACTAAGAATGTGCGACATGGCTCGTATTGTGCGTTGTGACAGACGTTTGACTCAAATTACCCGTTCTTTTAGGCTTCTAGGTCTGGCCATGGGCTTTTACCTTTAATGGGCTGGTGAGCTATTCATTCCGGCCCCTAAAAACATGGGCCCGCATATGGACTTCAATGTGTGATCAACTCTGGGTCTGGGGTAAAACCCCTTAAAAGCAAAGTTGCACTCAAATGTCGAAAAAAACGCTAAATGCTTATGCCTAGGGTTCAATTCAACAAGTCTACACTCCATATGTTGCTGCAAGCCAGAAAAAAGGGATTGTCTCTCATCCTTGATTTGATTTGACCAAGCCAGTGGTAATTTATATCCAAACAAGCCCTAAAGGTTATATTATCTAAATATGTTTTTAAAGTCTAAAACAAGCCCATCGGAGGGAATTTAGGAGGGGCCTCATTGGTGTCAATTGCTCTGAGAAGGAGGCGTAACATAGAGATTCTTTGGTGCAGGTTGAAGGCTCTTAAGAGATTGAGAGTAGGCTGAAAATCAAAGCGGTAGAGGTAGAGGTCCATTGGTATTATAAGTGAAGCATGGTGTACTCCCTGTATGCTATGGTTCTTTAGGAGTAGAACCTTGCTGACGGACCACAATACAATATGAGCCACGTGGGACACTCTTAGAGGATGCTGACCGTATGGATTTTTGCTCAATCCCTAGATGGGCATACGAAACAAAAATCAGTGTGATTAGTGATTTCGAACCTTTGGATCTTTGTACCCCAAATAATGGTTAATAAATAATGCTCAAATTCCACTGTTAAACATCAGCCCATAAAGCGTTGGTGTGTTTGCCCATTTAGGGTTGGGCCAAACATCCATAAGGTCAGTGTCCTCTAAGTGTGTGCCACGTCGATCATATTGTGGCAGGTCAGCAAAGTTCTACTCGTTCTGTAGCATATACACACTCTATACAAGGTGCACGTTCCTATCTATCCGGAGCCTCCACTTAATGGGCCTCATCTTGAAGAGACGTAGAACAAAAAGTTCCACCGAAAAAAAGGGTCGGGATGTAACAAGGTATACCTGAGATCGTTTCATTTGCGGAAGCGGCATTTTTGGTAGTCACCACTCCCATCTGAGCCCACTGACCGCATGGATGTTTAGCCCACCCTTTAATAGACAGTCATACAAAAAATCAGCTTGTTTAATGTTTTTTAGCCGTTGGTTTTAGTACTAAAAAATGGTTGTATTCAACGGCTATAAGAACGCTTTAAATGGCGCTAAAAAGTGTTAAAATCTATTGGTTATAAATTACCAATCAAGGTGATTTTTGGTATGTATATCCACCAAGGGGTGGGATAAACATCCAAGCGGTCAGTGGGCCCAGATGGCAGCGGTGACTACCTAAAATGCCGCTTCCGCAAATGAACAGTTTCAGGCATACCTTGTTACATCTTTTTCCCGAAAAAAATAGAGTAAAACTTCGATGACAGGGAGCGCACTTATCACGTTGTCAGGATCATCCAAGAAGACCGGTCTAGAGAAGGGTCCATGGATTGGACACTAGGATTAAAACACGTCCTATCCAACTATGCAACACATAGCATTATCCGCCAAAGTCTTGCTCTTTTTCGTAGGCAAGGAAATAAAGTCCACGTAGGGGAGTAAAACTTTGATGACGAGATCCTATCATCGAAGGCCGATTACAGGGCGCAATATGAGACACGTGGAATACTCTTATAGAATTCTGACCGTATGGATGTTTGGCCAATCCCTAGGTGGACCTACAAACCAAAAATCAGCCCGATTAGTGACTTCTAGGCATTGGATTGAAATTATTTTCATGGGTTGATTTCAACCGTGGAATTTGATCATTATTAACCATTATTTGAGGTACAAAATCCAAAGGTTTGAAATCATTAATCAAGCTGATTTTTGGTTTGTGGGTCCACCTAGGGATTGGAAAAACAGCCTAGCATGAATTTTCATCTTAATTTTTCTAACGAAAAATTTTTAAAACAAAATTTAATTTTAAACTATTTATAAAAACAGAGAATTTTTGAAAATTTATAAAAAAAAATTACTAAACGGCCCTTTGAAAGGGCGTCTCTCTGTGATAAAAATTATGGCTGACCAACGCCCTTTTCAAGGGCGCCTGATTGAGGAGTAAAACTTCTGTCACAATACTAGCCACGTGGCACACTCTTAGTGGGCGCTGACCGTATGGATGTTTGGCCAATCACTAGTGGATCTACACACCAAAAATAAACCTGATCAGTGGTTTCTAAGTGTTGGATTGAAGTTATTTTCATGGGTTGATTTTAATGGTAGGAATTTGAGCATTATTGAGCGTCATTTGAGTGCAAAGATCCAAAGGTTGTAAATCACTAATCAGGCTGATTTTTGGTTTGCAGGTCCACCGAGGGACTGGCCAAACACCCATATGGTCAGTGTCCACTACGAGTGTGCCATGTGGCTCGTATTGTGACAGAAGTTTTACTCCTCAATGGGCTACTGACAAATGCCCTTTTAAAGGGTGTCTAGTTACTTTTTGGGTGTTTAAAGGTGACAGACGCCCTTTAAAAGGGCTTTTAAACCTCATGCCCTTTTAATTTTTACTAGGGAGAGACACCCTTTCAAAGGGCATTTAGTTACTTTTAAAAAAAAATTTCAAAAATTCTGTGTTTTTATAAATAGTTTAAAAATAATTTTTGATTAAAAATTTTCCTTTTTTCTAAACCTATTATAGACAGGTGGCAACCACCACTCGTGATCATGTCAAGGAGATCTTTGCCCAAAACACTCTTAAATTAAGCTAGAATCTATCTTATGCAATTATCTTTTACAATAATTATATGTAAGGCTGCAACTTGAGCCCAACGGGTTGAACCTGACATTAGGGTTGGGTTGGGTTGGGTCAGCCCTTTGAGAACTTGGGTTGGGCTTGGGCCAAATTTTTGGTAACCTAATGAAATCGGGTTGGGCTAGGGTTGACACTCGGCCCAACCTGACCCAACCCCAGCCCGACATACAAACTACATATATATATTAGTATACCAACAAACATCCACACTACGTTTTGGCAAATGTAGCAACCAATGGATGTTTGTCCTTAGCAAACGACAACCCTTGCATGAGATTACAAAATGTCCTTGAAACTACATTTTGGCATTTTATGTGATTAATTGATATTGAAAATATCGTGTTTTCTTTGACGATTATTTTTTGTTATTTTTTTCGTAACTTTTATCATGCATTTGAATTAATGATTTTTTCCCTCGTTACGAAAATATCATGTTTTCTGCCATGAGGTGTTGGAAATGGACCTATTATTTAATGGTTAACATAACGGTTATTGTATTGACCAATATATTACTTTAATATGAAAAAAAATAGCAATCTTTCAAACCAATAAAAAAAAAAAATTAAGAAATTGACCAACCCGACTAACTCAATAGGGTTGGAAAATCTAGGCCTGACCTTGGGTTGGGTTGGGTTAGGGTTCCCAACCTTTAAGGTGGGGTTGGGCTAGGATTGACCTCCAACCTGCCCGAATTGCAGGCCTAAGTATATGCGGTATTATATCAACTAGGAGGCGGCATGTGCACTGCACGTGAGAAAGCGTCATGTGAAGCCCGTGGGAGGGGGCGTGCCCCAACCCAGGTCTTGGCTTTAAAGTAGTACAGATTTTTGGACTATGATATCGTTGGCCTTGTTAAAAACCAAATCAATAGCCTTAATTCACCATTCTCATCAAATTTAGATACTTCTGCCCGTTTTATATTCTTAAAGTTTTCCTTTAAACATTTCACCATGCATTTTGAACCCGGCAAGTCATCGAGGAGCTTGGAGATATGCACATGGCATGTACAGTAGGTCCATCCAGGGTGATGACATCAAGCATCAGATTTACAACCAAGTTTCCCCCCTTCTTGCCACAATCCCCTCGGAAGGTTGGTTAGAGGAGTGCACCCCCCTATATGAGTAGTTCAGTTCCGTTGCTTGTTGGTTCTTATCCCCACCTTGCCCCTTGTCTAGCGCTTGAGCCCGAAAGGGTTTCCCTTCTAACTATGAGAGAAATGTTGGGTTCAAGAGATCTATCCTCTTTTTATCCTCATTACCCATAATTACATGGTCGGGTGGATATCATAAATACAACTCTCTCTTGTTGGTAATTTTAATAAAAGAACTGTGCTCACGAGTTTGTTTATTTTATTTTATTTTTCTCTTTCACTGTAATGTATTTTGTCTTCTTGTAGCTACTAAATAGATATGGGCAGTGATAGATAAAGGGGAATTTGAGAGCTTTATATTCTTGAATTGATCGTAGAGAGTAGAGCCATTGGTCATCCCACTTTTGTGCCCAGTGAACACAATTATGCACCACCTTTAACACATGTGCGCCAAGTTGGGCCGTGCGTACATCAAAGCTATCTTTTTATTCAAAATTTCTTATATTCATTTATTAATTATTTTATCTTATTTCCGTCTCTTATTATTTTGCTCTTATCAACTAGCCCTTTTTTTTTTTTTTATATAATGTGCGCACATTCTTTAGGCTGATTTTTAAGTAACCGTTGTGAATGATTACTCCGTGTTTCAGCCCGCAGCTTTGGTCATACGACTTCTCCTCTTATATTTATTTTGTGTTTAATTCTTATAATATAAATGAATACAAAACTTTAAAAGAAGCCAAATTTTGTTTTCTTGTCTTTTATTTTCTCTATTTCTATATTGGGGCAAAAGAGTTTGTGGTTCGAGCTCCTACCTTTGTGTAGAAGTAAGAGACCATTAGTTAAAGACTGGGTTGTTGTATTCTCGGGGCAACACGTCTGTATATTGCTGCACTGAGATTTCTTCCTCTAGAGGCGCAAAACACTTTAAAGAGACCGACCTAGTCTACGCCTCAACCCTATCTTCTCCTCAACATTGCAAACTTAGTGGTAAGCATATACCTTTGTTTTTGGAATGTGATTCAAGGTACCCTACAAAAACTTCATCATTTATTTAATTCCAACATCTCCTCAACAATTTTAAGGCATTTTGTTACAATCGCATACAATTACAAGCCGTTTGGAGATCGTGATCTCAAAATATCGTCCTCGATGTAATTTAGAAATATCTATTTTGTATATCTCCCATTTTATATCCTTGCGAGGCAAGACGTCTCACCATGGTAGGCAAGATGCCTCACGGTGTAGATTTTTCCTTTTTAGATCTCCCTTTGTACAACTCTATTTAAAGAGCCTCTTGTGTGCATAATTAATGTACTGAGAACAGTTTCTCTCAATTACTTCCCACTTTCTAGATGTGACGATATGGTCAAATCTTGGCTACTTAGCTCAGTCCCAAGATATCTCTCACAGTGTCATATATGTCTCCACCGCTCGAGAAATCTCGAATGAACTCCAGGAATGATTTGCACAAAGCAACGCTCCTCGTATTTATCAACTTAGACGCGATATTGCGTTAAGCACGCAAGACACTTATTCAATTGTTGGTTATTTCACCAAGTTGAAAAGTCTTTGGGATGAATTATCATCATTAACCGCCATCCCTCCTTGCTTTTGCGGTGCAGTCAAGGCTATACAACAACATCAGCAACAAACTTATCTCATTGATTTTCTAATGGAGCTTCAAGAGTCTTATAGCAGCATTAGAGGACAAATTCTCATGGATCCGCTTCTTACTGTGAATAAGGCTTGTGCCTTGATTCTTCAAGAAGAAAAACAACGTTCCACTATGGTCCCCCATTCTCCGACCTTGATAGAATCCGCCGCTTTTGTAACTTCATGTGGTGCTCAAAGTGGGCACCCACTATTTCACGATTCTACAAATCCTGCCAAATCATGAGGGAATTGCCGTCTTCGTCCAACTTGTGACCATTGCAGATGGGTTAGACATACAAAAGATAAATGCTACGTCGTCCATGGCTACCCACTGGGCCATCGCTTGCATTCATCCAACTCGACTGCCAAGAAGCCAACATCGGTTGATTTATAACCCAGTGCTCAATCCTTCACTCCGGAACAATATCAACAATTGATAAAGATACTCCAAGAAGGTAGTACACAACCTCATGTGAACTTAGTAGGTAAATCTTCTCCTTGTGCTTCCGCATCACCTGTGAACCATTCTTGGATTATGGATACTGGGGCCACCAATCACATGATATTTGATCCCTCATTATATCATTCTTTCATCCATAATTCATCTATTTCATCAGTTAAACTTCCAAATGCTACTCTCGCACTAGTAACCCGCATTGGGACTGTACATCTTACCTCCACAATCCATTTGCATAATGTTATGAGCATACTATCTTTTGATTTTAACCTTATTTCAGTTAGCAAACTCACGTCTTCTAATCATTGTTATGTCCACTTCTCTCATAATTCTTGTATTTTTCAGGACCTACACTTGAAGACGACGATTTCCCCTTGAGTCACATAACGACCACTACACCATTTGAACTGATCCGTTGTGATATTTGGGGTGGGTACTCCACACCATCCACCACTGGAGCACAATATTTCTTAAGTATCATTGATGATTTTTCACGTAGCACTTGAGTTTTTCTTATGCATCTCAAATCTGAAGCAAAATTGTTACTTCAACAAATTTTTGCCCTCATTCATACCCAATTTCATTGTAAAATCAAAATCTTACAATCTGACAATAGAACAATATTTCATTCCTTAAAATCATTTTTCCAGCAACATGGAATTATTCATCAGACCAGTTGTGTTGCAACTCCACAACAAAATGGGTGTGGAACGCAAACACCATCACATCCTCGAAATAACACGGGATTTGCGTTTTCAAGCAAACCTCCCCTTACACTTTTGGGGAGAATGCGTTTTGATAGTTGTTTATATTATCAGATACACAAACCTCTCTTGTCCAATCAAACCCCATATGAGCGCCTTTTTTCCAAAATTCCTTCAAATGATCATCTCCATGTGTTTGGTTGTCTGTGTTATGTTTCCACCCTTGCCCATGCACGAGACAAATTTGCACCTCATGCACGGCCATGTATATTTGTTGGATACCCTTATGGAAAAAAAGGATATCCTATGTTTGATCTTTAAACTAAAACTATATTTACTAGTCGTGATGTTGTGTTTCATGAGCATATCTTTTCATTGGCAAACCCAAACACCACAACCACATCTCACATCCCTTATACGGTACTTCCATTGCCCATTTCTGATGATGCTCCTATTCCAAAACCACCTACCACCATTGGACCTAGGTACTTCCATTGCCCATTTCTGATGATGCTCCTATTCCAAAACCACCTACCACCATTGGACCTATCAATCCTCCTACTTTCGACACCATTCCCTCTGGCCCGACCACCTACCCAGCCATCAGTCCAAATATTTTGATCACTATTCCAGCATTGGTACCCACCCCTGACATCAATTCTAATCTTAATCCTCTTCCTCCCAAGAGAACTCGCAAACCACGATCTTACTTGGATGATTATGAATGTGATCTCCACCATCTAAATCCTTCTACTGTTATGTTGTTTAGCTGCTCTTTGTCGTCTTCACCAACATGTTTCACAAAAGGTACTCGTCATCCATTAGCTAACTTGATTTCATATGATAAGTTATCTCTCACCCATCAGAGTTTTGTTTCAGCCATATCTTCCATTTCTGAACCTACCTTTTTTTCATTGGCTGTGCAAGACCCAAAATGGCGCGATGCCATGAAAACGGAGTTTCGAGCACTTGAAACCAACAAGATGTGGACCCTCACACCTTTGCCAAGACACAAACATGCCAATGGATGCAAATGGGTCTACAAAGTCAAATATCTTTGATGGATCCGTTGAGCAGTACAAAGCCCGTCTAGTTGCCAAAGGCTTCAATCAAAAGGAAGTATTGGATTACCATGAAACTTTTGCACCAATTGCAAAATTAGTCACTGTTCGATGCCTCACCGCAGCTGCTTCGATCCGTCATTGGCCATTACACCAATTGGATGTTCAAAATGCCTTCTTACATGGTGATTTACATGAAGAAACTTCCAACTGATTTTTCTCGACAGGGGGAGCAACGCGTATGTCGTCTCCAAAAATCATTGGATGTACTTAAACAGGCCGCCCGTCAATGGTTTTCAAAATTTTCGTCAGTTCTCAAAGATGCAAGTTTTCAATAGTCTAAAGCTGACTATTTCCTTTTCACACAACACTTCTAATGGCTTCACTGCCATTCTTGTTTATGTCGATGATATCATCGTGACTGGAGATAATGCTCCTGCCATCACCGCACTGAAAGCCTTCCTTCACCACCAATTCCACATCAAGGATCTTAGCCCATTGAAATATTTTCTAGGCATCGAAGTTGCACGCTCAACTAATGGTATTTGTCTCTCTCAGCGCAAGTACACACTTGAAATATTAAAAGATTCAGGATTCTTGGGTGCCAAACCGGCTCCATTTCCCATGGAGCAGAATATTAAGCTAAGTTCCTCCGAGGGTGAATTACTTGATGACCCAACAATTTATTGCCGTTTGGTTAGACACTTGATTTACCTCACCATCACTAGGCCCGATATTGTCTTCTCCGTTAATTTACTCAGTCAATTCATGAGTACGCCACGGAAACCACACCTTGAGGCTGCCTTACGGGTTCTTCGTTATCTTAAACAGTCTCCGGGCCAAGGCATCCTCTTATCCGCACATTGTAACTTGCAACTCCAAGCATATTGTGATTCAGATTGGGCTAGTTGTCCCGACACACACCGTTCAACCACTGGCTCTTGCACATTTCTTAGAATTTCCCCTGATTTCATGAAAAACCAAGAAACAAGTAATCTTTCTCACTCATCTGCAGAAGCCGAATATCGAGCAATGGCATTAGCATTATGTAAAATTCCTTGGCTTCGTTCCTTCACGATTTTGGCATGGATACCTCGCAACCTGCTTTACTTCATTGTGATAATCAAGCGGCCCTACATATTGCAGCCAATCCCATTTTCCATAAACGGACTAAACATATCGAACCTAATTGTCATTTCGTTCGAGAAAAACTCCATGATGGTACCCTCCAAACAGCCTAAATCCCTACAGCTCATAAGATTGCGGACCTTTTCACAAAACCACTAGGCAATCAACAGTTCAACTTACTCATCGGCAAGTTGGGTGTTATAGACATTCACACTCCAACTTGAGGGAAGTGTTACGATCTCATACGATTACGAGCCGTTTGGAGATCGTGATCTCAAAAGATCTTACTTGATGTAATTTAGAAACATCTATTTTTGTATATCTCCCATTTATATCCTTGCTCTAATTGAGGCAAGACATCTCACCGCGTGAGGCAAGCGTGTGGATCTTTCCTTTTTAGATCTCCCTTTGTACAACTCTACTTAAAGAGCCTCTTGTGTATAGAATTAATATACCGAGAACAATTTCTCTCTACTTGACTACAATAAGAGGCTTATATTCTTGATGAGAAGGTCAAGGTTGAGATTGAGACTGAAGAACATGAACCCTCGAAGTCCTACTTGACTCGAAAGTATACTTAAAGATGATTTCAATTGTAAAAAATGCATTCCAAAAGGCCTGACTTATGATTTATGATTATTAAGGTACCTTCAATTCAGCCAGAGACGTTTGGGATGCTCTATAAAATAAAAGAAATATGATATTGGAGAAGCCATTTCTAAGAAATGCAATAAGTACTTGGGATTCATGATGGTGGATGAAAAATCAACCGTTTCTCAGACACATGATCTCCAAAAGATTGTTATGAATTCTTTTAGAAGGAATGCAGTTTAAAGTGACATCCAATTGATAAATTGCTACCTACTTGGAAGGATTTCAATAACACTCTTCGTCGCAAATCCAATGAATTTATGTTGGAGAGCAATTATTTGGCTTCATATTGAAGAAGAAGCTCATCGAATGTGTTTTTGATTGAGAGTAATTATTTTGCTTCATATTGAAGAAGAAGCTTGTTTCCAGTCTCGTCTCTTGTATTTTCCCTCACGAGAATTTGAGTTCATACTAGAGAGTGAAACCCTTCGACATCCCACAACCATTCACCCCCTTTTACACACACGAGTGCATCATGCACAGAGCCGAGCCCTATTTCAACCCACATCTTTGGCCTTAGGACTTCTCTTCTATTTACTTCTCGTTTTTAATTCTTAAAGAGTTAAAACGGAAACAGAACTCTAGGAGAAGCCAAGTCTTTTCTCAATCTTAACTTTTCAGGAAATACTTGGACAAAGAGGGTGTGAGGTTCATTTTTTCTGACTTTGTGCAGAAGTAGGGAGACCATCAGTTGAAGATTGGGCTGTTGTATCCATAGGGGCAACGTGTCTGTATACTCTACACGAGGATTTCTGAAGCAGCAGCCCGAAGCGCCTTATAGAGAGCGACCTTGGTGGCATCTCATACCCTGTTTTCTCAGCATTGCAGATTCAGTTGTAAACATATACATTTGTTTTTGGAATTAAATCTGAGGTACCCTATAGAAACTTCTTCATTTATTTGATTCCAACATCTCCCCAACAGCCCCTATGTACGACCAGCCTGAAAGGATAGAGTGACTCAGATAGCCGACTTTCGAGTCCCGGATACTGAGTGGTAAAATCAATACTTCGTCTGACATTTGAGACTTAAAATTTTCCTCCACTTCTGACCATGATTGTAACATAAACACGAAAGCATCGTCAATACTCACCTGGCTCCTAGAACTATACGCTGTTTAATTTCCCAGTAAATCTACAGCACACAAGTTGAATAACAAAAACTCTTATTACTTATGGAAAATTCTTTACTTCCTGGCTCTCTTCAGCAGGAAACGCAAGGAAAAAAACCCAAGAGCCAATGTCTGCCAAAACCATCCCTTGGAATTTGCAGGGTCCACCCTCTTCGCCAGGCACCACGCATATATAGCCTCACCAAGATGTGCTGTTGCTGCCAAAAGGAAAACTAACTGTACGGTTCTCATTGACCGGAAGAAGAAAAGGCTGAGAGATCTGATGAGTTGAATTGGCCCAAATCCTGGTAGGAAAGCGGCAGAAAATAATGCGGACATTCCAATCACACAGAAGAGCCATGCATATATGGTGGGTCCATCCAATGTTTTCCTCTTCCTTTCTTGCCAGTATGAGATGGTTGCTGACATCCCCTCTCGAGGACTCACCATGGGAACATAGCCGAGCTCCTGCTTTGCTTTAAGGAAAGAAAAGTAGTGGGTAACTCCAACCTGTTGGGCACAAGTTAAGGATATAAGGGATTTCCATGATCCAAATGATAGGGAACCACAAGTGGTGAGCTTCTGACAAGCTTGGAAACCAACTGGTTATAGCCACTTAAGAGTTAAAACAACGTGTACGTTATAATTACTGTACCATTTCAAAACAAAGTGATCAAAACTCATGAATTTTGATCCAAACAAAGTGACATTGAAATTGAGGTTGTGATTTTTATGAGTCAATCTCTACTGATCAGACTTAAATCAACCATTTTGGTAAACTGAGTGGCAAGGCATTTCTTTCTACAATCTTGTGCAGTACAAAACTTCGGGCCTAAAATATTAGTTGCAGGCAGTTGGGTAGAAGGTATGTACATCAGGAAAATGTTATTGCGTCTCTCTGTGAATTTTGGTCATTATTGGATCATGGCAGAGATTACTTTTTAAATTCTTGTACCTTCTTCGGTTGTATTCAGAGACTCCAGGCATGCAAGTAGGGAGGTCAATAACAAGAAGTCTGCTGTTACATTAATCCCAAAAGGAAGAGATGCAGTAACGAACCTTGTATACTTCAGCAGGAAGGATCAATGGCTGAGGGAGCCATGATCGGTTCAACCAAGGATATAAGAAAGTATAGACAGCCCAGAAAATCCGTCCCAAGAGAAGTGCACGGGGAACATCTAATGTAGCCTTCGGCAAGTCGTACTCCAGGCTTCTGAGTAATGGGCGGATAAATTCAAATGTGTTGATGGGCGATCCTGTAAATGAAAGGGCAACGATGTAGTCCAAGTGAGAAGAAACAGCTTTACTGACAGATAGCAATAAAAGCATGGTTTTACATCAATGGGCATTAAATTGAAGCCGAAGTGAAGCAAAAGAAAGAAAGAAATAAATAAAGGCAGAAGAGAAGGGAATACACAGGAAAAGAAGCTGTCCTTCCCTACCTGTCATAAACATGACACCTGGAGCAGGATAGGCCCAAAGTAGGAGGAATCCTGCCAAGAAAGAGATTCTATAGCTGAAAACTGTCCTGATAGGAAACCCTAACCATCCAATCTATCAAAATAAATTTTGGGCCCTCTACCCGATTTTTTAATCGAATGATAGACTGGATGGTTTTGAGCACTGATCGGCCAAACTCACGCCCTAGAATATCTCCCAGGAAGGACATACCATTCAGTGGGTCCTGATCTTGCTTGCTCCAATTATGCTGCACAGGTAGGGTGGACAATCTTTTATCTTGACTGGAATAGTCCTAAAAACAGAAATCAAGTAAAGCAAACTCAAGGGAATTTGCTTCACCAAAGGTGTAGAGAGCATGTAAGATCATCCCATGTTCCCTGGTTGATATCCCAGATCTCCATAGAGAAAGAACGCAATCATCGAATGAATATCAGTACTCCTGTTGGCCCATCTATTAATAGCAGTGACATAATATACACAACATTTTAGCTTGGTAGTTAGTCAGCTACTTGCATTGATACAAGACAACGACCAACAATCAGATCCCATCTACTGGGTATTGATTTTCATCACATTAGACATCCAGTTGTAATCGGATTTATGTATTTCAGTGGCTATCTCACTATAAATAGTAAAAGAAAGCTCTGAGAAAACAATTGCAACTTGCCAGCTCTGAAATAAAAGCAAAAACATATGTATTTCAGTGGAGGAATCTCACTTTAAATGGTGAAAGAAAACTCTGAAATACAATTGCAACCTGTCAACTCTGAAATAAAAGCAAAAACTAGGAGGCTAAGATTACCAAATGGGGAAGAAGCAACAATAAGTGGCAACCATAAATGTTATTATAATGTGTTCATATCTGAGTGCAGACCTCATTAACATGGAATTTGAGTTTGCATTGTTCAATTGTTCACCATCATCATGGAAGTGATAGCCCTTATAATGATCCATTCTTGGCTTGTTATTGCTCCTTTGTTTTCTAGGTTCCTTTATATTTAGAGGAAGGAGATGCACCTTTGTTGCTTGTTGCCCTCTCTTGCAGTGCTTTGGATGGGATGACTATAGAAACCACCATCACCACCACAGGCATTTCTATTGATCATCACATTGCAATTCTTTTGGTAGCTATGCGCTTTGATGGAATTCTGACCATTTGGAGCTTTGGATGTAATCTAGGATTTGGATTTGACATGGTGTTTTTTCATTATATTGCAATGTGAAATCTTTGTAAGAAATGGTTGATATTTCATCTTTCTTGGTCGACGAGTACTTTTTGCATTAGGGCTTTGTTCATTTCACTTTCCCATCTAGCAATGAGTGGCATGAAAAGTTGTTTTAGATGTTTCAAAACTATAACTCTATTGTAATTTAGACATAGACATGCACCAATGTTGGACACAGATAAAAGTGTCGGATAAAGCCTGCAACCAAAATGCACATACATCTAAATAATAATTTGGAAAATATGTTATTAGATACGTATCATTTGATAGAGGTGCAAAATATGTATGAACATCTCTAGGTAGATACCAAAAATCAAAAGGATATCAAGGGTTTCTCTAGACAGCCAACTCAATCATCTGACACGGATTTCAGGCACATAAAATGTTCAAAAATACAGAGTAATGGTAGTGAAATTGGCCTCTGTCACAGAGATTTTAAGACAGTTACCCAGACAAGGCCTCAGTGCATTTTTCTTTCCTTCCAGACCAAGGTACTAACGTACACGACTTTACCAACAAGCTGGCTTCTTCTTGTTTCTTCTTTCACCCGAGATTTAATGTAACTTATTAGATGCAAAAGTTATATGGTAGTAATACAACCACCCATATGTATAGAATGCTATGTTAGAAGTTCATGCCCATGTCTTACACCGATACAGGTCCATGTCCCAGTTACATAGGCAAGAAGCTCTAGTTGAATGATTTTAGTGGTAAACAATAAGTTGACAAAAAACAGAAGATGGGCTTACAGACACTTGAACAAGAGCAATTGCGATATTTCTGCAGTAACTGATCAGAATAATGGAACAAGAACATGCTTATTGAAACTGGTCTAGTTCAGCAACTACTCAAAATGAAATGAACAAGTTTAATGCTGAACAAGTTCATACGAAATCTGTATAACGGTATGGCATGTACTATATTTCAGCAAAGACTCTTTATCAAACTCATTAGTTCATCCGCTACTTCAATTTCAATAATCCTCGGAACAAATTAAATAAGTCATTACAAAGGACTGATCAGATCTTACCATCAGATATGAAGTATGGCTGGCCAGCAGCTACAGGACGTCCTTCTTTCCCAGGAATGTCATCCAAGAGCCCCATGCTTGCCAATATTAAAGCAAGTACAAGGTTATCCACATAAACCCAATCTGTCTTCACTCTTGCTTCACCGATTTTGAATGTCAACAGGCCCAACTTCGCAAGCAATACTATCCTAGGGAGGTGCCTCTCTTCACCAGGTCCATAGATAGCAGCAGGACGAATCGCACAAGTATAAAGACGGGTTCCATTCTTTTTCCTATATAATATGAAAATATAATCCATATGACCTGGGTCATAATTGCACAAGGAAATGATCCTTTTAAGGCATATAAAAGTGCAAAAGTAGGGACTCTAGAGAAATCATATCTTCCCTATCTGCAATGTACTCAGGGAGCACACATGCAGGTGAGACCACAAAATGGTTCGACTAGGAGATCTCATAGGTATATCGACATGGTCTGATAGTCATGTGACAGCTGGAAAACCAATAACTGCAAACAATTCTGTTAAAAAGAATTATAGATTGGATGATTAGGAGCATCCAACGGGATCATTTTTGGCATAGATCTCCTTGGTGGGACCAATCAGATGGTTGATCCCAACCATGCCGTACGTATGCCACATGCATTCTATACCAGTAGGGAAGACAGGTAAGTCTAGGCTTCTCAAGAAAACTCCAGGTTTCTTCATTATAGACAACATACCCAGATTAATAGAATTCATAATATTTCCCAACAGTGACGCAGGGTATGTAAAACAAAATAACTTTCCAAGAAAATGGTTGGGAAACAAATACAGCCACATGAGATCCACATCCCATTTTCAGGAAAGTTACAGTATATCCCTCTGCACAGAAAAGTGGAACACCTTCATGTCCAACATCCTGCACTGAACACATGGTCCTGCACATATATAGGGATCAGAATCCACCATTCAAAGGATCCACCTAGGAGATCTCAGAACTAAGCAATCTACATCATTCTTATGGACAGTCAGAAAATACAACCAATCCAGAAGAGAATTAACAGACGGATGGTTAGTATCATTTTGATCCAATCGCTACATGGCATAAGGATTCTCCTCAATGGTCCTATAAATGGTGAGTGGCAACTCATCTGCATGTGCACCACATTACAGCACAAGTGGGTCATGAAAGAGTTGAACTCCCCTATCTAGAGTATTCCTCTTAAGTAAGATTACATACTTGAAAGGGCGACCATTGCTCTTGAGAACCAACTGTTCAGCAACAGATTTGCTACGGCCATATGGATCAACATGGTCATCAATAGGTAAATAAGGCAAGGCTTCATTGCCATTCACAATCTCCTTTCCCCCGAACACCACATTGTATGTGCTCACATAGACAAGCCTCTTGATCCCGAACTCGAGGCAAGCATCCAATACATGGCAGGTTCCATTTATATTCACCTCATCAACACGCCCCACTTGGAGCATTTCCTTTCCTGACATGCCATACGAAGCAAGGTGGAAAACGCAATCCGCCCCTCGTAAAGCTCTTTCAACATCTTTTTTCTGGCTCACGTCCCCTATAAATATGAACTTCAGTAAAATAAGAATGTAGATACCATAGCTAACATAAACCCAAGTACAAATCAAGAGCATGGGTTGAGCCTTGGGCTCCCTCTACTGGTTGAGACCAAAGTTGTCAGGAACAGATACGAGAAACACTTCATCTAACAGCAGTCTGTCTATGGCAGTTATCATGTGGCCAAATGTTGCCATCACAGCTTCACTCCCTACTTATCGATTAAAAGAGAAGAGGAAAACACAAAACCCCATAGTTTAGACATGAATAAAATAGCATAGTTTAGCCGTGAATTAAAAAGAATAATTTGATTGTCAGACCAATCAAATTGGCTTATACCAGAAACTTTTAGGGTGAATAAAAAACAATCTAATTGACTAGTGATTCTAACAATTTTTTCCACAAGTAATATTTAGTCGAATGTTTTCTGCTGTACACAGAATATGGTTGATATTTGGAGGCATCAATCTCCTGTAGAAGATATGAGGAATGAAGTTTTCAGAAATAAAATTCCAAATATCAGCATTTAGTTGTATCCTTCTCCAGTTTCACTCCAAAAATTCAATTAGAAAAAAACAAATTTCATGCAGAAATACCGCATAAATTCTTCTCCAAATCGAAGACTCTTAGTCACCACTCTATGGTTGCTTTCCTCAATTGAAGTACCAAACTAGCACATTTTCAGTGACTAAGAAACAGAAAATTAAATTAAACAGAGTTCGATCGTATTCAAAGTAAACATTTTAAAGAACAAATTGTACTATTAATCTTCAACAATGATGTTAATCTAAGGTTGCACCAATACTCAAGGAACTCTATCTAATTATTTACTGGTGTCGATGACCAGTTTTGAATGTCTGTATCACGAAATGCGACCCAAATATGTCCAAATCTAGCCATACCAGAACCCTGAATAATTGGTTTAGGATTAGGGTATAAAAGGGGTTGGTTTGGTAGCCAGATCTATCAGGTAATTAGGGAAATCGGGTTTTAGATCCCGGGTCCAGGTAATGAATAGAAAACATATATCTGAGGGTACCAAGGCCCCAAAATTCCGAGCCTACAGGCCAGCCTGAGCAAAGGGTGCTCAGATCAACCCCCTTGTAAAAGAAGTAACCACGAGTTTAAGGTACATTAAGGCAGTTTTCGGCGACAATGATCCTCTGAAACACGATGAAGTTGTGAAGTCAATTAAAGCCAATAAGGTGAGTGCATTGGGCCTGATAGAGATAAAAGTTAGAAGTGTGAACAAGAATGCTATTTTTAACAAAATGTTGCCAAGTTGGGCCATGATGGAAAACTACAGACACTATATGGCTTTGCTAAGATCTCTATAGTCACAGTTAATCTCATCAAAAAGCTGATCAAGTCAGTTACTCAAAGGTGCAATGTGTGGGTGAGGATAAGTGCTTTCATAGTTTCATCTATCCAGAGTTTATGCTTGAAATAATCATGAGGGAAAGAGTCTTTGGGCTAACATTATCAACTTTTCTCAGCTATCAAAGGAACCACGGGTTCTTATGGGTGACTTCAACACAGTTAAAACAGCACATGAAAATATTGGTGGAAAAGCTGTCCATCCGAGAACTACTACCAATTTTGTAGAATGTTTGGGAGAAGTTGGGCTTATGGATATCACCCATGGAGCAACCGAAGTCAAAGAGCAGCCAAATTGCCTCTAAATTGGACCATACTTTGGTGAACTCGAAATGGTTAGCTGAATACAACAATGCTGAAGTAGAATTTCTTAGTCCTGGAATATCGACCACTCCCCAATGTGTTAACTTACAAAAAGTTTACTCCTAAAGGAAAGAAACTATTAAATTTTTTTAACTATTGGACGGAGCACCCTGATTTCATTAATCTGGTTCAAGAAAAATAGAACATCCAAGTTCAAGGAAACCATACTTTCAGATTGGTGAGAAAACCAAAAGTGCCGAAGTGTGCTTTAAAGGATTGGAACAAACTAAATTTTAGCAACATAAGTGGTAGAGTTGCTAATCTAAAGCTGCCATTGATGGAGTTCGCCATTGACGGAGTTCCAAGTGTTGCTTCAAACTAATCCAACAGATTGTGACCTTGAAGCCAAAGAGAAGGATCTTCTAAAAGAGTATTCTGTTATTGATTCCCATGAAGAAGCCTTCCTCAAGCAGAAGGCTAGGATTGAATGGCCGAGTTTGGGGACTCTTAACTCTCTCTCATTTCTTTACAATTCTATCTTCGCTAGAAGAGCCAGTGACAATATTACTTCCATATACAATCAGAAGAAGAAAAAGCTCACACAAAGGAGGACATCCAAAATTTTCAGCATATTTTCAGCATATCCTGGGATCTGAACATGACATTGATTATCCAAAATTTGCTTGACGCGTTATTCTTTTTTTTTTTTTTGACGCATTATGCTTTGAATCCTCGCTTTCCGAAGTTCAGAAGGAAGATTTGAATAGGGATGTCTTTGAAGAAGAAGTTAAAGCAGCCTTATTTGCAATGAAGAATGGGAAGGTGCCTGGCCTTAATGGGTACGCTGTTCATTTTTTCAAGGTAGTTTGGTCTGTTGTTGGAGAGATTTCACCAAAGTGGTTCAGAATTGTTACAAGTCTAGCAAGTTTCTTTCGGCAGTTAACTTTGCGCTTATCACATTGGCACCTAAGGTCATTAACCCCTCCAGCTTGAATGACTCCCGTCCAATCTCTTGTTCCAATGTTATTTACAAATGTATTTTCAAAGTTATCACTAACCGTATCACAAAAGTTATTGCTGGCTTGGTTAGCTTCAATCAATCAGCCTTCATTCCAAGTAGAAACATCATAGATAACATTCTCCTTTTTTTTTGATTGGTAAGTAATTATCACAGTGACAAGAGCCCTCTGAGATTTACAGTAAAAATTGTTCTCAGTAAAGTGTATGATTCAATGAGGTGGGAGTTTCGATGTTCTCCGTGAATTCAATTTTCCAAAGAAAATGATTATTTGGATAAAGGCATGCAAATCCTCTCCTATGTTCTTTATCTCAGTTAAAAGGTGCTCCACTGGTAATTATGCCAGCAAATGAGTCCTGTGACAGGGTGATCCTATGTCTCCATATATGTTTGTTGGTCATGGAAGTATGTTCAGCTCTTATGAGAAGAAAAGTAGCAGAACAGGTCTTCAAATTACATCCAAAATGCATCAATTCCCAAGTTTCCCACCTACGTTTTGCAAACGACTTGATGGTGTTTTTCAGAGGTGATGTTGAATCGGCCAAAGGCTTGAGCAATATATTAGACAACTTCAATAACCTAGATGGCCTACAAGCAAGTACGAGGACAATATTCTTCTCAGGTGTTGTGAGCAGCACCAAGCTATCAGTGAGTAATTGGACTTTTTAGAGGAATGTTAGGCTGTAAGTATTTGGGACACCCACTCTTCTCTACAAGACTTTGAGCCACCAATTGTCAACCTCTTATTGAAAATATGTGCTTAAAGAGTCCAGTCATGGAAAAGCAAGTTTCTCTCAAAAGTGAGAAGACTTGAGCTAATTAAATTTGACCTTAATAGTATCCATATCTCCTGGAGTAATTGTTTCATGCTTCCAAAGAAGATTCATATGGCTATCCAACAAGTGTGCAACAGGTTTTTATGGGCTGGACCAGAAATGCAAAAAAAGACTCATTTGATCTCTTGGCTTTATGTGTGCAGACCTAAGTCGGAAGGAGGATTAGGTTCGCTGAAATAACATGGCATAACTGGGTTAATTTTTCAGGCAATAAGTCACTCTGGACCCAACGAGTTAAAAACAACCTGATCAAGAGGAAAAGTTTTGGACCATGCCAATTCCAAAAGATTGTTCTTGGGCATGGCGCAACATTCTCAAGTCAAGGGAAAAGGTAAAGGAGTTTGTCTTGCATAAAATAGGTAATAATGAGAAAGCATCTACATGGTAGTAACCCATAGCACCAAATGAGTATTTTAAAAGAGGTAAGTTATGACATGAGTTTGGATGGTAATGCCAAGGTGTCTTCACTTATTCTTAGCGGTTCATGGATGCCCACAGCCGCCACAACCGAAGATATCTCTCAAGTATGGCATATTGGGTTGAGTCCCTATAGGAATGAAGATAAAATTGTACAGAATCATCTATTACATGCATGTATTCAAGTATTCTCCTACTTCAACTGTTAAGGCTATGAGAAAGACTTCTAAACAAGTTCCTTGGCATAAGCTGAACTGGTACAAGGTAGACATACCGAGGCAGTTTATTTCTTGGTTGACTATCAATGGTGGTTTAAACTTTAAAGACCCAGGATAAGTTGTGAAATGGAAAGTTGTCAATTTATCAAGGTGAATATTTTGTTGGAACTCCAACAAAAGTGATCAACACCTATGTTTTGAGTGCCTTTACACTAGAATCATATGGCAGCAAGCTCTTCTAACATCTAGGTTCTTAGACCGATTGGGAATAGTTCAGCTGAATTGGATTGGGTGCTGGCCAACTTCACTGGAGATGACCTTGCAGCTTGTATGACGAAGGTGTCCATTAATAAAGTGGTACATCACATCCAGACCGCGAGAAATGGCAGAATTTTTCAAAACAAATTTCTTCCCAAGGAGATTATCTGGGCTAAGATCTAATCAGATACAAGGCTCCAGGTTGCAAAGGCCAAGAGGGTAGTTGAAGATACTCCTCGCAACAGAGAGCTTTATAGCAGTTGGAAGATAGATGTAGAGTTTAAAGCTCCTTGCCGAAAATTATGCAGGTTGATCCCTCCAAAAGAATGTTTGTGGTTGCTTTATATGGATGGATCACTTTGTGACACTATTGGTGGGTATGGTGACTTTATTAGGTGTGATGACGGTGAACCACTAGTGGCCTTTGCAGGTGGAGAAGGAAGAAGGTCAGTACAACGCTGATATTATCAAGGCAATCAAATTCGATAAAACTCTAACTAGCGGCCAAAGCAATGATATGGCTAGAGAGGTCATGGATGAGGAGATCAAAGAAGCTTTGTTTAGCATGAATGATGGGAAGGCACCGGGGCCTGATGGCTATAACGCATGTTTCTTCAAGAAAGCCTGGCGGATTGTAGGTCCTGACTTTATAAAAGCTGTCAAAAACTTCTTTAGAGCAAGTAAGCTTCCAACCGGAGTTAACTCAATGTTTATCACTCTCATTCCAAAGGTAAGTTATCCTTCAACGCTGAATGATTATAGACCAATTTCATGTTGTAATCTGGTTTATAAATGCATCTCTAAGATCATTGCGAATAAAATGAAAGGTGGACTTCCTGATCTGGTTGATCCTACCCAGTCTGCCATCATCAAAGGCCGGAAGATTAGTGACAACATCATGATATGCCACGAGCTTTTTCGAAGCTACCATCTTGATACACATAAGCCCCGTAGTACAGTGAAGATCGATATCAAAAAAGCCTATGACTGCTTAAGATGGGAGTTTATCATTGACATGCTTTCCACGATGAATTTTCATCCTATGGTTATTGAATGGATCCGGATATGCATCACTTCGGTTAAGTACTCTATCCTAGTCAATGGTTGTCCTGAAGGTCATTTTGCGGGTCAGAAGGGCATACGGCAAGGGGATCCCATCTCTCCATATATTTTCGTCTTGGCTATGGAAGTGTTTAGTATCATGTTGAATCAACAAGCGTCAAATTGGCTATTCAAGTTACACCCTAATTGCTCATCTCCCCGGATCACTCACTTGACATTTGCAGATGATCTTATGGTATTCTTTGGAGGAGATGTTCAATAAGCAGCTATCTTGAATGACTCTTAATATGTTTAAAGATGTTTCGGGCCTGGAAGCTAACAGAAACAAGAGTACAATCTTTTGTGCGGGAGTCGATGAATCTACCAAAGAGGAACTTATAGATATTCTGGGATTCAAAGAAGGTAACATTCCAATTCGTTATTTGGGTTTGCCTTGTGTCAAAGTGATTATCTGTAGTGGACTGCCAACCACTATTAGACCGCATCACATAAAATTCAATCTTGGAAAGGGAGAATATTATCCTATGCAGGGAGATTGGAACTAATCAAATCTGTAATTAATAGTATCCAGGTTTTCTGGAGTCTCTGCTTTATATTCCCGAAAAGTGTTATCAGAAAAATGACCAGATTATTTCACATATTCCTATGGGGAGGGCCCGATCTTCAATGCAAAGCTCATGCAATCGCATGGAAGGAGATATGCAAGCCAAAGAGGGAAGGGGGGCTAGGTCTCAAATATCTGGAAACATGGAAACAAGTGGAGGTCTTAAGGCACACATGCTATTGCCTCTAATAAGGATAGCTTATGGGTCGAATGGATTATGGATTAAAGCAAACCTTATCAAAAAGAAAGTCTTCTGGACTATGATAATCCCGGACTCTTGTAGTACAATTCTTGTAATATTGGCTTCTATAATGGGCTTACATCACTTCCTTGTGTTTTGTTCATGTAGGTGATCAAGCTCAAGGCCTAAAGAAGGGTATCGGAACACAAGTCCAAGAGCTCGAAATTCAACTAAGGCCCAAAAGCCCAGTGTAAAGTCCCAGTCTAATCAAAAGAGACCAAAATTAATATCATTGGCCACATGCAAGGACTCGAATAAATCATTAGATGTGCTTGGCCGAAGACATGATGCGATGACATGGCAAGCATGGACAATAAACATCTAAGGAGGATCATGTTTGGAAATTCAAAGGATGTATGGCATTGGCAATTCACATAGTATGGAAAGTGTTTTTATCAAAAGAAACAAATTGTTAGAAGATGCATTGGATACACAAAAAGTGGCGTGTCACGATGGTGGGCTACAATGTTGGGCCCGTGAACCAAGGTGTTGGATCTTGGTAATCCACGTAGAGGGCGGTCTTACAAGAGATGGTGAATAATGGTGGACTGCATGGCACAACTAATGAATGGTTGTGATAAAGCAATGCACATGACATGATGTTATGGGCCAACAAGGTTGTGGGCCAAGAGATAATCACATGGACAAGAATAGGCTCGACTACAAAGAGTTGCTGAATCGGTGGACCATCACAAGGGTTGGAATGTGCATGATTTGACTAATCTGTGGGACCAAAAGATACCATATATTAGTGGAGCATGATATAAAGTGGGGCCCACGGGTTTTAAAGAATGGGGTATTTTGGACTAATAAGTTGCTGGACGATGGTCAAAGACAAAGAGGTGGGACCCTCATCTCACCTTCCCACATCTCACCTTCCCATCTCAATTTCCCATCCCACATCTCACTCTCTCAACACACCATCTCAATTTCTCATCTCACATCTCACATCTCACCCTCTCAACTCATTATCTCACCATCTCATGACTTTTTCTCTTTACAAACCTTTCCACATGTTTCTCTCATTCCATCCCACAAAAGTTCCCCCTCTCAAAAGGTAACTCACTCTCTCCAATGAAATCATCCCAAGTGATTCACTCCACGTCTCATCTACTTACCTTCCCAAGACTCCTTCCCTCTTTCCACGTAATTGACTCCACAATCCACTCCACGGTTATGACTTCTACAAAAGCAACATATCCTTGATTCCCAGGAGATATCCGAGGTCGCACCACCTTTCTCCATCATACAACACCTCCATTGATTCATCTATCGAGAAGGGAACACCACTGCCCAACACCACACCAGCGCCTCCTTCACCATCATACGCCTCTCACTTCACCACACTTCACCTTCTCCATATACCTCCCATCTCATCACGCACTCATCCATCCTTGCATACCACATCTCTCTCAAAGATTGGGTTAAAAATATCATCGCCAAACAGCTACTCCATCGACTATTGAGTACGTGGAACAGTTTGGGATACCATCTTCTTAATCAAGTTTGGATCATACCATTGGGAAATGGTGTTTCAATTTCTTTGTAGTTCTCTTGGCTGACCGGATCTTGGTTTGGGTGGCGACTTTTGAATAGTGATGAACAAGTTTTCTTTACTCGTCTTCTTCTTCTTTGTTTTTATTTTATTTTTCTTTTGAATTTTTTCTTGGTTTTGATTGTACCGTTTATCGATCATTAACAAGAGATTGACAATCTCTGATAATGACCGGCTAAACCCTCTTCTCTAAGGTTAAGGTTGTGAAACCTTCTTCCTATCTATGTGGATGATTTGATTTTGTGAATCGTTAATCCGATTGAGTGAATTATTTTATTTAGATATTTGTTTGCTCTATATGTTCTTTGATATGTTATGATCTCCGGATATATCAGATGCTCGGATCCCCTGTGAGTGAAAGACAAGAGTGTTAATTTCTATTTTTCTTATTCGGTTAAGTTAACGGTCGGGTTCTTAGTGTTTTACTTTCTGTTCGGATTAGAAATCTATTCTAATTGCGAACGTGTGTTTATTAATCGAAGCATAGAGAAGAAAATGTGGATCTTCCTGAAACCTTAGATTTCTCATTCTTACCTCACACTATCTGTTATTTTTATTTTTCTTCGACTTTACAAAGTTCGATAATCTTGCTCCATTCTAATTGAGTGGATATTAGTCTTACAAGTCACTCTCTTTAGTCTCTTTCTTTTCTTTTCGTTTGTAGTTTCGTGTCCGTGGTTCTTGCACACGAGTCAATCCATATGGATTCGACCTTGTTAAGTGCTACAACATACAACTTATATACTTGCAAGTAAATTTTACTCTAGACGGTTGGTTCAATCATTTGGATCAAAAGTCCGGGCGTAACAGGTACGGAGAAGGTGTTGCGTAGTCGAACTACAACAAGTTAACACAACATCAAATAGGAAATGGGGAAAGAACTAATATATGGCATGATCCTTAACATCCTAAAGGAATTTGTTGGAGATGTTGGACAAAAATCAGAGAGTTGATATGAGCTTACAGGCTAGTGATACAATGGCTAGCATCATCAATAATGGGGAATGGAAAGTTATGCAAGCACACGCGAAAGAAATGGAGCAAACATGGAAGATGTTAGAGGAAGTTGATTTTTTTTTATAAGGGTTAGAGGAAGTTGATATAGACCCATTAGATGAAGATGAGGTAGTTTGGAAGCCAACTGAATCAGGGAAGTATAGTCTCAGAGCCGCTTATGAAGCTATGAGGGAGAGAAGCGTTGATGTAGATTGGGGGAGGCTAGTATGGTCTAAGAAGGCTCTCCCACGGCATAGCTTTATAGCTTGGTTTGCTATCAACGGAGGTCTCCTTACTAAGGATAAACCTCAAATTCGTCAATTTGTTAATAACAGTAAGTGCATATATTGTTGGGCGGAGGAGGAAACAGTAAAGCATTTGTATTTCGATTGCATATTCACGAAAGCTATTTGGGCAAATATCCTTCACTTATCTCGGTATGCTAGAGGAGAGTGGCTGATTCTGAGATGGAAGCCCAATGGATACTTAGTAATCTGATAGGATCTGACATCCGTGCTCAAGTTATGAAAGTAGCATTGTGTGATACGATCTACTTTATTTGGAAGGAAGGAACAATTGGACATTTCAAAATATGTTCTGGCCTAAAGAATTTATCTTAAACCAGATTGTTCATACCACTTGAATGAGATTTATGACAGGGAAGGATAATGTTGAAGAGAAACCTAGCTCCCAGGAGTTTTTAACTCTTGGAACATAGAGGTCAATTATGAGCTTCCTCAGCCTAAATCGTGTAAATGGAGCCCTCCAATAGCTGATAAGTGGCTACTAAATTGTGACGGTTCGATGCAAGATCCATTGGCCGGATAGGGAGGCCTTATTAGGTACTCAAATGGTAACAAGATCATATGCAGGGGGGTGTAAGAAAGTTTCTGTTGGGTTCCATGAGCTCCAAGCTATAGCCGTTGGAATCCAAATTGCTATATCTCAGGAGATCAAGAAAAAACAAATGGCGAGTTACTTGGAGTATGCAGTAGGGATCATCAAAGGGGACTGGAAACCACCCTGGCAAGCTCGCAAGGTAGTCCGAGAGATTCTTCATAACTAGGAACAGTTTGAAAGTATTCTGATAGATCATTATAGAGAAGTGAATAGGGCAGCAGATTTTTTGGCGTCATCCCTTGATGCTATTGGTTTTTGCACTTAACATTCTCATTCTTTCCATCCTGATCATGTTAATATCCTGAAGGATGATGCCTTGGGCATGTTTACAACAGATTGTAACTTTGATAATTAATGAACAGGTAGGGGTTTGCCTAACCCAAGCTTATTTACCGAAAAATAAAAACTCTTTAAGGTGGTACGTATTGTGTAAAGAAGAAGGTTTGAGCAACCCCTTGCACACGCCTGGAACAAAGGTGTACTCCCAATGCCCAACTCCTTTATTAATCAGGTCCATCCTCTCAAGCAATCGGAAAGAGATGATTGTTACCAATGAAACATAAGTGCTATCTCACCCAATGTCTTTCCGACCATCTGATCCATCTCATGCTGATTTTTAGACCCAGGGGGTCCTCTACGTCGAACCAGATCAATCAATTCAAGGATTTGACTGAAAACATTGAATTCGTCACAGAAATACAAAAATTTAAAACTGAAAATAGAGAAAAGGAAGCAAAAACACAAAAATTAAATCCTAATTTGTAGAAAAACAGTTAAAACTTAAAACGATTCAAGATGAGACCGAAAAACTTGGTCCAAATAAGTTAGAAGAGCACCGACATTTAAACAAGAAGAAGCCCTAGGTCGCCAAATCAAGTTTGAAAGTAACTGGGAACAGTTTGAAAGTATGTTGATGGATCATGTGTATAGAGAAGTGAATAGGGCAGCAGATTTTTTGGCGTCATCCCTTGATGCTATTGGTTTTTGCACTTTACATTCTCATTCTTTCCATCCCGATCTTGTTAACATCCTGAAGGATGACGCCTCTGGGCATGTTTACAACAGACTGTAACTTTGATCATTAATGAACAGGTAGGGGTCTGCCTAACCCCAAGCTTATTTACCAAAAAAAAAAAAAATACTCTTTAAGGTGGTACGTATTGTGTGCAAAGGGGAAGGTTTGAGCAACCCTTTGCTCATGCTTGGAACAAAGGTGTACTCCCAATGCCCAACTCCTTTATTAATCAGGCCCATCCTCCTAAGCAATCGGAAAGAGACGATTGTTACCAATGAAACATAAGTGCTATCTCACCCAATGTTTTTCCGACCATCTGATCCATCTCACGCTGATTTTTAGACCCAGGGGGTCCTCTAGGTGAACCATCGTAGGTATTTCTGCATGCTCAACACGTGTGCTAAGCATTAGGTTGACAGATCGTGTCAATTCAACTTTTTTTTGTCCTAATCCGTCGAACCAGATCAATCGATTCAAGGATTTAACTGGAAACATTGAATTCGTCGCAGAAATACAAAAATTTGAACTCAAAATAGAGAAAAGGAAGCAAAAACACAAAATTTAAATCCTAATTTGTAGAAAAACAGTTAAAACGATTCAAGATGAGACCGAAACTTGGTCCAAACAACTTATAAGAGTACCGACATTTAAACGAGAGAGAGAGAGAGAGGGACAGGAAACCATATAAAAATCGAATTAAAAAAATTAATCGAAGCCTTGGGTCGCGAAATCGAGCTCGATCATCGATTAGGAGATAGATCAAACGCAGAAACCCTATCAAAATTGAATCCTAAATGGATGAATTAGGGTTTAGTTTCAAGTACCTTGAATGCACTGAAGGCCGATCTTCTTGAGATTGTCCGACCAAGGAGATGACCTACGAGGATCTAAGGTTCGTACCTCCTTGGCTCCCCTTCTTATAAGCTCTGAGCAGAGAGTAGAGCCCACGAAGCCAAGCCCGCCCGTTACCACGAAAGTGTTTCCCTCTATGCCCTCGTTCTCGCTCAAATGCATCTTCTTCTTTTTTTCCTTATCACCCTCCTTTGCTCCTAAGTTCCTCCTTAACGTGAAGTTCGGAGAAAGAAGAAAACTGACGACCAGGCACGATTTTGTGTCATACGCAACACCCTATCAAATATCTTATTACAAGTTCCAACGCTGTTGACTCCCGAGTAAAACTTCGATGACAGGGCCCTGTCATCGAACCAGAAGACAGGGCAGATAGACAGACACGTGGATTCCACATATGCGACGTAACTCGGGTCAAGTTGAGCTTTCTCACATTTGAATTTCAAAAATTAAAATTCAAAATCTATTTAAAAAAAACAATAAAAAGTTTGAACTTTTAAGTGTGACGCACTCTTCCCCTATTCTCGAATCCTCCCCTCTCAAACCCTCCCATCTCAAACTCTCACTCCCCCTCCCCTCTCAAATCCGAATGAAACTTCCACACTTCTTCCGCCGCTTCTTACGTGATTGTCGCCGCCGAACAAAGGTAAAGTAGGGAACGCACTTCGCACTTCCCGCCGATCTTCCTCTCCGCATCCTCTTCTCTCATCCTCTTCTTACTCTTGATGGGTTTCTAGAGATTAAGCTTATGACGAAGACTTAGTCTAAGAAAAATCACGTATCTATGAAGACTTTGCGACCTATTTCGATCTCCATTTTTTGCTATGCCCCAAAACTATATTTTTTGAAGAGGTTTTTTGTGCAATTTTCTGGTTCGGCTACAAACAGTTTAGGGTTTGAGCAAACAAATCCCTTTCTTACGGAAAAATTTCAGATGCATTGGACTTTGGATGCAGTCGATGCAAAGGGCTCTCATTGTCCTACATAGCTCAATTTTCGGAACCCACTAACCGCATAGATCTTTAGTCCAACCTTTGGTAGATATACATAATAATTTCTAGCCGTTGGATTAAGTACCAAAAATATGCAAAAAGATGCTTGAATCTAGAGACTAGAATCAATCCAAAAAAGTGTTAAATTGTATGGCTAGAGAAAACCAATCAGACTGATTTTTCGTATATATATTCATCAACCGGTGGCCTAAACATCGACTGCATCCAAAGTCCTCTGCATCTAACATTTTTCCCTTTTTTTACATATTTTTTGCTCAAAAAAGCTCTGAAAATGGCGATCAAAACAGAGAGCCAATACCTCGTAGTTCACGGCATATAGAAGAGGTCCACTGATCTGAAATTGAATTGCCCTACACTAAATTGGATTTCCCCTGCCAAGAAACCATTTCTTACCTTTTCGTTTTGGGCAAAGGATAAAAAAAATAAGAGGAAAGTATAAAAATAAAATAGGAAAGTATAACTCACCCAATAAACAAGTTTGGGCGCGGTTATTTTCACGTTGGCGGGAGGTGAAGCGAATGGATGGCGGGATGGAAGGCTATTTTCGTCCCACTAATTTAACTCAACTTGACCAGAGTTATGTCGCATAAGTGGAATCCACGTTCTATCTGCCCTGTCTTCTGGTTCGATGACAGGGCCCTGTCATCGAAGTTTTACTCGTTGACTCTCATATCAATGCACACTTGCTTATTTCTCTAAGTTCAATCATCGTGCACTCGAGTATTCGCGGAAAAATTTTAGATGCAGCAGACCTTTTGGATGCAGTCGATGCAGAGGGGTCTCGTAGCCCAACATGACTCATTTTCGTGGGCCCACTGACCGCATGGATGTTTACCCCACCCCTTGATGGATATGCATACCAAAAATCAGTCTCACTGATTTTCGCTAGACATAGATTATAATACATTTTTAGGATCGCGAGTGGCCGTTGGATTCAAGCATGTTTTTTGCATATTTTTGGGAACTTAATCCAACGGCTAGAAATTATCAAATGAGATTGATTTTTGGTTTGCAAATCCACCAAGAGTTAGGTTAAACATCCATGCGGTCAGAGTCCTCAAAGAATGTGCCACGTGGCTCATATTGTGTCCTGTAACGGGAGCCGGTCAAAAAGGCATTCTGGAGCCCGACCCATAATAAATATGAAAAACTTGGCCCATCCATTTCACTCTGTATTGATCCACACATTTCACAATTCCCTGGTACAAGGAGAACAAAAAAAAAAAAAAAATGAATACAAAAAACAGAGACATTATTGTCCTCAAAAGACTAGAAGAAGTTGAAATTGTTGATTCTCAAGTTCCCACAAGCATAAGCATTGAGGAGTATCTCATTATGTGCAGACCAAAACTCAGCTTTCAATCCAGCTCTCCGCAATGCCTTGAGGATCTTGTTCCTATGTACATATCCTGTAACTGCAACTTTCTGACTACTGGCATCCACTTCCACCTTCTCAATCCCTGAAATCACCCAAAAAACCACAACTGTTTTAAGATTGTGTAAGGTCACTGCAGTGCAATCAGATTGATCTAAACCGGATTGATTTAATAAAATGGCTATATCAAACAATGGAAAATGTGTTTTCCCATGAAAATACGATTTTCCCTCTGGAAAAATATTGGCAATCAAACACGCCCTAATAGGAAAATGAGAAAACAGTAATTAATGCAGTAATGAATTTAATTGGTTTAATATTTTCACAAGAATTCTATTGTAAAAAGGTAAAAAAAAAAGAAAAAAGAATGAAATAGAATAATAAAAAACAAGAACGATAAGGCCGTGTTTGATTACCAAGTGGGAAAATTGCATTTTCCTTTGGAAAACACAACTGTCCATTGTTAGATAGCCAGTATAAATCTGTATAATTTTTCTTAACAAGCCAATGAAATTTGGATAATTTTTCCTACTAAGCCCGGAATTTATTTTCCATCCAGATAGGTGAGAATTCATTTCCACCTGAAAATACACCTTTATTTTCTCACATGATTGAAATATATGTGTTCTCAGATGCAATCAATCAGCCATTTAAGGCATATCTCAGATGTATTTTCTTGGAAAAAATTTTCTTGCAATCAAACACGGCCTAAGAAAAGTACTAGGACCTAATCAAAAGATCTAATTTTTTTTTAGGACAAAACTGAATCTCTTAGGGGTTTTATTTTTGATGGTTTAAATGGTAAGAAATAATTTATTGACGAGGGAAAAAGAATATCCCATTAAAATGTAAATTCTTTATTTCTTCGCAATAGTGCTAAAATGTCACTTGGTCATGGTTTGAAGTCTCAGTCGATACCGTTCCGGATCGCACGATCTGGATCGACATTGGAAGAAGTCACCGATCTAACCGATAATTGGGTTGTCTCGCCGACAGATCCCGAGATTTTGAAACCATGCGCTTGGTTGTTTGTTCATAGTACGTTTTACCTACATGTGTAGTTATCTAGAAGAAAGACTGAAATATCATACCCTTTACTTTGGACAGGCATTTCCTGAGTCTCTTCTCATGTATCCCCACCATCTCCACCTTCAATTCGACAGTCTACAATGCAGATTTTCATGTATATTAAAACGCGAGACCAAAAATACAACCATGGCATGCCCCATTCTAGTCGCATCCATACCACCCCATGACCCATGAATCAAATCGTGTAAACAAACAAGCAAATTAATTCAAATCAAGGCCACACTACACCAAAAAGCAGAAAAAAACGACGGTCGGGAACCATCCTAACAAAAATGGAAGAAAAAATTTGAAATTTTGAAAACAAACAAACCCAATTGTCCTAAAAAATGTCATTCAAGTAGAGAAAACCCATGTTGCAAACATAAAATTAGAACATAAGAAGCAAAATCTATACCTCCATGAGAAACCCTTTGATTGAAAAATGATGATTTGGAAGATGTAGAGATGAACAATAAAGGGAAAACAAGGGCAATGATTAGAAGTCTAGAACAATTGGAATGAAGAGAGAGGGGGGGAATGTTGGTATATATGGGAGAGGGAGACATGATAAAAAGATGGAATAAACAAAAAAGTGGGTCATGGTGTCTGCTAACAAAACTAGGTGTTGTGATCTTCTTTTGTTTGCTTTTTTCAAAGAGAAACATAACAAGAGAACAGCACGGTTATATCGAGGGGATGTAACTTGTGAGCTCAAGCTTCAAGGCTTCCCTCTGAGGAAAGCAATGTGAGTCTCAAGTTTTTGAAATGATGGGCTTTGACGGGTCCAACTTAGCTTTTCTGGGATCTTTGGGTTCACAGAGAATCGGGGGGAAGTAAAACTTTGATGACACCGAGCTTTCATCGAGGCTGATGATAGAGCATAATATGAGCCACGTGGCACACTCTTAGAGGACTCTGAGTGTATGGATGTTTTTCCAATCCCTCGGCGGACCTACACACCAAATATCAGCATGATTAGTGATTTCAAACCTTTGGATCTTTGTACCTCAAATAATGGTCAATAATGCTAAAATTCCACGGTTAAAAATCAACCCATGAAAACAATTCCAATCCGACGCTTATAAATTATTAATCAGGCTGATTTTTGGTCTAGATCCACTCAAGGACTGGCCAAACATCCATACAGTCAGAATCCTCTAAGAGTGTTCCACGAGAACAATTGGACAATATCCTGAGTTCTGACACGTGGCATAAATATAGAGGAATGGATATCCGACTTTGAATATATGTCCCTCTTATTCGATCTTGTATTTAAAAAATCAATACGGTGAAATGATCTCAACCATCCGATGAGCCACGTGTTCTGATACCAAGTCTTAAATTCGCGTTTATATGTAAGGTCATGCCTTTGTCCAAATTGGAGAGGTAGAAAAGAAAAAGCGGGAAAAGGAAAAGGGAATAAACGGTCCTGCACATTCAAGAAATAAACCGTAGTGCAAGTTTGGTATTTTCTTGGTGGTGTGGTTTTCCGTGCTTAAAACAGCATATATTGTGACGTAGTAAGCCACGCCTTTTGAGGTTGGATATACGACCCTATGGATGTTTGGTCAATCCTTAGGTGGACCTACAGATCAAAAATCAGCCTGATTAATGATTTCAAGCCTCTGGATTTTTGTACCCAATTAATGGTCAATAATACTCAAATTCCCATGGTTAAAAATCAACCCATGAAAACCCAAACAACTCCAAGAAATCACTAATCATGTTAATCTTTGGTCTGTAAGTGCATCTAGGGTTGGGCGAAACATCAATAGTATCATAAATACCTGTTTGGTACATGAGAAAAAGAGTTCCGACGGTGAATATTATCTTGGCTAAATATTTGCTCATAGCAATACTTAACAGTGTTTGGTACGTGTACGAGCTAGCTCACTTCAGCTTACTTCATTTTCTTTCAATTTAAGTGGGTCCCACATATTAAAGTAAGTCAAAAATAGGTTGGGTCAGTGCGGGAACCACATATTATGTCAAAGAATAAAAAAAAATTCATTTTTATCTTTTTTATATATTAAAAAATTAATTTTTATTGAAATAGTGATTTTCCGGCGAGAAAATAAAATTTTCTCATCAAGGCATAATCGGCGTGAAAATATTTTCACAAGGGGGGGGGGGGCAAATATGTGGGCCCGGCTAAATATTCGCCAAGGGTGGGTGGCTGCCAAACACAGCCGGGCGAATATTTGCCCGCCGCGGTGCGTTACCAAACAGGCCCTAAATGTCTAAGAATATGCCATGTAGTGTATATTGTGATCGGTCAACAACTTTACTGACTGGCACTGGTCAGCAAAGCTCTACTCAATATCCACAACATATGATTGGAAACTTTTAGGCCACGTGTCACTCAATCAACCCTTTCTTTTTGTGACGGGATATTAACACCTGCAATTTCGCTCAGGAAAGTCAAGTAACAAATTTTTTTTAACATAAATGACAATTCTATCTCACTCAAACCACCCACCGAAAAACCCTAAAAAAAACAAAAAAGAAGATGAGGAGGTGGCCGTTGTCGTTGTCATTGCCGCTGCCACTGCAATCACAGGTACCTCTCTCTCTCTCCATGGGCTGTTGAGACAAGCAACCTAGAAACGAGAGGGAGAGGGAGAGCAAGAGAGAGAGAGAGGGAGAGAAAGAATGTGTAGAGAGTGAGAGAAAGGGAGAGAGGGAGAGTGAGCGGCCTCCTCCTACTCTTCCTCTTCTTCTTCTCTGTGGTTTTTTTTTCTGGGTGGGTGTGAAGTGTTACTTGGTGCGAAGAGTGAGAGGTAAATTTTAGGGGTTTACTGAGTGAATGGGTTTACTAAACGAAATTGTGGGTACCAATATCATGTCCCTTCTTTTTTTGCCCCTTGTGGCATTGTTGTCATGTAATTGGATGACCCACTCATAAATTGAAACCGTTAAGAGTCTATCACCTACTGTGAAAACAGAAACTAATTGCCCACACAAGAAGTGAGAGGAAGCTTTGTTGAAACTAGTTGAGGTGCAAGGCCTGTAGGCATCTCAAGTGGCAAAGTAGGCCTCCCATGTGGCAAAAATAAACATTTTAGGAGAAAAAATTTATGTGGATCATTTTTGTACGTGGAACAGTGGAGGTATCTCATGTGCTGCCATGAGTCCATTTTGGTCACTAGAGAAGTGACCTATCTCAATCACTAAAGCCTCTACACTTGACACGTATCCATTACATTATTTTTAAATTTTAAACTTCTTTAAATCAACTTTGTGAAGGTTGTCATAGGTACTTGTCAAGGTGTGTAGTGGCTTTGGTGATTAAGATATATGTCACGGGCCCACTAACCGAGCCCATTACAAGCCCACAACAAAGTACATTTATAGATCATTCCAACACATCCACAATCTTCTACAGAATTCCAAGAAATTGACCATCGGAGCAGGAAGATTCTAGAAACTCTTATATATGTATATAACTAGTAAATGGCCCGTGCCCACGGCACTCTCTGACAAAAGCGTTTGCAAAAATTGGGTGCCTTCGGCACTAAAACGGTATAACGGACTAGGGCATTACCGTTTTTTCCATTATAACGGTTGTTATAACGGATTGTAAAGTACAGAGAGAGAAATGGGAAAATAACAGAAATAACAAAAAATAACGGTGTTGAAATTCAAAATTTGAATAAATTGAGGTCAAATTAGGCTGATTGAGTGGCTGAAATCTAGCCGTCTACATTAGATCGATGGATTTGATCTCAACCTCTCTTTATCTAACCGTCCACATTAGATGGATAGATAAGATAAGAGAATACAATTAAGTTGTCTTGTTATATGCATGGGTGGCCCGTGCCCATGGCACTTTCCGTCAAAGTGTTTGTCAAAATTGAGTGGGAGTTAATCTCAGCCATCAATATGAAGTATAGTGGATCTCAGCCACTCATTATTGAAGCCATATAAGATAAGAGGGGTATAAGACAACCACTGTCACTTGTTATATGGATAGTGGGTGGCCCGTGCCCACGGCACTCTCCAACAAAGCGTTTGTCAAAATTGGGTGTGAATGGCTGAGATCCACCATCTATTTGGGGGATAAGATCTCAGCCCTTCTTTGTCGAAATAGATAAGAGGGGGTATAAGTGTGGAGGCAACTTCCCTGTTTTGTTATATAGATGATGTACATAAAAAAGGTGTATATAAAATTTTGGAATATTCTTTAAACATTGGATATGCCATATAACAAAATCATAACCACACTTGCTCTACCCTAAGCCTATATAAAAGGGTGGTTCCCTCATTTGTAACCATTCAAGAATCAATTAAAGAGTTAGAGTTGAGAGCAATTCATCTCTCTTCCCTATTCCCCTTGGATTCTTGGTGTGTTCATTTGTGCTGACTCGAGTAATGTTGGAGAGTGACACGAGTGCCGCATGGATCTAAGGCAAAGAATTTGCAATCCCATGACATATAGGTCACTTCTTCAGTCACCAAAAAGAACTTCGCTACCATTCGTGCACGACATGTGGAATATTTTAACTTTAGAATATTTTCTTGTAAATTCATGTGGGTCCCACTCCACTATGTACGAAGGCAGCACCTGAAATGGCTCCACAACTCCACGTAAAAAAAGTTTCCATAAAAATGAGAGGAGTTGAATAGAAAAAGAAAAGGGTCGGGCTCCGTTGACAGATCTAAAAGGACAGCGACACAATATAAGCCACATGGCACACTGTTACAGGACTCTGACCATATGGATGTTTGTCCTATCCCATGGTGGACCTACAAACCAAAACTCAACCTGATTATAGGCTTTGGGTTGGACTTATTTTCGTGGGCTGATCTTAACTGTGGGAATTTGAGCAGTATTTGAGGTACAAAGATGCAACACTTATAAATCACTAATCAGGCTGATTTTTGGTTTGTAGGTCCACCATGGGATAGGATAAACATCCGTACCGTCAGAGGACTTTAACAGGGTGCCATGTGACTTATATTGTGTCCTTGTCATTTTATCTGTCAACGGAGCCCGACCCAAAAGAAAATTGTAAAGTAATTCTTCTCTTGCCACATGGAAGAGTCCTATTGGGATGAAACTTTACCCATCGAATTGATTCAGTCCAACTCATTTATTATTTTTTCACTCATCATCTTCCTCAAGCATCTAGCTTAGAAACCTTGTTTTATCGGCCGCCTTCCATGGCATATTAGCTGCCACTGTTTGTCAAACACGCCATGGCCAGAATCTTAGACCAAAAAATCCATGTTGTCACAACATACTTTGGCCACCTCTCTGCTGCTACATTCATTATATAAACATGTTGTTTCCTAACTGCCCAACATTCAACTCTAAAAAGCATAATTGGCTTCACAGTTGTCAAATATTCACATGCTCATCTCTGCTACACTCATTCTTTCAACCTCATAATCAATTATCAAAACTGTTACCAAACGGACTATTCGCCTATTCAATATAAAAAGAATGCGATTGGATGATCAAAACCCTTAAAAAAAAAAAATATATAAACCCATATGCTTTAATCGCAACCATGAGGTCACAAGTTCAATCCCAACTGAACTAAAACAAAAGAAAAGAAAAACGACAGAAAAAAAGAAGAAAAGATCATACTATGATATCTTTTAATGGAACTAAGGAAGTAATGGTGGAATTGGTTGTGTTGTTATGGATGATGATATTGTTATTGTGGTGGTTGCCGCTGTTGCTGTTGTTGTTGCTGTTGCTGCCATTACTAAGCATCAGTGTTGCTTGATCCAGAGTGCCTTCTCTATAAACATAGAGCATTTCATCTTCGTTCATGCAACGAAACTTCTTATCAAAAGGCCGATCATATATTCGATGGAGTGGCATGCCCCTGTAAAATATACCCGAAATAATATTAATAACATATCCATTGTTATTTTGTAAAGTTTCGACAAGGTTAAGATTTTTGCGCAAGTAAACAAGAAAAATTAAAAATTAATGGAAACATATTGTACTTTATGTGTATGGGCAACAAAAGATAGCATAGATGAACAGGCCAGGTTCATGTCAGGCCCTTATTGACCCGGGCCAATCCCGTTATGGTAGATCTTAAACCCAAGCCAATCCTAGGTCAGTCCAGGATCAGTTATTCTGGCCAGTGCTTGATAACCATGTAGGGCCCATTGTGAGCCCTAAGTCGGCTTTTTTTTAAAATGAGGCTGCAACATTGAACCAGTTCTTCCATCTTGGACTAGGTCCTGAAAACAATAGCTTTTCAAACAAATCCTAAAGGTCTGGAATTAGCCTGGCCTGCTTCCAAGTATCTCATTTATATTAGGCCCAGGACAGGCTTAAGTCTGGCCCAGGTCCTGCTGTGAGCTGGGTCTAGTTTAAGTTCCTCTCAATATTCACCTGGAGCCTAAAATTGGAAAATTCTAAAGCCTGAGTTCGTCTTGGGGCCAAAGACCACCGTCCAAGCCTGATCCGAGACCGACGCACCCGCCCTACTGGGTAGTGGGCCAAGTATTTGATGGGTCTCATTGAAGATTGTGGTCAATTTTTGGGTACGCGAGGAGATCACCTAAAGTGTGAGTGTGCGATACATCTAATAGGTCCCTACATATATGCCAAAGTGTGCTGTCTCTTATGTAGACCGTATTTACAGTCTATAAGTGGGGGCCACGGATCCATAAAATAAACAAACAGCAAGATTCTTACTTTGACTTTGTATACAAACACTACAACAGTACAACTTGCCTTTTTTCCTTTTCATTCAAGGGATGACCACGCAAGCAAACAAGCAATCTGTATAAACCATCTCTACAACCAATAGTTAGGAGTTTTCGCAGAGTTTTTGCATGATGATCTAATCGGCTTATTTAATCCATTTGCTCATAGATATCAATTAGATGATCCTAACCATCCAACCAAAGATGTCCACTGATGCATCGGATAGGCTTGCCCATCCAAGAAGAGGGGAGGGGAGGGGACGGTCCAGTTGACTCAATGGGTGCAAAAATGAAGATTGTAATAAGGTTGCATAAATCTATATAACAAAACAGGGAAGTTGTCTTATCTCTTACCTTATCTTATCCGGTTTCAACAAAGAGTGGCTGAGATCTTATCCTCCAAATGATGGTAGATCTCAACCACTCACACCCCAGTTTGGTAAACACTTTGTTAGAGTGTGCCGTGGGCACGGGCCACCCACTAGTAAGTAGTAACTAATAAGATATGATTAATAATGATAATCTCCACGACTATAAAGCAAAAGGCTGATTTAAGGATTTTTACCATAGCTGCCAGAGAGGGATAAGGTAGAGGAGAAATAGAAACAGGAAAAAACATACCCTAAAAATTTCATATGATACGGGAAACGAGAAATGGGTGAAAAACACAAGTGGAAACGGTAAGAGAAACAGATTTGAAACGATAAGGGAAACGACAAGAAAAATGAGTGAGCTCTTCAATATCTCTATCTATTTTCATCCCTTAATAAAAATAAAGGACCTAAACGCTCATTTTTTTTTTTCTTTAAGCTCTCAAAATAATCTGCAAAATAATATTCAATTCAATCATCCAATTTAAGGCCAAAAGAATCTAGTTTTATGTTTAGAAGTCTTCAAAATGATCAAATTATATGTTTAGAAGTCTCCAATTTAAAGCCAAAAGAAACTCGTTTCCTTGATGTTTCCGTGTTGTCTCCTCAATGTCTCATTTGACATTTCCACTCCCCATTTCAGGAAAACCGTATCTTACCCATTTCCTTGAAAACGTCTATTTCCATGGAAAATGTGTTTCCTGGTAACTATTATTTTTACTGAAATATCTATGGCATTTAAAATGTAATTAAATGGTTTCATTACAACTTCTACTAGAAAGACGCTCCAAACGGGGCCTAAAATCACTCACTTGCAAATTAAGTGGAGATTGATGATAATAATAATAACCCTAATATTATTATTAGGTGTTTTGACAAATTATAAATAATCACTTCAACTTTTTTTAATTACAAAAAGATCCTTCTAAATCTTTAGTACAAATTATAAATGACCACTTTATCCTTCCATTTCAAATAAAGTACTTTTATTCTTCCAAACAAACTTTTGACTTCAGATAACTAGGTCAGACTTGCTTCCCGTCCCAAAGGGGGCCTAAATAAAATGTGCCAAACACTATTTCACATGTAGCTTTCTCCATACCCCTACCTAAAAAATAAAACAGTGATGGATCATGGGAGCATTGATGCTTTCATGGACTCGTCACTCGTCTTGATTTAGTCGGTCCAATTTTAAACCCGTATCTTAATTGGTTCGGGTCTGGATACACTGGTACCGAGTCTACCGACCAGCTGACAGACCCGTGAATTAAAAAGAGGAGATATTTTTGACCTTATGAACCGGTTGATTTATGGCTTTGAAGATCATCCAGCTAGGACCCTACTGCATGGTGAGACCCACCTACATAATTAGCCCTAGATTTCCTCATATATTTATGGTGGGTAGATAGTGTATTCCGAAACAGGAAGGATTTAGTAAATTTTTTCTGAAAATTTTGAAAAGGAAAATGAGAAGGTGACAAAGGCTGTTCAAAATAAATTAAAAAATTCAACTTGCAAAGTAAACAAAAACTGGATTACCTATTAGTCAGGTCGCTAAGGGGGGTGGGTGGTCTGATCAAGATATTTGAACAGCGCTGTCTTTTGAATAAGATAAACACAAGACGCAGTGGTATACCAGTTCTCTGATCTCCCCCGCAAGACCAGCCGTGTTTCCGCGGATCTTTCCCCAGAAATCGAAACATAAGATCCAAACACGGCAAAAATACCACTTATAAAATCCCATTTTTTTTTTTATTTTGTTTCCTCAAGAGAAGGTCGCGACTTTGTAAAATCAGATAAGAAATGAAGGAAGAGGAGAAAAATCGAACAATGGTTTTATTGTAATAATTCTGAATATCGAAAGTAACTTTATAGTCAAATTAGAGAGAAAAGTGGCCCGGTTTTTATATATCCAGGCCACTTTAATTTGAAGACCATTTTGGTTACTCAGCGTTAAATTGGGACTAGAAGTATATAAAAGAAAGGACCTAAAATATCACTTCTAAAGAAAATAAAAGGGCAATGAACGGTGTTTATGTAATTTCGTATACATAGAAGGCATTTGGAGCACCCCCGTACTACTCCACATACAAGGGGCATTTTTGTACCCTAAACCCAAGGTTGAAGAAAGGGGCATTTTTGTATTTAAAAAAAAGGCTCAGCGACTCCGAGGACTCCCTTTTTCTGACCTCTCTTGGTGTTCGCACGCTCAGCCTTGGATTTCACAAATCTAACGGTGGTTGTCAGCACACCAAAAAGTTATGCCAGCTCGGCATTGACAATCACCATTGTATTCTTGAAATCCATGGCTGAGCACACGAACACCAAGAGGGCTCAGAAAAAAGGGGTCCCGTGACCCTGACCCTTAAAAAAAGGGCCAGGCTAAGCTAAGCTAAGCGGACACATATTTTCACATACAATTTCACACAAGAAAAAATTGTCACGGCCCATATATAAATTAGAAGCTTTTGAATGGGGTCCATTTTTTTACCGTTAACTTTAAACCCACATTTGATGGGGTTAGATATTTCAGAATGGGCTGATTTTTGGTAGGGGTGATCTATATGGTAAGGAGATCATCCTCACCAAAAATCAGATATTGATTTATCTTCCACGTGGGTATACCAAAATTGTGTGTGAAATTTCGTGTCCACTGAGCCCAACCCTTAAAAAAAAAATTGTTAGTCAATGAGTCAACCAACTGTCTTAGACGGTGGACCGAATCATAGGGGATAAGTCAGCTTTTTCAAATTGTGGGGTATGTCAAAATTTCCTTTGTTTTTATCACGCAACAGGGGTAAATTTGTCAAAAAGAGGCCCGTTTTTTTTTTTTCAAAACTAGGGGCTGTTCAACGTATCATGCAAAACAATACACAAAAAACAAATTCGGAGTGCAAATATTTTCCTTCAAAAGTAACAAGTGGCATCAAAATAAATATAAATAAAAATAAGGGGCATTTATAAATATCTAAAGCACGCAAACCATAACCAAGCCTAAACAAACCAAAGAAACGTATCCCGAAAAAAGGAAGATTGAACTGAAAATAAATCAAGAAAGCAAAGAAGAGGGAGAGAGAGTAATGATAAGAATGCGTACCTGACGTGGAAGTGATCGGCGATTTCACGCTTCCCGAGGTAAAAGGCGACGGCATCGCAGAAGCCACGATAAGTGTAGTGATGTAGGCCGTCGATCCTGGGATAGGGCAGTCGAGGACGGGGAAGCGGTTCTGTCGGCGATGGATTCCGACACCCTCCGGCGGTAAAAATGTAATCTTTCCAAGCGGCGCCGCCCGTGTTGGTTGGAGATGACGATACAGGGAGACCGATAAAGCCAAGTTTTGCCATGATGGGCTCTAACTCTTCATGGGTCATGATGGGTTTGAAGGTCTTTGTATGCCATAGAGCCAGCTTCCGTACATAGTCCTCCATGAGAGAGCGAGTGAGAGAGAGCGAGTGTTGTAAATTCCTTCTTTCTTTTTTTTATTTTATTTTAGGTTCTTTAAATTTATATTTGTAGCGTTGGGAGGTGGGGGGCGGTGACGAAAAAATAGAAAGAAAGCTGGAAGGTTGAAAATAGGTTAGGAAGTGGGGTATGCCTTGTGTAAATAGCATTCGGCTTGTGTGAAATTACCAAATTATCCTCTAGAGAGATTTTAACGGCTAGAAATCAACAATCAGAGAAATTTTTTGAAGCAGTGGCCAATCACATGGCGCCACAATCTGCTGTTCAAAAAAGCCTTTCTGGGTTCGTACGGAAAGAAATAGTAGATTGTGCCGCCACGTAGCATTTTCTAGCATCCTCGATCGCTTTTGCTCCGGCACCGCTACATAAGAAAAAATTCTCCATAAAATCGAGGGAAAAAAATGAGAATAAGGACCTGTTTGGTACCTGAGAAAAAGAGTTCTAATGGCGAATATTTAGCTTGACGAATGTTATCTTGACTAAATATTTGAGCATGTCAATATTTAATAGTTACCTTACTTCATTTTCTTTCAAATTGTGTGGGTCCCACATATTAAAGTAGGTCAAATACAAGTTAAGCAAGTGTGGGACCCACATATTGGTCAAAAGTTTAAAAAAAAGCTATTTTTATCTTTTTTATATATTAAAAAAATCATTTATATTGGAAATAGCGAATTTTCTACGAGAAAATAAAATTTTCGGAGCAGGCAAGTGGCTGCCAAATGCACCTGGGCGAATATTAGCGCACACAAATATTTTATTTTCCCGCCACGGTGGCCTACCAAACATGCCCTAATGTGTGATGGTTCTGGTGTCGGAGAAGATTTGTGAGAAAACGTATTCTTTGACTCATGGCGTGTTTAATTGCCATTCTCGGGAAAGCATGATTTTACATTATTTGATAGTCATTTTAAATTTGAAAAATTTTCCTGAGAAAATGAGACTTTCCTATTCAACTCTGGAATTCATTTCCATTCCACATAGGTGAGTGAGAATTCGTTTTCATGAAAATCCACCCTTATTTTCTCATGTAATTGAAAATTACATATTTTCTCTGGTGCAATCAAACTGCCTTATCAGGTATATTTTCTAAAAAAATCCCAAAGAAAAGAAAGTTTTCTCAGAAAAATATTCTCCACAATTAAACACGCCCTAAAGACTTCAATTTACACAAAAATGCTATTGAGAATCCGAAAAGGGAAATTTTAGTCGCACCCCTTGAATTGTAAGGGCACCACGAATTGTGTGCAATATGAGCCACGTGGCACACACCAAAAATCAGCTTGATTGATTTCAAACCTTTGGGTATTTGTACCTTTTTTTTTGGATCTTTGTACCTCAATTAATGGCCAACAATGCTCAAATTTCCACGGTTAAATCAACCCATGAAAACAACTCAAATCCAACGCCTAGAAATCTCTAATCAGGTTAATTTTTTGTTTGTAGATCCACATAGGGATTGGCCAATCATCCATTCAGTCAGTGTCAGGTGGGGCCGTGAACACTTGCACGAGGTGATCTTGAACCTGTGGAATGCATTTTCATAAATTAAGCAAATTGAAGCACAATTCGCGGGGGTGCCACTAAAATTGCCAATTTGAAAATTGCTAGTTTTGCATTAAAGTACGGAAATGCCCTAATCTTTTTTGTTAATTAAATTTTTTTAAGGGGGGGATTGGCATTGGTATGATTAAAAATTACACAATTAACCCCGCTTCTTTACATCTCCATTAGATTTTTTTTGATAAGCATCTTATAGATTTATGAGATAACCAAAAGTAGCTCCTGTTTTTATGAGGGCAGAGTTGTACATGATTCTATAATTAGGTACACCAGATAAGTGTTTCATTAATGATGTGAGAGAGTTTTCATTGATAAAAGGAAACAATTTAAAGTTTATAACCTTCCATCAATGCCGTCTGATCGTCGTATTCATCATTCGATCGATCTATCAAGTAACACAACGATCCAATCGAATAACATAACAGATCAATTAAGATCACTCATAGGAGTTCATTTTCGCAGAATATCACGGAGCACCTCTACATCCAACATGTAGTATGTTTTGGAAGACAAAAAAAAATTTCAAATTTCAAAAATTAAAAACATGGTATTTTAGTAACACCCCCCTGAAATTTGAAAGGAATTAGTAATACCCCATTATACTTCTAAACTTTAGAACTACCCCCCTTGACCTAGTCTAACAGTTGTTGACTTAAGTTAAAACGGATTTGAATCACGCGTTGTTAGCATTGTACTTGCAATATTATAATCATTTCATAACTGCATTAACAGGTGCATGATGCATGCCCAAGGCCGTCTCGACGCAAGTTGACGCCTAAGGTGAAACTCCATATGAGGCCTTTTTTTATATTTAATATATTAATATATATGATATTAATTAAAAAATTTAGCTTTTTACGAAAATATTAATCAAGAGCTATGGAAAAATTTAGATGCAGAGGACTCTTGCGACCCTACATAGATCATTTTTTAGGCCTAATGACTGCGTGGATGTTCTGCCCACCTATTGGTGGTTAAACACACTAAAAATCAGCTTGATTGATGATTTCTAACCATTGGATTTACTACTCAGAAAATATGAGGGAATCCAATGACTAGAATCAATCCTAAAAAGTTCTAAAATTCTATGACTAGATATCTAATTAGGTTAAGTTTTGGTTTGTATATCCAACAGGGGTGGGCTAAACATCTATGTGGTTAGTGGGCTGGGGGCCTTATCTCACCTGGGGGTCGCTTTATTGGCCTTATGGTAGAGACGGCCCTGTACATGCCACATTTAAACGTTAGTCAAATAATGGTTAAACCAAGGTTTAAAGGAGGCCGTTTTAACTGTTTAACGGACTGAGGGAGTTACCGTTAAATCGGATTGAAACGGGCAGGGGCAAAAAATGGAAAAAAATTTGAAAAACAGAAAAAATGGGATTTAATGGAAAAAGTCGGGCTGAAATTCAAATTTTGAAATTTGAAAAAAGAATGAATTTAATGGTCGTTTTTTTTTTTCACAAAATTTTTCAGAATTTAACGACTGTTAAAACGATTTTAACGGCCGTTAAATTAAAAGTGTCAAAACATGTATAAACGGTTTGAACAGAAACAGGCTTCGGGCGTTACCGTTTAAACGGCCTTTTTTAAAACCATGGGTTAAACTAGGTCAATGGATAATTCTAAAGTTTGAAAGTATGAAGGGGGTATTACTAATTACTTTCAGATTTGGGAGGGTGTTACTAAAATACCCTTGAAAACATGGTGGCCAGGGGTACATGTTCGATGCAGATGTGCTGAGCTTCAGCCAGCTCTTTTGAGCGAAAAATGGGCTTCATTGGAGACTACTCAAGTCCGAGTTTGCTTATGAAATCTCTACATTTCAAAAAGGAGATGGTTTTATATGTAATTTACAAAAAAAATCAGTGGCATTCATCTAAACCTCGAAAAGATATTCAAATTGAACAGGTGAATAGCTCTTAGGAATCTTAGTATGGGGAAAGGATGGAAAATTTTGTGCCGGGCCCTCAAGCTCGTGCACTTTCTGACTCCAATATGGCATGGGAAATAGGACTTCAACTTGGGTGGGCTCACCCCGATCCTGGCGTTAGGGTTGGGTTGGATTAGCCCTTTTAGAACTTGGGTTAGGCTCGGACTGAGTTTTTGGTAACCCAATCAATTGGGTTAGGGTGGAGGCTAGGTCCAACCCGAACCTGACATGCATACTACATACTACAACCCTTGTGTGAGATTACAAAATGCCCTTGAAATTACATTTTGGCATTTTATGTGATCGATTGATATTAAAATGTCGTGTTATTTTTTTTTTTACGATTATTTTTTGTTATTTCTTTAGTAACTTTTATCGTGCATTTGAGTTAATGAACTTTTCTTTTATTATAAAAATATCATGTTTTCTTTCATGAGGTGTTGGGAATGAAGCTATTATTTAATGATTAGCATAATGGATATTGTATGGGTCGGGCTCGGGGGATCCCCATTTTTGACACCCATTTTGGCCTACCCACGTAGAAGATGAATCAATGGCTGATTTTTGGGGAGGAGGAGATCATTCTCACAAAAATTCAAATCATTCTGTTATTCATACTGGTCTAGATGCTGAAGAATTAGCGACCGTTGATTTTTACCGTGTAACTTGAAAACCACATTTGATGGCGTTAGAAATTTCAGAATGGGCTGAATTTTTGTTGGGGCGATCTATATGGTGAGGAGATCATACCCACCAAAAATCAGCCATTGATTCATCTTCTATGTGGGTACACCAAAATGAGTGTAAAAAATCGAGGTCTCTTGAGCTCGACCCATATTATATTGACCAATAAATTATTTTAAAATAAAAAAATGTAGCAATCTTTCCAACTAATAAAAAAAATAAGATATTGACCAAACCATAGAGTTGGGGTAGGGTTGGAAAATCTAGGCCCGACCTTGGGTTGGGTTGGGTTAGGGTTAGGGTTGACATCCTTTGAGGATGATTTGAAGCACACATGGTATTTATTTACATAAGAAGTCATATGATAGAGAGTTAATTTGCAGATGACATATTAAAACATTTAACACTAAAAATCAATAGAGATGAATCCAAAAAATATGTTTATAGAAAGAGTGAAACAAATGAGAATGTTGAGATGGATGAATGGAATGTCCAAGGAAATACAAAATCAAGAATGAGCACATTTAAGACAATCTAAGGGTCTATTTTGTTTGCAAGCAAATCATTGTGTGCGCCATAGTTTGTACACCCGAATGAATGAGCACGCAAATCAATGTACGTACACACTTCTTTTATGAGTTTGGTTCACACATTTAGGTGTATCGTACATGTATGTGTGTTGTTATACCTACACAAAAAACATATTAAATTTGTGGCCCTCAATATATCAAAGGATAAAGTGAGCCTGACACGCACCAAGGTGGATCCCAGGCCGCACATCAAGATGGTCCCCATGACTCGTATATATAGAGGTGGGTGTCACAAAACTTGAGTTCGAAAGCAATAGTCACACATAGGTTACGTTAAGATTCTCACCTATGCGCGTGGGACCCACATGGGGCCCACCTTGCTATTTAATGTATGAAGCTCGTATATTAGGTACCGAGTTTTTTCAATTTGCACGCCTAGGTGCATAAATGATTGCACAGCTGATGGTGTTTTAGATAATTAAAATAGGGGCAATGGTGGTGATATAAATTATAAAAACTAACAATCCTCCAATCACGTGGGAGAGTGGGTTGCAGCGCGGCTCTCTAGTTGTATTCTCTACAAATAAAATACAAGGTACATAGCGGATGCCAAGCCACGTGAAGTATCGTTATCTATCAAATAAACTAATCTCGGCATGGTTCGGAGTCTCGACTCTGGACTAGACTACCCCCACGTGGCCTAGGATTTTTGCTATTTTTTTTTAATAATAAAGATTGATCCACAGGGTATCGTAGACAGGATGTGACCATCTATGACAAGCATGAGGAATCAGGATCCATCCATCAACAAGAATGAATAGAAGAGATCCGACCAGGTTTTAAATTGTCCGTTGTAACAGACGTAATAACATAACAGAATGTTACCATTACATCCGTTATAACTTGTCACATCAGTCGCATCAGAGTAAAAATTGTCAGAATATTTTTAATTTATTTTTTCAAAATGACCTTAATAATGATAAAAATAATTTTTTCTAAAATAAAACCGTTATAATGCTAAGCCCCCTTTTTTTTTGGTCTTGGATATTATTTTTGAAATAACGTAACACGGTTGGGTGTTGCCGTTATAACAGCCGTTATTTTCATTATAACGGTTGTTCTATATCATGGCCATTTTTTGGTCCTGGGTGTTATTTTTGAAATAACGTAACAGGGTTGGTGTTGCCGTTATAACAGCTGTTATTTTCATTACAACGGTCCCATTTTTTAATTTTTCTACCATGGATTACCTTTTCTTTTGTTTTGGGTAATAAATTCTTATTTATATCGATTTTTCTGTAATTTAATTTCATTTTTTTATTGACTTAAATATTTGCATAGGAAGACTCGCTGGGACGTCGTGTCCACCATCCCAGACTTAAGAATTAACGGTATCGTGACGTTCGTCATATATCCAGGTACAAAAACTTAAAAATTTAAAATTCACCGAAACGTCCACTGCAAAGTACCAAATAACTATGAATCCCGAGTCCATTTTTGATCACTTGCTTTAGTGACCCATCTCAATCACTAAAGCATCTGCATCCGAACACCTCGTAAATTGAGCAGTAGACCAAAAATGGACTCGGGGCCAAGTGCAGAGAGGGTCGAGTGATTGAGATGGGCTACTAAATAAGTGACAAAAAATGGACTCCCTTTTGCTCCTTTCGTAAGTAGAGCATGTAAGAACGAAGCTCCTGAAAAATTGGTTGAATTAGTAACACCTCCTTAGTACTTCTTTAAATTAAGCAACATCACCCTTAGCAAGTGAACACCCATACTTACGGACCATATTGTCGAGTAGAAAAGTCAATTCCTTTTACGAAATTTGAGGCTCTTGATCATGTCATTTAAGATAATAGTCAATTTGTCGGTAAGTTTTGGTTCTTGCTCATGCTTGTTACAGTCAAATTTTTGGTATGTTTTGGTTCTTGCTCATGCTTGTTACTTTCGGGTGGCCGGAATAACGGACTATTATCTCAGTGATATGGGCCCTGAGAATTGTGTCGTGCCTAGGTTGCGAGGGCTCTCAGCTACATGAATAGTTCAATGTGCTCATCGGTGCCTGATCTGGATTGTCTAAGGCACATTAGCATAGCGTACTCCTTTTCGAACAGGATTTTGTAACCAAACCACGAAGATATGGGGAGTAAAATGCATAGGTAGGGAAGTGTTACGCCGTAAGAGGGAAACACCCGCTCAAATAGGAGTACACGAAGTGGAAGCGATCGACAAAGTTAATACATAATCAGACTGTGACCATATTTGAAATAAGTATGGGGGGCTCTTACTAAATCAACCAAAGGTAGAATACGGGAACCAGGTGATGAGACATTGTGTTATTAGTCATGAGGCTACCTAATCAAACCTCATCTTCTCTCTCTCTCTCTCTCATATTTTGTGCAAGTCACTTTTTCACTTTTGGCTGAAGCTGACAACCACCGTTGGATTCATGAAATCCATGGCCGAGCGCAATAACACTGAGAGTCAGAAAAAGGGGTTTATATCTTTCTAAATTCTTATTATTTGGGTGACCTTTTAAATCTCATCATTTTACGATCAACTTTTATTATATGTATCAATTTTTCTTTAGATTCTCCGCAGCTTGCAGCTTCTCTCTCTATCTTTTAATAGATAGATTCAGTCATTGTGTCCCACATCGTCTAGTCTTTACTTCTAAGTTCTACATTAGTGTAATATGGCGAGAAAACCCTGACCTAATTTTCAGTACACTTTTTAACCCTTGCCTACCACCTACTGTAACCAAGTGACTTACTGCAGTTCTCGGCACTGCAGTAAGTCACTTCTGGACCCACGGATTTTGTGAAGCCTGACCACCACCGAGTTCTCACACAGACCCTAGTGTTTTTTACCGCGCGCCCCTGCAATAAGTCACTTTTTGAAAACACCCTAGCATGAGCAAAGTATTGGAGTAAATCTTGCCTGACCACCCCCACAGAGTTCTCGATGCGTAGATTATATGCAGCCTGACCACCACGAAGTTCTCGGCACATACCCGAGTGTTTTTTTCCACGTACCCAGGTGCTTCTGTCTTAAAAAAAAAATTTCTTAAAAAACACTCACCTGGGTCAGTGCCGAGAACTCCAAGATTAACTCCAAGTAGAACAATGAATCATGATTCATTATAGAATATTGCAATTACACTGCCTGCCATCAGGACGTAACCCTCCTCCATCTAGGCTTGGGACGTGTACTGCAGTGTAAACGCAACACTTACAGGGTTGAGAAAGGTTTTGTAAATTCAAAAGAAGAAAATGGACAAGAAATTTAAGTATGATTTGATTAATTACAATAGAAGATTATATGAAAACTCGTGATCTTCAGAAGAAGAAAAAAACCAAAAATTTTACAACAAAATCAACTTCAACACTTGATATAACGTTCTATGACAACCCTGCTGCCACAACTACAATCCGGAATGGCCACAATTACGAGTGGCCCAAATGATCAAAAAGGAGAATATCCCAAAAAGACATCCCCATGTGAATGTGGTGATTCCTAAAGGCCAGGGCATCCATTTTGGATGTAGCACTTTAGACATCTAAAAAAAAATTCCCCATCAAACCAGCCTCAAATCTTGGAAGAGACTGGTGCCGTTACTCTGCAAAACTGGCTGATTTACTTTTCCTCTTTGTTATGAGCAACTGGAAAGCTTCTCCCTCTGACTGGAAAAGGCAATTACCAATCACAATGACTCGGGACTTGTAGAGGGCCTGATTTTGGCAGGCATTTGGATTGGGATCTGAAAATCTCCAGCCAACCTATGTTTCAAAGAGCTCTTGGGAGTGATGGACATTTTGTTCATCGAGTTTTCGAATTCATCAAGATCGAGATCTTGCTCATCAAAGCTCTTTCCCATGGCATCATCAGAGAAGCCATCCCAATTCCTATCCACAAAATCATCATCTACATCTTCATCACTGCTGCCATCTTTGTCGTCATAAGTTGTTTTAACCATTGACCAGTACACAAAGTTCGGTCGGATATATCTTCAAAGTAAAAGAGAGACAATTATCAATAAGATTTCCAAAAGCAACAAAGGAGAAACCCGCCAAAGGTACCTGGCATTTAGGTAGTAGGGGAGTAGGATTGAAGAAGTCATCCTCCCTGCCTCTGTTGTACACGACCATCCCAAAGAAAATGGAGTAAAACTTTGATGACAGCATGCTGTCAATGAAGCCTGTGACAGCAAACGAGTTCTTGCCACATACCCAGAGTGCTTTCTCCACATACCCTTACGCTTTTATAATAAAAAACTAAAAAATATCTCGAAAACACACACACGAGTACGTGGCACATCCACCTCAGATGGGTGACGTGTAGGGAAGAGGCAAAGAGGACGTCTTGTTACAGCTCTCCCACGGTGACAGGAGTGTTCCCTCCTTTTGTCTACTAGAATATTTGATGTGAGGGTTAGAAAACACACCTATCACATTTCTTCAACAAACATGGGTCGAATGGGAAGAACATGTCAAGCCTTTCCATCCCACCATAAGCCTTTGAGAAATCTGACTCGAGCAAGTTGTTAAAGAGGAATTTTTCAGACACAGTAAATAGAGAAGCTGCTTTTGCCTGTCGGAGAAATTCATCCACTATGGAAGGCAGACACACCTGTTGCAAAGCAAAACTGAAAGAAAATTAGGCATCAAGACTGGAGGAAATTTTTTTTACATGAACAGAACGAACACTCGTGTCAGTACGAAACATCACGAACGACGATTTTTTGAGTATCCAACAAGAAGGGTTATCTAATGAATAGAAAAGAGGTTAATTTTTTCCCTTTTGTCCCTTTAATGTAATGATGAGGTGGGGCAGCTTCATGAATATTTCAATAATGGTATCTCAAGAGTACAAAAATAACTGAGCATTCTATTAGTATTATTGAAGGGAAAATTTAAGAATAGAAGTAATAAAATAAGAATGACCATGTGCCTAACAAGCAAGCATTCTGTTTAAAATGGTGTAACTTTATCCCAACGTGTTTCACCTTCAATGGATCCAATGGGTGCCGCAAGATCAGTTCTAGAGGCATATGGAGAAGCTGTGATTTGAGGTGAGGAACGTCCATCATCGACCTCATACAGAAGCAGAACACATACATGACGGCCTGCAATGCAGAAAAAAATATTTACGTAAATTCTCACGTTGCAAGTATTTTAGATTGATAAAAGATTATCATGTGCAACTGGAATTTAGTATCATCTCCCATGACATTATTTTAAAAAAATTACAAAAGCTTTCCTTGTTACTCTGATCATGAGTAATGACCTCTTATTCGTAATTTTGTACATTGCACGCTAGTATCCTTTAATTAACAAACTCACATCCCAAAGATAGGTCATAGGTCACTATGTGGATGTTCATTGTCCACAGCACGAAAATTATGTCAGTTGAACAATACTAACCATCCAACCAAGAATCATCACTTGGACAATGAAAGAAAAATGAGACTGGTCCCAAATCAATGGGCAAAAGTACATAAATCAGAAGGCTGCAATCATTTAAATAGTGTCAATTTTGGGGCTGCGCCCATTTAATGAGTTGCCTAAGATTGGTTGGCCCAAACTGATGGCCGTGTGCCATGAGTGCATCAACCATGTTAAGAATAGAGAACTAAGTACCCAATTCCTCGTGAACGGTGAACATATTACATTTCCAATTTCATTAGAAAAAAAAATCTTCCTGAAATGATGATTGGATATAAACCAGGGTTCAAGGCAGATTCCTAAACCAGCACTATGGTTTCAACACCCAAAACATTAGAAAGAAATAGCAAACTCAATCATGGATGGGAAAATCAGAGACCGGTTTCTGTCGATCTCCAACTCATATTGAAGGGATGGGGAGGAGGCGACCAGTGTCAAAGAAATCTTTACTTCGGGGAACTTGAAATTTACTCATTCGGCAAATGATGAAATCAACTGAATAATTATACTCCATTGATGTTCTTCCTCCTAAAAAAAGATTTCTTTCAATTGACAGAAAATAAAAAAGCATTCATTAACAGCATGAACCTCAGCTATCTTCCGTTTAACATGCCTTTAGTTTTATCAGGAAAAGTAGAGAGCTGCTACTCTTGACCTAAAGGCCAAGTCATTATATACCTGGCATCCGGAATAAAAGACTCTATGAGCTTCAGGTTTTATTGTTTTCACTTCACTGTCCTGAATTTGGCAATATTCGAAACACCAATCTACCAGTCTGAGACCGCATGAACACAGAAAGAAACACATCAGATCAGTAATCATTCTTTTAACAAGCAGTTCAGATCAGGATTATTAATTGATCTTCAGGATCGAACAAGCAAAAAACCAAAAATGGCCGGTGACCTTTTCAATGTGCTGGCAACCAAAGACGATGGCAGAAACCTCCCGCGAGACAAATAACTAGCAAGATAAGCAACAGCACTCATCCTGCAAAGAGCCAAAATAAAGATAAAAAACCAAATCAGAAATATATATATTAAAAAAAAAGCCAAAACATGTAAGATGCCTAAATAAAACACATAGTACTTGGGCATTCCTTTATCTTACAAAAAAAGTATTTCTTACTTATTGAAAATATTAGTAAATAAGTAATGATATATTGCGAGCAATTAGCACTTTGAAAACTTGTATGTTTCGTGCACAAGCATGAGCAACCGGCACATGCAATCCCTACAAAATAGGATTCATGGACTCAGTAGTATACCTTTCCACGAAGTATTAAAAATTAATTACTTTTGTACAATAACATGAATGAAAACTGATTGTATAATGGAAATCTTATGATTTGTATCATATACCTATAGAAAGAGAATACATACAAGATACATGTAATCTTATACTTACTAGATAGAAGCTTTTAATTGTAGACGTTAATATAATAATTGATGGTACATGGTAATTAATACCTTTCAAGTTAAAGAATAAAAATCAAACGGAATCTGGAAGTGGCCAATTAAAAATACTTTGGGATAGGAGGGACGCTGGTTAGTTGGACCCTAGAAGACAATGTCTCAATACTCGGAAGCAGTGTATGATGGCCAACAACTCCTCTTGTACCATGTAGTGCTTCTCGCAACCTTCCTGCTTCGGGTGGAATGGTTATTATTTGGGATAAAAGGACTATTGATGTAGTCAATATAATAGTTGGGGGGCATTCTCGTCCAGCATCTAGAAGTCTTCAGGACTAATTTTGGGAGGAGCTACAAGGCATAGCAAGCTTATGGCAGCTTCCTTGGACTATTGGTGTCACGCCCCCAAATCCGATATTAGGTCATATCGACCTTTCTCGTATCTTGAGGCGCGATCTGATCATACAAACGCACAGTTAAACAAAACTGGTATCACGATGCAGCGGAAATACACCGGATAATTTTTTTTCATTTTGTTTAAACAATTCATAAGACGAAACGCACTTCATTGACACATTAATAATGTTAGAGGATGTCTTACTTCAAACAAAACCGTAATATGCCCATCCAAAAGAAAACATTGTATATATATCGTACTCCCAAATACATGTTACTAAACGGTCAAAAGACCTACATAACTCATGTATTCTTCTACAAGATAGAAGAATTAAACAAAATATAACATCGTCAAAAGCACAGGTCTATCAACAGAAATGCTGGAAGCATCAGTCCAACTTCCCCTTATCCTTTCCTGAAAACAAAACATTTTAAAACGATGAGCTAGGGCCCAGTAAGTACATTCCTCATGCGTAAAATCCACTTAAATCAGCGACTTTTGTTTATTTTAAAACAAATACAATTTGCAAATGTATTTCACATATAATTCGATAAAACTCAACTCTCCATCAATTACTTACGTATAACTTCGAATACAATGAAGTCTTTTCATATAATAGTCAACCTTTCTCTTATCGGAATACCCGTGACCATTTCTATAAAGTCAAACTATCAATTCTGATGTATTTTGTACCAACATTCCATCGGTCCTAGTGTACGATGTCAACACTTCTAGTCCACAAGTAAACTCCCTAATGTGCACACTAATTGTTTCATTAGGTATCCTCTCTCCGGATTCCCTAATTTTCTTTTAGGTATAAATACCCGAGGGGTCTCATGAATGAGACAACGCCTCTTCTTTAGGGGACTGGAACCCCAAGGGGTCTTAAGGAAATAAGACAACGCCTGATGCTTTAGGGGACTAAAACCCCAAGGGGTCTCGAAGAAATGAGACAACGCCTGATTCCAACTAATCTGATATTCCACATTCCCAATCACGTTCTTATTCATGTCATCAATCGTATTTATATGCATAAAATAATAATGTTTGTAGAAACATCTTTACATGCATAGCATTCCTATTTTTGTATTTTGAAACTAAAAATAAGAACATTTAAGCCCTATTAATATCTTAGAAAATGAATACATAAAACGGATGTAAAACGCATATATCTCATTTTAAATGAATTTGAGCATGACTTCATCCAACTAAATAGATTACGCATGTCCTCATCTATCATAATTTCATGCTTTTAAGATTACAAGAAATTATCAATGCATTTACACATTTTATGTGGAAAATACAAGAATTAGGATTTTTCCTTGCTAAAATTTAACAGATAACAAGAATAGCATTCTCAGACATTTTCCTCAAAAATAATAGAATTTTCTAGAATTTTTCTACAATATTCTGCGAATTTTCTACTATTTCAAAAAAAATAAAAATAAAAATTAATATTTATAAATAAATAAATAAATAAATAATAATTAATCAATTAAATAAATAAATAAATAATTAAATAAATAATAATTAATTAATTAATTAATTAAATAAATAAAGGCATAAAATAAATAACTATGTACTTACAAGTGAATACGCTAGAATCCCAAATCTTTGAACCTCGTACGATGCGAATCTCGAGGTAGCGCGTATCTCGAGGCAGTAGGCCCCACAAAAAAAAAATTTTCAAAGGACCTCCTGAATATTTTCAGGAATTCCTGGGAATTTTCTAGAATTTCTTCTAGTTGAGGGACTTTTTTGCAAATATTCTTACCTCAGGGGTTAGAATGCAAATACCCAAATTGATGTAATTTTCTTAAGGCTTGGCCTTCTATTTATAGAGGTTGAGAACTCAGAACTTTTTATTTTTAACCGATGTGGGACTAAAATTTTGGAAATTGTCTTTTTTTCTTTTTTTTTGAATTTTAATAAAAACTTAAAATGTTGCTCGGAACTAAACACAATAACTTTTGACTCGCACGTCCGATTTGGATGAACTTGATACCGATAGAAAGCTATTGTTGAGACCTTTAAAATGGCATACATATAATGTTCAAAGTATTATAAAAAGTCTACTATAATATTGCTAGAAATAGGGTCATTACATCTGGCGGGGACTTCAATGTCATTTGATTTGGTCACGAGAAGAAGGGTGGCTGTCGGATCACTAGATGCATGAAGGAGTTCCGAGAATTTGTAAATAGGAACCCGCTTTGGATCTTCCGTTAGAAGGCGGAAAATTCATTTGGTCCAGTCAAGAGAATCCAGTGTTGTGTAGGTTGGATAGTTTCTTGGTTAGTAGGAGTTGAGAAGAACACTTTTCGGGTGTTTCTTAATCGACTTTGCCTAGGCTGGCTTCAGACCATATTCCCTTATTGCTTGATAGTAGTGGTATTTCTTCACGACATATCCCTTTTCGTCTCAAGAAAAAGTGGCTCCTTGTCCCTAATTTTAAGGAGAAAGTTGAGGATTGTGGAATTTTTCTCACTTTTAAGGGGGGCACGGGTTGTTTTCTCAAAACACTCAAGGGCTTCGAAGATTAAAATTAAGCAGTGGAATAAGAAAGAATTTGGGAAGGTGGACCTTAAGAAGAAAACCATCCTCAAGGAAATTGCTTTGCTTGATAGGAAGGAAGAAGGCGTTGATCTTTCCCCAAAAGAACAGGGTAGGATGGTTAATCTTAAAGCTAAATACTAGAAGATGGCTCTCATGGAAGAGGTTAGTTGGAACCAGGAGTTGAGAGTCAGATGGCTCAAAGAGGGAGATAACAACACTAGATACTTCCATCAGATAGCCAATGCTCGAAGTGGAAATCATATGTCTCACCTAAGGATTAGTGGTCAGCTAAGGGAGACGGAGGAGGATATCATAGATGTTAGTGGAGTTTTCTTTTGACCTCTACATGGAACCTCATACTCGAAGGCCAATGACTTACGACCTTCCTTTCAAAAGCATTAGACAAGATCAATGGAGTTGTTTGGAAAGACCCCTTGAGGAGGAGGAAATTTTCAATTCCATTAGAGAATTGGCAGGAGACAAAGCTCCAAGTCCAGATGGCTTCTCTTTGGCTTTCCGGTGGTTCTGGAATTTCAAGAGGAAGCCTACTCTTTTTTTTTTTTGATACGCCAACTCAGATTATTATTCCAACAACACGTTCATTATCTTGATTCCGAAAAAGGATGAGGTAGAAGATATATCAGCTTGGTAGGCAACGTCTACAAGATCAAAGGCAAATCGCTAGCATCCATAATCAGAGAAGTGATGCCTTCAAATTTCTCGCGAACACTAGGGATTTTGTGAGTGGCAAACAAATTTTGGATGGAATGTTGGTTGCTAATAAATGCATCGACTCTAGGAATTGATTTGGGGAACCTGGCGTTGTTTAACAAAATAGATCTAGAAAAGGCCTTCGACCATGATAATTGGGATTTCCTAGATTATTTGCTTGGAAGAATGAACTTTGGGGACAAATGGAGGAGGTGGGTTCAAATCTGTGTATCATCCGCTTCTTTATCTATCTTGGTGTATGGGGCCCTAGCTGGATACTTTCGGAGATCTAGGAGCCAAATACAAGGAGACCCTCTTTCTCCGTTCTTATTCATCATGGTGATCGAGCCTTTGGCTCATATGGAATTGAGAGTTATCGAGCACAAGTTCTTCGAGGACTTTGAGGTTGGAGGTGGGGATGTTTTGATTAGAGAAGCTCATGAAGGACTTCTTCTGGAATGACAAGGAGAATAGCCCTAATATCATTTGGTAAATTGGAAGACGGTGTGTATCTCGAATAAGTGAGGTGGCTTGGGGGTCAAGAATCTCAAAGCCGCGTAAAGCTTTGTTGGGCAGGTGCTTTGGGGATTTGGGGAGGAACCATATAGCTATGGCATGGAGTCATCATGGCTAAATATGAGAGAAGACAATTTGGATGGGTTAGTGGAGAGGTTAATCTTATTGGTGCATCATATGGGAGGGCATTTCTAATATTTACCCTAAATTCTTCCAAGGGATTTGATTTGAGGTACGTGTCGAAAAACAGAGTGCTTTTGGGGAGGATCAGTGGTGTGGTCAAGCACTCAAGGAGAACTTTTCGGCATTGTTCTCCATTTCTGACAAATAGGGTTTTTTGATCTAGAAGCTTGTGGCTAGGGTTGGAGAGAACGCGTTTTGGGATTTAGGGTTCAGGAGAAATTTGAATGATTGGGAGTCAACTCCATTGCTAGCCTGCTTTGTCGAGTCAATGGTCCTCCCTTCTAAGCCACTACAGATAGAAGAGTTTGGCATTAGTCTACAGATGATTCATTCTCATTTCATTCTTCTATGCGTTTGGTTTCTTCATGTGGCCCTATTTATCCAGCTCCGATGGTGTGGGATCGAAAGTCTCGTCTAAGGTAGCCTTCTTTGCCTGGACAGCTTCCTTAGACAAGATCCTAACTATGGAGAACTTAATAAAGCAGAAAATGACTTTGGTAAATGTCTGTCTCATGTGCAAGACGAATGGAGAATCAGTTGATCATCCCCTTATCCATTATAATATGGCTTGGAGGGTGTGGAGCTATCTTTTGAGTGGCATATGAGTTGGACCTTACCTTGCTCAGTCTTGAAGGTTTTCTCCAACTAATCCATTTATACATTCTATTATTGTGGTCGGATTCTGAGGAACCTTCTTTCTTTCGCAATATTTTGGAGGCTTTTTGAGAGAAAAGGAAACAAAGATGTTTTGGTGGTAAGGAAGAGAGGGTGGAAACCATCATCCTTAGTATGAACTATTCTTTTGGACTAAACTCGAGTTTAGAGGTTTTTTCTTTGAAGACTTTTTTTATAGATGCGATTATTTATTGAAAGGGAGGGTAAGTGCTTCAAGCCCTTTCTTTTTTTTCGAAAGGTTTTCCATTTTGGTTGCATTCTTGTATTTGCCCCGCCTTCGTAGGTCAATTTAGTAGGGCTTGTTTTTCCTCTATTTATTAATAAAGATTCTACTTATTCAAAAGGGAAAAAAAAAAAGAATCCATGCAATATAGCTTGGCATCTCAAGCACACTACTGAGACATTGTTGCACGAATGGAGCAAACTCGTTCCGACTGTCCCGAATCTTGTTCCAACACTTCAAATGTGGTTGAAACACCCTTGTTACCATGGACTTCGCATAGAGGCATATCAGATTTTCAAGTACCCCTATTGCTCTACAAGGACTTTTACTTTGTTAGCTTGGCACCTTATGAAAAAACATTCGGGAATTGTAATGCAACTATTTGTATCATGCAATGTATACCTAGTAACTGATAATATTCTTTTCTATTTATTTTATTAAGTTTTTTTCAATACTACGAGGAAATGACGTCCCATCATCAGATAGGTATTAGACTGGCAATATGCATCATTAATAATGGTATCAGTTTTTTGGCTGGTTGCTATGTGACAAGGATAAGGATACACGCTTCAGTGTCTGATATTGATAGAAAGTGTGGACACATTGAGATCCACAATACCGATATATTGAAACATCCGTGCAGTGTATTCCATATGTTGAGAGATCTATATTCTTTAAAATACTTTAGTTCAGCTTAAGTATACAATATAGAAAAAATTATATTCAGATTAAGATTATATACATTTGAATCATATAAATAACATTTGGATAAATAACTTTGAATCATATAAATTATATTCAGCTGAAAACAAACTACTTCGATAAATAACATTTGTTTGAAAAATGAGTCTGCATGTGTCTGACCATGAATACAACAGGGCATCAGACATGGCAAATTCTTAGAAAATTGAGTGTCGTTGTTACATAAGCTGGGTGGATAAGTACACTGATACCAATCAGTGTAGTGAGCAACTGGTGTTACCTAAGCTCTGGGCTCCTAGGAGACCAGAATTTAATTTTATAGTAATAAGAAATTCAAATTTCAAACAAAGTCTAATTTTGGACCTAGGAGACAAATAGGATACTCCACTTTCCTATTCTAAGAGTAAAAGAATTAGTTAAAAGGACACAAGTAGGATCATGATGCTGATAACCAACAAAAAAAAATGGTGGGATAATCATGTCTGCTTATGTTTTGGTAAGCTACCCCTAAAGAATCTTAAAACCTCAACAATGTCTCCCACTTAAGAATCCAAGCACTCGAGATGTTATCAAATTAATCACATGTAGACCCTTTGGCTTCACCTTTGAGATCCCAGTTTTGATGCTCGATAGTAATAATAATAATTTGCACAAATGAACACAATGTTGACCATTACTAAAACTGAGAATGGAGGCTTTAAACAACTCAAAAATTCTTCACAGTTAAGAGCTCTCGGATTACCTGGTTAGTGGAGGGTAGGTTCTGGACAAAAAAATATCTGCAAGCACAACAGCAAATCTCACGCCACAGTTTTCAGGATCCAGCGAACAGGCATAGAACATCACAAACTGCAATCAGACAGCAATTAAGTCCAAAGGTGAAGGTGAAAAACACCAAAGCAACCCTGCTTCAAAGTTCAGCTCAGACAGAAACACATTCAATGCATATAATGAAAAGAAAAAACAAACCAAGGAGAAAGCAAAAGACGGACATATTTACAAAAATAAAATAGTACTATAGTAAGAACAAGACTTACCTGGGCAAACTTTGACTTATAGGCATTAAGAACAGTGATCTGAAAGGACTGGAGAAGTGTTTCAAATACCTAACCAATGCAAAAACAAAGAGATGTATCAGAGGTCTTTTAATATTACTTCAAGAAAAAGAAAGCACCCGGGTCAAGGACAGAAGAGAATGCACGGAAGAAATGCCAAAGATAAAAATACAGTATGAGAAATACCTTAATCAGACGGCCACCATCAGCACATAATTTAAGATGCTCACAAGTGAGTACCATCAAGCTATCTAGTTTCTCAGCAACAACATTGCCCCCCAAACTCTGTCTACTTGAAGTTCCTTTTGGAAGCTAAAGACAACCCTTGGTTAGGTATTTGAAACACGTACAGCAAAAGGAGGGCAGGTAACAGCTTCATCCCGTACTGTCCAGGACCAAGTATTGCTAATATGAAAAACCAAAGCACAAGTATAACATTTTGATACACAGAGAAAGAATACCTCAATACCATCTATCTCAACAAAGTCTGCAGTTTCCTCAACGTCTTCTAGTTCCATGTCAAATATGCCTTTACTGGAGTCATCCAGCAAAATGTCATCCCATCCTATCTCCACCTAAAAAAATCCAAATAATATTACAAAAAAAAAGTGGAAATCTTTTTTTTTCTCCCAATATTTCTACGGGCAATTTCACATACTCACATCTAAATCTATAAGCCTATCCACCACGGCCATTAGCATTGTGCTCCCAACAAGTTCTCCAAACACACCACTCTCCAGCCTCAACATGCTCTCCACATATATCACGATCAACTAGAAGAGGAAATGGATAAATCTTCAAATCTTTTCTGACCAATAGTAACGTAATTTGTGTAATAATATACAATATATCATTGAAGTTAATTAAAGAAGAATAACACAGTTTAGTAAAAAGAACATATTAAACGGACAAGGATGGACCAAATTTTAAGCATGGATTTTCACTATGCCAAAGGAATAAAGCCTTTATCCACTTTAATTATAAGGCATGATTTATAGTATCAGTCAATGCATATATGTATTGGCTAGGAAATAAATTTCGATTTCGAGGGTTATTTCAATCAGCTCAGAAATCGAAATATTTCGCGACCAATGTGGAAATAATACATTTTTCATGTAAATGATGCAAATATTGTGGAAAGTTCAAGAAATGATAAAAACTCAAAAATCTCCGATTTTTCGAATTCACAAATCAATCACCAATTTTGCCGATTAATCGGCTGAGACTCATTTTTTTTCCCTTCTGATTTCGATTTTGCCGATTTAGGAATTTTGATAATGTCTTTCATCATATAAATGTCTTTTGTTAAAATCAACATTTCTAACTTGAAATATGCCATGATATATTTTTTTTATAATTTTGTTGATTTTCTCCAATTTTTCCCGACTTCACCCCTTGCTGATTTATTGCCGAATCCCGACTTTGTGACTATGTTCATAGCTATCAAACCATTAATATACAAGTATACAACCATATATAGTGTGTTCTATAATATGTCGAGACAAGTATATGATAGTCAGAGAACAAAAACAACAAAAATGATGAATGAAAATGATTACGATCATTAAATTAAGTTCATTACATCCAAATGTATTTTTATTTCGTTACTATTAATTATGGAAAAGTCATAAATTGAGATATTAATGAATCCTAATTCATTAACATTAGTGTCCTAATATTATGAATTATTTTAGAAAACCAATCTGCTGTTAACTTATAGTTTTCATGCACAACCATGGATGTTTACGGTGATAACCAACAAAAGTGAGATTTTTCCCAGATTTCGAATTTGATCCTAAATGATTATCAATCCGTACACAAATCCAGTGTAAATGCATCACAGATCTATAGATTTGATGCATTGACACTAAGTCTATCTATTCGTAACATCAAATAACAAAAAATTTCATACTAACATTTCAAATTTGAAAAAACCCCAAAATGGGCTTCGATTCGTCTTCACAATCAATCCGCGAAGTTTTTAAGCAAGAAATCTAGAATGGATTGGTCCTTTTTTTATGAAGAATAGATAGTGAGAGGCTAATTGGATCGAATATAGGATTTGGGGTGGTTTTGAGCTCAAATGGGATGATTCCTACATTCGACCGAAATGTTTCCAAGCATGTCTAAACATTTCAACCAAAATAATATATATTTATACTATAGGTCAAGCTCAGCGGACACTTTTTCACACACAATTTCACACAATTTTGGTGTACCCACATGGAAGATAAATCAACGGCTGATTTTTGGTGAGGATGATCTCCTCACCATAAAGATCACCCCTACAAAAAATCAGCCCATTCTGAAATTTCTAACACCATCAAATGTGGGTTTCAAGTTAACGGTAAAAAATAGACAGTCCATAATTCTTCAACTTGTAAACCATGCTACAAATATTAGAATGATTTGAATTTTTGTGAGTGCGATCTCCTCACCATAGAGACCATCCTCACCAAAAATCATCCCATTCCAAAACTTCTAATTTATATATTGGCCCCTGACCATTTTTGTGTGAAAATATGTGTCCGCTGAGCCTGACCCTTATAATATTGGTTGGTCAAAATTTATTGTTCACGCAAAATATCTCAACATGAATCAAAATATTTCGCAAAACTTAACGTTTTTTTCAAGTATATTTTCTTTTCTGTCGATAATCCAGAAAATGGAAATATTTCAATAATGTCACAAAACTTATTCCCTTAGTATTGGTATCAGCTAAATCCGAGTCAAGATACCTATGTGTGTCAAAAATAACAAGGAACCGCATTGGTTTCGTTGATTTCGGCTTGGAATCGATTGTGTCGTCCCATACGTATCAGTCCATAGACTCCATACAAACCAGTTCCTTTACGTGTAAAAAATGCAATAAAGGGACCCCCGAACCTCATTTTTTGCTTCCTTCCTACCAATTGGGCCACATGTGTTTATTCCAATAATTATGCTCATCAATGTGTTCAAGGTAGAAAAAGGTTAATTAACAAATATTTACATGAAAATAGGGTGTGTAACATGGAGACTTGGAATCCAAATTTACAAGACAGACTATTAATCAGTGGGATAACCTACTTAACAATGACACAAACACATGTGCCAATGTCCAACACAGATGCAAGTGGACATGACGCCTTAATGAAACCGACACACAGACATGTCCATACACGTGTTATACTATAATATTTTAGTTATAAGTAAATCAAAAGTTTTTTTTGTAATAATTATAAGGAAACAAATATATGAAAACTAAAAGTAAACATTTCTATACGCCATGAAGCCATCCAATAACATAATAAACATATAAGTAGATTTATAAGAAAGAAAACCATCAAACAACTATAGCTGTGTTTAACAACTTCACAAAGTAGGTTCAATTGACTTTGTCAATGACACAAGCAATCCAACTCGATCCTGTGCTAGACTACCATGTATGGAGGATGGAACACACCAACCCTCTTTTAGAAATCATGTACTTTATTAAAAAAATCATTAAATAAAGGGTACGCCTCTATACGTGTCAAGATATGAATCGGGATGTTCTGACACGCATGCCCATGTGTCGACGTGTCCGACACAGCGAAAACCTTAAAATGCCAATGGTGATGGCATTGCAACTCACTGAAACCATATAATAAGGTCAAGGAGCAAGATCATGACAAAGTCGTCTTCCAATAGTAGAAATAAAAGCAAGGTATCTCATCGATATGTACATAGGAAATCCTTCTCAAGTGTCTTTTCCGGATGATCAAAAGAAATCTGATTATAGGAATACTAAAGATATTTAATTCAGAAAAAGTATCTAATGCAATAATGAAGTAGGGATTGTGATCCCTAGTAATAATAGAAGGCTATGTATAATTAGGCTTCCAACTGATTCACGCACAAAATTGATACAAAGTTTGGAGGATCTAAACGTATATAGTAAGTAAATATGAACATGTACATAGAGATATGCATATATAAAAACATTCATACATGAACAATAAAGGGGGATAAATCTATAGCATGAGTAATTACCATCATTAAGAACGGTAGGGCTTCTGACCCACCTACGATGGGAGTCCATTAAGAAGATCTCTTAAATAAAAACTCAATAGAACCATATTATCATATATTCACATCTGTCCAACAGTCCGGATTTGTTTGGATTATCAAGAAACAAATCTGGCAAACAGCCCACAAAAAGTCTGTAGATTGGACAGTTGCAATCAGATCAGGTCTATTTTATCTACAAGATCTCCTTGGAGAGTACCCATCATAGGTGGATTCCGAGACTCCATATTTGCGCCATGTGTCCTGATAGTCTGCTTATAAACAACATCTACATTACTCATGAGTGTAGATTTATCCAGAGGAATCATCAAATTGTATTGTAAATTGAGAAATGCAGTTTTAAGACTCACAGCCTCCTTAGCAAACATGTGCGGCATTCTCTGAAGAATGATCGGCAGTAACCTCAAGGGAGCAAGAGGCAACAAATCAGCAATGTCTCTCAGGGCTGAATGCACACGATAAAGAACTTCTTCCTTTCTTGCAAGGCCACGAGGCTGTCCCAGTAAATGTAGGAAAGATTGGGGTGGCATAAAATTGCTTACGAGCATGTCCAAACATGAATCAACAAATTTTCCACTTGAAGCAGCCTGGAATAAGATACAGCGGGAACTGATCATAAAGGGTCCACTCAACTGTTCTAGCAAGAAACTTGTGGGTAAACGTATTATCAAACTACATTCACCAGAAAAAAAAAACTACATACCAAAGATATAATCAGTTCCACCAAGGCATCCATCACATCTGGCCCATAATTCCACATACTCTTTCCAAAAATCTGTAACACAATTGCTAGTGAGAAAATTATCGTGAAGGCAATCCAAAAATAATACATTTTAAATTTTCATAAACTTACAGAAGAGAGAAGAGTTTCATGGTGAACAATATCAATATATGAGACTGCTCTGGACAGTGCCTTTAAACTCGTCTGGCATGCACATACAAACAAAACATGTACATAAGATGAAACAGACAGTTATAGGAAAAGATATAAAACGTTAAATATTATCTTGTGTGGCAATTGTACTTGGGAGTGGATAACCTACCACAAGCAAGGCAACATCATCAGGAGCAAGACGTTCAGTGTAGTTCATAACCCCAATCAACTGGTCGTAACTGTCGCTGTCACCCTATGCCAATAAAAATTTAAATGACTTAAGCACCACATGCCAATGTAAGCCAGTAGAAAATTTAAAATACAGTACTTTCAACTAAATCCTAGCAATAAACAGAAGTAAACGCCAAACAAAATAATGCCCATTTGACCTCTACCGTAATTTCAAATTGCCAACCTCCATTTGCCTCTCAGTATTAAAATCACTGGGAATGATGCTGGTTTAGGAGGGAAAAACTAAGTTACATAGTGATTTAGCCAAGGATCGTAAGATTCAAAATTCTGCTACCAAAGGATTTTTATTTCTACTTTTTTGATACGTAAAGGATTTCAATCAAACAATAAACCACCTAAGATTAAAATCATAGTCACCTCATTCCATTACATCCCATCTGGAGTGCATCAAAACAGAGCTGGTGATGCAGCATGGACCACCTCATCAGAACCAAGCAAAGATTAGTCTGCCCATAACCCACAGAATCCACAAATTCCTCTTCCTTAATTAGTTGTTAACAATTGCTAATTTGCCTATGTCCCCTTCCTTAATTAGTTTTTATTATTATTTGATTAGGAAGTTTGCTTCTTTTTAGAAGGAGAATTTTAGAAGAATTAGGAAGTTAGTTTTTCTAAATAGGGTTGCAAGGGAGCAGACTCTAAGACGTTTTTTACTTGATTTGAATGAAAAAAAAATTAGGGGTGTGAAGTCTTAATTTGAGGAGTGATAAAAAAAAATTGAAGAGTGATCATTCATCAGAGGAGTGATTCCATCGGCTTTTCTCAATGACCAGTCATTCTCCGTCAAATTCTGGTATCAGAGCCGAATTTCCCACCATCAACGCCGTCTACACCACTTCATCTATCGCTGCTTCAACCACCATCATCATCATTGGAACCTACTCCACATTGTCATCCAGCAACCGTTTACAGCTGCCACTGTCAGATTTTCCTAAGCTCCACCAATCCATGCGTCTTTGTTTGTTAACGTTGTGGAAGAGGCTGTAATGTTGAGTTGTTTTCTATCCAAATGTGTACACCGTTGGAAATTCGTGATTACCATCGTTGGAATTCTTCCTCCGTCCTCCGGAAAGTCATCGAAAGCTGTTAGGGTTTTCCTCTCGAAGCCCCAAACCTAGTTGGTTATCAAAGGTGGGAAACAATCCTCTTTAAGTGGGTTTCTAAAGAAACTATCAGGCCCTTTTTTACGCCTGTTTGGAAACCTAAAAACATGGGGCCAGCTCTATGGTTAATCCAGGTCGAGCTTTCTAGCATGTGTTTGGTAACCCACATACCTACGGCCGGCCCAAAACAAGCCCAGTCCAAAAGCCCAAACAGTCAACCCATAATAAAAACCAACCAATTACGTAGACCCAAACCTGTTAGCCCATGCCCTAACCAAGAAACCCAAATATCCGTTTAACCGAATCGATCAAAAACATATATCCATTTGACCAACCCATTGACCAACTGAAATAGGTTGACCTGACCCAAACTGGATCAACCCAGTTTCTCTACTTGTATGCAATTGAGAAACGGGTCCATATACGGCTGAGACAATACTATGAGTGCTTCAGAAGATCTTCTTCCGAAGATGATGGGAGTTAGTGACGAAGCAAAGTAAGGCCATAACATAACATAATAAGGTACTCGGAAATATTTCAAATAAATTCAATCTTACCTTTACGATTACCTAGTAGAAACTAGATTCTCTCATTAACAATCATGTAGTTGCTAGAAACCATGGTTCATGCGTTCATCAACAACAACAAAATTCAACCTATTCATCAGGAAAAGAATGATCATTTGGACGAAGAACCATGGGTATTCGGGCCTCTTAAGAGCACCGGAACACGGACTTTTACCTCAAGATGAACACCAAGATGTGCCAAATGATCGGAGGGAGAAACCCTTTTAACCGAATCGACCATTGTATCCAGCAACATGGATTGATTTCCGTCTTCAATAAGCTGAATCTGCTTACTTTAACGAACCATTAAGGCATCGTTCTCCTGATCGGATCATGATACAGATAAGGGGTGTATCAAAGGTCATGTTGTGGAGAAGTCTGAATCAAAGAAGAAATGAAAGAGCAACTAAAAGCTACGTTTCTACCTTCTAAGTACAAGCAATATCCGAACATACAGTTCTAAAGGTTACAACAAGGCATGATATTTGTAGACAAATTCATAGATAAATTTTATGAACTGTCAACACATCTGAATTTGAGGGAGATGAAGAGAACTTGCAACTTTGTACAAGTTTGGTTTAAAGCCTCAAATTCATATGTGACTTTCTTCCACTCGGTTGCATACAATTGAAGACGCCTTCCGCATTGCTCTTCAGATAGAAAATTTTCTCTCTTTGAAAGCTTGTAAATGATCATGGATCATCTTATGAGAAAGCTCATAAGTCCTGCACCTACTGTAGATCGGGGCAAGAATATTGAAAGAGAACGACCCAGAATAACAAATAAACGACCATCATCATACCACAGATGTTGAGGTCAAGGTCATTTTGCTTTTCAATGTCCACGTAAGCAAACAACTCTCATGGAAGAACAAGATGAGGGATGAAGGCGACTACAAAAATTTTGAAGTTGAAAAAGGTGGAGAGATATTTGAATTAATGTTAGAAAGGATGTTGACCACAAAAGCACAACCATAAGAAATGGTAAAGTTGAAATGACACATCTTTCGAACTTCAGTGAGGTGCAATAATAGATTATGGTCGATCAACTCAAGTTATCAACGAAGCCAAATCTGCAACCTTATAAAGTTGATTGGGTAAACAATAATACAAAGATCAAGATCAATCAAAGATGTCTCATTCTGTTCTTGATCAGGTCATATTCTAATGAAATATGGAGTGATGTTCTCTTGATGAAACCAGCACATATTATAAGGATATATAATCAAGATATGCTACATAATGGAAGATCGAATATGTATTCCTTCAAGCACAAAGGGAAAAACATCACTTTGAATCCCTTGAAAACGCAGCTAAGCGCACTTTAAAGAAAGGTTGTTTCTCATTCACCACAAGAAATTGCCACTTCTCGAGAAAAGCGCATCCCAAGAAAGTGAACATAGAGCAACATCGTCATACAACTTCTCCCCAAGTGTTGGCATATTTGAAAGAGAAGTTGAAGGACATACTGATTTTCAATGAAGAGAATAAGTGTGGAGATCAAAAGAAGAATATAAGCATTCCCACTCATCGAAGTCAAGTTCTTTCAAGCAGAGGGGAGCTGATGCAGCACAGACAACCACATTCGAACCAAGCCAAGGCTAGCGGGCCCATAACCCACAGAATCCACAGATTTCCTCTTCCTTAATTAGTCATTTACAATTGTTAATTTGCCTAGGATTTTTTTTTTTTCTGTTATTAGATTATGAAGTTGCTTATTTTTATAATGAGAACTTTAAAAACTTAAGAAGTTGGATTTTACAAATAGGATTGTGAAGGAAAGGTTCCAAGATGTTTTTGATTTGATTTGAATTTGTTTAGGGTGTGAAATCCTAGTTTGATGAGTATTTTTCATCAGAAGAACAATTACTTAGCGATTCCATCGCCTTCTCTCAATGACTGTAGAACGAGTCTGTTCATGCTCCATCAGCTGGCACTTTTTTGAATGTGCATAACTACGTTCTAGGAGTCTCTGCATTTGGAAGGCTAATTTGCGCCTCATAATTCAAATCACTTGTAGAAAGGCCCCAAAACAGCGAATTTCAGATGGGCTGCCTTCCCATCATCATTTTCCTGCCATTTTGACTTGCACTGCTCAATTATTGCACTTGTCCAAGCAGGCCCTAACAAGGTTTTAAATTTTGGCCGAAATTTTGGTTTCGGTGGTTACTGAAATTCTCGAAATATAGCTTTCTATAATGAAATCTACCGAAATTTGGAAATATTGCCCAAAATTTCGGCCGAAATATCGGTTTTTGACCTTACCAAAATTGTTACCGAAATTTAAATCCTTGGGCCCTAAACACCGCACACTGCAAACCAATTTTGCAATTTTGAACCATGTAGATCAAACCAAAGAGCAAACTGAATATATCAAAATTCCGCAATTTAAGTAACAACAGATTCGTAAAGAAGCAGGGCGTAACTATATATATGTAGTCTCCAACATAATTACCTCAGAGACAGCTCTAAGAGCATCCCGAACATGGGAAACTACCTCCGAATCGCTGAAATCAACGTCCTCCATATCAGTAAATCCAGCCTTGTTGCTTGCTAATTCCACTCCCATAGTCTCCGAGTCACCTACGGATTCTGTTCTACGAGCTCGTCGAAGATAGTCAGATTCCTTCCCTGCATATAGCATTCAGTATTTTTAAAGGAGTTTCGAATCAAGACCAACACAGATACAAATAAACTGGAAAAAAAAATTGATAAGAAATAAACTGAAAAATATGACTTTTACGTCATCGAATTTCATCAAAATGTGAGTTTCACAGAACCAATTTGAGCGAGAAAACAATAATCAAATTTATCTCCGATAGGAGCAGTTAAAGAAACAACAGATGGAGACTAAACATAAAACCTAAAATAATTTATCAAGAACAAAACCCCTACAGAATCGAAGACCAAACAAGCACTGATCTTTACCAGTTTTTAACAAGAAATATATTGAAAAGTGATAATGTTAAGGATGAATCGTTTCAGATTGAGAATTCAGACCTTCGAAGCCGCCGCTTGGAAGGGGTGTACGTGATAGAGAAAGAGTGAGAGTTGAGGTTTTTAGGGTTTTGTAGTTCGACTGAGGCAAATTCCAACGTTTCGGATGGAAAAGTGTAGTAGTGTAAAGGTCCTTGTCCACCTGACCACCGCTGGTCAGGTGCTACCTGACCACCCACAATATAAGCCACTTGGCACTTTCTTAGAGGACCCTGACCGTATAGATGTTTGGCCAATCCCTAGGTGGACCTGTAAACCAAAAATCAACCAGATCGGTGATTTCTAAGCGTTAGTTGGAAGTCATTTGCATGGGTTTATTTTAACAGTAGGAATTTGAGCATTATTTACCATTATCTGGGTACAAAGATCCAAGGGTTTAAAATCACTAATCAAAATGATTTTTGGTTTGTAACTTAGGGATTGGCCAAACATCCATACGGTCAGCCTCCTCTAAGAGGAGAAAACCTTCGCTCACATCTGTGTGTGAGCAAAGCCTATCACACATCACAATATGAGCCACGGGGCACACTCTTATAGGACGATGACCGTATGGATGTTTGGCTAGTTCCTCGGTGGACTTGTAAACCAAAAATTAGCTTGATTAGTGATTTCTAAGCGTTGGATTGGAGTCATTTAGATGGGTTGATTTTACCGTAGAATTTAGAGCATTATTGACCATTATTTGGGGTACTAGATCCAAAGGTCTGACATTTAGTTTGCAGGTCCAACAAGGGACTGGACAAACACCAATACGGTCATCGTAATCTAAGAGTGTACCACGTAGCTCATATTGTGGTGTGTGATCTGCTTAGCTCACACACGTGTGAGCGAAGGTTTACTCCTCTAAGAGTGTACCACGTCGCTTCACTGACCGTCGGTGATCAGGCAAGTTTTACTCCTTGTCCACGGACTCTAACAGCTGTCTATAATCCAGTTATGTACGCTGACCTGGAAAATTTTAGACCCAAATCAAATCACGTGGTAACTCGATTCACCGGAACCGAGCCCCCTTTGGAGTCAACTTGCTTTAGTGACCCATCTCGGTCACTAAAGATGAACACGTGTCCAAAGATGCCAGTTGGAGTACACTTCAGGGCCGCTTGGTCCAATCCTTGATGGATCATACGAGTAAAACTTCTATCACACGAAATTGTAAATCACACAATCACAAGCCAATGAGTTCTCAGCACGTACACAAGCGCTTTGCAACGTACCCATTGCTTTTGCTTTTAGGTGTACGTGCCGAGAACTCATTGGCTGTGTTTGTGTGATTTGCAATCCGATTGTGACCGAAGTTTTACTCGATCTATACGTTAAAGATCACTTTTTTTTTTTTTTTGGTTTTTGAAAGCAAAGATCACTTTAATCAGTGATTTCTAGCCGTTGATTTTAGCATTTTAATAGCATAATTTTTAGTTGTTGGATCTGAGCATTGTTTCTTAAACATATAACTGTTAGATGAAAAATCGATCAAGCTCGTATTTGGTACGCCGGACACCAAGAGGTGGACCAAACCATGTTTGATGGTCTTGAGGGATTTCAAAGTTTGATGGCCCCACTCCAAAACACAACGTGGAGTACTCTTTAGGGCCCACTTACCTTATGGATATTTTGTCCACCTCTTGAATCTTGATGAATTTATCAAAAATCAGTATAATTAGTGATTTATAACCTTTGGATTTAGTATTTTAATAACATGATTTTTGACCGTTGAATTTGTTATAACTGTTATAAATCACGGATCAAGCTGATCTTTGGTATGTAGGTCCACCAGTGGGTGGACTCAAAATGAGTTGGAGAGACATTCTGACTCCGTGACTCGGGATGGTAGGACGAACCAGGTTCTGTACTTGAAGATTGACAGAAAGCAGTGGTCGAAAATGAGCCATGAGCCACGGGGACCTACAAACCAAAAATCTGTACGATTAGTGATTTCTAGGCGTTGGATTGGAGTTAGTTTCATGGGTTGATTTTAACAGTGTGAGTTTTAGCATTATTGATCATTATTTGAGGTACAAAGATCCAAAGGTTTGAAATCACTAATCAAGATGATTTTTTATTTGTAGGTCCACCTAGGGATTGGAAAAACATCCATACGGTCAGTCCTCTAAGCATGTGCCACGTGGCTCATATTGTGCCCTGTCATCCGCCTTGCCTGTCATCAAAGTTTTACTCCATGTTCTTCAAAGGTGTGAGCTTGGTCAACCTCGTTGGATCCGTTTACATATGAGTACCTTCCTGCAATTTGCTTCAATTATACTCGTTTAAGGCATAGTTACAAGGATTGTTAGGCCTGTAGTTTTGGCCCGACAGGCCGAACCTGGTCTAAGTCTCGGGCCGGCTCCGGATGGGCCAAATCACTGAGTTCTCACTAGGCCCATATGAAGGTAGGCTTTGGGTCAGGCCCAGACAATTGTAAAAAAAATGAAAAAATGTTTAAAAAAAACAGTGATTGACCGGGCTTTAAGCGGGTGGGCCCGGACCAAGGACCTAACTACCGGCATATGAAGGTGGGTTGCGGTTCATGGGCCAAATTTACATGTGTCTCTGTTGCACACCCAAGTGCCCATGAGATGTCGAAGACTATTGTAGGTTGTAGCTGAGGCTAGGTATGAGGATAATAATCATCAAAGTTTTACTCGTGGAGGAAGAGTAAGAATTTGATGATAGGGTGCAATAGGAGCCACATTGCATACTCTCAGGGTACTCTGACCGTATGGATGTTTTTCCAATCCCTACATGGACCTACAAACAAAAATTGAGATTGATTTGTGGTTTCAAACCTTTGGGTCTTTGTACCTCAAATAATGGTCGATAATGCTCAAATTTCACACGGTTAAAATCAACCCATGAAAACAATTCCAATCCATTGCCTAGAATTCACTAATCGGCCTGATTTTTGGTTTGTAGGTCCACCTAATGATTGACCAAACATTTAGGTTCACCTTGATGACAGGACCCTATCATCAAAGTTTTATTCGTGGAGGAAGGCTCAACCAAAGAAAACGAGTAAACCTTCGCTCACACCTGTATGAGCAAAGCTGATCACACACCACAATATGAGTCACATGGCACACTCTTAGAGGACGATGACCATATGGATGTTTGGCCAGTCCCTCGTTGGACCTGCAAAGCAAAAATCAGCCTGATTAGTTATGTCAGACCTTTGGATCTAGTACCCCAAATAATGGTCAATAATGCTTTAAATTCTACAGTTAAAATCAACCCATGCAAATGACTACAATCCAACGCTTAGAAATCACTAATCAAGCTAATTTTTGGTTTACAAGTCCATCGAGGGACTAGCCAAACATCCATACAGTCATCGTCCTCTAAGAGTGTGCTCTGTGGCTCATATTGTGATGTTTGATCGGCTTTGCTCACACACAGGTGTGAGCGAAGGTTTTCTCAAAGAAAACTGCGTTCTGGCAATCTTCAAGTAGAGAACCTGCTTCGTCCTACCATCTTGATGATGTACAGCCTCTTCGCCCTCTCCAGAATGGAATAAAACTTCTATCATAGTGTCCTCACATGCTTCTTTCATAATGAAAATCACAGGCCACGTGGTACACTCTTAGTGGACGCTGACCGTATGGATGTTTGGCCGGCCCCTCAGTGGACCTCTAAGCCAAAAGTTAGCCTGATTAGTGATTTACAACATTTGGATCTTTGCACCCAAATAACGCTCAATAATGCTCGAATTCTTACCGTTAAAATCAACCCATGAAAATAACTTCAATTGAATTGCTTAGAAATTACAATCACGCTGATTTTTGGTTTAAAGGTCCACTGAGGGTTTGGACAAACATCCATACGGTCAGAATCCAATAAGAGTGCCACGTGCCATGTGATTTTCATTGTGACAAAAGCATCTGTCGGAAAGCTTCATCTTAACTACTCTTACAAGTGTCCATAGATTATCTAGTGCACCTTGTAAAGCTGAGAACCCCAACTTTACCGTCTAAGTACCAGACGTCACTGTCGTTCTCCAATTTTTTCGAGTGGGAGAATAAGAATTTTTTCGAGTGGGAGAAAAGGACCTGATCGACGTGGGAATTCATTTTAGCCTGAAGTCAGATGTTTAAATGCGAGTAAATCTATCTGACCACCGCTGCTACCTGATGACTAATCCCTAGATTGATCTATAAACCCAAAATCAACTTGATCAGTGATTTCTAAGCGTTAGTTGAAGTCATTTTCATGGGTTGATTTTAACAGTAGGAATTTGAGCATTATTTACCATTGTTTTGGTACAAAGATCCAAAGGTTTGAAATCATTAATCAGGCTGATTTTTGGTTTGTAGGTCCACTTAGGGATTGGACAAACATCAACACGGTTAGCGTCCTCTAAGAGTGTACCACGTGGCTCATATTATGGGTGGTCATGGCTTCCCTGACCGTCTGTGGTCTGGCAAGTTGTTCTCGTTTAAACGCTGACACAACTTGAGACAAAGTTAGATGTTGATTCTGAATAGACTTTGTACTTGGAATTTTTGGATATTCCAACATCCGATAATTTAAAATGGATGTCTATTATGAATAAACTTGTTGCCGTTACGAAACAACTATCATTTTTGCTTGTTTCTCTTTGGATAATAATCTATGGTTACTGAAAAAAGGGTTGGACCGGGGTCGGGGGACAACCATTTTGGCCAACCCACATAGAAGATGAATCAATGGCTGACTTTTGGTGAGATGATCTCCTCACCATATAGATCACCCAAACAAAAAATCAGCCAATTCTGAAATTTCAAATGTGGTTTTCAAGTTACACGGTAAAAATCAATGGTCTGATTTGAATTTTTGTGAGGATGATCTGCTCACCATAGAGATCATCCTCACCAAAAATCAGCAATTGATTCATCTTCTATATGGCTACGCCCAACCCCGATCCTGAACACTGGAAAAAACAGACGGAAGATACAAATACAATAGGGAAAAGATGTTTTTTTTTTTTTGTAGACAGGAAAAAGATGTATTTAAGGTATGCCTGAAACTGTTTCATTTGCGGAAGCGGCATTTTTGGTAGTCACTACTGCCATCTGGGCCCACTAACCCCTTGGTGGATATACAGACCAAAAATCACCTTGATTGGTAATCTATAACCATTAGATTTTAACACTTTTTAGCACTTTTTAAGGCGTTCTTATAACCGGTGAATGCACCGTTTTTTGAGTACTAAAACGAACGGCTAAAAATCATTAAACAGGCTGATTTTTTCTATGAATGTCTGTTAAGGGGTGGGCTAAACATCCATACGGCCAGTGGGCCCAGATGGCAGTGGTGAGTGGTGACTACCAAAAATGCCGCTTCCGCAAATGAAAAGGTCTCAGGTATACCTTGTTGCATCACGACCCAATACAATATTGCACCAGTGACCACCAGCCTGCCAGGAGTAAAACTTTGCTGACGGAAGTCAGTCATCAACGTTGACGGACTACAGTATGAGTCATGTATTCCCAAAAATGAGCTGATTAGTGATTTCAAACCTTTGGATCCAAAATAATGCTCAAATTCCACGGTTAAAGTTAAACAACCAATGATCAATACGGTCAGTAGCCTCTAAGAATGTGCAAGTGGCACATTTTGGGTCCGTCAGCAAAGTTCTGCTTGCCTACCAGTAGACCTACATAAGTTCACTGTTCACCAGCTTTCACCCTACACGAAGAAATCTTTCAGTGTCTCAACTTCACTGAATACTAATGGAGGGAATTTACAGACACCCCTCTCTCTCCTCTTTTATCCAAATTTTCCTTCTTTCTCTGTTCTTCTTCACATCTTCAATAAAACCCTCGATCGTCGAAGAGAACTCATCTGAGATTATCTCCAGATTTCAACAATACCTTCAAATCAACACAGCCCAACCAAACCCGAAATACTCTGAAGCTAGAGATTTCATCCTCTCTCAGGCCAAAAGCTTAACCCTAGAGTCCGAGACGCTAGAATTCGTCAAGGGGAAGCCTGTAATTCTCCTCAAATGGCCTGGTAAGAACCCTAATCTTCCTTCAATCCTCCTGAATTCCCACACCGATGTTGTTCCCGCCGAGCACCATAAATGGACTCACTCCCCTTTTGATGCCCACATCGATCAATCCGGCGATATCTATGCGAGAGGATCTCAGGACATGAAGTGCGTTGGGTTGCAGTACCTCGAGGCAATCCGCCGATTGAAGAATTCTGGATTCGAGCCGGTTCGAACCGTGTACATATCGTTTGTCCCTGATGAAGAGATCGGTGGCCATGATGGCGCCGAGAAATTGGCTGAGTCGGAGAGGTTCAAGAAGATGAACGTCGGGATTGTCCTGGATGAGGGTATTTTTGGCGTTATTTCGGATTACTTTGATTTTCAGAGTTTTATTGAAGAAAAAAAACTAATTGAATTGCTTATTGCTCTTGTAAATTCACCTCTATTTTCACCATTTTTGGCAACAGGTTTGGCTTCGCCCAATGAGAATTACAGGGCTTTCTATGCGGAGAGGTGCCCTTGGTGGCTTGTTGTTAAGGCTACTGGAGCTCCTGGCCATGGTTCAAAGCTTTATGACAACAGTGCAATGGAGAATCTGTTGAAAAGCATTGAGAGTGTGAGGAGGTTTCGGGCAGCACAGTTTGATATGGTGAAGGCAGGGTTGAAGGCCGAGGGCGAAGTCATTTCGGTGAATATGGTCTTCTTGAAAGCCGGAACGCCATCTCCCACTGTAAGTTACTACTTTTAGTGAGCCTTGGTTTATAAAACAAATTCTAGTTATTTTGGTTTTGCTCGGTTGAACAGTTTAGTTTTGGATTGAATTCGTAGAGAATTCTTAGGTTTCAAACCAACAAACATTATAAGAATTGAGTTTTAGATTTACTCTGTAGAGAATCCCAAAGTCTTAACCAGACTGTAATAGCTTATGGATCAAGATCGTTCACCAATCACTGACCAAGAGGGCGCACAATGAATAGATGAGTTTAGGTCCTCATCTAATAGGCTGCAATATGGTGTATTCGTTGTTTCTATGCCTAGACATTAAATAGAAAGGAGATAATTAGCACTCTTTTTCCAATAGTTAAGGCATAAATTAAAATTTCCTTATGTTGGGGAGAATTTATAGAGAGAAAGAGAAGGTTTTGTTCCTATCAACAAGGGATTTTAAATAATCTTACTACTAACCATGCGTGATTTTCCCAGGATTTTACTGAAATTTTGGTTTCGATCTGTCCAAAACCTAGTCGAAATCGAAATTTAAATTCTTGATGCAGGGGAACTGTCTGTGGTTGAATATGTCCCATTTTGGAGATCAAATGGCCTGGAGATCTCCTATGTTGGACCCATTAGATGAGCCTTTGCCTACAGATGTACAGCTACGCCATTTGTGGACCACATTTGCAACTGCAGGATCGGAACATAAGATTTACTCAGCAATTAAAAACAAGTGAAACTAAACCATGAGCCGTAGGCTCATTGAGGTTGATAAAATCCATACCCAATAACATACATGTGGCCCACTGTCTCTTTGGTCCGAACCGTTCAATTAATGGGCCACTGGCCTCCTTTAGGACGGGATACTCCCAAATCAGACTGACTGGATACTATGCATGGACACTTTTTTTTTCTGGTAAGCAATGAATCTTCATTAAAGAAAGAGGAAGATACATTATTTGTAACAATTGTCTATTGACTCATTGCCTAGCCAATGTGCTAGGTAACCTATTCTTGCTCTTTAGAACACAATTTAACTAAATATAGACATTTATCTCAACCATATCCTTAATTATTCTAAGCTATTGAAACTTGAAAACTGCATCAGATGGTTAAGATCCTTTAGCTAGTCTAATTTTCGGGCTATCCACCATCCAAGAGGTGGTAAGACCAACGAGTTGGTATATGTGTAAGGTTCATCCTCTAAAAGGTAAAAATATATGAAACAAGGAAAATACAACTTAGAGCAATTACTCACAGTCTCTCTTCTCACTACTGTAAGGTAAGTGAAGTTTCTACCATGGAAACGTTCTTGTTTGAGCAGTAACATGCAATAAAAGAAACAATTAAATCTAAAAACAGACCTAGATAAGTAGCTACTAGCCACCCTGCGACTAGCATTGGCTAAGAACTTGAGTTTTGTTATCTTCAATATTCAATTTAACCCCTGAAGACTGCCCTCTATAAAATGCAAAATCTCTGAATTTTTCTTGCTTTAACATCTTGTACAACATACTGACAATTTTGCACAAAACAAAGATAATCTATCTCCAAAAAAATTGCCGTCTCAGACATATGGTTTGCATAAATGACTAATGCTGACATTTTCATGTTTTCAAATATTCCCATGTGCTATTGTTTTAATTTCCTTGTATATTTCTTTATCCAAGCATTTTTGTATTGTTTACGATTTTTAACTAATATTGATTTACATACTATCGTAGGTGCAATGTATAAAATTAACTATTTAATCCCTTTTTCCCCATAAGTAAAATGAACCATAATCATTGAGGTCTATGTACACCACTTACTGCCAACAAGTTGGCCAACTCAATAGCATTTCTATGAATCTGAGCAAAAATAACCATAGGAAAATACCAAAATGCTGAATTTTGTCCAATAAGAGACCAAGTCTCCAAAAACTACCTTCCTAACTAGAAGGCCAACTTATAGTGGTAGAAGAATCTCCTTCCACTTCTAGGGTGTCCCAGAAAAAAGTCTGCGTAAAAATGTCCGGCGATTTGGTTTTCAAATATTTGGTAGTGGTTGCCTTCTTCCTACTGACATTTCTTGAGGCCTTTTTCATCCATCAGGGGTTCGTCATGAATATGCAGCCATCTGAAGCTGAAGCAGGTTTTGATATTCGGATTCCACCAACTGCTGATCCAGAATCTTTGGAGAAACGGATTGCTGAAGAATGGGCACCTTCTTCACGTAACATGACATTTGAGGTATGAAAGCAATTAGAATATCTCCACTTATTTATAGGAGTCCATTTACAATTAAAAAAATAAACAGTTATATTCCTAGCTGTTCATTGAGTCAACTACTTTGGGTAGGGATTGAATATTTGATTTCTTTCATTCTGGTTTTGACCCTTGATTCTGTCGGCCACCCCTCCCAACAATTCCTCATTGTTCGATTTTATGCCAGCTGGCATGTCCGGTAAGAATGTCTCCAAAACAAAATCTTCAGCATCCCCCGTATTGTCTAGGGCACCCCAAAGCCTGAAAATGATCACGGCCATCATATCTTTGCCATGGAAATGATGATGATATTCATTTTTTTTGAAAGCATGGAAGTCATTCGGCCAAAAAATAAAAACCAGTTTTACAAATTTGATAGTTTTTTATTCTTTTCTTTTGAAATTTATCTCCTGAAATCATGGACCTTGAGAGAGAAATAGAGCATCTCTGTACTGTTATGTGACTCAGGAAACTTGGGTACTAAACAAGCTGGGACTGAAGGGGACGTTTTGTGCCAACCTTAGTCCCTGGTCCCACAAAAAAACGCATAAGCATCTTTAGATATATGAAAAGAGAAAAATGTACTTTCAAATATCAGTTGTGGAAGTAAAACAGCACATAATGTATAAGTGTGATGTGAAAAGGGTAGAGAAACTGAAATTGAGAATGTTATGGTGTGAAAAAACTCATGTTAGGAACTTAGGATGGGAGGGAGGAAGCCATTCTGCCTGTATCTATGGCTTGGTTGTAGTGTTAAATCCTAATCATCCAATCTATTGCATTCTTTTGGACGTATGCAAGGTGAATAAGTAAGAAAAATACAGACGGGAGGTAATGTTCATGATGATCATGTCAATTTTTTTGCCCCGAAGATCCCCTATTTTCCAAGCACCCTACAGTATGGCATGGGTAGGGGTGTGGCTCTCTGATCTTTGCATTCTTTTGGATGATATCAAGGTGAATAACTCAGAAAAGATACAGATGGAATGTTATGCTAATGATGATCAGGTCAATTTTGGGCTCAGGAGATCCCCTACATTCCAAGCCCCTTGCATTGTATATGGCATAGCATACTTGCATTGCATTGTATATTTTTGATGAAAGTATTGATAGCTATTTTAGATCGACATGTAGACATGTTATTGCTGGCACTTTGGCAATTAACAACTTGGATTTTGAGAACTTGAAGTGGTTTATTCATTGCCGATTAGTCTAACCATGGCTGTAGCTTGGGCAGTTCAAGCAGAAGGTTTCCGTGCATGACAAGTTTGGGAAGCCAGTTCTCACTGCTGTCGACAATTCTAACCCATGGTGGGGACTGTTGGAGGGAGCTGTAAAGACAGCTAATGGCAAACTTGGTAAGCCAGAGGTCTTTCCTGCCTCGACGGATGCTCGCTATTTCCGGGAACAAGGATTACCAGCAATTGGCTTCTCTCCAATGGCAAACACTCCTATTCTGCTTCATGACCATAACGAGGTAAATATCTTTATCCCTCACCGTGCTTTCATCCGCGTTGGGTTAATGCTTATCCAGGGGCTACTCCATTGGACTGTCTGGAGCTATGGGTACATGAACTGACAAGTAGAGATGTGACTTTTTTTTTTAAACTTTTTACCCGTATAGATTAAATGTGGTTAATATATGCAAAAAATACATCAGAAGTATTGTTTTTTATCTGATTTTATTCTTTTCTCTGTGTCACAGTTTCTAAACCAAGTGGAGTACTTGAAAGGAATTGAAATATACGAGTCAATTATCAAAGCATATTCGTCTTACATTGAGCAGACGAGGGATGAAGTTTCCAGAGCAGAGTTGTAAGAGTAGCACGGCCTCATTCTTTCTTGAGAGAACGTGTGATCTACATTAGTCTTATTGTAATATAGTGAAGTCTAAGATACACCTTCCCTGTCATAATATGTCAGAATGGCAGAATTTCTGATAAGAAACAATAAGGTGCATCTTAGTATTTTGCTAATTGAACCTGGTTTTGTTCATATCTTCTCATACTCTTTTGCATCATCCTTTCTGATCAATTTGCCTATGGAGTTTGGTAGATTATATTAAATTAAATGATCTTTTTGGCATTCAGCGTATACTTTCATTGAGTCTGTCCCAACAGATTGGGTGATCATATCCATCCAGTTGTACAGTTTGCTTGTATATGCACTCTGTGATTTGGGGCCAAGGATCATATTCGTTCTCAACAGAAGCAAGAACGAAGGAATCACATACATCTCTACATCTTCCCTACCAATAATCCCCACAAGAGCAATCTCCATCTTTGAAATGGTGGTAACGAACAGGATCCCTGATCACGATATGCCGATCTTCAATCTTGGCAACGAGTTTTGCAAAGGCATGACAGTCACCACAGATCCTGAGGTTCTTCATGATCCTAACAGGCTTCTCCCTTGACACGCTCATCACTCCAAATGCAATAGCCAACTTCTCGCTGTGGTGGCGGAGGGAGTCTTCCCTCTGCTCTCCTTCAAGATCATGCAATACGAAATTTGTGTCTGGGATGTAACCCACTTCTATTATTCTCTGGATCAACTGGTTCAGCTCCTTATTGATCTCATCAATTTGTGGATGTGATTTATCTCCTAAAATAAAGGTGTGAACCAGGTTATTGACTTCGATCCAGCTACACCCTGGTTCTTTCTTCACTCCTCTGTCTCTCATGGTCCTCCTCACTAATGCAACATCTTCCCATCTTTGAAAATTCGCATAGATATTTGATAAGAGTATGTAAGTCCCTTCATCCTGCGGTTCCAGTTTTTGAACTTGCTTTGCTACATAGATTGCTAGATCCACGTTTTGATGGACCCTGCATGCACCAAGAAGAGTCCTCCAGGTCACAGTGTCTGGTTCACATTCCATTTCATGTATGAACGTAACTGCTTCGTCAAGCTTCCCTGCCCTTCCAAGAAGATCAACCATGCAACCATAGTGCTCTCTTCCGGGGTCGATCCCGAAAAGCCTTTTCATCGACCGAAAGTAGTACCATCCATCTTCAACCAGACCCGCATGGCTACAAGCAAACAGAACGCCCACTATTGTTATATAGTTTGGCATGACCCTGGAAGCTTTCATTGACTCAAACAGTTCCAGTGCTTCTAGGCTACGGCCATTCTGGGCCAACCCTGCAATCATCGTGCTCCAAGAGATCACGTCTTTCTCCAACATCCGATTGAAAACGGAGTTTGCATCCTCCAAGCTCCCGCACTTGCAATACATATCAAGAAGTGCATTATTGAGGATAAGATCTCTCTCAAACTTGAGAACATGGGCGTGCACTTGTCTTCCCAATTCTAACAGTACTAAACCAGTACAAGCTCTCAAAACACTCGTCAATGTAGCCTGATTAGCCAGAAAACCAACTCTTTTCATATTCTTAAAAAGATTCAAAGCTTCATCACCATTGCCATTCTGAGCAAACCCCCCAATGATCGAGTTCCAAACAACCAAGTCCCCAGTGATCATCTCATCGAAAACAAGAAACCCATTATCCAATTCACCCCATTTGGAGTAAATATCAATCAGAGCACTTCGAACAAAGACATCTGAGTCCAATCCGCTCTTGATTATACAACAATGGATCTGTCGAAGGGTCCCTAACCCATCACAGGCTCTTAGAACCGAAGAGAAAGTAAACATGTTTGGCCTCACACCTTCTCTGTGCATTAGAATCAAGAACTTCAAAGCTTCTTCGTTGAGCTTACTGTTAGAATAAGCCGAAATCATTGTAGTCCAAGAAACAACGTTTCGCTCGGGCATTTGATCGAACAAGATGCGTGCTTCGTCCAAGAGTGTGAATTTAACGAACATATTGAGGAGAATGTTGTTTAGAAACGTTTTGGGCTCGTACCCATCTGAGTAAACGTGCTTGTGGACAAGCTTGCCTTCTGAGATGGCGCCGCGGGCGATACAACACTTGATGAGCTCCGAATAAGTGATCGAGTCAGCTCGAATTCCGTGTTTTTGCAGAGAATTCATGGCATTCATGGCTCTGGGGAGGTCTCTTTGATAGCAGAACCTGGTGAAGTCATCGATCAGGGTGGAAGGCGTTGATCTTTCATACAAAATTTGGGTCGTGAGAGATAGAGAAGAGCGTAACAGAGGAGAGAGGACCGTATGGACGGCAGGTGGCGTGATGGATTTCAAGAGGAATTTCATGGGCAACGTTCGAAAACTTTCAAATTTTAGTTTGCCTTCCTTTTGCGCCTCGCTTCTATAGCCAGGTACAGCACAGTCCTTGTGGCGAAGCTCGTAAAGCTTCATTAATTTCATTCCATGATCCCGCTAGATCCGGGGGCCGCATCTATAAACTCCACGTGGTCCACTCTTTGAGTTCATTGATCGTACGAAAAATCAGCTTGATTTGTGGTTTCTAGGCATTGGATCTGAGTAACCCCAATATAATGCTCGAATACCACGGTTGAAAATGAGCCCATGAAAAAGACTCAAAATCCAACAGTTAGAAACAACCAATCAGGCTGATTTTTTATATACACGTCTACTAAGGGATGATTCAAACATCCACAGGGTCAATGATCTCTAAGAGTATGCCAAGTGGCAGTTTCGGTGCGGTCGGGACGTCGATCAAAAAACGCCAAGAACCCAAGCACCCTATATGGGTAAAAGCTGACATACATCCCCCAAAATACCACGTGTCACATTATTTTTGGCCCAGTAATTCTACAAAGGAAAATGCTACCCCATAGATAGTTGGACAAAACAATACAAGGTTGAGGCCATTGACCATTGAATCCAAGAGATCTACGGTCCACCAGGCAACAAGCAGTGAACAGGGCAAAGGCTCGGCTAGCGCCTCTATCAGTAAGGGGGCTTTGAAGCCAACGCTTGCAAGTTTCCCACCGCACTACGGCCAGAACAAGCAATCGGAGGCAGCAAATGGAGGCAACAGCCGCAATGCGTCAGGTTGTTTCCGGACTACGTGCGCGCCCTTCCATTTTCCAGCAGCTTCAGCCCCCCGGGCCTACAAAGGGTAAATTAGTTGGGTCTTATGGACCGTGGATCTCTCTTGTATCCAATGGTGGGTAGCACAACTCTTCTAGGTCATTTCCTTGGTGAAAGAGAATCCAATGGTGCCAATGGTGGGTAGCACAATTCTTCTAGGCCATTTCCTTGGTGAACCTGCGCACACACCACAATTCACCCTTATAGGTCCAATTTCTAGAATTTCGCCATGGGCCTCATGACACGGGTCATGGACGGAATCCAGGCCCATAATGAAAATGCTCAAATCTGAAGTCTAGAAATAACCAATCAAACTGCTTATCTGCATGTGGGCCCGAAATAGACCAAATGACATGGGGGGTGGGTTGGGTTGTATCAAACTTTTGAAGGGCCATGTATCAAACGAGAGCGCCCTAATAATAACACCACGTTTATGACAGATGATGAACCACAATATAAGCCAAGTGGCATACTCTTAGAGACCACCGATAGTACAGATGTTTGGACCATAGTTTTAAAAACGCCCCCAAGCCCGTTTCCGTTAAAGCCGTTTAAACATGTTTTATCGGTTTTGAATAAAATGGCCGTTTTTTTGTTTTAACGGTAGTTAAAATCGTTTAAACGGCCGTTAAAATCGTTTAAACAGCCGTTTAATTCTGAAAAACTTTGTGAAAAAAAGGCTGTTAAATACGTTTAATTCCGTTAAAAACCGTTTAATCTTTTTTTTTTTTTTTAATTTTCAAATTTCAAAATGTGAATTTCAGTGCCATTTTTTCCGTAAAAATTGTTAAAACCGTTTAATTCCGTTGAATTCCATTTTTGCCCCTGGCCATTTCAATCCGTTTTAACGGTAATGCCCCCAGTCCGTTTAACCGTTAAAACGGCCTCCTTTAAACCTTGGTTTGGACCATCCCTAGGTGGACCTACAAACAAAAAATAACCTGGTGAGTGATTTCTAACCATTTGATTGGAGTCTTTTTCATCATGGGTTTGCTTTTTAACCATGGGATTGGAGTATTATTTAGAGCAACCAGTTCCAAAGGTCAGAAAACAAATGTTTGATTGCATCGTGTAGTGCTAGAATACACCTGATAAGGCTGTTTGATTGCACTAGAGAAAATATGGAGAAAACAATTTTTAATTATGTGAGAAAATAAAGATGGATTTTCATGGAAACAAATTCTCACCTATGTGGAACAGGACTGAATTCTGGGCTTTAATGGAAAAATCTCATTTTCTCAGGAAATTTTTTCAAATTTAAAATGGCCATCAAACAAGGGAAAATTATGTTTTCTCAAGAAAATCTGCTTTTACCGAAAATTTTGTTATCAAATCCACCCTAACTTTCAAAAAAAACCTACTTGGGAACCAAGAGGTGGAAACTTCCTCAATCTCCACACACACACTTGCCCCGTGAACAAAATCCTAGCTCCGCTACTGGCTATAGTACAGCTGAAGCTTTTTGGCGTCAGCAAGCCCACTGACGGCATGGATGTTTAGCCCACCTCTTAGTGGATATACACACCAAAAATCATCGGGATTGGTAATGTCTAGCCGTTAAATTTTAGTGGTTTTTAAGACGTGATTCTAGCAGCTGGATTCAACAATTTTTGTGTACTAAAACCAACGGCTAAAAATTATCAAACAAGTTGATTTTTTTTATGAATGCTACCAAGGGGTGGGTTAAACATCCATGCGGTCAGTGGGCCAGATGGCAGCGGTGATTAACAAAATTGCGCTATACCTTGTCATCAATACCCTCAACAAAAGGAAGAGAAAACCGGTTGGCATGGTCTCCAAGTTTCTTTAGGTACACGTGCCATACGACTTATTTGATGTTGTCGCTTTTTGTGTCCAACACGGCAAGTATCCGTTACAAAATCACTAATGAAGTAACCAGGCTAATTTTGCCCGTCAATAAATCGGTATTTGACGACACTTTATTCTTTTTCCCGTTGAATAACAAATTCCGGATTCGTTCCTCCATGTACACGCAATTCGTCTTCTCCCCAAAAGTATTTAAAGTTTCAAACCTCTCTCTCTCTCTCTCTCTCAGCGGATTTCTCAGTTGCAGAACGCAAACCCTAGCCGGTAAGCATGGCGGTTGCCGGAGATTCCTAACAGGTATTGTAAATCTCCGGCAAATGGCGAGAATCTGAGCTCTTTGTCGTTGATTTCGGCGATCGGAACTGAAATTTCTTGTCGAAGACATGTCTCTGAGAATCAAAGCCGTGGTAGATAAGTTCGTGAAGGAGCTGAAGGAAGCTCTCGATGCAGACGTTAAAGACAGGATGCTGAAAGAGAGGGAGATGCAGAGCTACATCGAGGAGAGGGAGAGAGAAGTCGCTGAGAGAGAGGCTGCTTGGAAGGCCGAGTTATCTCGTCGCGAGGTAGATACACAATAATAACAAGATTAAAATGAAAAACTAACAGAAATCAAAAGTCTCCTTTTCGTTATTAAATTTAGGTTTTTTTGTTTTATGTGCTTAATGGATTGTTTGAAGAGTTAATTTGTTTTTGCTTCTTGTCGAAATTCCGTGGTTGTTTTATTATCTGGTAATGTTTACTGTAATCATCGAAACTCTTCGATGCTATGGAATAAGGAGCAATGAGGTATGAATCAATTCAGAAACCTCATCACTATAATAATCATTGTGGTCTTAGTTGATTTTGTCCCTCCATTTTATTATTGGAGTGACCAGTCCCTTTGGGGACATCACCTTCTACTTTTCCCCTTCATGTCTTCCTTGTCTGGCCACTTCAACCCAGGATGCAGTCCCCAACACTATTCCTTGGTCTATTTCAATGATATAAATGTAATAACCGAGATGAGGATGTTGAGATGGATGTGTGGTAAGACAAGGAAAGACAAAATTAGAAATTAACGCATTTGTGAAAATATAGGAATAGCCCCAATAAGTGAACAAATGAGGGAAAGTCGATTGAGATGGTTTGGTCATGTACAACAAAGACCAATGACTGCACCAGTGAGGTGGAATGTGCAAGTCGAAGGGCCTAAATGGGTTAAGGGGAGACCAAAACAGACGTGGAGTGAGGTTTTGAGATGAGATTTTAAGAAGTTTGCGTTAAGTTAACTGAAGAGATGGATTTAGACAAGATTGAATGGAGGAACAGGATTTGTGCATCCAACCCCATACCGTTGGGAAAAGACTTATGATGATGATGATGATGAGATGTACTCTAGCCCCTGTCAACTCCCCTTCCTTAGCACTCCCATTATGAATGCTAGTGTTCATCAATATGAATGTTTGATGCAGGTAGAAGTACCATGGCCAAGATGATTGCTAGGGTACAATGCTGGACATCTTGTGTAGACTGATATTTGCCTGTTTCTAATTGTTGTCTTATTTGAGCTTTCTGTCAGATCTTTATTCAAGTCAATGGTTGCTCAATATGATGATTAAATGAATATTGTAACTACTATTACAGAATTCTTGTTATTACCTTACCGAACACCTCAAACCAAGATGTTTACACTGCTTATAAAAAAAAACGTTTGCCTCAATTCACTTGCATAACTATTTTGTTCATAGGGTACTGCTATATCATGAGCTGAAGCACAAAAGCAATCTCAAAAAGCTCATGCTCTTCCCACATAGCTATAAATGCAGAATTAAATGCTAGTTTTTGGACCCAACATTGAAAAACAATAGGAAAGGAGATACTTTCAGTAGCTACTTTTGATTGGCAGATTCAAGAGATAACTTTCAAGAAACTAGATTTGTGGTGTATTGGTCTCTAGCTTGTTAAGTTGACCTGTATTATTAACTTGGTCAGGCAGCACACCACATTTTCCTCTCAGGCAAGTATGACAGAAAGTACTAGCAGATTTTACATAGCAATTGTTCAAAATTTGGAGTCCCTGTTACATGGTTTCTAGACACCTATCTAGAGATTAAACAATAAATCAACCTCTGCGTGAGATATTGTTGTTGTTGCTTAACTTTCTTTAAATGCTGATACCGATGAGTTTTGAATTTTTATCTATCTCATCATACAGGCTGAGATTGCCCGACAAGAGGCAAGACTTAAGGTGGAAAGGGAAAACCTCGAGAAAGAGAAAAGTGTTCTGATGGGCACTGCATCAAATCAAGATAACCCAGATGGGGCTCTAGAAATCACTGTCAGTGGCGAGAAGTATCGATGCCTAAGGTTTGCCAAAGCAAAGAAATGAGGTTTACTGAAGAAAAAAAAAGAAAAAGAAAAGACAAGACAGCATACTTCCAGATTTCTTGACATGTATTCATTAGCTGACCAGTCACACAATGCGGTTGATCAAGTTCATGTATCTAAGTGTATTACTTGGGTACATTTTATGTGTAGGTAATCTTTGGCAGTCCTTCCCTTTTAATAGAAAATTGTGATGCAATCATGCATGTGATCCGACCAATGCAGATGAAAAGAAGGGTCATTATTGATTGAGTGCTTGAAGTTGTAATTTGTCTAGACATTTGATTTTTAGGTTCTGTATGGTGATCTACAAAAAGTTTTACAGAAAAAAAATTGTATGTCAGAAAGTCTTGATACAGAAAACGTTTTATGACATTTATATGCAAAAATCATTTATAGAAAACGTATTCAGGACAACCATACGGAGCCTTAGTTGAAAATGAAACAGTTCATGTGTCAACTGCATTGTTGTAGCCATTTTTTCTTAAAATGGATGATGGTGATGTTACTACTCCAGTACCGTTATATAATACCAAGCACTTGGCGCTTATGCTCTGATCTGGACTGTCGAATTGATGGGCTCCATCTAGATTATGAAAGCATCCTGCATCTCCTTGAAAGGCCATCAGTGCTATCTTATAAACTTTTCTTTTAAATTTGATCCATATGTAAGAGTAAGCACTCCAACTCTCCCTCAACGATAATTGAACCGAGATGACGAAAATGGTTGCTTTGGGACATAGTTTGAATCTAAATTACCCTTGTGTTATAAAATTACGAAAATGCCTAAATTACCCTTATGTTGTAAAATTATGAAAATCCCCCTAAATGTCAAATGTCAACCAAACAATTAACTAATTTCATCATAGTAATTAATTTACTAAAAATCTATCTTATAATCCTAAAATTCGACCCACACCCCTAATGGGCTTTAATCCAGAGATTTGTATGGGCCTACACTAAGTTTCCATATCAATGATCTACGAAAAATCTGAGGTGTTACAATTTGTATTTTCTTATTCGACAATGAAGAACATTCAAACAAATAAAGTAATGAACTACAACTTTTTAAGTCAAATTTAATGATCAAAAGTGTAATTATTGAAGATTACGAACGGCTATAGTGGCTGAACCTAATAAGATAACAATTACGACCCAAGAAGTAATAACTACTTGAGCATGGATTTGGAAACCTCCTATTTGCCAATAGAAATGTTGGTCTACTTTTAAAAAAATATTTTTTCGTCTTCTCAAATGGGTATTCAAACCAAATTGGAACATGTCATGGAACTTATTTCCACTGGAGATAAGGATATACAGACCCTACTGACTATCTTCAATAGTTTACATAGTTAAGAAGGAGATAGTGACTGTCTTATATGGGCGTTGAAACATATGGAGGACGTACTCCGCTACTGAAAGACAATTGCGACTAACAATATTAAAATCGACTTTCGAGAAAAAAAAGCTGACAAAGTCTCCATGCACCCCCGTGTTAGAAGCTGACAAAATCCATCATTTATAAATGATCAAACTAACATTCACGAATATTCAATTAATTTGTCGGGAACGCATGATGCATTTTCTTAGATGGCCTTTAACTGACCCACTACATCGTAAATATAATGACCAAATATGACAATCAAGAAGATTTGAACAAATAAAACCACCAAAGTTATGTAATATATCACGACAGAATTCCAGCTACATTTCAAGGCAACATTATCAAACCAAAACAACATTCTCATCATAATAAAATGCTCCATTAGCATGGTCAACATAACAACTTCAAATTCTTTTAATAAAGGAAAGAAAAACATGCACGTACACGGACACTTCAAACAAGGATGAAGGGATGAACAACGTATTATCTGTGTTTTGTAATGGGTCCAAAATCCAAAATCGTCATTTATTTATGAAAGCAAGCCTAGTTTAGTTATACTGTCACAAAATTTTCAAAAATAAAAGCCTAGAACCTGGGCTACACAAGGGTAATTAAGTTTACTTGGATGAGACATTGAGTGTGTGTTGCATTTTCTTATATGGCTCTCAAGTCTCAACTAACCGACATTATATATACTACTTATAAAATCACTGATATGAGAAAAACTTTGGATTGACTTAGATATCCTTTTTTTCCCCTTTAATTCAAAAAAATAGAAACTAGACTTTCATTCTCCCATGACATTCTTTTTCTATCTAGAATTAATTTTTCTTCTTCTCTATAAATTTTTTTAAATCAATCAGTTAGGGTTTTGTGCAATCCCACTCTATGATCTGATTTCCACTGTTACACTCGCTCTCTGTTTGCCGCATATTGTTTTCTACGAGGTTGAAATTCTTTGTTCTTCGGATTCTTATTCAAGCCCCACTGATCATGTACTTTTCTGATTCATGCAACCATTTTTCGTTTATATTCTGATTCAAACGTTTTCGTTTAACCAATTATCCATATTTTCAGTCCAACTCTAATTGTCCACATGCAATGCACATGTGAACCTACTAGTAATGACCAGATATGACAAAGAAAACGACACTAACAAAAAAAATTAATGAATAAAAGTACCAAAACGATATCATTTTATGTTACCGATATAAATCACAACTTTTTAAGTTCAACTTAATTAGCGTTATTTAATAGCAATCTCAGGACATGTAGAGCATATCGTATTTTCCTAGATGATCATCTGGATTGACCCACTTCTTGCAAATATAATGACAAAAGTTGATAATATAGAAGATCTGAACGAGAAAAAAATATTAACGATGACATTCACTAAGATTTTAACAAATGAACCCACCAAAACCATGCAATTTTACGTTGATCTGTAATAAAAATAGCTTTTTAAGTACCACTCTGCTTCATTAATTTCATTGTAGTCCCCTCCACGATCACTTGAGTAAAATGATAGGAGTTGGCTTTCTATTGAAGATGACATTGACGAAGATTCAATTCATTTGTCAGGTCATGGAGATCATATTGCATCTTCCTAGATGACCATCAACTGTGTCACTACCTCCGAAATATATAATGACCAAATATGACAAAGAAAAAGATTCGAACAAATAAAATCATTAAATATAACATAACAAAGATTTTAACAAATAAAATAAAATACATATAAATTTACAACGCAGCTAAATCGGAACTTCCTATATATTTTGCTTCACTTAATTAATTATAGTCTCTTCACTAATCACTTAAATGAACTGTTTGAATTCCAACTTCTCACACACACACACACACACACACACACACACACACACACCAAAGGAGTAATGAACAAGGCATTAGGTGACAGTTGAGGAACCACCATATTTAGTAAAACAAAATAGTAAATGCAATTTACTATTTGGTTTGTTTGTGACAGTTGAGGAACCACCATATTTAGTAAAACAACACACAAAATCTTAAAAAATAAATGCAATTGTCTATTTTGGTTGTTTGTGAGGGTTAAGGAACCACAGCCACACAAAGGTAATTATGTTTGTAATCTTGCCAAAATATAGTTTACTTGAATGGACATTCAGCCCACTACCCCTCGCAAATACATTGACCCAATATGATAGTGAAGAAGGTTCCAATGAATAAAACCATTAAATATGATATTGATAGAGATTTTAACGAATAACAAAATTCTACACCAACAACAGAAAGAAAATTCTTTTATTTCAATTTCGGTGTGACTATTGTTGGCTATAGCTCTTAGGTTTTCTTAGCATGCTCGGTAAATTAGTGATTCCATACTTAATTAAATTGAAAGATTGGGTTGGGTGTTCAATATATTGAATGATCACTGCAGAGTGGATTGAAAAAATCAATAAGATACAAATGAAATATCGCACATATAGATTCAAATAGCCTATTCAAGTTGATTTTGTGGGTTGGATTGCTTCCTTTCTATTCGAGATGATTCCGCACTTCAAACTTTAGGAGGAAATATCTTATGTATAATGACTACATACGTTCAAACTTAGTCATAACTTTTATCTAAATTTAGAAATGAGCTCGGATTGGAAAGCATGTACTAATACTGCGGATTGGTGCATTTAGGTAAAAGACCCGAAGTATAGCAAAGCCTTGGATGAAGATTCGATTAATTTATCAAGACATGTAGAAAATATTGTATATATATTTCTAGATGGCCATCGACTAATCTACTACCTTGCAAATATAATGACCAAATATGATAATGAAGAAGATTTGAACTACTAAAACCACTAAATATGACACTGACGAAGATTTTAATGAATAAAATTATCAAAATTTTATAATTTTATGTTACCAATAAATTACAACTTTTCAAGTATATATAAATTTACTTCATTTCATTGTAGTCGATCACTAAAGTAAAACGACAAGAGTCAACTTTCTATCAAAGATGGCATTAATGAAGATTCGATTCATTTGTCGATGTCAAATATGATAATGAAGAAGATTCGAACGAATAAATTAAACAAGTTAATATATGACATTAATAAATATTTTAATGAATAAAACCACAAAAGTCATGCAATTTCAAGCCGCAGCTAAACCGTAACTTCCTATTTTGCTTCAGTTATATATTTAGGGTTTCCTCGCAAATCCCTTGAATAAACTATCAAGATTCAAAAAATAAAATTATAAAAGAAAAGCAACACTATCTCATCTTAATAAGGTGATTCATTAGCATGATCAACATAACAACTTCAAATGTGTAAATAATGACTATGTTCAATGACTAAATCATAACTTGTATCTAAATTTAGAAATGAACTCGGATTGGAGAGCAAGTACTAATATTATAGGTTAGTCATTCAGCTAAAAGACCCGAAGTAGCAGAGTCTTGGATGAAGATTCGATTAATTTATCATGACATCTAGAAAATATGACAATGAAGAAGATTCGAACGAATAAAACCGTTAAATATGCCATTAATAAATATTTTTAACGAATAAAACCACCAAAGCCAGGCAATTTTATGTCATCGCCGCTAAATTAGAATTTTTTTTATTTTGCTTCAGTTATTTACAGTTTACTCATTAATCACTTGAATAAGCTCAAACTAAAGTAACATTATCTCATTTTAATAATTAGCATTATCAATATTACAACTTCAATTGCTTAAAAAATAACTTAAAGAAACAGAAAAAAGGAGAAACAGATACACGCGCGTGCATTGTCAATATTATCAATATTATCTCATTTTAATGAATGTTACCAATTAATCATAACTTTTCAAGTACAATATTTACTTAATTCATTTCATTGTAGTCTCCTTCTCGAACACTAAAGTAAAACATCTACTTTTTATCAGAGATGATATTGATGAAGATTCAATTCATTTTGTCGGGATATGGAGATCATATGACAATGAAGAAGATTTGAACGAATAAAACCATTAAATATGACATTAATAAATATTTTAACGAATAAAATCACCAAAGCCATGCAATTTTATGTCACAGGACATACAAAAAATATGTCAATGAAGAAGATTTTAACGAATAAAACTATAAAAGATTTACAATTTTATGTTACCAATGATTCATAACTTTTCAAGTACAAATTTACTTCATTCCATTGTAGTCTCCTTCTCGATCACTAGAGTAAAAGGACAAGAGTCAACTTTCTATATCAAAGATGACATTGACGAAGATTCGATTTTCATTAATTTGTCGGCACATGGAGATCATATTGCATCTGTTTAGATTCCATCGACATCAGATATGTCAGTGAAGAAGATTCGAACGAATAAAACCGTTAAATATGCCATTAATATATATTTTTAACGAATAAAACTACCAAAGCCATGCAATTTTACGTCGTCGCCGCTAAATCAGAACTTTTTATTTTGCTTCAGTTATTTACAGTTTACTCATTAATCACTCGAATAAGCTCAAACTAAAGTAATATTATCTCATTTTAAAAAATAACTTAAAGAAACAAAAAAAAAAAAAAAGGGTGAGAACAGACACACACGTGCGCCCCCTCGCACTGATGAAGAGGCATTACGTGACCTTGTGGCGACGGACTCGAGAATCCAAATCTCGTCATTTATTTATGAAAACAAGACCATATTTGGTAAAACAAGTCACAAAATCTTCAAAAATAAATACAATTGTCAATTTTGGTTGTGTGCGACAGCTGTGGAACCTCCGCCACGCGGGGGTAAATTTGTAATCGCGCCGATATACAGTTTTTACTTGGGCGGTTTTTCAAAGTAAAACGTCTTCTATAAAAATATTAAACTATTTTGCAACAAAACCAAACCAGCTCTGCTAAACCACAGTGAGAGAGAAGAGAGCTCTGTTTCAGAGAGTGAAGGTCGACCAGAGACGACGTCAGATAGTCGGAATTTCGTCTAGATACCTAGTTCTTTCTGGACGTTTGTCAGTTTCCGGCTGTGAAGCTGTGATTGTCAGGTGATATCTCACTCTCTCTGATCTCTTCTCTGGTTCTTCGTTTTTAGCTCTTGTTCTTCACTTGCATGTATGTTTTTTTGGTATTTTGGTTCTTTCTGATGGTGTGAGATTTGAAATGATCCTTAGATATGCAAGAAAAGTTAGGGTTTCAGTTCTAGTGAGCTGAGAGTCGAATTTTTAGTTTTGGTGGAGAAATCGAGATTGCATGTTCGCGATCGGTAAATTAATGATCCTTTCTTTTTCTGTTTTAAATGCTTACTTGTAGAGTTTGTAGTGATAGAATATTGAATTGAGTTTTTTTTTTTTATTGGTTTTTCTTCTTGTTTCGAGCTTGCATGGCGTGTTTGAGCACTGTTCTTGAGGTGGATGAGCATAAAACGATGGATCTGACATTTGTTTTCTAAATGTTTGTTTTGTTTGCATGTAGAGTTCTAGCATTGTCCTTGAATCTATCTTTCGTTTATTTTGCTATCTGATATTTTTTTGGTTATTTTAGGCTCACATGCAGGTTCAAATAATCCGTCAAGGATCCTTGTTGTGTCGAGAGATACATTTTTGTGCCTGCATGTTCTTTGGTGTTGCTTGATTGCTGGCTTGAATGTTGCAAAGAAGATGTCAAAAATCAAATATGGCTCCATTTTTGTTCCTGCATGTTCTTTCTAGAAATTATTTTTCCATGTAAGCGTAGTAAAACTTTTTGTTTACATAATTTTTCTTTAAAACTTTTTGTTGATTTCAAAAGTATTGATTCACAGTTTCCATCCCATTTTTTTTTTTTAATTTGCTTTTAGACTGAAAATCTTTGTGGTTCTGTAAAGAATCGGGCATTTCCTGATTCGATCTACGAAGAATACTAGTTTCGATCATGGTTCGAAGTCTCGGCCGATCCTGTTCTGGATCGGGCGATCCGGATCGGCCCCCCCACCGATCCGAACGATATTGGGGATTTCTCGCCAGGATCGTTCAGATCGGGACGATCCGGACAGGGATCGGCGGCCACCGATCCAGCCTCCAATCCTGAGACTTCGAACCATGGTTTCGATTAGTTTTAGTTATTGTACTAAAGTTAGTTACAATTATTGTTATTGAGATCTAATAACTGGGGCTTTTTGTCGAGATTTATTTTTGTCGGGATATTGTCGGAGTATCTTTTTTCTTGGGAGTTAATAACTTAATTGGTTGCATCTTTCTACGACGTAAAATAATATTTATCTGTATTCATCTTAAATCATTTTTGGATCAAGTTTCTATAATAATTTTTGAGCTTATTAAAATTTATCTTCCTTACTTGATTGTGTTTCTTTTTTTCCTATAGCTATATTGTGTTTTATTTTTGGAATTTAAAATATATAGTTGGTCTAGAACATTAGCTTGTCAAATTTTGGTCCAGCCGCAATTTCCTTGCATGCCACGTGTATGTAAGAGGAATTGTGGTAGTTCCCCATCTCCACGCATGTAACCACCACTCCACGTATAGGCCAAATTGGTCCAGCTGAGTTGGATCAAGTGTGCACCTCATGTTTTGGATTTCATCCCCTTGAAATTGACGAACTCATTTTTCATGTCAAACGTGGTGGGATTTTAAGACTGGGCTGAGTATGACTCTTTTTCGTCATCAGAGGATCAAATCTTCGCTCGGGTTTTAATTCGAAAATATAACATTATTTTGGTTGTAATGTTAACTTTATCCCTCTCCCCAGTGGAATATCCAAGTACCTGAAAGCTCATCGTCCTTCGCGAGTGGAGGCATGAAAGTGGTGCTTCTTCCACTATTGGGTTATCAGTCCCCCTAGCATCATCACGGTAACAAAAGTATAATTGTGGATCGGTGGTAAATGAACCAAATCTTTTGTTTAGTGTTCTGCCAACTTTACTCTAGCGACCGTAAAAGACCACCACGTATCTTGTGTATTGGATTCCAACCTCCTGAAATCAAGGAATCCATTAATCAAAGTTTTTTCAATAATGTTACGTTATAAGTTTCTCTATCAAGATTTTTTATGGTTTTTATGTTACTAGAGCTGGTGAAATATTCTCTACATATAAGCAAATGTTATTGGATTTAACTTTTTTATTTTGTGTTCTAAGCTTTTTCTAGATTTGCTTTTGATGTTATTGTGATACAAATGGTAGTTTAATTTGCTTTGTTAAAATTTCCATAGATCTCATTTACAAATAGTTGTTGCAGAGGTATGAATATTAATTGTGGCATTTTTGTAATTTCATTACTAATTGAAATGTGGATTACGGATTGTGAAGGCCAAATAAGTTATTGTTAGCTGAATGTAGGATGGGATGTCCATTAAACAAGATATAATGGAATTCAGATATACATCTTGAGGTAGATTTATTAAGAAAGTCATAACACTCATCATCCAAAACCACCTGAATTTTTACTCTAAAGTTTCATGGGATTTTGTTTCGTAGTTGTCTTTAACACTTCAATCTAGAGATCGAGCATTCATTGATATCTCTGGTCAACGGCATCAACTCAAGTCAAAGGGGGAGATGCCAATAAATTGAAAAAGTTGGGTATTTTGATAATTCCACCAAATAACGAGGGTGTGAAGCAGACCCTAAATATTATGAACTAAACTGCTGAAGTTTACTCTTCGTGCACAAAAGAAGCGTAGAATTTGTCCTAATACGTTTGGTGAGAGAGTAGAGTTGAGCCAAGTAACCAAAAGTAGATCAATAGCAAGCTATGAGCATAGTTGAAAAATCTCATTTCGTCTCGTTCTGGTAAGGTACCGAGACGATACATAGGAGATTGTATGTCTTGCGCCAACAACTTAATTTAAGTACTAAAATTGGTTTAGAACCTTATTTTCATTGTATATGTACTTTTATAACATTCATGAATCTAAAAAAAAAGTTTGTAACTTAATTAAGCATTAAAAATGGTTTAACCTTATTGAGATATATAGTGTTTTTTTCCATTGTCTTGTTTTGTCTCAGTCGATACTTCTCGTTCCACCAGCTTACCGAGACAATGAAACGGAATGAGATTTTAAACCTTGGCAATGACTCAGGCAAGATTGGCTACAATTGAAGGAGGTTAATTTGTTTCTTTTTAGTTGCAAGGATTTTGATGAATTGGGGTGGAGGTGCGATTGGTCTATCGAGATAACTAATAAAATTTCGACTTCAAATTAACAACATGCAAAGAATTCTTGTAGAAAACATAGTTGTTGGAATTGAGCTTAACCAAAGCAAATAGAAGGAAGAATGATACTAGGGTAATTAAGGGAAGAGGGTTTGTCCTTAGCCCTTAAAGAAAAATGTGTGGGAATGCAAGAGAGGGGTTAGAATTATGTTGTATTTGTTTAATATTTGTGAACAAATAGCTAAATATTTACACTGGGGGCATTTGAGATTTTCTTTTCCTTCATGAAAAGAGATTCAATTATATTAGTAGACGAGATATATGTATCCATGTTTTGGAACTGGAGATCAGATAGATGAGAAGAACATTAAGGAGAATAATCATAGATGTAATGAAGATTTAAAGAAGTGATGATATAAGAGATGAAATTAGGGAAAGATCTAAGAAGTGAAAGAGTGTAAAAGATGAAAGTAGGATAAATAATATTGGAGTATAATTTGGGTTGGGTTTGGGTTTCCTTCTCGTGGATGTCTTCTAAGGAATGGAAGAGGGTGGAGTTAATGCTTTTGATCATGAGTTGGAGATTTATACATCAGTGGAGGATGTTCGTCTATGGGCTCTTAATCGCAATGGCACGTTTGCAGTTTGGTCCTTTTTTCAGCTTAGGATTCTCCATTGAGGTCTTCGTTTCTGGCTTCTTGTGTTTTGGGCTCCAAGGTTCTTTCTAAGGTGTGCAGCTTTGAGGAAAATCATGACGTGTGATAAATTGAATCGAATATTGTTGACTTTTGCTATATGTGCAAGGCTAATGGAGAGTCAATGCACCATCTCCTCTCCCATCCCCTATCCCTTCTTGTAGAAGTGCTTATAGTTGAGGAGACTTGGTTGACTTCCTTGACCATCTGTAGATGTATTGGTCAAGAATCTCAAGATTCTATTATTCTTCCATAATCTCAGCTTGATATGGGTGAAAGGTCATCCAGTGCTATCAATCTCTCAGCCTTTCTGTTCATTGTATCGTTAGGTTTCTTATTTCTCACCTTTGGAAGAAGATGGCTAAAGAGGAGCTATGTGTCAATTGTAAGTTCTGTGAGATATTTTATTTTGTCCATGATCAATAAAAGATCGATTATAGTAATCAGATTTATGGGAAGCAAACTATCAGCGACTGTGTAGAAAACCAAAGGGCAGGTCTTGGACCTTCATTACTCCTGGTCACTCGTTGCTGCTAATTATCTCTTTTTATATGACAGGAAGCCATTTCCTTTTCCCACAGAGATCTTTGTTTTATTCTGTCTTCCTTGAAGGCATTAATTTTATACCAAAAAAAAAAAAAAACTGTAGGTTTCTTGAAGTTGAGAGTTCATTTGGTCCAGCTGAAATTAGATCAAAGGCTAACAATGCCATGGAAATGATAAATGAAACTAATACAGCTATTGGGGTATAACAAAAACTCGATGATATCAAGTTTTTGGCATCCATAACAAAAACTTGGTAGAACATGTAGTTGTATTTATCTTTGATATCGTGTCATTCGAGCTTCCAAAAGTCGATAATAGAAGGGACGTGTGAGAGTCATTGTTTGGCTGCTTACATTTTGGGGGAGACCTAGCACATGTTTACTGATCTGGAATTCAGATATATCTATGGAATTCCTATGACGAGGGTGAATTTCAAAAATGAAGTATCCAGACCAGACCATGCACCCACTCGCTTTTATGGTACATAGAGCATGATTTTTGAATGATTCGATGTTTCCTTCTGTATGCCACTTAGTAAGAGATCTTGCAAATGCTCATTTCACATTTCGATTTATTGCTAAAAAAAAAACTCATTAATTATGTACCTTAGCGTGATGCAAGATTGTTTCATTTCTTAAAATAGGTGAATCTGAAAGAAGCGCTAAACAGGCAGCATGAATGCGCAAGAGATTAACAACTTAAATAACCAGCGTTTCTTGCTCAACTTCATCATGGGAAGGTACTTGGGTCCTGATGTCAAAACTGATATTCCAAGGCGGTCTGCCTTGCAAAGGATGGAGGAAAGACTGCCCGCATACAAGTTGGGTGATCTTTGTAATACGTTCGTCAGTCTTCCTCATGTGGAGAGCCTGTATTACTATATCACGAGGAATGCACAGCCGAGTGCAGTTTTGAAACCGCTCTACCTATACATGTTTATTAAGGGAAATTTACCTCTGCCCAAATTGGGTTCACTCGAGGATGAGCGGCAATTCCCAAGTTTTTTCCCATTGGATCTCCATGAGCAATTCAGATATAGAGCTAGCTATAAGGTAATTAAGGGGATCGTTCTTATTGACGATCCGGATATTTCTTACATAAAACCTGATGATCTTCAAAGATTCAGGTTCTTAACTGGTCTAAAGGAAGTTAAGATAAACAAGGAGGAAGCCAAAGCTTATCAGCATAAGAATCGGGTAGCCAGAGAAGAAAGAAGGCAAACACAGCAAACACAGAATTATACAAGATGTTGTCGTGCAAGAGCAACAAATTATATTGCCGATGGAAGTGCTTCTGCCTCTGCAAACCATCAAAATGCACCGAAGAGAAGGCGCTTTACTGAACCCGTGCAAATTCGAATGCCACCTCAAATTCCGGTTCCTGAGGAGATTCAGGTTCCTACAAGGACCCATGTGGGGCCCTCTTTGATGACACTGACTCCCATCCCAAATGTGGAAAACTGGAATTCAGATGGATCTATAGAATTCCGCGGATCGGTAAGAGAAGGAATTGCTGGACCACCTGTTGGTCTTGTCGACATAGGCATCGGCGAGGATGCATATTTTTTCCGAGCTGCTCTACCTGGTATCAAGAGAGATAAGTGTAAGTTTGTTTTTTTCCCATTCTTTTTGTTCTCTTTGCTTTGTTACTGCTGATATACACATGCACAACAATCTTATTTATATTTTGTGAGGAAATATCATCAATCCTGACCATTCATTCAGGGGGGCCCCTCTCGGATGGATCATAATTGGAAATATCCATAAATCCTAATGGTGCCAGCTCCTCCAAGTATTTCTTCATATTTTTGCCAGTTATTATGTGCTTAATTAATATCATCGGATAGGGTCAAACTTGTTGAGGGAAAAAAGGGTATTTTAGTAACACCCCCCTGAAATTTGAAAGTAATTTGTAATACCCCCTTATACATTAAAACATTAGGATTACCCCCCTTGACCTAGTTTAACAGTGGTTGACTTGAGTTAAAACGGACTTGATGAATCACATGTCCTTAATTAGCATTGTAATTGCAATAACAGGCGCATGATGCATGTCACATTTTAATGTTAGTCAAATGATGGTTAAACTAAGTCAAGGGGGGTAATCCTAAAGTTTGAAAGTACAAGGAGGTATTACAAATTACTTTCAAATTTCATGGGGGATATTACTAAAATATCCGGAAAAAAAATGTACAAAAGGTTCATCGAACTTAGACAGGTAGGGAGGATGGCTTCATTCCTACCCTGCATGAGAGAGAAATAACTTATTTTGGTTAATTATCTTTACACTCCCTATATACAACTAGTTCTTTTGTGTGCTTTTGAATTTACCCGCTGTTTGGCTTGCTTTGGTCAGTAGTTTTAAGGATAGTGGAAAGCTGGGTTTGGTGACTAGACTAAACTGATTAGTATATATCCTTATAAATCAAGTGCCAATTCTCATGCTAATCTGATCTTAATCGTATAGCAGGTCAGTTCTCGTGTGAGATAGAACACGATGGAAAAATTCATCTGCAAGGGCTGACGATAACAGGCGAAGAATATGTTTATAGGCATACTCGACGATTCCAGATGAAGACCCAGCGTCTATGCCCTCCTGGAACGTTCAGAATTTCATTTAATCTGCCTGGTCTCGTCGACCCGAGACTGTTTTCACCGGACTTCGGACCTGATGGCATCCTCGAAGCTGTCGTGAAGAAATACAGAAGGGGTACTCCGTTACATCGCTGGTCCTCGATTTATATCCTTTAGGTGAGTGTTATGATGCTGCATTTACACAGTGGAGTATTGGTTCATGTGGATGTTTAGGCCTTGGGAGGTCAGCAACATTGGAGGTTGGTTTTTTTTTTTTAGTTTTTATCGGTTTATTCGGTTTTTTGTTTTAGACCATGAACCATAAATATTGGGTTTTATGTTTATTGTTTGCTTTTCTCTTTCTCTCTCACATGCACATACTTACCATACAATATGAACAGGGAAGGATCAAACTAACCGGCTGATCTTAACCACTCAATTAGTTATGATGATCGTAATTGTATGTTTAATGAAGAGACCTGATTTTTGTTGGGTGGGTCCACAAAGGATGGGGTAATAAACGTTCATGGTCAGGGAAATGGAAAAATTGTGCCGTGGTGCGTTTTATGCGATCCACAATACCACAACGAGAGAGCACGTGTTTGACGAGAATGAGACCGTGGTCAACCAAATATTATTCCGGGAGTCAGGGCTGTACCTCAATGCCACGTGGCATCTCAGAGATCAATTACGGTATGGATGTTTGAAGCATCATTAAGTGGACTTATTGACCAGCTCGATTGATGGTTTCTAACCGTTGGATTTGAATAATTTTCATGAGTTGATTTTCTACTGTGGGATTCAAGAATTATTATGGGATACTAAGATCTAACGCCCTAGGAAAGACCAATCCGTTTACGGTCATTAATCTCTAAGAGTGTGCCGTGCGGCGTTTTTAGGTGCGGCCTGGACACCCGGTCAAACCTTTTCTCTCGCTTTTGCGATTTGTGAGAAGGAAAAGAAAAAAAAAAAAAAATATAGAATTTATAAAGTAGGTGAGGCTCCCCTTATTTTTCGAAAATTGCAAAATATATCCCTTTTTCTTTAATGACAACTGAGTCCTTATTAAATGGGCTCTTCGACGCGAGCCCATTTATGGAGAAAATATTAGCTGGTCCCGGGGACCTTCAAACTTCGAAGGATCCACGGCCAAAATGTCTGACACATACATCAAGGTATGGTATAAAGTATAAATCCAACCCACGTTAACCCTTGGTCAGTTAGTTAAGGGTGGTTAACAAAGGGCACGTGTCAAACATTTGGGGAGGGAACCTTCAGAGTTTGAAGGTCCCAGGGACCAACGAATCTTCTCCCATTTATGGGTGTTGGGGAGGGAACCTTCAGAGTTTGAAGGTCCCAGGGACCAACGAATCTTCTCCCATTTATGGGTGTTGGGGAGGGAACCTTCAGAGTTTGAAGGTCCCAGGGACCAACGAATCTTCTCCCATTTATGGGTGTTTTGGTAATCGAACGTGGTAATAAGGCTAGCAAAGTAAATTAGTGTTTTCCAAAAGATAAAAAAACTAAGGACCTGTTTGTAGGACACCGCGGCGGGAAAATAAATTATTTGCGCGTGCTAATATTTGCCTGGTTGTATTTGGCATGTATTTGCCTGCACAAAATATTTAGCCAGCTCACAAATTTGCCCGCAGTGACACCTCCCTCTAAGTAAATATTTTCACACCAAATAAGCTTTGGTAGGAAAATTTAATTTTCTCGCTAGAAAATCATTATTTTCAACAAAAATAAATTTGGATCTTGTCACCTAATATATGGGTCCCACACTTACCTAACCCATATTTTACTTACTTTGATACGTGGGAGTGGGACCCACACACATTGAAAGAAAATGAAATAAGCTAGTTAATACGCGTACCAAAAGTTGCTAAATATTGATATGCACAAATATTTAGTCAAGATGACATTCGTCTGGATAAATATTAGCCATTGTAACTCTTTTTCTCACACACCAAACAGGCCCTAATAGATGGGCACATTGTCATTTTCCCCAAAGATATGGATATGTTATTAATTTCTCTGAAAAAAGAAAAAGGGTATAAAATGGAAACAATAATTTTGATTTTGTTTTTTTTTATTTGGTTTTCTAAAGAGGTCAAAGGTCGGTAAAAGCGGGCCTAGTTTTTTTTTTTTTTGATTTATTTATTTGTGGGTGGATAATTGAACGGTAAATAACGGTTCAAAACTAATAATGTAGTGGGGAGGGAGTTACGACAGTTAAGGAACTCCAAAAGCCCATTTGGATAAATTATAAATTCCAACCCAACAAATTCCATTTTGAAAACTTGGTATTTTGCTTTTGAGGCTTAAAAGAACATGAAATTTGAGATTAAATTTTGTTTCTTGCTTTGCTTCTTTTGCTTTAATGGAGTTGTTATAGGAGGACGAAGAAGCGTTGCACCACCAAACCAAGACGGCTCTCCAACTTTCAACGTCGAGAGCTTCGGTGCCCGTGCGGATGGAAAACACGACGATAGCCAAGTTGGTTCTTTTTTCTTTTTTTTCTTTTTGATGCAAAAACGAAGTTTTTCCTTTTGAATTTCGGATTCGAGCTTAATTTTTACGTCTGATAAGAAGTTTTTGATTTGGGTTTAACCTTTAACACATCGTAAAATTGTTCTTGGATATCCGCTTAGATTTTGGTCCTCTATATAGGGAAAATTGAAGGGTCGGGATATAACAAGGTAGGTAGCGCGATTTTTGTTACTCGCTGTTGCCATCTGGGCCCACTGACCGCATGGATGTTTAGTCCACCCCTTGATAGACATTCATACAAAAAATCAGCTTGTTTGATGATTTTTAGCCGTTGGTTTTAGTACTAAAAAAATGGTTGAATCCAATGGCTATAATCATGCCTGAAAAGTACAAAAAATAAGAAGGTTAGAGATTATCAATCAGGGTGATTTTTGGTGTGTATATCCCACCAAGGGTTGAACATTCATGCGGACAGTGGCCCAGAGGGCAGCGGTGATCAACAAAAATTGCGCTACCTGACGCCAAATAGCGTCAGGTCTACCATTCTACATCTTTTTCCAAAATTTAATCTGTAGAGCATTTTTCCGTGGAGCTCTGGAGACATTAAAAATGTGCACCTGGTCCATAAATGATTGGGCCACAACTTGGTGGACCTACACACCGCCTGATTGGTGACCCGTAGCCATTCCATCTGACTATCTGAGTATCCAAAAAAAAAAATGTTCAAATCCACCGACTACAGAAAAAATGTTCAAATTCCACGGCTAGATATTACCAATCAGGCTGATTGTTGGTTTGTCCCTCTAATTATGTGCAAGTTTACTAACTATTCTTTTGTTTCTCTAATATGCGCTTGGTGTTTGTGATTCAGGCCTTCACTTCGGCGTGGAAGGCGGCATGTGGGTCCACAGGTGAGACAACCCTTTTTGTACCAAAAGGGACGTATTTGATCGGACCGATTAAATTTAGGGGTCCCTGCAATAAAGTATCATCCATGACCGTCCAGATGCAGGCAAGATTCAAATCACAGTCATTTTAATCGTTGATATAGTGTAGCAGCTCTTATTAGATTTGCAATGATCTTTACGCTTAAATTTCCTATTATTGTGCACCCTCAGCTAACAATCGGAAGATAGTTAATATCAGCCGTTCGATGATATTGCCTTTTTGATCAAGTTTTCGTGTATCATTGACTCATATTAATTGAATTATTGGATCGCAGGGTTACTTGAAGGCGACAACGAACCTGAAAAATTACGGATCATCGGCTGGTTGGGTTGAGTTTGGATGGCTCGATAGGTTGACTTTGACCGGTGGTGGCACGTTTGATGGGCAAGGAGCTGTATCTTGGCCGTTTAATAAATGTCCAACCAACCGAAATTGCCAAGTTCTTCCTACTGTAAGTGCCGTGCCAGACAACGTCGTGCTATCCCAAGGATAACCGGACAAAAATATGTGTGGTTGGGGCCATTGACAGTTGGATTCAAGAGATCCACCATCCACGTGGCAACAACATTTAACCTTTTGCAGTTGTTTCCTCGTTGAACGTAGATTATGTGGAAAAGCTAAAGACTAAAAAATATTTTTGATATTACAGAATTTGAAGTTTGTATCGGTGAAGAACTCGATCGTGAGAGGCATAACATCATTGAACAGCAAGTTCTTCCACATTGCTCTGGTTGAATGCAGTGACATCCATGGAAGTGAGATCAGAATCTCCGCTCCGGCCAACAGTCCCAACACCGATGGGATTCACCTTGAGCGCTCCAGTGGTGTTTCCATCTATCAATCTGTTATCGGAACGGGCGATGATTGCATTTCTATCGGACAAGGGAATTCTCAGATCACCATTAGTGGCGTCAGTTGCGGGCCCGGCCATGGCATCAGGTACATTTACTAGGCTTTGTCCATATAGGTGTTTTTGTAATTTTTTTCAATCCTTGAACTATGGAACCATAGTTTCCACAGCCTGTAATTTTGGCCCGACAGGCCGGGCCAGGTCTACAGTCCCGGGCCGGACCAAATCCCAGGGCCTAGGCCTGGGTGTGGCCCATTTCCTCTAATGGGCCTTGCCAGGTTGGGCCTGATCTACAGTCCTGGGCCGGGCCAAATGCACTGGACGTGGCCCAGGGTCGAGATCCAGTCCCTCAAATTGCAATGCAGTAGACTCATTCGGGCCCACTAGCCCTCTGAATGTTTGGCCCACACTATGATTGACCAACACACCAAAAATCAATGTGATTAGTGATTTCTAGCCGTAGGATTTGAGCAATTTTTCTTCATGGGCTTTATGAACTGGCCTATGAGTTGGTTCCAAGCCCATGATGAAAAACTGCTCAAATGCAATGGCTAGGAATAACTAATCAACTGATTTTTGGTGTGTGGGTCAAACATTCAGGGGGGGTATTGGGCCCGAAAGAGTCTATTATGTGGCAAATTGAGGGACTTCTGCATCAAATTTTTGATATAGATCTGTATCATAGATTTGTCCGGGCCCGTCCCAGACGGGCAGGCTTTGATCCAAAAATTCCGGTCTGGGCCATTATGTGGGCCAAAATTACAGGCCTATGTTTTCTTTCCTATTGCATGGTTATGATAGGATGGAACCCTTAAGGCCCTAACATCACTTGATTGATTGATTGATTATTTGTTTGTTGTTGCCTCTAATAGTGTGGGAAGCTTGGGAAAATATCCGAACGAGCGTGATGTGAGCGGAGTTCTTATTAGAGACTGCACAATGTCGGAGACCATGAACGGCATTAGGATCAAGACGTGGGCCAACTCGCCGGGTGCCAGTGTCGCCTCCAACATGACATTTGAGAACATCGTTATGAACAATGTCGCCAATCCGATAATAATAGACCAGACCTATTGTCCCTTCGCCTCTTGTTCTTCCATGGTAAGCAATGCTTTTAAACCGGACGAGCCAGTTCACTGATTCCTGGGTTTTTATTTTTTATTTTTGAGTCGTGTTGACCTGGACCATCTTGAGGACTGTCTCAACTGGTCCAGTTAGGGTTTTAAACATGTTTAACACTTTTTGGGCCTGATGAATGATTGGCCCACAACTTGATAGACATACACCAACAATCAGCCTAATTGGTGATCAGTAGCCAATATTCGAACATTTTTTTCATGGGGTGATTTCTTGCCGTTGGATTTGAACATTTGTTTGGAGACTTGGCTATAGATCAGCAATCAGGCTGTCCTTTTGGTATCCATCAAGTGGTGGGCCAGTCACTCATGGGTCAGTGGGCCCAAAACTAACCACCGTTATTTCTTTTAGCGTTAATGGGGTTGGGGCGGTACCGTTATAAGGGATTTTTTTAAACCTTCTTTTAATCTTTAACCTTTAAATATAATCCCACGTGCAGGCTCCTTCCCGTGTGAAGCTAAGTGACATTTACTTCAGGAACATCAGAGGGACAACATCATCTCCGGTCGCAGTAACACTAGAGTGTAGCAAAGGGGCCCCATGCCAAAATGTAAATCTTGAAGATGTTCATCTGGACACGACTGACACCAAGAGTCGAGCCAAATCATCATGTCTAAATGTCAGAGCAAAATACAGTGGGACCCAAATTCCTCCACCATGTGTGTAGCGCGTAGTCCCGCGTTACAGGGAATCAAGCGACGATGGCTGTGAAATTTCTTAGAAGCCGTCCTATCCCTTGGTGATTTTTAGTGTATGTGGTTATCCTTTCTTTACTGAATTTCACGTTTTTTGTAACACGTATTCTGTACCACCCTCTCATTGGGTGGATTTGTAATTAAGTTATTATTTTTTCCCCAAAAATAACGGTCGTGAACGTTTATACCATATTTCCGGTTTTTGTTACGAAAGCGGAAAAAAAAATAATGGGGTTGGGGCATTACTGTAATAACAGATGTTATTTTCATTGGGTCAGGATCGGGGGACAACAATTTTTGACAACATTTCATACAACGATTTTGGTGAGAATGATCTCCTCAACATATAGGTCACCCCTACAAAAAAATCAGCCCATTCTGAAATTTAGGACCGCATCAAGTGTGGTCTTCAAGTTAACCGTAAAAATAGACGGTCCATAATTGTTAAACTTCTAAACCAGTTTATGAATGGGCTTAATGCCAGATAAAAACTCGAGCTGGGCTTGGGCATTCTGACTCAAATTTAAATACTTGGTCCGTTAAACCTATTCTTGGGCTTGGGCTTGGGTCTAAAATGTTTGGGCCCATCGTGGGTCAAGCCAGACTTGCGACCACTCATATCAGCTCACAAATCTGGGCTGTCTGACGCCATCTCTTGAAATGGCCATACCGTTGATACTGCATTAATCAGATGAATCTGACCATCGTATCAATCAAACAAACTTTTTTTGTATGATTACGAAGGTGTGGTCAAATTTTTTCTTTTTTTTTACTCTTTGTCAGACTTTGATCATCATGAGTGCTTAGATTCATTGTTTTGATGGAGTTTGGAGGATCTTAGGTCGGTCAGTTGGGTGGTCCATATTGAAAAAATATGCACCATATCCATGTTAACGACCTGTAAATCTATATAACAAAACAGGGAAGTTGTCTTATCTCTTATCTTATCCTGATTCATAAGATAAAGAGTGGTTGAGATCAAATCCATCCATCTAATGTGGACAGTTAGATTTCAACCACTCAATCCCTCTCATTTATTCGGTCACTCCCACTCATTTACCCCGCGTGCAACAGATTCGAAATTTATTGAATTTTGAAATTCAAATTTTGAATTTTAGCTCCGTTATTTTTTCACATTTTTGCCCCTGTGCATTATAATCCGTTAACAGTCGTTATAATGGAAGAAACAGTAATGCCCCCAGTCCATTAAGTGCCAACGACACCCAATTTTTGTAAATGCTTTTGTCAAAGAGTGCCGTGGGCACGGGCCATTTACTAATATAACAAAACAGGACGGTTGTCTCCCCCTCTTATCCAGCTTCATAAAGGATGGAAGAGATCTTATCTCACCAAATGGACGGTGGATCTCAGCTACTCACACCCAATTTTGACAAATTCTTTGTCGATGAGTGCCGTGGGCATTGGTCACCTACTATTTACCTATATATAAGGAATAAAATGGGTTCCATTTACATATAGCCCAAGGGTCAAGCTCAGGAGCCCCACTTTTTATGCCTTGAGAGGGGTGTTACCGTTAAAACGAATTGAAACGCCTAAAGGCAAAAATGGAAAAAAAAAATAGATTTTAATGATTTTAACGAATAAAAGTGGTGCTGAAATTTGAAATTTGAAAATTAAAAAAAAAAAAAAGAAAAGAATTTAATGGAAATTTAATTATTTTTTTATACCCCTCTTATCTTATATGGCTTCATTAATGAGTGGCTGAGATCTACTATGCTTCATATCGATGGCTGAGATTAACTCCCACCCGATTTTGACAAACACTTTGTTGGAAAGTGCCGCAGGCATGGGCCACCCACGCATATATCAAGACAACTCAGTTGTATTCTCTTATCTTATCCATCCATCTAATGTGGACGGTTAGATAAAGAGTAGTTGAGATCAAATCCATCGATATAATGTGGACGGTTAGATTTCAGCCACTTGATCCGCCTGATTTGACCTCAATTTATTCAAAATTTAAATTTCAACATCGTTATTTTTTGTTATTTCTGTTACTTTCTCATTTCTCCCTCTGTGCGTTACAATCCATTATAACAGCCGTTATAATGAAAAAAAATGGTAACACCCCAGTTCGTTATACCGTTTGAGTGCCAAGGCACCCAATTTTTGCAAACGCTTTTGTCGGAGAGTGCCATGGGCATGGGCCATTTACTATTCTATATAAGAAAACACATTGGTTGTCTCCCTACTTATACCTCCTCTTATAATTAGCATCAACAAAGAAGGGCCAAGATCTAATCCTCACCCAAATGGACGGTGGATCTCCGCCACTCACCTAATTTTGACAAATTCTTTGTCGAGGAGTGCCATGGCACGGGGCACCCACTAGTATATTATAATTAACAGATATCTACGGTCCTTATAGCTACAATGGTGAATGGTGAATGGTTCACATCAATGGTTTGTTATGTCGAGCCCACTTTACAGGTGTTGTCCAAATATGTGGTCCCTACCTAACATGTAGGGTCATATGTGGGATAGCTAGGGCATACATCAATTATGATTTGTGTTGGATTCAATAAGATTTGGATAAAAAATTGACTATGAATAGCATGATTTATATTCGGATCCATGACACGATTATAGGTGATTTCGACATTATTGTATAGTAATATTTAAATGATTGATCCTCTTAAGGGCGAAACAACTATGTATACCAACGGGCCATCAGGTCAACACAACATGTTCGCGGAAAAACATCAGCCACTAACGGTTCACACCTCACCCTAGACTTTATCGATCCCTTATCACAAGCCATCATGATATGTGAGTTTTTTAATGTCTGGAGGCTGGAGCCTACTTATATGTGGTGTGGGACCAACTAACGTGGAGGTGACTTGACATGCATGGTGGTAACAATTAAGGGGATGGGACAAAAAGTGGAAATAAACGTGTATTTTCTTGGAAAATAACATCATCTAAAATTGGTATGTTACAAAAACAAACGGAACCCTAATGTAAAGTCCACGATGGAAAATTTTTAGATGCAGATGACTTTGGATGCAGTCGATGCGGAGGGGTCTTGTGGCCCTACATGGCTCATTTTTTGAGACCCACTAACCGCATGGATGTGTACCCCACCCCTTGGTGGATATCCATACTAAAAATCAGCTTGGTTGATATTTTGTAGCCGTTGGATTAAGTGTCCAAAAGATTGCAAAAGACATGCTTGAATCCAACGGTTAGAGTCAATCCTATAAAAGTGCTAAAATCTATGGTTAGATAAAATCAATGTGACTAATGTTTCGTATACATATCCACCAAAGGGTGGGGGACACACCCATGCAGTTAGTGGGCCCCAAAAAATGAGCCATGTAGGGCCGGGAGACCCCTTTGCATCCTCTGCATCTAAATTTTTCCTTCCACAAGTGAGTAAAGCTGCTGTCACGGCGTTATGACACACTGACCGTATGGATGTTTGGCCAGTCCCTCGGTGGACCTCTAAACCAAAAATTAGCCTGATTAGTGATTTCTAAGCGATTTGATTGAAGTAATTTTCATGGGTTGATTTTAAGGGTAGGAATTTGAGCATTGTTGAACGTTATTTGGGTGCAAAGATCCAAAGGTTGTAAATCACTAATCAGGCTGATTGTTGGTTTATAGGTCCGCCAAGAGACTGGCCAAACATCCATACACTCATCGTCCAATAAGAATATGCCACGTGGCTCGTATTGTGCGCTGTGACAAGTTTTACTCTCCACAAGTACTCCCTCTTTTCTCGTTTTCCTTTAAAACAGAGAACAAAGTACAAACTCCCAACGTACCTTGTGATTCTCGTTCTACCTTTTGCCTTAGACACGTCTTTGACAAATTGACCTGTCGTTGGACACGTTATATTGTTGGTACATGTGGCTCCTGTGTTAGATGGAGGATAAATTTGCTTTCCCCTCCAAAAACGCCACGTGGCATAAATTTTTGGACCCCACTAGCCCATTGCTTTCCTAATTAAATGCCACCTGGGTAGCCCATTAACTGTAGTTGTTTTTTCTCCGCTGTTAAGGGCAACAACAGCTAAGTGCCACCTAAACCGGGACAGGTGGCAGTTGCAAGATCACTGGATCAAAACATTTCTCCTCTTGTTGGACCTAGACACGAAAAATCAGTTTGGTTGGTGATTTCTAGTAATTGGATTTGAACATCATATTATTTTTTTTAAGGGGTGATCTCTAGTAATTGTTGCTCGAGAATCAAAATATACAGCTAAAAATAACTAATGAAGCTGATTTTAGGTGTGTGGATCCACCAAGGGGTGGGTGTCGGATCGGATCGAATTCAAATTTTCAACTATCCATTGACAGCCCTAGTCAAAGGTGGGAGGCGGCAGCGAGCTTACACCCTCTTCGATGGATCCCGTACAAGAAACACCGACATAGGCTACTTCCAGGCAGGGCCGTCTCGATGCAAGTTGAGGCCTAAGGTGAAAACACCATATGAGGCCTTTTAATATTTAATATATTAGGATCGGGATCAGGATCGGGATGGGGGACAACCATATTTTGACAACCATTTGGCGGACCCACTTAGAAGATGAATCCATGGCTGATATTTGGTGAGGATGATCTCTACAGTGAGGAGATCATCCTCACAAAAATTCAAATCATTCTAATTTTCGTAGACTAGTTTAGAAGTTGAAGAATTATGAACCGTTTATTTTTACTGTGTAACTTGAAAACCACATTTGATAGGGTTAGAAATTTTAGAATGGGCTGATTTTTTTTGGGGGTGATCCATATGGTGAGGAGATCATCCTCACCAAAAATCAGCCATTGATTCATCTTCTATGCGGGTCCGCAAAAATGTTTATCCACCAATCTTGACCCAGTAATATATGGTATTAATTAAAATTTTTAACTCTCCGTATGGTATAAAATCTTATTTAACAACTATTCATGATAATCAAAAGCTGTTGAAAAAAAATTAGATGAACAGGACTTCCATTGCAGTCCATGCAAAGGACTCTCGGGCCCTACATAGATCATTTTTTGTGCGTAATGACTGTGGATGTTCAACCCACATATTGATCAATAAACACACTAAAAATCAGCTTGATTGATGATTTCTAGTCATTAGATTTAGTAATCGAAAAGCATGCTTGAATCCAATGGCTAGAATCAAATCCTAAAAGGTACTAAAATCTATGGCTAGAGATGACCAATAAGGTTAATTTTTGGTTTGTATGTCCAGCAAGAGGTAGGCTAAACATCCATGTGGTTAGTGGACTGGGGGCCTTCTCTCACCTGGGCTGGGGGCCTTCTCTCACATGGGGCCTAAGGCGACCGCCTTACTGGCCTTATGGTTGAGCCGGCCCTGCTTCCAGGTGAAATTACAAGAGTAAATCTTACCTGACCACCCACGATACATGGTTCAAAGTCTCGGCCGATCCCAGTCTGGATTGGGAGAAGCCCACGATCCGATTCAAAAAGGCTCTGTCTGGCCCGAGGGACCACCGATTCAACCTCTGATCTCGAGACTTTCATCCTTGCCACAATATAAGCCACATGACAGTTTCTTAGATGACACTGAACTTTTAGATGTTTGGCCAACCCCTAGATGGACCTTTTAGATGTTTGATCAGTGATTTCTAAGCATCATTTGGCTTTAATCGTACGAATTTGAGCATTATTTACGGTTGTTTGGGTACAAAGATCTAAAGATTTAAAATCACTAATCAGGCTGATTTTTGATTTGTAGGTCCACTTAGGGATTATCCAAACATCTATATGGTCAGCGTCTTCTAAGAGTGTACCACGTGGCTCATATTATTGGTGGTCAGGGCTTCCCTGACCGTGGGTAGTTAAGCAAGTTCTACTCAAATTACAATTTCTACCTTAGAAAATTCAACAGGCTCATAGGAACCTTTTTGTTCCTAAAGATATCAACAAATGCAAATGTAGGATCCAACAAAAACAAACCCACAAACATCGCCTCATTAACTCCATACGCTAGTCTTTCTAATCTTGACAAAAAAAATACCAGACCTTCAACGTCCCTCCTTTAATGCTAGTGGAAAACAAAGAAGAAAGAATTACAGAGATGAAAGATCGGAGGACCCGATTCGAATCTTCGCGGAATCATGGCTCAACAAGTCTAAGTCCATCAGGGCATCGACATACATGACGTCTCCTCTACTGACTTAGCCTTATTGAAGACTGAATAAGTACTTCAATTTCTGTCATTCAAGAAACTAGCTTGAGCTTCTCTGAAGTTTAGCTATGGCTCTAAAGGTCCTTTCGGCTCTCGATTCGGCGAGAACCCAGTATTACCACTTCAAAGCGATCATAATCGCCGGCATGAGTCTCTTCACTGACGCCTATGATCTCTTCTGTATTCCGCCCGTCATGACATTGATAGGACGGATCTACTACAAAGGTGAGTCAGGTGTCATACCACCTTCTGTGGTGTCAATAACCGTTTCGATTGCTCTTTTAGGGACAGTGGTGGGTCAACTTGTCTTTGGTCTGCTTGGTGATCGAATTGGTCGAAGGAGAGTCTACGGCCTGGCGCTCATGCTGATGATCTCGAGCTCTATAGGGTGCGGGTTCTCGATTTGCAAAACGAGAAAATGTGTTTTAACAAGTCTTTGCTTCTTCCGATTCTTGCTCGGAGTTGGGATTGGAGGGGATTACCCACTATCGGCCACAATCATGTCGGAGTTTGCTAATAAGAGGACACGAGGCTCATTTATAGCCGCTATTTTTTCGATGCAGGGCTTCGGGATCCTCACCAGCTCGGCCGTTACAATGATTTTCTGTACGGCTTTCGATCATACCTCAAAAGCAAAGAAGGATTTAACGCCTGACGTGGCAGATTTGGCGTGGCGGTTAATTCTTATGTTCGGTGCAATTCCGGCTGCGATGACGTATTATTGGCGGACGATGATGCCAGAAACTGCTAGGTATGATTCATCCAGGGTGACGTTATTTGCACACACCTTTTTTTGAGTGACACCCACATCTTATCTGCACATACCCAAAGTGGTGTGAAAAAAAAAAAAATAACAACAGAATGAAGAGGTACTCACCACCACCATCATCTTCTTTTTCACCACCACCATCACCACTCCCTCCCTCCCTCTCTCTCTTATCTAGTGGTGGGCGGCGGCCTCCTCCTTTTCTCTCTCTCTCTCTCTCTCTCTCTCTCTCCCTTAAAAAAAAAAAAAATTCGCCCCGTATCGGGAACATAGGGTGAACATGGCTTTAGCAATATCAGTAGCCAGCTGTTGACATGGTTGGGCGAAATTTTTTTTCTTTTAAGGGAGAAGGGGAGAAAGAGATCTCTCCCTCCTTCTTCTTCTCTCTCTCTCTCGGAGAAGAAGATGAGACCACTTGAGAAGAAAAAGAATATGAAGAAGAAGAAGAGGAGGAAGAGAAGGCCGTCGGGAGAAGACAAAGAGGAGGAGGAGGAGGTCATCTTCTTCTCTCTCTCTCAATGGTAGAGTTTTTTATTTTTATTTATTTATTTTTTTTGTAACTTATTTGCACACACCAAGAGGTGGGTGTCATTCAAAAAAAGGTGTGTGCAAATAATGCCACCCTTCATTGAGGGATTGGTGCCATTCGATACAGTGCGGTTCATGTAGTACCGTTGACCTCTTACAAAAATAAACTTTTTTGGAAAATGATTAACAAGGTATGCCCGAGAAGCATGATTTTTGTTACTCACTTCTGTCATCTGGGCCCACTGACCGCATGGATGTTTATCCCACGTCTTGATGGATATACACGCCAAAAATCACAATGATTGGAAATCTATAACTATTAGATTTTAGCACTTTTTAAGGCGTTCTTATAGCTGTTGAATTCAACCATTTTGTTTGAGTACTAAAACCAATGGCTAAAAATCATCAAACAAGCTGAGTTTTGGTATGAATGTCCACTAAGGGGTGGGCTAAACATCCATGCGGTCAGTGAGCCCTGATGGCAGTGGTGAGTAACAAAAATTTGCTTCGGCATTTGAAAAGATCTCAGGTATACGTCACTTGTAAATCTTTGATGTTGGACGTCTGACATCAATGTTTATGACGTACCACAATATCAGCCATCCGGCACAATTTAGAGACAACAGACCGTATGGATGTTTGGCTCATCCGTAAGTGGGACCTACTGACCAAAACTCAGCCTAATTAGTGATTCTAAGTTTCTAACCGTTGGACTGGAGCATTTTTAATGGGTTTATTACTAGCCATTGATTCAAGTATTATTTAGGATACTCAGATCCAAAGGTTACCGATCACTAATCAGGCTTATTTTTGTATCTAGGTTCACATAGGGATGGGTCAAACATCCATACAGTCAGTAGTCTATAAGAGTGCCACGTGTATCATACTGTGGTTAGCCATCAACGTGGATGAAGATTTACTCTGGTTTATTTTTTTGGAAGAATAAGAGAATCTTCTGACTTTTCCAAAGGACTAAAATGAATTGTATTTCTTTTAGGGTTTAGGGTCGGGCTCTAGTTACCGCCCTAAAATGACAGGCTCCCGTTACAGGAGTAACAGGACACAATATGAGCCACGTGGAACACTCTTAGAGGACTCCGACTTTATGGATGTTTGGCCAATCCCTAGGTAAACCTACAAACCAAAAATCAGGCTGATTAGTGATTTCTAGACGTTGGATCTTTGTACCTCAAATACTGCTCAAATTCCTACAGTTGAGATCAACCCATGAAAATAAGTCCAATCCAACGCCTAGAAATTACTAACCAGGCTGATTTTTTCATAAATAGAATGACAATTGCACTTCTTAATTAGCTTTGAATAGAAAGTTGGAATGAATTATGAGTCACGTGGTACATTCTTAGAGACCACTGACCGTATGGACATTTGGGCCATCCCTGGGTGAACCTACATGTCAAAAATCAGCCTGATAGTGATTTCTTACCTTCTGATCAGAGTACCCTCGAATAATGCTCCAATCCCACAGTTAAAAATAAACCCATTGAAAGGACTCCGATCCAACAGTTAGAAATCACTAAATCAGACTTATATTTGATCTGTAGGTCCACCTATGGATAGGGAAAACATCTATTTGGTCAGTGTTTCTAAGAGTGCCACGTGGCTCATAACCGTTGTCAAAGATTTGCTCAGAAAATCTTTTTGGTATATTACAAAAGGGTAATTTCAGTACTACAATTTTTTTCTGGATAAATATCTAATTTTATTTTGGACACATTGAAAAAGGTCACTTACCCCCTGTGACTCAAACCACGGTCTAAGACTGTCATTGACTTGATTTTTTTTCAAAGGGTCAGGCTCGGGGACCCCTGACCTCCATTTTTGACACCCATTCGGGCATACCCACGTAGAAGATGAATCAATGGCTGATTTTTGGTGAGGATGATCTCCTCACCATATAGAGCACCCCCACAAAAAATCTGATTACTCTGAAATTTCTAACCCCGGTCAATGTGGTTTTCAAGTTAGACGGTAAAAATCGATGGTCCATAATTCTTCAAATTCTTAACCAGTCTATGAATATCAGAATGATTTGAATTTTTGTGAGGATGATCTCCTTACCATAGAGATCATCCTCACCAAAAATCAGCCATTGACTCATCTATGTGGGTACGCCAAAATGGGGGTAAAAAATGGGAGTCCCCCCCCCAGCCCAACCCTTTTTCGAAATGGACCGTCTATTTTACTTCACCAACTGAACAAGCTGGCACCTTCTTCTGTACAAAATTTTCATTGCTCTTAGTTTTGTAGATATACAGTTTTGGTGGAGCATAATCTCCAACAAGCAGTCACGGACATGGAGAAAGTGCTAGACATACCGGGGAATGAGATCATAAGCGAGTATGATGTGGTACCATTGCCACCATCTTATGGCATTTTTTCTAAGAAATTCTTTCGACTCCATGGACGAAATCTCTTCATATGCGCGTCGACTTGGTTCCTCGTTGATGTTGTCTATTATAGTAGCAATCTTTTCCAGTCTCATATTTACCGGGACATTCTCCCAAAGCGCCGTGCGGTGAATGCTTACCAGGAGGCCTTCCATATTGCAAAACTCCAAGCTATAATTGCAATTTGTTCGACAATTCCAGGATATTGGGCTACCGTATATTTTATCGATCGCATCGGACGAGTCAAAATTCAAATCATGGGCTTCTTCTGTATGGCCATTTGCTTGTTTGCGATTGGCATCCCTTACTACATGTATTGGGATGATCACACCAATGGATGGTTCATGATGCTCTATGGTTTCACCTTCTTTTTCGCAAATTTTGGACCAAACACGACGACATTCATTGTGCCGGCCGAACTCTTTCCCGCGAGGTTTCGGTCGACTTGTCATGGGATCTCAGGCGCTGCCGGAAAAGTCGGGGCGATTATAGGTTCAGTGGGGTTTCTTTGGGCTTCTCAGTCTACAACTGAAACAAAAGTTGGTGGTTATCACAAAGGGATTGGCCTGACTAGCTCACTAGTGATTCTTGGTGGGATTTGTGTTTTGGGGATGGTCTTGACCTATTTCTTCACACCTGAAACTAATGGAAGGTCATTAGAGGAAAATGAGAATGAAGAAGAAGCTGATTCCTAAAATGTTTCGCCCCAATTCAAGTGACAGATCTCATGCCCTCTCAATTCAATTGCTGTTTTTTAGAAGAAAGAGAGAACTATATCAAAATCCCTACCACACTTGACATGTGGTGATGTTTATAACCCGCTTGTGTGGTGGTATTATATTAACTTACCACCAGAGCAATCACACCATTGCCCTTCCTTCCTATGAGTCCAACCGTTTATATTTTGAAGATGATATTATTTTAGAAGTAACATCGTCGTCATCGTAATCGTCATTGTCAGCGTCATCGTCATCGCCGTATTTAATAAATTGTGATTTTATTACTCTGTTTCCTCACAATATATGAAGCCCAGTGTTGTGAATTCTATCCGAGTTTCAAGGCTTGATGGTCTCAGATCTTAGTATATTTTATTATTATCTTAGTTAAATAACTGGAACCTTTCATTTTCTGCAATTAAGGTGTTTGAGCATCCCTTAACTTTATTTTAATTACATTTGAAAAACAAGGATGATTGGGCCCCTTGATGTTCCTACATTATTGGGGGATGGGAGAAATGAGACCCATCACTTGATGGGTCCAACTACATGGGAGATCTCTAAAACTGATGATCCTGACCATTCAATATTAGGTCATGACATGAGTAAAACTTTGATGACAGAGCACTGTCATCGGCCCAAAATTTAGCTTGATTAGTGACTTCACACCTCTGGATATTTGTACCTAAAATAATGGTCAATAATGCTCAAATTCCCATGGTTAAAATCAACCCATGAAAACAATTTCAATCCAACACACCTAGAAATCACTAATTGGGCTGATTTTGGGTTTGTAGCATGGTTTTAAAAACGGCTGTTTAAACAGTTTTAACGGCTGTTAAATTCAAAAACGTTAAAACGTGTTTAAACGGTTTTAACGGAAACGGGTAAACAACCGTTAAATTCTGAAAAAAATGGCTGTTAAATCTATTTAATTCCGTTAAATTCTATTTTTTTTTTTAAATTTTAAAATTTCAAAATTTGAATTTCAGCGCCATTTTTTATGTTTTTTTTTTTTTCTGTTAAAATCCGTTTAATTCCATTAAATTCTGTTTTTTTCAATTTTTTTTCATTTTTGCCCCTGGCTGTTTCAATCCGTTTTAACGGCCATTCCCGAGTCCGTTTAACGGTTAAAACGGCGTCCTTTAAACCTTGGTTTGTGCCACGTGACTCATATTGCGTGCTGTCACGGGCCTCGATGACAGGGCTCTGTCATCAAAGTTTTACTCCTGTAATGACCTAAGATTTTCCTCTTGTTGTATTAAGGGTCCATAAGGAAACACCTAACCTTTTCCCCTTATCGAATGCAAGCCTAACCCAAAAAATAAAAAACCCACAAACTTCACTCCTTTTTAACTCCAAATGCCTGTCTTTCTAACCTTGACAAAAAAAAAAACCAGACCTTCAACCACTGTCCCGACTCCCTACTGGATATAAAGAAGAAAGATCCGAGGACCCGATTCGAATCTTCGCGGAATCACGATTAAACAAGTCCAAGTCTACTGTATTGCTTCCATCAGGGCATCAACATCCATGACGTTGCATTGCAAGTCTCCTTGACTTACTAAGCCTTATTGAAGACACAATAAGTACTTCAATTTCTGTCATTGAAACTAGCTTGGGCTTCTCTGAAGTTTAGCGATGGCTCTAAAGGTCCTTTCGGCTCTCGATTCAGCGAGAACCCAGTATTACCACTTCAAAGCGATCGTAATCGCCGGCATGGGTCTCTTCACTGACGCCTATGATCTCTTCTGTATTCCGCCCATCATGAGATTGATCGGACGGATCTACTACTATGATGTGTCAGATAACCGTAAACGAGGTGTCATACCACCGTCAGTTGTATCGATAACCGTTGGGATTGCTCTATTAGGGACAGTTGTTGGGCAACTTGTGTTTGGCATGCTTGGTGATCGAATTGGTAGAAGGCGAGTCTACGGCCTGTCGCTCTTGCTGATGATCTCGAGCTCTATAGGGTGCGGCTTCTCGATTTGCAAAACGAGAAAATGTGTTTTAACGAGTCTTTGCTTCTTCCGGTTCTTGCTTGGAGTTGGGATTGGAGGGGATTACCCGCTATCGGCCACAATCATGTCGGAGTTTGCTAATAAGAGGACACGTGGCTCATTTATAGCCGCTGTTTTTTCGATGCAGGGCTTCGGGATCCTTACCAGCTCGGCCGTTACGATGATTATCTGTATGGCTTTCAATCATACCTCGAAAGCAACGAAGGATTCCACGCCTGACGTGGCAGATTTGGCGTGGCGGTTGATTCTTATGTTCGGTGCGATTCCGGCAGCGATGACGTATTATTGGCGGATGATGATGCCGGAAACTGCTAGGTATGATTCATCAATTGGTGCCGTTCGATACGGTGCGGTCTATGTCGTCCCGTTGACCTGTCTTACAAAACATGATTTGCATTGATACCTAACATTTCAATTTTTTTTTTTTTGTTTGGGGGAAGATTAAGAGAATCTTCTGATTTTAGAAACAACATTTTTTTAAAAAAAATGAAACACTGAATTACCTTCTTAATTAGCTTTGAAGAGAAATTTGCCGTCCTCATTGAAGTCCGTGGCCCTACATGGTTCATTTTTTTGGACTCACTAACCGTATGGATCTGTACCCCACCCCTTGGTGGATATGCATGCTACAAATCAGCTTCGTTAATAATTTCTAGCCATAGATTTTAGCACGTTTTTAGGATTGACTATAACCGTTGGATTCAAGCATTTTTTGCATAATGTTTGGACACTTAATCCAACGTCTAGAAATTATCAACAAAGCTGATTTTAGTATGCATACCCACCAAGGGGTGGGGTACACATCCATGCCGTTCGTGGGCCCAAACAAATGAGCCATGTAGGGCCACCAGACCCCTCTGCATCGACTGTATCCAAAGTCCTCTCCATCTATTTTTTTTCCTTGAAGTCCCCACTCCCAAAATACCACGTGGCACTCTTTGGGCCCACTGACCAGCCCACCTTTGGATATATGGACCTGTACAAGAAAAATTAACCTGATTGACAGGGCCTGTCATCAAGGCTGATGACATGGAACAATATGAGCCACATGGCATACTCTTAGAGGACTCTGACCGTATGGATGTTTGGACAATCTCTAGGTGGACCTACAAACCCAAAATCAGCCTGATTAGTGATTGGGCCAAACATCCATACGGCCAGAGTCCTCTAAGAGAGTGCCACGTGGCTCATATTGCGCCCTGTCATCAAAGTTTTACTAGTGATTTCTAGTAGTTAGATTTGACCACCCTAACTCAAATTAAACAGCAAGAAATGAGTAAAACTTCTGTCGCAAGCGGATTGCAAATCACACAAACCCAGCCAATGAGTTCTCGGCCCGTACACCTAAAAAGCAAAAGCACATGGGTACGTTGCAAAGCACTTGTGTTCGTGCCAAGAACTCATTGGCTTGTGATTGTGTGATTTACAATTTCGTGTGATAGAAGTTTTACTCGCTAGAAATCACCCCATTAATTCATTCAAAGAGTGTGCCACGTGGCATTTTGGGAGGGGAGAAACTTTGAAGTCTTCGGTGTGATAGCCCGCAAACTTGCCATCGCTTTAGGGAAACTTTGAAGCCTGCAGTTTGACAGCCCGCCAAATTTGCCCTCCCTTTTTAAGTTTTGATCAATGTTTTACATGGGCTGTGTTGGAGCTTTTCCAGCACGATTTCTTTTTTGCCGTGTTTGGATAACAATCATCTTTTTTTACTCATAATTTTAACAAAAAGGTGTGATCTCCTTTTGGATTTTTGGGTCAGGAACAGGGGACACAAATGTTGACACAAAATTTCACACCAAAAAATTGGTGGGGCCCAATATATTAATTAAAAGTTTTAGAATGAGATGATTTTTGGCGAGACCACCCTCACAAAAATTCAAATCATTCTGATACTCCTAGCCTGGTTTACAAGTTGAATAATTATGGACCGTCTATTTTTTTTACTGTTAACTTGAAACTCACATTTGATGGGGTTAGAAACATTAGAATGGTCTGATTTTTGTAAGGGTGATCTATATGATGAGGAGATCATCTCACCAAAAATCAACCATTGATTTATCTTCCATGTGGGTACGTACACCAAAATACATATGAAATTTTGTATCAAAATTTGTGTCCCCTGATCCTGACCCTTTTCAAAACACGGAGAGATTTAGTAAAATTGCTACTTTGTCATTTTTTAATTATAAAATTACTTTTGATCCTTGCACTTATATCCAAGTACAAAAATAGTAAAATGGTAAAATTTTAAATAGTGGGACAAATGAAGAAGTTCACTAACATTAACGGGGTGGAGAATTTTTTTAGTTAAACCCTCAAAATAACAAGGTTAGCAACATTGATGAAGGATGAATTTGGGGGTTTTTCTTTAACTTTTGCTTGAAAAACAAAGATGAGGACATGCTCTTACAACATTATAAACGACACTTAATCTTATTGTTATAATGGGTCGAATTAGTTACATCTCATTGAAAAAAAAAGATTATTTTATATTTAATTTTCCAAAGGATCGTGTTGTAACAAGGTGGGTGTATAGAGATTTTTTTACTTACCCCTGCACCGCATGGATGTTTAACACACCCACATTCTTACCAATGAGTAAAACTTCGACAGTGGATGGTCAGCGAAGCCACTGAACACCCACAAACCAAAAATCAGCCTGATTAGGGATTACAAACCTTTGGATCTTTGTACCCAAAATAATGGTCAGTAATGCTAAAATTCCCATGGTTAAAATCAATCCAAGAAAATGATTCAAATCCAACACTTAGAAATCAATAATCAAATTGAATTTTGGTTTGTAGGTCCACTTAGGGATTGACCAAACATCCATACGGTCAGTGTCCTCTAAAAATGTACCACGTGTTCCACATTGTTGGCAATCAGGGAAGTTTTACTCCTTTGAAAAATCAGCTTGTTTAATGATTTTTAGCCATTGGATTTAGTACCCAAAAAATAGTTGAATCTAATGGCAAGAATCACGCCTAGTGGCTAGAAATTACCAATCAGGGTGATTTTTGGAGTACCCATGCGGTCAGTGGTCCATGAGGGAAGCCCTGAGTAACAAAATAACTATACATGATCACTAGTACACAATAATCCCTATAATATGAGATTCTGTACAAGATTTTAATTTCTCATATTCTTGCAGGTATACAGCTTTGGTGGAGCAAAATCTCCAACAAGCAGTGAAGGACATGGAGAAAGTGCTAGACGTATCAGTGAATCAGATCAGCGAAGAGCGTGATATGGTACCACTTCCTCAATCTTATGGCATTTTTTCTAAGCAATTCTTTCAACGCCATGGGCAAGATCTCTTCGCATGTGCATCCGCTTGGTTCCTTGTTGATGTTGTCTTCTATAGTAGCAACCTCTTCCAGTCTAATATTTTCAAACACATCCGAAGTCCCGATATGATAAATGCTTACCAGGAAGCTTACGATGTTGCGAAACTCCATGGAATCGTCGCAATTTGCTCAACAATCCCTGGATATTGGTTCACCGTATTTTTCATCGATCGCATCGGACGAGTCAAAATTCAAATAATGGGATTCTTCTGTATGGCAATTTGCTTGTTTGCAATTGGCATTCCATACAATGAGTACTGGAGTCATCACAACAATTCATTGTTCTTAATTCTCTATGGTCTCACCTTCTTTTTCTCCAATTTTGGGCCGAACACGACGACGTTCATCTTACCAGCCGAACTCTTTCCTGCGAGGTTCCGTTCGACTTGTCATGGGATCTCCGGCGCTGCCGGAAAGATTGGGGCGATTGTTGGTTCAGTTGGGTTCCTTTGGGCTTCTCAGAATAAACCTAAAAAGGAAGTTGATAATGGTTATCATAAAGGTATTGGCATGGAGATCTCAATAGTGATTCTTGGTGGGATATGTATTTTGGGGATGGTCTTGACCTGTTTCTTCACACGTGAAACTATGGGAAGGTCGTTAGAGGAAAATGAGAATGAAGAGGAAGATACTGAAATGTGTTTCCTAAGATGTTTCACCAATTCAAGTTACAGGTCTCATGCCCCTCTCAATGCAGTTGCTGCTTCTTAGAAGAAAGAGAGAACTAGCTAGCTTAGAGAGCCCCACCTCTCTCCTTTTCTTTCACTCCCTTGTATAAATATCCGTGGGACCCCTCTTTTTTGTAGTCGTTGTGTGATAGTGATGTTGTAGCTAGCGGTACCGGTTGCGATTTAATAATACCACATAAATGCAAGCCATCGGATATATAGGGTTGGGATATGTTGACTAATGCTTTTGTGACTAATAGCTAGCTGTGGGACCCAGAAACGAATGAGTCAGTGTGGGTGTTCTTCTGAGCATGGATATCTACCTCACAAAAAAGGTTATGATATTTCTACCCTTATGAAAAGTGAATTTCAAGATGAAATCTTCTGAACCATCTATTTTTTTTTACCGTAAACTTTAACTTCACATTTGATAGGATTAAAAATAAAAATAAAAATGATAATTTTTTTGTGAAATCTTCGCTTAATTAACAAATCCATGTGTGACGAACATTTGATGAATAGAGGATACTATATTGTAGAATTAACATCTTCGATCATATTCTATTCTTACTAATAGAATGAGTAATGGATGTGGGGCCCACATGCAGATGACTTAATTTTTAATTTTTGGTGATGATATTCTTCTCAACATGGATATCAACCACACAAAAAATCAGCCCATTTCAACATTTGATTTTTACCTTGTGAAAAGTAGATTACAAATTGAAAATTTTTGGACCATCCATTTTTACCCTTAAATTTAAATCCATATTTGATAAGGTTAAAAGTTTTAAACATTGCTGATTTTTTGTGATGTGAGGAGATCATCCTCACAAAAAATCAGCTCTTAACTCATCTGCATGTGGGTCCCACGTCCATTAATAATCTATTGGGCAATCTCGGCTGTCATGTGTAAGAGAACACCCACTGAGGAGATACCTTCACTCCGAGGAAACTTTTTCCCATCTATACTATTATAAAACAAAAACCGTAGTGCCACCCAACTAAAGGTCTCTCTTCTTTCAAAGGTTAAAACTTCACTCATTAAATGCCCCTTCACAGTTCAGGTTGTCCGGCACGCCGTCCCTCATCAATGATGATAAGCGACAATAGTATAAGCTACGTGGGACACTGTTAAAGACCACTGACCTTATGGATGTTTGTCCCATCCCTAGGTGGACCTATGTACCAAATATCAGTCCGATTAGTAATTTAAAAGCCTTTGGATCTGTGTACCCTAATAATGTTTGAAATCTATGAAAACAACTACAATTAAATCCTTTAAAAGCACTAATCAGGCTGATTTTTTTCATAAAGGTCAACTTAGGGATGGGCCAAACATCGATACGGTCAGTGATCTCTATGAGTGTGCCACGTGTAAGGTGCACGTGCATATGGCACATGGCCTTCCCCAAGTTTAAATAATAGGTCATGGACAATAAAAAATTTAGGATAAGTTAACTTGGATTGGCAATAAAATAATGGGATATTTGTCCTTTATGTTTTTTTCCCAAGAAGGTCGCTTTTCATCTTGCTGGCTAAAACCACAAGTGTCGCTTTTCATCCTGCTGGCTAGTTTGTAAGGTCTTCCCACAGCAACATGTGTACACTATGAGCAAAATATGGGGCACTCTAATGTCAAATTGGTACGACCCGACGTCCATCAGCAAAGTTGTTGACCGACACAAATATAAGCCACGTGCACTCTTAGAGGACACCAACCGTATGGATGTTTGTCCCATCCCTAGGTGGTATACATATCAAAAATCAGCCTGACTAGTGATTTCAAACCTTTGGATCTTTGTACCCCAAATAATGGTGAATAATGCTCAAATTCGAGGGTTAAAAATCAAACCATGAAAGCGATTCCAATCCAGCACTTAAAAATCATTAATTAGGCTAATTTTTGGTCTGTAGATCCACCTAGGGTTGGGCCAAACATGCATACGGTCAGAAATCTCTGAGCATGCCACATGACTAGCTCATATTGTGGTCGGTCAGCAAAGTTCTGCTCATATGCAATTATGCAAGCGATGCCATTAGAGACTGTGTCCGAGTCGGTAAATTGTTTGGCTGCTGGTGTAACTCTGAACTGTGCTGAGGAAATTAATCCAGGATAAAAACTTCTTGCATTCCAAGAACTGCTTCACTTTCAGCCATGAGTTATGGATGACGTTGATGTCAAGGGCCTGCAATTGTGACCTTTTGTTTGTTCACAGTACATGGCGTGCGTCTTCGGGACCTTATCCAGACAAAAACAAAGCAACAAACAGCGGTCCGTCCCCGAACCCCAAACAAACGACAAAAGTTCCACCACACTGAGAACAAAATAGAGAGAAGAAAGATCAAAGGACTAATTTGCATTTTTGTGGAATTTAGTCTGATTTGATTCTATTTCGAGAACATCGACCTCAATGAGGAGATGGCCTCCCAAGCAAAACAAAAAGGGCATTTTTGTACTACCCCTGTGAAATCATCGATATTGCACTACTCTCTGGTGGTTTCGCTTTGTTGCGTTTCCCCATTTGCAACTTTTTTTGGTTGACCTTAAACGGTCTATCTAATTTTTGCTCTCAGGACCAAACTGTCATTTCCTTTTCAAATTATGAAAAGACTTGTTGCTTACTTTTTCAAAATTACCTGACCTGCATTAACGTGGGCGTACTTCTATTTTAACCCCTTATCATCGACATGTGGTCTCACCACTTGGATCATTTATTATAGACAGACGGTTCAGATTTTATTACAAGAAATGGTTCATATTTTATTACAGGAAAAAAAAATCTGAACCGTCCATCAAGTGACCAACAAAATTTCGCCACGTGTAGAATGGTAGAACTTATCTTTTAGGTGGTTTTCTAACCATTGGATTTGAGGTGTTTTCATGAAAACGCATGTACGTGGCACACTCTTGGATCCCGCTTACCATATGGATGTTCGGCCCATCCCCAAGTGGACCCACATACCAAAAGTAAGTATGATTAGTGATTTTTAAGCGTTGGATTCCAATCATATTCATGGGTTGATTTTTAACCGTGCACCTCTAGCATTATTTGAGGTACAATGATCCAAAGGCTAGGAATCACTAATCAGGCTGATTTTGGGTATGTAGGCCCACCTAGGGGTGTGCCAAACATCCATAAGGTTAGTGGTCTCTATATGTCTGCCACGTGGTTTCATATCGAAGGTGGGAATATCAATCACCAGGTCGACTGATCTACTCATTGATTTCTTCTTCGGTGTACCCATTGGTTTAAAGGAGATGGGGAAGATCATAATGGCCAAGAAATATATGATCTATTCTCAAACGATCAGCGATGACAGATGTCCTTCATCAATGTTGATGAGGGGCCACCGTATGAGCCATGTGGAGAGTAAAACTTGCCATGACCACTGACGGTCAGGGAGGCCCTTAATATGAGCCACGTGGTACATTCTTAGAGGATGCTGACCATATGGATGTTTGGCCAATTCCTAAGTGGACCTACAAACCAAAAATCAGCCTGATTAGTGATTTCTAACCTTTGGATCTTTTGCCCAACTAATGGTACATAATGCTCAAATTAATATAGTTAAAATCAACCCATGAAAACGACTTCATTTAACACTTAAAAATCACTGATCATGTTGATTTTGGGTTTATAAGTCCACCTAGGGATTGGCCAAACATCTATATCGTCAGTGTCCACTAAGAAATTGCCACGTGGCGGGCAATGAAAATTTACCTTTTTTCTCCCAGCTAAATCTGAAGCATCCATCAGTTATAAGGACAAATTTAGCCTGCAAAGTATGCAAACATTGTATCCACCATTAAATACTCATTGAAAATGTGTTTTTAATTTATAAAATATTTAATTTTGAAAACATTGAAATAACACATTTTTCAAGGGACATCCAACAGTTTTAACAATGTTTGCATACTTTAAGTCTGCACACAATTACAGATTAGATTTGTCTCAATTCTAGCTGGTCAACCACGTGGTAAGAGAGAATGTTTTAAATTGAAGAGATGGGGTAGGACATAATAATGATGGGACTGTAAGGACAGTCAGCATTTTCGTAATTGTGAAAGGGAAATGGCATTTTGCTCTTGAAAGTAAAAGTTAGACAGACTGTTTAAGGTCAACCAAGAAAAGTTGCAGTAAAAGGGGATAACGCAACAGAGTGAAACCACCGGGGGTAGTGAAAATATCGATGATTTCACAGGGGGTACGAAAATTCTCAAACAAAAAAAGACACAAGAAAAACTATAAAACAACTAGAAAAACGAAACAAACCAACTCTTTTTTTAAAAAAAAAGCATGCATAATGTTGCTAAACGATTAGATTAAGAAAGGAAAAAGATGTAACAAGGTATGCCTGAAAACTGTTCCAATTGCAGAAGCACGATTTTTGTTACTCACCACTGTCATTTGGGCCCACTGACTGCATAGATGTTTATCCCACCCCTTGGTGGATATACACACCAAAAATCACACTGATTGGTAATCTATAACCATTAGATTTTAACACTTTTTAGGACTTTTTAAGGCGTTCTTATAGCCGTTGAATGCAACCATTTTTTGAGTACTAAAACAGACGGCTAAAAATTATTAAATAAGCTGATTTTTGGTATGAATGTCTATTAAGGGGTGGGCTAAACATCCATGTTGTCAGTAGGCCCAGATGGCAGCGATGACTACCCAAAATGCCGCTTCCGCAAATGAAAAGATCTCAGCTATGCTTTGTTACATCACGACCCATTAAGAAATCTCACTTGAAAACCACCTCCTTAACCCTGCATAATGTTGCTAAAGGTCCTCTCGGCCCTTGACTAACATTGCGAGAACCCAGTATTACCACTTCAAAGCAATCATAATTGCTGGTATGGGCCTCTTCATGGATGCCTATGCATGATTTCTTTTGCCTTCCACCCATCATGAAATTGATCGATCAAATAGGTCTACTATGACGATGAGTCAAATGAAGATGAAGGAGGTGTCATGCCACAGTCCATGGTCTCCATAACTGTGGCTATCACTAATGATAACTTGATTGCAAGATGGTAGATATTGGTGAATCGTTGTGCTACAACCTATATACAAGTTTAATGGTGAGAATACTAATCATCTTCTTTCGCATTATGACTTGGCCAAACAAATTTGGTTATACTTCCTTGCATAACGAAATCTCTCGTGGGTCTTTCCAGAGTCTATTGGGACACTCTTGGGAGGATGACCCCAGATTAGAGCATCTCCTAGAGGGATCGTCTTGTCGATACCGTTCGCCATCATTTGAGTTGTTTGATTTAAAGAAATACGAGTCTTTAGAGGGAAGTAGTGCTCTTTTCAGAAAATCATTATAAGTATCAACGCCCTCTTATTTAATTGGGGTAGTATCTCTCTTGAAATGAGGGGCACCTTCTTTGGATGCATGATTTTTAGGCTTCAAACTCTTATATATGGAGTGCTAATAGGTAGTTTGCGTTTTTTGTGTTTTCTAACTTTTTTGCTTTAGGTTTTTTTTCTCTCTATCCTGTTTTTTAATACATTTGGCTATTGCCCTATTAGGGATTGTCATCGGATAGCTCGTCATTGGCTGGCTTGGTGATCAGATTGGCAGAAAGAAGTGTATGTAAAGCATACTTATGTCCTAACCTCGAGGTAAGTTAATAAAATACCACCTCAATTTAGACCATATAGATGGAAATACGGATGTCGATGTCTTACACCTACTAGGGGAATGCCACGTGCGATGCACGTGCAACTAACCGTATAGATGTTTTGTCCATCTCTAGGTGGACTTACCTATGAAAATTCATCCTGATTAGCAATGAGTTTTGACACCATGAATGATGTGCCATATTATGAGCCACGTGGCACAATCTTAGAGATCACTGACAGTATGGATGTTTTGCCCATCCTTAGTGGGACATACATATCAAAATTCATCTTGATTAGTAATTTATAACAAAGTCCTTTTTTTGATTTATTTGTAATCGTGGATTTTGATCATTATGATCCAAAGAAATCACTAATCAGGTTATTTTTGTTACATAAGTCCATCTAGGGATGGACCAAACATCCGTAAGATCAGTAGCCTCTGATAAGATGACACATGTCTCACACTGTGAGTCTATCGTCTAAATTTTTCTAGCCATATGGTTTAAGTGCAAGGTTAGGATGCAATAATTATTTTCACAATAGAGTTGAAATGTGTAAGTATTGAATGACCAAAGCACCCTTGTAAATTAAAAAGATTTAAAATAAATAAATAAATAATTATTGTCAATATAAAGAACTCGATAGCATATTAGGAATAAAGATTTATTTTACTTTGAATGAGCTGCAAGGTGACGTGTACTTGCAAAGTTATGTGTTCTTTTAGCACCAAAAAGATCAAAAAGGCACTGTCAAGTAAATAAAATGAAGAAAAGAAAAGAAGCAAAAATAATGACATTTGTTGGATATTGGGGTTTAGCATGAGGCACACGCAAGAAGGGCCTTACACTTAGTAGAATAGATCCATATATTGATATAGTCAATTCTCTCTCTCTCTCTCTCTCTCTCTCTCTCTACCAAATTTGCACTCGGGGTGTGTGCCACACACGTGACATATATGTATCAATAGGGTATAAATCGGCCTGGCCCATGAGAGGTTTCAGGCCTGAATTTGAATTGTCTCAGATCAGACCTTGGGGCCCGGCCCATTTACACCCTCGTCAGTAAGGATCATCCAACATGGCCAATACACTATACGTGACTTAGAGTAAAACTTGTGTCACAAGATGTTGTGACTGAACACGGTCACAGCACTCAATACGAGACACGTGGCACACGATCAGAGGTCTTTGACCGTATGGATGTTTGACCAGTCCCTCGGTGGACCTAGAAACCAAAAATCAGCCTGATTAGTAATTTAAAACCTTTGGATTTTTGCACCCAAAAAACGCTCAATAATGCTCAAATTCCTACCTTTAAAATCAACCCATGAAAATAACTTCATTAGAATCAGTTAGAAATCACTAATCAAGCTGATTTTTTGTGTACCGGTCCACCAAGGGACTGCCCAAACATCCATACAGTCATCGTCCTATAATAGTATACCACGTGGCTCATATTGAGTGCTGTGACCGTGTTCAGTCACAACATCTTGTGACACAAGTTTTACTCCGTGACTTATAGCCCAAATGTAACATTAATTGGAGGACCCTAAAACCTGGAATTTCATCAAGAGGTTAATGGTGGAAGGCTAAAAGAAAGAGGTGAATTGTTGGATGATTAGTATTGTTTGGTTCGTTCGATGTTATAGTTAACAGCCGTTGATTGGACAATTCAAACAGGTTGATCAAAAACTAAAAAGTTAGTGGCTAGAAAAATTAGGTCAATGGTTTAGAAAGAATACACACATCGAATGGCTAGGACCATCATCAAATATCCATGATCTTGGAGGAGCACATCGATTAACCTCAATTGGCCCTAAAGCCTTGCAGTGAACATGGCCAAACCGTCGATTTCTAGTCCGAAAATAGTCTGATCAGATGATTTTAGCCATTGATTACGTCCCAGGAATTGAAGTTCGTATAACAGATAAGTTGAGCCACGTGTATGTATGTGAAGATCGTAAGACGAGTGTTGGAAGTTGGAACCTGCAAAGAGCCAGTTAATTTGTTAGCTCGCGAGATACGAAATCGAGAATCTTTTTCCAAAACAGAAAAGGGTATATTCGTCCACTAAAAGAATCAACTTTTCTCTTTTTCGCGGTTCTTCACTGTGAGAGAGATTAGTCACTTCGCGTGTACTCATTTTCTTCTTCTTTGTCTCTCTCTCGTTCGTTGAGATCTCTCGAGCTTTCGAGCAGAAATAGAAAAACAGAAAAATCAAAGAAAACCAGAGAAGAAGAGATCATGGAGAGCTCTTCAGAAATGGTGCCCTTTCCGCTGTTAACGACTCCCATCGAATCCAATTACAGAGCTTCCACGATTCCTTATAGATTCCCCTCCGATAATCCACGAAAGGCAACGCCGACCGAGATCGCTTGGATCGATCTCTTTTTGAACTCAGTTCCCTCTTTCAGGTCCGTTTTCTTGATCTATTTCTAAGCTTTTCTATAGTAATTCAGTCGCTGTTTCATGATTTCAAGAGATTTTATTGTTTCTCATGCTTTAATTTGATGATTTGTGGAGGTTTTCAAGATTTTAGGGTTTTTCGGGGTTTCAGAGCGAACATGTTGAGTCTTTAGGTTTAAAATTTTAATTTTGATTTGTATCTTCTGATAGTTTTGCTTCGGTTAATTTCCCGGAGCTGCATTTCTTGGTGATCGTAGACAGATCTGAAATGAAAAGCCTACGGTCATAATTTCTACATCTTCTGCAGAAATTTAGTTTCCAATATGGTATTTCAGGAAAATTTCATGTTTTTTTTCTCTCTACCCGTGGTTCTAGACATCTTGCGTTGTGTTTTTAGGGTTCTTTAGGGTTTTAAAGTTTTATGGTTTAGTTTCTGCCAATAGCTGCTGATCTTTTTGTTTCCATTCATTTCTTGAAACTGCATTTTTTTTATCGGTAAAAGATAAATATATTAAAGGAGGGCTGAGAAAGGCCAAAAAACTATACAACCAGACACAGTAAAAGCTCAAAAAAAGAACATCCGTGACCCAACAACTCAACAAAGAGGACCAAGCTAAGAAATCAAACAATCCCACTGGAAGACATAATCTTCAAATCTGAAATTCTTGAGGTCGGGGATAACGGATGCCCAATAATATAGAGTGGCTTTAACGTTCATAAAAATATCCTCGATATTGGCCTCCTCCTTAAAAGTCCGACGATTTCTCTCCTTCCAAACCTCCCAACATATAGCAAACGAGGTAATCCTCCATAAAATGCAACCGCGGGCTGAAAAAGCCTTAGAGATCCATCCGACGAAGGTGTCGAAAACCGATAGAGGGGAGAACCCAAGAAATCCCGAACAGCTGAAAGAACCTCTCCCAAATCTGCTTGGACACTCTACAAAGGATAAGAAGGTGATTGGTGGTTTCCTCTTTTTGCCGGCACATGATATATCGACTCGGGATTTGAAGGCGACGTTTCTTAAGATTCTCCATGGAAAGGATTTTGCCGAGCATGGCACACCAAGAAAAGAAAATAACTTTCGACGGGATCGGAGTGCTCCACACGCGCTTACCTGGGAATTCCTTCTGAGGGGGACCAAGGTAGGTGGAATAAAGCGATTGGACCGAGAATCTCCCCTTGGAATCAAGATTCCACCACCTCCTATCTTCTACCCCTTCTACTAGCCGAACCCCTTCTAGACGATTTAACATGGATGCCACATGGTCCACCTCCCAATCATTGATTCTTCTTCTAAGCCCCAGATCCCGTGAGATAGATCCATTCCCTCTGGACGAAACATCATTAACAAGATCTCATTTGCAATTAGATATTGCGTAGATGGAGGAAAATTCCTCGGAAAAAGATGACTCCCCACACCAAATATCCTTTCCCTCTTGAAACTGCATTTCTTGTCTTACCAATAATAAGGGAAGCATCTGACTCAGAGAATTTATGATCATGGGACTATGCATTATGTCGAGAGGTAAATGGTTATGGAGGTTCGGCCTAGAGGGAGACAGTTTGTGGCACAGGGATATTGCCGGGAGTTACGGAGAGAGCGTGACGGGAAGGCTGCCTAGAGATCCATATGGGTGTGGAGTTTAGAGTGGGATTATGAGTGGGTTACAGAAATTTGAGGAAGGGGTTGCCTTTAAGGTTGATAAAGGCAATAGAGTGCTTTTTTGGAAAGATATCTGGGCCTTGAGTCTAGACTTGAGTCTGAATTTCACGACCTTTATGCTATCTCTAATAAGAAATTGGCCACTGTGTGCGAGATGAAGGTTGCATGTGATGTTTTTCCTGCTTGGGATTTCGATTTCCGTTGGAACCTCAATGATAGAGAAACATCTCATGTAGTGAATCTCCTCGTGAAAGTAGGGGATGCACCCTCTCTTAGCCAGGTGGAAGATGTTAGATGTCAAATGGTGGAAACGTGAAAGCAAGGGTAAATTTTCTGTACTTGGGGCCACCCCTTGGAAAAATAACAATAAGTGGCCCAATCCACATCAACTCTCCCAGAACAATTGGCACGTGTGGAGGGGTGACTAGCGTGTCCCAGCCGACTCCCAGGGGACTAGTCGGGTGCTCTAATAGGCCTGGATACCCTCGATTTCAAAAAAAAATTAAGGGGTAAATTTTCTGTGCGCTCTTTTTACGAAGTACTTGAAGATAGTGAAGCAGTTGATTTCCCCGTGGCCAGGTTGAACCCTGCTTTGTCTTCTTTTGTTTCGAGCCTGTAGCTTTCTTGCGTGACTCGTAGATCGACCACTATTCTAAATTGAGTAAGGCGAAGAGGAGCCAAAAAGCTGTATTGTGCAGGAGAGCTCTACTAGGTTGGTTCCGTTCCGTCAAGATTCCTGTGTTTCCAAAAGACAAGCTCCAAGCCTTCGTAAGGTGTTCCGTGGATGGACTACGGAAGAATTCCGGAACTACGAAAGGTTGAAGGACATCTATCAAGTTCGTCTGGGAGGACGAGTGTAGTAGGCATTAGAGCTACGTCCCAAACCGTCAAGTAATATAAAAGAAAGCTGTAGACTCGCTACGGGGCTAGGCCTTCGTTCGTCTGGGTAGAGGAATTGGTCATCAGGCTAAAACCTTTCGACTTCAGGTATCATGTCCCCGCCTAAACTCCCTAACGTGATCCGTGGTTGAGTCCAAACTATGGATTTCTTATGAAGAAGAGGCGTTGGGGTGATAGATCATTGTCCTATGTGCTTAGAGAGTGGGGAATCTAGCGGCCACCTTTTCCTGCATTGTAGAGTAGCGTGGGCAATCTGGTCAGAGTTTGGTAGAGATTTTGGCTACAGCTGGATAGCTCCTATATCGATCAAAGATTTGTTTTTGTCTTGGCACTACAAGGGACTTGGCGATCTTGGGAAGAGGTTGTGGGCCCTAACCCCGCTGGCTATTTTATGGGGTATTTGGAGAAAATGTAATAGAGTCTTTGAAGGTAAAAGTTCTTCCCTTGAAGCTCTCGTGTTGGAGATTCGAGGTCTTATTTATTTTGGGTCAAATTGTACGAGGAAGGGATAGTGGTTAAGTTTGAGGATATAGTGTTTAGTTGGCCGTCTTTGATAGGGAGGAGTTGAGGTTTTTGTGGGGTTTGTTTGTCGGGGGTCTTTTGGTGCCCTCTTGTGGTCTTGGGGTTGGTTGTGTGGTTCGGTTTCTTCTTGTTGTTGATTTCTTCTCCTTTGCTTTGGTGGCCTTCTCAGCCCGCAAGCCATTAATAAAACTACCTTTACCTTACAAAAAATATTGTGTACACTTTTAGGTTTTTTCCCATTTTAGGGCTGTGTTTATTTATTGCATTTCTTGATAATTTTTATTGGAACATCCAAATGGAAAATATTCCAGCAGTCAGTTATCCTTAACGATAGATATGTTTAGTTTTTTATTTTCGTTTCAGAGAAATGCATTATTATAGTATGACTGTTCAGAATTACGTGTTAGCCACCAACTCATACTCATGTGTTGGACATGCCAACACACTTGTTCAAAGAAATCTTAATTTATTCAAATATTTTGTTTTCAACTATAAAGTTAAATACATTAACATGAAATAAATATTTTAAAAAGATATATCTCTCAACATGTGGAATGAACTGTATATACGTGTTGGCATATCTGGTTTGTGGGGTGTAGTGTTTTGTATTAGCATTTCACAAGGACACACATGTTCATGTCTATGTTACGTAAGCATAAACGAACAGACTGTTGTTCTCTAAGAGCTTGGTTGGGTTCATACCTTAGTATCCAGGTTCTGCTAGATAGTTACATCTATTTTTTTCTTGGTATTTTTTTGATAACGGACTTTTGCAACTCTTCACATTTATGCATTTTTTTATTGTCCCATGGAGATGGAGGGAGATTTTTGCAACATAATGTCATGGACCTCTAAAGGGGAAAGATGTACCATGGATATTAGCATGTTATATTCATAACATTTTAAATATTTGCTTAGACATCACTATCACTTTCACTCTCTCACACTGCTGAGGTGTGTAGATGAGACGGTTCGCTAAGAGCGGTGTATGTAACATCACCTTTTCCTAGGGAACTCTCTTCCATAATCGGTATCTTCTTTCTTTCAATAAAATGATACTAAAAAAGAAACAATAACCTAATTAAATTAGACGATACACATAACCTTTTGGATCATTAATTTGCTCATATTTTGGTTAATATGGTCAATGATAATAAAATTAGAAGCTCTACAATATACATGAGATCATGATTCCTCAAAAAACTAAAACTAGAACATCTTAATTTTGCCAAAGTGGAATGTGAAACACTGTACTATGTTAGTCAACGAATACAAAATGCTTTGCAAATAGTTATTTTGTTAATGAATTATGTAATTTTATGTTTTGGATTCATGTTAGTTATTATCTTTATTTTTTATGCAGACAACGAGCAGAAAGTGACACCACAGTAGCTGATGCCCCTGATAAAGCTGGAAAATTTGCTCAAAGGTACCTACTTATTTATGTCTAATCTATAATGCATCATCAAGCTCCTACTCTTGTGATGGATGATCCCCTTTTGGAAATGATCTTGTTCTACATTTTTCTTATGAAAAGATGTGTCCAATATCACTTTGGAGGTTCACAATTAATTGTGTTATTTTTTTTAAGATAAAATGATTTCCATTTTGCACTAATGCTAAAATATATACATCGTTCATAAACTTGTTGTGATGATTTAGGATTCACTTGAGCTAAATTGGGTGGCCCATCAACTTGATCTATTATAGGTATAACTAGGTTGGATAACTCTTTGGCTAGTTGTCAAGGATAAAAATATCCATTTTCAGTGTATGACTTGGCCAACACTGAAACCAAGATAAGTTATGGCTGATTCAATCGAATTACCGTGCATTTGTGTGTCAGTTGTTGTGACTTGGCCAGGTTGCTTGCATAATTCTCTTAAACCTTCAAAATCTACTTCGTTGGTTCTTGTTAAAAAAATGATGAAGGCTTTAATTTCTTTTGAGGAATTAAATATCATGTAAGAAATTTTTTGATTGTTAAAAACACTTCGGGAAAATGTGATATTTTCACCTGGGATTAGGCAGGACCCATGACACTAAATAAAAAATAGATTACAATCGTTACGACCATTGATATCATTGTGAATGGTACATCTTTTGGGAATTGCGGACTATACAAAACAAATCCATCTTCAGCATATCTAAAGGAAAGCAGGAAATTGGCTGAATTATTCATTTCACTCCATCTATGATGAACTTCCTAGTCATCAAGTTCGTCAATGAGGCACTTAATTTGATAAAGACAGCATCTGGCGCAGCATGGAGAGATTCCAGTGCCAGGATTTTATATAATTTCCTCCTTACGTCTTTGATTAATGCTCACCTCGTAAGTTTGATTCCTCATACTCAGAAGATCAGAATTTAATATTTCATTAGACAGCCCTGATTTATCAATATTGTGACCTTACATGTTTACCTGCAGTTGCATGTTTTTGTTTCTTTTAGCCTCTATTACTTTGTGAGTCATCATCATCTACCCCTACATCATTCAACTCTGCCTACAACTATATCAGCATCTTAGCATTAGTTAGACATAACGGATCAGAATTCATGTGAAGAGATTTGGCACATGCTTTACATTGGCTGCCAACGTGACGCAATTGTCCTGCATCCACGCTTGGGATGGGAAAGCAAGCCTAAGCTTGACACTGGCATGAAAACACAAGCATATATATTTTCATGCATAGAGCATAACATGCCAGTGTTCTCACTCTTCATGTACGTGCACATTCGCAATATGACTCCGACACAAACACTTACATCGGTGCCACTGCAATCATTACATCCTATAATCTTGTTTTATCGAATAATTTGGGAGAGTCCTTTATTATCGGATCTTCTGATTAAATTGTGTTTTCGTGTCTAATGTTTGGGAAGGTACACAGAGACACTGGAGGACTTAAAGAAAGATCCTGAAAGTCATGGTGGGCCTCCTGATTGCATTGTAAGTCAACTTTTATAAGAAGTTATTGGTCATACTTTCATCATGTGTTTCTATTGTTCTATGGCATTGCGGACACCTATTTGTTTTGGTAGCTCGGAGAATTTTATGATGCAGATGCTGAATTCGTATTGTTTCTTGTATAATTCCAGCTTCTTTGCCGGCTTCGTGAGCAAATCCTTAGAGAACTAGGATTCAAAGATATATTCAAGAAAGTTAAAGTAAGTGTCAACTTTCAGTTATGGATCTTTTGTCTTTTAATGTGCCAACATCCAGAATTTATTAAACTATTTCTACTCAAAAGCACTTTTCTTCATTTTTATGCATTCAAATTCACTAGGACGAAGAGAATGCTAAGGCTATCTCGCTATTTGAGGACGTGATTCAGCTAAATGATGCCATTGAAGATGGCAGCAAGTGCTTAGAGAATTTGGTTAGGGGAATATTTGCGGGGAACATATTTGATTTGGGATCTGCACAGGTAAATGAAGTACTTTGTGTCAAGGATATGCAAATCTAGTAATATATTTTGGAGTTCTTGTGATGTTGACATTTGGAGGTTAATAATGCATGAAAATCAAGTGCTGTGGAGTTGGCTGCTCTTACTTGTCAATCAGATTTCCTGTTATGAACAATATTAATATTGTAAGAGAGTTTTCCTAGAAAATTTGCTAGCTCAAGTACATTTCAATTGAAGTGCTTGAAAATTTTGCAGTTACATTTACTCATTGAAATATCTACATGATATTATGAAAAAAAATGTTAACTATTAATTTGGACTAACATAGAAATAAGGTGAACATCTTCATACAGTGAAACGGACAAAAATGCTAAGATGAATTTTTAATCTGGAAACTATATATCATCACATTATGATGGTGTTACATTATGAGCTGAAGTGATGCGTTCATTGATTCCCTCTTGAACAAATTCATTGAAACATATTTCCTTTTCTTGGTTGCATGCATGCATGCATCAGCAGCATTTAAGACTTCAAAGCAGTGCCTAGAAGCTTTGAGCTGGGACTGTTGCTTTGGATTCTTCTGACGATAGGCAGATGTTTGGCAAATTAATCTGCTAAGTCTTCCACTTGAAACACATGCAAAGCTGCTTCATAATTGTAAGCTCTGGAAATGTAGGATCTAGCACTCATGCCTTGCTCAACATTTCATAATTTTATGACTTAAAACGTTTAAACGTTTACATATATCCATGTTTCATTTCTTGAAGCTTGCAGAGGTTTTCGCAAGGGATGGCATGTCCTTTCTGGCTAGTTGTCAGAATCTTGTGGCACGACCTTGGGTTATTGATGATTTGGACACTTTTAAAATTAAATGGAGTAGGAAATCTTGGAAAAAGGTGAGTTTTATCTGCTTTCATTTGTTCACTTAAGATAATGTTTTTCCCTTCAAGCCGAATTATGTTTTGACGACAATACTAAAAGAACTTATATTGTGGTCTGTTTTATTGACATGCATTAACCAGCTCATTACTTATTATGACAGGCTGTCATTTTTATCGACAATTCTGGTGCAGATATCATCTTGGGTATTATACCCTTCGCGAGAGAGTTACTTCGACGTGGTACACAGGTTTGCCTTTAGCTCCTGCTAATTTTCTACTAAAAAGTTGAACTTCTGAAGGTTGCAACAACATTCTTTGTTTGGTATCTATTCCATGGATCCTACACTCGATGAATCTCAGTTGAAAACTGCTCATGGTGATGATCATAGTGGAGGGAGATTGGGAATTCTAGTATAGCTTAGTTGATGATACAATTGCAATGATTAATGGAGTAGCAAATGTAGTTTCTAACACAAATTGCAGTGAGTTTGGACACCTGGGTTCAAAATCAACAGACAAAACCCCCATTTCAAAAGTTTAAATATAATGAAAGGCTCTGGGTACAGCCAAGAAGTGCGGGTCTGAAGTTATCGCGTGCCAAGTGGCGCCATCCCACCGTCCGATCGTTCATTTTCCTTTCCCATTTCATTGCTACACCGGTATTATTTTGGTTATTTTTGCAGGATCCCCTTTTCGATATTCAGAAGTCGGTCTAGCCGGCTAGACTGAATTGCGAGGTCAACCTACAATTCTCTCGTTCCAACATGCGAACAGTCTTCTTTTGGTTCTCGTTAGGTGTTGTGGTACGTTGATTGCATTAGCTTAGGAAGTGAAATTCCTAGAAAATAGGTTGTGAGGGTGACACCTGTCACTTACTAAATCACAATGCGGGGGAGATGGGCTGAAAGGGAAGCTTCAGACGTGGGTGCTAAGGAGGTGGGAAATTAATTAGGAAAAATAGGTTTTGTGAGAATGACACATGGCGTGTTGGGCTGTCTCCTTAAAGTAGTAAGAAGCAGGTCGTGAGGCTTTAGACGTTGGGATAAGGATTACCTAAGTTGAATGGGCCCTTACTGTAGTCTGTACCCCAGGTCCGACGTATCAAAGTGAGATTGGATGCCTGGGTTTTTGTTAAGCTCTTGGCCCACATAATCTAGCCCTTCACTCCTGATTTCTTAATAACCAAAGCCACCTCTCCGAACAAAATCAAGACGTCTGGAAGTACTCTCCATATCCAAACCAAATTCATGTATAATCTTCTCCTGTCCAACGAGTTCTTCATGTATAGTATGTCCAGCACCTCCAGTTCTCCACGTTTGCGCTTAACTCATCGAGTTCTTCACCCTGTTACTTTATAAGAAGCTCTGTTGATATGAAATTATCATTATCTTGGACACCATAGTGGTTGGATCTGCCTTCCTGATAAGGGCAATCATTAGCTCTTGGTGCATGCCATTCAGATTGGTACTGACTGTATTGTCTTGTTCCTTCCCAGCTCTTACAGCTTTCCTCATAGTACCCATCTGAGTATGAGAAGTGCTGGTCCAACTCCTTCATTTTTTCAAGCTCCACTTCGTCAATGCTGTACTAGGCATGATCTCTAGCTGCTATAGCAATTGCATCGTCCAATTCATCCACCTGTCATTCAATGCTTTCACAACTGGCAAAGAGCTCCTTTGTGAGATGGACTTACTCTCCTTTGTTCGAAAGGATACTTGCTACATTTTCATTCAGACAACCAGGTCTTCCGCTTCGATCTTTCCTGTTGAAGAGAATACCCCTAATCTCCTTTCACTCCCTTCCTTGTCACCAACAGCCCTGATCCTAATCAAATGGGCATTTCGCAATTGGCAATTACTCTAGTTTGAGCTATTGTTGCCCTTACACGGACACGTAAAGGTCATTAGTGATGATGTTATTCCCACCCTTATGTTCTTTTCTCTTTTTTTTGAAAGGACATGTACAAACCCCGAACATAGTAAAAAAAATTAAATCCATACTAGGAAGAGATCTGGCTTCCGAAATCCACAAATTCAAATCGTCATGCAAGAACACATCACCATGTAGGAACATGATAGCACCTAATGTACTTGCTGACAAAACTTGCATTTTACCAAAAGATGATGGCCTAACTATTTTCGTGAAGTGTCCCTCAAGTAATCCACATTGTGATTTAAAGGTAAAATGCGAAACACGACATTCATTTGCCAGATTAATCACTAAAGAGTCTTATGCTTGGTGATAGATTAGGGCGTTACCTTATGTTGATATATCTAAAGATGTTCTACAAAATCCCAAAATAGGGTGTCTACAACTACCATGTTTGCATCTTCTCCCGACCATGAAATCAAACAATTCCAAGATTGGAACTTGCTCTGATACCAGAAGTACGGTGGAGGAGAGAGGGAAGAATCGCTAGAGGGGAAATAACAAATCAAAGTAGGAGAAAAATTAGGACATTACAATAACAACTAACAAGTGAGAACAATCAAGAATGGCCAAGAATAAAATTTCCCGGGCTCCATCTCTTCACTAAAACATTAGAACTAAAATGACAATTACTTGTCCAAAAAAAAAAACCTGAAATGACGATTCTCTCCTTTACATTATATATAAGCTGCTACCTGAAAAACTGTGATAAATCCCCACTCCTCATTTTACTAGTCCCAGTCCTCCATTTATAACTAAGACTGAAAGGCCTTTCTACCCCTAGCTTAAATAAAAATAAGAGATGGACTAAAATACCTTATTTCCTAAGTAACTCCCTCTACTAACACTTAAGTGGCTGGTTTCTTCTGTCATCCCTCCTGTCCAGCACGTCCATCCTTCGTCGCAGTTAGCTGATCCTCACTATATTCTGCACTAGTCATTAATGGGTGTTCATGGGTCCCTGATTTGCAAAAGCATCCATACATCGATACCCTTAAATGAACATGGGGGATTCTGAAGCAGCTCCCTGCAATCAGTCTCTGGATTTATCTTGAGGGGAAAAAATGAAAATAAGTTAAAGAAAAAGGAGGAATAAAGTAAAAATACACACCTGTGGAAAGATAACTGACAATGTTAGAGATTTCTCTAGTTTGAGTCCAATCAATAAGTCATAAGTCTTTATCTTGCTTGTTGGCAATATTTCTCATTTTGCAGTCCCCGCTCTCAGACCTATAAGATGATATGTGTGCAGTAATATTTTATGGCAGAATTCCTTTCAGTGAGTAAACTTCCATTCCAGTGGACTGTTAAGCTCTTCTCTCTTGATTAATGGATCTTTCAACTGGAAAACTGATCGTCAGTGTCGTTAAGAAGGCAACCCTCTCCTATGAATGATAGTTCATAAAAGCATTAGATATAATAGGAATAGTGAAACTAGAGTATAGGAATAATAACTATGAATATGTAAAAGATAAATTACGATTTTCTTTTTAATAATTCCATGTCTGTTGGGTTAGTTGATGGATAGATTGTGGCTTTGACTGTTGTGGACTTCCATTCAGATTACCAGTAGATGCATTGAATGGGCTTTTATACAGGGCTGCTGGTTGCCTTTCTGAGCTAGTGAATGCATGAAAACTATATAATTAGTAATTGAATAATACCAAAAATACAAGAAAAGATCAACTAAAGTCTTCTTTTATGACCATGTTGACAAGGTCCCAACCAAGGATTAAATAATAAAGACATGGTTTTTATGTTTCACTTGGCCAACTCTGAAACTGATATGATTTGGCACTGACTCAGCTGAGACATGGCGACATTTATGTGAAGTTTACTATATAATTTACACTCAGTTCATTTCTTATCCTCATTTTTTGGTTGGTGGAACTATTTGCCGTTTCAGAATTCTGTGTAGGTATTCAATTATTTAAATAACTGTTATGCGTAGTTTTTAAATATTTCTTTATAGACTGACTACTTAAATGTGTGTTCGATGCAGGTCGTTTTAGCAGCCAATGACTTGCCTTCCATCAATGATGTAACATACCATGAACTACTGGAGATTATTTCAAAGGTAGTGGAAGATTTTCTAAATGTCTTCAATAATTCCCATATAGTAGTTGTCTGATGTTTTGAGTTCCAATATATCAGTTGAAGGATGAAAATGGGCAACTAATGGGTGTCGATACTTCCAATCTTCTGATCGCTAATTCTGGTAACGATTTGCCGGTAAGGAAATGGCACTGCCGTTCTTGATTCATTCAAAGTTCTCAATCATCCTTGTATATGTTGTGTACCCTTTACTGAAAATTTGGGGTCATGATATTCCTATGGTAATAGCTCTTCCTTGCTTTGCAACTCATGTAGGTCATTGACCTTACAAGGGTGTCACAAGAACTGGCATACCTGGCAAGTGATGCAGACCTAGTTATCTTGGAAGGGATGGTAAGTTATCGTACTGATAGGGAAAAAGAGAAAAATTAGAAATAAAAAGATAATTTGACAGTTGATGCTTCTGGTTTCTTTTTTCGCCAATTTGTAATTCACAAATGTGGAATCAAAATTGAACCAGCCAAGTGGCAATAGTGGATTGTGTGATTCTAATGCCGAGTTGGGATAGTTCATGATAACTCTGCTTTGGCATTTATTAATATTTTGTGAAAGTAAATAAATTCAAAAGAAACTAACAGACAAAGATGTTAAAAAATAGGAAAACTTCATTATGTTCAGTAAGTTTGAAATATCTTGTTGGTTTCAAGGATAATTAGGTCCTTGCTCAATATTTTATACTGTGCATTCGTTAGGTTCACATGAACCAACATATATATCAGTAAAATATCATCTGGATGTCAAAAGCGAAAAAAGGAATTTTTATGAAATTACGAAGTCAAAATTTTGGATTTGGACTATTTGTTTCATCGTTTAATTGGTGAATTGTACCAATCAGTCTGATTTTCTGAAAATTGGAATCGACATTAAAATTGGTTTGTCCCCCTATGGCTGAACTTCGTTGAAATGGTAATGCTAAATATTTCAAACACTGTAAATCCAATCTCCATTTCTGACTGCAGGGTCGAGGAATAGAGACGAACCTATATGCACAATTTAGATGTGATTCCCTCAAGATTGGAATGGTAATCAGTTTCTAATACTCGAGTCAATTCACTTTTCTGCTGCTCCTTTTCTCTCTGTTTTTTTGCACTTGTTATCAATTGATTGAAGGTATAATTTTCATTTTTTGTTTCCACCTTGTTCTGTTTGTTTAATCCTATTTGTTGTATTATTTACAGGTGAAGCATCCAGAGGTTGCCCAATTCTTGGGAGGGAGGCTCTATGATTGTGTCTTCAAATACAATGAAGTTTTGAATCGCTGAGGCTCGTTCTTTTCATTATTTTTAAATCTAATTTATTTCACATGTAAGCATTTAACACGCACTTTCAACTCTCTTGCCTCCTTTTCAGAATAAAGCATGATACAACACTACTCATGTCTCTGTCTTCTTTTCTTTTCTAAGCCCCAAATCTCTCACACAATCAGAGCTCTGATGGTCAATCGGCTCTTACACCTGGTTTTTTACCATTACATCACTTCATGCATTTCCAATGTAGGGCTGGCAATGGATCGGGTTTGGGTCGGATTGATACTGATTTGGTACCGATTCGATAACAAAAAATAAAGTTCTGGACCTGGTTTTTGATCCGATTCATTGCCAGCCCTATTCCAATGGCCTCCCTATTTACCATCCTTGCCTGACGGAAAAGGAGAAAACGTCTCCCAATGGCCTTTCCAAATCTCAACGCATCACAACTCAAGGCATAAATCTACCCATTTTTGTGTTTGCTTTCGCATTCGTTTAAGAGATTGATGCCCTCTATCTCTATATTTATCATAGTGCCAATGATGTAAATTACAGAAATGCCACATATTCCTTAATGGTACTATTTCAAAATTCTTGTGTACCATTAATATTTAACATTTTCTTATTAATGTTGATTTCTAATTATAGAATTTAAATCTATTTCAAGTAATTAGATCTAATGGATACAAATTACCAAACATTCTAATTTTTGGTATGTATGTTCACTATGGGATAAACCACATATCAATACGGTCATTGAGTCCAAATCTGTGCTACGTGTCCAATATTATAGGTGGTATATTGTACCCTCAAACAAAATGAAGATTCTTTTTGTGAAGGGAATGTGTTATTTAATGGGAAATATGGCACAATTGTGAATGAGTTTAACTTTTGCACAAGGGAAGAGAAAAACCAATATTTTCTAATTTTTGACCTCTTCAAATGTTCTTTCTCCCCCATCTTCTATCTTTGAAAATGGGTAAGAGATCGATGGAGATGCTCCGAGCGCGGAAAACTTTTTGATGCAAGGGACTCTCCATGCATTGGATGGGTGGCCCTACGTAACGCATTTTTTTTGCCCTATTAATTGCATGGATGTTTAGCCCAAAATTTGATTTTTGAAGTTCCCCCCCTCCCCCAAAATTTGATTTTTGAAGTTCCTACCCTAAAAATTTAAATTTTAACAACGCAACAGCTGTTTTTTTTTTTTATAACTTTTCTGAAGCCAGGCCTGGCCTGCCAGTCAGGCCCGCAGCCCATCCTATCCTAAATGCCCGCGGCTCGGTCCACGGGCAGTACCTAAGCTTTACTTTTCACAAGCCCCGACCTGCCAATCCTCGGCCCACCTTAGGCCCAGCCCATCAGGCTAAATTTACACCCCTAGGTGGGATGGACATGGAATGGGACTCATTAAAATATTTATGGCTAAGAATCTCACATGATATATTAACCATCTTTTCTATCTTCGCCTGCCAATTAGATGAATAAATAAATCTGGGATCGGTTCGGATCCGGATCAGCATATTTTCTTATCAGATCGTGCCCAGATCGGCACTCATCCAAAGCCCTACTGAGAAGGAAGTTATCCGATGGAAAAATTACTCAATGAATCATATCTAACATGAATTTATATAATATATTGAGCTACGGATTTGATTAGTTTTATTTAAAAAAAAAAAAAAAAAAAGGGGACAAATAAAAATGACATCATTTAAGCTTCCTCAATCCAAGAGGAAAATACGTAGAAACCCGCCCCAATCACTTCTTTTTGGTTTTGGTAGGATAAGAAGCCATCTTATTAATTCCACATATCCCTTCTGCTTTTCCACTGTTCCTCTTCATCCTTATATATCCTTTCTCTCCCCATTTCGCTCCCCACGAATTCTTCACAATGATGTAATCCAACCCCTTCGATGATCCGTATCCAACGGCAGTTACTCCATGATCTAAATCTGTTCCACAACGCCCATTGAAAACCCCCTGTAAAACCAAGATATATTTTTTACATGTCTATGTGATGTGCCTACCATACATGATACATGCATGAATGGACGTATTTCTTTACATAGGAAACAAAAAAGCGTACGTACCCCACTGTAAAATTGGAAATCTCTACCCGAGGCCTCAATAGCAACACTGATAGGCTGCTTAGAGAGCGCCTTCAAGAGGCTCTCTTCGTTATTCTTAGGCACGTCTACGTAACCACTAATGGTCACTACTTCCAAATCCTCCTGTAAACAATCAAAACAGAATACAAACAAATCAACAATTTTTTCCTTTTTAACTATCAGTGGCCGCCCACTTGGCATTGGTATCATTTGCCAAGTGTAGGAAGGCCCAAATAGGTGGTTGGCAAGCTCTCAATGCGGCAATCATGCTCCAATGATCGTGGGCCACATACACCCTGGGTAGGCTTTGGCTTTAAAAAAGTAACATGGGTGCATGTGGATCATTGGTGCATGATTGCCGCTTAAAAATGCCGCGGCTTCAAAAAAATTTCCAGGGTGTAGAGATTCCGCAAACTTCTCTATGGGCTTGAAGTTCAAGCCCCTTATCTTAATATTGGGCTTACACCAAGTTTTATTACTCCCATGATGGGCTTGAGCATCTCTTCTTAGGTCTTGGGCCTGTAGCAGTGAATCTGGTCCAGTCCAGCTAAAGCCCAGCTCACATGCAACAGTAGTTATGGGGTTACCTTCTTGTCCTCGCATGTGCCTTCATCCATGATATATGGATAGTCATCTTCTTTGTGGAGCCCACCATTAGAGACGATGAAGGCAAAAGCGTAATCCATCAAACCTCCGTTACAGCCATCGTTGCCGGATTTGGAACAATCGATCAGTTCTTGCTCGGACAGTGAAGTTAGATTTCCAGTGACTATCTGATTGATGCCCTCTACAGCTGCTACAGTCGAAAATGCCCAGCAACTACCTGCAAAATTACCATCACACCCACTTTATTCTCGTGCTGTTTTTGATGTAGAAGTCCCTCAAATTGCAACGTAGTAGAATCGTTCAGGGCCATTTACACCTTGAATGTCTGGCCCACTCTATGATAGACCTACACACCAAAAATCAGTTTGATTGGTGATTTCTAGCCATAGGATTTGAGCACTTTTTCATCATGGGTTTTATGAACAGGCCTATGAGTTTGTTCCAAGCCCATGATGAAAAGCTTCTCAAATCCAATGGGCTGGAATCACTAATCATACTGATTTTTGGTGTGTGGGTCCACCAAGATGTGGGCCAAACATTCAGAGAAGCAGTGGGCCCGAAGGAGTCTACTACGTGGCAAATTGAGGGACTTCTGCATCAAAACTTTGATACAGAAGTCGGTATTATAGAGAGAGAGACAGAGGTTTAGTACTTACCACATGAACCTTGGTTCTTCACCTGAGTAACAGCACCTTTCTTTCTCCAATCCATGGACTTGGGCAAATCCGTAATATCTCTATAACTAAAGTCCTCAGATGATTCTCTCCTTTTTGGCAACTCAGCCTTCAACCCAAGATAATTCTCCTTGAACTCCTCATGGCTCAAATCTGCAAACTCATTCAAGCCAAGCCAATAGCTACTAACCTTCTTATTCGTCTCATCAATGTGCTCCAAGTTGTCCTTGAATACCTCAAACCTACGCAATTTCTCTTCAATACTCGCGTAAGATTTGCCATGTTTCGACATCCACGATTCGAAGAGATCGATGAGTTTATCCATGGACGTCAAGTCGTCCGGCGAGTAACCCACGATCGAAAAATCATGAGCAAGCGCAGAGCAGACAAGGAGAGAGATGGAAAGGGAGAGAAGAGAGAGCTTAGAAAATGTGGAGAAAGCCATCCCTCTTGGGGGTTCTTGGTGTTCAGCAGATGGATGAAGATGAGGAGGGAAATGGGAAGTTATATATAGGTTTTGTTTCATATGTTGCTTTCAATGGAAGTTGTTGAAATAGTTTTGTTTCTTTGAATACTGAGTCTTTAAGCTTGGTTCTTTTTGGAGCCTTTAATTCCAAGCATTCTCTTTCTTTATTTGTGAAAAATAGATCTTATTAAACGTGATCATACACGTTTTTTTTTTTTATAGGGTTAGAATGTTTTGATAAGCCATTGTGGGGCCCACATGGAGATGAATCAAGGATTGGTTTTTTACGAGGATGGCTCCCCTTATCAAGAAGATCGTGTTCATAAAATATCAGTCAGATTGCGTGAAATCTAGCTCTATAAAAAGTGGATTAGAAGTTGAAAAATCTTGGATCTGTCTAGTTAACCGTTAACTTTAAGTCGACATTTGATAGGGTTAGAAGTTTCATAATGGGCAAATTTTTCTCTTCCCCAAAAATCCGTCCACTGACCCATGAATGTTTGGCCCACTCCTTGGTGGACCTGGACATTAAATTTTAGCTTGATTGGCTGTTTATGACTGTTGTATTAATGCATTTTTATCAGGTGAATTCTAGCCGTTTGATTCAAGAATCTTTTGCCGTTCTCAAATACAATGGCTAAAAATACAAACCGGCTGATTTTTGGCTTAAAAGGTCCACTAAAGGCTGATTTTGCAGGGATGGATGCATGATGTGTCCACCCAGAGGCTTGAGTACCACACATCCTGTAGCCTAAACTGACTAGCCATGAACTACAAGTACAATCTTTTTTTGGAAAATTCTATTTGCACCCCACAAATTGCATAAACACCCCACTTGGGAGCTTTTTGGCCGAAAATGCCCTTAGACCCAGAAAGAATAAAAAAACATCACCCCTTTTCGTCTCTCATCATCCTCTGTCTCCCTCACCCTGAAACCCAAAACATGAAAAAAAAAAAAAAAAGACGTCACCGTCACCACCACCACAGATCTCTCTCTCTCTCTCTCTCTCTCTCTCTCTCTAACAGCCCCATGGTAGTGCAGTGCCGTGGGGACTGTGTAGCCCACGGCCAGCCCAGCCCTGGCTACCTGAGTGAGAGAGAGAGAGAGAGAGAGAGAGAGAGGTGCTGGGTTTTTTTTTTGAGTTTAAGGGCATTTTCATCCCAAAAGCACCAAAATGGAGTGCTTATGGAACTTGTGGAGTGTAAATAGAATTTCCCTTTCTCACAATATGGTGTCAAATATAGCTCTCCTAACTCAAAATCAATATGGTAGGATGATCAGAACCATTCAACTATTGCATTTTGGTTGGTCACAGAAACTGTGGTGAGCCGTCCAGAGAACTGGGATCAGATAGTTACAATTATCCAATCATATTGACTTTTGACCGTGAATCTCCAATATGAATCAAATGGTGGGTCCAATCACTGCACGTAAGCACACGTCCTAGTCACCACCAGTCTGCGATACTCGTATCAGACCATCGATTTAATAAAAAATAAAAATTGGGCCGGATCCAAGAAATTCCCTTGTTGCAGCTTAAAGCGTTGTACAGTCGAATACCACAAAAAGTGAAGATACATCTTAGAACTAAGAATCTAAAAAATTACAGTAAAACACATGTAATGGATGCCTTAAACTGATTCTTTCAAGAGAATCTACCCCCCACCCCCAAAAAAAAAAAATTACACAGGAAAAAACCGGAAAATTTTCCACATAAGCTTTACTCTGAAAGCTCGACTTCAGGAAAAAAAATTGCAAGGTGAAATTAAAAAACAAAATTATCTTTGGACCTTTCCTGCGGAGTGCAGATATACCGAGACGGATACAACCCTGAAATCATAATATATAGCGTAGTTAACTATTGTTCAAAGTTGCAGAGAAAACAAATCCATCATACAGTACTTAACATAAGGAAAAGAAGAAGCTTATAAATAAAATAAAAAATAATAAAAAAAAAGTAATAAAGGGTCATTTGGCACGCATGCATGGTGATTAGGATAAACCACTCAACTGTACTTAACAGACCGGGTTTGGACCGGGTCAACCTCTGCCCAAACGTAGCCAAAACATTTGTTAAGCCCAGGTCTGTCAAAACCCATGATAGACCCATGCATATTATGCCCATGACTTGCCCAAAACTGGGTATAATGGACCAGGCCATTATATTTGAGCGGGCCTAAGCTTTCTTTTCAATAAAAATCCAAGCCCATGCCCTGCCCAATTATTTATCGGGATTTAGAAATAAGCCCAAGTCTATGTGTGCCAGGTGTCCAACATAGAAGGATGGGCTCGTCCATTCTTCATCATTAAATAAAGTAGATGCACTGAAGTTCAGTATTATTTCAACCCTCTATAGGTGCATACAGCATAGTCAGGAAGGGTTCTTCCCAACCTGATGTAATTCCTCGTTATAGAATGAAGTAGCTGTAAAACTAGAGGTACTCACGTCGAACCAAGGAAGAAGGCAAGGGAGAGATGAAACCCAAAGAGAAACACAGAAACGATTGCAGTGAGAAGCATTGCCACCGAAGTAGAATACACCTGCACATTAACGAGCAACCATATGAAACTTGGATTCAATTTGAAACTTTCCCACAGACCATGGGTGGTTGACTGCAATGAGTCAAATGAATCAATGGAGTATGATACAAATCATTCAGGATATCAGCCTTTAATATCATAAGGAAGCACTCTATGCAGAACATTTTCTGTTAATGACGTATGACCAAACGAAAACCCACAATGCATCTATACCTTGACGATGTTATCTGCATACTTCATTACCATTGATACAGCGATACCACTGCATGCACAACCATTTGTGTGAACAGACATATAAATGCACAGTAGAGGAAAGTAGAACAAGTAGATATGTTTTTGTTATACTTGATCAAGCAAAAAAGGGGTTCTTGATGTGAAATACCTGAGTGCGTGGTTGAGAATCATACACGTTGTAATTAATGAGTACCCATGAAAGAAACCCCTGAACATTTAGAAATAATAAACTCGTAAAAATACAATAAGCAGTTAGAGTGATGAAAATGTCCAAGTACTTTTAAAGAGATGGCGACTATTCTAAGTTAATCATTGAAGCAAATTTAAATAGCATGAGTTATAAATTGACTTAAAAATTTAAAACTAAAAGAAACAATGTCACAGTAAAACATCTAGGGAATATAAAAAACCAGAGTGGAAAAAAGCACACTAGACAAGAATTAATTTGAAACCCAAATGTTGCCATTAAATAGGTTTACTAACTTATAAAAAACGAAAAAGAAGAAAGAAAGAAAGGAAGAAAGCAAGCAAGAAGGAAACAGTGGGTAAAACACAGCAATTAATCATCCATGTATTTTACAAAAGAATTTTTTTATTATTGGTCTTTATTTTCAATTTTTTGGATTTGGTTGAATACCCTCCCTAAATCAAGTTATGTGTTCAGGGAAGAAAAATAAAAAACAGGACCTTTCTATTTTGTATTTTTTAAGACAAAAGCAAATGTTATTAATTGAATGGTTCATGGAAAGAGAAGCAGGATGAAGTGATCAGATTGAATGAAGACTGGAAAGTCCAACATCTCAGCACCCAAAAACTGCAAAAATGGTCTATAAGAGCATTCGGTTCATTAGACCTGCTAATACCAGTTGAACTGGGTTGAATCAGCTGCTTGAGCCCAGTCATTAAGAAATCACCAAAGTCAGAAAATTGTCATTCCCAAATCCCAACATTGGCACTCTACTAATATATTTCCATTTATCTACATATGGACTAAGTACAGTCTAAGTGACAAGGATGTCATTTCTTGAAAATCTGCATGTTGGACACCGTGTCGGACACATGACACTCTTTGAAACAAATCTTAATTTATTCAATATTTTGTTTACATCTATTACTTAAATATTGTTTAAAATACCTTAGCTCTGAAGAATAAATTTAGATAAGCTAATATACATTAAAAATCATGTATCCCATAATATATGGAATAAACTCTACGGAATGTGTGGGTTTGTGGGTGTCAGTGTGTCTGATACTTCGTATTGGTGTTTGACACCCACACATGTCCGTGTCTATGTTACATATAGAGTTTATATTTATATAAATTTATAAACAAAGATTTTATAACAATTTTCCTTTTAAGATTATCATATAACTGTACAGCATCAGATGTAGCATGTGAGTTTTCAGGGTTTCCCATATTTGACACCGACACCTTGTCTGTGTCAACACTGCTATTGCAGGAATCACATTAGAAGTAAATAGTTTGCTCAAAATTGTTCAGGACTGCATCAAAATCCTGAATCAATAACATTTCAGGGTTCCCATATTTGACAGACACCTTGTCCCGTTGTCCATGTCAACATAGAATAGCAGGAATCTCATTTTGAAGTAAATAGCATACTACTTATCAAAAAAAAAAAAGTAAATATCATACTCAAACTTACTTGTTCACGACTGCATCAAAATCCTGAGTCAGTATTGCAATAGCATTGAAGACCATCCCGAAGACATATAACCAGAAGTTCTGCACATTGATATTTCTTGAAGGACGCTTTTTAATTATAGCCTGCAGAATGCACAAGCTAACTAATTAACAAAAATCATGTTTCTCATTGGAAAACTTAAGATATACTGATTCTTAACTTTTTACTTGATCGAGTTTTTATTACACTCATTTGACATTTTCTATAACTCCAAAGATTATGAGCTTCCCTTGTTTTTCTTGGATCTTGGAAGATCTCATTACATAACATCAGCTTCGAGCTTTTCAGGTATTCGATCATGTTTTAAAAAAGATATTGCAGCTTGACACAACATGACACAAGCGGCAAACAGCAAAAAAACATGTTTAAAATCATACCTCTGTATAGACTCCTGCAAAGCCACTTAGAAGTGCCATGACCTGCAAAAGAAATTGAATGATCACAAACATCATCCTAAACAAAAAAAAAATTATTTTACTTCAACTTCTTAAATATAAGATTCAAAAGATGGTGAGAACTCACAATGGCCATCATCCAACCTTGAAAAGGAGTTTGAAGAACACGATCTGAGCTGCATAACAAAAGAAAGACATTTAAAGAGCTTGATATCTATACTATTATAAAGCCAAAACATGGGATGACGATGACAAGGGCTTCAGACATTCAATACTTTCTTTTACCCTTTGGGTCACAATCTATTTATCTATCTACTACCTTCTATTCCAATTAACCGTTGGATTATTTGGGTTTTTTGGTCTCTTGGTTTCCTACACATATGTCACCCTATATGCTCAATAAATGCATCTCCAAAAAAAAAAAAAAAATACAACACTACTTAATGTTTCGTCAATCTTTAGGTGGACTTACAGGCCAAAAAAATCAGCCGGATTAGTGATTTCTAACCTTTGGATCTGAGTACCCCCAATAACGCTCAAATCTATGGTAAAAAATCAACCCATGAAAATGACTCCAATTATATGCTTAGAAATCACTACTCTGGTTGATTTTTTGCAAGTAGGTCCACCTAGGGATGGGCCAAACATCCATACTGTCAGTGATCTCTAAGAGTGCTACGCGTGTAAGGTGCACGTGCAACGCTCGTGGCTTCCCCTAGTAAATTTAAAAAAAATTAAACAGTTGTTTAGCAAGGCATGGTTAGTATATTTAAAAAGCATAATAAAAATTGAAAATAAAAAACAACAAAAAGGAAAGAAATTGAAGTTATCGGATGAAAATTTTTCATGAAACAGAGGTGACACTGTTCTAGTTGACTTCCAAAACCGAAAATAAAGGTGTTAAAAAGTCATTCAGTGAATATCTAACACACAAAAAAAAATGCAGATAAATAGTTCAAAAATCTCTATCATAGAATTGACTCAGAGAAGCTGTGTATCATACATGCCATACATATGCTCAACAATCTGGAGAGTCAATGATGACTACAGATTGATCTTGGAGGTTAACATGCCAAAAGATGGATGTGGGACCCATCCAAAAGGACCTTTTTTTTTCTCTAGACCATTGAGCAATTTATATACATTTATAACCATCCAAAACAACACAATCGATCAGATGGCCATGATCATTCAATCATCAAAATGTTTATCCTGATCTTTTAGGTGTGGCCCCATCATCTGGTATATACGCAAATGATTGAGCATGCTTGTTTTGAATGATGCACTCTTCTTAACTTTTAAAGCAATTTTTTTTGTTTGAAAATACCAAATAGCCCTCTAAAAGTTGAGTGCCTCGTTTTCAAAAACAACCATGCCCAAATCACTTCCCAACACTGATGGAGTGTAGACTGAGCTTTTAGATAATTGAATATACTTACGAAGAATCAAGTTGCGCTGTGGTGCATCCTGCACATAACAAAATAAAAGCTGCCCATTGAATCTCGCTTAACCTGAGAAAAAATAATTAGTGCACAATGCAAATGAATTTCAGTAATTTCTAATTGTTTAATCTAACCTCCACGCTAAATATTGCATTTTATATTTTATTATTTCCCTTGAGATTACAATCAGAGTTGACTAGTCTTTGAAACCTTTCAGTTTCACTCTTGATCCTCAGGTAAATGGCTTCTTAGCTCGTAGACACCATTTTCCCAATAATATTGAAAAATGGCTTTCACTTCAGGGAAAATTATGATACTGAAAAATGGCATTCATTTTAAACGAAAATTATGATTTTAAAAGAAAATAAAATAGTTTGTTGACTTTTTTATTTCTAATAATGAACCCCTTAGAGCAAAGACATCACCATGACTCTGGTTGCAGTCCAACATAATATGATGGGGTCATTACTAAAATAGTTGCAGATCAGGCAAAAGCAAATATCCAATATGAAATCAAATGGTGCAAATGCCTTACTTTTTCTTTAGAATGATACGGTATAACACGCCAGTGCTGATAATATTCAGGTTCTTCAATATTTGGTAACCCGGAGCATCCACATAAGCAAAGATGTAATACTGTCGCAGCAAAGAAAATATAGATTTACTCAAGTTTTCCATCACTGAAAAAATCAAATACTATTACTATTCTCATGGCAAAGAGTTCTCATGGCTTACCTGAAGTAAGTTCTTAACAAGGTAAAGTGCTGCAGGTACAGGGTAAACAATAACTTCATCCCATGATGTTCTCAACCTGAGAAATAACAGGATGACACAGTTAGCAACAAGATAATCTGATATCTAATTTCCATTCTTTTTTTTTTATAAGTATATCTAATTTCCATTCATGAACAGTTACCAAAATGATGATAACGGAAATCCTAGTTACCCATTGGGACAACCAGTCAATCAACAATTCCCACCTTTAGATCACTTAGGCCAACACCAAACCCAATATGATGATAATAACTATCCAATCTAGTGGATTCTTTGGGATGGTCAGGAAAAAATATGACAAGTTGTGCAAAAAAGAAGATTTTTTATTTGACTTACCTCCCTTGTTATTTAAGAAAATTAGACATGCCTCTTTGCATTCAGAAAATTTAGACTTGCCTCGCTCAACCGCTAGGAAAGGCTTTGGCTAAAATAAAGAAGCTTTGGAAGAACATGGGAGAAATTGGATTATGTTGGATACAAGGTTGTTCAATAAAATTTTGAAGACTAAGAAAGTGCCAGATAAGTGAAGGAGAGGTCTTATGATACCTATCTACAAGAATTAGAGAGATGTACATAAAAATGACCTTATGAGTCACACTATGAAACTTTGGAAGAGAAAATAAATAAAAAAACTTACAATAAGAAACAACAATATCAAAAAACCAGTTTGGTTTCATGCTAGGGAGGTTAATGATCGAGGCCAAGGATATAAATTTCGATTTCGAGGTTTATTTCGACCAGCCCGGAAATGGAAATATTTCGACCAATGTGGAAATAATACATTTTTCATGGAAATGATGGAAATAATGTGGAAAAGATGGAAATAATGTGGAAATGTTTGTGGAAAGTTTGGGAAATGATAAAACAAGCATAAAAACAAACTCATAAGCTATCAAACCAAGATATAAAATCATATGTAGTGTGGAAATGAATGACCATAACGATCTTTAATATGTTGAGGCAAGTATCTGATAGTCAGTCAATGTATAATTTAATTAGATAACTATTATTCAATTATTTATTATAAAAAAAATTCATAAATCAAGGTACTAACGAATCTTTATTCACTTACATTAATGTCTTAATATTATGTATAATTTTAGAAAACCTATTTACTATTATCTTATTACATTTACTTAATTTTTTGAATGTTTAAATAATTTGAGGAAAAACTTTAACCCAACCAACTTGTAGATGGGCTGAGTAATGCAACATATAATCAATTTATGCACAAGCATGGATGTTTAGGGTAAAAACCAATGAAATTGGAATTTTCTCTAAATTTCAAATTTTCACCCTAAATGATCTTCAATCTGTGCACAATCAAGTGTAAATGCATCATAGATTTGACGCATTTACACCTAAACTATTTATTTGTAGCAAGAAATTTTATACTTACGTACATTTCGAATTTAAAAAAAACTCCAAATGGGATTTGAATCATCCTCACGATCAATTCGTGAACCAAGAAATCTACAATGGATTGATCTTTTTTATAAAATAAATATATGAAAATGAGTTAAATAGATCAAATATGGGGATTTGTGGTGGTTTTGAGCTCAAATGAGATGTTTCCTACCTTCAATAGAAATGTTTCCATAGATTTCGAAACATTTCGATTGAAATAATACCTATTTACACTGTCAATTGATCGAAATTTAATGTTTACGCAAAATATTTCGACATGTATGGAAACATTTCGTGTATGTATTCTTTCATGTTGGTAAACTAGAAATAGAAAATATTTCGCGAAATATTTCGATAATTTCGCGAAATTTATTTCCTTGATCGAGGCTATTTTCGTACTTAGACAATTAATGAAAATTTTTTTAGAAAAGATAAAGAATTTACATATGATTTTTATTGACTTAGAAAAAGCATATGATAGGGTTTCGAAAGAGTTAATTTGGTGGATATTGGAGAGAAAGTGAGAAAGTGAGTCTCAAGTGATAATATTAATATTATTAAACACGTGTATGGGAGCAGTAACTAGATTGATGAAGTCGATGGTGAGATAAACGAGCTCCTAGGGCTGGCAATGGATCGGGTTCGAGTCAGATTGGTACTGATCTGGTATTGATCCGATAAGAAATCCAATTGACCCGAACCCGATCCAAACCCGATCAAATCAATAAAATTCAATTCCAAAACTGATCCGAAATGATTAGATCGGTTTCGGGTCCGATCTGATATGCATATATGTACATATATAATACCTTTAGGCATATATTTAAATACCTTTAGGCAATTAAATATATATATCTATAGTCGGTGTTTTTAAACGCTAAGACGTGAAGCGAGGCGCTTCAGTAGCTAAAGCCTTGAGGCGTAAACCTCACATGCACGCATTTTTTAGGTAGATAAGTATTTAAATCTATAAATAAATGTAGCACAAATTAAAAAAACAAAGCATATTTTCAAGTTCCAACCACTCTAGCAAAAAAGCACAACACCACTCAAAAGACTCAATCTTCTACTAAATTAAACATATCTTCATCAATTATATGAACAACATCCTCTTCTTGATAGCCTAAGTCGACATTTAGCATCTCATCGTCAATCAATTGTAGGTTAATTGATGTTGAGTCCCTTTAAACATAAAACTTAAAAAAAAAATTATTTTATTTTATTTTTATGTTGGGTCCCTTTGACACCTATTTTTTTTAATATCTTGACATTAAAAAAATAGCACATCTGAGGCGTACGCCCAATCCAAGAAGCGTTGACGAGGCGTATGCCTCATTGAGAGGCGTAAGCCTCATCAATGCCTCTTGGAGTGAGGTGTATGCCTCAGATGTATAAACGCCTTTTGATAGAACCTCAGGGCATTTTTTAAGAGCTCTGCCCCGAGGCGCACCTCGAGGCGTAAGCCTCACACGCCTTTAAAAACACTGATCTATACAATGCATATTATATATATCGGGTCAATATCGGATCGGAACATGGTCGATCCGATAAGAGATCGGATCGCCAATTTGTGATTCGATACCAATCCGATAACGAAAAGTAAGGTTACGGGCTCGGTTTTTTGAGATCGGATTGGATCTCCGGGTCGATTCCATTGCCAGCCCTACGAGCTCCCAGTTGCATGGGTTTGCACTAGGGATCGGCCCTAAGTCCGTATCTCTTTGCATCAGTTATGGACGGATTAGCTGCACATATTCAAGGAGAAGCCCCTTAGTGTATGCTATTTGCAAATGTTGGGCAGTTAATAAATAACATGAACTTTCATGTTATCACCTAAATCCAAGGAGGCATCAGTCATAAGTCCCACATTTCCACATTATAAGGTAAATTGGAACATATAATTGATTACCTCAATTTTAGTTATAGTACCACAACAACACTAACCAATCCAAATATGTAAAGGCCAAGTGGAACATGTCAAGTACTTGAGTCCACCTTGAACTATTAATTCCACAACTGGTCAATCTCCTCACAAACACTTTGTTCCCTGTCTAGAAATTGGTTTACTACCTATGTTGCTCATATAGTAGACTCTTGAAGTTGTTTGTGTTGTAGCAGAAACAAATGCATTCCATCTTGGTGAATTTCCTGTTGACTTCCATCTTGAAATGGTGTTATCCCAAGTCAATGCGTTTCACTGATGCAATTGTTCTCTCTTGACCCAAACTGACACTACAACCCTGTGGAAAGTCCAATATGCTGGACACACGGAACACTGGGGTGGAAGTCCAATATCATATTTGCAACCAAGTAACTGGCCGTTTGGGCATTGTTGCACAAGAGAGTATGGGGAAGGAGAGTTTGAGACTCTTAAGAAAGAGGGAGAGAGAGAGATTAGGAGGGGCTGTGTTGAGTGAATATGTCCCCTCTCCTATGCCCAAGGAGCCTTAGGTATAGGCTTGGGATATAGGAAAAAACCATCTCATCTCTTGACCTCCCATCCCACGTTTTCTTGATCCCCCCATGCTAACTGTGCTTGCTATGTCCATGCGGCATACATGTGGACTTAGACAATTTGTGCCATCAACAATTAAAACTCATCAAGCACGTAGATTATTTCTAAACCCTTTGAATAAAAAGACGTCCTCAACATAATTTGCCAGTTTCAAGAAAGTATGTGAGTTGTGAAACGTAGTAAGTGTAATCTATCAATTTTTTAGCCAACTATGATAAATTGCACACTCCCCTCAAGAAAACATTAAAACTAAAAGTGTACAAGGTCAAGCAAATGCATCTTATCCAAGGTTCAATGCAAAATAACAAAAAAAAAAAAAACCCATCTTCCAATGATCATACTATTAAACTGCTATTAAAAGTATAAGAAAATGGGAAGGGGGGAAAAGAAAACACTTACCTGTTATCTTCTGTAACACCTTCAGTTCTCCATATTCTTGCTAGGGCTGCAACTGATAGTGCACATTTCAAAGCCTCCACCTAATTTCAAAAAGGGTAAGGGAAGATAATTAATTTTATATTGGTTCAAAATCACCATCTTGAATTTTAAAGGTCCTCATTACATGGAAGTGCTAATATCTCATATAGACTGATTTTACTTTGAAGCTGCAATTTTTCAATTAAAAGGAAATAGCAAATTCAGGAGTAAGGCAAGGAAGGAATGTTGAAAGCTATCTGATAGTAACTATAATTTTCCTCACCGAGAAATTTGCAGTGGTCACACTGTACTCATACTTTCCAGCTCTTTTGGACCAGACAATCAGTATTGACTGTGAACTCGTAAGCACAGTCAATGCAATTGTGACAATTGACCTACACCAACAAGAAAATGGAAATAAGAAAAAAATTCAACAAAGTAGTTTTTCCTCGTTTTTATCAAGTCAACATGAGATGCTATCAAAATTTCTCGGCAGCTCTTACTTGACCTTCCACTTGGACCGGTCACTAAAGCTACCCCCCAAGGTGGCCATGGTATTTACAGGAACTGCAAAATCAGTAGAAATATCAAGAACTAGAAGAAGACTGATTGGTGCACCAAGCCATGGAACATAAGTAAGATTCTCATTGGGTACTGTGTCAAGTTCAAGATTGAGCTTTAATATAAAACATACCGACTGAAAGAGGCTTCCCATGTAAACTCTCGACATCGTCTTCAACTACATCACCAACTTTATCCTACAAGGTCATATCATTAACAAATTCAATCCATGTCCGCATTATCACAGTACGGATCTCAAAGTTCCCACCAAACCAAAAGGTTCAATCCAGCGGAATTGATTCTCGTGTTTTTTTTTTTTTGCCCAAAACAAAATGACTTCAACAATGCATTCCAAAATGCAGAAACTACAAATATTACAAATTACAGAATTATGCACATACAATTCAACTTCTCAGGGATTCACAAGGTTTCAATCTCCAAAAACCAACGCTACCAACAATGCACTAAGTACCAAGTTAAACAGAAAACCCAGATAAGGGTTTCAAACGCCGTGAATGGGTAGCTGTAGAAAGTGGATATTTTCAAACAAGATGCATCTTCTGGCTTCAAGTCAACAAAACCACTGGTTAAAGGAATCCTCATGGGAACTTAAACTGTAAGTTGAAGAACTTAAACAAGAAAGACAGATGAGAATTCGAAATTAGGCTAAAATAATAAGTTAAGCAGGAAAGCATATGAGAACTTGAAATATTTAAACATGTTTTTTTTCAATTGTGAGTAAGCTAGAAAGCCAGGGATTGAACCCGCGACACCATTGTTGCGGTATAGAAGGCATCCAATCGCCTGAATGAACAAATGCCTGATCTAAAGGGTGCCCATATGAGGTAGCTCTTAAAAATGGCCAAAACTCAACGAAATCTCATCAGCCAGATTTCAAATTAACCAAGAAGTTTCAACTAAACAAACCCTCATGAAAGCTTGAACTGCAAAACAAGCAGTAAAGCAGAAAACCCAGATGAGATTTTAGATTATAACACCATGGGCAGGTGTGAGAATGCCGAATCTGTTCGGAAAGTTTGCAAATCAACCGAGAACCAGGACAGATAAAACCCAATAAAAATGGTACATTATCAACCAAGAGGAAGTGATAAAATTCAAGATTATCACCTGGTCTTTGATTTTTCTGTATTCCATTGGAACTCCAAAGAGCCGAAAACACAATAACCAGATAAGATCTTCGAGATCTCTCACAGTCTCACTAACTTCTTGTTCTTTTACTTTCTTTTTGCAAGTGATTCTACTTCTCTTTTCTTCTTTTTTTCTGGAACAAGCAGAAGGCACGTGATTGATACTAAGTTTCTTCAAGTAGTCTCACAAATAACATGCATACATATAAAAAAAATGAAAAGGAAAAACTAAGTGAATATCAATGTGTAAACAAAGCTGTAAATATGTATCTCTTGCAGCAAAAAATAGGAAAATAACTACACAAATAAGTAGACAGTTCTGCAGAAAAAGAAAAAAAAAACACACATTTCTATCACATTCCCATGCATCAAATCCATCTCAGTATTCGTTTAATATTTTACTGGCTTTACTACCATGAGAGCTAAGAATCGAAAAAAAATCAAGAAGACCCACCTTTAATAATAAGATCAAACAAAAGAACAGATCAGCTCTCATGACATTTACACCATTTTCACAAACATGTGCGCAGTGCACCACCCCTACTTCGAATAATCAAAACAGGCGAAAAAGTATACAAAAATAAAATAAAGTGGCAATCAGCAGAATTCCTTCTGAGATCTGCAAAGAAATGAGCGTCCTTACATTGAGAGATGATCTCAGTCGTTCCTCCCTCCACAAAACTGCCACCAATTCGAGCAATTCCTCCACGACTTATGTTTTGGCAGCTTCGCGGATTGCCCCAATCTCCTTCTTCAATAAAATGTTATAACGATAATATAAATAATTATTAATCAACAAAATAAAAGATAATAAATAAATAAAACACCATCTTCATGGTTCAACACAGATCCAGAAGAAATATGAACCAAAACCCTATTTTACAAAAAAACATATAGCAATGTGCACCGCTTCAAGCTCTTGTCAGCTTGGTAGGGCTCAATACCATGTAAATTCAAAGTTTAGGGCTTGATCGCTCTACTGAAGCAACAGATCCCGTCGCCTTCATCTCTGAAGATATCCCTCGGCCTCTCACCGGCAAGAAGCTCTGCTAGAGATATCCAGAGCCGTCTCTAGAGCAAGAGAGAGGGAGTGTGTGTGTGTGTGAGGGTTAAGGTTTGAAAGGAGGGAGAAGGAGAAGAATCGAGTCGAGAGCATGGTTACTTGGTTAGCGAGTAAAACTTGTCCGACGGTCCGACCAGCGGACAGTGACCGTCAGTCACAATATAGGCCACGTGGCATATTTTTAGAGGACACTGACTGTACGGAAGTTTGGCGAATCCTTGGTGGAGCTTAAAAACAAAAAATCAACCTGATTAGTAATTTCTATCCGTTAGATTAGAGTCCTTTTCATGGTTTATTTTTAACCGTGGATTTCGAGCATTATTTGGGGCACTCAAATCCACAAGTTAGAAATAACTAATCAGACTAATTTCTTATATATGGTCTATCTAGAAATGGGCCAAACATCCATACGGTCAGTAGCTCTAATAATATGCCACATGGCTCATACTGCCTCCGTCATCAACGTTGATGATGGACCTTTACATCAAATTTATGATTTGTGAATGTACGGTGAAGGTGCAAGTGCCTCATGAATGTTGTGTGCAGCGAGGAGAACTGAGGGACTACAGCATGAGATGTGGAACATTGTTACTACTGACCCAATCACATCCCTAGCTGGACCTACGTACCAAAACTTAGTTACGACCACCATATATGAGAAAATTTTTGAAGCCGCGGAAATTTAGAAGAGCGCCCAATCATATTGCACCAGGTACACCAGGGTTAACCTGTCGCAATATCATTTCCCAATCATATTACAATCTGTTATAATGGAAAAACGGTAACTGGAGCCTGTCATTTTAGGGCGGTAACTGGAGCCCAACCCTAGATTTTAAACTACATTAGGATTTCAGTTCGACCACCCAAAAATTGAAATAATTTGGTCTAAATTTATCAAACTATTTTGATTTTCCCAATTCAAATGTGAAAGTAAGTAAATGAGATCAATAGCAACATTGATCTACAATAACCTCAATAAACTCATGAAATCGTTGAAGCTAACTTGAGTAGAGCTGAACAAGAGATGGAGCATTCGGTGAAATTGGATGTAAAAGACGTATTTTTAAGTGAATGGAGATTCGATTTTAGTTTTAGTTGAAATTTTTTCTCTTTGGGTTGGATGTTTCATTGCAAATGTATTAGTTGACTGGTGTTTATGCCAAAACTTGGAACCACCTAGTTGCTTTACTTGTCGCAGAGCTTTGGGTATCAGAGCATGTTCGTTGGGGGTCAATTAGATTTGAGTGTTAATTTGGGATCTGATTTTTGGTCCATCCCTAACCATTATATGATTAGTTCAACCACATAAGTGAAAATGCATCAACCAGTCGAAATTTGAAATTTTAATCCTTGCAATGGAGGCCAAGATTTTTTTAATTCATCTAAATTTACGAAAATTTGGCCAATACCAAACCGAAATTCAAAGAAATGTTTTATTTTGATAAAGTATTGGATTTAAATACAATTGAGATAAATAAAACCTATTTTCCTATAATTTAGGCTTAAATTAAGTTCTGTTTTATCTTAGAATTGTAGTTAGAAAAAAATTTAAGATTTTATTTCTATAAAATATATATTTCATATAATTTAACTTGATTTTTTCAAAATTTTACCGACAGGATGATTCTCCTTCCCATACCTTATTTTGGGGTAGCATCTTCAGTTCAAGCCATAGTTAGCAATTTGGAGTTCGACAAAAATGCAGTACGGGAAATTCGGTCGAAAATTCGGAGAACGGGAAAAATGCGGTACTAGAATAGTTCGAGTATAGTTCAAATTACATATCCTAAAATTCGTTAAAAAAAATTCAAATATATAATACATATATAAAGTGAATCTATTTCACATTTTACAATAGACTTCCAATCTACATGAGCAACAATCATAATCAACTCAACATTCATACATATAAAGTACATAAACGTATCTAGTGAAAAGTAAAATCTATCTATTCATATTAAAGTTCTTAAGCAAAAAAGTTAAAATCACCAAATATTTAAATATAAATTCTAAATGGTCCACATCTATCTCCGAAATATAAATATGAAATCTAAAAGAAAAAATAAATAATCCGCATTCATTCCACTTGTAACGAACTACTTAAGAAGAAAACCAAAATAGTTGTTTAAAAATGATATTCTCAGGATTAGTTGTAGCACTTTCCATATTTTCAAATTCTTCGTAGCCATCATCAATGTATTCCGGAAGTTCCCCGAGCTCTTCAAGATTGATACAAGACCTTCAGAATTTACTTCCATCTTTGTATTTATCTTTATATAGATCAAGTCCTCCAACATATCGAGTGTCAATTTGTTTCTTCTCTTTGTTTGGGCAACTTCAAATACACTCCAATTCACATGCTGATGAACTAATTGGGTGGCTTAAAATATGAATGACAATCTTTTGAACTAAAGGAATCTAACTACCATTGAGTGTCTACCATACTCCTACACACAAGTAAAAAATAGAAAATATGTAATATACGTTAAAAAAATAAATTAAAAGATATTTAATAAATAAAATCGTTTCTTAAATGAACGAGTTGTTTCCATTTGAAGAGTTGAATTTTTTGTGAAGATATTTGAACTTCGGTTACTGTATTTCATTATTTGTGTAGCAAATTGTCTTTGTTCACTCTCCGTACTAAATATTTATCATATAACAAGAACATCCTTTTTGTTACATCAAGATTGTCGTACTTCTTCCCATTAAACATCAACAACGGATTGAGAAAAGCCACAATTGCATGTACTGTGTGTAAAATATTTTCATCTCTTCTTGAATCAAACAATTCTCATAGCTCCTCATATATCCACGTGATAGTCGACTTAAAAATAAGACACAACACATTTAGTACGTTTAATTTATGTATTTATATTACAGCTATTGAGTGGTGTAATAATTTAAAATTTTACTTCAATGAATGTATTATTTTTTTTATGAATACTAAGTTTTGTATATTATGTTTTTATTTTTTTATTTTTTTATTTTTTTATATATTTATGTGAATGTGTTTGTTTTGTTAATTACATGTAGAAAAGAGAGTACAACGGTGAGACAAAGAGACAATTTTTGGGAATATGCTAAAGATTTGAAATGATGATTTATTTGTAAATTTTGCAATAAAGAATATTCTAGAAGGGTTGTACGATTGAAATCTCACTTGTTTTGACAAGTAGGAGGGGATATTATAGGTTGTCTCCGTGTATCTGATGATGTTCAAGCTTTTGCTCTCCTACCTATTACGACTAATGAGACCCATAACAAAATAAATAAGATTGCATCATCTTCAATAGATATATGAATTCACCATCCAACCATAATACTGATCATTCAAATTTATAACTACAGTATCAGAAATATTTGGCAAGAAAGATAAAGAGTCGATTGATAGTGCACTTGATGACATGATTATCATGGATAACATTTCTTTCAATGTTATTCAAGATCCATATTTCTTTGCTAGAGTTCTTTTAAACTATGATGTTAGTTATTCATGTACATTCTTACTCAACTCTCTGCACGAAGTTGACACAAAATGCTATGACGAGAGTTGAAGAATATGTCTCCAAAGTTAAAGAATCTTGGGCCTTAAGTCGGTCATTGGTATGGCTGCAACTTAGGAGAGTTGGATCGGGTTGGAGGTCAACCCTAACCCAACCCAACCTGAGGTCGGGCCTAGATTTCTCAACCCAAGCCCAACCCTATAATGACCTTTGTATTAGCCATTAAATAATATCTTCATTTCTATATCATGTTAAATAGGACCAAATTAGCAAAATATACACATTTACATTCGTGATCTTTATAGGTTTATTCATCCAATAATTACAAGTTCAAAATTCTCCATGTAATCTTTTTATAATAATGTAAAATATGTATATATGTGGGCTATATTAACATGTGTGTGTAGCGCATGTCGGGCTCGAGTTGGGCTAAGCCTCGACCCTAGCCCAACCCAATTTAATCGAGTTGTCAAAATTCAGGCCCGAACCCAACCCAAGTACTGAAGGGCTAACCCAACGTCGGGTTGAACCCATCGAGCTCGGGTTGAGCCCGCCCAAGTTGCAGCCCTAGTCATTGGGCCGAGATGGCAGCAGTGGGTAACAAAAATGCGGGGGTATACCTTGTTACATCTTTTTTTCCTGTTTCTAAAAAAAGATGTAACAAGGTATACCTGAGACTTTTTCAATGTCAAATGGAGAGGTGATTTAGCAAAAGCAAACTCTTTAGGGGCAGTATCACCATCACACCCCTATTGTGCATACCCCCTATCGTGCATGTGCATCGTCCCTAGGTCCTCCCAGGACCGCACAAATATCGAAGACCATCTACTACATGAAAAACTCATCGGATCGACTAACTATGCTAACCACTGATCACGAGGATGAAAGTGATACGCACCTTTGATGCATTACATTAGGAATAATCAGCGGTTTGAAGAGGATCGGCAAATTTGATACCGTGTTTGCATTATAATTAGGGATGTTGAATGTTGATGGATCGGACTGGCCCAATGGGCTTTTGACCCAGCCTAAATGGCCTGGACTTGGGGTGCATTTGTGGGCCCTTAATTTTAAGACCATCAGATAAATGGGCTGGACTTGAGCTTCGCATTTAACAAAAGTTGGCCTCAACCTGTTATATCTATAAATGAGTCAGGATTGGACCCATAACGGACTGATCCGGGACTGTATGTAGCAACAAATATCAAGTGCTTGCCCATTTAAGGGTGTCTTTGATTACGGAAAAGTTTTCTACACCAATATTCTTTTTCTTAAAAAATTTACCCAGAAAAATACATTTGAGAAAAGGCCTGAAATGGCTGTTTGATTACACCCGAGAAAATATGAATTTTCAAATTCTGCAACAAAATAAGGAGGTGTATTTGTGAGGAAACGAAATCTCAATGTGTGGATTGGAAATGAATTCCAGGCTTAGTTGGAAAAATCTCATTATATCAGAATTTTTTCTGATTTAAAATGGCCATTGAACAATAGAAAATTGTGTTTCCCGCAAAAATGCAATTATCCCACGAAAAAATTGACAATCAAACACACCCTTTACTTAAAAACTTGTCTCACTCAATTTAAATTATTTTTATCAATTCACTAATCTCCAAGGCCGACAAAAAACTATTGTGATTCTTATTTCTTACAAGGAGTAAGGCTTGGAGGATATGGGTAGGGGTGTAGATGGGCCGGTCCTGGGCCTGAGCCTAACTTCTGATAAGTTTGGAATAGGCCCAATGGGATTCAATTAAAAAATAAGCCCAAAACCTCTCCTGGACAGGCCCATTTACACCCCAGCAATTACAAAACGTCCGTCCCTGAGCATTATATCTAGAAACGTGTCTCATGCACAGTCAGTCAGGACCCACCATTGTAGAGGGTCCACTTGGAAGATTTCATGAGCTATAATAATAAACATATTTTTGGAGTTTTTTATTACCAAAATCGGCTTGATTAGGAAACTAATAGCCAAAAGAGATAGGCCAACCACTTATTAGTCTAAAGCCTCCACCAAACAAAAAAGTAAATGCAGGACCACCTCTTTGAGACGTCTATCATCCTAAGCTGGTTTACTTTTTTGTTTTTTAATCTAATTTCGTCTAACACCACAAATATTTTTTTTTTATCAAAAGCTTGTTTGTCAACTACTCTTTTGAAACCAAAGCTTAGATTTTCAAAAGATCTTTCTGTCCAAGATTCTAATGACTTGGTTGTTACGAATAAATAAATAATCTAAAAACTCGAAATATTATAGGGGCAAAGTTGTAAATAAATAAATATATAGAATCGCTCTAGAGCTACTACACCCATTTCCTACATCTAATTCTTGCACCCATTGATGGGACCCACTTAGAGGAGAAATTTTCAATCATATTATGCCACGTACACAAAAGTGTAGGGGCAATGATATTGCGAGAGGTTAACTTTGGTGCAAAATGATTGGGTGCATGATCGTCGCTTCTAAATCCCCCCGTCAAAAATTTTCTCCACATAGAGATCATGTTGGACAATCCAACGGCATTATGAATTTTCTGTGGGAGCTCATATTTGCACACCCCATTTCCTGTCGGGTTGGACTCCTGGTCGGGGCACACCCCCAAAAGAGAAATCTTCCTAAAACTTGACTGACCGGCCATGCTCACTGAGCATCCAAAATAAGCCATGTGGCACATTTTTTTAGAGTACACTGACGGTATAGATGTTTGGCTAATCCCTAGATAGACCTATAAACCAAAAGTCCACCTGATTAGTGACTTCAAACCTTTCGATCTTGTACCCCAAATAATGGTCGATAATGCTCAAGTTCCCACGGTTAAAATCAACCCATGAAAATGGTCCAATCCACTAGCTAGGATTGGCCTAACATCCATACGGTCAGTCCTCTAAAAATATGCCACGTGATTCATTTGTCGGCAATCAGTGACCGTCGCCGGTCAGCTAAATTTTAGAGATGTCTCTTTTTGGGGTGTGCCCTTACCAGGAGTCCGCCCCACGAAGAAATGGGGTGTGCGAATATGCGCTCACATTTTCTATCCATTGGAGACCATCCTCAGAAAATATCAGTACATTTTTAAGGTCATAAAAAATTGATTTTATTTTGAAAAATTCAGACCATCTCGTTAAACAATTACTTAAGGTTAATTTTATACGTAGTTAGCAAGGTCGAAATGGACCGACTTTCGGAGATGACGATCATCATGGCATGAAAAACTCAATATATGGTTGGATTGTTGACATTATCGATCTCCATGTGAGCCCCACCACCGGATGTAAGACTTGGGTATTGGTCTAGCCGGACAATATATAAATATAGTTTTGGTGAGGGCAATTATTTTTGGTAGGCTAATAAAGAGTAAAACTTCTGTCACAAGATGTTGTGATCGAATCATCAAAGCGGTCACAACCCACACTAAGAGCCATGTGGGGGTGCTGACCATATGGATTGTTGGCCAGTCCCTCGGTGGACCTGTAGGGATGTTAGACCGAGCGCATATATAAAGACAAAAAGAAAAAGAAAAAAAAAATTCAACTTACCCAAATCCAACATAAAGACATCCCCACAATGCAAACTGTAGTATGCGTGTAGGTGTTGCGGCATGGGTTGCAATTAATAAAGGAACTTGTCTATATGTGTGAATGTGCATGTGCCATGTGTGCATGTTGTGATATGGGTTGCAATGCAAGGTCCCAGTCTTAAGGCCCTGCTTGGTTCAATGCAAATCGGATGCAATGCACCCACATGTCACGGTTTTGAAATTACTAGTGACTGATTGGGGGCGTGCAAATGAGCTGGCGTGCAAGTGGTTGCCAAGTCCTTGCAAACTCTTTAAGAAAATGGATGCAATCATGTGCACCCGAAAACTGTGGTAAGTGACTGCAATGCAGCGAACCAAGCCAGGTGATAATGTTTATATGAGCTGTGTGTTTAGGAAAGACTCGTATCTTTATATATAGAACTTTGTAAAAAATGAATTACGAAAAAGCAAAGATACTTCTAGTTCTAGCATCATTTGGGTCAAACTGTTGTCCAATGGGATGGTTGATATTCACCACCAAGGTTTAAAAGGGGCTGTTATAATAACGGACTGAGGGCGTTACTGTTTTTACGTTATAACGAATTGTAACGCTTAAGGGCAAAAATGGAAAATAACGAAAAAATGGCACTGAAATTAGAATTTTGAAGTTTCAAATTTTCAAAAAACAGAATATAACAGCAGTTTTTTTCATAAAAATTTTCAGGAAATAACGGTCGCTATTTTCATCAAGGTTTAAAAAACGGCCGTTATAACGGATTCGGACCTCCCCCGTTACGTTATGGACCGTTAAAACACCCAAAAAATAATGACCGTTATAACAAAAATAATGGCCATTATTTTCCGTTATACCGAAAATAAGGACTGTTATTTTCTGGAAAAAAATGTGAAAAATGGCATTTTTTTCATTTCTTTCCGTTATTTTCTGTTATATTCCATTCTTCTATTATTTTTCGTTTTTGAAAATTTGAAATTCAAATTTTAAAATTCAAAATTCAAAATTTGAATTTCAGCACCATTTTTTCCGTTATTTCCTTTATTTTCCATTTTTCCCTTTTTGCCTCTGAGTGTTTTTTTTTTTTCGTTATAATTGAAAAAACACGGTAACACCCCCAGTCTGTTATACCAGTATAATGGTCCCCTTTAAACCTTGATTTTCATTATCACTAAAAATAACGGCCGTAATAATGAAAATAAGTTATTTTTTCAGCATTTTAACGGTTTATAACGTAATGGGGGAGGTCCGAATCTGTTATACTTACCTACCCAGAAATGGAAAAAAAGAAAAGAAAAGGGTATGCGCCATGATATTCGTATCGCAATGTGCTCAATTGGATGATGTTCGTGTTGCAAGCGTGATCGCGATGTACCTATCGAAAACGAACCTGTGGCTCTTCTGGCGAGTAAGCGGCACCTTATCGCCTTATCCATCTAAGCTACTATTATTGTCATTATCATAAGTGATTTATTAGTAAAGAAAGCACCAAGAATCCAATTAGAAGAAAGGAGATCCATAATTAAGTTCAGTGTGAGAAAGGTAAGGCAAATGACTGTTACACGAACAAAATCTATATATAATTATCAAGGGTCGGGCTCCGTTGACAGATCTAAAATGACAGGTAAAATGAGAGCGACGTAATATAAGACAGGTGGCACAGCTGTTACAGGACGTCTGACCGTACGGATGTTTGTCTTATCCCATGGTGGACCTACAAACCAAAATTCAGCCTGATTAGTGATTTATAAGTATTGCATCTTTGTACCTCAATTACTGCTCAAATTCCCACAGTTGAGATCAGCCCATGAAAATAAGTCCAATCCAAAGCCTATAAATCACTAATCAGGCTGATTTTTGGTTTGTAGATCCACCATGAGATAGGACAAACATCCATACGGTCAGAGTCCTGTAACAGTATGCCATGTGGCTTAAATTGTGTTCCTGTCATTTTAGATCTGTCAACGGAGCCGACCCAATTATCAATTCATCCCTTTTGCTTTATGAATTTTATTTTTTCTTCATCATCACGTAAAAGGTGTCAAGGGGTCCTTTTCAAGCCTCTGTCTAAAGGTGTCTTTCCATGCATTTTAGCAAATAGTAGATGTGCATTTTAGCAATAAAAGAAGCAAATTAATATATCACACCAAGGTTTTAAAGGCGGCCGTTTTAACGGTTAAACGGACTGGTGGCGTTACCATTTAAATGGCCGTTAAAACGGATTGAAATGACCAGGGCAAAAATGAAAAAATAGAAAAAATGAATTTAACAGAATTAAATGGATTTTAACGGAAAAAAATGACGTTGAAATTCAAAATTTGAAATTTGAAAATTAAAAAAATAAGGATTTTAACAGATTTAACGGCCGTTTTTTTCACAAAACTTTTCAGAATTTAATGGCCGTTAAATTAAAAAATATTAAAATGTGTTTAAAGGTTTTAACGGAAAAGGACTTGGGGAGTTACCATTTAAACGGCCGTTAAAACCGTTTAAATGGCCGTTTTTAAAACCATGTATCACACACCCATCAAAAAGTGTCACATAAGGGTGACAGAGAGCAAGCCAAAAGAGTATTTTTTTTTTGTAACTTTGATTAATAATGGAGGAAATGTTTTGGATAAGTGAATGTACCAAAAAAATAAAAATCTTGCATGTATTTAATCGGATGGCTGTGATTGTTCGCATCTTATTTATATACTGGTTTAATTATCAACACATGTTACATTTATTTTTATTAATCTATCTATGAATTGCCATACATGGGTTGTCAATGGGACCATTGAGGGATGGGATGCCCATAATAATCTAGGAAAGGGGGTCTCCATGTTTCTTATTACAAACCCAAAGGATTCAATGGGGTGAATTAATCTTGTTCATGTCTTACCAATTGTGTCTCTTTTTTTGTGGGCCTATTTATGTTAGGGGTTGGGATGAGGGGACTTGCCTTCTTGAACTTCTCGCGCGAGTTCTCCGACGTGGATTCCGAGAATCCAACAACCACAGTTGGATTCTTAAAATCCACGGCCGAGAACACAAGTGAAAAGACGAGTCCCCTGATCCCAACCCTTGATATCCAACTATACATTTGTACAAAATTTTGTGACCCCAAATGGATACCCTCCTCAGAACATTGTGACCCTTAGGTCCTAATCACTGGGACACAATGTGGAAGACCGACACAAATTTTCTATAATTAGGAGATTAAAAGATGTTTGAAGAGACACTAAAAACTAAAAAGAAAAATGACAAGGGAATTGATATTTGTAGAGCGAATTTTGTTTCTTTCAAAGGCTTTTTCATTAGAGTGAATGTTGTAAAATAGGCACTTGAAGAACCAAAACGGGAATGAAGTAGTGCTGGCAATGGATCAGATCAACTCGGAGACCAGGTCCGAAACAATCGGTTCCGGAACCTTATTTTTCATTATCAAATCGGTACCGGATTGATCTTGTTCTGATCCGTTACTGACCCGATATATATATATTGTTTAAAGGTATTTGAATTTATATTGTTTAAAATATACATCTAAAAGTATTATATATTATATACATATCGGACCCAAAACCGAGATCTAATCATATCTGATCGATTCTGGAATTGAGTTTCATTGATCTAATCATGTCCGGATCGATTGGATTTCTTAAGAAATTCCTCTTTTTTCCTTGAAATTTTTATTGAGATAATACATCTGAAAAAAAAGTCTTAAGATTGTACCCAAAACCGAGAAAAAAATGCATTTTCCAATCATGAGAGAAAATAAGGGTATAGCATACGTGGAACGGAATGAATAATGGGCTTGTAGGGAAAAATGGCTATCAAATAATGGATATTTGTATTTTCACCAAGAAAATGCGAATTTCTCCGTGAAAGGCAATCAAAAAGGTCTTTTTTTCAAGGATAAGGGGGTGTTTGGATTGCCTTTTTCTAGACTTGAAAAAGTTTTTTTTTCACAAAAAAGACTTTTTCCAAAATAATAGATTGTTTGGATGACTATTTTTAAAAAGTATTTATTCCATAAGAATATATTTTTTTTAGCCAAAAAGTCTTTTTATAAAAATAGCTGAAAGCTATTTTTCAAGTATAAAAAAGACTTTAAAATCTTGCTAACTCAATGAACACAATAAACAAAGAATCAGTTTTTGGTAGAAGTCCCCTTGGAAAATATAAAGACATTATATTGGTGGAGCCAACTAAAAGAAGATAAATATATTTTGCATTAATGATGATCCAAACCAAGGTTTAAAGGAGGCTGTTTTAACGGTTAAACGGACTGGGGGCGTTACCGTTTAAACGGATTGAAACGGCCAGGGGTAAAAATAGAAAAATCAGAAAAAATGGAGCTGAAATTCAAATTTTGAAATTTGAAAATTAAAAAAAATAGAATTTAACGGAAATTTAACAAATTTAACGGCTTTTTTTTTTTTTTTTTACAAAATTTTTCAGAATTAAACGTCTGTTAAAACAAAAAAAAGTGGCCGTTTAATTCAAAAATGATAAAACGTGTTTAAACAGTTTTAACGGAAACGGGTTTGAGGCATTACCGTTTAAACGGCTGTTTTTAAAACCATGATCCAGACGACCTTTTTAAGAAAAATACATTTTAAAAATATATTTCAGAAAAGTTATTTTTTTTAAATAAATATATTTTTAAAAATGGCGATGCAAACACCCCCTAAGTATTACAGGTTATGTGATTATTTATTGGGGTTGGATGTTGCAATCACAAGCTATTATTTTCATCTCATCTTTCTCCTCGTCCTAGTCATCTTCACGTTCTCAAGTAGTTAATCACTCACGGTTTATCTGTCGTTTACATTAATGCGATCTCGACGAAATTGACAATTGGCTTAACAGATCATTACATCCATCCACGTGTCATCTTTATACAGCTTCCATGCCACTAGTCGGAGCTTGAGTTGACCTCTTTTAAATGACGACGGTTAGTTAAGGTGGCGCAACTACCTAAAAAAAGGCTAAAACAATATCATGTGGGGTCCACAAATGACATCGCAACCACTAGATCTTGTAGGACCAAGCGCCGATTACGCGGTGGTTTCCCCCCTAGAGATCAGACGTTTGCAAACACACAAATACTACATTGAATTTGGTGTATACGCATCTCTATTGTTCGCTCGTTGCTCAAATGATGGTGGGTAGGTTACAACTGCCTATTGGCACCCCGGATCAAGATTCAAGCCAACAACGAATGGATGGAAGAGAATTTTGTCCCACCAATTTTAGCTATATTGCTTCCACATGGGATTATTTTTCCATAAAACCTGAGACTTTAAAGCGGGGCCTCGCGGTAGAGAACGGTTATGGGCGGGAGGAGCAATGCCAATTGCCAGCTGGAGCCGTGCTACCCCACGGATAATAGGACAAAAAAATGTGCGTTTGAGGCCATTGACCGTTGATTCAAGAGATCAACCGTCTACTGCAAAGGGTAAAATAGTTATTACCTCGTGGACCGTGGATCTCTTGAATCCAATGGCCAACGGCCTCAACCGGACATATCTTTATCCGGTTATCCGTGGAGTAGCGTTTCCTTGCCAGCTGGATGTGGTTGTCTGGCTTTCGACGTGGTTTATCTGCAACTGAAACGTGTCCAAAGTAGTGACACGTGGATATCTGCTGTTGCTTTCACTGCGCAACGGCACATTGATTGTCAGTTGGAGAAAATCAAAATGAGAAGTTGACGTCTTCTTTATATTACTAAATTACCCTTCAAAGGCTTCGCGGCGAGAAAAAAATTTGCTCCCTCGGAACTTGCAAAGTTTGAAGTCCCCCTCCCAAACTATCTGACACGTACCAATGGTCATAAGACTCATAACCCAACGAGAAAAATTCGCGGTCCCGGGGGCTGCAAAGTTTGAAGGTCTCGCCCAAAATGTCCCGACACTCACAACTTGTTAACCACCCTTAACCAATTAATCAAGGGCTTAACAAGGATTGGGTTAAGACCTTGGTGTACGTGTGAGATAGTTTGGGAGGGGACTTGAAAGTTTGAAACTTTAAAGTCCGCAGGACAGCGAATCTTATCTCACGAGGACGAGTAACACTTGGCTTACCGTTGATGGTCACCCATTGCCCTATGAGTCATGCCACATCTTTAGGAGAACTTTTTGATGCGAAGGGATTTTTTAAGCAGCGTCATGCGCCCATTGATCACGCACCACATATACCCATGGTTACTTTTTAATTTTTTTTTTTAAACCAAAGCCTAAACTCAGGTATATGTGGCATGCGATCATTGGGCCCATGATCGCTGCTTCAAAAATCCCACCGCTTCAAAAAATTTCTCTATTTTCAGGGGATACTGACCGTATCGATGTTTGGCAAATGGCAATTTAAATAGACCTACAAACCAAAATCAACTTGATTAGTGATTTCTAAGACGATGGATTGAAGTCATTTTCCTCTGTTAATATTAACCGTTAGAATTTGAGCTTTATTGACCATTATTTGGGGTACAAAATCGAAAGGTTTGAAATCACTAATCAGACTGATTTTTGGTTTGTAGGCCCACCTAGAGATTGGCCAAACATCCATAGGGTCAGCCATGCGTCCTATAAAAATGTGCCAAGTGACACATTATGGGTGGTCACGGTCAGCTAAGTTTTACTCTCCAACAACGCTTAACAACCTTTAACTTGTAATGAAAGGATATCTATCCTCTCTATTCCCTCGTGGCCTGTCCAAAATGATCGAACATCTTACTTTTGAAGTAAATTTATCTGGACCATCAAATAAGTGGACTTTTCCTTTAACCGGGTCCTATGTTTTGACGGTTTAGAAGATTATTCTTTGTACAAGTCACTTAATAACAATTCCCCATGATGAATCAAGCGGTCTAGAATCACTACTTTCGTATCAGAAATAGTAGTGCACAATACCTTAGCCATCAAATTGTAGGGTAATTGGTGTATTTTAATGGAAGCCAGGGTATTTCAGTAAATGCACCGCGATAAGACAATGCTGACTGTACTCTCATCTTGATTGCCGGTTGGTTTTAATAGTTTTCACGGTTTTAGATTGAATTATCTAAACAGAATTTCTGAATTGAAAAAAAGAAAAGAAAAGAAAAAAGGTGGAGCTTTAAAAACTACTAAATACCCAAATCCGAAATCGGCCGGGGAAGTTGCAGATGCAGAGCATGGAAATAGCTGGATTTCCAAGGAGGAGAAAAAACACTGGTTTTCAGGAGAAACCGAATAGAGGAATCCAGGCTTCCAGCTGTGTTACTTATATTTATTTGGTTTCGTTTCGTTTCGTTTCGTTTCGTTCTTAAAGGATTTTCATGGCTCCGCTCTGTAAACGCGGTTGTGGTGGTGTCCATTTACAAGAATTTTTGAGGGAAACAGAGGAATCGATGGAGGAGGGATGAATGTTTCTCTTTCTTTTGCGTTTTTGTCATCTGGGTTGTTTGCTTTCTTGAAGATGAAAAATGGGTTTTCTTTCGTTTATTGTTTTGTTCTGTTCTGTTGTGTTACAGTCTAGGTTTACTCGAAGGTTATAGAAACATAGTGACGAAGAGATTCAATTCAAGTCGTTCGTTCTCTCTTTGCTTGTTAAGTATATTCTGTTTCTCTCTCTTTCTGATCTGGGTTTTTGTTTTTGAGTCCATTGAATGCTGGTTTTCTCGTGGAAGAGCGATGGAATTGTTTTACCTGATCTGGGTTTCTGTTTTTTCAGTGTGAAAATTTGATTTGATTTAGATAAAACTGTTTTTTTTATCTGGGTTTTCAACAAGATGGGTTCACCTCTACAATCTGTCGATGGAGTTGTTGAAGAGATCATGAGGATTCACAGATCTCTACCCACTAGACCAGGTCTCGATGAGATCGAAGCAGTAAGAGCTTTGATCCAGAACGTAGAAAAGGAAGAACAGTCAAGACTCGATGCAATTTCGAAGCAGAAAAAGGGTCCCGAAATCCCAGAAGAGCTGTTCTTCGTCTTGCAAGAGATGCAGAAGAATTTGGTGTTTTTTCAGAGTAAAGAACAGAAGAGGGAGGCTCTGAAATTACTTGATCTCGAAAACGTCCATGCTCTCTTCGATGACTTCGTCCAGAGAGCATCGAAATGCGTTCCCTCTTCGTCGAATTCTAACTCGGCCGAGTACTCTAATGGCTCCGTTTCAACAGTTCCGAGCAGCAGTTTTTCTACGAGGACTGGTTCGACATCAACTACTGGTCTGGATTCTTCGTCAACCATGTTGTACTCTGAAAAAGAGTCTGCCAAGAGTTCTGAACTGTTTACTAGAGATGACAGTTATGTGAAGAAGGCCAAGGCAACGTTCTATGTGGATGGAATTGGGGCTGGAACTGTTGGTTCCTGTCAACCGCAAATCGTGGATTCGTCTCTCAAACCTGCATTCACTTCTGGTAAGTTTGAAATCCCCACCCTGATTTGGGTTCTTTTGTTCTTTCTCTCTAAATCTTTTATTGGGTCTTTGAATTCTTAAGATGGGTATCTGTAGATTTGATACATCTGATTTGCCACATTGGTTTTATATGTTTGTTGAAGTACTTGACGAAATTCTGCATAATTTGGTTGTCTGGATGCTTGTTTGGTAATGTCAATCAAATTATTATCAGAAGATTCAGAACTAAAAGGTTTAGAATTTTCTTTTAATTCCCTTGTTTGTGTAGGTCAAGATGGGGAAAAGTTGAGTCTGATAAAACTGGCCAGTTTGATTGAGGTCTCTTCGAAGAAAGGTACAAGGGATCTCAACCTCAGGAACAAGTTGATGGATCAAATCGAGTGGTTACCCGACTCAATAGGGAAGCTATCAGGTTTGATCACTCTCGATTTGTCTGAGAACCGGATTGTAGCCCTACCAACCACAATTGGAGGCCTTTCTTCGTTAACGAAACTAGACCTACACTCAAACAGGATTGCTGAACTCCCTGAATCCATCGGAGAGCTCTTTAGTCTGGTCTATCTAGACTTGAGGGGGAACCAGTTAACATCTCTACCTGTTACCTTCGGCAAATTGTCCCTTCTTGAGGAGCTTGATCTGAGCTCGAACCGGCTGGCATTGCTTTCTGAGAAAATTGGGAACCTCATAAGCCTGAAGAAGTTGAACGTGGAGACTAATGATATCGAAGAAATCCCACATACTATCGGCCATTGTTCTTCTCTTGTGGAGCTACGGGCAGATTATAACCGGCTTAAAGCCCTTCCAGAAGCCATAGGAAGGCTAGAGTCACTGGAGATTCTGTCTGTCAGGTATAATAACATCAAACAACTACCTACCACAATGGCATCTCTGTCGAAGTTGAAGGAGCTCGATGTCAGTTTCAATGAGCTGGAATCAGTGCCCGAGAGTTTTTGCCTTGCTACCACAGTCCTCAAGATGAATATAGGAAACAATTTTGCCGATCTACGGTCACTACCCCGGTCAATTGGGAACCTTGAGAATCTAGAAGAGTTGGATATAAGCAATAATCAGATACGGGTCCTCCCAGACTCGTTTGGGATGCTATCACGGTTACGCGTGCTTCATGTGGAAGAAAATCCTCTGGAAGTACCACCAAGGCATATAGCTGAAAAGGGTGCACAGGTAATTCTGCTTCTTGCAATTTTGAGTCTTTTGTGGATCGGTCACTTCCTTTTTATGGCTGATCAAGGTATTGTGGTTTTCAGGCTGTTGTTCAGTACATGGCTGAACTTGTTGCCAAGAGGGATGTAAAATCACAACCGGTTAAGCAGAAAAAGACTTGGGCTCAGTTTTGCTTTTTCTCAAGGCCTAACAAGCGGAAGCATGATGGTTTGGACTACGTCAAGGCCTGATTTTTAGAGCTCAGATAAGAAACAGAACATGACTCCGTTTCTTGGGTTAGTTTTAGTACTTCCGAGAATATTCTACTTGAGGTGTCCCTCTCCCTCCCATGACTGGCTAGCACTAGCTGCAGAACCAGGACTTCATCAAATCCATCTTTAACCCTGTTAAATTTGCATTTTTTAAAATTCTTTTGTTTTCAATCGGTATATGAGTTGCTTTCAATCTTTTACCGAACTGAATTTCATCATTTCATACTAAAATATTTCTGATACATCTATCATTTTGCAGGGGAGCTCAGCTATAGAAGTTTTGATATAATGTGATCTTAGCTCAATGAATCCTCCAGATCCAAAAAACTGAAGGGCATAGCAAGATATGGCTCTGATCTCTTCTCCCTGTTGTTATGGAATCCTCTTTTCATGATATGTAACCTTACCCTGTATTCCTAATGTTATGAACTAGAATGAGATGTACCATTGATGTCAAGCGGCATAAAAGAGAAAAAGTGTTGTGCTCCATACACGATAATTGTTAAAATGAAATGAGTTTACTCTTTCCAGCATTATTGTTAGAACTTGTATCTTTTTTCATATAAACTGATCTTGTATCTTATTTGATGGCTAATCCAGTTAAAGATTTTGTTGAGAATGATCTAAGTAATGTTGGTACCATGGGCTTAATCAATCGATATGGCATAGGAGTATATAATTGCATCAGAGATGTGTGGAATCTTCTAGTATGTGATTGTGAAGCGCTCCTGTTTAAAGGAATCTTTTGACTTTCTTCTCCTATCAATTATGCATCCAAAGTCAGTGTGACCAGGGTTGCCCTAGCCAATACCATGGCCAAAGTTGAAACTCGATTGTGACATTATGAGGGCTGGGATCAGAATCAACTCGAAACACTTGGCAAATTTTCAAAATTCTGAAGTGTTTGATCTGGTTTATCAGCTCCAGTTTTGATTTTCTGCCATTTTATGGAACCAGAGTCATCCACATAACTGCATTACTGTCTGGAATCTGGATTGACTTTACACAGTATGTCAAGTTCTCAAATACCTGGTCGAGTTTTAAATCGTGTGCCATCTTTAATCTTGCATGTTGTTTTCAGCTATGGAATTTATTTTTTTAAATATTTTGCCAATGTAAGTCGAAAGTGCTGATGTTCAATTGCCATGTCATACACTTCAACGTTGAAGCGCATGTTGCCATGCATCCATTATATTAGAGTATGTTTGAACTTTTTTTTGAGCTTTATGTGTTCTTACATGTTCTGCAAGTATATATATGTGAATCTTAGCTTCTAAGCACTATCATTATTTATAAAGGTGGAGAGATTGGTGAGGATGTGACCCATAGAATTAACGCGGGATGGCTAAAGTGGATGGAAAAAATAAGAAAAGAGCTGAAGAGTTACGTTTAGATGTTCGAAGTAGAAGAAATTTGTGTGCAAAGTGCAGAATCAAGTAGAGGAATTTAGTACCGAAGAACAAAAACAAATAATCTCATCTTATGGGTAGCTTTTTATACTTCAATCCGTCCTTGTACCTTGCACCATTTGACTATTCTCTTTGAACCAGTAAGAACAGTTGCAGTTAGGTGGCTTATCAGTTCGTCCAGAAATTTATCCATGGAATTAGATCGTCTCTCACCCATACTCAGCTATTGGAAATGATCTTTTTACAACCATTTATATGAATAATGTAAATAGCAAAACATCAGAAATCTAAAGATCCACACGAACCAGTGGATCCTGAACACCTCCTTTAAACAGTATCTTTGCACGCTCGCCCATAAATCTGGCTCTCCGCACCCCTCCTTCATGTTTGACCCACCGCTTGGTTTCAGGGTGTGTGTTGCTAAAATACCCTAAAACACGATTGAATCCAACATCTAGGATCTCACCCATGAGAAATTTTCGATTAAAAGGGCTAGAAATGATAAATCAGGCTGATTTTTAGTATGGGTCAGTGGGCCCAGAAGAGTGTGCCCACAATGCTACCACCATAGCGACCTTCAGCAAATATTTTACTCGAACTGGTATGACAGACACTAATGCCACTGTGTGATCCCGTCAGTAATTGGTTTCCAGTCCCACACAATGGTTTGAGATCTCACGGTTGGGTCAATTTTAGTTAGGCCATGGAGATCTTATTGTTCTTTCTCTCGTCCGACCATCCTGACTCAAATATCCTCATTTCTTTCTCAATTTCGGAGTCCGGACTGGTATTTGAGAGGTGTAAAACTTCGCTGACATGGTTGACCACCAACAATATGAGACAAGTGGCACATTTTTAGAAGACACTGACCGAATGGATGTTTGGCCAATCCCTAGGTGGACTTTAAAACCAAAAATCAACGTGGTTAGAGATTTCTAAGCATTGGATTGGAGATGAATTTTCATGGTTTGAATTTACCGGTAGGAATCTGAGCATTGTTGACCATTGTTGAAATCACTAATCATGCTATTTTTGGTTTGTAGCTCCTCCTAGGGATTGGCCAGACATCCATATGGTTATCGTCCTCTAAAAAGGTGCCTCGTGTCTGATACCGTAGGTAGACAGCCAAGTTTGGGAGTTGATACGCGGCAAAGCTGTAAACCGCATCAGATCAAACTCGGATCACCTGTAAACCACATGAGTTACCACACCAGATCACTTCCTCATCTGTAACTAAATAACTAATTAAGGCACATGGTGAAGTGGGGCAGAAGCAAGGATTTGGAACAGAAAACAAATTCTTTTTAACGGTGAAAAGTAAATGTAGTCAGGGTCAGAAAAAAAAAACGTCTAAGAATCAGACGGATTCCATCACTTAAGTCAAAAAGGTCGTTAACTGATAAATCTAATCTACAAGGCAACTTTTTCTTTCCTTGGCTTGAATGGGTTGTAATTTGTTTAGTATCTGTCACACCAATAAATAATATATTAATTATCTTGTAGTTTGTTTGGCCAATCCTAGGTAGACCTACAAACAAAAAATCAGCTTGATTGGTGATTTTTAGGTGTTGGATTGGACTTATTTTCATGGGATGGGTTGATCTCAACTGTGGGAATTTCAGCAGTATTTGAGGTACAAAGATCCAAAAGGTTTGAAATCACTAATCAAGCTGATTTTTCGATTGTGTGGTCCACCTAGGGATAGGAAAAACATCCATATGGTCAGAGTCCTCTAAGAGCATGCCACGTGGCTCATATTGTGTCCTGTAATGGGAGCCTGTCACAAAAGGCCGGTCACTGAAGCCCGACCGAGGAATAATTCTTTTTAAGAGAACAGTAAACACAGACCAATACATTAATCATTGACCACACCACCCCCGACATGAGTCTTGAGACCAACCGATCAGATCATACCACTTGACCCTAGGTCAAATGGATCAAAGAGTGTCGTATTGCCATGTGGCATCTGATGGGTTGACTTAAACAGGAAATGATACAGTGCCGAATATAATTAAAACAAAAATTGAGGAGAGAATTAAAACTAAAATAAGGGTATTTAAGGGGGTGCACACTATAATTAAAAGAAAAATTGTAGGGTCACTAAATTAAAACAAAAATTGAGGGGGCCACTAAAACTAAAATAAGGGTAGTTTTGGAAATAACTTTTTTTTAAAGGATTTTCAAAATTGATGTGGAGGGCACGTGCCCCCTGGCCCACGTTAACCCCTTAGTTAAATTGGTTAAGGGTGGTTAACAAAGGGTACGTGTCAAGCATTTTGGGAGGGGACCTTCAAAGGACCAGCAAATTTTTTCTCCCGATGAGGGACGCTTAGATCTCTTCGAAAAAGATCCTCTCAAGATCTATGTTCTAAAACTTGGAACTCAGACTCGACTCTGAAGTCTATTGGGCCGAGTCACCTCGATGACTCGAGAGTCGACTTGGCGAGTCATTAAATTGATTATTATTTATTTAAATATATAAAAATAATAATATTTATTAAGAAAACTTTGAAAATAGGAAAAAAATACAAAAAAACGTTTAGAAAATCAGAAAAAAATGAGTTTTGATTGGACTCGGCCTTTTAATGGGTGACTCGGCTGAACTGTGAGTTAGCTCGGACGATTTTTCGAGTCAACTTGCCGAACTATGCAAATCCGAGTTTGTATGCCAAGTCGACTTGACGAGTTTTAAAATATAGCTCAAGAATATAAAATTGTCCTCGTCTGAGAAGAATTGAGAATCACAGTTATAGGAGAATATTTTTGCTCCAGGCAGCCGGGCTGCACTTAAAAGTGCCACATGACACTTCTTAGAGAATTTTTGGTCAAAAATCAGCTTGTTTGATGCTTTCTAGCCGTTGGTTGGCCTTGGTACCCAAAAAATGATCAAATTCAAAGGCTAATGGCCAGAGATTATAGTGATTTTTGTTGTGTAAATTGACCAAGGGGTATGTTACGATCCTATAGGTTAAAACTTAACTTTCCGCACCTCTATAACCTAGGTGCTTTTGGTGTATTGGTTTGGGTCTTAACATTTGGTTTCAGAGCCAACCCCACGTCAAGGGTTCAAGTCATGGGAGGGGTGACCTGAGGAAAGGGCTACCTCGGTCCACCGTGGACATTGGCCTTCGAAACATGGTGGAATTTTACTATACTAGAGGTTAAGACTTAAACTTTCCACACCCCTCTATCACCTAGGTGCTTTTGGTGTATTGGTTTGGGCCTTAACAGGGCTAGGGCTGCAACTCGGGCGGGTTGGGGATCAACCCGAGCCCAACTCGAGCTTCAAGGGAGTGAGTCCGAGCTCGAGCCCAACCTGAGGTCGGGCCTAGTTTTTCCAGCCCAAGCCCAACCCGGTCGGGTTCGTTCGGGTTGTTCAAGGGCTGAGACTTCTCAACTTGAGGCTCATTTCTTCGTCTCAGCAAAGCTTGGAAAATGATATTTTTTTCCCACATCCTCCATGTGCAATGCACAGTCCAAGTACAGTCACGCCATTTTTAAACAGCTTCATGTTCTTCAAGAAGAAAACAGCAATCAGAGCGCCTATTTATGTCTAGGGTTTTCCATTTGAAATCATTACACATATAAATCAAATGTGAAATGAAAAAACTTTTGAGGGTTTCAAAATTTTAAAGAACATGCCTTGTACGCTAGGGCTTCGTCAAAGTTCTTGACAAGATAAATCGAACTACCATGAAGTCGGTCGAATTGTAGTTACGATTAAAGCAAAGCATTTCCTTGTTGTCTGCCTTTGCGCAACAAAAAAAATTATTCTCCACGGTTGCACAGCAGCAGGAAGGCGTGCAGCATGGTGAGGGTGAAAACCCTTACCTATGAGGAGATTCATGAGAGAGAATTGAGAGGAGAGATGAGTTGAGAAAGAGAGAGTGGACGGGGGAGAAGCTAGGGTTTGGCACATGAGATGGGAAACCCTAAACTTTGCATAAATATATATCGGGCTCGGGTTGGGTTCGGGTTCCCAAGTCTCGAGCCCAACCCAAGTTCAATCGGGCTTTGAAAATCAGGCCCGAGCCCAAGCCCGAGTCCAACCCAACCCGAGTCCAACGTCGGGTTGAGCCCGTCAGGCTCAGGTTGGGCCCTCCCAAGTTGCAGCCCTAAACAGGGTGGACTGCCGCTTAACAGCCTAAACATCCTTGGGGTCAGTAATAAAAATGGCTATACCTGACGTCTTTGGCATCAGGAAAAAAAACTTACTATACATTGGTGCGTTTGTTTTGGAAACTTTAGCAAAGGCCTTGTAAATGGGCTGGACTGCGCCACGCACCAATATCTCAAGTCCGGATTCGGCCTTTAGTTGTCCTGAGCTTCGGGGTCGGACCAGGCTTACTTAACCTGGTTTTTTATTAAATTAAAAAAAGTAGCATTTTTATTATAAAATCAATTAATACTATTAAATTTAAATTTATTACAATTTATTACAATATACTTTATAAAATCTAATAATGAGTGAATGACAAATATAAATTATTAAATTTTATAATGTCTAACAAATATATTGATTACATTTATTCTGCGAGTAAGGAAAATGAGAAATGACTCATTTTGAATATTTTGTAGGCTAAAAAGTGGGTCAAATGACCATTGTGACCACTTTTCTTTTACCGCTCGATAGTCAAAGTTGGTCAAAATGGTCATTTGACCCCAATATGACAGTTTTCTAACTGTTGTGATTGTGCAAAAGGGGAGGAGGAGGGACACTATTCAACTGGCACAGGCCCAGCCCAGGCCCGAACTACATCTGGGCTCAAAAATAAATGGATAGGGCTGGGATTTTTTTACGCTCCGGGCTTTTCTATGCCCCTACTTCTATGGTGGTGACAACATAAAAGTTTTCTATAAAAGGATTTGTATGTCGAAAACAAAATTCATAACTTATGGCAAATGTTAGCAGTGGCGGAACGACGCTTTTATTAAAGGGTGGGCAAAGCGGCAAGCGACGGTCAATCAACCGACAATGTCAATAACTGCTGATGACATTTTCAATTGACAGAATTTCGTTGTATTAGACTCTTTTTCATGGGAATATTTTTAAGCGTTGGATTCGAACATTACTTGTGGTACTTAGATCCAAAGGTTGGAAATCACTACTGAGGCTGATTTTTGGTACGTAGGTCCACCTAGGGATGGGCCAAACATTCAAATTTGAGAGTGGGCAACTTAAGAATGTTGCACGTGACCTCCTACTGTAGTCCACCTAGGGATGGGCCAAAAATTAGAAGTTGAGGGTCGTTGAGTACCCTAGGCTCCGCCAGTGCATGTTGGAGAAGAATCCACATTACATAGTTTCTTTCCAATTCAAGATGTTTATAATCTGTTTGTGGATGATTGCACCATACCAAATCCGACGGCTCTAGCTTCCAGGTCATACCACATGTCAAATTCAGCATACCTACTTAACACCTCAGCGATTACAAAAAAAAAAAAAAAAAACCCCTCAGCAATGGTTTGGACCAGGGTTTAAAAAACGGCTGTTATAACGGATTCGGACCTCCCCCGTTACGTTATCTACTGTTATAACGCTTTAAACGTTATAACGAAAATAACGACAGTCATTTTATGGGAAATTTTGTGAAAAAAGTCTGCTATTCCCGTTATTTTCTATTTTTGAAATTCAAATTTCTTTCAGCGCCACTATTTCAGTTATTTTCCCATTTTTGCCCCTGAGCGGTACAATTCGTTATAACAGAAAAAATGCTAACGCACCAGGCCGTTATACCATTATAACAGCCCCCTTTAAACCTTGGTTTGGACAATCATGTAAGAAAAAGCCATGATAAGCGTGTTAATCGGCCAGGATCGTTTTAGGCCCATCCAGCTGTCAGGTCCAGGCTTGGGCTCTATGAATAGGCTCATAGGGCAAGTCTGAGCTTTCTTTTGAGGCCCGTTAACTTGTTTTTCTTTTTCGGGAACTCGTATTTGCGCACCCCATTTCCTATCCTGGTGGACTCCTAGTTGGGGCACACCCCAAAAAGAGAGATCTCTCTAAAACTTGGCTGACTGGTGACCATCACTGACCGACTACAAAATAAGCCACGTGGCATATTTTTAGAGGACACTGACCTTATAGATGTTTGGCCACTCTCTAGGTGGCCCTACAAACCAAAAATCAACTTGATTAGTGATTTCCAAGCATTGAATGGAGCCATTTTCATGGGTAGATTTAACTGTGGGAATTTGAGCATTATCAACCATTATTTGGGGTACAAGTTCGAAAGGTTTGAAATCACTAATCAGTCTGATTTCTTGTTTGTAGGTCCACCTAGGGATTGGCCAAACATCCATACGGTCAGTGTCCTCTAAAAATATGCCACATTGATCATTTTGTGAGTGGTCAGTGACCATCACCAGTCAAGTTTTAGAGAGAGATCTCTCTTTTTGGGGTGTGCCCCGATTACGAGTCCATCGGGATAGGAAATGGGGTGTGCAAATATGCGCTCCCTTTTCCAATACATATGCCAAATTTGCAGGCGAATAAACTAAGCCATAAGGGACGAACGAATAAACCTTTGATGAGGGACGTCAGTGTTGATGAGGGACCACATAATGAAACACATGGTAACTCTTTTAGGTTGACCGTATTGATGTTTGGTCGTCTCTAGGCGGACCTACTGCCCAAAAATCATCCTGATTAATGATAATGCAATGGTTAGAAATCACTAATCAGGATGATTTTTGGTATGTAGGTCCGCCTAGGGATGGGCCGAACATCCATACAGTCAGCACTCAGCAGTATCTAAAAGTATGCCACGTGGCTTATACTATAGTCCGTCATCAATCGGCTAACTTGATCCGAAGGCTTGATCTTAACCCGAACCCTCAAATCCAACCCACATATGGGATCCAGTTCGAGTCGGGTCTAATCGAAGGATTAATGGCGTCAACCACGAATCCAAAAGTGATTAGATTCATTTGGGCCATTGGACTAATCTTTACAGCTATAAGCTACATGTGGAATACCACGTAGGAGCTGTACGATCCACCGCTTGATGGGTCCCGCATGAAATTAAGATCTTCTCTGCGAAAGTAATGATTGAAACCATCTGATGTATAACACTTGGGGAAAAGAGTCCAAGAAAATGTTAAGATAAATTGGATGGTTCCGATCATCTAATCTGGTTTATTAGAGTAAAACCTCTGTCACAGCGTTGCGACAGACGCTTCTGTCACAACGCAGAATATGAGCAACGTGGAACACTCTTAGTGGACGATGATCCCTCGGTGGACCTATAACCCAAAAAATCAGCTTGATTAGTGATTTCTAAGCGATTGGATTGAAGTTATTTTCATGGGTTGATTTTAAAGGTAAGAATTTGAGCATTAGTGAGCTTATTTGGTTGCAAAGATCCAAAGGTTTTAAATCACTAATCAAGCTGAGTTTTGGTTTGTAGGTCCACTGAGGGACTGGACAAACATCAATATGGTCAGCGTCCACTAAGATTGTGCCAGGTAGCTCGTATTTTGCGTTGTGACAGAAGCTTCTGTCACAACGCTGTGACAGAAGTTTTACTCCTCCTAGGAAAGACCAACCAAATGATTGAGTACACACGTTGCTTTCATGCCACTGTATTGACTACTTTTAAAACGAAAATGCTATCCCACGACTAACCGCTAAAAAAGAACCGTGCAGTAGAGCTGTAGACTGTCGGATTCAAGAGATCCATGGTTCATGTGGCAACTACTGTCTACGTTAAATCCAACGGTCTAGAGTTGAACTGCACGGCTGGTTAAGCATAAGTGGATAGCTCGACCCCATTTAAAATAGGGAGCGTGTATGATGTTAATAAGGAATAATATTTGTTTCTAAATCTTAATTATTACTTCATCGTGGGATCTAATAATTAGTTTTGATTAACTTGTGGTGTACTTTATTTACACTGTCGGCAGGCTAAACTAAAGTAAGTCCAGAGGGGAGAGATGCAGATACAGATCCAGACCTTGCAACCGACAGCTATTCAAGTGGACCCCCCCCCCCACACACCTCTTTCTATCAATTTCTCTTCAAACCAATCTCTCCCGATACGATATCTTCATCTTAATCGGTTTGATTAATTTGCTGTAAAACCTTCTCAATCACCATTACACAGTAGAATTAATTGTTTCCTGCCACGTGGTGCACATGAACAGGCTGATAGAATCACCTCCAATTCACAACCATCGAATTTATAAAATTTATTTTTATGGAATGTGCACCTTGCATATTTTCTCCACCATATAATCGAACGGATCATGCATTAGATCGGATGGTTTTGACGCAATAGGTTTACCCTGAAAATAAAGTCTTATCTTGCAAGTTACTTTAATCCCTATACTTTCAGACCATTGGATAGTCTTTGAAATTTGTGTGGTAATGAATCCCGAGGATATATAGTATTATTTTCCAATTTGTAAATGATGTAATCATACAAATGCGTGGGCACAGAGTATGACCCACCATTTGATGAGTCAGATCACAAATATTCGATCGGATGATGTTATTTGTTCCCTCTTCTTATAGGCTTCAACAAAGAGGGCTGAGATCTTATCCCCCAATTGGACGGTGGATCTTAGTAACTCACTCCTGATTTTGACAAATGCTTTGTCGGGGAGCCACCCGATGGTATGTTACAATTACGATCATCTAAGTGGATCAAGTTGTTGGGGGTAGAGGATCATCCTCATTGGTGGGATTGGAGGCCGGATCGGTGGGCTCCGATCCCAATCCTGATCGGTCCGATGCAGAATGGGATTGGCCCATCGAGCCGAGACAAAGTGGGAGTCCTTTGGGAGACAGTGATCTCGGGGCGAGATGATCCATTTTTGGATATGGTGGGTTCTGATCCTGATCCCGATCCGAATCAGTGATCCAGAATGGGATGGGCCCGATACTTCAAGTTCAAACCATGTTGGTGGACCTACCAATTGTCGCATCACGTCCATCAATTTCATCATACTAACATTTTTAGACCATTCCGAGATGAGACTTCGATTAAAGATTTACCAATATTCTTATTGGAAAATTAAAAAAGGATTACTTGCGTTGCTATGGATTAATAATCTAATTTAAGAACATAAAAAAAAAGTATCTCGAGATGATATATAGGTTGTCGAGAAAATCATGGTGAACCAAGTGACAAAATTACACGCTTCAAGAAAATACAAGAATATATAAAAAAAAAAGCTCTAAATGCTATATGGCCCCCGCATCAATCCCAAAACGAATAAAACAGCCTGTGGTAGAGCTGTGAACACAACATCTCACCTCCTTTCCTTTTTCTTTGTAACGCACAAGCAACAAGAAGAAGAAGAAAGAAGAAAGAAGAAGAAGCTTGTTTTTCTTCTTTCTGCAGAAACAATGAGCTCCATTTTTGAGAGCTTTCAGAAGCGGAGCTTCCTCCCATCCGCACCCATGAAGGAAGACCTCCCTATCTCTCAAACAAACTCAAAAGAACAAGGTTTACGTCGACGGCTCTCAGCTCTCTCCCTTAGAATTCAACCCATTTCCTCTTCAGCCTCTTCATGGGCCTTTTGCCGATCCAAATCTATGTCCTCCATTGGTGACGCTGGGAGTTCTGTACGGAAGTGGTGGGACTGGGGATGGGCTTGGATCTTGTCAAGAAAACCCATATTTGCTAAAGATCTCGAGATGAACGAAGAAGAATCCGCAATACTCGGCTGCCACAACAAAGGGAGTTGGAGACATGTTGTCTATAAGGTGAGGTTCGAACTCAAGAAGCTCGTGGGATCTAACCATGTTGGTGCACCTCAAGGGTTTAGGTACGATTCTTACAGCTATTCTCAGAACTTTGATGATGGGAAGAGGATGAGTTAAGGTTAAGCTTAAGGTTAACGTTAAGAAGTTATGGTTAAGTGTAGGTTACCTGTATTGTTCTTTATTTGTTTTATGGATATTATTGTGTTTGTAATTAGAATCTACAAGTGGGTTGGTGAGAATCCATTTTTTGTAATGGGGTACGGCTAACATGCACCCTAGGTGGTTCTCATTCTCATCTCGGCTCAACAAATTCTGAGCTAGGACTTTGAGTTTGAGCTACCAAGGCACGATTCAGAACCCCGGAAATTTAATCATGTGGGAATAAGGACCGGATCAATAAAGCACAGATCACGAAGTGAAGAGGGCGGTTGGATCCGATGGTTCAGATTGTTTGGGTGTATAGTTGTGCACGTTAGTGAGCATCTACTAGTACATATGGATTTTTATTTTTTATTTTTTTAATTTATTTTAGATCCTTGAACAAGATGAGTATCTGTATAAGTGTTTCTTAATACTTGACGAAACCTTGACCGGCTCAGCCGGACTAAAGATTAATGGTACTATTGTAGATCAAGGTTGAAATAACAGATCTGGGTCCTTCTGATCAGATGAAATCATTTCTTGCCGTAGATAACGGGTCCAATATTGGAATTCTTTCAGTTAGCTCGTGATGCGTACAAAAGATAAGGGGCACATGAAACTTAGTATGTCCACATGGGGGGCCCTGTACCCAGAAAATGTATTTTGTCGTTTAGTACTCCCTGCCCGTTATTAGGGATGTCAACGAGTTGACTCCCGGTTCTGGTGCCGAATGTATACAGAACCGGAACCTATTATATATACGAACGGTTCTGTTTCGTAATGGTTCTGGTTTCGATACAAAAAACAAGTAGTTTTATGACCGATACGATAAATGTCCGATTCTCCTGTTGTGCATGGGATACTCGTATGTTGTAGTTAAAAAAGTGAAAATTATAATTTTCATACTATAATTTAGAGAAAAAGAACCAAAAAAAAAAAAAAAATGTACAGCTTCAGATCATATATGTCGGTTCGGCATGATTTAAGATAACGCTGTTTTAACAGCCGTTAAAAACGGTAATGCCCAAGCCCGTTACGTTAAGAACTGTTTCGACCCTTAGAAAATAAAGGCCGTTATTTTTCGAAAACATTTGTGGAAAAAAGGCCAATGTTTCTGTTAAATTCAATTTTTTCGTTTTTGAAAATTTGAATTTTGAATTCCAGTGCCACTTTTTCGTTAAATTTCGTTTTTTTTTTTTTTCATTTTTCCCCATGTCCGTTTTCACGGTAACGCCCCAGTCCGTTATACCGTTTAAATGGCCTCTTTTAAACCTTGGGTTCGGAGCTTCAGGTCTTTCTAGAAAAAATTAGATGCAAAAGACTTTGGATGCAGAGGGCTCTCGTAGCCCTGTATTGCTCATCTTTTTGGGCCCACTGAACGCATGGATGTTTAGCACAACCTTTGGTGGATATACAGCTCAAAAAATCAGCTTGATTGATAATTGCTAACCGTTGGATTAAATACCAAAAAATGCAAAAAAGCATGCTTAATGAAATCTTAACGGCTAGAATCAATCCTAAAAAGTGCTAAAATCTATAGCTACAGAAAAGCAACCGGACTAACTTTGGTATATTCATCATAAGTCCTCTGCATCAAAAAACATTTCCGGTGTTTTCAGTTAGATTAAGAAATAACTAGTCCTGGAACCATGGTACCGGACCAGTTTCCCTCGGTTACCCGTTGACAGCCATATAGAACACACTATATTTAAGAATTGGGGGTTTGGTCCCACCACGAAATGGTCCCAGCTCGGACATCCCTTAAGCTAAAGATCACACGGTGGGACCACCATGATATTTTAGGCGTGAGTAGGTACGATGACTCACCATGGTTCACTGGCAGAAAGGTTTTAACCGAGTAAAACTTCTGTCACCAGCGGCGGAGCTAAGATTTTTTTCAAGGGGGGGGGCACCAGAGCTAGGTAATAGTAGAGGGGGAGAGGGGGGAGTAAAACTTTGATGACAGCGGGCTATAATCGAAGCCGATGACAGCCCACAATATGAGCGACGTGGCACATTATTAGTGGACGTTAACATTATGGATGTTCGGCCAATCTTTAGGTGAACCTACAAACCAAAAATCAATATGATTAGTGATTTTTAGGCGTTTGATTGGAGTCATTTTCATGGGTTGATTTTAACCAAGGGAATTTGAGCATTATTGACCATTATTTGGGTAAAAAGATCCAAAGGTTTGAAAGCACTAATCAGGCTGATTTTTGGTTTGTAGGTCCACCTAGGGATTGCAAAAGATCCATACGGTTAGAGTCCTCTAAGAATGTGCAACGTGGCTCATATTGTGGGCTCCTATCAAAGTTTTGCTCCTGGGGGAGTCTCTAGGGCAACGACTGAAGGGTGTAATTGAAAAGTCACAATGAAATTAGTTATAGCTCAAACTTTGAGCTAGCACCATATTTGTAACTTTACCGCTGCCACCTGGGCCCACTGACCGCATGGATGGTTACCCCACCCATTGGTGGACATGGATACAAAATATCAGCTTGTTTGATAATATTTCGCCATTGATTTTAGTACTAAAAAAAGTGGTTGAACCCAACGGCTAGAATCACCCTTAAAAAGTACTAAAATCTATTGGCTAAAGATTACCAATCATAGTGATATATGTATATCGACAAAGGGGTGGGCTAAACAGCCATGCGGTCAGTGGTACAGATGCAGCGGTGACTTAAAAAAAGTTGAGGGGGAGGGGGGGGGCACTTGCCCCCCCTGCGGCCCGTCTGTCACAATGGGATTGCAAATCACACAAACACAGCCAATGAGTTCTCGGTACGTACACCTAAAAAGCAAAAGCAATGGTACGTGGCAAAGCACTTGTGTACGTGCCGAGAACTCATTGGCTTGTGATTTACAATTTCGTGTGGTAGAAGTTTTACTCCATTTAACCTATTATGTAGAAGACCGACGACAATATGAGCCACGTGACATACTTTTAGAGGATGCTGACCGTATGGATGTTTGGCCAATCTCTAGGTGGACCTATAAACTAAAACCAACCTGATTAGTAATTTCAAACCTTTGGATATTGGTACCTCAATAATGCTCAAATTATACGGTTAAAAATAAACTCATGAAAACGACTCCAATCCAACGATTGGAAATCACTAATCAGACTATAAGGTCAGAAATCTCTAAGAATTTGCCACGTAACTCATATTATGGTGACCCTTGGGAAAAATATATAAGAATGGTACAAATAAAAAAACCTATTGATCGGATGGTTAAAATGAACAGATCTGGCCAAGATCAACGTGATTGGATTATAATGACTGTCTGATCTATAAAAGGTCTCACAAACAAATGATCCGATCAGGCTGACTTCAGTGTTTGATGTTTTGCACTTGGGATTCATCATAAGATGGGCCCCACCCAGCTAACGTGTACCCCATGTCCGTGATCACCGTTGCAGTCTTAAAGTCTAAAAGGGTTCTTGAAAATTATAAATTTATACCACCGACAAGCTGAAATCCCACAAGAAGTTGAAAGAAGAAGAAAAAACAGAGAAGTTCAAACTTTAAAAAAGGACAAAAAAAAAAAAAAGCAGGACGCATGCAGTGCACCAGAGGCTTCCTTTAATCATGGGTAAAGGGCCCACATGTTTATGGGCTCGAAAAAGGGGCGAGTTCACATGCTTCCATGTGCTGTTCACGGTCCACCTGTTTTCAAGACATGAACTTGGTAATGTATAGATTAAGAATAGTAAGGTGAAGCTTGTGATTCCTGTTGGACAATTACATTGTGGGCCCATCGTCTCAAGGCTTCATGCAACTTTTGTCTCGTTCTTCAAAGGAAAAAAACATGAGGCTTATGAGGTGAACTCCTTTATATCCACATCATAGAAATAGGTCCCACCTTAAAGATCTAAAAGGTCAGATAATCCTATTGGTTGCATCTTTTTTCAACGGTCCAGGGAATCTCACGAAAAAGTTAAAAGTAGGTTGCTCGGGCTGGGCTCATTTTGGACAGGCCGAGGCTTAAAAGCCCCTTCATACATGGAACGGTGGGTCCATATTGGCAAGACAATATTCTAAAAAGCACCGTGGGCCCACTCTGCCATGTATATAAGGCTGGCAATGGAACTGATCGACCCGGATCCGATAAATCCGGGTCCCGTACCTTATTTTTAGGATGGGTACCGGATAAAAGATTCTCGATTCGATCGGTACCGGATCGATCCTATACCAATCTGATATTGCCCTGGTATATAAACTATGGGTTGGGTAGGGCTCCAGGACCGGCCTTATTTGACAGGCTCCCGTTACAGGATACAATATGAGCAACGTGACACACTCTTAGAGGACTCTGACCGAATGGATGTTTGGCCGATCCCTACGTGGACCTACAAACCAAATGTCAGCTTGATTAGTGATTTCAAACCTTTGGATCTTTGTACCTCAAATACTGCTCAAATTCCCACAGTTGTGATCAACCCATGAAAATAAGTCCAATCCAACGCCTAGAAATCATTAATCAGGCTGATTTTTGGTTTGCAGGTTCACCTAGGGATTGGCCAAACATCCATAGGTCAGAGTCCTCTAAGAGTGTGCCACGTGGCCCATATTGTGTCCTATAACGGGAGCCCGTCAAATAAGGCCGGTCCTGGAGCCCAACCCATAAACTATATATATAATAGGTATTATATATGAATATATGCACGTATAGGTTGTCTTTTTTCGTACTATAACTGTTACATTTTTTTTTCATATACTTCTTTTTATGTGGCATATCGGACCGGACCCTGAACTGATCTAATCATATCAGATTGGATCCAGAACTGAATTTTATTGATCCGATCGGGTTCGGATCGGGTATAGACGATATCACTTGACTAGAGTAACTTACATGCATCGAGAATAAAAATGCACATTTTAAAACCCTCTCCGATTTGAATCCCTGTTTTAGCAACTTGAAGCTGTGTTTCAAAACCAATAAATCGACTTGACTCAAAAGTCTGTTGGGTTGAGTTGACTCATTAAAATTCAATTTAAATAGATGAGTTGACTCTTTTTCGTTATTTCTTTTCGGTGGGGTTTGCTTGTGCTGATCCTTCCCACTTTGTATTTCTTCTCTTTTTAATATCATCATCATTTAGCCAAAAAAAAAATAGCCAATCCCTAGATAGACCTACCTGCAACAAATCAGCATATTAATAGTTTTTTAAGATTTGATTAGAGTCGTTTTCACGGCTTTATTTTTAACCGTAGCTTTTGAGATCCAAAGGTTTGAAATCACTAAACAGGCTTATTCAGGTCCACCTTGGGATGGAACAAAAATTCATGCGGTCAATGGTCACTAAGAGTGTGCCACGTGGCTTATACTATTGTCCCTCATCAATGATGATGAGGGATGTCAGCGTGTTGGACACCCTGAACTGTGTAGGACGTACTCTAACCCAGGTTTTGTCTTTAGAATAGAGGCCTTTAATGATGGAAGTTTTTGCTTTTGAAAATAGAGAGGCTTTTAATTGTGTCACACGGGTGGCACTACCGGTCGTTGCTTTATAATAGTATAGATTCGGAGGTGGCACAAGTGCGGTGTACCTGAGTGAGCGTCTTGTGAAGCCCGTGTGAGGGGGCATGCCCCATAGGCTAACCCAGGTTTTGGCTTTAAAGTAGGAGTAAACTTCATTGTATCTAAAAAGTGAAATCTCAGGTTTTTGGATGAAACTTTCTTTAGAAAACTAACAAAAATTTCACATATTTCCTCGCAGTTGACTTAGACGAGTCCAAGTTGACTCCGTGTGAATGTCAAGTTGACTCGGTGTTTAGCTCCATACTTTCAAGTCTATCTGTCTAAATAAAATCCGACTTCTTCTCTACACTAATGGGCTTTACATACCAAATGGTGGGCTGGCATGGTTAAGACTCAAGATCAAGGTTCCAAGTATCGGCTGATCCCGGTCTTAATCGGGTGATCCAGATTAGGGCTGCAACTCGGGTGGGTTGGGTCGGGTTGGAGGTCAACCCTAGCCCAACCCAACCTTAAAGGCTGTCAACCCTAACCCAACACAACCCAAGGTCGGGCCTAGATTTTCCAACCCTAGGTCGGGTTAGTCTGGTTAATTGGGTTGGTCAATTTCTTAATTTTTTTATTGGTTGAAAATATTGTTGAATTTTTTCATATTAAAATACTTTGTCGGTCAATACAATAGCCGTTGTGCTAACCATTAAATAATAATAACTTCATTTTCAAAGCTCGTGAAAGAAAACATGATATTTTCATAATAACGGAAAAGTTCATCAACTCAAATACATGATAAACGTCACTAAAGAAATAACCAAAAACAATCGGTGGAGAAAAATACGATATTTTCACTATCAACCGATCACATAAAATGCCAAAATGTAGTTTCAATGACATTTGGTAATATCACACAAAGGTCATAATTACTAAGGATAAACATCCATGGGTTGCTGCATTTGCCAAAATGTAGTGTTGATATTTGTCGGTAAAACTAAAGGGTCAGGATGAGGGGACAACAATTTCATACAACATTTTTTACAACAAAATTGGCGTCGGCCAGTATTGGAATGAGATAATTCTTTGGCAAGGATGGTCTTTATAGTGAGGAGATCATCCTCACAAAAATTCAAATCAATCTGATATTCGTAGACTGGTTCACAAGTTGAAGATTTATGGACCATTTATTTTATCTTTAACTTGAAAACCACATTTGATGGGGTTAGAAATTTCAGAATAAGCTGATTTTTTGTAGGGTTGATCTATATGCTGATTTTTTGTAGGGGTGATCTATATGCTGATTTTTTGTAGGGGTGATCTATATGATGAGGAGATCATCCTCACCAAAAATCAGCTATTGATTCATCTTTCATGTGGGTACGTCAAAATTGTTGTAAGTTGTATGAAATTGTTGTCCCCCGATATATATATATATATATAGTTTGTAAGTCGGACTCGGTTTAGGCCAAGCCTCAACCCTAACCCAACCCAATTTGATCGGGTTACCAAAAATTCGGCCCAAGCCCAACCCAAGTTCTAAAAGGGCTAACCCAACCCAACCCTAAGGTCTGGTTCAACCCGTCAGGCTCGGGTTGAGCCCGCCCAAGTTGCAGCCCTAATCCAGATCGGTTGGATCGCCCGATCCAGCTGAGTCGACTCGCCGAGTCAACACATTTTTTCTGATTTTTAAAAAAATTGTTTTTTATGCTTTTTTTTTTTTTCATTCAAAGAGGCTGAAATGGATCAAATCAATTTTTTATGATTTTTTTTAATTTTTTGATTTTTTTTAAATTGTGTCACGGGATCACGCAGGATCAGTCCGATCCAACAGATCAGGATCGGGATCGGAGGTGGCTGATCCTACGGCCGACCCTGAGACTTGTTAAATGTAGGTTGACCGACATGAACGTCTCTCAAAAGCTACAATGGCCCGGCCTTACATGGTGATTCATGATTGTTCTTGATGCTAAAACTGCTCGACAAATATCGAAAACCAAGCATTATATCATGTTCCGAAAAGAGAAGAGAGTTATGAGACAAGATTAATGCATATTCTTGCATATCTTTGGCTGTGCGAATATTGCAATTTAATTTCGAAATATATCCATGACATACCGCTGTACTCGAGCAGTAATGACCCAACCTCGACCCGTTACGTTATTACGAGAATAACGCCCAAACAAAAAACAAATTGGGTTTAATACTATTACACCCATTATTTTTCAAAAAATTTATTATACCATTATCGAACTTTATTGAAAAAAGGTTGTCCCACGATCTCAACCCCTTTTTTTACTTCAGATGTGACCCGTTACAACAATCATAATGCTAACCAAGGTTTAAAAATCGGACGTTATAATGAAAATAACGGCCATTATAACAGATTCGGACCTACCCCGTTACGTTATGCACCATTAAAACGCCCAGAAAATAACGGCCATTTTTTTTACATTATAGCGAAAATAACGACCGTTATTTTCTGGAAAACAAAGTGAAAAAATGGCTGTTTTTCCGTTTTTCCATTATTTTTCCATTATTGAAATTTCAGCACCATTTTTATCGTTATTTTTCATTTTTCCTGTTTTTTCCCATTTTTACCCGAGCGTTTTTTTCGTTATAACGGAAAAAACGGTAACGCCCCCAGACCGTTATACCGTTATAACGGTCCCTTTTAAACCTTGATGCTAACCGTTAAAAGGGACCCTTATAACGTTATAATGGGTCATTTAAAACCATGTCTTTTTTTGCCAGATGATGCAATCCTATTAGGCTGAAACACACCTCATGGAGAGGTGAGGTGACAAAACATGTGGACCTCTTCGATCCTGCCACCTCAACTGCCATGTATAAGAAAGCCCCACTGTACAGAAAAGAAACAGGAGTGAGAGGGAGACACTCATCAGGGTCCACTCTTCCTGAATTTTTACCCCACTCCTTGGTGGACGTACACAACACAAATCAGCCTGATTGGTGATTTGGAGTGGATGGAAGCGATCTTTATGAGGTGATTCAAGTCTTTGGATTCAAATATTTTTCGGGTACTCAAATCCAACAGTTCGAAATCACTAATCAAGCTGATTTTTGGTATGTACGGACACCAAGGGATGGGCTAAATATTTTGGGTTAGTGGGCCCGGAAGAGAGCTACTCTCAGCAAGAGTTCTCTCAATGCCTTTCCCCACCCAAAAGATCGTACTTATTTTATATTTTCTTTTGTTTTCCTGTTTTTTTTAGGTGAGTAGTGTAAGTGTACTTGCACTTGTGCATATTGATTCAAACGGAGGCCAAAGTCGGCCCATGTATTCCAAGAGCCTTAGCATGTCATGGGCTAGTTGGTAAGGTATAGGGTCGTAAATGGGCTGGGCTGGACCAACAGGTTTAGGCTTAGCCGGCTATATGGACGTGCTTAAAACATTGGGATTGGGCTTGCTATAAGGCCAGTGAGATGATTGGGCCAGTCTTAATTAAAGTTTTAACATAAATAATTTTAGGCCCAGAGGAACTGTAATGACCAAGCCCATTAAAACTATTCATGGGCCAACTTGGGTCTACATTATTTAGTGCCATCATGTTACGGGCTGGGCTTGGTCCATTGGGCAGAGCTCTCACGCCCCAAAACCGGCCAATCAACAACACTAGTAAGGCCTAACCTGGCCTACTGTAGATGGATCTCAGCTCTTCAAAGTCCATAATATTGTGGAGGTCATTCTTTTTTATTTTTTTTTGCAGTCATCATCGCCCCACGGAAGAAGCCAGGCTAAGCCTGGACCCGGTCATTGCCGGTGAAGGGGGTTTCTACTCCTGGCACAACTGCCCAAAGGAGGAAACCTGCCTGCGTGGGTTTGATCCCACGAGCTCCCGAAAGAGGTGGAACCATCTGATCTGCCATGGGGAGGTCGTACTGCTGCATCCATAAACTGTATTCAATGAACATCAAACGACCCAGATTGCGGACCATGTATTCCACGTGGGAGGGTGTGGTTCCATGCAAGGTTTAAAAGGGGCCATCATAATAACGGTATAACGGATTGGGAGCATTATCGTTTTTCCGTTACCAACGGATTGTAACGCAGAGGACCAAAACATGGGAAAAAACAGAAAAAAAAATGGATATAAAATTCAAATTTCAAAATTTCAGTAAAAATTATAATGGAAATAATGGGTGTTTTTTTAACAAAAAAAATGGTCGTCAAACGGTATGTAACATAACGAGAGAGGTCTGTTTCCGTTATAACGGTCGTTTTTAAAGACCATTGTTTCATGAAATCTTATCCCTAGTAATCAAATATCGTTTTACACGTTTTTATCTCCGGAGAAATGCAATACATCAATCGTACCTCTGTAATCTGTGTAGGTTTCTGCCTTCGTTTTAAATTTGGAGTAAAACATTGCTCACTGTCACTGATCGCCCACCATATAATCCACGTGGCACATTTTTAGAGAACACTGACCGTATGGGTGTTTGCCCAATTAAATAAAAAAATCAACATGATTAGTGATTTCTAAGCGTTGGATTGGTGTAATTTTCATGGTTTGATTCTAACAGTAGGAATTTGAGCATTTGGGGTACAAGGATCCAAAGGTTTGAAATAACCAATCAGGCTGATTTTTGGGTTGTAGCTCCAAGTAGGGATTAATCAAACATCCATACGGACAGGTCCTCTAAGAGTGTGCAACGTGGCTCATTATGTGAGCAGTCAGCAGTTTCCCTGACCATCGGCAGTCAGAGAAGTTTTATTCATAACTTTGCATCCCTTAACACGCTCTACCTCCTTACTTGCTTCCATAGATACGAAAATCCTTGGTGATGTTCTCGAACTTAGCCCACCCCTCTTGATAGCTACTAGTAATAACTAATAAGTACCAAAATTTGGTCCTTTTTTGGATCCAAATTACATCTCAATTTGAGGAGGAGCAATAATTGTTCTCTGTTTGGAGTAAAGTCGAACACAACAGTGATCCAGAAAATAAAACACCGTACTAGCCCAATAATAAGCCATAAATCTAGTCCCTATCATAACAGAACACGTAACTATAATTGCAACCTCTTTCTATCTCCCCAATTAAATGCCGCAGTACCCAATCTTGCCTTCCTTTTTTTTTTCCTTCTCCGTTCCGATTGTTGTGCCAAACAGGAAAAATCATCTTTGATCCTCTCAACAAGCAACGGGAGCTAGGGCCGGCAACGGGTCGGTTTGGTCAGGGTACCTAGTAGCAGTGTACCTGTGTACTCAAAACCAGAACCTATTTAATAGGTCGGTTCTGGGTTCTCTCGGTTCTGGTTAGGGATCCAATGGGTTGGTTTAAGTCGGGTACAACTGCATCTAAAGCCAGATCCCATTAGGGTCGTGATGTAACAAGGTATACCTGAGATCTTTTCGTTTGCGGAAGCTACATTTTTGGTAGTCACCACTGCCATCTGGGCCCACTGACCGCATGGATGTTTAGCCGACCCCTTAATAGACATTCATACCAAAAATCTGTTTGTTTAATGATTTTTAGCCTTTGGTTTTAGTACTCAAAAAATAGTTGCATTCAATGGCTATAAGAACGCATTAAAAAGTGCTAAATATTGTTAAAATCTAATGGTTATAGATTACCAATCAGAGTGATTTTTTGGTCTGTATATCCATCAAGGGGTGGGATAAACATCCATGCGGTCAGTGGGCCCAAATGACATTGGTTAGTAACAAAAATCGTGCTTCAGCATTTGAAACAGTTTCAGGCATACCTTGTTACATCTTTTTCCATCCCGTTGTGTGGGGTCCGAGTTTGATGTGGAGGCTTCAAAGATTTGAAGTCCCCCTCTCAAAAGGGCTGTTCTTTGGTACCGACTTCGGTATCAAAATTTTGATGCCGAAGTCCCTCAATTTGCCATGTAGTAGACTCTTTCGGGCTCACTGACTCCATGAATATTTGGCGCACATCTTGGTGAACCCACACACCAAAAATCAGCGTGATTGGTGATTTTTAGCCGTAGGATTTGATCACTTTTCATCATGGGCTTTATTAACATTCTGATGATGTGGTTACAAGCCCATGATTAAAAAGTGCTCAAATTCAATGGCTAGAAATCACTAATCACGCTGATTTTTGGTGTGTGTGTCCACCGAGATGTGGGCGAAATATTCATAGAGTCAGTGGGCTCGAAAGAGTCTACTATGTGGCAAATTGAGGGACTTCGGCATCAAAATTTTGATACCGAAGTCGGTATCATAGATTTTTCCCTCACAAAATGCCAGGTAGAGTACGCTTTAGATCCCATTTACCTTTGGGATGTTTGGCTCACTTCTCGATGGATCTACACATCAAAAAAACAGTTTGATTGGTAATTTATAACAGCTGGAATTAGCATTTTAATAGCGTAACTCTAAGCCGTTGGATTTGAGCATTACTTTTTAGATTCTAATATGTAACTGTTAGAAATCATCAATCAAGTTGATATTTGGTATGTAGGCCCATCAAGAGGTAGACTAAACATCATAAGGTCAGTGCGCCCTAAACTGAGGTCCACATGTCAGTTCTTCTATTATGTATGGCGGTTCTGATTCTGGTACCAAAACAAAACCGATGTGTATCTGGTTCTCCGTATGTTGCTTTTGTATGAAATAAAATGATTCTTTCCTACTAAAGCTTTGAAAGAACTTTTGACATTTTTAGCACTACTATATATGTCGTTTTTGGGTCCTATCAGTTTCGGATCCGGTTCGGTCCAGGTTCTAGTGTTTCAAGAATCGGAACCTATTATATACTTCAATTTCAGGTGTAGCGGTAAAACTGCTATAGGGGTTTGCTCGCTTTGATCGTGTGTTCAAACTGCTCGGCCTCTCATGTTAAAGCCAGTTGTCTGTACGGGAAACTTACGTGGGCTTGGTGAGATTAATCCCATCCAACGAGGTGTGGGGATACCCTTCGATATGACATCATCCGTTATTTAATTTCCCTTTTTCCTACATTTGGTCCGGCACATTACAATCCATTACAACGGTTGTTATAACCGTGAAAATGATAACGCCTCTAATCCGTCATACCATTATAACGTCCCCTTTTAAACCCTTTTTGTACCATGGTCAACAGGTCAAGTCAATAGAACCTCCAATCAAGGTTTAAAGGGGGCCGTTACCATTAAAAAGTGTCGCTGAAATTCAAATAAAAAAAATAGAATTTAATGGATTTTAATGGCCATTTTTTTTCTACAAAAATTTTCAAAATTTAACGGCTGTTAAAAACGATTTTAACGGCCATTAAATTCATAGCGTCAAAACGTGTTTAAACGGTTTTAACAGAAATGGGCTTGGGGCGTCACCGTTTAAACGGCCATTTTTAAAACCATGCCTCCAATATGCTGTCAAGTGTCAACCCGTTTGATAAAACATTACATGGTTAAGGAAGGCACGAAAAGATTAAGCTCCACAATTCAATGGGCCCCACCTAACTAAAGGATTTTCTAATGCAAAATAGCATGCATAGTCACATTATGAATCGGGTTCAGAATGAATCGTGGTTGATCCAAAACCGATCCAACAGTTTATTGGATCATGGTGCTTATATCCATACCTGATCCATCTATATAACAAAACAGGGAAGTTGTCTCCCCACTTATACCCCCTCTTATCTATTTAGACAAAGAAGGGCTGAGATCTTATCCCCCAAATAGATGGTGGATCTCAGCCATTCACACCCAATTTTGACAAACGCTTTGTTGGAGAGTGCCGTGGGCATGGGCCACCACCCACTATCTATATAACAAGTGACAGTGGTTGTCTTATACCCCTCTTATCTTATATGGCTTCAATAATGAGTGGCTGAGATCCACTATGCTTCATATCGATGGCTGATATTAACTCCCACCCGATTTTGACAAATACTTTGTCGGAAAGTACCGCGGGCACGGGTCACCTACGCATATAACAAGACAACTCAGTTGTATTCTCTTATCTTATCCATCCATCTAATATAGACGGTTAGATAAAGAGTGGTTGAGATCAAATCCATCGATCTAATGTGGACGATTAGATTTCAGCCACTCAATCTGCCTCATTTGACCTCAATTTATACAAAATTTGAATTTCAACACCGTTATTTTTTGTTATTTCTATTATTTTTTCATTTCTCCCTCTGTGCGTTACAATCCGTTATAATGGAAAAAACGGTAACACCCCAGTCCGTTATACCGTTTGAGTGCCGAAGACACCTAATTTTTGCAAATGCTTTTATCGGAGAGTGCCATGGGCACAGGCCATTTACTATTCTATATAACAAAATACATTGGTTTGTCTCCCTATTTATACCTCATCTTATAAGCATCAACAAAGAAGGGGCCGAGATCTAATCCTCCCCCAAATGAACGATGGATCTCCGCCACTCACCTGATTTTGGCAAATTCTTTGTCGTGGAGTGCCGATGGCACGGGAACCCACTAGCACTTTTACATAATATAATATATTTCCCCGCTAATATTGTATTGGATCAAGGTAGATCCCGAACTGATCTGATTATTTGTTCATGATTCTATAAGAGAATCTGTGATGAGATGCATCTCACACACCTTATTACAATGGATTCCCTTATAAGATTTCTAAGTCGAGACTCATCACCAGATTGGGTTATCATGGTTTCCTGATCCATTGTCAACCCTTACTAGACAATGTGTAAGATGCAGTGAATGGTTGGAATCATCGGATTGTGTTATTTCACACCTGAGAATTTCCGCGAGTGGAACCATGGACGTAACCTTGCATGTATCCCACGTGTCCTGATCATCACAATCTATAGTTGAGAAAATCACATTTTCGTATCTCGAGAAAAAACCCGAGATTACAGACCGCAGAATTGGTTGTTTAGAACAGCTGGTTGAAGGACCGTTGGGAAAATTTATGGCGGGGAGGAGTTTGTTGTTGCCTGGAGTAAAACTTGTATCACAAGATGTTGTGACGGAAGCCAGTCACAGCATTCAATACGAGCCACGTGGCATACTATTAGAGAACAATGACCGTATGGATGTTTGGCCAGTCCCTCGGTGGACCGGTACACAAAAAACAGCTTGATTAGTGATTTCTAACCGATTGGATTGAAATTATTTTCATGGGTTGATTTTAACGGTAGAAATTTGAGCATTATTGAGCGTTATTTGGATGCAAAATTCAAAGGTTGTAAATCACTAATCAGGCTGATTTTTGGTTTGTAGATCCACTGAGGAACTGGCCAAACATCCATACCGTCAGTGCCCCCTGATCGTGTGCCACGTGGCTCATATTGAGTGCTGTGACCGGCTTTCGTCACAACATCTTGTGACACAAGTTTTACTCGTTGCCTGGGCAAGATTTTTTTTGGTCCCTCTAGGTTCTAGGGCAGTACCTACCACAAGTAGAGAGGCTTTGGAAGGCGTTACGAGCTTATTGCTAAACGACAAACCTTTAGGGTGGACCCCAACCTACGCCTAGATGGCCACGTCGGCACGTAGTCTGTAGCGTGTGCACGAGTGCATCTGATCTGTCCTGTCACCTCGCTTGCCGGCTCTTGCACGTGCGTCCCCTTCTGAGAAGCCATTAGATTTCATTCGTTCATTTCCTCTGGGAAATGATTTTTCCACTGAGCTTTTTACCTATATAGACTATAGGTCAATATTGACACAAATGCCCTTCAGATGTAAGGACAGGTATGAACAGTTGCTGTAAGGGTATTTTTGTCAAATGATGACAAATATTGACTGGAAGATGTAGAAAGCTCACTGAAAAAATCATTTCCCTTTACTCTTCCACAATCTCTATAAATATCTTTAGATGCGCGGTACTCTGGACGGACGCAACATACTTCATTCGCAGAGCTTTTTGGGCCCACAAATCAGCTTCAGTGATGATTCCTAGCAGTTGGATTTTGTACCCAAAAAACATGCTGAATCGAACGACTAGAATTAATCTTAAAAGGTTCTAAAATCCATGATCACAATAACCAATCAGGCTGATATTTTGTATTCGTATCCAAGGTTTAAAGGAGGCCGTTTTAACGGTTAAATGGACTGGGTGCGTTACTGTTTAAACCGCCGTTAAAACAGATTGAAACGGCCAGGAGTAAAAATGCAAAAAACTGGAAAAAATGGAATTTAACGGATTTTAACAGAAAAAATGGTGCTGAAATTCAAATTTTGAAATTTGAAAAATTTTTAAAAATATAGAATTTAACGGATTTTAACAGAATTAAACGGATTTAACAGCCGTTATTTTCACAAAATTTTTCAGAATTAATCGGCTGTTTAAAAGATTTTAACGGCCATTAAAACAAAAAAACAATGGCCGATTTATTCAAAACCGATAAAACGTGTTTAAACCGTTTTAACAGAAACGGGCTTGGGGAGTTACCGTTTAAACGGCCATTTTTAAAACCATGTTCATATCCACCAAGGGGGGATGGGCTAAACATCCATGCAGTTGGTGAACCCTACAAAATTTGCTATGTACGTAGGGCCACGAGAGTCCTCTGCATCTAATTTTTTTTTCTCTCTTTTTACTTTTCGTTTTAAATAATTTTAGAAAGGCTGTCATTAACAAGGGGAAAAGGGCCATTTATAGTGGGTAAGGTTGATACGTGGATAAGGGTGTCCATGATGGATGGTCAGAAGCCACGTCAGCATGTTATATGGAAAGAAAATCTCAATAGTCTGCAATGGCACACCAGGCTATATTTATCCATATCTAAGATATTGTGGAGATCATTACCTAATTATATATTTGAAAATAGGGTATTTTTTCAACGTCCTTGAAATTTAAAAATAATAAGTAATACCCCCATACTTCAAACTTTAGGAATACCGCCCTTGACCTAGTCTAGTCATCACTGACTCATGTTAAATGTAACTTGTATCCCGTACTTGCACGTTAATGAACCAATGAAAGGACCAAAATGTAGTAGATACATGGTTCAAAATCTCTGATCGGTCTTGGGATCGGAGGGTGCCGATCCTGATCGGAATCGCCCAAATATTGGTTATATCGGCGAGATGACCCAAATATCAGTCAGATTGGTGGCTTTCAATCCCAATCCGGATCGCCCGATCTAGAACAGGATCGGCCGAGACTTCGAACCATGTGTAGATACAACGTTAGGGGCTAGTGATGCAAGTGGCGTTTTAACTCGAGTTATTAAACGGTTAAATTAAGTATTCCTAAAGTTAGGGTATTACAAATTATTTTCAATTTTCAAGAGGGTTTATTAGTCTAAAGAGAAGCCTTGATCGTACACTTGGCACACGTGCAATGGCTGGGAACTAGGTGACGTCATTATTGCGGGTCCTGTCAAGGGAATCATCTCGGAAAAAATTGAAGTCATTTGATGATCATGGATTAATTTCTACATTGTTGACCACGCTTGTTTTCTAGATATATGTAACAGATCAGATAGTTATGATGATTATCTCGTCTGTTTGATCATATGGGCCTCATATATCACCAAGGTGGGCCACAATGAATCGTAGATTGCGTTCTTTATGCATTTTTTTTTGCTTTGGGGTAGTGTTTGTTTGTATCGTCCTGAGGATGACACTGTAGCACGTCGTTCCATATGTTAAGCTTTTGATATTCTTCGAAACTTGTGCAGTAGGAATCTGACGAACACAACACAAATTTCAGAAAAGAATCAATGGCTTGAACATATGAAGAAGAGAGGAGGTGGTAGTGTGTCGTCCTAAGGACGATACTAACATGAGATTTTCCTTCCCTAACGATGATCCTTTTATGGAACTTATTGCTGATTATTGCGGACGTACGATTAAAAGGAGTGCATGAATTTGCAGAGAAATCGAGGTCTATGATTGAAATGCAAGCAAATCCGATTGTAAATTATTATAATCAGTGTTCGAGAGAGGAGGGAGAGAGCAATGAATGAGAGATCTGACTTTGCTTCCTCAACTGTGTCTCTCCTGCGGTGGGGCGTACCGAGAGATGGAGCAGGTGTGCCAGTCCGTCCTTTATCTTTATTACGTTCACCACCAAATACCCGTACAGGTATCCTTCTTTTTTTTTTTTTAGGCTCAGGCTCCAGTTACCGCCCTAAAATGACAGGCTCCGGTTACAGGACACAATAGGAGCCACGTGGCACATTCCAAAATAGCCTGATTAGTGATTTATAGGCGTTGGATTGGACTTATTTTCATGGGTTAATCTCAACTGTGGACTTTGAGCAGTATTTCAGGTACAAAGATCTAACGCCTAGAAATCATTTTTGGTTTGTAAGTCCACCTAGGGATTGGCCAAACATCCATACGGTCAGAGTCCTCTAATAAGGCGCCACGTAGCTCATAAATTGTCCCGTAACCGGAGCCTATAATTTTAGGGCGGTAACTGGAGCCTGACCCTTTTTTTTTTTTATTCTCTTCCCCTCTTAAACTACCCTTGCTTTCTGCTTGTTAAAAAAAATTAAAAATAAAGCTGTGCTGGCTCTATACCAAGGTTTAAAGGGGACCGTTATAACGGTATAACGGACTGGGGACCATTATAACGGTATAATGGACAGCCGTTATAACAAAAAAATGCTCAGGGTAAAAATGGAAAATAACGGAATATAACAGAAAAATGGCTCTGAAATTCAAATTTTGAATTTTAAAATTTGAATTTCAAAATTTCAAAAATAAAAAATAACGGAATATAACAGAAAAAACAGAAGAAAAAAAATAAAAATAACAACCGTTTATTTTTTCACAAAATTTTCCAGAAAATAACGGTCGTTATTTTCGTTATAACGAAAAAATAACAGAAAATAACGGCCGTTATTTTTTGGACGTTTTAACGGTCCATAACGTAACGGGGTAGGTCCAAATCCATTATAATGGCCGTCTTTAAACCTTGCTCTAAACTACGCATTTGAGCTTAGATAACCCTATCATGGAATGTAAGCTTACGTGAGAGAACTTTAAGGGTAGCCCTAGTTCCTTAAAGCTAAGGGTGTTAATTTTTATTTTCCGGTGATACATCAGGTGGAAAGTCCGACCGGGCAGGGTCAACGGAAGCTGCTGAGGCGAAGGCAATCTTGAATAGCCTTCAAGTGCGCAACTCAATATGCAAGGTTGGATCGTATTTTGCTGGAGTCGGATGCTCATGCCCTTATTGAAGTTATCAAGAATGACTCATTGCAGACTGGTTGGTTCTATGGGAATATTTATTCTTTTATTTTGGACTTATCATCCCTTTTCTCAAACTTATCTTCTAAATTTTCTGGTCATCTAACTTATTAATGTTACTGTTAATACTATTACTGTTCGCAGGCTCGTACTTAATTTTGCTACTCCCTTGATTTGGAATAGGCTGCCCCCTCCCTAGGTTCGGAAAGCCATTGAGGAGGACAACCGTCTGATCCAATCTAGCAGTTTGTCAATTTTTACCGTTTAATCGAAACTAGATTGGAATTAGAACGAAAATACGGTTCCACATTTTTTGAAACAGACTAATAAAGAACCAGAACTTGAACCGAACTGAAAATAACTGTTCTGATTCTAAGGCCTTGCTTGGTTCACAGCAAATTGAGTGCAATGCACTCACTTGCCACAATATTGGTTGAAAGTGATTGGTTGGAGGAGTCCAAATGACTACCGTGCAAGTGGTTAACAAGGACTTGCAAACTCCTTAACAAAATAGATGCAAGGAAGTGCAGCCCAAAAACTGATGCAAACAAGTGCATTGTGTTAACTCAAAATTATTTTTTTTCCAAAAAACAACAACAATAATAATAACAACAACCGAAATTATTTTTTATTATTATCTTTTTATTTTTATTTCTTTACTTTTTAGTTTTCTATTTTTTGATTGGGTCAGGATCGGGGGACAACTATTTGGCATACCCTCATAGAAGATGAATCAATGGCTGATTTTTGGTGAGGATGATCTCTGTGGTGAGGAGATCATCCTCATAAAAATTCAAATCATTCTGATATTTATAGACTAGTTTAGAGTTGAAGAATTATGGACTGTCTATTTTTACCTTGTAACTTGAAAACCACATTTGAGGGGGTTAGAAATTTTGGAATGTGCTGATTTTTTTGTGGGGGTGATCTATATGGTGTAGAGATTATCCTCGCCAAAAATCAGCCATTGATTCATCTTCTATATGGGTACACCAAAATGGTTATCAAAAGTGGTTGTCCCCTGGACCCTTTCTGATATAGCTGGTTAGGGCTCCCCTAACCCCAAGCTTTCCCCTCCAAAAAAAAAAAAATAATAATAATAATAATAATAATAATAATAATGACAATAATGTAATAACAATATTAATTATAATTAAGGTTTAAAAGGGGCCGCTGTGTAATGGTATACCGGACTTGAGGCGTCATCATTTTTTCAGTTATAAGGGCCGTTATAACGAATTTTAACGCTCAGGGGTAAAAATGGAAAATAATTGGAAAAATGGAAAAAAAATGGCATTGAAATTCAAATTTTCAAATAATTATTACGGTAAGGCTTGGGTAAACCTTCCTTATTGCGTAATTTTTAAAATTATAATTATAATTTTCAAACGGCCCCCTTGCGTAAACCGTGTTGTGTACGAGAAGGCTTGGGTAAGTGCACATAACCGTAGGACTAGTCCCATCACCAATGTGTGAGGGGACACTTGTGTTATCAAAAATAATATTACAATAGTAATTTTATTGTGCATTTTTTTTGTAAAATCAAAAATAAAATAATCCATTGTATTCATTTGCAATGCACTACCAATCAATCAGCTAAACTTCTTTTGCATCTATTTACATGGCATGAACCAAACTGTTGTAAGTGACTTACATCTCAAGTGATTGCAACACAATTCATTGTATTTGCACTAAAGTGCAAAATGGACCCAAGTACAACGAACCAAGCAGGGCCTAAGTAATAAGACGCAAAATCAATAGAAACCGAAATCGAGCGGATAGAAATCAAAATCAATATACAAATAAGTGTTAAAATTGTACTATTATCAAGATTGAAACCTGTATACCCGGAGTTGGAATCGAGAAATCAAAATTGACTAGAACCAAATAATCAATTTCAATCTTGGATCCATCACTCTGAGAATCTGAACTGCTAAGAGCCGACAATATTGGTTCCGGTTCTGGGTACTTAGGAACTGAACTAGAATGGAACCCTTTGACACCCCTACTTAAATCTCTCTCTCTCTCTCCAACTGTGTATAGGCGTATGTTAGCAAATGAATTGCTAAGATGCGCACATACTTTGTACGAAATCGAAGGGTATTTTATGAAATCAAGTTTAATAACTGAAACACGTTTAATAACAGAAATCCTGAGAATCAAACTGGAATTTTTTATACGGCCCACTGCTCATGATAAGTGTCATCCTGAAGAGGACGTCTCCCTTAGGTCTATAGGGTTTTTTTTCCACCTACGATTTGGAGGGGCAGACAGCAAAGCGGTGTGGCTATTGCCCGCTTGGGGGATTCAACCACAGCAGTACGTCTATGATTTACTAGCCTCTCTCACGGGACTGGAACCTATGACCTCCTTCTGGTTCCGTTCATGAAACCTTTCCTCCCCTGTATGGGTTGGGGTAGGGCGGCCGTACCACTAACAACCGTAGTAAAAAATTTGAAATTTTAATTTTTTCACCAACATCAAGAGTCGCCACCTATGCATTTATGGCGGGTCCACTAGAATATTCCATTTCAAACTTGTGGGGCCCACATGAAATGTAGAGGTGTCCAAAACCACATTTATGTTAAGTTGGAAAGGAAGGACCATCCCATCATGCAACTATGCCATTTATTGAAGGGTCAGGATAGGAGACAAATTTTGACACAAAATTTCACACCAACTTTGGCATACCCACGTGTAAAATGATTCAATGATTGATTTTTGGTGAGGATGATCTTCTCACCCTATAGATCACCCCTACAAAAAATCAGCCCATTCTGAAATTTCAAATCCCATCAAATGTGGGTTTCAAGTTAACGGTAAAAAATAGACGGCCCATATTTCTTCAACTTGTAAACCAGGCTACGAATATCAGAATGATTTGAATTTTTTGGACGTGATCTCACCATAGAGACCATCTTCACAAAAAATCATCCCATTCCAAAACTTCTAATTTATATATTGGCCCCGCCAATTAATTAGTTGTGAAATTTTGTGTCAAAATTTGTGTCCCCTGATCCTGAACTTTTATTGAATGGTCAAGATAAATGACAAAGTGCACTGAATGGACCCATTGTTAATTTATTCAGGCATTTAGTATGTGCACTATCAAGAGCTTAAATAGCTATAGAGCAACGGTCTTGATTGATGCCATGTGTACAATTATTGACATTGACTCCATGATTTATAAATGGGTTTATTTGTAGTTACACCCCATTGATAATTAAATTCATTATTTGGTCTTGTCTGGACTGTTTTTGACTGTCGTTGACCTAGTCATACACATTAATAATTCCGAAACCCAAAATTAAAAGGAGCTTAATATTTTTTACTAGGTCAATGAAAGTCAAGGGGGTAAGACCAAAAGAATGAAAAATGAGGGGGTGTAAAAGAAAAAACTGTTTTATAAATAAATTATATATAGATTAAGTGGATGATCTCAGCTCTGGTAAAAAATGTCTGAAAATCTGAGTAAAAATCTGGAACATGCTCACACACGCACGCATAAATCTCTGCAACCGACTTGGCATTAACTCCTAATCTTTTTCTTTTCTTGTTTGGGGCCCCTCTCCAGGTGCGCTTTTTGGAGCCCCTCTTTGTAGCCTTTAATGAACCAAATCTGCCCAACCCCCTTCTTCGGTTTCAGTGCTTCTCTCTCTCTCACTCTCTCTCTCGACAAAAAATATTTATTATATATACCCTCCATTCATCTATAATTCGTTTTTACACCCAAACATACACACACACAATCTGTTGATTTGCTGGGTTTAATGGAAGAAGTTCTATGTGAAGTACATGGAGAAGACACAAACGAGCAAGGGTTGCCTCCAGGGTTTAGATTTCACCCTACTGATGAAGAACTTATTACCTTTTATTTGGCTTCAAAGGTCTTCAGTGGCAGCTTTTCTGGTGTCGATATTGCTGAAGTTGATCTTAATAGATGTGAGCCCTGGGAGCTTCCAGGTATATATATTCTTCCTTCTTCTCAATGTATTAGAACAGGGTTTCTTTTCATTTTTTGTTCATGGGTTTTGTTTTAAACTGCCTTTTATATATATTAGGTTTTAGAAACCAGGGAAGGAATCAGATTAAGAAATGAGTTTTTCTCTTTCTGTTCAGCTGATGATGGGTGGGTTTCTTGGTACATTAGAAATATATGATCCTGGTTATTGGGAATTTGGGAGAGCTTGACAAAGAAAGTCCTTATGATCTCTCTCTCTCTCTCTCTTGCGTAAACCAGACTAGAATCTCTTTGCTTCATCTCTTACATATTTGCATTCTCTGTCATTGTCAATGCCATGCAGTTAAATTCGAGACCTCTCACATCTCTCTCTCTCTCTCTCTTGATATCTTCGCAAGAAAATCCATCTCAAAGTTAGAAAAAATGTCTACATAGATCCCTTTAATTACTGATAATTATTATTAAAGTATTATAACAACCAATTCAAGAGCAAGAGCAAGATCGAGAGAGAGAGAGAGAGAGAGAGAGAGAGAGAGAGAGAGAGAGAGAGAGAGAGAGAGAGAGAGAGAGAGAGAGAGAGAGAGAGTTTTTGTTTTAAACTTTTTGTTTTGTTGTTCAGATATGGCTAAGATGGGGGAGAGGGAGTGGTATTTCTTCAGCTTGAGAGACCGAAAGTACCCAACTGGATTGAGAACGAACCGAGCAACTGAAGCTGGGTATTGGAAAGCCACAGGCAAAGACAAGGAGGTTTACAGTGCTTCCAATGGAGCCCTACTGGGTATGAAGAAAACCCTAGTTTTCTATAGGGGCAGAGCTCCCCGAGGTGAGAAGACAAAGTGGGTCATGCACGAGTACCGCCTCGACGGTAACTTCTCCTGTCGTCACACGTGTAAGGTAAATCTTTATCCTCTCCCCCCAATAACCTGCGCCATAGGGACACAGGTTTAAATATAGCTAGCCTGAGAACACTTCAGTACAAAAGTACCTTGTTTTATGTAAATGGGTGTTCTTAAATTTTTTTTTTGCAGGAGGAATGGGTGATTTGCAGAATATTTCACAAGGCAGCAGGAGGAGAGAAGAAAACCCCATTTCTCCAAGCTCGTGGCTACCTTCTAGAGGCTTCTTCCTCCCCATCGACTTCCTTATCTCCACTACTAGAATCTCAATTTCCAGTACAAAACCTCCAAAACCCATATCTTTTTCACCAAGAAAATGACACAAGGAACCTAATAAACCCAGCTGGTGTATCTCAGAGTCAGACCCACCATCACCTTTTCTCCATGAGCTTCCAACCTTCGTTTTCAGGCACAAGCAACAGCACAAACGCCAACCAATCACCATCCATCCTCTTCAAAACCCTCCTCTCACATCAAGAGTTCAGTTTGAAGGAAACTAGTGTTCCGAAACAGTGGAAGACAGATAACGACTTTTCCCATTTTCAACCACTTGATGCTAACATACACTGGATGGATAAACTTTACCAAAACCCATGTCATCAAGACCCCTTGTTTTTTGAGATGGCGGGTTGTGGGGTTTTGGGGTTCTCAGCATCTGCAGACACTGTCCATGACATGTCCACTTCACTTGCTTTTAACAGGGCCGGCTTTCAGACGATGCTAGATCCTCAGATCAAAGGGCCAGCAGAATATGGACCTTTGGATGCTTAAGATCTTCATATACATATCCATATAGAATCTTATTATATGTACTGTTACTGTATATCTGGAAGTGTTTGCCTTGTATGTATTTTTGATTTTCTGCGATTACGAGTTAGAATCCTCTCTCTCTCTCTCTCTCTCTCTCTCTTTCCGGGTTGGATCTTCGAAACCCTGATTCCTAAAGCAAGGGAGGGAGGGTCTCTGATATGACGTGAACGATGTGATTGGGGTTCAATCATTTGACGTCACCTTATTTATGATTGACGATAAGCTCGATGACCTACGGAGGACCCACATTGGTTTTTGTAACGCCTAGAAATCACTAATCAGGCTGATTTTTGGTTTGTAGGTCCACTTAGGGATTGTCCAAAGGCCAAACATCCCTACTGAGTAAAACTTGTGTCACAAGATGTTGTGAAGGAAGCCTGTCGCAGCACTCAATACGAGCCACGTGGCACACTATCAGAGGGCTCTGACCGTATGGATGTTTGGCCAGTCCCTCGGTGGACCTACAAACCAAAAATCAGCCTGATTAGTGATTTACAACCTTTGGAGTTTTGCACCCAAATAACCCTCAATAATGCTCAAATTCCTACCGTTAAAATCAACCCATGAAAATAACTTCAATCGAATCAGTTAGAAATCACTAATCAAGCTGATTTTTTGTGTACCAGTCCACCGAGGGACTGGCCAAACATCCATACGGTCATTGTCCTCTAATAGTATGCAACGTGGTTCGTATTGAATGCTGTGACTGGCTTCCGTGACAACATCTTGTGCTACAAGTTTTACTCATCCCTACGGTCAGAGTCCTCTAATAGTGTGCCACATGGCTCATATTGTGTCCTGTAACGGGAGCCTGTCATTTTAGGGCGGTAACTGGAGCTCGGCGCTTTAAATAATATTTATTTTATTTGTCTTTGTTAAAATTTTAAACATGATTGCGAATGGGAAACCCGAATCATACTGGAATAAATTTCCGTACCGTATGCCAAATTGCTAACGAGGCACTTGGCCACTTGCCATCCTTTGGAAGTCCGATGGAACCGGGCCAATACAAGGATGAGCAGGGCCCATGCAGAGGGCACCACGTCAATGGAAAACGCAACCACCCAATCTTATATTCAAGGCTCAGGCTCTAGTTACAGCCCTAAAAGGACAGGCTCTGGTTACAGGACACAATATGAGCCACGTGGCACACTATTAGAGAACTCTGACCGTATGGATGTTTGGCCAATCCCTAAGGCCGTGTTTGATTACCAAGAGGGAAAATTGCGTTTTCCTTAGGCCGTGTTTGATTACCAAGTGGGAAAATTGTGGTTTCCTACAACTGTCCATTGTTAGATAGCCAGTATAAATCTGTATAATTTTCCCTAAGAAGCCATTTAAATCTGGATAATTTTCCTACCAAGCCCGGAATTCATTTCCCATCCGGATAGATGAGAATTCATTTCCACCTGAAAATAGACCTTTATTTTCTCACATGATTGAAATATGTGTTCTCACTTGCAATCAATCAGCCATTTAAGGCATATCCCAGATGCATTTTCTCGGAAAAAATTTCCGTGCAATCAAACACGGCCTAAGTGGACCTACAAACCAAAAATCAGACTGATTAGTGATTTCTAGGTGTTGGTTTGGACTTATTTTCATGGGTTAATCTCAATTCTGAGAATTTGAGCAGTATTTAAAGGTTCTTATTTTCATGGGTTAATCTCAACTGTGGGAATTGGAGCAGTTTTTAAGGTTCAAAGATCCAACGACTAGAAATCACTAATCAGTCTGATTTTTGGTTTGTAGGTCCACCTAGGGATTGGAAAAACATCCATACGGTCAGAATCCTCTAAGAATGTGCCACGTGACCTATATTGTGTCCTGTAACCGGAGCCTGTCATTTTAGGGCGGTAACTGGAGCCCGACCCTATATTCAATTACCCAAATGCTAAAAGATGAGAATTGCTGAAAGCTCTCATGTTTGAGAAAACCCATCTACAGAAATTGAGATTTAAGATAAACCCAGCTCAAGAAACTTCTCTAACCCATCTTCGGAAATTGAGATTTTAAGATAAACCCAACTCAATAAAAATCAAAATTCTGTATCACCAAACTTATCCTTCCTACAGATTTGAGAAGTAGAAACAAAACCCACAAGAAATCCAGAACTTTCAGTGTGAGATTTCTAGAGAAAACTGATGAAATCATGTGAAGGGTTTCTTATGTTTTCTCGTTCTACCTTTTGAGCAACGGAGTCCACAAAAGACCCAATGAAAAAAACTGGAGTTACACTTAAGGTTGGATAGTTGGGCGTTTCATTGACGTGGCAGCCCTATGCATTCTTTGTATAGGGCCCGGTCCTATAGAAGCCAGACTCCTCTTGGATGGTGTAATCATACACAGCAGATTGATTAGATGACTCACAACTGTGGCACACTTCGTTGCAGGGGTCCTGGGTAATAGCACCCTCAAGATTAATGTAGATCAGGCAATCAACAGATGAACTTGGGGTTTAAACTTTAAAGATCTGTTTTCCTTGAAATAAAAATAAATAAATAACTGGTCCAAAATCCATTTAAGATGATTGAACTGAATCCACTATCCATATTAAGGACCTGTTTGGAAGCTCGTGTTTTCACGGCCTAGCCCGTTCTGAGGAGGAGAACCCGCTCCATGTTGTGACCTCTTCTAAAATAGTCAACTCTGAACCTGGTTAAGGGCAAAATATGAATAATTTGGACACCACACGGTTAGTAAACACAGGCCAGAGTGACTAAACCTGGACTGACATTGGCTCCTTACGATTTTACAATCCTATTCGATTCTGACAACATTGACCAATAATATTCAGAGAGACATTAATGGATTAATCAGAGTAACAATTGTTCTCAATGAAATAAAACAATGATGTCAGCTTAATTCCGTTCAAAGGCAAACACAGAAGCTGAACTCTCCATATTATTCAAATCAGAAACAACTAGCCCATATATCCACTGGGGATATATCTACACGGGGGATATGACCCAGGCAAAAGAACAAGGATTATTGCAAACCAGGTCATCTAATAGAGATCCACACGTTTCGAACATAACTTCCCAAGCGGCTGAAAGTTCTGTATCAGAAAATTCTTGGTTAGGTGCAATAATAATAAGTTCATGGTGGGATGAGAAAGTCTTGTACACCAAAAGCATGTGTTAACTGCTGATCTCTCTCTCTCGACCAGCTACACAATGGGCTGCCTCTTTTGGAATGGCTATGCCACTAGTCTTAAACTTGCATCCATCAGATAATCCTAACCATCAGACCAATGTGATTTTTTACTTAAAGGTTGAAAAATAACGCCACCTACAAAGTTGTTAACCATCCAAAAGAATGAGTTTGATCATGTAGGTAGGATTGTCCAACAGGTGCAATTATCGAAGAATGGCTTACCCAGGAGATGGCTCATTGATTAGATGGTCCGACATAAACCAATTGAAGGTAGAGATATTATATACACACTTCTGCTGAATGTAAGTCCCACTTTATATTTTCAAATATGACATTGTTTGCTTGAATCAGAAAATTGAGGAAGGCATACTTGTCACCAAAAATATAGGCAAAACACAAGTTGAATATTTCAAATGTTACTGCCTTCCAAAGCTTTGTGCAAGCAGTCATATCATCCAAAATTTATATATTTTAGTTACAAGAGATGCATCCAAAATTTACGTAATCTGCAGTTGATATTTAGCATTTTCTATTTCCCCTTTTAGAACATGCACATCTGCATACAATATTGAGTAATCCCACATTCTAGAAGTTGAATTGATGATGATCAGACAGTTACCTTACAGGAGTTTGATTTCTTCCAGTACCTTAGGAAACAAAACCATTCAAAATGAAAAGGCAGATTCCAACGGGCCTACTAGTTCAAAGTATGGGTCAAAAACAGGAACTTTGCCCGATAACCTATGGTTCAGGCCGGTGAAGACACAAGTACCACCTTGGGCTCAACAAGTACCACATTGTGTTTGTGCACACGAGACTTGGCAGAGCTGGCACCACAGAAGTAAGAAAACCAAGACAGAGTATCCAGGTTATGGCCATTCAGCCTGGAGTTCATGTAGGAGACTGGTTTCTCACTGTTATACCTCCCAAAGCCTTCTACAATGTTATGTTCCTTCCCATTACAAATGGGTCACAAATCTGCATTTTTATGCAATTGAATAACTCCTCAAATGAACTGCTTTGAGCACCAAGTGAAGAATGTTCATAAAGTTAACCCAAAAGGCCATTCTAGTAAATCTTTATAATCGGTAACTATGAGGAAATGTGTAATAGAGATTTCCCTACAACAACCAGTGTGCAAAGACGCCTAATGAATTAGCACTAACGCAGTGGTCATCCCGTGATAAAGTGGAATGCAGGTCCTGACCTCATTTATACCCTTTTAGCTGACACAGATGGTCAAGATCTTCAGATAAAGTATTGGAGGGGAAGTTCCAAATAGGAAGCAAAAGTAGATCTGTTTGTCAACCATTGGCCCCACTTTTTAGCAAAACATAACAGTCTAACAGTTACGCTTTCTTCTAAAAACTAAAAAGGGGAAAGAAAGGCACAAAGCTTCAGGGAGAGAGTTTCCCGTGTACAAGGAAGGTCCATGTACATCACTTCTAGCAAAAAACATTGTCAAGATCCTCCAAGTGCATGAAAGAAACAACAATCCATTCTCAGAAGCAGTCCAAATTATGATCTGTCTGGTAGGTGAACTTCACTCCCTATGGAAATTTATTAATTGCACATCCACAAAGACATTATCTTTGGATACACACCTGCAGGCGTTTCTCTAGACCTCACAATCTTCCTTTGTCAGCTTCAACAAGAAGAGGATCTTCGTGATCTGCACTGCGAGGTCTTGCTTGGCAGGCCAACAAAGCTCGGCGTAGTGACTATTGCTCAATCGGAGAATGTGCAGCGACTCGGTTTGCAATTTGCTTCATTGGCAGTTCCTATTTCGTCATCAACAACATTCGATTTGTCAGCGCTGCCAACCGCCACCGTCCTACCCAACGAGATGTCAATTGATCTTTATGAGTTTCATTATAGGAGGTTGCAGTGCGGAAGCAACGCCAGCTGAAGAAGTATGAGGACAGGGCTGAGCCATCGAAGGTAACTGAGGCTACAAGGGTCATAACTCGGTCTATAACCCGTCCACCCTTCGTTTCATGAAGAACTTCAGTCTCTCCTTGTCTTCTTTTCTTTCTCCCTTTGGTCCAACAACAACAATTGAACGGCCACCAAGTGGCTTATGTGGTTGTCAGAACCACCTATTAACAGTATATTCATCCCGCTGAGTATTCATCTCTCTCTCTCTCTCTAAGTATTTTGGGGTGCCATACTCTCTCTCTCTCTAAGTATTTTGGGGTGCCATACTTGTTGGTTGGCCCTTGCGACAACAGTATTTTATCCTACTTTCCTCCCGCGTCTCGAACCCCATGGCCACAAGAGACAAACCACATGTCATGAGCAAAAGCATTCCCACATCCTATGCATAGTATCATTTTGCTAGATTCCCCAATAGTGTATCGTGTTGCTCAACATTTGTTATCAACATCGATAATACAAATGAGTAAAAGTGCCATCACTGAGACTATTTAATAAACATGTTATTTATAAAGCCAACTAGCCAATGCCAGAAACTATACCTCTGCCTTGGACCTCATGTGACAAAAAGACAATGTGTCTAGGAAAGCCTTCACATCACACAGCCCACCATCTTTCCCTATCCCCATATATTGGACGGCCGAGTTAAATAGAATGTTGGCCAAACTTCTAGTGTGAATCAGTATGCATTGGACATCCCATGTCCCGATTCTACGCGTTACTACCAATGGTCTTTCTCAGAAAATTCGATCGTCTGGCCATTGAGCTCTTCTTCTGAGTCAGACTCGTCGACCTTCCTTGGTCGTAAAGAGATCTTGTACACACGCTAGAGAAGCTCGGTCTTCTATCATTTGTTATGGTACTATCGTTTCTCCTCCTTAGACACGTCTCGAGGTCGCCATGAATGACTGTGATGACATGTGCCTGAGGGGGTCTATCAGCATTCTATATCTGAGCTCCCAGAACCAGAGTTAGAGCTAGAACGGGGTTTCGAGCAAGAGACCGGACATCCTGATTTGATATATACTAATTAAAGTACCATATGTCTATTAAATCTTAGATTTGATGCTAAAACCAAAACAAATTGTTGGTGAGATGTCCGTGATCATTATGGAATGCGCAAAACTTACTCATCACAGATCATTATCTACTTTTAGAGGGGTCAAGCACCTTGGATATGACTCATTTCGAATGCATTTAAGTATCCTCTCAACACCAGTGTTTAGAAGGGTGAAATCCCTCATCTTCTTTGACTCTCTCTAGAATCTACTGAGGCTTCGGAATCCAATTGGACATATCACCGTCGAGTTTAGCGTACTTTCCGACCATACTGATAAGTGATAAGTCTTTCATCGATTATGACCGATACTTTGTTAGTGACTCATAAAGCTTGGAATTGGTTTGTAAAGCTTTTCAAAAAGCAGTAACAGCCGGCCTATCATCATAGTTCTCAACCTTCAACATCTCGGTCTTGAACCGCTTCAAAAAATCTCAGATCGACTCTCCATCAGCTTTCCTTATGTTGAACAAGGCGTTGACGTCTTTCCTCTGATTTTTCTTGCAAGAGTAGTGGTCAATTGTTTTTCCTGCGATAAGTAATAGAATTTCACGAACAGAAAAATAGTGAATTGACGAGCATCTCCTTCTATGGCCTACAAATTGGCAACATAATTGAAAAAGACATCCACATCCAAGCTCAAATGCTCAATCACGGATTTAATTTCATGACATTGGCAAGTCCTAGGGCTAGGGGCATGAAATAGTCTTAGAAACCAAGGAGATCACATTTGGAGGCACATTCTGCCACTAAACATCCTCAAACATATGAATATAAAATCTTCATGATGTCTCTCATATCTACTACATTTGGATCCCAAGTCCTAATTGGCTCATAAAGACCTCCTTAACCACAACTTGTAGGGTACAGTCATTCTGGCTGGGAGGCAGCACTAAGAGAGCTACCATAAAAATTCAATTCGATACAACCAAGCAATGGACTCCTCCATTACCAAAAGAACCTATCTTTTTTCAGCAATTGGTTCTCAACCTTACTAGATTATCAAATCCAACAGCATGGAATTTTCCGTTTAGATCCTGTAATGGCATTACTGTCGCTCCACATAGAGGCTGACCCACCGAAAAATCATCTGAGTTTCACGTTGCTTGGAAGGGCCTTGGAGTAGAAAATATAAGCAAACGAATACAAGATCTTAGTGTCTGCTTTGGACTTTCGTATAAAAATGCTCTTAGATGTCCCAATGAGGAAGCCAACATATTGCCTGAAGGAATTGTATCTAGGCAATGGAGCACTGCTAATATTTTCTTCAATTATTTATAGCTTCCATGAACTTCAATTTAATGCTTAAACTCTAAACTTTTACTAAAGGACTGAACTTCTAAATCGAAAATAACCTCTCATAATTTGGATTAAGAAGCGCCACTCCATCACTTCTCAGAACTTAAATTCAATTAAATTGAAGCAGCAAGCAGGTATTACTTTACCGCGAATAACTTAAACATGTTCACTCCACTCCTATTTAATTTACATTTCAACGTTACGAGTTTGCTTCTATTCAATCAAATTTTCATCTAGATCAGTAACAATAGACAAACAATTAACATAGAAGATTAGAGGTCAAATGCACGTAAGAATCTATGCAATCCTAAATACGAAATCCATCTCTCCAGAATCAAGACAAACAAAACCCTAGAACGAGCAATTTCAGACGATTCAATCGCATACCCTAACTCTAAAGATCCGTAAAGAAATCGAACCTGGAAAGAGAAGATCCACACTACTTGGTTTCATCCCTCTTGTTACGGTCTTGTTGGGGAGAGTAGATCAAAGCAGCAGCCATGGCCCCTGGAAGAACAACGAACCTCGCCAGTACTGCGAGTTTCGCCACCAATGGCTCCGCTCTCATAAACGCCATTAATGCTTTTCCGTCTTTATTCTCGAACAATATGGTATTGTTCAGTGCTCGACCAGATTTATACGATCTAAAAGCTCAAGATTACATATATGCCCCAGCTCTATACATAAAATGACAAATGAAACCCGATTTCGTATCTCGCGAGTCAGCGTTTTAAATGGTGTCCCTAGTTACAGCCACGTCATTTATTCCATCCTTTTTGGCGGCGGTGAGGAGTAAGGAGTCTCCCATAGGCCATTGTGCTGGAGCTGAACCATGAGCCTAACCTAGAAAAGGCAGAGTTTGGGTGAAAATGGGTTTAAGCCCAGGTCCAGAAGAATCACCGGGCTAGGTCAACCTTCATGCTTGGGCTTTTATACGTTTGTATGGGTGGGCTTGGGTAGGTTTCTTTAAGCTGGGCCTTCAGATAGTTCTGGTGGTTGTTTCAGCGCTTCTTAGCGCTTGAAAATTTACGATGGGGAGGATACTTTTTTACCTAGTCTTGTGTGCCAAATTAAAATGCAATCCGAGTTTTGTGGGTTTTTATAAATTAGTTACAGGGCCGACCGTCAATGGTACTGAAAAATCTTTGCTCCTACCGGGTATAAGCAAACTTTAATTCTTCCCTCCAAAAAAAGGCCATGCTGTAAAACAGCCTGATTGGTGATTTCTAACCATTGGATTTGAGTATCTTTCATCGAGTCATTTCTAACCGTTTGATTTAAGCATTTTTCTGGTGCTCGGATTGATTGGTTAGAAATAACCAATCAGGCTAATTTTGGTGTGTAGGTCCACCAAGAGGTGAGCTAACATTCATGGGGTCAGAAGGGATGGAAGAGTGCCACTTGGCATTTTTGGGAGGGGAAGGATCAAAGTGAGCAAAGATTTCTCCTGATGGGACATTGTCACAATCCTATTAAGTTAAATCACATGAACAGTTCTTTGGATGGTTCTCTGCACAAAGGGAGAAAAATTAGGTACGGTCCACCTATCATGTGGACCATATAACACATTTTTGGATCCTTAATACGCTGAGCATTGATTATGTGAGGCCAGTGGGGCATCGATGTGTTGGGCCCACCTTGCATGTGGAACCCACTTGATATATGGATCACCTGTGAGCCCCGTGTCTGCTTTCAAGTAAGGTTCAACAATCCTCATACATGTGAACTCTTGAAATCCAAAGTCACGCCACGTGCCTACTATCCATCATCCAACCGAACATGCTACAACCATTGTCGCGCAACTTTCGTTTTGTGCAAGATCGGAGTTGCGCAAACTTGATTCTACACAAAACAAACAGGGTCTTATTTCTAGACTTCTGTCTGTGTATATCTAACCATCCTAAAGAAATAAAAATCATGGGATGGTCAGGATCATCCAATGGGCCTGACTTTTGTTCAAACAAATCATCTAAATGGAGCCCACAAGGAATAGAACATGTAGATTGTATAATCTGTGACTTTTGTCATCGTAGTGACTCAGTTTCGCAAGAATTAACAGACACAGGAGACAATGGGAAGGAAGAGGTGGTAAGTAAAATTTGAAACTTCAAATAACAGAAAACACTCGCATTCAATGAGTTTATTTAAAATTATTCGGTTACAAAAACAGGCAATGCAAGCTAATCGCTCAACCACAGAATCTCCATTGTCAGAACCTCTGGTGACATTTCCCAAGGTCTCGGAGCTGGGGAAGAACTAAAATTGGATCTTTAAAGCCAAGCACCACCAATTCTTCTCTTCTGGCTTTGCTTTACAACCTACCACCATCACAGGTTATTATTACAAAAGATAAAGAAACTCTACACGATCATGCTTCAAGAAGTTCTGTGAGCAATTACAGTTTCAACAAATTGGTTAAGATGAGGTCAAATTGGTCATGGTACAGCACAATTTTGGTCAGAGAAAGTTCAGAAGCGTGGACTTCCCTACATACGTGGGCAAACTAATGACATGCCATTGTAACTTTTTGTGAAAAAAAGCGAGTGTCCGCGACAAGAGAAGTCTACATTACTCATCGAGGAATATAATGACAGACTACCAACAGCAACAAATACAACTAGCACGCATGCAGGGGTGGGAACCACAATTTTGATCGATCCAGCCAAGGAGCTCTCCTAGGCCAAAATCAACTCCATGATCACGACTCTTGTCTACAAGATTATTTTGGACCACTAAAAAAATATGGCTAAAAGAGTAGTTGTACACAAAAAAATCCCTTGAGCAGTTCAAAACAGGTAGATTTCTTCTCTCTTTTTTTTTGGTATAGATCTCCTAGGTGGGACCAACCTGCATGCCTTAGATTTCATCTTGGCGATCAGGATTGAAATGTTTAGTACAGTAAATTCATTTGATTTATTTATTGCAAAGCTAGCTAGGAAATTTTGTCTTTTTTATTTTATTTCCCATTAATTTTGAATTATGAAAGCTAAAGGTATTATAGTTATTTTGCCATTTTCAGCTTCAAGTATGTATCTACCATTTTTTCTCTTTTGTACCATATCTACAATTGCCAAGAGATGTAGAAAAGGAGATAGAAGAAAATACAGACATTCAAATAATACCTGTACATAATGTGTGCATATGTTCAAAAGTTATTGAGCTCCCGGTGCATCTCTCATGCTAATATTCAAACTGTTTCGCATGGTTCGCCTTCCAATTCCTGCATTGCCATTTGTCATCATAGCGACAAACTCACCATAGTCGATCCGACCATCCTGAAACATAAATTCCCAGAAGCAAATTGAAGGTTAATCCAAGCTATAAATAAAACCAAAAAAATGAGGTCATGACAAATAATCAAGGCTTCTTTTAATTGTCAGGACAGTTGCATGTCCAGCCTCCCTCTTACTTGACTATGCTGTACATATGGTTCACTTTCATAGAATTCAGGACCTAATATTTGATGGCTCCCATTTTAGAGAGAACTTCTCATGGTGCACGCACCAGCAAAGGTGCTGTCATTATAATCACCACCACATGTGGAGGTGGATCCACAACACTTTGGAATATTCTCCTGTCAATTCATGTGGTTGTGATTATTGCACCACACCTTTTGCTGGCTTATTGTGCCAGCTAAATTTTTTCCCTTTATAGGAGACCTGCACCAAAACTGTTATGATCATATGATCTAAGAATGAGTTGTTTCTTCCTAGGAAGTGCGGAGGAGTCCTTTTCAGGGAGAGCCCGTTTCCTTTGGCGTATTTTACCATTTGCTGTTATGTGGGCTATATATGGAAGGAGAGGAACCTTAGGATTTTTTAAGGTAAAAGAGGAGGCGTCCAAGAGGTAGTCTTGAAAGTGAAAGCCTCCCTATACCTTTGGTCATCAATCTCCCCTTTTTATAGGGGATGTTTTTTCGAGTCCTTTGTATTTAAATGGGATGAGTTATTAGGGGTATCTTCTCCTCCTTTAAGGAGTTAGATAGGCCTTTGTTTGTTTCTTTTGCAGGGTTTTCCTCTTTAATGATACATACACACTTAACAAAAAAAAATCATATGATCCTAAGCTCGAAATAATAAACTCTTTTTCTGGATAGTTTACCAGAATTTTTTATTTTTTGCTCATCTAGAAGAATGTGATACACAAACGCCATATGTACACCAAGGTAAATCAGCTCGCAAACATGCATACCTAAGTATTCCTCATTTTAGATATGATGATAGATGAAAAAGGAAGTGTTAAAAGAGAAGCAAAGTAGTCCAGTTATTTGGAAATGCAAAGTAATAAAGAATTTACCATAGTGCACAAAATTTAGAAAAAGATCAGACCCCCATGTCATAAGGCAAACCCACATAATTTAAAATGACATAATATTAGCAGAAATCTTTTAATTTTTTGTTGTTTTTAAGACAAAGATATCCCACGTCTTAATAACTGAGTAAAAGAACCTAAAAAACTAATTTGATGGAACTATAAACAGAACCGGGTGTAAAACAAGCAGTATTCCATAATCACGATTGATGAGTTGAACAACGTAACTCCTGATGATCACTTCTAAGGATAGGGGTACTTTTTATCCATAGTACAAAAGAGATAAGAAACTTTTAAGAAATAGGACATTATAATAATTTCCTGAAACAAGTCATTAAAAGCTCAAAACATTCGTTACTTACATTATCTTGATCAACTTCCTTGATAATATCTTCAAGACGAACATCGGTCATGTTATGCTCTGAACAAGCTTCCTGGAGTTCATCAACTGTAATATAACCGCTTCCGTCCTTGTCAAAGTACGAAAATGCTGCAACGAGATGTTCCTCACGTTCCAGCTTGTTAAGATGAACTGTTGCAGCAACAAATTCGCCGTAGTCAATGGTCCCACTGTTGTCCACATCAGCCTGAAATAGATTAATCTTGGTCAGCTAAATGGAACACATGAAAATCACATTATAGGCACGATAAACTCACAAGCCCAAGGTGTTGCAAAACTAAAAAGCAGCAGGAATTTCATAAAATAACAGAGAAATGAAGGCGAAGAAGCAAGAGTGAGATCAACATTTTCCAAGTAGGTTCGCAACCCCAATAGCTGAATTACTAACTATATTTTGCTCAAGTAAAAACATTACATGAGATGTGTTAAACCAAACTTACCCTCAATTTTTCCCTAATATGCATTGGGAATTCTTTGTCCCGTTTTTCTAATGTTTTCCTTTTTGCTTCTTCAATTCAAGTCATCATTTATCAATAAATAATGAATTTTATGAAAGAGAAGGAAGAGACTGAAAAGGAGTAGAATCTGTCAGCAACGTTGATGACGGACCACAGTATGAGCCACGTGGCACTCTTAGAGATCGCTGACCGTATGGATGTTTGGCCCAACCCTAGGTGGATCTACAGAAAAAATTAGCCTGATTAGTGATTTCTAAGCATTGGATCGGAGTCATTTTGATGGGTTGATTTTTAACCATGGAATTTGAGCATTATTTGGGGTACAAAGTTCCAAATGTTTGAAATCACTGATCAGGCTGATTTTTGGTATGTAATTCTACCTAGGGATGGGCCAAACATCCATACAGTCAGTGATCTCTAAATATCTGCTATGTGGCTCATACTGTGGTTCGTCAGCAAAGTTCTACTCGAAAAGAAATCCTGTAGATAGAAAAGATAACAGCTACATAAAGCCTCCTAACAGAGCCCCTCTAACCAGAAAAACTAGAAACAAAAGTAGCCTCAATCAAAATATCCCTAACGAAACATCTAAAGTATTCCACTTCTCCATCTCATCAATGGGGCTACCAAAATTTCACTTCGTCATGGACAATAGTATATTATAGTTTCCTTATCTGACAAAGCATCAGTATAAAATGTATGTTATAGAAGTGATGTAGCAAAAGCAATGCATCCTTTCATATATTTTCAAGTAACTTAAACAATCTCATCAAGAAAGAAAAAAAAGAAGCCCAGGATAGTCAAATAGGAGTCGCAGAAACATAATATTGACCTTATAATTCTAACAAGACATGGTATGCCTCACTAAATTTCATGCCAAGATAGCCAACATAAAATTCCTACATGGGATTGACCTTAAAATTCTTTTAATTCACAGAAATGCTCCAAAATCAAATAAAATAATTTTAAAACAGGATTTCAACTCTATCATTAAGAATCAATCATCAAGCACAAAAATATTTTGGACAAACAATCTTACTGCATCCATAAGATCATGGATCTCTGACTCCTTCAAGTTAGAACCATATCTTATCAAACCAGCTTTTAGTTCATCAAATGTGATAGCACCACTGTTGTCAGTATCCATTGCCTTAAACATCTCTCTTAAACCAGCAATCTCCTCCTCTGATAGGCTTTCAGCTATTACCTGATAACAGACAAATCAAAACCTCAATGAACCCGACAATAACACTTGTTTCCTAAAGGAATGTGAATCCTTGTCAAGAAAAAAAAATAACACAGAAACAGACTCAAAGTATCCATGCAGCTTTCAAAATAAGATACAAAACTGCAACAAAGTGCGACAGAGCTTTTCTCAAAGCTTCACTCTCAGACTCAAATGAGTGAAAGGGAAAATGTGTGCAGAAGCAACTTGAAAGATAAGTAGAAGTATTACAGTTTGGAATTCATGTATTAGAAGTCATAATGTGATTCCCCTCTTTTTGATCCTTCAGTCACGTAAAGAGAGGAACAACGTAGGACTCCAAATGATATTTTTGATTAAGTATCAATATGAAACATGCAGGAGGATGACTTTTCTTTTCATCATGATCCAGGTACTCCTCTTTTGCAATGGTTTTAGGTACCATCAGATAAGAATTTTGGAGACATGACATTTAATCACTAGGAAGCATTGCTTCTTCTTTTTTTCTCCCTAATTGATAAAGAGAAAAAATAATCATGCTTCCTAGTGAATACAGTTTTAGAGGAAGGCAAAGAATTGAATACGTAGATCTACCGCAATATGTATCCATATATCAGTATAACAAACAGACATATACACTTGCTCACCCGTAAAGCCATCTTCTTCAACTTATTCATTGCAGAGAACTGTGTAAGTCGAGAAAGGACTGCTGGATCCAATGCACAGTCAGGAGCAACTCCATTTTCGCATATCCAAGGATGACCTGATTTTAGAATGAAACAAAAAAAAGTAAATAAATGTGATGGTGATAGAACTTCAAGCAACCATTCCTATTTGGCCTTATTCGAGTGGGAGGGATATCCTGGTTCCTACTTAGCCTTCAGGAAGGAACAGGGGGGAGCGTTGAAAAGGAAATACATATATTCCTCAGATCAATTTCTGCATCTCTAAGGTAGCAATATCACAATAAATCGCAGGCCCGCTGCTTTGCTTTTATATACCAGTTCAGCTTGTATGAATCATTTTATAAATAAACCGTAGAAGTACTTAAGATGGCTGCAGCTTTACCATCACCACATTCTTAATAATTATATTTCTCGTACTTATACGTGGTGGATGATTTATTTTGCTTTACTAGTGTATAGTGGCCCCTTGGATTGATCCCGGGAAACTTAGTCCCACCAATTTTAATGAGACAGTTCTAAAAGCATTGATGAGACCTATTTCCTAAGCACAATCATTACTCAACAGCATTTGATTCCCACAATAGTTTAGCATATCCTTCATGTAATCACACTATTACATAACAAAAGTGTGCGGATACGATGATAATGTGTAAAGAAATAGTAGATTACAGGAGCAATCATATGGTATTGGCATCATCAGACACTGGTCATATCTTGATAGCACATGACATTTTCTTTGACAGAAAGTGGGACAGACAAAATCTGCATCACACGAGCCATTGGTCCCACTGTTCTCACTTGATAAGAAAGCGGCATGATATTGTACTATGGCATTAATGTCTATCTAATGATACCATTACCATTTAACTTTTCCTTCAGAAAACTACCGAAACCTCTTTACTTAACAAACTGACAGGAACCAGCCTGAATTTTGTGGAAAAAAAGAAAAAAAAACACTAATTAACTAAAGTTAAAGAAAACATGGAGAGCGTCATGGTCATTATAGTGGAGCTTTTGTCAATCCAGAAAACACACAGTGGCGGCCTTCATCAACTTGTTCACAAATACTAACAAAAGAATATTGAATAAAACTAGCAGTTTTGAAAAAGTAAACATAGAAGAGGCTAGCATACATAAGACTTCATGAGCAGTCAAACGATCTGAAGGCTGAGAACAGAGCATCTTCCGGATAAGATCCTTGGCACTGTCAGAGATTAGAGGCCATGGATCTGAATCAAAGTCAATGACCCCCTTCAACACCGCATCAAATATCCCCTGCTGTGTTTCTGAATTTGGAACAAATAATTTTTTTAGTATAACAAGCCCATTGAATCGAGAACTTGGGCAGAACTAAATACCAACATCAAACGTACCTGCCCAAAAAGGTGGTACACCACTCAACAATATATACAGTATCACCCCTGCCGTCCAAACATCTGCTTCTGGCCCGTAATGTTTGCAAAGTACCTCAGGAGCAACATAATATGGGCTTCCAACAACATCAGAGAAAATCTGACCTGAAGTAGTAAACCACAAATACAGTTAAAACAACCTGAATATAAAATTTGTGAGACAACTATAATTCCCTAGAAACAATTATCTGATTAAAAGGCATCATCCTCAGGATAAAATTTTGGACAAATTATGTGATAGTCCCATAATGTGCATCTAATTCTCCTAAAGACCATGCCACAGTAAAAAAAAAAAAAAAAAAAGGAAAGCAATCAGTAGATGTTTATACCAGGTTTAAAGAAAACAGAGAGCCCAAAATCAATGGCTTTGAGAGAGAAATCGTCATCCTTATTAACCAGCAGGAAGTTCTCCGGCTTCAAGTCCCTATGTATAACTCCAAGCGAATGACAGGATTCAACGACACCCACAATAATCCTTGTCAATTCAGCTGCCTTCCTCTCACTATAATGCCCCCTCTGAATGATCCGATCGAATAATTCACCACCGCCACATAGTTCCATCACAATATGTACATACAATGAATCTTCATAGGCACCCTTGATTTTCACAATGTTCTTGTGACCCGAGAGATGGTGCATTATCTGAATCTCCCTCCTAACATCATCCACATCTTCTTTAGAAATCAACTTCCTCTTCGAGATAGATTTACAAGCGTACTCGTTGCCCGTGGCAATCTCCGTGCACAAATAAGTCGTGCCAAACTGCCCTTGCCCTAATTTACGACCGAATGTGTAAAGATCACGAATATATGCAGTCTTGTGGCCCAATACATAAAAAAGCTGATTTTCGATCCCTCTCCTCATGCTGTTCTCTTTTCCAGTCGGGCTAACAAGAGACAAATTATGGTCCTTTTTCGGGTTTTCCTTGGTGAATTCCTCGGCAACGAGCTGCTGAGGGTTCAAGCTGTTTGGGGAGTAAACGGATTTCGAATGCTCAGAAGTGTTGCGCCTAGAGATTGAGCGATCTACGGGCTCGGTGTAGCCCTGAAAGTATTTGCCTCTGAAAGATCCACGGCATGTGTTGCCCATGAAACAAAGGCAAAACCCTTGACTCTATAGCCTTTCCCTCATTCAAGGAGAACTCATCGATCCAAACTGACAAAAGTAGATATACAAAAAACCTAATCTCAGCACAAATACAAAAGACCATACAAATTAGTCCAAGAAATGATCTCAAATTAAAAGACAGATAAACAATCTAAGGTTTGAAACAAAGAATTAAATGAAGAAAAAACCCTAATCTTGTATCAAAACCAATGGAAATCCTACAAAAGAGTATCGATCGATCTATCAATTTAGGCGCCTATGAAATTCAAGACTTTGAATAATTGAGAAGGATAGAGAGCGAGAAGAGCTCTTACCAGCTTAAATGGTAAAATGGGGTTGAAGCTTGAATTTAAAGGCGGCGAAGGTTGAAAAAGACCTTTCATGGCTGTTTCGCGATCACGACGATAAAAGATTTCTGAAAAACTCCATTTTTAAATTCTCGCTTTATAAGTTTTCTTTTTTCTTTATTCTTTTTTGTTTCTTTAATTTCTGTTTCTTTCTTTTTCTTTAACAGAAGAGGAAAAACGAGGGAGAGAGGGAGATAGATTGTGCTGACCAGCTGCCTTGAGACTCAGAGTGTGTGTGCTTGATAAGGATCAAAACTTTGACTTTGACCAACGGTTTTTCAGAGCTTTTGTTGGGAGGGGACAAATACGAGAGGGGGAGAGGATGTTTCGGGGAAATGGAGATGAATAAATTTGAATTTTTAGTTCGAGGGTAAAACTGGAAATTTAGAGATTGTCTAGATTTAGTGGTCCTGCTAAATTTAGTAGAGACTTTATCAAAAAAACAAAAAAACATTATAAATAATGATTGGTAAGAACCCCAACGAAATTTAGGGAGGTGGTTATCAAGGCTACTCAATTATTGTGTTTTATATCTACATGTATAAATTATTTCAGGAAGGAAATTCATCAAAATAAGTGCTTAATTTATAGTAGTGAGTCAAGTGATTGTAGGGGCATTTTTGGAATACGAGAAAATAAGACGTTAAACCCAAAAAAAAAAGTTTTGGGAACACTAGATTAGAGTCTATTAGTAATTTCTAGTAATTCATCCCGATTTATAATTTCTATCCGTTGGATTAGAGTCCTTTTCATGATTTTTTTAATCATGGATTTCTAACAGTACGTGGGATATTCAGATTCAAAGATTAGAAATCACTAATTAGGCTGATTTTTGTTACTTAGGTCCATCTAGGGATTGGCCAAACGTCCATACAGTCCGTAGCATCTAATAATATGTTGTGTGGCTTACATCGTGAGTCCTTTGTCAACTTTGATGATGGATACAACCATCAAAAAATTTCGATCAGGGGTGGGATTCATTAAATGCTTTTACATTTAAGTTAAAATGTTAAATGTTGAATGATCAAAGCATCTTATAAAGTAAAAAATTTCAAATATAGGAAAAAAGCAATGTTTATAAATTTAAAGAATTTATGGATCATATTTGGAATAAGAATTTTTTTAAGTTTTAAATAAGAGATGAGAATTGAATGAGCTACAGATGACGTATGCTTTTGATACTAAAAGACCACAACACCCCTTTTCATCTCTTCTGCTTAAAAAAAATAAGAAGCAAAGTAGGGACATTTTGGCGGAGAGCAAGAAGGGACTTCGCTCTTTAATAAGTAAAATAGATATGATTGTTCATGTACGAAGAACGTAATCTATTCATCATTACGATGAACTTGGCCCTTAAAGAAGTTATGGAGTCATTTTTTCCATTTATTTCCCAAATACCCCTACCTGGGTTCATTCATTTATTTGGTGTACCTATTTGCATCTATTTTGTATGACTTTTTGAACTTCAAAGCTTGACTTTTTCAATTTTAGAATTATGCCAGGGTCAATTTGAATTTTCATAATTTACAGAGTCACCGTTCTAATCTTTCAAAATTGCCCTTTGACTTTAAACTTCTCTATTTTGCTTCTTTCAAAAACACCTTTGGACCCTCCAACTTAAATAATTGTATGTTGCCCAATCGTATATTCGTATTATTAAATGGTTTTTTTTTTCTCTAATAGTATTTTTTTGGAACATCTCCAGCCGTGCTCTAAAACACCTAAATAGATACCATCTGACTCCAATTGGGCTCTAAAAGGGGTCTCTTAGACCCCCATTTGAGTCTCTAAAATTGGAAACCCATTGATGAGTCTCAAAACAATCTCCAACAATATTCATTAAACTATAATTTCTATTTTATCATTTCTTATGTATTATAATTTAATTTGATACTGGATATGCCATTTATATTTCTAAACGTATTTTGATAAAATTAGCATGACTTAATTTACAAATCCGATTTTTCTAAAATTAGTATCATTGAAAATATATTGCCGATACCTTTAAAATGAAATCAATATTAAATATTTTTTAACATATATTTAAAAAATGATATATATGATACATTTTTTTTTTATTATATATTCATTAGGGTTGGCAATGGATCGAATTCAAATTAGATCAGTACTAATCCAGACCTAATCCTATAAAAATATTTCGATGTTGATTCATTCAACCAGGGTAGATACTTTTAGGGAAATCTAAGAATATTGTTTTAAAGATGTGGTTCAAAGATGGGTGGTTAGAGTTGGAGTCAAAATCAATGTACTCTAAAATCACTTTTCATTAAGTTCTATAATAAGATCGTGGTTAGAGATATAGGTAATGGAATAATAAATTGGTTTGGGTCATTTTGATTATTTGGTAGTATTAAAAGGTATAGTCATTTATCATCGCGTAGCGGAATCCCTGATGTCTACATGAGTAGAAATTTGCTGAGGGACCACCACAGTATGAGTCACATGGCACATTCTTAGAGACCACTGACCGTATGGATGTTTGGCCCATCCATAGGTGGACCTCCATACAAAATATCAGCCTGATTAGTGATTTCTAAGCATCCGATTGGGTTATTTGGGGTACAAAGATCCAAAGGTTTGAAATCACTAATCAGGTTGGTTACCTAAGGATTGGTCAAACATCGTAGAAGAGTATGCCACGTGGCTAATACTGTGGTCCGTCAGCAAAATTCTACTCGTTAAACATTATTACATGCTTTGGTTGCTGACATCAGCACTCATACGTCAAACACTGGACTGAGAAGGCTGTTGACCATTTGATATGATAGCTCGTGGGCATCTACCATGTTTGAGGTCAACCAAAAGTTTCATGTAATCAACGTTTTACGTTCAAAAATATAGTAGATTACATCATCTACTATGTTCAAAAGATCATTGCTTACATCAGCACGTTCAATCGTCTAGGATCACGAGATCGACGGTGTTGGAACTGCAATACAACTTAATAATGTAGCTCGTTTGGCTTTGAAATTCAGTTTCTTAGTCACGGATATGCTCATATGATGCCGATCGATCGTGATGGCCTCGCCTCTTGGGGTTTCATGTTATTGGATAGCACTAACCAATGATCGGGTAACCTATGGTGGACTAATTCATGCAGGTAGTGGACGTGCACGCTGTTTAAAGCCAACCTGTGGGAGACATTTGAAGGTGCCAGCCTGTTGGTAAAGATTGTGGGCGATGATACCATAGACCTGGGTTTTTTTTTTTTGGTAATTATAGACCTGGGTTCAAAACCCACCTTCACCGAGTTACTTATCTCTTTAATAAAAACAGGCTTACCTATTAAAAAACAAAAGACATTTGACCATTCCTTAGGGGGTCGGGCTCAAGGGACCCCCATTTCTGACCCCCTTTTTTGACCCCATTTTGACGTACCCACTTAAAAGATGAATCAATGGCTGATTTTTGGTGAAGATGATCTCTATGGTGAGGAGATCATTCTATTATGATATTCATAGACTGGTTTAGAAGCTGAAGCATTATGGACCATCGCTTTTTACCATGTAACTTTAAAACCACATTTGATGGGGTTAGAAATTTCAGAATGGGCTGATTTTTTGTTGGGGTGATCTATATGGTGAGGTTATCATCCCCACCAAAAATCAGCCATTGATTCATCTTCTACGTGGGTAGCTACGATGGGGGTCAAAAAAGGGGGTTAGAAATGGGGGATCCTTGAGCTCGACCCTTCGTTAGGTAAGATTTCACCACTCAAAAACTCCATAGCATGGTTTTAAAATGTAGTAACGGCCGTGCCGCAACCCCGTTACATGATTTAAAAATAACTCCCAAAATAAAAGAAGGTCGAGCTCAAGGGACCCCATTTCTGACCCCCATCTTGGCGTACCCACGTAGAAGATGAATCAATGTCTGATTTTTGGTGGGATGATAATCTCACCATATAGATCACCCCAACAAAAAATCAGCCCATTCTGAAATTTCTATCCCCATGTGGTTTTCAAGTTACACAGTAAAAATGGACGGTCCATAATGCTTCAGCTTCTAAACTAGTCTATGAATATCAGAATGATTTGAATTTTTGTGAGGATGATCTCTATGGTGTAGAGATCATCCTCACCAAAAATCAGCCATTGATTCATCTTCCATGTGGGTACGCCAAGATGGGGGTGAGAAATGGGGGGTCCCTTGAGCCCGATCCTATAAAAAAGGCTTAGCATATATTTTGTCCATTCCGTTATTAATGTAATTTTACTCATTAATTTGCCATCGCCGTGTCAAGGATCGTGACTGTCCAATTTGTGGGTGCAAATTCGAGTATAACTTCTGTCACAAGATGTGACCGACTCAGTCACAACCCACAATAGGAGCCACGTCGCACCCATTAGAGGGTACTGATTGTATGGATGCTTGGCCAGTCCCTGGGTGGACCTGCAAAACTAAAATCAGCTTGATTAGTGATTTACAACCTTTGATTTTTGCACCCAAATAAGGCTCAAATTCCTACGGTTAAAATCAACCCACGAAAATAACTTCAATCCAACGCTTAGAAATCACTAATCAGGCTGATTTTTGGTTTGCAGGTCCACCGAGAGACTGATCAAACATCCATACGGTCAGCACCCTCTAATAGTGTACCACGTGGCTCCTATTATCTTGTGACAGAAGTTTTACTAGGTAAACTTATGTGGGTGGTGGCGGCGGATCGAGCTGGATAGTATACTAGAAAAATATTTTAATATTTCGAGTTCATTGAACTTGGTCCAAGAAAGTTGTTTTACTAGGGGTGCATTTTTATGCGCTTCACATCTCCACGTTGACAAAGATCCACTAAGATCAACACTGTCAACCACCGGTGGATTCTCGGGATCCACAGCCGAGATTTTCGGTGAAAATTTATGTGTAAAAATTCAGGTCCGCCCGACCCTTTTAATAATATTTAATACTTTTTTAATAATAAAATTAAACTTTAATTTATAGAATAATGTTATTTTGAGGATTCTTTGCTCTTCGCAGTGTACCAAATTTTAAAGAATTTTTGTCTCTATCCTTCCAGTAATAAGTGTCTTTAGCTTGCCCTAACAAAATATTCCACGTCAGCCATTGTCCGCTGATTATTGACCAATGAGAGAGAAACATGGATCAAACCCTCGGTCTAGGCGACCAGATCAGCCATCGCCGACCTCGGTGAGGATTAGTTCGGATTAGCCTGATCCTGTGTGATTCCACGACACAGCCAAAATATTATAAAAATCATTTAATTAAAAAACAAAAAAATATAAAAATAAATAAATGTGAGAGAATCTTTACTTATATGACCGGAGTAAAACTTCGATGACAGGGTAGCAGATCTCGGCACGTGTATTTTGGACGGCGGGACCACCTCGGCCTCACTGCACACGTACACTGCTGAGTGTTTTAGCACAAAGCACTCAAGTACTCACCTGGGTGCGTGTGTGGTGAGGCCAAGGTGGTCCGCCGTACAAAATACACGTGCCGAGATCTCCTGCCCTGTCCCAGAGTAAAACTTGTGTCACAAGATGTTGTGACGGAGCCCGTCACAGCACTCAATACGAGCCATGTGGCACACGATCAGAGGACACTGACCGTATGGATGCTTGGCCAGTCCCTCGGTGGACCTACAACCAAAAATCAGCCTGATTAGTGATACACAACGTTTGTATTTTTGCACCCAAATAACGATCGATAATGCTCATATTCCTACTGGTAAAATCAACACATGAAAATAACTTCAATGGAATCGGATAGAAATCATAATCAGGCTGATTTGTAGTGCACCGGTCCACCAAGGGACTGGACAAACATCCATACAGTCAGAACCCTCTGATCGTATGCCACGTGGCTCGTATCGAGTGCTGTGACCTGCTTCCGTCACAACATCTTGTGACACAAGTTTTAATCTCATCTCCCTTGATGACAGGGCCCGGTCATCAAAGTTTTAACCTGCCCGAGACAGGGACTGTCGGATGTGAATCCAACGGTGTTTTCTTTGGCAAAAAGTGAATGCCAGCTCAGCACTATCACAACCGTTTGATTCACGAAATCCACGCCCGACAATCCCTGTCTCGGGCGCCGGTCAAAAAAGACAGGTCACAGGAGCCAGACTCTTTTAACATATCTCTATGGAGTACCCACATGGAAGCCAGGCTTAGCAGACACATTTTCACACACAATTTTGGAATACCCTCATGGAAGATAAATCACTGGCTGGTTTTTGGAGAGGATGATCTGGTCGCCTAGACAGATTTTTATCACCGAAACAGAGTATTGGCACTGATGGTGAACACAAAGAGAAAGAAGACACAGATTGAGAAGCAAACAAACAGTACAAAGGAGTCGCTCCTCTGCCCATGAACCTCTCTATCTATTTCTCTTCCAAATTTCCAATCCATGAACAGGATAGAGAACTCAAAATCCTTGAAACACAAACAAGACCCATTTCCAATCTCTCTTGCTCGACCTCTCGAGATCTCTGGTTCAAGTCCTATAGATGAAGCACAGACTCTATTTTGCCCCGTCCAACGCAACTGTCAATGCAAACCATCCCCTTACAACTCAATTCTACCCTTATATACACCACTGGTTCAGATTGCCGATCCAACTCGGGTGGATTGGTGATCTGGGCAATCCGTAGAAATTCGATACTCACATCAGATATGAGACTTGGTGACTAGCGATTCCGAGTCGGATCGGGTGATCTAACACAGAATCGTCTCATCCCTTGAAGGGAAAATTCAATACCCACAATGGGTAATTAAACAACTACTTATATCAATTAAAGAAATCCAAGAGCTGAATGCAAACAAACACAATCCATTAACAAACCAGAACTGGAAAACCCTGGAAACCCACTAGAGAAGATTGGCTGAAAGCGAATCATAAATTGTATCCTATAACAAACGTGGCTTTAATGCTATGGTTAGTGGAACGAACCGACCAAAGAAATTCCATTTCCATAAGAATATGATTTGGGGCCGGTCGATTGTGCTCGAGGAATGTTTGTGGATGCACGGGCGACCCCAATGTAAAACAAAAATGGTCCAAGAAGCTTGTGGCGGTTATTGAGGTGGTGGGGTGTAACTTGTGTGGATAAGGCTAAGATGTAAATTGCCGAAGTGTCCTTCGGAAGGGAGTGACTCCGAATCTTGTTTATATTGGGTAGAAAAACCGTAGCCTCTGTTTTTACATTCCACATTTTTTTCTTTTACTAATATATCTACGAAAAGGTAGTACTTTTTCTCACTTTAAATTTCACCACCTCGTTGGGGGAGAGGGGATGTTGCCATCCTGCTGCCAGTTGGTAGAGCTTCCCAAGTAAAACACCTTTGTTTGGACCAAGTTCAATGACCTCAAAATACTTTACTGTACAGCTCAATCCGCCCCAAAATGCGGACCATCTCATCAACTGGTCCATTATTTGCTGGTTGGACAAATAAAAACCTTCCACGGTTTTTAGGAATTGTGGAAAGGTTTCGTATTCAAGGTTTCTTCTTAGAACTTGATAAAGGTTGGGAATGTTTCCTACCTGAACTGTGTTGGCGTAGATCGTGCATTGTTGAATTTATGTAGTATTGACTATCAGGGGCACAATCATTTGAGTAGAACCGCATACAATATGAGTCATGTGGCATGTTCTTAGAGATTTCTGACCGTATAGATGTTCGGCTCAACCTAGATGAATATATAGACTAAAAACTAGCCTGATTAGTGATTTCTAAGCATTGGATTGAATTCATTTTCATGGGTTGATTTTTAATCGTGGAATTTGAACATTATTTGGGGTCAAAAGATCCAATGGTTTGAAACCATTAATCAGGCTGATTTTTGGTCTGTATGTGCACCTAGGGACTGCCCAAACAGCTGTATAGTCAGCATCCCTCTAATAGGGGCACTAAACTAAAACTGAAATGGGCACTAAGTTCAACTATAAAGCTTTACTTTACTTCACTGTTGACGATCATGCGCTTGACAAGATGGATTTGCTTTAGTCAGGTACACACATACATAGATTTACCATTGCCTTTATACGTAGTACTATAGGGGACGCCATCCACGTGCCCATGTGGTAGCACCTTACATGTGGAACACTCTTAGAGATCATTGACCATACAAATGTTTGGCTCATCCCTAGGTGGACCTACATACCAGAATTCATTCTGATTAGTTTTCTATCCATTAGATTAGAGCCTTCTTCATATAGTTTGTTTTAAACTGTGGATTTTGAGTATTATTTGGAAGATGTAGCACACTATTAGAGACCATTGACCATTTGGATGTTCATCCATAGGTGAACTTAGGTGCAAAAAATCAGCCTGGTTAGTGATTTATAAGCATTTGATTAGAGCTGTTTTCATAGGTTGATTTTTTGCCATGCAATGTGAGTTTCACTATTTAGCACAGGAGATACATTTTTGGCCAATGACAAGATGACACCATCCAGTGGCGAAGCCAAGATTTTGACCAAGGGGGAGCAAAATCACAAAAAAGAAAAAACCACATTACGATCAATGATTAGTAATGTCAATAGACGAGCATTACGATCCAGAGGATAGAAAACTAATCGTGCTGATTTTTTTTGCGTAAGTCTACCTAGGGATGGCCCATCATCAAATGGTTTGTCACAGAAAGAGTTCACGTACCCACGTATAGAGTGAGTGGAAACTAAAAATTGTATAATGACCAGAAAGTCCTTGAAAAGTATAAAAAAAAACAAATATTGTAAAAAGCAAAACAGGCATTTTCGAAAGGGCCGGGCTCCAGTTACCGCCCGAAAATGACAGGCTCCCGTTACAGGACACAATATGAGCCACGTGGCATACCCTTAGAGAACTCTGACCATATGGATGTTCGGCCAATCCCTAGATGGACATAAAAACAAAAATCAGCCTGATTAGTGATTTCTATACGTGGGATCTTTGTATCTCAAATACTGCTCAAATTCCCAAAGTTGAGATCAACCCATGAAAATAAGTCCAATACATTGCCTATAAATCACTAATCAAGCTGATTTATGGTTTGTAGGTCCACTTAGGGATTGGCCAAACATCCATACAGTCAGAGTCCTCTAAGAGTGTGCCACGTGGCTCATATTGTATCCTGTAAAGGGAGCCTGTCATTTTAACCTGAGCCTTTTCGAAATATTAGGGATTGGCGATTGGGGTGCATAACGCAAGAACGGCCTTTGCGGATAAATTTTAGTACTTTTAAAAAAGAAATTTAAAAATTAATTCACGCAATTATGCAACTTAGTTGTGAAAAGAAAAAAAAAACTTATGACGCAGAATTCTGCATCAAACAGAAATCCCTCAAAATGCCAATGACAACTCTCTTGGTCTCACTGACCGATGAATGGTGATTTCTAGCTATGTGATTTGAGCACTTTTCATCACGGGCTTGGACCCATCTGTAAGCCTGTTAATGAACCCACGATGATGTGCTTGAATCCTACCACTTTAAATCACATACCAGGCTGTTTTTTGTGTATAGGTCCACCAAGGTGTGGCCCAAACATTCATGGGTCAGTGGGCCTGAAAGAGTATGCTACATGGGATTGTGAGGGATTTCCATATCAAGCTTTTGGTGCTCCATCCTAAATGCCCAGGTCGCATAGGCTTGTTCATGAAGCTCATGACATGGGATTGTGAGGGATTTCCATATCAAGCTTTTGGTGCTCCATCCTAAATGCCCAGGTCGCATAGGCTTGTTCATGAAGCTCATGACATGGGATTGTGAGGGATTTCCATATCAAGCTTTTGGTGCTCCATCCTAAATGACCAGGTCGCATAGGTTGTTCATGAAGCTCATGACATGGGATTGTGAGGGATTTCCATATCAAGCTTTTGGTGCTCCATCCTAAATGCCCAGGTCGCATAGGCTTGTTCATGAAGCTCATGACGGGGTGCTCGAATCCAACAGCTTTAAATCACCCATCAGGCTATTTTGGTGTAGGGTGAGACAAACATTCATGGGTCAGTGGGCCTGAAAGAATGTGCCATGTGGCATTTTGAGGGATTTATGTATCAAACTTTTGGTGCTCCCTCCTAAGTGCTCAGGTCACACTTTTGGGCCCACTGAACCATCAATGTTTCGCCCACCCATTGGTGGACCTACAAGCCAAAATTCAGTTTGATGGTGATTTCTAGCGGAGAAATTCAAGTATTTTTTGTACTCTAATCCAATGGCTATACATAATCAATCAGGCTGATTTTTGGTGTGTAGTTCTACCAACGGCTGAGGCACATATGCACGTGAATACGCCTCTAAATCAAAATTTTACTAGTAGCTGATTTAGCTACAATGATTTAATTAACGGTTGAAAATACATTTTTTTTTAATTATTGGGATCACGCATTTAGATGATTAGATCATCTAGAACAAATGGGTGCACCACATGAACGGCAGCAGGACCATGGAGATCGTGAAGCTTGAACATCGAAGAGGTTGGATGATCTTAACCACATGATCTGCTACATTCTTTTGGTTTGTAAAAACATTTTGCTGAACGATTTGTAAAAAGAAAAGTCTATAGATCCCAGAATAGCTATGTTGGATCCATTGGACGGCTGGTATCACTCACCTAAAGGTGTCATTACGGCCATGACCCATCAAAGAGTGGGTCCACTGACTGAACGGTCCAGATCGTTCCATAGGGGGCAGTTACCAAATAAGGTTCAGGCCGCGAGTTCTGAACTTAAGATCGCCACGGGACCCGCATTCCCAAACCCTACATGTCATCCTTACAACCCGGTACAAATTAGCAAGACCGAAGTACGTAGGAGCAACGCGGGTTGGTCAAGAACACTTTTTTTTTTTTTGTAGTTTTCATTCGTTGGTCTTGCCCTCTTAACTGTTCTTGACCATCATCGACTGGTCAGAAATATTAACCTCGGCACCCAAAATTGCAAGTATCAGTAGAAAAAAAAAAAACAATCTTCAATTTTGGGTAAACTGTTTGACTCGGTCAATGACTGTCAGTCAAGGGGGTACGACCAAAAGAATGAAAATTCAGAGGGGTTTCACTATAGAAAATATTTCTCAGCGGGGTATTACAAAAAATCCAAAAAATCAACTCCCATTCCGCGCCAAAACAAACCACAAATTCTATGGGTCCGGCCCGGACATCATCTTTTTCCAATTCTGTCTCTTTCCAGAAGAGAGAGAGAGAGAGATGATAACGTTCCTCTCGTCTCCTCCATACAATCCAGCCATCCAAATGTTCTGGTTCCTCAAGCCCCAACTACCCACATCATTCATGGCAATTTCTCCACCTCAAAATACTCTTAACCCCTCAACGCCTTATCCTCCCTCTTCACTTCCTTCCCCATCTACAACAACTTCAATTTCATCAGTACAAGCTACTGCAGCATTACCATCTTTTCAATCTTCTTTCTGATCTTCAATGGCGGAGGAACTCCCGGGGAGGAGAAATTCCAATACTCAGCTCTTAGAAGAACTTGAAGCGCTGAGCCAATCGCTCTACCAATCCCATACTTCCACTACTAGAAGAACTGCCTCCCTTGCTCTACCGCGAACTTCAATTCCCTCGATCACATCTACTGATCTGATCGCCACTGTTAAAAATGAGGAGAAACCGGAGAGGCCCCGGTCCAGACGCATGTCCTTGTCCCCATGGCGATCCAGGCCGAAGCTTGATGATGAAAATGAGCAGAAAGACCAAGCTAAGGTTCCAACTCGGAAAGAGATCAAGATGGATGATAAGGCGGGTTCGGCAGAAAAGAAAGGAATTTGGAATTGGAAGGCGGTTAGAGCAATTTCGCATATTGGAATGCAGAAGTTGAGCTGCTTGTTCTCTGTTGAAATTGTCACTGTCCAAGGCCTGCCGGCATCGATGAATGGGCTTCGTCTCTCTGTTTGTGTCAGGAAGAAAGAGACTAAGGATGGAGCGGTGCAGACGATGCCGTCCAGGGTTTTGCAAGGAGCGGCAGACTTCGAAGAGACTCTGTTCGTGAAGTGTCATGTCTATTACAGTACTGGGAGTGGAAAGCAGCTGAAATTTGAGCCGCGTCCATTTTTTATTTATGTGTTTGCGGTTGATGCTGAAGAGCTTGATTTCGGAAGGAGTTCAGTGGATTTGAGTCTTTTGATTCAGGAATCCATGGAAAAGAGCTTCGAAGGGACGAGGGTTCGCCAATGGGATACAAGTTTTGATCTATCTGGAAAGGCAAAAGGAGGAGAACTTGTTCTGAAATTAGGTTTTCAGATCATGGAAAAAGATGGAGGGCTAGGGATTTATAGTCAGGCTGCGGGATCAAAATCAGGTAGAGATAAGGATTCTTCGGCTTCTTTTGCTCGCAAGCAATCAAAATCTTCTTTCAGTGTTCCCAGTCCAAGGTTGTCAAGCAGAAAGGAAGCATTGACTCCTTCAAAAGCCGGAGCAGCGGCGGATTTTCAGGGCATTGAACACTTGAACCTTGATGAGCCGGCTCCAGTCCCTTCAACCTCACCGTCTGTTCAGAAGTCAGAAGAACCAGAATCAAAGATAGAAGACCTCGAGCTTCCAGAATTTGATGTTGTGGATAAAGGAGTTGAGATCCAAGACAAAACTGATTATGAAGAAGAAGAATCTGAAGAAGCTGTAGATGGAAGGTCGGTTTCGAGCGAGGTCGTTAAGGAAGTTGTTCATGATCAAGTCCATCTGACAAGATTAACGGAGCTTGATGCGATAGCACAGCAGATCAAAGCTCTCGAATCTATGATGGGAGATGAAAATTCTGTTAAAGCAGGGGAAGAAACTGAGTCACAAAGGTTAGATGCAGAAGAAGAAACGGTAACAAGGGAATTTTTTCAGATGCTCGAGGAAGAAGAGAGTAACGAATTCAAACTCGAGCAGCCAAATATTCCACCTCTGAAATTGGAAGAAGCTGAAGAAGTTGCAGAGTCAGAATCTAAGGTTTTCCTGCCAGATCTTGGAAAGGGCTTAGGTAGCGTGGTCCAAACAAGGGATGGAGGCTACTTAGCTGCCATGAATCCTTTCGATGTCGAGGTATCAAGAAAAGAAACTCCAAAACTCGCGATGCAGATATCAAAACCATTGATTCTTCCATCAGAGAAATCCATGAGTGGGTTCGAGTTCTTTCAGAGAATGGCAGCCATTGGACTTGAAGAATTGAGCTCTGAAATCTTATCTTCGATGCCCATAGATGAATTGATTGGTAAAACTGCGGAACAGGTAGCTTTTGAAGGAATTGCTTCTGCAATTATCCAGGGGAGGAACAAAGAAGGAGCTAGCTCAAGTGCTGCTCGTACCATCGCTGCAGTAAAAAATATGGCAACCGCGATGAGTACAGGCAGGAAAGAGAGGATTTCAACAGGGATATGGAACATAAGCGAGGACCCAGTGATGGTGGATGAGATTCTAGCACTCTCGATGCAAAAGATAGAGGCCATGGCAGTTGAAGCTCTAAAAATTCAGGCTGAGATGGTAGAGGAAGATGCCCCCTTTGACGTTTCTCCACTTCCTGGAAAGATGGGTGATGTTGGTGGGAAAGATCCAAACCGCCCCTTCGCCTCTGCCATTCCACTCGAGGATTGCTTGAAAACTGGGGGTCTGGCCACCATCAAAGGTGACCCGGCCGTAACACTATCAGTTGTTGTTCAGCTGAGGGACCCATTGAGGCGATATGAGGCAGTAGGAGGCCCTGTGATTGCGCTGGTCCAGGCTACACGTGCAGAAGCCACACAGGGAAAAGATGACGATGAGATGAGATTCAAAGTGGCAAGTTTACATGTTGGAGGTTTGAAGGTCAAGGTGGGAGGGAAGCGACATGTATGGGATCCTGAGAAGCAGAGGCTAACTGCAATGCAGTGGTTGGTGGCATATGGATTGGGGAAGGCAGGGAAGAAAGGCAAACAGGTACAGACAAAAAGGCAGGACTCGTTATGGAGCATTTCCTCACGCATAATGGCAGATATGTGGCTTAAGCCGATGCGGAATCCAGATGTAAAGTTCCACAAGCAGCATTAGGCATGAGGTCACTTTAACCTGCACCATCTTTCCAGAATGTGTAAATGAATGTGTACTTTGGATATATGTTTATTTGTGTAGGGGAGTTTTTTTTCGCCTACTGAATTTTATTAATGAAATAAAAGAATAAGATATATGTTCTACAGAACTGCAAAAAATGCGATTTGATATCCTTTTTGAGGTCAATTTGGACTGACCTTCTGGTTCCTTCATTGGCATATTAGCAAAGCATCATTTCCTTATCATGGAGAGGCTTCCCAGTTTCCTTTGTGAAGCAAAACATAATTCATTCTCGCCTTTATTTCCTTCCTAGAAGCCAAGTTCAGAAACAGGTAAGAGAAACAATGTGGGAAAATGCATATTTGACAATTTTTCTTACAGCTGTTATACTACACAGGATGCAAGAAATGGAAAGTGTAGGAATTTGGGAGGGAAAACAGACTTCAAAATAACAATAGTTCCCCCATCGGCATGTCAATCGGCAATTCTGATTCCTCCTTGAAAGCATACACACACACACACCAAAAAATAATAATAATAAAAAACGTTCAATTTGATGGATTGTTAGGATAACAAGACTAGGCACATTTCGACTCTGTACAATCTGCCAATCCAAGAGATGATTGCGTTTCATTGTTTGTCTGGTCAATTGAGGCCAGGGAAGGAAAAAGAACTCCCATGTAACTGGTCTAAACTGAATATAGAAGACACCTTACAAGCTGCAAGTTAGAGAAGGAATCACTCAGTTTTGAAGTTTTCCATAAAAAGACCTCTTTCTCTTTTCTTTCGCGTAAGTTACAAAGCTATAGCCAAACGATAATTAGGGCATGGAGTTCCCTGATTACTATATAAGACAATAAAATTTTCATTTCAGCTCAAGGGCTCAGATCAAAGATTTCATGAATAGAAGGTAAAAAAAAAGTTTCTAACGTCCATATTGATTACCAATAATTCCCACGAGAGCAGATTCCATTTCTGAAATGAAGGGACAGTTTACTATCAGCTCCGTTGCACTATATCAACTTTATCACCATGTGACAATCACTGCAGGCAAGCTGCGGGTGGTTTCAACCAAAAAGCTGATTCAAGCTTCTCACTGCGGCAGCCCGGAGATCCAACGGAACTAAGCTTGTTTACATCATTTCCTGTATCTTATATCTCTTTTATAATCTCCTCCAGCACTCCATAAGCATCGCAGATTTGTGGGTGGTTTGTGTCGTCTACGGTAAAAATATAAACCGTATATGCATCAAGCCGGGTCCCAGGACAAGTATCCATTCCACTCAAACAAGCTCCTAGAAGAGTAGCATTTGTAAACTGATATGAGGACACTGACACCTCTCTCATTTGATTAAATAATACCAAAGCATCTTCTTCAAGCCCAAACTGTTCAAAACCCCCATTAGAGAAGTCCACGAAGCTGCATTGTGTTCAGGTAAGTTATTAAATACCCGCTTTGCTGCTTCTAAGCATCCACATTCTGCATACATTTCAATCAGCTGCTTACTCACAAAGACAACGAGACTTGATCTGGATCTAATGAACCGAGCATGCAGATGCCTACTTAATTCCAGATCGACTACGCTTGGGCATGCACTAAGTACAATAGCATTCCTCATAAAATTCGGTTTGAAACCTTAATATCACATCTTGGTAAGTAAAGAAAGAGTTTGGCCCCAAACCCATGTTATGACAAGATCGAAATCATTGTGTTCTGTGTCCCATTCAGGCATCTGGTTGAACACATCAAGTGCATGTCCTATGACAAATGATTTTGAATAACCAAAAGATCATACAATTCCGAAAAACAGACTCATTGGGTCAAACCCAAAATCCCGAATCGTTGAAATGAAAACTTTAGCAGTTTCCCTTGTTTGCCATTTCAAAAATAACCCCACATGATTGAATTCAAATAAACAGAATCTCTGTCAGGCATTTATTCAAACAATGGTCTTGCTTTCGTCACCATCAGCCCACAAATCATGACTTTCCAACTAAAAAATTTCGGATTCTTAATCTCATAAAAAATCCACGAGCATCATCGATCAAGCCACAAATCGAAAAATATTCAGAAGATGGTTTTGAGGGGAAACATAAGACCCGAAGTCCATTGAGATCAGGTGGGCATGGAGTTTTTGATATCGATTGGAGATCTCCACAGACTTTCATGGCTTCGGAGAGTTTTGGGAGAAACCCATGTAGGATTTGTTCATCGAGATGTCGAGGTTGGTTTTTCTTACGAGATTTTCTTGGTAGGCTATGTAAAGAACGAGTTCTTGACTGTGGCGGAGCCAGGGGATAAGAGGGGGAGTTGCCACCCTCAACTTAAAAAATTGATATATATACAATATTTTTTTTCCAGAAGGAAAAAGATGTAGCAGGAAAAAACTTTGCGCAAGTTTAAGTGCCCCAAGGGGTGGCAATTTGGCCCACGGTCTAGCCCAATCCAGCCCGTTAAATTTCTGGGCAGGTTCTGGGCTTATGATATCAGCCCGTAGCCCAGCCCGTGGGCCAACATGTGAAGAAAATCTTGCGGGCTAGGTTGGCTCGGTCTGCAGCCCGGCCGTGAAATCCAAAATTTGCATCTCCACTCCCCCAAATTAAAAAATATAAGGGCCTGTTTGGTAACGCACCGCGGCGGGAAAATAAAATATTTAGCCGCACTAATATTCGCTCGGGTGCGTTTGGCAGCCACTCGCCCTCGGCGAATATTTAGCCGGGCCCACATATTTGCCCTCAGCAGCGGGAAAACATTTGATCACCTCCCCCCCTGTGTAAATATTTTCATGCCGATTATGCCTTTATTTTCTCACCGGAAAATCACTACTTTCAATAAAAATTAGTTTTTTAATATATAAAAAAGATAAAAATGAAATTTTTTTATCCTTTGACATAATATGTGGTTCCCGCACTCGCCCAACCTATTTTTGACTTACTTTGATATGTGGGACCCACTCAAATTGAAAGAAAATGAAGTAAGCTGAAGTGAGCTAGCTCATACACGTACCAAACATTGTTAAATATTGATATGAGCAAATATTTAGCCATGATAATATTCGCCTGGCTAAATATTCGCTGTCGGAACTCTTTTTCTCATGTACCAAACAGACCCTAAATTTCTCCTCCACTCCCCCAATTAAAAAATGTTGCTTTTTTTAACTTTTTTTTTCCCAATTTTATTTAAATTTGGCCCGGCCCATCAGTCAGCCTGTGGGCCGATCCATTATCTTTTTTTTATACTCCTAGGGGTCCAACTCTGTTGCTCATGTTATGGCCTCTAGGGCAAAATTCTAGACTGATGCTAAAGAGTGGTCCTTTACTCCCCTTTGTTCATGGCAGCCATTCTCTTAGATGAGAGTAATGGCCACTCCTAATGTTTCATTTTTCTTTATAATACTATGCTTGCTTACAAATAAAAAAAGGGTCTTGGGGGACCCCTATTTTACCCCTATTTGGCGTACCCACATAGAAGATGAATCAATGGCTGATTTTTGGTGAGGATGATCTCTATGATTAAGAGAGCATCCTTACAAAAATTCAACTCATTATGATATTCATAGACTGGTTTAGAAGCTGAAGAATTATTGACCGTTGATTTTTACTGTGTAACTTGAAAATCACATTTGATGGGGTTAGAAATTTCAGAATGGGCGAATTTTTTGTTGGGGTGAAAATCAGCCATTGATTCATCTTCTGTGGGTACGCCAAAATGGGGTTACCCCGTGCCCAACCCATAAAAAAAGGGAGAATGGCTGCCCTCTTGCAAATCTCGCTTCCTTTCAAGGAGTAAAACCTTGATGACAGTGGGTTGTCATCAAAGCCCGGCAGTGACTAAGGTTTTAAATTTCAGTAACAATTTCAGTGAGGGCGACAGATTTCGATGTAAAAAGCTATATTTTGGGGGATTTCAGTACTCACCGAAATCGAAATTTGGGTGGAAATTTAAAACCTTGCTACCAATGAGTTCTTGGCATGTACCCGAGTGCTTTTTGCCACGTACCCATGTGAAAAAATAACACACATGGGTACGTGGCAAAAAGCGCTTTAGGTACATGCCATGAACTCATTGGTAGTCACGTGATGGGCTGTCATCAAAGTTTTATCCCATTGCAAGGTCCTGGACGCCTAACGCTTGCTGCCCCTACCCGGCCCCACTTTGACAGTGGCTTGCCACCTTGCCCACCCTTGAACATAATCCTGGCTTCACCATTTGTTCTTGAGAAAGACGGTTTCGAGTGAGGCCATAAAAACCATTCAAAAATCAAGAAAAGTAGGGATAGCATTTTATCAGTGAGATCTCGAAGAAAAATTTGCTGTCCTCCAGCGCCTTCAAATTTTGAAGTCTCTCCCCTCTCAAAATGCCACATGGAGCATTTTTAAGAGTTGGCCTTACCCGAGCTACACTTTGCTTGGGGGTTCCTTTTGCACGACACGTTCCCCAAGGAGTTGCTTAACTCAAACTCAACTTTTATTGTACTTTGGTGGACAATACGCACAGTCATGCGATAGCATATATTTCTCCTTTCTCCAATTGATAGGGGCGTGATTTCTAATTACCTTTGAATTTGAGTATCTGTATATTGGTGTTAGAAATCACTAAAAGCAGGCTGATTTTTTGTCCTTTTCGTGATAAGATTGCTAATTTTACCAAGAAGATCGGGCCTGTCCTCCCTACGCTGGCCACACAGGTTTGGATTACCAGGCTTTGGTATTTCTCACTCTTTTTTTTTTTTTGAAGCACCGAGCTTGGGTGATTTCTTGAGTAAAAAGCTCCCACCCTGATCATAACATTGGAACCATTCAAACAATTTTTCTGTTTGGGCTGTTCGCCATGTCTTCTTTGATAAATGTTATTGATATTTTGAAAGACCTAAACATGGGTTTGGGAGTCTTTGGACAAGCTAGGGTCTTGGCATTCAAGATGCTGGAGAATTTAGCAGATTTTAAGGAATGGGAGATTTCATGCACGTGGAGTGAATCTAACAAACCAGATGATTATAGGTTTTTGAAGATGTAAAGATATACGTTAGATATACTAGCTTTAATTTCCATATCATAGACATGGCATACATACACACATGCTGGAGGATTGGACCCACATAAAAGATTTTGTAGGTTAAAATTAACCAAATGCTATGTTCATGACCTTCCAATCTTTCCAACTACAAAAACTGTGACAATTTCAAAAAAAAAAAAAAAAAAAAAATGGTTCTATATATGACCAAATGCTATGTTTATATGATCGATTAATTCTTTTTACAGTGATTGTGGTCTATTAGCAGAATCAACATCGGCGCAAGGTCTCTACTGAAACAAATAAAGCGCATAATACCGGTGCGTATGCTCAAATTGATCAATTAAAGCAAGCTCCCATTCTAATACAGAACATAACCCACATAAAAGAAAGATTTTGAGGACACAAACAGAAGAAGAGAAGAAAGAAAGAGAAGAAGCCCAAACTATACAGAAACCGTGCAGATTCCAAGTGACCTCATTTTCATCTCCAACGATCCTAACCCTCCTTCAAATTTGGGGCGGATTGTTTGCGGAGTGGAGAGGGTATGCGGGGTTGTATGTATCAAAATGTTGGCTGCTCATCAAGTTGTTTGATGGGTAGCTGCTGCTTGATCCATCTGACAAGTAGTTCGCGTATGCCCCATTGTGGACGTAAGATGCAGGTGGGGTGAAATTATGGGGAATTGATGTAAGGCTTCCAGGCATGGAGATCGATGATGAGCTGTACCTGTTCCGGACCCTGCTGGATCCTAAGAAGGGGAAGTAATTCATGCGCGGTGGAAGAATGGGCGGTGCGGAGGGGAAGGGAGAGGGCGCAATGGGTTTGAATTTGGTGTTTCCAGACATCATAGGTTTGGTAGGTGGATTCACGCTTCGAATGTCATGTATGCTGGTTCGACGTCTATCCCTAGTAGACCCTGAGTTGCTGAGGCGGATGAAATACTTCTGTGCATGGCTCGCGACTTGGGTCGGGGTCCTAGTCAGCACATAGTTCCTGGAGATGCTCCTCCAATCACCCTTACCATACTTGTTCAAACCCATAAGAAACAATCTATGTAGAAAGAAAAAAAAATATGAATTTAATTTAATCACATTATAATTAGTAATTAAGAAGATCTAATAAAGATAAAGTTGAGCAAAAAAGCTATAAAAAAAAAAAAAACAGGAACTTAGCAAACTAAAATGATGGGGCATATATATCCCAAAAGATAAATCTTTAATAGCAAAACCCAAGAACAAGAGACAAAAATTTGAAGAAACAGGAACTTAGCTACCATGTTTGAATCACTCGCTTCGTATCACAACTGAACGCGGCGACTTACTAAAATAGTCGCGAAAACTTTGCAAGTACTTGTCAAGAACATAAAACCAATATGCATGTCCAAGATTTTTTACAGCAACAAAGGCTGTATATATAAGATCCACATGCAATCACAAAATAAGGCAAAACAGGATCTGTAATTAGGCAATATGATCAGAACTCACGCTCGACTCTGAGCGAAATCTTATTTATCTTATATAACAGACCAATCAATAGTAAGGCTAAGTGACAAGAAACAAAAAGAAAAAAGTAATTGAGAAGGTCTTGTAATGTGATGAAAGATTACAATAATCACCAAATTAAAAATATCCCAATAATAGGAAAGAGAAGAAAGGAAAAAAGGAAACCAGAACCCATCGATCAAAGCAACAAGTCTGTGCTCCATAATCTCCCATCAAAATCATAGATTTTATCATTTTTTTTAAACGGTTTACCATCAAATAACTGATATATTATCGAACAGAAAACCGTAGCGTAAATCCATCAAACCAAATCGAAATGGTAAAAAGTTTGAAAAAAAAATGGATTAGAGACCCCTTCAAAAAAAAAATCCCAAAAAAGCCACATGCATTTCTCTCCGGAAACTCCAAACTCAACAAAACGAAAATCCCCCCAAAAAAAGTACCTGCAAACACAAAAACCCCACTTTTAATCCAGTTAAACAAAGCAAAAAAAAAAAGAACACCACCAATATATACAAGAAAAGGAAACAACAACCAAACCTGTGTTCTTCTTCACTCCAAGGAACCCCCTTTTTGCGTTCAAGATCCCCCGACTTCATTCCAGAGGACCGCTTTGAAGTCCGACACTCCGAGTCCTCATCGAACTCCTCGCTCGTCACATAATCGGGTATCGGGAAAAGGCCCGAGTCAATATTCTCGATGTCTTCAACTAGCAACTCGTACTGTTGCTTGATTTGTTCAACGGTCTTTCCGGGCACCATCAACGCAATCTTTTCAAATCGGTCCGGTGTGTCAAGGTCGAACTCGGCGAGTGCGTTCTCGAATATCTTGTTCTCATATGGAGTCCACTCAGTGAGTTGGTGAGACGAGGAAGAAGACCCAGAAGGAAAGCAAGAAAAAGACGGCGGAGGATCTGAACATTTCATTGTTTTCAAGGAGCAGCTTTTTTCTTTCCCTATGGAGATTTGGGGCAGCTTCCTTTCTCTAGGATCAAGTGCCCTTATGTCTGTTAAGGTGTCCCCCAAAAGTGGGTACTTATAGTTTGGGGGATTTTTACTAATTTACCAAAATGCCCTTTGAGAAGAAGAAACTGGGGTAAATTAGTGAAGCCTTTTGAAGAGATGGGGGGAAGTTATTTTGAATTGACCTTGTTGGACATCTACAATGACCAAAGTGACCTCCACTTTTCCTACTTGATCAATTAAGGCTAAAGGGATCATTTATGTGTCACCACCATTAGAGGAGTTTGGCATTTGGATAATTAGGTTAGAATGATCAACCTTAAGTCATTCAACATTTTGAAAGTAGTTTGGCTTTGATTAATTGGTTTATGGTAACTTGAGTTAGCTCTAATTTTGTCGTCGATGTGGTATCGTCATTTTAAAGGGTCATTTTGGTAATTTTATAAAAAATAAAGTCAACGACGTGCATAAATAGTGTGTCAAAGTTTCCACAAAATCACGACAAAGATATATAGTTACACTATTACTAGAAACAGTTTTTATGGAGGAATTCATTACAAAAGATGTCATGTAACCCTAATGTTGGTAACAAAAACCTAATCCTTCACTTCCTATTGGAGCAATATCTACAAAGATGTCTTTGTTATAATTTGAACGAAAAACGACAATTGGTCGTGCCGCATTTCGTGGTTTATAAGATATGTTTCACCAACATAGAAAATCCTAAGAAGATCAACTATTTATCGTCATCCATTCAACGACACTGTAATGCCATTATGATGAAGATCCCGACAACGTACGGACATAGTCGAATCAAGAAAAGTTTAACTAGATTAGCTTGTGTGTGATATACGCGCGTTGACATAAATTGTTACTAGTGTTTTTATATCTTAGCCAATTACTGAGTCACTTTGGATGTAACGGCACTATGGTACAGTGATACGTGTTGCAAAGATGAGATGGGAGTACTTGATGTCTAGAGAATCTCAGACACCACGACGAGGATATTGTTTATTGCATCATAAAGGAATTGAGTGAGGCATAATACGACAATAGCAAGGGATCCCACTTTTAAGTTCCTTGCTAAGGAACATCATTTGTCCGCATTTTGTTTGATGAATCTGACATATATATGTAACCGTTGTTATGACACATTTCATAATTTTAAGCAATCAATAGATCAGAAGCTCTCGAGATTCTATAATACCGACATTATGAACTCATATAAAGACGAGTTATTCAATTTTGACTTCTACCACTCATTCGCTCGCTTCCTAGAAATCAAATTTGAATAACTCATCTTTATAAGAATTAATAATGTCAGTATTATAAAACCCTAAGAGCTTCAGATCGTGGTATCAACACTTATAAACTTTACCAACTTAGCAAGCTAACACCTTCAACAATCTTGTATAGTTTCTAACTTAGTTAAACAACTTTGTTATAGTAAGCTCTAACCTAGCATTTACTATGTTTGCAAGTACTATGGCGTTCTAACCCTAGTCACTGACTTATTGGTATTTTAGTTTGTGTTGTGGGGACATTATGGGAATAGAATGTTAGAAAAGGTAAATAAAAGGCAAAAAAAAAACATTAGACCATCATCTCGTGGCGATATTTTGGCGATAAAACAAAACGTTTTATCATCATGTACGGACAAAGTGCGAATCGCATAGAAAATGACGACAAACTACATTTGTGTATACGACAAAAACCCGTTAAGGGACACTTGGTAACGACCTCTGTGACACTAAGCAAACCCGAAATTAATATAATGACCCCTCATTTCTCTCTATTTACACTTGTGAGTGCCTTCCTATTGTCACCGACCACGGTAATATTTTTTCGTTACTATGCCTAATCGGCCCATGTTTTATCATCCTCAATAAACCCTAGCTATCACACCGTCAATTGTCTCACCAACTCGTCCACCCAACCGTTCGATTACTAAGAGGATCATCTTTTGTGGCAATTAAGGTCATACAATGTATGGACTACCTAATGAATGGTCCAGATTGATGGATTTCATCAGGAATGCTTATGGAATGAGATTAGGTTACAGTGACGATGATAGAGCCGCGTACCATGCAATGTCTCATGATTACTTACAACGGTTGGTGAGGTTAAAATGGGCAAACATTTGTTTCCATGAAGGAGACAAAATCTTTGTGGCGTCACGCTTTAATGCACAAATAGACAAACCATGCGCATGCATTGATACTCATTACTCACCATCCAATTGGCGGTACACCTCTTGCATGGGGTTAAGAGACCATTAAATGAAGGGCTATCACAAACGCCCAATCAAAAGCAAGAACTTGGACGGCCGAAAACATTTGATTGTATGAATCGAATACTTTTTTTTTGGTGGTTGATGTATATCAGTTCCAGGCTTTTGATCATCATAGGGGAGATTACCAAATGAACGGTTTGGATTGATTCATGGGTTGGCCATGTGGCCATATGCATGAATTAAGATATCTTGAAGCAATGAAATTAGGGTTTTGAGTGTGACTCATCCATATATGGTTCAAAATCTCAAGATCAGACTCGGGATTGGAGGGTGCCTATCCCGACCCGGATCGCAATTTGGTGGCTTCCGATCCTGATCCGGATCGCTCAATCCAGATCAGGATCGGAGGAGACTTCAAACCATGGACCCATGACCCATCAAAGACTTCCACCCTAGGTCCATGCCTAGTTCTTGGATCCTATCCTAGCCCACCTTAAACTCAACTCTAGTACTTTTTATAACATGGATTGGGCAGGTTTAGAACATGTGCCATACAAAGATGAGGGGTCGGAGGAAATTTTGCAACGACTCATTTGTAGGTTAGAAATTTCCAAAGCTCACCAGTGTGATAGCCCATATATAGCTGTGCACATTACTCATAGCAGGAGAAAAGATTCGCTGGTCCCGGGGTCCTTCAAACTTTGAAGGTTCCCGTCCCAAAATGTATGACATTGGATATTAGGATTGATTCTAACCATTGGATTCAAGCATGTTTTTTACATTTTTTGGATACTTAATCCATCGGCTAGAAATTATCAATCAAACTGATTTTTGGTATGTATATCCACCAACGAGAAAAGATTCGCTGGTCTCTGGGTCCTTCAAACTTTCAAGGTTTCCCTCCCAAAATGTCCGACACTAGGTTCAGGCCTAAACCCAACCCACGTTAAACCCTTGGTTAGTTGGTTAAGGGTGGTTAACAGAGGGTACCAGTCAGACATTTTGGGAGGGACCTTCAAAGTTTGAAGGGCCCCGGGACCAGCGAGTTTTTCTCCTCGCAACAGGTTAAATTATCTTCAGTTTTATTGCATTGGTGCTCCATCTAATATACCAGTACATATAAAAGTATCCCGAACCCTCCAAAAATGCCATGTGGCATACTCTTTCAGGCCCAGCCCATCCCTTGTTGGATCCACACACCAAAAATTAGCCGGATTGGTGATTTCCACACATCATGGGCTTTGAATTAATTCATGGGCATGTTCATAAAGCCCATGATAAGAAAATGCTGAAATTCAACGGCTTGAAATTACCGATCAGCCTGGTTTTGGTGTGTAGGTCCACCAAAGGGATGGGCGAAACATTCGTTGAGCCAGTGGGCTATGACGCTATATTTGATGCAGGAAACAGGTAAGAAACGTCAAAGAAAGTATTAATAGAAACCAAGGTTTAAAAGGGGACGTTATAACGGCATAACGGACTAGGGGGCGTTACCTTTTTTCCGTCTTAACTAATTGTAATGCACGGGGGCAAAGTTGGGAAAAAAGGAAAAAACGGAAATAACAGAAATTAATGGAAAGCGAAATTTTAGTATTTTTCATAACAAGCACATTTGTACATTGAGAGTCTCCACATACTCCGACTAATGTTTAAGTGGCTTACATGCAAGCAGCAATTGGTGGATCAATTCTTAGCCAAAACATAGCCAGAATAACAGGGATTGCTTGGGTAGGACTAGAGTTAGCCCAAGCCCAGTCTGAAGAATATGGCTTTGCCCAAGTTCGACCCAATCCTGAATTTTGCGCTGGTGCCAGCTCTGCCCTTTAACCAGACAGACCTTAGAATCCAAGCCCAAGTCAGGTCGTGGGCCTAACAGATCCCTGCCCTACGACGGCCCCACCTACTAGATTTGCCTTCCTTCTGTTTTCCAGCTTTGGATTAAAAAACGGGCCAGGCGCAGCGGACACATAATTTCACACCAATTTTGGTGTACCCACATGGAAGATAAATCAATGGCTGATTTTTGGTGAGGATGTATAGATCACCCCTACAAAAAATCAGCCCATTCTGAAATTTCTAACCCATCAAATGTGGGTTTTCAAGTTAACGGTAAAAAATAGACAGTCCACAATTCTTCAACTTGTAAACCATGCTACGAATATCAGAATGATTTGAATTTTCGCGAGGGTGATCTCCTCACCATAGAGACCATTCTCACAAAAAATCATCTCATTCCAAATCTTCTAATTTATATATGCGTTACTGCCCTAAAATGATAGGCTCCGGTTACATGAGACAATATGAGCCACGTGGCACACTCGTAGACGACTCTGACAGTATGGATGTTTGGCCAATTCCGAGGTGGCAGCTACAAACCAAAACTGAGCCTGATTAGTGATTTCTAGATGTTGGATCTTTGTACCTCGAATACTGCTCAAATTCCCACAATTGGGATCAACCCATGAAAATAAGTCCAATCCAATGCCTATAAATCACTAATCAGGCTGATTTTTGGTTTGTAGGTCCACTTAGGGATTGGCCAAACGTCAATATGGTCATAGTCCTCTAAGAGTGAGCCACGTGGCTCATATTGTGTCCTGTAACCTGTCATTTTAGGGTGGTAACCGGAGCCTGAGCCTTTATATATTGGCCCTTGACGATTTTTTTGTGTGAAATTGTATGTGAAGAGTAAAACTTCTATCACAGTAGTCTGACAAATGCTTCTGTCACAATGAAAAATGCCATGTGGCACACTCTTAGTGGACACTGACCATATGGATGTTTGGCCAGTCTCTCAATGGACCTCTAAACCAAAAATCAGCCTGGTTAGTGATTTCTAAGCAATTCAATTGAAGTTATTTTTGCGGGTTGATTTTAACCGTAAGAATTGGAGCATTATTGAGTGTTATTTGGGTGCAAAGATGCAAAGGTTATAAATCACTAATCTTGCTGATTTTTGGTTTAGATGTCCATTGAGGGACTGGCCATACGATCAGCATCCACTAAGAGTGTGCCACGTGGTATTTTTTTTTTTCCTTCCATTGTGAACAAAGCATCTGTCAGAATGCTGTGATAGAAGTTTTACTCATGTGTGAAAATGTTTGTCCGTTGAGCCTGACCCGTGAGAGGGAAAGGCTTTAAAAGATAGGGGCAACTGGGCAAGGACGGCTTTGGCAGCTGGGCCGACACTGACACTGAGAGACGAAAGCTAGGAGAGCGAATGGAATTAGATAGCCCAGTACTTCTTGCCGTAAATGATGAATGCTAGGCGCTGTGTGTATCGACCCGTGTAGTGCTGTAGCTAATGCGTTAAGTATTCTGCCTAGGTGGCGAGGAACCAGAGCCAGGTCCAATCGACTTCAAAGGTCTGGAATCGAAGGAGTGGATTTATGGATGTAACTGCTATTGAGACGTTTTTGGCCTATATTTGAACTTTTGTGAACAGGCCCGGTCTTCAATCACTTCCAAAGCCCAAAAATGGTCCACTTTAGATCCCAAACTTCATTTAGCCATTACAGCGAAAATTTTAGTCCGAGGTGAATTTTCCCTATGGCGTTGTGGGGAGCATAAAAATTGTACCACATGGCCCATTTATTTTAGGCCTATTGACCCGTGAATGATTGGTCCATTCTTGATGGACCTCCCCACCAAAACTCAGCCTGATTGGTGATCTATGGCCATTGGATCTGAGCATTTTCCACAGCATGATTTTCAACCGTTGGATTTCAGTATTGATTCATCCGAGATTCGGATATTCTGAAAGTCATTCGAAAAATATCCGTTGACAGCCCTATAAATAGTGTATGGGTAAGTGGGTCTGATAAAGTTTGCCATGTGCGCAATTGTATGCTCCCCACGCATGTCCAAGAAAGTTTGCCATCCTACCGGGGACAAATTTAGTATGCACCATTTACATACTTAAAAGTATGCAAACATTGCCAGTACGGTTGGATGTCCCTTGAAAAATGTATTATTTCAATATTTTAAAAAATATATATTTTATAATTTAAAAACACGTTTTTCAATGAGCATTCAATGATGGATACAATGTTTGCATACTTTTAAGTATGCAAATGGTTGCATACTAAACCATCCTACCCATGGTTTGAAGTCTCAGCCCATCTTGTTCTGAATCGGGATCGGAGCTCACAGATCCGATCCAAAAATGGTTTGTCTCGCCCTGAGATCAATGTTTCCCAAAAGGAGTCTGACTTTGTTTCGGGCGAGATGGGCCGATCTCATTCTGGATGGGACTGATCCGGATCGGGATCGGAGCTCACCTATCCGGCCTCTGATCCCTAGATTTCGAACCATAATCCTACCTCACGTGATCATGAATGAGAAAAAAATTTAGATACAGAGGACTTGGGATGCAGTCGATGCAGAGGGCTCCGATGGCCCTACATAGCTCATTTTTTTGGACCCACGAACCACATGGATATTTTACCCACCCCTTGGTGGATATACTGAAAACCAGTGTGATTGGCTTTCTCTAGCCATAGATTTTAGCACCTTTTTAAGATTGATTCTAGCCATTGGATTCGAACCTATTTTTTGCATATTTTTTTGGGTATATAATCCAATGGCTAGAAATTATGAATCAAGTTAATTTTTGGCATGTAAATCCACCAAGGGGTGAGCTAAATATCCATGCGGCTAGTGCGTCCAAAAAAATGAGTTATGTAGGGCCACCGGAGCCCTCTGCATCAACTTCATCCAAAGCCCTTTATATCTAAATTTTTCCAATGAAGGGAGAATGGAGGAACGTTTGCCAATTGTCAACAAAAGCAAAGCCAAGCCACACGCTGACGCAGCACACTAACTGACTAATTAAGCACAAGCACGGACATGCTAAATTGCGCACTAGCGCCTTGTGGCGCAATCATAGTTCGAAGTCTCAGGATCGGCCACCTTCGATCCCGATCTGGATCGGTTGGATCGGTCCGATCTAGTGTGATCCCGAGACAACATTTTAAAAAAATCAAAAAAAAAAAAAAATAAGAAAAAAAAAATGCGACTTAATCCATTTCAGCCTATATGGGATGAAAATAAAATTATAAGAAATTAAAAAAATGTGAAAATATCTAAAAAAATCAGAAAAAATAGAAAATTCAACTGCCCTACTATCCCTCAACGCCAAGTGTGTCAGAGGCCACTTTCATATGATAAATCAATTAACTTAATACATCTAAAATTATTTTTCCCCCCAAAAAAATCTATATAACAAAACAGGGAAGTTGTCTCCTCACTTATACCCCCTCTTATATGTTTCAACAAAGAAAGGGCCAAGATCTTATCCCTTAAATGGACAGTAGATTTCAGCCATTCACACCTGATTTTGGCAAATACTTTGACGGGGAGTGCCGCGGGCACTGGCCACCCACTCTTATCTTATATGGCTTCAATAATGAGTGGCTGAGATCCACTATGCTTCATATTGATGGCTAAGATTAACTCCCACCCAATTTTGACAAATACTTTGTCGGAAACTGCCGCGAGCACGGGTCACCCACGCATATAACAAGATAACTTAGTTATATTCTCTTATCTTATCCAAATCCATCTAATGTGGTCGGTTAGATAAAGAGTGGTTGAGATCAAATCCATCGATTTAATGTGGAAGGTTAGATTTCAGCCACTCAATCCGCCTCATTTGACCTCAATTTATTTAAAATTTGAATTTCAATATCGTTAATTTTTGTTATTTCTGTTATTTTTTCATTTCTCCCTCTATGCGTAACAATTCATTATAACAACCGTTATAATGGAAAAAATGGTAACACCCCAATCCGTTATACCGTTTGAGTGCCGAAGGCACCCGAATTTTGCAAACGCTTTTGTCGGAGAGTGTCGTGGGCACACAGGCCATTTACTAGTAACAAACAAATGAGAGTAAAACCATTTTTCATTATAAATTTATTATTTCTTATGATAAATTTAGGTAAAACAATAGAAGATCATGAAAGATTACAAAAGACAAGATTTTTTTGGGAGATCGACTTACAAATACAGAAATCTCATCAAATTTGTCTGGATCTCATTGGATTTGGCCAGATCTTGAAGTTTTGGGATGTAAAGCCTTCAATATTTAGAAATTTAAGAGTTTTTTTTTTGTTAGATCTGATGGATTGAAGGGTGTTTTAGAGAAATGTGTTTCGGACAAAATAGAAGAAGAAATGAAGAAAAATCGAAAAAAAGAAAAGAAAAAAGGGGGCTTTGTAATCGATTTCCACTCGTTCAACTCGGGCGAGTTGGACCGTCCAATTCGTCTGGATATCCTGATCCAACCGAGTTATATCTCGAACTCGGGCAATCCAATGTGATCCGAACCAGACCGTGGATCACCGTCTCGGTAAACATCAAGATGGGCCGAGACTTCGAACTATGGGCGCAATCGTGGATGTGAAAAAGCCAACTTGAAGGGTTGTAGAAAGTGAGACTAGTAACCACATAAAAGGTTGGTGACACGTGACTACCAACTAAATGACAGGAAAAGTAAAATTGATGATCACATGAACCTCGGTCCATGGATGAAGTCATGGTGCATAATGATGTCGATCTGTAATCGCCTAAACGTGCAACTCAAACCAAGTGTAAATTATTTTTTAAAGTTAGTCCTACACTTTTGGCCAATGACAGAAAGACAGCACTGTACAGTGTACCTATTAGATTCCTCTTATTTAATAGAGTAAACCTTGGATGACACCTGCGGTCAGCGACGCCGCTGGCAGCGATTATGCAGGGCCGGCTCTACTCTAAGGGATTAAAACTTGTGTCACAAGATGTTGTGACGGAAGCCGGTCACAGCACTCAATAGAGCCACGTGGCACACGATCATAGGGCGCTGACTATATGGATGTTTGGCCAGTCCCTGGGTGGACCTACAAACCAAAAATCACCCTGATTAGTGATTTAAAACCTTTGGATTTTTGCACCCAAATAAGGCTCAACAATGCTCAACAATGCTCAAATTCCTACCATTAAAATCAACCCATGAAACTAACTTCAATCGAATCGGTTAGAAATCACTAATCAAGTTGATTTTTTGTGTACCGGTCCACCGATGGACTGGCCAAACATCCATAGTCATCGTCCTATATATTATGCCACGTGGCTCATATTGAATGCTGTGACCAGCTTCCGTCACAACATCTTGTGACACAAGTTTTACTCTAAGGGGGGTCACCTAAGGCCCCTTGGTGAGAGAAGGACCCCAGCCCGGGTGCCACTAACCACATAAATTTTTTCAGTCATTTTTTATTGTCAAGAATAATTTTATATAATTTCTTTTAATAATATAGAGTTTAATTTTTTAATTAACACTATATATATTAAATATAAAAAGGGCTTATATAGAGTTTTCGCCTTAGGCCTCAACTTATACCGACACGGCAAATATGAAACACATTGCACATTTTTAAGAGGACTCTGGCCCTATGGAAGTTTGGCCAATCACTATGAGGACCTACAAACAAAAAAACAGCCTGGGTAGTGATTTAAAACCTTTGGATCTTTGTACCAAAATAATGCTCAATTTCGTACGGTTAAAATCAACCCATGAAAATAACTTTAATCCATCGCTTAGAAATCACTGATTAAGTTTATTTTTGGTTTGTAGGTCCATAGTGATTGACCAAATATCCATACAGTCAATGTCCTCTTAAGAATGTGCCACGTGGCTTATATTTGCTGCACCGCTGACTGCAGGTATCATGGAAGGTTTACTTTCTTTAATAGGTCCACACGTTAATTGGGTAGATGCAACGTAAAGCTGTATCCTGGATGGGTGGAAAAAATTTATGATGTGGTCAAGAGAAAAGTATACAGATCAGATGGTTTAGAAATTGGGTCGTGATGTAACAAGGTATACCTGAGATCTTTTCAAATGCGGAAGCGCATTTTTGTTACTCACCGCTGCCATCTGGCCCCCAACGAACCGCATGGATGTTTAGCCTCCCCCTTTGTAGATACTCATACTAAAAATCAGCTTGTTTGATAATTTTTAGATGTTGGTTTTAGTAATAAAAACAATAGTTGAATTCAACGGCTATAAGAACGCCTTTAAAAGTACTAAAATCTAAATGGTTAGAAATTACCAATCAGGCTGAATTTTGGTGTGTATATCCACCAAGGGGTGGGATAAACATCCATGCGGTCAGTGGGCCCAGATAACAGCGATGAGTAATCTTTTTCCTTAGAAATTAGCTTCAATTGCTACGTAGTGGGTTACGTCACTTGTTGACTATATTCTTGTGTAGTTTTGTTCCTATAGTTCGAACTTCGAACTTCGAACAAAATGCCATGGAAAAGGAAAGAGGAAAAAGTAACGATCACATGATACGTGGTCCACAGTGGTGTCGATTTGTCATTGGTCAATTATTACGGTCGGATAGCAACTTTGCTGACTGACGTTAGACAGCAATGTTCTACTCGATGTAACATGACAACGTCATGGCCCCGGACCATGTGATTATTACTCAAAAGGAACAGAGTTGTCCTGCCCATAACCAGACAAAAATTGAGGCAGTTGAAGCCGTTGACCGTTAGATTCAAGAGATTTAGTCTACAAGGCAACGAGTAAACTTCTGTCACAATCGGATAGCAAATCACACAAACACAGCCAATGAGTTCTCGGCACGTACACCTAAAAAGCAAAGCACATGGTTACGTTGCATAGCACTTGTGCACGTGCCCAGAACTCATTGGCTTGTGATTGTGTGATTTACAATTTCGTGTGGTAGAAGTTTTACTCCAAGGCAACAACTTTTTTTAAGCATTTATAGTTGTTACCTTGTGAACCGTGGATCTCTTGAATCCAAATATCCAACGGTCAGTGGCCTCAACTGCAAAAAAATTTATCCGGTTATCCATGGGTACCGTTAATGATTTTCATCCATCAAAGACGTGGCTCACCTTTTAAACGGTTAGGATCGAAGCGTCGGTGGCCAACGGGAAGCGGTAAGCAACGCAAAGACACAAAACATATTTTACACCAAATGTGTGACATTCTCGTTGTCTCTGTCGTTAGACTAGATGGTGCCTGTTATTTCTAGTTGCCGCGTTGTGGGTCTCTCGAAAATGTGACACAGCCACAGTCATTGGGGCCCACTGATCCATGAATGATTGGCCCACCCCTTGATGGACCTAAGCGCCAAAAATCAGCCTGATTAGTGATATCTAGCGGTTGGATTTGAGTGTTTTTCATCAGGTTTTTCCAAGCTGTTGGATTTCATGCATCTTGTTGCATACTCGGATCGATCGAATGCCTAGAGTCTAGAGATCACCAGTCAAGCTGATTTTGGATGAGTAGGTCCACCAAGGAGTGGGTCAAACGATCATGGGTCAGTGGTGTTAGAGAATATATATCAAGTGGGCCCGAAAGAGTGCTAGATGGCGTATTATCAAGAGACCCGCAAGGCTGCAACAGCAGGGAATTTTTTTTTTCATTCTTGAACGGTTGTTATAAGAATACCAGTAGTTGGACGGTTAAATCAATAAAGTAGTGAAATGTAGAATGAAAGTCGCATGCTATCTAGGAAATATGTTTTCTGTCTTTGAAAAGCAAAAAAACGCAATCTAGGAAATCTTTTTTTTTTTTTTATTTCTTCATAGGGAAGTGGGGTCCCTTGTGAACTACAAAATTTTGAAGTCTCCCCTCCCAAAGAATGCCACGTGGAGCATTTTAAGGGCCCGCTGACCTTTTCGATGTTTGTTCCACCTTTTGGTGGACATACGTACCAAAAATCAGCTTGATAGTGAAATTTTTTTTTTCATTTTCGAACGGTTGTTAAAAGGACACCCGTAGTTGGACGGTTAAATGAATAAGATTGTGAAACGTAGAATGAAAGTGAGCGCTATCAAGGAAATCTGTTTTCCTTCTTTAAAAAAGTCTATGAAATCTGTTTTTTTTTATTCTAAGGGAAGTACCAGTTCTACCCCTGGGGACATGAAATTTTGAAGCCTCCTCCACCCAGATATGCCACGTGGAGCATCCTTATAGACCACTGGCCTTTTCGATGTTTGTTCCACTTCTTGGTGGACCTACATACCAAAAATCAGCTTGATCGATGATTTTAAACAGTTATATTCTAGCATCCAAAAAATAAAATGCCCAAATACAAGGGCCAGAAATCACAATATTAAACGTTAGATCCAACGGATAGAAATCACCTATTAAATGGACTTTTGATATGTAGATCGAGGTGGACCAAACATCCATAAAGTCAGTGGGCCCTGAAGATTGCTCCGCGTGGCATTTTACAAGGTCCTAGTTGGGCTCGTGGGAACATCCAACTCGGGCTCCCAGTTGTCAAGGTGTCCAAGTTTCTTAGGTACACGTTGAACAATTTTATTGGTGTTGGAAGCATTTTGTGAGTAATAACATGAGAAAATTTTACATGCAGAGGTCTCCCATGTAGTCAATGAAGAGGACCGTTGTAGCCCTGCATAGCTCTATTTTTTGGGCCCACCGACCACATGGATGTTGAGCCAACCCATTAGTGGCTATACACACTAAAAATCAGCTTGATTAATGTTTCCTACCCATTGGATTTTGTACCCAAAAAACATGCTTGAATTGAACGGCTAGAATAAATCCTAAAAAAATTCCACAACCTATGACTGAAGATAAACAATCAGGCTGATTTTTTGGAATGTGTAAGGGGGCGTCGTACCTAACCCGGGTTTTGGCTCTAAATTAAGTAGTATAGATATATAGATAAACTAGGCAATGAAGCTCCACGTGTTTTGTTTTCTATTGTACGATCAATGGACGTGCCCATCAATCGACACCATGCCATCCAATGGATTTAAATGATTGGTCTAGAGTCCGGGAGACTTAGTATTCACGCATAGATGTTTGTATGTACATGGACATTAATTATAACAATCATTAACACTTCAATTACCATAATGTTAATCGCTAAAAACCGTTATAACAGACCTAATGTTAAAAGAAACGATAGTTATAACATCCATTATCCGTTATTCTACTGTTATCAACGTTATTTAAAAGAATAATAAGATAATAATATTAAGACAATCTTTAGTATGATTTGACCCGTTAATTATACTGGACATAACAAAAACATTATCTGCCGGTTCGAACTTTACAATAGTCCAATTGAAGCCTTAGTTTTATTATTAATTAAATCTGATGTACTATATACCAAGGTTTTAAATGGGCATATATAACGGTCCATTAAGGTTACCGTTACGCACATCTGAGTAATAAAAAAAAAAAGTCAAAATATATAATTTATTATTTTGCTAAAGAACCCTCCGGTAATAATAAAAAATGATTTTTTCGGTCTTGGGTGTTAAAATGGAAAAATGTAACAGGTTGGGGTGTTATAACGGCCGATAGATATTTTCGTTATAACGGGTAATGTTTTAAGCTAAGCTATATTCTGTATATATATGATTACGACTACCAAGATGGTGATGCTTAATTAGTAGGTAAAGTCTACCAACTTGCCAGTTACTGGGCACCTAACCATCTAGATCAACAGCTAAAATTCTAATAGTTGATAATTTTAGGAGAAAACCTTTGCTCACACCTGTGTGTGAGCAAAGCCGATCACACATCACAATATGAGCCATGTGGCACACTTAGAGGACGATGACCGTATGGATGTTTGGCTAGTCCTTGGGTGGAGTTGTAATCCAACAATTAGCTTGATTAGTGATTTCTAAGCATTGGATTGGAGTCATTTGCATGGGTTGATTTTAACCATAGAATTTAGAGCATTATTGACCATTATTTGGCGTACTAGATCCAAAGGTTTGACATAACTAATCAGGCTGAGTTTTGGTTGCAGGTCCAGCGAGGGACTGGCCAAACATCCATACAGTCAACGTCATTACTACAGTGCCACGTGGCTCATATTGTGGTGTGTGATCGGCTGTGCTCATACAGGTGTGAGCAAGGGTTTACTCTAATTTTAGTGGTAGAATTTCGTCCTATACAACACAAGCAAACAAAACTATTTCCGTCATAAGAAAAGGGTCGTGCTCCAATGACCGCCCTAAAATGATAGGCTCCCGTTAACAGGACATAATATGAGCCACGTTGCACACTCTTAAAGGACTCTGACCGTATCGATGTTTGGCTAGTCCCTCAGTGGATTTGAAACCAAAAATTAGCTTGATTAGTGATTGCTAAGCATTGGATTGGAATCATTTGCATGGGTTGATTTTAACTGTAGAATTTAGAGCATTATTGACCCATTATTTGAGGTACTATATCCAGCGGTATGAAATTACTAATCAGGCTGATTTTTGGTTTGCAGGTCCAGCGAGGGACTGGTCAAACATCCATACAGTCATCGTCATCTACGAGTGTGCCACGTGGCTTATATTGTGGTGTGTGATTGGCCTTGCTCACACACAGTTGACTCTAATTTTAGTGGTAAAATTTCGTCCTATACAACGCAAGGAAACAAAACTATTTGCCTAAGAAGGAAAGGGTCGGGCTCCAGTTACCAGCCTAAAATGACAGGCTCCCGTTACAGGACACAATATGAGCCACGTCGCACACTCTTAGAGGACTCTGACCGTATCAATGCTTGGCTAATCCCTAAGAGGACCTACAAACCAACAATCAGTCTGATTAGTGATTTATAGGCTTTTGATTGGAATTTGAGCAGTATTTGATGTACAAATATCAAATCACTAATCACGCCGATTTTTGGTTTTTAGGTACACATAGGGATGGGCCAAACATCAATACGGTCAGAGTCCTTTAAAATTGTGCCACATGGCTCATATTGTATCCTGTAACTGGAACCTGTCATTTTAGGGCGGTCCTGCCTAACCCCAAGCTTTCCCTGTACAAAAAGAAAAAAACAAAAAAAAACTGGAGTCCGACCCTTTTATTCCGGGGAAAATAGTTTTGTTTGCTTGCGTTGGACGAAATTCTACCACTAAAATGATCCACTATTAGAATTTTAGTTGATGATCTAGATGGTTAGGTGCACCACACAAAATTTCAAGAACATCCAATGGTTTGAACATAAAACATGATGAAACTTTGCTGACAGTGGGCTGTCAGCCAAGCCGCTGACAACCACAGAGTTCTCTGCACGTACCAAGTAACCCTGTGCCTTTTGCTTTTGAAATGAAAAAAGATTAAAAGATATCTTATAAAATTACTTAACTGGGTACGCAAAATTTTTGCACTCGGGTACGTGCCAAGGACTCTGCTAGTCAGCCGCTTCGCCAACGGCTCACTGTCAGTGAAGTTTATCCTTGAAACAGTATCGTCCCACTGTTATTTTCTACAATAAACAAACGGATCAGGATCAGGGAACCAACAAAAGTGAACTAACAAGTTCACGCTTGTTCTCGACCGTGAATCTCGAGAATACAATAGTGGTTTTGCTTTTGTAAAAGTAATAGTTTAGTACTATTAACCACCGTATGATTTCACATTTCTTGGTCCCCTTGATCCCCGACCCTAAACAAAAATATAAAACTTCGGAAAGTCGTGATCAATAAAAGAGGTCAACTCATCTCCCAGAAACTGGTGGTCTAGGTGGAACCAATTGAATGGTAGATCACAACCCTAGGTTCACAGATAACGCGCCAGTTCACCTAGCCACATGCTTCGCCTGTCCCTGCCAAGTAAAACCAAACTACGAGCTCATTTTTGGTCACTTGCTTTAGTGACCCATCTCATTCACAAGAGCCTGTATTCTAAATGGACAAATCTAGTCTGCATACCTTTGCAGGCTTTCATTGACTGGTGAATGTCCATTGAAAAACATGTCATTTTTAATGTTTTAAAAAAAAAAAATTTACACATTAAAAACATGTTTTTCAGCATTTAAGGGTGGATACTAACGGTGGATACAATGTTTGCATACTTTAAAGTCTGCAAACATCTGCAGACTAGATTTCTCCATACGAAACAGACCCACTTACGAATGATGGGCCTCACGGCCCACCCAATCAGGTTACCGGCATATGCTGGTAAGAAGTTTTTTTTTTTTTGTTTTTCGTAAGCTGTGCTGGTAAGAAGTTACTGGACCTATACTTTTGTTTAACCTACTAGTCTTATTAGAGCACGTACTTTTGAAGCATTAACGAACTCTATCAACCCTTTCCTCTAAGTGGGAGAAGTTTCACAAAGGCCTACTTTGTTAAATAAACATCCAGATTCAAGACAAATCCAGTATAGGATCTGAAAGTTAAAAGGTCTATTTATAAAAAAAATTGGGTTATGATGTAACAAGGTAGACCTGACGCATTTTCCGTCCAGTATAACGATTTCCGTTACTCACCGCTGCCATCTTGGACTTCTGACTGTATGGATGTTTAGCCACCCCTTTGCAAATTATTAATACCAAAAATCAGCTTGCTTGATTATTTTCAGCCGTTGGTTTAAGTAGTCATAAAAATAGTTAAATCTAACGATATATTCACGCTTTAAAAAGTATTAAAATCTAATTGCCATGGATTATATCCACCAAGGGGAGAGACAAACATCCATGCGTTCGGTAGGCCCGGAGAGCAGCGTTGACTAACAAAACTTACTGTACCTGATGTCTTGGGCGTCAGGTCTACCTTGTTACATCTTTTTGCCGAAAACATTCTGTCACTCCCTCTCTCACTCCCCAATTTATGTCGATCATATAAAATGGGTAGAACAGATCAACGAAGCACGTTCCTCGTCCGCAGCTTATAGTCTTCGATTGTAACTGGTAAGACGATCTGTTCTCCTCTCTAGTCTGGCCTTTGACAGGTAGATTCAATCACAGAGAGAAAAAAATTAGGGTTTGTGAAGATCTGGAACTGTAGATACTCAAGATTCTTTATACAGTGATCTAGGTTTTCTCTTTGATTTTACAGATCCATAAAAGTCTCCAGTCGAAAACGAGATATTTTTTACTAGCTTTGAAAAGATTCCCGTGGTATTACTATATAACAGATCTGCAACAGTTTTCAAGTGGAAAGAGAGTTCCTACCCTCTTTTACTGGTTTCTGGATATTCGGAAGGATAGAATCATATAAACCCTTGGAGTTGAGAGATTTTAGGGTTTTAGAAGTTGATTACGATCAGTTGAAATCGGAAGACTCCAGAAGTACAGGATTAACAGCTTTAAGTAGTAAAATCGGAGGTTTCAGTGTAAGTTGAAGATTAGTAGGCTGTACTGTGGACTCTGTTTTTAGACCTTTAATAGTTTGAGTGAGAAAACTTGTGGCTCAGCTAAGTTTTGTCAGCTTCACCGGTGAGAATTCCACCGATTGTTTGCCGTTTGAGCAAATAATAGGAGATTTTAGATCTGGCTCGAGTAGAAAATTAGAAACTTTCTCAATTCTAGGATTTTTCGGTCGAAATTTAGAGGCTTTAGAGTAATCTCTGAAAGTTGTGAGCTTTAGTCGGTTTCGAGCAGCAAATTTGATATTGTGAATGCACCGATCCTTGGTAGTCTCAAGCGGTGCAGAATAATTTTAACTGCAATACGTGACTGGACCGAGGATCAGAGGAGGCTGACGTGAGTGGAGTGAGAGAGGTGCAGGTGTCGCAGAGTGAGGGCTTACAGGAAAAGCTCCCTTTGTTTTTTCGGCTTTTTGTTTACTTTTCCTTCCTGAATTAGGATTACTTTTTCAATTAAAGTTTTGTCCGGACATGAAGATCCCGTCAAAGAACCAGCTTGCGGTATTAATTTCTGTGTATCGACTTAAGGATTTCAGAGGCGCTGATGCTATATACATTTGATCTGAGCTGGGATTCGGTTTCTCTAGCCCTGGTAATGACTTTTTGTGGGTCTGACATTCGTCAAATTAATTGTCCCTGAAGTGTTCGCGGACTTCTCTGGTTCTCGAAAAGGTACCTGATCTTTAGTTAAGGTTTTAGGGTAGCTTGCAAATCCTAGATTTGGGTCTAAGAGTATTGAAGTTAATGGATTGATGCTTCTGTTGTAAATGGATGGATGGGCAATGATTACTATTTAATCTATGATCTGGAATTATTTTTTCTCTTGCAGGATAGTCCATTAGCAATTAGTTGTGCAGTTAATTTCAGGAAAGATGAGGGGAGCCGCGTTTGTAGCTATTGCTGCTGCAATTGGAAACTTTTTGCAAGGATGGGATAATGCTACAATTGCAGGTAATTTGTTCTGTCATTTATGTTGGTGTTTTATTCTGAAGCAAGAATGTTTGTTTTTGTTTTTTCATATTTTAAAGTGATTATGAATAACATAGATTGAGAAAAACCCATTTTCATTTCTTGTGTGCATCGAGAAGTCGATTCCATATGGATTTATTTACCCTACTAACTGAATTTGCTTCATAGGATTGGTCGTGGCTGTTTTTCTCTTTGCTTTATGCTTCTTCCATTTCGGCAAGATTAAATTAAAAAGAACCATTTGATGCTAGATGGGTCTTATTGTTGAGATAAATATCCCTGATTTTCTGCAGGGGCTATTCTTTACATAAAGGAGGAATTCGGTTTGGAAAATGAAGCAACTGTAGAAGGGCTAGTTGTAGCCATGTCACTTATTGGAGCTACAATTATTACGACATGCTCTGGACCCATTTCAGATTGGCTTGGTCGGCGTCCGATGCTGATAGTCTCATCAGTTCTCTATTTTATTAGTGCTCTGGTAATGTTATGGTCTCCAAATGTTTATGTCCTCCTCTTGGCAAGGCTTTTAGATGGATTTGGAATTGGTCTGGCGGTTACCCTTGTTCCTGTTTATATATCTGAGACAGCTCCGCCTGAAATAAGGGGATTATTGAATACCCTTCCGCAGTTCACTGGTTCTGGTGGAATGTTTTTGTCGTATTGTATGGTTTTTGGGATGTCATTGATGGATTCACCGAGCTGGAGGTTGATGCTTGGGGTTCTTGCTATTCCCTCTATTCTTTATTTTGCATTAACAGTATTTTTCTTGCCTGAATCTCCGCGGTGGCTTGTGAGTAAAGGGCGGATGCTTGAGGCTAAACAGGTTTTGCAGAGATTACGTGGCAGGGAAGATGTCTCAGGTTTGTTCTTCAGTACTGCTTCTGAGTAAATAATCAGTAATTGCCTGTGTGATGGTGGCTTTTTTCTTTTCTTTTTTTTTAGGAATTTCAACTAGTATGTATAAAGCATCTAACATAAATATGCACCTGGCAGTTCTGTAGGACTACGATTGTGTACCATTAGACCTAAAATGGTTTTAAATATACGGAATTTGGAACCCTGTATATACACATAACTGGATATTTTTATTTTCCCGAGGCATGTCCCCTGTTGGATTCAGTGCAATCTTTTTATTTTTATTTTCCCTTTTGTGATCCATTTTGGCCATTTTGTTGATCCTCAGTTTGACAGTTCAGAACTGAGTTTGTTCCCATTTGGTTGTTTTTTCAATTTTACTATTATGCTTAGAAAGGTAAATACAATATAAGAAAACATGCATGTACAAGTGACAACACATGTGGATAATTGTTCTATAGTTTCTGAAATGGTTGTCTGTCCATATTCCTAGGTCTGTTCTAAGTTCCAAACATTATTTACGGTCATGTGTTTAAAGGAAAAAAGAAAAAGGGAACCCAGCAGAGGAATTTTTAAACTCCATGAGAAGTGTCGGGAGAGGCTGAAAAAGAGGCCGAGGTGACCAAATACTGTTGGACTCCATGGTATATAGATATTTCACTATATATATATATATAATATGTTAATATATTGTTATGTTATATTATATTGAGATCATTATCGTAGGAGTAGGAGCTTCATTGGAGTGGACTGTTACATTAGAAAATGTAGCTACCAAGTTTCATATCCATGTCAAGCAATTTTGTACTATTAAGAAAGTTATGTGTTACTGACTATTATTTCCATCTAAAATAGCTTTCCTTTACTATGCTATCTATGTGTTATTTTCCAGAATGCTGCCTATGGAAGGTACTTTAAGATGGTAGATAACTTTTATTTTTCAAAAAGTATTTGCTGATATTTTATATAATTTCAAAACCTTGTGTTAAATGTCTTAATAACTACTTTTTATGTGTGTGGGCCATTTGAGGCTATTTATCATTTAGAACATGCCTGAATTTATTCAGTGAGTTCCTTGGTATTATGATTGTGCATTCGTTTGCTTCATCACACATCTACCAAATGATCATTGTTGTCACCTTCTTTACAAGGGCATGCAACCGAATTCGCCGAGAGCTGTCTTCAGCATTAGAACCAAACTAATAGGAACCGGAACCGATATATAAATATAATGAAGGGACAAAATTGGAAAAAGAAATGTACTAGGCAACGGCGATAACAGGAACGTCTCATTTTGCAATTGGTGGGGCACTGGTGAAATCGTAGTTTAATATGTGAAATAAAACAGCATGTAGATATGATAAATAAGTATGATCAAAGCCTTCTTTGGGCTCGTCATTCTGAATTCTATATCAAAACACTAAGAATCATAGAATTTTCATGTTTCAACTAAAAACAATTTAAATTATTTGAATGAGTAATGAAGACGCATTATAAAAGAGAAAGGGGAAAACTCCCAAGTAACTAGAAACCTCTATATACACAGAAAAGCTAATGAGACACTGCCACATTAGCTTAAAAAAAATCTCTGCAATCTCCTAAAAAACCCGTGCCTTGAATTACTTTAAAAAAAGAAAGAAGTGGTGCCATGAATTATGACTTCCCATCGATTTATTAGATTTTTTTTTTCAATTCTTTACGAATAGTGTATCAATGAAAAGGCAAATCTCCATACTTGTCCTTGAAATATGTCTGTGTCTTTGATCTTTCTTTCCGAATGCATCAACATAACACAAAATCTTAAGCATCTTCCATGGTAGTCAACTTTGATCATTGAGAGCCTCAATCTGCCAACCTTGAATGAGCTCCATCATACTTCTTGGAACTACCCATTGGTCTCCAAATAGCCAAAAAGTGGCATTCAAAATGTTCCTAGTGAGCTGACCATGAAGAAGAATTCTGTTTATTACTGCCATCTGTAATCTTGGTTGTCCTTTTAGTTCTATTAAGTATCACTGTTTTGATGATCTATGCCAGGAGATTAGAAATTTTCCACACTTTTGAGGAAAAACAAGTGAATCTGTTATATTCATCATTTTTTAATGAAACCTTGATGACTATGACCTGAAGCTTCTTTAATCTACAGGTGAGATGGCTTTGCTGGTTGAAGGACTTGGTGTTGGTGGTGAAACATCGATAGAAGAGTACATAATAGGACCAGCAAATGACCTTGATGACCAAGAACCAACTGCTGATAAGGACCAAATTAGGCTATATGGGCCTGAAGAAGGCCTCTCCTGGGTTGCAAGACCTGTTACTGGGCAGAGCACTCTTGGTCTTGTGTCCCGCCAGGGAACCATGGAGAACCAAAATGTGCCCCTTATGGACCCTCTGGTCACTCTTTTTGGTAGTGTTCATGAGAAGCTCCCCGAGCAAGGAAGCATGCGAAGCATGCTCTTTCCCAACTTTGGCAGCATGTTCAGTGTGGCAGGGCAACAGAGTAAAAATGAACAGTGGGATGAGGAGAGCCTCCAGAGGGATGGTGATGACTATGCATCTGATGGCGCCGGGGGTGATTCTGATGACAATTTGCAGAGCCCATTGATCTCACGTCAAACAACAAGCATGGAAAAGGACATGGTCCCACCTGCTTCACATGGTAGCATTTTAAGCATGAGACGCCACAGCAGTCTCACGCAAGGAAATGCTGGGGAGCCAGTCAGTAGCATGGGTATTGGTGGTGGTTGGCAGCTGGCGTGGAAATGGTCTGAGAAAGAAGGTGAAGGTGGACAGAAAGAAGGAGGATTCAAGAGGATTTATTTGCACCAGGAGGGTGTCCCTGGATCTCGCCGTGGATCTCTTGTTTCACTTCCTGGCACAGATGTTCCTGCAGATGGTGAGTTCATTCAGGCTGCTGCTCTGGTGAGCCAGCCTGCTCTTTATTCCAAGGAACTTATGGGACAGCCTCCTGTTGGACCAGCTATGGTTCACCCATCTGAAACTGCTGCAAAAGGGCCTAGGTGGGGTGATCTATTAGAACCGGGAATCAAGCATGCATTATTTGTTGGGATGGGGATTCAAATCCTTCAGCAGGTAAGAAAACTTTTCTATTGAAAAACTTCCATAACTCCTCTTGTTCTTTTAGAGGTTGTTTGGATGCAGGGTTAGGTCCGGTACACATTCCTTTTTCGCATTCCCGAGTTCATAATCTGATATGTTCATACTCCTTTTTTCCTTGAAGTGTTGAAAAACTTAAATGAAGTCGAAATTGCTTTTCCTTCTGGAATATTTTTTTAGCAGTCTGTAGTTCTTTTCGCTTGTTCTTCTCACATAATTTACTTTATTTTGATCTAACCAGATAGTTGCATCCAAACCAATACTTATCAAAATAATAATAATAATAGTAACAACAACAATAACAACAAATTTTTATCCAAGTTAATGTATCTGGCACTCTAAAAGCAACTGCTTTTTCAATTATGAATCTAGAAGTGTGAAGTTCAGTTGCAGTCACTTTGTTTTTAGTCAGAAGGTTGTCTAAACTTCATCCTTTTATTTTTTAGCTGTTCTATGTGCTTCTCATGTGTATCTTTCTTGTTTATGCAGTTTGCTGGCATAAATGGGGTTCTCTACTACACCCCTCAGATTCTTGAGGAGGCAGGTGTTGAAGTTCTTCTTGCAAACCTTGGTATTGGTTCAGATTCTGCATCTATCCTTATTAGTGCTGTCACAACCTTGTTAATGCTTCCTTGTATAGGCATTGCCATGAGGCTTATGGATGTCACAGGCAGAAGGTAATTTCTTTCCTTTCCTTTTTAACTTTTCCATCTTCTCTTAGGGCTTTATTGATTGCACAGAAAATTTTCTTTTCCCGTGGAAAAATTTCCTGACAAAATACATCTCAACATAAAGGAACAGAACAAAACACCCTTTTTTCCCAATAGGTCGATGAACACAGAGTTACTTCCTTCTGCATTTACATACAAATGACCACCTGTGCTAAGATCCTTAATGTGATCTATGTTATTAGCCAACCTTCACAGTTCGTCATTTTTCCAGTCTGCCAAGCTGTGGTGTTAATTGAGTTTGCGTTCAACAATTTTTGGGCTGGAGAAAGTGGGGCTGAAATCTGGAAAACCTACAAGTACTGAAAGTTAATTGGAGATTACATCAGTTTAGCTCAGGCTCGTTAATTATAAGATCTCGTGTCCTTGAACATTACTGTATGTAAACAAAAAAGAGTGTTAAGAATGCTAAATGCCATGCTCATGCTCTATGAAATCAAATTTCCTCGGTATCAAAATCGTAGATCCCCCAAAAAGCCATACAAGACTCTGTCTGAATTTTTTTTCATCTGTTGCTACTCTGTAGATGCAAATCATTTTGACATGGAGATTCTGGAAAATTACCTTACCAAAGTTAAATTCCTTCAAATGCTTTGATTTTTCATTTCATCATCTTTTCTATTTTTTCCCTTTATTGCAGGCGACTGCTGCTCATCACCATCCCTGTCTTGATAGTGACACTAATCATTCTAGTCATCAGCAACCTTGTGACCTTGGGTTCTGTCGTTCATGCCATAATCTCCACCGCCAGTGTTGTGGTCTACTTCTGCTGCTTCGTCATGGCCTTTGGACCTATCCCCAACATCCTCTGCTCGGAGATCTTTCCTACCCGAGTTCGTGGCCTCTGCATCGCTATCTGTGCACTTGTATATTGGATCGGAGACATCATTGTCACCTACACACTCCCTGTGATGCTCACCTCCATTGGCCTTGCCGGCATCTTCGGTATCTATGCTGCCGTGTGTGTCATTGCATGGGTCTTTGTTTACTTGAAGGTTCCAGAAACTAAGGGTATGCCCCTTGAAGTTATTAGTGAGTTCTTCGCGGTCGGTGCGAAGCAAGCTAGCAAGAACAAATGATCTGATTGTGAAGAGCTTGGATGTTTTAATTAATGCGCCGGGTTTTTGGCACTGTGAACTGCGGAAGATGTTATTGAGCTTCTGGGCGGGATGATTTATGGGCTGCTTAAGAGTTAAGATTAAAGGGGTGTTGGTGGTACTGCTAAAAAAGGAGAAGTAAGCTTGAAGTGATGCCAGTTGTTTCTTCTTCTCTTCTCTGAGGTGTTTGAAAGCAGGAAACTTTGATTTCTTTCACCTGCATTACCTTTTTTATTTTAATTTTCACTGTATTTTTTTTCTAGAAGTTTCTACAATGTAATGTTTGATTTTAAAGTATTTTGACAATTTCAAGGTGTATTATTAGAGTTATATAAGCAGCGTAATTGCCGCACGTGTGGTTTCAGAAGTATATGTAGCAAGCATTCCTGTACAATTCGGGTTTGTCATTAAAAAATGCGATATATAATTTGGCAAAAGTAATTTAAAAATAAAATAAAAGCAAAAAAAAAAAAGTAAAATATTAATAAATTTTTGTTATAAAATGATTTTTTATGTTCAAAAATGAATAATCTAGGAATAATTAAGAAAAGATCTTGAACTGGCGACCGCCTACAAGATGAGTCACGTGGCACATTTTAAGGAAACTGACCCTATGGATGTTTGGCCAATGTCTAGATGGACCTATAAACCACAATCAATCTGATTAGTAATTTCAAACCTTTCGATCTTGTATACCAAAATAATGGTCGATAATGCTCCAATTTTCACGGTTAAAATCAGCCCATGAAAATGGCTTCAATCCAATGCTTAGGAATCACAAATCAAGTTTATTTTTTGTTTTTAGGTTCACCTAGGTATTGGACAAACATCCATACGGTCAGTGTCCTCTAAAAATGTGCCATGTGGCTCATATTGTAGGCAGTCGTCGCTTATAGATAGATTTCTCTTTTTGGGGTGTGCCCCGACCAAGAGTCCACCGCGACAGGAAATGGGGTGGGAATATACACTCCCTTCTCTTAAAGCTCCTATTGGTAAAAAGGGCTGATTGTTAGCGAAACATGAAGGTAATCCTTAATTTTGAAAGTATAAGGGGTATTACTAATTACTTTCAAATATAAAGGGGGTGTTGCTAAAATATCCAGAAAACTTTTATGTTTATTTATATGTGTAACTTTCCTTTTTGTCTTTTTGATAAGTTTTCTAGAAAACTTTCCTATGGAAAGAGAGTTACCATAAATAAATGATCCAAGAAATACCATAAATGATCTAAGAAATAATGTGAGATTTTAGGGGGACAAAATACCATAAATGATTTAAGAAATCAAAATATATGGCGGATCCTGTATATGATGACACTATCATATTCACGATGGGTACCCGAGTACCCGACATGATTGAAACTAAGTATTCGGGTCTGGATCCATTAATCTTTTGCTATCTGACTCAATAACGTAGCAGTTCACTGCCTGATATGCTCCACATGGTTTGTTTGACAAATGGGTCCAATGTTATAGCTCATTTGGGTCGGGCCTAGACCGACCCGGATAGGGCCTTACCCTAGCCGTTAAATTCCATTTATGTCTCTCCAGCATAAAAGGAAAATTCAAAAATTGACTGCTTCGCTGTCCATCCAAGTAAGTGCATAAAAAGGAGGGAGGTTTTCACAAGATTTTCAGCAGAGCTTCAACATAGCAGCCATTGACATATCCTTTCACTGGTGAATAAATTTATTTCTCTTGTTGCGTGCGTGTTCTTTATTTCTTGATGATCTTTGGTTCCAGAAGAAACTTTTTTGTTTCTCAATTTTTTTTTTACAGATGATGCAGTTCTGAGGAACCAAAACCAAACCATATATTGGAGACTCGAGTCGTCCGACAACCCGACCCGAACCGACCATGGCTGGTGCAATTGTTGGTTGTCGTTTGATGTTATTTTGGATGGCAACGATATCTCTGGTTTTCTGTGTAACTGTAACAGGAGGAAGAAGACCCTTAACTAGAGAAGATGATTTGGAGTAAAGAGGCTGCTGAAGTTTCTTAACAGACCAGGCGTTAAGAGCATTGAGGTTATGTTTCTACTAATCACACACACACCCTACAAATATATGGCTCTCAATGGATCGGGTTCGGATTGGATCAGATCGGGTGGATCATGGTTCTCATATCCAAACCCGATTTAAGAAGCTATCGGATCATCTACGGGTGTCAATTTGTACCAGTGGACCCGGGTATGGATTCCCGATAGGAACCGCAACCGATTATCCTGGTTATGGGACTAGGAAAAGGAATGAAAAGACCTGGAGCTGATTAGACCTAAAACCAATATCAATTTTTTTTTTTTAAACATTAATATAAAAATTATGTAAAAAATATTTTACATATATATTTTTGATACCCGATGGGTAGCCGATTGGTAACTGGTTCGTATCGGTTTTGGTTCCACTTATTCAAGAATTAGATCTGAAAACCATGGTTTAAAAAACGGCTGTTATAACGAAGATAATGGCCGTTATAACGGATTCGGACCTCCCTCATTACGTTATGTACCATTAAAACACTTTAAAAATAACAGCTTTATTTTTGTTATTTTTCCGTTATAATGAAAATAACGAACGTTATTTTCTAGATTATTTTTGCTTCATTTTCGTTATTTTTCTCTTTTTCTGTTATTTTCCTTTTTTGAAAATTTGAAGTTTTGAATTCCAGCACCATTTTTTCCATTATTTTCCATTTTTGGCCCTGAGCATTACAATTCGTTATATCGGAAAAAACGGTAACAGCCCCTTTCAAACCTTATTTAAAACCAAAACCAAAACCGATAGGTTCCAATTCCAGGACCTCTGGTACTCGAACTGGAACGGACCCATTGCCAAATAGATCTTATTGGGGGCAGCTAAACATTCAGTCGATCTGATCAATAAAGCTGTTAAATTTGATCTCATAAAATAAAAATTACGTATTCTAGATTAAAATAATAAACGGTAGAAGATTTTATCATCATATATTCATTAATATAATATATTTCATTAGTAGCATATATATCAAATCCGGTCATTCTCGGATTGGATCAAGGTAGATCCGGAACAGAGTTTTCTAGGTCCAGACCACATCGTAAACAGATACCCGACCAGTCTACTAAGAGAAGTACCTTATACCCTAGTTGCTAAGAGAGAAATAAAATGTCACGATATATTTGGAACAATATATATATATATAGCTGATTTTTGGTGAGGATGATCTCCTCACAATATAGATCACCCCTACAAAAAATCAGCACATTCTGAAATTTCTAGCCCCATCAAATGTGATTTTCAAGTTAACGATAAAAATAGACGGTCCATAATTCTTCAACTTGTAAACTTGTCTACGAACATCGGAATGATTTGAATTTTTGTGAGGATGATCTCCTCACCATAGAGACCATCCTCCCCAAAAATCATCCCACTCTAAAACTTCTAATTTATATATTGGCCGCACAAAGTTTTTTTGTCAAAAATGCTGTATGAAAATGTTGTCCCCAGATCCTAACCCTATATATATATATATATATAAGGATGGGATATTCTTACGTATGGATTCTTACTTATGTAATGACATACGATCTGGGCCTTTTGTTGCTTTTTATCTACGGATGGAAAGCAAATTGACGTGACAATGCTTTTTAGATAGAAAAATTGTATTTCGTGGCGCTTGGCCGACTCATTTTCTCACAATGTTTATGGTTGTAACAGACTGACGGCGGTATCTATGATTGTGTCGACATATATAAGCAGCGCTCTCTTGATCATCCTTTGCTCAAGAATCACACCATCCAGGTAAGTAAAATTAATTTCGTAAACTATACTTTAATTAAAATTATTTTTCACAAGGAGTTTTGTTATTTGGGCATGTATTTTAAATTATTGCAGGAAAACTATGCATATATCTCAATGCACCATACAGAGCCGTAACGTTCGAATAATGAAATGTATATAATTAATTAAACAGATGCAACCAACTTTTGAGCCAAATTCGAATGAAGATGGAGCTTCTTTCGATGTGCTTCCGTACATAGGACTCGAGGGCGGAGGATGCCCGGTAGGATCAATTCCAGTTCGGAGGACTCGCGAGGAAGACATATTAAGAGCTAATCCTATCTCGAGTTTCGGAAAAAAGCCTATGGATAGCAGAGCTACCCATCATGTAAGTCATTTGTTATTTATATTAGGGCTTCTTTTCTAATCCCTTATTTTCTATTTGTTACTGATTTTTTTTTTAAATTGTCTAAATATTCAAATATTAACTTATTAGGGTTTTTTTATTATTTTTAAAATTGTCCAGTACGCTATAAAACGGAAATCTGGAACTTTTTTCGGGACCCGAGCGTATCTGAATGTATGGCATCCACGACTTAAGCATGATCAACAATTTAGCCTCTCCCAGATTTGGTTGTACAGTGGTGAAGGTGATGATCTCAACACTATCGAGGTTGGATGGACGGTAGGTTTATTTTACCGAGATTAATTAAATTTATATGTAAAAAAGATTACATAAAAATTGTTTTATTTTTCATTTATAGGCATATCGTAAATTTAAAAAAAAAATATATATATATATATAATTGATCAGGTGAAAATTTAAATTAATTTTTTTAATTCTCTGTTAATAATTTTTATTAAAAAAAAGAAAAATGAATTTGAATATCGCAGGTAAGTCCAATATTATATCACGACTTCGAGACTAGACTGTTTGTGTATTGGACAACGGATAACTACAAGCAAACCGGTTGCTACAATAATAGGTGCGAAGGCTTTGTGCAGACGAACCTGGAAATACCGCTCGATCTTAATTTCGGGAGGATGTCCCATTTTAATGAAACTCAATATTCATTAAACGTAACCGTTTATAAGGTACGATCGTGATTGTGGGTGTCGGGTTGGACGGAGGCGTTACTGTGTGTGATTAATATTAATTAAATTGTTATTATTATAGGACAAATACACTGGAAATTGGTGGCTACTATTAGGAAAAATCGCAGTGGGTTACTGGCCAAACGGACTGTTCACAAGATTAGATGGGGCAGCTACAGGTGCTGATTGGGGAGGGGAGGTGTTTGTGCAGGAAACAGACTTTGAGATTGATTATCCGGATATGGGAAGCGGTTACTATCCTGATCAAGGGTATAAAAAGGCGTGTTATACGCGCGGCATCAAAATCTTAGAGGATTATTATAAAGATTTCAAACACCCTGGTGATACCGTAACGGTACAAGATTTACCCCGTTGCTATCAGGTCGATAGCGGTAAATATATCGATAAGGAAGGGGGCTTATTTTTCTTCTTTGGGGGGAGCTGCCCACCCTAGATTTTTATTTCTACTTTTATTTTTTTTTTTTAACATTATCTATTAATAAATTTCTTTCCTTGGATTAAAACATATTTTTTATGTTGTGCAAATCTTCCAATTTTTTTTTTTTTTTTTACATTGAATATGGACGATGTTAGCAGATCATAGTTGTTTCTCTCTTCTCCAACTTGGTTGATTTTGTTGGGTAAATGGTTGTTTAACATGAGATCAGAGCCTTAAGACTTGGGAGGTTGTTGGTTCAAGTCTCCAGCGAAGTGTATTCCAGCTAAGGTGTGTTAGCGGATGATATGTTCTCGTGCACGTGTTGTGTTAATCCGACGATCCATTGATATACATAGTTGTTTCTCCCTTCCCCAACCTGGTCAATCTTTTGGAGTAAATGGTTGTTTAATAGGTGAACGCAAACTGTGATGGAGTATTTAACTTGAGAACAAATTTGGTTATAAAAAAATGAGGAGCCAACTCCGTTGTATCAAATTTGAGGCGGATCAAGTTTCCTGAGCGACTTCACATCTGGCTAGGCCCAAGCCTGACCCATTAATGATATAAATGGGCCGTGCGTAAGATAATTTTTTTATGCAACATTAGCTCAAGCTAGGACCATTTATCTATTGAGCGTAAAAGTGATACCTAGGACTGGCTTATCAGCCTTGTACATGTAACCAAGACTGGGACCAGGACTAAAAGCCCATCTGGCCCTTCCGGCCCATTAATACCATTACATGTGGCCCTATTTGGTAACGTAGAAAATTAACGGTTATTGGCTCTATAATAGTCTCTCTCCACCACTATCACTTTGAGACCCACCTAATATGTGGGGCCTACCATTTTTGAAGCAGCATCATGCGCCAATGATCGTGCGCCATATACACAGTTATTTTTTAAAAACAAAGTCTAAACATGGAGCAAATTTTTGAAGCGGCGAAAGTTAGAAGCGGCAGTCATGCGCCAATTGGAGTCAACCACCTGTACCGTGGTTAAGCTTTCCTTAACCGCAGGTAGTTTAATAAAATACAGTTTTCAATTAAAAAAAATAAAAAACCTTTTATCTCTCCTCAGTCTCTCCCGATTCCGTCGGAGGAATCAGTTGTCTTCCTGTTTTTCACTGCAAACAAATCTATCTCAACGTTTTTCACTCCACTTCTTCTTGCCGGTGTAAAACGGGTATGTCGGAATCAAGCCACCTGTCTTCACCGGTGCCGGAGGTCTCCGAATCAAGCAACCGGCCAAGTTCCCGTTCCTATCTCTTTTTATTTTTCGCGATTGTTTCTCCCTTTTGGAAAATGATGTAACAAGGTATGCCTGAAACTGTTTCATTTGCGGAAGCAGCATTTTTGGTAGTCACCGCTGCCATCTGGGCCCACTCACCGCATGGGTGTTTAATCCCACCCCTTGGTGGATATACAGACCAAAAATCACCTTGATTGGTAATCTATAACCATTAGATTTTAACACTTTTTAGCACATTTTAAGGCATTCTTATAGCCGTTGAATGAAACCATTTTTTGAGTACTAAAACCAATGGCTAAAAATCATTAAACAAGCTGAGTTATTGTATGAATGTCTATTAAGAGGTGGGCTAAACATCCATCCATGCGGTAAGTGGGCCCAGATGGCAGTGGTGACTACCAAAAATGCCGCTTCCGCAAATGAAAACATCTCAGGTATACCTTGTTACGACCCTTTGCTTTTTCACAACCAGCAACAAGCATTTCAATTTGGTTTACACAAAAAAAAAAATGACGAGGACACAATATAAGCCACGTGTCACACTACTACAGGACTCTGACCGTACGAATGTTTGTCCTATCCCATGGTGGACCTACAAACCAAAAATCAGCCTGATTAGTGATTTGTAGGCTTTGGATTGGACTTATTTTCATGGGCTGATCTCAACTGTGGGAATTTGAGCAGTATTTGAGGTACAAAGATCCAACACTTATAAATCACTAATCAGGCTGATTTTTGGCCTGTAGGTTCACCATTGGATAGGACAAACATCCGTACAGTCAGAGTCCTGTAACAATGTGACACCTGGCTTATATTGTGTCCCTATCATTTTATATGTCAAGGGAGCCCGACCCAAAAAAAAAAACAACCATTTCAATTTGGAAAAATACTTAACAATGTATGCCTAAAACTTTTTCAAATCTGGAAGCACGATTTTTGTTACTCAGAAAAACGGGAAGACGACTGATTCCTCCGACAGAATCGGGGAGGACTGAGGAGAGATAAAAGGTTTTTTATTTTTTTTAATTAAAATCTGTGTTTTATTAAACTACCTGCGGTTAAGGAAAGCTTAACCACGGTACAGGTGGTTGACTCCAATTGGCGCATGACTGCCGCTTCTAACTTTCGCTGCTTCAAAAATTTTCTCCAAAACATGGGTACATCTGGCGTGATCATTGGGTGCATGATCGCCGCTTCAATACCTGATGAAATAACGAAAAATAACACTTAAAAAAGAAATTTTTTGAAAAGAAAAAGTAGAAATAACGGAAAAAATGGTACACCAACAATAGAAATGGCCGTTAGAAATAACAGAATCCAACCACGATTGGATTGTCCAACATGATCTCCATGTGGGCCCCACCACCGGGTGTAAGAACTGGATGTAAGAAATGAGTGTAGCTCTAGACGGACTCTTTAAAAAATGGCCGTTGTAACGAAAGTTATAATAGATTCGGACCTCCCCCGTTATGTTATGTACTGTTTTAACGCTCAGAAAATAATGGCCATTATTTTCTGAAAAAAAAATTGTTAAAAAATGCTCCTTATTTCCATTCTTTTTTGTTATAAATTTTGTTGAAATTTTGAAATTCAAATTCTGAATTTTAGCGCCATTTTGCATGTTATTTCCTCTATTTCCCTTTTTTTTCCCCTTTTTGACCCTCTGCATTACGATCTGTTATAACGGAAAAAATGGTATCGCTCCAAGTCCATTATACAGTTGTAGCGGCCCCTGTTAAACCTTGCTTACAACCACTGTTGGATTCTCGGGATCCATGGCCGAGGTCATTAATGAACTTATTAGTTCACTTTTGCTGGTCCTATGAGCCCAATCCTTTTTTTAAAGGGTCGTGATGTAACAAGGTATACCTGAGATCTTTCCATTTGCGGAAGCGGCATATTTGGTAGTCACTGGTGCCATCTGGGCCCACTGACCGCATGGATGTTTAGCCCACCCCTTAGTAGACATTGACACCAAAAATCAACTTATTTAATGATTTTGAGCCGTTGGTTTTAGTATTAAAAAACATGTTGCATTCAACGGCTATAAGAACGCCTTAAAAAGTGCTAAAATCTAATGGTTATAAGTTACCAATCAGGGTGATTTTTGGTGTGTATATCCATCAAGGGGTGGGATAAACATCCAAGCGGTCAGTGGGCTCAGATGACAGTGGTGAGTAACTCCGCATTTGAAAAAGTTTCAGGCATACCTTGTTACATCATTTTCCTTTTTTAAATATGTAGTTTCTTTTTTGCGTGGATATTAATTCGATGTTTATGGTTGTAACAGAGTGATGATGGGGATATCTTTGATTGTGTTGACATCAATAAACAACCCCTTTTGATCATCCTCTACTTAAGAATCACACCATCCAGGTAACTTTCATCTTGCCTTTTCCCTGTCAGATCGTTTAAAAGAAAATGTTGTAGCTAGCTGCTGTTATAACGGTAACGCCCCACCTCTGTTACATTATTTAAAAAATAACGACAAAAAACTAGAAAAATGGGCTTAACGTTATGACGTCTGTTACATTTAGATAATTAATTAAAATAAATTGAACTTTAATTACACAGATGCGACCTAGTTTTAAATCAAACCAGAAGAAGAACGGAGCCTCTATGGATAATACATTTCCATACATAGCATTCAAGAATGGAGGATGCCCATTAGGAACAATTCCGATTCGGAGAACTAAAATGGAAGACATTTTAAGAGCGAGGTCTCTCTAGAATTTTGGAAAAAAATATACAGACGGAAGACATCATGTAAGTCATTTTTTTTTTTTTTTTCATTTTAGCTTTTATTTTTTTATCCTTATTTTTTTTTTCATGATCAAATAATTAAGTTATTTGATTCATTTATTGTTCTAATGGGCAATAAAACGTGCACACGGACAATTTTATGGAGCCCAAGCAAATTTGAATGCATGAAATCCAAAAAGACCTCTCCCAGGTTTGGGTTCATAGCGACTATAACACTATCAAGGTCGGATGGATGGTACGTTTACTTCCACGAGATTAATTCAATTTTATTATCTTTCATATTTTCTGGTCGTGTAACTAATTGCACTGCACATACAATAGCTCGTAGGGCTTGCTACTTTCTTTCCCCTTTGTCCTGGTCATGTTCTCCCTCCCCGCCGTCCCCGGTGGTTGCTTGAATCCCTGGAGGAGGAGGAGGAGGAGGATAAACGTCTGATCCAGGCAACTGGTTGATGTATGATTTTGGTTGTGTGGTAATATATATTTGGCTTACAAAAAAAAATCATTTTATCTCCAAAAATTATATCAAAATTACTCTTCCCCATATATTGAATAGAATAGGTTTTTTTTTTTTGTTTTTTTATTTATTTATGATAGGCATTACATGCATTATTGTTGAAATTTATGACGATTTAAAAAAAATTATATATAAATTAGAAGTTCTGTAATGGGATGATCTTTGGTGAGGATGGTCTCTATGGTGAGAAGATCATCATCACAAAAATTCGAATCATTCCGATAGTCGTAGCCTGGTTTACAAGTTGAAGAATTATGGACCGTCTATTTTTACCCTTAATTTGAAAACTACATTTGATGGGATTAGAAATTTCAGAATAGGCTGATTTTTTGTAGGAGTGATCTATATGGTGAGGAGATCATCCTCATCAAAAATCAGCCACTTCCGTGTGGCTACGCCAAAATTGTTGTCAAATATAATTTTTGGTTCCATGTGACGGGGGCACACTAATCGTCTTATTTAATAAAAATAGAATTTAATTGACTTGATAAATCTTGCAGGTCCATCCAGAATTATATGGCGACAACAAAACTCGACTGTTTACTTATTGGACAGTAAGCTTCAAAACGTTTTTTTATGAGGATTATAAAATTAAATGTCTTAATTAAGTAACAAACTACTAATTAGCGACTTGATTATTTCCATTATTTCCATCATCGGGGCGATAATTACAACAAGACAGGTTGCTACAATCTTCTCTGCTCAGGCTTTGTGCACGTGAACTCGATTATACCAACTAATTTAGTTCTCAAGCCATTATCCACATTTATGGGAACTCAAAAATATGAAATAATGCTCACTGTTTCCATGGTAAATACAATTTTCACAACTTTTCCTAGTATTTATTTTTTCTTCGTAAATAGCTAATTTCAAGCAAAATTAAGGTTTCGAACGCTACCCCCTGGGATTCAGCCCACCTATTGGTGGATAATCATATGCACAAAAAATCAGCTTGATTGATGATTTGTAGCCATCGGATTTACTTCCCAAAATACATACTTGAATCCAATGGCTAGAATCAATCCTAAAAAGTACTAAAATATATAGCTAGAGAACCAACAGGTTAATTTTTGGTTTGTATATCCAACAAGTGGTGGGCTAAACATCCATGTCGTTAGTGGGCTGGGGCCTTTTTCTCACCTGGGCCTAAGCCGAGGTGACCGCCTTAATGGCCTTATGATGAGGCCTAAGGCAGAAACTCTATACAAGGCCTTTTTATACTCAATATATTAATATATATGATATTAATTAAAAAATTAAACTCTATATTATTGAAAATATTTATATAAAATATATTCTTGGGGACTGGGGAGGCGAGATTGCCGTGCCGAATACAGAGAGTTCGATTAATTTTCCGGAAATGGGTAGCGGACATTTCCCATTGAAGGAAGTCATAAGGCATGTAATACAAGAACGATAAAGGTCAGAGATGAAACAAGAAGGAAATTCAATGTACCTACTGATGTTCGTACCATACAAGATCTACCAAATTGCTACAAGGTTTTCGATTATGTAACTGCTGGAGGGCAAAAAAAATTTCTTTTTGGGGGACCTGGTCATTGTAAAGCTTGATATTTTCCAAGTCTGGGGATTTAATTATTTAGTGCCGATAAAGTTAGTATGTGCAAGTGTTGCTACTCTTCTTCTTTTTCAGCTTTATAATATTATCTTGACTATGGGCGCATGCGAAGTGTGCTTTTGATAAGCACGTAACATGGTGATCAGATGTGGGAACGAATAAGAAAGAGAAAGAGAAGATGAGAGGGATTCAAGGTTTAAAAGGGCCCATTATAACGGTATAATGGGTTATAACGGATTGTAATGCACGGGGCAAGAACAGAAAATAATGGGAAAAATAGAAAATAATGTCGCCAAAATTCTAATTTTGAATTTCATATTTTAAATAAACTTTATAATGGAAAAAAATTGACATTTTTTAACAAATTTTTTCAGAAAATAATGGTCGTTATTTTTTTAGCGTTAAAACGGTACATAACGCAACGTAACGTAATGGAGAAGGTCTGAATCCGTTATAACGGCCATTATTTTCTTTATAAGGTTTTTTTTTAAACCATGGTCTGATATGAGGTAAAGCTCACAAATTGAGCCCAATTGAAGTCCTTAAACAAACTTGTTTATAGACCATTCCCTACCATCCAGGATCTTTTAGAGAATTTGAAAAATCATCCAACAAATGAATTTATGTAAATAATAATGTACATAATAGAAATATATAGAGAATTCTAGAGTATTTCTACCATTTAGATTGTCACCATTTGGCAGGATCATAACCATTAGTCTCAAGGCTTCATGCTTATATTTTATGAAATGTTTCAGACCTTAGCTCTATTTACGCGCACAAGTAAAATATAGTCAGCTAGGTCTTTGATCAATTCGTTCATAATTTAATAAAATTTAGACCAAAAAAAAAAACATAGCCCATAGGTTGGAAGCTCTCGAACAGTCCGCATTCGCAGAGAGGACATGGCAAGAAGAGAAAAAGGTGGTTTGTAACCCTAGAATGAATATCTATACTATTATAAAGCAAAAACCTGTAGTTCCAACTAGAGTTGTCACGATTAAACGTCTCTCTACTTTGGAAGGCAAAATCTTCTTCGTTAAATGCCCTTTCACAGTTCAGGTTGTCTGGCACGCCCACATCCCTCATCGATGATGATGAGGGACAATAGTATAAGCCACATGGCACATTCGTAGAGACCACTGATCTTATGGATGTTTTTCCCACCCCTAGGTAGACCTATATATCAAATATCAGTCTGATTAGTGATTTCAAACCTTTGGATCTGGGTACCCCCAAATAATGCTTAATCAGACCATGAAAATGACTCCAATCAAATCCTTAAAAACCGTTAATCAAGCTGAATTTTTGCATATAGGCCTACTTAGGGATGGGCCAAACATCAATACGGTCAATGATCTCTACAAGGTTGCAACGTGTAAGGTGGTTCCATATATAAGGTGCACGTGCATAGTTAGATTAATATCTCATAGATGGGTCAGATTTTTTTTTTCCCAGTTTAAGTTTTTTGTTGGGGTGGGTTATTTCCACGGTGAAGAGTTGAAGGTATTTTGAGAATTTAATAAATGAAGGGTAAGTAACCGGCATTGTTAGTCACGACGCCGGGACTTAGTAAGGGGGGTATTACAGCGGCTCAATAGGGTTGGGATGGAACTCACCTTTTTGAACTTATCATTCTAAGAACCCAACAACTACCGTTAGATTCTCAAAATCCACGACCGAGAGCACGAGTGAAAATACGAGTGCAAAAAGGCGAGTCCCTGGTCCGCAGGCCTCTCCGCAGTCAAATAATAATATATATGACCAAGAATATAAGAAAAAAAATATGTAACCGGGTAGAGGTAAGAGCTATTTTTCTTACTTGCGCTGCCCCTCTTGGCCCACCCCTTGGTGGATAGACACTCCAAAAATCACCCTGATTGGTAATCTCTAGCCATCGGATTTTAGTACTTTCTAAGGCGTGATTCTAACCGTTCGATTCAACCATTTTTGGGTACGTACCAAATTCAACGGATAGAAATCATCAAACTAGATGATATCTTCAATGAATATCTAGCAAGTGGTGGGCTAAACATCCATGCAGTCAGTGGGTCGGAGGGCAGAGGTGCAGTAACAAAATGGCTCTACCTCTACCTTGTTACATCAAGGCCCCGCATATAATGGGCTGTCTAAGATACCTATTTAGTGATTAGAAAAAAATAAATAAAAAAAGTTATCTATTTAGTGCCTGTTTGTTTCTCTAAATATAGTAATCTTCTAAACAAAAGTCGTTTTTTTTAACTCTTTTTGCACATTAAGAAAAGGCGGGTCCCGAAGGGGTTCAAGGGAAGGTTTCTCTGCCCAAGAGCTGATTTCAGGTAGTGGAAACCAGTTGCCTCCCCACTTCTTTCGTCGGTTCTTCTTCTATATAAGCACAAGCTTGAAGATTAAGTTTACTCTCATCCTCACCCTCCACAAGTTTCGTCTTCCACGGCACGACAACTCTCCGATCTCCTTCACCAGGTTTGTTCTCGTTCCCGTCTCTCTCTCTCTCTCTCTGATCTTTTTGATGATTTTTCCGCATAGAAGACACTCAAGTTTGTTCTCATTACAGAATTGCGCGGAACAAAAGAGAACCGTCTATCCGCCATGGCTGGTGCAATTGCTTGTAGTAGTACAGTGATACTTTGTATAGCAACGATTTCTCTTGCTATCTATGTTAGTGTAACAGGAGAAAGAAGACATATATCCAGAGAAGAATATTTGGAAGCAAAGAGGATGCTCAAGTTTCTTAACAGACCAAGCGTTAAGACCATTCAGGTTATGTTTCTATCAGTATCTCACCCTACTGCTACTATCTATCATTCTCAATTCATGGAAATTCTCTACTTAATGTGCCCAGTTCTTTCCTCTCAGCCCAATTTTCGAATTTCTAACTTTTTTCTAAAACAGAAATCGGAACCGGAACCGGAACCAGAACCAAAAACACTGGTTCCGGTTGCACATTTTTGGGAACCGACTAAAAAAACTAAATCAAAACTGAACCGTAAATACCAGTTCCAGTTCTGGGTACTTAGATTTGGACCCGAAACCGAACCGAACCAATAGAAACCAGAACTGTGCTATTGAGCAAAATGTTCTTAGAAAAAATGGACTCCCCCACCAAGGAGTAATTTTTTTTTTGTTGTGGAGCATTATTTTGATCAGGGTATGTTGACCCAATCAGTTGCTGCCTTCCATACATAGCAGAGTGAGATCCGTGAATTGAAGGGAAAAAAAAAAAATTCATAAAGAACCTCTAGATTTTTTACATAATTAATCTTCCTTTATTAAAAAGAAGGCTCAGGCTCGGAGGACCCCATTTTTCTGACCCCTCTTGGTGTTCATGCGCCCGGTCGTGAATTTCATGAATTTAACCGTGGTTGTCAGCTCCCCAAAAAGTGATGCCAGCTCAGCACTGACCACCACCATTGGATTCTTGAAATCCACGGCCGAGTACACGAACACCAAGAGGGGTCAGAAAAATGGGGGTTCCCTGAGCCTGACCCGCTGTACCATTTAAACTGTTTCTTCTTCTTCTTCTTCATTTTTGTACATGGCCATCTCATGACATCTCCTTTAAAAAAAAAACTAATAACATTATAAAATATTAGATTATATTTTTGGATGTGAGATTAATAAATTTGGTATATTAATGAAAGTTTATGGTCATAACAGTGTGACAATGGGGACATCTATGATTGTGTTGACATATATAAACACCATTCTCTTGATCATCCTTTGCTTAAGAATCATACCATCCAGGTAAGATTTTATCTTGATTTTTTTGACATTTCTTACAACAATACTTGTGCATTTGTAATAATTTTAGTCTATGATTTGTATTTAATTAAACAGATGCAACCGAGTTTTGAACCAATTAATCCGACTACGAATCCGATTAAGAATGGAGCTTATTTGGATACGCCTGTAGACATAGGACTCGAGGGTGGAGGATGCCCATTCGGAACAATTCCTGTACGGAGGATTCGGTTGGAAGACATTTTAAGATATTCGCCTATCTCGAATTTTGGGAAAAAATATAGAAGATAGATGGAGCACATTTTATGTAATAAGTCATTTGTTACACCTATTTGGGGTTTTCTTTTTATCATACTGGATGTGGGCTCTACGTACCTCGATCAATTGTCTTTAATCAGCTCTTTTGGACGGGCCAAAATCTTGTCTAGTAATTGTCTAATAAAAGCTTATATTGATCATCTCTTCTACCATTTAAAGAGAGAATGTCGATCTTGCATTATAATCGGATGAAATCTCGAAATTGCCCCTATTTTTCGAAAATGCTCTCTTTATGTTTCTAAATTTTTACTTTTTAGGGGTACTTTGGTCTTTACACTTCTTTTTTCCCCTGACGTCAACATATGTCAACTGCTCCTCTCCCCTTCTGTCATCTCGTGAACTTCTTCCCTTTGAAAATAAAATAAAAAAAGAAAGGAAGGGCGGCAATGGTTACATGGCGAGCTCCTCAACCGCCGATGGTCGCTGATGTGGACCCTAAAAGATTTCAACAGATTGAGATTTCATGGTCATATCACATGAATCACATCGACTTTTGACAGCATAAATCTCTAAGGCGTGGGTCGTTGTACCCAGCTGGGTCTTTTACCCCATCGCATCCATTCAACTCCATATTTTGATATCGTAAGTAAAGAGACGAGAATTACTGATCCAATCAGCTCAATGTTAGGTCGCCCTGATGTGATCAGGGCCCGACTTGATGTCTTCTTTCTCGAAGAACGCTAATTTAATTTACTCACCCTCTGCTATTTTCAATTGAACACCTGAGCTTGGGCTGCAGTACGATCTTCAAAAACCTTGTGCTTTCTACCATGACAAAATTATACAGAATCACCGAGGGGAATCAGACAAATATAACTTGTTGTTTCTACAGTTCCTCGGATGTTATCTTGGTTTCAAAGGAATTGGGGGCCCTATCTGATTTGGGAGAGACAGAATTACCACCTTGATTAGCAGTGGACCTCTCTTCTATGTGCTCGTGCGACTTGGACGATGACTTGAAGGGTCTTTCAAAATCTCTAGTGCTGCTCGGGTCCATCACCAATTTATTGAGTTTTTTATCCTGCAAAGCACAACGTAACAAGCAATCTCAAAGAGCTGTGGGGGTTGGGTCTTTGCCCTTGTGATTATAATCAATGTATTACAACACTGATCATCAGTTTAATCCCATTTGACATACCAAAGCAAACGAAATTCTGTTCATGTGAATGTATATATATATATATATGTACATGACTAAGTACACATAAAAATGCATGAAATCGAAATGCATGCAAATAAAGATGACAAAAAGTCTTCAAATGGAGTTTTGACAGTTTCCGTGAGCATCCATATCAGTCACTTGTGTTCTGATCTAGTTACCAAGCTTCATACAAGTCGAGACTAAAATTGAAAGAGGTTCCCAAAGCATATCAATCAGCGCAGGTCAAGTTGCAAAGCGAAACTGAGTATTCAAACCTTCAAAATAGTACACATATTTGTACCTATCATACATGCTGGTAAGCAATCATGTATGCATTCTTCCAAAAATTATGGATTATGTATACTAAATAAAAACCTAGCATTTACTATTTATTTCCGAAGTGCTTCCTCTATTAGAAATTTAGAACACATCAAGATTCACTGAGAATTGGCAGACATACCAAGTAGTCAAGGATCAACTCACAAACTTGTGAATGGCAAATTTGGTTAACATGTAGCAGAATTTACCTCCTTGCTACCAGAGACTAAAATTCACAATGCGTAAACCATATAATCTATATTATATATGGTAATTATAGTCATACACAAACATGCAGGGGATTGGGAACCACCATTCACTGGCCCCCACCTTGAAGTTCTCCTGGGTCAAACAATCACCCTGATAGAATATCAAACCTACAGACCTTTTTGTTGGACCATATGACAGACTTTTTTTAAAAACTAGGAGATCCCCGAGCTTGGACCCTTTAAATGGTGGGTTCTAATCTCCTGCATGTTCCAACATATGACTTTCCCATTTATATACTGCAAATACCACCTATTAGACTTAGTACAGATGTACCCATCTACTTTATATGTCAAATGTAAAAAAGCAAACAAGTATAGCACTATAGCAGTACTTACACTCTGTAGTGCCTCTAGTTTTCTCTGCAAAGCCTCATGCTCAGCTTGAATACGGAATGGAACCCCATGCTTTCGATACACATTATTCTGCGCCAAGTCCTCATCAATGTCACTGACAGTAGTCGCAAACGGATGGTTGGCCGGAATCCACCTGACCGTATCAGGGTCAACATCTGGAGGTATTGAATCCCCTTCCTTGAGAAAAATGGTTGGTCTCTTCCACTGGTATGCTCGCGACCTCCTTTTCTGATGGCTTGACTGTTGCTCTTCTGTAAGAGTCACTGGGGCCAGACGATAAACCTTTCCACACATTTTGACGGTTGAATTGTTCTTACTGACTTTTACCAATGGGTTATTGAAAGGATCGTCATACTTGAGAGGCCTTGAGCTGTGGAAGATATTAAATAAATAACACATCATTATCTTGTAAAGAGTAATTTACAACTAATGAAACAACGCAGAATTTTTAGGGTTTTTTGCTGTGTAAAAACGTCCCAACACACATCATGACACATATGGCAGCATGGTTCAAAGATTCGGACACATCCTGATGCATATGTCAGTATTGTTCAAAGTTTTGGCCAAAACCAAAACGTTTTGACTTCGACACAGGTTGATGTAAGATGCGTATGTTCCGTGAAACACATAGTTTTGCCAGGTTTTGATAGTATCGTTTATATTTTCCGAAACATTTCAGACGATACAAACCAGTTCGGATTTTATTCTTTAAAGACGAACCAAATTTCGTTTTTTCACTCATTTCTCCACTTTTTTCATCCTTTACTTCTCTAACTTACCACACACACACACACACACACACACATACTTCTCGACACATCGGAAATCCTTTCTACCTTTTCATCGGATTTTTTACAAATCTACAAAATTTGGGGATTTCTCGTTTTGAGGTAAATATGCCATCCATTCTCCTCTATTAGCATTGATTATGTGGATTTTTCTTTTGTTTGGTTTTTTTCTTTTATTTTTTAGTTTATTGAAATAAAAATTCTATTAAAAATATGTTTATATAATCATATAGTTTAAAAAGGCTTTTTGAGGCTACACATTGAGGCTCTAAGAAACAGCATCGAGGCTATAGCATTAGTGGTCATTTATGAGGCTTAAGCCTCCGTCCAGTGAGGCTATAGCCTCGAGGTGCACATGAGGCTATAACTTGACTTTTACACATTAAAACCCGAAATCTTAACCCCTTGGCCCTTCTTTTTATTTTTTCCACTCTTTCTTCCAAAATACCCTCCCCAATAATCTCTTATGATAAAAATGACCAAAAAGGTCTTAATTTTATTGTCTAAAACTTTTATTTTGTGAGAAACCTTAAATCTAAGCTTCCATTCCTAATTTTCTCCACTTGAAAGAAATTTTCATAGAGGGCTCAAATCTCAACGGATTTTGATTCCGTTACTTCCTACGGTTTTCTTGTAGGGGATATCACCAAACTTGAGCAAGAAATCAAAGCATTGCAGACTTGCTTAACTACTTTCCTAGCTTTATATTGTTAGTTACTATGTTAGTATTGATACTTTGTTAGTGGACTTAGCTTATTAACTACTTCAATTTAGTAATTTAGTTATGCAATTTATGCTTTTAAGATTTGATGTTAACATCTTTCAACCCGAGTGCCCAATAGAGTCACTCCTGAGGTAAAAGCTACATCCTCAATAACTTTTATGCTTATTTAAGTTATTTTTTCACATGGTATGTTGTTTCTAATTTTTTTACAGAATTGATTATATTTTTTTTTTTTTCAAGCAAATTTTTTTTTAAAATGAGGCTTACGCCTCAAGGCTACGGCTCGCCTTTTGGAGGCAAACTGCCTCAATACCCAAACTAGCCTTTTAAACCATGTATATTTATCAATTTTTTTCTAAAATTTAGTAAAAGATAGATCTCCTTCTAATCTATATTTTCATCAAATTTGAGTGTGTTTTGGGTACATGTGTTGAAAAATCATATTTATATTTATCCATTTTTTTTTTGAGAAGATAGATCACCTTCTAATCCACCTTTTCACCATATTTGTGTGTGGTTTGGATGCATGTGACGAATTTTTTCAATTTTTTTTAATTTTCTCAGTATTTTATAGATATTTAAAATTTATTAAAAAACTTTTTTCCATTTTCTTCCAATCTTTAGCAAAAAATAGATCTCCTTCTAATCTGTCTTTCCATCATATTTGTGTGCGATTTAGATACATGTGACAAATTTTTTTCAAATACTTTTGATTTTCTCAATATTTTTCAGAAATTAAAAAAAAAGAAAAAATTCATTTTCTTTCAAACTTCAGTAGAATATAGGCTGCGTTTGGTTCGGTGGACATAGTTTTCCCAGAAGTGGGTTTTCTAGGACGAGTCACTTCCAAGAAATCCACTTCCTAGGTTTTGTTTTCTTGTTGTTTGCTTTAAACTTGGAAAACAGTACAAAATTATTTTTTTCAATTTTTCTTATTTTTTAAAGAATAAGAAACACCTTCAAGTCTTCAACCTCTAGATGTTTTGATTCAAGAACCAGAACACGGCGTCATCCCTACCATTCAAGCACAGCCATTAATGGCCCTGATCATGACCAAGTGGGCCCACAAAACTGCCGGACACCGCTAAAATCTGAGCGTTCTCCTTCTTGAAAACTTATGGGTGTTATGCCCTGTTCTTGAAGTGCAAAACGTTGCAAATTCAGGGGCTTCACCCCATGTTCTACACACGGCCATTAATGGCCTTTAATCTTACCACAACGGCTCTCAAAATCGCACAGACCCTCCTTTCTCCTCAATGTTTTGGTTCTAAAATAAATTGATTTTATGCCCTAAATCCCTTCCCACAACCACAAGAACCCATATCAATTTTGATGACTTCCAATAATCTAAAACATTGTCATCAATTCAAAGTCTGATTGGATCTGAGTGTCGAGTAATGAACTAAACAGGTATTGAACCCAGATTCAATAGGTTATTGTTCTGAAAAGGGAACACGTTCAGCTCTTTTCTTTGTAGAAACAAAATCATATTGGTCTACCAGCTCCAAACCAGATTGACGTCTCCTCTATTTCTCTACAAAAAGCATTCCAGCAGACGGAGTGCCATCTCTTGAGGAACAAGCGATGATACAGTAGCATACGTTTTAATACATCCCAAGATACAATAACATATGAGAAAATATACTATGTGAATCTGCACTTGATAGGATGAATGGTGCTTGAAGGATGAAGCAAGCGAGCTACTCCATCTTCAGGTTCAAAACCGGCGATGGACACCTTGATCTCCGGCGAGAAGATTACTGAAGAGAGTGGAACAAAAAGAAAGAAAGAGAGAGAGAGAGAGAGAGAGAGAGAGAGAGAAGTACCTCTAGACGCGTGGGAGACGTGGAAAATCGACTTCCGCTTGTGAATAGCGGAAGTCGTTCTCCATTAAATGGAGCAGTTCTGAAGTGCTTTTCAGTCGGACCCACTTTCCAAACCCGAACCAAACACGTAGAAGTCAGTCTTTTCCGGGAATTTGTTTTCATTTCCCGGAAAAGAACTGAACCAAACGCAGCCATAGATCTCCTTCTTATCTATCTTTTCATCTTATTTGTGTGTGGTTTGGACACACATGGCTATGGTTTGGATTCATGTGACGAAATTTTTTCAAGTTTCTAGGTGGAAAAAGTCAATTACCAATATGTGTTCTAGGAAAAGAAATTAACAAACATATGTTTAAATAAAATAGAGGGAGACACCTCATATCTACGTCAGACACGGACGCATGTGCCCATGTCATTGTGACATAGATAACAATTGAAACATGAAACTCAGAAATACCAATTTTCTTTTGGTTGGCCGATCTGAATTTTTTTTTATAAGTATAAATTTATTGAAAGGGAAGGTCAAAACTCGGAAATCCAAAAACTGGCATGCTAGTTATCATCAAAAAGGTTGATACATGTCAGACACTAACACATACGCCCAGGTCATTGTGACAGATTACAAATGAAACACGAAAGTCAGAAATCTTAAAATTGACATGCTAGTTATCATCAAAAAGGTTGAAACAGGTTCCCAGGATAATAGGTCATTTCATAATAGCATTCCGATCTCATTGTGACGAGCATGAGTTATTAGTTCCAATCATGCCACGTAAAGGCTATCATAATTCAAACCTCCCTCAGAAGTTATCTATCTAGAAAACAAAGGAAAAAGAGATATATCAAGGGTTGGAGAACGTACATGCCTCTTCTATCAGATCTTAACTGGCCTCGTTTGACAAGATCAGCGACAGAACCATGATGGTTGTACCTTGATTTCCTAGCCACATATTCTCTTACAGCAATCACCAAAAATGCAACTACAATACATAATCCGACTGCAAAATTCGTGCCAATCTTCCTTTTCATCTGAGACAGATGCAAATGCCCAGTAGTGTGAGCTTACAGATAATATCTGCATGTTGAAAGGGTAAAAATATGATAGAATAGAAAGAGGCAATCCAGAGCAGTAAGCATCATTGTAGCAATGTGATAAGCATATGGATTGTGAGTTAACATATTACAAAAGTCATGTTTGAATAGAGTCTGCAATAAGTTACCAGACAAATGGAAAAAATTTCAAACCTCTCTATCTTTTAATGGGTTGATAGAAACCATACTAAACCTTTCTAAAAAAAAAGGTTTTCTGGACTATCACTCCAAATCTCTTCGATGTTAAGGTGGTTTTTCTTACACATGGCAACTGTGGTGGCAGGCCCAAAGGGGCCACGTGTTTCGCCACCTCACCCTCTCCCCCATATGGCAAGTTTCAGCTAAGTATCACACCGCCACGTGGCAATAAAAGCATGTTTGTTTGCCTTTTTCTATTTAAAAATCTAAAAAAATCCAATGGCTGCAATTTGTAGAGGAAAAGTAAGGAGCATGATGTGGACAAGAGCGCTGTCCGTGTGGCAAAACAGAGGGTTGTTTATCAGATGGACAGTATGGATCCGTAATGATACCCATCCATGTGGTAACAAATCCCCACCTGTGCACTGAAGAGGTTCAAAGTGACACTCTATTAAACCATTCCTTTTTTCCTTACTATGTGATTAGTTACTTTATAACGTTCTGCACTATGGAAGCTTCGTCCTTGCTTCCATCCACCACTCAATCCACAGGCGACCTCTTGGACTGGCCACAGCCCAAAAGTTGCACCTAGAAGATGATAATACCCATATACCAACTTTTACAGAAAACTTTCCACAGGCCCATTTTTTCTTGAGAGAAAATCAAACGAATAGAGCAGATGGTCCAACTACAGTACTAATTCTTTCACACCTATACTATTGAAAAAGAATCCAATGAATATGATGTCCGATGGTGAATCAATCATGGTAAAGAAACTATTAATGGTTCAACTAATACTAACCAATGGCAACTTCAACTATAAGAGAATTTCTCATTGATTACATGTCCTAATGCATTATAAAAGTCCCATCATGGTCAGTATAAAGTATTACAGAGCTGCATTTACATTACTAAAATACACTATGATTCTAACTACTCGACAAAACAGTGGTTTTCTTGCAATCCAAATGTGAAACAAGCAACTTACAGCTGTTTTATTTGATTTCTGTTTCCTTTCCATAATAAATGAAGAATACTAGAAAGAGAAGTAATAATTTGTAAAAAGAGGAAAAGATGAAAAATCATACTACAAAAATAACAGGAGTAAGAGCGGTAATCGTTCCACGCAATCTGCTAACCGGTTTTTCCGAATTCAAGGTATCTCTCTCCATCTTCATCTCATCTCCGATGCGATTGTCGTCGGAATTTTCCAAACTACAACACACACTCACCGAAAATTTTTGTTCTGGTTTCCGATTCCAGTTCAAATAACTAGAATCAAACCGAATTTTTGGTCTAAATTCCAGCGAATTCGCAGAAATCCAATGCATTGAATTGTAGATTGCAGGCTACAAGAGAAAATAATGACAAAATTTAAGAAACTTCATTCAAAACTGTGAAATTCGAAGAGAAGAGGATGAAACAAGGATAGAATGTGGTTTTTTACCCGTAATGAAATAGATTGAAATTGCAGAAGAGGAATGACAGTCGAGATCGATGCCATTGACGCAATTTAATCTCATCTGGTTAATTTAAGGTTAAGAGTTTTATTCTGGATCTCGATCTCATATGGACTGAAGAAATTAAGGTTAGGGTTTTCTGGGTTTAAGACTTCTTCGGGTTGGATTCTCGCCTGCCTCACATTTCTTAGTTCCACAGCATCTGCTCTCTTAAGGGTCCCTCGTCTTTGAGATGGTACTTCTTATAATGCGCATGGTGCGTTACGTGCGTACTTTACCATCAGAGAATTTGATTACGTTCGTGGGGACCACTACTTGGACCTATATGATACATAAATAATTCTGTGGAAAGGCCAGTCCTGTGGAAGGAAAACACCAGTAGTCTGTCAAGTGCCAACATCCCCGGAATAAGAAACGTGTCACACTCTTTGGGGCCCACTATCTCTATGAATGTTTGGCCCATAGCTAGATGGACCTACGCACCAAAAATCAGTCTGATTGGTGATTTCTGTCCATTAGATTTGAACTTTTTTTTTATCTTGGGCTTCTTCCTATGAATGAGTTCAATGAAAAATCAATCACCAATCAGAACGATTTTTGGTCTGTAATAATCGACTAAAGAGTGCAACGTTGGCAGACTAGTTTTTTCCTGTTTGGAAAGCGGGGGTCGAAGAACAGGTTTGATGTTGCAACATCTTTTCAAAAGTCCAACTCTGATCCTATTCAAGGGCAGAATTTTAAAAAGCAGGGCCCAAATAGCGGGCCCCACATGGTTTCCAAATTGGGGCAGAAGGACTGAACCTGGACTAACCTTTGCTGGATCGGTTTTCTAGGTTTCCAAACAGTCCCTCAAAAGTTTGACATAGAAATCTCTTAAAATACCACATTCCAACACTCTTTCAGGCCCATTGACCCCATGCTTGTTGGCCCACCCCTTGGTGGATCTATACCTAAAAATCATCCTGATTGGTGATTTCCAAAAGTTGGATTTGAACATTTGTATCATGTGCTTCATGATCAGACCCATGAATTGGTTCCAAGCCCATGATAAAAAATGCTCAAATCAAAATCACCAACCAAGCTTATTTTTCGTGTGTAGGTCCACGAAGGCATGGGCCAAACAATACAAGGGTAAGTGAGCCCAAAAGATTGCATCACATTGCATATTAAGGATTTCTACATCAAACTTATGATACAAAATTTTGAAGTCAGATCTTGTACTCTAGGGCTTTGGGTAACTTACTCAACTCTCATATTTTCTGATTTGTCACGTACCCATGATTGGGGACTCAAAAAAACAAATATCCCAACAATTCAAATGAGATTACAAGAATTTCTACAAAAACACCTTCGTTTCAAACGCTTTTCCATCAGTTTTTTTTTTTAAACCATCGGTATCCGGGCCTCTTAGAGCATCCGAAGTCCCCAGGGCATGATAGTCACCCCTTCCACAAATGCCGGAGTGGACAGAGCCACTTATTACCCTCTACTCTTTCCAGGGGGTGGCCCCAAGGAGAGTTGAACTCGGAACCTCCCTACTTTTTGGAGAGGAGTCCTGGCCATCATCAGCTTTGGTTTGTAGGAAATCATGAACCATCATCTTTTTCTTATTCACTTTCACATTGCCACAAAGAATGACATCCTTGATCGAAACTTGCACAAAATTGTACATGGAGCTTCGTACCAGGGTACACTAACACGAGGTGGACACCTTACAGTAAGTTTGATTTCAGGGTCGCCGAATGGGATCAACCATTTATGTGTACATTCTGTCCATAATTCTTCTCTCAAATATCAAACATTCTTCCTTGATGAACAAGCATGCCTCTCAATCAAGCCACCAAAACGATAGACAATGAAATCAAATTGAGGGTATAATCTTTAATCATCTGATCAGATTCTATGTGAACCATAGATATGCAAGGGATCGATCAACACGAGTGCTATCTTAACTCATAATTTAAGCTCAGAAAAGCACCCAAATTCGGCAACATATAGCTTAGCCTCTATAACACATACAAACTACTCAAAATAATCATTCATAAAACAAAAACTCAATGTGAAGCCTTGTACCTATGCTTAACCCTTGGCCTATTCACTGAACATGACCCACCAAGCAGAGGGAAAATCATCTTTTTCTTGGCCTATTCACTGAACCTGACCCACCAAGGGGAGGAAAATCATCTTTTCCAAGGTGGAATGGACTGCCACTTGTCTCCCCAACAACTTCAGATTCATTGCCAGAAAGTTGATCGACGTGATGAATGTGCTGCGGGTGTTGGACTTGCTGAACTGGCGTCTTGGTCGAAGGGGAGTAAACAAGAGGCCGAAGGCCTTGAAAATCTGGATCAGGTAAGAACTTGTATGGTAGCTTGCTGTCATCCATCTTCCTGAAAGTGATGGAGATCCTGCAAAGAACAAGAGTGAAGGAAAATATGATTCTGCTAAGTAAGAATGATAAGAAACATATACTGTGTAGTGCAAGATGAAAAGGTAAACAATACCTTTTCCCAGGGACAGCCGGAACGCAATGCTTAGCCACGTCCGCTCCATTGCCTTTTAGAACGAGCACTGATCTGCAAGAGATGATAAGACAATCATGAGCACAGACTCTTGGGGCTGTTTCACCACCCAAATAACACTCACTTCCCACAGTTTCTATTGGAAAACTGCTATAAATGCAATTTTTTAAAACTGAAGCGTAGAAAAATTGGTAACACGAAAATAAAGTTGAAGCTCTAATCAACATTTACAATTTACACGCAGCTCACTCATAATACATCACACCCATAACATGCACACACTGATACATTATTGCATGCTTGCTGGGATTCATAAGACTTCTCAGATCTTACTACCCAAGTCGATCCTATTGGCAACGGGGCAACACCAGACACGAACTATTATTGGTAGCTATGAATAGTCATCGACTCCCGGGAAAGGGTAGGAGAAGAAATGAATAACTGATAACAGTAACCACAATAAGCAATCAAATACCAACCATGGTATCAAGCTCTGTAGCAGAAGACATATACTCAAGTGGGAATTCTATGCAATGTGACAAGTGACTCGATGAAAATAGAAGTACAAATTTCCTAGGACAAAAGGAAGAAAGTAAAATAAACAACAAGAAATAAACAATAACCTAATTTATAATAAGAATAATTTTAAATTTCTACTAGTGCATGTAAGGTACAAATGTCAAACAGTGAATTCAACAGGTAGATACGGTATGCGTACCCTATAGGCAAAGGTATTGCAACAGGACCAGAAAATTCGCCTGGGCCTGCAATTTTTAGGTTCGAACCAAAAAGAATGTTGCACTCGGTCAGAAATGAGACGGTGCAAAAAGGCCTGACGAAATCGTGATGGTCGATGTGAGGAGGAATGCAGTCTCCTTCATCGTAGATGTTCACAATGCAGCTGTTGGGAACACAAGTGGGAGGAAGGACGTGCCACCCGACCAGCCTTCTGATCATTGATTTAAGCAGAGAGGGAATGGGATCAACTTCTTCATCTCGGATAATACCTGGTGGGTTCCCATTTTTATCCTGCCAAATAAAATTACAGTTCAAATACAGTTAAGAGTTAGAATATAGAAAAATAAAAGAAAGAAAACAAGATAGAGTAAATATTGCATCTGATGAACTCAAAATCTTACCACTGCATAATTGTAACAACAGCCAAATTGAATTGTAACACGCCCTTTACCACGCATCCATTTCCTTGGTTCCGAATACGTGCGTTCTGTAAATTGTTTGAATAGAAAGGCAAATGAGATAAAAATACATGGCATAATTTGAGAGGTATAATTCCTAATAGCCCAAATGACATGAAATGCTTCATGTGTTCAAAAACTAAGAGAATACTAAGCAAGTTCAAATAGCACTTCTAGAAAAAATATACTATGCGGCAATTCAAACAGTGAGAATGTTCCCTTGTTTCTTTCCACTATGAGATACTAAGGAGTTCTGGTCTGACCAAAATAAACCTTGTGATATCTTCCTGACACATTTGTAGAGAGACTAGTTAGATCTATCCATACTCGAACAAGGAATGGCATATCGAGATAGCCAGTGATAATATGGTTAATCCCCAACCTTGTTTCACAATACTATTCTTGTCTTTATGCCTTAGTTTTGTTACAAATTCTCCCTGCCCTTTCTCTGAATTGCCCTTTTACTTACTACGACATAATATAATATTATTTTTCCATCTGCCAGTCAATATTCCAAAATTAGAAATCTGTGAGTGTAATCACCATTTCCTAAAGCTATGTAACTTGGGTGTGGGTCTTTTGTCAAAATGGAATGGTTTGACAGACATTACTTCAAATTTCAAGTAGAAAAATTGGGCAGCTTAAGAAAAAAAGAACAGTTCCAACTGTCCAAGTTAAATTTATATCTGGCTGTAGAAGTGTCAAGTTGACCTAACAATCTGATTAGTGAGCTTATGCCACATCCAAGGTCGAGAGATTTACCACTCACTGAAGGGTCTGGATTTATTAGTTGGGGGCTCCCTAAACAGTGTGTAGTATGTGAGTAGGGTCCATTGAATAGGTTTAACACTAAGTAATAATAACACAAACACATGTTATGACTGGAAGGGATAAAATCAGGTTTGCCGTCCGATTTCCGATCCTTCCTCCACAACAATCACAAATTAATCAAAACAATAAATATAATGAAATTAAAGACATAAATGAAAAACACACACATAGTACGTACGTGGTTCGTCGCCGGGACTCTTGCCGGCGACTACGTCCATGTGAGGCCGGCAATGGCCAAGCTTTTCTATAAAAAATCATTCTCTTTTCCATGTACATTATACATCATTCTTTTTCTTGGTTCTCTTCCTCTTCTCTCTCTAGCTTCTCTCTTTCTCTCTCTAGATTCTCTAGAGTTTCTCCCAAAGTGTGAACCCCTTTCTTCCTTCTGAAAATTCTAATCTTTATAGGCTCTCCTCCTCGCCACGTGTCGACCCAAGAGGGTATCTAGGTATTTGGGGAATGATATAGTACTTCGCGATGTATCGGTCGTGATACATACAAACTTACCATTTTTATGTATCTACAATAAGCCCCCTCTCGGAGGTGGAGTTCGATCGATGGTCCGCCTCCGAGAAAATAAGTCAATATTCGAAAGATTCTCAGATCTCCATCTTCACATGTGCTCTTGTATACCCAAAAACAAATATTCCGAAAACCAAGAATGATATTCTGAAAGCCAAAAATAATACCATAATAGAGAATGAGGCCAATAATAATACCATAGTCAATGCCTCAGAACAATAATAATAGAGAGAATAATGTCATATTTGAAGACGATATCCAAAAATAATATTACGATAGCTCCATATCTTAGTATAATGACATATCCAAGAAAAATAGCCGAGAATAATACTGACATAGCTCCATATCCGAGAATAATGATATATCCGAGAAAGATAGCCAAGAATAATACTACAATAGTCGAGAATAATACTGTGATATTTGAACTGCGATAACCGATATCTGAGAATAATTCCATATCCGAGAGCGATAGCCGAGAATAACACTGGTCGAGAACAATAATAGACGTTCGTGTTGGATGGCCGAAACCAATCTCGTTCTTTTTAGATGGCCGAAGCCGATCTCGTTCATGTTTGGATGGCCGAGTCGATCCCATTCATATTGGGATGGCCAAAGCCGATCCCGTTCATTTTGGATGGCCGAAGCCGATGCCGTTCATATTGGGATGGTTAAAGCCGATCTCGTTCATGTTTGGATGACCGAAGCCGATCCCGTTCATATTGGGATGGCCAAAGCTGATCCCGTTCATGTTTGGATGGCTGAAGCCGATCCCGTTCATATTGAGACGGCCGAAATCGATCCCGTTCATTTGCATACCTGTGTCGGCTAGCTGAGCCCTAATAAAGCTCCATACGTTCATTCATTCGTTACATGCACATAATTTTAGACGACTAACTCAATCGATATCAGAATCAATCGAGAAACTTCCATCGCCCGGATATCATGTTGAGATCTAGGCCATCATTTCTTTGTCCATTATCTTGACCTGCTTTCACATAAAAGGCTAGAAACATAATACAAATTCAATTTTAATCAAAGTTTCATGGTTTTAAGGGAGCTCGGGCTCCACTATTCTTCTTTTCGTCACCCATCCTTTGCCAAGCCCCCAAGTCTGATGGTTGGGCCTTCGAGACCCATAAGTCAATGCTCATACTAAATCTGAACTTTCTTGGTCCGATCAAGTTTAGGTCGACCAACTGTGTGGTTTGAACACTTAAATCCCACATGCAAGCTGGTCAGGGTCTAGACTTCTCGGTTCAATCATGTTCGTATGAGCCAATTCTATGGCCCACCAAGTATGCCTTACATACGAGCTCTACACAGCCACCAAAAATGCCCTACATACTGGCTGATTTCCTATACTCATTTTCACAGCATTTGAAATAATACACAACAAAGCATACTAGAATAAATCATACATCACAAAATTGACTTCGCCTATGGGATGGTTCGAGGTCCATGCTCATGATCTTCTTAGATCCAAATTCTTTGGGTTTAGTCATTTTCGGGCTGATTACATGGTCTACTTTGGGCCCATGTATAGGCTTTTACTACCTTTGGGCAGATTGGGCCCCACATATATTTGTGCTTGTGCAAGGTCTCTCATGTGTATATCTCATTGTGTTGCGTGTGTGCCAAAATACGGTGGGGTAAGGTACACTACTTAATAAGAGTTGAAAATCACACTTTTATACTTACTTTTGGGTTATTCTTCCATGTATACCACACATGGGATTAAACCTAAATGCAAAATTTCTCTTGCAAGCTTTTCTTCTTTTTCTCTTCTACTATTTTGTCTTTTTGCATTTGACCATGTGCTACACACACCGACACATGCTTTTCCTTAGTTTTGGAGCTAATCTCATGTGTGCCACACATGGAATCAGACCCCAAACTAACCCTATTTTCAATTGATTTTTCTCTTTCTTACCTGTTTCCAAGCTTTTCTTTGGCGCTGGGGTCAGTTGCAACTATGGCGGAGAGCTTTAGGTGAACAACGACGTTTCAGGCTTTCAGCAACGAAGCTTCTCTTTTTAATTTATTCCCCTTTTCTTTGACATTTCTTTCTTGTTTCCCTTTCTCTTCTGTTAGTGGGCAGCGGGGAAGACGAAGAACATGGACCAGCTATCTATGTTGGGACAGACCACGTAAAGGATCCGCGCCCCCGCGATCGATAACCAGCTGGTTGACGTTAAAACTTCAAACCATGAGCGTTGCCTAGGCCAGCAGCCCCCACAACAGTGAGAGAATCCTTCGGTTTGTACCACGCTGGTACTATACTTGAAGATGGCAACACGTAGCTATATTTCACCACGTCGCACAATGGCCATCCCTCCAATTGAAGACGAATCCCCATCTTACACATGCCTCCATCAGGTAACGTTCAAACAGTACAACTCTATTCCAACGCTTGTAGCCGAACGTCCTTGGCCATTTATCTTCTCAGTATTATTAATCCCTTAGCCGTTATCTCCATTGTTAACGTTTCTTGTACTACTCGCAGCCGTCCGTTGTGCTTGCAAGCAATGAACACCAACAATTTCAGTTCTATGTACATACCACCTCCCTTCATTGATAGTCCAGCTGCAAGCAACATTAGCCACTTGATCCAATCCAATCATTTCACTTCACTAACTATTTTGATTTCCCAGCTAAAACGTTAAACTTGGAATTGACCAATATCATCGCTCCGTCAGTGCATACTCCTATTTTGTATACCACATGTGAGTCTCCCTACTAGTCCCTTGTGCATGGTCAAAATCAGAACTTTTATTTTTATTTTATTTTTATTCTCCAATGGATAGACATCAGAGGAGCTCTTCACTCCTAATCCAATGACTTTCGGTTGGTATTAGAAATCCCTTGATACATGTGCTACGGCCCACTAGTCTTCACTCCATGCAACAGATTCTTTTCTTGGAATGAATCCACGCGTCTCCAGCTAACTCCGCGCCCTCACATCTTTTGCTTTGGTAATTCCATCTAGCGGTCTGCATGCTCTTCCCATATCTGACTACCCAGCTGGCGCAACCTCCTCAACTCCCACCTTATAGACCCCCCATGCGGCGCACCATCCCATTGCAACACCTATTTTCTAGCATGCTGACCACATGTCAACGACCACAAGAACCTCTATTTTCAGCAGAGCTCGTAGTGGCGGTGGATGAGGAAGCATCAATGGCCGTTATCTTTCTTCCTTCCTTTTCCATCATTTCCTTTTTCTCTTATAGAGCATTGATCTATAAATTTTTCTTTATTGATCTCTATTATCTCTTCTGATTCTTCTTTCCTTCTATTTTTCATGGCTGATGTAGTGATGAATGGGGCGGTGAACCACCGGTGTTGGGGTTGTACGACCTTGCATCCACATCATTGGGTCATGGATGAGTCGGGATGCCGAGACGTATGAGGCCGAGCAAGTTGTTTGCAAATGTTGTTACCTAGTCAAGAGCTGAGAACTCGACCCTAAGTCGGATGAGTACCGCTATGTCTTCCTTTGTATTATAATGGGGCTGCAAAAATTTCCTTTGTTCTCTTCTTTGTGGCTTCACAGCCGATTCCCACAGACGACGCCAAATTGGAAGGGATAAAATCGGGTTTGCCGTCCGATTTCCGATCCTCCCTCCACAACAATCACAAATTAATCAAAAAAATAAATATAATGAAATTAAAGACAAATGAAAAAGACACAGTACGTACGTAGTTCGTCGCCGGGACTCTTGCCAGCAACTACGTCCACAGGAGGCCGGCAATGGCCAAGCTTTTCTATAAAAAATTATTCTCTTTCCCATGTACATTATACATCATTCTTTCTCTTGGTTCTCTTCCTCTTCTCTCTCTAGCTTCTCTTTCTCTCTCTAGATTCTCCAGGGTTTCTCCCCAAGTGTGAACCCCTTTCTTCCTTCTGTAAATTCTAATCTTTATAGGCTCTCCTCACCACGTGTCGACCCAAGAGGGTATCTAGGTATTTGAGGAGTGATATAGTACTTCGCGATGTATTGGTCGTGATATATACAAACTTACCATTTTTATGTATCTACAATGACACAGATACGAGGTGTTTGACAGAGCACCTTTAAGAAGTCGATACATGGACATGTCCGTACAAATGTATTCTAATATAATATTTTGGTTATATTTAAGTTGGACTTTAAAAAAAAAAACATAAGGAAAGAAATAAATGAAAAGTAAAAGAAAACATTTCTATAAACCATAGAACTATCCAATAACGTATTAATATAAGTAGATTTGCAAAAGACAAAACTACCAAACAACTATAGCTATGTTAAACAACTTTAAAAAAGTATGTATGGAGGATGGAACACACCAACCTTCTTTAGAAATCAAGTTTATATTAAAAAAATAAATTATTAAAACAAAGGGTGAAACGGCAATACGTGTCCGGATGCGTATCAGGATGTGTGTCGACATGTCTAACACAAGAAAAATCCCTAAAGTGACGTGTCCTTGTTACATAGGTCCAACATAGATTGTTTTGATAACTTGATAGTTGATACAGATGATAATTGAGTGCAGATGGCCAGGACTCCACTCCAAAAAGTAGGAGGTTCTGAGTTCAACTCTCTTTGGGGCCACCCCCTGGAAAGAGTAGAGGGTAATAAGTGGCTCTGTCCACATTAACTCTTCCAGTACACTCCGGCATGTGTGGAAGGGGTGACTATCATTCCCCGGGGGACTAGTTGGGTGCTCTAAGAGGCCCGGATACCCACTGTTTCAAAAAAAAAATACAGATGATAAACACTCTAAGGTGTCAACGTTGGAACATAGAGATAGCGAACAACTTATATTTGCTTCCAATTACCTTTAACCAAACTTCAAATTCCTAAAAAAAACTCTATTCTAAAGCAAGTTTCAGTCACCTGTTGAATTATTTCGCTGCACTATTTCAAGTTTGGTATTAACATTGTTACTTCTATATTTTTATTGTGCAATGCACAAAATCAATTGAACAGTCAATACCGCTAAGAAATAAGATAAAGAAACACAACAGGTAACAGATATGTATATATACCTCTAAGCTTCCCAGCCCGTCCCATACGCTGAAGGCCGTAGACATGATCAACAATCCTCTTCTGCTCCGCAGCGCTGAACACTCGTGTATGAAGCTCGAGCCCTTGGAGCACATTAATCGGCTTCCCATTAACCCTCTCAATGTGTACATAATCTTTTTTCCTGCCAACTTGTGAGAACCGTATCTGCTCTCTCTGCTCTCGTGTTAAAATGGGACCCTTCTGCGCTATCTGAGGATCCGATACCACCAACGAGACTTCATCTAGTTCATCATCCAGTGATACTTTGTAACCCGGACGGTCTAACGAACTTTGTCGACTACTAACCGAAGCAGGTGATAAATTAATGTTGTCCCCTTGGCGCCTCGACTGAGTATGGCCGGAGCTCCAGGGAGAGCTTTCAATAGACCCGTTAATTGAAGATGTTGAACTCTTCTCTAGTGAGCACAAGCTCGATGAATCCGCAGAACAAAAATTTGCGGAATTCTCAGCATTATGACCATTGGTCAATGAGATCCCATTAGATTTTCCTGCAAACCAGTCGTTATCAAAATTGCTTCAAGTTAGTTTCATACTCAATAAAGTTTCCCTAAAGAATCAAACAAATATTCAACTAATGCCAGGAACCAACGCAACACCGAGTTGACTCGGACATATTTGATTCGATCGGTTCGATTCTATTCAAACGAGCAAAAAACACAAAATCACCAAAAACCTAACCCCAAAAGATGAATTTTCATGGACAGAAACAAGTTAAAACCCTAATCAGAACCCAAAAAAACAAAAAAAGGATTAAGAAGAGCGTTAATCACCTTCGGCGGAGAGATTGAGATTCTGAAGGCGGGTCTCTAAGAGATGTCTGCATCTATTACAGAATCCTTCAGATAAGTAAGGAAGGAGTCCGATTAAATCGTCGTTGGACATCTCTTTCTCTTCTTCTTTCGCTCAAAACTTTTGGCAAAAAAAAAAATACTTGAAACTCCGCAATCTAATCTAACAGAAGAACTATGAAACCCTGCTGCAAATCTAATGACTCAGAAAAGAAAGTAATTCTAGTTCGGGAAACTGTGGGACTTAAAATAGTGGGCGGAACCTGTTTTCCAAGTTTCCCGGTTTCTAAGTTTGTGATCTTAGGCTTTGCACGTGCAAGCAAAACATTAAAAAAGGAAGTGATTTCTCTCTCTTAACTCTTAACGGCGAACTAAATTTACGCGTAGTTTGTTTCCTAGTTGAGTTTCACTTTTTAGACTTTAGGCTTTGCACGTGTAAACAAATCATTAAAAAGAGGAAACTGATTTCTCTCTCTAACTCTCTGTTACTCTCATGGTCTAACACGTAGAAGAAAAAATAAAAATTGCAATACAGTATATGTTTTTGTACCGTTAGATCCAAAATCCAAGGCTGCCACTTATCTGAGGATTTAAGATATAACTGCAAGCACCGGACAAATCTACTCTGCAACTGTTTGCAGACTTAAAAGTATGCAAACATTGTATCCACCATTGAATGCTCCTTTGTTTTTAATTTATAAAATATATTTTTTTGAAATCATTGAAATAACACATTTTTCAAGGGACATCGAACAGTATTGATTATGTTTTCATACTTCTAAGTCTGTAAACAGTTGTAGACTAGATTTGTATCCTTAAGATCTAAACAGTTGTAGACAAGATTTGTATCCTTAAGATCTGAGAAAAGATTCGTTGGACCCAAAATGTCCGACACGTACCCTCAGATCCGATGCAAGGTTTAAAAGGGACCGTTATAACAGTATAAGGGACTGGGGCGTTACCATTTTCCCGTTATAACGAATTGTAACGCTCAGGGATAAAGACGGAAAATAAAGGAAAAATGGCGCTGGAATTCAAATTTTGAAATTCTAATTTTCGAAAACAGAAAAATAGCAAATGGTCTACTCAGATGGACGGAAGATTTAGCCTATGAATGACAGAAATAATGCACGTAGGGTGGGATCCATGATTCAATGGAGAGAAAAAATTGAAATTCCCTTCCCATAATGCCACGTGGAACACTCTTTGGACCCACTGACCCTTGGATGTTTTTCCCAACTCTTGGTGGATGTAGAAAATCAGCTTGATTGGTGATTTGTAGCAGTTGGAGTTGAGTAACAAAAAAGAAACTCAAATCATATGACTAGAAATCACTCCATTAAAATGCTCAAAAATTAACGGTTTAAAATCACCACATAAGAAGTGAGCAAAACATCCACTGGTCAGTGGGCCATAAAGAATGCCACGTGGCATTTTGGGAGGGGGGAATTTATTCATACGGTTTCTAAGACCGTCATGTTATTTGTTAAAACAATAGGGGGGACTTTTAATGTCACACAACCAACATCCATTATTCGTTATTTTACTGATATTTATTTTGACCCTTTTTTCAATATAATATAAAAACTTCTTATAATCAACGTAAAGGATAATATTACATGTTATAGCGTTATAATGTTTCAATTTAAAGCTTGGGCGTATCAACCGATAAGATAATCAATTGATGGTAATCAGCAGAAAGATCTCTCAATATATTTCAATACATGTAGAAATATATCGCGTGAGTAGTAAATTTCGATCAATTGATAGTATAAATATGTACTTTTTTTTGTCAAAATGTTTTGATATGTATGGAAACATTTTGATCGAAGCTAGAAAACATCTAATTTGAGATCAAAATCATTATAAATCTCATATTTGATTTATTTAACCCTTTTATATATATATATATATATATTTTTATGAAAAAAATACCAATCTATTATATATTTTTTGATTTGTAGATTGATCGAAATGACGAATCAAATCTCGTTTTGGAGTTTTTTCAAATTCAAAATGTATATAAGTATAAAATTTCTTGTTATCATTTCTTTTTACAAATAGAAATATTATGTGTAAAGGCATCAAACAAATCTATGATGCATTTTTATACTAGATTTATGCATAGATCGAAAATCATTTAGGGTGAAATTTGGAGAAAACTCCAATTTCAACTATGACTTTTGCATCTGACTCTACAATGATATCAGCCGAACAAAAAAGGGCAGTCTATTGAAGACCCCATCTCAAGGCTTCAATCGTGGCTTCGTCAATAGATTGTGCTCTAGATTTGGTTCCTCCTAGCAAAAGACATTGAGATGAAACTGAAACCAGACTTACCATTTGAAGGCGACCAAGATGCATCAATATTCAGCTTAAGGATGTTTCTAAGCGGAGGCTACAAGTTGGTTGTTTAAATTTGTTTCAAAAACATTTTTTTAACATTCAAATAAAAAATCAAATGTTATAAGTTGACAATAAACAAGTTTTCCAAAAGGATCGCTCTACGGGCACCCACATTCTAGTCAAAAAAAATTCCAAAAATGCCCCCCTTTATTTTCTCTTTCAGCTGGGCACACACCCCTTCTATCTCTCTCTCTCTCTTCAGACTTTAGCCCCATGGTGCTGGACTACCGTGGAGACCCCGGAGAGAGAGAGGGATGGGATAGAGAGAGAAGGAGAGATTTAGAGAGAGTGAGAGAGGGGAGGGATAGAGAGAGAGAGATTGAGAAGGAGAGTGAGAGGAAGAGAGTGGGGGAAAGGAGAGGATAGAGGGAAAGTTACACAGTAGAGAGAGAAGACGAAGGAGAAGGGGTGGGTGCCCAGCCAAAAGACAAAATGAAGGGGGGCAGTTTTGTCTTTGTGAGTGCCCAACCGAAAGACGTGGGCGCCCATAGAGCGATCCTTTCTAAAATTATGCATAATAATAAGACATTAATGTAAGTGCATAAGGATCATAAATACCTTGATGATTTTGGCATACTTTAGAATGGTCCTTGGGCTTACACCATTCGATAACCTTATACAACCAATGAAGGCTAAGGACCTGCTTGGAGTGTCCTTCTAGCTTCGAAAAAAAATATATTCAAGAGAGCCTTTTGTGTGAAAAAAAATCTATTGGCACAAAAAGGGCAATCCAAACTGGTTCTAACTCTTAATTGTTTTTGCAGAATTAACAAGCAATGTGTTTCATTTGAGAAAGTGTTCAGTAAATGATTTATTAAAATATGTTAAAGTGTAGTTGAATTTGGTTGCCTGAGTACTAAAAAAATACTTAAAGGAGTACTGGAACATGCAAAATACTGATTTCTCATTGGTTGAGACATTTTATGTGGGAACATCTATGATCATAAATACCCTACATGCAGTGGCAGAGCAAGGAACACACACACACAAATTACTTTTAAGGCATGTTTGGTAGGCCACTACGGGAAGAAAATAAAATATTTGGGCCCGCTGACATTCGCCCGGGGCATGTTTGGCACACATTTGCCCGCTGCAGCAGGAAAACATTTGATCATTTCCCCCCTGAGTAAATATTTTTACACCAAATAAGCTTTGGTGGGAAAATTTTATTTTCTTGCGGGAAAATCGTCATTTTCATCATAAATGAGTTTGTTAATATATTTAGAAAAGATAAAAATGAGTTTTTTTGGATCTTGTGATCTAATATGTGGGTCCAACACTCGCCTAACACCATATTTGACTTACTCTAATATGTGGGACCCACACAAATTGAAAGAAAATAAAGTAAGCTAGCTAATACACATACCAAACGTTGTTAAATATTGAAATGCAAAAATTTTTAGCCAAGATAATATTTGTTTGGATAAATATTTGTCATTGGAACTCTTTTTCTCACGTACCAAACAAGCCTTTAGTTTGTTTTGCAACCCCGTAAAATCCCTTAAGTTTGTTTTGCCCCTGGGAACAAAATCCTGGCTTTAGTTCATTTTGCCCCCTGGAACATATCCTTTAGTTTGTAGGCCCAAGGGGCGGTGTCCTGCCACTTATAGTTAAGTGCCATTTGTCTAAGTGCCATTTGTCTTGGGGTTAAGGTGGTCCATTAAGGGCCTGTTTGGTAACACACCGCGGCGGGCAAATAAAATATTTAGCCGCGCAAATATTCACCTGGCTGTGTTTGGCAGCCACTTGCCTTCGGCGAATATTTAGCCGGGCCCACATATTTGCCCTCCACGGCGGGAAAACATTTGATCACCCCCCCCCCCCCCCCTGTGAAAATATTTTCACGCCGATTATGCCTTGGTGAGAAAATTTTATTTTCTCGCGCGGAAAATCACTATTTTCAATAAAAATTAATTTTTTAATATATAAAAAGATAAAAATGAAATTTTTTTATTCTTTGACATAATATGTGGTTCCCGCACTCGCCCAACCTATTTTTGACTTACTTTAATATGTGGGACCCACTCAAATTGAAAGAAAATGAAGTAAGCTGAAGTGAGCTAGCTCATACACGTACCAAACATTATTAAATATTGATATGAGCATATATTTAGCCAAGATAATATTTGCCTGGCTAAATATTCGCCATCGGAACTATTTTTCTCACGTACCAAACAAGCCCTAAATGTAATTACATTTTTCTTCACTGTTAAGGGTAACTACAGTTAAGGGCCACCTTAACCCAGGACATGTGGTGCTTAACTATAAGTGGTAGGATCACTGGATCAAAAGGCTGCATGATCACAAAATTTCTCCTAACAATAAGCTCATTCAAAGAAAAACTTTGATGTCCACACCCAAAACTGCCATCTGGACGACAATTTAAGGTGGTCCATTAAATGTAAAAATCATTTATTCCTAACTGATTTTAAAGACCGTTTGTCAGTGTCGGATTTGACTTTGTGTAAATGTTTTTGAAAGAGCGTTTAGTTATTTTTTTTGTAAATTTTTTATTTTTTTTTATTTTTTATAAATATATTAAAATTAAAAGTTGTTTATAAAATTTCCCGTTTTGAAAATAATAATATTTTGACTGATGTTTTTGTACTCATGTGATTGATGTTGACCCGTTATAACAGACATTACGGCAAGGTTAAGTACCTGTCCTAACGTTATAATGAACCATTTAAAAGCTTGGTTTTTGGCATTATTTCAAACTAGATGTACGGTGTAAGCAAGATGATACTTGCTTCAGGACATGACACGAGGGCTAGAAGAAGCTTTCTTGCTTGGTTTGGGTACATGATCAAGTGAAAAAACTGACCTTCAGTTAGCCTCGTGCATGGGAAAGGCAGGGAGCACGGCACAGCTTCTCCTGTCCTGATGATGCATGTATTCTTATACACACACAGTACTCATATTTATTTCTTTTTTATATTTTTGCAGCAATATATATACCAGGATTTAAAGGAGGCCGTTTTAACTGTACAACAGACGGGGCGTTACCGTTAAAACCATTAAAACGGATTGTAATGGACATGGGTAAAAATGGAAATTAACAAATTCTTAGAGATTTTGACCATGCCCCCGGGGGGTCACCGTCCCCTGGGGAGAATAGAACTTTGCTGATGGACCACGACATGAGCCACGTGGCCTATTCTTAGAGATTTTGACCGTATGGATGTTTGGTCCAACCCTAAGTGGCCTATTAGTGATTTCTAAGCATTAGATTGGAGTCGTTTTGGGTTGATTTTTAACCATGGAATTTGAGCATTATTTGGGGTACAAAGATCCAAAGGTTTCAAATCACTAATCAAGCTAATTTTTGGTATGTAGTTCCATACGGATGACCATACGGTAAGAGTGTGTCACGCAGCATATATTGTGGTCCGTCAGCAAAATTCTACTCTCCACTGGGGACCGTGAGTAAAACTTCAATGACCATCACGATGACCGCTCCCAATGAGCCACGTGGCACTTTTAGGGAACGCTGTATGGATGTTTGGGCACCCACTCCCTACACGGGCCTTCAAACCAAAAATCAGCCTATTAGAGAGAGAAGATACTTGTGTCGAGGTTTTATATCTTTTATTATTTCAGAGTGGAGGACAAGCCGGAGAGAAACCAAGAATAGAAAGTGGCTTGAGAGAGTGAGGGAAACCCTTACAGAGAGAGAGAGAGCGAGCGCGTCAAGATTGGATGACAATCCCAGAGAGAGACCGAGAATAGAAGGTGTAGATTGAGAAGCTTTCTCGTGCTCTCACCGGTATCTCTCCCTCTCTTTTATATCTATCCCTTTCGTTTAATTTTTCAAAAACCTAATCTGATCATCCATGCATTGAAATCATCTGTGGAGGAGGATGCAAAAGACCTCCCCTTTCGCACAGAGGCACAAGAGGTTCTTTTTCAACTTGCCTTAATTTCATCATAATCGCCAAACCCTAGACTCTGATGTTCTTTACAATCGTGCTGATTATTACACGTTTCTTACGAATCTAGATCTCTATGTGGTTAAGTTTTCTTTTTATGAACCCTCGCCCTTGACGATGTTTATAATCGTCCTAGTTTTGTTCGTTACTTGAGATAGCAGATATATTTGTCGTGTTAACGATTCATATGTAGTTCGTTCACGCTAAAATAATGAGTGCGATGCTGGTTCAAATTCCTGTGTTGCATCAGACCTTCCATAGTTCCTAAATTTGTTTGAGTAGGTACCAAGGAGATGCCATGTATACGCGAATAGGTTTTGGGAGAATTAAGTGAGCTGATGATAGAGTGTTTCTGGAACAAAGTGATCAGAAACTGTGTATTTAAGTTGGCGACTTTACTGTCTCTCCAACTATTAACCACTTTGCTTCTGTTAAAAGTAGCCATTCAGGATGGGGATTTTGTTCCCTTTGCTGAGCTAATTATTCAGTCAACTATATTTGTGAATCCTAGACTTAATTGAGCTTAGTTGAAAACTGTGTGGGATAGTACAAAGATTTTTCTTTGGATATAGTGATGTGTGTTTCTGGAACAAAGTTTTGCTGAATTTTTATAAATTTTATCCTCGTTTTCAAATTTATTTTTTTGGAGATCTTGAAAGCAAATTTGTTTAAAGGGCTGATTGGTGTTCAAATGGTTTGAATTGGCTGGATTGTAAGATGCACGACTAGGGGTGGGTGTTTTGTTTTGTTGTTGGCCTGTTCTTTTCCTTTTGTTGGTCTCTCTCATATGTATTTTATGTTTCTTTTGGTCGCTTGGTAGGCTTCCTTAGCCTCCAAGGATCCCTTTTAATAAAGCAGTTCAATTATAAAAAAAGGGCCGATTGGATGTTCTAGCTCACGGGCATTTTACAACATGTTTAGATGGTAAATCTTTAGTTGTGCACAACAGTGGATGACATCGTTTAAATCACTAATCAAGCTAATTTTTGGTATGTAGGTCCACCTAGGGATGGGCCAAACATCCATTTGGTTACTTGGCTGAGTTAGGCTAGCGAAACAAATAGGTTTGGACATGGTTAAGCCGCTTGAAGATTAGGTCCTCTTCCCTCCCCTCCCCTGTTTTGCATTTACTCTTTGCCCCTTTTTATCGAGTTCTTTTTATTTCTCGGTACCTTATGATTTATCCTATATTAGTTTATATTGGCCAAGATCTAATTTAGAGTCATACGAGTAACAGGTCATATGAATTCATGCTAAGCAACTTTCATGCCCATTACGCTAACTCATCAAAATGATGTGGAGAGACATGGTGGATAGCACCCTGATTTCCAAAAGTTTATGGATTACCAAAGACGCCTTTTTCTTTGTCTCAAAGAGAATAGTCTTTTTCTGATGTGTGAACTCTTAACAATATCCAAGATTTAGCTGAACAAGAACAATTCTGATGCAGTATCACACATTCATCAGGAGGGTATGGTTTGATGTATGTTTAGTCCAATGATATGGCAAACACTGCCATAATATCCATGAATCTATTGATACGGGGTTGCTTTCTTTAAAAGTAGAAGAATGCTTTGATGTATTTTAGGATTTGCAGAGGTTTGATTCGGATTTTTTTTACTATTTTCTTCAAATTTCATCAAAAGATTTCCATAAATTATTTTGCTCTAAATTTTTTTTTTCTTGTAATTTTTTTTACTTTTAATGTCTATCTATTGTAATGGATTTTTTCCTTCTGAATTTATTATTTTCTTTTTTATCTCATTTTCTATTAATGTAAATTCAATAATGAGTCATCACAATCATCACTCAATTTTCAAAAGGGCACAGAGGATGGACATTGCCCCTATGAATTGCGGTTTACCTATCTTCAGTTGAGGGTGCTTGTATCATTTATATGTGATGAATTGTGTAGATTTCTATAAGTTGGGTTTTGCATTTAATTTCTCTCATTTTATCTACTCTTTCATTCCTTATTTTTATATCTTTTTATTATTATTCTTAATGTTTATTTTGAGTTTGTAACTTGAACGTGTCTTCATACACATAATTGCTATCCGTTGAAACTTGCGGGCCAATCTATGATTTTGAGGCTTCATTGTTTTAGTCTAGTGTCTAATTTTTGTGGTGAAGGCTTGTATCTATTATTTTTATATTTTTTGTTTGCTTATGTTCATACCGCAATGTTTTTGAATCATTTATCTTTTAGTGTTTTGATTTTCAAAGCGGATTAAGACTCAATCTAGTACTCCTATAGCCATCACGATAATCTAACAAAGTGATAAGAGTGGCTAAGCAACATCTTCTGCTGATTGCGGCTTAACTCAGTTTTATAAGATGCTGTTTTATTCATGAAAGATACTTGATATTCGATTGAAGATTGTTTCGTTTTCTATCTTTTTTTTTAAATTTTTTTAATGTCATTTTATTTTATTATTTTATTTTCATGTTTATTGATACTTACCTTAATTGAGTCCTAACATATCAGACCTATCCATCAAAGAGGGTATCGATTTAAGATTGTGGGGTTGGCTATGTTTCTGGTTTTGGTGGATAGTTAAGATTCGTGTGAATGTCTCTTTTAAGAAAATATTACTTATATATGATTTGATTTCACCGCATATGTTATTAATATGATTTTTGTTATTTTCTCCATATCTATCATCTATTTTTTGTTTGATTATGTTCTTAAAATAATGTTTTTAAATCATTTATCTTTTAGTGTTATGATATTTAATACGGATTAAGACTCAATCTAGTACTCCTATAGCCATCACGATAATCTAACAAAGTGAGAATGGATGAGAGTGGCTAAACAACATCTTCTGTTGATTGCGGCTTAACTCAGTTTTATAAGAGGATGTTTTATTCGTGAAGGCTTATAGAGATTCGATCGAGGATTTTTTCGTTTTCGATCTTTTTGTTTTAAATTTTTTTAATGTCATTTTATTTTATTATTTTATTTTCATGTTTATTGATACTTACCTTAATTGAGTCCTAACGCACATCAGACCTATCCATCAAAGAGTGTATCAATTGAAAATTGTGGGGTTGACTATGTTTCTAGTTTTGGTGGATAGTCGAGATTCGTGTGAAGGTCTCTTTTGAGAAAATATTACTTATATATGATTTGATTTCACCGCATATGTATTAATATGATTTTTGTTATTTTCTACATTTCTACCATCCATTTTCTGTTCGATTATGTTCTTAAAACAATGTTTTTGAATCATTTATCTTTTAGTGTTATGATATTTAATGCGGATTAAGACTCAATCTAGTACTTCTATAGCCATCACGATAATCTAACAAAGTGGGAATGACAAGAATGGTTAAGCAACATCTTCTGCTGATTGCGGCTTAACTCAGTTTTATAAGAGGATATTTTATTCATGAAGGCTTATAGAGATTCGATCGATGATTTTTTCGTTTTCTATCTTTTTGTTTTAATTTTATTCATGTCATTTTATTTTATTATTTTATTTCCATGTTAATCGATACTTACCTTAATTGAGTCCTAACATACATCAGACCTATCCATCAAAGAGGGTATCGATTTAAGATTGTGGGGTTGGCTATGTTTCTGGGTTTGGTGGATAGTTAAAGATTCGTGTGAAGGTCTCTTTTGAGAAAATATTACTTATATATGATTTGATTTCACCGCATATGTTATTAATATGGTTTTTGTTATTTTCTCCATTTCTATTCTCAATTTTCTGTTTAATTATGTTCTTAAAACAATGTTTTTGAATCAATAAGCTTTTAGTGTTATGCTATTTAATGCGGATTAAGACTCGATCTAGTACTCCTATAGTGATCACGATAATCTAACAAAGTGGGGATGGATAAGAATGGCTAAGCAACATCTTCTGCTGATTGCGGCTTAACTCAGTTTTATAAGAGGATATTTTATTCGTGAAGGCTTATGGAGATTCGATCGAGGATTTTTCCGTTTTCTATTTTTGTTATTTTTTAATATCATTTTATTTTATTATTTTATTTCATGTTTATTGATAGTTATCTTAATTGAGTCCTAACACCACATTAGATCTATCCATTAAATAAGGTATCAATTTAATATTGTGGGGTTGGCTGTATTTCTAGTTTTGGTGGATTGTTAAGATTCTTGTGAAGGTCTCTTTTAAGAAAATATTACTTTTATATGATTTGATTTTACCGCATAGGTTATTAATATCCTTTTAGTTATTTTCTCCATTTCTATCCTCCATTTTTTGTTTGATTATGTTTCTTAAAACAATATTTTTGAGTCATTTATCGTTTAGTATTCTAATATTTAATGCGGATTAAGACTCAATCTAGTACTCCTAGTCCCATCACGATAATCTAACAAAGTGGGAAATGATAAGAATGGCTAAGCAACATCTTCTACTGATTGCGGCTTAACTCAATTTTTTAAGATATTTTATTCGTGAAAGATTCTCGATATTCGATTAAGGATTTTTTCGTTTTCTATGTTTTTGTTTTTATTTTTTAATGTCATTTTATTTTATTATTTTATTTTCATGTTTATTGATACTTACCTTAATCGAGTCCTAACACATCAGACCTATCCATCAAAGAGGGTATCAATTTAAGATTGTCGGGTTGGCTATGTTTCTGGTTTTGGTAGATAGTTTAAGATTCGTGTGAAGGTCTCTTTTGAGAAAATATTACTTAAACTAATGTTCTTGAGTGAGTTATATTTTAGTGTTGTGATATTTAATGCGGATAAAGACTTAATCTAGTACTCTTGTAGCCATCACAATAATCTAACAAAGTGGGCATGGATAAGAATGGCTAAGCAACATCTTCTGCTGATTGCGACTTAACTCAGTTTTATAAAATGATGTTTTATTTGTGAAGGCTTATGACGATTTGATTGAGGATTTTTTCGTTTTATATTTTTTGTTATTTTTTAATATCATTTTATTTTATTATTTTATTTTCATGTTTATCGATGCTCATCTTAATCGAGTCCTAACACACATCAGACCTATCCATCAAAGAGGGTATCGATTTAAGATTGTGGGGTTGGCTATGTTTCTAGTTTTGGAGGATAGTTGAGATTGTGTGAAGGTCTCTTTTGAGAAAATATTACTTTTATATTATTTGATTTTACCGCATAGATTATTAATATGGTTTTTGTTATTTTTTCCATTTTAATCTTCCATTTTTTGTTTGATTATGTTATTGAAATAATGTTTTGAGTCATTTATCTTTTAGGGTTCTGATATTTAATGCGGATTAAGACTCAGTCTGATACTCTATTGCCATCACGATAATCTAACAAAGTGGGGATTCATAAGAGTAGCTAAGCAACATCTTCTGTCGATTACGGCTTAACTCAGTTTTATAAGAGGATGTTTTATTCGTAAAGGCTTATTGAGATTCGATTGAGGATTTTTCCGTGTTCTATCTTAATATTTTTATTTTTTAATGTCATTTTATTTTATTTCCGTGTCTATATTGATACTTACCTTAATCGAGTCTTAACACACATCAGACCTATCCATCAAATAAGGTATCGATTTAATATTGTAGGGTTGGCTGTGTTTCTAGTTTTTGTAGATTGTTAAGATTCGTGTGGAGGTTTATTTTTGAAAAATATTACTTTTATATGATTGGATTTCACTGCATAGGTTGTTAATATGGTTTTTGTTATTTTTTACATTTTTATCTTCTAGTTTTTGTTGGATTATATTCTTAAAGTAGTGTCTTTGAGTCATTTATCTTTTAGTGTTTTGTTATTTAATGTGGAATAAGACTCAATCTAGTACTCCTATTGCCATCACGATAATCTAACAAAGTAGGAATGGACAAGAGTGGCTAAGCAACATCTTCTGCTGATTGCGGCTTAATTCACTTATATAAGGGGAAGTTTTATTCGTGAAGGCCTATAGAGATTCGATTGAGGATTTTTTTCGTTTTCTATCTTTTTGTTTTTATTTTTTCATGTCATTTTATAATATTATTTTATTTTCAGATTTATTGATACTTACCTTAATTGAGTCCTAACACATCAGACCTATCCATCAAAGAGGGTATCGATTTAAGATTGTGGGGTTGGCTATGTTTCTGGTTTTGGTGGATAATTAAGATTCGTGTGAAGGTCTCTTTTGAGAAAATATTACCCTAAATAATGTTCTTGAGTCATTTATATTTTTGTGTTGTCATATTTAATGTGGATAAAGACTCAATCTAGTACTCCTGTAGCCATCACGATAATCTAACAAAGCGGGGATGGATAAGAGTGGCTAAGCAACATCTTCTGCTAATTTCGGCTTAACTCAGTTTTATAAGAGGATGTTTTATTCGTGATGGCTTATGAAGATTCGATTGGGGATTTTTCCGTTTTCTATTTTGGTTATTTTTTACTATCTTTTTATTTTATTATTTTATTTTCATGTTTATCGATATTTATCTTAATTGAGTCCTAACACACATCAGACCTATCCATCAAAGAGGGTATCTATTTAAGATTGTGGGGTTGGCTATGTTTCTAGTTTTGGTGGATAGTTGAGATTCGTTTGAAGGTTTCTTTTGAGAAAATATTACTTTTATATTATTTGATTTTACCGCATAGATTATTAATACGATTTTTGTTTATTTTTCTATTTTAAACCTCTATTTTTTGTTTGATTATGTTCTTGAAATAATGTTTTTGAGTCATTTATCTTTTAGTGTTCTGATATTTAACGCGGATTAAGATTCAATCTGATACTCATATTGCCATCACGATAATCTAACAAAGTGGGGATTGATAAGAGTAGCTAAGCAACGTCTTCTTTTGATTACGGCTTAACTCAGTTTTATAAGAGGATGTTTTATTCGTGAACGCTCAGTGAGATTTGATTGAGGATTTTTCCGTGTTCTATCTTAATGTTTTTATTTTTTAATGTCATTTTATTTTATTTCCGTGTCTATATTGATACTTACCTTAATTGAGTCCTAACACACATCAGACCTATCCATCTAATAAGGTATCGATTTAATATTGTGGGGTTGGCTGTGTTTCTAGTTTTGGTGGATAGTTCAGATTCGTGTGGAGGTCTATTTTGAGAAAATATTACTTTTATATGATTTGATTTCACCGCATAGGTAATTAATATGTTTTTTTGTTATTTTCTCCATTTTTATCTTCCAGTTTTGTTTGATTATTTTCTTAAAGTAATGTTTTGAGTCATTTGTCTTTTAGTGTTCTGTTATTTAATGCGGATTAAGACTCAATCTAATACTCTTACAGCCATCATGATAATCTAACAAAGTGGGAATGGACAAGAGTGGCTAAGCAACATCTTCTGCTGATTGCGGCTTAACTCAGTTTTATAGGAGGATGTTTTATTCGTAAAGGCTTAAAGAGATTCGTTCGAGGATTTTTTCGTTTTCTATCTTTTAATTGTAATTTTTTTAATGTCATTTTATTTTACTATTTTATTTCCATGTTTTTTGATACCTACCTTAATTGAGTCCTAACACACATCAGACCTATCCATCAAAGAGGGTATCGATTTAAAATTGTGGGGTTGGCTATGTTTTTAGTTTTGGTGGATAGTTAAGATTCGTGCGAAAGTCTCTTTTGAGAAAATATTACTTTTATATCATTTGATTTTACCGCATAGATTAGTAATATGGTTTTTGTTATTTTTTCCATTTATCTGTTCGTGTTCTAATATTTAATGTGGATTAAGACCCAATCTGATACTCCTATTGCCATCACGATAATCTAACAAAGTGGGGATTGATAAGAGTAGCTAAGTAACATCTTCTGCTGATTGTGGCTTAATTCAATTTTATAAGAGGATGTTTTATTCGTGAAGGCTTATGGAGATTCGATTGAGGATTTTTCCGTGTTTTATCTTAATGTTTTTATTTTTTAATGTCATTTTATTTTATTTCCGTGTCTATATTGATACTTACCTTAATTGAGTCCTAATACACATTAGACCTATCCATGAAATAAGGTATTGATTTAATATTGTGGGGTTGGCTGTGTTTCTAGTTTTGGTGGATAGTTAAGATTCGTGTGGTGGTTTATTTTAGAAAAATATTATTTTTATATGATTTGATTTCACCGCATAGGTTATTAATATGGTTTTTGTTATTTTCTCAATTTTTATCTTCTATTTTTTGTTTAATTATTTTCTTAATGTAGTGTCTTTGAGTCATTTATCTTTTTGTGTTTTGTTATTTATTGTGGAATAAGACTCAATCTAGTATTCCTATAGCCATCATGATAATCTAACAAATTGAGAATGGACAAGAGTGGCTAAGCAACATCTTCTGCTGATTGCGGCTTAACTCAGCTATATAAGTGGATGCTTTATTCATGAAGGCTTATAGAGATTCGATTGATGATTTTTTTCGTTTTCCATCTTTTTGTTTTTATTTTTTTGTCATTTTATAATATTATTTTATTATTTTACTTTCATGTTTATTGATACTTACCTTAATTGAGTTCTAACACATCTGACCTATCCATCAAAGAGAGTATTGATTTAAGATTGTAGGGTTGGCTATGTTTCTGATTTTGGTGGATAGTTAAGATTCGTGTGAAGGTCTATTTTGAGAAAATATTACTTAAATTAATGTTCTTGAGTCATTTATATTTTAGTGTTGTGATATTTAATGCGGATAAAGACTCAATCTAGTACTCCTGTAGCCATCACAATAATCTAACAAAGTGGGGATGGATAAGAGTGGCTAAGCAACATCTTCTGCTGATTGCGGCTTAACTCAGTTTTACAAGTGGATGTTTTATTCGTGAAGGCTTATGAAGATTCGATTGAGGATTTTTCCGTTTTCTATTTTTTGTTATTTTTTAATATCATTTTATTTTATTATTTTATTTTCATATTTATCGATACTTATCTTAATTGAGTCCTAACACACATCAGACCTATCCATTGAAGAGGGTATCGATTTAAGATTGTGGGGTTGGCTATGTTTCTAGTATTGGTGGATAGTTAAGATTCGTGTGAAGGTCTCTTTTGAGAAAATATTACTTTTATATTATTTGATTTTACGCATAGATTATTAATATGGTTTTTGTTAATTTTTCCAGTTTAATCTTCTATTTTTTACTGATATTTAATGCTGATTAAGACTCAATCTGATACTTCTATTGCCATCACGATAATCTAACAAAGTGGGGATTGATAAGAATAGCTAAGCAACATCTTCTGTCGATTACGACTTAACTCAGTTTTATAAGATGATGTTTTATTCATGAAGGCTTATTGAGATTCGATTGAGGATTTTTTCCTGTTCTATCTTAATGTTTTTATTTTTTAATGTCATTTTATTTTATTTCCGTGTCTATATTGATACTTACCTTAATTGAGTCCTAACACATCAGACCTATCCATCAAAGAAGGTATCGATTTAATATTGCGGGGTTGGCTGTGTTTCTAGTTTTGGTGGATATTTAAGATTTGTGGGGAGGTCTATTTTGAGAAAATAATACTTTTATATGATTTGATTTCACCGCATAGGTAATTAATATGGTGTTTGTTATTTTCTCCATTTTTATCTTCCATTTTTTGTTTGATTATTTTCTAAAAGTAGTGTTTTTGAGTCATTTATCTTTTAGTGTTATTTAATGCGGATTAAGACTTGATCTAATACACCTATAGCGATCACGATAATCTAACAAAGTGGGAATTGAGAAGAGCGGCTAAGCAACATCTTCTGCTGATTATGGCTTAACTCAGTTTAATAAGAGGATGTTTTATTCGTGAAGGCTTGTAGAGATCCGATCCATGATTTTTTCGTTTTCTATCTTTTAATTGTAATTTTTTTAATGTCATTTTATTTTATTATTTTATTTCCATGTTTATTGATACTTACCTTAATTGAGTCATAATACACATCAGACCTATCCATCAAAGAGGGTATCGATTTAAGATTTTGGGGTTGGCTATGTTTCTAGTTTTGGTGGATAGTTAAGATTCGTGTGAAGGTCTCTTTTGAGAAAATATTACTTTTATAATATTTGATTTTGGTGCATAGATTATTAATATGGTTTTTGTTATTTTTTCCATTTCTATCTTCCATTTTTTGTTTGATTATGCTCTTAAAATAATGTTTTTGAGTCGTTTATCTTTTAGTGTCCTGATATTTAATGCGGATTAAGACTAAATCCGATACTCCTATTGCCATCACGATAATCTAACAAAGTGGGGATTGATAAGAGTAGTTAAGCAATATCTTCTGCTAAATGCGGCTTAACTCAATTTTATAAGAGGCTGTTTTATTCGTGAAGGCTTATGGAGATTCGATTGAGGATTTTTCCGTGTTTTATCTTAATGTTTTTATTTTTTAATGTCATTTTATTTTATTTTTGTGTCTATATTGATACTTACCTTAATCGAGTCCTAACACACATCGGACCTATCAATCAAACAAGGTATCGATTTAATATTGTGGGGTTAGCTGTGTTTCTAGTTTTGGTCGATAGTTAAGATTCGTGTGGAGGTCTATTTTGAGAAAATTTTACTTTTATATGATTTGATTTCACCGCATAAGTAATTAATATTATTTTTGTTATTGTCTCCATTTTTATCTTCCATTTTTTGTTTGATTATTTTCTTAAAGTAATTTTTTTTAGTCATTTATCTTTTAGTGTTCTGATGTTTAATGTGGATTAAGACTCAATCTATTACTCCTGTAGCTATCACGAGAATCTAACAAAGTAGGGATGGATTAGCGTGGCTGACCAACCTCTTCTATTGATTGCGGCTTAACTCAATTTTATAGATGATGTTTTATTCGTGAAGGCTTATGGAGATTCGATTGAGTATTTTTCCGTTTTCTATTTTTTGTTTTTATTTTATTTTATTTTCGTGCCTATTGATACTTACCTTAATTGAGTCTTAACACACAACAGACCTATCAATCAAAGATGGTATCGATTTAAGATTGTGGGGTTGGCTGTGTTTCTAGTTTTGGTGGATAGTTAAGATTCGTGTGAAGGTCTCATTTTAGAAAATATTACTTTTATATGATTTAATTTTACCGCCTAGTTATTAATATGGTTTCAATTATTTTCTCCATTTCTATCCTCCATTTTTTGTTTGATTATGTTCTTAAAATAATGTTTTTTTGAGTTATTTATCTTTTAGTGTTCTGATATTTAATGGGGATTAAGACTCAATCTAGTACACATATTGCCATTACAATAATCTAACAAAGTAGGAATGGATAAAAATGGCTAAGCAACATCTTCTGCTGATTGAACTCAGTTTTGTAAGAGGATGTTTTATTCGTGAAGGCTTGATATTTGATCGAGCATTTTTTTTGTTTTCTATTTTTTTCTTATTTTTTAATTTAATTATTTTATTTTTATGTTTATTGATACTAATTTTAATTGAGTTCTAACACACATCAGACCTATCCATCAAAGAGGGTATCGATTTAAGATTGTGGGGTTGTTTATGTTTTTAGTTTTTGTGGATAGTTGAGATTCATGGGAGATCTCTTTTGAGAAGGTATTTCTTATATATGATTTGATATCACCACCTAGATTATTAATATTGTTCTTTTTATGTTCTCTATTTTCTTCCTCCATTTTCTGTTTGATTATGTTCGTATAACAATGTTTTTGAATCATTTATCTTCTAGTTTTATGATATTTAATGCAGATTAAGACTCAATCTAGTACTCCTATAGCATCACGATAATCTAACAAGTTGGGGATAGATAAGAAGAGCTAAGCAACATTTTCTGCTGATTACGGCTTAACTTAGTTTTATAAGATGTTTTATTTGTGAAGGCTTATGGAGATTCGATTGAGAATTTTTTCATTCTTTATCTTTTTGTTTTTATTTTTTAATGACATTTTATTTCCGTGTCTATTGATACTTATCTTAATTGAGTGAAAACACACACCAGACCTATCCATCAAAGAAGGTATCGATTTAAGATTGTGGGGTTGGCTGTGTTTCTAGTTTTGGTGGATAGTTAAAGATTCATGTAAGGGTCTCTTTTGAGAAAATATTACTTTTATATGATTTGATTTTACCGCATAGGTTATTAATATGGTTTTGTTATTTGCATTTCTATCATCTATTTTTTGTTTGATTATGTTCTTAAACAATATTTTCGAGTCATTTATCTTTTTGTGTTCTGATATTTAATGTGGATTAAGACTCAATCTATTACTCCTATTGTCATCACGATAATCTAACAAAATGAAGATGGATAAGAGTGGCTAAGCAACATCTTCTTCTGATTGCGTCTTAACTCGATTTTATATGAGGATGTTTTATTCATGAAGGCTTATGGAGATTCGATCGAGCATTTTTTCATTTTATATCTTTTTGTTTTTATTTTTTAATGCTAGTTTTGGTGGATAGTTAAGATTCGTGTGAAGCTCTAATTTGAGAAAATAGTACTTTTATATGATTTGATTTCACCGCATAGTTTATCAATATGGTTTTTGTTACTTTCTCTATTTCTATCCTCCACTTTTTGTTTGATTATGTTTTTAAAACACTGTTTTTGAGTTATTTATCTATTAGTGTTCTGATATTTAATGCGGATTATGACTCAATCTAGTACTCCTATTGCCATCACGATAATCTAACAAATTGGGAATAAATTAAGAATGGCTAAGCAACATCTTCTGCTGATTGCGGCTTAACTCAGTTTTGTAAGAAAATGGTTTATTCGTGAAGACTTCTGGAGATTCGATCGATGATTTTTTCCTTTTATTTTTTATTTTTTTAATATCATTTTATTTTATTATTTTATTTCCATGTTTACTGGTACTTACCTAATTGAGTCCTAACACACATCAGACCTATCAATCAAAGAGGGTATCGATTTAAGATTGTGGGGTTGGCTATGTTTCTAGTATTGGTGGATAGTTAAGATTTGTGTGAATGTCTCTTTTAAGAAAATATTCCTTATATATGATTTGATTTCACCGTATAGATTATTAATATGGTTTTTGTTATTTTCTCTATTTCTATCTTCCATTTTTTGTTTGATTATGTTCTTAAAACAATATTTTTGAATCATTTATCTTTTAGTGTTCTGATATTTAATGCCGATTAAGACTCAATCTAGTACTCTTATAGCCATCACGATAATCTAACAAAGTGGGAATGGATAAGAGTGGCTATGGTAATTGCGGCTTAACTCAGTTTTGTAAGATGATGTTTTATTCGTGAAGGTTTATGGAGATTTAATTGCGAATTTTTTCGTTTTCTATCTTTTTGTTTTTTTTTTAATCCATACTGAGTCTTCACAATCTTCACTGGTTCGTTGTGACGGTATAGATAAAGAGTGCATTCTCCATCCTATATGGGCCCAAGATCACTCACTCCATCTTTTTTAAATGTGTTGTGTTCTTAAATGCATCATGCGTCTTTCAAACTGCCGTGGTCGTCTAAATAGATGACATACAGCCATGGGAACAACATCGCACCATATGTTGTCCACATATTTACCTATGGAAAATGTAACGAAGCAACGATGAAAAACTATTACCTCGACACCCATTTTGAACCAAGATATCTTATATGGCTTGGGATGCACTTCCGTCTTTAGCCCCAACTTGACCACCTTTTCTTGTGAGACGATATTCTCGCAACTTCCATTATCTGTGATCAAATTGCACACTTTCTTGCATGTTGTACAACGAGTGTGGAAAATGTTGGTGCATAGCCAATCATCTTCTAATTCTTTCTTTGGTGTTGTCATGACACATCTGATCACTCAGTCTTCACCATGGTCATTCCATGTGAGCTCATCTTCCTCACCTAGGGCCTCATCATATACGGGTGCATCTTCGTATTCAGGGCAATCATCTTCATCACCAACTCTTCAACTAGGTTTACTATTTTTCGGTTTGGACATTGCGCAGAGAGGTACCCTATTCCAGAACACTTGTAACATTTAATTTTTGGTCTTTCTTATTGACTAGTTCGATTGACTGCATGATTAATCCCTGATAGACCTTGAGGTTGTGTTACCAGCTGGTTTCTGTGCAGGTCCAACAGTTGGTTGAGTAAGACGAACGCACACATAACTCGATTGGAGGACACACATTTGTATTGCTTGGGGGAGTTTCCTTGGCCACCTTTCGACCTTGTGTTAGGTCCTTGGAGCTGTTTTTCCACCTTAACAACGACCTGGTATGTATCATCCAACGACCGATATTGCTGCAATGTTACAACATCTTGAATCGAAGAACGCAAACCATCCACTTATCGCGCTAGCGTTTGCTCCTCTCATTCTACCATATCACATGTTGCAATCAACTAATAGAATTCCTCCGTGTAGTCACTTACACTTCTGTCCCCTTGCTTGAGATTATGCAATTTTCGCTACAGATTGGCTCAACACTGTTGAACGTTTGCTTGATTTTAAGGTCCTAGACAATAGAAAAGTCAAGATCTTGGTTATAAAGTTGAATAAGCATGCTTCCACATGGTGAGAACAGCTGAGGGCTACGCAAAAAAAATGGGAAAGTCTAAAATTAATTCTTGGAAAAAGATGAAGAAATTGAAATAGAGATTCCTCCCTGGTCGAAAATGTCGTCCCCACATCATATACTCCTCATGCAAAGCGTTACGATGAAAGGGGTTGTAGTTTTCGTCTTGAGAGGCCGAACCAACTCCATCTGATTCTTGGATCTCATAATGTGCTAGATGTTGGGTAAGCCGATTTACTTGTCTCTTTAATGCTTCAAGTTCTTTGTCTCCTAGATCACACAGAGGATCCATACGCTGATTACCACGTCCATGACCAGCTCTCCTTGTTGCCATCTGGTTCATAGAAGAAACAACGTTCTGATACCAATCCGATGCAGCTAGGGTTGTAAGAATGGGAAAAACGCAGCAGAATAAGAGATCACGGCACCAATATCTGATCAAAAGACGAGATCAAACTTGAATTACATAAAAGACATACATATAGCAAGAAACAAGCACAAATCAACACATATATAAGTGTTGAATGTGTTGGTACAACGAGAAACCCTATATAGGGTTTATGCAGGTTGTTTTCTCTGAGGAGAAAATAACTTTCTTCTAAAGAATTCCAAAAATGTTTACAGTTTTGACCTTTAACATTAGCTTATATAACAAGAGAAACCCTACTCACACGATTCACTTAAAAACTCACATGACTTAATGGAAAGACCAAAATACCCATATTACAAAAACTTAAGACTCTTTAAAAATCCAAGACAGAAAACCGTCCCTAGTTTGGTCTAATCTTTGTAGCACGAAATCTCCTTGATTAGAATTTTGTGAAACCTTCCGAAGGTCTTCTAGATCTGCATTCCCACTATCTTCTGGTGAAAATTTAGCACTGGATTCCAAGTTCCCATCTCCCGGTGGCTCTTCAAAGTTTGCTGGTTTTCCAAGACTGTTTTGAAATACGCTCCACATCAGAAACACTCCGACAATCAAGAGGCGAAAGACAGTTGCAAGTAAATTGTCCAGAGTTGTGATAATCATACTTTTGCTCGGGACCTTAATTTATAGATTTTTGAGGGAAGTCTTATTCCGTGAAGGATTGGGCCTTGTTAGAGACTTTCTATTATTTGGATGGTTCTTGCGGGAAAGTCTCTAATCATGGTGTGCCACGTTGGAGGGAGTCCAATTTTGAGAAGTATTGGACTCCCTCTAGAATCCTTCCATAATTATATTGATTTTGTATTTTAAGAAGTCTTTTATTTTGTGTTTGATTATAATTAGGGAGTCTGTTATTCCCACTAAGTAGGTTTTCTCATTGTACGATTCAACAAGCATCTTGCTAATTCGGTGAGATAATTGGTTCCCACAGGTTAGTTTGGTAGGTTAGCGGCCCACATGTCATATGCTTGGCTCACGTGGTTTTTAAGGAAGATAGAATTTTTGTGGAAGAAACAGAAAATTCTTTATTGATAATTTTGCACAAATTATGTGCATTCCATGGCTGTGGTAGTACATCGTCCAATTGTGTTTTCAGATAATATACACCGGCTTAACCAACTCTGTCTACGATGTATGGTCCTTTTGCCAATTTTTGAGTTTGCCACTATTCTTTTCCTTCGTGTACTCGAAAACCTTCTGAAGAACTAGACTACATTGTTCTGCGATGGAACTTCTTATCAGAAGCCTATTCAATTTGTTAATAATTTGATAACCGCAGTAGAGTCTGTTCATGTTTCTCTTTAGTGAGATCGAGGTCTAGTGATTAATTCTTTGTTTTTCTCTGTCCTAACAACTCGACTTCTGGTTGTGGGTAGCATATCATCTATTGGGACGACAGCGTCCATCCCATATGCTTGGACGAAGGCCAATTCTCCTGTAGGTCTCCTCGGTGAGGTACGGTAGGTCTAGAGCACTCTGTGTAAGGTCTTTACTCATCTGCCTTCGGATATTTTTAGTATTTTCTTTATGTTGCCGAGTATTGTCTTGTTAGTGGCTTCTGCTTAGTAGTTTTACTCATCTGCCTTCGGATATTTTTAGTATTTTCTTTATGTTGCCGAGTATTGTCTTGTTAGTGGCTTCTGCTTAGTAGTTTCCTTGTGGATACCTCGGTGTTGAAAGCGATGCATGATCCCATGGCTTTTGCAAAAATTCTTGATCAACCGACGGTTAAATGTCGACCATATGGTGGGATGAGGGCTTCCATACCATATGCTAGGACGAAGGGCGATTACCGACCATAAATTGTGATGATTGTGTGTGGAATGCCAAATCTTCACACAATATGTTCCTATAGGAATTTTCGGACATCGGTGTCTTGTATTCTGACTAGCGGCATTGCTTCAACCTACATCATGAAGTAATCTGTGGCATTCAGTAAGTATACGAAGCCTCTTGGGCCCTTTGGAAAAGGTCCGACAATGTCGAGACCCCATTGAGAGAAGCGCCAAGGACTACTAAGAGGATGTAATTCCTTGGGATGGCTGGTGAATTAGAGGTGCAATCTTCAGGCACTTATCACATCTCCAGACAAGCTCCTTTGCATCGGATCATGACCAGAAAAACCCTTGTGTGAAGGCCTTTCATGTAAGAGAGCACCCGCCTGAGTGATTGCCACATTCCCGAGTAGATTTATTGTGAGATACAATCTACTTCCGTTGGGCTGAATCATCCCTTAGCTTTGGCGTCTTGCGAACCACCACTCAGCAAAAATGGGTTCCATTTGAATAATCCCTAATAAAGGGTTTAAACTTGGCCTTGGCGGAGCCTGCAGCCTTTCATTGAGCTCATTTTTCAATCTGCATTTTTCCTCGGAAATAAAATTGTCTCTTGCTTTTAGTGTCCAACAATTCATCTCGAACTTTGTTTCATGTTCTTTTCAATTCTTACTCTTCCTAACTTTTAATCTTGAGTTTTCCCACTAAACTGTGACCTTCCTTCCCATCATCGCTCTACTCATTGTGGGCTCTCTCCTCTGTTGACAGACATCAAATGACAGGATTCTGTACAGGGCACAATATATGACACGTGGCACTCTTGGAGGACCCTGACCGTATGGATGTTTGGCCAATCCCTAGATGGACCTACAAATCAAAATTCAGCCTGATTAGGCAATTTCTAGACATTGGATTGGAGTTATTTTCATGGGTTGATCTCAACTGTGGGAATTCTAGCAGTATTTGAGGTACAAAGATCAACGCCTAGAAATCACTAATCAGGCTGAATTTTGGTTTGTAAGTCCACCTGGGGATTGGCCAAACATCCATACGGTCAGAGTCCTCTAAGAGTGTGCCATGTGGCACATATTTGTTTCCTGTATAGAATCCTGTCATTTTATTGCTGTGAACGGAGCCAGACCCATTAAACTTTGACGAATTAGGGGTTAGGGAGACCTGTCATTCTTTTTCCATGAAGTAAAATTCAGTTGCAGGCTTTGTCTTACATTGAAGCAGCTAACACTGTATATCAAGGAAAAATTTATGATACCGACCTCTGTATCAAAATTTTGATGCAGAAGCCCCTCAATTTGCCACGTAGTAGTCTTTAGGCCCCCTAAATGTTTGGCCCACACACAAAAAAATCAGTGTGATTAGTTATTCCTAGTCATTAGATTTGAGCACTTTTTCGTCATGGGCTTGGAACTAACTCATACGTTTGTTCAGAAAGCCCAGGATGAAAAAGTGCTCAAATCCTACGGCTAGAAATCACCAATCATACTGATTTTTGGTGTGTAGGTCTACCATAGTGTGGGCCAAATATTCAAGGGGGAAGTGGGCCGAACAAGTCTACCACGTTGCAATTTGAGGGACTTCTGCATCAAAATTTTGATACAGAAGTCGGTATCAAAGAACAGCCCGTATCAAGAACTTGGCAATCTATCCCAATCTAAGGAGTTCGTTTTTGTGGTCGTAGCTAAGCGGCTCTGTATCAACATCTACTCCTAACAACTATGTTTTTAATTTTCGAATTTGGAATTTTTTTTCTCGAAAATATGGTTATCAGTGAGTATACGCCAGATGCAGAGCCGCTTAGCTTTGGCCTCTCAGCAAAAATGGGCTCCATTCTAACGTACGTCAGATATGGAGGAATTATGATAAATCCATTATGAAGGGTATAAACTCGGCCCTGGTGGAGCCTGTAGACTTTCATTAAGTTCAGATTCTTTTTTGAAACTGCATTTTTCCCTGGATATAACATTTTGTCTTTTGATTTTAGTGTCCAACAATTCATCTCAAGACTTCGTTTCACGTTTTCCTTTTCAATTTGTACTCTTCCTTCCTTTTGATCTTGAGTTCTCCCACTAAACTGTGACCTTCCTTCCCATCATCCCTCTACTCATTGAAGCCTCTCCTCTGTCAGGGCCGTCTCGGTGCAAGTTGAGGCCTAAGGCGAAAACTCCATATGAGGCCTTTTAATATATAATATATTAATATACGATCGGGATTGGGGGACAACCATTTGGAGGACCCACTTAGAAGATGAATCAACGGCTGATTTTTGGTGAGGATGATCTGTATATAGTGAGGAGATCATCCTCACAAAAATTCAAATCATTCCGATATTCGTAGACTGGTTTAGAAGTTGAAGAATTATGGACCGTTTATTTTTACCGTATAACTTGAAAACCACATTTGATGGGGGTAGAAATGTCAGAATTTGCTGATTATTTTTGGGAGTGATCTATATGCTGAGGAGATCATCCTCACCAAAAATCAGCCATTGATTCATCTTCTATGTGGGTCCGCCAAAATGGTTGTTAGAAATGGTTGTCCACCCGTGACCCATTAATATATGTTATTAATTAAATTTTTTAACACTATACGGTAGAATATGGTAGAAAATCTTATGTAACAACTATTAAACTACTGAAAAAAATTGGATGAACAGGACTTCTGTTGCAGTCGATGCAGGGGACTCTCGGGCCCTACATAGATCATTTTTTTTTTTTTTGCCTAATGACTGTGTGGATGTTCAACCCACATATTGGTGGATAAACACACTAAAAATCAGCTCGATTGATGATTTTTAGCCATTGGATTTACTACTCAAAATGCATGCTTGAATCCAATGGTTAGAATCAAATCCTAAAAGGTATTAAAATCTATGGCTAGAGATGACCAATCAGGTAATTTTTGGTTTATATGTCCAACAAGGGGTGGGCTAAACATCCATGCGGTTAGTGGACTGGGGCCTTCTCTCACATGGGGCCTAAGGCGACCGCTTTACTGGCCTTATGGTTGAGCCGGCCCTGTCCTCTGTTTAACTGGTGGCATGGAGAATTATTGAACTTTGATGAATTAGGGGTAAGGGAGACCCATCATTCTTTTTCCCTAAAGTGAAATCCAATTGCAGGCTTTGTTTTACGTTGAAGCAGCTAAAATCGTATATCAAGAACTTGTCATTCGAGATCTATCCCAATGAAAGGAGTTCGCTTTTGCTCATCAGCGCTTACCAAGAGGTGGACCCACTAGTCTTAAATCAAGACCCTTGTTCCATGCACAAAAATATTAAAATTTCTAAATAAAATACTCAAATTTTTTTCACCAGCCTAAATTCATAATTACATATGAGATCCAACCTACCAAGTTCTGAAGTTCATATGGACTTCAAATATGAAAAAAAAAACCTAGTAAACAAAGTAATTATACATAAATAGAAAATATACAAAAATGGAAAATAGAGAGAGAGAGAGAGAGAGAGAGAGAGAGAGAGAGTGTGGAGAAGCCCGCGTTAAGGTAAAAACCTATTAACATCATCTTCTCTAGCCTTCAATCCAACCTCCTTGTTAACTCCTGTGTCGGGGCTCGCTGGGAGACCGCCGCACTTCTGACACCGGGCGACGACCAGAATCTGACGACACGATGGGCACGACGAGTGAGACCCAAGCCACGTATCGATACATCCGACGTGGAACCAGTGCCCACACTGGGGCAAGACGCGGATCTCATCTCCGTCGACGAATTCCGTCAAGCAGATAGCGCAGTCAGCTAGATTTCCGTTAACGGTGCTGTTAAATGTGTCTTTCGGGAGTGATCGGATAATCTTCTTTTTCAGGCCTTTGTTCGCCGGAACCTGAGGCTGAGAACGGGCAGAGCGGACGGTGGCCCGACGGAGCCAAGCGCAGCGAACCACGGCGACAAGACCGACGACGCAAATTAGAGCACATAGGAGAGCGGCGAGGATGACGACGAAGTCGGAGTCAACGTTGACGGATTCCGGCGATTCTGCCGTCGAGATTTGACGCCAGCGAGAAACCTAGACGTATAAGTCATGAGAAACAGCGAGAGAGAGAGAGAGAGAGAGAGAGAGACGCAGAGGGAAGAGTTGGTGAGAGAGAAGCTGAGGGGGTTTTGTGTTTTTAGGTAAAAAGAGAAGTAGAGAACCTCGAGGCCACTGTTCGAAACGATCTTCTTTCTGTTCTGTCTATTTTCCCCTTTTTCTTCGTTTTTGGACCGAGTTACCCTTACGTTTTTTTTTTATTCGTGTTGGGTCTCTCTCATCACCGTGAGATCACCGTTAGTTCTTAGGGCCGTACTGAATAGAAAAAAATGGGAACCTGAGCTCCTCTCTGATGATGAGGTCCCAAAAGCGTGAGCTTTTAACAATTTTTTGTTATCACCGCTTCCTTCTGGGCCCACTGACCGCATGCTATCCCACCCACTGTGGATATACTCACAAAAAAATCAACAGGTCGGTAGATTTTACCACTTTTTAACGAGTGATTCTAGCAGTTGGATTATTTTTTTGGGTACTAATCCAAGGGCTAGAAATCATCAACCAGTTTTTCTGATATAAGCTTCTTGTATAGACTAGACTTTATCGTTGAGCTGTTAGTCCTGTTGCACGGAAATAAATTCGCTGGGGCTAAACGATGGGGGCAAAATGCCGGGACTGAAGAAAAATCTTGGATAACGGACGTTTGTCATTAACATCCACGATGGACCAGAGTATGAGCCATGTGGCACATTCTTATGGGTATTTTATGGAATTTTTCCTTTTTAAAATAATGTAAGCCACTAAGCCCCACCACCCATGTCTAAAAGATTCCCTTCCATGTATCTGCCTTAGCCATAGCCCATTCTTTTTCCCTGCTGTCTGGTCTTCCCTCACAATTTTCAGAATATTTATTATGAGGACTCTGTCTGAGGTACCCATCCATCAGACTCCACTTTTGCTTCGGACAGCTGTATGGGCCACATGGCACACTCTTAGAGATCGCTAACCATATTGATGTTTGGCCCATCCCCAAGTAGAAAACATTTGCTGCCCTCTCAAATGTTCGATCCCCACGGCTAAAAGCCAACCCATGAAAAGGACTCAAATCCACCACACACACCCCACCAACAAACATTCACAAGGAGGTAGAAATCAGTGACTCTCACTTATACCAAGACCAACCTGATTAGAGGCTTGATCATCATCTAGCTAATTTTGACTGTCCAAAAGAATATGAGTTTGGACGGCTATGATCATCTAATGATCAAATCATCTCATAGCTGGATGCACAAACAAGGGTATATTTTATTATCTTTACTATAATGAGTCACAGTATACATGTGAAGTTATTGGTAGTAGGCCCCCACAAGTGCTCCAAGTAAATCTACTGAGTTTGACCCTTTTGTAACTTTACTTTCCTCCCCCCAACCATGACCCCATTTCAAGATTCAGATAAAACGAAACTGAACTGACCAATCACAGTTTGACAAATAAGAAAAAGAAAGCAGCTGAAAGTGAGAGTTTGTGGGTATGTGTATGTTGCATGGCACAGTATTGGGGAATTTGGAGAGGAAAAAAAAAAAAAAAGCAGAAAGAAGAGAGAAGACATGTTTTTCCTCTGTGAGAAAAAGAAAGTTTCACGTGTACTTATCCTCAAAAATCCTCTTTTGGCAAATGGATAAGGTAGCTAGTGGTAGTACCACAACAACAACACCACCATAGGAAAAAGGAAAAAAACAATCATTCACCATTTCATGAGAATAGGTATCATCTTTGACCCTTGATTGAATTCAGCATTCCATTTCGACCCTTCGATCGGATTCCCGTGCTCAATTTGTACTAGCATCCTTGACCCTATTTCATCATGACCATTCGATTTGATCTGCCGCTTCATAATGTTCGAGTTCCTACTTCCTAGTGAACAACATGAATATGCTTCATATATATCCAAGTGTGAATGAAGTTTTATTTCACATGTAAGATATATATTAGGGTTAGTGAGTATGAGTACTCCTGAATGTGACCGTAACATCTTCTAGGTTATGGTATGGTATGGTATGGGATGATGACATGACATGATGTTGACATGGATGTGATTTACTTACATGGACTCGTTTGTCGACATGAGAAGAGACATGGCAATGAACGAGGGCAGGAAGGTCCACATGAGAAGGGGAGTTTGGTGTGACATTCCTCTTTAGTAAATGAGAAGCCCATGTATGATGTGAGGTGGGGACGAGTTGTACATGACTTTGAATGTGTCAATTTGCTTTGACTTAAATACCCATACATATCTTCTCTTGAATATGAAAACTAGCAGGGTTATTTCAGTCTTTTTAACATGTAACACTGTTTTACCAGCATGTGACATATATTAAGAACCAATATTTAATCTGGTGGAAATCACTTGGGATCGACACCCTGATGTACCTGGACGAGCCCGTGTTTGATGTCCTCTGACAAGTGTCATGTTCACTAAGTATGACAAGTGTCATGTGCACTAAGTATGATGGTGACGTTTGCAGTACAATTGCACCGATCATGTTGTGCCAGGTATACCTAAGTGTAGGTGCAACGACGTGTCTGGCTAACACTGGTGTACCTGGTGCAATATGATTGGACACTGGACGCATGATAACAAAAAATAAAAATGACTCGTACCCATAAGTCATGGCTTAGTTGATTGTTGGAACCCCTGAACCGCTTGGGCAACAGCTGACTTGTTTTTGTGTCCCGTGAACCCGGAAAGCACCACTGACAGATCACAATGGACTGAAGTAGCAGCGATCTTAAGGAAGCACGTCTTTGTCGATTAGTCGGATGCTGGTGAGCCGTTGGATAGAATCCCAATCGTCAAGTAAACAGCACAGCACATAATCTGGTGAGGTGACACCCTATAGCTATCAAGAGCCGGGTGAGTGAGTGTACAGGATACAATACACTAATCGCCAAATAGATAGAACACCCGATCCGGTGTAACTCGAACAGAAAGGAAAATGGGTGGGAAAAATAATACAAGAAACGGAAACAGAGATGCGGGAAACAAGAAACTTAGGCCCTGTTTGGTTCTCTACACTTGGGTGCATTTTGCACTTTAGTGTAAATACAATGAATTGTGTTCCAATCACTTGTGATGTAAGTCACTTACAATTGTTTGGTTCACAACATGTAAATAGATGCAAATGAAGTTTAGTTGATTGGTCGATAGTGCATTGCAAATGAATGCAACCGAGATTATTTTATTTCTTGATTTTACAAAAAAAAGTGCACAACAAAATTATTATTGTTATCATTGTTGATTTCATTATTATTATTATTATTAATTATAATTATAATTATTGTCATTATAATCATGGTTTAAAAAATGACCGTTATAACGGATTCGGACCTCCCCGTTACGTTATGTACCGTTAAAACACTTAAAAATAATGGCTTTCATTTTCGTTATGACTGACGTTATTTTCTATTTTTGTCCCGTTATAACGACCGTTATTTTCTAGAAAATTTTGGTAAAAAAAAATGGCTGTTATTTCAGTTATTTTATTTTATTTTCATTTATTCAAATTTAAAATTTTGAATTTCAGCGCTATTTTTTTTCCATTTTCTTCGTTATTTCTCTTTTTTGTCCTTGAGCGTTAAAATTAGTTACAACGGCTCTTATAATGGAAAAAATGATAACGCCCCAAGTCAGTTATACCGGCCCCTTTTAAACCTTGATTATAATTATTATTGTTATTATTTTATTATCATTGTTATTATTATTATTATTATTATTGTTGTTGTTGATTTGGAGGGGAAAGCTTGGGGTTAGGGGACCCTGACCAGTTATATAAATAAGGGTCGGGATCGGGGACAACCATTTTGCTGTACCCACATAGAAGATGAATTAATGGCTGATTTTTGGTGAGGGTGATCTCCTAACCATATAGATCACCCCCACAAAAAATCAGCACATTCTGAAATTTCAAACCCCCTCAAATGTGGTTTTCAAGTTACACGATAAAAAAAGATAGTCCATAATTATTCGACTTCTAAACCAGTCTATGAATATCAGAATGATTTGAATTTTTGTGAGGATGATCTCCTAGCCGAGGAGTTCATCCTCACCAAAAATCAGCCATTGATTCATCTTCTATGTGAAAAGTAGAAAACTAAAAAATAAAGACAAAATAAAAAATAATCACGGTAGTTGTTGTTATTTTTATTATTATTATTATTATTTTTGAAAAAGAAATGTTGAGCTAACACAATGCTCTTACTTGCAGCAGCTTTTGGGCTGCACTTCCTTGCATCTATTTTGTTAAGGACTCTGCAAGGGCTTGTCATCTACTTACACGGCAGTTCATTGCACACCTCCAACCAATAACTTTCAATACCAAAATTGTGGCAAGTGAGTGTATTGCACTCAATTTGCTGTGAACCAAGCAGGGCCTTAAGGAAATGACAATGGAAAGATAGAGAGCAACAATAAGGAGATGGTGATTGAAACGACATGGAAAACGTTTGGTATCAATTGACTAGTGGGTCCCACTACCAACCCTCTTTATACCTACAAGCAGTTGCCGTATTGGGCCAACTTAAGAGATTTTCTACACCAACCTAATGAAGTGATCTTGACCATCTAATCTATGCAATATTTGCACATTTTCTTAGTTAACAATAATATTTTAATGACCACCAAAAATAATGTGATAGGATGTTGTTAAAATGTGGAAGATGGTTTTACAATCTATATGAGAGTATTACGTGAGAACCTTAGTGGGCGTTTGGTAAAACTTATTCTCAGAGCTGAAGTCTGAATAGGCTGAAATTCAGTGATTTCGGTGATTACGTGGTGTTTGGTAAACTTAATTTCAGCACCCAAATCACTGAATTTCAGATATAAGCACAAAAAGTAAGGTTACGTTGGCTTATTGCGGTGATTGGTTAAGCCCATAATACCCTCCTCTTAAAATAAATTTTCATCCATTAAAGAAATGGTTCCCAAAGGGCTTCCTAGGAAACATGAAACAAAGACAAGTTCCATGAGAAATGGAAAACAAAAACGAGTTTTCTAGGAAACGCCAGCGTAACTCCCAATATGTTCATACCGAGGTTTTAAATGCATACCTTCCGAGTAAAAATAAGGTCAATATTATTATTTTTAGGATATTTTAGTAACACCCCTGAAATGTTAAGAGTAATTAGTAATACCCCCTTGTACTTTTGAACTTTAGGATTACCCGTTGACCTGGTTTAACCATCCTTTGACTAACGTTAAAATGTGACATGCATCATGTGTGTGCCTGTTAATGCACCAATGAAAGGATCAGTATAGTACAATGCTGACATCGAGTTCGATGTTTTAACCTAAGTCAACCATTGTTAAACTAGGTCAAGGGGGTAATCCTAAAATTTGAAAGTATAATGGGGTATTACTAATTACTGTCAAGTTTTAGGGGGCCTGTTACTTTTACACCCTTATTTTTATTGCCTTTGTCAAGAAATTAAGGTCAAAATATTATTATTTTATCAATTTTATTGCCTTTTATTTTTTATTTTTAATTTTAAATAACCTCATTAACAGTAAATATAACAGATATTGGACAAATAACGGCTGTTAACACTCAACCAGTTTTTTGGTTTTGGACGTTATGTTCTAAACGACTTAACGGGGTTAGGGCCTTCTTAAACCATGCCTCATTCCATGTGAAGGCCATATGTACGGCCTTGGGCCTCGGATTCATTTTATAATTAGAAAAGGGTCGGGAGAGAAACCAAATCATCTTTTTCAATTGTGGGTTGCAAAATTGTCATTTTATAATGAAAACAAGCACAGTCGATCCATTCATTGTTTTTTACCACGAGGTCTATTACCGAGGGCAGTGTTAGCATCCTCATGTGGCCATCGTCCCAAGGTACAAGCCACTGATGGTCCTTGAGATTCTTGCCACAAATCTCTCAGACCACAATCTTCAAAGAACATCCAATGGCTTTAACACACTGACGTTGCAAACAGTGTCGTCCCAAGGACAATGCTATCATTTTCCCATTTGATATAGCAGAGAAATTAAGACGGATAAGTGTTACCATCGTCCCTAAGTCCAGAACATTGCTGGTCCTCGAGGCTCACAGTGTACACTAATCTCAAAGAACATCCAATGGATCCAGGGACTACAGTATCAAAACCAAGACGATTGGATCATTTTCCATTAGATTTGGATTGAACACGCAACCTTACCTTCCATTTCTATTCCAATTCCCGGCAAAGATAGATAGCTGGTAAGACCATGATTCCTGCATTCTCAAATATACCCCAGCAGGCCAACTTTCGGTTTAATGGAAGAACACTAAACACTAGATGACCAAGACCTCATTCACCACAAACAAACGACCAACCAAACAAACAAGCAAAGACCAAGACCTCTCCAATTGCCATGCCAAGGCAGGAAGTTTCTAAAGAAAATACAAAGTGTACCCTACTAACCTAATCAGGGAGAAGGCTCTGCCTTTCAGCACAAATAAGTAAAAAAGAGATTTTCCCAAGAATAGATCAATAACGGAAAAAATGAAGATTCTATGATTAATTGGTAACTCTAACAAGGAATTCAGCCTTTTCACATGTCAAATCTCACATTCCATTTACCATTAATGTTGGAACTGAGAGTCCAATTGTTTTCCCTGATCTGCACGTACGGCACCTGCAATGGAATTACGAAATGGGTGAAGCTAAGTGAGCATTGGGCAATTCTTAGAGTCAATGCAGCAAAAACTGAAAAAAGACTAAGCAATTGATAGTTTACAATTTGATGCAAGCCACTAACAAAATTGAAATAAATCCCAGTAAAAATTAGTAGTAGAAATTACCAAGAAAGAAGAACTCAGTAAGACCTTACAATAGCCCCACCAAAAAAATCCTCTTGGGAGTTTCTTTCAATTCTCAAAACTCAAAAATAGTGAACAATGCTCTTACATAATTTTTTATGGTCCCTTCACACTAAAAAAATGTAAAATATCTAAACTATCCCTCATCAATGGCATAAAATGTAAATACTTTTAAAACAAATTAGTGATGTATCAAAATACCTTCTTATTAATTTTAACTCAACTTTAAAAGAAAAAACAAATAAACTAAAAACTGGCCTGCATCACAATTCAACGTTACATTTTGCTAGCAACATTTTTTCCTTGCAAGTCCCACAAGACAGTTCAGGCAGGAATCATAGGAGAGGTAATACCTTTAACCACTTAACCACAAGGACATTTGCTCATTTGCTAGAAACTAGTATATCCAATTCATCCTCAAAAAGTTAGAACCACTGTGAAATTATGATTCAAAGAAAATGTCACAAAAGAGAAGCAATGATGACAGAATTCATCATTATTTACAGCAGCCTATAAGATGGGGATCACAGATTTTCCCCTGGGGAAACAGCAGGATTGAAAATTGTAAAATTGATACCCTTCTAAATATCAGAGGAAGTAACAAAATGAAGCTAAGAAGTTCTGTCAAGAAGAAATGAAAACAGTCAGAAATTGGACATATATACACGTATGTGTTTGAATACAGAGACAAATGTACCTTCTCAAATATTTCATAGCCAACTTTGAACCTTACGTCTTGGTCCTTACAAAAATTGAATATACTCCAAGTCAATTCAGCAGCTCCTCTTGCCTTTCTCTGTGAGAAATATCAGAATATGAAAGAGGCATGAGAACATCCCAATATTTTCTTTTTAAATAATGGCCTTATGCTATGTGAAAAAAAAAACAGACTTGGCCACCAAAGTTAGAAACTGAGAAGGATAAAAAGACAAGTAAAAAAGGTCAGACTCACCATGAACATATACAGTAGATAAATGAATTGCTTTAGGGAAGATTAAAAAGTATATCAAGTTTCTCGACCACATTAAAAAGGCCAAGCAAATATTTTAGTTCCTGGATGTGCACTGGTGGTCAAGGACGAGTGCTGTAACTCTGATATTCTATGGACATCAGAGGTCAAGCAACCCCAGAGCAATTTCAATTGCATTTCCAAGCTCATGATTCTTATGAAGGTAACTATTTTTTTATTTTTCCCAAATGGGCTAGTCTACAGTTGGATAGAAGTGCTTCATTCTTCCTTGAACTTGGTTAGATTTCACATCAATGGACTTAAAATGAAAACAAAAATGCACTTAGTACCACTCTATGTTGCATTGTAATGGGTACGAGTGTTGGAGTCTGAGTCGGGTGTGGAGCATGGTTCAAAATACACGGTATCATTCATGGGCAATACCGAAACGTATTTGGTTTCAGACGAAACTTCGTGAAATCGAAACAAAATGTTAGTGCAAATTTACACATAAGATAACATCATTCGGTTTCAGACGAAACCAACCGAAACCTATGTAGTTTCGTCCTATAGCAAAACCAAAACGAAACGGACGAAACATTTCAGTTTCAGCCAAAACTTATGACTATGGTGCGGAGTGTCTGGGAACCTTGAGAAATAATATTTGTAGACTTGCCGCTATACTTTACATTATGTGGAACAAAGTAACTGTTCTTTATATAATAACAAGGATAATAGTGGATAATATGATAGGATACCTAATGATTTGTATTCATATACTTAACAACAAGAGAGTAATGACATATAATCTTATATAAACTTCAATTGTAAAAGGTAGAATCCATAACCTCTGGTAGCTTGATAGGAGTACCAACCTCTCTAAATTCTTTGTCAGCATCACATCTTCCCTTGATATTAAAGCTTAATAAGCCGTCGGTTGTAATAGGAAATGCCTTCTTTCCACGTACAGTATATCTGAGCTTCTCATGTTTATTATACAGCAACCCTACTCCAAGGCAGGCTGATAACTACAAAACAGTTATTCATCCGATATGTTAATTGTGACTTATAGATAAAATGAAAAAAATTCTTGAATTCATAAGCGTAGCTCAGAGCAAAATAACATACCTCAGGGTAAAAGTGTCTAATTATTGCACTAGAATGACTCAGAGCTCCAATGCCTGTATCAAGCTCTCCATGAGCCTGCCATAAAACAATCATCTTTAGAGGAATTCCTAGACAAGATACATTCATCTGATATCATATCACACGAGAAACAAGGTACCACTTGCCACACCATAATATGCTTCCAAAGTACTACTTTATAAGGCTCTAGCCTATTGCTCAATTAGTTGGCATACTGCACTACAACCATGAGGTCTCAGATTCGATCCCAGCTTACCAACCCCTTAAAAAAAGTCCAGATCACACTTTTTCATCTGCTGACTCAACCTAAGTCAAGATATTGCCTGAGTAACATTTTGCATCAGTTGAGTCAGTCAAAGTCAACCTAAGACAACCCAATCCCACTGAATTCTCAGGCATTAAATTGAATTTGTATGGCAACCTAGAATTGTCAATAGCACATGCACGTGAGACACATGCCTTCAATACGAGGCATTAAAAAGGGTGTAAAATGCAGCAGGTGTAAACCATTTTTAAAGCCTCAAGGGACAAGGTGTATCTCACAAGCTTTTATGCTTTTTATAAGCCTCAGGGTGTTATGGGGAAGACTTGTCCCGAGGTGAGCCCCGAGGTGTAACCTCAACAGCTTTTTAAAACAGTGGTCTGGATCAACAAGGGAGCAGCTCATTCAGCTGTGGAGTGTCAAGGGGGTATCTGATTAACCGATTACCCAACCGGCCCCGGTCCAACTTTTTTGGAACTGAATAAAAACGGGTCTACCTGTTTGGACCCAATTGGAATCAAAGAGTCCAATTCAAGTTACCCAACTAGTACCGGTGGCTAAACCGGCCTTGAAAATTTCCATAATTTGGTGGGAAAAATTGAGATTTAAGTAACTTTGTAATCTATGTAATCGACCTATATCATCGTAATTTATAGGTACCTTTTGTCCATCAAATTTTTTTTTTCGTATTCCAATACACATTTCTAATACAAAGGATGGACAGCCAATATCAGATTAGAAATCGGGTATTTAAGCGGTCGGTTCTGGAACAGTGACTGATAGGACCCGGAACCAAAGTTTATAATAGTGTCTGGCTCTGAGTAGACTGGTACCCGAACCGGAACCAACCCCTTGATACCCCAATATTTTTAAAATTCCTGTTGATATGTATGTATCTAACCAGATTCATCCTCATAAAAGCATGAAGAACAAATTCGAAAAACGTTGAGATTCTGTGCTCAGTATCTAACTATCAAATTAGTTATCAAAATAAAATAAATAAATAAAAAAAAAAAAAAAAAAAAACCTATAACCAAGAGAGGTTCCAGACATGGAAGCGATAATTAGGATTAGAGAACCAATAGCTAACATGAATTTGATTTGAGCAATCAAAGAAAAGAACTACGGAGAAAAAAAGAACAAATAGACTGAGATGAAATGCAGAAGAAAGAGAAGTCGAGAAGAGGGAAAACCTGCAAGTAGGTTTTGGTGTCGATGGGGAACTTCTCCTTAGCATGGAGTTTCAGAGATTTAGAATCGGCGCTATATCTGAGAGAAGTCTCCATTTCTCAAAACCCTTCAGAAACCCTAAAGCATTGAGTACATAATCTGAAAACTTTATCCTTCGAGTGAGTCAAGCTGTGGCGTAACGGACAAACATGGAGGGTGAAAATGTGATATTCGTGGGGTGCACACTGCGCACATGTGCGCACGCAGCTTCTAATGGTAAGGATGTAGTGTTCAGCGCACCACCGTAATATATTGATTACCGACACAAAGTACTGAGTGAATGATTAGGAATGTTGATGGTGGTCCAAGTATAGTGAACACGCACCTTTGATTAGCTAGTCCGAAATCCAGATTGATTGGCATGATTACCAATTTGTTTGTGACTACGCCTATGGTGTTACAGAGCACTATGTAATCTATGCTCCCATATTACAGCCTATGTAAACATTCTAGTGATAATATCCGTATCGAAGATTGTCTGGAATTATCTAAGACGTTAGATTAATATTTCTCCTAGGGTCACCTATTAGATTGACCAGATGATCCTATCCCTTCAATCAATTGCATTTTCGAAGATAATAAAATAAATGGAAAATTTTTATATTGCAAGTTTGCCTCAGAATGAATCCAGACCGTCCAACCAGTGGGTCACCTCGTGGGTGTGTGCTATGACGTAGCTTGTCATCCAAGACCCAAAAATTCTATCTAACGCTTAACACGGAAAAGAACTAACGGTCCAAATTGATCCACAGGTGGGCCATTTGTAGTGGCCTAGACTGGCCAAACCATCTCATGGAGCTAGAGGTGTTGATGCATAGGTGGGCCATGTGTAAGTCTAGCCTGGCCAAACCATCCCTTGGCACTAGAGATGCTTGTTTTCGGACCAATTTAATAGATCCCCAAACAATGATTTTTTTCTCTTAAAACTAGTGAAGCACGCAATGCTAGTGTATTTAGTGGCCAAAATGCCCTTGTTTATATTCGACACGTATTAGATATCCTCTTAGGAAGACCATCTGTCAGACGGCTTGATTCAATAAGTGTGATTTTGGTCTATGGCCCACCAATCAGATAAACCAGATTAACACCCATGTGCAACGATTAGATAGAGCTGCAGCGAACTCATAAACATCTTGTTTGTAGAGAGGATTACATTAATTCGTTCACTTGTCAAACAACTAGACAATAAAAATTGGAGTAGCTCATCGGAATGTTCATTAACTCGAACAAAATTCTGATCCAAGCATTCCCAACAAAGTGTAAGATCATGGAGGATCAAATCGTTCACTTTAAGTAACCCAATTGATTTACCTATATCTATCAGATCTCGTCAATGACCTCAAGAAGATCATCAACCTCCTGCCTCAAGGCATTCAATTTCTGCTGGTGCGAAGCAACCCGGTTCTCAATTTCCCGTCCCCCAGACTTCTTCTCGTAACAGTCCACCACTATCGAGTGTTTCAGCATCAGCTTCTCTTGCATCTCTTTTTCCTTGGCAACCAACTCGTCCACCTATAGCTCAAAAAACAAAAACAAACAACAAACAACCATTAGGCCATAGCTCAAAATTTGAACCAAGTGGACAATGTAAAGCATCCAATGAATCGAATCCTTCAGGATGGTGAATGACACTTGGCAATGTTTCTACCATTCAAAAGAAAGCAACAAATCAACAGTGGTGCGCTTATCAAAAAAGAGATCAATAGAGACGCAATTTTAGAGCTATCATCAATCCATTAAGGAGGTGATAGCTTTAAAAGAAAATTCATCCCTGCAAGTTTATGTCGGCTAGTAAAAAAAACAAAGGCACAAAGAAAGAATGAGATAGAAACCCATCAAACCTTAGGCCATATCTGAGCAGCCTGCGGAGAAGACTGCAAGAAACCCAGCAAAGGCTTCAAATCTTTTGATAACTCTTTCAACAAACTGTCGGCCACTTTACGAGCTGCTTTACAAGCTTGAATGTCCCCTGTCCTGGATAGATCACGTAATGATGTTTCCAGCTTATCATGGGCAGTTAAACACCGATTAATGATGTTCAGGACCTGCTGAATAGTTGCTTGCACCTGAAATTACAGGACAGCAAAGTATGGCAAATAAAATGATTAAAAATAACTTTTTTATAATTGATATATATAAGGTTAGAATTGACATTTCGCATACCTCATCCCACTGCAGTTTTGCCAAATAAGAAGCTGAAGATTTGGAGATTGACATATCAGCATGCACATATACAATGCAAGCAACAAAAAGGAAGAGAAATCCAGAAATCAGCATCAATGGCTCTGTAAGCAACGATAGGCTGTTGAATTTGTAATAGACCTGAAAGCCACAAAGAGAACTCAGCATATTGTTCAATTGGAAGCAGTGTAAGAAAAGAAGATTATCGTGCATTACACGTAGTCAATTGTATAGCCGGTGTCTGCATCATATATGATATACCCAACTTTTTCATCCAATTCTTAACACTTCATAAGCATAACACTTTATGGTGGTACTGATTCTATTGAAGATCAAAATAAACACTGCATAGAAAACTTTGGACATTTACTGCAACAATGGTCAATATTGGTAACTGTACATGAGTACAAAATACAGATATGCGCAACCCTTCACAGAATTGAATTGTTACGTGCCAATACTTTTTGATCTTTTCCTACTTCTTGACTCAGAATGCAATGCCACACTTAGATGTAATATGCATTGCTACAACATGATCTATAAATCGTACATGTAAAATGACCTATGTAAGGACATCCCACTTTCTAAGAACTTCAGTCACCATGTCTGACATATGCCAACTCTTTTTCAAACAAATCTTACTTTTTCAAAATATTCCGTTTTCCATTATTTTTTTTATTATTTCAATGTATATGCTTATTGTATGAGCAGATCTTAGTTAACAGGGGTAAATCTGACCAAACACCTCAATGTCCGACTTGAATGACCGACTAGCTTTTCCTGATGATGAACACAGAAGTTGGTCGCTCATGTGGGGAGTGAGTCAGTGAGCTTTTAGAGAAAGAGCTTCTCGGTGGTTGGATTTTTTTATCCCCTTGTACAATAAGGGGGTTTCTCTATTTATAGAGGTTGGTATGTGATGTCTCTCCCACGTGCCAAGCATGGCGCAGTATGATGACGTTGGCACGCGCATGGAGACAAAAGTCATGTCTCTCTTTTCATCATTCTATAGGTAGGTCATATCCCATCCTGAGCAAGTGAGAACCGCACGTGCCTATAGGGAATCATGCCAACTTACCCGGGAGCCAAGCTCTTTCGCCTGAGTTAGTCTTCCTCAGGAAGTCGACTCTCCCCTCCGCCAAACCAGACTCTATGGTGGTTGATATAGTTGGCAATGAAGTTAATTTTATCAGTTTGAACAAGACAGTCCGAGATGCCTTTACTTGGCCCCGAGTTAATAAAGGACTATCTTTATGAATTTCATGGCGACAATTGTACGACCCTGATGAAGGCCACTTTTAGCCACACACATTTGCCCCCTATTCCTTCTTTGTTGAGAAAGTGATTCTCGGGAGACTTCTTCTCGGCAACATCTGAATATGTACCATCTTAATTAATGTTGTTCAACATGTCAATCAGAGGTTAGCTCTTCGATGGGAGACAGCTATGCACATGTGCTTACATGCCCCGAAGGTGGCACGATGATTGGACTTCAGCTATAAATGCAGAGAAATCTCATCGATTAATCTTGGACACGTGTTTCTATCCTGGGAAGAGTCCTACAAGTATAAATACGGGATGAAATCCATCATTTTTTACTTTTACGAACTTTAATTCACTTCACGAGCGTTCCATTTTTCTCCTTGGCTTAGCTGGCTCCACTTTTGTTTTCTTCCTCTGTGTTTTGCTCGGCATTCTGCCGACTAGTTTTTTTCAAAAAAGAAACCTTCCGCTAGTAATCTTCTCAGGCCGGACTATGAGGCCCAAGAAGTGTCATTGCTATGGTGATATTAGGACCCTTAGGGAGGCTTTCCATATCCTAGACAATGTAAATGTCTAGTTTGGAGATGCACTGGGCGAGCCAGGAAGCTCGCGTGAGTCTAGTGTGGGCCTATCCAATTGCACGCCGAGCTCAGGTTCCTTCTTAACCCATTGGTCCGAGAACTCATCGCCTATTAACAACGACCTCCCAACTAAGTAAAAGGCAACTTCTACCACCTAACATATGTCATTCTTCAAAAGAATAGACGGATTGGAAAGAACTACGGGTTTGTCGACGTCTAGGAGACATACAAATTGAAGAAGTGCCCGAAGCGACCAAGGGACACTCACCCCTTCTATTTCCTAGGAACCTGGAATAGGGTGAGGGGGCTTGTCTAGGAGATGCATGATTATGATGAAGATTGGAGGGATGATGTCCTCATAGTCTCGGGCCATCATCCCCCTCAGTCTCCGACGCCTGGGAGTTTGGGAACATGGAACCGGAGCTCGACGTTCCCAGGGTTCCTCAAGCCATCAAACTTAATGGTAAATTCAAAGAACCCTAACCTCTTTTGATTTTCATCCCTCCTAGTCTCCGACGCCTGGGAGTTCAGGAACATGAAACCTAAGTCCAACGTTCCCAAGGTTCCTCAAGCCATTAACCTTGGTGCTAAATTCCGAGAACCCTAACCTCTTTCGGTTTTTCTTATTTGGATATTTATCCAATTAATTATGGTATTTTCTATTGTTTGTAGGTCCAACTAAGTCTCCTTGGCTAGTCTACCAACAGGAGGAGATCATCCGAGAAGTTTTCGATCAGGCCGAGTCGGCCACCGTGTTTCGAGATCCGACACTTCCACCGACTCAGCATCGAACACCATGTCTAGCCACTATTCCCTAAGGTTCAACCTCTCCAACGACGAAGAGTGTGTCAGGCCTGCTCCTCCACCGCCTCAAATAACATCTCTGGCCGTCCAGTCCCGACTTCCCGAGCCTCCAACCCATCGTTCAAAGTATATGATATCATTTTGTTATTGTTCATGGGCGATACCAAAAGGTCTGAAACATATCGGAAGTATTGTTTGATTTCGAACGAAACCAACCGAAACATATGTAGTTTCATCCTATAGTGAATCAAAATGAAACATTTCGATTTCAGCCGAAACTTTGAACCATGCTCCAGCCTCAGGCAACTCTAGTCAGGCTAGACAAAAAGATTGGCCCCTTCCCCCTCCCCGCCGACCGCAAAGAAAGGGGAGCAACCAGCTTCCTTCTTGGCCCCGTCTCCACCGGCCATCAAGTATCGACCCGACCTCCATTGCGAAGGTCAATTTGTGAAAGTCGAGGACTCGTGCCAGTAGCACCCCAACCTCAGCTAAATCTTCATCTACGAGATGCCCCTCCCGGGTGATGTTTCGACCTACCGGGAGATGACAACTAGTCGGCTCACTGCCTAGTTGACCCACAGTTGTTATTAGGCATTTTTATCTTCATACTTTAAATTAATTTTTGAAGTTGGATTTTGAGCTAAAAATGCCTTAGTGTTTTTGATGTTTTCTTTCTCCAGATGGCCTTGTTAGGAGCAGAGATCTCCGATTGGTTGCTATTCGCTAAGGACTTCTAGGGGAAATTAGGTCGGTCCAAGAAGGAATGAGAACGAATCTTTTCGTTTGAGAGCCAAGCTACCCTGAAGGACCTTAAGGCGGCCCACGTCCAGGAGATTGCCACTCTGAAGTCAGACCACGAGGTTGATCGAGTTGCTTTCATCGAACAGTTAGAGAAAGCCAAGGACGAGGCTTTGCTCAGGCAACAGGATGAGTACCAACAGGTCCTAAAAGAGGCCCTAGCAAGGTGCATGGAAATTTCTCAGAGGAAGGTGTTGAAGGAGTTTGGCTTGTCCGAGTTGAATAACCAAGCACCTGAGCTCATTGCTACTTCAGCTGCTGAGGTCGAGGTGTTTCTGGAGGTGATCGGTCAGCTAGAGATCCGAGCAATCGAGGAGGTCAAGGTCAGGGACGAGAAGCTGGCAAGAGAGGAAGTGGTCCTAAAGCCTAAGCCAAGGATGGAGAATAAGGTAGCAGCCGAGGTTGTGCTAAGATGGTGGAGGTAGTGACCAAGGATGTGGCCTAAACGCTTTTTCTTTGTTTTATTTTAATACTTGTAATTCAACCCTTTGTGGTTGTTTAAAACTATGCCTTTGGTGGAGTTCCTCTGGGGGGGGGAGTAATCTCACCACAGCCAAGTCGGGGGCCGATTAAAGCCCAATCAATTGCTTGTCATATACTATCCTAAAGACGAAGGGCTTTTAAAGCATGCCCACCAACCTTTTGACTTTTAAAAAAAACATTTTTTTTAAAGAATTAAAAAAAAAATTGTTATCCTTCACATGTGTGTTGTTTATTTGTACACATGCTTCGTAATTATCTTCATCGTGTAAATGCCTTTGCTAAGTAGTGCAAGTCGGATAAGGGAAGACCCCTTCTGTTTTATCCAACTTGCGAGTTCTCGGCTTTTATTTTTGGCTTAATGAGAAGGTCTTGATTTAACCATTAGGCCAACCAAGGCTTTAACTTCGACTGAGGATCTGTAAGTCGGGAAGAGAGGCTTCCTAAAAACATCCAATGTGAGTACCTCGTGTTGTACTTAGTTTTTTTCTAATGAGACCCGACTTTTGAAGTATGTTAGGACTATTAAGATTGTTTTTTCAAGAAGTATGAAGTCTTCTCGACTATCCCTTACTGCAATAGGGGTAGGTTTAAAACCTTCTCAGTGTGTAGTCTATGCCATGAACTTTTTTGGGTCTTAGTTCTTGAACCGTGCCTACCCTAAGGTTAGGGCTTCTCCAAGTAAGCTGTAAGCTGTTTAGAATTACAAATATTATAGTTTCGGACTTTGAGTCCTGTTTGTTTTTTAGTCAGCTCCAAGAGGATGTACTCTACGGGGAAATTAGCTAAAAAGGGTTGTACCTCTACAGGGAATGTATTCCTCCTAATGGGTACTGCTCTTTAGTCGGCTAAGAGTTTTACATCTGCTGACAATGCAATCCTCATAATGGGTATTGCTCTTTAGTCAGCTCCGAGAGTTTTACCTCAACGGGGAATGCAGTCCTCATAACGACTACTGCTCTTTAGTTGGCTCCGAAGTTTTACCTCTCCGGGGAATGTAGTCTTCCTAATGGGTACTGCTCTCTACTCGTCTCCAAGAGTTTTAAATCGTTGCCAATGTTGGATCAAAGTTGTCTTGTGGGAAGAACGTCTATTGATAGTACTTCAAGTTGAAAGTGTTACAGAGGACCCAAAGTTGTCCCGTTGCTTTTTTTTAGGTAGCAAACTCCAAAGTCAACTACTTAGTCCACCATGTAAAGTCCTTCCCAATTGGCTTCAAGCTTTCCACTATTCCATTCTTTAGTACTCAAAACAACCTCTTTAAGGACAATGTCTCCCAATTCAAAAGTCCGAGTTCTAATTCTTTTGTTGTAAGTTCGTCGGAGTTGGTTCTGACAAGAGAACATTGTCTGTAAATTCCTTCTCTCTTCGCTGAAGCTCAAGTCAGCTTAGAGAAATTCATCGTTCTCTCAATTCTTCATTGATATGGTCTCAGTAGTCGGCAAGAGCACCTCGGTTGGGATCACAACTTCAACCCCATAAGCTACGACACACGGGGATTCACCCGTTGGTTTCCGAGGGAGTTGCCCAGTATGCTCATAATACTTCATTGAGGATCTCGACCCACTGTCCTTTGGTTACTTCTAACTTCCTCTTGATGTTGTCCAAAAGAGTTATTAGTGACCTCAGCAAGCCCGTTCCCTTGTGGGTAGAAAGGTGCCAAGAAGATTATTTGGATTCCATCCTCTTGGTGGAGACATCTAGCTAAGATGGAATGTTGCAGATGGGAAACTTGGTGACCACCTTGATGGAATGTGCTTGAAAGTACAGCCTCAGTCTCCTCGTCGAGAACACCAAAGCGATAATAATTTTCTAGAGCCTACGGTAGTTCAACTTGGAGCAATTGAGGGTCTTGTTGATGTACACCGGCTTCTTTGTCCTCCTAGTGGTCCTCACCAACAGTAAGCCCACTGATCAGTCAGTAGTCAACGAATAGATGGAAAGCTCTTTCCCTAGCTCTGGCTTGGAGAGCACTGGTGGCTCCCCCAATTACTTCTTCAAACCTTGGAAGGCTTCTTCGCAATCTACCAACCACTCGAACCTACCCGACTTCAAAAGTTTGACGAAAGTGTCACATTTGTCAAAATACTTCAAGATGAATATGTTTAGGGTTGTTATTCTTCCTATCAGGACCTGAACCTATTTCTTGCTCTGAGGTGAGGACATCTCCTGGAGTGCTTGGATCTGCTCTAGGTATGCGGTTCCTTAGGGGGTTAGCAATTAACCCAAGAATCTACCCAAGGTGACGACAAAGGTTCACTTGGCCCGATTCAGCTTCATCTAAAATTGGTGCAATTGGCCAAAAATCCTCCAAGTGTCAATTTCGCTCTCGGCTCTTCACAAGCATGTTGTCAATGTGGATCTTCATACTGTTCCCAAGCATGTCTAGGAACATGACGGTGACTACTCGCTGATAAGTCACTCTCAAGTTCTTAATTCTAAAGGGCATAACTCAATAACAATACATGCCCTTGTCGGTGATGAATGAAGACTTCTCGTCCTCGGGATTCAAGGGAATCTGGTTATACCCATAGTACCTATCCATAAAGGATAGCAAAGCATGGCCCGAAGTGGCAATCATTGATTGATCCGGGGCATGGGGAAGCCATCCTTAGGCATGCTATGCTGAGGTTGGTGAAGTCAATGTAGACTCTAACCTTACCATTTTTCTTTGGAACAGCAACTATGATGGCGATCCACTCCGAGTACTTCACTTCTCAGATAAACTAAACCTTAAATACCTTCTGAACCTCCTCATTCATGGCCTCGTAGAGGTGAGGAGTTAGCTTCCTCGAATTTTAATGAACATGTCAGATGCTAGGATCAACATTGAGATGACGGCACACGAACTCGGGGTTTAGGCCGGGCATGTCTTTGAAGGACTACACGAACACATCCCAGTTTCTCTTCAAGAACGCCACCAAGTCGACTTTCTCAGAATCCAATAAGGATGTGCCAATGATCGTGGCCTTCTCAAGGTTGTCACCAATGTCGACTTCTTCCACGGGCTTGATAGTCGGGGGAGTTTCTGCTTTCAGGTCAATAGGCTACCGATCGGGATCTTGAGGTGCAAGTTGACTGCTATACTGGCTCCTTCTCGACCACACCTTTCTCCTTCCCCCTTCTAAACTTGTCCCCAAAGTGATGGTCAGGCTCCTGGCAAATTCAATGGCCACCACTTGGCACTGTTGGGCTACAATTTGGTCCTCATGGATCTTCATGATCCCCTCTGATGTGGGGAATCGGATCACTTGGTACTTGGTAGAAGGAAGTTGGAATGGCTCTCAACTCATGGATCCATCTACCGAGAATGGCTTGGTATGGAGATGGGGTGTCCAAGATGACGAGGGTTGTTTGGAGTGTAATGGGACCTGTGACGATTGACAGAGCCATCTCTACGAGAGGCTAGGTGGTAGCTCCATTGAAGTCGACTAGTGGCGAACTTGGGGAGCCGAGCTTATCCTTAGACCCATCTTCTTAAAGGTGGGGAGGAATAAGACGTCGACGGCACTCCCGCAGTCGATGACGACTCGTCGAACGTCCCACCCCCAATGTTGAGAGTGATTACCAGGGCATCATAGTGTGGGTGGTCGATCCGCTCTAGATCTTTGTACAAGAACAAAATGACGGGACATGCTTGCTTCTCGAAAGTCAAGGCGACTTAGGACACCCCCAGGTCGAACTCTGTGCTGCCAACTAATCTAGTCGGTTGATGGGATTGCTTGGCCCCCGCCCACCTCTCCAGTCGGTCTTGCTCCTGGTGTACACCAGCGGGCATTCCAAATCGAGGATAGGACCATCATGGATAACATTGATGGTTCCTTAAGGTCAAATTGCTCTTGGAGTCAGGATTGGACGATGCAATCTCTCCTCAGAGAGGTCTTGCCGAGGATCATCTTGGCGTGTTGGCTGCTCGGATAGGACTATGAACTCCTTGAGCAGTAGCTCAATGTAGTTCTAATGGAGTGCTTCAGACTGTTGCATCTGTGGGTATCATGGCCTTTGCACTTGTGGAAGGCACAAAACTAACTTATGTCAACATACTTGCCCTCCTGAAGTTGATTACCCAACTTCGGCCATGTGAAGGACTCCTACATCTTGGTCAAGATCTCGTCAACGGGGACGTTCAAGGCTGAGAATTGCCTTTTTGGTTTGCTATCTCGGTCCTCCCGCTCCTTGGGGGGATTCCTCCCTCTTGTTGCCAGAGGGGCTTCCCCAAGAAACCCCCTTGCTCTTCTCCTTCTTCAAGGCTGAGATGGTCTACTAAACAGTTCCCTTCACAACCTCGGAGGTTAGTTTCCAATCTAGCATATCTCTCTACTCGACTGTCGAGGTCCGACATGGTCAATAGCAGGTTCTTCTCCAGGGACTATACAGCCAATACCTCGGCTAGAGGACATTCTTGAAGGCCACTACCATGACGGCCTCATCAGCACTCGAGATGGAGGTTCTCAAGGTACATAAATGGATCAAGAACTTCCTCACAGCCTCGTCAACTTCCTGTTTGACAATGAAGAGGGTGTCCAAGAGGGCTAGTACTTGTGGTTGCAAGCATACTGGGCTAGGAACACATCACACAACTCGTCGAAGTTGGAGATGGAGTTGCAGGGGAGTTTGTGGAACCAAAACAGGGAGTTCCCACGTAAGCTGCTCAGTCCAACAAAGGACCACATCATCATGCATCCAAAGCGTCATAGTCTGCTAGTAGTGAAGGAGGTGCTCTAAGGGGTCAGTGTTGTCCTCAAACATGATGAACTTTGGAATGCTCAGGCTCGAAGGCAAGTCGGTCTTAAGGATGTTCGATGTGAAGGGCGAGCTACGCATGTCCTTCAAATTAATCAGGTAGGTGTTCCTTGACGAACCTCTGGGCTCAAACAGAAGGGCAATCAACTCATCCTTGCCCTTTCTGGTGATTGCTCAGATTTCGGACTTCATCTTCTCAAACTTGAGGACCCCGACTTCTTGTGACCACCCCTTAGTCACAAGTCGAGGATTCGCCGGAGGAGGTGGTCAGACAAAGTCGGAGGAAAAGTACTCGGATTCGGATTCCCCGTTGAGCTTGATATCCAATGCTTTTCCGAAGTTGTTAGCCTCATTCACCCCAACCTGCCTTCTTTCTCGGCGAACCACTGCCGAACCCATCCTCCTAAACCGAGGATGGGCAAAATGCACTAATCTCTTGGGGGGCCTACCCCTGAGAGACAGTATCTCACCCTGCTGATCTCCTCTGGTGGCCAAGATAGTGAGCTCCCGCTTCAGCTCATTATTCTCTTGGGCTAACTCCTCCATTTGTTTCATCCGTTCCTACTAGAGTTTAAACAACTCGGCCAACTGGAAGTCAAGTCCTACCTGCCCCGTGAGGGGCTCTACTCAGGCATGAGGCCCTAGAGGGAGGGAAGGCAGGTTATGGTCCACTTGACTCCTAGTTTTGTGCATCATGACTCTAATAGAAAATAGAACATCTTGGCTTGTCGTTCCTACAAACGGCGCAAGAAATGTGCAAATCTTGGCTAAGATGGATAAATCTGACCAAACACCTCAATGTCCGACTTGAATGACCGACTAGTTGTTCCTGGTGATAAACACATAAGTCGGTTACTCAAGTCAAGAATGAGTTAGTGAGCTTTTAGAGAGATTCTCGGTGATCTAAATTTTTTTCGTCCTCTTGTACAATGGGGGAGGATCTCTAATTATAGAAGTCCTGGTGGTAGGTGGTATGTGATGTCTCCCAAGTGCCAAGCATGGCCGTAATATTGCGATGTTGGCACCCATGAAAACAAAAGACACGTCTCTCTTTTCATCATTGCAAGAAGGTGTGTCACGTCCCATCCCGAGTAGGTGAAAATTGAACCTGCTTGTGGAATCATGCTGACTTAACCTGAGTAGCAAAGCTCCTTCGCCAAGCTAATCTTCCTCGAGAAGTCGACTCTCACCTCAGCCAAACCAGACTCTGTGTTGGTCGATATATTTGAAATAGAGGTTAATTTTATCGGTTAGAGCAAGTTGGACCAAGATGCCTTTACTCGGACCCGAGTTGATAAAGGACATCTTTATGAATCTCAAGGTTACACGTGTACGGCCCTAATGAAGGCCATTTTTAGGCGCAAACACTTATGTTGGGACAAGGCATTGTGAACGATGATGAATTCTCAACATATGGAATAAACTGTACGGACATGTCGGCTTATCAAGCTTGTGGGGGACATGTAGGCATATCAAGCTTGTGGGGGTCGGTGTGTTTTACACTCATCAACATCAAACGTCGACAGACGTCCATGTATTTGTATATAAAACAGAACCAAATAGCAAGATGTTCACCTTCTTATGAAGTCGAGAAAATAATGATGTCAAATAAATAATTAATAAATTAGTTAATAATACGAGGATGAACAATTTTTTTTTAAGTGGGATAAACTAAAACTAATATATACCAATTGACTCTTTTAAATTTTTCTAGCAATAACTAAAAGAAGGAAATAGTCATTAGACATGAGTAAAAAATAGAAGTAAAAGGAACACCTGAAAATGCTGATTATGCTCGGGCACAACATTACTCTTTTCTAGCACAACCACTGGTCTCCCAACAATATCCAGGTGGGAATATTTTACCTGCATTAAACCTTAAGCACCATTAAAAGAATAAACAACTTCCAAATTTCAAGATGATACACAAAGACAAACATATAGGATAACAAGTAAAGCCAAAAGAATAACAGAAAAAGAAAAGAGGAAGAGGAAGGTTGAGTATTGCATACCTCTTGCCATTGTTTCGCTGCAAATGGAACAGAAACAGAAATATCTTTCGACCCTTCAGGCAAAACAACCTGTAGACAGAAATACAATGTTAAGAGTTAAGAGTAGAAATGCATCATGTTTTTAGATTTTTTTTTTTTCTGATATTAGATCAAACACTTTACTGCAATTTTCATAGATCTGACCTCTAATTATATTCCACAAAAAAAAGAAGGAAAAGTATGAGTTTCTAAGAATATAAAACAATAGGATGGCATCTATTTATCGTAGTTAAATAAATGAATAAGGAAAGAGGAAAGAACAAAAGAAATTTAAGGTTTATAAACGACATCAGCATGGCAGGAACCTTCATAGAAGTCAATGCTGCAAGCAAGAAAAAAGCACACTTCCGACATCACAGGTGCAGATTTCTAGATAAAAATTCCTCTTTAGTATATATATATACTCAACTCTCCTTAGCTATCAAAAAAGGAAATTTCTAGATTTAGATAAACTGCAAATGCATTAGTACTTTAACTAACAGTAACCATGGTCCCCCAATCCCCATGCGCTAAACAAGAGCGATCCAACCAAGTTAGTGAATTTAGTCTACCTCATACAAGTTAGTACCAAACCCACAAAAATCAGTATGATTCAAATTCTCAAGTTACACCAACAAATAGTCATCATTAAAGTTGCAAAAACAGACAATCTATGCTCCAGACCAGATGTAGTTTTATTATATGCATAATAAATGTGTACATCCATATATAGGTAGTATTGATTACATCTGTTAGTGAAATACATGAAGAACTGTGAAAAGGAAAATTAGGCCAAGGTATGAGTGTCTTAGTTATTGAATCAGAAAGACGTATGACATCTAACTATAATTTACTTGCCTTCACAATGTGATTGTCAATGACCACGTCGTCCATCGGGCAACCAAAAGTGATATTTAGGAAACGCTTGCCCTCTGATTCAAATAAAAAGTCTTGAAGTGGTAATCCATAGCCAATAGTAAAAGATGTTCTCCAACCACCAAACATTGGATATCGAGGTTCAATTTCCAATTCTGTCTGCAGATAGGAACAAACCTCAAGTGAAATTCAGGAACAACAAAACCAAAGATCCACTTTCCCATGCATCTTCTCTACCTATCAAGAATGACTCCTCGTATATAACAGAAACAGTGTTCAGCACTCATGCATCAATAATTCACCTTTCTAAAATCACCCCATAAATGTGATGTTGAGATATTGCCAATTTCATCTCTGTAATAAACGGAATGAGCTCTTGGTGGCAATCTTGCAATAAGATTCCTAAATGATGATGCTCCTCTCACATGGGGTCTAGCTTGATAATCAATCCTGCATTATACAAGAAAAACAGGTTGGAATGGTCCAAGTAACATGCTAGACAACAACGATAAAATCCAACCTCAAATTCAGTTTGATCATATGGTGGAAACCATCCTCACCAACCCTCACCAATCTCAATTAAACCATTAACTATATATATATGAACCAACCTGGAGAATCCGCCTTTGTTATGAGCACCTCCATGAACAAGTTTGTAATGCTCTGTGACCTGCACGTTGCCCCAATGGGAAATTTCTATCTCTCGCAGCAGCTCTTGTGCAACTGCAAAGGGTCGGTTGTTTTCATAATGGACGACTACAGGCGAGAATGAAAAGGCAGGAAGATTCTCATATGGACCATATTTGATCTCTGAATCTACGAGCTTTGTATTCTGAAGTTTTGTGTATGATTCAACTCTAGGACTAGGAAGCCTAACACTGAGCAACTGGACCTTGACTTCATAAGGAGAGAGATAGTAGGCACTATCCTGGAATAAGACAAGCTGAATATCGGCTTGAGTAATTTCCTCCGGGAATGGTTGCAGAGAATGGGTGAACACGGCCAACACATCCAATGTTAAACTTTCCCCCTTACCCAATCCCTTGGGTAAAGATACTGAATAGAAGGTCAAAGCTGGAGGCATTCCTTCGGGGTGAACAACTTCAATAGGGAGACTGACAGTAGACCCTTTTGATTTCCCTTTTCCTTCATTAGTCGATGATATCAAATATGCCAAGTTTTTGGCCTGGTAATCAGGGAAGGCCAATAAAACCTCTGACACGATGTCAGGACCTGCATTCTCTACCTACAAAACAAAATAAGAGAATTTTTGGAATCAATTGTGTATGCCCAAAATAAATAAATAAGAAAAGAATATCAATGAACGGCATCATTAGCAGTAGGTAAAAACATATTAGTATATTACATTATCATAAACTTGATCAAAATTCAAGAAAAAAACTTGAGAAATTCATCAAGTTTACACTACAATGAATATCTTCTACGGTTCTACCAAATAAATGTCATCGAATAATCACAACAGAATCAGGAAAAGGAAATAATAAGGCACCTTTAGAGTTGATGTGATGCGTACGATCTGTGAAGTCAAATCAATCTGCAAAAGATCCGACGTGGTCACCACGGTTGATAATGAGAAACAAAACACATAAAACAACTTCACGAAGAATTGATGATTAATCAATGCAGTTATTTAAAGAATTCTTCACATTTGTGTAGCAGCATGCCAGCATGATACATAAAATGAGCCATTAAAGGCCTGAGAGATTACAATATAAGGATGCATCCTCAAAATCCATATTGCCTACAATGGGGAAAACTCACACTCCGACAAGATATTTATGCCATCATGGTGTCTCATCTTGTCACATGAAACAAAAGAACCTGCAACCACTCACCTTGTTTTACATCCATTGCTGACCAAACTGTAAGCTATAAACACCAAACACCAGAAATCACTATTTTGTGCACTAACTCGCTCTCATCTACCCTCTTGAAGGTGTCTACCTTCGTGACATAAAGAAGGAATCTTGGGTAGTGTAGGCAAGGTTGTGAGTTTGGGTCCACTGAAAAATAGAATGGAAGCTTGCTTATTTTTCTAATTTTTTAAGCACATCTATTGAACTCCTTCATATATACTTATTGCTCTCTCGTAAAAGGATTTTCTGGTAACATACTAGGAGTCCAGAAAACGAATCCCCTAACCTCCCTTCCATTTTGTCATCATTCCAGAGGAGCTAGGTAGGATGATCACAAAGGTGCCTCATTGGGTTTCATTGAACATTTTGAAGGAGATGACAGCATTCTTCAAATTCTGTACCAGTTAACGATGCCATCTGATAGCAACAGATCTTTGTGTTGAAGAGTTGAATTGAGAATCCAATTTTTCGAGTAGTATGGAAAAAAACCATGTCTTTCGGGAAACACATTATAGAGAGTAATTTGGAGATGGTAGAGTAAGGATTTCATTTTCTTTAGACAAGTGGGGTCCTGACAGTTGAGATTGGGCTCTATACACATAGAGGTTCAGGTCTGCTTACTACTACAGTACATCAGATTATCAGAACAAATTCTTGTTCGGCAATCATCTTCAACGTACACTGTGTTCTATGAATTATCCAACCATCTTCAAGGTCGCCTTCTTCATCATTGTGATTATAATAACCACAAAGGCACAAACCTATTCCAGCAAGTTTGATCAAACCACAACCAGGCTTGTGTAAAATTAATGTTGACGCAAGCTTTATGGCAGCAAGGACAAATCAGCGAGTGGGCATTGTAATTAAAGATCATAATAGCAACTTTATTGCAGCTCGGAGCTCTCCAATTGTTCCACCCAAATTGGAAGCAGCAGAGGCTTAAGCACTCTTCCACAAACTCTGATTCAGGCTCGAGCTAGGCCTAATAGAGGTGGAGCTGGAATGGGATGCACAAGGACTAATTCCTTTTTTGCAGAGCAGAGGAAGTAATATTGATCAACCAAAGAGATCTTAGAAGACTTTCTCCAGTTTGCATCTGGCTTTCGAGGCATTTAGTTCTCCCAATCACCTCAAAAGAGCAATTTCGTGGCACATAATTGGGCTATTAGAGGTTTTTCATTTGATCAAGTACTCACGTGGCATGACTTCCCTCCTCTTTGGCTAGGAAAACTCGTTCTGTTTGATAATCTAAACTGGATACCCAGTCACTAATGCTGGGGTAATTTTTGTTCTATGTATTCCTTTTCCTCTGTTATATAAATGATATCTATGTCCTACCAAAAAGAAAATGCATTTACAGATTAGAGCAAAAAGATAGATTAGATGTATGTTCATGTAGGTGAGCTTATATATGTGATTGGATCGTCGCTAAAAGGATGCAAAGATGAATTAAACTCCAGTCTTCAGGAAAAAAAATTAGATCAGAACCACTTTGATCTCTTCGAGGACGAAAATCAATCAGAAATTTTACATAAAAGGAGAAAAAGAAACATCGAAAACCCTAAAAACTCGAGAAACCAGAGGAATTGTTACTTCGAGATGAGAAAATTAGATTAACTTACTCGTCGATCAACCTTGGAGAGGATCAGATCGGAGAGCACAGGTGTCAAGACAATCGCGATCGAAAAGATGAAGAAAGCCAATCGAGACGCCATATCTCTCTCGCTCTGTCTCTTTCACTCGATCTCTCGAGCCCTAAAACCTCAGTCGACGATGGAGGTGTAATAAAAGGCTCTCTTTTGAGTTTCTGACGATCGTAGAACCAGGATTTACTTCTAAAACGCTTTGGTGAGTGGTGACAAATGACAATTAATTACTGCTCCGGGTAACTTGACATTCTTGAGTACACTTGCATGACCGGCGGTCACAATATGAGCCACGTGGCACATTTAAGAGGACACTGACCGGATGGATGTTTGGCCAATCTGGGTGGACCTACAACCAAAAAATCAGCCTGGTTAGTGATTTCTAAGCGTTGGATTGCAGGTCATTTTCATGGGTTAATTTTAACCCTGGAATTTGAGCATTATTTGGAGTACAAGATGGAAAGTTTTGAAATCGCTATTTTCGGTTTGTATGTAGGGATTGGCCAAACATACATCATCGTCCTATCAAAATGCGCCACCTGGCTTATATTGTTGGCGGTCAAGGTTTATATGACCCCGGCCATACAAGTTTTACTCCTCCATTCTTGACTCCCATAGTAGAGAAGCACTTCATAAATTAGGACAGTTTAAATGAGAATTCTCTATACCTCTAGTGAGAAAATTTTGTCTTTGTCCTGGCATTTTCTCATCCAGATAGAACTATACGCTGGCGCAGTGGTAGAACCAGAATAGGGGTTTGCTCCCTCTGATCTTGTGTTCAAAACTCGCGGGCCTCCTAACTTACCCTTTGATATAAAACACACACACACACACACACACACACCCACCCCAAAAAAAAGTGGGGATACCCTTTGATATCAAAATAAAAAAGAAAGAGAACTATACACCAAAAATCAGTCTGATGGTGGTTTCTAGGCATTGGATCTAAGTACCCAAAATAATGCTCAATCCCTGATTGGAAATCAGCCAATGATTAGAAACCACCAATCAGGCTGAATTTTTGGTCTATATGTCCATCTAATGATGGTTCAAATATCCACGCGGCCATTAATCTCTAAGAATAAAGCACGTGCCATTTTTAGGTTGGTGTTCGGATAAAAAAAACATAAGCATTAAAATTTCTCTCCCTGTGCGGCACAGTCAGATGATAATCACGAAACAAACGTCATTGATCAATCCAAGAAGATGCTTGTAGATTGAAAAAAAAAAACTACGCCACAGAATTCTGTATGATATCCCTAAAAAAGCCATGAGAAAGTAGACTTTGCTGATGGACTACAGAATGAGCCACATGGCACGCTTTTAGAGATCGCTGACTGTATAGATGTTTGGCCGATCCCCAAGTGTACCTACATACCAAAAATCAGCCTGATCAATGATTTCCAACCTTTTAGATCTTTGTACCACAAATAATTTTTGAACTCCTCGGAACATAGTGGAATCGGCATGAATCCATGGATCTACCTCAATCTTAAGGGAATCACATAAATCTCTGTGTTGTGTGTGATTGCCTATCTTATAGACCTAAAACTGATTTTGAGGGGTTTGGAGGAGTTTCACACAGAGAGTAAGATTTGCCTGACCAACCACAATATAAGCCATGTGACAATTTATTAGAGGACACTGACCATATAGATGTTTGACCAATACGTAAGTGGACCTACAAACCAAAATTCAGCCTGATTAGTGATTTTAAACCTTTGGATCTTTGTACGGAAATACTGCTCAAAATCCTATAGTTAAAATCAACCAACGAAAATGACTTCAACTAACGCTTAGAAAGCATTGATCCGGTTGATTTTGGGTTTGTAGGTCCACTTAGGGATTGGCCAAACATCTATACGGTCAGTGTTCTCTAATAAATTGCCACGTGGTGTGGGTGGTCAGGCAAGTCAAGGACGCTGATTGTTAGTAAACGGTGCAGGAGTCAGGTTAACCAAGATTTTGAACAGGGTATTTGGCAAGCATCATCAAGAACTCTGAGCTCCAACTTGAACTGCAGCAGTTCCCAAGTTTTTAATTTGCCTAATTCCTTTGTACGACAATTATTACTCAGAAGATCAAAGTTTATTATTTATACTAGGGGGACGCCACGTGCCTTTCACCTTACACGTAACACACTCTTAGAGATCACCGAGGATGCTTGGCCCATCCCTAGATGGACTTACATGCAAAAAATCAGCCTGATTAGTAATTTCTAAGAATTTGATAGGAGTCGTTTTCATGGATTGATTTTTAACCTTAGACTTTGAGCATTTTTATGAGCCACGTGGCACACTTACAAATCTCTGAGCATATGGATGTTTGTCCCAACCTTAGATGGACAGATAACTAAAAATTCACTTGATTAGTGATTAATAAGCATGAGATTACAGTCATTTTCATGTGTTGGCACTATGTCTAAACCAAAGTTTAAAGGAGGCCGTTTTAACGGTTAAATGGACTGGGGGCGTTACCGTTAAAATGGATTGAAACGGCCAGGGGCAAAATGGGAAAAATAGAAAAATAAATTTAACGGAAAAATTGGCGCTGAAATTCAAATTTTGAAACTTGAAAATTAAAAAAAAAATAGAATTTAATAAAAATTAAACAGATTTTGACAGCCGTTTTTCATAAAATTTTTCAGAATTTAACAGTTGTTTAAACGATTTTAACGGCCGTTAAAACAAAAAATGGCCGTTAAATTCAAAAACGTTAAAACGGTTTCAACAAAAACAGGCTTGGGGGGTTACCGTTTAAATGGCCGTTTTTAAAACCATGATCTAAACCATTGATGTTCTATGAAAGTTGTGGCGTTATCCGGATTCCAAACACCTGAATCTCCAAGGCCATGGGACAAGTTCGAAGAACGGCCAATGGTTAACATAATGGGCGTTGTAACAGTTACGCCTCGACCCTGTTACGTTTTTTTTCCATTATATTGAGCATTGTTTTGGAAGAAACAAAAATCATTGGTTTGTCATTATCGAGGTTTCTTTGAAAAAATATTAATATTATAATAATATTTATTAACCTTTTTTAATCAGACGGGACTGATGTGACCCTGTTATAACAGATCATTTAAAACCTTGGTTTAAAGTTTAAACCATGGTTCAAAATGTCTGTTATAACGGTAACGCTCAACTCCATTCCATAATTGGATATCCATTATAACATAAGTTATTTTGGATTTTTTTTTTTTTACCGTTATCCAGTTTTTTTTTTCTAAATCTTTTGAACAAAAATAATAATATTCTAATCATTTTTTTACTCAGGTGTGACTAATTTGACCCAAAAATTATATTGAATTTGGAGAAAAGTTTTGAAGACATTTAGAAGCAGCGATCATGGGCCAATGATGTTGCACCAGGTACATTTAATGTAGGGGCAATGATATTGCGCCAGGTTAACCCTTGTGTACCTGGCGCAATCTCATTGGCCACATGATCGCTGCTTCTAAATTTCGGCGGCTTCAAAAATTTTCTCTTGAATTTGGTAGTTCTTTTTCCTGTTGCCTTCCTGCTTCATCCATAAGGCTCTGATTATGTTCACAGGAGGTGGAAGAATCTCACCATGCTCTAGTATAAAGTGCATATGATCATCAATCTGGAGCAAACGATCATTGTGTCAGCGAAAAAATTGGAAGGCCGAAGAAAAACCAGGTGCAGATCAAGTTTCATTTATGGACAAGTATGTCACATGTACAAAATACGTCGCCAGCACACAGCAAAGCCATATTCCTTGAAACACTCAAGCTTTCCTCAAACACAAATATCACATTTCCTGTAACGGAATTAAAAAAACTGATACAACTGATCGCCATTGCCACTGCCAACACCGGCACTACCACCACATCGTCATCATGGTCACGTTCGAAGGTTAGGCTTCACGAATGAGAAGTCGTCTTCATCATGGGACTGTTGTCCCCCATCATGAATGTGTTGTCTTGTTCCAGACTCTAGACCCTCATAATCCGTAATAGCAATCAGGTTGGTTGTCGATGATGTAGGTGATGTGTCACCTTCCAAGTCTGACATGTCATGGTCCGAGTATCTCCTACTGGATGAACGCGTTGAGTGCCCAGTAGTCTTGAACCGGTGAAGTGGATGAGCTGGGGACTGCACTGGCGATGCACCCGGACTCCCGCCCAGGATCCTAGAAGGAGATCGCCCCCCTTTATTCCTCTTCACAGCTGCCTTATGCCATTTCTTTAGGGCCCTTGACGTGTGTTCGTCAAAGATAGACTTCTTCATGGTTGATCCCATCTGCATATTTCCCACCATAATAGTCATTTAGTTTTTTTTTGCAGAACTGGCAGTGCTTTGGTGATTTTCTGAAACTTGTATAGATTACAATGCCTTCTACAGAATGGAACTTGGTGAGTTTGACTTAAGCCCATCTCTCTGTAGGTCACACAACATAAAGTAACAGTACCTGAGTTACGAGGGCGTGGAGCGGAAGTGTAATGTAGCTGCACATAACTTGGACTGCCACCCTGCACCATCCCAAATAAAATTCAGCCAAAATTCTAGAGTTCAAGCTCATAATTCCAAAAAGTCGGATCATCCATATCTCTGGCATAAGAAACCTCATATAGATAATATATGACCAATTGAATGGAGGATCCTAACCCAACTGCAAGTGGGTCACATGTCCAGCACAGGCAAGTCTATATGGTAATCAGACGTGCAGATTCCTCGTTTTTATGCTCTCACCAGAGTGAGGTAATGATACCATAACTTGAAGAGGCTACTTCTATAGTGTGGAGAAACAATTCACAGAAACTAACACTTACCCAAGAGCAACTCTTATAATTATAAGCTTGAAATTCGCATGAAAACAAGATTTCAACCCGAACTCGTACTGCATTAGAGGAAAATGTTCGCATTAATACTTATGAGATAATTGTCATGAAACTAGGAATGATCATCGAATGTTGACGAGAAAGAAAGAGAACAGTTCATTACCCATATCCACAAGAAATACGTTATTTGGAATGCATTCTGCACAAAACAATAAGACAATAGGCCTGTTAGAACATCTTAGGCCTTGGTTCCCATTACGCAGAAAGTGGTTAAAACAGAAGACAAACACTTAGAGTCTGGACTGACGAGGAAGAACTGGTTATCTCCTTGACTGCGTCATCCACACTTTCCATGAACACCCAAAAGAAGACATGTTGGGTGGTTAGGATGACTGGAATTTTATTGGATCCATTTTTTATCCAAGGAGGTCTCCAGGTAGGACTCATCAATCCATAGGCCCAGGGAGGACATTTCTTATGCCCCTTCCTTATAAAGAAAGTATTCGGAAGACTAAAATACAGCCAAGAATAATGAAGTAAAAAGTATTTGGAATGTGTTTTGACTCCAAGTATTCCTTTTCAAAGATAAGCTGGCATGCCCAAATGACTTCTTTTCCGTGTAGAATCCATCAAGAGGAAATTTAAGCTACTCACTACTATAGTAACTGTCTACCAATGGCATGACAGTGTACTTAGCAGAGGGGTGTGCGTGGGAGACCTCTGAAGCCAAAAACCAACCCAATCGGATTTATCAACGTGTTTCTGGACTTTTCACGATACATTCCAAAATGTCCAAAATAATGCAATAGACAGTTAAAGTAATCCAGATGGGTTGTTTTTAGGCTAGGGCATCCCCCACTGGAACCCACTGAAAGGTGGGTCTGACCCCATCTCAACCAGAAAGTCATTAGTAGAACGCCCTTGTGTTCTACAAAATGGTTTATCTTAGATCTTGTCAGCCATAAGAGAATCAGTCAATACCTGAAACAGAATGAAATGGATGAGATATAGAACTAACTGGGGCCGACCAAACCAAAAATACTTGTCACTGACTTGCACAAGAGGAATCCCTTGAACCACTGCATGTCTTTCTTGGATGTCAATAGCCATTTGCGCTATAATAGCTTGAAGCTTTGTTCCAACCGCTAAAATTAACTGCAACCAATCAATGGACAGAATTTTTTTTAGTGAACTGAAAAATTAGTAAAAATCAAATGTAATGGTGCAAAGACTACTTACAATTAGAGGAACTATGGATGCCCAAAACAATGCCTGCCATCCTGAAAGAAACAGAATGATTCAATTAACAAGACCAAATGTTACTGAATTTAAAGAGTGAAGAGTATTTACTAGGAGATGGGGTATTTGAAAAAAGAGGTAACTCACCGTTAACATTTAGAAGCAAAAAGATCACAACCGAAGCCCATAAAAGAGGACTGCAAACATCATAAAAAAAATTTAGGACACAGCAAGATATCAGGTCACATGAATCCCAACATAACTTTAAAACAATTTAACCAAATTTAGCTTGAGAAAGCCACAAATAATATCATTTTACCTGATTCCCACGACTACCTTGAAGTCATCCTCTAATGACCTTTTAATATATTTTTGGAAGTTAAACTTGCTTCCAGGGGCTAAATGAACCTATAAGAATAAACAGCCAACACATTACAACAGAATACAACAAGGGATACTAGAGATTTTGAAGTTGAACAAACTCACAGTGATGAATCCATGGCGCATGGTCAGGTAGTCAGCCTTACGAACAGACGTGAAAAATTGCTGAAAGAAGCAAACCTGGAAGAGATGGATATTTAACTAGTGTCACACCAATCTGATAATAAATTATGATATTATGCGTACAAGAACCAGTCAATTGGCATAAAGGTTCTACAGAGGTAGAACTGAGAGCATTGATGGAATGAGGGTGTTGGCGAGTCTCTGTTGCGGCTGCTAACAAGAAATAGGATACTCGTGATTACAAGGGCATTGAGAAATGGGATAGAACCTTGAAGATTTACTTTCATTCTCAATGGGACTTGAGCCAGAGTTGGGATATTAGTTTTTTTTTTTACGAATATCATGAGAAAAGTCAGATTACAAAATATTCTTACAATATAAAACAAGATTGGAATCCTATTCCAGAAACTGGTGTGTGATTTCACGAAAGATGTCTCATGAGTAAGCCTGAATCTCGAAGGATCTGCACGAGTAGAGATAACCCAGTTCAGCTTCAAAGAGATTAATCAATGAAAAGTAAATATGATGCTAAAATTAAATTGGCATTTCATTTTCGAAAGTAACCTCGAACAACTTCAAACTAGAACCATAGGAAATAAAAGGGTTTGTCATCCAACAAAATACCATTGGAAAATTCATAGTCTTGGGATGTAGTCTCCCTCTCCCACTCCTTCCATCCACGAATCTGCAAGGAAGAGCTTTGTCAATGAACCACAAAGTATTATTCACTATAGTGTAACTTATCATCTTAGAGATGGTAATTACCATCTATACATTCAATACCAAGACATTGGGCTGCCAATGAGCTGGATCTTTAGGTCCAACTGCTTCCAGGCTGGGCCCGGCACCACATTTCCATAATATTTTGAATTGGACCCGAATCAGGCCAAGTGAACACCTGTTTCTGGACATTTATCAAGCTGAGCTCAGGTTTGGCTTGACCTTAAAGGTCAACAATACCAAGACATGCCCAGGTTGACCATGGCCTGGCTGGCTCGCCCAAACATGACCATCTACAGCCCCATCACTCTTATCAAAGAAACCCAAGGTGAGTGCAGGGTGTAGGACCCACCATTCAAATGGTCCACCTAGAACATCTCCCAAGTCCAAATCAATTGACTAGATGATCAAAGCCATTATTAGACTTTCTTTCTGGAATCATCACCATATTTTTTTACCATCCAAAAGAATGTGGTATATTGTGCAATTGTGATCATTCAATCATGTTGATTGTTGAACTAGGTGATCTCCTAGATGGGACCTATCAAATGGTGAATTCCAATTTCCTTTTGTGTCATGTATCCTGATAATCTGTTTATAGATGTGATAATTGTCAATAATACTCGAGTCCACAGATTCAACCTGCCAATACTACTTCAAGGTTTGAAACTTCAAGTACTACTAGAAAACCATAGAAATAATCCTACATATCCACCCACCTTTAGTCTTCCAAGCATCATCGTTATGGCACTATATGCTACATGAAAGACTGCTAGAAAGAATATGAAGATGTGTAATTGATGTAATCCATTTGCAGATATAAGCGGCTCGTACCCCTGTTGATAGTAATCACATTAGTTACTATTTAGGAAAGATAGTATGTATATTATTTGTAGAACGACAGTTTATTTCGTATAAAACAACTTGCTGAAAAGTACGCTATAAAGATCCTATTCAAGAGTGGTGACTATAAAGAGTTATTAACAAAGTTGATAAACTAAAAGGCTACCAAAATTTAATAGTAATACTTTTTTCTCCTTGAGTTCTAATAAACAGGCATCTGAGTCGACGATTCATGATTCATGATTCATGACCCTGTTGATTGGAGTGTGACCAACATATGGGTCTTTTGATGTTTCTATAAGTAGACAATCATTCTCAACTAGATTAATCTAGTTTAGATATATTCTTACCAGAAAAAGAAGTTTGTACAGTACAAGTCTAAAAACGTACATCCTGGTGCAAGTGTGACATGGGATAAAAGAAACATTTCTGTTTGATTATGCCAATGTACAAGGTTTTATTGTTACCCAAACCTCTTCGTACTGCTTTCAATTACATTGAAACACCACCTCTGCCGCCAATAACTAATTCTCTCAAGCTCCAAATCATAAAACAACCTACAGGAGTTCAAAGAACTTCAAATTTTCTTTGTGCTGTTTTATCTTGACAGAAGTTACAAATCCTAAATAAGAAAACCATCCCTTATCTACTACTCTCCTTGTACATTACCTCATTTTAATTACTTGACAGTCCGAAAGAAAATACTTCAGCCGTGTCACGCGGGTGTTATTATTGTTCCAGTATAGTTTATTGTCTGTAGAGGTGGGAACATACAACTTTCTCATCCTTTCACACTCCTCTTTTCTATCCCATTCTCTTTTGAGTGTAAGAGGGTTTCGCATTTGTGAGGAAGCCTCAATCAGAGAAACAACCCAAAGCATTTTTTCTTGATGATATTTATTTCATCCTCAATAACCACAAAAACACCAAAGAAAGGACTAAGGAGTGATCAAGTATATCCTTCAAGCATTCTCAAAGTTTTGCCCCATCTGAAGAATATTTTAGATAGCAATCTACAAGTTGCTCCTTAAGATTGAGTAGCTTGTCCATTCCTCATGTTGCTCCAAATCCCATTGTAAATTTTTGCCACTACTTAAAAGGCAAAGCATTTGTCCTTCATCATCTATGGAGCACAAACACCAACATCCTTGTGCAGAAACTTTGCTCATACATGAGGAGCATTATGTGGGCTTAAAAGGATGCAAATACAGACAACATAGAAATAATTTTGAGAGGTTAAAGCTTTATTTTAATGACTAACAGGAACACAATATCTCTACTCCTTAATCCAAAGTTATAGTGGAGTACCCTGACAAGGCTTAGTTGATGGAGGTGCAACTCTATGGAGGTTTGGAGATTTGGACCAGATAGGATTATGTCTTATCTTTGTGGTCCAAATCTTCATTCCAGGAGCTCATACTAATAAAAGCCCCTGATATTCCAGGGATCACTACATCCAGTCTGACCCCATCAACAGGATAACTACCGGTGAACAGTTTCTCACATTGATTTTCTGCATCCATTTCTCAAACTAGTAACTTTGTGGGAGGAGAGGATATTATTAGCGTTTAAACTTAATAAATGGTTCCATTAGTTGGCTGATGCAACAGATTTTCAGCTGAAAAATTATTTACGGAGAGTTGAACAGCTCATTTTTCTTAAGTGGATCCCTTGACATGTTGCCTCAAAAGTTTGCCCTAGTTTGCTGTTAAGAAATTAATATTGGAAGACAATTTATAGCTATATCCACGAAGATGTAGCCCTTACTCAAGCATTTTTTGAATTAAGAAAAAAGAATATATATAGATACATGCTTCATCATAAACTTGTAAAATTATTTGAATTGTACTTTAATCACACAACTCAAATTCAATAACTAAAAATTAGCACTGCGCAAGATACACTTACTGTCTTGCATTTGGTAATTGAATCAGCAGAGGCTAAGAATCTACGTTCGTTCCATAAAAGCCTCCGACGATGCTCCTCAGTCTCTGTCTCTGTCTCTGTGTTCTCGGTCGCTCTTAAGGGGCATGGCAACATTGTATCTGCGGCCTTCAAGGGAATACATATTTTGGCAATGTAGCTCTGCCCGAACGTGAGGAGTAAGGAAATGAAACCTAGAACCATCAACTCTGCAAAATCAAAAAAAAAAAAAAAGGTCACTAATTTGTGTTCCTGCAAACGCCCCAAAAGCAGAAAAACAAAATTATTGAAGGAAGAAATCAACACAAGTCGGAACTAGAGTTGAACAGCAAAATAGGATTCATGTTGCCAACCCCAAACATTTGGGATAAAGCGCGGATGATCACGATGAAAGAAATCAACACAAGTTGGAATCTTTTTTAATTTTTTTCAATGCGTAGATGAGTCATTGAGAATCACACACAAGATATGTTTTTACCTCCTTTAACCTTCTCAAGAGCTTCAAAGAGAGCCTTTTTGCGTCTTTCTGTGAACCACTGAAATCAAAACACCAAATGAAGCACAACCCATAAGTAGGTCAGACCAAGTGAACAACACCTGAAAACCTAATTGAAATGAACACAACCAAAAGGATGGAAAAAATAAAACAAAAAAACCAACAACAACAACAAATGAAACTAAGAAAATTAACTACCGACCAACCAGTTAAATGAAAACCCAAACTAACAGAAAGAATTCTTCAATGAGGCTCTGTATGGCGATCAACAAAAAGTTTTACAGAAAAATGATTTGTATGTAATAAAGTGTTGATACAGAAAAAGTTTTATAACATTTATCTGCAAAAATCATTTCTAGAAAACTTACTCAGACAGCCATACAGAACCTGAATATCAAATCGAACCATGTCAGAAACGAGAGAGAGATTAGAAATAAAATTTTCGCCACCTTGCCTCTCCAACCCATCTCCCTTTTTTTTTTTTTTTTTTAATCTTTTTGGTTTTTATCAATAAAATCAATACCGAAACGAAAAAAAAATAGCAGAGAGAAAACACTAAAAAAAAAAATTCATAAGAAAAAAGTCCAATCTTTTAAAGCTTACATGTCCAATCCATCATCTGTTACTGTTTCCATGAATCAAAACGAAAACCAACAAAAAATAAAGTCCAATCTGTTCTTCCTTTCTGTATTTTTTCTTCTACCGAGAACTCCTAGTAAAGGGAAAACCAACGTCTTCGTCCTTAATAGACCGAACACAATAAAAGGAGAAAAGAAAAAAAAAAAAAAAAAAAAAAACAAAAAAACAAAAAAGCAGAAACCCAATCTCATTCACCTCATGTCTCCAACCCATCATTTTTCTCGAATAAAATCAAGACCCAAATCTACCGAAAAAAAAAACCAAAATTTTCTCCGAAAGTCCAAAAATGGAAAAAAAAAATAATAGGAGAAAAAAACCAAAAAATAAGAAGAAGAAGAAGAAGCTAGTCTTCCTTATCTTTTTAGCCCACCATTTTTCTCCTATAAAATTGAGACCGAAACCACAAAAAAACCACCAACCATCAATTTCCTCCCAAAACCCATGTTAAAAAATCGATGGGAAAAACAAAATTTAAAACTAAAGAGAATGAAAAAAAAATCAATCAGTACATCCTTACCTTTCCAACCCAATGAAGAACTTTCTCCAATATGATAGAAATTAGGATAATAACAGCACAAACTGCAGCAACAGCCCATGTGGGTGTCTGATCGAGCTCCCTTGATAAGGAACTATCTTCTACTGCCATTACTACAGCTCTACAAAAGCTTCAATACTAAACCAGAGAAAGCCCAATAAACTCCCTCTGCCACGATTACTCCCGGTATTTATCTGGGTCTCCAAGAAATATTCAAAAATCGAAAAATTTGAGCATTTATTGAAGATTCCGTGGAAGCAGGCTCGAAAACTGTAGCTGGTTGAGTGCAGAGAGTTTAAGAAACGCGGTTTCACCGTTTCAAAAGCTGTAGTGTGTTCTCAAAAAGTGGTTTTAAGTTTTAACTAAGCAGCGGTTTGAAGGTTTTCTATGTAATGTAACGGTAAAAAAACACAAGCAGGTACCGGGTACGATACATATACGTCCTCAAATTACCACGTGGCACACCATTAGCATGCGGCCCACACCTTGGTGGGCCTGTGATTTCTAGCCATTGGATTTAAGCACTTTCATACGCGGAATTATTTATGATTATATTATAAAACGAATGGTTCATTAAATGCCCTACTTTATTTGATGAATTGGAATCTGCCAATTTTTAACTTTTCATATATGGTTTTGGTTCCTAAATTTCCAGTAAAAGCTTTTATCTTTTCCAGTCAACACTGAACGTCATGCAAATCAACGGCCATCCATAAGCACCTAAGAACATGAACCACATGATTTGAAAGGAGAACATTCCAAAAAGAGGCTATTGGTGGCTTTCCCATTTATATATTGATTGACGGCCCTGATTTGTGCAACAACATTTGTATAACAGCCACCCAATCAGAGTGGCGCTTGAGGTGCATGTATGGGTGTCAATTTGTACTCTTTAATTGGAACCAAATCGGGACTGATGTATTCCGAATGGAACCAAACAATCACTTCCGGTTCCGGATCATTTTGAGAACTGGAACGGATAAGATCCGACAATTTTGGTTCCGGGTTATGGTTACCTTAGGAACCGAACTGGAACCGACTCGTTGACATGTGTGGTGGCGTGATTGTGCTGTGAGGTCAGTTGACTAACAAGTTGCAGAAGTGCTTGCCAGTGAGAAGTTAACTACAAAAGTTGAAAGGGCATTTTGGAAATATCAACCCAAGCAGAATAAAATAGTTACTCCCAAACTTAAGGGGCTTTTACCGTTTTACGGTCTTACGTGCGTGCGAGGTATACATTTTATTGGTCAAATAAGGACAGCAATATAATTTTACGGGTAGAAGTGGATAGGAATAGGATAGCGAACGTATTCTTCTGCACAACCCAACAAGGCAGGTCCCATTCAGTGTAGATCGCATTTGTCCGATAGGTAGGTCGCACGTTCTATAAAAGTTACCAATTAAGGGACGTGGACGAACACGTCAACAATCGAGTCAGATACGGCATTTTCGTTAATAAATGAGACCAGGTGGGCATTATGTATGTATTACATGGTATTAATCTGTAATACTACCGACCCAAGTCCTGCGGCCTGCCTGATGCCTGTATAGGACCTGGTCCTATAATCCTATTGGCATACTCTTCTGGACCTATTGTCCTACGACCTTGGTGGATCCACACACCGAAAACAGCCTCGTTGATGATTTCTGACTCGTTGAATTTGAGCTTTCTCGTTATTGTATGGGAACTCATTCTTTAGGACTGTTCACGAAGCCCATGACCAAAATAAGTCAAATCCAACGGTTAGATATCCTTTAATCAGGCTGATTTTTGGTGTGTAGGTCCACCAAGAGGTGGGCAACATTCATGGGAATCCAAATGTGTGTAGGTGGCATTTCAGAGGGGTTAGACTCAGTTTTACACCATTTATAAGCACGAATAAAGCTTTGATGACGGACTTTCTTGATGGAGCACACTGTGAGATACATGGCACACTCGTTCCGTCGTTCGGGCCACCCACTTTTTGGTGGATTTAGACACCAAAAATTTGCTTCAATCCAACGGCTAAAATTGCCCATAAAAAAGATATAGTCCAACGGCTAAAAATCTCTGTTTAGGCTGATTGTTTGTCTGTACGTAGATCCACTAAAATTTAGGCGAACAAATCTTTTTTTGTTTTGTTTTTGGTGGTTGAGCAAGTTTGAACAGTTAAAATGTGATTGATAATGGGCGTTGAACTCAAGTCTGAATTCCCACCATAGTGAGAACCAAGACCACTTCAGGAACGAGTCCGCCAAAATGCCAGGTGAAGTACGCTTTTGGATGTTTGCTTCTGATGGGTTTATACATAAAAATCAGTTTAATCGATAATTTACAGCCGTTGGATTTAGCATTTTAAAAGCATACTTTTCAGCTGTTGGATTTGAGGATTGTTATTTAGATGCTAATATATAACTGTTAGAAATCATGAATCAAGCTGATATTTGGCATGTAGGTCCACCAAGAGGTGGACTAAACATCTATAAGGCCAGTGGGCCTTAAAGTGAGCTCCACATGGCATTTTTGGACAGCAAATATTTTCTCTCAAGGGAGCATGAGAAGGGTGAAACTGTCTCATGGGTTGAGGTGGTCAATTCACCAGTCCAAGCGTTTTGAATTGGCCATACGAAACACAATTCCATTTCACAAGTTTTTGCTTTTGTTTTTGTCGGCTATTTCACAAGATACAATTTCTAGTTTTAACTATGACCTGATCCTTATCTACGCGTGCCAATCAAAATAAAAGAAAAATTAAAGTTTTGCCAAACAGAGGTCGTGCTGTCTTTAGATTAACAGCTAAAAGAGTCGTGTGGTTGAGTCCATTGACCATTGTATTCTAAGACATCCGCAGGTCCACATAACTACAGTGGGTAAAATAGTCATTTTCATGGACCATGGATCTCTTTGATGGTGACCATTTATCTATCTATTACTATTATAAAGCGAGAACCAGGGTCGGTATCCCCACACGAAAGTTAAAATAAAAAAAACAAAAACATCCCTTCAACACCACATAATTACGTCCCATGCCTCTTTACAATTCAGGTTGTTCTGCATGCCCTCGTCCCGGGGCAATAGTATAGACATGAAGCACACTCTTAGAGACCATTGACCTTATGGATGTTTGTCCCATCCCCAGGTGGACCTATATATCAAATATCAGTCTGATTCGTGATTTAAACCTTTGGATATGACTACCCCAAATAATTATTAAAATCTATGGTTACAAATCAACCCATGAAAATGACTCTAATCAAACTATTCAAATCCTTAAAAACTATTAATCAAGCTGACTTTTTGCATATAGGTCCAACTAGGGATGGGCCAAACATCCATACAGCCAATGATCTCTACGAATGTGCCACGTGTAAGGTGCATCGTGTGTAAGGTGCAAGTGCATCGCACGTGGCCTTCCTCCAGCATTATAAAGCGAGAACAGGACCTGACGTCATCCCTAGGTGGACATATATACTAATTATCAGCCTGATTAGTGATTTCAAACCTTTGGATCGGAGTACCCTAAATAATGCTCTAAAGCTATGGTTGAAAATCAACTCATGAAAAGGACTCAATCAAATCACTAATCAGGCTGATTGTTTCCATGTAGGTCCACCTAGGATGGGCCAAACATCAATACGGTCAGTGATCTCTACAATTGTTCTATGTGTAAGGTGCACATGCACCCCACGTGGCGTCCCTAGTACTATTATTCAGCCAAAACCAAGGTTAGCCGTTCATGCAGGCTTCACAACCTGTAAATATAAAAGACAAAAAAGTTCCCCGTGGTAATCAGTTCATTAAATGTCGGTAGATAAATACTCATATACTTCTTATTTAAAAAAAAAAAAACAAAAAACATGTAGGAAGTCCATCATCAACGTTAACCTTGACGTTGACAAGGGACGATAGTGTGAGCCATGTGGCACACTCTCTAAAGACTATTGGTCATATAGATGTTTGGCCCATCTCTAGGTAGACCTACATACTAAATTTCAGTTGCTTGATTAGTTATTTTTAAGCTTTGGATCTGATTACACCAAATAATGCTCAAAATCCATGGTTAAAAATAAACTATAGAAAAGACTCTAATCCAATGGATAGAAATGACTAATTAAGTTTAATTTTGGTGTATAGGTCGAAGTAGGGATGGGCCATAAGATCCGTGTGGTCAATGGTCTCTAAGAGTGTGATAGGTGGCTCATATTGTGGTCTTTCATCAAAATTGATGAAAAGTCGATCTAGACAATTTATTCGTGTACAATGAAAATTAATAACAGCACCACTGAAAATGATAGTTTGGTGCCTGTTAAAGACTAAAATTATATGATGTGGATTGAGGTGGTAAGAAAAAAATATGAAGAAAGGACAAAACAAAATATAGAACTAAATAACAAAGTAGATGATCCATTGAAAGGTGTGTGCACTAATAGCATTTTTATATTGGGTAGTCATGGTGGCCCAAAGCAAGGTTTCTAACTGATTCGGACCCACCCCGTTATGTTATGGACTGTTAAAATGCCCAAAAAATAACGACTGCGTCACTATTTTCGTTATTTTTCCGTTATAACAAAAATAATGACCATTATTTTCTGGGAATTTTTGTGAAAAAACGGCCGTTATTTTCATTTTTTCCGTTATTTTCCATTGTTGAAATTTTAAAATTCAAAATTTGAATTTCAGCACCATTTTTTCCTTTATTTCCATTATCTTCCATTACTTTCCATTTTTTTTTTTCATTTTTGCCCGAGTATTTTTTTTTGTTATAACGGAAAAAAATGGTAATGCCCCCAGTCCGTTATACCGTTATAACGGTCCCCTTTAAACCTTGGTCCAAAGTATCGCTCGCCGTGGAATGTCTCGGCCAAAACATTTCATTCCATTTAGTAAAAAATTAATTTAATTAATTACAATAAAGTTAGCAATTCGCCTTAGAAAAATTTGTCGGCCGGTATAATTCGGGTTCGTCATTTAACATTCATTCTTTGCATGAAAAAAGAAAAGAAAAAAAGTCAATTTGTTTGACCTAATTAGATAATCAATCAACATTTGTCTAATAGAGTTTTCTTGGACCATTCATTTTTTTAAAAATCTAGATCGATGGTTGTGATCATCCAATTGCATTTGATTTTGACTGAGAAAATTTCTTTGGTAAGACCCATTCCCTGGACTAATGCAAGACATCATAATTTTACTTTCATTTATTTTTTTATGAGTATCAAGACAAGGTTTTAAATGGTCCGTTATAGCAGGCTAGCAGCCACTTAAAGTTACCGTTATGACTGAGTCAGAAAAAATGTCCCAATATTATATTCTTCAAAACATAACTTTGAGAACGGAAAAAAAAACAATTTATTTCAAAATAACAGCTGTTATTTACTTTATAACGGTCATAAAGTGTGATTACTTCACCTTTAATCATAGCTCTTAGATACCTTGCAAAAGGAAATTCTTGCGTGATTACATTTCTTGGGACCCACCAACAACCTGATCTACAAGACCTTATTAACCATTGAAAGTCAACCTCCGCAATGGATGCAAAGTGCACTGTGCACTGTGCACCATAGCAGCCATTGCGGAATCAGCAACCCATGCACGTGAGTGTTTCCTTCTCGTAAACGCGTAGCGTTTATTGCGGAATCGCCGCATGAAGCCGTCAAAAGGTCGACCGCCGTAGTTTAGCACATTCACACGAAACCGAGAAAAACCTTAGTCGTAAAGCGCACAGGATCCGCGGCTCTCCCCATTCCCCACGCGATTAATTGCTGGGGATACGTTTGCAGTGATGAGCCAAAGAGCCACGTAGCGTAGGAGAAGCTTCAACCAGGCATTTCACTGCCTTAAGACCGTTGACTTTGGTCGTCGTTCACCGGGTCTTTGGTTGCTGGCTCCCCTGTCGTCTGATCACCAATTTCACTTTGGAAAGGCGTCAGCCCCATACATGGTCTTACGCGACTTTGCAGAGACCAATGTTTCTGGTAGACAGTCACCTAAGCCTGGTCAACTACCAGTCCCACTGTTGAAAATCGAACCATGAAAAGATTAAAATCTAACCGTTATAAAACTCCAATCCAGGTGATTTTTGGTATGTAAATCCACCTAGGAACCGAACATCCATACAGTCATTGGTCTTTAAGAGTGTACCACGTGGCATTTTATGTACAACCCGGACACGTACTGGAGCAAAAAAGCCAAGAGGAAAAAGTTTATCCAACATTCTACGCACTTTCTCGTCTGGCAGAAGGGTAGGTATAAGACTTGCCTGACCACCCACAATATAAGCCACGTGGCAATTTATTAGAGGACACTGACCGTATAGATGTTTGGCCAATCCCTAGGTGGACCTACAAACCCAAAAGCAACCTGATCAGTGATTTCTAAGCGTTAGTTGAAGTCATTTTCGTTGGTTGATTTTAACCTTAGGAATTTGAGCATTATTAATTACCATTATTTCCGTACAAAGATCCAAAGGTTTGAAATCACTAATCAGGCTAATTTTTGGTTTTTAGGTCCTTATTAGGGATTGGTCAAACATCTATACAGTCAGTGTCCTCTAATAAATTGCCACGTGGCTTATATTTACTTAACTCGTAGGTGTCCTACATCCCGTTAGGTTAACCGTGGATGAGTACATTCACATGGCACACTTCATCATCATCAATCGATCAAGGGAATCTGTGGTTGTCTCATGTGGTAGCCACGAGACAAATATTGTGCCAGCTCAAGAATTCTAACTATGTGAATTAAGTATTTTTCTCCTCGATCCAATGGCAAAAAATAGAAAAATAATAATGAAGGACAAATATGATAACATGGTTCACTAATTTTTTTTTAAACCATCTGATAAAAAGCTCTGTTCTAGATGATCGATCTGGATCAACAGACAGTGTCATTTTGGTGCTGTCGTCTCACAAATGTTGCAACACGTGAAAAGTCAAGATTGATGACCTAACATGCTACATGGCACACATCCAGATGTTCATGTGCATCAACCATCTGCTACCCGACCTCCATAATCTTATACACAAATTTCTAAATAATCTTTAATGTACATACCCTAGGGTCCATGTAGTCTCTATTTTTGGGTGTATTTTTTTGGATGGGAGTGCATATTCGCACACCCCATTTCCTCTCAGGGCGGACTCCTGGTCGGGGGCTCAACCCGGCCAACTGTGATGAAATCGTTGACGAACCTATCGATTTCACCCTTTTCAGAAGCTTGGATGTTCGAACAAAATCCGACGATTTCATCTTCAGCGATTATCATACCGAAAGAGGTAAGAAATAGGGTGTGGCCCCGACCAGGAGTCCATCCCAACAGGAAATGGGTGTGCGAATATGCACTCACTTTTTGGATAAGGTTTACTTTAATCTTTGTGTCTCACATTGATTATCCACAAGCTAGCCAAATAAAATAACCAGGGTTTGGCCTTGATTATCAAAAGAAAACAAAAATCACTTGGTTCGCCCACTTGTTTTATTCTGCCACCCAGCTTTATTTGGTTTTCTAGTCTTTTGACGAGGGGAGAGCCGTGGAAGGGGACGAAATGTGGGGGGACCAGTAAAGTAGGAGGATGGGTTGGTGAATGATGCAACGATTCTCAAAAGTGCATGGCTTCCTATCCACTTGACTTAATTAAAATAAAAAAACTCATCTTTTTGTGCAAATTATGATTTTTTTTTTTTAATTTTTTTTTGGGAGTTCTTGCATCAGCTTGATGAAATTTCCCTCGATATATTTTTATTTTTATTATTATTATTTTTTTATCTTCTTTTTCACGTTTTGAATTTTAAAATGTTAAACATGCCTTTTTATATTAATTAACTAAAAATATATAGTTTACTCAGAAGTATGTCGTTGAAAGCTCCTTGAAAAATGTGTTTTTAAATTTATAAAATAATTTTTTTTTAAAATAACACGTTTTTCAATGCACATCCAACCTTGCTGACAATGTTTGCATACTTCTATATGTGTTTGCAAACGTATGCAGACTAGCTTTGTCCTACACCATGTAATGGGCAGTGTTAGCATCGTCCATGTTTTACAGTATTCTTGGGTTGGTGAGATTAATTATTTCATAGTTTATAGTATCCTTGGTACTCCTATGCATGATCCAAGGATTCTCAAAAGTTGCTCCCAATACAATTATGGGTCAGGATTCGAGTGGACTCATATTTTTGGACTTAAATTATCACTCAAAATCTTGTCCGTGGATCCTAAGAATCTAACGGTGGTTGACAATGCTGAGTTGAGTTGACATTCACTTTTGCCAATGCAAAACCCCTCCACCATTGGATTTTCGGATTCCATACCCAAGATTTTGGGTGAAAATTTAAGTCCAAAATTTTGAGTCGTCCTCGGATCCTTTTGTTAATTAAATTTTAAAACTTGTCTTTTTTCGCATATGGTGATTTTTTTTTTTTGGAGTCCTGGCATCGAGATAGATGCAAGTTCCCTCAATATTTATTTTTCTCTTTTTATCTTCTTTTTCACGTTTTGAATTTAAAATGTTAAAGATGCCTTTTTTGCAGTAATTAACTAATATGTGATGGGCAGTATTAGCATCGTCCTTGGGCTGTTAACGGATCAGATCTGGGAATAGTTTATCAGATCATGATTCTTATGTCCAAATCCGATCAATAAGCTATTGGAACTTATTGAATTTGATTTTAAAAAAAATGAAAACTTCAAATTCTTAAGTCAAATAACAAATCGTAAAAGATTTTATTCCCGTTCGTTCATGGGTCGGATTCTGGTGACCAACACCTTGGTGTACCCTTATAGAGGATGAATCAATGGCTGATTTTTGGTGAGGATGATCTCCTCTATGAGGGTACACCAAGGTGTTGGTCAAAAATGTTGGTCACGGGAACTCATTTTTATATGAGTCTGTTTAGAGCTACACCTGTTTCTTACATCCAGTTCTTACACCCGGTGGGTGGGGCCCACATGGAGATCATGCTGGACAATCCAACTGCACAATGAATTTTTCATGCTATGGTTATCCTCATCACAAAAAATCAGAGAAATTCAGCATTCCTAACCTAATGAAAAATAGACTTTAATTTGAAAAATCCATAATTTTGGGTCAATTTTTTATATGGTTGGCAATGTCGAAATGAACTGTTTTTTTTTGTGATAATGATCATCATGCCAATCCAATAGCTTATCGGATCATGATTTCTAGGTCTAGACCCTATGTTATTGGATCAAATCAGATCGGTTTGTCGTGGTGACCTGATTCATTGACAACCCTAACGATAGATGCTACATTTTCATCATAGAAATGGATATCAGCACTTTCTGATAAAATGACGGACAACCAATACCCACATGTGAAACTAGAGTTAATGGGGAAAATGGATTATTCAGAATATTTCAACTCGTTGAGAGAGAGAGAGAGACGCTCTGATGTCAACCTACCATTCATAGTGTCAATGTGAGGCTAGCATTATTGTAGATTAGGTCTATTGTTGGTTACCTATCCAACCAAAAAAGTCTATTACCATTATTAACCTAAAAACAAAAATGTCAAAGATGCTTATAAAAAAATCAAGGATATTTGAAGGGGTGTGTTTTTGAGTAAAACTTTGTTGACAGCTCACACTATGAACCACGTGGCATTCTCTTAGAGGACTGACTGTATGGATGTTTTTATCAATCTCTATGTGGACCTCCAAACCAAAAATCATCCTGATTAGTGATTTCAAACCTTTGGATATTTGTACGCCAAATAATAAGACGTCAATAATATTCAAATTCCCATGAAAATAACTCCAATCCACCACCTAAAAATAAGTAATCATGCTGATTTTTGGTTTGTATGTCCTCCTAGAAATCATTGAATAAACATCCATACGGTCAGAGTCCTCTAAGAATGTGCCCTGTGGCTCATATTGTGTGCTGTCAGCAAAGTTTTATCAGGGTCTTTGTCAACGTAGGATATCGTTCCTAATCGAGGATTGGGTGTCTAAAAGCAGCTTTTGTTTTTTGGGTCGTGATGTAACAAGGCATTTATGAGATCTTTTCAAATGCGGAAGTGGCATTTTTTGGTAGTCACGGCTACCATCGGGGCCCACTGACTGCATGGATGTTTAGCCCAACCCTTCGTAGACATTCGTACCAAAAATTAGCTTGTTTGATGATTTTTAGCAGTTGGTTTTGGTAATAAAAAAATGGTTGCATTCAACAGCTAGAAGAACACCTTAAAAAATGTTAAAAGGTGCTAAAATCTAATGGTTATAGATTACTAATCAGGGTGATTTTTGGTGTGTATATCCATCAAGTAGTGGGATAAACATCCATACGGTCAGTGGGCCCAGATGACAGTGGTGAGTAACAAAAATAGTGCTTCCGCATTTGAAAACCTCGTTACATCTTTAATCTTTTTTTTTTCTTCCATTTTCTTTGATTTATTTCGGAGTCCCAACAGCACGAGAAAAACCTTGTGAAATTGGGCGTGCGGTGTTGTCGTGGACCATTTGATCTCCGTTGTCTGCTGTTACCTGGTAACTATAAATGATACTTTTAAATGACTATTTTGCCCTTAATCATTTTTTTTTAATAAAAAAAAAATCTCTTCCGAACTCCATCAACTCCCCTGGAGTCACGGCCTAGGAATCCACCACCCGCCAATCATGGTGCTTCTTTTTTTCTCCCAATTCTGACCCAAAACAAATATAAACGGGTCGGTTCCGGTGACCAACACCTTGGTGTACCTTCATAGAGGATGAATCAATGGCTGATTTTTGGTGAGGATGATCATCTCACCATATAGAACACCCCAACAAAAAATCAGTCCATTCTGAAATTTTTAACCCCGTTAAATGTGATTTTCAAGTTACACCGTAAAAATCAACGGTCCATAATTCTTCAACTTTTAAACCAGTCTATGAATATCAGAATGATTTGAATTTTTGTGAGGATGATCTCCTCACCGAATAGATTATCTTCACCAAAAATCAGCCATTGATTCATCCTCTATGAGGGTACACCTAGGTGTTGGGTCAAAATTGTTTGGCCAATCCCTATCGGGACCTACAGAGTACAAACCAAAAATCAATATGATTAGTGATCGGCAATCATGCACCAATGATCGCTCACCACATATAACCATGTTACTTTTTAAAACAAAATCCTAAAACTCAAGGTATATGTGGCATGTGATCATTGGGTGCATGATCGCCGCTTCAAAAATCCGTGCCAATTCAAAAAATTTCTCAAGTTATTTTCACGGGTTGATTTTAACCATGGGAATTTGAGCATTATTGACTATTATTTGGGGTGCAAAGGTTTGAAATCTCTAATCAGGCTGATTATTGGTTTGTAGGTCCAGCTAGGAATGGCAAAACATCTATACGGTTAGAGTCCTCTAAGAATATTCCACATGGCTCATTTTGTGGGCTGTCATTGGCTTCACCGACCATCGACTGTCATCAAAGTTTTACTCGGAGGGAGGAGAACAATTGACAAAACAAAACACCATAAACAAAATTCAAAGGCTATTTTAACAAGAGAAAGAAGACAATCTTTAAGATATTTTTTGGGTATTAAATCCAATGGCTAGAAATCATCAATCAAGTTCATTTTTTGTTTGAATATCTACCAACGGGTGGGCTAAACATGCCTGTGATTAGTGGGTCCAGAGGACAGCAGTGAGTAACAAAAATTGCTAGATCTTATCTGGGGACGTCACTACTACTAAAATAATTTTCCCGATGGACGAGGGTAACTCAAATCTAATTGCAAGCCCGCAGACCCAATTTCACAATATTGATATGGTGATATTGGGACTTCTTATTTTGTGATACAATCAACTTCGCTTTTTCCAGAAAGGAAAAAAGATGTAACATGGTATACCCGATGCTTTTTGGTGTCAACTAGTGCCCTTTTGGACCAACTGCATGGATGTTTAGCCCGCCCCTTGGTAGACATTCATACAAAAAATCAGCTTGTTTGATGATTTTTAGCTGTTAGGTTTAAAAGACGCCGTTATTATGAAAATAATGGCTGTTATAACGGATTCGGACCTACCCCATTACGTTATAGACCGTTAAAACGCCCAAAAAATAACGGCAGTTGTAATGAAAATAGCGCCGTTATAAAGAAAATAACTCTGGAAAATTTTGTGAAAAAAAAAATGGCCGTTATTTTCGTTTTTTCCATATTTTTCCGTTATTTTCTGTTATATTCTATTATTTTTCTTTATTTTTTATTTTTGAAACTGTTTTTCCCTCTTTTTCTGTTTTTTTCGTTATAACAGAAAAAATGGTAACAGTAACGCCTGCAGTCTGTTATACCGTTATAACGGTCCCCTTTAAACCTTGGGTTTTAGTACTAAAAACTATGATTTGATTCCAACGGCTAGAATAATGCCTAAAAAAGTACTAAAATCTCATGACTAAAGATTACTAATCAGGGTGATTTTTGGTGTGTATGTCCACAGGTCAATGGATCAAGAGGGCAGGGGTGAGTAACAAAAATTGCGCTATCTCGTGCCAAAATTATCTTGTCGCGTACTTTTTCCTTCTTAGAAAGGCAAGGCAAGCAGTAGTCTATAGGCAGACATAAAGTTTACATATAGCAACTAGAACAAAGGGGTCCACCTATTGGACCACCTCACCCCTTCTTTATTGGGCAAGTTGTAGCTACTTCTCCCATCTGGCAAAATTTAAAAGAAGGTGCTACAGGTGGTGGGGATCGGAATGAGTGATATAGACAAAGGTGTCCACGTCGGTCAGTTCGGATATGCATTTTTAGCAAGAGTCGGGCTTGGGGGGACCCCCATTTTTGACACCCATTTTGGTGTACCCACGTAGAAGATGAATCAATGGCATCCTCACAAAAATTCAAATCATTTTGATATTTGTGGACTGCAGGTTTAGAAGTTAGGAAATTATGGACCGTCGATTTTTGCTGTGTAACTTGAAAACCACATTTGATGGGATTAAAAATTTTAGAATGGGCTGATCTTTTTGTTGGGGTTATCTATATGGTGAGATCATCTTCACCAAAAATCAGTCATTGATTCATCTTCTACAGGGGTACGCCAAAATGGGGGTCTCTCGGGCCCGATCCTTTCACCATTCCACGTGTCCTCAAAAGTCAAAACCTCATACTAATGTGGTACGAAGTCTGCAATGACAGATCAGGTTACCTTGAGGGTTGTGGTTCTACAAGTATTCCTTTGATTTTGGGGATAAACGCTGCAAATGGAATTATATAAGTTGGAAGTAGAAAAGAATCCAAGTTAAAAAAAGGTTCGGGATCCTGGGACATATAGTTTTTGACCGAGATTTTCACCCGAAAACTTGTCTGTGGATCCGGAGAATCCAACGGTGCGGATCCTGCCTCTAAGGAGGGTTTTGGTTTGACTTTGTTTACATCTTGTTAAGGATTCCGAACTTGTAGACTCTGGCAGGTTGGCCATCTATTATCAACCACCAACCTATCAGAGTATCGTGGCGAGTTGACTAACATTCCAACCAGTAATTTAAAATCTTAATGAAAAAGAGAAATGTTTAAAACAATTCATTTCAATACATATATTCTTGTGATCTAAAGTTGAAGAAAATGATATTTTTGTTATTTAAAAAAAAATTGTTAATCAGAGTAAAGGTCATAGGGTATGTCAATTTTTTCATATTGTGGGGGTATGTCAAATTTCAAAGATAAATGCGGAATGTCAATATATTTCAAATAAATAACTGTAAATCCATCTGTGATATCCTAATGGTGAGACCCATGGTTTTAAAAACGGTTGTTTAAACGGTAACGCCCCAAGCCCATTTCCGTTAAAACCGTTTAAACATGTTTTAACGTTTTTGAATTTAACGGCTGTTAAAATTGTTTAAACAGCTGTTAAATTCTGAAAATTTTGTGAAAAACGGCTGTTAAATCTGTTTAATTCTGTTAAAATCTATTTTTTTTTTAATTTTAAAATTTAAAATTTCAAAATTTGAATTTCAGCGCCATTTTTTTCCGTTAAAATATGTTTAATTCCATTAAATTCCATTTTTTTTTCCATTTTCATTTTTTCCCCTGGCCGTTTCAATCTATTTTAATGGCCGTTTAAACAGTAATACCCCCAGTCTGTTTAACCGTTAAAACGGCCTCCTTTAAACCTTGGTGAGACCTATTATTATTATTATTATTATTATTATCTCTAAGGTTTGGCACACCTAAACCAATTTATTGAGATAGTAGGTTCCGAGCATTATTTAAGGTACTCAGATCCAAAGGTTCGAAACCACTAATCAGGCTGATATATGGAATATAGGTCCACGTAGGGATTGGACAAACATCCATACATCAGTGGTCTCTAAGAGTGCGCCACGTGGCTTATACTACGATCCCTCATCATCATTGAGGAGGGATGTCGGCATGCTGGACAACCTGAACCAAGCCCATATGAAGGGGCGTTTAATGAGGCAAGAACGACATTTAATTGAAGCCCTGCATGACATCAACCTCCGTTCTCGCTTTATAATAGCATAGCTGTATAATAGCATAGAATAGTAGAACCATGGAACCACCTACCAAACACGGTAGGTCCCCCAATTGAAAGGGGCAACATAGTTGTAGGTCTCCTTACGAAGACGAGAATGACTTTCATATAAATGTCGGAAAACCTTTTTTGTATCAACACTTTCTTACGTGCAAATCCTTTTTCTACAGAACTTTTTAGTGCTCCACAGACCAAAAGTGGGAATATATGTAAACCGAGGTTTAATAGGGACCATTATAACGGTATAACGGATTGAGGGCGTTACCATTTTTTCCATTTTAACAGCCATTGTAACGGATTGTAAGCACAAGGGGAAACGGATAAACTGGGAAAATAATGGAAACTAACAAAAACTAACGGAAAATGACGGCACTAAAATTTAAAATTTGAATTTCAAAATTTAAATAGAATTTATAATGGAAATATTGGACATTGTTTAACAATTATTTTTCAGAAAGTAATGGTCGTTATTTTCTGCGCGTTAAAACAGTACATAACGTAATGGGGGAGGTCCGAATCCGTTATAATGGTCATTATTTTTGTTATAGGAGTCGTTTTTTAAACCATGATATAAACCATCCATCCAATTCTACTCTTTTTGGGTGGCAAAAAATAAGAGGGAAAGAATCTAGAGATAAGAGGTTTAATTATTAAATGTTTAGAAACATCCCATCAAGTTGATTTTCAGTAGGGGTGTCAACGGGTAGGTTCCGGTTCAGTTCGTATCTTAAGATGGTGGATCCAGAACCGAAACCGATTATGTAGTTTTTGTTCCGATTCCGGGTATATTTGGTCCAATCTTGACAATATGAGAGTTTTAACATACACTAAATTTATATACCGGGTCGGTTCAGGGTTCCTATCAGTTTCGGTTCCATATGAAACTATCATGAACCGGAACCTTTATTTTGAGTTTGGTTCTAGTTACGGTTCTTTTTTAATCGGTTCCCAAAAAATGTGGAACTGGAACCGGTGTTTCTGGTTCTGGTCCCGGTTCCGATTAACGGATAAAATTGACAACCCTAATTTTCGGTCACAATGGGTCTACATATTGAAAAAATTCAGATTGATAAGAATTGCACCAATTGTGTAATATAGATTGGTTACAATCATAATTATGATGGTACCTAATTTTCTGATGTTAACATTTAGATGGGGGTTGTTTATTTGGGAACTGAAATTCTTTTTCCGAATATGGAATTATTTTGCTGAGGGTTGCTCTCATTGTGGTATTGTCGGTCGTGTAGATAAGCCCCCGTAACAAATTCTTCGAGGCCCACTGACCATAAATGTTTGGACAACTTTGTGAACCCTACACATAAAAAATTAGACTTATTGGTGATTTCTAATCGTTGGAATCAAGCATTTTTCATGGGTTGATTTTTAGCCATTGATTCGAGCAATTTAAGGGCACTCAGATCGATGGTACCTAATTTTCTGATGTTAACATTTAGATGGGGGTTGTTTATTTGGGAACTGAAATTCTTTTTCCGAATATGGAATTATTTTGCTGAGGGTTGCTCTCATTGTGGTATTGTCGGTCGTGTAGATAAGCCCCTGTAACAAATTCTTCGAGGCCCACTGACCATAAATGTTTGGACAACTTTGTGAACCCTACACATAAAAAATTAGACTTATTGGTGATTTCTAATCGTTGGAATCAAGCATTTTTCATGGGTTGATTTTTAGCCATTGAATCGAGCAATTTAAGGGCACTCAGATCCAAGTTTAGATAAACACCAATCAGGGTTTTTGTGACTAGGTCCACCAAGGAGTGGGTTATTAAAATTCAAGGGTGAGTGGGCTCGGAAGAGTCTCGCACACGACGCATTTTTATACGGCCCACAATACCCATTACCCAGAACCTGACCCGATGGCACCCTTTGGTGCAAGGCAAGGTGTAAAGGGGTGTTATAATGTTAAAAAGGAAGTGTAACTTTACCGTTATAACGCCTGTTATAAATATCTGTCAATGCATTAAATGCATTATTTAATATAACATGTTTTGGCATTACCCAAAATGGGGGTCCCTTGAGCCCGACCCTTTTTTTTATTAGGGAATTTTGGCTTGTCCCCCTTGTCCCCCCTTACTTATGGATGTAATTTGCATCTCACCCAATTTATTTAAGGGTCGGGCTCCAGGGACCCCTTTTTTGACCCCTATCTTTCTGTACCCACATAGAAGATGAATTAATGGCTGATTTTTGGTGAGGATGATAACCTCACCATATAGATCACCCCAACAAAAAATCAGCCCATTCTGAAATTTCTAACCCCATCAAATGTGGTTTTCAAGTTCCACGGTAAAAATCGACGGTCCATAATTCTACGGCTTCTAAACCAGTCTATGAATATCAAAATGATTTGAATTTTTGTGAGGATGATCTCCTCACCATAGAGATCATCCTCACCTGATTCATCTTCTACGTGGGTACGCCAAGACGAGGTCAAAAAAGGGGGTTCCTTGAGCCCGACCCTTTTTTTAAATATTTACGCCTCACACTTTTTATTTTTTATTTTTTTTCACCTTGGGGGGCTGATAGCGGATACAATGGTGAGCAAGTTTAAGTTCTAATGTAAGGAGTGTCGATCCTATCGTGGATAAAACCAGTGAGCCAGGTAGGGCCAGAGTCTGTGAATTCCTTATATGATTCTGGCGAGGAGGCCCTCAAGGACCATATAATCTGCAGCAGCGTTCGACTCTATGTAGATGTGAATGATGGTGCATCTCACCCTTTGATAATGGTCAACATCATTGACTATAGACGCCCATTAACTACGTGGATTAGTCTAATCCAGTTTTAATGAGGCTAGAAATATATGTGATGTTGATATCTATTGTTAGCTAACTAGAAATCAAAATGTCAAAGATGCTTCAGGAAAAAAAAATTGTGAAAGATAAGTGATGAGACCCCTTTGAAGGGTGTTTGTCAACAAAGTATATAAATCCAATTCGAGGATAGGCTGACCAAAAGTAACTCTGCTTTTTCCCGCTTACTCGGTGTAAACTGGAGAAGAAAAACTGCCCTTGTCCCCATCAATTTGTACATGAAAAGTGGAGTCACGGTTACCCCCGTCCAATTGTATCCCTTGCTTCCAAACACTGCGCTTATGTGGTCACAATATTAGAATGCAAGTTTTTTGGTTAGTAGGGAACATTGTACACACATCAATATTGGGCCTATTCACAAAGCCCATGATGAAAATTGCTCAAGTACACTGCTCGGAATCGCTTGCTGGGCTGTTTTGGGATGTAGGTTCACCAGGCGGTGGAGTAAAACTTCGATGACAGTGGACTGTCATTGAGGCCTATGACAGCCCACAATATGAGCCACGTGGCATACTCTTAGAGGACGCTGGACGTATGGATATTTGGCCAATCCGTAGCTGGACCTACAAACTAAAAATCAACATTATTAATGATTTCTACGCGTTGAATTGGAGTTATTTTCATGGGTTGATTATATAACAGTGGGAATTTGATCATCATTGACCATAATTTGGTGTACAAAGATCCAAAGGTTTGAAATTTGTAGGTCAAGCTAGGGATTGACCAAACGTACATATGGTCAGCGTCCTCTAAGAGTATGCCACGTAGCTCATATAATGGGCTGTCATCAAAGTTTTACGCTGTGCCAAATCTTCATGGTGTTAGTATGTCTGAAAAAGAACCGTTTTTTTGACACAGAAGTCCCTCAAATTGTTACGTAGTGCACTCTTTCAACCCCCTGCCCCTGAATGCTTCACCCATGCATTGGTGGACCTACACACAAAAAATCAAGGTGGTTGGTGATTTCTAGCCCTAGGTTCATGAAGTCCTACGGCTAGAAATCATCAATCACGCTGCTTTTTGGTGTATAGGTCAACCAAGGTGTGAGCCAATCATTCGGGAGACAGTGGGCCCAAAAGAGTGTACTAGGTGGAAATTTGAGGGATTTCTGCATCAAAATTTTGATACGGAATTCTGTATCACATATTTTTTTCCCCTGAAAAGTGTGCCACATGGCAATATGTGGCATGGACCAAACACTAATACCATTTCTTGAGTAAAATTACTACCTGCTCAAAAAGATGAGACATATCTATAATTTTGCCGAGTGATGAATCATTCCTCACATCACAGACTGAATGGTGGGGATGGCTAATCTCTATCCAGGACCTAAGAAGCTAGGCCCCAGCTTGTCCTGGCCCGTCACATTCAGGGTCAATCCATCCCAAAACCAGGTGTAGGGGCCAAGCCATTCATAAGTGTTTGGTTGGCCTAAGATTTTTGTTAAAATGAAGCCCGAGCCCATTGTATTTATTTGGTGGGCCCAAATTGAGCCCAATCCAAACTTCTTGGGACTATTGTGATGTTCAACATCGGGCTCAGTTGGTCAGGTCTTTCTGGGGTTGTACCCAAAGACCTGGGTTCAAGGCCCATTCTTACCTGGGGAAAGAGGGATTTAAGGGTTACTAAAAAAATGTTCAACATGGGGCCCAAGATGGTTTGCTACTAAAACCTATTGCGCGAGGCCAACAACCCATTAACACTCCTGCTGCTTCTATATATCGCTGGTTCCTTCCGTCGAAATACCACGGTTCGTAATGTGGAATTTCAATGAGGTGGTGGCACAAACTGGAAATTTGGGTGGGCTTCCTTACACTTCCTTTCAATCTCAACCCTTTAGGGACATGATTGACAACTGTTGTTTGATTGATCTGACTTACAAGGGGCTGTGATTCATGTGGTCCGTCTGATAGCCGATGAATATCTTTTAAATTTTTGAGATTTGAACTATTTTGCAAAGTGTCGTCAGGGGCCTAATTAGCAATTTCCGTCTAATTAAATGCGTATTTGATGCATTTTTAATAAAACATATTCAAAGATTCGGAAAATTCACATATGTTGGAGAGACCGTATTATGCTTGTACTAAACGCATGGTACACACAAATATTCCCAAATTATTGAAAAAGAAATGTAAAAAGAATTGCAAGAAAATTATTATTTTATTTTTTAATACTTTATTTTTTTTGTTTTATTATATTCTTTGTCAAACTTTTAAAAGTATTTTTGAATGACAAATCCAAATTATACGCAAACTTTTCCGGTGTTTTTGCTGTATGCTGAATTGCTAACTAGGGTTGGCGGTATCCAATGGTATAGAGGCATCACGGAGCATTTTTTTATCAATGGCGTGATATGCAGCTTGAATCTAAAGGCCCAATAAAAAAAGTTATAATTATCAACTTTGGCATGAGCAATGAAATCTTTGAGCACAGACCAAGATGAGATGCCTATCAAAAAAAAAAAAATATACCAAGATGAGATGGTAGTCTAGTTTGGACTGAAAAATGGGCTCAGGCCTTGCCTTATAATTAACTAGTGGGTGGCACGTGCCCTCGGCACTGTCCAACAAAGTGTTAGCTAAAATTGAGTGTGAGTGGCTGAGATCCACCATCTATTTGGGGGATAAGATCTCCGCCCTTCTTTGTTGAAACAGATAAGGGGCCGGGGCTAGTAAGTGGCTTGTGCCCACGACATTCTCAGACAAAGCGTTTGCCAAAATCGGGTGTGAGTGGCTTAGATCCACCATCCATTTGGTGTGATAAGATCTCGGCTATCCTTTGTGAAGCCGATAAGAGGGGGATAAGTTACTTCTCTATTTTGTTATATTGATGTATAGTGGGTGGCCCGTGCCCTCGGCACTCCCCTACAAAGCATTTCCCAAAATCGGGTGTGAGTTGTTGAGATCCATAGTCCATTTGGGGGATAAGATCTCAGCCGTCCTTTGTGAAGCCGATAAGAAAGGTATAAGTGGGGAGATAATTTTCTTGTTAAATTAATCCAACCGTCTAAATTTTATTTTATGTAAGGGTTGATATGGGCCTTTTGGATATATGAAGCCTATAAGAGGAGGAGACAACCGCTATGTTTTGTTATATAGATGTCGTTATTTTTAAATTATAAAATTATAATTATACCCTCATAGATAAAATTATTAAAATACATTTTCTTCATGAAATTTCCCTTTTGATCCAAGTTAACAAAATGGCCTCAAAAGGTTCTCCAATGATTGGATCAAAAGATAATACACCTACCATTTATTAATTTAAGTCCATAGAAACATGAAATTTCAAAACTAACTGTAGGTTGTAATTTTTTTTGTTAATTCTTAGAACCGAGAATTGAATTCTCAAGAATTTTTGCAAGTACCAAAGGTCTAGTAGTTTTGAAAAATCTATAATCTTAATTCTGTAGAATTTTTTTGACACTTTTAGACAGAATCTGAACTTTAGGTTTTTTTTTTTCTTTTTTTCTCCATATTAGGCTCTTTATAACGTTTTTGAATTAGAGTGGTAGGCCCGAAAATAGATATTAGAGCAGAGAGTTATAACTTTAGGACCCGACGTAGGTCAAATACGCCCTACAATTTTAGGGCAGAGTTCCTTTAGAATTTAGATTCAACCCATGGATCACGGGTTGGATCAACCTATGGTTTGTGGGTTGACCCATTTCATTTTCATAGCAAAAATCATCCTTATTAGTGATTTCAAACCTTTGGATCTTTGTACCATTCCATGGTTAAAAATCAACTCATGAAAACGACTCTAATCTAATGTTTAAAAATCAATAATTAGGCTAATTTTTTATTTGTAGGTCCACCTAGGGTTGGGCCCAACATCCATACGGTCAGCGATCTCTAAGGGTGTGCAACATGGTTCATACTGTGGTCTGTCCGTCAGTAAAATACTATTGGCAATGCCCCCAAATAAAACTTTTGGGATTTGAGACATGGGTCAACATTAGGAAAAGTTTCTAAAGTGGGTTGCAACACCATGGGTCACGTAAACTCTTTAAGAGTATTGACCGTATAGATGTTTGGCCCACCTCTGGTGCATCTACAAATCAAAAAGTTTGGTAGGTGATTTTTAGCTGTTAGATTTGAGTATCTATTACTACTTTAAAGCCAAAACTGGGTTAGAAGCACGCCCTTCACACGGCGATCACACGAGACTCACCTACACACCTTTTAGCTGGAGTAGAATTTTGCTGATTGGTGTCGGTCAGCAAAGTTTCTGACTGATCATAATATAAGCTACGTTGCACACTCTCAGAGGAACCGACCCCAAAGGTGGACATGCGGACCAAAAATCAGCCCTATTGATGGTTTCTATCCGTTAGATTCGAATCTTTTTCATGGGTTGCCTTTCAACCGCGGGATTAGAAAACGACCAGAGATCTCAAAAAATTATACCACGTGGCATTTTTAGGTGCAGCCCAACACTTGAATAAAAAAAAATGCCAAGATAAAAAAATTTCTCCCTCCCCACACCGTACACGACATTTGCTTTCACCATTATAAAAGAGCAGAACTTTGATGTACAAGTCGTTCACACGATACTCACCAACGTTGATCATGTTGGAGGTCCATAATCAACATTGAAGATGGATGACCGTGTGAGCTACGTGGCACACTCTTAAAGACTACAGACCGTATGGTTGTTTGGCCCATCCTTAGGTAGACCTACACACTGATTTCTAGCCTTTGGAAATGAGTACCCCAAATAATGCTGAAAAATCCATGGGTAAAAATAAATCATGGAAAAGACTAATCCAACGGGTAGAAATTATTAATCAGGTTGAAGTTTGGAATGCAAGTCCAGTTAGGTAGGGATGGGCGGTCAGTCCGGTAGATTTCCTCGTTAGTAATATATTACTGGTCAAAGATGCCAGCTCGAAAGGAACCACAACAATTCAATAATTTGGGGCGACAGCGCGATTTTGTATTAAAATAAATTTTATTAGTTTGTCGAAATCGTTTATTAATAAAAAAGTAAAAGTTTAGTAATATTAAAAAGTATTTTAACATAAAATCAAAATATGTTTAAATTATAAAACAGTTTGTATTTGAGTTGGACAACAAAGTCGTATTTGTATTTGGTATCAAAGTTTTATTAAGAATTTGGCATGTAGTGGAAAACATGCCAATCTGGACACGCGTTCGGATTCGTTTATGAGTTGGACACGCGTTCTACAAAGTCGTATTTCCGTATACCCAATCTGGCACCGTTTATTTTCCCATGAAATCAGATGGCCGGTCAAAAGTTTCCCCCATATGATTCAAGGTTGAGATCCCACAAGGATCAGATAATAATCGTTGTATCCCGAGCCGTCATTGTTTAAAGTCTACCCATTCGTAAAATTTCATGTGGAGTACATTTTCTGGATAACTAAACTTATGGATGTTTAGCCCACCTCTTGGTGGACACATACACCAAAGATCAACTTGTTGATGATACCTAGTACTTACATTTTAGCACCTAAACAATTCTCAAAAATCAACGGGCAGAAATCTCCCCATTAAAGTGCTCAAATCCAATGGCTAGAAATCAGCAATTAACCTAATTTTTGGTATCTAGTTTCACCAAGAAGTGAATCAAACATGCTTGGACCCAAAAGATTGTGTCACATGGGGCACTTTTGGAGGCAGACTTCAAAGTTAGAAGTTTACCCACTACACCAAACTCAGGCTCTCACAACCATCATGGCTACAGCCTACAACCAGTTTTCCAGGTTGTCTTGCCTGTCTTTAAACAAAATTGACGAGAGCGTTCAAACGATCACACTTTGGAGGACTTGAAAGAAGAGATTGTGTGAGTCGAAAAAACATGGCGGAGAGTGCTGTGGAAGTCTGTGTGGGCAAACTAGTGTCCGTCCTAGAGAAAGAAGCATCCTTGATAGGAGGTGTCAGCCGCGAAATCATCGAAGTCAGGCGCGAGTTGGAGAGCATGAGATCCTTCTTGAAGGTTGCAGATACAAGGAGAGACAGCAACGACCAAGTGAGAACTTGGGTAGAACAAGTGAGAGACGTGGCGTACGATGTCGAAGACATCATCGACGAATTCATGTATCACTTGGGTAGCCAACGCAAAAGAAGCGGATTTACGGGTTTCGTCCTTAGACCCGTTCACTTCCTCAAGAACGTTCCGCTGAGGCATCGTATTGCCACTGAATTACAAGAAATCAACACCCAGATTAAAGCCATTTCAGAGAGAAGCACACGATACGGTGTTGATCGTGTAGAAGATGTGGTGACTTCACATGAAGCTCGCGGGTGGTTGCAACGCTATGGAGAATCGTCACTTTTTATTGAGGATGACGATCTCGTGGGGATGGAGAAAAGAAGGGATTTGTTGTTGAAGTCGTTGATGGAGGGAGAATCACGGCGCACTGTAATATCGGTGTGTGGAATGGGAGGTTCGGGGAAGACTACCCTCGTCGCTAAGGTTTATAAAAGCGAAGATTTGAAGAGATACTTCGACTGCTATGCTTGGATCACCGTCTCCCAGACTTACGCGATAGAGGAGCTATTAAGAAGCATGATAAAAGATTTCTTTCAGCCTAAGAGGGAATTGGTTCCAAGCGACTTAAGCACCATGGACTACAGACGGCTATTGGAGACGCTCGTCAACTATTTGCAACGAAAAAGGTATGTTGTTGTCTTTGATGATGTATGGGATTGGGATTCTGGTGTTTGGAATCAAATAAAAGTCGCACTTCCAGATGGTGGATGTGGAAGCAGGATCATGCTTACAACTCGAAAGGAAGACATAGCTTCTTTCTCTTTTGGAGTTGGAAGCAAAGTTCACCACATTCAACCTCTACAAGAGAGTGAGGCTTGGGAACTGTTCTGTAAGAGGCATTCTCGAATGGATGTTGTCCTCCAGAGCTAGAGGGCTTGGCTCGGCTCATTGTAGGAAAATGTAAAGGCCTGCCACTGGCAGTGGTGGCGATGGGGGGTGTCATGTCATCAAAAGATAGGACGGATTTGGAATGGAGGAGAGTCTATGATAATCTCAATTGGGAACTAAGCAAAGATCCGATGGTGAAGAGAATCTTGTCACTTAGTTACAATGATCTACCACATTATCTTAAGCCTTGTTTCTTATATTGTTGTGTTTTTCCTGAAGATCATCTTATTTAACGGAAGAGGCTCATTAGACTATGGGTCGCAGAGGGATTTGCGAAGCAAGAAGGTGACATGACACCAGAGGGGGTAGCAGAGACCTACCTTATGGAACTAATTTCTCGAGGCATGCTTCAAGTGGCAAAGACGAACGAATTTGGAAGGCCGAAAACATGTCGAATGCATGATCTTATGCGTGAACTAGCTCTTTCGACATCTAAAAGAGAAAATTTTTTTATGGTATATGAGGAGCGAGAAAAAGGAGTAGATCGCAAAGCTCGTCGTCTGTCAATACAGGATAAAAGTGATGTAAATATTCAATCCTGTGTGAGCATGTCACAGCTTCGTTCTTTCTTTGTGTTCGTCGGTAACATAATTTCTCCATCTCCTTCAAATGGATTTCCATTGGGCTTCAGACTGTTGAGGGTTTTGTATTTGGAAGACGCTCCTATTGAGAGCGTACCCGATGAATTAACTAATTTATTCAATTTACGATATTTGAACTTGAGAGACACTAGAGTTAAGGAGCTTCCGAAATCCTTGGGGAGGCTCCAAAACCTACAAACCTTGGAACTTGACGATTCAAAAGTGGAGGCACTTCCAAGCGGGATAGTAAAGTTGCAGAATTTGAGGTATTTGAAGATGTATGTTCACATTGATATAAATTCAAGTGCTTATAAATGGGTTAATGGAGTACAGGTGCCTGTAGATGTATGCAAGTTAAAAAACTTGCAAGTTCTAGAATGCATCGAAGCAACTGATCACATAATTAAACAAGTTGGGAACTTGACACAACTCAAAACGTTTGGGATTTCGAAGGTGAGAGAAGCAGACGGGATAGAGTTGTGCAGCACAATCCAAAAAATGAATCTTCTGAGTGGCCTATCTGTGTTGGCGATTAATGAGGAAGAATCACTTCGAATGGATGCCCTATCGTCTCCACCTCCCCGTCTTCAAAAAATCTATCTGTGTGGGAAACTGGAGAAGGTGCCTGTTTGGATGCGCTCTCTTGAGAACCTCACATGGTTGCATTTGCATTGGTCCCGTCTAAGAGAAGACCCATTTCCTTACATCCATGCATTGCCCAATTTAGGATATCTTAAATTAGTCAATGCATTTGAGGGGCAGCAGTTGTGGTTCCATGCAGGATCATTCCTTAAGCTCAAGAAGCTAATCTTATGGGATTCGCCCCAGTTGAGTCAGATAACAATAGAGGAGGAAGCAATGCCAAGCATCCAAGAGGTATTCATTTCCGACTGTAGGGAGTTAAAGATGGTACCGAAGGGCATCGAACATCTTACCAACTTGCGAAAACTGACTTTGGAAAATGCACCACATGAATTAGTAGAGCAGCTCCGTGGAGAAGAAAGTGTAGATCGTCCAAAGGTTCAGCACATCCCCGAGATTGACCACTACTACCAGAGAAGAGATGGTCGATGGGTTTATGAAAGCTTGTCCTCTATCAATACAAGTTGAGGAAGAGTGTTACTTGGAGTGCTTATATTTGAGGTAAGGCGCTTCCTTTCTTTCTTTGAATCTCTGCTTCTTTTAGTCATATCTTGCTAGGGTAGTGTTGCTGTCAAAAAAATGGGGATTCATTTTTATGAGTAGCGCACTGATCTGCAATATCACTGATCAACACTTGTCCACTTAACAGAGGCACTGATTAGCGGTATTGCTGATGAGCGCTTCAAAATACTTATCAGCGCTATTCAGCAAAAATGGACTCCGAAAATGGAAGATGCAATTCATTGATAGCTGCCTATAGAGTGATCTGCGGTGATAAGACACATATTTTTTGACACAGTAAAGTTTACTGTATGTGGGTTACCACAATGTATAAATGTTAGGAAAAAGATGTACCAAGGTATGCCTGAAACTTTTTCAAATGCGGAAGCTCTGTTACTCACCGCTGCTATCTGGGCCCACTGACCGCATGGATGTTTATCTATCCTACCCCTTGATGGATATACACACCAAAAATCAGCCTGTTTGGTAATCTCTAACCATTAGATTTTAATACTTTTTAAGGCCCGTACATTGAATTCAACCATTCTTTGAGTACTTAAAACTAACGGCTAAAAATTATCAAACAAGCTGATTTTTGGTATGACTGTCTACTAACGGTTGGGCTAAACATCCATGAGGTCAGTGTGCCCATATGTCAGCGGTGAGTAACAAAAATGCACTTCTGAGCATTTGAAAAGATCTCAGGTATTCCTTGTTACATCATTTTTCTGTAGAACATTTTGCTCGTCACCATACAGAGCCTTATAAGCCAAAAAAATAAAAAATAAAACATTTCTAGGAAAGTGGTGATGCGACGCTTTCAAGTGTACGTAGATCCACCTTCCTCTTGGGTTTTAGTGGGAAGGGCCGGGTCAGGATGGCTGATCTCTATCCGGGACTTAAGAAGCTTGGCCCCAGCCTATCCTGGTCCGTCACACGGGGAAAAAGCAATTCTGGGCCATTCCATCCCAAAACCAGGTGTCATTAGTGTTTGGTTGGCCTAAGATGTTTGTTAATATGAAGCCCGAGCCCATTATTTAGTGGGCCCAATTGAGCCCGATCCAGACTCATTGAGACTATAGTGATTTTCAACATCGAGCCCAAGCAAGTTTGCTACTAAAAGCCCATTGCGCCAGCCCAACAACTGATCATTAACAGTAACACTCCTGCTGCTTCTATCGCTGTTTCCTTCTGTCGAAATACCATGGCTTGTAATTGGAGGATTTCAATGAGTTGGTGGCACAAACTAAAAAATTGGGTGGGCTTCCTTACACTTCCTCTCAATCTCAACCCTTCATGGACGTGATTGAACATTGTGGTTTGATTGATCTGGCTTACCAGGGACTGTGATTCATGTGGTCTTATAGCCAATGACAGTCTCTTTTAAAATTTTTGAGATTTGAACTTTTTTGCAAACAGTGTTGTCAGGGGTCTAGTTAGCAGTTTCCGTCTAATTAAACGCCTATTTGATGCATTTTTAATAAAACATATTCAAAGATTTGGTAAAATTTGCGTATGTTAGAGAGATTGTATTATTCCTGCATAATACTCATTGAAAAATAAATGTAAAAAGAATTGCAAGAAAATATTGTTTTAATTTTCAGAAAATTTCTTAAACAAAAAATAATTTTAAAGTACTTACAAAAACAAATATAATTTTTAAAAATTTACAAAAAAAAAAAGAGTAACTAGCTCCCTCACAAAAATTAAGGCAGACAAACGCCTGAGAGACGCCCTTTAAAAGGGCGTTTGCCCATTGAGGAGTAAAACTTCCGTCACAATACGAGCTGTGTGGCACACTCCAAGTGGACGCTGACCGTATGGATGTTTGGCCAATCACTAGGTGGACCTACATACCAAAAATAAACATGATCAATGGTTTATAAGCGTTGGATTGAAGTTATTTTCATGGGTTGATCTTGACAGTAGGAATTTGAGCATTTTGAGTGCAAATATCCAAAGGTTGTAAATTGCTTATCAGGCTGATTTTTTGTTTGCAGGTCCACCGAGGGACTGGCTCGTATGGTGACAGAAGTTTTACTCTTCAATGAGCAAACGCCTTTTTGAAGGGTGTCTATCAGGTACAAACGCCTCTTAATCTGTTAGCCTTAATTTTTGTCAAAAGTACTTTTATAGTAAATTTGCAAAAATTATATCTGTTTTTTTGTAACAATGGCGACGTCTATTTACTAAAACAGTAACAATGATGGGGTCTGTTTTTGAAAAAGTATCATTTGTTTTTCATGAATAATCCTCCTTCTATAAGCATCCCTTAAGGGACAAACAGAGAATGTTCTAACAATGAAGCCAGCATGTTCTTTGAGCCCAATTCTCACATGGTGATTTCGTTTTTATGGGATATAAAGAAGATCTTGATATGTTGCAATACATCGGTACATATCCAAAATAATTCAAAAGCTTAGGCCGTGTTTGATTACCGAGACGGAAAATTACATTTTCCTTGGGAAAACACAACTGTCCATTGTTAGATAGCCAGTATAAATCTGTATAATTTTCCCTAAGAAGTCATTTAAATCTGGATAATTTTTCCTACTAAGCCCGGAATTCATTTCCCATCTAGATTGGTGAGAATTCATTTCCAATTGAAAATACACGTTTATTTTCTCACATGATTGAAATATGTATTCTCAGTTGCAATCAATCAGCCATTTAAGGCATATCCCACATGTATTTTCTCGGGAAAACTTTCCGTGCAATCAAACACAGCCTCAGTGTTCAATCAATCTGACTCGTGATAAAATACGCAGTTTGTAGCCTTGGTATCTGCGGTGTTTATAAGAGCATTAAAATGCCTATAATACTGATTTTCCTCCCTTTTTCTTTGCACAGTTGGAGATGTAGACCAAGAAAAGAGAAGCACCTGGATTGAGGGAAAGCTTGAATACATTGACTTTTGATTAATTTTTTAACCATGTCTTTGTGGGAATTGGTTTATCTGCAAGTTACAAAAGCAGCTACGCAATAATAATATTTCTAGATTGCGGATTTGGAATACATGCATGCATGCCCAAATGACTTTCATTTGTCAGATTCTTGTGAGCTTATGTGCTACATAGAGTACTGCTTGTAGTTGGCTTCTAAACCAGACAATAAAACCCTATAATTGATTGAGATCTCTTGGTGATTTAGTGCAGGCGTTGATATAAAGAACTTCGTCGGTTGTGATTCCATTTCCTCCTGTTTAACTTTAGTTAGAGAGACGTTTATAGAAAGAGAAGGGTAGAGGGAGAGACGTGTTGAGAAAGAGAGATGTCAGTGAAATTCTATTTTTTTTTTTTTTTTTAAATTGGATGGGAGCGAGAGTAGAAACATTTTGGGATGGTATAATGGACTGGGTGCGTTACTGTTAAAACGTTAAAAACGGATTGTAACGGCCAGGGGCAAAAATGAAAAAAAAAGAAGGAAAAAACAGAATTAATGGAAAAAATGGCGCTGAAGTTCAAAATTTGAAATTGAAAAAAAACAGAATTTAACAGAAAAAATGGATTTTAAAGGTTTTTTTTCCAAGTATAAGAAAAGATTTTACGTAACAGGCTTGGGGCATTACCGTTTAAACGGCGTTTTTTTTAACCGTGGTTTTACACACTAAAAGTCAGCTTGACGCACCAACTAGAATCACTCCTAAAATCAAATGGCTAGAGATAACCTGGGCCTGGCTAGAGATAAAATGCCACTGCGCATGGGCTTATTAAGGGTTTCACATGGGCTATGGTGGATCACCCAAGTCTAGTTCATTTTGTACTAGGATTGGGCCACATCTATTAGCCCATTTTCTAGATTGGGCTTGAATATAAGGTCTACTGAAGGAGGTAGGCATGAAAATGTGAGGGAGAGAGAGTCTATGGTGTGAGGGGGCATAGTACTTGGAGAACAAACATTTACGAATTTATTGTCCAACCTGAATGGGCTTGGGCTCAATTCCTGACATCTCCAACGCTCTTGCCATTCTTTTGGGGAAACTGTAATACCTTCCACAGGAACCCGGCCCGAACTCTGTATCCTATAACACAAGGTTTTTTAAGCCCACTAGTGGATGACACGAGTCTGGCTCTGGTTTCTATAGGACCTGAGACCTATACAAATAGTTTCTCAAGGTGCCACAACCACCATGGCTGTAGCCTACAGGCTGTTTTCCAGGTTGTATTGACCATATTTTAAAAAAATTGAAGAGAGAAAGGAGATCACAGATTATACAATGGAACTGAAATCCATCGTTCTCAACTCGACCCTGCTAATTCCACATGGCTTACCAACTAATCAAATCCAGAGCGTTCAAAAGATCACTTTTTGGAGGACTCGACCATCAGAGTGGCTGTAATTGAGAGAGTAAAGCAGCTTAAACCAAGAGAGTGTGAGTCGAGAAAACATGGCGGAGAGTGCTGTGGAAGTCTGTGTGGGCAAACTAGTGTCCGTCCTAGAGAAAGAAGCATCCTTGATAGGAGGTGTCAGGCGCGAGATTACAGTGCGCACATCGAGATTAAAATCTGCCAAAAGGGAAAAATGATGGTGATGGGTATGAATTAATTAACTGTTAAGAATTGTATTTTCATCAATTTCAGGCTTTCGAGAGGTATGAGAACACTTCTGAGAATTGGGTATTGAGCCCAACTTTGTCATTTGGTCCATTTAATGGGACCACTATAACCTACTTAGATGGGATGCAATGAGTTTTGTTACAGTTGAATATGTTCTTTGTCATGGATTTTTTATCTCAAAAAATTTCTATTCTTCAAATTATTTTAGGTCAGAAGATGAAAGATCAATGAAGCCAATATGTCTGCTTCAGCTGTGTCGCCTAGGGGTTTATCTATGATTGACCTAAAATTCCATAACCAAAGATATACCACAATTTTGGGTTAGAGTCGTTTGACCACTTCAACAAGTACTACAACATTGGTGCTTTATGATATTAGCTAGCCAAATTCAAGTTGCTCTATTGGCCTGAGCTTATACAATCAACTTCATGAACCAAATGTTGAGACTTGCAAAACTTGGGTATAATCTCGTTCAGAAATACTTGGCGATTCAAGTACCATATTGAGGCTTCATTGGCTCTTTAAATACTGAGTTATAGTTACAACTAAGACTGAAATTCCCATGAATGTTGCCCACCACTTGATGGACATCCCCACCAAATATCAGCCTGATTGCTGAACTCTAGCCATCGAATCTTGAGCATCCAAAAAAAAAATATACATTCAAATCGAATGCCTATAAATCACCTGATGAAAGATATCACAGGTGATTATAATTATTGTCGTCATCATTATTATTATTATTATTATTAATTATAATTATTGTCATTATAATCATGGTTTAAAAAATTACTGTTATAACGGATTCGGACCTCCCCCATTACGTTATGTGCTGTTAAAACACTTAAAAAATAACAACTTTTATTTTTAGACGTTATTTTCTATTTTTTTCTGTTATAACGACTGTTATTTTCTGGAAAATTTTGTAAAAAAAAAAAAAAAGCTGTTAGTTCAGTTATTTTCTGTTATTTTAATTTATTCAAATTTGAAAATTTGAATTTCAGCACCATTTTTTTCTGTTTTCCCCCTTATTTTCCATTTTTGTCCATGAGCGTTTAAATTCGTTACAAGGGCTCTTATAACGAAAAAAATGATTCGTTACATAATATAAGCCACGTTGCACACTCTTAGAGGAACCGACCCCAAAGGTGGACCTACAGACCAAAAATCAGCCGTATTGGTGGTTTCTAGCCGTTAGATTTGAATCTTTTCCATGGGTTGATTTTCAACTGTGGGATTAGAAAACATACAGAGATCTCAAAAAAGTGTGCCATGTGGCATTTTTAGGTGCAGCCTGACACCCGTATAAAAAAACGCCAACATAAAAAAATTTCTCCCTCTCCACACCCCGTACACAACATTTGCTTTCACCATTATAAAATAGCAGAACTTTGATGATGCGTTGATTAATGATTACGGACTACAGCCTTCACGTGTATTCATCACCTAGGAGGTCCATCATCAACGCTGAAGGTGGATGGCAGTGTGAGCCACGTGGCACACTCTTAAAGACTACAAACCCTATAGTTGTTGGGCCCATCCTTAGGTAGACCTACATACTAAAAATCAGCCTGATTAGTGATTTCTACCCTTTGGATATGAGTACCCCAAATAATGCTGAAAATCCATGGTTAAAAATAAATCATGGTAAATACTAATCCAAGGGATAGAAATTACTAATCAGGTTGAAGTTTGGAATACAAGTCAAGTTAGGGATGGGCGGTCAGTCCGGTAGATTTCCTCATTAGTAATTTGTTACTGGTCAAAGATGGCAGCTCAATAATTTGGGGCGACAGCGCGATTTTGTATCAAAATTTATATTAAAATCTATTAAAATAATTTTTATTAGTACAAAGTCTTCTCGAAAGTCGTATTTGTGTTTGGTATCAAAGTTTTATTAAAGTTTTGATGCAGAATTTGGCTTGTAGTGGAAAACTAGTTGTAATTTTTTATTATTAAAATAATATTGAAATTTAGTAATAAAAATAAAATAAAAGGTTAAATTCTTTTTAAATTAGAAAACAGTTTGTTTATGAGTTGGACCTACCAAAGGATGAGATCCCACAAGGGCGAGAAAATATCGTTGTATCCCGAGCCGTCAATGTTTAGAGTCTCCCCATTCGTAAAATGTCACGTGGAGTACATTTTCTGGCCAACTAACCTTATGGATGTTTAGCCCACCTCTTGGTGGACACATACACCAAAGATCAGCTTGTTGATTATACCTAGTACTTAGATTTTAGCACCTAAATAATTCTAAAAAATCAACGGGCAGAAATCTCCCCATTAAAGTGCTCAAATCCAATGGCTAGAAATCAACAATTAAGTTAATTTTTGGTATCTAGTTTCACCAAGAAGTGAATCAAACATGCTTGGACCCAAAAGATTGTGTCACATGGGGCACTTTTGGAGGCAAACTTCAAAGTTAGAAGTTTACCCACTACACCAAACTCAGGCTCTCACAACCATCATGGCTACAGCCTACAGCCAGTTTTCCAGGTTGTCTCGCCTGTCTTCAAACAAAATTGACGAGAGCGCTCAAACGATCACTCTTTGGAGGACTTGAAAGAAGAGATTGTGTGGTCGAGAAAACATGGCGGAGAGTGCTGTGGAAGTCTGTGTGGGCAAACTAGTGTCCGTCCTAGAGAAAGAAGCATCCTTGATAGGAGGTGTCAGCCGCGAAGTCATCGAAGTCAGGCGCGAGTTGGAGAGCATGAGATCCTTCTTGAAGGTTGCAGATAGAAGGAGAGACAGCAGCGACCAAGTGAGAACTTGGGTAGAACAAGTGAGAGACGTGGCGTACGATGTCGAAGACATCATCGACGAGTTCATGTATCACTTGGGCAGCCAACGCAAAAGAAGCGGATTTACGGGTTTCTTCACTAGAACCGTTCACTTCCTCAAGAATGTTCGGGTGAGGCATCGTATTGCCACTAAATTACAAGAAATCAACACCCAGATTAAAGCCATTTCAGAGAGAAGCACACGATACGGTGTTGATCGTGTAGAAGATGTAGTGACTTCACATGATGCTCGCGGGTGGTTGCAACGCCATGGAGAATCGTCACTTTTTATTGAGGATGACGATCTCGTGGGGATGGAGAAAAGAAGGGATTTGCTGTTGAAGTCGTTGATGGAGGGAGAATCACGGCGCACTGTAATATCGTTGTGTGGAATGGGAGGTTCGGGAAAGACTACCCTCGTCGCTAAGGTATATAAAAGCCAAGATTTGAAGAGATACTTCGACTGCTATGCTTGGATCACCGTCTCCCAGACTTACGCGATAGAGGAGCTATTAAGAAGCATGATAAAAGATTTCTTTCAGCCTAAGAGGGAATTGGTTCCAAGCGACTTAAGCACCATGGACTACAGACGGCTAGTGGAGACGCTCGTCAACTATTTGCTGCGAAAAAGGTATGTTGTTGTCTTTGATGATGTATGGGATTGGGATTACGGTGTTTGGAATCAAATAAAAGTCGCACTTCCAGATGGTGGATGTGGAAGCAGGATCATGCTTACAACCCGAAAGGAAGACATAGCTTCTTTCTCTTTTGGAGTTGGAAGCCAAGTTCTCCACATTCAACCTCTACAAGAGAGTGAGGCTTGGGAACTGTTCTGTAAGAGGGCATTCTCAAATGGATGTTGTCCTCCAGAGCTAGAGGGCTCGGCTCGGCTCATTGTAGGAAAATGTAAAGGCCTGCCACTTGCAGTGGTGGCGATGGGGGGTGTCATGTCATCAAAAGATAGGACGGATTTGGAATGGAGGAGAGTCTACGATAATCTCAATTGGGAACTTAGCAAAGATCCGATGGTGAAGAGAATCTTGTCGCTCAGTTACAATGATCTACCACATTATCTTAAGCCCTGTTTCTTATATTGTTGTGTTTTTCCTGAAGATCATCTTATTAAACGGAAGAGGCTCATTAGACTATGGGTTGCAGAGGGATTTGCGAAGCAAGAAGGTGACATGACACCAGAGGGTGTAGCAGAGACCTACCTTATGGAACTAATTTCTCGAAGCATGCTTCAAGTGGCAGAGACGAACGAATTTGGAAGGCCGAAAACATGTCGAATGCACGATCTTATGCGTGAAGTAGCTCTTTCGACATCTAAAAGAGAAAAATTTTGTGTGGTATATGATGAGCGAGAAAAAGGAGAAGATCACAAAGCTCGTCGTCTGTCAATACAGGATAAAAGTGATGTAAATATTCAATCCTGTGTGAGCATGTCACAGCTTCGTTCTTTCTTTGTGTTCGTCGGTAACATGATTTCTCCATCTCCTTCAAATGGATTTCCATTGGGCTTCAGACTGTTGAGGGTTTTGTATTTGGAAGGCGCTCCTATTGAGAGCGTACCCGATGAATTAACTAATTTATTCAATTTACGATATTTGAACTTGAGAGACACTGGAGTTAAGGAGCTTCCGCAATCCTTGGGGAGGCTCCAAAACCTACAAACCTTGGAACTTCAAGATTCAAAAGTTGAGGCACTTCCAAGTGGGATAGTAAAGTTGCAGAACTTGAGGTATTTGAAGATGTATATTTCCACTGATAAAAATTTCAGTGCTTATAATTGGGTTAATGGAGTACAGGTGCCTGTAGATGTATGCAAGTTAAAAAAGTTGCAAGTTCTAGAATGCATCGAAGCAACTGATCACGTAATTAAACAAGTTGGGAACTTGACACAACTCAAATCGTTTGGGATTTCGAAGGTGAGAGAAGCAGACGGGATAGAGTTGTGCAGCTCAATCCAAAAAATGAATCTTCTTAGTGGCTTATCTGTGTTGGCGATTAATGAGGAAGAATCACTTCGAATGGATGCCCTATCGTCTCCACCTCCCCGTCTTCAAAAAATCTATCTGTGTGGGAAACTGGAGAAGGTGCCTGTTTGGATGCGCTCTCTTGAGAATCTCACGTGGTTGCATTTGCATTGGTCCCGTCTAAGAGAAGACCCATTTCCTTACATCCATGCATTGCCCAATTTAGGATATCTTAAATTAGTCAATGCATTTGAGGGGCAGCAGTTGTGGTTCCATGCAGGATCATTCCTTAAGCTCAAGAAGCTAATCTTATGGGAGTTGCCACAGTTGAGTCAGATAATAATAGAGGAGGGGGCAATGCCAAGCATCCAAGAGTTATACCTGGACGAATGTAGGGAGTTAAAGGTGCTACCGAAGGGCATCGAACATCTGACCAACTTGCGAAAACTGACTTTGGAAAACGCACCACATGAATTAGTAGCGCGGCTCCGTGGAGAAGAAAGTGTAGATCGTCCAAAGGTTCAGCACATCCCTGAGATTCGCCACCACTACCAGATAAGAGATGGTCGATGGTTTTATGAAAGCTTATCCTCTGTCAATACAAGTTGAGGAAGAGTGTTACTTGGAGTGCATATATTTGAGGTAAGGCGCTTCCTTTCTTTCTTTGAATCTCTGCTTCTTTTAGTCATATCTTGTTAGGGTAGTGTTGCTGTCACAAAAAAGGGGATTCATTTTTATGAGTAGCGCACTGATCTGCAATATCACTGATCAACACTTGTCCACTTAACAGAGGCAATGATTAGCGGTATTGCTGATGAGCGCTTCAAAATACTTATCAGCGCTATTCAGCAAAAACGTACTCCGAAAATGGAAGATGCAATTCATTCATAGCTGACTATAGAGTGATCTGCGGTGATAAGACACATATTTTTTGACACAGTAAAGTTTACCGTATGTGGCTACCACAATGTATAAATGTTAGGAAAAAGATGTAACAAGGAATGCCTGAAGCCTTTTCAAATGCGGAAGCTCTGTTACTCACCGCTGCTATCTGGACCCACTGACCGCATGGATGTTTATCCTACCCCTTGATGGATATACACACCAAAAATCATCCTGTTTGGTAATCTCTAACCATTAGATTTTAGTACTTTTTAAGGCCCGTACATTGAATTCAACCATTCTTTGAGTACTTAAAACCAACGGCTAAAAATTATCAAACAAGCTGATTTTTGGTATGACTGTCTACTAACGGTTGGGCTAAACATCCATGAGGTCAGGGTGCCCATATGTCAGCGGTGAGTAACAAAAATGCGCTTCTGAGCATTTGAAAAGATCTCAGGTATACCTGTTACATCATTTTTCTGTAGAACATTTTGCTCATCACCATACAGAGCCTTATAAGCCAAAAAAATAAAAAATAAAACATTTCTAGAAAACCTTATACAAGGTAACCATACAAAGCCCTATAAGTAAGAATCATTTCTAGAAAACTTTTCTAATGTCAACTTTTCTAATTTATCATTCTTCACATGTGGTTGCATCGCAGACTGAACAGTGGTGATGCGACGCTTTCAAGTGTACGTAGATCCACCTTCCTCTTGGGTTTTAGTGGGAAGGGCCGGGTCAGGATGGCTGGTCTCTATCCGGGACTTAAGAAGCTTGGCCCCAGCCTATCCTGGTCCGTCACACGGGGAAAAAACAATTCTGGGCCATTCCATCCCAAAACCAGGTGTCATTAGTGTTTGGTTGGCCTAAGATGTTTCTTAATATGAAGCCCGAGCCCATTATTTAGTGGGCCCAATTGAGCCCGATCCAGACTCATTGAGACAACATCGAGCCCAAGCAAGTTTGCTACTAAAAGCCCATTGCGCCAGCCCAACAACTGATCATTAACAGTAACACTCCTGCTGCTTCTATCGCTGTTTCCTTCTGTCGAAATACCATGGATTGTAATTGGAGGATTTCAATGAGTTGGTGGCACAAACTAAAAAATTGGGTGGGCTTCCTTACACTTCCTCTCAATCTCAACCCTTCATGGACGTGATTGAACATTGTGGTTTGATTGATCTGGCTTACCAGGGACTGTGATTCATGTGGTCTTATAGCCAATGACTCTTTTAAAAATTTTGAGATTTGAACTTTTTTTGCAAACAGTGTTGTCAGGGGTCTAGTTAGCAGTTTCCGTCTAATTAAACGCATATTTGATGCATTTTTAATAAAACATATTCAAAGATTTGGTAAAATTTGCGTATGTTAGAGAGACTGTATTATTCCTGCATAATACTCATTGAAAAATAAATGTAAAAAGAATTGCAAGAAAATATTGTTTTAATTTTCGGAAATTTCTTAAACGAAAAATAATTTTAAAGTACTTACAAAAACAAATATAATTTTTAAAAATTTACAAAAAAAAAAATAAAAGTAACTAGCCCCCTCACAAAAATTAAGGCCCATTGAGGAGTAAAACTTCCGTCACAATACGAGCTGTGTGGCACCCTCTTAGTGGACGCTGACCGTATGGATGTTTGGCCAATCACTAGGTGGACCTACACACCAAAAATTAACATGATCAGTAGTTTATAAGCGTTGGATTGAAGTTATTTTCATGGGTTGATCTTGACAGTAGGAATTTGAGCATTATTTGAGTGCAAATATCCAAAGGTTGTAAATTGCTAATCAGGCTGATATTTTGTTTGCAGGTCCACCGAGGGACTGGCTCGTATGGTGACAGAAGTTTTATTCCTCAATGAGCAAACCCCTTTTTTAAGGGCGTCTATCAGGTACAAACGCCTCTTAATCTGTTAGCCTTAATTTTTGTCAAAAGTACTTTTTTAGTAAATTTGCAAAAATTATATCTGTTTTTTTGTAACAATGACGACGTCTATTTACTAAAATAGTAACAATGATGGGGTCTGTTTTTGAAAAAGTATCATTTGTTTTTCATGAATAATCCTCCTTCTATAAGCATCCCTTAAGGGACAAACAGAGAATGTTCTAACAATGAAGCCAACATGTTCTTTGAGCCCAATTCTCACATGGTGATTTCGTTTTTATGGGATATAAAGAAGATCTTGATATGTTGCAATACATCGGTACATATCCAAAATAATTCAAAAGCTTAGGCCATGTTTGATTACCGAGTGGGAAAATTACATTTTCCTTGGGAAAACACAACTGTCCATTGTTAGATAGCCACTATAAATCTGTATAATTTTCCCTAAGAAGTCATTTAAATCTGGATAATTTTTCCTACTAAGTCCGGAATTCATTTCCCATCTAGATAGGTGAGAATTCATTTCCACTTGAAAATACACATTTATTTTCTCGCGTAATTGAAATATGTATTCTCAGTTGCAATCAATCAGCCATTTAAGGCATATCCCACATGTATTTTCTCGGGAAAACTTTCCGTGCAATCAAACACAGCCTCAGTGTTCAATCAATCTGACTCGTGATAAAATACGCAGTTTGTAGCCTTGGTATCTGCGGTGTTTATAAGAGCATTAAAATGCCTATAATACTGATTTTCCTCCCTTTTTCTTTGCACAGTTGGAGATGTAGACCAAGAAAAGAGAAGCACCTGGATTGAGGGAAAGCTTGAATACATTGACTTTTGATTAATTTTTTAACCATGTCTTTGTGGGAATTGGTTTATCTGCAAGTTACAAAAGCAGCTACGCAATAATAATATTTCTAGATTGCGGATTTGGAATACATGCATGCATGCCCAAATGACTTTCATTTGTCAGATTCTTGTGAGCTTATGTGCTACATAGAGTACTGCTTGTAGTTGGCTTCTAAACCAGACAATAAAACCCTATAATTGATTGAGATCTCTTGGTGATTTAGTGCAGGCGTTGATATAAAGAACTTCGTCGGTTGTGATTCCATTTCCTCCTGTTTAACTTTAGTTAGAGAGACGTTTATAGAAAGAGAAGGGTAGAGGGAGAGACGTGTTGAGAAAGAGAGATGTCAGTGAAATTCTATTTTTTTTTTTTTTTTTAAATTGGATGGGAGCGAGAGTAGAAACATTTTGGGATGGTATAATGGACTGGGTGCGTTACTGTTAAAACGTTAAAAACGGATTGTAACGGCCAGGGGCAAAAATGAAAAAAAAAGAAGGAAAAAACAGAATTAATGGAAAAAATGGCGCTGAAGTTCAAAATTTGAAATTGAAAAAAAACAGAATTTAACAGAAAAAATGGATTTTAAAGGTTTTTTTTCCAAGTATAAGAAAAGATTTTACGTAACAGGCTTGGGGCATTACCGTTTAAACGGCGTTTTTTTTAACCGTGGTTTTACACACTAAAAGTCAGCTTGACGCACCAACTAGAATCACTCCTAAAATCAAATGGCTAGAGATAACCTGGGCCTGGCTAGAGATAAAATGCCACTGCGCATGGGCTTATAAAGGGTTTCACATGGGCTATGGTGGATCACCCAAGTCTAGTTCATTTGGTACTAGGATTGGGCCACATCTATTAGCCCATTTTTTAGATTGGGCTTGAATATAAGGTCTACTTAAGGAGGTAGGCATGAAACCGTTATGTGAGGGAGAGAGAGTCTATTGTGTGAGGGGGCATATTACTTGGAGAACAAACATTTACGAATTTATTGTCCAACCTGAATGGGCTTGGGCTCAATTCCTGACATCTCCAACGCTCTTGCCATTCTTTTGGGGAAACTGTAATACCTTCCACTGGAACCCGGCCCGAACTCTGTATCCTATAACACAAGGTTTTTTAAGCCCACTAGTGGATGACACGAGTCTGGCTCTGGTTTCTATAGGACCTGAGACCTATACAAAGTTTGATAGAACCCCTCACTAAATGCCATGTGGCAAACTCTTTACCGTCTACTGGCCCATGAATGTTTGGCATAGCCCTTGGTGGGCCTACACACAAAATATCAGCCTGATCAATGATCTAACCATTAGATTTGAGTTTTTTCATCAACCCTTGAAGCCCATGATAAAAAAACCTCAAATCCAGCGAGTAGGAATCATCAATCAGTCCTATTTTTGTGTGCAGGTTCACCAAGAGGTGGACCAAACATACATTGCAATTTGAACGATTTCTGCATCAAAATTTTAGGGCTTCATGAATGTTTGGCATAGCCCTTGGTGGGCCTACACACAAAATATCAACCTGATTAATGATCTAGTCATAGATTTTAATTTTTTTAATCATGGGCTACATGAACAGGCCTATTGAAGATTTCCAACCCCTTGAGCCCATGATATTTTCATGGGCTCAAGGGGTTGGAATATTGCAGGTTCGTTGATCGAGTGGATATTTCACCAAAAAAAGATCTTGTAGGTGGGCCCCTTTAAATTAGGGGTACTAGCCTATTATATGTGCGTAATGTGGAGTAGAACTTTGCTGACCGACCACAATATGACCGATTAATTAGTGATTTCTAAGCGTTCGATTGAGTCGTTTTTGTGGGTTGATTTTTAACCGTGTGGTATTTTGAGCTTTATTGGCCATTATTTGAGGTACAAAGATCCAAAGGTTTGAAAACAGTAATCAGGCTGATTTTTGGTTTGTCGGTCCACCTAGGGATTTGCCAAACATCCATACGGTCAGTCCTCTAAGAGTGTGCCACGTGGTTCATATTGTGGCGGGTCAGAAAAATTCTACTCGTTCAATGCCATCTCGAGTAAAACTTCTATCACAATCGGATTGCAGATCACACAAACACAGCCAATGAGTTCTCGGCACGTACACCTAAAAGCAAAAGCACATGGTACGTTGCAAAGCACTTGTGTACGTGCCGAGAAATCATTGGCTTGTGATTGTGTGATTTACAATTTCGTGTGATAGAAGTTTTACTCTGCCATCTCAATACAAATCAGGGAGTGGGACCCACCATTAGACTTACCTTATAAGTAGGGGAGATCAAAACAGAAAGTATTTTGGATTTGGTCAAGTTTTAGACTAGTCATAACAGAAATCCTATTTCTAGCAGGAAGAGTGGAAATTTCTTTGAAAAGATGAGCTTTCCTACTCCAAACTCTTCTTTTCCATCTTCAACCTTCTCTTCTCAGCCTGCGATCTCTGCTTTAATGGACAACTTCCGCGACGACATCTTACAGGAAATTCTCACACGAGTGCCGCTCAAAGATTTAGCTAGATGTAAGTGCATCAGTAAAAGATGGCGTTGTTTAATCTCTGATCGATACTTCATGATTGATCACGCTCGTCGTTCTGCCGGAAACGTTGTAGGATTCCTCCATGTCAGTTCTTACAATGGAAGAATCTTCTACTTTCCGTTGGACCCTTCAAACACCATCAACACTACTCCTGATACTTCTCTAGGCTTGCCCACACATCTAACCAATCGTCTTTCGATCTTAGCTTTTTTTAATAGCCACTTTTTTGTCTGCCATGAACCCACCAACATGTACTATCTCTGTAACCCGACAACCAAGAAACACCAGTTCATCTCGAAACCATATGGACAAGAATTCATCAAACAGTTTGGGTTAGTTGTGGATCCCGTTGATTTTGAATCAAGTAACTACAAGGTGGTTTGCATGATCGTGCCGAGTTCCTCCTCCGACGTCTATCGGTTTGAGATATTTTCATCGGACACGAGATCATGGAGAGAATCCAAGGCGACCTTATCTTGCACTCCTAGTTGTTTGTTTGAATTATGCAATGCAGTATACTTCAATGGAGCTCTACATTGGCTAAGAAAGAGAGGAGACATTATTGCATTCCATGTAGAGAAAGAAGAAGCTTGGATGATTGAGAAACCTGAAAATATGGAAATTCAATCAAGAGGAGGAGGGTACTCGGATACATGGTTTGGAGTAGTGGAAGGTCTAGTTAATCTGGTTTCGGTTTCTAAAGACGATATTGTGATTTGGGTACTCCATGACTACTACAACATTGAATGGCGGGTTAAGAGTCGGATTAAAACGGGATGGAGTGGTTGCGAAGCTGGGATACCACTCATCTTCGATGGTGAACGGTTAGTGTTAATGGTGATGTCCTCATCGTTGGTGATGTCCTCATCGTTGGTGATTCATCTATATAATACCAGGATGAGAGTGTGGAAGAAGATTGATACATTGGAGTTTTGGCTGGATAGAAAGCGGAGGTTCATTCCATATATATATCAGTAACAGTTCTTTTTATAGAAACGTATTGCTGATAGTTATGCCTTACCGGCTTGGCGTGGGCGATATGGTCAGAGTTTTGAAGAGATTTTGGTTTCAGCTTGGCTGCTCTTTCGACGGTGTAGAGAAGTTGTTCTTAGCTTGACATTGCAAGGCTTTTGGCGGTTTCGGGAAGAGGTTGTCGGTTCTAACCATGTTGGCTATCTTGTGAGGTATTTGGAAAGAACGCAATAGTAGGGTTTTCGAGGGTAGATGTTCTTCCATAGAAGTCTTCTTAATGGAAATAGCATGAGGAAGGGAGGGGTGTTCGCTTTGAGGAGGTGGTGTTCAGTTGACCATCTTTGGTTGGGAGGGATTAAGGTTTTTGTAGGGGTGATGGGTGGATGGTGTGTTTTCTTGGGGTCTTTGCCTTTGTCTTTGTATTTTTATTTCTCATTGTGCTTTTTCTTCTTTGCCTTGGTAAGCCCTTCTCAGCCTCGAAGTTCTTGACTAAAATTCTTCTTTACCTATTCAAAAAAAAAATCTATTCAGTGATTTTTATGTTTTAATTAGTACAAGTGGTGCACATTCTTTATGAATCCAATGGGTCCAATTTGAGGGAAAATGTTTTTCAATCCTCCACTCAAAAGATGCCATGTGGCACACACTTTTCAAGAATCCAACGAGTGGTTGTCCACACCGAGCTGGCATCACTTTTTCACTTTTTGGGGAGCTGACAACCAAAATAAGAAAGTTCAAACCAAAACAACAGTTTTGAAAACACAGGCAAAATAGGACAGTTCTGAAAATTTAGCAACTGAAAGGGCAATTCTGAAAATTGTGGCAACTCAAGGGAGAAAAGTAAAAAATTTGATCAACTTAGGCAAGTACAACCTTGATGTGTGTACTTGTTTTTGATAATTTCATCCTTGATCAACTGGGCCAGAGATACTATGTGCAGGGATGGTTAAGATTGTCCCAACCTTGATTTTGGATTTGACAGTATCACCGATGAATTGAACACGAATCGATATATAATCTAACCTGTCATTCTTTTGGATGCTCACAAGAATAAAAGTGGTGAACAGTCCACAGAAAGGCTGCATAATCTCATTAACTCTCTGCATCACATGATCCAGAAATCCTATAAGGAAAAAAAAAAGAATCTAGAATTACTTCGTACAAATTTCATGTACTCAAATGCAAATTCCAAACTGTCTGATCCAATCTCTTACTTTTCAAGTCATGAGTAAAGTCAGCTAATGGTCCTCAGGAAAGGTATATTGATCCATGCATGCAAGAAGTATAGACAGATGCAGGCATGTATGCTTGATGATATAGTTAAGTTAGTTAAGTTCTTCAGAGATTCTTCATGCAAGAAATGCCCACAAGTGAAGGTAAAAAACAAACCACAGAAAATGTTAGTCTAACTCATTATATACCTTGAAAAACAAAGTGGTATCTCCTATTAGGCCTTCAAGGCAATCTAGAAGAAGACAATTGGTTTATATGAGAATCACTTGGAACAAACACAGGAAGCTGACCCCTCCTCTCTGATCTACCCTGCTGATAATGGCTTGATGTGGACCCTCTCTCCAAACTGGTGGACTCCAGTGGACCACCACTAGTGGAACTACTGATTAATTGTTCATTCACAAGAGGACCACTGAAGAATATAGATTGACCTGTGTACAAAAGTTCTGTTCCAGCAACCCGAGAAGAAGGCCCAATACTTCTAGGAGCCGTGGACATAAAGCGTCCAGCTTCTTGATCCCAAAAGACTGAGGCTCTTGACCTCTCTGCTACACCCCCATTGTTTTTTCTGATTGGGTTCCTCTCAACATTGTCATGCGCGGTGATCTCAGTCCCATCACTGGCTTTTGTTGACCACGGAGATTGATCGGCGGAAGATTGATATATCGGGTTGAAGAGTTCCCTATTAGAAACCTGCTGCTCCGATGGAGGAGTGAGGTTGTTACTGTGGTGAGGACTGCTGAAGGTACTAAAGCTATGAGCGCAAGCTTCGAGATCCTCTCTGCTGGCGTGACTTGGCGGATAAGAACTCTTGAGAGGAGATAACGTCAACATCCCCGTTCTAGCATTTCTGCTGTTGAACCCATGATCAGTACTGATAGGACTGCTTCTGACACTTACATTGCTACTCGATAAGTGATCTGCATCATATGGATGATGACGAGAATTTATTGGACGTAGCACAGAGGAAGATTCTCTAGCTCTGGCCGCTGCTCTGATTGCCTCATTAGAATCCAACTTCGCAAGCTTCCACGCACTGATTCGGACTGGGCGTTGGGGCAACCTTTTTCCCTTATCGAATGACTCGATTGCATCTGGATCTACTGTTGATGGTACACGTCCAGGCCCCAGATGTGGGATTATTTCATCCTGTTAGGTGGGTACCACAAACAGGCAGAAATATCTCTTATTGAAACATTCCCCATAAATTTAAATATATACAAAAGAAAATAAAAAATAGAAAAATAAAAAATATTTGGTAAATAAAGAAGGACAATGTTTTATAGGGAGGGTAGGTGTATATTTTCCATAGCTTCGTAGCTTTCCTAAGTTTACATATTTTATTTTGTAGTTTTTCTTCAGTGCTACAAAAATGATATATAGTTGAACCACGCACCCTTAAGTCATTCTACCCCTGGGGGGTATGTAGTTACAATATAACAAAGGGATCCAAACCACTGACTTGGTTGAGTATGATATCATTCATGTTTGATAGTAATGTCAGGCCCTGATAGTCAACAGCTTGGATTCAGTCATATGTACTCCCAGGGCTATGATATTACACTCACCTAAAAGTGTGTACCCTAAATACTCCAGACACTGAAAATAGGAAAAGTCTCACTCCTAAAGAAATCCATGATGAGATAGTATTTAGGGCCACTTCAAGGTAGTACCACAGTTCCTTTATTACCATCTAAATGATGAACACATGCAATGCAATGCACTTTTTATGCAGCTTAAGGTGTATGGACAGTGGCACTACAGCAGTGCAGTTCCAAACACTAACCATCCTCAATAGTAGATGGATTAAGATCATACCTGATGGTCCACAAAAATTCTTGGAGGTGTACACCAAGCACCTTTATATTGCAAGCCTAAACCGAGAGAACTTCTTCCACTTATGGCAGTTACAGCTGAACTGGTAGGTGAAGATGGCAGACTTTGCTGCTCCCCTCCATCCACAGACGGCCCCGGGGGTTCACTTTGTGTTCTCATGGCCACCACATACTCATATGTTGTAATACCCTATAAAAAGATTACAAATTTGGATTTTCTTGTATTGAGACTTTTAAACATATAGTAGAGGTTTTAAGAAACGCACCTTTCGAATCAAAATCATATGGAAAAAGAATAGTTCCGCCAGAGGCACAATAGCCAGACATGAAACAGCTGTACATAGGGCCTGAAACAAAGGAAACCCATGATAAATGGAATATAGTAAAATGGATTTTCAGGTTTTAGTTAAAAAAGTGAGAAATACCCAAAATACTATTGATCACAATTTGGGTGTAGAGGTGTTCTAGATCATTGGTAACTTTATATCTCATGGCGGTATCCTGCTAGTATATAATCATTGATGTTCCATTAAGTATTGCTTCCATACCATATTTAGCAGCACACTTAGGCCAATACATCAAACGTCTGACCTACTTGTGCCACACACATGGACATGGTGCACATGTAGAGGGTCAGAATCCATCCAAACTATAGACTACTTCTGGACTGTTTGTCATTTCCCTTTTTCTGATTGTCCGAAAGAATCCAATAGATTTGATCACAAATCTGCTTGGGTCAATTTGGGTCTCAGAGATTTTCTTTGTGGGACAGTCAAAGGTGGATCCAGCTCCTCTGCATGGAAAGATGTCATGTCTTCATCCTGACCTAAGTACTCCTCAATTAGAAAATATAGGTGAAAATTAACAAAACAAAAAGGCATGGAAAAGTCATACTGATGAAACCAGAATTCAGATAAAAAAAATTTGTGGATATATTGGCCTTTAGATACACCCCGCTTTATAAATCATATGGAAAAAGTAGCTGATTTATAGGAAAATTTTACCCCAAAAAGTAACACCACAAATAATTAGAACCTTTATTGGTTAGCGTTAATCAAAATCGATGCTAAATTTCCAAAAGAAAACTAAGGAACAAATCATGTAGACTGGGAGGATGTTCTACTAACAGTGTAAATGTGTAATATATACAGGACGTACATGCATGAGGTGTGCGTGGAACCCAGCATTTGATGTGCCACAGCTAGGAGATCTGCTATACTAACATCGACCAAATCAAATGACTATAATCATCTCTTTTAGACTTTTTAAGGACCCTTCTCATTTTCTTCCTTACAGCGAAAAGAATGCTATAGATAGGATCATTATATCATTTGAGCAGGTCATTTTGGCCTTGGAGATTGGTGGAATCCATTGATAGTAGGTTCCGTCTCATGTGTATTGCTAAGTAGTTGGTAGGTTGCCATTATAAGTTCGAAATTCTAAATAAAAAGTGTAGAATCATTTACGACAAGTCGACAATGGAAAAGAAACTGAAAAGGAAAAACAAAAACTAGACAGGCAAGCTGCAGCATTGTCGGTACATACCACCACAGTAGCAAATGGGGGCCTGGAGAACCCAGCTCCAAGCCTCTCTGCTATCTGATTTTCAGTACCCTTTCTATCAATGAAGCACTGAACCAGGACTGCGATACCGACCCCACATTCAACTGTTAGCTGAGAAAAGAGAAAAGAACAAATGACCAAAGTTTAGATTGGGAAGCTTAATCCATAACTGAAAAAGGGAAACTAAGACTAGCATCAAAGTTATAGTACTTACCCAAACAAGACTCACTGCCATAAGGGACACAAACGTGATGTAGTTTTTCCTTCCTACACAATTATTTAACCACTGCACCACGAAAGGGCAAGAGTTTTTACAAATAATATTAATTCAATAAGAAGAAAGGTGAATCCATAGTCAGTATGAGGCAGATGCAGGGGGGAAGCCACCTTTTGATGCAGGGGGGTGGAACCCACCTTTTGACGAGTCTCGCCAGGGAGATCTCCTAGGTGAAAGATCAATCAGATCGAATGATCTCAAGAATCTGATCTAATTGTCTGTTTATGAACTACTCCCTACATCTCTTTTGACCGTCTAAAATAATTAAATGGATCAAATAAAATGGTCAAATAGCATTAATTTTGACCAAGGGTATCTCCTATGTGGGACACATCAAATTGGAGGGTTTTAAACCCCCCGCAGGGTGGTCAATTTCCAGAGATGAACAATGCTTACGTACCCGACAATGATGATCAAATCCATCGACACATTTGTCACAACTTCTGCAATGTTTGCTGAACTTGCGCACCTGCGAAAAAACCAAAGTTACAAACACGTAACCAGTCCCTCTTTCTTTATTTTTCCCTTCATCTTTTTTGGAAGGTAGGTAAGTTGGGACAGACCCACAACTTTAAGGTCACAACAGAGGGCACCATCTGATTGAGCTATGAGCTTGATCCGAGACACAAATGAAAGAACAGACCTAACTACACTATCACATTAAATATTATAATTTGCCAACTGGATTAAATAGTCAATGTCTGTGCATGAAAGCATGTTGGAATAACAGATGACGGGGTTCGGAGCACAAGTTATATGAAGTCCATGAGTGTGTTTTGCGTGTGTGTAACCCATATCAATAAATGTGGCCAACCAAATCATTGATCCAAGGTATTCAATTGGTGAGACCCCTCTTGGAGGGAGCATACTTTTTCCTTGTTGTTTTACTGTTAATGGTGAAGTAGAAATCTTTGATCAAACAACTTTGGTGAAAGTCAGAACCCTGGAATTATGCTCTTGTCCTGCAACAAATCTCTATCCAGTCCTTCCTTAGACCTTAGGTTTGCCTCCATGAGAAGCATGACCAATTAGCCTTCACGAGCAATGAAAGGGGAAAACAACCAAGCATGATGGAAAATGAATTTCTCAAAATGCAAAGCCCGGTTTTCTACAGGTCTGAATAAATAGATCAAAAGTCAGAAAACTAAAGAACCCCAATTAAGATTAGATATAATCAAGCCAGTCCTGAGCCCAGGTTCAAGTACTGCACCAAATATTTCAAGTTTAAAAAAGCTTATGTTATGATCTGATTTCTAAATTTTGGGCAGATTCCCAATTGCACTGTCTGAGTATTCAACTGATCTTTTGGATATTAATTGATTTCCTCAATTCTTTTGAGTACCCTATCGAGTTTCTTTGCCTCTCTATAACAGCCAAGTTAATCCTTTAACTACATTAGGGTCTAATTTGGGTGGAACCGGGTTGGTGAAATTTATAAACTTGAGAGAGTTTCAAAATAGATTTAAAAGTCTAATACCTAAATCACCAAAATGTGTTTAATAACATGAGGTAAGAACTTTGTAGAAATAATCTTGTACCTGAGCATTGCACAAGGTGCAGAACAAGGCATCTTCTTCACCAGCTTGCTGCTGGAGAAAATCATCATCTCTGCGGCAATCTTCTTTTACCAAAAAACCACAAAAGAAGCCACCAATTGTCGAACAACAACTTGAATTGGGCCCAGAAGATTTTTCTCCATTCTTCAGTCCTATCTTGTTAGGGTCTCCAATAGCAGCTGTATTCCCTGATGACACAACTGTAGTTTAATCAGAAGAGCATTATCTGGCCCAATTTCCTTTATTGTAACCATAGAATATTGAACCCAACCTATCTGGATATATGCATTCCTCTAATCAGAACATGTTATCAAGTAACCACTAACCAGGTAACTCAGTGGTAACGTGAGATCTATAGGCCGATTCCTCGTCATCCCCGATCAGAATTCCAGGATCAGCAGGGTCAATGGTTGTGCATCTAACGTAGAGTATAAATACAGAAAGTACCTGAAAACATATATTAGAGAATAAGAAAACAGTGGAGAAAGTAATACAAGATGCCACTAAGAAAAAAAGATAGAAAGTGCAGGTCCAAAATGCAAGTGTCCTCAACCAGAAATAACTGTACTTACCAAGAAAGAATAAACACCGATAGCCACGTATTCGTAAAGGTCCTTCCCAAGGAATGGAGCCAAAAAAGCATAGAATGCAACAGCTAACAAGAAAAATACTGTTATAGCTACAACCTGCGGCCAATAAAACATGAGAATGGTAATGTAAGTCTTCGTGAAGCAATTAAAGTACAGGAGAACATACAATAGCTCTAATGGTCTCACAGTTCCAAAACAACTGGTCCAGCAATGCATGATATTGGAACCCTGATTTGATATAATACCACAAATTGGATTCCTTAACCCACGTTAATAAGAGAAAAGTTGCAAATTCTACTCTTAACAAAAAGCCAATCCACCAATATTACATATAAAAAAAAGGAAAAAATAATAAAAAAAAACAGAAGCGAAAGACAGGGGTATTGATGAGACCTAATGCATTTGAACCCATTCCACATATTGTTTGTAACAGAAATGATTTTGTTATCCAAGACTGCTCAATTCCTGGCATAAGGAGCTGCAAACAAGAATAATGCAACTATAATGGCTCCGTGCATCTTATCAACGACAAGGATGTATCACAGTACTGATCTACGGGGCCTCAAGTAAGAAGTTTCTTCCTTATATTGCACCAATAGATAAACAGTAAGCACCAAGGGGATTAGTAGTAGTATAGTAAGCGAGGGGGCTACAGACCTGCACAAACACACCCATTAAGGCATTAACTGATATTTGGAAAATGACCCATCTGAAAGTGGATGATATCCATTCCTTACCCCTCTTGTCTAGAGTTGATCAAAAATCATTTCTAGCCATTCAAGAATGCTGTGCAAACCATTTTCCACCAACTAATTAATCTAAACACCCAGCATCTCTTCTCATAGTTAGCCTTGAGGATTGCAGACAGTAGATGGGACTCAATATTATGGGTCGTCCATCACTATTTACATAAGAGTTCTAAATCCTAAGTCAGAAGTTTCTAGACGTTTTAGGTTTAGAACCCAGTCCTATTCTTGCAAATGACCTCTCACTTCACCATATTCACATCCCTTTCCCAATTGGTTCTAGTTACATTTCATGAACTTCGGCTGATGGCCGTGCCATAAATTAAGAGATTAGATAAATCCAATTCAAGTCATTTGAGTGAGAACTGGAAGTGTCTGCCCACTGAAAACCCATTCAGGACACAAAAAGGGGGGGGAAATCTGCAATAACACAGTCCAGTCATTCTCATTCAAGGTGTCATCCTTAAGGTAGGCCTCAAATTTTTAATGTAACCAAGTGTTAATTGTCTTGCAAAAGATGGCGTCTTTAGAGATGATTTGTATCGCTGTGTGAGCCTTCCTTTCTAGTGAGCATTCTTTGTATCTTGTTTTTTCCTTTTCTGCCTTTTTTTCATCCCCTTCTTTCTTGTTTTCCTTTGTTGTTTTGCAATAATATTTTATCTTTACCGAAAAAAAAAGATAGAAACCCATCTGGATCAAGGTTTTCAAAATTTCCACTCATTCCATCACAAGGGCAAACCATCGAACATGTGATACAGTGTAAAAATGTTTTAATGCACCACACAAAGATAACGAAACGATCTGAACAAAATCACTTAGAAACTCTTCAACATTTCAACATAATTGACAAAAAAACCATCAAATCAAAACAAGCAAAACCATTACATCTCTTGAAATTCAAGATCCATAATAAAACCCACATAGCAGACTTCGCTTAGAAACTCTTCAAGAACAGTAATTTCAGAAACATACGAACAACCCAATAATCTAAATACTTGCAAATAACAAAATATATTTCCATAAACCCAAACAGTGCTTTGAGAAGTTAATAAGAATAACAAAACAACCAACAGCAAAAACTCACGAACCAAAAATCCTAAATCAAACCCACATTTCCATAACTACTTAGAACTAAACAGTAACAATGTACCTGAAACCTGTGAACAGGGAGTTGCCACCCATGACGCCTAGCCATGACTGAAAAGCGAGTCGAAACGTGGAAATCAACAGCATTACAGTTAAAAAGGAACAAAGAAACCAGTTCTGATGAAACCCAGAACAGAAATCTAACCAAAATATCGGACCTACTAAATCAAAACTGATATGTTCTTCCTTTTACTCTCTGGATCACAGAAAAGCCAAGTTTCTGAACGGTTTTGCGAGATTTCGATCTCGACCCAGATGTTCAAATACCATTTTAAGACGACCCATAAACTTGATTTCTACTTCTAGGGTTTCTGGAGTTTGAATCGTCGATCAATGAACCATGGAAGCAGAAGAAGAAAGTCAGGACCTACAGTTCTGGTTTTACCATGTTCGACGATAATGTGTTTTTCACCGTAACGTTTTATCCAATATTTTTCTGTTACAGAATATTGAGAATGAATCGGAGCCGGCCATGTATTTTATTGTATTTTTTTTAAATCGTTAAAAAATGATATTCCTTATTTTCTTTGAATTTACCAAAAAGGCCGTATTGACAATTTCCGCTTTTATGGAAACATCATAAATGCCCCTCGTCAATCTTTTCAGTTTGGTAGACCATAGAGACCATCTAATCGATTGATTGATCTGGACCATTAATTACATTCTTTCGATGGACGACGCTTATGTGATTAATCCAGTGGTTAAGACTTAAGATACTCACCTGATGGGTGAAATTTTGGAATTGGGTCGGGCTCCAGTTACCGCCCTAAAATGACAGGCTCCGGTTACAGGGCACAATATGAGCCACGTGGAACACGCTTAGAGGACTCTGACCGTATGGATGTTTGGCCAATCGTTAGGTACAAATCAAAAATCATGCTGATTAGTAATTTCTAGGCATTGGAGCTTTGTACCTCAAATACTGCTCAAATTCCCACAGTTGAGATTAACCCATGAAAATAAGTCCAATCCAACGCCTATAAATCACTAATCAGACTGATTTTTGGTTTGTAGGTCCACCTATGGATTTTCCAAACATCCATACGGTCATATTCCTCTAAGAATGTGCCACGTGGCTAAAATTGTGTCCTGTAACCGGAGCCTGTCATTTTAGGGCGGTACTGGAGCCTGAGCCAATTTAAAAAGTGCAACACATTCCTAACAGTTACTATCATCAAATCCCTACTGCAATTCAAGAAACAGTCCGTCGTCTCCCGAGCCCAAATCCTGAATGGTCCCGATTCGTAAGACGCCATATCTATCATGGTTCGAAGTCTGGGCTGATCCTGTTTTGGATAAGGCGATCCAGATCAAGATCGACGCCCATGGATCCATTTTATATCAGGATCGTCTCGCCCGAGATGCACTGTTCCACGAAGAACCTTCACATTGTCTCAAGCGTGACGACCGAGACAATGTTGGATTGGCGCCCACCTATCCGGCCTCCGATCTTGAGACTTCGAACCATGCTATCTATGGGTCATGTTATTTGAAATGTATCTGCTCAATGATACCATCTGATAAGTCACATTTTTTTGGCAATCAATAATGATCCATGTTCCTAACCCTTCGACAAGTGGCCAAGATATTCATCAGACGGACCTTGTTGAGATCATCTTATTGGTGCGATCTTATTCGGGTAGTAATTACAAGGGATCTACTAATTGGATGTAGCCAGTGAGGGGTAGTCAGGCAGTTTTTACTAATAAAATATATTGGTAAATACCACCTTTTTTTTATAAAAAAAACATCCTAAAACATAGAAACATGGTTTTAAAAATGGCCGTTATAACGGAAACAGACCTCTTCGTTATGTTACGTATCATTTTAACACTCAGAAAATAATGGCCGTTATAACAATAATAACGTCTGTTATATTTTATGCAAAAAATTGTTAAAAACTGCCTGCAATTTCCATTATTTTTCGTTATAATTTTCCTGAAAATTTGAAATTCTAAATTTAAATTTTAGATCCATTTTTCCTGTTATTTTCCATACTTTTCCATTTTTTTCATTTATACCCTTGTGCATTACAATCCGTTAGAACAGATAAAACAGTAACGGCGCCCCGGTCGGTTACTGATCTCTTTAAAAACAGGCTTAACTACCAAAACATAAAAATCATGGCAATTTGGTGAATTTGCTAAAAAAATAAAAACAAGGAGGTTATGGTAAATTTTTCCATATTAGAATAAGCAATTTGAGTTGTGAACATGCTCACCATTAATATATTCATTTTTTAAAAGGGAATTAATAAACTTTGGAGTTAGATATTTGTCCAAATGCAGATGTTTTTATTGAAAATAGTTTAATGATGAGCAATTTAATTAGAGGGATCATGAAGTTTTATTTAAATAAATTCGCTTACAAAAGTTGAGCGTGGGAATCTTTATTTTTTATTTATGTTTTTGTTCACTAGGCATGGAAGTTATGAACAAAACCCATTATGACCCTGGAAAATTTTAGGTGCAGACGACTTTCGATGCAGTTGATGTAGAGCATTCTCCTAGCTCTACACAGCACTTTTTTTTTTGGGACTACTAACCGCATGGATGTTTGGGCCAGCACTTGATGGAAATATAAACCAAAAATCAACCTGATTGGTTATATATAGACCTAGATTTTAGTACTTCTTTAGGATTGATTCTAACCGTTGGATTTATGCAAGTTTTTTTTAGTACCAAATACTACGGCTAGAAATCATCAATCAAACTTATTTTTAGTATGTATATTCACAAATGGGTGGGAGAAACATCCATGCAGTTGGTGGACCCAAAGAAATGAGCTGTGTAGTCCTCTGCGTCGAGTACATCCAAAGTATCCTGCCTCTAAGATTTTCCCTAGATGGCTTGATTGTGAAGCCAAGAACAAAAATGAGCTCTGGTTGGCAGTGGACACTAGTTTTCTGACATGATTAACGATAACAAGCAAGTACATCTTACCTGACCAACCACAATCTAAGCCACGTGGCAAATTCTTAGAGGATACTGACCGTATAGATGTTCGGCCAATCCTTAGGTGGACCTATAAACCCAAAATCAACCTGATCAGTGGTTTCTAAGCGTTAGTTGAAGTCATTTTCATGGGTTTGATTTTAACAGTAGGAATTTGAACATTATTTACCAAAGATCCAAAGATTTGAAATCACTAATCAGGCTGGTTTTTGGTTTGTAGGTCCACTTAGGGATTGACCAAACATCTATACAGTCAGCGAGCGTCCTCTAAGAGTGTACCACGTGACTCATATTATGGGTGGTACGGCAAGTTCTTCTCGATAACTAGCATACAAAGAGGGACCTGTTGTGTACGTTGGATGAACGTGCATGATCGTGGGTAGATATAACTGCCAAAAAAAAAAAAAAAACCACGATCTATCACATGGCCATGACCGGGCAACGGCAAAATGGCTAGAGTTTTTGTCACTTTGTATACTAAATAAAATATAAACCGGGTTTGACTTTGAGTCGGCCGACTAAATTGTACTTAAACAAGTCACTTACAGACAATCATAAGATACAGCAAGAAGTAAGAACCGTCCAAAATGTGTTACTCATGGAACAATTAGCCTTTTGTCGAGGTAATGGCCATAAACTACTACAAAACTCCTCTAAAGAAGGTAATTGAGCCTGCAACCCGGTCTGACCTGCCCCTAAAGAAAGTTTGGCAGGCCAATCCGGCCTGCGGCTTGGCCTGCCAAACAAATGTTAACGGGACATGTGGTGGCCTACTAAGTTACCCTCACCCCGTCCTCCTTCACTATTTTCAAATTTCTAGCCTAGGGAGTAGAATGACCATGTCATCTCCCCAATTGAATACATCCTACAATGCTCGCTTCACCCTTAGCATTAAAAAAGAGGCAGCCTCATGTCAATTTGAGCTCACCTGGAGATTTTTGAATTCTTTAAATGTTGCAAGCTCCTAGCTTTCTGCAAGATCTGCCCCTTTAACTATAGAAGCTTTTCTCGAACCTAGCAGTATATGGGCGGGCAGGGCAGTGCCTGACTTTAGACAGGACCAAATTCTTCTTTGATTGTGATCTAAGGTTTCTAAATAATAACAACCCACAGTCTACGACTCAACCCGATGCGCATGCATGTGACTATTGTGGTGCACAAAATTGGGATGCCCAAGGGCTCAATCTTTTAGTTCCAACCCCCTCATATAAAAGCTTTAAACTTTTATTCTCCCAAGCATTGTGGAATTAAAAAGTTGTGTAAAAGTATATTGGGAGTGAGAGAAACCTCTCTAAGTTTCCCTCAATTTTTTTTCATTCAAAATTTAATGAAGTCTGTTTTTTAAAAATGAAGGTGCCAGCTTGCTCAGTTGGTAAAGTTTGTGAGTGATGATACCATAGACCTGGGTTCAAAACCCACCTTCACCGAGTTACTGATCTCCTTAAAACCAGGCTTAACTATCCAAAAAGAAAAAATTAAGGAAACAAACATCCCTTTTATAGTCTTAGAGATCTTGGGTTCAAAACTCCTTAACTTCAAGAGTAAACTAAAGTTTATTTATTAAAATATTATATTTTATAAATCTCATTTTCTTCTAATCATCTTTAAGAATATGATAAATCGAATTGTAATAATGATCTGATTGGGTCAAGGTTTCGGTGCGAACACATTCCTTTAAATATGTTCCTGTATAAAATTGTCATTTAAGAAGTGCAAATTCTTGCAAAGTTATGCTCTAATTTCTTCCATTAGAGAGAGGCATTCATTCACTAATTGTAAAAATCAAATACTCAAACAAATCTGCTACTATTAGGTTATACATGATCTTTTGACCCCACCTTAATTCATTTACTGCTTCTGTAAGACCCCATGAGAAACTTCATCTCCCATGTCCTCTCAAGGCTTAACAAAGGAAAAATCACCACTGTGAAGTTCTCTATGATCTCTCTTTGGATGGTAATGTCTTCTTGGCTCATGGTCATCATGAGACACCGGCGCAAGAGCCTCGGTCTCCGATAAATCGGTGTCTGACTGATAAGACCTCGGAGAATTAAGAACACTTTCAATGTCGTGTGTATTCGCTTTGTGCTTATGGAGTAAATGTATGGGTGACGAACCGACGCTCGGCGTGTTCTCCCCACTTACAAATCCAGATGAACCATCAGCTCCACCTTTCCTTAATCTCTTCCTATCTTTCGCTGCTTTGTGCCATTTCTTTAGAGCTTTCGCTGTCTGCTCTTCAAAGATTGCTTTCTTCATGTGTGATCCCATCTACAAAAAAAAAAAACCATGCACCCCCAGAGATTTTCGTCATTAATTTACAGCAAAAACAAAAGCAACACATACTAATTACTGTCATTACTATCAGTATCATCACTTGAATAAACTCACTTGTGTTACTAAGGCATAGAGTGGGAAGGTGATGTAGCTACATAAGAACTGAAGGGCTATTCCAAGGAAAACCCTTGTCAAAATGACTGGAAGGTTTTCATGAAAGCATGATTTGAGCCCGAACTCGTACTGCATCATAAATCAGGGGTTGAGAATTTCATAAAACTTCTCTTATTATGCAAATTAAGATGCAAATGAACAAGATCACGGGTTGCGCAAATTGTTAGAAATTAGTGAGAAAATTGTTAGAAATTGTTGACTTACCCAAGTCCACAAAAAGTATGCCATCTGGAACGCGTTCTGTACAATAAATTAAAAACATTTTTCATGAGCACAAAAGTATTTGAAAGCCATTTAAAAAGAAAATTTTGTTCCATTTAAGGGTGCTTGGTAATGAATTTTAAGTTACCCAACAAAAGTATAATCCGATTTAACCCATGGGTATGTATTGATTCCGATTTCATTTGAAGAAAAGACTTGAAGCTCACTAATTAGTTGAAGGGAGATCCATGGATTTTAAAATCAGGGTTGACTCAAATGCAATTTAACATGCCTTAGATCATCTCCAACCGGTCTTTGTTTCTTCAAATTTGAAGGAGTTTTTTGCAAAATCCGACTCCAACCGGTCTCTAAATCCAAAATAACCTTCAACTCTTTTTTTTTTTTTTTTTTATGTCCTTCTGATAAAGGTGAAAAATCCAAATCAATCTACAAAATTTGAAGAAGATGCTTTTCTGAAGGGTGGCATTGGAGTTCAACACGGTTTAGAGCGACTTTTCCCTTTAAATTTGAGGTTGTGTTTTTTTTAAGAGGTTTTTTTAAGGGGCCGGTTGGAGACGCTCCTACGCCGTGCAACTTAAACTCAATTACCCGACACCCTCCGATGTCCAATTACCATATTTGTTCTCTTACCTCAGGGTTTTAAGGTAAAGAACTTGACATAACCATAATAAGCTACAACAGTTTTACCTGAAATAATGTGAAATGTATCAAGAGGAGAATCCACTGGGGTCTATTGAACCAGAAGAGCTTGTTACTTGGCTCTACCACTGGAACTCCTTTGACTACAGACGTTCGTTCTTGGATTTGATTTGCCATCTCCATAATAATAATTTCGAGCTTCGTTCCGATTACGAGAAGTATCTGTAGAAGATGAATTCCAAACATTTACGCTTAATCGAGTTTTATAACGTTTAGTTGGAGCAAGAAAGGTTTATGAGGCATGTCTTACTACAAGTGGCACGAAAGAGATCCAAGAGAGCGTGTACCATTCTGTACATAGGGGTAGAACACATGAGAGGAGGATCATGGAGTTGTTCATGGAAATTGAAGAGAGAAAGATTTCTTACTGTAGACATTCAGAAGCAAAAAGATGACAGCGAAAATCCACAGCGGAATACTGTCAAATGAACATACATCCATCATTAGCGGATAACACACACAAACACTCCAGGGGTGGCAAGGGGTCAGGTCAGGTTGGGGTCTATCCGAATCTAGCCCAAGTCTAACCAAAACCAACTTGGGTTCTAACTTCTAACCATGGTTGAAAATCTCATTCTGTCTTGTTTCATCTGGCCCAGACGTCTCATTTCGTCTCAATCAATACGTCTCGTTCTGATAGTATACCGAGACGATACATGAAAGATGTATGTATCATGCCAAAAGTCTAATTTAGGTATTAAAATTGATTTAAAAGCTTATTTCATAGTATATGTGTCTTTTAAAATAAAAATAAATGTTGAAAAATAAATTTGGAACTTAATTAACAAATTCTTAGAAAATAGGAGTTTCGTTGTCTCGTTTCATCTCGGTCGAAATGTCTCGTTCCATCAATTTACTGAGACAATGAAACAGAATGGTATTTTAAACCTTAGTTCTAACGGGTCAACTTGAAACTAGTAAAAACATGCTCAATCAAGTCAGGTTGATGGGCTTACGTGACCCGTTGCCACCCTTACACTCGCACAGACGCCCCGTAAAAACAAACAGAGAGAGAGAGAGAGAGAGACCTACCTAATACCCACGACGACTTTGAAATCATCTTCCATGGATCTCTTAATGTACTTATGGAAATCAAACTTGCTGTTTGGAGCAAAATGAGCCTGCATTTGATCAAACATAAGATGAATGATCCTCTTAAAGTGTATAATCCAAACCAGTGGTACTTAAGCAACAATAAGATTTGACAATTGGCCCACTATGTGATGACACGTAGTCAAGTAAAATGTACCCCACAACATGATCATGTACGTCTATCGTCAGATCTTGATCATAATCATGTATCATGTATGCAACAGCTAATGAAAATGGAGAAGCAGCTTACATTGATGAATCCATGGCGCATGGTCAAATAGTCAACCTTGTTTATCGAACCAAAGAACTGCCTGAAGAAAGCAACCTGCCAATTTTGGGACATAAAAGGTTGAGAATTTAAGATTGAAGGTGTTCTAAAATAGGTAAATTATTAGCTGTTCCTGAAGCACTCTGTGCACTCAAGGCTCCCGGGAATCTGCACCGTACATCTTAGTCTCACCATATAACAGCTCTTAAAACTATCATAAGAGGTTCAATCATATGGTCTGGGCTTCAGACGTACTTGAGCCTAGCTCACCAGTCCAGTCCTTCCAAACCATTCTCATCTATGCTTATACATTAGTTTGTTTTATTAATCCATTGGGCTTGATACTACAGGCCCATACCAGTCTATAAAAAATGGGCCTACAGGCTTTGTGGTTAATACTTGATACCAGACACAATTCAAAACTGGCTGAAATGCTTATTGGGCCAATGAGGCCAGCAAAGCCCATTATAGCTATGGGGTTTAAAGCAAGTTGATCCGCATTGGAATAAACCCAAACCGGACCTGAATCAAACCAGGCCTCCTTGAAACTGGGATTCAACCTGAACCAGATCCAAATTGATTAGATCCAAACCATTCCCTCCCCCTGCATTGATCAAGTTGAAGATCCTAAATGGGTTCTTTTTTCTTTTTTGTAAGAAAGCATGCCGGTACACATATCGACAGTGAATAGAAGAGTAAATCTTACAATCCATCTGACTCCGGGTGTCGTGGACCAGCCCGTGTGACGCCTCACGAAGGAAGTCTGGTGAGTGAACCTAAATCTTGCAGGATCTAGAACAACAAGATCAAACTCAGTTAGATCACCATGGGAATCTCCGGATCTATGCTTGTTTTCCGCATGATTTTATTTACAGCCCAAATGAGAGACGTACCATTTGTGAATTGATATTCCATGGAGCTCGTCTCCGCTTCCCATTTCTTCCATTTCTTCATCTGGTAATATACATTCAGTTTAGCAAATTAACAAAAAAATGGATTGAGAAATGGGATTCAGTTAAGTCGTTGGAAGGTTTGCTTACTTTCGCTTGTCCTAGCGCCATGGTGATCACACTGTAGAGAACATGAAATACGGCGAGGACGAAAATAAATATATGCAATTGGTGCACCCCAGATTGCGAAATCAACGAGACTTTGTTCTAACATGAACAAAAAAACCACAAAAAAGTTAGCTAAATTAATAAAAATAATATATGAAATTATGATAATCAAATTACCGTGTGCGTCGATCAACCAGCACATGGCACACTACTTTTTCTAGTTTGTTTGCAGTACGAGATGTGGGCTCGGCCTGATTGACAAGGCCTGCCACTTCTTGCCAGGCATGAGTTTTTTCTATTAGCCCATGGTAGGGGTTTCTGCCAAAGTTTAAAGCCCATTAAATAAATGGGCTGGGTTTGGAAGTCAAATCAAACAACTTATGGACTCAGGCCTATCCATATGTAAGCCACCTGTATCAGGCATTAGTATGACTTGTATAGACTGGGTCTTATACAAATTTTAATAGGATACCTCCCAAAATGCTACGTGGCTCACCCTTTAATGTTTGGCCCATCCCTTGGTGGACCTAGACATAAAAAATAAGCCCCGATGATGATTTCTAGGTCTTGGATTTGAGATTTTGTTTGTAATGGGAAGCCTGTGATTTACAAAAAACTCAAATCCAATGGCTAGAAATCATCAATGGAGCCGATTTTTGTTCTATGACCCACCAAGGGTTTGATCAAACATTCATAAGTAATTCGGCCTGCGTGGATTAGCTCATATGAGAGTGGAGGAGCTTTACTTACGTAATTGCCGCAATAGTCGCCGGTGGAGGCTGCAGCCAAAGATCGACGCCATATTACATCTTCAGCCAACGACAGTAATTTTCTCCTATCATCACCATCACCATCACCATCACCACCACCACCACCACCACCACCATAACCTTCTTCCGCATCCCCCTTGTATTCCTTGTTACATGGGAGCATTACATCTCCAGCTTTGACAGGGATACATATATGGGATATGGGCTTTGTACCAACAGTAATGAGTAGGGAGATGAAGCCCAGTAGCATTAGCTCTGCACATAAAAATTAAACACAAGCCTAATATATATAAATAAAACTTGGGAGGATACATTTTCATTCATCCATGAAGTAATAATCCTTTTATCACATAAAATTAGTGGTATTTTAGTAACACCCCATGAAATTCGAAAGTAATTATTAATACCCCTTTATACTTTCAAACTTTAGGATTACCCCCTTGACCTAGTTTAACCATCATTTGACTAACGTTAAAACGTGGCATGCATCATGCGCCTGTCAATGCACCTATGAAAGGATCATAATTTCGCAAGTACAATGCTATCGATGTGTGATTCAAGTGTGTTTTCACTTAAGTCAACCACCGTTAAACTAGGTCGAAGGGTGTATTCCTGAAGTTTGAAAGTGGAAGGAGGTATTACTAATTACTTTCCAATTACAGGGGGGGTTCTGTTACTAAAATACCCTAAAATTAATTAAACGTCATATTTAATGAATATATTGAGAAAAATAGTGAAAGATTTAAAAACAAAATTTAGATGGAGCAATTTTTTTTTCTTTTACAATTATGACTCAAATGTCAAATGTTCAGTTGTAGTGTCATAGCAAACTGGTCAACCATAGGCAATTCTCATAAAAATTGGTTAACTCTAATCCAATTAATGTTTGACTAAAATTAAAAATAGGTAAATTAATGTTCAAATTATTATATTTTCCCGATAAATATGCCGTCCCTAATGGACGCGGTGGCAAAAATTGATTGGTTTCCGTAGTTTCCTTTGTGTGTGTGTGTGCGTGTGCGTGAGAGAGAGAGAGAGAGAGTGAAGGGTATACCAGCTTTAATTTTCTCCAGTGCTTCAATCATGGCCTTCTTTTGACGTTTTTGGAACCACTGCCATTTGAGAAATGAAGTGAGTAATTTAGAAGAAATTCCGAACTATACCCATACGTGCAACGTGTGATTGTTTGTATGCGAGCACACGTGCACGTTCATTTTAAGGATAGTATGCAACTTAATTAGCATGTAATACCTTTCCAAGATGATGAATTCCTTGCTCAATAATTACAGAGATAATCACAAAGACGGCACAAACAACCGCCACAGCCCATGTCGGAGTTTCCTGCAAGGTTCTTTCTCCTGCAGCACCGGGCGCCATGGCTACAACTGTGTATCACTTCAACAAGAAGTATAACCAGAGCAAAATGGCCTCCCTCCCTAAGATCAAACACTCTGGAGGAAATTGAGACCAAAGCAAGTTTCCATGTCAAAGGACTTAGCGAAATGGGAGAGATGAACTTAGCAAACAAGGACTTATAAATGCTAGATATTACGCGTTTAGGGCTCCATCACATGCTATTAGCTTGTCATATGCTTAGCGTTCGTATCTGCGGTCCCCAAGCGCTTACAGATAAATTTCTTCTTTTATTCCTACAACAATTAAAATATAACGAAATAAAAATTCGGCCGGCTATGGAGCCAAAAACAATAATAAGGTTGCGCAGAGTAAACGGTTATACCAAATTACAACATTATTAATAACAACACCGGGACACTGATGATAATCTTAATAGTAGTTTAATTAAAGTATAATCGTGATGTCGGAGACGGAGATGTATTATATGATATCACGGTCCCCGATCCAACGACTTGGAGCGCCTCGTAGAAATTTAATATAATAATATATGGAAATATAAAATGTGTTGGGCTTCATCCTTCTTGTCATCTTATTGTTATGGGCTTGGTTTGGCTTAGAGGAAATCGTAGGGTTTGCTTTACTTGCTAATTTTCTTTGTTGTTTCTACATTTTGAAATCGAAGGTTCCAAATGTTCTCCTACTCCTTTTGACTAGATTCCTTTTGTATTCGGTTGTTTTGAAAAATTCTTTGTCTTGGGGATTTGGGTTTGTTTTAAGAATTGTAGAACTGGTCTAGCTTGATCTTAGGAGACCATAAGATGATCTTACTTTTCCAAATTCTTCAAGTTCTTGGAGATTGATTTTTGTTGCTGGTGTGGAAGAATTTGAAAGACTCCCTTTAAGTTGGGATAAAAGATCAAACGGCTGAAATTGGATATTGACAAGTAAGAAGAATCAAAATGATATCTTGGGTTGGACGCACTAACCACTGATCCGCTTATTGCTTACCAAACAGAAAATGATATCTTGGGATGGACCCAAATCTCAACTGGACAGAGCTCTTTGTTGCAAATGTTTGGATAAAAGAGAAATTTGTTTGTATACTAGGAGTGTTGCTTACTTACTAGACGTAAGGAGAGCATTAATTATATGATTAAACTTTTAGGGGGTGGCAGGTGCGTTGCACGAGAGTGATTGTAAGGGGGTCTCATCAACATTGATGACGGATCACAGTATGAGCCACGTGGCACATTCTTAGAGATCACTGACCGTATGTATGTTTGTCCATTTCTATCCATAGACCAAAATTCAACCTGATTAGTAATTTCTATCCATTAGATTACCAGTATTTTCCATGGTTTATTTTTAGTCAGGCTGATATTTGGTATGTAGTCCACTTAGGGATGGGTCAAAGACTCATACAGTTAGTGGTTGCTAAGAGTGTGCCATGTGGCTCATACTATGATCCCCTTGTCATTATTGAGGGAAGGACGTCGGCGTGCTAGAGAACCTGGACTGTGAAGGTCTTGTGAAGCCCGTGTGAGGGGTTGCCCCAACCCAGGTTTTGACTTTAAAGTAGTATAGATAGATATTACTATCCAATTTATATGGTGTGCGTATTCATGGGTCTATAAGGGGTGCTCTCTCTCTCTCTCTCTCTCTGTTTTCGTCTTTTTGACTGCTTTTTTGAACCTGCATCTAAATTGTTTTAAAATCTATTTATCGGTAGGTGAAATTTTGTCACTTCACAATTTGCTAACAATGGTTACGACAAATTACCGGCCTCGGTGCTGTCACAAGGTGCATTCCTTATTAAATCATTATTTTTTTTATTAATTAATAACACCATTTATGATGCTTCTATAGAGACCAGTTGATCATTACATTTGTTGCTTCTGTTGAACGGTCAAAATTCGAAGTACACAACCAAATCTATTGGATGGATGGTTAAAGTCGAGAAAATATTCGCTGGCCCGGGGGACTTCAAACTTTGATGTCCCCCTCCCAAAATGTCTGACAAGTACCCCTTTTAAACCATTAACCAAGGGCTTAACGAGGGTTGACTTTGGTTGTGTACTTCGACTTTAACCATCCATCCAATAGACATTTTGGGACTTCAAAGTTTGATGTCCCCAGGGGCAAGCGAATGTTTTCTCGGTTAAAGTCATCCAAACGAATGGAATCTGATGTGACGAGACGATCGTAGACCATCTTTTGGGTCTACTAGGGGGTTCCGGTCATTTTAGGAACTTTACTTTCAATACGTAGAAATCCCAATCTCTGCAGCACATTTTATATCTGAACTTTTGCATCAAACAATGCTTGACTGCAAGGGCATCAACTTGATATGAGCCACATGGCACATTTTTAGAGGACACTGACTATATGGATGTTTGGTCAATCCCTAGGTGGACTTACAAACCAGAAAGCAACCTGATTAGTGATTTCTAAGCGTTGGATTGGAGTCATTTTCATAGGTTGATTTTAACCACGGGAATTTGAGCATTATTGACCATTATTTGGGGTACAAGGATCCAAAGGTTTGAAATCACTAATACGGTCAGCATCTTTAAGAGTGTGCCACATGGCTTGGCGGCTTCATTGATTGTTCGGCGAAGTTTTACTTGCAAAATAAGGACCGTCCATCAATTATACATAGGAATGTGGATCCATACGACTAGACAAACGGAATATTCTAAAAGTGCATTAGGCCCACTTCCCACAATATGATGGACGGCCCTTGTTTTGTTTGATGCCCTTCATGTCGAGCATTGATTGAAACTATATATGATACAGAATTCTGTATCAAAAGTTTGATACAGAAATCCCTCAAAATGCCACGTAGCTACTTTTGGGCCCACTGACCCCATGAATGTTTTTTCCACCTCCTGGTGGCACTACACACCAAAAATTAGTTTGGTTGGTGATTTCTAGCCGTGTTTACACCATGGGCTTGGAATCTATCCATCGGCCTGTTCATGAAGCCCACCATGAAAAAGTACTCCAATCCAACAGCTGGAAATCATTAATCAGACTACTTTATGGTGTATAGGTCCACCAAGGATGGGCCAAAAATTCATGGGGTCAGCGGACGCGCAAGAGTGCCACATGGCATGTTTAGGGATTCTTACATCAAAATTTTGATACAGAATCCTGTATTATAGAACGGATGGTTTGATTGGGGGATTCAAGTTGTGTGACCCTGATTAGCTGATAATCAAATTTAGAATTGTTCGAGCTGGCCTAGAGTCTGCATCTGGCCCAATAAATGGTTGCCATGAGTAAAAATATGGACCAACGTCATCGCAAGCCTGTTAAAGATGGAAATTACCTAGATCGTATGGGTCGTGAAACACCTTAGAAGCCCAGGCCTGGCACAGGCACACTGCAAGGGCCCAATAAGTCAAAAAATGGTTACAAGTGAGTCCTTCTATTTTGATACAAAAGTCTCTAAAATTGCTACGTGGCACTCTATTTCCGGCGGACTGATCCTATGATTGTTTGGCCCACACTTTGATTGACCTACATTCTAAATATTAGCGTGATTGGTGATTTCTAGCCATTAGATTTGAGCACTTTTTCATCATAGGCTTTATGAACAGGCCCGTGGATTGGTTCTGAGCCCATGATGATAAGTACTCAAATCCAATGGGTAGAAGTCACCAATCATGCTGATTTTTGGTGTATAGGTCCATCAAAGTGTGGGCCAAACATTCATGGACCTAGTAGGTCCGAAAGAGTGTGCCAACTAGCCCCAAAAGAGTGCCCCATGAAAATTTAAGGGACTTCTGTATCATCGATTTTTCCATTATAAGTTATGCATAAAGGTTCTCTAGAGTGACAATCCAGAACTCTTCACTGTATAATATAGTTTCTTTTCACATAGGAAGGGTTAATTAATGTGGCCAATCTAGACCGTCCTTCCGACAGATAATCCTCTCAATTAGGTTGTGGTTGAGTAAAACTTTGATGACAACGGACTGTCAAGCCCACAACATGAGCCGCGCAGCATACTCTTAGAGGACTCTGACCGTATGGATGTTTACCAATCCCTAGATAGACCTACAACCAAAAATCAGCGTGATTAGTGATTTTAAACCTTTGAACCTTTGTACCCCAAATAATGGTGAGTGTTGCTCAAATTCCCACAGTTAAGATCAACCCATAAAAATAACTCCAATCCAATGCCTAGAAATCACTAATCATGTTGATTTCTGGTTTGTAGGTATAGCTAAGGATTGGCCAAACATCCATATGGTCAACTTCCTCTAAGAGTATGCCACATGGCTCATATTGTCAAAGTTTTAGTCCATATGGTCAAACCAAAACGCCGTCAATCACTTCTATAATGGCCATTATACGGCCACTTCAGTCACCTCTAAGTCAATCACACTATTATTATTTGGCATAGGCTCCCATGACCGGCAAGGCCTTTGATACAAGTAAAACTTCTATCACACGAAACTGTAAATCACACAAAACACAGCCAATGAGTTCTCGGCACGTACACAAGTGCTTTTGCAACGTACCCATGTGCTTTGCTTTTTAGGTGTACGTGCCGAGAACTCATTGGCTGTGTTTTGCGTGATTTGCAATCACAGAAGTTTTACTCCTTTTATACCAGGCTCATGAGACAGCCTCGTCTGATGTGGATTCCAAGAATTCTATGATGGCTTGCTTTGGCAAAAAGTGAAGGTCAGCTTCAGCACTATCACTACCATTAGATTCTTGGAATTCAGACCTGACAAGACCTATCCTGCGAGCCTGTCATAAAAGGTCGGTCACAGGAGCCCGACCCTTGTTAAAAAAACTAGTGTGACCCTTGTTAAAAAAACCTAGTGCGTGGCACGTGTGTTTGCATGTTATTAACACGCAAATTATCAAGATGTATAGACTATATTGATTGTAACAATTAAGTGAACCATGGTTATTTTGTTAACTTTGATTTAGGCAATATGGGGCAATTTTGAAAATATAAGATAAATGGCACGAAAAGAAATTAAGTGGTTAAAATGAGTTATTTTGAAAATGTGGATAAATGGCACGGTAAGATATTGAGTAATTATGCATGTCGGTGGCTGTATTGAAAATATAATTCATGATATGGAAAGTAATTTAATTAAATAAGGCTGGTAAGATTTTTGGAACCAAAATATTAGTTTTAATAGAGTAAATCTTTGATGACGAAGGTGATGAACCACTGTATGAGCCACATGGCACAATCTTAGATGTCGCTGACCATATGGATGTTTGGCTTATCCCTAAGTGGATCTACATACCAAAATTCAGCCTCATTAGTGATTTATAACCGTTGGATTAGTCTTTTCCATAGTTTATTTTTTAACCGTGGTGTTCAAGCATTATTTGGGGCACTCAGACCCAAAGGTTAGAAATCATTAGTTAGACTGAACTTTAGTATGTAGGTCCACTTAGGAATAGGCCAACCCATGGTTTAAAAAACGGCCGTTATAATGGATTCGGACCACCCCCACTACATTACGTACCATTATTTTCTTGGAAAAGTGTGAAAAATGCCATTATTTTTGTTATTTTCTGTTTTTGAAAAATAAATTTCAGTGCCAAAATTTCCATTATTTCCTATTTTTGCCCCTGAGCATTACAATCCGTTATAACGAAAAAAACAGTAACCCCCCAATACTCCTTTTAAACCTTGGGCCAACTCTAAGATTATACCACGTTTCTCATCAAAGATTTACTCGCTTTAATAATAGGTGAATACGGTAAAGGGGTAAAGGGACGTGAACTAATAGGTTGCCTAAAAAAAAATAAACTTAAAATGATCTAATAAGTGTTAGGTGAACTTAGGGTGGTATCAACATTTTCATGGGCAGCCCTTCACATTAACACGTTTCACAGTCTTCTGGGCCTAGTGACGTCATGAATGTTTGACCAACATCTTGGTCGAGAACTATACACCAAAAATCAGCATGATTGATAATTTGTATGATTTGAGTACTTTTTTTTATCATGGCCATAGGTCTGTTCATGAAGCCCATGATGAAAAAGTGCTCAAATTAAGCGGCTAAAAATCATTAATCACGCTGATTTTTGTTGTTGTGTAGGTGCACCAAAAAATAAGTCATGCATTCAAGGATCAGCGGGTTCCAAAAGAGTATGACACGTGTCATGTTGGGGGACTTCTACATCAAAATATTGATACAGACTTCTGTATCATAGACCCGCCCGATAATACTAGATGGTAAGCTCAGTCGTCACGTGCATCAAACGTGTCGTCCATATATTTTTGAACCATCGATTTTATCGAACAGAAAAAAAAAAAAAAAAGATCAAGAAAACCCACCTGTTCATATCTGATGACGCAAAACCCCCATTTTCCCCATCCCTCTCTGTCAAACACTCTCTTTGCTCTCTCCAAAATCCTTAAACGATGACTGCTCTAGCGAATTCGTTCGTCTCTGTTAGAAATCCTCAAACCCAGTTATTATCTGGTAAATTTTCTCTAAATTTTCCTTCTTTAATCTCATTGTTGTTGTTAGTATCTTTTTTTTTTTTTTTTGTAAGCGTTGTTAGTATCTATGATCTGGGTTTTTTTTTTTTTTTTTTGTAACGTATGGATCTCTTTATCTTTGATTCCTTCTTGTCTTGACATAGTTTGTAATTTAATGTACTCTAGCTGAAATCGTTTTGTTTTTCACATTCTATCCGTGCTATTATTTGGGTACGCAGATCATACTGGCAAGTCTTAACTTGCTACTGAATATCTTTCTAATTTACGGATATAATAACTACCTGACTTGGTTCTGTTAATTTTAGTTTCTGTTTAAAGGTTATGATGTTTGTCTGTGAATGTGATCTGGGTCTTATTTAATTTTGTTGAGAAGTCATGTACTATAAGATGGAAAATAGGAGATGGGTTGTCAAAATTTCTCTATCCTCTTAAAGTATTCAATTGAAAACATTTGTTTGACTGTGTTGGTAGTTGGTAGAGTTGTATGACTAATTTGTGTCGTATTCATTCTTTTCGGGTAGCTTGTGGATTAAATGAATTTTCTGAGAATAAGTTGAGGATAATCAGCTTATCTATCATAAGAATGAAATTGGAAGACGGGTCAAGAAAATTTTTCTAGTTAATTAAGGTTTTATGTAGACAATGGTTATTGGACTGTATTTGTAGTATTGTATGACAAATCGGATTTTGGTGAAAGCGTAAAGTGTTAGGGAAAAAATATTGAGGCATGCCTCAAGTCCTGGGTGCTGTTGCTTTGAGTGAGACCAATAGTCGCTGCAAAGTAAAATGATTGTGGAACTTTAATGTACATGAATAACATCCCCCGGTTATATGGACAATAAAAACAGGTCTATAGATGTCGAAGATGAATGCCCAATCATGAGCCAATCAGTATGACCTGGGCTTGTTAGCTGGGGTTGAAGTCCATGAAGAAGATGCACTACCCAGTGTTTCCGAATGACCAATATACTTGAAAATCTAGAAGTTAATTTCAATGTTGGTAAATCACAATTCCATCTAATAACATCTTTGCAATCCACAAGCTGACACACCTGGAGATGTGGGTGTTTTGTTCACTCCTAGTCCTTAATATGATGGAAGATGTTGTCAGATTTTTCTTTTGATGACATCCTTTTTTATCCCGGGAAAACTTTTGGCCATTTCATTTTTAAATTTGTCGTCTTCAAGGTCATGGGATGAGGTTGATATTATCCATTGCATTGATTTGGTCCTTATCTTCCATCTCTCAGTTGAAGCAATGCTAGGTTTCCTCAACATCATAGTCTGTGTGATCTCAACAGGGTGTAACATATGTCACTATTGTGGAACTTGGTTCTTCTTTGATATGAGATGTCTAAATATGTTATACTTACCAAAAAAAAAAGTTGTCTAAACATGTATAACTATCATTGGAGCACTTACTCGTGAATGGCTAACCACCTTAAAATCTATGCACCATTGGAGCAATTTCTGACACGCTTATGAGTAGTCTGTTTGATTGTCATGATATCACTTTATTGGAGGTTGTTAGCTTGTCTAATCTTTCCGAATTCCTTGTCAAATTTTCTCTGCTAGGTTCCCCTTTAAAGCCAGTGGACCAATGTTTTGTGAACAGTAGCCCCAGTGGCTTGTCTCTCGGTCCCATTCTCCAGAGAAAAGTGAAGCTTTCAACTTATAAGAGGCCACTTACAGTTCAAGCAGGATATAGGTATTAGTTTTACTCATTCGTAGTGATTCCTCTGATTTTCCAGTCCTTCTTTACGCCTGATTGTGATCTGTGTACTCAAATGCACAATTATGTGATATGTTTGAGTTTTGTTCAGATGTGCTTGCACTTGTTAAATATTGACATGGACTCAATTCAGTTCATGCCAGCTATACTTTCTGAAATTTTGGTTTTCATGAATGTAAAATCTTACACTAGGGCTTAGTGGATGGATTAGGAGATGTCGTGATGGTTTTATAACTTCCTTTATTCTACTCATTTAATGTTTTTCACCATTTCCTATTTACTCATTATATTAATCATGTATTAACCCATGCTACCTATACATGATACTTGTTCGTTTCATTTTGCAATTTAACATCTGGGTACTATTTCACTTACATCATGTTTCATGGTAAAACTAAATGTATTAAAATAATAAAACTACTGGAAAGTTGAGAAACACATAGAGTTCAACATTTCTTTTAAGTGATATGGTCCAAATGCGCATATATGCTAATGTGAGAGTAGTCTACATTACATATCTAAATAGGGGTATTACGACTACCATGTACATTATTTGCAAGCTTAGGGGTGACAGGCTTTTCACGTTGTATCGAGTCTTTAGGTTGGATTCTGTTTCATTAGTGCATTCATATATTAGACCAGTTTAGTGGGTTATACATTTTCTAAATCTGAAGAACTGTCCTAAAAAAAATAAAGTTATCTTTTTTCTTTATTTTTACCAGACTTCTTTCAGAGAATAATTTTTGTTATATTTAGATCTGGCATTTCTATTTTGTTTCATGAGCATGTCCAGATAGTCAGATATCATATGTTTCCTGATCCGTTTAACATTTCATGTGTTGCCTCTTTTTTGGATAGCCACTTTGGAGTTATTAGTGTACTATATTGGCTATATAATTGATAATATTGGGAGTGAACAATGTGATATCCAAGTATTGATGTGTCATCCCTTTCCTGTTGTTTTCGCCATTAGCTGTTTTGTATCTCATATGGATATTATGCTACATTTTTTAATTACAAACTCCTGCTTTTTGTGCAAGTACAGTGGGGATGGTGGAAGACCTAGTAGTGCAAGTATCTTTGTTGGTGGCTTTGTATTGGGAGGAATAGTAATTGGAACACTAGGCTGTGTATATGCACCTCAGGTGAGTTTGTCTATTTTATGTATCTTTGTAGTTGGGTTTACTTTGTATTGTGTGGGCTTGGTTAGGTCCAATTTCCTTAGAAAGGGGGATTTTTTTTTTATTTCGATCACCTGGATGCTGTGAGATTTGTTTGCCCAACTGTTGCTGCCACCATCAAAATGAAGAAAATTATCTGTTTTTATGTGCATAAGTCTTTTTTGGCAGTCTAGCTGCATATAGTGTTGGTTTATCATGGCACCTCTTTGCATTGAATGCTCTTATTTAGTACTCTGATATTTAGGTACATAGGGAGCAAAGGTCATGGGTTTAGTGCCAGCTCACCTAATAAAGATAGTATAAGCAACATATTAATTTGATAAAGATGAAATCAACTATAAACCGGATAGAACCTCAATCTCTGTTTGAATGAATTAGATTTGGGTATGGAATAAATCCATGTTGATGGCTGAAATTGAGGTGCTTAAACAAGAAATAACTTTACAGTGGGATTAATTTTAATATTTCTCCAATACAAACTAAAAGTTTGCAATGACCATCTGTACCCACCATTTTTGCACATAGGTAGGCCACCTCTTGCACTGGCCACATGCGAATGTTTTTACTGATCAGATGATCCTGACAGGCGTATAAGTGAATGCTTCCAGACTTACAGTAAAATTGCAGGCAGCAAATCCACTGTTTGGATGGTTGCAATCATCCGATAGATGCATTTTTTGGGCCATGGCCCACCCAATAGGTGGCCCATCTGTGGATAGCTTCATACATGCGTGTATGATAATTAATTTCCACCTAATTGTTATTTGCTTTACATCGAATTTCTGATTGACTTGCCTTAATGGAAGAGATGGCTTTAGACGGGATTGAATGGAGGAAGTGGATTCGTGTAGCCAACCCCATACTGCTGGGAAAAGGCTTACGATGATGATGATGATGTCGACTTCAAATTTCTGACTGACTAATCATATTATTTTACAGATCAGCAAGGCACTAGCTGGGACTGACAGAAAAGATTTGATGAGGAAACTTCCAAAATTTATATATGATGAAGAAAAAGCTTTGGAGGTGAAACTTGCTCTTTAATTTACCATAAGTTTCAGTCAAGTTCTTTTTTAGCTGGAATAGCCTTTTTTGCTTTAATTAATTTTATCTCTATCCTATACTGGTTTTCCTATACTTTATCCATATCAACCCAGTGGTAAAGTATAGAGGAGATCCACGATTGAGAAAGGTGCAATCATCATGTTAGTTCATTGCGGGACTTCTGCGTCAGCTCAGCTGGTCAAGCCTTTGGGGGGTTGTACCCAAAGACCTGGGTTCAAGTCCCGTTCTTACCTGGGTTGTTATATATTGATAAGTGCGTGTGTGCGTATATATATATATGGACTTGTAAAAAAAAATGTTACTTCATTGCCATTCTGATTATGTAACTTGGTTGATGTCTTACCTGGTATGTATAGGACTACAGGTTAAGCTTGTACACTTAACATGAAAGTGTTGGCTATGGGTGTTTGCGATTACCCATCTAGAAGTTACTGCGTGACACTAGCAGTCCTTAAACAGTCCCATAATCGAAAGCAAATAGCGAGTATTTTTTAGAGGTTTGAAAGTAAAGTATGTCAGGTTTTGGTTATAGGAGGAAGTTAACTAGGGTGTTAAGAGTTTAGAGATGGGTTTTATGGGTTTTGAAGGTTAAAAGGGGTGAAGATGTTGGCCAGGTGTAGGGCTGAACAGAACTAGAAAAATAGAAGAATTAAAAAGAACAATAATATAGATCTATAAGAATTAGCAGTTAAGGTTTGAAGAAAATTCAAGGAATCAACACACGAGGAACTTTTTCTGGTGAAGCAAAGTCGGGACTACTTGAGTTTGTGCCATCTGCACCACATTAGAAAGGAATCAACACATCAAAAGCGTAAAATTGCAGCAAAAATTGACTTCATTAATTCTATTTGGAAGAGAGCAATTATGTGGTTTTAAATAGATGTGCTGAGTTGTATCCCTTGGCATCTTCTACTTGGATGCAACCTATACTTACTAAAATCAAGTACTAACTGCAACTTACTAAAATCAAGTACTAACTGCAACTTACTCTTGACCCGAAATAAAATATTTATCTAAACCTAACGTGACTCAGATTAGAACTTACTATAGTTGAACTATATGTTTGAAAACCGAAAAAAAATCTATAGAAAGGACATATGATAGGACTTGTATTTCGCTTAACCCCAAAGGAAAAACACAAACCGAATTAGTAATCTCGCTATGGGCCTGTGTACCATGTCAGTGTTTTGGCCATAACTCACTCAAATCATGTCCGAAATACATTTAGACACTTGTTAACTCAAAATAATGTGGTTTTTGTTTTAGAAATCTCGCACAGTAGGCCACCTTTATTCTTCTTTTTGTCTGGTTTCCATACGGGGTCAGGTTCCACGTCAATGGGGTTGATATGAACTGTAGGGTGCACCTTAGCATGTGGTTTATCTTTATAACCTTCCAAGGATTCTATGATATTGCTCGGAAGGAAAAGTGATGCATGCATAAGACAGCATTGATCTAGTCTTGCAAGAAAAGAAGATATTGAGCTGGATTACATGTCCAAAGGGGACGTATGAACAATCAAGGTCAAGGTCTATAGTAGATGGGTTTTTATGATATTAATTACGATAGACCATTAAGGCACACACATGATTGTTCCTAATTACAATCATAATAGCACTGTTGTTTGTAGGTTATTATCTTTCCTTGCAAATAGTGGGGTTTTATAAACCTAACTACACAGTACCATCACAAACACAAAGCACATACACTACAACATGCATTGAGCAATAAAATAAGATAATATACAGAACATTCCAAAGAAAAGGAGAGTTTCTTACCTACTTAAAAAAAAAATTTCTTTTAAGCTCTTACACACAACATTTCTATAAACATTCTGCTTCACCTTACAATAAAGATATTCCTTTACTGTTCAGTGGACGCCATTAACATTAAGACACCCGTTCAATGTTTTTCACCATTAGGTCTAATTGTGGTACAAAGTATACTGAGTTGACTTGCCTGGGACTTTATGATTATTTATCGAAGTACACTCTCCGAGTCTAATTGTTGTAATGAATTTTCCAGTCGGAACTAACTATAACAGAGTTGACTCGTCCAAGTGCTAGCTGAAGTCTCTAAAACACATTCCCACCATCCCTGCACATTCGGAGACCTCTGTTGAAATCTTTTTATCACGTGTATGGCTGAGTTTTACAAATAAAAGTCTCCGAGATGTAGTATTTTTCACATTGGTATCTATCTTCTTGTCATGACCATCTGATTTGTGTGGCTTACCAAGTCAATATTTAGAAGTCAGGTATGTGTATACCCTCCATTATGGGTTTTCTTGGCAATGAAGTTGGGTGCCTACCGCTGACCTCTGGCCTGATGCAGCAATGATAGGACTGAAGTGTGTGGTTTTTGACGCTTGGGAATCCTTGGTATATAGAAATAAACAAGGAAAATATAGATTGCATGCTATAAAAGGCACTGATGATAAGGATGATGACGATAAAGGCTGTTGAGTACTGACAAGATCACAATGGATTGAGCCAATGTCATTCTTGGTTATGGATGTTATTTATTTTCATGAGAGACAACAAAACTTTAAACAACTCGTCCTGTTGACAAGTTGGCTACCTAATGGCCACTCTCAGGGACATGGTTGAATGAGTGTCCAAGCATGAGTATCATAAATCTGGTCTAAGTTGTTTAGAAGTCTGTGTGTCCAAGCTGTCTTGAGTCCTTAGAATTCCATTACTTGTGTTACCTTCCTCTGATGGTATAGTGATTTATACTTTTGGACCTTACAGAATCTTCACATTGCTTTTTTTTTTTTAATGAAAGTTTTTTTTTTTTTTAATGAAAGTTTGTGGTGCAGACCCTCATAGAGCTTTCTTAAACTTGTCTTGCACATTCCTGGATGCTAACCAAGGAAGTTCAGGCATTGCCAAAAGAGCCCTTACTTCCTTGATTGTGGGCATTTTGAGTGTTGACAACCCATTGAGTGCTTGAACTCCATGTTCGCTGCCCCCTAGTTAGCATCTCTGATGCACCATGGATGATATCAAATTCATTTTGGTTGCTTGAACCCCATGTTTGCTGCTCCCTAGTGAGCATCTCTGATGCTCCATGGATGATATTAAATTCCTTCTATAGTATGCATTTCTCTATATGTGTGTCTTTGATCTCACTAGATCGAACAATTATTTCACACATACCATGTTTAAACATCTAACAAGTTAGCTGAAATCCATGGACCTAGAACAAAGAAGGAAATGTGAATTTTGGTCTGACCAATTGCAATTATTTTTTTTTTCTTTGATATCTTTCAAACTTATATTTCTCTCCCCTCTAGAGTCCTTTGCTTATAATCTTCATTGGCATCACATAAGCTTCTTTTCTTTTAAACTTATATTTCTCTCTCCTCTTCCTTCGCTTATAATCTTCACTGGCATCAAATCTGATTGACAACAACAGAAGACACGGAAGATACTGACGGAGAAAATTGCACAGCTGAACTCAGCAATTGATGATGTTTCTGCTCAGCTTCGTGCAGAAGATGCCCCAAATGGAGCAGCCGTGACCTCTGATGAGATTGAAGCAGCCATCTGAGAAGGTTCCCATTTACACCAATATAATTCTCCTCGACTACATGTGATCCCTGCATTGAGAAAATAATTGTTGAGATTCTGGTACTATTTTTTTTTTCTTCGTTGTCTTCAAGATTGCAGATCCCTGTATGGGTATTGTCGCTGGGATTTTTGAGAGGGTATACAGCCCCATGTGTTTACGCCTGCGGACCAATCTGGTATGATGTGATGTCCCAACTTTATAGGCTACCGTATATATGGAAGGGTCTCTTTTGTTAGTGTGATCTCTTCCGCGATACCTGCTACTATATTGATCTGAACATGGGATAATTCTTATCTCACTCCACATACTTGACTTAAAAGAGTTGATCTATAGTTCCTATCTTACACCCTTGTATACATTCTACAAATGCATAACCATAGACAGTGACGATGCATGGTGATGGAGACCACTGTCTGAATGAGCCCTCCCACTTGATCTCCTTTTGCAAACTGTTTGGCCCATTTGGACGGCTTGTAAGCATTTGTTATAGATTTCGTTTCTTGATTGTTTGCTATTCTGTTTTTTGTTTGGGCCAAAATAAAGTGCTAGATTAGATGCTAGGATCATTTAATCGAACATGGGACCTATTGAACGGTGGATCTTACCCTCTGCATGTCCAAATGTATCATTATATGTGGCTGTGCTGTTTATAGGAGTGTGTTATAATAAGGTTTGAGACCATAGATTTTCTCAACTGTACAAGGCAGTATATTTGTGCATCTTCTGGTGCAATTCATTTTACTGACCACTTGGTGCAGTATCAACCATCAATTGCACTCGAATGTTGGCAAGCTTGATCTTATCCTTCTGGGCTACGTTTGGTGAATGTCTGGGGCTCACCTTTTCCGGCCCCCACATTTTTTTTTAGAATTTTGCCTTCAAAAACGAGCAGAGTTGATTTTTATAGAAATAGTTGCAAAATTAAACTGGTTCTTTTGGAGTAAGACTGCGCCAGGTCATGCAAACATAAGATCTCCAAACATGGGTCGGATCAGCCTGAAAATCCGATTGATTTTCAGGGTCTGGACCTAGGGGTTTGCACGGTCTGGGCCGCAAGCTAAGTCCCAAGTATGATCCCGGCACTTAGGTGTGGCAGACCACGGATTGGACTCCAAAATGCCAAGCCCAAGTCCGGCCCTTAGAAGAGGCGAACTGGGCCTATTCATGGGCCGGTCTGGTCTGGTCTCGGAAAAAGGGCCTAGCCACGGGCACACGGTCCAGATTTATACCCGTATCTGGAGCCACCTATTTCACCATCAGATATTGTTTTTGTATGTATTTTCTGTGCCGTACATCAATTTTGAGAGAATGAAATTATAATTATAAGTGTATTAAAATTCTTTTGGATCAAGTGGATTGGATCATATGGATTGGTCTTGGTTCACAAATCACAATTGTATGATCCAATCTCTCATTGGATCGGGTCCAGATTGGTCTATTTTCTTTTCGGATCAGCACTGATATGACTCGAAACCGATCAATTGATAGCCCTACCCTTTGGTTTTTCGCTCGATAAAAAAATTGCCTTGTAGGTAGTGTTTGGTAATGCTATGAATCATGGGTTCGGCTTGGCTGTTAAGGTGTCAACAACATAGCAGCCCATGCCAAGAGTGCCGACACCTATTGGGGCCAAATGCTTTGTCGGGGAGTGCTGTGGACACTAGCCACCCCACTATCTACATAACAAGCGACAGTAGTTGACTTACACCCCCTCTTACCTCTTATCTTATCTGGCTTCAATAAAGAGTGGCTAAGATCCACTCTGCTTCATATCCATGTTGCGATGATCTCCCACCTAATTTTGGCAAATGCTTTGGGGGGGGGGGGAGTGTGATGTGGGCACAAGCCACCCACTACAGACCTCTTCTTTAGAGTGGTGGACATCTATTTACACATGACAGCTGAGGTGGTGGGCCCAAAGAGGGCAACCGATACATGTATGATGCGGGTAAGGAAACTATACACAGGGCCCAGCTGAATAGATAGATGGTCTGGATTTGCCATGGCAGCCCTTTTCGTGGAAAGAACGCTGAGGAGATTTGGAGTACAGCTCCAGAAAACCTTCTCTCATTAGTCAAGGACTCTAAGATTTTTAAATAGAGATGACCTTGTTCCCGCAGTATGGAATATGGATAATATGTTGATCCAGTCTGACGACTCTGACCTAAGCTGGCGAGTTGATCCTACAACTGTTAAGACTATTTTTCATTCTTTTTTAGCCTCTCATTTCATCCAATTTGAACCCCATGTACAAATTTCACTTTTTTATTTAGGCTCGTGATGTAACAAGATATACATGGCGCTTTTTTGGCCCGAGGAAGCATGATTTTTGGAGTTAAACTTCTGTCACAATCGGATTGCAAATCACACAATCACAGCCAATGAGTTCTCGGCACGTACACCTAAAAGCGAAAGCACTTGGTACGTTGCAAAAGCACTTGTGTATGCGCCGAGAACTCATTGGCTTGTGATTGTGTGATTTACAATTTCTTGTGATAGAAGTTTTACTCTGATTTTTTATACCACTGCCATCTGGGCCCACTGACCTCATGGATGTTTAGCCCACCATTGGTAGACTTTCGTACCAAAAATTAGCTTGTTTGATGATTTTTAGCCGTTGGTTTTAGTACTAAAAAAATGCTTGAATCCAACGACTATAATCACGCCTTACCTATCTGGGCGATTTTTCGGCACATACATCCAAAAAGGGATGGGCTGAACATCCATGTGGTCAGTGACCCCAGATGGCGGTGGTGAGTATCAAAAATTGTGCTTCGTCACATAAAAAGTGTCAGGTATACCTTGTTACATTTTTTCCTTTAATATAACTTTTTATCTATCTGTGCCTTAATTTTCAAATGTACCTGTCTTTCAGCTGGGCACCCACATGAGACCAAAAATTAGACCTGTCAATGGATAGTTGAAAATTCGAATCCGTATTCGAAAAATTGGATATTATCCGAAAATTTCGAATATTGAATTCGGATTCGGATTCGGATATATTTTTAATATTAGAATAATTTTCGGATACGGATTCAGATATCGATGTATTTGATTCGATAATATTCGATCCGATATATTAATTAATAATTATATTAAATATTTATAAATTATATTTATTATATATAATAGTTATCATATTAAATAATATTATTATATAAAAATATAATATTTATAATTATTGTACATATATTTTTATTATTATGTAACTACAATAATGTATTATATATATAACTTATCGGATATTATTGGATATCCGATAAGTTAATCAGATTCGAATTCGAATATCTGTTTAGGATATCCGTTGGATATCGAATCGGATTCGGATATCGAAATTCTTTTTCAGATTCGGATTTGGATTCCGAATAGTATCTGTGGGCACCCACCCCCCACTGCTCTGTGGGCTCTCTCTCTCTCTCTCTCTCCGTTGGATATCGAATCGGATTCGGATATTGAAATTTTTTTTCAGATTCTCTCTCTCTCTCTCTCTCCAATGTCGCTGCTCTGTGGGCACCCATTCTCTCTCTCTCTCTGGCTTTTAGACATGGCTATGTAGCGCACAGCCAGGTTGGCTCTCTCTCTCTCCAATGTCGCTGCTCTGTGGGCACCCACTCTCTCTCTCTCTCTGGCTTTTAGCCATGGCTATGTAGCACACAGCCAGGTTGGCTCTCTCTCTCTCCAATGTCGCTGCTCTGTGGGCACCCACTCTCTCTCTCTCTCTGGCTTTTAGCCTCCACGGTGTTGTACTGCCATGGGGCTATGTAGCGCACAGCCAGGTTGGCTCTCTCTCTCTCCAATGTCGCTGCTCTGTGGGCACCCACTCTCTCTCTCTCTCTCTCTAGCTTTTAGCCTCCACGGTGTTGTACTGCCATGGGGCTATGTAGCGCACAGCCAGGTTGGCCGTGGCTGCCATGGTAGCCACAGTTGGGCTGGCCGTGGGCTACATAGTGAAAGACGTGGGTGGCCCGTAGATCGACCCTTTTCGGATTCGCCCCTCTAAATTGATATTTTTAAAATTGCCATTTGAGCTGAAACTTTCCTTCTATGCTGAAAGTTTCCTATTTTGCCAAAAAGAAAATTTTCCTACAATCATGGATGCTCATCTCCTTGCTTTCCACTATGTAGTACCATGGTTGCCTCATAAATTTTTTCTAGAAACAATTCTTGCCACTAAATGCACATAAAGAGGGTTTTTTAAGAGACGATATTTGCCTAAAGGGTCAGGCTCAAGGGACCCCCATTTCTGACCCCCATCTTGGTGTACCCACGTTGAAGATGAATCAATGGCTGATTTTTGGTGGGAATGATCTCTATGGTGAGGAGATCATCCTCACAAAAATTCAAATCATTCTGATATTCACAGACTGGTCTAGAAGCTGAAGCATTATGGACCGTCGTTTTTTACGTGTACCTTTAAAACCACATTCATTTCTGACCCCATCTTGGCGTACCCAAGTGGAAGATGAATGAATGGCTGATTTTTGGTGGGCCAGTCTATGAATATCAGAATGATTTGAATTTTTGTGACCCTTTTTGCCTTACATTTCCAAAAAAGAAAAAAGGAAAAAATCATTCTAGCATTTAAGCTATAATGATTGGGCAGGATCAGGGGACACAAATTTTGACACAAAATTTCACAGGAAAAAAATTGGCGGGGCCAATATATAAATAAAAGGGATGAGTTTTGGGATAGATGGTCTCTGTGGTCAGGAGATCACCCTCATAAAAATTCAATTCATTCTGATATTCATTGCGTGATTTACAAGTTGAAGAATTATAGACCGTTTATTTTTTCCCATTAACTTGGAACCGACATTTTCAAATTTGGACTGAAAATTTGTGTCCCCTGATACTGACCCATAATTATTTGTTTGCCTTGTAAACATGATTGATGAGAAGTCGAGAAGAGAGAATCTCCACATTGGCATAAAATCATTATTGACTATCCACCAAAAACATTCATCGTCGTTGATGAGTAAAACTTTGATGACAACGCCTGTCATTGAGGCTGATGACAGGGCGCAATATGAGCCACGTGGTACACTCTTAGAGGACTCTGCCCGTATGGATGTTTTTCAAATCCCTAGATGGACCTACAAACCAAAAATTAGCATGATTAGTGATTTCAAACCTTTGGATCTTTGTACCTCAAATAATGGTCAATAATGCTAAAAACTCCCACGGTTAAAATCAACCAATGAAAATAATTCTAATCCAACACCTAGGTTTTTGGCTTGTAGGTCCATATAGGGAATGACCAAACATCCGTACGGTCAAGAGTCCACTAAGAGTATGCCACGTGGTGCATATTGCGCCCTGTCATTAGCCTCGATGACGGGCCCTGTCATCAAAGTTTTACTCGTCATTGCTTACAAAACAAACGTGAGAGTGCCTTTCACGCTTATATAACTGAGTTAAACGGGTAGAATGCATCTTGCGTGGAGACTGGGCCCACCATCATGTGCCAAGTGTGCTACGTCTTTTTATTTGAAACTTCTTGTTTGGCCCTATTTGAGCCGCACTAATTGAATCCCCCCAAATGTTGCAATAGCAACACAAGTGATCATAACAGTTACAATTTACATTCCTGTCCCCTACCTTCTCTAACCTGACCGCATTCATTAAAGGGTCGGGCTCCAGTTAACTTCCTAAAATGACAGGCTCCGGTTACATCACACAATATGAGCCACGTGGAACACTCTTAGACGACTCTGACCGTATGGATGTTTGGCCAATTCTATGGTGGACCTACAAACCAAAAAAACAGCCTGACTAGTGATTTACAACCTGAACCTGAGCCTTCATTAAATGATGAGTATCGCCACAAACAAAGTCATATGTATTTATTTACGGCAATTTTTTTTACTTCGGTCGGGCTCGGGGGACCCCCTTTTTTTCTGAGTAAAACTTCTTTCACAGCTTTCCGACAGATGCTTCAGTCACAATGAAAATCACAGCTCACGTGGTACACTCTTAGTGGACGCTGGCCATGTGGATGTTTGGCCAGTTCCTCGGTGGACCTCTAATCCAAAAATCAGCATGATTAGTGATTTACAACCTTTGGATCTTTGCACCCAAATAGCGCTCAATAATGCTCGAATTCTTACCGTTAAAATTAACTCATGAAATAACTTCAATAGAATCGCTTAGAAATCACTAATCAGGCCGATTTTTGGTTTAGAGATCCACTGAGGGACTGGCCAAACATCCACACGGTCAGATCCACTGGTGTCCTTTTCTTTCTTCGATGTGAGGAAACTAATCCATACTCTTTGGACCACACTGGCCCACCATTTGATAGACCTACACACCAAAAAGCTGCCTGATTGGTGATCTCCACTTATTCAACCTGAGTATCTAAAAAAATGTTTCAATCCAACAAATAAATGACCCACAATGAAAAAGTATTCAAATCCAACGGCTAAAGATCACCACTAAGCTGATTGTCAGTATGTATGTCCAATCAAGTAGTGGGCCAGTCTTTCATGGGTCAGTGGGCCCAAAACAGTATATCGGTGGGAAACTAAATTTTTTCGACAATTACAATATAGAACTCTAAATAAATGCGATGGTACACAACATAGGTGGTTGATGGAGACTAGCTAGGGACAATATAAAATCTTAATTAATTTGTGAAAACATAAATTTTTAGGGTCGGGCCCGGGGGACACCCATTTTTGACAATCATTTTTGGCGTACCCACATAAAAGATGAATCAATGGCTGATTTTTGGTGAGGCAAAAATTCAAATCATTCTGATATTCATAGAAACGTAATCAAGCGTATTAAAAAATTTCAAATCCATTGTTCATTAAGACAGTAAATTGCATTTACATCCTCGAGATTACGTATTCAATCTAAGCTTTGCTTCTAAGCGAATGTTCATCATCGTCATCACCATCGTCATCGTCCTCATCATCAACCTCATCGAACTACTCTACAGCTATTTGAAGTTGACTACATGAAGGCTGATATCCTTTTCAAGTACATCCCGAAAACGCCTTAGCATGAACTTGAAGCAACGCGTATTACAAGAAATTGCGATACATCCCACATTTGCAAGATAAAACAACTCTACTCACAAGACCGTGTCACTAATCGAATCCAAGGGCTGGCCCATTGATTGGATGGTGTAGATCGATAGATAGAGACTGAATTTCACAAATAATTTGGTAGTTTACCCATCTCTCTACTACAAGTGGGTCCATGTCCTCATCACCACTTTATCATTAATCAAACTTTGAAGTCTCCCCACCTAAAGTGTCAGACAGGTACTTTAATCCCTTAACCCAACCCGCGTTAAGCCCCTGGTTAGTGGTTAACAAGGGGTACTTGTCAGACATTTTTTGAGCCCAGAGGGCCAGCGAAAAAGGATTTACTTTTCCTATATTAAACAAATTGAGATCCACCGTTAAATTGTTTATACATGAGACTTATTACTATTACTAGGGGATCGCCACGTGCACCTTACACATAGCAACACCTTAGAGATCGATGACCGTATAGACATTTTGCCCATCCCTAGGGGGATCTACATACGAAAATTCATCTTGATTAGTTATTTTTGTCCATTGGATTAGAGTCTTTTTCATTGTTTGTTTTTAACCGTAGATTTTGAGTATTATTTGGCTAGTGACAAAATGACACCACTATACAACATAATAATATTCATGGCTCTTGAACCATGTGATACCACTCACCGTATAAATATTTTTACCATCCATAGTTAGATCTACATATCGAACTTTGCCATGATTAGTAATTTATAGCTATTGGATTATAGTCATTTTCATTGATTATTTTTTGTCATGTATTTCAAGAATTACGATCAAAAGGTTAGAAATTACTAATCGAGCTTATTTTTATTACATAAGTTCATTTAGGGATGAGTCAGACATCCATACGGTTAATATCCTCCGACAGTGTGCCATGTAGCTTACAATGTCGGGTCGATCATCAACTTCGATGATGGATCTAGCATCTAATTTTTTTCAATGAATAGTTTAAGTGCCACGTTAAATGTAATTATTACTTGAACAGTTGTGTTAGAATGTAAAAATACTGAATGACCAAAGAACCCTTATCAATTAAAACAATCTCTACACCTGAAAGAAGCAATGCTTGTCAATTTAATAAACTTGAGGGTAATATTAAGCATAAGATTTTTTTTTTTTTTTGTAATAAAAGAGTGCATTGAAGAGTTGCACGGCTGACGTGTCTTTGACACAAATAAGACTGAAGAACCCTTTTCAAGGTGAAAAAAATCAAGAAAATAAAAAGAAACAAAAGAAGGGGTATTTTGGACATATTTGGGGTTTAGTGTGAAACACGCAAGAAGGACCTTCGTCCGTTATATAGTAGAATAGATTACACTATTTTTCCCTCTTTTTTGGACTCTCATTTCATCAAATCCTATGGACAAATTTGACATTTTAATTTAGGCCCATGATGTAACAAGATATACATGACGCTTTTTGGCTCGAGGAAGCACGATTTTTGTTACCGCTGCCATCTGGGCCCACTGACCGCATGGATGTTTAGCCCATCCATTGGTAGACATTTGTACCAAACATCAGCTTCTTTGATGAATTTTAGCATTACTTTTAGTGTAATTTTTTTTTTAAATTCCAACGGCTATAATCACACCTTAAAAAGTAGTAAAATCTAATGGTTAGACTTTTCTGTGGTGACCAAACAGGGCCTTAACTCTCCACGTTGGCATGAATCATTAGTATCCATCCAAAAACATGTATCGTCATTGATTACAATGTATCTTGTGTGGAGACGGGGCCCACATCATGTGCCACTTGCTACGTCTTTTTATATGAAACTTCTTATTCGGACCCTATTTGAGCTGCACTATCTTATTTTTTTGGCATAACCCACGTTTAAAATACATCTAAATCTTTAACCCTATATCAAATGATTTTTATAATCGGTTGGCCACGAGACTCCAATAAGTTGATTGTCTCTATCCGGTGATCAACTTAGAAGGTTCCAGCTTGCTCAGTTGGTAAAGTTTATGTGTGTCGATACCATAGACCTGAGTTCAAAACCCACCTTCACCGAGTTACTGATCTCTTTAAAAAACAGGCTTAACTACCCAAAAATAAATACTTATTAAAATCTAGCCGTTCGTCAACCACCACTCCAACAAACAATTTAAAAACCCAATGAAAAGGAAGAATGTTTAAAAACATAAAAAATAAAAACGAGTTTAGAATTAAAATTGTTCTCATACTTGTTTGATTTAAGATTAGGGTTTCAGTTCAGACCCACACACTCTTGTTCTAAGTTGAAGAAAGCGGTATTTTCATCCTTTCAATAAATAAATGTTAGTCAATTCAGGTCAATAACAATCATACCTGGATGACCCGGTCCTTTATTTAATATCTTGGCGATATCAAAGTTCAAATAACATAACAATGATCTATGTATTTTAATATGTGGAAATTAATCGAACGCAGCCACCTGCTTAAGCATGGATTAGGGGGCCATGATTAATCATTGTATGTGATCCGAAAAGGGTAAAAGTGGAAATTCAATCTGAGTATCTAAAAAGGGTCGGGACCGAGGACCCCCATTTTTACACCCATTTTGGCGTACCCACGTAGAAGATGAATCAATGGCTGATTTTTGGTGAGAATGATCTCCTCACCATATAGATCACCCCAACAAAAAATCACCCCATTCTGAAATTTCTAACCCCATCAAATATGGTTTTCAAGTTACACAGTAAAAATCGACGATCCATAATTCCTCAACTTCTAAACCAGTCTACGAATATCAAAATGATTTGAATTTTTGTGATAGAGATCATCCTCACCAAAAATCAGCCATTGATTCATCTTCTACATGGGTACGCCAAAATGGGGGTCCCCCCGAGCCCGCCCCATCTAAAATATGTTTCAATCCAATAAATAGAAATCACCCCATGAAAAAAGTATTCAAATCCAACAGCTAAAGATCACCAATCAGGCTGATTGTCAGTATGTATGTCCATCAAGTAGTGGGCCAGTCATTCAAGGGTCAGTGGGCCCAAAACATCGTGTCAGGTGGGAAACTAAATTTTTTCGAGACAATTAGAGTGTAGAACTCCAAATAAATGTGATGGTTCCCAACTTAGGTGGTTGATAGAGATTAGGGACAATATAAAATCTTAATTAATTTTTGAAACATAAATTTTTAATGCGTGTTGCTAGGTAACGTAATCGAACTTATTTAATATTTCAAATCAGTGGCTTATTAAGCCGGTACACTGCATTCACATTCTTGAGATTACGTGTTCAATCTAAGCTTTGCTTCTAAGAAAATGTTCGTGTCATCCTCATCGTCATCGTCATCATCGTCGTCCTCCTCCTCGTCATCATCCTCATCATCAATGTCATCCAACCCTTCTACTATACAAGAAATTGTGATATACATCTTAAATTTGCAAGATAAAGAAACTCTAATCACCAGACCGTGTCACTAATTGAATCCAAGGGCTGGCCCACCCATTGATTGGATTTACCCATCTACAACAAGTGGGTGCATATCCTCATTACGACTTTATCATTAATCAATGGTTACGATGGTGTCCAGATCTCCACCTGCTTGTTGGAGTCTAACCAATCAAGTACTTAAAATCAAAGGGGCTAACAAATGTAGCTCAACACAAACTGTACAAACTTGTACGGACAAATATACTCAAGTAAAATTGTAACTTAATGAATAGTAAAATCTCTGCAAATATAAGTCACTTAACACAACAAGCTGATATGTAGTGGCCCACCTCAAATGAGATAAAATGCGCTCCCATCAGCCCATGTGGGTTAGGTGAAATTTTTGTGTAGAGCTGATTTGGATGTATGTATATGCATGCATCCAATCAGAAATTGCCTTATGTAGATAGCAAGTAGGGCCCACAGTGAAATCATCACCCACATGTAATTTATGGTCTTTGATTGTACACAAAGATTGCCTAATTGACCCTATGAAAGTAGGGCTCAGCCTTGGTAGACCTACACACCAAAAAACAGTTTTTTCGTCTTGGGCTGGAACCTACCCAAGATGGGAGTGGCGGGCGCTCAAAACTTTTGGTAGTTGATGAGGCCCCCACACTCCCATCAACTACCAAAAAGTTTTGAGAAAAATGCTGCGAACATGGAAACATAAAGAAAATAACAATAATAATCCAGCGTCGCCCTTGTGGAAAATTCAAAGAATTTAAAATTGTAAATAGTTTTGATTCTATATCCAATTTAAAACTTCCAAGAATTTAAATTTTGTGCGCATTAGCTAGCAACACCCTGTCTCCCGGTTTGATCACTTTATACTCTGTCTTCATTTGTCTTGTTGGTTTATACTTGCTAATAATTAACTTAGGGGGTGTTTGGGAACGAGAAGTAAAAGCACTTCTACTTGTAGTAGAAGTTCCTTGTTAATTTTTACTTCCAAGAAAATCATAGAAATTAAAAGTGTCAGGAGGCATTCTAATTTTTGAGAAGTAATTTCTCGTTAAAGTTAAAAGCTAAAAAAATTAGCTTCTTTTTTAGTTAGTTTTTAACTATTCAAAAGTTAAAATATGAAACACATCCAAATTAACTTTTTGGCTTATAAAAGTCAATAAGTTACTTATTTTTGTATTGCCAAACGCCCCCTTAGTGTGATATACTTGTATTAAAGATGAAGTACGTGGCAAGTGAGAAGTGTGAATGAACTTTTGCTCAACAGCGTGCTTAATGACATCTTTGTGTGCTATGAGATACTCTTTGAAAAATATGTATTCAAATTTTTGAAAACACATTTTTCATGGTGTATTAGACTGTGCGGAAGCATCTCAGAACACGTCGTTGAGCAAACGCAAACTCTGGAAGGTTTACCCAACACCGATACAGCCAGGATTTTGTTCAAGAGTGGACAAAGTGGCAAGTGACAGTCAATCGATAATGTCAATAATAACTTATGGCATTTTTAATTGACAGAATTACCGCAACAACCTTTTAATTATTGCACTCGGAGTCAATTTTATTTAGTAAATCTGTGATGATAGACATCTGTCACAACGTTAATGGGACCATAGTTTGGACCACATGGCACACCCTTAGAGACCACTAGCGTTGATTAGACCACTAGGTGGACCCACGGACCAAAAACCCGCTTGATTATATTAGTGATTTTTAACCGTTGAATTTGACTTTTTTTCTTTGGAATATTTTTAACCGTTGGATTCAAATATAATTTGGGGTACTTAGATCCAAAGATTAGAAAACACTAATGAAGCTCGTTTTTGATATATATTTATAGGTCCACTAGGGATGGGCCAAACATCCATGCAGTCAATAATCTCTAAGAGTGTTACGTGGCAAAAACTGTGGTTCACCTGGGGATGATCCAAACATTGAAGTTGAGGGTGAGGGTGGGCAACGTAAGAGTGTTGGACTAGCTCAAAATGTAGACCACCTAGGGATCTGCAAAAATTCAAAGTTGAGGGCAACTGGCTCCGCCACTGCCGTCTGCCCAACACCTTGGCGTACAAGATCTACTCTCAAATTCAAAATTGGTTTATTCTACATCTACTTGCCTTTCTCTCATATTAAAAAGAAAAAAAAAAATGACAGCATTGTCCCAAAAGTTATTGTAGCATCTTTGTTCTTGAGTCTAAATGGTTGGATATTCTTCTAGGTTTGTTTGGTGTGAATCTCATGGATCATTAGGCATGCGTACGTAGATCTAACTCCATTAATCATCGACTTTGACCAAGTCAAAATTGAAATGAAGAAATTGTATTTTTATTTTTTATTTCAAACCCTCTTATATAGACGAGAGAGAGAGAAGGCAATCTCATCTTCTTTGTTAGACTTGTTAAGTCAATGATAATAAAAGACCTAATGTAGGAGACATGTCAAAGTTACTCACTGCTGCCATCTGGGCCCACTGACCGCATGGATGTTTAGCCCACCCTTTGGTAGACATTCATACTAAAAATCAGCCTGTTTGATGATTTTTTTACCGTTGGTTTTTGGTACTCAAAAAAAATGGTTGAATATAACGGCTAGAATCACACATTTAAAAAGTACTACAATCCAATGGCTAGAAATTACTATTTATGGTGATTTTTGGTGTGTATATCCACCAAGGGGTGGGCTAAACATTGATGTAGTCAGTGGGCCCAGATGGAAGCAATGAGTAACAAAAATGGTGCTAGTTGACGCCAAAAGCGTGAGCCACAGCTTATTACATCGCAGCACATACTTTGGAATTTGGACACCGAAACGGAAATGCTATCCCACGGATAACCGGACAAAATTATGTCCTGTTGAGGCCTTGTGGACCGTGGATCCAATAGGCCTCAACCGGACATAATTTTTTCCGGTTATCCGTAGGGTAGCATGCATGACTGTGTGGAAAGACTCGAAACAACTTTTGGTGATTGGGATCATGAGTAAATTTTTTATGTCGAGCTGTGAAGCGCGTATAAATGCACCACCTGCCAGTCTTTCGGCCCACTAACCCATGAATGAATGGCCCACAAGTTGATGGACATTGATGGATCTACACACCAATCAGCCTCATTTAAGATCCTAGCCATTGGATATTCAGATTCGATGGCTAGATATCACCAATCAGGCTGATATCGTTCAAGGCTGCCCGGTGATAATTTTATATGCACTCCATATAACATAAAAAAAAAAAAAAAAATTATTCTCTATGGGAAGGTGGGGCCCACATTACATGAGACCGGCAGTGTGCGTCTATGTCCATCTACGATTGAAAAGTGATCTGAGATATTCCTAAAACAGTGTGGACCACACCTCAACATGTGGTCTTGATTAGAGCCAAAGTTTTCTCGTTCGACTCTGTCTCCATGCGGAGGCGGAGAGAAATTTGAGTTTGTGTTCCTCTCCGTTGTTCTTTCTCTAATCTCTCTATAGTCTATGTACTATATATACACCTCCACGTCTACTACTTCGCTTAAATTGAATAAGCTCATCCTCTAATCACGTGTGGCTTCTCCTTCTCCTTCTCTGCGTCTCGCCCTCTCTCCCTCCCTTTCTTCCTCTCTCTTCGCTCAAAAGATCTCAAGATCCTGGTTTTGCAGGTTAGTCTCTCTCTCTCTCTCTCTCTCTCTCGTTATAGAACAATATTTTTTTGCTTTTCGAGATATATTTAGCTTAATTTTTTTGCTTCAGGTTTGATCTGGTTTTTAAGTTGTTTAAAGCTCTTCTTACGTTTTTGTTTTGGAAGAAAACCAGATAAATTCTAGTCTCCTCTTCCAAATTTGGTTTTTTCTTTTTTTTCATCGTTTCATATTTGTCTCTTTCCTCTTTTTACCTGTATTTTCGATGAAAAATCAATCAGATCTGGTTGTCTCTTGAGATCCAACTTTTCCAATTTCGTTTTCTTTCTTTTCAAGCTACTTAATCGCTGAAGAACTCGATTCGACAAAATCTTTAAAAAAAAAAACTGTATTTAATTTAGGTTAAAAGTTTTTATTTAAAATCCAAATTCAAAAACCCTTGCTCATGTACTCTTTGAAAGAAAACCGGAAAACAAAACAAAAAAAAAACTATTTTTTTATTTAATATTTTCTTTTAGAGAGTATTGAGTCATTATTAAGTAGAAATAAGTTAGAAGTGGAGCTGCAAGCCTCAAAAAAACAACAAATGTTGGAGAAGTACTAAATAAGTTGGAAGTTGGTAGAACTGTAGAAGATAAATGTTGCAATTAATGAGAAACACTAATTTTGACACGTGTACAATTGGAACCGTGTTAACTTTTATTGATTGTCACCCTCCGTTAGAAACTTTAGAACCATTTCTGTCTTAAATTCATGAATGCGTGTCACTGTTCATGACTCCATCTGCTCTTCTTTTTTTCCCCAAAATGGACCACCGACGACCCAGCACAACCGTTCAATCAAATTATTATTTTAAAAAACGCCACGTGGCATAATCCTCCGGGCCCACTAAGATAAACGTCTAGAAATCGCCAACCAGGCCAACTTCTGTAGTGTACGTCCTACCTGGTAAGAGCAAAAAAAAACTCCGATTTAATAAGTGGGACCCTTTGAATGGTGGGTCCGACTCCCGGTTGTGCGACTGCAGATCGCAAGGGTCCGTCACCATTAGTAACACATCACATGTTCTCTAATTTGGATTGATATCAAATCATGGCTCTGTAGATCAGACTAGATATACAGATTATACCGATCGGATGGTCCTTACATCCAAAAATAACTATAGCCCATTCGATAACATGAGATTGGTTTATCAGATTATTCATATGTTGACGAACACTTGAACGGGGTTTGATGCATAAATCCCTTAACATGCCATCTGGCTCTTTTTCAGGCCCACAGACCCATTAATGTTGGGCCCATACGTGGTGGACCTATACACCAAACATCAGCCTGTTGATTTCTAACCATTGGATTTGAATCTTTTTCACGGGTTGATTTTAATTTTAACCGTGTGATTCGAGTATTACATGAGGTACTCAGATCCAATTGTTAGAATTAGAAATCACCAATCAGGATGATTTTTGGTCTGTAAGAGTGTGCCTCGTGGCTCATATAGGACGTCATTGACAATGAGCGTCTGTGCTCAAAGACGTCCGTGAGCATAAATGGACACTTCCACCATACCAGCCACTTGTCATCAGTTTCCAGGTGGTGGTCCCTACATTACCTGGTTTTTGAAATGATGCAATCAAAGTTAAGATCTATAATTGCGAGCTTCTTAGACGAGTGATGACTATCTGTACTCAGATTCACAGTATCAGGAAAAGAGGAGGGACCCTGACAAAATTTATGAAGCAGCGGGATTTTTTAAGTGGCGATCATACGCCCAATTATCGCACGCCACATATACCTGGGTTTTAGGATTTGGTTTAAAAAAACTTTTTTAAAAAGTAACATGGAGTATATGTGGCACGCGGGCGCATGATGGCCGCTTCAAAAAAATTCTCGGTTTTGGACGTGGGACCAAGGTTCGAAGTCTCGGGGGATCGGCTGTCGGATCGGCCACCTCCGATCCTGATCCGGAGACCTCCCCTGCTGTACAGATGGTGGTCCCTTATTACAGAAACTTCAAGGGTTTTTTTGTTTCCGAGTTTGAAATGTCCCATCACAGCCAAAATTCAGTGGCATAATGAGATTATGATACAGAATTATGTAAAAATTAAAAAGAAGTCTCCGAAATTCCACGTAGCACACTCTCTGGGCCCACTGACCATAGAGGTTTGACCGATCAAAAGTCAAGTAGTCAACTAGATTGGAGTGGAGAATTCGTCGTGGGCTTCGTGAGCATGCTTATGTATGGGATCCCAGCTCATGATAAAAAAGAGTGTTCAAATCAGAGGGCTAGAAATCATCAACCAGGCTGACTTTAGGCTTCTAATTTCACCGAGAGGTGGACCGTTCATGAGGCCAGTAGACGCAAAAGAGTGCCTCATGGCACTGTGAGGGATTTCTTTCTTGAAAATTATATGGTGACGAGACCCACCTCATAGTTTCCTTAATTAGTTTCAAAAATCAACATAGAAAAGACGATTTCAGTCAACATCTAGTACAGTGAGCGATCCACACCCCCCCGCCCCAAAAAAAACACAAAGATCAGAAGGCTGCGATTCTCCAATCAGGTTAAATTTTTATATATGAGATCTTCAAGTGGGACCTTTTAATTTAATGGTCTGGACTTTGCATTTTTACCAGGTGTCCTTATATAAAACAGAGACAAGAGGAGAGATGGGTTTTTGGACACTTTTGGAGGTGGCGGTCATGCCGGTGTTGCAGGTCCTCATCGTCAGTAGCCTAGGCGCTTTCTTGGCGACTAAGTACTGCAATCTTCTCACGTCAGATGCTCGAAGACACATTAACAAGGTAATACACACATACATGCATGCATGCATGCATACATTGTTTTCAGACTCTGACGAGAAGTACTTGTGGCAATTCAGATGGTGTTCGTTGTGTTCACACCGTCCCTCATGTTTGCAAATCTGGCCAAGACTGTTACACTCCAAGACATCATTTCCTGGTAAACTATACACCAATACTGCTTTTGTCAACTTCTTAAGTTCGTGTTTCTTGTCCATATTTCCCCCCATTTTTGTCCCTAAGCGTTACAATTAGTTATAACGGCCGTGATAACGGAAAAAAAATGGTAACGCCCCCAATCCGTTATACCTTTATAACGGCCCCTTTTAAACCTTGCTTTTAAGCTTAAAAACCTACATGAATTTGCGAGATTCCGCCCCTCTCATGTTTTCTATTGGATTCATATATGCAATTTATATAATTTGATGTATTTATGTACTTTTTGTGATATTTAGGATATAATATTTACACATTCATGTTTAATTTCTGCTGACATATTACTTGACCTAGTCGGATGAGACTCGGTGAGTCGACTAGATTCCGAGTCTCGTGAGCTAGTGAACGGACTAGCTATAATGATCAAGATCAAGATCAAAATCAAAAAATCTAATCTCATTTTGTTTGATCATCTCTTGATCAGGTGGTTTATGCCCGTTAATGTTGGGCTAACCTTCTTATTTGGAGGAATTCTTGGATGGATAGTCGTAAAAATACTGAAACCTGAGCCCCAGCTAGAAGGCCTGATCATTGCTACATGTTCAGCAGGTCCTACTAGCTAGTTTTCATCTCTCTTCTTGTTATACATTTTAATTACTTTTGAGTCCTTACTATATTGCTGAAATATTATTTTAATTGAGCAGGAAATTTGGGGGGCCTTCTCTTGATAATCGTCCCTGCAATCTGTAATGAGGATGGTAGCCCATTCGGCGAACCTAGTATGTGCAGCTCCGTTGGACTCTCCTATGCATCTTTCTCCATGGCGGTAAACCAATCTTACATGTTCCTTCTTGCTTCATTCTTTCCATTATAATGTGACAGATTGAAATGGTGATGATGATCATCTGATTATATTGATTTTGATGCCGTATATCCCCACACTGAGACCGGCCCATTGATCGATGGATCACAACCCAACTCGGCTTAGCCATGGCCTTACTTATACTCGACTGGGACTCCATTATGCTCGATTATGTCTATGGCTGTCGCAAAGCCGGCTCTACCTTAAGGCCATTGAGCAGTCACCTAAGGCCCCTAGCCCAGGTCCCACTCACCACATGGATTTTTAGCCTACCCCTTGCTGGATATACAAACCAAAAATGATTTATTATCTCTAGCCATAGAATTTAGTACTTTATAGGACATGATTCTAGCTGTTGGATTCAAACATGTTTATTGGGTAGTAAATCCAATGGCTAGAAATCATCAATCGAGCTGATTTTTTGTGTGTTTATCCACCAATAAGTGGGATGACCATCCACAGTCATTGGGCCCCAAAATGATTTATGTAGGGTCACGAGAGTCCTCTGCATCTAATTTTTTTGTGGTTTTTATATTATTAAGAATAATTTTTTTATAAATATAAAAAAGGGTCGGGCTCGGGGACCCACATTTTGACACCCATTTTGGCACACCCACATAGAAGATGAATCAGTGGCTGATTTTTGGTGAGGGCGATCTCCTCACCATATAGATCACCGCAACAAAAAATCAGCCCATTCCGAAATTTCTAACCCCATCAAATGTGGTTTTCAAGTTACACGGTAAAAATTAATGGTCCATAATTCGTCAGCTTCTAAACCAGTCTATGAATATCAGAATGATTTGAATTTTTGTGAGGATAATCTCCTCACCATAGAGATCAACCTCACCAAAAATAAGCCATTGATTCATCTTCTATGTGCGTACACCAAAATGGGTATAAAAAATGGCGGTCCCCCGAGCCCAACCATATAAAAAAAAAAGCCTATATAGAGTTTTTGCCTTAGGCCGCCTCAACTTGTATCGAGACAGCCCTGGGCTGTCCATGGATACATTTTGAATTGAATATAAGAATATCATAATCGAAATCCAAAAAAGATATCTGATATCCAAATTCAATTATATATTCTGAATTAATATTTGAATTCAAATCCGATTAACTTATCAGACATCGGATTCGTCTAATAAGTAAATCGAATATATAAATAAATTATTATTATTTATATTTATTTATTATAATATATCGAATCGGACCGAATATCATAAACTATCCGAATCCTATATCCAAAAAAAAACAAAATATTCGACTATCCGTTGACACCCCTAATTATGTCTTGAAAATGTTAAAAAGCTTGGTTTTTTTCTTTTTGTTTCTTGAAGAGGATTTCCTGCATTTGCAGCTTGGTGGTATCTTCATTTGGTCTTACACTTACCATCTTGTACGTTCTTCGGCCCTAATCTACAAAACACTTCAAGCAGCAGCTGAGGAGTCATTACCGAAGAAACCCAATAAGGATTTGGATGACAACAAAGAAACCCACCTTCTAAAGGCAGAAGATCAAGATCAGGTGGCTATACTTGTCCCATCAACAAAACCCATTGATGAATCTACAGAAATCCAAGCTGTAAGTTTTCTTCAAGATCTTTAATGTCAACAGGAAGGATTTTTGGCTTTAAGTGTCAATTTCGTGAGCTCTTGGTGAAATGTGAAGACCAGTGTTGCTGATCGTAAACTGGAATTTTCAAATCACTCTGATTGCAGATTGTACGACAATTATCCAGAGAGAAGCTCGAGGGTGACAAGGTGACATTTTTGGATAAACTGACAGGTGTCATTTACCAAATTGTGGAAGAGTTATTGGCGCCTCCAACCATTGGTGCAGTAAGTTTTTTCTTACTAAATCACACAGTTATGTCTCTGTTTCAATTTGTTAAACTTGGAAGGTGAACAAATTTATGCTTCTTCGTACTGTTAGATTGTGGGATTCATCTTCGGAGCAACGCCATGGCTGAAAAATCTCCTCATTGGGGACGATGCTCCTCTGCGAGTGATCCAAGACTCGGTCAAATTACTTGGGTATGAAACATTCATATTCAGTTCATAAGTCATTAATTAAATACTGAGATATATTTAGTGCTGCTTCTTTAGTTATGGGCGTGTTTAATTGTCAATTTTCGTATTTTCTGGGCAATTTTTCCATTGTTTGATAGCCATTTTAAGTAGGACAAATTTTCCCAAGAAAACGAGATTTTCACATTCAAGTCTGGAATTCATTTCTGTTCCACAGGTGAGATTGTGAAATTGTGAAAATTCGTTTCCACGCGAAAATACATCGTTAGGGTGTGTTTAATTACACATAAAAGTTTCTGAGGACATTTCTTTTTTAATGGAAAATTTTCTTGAAAAAATACACATAAGGCTGTTTGGGAAAATTTTCCTAATTTAAAATGGTTATTAACCAAGGGAAAATTATGTTTTCCCAAAAAATTTGGCAATCAAACACGCCATTATTTTCTCACCATTCTTTGAAAAATTCATATTTTCTCGGGTCCAATCAAAAAGCCATTTAAGGCATTTTCCCAGATGTATTTTCTCAAGAAAGCGTGCAATCAAGCACGCACTTAAGTTAAAATATGCAAAATATCAAGGTGCAGTGGAAAGCATACTAAACAAGATAAATAAAAATTCCCTCAAAATTGATCATGTTTCATTTAATTTTGCCATTTTCATGACTGTTGACATCAGAACTACTCACTGTGTAGGGATGCCACAATACCTTGCGTCACCCTCATTCTAGGGGGTAACCTCACCCGTGGTAAATGATCTTTTAAGTTTTAACTATCCTGTTCAGTACTGAAACAAATGTAAATTCAGTATTTTAATGTTTTTACCAAACTTAACTTGAACAGGTTTACAATCAGCTAGATTAAAGCGTTCGATCATTATCGGGGTTATTTTTGTGCGATACATTATCCTTCCTGTGATCGGAATGGGTGTGGTTAAAGCAGCCGGCGAACTTGGTTTCCTCCCCTCCGACCCATTGTACCGATACGTGCTAATGGTACAATTCACCCTGCCACCCGCCATGAATATCGGTATGAAACTATCACATGTTTTCATTAGTTCCTTAATAATTTGCGTTCTTTTATGGTAATAATCAAATACTAATCAAAGGGGAAATCATATTTAACATGTAGGTACAATGACCCAACTGTTTGATGTGGGTCAAGAGGAGTGCTCCGTTCTGTTCCTATGGACATACTTGGTCGCAGCTCTAGCCCTATCTCTTTGGTCAACGGTCTACATGTATATTTTGTCTTGAACATGGGAAAAATCATATCAGCAATGACTTTGAACAGAGTCAAATGGCGAAATAGGATTCATTTTGCCAGCCCCAATCACTAGATGACGATGAGCAATAAACCTCTAGATCCTCCCCCTTGAAGTAGTCATCAAATATTGCCCTGTAGATTTATTTATACATTTTTAAGGAGAGAGCTAGTGAATGTTAGGGTTTGGTATATGGATGTACAGCTTGCCATAGCTTCAAAAAATTATTTTCTTTAGTCTTTAATTTGTTTGTAAACAAAAGAGATTCAGAAAGCAGGGCATAGTTCCCATTTTGCAACTATGCCCTTCTTGGTAGGGGTCAAACATTTTGCATGTTTTTAGTTGCACAGCATCCAACAAATATTTGCATCGAATCGGGCCAACCATTTTCCCACCTAATGTACGGCTAGGTAAATGGCTCTTACCAAGCCCTTATCCCCGTTCACCGCCGCCGAGAACAAGGCATGAGAAAGGGACCGAAAGAGCTAGCTCTCTGGAGTGCTTATCCAGCCCCGCCATTCGGCCTGCCCAATAAAAATGTGAACATTTGCCTGCAAACTACCGTTTCCTGAAATAGATGAGTGTATGCAACTCAACCGATGCCCAGCTTGCCATTTGGGCATTCCTATGCGGATAATTCAAATCCGAAAAAGGTCCCAAAATTAGAAACGATGGACATATTCACAGGTGTTTGATATGTGGAAAAGGTCCGATTGCTAGAACATCTGTAAATATTGGTCAAGCGCTTTAGAAAGTCAAGAACGTTAGAATGGGCAGAAATAAAACATATTGCCCAACTGAACAACCACCAATGTAACTTAGACACAAACATGATGTCCAAACCAATGCTTCCTTTTGGTTGCGAATCGAGATCTTGAAGTTTGGTACACTTCAACAAAGGATCGAATTGCCGATGTTCTCACGAAACCTCTATCAACTCCTTGATTCACTCTTCTTCGCGACAAAGCTACGACTTCACCCGGTGACGCATAGCTTGCGGTGGCATATTAACGAGACTGATTTGAGATAAGAGTGACAGCTCAACTCTCGTGACCAAGTCTCACGGAGAGGATACAGTCTCTACATATTCTATTGAGATACATCAGCAAGGAATCCCTTCGAGACATTGTATTCCCTTAGCTTTTGACATGTGTCAGCCAAAGATTACCTTTCTCTCTTTCTTTCTGTTTAGTTTGTAAAACTCTATATATTGTAACCCATTTGAGATCAATAAAATATCAGAAAACATCTCTTCCTATACGGTTTATAATCACCGATCCGTAAGCTCATCGATTCACATGAGAAGAAGAAAAACTAGTGAGAAATTGTTTCAAATGAGCATAAGAATCGAAAACCCCTTGCTTCGAGCTTTGCTTGGAGTAGGAGTCCATCAAATCGCATTAAAAGAAAGCAAAGTTTCGCTCTCAAAACCCTAGTCTCTAAAGCGATTCGACGAATAGGGTGTCGGCATCATCGAGTCACCCTTGCTTCTCCAGTGAAGGAGGAATAGTGGTGGATGTCGGAGGAGAGGAGAGGGTGTTGCAAGCAATGAACTTACGGATCAGGCGGTGGGTGGCCATGGAGTCTTGGATTCGGCGTCTTGGGAGGAGAGGAGGCGGTGGCCATGCTTGCTGAGCGAGAAAGTTCATCGACTTAAAAAATTTTGGAAAGTGTTATATAGAAAGGATATATGAGTTGAAAATGACTTACAAAAATAAAAAATAAAATAAAAAAGAAAGTAACCTCAGGCTAAGCACTACCTTAACCCAAGGACTGGTGGCGCTTTATGTTTGGTCCAAGGATCAAAAAATTTCTGGGGATGGAGCACCCAGTCAAATTGCACGAGGTACACCAAGGTGAACTTGGCGCAAATCATTGCCCGTACACTTAGGTGTACCTGGTGCAATATGATTGGGCACTTCATCGCCGCTTCAAAAATTTTCTGTGGAAAACTCACTTCCTAGAATCTATTTTCTTGCTGTTTGGTTGAATCGTGTAAAACCCAATAAATTTTTTTTGTTTGGCTTGTTACTCAATGCTACAATCTGGGCCCACCGACCCCATGAATGTTGAGACCACCCTTCGTGGATATACAGATCAAAAAAACATCTTTATTAGTAATCTCTACCCATTAGATTTTAGTACTTTTTAAGCTTGATTCTAGCCGTTGAATTCAACCATTATTATTTAGTACTAAAACCAACGGCAAAAAGTCATCAAACAAGTAGATTTTTGGAATGAAAGTCTACCAAGGGGTGCGCTAAACATCCATGCGGTCAGTGGCCCTGATGGAACTAGTGAGTAACAAAAATCGTGCTTTCACGCCATAGAGTTTCAGGTGAGTAAAACTTCTGTCACAAGATGTTTTGACCAAAGCCGGTCACAACCTGCAATACGAGCAACATGGCACACTATTAGAGGGTGCTGATCGTGTGGATGTTTGACCCGTCCCTCAGAGGATCTGCAGACCAAAAATCAGCCTGATTAGTGATTTCTATGCGTTGGATTGAATTTATTTTCATGGGTTGATTTTAACCATAGGAATTTGAGCATTATTGATCGTTATTTGGGTGCAAAGATCCAAAGGTTGTAAATAATTAATCAGGCTGATTTTTTGTTTGCAGGTCCACTGAGGGCCTGGCCAAACATCCATACGGTCAGTGTCCTCTAATAATGTGACACGTGGCTCATCTTATGATGGCCATACTCATTCCCTTGTTTCAGCTGTTCACCGGAATTAATGTGATCATGTTTTACGCTCCTGTTCTATTCAAGACGCTTGGATTTGGAAATAATGCCTCGCTTATGTCGGCTGTCATCATTGGCCTGGTTAATGTCATTGGCACGATCATGACGATTTACCTCGATAAGGAAAGGAGGAGGTTCCTTTTCTTAGTGGGTGGTGTTCAAATGTTCATCTGTCAGGTAAAATTTACTTTCTACCGCCGCCCTTACTATCTTAACATCACTGCCCCCATATAGACCTTCACTTGTGTAAATATTTATTTATGATATTTCCTTGTTTTACAGTGCATACTCGGAATTTTAACCTGGATCAAATTTAGAGTGGACGGTGTGGGAACAATAAAGGACGAGGGCAATTTTGTGTTGTTGTTCATTTGCATGTATGTCGGGAGCTATGCGGGGTCATGGGGATGGGGCGCATTCGGATGGCTGGTGCCTAGTGAGATCTCCCCTCTTGAAATCCGGTCGGCTGCAGAGAGTATCAATGTTTCAGTCAACATGCTCTTCACCTTCGTCATTGCTCATGTCTTCCTCAACATGCTCTGCCACATGAAGTTTGGCATTTTCTTCTTCTTCGCTGGTTGGGTGGTTATCATGACTCTTTTCATTTACTTCTTCTTGCCTGAGACAAAGGGTATACCAATTGAAGAGATGTCGAGTGTATGGAAGGATCATTGGTTCTGGAACAAGTACGTTCATGATGAAGATGTGATTGGAAGTATCCAGATGGAAATGCCAAAAAAGAAAATACTTTGATGATACGTACATGGAGGAATAGGGCTGACGTACGTGTACAGTTACCATTTTGAACATTAACATTCTCTACCAGGAAATGAGCCATTACCATTCTCTACAGGAAAGGAGTTATTACCGTTGAATAATCAGTTAACACTCTAGTTTTCCCCTTAATGAGGGACTTTTCTTAGTCAACTTGTCATCTTCTTCTTGGGCATTCCTATCATTTGATCTGAATCAAATTTGATAAAACACAATTGGAATGGTGGAGGAACGTATGGGCGGATTTAATTCTATTTTCAATTTTCATTGATTGACTATCGATCTGTGCTTCTTTTTGTTTTTCCTAGCATTACGAGCCACGTGGCACACTCTTAGTGGACGCTGACAGTATGGATGTTTGGCCAGTCCCTCGTGGACCTCTAAATAAAAAATACAGCGTTATTAGTGATTTCTGAGCAATTCGATTTTAACAGTAGGAATTGAGCATTATTGAGCGTTATTTTGGTGCAAAGATCCAAAGGTTCAAAATCACAAATCAGACTGTTTTTTTGTTTATAGGTCCACCGAGGGGCTGGCCAAACATCCATACGATCAGCATCCACTAAGAATGTGCCACGTGGCTCATATTCTCATTTTAAGCCTCTGTCACAACGTTGGGACAGAAATTTTACTCTCTTTGTGCGGTGACTGACAATTTGAATGTCAAAAAGTATTGATATATATGACAATTATAAGCATAAATCATTTCTAAAGAACTTGTTCCGGCAACTGTATCGAACCTTAGGCTGCGTTTGGTTCGTGGAAAATTTAGATTCGGAATTCTTTTTTTCTAGGTCACGGTTTTTCTTAGAATATTGGTAACCTAGAAAAACAAAATCCACTGTTTGGCTGTGGCTAAATTTTTTCCTAAAATCAATCGGGGAAGTGAAAACACTTTAAATCGGCTCTCTGAAATTGTTACCTGTATGATCCCTCGACCCAGCATGGTCAACCCTTCTTATGAACAGGAGAAGGCCAGTACCATGTACCGGTCAGTGGGTCCCATCAGCCATCCATGTGACTTGAGTGGCTTTGATGGGTTTCGCATGGAGTAAAACTTCACTGACCGCCCACAATATGAGCCACGTTGCTCATTTTTAGAGGCCGCTGACCATATGGATGTTTGGCCAATCCCTACATGGGGGCTACAAACAAAAACTCAGCTTGATTATAGTGATTTCAATCCTTTGGATCCTTGTACCCAAATAATGGTCAATAATGCTCAAATTCCACCCTTAAAATCAACCCATGGAAGTGACTCTAATCAAAGCATAGAAATCACTAATCCGATTGATTTTGATTTGTGTGTCCATCTAGAGATTGGCCGAAAATCCATATGGTCAGCGTCCTCTAAAAAGTGTGCCACGTGGCTCGTATTGTGGGCAGTCATCTTGGGCGGCCAGTGAGCTTTACTCATTCTGTAGGTGGGGCTAGCTCCACCGTTGTTCTCCCTGGCAAAGTCAGGCATCTTCACTTCTTATTCTTGGTAGAGTCGGTCTTAATGGAGAACTAATTGTCTGGATTGTGAACCTTCAGGGGAGTGGTTCAGTGGTAAGATGTAGCGACTTGGGTATGCTCCCCGAAGTCGTGAATTCGAGACTGCGCCCCCTGAAGGCCACCCTGCTGGGATTTATCCTAGAAGTGTCCGGTGCGTGTCCCAGGGTACGGCACGGACCCGAGCAATTAGTCGGGTCTCTAAGAGATCCGGACACCCTCGTTACAAAAAAAAAAAGAAAATTTTTAAAAAGAAAACAAACTTTAATTTATTTACAAAAACAAAAATAAGTTTATGATATTCCCAAGAAAAGTAACTAAACACCCTTTAAAAGGGCGTTTCTCCCTGACAGATATAAAAGGACTGACTGTTTCTTCGGATAAAAGCTGAAAACTGAAAAGGCTGACAAACGCCCTTTAAAAGGGCGTTTGCCCATAGAGGAGTAAAACTTTTGTCCCGATACGAGCCACATGGCACACTCTTATCGGACGATAACCGTATGGATGTTTGGCAAATCACTAGGTGGACCTACACACCAAAAAAGAAATATGATTAGTGGTTTATAAGCGTTGGATTGAAGTTATTTTCATGGGTTGATTTTAATCGTAAGAATTTGAGCATTATTTGAGGGGGAGATGCATGGAGTGGTAAACATACTATTCTCGTTAACAAATACCAATGAGAAAAGAAACTCCTATGTACTATTCTAGCGTAGATCGGACGACCTGGGAATATCCAGTCTCTACCAAATTCTCATTAACAAACATTTCTAACTGCAAGTTTTTTTGGTAATAATAACATGAGTTTTAAGTAACCAAATTGACTTGGTTGAGCTAGTGATGAATGAGTACTTACCATGAACCTAAGTTGTGTGATCCAGTATCTTCAGATAAGAACCCATGGGAAATTGACAATAACAAATGGAACAAATAACTCTTCTTTGCAGGTTCATGCCTTAATCTTTGGATGCTTGAACTATCCTGCTACCAAGAGTCATAGTACTGTGTTTTCTGAGTTTGGATCTCAAACAAGAGAATAACAGAACTTTATAATACATTGAACGCTCTAGAATCACATTCTTGTAATTTGATTTCTAGTACTAACATCAATCTGCTCTAATGATTAAATATACTGGTTTTCATAACTCAATCAATCTTCACTAATATTTTGATCAAATAAACATTAAAAAGTGATCAAAGAACATCAAAAGATTTAACTCAAAGTAGCCAAGCAAAAGTCAGCAGTACCGTTGTGATACAGGATTTTGTATCAAAAGTTTGATACAACAATCCTTCAAAATGTGATGTGGAACACTCTTTTGGGCCCCCACTGACCCACCAAGAGCAAGGCATGAGAAATGGACTAAAGGAGCTAGCTCTCCGGGAGTGCTTATCCTGCCCACCATTCCCAAAAAGGAATGGGCCTGCCCAATAAACACGTTAACATTTGCCTGCAAACTACAAACGAAACCGTAGGGCCTAACATTTAAGGGTTTTAAATACGTCGCACCAACCTAAGGATCTCAATCTTCTGATCCGATCCCAACACATGGACTGATAAATACGGGAGGGTTCATTATAAGTCATACTTACCCGTAGTCTTAATTATTGGTAAGCTAGTTTAGAAGGAAACTCACCAGAAAATTACTAGAAAAAAAAAATTAATTACAATCTCTCTTCCACCCCTATCCCTACTCAACAAACTGAACAAGTATGCGAGGGGCTAAATTAGCCATTTTACATTTGTTCAAACCAACCTTTTTTAAGTGAATCCCACCGCCGAAAAAATTTGCAGAGATGAGTAAATATTTCATAAATAACTAGAAAGACGAGGAGGCCGTCGAGTTGTATATCTCTAGATAAGGGTGAGTTGCAGCTTTGGCCGATTGGGCTGGGGTTCCACGACCTCCATGTGGATCCTCACCGTCTGCAGAACACTGTAACTGATGCTACCATCCATCTTCTTGACCTTCTGATGCTCCTCATCAGCCAACCATTCCCCTCCCTTCTCTCCTCGGGGCATCAAGTAAACAGGGCCTTCTATACCATACCTGCAAAATAGCAGAACATTAAAACAGAAACCCAGATAAGCTCTACAGGTTGGCAAATCACCCTCTTGGAAAATTAATAGACACCTCGGTGGATTTTTAGAAAACAGAACTCCCTGGTGTAAATGAATAGTTACTGCTGGAAGATCCTCTTTGGCATGACTTCAGTGGGCATTTATAGGGAAAATAAAAGACACAAAAGGATAGAAAACATACTTGGGCACAAAAACAATAAAACCGTTTGATCTGATCTTCACTATTCTTGCTTCAGTGTCTGTAGGCCTGCAAGAGAGAAGACAAAGTTTCCAGGAAAAGAGACAAAGACAGAGAGAGAGAGTGAGAGAGGTCCATGATACATACCGTTTCCTGAAATAGATGAGTGTATGCAACTCAACCGATGCCCGGCTTGCCATTTGAGCATTCCTATGCCGATAATTCAAATCTGAAAAAGGTCCCAAAATTAGAAACTTGTGTGTAACTTCAACACTCAAGTAACAAGTCAAAATACAGTAGTAACGATAATTAAGAAAACTAATGATATAAGCAAGGAAATAAAGAAAATACAATACTTGGAAGGGATTGTTGCTAGTTCAATTATAAGTAGTAATGATGGTCTCACTCGCAAGTTCGACAAAATAGAACAAAGAAAAAAGGGAAAAGAAAATTCTAGATAGCCCTTTGTAGCCACCATGAGTGGTCATCCATTTGAATCTTTGCAAACCCATTCGGAAGTTCCCGGACCAAAAATGGTAATGCTTAGATTATCCTAGCCATCTGCTAAAAATGCACTCTTTTTTGGACAGTCAACCAAAGAACTTTGACCATCAAAAAGAATGCAATACATCGAATGGTTAGAATCATCTCATTAATATAAAAAATTTGGTTATGATAACCTCCAACACTTGCAATCAATCAGATCTCCTAATTGAAGAACACTTGTGCCAAATGACAGCCGGAATCTGGCAAATATGGAGATTAGCTTTCCACATTCTAGTGAAGGAATCGTTTCCAGATACATAGATATACAAATATTCAACATACAGTTTCATTTTTGGTAGGACAACGTATGTATATATGCATATATATTAACTGAAATTAAGATTTTATCCTATTTTGTTGACCTGTGGCCCACCAGACATGTATCCAGCACATCAAGTGCTTTAGAAAGTCAACAAATTTAGAATGGGCAGAAATAAGCGTTATCTTACTGTCAGCAATATTAGTGAGTTGTGGTCTGTCTTGGAATATTGGTGGAAGCTTGTAGATCCCTAAAGCTGCAGCAAGCAGCCTGTGTACAATAACATCTGCAAGAAAGTGAAGGTAACCAACTCAACTTACTTAATCTCATGAACCAGTTTGATACTTCCACAATAAATAAGCAGAAATTTTAACTTAATAACACTAACCTGCAAATCTCCGTATAGGAGAAGTGAAATGAGTATAGAGGGGTGATGCAAGTCCATAATGTTGGTATTCTGGAGGGCTGAGTTCTCCACTACAGAAGTAAACTGCCTAAATGTGGAAATCACAATAAAGTAACAATTTTAAATTGAAATACAACCAAACAAGCATTAACCCATACTGAATTTGGATTCTCTAGTTCCAGTAAAATTACTTGAGTCATGCATCTAGTTGCCAATATCCGGATCAGCTTATTAAAGTATGGATCGTCACCCTGTCATAGATTTTTACAATTGAAATTATTGCTCCAATTAACATATAAACTTTTAGAAATGAAAAGAACTAGCTAACAGAAAATACAACATAACTATAAAACATATTGCCCAACTTAACAACCACCAATGTAACTTGGGCCCTGCTTGGTTCAATTCAAATCGGATGCAATTCACTCACTTGCCATGGTTTTGGGATTACAAGTGATTGGATGGGGGTGTGCAAATGAGCTGGCGTGCAAGTGGTTGCCAAGCCCTTGCAAACTCTTTAAGAAAATGAATGCAAGCATGTGCAGCTCAAAAACTGTGGTAAGTGACTGCAATGCAACTCGCCACATTTGCAAGGGAGTGCAAAATGCATCCTAGTGCAGCGAACCAAGCAGGGCCTTAGACACAAACATGATGTTCAGACATAATAACTGCAGAAAGACACACCAACACATTTGTACAATTATGTGCCACAAAACCAAAAGAGCACCGTATTGCCATTTTGAAAAGTGTTCAGCATGCAGGACACACATCTGACAGCATATTTCTTGAAATGGAGTATCATTGTTTCACAAATGGTAGAGGATACCAGCATGTCTAGATGCCTCAATGAAATCAGAAAACAAAACACATGAGAATAATGAATCTTACCACGGCATGATCAAGTGAATCAGCCAGAGCTTTTGAAGATGAAACATCCAAATCCAGACCAATAGCAGCAGCTGTACGCAGCAAAGGTTCAAGCATCTCTTGGGTCGGACTGGGATGACGCCTGAATACATAATCAATGGCTAGTCATTTGTATACATTCTAAATGCTTTGAGAAGTTACAAGAAGTAGGAATATTAACACCCTCCCTACACAACTTTGAAGCTGGAATACCAACTTGGTTTCGACCATTGTGGTATGCATCTGGTATTTACGGCCAGCCATCTAAATAGGTATTTTTACATGCAAACATATGGCTTAGCAAAGAAATATAAACCACATAGTAAATGTACATCGCGAGCTCATATATACTCTGAGATGATCGTTGCTTCTCAGCAATCCATTACATAATTCAGTGTTCTGTTTTTGTTACGCTATACTTCTTACACTATTGACAGTAGGCCGCAACCTAATGGCCATTCATAATGGTTATTTCATCTTTGACTGAGTCTGTCATGCAACCTATTTTTAAGAAGATTATAACGCAACAAAACCTGCTACAGCTGAGTAACAGGTTGTAAGCAAGCAGGTCCTGCACCAAATGTTTCCTTTTGGACCAAAACATTTTTTTACCTCTCCTTTTGGTTAAATGGGTAGCTAAGGCGTTACATTTATGAAACAGATACCACAATATTTTTGTAATTCTCTGGCATTTGCTTGTGAATCTGATCTAAATGTCTACTACTTGAATTCTGAAGAAGTATCATCAAGAGACTTCCTAAACTAGACAGCTTGAGATTGACATAATTGAGGATGGCAGATCAAATAAAGAGATACAAAGCCAAAAAATGGTCCTTTTCAAGACGCTGCAAAATGATATACATAACTAGTAATATACCTCAGAAGTGAACACGGAGGGAAATGTTTCAAGATTTTTTCTGCAACTGAAACATTAGCTGCAAGCATAAACTCCTCGACCATTTGATTTGCCTCTCGAATTTGATACATTCCTGTAGAAAGAGGTCGAATTTCATACACACATAAAAGAAATCCACAAAATAAGGAGACGGTATTAGTGGTAGTACATTTATTGGCGTCAGCTACCAAGCCATTTTGGTACTAGATGGAAAGAGTGAAGTACCACATTGCTTGCAAATGATTACAATAAAGCAATAAGAGAGAACATTTTTCTGGGCATCCGAAGATTCAGCATTTGAGGTTAGAGGGCCTTTTTAGGGATCTGAAACTAGACCTCAGCAGCATTATAAAGCTACACTTGGAGGGAATCTAAATGCTAATTTGGGATCAGCAGGAATTGCTGGGTGCATAGGGTAATGTCCAAAGATCTTGTTATTGGTGGATGGGGAGTATTCTAATACTAGTTTTTGCTTCAAAAAAGGTTCTGGGACCTTGGAGCTTTTTCAATTTAATAGACCATATTCTTATTTATGTATGGACTTGGATCCCATTCGTTCATAGCCCAACAGTGAGACTGCCACAGCCAACTCTTTAGCAAAAGGAGTTAATCGAACTCCCTTGTACATGTGGAACTCATTGCCTTATTTGTACTTTTCTCTTATCAAAATCACACATACCAATATCAAGAGGATCATGAGTTTCAGTGTCAATTTGAAATTTGACTTCTGCAGAAGCAAGAGTTAAAGCTCCTCTATCAATACGCCTGAGCCTCATAATCTGCATGGATACATTTTGACATATACTTCACACAAATGTTCAGACAACTAAAAGTGAAAATCAGCACCACTCATTACTATGCTATGATTGAATTATAATATAATCACTAAGGCACGAGCTTGGATAGGCATACCTTTGCCAATGCATTCATATTTCGCAGATCGGTAGTTAATGAGTCCATCAGACGACTGCCAAGGATATGGAAATGAAAAGACCGTTTGGAATTAAGTGTCACATGAGTAAGCAGTTTAAAAGAAGAATGTGCAAGAAAATAACTGCTGCATGTGAAACACGAAATCAAGTCGAGACCTAAGCAGGCCCATCAAGACATACTAATGTTAAAACCATAAAGCAAAGACTCGAGATATTTGTCGTATCAGCCTTTCAAAACCACCCTATACCAGAAACCTTAGATCAGATAAAAAGTTGCATAGACAGTAGTACTAAAATTCAGATATGCTTTGACAGAAGATAAAGCTCTAAAACGAGTCAAATGGTGAAATAGGATTCCTGTGGCCAACCCCAAACATTTGGGATAAGGCATAGATGTTATGTTGCATTGATACAGTTACAAATGTCGGAGTCCGACACGGGTGCAGAGTGTCCGATTCGGCAAACCTTGAGAAGAAGATTCATGGACTCGGCAATATACTATAAGTAATGTGGAACAGTGTAACTATTTTTATATAATCATAAGGATAATAGTGTATAATATGATAAAATATCTAATGATTTGTATCATACACTCATAAACATGAGAAGAATACATATATATAATGTTATATTTGTTGCAGACAAAACTTCAATTGTAAAAGGTAGACTCGTAACCCATGACAAATGATAATTAATATCTCGCAAGTAAAGAAAAGGAAGAATCAAATAAAAATAGAAGTTTCACACCAGAATCCGTATCATGTCAGCATCTGACACCAGTACTTCCCCCATTTAGAAAGTCCACGTAACATAGCATATATGATGATGATGAAAATGAGGATTTCATCAGATTAATCAAGATAAAAACAATTCAAGAGTGCAAACATTCAGAATCAATCCTATTAGTTCCCTTCCCGACATGATCTTTTGCCAGTGTGGACTCTAGATTGTGATTGTAACAAAGTTTGTTATAGTTAGATGATTGTGCAATAGTATCAGAATACAAAGTAGCATCTTAACACTTCTCAGAAGGGCCATTGTGAACACAAAAAGAAATAAGTGTTTTAAGATTGCCAAATTAAAGAGGTAAAGAAATAAAGGAATGGTAGAAGAAACACCTATCGTCCATCTGGCTTGAGCTTCAATGTAAGACAATGCAGCACAGGACTTGATGACACTTTTGGTGTATCTTGTAGAAATAATCTCTGCTTCAGGTGACATTTCCTAAATCAGAGAAAATATTGATGTGAAAACCCATGAAAACATAATATTCTACATGAAAAAATAAGCCCAAATAATAATCATCTAAATCCTTCAGAATTAATACAAATACAACAAAGTTCCTAAAATCGTTTATTCCTATACATGCCAAAAATTTGCTCAAAATTGGAGTAATACCTAAAACCAAGAATAAAGTTGCAATACACGTTTGGTTATGAATAATTATCATACTGAATGACATCAATTATTGAGAGAGACCAAAGACAAGCAATAAGCCCATCACAAAAGGTCACTCGCATACCAATATTTTTAAAGCACTAAGCCAATCATAAAAGGTCACTCTCATACCAATGTTTTTAAACCTGGCCCAATCATCAACCCAGTCTAGGCACTGGCCGGGTCAATCCGGTTCAACCATCCGAGTCAACCGGTTGTCCCGTGATGTCAGCTGATGTCATAAATAATACTATATAAAAAATCAAATAATTCTCTCCAAGGAAGGAAAAGCATTGTTCCAAGAAGGAAAGTGGTCAACTTCCAAAGAAGAGAACTAGTCAATCACTCATCCTTACAAAGAAAGCTCTTGTGACCCCGCTCTCATAGAAAAAGGAAGAATACTCACAAAAAGAAAAGATAATATTATAGAAGGAAGATACCTCTCCTTGAATAGAGTGTAATCCTAGAAAATCATGTAATAAGAAAGTAGCTTTATAACTCTCCTAATTCTTTCCTGACATGTAACTCATTACTACATTCTTTAGGCTATTCAACAATTGAACAAACTCCATCAAATCTCTCTCTCTCTCTACTAGGTACATTTTGTACTCCAATCCCTCTCAACGACTCTTTTAGAAGATCTCCACCGAAAACCCTCATCTCCAACATTTTGAAAGGGAGCATACTCAAGAAGAAAGGGCTTTTACACACAAAAAAAACGCAAGTCCTTGACCTTGATCTTCCTCAATGGCTGATGACTAAATCCTCTCTTCCAAGAACAAACCGTAAGAGAATGAGTAAAGGCTTCTTGCTCCTAGTGTTTTAGATTTTTAGAGTTTAAGTTTTAGGACTTATAAGACTAAATGCATATATAACAAAGGAACTAAGTTTAACTTAACCCAAAAAAAGTTTTTTTTTCCATTTTGCACAAGACCCGAACAGTTCAATGGTTAACCATCCGAGTTGGATGGGTAACGGTTGAACCAACCGGGCTGGGAAGGTTTCAATAATTAAACCAATTTTTTGATAACTCACTGGGTCGGTGTTGACACAGTCGGGTTAATGGGGCGGTTCACTGATTCAACTAGCCAGGCTGGTTCTTACAATACTAGCTCATACGTGGAAGACTTGAAAATACATTTACAAGTTTATAAAATCTAAATGAAATGTTTTAGAGGAAAAACTACCATGCTTTTCACTCATTTGATTACTTTTCGTAAATTTTTTAGTCCTACATTGGAGCACCCCCATCCCCTCTAAAGTGATCTTTTTCATTTGGTGTGCGATGCTTGATAAAATCATCTCGGTAAGGAAACGCGGCTTCCAAATGCCTAGTAGATGTATCATGTGCCGGGGAAATGAGGAAACCACCAACCACCTGCTCATCCATTGTTGTATATCGAAGGAGATGTGGGATCGATTTCTCTGTCTTTTTGGGATCTCTTGGGTCTCCCCAGATCTGTGCTTGACACTTTTGTCAGCTGGCATTCCAAGGCCTTCTCTTCGAGCAGTTGTATGCTGTGGAAGCTTGTCCCTTATGCCATTTGTTGGAAGTTATGGAAAGAAAGAAATCGCCGAACGTTCGAAGATAAAGAAGCCCATATAGAGGATATTTTCATGAATATTAATGCCACTTTACACCATTGGGGTTACGTTATTTCCGAGCTACAAGGTTTCAGATTTGAGGATTTTGTCTTCCGGTGGGAGCGTTTAGTGAAGTAGCTCCTCGCCTCTTTTGTGTTTGCTTTTTGGGGCCTCGCCTCTTTGCTCCTGATGTTGAGAGCCCTTAGTGGTTGTATAGTCCTTTTGGGGCTTTCTCAGCCCCTTTCTTAATATATATCTTTTACCGATCAAAAAAAAATTTTATATACGAGGATTGGACTTAAAAGGGTGGGTCCTTGGATCTCCCAAGTTTTTGCCCATTGGGCACAACTATGCAAAAATTTATAACACGCGCACGCGTCGAACCCCGTCATGATGTGTCGTGCAGGTGTGCTTGTGCGTGTGTGTGTGTGTGTGCACATGTCCTAATTTTGTATGTAAAGTTTTTTTATTTTAATGGAGCTCAAGTTAAACCCGAAATCCATTTAACTCTGTTCTTTTCAGGAACCACGAGGAGTCTACAATAGACAACACATCCTGGTTCGAAACAGTCACCTAATTTTTCTATACATTCACTTCTTCTTTACTACATTTTTTCAACTTTTCTTAACACAAATTTTCTCTATTCTCTCTCCTCTTAAATTATCTTCTGTAAAGGTACGAATTATAGAACCTTTTTATCTTCAATATTTTAGAGCATTGTTGTCTTATGGTACGTTGCGACTCGAAGATTTGGAGTTGTGCCTTCTAGAGTCGAGAGACTGCTGAAAATCCTGGGAGATGGAGCCCCATAGACTTGTCCACGCAAACCTCAGTCATCGATAAGACATCTATTTCTGTCATATTTTATTCTCTTTCACATTACATTAGAAATTTGTTATTAGAATCACTTCTTATTTCTTTATTCGTTTGCAATTTAAGCATTTTTTTAAATGAAGCTTACGCCTCGCCTTTTTAGGCAAACCAGACTCAGTCCCGAACTAGCCTTTTTAAACCTTGGTATGGTTCAATGGCAAGACCAAGCAAAGTAAACAGAAATTGTGCCTTGGGAATACTTAACCCTATCTCTGTCACTAAACTTTTTTTTTACAAACATTTTTTCTTACCAACACGAAATTAGGGAGAAGAAAACTATAAAAAATGCACGTAGGCATCCTCTCCTAAAGAGTGGTTTTATGTGGCCACCATGGAACCAAATTTCAAGAGATATTAAATAGCAATACACTAATTTTTTTCACTAAAAGAAAATTAAAACTGAATAAATGGCAAAAGATACAGTGGGGTTCCAACATCAAATTGTGGAAGTGATAACTACTTATCAATCATAAGACAAACCACCAAACAACTTAAGTGGATATTCTCAAAAAGGTAAAAGAAGCACGTACCCAAATAACAGAAAAGGCAAGCCTCTCCACATCAGATCTAAGAGAACAGATATCTGCAAAGACAAGTTTATTTTCAGAGAATTAAATAAAGATTTCTGTATCGTATACTACTAAAACATCAAAACAGACAACCACGAAACAAACACATCTTTATATTTAAGGCTGTAAACCCCAAGAGTTTTAACCAAAGAAAAATACTTACCTTCTGTTAGAGGTTTTGGAAGCATGTCAATTCGGCGCTCAACGAGATAAACAGATGTACCCCTTTGTGTAGCTTCATCGTCAAGAGGAGTACCAGGGTGAACAAAATTTGTCACGTCAGCAATATCTGATCAAATATTATTAAAGATTTACAATAAAGAACCAAGCTTCTAACTAGATGCTTCTCCGAAAGAAAGAAAAGAAGATTACAAACTCAGTATGGTAAGTTCCATAATTCTATATTCATCCTCATCCTAAAGACAAGAACCGTAATCAACTACTGTCCCCAACTCCCAACAGGCCACTACAGTTGAAACAATAGGCACATTACAATGCCTTGTGATGGACCTATTGGATGAAAGTTCCCTGAAATGAAGTAAAACAAAGGCAAAAACCAAAATGATACAGTGGTTTAACTGTCATGCAGTGCTAGGAATAAAGGTAAAACATGCCAAGTTGTGCCGAAAGGACTTCACAATAACATTAACAGTACCCATACATAATAATAATAATAACATAATAATAATAACACTAACAATAATAATATTATTATTATTATTATAAATATTAATAGTAAGTAAGGCCTATAACTTGGGATCAATAATAAAAACTTGGCGGCCAAGTAAATCTGTTTTTAGAGGACAGATTTCCAAGTACCTGGCTAAATTTTGAGAAACATTGAGTTAAGTAAAAACACATAATCAGCTGAGTTCCGTTTTGATTTCAATTTTTATAAACCATGATAATGAGTCACTTTGAATCAAACTTAAAAACAATACTGTACAAGAGCCCAAACCTGCCTTGGACCACTACAATGTGGGAAAATTTCCTACAATATGGTCAACACGTACTTCCCACAAATGCAAGCACATCATGTATCAAGTGTATAAGAGAAGCAGAGGAAATAATTACACATAACAAGGGTTCGTATTATAGCTCGGGAATTAGAATATGAAGGCACAAAAGTCAAACTCCATTTTGTCGAAAAACACACATGCAACTAAAGGAGAAAAATTACAAGATGATATCGTCTAAGCACCAATATAATAAAAAATTAACAACCAATATAAAGATAGACAATTGCCTTAATGAGCACAAGTCTTGCAAGCAGTCAAACTTGAGTAAGACAATTGTACCCAATTTCGCAATAGAACAGTTGAACTAGAATTTCTTCCAAAAAAACTCAACCTGATGCATGTATGAAATATCGACATTTTCCACTCAATGTAATTCATTTGGTGATTTGACGTATGCCAATCAAATTTAAAAAAAAAAATTATAAGACTGCAATAAGACCAACAATTCTTTATGGAGCAGAATGTTGGGCAATCAAGAAACAACATGTTCATAAAATGAGTATAGCCGAGATGAGGATGTTGAGATGAATGTATGGTAAGAGAATGAGACAAAATTAGAAATGAATGCATTCATGAAAATATAGTAGTCCCAATAAGTGACAAAATGTGGGAAAGCCGATTGAGATGATTTGGTCATGTACAACGAAGACCAATAACAGCACCAATGAGGACGAATGTGCAAGCCGAATGGTGAGAGCAGTTGTAGAGTGAGGATTTGAGAGGAGATTTTAAGAAACTTGCCTTAATGGAAGAAATGGCTTTAGATGTGATTGAATGGAGGAACAGGATTCGTGCAGTCAACACCATACCGTTAGGAAAAGGCCTATGATGATGATGATCTGATTCATTTGGTGGCTAATGAATAGTATATCCAGAAATGTAGAGATAACTTTAAATTGTCGCTGAAAATATTCAAAGAAATTGAATGAGATGCTTCAGCGTCTAACAGTTTCAGTAATGGGCCTAAGTTCAAAACCAATATGAATACCATAGCACTTTTGTAAGGCATCAACACTTGTTGGACAGTCGTAGCTACTGTTCATACTTTTCGTAAGACCATTTGTTTATTTTTTAAACCGTGATGAAACCCTAGACCTCATGACGGTGCCCTTGTCCACACCATGCCCATAGCCTACCATGTATTGTACTTCTCCCATACAAATGGCAGCCAATGAATTTTTATAATTTTTCAATAGGAAAGAAAGTTGAAGAGCCCTATCTATATTTGCCATGGAACAGAGTGCTATTGGGATGGCCACATGGGAAAGGCTGACGTGGTGAAAACCTGCAACATTTGGGGCTGCTACCTGAGCTGCCACATAAGAAAACCCTATCTTTGCAGAGAAGAATGGAATCACACTCCAAAAAACATGTCCATAATTAGTGACATGGAAGAAACCATGAGGATTTGGGAGAAAACCATGACAATGTTAGCTTTACTACACGAGAGCATATAGAGAAAGAACCTACTTGATGTTTTGTTGGATATTTCATACACTGGGTTATGTCCCAGAGCTGGTTAGGTAAATTAGGAAGCAACCTCAAGGCGTTACTATAATCAAGAAATAGGTGCTGATTTCCCTTGATAACAGGCCCACATAATTTTCCTCCAAGAAGGTCACTCTTTAGAAGAAGGAAAACAAACCACTTAACCAATAAATGAAAACGGTTATTCAGTCTAGCTACTTCAAAGCCAAAGAATTAGCATTCGGCAGTTTTTTGTCATGAACCAAGTTTCAATTGAGTCAGGTCGACTAAGCGGGATTTTTTATACTGAATCTTTTCCATGCCCTGCATTCTCTTCTGAAAAAGTTCAACTTGATACCCTTTTTTCATACCAATTCTGTTTTGCAGTTATATTGACAACTTCAGCATACATAAGAATCAAGAGGTAAGAGGATACGAACTCCCACTTCAAAATTTCCATTTGGAAGAGCTGTGCAGTGCAATGCATCATCAATATCCTTGCAGCCTGCACCAACCAGAGGAATCAGTACTAGTACATCACGTAATATGAACAAAAGAGAATAATACAGTAGTAGTAGCAGCAGCAGCGGTCACATACCTGGAGGATCCACACTAAAAACACGCAAATGTCGCAGATCCTGTCTGTTAGGATTTGCCAAATCTTCAGAAGACACCGACCATGGTAAGGGTGGCAAGCAAGCCAATACTTGAGCAGAAAACGGTCTAGAGTCTATGTCATTCTCAATCAGGACTACCTGTAGCCCGGAAAATGATGATTGCAGTCAAACATCTGTAAACTTAGTAATTCACCAATCATATTTTATATCAATCAGGGTAGCATCAGGCAAATCACTTGAAAAAGGAATAGGTCCTATCTAGAAACGGGAAGAGATGCAAAAAAGATGTTGAGGCCCTTATAAGTAATTGGTTCTTATAACAGTGAGACAAAGATTTATAAAGGCCGAGCCCACTTGAACTTGCCTCACTTTCAGTATCTCTGTCACCGATTTCTCCTATGGTCCGTACATAATGGCCAGAAGGATACCGAGATAAACAGTCCCAAGAATCAACAGCCACAATAATTCTCTTGTCCAAAAGATTCCCAAGCTGTCGAGTTTGAATCCGAATCTTAGGAATTCTGCGATCTTTGGAGACAAATAAAGCATGTGCAACACCACCATTACCTGCCGGCATAGGCATTGGCTCCAAAGAACCGCAATAACTGCAAGAAATTATGTGCATTTAGATAAGACAACGGTAATTCTGGCAACAGAAAAAAGTTAAACTCTACAAAGTAATTCTTGCCGCATTATTATTATCACCCAAGTGCATAAAGTAAATCATGCAAATAGAGACTGTAAATAGATCAATCACTCCTACCACCTCATAGAAAGAGAAGTTTGTCCTCGTCTAAACAAATGAACTACAACCATAATAACCAGATAAAGAAGTTCAAACAGAAAAGGGTGTCTCAACCATAAGTAACATGCAACCACTAGAAATATGTAAGCATATTGAATAGAAAATCTGGCATTTTGAATAAATTGAGGGAAACAAAGTATCTATATCTCACAAACCATAATTCTGCCTTTTATGAATATTATGATTCCCCAAAGGGGAGAAAATGAAACTCTTAAGTATTGATGCTAATTGAAGCAAAGCTTAGTACAACTTAACCCTAAGATAAAAGCATATTGTTCATGAGCAACCAACAATGGTAAACTTACGAGTGCCAATTACGCTTTATAATACCAACAACGTGCCCAGATGGACGACATGAAATAGGATTCATATCTCCAGCAAAATCTTGGACTACATTCGTATTTCTAGGAGCATCATCGGCACTGCTTGGAACTAAATGAACATCTTCTTCCTCCTCATCCTCTGAAAAGGAAAATTTTCACAGGAAAGAACTTCAACTCAGTCATATATATGTATAACTAGTGCAAACACGCAACAAAATGCTGTTAGTTTAGAAATGCATTTAAAAGTATGTTTATATTTATTTATTTTGATGGGGATACAGTGGGTAAAGAGTGATGATGGCAAATCTGCAATGAACAGAGCCAACCAAAGTAATTTCACATATTAGATTGACAATTGAGAGCATTTACTTGAATATGTACCTTGTTTCTACACTTTTACCAGTTAATTAATCATTTTTCAGACCTTTTCTACAGAAAACAGAGCATGAAAAATAAAATGAGGCAATGTAAATGAAAATCCAAGCCAATGGAGGAGGGTATACAACTTCAAGTGAAAATACCATGTTCACCAACTTCTCGGTTATGTAAACAGAGATCCTATAAAAAGATCAAGAAGCCCATATCAATGTAGTTAACTCTTATTATAAAAAGCCAAAGATTTGGTTATTTGGAATAACTATGGCAATCCCATCCTTTGTTTTTTCCATTTTTTTCCTCTTCTCTTTGCTCTGCTGATTCTCCTTCTCCATCATAGTCGGATTAAAGTAAAATGGTGGTATTTTTCTTACCAAAAAACCACTATTCATGAACAGAGGTTTTCAAAACCATGGATTCATTTATGGTTATTTATAAATTTTAAGGGCATTATGCATGATAAATGGATGTCTTACAGGAAACCCCTCACCAGCATTCACCATCACATGATTCTTTTATCAAGTAGAAATTTTACTAATAGAACACAAAAGACAACTTATACAAATTGGGCATATAATGCCATACTCAAAGAAGTTCACCAAACACCACAATTAGCTGACTTGACCCTGGCTTTCGCTTCTGTAGAAAAGATGGGTTTTAATACAGCATTTCAACTTAGACAGCAGTTTTATGTGGCTTTGTAAACATTTTTTGTGTGTGTAAATTTCGCATCGGAATAAATAAATAAAACCCTAAGTCCTTGTACTTCCTAAAATATCAGGGCTACATAACCATGTGAGACACCTTAGGGCTACATTTAGCAACTTCCCATATATGAGCACTATCCACATATCTTTATGTGGGTTTAAGTGTAGGCAAGCATACAGGACTCATTAAAAAATCTCACAAGGCATTATTCATACCATCGTCTGCTGTAGACAGAGACTTTCCCTCATGCCATTGATCTTTAGGCAAGAGCTCCACTGCCACTATATCACCATCAAAAGCCCTATTCATGTTACTCCGGCCATAGATTATTATTTCGTCACCAATGCTCTCGCTTCCAACATACGCCTCAAAAGGATTGTAACGGTTGACACGAAGTTTTCCTTGGTGGTAAATTCCACGATGCAAGCCAGAAGTAATCTCTGACATGGGCTTGTGCTGAAAACAAAGGAGAACGCAAATCAAATTTGCAAAGCCACCAAGTAGATGATGGTGGTGATGATGGCTCGATTATCAACCAAAAACAGAAAAATTCATCTACATACTCAACAGGTAGCATACATGCATTTGAAACCAGAAATACCTCACTATATATGACTTTCCTCTTCGTAGGTCTCAGATCTTCAACATCCTCCATGCCCACGTCTTCAGAGCTCGGTTGCACAACCAAGTCGAGCAAATCTGGCCGACCAAGTGATCTGACATATAATTCAACTGAAACCAGAACAATGATTCACCAATGAGCTCCATGCATAATGAATCAATTCCATCATAGGATTACAATAATGATGGGTAAGAAGAAGCAATACAAAAGGTTACTGATCAAACTCGTCAAATAACCGGTTGAACTTGCAAGGGAGGGTAGAGATGATCAAAAACTTGGTTAAGAAGTACCTGTCTCTGCAGAAATGCCCTCTTCAGTGGCCTTCCTTTTATTCTCCTTGTCATTGGTAATAAGTAAGACCCGCGTACTGCCACCAAGATGACTTTGATACCAATGAGTTGCCACTCGAATTGCTGAATCACCAATTGTAGATGTCAACAGCTGGAACTTTCAAGAGGAGCCAGAGGCAGCAAAAGAGGACATAATTTAAATGCAGGGACTACATAAAGAGCTTAGTGATGAGATATTGCCTATTAGTGAAATCCTTAACATTATACAACTGCTGAGCTTACATGATTAAAATTTCCTCATTAATCGATAACTTGATTCACCTTCATCAGTAAGAATTCTGCTCCAATTATTTCTCTTAATAAAATTTGAATTAAATTAAGAATATGGGGAAAAAAGAAAATCCATTTGAGTGATTCGATGCTATATATTATAATGGGTAGGAGCCTTTGAAAGATACCCTTTCTGCAAGGTTCTAGCTTCCCATGGTGATGAAACAATAAAACATAAGCCTGGCCCCTTTTTATTTTCCAAATCCATGCATCGAATTTATCCTAGATTCAAAACACATAACATCACCGATCCCCGGTTAAAAAGAAAAAAATTGTAATCTACCTACACACCCAAACAATGTCTTAGAGCAACTCCAACAGAGATCTCCATTTTGGAGCAGAAAAAATAATATTTTTTAATGTAAAGTGCTTTTACAGCACCTTGGTTACCGTTTGAACTCCAACCACAGTCTCCATTTTTATCTCTAAAAACACATTTTCTTTCAAAAGTATAAGACACAACTGGAATTAAAATTTTGCATAACACAGGAAAAGGTTAAAGTAGGAATTTTATTCCTTGAACAGTAATAGAGACCACTTTTACAGACCCACAGGGGTCTCCAGATTTGGAGACTCAAAATGGGGTCTCTAGAATAGAGACCCTTTTTAGAGTACGGTTGGAAGGTGTCAACTCTCCATTTTGGAGAAATAGAGCACGGTTGGAGATGCTCTTAGATCACCACATCCCTAGTCCTTGATTATCAGCCAGAATGCATGAACAAGAGAACAACAAGTGGAAAGAAAAGCAAACATATGCTTTCTCAGCTTAGTACTGAAAACTGCTAAGTTCTGATGAATGCAGCAAGGGGATCACCTAGAAGTAATATTGCATTACACTTGGAAGTAGCCAAATTTGCAACAGCCAATAGGAGCTCCTATAAGGCTTGATTCTTTCAGCTGAAACTTAATTAGCTATCCAAAATGTTTCCCTCGATACTATAGACATAATTAGTTGAATGGTTTATATCTGTTGTCTTCAAATGAGTAACTTGAGCAGTTTTCCAGATTTTGCCTCTCCACGACCACCATAAAGAAAACTTCCTTCTCGTATTTTTTCAGTGTGTGTATGTATATATAAGAATAGAATTTTTTGTTTCCATTCTTTCTTCTTCTTCTTCTTCTTTTGATAATTTCTTTTTATTCCATTCTTAATAATTTTTTTTCACAAAATTGCTTGTGTTCCTCTCCATACTGAAATGAAATAAGACTACAGAGTAGCAGAAAAAGCAAAAGTGCATACATACCTCTATCATTCCGATCATTAGGACTTTCCCCAACCATGGCCTTGACATATGTATCCCTACAACAAAAAATGGATTTCTAAATAAAGGGAAGAACAACAATGCCCACAAATTTCTCAAGCATGTCACTGGGTAAATACAGGTTTTGAACCCAGGTCTATGATATCAACACGCAAGATTTTACTAAATTAGCAAGCTGGCTTCTTATTAAGAAACAAATGTGATTCACAGAACTTCAAAATTTGGCACGATGTATAAACTGATATTTTCAATACAACTACTGTTATGGACACAAATTTGCAAACTTAACAAACCCCAAAAGAAGTTCACCATAAAAGATGAGAAAGAACTTACTTGTGATGTTCATTTGAAAAAACGAAAAATTTCCGGAGAGAATTGCTGCAAAGAGCCCTAAGTCTATTATAAACCGAAAGATTCTTGTTCTTCACCTCGTCCAGCACAACTGAAAGCACGACGACATCATCGATCGCCGGGTTCTCAAGCAAATCAATCTGAAAACAAGTAGAGTCGAATATCGATAACAGCAAAAGAAAAAAAAAGTAAAATTAAATAAGAAAAACTGATTTTTTTTAAACCAAACGAACTTACCTGATTGAGAACAACATTGGTATCGACGATGAGAATAGTCGAAGCAGATGAGCTCAAACGAGCGACTGAAGAATCGCAGACTTTGCATATCGAAGCTCCGCAGTAGATATCGTCTCTGAGATAGTGCTCTCTCACGACCTATATCGAAGAGAGAAACCCAACTGGTTTGAATTGAATAGAAGACACGGAACTGAAACTAGGGCTAGGATTAGGTTTACGGTAAGGGTTTTGAAATGGAGATTGAAAACAGAAACTGACCTTGAGTACTCTGCCTTGCTTTGTTTTTCTGACGAAGGATTTGCTCTGCAACATCCTTTGTTTGCTTTGCCGCGCCGATGAACCAACGTACCCGTCTTGTGACTAATGTGCGAACTTCCGTTCTTGGTATTTATATTGGGACTACTTTAGGGGTGTTTTCTTTGTTCTCAATAAAAAAAAAGGGAAGTTTTATTTATCAAGGTTGGTATTTTTGCAACACCCCCTGTGTTTTAGTTTAAATTTGCAACATTATTTCGGGCCAGCCAGACCACGGGCTTGATTTATGAACCCAGGCCCGATCAAGCTTGTTCACGGGCTGGGCTGTGGCCCAAATTGCCACCACTAGTCGTCCCTAGGTTGAGACTGATGATGGTCCTCGAGAGTCACACTATAGAATACGAGCATATCATCCTAATGAGCCTTTTTCCAATGGTATGGGTAAATTGCACAAATCTTTTTCCTCTGTTTGATCTTGTCTAAAGCCATCTCTTCCATTAAGGCAAGTTTCTCAAGATCTCTCATCTCAAAACACATTATATAAGATGATGACTCTCCAAAACCAAAAAACCACCATGCTTTTGTCTCTATTTCTCAATTTGAATTAGAACTGTGGATGGTTCTTGTCATCTTAGGAGTCTGATCCGACTATGTCAAGAAAAACTTATTACAGTTTTGTTAGTAGACTTGATAATAAGTTTTTTTTTTCTCTGCCAACCAAATTTAATAGATTAATAAATAGGTTCAACGCTAGGTTTGTGATCCACGATCCCTTGGATCATGTCTGGATCACATCCACTGAAACCCCATCGGGTTTTAAATAAGTTGGCCTATTATTAGAATAAACCTAAATCAGCCCAATTGTGGCCCACTTTTTAAGTTTATGCGTGCCCAAGCATACTGTCTCGACCTTTGGCCTGAATAATTTAGGCCCATCAGATGTTAGATCCGATTTGGGTCTAATTTTCTGGGGTGGTGGAGTGTGTGTCAGCGGATCGGTTCCAATTTGAGTACCAATATATTCGTCTATTCTATGAGAAAAAAAAAATGTGTTCTTACATTATCTCGAATACTAGTCAAGTTGCTTGAATTGAACCCAAATCCAATCGAATGTAAAATGGGGCATACTCAAATGAGACCCAATCTTAATCGGTTCTAGAAAAATGGACCAAATAAACCTTACAATATGGGTGGCTTGTTGGGTAGCCAGTTGATTGGGTGCCTATTAGCACCTCTACCATGAGTTAACCACACACCTAAAAAGGGTGAGACCATTTGTTAGAGATTCTAAGATTCTTTCTTAAATACCCATAATGCCATTTTCTTAAAACTTTATCTTTTAAGAACTTACGGAAGTGTCCTAATAAATATTTCAAAATACTCACAATGCCCTTGACTTAATTTTAAGACTAAAGACCTTTCCAAACAATCCAATTCAGACATAAGTCGTTAAGCTATTAGTCCTAAAGCACTTTAAGCTGTCAGATCTTATAACTTAATTTACCAAACACCACCTTAGCCTTCTCAATGTTTTTTCCACCTCCTCAATTGAAGACAAAAGAATTCGGTGTTTAGTCTCTAGACGGATCATTCCTACTCTAGTCTTTTTACTTGGCCTTTGTCACACCTAGTGGCTTAGCTTCTATAGTTTGGGATTTTAAATTCTCATCCAAGGTAGCATTCTTTTCTCGGACAACCTCATTGGGAAAGATCTTAACTATAAACATCTTGATAAAAGTGTGAGAAAATTCTGGTGAATTATTGCTTTATGTGTATAGCCAGTAATGAATCAGTGATTATAACTTCTTTATTTATTGTGACTCAGCTTGGCAAGTTTGGAGTATAATTTTTTCGGAATTCCACATGTGCTCGATTCTTCCTTTGTTCAGTTATTGATGTTTTCAAGAGTTGGTTGACTCCCACCTTTTCTTCTAGAGGTCGAATTTTATGGAGGTTTCTTCTTTTTTTTGCGGTGATTTAGGGCATTTGGAAGGAAAGAAATTGGGGAGTCTCCGAGGGTGAGGAGAGGGACATGGCATCATTCTCAATTTCAAAGTCTTCATGTTCTTTTGATCTTAAGCTTTCTAAATAATGCAAAGGTCTACTCTTTGAAGATTTTGTCTGTAGATGGTGGATTTAGCTCATGAGAGGAATTGGCTTGTAATCTTTTGCTTGGTGTCATTGGTTGTGGTTTCTTGTGTCTTTTGTTCCCTCCTTTCCTCCTTTGTAGGTCACCTTGACCCTCTTTGGTAGGACCTCTCTTTGGCTTTGGCATTGTTTTTTTTAGTAAAGCTTATACTTATCAAAAAAGAAGAAAAAAAAGGAAAAGAAAAAGGAAAAGAAAAAGAGAAGACCTTTCTAACTTGTCGACTTATGAATTAGAAGATCTTTAGCAATATCATTATTGCACGTGTGCCCGTAATTATGCTATTTCATGTAGTTTATTATTGTATATGTATGTTTAGACTACAAATTCATTAGCCTCTTATTGATTTTTTAGGGATTTGGAGTAGCTGGCAATATCTTATGACCTCATGGGTCTAAGAGAAAATGTGCCTTAAATGATTGTGGAGATGGTATTTATGGACTTTCTTAAATGTTCAAAGACAAACTAAGTATTATTTATCTTTTAAAGGTATTTAGAAACTAAATTAGCCTTCCATATCTACGGGTTGGCTGAGATCAAGGTTTAGATGGTTAGGATTAAATGTGAGCATGGTTTCAAGTGTAATTTATCAGATTCTACTTGGATACCTTAAGGAAATAGAGTTTTTTTTTTAAATGGACAAAAATAAGGACTTTATAATTAAAGGTGCTTTGAGATTAATTTGTCTATTAGAGTAAATTAGAATAAAAATTTCTAATTTCCATATAAAAACATGGGTTATTGGATTTAGGTTTGAGTTTTTTTGCCCGAATCAATCAATAGCAATATTGAAGGTGCCAACTTACTCAGTTGGTAAAGTTTGTGCTCAGTTGGTAAAGTTTGTGGGTGATGATACCATAGACCTGGGTTCAAAACCCACCTTCACCGAGTTACTGATCTCTTTAAAAACAGGGTTAACTACCAAATAATACCCAACTGTCTAGAGTACGTAGGTGGTTGGTGTGTAGGGCTGTAAATTGAGCTGGGCCAGCCCAACCCAAAAATTTGAGGCTTTTCTCAGGCTTCGGGCATTGCCTGGCCCAACCCAATTTTCTCTTCGGGTTGGGTTGGGCTGAAGCCTGAGAGGTAGCCCAGAGTCCAACCCAAAGCTTGACTTATATTTTAGCTCCGGGCCTTTTATTTGGGCTGGCTTTCTCAGGTCAGGCCTACTATCCCCTTTTTGGCTTCGTCCTTGCCCTAGATGTCCAGTCAACTGCTACACCTCAACGCATTTCAAGGAGAATCAGCTAGCTTTGGTTGGAAAAAATTTAGATGTAGAGGGTTTTGGATGCAGACGATGAGTGAGAAATCTGGACCACTCATCTGCCCTTTTTCAAGATGCTAACTTAACTCTAGTTAACCTTTTAAATTATTTTTTTTTATATTTTTGTTTCCTTCTTAAAAACAAAAACTTTCCTTTTAGTTGTTAAAGCCCACGACACGAGCCTCTTCTTCTTCATCTTCTACCACTTCTAAAGGAGTCGTAGTCGCCGGAGATCTGAAGTACACAAGAAATCTGAAGCAGTACATAACCATTAGTGATTTAGAACCTTTGGATCTTTTAATAAGTGGAACCTCTGGATACCCAAATGACGCTCAATAATGGTCAAATTCCTACGGTTAAAATCAACCCATGAAAACACTTCAATCCAACGCTTAGAAATCACTGATCAGGCTGATTTTTTGTTTGCAGGTCCACCGAGGGACTGGCAAGACATTCATACGGTCAGCGACCTCAAATAGTCTGCCACATGGCTAGTATTGTGGGTTGCCGGCCCGTTGCGATGGAAAGTTTTACTCCACCTGTGTAGGGACGACCTGAGTAAATTTTTTAAGTTGTCACTTGTTCCACTAAAGAAATCCAATTATTTTCAAACATGATGAATACATAATGCTCTTTGTATACTTCATCCACAACAGAATGGGAGGGAATGGTAATTCTATAAAATAAAACCCGAATAAATAGAGTGAAAAGCATAGATTAAAGAGAAGACGAACACCTCACCCGCTCCTCATGTGTCAAGTCCCAGGCGATTGGGTTTCTTTTTAATATACTTTTTTGTATAATTTTTTTTACATCACACAGGTTCACCCACTCCGGCAATGGCGATCGTCGGGATTCACATCTCACAGATCCAGATGACCATCCGACAGTCCGAAATCTATGAGAGAGAGAGGATCTAACCATTTGGTGATCCCTCCGGCAACGGCGAACTACTCGTTGGAAGGGGCAGAAGGTGAGGAGGTAGTGTTCATGGAAGAAGAGGTGTGGGCTTTCAAAAGCTAACGGAAGTTTTTGTTTCCTTTTTTAGGAAGGAAACAGAAAAATATAAAATAGATTTAAGAGGTTAAAATAATAAAAAGAAAAATTTAAAGGTTAACCGGAGTTAATAGTTGGCATCTTGAAAAAGGGCAGATGAGTGGTCCAGATTTCCCACACATCCTCTGCATCCAAAACCCTCTGCATCTAAATTTTTTCCGCTTTGGTTTGAGTGGCATTTCAGCTCCAACGACAACTCATCCCCTTCTTCATACTCTGGTTCATATTTTTCATATAGAATCTCTAATCAACAATAGAACAAGATCCATTTTGCATCATATACGCACGAGAGAATATTCCTTTATTCGGATGGAAGAAGCAATGTCACTCGATTATTATCAAACTGATTGCAATCTTTTTTATGTCCGTGAAGACCCCGCTCAATAGTATGTTGTGTGTGCCACCTGGTGCATTAGAATTGGGTTTGTATCCGGCCATGGTATGCATGTGTTTCTATTCATTATCTGAACCTGATACACAATTATCTGGTAGACCTGATAGTTGATGAGAGAGTTGATGAAATTTAGTGAGATTTAGGCTCTGCTTGGTATCCTGTCTCTAGTTTGCAGGAAAATGTTTGTAGGCAAATATTTGATAATCAAATGTTTGCAATGACAAACATTTGTTAGTAAAGTATTCGTATGGTTGGGGAAGGGGGATGAGAGTCATTTGTCTATTGCTTGCAACAATTTTTCACAGCAAGCAAACATTAGACTACTTATTTGGCAAAAATTGATTGGGTCTAATGCAAAAATTTGTTGGATGTTGCACCTCCTAGCACCCGCAAATGCCATAAACGTTTGGCTGCAAACATTTGTAGTGCTACCAAGCAAGGCCAATGAATTTTTTCTGGGTTAATCTCCATAAATTTCCACACACTCTCACTGACCTAACCTAGGATTGAACCATGGTTCAAAGTCTCAGCCAATCCGATCCAAAAAATGGATTGTCTCATCCGAGATCACTGTTTCCTAAAGAAGTCTCACGTTGTCTCGAGCGAGATGTGCCGATCCCGTTTTCGATCAAACCGATCCGGATCGGGATTGAAGCCCACCGATCGGTTCCGACGCCAAAACTTCGAACCATGGATTGAACCCACAACCTTATGGTCGCAACGTAGACTTTAATTTTTTGTTTTTGTCGAACAACAAAGATCCCCTTCAAAGTTTCTCCACCATTCACCATTTACAACACCCAGAAGAATGCGATAGGGCAGATGGCTGGTTACCAAGTTCTGGTCAAGAAATTCTGAAATCTCTTAGGTGGTATCCATCAAACGGTGGGTCCCTCTCACTTGCATGTATGGCAAATGTCTGTTCAGATTAAAACCTATCACAGAATCCACAAAAATCCAGCATTTGTGGTCAGAGAAATAACAAGGGTATTCATGTAATTGCATATTAGAAAATATAGAGAACTGGAGAGGGGGTAAGAAGTCTGTGGTTCAAACTTTGACCTTCGAAAACCACTAACATTATCTTATCTCATATCTTCTGTGTTCTCACCACACACTACTTACTCCACCTCCAACCATATATTTTTGGGTTCTTATAGCTTCACCTGTCGTTGGACTGAAATTTAAAGTGTCAAGCTACCTAAGAATCTAAACCTTTTTTGAAAAAAAACAGAACATGTAAAACCGGTTGGCATGGTCTCCTTGTTTTTTAGGTACACGTGTCATGACTTTATTGGTGTTGGACACTTTTTATGTCCAACACTGTAATTATCGAAATTTCTTTTTGTTATTTAAAATTTATTGAATAATGTAATTAGGGAAGAATTAAAGTCTGTATATATAGTTGAAAAAGTCCCTTCATTGGTTCTAGTTGTAGCCATGGCCAGTCATGCAGCTCTTGCTTCCTCAAGGATCCCCACTAACACTAGGCTCCCTTCCAAGACCTCGCACTCTCCTTCTGCTCAGTGCTTCTCTAAGGTCTCTCTCTCTCTCTCTCTCTCTCTCTCTCTTTCTCTCTGTCTGTCTGCAAGTTCTAAGTTCTAACTTACGCACAGTGCTCAGATTAAAAATAAATACTTATTAATATTATTTTTAATCTCGTGCAGAGACCTGATGTTGCAGAATTCTCTGGGCTACGATCCAGTACGTGTGTGACGTACGCAAAGACTACAAGAGAAGCAACTTTCTATGATGCTGTGGCCGCCCAGCTCGCTCCTAAGGTAATTGGGTTGTAATTTCAGATCATTTTCAATTTTTTTTGGTCGTTTTTTACATGTTTTAATGAAAATTACAACCGCTATAATGGTAAAGCCCGATCCCGTTACGTTTTTTTTCCCCTCTAATGACACCCAAAACCGAAAAAATCGGGATATTCATTGTTTAAATCTGGTATAACAGCCCTTATATATTTTGAACAAAAAAAAAACTGTTTTTACTGTTATACGATCCGACGTGACTGAATTGACCCCGTTATAACGGTCATAACCGTAACATTATGAGATCGTTATAGGGATCATTTAAAATCTTGGTTTTTTTTTCCTCCTTTATTGGATAATTTATTAGGGATAAATGAGATCCATCATGTTTTTTTTTTAATATTAATATAGGGAAATAAGTGGGTGTTATTCTTTGATTTCTTAGACTGTAGGGTCTACCCCTGTTAGGGGAGAGACGGTTGCAAAGCTAAAGGTGGCGATTAATGGCTTCGGACGCATTGGCCGGAACTTCCTCCGCTGTTGGCATGGCCGGAAAAACTCACCCCTCGAAGTCATTGTCGTGAACGACAGCGGCGGTGTCAAGAATGTAAGAAGATTTGATTTAATTTAATTTAATTTATTACATTATACATTATTTCTCCTTAGTGTGACATGTTATTGTTACTATTATTTTTTTTTCTTGATTTTTTGAGCCCATAAACATGTGCATAGCAAAAAATGAAAGTGTACATATATGTATGTAAAGAGGTACATACATAAACAATGATGTACATGCATACGAACACGAAACCCGGGTCATTTTTTTCCGGTGGTTGTCGTCGATATGTCATGTTAATTCCAAGTAATTAACATCATTAACACTTTCCATATGGCAGGCATCTCACCTTCTCAAATATGATTCGATGCTCGGAACATTCAAGGCAGATGTGAAGATCGTGGACAGTGAAACGATCAGTGTCGATGGTAAGCCAATCAAGGTCGTCTCAAACCGAGATCCTCTCAAGCTTCCATGGGCAGAAATGGGGATCGACATCGTTATTGAGGTAAATTATTTTCCATCCCAGTTCATTTCTAATTAAAATCAATTAAAACTGAATTTAAAAATATCAAACAATTAAATATAATAATTTAATGTATTTTTTAAAAATTATATCCAATGTATTACAGGGAACAGGTGTGTTTGTCGATGGCCCGGGTGCCGGGAAGCACATACAAGCTGGTGCTAAGAAGGTCGTCATAACTGCTCCGGCCAAAGGAGCCGACATTCCGACCTATGTTGTTGGAGTGAACGAAGGTGATTACAGCCACGAGGTGGCAAATATTGTTAGGTTGGTGTTTTATTTTTCCGAGGCAATTATGTTTTTTATTTTATTTGATATAATTTTAGAGTATAAATTTGATTTAAATTTGAAACTCGCAGCAACGCTTCTTGCACAACAAATTGTCTAGCTCCATTTGTGAAGGTGATGGACGAAGAGTTCGGTACGCGTCCATTACAATTCCAGATTTCATATTAACTCGAATTAAATTTTTTGTCATTGCTTTATTTACTAATTTGTTTTTATATTTTGTTTAATTTAAATTAATTTCATGTTTTTCTGTTTTTATCTCAGGTATTGTTAAGGGAACTATGACAACTACTCACTCCTACACTGGGGACCAGGTAATTGAAAATTGAAAATTAAAAAAATGGGCAGACGATGTTAGCCATTGGATGAAAAGAGACCAGGATATTCCCTAGATCTAATTAGGGTTTTAAATTTTGGCAAAATGACTGAAATTTCAGTTTCGGGCTACAACAAAACTGTAACCCATAAAAAATTATTTCAGACAATTTAAAATTTTGGACTGGATATTTTCAAAATTTTATTGAAATTTATAATTGTTTTTCAGAAATTTCATGAAATTCCGTGAATTTTCAACTTTTTTTATAAATCTCATGTAAAATTTTGGTTTTTTCATGAAATTTGGGTCGAAATTTCAAAATCTCCATAAATAATCTCAATTTCCAAATTTTGACCGAAATTTCGAACCTTACAGAATGGCATGCGAAATCGAAATTGTAAATGTTAAACCTTGGATCTAATGGCTTTGATTGTCACATTTAGTTGACTAATAGAGCATGTTTTAATAAACGGCTGTTATAATGAACTGTTATAACGGAAAAAACGGCCATTATTTTCCGAAAAAAATAATAAAATAATGTCAGTTATATATTTTCTCCTTTTTCCCATTTTTGCCCATGTCTTACAATCCATTATAACGGAAAAAACAGTAACGCCTCCCGTCCGTTATACCATAATAATAACGGCGCCTTTTAAACCTTTTACTAGAGTACTTCTTAATCTAATTTTGTTCCTGATTAATACAGAGACTCTTGGATGCATCGCACCGTGACTTAAGGCGAGCAAGGGCAGCAGCACTGAACATAGTCCCAACAAGCACCGGGGCAGCCAAGGCCGTGTCACTAGTGCTGCCCCAGCTGAAGGGCAAGCTCAATGGGATTGCACTTCGAGTACCTACTCCTAACGTCTCCGTTGTTGACCTTGTTGTCAACGTTGAGAAGAAGGGCCTCACGGCTGAAGACGTTAATGCTGCCTTCAGAAAGGCAGCTGGCGGACCACTGAAGGGAATATTGGCAGTTTGTGATGTACCTCTCGTGTCAGTCGACTTCCGGTGCAGCGATGTTTCCTCCACCATCGACTCATCACTAACCATGGTCATGGGAGATGACATGGTCAAGGTGGTAGCTTGGTACGACAATGAATGGGGATACAGGTGAGAATGCTGAATACTAAGGAAATTATATGGTTTATAAGCACAATTTCATGACACATGGCACGCGGGGATGACCCGCCATTCATGGGCTCCATCTCAGAGAGCTCGTAAATAAAAAAAAAATAACTTGATTAGATGTTTAGGGGTGTCAACGGTCGGTTCCAATTCAGTTCCTAAGGTACTCAGAACCAGAACCAGAACCAGAACCAATATTGGTGGTTCTTATCGGTTTCAGTTCTCAAAATGATGGATCCTAAACCGGAACTGATTATTTGTTTCCGGTCGGTTTCGGTTCCAGTCCAGGTATATTGGTACAAATCATGATAATATTATAATTCGAACATTATATACGTATATATGTTCCGATTCCTATCGGTTTCGAGTCCAAATCTAACTACTCAGAATTGGACCATTAGTTCAGTTCTGATTCTGATTCCGAATCCAATTCGGTTTCGGTTAAATGGGTAAAATTGACACCCCTAGCTACTTATTTACAGACAGTCCACCAGATTTTTAGACCAGAATGCAATAGATCAGGCTGTGATCATTGATCATGATGCTTATTGACCTTAGAGAGATCTCCCGGGTGGGACCTCTTGATGGTCTTGAATGTTTTGATTTGTGCCACGTGTCCTGAAAATGTGCTTTTAAATGGTCCTATGTAATATAGAGACTCTTTTAAGGCAACTCGAAAATAAACATAAATATGCAAGGTGAACGCATTAGCTACTTAGGCCCTGCATGGTTCACTGCAAATCGGTTACAATGCACTCACTTGCCAGTGTTGGGATTACAAGTGATTGGTTGGGGGGCGTGCAAATGAGCTGGCCTGCAAGTGGTTGCCAAGCCCTTGCAAATTAAACTCCTAAAACAATGGATGCAAGCATGTGCAGCCAAAAAACTTTGGTAAGTGACGGTAATGCAACTCACCGCATTTGCAGAGTGCAAAATGCATCCCAGTGCAGCGAACCAAGCAGGGCCTTAGTTACTTTAAGCTATAGATTAAGCTCAAAACCTTTGACATTTATTACAACTTAATTAATCATGTTGTGATCATCTTTTTTATAGCCAACGAGTGGTCGATTTGGCGCACTTAGTGGCGGCCAAGTGGCCAGGCATGACTGGAGATCCATTGGAAGACTTCTGCGAGTCAAACCCGGCAGACGAGGAGTGCAAAGTTTATGAAGCTTAATTCTTCTAATTCATTTTTAATCGGGACATAATTAGTTCCATATCTCTTGATGGACATCATGCTCATGAAAGGGGCTAAGCTTTCTTGTTTTGTAATTGAGAAATTGGGCCAGAGGAAGAGAATAGAGATATATATTTAAATTAATAACGATCCATGTATTAAATTTGGGCATATTTCAAATAAATTTTAAAGATTTGCATAAGTGGCTATCGATGGGCTGGGTTTGATCCGGGCTAAGGTGGCCTAGGTCTGGCCTGTCATTGTGAACCCTAGGTCCGAGCACAGCCTGATCCCATATACTTTTAAGCTGGTTTGGGCTGGGGCAGATCCGGGTCCAATTCGAATTCTTCCCAATAATTAGTACTGGGCCCAGTCCAATAACAAGACTGGCCTTAACGGGCCATAGTACATGCTACTACTAGCAGGCAGCCATCTTGCCTTTGCTATATAAGGACACACGAAAATTTTTAGCACCTCTGCAGCAGCATTTTTCTCAGTGGAGCCCATAAAAAAATATGCCACCTGGCACATCTTCTGACCCACTGACCCATGAATGATGAATAAAATTTTGATGACCGGGCCCTGTTATCAAGGCCGATGACAGGGCATAGTATGAGCCACGTGGAACACTCTTAGAGGACTCTGGCTGTATGGATGTTTGGGCAATCATTAGGTGGACCTACAAACCAAAACTCAGCCAGATTAGTGATTTCTAGGCGTTGGATTGGATTTGTTTTCATGGGTTGATTTTTACCGTGGGAAATTTAAGCATATTATTGACCATTATTTGAAGTACAAAGATCCAAATGTTTGAAATCACAAATCAAGCTGATTTTTAGTTTGTAGGTCCATATAGGGATTGGAAAAACATCCATACGGTCAGAGTCCTCTAAGAATATGCCACATGGCTCCTATTGCACCCTGTCATCGGCCTTGATGACAGGGCCCTGTCATCAAAGTCTTACTCATGAATGATTGGTGTAACACTTGATGGACCCACACACTAAAATCAACTTGATTGCTGATTTTAGCCATTCAAGAAAAGAAGTTCAAGTCCAAAAGCTAGAAATCACCTCATGAAAAAGGTTTGAATCCAAAGACAAAAGATCACCAATCAGGTAGATTGTTGATTTGCAGGTCCGTCAAGTGGTGGGCTAATCATTCTCTCCCTCTCTCTCTCTCTAATAACGGACGTTATTTTCTGTTGTTTTTCCGTTATAATGAAAATAATGACTATTGTTTTCTGGAAAGTTTTGTGAAAAAAACCGTCTGTTATTTTCATTTTTTTCTCATTATATTCCATTTTTTTTTCTATTTTTTAAAATTTGAATTTCAGTGCCATTTTTTCCGTTATATTTTGTTATTTTCCATTTTCGTTAAACCTTGAGTTCAAGTACTAAAATTCGATAATCGATTAAAAAAAGGACAAGTTATGCCGAGGGTCGCTCTCTTCAGACTTCGTTTGGATATTTCATAAAAATCAGCCTGATTAGATTTTTTATTTTTTATTTTTTATTTTTTTTTATTTTTATTTTTTTGTAATTAAGATCTTCATACAACAGAAGGAAGATATATCAAAACATCAAAAGTTTTCTTCGTCCACGCGATAATGTCTCAACTCTCAATAGTAGGAATGTAGGAGAGAAAACGTTTTGAGAGGTTGAAATCTAGTGTAGCTCAGTTTTCTTGGAAGGGTCAGTATCAGGGGACACAAATTTTGACAACAGAAAATTGGCGTGGGCCCATATATAAACTAGAAGTTTTGAAATGGGATCATTTTCTATTTTTTTGAGGATGGTCTCTATGTTGAAGTCATCCTTACAAAAAATTCAAATAATTTTGATATTCGTAGCCTGATTTACAAGTTGAAGAATTATGGACAGTCTATTTTTTCGCCATTCACTTGAAAACCACATCTGATGGGGTTTAAAATTCTGAAGTGGGCTGAATTTTTGTGGAGGTGATTTATATGGTGAAGAGATCATCCTCACATTCAACTTCCATGTGGGTACGCCAAGACTGTTGTTAAATTTTGTGTTCCCCGTCAAAATTAGCAAAATCAGCGTGCTATTGATTCATGGTGTTATCAATGTTGGTTAGGAAACAGTTACAGGTTGTGGTTTTAAGCGAAAATGGGTTTTGAATACAAGGGTATTTTGAAACAAGGGTCGGGATTGGGGGACAACCAATTTTGACAACCATTTGGTGGACCCACATGGAAGATGAATCAATGGCTGATTTTTGGTGAGGATGATCGCTATAGTGAGGAGATCATCATCACAAAAATTCAAATCAGTCCGATATTCATAGACTGGTTTAGAAATTGAAGAATTGTCGTTGCCCTCAATGACTTCTCCAGACATGGTTTATTTTTATTTAATTTTATTTTCATATAAATGTCATAAAACGAATAGGTCTTTGATGACGGACAACCACAGATGAGCCACATGGCACACTCATAGAGAGTAGCATCCTTAGGTGGATCTACATACCAAAACTCAGCCTGATTATCGTTTTCTAACCTTTGATTTGATTACCCAAAATAATAACCCATCAAAAAGGCTCCAATCAAACGGTTAGAAATTAATAATCAGTCTGATTTTTTTGTTTGTAGGTCCACCTCGGGAGAGGCCAAACATCCATACGGTCGGTGATCTATATACTCGTCATCAACCTTTTTTGAATCAACCCTTGCTGACGTACTAATCCTTTGCGTGTAAAACTTTCTGTTGAGAGCTAAGCGTTTTGATTGGCTGACATTCTCACTAGAAAATATTCCTCGGGATTCGTGCCGGATACGTTATTGGATTCAAAACGTATCATAGTCAAGACTCAAGATAACGACAATCTTATTCGGTAATTACCTGTTATAACCGCAGTAATAAGAGCATTAAATTACTTTCGTTTTGCTAAAGTACGCCGTAGGTTAATTGATTGTAATATTTTAATTTTACAGAGAACAGAAGCTAGGAATCTTCGATGCCTCCTCTCGTCTCTCTCCTTAGAATTTGAAAAACCCTAGCTTCTCTTTCTGTATCTCCTCATAGATCCTCTTCGCAAACACGTTAAATAGATCTGACAGAATTGTTTCAGATTCAACTTCACAAATGAAACCTTATTCGATCTTCCTTCTCTGGTTTTTGTTGATCGTCGCTGGGTTTTTCACCTCAATCGCCGATTTTCCGAACTCAGAAATTTCCATCTCTAACCCGAATTTGAAGCGCTTCAAGGATCCTGCAGGCAGATCTCTCTTGTCGCTTAATGCGTGAGTACATTTTTTTTTAATGATGATGTTTTACCTCGTTTTCCCCTAAATTTTGGTTATTTTGATTGAGGTATTCAGAAGAGAGAAGGAAATCTAGGGCTAGGGTTTTGTATGTCAAAAACTTCTGTGTTTTGTATATTCCATTCAATCTTAGCGTAGGAGCTAATTAGTCTTTGTTTATTAACTTACGACGTCTTTAAGATTTCTCTTGAATGCACGGAGTTTGATTTCCTCTTATGTGATGTCGAAAACAAACACGAAACCAAAACCATTTTGGAGAGTTGTCGCGAGTATCTGTTCTTAATCTTAACATGGCTGAGGTGTGTCTTAATGAATTTTCTAGCTGGTACATAACAAATATTACACAAAGTTAGTGTCTTTGTTCATCTCCGTAGATTAACATGCTGTGAAAACCTGCAAAAGAGAATTTTTTTTCCTGTTATCTTGTATGTTTTCATTGCAAAGTGTTCAATTTGTATGCTACTCTTGTAATTAAATCATATGGTTGCTATCTTGCACCTTTAATGGTATTCAACTACCTGTGTGATTTCTTACTTGTAGCAGTTCTCCTTTGGGATTAGGATTACAAGCTGTTGTGTCATGAACGGTCCACGCGTTATGTGTTATGATTCCTTTTAATTTATTTATTTATTCTGGTCATTTATGTATTTGGCCCTTGAGCTTCATGAATCCCACTGTTATTTTCTAATTTTTTTGAATATTATTGATATCTTTAAATGAGGTTATGAAGTACCTTTGGTCTTTGAATCAGTAAACAGGATACAGCTCTTGTAGCTTCCCTGGATGGTACAGTCCATTTAGTGGAGAGTCATTCTGGGAATGTCTTATGGTCGTTCTCATCAGGCTCTTCAATTTATTCCTCATATCAGGCTCTTCCTGATGATGATAAGGAAAATAACTCTGGACTGGGTGGAGGGACGGAACCTTATCTGAACGACAATTACTTTGTAGATATTGGAGATGACTGGAGCTTGTATATGCATAACAAGCACTTTGGTAAAACGGTATGCCTTCAAATATCTCATCAAGGATTTTATCTTCAAGAAATGCTTGTTGGGTAGGCGGGACGGGTGGAGGACTTTCTCCCTTATTGTTTGCATTACCCCTAGCACACCTGCAGGCCAGTTAAAGCTCACCATTTGGTGGTTGCCACCAAGCAGATCTCTTAGGCCTCAAATTATCCAGATTGAATGATCCTAACCATCTGATCAGTTGCGTTTTCTTTGATGATCAGCAAAAAATTATGGTTTGGATCACTTGATGAGGATGATTTTTGACTTACAAGATTTCCTAGGTGGAGGGAACTCCATGGAGTGGTGGATAGCGAATCTTGGTCCTGATGCATGCATGCCATGTGTGCAGCACTGTAAAGGATGTCATTTTCTCGTCCTGTTCTAAATTAAGAATATTTATTTTTCTTTCTATTATTCCCTTATAAGTTCATCTTTGTTACTCTCATTTTTGCCCCAGAAAGTTCCGATGACAGTGGAAGAATATGTCAGTAGTACACCACACATATCAGAAGATGGAGGAATCACACTTGGGTCAAAGAAAACTACTGTATATCTTGTTGATGCCAGAAGTGGAGCAGTAATTTATGCATATAAATCAGATGATTCTCCCTTGACTTTAGGGGTTCAGAGTGATGGAGAGAAGCCTGTTTTATCTAAGCAAGATACTGAGGACTTCGTAGAGTCCAGTGCCGTGGACCTGAAGACAGTTGAGCCACTTTATATTACGAGGACAGACTATGCACTGCAGTCTTTTGCTCCAAGCTCAGGCAAAGTCTTGTGGAATATGACGGTTGCCGAAATTGGGGCTGCTTTTCTTTGTCAAGGAATTGAAAATTCTTTTAGTGGGGGCGCTTTTAATCTGAGGAATGAGCTTGGTTTGGAATATGAAGGTGATTTTGAAATGCCATTGCCATGCCAAACAAAGGCTATTGTCGCCCGTATTCGTGACCGTAATCTCGTACAATCTTTCTCACAGATTGGTAGATTACCAATGGCTAATAATGAAGGCGAAATGCTCCCTCTACCTGCCCCCGATCGCCACTCGTTACAACCTAAGGTTCATCACCAAGGTGAGTTAGTGCTCCCTCTTCCCCCTCCTAAGATTGAAAACCCTGGGATCTTGGACATTCCCAGTGAAAACAAGAGTCCGCGTTATAGTAATTTGTGGAAATTTGCTTTGGGATTGATCACTTCTCCTAAAATTCTAAGCTATCTTGCTATTTTCTTGCCTCTGGTACTATGGTATATGGGTCTTCTAACAATTACAAGAAAGGACAAGTCTACTAAGCAATTGAATGATTCAAGAGGGACGCTCACTGTAGGTCCCAAAAGGAAGAAAGCTCGGAAACTGGGAAACAATAAGAACAGTGGCAGTACTGAAATGAATGATAAAAATATCTCATCTGAAAAGGAGGGAGTCAAAACTAATGGGATTCCACGCATTGAGAGAAATGATAAAGAACCGTGGTTGGATCTTACAAAACCTGTTGACGGTGGGGTGGATGGACGTAGGGTTGGTAAATTATTTGTATCTAACATCGAAATTGCTAAGGGAAGCAATGGTACTGTTGTCCTTGAGGGAATTTATGATGGCCGTCCAGTTGCTGTCAAACGCCTTGTGCAGGTCCATCATGATGTGGCTTTTAAAGAGATTCAGAATCTTATTGCATCTGATCGGCATTCAAATATTGTTCGATGGTATGGAGTGGAGTATGATTCAGATTTTGTTTATCTTGCACTGGAGCGTTGTAATTGCAGTTTAAATGATTTGATTCAGATGTACTCTGATTCTTCTCCAGACCCAGTATTTACTGAGGGCCAGGGTATGAACTCTATAAACGAGTATAATGTCCGGTTGGATTCAATTAAGGGAATTAACAAGGATATTGAATTATGGAAAGCTAATTGCTATCCTTCACTCCAGTTGTTAAAACTGATGAGGTTAGTTGGAGTCCTTTTAGAGCTGATATTGGCTTTTATTATATTTATTTTTTATCCTGTCATCTCATTGGATCACCTTTATGTGCTTTTAACTTTCTTTGGTTGGCTGACAATGGTTTTGTTGCTTACTATTGACAAGAACCCGAGCATCCGTCAATAACAACACTGTTGCCTCTGTAGAGCTCCTATAATCAAATTTGCATTTCTCTAGCAAGGCGTCCATAGAAAGGGCAAACCTATGATCAAAAATCAGTTTCTCTGAGCTGATTTCTCTGACACAGTCTTGTCCCTTTTGTAATTTGAACACATTACCCTTACTGCCAGGATGCCTCTGTGCCGTACTTGACAATAATCCTTCAGTAACAAACTGTTGCTTCTGCAGAGCTCCTATAAATAAATATGTGTTTCTCTAGCAAGGTGTCCATATAAAGGGCGCTAATCAATGATCAATTACCAGTTTCTCTGAGCTGGTTTTTTGGTAACTTCTCTGACGGTCTCTTCTCTTTCGTAATTGGAACATATTACTCCTGCCAGGATACCTCCTCTGTGCCTTACTTGACAATAAACTACAAAATCCTAGACTCATAGGCATCTTATTTTCATTCTCGCACTTTATTGACCACTCTTGCTGGCTTATCCTTGGGTGATCTAAAAAGTGTCATAAATTAGATAAAAAGCTGCCTACACTGCATCTTAAATTTGGTTCAAATCTAATCTCCTTGAAAATCTTAAGCCTATGTCTTCATGAATGATAATAAAAAGCAATTAGAAACTGAAACTGTAGCCAGATACCTTTGTTGATTTTTCCGTTTTCAAAACATTCTATTCTGACATGTGAAGTGATTTAGCTCTATTGCACATTATTCATTCTTACCCTTTTTCCTATGATGTAGGGATGTGGTCTCTGGGCTTGCACATTTGCATGAGTTGGGAATCATACATCGGGACTTAAAGCCTCAAAACGTTTTGATAATCAATGAGAGATCTTTATGTGCAAAACTCTCTGATATGGGTATAAGCAAGCGCCTTCTTGGTGATATGTCTTCCTTGGGTCATCATGCCACTGGTAAGGATCCTCAACTAATTCTGTTGTTGATGCCTATAAACACTTTAATATTAGGAAATGTGCACACTCTTGTCAAAAATAATAATAATAAGAAGGAAATGCGCACACTTGAAGGGTGTTGGGACCCACAATTATCCAGATGAACCCTATTGGGTAATCACAATCAGCCAATAAATTGACTTTTTCATTGACGAGTCATCAAGAATTGATTGTCCAAAATAATGCAATAGATTGGGTGGTCAAGATAATTTGATTAGTTGATTTTTACCTAGGAAATTGAAGTGAGATGCATCACCAACCATGGAATATGTGGTGCATGTCCTGATAGGCAGTAATTATTCATCAGTTCTTTTTAATTTCTCTATATTGGTGTAGGTTATGGTAGTTCGGGTTGGCAAGCACCCGAACAACTTCTTCATGGACGCCAAACGCGAGCTGTAGATTTATTTAGTTTAGGCTGTGTTCTCTTCTTCTGCATCACTGGTGGTAAACACCCATTTGGCGATCGTCTTGAACGTGACATAAATATTGTCAAGAACCGGATAGACCTGTTCATGGTGGAGCATATTCCAGAAGCTGTGGATCTTTTCTCTCATTTATTAGATCCCATACCAGAATTGAGGTAAGAGAATTTTCTTTTAGTGGATGAATCTGGTGAGACTTTTACATTATCAATTGTCAGACACGGATATGAAGTCGGGATTTTCTTTTTCCTTTTATAATTTTCATTAGTGAGATTCTTTTAAATTGTCAGGCCAAAAGCAGTGGATGTACTCCACCATCCTCTTTTTTGGAGTTCTGAGATGCGCCTCTCATTTCTTCGAGACACTAGTGACAGGGTGGAACTAGAAGATAGGGAGAATGAATCTGATGTCTTGACAACATTAGAAGATGTTGCGCCAGTTGCTTTGGGTGGGAAATGGGATGAAAAGATGGAAACAGCATTCATCACTAACATTGGCCGTTACAGGCGTTACAAGTATGACAGCACTCGCGATTTGCTGCGTGTCATACGAAACAAGTTTAATCATTACAGAGAACTTCCGAAGGAAATCCAGGTTTGTCTTTTTGCATCAATAATTTAATGTTAGGTAATACAAGGAAATTGAGGTCTACTGTTTCACTTTGATGGTTATATACTATGTAATATTCAAATCAAGACTAAGGATGCAAAGTTCTCCTTCCTCTCCATGTGGTACCCTTCAGGGGTTTTGGGAACTCACCATTTGATTGGTTCCACCTAGGAGATTTCTAGGACAAAAAATGATTGATCAGATAATCATAACCTTTGAAATATCGGATGCTTTTGGATGGTCAGTAAAACATGGTGACTGTCCCAAAAGATCTCCTTGGTGGACCTACCATACGGTGGGTCTTGAATTCCCTGGATGTGCCTCATGTGCTTAGCGAAGCAGGAGGCATGGCTTCTCCTCCTGTTCTAACATTTGTATTCCTCTTACATTTTCTGCAATTTCTGCCTAGAAATATAATCTGTTTGACAGATGAATGTCATATTAGGCCTGTTAGGACACACCACTATTTTGGCTGCGGCTGGTTGGTAGATGTGTACCCTCCCCTTTTGGGAGGTCTTAGGTTCAAGACTTCCCCAATGTCGTGGTTGTGCCATGGATGGAGGTCCCCAGTTTATCCAGTGGGTTATAGCCTGCCTTGCTCCTTGAGGGTACGGCCTGACTTGCTTTTCCAGCTGGTCTTGTGGTCCAAGCCTGAACTGCCTTGCTTGCCAAACAGTTTGTTAGTTTATTGAAGTCTGACCCCTTCTTTTATGAGGAGAGCTGTCCTCTTGACCTTCGACCATGCCATAGCAACCATAGTTGTGGCACTGTTGCTCATCAATCTGAACCATTTAGTGGTAGGAAACTACCATCAATGGGCCTTGGGCCATAAATTGGCATGGTTGGAAAATATAATCTTCTGATGTTTAAATTTGTCGACTGTTTACCTAGTTTTTCTCCAATTTTTCTGTTGTCCAGGTGTTGATACCTGATTGGATAATTAGGTTTGTCCAATAGGTGATTTCTTTAGGCCATGAATTATCAACGGAATGGTATAACATTTGGACAGTTCAAGTGAACTTAATAATAGTACGAGCGATTTAAGTTGTTTTTCCACTCAAATCCCAAAGACATTTTCATTTGGGGAACTATATGACCCTCCTTGGGGACTTAAGACGGACTTAATATTGAACCTGATTATTCAATTTGGGGTTATCATTTTGGACCCTTAATTATTGGGATACCCGGGCATATAATTTTTCTGTTCAGTACCCGATCAATACGTGTTAGATCTGATTCAATTTGGTCTAATTTATGTCTATTTCTAGATATATTACTACTGATATTAGTAATTGAGTACTAAGTAGTCCATGCACAGTTTTACTCAATGGATGTTTCAATTTCTTTAATTTATTTTATTTCCAACATTTGAGTTAACCTTTGGATGGCTATGTCAGGAAATTCTTGGACCAGTTCCTGAAGGATTTGATTGCTATTTTGCGAGTCGGTTTCCTCGACTCTTAATTGAAGTGTACAAAGTTGTATACAAATACTGCAGGGACGAGGAATGCTTTTGGAAGTACTTTAAAAGCAATCCGATCTAAAGTTCTGGCATCTTTTCAACCATCGTGGAAGAAGATTCACAGTCTGCTTCAACACTGACTACTTAATAGGTGGCCGCATTCCTAATACAGACTATTTATATATAACCGCAACTGTATATATAACCGCAACTGTATTGTGTACGTGAATCACCATTTATTAATCATATTTATGTTCTTCACACTCTTCTAACAGGGTTCTGTGGTCTATTGTTCAACCTGTACACTGAAGCTAGGTCTATTGTAATTGTATCTCATGTTTGAACGGTTCATAACATCGATCGGCTATGTTGTTTATTGCGTTGCCGAGATGCTGCTGCTGGAAAGCCGTTATAAGTTGTCAAAGGAGCTGTGAATCAGATCCACAGCTGCGCTAGTATTAACTGCTGCTGCACCATCAACATTGCGTTTGTACCATTAATGTTGGGGGCTTTGCCAACGAATATACACGGGTTGTTCTGTGGCATGGGAATAGTGTGTGTGGATGGGTGGCGATGTCGGTTAGCCTGATAGAAATTCTGGGGCCTGTTCTGTTGGAAATGAATGCTAGGGTGGAAAGATATTCAATTTTTGGTGATTACGGGCCAGCCAAAACACTTCCAGGGCTGCCTTCAGGATGATGAGCAGCAAGTTGCCATACCCAGTGAGAGAGGTCTTAGTTGATGGAGGTGGCGAGGGGTGGTAAAGTCCAAGACGATTCCAAATGATCTTGGTGCAAGACTATAGGAGATGCAGGGGAGTTTCATCTGCCAGTTGACAACAAGGGCAGGTGAGGTGGACGAGGAAGCCTTGCTGGCAAAGAGATGTCTCACATCGGTTATTGAGACAATCCTCCATAGGTTGATTATTACAGGAAAATATATCCATCATTTGATAGATTCACACCTGAAATCTCCCAAATAAAAATGGAAAAAAAAAAATTTACAGAAGGGAGGTTTCTGAAAGTTTTTAAGTTGGAAATGCATTGAAAATTCACAAATTCAAACACCATTCTCTTCCATTTTAAAATTGGGAATCAAAGTTGAAAGCAAGGTTTAGGTCCAAAATCATTTCAACAAGTACTAAAAGATGGATACTCTTTGTTTATTTGAAAAGAGAAAAAAAAATACTGCAAAACCTACTATTAGATCCAAAATCTACAATCGAAAAGGTAACTTGTAACATAGAATCAAGACACCAACACCATACCCTTGATATAATCGTATCATATAAACAAGAAACTTTCAGTCATTTCGAGGATATAGATTTTGTTGAGTTATGCAGGAACTTTCAAGATACACAGTGGATTGCATTTGCTTCAGCAATTGAAGAACTTCCATTAAATAAGCCAAATAGGCAAGAAGAAGCGCAACACAATCAAAGATCAGTGCTTCTCTCTCAGTAGAGAGTGATATTAGCCAAACGTTCAAAAAGGGGAAGAAAATGTCCCCCTAACCAACATGTTATCATCAAGAGGAGCAAAAAACAGAGAATGTGTTTTTTCAGATTCTTCGTTAACCCCACCATCAAAATCCTAATTTCTTAACAAAACTTACCCACTTTGTTCATCATCCGGGGTTGCTGTTAATAACTCTGGCACCGACCCGATCGAGACTCCGAACCATCGCTGAAGCCTTCAAATTCCCCTCCTTCCAGAATGCCTCGACCATCCGATCCCCAATATCCTTTCCTTTCTCTTCATCATCTGTCACTGCAACTGCTGTAGGCCCAGCTCCACTAATTGTACACCCAAACGCCCCCGCCGCAATCGCCGCCCTCTTCACCCCTTCCATCCCAGGTATCAAAGGTGCTCGCCTGGGCTCCACAATCTTATCCGACGACAATGCCTTGCCCAAACCCCTCAAATCTCCTTGAAGCACCGCGGCCACCAATCCCCCCGCTTGGCTACAATTCCAAACATGATCTGACATACTGATCTCCGAGGGTAACACTGCTCGCATTTTCTTAGTTGGCGCTTCGAAATCAGGAGTAACAAGAACGAAAAACAACTTTTTTTCAGTCGGAAACTTCAATTGAATGATATCCAGCGGATCATAACTCCGAATTAAAACGAACCCACCCATGATTGCAGGTGCAACATTATCGGCATGATAACCAGATACCTTCGCTTCGGAATCGAGACCAGCCAGAACAAGATCCAAGACCGTTAATTTCCCGCCAAAGATCTCATTAACCGCTACAGCGGCAGCCGCCGCACTCGCAGCGCTCGATCCTAGACCGCTCCCTAATGGTAAGCCTTTCTCGAGCGAGAGAGAGAGACCGACCCTTCGAATTCCGAGCATTTTCATGACTGAGATCGCAGCGATTCCCGCGCAGTTCCAGTGAGGATTTTTGCTGAGCTTCTTGGAACTGTTGCCGACCCCATTAATGTCGGAGATTGAGATCTCGCCCGGTGGAACGTCGTGATCGACGCGCAAGGAGACGAAATCGCCGATTCCGTCAACGGCGCAACCGAGGAAATCGAAGCCCGGGCCGAGGTTCGCGATCGTGGCTGGTGCGAAAGATTTCACAGAGGCGAAGACCGGTTCCGGTTCGACTTTTAGGGTTTTTGAAGTGAGAGAGGTGTGGCATCTAATGGTCTGACAGCGAGAGATTGAAGGGTTGAAATTGTAGAGATTTGTTGGTGGAGAGACTGAGATGGGTTTGAATGGAGATTTGTTGCAGATCGCCATTGGAGAGAGTGTGTACACGTGATTCCCAGAGATACTGTGGAGATTGGGAACTAGGTTTAGGGTTAGGGGACCTGAAATTAGGGTTTCTGCCGGGCAAAAAATAACTTCACTGCTGCCGAAGGGAGAATGACATTTTGGGTAACACCCCATGAAATTTGAACGTAATTAATAATACTTCTTATTCTTTCCAAATTTAGGATTACCCCCTTGACCAGTTGATCTACTTAAAATATTCTGGTCTTTTCATAGGAGCATTAATAGGCGCATGACGAATTAAAATTTTAAATGTTAGTCAAATGATGGTTAAACTAGGTCAAGGGGGTATTCCTAAAGTTTGAAAGTATAAAAGGTATTAAAAACAAAAAAAAAAAGTATAAAAGGTTTTAGTAATTACTTTCAAATTTGAGGGGGTGTTACTAAAATACATATTTTTCCTCTCAAAATCCTCGCGGCATGGAGAGTAGAATTTTGTTGACTGCCCACATTATGAGCCACGTGGCACTTGTATAAGATGCTGACCGTATGGATGTATGACCAATTCCTAGGTGGACCTACAAACCAAAAATCAGCCTGATTAGTGATTTCAAACCTTTGAATCTTTGTAGTTTGTACCCCAAATAATGGTCAATAATGCTCAAATTCCATGGTTAAAAATCAACCTGTGAAAACGCCTCCCATCCAACTCTTAGAAATCATTAATTAGGCTAATTTTTGTCCTGCATGTCCATCTAGGGTTGGGCCAAACATCCATGCGGTCACAAATCTCTAAGAAAGTGCCACGTGGCTCATATTATAGTCGGTCAGCAACTTTGCTAACCGGCAGTGGTGAGCAAAGTTCTATTCCTATTTCGAGACGATTGATCCCATGGATGTTTGCCCACCCTTCTCTAGATCTACACATTAACATTCCATCGGATTGGTGATTTCTAGTCGTTTGATTTGAGCTTTTCGTAGGATGATTCTAACCGTTGGCTTTAAACCTATTTTATGTAATTGGAAACAACAACTAGAATGCACCCGTCAGGGTGATTTTTGGTGTGGATCCACGAGGGGGACATCCATGTTGCATTAGGGGCTTGAAAGATTATGGCACATGGCATTTTGAAAGATAATACATAATCTCATAAAAGTTTGATAGAACCCCTCCCAAAATGCCACGTTGCATAGTCTATGGGGCCCACAAACTCATTAATGTTTAGACGACTCCTTGTCGTTCTGCAGTCGGGTAAGCTTAAGGTCGTATTTGTTTTTTTTTTTTACGAACGTGCACGTATTAGCGCAGATGTGCGTGTCTCAACCAAAAAAGTATGTTTTGTTGCACTAATAGACGTCTCACAAAGTGCACCAGAGCTCTCAATGCACGCTACGGCACGGTTGCAATACCTATTTTTTAATATTTAAAAAAACAAAAACAAAATAAAAAAAATTCGATAACTGTAAACTAGAAACAATCTTAAAACTATACTGGAAATTAACAATTGCTAAAATAAAAAAATTCAAATCTTCTTAAACTCCTGCATCTCCACGTAAGGATTGTGTTATCTCCATAGGTATAACATAGTAAAACATATATGTTAGTTAGTTAGTTAAACTTAAAAAAAATAGACAATAAACAGAAAATATCAACAATAAAAGTTACAATGCAAATAAGCCCAAGTAAAATTGTAAGTGAATTTATTATGCCTTGTACTAGTAGATGTTTTTCTAAAATTCGGTTCATCGTTAATGTAAGAAAGTTTAGAATTAGGAATTTCATTACTACAATAGGGTCTCTACCTTAGAATCCAATCTTGAGTAACGTCCTACAATGAACTTGACAAAATAATGATCTACAAACTCCAACTCCAACTCACATTTATGCAGTAATGCATACATGTGAGTAGTATTTTAATAAAAATGCATTTTGTCCAGCTCATGTAGCATATGGAAACTAGATATTATCAAAAAAGGTAATGGTAAATGGATTCCCTTAATAAGTGATAGTATGCATGACACTCCAAATTACAAGCTAAATTGGAGGATATTGACTAAAGAAAGGAATGATCTCAATTTGGGAGATGAGATTGGAATGTATTAGGATTCGAATAATGAAGAATTGTTTTCATAAGTTATTTTCCTCACTAAAAATGTAACAATATAGCTAATAAATAATATTTAAAAGTAGGATTTTCATAAAGAGATATTTTCAAACTTTAAATTAAGTAGAACTAAGAATTTTTCTAAGAAGAAGAAGGAATCAAGTATGAGCCTTAAAGAAGAGATGGGAGAAGGAAAAGAGATAAATGGAGGAGAGAATGCTCCTGTTCTTAACTGTAAAAACTCATTTGATGGGTCAAATTAAAGGAGAATAGGTTATATATAGAGAGGTTAGGAGGGGTGGCAAGCTCCCATATAAATGGTTCATTTTGGGTCAGTTTTATTTTTTGGTTAGCAAAAGTGAATCGGATTTGGCTCAACCTAGGTTTAATGGAATAGATAGCTTCTGAGCCAAAAGAAAACGTCTTCAACTTCTCCCTATCAAAAGTCTTTTTTACTGCTTTTACAAAGGGTCGGGCTCCAGTTACCGCCCTAAAATGACAGGCTCCAGTAACAGTACACAATATGAGACACATGGCACATTTTTAGAGGACTCTGACCGAATGGATGTTTGGCCAATTCCTAATTGGAGCTATAAACCAAAAATCAGCCTGATTAGTGATTTCTAGACGTTGGATCTTTATACCTCAAATTCCTTCAGTTGAGATCAACCCATGTAAATAAATCCAATCCAACGCCTATAAATCACTAATCATGCTGAGTTTTGGTTTCTAGGTCCACTTAGGGATTGGCCAAACATCCATACGGTTAGAGTCCTCTAAGAGTGTGCCACGTGGTTCGTATTGTGTCCTGGAGCCTGTCATTTTAGGGTGGCAACTGGAGCCTGAGCCTTTACAAATAAAAGATGCTCCTTTAAGGGGCTGCTTGGGAACACAAAAAATAAGGCCAACGGAGGTTAGTTCAGGTCTGAACTCGCACACCCATGTTTGGTAACTGTGTGGGTCCCACTCTTTGAGACCACACTTTTTCAATTCCTTCTCTTAAACCAGTTCGACTCTGTCTTTATCAATACCTGTTGCAACACCGAACTTGATAAGAAAAGGGAAAAAGACTCGGTTTTCTATCCCACCTCCTCTCAAACTCAAACCCCCAAAAAGCTTCTTCTACATTTTTTTTTCAATACTTCTTTTTCTTCGTTGGATTAAAAATTTGGGTTTATTCTCTGATTTTTTTGGTGTATTTTCAGAATGATGGGGATAATCAAATAAATGGGTTTTGATGAAATCTTGATTTTCTCTCAATACCACAAGTGGAAATAGATCTAGCATCGAAAACTGAACCTGAGGCAAATGTGGAAGACTGTTTTGATGGAGGCAAACTGGGAAGGTAAACTACCAGTTGCTTTTCATTTTTTCTTCTTCTTCATGGTTTTTCTTTTATTTTCTGGGATATTCTATTTTTTCATTTTTTTTTTTGTGGGTTTCTGTTCTTCTTCCTGTATTTTTTTGAGGGGGCTTGCTTCTGATTTTTTGCATATTTTATGGGTTTGTTCTTCTTCTTTGGGGTTTTTTCTTTGAGTTTTTTTCAGGTTTGTTTTTGATTTTTGATGGATTTGTTTTCTATTTTTTCTGGATTTGCTCATTTTTAGATTTGTGTTGATAAACTTATAATTTTTTTGGTAATTTTATAGGTGGGATTGTTCTCCTTATCTCCCATTGTAGCATACACAGAGGATACAACACTCAACCAAACAAAGGGATATAAAAATTAGTTCAAGTTTGATAACAACCTTGGCCCGTCCTAGCCGTGAACTACTAGGATTGGACTAAGTCCTGAAAATATGAGATTCCCAAACTGGCCCTTAAATTTCCCTCCTAAGCCTTTCAAATGCAAAGAAATAATTTCAAATTCTCTAATAATTATGTTTGGCATTTTGGAAACAAAGCCATAGACCATGTCCATCACATTGTAAAAGACCAATTCCTCCCTACCATACGTTAACTTGGGGGTAAACTAGTCATTCTACATATGAACCAGCTGGATTCTTTACCCTTATCCTCGAGTAAAACTTGTGTCACAAGATGTTGTGATGGAACACGGTCACAGCACTCAATATGAGCCACGTGGCACACTATCAGAGGTCTTTGACCTTATGGATGTTTGACCAGTCCCTCGGTGGACGTACAAACCAAAAATCAGCCTGATTAGTGATTTACAACCTTTGGATTTATGCACCCAAATAACGCTCAATAATGCTCAAAGTCCTACCGTTAAAATCAACCCATGAAAATAACTTCAATAGAATCAGTTAGAAATCACTAATCAAGCTGATTTTTTGTGTACCAATCCACCGAGGGACTGCCCAAACATCCATACAGTCATTGTCCTCTAATAGTATACCACGTGGCTCGTATTGAGTGCTGTGACCGTGTTCCGTCACAACATCTTGTGACACAAGTTTTACTCCTTATCCTCTGGTCTAGTGGGATTTTCTAAGTAATTATTTGTCCTTGGTACAGCTGTATAGGTGCCGTACCGCTTTACCATTTTTGTTGTGAGTGAATTCCATCTTTGACCTTAAAGGCTCGTAGGAGATTCGAGAAATGAAGACCCAATATGCGAACAAGCAAGTTCTGGAATAGAAGGACATTTTCGTCATTCAAGAAAACAGGGTAGATTGGTAATTTAATCGGAAAAGATATGTTCAAGCTCATGCTTTCGGTGAGCCTGCATGCCCTGTATTGTAGTCCAAAGATTCGTCCCTTTTCCGCCCTCGAGATTTTCGGGCTGTTCTTTGATACCGACTTCGGTATCAAAATTTGGACTGCCGAAGTCCCTCAATTTGCCACGTAGTAGACTCTTTCGGGCTCACTGACTCCATGAATATTTGGCCCACATCTTGGTGGACCCACACACCAAAAATCAGCATGATTGGTGATTTCTACCCGTTAGGATTTGAGCACTTTTCTTCATGGGCTTTTTGAACATGCCTATGAAGTAGATCCAAGCCCATGATGAAAAAGTGCTCAAATTCAATGGCTAGAAATCACTAATCACACTGATTTTTGGTGTGTGGGTCCACCAAGATGTGGGCCAAATATTCATGGAGTCAGTAACGTCCATGGCTCTTGGATCATGTGATCTTTACTCTTCTAATAATAGATGTATACGGTACACTTAATTATTTTTTATTTTATTTTCAACCATCCACGATATCATAAGTGGACCTACATGTAAAAAATCAGCCAATCAGCCTGATTAGTGATTTTTAAGGATCCGATTTTAGTGGTTTTTATTGGTTGAGATTTCGAGCATTATTTGGGGTATTCAGATCCAAAGGTTTGAAGTCACTAATCAGCCTGATAACTGGTATATATGTCCAACCCAGATTTTGGCTTCTAGGTTAGATTTTTGCTTTAAAGTAGAGTGACCATTAATTGTAACATGGGTGGCAACCCCTGTTGTTGCTTTATAATAGTATAGATGACCCCATGTGGAACACTCTTAGAGATCATTGACGGTATGGATGTTCAGCCCATCCTTAGGTGGACCTAGTTACCAAATTTCATCCTGATTATTGATTCTTTCCGCTGGAATAAAGTCTTTTTCACAATTTATTTGGAAATGTGGATTTCTAGCCATATTTGGGGTACTCATATTCAAAGGTTAGAAATCGTTAATCATGCCGTTTTTGTTACATAAGTCCATCTAGGGATGGGCTAAACATCCATAATGTGCCATGAGGCTTTGTTATCAACTTTGGTGGTGGACACCATTGTCTAATTTATTCAATGTACAAAGTTCAGGACCATGCACGCGTTCAGTAAATGCTTTAATAGTTTAGTTGAAATGTGAAAATGTTGAATTACTAAAGTAACCTTACAAGCTAAAATAATCAAAAAAATGAAGGAAGCTATGCTTGTTGATTTAAGAAATTTGAGTGTTATATATGGAATAAAGATTTTTTTACTTTTTTAATAAGAGAGTATCATTAAATGAGCTTGCAAGGTGATGTGTGCTTATAGAGACAACATGCGCTTTGACACAAAAACACGGAACCCTTCTATGTGAATAGTTTAAAGAACACAAAAGAAGCAAAATAAAAGTATTTTTGGGATATTTGGGTTTAGAGTGAAGCACGCAAGAAGGGCCTTTGTCCGTTGATAATAATTAGGGGACCGCCACGTGCGATGGCAGCACCTTATGACATACTCTTAGAGATCGATGACAATGACTGTATAGATGTTTCGCCCATCCCGAGGTGGACCTACATACAAAAATTCATCGTGATTAGTTATTTCTATTAATTGGATTAGTCCTTTTCATAGTTTGTTTTTAAACATAGATTTTGAGTATTATTTGGCTAGTGACAAAACAACACCACTATACAACATGATAACATCCATGGCTATTGAACCATGTGATCTTTACTATTTTAATAACTAGTGGGTGCCCCGTGCCATCGGCACTCCTCGACAAAGAATTTGCCAAAATCAGGTGAGTGGCGGAGATCCACCATCCATTTGGGGGAGGATTAGAGGAGGTATCAGTAGGGAGACAACCAATGTGTTTTGTTATATAGAATAGTAAATTGCCCATGCCCACGGCACTCTCCGACAAAAGCGTTTGCAAAAATTGGGTGCCTTTGGCACTCAAACGGTATAATGGATTGGGGCGTTACCGTTTTTTCCATTATAACGGATTGTAATGCACAAAGGGAGAAATGAGAAAATAACAAAAGTAACAAAAATAACGGTGTTGAAATTTAAATTTTGAATAAATTGAGGTCAAATGAGGCGGATTGAGTGGCGAAAATCTAACCGTCCACATTAGATGGATGGATAAGATAAGAGAATACAACTGAGTTGTCTTGATATATGCGTGGGTGGCCTGTGCCCACGGCACTTTCCGACAAAGTGTTTGTCAAAATCGGGTGGGAGTTAATCCCAGCCATCGATATAAAGCATAGTGGATCTCGGCCACTCATTATTGAAGCCATATAAGATAAGAGGGGTATAAGAAAACCATTAAATTTCTATTAAATTTTATTTTTTTTAAATTTAAAATTTTTGAATTTAAAATTTTGAATTTCAGTACCAATTTTTCCGTTTAAATCATTAAAATCCGTTAAAATCCATTTTTTCCATTTTTGCCCTGGCCGTTTCAATCCGTTTTAACGGTAACAACCCTCTCAAGGCATAAAAAATGGGGCTCTTGAGCCTGACCCTTGGGCTATATATGTAAATCCAACCCATTTCATTCCTTATATGTAGGTAAATAGTAGTTGACCTGTACCCACGACACTCATCTACAAAGCGTTCGTCAAAATTGGGTGTGAGTGGCTGAGATCCACTGTCCATTTGGTGTGATAAGATCTCGGCCATCCTTTATGAAACCGGATAAGAGGGGGAGACAACTGTCCTGTTTCGTTATATAGATAACTTAATTAATGATCTTTTTTTGTTTATTTCAAAACAACCATGTTGGTGAAGGACCATATTATTAGTTACAAAAAAAAGCAACTAAATGTTCTTTCAAAAAACGTTTACATAAAGTCAAATCTGACCATCTGTCTCTCTGACAAATGGTCTTTCAGTTTAGAAACGTTCTTTCATCAAAGTCTTACTCGTCAGCGCCTTCTATTGGTGTTCCACGCCATTTTTGACACCCATTTTGGCATACCCACATAGATGAATCAATGGCTGATTTTTTGTGAGGATGGTCTCTATGGTCAGGAGATCATCCTCACAAAAAATCAAATCATTTTGATATTCATGGACTGGTTTAGAAGTTGAAGAATTATGGACCGTTGATTTTTACCGTGCAATTTGAAAACCACATTTAATTGGGTTGGAAATTCCAGAATGAGCCGATTTAAAAGATGCTCTTTGAAAGACCATTTTTAAAAAATAAACGTTATTTCAAAAAAGGTATATCACTGATAGATGGTCTTGTAAAGAGCGTTTCTTCCTGACTAATGGTCTTTAAAAGACCATCTGTCAGTGTCAGATTTGACTTTATATAAACGTTTTTTGAAAGAGCGTTTAGCTATTGTTTTTTGTAAAATTTTAAAAGTTATTTTTGTTTTTGTAAATACATTAAAATTAATTTTCGTTTAAGAAATTTTTCATTTTTTTAACATTGAATGAACTGTAGGGTGACCTGTGCTTGTAGGGTGCTGTCTCATTTGACACCAAAAGGATCATGAAGCCTAGGCCGAGTGAATAAATTGAAGAAAAGGAAATAAGCAAAACAAGGGTACTTTTGGAATATATTGGATTTAGCATGAGGCACACAAGAAGGGCTTTCGTCCAATAATAATAATAATAATAATAATAATAATAATAATAATTATAAGGGTTCTTGATTTTTTTTTTTTTTTGATATGTATAAATGATCTTGATTATTATAGTAAGATAATTGAGACTAATAGTTATAAGACGTGTCCATGGTTTAGAATCTTGATATATTTCTTATGCAACATTTCGGATTTTAAGATAAGCAAAAAATAGGCCATTGCCAATATGGGTTGGCGGCATTTGTTCCTTGATGCTTCGGTGGATCACTTAATTTCCTTTGGTTCCGATCACTGCCCTATTTTGGTTAACTCTTCCCCTGATCATCCAAAAATTCCCAAACCTTTTCATTTTTTGTCAATGTGGGCAAAGGAGGAAGAATGCCAGAACATAGTGCATGCAACTTGGTTTCCTCCCTCTCTTGGGACTCCCTTAATCTGTGTCACCCGCAAAATCAAATTTACGAAACACAAGCTGAAAGTTTGGAACAGAGACAAGTTGGGGAGTATTCATGATAAAGTCTGCTATTTAAAAGAGAGTCTTATCGCTGTCCAATGTCGTCTTCATGCTCCCACCAATATTGATTCCGAAAAATCCATTTCCGCTCAATTGGATCATGTTCTTATCCAAGAAGAATTGCTATGGCGAGAAAAATCGAGAGCTATTTAGTTAAAAGAAGGCGATCAAAATACAAAGTTTTTTCACCTTTCCACGATTATTCGTTGTCGTCAGAACAAGATTAATAGCATCAGAGACTCGGTAGGGGTGTGGCAGAACAAGAGGGAGACCGTTGGCCAAGCTTTCACTCACTTTTTCAACTCTCTCTTTACCTCCTCCAATCCCAATAATCAATCACTCTTGTCTGACTTAGCTCCACATAAGGTGACTCCAAAAGATAACCTATTGCTCACAACTTTACCATCCTCTGAAGAAGTTAAAGAGGTTGTTTTCAGTATAGGGGCAAATAAGGCTCCTGGCCCTGATGGGTTTACTAGGTTTTTCTATCAAAACTTCTGGGAAGAAGTAAAATCCAACATTCTCCGCATGGTTACTGATTTCTTCACGAACTCCATCTCATTGGCTGGTATAAATCATACGAACTTAGCTCTTATTCCCAAGATTTTTGCTCCAGAGTCCATATCACAATTTCGGCCTATCAGTCTCTGCAACGTGGCTTATAAGATCATCTCCAAAATATTGGCGGGTCGACTGAAAAAGGTTATCGATCATCTTATCTCCCCTAATCAATCTGCCTTTGTTTCTGGTCGTCTTATCTCCGACAATACCTTCTTAGCACAAGAAGTTTTACATTATATCAAGAGAAAGAAAGGATCAAAGGGCCTTATGGCGATCAAGATAGATCTGGCCAAGGCTTATGACCGTATGGAGTGGTCTTTTATCCGTCAAGCGATGCAAGCAATGGGGTTTGCTGAAACTTGGATTAACTGGATCTGGCAATGCATCTCTTCCCCTTCATTCTCAGTTCTACTCAACGGCTCCCCTTTCGGTTTCTTTACTTCTTCTCGAGGCTTACGTCAAGGTGATCCCTTATCCCCTTTCCTCTTTATTTTATGTACGGAGGTATTATCGCGAAGTTTTGACCGCGAAGAAAGTGCCAACCGTATTCATGGTATCAGAATTGCCAAGCATAGCCCCTCCATCACTCATTTGCTCTTCGCCGATGACTGCTTTATCTTCTGCCGGGCTAACTTGATTGAGGCAAGAATCATAAATGATCTTCTAAACTCTTTCTGCACTCATTCAGGACAAGAAATAAATTTTGACAAATCGGGTTGAATGTTTAGCCCCAACTTACATCGTAGACAGAAAAGAGCCATGTCCTTTATTTTGGGTATTAAGAACATATCCCTCAAGGAAAATTACCTCGGTATGCCTTTGTTTATTGGGAGATTAAAAAAATTGGCATTCAACCACTCCTTGGATTTGATTCAAAACAAAATCTCGGGATGGAAGAGCCGTTCATTATCGTTGGCTGAAAAATCGACGCTTATCAAGAGTATTGCTTCAGCCATTCCAGTGTATATCATGTCCTCTTTTCTCCTCCCTAAAACTCTTTGCAAGACAATGGACTCATGTATCAATCAATTTTGGTGGAATGGGGGATCGAACCATAATTCTATACATCTCACCACTTGGAACTCTATTTGTGTTCCCCGGGCACAAGGGGGTCTTGGTTTTCACACCTTCTATAAAGCTAACCTTGCTCTTCTCGCCAAGAACATTTGGCGTATCCTTTCCGAGCCAAATTCTCTTTTGGCTCAAACATTAAAAGGGAAACACTTCCCCAAATGCTCTATTTTAGACGCCGTGTCAAAACCTGATACCCATGGGTGTGGAAAAGTTTTCTGAAGGCCCGCGATCTGTACAAACCTTTCTTTATTAAACTCATTGGGAATGGGCACTCGACAAATATCTAGCGTGATCCTTGGATCCTAGATCAGTAGGCTCATCTATGCAACCCCATTCGTCCTCCTAATAGCTTAATTCGCTTAGTTAGGGAGCTTATCACCCCTGATCGCACATGGAATGCTCCTTTGATCCAAGCCAATTTTACCACAGAGGAAAGTGAGAATATTCTTCAATCGTGTCTTAGCACTCAAGGTTTTGAGGACAGTTGGTTTTGGGCCCCCCATAACATAGGACGATTCTCTTCCAAATCAGCTTATACATGTTTGCCACATTATTCGACTCCTTACTTGGGTTTCCCTCTATCTAGCCAGCAATGGAATACTATCTGGCAGATTAGAGTGCCTTTCAGATGTCAAATGTTTATGTGGAAAATCTTTCGAGGTATTCTCCCCACCTTAGCTCTTCTTCACAGCCGCATCCATGAGACTTCTCCCTCGTGTTCTCAATGTAATGCCCCCCAAGAGACAGTCACTCATGCCCTTTTCCTTTGCCCTTCTTCGGCTAAAATTTGGTTTGCATCACCCTTAGGCCTTCGAACTTCAGCTATGGATGACTCAATGATTCAAGATTGGCTTTTCAATATCCTTCAACTCGCCAGCAGCAATATAGAGGAGGATTCTTATAGGGCAGGTCTTTGTTGTGCCTTGCTTTGGCGGATATGGCTTCTTAAGAATGATAGGATATTCGCCAAATCCAGTAGAAACCCTTTGTCCTTATTACAATCTATCAGCTCTTACATTCTCCTAGTAAAGTCTCGACCCTCTGATTTATTGAGAGCTTCAGCTAGTTGGAAATCCCCTCTTCTTGGTTGGGTTAAAGTTAATACAGATGGATCTTGGGATGCAACCACTCATAGGTCAGGACTGGGCTTTATTATTCGTGATTCTACCAACTCTTTTATTTTGGCAGGAGGATGCAAAGAACGTACTAGATCGTCCGAAGAGGCAGAGGCAAAAGCATTAAAATGGGGGCTAGAACAAGCAATTTCAGCTGGATGCAATCGAGTGATATTGGAATCGGATGATCTGTACTTAGTAGAACAACTGGCGAATCGTAGCTCCGTTTTAAGATGGAATTCTACTTCCATTGGTCGTGATATTCTCTTTTTGGCTGAACAACTTTCAGAAGTGGCTTTCTCCTTTTGTTTTCCGGAATGTAATAGTGTTGCGGACTGTTTAGCCACTAAGGCTAATAGTTGGACCTCATCTTTTGTTTGGACTCGTCCTCCCTCTTGGCTAATTCCTTTTTGCTTAAAAGAGGGAGTTCTGTTTTCCTCTTAAGGTTTTTTATATATAGTTTGAATTACAAAAAAAAAAAAGATAAGCAAAAAATAATACTCCTTATACAAAATAACTTTAATGACGCGACATTTTAGGTTTTTTAGTAACACCCCATGAAATTTGAATGTAATTAATAATACTCCTTATACTTTCCAAATTTAGGATTACCCCCTTGACCAGTTGACCTACTTACAATATTATGGTCTTTGCATAGGAGAATTAATAGGCACATGACGAATTAAAATTTTAAATGTTAGTCAAATGATGGTTAAACTAGGTCAAGGGGGTATTCCTAAAGTTTGAAAGTATAAAAGTATTAAAAACAAAAAAAAAATATAAAAGGTTTTACTAATTACTTTCAAATTTGAGGTGTTACTAAAATACATATTTTTCCTCTCAAAATCCTCGTGGCATGGAGAGTAGAACTTTGCTGCCGCCCACATTATGAGCCACGTGGCATTTTATAAGATGCTGACCATATGGATGTATGACTAATCCCTAGGTGGACCTACAAACCAAAAGTCAGATCTTTGTAGTTTGTACCCCAAATAATGGTAAAAAATGCTCAAATTCCAAGGTTAAAAATCAACCTATGAAAACGACTCCATCCAACCCTTAGAAATCACTAATTAGGCTAATTTTTGTTCTGTATATCCATCTATGATTTGGCCAAACATCCATGGTCAGAAATCTATAAGAAAGTGCCACATGGCTCATATTATGGTTGGTCGGCAACTTGCTAACAGGCTGCGGTGAGAAAAGTTCTATACCTATTTGGAGGCCACTGATCCCATGGATGTTTGCCCACCCTTCTCTAGATCTACGCATTAACATTCCATCTGATTGGTGATTTCTAGTCCAATGGATTTGAACCTATTTTGTGTACTTGGAAACAACGACTAGAATGCACCCGCCAAGGTGATTTTTGGGTGTGGATCCACGAGGGGGACATCCATATGTCAGTGGGGGGCTTGAAAGATTATGGCACATGGCATTTTGAAAGATAATACGTAAATAATCTCATACAAGTTTGATAGGACCCCTCCAAAATGCCACGTTGCATAGTCTTTGGGGCCCACAAACTCATTAATGTTTATACCATGGTTTTAAAAACGGCCGTTTAAACGGTAACGCCCCAAGCCCGTTTCCGTTTAAACCGTTTAAACCCGTTTTATCGGTTTTGAAAAAAACGGCCGGTTTTTTGTTTTAACGGCGTTAAAATCGTTTAAACAGCCGTTTAATTTAAAAAAAAATTGTGAAAAAAATGGCCGTTAAAACCGTTTAAATCCGTTTTTTTTTTTTTAATTTTCAAATTTCAAAATTTGAATTTCAGCACCACTTTTTCCGTTTTTTTCCGTTAAAATCCGTTAAAATCGTTAAAACCGTTAAAATCCGTTTAATTCTATTTTTTACCATTTTTTTCTATTTTTGCCCCTGAGCGTTTCAATCCGTTTTAACAGCCGTTTAAACGGTTTAAACGGTAACGCCCCCAGTCCATTTAACCGTTAAAACGGCCTCCTTTAAACCTTGGTTTATACCACTTGGTAGTTTTGCAGTTGGGTAAGCTTACGATCGTATTTGTTTTTTTTTATTTTTATGAATGTGCACGTATTGGTGGCGAGGTGCACACCTCAACTAAAAATGTGTATTTGTTGGAACCATTAGGCGCGACTCACAAAGCGCACCATGACTCTCAATGTGCGCTAAAGCACGGGTTGCAATATCTATTTTTTCAATGTTTAAAAAATATAAAAATAAAAAAAAAATTCGATAGTTGTGCCACTTGTGTGTCATTTTCATTCTTATTAGATAAAAACCAGAAACACGCCTAAAACTTTACTATTACTTAAAAAAATGAAACTCAAATCTTCTTAACTCCTGCATCTCCCCATAAGGATTGTAGTCTATCTCCGCGCGAGTAACATAATAAAACATATAGGTTAGTTAGTTAAACAACTTAAACTTAACAAAAATAGACAATAAACATAAAATATCAACAATAAAAGTGGCAATGCAGATAAACCTATATAAAATTGGCAGTGAATTTATTATGCCTTAAACTATTAGATGTTTTTTGAATAATAGGTTGATCGTCGTCCTAAGAAAGTAGAGAATTAGGAATTTCATAACTACAGTAGGGTCTCTATCTTGGAATCCAAGTTTCAATATTGTTACTTGACCAACTGACAAAGAACTTGACATAATAATGATGTATAAACTACTAGCCCAACTTACATGTATGCAGTAATGCATACATGCGAGTAGTATTTTAACAAGAAAGAATTTTGTCCATCCTATATAGCATATGGGAAATTGAATATTATCAAAGAAAAATTAATTGTAAATGAATTCTTTTGAGAAGTAAGTAAGACATGGTATGCATGACACTCCTAATTACAAGCTAAATTGGGGGATGTTGACTTAAGAAAGGAACGATCTCACCCGTTGGAATGTATTAGAATTCTAATAATGAAGATTGTGCATTAAACTACTAAGTTGTTCTTCTAACTAAAGATGTAACAATAGAACTCATAAACAACATTAAAAAGTAAGATATTAATTAAGAGATATTTCAACTTTTGAAAGTAAAGTAGAACTAAAAAATTTTCTAAGTAAAAGAAAGAATAAGTGAGACTTAAAAAAGAGATGGGAGAAGGAAAAGAGATGAATGGAGAAGAGAGAATGCTCTTGTTCTTAACCGTAAGAACTCCTTTGATGGATCAAATAAAATGAGAATAGGTTATATATAGAAAGGCTAAGAGGGGTGACAGGTTAAAGGAAGGGTAGTGAATCGGATTTGGCTCAACCTAGGTTAAAGGAATATATAGCTTTTGAGGTAAAAGAAAACGTTTTCAACTTCTCATCCGTATCAAAAATCTTTTTTACTGCTTTTACGAAAGAATCGAGCTCTAGTTAACGCCCTAAAATGACAGGCTCCAGTTACTGCACACAATATGAGCCACGTGGCAGATTCTTAGAGGACTCTGACCGTATGGATGTTTGGCCAATCCCTAGTTGGAGCTACAAACCAAAAATCAGTCTGATTAGTGATTTCTAGACGTTGGATCTTTATACCTCAAATACTGCTCAAATTCCTTCAGTTGAGATCAACCCATGAAAATAAATCTAATCCAACCCCTATAAATCACTAATCAGGCTGAGTTTTGATTTCTAGGTCCACTTAAGGATTACCAAACATCCATACGGTCAGAGTCCTCTAAGAGAGTGCCACGTGGTTCGTATTGTGTCTTCGAGCCTGTCATTTTAGGGCGGTAACTGGAGCCTGAGCCTTTACAAATAAAAGATGCTCCTTCTAAATTTTCCTCCTAAGGCTTTGAAATGAAAAAAAATAATTTCAAATTCTCTAATAATTATGTTTGGCATTTTGGAAACAAAGCCATGGACCATGTCCATCGCACTGTAAATGACCAATTCCTCACTACCATACGTTTCACTAAGAGAAACTTGGGGGTAAACTAGTCATTCTACATATGAACCAGCTGGATTCTTTACCCTTATCCTCTGGTCTAGTGGGATTTTCCAACTAATTATTTGTCCTTGGTACAGCTGTATAGGTGCCGTACCGCTTTACCGTTTGTTGTGAGTGAATTCCATCTTTGACCTTAAAGGTTCGTAAGAGATTCGAGAAATGAAGACCCAATATGCGAAGACGCAAGTTCTGGAGCAGAAGGGCATTTTGGTCATTCAAGAAAATAGGGTAGATTGGTAATTTACTCGGAAAAGATATGTTCAAGCTCATGCTTTCGGCGAGCCTGCATGCCCTGTACTGTAGTACCAAAGATTCGTACCTTTTCCGCCATCGTGATTTTCGGTCCTCACTTCCTCGGAAGGTTAGCTAAACACCCAACCTTTTGCTTAAATCTACAATATCGCCATCCTCCTACACATCACTATCTTATCTACTTGAGCTTTTGGAAATTAAAATGTCCCTTTTCAAAACCCTAGATATAAGGTGATGTGTCCATGGTTTAGAATCTCAAAATATTTCTTACGAAACATTTGAAATTTTAAGAGAACTAAAACGAAACATGTTATATTTGCTTTGGTTCGTTTTCGGATTGTTTCATAATGTCTCGGTTTGTTTCGTCGAGATAAACTAAAACATTACGATCTAATCCGATACAATCATAAAAAATTTCGTTTCATTTTAGAGTTTGTTTCAATTTATTTACAACAAATTTTTGATACTCCGTCCATTTCTCTTGTTGTCCCCCACTTGAACATAAAATAAAATGACATCTATATCTGTGTTTTCTCTTATCTTCCCCCACATAAAATATAAAATACCAACTTTGCCCGTTTTGTTTCTCTAATTAACCTGCTTTCTCCTCAATTGTTACCATCAATGTTAAGAACCACTAATAAAGCCGAGGATCCTAAGCAATGTTAGAAAAACTTGGACCGTGCTCAAGACTTCGCTGGAAATATTGTTGAGATGGATCTGTAAACCGAACCTTGTCATGGACATGTTAACTTAGATAAATTAAGAAATATGTTAAGGACACTTTTATGAATAAGTCAATAATTTTTAGTAATCTTGTTGGAACCATACAATGGGGGTTTGTTTCTCATGCAATCTCGGTCATGATCTTTGAATTGATTGTTCGGACTTAGTAGTCCGAACGTGTTATGGCTCATATGAAGCACAAGCAACCTCACCTCCACCAAGAACACCAAATCATGAACTCAAATTATTATTTATAGGAATCTCTGTTATTAGATCCAATACTTCAACCTTTCTTCCAAATTTGCATGTGGACCTGATTCCATTTAATCCAATCCCCCTTCAAAAGTAAAAGGATTGCTTATGTTATCCACCAATCCATCGGTTAAATAATCCCTCTACCTACCCATCAATTCCAATACTTCAATTGAAGCTTCTGCTCTACTGGCATGGTGCCTATTGCTGTCGACATGAGCGGTCGAACAAAGTAGGGTTCTTCTCAAATCAAAAGCTCTATTTGAAAAAATTCCTCTCTTAAGTCAACGGGGTATTTAGACATTTCAATGGGGGCGGGGGGTCAATTTGAGAATATCAAAACTGGGTGAGGGGAGATAAGAGATTGGAGAAGTTAAGAGATTACAATGGAGCAACCAAAATTTTTCATTATTTACTTGACCGAGACATTTATCCGAAATGAGAATTTAAACAATGGGCGTGCTCGAAACACATTATGCCCTCGAAGTCCCTGTAATCTAAACCACACATCACAAGTATCAGTGCCTCGATAATCATGATATGCACACATATATTTGTGCAAACAGGGATTCTATGAACTTCGAGCGCACCATGCGCTTTCAACAACTCAATTTAGAACCCTAGGACGTTGTTAGGATTAACGTAGAATAATACATCTATATAACAAGACAGATCAGTTATATATCCCCCCTCTTATCTTATAAGGCTTCATAAAGGTATAAAGGATGCATGAGATCTTCCCGTTCATCTCACGTGAACAGTCAGATCTTCCTCTCTTATCCCCCAAGCCACAAATATATCTTCCTCGTGCGCATTGTAAACAGTGGCTGAGATAAACAGTCAGATCTAACCCTGCTTGACCCACTTAGCATGTGTCATTTCATTTTTCGCTTTATTATCACGATCCAACACAATTTGGACTCTTCTTAAGGCACCCGATTTTTGTATACGCTTTTTCAAGCAGGACAGGCGTGGGCACGGGCAATTTTCTAGTCTATATAACAAGGGAGCTTAGTTGTCACCCCCTCTTATAGACTTCAATAAAGAAGGGCCGAGATCTTATCTCCCTACTGTACGGTGGATCTCAGCCACTCACATTGGCAAACAATTTGTTGGGGAGTGCCGTGGGTACGGGCCACCCACTAGTGTATATATAACACCCGATCGACATAGGTTGATTCACGGAAGAAGACAACAATAGAGAAATTTATTTACCACAAAACGACACTAATGTTATTGTACGTGGTGCAACCAGCAGAAATTTATTTAAAATTTACCAAATTATATCTACTAGGTGGTGGCACGTTCATTTCATTGATGACGGACCGCAGTATGAGCCCCGTGGCACTCGTTTTAGAGACCACTGTCCGTATGGATGTTTGGCCCAATCCTAGGTGGACCTACACACCACAAATTAGCCTGATTAGTGATTTAAGCATTGGATTAGAGTAGTTTTCCTGGGTCGATTTTATTCAAAGAATTTGAGCATTATTTGTGTTACAAAGATATATCCAATGGTTTGAAATCACTAATCAGGCTGATATTTGGTTGTAGGTCCACCTACCATAGGCCCATGCAGTCAGTGGCCTCTAAGAGTATGCCACGTGGATCATATCAGCGTGCTGAACAACCTGTGAAGGTGAGTGCTGAACAACAGGTTTTGGCTTCGAAGTAGTAATCGACGAGACATGAGATGATGTACAACATCAAATGAAATGTCTCTTGTTCTATTTCTGGTGTGGCCCACCAATTAATTTACGTGGACCATTTGATCAATTGAAGAAAGGAGTACTTACATACAGGTTCTAAGCATCAGATGTGTTGTCAGCCTTACATTGGCATATTTGATCACTTGGTGCCAATTCTGTAATTCTATAAGAAAGCAATGGCATTTCTAAAGAAGGGTTCTATATATCCAATAATTTTCACACTAACAAGTAACATTTACACCAACACCACAATGCTTCCTCTCCGGCTACTTCCCTTGCCACTCTTTCTCCTCCTACTCATCCGTAACGTATCGGGTGTCGGAATAAACTATGGTACACACGGTAACAACCTTCCATCCCCTAAGAAGGTTGCTCAATTGCTTCAATCCACCCTCATCGACAAGGTCAAGATCTACGACACAAACCCCGACATCCTCGAAGCCTTCTCCAACACCGGTATCGATCTCATTGTCGCGGTTGAGAACAATAATGTGGCTAACATGAGCCGACACCCATCAGTAGCTGATGAATGGTTCACCACCCGGGTCTCGCCATTTCTTCCTGCAACTTCAATTGTCGCAATTGCCGTAGGCAATGAGTTCTTAACCAATACCGATTCCGAATTGGACCCCGCTACGTTAGTCCAAGCCATGCAGAACATACATTCGGTCTTGATCGCGCGTGGTCTTGACCGTAAGATTAAAGTCACTACCCCACATAGTATGGCTGTTCTTGCATCCTCATTCCCTCCTTCGTCGTCTACATTCGCCATGAACCTAATCTCGATCATGACTTCGATCCTCGAATTTATATCGGAAACTGGTGCACCTTTCATGGTAAATGCATATCCATACTTTGCTTATCGAGATAACCCGTCTCGAATCGATCTAGAGTATGCGTTACTAGGAAACACCACCGGGGTACGTGACCCAAAGGGGTATGTGTACACTAACATGTTAGATGCACAAATTGACGCTGTTCGATCGGCGATCAATGCGCTAGGGTTCGGAAATCGGACGATCGAGATCACGATATCGGAATCGGGGTGGCCGTCGAAGGGTGAGCCGGGGGACAGTGCGGCAACACCAGATCACGCAAAGACGTACAATACTAGGTTGCTTGAACGTGGGGAGTCCAATAGGGGGACTCCGATGAGACCCAAGGATAAAATAGAGGTGTACGTGTTCGCTTTATTTAATGAAAATAAAAAAGAAGGGGGTGCTAGTGAGAGAAATTTTGGGATTTTTAATGGAGATGGATCTAAGGTGTACGAGGTGGATTTAAGCTGTAAATTTTGTAGTAGCGATGCAGGGTTTGGGGAGAAATTATCCAGTGTTGCAAGGGGTCCGTCAGTATGGTGCGTTGCCAAGCCTCATTCTGATGAGAAGGTGCTTCAAGCGGTGTTGGATTTCTGTTGTGGGCCTGGTGGGGTTGATTGTAAGGAGTTGGTTAATCGTGGGGCCTGTTTTGATCCCAATAAGCTTCATGCACATGCTTCTTATGCCATGAATGCATATTATCAGATGCATGGGAGGAACTATTGGAACTGCGATTTCAAGGGCACTGGTCTTGTTACCTTTGGCGATCCCAGTAAGTCTCTTTTCCTCCGTTTTTTCTACATTTGTCGTTTTGCTAAGCTATCCACTTGTCCTTGTTTACATGGGGTATGCATGTTCATGGATGTGCATACTGCTGATGTATGCCATGAGTGCATCTTCATATATTTTTTTGATGCATGCATGACCTTACCACTAATGTGTTCATGCGAGCTTGCATGTTTGATTAGTCAAAATTGATGATCACAAAAGCATTTTCACCACTTGATTGAATGATTTTGATCAGACGGTTAGGAATTAATTTTTATTTTTTTAAATTTTTTCAGGTTATGGGGCATGCCGTTATTCTCAGCAGTAAGGTTTTGATATTGTGTTCTGGTTTCTACAGAAGCATAATGATTTAAATATTTTGTGATGGATTTGAATATTTTGTTGCTTTGTCAAAAAGATATGAACCTTTTTTTAAAATTTTTAATTTTTATGGGGAGAAGAGAAAGATGACATTGACTCTTCAAGTTGAAATTTGCTCCACCATTAACGGCTTTAATGTTTGAAAAAGCTCCGACTCCTTTTCAAATCAAAGTTTTGGCTGTTTGGAGGTGTCACCTCAAGTGGGCCCATATTAAAACGGTGCTATTTTTTTTTCAATTCACACCAACTGCATTTTCAGGTGTATGTGTTTGTGCTAGATTACACCTAGTAATTTGCGATATCCCCGGAAATGACCCAAAATAACGATGCCCCAAAGAAGGTGATTTCTTTTAAAACTTGTTTTGGGTTTTTCCAATTTTGGTGCTATCCATTGTTCGAAGTCTCGATCGATCCTGTTCTGGATCGGGGTCGGGATCAGGATCAGAGCCCACCGATCCTGATCGTAAGAATGGACTGCCAAGCCCGAGATCACTGTTTCCTAAAAAAGGTATCACGATGTCTCGAGTAAGATGCGCCGATCCTGTTCTGGATTGAACCGGTCCTGATGGGGATTGGAACCCACTGATCCGGCCTCCGATCCTGAGATTTTTGAACCATGGTGCTATCTAGTCTTGTACCGATCGAGATTCCAAACAGACTCTTAAGGAACTGGGCCCAATCTCGGCCTAGGCCTGGCATGGGCGGAAATAACTTCGGCCAATCTTGGACTAGGCATGAACTAAGTTTGTGATCAATTCTGGGTTTATGCCAGCCTAATCTTAGTTGTGCCTGGCTAAAAAATTAATAGGTGAAGGCCAAGTAGGGTTGCAATTTGGGTGGGCCCAACCTGAGCTCGACATGCTCAGCTTGGCTTTGGGTCGGGCTTGTGGCCTGACTGGGTTGGGCTAGGATTCATATATCCCATTCTGACCAAAACTCGAGTTGGGCTCGGGCTGAGGCCTGGGGCGACACAACCCAACTAAGCTTGACCATCCATATCTCCCCATCCAAGGAGGAACAACCAATCTCGCTCTCTCCACATATAAATTTCGCCTGTGGAGTGCATAAAAACATGACCTGGTATACTCTTTTAGGTCCACTTACACATGACTGATTGGCCACCAATTGGACCTGCACATCAGCCTGATTGGTGATCTTTAGCCTTTAAATTTGAGTATCCAAAATATTCAAATGCAACGGCTAGAGATCACCAATAAGGCTGATTAATGGCGTATAAGTCCATGTGGTGGGCCAGTCTTTCATGGGTCAGTGTGCCCAAAAGAGTGTACAGGGTGGTGCATTTTTATGTGCTCCACGGGGATTAAAGCTCCATCTTTCTCTCTCACATAGGGTATCGATCGGACCAACTCGTTCAAGTTGGGCTTGGGCTGAATGTTCTGAAGACCAACCCACCCAAGTTGCAACCGTTATCCAAGCTCGACCAGTGCAAATTAGGCTAAAAAGATCAACTGAGCTAGTCATGCTCATGTCAGCCCTAATGGGCATCATTGCTCAATTTTTGAGAAGATAAAGACATTTCGCATTAACGATAATCCAAAAGACATTTATAAGAAAGGGTGGGATATTAGCACCTGCGTTATTATGCTCCACACCCACCTTTAAAAAAGAACCGGAGGTATTTTTACACCCATTCGAAAACAAAAACAAAAACAAAATAACTACCACTATCACCATCTCTCTCTTGTTCCATGAAATCTTTCCCACCCCACTTTGTCTTCTCCAAATGCCACCCTTTGCCATCACCTCCCTTCTCCACCATCACGACTGACACCCAGTGGTAGCCAACGAACTGCAAGACCCCGGTTAAGGGAATATGAGTTGGCGGGGTGAGCTCCAAGTTAGTAAATTCACGTATTATACGTGTTTAATACCCAAATTTTTTAAATTTTTGACAAACGTTTAATATTTTCGTATAAAATAAAAAATCATGAATTTTTAGACGACGCAAATAAAAACACGTATTATTACTGTTTAATACACGAATTTTATGTTTTTTTTTAATAAAAACATATTAAATGGCCGCATAAAATTAAACAATTGGTAAAGGTTGGTAAAGGTCAGGCTTTTTAAGACTAAACGAATATAACATTTCAACAATGACTGAATTTTTTTTATCCCAAACCGAATTAAACTAGAACTTTTCCCGTTTTGAATTGTTGCTGCATACCGAATTGCTAACTATAGTGAGCTATAAGAGCTCTCCTTATGAGGGTGCGAAGAAAACACATTTTTTAGCCAACTAAACTAGGGGTGGAATTTTGACCAGACGGGCCTGGTCACCTCGGGCCCAATTGTTTTTCGAACTGGGCCAAAATCCCAGGAAATAGGCCCAAGGTCCATAGGTATGGGCTTCGGGCTAGGCCTCAACTCAGTTCACCTTGGGCCCAATTGTTTTTCGAACCAGGCCAAAATCCCAGGACCTTGGCCCAAGATCCATAGGGATGGGCCTCGGATTAGGCCTCAACCAGGGTCGGGCCTGGTCAATTTTAAAAAAAATAAAAAGACTGGTTAGGCTATTTTTAGGTTGGGCCAGGCTTCAAGGGGTAGGCCTCGGCCCGGCCCATGAGCTGGTCTGACTCTGACCCGGGCTGTAGTCGGGTTTGGCCCAAAAATCCGGCCGGGCCGCAGGCCAATTTTACACCCCTAAACTCAACTAAAGTAGTAGAAATCAAGGTTTAAAGGAGGCTGTTTTAACGGTTTAATGGACTGGGGGCGTTACCGTTTAAACGGCTGTTTTAACGAATTGAAACGGTCAGGGGCAAAATTTTGAAAATTAAAAAGAAAAATATGAAATTTAACGGCTGTTTTTTTCAAAAAAAATTTCAGAATTTAACAGCTGTTAAAACAATTTTAAAGGCCGTTAAATTCAAAAGCGTTAAACGTGTTTAAACGGTTTTAACAGAAACAGGCTTGGGGCGTTACCGTTTAAACGGACGTTTTTAAAACCATGGTAGAAATGATTACTAATACTGGCTGGAATGTTAACGAAAACCCTAGATGATTTGTGACCTACCATAGGGACACGCCCATCTGAGATTGAAAATGTCATGTAATTTACTAAAAAAAAGGGGGCGGTGGATTTTATTCTGGAGGCACTGCTAACTGTAGTTGCGAGTTCTCCACTGTTAAGGGGAACTTCAGTGGATGGCCACCTTAGTCCTCTAAGAGTGTGCCACGTTGCTCATATTGTGCCCTGTCATCAGCCTCAATGACAAGGTCCTGTCATCAAAGTTTTACTCGAACGCCATGATGAAAAACTTTATCCCTCTCAACATCCAATCCAATGCCATCTTCACATTCTCCAATGAGCTTTGTGCCTTCCAATATCACAGCATTCTCAATCATGGTGATTCTCTCTCCAAGGTAATTTCGGGCCGGCAATAACCTTTTTCCAATCCAATCCCTTCCAAAAGAGTTTTGTCCATCCATTGACTATAGCCACTGAGCAGTTGATAATCTGAGTAGTCCATTCAGCGCCCCATCTTCTCGTGGTAGTCCACTTTGTTTGCGTACGATTTTATAGGACGTGATTGGGCTGTTGGTGCCAAGGTTTAAAGGAGACCGTTATAACGGAATAACGGACTGGGGTGTTACCGTTTTTTCCGTTATAACAAAAAAATGCTCAAGGGCAAAAACGGAAAAACGGGAAAATAATGGAAATAGCGGGAAAAAACAAAAAAAAAGGCGCTGAATTTTAAAATTTGAATTTCAAAAATGAAAAATAACCGAAAAAACAGAATATAACGGAAAATAACGAACGTTTTTTCATAAAAATTTCCAGAAATAACAGTCGTTATTTTCGTTATAATGGAAAATAATGGCAGTTATTTTTTGGGCGTTTTAACGGTCCATAATGTAATGGGGTAGGTCCGAATCCGTTATAACAGCCGTTATTTTCGTTATAACGGGCGTTTTTTAAACCTTGGTTGGTGCTATTAATAATTCTGGGCTATAAGGCCTATCCAATACATGCTCAATCGATTGGATGGTACGGATTAACGGTGTGATCAAATAATGGGAATGATTCAGGTAGATCCGGTTATAACTTTACATAGGGCAAACCAATTCTTGCTCCGAGTCATATCTATGTTCAAGGATCCATACCCTAACCAAGATTTGAACAAATCCCATTAATAAAATGGCTCAGGCTCCGAGGAGCCCCTTTTTCTTACCCCTCTCGGTGTTGTTCGTGCGCTTGGCCGTGGATTTCACGAATCCATGGGTGCCGAACGATGCTTATCATCACTGTCCAAAGTGAAAAAAAAGTGATGCCAGCTCTGCACTGACAACCACCGTTGGATTCTCGACCTAGTACACCAACACTAAGAGGGGTAAGAAAAAAGGAGATCCCTGAATTAGAAAAAAAGTGATGTCTACAAGGGGACGCCACGTGCACCTTACATATGGCTTACTCTTATAAACCAATGACCGTATAGATGTTTGGCACATCCCTAGTTGGACCTACATAACATAATTCATCCAGATTAGTAATTTCTATCCATTGGATTAGTCTTTTTCATGATTATTTTTAACAGTGGATTTCTAGCAGTATTTGAGATACTCAGATTCAAAGGTTATTAATCACTAATCATGCCGATTTTGGTGACTTAGGTCCATCTAGGAGATGGACCAAACATCCATATGGTCAGTAACCTCTAATAGCGTGCCATGTGGCTCAGACTTTGGGTCTGTAGTCAACTTTGATGATGGACACCAGAATCCAATTTAAGAGCTCAGGTGGGTTCAATAAATGTGTATGCCTTTTGAGACTAAAAGACCAAAACACATTTGCCAAGTGAATAATTTATGAAACAAAACAAGGTCCTTTTCGGAAAAGAAAGTTTTTTATTTTATTTTTGCCATGGGTGACACGTGCTTACATGGGTGATGTGTGCTTTGACACGAAAAGACCGAAAAGCCCCTACTAAGTAAATAAATAAAAAGGGCATTTTAGGAATATAAAAAATAGCGTTGATAACACACTAAGAATAGATGCCATGTAATAAAGGATAGAATAGATGCCATGTAATAAAGGATCCTGGCAGATTCAGGGCTTGTTGGGCGGCACATATGCGCGAGTGAATGTAAGGGAGTTTTGGGAAGAAGAGGCAAAATAGGACCCAAAGGGCAGTCTGAAAGATTAAGTTGGAAAAGTCAAAGCTACCCATAGTTCATGCAAATAGGTACGAAAAGACAAATAACTTCAACGGAAAATTGCAGAAAAGAAAATAAACTTTAATTTATTTACAAAAAAGAATACAACTTTTCGCAAATCCCAAAAAAGAAAACGAAACGCCCTTTGAAAGGGCGTTTCTTCTGCTGTCAGTCCAATCAGTCCTCGAATGACTGATGGCTGACACGTCTGACAAACGCCCTTTTAAAGGGCGTTTATTCTTGAGAAATTTTAAAAAAATGTCCCATAATTCCTCAACTTCTAAACCAATCTACGAATATCGGAATGATCTGAATTTTTGTGAGGATGATCTCCTCACCGTAGAGATCATCCTCACCAAAAATCAACCATTGATTCATCTTCTGGGTACGCCAAAATGGGCGTAAAATTTGGGGTATCAAAAAACGCCCTTTAAAAGGGCGTTTGTCAGTAAAAAACGCCCTTTAAAATAACGTCTGTCAGGTTGTCAGATGTCGGACCGACACTGACAGACGTTTTTCAAAAAGGCGTTTATTACTGAAAAACGCCCTTTTAAAGAACGTTTTTTAATAAACATGTGCCACGTCATGAAACGCCCTTTTAAAGAGCGTTTCATTTTCTTTTTTGGGATTTGCGAAAACTTGTATTCTTTTTTGTAAATGAATTAAAGTTGGTTTTCTTTTCTGCAATTTTCCGTAACTTCAAACATGATTTTTTTTTGGGAATAAACAGAAAAGTAGAATAGATTGAACATATTGGTTCCTATTATTTATAAAGTATTGTTTTTAAATATCCGACGTTTTGAACCCTAGTCCTTGGGTTTATTACTTTTTACTTTTGTCTTTTCCTTTTACACTCTAAAAACTTCATAAATCGTTAGAATGAATTTTTTTGGACCAAAAACTTTAGAGCCTTTTCTCATTGTGTGTGTATTTCTTGTTGAAGCTTTAGTCCCACATTGGATAGAGACAAGTCCACGTAAAAAATCACATAGCGTGTGCCATGCCACTCTTGATTGGACACGTAATGATTTAATTTTTTAGGCAAAATTCTTTTGAAAATTCATTATTTTCTTAACGAAATCGACTTTTGACCGTAAGTGTTCGCAAGGGTCAACAATCTCGTGGTCCTAATGACTGCATTGATGTTCAGCCCACCTATGATGGATAAACACACTAAAAATCAGCTTGATTGATGATTTCTAGCCATTGGATTTATTACTAAAAAAAAATGCTTGAATCCAATGGCTAGAATCAATCCTAAAAAGTACCAAAATCTATGGCTAGATATAACCAATCATGTTAATTTTTGGTTTGTATATCCAACAAGAGGTCTGCTAAACATCCATGTGGTTAGTGGGCAGGGGCCTTCTCTCACCCGGACAGGGGACCTTCTCTCACAGTCTCACCTGGGCCTAAGGCGACCACCTTATTGGCCTAATGGTAGAGACGGCCTTGAGTACTGCCTATTGTTGATCAGGCTGTCAAATCTTGGGATTTAAACCTCCAGAGGCCTGTCAGCAATACATACAGAGTACAAGGGGCAAATCTCCATTAGAACAGCGCATCTAACACGTACCTCATCCTTTCTAAACCAATAATTCCCATCTCTTCTTCCTATTACAGATTGATTACATAGATTACAATTGTGTTGAATTGAAGAGTTTACAAGTAAGCCTTTATTTTTGGATTCTTCTGCTTTGTTGATCATCAGGCTGTTAAGTCTTGGGGTTTAAATGTCCGGAGGCCTGTCAGCAATACATACAGAGCACATGAGGCAAATCTCCCTTAGAACAGCATGTCTAACGCGTGCCTCAACCTTCCTAAACTGATAATTTCTAACTCTTCTTCTTATTACAGATAGATTACGATTGTGTTGAATTGAAGAGCTTACAAGTAAGCCTGTATTTTGGATTGTTCTGCTTCTCTTGTTATTCTTCTAATTGTTTCAGAAACACAGATTTTTATTTCTAACAGTTGCTACTACAATTGGATTCTACTTGAATCATGGACAATGTGTGTTATAAGAATCGATTCAAATTATACACAACCGAAGAAAAAAAGTAGTATTTGAAGAGCAATGTATCTTTGTACAATTTTATCGTATCTCCTGTATAAAACTAGAACAGAACGTCTTTCTCATCGACATTCAAATCCGTTAAACCTGTCTAAAACACTCTCAGAGAAGTGGAAGGGAAGAAGTAAAGACAGTTAGAAATCTAAAATGCACCAAAAGATGTAACTTCCAAGAAAATTAATTATCAAATTAGGACCGACTAAACTAATGAATTAGGATTAGTACCACCATTAACTTCGCTTTTGTCAGGGGAAAACTCCATTTGTCTTCTCTTTGATCCACTCCTTGGTTCATCTTCCTTCCCATTGTCCATTGACGACTTTCTCTTCGACTTGCTCTTTGTTTCCTCTTCTTTGTCGTCAACAAACGATAAGAACGTTTGGAGGCGTGTAGACCTTGAACTACTATTACTACTAGCAGGATCGGATTCTTTGGGGAAATGCCGACTGAATTGGCGTACCATCAAAATGAAGTATATCACAAGAGCAGAAAAGCATGCTATCCCGCATATGAGAAAGAGTCCCCAGAAGCTCCTAAGGTGAAGCCGGTCCGATTCAAGCTCGGTGCTCTGTGAACTACAAGCGCTTCTCGTTAGCCACTTGTCGTGGATCCTTTGGAGATCGCCGTTCTCTGACAGTGTCAGAATGGCAGTTGACAAGTCAACAGCTAAGGGAGAGTCACGTGGAAATGCCTAATAAGAAACAAAGCATAAGGAAAACAATCAATTTTTTTATTACATGCCGTCAACTATGTTACTTGATGAAAAAACATTTATAATCCTAGAAATGCTAACAAGAAATTATGATATATATCAACTTGGGTTTGAACATGATCTGAAAGACGAGAGTTGAAATCCCTCTTCGAACAGAAGAAGCATCTGTTTCAAGGCTGACTTGCCTCAATGTCAAAGGTAGCAGCAATACTTTGACGAGTCAGTACAAAACCATACAAGTTTCCATTTTGTCTGAGTCAATCATGAAACAGAGGTTTCATTCCTTTATCCTAGCAAGCATGTAGGTATGCGTCCAACATGGCAATTTTCTTCAGGACAATAGTGTTTGCTTAAGTTGATACTTACAAATCCCCACCCGCTTTTGGTGAACTCTTGGCCAACAATTGAAAACCTGCACTGGCTTGAGAGGAAGAGGTCTACATACGGTCGTTCGTCAACCACAGCAGCAACAGTACCACTTTCAAGGGCCATAGCATATTTTTCTGGTGACTCGAGAGCAACAAGTCTAGATTTAGGAATGTTGAGTTCTTCGTTCAAGTAGTTTTCAGCAAAAGACCCTACTTGGAATCCAATAGGTTCAGTGCTTGTTATCAAGCTTTCAATTCCTTTTATGGGTGAAGATAGCTGTTGCACCGTGAGGATTGAAGTCAGACTTGCAGTGTAGCTCGAGTTGATTATCAAAACCACAAAAAGCCATATGATCAACACTAAGCGACCGAGGGTGCTCACTGTGTTCTCTCCTGCAAAAACAAGAAAAGCCCCACCTCGATAAAATTGGTTAAGCTACCTTTTAACACCAGTAAGGAAACAATATTCGACATCAGTGTGGCTTCACTTACTGTGGGCAAAAAATAAAGTTGAGAAGCTAAACCTGCAAAGTGAGATGACAAAAGACAATCAGACATCCTACATGAAGCATGAGTAAGAAGACATGATCCCAACACAAGAGGCATGTAACTGAAGAGGGAAGTACACTTGAGTCAGTGAGCCTGGATGCTCAGACCCATTTTAAGCTGTCCATACAACAGACCTCAACGTGTTGATATATTATGAGGTCTGTTGGATGGCTGATGGGGTCATACTGTCCCTAGTGTTCCCAATATTGATAAATTACAATCACATTTAAGAAAGAAAATGAACCCCTACCACAATCTTTATTCCCGCAGTATCAATTTCTTATTGATAAAAATCAGATATGGTGACTCGATTAGTATATGAAGTACTACCATTTGCAAAATTTACGATCTTATGAATTTCATCCTGGGTTGCCAAATTTAAACGAACATAATTGTCCTAGAGAACCTAGACTGCTAGACAATCAACATTGTGCGAGAACTTGAACCATCTCCTAACATAAACCTCTCTATTTGCAGATATTGTATAAAGAACGATGAAAGTGAGCTTCCCATTTCTAATTCAGGAACTAGACAGGATTATTTTGATCTGAATTTGAAGCTACTGTAATATTATAAAAGTGTTTTATCTGAGACGTCTACTTCTAATCAAATTTGTTTGATCAAAATCCTGGTTGCACTTAAACCATAAGCCGAAGATGTTAGGGGTATTTTCTATTCAGACAAACAGTTAATGAATCTCTAAGTACTCACCATAGAATCGTAACAACTTGTTTTTTAGGAGGGCCCCGGAACTCATCATTCATCCTATGCTCCAGAATCCACACAACTGCTCCCACGACAAGGAAGAAAGCTGCTGTGACAGCCCACATCATTGGAGTAAATGGCCGCAGGAAAGCCCAAGCACTTGAGTTCAGCTTCCTAACTTTGACCACTACAACTAAACCTGACTCGATATATGGCTGCGTAAAATCCACAATCCTTGTTCTGTTCGTGACAATCGCGATATCACCTACAGCAGCATCAAAAGCCTATAGGGACCAAAACCAGAGAATCAGTAAGAATAACCAAATACCAACCTATATCTTAATAATTCATGGAAAAAATATTTTATGTTTTTGCTTACATTTGATGTGATTGAAGTCACAAGCTCAGTGTAGCTTGGGTTCATCAGACCGTTTCCATAGGGGATGAACCTATATGGAACGGCATATGGTAGCAAGTTTACGGCAGCAAGAAATACGTCTATGCAGTATCCCTTGATCACATCGGTACCTTTTACTAGTGAGACAAATTCCCGATAACTAGCTCGATTAGGGACTCCAATCCTCAACTGTCTTCCATTGTTTGGGAAGACCCATCCCCGAGGTTTTATCGTTGTTTCCCCGGGCCAGATTACACTGTATAGTTTTTGGTTTGAAATCGAACGGTTAGGTGGCTTCGCGTAGAGCATCTCAGGAGGCACAACAGATAACCCCGAATAATTAGACCAGTACCCAACCTGCCGAAACCCAGTTCCAATCACATTAATCACATCGAATGCAGGACGAATGATGGACCTATCTGTATTAAACCGAAGCGGGCCAGTTAGACCCGTCATATTGGTTTGCAATATATTGTGCAGCAACTGGTTCCCTCCGTCAAAAATACTCATCGCTTCAAGGTGCAGAGTCCCTCCAGCTACATCACTTAACTTTGAATCATTAGAGAATGAAATGGTATTGCCTTGATCAAAGAATGCCTTAACTGCATAAGCAAGCATCCATACCGTATCATAGGCATATAGAGCATAGGGATTCAACCCAATAGAGCCATCACTCAGCTGGCTCCACCTAGAGGAGAAAGCTCTTTTCCTTTTTGAATCTGGTGTATGTGGACGCAGTGTAAGAACTCCTTGGATTGAATCTGCAACCGCTGGAGAGAGGGGAGAGGTAGAATCCAAAACAGTAGAGAGCCAGGTGGTAGCTATCCACACATACCCACTCCCCATCATTCCAAGCTTTTGGGATACATCAAATACCATGAGACCCGATTTGGAGTAAGTATGTAAAACAATTATCCGCGACTCCATCAATGCCACCTTAACCAGTATATCTGTAATCTCATCTGGAGTTGCTCCAGGGTCAGGGGGAAGTGCTGCTTTGTAAGAAATTTTACAGCGCCGCTCCGCAAGTTTATCGCCTAATGCAGCTATACCATTTCGTCCATGATCATCATCGGTGAAGACCGCAATTACTTCTCTCCAACCATAGTAACTAACCATCTCGGCTATCGCGGCCATCTGGAACAGATCACTTGGGGATGTCTGCACAAAGAAGGGGTATTGAAGGGCAGAGAGAGTGGGGTCTGTGGCCGTGAAAGACAGCAGCGGGACTTGGAGTTCATTTGCAAGATGTGAGAGTACATGAGCCATTACGGAATTTTGTGGGCCAATTATAGCCACAGTATCAGTCTCCATGTACTGTAAAGCTGTGATCAGTAATGAAATTCGGATAACAACAAGTATTAGATTATCGAACAAAGAGCAATAAGCATCAGTGAAAGTAAGTAAACAGCAATATAGAGGAACAATCAAGAGATATTCAAAGCAAAGTACCCCCAATAATGCCGAAAAATCCACTGTAATTGGAGTCGTGCGTTGATAGAACCAGTTTCCTTCCACCGAGAACACTGGGATCAGAATTCACATCTTCCACAGCAGCCTTCATGGCAATCTTTGAAACTCTCCCATTGATAGAATCGAAGGTGAAAATAGCTCCAATGTTCACACTATCAGGTCTCGAAACCCCGTTTGAGATTATCCCAAAATAGAGAAACGATAGCAGTAGAAGCCAAACCAGATTCATGGTGAGATAAAAGGATGAAGAGCCTAATTATCTGACCCTGATTTCAAAATGAAACAGAGCTCACATATTCAAATCAAGGGAAAGAAACAAAATACCCAACACACAAGAACATATAACCATAGATTGGTAAAACCCAAAACCAGTATCTCCAAAAAAAAAGGAAATAACAAGAATACAACAATCCAATCAGAGTAAGACGTATCAGAAATAAAAAAAAATTGGTTTGTTCAATTCCAAACCCAAAACCCAATCCAGGGCTAAACAAAATCTCCCGGGAAAAGAGATAATACCCATCAGAATTTTGACTAAAAGAAGCAAAAACAAGGTCTTTTGAACTTTAAAAAAAAAAAAAAAATCAAAACCCAAAAATCTCTGCTAATAAGAGAACTCCAGGGAGAAACAAAAAGTACCCATTAAAGTTTAGGCTAAGAGAAATGAAAACCAGGTTCTTGCATGATGAAACAAAAAAAAAGATAAGAGACTTACCTCAAAAGGGAGAAACCAGGGTGGAATCAGAGGTAGAGCAGTTATGCACACAAACACCAATTTTAAGGATACATTTATGCAGAAGAAGTGCAATAAAGATTCAAAAAGATAGAAGCAAAGAGAAAAAAGAAGACCCACAAGAGAAAAAAGCTTGAATTTCTTTCACATGGAAGAGGAGTAGCCACTTTGCTCAGCAGTGGGTACCTTGTATTTTAAAACCAAAATTAACAGAATACTTGAAGATAGAGAAAGAAAAAACTGAGAACCTACCAAATACCTGTTCAGCAATTGGGTTACCACTAGATTTTTTTTATTTTTTAAGGGTTTTTTTTATTTATTTTTGTCACAGTTACACGTTTTTTTTGTCACAGTTACACTTTGACAATGGCAATTGGAATGATTGAAATTGTGAAAATTGTGAGATGTAGTGGGAAATGTGTTGTGAAATTGTGGGGAGGAGGAGGAGTATTCATATGAGCACTAATTTTGACACGTGGCATGCATGATGATGGGGTGATGATGAATGGAGATGCACCATGACACATGCAATTTTTTTTTCATGACATGGAAATTGATGAAAATTAATAGAAGCTCTCTCGAAGGACACCATGTGTACAAGAAGACAAAATTTAACACAAATATCTGTACTGTTTTTAATTCTTGTACACGTGACTTTAAGAGACTGTAGCACGGATACGATCCCGATCCGGATCGTGTAGCCCAGAGACGAAGTGAGAGACCGCAGGGAAATGTTGATCTCGGCCTGAGACGATCCATTTTTGGATTGGAACGTTGGGCTCTGATCCCGATCCAGATCGCCTGATGCAGAATGGGATCGGCTGAGACTTCGAACCATGTAGTGTAGGAACTATCCGATTCATGAGATTTATGGTCCATGTAATAACAATTGTAAAGGGTAAAATAATCATTTGGGTATTAATAAGTCCATGTCATGTGGACCGGGGATCGCTCCAGACTCTTCTTGCCGTTGAGGAGTAAAACTTCTATCACACGAAATAGTAAATCACACAATCGCAAGCCAATGAGTTCTCGGCACGTACACAAGTGCTTTGCAACGTACCCATTGCTTTAGCTTTTAGGTGTACGTGCCGAGAACCCATTGGCTGTGTTTGTGTGATTTGCAATCCAATTGTGACAGAAGTTTTACACGCCTTTAAGCATAGGTACCATTTTCCATGGTGGCGGGAGGGAATGATGACGAGGATGATGTGGAAAGGTAACCTTGTGATGTTTTGAGTAAAACTTTTGGGAGTAAAACTTCTGTCCCAATGGGATTGTAAATCACACAAAACACAGGTATACCTGAGATCTTTTCATTTGCGGAAGCGGCATTTTTGGTAGTCACCACTGCCATCTGGGCCCACTGACTGCATGGATGTTTAGCCCACCCTTTAATAGATATTCATACAAAAAAATCAGCTTGCTTAATGATTTTTGGCCGTTGGTTTTAGTACTCAAAATATGGTTGTATTCAACGGCTATAAGAACGCCTTAAACGGTGCTAAAAAGTGCTAAAATCTAATAGTTACAGATTACCAATCAAGGTGAATTTTGGTATGTACATTCACCGAGGGGTGGGATAAAGATAAACATCCAAGCGGTCAGTGGGCCAAGGTGGCAACCGTGACTACCAAAAATGCCGCTTCCGCAAATGAACAGTTTCAGGCATACCTTGTTACATCTTTTTCCTTGGGATAATTCGATAAAACGGAGATACTGAAATAGCCGAGTAAAACTTGCCTGACCGCAAGTCAGTGACCGTCCCCCAAAATATGAACCATGTGGCACATTTTTAGAGGACAATGACCGTATGGATTTTTGGTCAATCCCTAGGTGGGCCGACATACCAAAAAAATAGAACTGATTAAGATTTCGAAGCGTTTGATTGGAATCATTTTCATGGATTTTAACCGTGTGAATTTGAGCATTATTTGGGGTATAAGATCGAAAGGTTTGAAATCACTAATCAGACTGATTTTTGGTTAGTAGATCTACCTAGGGATTCGCTAAACATCCATACTGTCAACATCGTCCAAAAATGTGCCACGTAGCTCATATTATGGGCGGTTAGGGCTTCCGGCGTCAAGCAAGTTTTACTCGAAAGAGCCCCTCTTCAGTGGGTTTTAAATGGCGCCAATGGCCCGGGACAAACCAGCACAAGGAGTGAAGGTACACTTTATCTAATGAAAATGAGGAGTAAAACTTCTGTCACAACGGATTGCAAATCACACAATCACAAGCCAATGAGTTCTCGGCAAGTACCCCTGTGCTTTTGCTTTGAGGTGTACGTGCTGGTAACTCATTGGCTGGTGATTGTGTGATTTGCAATCTGTTGTGACAGGTTTTACTCGAAAATGAGACACAAGTGGCTCAGATTTTTTTATTTTTTATTTTTGTAATCAGATAGAGAAATAACGGGAAGGAAACAAGAAACCATCAGTAGTGGGCCTAGTGGCTATGGGCCCCACAGACAAAACCGCATGAGCAAGCCAGCGAAGGGGGGCCCAATGGACCACTGCCGAGGGTTGAGCCAGCGTTTAACCTTATTGGTGATAGTATGTCGATTTTGTCTTTGATTCATCGGTGTATTGTGACGGTTTATATACGTGGAATTTTTATTTTAATAATCACGTGGAAAAATAATTTAGTTCATTTTTTGGCCAACCAAAATTGCTCCACACATGCTTATCATAAGAAGAAAAAAAAAGGGCCACCCATACCAAGGGTTTGAAATGGTCCGTTATAACTCATCATAGTTAGCAATTCGGAGTACGGCAAAAATTAGGTACGGGGGAGCACAATTCCGATTTGATATTTCAAAATTGAGGTTCGAGAACATTTCGATCAAGTTAGAAATGTGTGAATTTTTCTAAACCTCTGAATAAGACGTTGGTCAATTCATATTTTTTTTTTTTTTTTTTATTGAGTAATTGGGACGGTTTGTATATAATTGGAGAATTACGAACTATACTTATAACAGACACTTGACGCCACTGTTACGTCCGTTATAGAAGGTCACATCAATCATATCTGAGTCAAAAGTAAAATAATGGACAAAAATAACAGCCATTATTTCTGTAGTTAGGACACTAACCCCTTTATTTTTCTTCTAATTTTAATGTGGTTGGGGAGCTATTAACATTTTTTTAAAAGCACCACCCATACGTGGGGTGTGGAATCCACAGCAGTTTTCAGAATTGCCTTCTCCATTCATGTGGGCCCCACCCATAGAACAATTTCGAATTTGCAGAAAAATATATTTGCGATAAAAAAAACAAAATTTCAGCTTTTTAAAGAGCATTTAGTTTTTTTTTTGGAAATTTTCAAAAGTTATTTTTATTGTTGTAAATACATTAAATTTAGTTTTCGTATAAGAAATTTTCCATAAAAAAAAAAATAACATTTTCAGCTTTTTACCTGTTTTACTAACATTTTTCCCATTTGACAAATACCCTTCTCAATTTACCTTGGCTCAGGCTCCAGTTACAGGGACACAATACGAACCACGTGTCATACTCTTAGAGGACTTTGACTGTATGGATGTTTGGCCAATCCCTAAGTGGGCCTACAAACCAAAAATCGGCCTGGTTAGTGATTTATAGGCGTTGGATTGGACTTATTTTCATGGGTTGATCTCAACTGTGGGAATTTGAGCAGTATTTGAGGTAAAAATATCAAACGTCTATAAATCACTAATTAGACTCATTTTTGGTTTGTAGGTCTACCTAGGGATTGACCAAACATCCATACAATCGGAGTCCTCTAAGAGTGTGCCACGTGGCTAATATTGTGTCCCTGTAACCAGAGCCTATCATTTTAGGGCAGGAACTGGAGCCCAAACCATTTACATTGGACTTAACATATAAAAGAGCAAGGACATATTTGTTTGAAAGACTATTTTCGTTGTTGAACGTGAAAATATTGAGTGGAAGAGGTAAAAAGTTGAGTTGAAAAATCAATTTTCTCAATTTCCTTATGTAGGTGGATGGAGCTTTTATAGATGTCCTCTCATGCTGCTTTCAAAGCTCCCAAAGAGACAAGACTACTTACCCGAAAAAATACAAAAAAGAAAGAAATGAAGAATTGTATTGGAGCTATTGATGGGACACACGTTAGTGCATCTGTACCATCAGGCAAGAAACAAATATCGTATCAAGCAAGGAAGATGATTCTCCCTACTCAAAATGTCATGTATGCATGTGACTTTAATATACGTTTTACCTTCGTCCTAGCTGGTTGGGAAGGGACAACAAATGATTCAAGGGTATTTATGGAGGCAATAACTAACGAACGCTTGTATTTTCCTCATCCTCCAGAAGGTTACTTTTGTTTTACATTCTCTAATAATTTCTTTATATTCTATTACATTCTCTAATTTATAAAGTGATTTTTTTTAAGAAAATATTATGTGGTTGATTCTGGGTATACTAATACAACTGGATTTTTTACTCCATATAAAGAGGAGTGATATTATCTAAATGATTATAGAGGGCGTGGTAGACTACCCCGAACTACAAATGAGGGATTCAATTATACTCACTCATCATTAAGTAATGTTATTGAGATATGCTTCGGGGTAGTTAAAGCTCGCTTTCTCATTTTGAAAATGATGCCATCTTATAACTGTCGCAAGCAACGAAATATCATTATAGCCGCATGTACATTGCAATATTTCATTAGAAAGCATACTCTCGTAGATGATTTGTTTGAAATGTTTGCGGTAGATGATATGGTTATTCTTGGTGAGGTTGGTGTTGAAGCAGATCAAGTTTCTACTGTAAACATGGACCACGGACAACATATGATGAGAGCAATAAAATATGATATATGTTGGAACATGGCCACATATTACCGACCGCATATGTAGGCCATTTGATGCTTTTGAGATTTTTCTTTTCAAGTTTTAATCCCTAGGGAATATTGTTATGGTGTATTTCCAAGATTCTGCATCTGGGTGCTAATGAGTTTTTAAACTTCATTGTTGTGATATATTACGATAAGTAAAACGTAATCACTTGAAAAATTCCTATAGGGTTGATTGCATTTTTCATGCCTTTTATAATCTCTTTTGAAAATTGGAGAGATTGAATGGGTAAAGTTTGTGAGGGTTGATACCAAAGACTTTGATTCAAAGCCCTCTATTCACATTTGAGTTAACCAATCTCGTTAAAATTAGGCCAACTCTGTGGAAACACCAAAAATTTAAAATTTTCAGCCACCTTTATAAATAATTTATTAAAATATGACATGTATAAAGTTGTATGAAAATAATTTTTTAACTTAATACATGCCAAACTAACTTTTTCACTATTTGACTTATAAGTCGGTGTTTTACCAAACAAGCTTTTGCTTCAAAATGATAAACTTTTATTTCATCAACTTAATTTAGAAGTTACTTTTTTGCTTCCACCGGTTTGCAAATGGGCCCTAAGAGACAAGACTGAAGTTCAAAATGCCCTTTTTTGTTTTTGAGTAAAACTTTGATGACAGTCCGCAATGTGTGCCACGTGGCACATTCTTAGAGGATTCGGACCTTATGGATGTTTGACCAATCCTTAGGACCTATAAATATAAAATCAGTCTGATTAGTGATTGTATACCTTTGGATCTTTGTACCTCAAATAATGGTCAATAATGCTCAGACTCCCACGGTTGAAATCAACCCATGAAAATAACTCCAATCCAAACGCCTAGAAATCACTAATCAGGCTGATTTTTGGTTTGTAGGTCCACCTGGGATTGGCCAAACATCCATAGGGTCAAAGTCCTCTAATAGTGTGCCACGTGGCTCATATTGCTCACTGTCATCAAAGTTTTACACCTCATTGCTGTCTTCTGGCCCCGACAGCATGGATGTTTACCCCCACCCCTTGGTAGACATTCATACAAAAGTAAGTTTGTTTGATGATTTTTAGCCGTTGGTTTTAATACTGAAAAAATAAATAAAAAATAGTTGAATTCAACATCTAGCTAAAATCTAATGGTTAGAGATCACCAATCACGATGATTTTTGATGTGTACAGTACATCCACCAAGGCTTGGCCTAAACATCCACACGGTCAGTGGGCCCAGATGTGAGTAAGAAAAATGGCGCTTCCTCACGCCAAAAAAACGTCAGGTATACTTTATTACATATTTTTCCTTTATTTTATTTTTTTTTAAATCTATGCGGGCGTATTACTTGTTTTAAGAGAATTTTTAAATGGGAGATTTTGAAGCCAATTTTATTTGTTGAGTCTTGGGACATACTATGTACAAATTCAATTAAGGGTATTTCAGAACTACTCCCCAGAAAATTGTTAAATTAGACAGACCCCATATACTTCTTTAAATTAGAATCACCCCCAATCGTGTTATTTGAGATTGAGATCCTCCTTGTTTTGTTTGTTAACGGTCAATGGAGGATGAGATGACGCTGATTTTAAGAAGTATAGGAGGGGGGTCTTTCTAATTCTACCAATTTTTCATTGGTGTTATGCTAAAATGCCCTTCAATTAAATTCAAAATCTCTCGTTCTTGTTTCTCTACATCCAATAGCATCAAGGAACCATGGAGCTTGATGCTGCTGCTCGTGCAGACAATACATAGAGCCACAGGGAGTAAAACTTCTATCACAACAAATTGTAAATCACACAATCACAAGCCAATGAGTTCTCCGCACGTACACAAGTGCTTTTTGCAAGGTACCCATGTGCTTTTGCTTTGAGGTGTCCGTGCCCAGAACTCATTGGCTGTGTTTGTGTGATTTGCAACTTTGTTGTGACAGAAGTTTTACTCGGCCACAGGTATCAGATTTCAGATGGTGATAATCCATTAAATCAGACCAATCAGATGATCCTAACCCTCCCATATATTGATCTTCGAACCAAGGTTTAAAAAACGGCCGTTATAACGAAAATAACGGTAGTTATAACGGATTCAGACCTCCCCCATTATGTTATGTACCATTAAAACCCAGAAAATAACGGCCATTATTTTCTGAAAACTATTGAGAAAAAAAATTGCCCGTTACTTTTATTTTTTTTCCGTTTTTTTTTAAATCTGAAATTTAAATTTCAAAATATGAATCTGGCGCCATTTTTCCCGTTATTTTCGTTATTTCCCTTTTTGCCCGAGTGGAAAACGGTAACGCCCCCAGTCCATTATACCGTTGTAACGGCCCCTTTTAAACCTTGCTTTGAAGTTTTGAACTTTTAACTGTTTATTATTTAATGGTGACAACTGTAGATGTGCCTACCTAATGGAATATCTGGACTGTTGAATTAGTGGGCAACACGTATGGTCTGGATCCCATAAATGAGCCTTATTAGAGGTTGACTAGTCGTTTTGTGGGGTCCATTTTAATAAGCACATCATTTGATTTCTGTGTGCAGAGCCTTGTTAGCAATCATCTATTAATTCGCAAATTTTATGTTTTTTTTCAAGAAAAGTTTTATTCGTCCGAATATTTAAATAATTTGAAAAAATTCGATTTTTTTCACGCTCAAACGAATTGAACGCGTTTTTAAGAATTTTTGAAAAATTCTTTTAAAAGAACAACGGGCCACAACCGTTGTTTTTTTAAAACAACGAACCAGAACTAAAACCGTTGTTTTTTTATTCCCAGAAAAAATAACCAATTACTCTACCACTCGGGTAGATCTTAAGCAATCACCACCCATAAGTGCAATAGATATCATTAACCTAGACCATGGGCCTTTTCGATCACCCATTGACACCGTGAAGGTAAGTATATTTTTCACCTTATATTCTAGTCCTATTTATACAACTCAAACTCCCTTAACTATCACTTATTTCCTCCTTATATTCTAATCCCTTTGATTTATTTAGCTAAAGATAAAAAAGTAATTAGAACAAAACGTGCTTTTTGGTTTACTCAACCTCAAGTTTAATATTGACTCCCTTTCAACATGTACCGAAATTCTAGTAACTATAATACATTGGACTATGGTAGCTATATTATTAAATATATTGATTCTCTTTCAAAATATACAGAATTTTTTGTTTCTAAATTTTTAAAGTAGAACGTATAAACCGTATGCCGCATATTTGCGGTTTAGTGAATTTTTAACCGAATATTTGACCGGATTTTTGAAACCCAAAATTGAATAAAACTCAAATTTTTCCCGCATCAACTTTTTGCCGTATTACGAATTACTAACAAGGGTGCAGAGACGAGTAAAACGTGACTGACCACCTATAATATGAGCCACGCGGGTACACAAAGGATTTTAACTGTATGGATGTTTGACTTTGGACAATCCCTACGTTGACCTACAAACCAAAAAATCAGCTTGATTAGAGATTTCAAACCTTTGGATCTTTGTACCCAAACATCCTATACGGTCAGTGTCCTATAAGAAATTGCCATGTGGCTTATATTGTGGGTGGTGTTCAGGTAAGATTTACTATAACACCATCCATAGGAGAAAATATTTGCTGTCCTGAAGTCTCCCCCCACCCAAAAAATGCTACGCGGGGAGACCCTATAGGGCCTGTTGACCTTCCGGATTTTGGTCCCCTGCTTACAAAAAAAGATCAGCTTGATCAATTATTTCTAAAACTTCCTTTCTTTTTTTTGAGATGGGTGTTCCCGGAGACCATAGGGGCGGTCTTGGAGGGTTGGCCACGGATCCCTATGTCGGCAAAGGGTAAGGTGCTTTAAAGGATGCTACCACTAGCGATTATACGGGGGGTTATGGATTGAAAGAAATAAGAGAACATTCCTTAGTAAGGAGAGTTCTTTTCAGGAGGTCATTCTTAACATCAAGAAGTTTCTTTTTGGTTGGGGTAGCACCTCTTAAGAATTGAGAGGCTTGTTCTTTAGTGATTTGGTCTTTAGGATGGATGAGATGTTATGCTGACTTGTTTTTTATTTTTATTTAGACACTTCATATGTCCCCTTGAGATTTTCTCGATCTCCTTTTCTTAATACATGTTTGACTTAACAAAAAAAATTATTTCTAAAACTTAAGTATTTTAGCATATGAAATAAATAAAAAATAGTCAAATCCGATTACCAGATTTAGCGAATCACGTTATTAAAATGCTCAAAGTCAACCACTAGAAATCATCAATTAAAAATCTTTTTGATGTGTAGATCCATCAATTTGTGGACCAAACATTTATAAGGCCAGTGGGCCTTATAGAGTGCTCCACGTGGCACTTTGAGAGGGGCAACAAACTCGGGCTTCCCTCGATAGTGGGCCAGTGGGGTGCAATTACAACTCCGTACTATATGTTCCCCTAGAATGAGAATGAGCCTGAGTTTGACGTCCCTGGGGGCTTCAAAGTTTGGAGTCCCTTTCCTGAAACGACACGTGAAGAACTCTTAGGGTCCACTGACCTTATGAATGTTTGACACTATCAAAAAGGGAGCGCATATTTGCACACCCCATTTCCTATCCCGTTGGACTCCTAATCAGGGCAAACCCCAAAAAGAGAGAGCTCTCTCTAAAACTTAGCGGACCGGTGACGGCACAAACTGAGCCACGTGGCATATTTTTAGAGGACACTGGTATGGATGTTTGGCCAATCCCTAGGTGGACCTAAAAATAAAAAATCAGCCTGATTAGTGATTTCAAACCTTTCGATCTTGTACCCCAAATAATGATTGATAATGCTCAAATTCCCACGGTTAAATCAACCCATGAAAATGGCTCCATTCAACGCTTGAAAATTACTAATAAAGTTGATTTTTGGTTGCAGGTCCACCTAGAGATTGGGCAAACATCTATACGGTCAGTGTCCTATAAAAATGTGCCACGTGTCTCATTTGTGGGCGGTCGTCAGTGTCGGTCACCAGTCAGCCAAGTTTTAGAGAGATCTCTCTTTTTGGGGTGTGCGCCAACTAGGAGTCCACGGGGATAGGAAATGGGGTGTGCAAATATGAGCTCCCTATCAAAAATCAGTTTGATTGGTTATTTATAGCATTTGATTTTGAGCACTGTAATACAGTAATTAATTTCTGACTATTGGATTTGATCATTCCCTCTAAAATATAACGGTTAGAAATCATCGACCAAGCTGAGTTTTGGTATGTAGGCCCATCAAGTAGGGCTGGCAATTAGGGGTGTCAATTTTACCCGATATAACCGGAACCGAATAGGAACCGGAACCGAAAACACCGGTTCCGGTACCACATTTTTGGGAACCGATTAAAAAGAACCGGGAACCCGAACCGAACCGGAAACTAATGGTTACAGTTCCGGTACTCTAATATGGAACCGAACGGATAAGAACCGAACCGAACCGATAAGAACCAGAACCAATATATAAATATAGTGTAAAAATTCTCATATTACTAAGATTGGACCCGTTATACCCAAATCGGAACCGGAACAGACAAAAACTACATAATCAGTTCCTTCTGGTACATCTTGAGACCGGAACCAGAAGTACCCGACCGTGTCCGGATTGGTACTGATTTGGTACCGATCCGATAAGAAATCCAATCGATCCGGACCCGATCCGGATCCGATCGGATCAATAAAATTCAGTTCGGTAACTGATCCGATATGATTGGATCGGTTCCGGGTCTGATCCGATTCCATGTGTATATAACTAGTCGGTGCCCTGTGCCATCGGCACTCCTCGACAAAGAATTTGCCAAAATCAAGTGAGTGGCGGAGATCCACCGTCCATTTGGGGGAGGATTAGATCTCAGCCCTTCTTTGTTGAAGCTTATAAGAGGACGTATAAGTAGGGAGACAACCAATGTGTTTTGTCATATAGAATAGTAAATGGCCCATACCCACGGCTCTCTCCGACAAAAGCGTTTGCAAAAATTGGGTGCCTTCGGCACTCAAACGGTATAACGGACTGGGGCATTACCTTTTTTTCCATTATAACGGATGTTATAACGGATTGTAACACATAGAGGGAGAAATGAAAAAATAACAGAAATAACAAAAAATAACGGTGTTGAAATTTAAATTTTGAATAAATTGAGGTCAAATGAGGCGGATTGAGTGGCTGAAATCTAACCGTCCACTTTAGATCGATGGATTTGATCTCAACCACTCTTTATCTAACCATCTACATTAGATGGATGGATAAGATAAGAGAATACAACTGAGTTGTCTTGATATATGCGTGGGTGGCCTGAGCCCATGGCACTTTCCGATAAAGTGTTTGTCAAAATCGGGTGGGAGTTAATCTCAGCCATCGATACGAGGCATAGTGGATCTAAGCCACTCATTATTGAAGCCATAAAAGATAAGAGGGGTAGAAGAAAACCATTAAATTTTCGTTAAATTCTATTTTTTTTTTAAATTTTAAAATTTCAAATTTAAATTTTGAATTTCAGCACCACTTTTTTCCGTTAAAATCATTCAAATCCGTTAAAATCTATTTTTTCTATTTTTGCCCCCGGCCGTTTCAATCCGTTTTAACAGTAATACCCCTCTCGAGTCATAAAAAGTGGGGCTCCTGAGCTTGACCCTTGGGCTATATGTAAATCCAACCCATTCATTCCTTATATGTAGGTAAATACTAGGTGACCCGTTCCCAAGGCACTCATCAACAAAGCGTTTGGCAAAATCGGGTGGGAGTTAATCTCAGCCATCGATATGAAGCATAGTGGATCTAAGCCACTCATTATTGAAGCCATAAAAGATAAGAGGGGTATAAGAAAACCATTAAATTTTCGTTCAATTCTATTTTTTTTTTAATTTTTAAATTTTTAAATTTTTAAATTTTTAAATTTTTAAATTTTTAAATTTTTTATTTTTAAATTTTTAAATTTCAAATTTTGAATTTCAGCACCACTTTTTTCCGTTAAAATCATTCAAATCTGTTAAAATCCATTTTTTCTATTTTTGCCCCTGGCCGTTTCAATCCATTTTAACAGTAATACCCCTCTCGAGGCATAAAAAGTGGGGCTCCTGAGCTTGACCCTTGGGCTATATGTAAATCCAATCCATTCATTCCTTACATGTAGGTAAATAGTAGGTGACCCGTTCCCACGGCACTCATCAACAAAGCGTTTGTCAAAATTGGGTGTGAGTGGCTGAGATCCACTGTCCATTTGGTGTGATAAGATCTCGGCCATCTTTTATGAAGCCGGATAAGAGGGGGAGACAACCGTCATACATCTAATTCCATTAGGCATATATTTAAATATCTTTATGTAATTAAATATATATCTATAGAATCATATATTTTATATATTGTATAAATATCGGGCGATCGGAACAAGGTCGATCCGGTACCGATCCGATAAGAGATCGGATCGACAATCCATGATCCGATACTGATCCGATAACAAAAAATAAAGTTCCGGACCCGAGTTTTTTTGGATCGAAATTCGGGTTTGATCTGATCCATTGCCAGCCCTACCATCATGATGTAGAATCAGTAGGCCCTACATAGTGCTCACGTGGCATTTTTAGGAGGGGAAGACTGCAAATTTTGAGGTCCCTAAGGACAGCGAATGTTTTCTCCCCTAGAATAGCAGGATCATTTTCCTTTGCCAGCTGATTCTTGATTATCAGCCATGGGAATATGATTTTACAGATGTGGGTATCAGCGAATCGGGTTCCGTATGGGTACCAGTATTACCCAGACCAACCCGGCTAAGTCAGTAAATCATGCATACAAAAAAGGATCAGGAATGGGGGACAACCATTTTCGCGTACCCACATAGAAGATGAATCAATGGCTGATTTTTGGTGAGGATGATCTCCTCACCATATAGATCACCCCCCACTAAAAAGTCAGCCGATTCTGAAATTTCTAACCCCATCAAATGTGGTTTTCAAGTTACACGATGAAATGGACGGTCCATAATTCTTCAACTTCTAAACCAGTCTATGAATATCAGAATGATTTGAATTTTTGTGAGGATGATCTCCTCACCATAGAGATCATCCTCACCAAAAATCAGCCATCGATTCATCTTCTATGTGGGAACGCCAAATGGTTATAAAAAATTGTTGTAAAAAATGGTTGTCCCTCGATCCTGACCCTAAAAGAAATAATAAGAGAAAATTAAGAAAGGACCCTCGTTAAATTAAAAAACTTAAAGAAAACTTCTACTTGTGGACTGCTTTCTACGCATCGTATTTTGCATAATTAATACCTTTATCCATTTTAAGTATTCTCAATCAACATTGCAGTTTTAGATATTTTCAGCTTTGGTATATATTCCATGTTCATCCCTGAGGATAATCTTTTCTTCACTTTTAAACATCCATAATCAAAGTTGACCAAATTGAATTGTAAAACCATTTTTTTTATGGCTCGGGCTCCGACAACCCCCTTTTTCTGACCCCTCTCAGTGTTCGCGCGCTCGGCCGTGGATTTCAAGAATCCAACGGTGGTTGTCAGCACCCGAAAAGTGAAAAAGGTAATGCCAGCTCGGTGCTGACAACCACCGTTGGATTCTTGAAATCCACGGCCAAGCACACGAACACCAAGATGGGTCAGAAAAATGGGGGTCCCCTGAGCCCGACCCTATTTTAGGGCCATTGGAGGCCGAGGAAGCATACCAAACGGGCACAACAAAATACAAAAATGGATGAGAGAACCAACAAAAGGAGAAGAAATGGGCCCAGCAATGAAACAAGAAACCACCCGGACACCTCGCCCTTAATCTTGGCCCCTACAAACCATATCCTCCAAAAGACCCCCTTCCCTTTTTTGTACAGTTTGACCCACATATACACCAAAGCTTTAATTTTCATACCAAGATGCTCCATTTTCAGACACTCCCTGAAGAAACAACGCATTCTGTCATCCCACCTTGTAAAAAGAGAATGGTATCATCAACAAACTGCAGGTGAGAAATTGACGGGCCTCTCCTATCCACCAAAAAACCATCTAACCTGCCCAACTCCCGAGCTCTTTTCATTGTACGACTAAATACCTCCACCGTCAGGACAAATAGGAAATGTGATAGAAGGTCTCCCTGCTTTAAACCTCTAGAACTTCTGAAAAAAATCGGTCGAAGATCCATTAACTAATACTGAAAAGGTGGGCGAAGAGATACATTTCCTAATCCGCCCTCTCCATCTAGTCTCAAAACTGATGCGCTCTAGGACATAATAAAAAAAGGCCCAAATTGACATGATCACGTAGAACCTTAGCCACTATCTTATAAGGAATAGAAAATTGTGAGAGACTCAGTCTGGATACACAAGAATTGGATTGAGTTTGAATCATAAATGTTATTAAATTTTGATAAATTTCTCGAGACTGAAAAGAAACTTACCTTAATGAAAGAGATGACATTAGGATTGAATGGAGGAACATGATTCATACAGCCGACCCATACCATTGGGAAGAAGGCTTATGATGATAATATTTTCAATTCTACTATATGTAAATATTTTTTTGTATCGTGGTCTTTGACAACAGCTTCAGTATGAACTGAGTGCTATTTAGCTTGCTTTTCGAACAGTAAATTGTTTTTGTTGCAGTACAATGGGTTATGAGTGTGTTTTCATGCTTATTTATCATTTTCTAAAGTATAATTCGTGCTGTTCTAACGCTTTTCCATAACTTTCATAATGTTTTTATAGTTTCCAAAATTTACGGTACCTCCACACAGAGGGAAATATTTCTCTTTCCAATCTGACTGAAATATACAGAAAAAATGAAGTTTAATACCTTTAAGTCAGATACTGTGGGATTTCAAAAACAATATGTTTGCTAATAGTTTCTCTGGTTTAAATCCTGAATGCTACAGCACAATCGAATGTCTTTACCTTCATACAGACTTTCAAATTATACCTCCACACTGATGGAAATATTTCTATTTCCAAGCTGACTGAAATATACAGAAAAAGAAGTTTAATACCTTGAAGTCGGAAACTGCGAGATTTCAAAAACAATATGCTTGCTAATAGTTTCTCTGGTTTATGTCCTGAATGCTACACTACAATTGTATGTTTTACCTCTATACAGACTTTCGAATTCCACACATACGTACGAGAAAATCCCTGAATGTGGAAGACTTGCAAAGAACCAACAAAATTGCAACAGCTTGAAACTAAATAACACGAGAAGAGAAATATAAGAAGAATAATATACTTAAGGTTTCCAAACTAATTAACAAGGCAAACTGCCAACATAAAGATCGTTGTTAGAGGATATTTCTGCGTCTCTTCTCTTGGACTCGTTAACTGATCCGTCTTCATTCTCATTACCATGTAAGGACCTCTCCGACTGTCTTCTCTTTGACCTGCTCTTTACTTCCTCTTCCTTCTCGTCAACAAATGACAGGAAAGTCTGGAGACGCACAGAAGGGCCACCTCGACTAGAAGGATCAGAATCGTCAGAGTAGTGCCTGCTGAACTGGCGTACCATCAGTATGAAGTATATGAGGAGAGCGAGAAAGCAAGCCAGTCCACATACAAGAAAGAGGCCCCAAAAGCTACTAAGGTGAAGCCGGTCTGATGCAAGCTCAGTGGTGTAAGAACTGCAAACTCTTCTTGTCAGCCACTTGTCTTGGATCCTTTGAAGATCGCCATTCTCTGATAGTGTCAGAATGGCAGTTGACATGTCAATGGCCAAGGGAGAGTCCCGTGGGAAGGCCTAATTAGAAGTAAGAAATGAAGAACAAGATCAAATTATTACAAATCATCAACTTTGTTACCATAACAGTAAAACACTAAAACTCTAGATTTGGACAAGGAATGACAAAACATTGCATCAAATTGCCATATCAACATAAAGGGTTTTAGCCTCTTAGCAAAAAGAAAAAACAAAGGATTTTAGCCTAGGTTACTTGGAAACTGACGTGCCAATGTTGAACTCAGGTACAGAGTGTTGCACACAATTGCTCAAATAGGCCTGCAATGCTTATCCTTCTATAAACAATAAACAAGAAGTAATAAAAAAAAATATTAACCTTCTTTAGAAGGACAGAATAGGCCAAGTGATTTGTCCTGCCATATTATGCTCATACATCTCTCTTTAACTTTTTGTTGTCAAATAAAAGTTGTATCCTTTCTCACCTTTCTATACTCCCTTGTCATATAAAATGAACTGCTTGTTGTTTATTTAAACCCTGCCTTATTTCTTAATTTGCTAATTAACTTCAGTTGTTATATTTCATTAAAATAATTATATGCTATATGTGGATGGATGGATGGGGATGGGTGGTGGTGGTTGAGATAAGTAAAAAAGAAAAAGGTTAAATATTTAAATTAATATTTTGTCCTAATAAGCATATCAGCGTGGATCTGACATGGGAATTGTTTTATATAGAGCGTGCTTGCTGATAGATACTTACAAATCCCCACCCATTTTTGGTAAACTGTTGGCCTACAATTGTGAATTTGCATTGGCTTGAGAGGAAGAGTTCTATATATGCACGCTCATCGACCACAGCAGCAACACCCCCCTTCTTGGGACCATCTTGGAGGGCTTTAGTATATGCTTCTGGTGAGCCAAGAGGGATGAGTCTAGACTTGGGGATGTTGAGTTCCTCATGCAGGTAGTTTTCAGCAAAGGAACCCACTTGGAAGCCAATGGGATCATTGCTCACTATCAAACTTTCAATCCCTTTGATAGGAGAAGATAGCTGTTGCACTGTGAGGATTGAGGTCAGGCTTGCAGTGTAGCTCGAGTTGATTATCAGAACCACAAAAAGCCATATGATAAGCACTAAGCGACCGAGTGTGCTGACTGTGTTCTCTCCTGCATAAAGAAGGAAATCCCAACTCAATAAAATTAAGGAAGCTGCCTTTACACCCTCGGCAATAAAGCAGGGAGCTTTCACTTACTGTGGGCAAAGAACAAAGTTGAGAAGCTAAACCTGCAACGAGAGAGAACGTAGGTGTATCAGATACCAGGGGAACTGAGACCATGAAAATGCAAGCCTAGCATGCAGGATGAAGTAATTTGATATATAACTATCATATTTAAAGAAAGAAATTGAACCACTGTATACATCCTTAGCGCAGTGTACATATAACTTCTCCATATGTATGGAACTTCCCTATATTTTACATTCTTCGCTGGTATAGTTGTATCAATATACTTCTGGCTAGTTATGGAAAAAAAGGTAAGACAAAGAAAATGAGGAGGAAAAGGTACTAACTAGTTTTATTTACAGTATCCAGAAAACTTCCAAGAAGATTGGGTCTTTGATATCTAGGCAACAAGGACCCTCCATTTCTTAAAGTGACGTGTCAAGCACATGCTGATCTCTTACTAGGACAAATCCTAGTTTGTATGTTTTCTTGTTCTGACTGTCCAAAAGAATACTACACAGCGGTTAAAATTAATCAGTTTTTGCCTCAACAGATCTCCCTTCTGTGATCCATGAATGGTGGGTAAAACCCCCTTGGGTGTGTACCATGTGTGTGGCAGAGACAGGGAGGATGAGTGTCACCCAATCTAAAAGTACAGAACGTATTTTCATATTTCAATTATGAAAAGTATATAACAATGCCATTTTTTTCTGAAGTTCAAATCGTTCAGCAATTCATACAATCTGAACATGGATGTAGGTGGATGAGATAAAATAAAAGCATAATCTCACAACCATTTATCATGATAAGTTGTCAGTCAGTAAAGGATATCAAACTGCAACTATATTTAACTTAAGGCGTACAAGCAAAAGTTTCAAAGGATGCAAGACAAATTAGTAAACAATGGGCAAGTATATCTCTCCCTGATTGGGTGCAGTGATGCCAATGATATCATGGAAACCACTACTTACTATATGTCAGATGGGTGCTAAATCCAAAATGTTAGCATAGATTATGACATGTAATTAATCTATTAGATATCAGACGGGTGCTAAATCCAAAGTGTTAACATAGATAATGACATAAGTAATTAAACAATTAGGTATGAAACATGTACGATTTCTTTTAAAATATATTAAACAAGACAAGTGACCTAATTAAATGTGGGCAGTCTGTACTTACCATAGGATGGTGACAACTTGTTTTTTAGGTGGGCCCCGGAATTCATCGTTCATCCTATGCTCCAGAATCCACACAACTGCTCCTACAGCAAGGAAAAAGACACCTGTGACAGACCACATCATTGGACTAAACGGCTGCAAGAAAGCCCAAGCGTTTGAATTCAACTTCCTAACAGGGGCAACTATGACTAGCCCAGACTCAATATATGGCTGTGTAAAATCAACAATCCTGGTTCTGTTTGTGACGATTGTGATGTCACCTATTGCACCATCAAAGACCTATAAACAGCAAAATCAGATAATCAGCAAAAAAAAAGCCTAGACCCACCCACATCTTCATAGTTCATATAAAGAGCTTCATAGTTGATACTCACATCCATAGTGATCAAATTCACAAGCTCATTGTAACTCGGGTTCTGATGACCATCTCCATATGGGATTAATTTGTATGGGACACCATATGGTAACAAATTTAGGGCTGCAGTAAATACATCTATGCAGTACCCCTCCATCATATCAGTACCTCTTACTTGTGAAACAAATTCACGATAACTAATTCGGTTAGGGACTCCAATTCTCAACTGCTTTCCGTTATTGGGGAAAACCCACCCGCGAGGCTTCGTGGTTGTTTGCCCGGGCCAAATTACACTGTGTAGTTGTTGATTTGAACTTGAACGGTTAGGTGGCCTTGTGTAGAGCATCTCAGGAGGCACAACAGATAACCCAGAATAGTTAGACCAGTACCCAATCCTTCGGAACCCAGAGCCGATCACGTTAATGACTTCGTATGCAGGATGAATGAGGGACTTGTCTGAAGTAAACTGAACTGGGCCGGTTAGACCCTTGAGATTGCTTTGCAAAATATTCTTGAGCAACAGCTTCCCTCCACTAAAGATGCTCATTGCTTCAAGGTGTAGACTCCCACCCCGTGTACCACGCAACCTTGAATCATTAGAAAATGAAATAGTTCCGCCCTGATCGAAGAATGCATTAAGTGCATGTGATAGCAGCCACACAGAATCGTAAGCGTATAGACCATAAGTACTCAACCCAAAAGCGGCACCAGCCCATGTTTTATTAGTCAATTTGCTCCACCTAGAGAAAAAAGTTCGTTTTGGTTCTGAATCGGGTGTGTGCATGCGCAATGTTAGAACTCCTTGGATCAAATTCATGGAAACAGAAGGGAGAGGTGAAGAAGTATCCAACACAGTAGAGAGCCAATTGGTAGCTATCCACACATATCCATTTCCCGTCATTCCAAGATAGTGTGCTACATCCAATATCTCAAGACCCCTGTTGTCATAAGTGTGTAGAACAAGGACCCGGGACTGCATCATTGCCACCTTAACCAGTATATCTATAATGTCATCCCGGGTCACTTTAAGGTTCATAGCTGCTTTATATGAGATCCTGCAGCGTCTCTCGGCAAGTTTATCTCCTAATGCAGCTACTCCATTTCGCCCGTAATCGTCATCGATGAAGATCGCAATTACCTCTTTCCAACCATAGAAGTCGACAATCTCCGCAATTGCAGCCATCTGGTACAGATCATCCTGTGTTGTCCTAACGAAGAAGGGGTACTGAAGTGAAGAGAGGGTGGGGTCTGTGGCCGAAAATGATAATATAGGGACTTGGAGTTCATTTGCGACGTGCGAGATTACATGGGCCGTAACGGAAGATTGTGGACCAATGATGGCCACAGCATCAGTCCCCATGAACTGTAAAGCTGTAATAAGCATTGAAATTCCAAGCACAATGATTTATTTATCTAACTGAGATCATAGAATCTTGGAAAATCAGATGAGAATGAACAATGAAATATCCAAAAAAGTTGGAAACAATGTTTGTAAAAGAACAAACAAGAGATTAGAAAGGAAGTACCATCTACAATGCCAAGAAATCCACTATAATTGGTATCCTGCATTTTAATGACCATTTTGGTTCCACCAAGAACAGCGGAATTGGAATTGACATCTTCAACAGCAGCCTCCAATGCAACCTTCACAACTTTCCCAATGGTAGAATTAAAAGTGAAAATAGCTCCAACCTTCACAACGGCAGGTCTTGAAGAGACATTCCCACTAACCCCATTTGAGAATGCCCCCAAAAAGAAAACCAGTAACAAAAGAAGCCAAACCATAATCATGGTGCTTTTACCCTGTTCCCAAATTGAAACAGAACCCATGTCACCAAAATGAGAGAACTAACAATTCATGCAAAAATTTCTCAAGAGAATTAAGAACCACCCATCAAAGCTTCAAAAAACCAAATTAGAACAAGGTTTTCCCAAGAAGAAAATATAGCAAGGGTTTTCTTTTTTCTGTATAATGGGATTGGTGATAAAGATAAATAAGTATGCAGACTCAAAATAAAAACCTTCAGAAGAAGAGAAAATAACAAAATCATAAAGAAAAAACTTGCTATAAACAAAATTTACTGAGAAAATTAAATTTTAAACTCAAAAAACCAAAAAACAACATTTAGAAAACTAATTCCCCCATGCCCATCAAAATTCAAAGCAACAGAAGTGAAAACATGGTCTCTTCTGGTGAAACATGGATACCTGAAAAGAAAGGGAAAACGAAAAAAATCATCATGGCATCAGTTACAAGAGAAAATCATCCAACCACTTTTTTTTTAAATAAAAGAGAGGATCTATTTATGGAGAACAGGTGCTAAAGATAATAGAAAAAAGGAGCACCGACAAGAGAAAAGCTTGGGTTGACATGGAAGAAAAGAAGTTACTTACTTGGCCTCGGTAGAAGTCCCTTTCCATTGAAAGAAGAGATCCAGTCCAATGCAGCAGCAAATTGTTGGGTTGGATTCCAGCTTAGTACGAGGAGTATTCTTGTCTCAGTCAAACCTTTGAAATGGGAGAAAAGATTCGCCGTCCCCTGGTTGAAACTCGAGCTTGGATCCTCATGAGACACACGTACGGCACGAGAAGGGGGAGGGGGAGGGGAAGGGGGAGGATGAACAAAGTTCTTTACCAACGAACAAATTTTTCATGAAAGTATTTTTTTCTTTTTTCATTTTTTTCCAGTTTTGGACTTTTGGTCGTTTCACAATTCTTGGGAAAATATTTTTGATTAATTATTTGGGAATTTTTGACATACCCTCCCATGTTATCTTTGAACACACAGTCATTTGACCAGTGTTGACTCGAGGGCAGTACCAATTTTTTAATTAAATGACGAAAAGGCCCTTGTCTCTAAGAGCCTAATCCCAAATCAGACTGGTAGACGGCTAGCCATCCATCATCTGTTGACCGCCCATCACCTGCCACCAACCTTCCGGAGTCTCGTGGCCGGTCAACCTTCACTCAACGGCCAATTTTAGTTTTTAAATCTTATATTTTTATGTAAAACATTGAGTTTTTGAATTGTTGTTGGGGTAGTGGTAACTAAGACTCTGGTGGGTTGGTCGGTCGTGATATTTGATAGGTTTTGGCCCATCGACCATAGTCATTTACTTTGGAATTAGGTTTTGGCCCAAACCCTTATTCCAAGGTTGAAGACAATGACACCTGCGTCTTTCAACAAAATACTTGATAGTCAACCACCTCAGTTAGACCAAATACGTACCCAATTGAATGTCTTTTAAGATTTATTTTTCGGAAAATTTTTAAAAAGAAAATAAATTTTAATCTATTTACAAAAAACAAAATAAATTTCTGACATTCCGAAAAAAAATACTAAACGCCCTTTGAAAGGGTGTTTCTCCCTGCAGCTATAAAAAGTGAAAAGACGGCTGTTTCTCTGGACAAAAGCTGACAAACGCCCTTTTAAATGGCGTTTGTCGGGTATAGACGCCCTTTAAAAGAGCGTTTGCCCATAGAGGAGTAAAACTTTTATCTTGATACAAGCCACATGGCACACTTTTTATCGGACGATGACCGTATGGATGTTTGGCAAATCACTAGGTGGACCTACACACCAAAAAGAAACATGATTAGTGGTTTAAAAGTGTTGGATTGAAGTTATTTTCATGGGTTGATTTTAATCGTAGGAATTTGAGTGCAAAGATCCAAAGGTTGTAAATTACTAATCAGGCTGATTTTTGGACTGCAGGTCCATCAAGGGACTGATCAAACCTCCATACGGTCAGCGTCCACTAAGAGTGTGCCATGTGGCTTGTATTGGGACAAAAAATTTACTCCTCTATGGGAAACGCCCTTTTAAAGGGCGTTTGTCGGCCTTTTCAGCTTTTTGCTACTTTTGTCAGGAGATTTATTTCTGTCAGGGAGAAGGGCGTTTAGTTACTTTTTTTGGGATTGTCAAAATTTTATTTTTGTTTTTGTAAATAGATTAAAATTTGTTTTCTTTTTAGAAATTTTCCATTTTGATTCACTGGGTAGGTGGCAAAAAACAGAGTACACCGTCGAGAACTCTGGGTCATCAAAGTTTTATCCCACTTATATGTGGAGTAAGACTGATGACAGGGTCTGTCATCAAGGCTGACAACAGGGTGCAATAAGAGACACGTGGCATACTCTTAGAGGACTCTGACCGTATGGATGTTTTTCCAATCCCTATATGGACCTACAAACAAAAAATCAGCTCGATTTGTGATTTCAAACCTTTGGATCTTTGTACCTTAAATAATGGTCAATAATGCTCAAATTTCCCACGGTTAACATCAACCCATGAAAACAATTTCAATCCAACGCCTACAAATCATTAATCGGGCTGATTTTTGGTTTGTAGGTCTACCTAATGATTGGCCAAACATCCATACAGTCAAGTCCTCTAAAAGTGTTCCACGTGGCTCATATTGTGCCCTGTCATTGGCCTTGATGAAAGGCCCCGTCATCAAAGTTTTATTCTGATGCCTGCCTGTGCTACGGTTTTGGTGGACGAAGGGAGTGGGTGAAGTGGTAAATTTTTGGAAGAACACTAATCTTTAAAGGGTCGGGATTCCAAGATCGAAATCCACGGCTGAGTGCACGAGTGAGCCTGGTCCATCTTTAAAATGGTATGTTAGTTTTCCATTAAAAAATAAAATTTTCCATGGAACAAACTCGCAGAAGATCCAAATTTTGGCAAAAAAGATAAAAAAAAAAATACCTTAGGAACGCAGAATGGATTATAAGCATTAAAAAATTTTCTCATTTAGCTTTTTAATTTGTCACGTGTCAACTATAACCTTCCACTTTGATGGAAGCTCCTTTCATCAAAATTTCTCTCCCTTGTGATATGGATCCATGACATGGTTGATGATGATGATGGTATAATGTGGATTGAGTGGTGGTGGTGGTGGTTGGTCTTTGGCTCTTGGCCTGTATTGTACAAGAGAGCAAGAATGAAATAAGGCAGTGTTACTGTCGTCCCTAGGTCCAGACCATTGATGATCCTCGAAGAACATCCAACGGTCTGGACGTAGGGACGACAAAGCTACATGACATGATGATGTATGCATGATGAGAAGAAAGAGTAAATGTGATTGAATCAAATGTTGGTGCAGATTCATTTGCCTTCCTATTAATTGAGAATTAATAGAGAAAAAGAAGAAGAGGACCAAAAAAGGCCATTTGACAGTTATTGGTTGGAAGTGGTGGGGTGAGAGGTGCATTTGTGGATGCAATCACTTGGGACTTCTTTTCTTAGCCAAAAGAGAGTCGAAGGTCAAAAAGAAATGTTTTCTGTCTGCTGATTCATGAACAAAACCATGCACGTTAAACAATTCAAACTACCATTTTCGTGGGCCTTGCAAGGAAGGATGGAGTTGGCAACATGAATCTTATTTCGCCATTCACTAGTGGGTGGCCCGTGACCTCGGCACTCCCCAACAAAAGCATTTGTCAAAATCGTGTGTGACTGGCTGAGATTCATCGTTCAGTTGGGGGATAAGATCTCTGCCCTTATTTATTGAAACTTATAAGAGGGGGCACACAACTGAGCTCCTTTGTTATATAGATATGTCAGGGATTGGGGGGCAACAATTTTTGCCTACCCACATAGATGATGAATCAATGGCTGCTTTTTGGTGAGGATGATCTCCTCGCCGTATAGATCACTCCTACAAAAAACCAGTCCATTCTGAAATTTCTAACCCCGTCAAATGTAGTTTTCAAGTTAATGTAAAAATAGACGGTCCATAATTCTTCAACTTCTAAACCAGTCTATGACTATTGGAATTATTTGAATTTTTGTGAGGATGATCTCCTCACCATAAAGACCATCCTCGCCAAAAATCATCCAATTCCAAAACTTATAATTTTCATATTGGTCCGCGCCATTTTTTTGTTGTCAAATTTGTTGTGATATCCTCGAATCGATTTGAATCACCTCACTTCACATCATTTTTTACCTTTTACTCGCCTTTTTGGACGAGAGGGAAAGAGTTAGGCAAAGAAAAACAAGACATCAGATATGTGTGTTTTACTTTTCTTGCTGTTTAGAAAAGGATATCTTTACGGATTCCCCCTTGAGCTACGGATAATAAAACATGTTTTTTCTGCAATAAACGTGGGTTATCTCGGGTAGTCTTATTGAAGTTTTCCTCTATTTGTTGATTTGTTTCCAATGCAGTAACACCAATCATGGGCTCCTTTATCATTTTTTTTTGTCTTTTTACTGTTTGAACTACCAGTGCAGGTTTAAGTGATGCCACCCCTTAAATGAACAAACATCCTGAAAATGAGGACCATTCCTTCTTGTTGAGGATTTCTCCTTTTGCCTCCTCTTAGACCTGATCTTGAAGTCTCATTCCTTCTTGTTAATGAATGAAGAGTGCTTGAAGGAACGACGAATGCAAGCTATGCCAACTAAAAGAAGCTGATTCTTCAAGGGAGTACCAATTAATTTTCATGTTAGTATATAACCAACATTGTTAATGAAGAGGCATTAATACTTGTGAATGTAGATCCTAAATCATAGGGACAACTGGATAAGTGGGAGGAAGTGCATCTACTTGCTTCCTAAAGCACCAATGAGGCATGTGATAGGGGGTGAGACCCATCATTTTCACCTAGGAGCTCATTTACACTAAGAACTGACCCGATCCGATGACTGCTATATTTCCCCTGACAGTAGACCTTCCTTTGGGTCAAGCTGACAGAACTATTTGCTAAGAGTGGGAAAATGTGATTTTTTTAGTACATTCAAAGAATCAGATGGATTTTGTGGTGTAGATTTTCGCGGTAGGGCCTTCGTAGTTTGAACCCAAAAACTGCTTGTATGCCTTGTATAAAACTATGATTTTTATTGATGACATTTAGGGTAAATTAGACAGGAAATACAAGGGGTTCCATCAAATAGAGACTAATCTCTTATAAGTGGAAGAAGAGACTTGCATCAATATAAAAAGTTAACATATGTATATATATATATAAACATTACATATGGATCAACTTACTCAAAACTCGACGTATAATTACATTTGATCAAACTAATGAATCAGGTCAGTTGCCAAAGTTCGTGCTGCTATTTGAGGACATCTCTATCTGTCTTCTCTTGGACTTCGTCCACAATTCATCTTCATTCTCTTCGTCGTGTGCAGATTTCTCCATTTGTCTTCTCTTGGACTTGCTCTTTGATTGCTCTTCCTTCTCATCAACAAACGATAAGAAAGTCTGGAGGCTCTTAGACCGCAAGCTACCTTCACCAGTAGAATCAGATTCATTTCGGAAACTCCGTCTAAACTGCCGGATCATCAGCAAGAAATATATGAAGAGAGAAACAAAGAGTGCTATTCCACAAATGAGATAGAGGCCCCAGAAACTCCTAAAGTGAAGTCGGTCAGATTCGAGCTCAGTGCTCTCTAAACTGCAGGTGCTTCTTGTCAGCCACTTATCGTGGATCCTTTGGAGATCCCCATTCTCTGCTAGTCTCAGAATTGCAGTTGACATGTCGACAGCTAAGGGAGAGTCACGTGGGAAGGCCTAATAAGAATAAAAAAAAAAAAGAAAACCTCAAATTGTTATGAATCCTTAACTGCATTAACAAGTGAACAGCTTAAATTTAATCCTTTTTCTAACTTTTTGTAGTCTTTTTTAAGTTTATTCATTTCTAATTTCTCAAGGCATTTTCGTTTAACATGAATATCAAATCTGACTCATTCTCTTAGTTTCCCACTCTCCAGCCATCTACCAATCTATCCCTATAGAGAAATTGGCATGCTATCTTAATAAGCCTATCAGCACACGTTTGAAAAACATTTTCCTAAAAGTGTGTACTGTCATTGTTAAATAGATACTTACGAATCCCCACCCGCTTTTGGTGAACTCTTGGCCTACAGTTCTAAATTTACAGTGGCTTGAGAGGAAGACATCCACATATGGACTTTCATCAACCACAGCAGCAACACCCCCCTTTCCAGGACCACGTTCAAGTGCTATAGCATATTCTTCTGGTGAGCCAAGAGCGACAAGTCTAGATTTGGAGATGCCGAGTTCCTCACTTAGATAACGTTCAGCGAAGGAACCCACTTGGAATCCAATAGGATCATCGCTTGTTCTCAAACTTTCAATTCCACTAATGTGCGAAGATAGGTGTTGCACAGTGAGGATCGAAGTCAAACTTGCAGTGTAGCTCGAGTTGATTATCAGAACCAAAAACAACCATATGATCAGCACCAAGCGACCGAGGGTTGTCACTGTGTTCTCTTCTGCAAAAGAGAGGAAAAACCCAATTTGATAAAATTGTAAAAGCCACCTTACATCCCCATCCACCCCTCCTATCTTCTTCGTAAAATAGACAAGATTGATAAGAACTTTAATTTCACTTACTATGGGAAAAAAATAAAGTTGAGAAGCTAAACCTGCAAGGCAAGAGCACAAGAGATAGATCAAACACAAGAATTTTCAGTTTTGAGAGTAAGAAAATACAAATCCTACATGAATGAGCGATCCAATAAATGACCCAAATTACATATAAAAAATAAAATGAACCCCTTTACACTCTTTTTCTACTATCACCTTCTGCTTCTTCTACCAGTAAACGAAGAACAACTGTTAGCCAATCTAATTGTTTCAGATGTTGTTATATCTCTGATCTAATGGATCTGTTAGCAGTTGCAGGAATGATATTCATATAATTGGTCTCATCTGTCCACACTGTATAAGAAATAGAAACATGTCCATAGAGAAGCTTGTCATCTTTAATTTTTTTATTATGAACTCCAAAAGAAACTAAAACAAAACATATGAGGTTCTCCTCCAAATGCAGAATCTGACAAACCTAATGTAAATTTTAACCAAGTCAGTTTTATGTGGACCTCTTTACAAATCTTCTGAAAAGAACTTAGTTTTACTTATATGTCATTCTGATATCTTACATAAGAAATTTCATGCTACGGGAATAATTTTTTTTTTTTTGACAAGATACACAATAGTTCTTTTAACACTAAGAAGAAAGAAGACAGTCCTCATGATCCCAAAGAATTTACCCTCGTGGTCCTTAAGATTTACCAAATCTCATATCTACAGTAACCCACCAATTACCAATCAACTGTGGATGTTAGAACAGTTTGATTTACATAAAATATTGAGCAATTATATATATCTTGAAGCTGGACACACTGATTTGATTTTTTATTTTTTAATCAATTCAAGGAACATCCACAAACCTAAAAAGAGGACCTACTTAAAACATTTATAGTTTATATGCAGAGCATAAATGCCCTACGCCCTTTAGATTTCAATGTACAGCACAAAACCCGTGGACTAACTTGTCAAGCATGAGATGGAAAGAAAAACAGAAAGACTGAAGTTATAGAAATACAGTCCACCTTATTCTCTTTCCATATACTTAAGATTATGTAGTATATCTCAGCATAGAAAGATTATACAACGTAAAAAAAATTGATCCTCAGACGTAACTCTACTGACATCATGCCTGTCTTGACACAGAATTTAGCAGACTTGCTTACGGGTAAAAGTTTTCTAAAAATGTTTGCACTTTGCAGTTTGCTCTTCATTCAAAACGAGTTGGAGTTCCATATCTTCATAGAGAACTTCCTTAATAAATAATGGCTTATTTTAATATGCGTGTTTCTTGCACAGGAGATTGGATTATATGCATTCTGAAACATGCTTTTCTTTTCTTTGATCAATGTCATGCTTCATTTATCACTGCAGATGACCTGGTTTTTTCGTGCTTTGCCTGACTTCATCTAGAAGTCATCAGATCCACAACACTATTGCCTGCCGTCACAGCAGAGCTATGCCCAGCTTCAGTGTCTGATAGTGGTTACCCACCCAGTTGCTCTCAGTACCTACATGTGAAATGAATACTCCAGATCCAATTGTTATGGTAATCTTCATCATTTCACGTAGATAAAGATGCTACAAACTTCTCTCTTGTTGTAACTTGACCCATCATGCTTTAACCTCCTCCAAGACCTAATTCTCCCCCTACATTAATGTCTTCATTATCAAAAAATATTACACCTACAATTCTTTTTTAACATTCCATGGCTTAAGAACTTTCCATGCCATATGCCCCTATTTCTGGCATGATTTTCATGTCACGATTACCAATGTTAGGTTTTGACATGTTATAAACTACTTTCACTATGCTAGTCTTTGCCGGAGCCACCCTCTTGCACTCCGCATGTTCCAAGTTAGAGCATTACCATCAGCCAACTTCATGTTGCAATCCTCGCAGAAAGTGACTCATTTTTCTACACAAACATTTATAGTTTACTTTATATGCACAGCATAAATGCCCTACGCCCTTTGGATTTCTGTGTAAAGCACAAAACCTGTGGACTAACTCGTCAAGTGTGAGGTGGAAAGATAAAGAGAAAGACAGAAGTTATAGAAATACAATCCACCTTGTTCTCTTTCTATATTAAGATTGTGTAATATATCTCAGCATAGAAAATTATATAAAGTAAAAAAGAAAATTGGTCCTCAGACATAACTCTACTGATATCATGCCTGTCTTGACACAGAATTTAGCAGAATTTCTTATGGATAAACCTTTACTGAATGTATTTGCACTTTGCAGTTTGCTCTTCATTCAAAACGAGTTCGAGTTCCAAATCTTCATAGAGAACCTCCTCAATAAATAATATTTTGATATGTGTGTTTCTTGCATGGGAGATTGGATTATATGCATTCTGAGACATGCTTTTCTTTTCTTTGATCAATGAGCCATGCTTCATTTATCATTGTAGATGGCCTGGTTTTTTCTTTCTTTGCCCAACTTCATCTAGAAGTCATCAAATCCATGACACTAGTGCCTGCCATCACAGCAGAGCTATGCCCAGCTTCAGTGTATGATAGTGGTTACCAATCCAGTTGCTCTCAGTACCTACATGTGGCATGAATACTCCAGATCCAATTGTTATGGTAATCTTCATCATTTCGTGTAGATAAAGATGCTACTGACATCTCTCTAGTTGTAACTTCACATATCATGCTTTAACCTCCTCCAAGACCTACGTCTCCTCCTACATGAATGTATTCATTATCAAAAAAAATTACACCTACAATTCTTTTTTAACATTCCAAGGCTTAAGAAATTTCCATGCCGCATGCCCCCATTTCTGGCATGGTTTTCATGTCACGATTACCAACGTTAGGCTTTGACGTATTATAAACACATGCCTTACAGCTAAAAACTACTTTCACTACCATAGTCTTTGCCGGAGACACCCTCTTACGCCTCGCATGTTCAAAGCTAGAGCATTACCATCAGATAACTTCACGTTGCAATCCTTGAAGAAAGTGTCTAATTTTTCCACACCGATTGCAACCTCAAACATTGGATTTCTTCAACTTGGACAGGAACCGCAATCTTCGAAACCCCAATGTTTCTTTCCCTACCACGATAGTAAATAGCCCCTCCTGCAAAATGTTCATCTCATGTTCAAGAATGAAGGGCAGCTCCTTCCATCCATTGCAGCAAAGATCTAATGTCCATCTTCAAAGGATCCCACAGTCATCCTTCTGTGCTTCTCCGTAGAAATTGGATTATCCAGATCTAGCTGTGAATCATCATGGCTAAACCTCTTGGCAAACAAGATAGAAAACCCGCTTTCATTCTCCATGTTTGCAGTTTCTCCCCATTCTTGGTGTATCCTGCAGTGGAGTGACATTATTGCCATAGATCATCTCCGGTTACTCTTGTCCTTCCAGCTAAGACTCCACTAATGAATTTCCTTTATCCGAAGTTTTTGATCCACAGATTTTATCCTGAAAATATGACAGGATTCTACAATTGATCGAGATTGTCCCACGTTGGATCTTCTTCTTCTTCCATGGTAGATCAACCCCTCCGACCAAAGATCCCCATCACCCTCAAAAGAGATCTATGAGGCTTTAATATCAATTGTAGAGTTCTGTTTATAATTGAAATGCAAACCCGTACTCATAAACTAGCACAGCAAGTATGATATACTACCAAAATGGAACCCAATTGTTATCTAAGATATGTATTACCCAGATTAGAACCCTATTAAAATTTATTTTCTCATGTTTACAAAATAAAATAAACTGCTATTATGAGTTAAATATATACTATCAGCATAGAGTTTCAATTAAGTACTTACCATAAAATGGTAATAAATTGTTTTCTGGGAGGGCCCCTGAACTCATCATTCGTCCTATGCTCCAGGATCCATACAACTGCTCCTACAAGAAGGAAGAATGCACCAGTCACGCACCACATCTCTGGAGTAAATGGCCGCAGGAAAGCCCAACCACCAGAGTTCAACTTCCTCACTGGGGCTACTACAATGAGCCCAGAATCAATATATGGTTGAGTAAAATCCACAATCCTTGTCCGGTTTGTGACAATCGCAATGTCACCTATGACAGCATCAAAGACCTATTGTAACAAGCAAATCAGAGAATCAGCAAAATTAACTTCTAAACAACTGCATTTTCATAACTTGTACAAAAAGCTACTTATTTTGTACTCACGTCTGCTGTGATCATATTCGTAAGCTCAGTGTAGCTCGGATTCTTATCACCATCTCCATAGAGGATGAATTTATAGGGAACAGCATATGGTAGCAAGTTTAAAGCACTAGTAAATACATCTATGCAGAACCCCTTGGCCGTATCGGTTCCTCTAACTTGTGCTACGAATTCCCGGTAACTAACCCGATTAGGGACCCCTATTCTCAGTTGTTTCCCATAGTTTGGGAAAACCCACCCACGAGGCTTTATTGTTGTTTCCCCAGGCCAAATGACACTGTACAGTTGTTGGTTTGCACTGGAACGATTAGGCGGCCTCAAGTAGAGTGTCTCAGGAGGCACAACCGATAATCCAGAATAGTTAGACCAGTAACCAATTCGTCGAAATCCGGTTCCAATCACATTAATGACATCGTATGCAGGATGAACAAGAGACCTGTCTGAATCAAACTGGATAGGACCACTTAGACCAGTTAGATTGGCATGCAATATATTATTTAGCAATAGCTTCCCTTTGTCAAATATGCTCATTGCTTCGAGGTGCAGATGCCCCCCCTCCACATCACGTAACCTCGAATCATTAGAAAATGAAATGGTCCCACCCTGATCAAAGAATGCATTAAGTGCATGAGCAATTAGCCATACAGTATCATATGCGTACAGGCCATAAGAATTTAACCCAAAAGATCCACCGGTCAACTTGTTCCATCTAGAGAAGAACACTCTCTTTCTTTCTGAATCTGGTGTGTGTTGGCGCAACACAAGAACTCCTTGCATTGAATCCATGGTCACCGAGGGGAGTGGTGAAGAGGAATCTAGAACAGAAGAGAGCCAATCAGTAGCTATCCACGCATAACCATTCCCCATCATCCCAAGGTAATGTGCCACAGAGAAAACCTTGAGACCTGAATCAGGATTAGTGTGCAGAACAATGACTCGAGACTCCATCATTGCGACCTTAACGAGAATATCTACAATGTCACCACGATCAACTCCAAGCTGTGGGGAAATCCCCACTTTATAAGAAATTTTACAGCGTCTCTGTGCAAGTTTATCGCCTAATGTAGCTATCCCGTTCCGCCCATAATCATCATCAATGAAAATTGCAATTACCTCTCTCCAACCATAGTAATCAACCACCTCAGCTACTGCAGTCATCTGGTACAAATCGCTCTGTGTCGTCCTAACGAAAAATGGGAACTGATGTGAAGAGAGGGTGGGGTCTGTGGCTGCAAATGACAGTAGAGGAACTTGGAGTTCATTTGCAACTTGCGATATTACATGGGCAATTACAGATGATTGCGGGCCAATAATGGCAACAATATCAGTCTCCATGAATTTCAAAGCTGTAATCAGTAACGGAATTCAAAACACAAGCATTAGACATCCACTTGGGATCAGTAGACTATTCTGAAAAAAACTAAAAAAAAATTTGAGAAGTTCTAATATGAACTCTTCCCTATGAGAATCTTTAACCAGATACTGGCAAAAGGAGGAAACGAAACAACTAATAGAAGAATAGACAAAAACATGTTAGAGATAAGGAAATAAATTACCTTCAACAATGCCAGTAAACCCACTACAATTGGAGTCTTTCATATGGACATTTAGTTTGGTTGCTCCAAGAACACCGGAATTGGAGTTCACATCTTCCACTGCAGCCTCTATGGCGATCTTCGCGACTCTCCCGATGGTAGAGTTGATAGTGAAAACAGCTCCTATGTTCACAACATCAGGTCTTGAAGAAACATTCCTACTAGCCCCATTCGAGAGAACTCCAAAATAGAAAACCAGTAAAAGAAGAGGCCAAACCACTTTCATGGTGGGCTTAAATGACAAACCAAATCCCAATTATCTACCCCTGTTCCAAAAATAAATCAGATCCAATATGTCCAATAGATTGGTACAGAAACTGGTATACACAGTCAAAGACTCAAAACCAATAATCAACATTCCTAGCAGAACAAGAGGAAACAAACAGAATCCAACCAACTAATCTAATCCCAAACAGAAATCCTGTGAAAACAAGAAAATCCCATCAAAATTCTATCTATTAGAAACCAGAATATGGTGTTTTCAGCTGAAAAACTAAAACCCAAATCCAATAACTCTGGCATATCAAGACATCCCAATTGAAAACCAAGAAAAACCCATCAAAATTCAATACGGAGAAGTGAAAACAAGGTGGTTTCAACTCAGAACTCATAACCACATCCATAAAATGAAGAACAACGAAAACCCATGAAACCAACAGCTATCCTACTAAGACAACCCCATGTGAAAGTAAGATATACCCATTAAAGTTCAATGCAATAGAAACGAAAACCAAGTGTTACCATTGGTGCAATAAAGGTTGCGGGAACAGAATCACCTTGAAAGGAAGAAATGAGAATCAAATGGAATTGACAAGAAGAACAAACACCAACCCACCCTCCCTTTAGAAAAGAAAAGAAGCTCGAGATTATTTTTGCAGATCAGGTGATAAGGAGAGAAAGAGAAACTAAATGCCAAGAAGAGGAAAAGATTGAGTTCATGTGGGGTGGGGAAGTAGTCATCTTCACTCACATCTCACAGTAGGAACTATGTGACAAATTCGACATTTGAGAATTGAGAATAATTCCTTCTTTTCTTTTGGTGGAGAGATTTGAGAACAATTCCTGACAGAAATATTTTCTGTCTTCTTTTTAAGAAATTTTCCTTCTTTTTTCTTTGATCTTTTCTGCTGGTAAACATTGTGATGATGACGACGTTCAATATCCCTTTATTTTGGTCGATTTCCTTTTCCTGCTATCTGTTCTCATTTTTTCTTTTTTTCTTTTTTTTTTTTTTTTTTTTGAAAAGTCAAGATTGTATTAAAAGGAGATCGAGGAGATCTCAAGAGAAACAAACCCAGAGGTGCCGAAACAGAAACGAAAGAGCACAAAAAACTACCCGGTTCCCCTACATCATTAATATAGATTCAAACCTAAACACCATATCGCTAAAGAAAGTGCCTCTCAACTCAGTGAACTTACTTCCCCAGCTATGGATAGAAACCTTTATGCTAATGATGATGTCGTGGAGGGAGCTTTCTTCCCCTTTGAAGATCCTTCTATTCCTTTCCCACCAAATTCCCCAGATGATTACAAACGGGATCATTCTCCGTATGATCTTGCCTCTTGGTGAGAGATCAATCTTGGGCCAACCTCTCAACACCGCTCCTATTGATCCTGGCATGACCCAATGGAGACCTACTTGAGCCAAAAAGTACGACCAAATCTGTGTGGCTAAATCATAATATAAGAGAAGATGTACAGTACTTTCCCTATTAGACTTACACATAACACAGAAATTTATCAAAACCCATTTCCTAACAATCAAGTTATCACAAGTGAGTATTTTATTTAAAGAAGATGTCCAGGCAAAAAAGCGAATTTTGGAAGGGACTTGCACTTTCCAAATGTTTGGGCAAATAGATATATGGATGATGAGTTGGGGAGCAAGATAGTGAATCATAAAAAGAGCTCACTGTGAAGCGTCCAGATTTGGCGTGTATCCAAGACCTTTGGTCTTCCTCTTGTGGTGAAATAGTGTGGTTCTGCAATAGGTTCATCAGGTTTGTCAACTGTTCCCTTTCCCATTCCAAGAGGTTTCTCTTGAGATCTAGATCCCAGTATCCCTCTTCACCTAGCTGTTTCCAAAGGGAGGCAATGAAATGGCCTTTCCGTTGTGACAGGGAATACAATCGGGGGAAAACTACCATAAGGCATGTATCACCATACCAAGTATCCTCCCAGAATCTAATCCTAGCCCCATTCCCCAACACCACTCTAATCCCTTCTAAGACTCGCTCCTTGCCTAAGAGAATACATTTCCACACGCTACACCCATAGGACAATCTAGACGACTTAGGACTCCAACCACCCGGTTCCTCCCCGTACTTATTAATCATCGCTTTGCACCACAAATTCCTTTTTTCCTTCCCAAACCTCCATATCCATTTACCTAAAAGAGCCTTATTCATAATCTCAATCTTCCTAAGTCCTATTCCCCCTTCCTTCTTGAATTTGAAAGTACACAGGATTGGCTATTAACAGCCTAAGACTCATATCAATTGGTGGGCTAACCCTGTAATGGGGTCAGACCAAAAGACTATGGATCAAATGATCTCAAACATATGATTTACGGTCAGAAAAGAAGCCAATACCAATGAGTTCTCGGCACGTACACCTAAAAAGCAAAAGCACATGGGTACGTTGCAAAAGCACTTGTATACGTGCCGAGAACTCATTGGCTGTGTTTTGTGTGATTTACAATTTCGTGTGATGGAAGTTTTACTCAATACATTTGGTAGATTTCCCCCTTTGAGCAGTGTGCCAGGAGTAGAAATCCCCTTTACCGGCTTGACCAGTCCATACAGGTTTCACCTGCTAATCCGTGGGAGGGATGGTGACTACAAAAAAAAAAGGGGGTAACCCACCAAATAGATAGTTTGGATCGGGTGGGGTAATGTTTTCAGTGATAGGAAATGAGTTTATTGATAAAACTTGGATGATTATTACATAGACCTTAATAAGTTTACATAGACTAGGGGAAAATCAGGTGGGATGCACATACACCTTACACGTGGCACACTTGTAAAGATCACTGACCGTATCGATGTTTGTCCAATCCGTAGGTGGATCTATATACAAAAAATCAGCCTGATTAGTGATTTGTAAGGATTTGATTGGAGTCGGATTCATGGGTTGATTTTTAACCATAGATTTTGAGCATTATTTGGGGTACTCAGATCCAAGGGTTTGAAATCACTAATCATCATGACATTTGGTATATAGGTCCACCTAAGGATGGGACAAAATCCATATGATCAATGGCCTCTAAGAGTGTGCCACATGACTTATACTATGGCCCCTCGCGCTGGCGTGCTAGACAACCTGAACTGTGAAGGGCGTACTCTAATACATGTTTTGTTTTTAGAATAAAGAGGCATTTAACAAGGGGAGGTTTTGGCTTTAATTATCAGAAACGTGGGGTGGCAACCTCTGCTCTCGCTTTATAATAGTATAGATGATAATAAAATTAAAATATAGAAATTAATCTAAATCAAATCAAATCTAATATCTTAATATATAGGATCATGCAAGAACCCTAATGAGATATGATGCATCTCATCACAATTTATTACAATATGATACTTGATATTCAGTAGAACTACAGCATGGATACAATCCTTGATATAGACTCAAAATTCTTCCCTTTCGGTGTTGACGGTGATGGGATGCATGATTTGCGTGCATGCATGTAACATGGAAGGTGAGTGGTTGTTGGAATTTTGGAAATTATAGGAGCTTATAAGGAAAAAGGCTTTAAATATGGAGGGTATTTTAACTTTAGGTTGCAACGAGGGGAGATGAAGAAAAGAATAAAGTGAGGAAGTGCAAGTTGCAATTAGAGTAATGTCAGCTTTTGTGGGGAGACGAATATTATTTGGGTTCCTAAAGTCCATTCAGTCATCTACCATATTATAATCTAAAGAAATGCTTCTTGTTCTTGATTTTTATTTTGGCTTTACCTATGCGTGACTCTTAGTCACAAGTTATCTTATCCATCGATCCAGAGAGAGAGAATATCATGCTTTATTTACCAAAAAAAACATGTTTATTGTCTGCAAGACTATAACCAAATCAAATTCGAACTTCTTAAGAAAAGTGTGTTTGCCTGCAAGGAAATGGGAAGGATTTCTTTGAATTGGCGTTTCCATGTCTTGGATAGTAGAAAAAAAGGTTCTTTATTGAAACAACTTTCCGATAATTAGGCACTTATAAGTGTTTTTTTTTGTTTTTTGGCATTTATATCCCTCCTTGTGCCCTGTTTCTCTTTGATTCATTAAGAGGAGGCTGTGTTGTAATCTTGGATTAAAATACATTATAACGGTAACGCCTCAAAAGAATGCCGAAAACCAAAAAATGGGTTTAGTGTTATAATGGAAATAATAGCTGTTATTATGTCTGTTATCTATTTATTTTACTGTTGTCGAGGTTATTTTTGAAAGAAACAATTTTAAAAAGGGTTGCTCTATGGGCACCCACGTCTTTCGGCTGGGCACCCCACTTGGACCAAAATACCCCCCAACCCCTTCTCCTTCGCTCTCTCTCTCTGGCTTTTAGCCCCCACGGCGCTGAACTGCTGTGGGGACTATGTAGCCCACGGCCCCACGGTTGCACAGCACCGTGGAGGCTAAAAGCCCTAGAGAAAGAGAGAGAGATTGAGAGAGAGGGAGAGAGAGAGAGAGAGTAGTAGTAGAGAGGGAGAAAACGAAGGAGAAGGGGTTTGGGGTATTTTGGTCAAAGTGGGGTGCCCAGCCGAAAGGCGTAAGTGCCCGTAGAGCGACCCTTCTTAAAATCATATTTTGACCTTTTTTTTTTTTAATTCTGAGGTGACCTATTATAACGGACATATAATGTTATAATGGACCATTTAAAACCTCACATATATTCATCCAGAAAATGTTTTAGATAATGCAATGTGACATCCAAGTTGTATGTAATTGCATTGAGGAATAGACAACCTATGCATGCGTAGTGCCTTTTTGGAACATTTGCCTGTCAAATCATTGGAGTCCCAGCTCTTTTATGGGATGGCGAGTAACTTGCCTAACCACCGATGGTCTGGTAGATACCTGACCATCGGTGCAGTGTTGGGCACGTGGAATTCGTACAGACTGACAAACACAACCTAACCAAACACGTACTCAAGTGAGTTTTTTTAAGATTTATTTTCAAAAAAACCTCGGCATACGCGCCGAGCACTCCACAGTGTTTCACCCGTACAAAATCCACGTTACCAATGGTCTGGAGGTAGACAAGTTTTACTCATGGGATGGCAATTCCAAAACATGTTTGAAAGTCAGTCTCAACCACTTGTTGACTATGGAGACCAACCAACTCGATCTCAACCCTAATCAGACACGGCACCCTGAAAGAAAATTTTCCTTAGTTTTCTTTATATGAAATTGTAATCATGCGTATTAATCTAGTCAATTGATTATGAAATCAGTTCCGTTGGCTATCTTTGGATTCAAAGTTAAAAAGACCTATATTTAAATTTTTCTTTGATTACTTGGGGTACTTTGAGTGAAGAGAATTACAGAGTTTGGGTTTTAGGGTTTCTTCTGTTACTCTTGTAAAGCGAAAATGAAGTTTATTCCCTTTGTTAGTCATTTGGCTAGACAACCCGAGATGTTCGGTTCTTGTTCTCAGGCTACAAGACTTTCTCCAACATAAATTAGACGGTGGAGAAAAGCCGCTATTCCCGAACATGTTTCCCATGCCCTTGACTCCTTGCACGCGAACAATCGTATACAAGTGTGGTCATAAATCCGACAGCCCAAATGTCGGCAGTCCTAGGACTGGGCGATAAAGGTGAACCCAACCATAGAAATGAAATTCAAAAGACATGGGAAAACAGTTCAAAAAATGCTTCAGCTTAATCATGGTCATCAATCTGATCAGTCCAACCGTTTAAAACGGCTACAAAGCCCACAACACAAATTCACACTATCAGAGGATCTTAAACCGTCCAATTCAATGGCCAATATTGCATTTGAGAGAGTTAAGATTTTGAAATGTGGACTACTCCAACGTTTGGATAGCCCAGATTGATGATCATGTGATCCATGCACGCCCCTCAAAGGTCCAGATAAGGATTTAGGGATTCATAAATGGACCAAAATATTGGTGGGGGCCAATATGTAAATTAGAAATTTTGGAATGGGGTGATTTTTGGTGAGGATGATCTCTATGGTGAGGAGATCATCCTCACAAAAATTCAAGTCATTCTGATATTCATAGACTGGTTTAGAAGTTGAAGAATTAAGGACCGTCTATTTTTACAGTGTAACTTGGAAACCATATTTGATTGAATTAGAAATTTCAGCCATTGATTTATCTTCCACGTGGGTACGCAAAAATTGGTGTGATATTTTGTGTGAAAATTTGTGTCCCCTTATCCTGACACTTCATTAATATGTCTAGAACAATCCTTATGAGTAAAACTTGTGTCACAAGATGTTGTGACGGAACACGGTCACAGCACTCAATATGAGCCACGTTGTATACTATTAGAGGACAATGACTGTATGGATGTTTGGGCAGTCCCTCGGTGGACTGGTACACAAAAAATCAGCTTGATTAGTAATTTCTAACTGATTCTATTGAAGTTATTTTCATGGGTTGATTTTAACGGTAGGAATTTGGGCATTATTGAGAGTTATTTGCGTGCATAAATCCAAAGGTTGTAAATCATTAATCAGGCTGATTTTTGGTTTGTAGGTCCACCGAGGGACTGGTCAAACATCCATACGGTCAAAGACCTCTGATAGTATGCCACGTGGCTCATATTGAGTGCTGTAACCGTGTTCCATCACAACATCTTGTGACACAAGTTTTACTCAATCCTTATGGCTGTAGATGGAGACGTGTTGTTGGTGGTGCAGGTTTGAAAGTGTGGGACCCACTTAAAGTGATCTACTCTAACTTGATTGGATGGCAGTGACTAGATATATTGACTTGTCTCTATGTTTTGTTCCATTTGTCGCATTCTTTGTGGAATGGGTCGAGCTCCGTTGACAGATCTAAATTGACAGGTATCTGTACAGGGACACAATATAAGATACGTGGTGCACTATTACAAGAATCTGACCGTATGGATGTTTGTCTCCTATCCCACGCCTGATTAGTGATTTATAAGTGTTGGATCTTTGTACCTCAAATACTGCTCAAATTTCCACAGTTGAGATCAGCCCATGAAAATAAGTCCAATACAAAGCCTTATAAATCACTAATCAGGCTGATTTTTGGTTTGTAGGTCCACCATGGGATAGGGCAAACATCCGTACGGTCAGAGTCCTGTAACAGTGTGCCACCTGGCTTATTTTGTGTCCCTGTCATTTTAGATCGGTCAACGAGCCAGACCCCAATACAAAGCCTATAAATCACTAATCAGGCTGATTTTTGGTTTGTAGGTCCACCATAGGATAGGACAAACATATATACGATCATACTGTCAGAGTCCTGCAAGAGTATGCCACGTGGCTTATATTGTGTCCCTGTACAGATACCTGTCATTTTAGATCTGTCAACGGAGCCCGACCCTTGTGGAATAGCAAACCCTTGGCTACTAAAAATACAAGATTAAAACAACTTCAGTAAGACTTGCCTGATCACCCACAATATAAGCCGCCGTAGCATTTTTTAGAGAACACTGTATAGATGTTTGGCCAATCTCTAGGTCTCTAGGTGGACCTAGAAACCCAAAATCAGCCTGATCAGTGATTTCTAAGCATTTATTGAAGTCATTTTCGTTGGTTGATTTTAACCATAGGAATTTGACCATTATTTACCATTATTTCAGTACAAAGATCCAAAGGCTTGAAATCACTAATCAGGCTGATTTTGGTTTGTAGGTCCACTTATGGATTGGTCAAACATCTATACGGTCAATGTCCTCTAATAAATTGCCACGTGTCCTATATTGTGGATGGTCAGGTAGACCTGACCACGTGTGGTCAGGCAAGTCTTACTCAAACAACTTTGGTCAAAATGCAAAAAAAACTTGAGTCAAAGTTTTGACGTAGATGTCCCTCAAATTGCCAACACTGACGCCATAATGTTTGGCCACACATTCGTCTCTCTCTACACACCAAAAATAAGCATGATCGGTGATTTCTAGCCATTGGGTTTTGAGAACTTTTTCATCATGGGCTTGGAATAAACCCAAAAGCCTGTTCATGAAGCCCATGATGAAAAAGCGTTTAAAACCAATGGTTAGAAATCACCAATCATACTGATTTTTGGTGTGTAGGTCCAACATAGCGTGGGCCAAACATTCATGGCACCAGTGGACCCCAAAGAGTGTACTATGTGGCAATTTGAAGGACTTCGCATCAAAACTTTGATACAGAGTTCTGAATCATAGAATGACTCACGTAACCTTTACCGATGTGAGTAGACTAGACCATGGTATAAAAAAGGGCTGTTATAATGGATTCGGACCTCCCCCATTATGTTATGTACCGTTAAATAACAACCGTTATTTTCCGTTATAAGGATTCATTTTGGAAAAATTGTGAAAAAAACAGCTGTTATTTTTTATATTCTCCGTTATTTTTCATTTTTGCCCCTGAGCATTAATATTCGTTACAACGGAAGAAACGGCAATGCCCCCAGTCCGTTATACCGGCCCCTTTTAAACCTTCGAGTACACCACCCCCTTTTGATCCAAATATAAGGACCCTGGATCATAGTTAACAACTAGTGTCATTGGCCCGTGCTAAAGCACGGGCGAATAAATAAAAAATAAAAAATAGTAATAGTAATGTACAATAAATATAAGTGTGAGAAATAATAATATTATTTTTAATTTATAAAATATTATTTTTAAATAGATGAGAAATTAATGCCGAAACCCATACATTGCACGATGATTTTAATGGTTTGATGATGAATTGTAACGCTCATAAAAAAAATTCCAAAACAAAACAACAATAAAGAGATACGTGGATTTTTGCACCATTCAGTTTGTTGGACTTAAGAAATTGAAAGCTTTGCAACTACACAATATCATAATCGGGAAAAAAATACAGACTATAAACCACCGAAAATATTAGAATAAGAGAAAAAAGTGAAGTTCAAAAAATAGTTTGAGATTACAAATTTTACAGTTATCTCATGTCCCTACTCTCACGCTCCAGAAAAATGAAACATTTTGCTTACATGCATCTCCGTTAACTGAAAAATAGAAACATAAAACTTACATCTTCATTTACAAAAAAAAAAAAACAAAAAAAAACCCTCCAATCAACAAACAAATCATTCACTGACAGAGACTGATCTCAAGCACAACTTTGCCCATCGTCAACAATAACAACAGCACTACCACTGAAAACACCATTCATCTACCTCTTTTTTTTTTGTAGGAATTAAATTTTTCAAAGCCTCCAATATTTTATGAAAACTCACTTGTTGTGCACGTATGCTATTAACAACATTTCTCAAGCTCGTACATGAGCCTCTGATCTTCTTCTTATGCTTCTCCTTTCGACGCTGGATGACTCTATATAACGCGTATGATTAGTTTTGGTACAGATGTTTTGAGAGATGAAAAGACGTGTTGAAACTTGAAACGTCTTTGGGCAAAGGAGAGATATTACCGAAAAGGCAAGAGACGTTTATGGGAGAATGAGATGGTTGGGTAAGAGAAAAGCCATTTTGAAAATAAAAAGCTATAAAATTCACGTTTTTCTAAGGTCTATGGTTGGCATTTTATAAATGGCAGCGGTTGAATAACTTTTTATTTAATGTAAATTATAAAATGCACGTTTTGGTAAGCTACATGGTTGCAATTCAATAAATGGTAGGGGTTGATTAACTTTTTATTTAATGTATATGACTTTTATTCATTATTATTTCTATTTAATGTAAGGATTTTGAAATGCTAATAGTTTTTTTTTTTTTTAATGCACCTATTGAGAAAGAATGGAGGGGATAGAAAGTTAATTAGGTCGTTGATGTGGCGCTCTACATGAGTTGAGTTGTTTTATTTTGATTTCCCTTGTAGAGATATTTTAGGCAATCAAGAGAGAGATCTTAAAAATATTTTTCATGTCATCAATTTTGAATGAAGAATGAATTAAAGTCGTTTTGGTTTGAGAAATAAATTCTTTTATTTAAATTAAGTTTCTAAATTTAGTTGAAATAGAGACGTTTTAGTTGAGGTAATTAGAGGTGGCTGACATGGCATTGAGACTTGTTGGCATGGCACTCTGCATGAGGAGAGTGCCACGTCAACTTGATGTGGAGGAGAGAGAGGAACGTTGCCCACTTCTCTACTATAGTATAGATATATAGATTGCAAAAATACACTAGAAGAAATGTTCTAGTACAATTCAGATTTTTCATTTAAAAATACGTTAAAAAATTAATTAAAAACTAAATTAAAAAGAGTTAAATATTGATAATTTTTTGTCTTATTAAATGGTTCTTCGTGTTCACAACTAAATAATTCAGAAAAGTTCAAGAATTATTCAATCATGTTAAAAAATGCACGAATTTTCAAGACCTACGAATATTTTTGTTCGGTCTATTTTTTTGAATAATTAGTACGGTTCACGTAGAATTTATAGTCCAAGTCCCAAACCGAGGATCTTACACGATTTAAATTCCTAATAACATAATTAAGTTCAATTCGACCATATCTGAATTGGATTAATTTACATGGATCCATATTTGACCTGTTTTTTGTTTGGATCACATCTTAATATTCCAAACGAACGAAATACAGGTTGGATTTCGTGTCAGATCCACCCCAATTCGTGCCCTTATATCGCTACTCGAAAAATAAAAAATGCTTTGTGGGTCCAAGTATTCCTGTATGAGTTGCCTCCCACACATGCCACAAATTAAATCACACCCACACATTAAGGGCGTGCTTGCTTGCCAATTTTTCCCTCGTTTGATAGCCATTTTAATTTTGGAAAAGTTTTTCATCCAAGGCTGGATTTCATTTCCATTCCACATGTAGGTGAGAATTCGTTTCCATGAAAATCCATCCATATTTTCTCACATAAATGAAAATTTCATATTTTTTCGGCATATTTTCTCGGGTGCAATCAAACCATGGTTGAAAAAACGGCCATTTAAAACGGTAACGCCCGAAGCCCATTTCCGCTAAAACCGTTTAAACATGTTTTGACGCTTTGACTTTAACGGTCATTTTTTTTGTTTTATCGGCCGTTAAAATTGTTTAAACAGCCGTTAAATTCTGAAAAATTTTGTGAAAAAAAAGGCTGTTAAATCCATAAAACTCCGTTAAATTCTATTTTTTATTTTTTTTTCCAAATTTTGAATTGTGAATTTCAGCGCCACTTTTTCTATTTTTTTCTGTTAAAATCCATTTTTCCATTTTTACCTCTGGCCAGTTCAATCCGTTTTAACGGTAATGCCCCAGTCCGTTAAACCGTTAAAACAGCCTCCTTTAAACCTCGAATCAAAACAGCCTTATCAGGTGTAATTTTTCTGTGCAATTAAACATGCCTTAGTTCCGAGCATCCTCTTAAGTGGAATTAAGCCCATGAGCTCCCGCGGGACAAGAGTACGTCAACCACTCCACCCGGCCAAGCCGGTCTTGTCTTGCAGCTTTCAAATTGGTGTCACGTTCCTCTGCTTGAGTAGTAAGCTTAGCTCCAATATGCCGTCCCCTCTCCTAGAATGCCACGTGTGACACTCTTTTGGGATTATTGGAATCTTGCATGCCCCAGCCCAACCCTCTCTCGACCTACACGTCAAAAATCAGCTTGATTTGTGATTTCTAGTTGTTTGATCGATTATATAAAATAAATTGCTGGAATCCATCGGTTATAAATCTTAGCATAAAAACGCTCAAATCCAACGGATAGAAATCACCAATCAAGCTAATTGTTGCCTTGTTGGTGTGTAGATCACCCGGGTGACCACACGAAAGTGTAGCACGTGGCAATCCAACGGAGGAATAGCAGGCAAACCTGCGGTCATGAAATTTGCATAAAAATCACATGGGCCGTGCAATTCTCATCATTGACGTTTGAGTCGTTTGACCTATATCAGCCCACATGAAAGACGTGCTTCTAGGTTGGACCCACCATTCGACGAGTCCCACCTAACTCATAACTTTGTTGACAGCGGACTATCATTGAGGCCGATGACAGCCTACAATATGAACCACGTGACATACTCTTAGAGGACACGGACCGTATACTATGGATGTTTTGCCACGAGCTGGACCTATCAAAAATCAGCCTGTTAGTGATTTCAAACCTTTGGATCTTTGTACCCCAAATAATGGTCAATAATGCTCAAATTTCAACGGTTCAAATCAACCCATGAAAATAACTCCAATCCAACGCCTAGAAATTACTAATCATGTTGATTTTTGGTTGTAGGTCCAGCTAGGGATTTGCAAAACATCCATACGGTCAACGTCCTCTAAGAATATGCCGCGTGGCTCATATTGTGTGCTGTCAAAAAAGTTTTACTCACCTAACTCATGTCAAAGCTGATCCGATATAACTGTTTGTCCGATACGTTTTTTTTTCTCCGATACACACTTTTCTAGATCATTCGTCATCCATTGACAGTCAAAGAACGTGGTAAATGGAGGGAGGATCGTCTCCAACTGCCCTTTTACCACAAAACCCAAATTGAACCAAACAAGAATAGCAAGGGCGCCAAAACGGGTTAAGTGTGACCCAGCTCCGCCAGAACAATTTTTAAAATTTTATAATGAAGTTAGTCTGGCCAAAACTAGCATCCAAACAACTATAAAGTAGTTGGAAAGGAGGGGTACTATTTGGTAATTCTGGAAATATTCTTACGCCACCGGAAAAACATTTGTGCTTGGAAGGAAAGCTAGGTGAGCTTTCTTTCTACCCAGAGTAGCGCACGCTTCTTAACCACCAATCTAAAAATCCATTACCCCAACTAATGATTGCCGTGACGACTTCTAGAAGACTCTAACGGCGCCTAATTAGTGAATGGATTACCGGTCCTCTTGAACCGGGCTTAGTCAGACCGATTCAACCACTTATTAAATCTTGTCCTATCGGAAGGTAATCTACGCGAAAGTCAAGTCTGATTCAATGGAGCCGTTCTCTCATCTATGTTACAGAAGTCCCTCAACCGTTGGATTTGAGCACTTTCATCATGAGCTTCATGAACAGGCCTATGGGTTCTTTCCAAGCCCATGATGAAAAAGTACTCAAATCCGATAGCTAGAGATCACCAATCACATTGATTTTTGTTGTGTAGGCCCACAAAGGTAAGGACCAAACATCATGGGCCAGTGAGTCCCAAATGTGTGCCACATGGCAATTTGAGGGACTTATGTTTCAAAATTTTGATACATAAATCTGTTTCATAGATTTTTCGCACAACCATCCTCAAGAGAGCTTCATCAATTATATGACACGTGGTCGCATTGATCTCTAAGGTGGTCCCCACTTGTGGTAGGAGCCCGACCAATCACCATCCGATCAGTATCTGATGAGTGATGGCGATGGGGTGTTTATTTTTTTGGCGGTTAAGGCATGGGCTTTGTCATTCTCAAAATGTCAGTGCGCTTTGAAGTAGCTGTTTGTAAAGTTTGGGACACATTCGTCATTATAGTAAATTTGAAGCCCACATCTGTCTTTCTACAAGAAATGAAGAAGGAAAGACACAGAATCGTCCTTATCCAATCAGACATTTTCACATTTATCCAACAAGATCCGGATAATCTTTGATGATGGACATCCTTCTTTAACATTGAGGACGGGCCAAGGTATGAGATACGTGTCACATTTTTAGAGAGCATTGACCTTATGGATGTTTGTCCCGTAGACTTACATATCAAAAATCTGCCTGATTAGTGATTTCTAACCTTTGTATCTGAGTACCCCAAATATTCTCGAATCACACGGCTGAAAATAAACCCATGAAAAGACCTCAATCGAACGATTCTGAATCACTAATAAACCTGAGTTTTGGTCTGTAGGGATGAATCAAGCATCCATACGGTCAGTAGTCTCTAAGAGTGTTACACGTGGCTCATATGTGGTCCATCATTTTCATTGATGATTGAAGTGGTCGTCAAAGATTTACTTCACACGATTCGATGTCTCTTTGTCGTTAACGGCCGTTAGCCAGAAAGTGAAAGACAACATCCGACCATCAATCCTCTTGGTCAGAGATCGACGGTTGGGACATACCAGCCGCACTGATCCATGAACAAACACAAGGCCATCCGGTCAACCAGAAGAATCCTCACTGGCACAGCGACACGTTTCAGTGTCCAAGAGAAATAAAAACAATCCCCTTTCATCTCTCTCCAATCCTCCATTTTTTCTTCTTCTTCAAAGCTTTGGTTTCTGCGTCACTCTCTATCTATATCTCTATCTCTATCTCAGAGATCTTTTTAGGGTTTTTTCGATACGTGACAGGCAAAATAAAGGCAAGTATTGTAAATTTTATCGCAGATCTATAAAAATTCTGATTATTTTTATGGTTTCTTGTTCTGTTATTGTAGAAGATTTGAAATTGTGTTCATAATTAGTGTTTTTTTGGGGAGATTTTATAAATTCTTTAGATTTTATTGTTACCTAGAGTTTGGGTTTGTGAATTATTGTTTTTGCTAGGGTTTTTAATGAATTAAGCTTTGAGATTCGGCGAATTTTGTGAAATTTTGACATGGAATTTGCGAGATAGATGGTGGCGTGAGTGTGTAGATGGTTCTGTAGAAAATTAGAATTTTTTTAGGTATTTATGTTCGGGGATTTCCTGATTGGGTGGAACTGAACGATTTGATGTTTATGATGTTTGATCTATGTTTATTTCGGGTTGAATGATCTTGAAGATCTGCGAATTGGTACGGATTTGAAGGATTTATAGTAGTTTTCTATCAAATTTAGGGAATTTGGAGGACTAATCGAGTAAGGATCGCCTGGGTATTTTCTCTGTCCACGGTTTTCCACGGATGTTTTATATCTGAAGGAACTGCCTTTAGTAAAGATTAAAGTCGAAAGATCTGAGCATTCTTGTGAAGTTATTAGTTTGCTTCGCTTGAAGAACTATTGTGATTTTGTTGGCATTTTTGAGGATTTTGAGGGTGTAACTTACAATAGTCAGTTGGGATCACAGGGTTCCAGATAACAGGGTTGTTTGAGAGCTTGGGGTTTGTTTCAAGGGAGTGAATTTATGTTTTGGAAGGGAAAATGGCTGCAGGGACTGATTTATCACCTATGTTTACCACATTAGAAGGTGGGTACGGTAAGGACAATGCTCCATCCATGGATGATGAGAGTTCCGAGGCTCTGGAGAGCTTGAAACAAACGAAGATCGGCAAACCACCACGGCATCTCTCAGTTATGCGGCATTGTATGAGCTCTGCTCGGTTGGTGGCTGAGGCTGAATTGGTGAGATATCCTCCTCCTACTCATTTTCACTCTTTTAATTGGTAGCAAAAATAAATATGCTTTGTTAATCATTTAATGGTTTTTTTTTCCTTCCTCGCTTTGTATATTTTATATCATTATACGTATCCATGACCAAGTATTTTGGAAATCGACTACGACTAACTTTTCTGCTTTCCCCTCCATGTAGGAGTTGGAGATTGGGACTATTGGCTTGAAATCACCATCAGATGGAAAATCCGGGTCTTTACCTGTATTTCGTTCAGGAAGCTGTTCTGAGATAGGACCAAAACAGTACATGGAGGATGAACACATCTGTATAGATAATCTTCTTGAACATCTCGGTGCAACCGTGGACTTCCCTTCTCCGGGAGCTTTCTATGGGGTACGTTGCTTAAGTACTGTTACTGCACACTGATACTTAATTCAATGAAAGATCATTCTTTCAAATCATTTCTTATTTCTTTTATTGGTGGAATAATTTCAGTATAGCAGTATTACATTCTACTTTTCAATTTTCACGACTTACACATGCTGGTCAATCAGGATCCCCCAATTGATGGGTTAATTCTTGTATATCAATAGCATTTTCTTAAAACATTTAGCATAACTCTATTAGTTGCAGAAAATTAGGTAATTCATCAGATGGTTAAGAATTAAAAAAAAAATTGATTTTGGGGCCACAATCACTGTGCCGACTTCATTCTACCTGGTAATCCTGGACAGTGACATAATATCCATTACGTAATTTAATGTTATCGCCTATCATTTTTTGTCTAATGAATTGTGTACTTTTATCGCTTGTTCTTAGATTTGTTATTTGAGGGAATGGATGCCTCTCATTTTATTTTTTTGTAAAAAATTTAGAGCTCTGGAATGCAGCCATTTAGTATATTGTATAGACTACCTTGAGGATCATTTTTTTTTATAGCTACAAATAAGATCTGGTCAGGAATCATCAGAGCATATAAATTTGTGAGCTGAGGTTCAGTGGTTTATGTGTACAGGTATTTGATGGCCATGGTGGTTTGGATGCAGCATCATTCGTCCGAAAGAACATTCTTAGGTTTATCGTGATGGATGCCCATTTCCCCACTTCCGTGGAGAAAGCTATTAAGAGTGCTTTTGTGAAAGCTGATCATGCATTTGCTGATGCGTGTTCTCTTGACAGCTCCTCCGGCACAACGGCTCTGACGGTCCTTATTTTCGGAAGGTGATGACTGGAACTGCGTTTAATTTGAAAACAGTCTTTTGTTTTTTGTTTCACATACCTGAGTTATAGTTCATTAGTGCTACTGAAAGTTGATGTTTCATCACAATAATTGTTTTTTAAGCGGTATGTATTTGTTGTAAAATCGTATTTTAGGGCTCCACCTTGATGATCTTGTCTTATTGTTGCCTTGATCTAATAATCCTGTCTTTTTCTTCATATTTTCATTGTGGGATGTATTTTGTGATTGACATACCTCTCCCCCATGCAGGACCATGCTTATTGCCAATGCTGGGGATTGCCGAGCTGTGTTGGGGAAACGGGGTAGAGCAATTGAACTGTCCACAGACCACAAGCCCAACTGCATATCTGAAAGGTTAAGAATTGAGAAACTGGGTGGCATTATCTATGATGGCTATCTTAATGGCCAACTATCGGTGGCTCGGGCGCTTGGAGACTGGCACATGAAGGGTCCCAAAGGCTCCACTTGCCCCTTGAGTGCGGAGCCCGAGTTGCGGGAGGCAATCCTGACAGAGGAAGATGAATTTCTGATAATGGGCTGTGATGGCCTGTGGGATGTGATGAGCAGCCAGTGTGCAGTGACAATTGTGAGGAAAGAGCTGATGCTTCACAATGATCCTGATAGATGCTCAAAAGAGCTAGTTAGGGAGGCGCTGAAGCGCAACACGTGTGATAATCTGACTGTTGTTGTGGTCTGTTTCTCCTCGGACCCACCCCCTAGGATAGAAATCCCTAGATCCCGGGTGCGGAGGAGTATATCAGCAGAAGGGCTGAATTTTCTCCAGGGTGTCTTGGATAATAATGTATGAAAGGGGATGGTTGATGGCCTGTATAAAAGATATTGGAGGTTTCCAATGGTGAGGGTTTTTCCTTAACTGCTGCTGCCCTTTGCCATGGCTGACATTCAGCCACATTCTGGGAAATAAAAACTTCTGCAATATGTGATTTTTGAATTTAAAATCTAGTTAATCTGAGATTTAATTATTATATCAAGTAGAAGCATTTTATAGCTTCATGGATCCGGTATACCTTCACTTCCAGCACCCAAACCCTCTACAGAGTAAAGCTCTGCTTCAGAGGTAATGCCACGGGTTTATACGTTTGAAGTTCAACTTCTTGTCGCGGAATGCCCTAGTTACTGTAGAGAGAAATGCTGATCACAGGCCTTCGGTTTGATCAGCCAACAATTTCATTCTGGTTCAGTCTCTGCCCCAGTTATTTTGGAGAAATACTAATTCAAGTTTTAAACCTGATCAGCCAGCGATTACAAACCTGATCAAACAGCGATCACATTGTGGTTTGATGTAATACTTCCTGCCTAGATCAGCCTTTATTCGGTTGGGCCCTTCCACACACTTGCTTCCCAAGTTGGCTCACTTGGAGTTTGGGATCCGAGGAAATGGCTGAATTACTTAGGTCGCCCTTGTCCAATTCTTCCAACTAGACAGTCCAGATTTTTTTTTTCTGATTGGTCCAGATCAAGGGACATATTCATCACAATTCACAAGTATTGCAGGGAACCACACTTACCATAAAATAGCCACTGTACTGGGCATGAAAAGTTCATAAACCAGATCAAGGAACATATTTATGTTAATAGCGATGTAACATAAATCATATATAGCTCAGATATTCAAGTTTATTGATGATAATTGGGCATTAGTACATTTTGTCTTGAAAGCGATAACATAATGATATATTAAACAAGGAAATACCTAGGAGCAAAATTCGTGGGTTACAAAAGACAGACCTCCACTGAACTGAGAAACCCAGCACTATAGTAGTTTTTGCCATTGCAACAAGTATAAAATCATAAGGCAAATATGGAGCTTGGGTAATGAGTAGATCGGTTTACAGCATCATCACCCATCAAAAAATAAGATTACTTTATTAAGCTTGTCTTCAGAGATCTCTGTCAGAACCATCGTCGTCGTCGTCGTCATCTTCCACTAGAGGTGGAGAAGCACTGTATATGGTAAAAATAATTAATCAATTAAATCACCCACAAAATGGTCAAGTTGCTCCACTTTTGATGTTATATTCAATCTATAATCACTGATTTCAAAAGTGCAAGTCTTATACACAAGATTTGTTTACAGAACATCTCTATCCACAACCAGCACAGTGGTCCACTGTTCAAACGACTGTATTTGACTTGATCAAACACTTGTGTTTGGATTGTTTATAAGAATTTGGAAAATAGCTAGAGAGAAGAGCCTCTGGTCAATGGATGAGATCTTCTGATTGGCTCATCCAAGAGGGGGGTTGTTGATTGGACAGTCCCTGATCAATGAGACATCTACCTGGACTTTGGGTACGTAAAGGATTTTACGTAGATTATGGGTTTTAAATCCTGCACCAACACATGTACACCTTTTTTCCCCTCAAATTTGTTGCTTGTTTAGTGACACCCTATGAAGTTTCTGCATTCAAATTGACTTCCAGGTTTGGATTCGAGATTACCTTGTTTTGCTGCAGTGCTTGCTGAGATCTTGACATAGGACCTTGCTTACATCTCCTATACTAACAGATCCTTTCTTTATCAGCTCAGCCAACTGCATAAGATAATTAAATCCAGCAGAGTTCAATTATTTCTAAATATATTTTACAAAGTAAATTCATGCCACCTTCAACATAGAAATGTGAAAGTAAACTTAACAATGCCTGTAATTGATAAAATAAGAAAGCATAACTCACCTCATCTTCTGTTTCCTCAAGTAACCTATGCCATTGAATAAACACAAGTTAGGACAGGTGATACATGATCCCCTAGAAACGATTGACTTATAAAACACTCAATAAACGCATAAAACCAATACCAACAATTTGATAATTTTTTTTGATAAGTAACAATTTGATAATTTTGCAAATGACTCTAAAGCTTGTTCTACATAGTAAAATAAGTACTGTCAGGACACTTGTAAAAGCAATTAAATCAAACTCCAACATGTCTCTCCTCTTTGCATCAGTCAATGCAAGCATGTGAGCAGTAACCAACTGAAATGCAGAATATAGGTGTTTTGCGGATAAAGTTGATGAGATTTGCATTACAATAGTGTTAATTGTGGTTGAGGCTGTATTTTGACGTCAAGATTGGAAAACTCAACACATGGAATTGACTTGCCCGGCTGCTTTAAGAAACTTGACCCAGCGGAGTCAATTTGCAGATTTCATCAACTGCCTTCTAAAGCTTAAAGATGCCCAACTCAGCTGAGCCACTGTTGACTCAGCCAAGTCTTGCATACAGCTAACAGATAAACAACTGAAAAACCAGGAATAGGTTTATTTACAGAGGAACAAAAAATTGAACTTGGATTACATCTTACCTTCCGCAATACGAGGATATATCTTTTGAATATGCCCGTGCCTCTTGTTTATCTATCATCACATGAAAACAAATTAAGAGAATCCCTCTGGATACCCATCACTTTCATGGGAAGCTCAGTAATAAGTTGCAGAACAATATCTACAGGAATGCTTTTATAAAACCAATAATTTAAAAGGACGGCATGGCAAACCAATGAGTGGTTGAAAGTGTAGCAATGAAACATGAATCCTGAAAATCAAGAACAAAAGCAAGATCTTTATGTTACCTGTGTAATAAAACTTTTTTTCACAACCTTTTTCTATAATAAAAACTTTTTGTACGAGCTCTCTTTAAACCATTGATTAATGAAAAATTAACTTGGCAATTGGCATCATATCCATGATACTAATGCCGGTTAGTATTTCTCCACTGGCATACATATTGTGGCTTCTTTCATCCTTTTACATGATCCTTTGATAAACATTAGATATATTAGAGATAAAAGTTTCTGAAAGCCTCTTGATGTATCTTCCCATTGCATCCACTCAGGAGGCAAGGCAAAGTGTTTCAAAGTCTTGTTTGCAAGCCTCTTGAAATATCCTTCCATCACATCCACTCAGGAGGCAAGGAAAATTGTTTCAAATCTTGGTTGCAAGCCCACTGAGATATCCCTCCATCACAATGGTGGAATGTGGTTTAAGTTACATTATCTTCTGCATCCTATGTTGCATGGATTCTTCTATACGGGTTAAGTACCCATGTCAGACACGTGTCGGAGTCCGACAAAATACGGATTCTTGTGCGACACTTACAAATTCTGTTTTGTTTTCTTTCCTTACTTGATACTAATTAATATTTATCACAGGTTATGAGTTCTACCTTTCACAATTGAAGTTTTCTATGCAACAATTATAACATTACATACATGTATTCTCGTCTAAATGTATATAATATAAAACATAAGACATTCTATCACAATATGCACTATATCCTCGTTTTTATATAGAAAAACAATTACTTTGTTTCACATTACATAAATATATTTGAAGTGTACTACCAAGTCCTGAAAATTCTATTTTTTCAAGGCTATCGAATTGGAAACTCCGCTCCAGTGTCAGACTTCGACACCCATACCTGTATCAATGCAACATAGTCTACAACTGATGCAACCACAGGTGAGGGCTATTCCAGCCTTCAAATTCAATCCAAGAAGATGCAAGGAGAAAGTGAGGGATCAAAACAATCAAGAAATTGAGGACTAAGGGGGAGCCAATATAACAAGGACATGACACTTTTAGGGTTTTTGTCATATCGGACATGTCAACACAGAACATGTGTGTCAACACAGAACATGTGTGTCAACACATCCAGACATGTATGGCCGTGTCACCCTTTATTTTAATAATTTTTAACATAAAAATGATTTTCTAAGAAGGGCAATGTATGTTTCATCGTCCATACATTATTTTGTAGTTATTTGATATTTTCCCTTTTATAAATCTATTAATATTTAAAATGTTATTGGATAGCTCTATAGTTTATACTTAATAGAAATGTTTTCTTGTTTTTCATATATTTCTTTCCTTATATTTATTTTAAAAACACTTCTGGTTTAAATATAATTAAAATATATTATAATACATGTGTATGGACGTATCCGCATCAAACTTCATAAAAGGTGCCGCGTCAGACACTTCGTATCTGAGTCAGACAATGACACACGCGTCCATGTCATTGTAACACAGGTGGGACCACTTAAAAGACATCATGGGTTTTGGGTTGGCCCGTCCATTTTTTTCAATAGGTTTTGCTAGGGAATCTACATTTTGGATGTATGGGAGTAGGTATTTTCGGTTTAAAGTTGGGTTTTAACCAAGCTCTGAGATTAGAAGGGATGGATAGCTGATATTAGGGGAGAATTAGGATTGTTGAAAACGGGTTATTGAAGGGTTTTGAGGGACTTTTTGGACTGATATTGTTGCTCAAATTTTCTGCAGAGGCTCTCTCTCTCTATAAGAGAGCTTTAGATCCATTTTTTGAGTTAGATCTTGCACTTCTCTACTTGCTGATTACAGCCATAGTTTTCTGCTCCCTTTCTGGTACTAGTTTAGCAATCCTAGTTTTTAAGAAGAAGATGATAATAGTTGCCAGAATCGGTTGAGGACAGTACAAAGCATAGTTTAAAGTTTCGGTACATGCCGATACAAGATACGGGTTTGTATCGGAAAACTCAAAGTTTCGGCTCAGTTTCGTACCGAAACCACCGAAACTGTGACCGAAACTACTGAAACTCTTTCATTTGGTTTCACCAAGTTTCGGACCGAAACTTCCGAAACTACTACTGAAACTATGGCCGAAACTCTTTCATTATGGTTTCACCAAGTTTCGGACCGAAACCACCGAAATTGCCGAAACGTTTCGGTTTCGCCCGCAACCGAAACCGAAACGAAACCAACGACTTTGAACCATGGTACAAAGTAAAAAAGCCAATATATTAAAATTTTAGGTATGTTTCCGTTGTTTCTGTGTAGTGTTGATGTGTCATAATCCCATAAAATTTCAGATGTGTAATAGCTGCTCAGTTGAAAGAAAATGTTTTTATTGTAAGTTTAGACATTCATCAAGAATTATTATGAACAGACATCTTCTTAGAATAACCAAAAGTATTATGGATACTTTCCATATCTCACAAACTTAAGCAAATTTCTCTATTATTTAACCTAGCGACATCTATCAAAACAGATTATAAACATCATCATCACCTTCATCATCAACAAAGCCTGATCCCAAATATTTGCAGTCAGTGCAATATCATATATAAACATGTTAACCATTATATCTTCTCTCTCCTAATAGTTCGTTACTTGTTACTTTTTTAAATTCCCTATCCTTGATAGATCTCACTTACCTTAAGAAAGTATGTTGAATAAAATAAAAGAAAAATGCGGGAGAAATATCAAATATCCTGTCGTTAGAAGACACATTGTGACATGTATGTCAGTAATTAAAACTTGATCAAGTACTCAATAAACTTGGCAAGCTGATTCGACATGATCAATATCATTGTTGACTTAAACCTTAACTTTGTAACTCTGAAAACCCAAAAAACCAATAAAACAGTCGAAAATTAGAATTCAGTTCTGACTTCTTAGGAGAACATTTGAGCACCTGAAAGACACTGTTTTATTTTAGATTTCACTAATTTTTTCTAGTATATAAGGAACGTATGCATCAGAATCAAGTCAAACACCACTTTATCATTTTTATTTCTTCCTCCTATAAAACCCCCAATCTAGCAAGTAGCAGATCTAGAATAGTATTAGGGTTTTAAGGGGAAACGACTCTAAATATAATTTACTGCTTCCCATTCTATAATCCATAGGAAGAGGCATTTAGAGTAACTCGAGCTACACATGGTAGGCTATCTGCTAATAATGAGAGAAATAAATGCTCATTCATAAACTATCTCTAACATAATGTACCAAATTCTCAGAGGAACTTATTTGGATGCAAATCAGTGCACACAAAAAAAGATGTATATATTTTAGCCTCTTAGGCAAGTGGACAATCAAGGCATGACATTGGCAAACGTGACTAAAAGAAAATGGAATGTGCTAAATCAAAGGAATGATTTTATATTTATATAGATCCATGAGAGATAAATTTATAAAAGATCTTGGTAAATATGTAATTAAAATTTTCATACCACTGTTAAGGTTGTCCCAGTCATCTACTTTGATCCATTCTCGTCTGGTAGAATCTAGCTGCAAAAAAGAAAGTGCCAGATTTTAGTTGCCTAGGGAGACAAACACTTTATGCACAAGTGCCAGTGTGTTCAAAATTTTATGTCTTTACTAAAAAAAAGAAAGTGGAAACACAATCCAATTGTACCAAGGAAGCCATTCAAGAAAAATTACCTTCTCAAGAGTGTAATCTTGCATCTTTTCACAGAGCCCATCCAGGAGTTCAACAACTCTCAGCTCGCTCACTCTACTTGAAAAAAATGCTCAGTGTTTAGTCATCAGCCACTGATAAAGCGACTTTATATGCAATAAACTAACAAACTTGGAATGAGAATATATACAACAAGGATTTCTCGACTTCTTAAATTTCATGGAAACAACCTATAACAAAGTTCTGAATCCTTCAGTAACTAATCATGGAATCATGTAAGGTTGCTCTCTATGAGAAGGACAGATAAAACCAGTATGAATTTCAAACATCAAAGAGTAGTGACCCCGAAAATATAAAAATTCTCAAATCAGGAACCCAATGCTTCCAACTTCAAATTTTCAACTTCAGAAAACATTACAAATAAACCTTTTTGGAAAATCATTGGGAACGGGGCCAAATCCCACAGAGGGACATGGCTTGGTTTTGTGCCACATCAGCCCCACAGACACCCTAGGACCATGCATCTAGGAAATTGAGATCATGAAAACCTCCCAGCATTTTATGGTGATTGACCAAGTAACAAGGCTTCATAGGGACAAAAGGAACAATGGTTCAGAAACAAGATACTATTCCATAGTGTAGAAGATAATCGAAGTATCACTTACAATGGTATTTTCACCGTCTTTTTATTGTTGTCATTTATGGGGTTTCATACTGTTTTGTTACATAGTAGGATTAAATGAAACTTGTAAGGGTAGTTTAGTCTCTCTACATTACCACTAAGTTGATTTTTGGCAACATTCTAGTCAAGGGGCAACAATTATAAGGTGATTGCCATGCTGTTGATTTTAATTTTACATGGAACTCCTAGCCAAAAAAAAGTTATTCCAATGGCTAAATTAAACCAAAATTAAAAAGAAATTCAAAATCCATGAGATCCGTTGCCAGAACTGAAACAATAGAAACACAGAAAAAATTTACAAGTACCTATGCTTGCAGAAGTTCAGCACAAATATGTGTACGGTTTTTCTTCTGATAAATAAAAGATATGTATTGTAACATGCGCAATGGGAGTACAAGGTAAGGCACAATTAAGCCTAACAATTAATGGGAAACAGTTGAACTAATAGGTAAACCTTTAAAATAGAAAAATTGATCCCCAATCATTTGATCATCGGTAGAGAAAGGGCTGTAGGCTTGATTCTGATTTTTTTTGGGCAAGTAAAAGGAATTTTTTGAAGTTATACCTGTAGTCAATTACCTTTCCCTTACGTTGACCTTTAGAATCCAAACGGTGTCTCATATCCAAATGGTTCCTCGGTTTCTCCTGGAACAAACATGAAATAACGAAATTATGAATTATAGAAAAGTTCAATGAAAACTAGAAGGATATAAACCACAATTGAACATCGCCGCTTCATCAAGCGGTAATGCCAATCTCCAAATAAAGAATTTCACTTCTTTCCATTAATCATCTACAATGTCTAATTCATCGATATGAGCATTTATTTTTTGTCTGAATATAAACGTAATTCTACATATCAAATGACTGTTCGTGAATGCTAAGATTAGTTTTCTCTGAAACACAGTATAATTTTATAGTTTAAGTAGAACGACTTAACCAGCCAAGGGAATCTGGACCGACTCTCAGTTTGTTCCAAGAGGATGGCTCTGTCTTTCAGATTATAAAGACAGAGCAGTCTCCATCCTGGTAGAGACTAAAGCTTCAAAGTGGGGGTTCCACTGTCTGCGGCAGCCGGCAGCCACTTGTGAACTGTGAAATGAGAGAAGCTACCAAGAATGTCATTAACTAGGTCAACACAGAGTCACCTTCTATAGCAGAGATACTTGAGGATATTTTTGGCCATTCTTTTATATGGGACTCCTCGCCAACAACAATGGTTCTTTTCTAGTTTTAGCTCTACAATATTATGTTTGTGGGGTGAGGGGTCCGGACCATCACGTACTTGTAAAGTTCTTAAGCATTTCTATCTTACTGAAGGTTGTTCTATGAATTACAAACTAACAAACAGAAAAGAAAACTTTAGTATTCATTAGGGGGTATGATTATAATAACTATAGCGTTTTTTGAAAAACTGATGACCTTATGTGAATGGATCTCACTGAAGGACTCCAGAAAAAGAAGTGTTTTTGGGGTTAAGGATGTGATGATGAACAGCACTTCAGTGACTCGTTAAGTATTCTATCAGAATGTACTTGGCACAGTAGCTTATAAGAAGCTGTTTTGTTTAATGAGTCGCCTAGCAAGAGGTAGCTACAATTCATACACACCTTTCCGCAGATAAATTAGAAATCCGGTATACAAATGCCGTTCTCTAAGAAGTAAGAACCTTTGATCTTTATTTGACTAACAGATGCAAACACTTTGATTATTTTCACTTCTTTATAAAAATTACAGATCGACGATAAGACGCGATGAGATTGTGAGTTTGTGACATCATATCGATTTCAAAGGTTCCAACATGACATGATGATGATTGATGAAATGTGCCCTAAAACACATTGGATTAGCTAATTGTAACAAAGGAGACACGAACGGAAGAAATTCTTACATTAGAAAGTCCGAGCTCTAGCTCCACCTGCAAATTGTTTAGTACGACAATCAGATCCTATTCGATTAAGTTCAAATTATTCCATAATTCGACAAAATAAACCAAATTAAGAACTAACTCATTCTTCGATAAAGAAACCTGGAAAGGAAAATCGATCGAATCCAAGGCTTTGATCCAACGATATCATGGAGTAAAAAAAGGGGAAGGTGAAGAGAGATCATTACCGCAACTGCATTGCAAGCTGCACACTTATCATCGATGCAAGCAACTGAAACGAAGATGGCGAAAATCGTCACGACAAAAACCATCTGAGGCTGAGCTGTTTTTCTCTTCTCCATATTTCTACTCTTTTTTAAACTCTCTGTTCTTCCTTGGAGGCTCTATCTCTCGTCTCTCGTCTCTCGTCTCTCGCTCTGAATTTATTCGAGCAGCAGGTGACTGGTTTTCTGGAGTGTCGCTATAGATCTCTTCAATTAACAGGTGAAGTTTTTCTTTCTCGCGTCGCCTTGTGGTAACAGAAGAAACGTTTGCCACGTGGTATATTTCTATTTGGCAGAAACTTGACACGGGGGAGACAATGACGTGGTTTCGTTTATATTAGATAAAAAAAAATTATGGTAACCAACACATATTTGATACTGCAGGGTCGTTACACCAAAAATAAGAATAAATCTTTGGTGACGGACATCAACGCAGATGACTGATCACAGTATGAGCACGTGGCACACTTTTAGAGTACACTGACCGTTTGGATGTTTGGCCCATCCCTAGGGGGACCGTGGACCGTGGATCACAGGGTCATTAATAATGATTTCTAATTGTTGGATTAGAGTATTTTTCACGGTTTATTTATTTTTAACCATGGATTTTGATCATTATTCGAAGTACTTAGATCCAACGGTTAAAAATCAGTACTCAGGATGAGGTTTTGTATGTAGGTCCACCTAGGGTGGGATGGGCCAAACATCAAGGCAACAACTATTTTATTTTTAATACATTGCTCGTGGACGGTTGATCTCTTGAATCCTGACATAGCTTCGAGTGCACATATTTTCGTCCGCTCATCCGTAGGTTTAGTTTTTTTAAATTATAAAAATGGGTATTTTAATAGCACCCCCTAAAATTGGAAAGTAATTAGTAATACCCCTTATACTTTCAAACTTTAAGAATAGCCCTTGACCTAGTTTATTAACTAACTTTAAATGGTAACATGCATCGTACGCCTGTTAATGCACCTATGAATTGCAGTCCTCTTTAACTTAAGTCAACCAGGTCAAGGGGTAATCTTAAAGTTTGAAAGCATAAGGGCATATTACTAAGGGGGGGACCAAAACTTAGCGGGATCAATGATTTCTAACAGTTATATTATGGGTTGCTCTACTGGCACCCCACGTCTTTCGGCCGGGCACCCACAAGGGACCAAAATACCCCTCCCCTTCAACAGAGCACCCACCTCGTCCCTTCTCCTTCTTCTCTCTACTGTAAACTCTCTCTCAATCCCTCCCTCTCTCTCTCTCTCTCTCTCTCGGGCTTTTAGCCTCAACAGTGATGCACTACCATAGGGGCTAAAAGCCCAAAGAGAGAGAGAGATGTAGGGAGGGAGAGAGTTACAATAGAGAGAGAGAAGAGACGAAGGAGAAGGACTGGGGTGCCCAAACAAAATAGGGGCATTTTGGTCCCTTGAAGAGCGACCCTTATATTATATCCATTAAAAATAATGCTCAAATCCAACAACTAGAAATCATGCTTCTAATATGCTAAGTCCCAATGGCTATTCCGTGTCACACAAGTCCTACACCATCCAATCATGAATCCAACAGTGTCAAGAGTACCTAATACCAAGGTTTAAAAGGGACCGTTATAACAGTCTGGGGGCGTTACAGTTTTTTCCGTTATAACGAGAAAAAAAACGCTCAGGGTCTGTTTGGCAACCAGACACGGATTTGGAATTGAAAATAGAATTCTAGGATTTGTAATTTCTAAGAATTTGAATTCAGAGAATTTAAATTTCTTGTGTTTGGTTGCATCGTGAAATTACTTGGAATTCCCAATGAATTCTAATTTTAGCTGTTTGGACATCTAACAGAATTGAAATTTCTACCCATCTACAAAAGAGAAACATCATCTCAGGATCTTTGTATTATAACAATTGCTATTTTTTTGTCATTCGTCAATTAAATGTTATTTATGCTAATTTAAAGAAAAAACTTTAAAAATAATAATTAAATTATTTTGATAAGTTTTTGACTATGATTAACCTATGTCAAAATATCAATGGCTAGAGCCTAAGTGGCACACAAGGCAACAAATACAGACGTCCATCATCAACACTACTGACGGACCACATTCTGAGCATGCCATGTGGCACATTATTAAAGACAATAGACCACAGTGATGTTTATCCCATCCCTAGGTGGACCTACATACAAAAAATCAAGTTGTTTGGTTATTTCTAACCATTAGATTTGAGTACCCCAAATAATGCTAGATATCTCATGGTTAAAAATCAACCCATAAAAGACACGAATCCAATGGTTATAAATCACTAATACTGTATGGATATTTATCCCAACCTTAGGTGTACCTACATACTAAAAATAAGGTTGGTTGGTTATTTATAAGCTTTGGATCTTCATACCTCAACTACTTGTAGAAATCCAATGGTTAAAAATCAACCCATAAACAACACCAATCCGACGGTTAGATACATCCCTAGGTGGACTTACAAACTAAAATCAGGCCGATTAGTTATCTCTCAACTTGGATCTTTGTACCCCCCCAACTAATGTTATAGATCCCAAGATAAAAAAATCAACCTTAAAGACATCAATCAAACGGTTACAAATTTGAAATCCGTTGATGATGGACTACAATGAGCCACGTGGCACATTAGTAGAGGCCACAGACCATATGGATGTTTGTCCCCATCCATAGGTGGACCTATATGCTAAAAATCAAGTTGATTAAAAATGTCTAACCTTTGGATCTAAGTACCCCCAAATAATGCTAGATATCACACAGTTAAGAGTCAACCAAAAAAAAAAAAAACCAATCCAACAGTTTCAAATAACTAATCTTACTAATTTTTTATTTATAGGTTCACTTAGAGATGAGTGTGAGAGTTGGAGCCCATAAAAATTCTTTTGAATTTCTCCACCGGGAAATAGAATTCCAGAAATTAGAAGTTTCTTCTCCCCCCCTAAAACTTCTAATTCCGAGAAAATCACGGAATTGGTAAATATAATTCCTAGAATTCGGTCCTCCCAAACACATAGATTTGTGATTCCAAGAATCACAAATCCAAATCCGGCTCAATTCCGGGTTACCAAAATTAGGGGCAAAAGGGGGAAAAACGGAAAATAACAAAAAATAACGAAAACACGAGCGCTAAAATTAATTTCAAAAACAGAAAATGACGGAAAAAACGGAATATAAAGGAAAAAACGGCCGTTTTTCACATTTTTTTCCAGAAAATTACGGTCATTATTTTCGTTATAACGGAAAATAACAGCCATTATTTTTGTTATAACGGCCGTTATTTTCAGGGTGTTTTAACGGTGCATAACATAACGGGGCAGGTCCGAATCCGTTATAACGGCCGTTATTTTCATTATAACGGCCGATTTTTAAACCCTGCCTAATACAATAGGCCTCTATCAGCCCCTTACTATGTTGGAAAGTTTGATTCAACAACTGTGACAAAAGAAACACTTGAATATCATTGGAAGAACCCTTGCAGCAGATAAATAACGATAACGATGATCTAGACCTACAAAATTGACTAGATAAATATTTCTTCACCAATGCAGACAAACAAAAAATATTGTTAATAATAGAAAAAGGGAAAGAACAATATTGGATCAAATAAATAATTTCTACCCCCAAATGCACTAGGTTCAGGAGCATTCGTTCCGCTGTCTTTTTGCAGAATTATGATTATCTTCCACAGATGTTATTACGCCATTTTCCTCATTCCCGGATTCCTGTTTATTTCCCTCAAAATTGAAAGTCCAACCAGCAAAATCGGACTCAGAGAACAGAGACGTTGGAGTCGCTTTGTAAAATGCAAGTGGTACCTGTTTTATCCTCCGCCTGACCTGTGATTCAATGTTTCAACAATTTGAATTGTTGTTATGTAGCAACATTAAAGCAAAAGACTTACTCTCCATTAGACTAAAAGTGAAAAGAGGAGCAAACTAAAGGCAGTTGGGCTCTGCTTGGTTCGCTGCACTGGGATGCAAATGCAGTCCCTTGCCACAATTTTAGAATGCACATGATTGGTTGGGGGCATGCAAATGAGCTGGCGTGCAAGTGGTTGTCAGGCCCTTGCAAACTCCTTAACGAAATAGATGCAAGCAAGTGGAGCCCAAAAACCATGGCAAGTGGGTGCATTGTCACTCACTGCATTTGCACTGAGTGCAAAATGCATCTCAGTGCGGCGAACCAAGCAGGGCCTTAGATCCTGGTTGAATACTAGTGGCGGTGGGTACTAAAACACAAGTTCCAAAACCAAATTTTAGATGTATCCGGTTTAAGCAGGCCTGCCTCCATTTTAGCTCCCAAGCAAATGAAAAGGAGGCAACTATTATGTCCAACATTAAAAAGAACCTAAAGCTGGCCCTTCGAATGCTAAAAGTTTCCTTTACAATAAATGATGGTCATAATTGATATTCAGATGCAGTGATACTGGGCATCTCGTCATCTGGTTGAGAATTTGCAGATCGAGGCTGTTAATATGACTCAAAATGTGTGGCTTTCGAATGAGCCAATCCATATGTGCTTTCAGCAAGCCCACTGACATCTTTTGCTAAATAAATTTAGGTAAACATATTTTTATAATTTACATTAAAATGATAAGGACATTTGAAATGATGTTCCTAATATTACACATATATGTCACGGAAAATACAAACAAAATCTTCTTACCTCTTCTCTAAATATTGTGGCATATGAACCTGAACTGAAATCCTTGACTGCGACTTCGGTGATTTTGGCTCGAACAGTTAAGTCATTTTCGAGTGAGAGGACAAATCTAGCAAGCAAAAGAAGCTCTAAGAAAAAAAGTAATACATACAAGAGTGTGTGCGCATGAATATATATATATATATATGAGAGAGAGAGACGGTTAGGGATGAAGAAAGATTACCTAGAAACAGCTGGGCAGTAATGGTGGCGAAGGGTATCTACTTCCCAAAGAGAACTTCCTGTTCCAAGCAGTTATATTAGTATGATACGGTTGAAAACTTAAAACACTTAAGTATATAAAAAAAGTAGAACCCAGAGTAATACAACTTCGTGCTAGAGTAACAGCAGTAAGATCTGAATAATGCAACCAATATAATAATAATGAGGAAACTCAGCATACAATCATGTTTGTGGGAGAAGTCATCCATGTGAGTATGCATGCACATGGCACACATTCAAGGGTGATGCCACCATTCGATGTAGGGCTGCAACTTGGGCGGGCTCAACCCGAGCCCGACGGGTTGAACCCGACATTAGGGTTGGGTTGGGTTAGCCCTTTTAGAACTTGGGTTGGGCTTGGGCTGAATTTTTGGTAACCCGATCAAATTGGGTTGGGTTAGGGTTGAGGCTTGGCCCAACCCGAACCCAACTTACAAATTATATATATATATAGTTTTGGGTCAGGATCGGGGGACAACAATTTCATACAACATTTTTGACAACAATTTTGCCGTACCCACATGGAAGATGAATCAATAGCTGATTTTTGGTGAGGATGATCTCCTCATCATATAGATCACCCCTACAAAAAAATCATCTAATTCTGAATTTTCTAACCCCATCAAATGTGGTTTTCAAGTTAACGATAAAAATAAATGGTCCATAATTCTTCTACTTGTAAACCAGTCTACAAATATCAGATCGATTTGAAGTTTTGTGAGGGTGATCTCCTCACTATAGAGACCATCCTTGCCAAAAATCATCTCATTCCAATACTTCTAATTTATAAATTGGCCGACACCAATTTTTGTTGTAAAAAATGTTGTATGAAATTGTTGTCCCCCGATCCTGACCCATTAGTTTTACCGACAAATATCCATACTACATTTTGGCAAATGCAGCAACCCATGGATGTTTGTCCTTAGTAACTACAACCTTTGTGTGATATTACCAAATGTCATTGAAACTACAGTTTGGCATTTTATGTGACCAGTTGATAGTAAAATATCATGTTTTTCTCCAACGATTGTTTTTGGTATTTCTTTAGTGACTTTTATCATGCACTTGAGTTAATGAACTTTTCCGTTATTATGAAAATATCATGTTTTCTTTCACGAGCTTTGGAAATGAAGTTATGCTATTATTTAATGGTTAGCACAACGGCTATTGTATTGACCGATAAATTATTTTAATATGAAAAAATTCAACAATATTTTCAACCAATAAAAAACTTATGAAATTGACCAACCCGATCAACCCGACTAACCCGACCCAACCCGATAGGGTTGCGTTAGGGTTGGAAAATCTAGGCCCGACCTTGGGTTGGGCTGGTTAGGGTTGATAGTCTTTAAGGTTGGGTTGGGCTAGGGTCGACCCAACCCGCCCGAGTTGCAGCCCTAATTCGATGAGTCCCAACTAGGGAACTCTCCTGGACCAACATTTGTAACCATCCAAGCTAGCGCATTATTTATAGATAATCAAAATAAGTAAATGGGAATAGTTTATTAAAGAAGTCACCAACAGATTGGACAGTCAGGCAAGTCTGAAAGAAAATTCTATTCACCAATGGTTCAGATCATCTATAAAGGTTATCATTGACCTAGGATGCCTCTTGGGCGGACACACATCAAATGGTTGGTCCCAAGCTAGAAACCTTGCATTTGCCCACAATTACAGCATACACTTGTGTGTACCTGTGTACATCCTGGCCCATACAATTGAGTTTATACATGCATCTTCATCGAATAATCGAGCACGGCCACCAAAATTGTCTTGGCATGGGAAAAAGCAGAATAATCGAGCACAACCACCAAAATTGAATTGGCTTGGGAGAAAGCAGAGTGATTTTAATGTCTCCATGAACTACCCACTTTTCCAGCCAACAAAGCTTCTATGTTAAATTAGAACTTTCGACATAAGTTTTTAGTTGCTACGATGAATAGAATCTGGATCATGGTGATATTAAATAACCATAGATAGTGGAAGCAAAATCCATTTTACTTGATTTAGTTGAAATATAAACTTACTCATAGCATTAGATTTTATAGGATCACTCTCTTCACTGTTAAAAAGATCAAGGCCAGGCTTGCTGCTGGACGTAGCTGAGCTGGTACCAGACTCACCTATCTGCACAAATATCACAATTAGTACTAGTTACCTCAAAAGAAAAGATTTTGAGATTCTCAATCTTGGAAGGGAATAAACAAAACGCATTTGGAGAGGATCTTCGGAACAACAGAGAAAGGGATTTTTATTATATCTCAGAATCGCCATAGTTACAACAAATAAATCATGTCCACAAACCCAATATTACTTTAGTGTAAAAAATGTCATCAATAGCACCAATACTGAGAAAAATTGGCATACTAATTGGGAAGTATGTAGTGGGTATAAAGTCATTTCAAAGTAATGCAGGAGCATTTTTACACTGGGCTCGTTTGGGGCAGCTTGTCTAAATGGGGCACACTCGGGGTGGGATGACCCGTGGTGAAATGGAACCCACGAAGGAGGGTTCAACCGAGAACCTGGATCATGGGCTATGAGATAAAGGAATTTAATCTCACGCTACCAATAGTTGCGGCTTTTGGGAGTATTGGTTAAATGTCCTGCATCAAAGTGGTATGCGGCTTTTGGGGAGTATTGGTTAAATGTCCTGCATCAAAGTGGTATCAGAGCGGGAGGTCTCATGTTCGAGACTCCTCACCGGGGGCGATTAATGCAAGAGCATTTTTACACTTGGCTCGAGTGGGGCAGCCTGTGTAAATGGAGCACACTCAGGGTGGGATGGCCCGTGTGAAATGGGACCCACGACGGAGGGTTCGACCGAGGGCCTGAATCATGGGCTATGAGATAAAGGAATTTAATCTCACGCTACCAACAGTCGAGGCTTTTGGGGATTATTGGTTAAATGTCCTGCATCACAAAGACTTTGTGCAAAAAGGTTTAATGAATCAGTAGTCCGAAGATGTAATAAATTCTCAAAAGTACAAATAAATGCTCAATAATACAAGTAAACCAATAACACACACCAAACAATGTCTTGCCATCCACTGAGATCTTGACAGAGAATGCCAAAAGATCCAGTGACAACAGCTATTGAGCAAATTCATGCATAAAGATATGCATATCAGGGAATCACACTTCCAACAATCAAATGAATTGCATGCACATAAACACACAAAAAGCACCACCCCTGTTGGCATCTCCCAACCATACATGCCTATGTCGTATGCACCCCCCTGCCCCAAATTATGCATGCTTTTCCACTTGTGCTCACATCCACCTGATACAAACACATGAATGCATGTGCATGCTCACCAACTAACCACATAAATGCCCACCACTATCACATGCGCATCACAATCCCTAATTTCGGAGTTGTAGTATTTTCATCAAGATTTTACAAGAACCAGAGAGAAGTCGGTAAGAAGATGAAACCATAATGTTACCTGCTGAACCAAACAGTTAATTGAAGGATGCCTCCACAGAAGGTTGTGAATTAGAGCAATAATAACCAATGCTCCCGAAGGAGGCACGACAAGAGCCAGTCTGCTCAATTTCTTAGCAAATGCAGCGGTCATATATGCAGGAAGAAGTTGAGATTTCAAACAAGAATCCAGAAGCTGCACATCAGAAAACATATGTAGTCAGCAGACATCTAAACATATTGGCTTCAGAAAATATAACTTCCTATGGTTAACCTATTGTTCCAAACTGTTGTGCATCTATGTCATTTCTATTTTCTCTTTTTCCAGGTATGTTACATATATGAAAGTTGCACATAAAATAAAAATCATAACACATTTGCTGTTGTAACAAAAATCTCTGTTTCATATCCTGAATATCATTTTTACCCTACCATGCACAAAAGAGAACTTATCAATCTTGAATGGTACATGAACTATCCATCCCTGTCTCCAATAATTTAAACCATGGTTTTAAAAACAACCGTTTTAATGGTTTTAACGGTCGTTTTAACAGTTTTAACAGCCCAAGCCCGTTTCCGTTAAAACCGTTTAAACACGTTTTGACGCTTTTAATTTAACGGCTGTTAAAAACGTTTTAACAGGCGTTAAATCCCATTTTTTTTGTTGAAATTTTCAATTTTGAAATTTGAATTTCAGCGCCACTTTTCCTGTTTTTTTCCAAAAAAAATTCCATTTTTGCCCCTGGCCATTTCAATCCGTTGTAACGGTAACGCCCCCAGTCCGTTAAACCGTTAAAACGGCCTCCTTTAAACCTTGATTTAAACCATGTATCCTACTAAATGATGACGTCACATTTTCTTTGACAATAACGAACCTACTGAAGCCTGTTTTATCATTACTGCAGAATAGCAGTTTGTTAATTAAAAGGTAAACATAAACATTTGATTTTATACACAAGTCTTCTATGTCATATGTACGTGCTATACCTGGATATATAACTGTTTAAACTAAATTATTTTGCACTCTCTCAAATATATATAAAGAATCAATGTACCAAAACTCTTGCCGGATGCAATGCACCAATGTTGCAAAAAACCCCAAGAAAAACCAAAACTCATCAGTAATCTAGCAATCAAACAAATGTTTAATTTCATCTAATAGATATTCAATTTCAACTTCCAAATACTTCAATACAATGTCTTAAAACCAAGACCAGAACTGGCTGGTTTGATCCAGGACCTAGCCTACGCAGAAGTAACAAACCCATCAACACCCAGCTGACTTAAACCGGCTAAACGGTAGGGCCAACAAACCGAGCAGGTCACATCAAACTGGCTAGGTCTGACCCATGGGTACCAGTTGCGAGGGAACCTGAACCAACTTTTAAATTTTCTGGCCACTTTGGCTGGAAAATCTCCCAAGGAAAGGTCCTCAACTTAAGGTTCTTTCTTATACATCTGGGGATTTAGAGACATTCTCTTAGTTTGGAAGGGAAACCTAGTGAGTACCATCGAGTCTTTTTTTCTTTTGCAAAAAGGTTATTATACATCTGGGTCAGGGGTGTTTAGAGACATTTGGGTTCATTTTCTCTTTGTTTGGAAGGGAAACCTAGTGAGTACCAAGGATTCTCGATGTCAATGTTGATGGATCCAGATGAAAGATTTATAAACATTAAATGTGGTATGTTTTGTTCTTACTTTTTCTATTATTTCTTCATATCCATACTTCTTTTTAATTTTTTTACATCGGTTGACATCTTCCAGCCAGCCTGCCAGTTCAAAGCAAACAGACTGTCTCAATGCGTCTGATAGAATGAATAAACCTCCAGGTCAGGTCCTAAACTTTGATTAAATAACAACCTTAAATTCAGAGAAAACAGAAACGACCACCTTAATGGACCACCTCAACAAACAATACCTGGAAAAATTTTGCCCGATGTTTCGCCATAAAAATAGAAGGTACCAGTAACGCATAAAGCTTTTCATAGAAGTTTGGATACTCTAGACCATGTTCGATCATAAGAATGTAAAGGCTGCTAAGAGACATGACGCTTATAACACCCCCAATGTCATATGATCTCGTTAAAAAGTCACTGCACATTCAGGCGATAAATCAGGCTCCACTGAAGTTCTAAAGATTGATCAAGATAAACAAGCAAAAGAAACCTCAAGATGTGGGTTCACCATAGCATTATGGGATTCGACAAATGAGGAATAACTGCCTGATGGAGTGTGACAAGTACCTGAAAATTATAAGCAGGTTAGGAGCCATGAATCATGAAATGAGACAAAAAGAAAGAAAATGCACAAAATGTCAAGATCAAAGTACGTGAAATGTGAATTGTAAATCCCATCTCGAGTCAGAAGAAATCAACATATTACTGTTTCATTCTTGCAAATGAATTTAACTCCTCCAAAGTAACAAGCAAGACAAGAAATAGAAGGAAGAATGGGGATGAAGTAAACCTAATAGAACTACTAACAGAGATTCATTATTCATAATCATGCCCAGCGCAATAACATTTCGAGCATACGTTGTATCCCAGACCCAGAGTATCCTCCCAAAAACTCTCAGTAGGTGTATGTATGCATTTTTACACCGTATTTTGGACTAAAACCATATTAAACCCAAACTTCTCAATCGTGATCTTTTGACATTCTCATCTTTTTGACCAATTTTCTAATTCTTTTTTTTTTATTTGAACAAAATCATATTAAACTTGTATTTTTCAGTGGCCGAAGTTATTCCGTTCCATGTATTACTAACTATGGTCTCATGTAGTAGAGAAGTTCTACTTTTCTAGTCAGTGATGCAAATATGAGAGGACTCCCTACTGTCTTCTATTTGAAGGCATGTAGCACTCTAATTTCAAACAACGAAGAACTCTCTAGTTGCATCATTTATGCTTGTGTTGAGGTGTAACTCCTCTTCCATAGTTGAATCGTTTCTGTTATATATAAAAGAGAGAGAAAGATAGAAGAGGGATCTCTCTCTTTTATTTTTATGTTTTACTTGGAACTCCAACAGCATTAACACTCAACCAGCCCCATAACCCATAGAGTACCAAAACCACTTTCCATGCCATCATTCCAATTTCAACATCCACCAATTCCCAATCAGTCCCGACCCATCCACCATCCCATAGCTCGGCTGAACCCCCAACAGCCCATAAAACCTTTCAATCCAATTTTTAGACAAAAACCCCTTATTGCACCCAAGTTAACCAACTTCTGCCAGCCATTTGTACTTGGTTTTTCTCGTCACTCCCTAACCCCACTGCACTCTATTGGTCCTTAACATAACTCCATCGGTCCTAACAAACAGCCCCAAGACACCTCCAATTGAATTCTAGGGAAAACCTCAAACTTGAAACCTAACAGTAGAACCCTACCTAAGCCTACTCAAGAGACAAAATCAGTTAGTCTACATCACGGAACACACTTGAAGGTACTTCAAACTACTAGCCGATAAAAGAAGGCGTGAACATGATGAGGTTAGAATTCCAGCAAAATATTAATGTGGCTCAATACCTGAGCTTCACAAAGAGCAAGGCACATGGACCATTGAGCAAAGATCTCAAATTATGATCAAATTACATACCAGAAACACAATCATCATGCTTTTGCAGGAAGATAGTTATTGTTTGTGGCTAGAAACCAACACATACAGCCATAACTATTAAATTTTTCAAAAGGGATTAGATATTCAAATTTCAACCTTTCTAAAGGAAAATCATAGAAGCATTAACGGAAGTACAGTAAACGATATAATATAAATCAAGGACAACACGCTCAGGAAGGGGCTTTAGGGTTACCTCCTTGTACACGTCAAGAGGGAGTGATAACCTAAGAAACGATATCCAGGCTCTAGTAAACTTAAATTTCATCTTTTTGGCGATTTGAGATGTGGATAAGACCTGGATAAGAAATAGTAAAAACTCATCAAGACAATCATGCCCTTAATAACCAAAAAATTACCCGGCATCAAGGAAACTAGAAATTATAGTGATGCATATGAAGGATGCATAATAAAATAATGCTCAAGGAATATGTTCATGAAGATTCTTTCTGGAACTGTTTTCTATTTAATTAAACTACTTCTAGATGTTATACCAACTCCGTGTAAGATATTTTAACAAGAAATAGTATAATTGATATTCCTAAATGTTAAAAAAAAGGAAACAAAGAAAACAAGGAAAAAAAAGGATTAAAGCAGTCATTACAACAGCTGAAACAATAATCACCAAATTCCCAAAAAAAAACCCCGCAAATTGCAAACAATTTAGAGAATTAGATTGTCAATTAGGTGATTTCTACCTTAGTTTCACTCGAAAATGTAATGAAATGCAAACCGTGTAGAGTGAACTGAACGGTGAAGTACTATGGTTGAAACCCCCACGAATTGCAAACAATTTAGAGAATTAGATTGTCAAATTAGGTGATTTCTACCTTAGTTTCACTAGAAAATGTAATGAAACGCAAACCATATAGAGTGAACCGAATGGTGAAGTACTATGGTTGAAACCCTTCAAGCTTAAGGTAAAAATCATTTAGATGCTCACAAATATTAAACTTGAGTCAGAAGACAATTGAGTAAGCTCTGCTGGACATGCACTAAAGACTGGGAAAAAGAATAAAACAACTAGTGCCAGACCAAGTGAAAATGCACCTAAACTAAGCCTGAATGAGCATTCATCAACCAAATCATGTGGAATTTTCCCCTTTTGTTTGTTTCTTTTGGGTTCAATTATGACAATTACAAATCATAGAATCACATTGAACGTCAATTCAAGGTGTTAAGCTGAGAATAAATAACGAAAAAATGATCCTCCAATGTGGAGTTTGCCTAAAACATGGACTTCCCAAGTAAGAAAGAATAGAATACAACCCTCCTTAAAGTTTGCAAACAATTTTCCGCCATTGACTGCTTGCTTGAAGTTATAGGCCTTTCAAACCATAAGAATCTGAAGATTGAGACAGGAGTATTTGACTAGCCAGGCATAGAAACTCACACACCAACCAACATGGTTTAAAGTTTCAGCCAAAAACCGAAATGTTTCAGTTTCAATCAAGGATAACACCAAATACAAAGGGATTTCGTCAACCTTGAGTTTTATTGGAGTTTCGGTGATTTCAATCAGTTTTGGCTGTTTCGTTGAAGTTTTGGTGGTTTCAGCAAATTTTGGCCAAAAAACTATTTAGAAATTAAAAAAAATTGATAAGTAAAAAATAAATAAATATTATTTTTTGTTGAAATTAAAAATTATTAAAAAAGTATATATTTTTCTCTTGCCAACTATACTAGAAGATAAATCTCACTGTGATCTACCATTTCATAGTATGTGTGTAGTTGAGTCTTATGGAACAATCTTGGTAATTTCTTTGATCTTTTTAGTACTTTCAGAAAATTTGAAAATTATATTTTTTCGTTTTCTTCTAAGATTGATCTAATTATGTGTATGTGACTACTTATGCTTCTGGTAATCATCTTATGTATTTTGTTGCACAAGGCTTAAAAAGGCTAGTTCAGGTACTGAGGCAGTTTTGCCTCCAAAAGGCGAGGGGTTGCCTTGAGGCGGTGTTGAAGCGTAAGCCTCATTTTCAAAAAACAATTGCTTGAAAAATTCTTAAAAAAACGTATAATCAATTCTAGAAAAATTAGAAATAGCATACCATGTTAAAAAAAAATAACTTAAATGTTATTGAGGCTATAGCTTTTACCATAAGAGTGAGTGAGTGACATTGTTGGGTATTCGAGCTGAAAGCCTGATGTTGATATCAAATCTTAAAAAACATAAATCGCATAATTAAATTACTAAATCTAAATAGTTAATAAGCTAAGTTTGCTAACAAAGTAACTTCTTTTTTATAAGTAATACTAACAAAGTAACTAACAAGATAGAACTAGGAAAATAGTCGAGCAAGTCTGTAATGCTTTAATTTCTTACTTGAGTTTGGTGAGGTTCCCGACAAGAAAACCATAGGTAGCGACAGAATCAAAATCCGATGAGATTTGAGCTTTCTAAGAATTTCTTTCAAATGGAGATAATTAGGGATGAAAGCTTAGATTTAGGGTTTCTCGCAAAATAAAGACCTTTTAGGTCATATTTATCATAAAAGATTAATGAAGAGGATATTTTGGAAAAAATAGTGGAAAAATTTAACGAAATGAAAAATAAAGGGTTACGGTTTCCAGTTTTAACATGTAAAAGTGAGGCTATAGCCTCAGTGGCGACCACTGAAGCTATAGCGTTGAGGCTGTTTCTTAGAGCCTTGTGGCGAGAGAAACCTCAAGGCATAGCCTCAGAAAGCATTTTTAAACCATGGTGTCGCATGCATTCTATTTGTATTAGTAATTTAGTAGGGTACATAGTAAACTTCAAAGAATATGCCTAGAGAACAAGATATTGATTCAAAGCACTGCATAGCAATTGAAGTAGTTAAAAGGCATGTCAAATGCAAATACTTTCAAAAGAGAGTGCATGGTAGGGTAATAAGGTTGAAGGAGGAACAGACATAAAAACCGGGGGAAGTTAAATCTTGCTCCTCGATCCCCAGAGTGGTTGCCAAGATACTTAAGAATTACATAGGAAAAATGTAATTACCAAAAAGGGTGTCAATTTGTACCTGTTTAACTGAAACCAAAATTACTGGTTCCACATATTTGGGAACCAACTATAAAAGAACCGGAACGTAACCGACAATAACTGGTCTGGTTCTAGTAGTTTGATATTGGAACCAGAACCAATATATAAATATATAAATATAGGGATAAAATTGTCGCATTATCAGAGATTGGAATTGATATACCCAAAACCTAAACTGACCGGAACCAAACAATCAACTCCGGTTCTAAATCCATCATTTTGAGAACCGGAACCGATAAGAACAGACAATTAGTTCCAGTTATGGGTACCTTAGGAACCGAACCAGAATCAACCCAATTACCAATGTGCATTTTAGGTAAAAGAAGCTCAGATATATTTATATCAAAATTAAGTGTGTATATTGAGTACTTAGAATATGAGTTTACAAGACAGACTACGGTTCAGTCCGAGGACACTGTAACTATTTTTATCCTAAATCAAGTATATGATATAGTTTTAATGACATTTTGCCGCATTTATATGCTCTTTATTTTTTTTATTTTCTAACATTTTTTTAGATTTTTTCGGAACTTTCCAATATGATTTCATCCATTTCACCTTGGCACCTATATGAAACCTACAATTTTGTACCATGCCAACCACAAGGTTTCAAAAAACATAGTTGACGCATATTCAATAATAGCACCAGCTGTGTTTTCGAGTTCATTCAAATGCAACCTAAACTTGCAATACAAACAAAAGACGGAAGGGGTCCTAGACCTTCAAATTCTACAGGATTAAGGCAGTCAATTTCAATAATCCATACCTTTTCTCTCAAGAATCCAATTGAAGAGCCATGAGTTATGTTCAGAAGCGCTTTCCAAGATCTACATCAACTATTTCCTAGCTTTTTACATGATATTAACGTTTTAGTCCTCAAAACAATGTTAAGAGTTTAGCCATAGTGTAAGTGGCGAGATTAGGGGTACTTAAATATTCTTTGAGTAAAATCAGGTTATTTTAGATGAAAGGTTGAAATTGGTGTCTTAACCCTTAAGCTAGCTTTATAATTTTGCTTTCTTATCTATAGTTTTTATGAGAATGGCTAACCATACAATATTGAGTTAGTAAGTGAAAAGTAATGCCTTCAGGTTTTTTAGTTCCTCTGAACACCAAGAAATAAAATTTTGAAATTTCAATAAATATTAAAAAATTAAAATACGAATAGCAAGCATATTTTATTAATGGTCACTTTTTAAGTTTTAACAGAAACAATATCGTATTTCTTTGTTACTCTATAATCTCTCAAAAGACTAGAAAACAGTAACTTACAGCTTTTATTAATTCAATAAAATTCTTAATTATTTCTCTCTATTGATTTTGAAGAATGGGTTGAAATTTTGGGATTTTTTAAGTTTTATTTCAGTGATGCCTGAAACTGAAATTATGTTCCGAAATTTTGAGAGTTTTAGTGAAATTTAAAACCATGCTAAGAGCTCTTGATTATTTCTGCGAAAAAAAACCTCGTTGGAGGTTTCACTTGGGCTTCCTTCTAAGAAACCTAGGCATCAATGATGATTGGAGTTTTCATCTACTTATCTTTTGCCAGCATTCTCCTTGTTACATAGCAATGGTATTTTCCTCCTATAATAATGAGAAATTTGGTATGAAAGCAAGTTCATTCCTTGGATTGAAAAGTGAGTTCATAGTGGATATTTCGCCAGTTCGCAACGACTACAAAATATATTGAAGTAATTCTTTTTATAAGTAATATATTCAAGTACTTTCAAGGGAGAGTTGCATAATATCAAGATTTGGATGTAGGATTTAACTTATCATAAAAAAAAAAAAATATAAAACTTGGATTGGGAGTCCCCACGAAACCAAAAACATGTGTGTTGGGGGTTTGATCCCAGCTTACACACTAGGGGAGAGAGAGAGCAGTGTTTTAAACGCTAAGGCGTGAGGCGAGGCGCTTCACTAGCCAAAGCCTTGAGACGTAAGCCTCAAGGCGTAAGATGTAAGCCTCACACGCACGCATTTTTTAGGTAGATAAGTATTTAAATCTATAAATAAATGTAGCAAAAATTTTAAAAACAAAGCATATTTTCAAGTTCCAACCACTCTAACAAAAAAGCACGACACTAATCAAAGACTCAACCTTCTACTCTTCTACTAAATTAAATGCATCTTCATCAATTATATGAACATCCTCTTCTTGATAGTCCAAGTCGAAATTCAGCATCTTGTCATCAATCAATTATAGATCAATCGATGTTGGGTCCCTTTTAAATATAAAACTTAGGGTTTTTTATTTTATTTTTATGTTGGGTCCCTTTGACACCTATTTTTTTTAATATCTTGACATTCTTTTTTTACTTCTTTAAAACAGCATGTCAAAAAAATAGCACATCTGATGCGTACGCCCAATCCAAGAAGCGTTTACGAGGCGTACACATCACTGAGAGGCTTAAGCCCATCAATGCCTCTTGGAGTGAGGTATACGCCTCAGATGTGTAAATGCCTTTTGAAAGAGCCTCAGGACGTTTTGTAAGAGCTCTGCCCCGAGGCGCACCTCGAGGCGTAAGCCTCGCACGTCTTTAAAAACACTGAGAGAGAGAGAGAGAGACTGCAAAGCAATGAAACTAGTAAACAACAAGTTCATATAGATAATCCCATTTTTCTACCTAGAATGGAGGAAGCAAATCTAAATCCAAGAAACACTTGACATATTGAGATGATAAAGTTGCATAAATTAGGATTCAGGTTTAAGGATAGTAAAATTAAAATCCCCCAAAAAAAGTTAAAAATTAAGATGAACTTACACCATTGTCACATGTCTTGGATTTGTGTTGTCTGCCTTCTACGTGTGAAACCTCATTCGATCCTTTGCCATCAACTTCTTTGGATGAAAAACCTGAATCCATACAATAATAGACAAAATTAGGACAATCATTCCACTACAAAAATGGCAAGCATGTTAAGGCGCATAGGAGCTCAACAAAGCTAGTCATAGTAGAAGAAATGTTGGAAACATCAAACATGGAATCAAGGGCAGATAGACCTGCCAAGCTACACAAAATCATGACTTCGTTGGAAGCAACATAAAAACACAATAGACATGATATTCAAATAATAGCTTCTAATCGTAAGGGGCACCTATCTAAGCAAGACATAAACAATTAGTTATTGCTAATATCGGATATGAGACCATTACTTCAATTTCTTCACCCCAAAACCCAGTTTGGAAGAAGCTGGAAGTGGAGTGAATGGGTCAAGATTGGTTTCTATGAGGACAAGGCCAAGGGAGCTTTTTAGGGACAATAAAGGGTCTACGCTCAAGCTTTTCTTGAGGCTGATCGTGGTTTTAACTTAAGCATCAATACGTATAGCAATGTATCATAAATACGTATCATAATTCGAGTTCAAGGATATCGATACGGTACATAAGGGTAATACACAAAATTCCCTACTTATCCTAATGTATTGTAACATATTGTATGATACTTACCAATTTAAACGTTTTTTTTTTTAAATGATAAAAAAAAAAATATCGAAATTTTCAGAAATATGTCCTCGTAAGAAGCTGGAAGTGGGGTGGATGGATCAAGCTTGGTTTCTATGAGGACAAGGGGTCTTTTTAGGGACAATGTATATGCTCAAGTTTTTCTTAAGGCTGATCATAGTTTAATTTATACGTATTGTAATGTATCATACGTACATATCATAATTCGAGTTCAAGGATATCAATACAATACACAAGGGTAATACCCAAAATTCCCTACTTATCCTAATGTATTGTAACATATTGTACGATATTTACCAATACAGTTATCTGCTTTGTTCTAAACTTATTTAGTTAAGAGAAGGATAAAAAATATCAAAATTTCCAGAAATGTGTCCATGTAAAAAATGTTGTAGAGGTAGTCTTAATATTATAAATATCATATATTTAGCTTGTCTGCGCATTAAACATAGTTTAGTGTAGTGTATCTTAGATTATCAGTAACATATTTGTGATTCTTTTTAGTATATGTGGTTGCAGAAGTAGTATAATTGCTTTAACATCATATATTTTTAGGTTATGTAGGCATCAAACGCAGTTTAGAGTAACGTACCAATTAATATCGAAGCGCATCGGAAAAAAAATTCACCTTATCAGTACTGCCTCAGTATGTCATTTTTTCAGCATACCAATACGTACTACAATATCAATATTTTAAACCTTACTTATCAAAAAAAATAAATAAATAAACCTTAAGATGACGGGTTGCAAAGACACTGATGTGCAGAGAAACCCGCTCTTTTGAGGGGTTGACAATATATCTAGTTTCTTTCTGGTATTTCTTATGATAATGAGCAACTCCTCTAGCATCGTCTGTCAGGCTTCTTCTAAAGAAATGAAGCTTTGGAGATTTGCAAACAATGACCACGTGAGGGATCTAACTGAGACGTAGAGATTTGACAATTGGCATAGCCTATAGATTATAGCAGCGATGAAAAGGAGATTCTCTGGACAAATATGGGTATCTTCTACATTATTGATGCTATTTGATAAAATTTATCTTCATTAATAAATAAAGAAAAAAAAAGAGAAAAGGAGAGCAAGACATAAGGCAATATTAGTACGGTAAATTCACTAAGGTCTTCTACAGTTCTACAAAGAAAAACATTGAGCTTAGCAGCCATCATCACGAATGACGAGTTCCATTGCCAGAGGGAAAAAAAAGAAGCATCTCCACTTGATATATACAGTTAGTTTTCTTGATATATACAGTTAGTTGAATAATAAAGCGGATGTTAATCAACTGTCATATTTCTGAGAAATATCCTATACACCTAGATTTTAAGGCAGCAAATATACAACAAAAATTGCATACAAATTGCACCATTTGAATCAGTAAAAAAAAACAGTAATTGCACGGAGGGAAGCATTCAGTGAATAAAGTGTTTGAATCATGAATAATGAGAAAATACCTAAACCAGAGAGAATGGGAAAGGGCTTTGAAAAAGACACAAGTAAATATAAAGATCAATAATACTTTCAACATTAAACCAAGAGAGTGCTCACCTAACTCACTCCACATCTCATAATCAGTTTTTCCGTCTTGGCTCTCTAGAGGAGGGATGTGTGATAGAATGTAATGTATCTTGTGAATGGCAAGCTCTATGTTGCTTCAAAACAATAGAAGTTCAGTTATACCGCATAGTAACTTTTGTAAGAAAAAGGATCTACACAATGCCAATAATATAAAGCCACGTCAAGAGCAAAAGTGAAATTTTGACATATTACAACCAAAAAAATAAAAAACCCAAAACAGAAGGCTGATTACAAAACAAAGTGCAATATAAAAATAACCATGCATGCAGCACAGTTACCCTTTCTATAACTTCATTTGTGAGTAGTATTTCACTTTTTTAATAGAGAAAGAAATGAGTAAGAGGGTAGGGTAGGGTATGGTGGATATAAAAGTCAACAATGAAGGCCATTATCAAAGCATGCAATTTAACTAGTTGCTATTTCAATATTTATAGATGCACTAGGCACTAGCTGTGTTTTGGGTAAGCTTAAAGCTTATCTTAAGTGCTTACCCAATAGCACTTATATGTAAGTGTTTGAGTTAAGCTGTTTTGGTCGTTTGGTAACCAACAAGAAAAGTGCTTCTTTTCTTAAAAAGCCCTTCTATGGTGTACGGGATAAGTGCTTTTTTGGTGGCAAATACCTATTTTATCCCCAAAAGTAGTTAAATGCACTTAAAAACACTGTTGAGCTTTTTTTATTTAATTTTGGACCTATCCAGTTTTGAAAAAGGTAATTGTGGTGTTACAGAGTAAAGAAATTCTTTTAAAAACGGCTTCCCGCAAAAGCAATTAGTAGAAGCTACTCAGAATCAGCTTCTGCTTATGGCAGATTGGGAGCTTATTGGACTATAAAAAAAGTGTTTTTTAACTTTTACTAAATGCATAGTTTTTTCAATAAGTGCTTAAAAACTGCTAAAAGCTTGCTTATTGCATTTTTAAGCTTACCCAAACGCAGTGCACTCAAAGTATCAAGAAATGTTCTTAAATATTTAAAACTTTGAGGTTTGACATTTGACAACTTGTAACGTCTCTTTCTTTTCTTTTTTGGCCGCAGAGCACGGAGGTAAGAAAAAGGCAATACGTGAAAAAGTAAAGGACCAAAAGGCAAGGAAACTATAATAAGCAGAAAAATGGAAGTTCCTGTTAAAAAAAAGATTCCAGCGAAAGCATGGAGTTGCACAATTTGCGAGGCAACTCAAAATCCTTTCCAACAATACTTTACATATTGAAACACTGGTTTGGCAAGGCCAACCTACTCCCATACATGAAGATGACAAACCTGTTAAACAACCATTTACCCCAAAAGATCGACCTGTTGGGGAAAGGCGAAACAACTATGTATATCAACGAGTCGTCGGGCCAACACAATACGTGCACGGGAATAAATCATCCGCTAACACTCCCCCTCAGCGGGAATACACTCCGCTGGAGACTTGAACCCGCGACCTCCCAAGCCATAAGGCTCTGATACCATGTTAAACAACCATTTACCCCAAAAGATCGACATGTTGGGGAAAGGCGAAACAACTATGTATATCAACACGGGTCGTCGGGCCAACACAATACGTGCACGGGAATAAATCATCCGCTAACAAAACCAACCCCTCCTACTTTGCGAACTGATTAGGCCAAGTTGGCCTCCATACAAATATGAACAATTTCAACCATCCACTTGTCCAAAGTCCCGTTGTGGGACAAATCTTCAAAACTCCAAGATTTTGAGTTCATGCACCAAGATAATTCTTTCTGTTTATTACAAAATCTTCTCATGTTTGAAGCATTCCTTCAACCAATAAGGAGCTAGAAGAGATGGATGTGAACATGACAATTTCTTACAGCACCCTTTCATATCCTAGGCCAAGTATTGTTAAGTACCAACATGAGCTCCCAGTGAAGAAAACAAATTGAATTTTGCAAACTCACAGAAGAGAGATATATAACTTCATTTGCCTCTCGAAAATATTGGAGATGACAAGGAATGAGGAGCACGGTATCCACAAATGCAGACTAAATTACATTACATATCACTTCTATTATAGAAATTAAATAAATAAATGAAATATGCAGTAAATGTATTGATAGAAACATAATTCAATCTTAAGGTCCCACTCGGGCTAGTAGTTTGAATTTAAATTACGAACACAAGACAAGTGCTTTAAATGACTTCTCGAAACATAAGAAGAGGGACTAAAGGAGAGCACACTTAGATTAGGAGTAAATTTTCTAACAGAGATTAGAGGAGGGCACATTCAGACTAAGAGTGATTATTGAAAATGAGATTACAAAATGAGGGATCTAAGCAAAAGAGATTACAACTGCCTGATGAAAAGAATGTTGAGAGTTAAGATTCCAGTAAAAGCTGCTTCAACATTTATGCACCATACAGTATAAAGGAAAGAACCGACTGCATATGGTTAGAATAAGGCTTATGATGATGTTGACGATGATAATATAATGCAAAGACAGTAATAACATTAAGGTTGTTTCACGAAGAAGAGACCATAAAAATTATTAAAGAGAGAACAATAAATAACATAAAAGAGAACAGAGAAGATCATATGATACTAACCTTGATCTAGAAATATGCTCACCATCGTCATGCAGACTCGTATTTATGTTGTCTAACAAAAATCAACAAGTCAATAGACCAAAAAAGTGCATAAACCAAAAATAAAGAGGAAAAGAAGAAAAGAATAGTCTGAGGAATCAAGATGCGATAATTTATAATATGGAAACATATGATATCATGTTAAAACCGTTGAGATAGTAGAAAAAACTATAATGTGCGAAGCCATTGAAGAGTAGGTACCAGTAATATTTGTTGACTCCAAACTATTGGCAAGCTTTTCCAAGCTAATGTAGGTAAAATAACTGCACCAGGAAAAAAGAATGATTTTACAATAGAATCGAGCAATACTCTTGTGGAGGTCGAAATGTATTAGGAAGCACCAGTATGCAAGTTGTAGCATGAATAGTACAATGGTGGCAGTGTTGTTAACTTACGTATCAAACAAAACGATAACTGCATTATGTGAGATTGAGAAAACAAGAAAGCAATAATGCAAAGCATAAAATTCAAAACACAACATATCCAGGATTGAGGTATTAACCACTTAAGTATTAGCCAGTACCCAGAAAAACATGTGTGTGTGTGTGTGTGTGTGTGTGTGTGTGTGTGTGTGTGTGTGTGTAACCACAATGATAAAGAGCATACAAAAGCAGACTCAAGAGAAGGTGCATGAGCATCTAAATAACTCTTAAATGGATTCAGAAATGATATTCACCACAACATCCTATGCATAGTGCCAATAGTGGATGACAAATGATACAGTCGTTACAACATCCAATTCATGTCACCAATGAAAAATCAGACATATTGCCTGAGCTTTCTGTTTCTGAATACAGGAAATGACCTCCTTAACTTTCTTTTTTTTTGTCCCATTCTGACAAAACTTCTCTTCTAACTGAACAAAATAAAAAACAAGTGCACTTTTTGTCCGACTTAAATTTGATCTCTTGGACCAACTCTCTGGCATGAATATCTTTGGAATCTAGGCTTGACTACAGTTTTCTGGAAACTTTAGCCTAGCTCACCCACTTGGCCAAAGTATCAAGTGTCCACATTATGAGGAGGGTGGTGAAGAATATTCAACCTTGGAAGCAAGAAACTGCACCCGTCATATCCAGCAAAATCTCCTCAATGCATCTTTCATAATGCTCATGTACTTGTAGGTCCCACTACTAAGATGGGAAAAGCACAAAAACTCAAACATAAACTGTAACCTGCAAATCAGCAGGTGTTGTCAATAACAGCCCCGTTACACCTTTACCAACATATACCTAATAAACTGTTGTTTTTTTCAGAATATGAAGGAGGTCATAGAATCCGAAACTCAAGAAGTCTACCTAAAACAAAATTAGTTCAACTCTATAATGCAGGGGCATTTTCACACCGGGTCGAATGAGGCAGCCTGCATATATGGGGCACACTAGGGGTGGGATGGCCCGTGTGAAATGGGACCCATGAAGGAGGGTTTGACCAAGGGCTTGGATCTGGGCTATAAGATAAAGGAATTTAATCCCACGCCCCTATCAATCGCGACTTTTAGAAGTATTGGTTAGATGTCCTGCATCAAAGTTGTATCAGAGCAGGAGGTCTTGTGTTCAAAACTCCTCACCGGGAGGTGATTAATGTAGGGGCATTTTCACATCGGGCTAAAGTGGGGGTGGGGCAGTCTGCATATATGGGGCACACTCAGGATGGGATGGCCTATGTGAAATGGGACCCACGAAAGAGGGTTTGACCGAGGGCTTGGGTATGTACAATAAAATAAAGGAATTTAATCTCACGCCCCTATCAGTCGCGCCTTTGGGAGTATTGGTTAAATGTCCTACATCACTCTAGATACTGTTAGTAAGAAGATACTAGCCAAACACAAGTATTTGGATATCATAAGCAAACTAATGGTTAAAGAGCATTTTAAATCATGCCAAAAAATCTGTTAACATACAATGGCCAGTCAATGCAGGAAGAAAAATTGTGAAACACCCATAAAAATCATTATGTTAGATAAGATAATAACACCAATAAACATATGATATGCATGAATATAACCAAGCAATATTTACAATAAAGCATGATGAGTAAATCAGTCATACCGGACATCTATGTACTTGAAAAACTTTGACACAAGCAAGTCTAGCAAAAAATCAACGGGCAAAGTTGAATGAACCTGCAATGGATGAAAGAATCATAAACATCAGAATATGGATAAGAACCCAGATACAACGTATGACAAAAAACATAAATTCTCATCCATAGCAAAGAAACTTGAAATAACAGATGATACAATATTTTCAACATAAAAAATTTTAACAAAGACCAGAGAATGCAGATGAGAAACATGAATAAACAGCAGCCAGTATCGCAAAGCTGAATAGCACAAATTAAAATAGGCCTCTCCTAAAATTGCGTTGTGTTAGAGTCATTCTTTGCATGTGGCGCAAATTACAACAGGCAGTGCAGACACACTTCAAACCATGGTTTAAAAAACGGCCGCTATAACAGATTCGGACCTCCCCCATTACGTTATGTACCGTTTTAACTCTCAGAAAATAACGGTCGTTATTTTCTGTTATTTTTTCGTTATAACGAAAAATAACGACCGTTATTTTTTGAAAAAAAATTGTTAAAAAAACATCGTTATTTTCCGGTATAAAGTTTATTGAAAATTTGAAATTCAAATTTTGAATTTTGGCGCCGTTATTTTCCATTTTTGCACCTGTGCATTACAATCCGTTGTAACGGAAAAAACGGTAACACCCCAGTCCATTATAACACCCCTTTTAAAGCTTGCTCCAATCACATTTAATCCGAAAATGCAGTCGGCACACATTCAAAAGTACTGAAAATACATGAAAATTAAAAACATAATTCTACTGTAGTTTCAGAAATTAATACAACTTACGATGGTATGAAGAAACCTATGGTATATAAAAGATTGAAACCTCCCGCCTTTTCCCAACTTCACAAACTCCATTATCGCATCCAACGCCACATCCTGGACACGCATTTTCCCAAACGACGCTAAATCAATAAAAATAAACAAACGGCAACACATATCATCCAAACGACCAATTAACTGAAAAACAAAAACTCACTCTTAGGGCTTCTTCAGACTGTGAGGAAACGGTGATAGCGATGAGAGATTTCACGAACTCATCAAACTTGGATCGAAGCCATGTCCTGTAAACCAATTCGGGGTCCTTCGATGATTCTCCGTCGCCGCCACCGTTGAAGAGGGATTTCGAAGACGATGAAGGGAGGTCGGAGACAACGGGAACGAAGAAAGATTGGAGAGAGAGGAGAGATTCGAGGGTGTGTTGGGGAGGAGATGAAGGGGAGATGAAGGTGAGGAGGAGAGGAAGGTTGTTAATGTGCGCTCTTGAAGAGAGGAGCTGGTGACCTAGGGTTTTCAGTTCTTCGAGACTGTACTTCGATCTCTTCTTCTGATTGTTTGCTAGAATCGAAGCCATGGCTGAGTTGACGAGACTCAGTTGAGTCTGGCGGGAAAGAGGGGGTGAGAGTTTGCAGAAGACAAACGCTTATTAGGGACGATGAAGAGTGATGGGATATATTATGGTGGTTTAGGTCGCGTTTGGGCATTGCGGTAATATAAGCAGTGAGCAGTAAGTTGGTTTTCGCGCTTTTGTGTCAACTCTATTGAACGTCTTATGAAGCCCGCGTGAAGGGTCCTCCCGCTAGGCTCGCAACTAGGGGTGTCAATCCCGCCCTCTTGTAAGGACCCGGCCTAGCTCTACGCTTTGAAAGCCCTGAGAGAAGGACTTTTTAATAAATTTCAAGCCCTTGGGGCCGGGCGGGCCCAATTATAGAAGCCCTTTTAAATAAGGGCTGGGTCAAGGTAGTACTCTGTAGAGCCTGGCCCTACCTGGCCCTGCCTGCGCAATTCATCTATGTTCTTTTTAAAAAAAAAAAATGTTCCCGGAAGATTTTTCAGAGAATGACACGCTAGGGACATTATATATTTGAAACTAAATGATGTTGTGCATTTATTTTATAAAAAATATACAATTTTGGAATGGTTTTGTGGTGTTCACAAATGATTGAGCCATTTCAAAAGTAGGAACGGTCCAAAACAATTCCTATTTTAAAAAATTTAGAAACGATTTGGGCCATTCCAAAAATTTGGCGACGCCGGTGTTAGGATCGTTTTTTAGTGTAAATTTATAATATATCACTTTTTATTGTGCTTTTATCAAAAATACTAAAATGGTTTATTTTCAAACCTTGATACACGGACACTTACGATGAAAAATCTAGGGTCATTCACTGAGACATCCAAATAAATTAAACCAAGTAAATATGTTTCCCACGTTAGGTGCATTTTTTCAAACATCCACGTCTTTTTTACTTAAAAAATTTATATTTCTCAATTCTCTTTTTTAGGCCGGTAGGGTTAGGGCCTAACCAGTTCGGTCCCTCCAAGGGCTAGGGTCGGGTTAGGACTTCACCCTTATAAATGAGAGTTGAGTTAGGCCCTACCCTAGCCTAGTCCTACCCGCAACCCAGGTTTTGGCTTTAAAATAGTACTGGCATAGTAAAAAAAAAATATTTGACGCGTGAAAAATTTTATTTTTCCATGCCCCTTCACATAGGCTTCACGAGACGTTCACCAAGACAGAACTGAACTTTGACGTTGGAGGTCCATCATCGTCGTTGATGACAAACCACAGTTTGAGCCACGTGGCATACTTTTAGAGACCACTGACTGTATGGATTATTTTCGAGCATTATTTAAGGTAATCAGATCCAAACGTTATAAATTACGAGTCAGGCTTATTTTTGATAAGTAGGTCTCCCTAGAGATGGGCCAAACATCATACGGTCAATAGTCTATAAGACACAAGGCCCACATAGTCGACCGTCATCAATATTGATGGACCTCCATCATCAAAGTTCTGCTATACATGAGTGAACATCTTGTGAAGCCCGTGTGAAGGGTACAGAAAAAAATAAAAATAAAATAAAATACCCCAAAAAGACTAGAAAGGAACCAAAAAAAAGGGATTAAAAAAAACTAACAAATTTTAGTTATTTGTTCACAAAAAAATTCAGATAAAAAGTCATAATAAAATTCAAAAATAAAGATCAAACTTGGTTTAAGCCCAACTCTAGCTCAGAAAGAAAGCCCCCACGAGAACTACATTATGAAAATATGATGTTTAAAATGTTTTAGTGCTCTAGTTCCTCAATCCCATGTCTCTAGTGTGTACATACACAGGCTCTTCGATCTGGATTGTCCAACTGATGCGTCACTTCTTGAATTGACTATAATTCAGAATATGCATCAACTTGATGCCACTTACCGTCCTAACCAATCACCTAACTTTTTCTATCAAATAAGGTCAATACTCCACAACACACAAGACACACAAAGAAAAATTAAGTACTTATAGTGTTAAGAATGTAAGACTCAGAACTGAGTCGAATTACGAGCCTTGTCGCATGAATCGAAAAACCCAAGTCAGACTCTCCCCAAACACGTTCCAAGACTTCAAATTGTTGAATTCAATGTGTTGGAAAAGATTGAGTCAAAATACGAGTTCCAGTTATGAAAAAGTAAGTAGTTGTATGGTTAAGCATGTAAGACTCAGAACTGAGTTGAATTATGGGCCTTGTCGCATGAATTGAAAAAACTAAGTCAGACTCTCCCCAAACACATTCCAAGACTTCAAATTGTTGAATTCATTGTGTTGGAAGCGTTTGAGTCAAAGTACGAGGTTCAGTTATGAAAATAGTTATAGTGTTAAGCATGTAAGACTCGTAGAGATGTATATTTTGGAAAAGAATAGGGAAAAGAAGAGACGTGTTGGGAGAAGAAGAGACGTATTTTTTGGAAAAGATAAGATAGAGAGAGAGAGTGCAACCTCAGCTCTGCTTTAGTATAGACTAGTGGATGACCATGGCACTCACTGACAAAGCATTTGCCAAAATTGGGTTTGAGTGGTTGAGATCCATTGTCCATTTGGGGTGATAAGATCTCGGCCATCCTCTGTGAAGCCGATAAGAGGGGGGATAAGTGGGGATACACTTTTTTTTTTCTGATTTGTTATAGATAGATAGATAGATAGATAGGTAGATAAATAGATTAGGTCCCATTGAAAGAACATTTTTTATTACATAATCAATCAAAATAAGTACTTTTTCAACATGCTAAGCCAAACACCCAAAATAATTTAAATTAAGTTGTTCACATAAAACATAGCCATAGGTGCCATATGTGTGTTTTTTGGTTTGTTGTTGGCTATCATCCGTGTGCGTCTGTATCTTGTACGGTGTCACTAGGAAGAGAGATGATGACCCTAGATTTGGCACCATCGTGGAGTCGAGCGATAATCCAGACACACACATACACCTTCTTAGGGGAGCTAGACATTTCATTATTTGATTATCAAAGCTAGACTTTATATAGAAGTTTGATAAAGAAATCCGTTAAGAGGCCAACACTCTTTCAGGCCCACTGACCCCACGACTATTTGGCCCACCCCTTGGAAGACCAATACGTCAAAAAAACAAAAAAAAACCTGATTGGTGATTTCCAGCCATTGGATTTGAGCTTCTTTTTTTTTTACCACAAGCTTTGTGAATAGGCCAATATATGATTCCAAACCTATGATGCAAAATTGCTCAAATCCAATGGCTATAAAATACCAAAGAGGCTGATTTTTGGTATAGATCCACCAAGAGGTGGGCTAACAATCAGGGGTCAGTGGATCTGAAAGAGTTTGACATGTGGCATTTTGGGGAAATGGTGCCAAACTTTTGACACATAATAATATATCAAGTTTTTTCCTAGGGTCAGGATTAGGGGACATATATTTGGACACATAATTTCACACCAATTTTGGTGTACCCACATGAAAGATAAATCAATGGCTGATTTTTGGTGAGGATGATCTCCTCACCATATAGATCACCCCTACAAAAAAATCAGCCCATTCTGAAATTTCTAACCCCGTCAAATGTGGTTTCAAGTTAGTGGTAAAAAAATAGACGGTCCATAATTCTTCAACTTGTAAACCAGGCTACGAATATCAAAATGATTTGAATTTTCACCATAAAGACCATCCTCGCCAAAAATCATCCCATTCCAAAACTTCTAATTTATATATTGGCCCCCACCAATTTTTTGGTGTGAAATTCTGTGTTTAAATTTGTGTCCCCTGATCATGACCCTTTTTCCTATATCAAAAGTGTGATATAGAAAAATCCATTAAAATGCCACATGGCACACTCTTTCGGGCCAATTGACCCAATGGCTCTTTTCCCTAGAATGTGCCTTGGTCCATATTGGCATTTGATGGGCGGGCAGTGGGAAAGAATTTGCCTCACGCAATGCTTGACACAAAATGCATCCCTCAAGTCAAGGACCGTCCATCAGCACATGGGAAGGTCGGCCCATAGCACTTCTTGAAATATTCTCTTGTCAAATCACGTAGGGCCACTTTCCAATACCCTTAGGCCGTGTTTGATTGCAAGGAAAAATTTTCCAAGAAAATTTTCTTTTCCCTGAGAAAATTTTTCAGAGAAAGTTTTCCTGAAACTGTTTGATTGCACATTGGAAAATATGCATTTTCCAATTTTCCAGTGTTTGATTTCACCAAATTTTTTCGAGAAAACATGCACCTTGTGAAAATCCTAGACCATCCAATTAAACCACTTCAACTCGACTTTTCAAACCATCTAATTAAACCACTTCAACTCAACTTTTCATGGGGATAGTAACGTTGGTGACTATAACCACAATCAAACTTGAAAAAGGGGTACTCTACCTCTAGTACTCTAGCCGATCTAAGTTTGCAAGTGAAGGTGTTAACATATGCAAGCCAAAGACAAGAAAGGAATGGAATGCCAACATCTTATGGGACATTCAACGACAAGATGCATCCTAACGTACACGTATGACTATACGAGACACATGAAATTGCAATTAAGTCATGTAGGAACAAACCTGTATAAGTCCCAATCACCATAAATCAAATAAAAAGTGCATACAGGCAAATTTAGTGTCAGTCCACTGAACATATCATATTCTCCAAGTTAACAAACAAATAGAAAACCACCAAAACAAGAAGTTTCAAAAATCTGCCAGAAGTAGGATCTAAAGTTTTCTTGGACCATGCGGTAAAAAATCCTGTAAGGCACCAAAAGAAACTTAGCATGTCAATGATACCCCCACTTCCTCAATTAAACGGACACAAAGTAGTAGCAATAGGACCCAACGTCCATATTACCAGCATCTAGAGCATTTTTTCAATCGGTATCTAAAGCATCCACAATCCACAATAAAAGCTTTTTTTATCACCATAAAAGTTCTATTCGTTCCAGCATCGAACCATGGTAAAACCTATCAAACATATTAGTAGGCATACCACATGTTAAATGGCTTCCCACTGTTTGTTTGTTATAAAGCCCATCAGAAGCACAAATGCTGACAAAGCTACAAAAAATGATTACCAAAGTCCACCATAATAGCTTGAATGACATTCAAAATATCAATTTATCTGTAAATCTGTGAAGCACCATCAAAACGAACATGCATGTCACATTTGCTTCTATCCTAATAAGAACGTCAGTAAGAATTGCATCAACCCATTAAAGCAATTCGCTCAACATCATAGAGAGCTGTATAACCCCGATAGAAAATCTATTTCCATATCAGTCTAGTATACGTAATGCCAGTATCCTGCTGAAAAATAACAAAAAATATATTTTCCTAACGAGAAATGGAACTGCAAATAAATATGTGTTGGGTCATTAGCCAGAGCTGTTTTGAACTCCAAATAACAAGTTCCAATTCAATATCCAAAGAACTGGAAAGAAGACAGCAAGAGCACCAAGTCTTTGGTCTCTCGAGCTCTTTGTTTCCTCTATTTTATACACCTAGTTACCATAAAACAGTAAAAAATTAGCCATTAAAACAAAGCAAGGCTTTGAAGTTAATTTAAACAAAGGTAATCCATAGGAACTGTTTGTGGGTCTCTTATCCTCACAAAATACGTGGTTTGACCGATCAATGAAGTTTCTTTGTTGATGAAAGGAGATCAATGAAGATTCTAGGTTTAGGGTTTTACCTGTGGGAGAGATCGTGCGTGCGGATCCAGACGATCGAGAGAATGGAAGGGTTTGAGAGAGGCTCATTGAAGTAGACGATCGAGAGGAGAGAGTGAGAGGTTTGAGAGTTCGACAGGGTATAAAGAATTTTCATCGGGGAAAATGACCAAATAAGGCGAGAAAATAAGGACCCATTTTCCCGTGGAAACCAACTCTCACCTGTGAGGAATGGAAATGAATTTCGGGCTTGGACGGGAAAATCTCATTTTCTCATGAACATTTTCCAAGCCTAAATTGGCAATCAAACACCCGGAAAATGTCATTTTCCTGAGAAAATTTTCTTTTCCCACGGGAAAATGGGTAATCAAACACGCCCTTAATGAAATCAGTGCTATTTAGGGCTGCAACTTGGGCGGACCCATCCTGAACGCAATGGGCTCACCTTGACTTTGGGTCAGGCTTAGGTTGCTTAAACAACACTAAGGTTGGGCCCAGTATTTAGACCAGCAACTTGGGCAGGCTCAACTCCACTTTGGGTTAGGCTTAGAATGGCCCAACCCAAGGTCTACATGCTAAAGCTTCCCTCTCTACATTAATTTTAGTCGCACCCAACGAATTGTGAGGGCACCCTTACCAGTTGAAAGCATCCCACGAATTATGCTTCAATTTACTTAATTTATGAAAATGCCTTCCACAAGTTAGACTTGAGATCACGGTGTGTAACTTCATGCAAGCATTTAGGGACCCACATGACACACTCTTAGAGGGCTCTGACCGTATAGATGATTGGCCAATCCCTAGGTGGATCTACAAACCAAAAATGAACCTTATTAGTGATTTCTAGGTGTTGGATTTGAGTTATTTTCATGGGTTGATTTTAACCGTGGAAATTTGAGCATTATTGACCATTATTTGAGGACAAAGATCAAAGGTTTGAATGAACTAATCAGGCTGATTTTTGGTTTGTAGGTCCACCTAAGAATTGGAAAAACATCAATACGGTCAGAGTCCTCTAAGAGTGTGCCACGTGGCTCATAGGTACGCTGTCAACATAATTGTCAGATGGATTGAAAAAATAAAAATAAAAATTGTCGGATGAATTTTGGGTGCCCTCACAATTTAAGGGGTGCGACTTCGCTGGTCCCCTCCCAAATGTTTGACACGTACCCTTCTTTAACCAAGGGTTTAACATGGGTTAGGCTTAGCCCTTGACGTGTCAGACTTTGAAGGTCCCCGGGACCAGGGAATCTTTTCTCCTCTAGATTCATCTCTCACCGCCTCGTCCAATTCCTTTCGGCTCCTACTGCTGTTCACACTTTACACCTTCACCCAGTTTAAAAACACAGCATATGGCAAAAAAAATATTTCTTATGCACCAGCCGGGAATCGAACCCGGGTCTGTACCGTGGCAGGGTACTATTCTACCACTAGACCACTGGTGCTGGATGAATATATTATGGCTTTATTAGATTAGTAGGTTAATACTTTATGGTGTTTTCTTGCCACATGGTGGGTGACGTGGGCACGTTCTTAGGAAGACATCTATGATACAGATTTCTGTATCAAAATTTTGATGCAGAAAACCCTCAATTTGCCATGTAATACTCTTTAGGGCCCACCCCTTGGTGGACCCACACAGCAAAAATCAGTTTGATTAGTCATTTGTAGCCATTGGATTTGAGCACTGTTTCATCATGGGCGTAGAAGCAACACAGACTGGTTCATAGCCCATGATGAAAAAGTGCTCAGATCCTACGGCTAGAAATCATCAATCACGCTGATTTTTGGTGTGTAGGTTCATCATAGTGTGGACGAAACATTCAGGGGGGTGTAAGTGGGCCCAAACGAGTCTACTACGTTGCAATTTGATGGACTTCTGCATCGAAATTTTGATACAGAAGTCTACATCAAAGAACAGCCCCATTCTTCTTAGGTGAAATTTTTTGGGTTGTTCTTTGATGCAGACTGCTGTATCAAAATTTTGATGCAGAAGTCCCACACAATGATGGACCTACACACCAAAATTCATTGATGCAGAAGTCCCACACAATGACGGACCTACACACCAAAATTCATCGTGATCTGTGATATCTTAGCCATAGGATTTGAGCACTTTTTCATCATGGGCTTGATAAACTGTGGCCTATGAGTTGGTTTTCCAGCCTATAATGCTCAAATTGAGGCCAGTGATTTTTGGTGTGGGTCGATCAAGGTGTGGGGCCTGGGGGCCCTAAAAGTGCCTACTGCGCGACAAATTGAGGGACTTCTGCCTAAACCCCCGGTATTTGTAGCCACTGGAAGATCCGTTTGATTTGAAACATTTTCCCCAACACACTATGTAACAACGTTTTGACTTAGTTTTGGTCGGGGTGTGCCAGGCCCAAGCAATAGTGCAACGCAAGGGAGACACACGAAGGCCCCAATAGCAAGCTATTGTGGTGGACCCTCCCCCAGAAAAAAATTAATTTAATATCATGTGAGCCGATGGCCCACGTATCAGATATTAAACTGATAAGAACAGATACTACACTTGATCTTAGCCAAAAGGCCGAGAAAGGTATGCTTTGTTTACCGTCTTCTGCCTCATTGTATATCCAACTCTCTCCTTCTACTCTCCCTTTCCCTCCGATGTGGGACTAAAATAAAACAAGTAGTTTTTTCTCTCTTTAAGCTTATCCGAGTCCTGAGAAATTTTAAATAGTGACGAAATATCGTTCTTCACTTATCAGAAAGTGAAGAATGAGCTGTTCTGTATCAAAAGTTTGATACAGAAAAATCCATCAAATGCCACGTTGCATACCCTTACAGGCCCACTGACCCATGAATGTTTGCTCCACACATTGGTAGACCTACACACCAAAAATCAGCCTGATTGGTAGTTTATAGTCATTTGATTCAAGCACTTTTTCATCATGGGCTTCATGAACAGGCCTATGGTTGGGTTCTGGGCCTATGATGAAAAAGTGCTCACATCACACGGCTAGAAATCACCAACATGGCTGATTTTTGGTGTGTAGTTCCACCTAGAGGTGGACCAAGCATTGATCGGGTCAGTGAGACTGAAAAAGTGTGCCAAATGGCATTTGAAGGATTTCTGAATCAAACTTTGGAAACAGAATTCTGAATCATATATTGGACAATAAAGCGACTAATGGGTATAAAATTGTGGAAGATTGGAATTTTATGAAGGGTTATCAAGAAAAATTGTACACGATTGTGAAGCATGGAGTCAGTAAAGAAGCTATAGCTTAATTTTACCATAAGGAGGTTGTCTGTTTTTAATGATTGATCAGGAATGGTAGTAAAATCAAGCAGAGAACCATTCAGGCAGGGTACAAGCTGCTCAAAGGAAAAAAAAAAAAGGGGTTTTCTAAGCCCGCCAACCGAAAGAAGTTTGACGATGAGGCTGGATGAATCGAGAGAGCCTGATTGTTATCGGTGCCTTCTGTATTTGATTTTTCAATAAGACATTTTAGTCTGTAGCGAAATTCTGTCAAAAACATTACACATATTTGCAATGCCAGAGCAATTTCACAATAAATGGAAGATATCCCTACAAAATTTGCAAATATAACTTCATTACAAACAAATGAAACACCTTTCAAAACTATCTACAGATGCAGACCATATTACAACATAATCTAGACAAACATGGACTCAATGATAAGACTTCCCAATCCAAAATATCCCTCTGAAAAAAAAGGGAAAGTTGGGAAAAACCAATAAAATGCAACCCCTTGCATTTAGCTGTCCTCACTAGTGAAGCACTAATCAAGAGGCCTAACCCATGTTCTGAAATATGCCAGAGAAGTTAGGTATCTTATCAACATGTTTCAGGGCACGCTCAGCAATCTGCCGAGTCCGATAGTCGCCGTGCCGGAATGCATCAACCAGTGCAGTACTCACATTTGGATCACCAGAAACATCACATGCAATGTCTTCAGTCCTCAAAATCCTTTCAACAGCCCAAACTGACCGCTGCCTCAGGATCTCCGTCCGATTCTCAAGCAACACATCAAGTATCGGTTTGATTCCCTCCACCTCACACAAGATCATCACCCCTTGCTCAACATCAACCTCGTCGTCCAACAAAGTGCACAGTGCAGCTAGCGCTGCCTCAACCACCTTCTCGTTTGTGTGGTCTAAACAGGCCACCAACTTCACCACAGCTTTTCCTTCTAAAAGACAAAAATTCTCCTTCAATGAACAGGTTCCATGGTGGAGGCGGCACAACCCAGTCACAACTGGTTGCTCGCTAAAACATGGAAAGATAGAAGCACAAAAACCAGGTTTTGGCAACTCTGGCAGTTGTGTCAGACGTTTAGACTCTTGTGCTAGGTTCTCCAAAGCCATGGCAGACACCATCTGTACCTTGTCAAGTCCATTTGTCTGAAGCAGATCGGTGAATAGTGCAGCAAGATTGTGCTCGCGGGCCATGGCAACAGCCCGAGGTTCATCAGACAAGACGAATGTGAGCCTTGCCAGGACTCGCACAAGACCTTCAAGATATGGGGTCATGAAGCGGCTACCCCGGGTCTCTCCTTGCTGGATCCTGACCACCCTGGAGATGACCACCTCAAAGGCACCTTCTTGCAGCAGCTGCTGAGTGAGTCCCAAATCCCTCTCTGGAAAGTCAGCTAACATTCCAACAGCTGCCGCCTGCTCTTCCGTGATCCCATTGTTCTCCGAGATAACTTTGATCAGGCTGCCAAGTTGACCAGCAGTATCTCGTAGAGCATCAGCTAGCTCTTGACCCATGTGGGGCGAGAGGTTCTGGAGGAGTTTTATCGAAGCCACACGAAGATCCTTCTGTGGAGCTTCAACGAACTGAATCAAGCTGATGGTAGCACCAGAGCTTTTAATGGCTGCAACTACACTCAGAACGGTAGTGGGAGAATTGGTGAGACCAACAAGGACCTGGAGGAGCTTGCCCTCGATGGCAGGGCCAGTGTTGCTGATGAGATGGAGTAGGTTGTGGATTATGTCTTCTGAGACCAGAGTCTGGTGGTCATGCCCGAGTGGGATGGAATCAAAGTCATAGCCCGAGTTCACAACATTGGCAAGAACTGTTGCGGAAACCTCCTTCAGCTTCATGGGAAGCTGATTGACACCAACAGTGAAAAGGTCCTTGACGAGTGGGGGAAGGATCCCGGCTTCTATTAACACCTTGGCGCTTGCCTCGCAAGATGAAATCTGGTTTAAAGCCTTCAGGGCGGCTTCTCTTGACTGTATGTTGCCGCTTCTCATGACAATCACCAGCGATGAACCCACACTTCTGGCCACAAAGACCTTCACATCATTGCTCAGAACCAGCTCGCCAAGGTAAGTAGCCATAGCCAATTTGGTTTCAGGGGGGCCTGCATCAATTCCAATTGTATTAAGTGAGATATATGTATATATAGATAGATGGATAGTATGGAAGATATTAACTGAATCAATATCTTATTATGTATGGTATGAACAGGCTAATTTAAGTTTTCGGATCTTGTCATAACTTCTAACCATTCAAAAAGAAGATTCCGCAAAACAAACCAAAACAACAAAGTCAAGCTTACCCAACTCAAACCAATTTCTATAAATTTAACACAAGCTATCAACAGAAAATGCAGATCAATTTATTCTAGGTGTTCTTTGAAGCAAATGTACTTGGATAAAAGATAAACCAGACATGGTAGCATAAGTCAGTAAGGTATTTCGAGAAGTAGCAAAAACTATATGAGTTTTAATGGCCAGAGTATAGAAAATAAAATAAAACAACTACCCTAGAAAAGGAAAAAATATATTTTGCATCTGAAGTAGTACCTGGTTTAGAGAAAAACAAACAGGATCTGAACTACAAGTAAAAAATTTTAAAATAATTTTTTTACAAAGAAAATGAAGTAGACAGAAGAAAATGGTAATTTGTACCCTTCCAAGTAGAACAATAATTCTCAAGGCTACCTTTCCCTTTTATTGGAACAAATGAAAAAGGGGAATACATCATGATAAAAACAGATAATAATAAATTTTAAGCGCATTTAGTCATTGCCATCAGTAATATAAGTAGGAAAAAAAATTCGGGGAAAGAAATGCGGTTGTCCATTCTTTTTTGGAACACCTTCAATGAGATATGATCTACAAAATGAGAACAAAACAACTATGAGGTTCAACTTTAAGATAACCAAGCTAATGAGAAAGATTGCAGGGTGGAAGCACCTTCAAGGAGGAGTGTAAGAAGAGGCTGCAGTCTACCATTTTCAGCCATCTGTCGCACATTTTTCTCACACTTCTCCAGATTTTCCAGTGTTTTGTCAGCTTTCTCAATAGTCAAAATATTCTCCGATTTGCTGCTCGCCATCCCAACTAATATAAGGATTGCTCCATTGACCGCGCCAATCTTTTCACACAAAGCTTCAGATTTTGAGAGCTCGTAGAGCAAAAACACAGCCTCCTCCCTCTCCTTAGAAGGCTCATGTGACAAGAATTTAACAATTGTGCGTATAGTGTCCCCTTCAGCCATTGCTTCCTGCACAACAAGAAAAGTGCTGAGAAGAGACCCCAACTGCTTCCATGCCTATGAACATGTACAGAAACCTACAAAGGAAACTAGCAAACATGCAGACAACCTTATTATCTGCATCCTCCTCAGCCACAATACGAAGGGTTTCCAGGGCATTACACCGAACTCTTCGGCTGCTGCTTCTTAACATGTCAATAATCATTGGTATCAACTCTGCATTACGGACAACATGCTTATTTGCTCTGCTATTCTGGCAGAGGTGATGGATATATCTCAAGGCTTGCAGAGCATCATTTTCTGAACAGCCGGGATATAGCGATCTACGAGCGATATCAAGTTGTACAGATTCATTCCTTGCAGTCCATTCTTCAATTGTGTTCCGTAAAGCTATACTAGGGTTTAGATCGGTGCTTTTTAACTCCTTTAGTGTCAAAGGGCAAAGTAACTTCCTTCCGCTTTCCCTGCACTCTTTGAACCAATTTTCAATAGATTCTCGCTCGAAAGTTTGCCCGTTTTCTAAGGTAACGGGATCACGCATTACTTGTTTTGTTAGAGGGCAAACAAATGCATCATAAATAGGCTCAATGTGCGTTCTATCAAGGTGATAGCTCCCATCAGATTGGCTACCAGCGTCATAATTTCCGTCCAAGATTTCTGCCATCTTTTGGAATTCCTGCTGCAAAAGAAGAAAAAATTGTATCAAAGTCAGGGGCTTCCTACAATAAGTGACCAAATTCCAACCAAGAATAGGAAGTCTGCCACTACAAAGAGCAATACATGGTAGGGTATGGATGTGACATGGACGACGGAAGTGTCCACATGGCTAATCCAGAGAGTTTGTCCTCTATCAGATGAACGTCCGAATCGGCCATGCCAGCCATCCACGCTAGACAACCCATCCAAGAAACCTTTTTATCTCCCACATCAGAAAATATAAAATTGCTTCAACCCCACAACTCCACCCCGACCCAATTTCCCCATTGTTGAGCATTGATGCCATCCGTATATCCCGGTCTCAAAAAATTCAACAAAAATAAATGATTTTGTGACACACCCATTTAGAGATTATGATGATCTCAATAAATTTGATTCTTTGTTTCCGTCACAATTTCCCCACCCTCCCCAACAATGCTAGTAAGCTACTCTGAATTACTGAAACGGTATCAATAAACCTATCGAAACACCAAAAATTCAAAATTTTCTAGTTGATTACATTCAGAGGCACAGATAATGCCAGATGATACATCGAATTCAACCTTAACCGTCCGATATGATCAGGGCTAGTGTTAAGCAAAAGTTTGTTCTTTTCACAGTACAAGAAACATAAGCACATATACACAGAACCCTAACTCTTCTTCCTTTCGACTGAACTAAAATTTTCCATACGAATTAGCTAAAAGAGAAATAACAAGAAAATTAAAAGAAGAGATCATACCTTATGTTTGTTACAAGAAACCGATGACCAGTTGGTCTTCTTCTTCCATGGAATGATGGAATTTCGATACTTTGGGGTTAGGGTTTATCCGAAAAGGGCAAAAGGGTGGAGAAGCGGAAAGAGAACCGGAAAAGAGAGCCAGAAATGTAGTTTTTTTTTTTTTTGGTAATCACCAGAAATGTAGTTGAGGGCAGCAATGTATATATAAGAAGTTAAGAACAATACAAGAGGAGGAAATGAGAGAGAAATTGCGAGAAGGTTGACTCTACGGTGATGGTCATCGCGGTACAAACGACCGTAGAGTGACATAGGGGAAGACGTAAGAGCAACAAAGTGTTAATTTTTTCGAATAAAACTTTGATGACAGCCCCTGTCATCAAGGCCGATGACAGGGCACAATACGAGCCACGTGGAACACTTTTAGAGGACTCTGACCGTATGGATGTTTTTTTCAATCCCTATATGGACCTACAAACCAAAAATCAGCCCGATTAGTGATTTCTAGGCGTCTGGTTGGAATTGTTTTCATGGGTTGATTTTAACCGTGGGAAATTTGAGCATTATTGAACATTATTTGAGGTACAAAGATCCAAAGGTTTGAAATCACAAATCAAGTTAATTTTTTGTTTGTAGGTCCATATAGGGATTGGAAAAACATCCATACGGTCGGAGTCCTCTAAGAATATGCCACGTGACTCCTATTGCACCCTGTCATCAGCCTTGATTACAGGGCCCTATAAAACTTCTGTCACGAGATGTCACAAACCACAATACGAGCCAAGCCACGTGGCATACTATTAGATTTAGCCAGTCCCTTGGTGGATCTGCAAACCAAAAGTCAGCCCGATTAGTGATATCTAAGGGTTGGATTGAAGTTATTTTCATGGATCGATTTTAACAGTAGGAATTTGAGCATTATTGAGCGTTATTTGGGTGCAAAGATCCAAAGGTTGTAAATCACTAATCAGGCTGATTTTTAGTTTGCAGGTCCACCGAGGGTCTGGCCAAACCTCCATACGGTCAGCGCCCTCTAATAGTGTGCCATGTGGTTCGCATTGTGGGTTGTGACATCTTGGGACAGAAGTTTTACTCGTGCCCTGACCTGGAGATTCTAGTGGTTTTTTTCTCCATGAGTCTGGATTATATGTAAAAATGCTATGTGGCACACTCTTAGAGGCCAATAACCGTATGGATGTTTAGGGATCGACCTACATACCAAAAAGTAGACTGATCGCTGATTTCTAGACGTTTGATCTGATTACCCCATATAATGCTTGAATCCACGGTTTAAAATCAACCCATGAAAAAGACTAAATCAAACAGTTATAAAGCATCAATCACGCTCATTACTTCATTTAGGAGCGAGCCAAAGTGCAAACATCCATGCGGTCATTGGCCTCTAAGAGTGTTCCACGTGGCGATTTGAGGTGCAGCCCGACACCCGGATAATAAAAGGGCAAAAATCTTCTATAGTAAATGTTACCCACGGATAACCGGACAAAAATATGTGCGGTTCAAGCGATTGACCATTGGATTCAAGAGATCCTTGATCCAAGAGGCAACAACTGTAAAGGGAAATAAGTTATTGATTCGTGGACTGGACCGTGGATCTCTTGAATCCAATGGCTAATGACCTCAACGGCATATATTTTTGTCCGGTTATCCGTTGGGCTGCGGGCAGCACGACTGAATTTGCCCCACCACACCAACCGGTTCGTTTTAGGATGATCTACTAGAAAAACTTTCTGTTATTAAAGTTTGACATCCGAGCACTCCAAAAATGCCATATTATTATTTCAGTCCTACCGACCCATGATGTTTGGCCTACCCTTTGGTCGACATGACACATAAACACCGAAAATCAGCCTGTTGGTGATATAGTAGGTAAAAGATTTTCAATCCAACGGCTAGAAATCACTAATGAAAATTGTTTGAATCCAATGGTTGGAAAATCACCAATCAATTTAATTTTTAGCCTGTTGGTCTACCAATCGATGGGCCAAACATCTATGGATCAGTGGGCCGTGGAGTGTGCTACTTAGTTGGTACAAACACAAATCAAACGGCTAGAAATCACCAATAATTTTGATTTTGGGCATGTACGTTCAAGGATGGGCCAAACACCCATGGATCAGTGGGCCCGTCCTTGGGTGGACCAAAGATAAAAAAATCAGCCTGATGGGTGAGTTCTAGCTTTTCCGGACCCAAATAATGGGATTCCAATATATTTTGGGGTACTCGGATCAAATAGCTAGAATTTGTCAGTCAGGTTGGTCTGTAGGTCCACTTAGGAATGAGCCATACATCCATACGGTCCGTGACCTCGAAGAGTACTATGCCATTGGCTCATATGGACGTTCGTCACCGTCCGTGCGCAAAGATGTTCCTGGGAAACATGACACATTTTTAGAGGACACTGACCGTATGGATGTTTGGCCAATCCCTAGATGGACCTACAAACCAAAAATCAACCTGATTAGTGATTTCTAAGCGTTGGATTGGAGTCATTTTCGTGGGTTGATTTTAACCGTTGGAATTTGAGCACTATTGACCATTATTTGGAGTACAAGGATCCCAGGCTAATTTTTGGTTTGTAGGTCTACCTAGGGATTGACCAAACATCCATACAGTCAGAGTACTCTAAGATTATGCCATGTGGCTCATATTGTGGAATAATGTATGTTTCTAGAGCTTAAGCCTTAAAGATCAAGACATCCCTTTCTGTGGAGGATCAAAATCTGATCCACTAGCCATGGGCCCACTGACTCATGAACATTTGGTCAACCTACACAACAAAAATCCATACAGTCAGAGTACTCTAAGATTATGCCATGTGGCTCATATTGTGGAATAATGTATGATTCTAGAGCTTAATGTCACGGGGTCACTAGTTAGGCCCGATTCAAGCCCGCCAACGAAGCCCATTCCAAGCCCATAACCAAGTCCGGTTTATGGCTCAAGGAGTCTAGAGTGCTCTGGAAGTTTCTAGAGGACTCTAGAGTATGGTGGAGAACCCTGGAAGATAGAAGAATCTAGAATACTCATGAGAGTTCTAGGGAATCTCTACCCATGTATTATATATAAATATTCTAGATAGTTCCTAGGGGAAACATCTAGAGATTCTTTGGTAGAATTATAGGGAAAGTTCTAGAATAAGGCTTGAAGCCTATATAAAGGGGCAAGCCCCCTCATTTGTAATCATCCCTGAAATCCTGAAAATCCTGGAAATCCTAGAATCCAGAATTTAGTAGCAATATAAGCTTCCTCATTCTTCAAGCTCTCTTGTGGCTTTGTGTTCTTGTGTGCTTCTTGAGTGGGTTGAGTACTTAGGCAAGGCAAGTCCTAAGTGATCAAGGGGGAAAGGCTGACTTGAGCCAAGCAAGGAGTGCTAAACTCGAGTGCCGCACGGTCTCTAGCAAGGGTCAAAGACTAGGTCCGTGACAAGTGGTATCAGAGCCAACCTCAAGAAGGCACCATGTCAATGGTCACTGAAGAGACAAGGGGATGTGATGGGCACAACCCCAACCCCACCAAGGGAAGGAAAAGGGATAAGTCCCAGGATATCTTTGTTGCTTGGGAAGCCAGGCTTGCTAAGGTGGAGCTTGCCATGGCAGATGCACGTGACAGGTTCGACGAGTTAGGCATGGGCATGGAGGACCTCAAGACGGGATTTGAGGAACTCAAGGGGGGTATGCTGGCCACCGTCAACGAACTAGTGCATGATCATCAGCAAGAGAGGGATGCCTTCCAAGCCCAAGTAATTGGGATGGTGGAGACTCTAAAGGATCAGGTTGAAGAAATGAGAGGTGACTGGATCCTATGGAAGAAGGCCATGGCCAATAAGGGCGTGGTCGCACGGGGGATGCCTAGGATCAAGACACCGGAGCCCAAGACCTATGGTGGGTCAAGGGATGCCAAGGAGTTGGATAACTTCTTATGGGGCATGGAACAATACTTCGATGCCATCTCTCTACACGACGAGAAGACTAAGATCCGCACAGTTACCATGTACCTCACAGACACGGCTATTCTGTGGTGGTGAAGGCGTCATGCGGACATGGAACGAGGTACGTGCACGATCGACACTTGGGATGACTTTAGAAGGGAGATCAAAAGGCAATTCTACCCGGAAGATGCCGAACATCAGGCAAGGAGGAAACTAAAACGGCTTAAGCACACGGGGTCAATTCGAGACTATGTGAAGGAGTTCTCAACCCTAATGTTGGAGATTCCAGACATGCCGGAGAAGGAACTACTCTTCAACTTCATGGATGGTCTCCAGCTATGGGCGGAACAGGAGCTAAGACGACGTGGGGTACAAGACCTCGCTAGTGTCATGGCCGCTGTCGAACAGTTACTGGAATTCAAGAGGAATGATTCCTTCAAGCCAAAGTCGCCCAAGTGAAATCATGCCAAAGGTGGGGGAGATGAGACATCAAGTGATAAAGAAGGATCAAATCACAAGGAGAGATTGAGTCACAAGGAGGGGTTATCCAAGCCAAAGCATGGCAAGTTCAGGATGGAAGGTAAGGACCACTTCAAACCGAGGACTAATTGTTTCTTTGTAATGGGGATCATTGGGCAAGGGACTGCCCACAGAGGAAGGCACTGAACGCCTTAGCTGCCAAGTTGGGTAGCGATAGTGAAGACAGCGACGAGGAGCCAAGGATGGGATCCTTACAACTCCTCAATGCTGTGAAGAAGCAATCTGAGTCTTCCAAGACTATGAGCAAGGGACTCATGTACATGGAAGCTCATATCAACGGAAAGCCTACACGGGTCATGGTGGACACCGGGGCGACACATAACTTTGTCTCAAGAGAAGAGGCAAAGCGATTGGGATTGAAAGCATCCAAGGAAGAAGGATGGATAAAGGCGGTAAATTCACAGGCCAAACCTATCCAAGGCACGGCTCGTGGGGTAGAGCTACGCATAGGGGAACGGAAGGGGCTCGTGGATTTATCAATCGTTCCTATGGATGACTATCAAGTGGTACTAGGGATGGAGTTCCTAAGGAGGGTCAAGGCAATACCTATGCCATTTGTGAACTCAGTGTGTATCATCGAGGAAGGAGCTCCTTGCATGGTTCCTACGGTCCAAGGAACCAAAACCGGAACAAAGATGCTCTCGGCCTTGCAACTGTCGATGGGATCCAAGAAGGGCATGGTCGGAGATCTTGAGGACAGGATAGATAAAGAACTACCTAGGAACGAAGGCAAAGTCCTTGAAAAATCCAAGGACATGATGTCGCCTAAGCAAACAAAGGCGCTACCACCTAGGAAAGAGGTGGGTCATCCAGTTGAGATGAAGCTTGGTGTCAAGTCGCCTGCATCGACACCACCTGGGAAGGCTATCATGAGCCAACCAAAAAGGAAGAAATGGACAGACACGAGGAGACGACCGGTAGAGTGCAAAGAAGTGGACTACATATTCGCTGATCGTCGGGTGAATAGGCGTGGAGTCCAATTATACATCGAGTATCTGGTGAAATGGAAGGGATTACCTAAGGACGAGGCTACTTGGGAGCACGCAGATACTCTATGGCAATTTAAAGGCAAAATCACCAAATACTATGGAGATAACGCGCCGAGGACGTCGTGCAATCAGGTGGGGGAGAGTGTCACGGGGTCACTAGTTGGGCCCGATCAAGCCCGCCAACGAAGCCCATTCCAAGCCCATAACAAAGCCCGGTTTATGGCTCAAGGAGTCTAGAGTGCTCTGGAAGTTTCTAGAGGACTCTAGAGTATGGTGGAGAACCCTGAAAGATAGAAGAATCTAGAATACTCATGAGAGTTCTAGGGAATCTCTACCCATGTATTATATATAAATATTCTAGATAGTTCCTAGGGGAAACATCTAGAGATTCTTTGGTAGAATTATAGGGAAAGTTCTAGAATAAGGCTTGAAGCCTATATAAAGGGGCAAGTCCCCTCATTTGTAATCATCCCTGAAATCCTGAAAATCCTGGAAATCCTAGAATCCAAAATTTAGTAGCAATATAAGCTTCCTCATTCTTCAAGCTCTCTTGTGGCTTTGTGTTCTTGTGTGCTTCTTGAGTGGGTTGAGTACTTAGGCAATGCAAGTTCTAAGTGATCAAGGGGGAAAGGCTGACTTGAGCCAAACAAGGAGTGCTAAACTCGAGTGCCGCACGGTCTCTAGCAATGGTCAAAGACTAGGTCCGTGACATTAAGCCTTAAAGATCAAGACATCCCTTTCTGTGGAGGATCAAAATCTGATCCACTAGCCATGGGCCCACTGACTCATGAACGTTTGGTCAACCTACACAACAAAAGTTAGCACAGGGTGATTTCCAGCCATTATTCGAGCATTTCTCATCACGGTCTTCATGACAGGCCCATTGGTGGGTTCCAGGCCCATGATGAAAAATGCTTAAATCGGACAGCTAGAAATCACCGATCGGTCTATTTTTGGTGTGTAGGTTGACCAAGAGGTCGGGCAAGCGTTCATCAGATCAGTGGGGGCGAAAGTGATCCGTGTGGCATTTTCAGGCAGCTGGTGGATCTAACTTTGGTCCTCAAGAGGAGCAACATTTTTCCCTCCAAGAGATCTGAAAGACTGAAAGTGAAGGAATACTATAACACAAGGTTTAAAAGGGACCGTTATAATGGTATAACGGACTGGGGGGCGTTACCATTTTTCCATTATAACGGGTTGTAACACACATGACCAAAACTAGGAAAAAAAAAACGGATCTAAATTCAAATTTTCAATAAAATTTAAAACAGAAAAATAACAAAAATAATGGGCATTGTTTTAACAAAAATTTTCATAAAGTAATGGTCGTTATTTTCGTTATAACTCCCATTATTTTCTAAACGCTAAAATATCATGTAACGTAGTGAGGGAGGTTCATTTCCTTTATAACGGCAGCTATTTTGATATAACAGCCGTTTTTTAAACCATGTATATAACCCAAGGTCTAAAAGGAGCCGTTATAACAGACTGGGGGCGTTACCGTTTTCCGTTATAATGGCCATTATAATGGATTGTAATGCACAAGGGCAAAAACAAAGCAAAAAAGAGAATTGGGACCAAATCAAAATCAATCAAGTACATTGGTTGTGTGGTCCTTGTGGAATAGAAAACTTGCCCAGCCCTACTATTAATCGGATCAAACAGATCGGGTAATCGGGTACCCATTCATCGTGTTTTACATGGAAGATTCGTTTTAAAGCAATATTGACATCTCAAAGTCCCCCACCCAACTTTTTTGTCCTAGCTTTAGCCAACCAAAAAAAACAGGTATATAGATAGACATTCTAACGACAATGAAATGATCAGACCGTTTGTTTTCGAATGCAAACAAACCAAATCCATGTTGTTCTACACTACCAATGTTGCAGTCTTTCTTCTTGTTTTTTCAAACCGTGTTTGGGGGACAAATAATAATCAGGGAAGGGAATAAATTAAAATTAAATCTATTCAGATGAAATATTTTATAGAAAGAAAAAGACTATTAATCGTAGAAAATAAGCTTGGATTCAGATGAACTAGAGAAGAAGTCTCCTTCGTCGGATTTTCTTACACGTGATAACTGAGGTAGTGGTCCCAAGTTCCACGTGTGTTTCGATAACTCTCACTTCTCTCTCCCTTTGTGGCAAGTTTAAGTCCTACAAGTCTATAATAATCCTCCGTCAACGTTACAAAAGAAGCATTATTGGTGGAAAATATTTAGATGCTGAGGACTTTGGATGCAAAGGGGGCTTTGTGGACTTTTTTGGGCCCACTAACCGCATGGATGTTTACCTCACCCCTCCGTCGATATGCATACCAAAAAATCAGCTTGGTTAATAATTTCTAGCCGTTGGATTTAGTGCCCAAAAAATATATAAAAAACATGATCGAATCCAACAGCTACATTCAATCCTAAAAAGTGCTATAATCTATGGCTAGAGAAGATCCATGAGACTGATTTTTCGTATATATATCCACCAAGGGGTGTGATAAACATCCATGTGGTTAATGGGCCCCAAAAATGAGCCATGTAGGGCCACGAGACCCCTCTGCATCAACTGCATCCGAAGTTCTTTGCATCTAAATTATTTTCATTATTGGTGGGCGTGGATACGAGGTATTTTTCTATCAATATAACAAAACAGCTTAGTTGTCTTATCCTTACCTTATCCGGCTTCGTAAAGATAAAGAGTGGTTGGGATTAGATCCATCCATCTATGTTGGACGGTCATATCTCAACAACTCACTCCCACTCATTTATTTGTCTCAGGCTATGATTTTTGTGAAAATCTAAAATTTCATTATACAGGCCGGGATTTGGTGTATGTCCACCAAATATGTGTCAAACATAAATAGGGTCAATGTGCTCAAAAGTATGGGAGATGGCGGCATTAAGACGATATTGTAACATGTATTCAAACCATTTCAATGCTCTTAAAATTTGCGTGTGGTTTTTCGGTTCCTGTAGTGATTATTAAGATTTGTGTGGGAATCTCGAATCCTCAATGACCATTGGTGGTCTAGTCTGGACCTTGGGATCTCACGCTAGGAAGATACTAAGTTACTGGATACTCAATCTATATTATCTATTAGCTAGACCATTAGGATGGCCCACCAATAGCATAAATGTAGACAGATGGAGTAAATTTTTATAACCGGCCACAATATGGGATACAGCACATGACCATAATTTAAAACACGGCCGTTGTGACAAAAATTAAATTTTAGCGCCATTATTTCTATTATTTATACCATTTGAGTGTTGAAGTCACCCAATTTTTGCAAACACTTTTATTGGGGAGTGCTGTCGGCATGGGCCATTTACTAATTATTAAATAAGAGAGGAAAAACACCTGCCATTTTTTGCTCACGTGGCGAAGCCTTATTTGACTGTGGTGAGAGGGTGCAGTAGCAAAACACGTGGACCCCTTTTGAGTGGCATCTGATCAATTGCAACATGTAAGAGAACCCGACAATGGAGGCTTCTGTTATCTGTCTGAGCTTCCTACGTAAAATTTCTTGAGTAAAACTTTGATGACAGCCTTGTCACCGAGGCTGATGACAGCGCACAATCTGAGCCACATGGCACACACTTAGAGGACTCTGAACTTATGGATGTTTGGCCAATCCCTAAGTGGACCTACAAACCAAAAATCAGCCCAATTAGTGATTTCTAGGCGTTGGATTAGAATTATTTTCATGGGTTAATTTTAACCGTGGGAATTTGAGCATATTGACCATTATTTAAGGTACGAAGATCCAATGGTTTGCAATCACTAATCAAGCTGATTTTTGATTTGTAGGTCCACCTAGGGATTGGAAAAACATCCATACTGTCAGAGTCGTTTAGCATATTTGTGTTTACTTTTTGTACATGAAGTCGCATCTCCTCCAGACACTTGATAGTGTTGAGGGCTACCTCACAAGGGGAGTGCATGCCAGCTGTCGTATGCCAGTTGTATTTTGGACCATACATTTTATTACTTTTTGATCATGGCGTGACTCGTGAGTGGTGACCCCCATTAGGTCATGTATTACGTCATGGCAGCTTACCAGGTAAAACTTTTGCCAAATCTTTTCGCATGAATCCTGATCCATTGTTCGAGCTTGCGAAAGATCTTGACTTGGCTTAAGAAGCTGGGAGTCCGGACCAGTGGCGGAGCCAGGATTTTGTTGGAGGTTGGGCAAAGTGGTAAGTCTTCTAATTATTCTCCTACTGGGAGATAGTGTTTTTTTTTTAGTCCACGTGGCACAGTACTCTTAGAGATCACTGATCATATGGATGTTTGGCCCATCCCTAGGTGGACCCACAGACAAAAAATCAGTATGATTAGCGATTTCACCGTCAATTTTGACTTTTCATGAGAATATTTTTAACCGTTGGATTCAAACATAATTTAGGGTACTTCGATCTAAAGGTTAGAAAACACTAATGATACTCATTTTTTGTATATAGGTCCACCAAGGGATGGGCCAAACACTAAGTTGACGGTGGGCAGCGTAAGGGTGTTGCACTGGCTCAAACTATACACCACCTAGGGATGTGCAAAAATTCAAAGTTGAGGGTGGGCTCCACCACTGGTCGGGACCCTATTTTGCAATTTGAAGTACGGCAAAAATACAAAGCAGGAAATGTTTGAGTCCAATTCGGGATGTCACTTAAAAATGTGATAAAAAATTCAGTGAAAATAATTTTAAAAAATAAAAAGAAGTAAAATATTGACAAAATTTTATCCTATGAAATGATTTTTCATGTTCAAAACTGAATAATTCAGAAAAGTTCATAAATTATTCGAGAATAATTAGATCACGTTAAACAGTGCACGAATCCTTCCAAACCTTTGAATAGGACGTTGTTCAGTTTTTTTTTTTTTTTGAATAATTCGTACAATTCATGAATTATTCTTGAATAATTTGATAATTTACTAACTAGGGTTGGGACAAGACTTGGATGATGGTATTCTAATTGCTTCATTAGCATAGTAACTGAGGGAGACTCAAACCTTAGTGTTTCTTGATGTTTGTCCAAAATCTCTTTCTTCAAAACCAAAACCCTTCTTACCATGAGCAATGGCAGAGCCAACCCAGGCCCCCTCAACCCGAGTTTTAGTCAGGTTTAAAATTTCAAGCCTGGCCCCAATTTGAGCTTCAGAAAAATGTTAGCCCAAGTCAAAGTCAGGTTGAACCCGCCCAAGTTATACCCATACTCTCTTGTCATGATCCTAGGTAGGTCACATCTCATCCCAAGTAAGGGATGACAGAATCTTTCCCGGGGTCATGCTACTTTCCTTAAAGATCTTGACTCTTTCGCCTAAGCTGGCCTTACTCGAAAAATTGACTTTCTTCACGACCAAACTAAACGATACGTCTTTAATAAAGTTAGCTAAGTGTAGTTGATGAAGAGTGTGATTAGAAGTAACATTGTCCAACTTGAGTTTTACAGGCCCAACCTAACCTTGTGTTAGACTTGGATTGGACTTTCTCGGGTTGTGCTAGGACTAAAATTTCTAAGCTAGACCCAAAGTTAGGTTGAGGCCTAGGGCAACCCAAGTCAGCCCCCAACCTCTAATAAATGTGAGGGGAGTAAACCTTCGCACACACCACGTTATGAGGCTACATGGCACACTATTAGATTACGATGACCGTATGGATGTTTGGCAAGTCTCTCGTTGGACCTGCAAACCAAAAATCAGCCTGATTCGTTACGTCAGACCTTTGGATCTAGTACCCCAAATAATGGTCAATAATGCTTTAAATTCTACGATTAAAATCAACCCGTGCAAATGACTCCAATCCAACTCTTAGAAATCACTAATCGAGCTAATTTTTGGTTTACAAGTTTGTTACAGCTTTGATTGGAGGATACATAACTGCTCTTGTTACGACTTTTGGGATGAGCCACATAGAAAGTAAACTGAGGCCGTGTTTGATTACCAAGTGGGAAAATAGCATTTTCTTAAGGCTGTGTTTGATTACCAAGTGGGAAAATTGCATTTTCCTTAGGAAAACACAACTGTCCATTGTTAGATAGCCTGTAGAAAATCTGTATAGTTTTCCCTAATAAGCCATTTAAATCTGGATACTTTTTCCTACTAAACCCGAAATTCATTTCCCATCTAGATAGGTGAGAATTCATTTCCACCTGAAAATACACCTTTATTTTCTCACTGGATTGAAATATGTGCTCTTAGTTGCAATCAATCTGCCATTTAAGACATATCCCAGAGAAAATGGAAAAATATTCGGTGCAATCAAACACGGCCTGAGTTTTGATTGGAGGATTAGTGATGGGACATGGATGGTCTTCAAGATTTGTTTGGTTTAAATCCCAAGGACCATCAACACCAGTACGATGATGGTAACACTGCCCCTTATGGGCTGTTCTTTGATGCAGAAGTCCCTCAAATTGCAACGTAGTAGACTTGTTTGGGCCCACTTGCCCCTGAATGTTTGGTCCACACTATGATGAACTTGCACACAAAAAATCAGCGTGATTGATGATTTCTAGCCGTAGGATTTGAGTACTTTTTCATTGTGGGCTTTATGAACCAGCCTATGTGTTGGTTCCAAGCCCACGATGAAACAGTTCAAATCCAATGGCAAGGATCACTAATCACACTGATTTTTGCTGTGTGGGTCAACCAAGTGTGGGTCCAGTGGGCCCTAAAGAGTACTACGTGGCAAATTGCGGGGCTTTTGCATCAAAACTTGATACAGAAGTCTGTCTCATAGATTTCTTCTTGGTGCATTTTTCTCTCTCACCAAGTCAACCCAACTCAACCTTAGTTGTAGATGGGGTTGGGGTTGGGGTTGGGTTAAGGATTTCAAGCTCCAGCTCAGGTTGGGTCGGGTACCCACCCGAGTTTCAGTCCTACCACTCCATTATCTTCGAATGCACGAAATATTGGGCAATTTGGCCTGTTTTAATGGGACCCACTCGTCATCCACTTCTTGCAAGCAGGGATTCCAAGTCCGGTGAATTTTCAATCAAAGAGAGTTGTTGGTGAACACAGAAAAGTTTTCCAGAAAAGGATTTATAAACTGGTAGAAAACTTTTATCAACAAATAGGCAAGATTCGTTCCTGGAAAACTTTAAGGGAGGCAACCATACAGGTAAGGCTGTTAATGGCAAGGCATAGCTCAACCGGAGCCAGCCCAAGATACATGTAGATAGCCCAATCCTGGCCCGGCCGACCTGTTAAATTGTTAATAGATAATAATGGGCCAAGCCTTTAGTTTCGGGATGGGCCTAAAGTGTTTTGTAATAAGTTAAAACCAATGTCTGGCCATTTATTTAATAGGCCTTAAAATCATACCTTTAATGCAGCCCAAGCCTGTGAACATTAGGGATGAGCCTAAAAGCCTATCGGGCCATCTTGGCCCATTAACACGCCTTCATACAGGGCCTTAGTGGGCTTCTTTGATCTTCGTTTACTTGCCATCAAAGTGTGATTCAGTAACGTGTGAGGTTCGGATATGTGACACATGAAGGGTTTTAAGAGAATTTAGTGCTCGGACGGCTGTGATTGAGGAAACACACCAATTTTCAATGTGTTGACTCACTCCGTTGGTTTTGCATTATTTAAGGACGCGTTTGGCTGCAGAGGAAGCAGTGTCCCCGTGGAGTGCAAGATGAGGGACTGTCTTGCAGAGAGAAGACAAGCAAATCCACAATATGACACACTTTGTCAACTATTTTATAGAACATGCGTATTACAAAATACCTATTTTTCCTCTACACTTTTAAGAAATCTTGTATCCTTGCATCAAAGCTTCTTGTTTGGCTATAAGTGATGAGATGTCCTTGTTGAGGACAATGAGGTTATGTTATGTGGAGTGTGATGGTGCAAGAGTAGGAGAAAACATTCGCTGGCCCCGGGGGACTTCATACTTTGAAGTCTCCCCACCCAAAATGTTTGACAAGTACCCCAATCCCTTAATCCTGGTTAAGCCCTTGGTTAGTGGTCGAAAAGGGGTACTTGTCAGACATTTTGGGAGGGGGACATCAAAGTTTGAAGTCCCCCGGGGCCAGCGAAAATTTTCTCCAAGAGTAGTGTATGTGAAGGCTCGACACCGCGGCCCATACTTTTACATAGAGATACCGAAACCCTAGTTTCATCTTGAGATTATATATACCTCAGTTGATCAGAGACGAGGATTCATTGTATTGTGTATTTCTTTTTGCCTCAGAGCATAGTGGATTCGGTGTGTATCCGTGGACGTACCTCAATCTAGAGGGAACCATGTAAATCTGTGTTGTGGGTGATTGCGTCTTTTGTTCTTTTGTTTGTTTATTGTTTCTTCTTCCCAACATAAGGAACATGTGACTCACTGTTTGCCTCACATCCTAGAACTGTTAATGGCTCAGGTTCGGAACGAATCGGGGTTGATCCAATAGCTTATCAAATCAACGGATCAGGGTGACCCAATATTGAGTTGATCTGATTGATAAGCCTACTAAATTTGATTTTAAAAAAAAATGCAATTAGTCAATATTTAAGTCAATAACTAACAATAAAAGGTTACATTACTTTCATTTAATTGAATAGTAAGTCTAATAATATATATACTTAGACCTGACCAGGTAGATCGCACGCCACCATATTTAGGGGGGACGTTTGGGAACGAGAAGTAAAAGCACTTCTACTTGTAGTAGAAGTTACTAGTTGGTTTTTTACCTCCAAAAAGCAATAGAAATTAAAAGCATCAGGAGGCCTTCTAATTTTTTAGAAGTAATTTCTCTTAGAAGTTAAAAACTAAAAAATTTAGCTTCAGTTTTAAGTTAGTTTTTAACTTTTCAAAAGTAAAAATATGAAACACATCCAAACTAGCTTTTTTATCTTTTTGGATAAGTTACTTATTTTTGATCGTTTGGGCGTAATTTTTTACTTGCCGTGTTTTAGGCTAAGGCTGCAATACAGATCAAATGGGCATTTTGCATTATAAATTACATATTTTATTCAGAATTGATATTAAAATAAATTACATATTTTGACTTTGAGAACTAAATTACAAATTTATTTGCAATAGATATTAAAATAAAAGGCACTTTCGAACTGCTGGGCATCCAGGAAGGGATTGTACACACCATTGCATGGGTGTTAACAAGGAAATCTCTTCATTCAATCCGATATTCGGATGATTGCAACCATCTGAAACATTTTCTGGATCGCGCAAGTTTGTTGCTCTCAAGAAATGTTTAGCTGCCAGAGCCACAGTGACATTGATCCATTTGTAGGTATTTTCCTGCAAATTCGGCACCCAGTGCAAGCAGATTTAACACAACTCCCATTTCTCACGCGGCCTCTAAGCTTTTCTAGGACCAGAAAGCCGGTAGGTGATTAGTTACGGTGAAAATCAACAGATTTCTTCGGCGAATATGGTGTCAAAAATAAATTGCACTGCACAAAATATGTCAAAAGTCAGATGGGAAAGCATACCATTTTCAATAGAAGAAATGATAACACGAGGCAGAAGTTTGACAGTAAACTTTCAATGTTTGCTTCTTCGTCGAGAGTATTTGAGAAAGTTAAACTAAATAGCGAATCTTGGGATTAAAGTTAAACTTGAAATTTTTGGCAGTTAGGACTTAGGATGTAACTTTATCTCATACCTTCCTCTTTGGGTATATTAGGCTGATCAACCAAGAGTTGTTGGAGCGCACCTAGATCACTGGCACTGCAATATAAACAGGTTCAAGATTTTTGAAACCTTCTTAATCAAGCAATATTTGATTTTAGCAAAGGTACCTACGCATCATGCAAAGACTAAGAAACGGAAGAGATAGCAGTAGTAGTCCAACTAATCACATTGAGATCACTATTCCATCCACAAGGGAAGGTAATAATTAGCTTTATGCCACATATAGCAACATCTGTGAGTGTTATTAAACTCAACACTACTGTACAACACTAACAAACAGGATTAAAGATTTTAACTTTGAACCCCAAGGGACTGGCTTTGGAGAACTTTTCAAGAGCAGTGATTGTGGGCACTTAGCAAACCAAAACATGGGCATGGATTTCAGGCTGTAGAATGAAGGGATGCCCAGGCCCCAGATATAGGGAACGACTTGAGAAGACTAGATGCGACTTGTAAGAATCTGCCTTGAGATGATATTTGGTCGCAATTTGCCAAGTTTCTTTTTTCCCCTCCATTTTCATGGTTTTAATATCATAATTGTTTATCAGGAAGCACCAATATACTTTGGTGCAGGTCAAAGGCTGTTAAAGGATGGGAGGAACGCTGGGAAACATGGATGGTCATTGTACAAAAAGATCTGAAAACACACGCTCGAACAGAAGATATGGTCCTATATATCGATTGGGGCACGGAACAGGATTCATGTAATGAACACCAAATAGTTTATAGTATCCTACTATCCTGGAAGTATCACACACCAAATAGTTTATAGTATCCCACACCAAATAATGAACACCAGATAGCGTGCCAGCTTGCTAAGTTGGTAAAGTTTGTGGGCGATGATACCATAGACCTGGGTTCAAAACCCGCCTTCAGCGAGTTACTGATCTCTTTAAAAAACAGGCTTACCAATCAAATATAGGTAATCCATTATATATCCTGGAGGCTGGAGCCCTAATCCATTAAGCACACTTGTTTCATTCTAGAAATAAACTTACAAGAACCCATTGTACTTTCCACGATGAGGGCTCGCCCATATTGAGGAAGTGTGCCACAGATGGGACACACGTGATGATCAGAAGCCCAGTCCTATATTGGAGTTCTAGCACCAAAAACAGGCACCTAACAGGCAATCCTCCCTTTTTCTCTTCCTGAACATTTCTAGACCTAAAAAATAAAAAATCATCCCTAGTAGAAATAGGCCTCTCAAGTGCTCCGTAGCTTCCTAAAGAAATCTTATATTTTGAAGCTCCAGCTGCTCCACAATGTAAACAAGACTGACTTTGACTTCCACAATTAGAACCCATTTATATTAGAATAAAGACTTTCACACAAATTCTAGGAAAGTGTGGCAAGGGGCCCAAGTCTATAAGTACCTTGGTGGTTTCTTCAACATAAGTGATGAAACTGTTGATGATTTGATAAGGTACCTGGAAATTAAAATTCAAGTCAGCCGTCGATAACGAAAATAAAGTGCATCTTTTAACCAACAATAACCCAAGAAAATAGTTAAAACTTAAGATTGCTGGATGACATTACTATATGCAAACCAGAGTAGTGAAGAGCTTCACATCTTACACCATTGAGTGATATAAGAAATCAAATTGCTTCTTTATCAGCTTACTAGTGTGAAAATAGTCCCTTGAAGGAGGCAACAGAAGCGAAAACTAAGTCACTGCACACAGCCATGCACATGGTACTTCTGCACTGGTCATGCCTTCATGAAGTCGAGTGACCAACCTTACGGTCTACCTGAGTGGAGCTTCAAATTTCCACACTAAGGTAACTGGTCTTTGACCTGTTCTAGTGTCTAACTTGCACATATGGACTTCAAAAAATATTTATTTTATTTTCAAGTGGTTCAAAACAAAAGCGACACACAAAAGAAAAAGTACAAAATTCAAACAATTGCCCAAAGAGAAGATATTGAATTATCCTTCAATGAAGTCCTTACTCTGAGTGGTGCATCTCATGAATAAGTCTAAGACCCTCCAAGCAATCTGCAAGACTAGGTCGTATCCCAACTCGTAGCTGCATTTGCTTCTCTGTCAGCGGCTTGGATCCCCCTTTCACTAGTTGCCTACCATCTCGAAGACTCTTCTCAAGAGACACAACAATGCCGCGAAGCTCTTCCCTAAATTTTTTGAATACCAAAATGAGAAAACAAAAAACTAAGTCATACTATTGTGATTCAGCCATGATGGTGCCCATACCATTGTATGGCCCTAAGGATATGCACCACACGAATCCTGACACCATCCATCACTACTTGGGAGGACACCATCATTGCTCATTGCGATTTGACTTATTAATTCATAAATAGGCACATAATGGTGTATCTATTCCTTCTAGTTTATCAGTTGCATTAGGAGATCACTCATTGATTCAGGAACGGCCAACCACATGACCCATAAGCAAACTACACTCTTGATTCTTCTCATCGGGTAATTCCTAGAGAATCAGAAAGGTGAACTTCACGTCTTATGTGAATAGCCATACCAAAATTGCAATCAGAAAATACAATAAGTGGGTATTCAGTTACAAATATTAAGTTGTGCGGTGCCAATTTATAAAATAATGAAACTGCAGGGCCGTCTGGTATCGATTTGATTTGAGGGAGTGGGGACAATGTGCAATTAAGTGTCTACACCCATAGATGTGGTGAGTACTTTTTCCTATGAAACCCAGGGCAAGTGAAAGCCCAAAAATAAAGGGAAAAAACTTGGTTTCACTTGTGCGAGTAATGGGGGTTGGTCTTTTGATGGGCAACTTAAAATTCATAACCAAACACCCTGTAGAACAGCAATGGAAATCATGATATAACATAAGAGCACTAAATTTTACAACAATATTTATATCAACCAATGAGACATCCCTTACAAGGTTTTTGGTGACAAATGCAAGTGTATTTTAGATTTAAAATAAAACCAAAATAGCTTAAAACTGATGCCAGTCTATTAGAATCCAAATAAAAACCTGCTGCAGAGGAATAAAATTCCAAAGCCCAAACAGGTGGGATTACATTGCACAAGAACTTCGCCTTTCTGGTGAGAGGAGGGGGTGATTGTTGGAGATTATTCAAAGAATAAGCCTTAAAGTGTTTTCTATTCCTAACTGAAAAATCTAGTTAGAATAAGACTGTGGCAGTTACCAAACACCCCTGAACCTATTCTCTTAAAGCATAAAGAGCAGAACTCACATTGTCTCTTTCATGGAACGGAAGAGGGTTTGCAAAGACATCATCTGCTTCCCAAGGATCCCCTCGCTGATGCCACTGATGCATTTTAACCCACCATAGTTTTTAGGCTCCTGGAGCACCTGATCATGGAGAAAATGCAGAAAATAAGAAGAATGTATTCCAGTAGCTGTAGAGAAATTTCTATATACAGATGTGATGTAGGGTGGAAAAAAAACCTGCATCCTCTCGATTATTGAAGATGCGTTTCTGAACTGTGTGAGCAATCGAGATTGAAGTTGGTCCCAACGATTCATTTCATCTCTAACCTTTCTGTATTTCTGTTGGTATTTCTTCACCATCATTTCCATCGCTGCTATATTCAGGACTACGTTCAGCATTGATGGTAACTGGGATCCTAGTTAGCAATTTGGTCGAAGGGCAACATTTTTCACAACAATTTTTGCGTACCCGCGTAGAAGATGAATCAATGGCTGATTTTTGGTGAGGTTGATCTCCTCACTATATAGATCACTCCGACAAAAAATCAGTCTATTCTGAAATTTCTAACCCCATCAAATGTAGTTTTCAAGTTAACGGTAAAAATAGACGGTCCATAATTCTTCAACTTCTAAACCAGTCTACGAATATCGGAATGATTTGAATTTTTGTGAGGATAATATACTCACCATAGAGACCATCCTCACCAAAAATCATCCCATTCCAAAACTTCTAAGTTATGTATTGGCCCAGTGCCATTGTTGTGAAAATCGTTGTCCCCTGATCCTGACCACACATATATATATATACACTAGGGGATGACCCGTGCCAAGGGCACTCCCCGACAAAGCGTCCGCAAAAAACTTCGTCCATAAGTAGTGCGATGATTGATATTCATCCTTCGGCACTCATCCATTTTCAACCCCCCGAAAAGGTCGTGTGTAAAAAAATTCATCCATTTTCAGAACCAATGAAAACAAAATTTAATGCACACCTGATTGCAATAATCAGCATGAGTGCTGATTTCTAGCCATTAGATTTGATCAATTTTTCATCACGGTCTTCATTAACATACCTATGGCTTTGTACCAAGCCCATGTTGAAAAAGTACTCAAACCCAATGGATAGGTCCATCACAGTGTTCATCAAAGAACAATCATCATTTACCACCTTGCGGTTTGTCCAAGTAAAAATGTCAAGATAAACGGAAAAGTAAGAAGCATTTCCCTCATTTAGTCTCCATTTCTGAACACATATTCCACCAAACAATTATAGTGTTGCCAAAGTGCATATCAATAAGAGGTGAAGATTTCCCCAACGGGTGTCTCAATTTCAATTAAAATAAATTACATTTAACCCAATAAAGTAAGGTTGCAGAAAGCTTTTAAAAAATAATGTCGTAGAAAGCTTGTAAAAAAAAAGAATAAAAAAGACACCCAATATGTGTGTTTTGGTTATGTTCTTAATGATCAAGGTATTTACTTTACCACATGTCTTTTGTAATCTTGTGGTTCAAATGAAATTCTTGGACTACATCGGATTGGTAATCCCAAACTGTTTCTCTTTAATTTAAGAATGCAATTTTGAAGTTGGTGAGCTCATAGAATCCGATTATTTTAGTTATCTTCAGATTTGTGTCATTCCCTTGATAATTACATTCGGGCCGTCGTCCAATCTGCATAAAAAACTCCACAGCTACGAAAATTCTCACTCGATGTACGCAATCAAAAGGTTTATTGCTTCCGTTATTAAGCTTAAACCACAACAGACTGTGTGATACATTGTGACACACCACACCACACCACGCCACCATTTAATACCAAATTGACCCTCTTTTCGCACACTAGGAACTGAATTAGTCTTTGTGCTCAGCACAATAGACAGCTCAAAGCCATTTCTCCCCCCAATTAAAGCTAGAAATCACAATTTATCAACAACCTCTTGATCCATGACCCTCTTTCAAATACTATGACCTGAATGTCTTTGTGCTCAACACAAATAGACAGCTCGAAGCTATTTCTCCCCCAGCTAAAGCTAAAAATCATAATTTATCAATAACCATTTGATTCGTCACATTGAAAAGTCATCAAGAAGCCTAATTTTCCATCTACAAACCAAAATTTGCAGCCTCATAAATCATTTCTATAATTTCCATCTCAGGTTCTATGTTTTGGTCATGATATGATAGATTATTATTTTAATTCGAGTGGATAACTTTTTTGACATGTAACCTCATTCTTCACCCAGTCTTGTCCATTTGGTGCACATGAAGCTCAGTTTCAATCAATGTGCTCCTTCTTTAATTGGCCATATACCAAAAGTCAGCCTGATTGGATGATCCTAATCACTCAAGAAAAGCTTTGCCTTATCAACCATCCAATCATGACATGTATAAAGGACACATCAAATAAAAGAAGGATCTAACCAAATCAAGTAAGTCATAGGGACCCTTACTGTCGATATTTAGAAGGAAAAAAAGTTAAACCGAGTTTGACTAATATTAAAAAGAAACCAAAAGAACAACAAAATATCAACTGAGCAAAAATCAACAATCTAGCATCCAGGAAGCCAAAAAAAAACAAAAACAAATAACAATCCAGTTATTGCCTTCAGAAAGAATGCGTATGGAACAAAGCTACAAATTCATCAATTCATGTTACTACAGTGAGACTTTGGAGTCTCCTTCCTTTTGCGATATGGTGGGGCCACTGGAAGGAAAGAAACAAAAGAACATTTGATGGAAAGGAGGCGTGTTTCTTTGATATTGTGCTATCCATCAAGGCGCTCCTATACCTCTAGTCTATGGTCTTCAAGGAGTGTAAAGGGCTTTCTTTTGAGGATTTTGGTTTTAGATGGGAGTCCATTATGCACAGGGGTAGTTAGTTAGTCGTTTTTTTGTTTTGTTTCTCTTTTGGAGGTCTTCTCGACCTCCATTCTCGGCTTGTATCTTGTCCTTATTATCTATAAACTTCACCTTATCCAAAAAAAATGTTACTACAGTGAGACAAAGATGTGTTCTGATTTTTTGGCAGATAATTGATGCACCCAAGCATAGGGAGGGGCTATTTTTGTTGCTAACATTAAAACCTGATCAGCCCTAGGGGCTCTCCCATGATGAATACTCTGAATAATGCTAAAATCAAAAGCAACAAAAAAAAATATTCTGAAACTTTGAAGGGAAAAAACCACAAAAGCTCTAACCTTAGCTCGAGCAAGAAATGCCAAAACTGGCCACATTAACCATGAATTTCTTGCTAAAAGGAAAATGCAAGAGAGAGAAAGAGAGATTTGATGATTTAGAGTTTCAAATGGTGTGGGGCTATCGAGTTCCCCAAACCCACAAACCATGAATCCAAGTGGAAACCCCCCCACCAAAGATCACAACCACGCGAATTCGCAAATCAAAACACTAACCGAACATAAAACCATGAAATATGGATTAGGGGTTTTCATACCTAGAGAAAGGCAGTCCAAGGCAGCAGCTGCAGGGTGGAAAACCACGCAAGAGCGAGAGAAATGGTAGGGAAAACCGCAGTTGAGAGAGAGAGAGAGAGACCCTACTTCTGATGATTGAGAGGAGTCGGTTTCTAGAGAGGCGTGGGAGAGAGAGAGAGAGGAGTGAGGGACCAAAACCCCCCCCCGCCCACCCACACTGGATAGACCTATAGACCAAAACTCGGCCTGATTGGTGATTTGTAACCATTGGATTTTTTTAGTCTTTTTCATCGGTTGATTTAAACTGTGGGATTCGAGCTTTATTTTGGGTACTCAGATCCAACGCCTAGAAACCACTAATCAGGTTGATTTTTGGTCTTAATGTTCACTTAGATGGGCCAAACATTCAGGGGCAAGTGGGCCCGAACGAGTTCTACGTTGCAATTTGAGGGACTTCTCTATCAAAATTTTGATATGCAAGTCTGAATCAAAGAACAACTCCATTGGTCATTCCGGTGGCCCGACAGTGGCCGAGCCATGGGGCGTGGGTGGGTAGTTGCCCACCCTCAAATTCGAATTTTTGTGCATCCTAGTGCTAGACTGTTGTTGCCCACCCTCAACTTCAATGTTTGGCCCATCCCTAGGTGGACCACAGTATTTGCCACGTGCAACTCTTAGAGACCACTGACGGCATAGATGTATGGCCCATCCCTAGGTGGACCCATATACCAAAAGGGTCGTGGTGTACCAAGCTGCAGATTACAATTCCAAAGTGTAAGCTAGCACCATTTTTTTACTCACCGCTGCATCTGGGCCCACTGACCACATGGATGTTTAATCCACCCCTTGGTAGACATTCATACCGAAAATCAGCTTGTTTTGATAACTTTGAACCGTTGTTTTTAGTACTAAAAATATGGTTGAATTCGACGGCTAGAATCAGGCCTTAAAAATTGCTAAAATCTAATGGCTAGAGATTATCAATCATGGTGATTTTGGGTGTGTATATTCACCAAATGGTGGGCTAAACATCCATGTGGCTAGTTGGCCCAAATAGCAGCAGCGAGTAAGGCACAAGCTAAGTATGGGTTACATCGCTACCCGTACAAAAAATTAGCCTCATTCGCATTTTCTAACCTTTGGATCTAGGTACCCCAAATTATGCTTGATTCACATGAAAAAGAATCAAATTCAACGGTTAGAAATTACTAATCGAGCTGGTTTTTGGTCTGTGGGTCCACCTAGGGATGGGCCAAATATCACTAAGAGTGTGCAACATGCTCCCGGGAGAATAAAAAAAAAGTTGATGGCTAAATTGCCCATTTCTTCAAAAGATAATTCAATTAATTAAAAATGTCTATCAGCTATTATTTGATATTGTCGATTGTGATTGACTGTCGCTTGCCAATCTGCGCACCGGAACAAAATCTAGACTCCGCCACCCTGGATGAAGGTACCGCAAGGCAGTTTAAGTTGAGATTCTGATGTCTGTGATGATGGACCACAATGTGAGACATTCGACCACTGAACGTACCATGTTTGGCCCATCTTGGGAGAAAATTATTGTCCATGAATTTTTTTGAAACGGCGGAAATTTAGGAGCCGCGATCATGCGCCAGGTACACCATGGTTAGCCTGGCGCAACATCATCGCACAGAGAAAAAATTCGCTGGTCCCGGGGTCCTTCAAACCTTGAAGGTCCCCTGCAAAATGTTGACACGTACCCTTTGTTAACCTACCCTTAACCAACTAACCAAGGGGTTAACGTGGGTTGTGTTTAGGCCATGAAGTACGTGTCTGACATTTTGGCAGGGGACCTTCAAAGTTTGAAGGAACCGGGACCCGCGAATTATTTCTCATTGCACCTACACTTAAACCTTGCGCAATACGATTGCTTCCAAATTTTCTCCACAGGTGGTGTAAAACTTTGATGACAGTGCTGCAGGCGTTGACTACCAATGAGTTCTGGGCATGTCCTCAAGTACTTGGATACGTGCCGAGAACTCATTGGCAGTCAACGGCTTCTATGACAGCCCAATGTCGTCAAAGTTTTACTCTCACAAACCAAAACTCGTACTTATTCTTTATTAGTCATTTAAAACCGTTGGATTGGAGTCTTTATATGAGTATATTTTGAATCGTCATTCGTGGAGCGTTATTTGGTGTACAGATCCAAAGGTTAAAAATCACTAATCTGGCTGATTTTTGATACGTAAGTCACCTAGAGATTGGGCCAAACATTCAACTCGTATCTCTGAAAATGTGCCACAGGTCTCATACTGTAATCCGTAATCAACCTTGATGACGGACGTTCGTCATCAAAGATCTGTTCCCGCGGATAAAAAACACGTAAGAAGTTAGGTCTAAATATGACCAACTCACGTCGCTCTCAAAATTCCACGAACGAAACAGAAGAAAATCTCAAATATCATTTCTATCTTTCTAATTTCTCTGCAACACGAGAGAGGAAAATCAAATCAAGACTATCCCTTGCTCTCTGCAAGAACATGGGGTTTGAGAAAGAAGCAAGTTCATCCTCTAATGGCCTTTTACCCCTTCCAAGAGAAGACACACCTCTCCTCTCCAAATCCCCACCTCTTTCTTCCCAAGCAAAGACCTTCGCCAACGTTTTCATCGCTCTCGTCGGTGCTGGCGTCCTCGGCCTTCCTTACACCTTCAAGAAAACCGGCTGGGTCTTCGGCGTCCTCATGATCTTCGCCGTCGCTATCCTCACCTACCATTGTATGATGCTTCTCGTCTACACTCGCAGAAAACTCGAATCCTATCAATCCGTCTCCAAGATCAACTCTTTCGGTGACCTCGGCTTCACCGTCTGCGGCCCAATTGGGAGATTCGTTGTCGACACCATGATCGTACTTTCGCAAGCTGGTTTCTGCGTTAGCTACCTCATCTTCATTGCTAATACCTTAGCATATGTTTTGAATTCCTCTACATCCACAAATTTCAACAAAAATCGAAACTTCTTGGGGTTGAAGCCCAAAACCCTCTATATTTGGGGGTGTTTTCCGTTCCAGTTGGGGTTAAATTCGATTCCGTCGCTTACCCATCTCGCCCCTTTGAGTATTTTTGCTGATGTTGTCGATATTGGAGCCATGGGTGTTGTGATGGTTGAAGATGTATTGATGTTTCTTAAACAAAACCCTGTTTTACAGACATTTGGGAGTCTCTCCGTCGTTTTATACGGTCTGGGTGTTGCTGTTTATTCCTTCGAAGGGATCGGAATGGTTTTGCCACTAGAATCCGAGACGAAAAACAAAGAAAAGTTTGGGAAAATTCTTGGTTTGTCCATGATTTTTATTTCTTTGTTGTACGCAGGGATTTGGAGTTCTGGGTTACTTTGCATTCGGAGAAGAAACCAAAGATATAATCACCACTAACTTTGGGAAAGATTTGGTTATCAATTTGGTTCAATTGGGTTTGTGTATTAATCTGTTCTTAACCTTCCCTTTGATGATGAACCCAGTTTATGAAGTGGTTGAAAGGCGGTTTTGTGATGGAAGGTATTGCTTGTGGGTGAGATGGGTAATGGTTTTGGGGGTGAGCTTGGTAGCTCTTTTGGTACCTAATTTTGCTGATTTCTTGGCTTTGGTGGGGAGCAGTGTGTGTTGTGTGCTGGGTTTTGTGTTGCCTTCTTTGTTTCATTTTATGGTGTTTAAGGAAGAGATGGGGTGGAATGGAGTTGCTTTGGATCTTGGGCTTGTGGTTTTGGGAGTGATTTTTGGGATCTCAGGTACATTTTCTTCTCTAACGGAGATCTTCAGTGTTAAGGTCTAATTTTTTTTCTTCTCTTGAACACACTGTAATCTGTATTTTGGGATTATTACTATAAAATCCAATCAACTGTCTTCGTCAGTTTATGACATCTGTTTAAGCAGCATTGTAGATGTTTAGTTGGTGGGTTCCACCTTCTCGATGGACCATTTCCATAAGATAGAAGCAAAGATACTAAATTCTCGCATTATTCGCGAACTGTACAAATTATTTGAAAACATGAATCAAACAATGTATTTAATTTAGCAAAATGATCAAATTATTCTCGAATAATTCACGAACTTTTCAAAATTATTCAATTTTGATAACGAAAAATCATTTTATAAGATAAAAAGTTGTCTGTATTTTTTTTCCTTTTTATTTTATTTTATTTTATTTTGTAAATTATTTTTGCCAAATTTTCTAACCCATTTTTAAATGACAAACTCGAATTGTATTTCCATGTGCCATATTTTGTGCCACTCTCTGAATTGCTGACAAGCCACACGTCAATGTACTCCTTGCTTGCATGAAACATATTGAGATTGATTATCACTTTGTTCGTGAAAAATATAACATTTAGTTTTACTTACCACTCGCTCTTCTCAACAACAAGAAGTTGGTATTTTTACCCAAAGTTTAAAGGGGACCATTATAATGGTATAACGGACTGGGGCATTACCATTTTTTCGCTTAGGTGCAAAAATGGAAAATATTGGAAATAATAGGAAAAAAAAAATGAAAAAAGGCCATTTTTTCACAATTTTTTTTCAGAAAATAACGGTCATTTTTTTTGTTATAATGGAAAAAATAACGAAAAATAACGGCCGTTATTTTTGTTATAACGGCCATTATTTTTTGGGCATTTTAACGGTTCATAACGTAAGGGGGGAGGTCCACCCTTATTTTCGTTATAACGGCCGGTTTTTAAACCTTGTTTTTACCAAGCCATTACCTAAAGATCAGTTGCAGACTAAGTGCCTAAGAATCAAATTGGGCCTCTGGCCGACTCCCCAATCCAGTTTGAAGGGGAGTATTAAGGACTCCAGTCCACCACATCTGCAAATTGTCTGTTCCCAATGCGACACATGACAATGCGTTCAACCCAAACACGTATTTTTTTTTGTGACGGGGTGTCCGGATCTCTTCGAGACCCGACTGTATCACTATTAAGCTGGTGCAATGAGCGCTATATGGCGTACAATGACGTGTGGCTTGTCAATTAGGCGCATTCAGTCGATGGATGGACCACTTCCCGCATTGGGAATAGTCCAAAAAATCGGACAAGCCCGTCCAAAAGTGTGCTAAATAGACCTAACAAAAAGCTGCCCAAGTTGGGGATAGGTTATCATCCCTTTTGATTGTTATGATAATCTAGAAGGGAATTTGGATGCAACGAAAGGCCCAGTCGACGATAGTAGGATAGCATATATGTCCAAAAGCCATGAATAAGAGCAAAACGTATGTTGAGCCATTATTCTCAGCAAGGACAGTTTATCCTTGCGTCCAAACGCTCCATGTGCAAGGGAGAGCTCGTGATTCTTAACTTCCGTAGACAGTTGACTATTCTTATGGTCCACCCAAGTGGGGCCCTAGATGTGCGAGTAGAACTTTGGTGAGGGACCACAGACTGCTGACAGTCTGGATTTTGATCCAACCCTAGATGGACTACACACCAAAAATTAGCCTGATTAGTGATTTCTAAGCGTTGGATTGGAGTAATTTCTTGGGTTGATTTTTAACCGTCCATTTGGAGCATTATTTGGGGTGCAAAAGATCCAAAAGGATTGAAATCACTAATCAGGCTGATTTTTGGTTTGTAGGTCCACCCGAGTAAAACTTGGCTGACCGTCGACTGTCAACGAAGCCTGATTAGGGATTTGCTGACGGTCAGTGATCTCTAAAAGTAAGTAGAATTTTGCTGAACGACCGTCATCTGATAATGAACTACAGTGTGTGCCACGTGATATAATTTTTAGAGATGACCGTATGAATGTTTGGTACATTCTTATGTGGACCTACATGTCAAAAATCAGCCGGATTAATGATATCAAACCTTTGGATCTTTCATCTTTGTATCCAAATAATGCTGGAATACCACCGTTAATAATCAAACCATGAAGACGACTCTAATTCAATACTTAGAAATCACTAATCAGGCTAATTATTGGTCTGTGGGTCCACCTAGGCTTGGGCCAAACATCCATTTGTGATCTCTAAAAATATGCCACATGGCTAATATTGAGGTCCATTTAATAGGGCTGGCAATGGAATGGGTTCGAGTCGGATTGATACTGATTTGGCACCGACCCGAACGGATCATATTAGATTGGTTCCGGGTCCAATCCGATCCGATCCCATATGTATAATATACGTACATGTATAATTCCTTTAGGCATATATTTAAATATTTTTATATAATTAAATATATATTTATATATTATATATAGTATAGATAATGGATCTATTTTGGATCGGAACAAGGTCGTTTCGGTATCGATCCGATAAAGAAAAATAAAGTTCCCGACTTGGTTTTTTCGAATCGGATCTAAAGTTTGATCCGATCCATTGCCAGCCCTACCTTTTAATGATGGATGTCCGTCGTCAACGTTCTACTCTCTAAAAAGTCAAGTAAAACTTTGCTGACTACCCACGATGACCACCATCGATGGCCCACAATATGAGCCATGTTGCACATTTGTAGAGGATGCTGACCGTATGGATGTTTGGCCAATCCCTAAATGGACGGACCAATTAAAAATCATCCTGATCCGTGATTTCTAAGTGTTGGATTGGAGTCATTTTCATGGGTTGATTTTAACAACGGGAATTTGAGCATTATAGGCCCTTTTTGGGTACAAGGATCCAAAGGTTTGAAATCACTGATGGGGCTGATTTTTGGTTTGTACTTTGTAGGCCAATCTAAGGATTGGCCAAACATCCATACGGATACGGGCAGCGTCCTGCAAAAGTGTGCCACGTGGCTCAACTGTGGTCCGTCATCAAACGTCCGTCAGCAAAGTTCCTATAGCGACAAGTTGGTAGCGCATCTACCTCGTGGCGCATGTTAGACTGGGGCAACACTTGCCCTCTCCTAGTCCTACCGTTAATGTAGCGGACGGGAGTTGAGTTTCATTTTTGTCGAATCAATGATGGAAGTGCTAGACGGAAAACAAAGCTGTGAAACTGGGAGGGAAAATGGAGAAGCAGAAGAAGAAGGAGAAGAGAAGGTTCTGCAATTCTTGGACTCAATGGACAGCTATCTCGCTCTGTTGGATTCCTTGTCTTCAACACTTCGCCATGTAAAAATGGATTCCACCTTTTCTTCTTTTCTGGGATTCTTTTCTGTCTACTGTTTATCTTTAACAACTTAGATTGAATTATTTGATCTTCTATTGATTTCTGTATTTTGAATCATGTTTGTTTATTTTGGATACCCAGATCGTTTTATCATTGTTTTCATGTCGATTTGGTTCCAGAAAATCTGTCCTTAATCTTTGTTTCCTTGGATTCATTTTCTGATATTTTTTCTGGGATATGATAATTTGAAACAATTACTGATTTCTTTTGTTTGATTTTTCTTTTTTCTCATGAAATCTCTGTAGTAATTGGGTCCTCAAATCTGTCATTAGTATTATATTCTTTGGTCAATTGCTTTGATTTTTCTTTTAACGGTGCTGGGTATCACAAAATAATGAGTTTTTTTGGATAAATTGTTTCGTTGGAACTTGTGGATCAGGTTCATATATTTAATCACGAGGACGATAACAAATTTTTGGTAGGAGATGGAACGATTGTTGCCAAAATTGGTTCAAGTTCATGACATGTGCTTGCTGATAACAAAATATTGTGATTTTGTGAATTATTTGAGAAATTAAATCTACAGTAAATTTGTTAATTGTATAGCAAATTGCAGTGTCATAGCTAGATTGGGACTGAGAATGGTGGCTATTTATTTTTATTAACTTACACTTTTTTAGTCTGTTTTTTTCTCAAAACTATTTAATCACATTGATGAAGCCAACTTGCACAGTGAGGCGCCTAACATGAAGTTTGAAAATCTACATTCCCTTTGCTAAAGCCATAGCTTCTGCTTAAGTTTAATCTTTCACAACTATTTGAACCAGCAGATCAGTTACTCATGGTCAATTTTTTTTGCTCTAAATTTCTATTGCATACATTTCCTCCTTGGAGATAATTTGCCTTATTTATTCCAGAACTATTTGGTTGCATTTCTTTGACTTTTTTCTATTTTGGTGTGGTCTAGTTCATCATCATCACGTCATAAGCCTTATCCCAACTATATGGGTTAGTTGCACGAATCTTGTTCCTCCATTCAATTCTGTCTAAAGCCATCTCTTCCCTTAAAGCAAGTTTTTTAAAATTTCCTCTCGAAACCTCAACCCACGTTCGATTTTGGTCTTTTTCTCATCCTTATCGACCCTTCAACTTGCACATTCCTATGCTGTCGTTGGTCTTTGTTGTACATAATCATACCATCTCAATTAATGTAGTCAAAGCTTCACCTAGGCGAGCACTTCACTTAGCCAGGATCCTAGCACTTAAAACGGGGACTAGACATGCACTAGTACAAAAGCTCTTGCCTAGGCGTACCTGGGCGCTTCTAGGCATTAAAGCGTTCGCCTAAGCCATAAGTATAAAATTGATGTTATATGTGCTTTTTATATTATGAATAGATCATACTTATAAGGTTGATGTTATATGAACCTTACATATAAGAAAAACCCAAAGGTACATATACATATAAACCTTATAAATAAACCATTCTCTAAACCCTAAGAAGAGGAGAAGGTAAGCCTCGTGCTCCTCTTGTTTTTGTCTTTCCTCGTCTTACCACACATCCATCTCAATATCCTCATCTCGGCTACGCTCATTTTATTGGTGTGATCTAATTTCATTTACTAACTTGATTAGGGGTCTATGTACAAAAATTGCCTATGACTGCCTTCTCTAGCGAGAAGATCCACTTTCTTGTTAGCTCTCTTAAGTGTATGAGTATTCAAAATGTCCAAACTATCATGATAACATGAAAATTAGAGGATACTTTACGAAGATTGGTGTGTTAAAATTTGTAACTCGAACAGATGTGAAAAATTCAGTTCTAGGTAACTCCTTGATGTTTATACTTGGCTGTACTAGTCTGAGTTCATTTTAGGATCTTTTAAATACAGATAATGCAAAAAATTCCACAACTGAAACAATATTGTAGGAAATACAACAACATATATAGTCTAGACATGTTCATGTGCATGTCTGTAAACTGATGTTATGACTATATAGGTGTATAAGTACCTCAACCTTGGTGTAATAATTGAGCACCATTTAGTGTTCCTCTATTTCTACCATTCTATAGGAAGATAGGTTTTCTAGGTTCTGATGAAAGCCTGAAGATCCCAGCATATGATGATCTTCATCATTGGCAACATTTAGTTATACTCAGTTTTTGTATCTGTCATAGCTTGTCTATAGTTTTTCTTTCACCTATGTTTGCCATATCTATTCAATTTCACTACATATAAGATATTGTTGAATTTGAGGACCCTGGGCTCTACAACATCCATTATTTCAGGGTTATGATTTTTATTCTGATTGTTTATGATTCTTATTATCCTCTTGAACCAAGATTGTAAAAGCTTTTTAGCATTTCCAGTAATTCTCTCTTGGCTTCTATAGACATCTATGTTCTTTAATTTTGGAGCATCTTGTAATGAAGTAATTATTCTGCACTTTTTCTTTTACAAAGCATTTGGTTTTTAAGCTTCCTCTTTACAGGGATGGCTGGAACTAGCCAGTGCCAGACATTCCATGGGTTCTTCACGCGTCACCAGTGCATTGTTTGACCTCAAATTGCACCCTGCTGCTACCACATTGCAAGTGACACAACTGGATGGTGAATCTCCTCCACTAGGTATTTCATGAAATTGAATGAAGCTCCCTTGCAACTTAATTATACTAAGATCGGTGGAGATGCTGTCTAACACAACTACAGGAGCGGAGTTCAGACAGGCAATGTTAAAGACCTGATTGTTTATGGAGAGAATAGAAGCTGCCCTCCCCCCGCCTGTGCCATATGATTGGCAGATTTCTTGGGGGGTTTGATAATTCACCATTGGATGGGTTCACCTAAGTGATCTTATAGGTCAAAAATTATGCTGAGCGGATGATCCTAATCACATGATGCATATACTTTTTCTTTGGAATGTTCAAAAGAATGTGAGGGGTCAGATAGTTTGGATCATCTGACTGGCTTGAATTTTGGCCGAGGAGATCTCCTAAGTGGGACCTTTCAGTTGGTGGTTTCCCTCCCTCCACATATGCACCACATGTATGAGCAGGGAGGACTATAGGGCCTAGTCAGCCTGTCCGAACAAATACATTCATGGTTAAAGTATACTGTTTATTAAGAAATAGTAACAAGAAAATATAAAATTTAGAAAGAAAAAAATGTAGAAAAATTTCTGGATGGAAAAATGGGTCAAAAAGTGATGTTTCCAAAGAAAATTATATTTTTATCATTGATCTAAATTTTTTTCCAGTTCTTCTGAACTTTTTCATAGCTTGTTTGTCAATCCAAATAATACTTATTTTGATCCTTTTTTGCAGATCCCATGGTGAACCAACCACATTTTACTTTATCTAAATGGGCATCTCTCAATGATGAAAAATGTTGTTCAAGGGAAATAGAAGCTGATGAAGAGGAGTTGCAGAAGAAATCTAACGGTCCACAGCTACGACATCGGGGTGCATCCCAGTCTTCTGGTATTACTATTTGTGACGTTTTTGCTGACTAGATTAGTGTTGAGGAAATCTGAAGTAACCGTCAAGTGGACCTTGTCACAAAATCCTCAAAAACCACTTGTCAGGTCCATTGGTGATGTGAGGTGGTCCTCTAATGCCATTAGATGGGCAAGCAAGGAGGGGACTCATCATGGAGATAAACTATTTTAAATGATCACATTAAGGAACTAGTTAAAGTTACACCATTATTTTGCCATACTCTTTAAGGGGTGGCAGATTCCATACCATAGGAAATTACCCTTTCTATTTATTTTTCGTTGGGGCCATTATCTCCCGTCAACAAGATTGGGTATGGTATTTTAGTTCCCTTCAGCTTCAGTCGACTTAGGGGATCATTTCTATCTTTAATATTTTTTCCATTTGTCAAAAAAAAAAAATGGTATCTGTAAGGTATACCTTAAGGATACAAAAATCAACATATTACCAATGGTGTGGTGGTACATGTGGCACATATGCGAGGTGGGAACTACCACTTAGGAGATTCCTACACTAAAAATTTACTTGATCAGGTGAACATAGCTGTCCAATATATCACATTCTTTTGGATGGTCAGAAAAGTATACCAATTGGCTGATAAAATGTTTGTGGGATAGATAGTTACAATCATTTGATAGATTCACTTTTTGGCATTAAAGATCTCTTAAGTGTGACCTATCGAATGGTGGGCCTCACTCCCTGCATGTGCACCGGCGTGCTGTTGGTAGACCATAATCAACCTGATGAGTATCTTGGATGTTCTCTTTCCTGTTTGTTTAGATACTGCATGTCCTCTTTAACCAACTAACGTTTAACACTTCTCTTTGTACAAAAAAGTTCAGGAGAAATACCCAGCAAGCAATGGATCCCCACTTGACATTGATGATCAAGTAAGTGACACACAAAAGATCTCAGAACAGGGTTGTCATTTTAACTTGTTATATGTTTTGAGTTTTTGTTCAACTTACAAAAATTTCAGGAACTGACAAATTATTATAGTATCTCTCTATCATTGAAGGATCCTTGGGGTACCTTCAACATATCTAATATTCTGAACTAAATAAAGTCGTCCTTCCTGCTCTCCTAGGTTCAAAAGGAGCGATCTAAATCGTTATCAGTGTTTGGGACTTTGGTTTCTCCAAAGCTACGGGTTGCCCAAATTTCATTCGAGACAGGTTAGGTGATTAGACTAATTTGCTGCATGACAATATAGATGAAAACACATGCGCACACACACACACATTGAGCTTTAGGGCCCGTTTGCATTGCCATTTTTCAAAAAATATTTTATTTAACAAAATGACTTTTCTGAAAATATATTTTTGAAATTGTGTTTTTCTTAAAAAGGTCGTTTGGATCATCATTAATGCAAAATGTCTTTATCTTCTCTTAGTGGACCCCACCACTATAATCGATGTGATAGATGGGGAGGGGTGGGAGTAGGGTTTCCTCGTTTATCATTTTCATTGAGCTAGCAAAATTAAAAAGTTTTTTTTGACTTGAAAAATGGCTTTCAGCTAATTTTTTTTTATAAAAAGAGATTTTGGCTTAAAAAATATATTTTCATAGAATAAATACTTTAAAAAAAATGATCATCCGAACAATCTGTTATTTTGAAATGTCTTTTTTTGAAAAAAAAACTTTTTCGGTTTAAAAATGGCAAGCCAAACAAACACCCTTATTCTCCATCTTACCTTTATAGAGAACTTCTCTAAGTTGGCCTCTAATTATTTTTCCCTTTTCTCTTTCTAGTCTATTCTATGCTATGCTAGCCTCTATTACACCATGTAGGTCCTTCTGGACCCTGAAATGTATGGGCCTAAGTCTGTATGAGTAACATGCCAATTGTGATGTAGCAACCATCTTGTACTGTTGGCCAATTGTGGTTCGCTATCCAAAACTCTTTCGTTTATCAAATAATTAAGGTGGTCTTTACCACGTTGATAATAGTGAGGATCCATAGGTTGGATCATCCTGATTACCCAGTATATGTGCCAGTGCCACATGGAGGTTAAGAGGCTAGCACCAAGGGAACCTAAACATATATACACCCAACCCTACGCACATTAATGCATACTTGCAGATACATGACCTTTTCAGAAAAATTCTTTTTTTCTGCAGCTCTGGAGACCATTGTAAAAATAGCAAACATGCGATCATTGATATTATCTTCTTATGCTCAAGTCCAGCAAGAAATGGATGGTACTGCAGAGTAACAATTCAGTTGGTGTCTTCAGGTTAACCCAACCCCTGTAAATGTTGAATGTTAATTTTACAGGGAAATTACAGTATCATCCTGAGGCAGATTGAACCAAATGACACATGCCTTGTTCACCTTTCAATTTGCAATAAGATCGACCATGGGGCCCTTGAACGTAGAATCATGGGTCCAATTATTCATGGGTCCCTTTAAAAACCTGAAAAATGAACCCGAATCGGATAGGGGGTGACACGCACGTGTGTTGGGGTCAATCCTGCCTCAGGCTGATTCTACAATTTACCTATTTGTAAGTGGCTATCCAAACCCATCTATTTTCCTGAAATGAATCTTGTTTACTTGCAGTGTCAACATATATGGGCATCCTGAACATCTCTACCTATTTCTGTGTATAGTTTGCCGGAATCAGCTGAGAGGGATTCTTACTTGGTAGATTTGATTGCATCCCAGAAGAATCAAACACAGCACTGCGAACTTGAATCTCTCTATTATCTCTGCAGACATGGCTATGGAGGTACCTTCTTCAAGGCATCTTCTTCCTCCAGTTTTGGTGAAAAGTGTTCATGTGCCTCGCATAGCATAACCCCCATTCAATATACATAATCTGGAAGTATTTTATTTTGATTACAGTTTATTTTAAGATTTTACTTGACAGATGATGTTACCATTAGATCAACTTTTAATGACTGAATGACAATTCAGGAATGATTACATGGTGCCCATATCAATAGTTGTGCTGTGTCCCCATTGCTTGTGGTGCATCAGTGGGACCCACAAATGATGCATTCCACAATAATGGGATCACTTGTTGGTTGACAAGGAAAGACTGTACCGATATCACTGATAATCGACGAACTGGAATCGTGTAAACATTCCTCATGTTATACTGTGTGAATTGCAGACCATGCACCTAGACTTGGGGACGAACTGGAATCGTGTAAACATTCCTCATGTTATTCTGTGTGAATTGCAGACCATGCACCTAGACTTGGGTTGAGGAGCCACCAGGCTTTGGGCTGGACGCTCGTCCAAACTACTATTCTGGACGGAGGGTACCGGAACCTTTTTCAAACCCTTATTTTGGCTTGGGCATAGCAGTCTCGAGTCCTGGGACAGCAAAAGCAAACCACATAGCAAGATCAACCCACTACGATATCTACCCTTGTTACCGGAAGGACGTCATGGAAAACAAGGACCTTCCCTGTACATGGAATTGGGGCCCTGCACCAAGCAGTATTGCTGAAACACATCTATCTGGCTTCACCGTTGCACTTAGATAATGATCCTAACCGTCATTCCAAAGAAACAAGAAAAAATAGACCATCTAGATCAATTGCAGAACGTTTACCAAGGGTTTTTTTTCTGGCTAAAACTCTCTCGTTGATTTGCATTATCCAGTCCATGGGCAAAATCCCATGAATTGTGCTAGAACGAATGATCCAAACTATTACGTGGACTGAGCTGACGGTTTAAGGGTTTATTCCTTTCCCAACTTGTGACTGTCAATGAGTTTGAACATTGACTGTGTTGTCAACAGTGAACGTCAACCACATCACAAACCCAGTGTTGTCCACAAATCAGTCTCCCTTGATGCCTCGCCCAGGGCCTGGCCAATTGAGCCGGTGGACCAACAAACCAGTCGACAGCAATGACCCAGAAATTTGACTTCTTTTTTGCTCAAAAATTCCATCTGTGCGCGCGCACACTGAAAAAAAATACAAAACATTTCAAAATTATCTGAATAAGACCTCTCAGCTCTATTGAATGAATGGCACAACACTCTGGCGAGTTGTCTCGAGGAAAGCATTTGAGGTTTCCTCCTATATAAAAATCAGTCCAAGACAAACAACCACAAACAAATTTGAAATAAATAAATGAAGTGAAGAAAATTTTGGACTTGCAAAGAAATGAGCTAGAACTATTTATCAACTGACTCTGAATAAGCCGCTAAGCTAAGCCTTCAAAGAGCATCTACATGAGAACCTCTGTAATCCATTAAATACAAGGGAGGAAAAAGAATGAGAAGAAAAAATTACAGAACATTCCTGAAAATTTTGAGATTGAGAAACCAAATGATCCAAACTCATCTCCCATGTCACGAATAATAAGGAATACATGATATAAAGAATATTCGATAGGTGCACATCAAACAGGACAGAAAAAAACAAGAAAATTTTTTCCATCCAGACAAGCCAAGAAAAAAGAATCAAATTTGCACAAAATACAGAAAGGGCAAGTGAATCCCAAACAACATTACAATCGTCCAAATTCTAATCACTGTTATATAGCAGACAAGAATACCTGGCCACCATGCCCACATGAACAAAACTTCGCAAAAAGGTATTGATGGAGGAGAATATGGATTGATACTGAATTACCAGGCTAAAAAGCACTCCAATTATCAGAACCTCTCCTAGAAGTTTGATTCTCCAACGAGGTCTTAAATGGCCCACTAGAGCCGAAAGGGTCTGCGTCATCAAATGATGGGAACCCTCGGCTATGGTCAGAGTCTCTGGTACTTTGAATGGAGTCGAACCTCACAAGGCTCTCACGAGGGGGGAAAAATCCAGGGTCATGTGTACTGAAGGAATCAAACCTTGAGAAATTGTCAAAGGAATGCTCCTCTGACCCTTCACTGTACCTTGGTGGGGAGTTGCCAGAGTTGAACAGTGGGGTGCCAGGAACAGAATCCCCAAAATTGAATGGGCTCTTCTTCCCGAACAAGCTATCTGCCTGTGGGGAGTCTGTTCTTATCGGGTTCAGACCTAAGTCACCAGAACCAAAGAAAGAATTTTCTCTATTCCTGTCATGATCGAACTCCTGCAATAAAAAAAATATAAGAACAAACAAAAAATAGAACACCCCACCAAATCTTATCAGCAAGCATGTAACTTGGTTACTGACACATGGAAAAGAAGTTAACCAGTGATATTGCAGTGTCAAACAAGGTGCAAGTCCAAACCAAGTACATTATAGCAATAAAAAATCGCATATTATATCCAAAATGTAGTAGCATCAATCATCATTATCAAAGCCTTGTCCCAATTACTTGGAGTTGACTACAAAATAAGGTAGCCTAAGTGATGAAGTGAATTGGGAAATTTCAAAATTAAGAATCATAAGAATAAGATGTGTTTAATAATATCTTTCTTGCATATTAAGCAGTTGTACATGAAGAGCATTGGCATGTTAGGTGATGTTTTATCAATAAATTATTAAACAGTTGTACATGAAGAGCATTGGCATGTTAGGTGATGTTTTATCAATAAATTATTAAAATGCAACTTCTAAATGTAGGGGCTGTTTTGGAAATTTTGACAGAAGTTTTGACAAATTAATACTGTTTTGGAAACTTCGAGAATAGATAAGTTTTGGCAAAAAGTTATTTTTTAATAAGTGAAGCCTGGTGTAGTGAAACTCAAGTTTTCTTTGGTTCAACTAGTTATAAGGGGCCGTTTTAGAAATATGGATGAAATGGCATGGGAAGAAATTAAGCAGTTAAATGGGGCTGTTTTGGAAATGTAATATCAATATTTTCAATACTGGTAAGTGAGGTTGTGCGGTCCAAGTTTTCATTTTAAAATAGTAATGGATTAAGTTTTGAAGCTTTATATAAATATTTTTAATGCATTTCTCTCTTGTTTTTCTCATTAGCTATTCAGTTATATTACGAGAAATACTCAAAACAGGAGTGAACGGGCAGAAGCATCCAGACTTTGCTGCCACATGGCACACATCATGGGGGATCAAGAACCACCATTCCAACGGTCCCACCCTGGAGATCCCTCTAATCATTTATTGAAAATTTATCATTTTTTTAATAGCTTGTTCCTTACATTAAATTAAGAGGATACTCACATCAGGAGCAAAGGATAGGCAGAACCTGCCTCTGCCACCACATGGCACGCACCGTGGGGGATCCAGATGAGGAGATCCTGGGGATCAATCAGATGATCCCAACCTTCTGACCAAACATAACTGTCGGAGATATGCCAAAGGTCCAGAAAAAAGTTCAGTCAGCTAATTAGGTTCATCCAATTGGGTCAAATGTTGGACTATGTTATCAGATACGTAGAAATACATATTTCTCTGGTAAAGGGGTAGTTCTGTAAATACCCCCCATGAGGGGTATATTTGTCTTTTGGTTGTAACCCTTTATATAAATAAGATTTATGGAGTCAATGTGACATGTGCACATGACATCCTCTTTCAGCTAATTTCTTTCTTCTCTCTCCTATTCATCTTAACCCTAGAAACCTAACCCTAGAAACCCTAGAACTCAATTTCAACTGACTACACCTCCTAAGTGGAACCTATCAGATGTTGGTTCCAATCCCCGTCAATGTACACCATGTTCATGGCAGAGGCAGAGAGGACAGCTTTCAATTTCCCTCTTTATTAATACTCTTTAAGTAAGATATCTAATATGTACATAGGGACATTGGGACATTGAATTGCCTGTGATATATATGCAATAGCTGAAAAGAAGCCAACAATTAAACAAGATCTTATCCTAGTAATCATTTCACATTTGACCAAGTAGCAAACATGGGACACATGTTCAACACGCTCTCCGTGTCCCATTGACTGGCAGTGAACATCTGGATGTGTTGACTTACCTTAGTACTAACAGGGTTAAAGCCCCATACTGAGTCAGTATCGTCATTAGTGTCAAAGACACCCCAGGTAGGTTCATCGAAACTTTTGTCCCCAGAAACCATAGATTCAGCACCACCATGATCGCTGCACAAGTAATCACTACAAAATCATATTACTCGTATAAATCACTAGACATTCAAGTATAGAACAAATTGAGTCCAATTTTCCAAGATACCAGACAGTCCAACCCATTTGGAGGTTCATTCATCAACGAATACATAGGATAGGCAAATGGAAAAAAAACATACGCGAACCAACCCCCATACCTGTGGCCTTCTTTGGCATGTAATGAAACATCTGGTCCAATGTTCTTTCCAAAATGAGTCTCTTGAAATTCTTGAGATGGGCTTTCTAGTGTATTCCTTACCACTGGACTACCAAGCGGGCTTCTTGTGGACTCATCTTCACTATGGGTATATGCTGATCCACTTTCATGGACCCTCTCACCTGTATTAGAAGGCTTCTCTGTCTTACTATCAGCATTTGAGGACGAAGCAGCAGCTAGACCCTCATCTGTGGGAGCTCTTTCATTCCAAACAGATTTAGACTTTGGTTTTGGAGGAGCTATAACATTTTGAACATCATGAGTGAGCTCCTTGACAAATGTAAAACCTGAAAGTGGACATGATACATCAGAATTACTACGCAGATTGCACATCTCCATGTCAATATTTCTTATGGACAGTTTAGAATCATAGATGATGGTTCACATCAAGGTTTAAAAGGGGCCGTTATAACGGTATAATGGACTGGGGGCTTTACCGTTTTTTTCCATTATAAAGGCCGTTATAATGAAAATAACGCTCAGGGGCAAAAACGGAAAATAACGGGGAAAAAATGGAAAAAAACTGAAATAACAGAAATAATGGCACCAGAATTCAATTTTGAATTGAGTTTCAGATTTTCAAAACACGGAAATAACGGCCATTTTTTTCAGAAAATAACGGTCGTTCTTTTCGTTATAACGGAAAATAACGGCCGTTATTTTCTGGGCGTTTTAACGGTACGTAACGTATCGGGGGAGGTGTGAATCCGTTATAACGGCCGTTTTTTAAACCATGGTTCACATTGCATTTAGTTAAAAACAAAAAAGGAAGTATGAGATACACTACAGAATATAGGAATTTTCCACTTTGAGCAATATGGAAACACATGCTGCACACGCAGGGGTAAACTGATCAAACATGGTACCTATTATTAACATACCTTCATCTTCAAACTTATCCCAATCTTCATCCCAATCAGCTGCTCCCTCTTGGATGCCAGGTTGCCAACCTTAGAAGACCATTAGAAATGGGAATTAAAAAAGAAGGAAAACAGAAACACCATTAAGCTAACCTAAACTACCGAAAGGAATAATGAAGAATTCAGTCAACGTGCATCTGAGTACTACTCTTAACATCCCAAACCCAACTATTTGTATAACATAAGACTGAAAAAATACTACCATAGATACTTGATCAGAAAACAGTGTTTATAATTCATATTTTTTACATCATCATTGGTCATGGCATGTTCTCAACTCCATCAACATAACACAGTTCCCCTTGTCACTCCGGAAGCTACTTTAAATGATTTTATCCAGAAGTAACCTCAATTCATTGATTAACAAGGAAAAAAAAAATTGGTCAGGTAAGTAAACTGGGATCAAACGGGGAGTAAAAGACTTAATAGAAAGCTTCCAAGTCCATATGTTTAATCACATCAGAATTTACACCTAAAGTCGAAACTTGGAGATAAGTGATGACCAATGGATTATCAGTTCTCAAAGCAAAAATACTAAGAGAGAGACCTCACTTCATCAATAAGGAACATAGATGGGCCCACGTAGTGCAGAAAAGTAAAGGATAGAAATTGAGAAGGGGAGCTGTTTAAAGCCAAATTCACATAAACAAAAATAGAAAAAATGAATAAATAAATAAAGGAGAGGACAATGACAAAATATTGACCAACCACTTCTTGTTTAATGACAGATATGACAGCTAATTCAACCCACTTACACAGGCCTAAAAGAGAAATCGAATAAAGCAATAAAGAATATTTGAAGAATCAAAATCTAGAAATCATATTTAAGCTTAAAAAGGAAACATGAGAGTTAAAAAACAGGCCCCAAGAACTAGGTCCAATAATCACAAACATGAAAGGCAAAGCATGAAATAATGATAAAAAAAAAGGCACTAAATGTTTCAAGTCAAATTCAAATCTCAAACATCAGTTGCTATGGAGGTTTCAAATTAGGTTGATTACAAACATTAAGAATAGAATATAATAAAGCTTTGAATGGATATCCAGAAACAACAAAGTGATTGTAGACAGTATTTAGGGATGTACTGAAATTAAAAGTTTACTGTATGACCCAAAAATCCAAATAAAATGAGCTGCAGAAGGAATCAGAGCAAAAGATCAATATGGGAATGAAGGTACCGAAGGGAAGCTCGATTAGTGCAGTTGGCTTAACATGTAATCCATATTTCTTGGAACGATCATTCAAAGCCTTAAAAAGCTCTTCAAGGTCTGATTGGATACGATCTGCACGAACCTGTAAAAACCAGCAAAGAACTGGAGTTAGACAAGTTCGCATATGGTCTCCACTGACACATTATAGTTGCAATTTACCTGAAGAATACCATCAGCACTGCCACCTTGTTCCATTTTGACAATCGCATTATATAACTCCATTTTCCTCTCCTACAAACGAATCGAGTATGATGAAACATCAATTGACAAAAACCACAGGGAACACACAATTATATCAGAACAGTCTCAGACATTCACATGAGCCCAAACAGCGGAGACCACTTCTTGGCCATCCATCCAAGAGGGGTAAATGTACCTGAACATCACGAAATGTAGCCTCTTCAATAGTTAATTTAGAGGCTATATCTCCTACTTGCTTGTATTTCTCTTCGTATTTCTTACCCAGTGACTCAACCTGAAATACAATCGCATTCATTGGACCAATAAACATAAAATCTAGATAAAGGAAAAATATGCCCATATATTCCTAGAAGGTACCTCTCGTCTATCAGCGGATGCCCTCTCTGTGATCTCATTAAGTCGATTGTCACATCTGCTCTTATATAAAACCTGATACCAAAGAGAGACGAGATAGAGAATCAACCAGAGAGTAAGTCAGTAATATGAACTTCAAATCAGCTTAACAAGTATGTATAACAGTTTATGTAACAAGTACACGACACTTTTAGGATTTTTTGCCGTGTCAGAGGACACGCGTGATGACACTTCCGGACACCTACAGCATTGTCACCCTTTACTTCAATGATTTTTTATTAAACAAGTGATTTCAAAAGTAGGGTTGGTGTGTGTACCATTTGTCATATAGTACTTTATCAAGTTATTAAACACAGCTATAGTTGTTTAGTAGTCTTCCCTTCTATGTCAGACACCGACACATGTGTCCTTGTCCTTGTTACATATCTAATAGTTAAGCAAAAATATTATAGTACAAAAATCATCTAGGTATCCACTAATTGTAACTAATGATCCAAAAAACCTTGATGGCAACGTAAGAACGTCTTTCTTCCTAGAATTTTTTTTATAGGTAAACATTTATTATTCCCCCTAACCCCCCCTAAGGTAAGAACGGGACTTGCATCACATAGGTCAAAGAATTGTCAAGCTTTTTCCATTGCTAATAGTTAGCATAGTTAGTGTAGACCCAGCCTGAAAAAAATATCAACAAAATGTCATCTACCATGGATTAAAACAAAAGCGTCCCCAGCCTGGAGATTCCTTATGCGAGTACCAGATACCAAGTTTCATGAAATGGAGCATCTTCTAGTTTTTGGTTTTGATCACATGTTCCATGTACATAAGCCAACTTATTGACTGTTAAACTTGGATATATCAATGCTAATTGTAACATCTTAAGGGTCGAAGGCCACATGCCTGCCTAGTCAACAATAGTCAACAATTCAGTGACCTGCCTAGTCCATCAATACATTGCATTGCATGCCACCCAAGCATCAAATGGCCCAAACAGTGGATGGGTATCCATACAGAAGGTGAATACATCGTATTTGATCTCCAAATGTATCATATGAGAAGCATAAAATTGACTACAGCAGGTCCACAAGTAACTGTAAATGCTGTACCGGATGGTTTAAGTCTTGGCCAGGGCCGAGACATGATATATGTTGTTGACTTGCCCAAGACACCCTTTTTCTTCTTCATTTTCTCATTGTCTCGGCCGAGAAAGTCCTGAGACCAAGTTGACTAGCCCGAGTCAACTCGTCCGCAGCCCCAGACGATCCAGATCCAGATCCGGAGACCAAGACCTAAAACCCTGATGTGTAATTTCTACAAGAGTGTGTGTAAACATCAAAAGAAAGTACAAAGTAATGGAGCAGAAACGAGAAACTACTCACAAGTTCTTGCATCTTAGTGCGGTAGAATTCAATCTTCTCTTTAGAATCTAGAATCTCATTCTCCAATTGTTCCACCTTCCATTTACAAAAAGAACCAGGTCAGACAGATCAGTTGAGTTCCTGGGGAAAAAGGGTCCAGCCATCCAAGGAACTTTCAAAAGTAAACTTGGAAAGTTAAAAGCTTTATGAAGCGTAAGACATGCCATATCTCAAAAACATGTAGAAGTGCAGACTTAGACCACCAACAGGATAGAAAATGGGATGAAAATATTACCAATGATCTTTACACACTTGACACTTACAAGGACTGTCTATCTTTCTCAAAGTTCAAAGTAACACTCCATCTCATTATCTTGGAAAGCTGATGGAAAAAGACTGAATAAAACAAAAAAAAAGAATAATGTCTTGATGAGATTAAACCATTTTTAATGCTTAATTAAGCTACAATTCTGTTGTTTATCTTTTGTATGTGATAAATTTATAAAATACATAGACTAAAAAACAAGGTTCCAAACAATTTTTAATCCTTAAATTAACATGTTTGTAGTGGACAATACATATCTGTATGCGTTGCCTCCCGAGACGATATGATACTTCGAGTGATAATCTTGATCTCAATAATCTCATTGTAAAAAATTGGTGGTAAAGAGAAATAATTTAAGAATAAGACCAAATGCAGGCGCCGGAATTAGAGAATGCGCAAAGAAGAACCCAGTAATAGAGAAAGTGCAGCTAGGCAAGCAGTAAGCAGAGGCTACATAGCAAGGTCTAGCATCATTAGTAGGGTAAGACCATAAACAAGATCAGGTTCACGGCTAGGCACATAAGCAAATCTTATTTACATCTAGGTTTTGATCTTCCAGTGATGGGATTCCTGAAGGAAGTAATCAGCATTGATTCCTTTAATCTAGTGGAACTGAAATTTATCAAAATAATGACCAAAGGTTACAAGCCAGACGCATGAGAAATTGACTCAAACAGATAGTTAATAAGATAAACACAGAGAGGAAAAGAAGTGCCTTTTTATCTGCTTCCGTTGCCTCTTGGAACTTCGAGTTTAGTGAATTCTGCTCCTCTTTACTGAGTTGGTTCACTCTTGATTTTTGCTGATTGGGCTGCACTCCTCCATCAGCATGAGGATAGACTGGAACTTGCATTTGTGGCCTCACTCCAGCTGCAGGCATTATTGGCCGTGCACCAGGCATCCCTTGCTGTTGTTGCAAACCTAATCACAAAATAGGAAAAAGATGAAATATCAAGCTAGATACAGTAAATGAGAATCGGAACACACAACACAATATGAAACAATACCAGGAGTGGGCCCCCAAGCTGCATTTCCATATGCAGCTGTGGTTTGACCTGCAGTGCGCAACACTGTCTCGTCAAACATGATACCGCTTGGAAGCACTGCTGGAAGAGGACGACCTTCCCTGTATCGCTCCATCAAATAGAGTGCCGTACAAAACTCTCTAAGTGAAAGCATGCTATCATTATCCTGATCGGATAAGTCCCAGACCTGCTTTAAGACCTCTGACAAGTGGCAACAAGAATGGCAAAATGAGTTCAGATCACACAATAACTGCCTGTGGATACCATATGCAGAAATGACATCAAAGAAACATGGAAGTGTTACCAAAGCTTCAAACAAGATACAGAGATGTCTAGGAAAATAACATGTTTGAAGCACGTCATAATATGATAAACGTGATTCCATCCGTAAGGTCGTGTTCAATATGTGATTGGATGGGACCACGTCCCATCACCATCTTGTCATGGAGTGCAGGGTGATGGAATCACAAATATCATAAATCACGTCTTTATATATATATAAGTTGACTACTGCTTTTGTGACTAATGGCCGTGGGGCCCACACACGGATGAGTTAAGGGCATTTTTTGGTGAGGATGTTCTTCTAAGCATGGATATCAACCTCACAAAAAACCAGCCACTTACAACATTTCTAGCCTTATGAAAAGTAAATTACAAGTTGAAATGTTCTGAACAGTCCATTTTTATCGTTAACTTTAGCTCCACATTTGTTCGGGTTAAAAGTTTCAGAAAGTGATAATTTTTTGTGAGGATGATCCCCATGGTAACGAGATCATCCTCACCAAATCATCCCTTAACTCCTCCGTGTGTGGGCCCCGCGGCCATTAGTCATTATATTAGTCACAAGAAATGAAAGATTGAGGAGGATGTTGCTCATAGAATTAGAGTCGCATGGCCAAAGTGGAGATGTTCTTTCGGAATGCTCTGTGATTGATGTGTGCCAATCAAACTAAAAGGAAAATTCTATAAGACGACAATAAGACTAGCGATGCTTTATGGAGAAGAATGTTGGGCAATCAAGAAACATGTTCATAAAATGAATATAGCCGAGATGAGGATGTTGATATGGATGCGTGGTAAGACAGAATTAGAACTGAACGCATTTGTGAAAATATAATAGCCCCAAAACTGAAAAAATAAGGTAAAGTTGATTGAGATGGATCATGTACAACGAAGACCAATGACAACACCAGTGAGGAGGAATGTGCAAGTCGAAGAGCCTAAAAAGGACAACGGAATGCCGAAACAGACATGGAGTGAAGTTCTGAGAGGAGATTTTAAGAAACTTGTCTTAACAAAAGAGATGGCTTTAGACAGGATTGAATGGAGGAACAAGATTCATGTAGCTGAACCCAAACTATCGAAAAGGCTTATGATGATGATTTGATAGAGAGACATAGCATGAAATTTCATGCCTGCCAGATCTACCCCATCTAGAAGATCCCATAGCACAAAAAACAGCCCGGCGATAAATGCTCTTTTGGTTTATCAGATTGTCCAGATCATCCAATCAGGGATTTTTTCTTTGGGGGTATGTGGAGGGTGAAGAACGCATATCAACTACTGTCTAAATTCTAAATCAAGTGCATGGAATCACACAATTATGGTTGCAATTCCCATGTATATATTACATAGAGAAGAAGTCAACCAGCACAGCTCTAAACAACCAAAATTTAACTCATAGAAAACAAAAAGCTCAAAACTAGATATCAAAATAATGAAAAATGCATACCTCTTGGCAATCTCCAACTCAAGAACAGGTTGCGTGCCTGTTCACCGGTGATCTTTCCATCTCTGTCTGTGTCTACTTCAACAAACACTTTGGTATACTTGTGAATATTAGATTGAGTCATCTTTGGCCATGGAAGGTGGGACTGGGTGGAAGCAGAATTCTCAGCTGGTGAAATCCCAGATGAAGTAAATGTCGAAGTACTCTGAGTGGGTATCTGTTGGTTCTGCTTCACAAGTGACTGGGCTTGCTGAAGCTGACCGCCTACAGGTTGCATTGTGAATGAGCTCTGCAAAGAATTAAGTGGGCTCTGCTTAGCTGAAGTTTGGGGCCCATTTGATACTGGAACAATGGCCGATGAGACCGGTATAGCACTTGCAGAAAATGATGATGCAGAAGCCTCTTGCTTTGCTTGAGATGGGGTTGCAGAAAACACATCTTGTCCAAAAACTGAGTCAGCAAACCCATTTCCTGAAACAACCAATGCTTTAGAATCCTTAGCCACCGGTTGGAATGACGGAAAAACCTGATCTTGCGGTTTTGCTGCAGCTGAAGGTGTAAGCACAGAGGTTGTTTGTGGTCTAGGTGGTATTGACGGTGTTAGCCCTGATGGTCCCAGTCCAAATCCATCCTGTGTCACAGAAGGAGCACTCCCTCTATTGAGGACTTGTGAGGTTGGAGCTCCACCCATCCTTCCACCAAGCCAATCAGTTGAGATATTTGAGTTTGGAATATGCTGGCCCACCATAGCACCTCCCCTATGAAGTCCTTGACCAGCAACACCCTGTGTTGGAAGTGCACCAGTGCTAGCAGGCATCGCTTGAGGTGGCCTCATGAATTGATTGCCCTGAGAGGGAAAAAACTGCTGGTTTATACCCGCATTTGGAGGAATCTGTGGTCCTCTGAAACCAAGGTTTTGAGATGAATTAGGTGCAGCTGCAGCCATCTGAGGCGCAGGCGCTGCTGTCACAGAACTTAACTGTGGTGCGGGCGTGGCTGCAAGATTTATTTGAGGCGCTGGGATTTGAGCTGCAGCTGGGCCAAATAATGCCGCCTTCACAATATCTGGGGTTAGTTCTCGCTTACTTTGTGCCACAGTTACAAGTTTAAGAGCATTATAGAACTCTGCCCGGCCTAGGAAACCGGTCCGATTCTGATCGGCATGCATCCATATCTACATAAAAAATAAACAAAATAGATATGAGACTCGGTCTGGTAAGCTAGAAACTCACTTGAGTTTCAAGCTTTTGATGGGTGTTCTAGAAATAAAAGAATTGAGAAATCGCCAGAAGACTTATAATACAAGAATCAGATATAATATAACAATTGGTATTACAAGTGTTTTTTTTTTGGTAGGCAAGCAGGTAAGTGGTAAGTAGTTCTTGGGTGAAGGCGGGCTTCCAACCCAGGTAGTGGATTACAAGTTTTTTTTTTTGTGTGTAATCGGCATTACACTTTATTTTTTTTTGATAAGTAGCATTACACTTTATTACTATGGAAGAATGAGCACTGACGGTTAAAGTAACAGTAATATTTAGTATATATTGTACACATTTAGTATTTAATAGTGTCATAGCAATGAGTAATCAAAACAAAACAAATTATCCTACCTAAAAATAATCAGGTACCACCGTACCACAAATTCTATTGTGTTACATCCCAAGATTCGCCAAAAAAGAAACTGAATAACTATGCATAGATTACTAAAGAGTCAATCTCTCTAGTTCTACAATCGAGAATCTAGAAGGTAAAGACAAGTGCATAAATATTAAATTCTATGGTACCAAACGTAAAATTAAGATTATGACTACTAAACAAACAGATTTTAAATGCAAGGGAAAACATCATTTTTCAATAAATAACTTTGTATACACCAATAAATAGTGGATAATCACAGATGAAACAAAGACCTAAGCCCCTTATACTTGTAACTGCCCAAAATCTGGAGTCTACTCCCTTCCATCAGTTGGTCACGAGTTTCATTCTCGTTTGCAAATTGGAATGAAACCATAACCATAACGACCTGGGACATGATCAAGTTGCACGTTGCAACCAAAACATCCACAGTGAGTTTCATTCCCAATTTGTCGTGTTTTTTTAACTCCAGCATGAAGTTACACTTTCTATCTTGAGATGTAACCTAGGTTGAGTTCATGACCCCTAGCTTAATGATTGCTCATATCACAATGTTAACTTACTGAATTAACAGGGATAGACAGAGAAGACATATTATTGTTATCAATATCTCTAATTTGAGTGTTATGGTATCGTACAATTATATGTAAAATCGCTAGGTTGAAATCTTAACTAAAACTAACGCCGTGAAATTATAAGAGGGCCCCAACAAAAGATATCTCATGCATCAGTTAACATCGTAAAAACCCACAGTTGCACCCGTTCCTTAGAAAGCTACCCATCAAATATACTTTGATCTGATTCAGATTAAGATTATAATTCACAGAAGGTAGAGTTTGCGCTTCACAGTTCAAAATATGTTAAAATCATCCAAATTCCATTTTCTTTGGAAAAAATGAAGATTCGGTAATACCAGATTTATGCACCAAAATGGGAATTCAGCAATAACCATCAAAGAACAATAACTAAGGGCCACTAAGAGCGTAAATACCAATCAATCTGATCTATAGCACCGCATCGCAAATATCGAATTTCACTATTTTGAAGGAGGGAGAGCACGAAAAATACCTGAGCGAGGACGTGTTTCGGCAAATTCGAACCTTGAAAGAAGGCGACGGCCTCTGCTCCACTTATCCTCCCATCCTGATCCAAATCTGCTCTTCGGAAATACACATCGAAGAGATCCATGTTCGGCGCTGGGTTTTGCGCCGCCATACTTTTCACCGTCGAAATTCGAAATTCAAAAAGAATTGCAGATCAGGCCTTGAAAACAGCCGAAACCCAGAGGCCAAACATCAAAGCAATAAAAATGTGAAACAAATTCGAAACGATCGGAATCAGAAACAGAACAGAAATTCAAAACTCCAAAATAAAGAAATGAGCAGAGGAGGAAATGAGGGTTTAGAAGATCTCAGACGTCGAGGAACGGCTGGAGAAACGGAGAAATAGGTTTTTTTCGTAGGATCGAAAGATTTGTTTGGATTTTCGTTGGTTAGATGGAGGAGAGCCAAAAGTTGAAGATTGGAAGAACTCACAGATTTGGCGATTTGGAGCACAAAACACAGCTTTTCCTCACGAATTCATCTGCTGTGGCATTTCTCGCTCGATCGAGAAACGGGGGACTGTCGCCAGGACAAACTTGAATTTATAGTCTGTTAAAATGACTAAAGTACCTCTACCTTCTTCAGAAAATATCAAAAGTGTCATTGGCAGTGGGCGGCACGTGCGTTGCACGTGAGTGGTTGTAGGGGCATCTTTGAATGAAGGGACAAAATATGACAGTTTCAAGTTTCAACCGCAGAAGGTAGTTTTGGAAGAATACTTTCCACGGGTTGCAAGGTTTAAAGGAGGCCGTTTTAACGGTTAAACGGTCTGGGGGCGTGACCGTTTTAACCGTTTAAACAGCCGTTAAAATGGATTGAAACTGTCAGGGGCAAAAATGGGAAAAAATGGGGAAAAAACGGATTTTAACGGAAAAAGTGGAGCTGAAATTCAAATTTTGAAAAAAAAAAAAAAACAGAATTTAACGGATTTTAACGGAAGTTAAACGGTTTTAACGGCCGTTTTTTTCACAAAATTTTTCAAAATTAAACGGCTGTTTAAACGATTCTAACGGCCGTTAAAACAAAAAAAAAACGGCCGTTTTTTTCAAAACTGATAAAACGTGTTTAAATGGTTTTAACGGAAACGGGCTTGGGGCGTTACCGTTTAAACGGCCGTTAAAACCGTTTAAACAGCCGTTTTTAAAACCATGACGGGTTGTATTGAAAAAATAATTATTACATGAGAATGGGTAAGGGGGTGTTTGGATCGCCATTTTTAAGACTTGGAAAAGTTTTTAATTTCTACAAAAATACTTTTTTCAAAATAATAGTTTTTCTTACATTTTTTTGTAATCTAAAATAATAGATTGTTTGGATGACCATTTTTTAAAAAGTATATATTCCATAAAAATATATATCTTTCTAAGTAACATTTTAAAATCCTTTTTAGCCGTATTTCAAGTAAAAAAAGGCATTTTAAAATTTATTAGCTCAATGAACATAAAAAACAAAGAAACAGTTTTTGGTAGAAGTCCCCTTCCAAAAAATTAAAAATAAAGACATTTTGCATTAATGATGAACCAAACTACCTTTTCAAAACAAAAATATTTTCAAGAATATATTTTCAGAAAGGTCATTTTTTTAAATAAGTATTTTTTTTTTTTTTTTTAAAATTGGCAATCCAAACACCCCCTAAGTTTTATTTTTTTGTAAGTGAATGGACGAATAAGTTGAATGACCATTTAATGAACTCTTTTTCTTTTATAAACAACTAATAGCGAACGACGTGCCCTAATCTAAGTTTTAACTTTATAATTGTAATAGACTAGTGGGTGCCCCGTGCTATCGGCACTCCTTGACAAAGAATCTACCAAAATCAGGTGAGTGGCGCAAATCCATCGTCCATTTGGAGGATTAGATCTCGGCCCTTCTTTGTTGATGCTTATAAGAGGAGGTATAAGTAGGGAGACAACCAATGTGTTTTGTTATATAGAATAGTAAATGGCCCCATGCCCACAGCACTCTCCGACAAAAGCGTTTGCAAAAATTGGATGCCTTCGGCACTCAAACGGTATAACGGACTGGGGCGTTACCGTTTTTTCCATTATAATGGTTGTTATAACGGATTGTAACGCATAGAGATAGAAATGAAAAAATAACAGAAATAACAAAAAATAACGGAGTTGAAATTTAAATTTTGAATAAATTGAGGTCAAATGAGGCGGATTGAGTGGCTGAAATCTAACTGTCCACATTAGATTGATGGATTTGATCTCAACCGCTCTTTATCTAACCGTCCACATTAGATGGATGGATAAGATAAGAGAATACAACTGAGTTGCCTTGATATATGCGTGGGTGGCCCGTGCCGGCAGCACTTTTCGACAAAGTATTTGTCAAAATCGGGTGGGAGTTAATCTCAGCCATTGATATGAAGCATAGTGGATCTCGGCCACTAATTATTCAAGCCATATAAGATAAGAGGTGTATAAGAAAATAATTAAATTTCTGTTAAATTATATATATATTTTTAATTTCAGCACCACTTTTTTCTCATTAAAATCCATTTTTTTTCATTTTTTCCCCTGGCCGTTTCAATCCGATTTAATGGCCGTTTTAACAGTAACACCCCTCTCGAGGCATAAAAAGTGGGGCTCTTGAGCCTGACCCTTGGGCTATATGTAAATCCACCCCATTTCATTCCTTATATGTAGGTAAATAGTAAATGACCCATGTCCACGACACTCATCAACAAAGCGTCTGTCAAAATTGGGTGTGAGTGGCTGAGATTCACTGTCCATTTGGTTTGATAAGATCTCGGCCATCCTTTATGAAGCCAGATAAGAAGGGGAGACAACCGTTCTGTTTTGTAATATAGAAAATAGTTACACATCACGCATGATTCAAAACAAATGCAAACAGGGTTGAAAACTTGAAATTGTACAATATCAAACTTGCTTAAGTATGCATTTAAAGTGTGGTTAAAAAATAAAAGGATATTTTAGTAACACCCCCTGAAATTTGAAAGTAATTTGTAATACCCCCTTCTACTTTCAATCTTTAGGATTACCCCTTGACCTAGTTTAAACGTAGTTGACTTAGGTTAAAATGGACTTGAATCACATGTCTTTAGCATATGGTCTTTTCGTAAGTGCATTTACAGGGCATGATCCATGTCATATTTTAGTATTACTCAAATGATGGTTAAACTAGGTCAAGGGGGTAATCCAAAAGTTTGAAAGTATAAGGGGGTATTACTAATTACTTTCAAATTTGATGGGGGTATTACTAAAATACCCAAAAATAAAGTGTTAGATAGGTACACATTACATACATCGCAGATGTATGGGAGCTTATTGTATCATGCTCTAAATCAATCATGTAGCGCACTCATGTAGGCCCTACATCAAGTCGCTTTTATCGAGTGGGTCCCACAGGGTCTCCCACATACCACATGTCAGTGTATCAAGGTCATTGGTGCAAAATGATGTTTGGTAGAGGTTACAAGTTAATCAGAATGACTAATACTTATGTTGTTTGGTCACCACCTAAACCGAGTTCAACGTAATCCTTTGAATAATAAATCAACAGTGGATTTCCATCTATGACCAAACCAAACAACACCCAATCGTTGAGGTTGGTTTTCTGTTTGTCATGTTGTACGATAAAGTCAAAGTCGGTCAATGTCTGTTAGTTTTGTTTGACTTTTTTTGGGGCACTGGGGCAAAATGATGTTTGGTAGAGGGTACAAGTTAATCTGAATGACTCGAATTTATGATGAGATCGTTGTTTGGCCACCACCTAAACTTAGTTCAATGTAATCCTTTGAGTAATAAATTGACAGTGGATTTGCTTGCTTATAAATCTTCTTCAGTCGGGCTCTAGTTGCCGTCCTAAAATGACAGGCTCCGGTTACAGGGCACAATCTGAGCCACGTGGCAGACTCTTAGAGGACTTTGACCGTATGGATGTTTGGCCAATCCCTAGGTGGACCTACAAACCAAAAAATAAGCCTGATTAATTAGTGATTTCTAGGCGTTGGATCTTTGTACCTCAAATATTGCTCAAATTCCCACAGTTGAGATTAACCCATGAAAATAAGTCCAATCCAACGCCTATAAAAAGGGTTAGGATTGGGGGACAACCATTTTTTACAATCATTTTGGTGTACCCATATAGAAGATGAATCAATGGCTGATTTTTGGCGAGGGTGATCTCTATGGTAAGGATCTACGGTGAGGAGATCATCCTCACCATAGAGATCACCCCAAAAAAAAAATATTAGCCCATTCTGAAAATTTCGAACTCTATCGAATGTGGTTTTCAAGTTACACGGTAAAAATAGACGGTCCTTAATTCTTCAACTTCTAAACCAGTCTACAAATATGGGAATGATTTAAATTTTTGTGAGGATGATCTCCTCACCATAGAGATCACCTTCACCAAAAATCAGCCATCGATTCATCTTCGGGTACGCCAAATGGTTGTGGCATGGTTTAACTCGGTCTCAGCTGGGATTGAGTTGACTTACCCAGGACAGCCCATATTGAGGCTCTCAATCGAATCGGTGAGGAGACCGAGTTGCACCAACCGATTTGATGACCGACAGAGCAAGACTTTTAACCTGGGCTGAGGTTTTTCAATATTAACCTAATCATAGACTAAAGCGCACGTTAGCCGAAAGCGTGCCATGGACACCCTAACAGTATAGAGGCATAAAGCTTACATTAGTGATTTGATTTCACCCTAATAAATCATAGTTGAGCTGAACTCGTGCCTTTTGTTCCTTAATCCTCCACCTTTTTTTAGTACGGGGATGTAACAAAGCTGTAGCTTAATCCACAAGCGGCAAGATACAACCATTTCCGTAGAGCTGGCAATGGGTCGGGTCCAAGTTGGATCAGTGCTGATCCGCACCCGATCCAATAAGAGATCGGATCACATAATTGTGATATTATATGATCCGGAACCGATCCGTGCGATAAAATAGAGTTCCAGACCCGATATGATTCAATCCACTAAATCAAAACAAAATTTTATAATTATATACGTTATCCGCTCAAAATTGAAGAGTGGTACAATAATGATATAAAAAATGCATATATATATCAGATCAGTACTGGATGTACATTCGGATCAACATACATGGACCCGGTACCGATCCAATAAGAATATAGGTGGTTCCGGACCTGAAATTATCAGATGAGAACGGATCGGATTTTTGGGTTGATCCAATCCATTGCCAGCCCTACATTTTTGTTACTCACCGCTGCCATCTGGGACACACTGACCGCATGGGTAACAAAAATGGTGCTAGCTTTGGCTTTTGGATTAACCTACAGTTTATTACATCGCCACCGCTTTTGTTTTAATTATAGGGGGGATTGTGGATTTTAGGCAGGGGTATCTTCAGGAGTAAAACTTGTCACAGCGCACAATAAGAGCCATGTGGCATACTCTTAATGGACGCTGACGGTATGGATGTTTGGCCAGTCCCTCGGTGGACCTGCAAACCAAAAATCAGTCTGATTAGTGATTTAAAACCTTTAGATCTTTGCACCCAAATAAAACTCAATAATACTCAAATTTCTACCGTTAAAATCAACCCATGAAAATAATTTCAATCGAAGCTGATTTTTGGTTTACAGGTCCACCGAGGGACTGGCCAAACATCCATACGATCAGCGTTCACTAAGAGTGTGCCATGTGGCTCGTATTGTGCGCTGTGACAGAAGTTTTACTCTTGGGTATCAGTGGGTAATCTATCGAACCCGACAGACCCAAACCCATCCACCCCTTTTGAACCCAATTAATAATGAGTAAGACTTTGACGACAGGCGCTATCATCAAGGCCAATAGCCGATGACAGGGTGCAATAAGAGCCACATTGCATACTCTTAGAGGACTCTGACTGTATGGATGTTTTCCCAATCCCTATATGGACCTACAAACAAAGAATCAGCTTGATTTGCGATTTCAAACCTTTGGATCTTTGTACCTAAAAAATGGTCAATAATGCTCAAATTTCCAAGGGTTAAAATCGACCCATGAAAACAATTCCAATCCAACGCCTAGAATTCAGTAATGGGGCTGATTTTTGGTTTGTAGGTCCACCTAATGATTAGACAAACATCCATTTGGTAAGAGTCCTCAAAGAGTGTTCCACGTGGTTCACATTGTGCCTTGTCATGTCATCAAAGTTTTATTCATTAATAATCATGATGTCTGGGTACTTTATAATACAAGTTATCCAATCAATTTGGCCAGGCCTGGGTCTATCTTTCAAGCGCACTTTTAATAATTGAAACAAGTATGGATTTATGGACACCTGTCCTGAATCTGATCATTGACACACGTCACACACCTGATTGTACGACGCATGTAACTCATACTCTACTCCCCTTATATCAACTCTCCAATGTGAAATGGGCAGTGTTAATATCATCCTTAGGACGATAATGTAGCACGTCGTCCCATATTACTCGCGCGACATTTTCCAAACCTAACAAACTGGTTCAAGACCAAGTTCTTCGAACCAGACTGATTGTCGGGCCAGATTTTGGTATCCTAATACACAGAATTTCTTATCACTAGACCTGATAGTTGAGAGTGGTCAATGGACTTCAATCCCATTTGGTCGGCGGGGTGCATTTGTATACGGTCTTCTAGTGTATAGTTTTAGACTAAAAAATAAGTAGGGACGGGATATTAGTTATGGGCGTATGCATGTGTATATGTTCTTTGAGTGCATGGTTTTAGATTAAAAAAGCAGGGATGGGATATTGGCAGCATGGTTTTAAAAATGGGCGTTTAAACGGTTTTAACGGCCGTTTACACAGTAATGTCCTAAGCCTGTTTCCGTTAAAACCGTTTAAACCCGTTTTATAGTTTTTGAATAAAACGGTCATTTTTTTGTTTTAACGGCCGTCCATTAAAATCGTTTAAACAGCCGTTTAATTCTGAAAAATTTTGTGGAAAAAATGGCCGTTAAATCTGTTAAATTTTAATTCTTTTTTAATTTTCAAAATTCAAATTTGAATTTCAGCGCCATTTTTTCCATTAAAATCATTAAAATCTGTTTAATTCTTTTTTTTTTTTTTCATTTTTGCCCTTGGCCGTTTCAATCCGTTTTAACGGTAACGCCCCCAGTCCGTTTAACCGTTAAAACGGCCTCCTTTAAACCTTGATTGGCACAAACCCTTTCACTCAGTATGCCCACTTAGCAAAAACAAATTATAAATGTGTCCCTTGTTTTTTACTAAAAGCACCCACAAAGACCAAAAAAACCAGCAGTAGAAGTAGAAAAAGAGTAAAACTTGAGTCACAAGATGTTGTGACGGAAGCCGGTCACAACACTCAATATGAGCCACGTGGCATACTAGTAGAGGATGATGACCGTATGGATGTTTGGCCAGTCGCTCGATGAACTGGTCTACAAACAATCAGCTTGATTAGTGATTTCTAACCGATTCGATTGAAGTTATTTTCATGGGTTGATTTTAACGGTAGAAATTTGAGCATTATTGAGCGTTATTTGGGTGCAAGTTGTAAATCACTGATCAGGCTGAGTTTTGGTTTCTAGGTCCACCAAGGGACTGGCCAAACATCCATACGGCCAGTGCCCTCTGATCGTATGCCACGTGGCTCATATTGAGTGCTGTGACCGGCTTTCATCACAACATCTTGTGACATAAGTTTTACTCGTAGGAAAAGAATAAGAAGAGGATGAGGCTACGGCCTCTCTCTCTCTGCCTCGGGCTATAGAGAGAGAGAGAGAGAGATGTGCTCTACTGTAGGGTTTTCTTGGTTTTAGTGGATGGGTGTCAAGAGTGACTTGGGTGTAGAGTTAGGGAAGATTTTTAAGTGGGTTTAATCATGGTTTAAAAATCGGCCGTTATAACGAAAATAACGGATTCAGACCTACCCCGTTACTTTATGTACCGTTAAAATGCCCAGAAAATAACGGCAGTTATTTTCTGTTATTTTTCCGTTATAACAAAAATAACGACCGTTATATTCTATTTTTTCCGTTTTTGAAAATTTGAAATTCTAATTTCAGCGCCCTTTTTTTTCTATTTTTTCCATTCTTTCCGTTATTTTCCATTTTTGCCCCTGAACGGTTTTTCTGTTATAATGGAAAAAATGGTAACACCTCCAGACCGTTATACCGTTACAGCGATCCCTTTTAAACCTTGTGTTTAATAAGTAAGTGGGCATACTGAGCGAAAACGCAAGCGCCAATATCCCGTCCCAAAAAGTATTAAACGAAGTCCTCACTTATCTTTCTTTTGGCGTTCTCATCTTTTTGACTCCATATTTTAGCACCCAAATCGTTGTACAGTCGCATTTTTTAATTACGATTTGCTAACCATGACTCGAAATAAACTTGAGCAAATTTTATTGGGGTGTGGGCTTCAGGCCTTCGATTTAGACATTGCAGCCCATTCTGGGTTGGTGTCCGAATCAACCCATTGACGAACTCATTTCTCAACCTAACCTACCTACATGCGCATTTTAGCAAAAGGGTAAAAAGGGCATGACCCCACTCTGGGTCGGTCTAGTATGCAACCATTTACATAGTTAAAAGTATGCAAACATTGTATCCATCATTGAATGCTCATTCAAAAACATGTTTTTAATTTATAAAATATATTTTTTTGAAAACATTGAAATAACACATTTTTCAAGGGACATCCAACCGTACTAACAATGTTTGCATACTTTTAAGTATGTAGATGGTTGCATACTAAATTTGTCCATTCCTTTAGAAGAAGCTTTTAAAGCATGCTCACTTCCCAATTTTCCAGAAAGAAACAGAGCGTCTCTTATTAAAACCAGACCAAAACAATCTCCTTCTCTGGTGTAATTTGATTTGATTCATCATCCTAAAACAACTGAAGAAGAGAAGCGATTCATAAGAAGGATCAAAACAGACAGAGAAGAAGCAGAGGTATATATATATATATATACACAGAGAGAGAGAGAGAGAGGAGGAGAAGAGATGTCGTATTCTTCGTCGTCGGGGTCTGAGGAGGAAGACGAGGGGATCGACGCTTACAGGAAAGGCGGATACCATGCAGTGAGAATAGGAGATCCGTTCTCTGGTGGACGATATATCGCGCAGAGGAAGCTCGGTTGGGGTCATTTCTCCACTGTTTGGCTCGCTTATGACACACGCTGCTCTGTATGCTATTCTCTCTGTTCTTTTTTCAATTCCAATTCTCTTTAATGGGGTTTCTCCATTGAACGCTTCGAATTATTATTATTATTTCTGCTATTTTTAATGTAATTTGCACGAATTCTATCTGGGTTTTCGGTAAAATGTTGCATTTTCTTTATTTTTTTGTATTTTTGTACGCATTATTTTATCTGAGTTCCGAGATTGCCTGAATTGTGCCGTACTCTGTGAAAGATCACATATTTCTCTTCGAATGTGTCTCTCAAATCACATATTTCATATGGGCTTTTCTGTACGTCACCAGGATCGATTTGTTCCCTCCTAAATCTCGTCTCTGTTTTGGTTTTTTTTTTCTTTATTCAATGCACTTTCTTCTTATTATAGGGTATATTTTAATCGCATTCGTGTGAATTTTATCTGGGTTTTTCTCTATGGATCGATTCTCTCTGTCCACTAGTGGATCCATTATCTTCTGTACAAAATTCTCATGTTTTAACCGAATTATCGTTTTTCCAAATATATTGTACTTATGTTTCTTATTGATGGAGTTCTGTGAATTCTACTGCCTTAGGGCGATCATTCATTTTCTGTAGTTTTTGCTCTCTTTTCTCATCCGGGTTTTCTCTTCCTTGCCTAGATTGTCTGAATTCTTTCTGTTTTCTATGAAGGATCTCATTTTTCTCTAGATTTGCGTCTCCCAAATCATAATTCTCATTATGATTTTTCTTATGGAGATCAATTGAAATTCTCTCCCTATTGTTGAATCTATTATTTTTGTCTATCTGGTTTTTCTTTTACCTCTGTCTCCAATCTGGGGTTCTTCTCTTTAGTACAAAAAAAAAAAAAATGAAATGTCTCTTAAAAAATTTCTTCACATCTCTCCAAAAAACTCTCCTTCCTTCTTCTTTGTCCAGTTCTAGATTCTTCTTTCCATCTGATCTATCTTTTACCCTTTCTTTCTTTCTAACTGGGTTTCTTCCCTTTAACTCAAATACAGAAAAAAATGTTAAATTGCTTGATATCTCTATGAAAATTCTCTCCTTCCATTTTCTTTTTCCTGCCTGTTATATTTTAAGTTGGAATTTTTTTTCGTTTCCTACGATTCTTAAATTTCAATTTCCTGGAAAAGAATCATGCTTCATTTCCTTTGCTGCAGAGATTCGTTGCTCTTAAAATCATGAAGAGTGCTTCTGAATTCGCTGAAGCTGCCCTCCATGAGATCCAAGTCTTGTCTGCCTTAGCCAATGGCGACCCCTCAAATTCCAAGTGTGTCATTCAATTGGTCGACCAATTTAAGCATGCAGGCCCAAATGGACAGCATTTGTGTATGGTCCTAGAATTCCTTGGTGACAGCTTGCTTCGGCTGATTAGATATAACCGTTATAGAGGCCTTGCATTGAATAAAGTTAGGGAGATTTGCAGATGGATTTTGCTGGGTCTTGATTACTTGCATAGAGAGCTCGGTATAATCCACACGGACCTAAAACCTGAAAATGTACTTCTTGCCTCCACCATTGATCCCTCCAAAGACCCAGTTCGGTCTGGGTTCTCTCCAATCCTTGAGAGGCCTGAGGGCAATCCGAATGGTGGGGTTGTGGTGAATATTGTTGAGAAGAAGCTGAAGAGGAAGGCAAAGAGGGCGATGGCTAAGATCTCGGAAAGGAGAGCTTCAATGGGGGGTACTTCAAAGCGTGAGAGGTCATTAGAAGGGATTGATCTAAGATGCAAGGTTGTGGATTTTGGAAATGCATGTTGGGCTGATAAACAATTCACAGAAGATATTCAGACAAGGCAGTATAGAGCTCCTGAGGTTATTCTTGGGTCTGGTTACTCCTTCTCTGTTGATATGTGGTCTTTTGCTTGCATTGCCTTCGAGCTTGCTACTGGTGACATGATGTTTGCTCCTAAAAGTGGCCAAGAGTTTAGCGAAGATGAGGTAGGATTGTCTTGTCTTAGGTATTTCTATTTACTGTGATTAATATGCATTCATCACACTAAGTTGTGTGCACCAAGTATTTCTACAACTGATATGATTTTTTCCAATATTATATGCATTGAACTTTATTGGCTGGGAAAAAAAACATAGAAACTAGAAAAGAAATAAACAAAGAATATGATACGGAAATATATTACAGATTATGTGAAAGAGACAAACATTACAATACCATGTTTATAATATAATTTAACATATCTCTATGACTTATTGTATGATGATGCAAATATGCATTAGGGCGTTTGCTACCACAGCACATATCCTTCCCCCCCTCACCCCGATTCTCCACCTTTAAATTTCTTATATATGGTTAAATAAATTAGAAAAAGATAAGAACCTAAGTATGGAATTATGATATGTATTTGGTATGTGTCAGATGTTACAATGTGAACTTTTTTGAGTGGAAAGAGTAAAAGAGGGGAAGGGAAAGCAAAGGAATTGAAGAAAGTAAAACTAACTATGCTATTGGAATCTCCTTGTTACCATGAATTGTGAGATTGTGAGGATGCCCGTGATCATAAATTAGACGTCGATGAAATTTCTTTTGATTCTTGAAATGATTTATTAAAATGACGATCTCTATTCCAAAACAAATTGTCTTTATGATGGTATTTTCATATATGAATTAATTGATTATCTTGGAATGAACACAGTGGAATAGTTCAACATTTTGCTTGCTTTATTTACTTATTTATTTTTTTGTTTTACCATTAGGGTTAAATGAACATAGGATTGAGTTCATGTGCTTGTCAATTCTTTATGATGCTGTAGTCAATCTTATTAGATTTTCTTGTGCATCTGGAACGACCCAACTAATTTCTTATAATTATTTCTACAGTTTACCAAAAAAACCTGATATGCCAAGATACTAGTAAAGTTTGGTAGTTTGATATATTAAGAGATGTTTTTGCTTAATATCAGTTCATGTTATTTAGAAACAAAAGAAATGTAGCTTGATATATAGGTTACGTTGGAATTATTAATCATATGACAAGTGTATATATCCTAGCTGAAACCAAGAAAATCCATAGGATTTGTCTTAACGAGAGCGTCAACTTCTCATCATTGACGAGTGTATTTGGAAAGACCGACTAGAGAAACTTGATTCCTCTTGATTCTTCATTTCTTGTAATAAGTTCCTGATAGAACCTTTCCATATATTTGTGACTTTTGCCACAATTTCATGAACCTGTTCATTTTTTGGGTTCTCAGGATCACCTTGCTCTAATGATGGAACTCTTGGGAAAGATACCTCGAAAGGTGAGAACACTTTTTATACTATCAAAACTCTTACATCCGTCTAATACCTATTTACACTTGCTTCTGATAACAGATTGCCATAGGGGGATCTCAATCAAAAGACTTATTTGATAGACATGGAGACCTAAAGAGGATTCGAAGGCTGAAATTCTGGCCTCTTGATCGCCTTCTGGTCGACAAATACAAATTTCACGAATCTGATGCTCATGAGTTCGCTGATTTTCTGTGCCCCCTTCTTGATTTTGCTCCAGAGAAGCGGCAAACAGCAGAACAGTGCTTGCAACATCCGTGGCTCATGATTAGAAATCCAACTCCAAGTGAGGAAAAGAGAGAACCAAGTCTAGAAAAGTTGGAGGTTGGTATGAACAAACTTCAGATTAAGGTGGGTAAGTGAAGAAGGGATTGTAAGGCTTCTGTCACCTTTCAAAATCCCCCTCTCCATCTGTATGAGTATTGTTTCTGCTTTATTCTTGGGTCTGTAGAGTTTCAATAAGATTCAAATTTTGATTGATTAAAGGTGTAGAATAGTGAATATGGCAAGGAAGGAAATGAATTCAAGGAAGACAGCACTCCAACAACATTACATAGGTGGTGCAAGATTTGTGAGGAGTGAGAAATGGATAGAGAGGGGAGTCCCCATAACAGTTGTTTCAATTCAGGTGATATTAACATTTCCATTGAAAGGCAATGCCCATTTCCTTCTCAGGGTCGCTCAAGAAAGGGTTGTTGGGTATGTAAGGTTGTTGAGCAGTGCTTGTGCTTTTACTGAAAGGGAAGTCTGTGTTGGTGGTATGGAAATCTCTTGCTTTTTTAAGGAGGAGAATCCTAGTGGGTGTGGTAAGTGTTAATGTATGACTGTGTGTGTGGACTTTGGGTTTTGATTCTTATATTTTTTTTTAAATAAATTTGTGGAAGTTAATGATGACAAATATAAGGAGGCTTTTTATTTGTGTGAGTATTACTTGTAACTGTAAGAGAGAAAAAAGTATAAGTGGATCTGAAATACGTTCCTTGTAATTTTTGATTTGTGTATTTTAGAGCATAAAATGTTTGTTATACAGAGAATTTTTTCTCAGCAGAAATTTTCCATTTACCTATGAAAGAGAAAATCCATTGTGTTGCTCACAAATCTTGTATTCAGATACAACGCATATAATCGCGCCTTAAAAAGTATTAAAATCTAATGGCTAGAGATTACCAATCTTGGTGATTTTTGGTATGGATATCCACCAAGGGATGGGCTAAACATCGATGTGGTCTGTGGGCCTTGATGGCAGCGGTGAGTTACAAAAATGGTGATGGGCTACACTCAAAACAAGCCCAATTGATGAAGACTACTGTACCATCCGGAATCCCATGGAGTAGCAAATGCACTTTTGTCCAATGAAAGAGAAACACATGGTATTCGGTCAGGTGATCCTGATGGGATCACCACTCAGATAAATACTGTTTTGCAATTGAGTGACAAGCAATTCTACTTACTGGCATGCTGCTGTCTCTAGGCCGGACGGGCTGAGTTTTTCTGGCTGGGCCTGCAATTTGCCAAAAAAAAAAATACAATACTGTATTGGAAGTTTGATATAGAAATCACTCAATGCCATTGGTCAACCTCTTGGTGGAACGACATATCAGAAATAAGCCTGGTTTTTTTTTTTTTTTTAAGCTTCCAGCACATTTTCAACAGGGGCTTCAAAACCATACATATGCCTGTTCACCAAGCCCATGAGGAAAAGTGCTCGAATCCTAGGGCTAAAAATCACCAATCAGTCTGATCTTTGGTATATAGGTCCAACAAGGTGTAGTCCAAACATTCATGGGGTGAGCTAGAAAGAGGGTGCCACAGCATTTTGAGGGATTTCTACGTCAACTTTTGATACACAATTCTGTATTAAAGAACCGAATTTTGCCTACAGGCGGGGCTTTGACATAGATTTTCATGTCTTTGATCACTGGGCTGGGACTGGGCCTATATGTGTGCTATTAGACATGGGCCTAACACAAATCCATTTCATTCCCAGCCCCAAAACCTATAATTTATCTTCTATAAACCTAAGAGATACGGATCAAGGCTTAAAAGGGACCGACCGTTATAACTGCGCAACGGTTAGTTAGAGCATATCAAACAGCTATCCATATTGATTAGCCATTTCAAAATAAAGTGAAAACCCAACTGCGCTTGGCCATATTTGGAGATTAGCTAAAAACACTCATCTCATCTCCAACTATGGAGATCTATTTCCTTAACTATATCTCCTCCTTAGCTATAAGTCATTTACCATATTTACCCTTCAAAAGTTCTATACCTAACTTATATAAATAGTAATTTTATATTTTAAAAAAGGACAAAATAGTACTTTGCAAAAGCTGTTGGAGATGAAGAATGATTTGTTAGCCAAATATGAAAAATAGGGAGTGGTTCGTTAGCCAAACATGAAAATAGCTACAGATATCACACCATGGTTGAAAACTTGATTTTGACTCGGATAATTCCGCAAGTCCGTCTTAAGTCTAGTCAAGTCAAGTCATGTGATTAAGAGAGGCCTAAAAGTGCCATGACCCCACTCCCTTGTCGCATATGACTGTGCCTTAAAGATGTTTTCAATAAGTAGCAACTTAAGTAGATGACTTTATAACTTAAGTGATGATAATACAAGGGAAGGGAAGGGAGGGACCCATCACCCCCATCCCCAATCATAAAAGCCTTCATTAATAATAGTAAGGAAATAAGGAAGTAGGTCAGGTGGGTCCATCAACTTTTTCTTTCTTGTTTTATTAACTCAAAAGCTCAGAAGCAAGCAAATGAGTGATCAATCTCAAATCCTACCTGGTATTCACTCACCTTCCCACAGATTTTCTTCATTGTCAGGTCCTCTTACATATGGCAGCTAGCGGTGAGTAGAACTTTAATGACGGACGGACCACAGTATGAGCCATGTGGCAGACTTATAGAGACTGCTCACCGTATGGATGTTTGGCCTATCCCTAGGTGTACTTTTATTTAGAAAATAGCCTGACCAGTGATTTCTAAGCGTTGGATCATTGTACCCCAACCTGTTCATTTTCTTTGCCACGTGGCTAACATTTTCAATACGAAAGTATGGTTATGGGAGTCAGGGTCGTCTCCTAGCTGCAACCTTCCCCACGCAGAGTCTGTGTGGCAGTACCTTATATGTGGCGTACTCTTAGAAATCACTGACTGTATAGATGTTTGGCCCATCCCTAGGTGGACTTACATACGGAAATTCATCTGATTAGTAATTTCTATCCATTGGATTAAGGTCCTTTCATAGTTTGTTTTTAAGCGTAGATTTTGAGCAATATTTGGAAAGAAAGGCACACTATTAGAGACCACTAACGGTATGGATGTTTGGCCCATCCCTATGTGGACCTACATGCAAAAAAAACAAACGGATTAAAGATTTCTAAGCATTTGATTGGAGACGTTTTCATGTGTTGATTTTTAATCGTGGTTGAGAGAGGGGGAGGGAGAGAATGAGATTTAGAGAAGGTCACCACAGATATAAATGGGAGAACCCACCGACAATGGAGATTTCTTCTCTGAACTGTCCGTGCAGAGAACCCATCCCGCTGGTTACAATCTCAATTTTGAGGGATCGACATTAGAGACGTTTTCATGTGTTGATTTTTAATCGTGGTTGAGAGAGGGGGAGGGAGAGAATGAGATTTAGAGATGGTCACCACCATGGTTCAAAGTCTCGGGATCGGCGGTTGGATCGGACCCCTCCGATCCCGAGTTGGATCGGCTGGATCGGCTGGATCGGTCCGATCCACCGTGATCCCGAGACGGAAAAAAAAAAAACCCTAAAAAATGCTAAAAAATAAAGAAAAAATTCAAAAAATTGTAGAAAAATCAGAAAAATTCATAAAAATTCAGAAAAGAAATCATATAATTAGAAAACACATAAAACATTAGGAAGCTGACTGGATCAGTCCGATCCACCGTGATCCCGAGATGGAAAAAAAAAATCCTAAAAAATATTAAAAAATGCAAAAAAATCCTAAACCGAGTTGGATCGGTTTAACTCGGTTGGATCGCCCGATCCAACCGATCCAAAGGGCGATCCAACCGATCCAGAGACTTGGATCGGACGATCTAGTGCGATTCGAGACAAACATTGGATTTTTGTCTCGGATGGCTCCGATCCCGGTCTGGATCGCCTGATCCAACTCGGGATCGCCCGAGACTTCAAACCATGGTCACCACAGATATAAATGGGAGAACCCACCGACAATGGAGATTTCTTCTCTGAACTGTCCGTGCAGAGAACCCATCCCGCTGGTTACGATCTCAACTTTGTCCCAAAATTACCAAGGGAAGACGGCTCAACGCCTAATTATGAAGGATCAATTTCCTTCATGTATAGTCATTCAAAGTTTTGACACGTGCAAAGTGATTAAGTGGACCCCACTCGGAGCAAAATAAAGTCAAATAAAGGAAGTCACGGGATGAAGGCAAATCATTTAAGTAGGCATGGTGCGACATTATGGATCGAGCCAAAAATGATCCGGTTTTGTTGACAAAAAGAGGACCAGAGGTTGCTCTCAAGTCTCAACAAATCCACGAGCCGTCAACACTTAACATGGTTCGAAATCTCGGGATCAGAGGCCGGATCGGTTGATCTCACCCGAGACAAAGTGGGACTCCTTTGGGAAACAGTGACCTCAGGCCAAGACGATCCATTTTTGGATCAGACTGGTGGGCTCCGATCCCGATTTGGATCACACGATCCAGAACAAGAATTTTTTTAGATCGTTTTAACGGTTGTTAAAATGTTAAATTCTTGACAATTTTGTGAAAAAAATAACCGTTAAATTCATTAAAATCTATTTTTTTTCTATTTTGCCCCTGGCCATTACAGTAACGCCTCCAGTCCGTTATACCGTTAAAACGACCTCCTTTAAACCTTGGCTGAAAGATCAAAAAAATTACGTTTGGTAAATGTATTATGTATGAAAACTTAAGAGAAGGGTACAATAGGATTATAAAATATTTAGAAGGATACTTTTGTCTTAATTTTATAGAGATTCTTTACATAAGAGGGTATTATGGCCATTTGTGAAAGAATCAAGGAATCTTTTAAAAAGATGCCAATCACCGAAACAACTTACCCCAATAAGTTATCGTAACATCACTTTTTGTTTATGTCTGAAATTCTATGATTTGGGTGATAAGTGTTGAAATTAAGTTGTTCCAAATGCTACTTAATCACTGGAATCACAGAATTTCAGCTCATTCAGACTTAAGGTCTGAAAACAAGTTTTACCAAAAGCCATCTTAGTTGACCTTGAAGTCTTGAATCTACAATTAGGCCGTGTTTGGTTGGCGTGACGCGAGTTTGGAAGTCACACGACTGAAAGATCCGTCTTTGCTAAGGACAATGTGTGAAAATGTACTTCGACCATTCAAAGACAGAAGGGTTCTGCAGGATTATGAGAATTACCCCAAAATAATGCTCCAATCCTACGTTTGAAAGTGAATCCTTGAGAAAGACTCAAAGAGCACCCGACTGGTCCCCCAGGATATGCTAGTCACCCCTCCACACATGCCAAGTGTTCCAAAGAAGTTTTAATGTGGACTGAGCCACTTATTGTTACTCTTCCAGGTGGTGGCCCCAAGGAGAGTTGAACTCAGAACCTCTCCGAGAGCTCAGAAAATCCCCGCATTTGGTGTGACTAAGTTGTGCAATGAGACGAGTGGCTTTGGCCCTAAAAGTTGTCGGGCTATAAGCAGGGGCTTTGGTCCTAAAAGGTACGTGCCAACTCTTACTCTCGAAACTCAACAAGTTGCACGCAACATTAATACTGATACTGATAAACACCATGTTGGTACATATTGTGATTCTGTGAACCCCTCCTTGGCCACCCTTAAGGCTTTGGTCTACACCTCAGGAAGCGCAAGTCCTGACTTTGAATCCCCCCCCCTTCTTGGCCACCTTTAAGGCTTTGGCCCAACTTACTTGGTGCGTGTGGATGAGGGGGTTTGCACGTGCCCGAGGGATTTAGTCAGGTGCTCAATGCCCTCGTACCATTACATTAATGTTTGACAAGTATGAGTCCACCTAATCTATGGGGCCCACATGACCGGTGGAGCCCCCTTGATATGCTAATATCTAGCATGTGGAACCAACTAGATAGTGGATTACAGGACAGGTGGGGCCCTCATAGTATCTGAAATCTACTCGATATTAATTTGGTCAGACACATTACATAGGCTCGCATAGGTACGTGCAACACAAATACTACAATGCATTGATTGTGTGGGGCCCACCTAACATAAGTGACCCTCTTGATATGTCTGTTTTTAGAGTATTTTTCACCAAGCTCAATACACGTGCAATGTATGTAACACTCTGTTGTGCAACAAACCGACTTTGTTGAATTCGTGTGAATCGATTTAGTAATTCACTTGGTTCCGTCAATTTTAGCGGAATCAGCTCCCAATTCACGTGGCCAACTAGCTCATCTACTACGATCTTTTAGTTATTGGATGTTTGGCCAATCCCTAGGTGGACCTACACCTACAAACAAAAAAATCGAACTGATTAGTGATTTCTAAGCGTTGGATTAGTAGCATTTTCATGGGTTGATTTTAACTGTGGGAATTTGAGCATATTTGCCCATTATTTGGGGTACAAGGATCCAAAGGTTTGAAAACACTAATCAGGCTGATTTTTGGGTTGTAGGTCCACCAAGGGATTGGCTGAACATCTATGTGGTCAGCTGTCTTCTAAGAGTATGCCACGTGACTCATATTGATATTGTGGGCAGTCAGCGAAACTTTATTTGTTAGGATTAGGTACTATTAATAATTTACCTCTTATCTTAGAGGAGAGCATTTCTTCGCTGACTGCCCACAATATGAGTCGCGTGACACACTTTTAGAGGATGCCGATTGTACGGATGTTTGGCCAATCCCTAAATGGGCCTTCGAATAAAGAATCAGCCTGATTACTGCTTTCTAAATATTGGATGGAGTCATTTTTAAGTTGATTTTAACGGTGTGAATCTGAGCATTATTGGCCATTACTGGGTATAAGGATCCAAAGGATTGAAATCACTAATCAGGCTGACTTTTAGTTTATAGGTCCAACTAGGAATTGGCCAAACATCCATAAGGTAGGCGTCCTTGAATAGTGTGACACGTGGCTCATATTGTGGCCAGTCATCTAGGTTGGTCAGCGTAGTTTTACTCTTTTAGAGGAGATTAGAAAAGTTTGATAAGTAGCCCAACTTACCTGGCAACCATTAAGGCTGTGTTTGATTACCAAACCAAGCGGAAATTGCATTTTCCTTAGGAAAACACAACTGTCCATTGTTAGATAGTCAGTATAAATCTGTATAATTTTCCCTAACAAGCCTTTAAATTTGGATAATTTTTCTTACTAAGCCCGGAATTCATTTCCCATCGAGATGGTGAGAATTCATTTCCACCAGAAAATACAGTTTTATTTTCTCACATGATTGGAATATGTGTTCTCAATTGCAACCAATCAATCATTTAAGACATAAACCAGATGTATTTTCTGGGAAAACTTTCGGTGCAATAAAACACGGCCTAAAGGCAAAATCAACTAATGGATTGGAGAATACCTCTCTATCAATATAATGTATTTACTCGTCTGTTTTAAAAGTCAAATGTGAAGTAAGAAGATCATTTCTGTCAATATGAAAAATAGACCAAAAAAGGTAAAAAAAAAAATGAAAAATGGCCATTTAAACGGTAAGGCCCCAAGCCCGTTTCCTTTAAAGCCGTTTAAACACGTTCTGACGCTTTGAATTTAACGGCCATTTTTTTTGTTTTAATGGCCGTTAAAATCGTTTTAATAGCCATTAAATTCTGAAAATTTTTGTAAAAAAAAAAAGGGTCGTTAAATCTGTTAAATTCTATTTTTTTTTTCCATTTTTGCTCCTGGCGTTTCAATCTGTTTTAACGGTAACACCCCCAGTCCGTTAAACCGTTAAAAGGGCCTCCTTTAGACCTTGAAAATTTTTACTGGAAAAATCAATTCCCTGACAATATGATTATTATTAAAATAGAATTAGAAGCTAAACATTATAAATGATGCGTGTTCCAAAAGTCAAGGTTCCAAGTCAAAACTTTATGTTGCCGTTGGAGTTACGCTGTTGCTGTTGCTGTTCCTGTTCCTTACAGTCGTCCCATTTTCAAAACTAAGACTGGAAGGTAAAGATTCTAATACAGCAGGTGTTTCAGATCCAAGGGTTAATTATGGAATTATGATTAGGGTCCACATGGCTTAGCATTAATTTTTAAAAGGCCTTCAATTAAAATACTCCATACCTTTAATTGGACAAAAGAACCAACCAATACATGACCTTCCTTTTTTTAACTTATAAAGAAAAGTGTAAAATAAGTTCGAGATCTTGAGTCTCGAGACTCTTTTGACTTGACCAATGTTTTCGGGGGTAACACGTTCTTGGCACATGCACCGAGTGCTACTTGCCTACATACCCATTTTCACCTTTTGGTAGGAAATTGATTTGGGTGGTGGTGTATGTACACGGTTCTTGGCACATACACTGAGTGCTGTTTGCCACATACCCAAGTGAGTTTCTATTTAGATTTAGTTCTTAGGCTTGAGTTTCTATTTAGATTTCGTTTTTAGGCATTTGGGTACGTAGCAAACAACACTCCGGGTACATGCCGACTACTCTATGATTAGACATTCCAGTCATATAAGGCATTTTGACTTATTGGTAGGAAATTGATTTGGGTGGCAATGTAAAGGTAAGTTTAAGGGAAAATCCCACAGCCCCTCGAGATACACTCAAGATCAGATGCTAGAGTTCAATTATCCTTCGTTCGCTATTATCGACTTTAGTTTCGAGAAAGTCGACTCCTCCACCGAGTGATTCGTCTTCAGTTTCGAGAAGTTCGATTACTCTGTCGGGTGATTCAACTGATAAGTTGGCTTTTCAAGTCCACCTGCAAATGAACTATATTGGTGGAAAAACCACCGTAAAGCCTCCGATGCTTAAGTCAGTATCTTATGCAAAAATTTTAATCTTATTTTTGCACAAAGATTGCTTATCTTCTTTATTACTGTAGCTCTCTATATATGGGATACGTAACCCCTTACGTGTCAAGAGCACAATAGAGGCCGTATCAATCAACTCAAAAATCTTTGTCTTATGCGTGATTTGTCGTAAATCGTGCTTTGCCTTAAAAGTACAATAGGTGGCTACTTCCTGTTCGTTGTTCAAACCTACTTTCTAGTGAGTTCTGTTCTCTATCTGGCTGACTAACCGTGATGTCGAGATATCCATCCGACTCGTTTCCATCGTAGCGTTCGGCTTCTGTCTCAGTCAAGTCGATTCTCGATAAGTCTGATCGATATTCATCATCCCCATTCGGCCAAGTCAATCTGGTCTTCATCATACCAAGTCGGCCCGATCGGCCTGATTTGATCATCCCAAGTCGGCCCAATCTTCACCAAAGTCGGCCAAACCTTCATCATTCCAAGTCGGCCAATTATTCATCATTCCAAATCGGCCTAACCTTCATCGTTCTTACTCAACCCAACCTTCATTGAAGTTGGCCACTCGATTATATTGTTGGTGGACACGTGTCATCATCACGGGAAGCCACGCGTGCTGCTAGAAAATACCCCTTAGAGTAAGCTAGCACTCTTTTTGTTATATCGCTGCCATCTAGGCCCACTGACAGCATGGATGTTTAGCCCACCCTTTGGTAGAGACTTATACCCCTTAGTGGGCTAAACATTCATGCGGTTAATTGGCCCAGATGGCAGTGGTGAGTAACAAAATTGCGTTACTATCAGCTAGAGCTTATTACATCAGGGAAAATTTATTTGTACCCCAGAAAATGTGAATACATCCCCAGAGTAAAACTTTTCTAACCGCGCACAATATTAGCCATGCCACATTTTTACCTTTTTTTCATTGTTAATTAAGTAGGGTTAAGGGCAATTACTAAAAAAAGTGACTACAAAATAACTTTCGAAAAATTTATTTGCACCCCACAAATTGTGCTAGCACCCGGAGTAAAATTTCGATGACCGCCTACAATATAAGCCACGTGGCATGCTTTAGAGGATGCTGACCATATGGATGTTTGGTCAATCCATATATGAGCCTACAAACGGAAAATCAGCCTGATTGGTGATTTCAAACCTTTGGATTGGATACTTAATAATGCGCAAATTCATACGGTTAAAAATCAGGCTGATTTTTGGTTTATAGGCTCATATTGGGATTGACCAAACATTCATACGGTCAGCGTCCTCTAGAAGTGTGCCACGTGGCTCATATTGTGGGCGGTCATCATGGGCTGGATTTTACTCAGGGTGATTGCTCAATTTGTGGGGGTGCAAATAAATTTTCGGAATAACGTTTGGATCCTTGAGGGTTGCCTTCCTTCATAATACCGGATACGTTATAATCATAGCAGCCCAGTTCATGCAAGAACCGAAATTTTGAAGAAAGGAACTTTTTCAAGACGCGTGCAATTCAGTTTTCATAAAGTTGAGAAACAGGCGTGGGAAACTCGTTTCACAACAGAATTTGTTCTCAAGTTCGTTTCCTTTATTTTTTTTCCTTTAAAACTGAAAAGCTTATCGTGCATTTCCCATTTTCCACATGGCCAATCTCACTCTCATTTCCCACCATGGTTTCCCCCTCTGGCAAGTCTCGTGTAAAGTTTAGGCTTGTGGCCCACCAAGCGGATATTCAAAATTGATATGGCCCATTAGGTGGCACGTGTGTTACACGGGGAGTTTTCGGAAGAGGTGGCAAAATAGGGATAGTTTGGAAAATTTGTTAATTGAGGCCAAGGTTCAAAAGAGGCCTTTTTAACGGTAATTGTAACGGACATGGGCAAAATGAAAAAAAAAATTTAATTTATTTTAATGAATTTAACAGGAAAAAATGGAGCTGAAATTCAAATTTTCAAAAACAGAAAAAAGCAGAAATAATGACCGTTTTTTTCAACAACTTTTTTGAAGAAATAACGGTTGTTAAAACTGTTTAAAACGGCGTTATTTTAAACCATGATTGAGAGAGCAATTTTAGAAGATTAATTTGGAGGGACAAATCTGAAAATTGTGGCAAAAGGGATAATTAGAATTGAAATATTTGAAGTTGGAAAAGTGGAAGCTGCCTAATGTCATGGGGACCCCCTTTTCTGACCCGTTTTGGGAGTTGTGTGCTCGGCTGTGGATTCCGAGAATCCAACGAAATTCGATAGTGCTGAACTTGCAATTATTTTTTCACTTTTTGCTAGAGCTCAACCACAGTTGAAATGGTGAAATCCTTTGCCGAGCAAACGACTCCGAAGAGGGGTCTGAAAAAGGGGGTACTTGGAGTAAAACTTCTGTCACAACGGATTGCAAATCAAGTAATCACAGGTCAATGAGTTCTCAGCACGTACCCATGTGCTTTTGCTTTGAGGTGTACGTGCTGAGAACTCATTGGCTTGTGATTGTGTGATTTGCAATCCGCTGTGACAGAAGTTTTTATGCTCCCTAGAGCATATTTTGCTTCAACCACTAGAGTAAAAAAGAAACATTGTCCACTGCTCTCTAGGCCCACTGTCCGCTTGGATGTTTAGTCCACCCCTTGGTGGATATACATACAAAAAATCATCCTGATTAGTAATCTCCAGCCATTTGATTTTAGTACTTTTTAAGGCTTGATTCTACCCATTGGATGCAGCCATTTTTTGGTACTAAATCCAGTGGCTAAAAATCATTAAAAAATTTTTTAAATTTTTTGTACGAATATCCACCAAGGGGTGGGCAGTAGGCCCATATGGCAGCTGCAACAAAAATCGCTATACCCGACACCTTTGGCGTTAGGTCTACCTTGTTACATCACTACCCAAAAAAATCAGTGAAGGGTAATTTTATAATAAATATCAATATTTTAATATTACTATTATAACAGCCATTATAAAGGGTCACATTTCTGTAAAATAACCCTCATTAACGATAAAATAACAGCTAACAGATAACCAAAAAGTAGGAGGTTCTGAGTTCAACTCTCCTTGGGGCCACCAACTGGATAGAGTAGAGGGTAATAAGTGGCTCTGTCCACATTAACTCTTCCAGTACACTCCGGCATGTGTGGAAGGGGTGACTATCATGACCTGGGGGACTAGTCCGGTGCTCTAAGAGGCTCGGATACTCATGGTTTCCAAAAAAAAAAACCCAAGTTTTTCTTTTGATCGGTAAGATAACAATATATTCAACCATGGTTTTAAAAACGGCCGTTTAAACGATAAGGCCCCAAGCCCGTGATTTTGAATTTAATGGCCTTTTTATTTTTTGGTTTTAACGGCCGTTAAATTCAGAAAAAAAGTGTGAAAAAAGGCTGTTTAATTCCGTTAAATTTATGGTTTTTTTTATTTTCAAATTTCAAAATTTGAATTTCAGTGCCATTTTTTTCATTAAAATCCGTTTAATTTTTTTTTTTTTTTGCCCCTCGCCGTTTCAATCTGGGAATTCATTTCTCATCCAGATAGGTGAGAATTCATTTTCACCTGAAAATACACATTTATTTTCTCACATGATTGAAATATGTGTTCTCAGCTGCAATCAATCGGCCATTTAAGGCATCTCCCAGAAGTATTTTCTCGGAAAAAATTTTCGTGCAATTAAACACGGCCTTAGTAATTCACCTTGTACTTTCAAACTTTAGGATTACCCCCTTGACCATCATTTGACCAACATTAAAACATGACATTGATCATAACGTTGCAAGTACAGCGCTAACAGCGTGTGAATCAAGTCCGCTTTTGACTTAAGTCAACTAATGTTAAACTAAGTCAAGGGGTAGTCCTAAAGTTTGAAAGTATAAGGAGGTATTACTAATTACTTTTGAATTTCAGGGGGGGTTTACTAAAATACCCAAAAAAAATAGGTGAACAAAACCAACCAGCACTTGAATGCATTCATAGCAAAGCTGATTTTATACCTACTACTCCTTACTTGAATTAACCATTTTTGTCATTACTATAGCTGCTACAAAACATCCTTCACCATCAAAATTATTATTTTTTTCCTAACTTTAAGGGGGACATTTCATTTCTTATCAGGCTGGAACTTCAACTTTTCCTTTTTGTCCACTCTCTCTCTCTCTCTCTCTCTCTCTCTCTCTCTCTCTCTCTCTCTCTCTCTCTCTCTCTCTCTCTCTCTCTTATCAATTGATCAATTTCATTGTGTGGACCATTCAAAGTAGGGGTGTCAACGGGTCGGTTCCAGTTTGGTTCCGAGAGAGCATTTATACTGTTAAATTGGAACCAATATTGTTAGTTCATATTGCTTCGGTTATAAAAATGTTGGATCTGGAACTGGAATCGATTATTTGGTTCCAATCAGTTCCGGTTTCGGTTATGGGTACATTGGTTCCAATCTTAATAATATGACAATTTTAACACTGTATTTATATATTTAACATTGTATTAATATGTCGGTTCTGGTTTGGTTTCGATTCCAATGTCAAATTCTCAGAATTGGAATTATTATTATCGGTTCGGTTTCGATTCTTATTTAGCCGGTTCCCAAAATTTTGAAACTGGAATTGGGATTTTTGGTTCTGCTTCCGACTTGATCCAAGTTAAACAAGTACAATGGAAACTTGGGCTTGATGGAATCCATGTGGAATATTAATCAACTTTCAGGATTTTAGATTTCCATTCCAAATTTTCCCTACTAAACCCGGAATTCATTTCCCATCCAGATAGGTGAGAATCCATTTCCACCTGAAAAGACACATTTATTTTTTCACATGATTGAAATATGTGTTCTCAATTGTAATCAATCAGTCATTTAAGGCATTTCCCAAATGTATTTTCTCGAAAATATTTTTTCTGGAATCAAACTCGCCCTAAGTTCTTTATACTTATCAAAAAAAGAGTTTAGCCACGAGTGTTATATTTACGTATTGAGCATTGCCCCATGTGAGTAAAAATTACTTCAAATTAATAAGATCTTTACACTTTAGCCATAGCGCCATATTTACGTATTGAGATTTGAGCATGCGCAGGCTTCGCCCGTTGCTCTGATGATTCATGATAACTCGATGGATCGCACGGCCCTTATGCCGACGACGCATCATTCAAATATCTGACCTATCAACTTTCGATGGTAGAATAGTGGTCTATTATAATAGTGACAGGTGACGAAGAATTAGGGTTCATTCCAAAGAGGGATCCTGAGAAGTGGCTACCACATGCATGGAAGGCAGCGGGCGAGCAAATTACCCAATCCTAACACGGGGAGGTAGTGACAATAAATGATAATATTGGGCTCATCGAGTCTGGTAATTGGAATGAGTAAGTAAAAAATGTGGGGGTGATTTCTCTAGTCGATTAAAAGTGATTTTTTTTTTTGCATTCTCTCCTTCTCTTCTCTCCATCTATATCTTCCTTAATTTCTTGAAGATCAAAGCTAAGGAATAGTTTGAGAGAAATCAAACGAAAAAAATAATATTTATTTTATTATTTTCTAATAATTCTTAAATCGAGATAGGCGATCCTTTAGGTGTAGACATGTTTTACATGGATGAGCTCTTGGAATTATCAGAGACACTTCTTGATGCAAAAGCTTATTGGGGGTTATTTTATAAGTAGCGGATAAGGTTGAGGCGTTACTGTTATACAGACATTACAACATTTTTTAAAACCGTGATAAATATGAAAAAAAAGTGGTTCAAATATGAAAGGTTTTGACTTTTGAGTGGAAAAATTAATATAACAAAATGTGGAAAATAATGTTGTATAAAGCAAGGTTTAAAGGAGGCCGGTTTAACGGACTGGGAGCGTTACCGGTAAAAACGTTAAAATAGATTGAAATGGACAGGGGCAAAAATGGAAAAAAATGATAAAAAGGAATTTAAGAAAAAAACGGAAAAAGTTGCGTTGAAATTCAAAATTTGGAATTTAAAATTAAAAAAAAAAAAAAGGATTTTAACGGAGTTTAATGGATTTAACGATCATTTTTATTTTCACAAAATTTTTCAGAATTAAATGGCTGTTAAAACGATTTTAACGGCCGTTTAAACGATTTTAATAGCCGTTAAATTGAAAGCATCAAAACGTGTTTAAACGGTTTTAACGGAAACGGGCTTGGGGCGTTACTGTATAAACGGCCGTTTTTAAAACCATGGTATAAAGATTTGGGGGTAATTTTGTCATTTTATTGTCACCAATTACCAAACCAAACAAGACAAGGGTTAATTTTAGTCGCACCCCACAAAATGAGAGGGCACCCGACTTGTTGAGAGCAACCCAATAAGATTTCACATTTTGTGGGGACACCCTCCCCCGTCAAAGCACCCAACTATGATTCCAGACTCTGATTTAGACTGCCATTTCTGCACAAAATTGACTATCCAAACAGCCCACAATAAGAGCCACGTGGCACACTCTTAGAGGGCGCTGACCGTATGGATGTTTGGCCAGTCCCTCGGTGGACCTGCAAACCAAAAATCAGTCTGATTAGTGATTTACAACCTTTGGATCTTTGCACCCAAATAACGCTCAATAACGCTAAAATTCCTATGGTGAAATCAACCCATGAAAATGACTTCAATCCAACACTTGGAATTCACTAATCAGGCTGATTTTTGGTTTGCAGGTCCACCGAGGGACTGGCCAAACATCCATACGATCAGCGTCCACTAAGAGTGTGCCACGTGGCTCTTATTGTGGGTTGTGCCAGTCACAACCTGTTGTGACAGAAGTTTTACTCTCAAACAGTTGGCTTCTCAAACAGTTGGTCTGCAGACTCTACACACACACAAACAGAGAGAGAGAGAGAGAAAAAAGTTTTTAAAGGGCATTTACGTAATAAAAAAGTATTTCGGGTGCCCTCACATTTTTTGGGATGCCACTAAAATTACCCACAAGTAGGGCTGTCAAAGGGCCGGGTCAGGGTAGGGCCTATCCCGACCCTAGCCCTACCCTTACTTATAAAGGTGAGGCCCTAGCCCAGCCCTAGTCCTTAGAGGGCCTGAACTGGCTAGGCCCTAGTCCTACCCTCAAGGGTTAGGGCCGGGTCAGGATAGGGTCAGAGCCTAAAAGAAATTTATTAGAAAAATTATAAATTTTTTAGTAGAAAAAGTGGATGCTTTAATAATGCACTTGACTTGGTAACGTGTTTCCTTGGTTTAATCTATATAGATTTTTCAATGAATAATCATAATTTAAAAATGAACTTTCTAATCTTTCTAAAAACTTCAATAAAATAAATGATATAATAAATTTACACTAGAAAAAGTCATGTTAAATGATTTTGAACCATTCTAAAATTTCAAAATAAGAACGATTTTGGGTTGGTCATAATTTTGGAATGGCTCAATTGTTGGGAAATGGCCCAAAATTATATATATATATATATATATATTTTAGGATAATTGTAGTGTCTAATACTAATAACATTGTGACATGTGTACCTAAAGAAACCTGGAGACCATGCCAGTCGGTTTTCTCCTTTTATTTTGTATGTTTTATTTTTCAAAAAAAGGTTTGATTTCTTATGTAGCTTAGATCTCTCATTAACAGTTGGACACTTTAGATAACTCAGTATCATTTTCTAAAAAAGAAAAGATCTACTATAAGTGTTATTTTATAGAATATAATTTAAAAATAAATAAATATAACATATATAATTCGCTAAGTGCAAGGTAGGGCCGGGTCCCCTTGAGTGTGACCCTAGCCTGGCCCTTATTTAGAAGGACCTTATATATTTAGGCTCAGCCCAGCCCTAAGGGCTTGAAATTTATTTAAATACCCTCTGTTTAGGGCTTTCAAAATGAAAGGGTAGGGTCCCCTTACGAGAAGGCCGGATTGACACCCCTACCCACAAGACAATTGAAAAGTGGTGTGACCTTTTCGGACAACCACAGGAGGTTGATGGAGAGAGGTAGACTCATAAAAGTTGATAAGCGTGACCTCCAAATTCAGCTCTTTCTAAGATGAAATGACGACAATGTCCTCGTATCGTCTAGTGAGAATCATGATTTCTTCCGTAATGTGGGCCACCTCATTAGTGATCCATCTTAACTGTCTTCTTTTACCTAGGGTCCAGACAGTTGATGGTAGAGTAAAACTTGAGTCACGTGCCACGTAGCACATTGTTAGAGGACGCTGACCGTATGGATGTTTGACCAATCCCTAGGTGGACCTACAAACCAAAAATCAGTTTGATTAGTGATTTCAAACTGCCATACGACGATGTACCCCAAATAATGCTCAAATTACCCTGTTAAAATTAACCCATGAAAAGATGTAGTCAAAATTAATCCTATACTTAGAAATCACTAATCAGGTTGAATTTTGGTTTGTAGGTCCACCTAGGGATTGGTCAAATATTCATACGGTCAGTGTCCTCTACCAATGTGCCACATGGCTCAAAAATCAGTCTGCTTAGTTATTTCAAACCTTTTGATCTTGTAGTCCAAATAGTGCTCAAATTCCCCACGGTTAAAATCAACCTATAAAAATGATTCTAATCCAACGCTTAGAAATCACCAATCAGGTTGATTTTTGGTTTGTAGGTCGACCTAGGAATTGGACAAACATACATTCCGTTGGTGTCCTCTAACAATTTGCCACTTGGCTCATATTGTGACTTGACAGTCACTGACCGCCGGTCATGAAAGTTTTACTCCAAAGTTTGAAATTACAAATCAGGTTGATTTTTATTTGTAGGACCGCCAAAGGATTGGACAAAAATGCATTAGGTCAACATCCTCTAAGAAGATGCCACGTGGCTCATATCTCATATCGTAGTCGGTCGGCAAAGTTCTACTCGTCTTGGAGATTTACACCATAAAAGGTGGAAAAGCTACACATTTCGTCTCTAATCTCTCTCTTCTCAAATTTTTGATCCTCAATCTAAGCCCTAGTTTCATCATCTAACGTAGTAAGATTCATTTAATCTGCAACGTTGGATTGTCATCCAACAGCTCATTTGTATGGACGGTAAGAAACTGGTTTTGTTGGCTTTGAGAATAATTTACTAAATAAAAAATGGGTCAGGATCGGGGGACAACTATTTTTCACAACCATTTTGGCGGACCCACATAGATGACGAATGAATGGCTGATTTTTGGTGAGATGATCTCCGCACAATATAGATCACCGCAACAAAAAATCAGCCCATTCTGAAATTTCTAATCCCCATCGAATGCAGTTTACAAGTTACAAGAAAAAAATAGACGATTCATAATTCTTCAACTTCTAAACCAGTCTACGAATATAGGAATGACTGAAATTTTTGTGAGGATGATCTCGTCACCATAGAGATCATCCTCATTAAAAAATCAGCCATTGATTCATCTTTTATGTGGGTCCGCCAAATGGGTAATCTTCTATGTGGGTACGGGTACACCCCCCAGAATTCCACATAGGATATCTACAAGTGCCCAAAACCGATCAGATCGAACAACTCACAATGTTTTTCCCGAAAGACAATAGATCAGACGGCAACAATCATTTTGCAGAGGAGATCGCATTGTGGGTCCGACAAATTGAAGATCGTCTCTAAAATTAGCAAACAATCTGTCTTCGAAGCTATCAAATAAATAAAGAAGAAGCTATGAAATGGTAAAGTTTTGGTAAGAGAGAGGTCATGCTTTTGAAAAAGTAGTACACTCTTATTGTCATTTATTCAAAAAGCAGGGTTATTCTCGTCATTTCCCATTTTTTCCAGATGAAACAGAGTGGAGAAAGGAGTAAGTGTGCCCCCAGTGCAGCTGTATCCAGCACATTTCCCTCCCGTACTCTCTCCATTCATCCTTTATAATCCCCTTCCCTCCACTCCTTGACCACCACCACCACTACCACTTATCCTACGCCCCCCCCCCCACCTCCACCGCCTCTTAACCTGCAACCCCACCCTGAGCCCAAAATGTCAGTTACTTTTTTTCTCTTCCTCGTTTTCGCCCATGCCACTGCTAATCTGACACCCCAAACTCTTAACCTACACCCAGAATACTACAACCCCCAGATCCCACCCTCCGTCCTCTCCTCCTCCAAGAAGTACGAGGGTTCATCAGACCTCGTTCAGCTCCGGTACCATATGGGCCCGGTTCTCTCCTCGCCGATCAACATCTACCTAATCTGGTACGGCAAATGGGCCCCGCCTCAGAAGCTCCTCATCAAGGACTTCATCCTCTCTATCTCCGCCGTTCATCGCGCTGCCGCCTCGCCCTCAGTGTCGGAGTGGTGGCGTACCGTAACACTCTACACCGACCAAACTGGCGCCAATATCTCTCGATCAGTCCTGATCGGAGGTGAATACGCTGATCACCGTTACTCCCATGGGACCCATCTCACGCGGTTAACAATCCAAGAAGTCATTGCCAATGCAGTTAAATCAGCACCGTTCCCTGTCGATCACAAGAACGGAATCTACTTAATCTTGACATCCGAGGACGTAACGGTTCAAGATTTTTGCAGAGCTGTATGTGGGTTCCACTACTTTACGTTCCCTTCGATTGTGGGTTACACGCTACCCTACGCCTGGGTAGGGAACTCGGGGAAGCAATGTCCGGAGGTGTGCGCGTATCCGTTCGCTGTACCGGGGTACATGAAGGGTGGTGGGCCCGGGGCTTTATCGCCACCGAACGGTAATGTGGGGATTGATGGGATGATCAGCGTGATCGCGCATGAATTAGCTGAGCTATCTTCGAATCCGTTGGTGAATGCATGGTATGCTGGGGAGGATCCGACGGCTCCGACAGAGATCGGGGACTTGTGCGAGGGGTTGTATGGAACCGGAGGGGGAGGAGGGTATATAGGGCAGGTGATGAGGGATAGCGATGGGAGGACGTTTAATTTGAATGGGAGGAGGAGGAGGAGGTTCTTGGTGCAGTGGATTTGGAGTCCAATTTTGAAGGCTTGTGCTGGTCCTAATGCTTTGGACTGAACTCCCCTTCTCTCTTCTCTCTCTCTTTTGCATTTCTCATTCTAATCTCTCTGCTTGGTAGAGTAGGGGGATGTAAAAAAGAAAAATATTTTATGATAGATCTTGTTTTTTTGCCCAATTTAATTGATTGAAGTTCTCATGATGATTAATAATGATGACAATTCTTTTTAAAAAGTTGGAAGAGATGGCTTTTTACCAGGAATTGACACGCCCATGATGAACCTCAACCATTGTAGGGACTGGTTTTACAGAGAATGTTTGAAAAAGTGGAGAAAGGATCGAATGGGGTTCGCCTAGATTTTTCACAGCTATGGCCAGTCGAGCAAGTGAAGTCTTTTTAGTGTTGGGTCGGAGTCGGACTCGGGCGGACCCTATTTTTCAGAAGATGAATCAATGGCTGATTTTTGGTGGGGATCACCCCAACAAAAAATCAGCCCATTCTGAAATTTCTAACCGCATCAAATGTGGTTTTCAAGTTACACGGTTAAAATGGACGGTCCTTAATTCTTCAGCTTCTAAACCAGTCTATGAATATCAGAATGATCGTAGAGATCATCCTCACCAAAAATCAGCCATTGATTAATCTTCTATGTGTGTAAGCCAAAATGAGTGTCAAAAATGGGGTCCCCCAAGCCCGACCCTTTAGTGTTTTACTCGCTTTTCCTGCTAAGAAGAGAAACAAGAAAGTTGCACAAATGGCAAGCATGCAGAGTGGAGGGACCTAGGTCAAAGATGTGACTATCGGCTTATCCTAGCCGCACAATCTACAGATACTTTTTCTGTTCTTACGTGACCGATTTATAGTGTTGATTGCTATGACCTACAAAATTAGCAAGTAGATCAAGGACAATTTTTCGTTAATGGGCTGGGTGGCATGAATAGTAGGATGGATTTTGCCTTTTTGGGCCCATGGGGATAACTCTAATGCTCCAATACCGTTACCTTATTATGCTAAAGGGAACCCAAAAAAACGGAATTAAAATTAGGGTCGTGATGTAACAAGGTATACCTGAGATCTTTTCAAATTCGGAAGCGGATGCCATCTGGGCCCACGGACCGCATGGATGTTTACCCCACCCCTTAGTAGACATTCATACCAAAAATCAGCTTGTTTGATGATTTTTAGCCCTTAGTTTTGGTACTGAAAACAATGGTTGCATTCAACGGCTCTAAGAACGCCTTAAAAAGTGCTAAAATCTAATGGTTATAGATTACCAATAAGGGAGAATTTTGATGTGTATATCAAGGGGTGGGATAAAGATAAACCAAGGTTTAAAGGAGGCCGTTTTAACGGTTAAATGGACTGGGGGCGTTACCGTTTAAACGGCCGTTAAAATGGATTGAAGCGGCCAGGGGCAAAAATAGAAAAAAAATATGAAAAACGGAAAACATGGATTTTAACTGGAAAATGGAAAAAATGGCGCTGAAATTCAAGTTTTGAAATTTGAAAAAAAAAACAAATTTTAACGGTCGTTTTTTTTTTTTTTCCATAAAATTTTCAGTATTAAACAGGTGTTTAAATGATTTTAACAGCCGTTAAAAAAAAAAAAATGGCCGTTTAATTAAAAAATGATAACACGTGTTTAAACGGTTTTAACGGAAATAGGCTTAGGACGTTACCGTTTAAACGGCCGTTTTTAAAATCATGGGATAAACATCCATGCGGTCAGTGGGCCCAGATGACAGTGGTTAGTAACAAAATTCGTGGTTCCGCATTTGAAAAAGTTTCAGGCATACTATCTTTTTCCCTGAAATTATAATGGCTGGTCGTTATTTTGTCCGTTTTCCGTTATGTACCGTCATCGATGGTAACCCAGTAAAAACCTTGCTCCAACATTCCAACCTGTTTAGAAATAGCTCTCGACAGACTGTAAAGGAAACCTGGGAGTTGTTAGAGGAGAAGGAATAAGAACAACTGGCAAGGGCGTGAGACCTGAGAGAGACATAAAGAGGCAAGTAGGCAACTATCGAAGAAGATCGAAGTAAAGAATAACGCGAGGTGGTGGAACCCGTGAGACACATCGTTTTTTTAAGTTTATCTACGTCACTTCCAATGGCACTCTTCCACGTAGCAGCACCAGGTTCTGCCAACTTTCAAACAATTAGATATCTGTCCATGTCGATGCCACCTCACGCCGGTAAAGACAAACAGTGTTTTTTATGATTAAATTTCCTAACCATTTAATCGGACGACTTGCTAACTTTCGGACCGGCAATAAATAAGGGTAAAGCCATACGTAATGGTCCCTAAAATATTGTCAACCGATCGCACGGTTAAGATTACTGACTTTGGGATCACATACAAAACATGAGGTGGTCCATCTCAGTCGGACATGTGTTGCATGGCTGAAATGTCACACTGTCTGGAGACCATTGACCATTGGATTCAAGAGATCCACAGTCCACGAGGCAACAATTGCGTGGATCTTTTGAATCCAACGGTTAAATGCCTTCAACTGTGGGATGGCACGACTCAAAAAAAAAAAAGGGAGAGGGATTGTCTTATTCATTCGATTTGTGGCCCATTGAAGAGGGGACCAGAAGGCGGTACTGTACAGTCCAGGTCAATGAGTTGGTGAATCACATGCATGGTGTGGGATCAGAGGCTGCAGTGTCCATTTCCTCATTATTAAACGAAGGCTCAGGCACAGGCTCCAGTTACCGCCCTAAAATGACAGGCTCCTGTTAGAGGACACTATGAGCTACGTGGCACTCTTAGAGGACTCTGACCGGTATGGATGTTTGGCCAATCCCTAAGTGGACCTACAAACCAAAACTCAGCCTGATTAGTGATTTATAGGCGTTGGATTGGACTTATTTTCATGGGTTGATCTCAACTGTGGGAATTGGAGCACTATTTGAGGTACAAAGATCCAACTTATAGAAATCTAGGTTTGTAGCTCCACCTAGGGATTGGTCAAACATCCATACGGTCAGAGTCCTATAAGAGTCTGCCACGTGGCTCATATTGTGTCCTCTAACCGGAGCCTGTTATTTTAGGGCGGTAACTGGAGCCCGCCCCTTGAACGAAATAGACAAATATCTCAAAACATTTTACTGGTAATTACATTACAAAACTTTGATGAGCCACGTGAAACGGGTCAGCAGAGGGATGCCACGTGGCTCATATCGTGGGGCTGTCATGGCGTCATCAAAGTTTTACTCGATTCTTTGATATCTACAGGTGAGACCGTGAGAGTGGTCATTCATTGATGATAGGGTCGGGATGTAACAAGGTATACCTGAGATCGTTTCATTTGCGGAAGCGGCATTTTTGGTAGTCACCACTCCCATCTGAGCCCACTGACCGCATGGATGTTTAGCCCACCCTTTAATAGACAGTCATACAAAAAATCAGCTTGTTTAATGTTTTTTAGCCGTTGGTTTTAGTACTAAAAAATGGTTGTATTCAACGGCCATAAGAACGCTTTAAATGGCGCTAAAAAGTGTTAAAATCTATTGGTTATAAATTACCAATCAAGGTGATTTTTGGTATGTATATCCACCAAGGGGTGGGATAAACATCCAAGCGGTCAGTGGGCCCAGATGGCAGCGGTGACTACCTAAAATGCCGCTTCCGCAAATGAACAGTTTCAGGCATACCTTGTTACATCTTTTTCCTTGATGATAAAACACACTGATCTTTACACGGCTAAGGAACTGTGATCTGTTTCCATCATCTTTAAAAAGAGGATGTCGACACGACACTACTAACAGTAGATAGATGACATGATTGTAATACCAGTTCCCATCATTGTCGTATCCCCTGATCATCAGTGATTAGATGTGGGGACCAATGATATACAAGCATGCTCTGACCATCTATAGGCTATTTTTTTTAGTTCCTCGTCTCATCACCCCCTGATCATGATCAAATGGTGGTGGAGCTCACACGTATCCCATTCAGCATCCGAAAGCAAACGCTTAGTTCATTGTTTACCTTCCAAGAACCTATCTGAAAAAGAACATTGATCACAAGACCTGGCGCCGATTTTTCCAGCCACCGCTTTGACTGCAATATAGATAGCAGGAGTAAAACTTCAGTAACAAGATGTGGTGATCGAAGCCGGTCACAACCCACAATACAAGCCACGTAGCACACTATTAGAGGGTGCTGACCGTATGGATGTTTGGCCAGTCCCTCAGGGGACCTGCAACCCAAAAATCAGCCTGATTAGTGATTTACAACCTTTGGGTCTTTGCACCCAAATAACGCTCAATAATGCTCAAATTCCTAGGGTTAAAATCAACCCATGAAAATAACTTTGATCCAACGCTTAGAAATCACTGATTAGGCTGATTTTTGGTTTGCAGGTCCACCGAGGGACTGGCCAAACATCCATACGGTCAGCACCCTCTAATAGTGTGCCATGTGGCTTGTATAGGGTCACATCTTGTGACAAGTTTTACTCGATATCAAGAGCAGAACACAATCACAAATACAACCAAAAATAGAAAAGAAGAACATTGGATTAAGTATATTTCGAACAATAAAACAATTTTTTTAATTAATCCAAACATTTTAATACAAAGTGATATAATCTTTAAAATTGCATAATGGGGTGTAAGTGATAGTTATGAAATCACTAGGAAGTTTTTAGATAATCATAGAGTGCCTAAGTTGTCAGTCGAAAATTATTTTCATTTTGAAACCATGAAAGAATTTTTCTAAAACCATTAAAGAAAACTAAACATCCAGAAGTATAGTTGTAAGGAGCATCCCTCATCTGAGTAGAGACTACTCAGGATCCTGTCCTTTTTGTAACGGGTATTGGCAAATGGGAGGAATCGATTTACCCAATCAAGAAAAAAGAAGTGCCAGATCCCTAAGTTGACATGACATGGGCAATAGCTGTGTATAATATCTTCCAAACATTGGGTCAACAAGAAAATGACATCTGACAAATAATGTTCTACATGATGAAAGGATCTGAGAGTTTGGGAAAGGCAATCTGCCTCTTTGTGGAGACACAAAAGCTTGAGAATATACAAGAAGTTGATGGGTATGAGAGGTCTTTAGCAATTCCGAGCTACCGTGCCATATGTTAACTGGGTGTGGGTAAGTGCCAGGTATGGGAGAGCCTAGGTATCAGATTTGCTCAACCCCCAAATCTCATGGTACAGGTACATGGCTGTATATAGTTTTTTATAATACTTCTCCCCACATGGGATGGAACCAGAGGAAAGGGTGAGTCGCTGAAGAAGTTTGCTTCTGAATTAAAAAATGGGATGCGAATAGGGTTATGGCCATATAATCGATGTACTAATATTGTATTTTATTTTAAGCTTTTGAATTATTTTTTAACTCCTTTTAAGTATTTTTCAACGTAAATATCAATCTGTGCCATGTCTGATATGCGCATATGGATCACATACCCGTACCCGAATCCATTGTGTCGGGACTACAATGCACCTTTTAAGCATATATCAGTAGCACTTCTCCTTTTATTTCTACAGATACTTTCTGAGCAAAAAAGGTGACCAGAAGAAGTATGCTGTGCTATTAGATAAAACAAGTAAATAAATCGGTTTTCTAATTTAGTTGTTTTCAGTAAAATGGTGGAAAATTTTTATGGCACTAAGCATAATCCAATTCTTAAGAATTTAAATTAATTCACATGAAGATAAGAAATATAAACCTGAGATTTGATATATTTCCATTGAAACCTAAGGCAAAGCTCGAGTCATTCCTAGTGGTGAAGGACATAATACTCTAATTAAAAATTCCAACAAAGATATATGTGTGACAAGTAAATGGAACTGCTGACCCCAACAACGAAGAAGCCTCTGTTATGGTGGCAATGCCGATGACAGCAACTGTATATGAATGTGAAAATATGTGAGGATTTTTGGCAGAAACCAACTGAGTAGGACAGAACCAACATGACAGGCCAGAAAAGACAAGGGAACATTAAACATAAGTTAAAACAAGGAACGCGTAGACATGTCAAGATTTTATACCCCCGTCCCCGTCTTCCTTAATTGAGTTTTATTGCATAATGCCATATGTATATTTGTTTAGAAATACATTTTTCAGAAGATGAAGCAGCATTCCACCTATCTGCTGTGTACATGGCATACAAGTATGGGTTGGAAACCATTCAATGAGTCTCACCAAGACAATCTTCTAGGTCCAAACCAAGCCAATTGTGATGATTATAACCATCTGATTTGCATAAGTTTTTTAAGATGGCCTAAATGTTTGCTACACGCAGAGAAGAGGCAGTCATCTTCCCGTGTCCTAACACAAGCATTTATATATTTATTTACTAAAGTTGTATTTATATGCAGAATGCAATTTCCATTGCAACATACATATGCATTTGTTACCAATGAATATCTAAACTTGTTCACAATGGTTGCCGACAGATATTAATGGATGTAAACAAACAACCAGCTCTTGTTGAGAAATGGAAAGATAAACAACAAAAATATAAGTGACCCCAAAAGTAAATTAAAAATAAGTAAATAAATAAATAAACAAATAGTTCATGAGTGCAAGAGATATAATTTGGATATTGGATAAGGTCCCCCCACAAGCAGTAATACTCCCTCACCACTTCTTTCCAAAGAATTGGCGTTTCCATTGGCCTCTCAATGTACATGCCTCAAAGAAAAAAATATTGTTGATAGCCCTCTCTTTTGCTTGTTCAATAAGTTAACCTAGGTCCAAGGACGTACATCCAAGCCAGTCACCCAACTGATTGTGTTGAGAGAGTGATACACAGACATCACAAAGAGAGTGCTTGTTCAAACTAATTGAAATCAAGAATACTAGTATGTTACTGCAATTACCATCTGTAAAAACAAAAATCCGGATAAATCAGGTTTTTTTTATAAGTGGATAAAATCAGGTTTCCAAAGAACAACAATTGAATTTATACTCTGTGCTCTAGAGGTTTCATTTTTCCCTAATTTATTTAACAGATCTACCACTGCCTTAAAGTTTCTTAAAAAAACTCTGTAATTTTTTTTTATTAATAGCCCAAATTATACACTCTCTCTGTGTGTTACTGTGTTATGGTGTTCCATTCTTCCAATGGGGCCTAACAAATGGCTACAGGGAGGAATTTCCAGAATAATCATCCTCAAATTAATCAACAGACAATTGCAGTATTGCAAGATCTCTACAAAAAATGTCAACTCCACTGAAAAGGCCCACTATGCAAAAGAGGGAGAGCAAGTTATCACACAACTCTCTAGTAACGTGTGAATAGATGATGAACATTTTCCACAACTACAATAACTACTTCACTAAAGATTATAACATTGAAGACTTTTACATATTGTTTCGTACGTCTACCATCTGAAATGAAAAGATGAATAAACATATGATGACAAATTGCTAGCTAACAATGTGCAACAATCCATAGTGCATATTCAATGATTATAATAAGTGGAAAAACAAGTAATAAGTAGAAAAACAAGCAATTTTACAAGTCGTTGTGATGCATTGAATGAACACAAGCACTTAAACAATGTACAATACGTTTTGGTCAGTCCAAGATCCCTAGAAGGCCATGGGAAGATTAAAAAAGTAACGGAGATTATCATTTTCAGAAGTTAAACATAATTAATCCTACCTCACTGATCAACTTCTACCATGGCAGACCTGTAGTCACCGCAGGATTTGAACATAAAGAGTGCAAGATTTTACTCCCAGCAAAACATTTGGGGAACTCCTCGAACTTCCACATTAACTCTACTGACTTCTCACCTTCAGCGGAAGGTTTCGCAGGAAACAAGGGAATGTTTGTTGCAGTGCTGCTACCCTTTGGCTCTTCCACTGATGGAAAACCTCTGGATTCTGGCTCTTCTTTAGAATTTTCACGATCTCTAATGGTACATAGGCTTAGAGACAACTTCTTTTGCTTAATTCTTCCTCTCTTTCTACAAGTGACACTTGTATCCTCTAAGGTTCGCCAATATTTCTCCTTCAAGTAACTAGCTTCTGCTTCTCCATCAGCAGGAAAGCTGTCCATCTCTGAATAGTCAGATTTAGTACATTCTGGGCCTTTTTCATCTACTTTATCCGTGTTTTCTCCAGGGTTCATGTCACTTGCTTCAGTATTCCTATCACATGTAGAAGGTGGGCTGTGTTCCCATACTACTCCTCCATCAGAAACCCTAGTTTCTTCCAAAGTGGGTTGTTTTCTATGTTTCTTATGGTTTTGATCTTTCAAGTCAGAACTTAATGAATTTTTTGAAATTCTAGGGGAGCTGTTCATAGCTCGGTGCAATCTACGGGCCATTTCTTCATCAGTTTCGCAATTCCCAACAAGTTGGCGCTGGGCCATTTCTTCATCAGTTTCGCAATTCCCAACAAGTTGGCGCTTCGTATATAAGAGCTTAACTGGGACATGCTTCTTTGGTTTGTTTTTTCTTGGGCATCTATCTCTGTGAGTTTTCTTTTCAGAAAAAGAAGCAACTAGTTCTAGGGCACTCTTGGCAGCGGCCACTGCCTTTGCTGCCACTGCGGCCTTCTCTTCGGCTGTGGCTTTAGCCGCAGCTGCAGCCTTGGCTGCAGCTAGAGCTGCTGATCTAGAAACATCCACAATTTCCTCAGGCGAAATATGTGGGCTCTTAGAATTGGAGCTCAACAGATCATGAAGGCGGATACTGTGATCACTCGAAATGGACGGAAGAGGCAACGAACGAGAAGGGCAATCAGAATTCTGCTTCTTCAATCCAGCAAGGAGACGCTTTCGAGGAGGCAAACGGGTATCAGCATCCAAGTGATTGACACCACACGTGTTAGCCTCCTCCATCTCTTCTCTTCTCTCTTACTATTGCTTACACCGAAAATGCGAAAATAATGAATTCCTTACATGGCGCAAAGAACCGATCAAATTTGAAAATTAAGACCCAGGTTCATTCCAAAATCTGAATTTCACAATTTTGAAACTCCATCCCCAAAATTTACAAATATTTTAGCCAAAATCAACTAAATTTCCAAATAATTACGAATTCAGTCATCGAAAACAAACAGTGTAAACCCTAAACCATCATTTTTTTCCATTTTGAACTAAAAATTCAAAAAACACATAAATCAAGCTAACAACATCGGAGAACCAGACTCGAACTCATATCAGGCGGCAATTTCATAAATTCTCAGCGAAGAAACAACGTCAAGAGCAGATAACCATTGAAACCTATACAGTTCGGAGCTCGATTTTAATTAAATTTTCGAATCTAATCCGAGTCCATGGGGTCTTTACGCGAATTTTAAACTACAAACGAACAATAATCGAACGAAATTGAATAAGAAAGAGTACCTGATCTCTTCGCCTGAGAGATCGTGGGCTGAAACTTAGGGTTTTTACACACAAAATCGACGAAAGTTCGATGCAGTTCGGGCGTGCACGAAGCCACGAATAGAAGATCTTCTGTGAAAGAGAATTTCGATTGGTTCTAGTTCTAGAAACCCATGATGCGAATTAATGCGAATTTTATACTGGGAACTGAATGAAAGTTTGATGACAGGTCCTGTCATCGAGGCCAATGACAAGGGTGCATTATGAGCCACGTGGCATACTTGTAGTGGACGTTTAACCGTATGGATGTTTGGGCAATCACTAGGTGGACCCAAAAACCAAACATCAGCCCGATTAGTTATCTCTAGGCGATGGATTGGAATTATTTTCATGGGTTGATTTTAACCGTGAGAATTTGAGTATTATTGACCATTATTTGAGGTACAAAGATCCAAAGGTTTTAAATCACCAATCAAGATGTTTTTTGGTTTGTAGGTCCACTTAGGGATTGGAAAAACATCCCTACAGTCAGAGTCCTCTAATAGTTTGACACGTTGCTCATATTCACCATGTCATCGAGGCCGATGACAGGCCCTGTCATCAAAGTTTTACACCTGTGACTGAACTAACGTAGAACGGTAAAGGTAACCCCGTTTTGAAAAATAACTACGAATATGCCCCTGGAAGGGTCTAGTGGCCAAAAAATTGAACCACCGAGAAGCAATGCGTAGTCTTGTAGACGGGAAACAACTTTACCTGGACGAAAAAAACACCTTTATATAAACCTTTTCCCGTGATACGTCGTGGTTTAAAAACGGCCGTTATAACGGATTCTGACCTACCCGGTAACGTTATGAATCGTTTTAACGCTCAGGAAATAAAGGCCACTATTTTTGTTATAACGGCCACTTTTTTTTTTTAATAACAGCCATTATAAGTTATTTTATGAAAAAAAATATTTTTTTTTGTTATTTTCCTTTTTCCCATTTTTTCCATTAAATCTTATTGAAAAGTTGAAATCCAAAATTTAAATTTTAGCACCGTTAGTTTTTCATTTTTGCCCTTGTGAGTTACAATTCGTTATAATGGTCGGTACAGCGGAAAAACATTAATGCCCCCAATACGTTATACAGTTATAACAGTCCCTTTTAAACCTTGGATGTAGTTACCAAAACTTAGCGGAGGGGCATGCAACATGTACATACTGCTTGAGTTAATAAGCCTTTTTTCAATGATATCGGATCGATTGCACAAATCATGTTCTTCCATTCAATTATGTCTAAAGTTATATCTTCCGGTAACGTAATTTTTTTTAAATCTCCTATCAGAACTTCACTACATGCCCATTTTGGCCTCTCCCTTGTCCTTTTAGGCTATTTTCGACTTGCATATTCTTTTTTAGTGTTATAATGGTCGTTATAGTGGCAAAATGGTAACGCCCCCAATATGTTATACCGTTGTAACAGCCCCTTTTAAACCTTGGTTGTAGTTACCAAAACTTAGCGGAGGGGCATGCAACATGTACATATTGCTTGAGTTCATAAGCCTTTTTTCAATGATATCAGGTCGATTTCACAAAACATGTTCTTCTATTCAATCCTGTCTAAAGTTATCTCTTCCAGTAAGATAATTTTTTTTAAATCTCCTATCAGAACCTCACTACATGCCCATTTTGGCCTCTCCCTTGTCCTTTTAGGCTATTTTCGACTTGCACATTCTTTCTCAGTGTTATAATGGTCGTTATAGTGGCAAAACGGTAACACCCCCAATACGTTATACCGTTCTAACAGCCCCTTTTAAACCTTGGTTGTAGTTTCAAAACTTAGCGGAGGGGCATGCAACATGTACATATTGCTTGAGGTCATAAGCCTTTTTTCAATGATATCAGGTCGATTGCACAAATCATGATCTTCCATTCAATCTTGCCTAAAGTTATCTCTTCCGTTAAGGTAATTTTTTTTAAATCTCCTCTCAGAACCTCACTACACGCCCATTTTGGCATCTCCATCGTCCTTTTAGGCTATTTTCGACTTGCACATTCTTTTTCAGTGTTATAATGGTCGTTATTGCAGAAGAACAGTAATGCCCCCAATACATTATACCGTTATAACAACCCATTTTAAACCTTGGTTGTTGTTACCAAAACTTAGTGGAGGGGCATGCAACATGTACATATTGCTTGAGTTCATAAGCCTTTTTTCAATGATATCGGGTCGATTGCACAAATCATGATCTTCCATTCAATCTGTCTAAAGTTATCTCTTCCGTTAAGGTAAATCTCCTCTCAAAACCTCACTACACGCCCATTTTGGCTTCTCCCTTGTCCTTGTAGGCTATTTTCGACTTGCACGTTCTTTCTTAGTAGTGTTGTCATTAGTCTTTGTTGTGCATGATCAAACTATATATCTCAATTGACTATTCCTCATTTTACTGGATTTACTTTTATATTTTCGTGAATGTGTTCATTTTTTATTATATCTTTATTTGTCTTACCACACATCTATCTCAATATAACCCTCGAGTTAATGAAATTATCAAATTATAATTTAATAAAAATATCTAGCAAATAGATATTATTCAAAAGTGCAAACGGGCCTCCTACCCACGAGAGCCAAAATTCATTCGCGTATCCTTTCTTATGCGCCATTGTGTTATTGTTGCATGTATCTTCAGAAGATGCCATTTATGTCATTTTTCAAGATCCATTTACTGCCAGACTTCGGTTTCCTTCTTCTCTATAGCTTAGAACTTGTGGCGTGACAAAGGAGGAGATTCTGGCTTGACTTGCTTGCTACGTTGTTAAATGAGGATATGAGAGATGATTGGAATTGAAATCTCATTGCTTCAGTTTGTTCTAATAAGTGGAGACTCTAGATAGCCAGAAATGCCCAAGTTCATGGGGATAAGACCCAAACCATAACCTCTGTACTAAACTCCATATCTGAATTTACACTTATGGCCTCATACTCACACTCCTAAACGTTTGTGGACTCCCCCTCCACCGATGAGTCAAACTGAATACTGATGCACCATGGAAAACTCGGTCAAAAATATGAGGTTTGGGTTTTGTTATCCGTAACTCGGATGTATATTTGATAATAGTAGGTGGAGAGTCCGAGTGGGTAGGCTCATCGGAATGGCATAGGCAAAGTCAATCCTATAGGGCCCTGAGAGGCATGGAAGGCCGGATTGAACTTTATTTTTCTGGAGTCAGATGCAAAGACTCTTGTTGATGTTCTGGGACAAGACTCCTCGGAGACAGGATGGTTCTCCTCAACACCTTGCGCCGCTATCATTGACTTCATCTCTTCTTTCTCAAACTTATCTTTTATTTTTTATAGTCATATAACTAATCATATTGCTTATACTATAGCCCGTCGGACTCGTACTTTCGTTTCTCCTTTGATATGGACCAAGTCGCCACCTCCTTGGCTTCGTGAAGCCATAGAGGCTAACAATCGGCTGCTCCACTCTCAGAATGCTTTGTTGTTGTTTTTTGGCTTGTTTCTTTTTAATGAGTGGCTTAAAAAAAAAAAAGGATTACTATGAGTTTTTATAAAAAAATTGAAGGTTAAAAAGTTGTCAAATTAGTTTTGCATAATAGAAAATTTAAGAAGCACCTCACTTTTATCTTCTCTCTTGAGTAAATGAACTTTAGACTTAAAAGATTAATGTACCATTGATATATTATGTAATCAACCAAGTATTGGGTTTGATCTAAGGGCCCACTGAGTAAATGGGCCTGACAAGTCAAGTCTAATGGGCCCTATAATTGTTAGACCAGTGTGGGCAAGAGGGCCTACAAGTCTACTTTACCCTGCATAATGATGATATTATGTAATCGGCTTACGCTGGAACCTTTTTAGGTTTGTTTTCTAGATCGTCATTCAAACTGACTGCTATTTTGGCGTGAATTTGTGCTTATAAATTATTAACCCGGTGGCATCTTATTAACCTCGTTTTGGAATGAAGAGGCTTCTTCAAAGGGAAAAATTGTAGATGCAGAGGGCTCTCGGGGCCCTACATAGCTCATTTTTTTTGGGCCCACTAATCACATAGATGAGATTAGCCCACCACTTGGGGATATACATACCAAAAAAGCAGCTTGATCGATAATTTCTAGCCATTAGATTAAGTTCCCTGCTTCGAGATAGTCCCTGTTCCGCTGCTGCATTGCAGCTTCTTCCCTTTGCAGTTCCTCACTGGCTTCGTTTAGCAAGTCTGCATTTGCCTGCAGAACGCTTGAAAAGAAGGGCGATTGTTCCCCCAAAAATATGCTTGAATCAATGGCTCCCAAAAATATGCTTGAATCAATGGCTAGAATCCCCCCCGACTAGTGAACCACACGTGTTGTATGCGAGTGATTGTAGGGGCCTCTTTGGAAGAAGTTGCAAAATAATAAACTTTCAACCCAAAGGGCAGTTTAAAACTCAGGGCGTATTTGATTGTAAAGAAAAATTTTCAGAGAAAATACATCTGGGAAATGCCTTAAATGGCTGTTTTGATTGCAATGAGAACACATATTTCAATCATTTGAGAAAATAAAGGCGTATTTTCAGGTGGAAATGAATTCTCACCATCTGAATGGGAAATGAATTCAGGGCTTGGTAGGAAAAATTATTCAAATTCGATTGGCTTGGTAGAGAAAATTATATATATTTAAAATAGCTATCTAACAATGGACTGTTGTGTTTTCCCAAGGAAAATGCAAAATTTTCACTTGGAAATCAAACACGCCCCCATTGATTTGGGTTTTGGCCTAAACCCTTGTTCTAAGGTTGAAGACAAGGGCATTTTTGTATTTTAATGCAAAATTTGGTAGCCAACTCGGGTCAGATGAAAGTAGACCAAATTTCCGTTAAGTTCTTTTGTTTTTTTTTTTTTTTTTAAATTTACCTTTAATTCCATTTTTTTCTATTTTTGCCCCTGACTGTTTCAATCCGTTTTAACGGCCGTTTAAACGGTAACGCCCGCAGTCCGTTTCCAGTCAGGGCGGACTACAGGCCGGGACATACCCCAGACCATGGTTTTAAAAACGGCCGTTTAAACGGTTTTAACAGTAATGCTCCAAGCCTGTTTCCGTTAAAACCATTTAAACACGTTTTAACGTTTTTGAATTTAACAGCCTTTTTTTTTTGTTTTAACGGCTGTTAAAATCTGAATTTTTTTGTGAAAAAGGGCTGTTAAATCCGTTTAATTCCATTAAATTTCTGTTAAGTTTTTTTTTTTTTAATTTACAAATTTCAAATTTCAAAATTTGAATTTCAGCGCCATTTTTTTCTATTTTTTTTTCCGTTAAAATCATTAAAATCCATTTAATTCCGTTTTTTTTCATTTTTTTTCTATTTTTGCCCCTGGCTGTTTCAATCCATTTTAACGGCCGTTTAAAATGTAACGCCCCCAGTCCGTTTAACCGTTATAACGGCCTCCTTTAAACCTTGCCCCAGACTACTCTCTAAAACAAATAAAACTTGGCTGACCGCGATGGTCACTGACTGCCCACAAAATGAGGCACGTGGTACATTTTTAGTAGACACTGACCATATGGATGTTTGGCTAATCCTTAGGTGGACCTAAAACCAAATGATCTTGTACCCACCAAATGATGGTCCATAATGCTCAAATTCACACGGTTAAACTCAACCCATGAAAATGGCTCCAATCAACGCTTAGAAATTACTAATCAGGTTGATTTTTGGTTTGTAGGTCCACCTACGGATTGGTCAAACATCCATACGGTCAGTGCCCTCTACGAATGTCCCACGAGGCTCGTTTTGTGGGCATTCCGTGACCATGGCGGTCAGCCAAGTTTTAGACAGATCTTTTTTTGGGGGGTGTCCCCACCAGGAGTCCGCCCCGATAAGAAATGGGGTGTGCGAATATGTGCTCCTTGTATGTTTTTTCTAGTACGAAGGACATTACCCAACTTCTGGCTTGCTCCCGTAGTTCAGCAACCGTCACTCTAAGCACCTTACGCGTAAGTTAGAAAGACTCCCCGAGAAACTCCCGCTACTTTTACAGTTAAACTCAATAGTCCCAGTCCTAGACCGCCTTTTTAAGGTTTCGAAATCACTCAACCAAGCTATGCTGGTTCTTTCATGGCGATTTAAAACCCTAAACGACCATTCCAAGCATATATCAGGTAAAAGAACCAATCCTAAACGTTCTTCCATTAGTTCTTCATGGTAAAAGAACCAATCCTAAACGTTCTTCCATTAGTTCTTCATACTTTTATCCTTTTTTTTTTTGTATTTGGTGTCGTTGAATTCTCCATATTTCCAGGTTTATTTAATCTGATTCTTTCATTGAAGCACTCGTGTCCCCTTCAATCTATATAGTCCTAGTTCATTACATGTAACACACTGTTCTAGGGTTCTTAACCTTGTGGATCTTTTCTTCTATTTGGATTCTTCAATTTTTTGTGATTTCTGAGTTATTTCAAAATTACGTTGTTCTTAATGCTCTTCTAGGGACTGTTCTTTCTTCCTTTTGTTGTTCTTAAATGGTTCTTGCTTTTAATTCTCTTACAATTCAGCCATTTTTCTCAGAGTTACGCCGATTTCATGTTTTCTTGAATTATCACTCAAGACCAAGCTTATAATGTTTGTAGTTTCCTGTGTTTTGCATTCTCAACACTGCCAAAAGTCTAAGGGACAGTTTGGGTCGCCATTTCTGCTCCTGGGAAATATATGGGCAAAATATATTATTGAAACACAGTCGTCCTTGCTTCTGAATTTGCACCAAGTGCGCTTAGGGTATCTCTGCATTTGGACGGCAAGTCTGCAACTTGTCAAAAATGTTATTTCTCTCAACTTGTTTTTGGGCCTATCTCATTTTGCGGCGCCTATTCTTGCGCCAATCCAAACGCCGCCTTAGTGAATACGTATTTTTAGTAATTTGTCAAATAGGGAGCCATAGTTTAAGTTATAATTATTATTTTATATTGTAAAAATTTGTATATCTAATTGCATCATATTTTCAAGCAATGAAGCTAACATACTTGGAGATTGCACTTTCTTTCTTTATTCCCTCTTTCCTCTCTGTTTCCAGGAATCCAGTTTGCCTGGTGGGCTTGTAGGTCAATATCAATTAATTAGCAGTTTGGTTTGAATTTCTCAGGTGCACCCAGATTAACACTTCTTGGGGGCTCCATGCTACAGTTTATTGGGCGAAACTGTAGGTGCGTTTTTGTTTTTGTTAAAGCACCTTTTATATGGTGTTTGTTTACCAGATTATGGATTTAGGATAAACCCATATATGTTTTCTGTATCGAACTCTTAGTTGTTTTTGCAATTGTTTAGATTTGGGAGTGTAAATGAGGAGCATTAGGCAGTTGCCGACGGCTGTTCACAGTTCCCTGCGTTCAAGTGTTATTTTGTTTGACCTCACCAGGGTTGTGGAAGAGTTGATATTTAACAGTGTAGATGCTGGCGCAACCAAGGTAATAAGTTCCAGCTCAATTTTTAAAGTACATTGATATAGTAGTTGTGTGATATTAGCAAGCTGGTACTTTCTTCTAATCAATGTACTAAGCTTTGACTTCACCCTAAATTTTGCTTAGTTAATATTTTGAATTAATTTGAGGAAGTTTAATTCAACATGGAGAAGTTCCGTAAAAATTTGCCGACTTAAATAAGTTTGGAGATTTGATGCATTTACATACTTATGTAGATGAAATGTATGAAAGAAGATTAAACGTATGAAAGAAACATGAAATTACAAAGAAAAATGGTTTTTTACTGGAGAACAACTTGAATCTGAGGAGCGTAGATCTTGATTTCAACCCCTACAAGTTGTTTTTGACTTAAAAGACTTTAATAGAGTGATCATTTTCACCTAGGAACCTCCCAAAAGTAAGGAAATGTGTAAAAAATGGATATATAAGCGTGTTAAGCACTTATCAATAATTTTAAAGTTTTGGTCATGATAAGATTCGTCAAAATAATACAGGTAAACTTCACTTTGCTAGGTCATAAATGGACTAAGTTTGACATAATTTTCCAAAAAATTGGCCAATTTTAGCCAAGATCACTAGTGTCAATTGTGGTCGGTCTTGATTTTTCTCTCTGAAATTCATGCTGATTTCACTTTTCTATATAGACTAATCCCTTTAAAGTTGATTTATTTTCTTTTTTTGTTTTCCTTTTTTTTTGCAGTGTGGTTCACATTGCTTTACTCAATAACAAATTTAGAGTAACAACAAATATTTCTTTGGAGCATCGTATTTGAGTTGAGACACCTTTTCAAATAATACTTGATTAACACACAGAATGTGTGCTTTATGTTCTAGGAACATGGGACATATTTCTTTATTACACTTTTGTTCTGTTTGTCTTGAATTTCATCTCTCATACTTTGTGGGTTTTTTTTGTGTACATCTACTCTTCATTCCCTTCTGTATGAATGTTCTTTTTATGATGCTTCTGATAGGGCTTATGAATAGAGATTCTTGTTGGATTTATAGACCTCCTGCTCTAATCAGCTTGGGTAAGCCAAATCCAAATGCACCCTTAGGGCTGAGAGATTGTTGGTTTCTATCAACTAGCTGGCTTTACTGCACATGTCTGTCACACATCAAGTAGTCCCATGATGGTCATCAAATTTATCCTATCTCATAAACTTGAAACTGATTAGCAAACTAATTAGCCAGAGTAGGCTATTTCTCTACTAACTATTGGAAATGAGTAAATGGCATTTTTCTTGGTACGCAAGTGGGGTAGTTTGTGGGTAAGATGAGATTTGATCCCAAGTCTGCGGTATCAAATTGGACTGATGAGTTTATGTTAGGTCATCATCATCACAAGCCTTATCCCAACTGTATGAGATATGACATACGCTAGGTACTATTGCTGTTGTACTAGTGTATACTATAGTATTGTTTTTGAAGCCTCCCCAATTCAATATGATGTTTTTTGATAGGAGCAGGGCACTATAGGATATTCTTAATGGGGAGTTTTGGAAATGAAACCAGATCTGTCCCACATTTGTGTTTTACTTTTGGGTCGTTTAGATTTTTACGATTAAGTTTTTTAAGGTGCCCAAATTTACTCCATGGCAATTTAGAACTAGTCAACCATAGCTGAAGAGGTAGTTCTACTCGAGGAGATTGGTTGCTTTAACCTTTTTTAAGTGTTATATTGCTGATCTCTGAGTTTTCCACCAGTATTTAAAGTTGGGGTGCATAGGTAAGCTGCACAAGAATTTGGACTGTTAATTCACTATTATGACTTTGTTCTTTTGTTAAATGCAGTACAGGTCACTACTAGAATTAGATGGTAGTTTGCTTTCGATTTGGTGTCGAAGTTATATTTACTTGACTCTTGGCATTCGTCCACAATTACTTTTAGAGTTCTAAAATTTTGGCAATTATTATTTTTCAGGTAAATGTTGCCATTAGTGTTGGGACATGCTATGTTAAAGTAGAGGATGATGGTGGGTAATATTTTTTTCTTGCTTAGAGGCATATGATGTACTCAAATCAATTCATTACTCACTGTGTTCCATTCGATATGCATGCTTGCAGGATGTGGTATTACTCGTGATGGGTTGGTCCTCTCGGGGGAAAGATATGGTAATTTATGTTATTACTCGTGTCAGTATCTTCCAGACAATGTTGTCAAAATTGAATCGGATCGTAAAATCGTAAAGAGGAGGATTATAATTGAATAAGGATTCAAAGCGTTGGATCATAAGTTTTATAAAGATTTTTCTTTGAGTTAAAAAAATATGAAATAATATCTAAAACATTAAAAAGAATAGATAGATGCCTAACTACTCTATAACCCATCATACAATGACAAGGTTTTGAACAAACACTTACAAATAGCCACAGCACATTTACTTAGCAATCCTGATATGCGCTATACAGACACTGTCCTAAACTTATAGTTATTAGAAAACGTATCTTTTTACAATCAAAATCATGTATTGCCAATTTATCATCAAATTAAACAAAAGTTTCCCTCCCAACAGTCTCAATTCTCAATCTTTCAAATTGTAAGGTGGACATGCATTTCTTGTCATGTGTGTTAGGTGGTGTTTAATAAGAGAACAGTAAAATAAAATTGTTTCTTACAATAATTTTATTACAAATTTTCAAGAATGGCTCATGTGGAATATTAAGTTTACGTTTTGTACTTGAAAGAATAATCAATTTAATACCTTCAAAAGGAGTAGAGAGAGAGAGAGGTCATTCATTTTCTTGTCCCTAACCCTAACTACGTAGAACCTTTGTTGACTTCTTTTTTAATATTTAAGGGCACTTTTAAGTTGAAATATTACCGAGGAACAATAAAAGTCATCGTCCTCATCGTCATCATAAGCCTTTTCCCAACCGACGGTACTGCATGAATCCTGTTCCTCCATTCAATCTTGTCTAAAGCAATCTCTTCCGTTAAGGCAAGTTTCTTAAAATCTCCTCTCAGAAACTCACTCCACCTTAGTTTTGGCCTTCCTCTCATCCTCTTAGGCTCTTCGACTTACACATTCCTCCTCACTGGTGCCGACCTTAGTCTTCGTTGTACATGACCAAACCATCTCAATTGATTTTTCCTCATTTTTTCACTTATTGTGCTAGTCTTATATTTTCATGAATGTGTTCATTTCTAATTTTGTCTTTCCCTGTCTTACCAGTTACCGCACATCCATATCAACATCTTTATCTCGGTTATACTCATTTTATGAACATATTGTTTCTTGATTGCCCAACATTCTGCTACATAAAGCATCGCTAGCCTTATTGTCATCTTATAGAATATTTCTTTTAGTCTGATTGGCACATGTCAATCACGTAGCACTCTAGAAGCACATCTCCACTTTAGCCACACTGCTCTAATTCTATGGGCAACATTCCCCTCAATCTTTCATTCCTTATGAATAATAGAACCAAGGTAACGAAATTTGTCACTTCGATGTCTCTCCTAGTTGTCAATTTTAATTGGCGGATCATCTCTATGTGCATCCTTACCAAAATTGCATTCCATATACTCTATTTTGGTTTGACTTATTTTAAAACTTTTAGATTCCAAAACATTCATCCAGAGTTTTAGTTTTGCATTTATCTTATCCCTAGTCTCGTCAATTAATACTATGTCATCTGCAAATAACATGCACTATGGGACATCATTTTGGATATGAGCAGTTATTTTATCTATAACTAAAGCAAATAGGTATGGACTTACAACTGATCCTTGGTGTAATCCCATTGTGATTGGAAACTCACTTGTCTCACCACTAATTGTTTTAACATTAGTTATTGCTCCCTCATACATATTTTTAATGATGTCAATATATCCATTTGAGACTCCCTTCTTTCCCAATGCCCACCAAATTAAATCTCTAGGGACTAGCATATGCTTTTTCTAAGTCAATAAAGCCTATGTGGAAATTCTTCCTTATTTCTTTGAACTTTTCCATCATTTGTTTAAGAAGGTTGCCTCCATGGTTGACCTTCTTGGTATAAATCTAAATTGGTTTTTAGATATCCTTGTTTTTTGCCTTAAATCTTTTCTCCATCACTCTTTCTTATAGTTTCATAGTCTGGCTCATAATTTTGACGGCATGGTAGTTTGTGCAACTCTGTATGTCTTCTTTTTTCTTGTATATAGGCACTACGATACTTCTTTTCCATTCATCTGACATTTTTCTTGTCTTTATGATATTGTTAAATAACTTAGTAAGCCAAGACAATCCAATTCTTCCCATGCATTTTCACACCTCTATTAGGATACCATCTAGTCCTAAGGCCTTTCCTGTTTTCATCTTAGGTAAAGCTGTTTTCATCACCAATACCCTAATTCTGCGAAAGTATGTATTTTTTATATTCTCCCCAATATTTCCATCTAATCCTATATCCATTATGTTATCCTCGTTTAATAATTTATGGAAATAAATCTTCCATAAATTATCATGTCTGTGTGAAAGGCATAACATGATCTTATGTCTATTTGAAACATAGCAAGAAACGTATTATAAATTTGTCTAATGAGTAAAAACACCCTTTAATTATTTTTTTGAAGTAATTAATGTTTAGGAAAAGCCAAAGTACAAAATTGGGAGTTATTATCTTCATTTTTTATTCAAATAGTAAGATTTGAAAGAAATGCGAGATCTTAAATCCTAGGATTTTAATAATAGTGCTTCCAGAGTTGTTGCAACTAGATGTGTATGTAATATCTATGGGTATGTTTGTTTACCGCCAGCATGTGCGCATTTACGCGAATGCGCGCAACTTCGTCAAGTTCCATGCATTTGGTTGGACCAAGTTGCTCGCATTCATGACTTGCACATGGCCTGAATGTGCACCGAGGCATGTGTTGCAATCCCCCCTTGAGAATCAAGCATGTGCAACCTTGTGCACCGATGTTGATTCACTATATATGCACTCATGATATTATTATGTATCACATCCTGTTGGACCTTAATACACTGACATGTGGCAAGTGGGAGGCAATCTAGCATGTGGGGGCCCACTTGGCATGTAGGGTCCACTTGATGGTGGATTACATGACACGTGGGGCCCACGTGGCATATTAAATCCACTTGATATTTGATCATTGAATGTGCAATAAACAAACGCAGCCTATGTGTCTCTGTGACATGTTTGTGGTTGTGGCATGAACATCTGTGCATACATGACATGTGGCTCTGTGTGTGCATCGTGCATGCAGGTATGTTCATGTAGGATTTGGGAGCCCTCATACTTTTTCTTAATGATCCTTTTATTTCTTCACATCATATTGGTTCCTATTTGGTTTGACATTACTAATTTAGTCCATGTGTTAATGTGTTTATGTTTGATATGTGAACAGCAACATCAAAGCTTCACAGTTTGGCTGAAATGGATGCTGTTACTCAAAGCTTTGGTTTTCGAGGAGAAGCATTGAGTTCCCTTTCTGATGTCTCTTTGTTAGAAATCATAACAAAAGCTCGTGGAAGGCCAAATGGATATCGCAAGATCATCAAGGAATGCATTCTTCCCTTGCTATTGAATTTAGTGTTCCGTAATTTCTTTATCATCTTGGTACCTTCTTTGATGTGAGGTTATTTGTGGTTGAATTTTTGGTTTTGTTTTCTTCCTCAGGGATGCAAGTGTTTGTATCTTGGGATTGATGACAATAGGCTAGATTTAGGAACCACAGGTAATATATCCTAGTGGATAAAATGGAAAATTTGCTTGTTGGACTGTGTGTTTTCATGTCTTCTCTACTTTCACATCTGTTATTATGGTTTGTTTTTTATTTAGCAGCAATCCTTTTTAGATCTCGATGTTTCTAAAAAACTGCAGAATGTAGGAATTATCAACATTTGATAATGAAGAATGTGACAATGACATGCTGGTGCATATAATGATTAAAGGGGCATGATCTCCTCAATCAACCGAGGACATACTCTAACTTGTATTGGTCAAGAACCGCTGACCAAGGGGATGGGGACTGATACAAGGTCGGGTACGGTATTTTAGTTCCCTTGGGTCGACTTACAGGATCATGTTAAAAAATTAAGATGGAAAAGATTGTGAGAATCAGATATAGATGTACATGAAAATTATGCTCCTCGAATTAACTGCAGGTCTGAATTGGAATTTTTTTCAGTTAAAAAATTGAAATTCTTATTAAACTGAAAAGAGTGAAATGCTTTGCATATATTATAAATGCTACTAAGTTTTCATGCCCATCCAACTCAAGCAGAGTGTAGAGGGAAATCAGCAAGTTTATGAGAGTGGGAAAACTTGGTATGGAAAGATTAGAAGCTCAACTAAGTAGAGGGAGAGTCAAGAGTATAACTTTGCTGCTAAATACTAAGGATACTGTGGGTACCCCACTTTTTACATCAACAACACAGATCTCAAGGACTAACTCGCATGTATCTCGAGGACTATAGGTCCAAGATCCAACATTATAATACAGAGTGATGAGAGAGAGTGAAATGTATTTCTCCTATAAATAGTACCCTCCCACCATTGGAAAGGGGATTCAAAAAGAGGGGGACTGAAAACATTGTAACCAGAAAAACAGTCACCGATGAGGCCAAGGATGTAGTCAACCGGCATTGAATCCGGCAATGAACCTCGTAAAAAACTTGTCTCTTCTCTTTTTTCTCTTCTTTCATTTCCCTTTTCAGATTCTTGAAAGTCAGATCTATCATCTTCATATTGGAGAAGTGGGTGTGAATCTCGAAGATCATCGATGGCTACATCTCAGATCTCAGATTTTGCACCCACAGATGCAATAGGGGAATTCCCTCAGGGTCAGAATTCCTTTGACTTCAGGGCAAAGATAATTACTCCGACTGTTTCAGGACGCATTGTAGTTGTAGGAGACAGCTTGGTGACTGGTGACTGGTGACTGGTGAGTGGAACTCAAACAAAGAACAAAATACTCGATTGATGTGGGAATAGGGGACTGTTTAACATCTATCAAGAAGGTAAACTACAGAAAGTTTCTGTTTATTTTATGGGTTAATCTGAGAATTTATTTCTGTGTATTCTGTTGAGGATTCAACGGTATAAAATATGATTGCATATGTCCCCAATTTTTCATTGATTTGAATTTTGTGTACAAGCTTACTTGACAATTCCAGATGTAAATGTTAATTGAGATACATTTCCTTGTACAGAGGGCTATTTTTTCTTGATTAGCTTGCACAAGAATTTGGTGCATCATGTTAAGAAATGGTTATGCTCCCTTGCAGTTATTGTTCGTGATTTATTTTACAACCAACCTGTTCGGAGGAAGTATATGCAGTCCAGGTTCCCCATTTTCCTGAGATCTCACTGCCTTCTTAGTTTACTCTTATTGTTCTAGTCTGCCCAAAGATGATTCTCAATTGCCTGCGCTTATTTTATTCAATTATACTTCTGATTGTGCTTTGCACTGATTTGATGCTCTTGTGATTTGCTTATGTATCTGTCTTGGAAGCCCCAAAAAAGTCTTGCATTCAGTCAAGAAATGTGTGTTTCGAATTGCCCTTGTGCACCCACAAGTTTCCTTCAAAGTCACTGATATTGAGAGGTGAGTTCTTGTTTCAGCTAAAATATGGAGGTGGCCTCTTATCGTTTATTTGCTTAACGTTTTTTCATTTTCTGAATGCAGTGAGGATGAGTTGCTCAGCACACATCCTTCCCCGTCTCCTTTGCCACTAGTGACTAGTGATTTTGGGATCGATGTTTCTAGTTCGCTATGTGAACTGAACGTTTCCGAGGGAGTTTTGAAACTTTCTGGGTACTTATCTGGTCCTATTGATACTTCCTCCATGAAGGTAGATATAATTAATTTTTCACAGAATGATTAACTTCACTACATTGTGTACATCATATACATCAGTAGGTCCCTTTCTAATCAAATGATGCTGTCTTTTGCAGGCCTTCCAATATGTCTGTATCCATTTTTCTGTGTCCATTTACAGTTATGTTTTCAATCCATGATACAATGCATTTTTTTGCCTTCACATTTCTAGACATCAACTCACGGTTTGTTTGCAAGGGTCCAATTCATAAACTGCTTAATAATCTGGCTGCTAGTTCCAAGTGTTTTGATCTGTGGAAGGGTGCATCTGGGTCCCAAAATGGGAAAAGAAGTAGGACACAAGCATATCCAGCATATATCCTGAACTTAAGTTGCCCTCGGTCTAGCTATGATTTAACTTTTGAACCATCGAAGACGATTGTTGAATTCAAGGTGACAATCATCTCATTTTCTCTCATCATAGCTTATGATTTTAAATTTGTGTTGATTCAGTGTGATGAGCTTTTCTGTCTCACCACCAGGTATAATTATTGCTTGCAAATTTGTACTGTATGTTGTAAAATCTTATTTAATAATCTTGGTTCACGACTCAGGATTTTTTGTGTTGCTTGAACTCCATGGGTAGGTTAATGCTTGCAAAGTTGTAATATTTTCCTTTGTGGAAGTGAATGAAGGTTTTGAAGGAATTCTTAAGCATGGTGCTGGATTATGGTTTATTTGTTAGACGAAAAGATCCTGATTATTGGAGGGTCTTGAACATGATCTATCAGCTTACATTAGATCAAGGTAGCAGAGTGCATCAAATGCCTAATTATCTAATGAGGACCTTTCTAATTAGCAAAATGAGGTTCCAATTCCCATTCAGGCAGCCACAGGAAAGAGCATTTCCAATTTTCTAAAAGATACCGATCCTCATTTGTGGATCGATTGGGTTATGAACTTATTACCATGGAGAGGCCCAAATGAAAGGCTTCTAAACAAAGCCATCTAGAAATCTCACAACAATATAATTCACCAAATACCCAATTGTGCACAGAATTTGGTTCTTTATGAACTTTAAGATCTAAGGGATGCTATCATGAAGAACATAAAAAATTTCTTAAAAGTTGCTTCCCGTCCTTCAAAGTAGGGAGAGAGACCTTAAACTAGCAAATGATAATGAGTGTCTTCCCCAATCTATAAATAGCATGGGCGAAGTCCCAATGTCCGGAAACACGTGAAATCTCTCTAAAACTGGACACAAATGAGATTGGTTTGGGGACTCAGTGGCTTTGTGTGTTTGGGAAATGAAATATGTAAGATGTGGCTCCATTCTGTTGGAGTTTTGGTTTCTCCAAAGCCTAAATCATAATTGTAAATAGAAAAAATAAGTTTGCAAGGTTACCTTTTCTAGTAGATCTCTGGGTCAAACATGAATAGTCCAAGTTCTGCACTCACATAAAATTGCGATATGTTCATCTTTTGAATATTGAAGCATATGAAAACTATCTAGTAGAAAGTTTTGTTGCCTAGTAGCCCCGTTTTGTTATTCACTTAATTACTTAGAAGAGCTCGATAATTACTTTCAAGGATATTATCATAGAAAGTCTGTCATAAACTATTTGCTTCTTTAGCAAGAGAGAATGCTCATCAAATTTAATTTCTTGTCATCAACCTGCACCAACTAAAAGGGCATTATTATATGCGCTCCAATAACAACCTCAATTCTACTGACCACGTCTTTAGATTATGCTTTGCTTCAAGGGCCATGTTCATCCGTAACCCAATGTCATCTTACCCTGGACTTTTGAGAGTAATCATTGTCTTATCCCACCCTATCGTTTCGCCTCTTTCTTTTTTTAGTCTTTCAATTTATCTGCTATCACTTTCTTGTGGTCTGTTTAGGAATTTCCATTCTCTTCTGGACTCACTAAAGCCCTTTTTTATTTCTAGGATTGGGTTCCTATACTTTTCTTTATTGAGAAAGCTATCAGACACTTTTGGAGACAAATTTCAGCTCAAGGTTTACATACAAAAGATTTGTGTTTCTTTAGGATGAATTTTTTTTTTTAGATGAAATTGACTCTCCAACTATTCTGACTTCTGAGGTTTTTCTAGGAGACCCCCATAGCCATGAGGATGAGATACCAGGAGTTGATGGAATGTGTAAGGAAGATGACAACATTGTATTACCAATACAAGGTATCGGATTATATTTTATTTCAAGCATATTTTTTTCAGTATAGATGTGAATAAATTCTTATCTCATATTTAGTAATTTCATGATTTTCTTGTTTAAATCCTTTGGAGAAGAACTAATTTCACTTTATTCATTTTAATATTTTCTTGCATATTCAGTTGAAATATAAACCCTAGAATTGTGAGAGAATAAGAGTAGAAGAGAAGAAAGAGAGAGAAAAGAGTAGGGTTCCTCTTCTTTGTTATTTATATCTTTATGCAATACATGTGGGCCCAATAACTTTAACACAATAAAATCGAAAATAACAACTAAGAATATTAAAATAAAGAAATAACAGTAAAGGACAAATATGCTAACACTCCCCCTCAAGTTGGAGCGAAGATATCACACACGCCCAGCTTGCCAATAGGAGAATAAAAAACAACTCGTCTGACTGCCTTGGCGAGAACATTAGCCAACTATTGAGACGTAGGAAATAAGGTTGTGCATATCGCGCTGGAGGTGACTTTCTCCTTGATGAAGTGACGATCAACTTCAATATCATTGGTGCGATCATGTTGAACCGGATTATGGGTAATGCTAATCGTTGCCTTGTTAGCACAATACAAGGACATCAGGGTCGGGGTCAGTGGAGAACAACCTGACTCATGAAGTAGCAAACGTAACTAAAACACCTCACATATATCATGGGCCATCGCTCGGAACTCGACTTCAACACTTGAATGAGCAACAACAGACTACTTGTTTTGCCAAGTGATCAGGTTACCACCCACCATGTCGTCGGAAAAGGAGACCCTTCCTCGGGCATCCTTTCAGATAGCGGAGAACTTGTACAACAACTTCAAGGTGTGTTGATCTAGGGGCTTGCATAAACCAACTAATGACAGTCACCGCATATGCAATGTCCAATCTAGTGAGAGACAAGTAGATCAGTTTGCCCACTTGGTGCTAAAATTGACGGACATCCACCACAGGCTCACCATCATTGTCACTCAATCCGTGATTGTAGGGCTGGCAATGGATCGGATCAAACCCGAGATCCGATCCTAAAAAATCGGGTCCGGAACTTTATTTTTTGTTATCGGATTGGTACTGGATCACAGATTCTCGGTCCGATCTCTTTCGGATCGGTACAGGATCGACCTTGTTCCGATCCGATATCGATCCTGTACCGATTCGATATAGACCCGATATCTTTACTATATATAATATATGTCATATATATATATATATATATATATAATTGCATAAAAGTATTTAAATATATATTATTTAAGTATTTGTCTAATGGGATTATACATGTATATATATTATACACATATGGGATCGGATCGGACCCGGAACCAATCTAATCATATCGGATCGGACTCGAACCCGATCCATTGCCAACCCTATGTGATTGGGATCCATAGGAGTGTCAACTGGTTTTGTTCCAAGTTCTTCCTGAAGTAAATCTAACACATAGTTGCGCTGAGAAAATACTTGAAATGGGACTTCAAACTGTTGACTTAGGATAGTCTTCAATTTATGGATTTATGTAGAACAGTTGCTAGTAATAACCATATCATCAACATAGACAATAAAAACTTTAGTGCTGGTCCCATGATGTTTGATAAACGTGTGATCAACCTGACACTATTTGTAACCCACATCATGCATAACATGGCTAAATCTCTCAAACCCTACCGTCGGAGACTGTTTGAGCGACGTCTTGAGTCGACAAACCTTCCATCAACATTTTGAAACGTGACACCTAGTGGGGTGTCCATGTAGACTTCTTGCAAATGACCATGTAGGAAGGCATTCTTTACATCCATCTGGTGGAATTCTCAAGAAAAGTTGGCAACCAAAGATAAAAGGACTCGAATAGAATTCGTTTTCACTATCGGGGCAAAGGTCTCTTTGGCAACTAATCTAGCTTTGTACTAGTCAACGAGCCTTCTAATTTGTACTTCACTGTGAACACCCACTTACAACCAACAAATTTCTTCCTTTTTGGTAACGGTACCAATTCCCAGGTGTCATTCTTGTCTCACACCTTCATTTCTTCTACCATGGCTTGCTTCCAATGTGGATTGAATAATGCCTCTTTGATATTGGAAGTAATGGAAACAGAAGACAAGGCGGCTACAAAGGAACGATAAGATGGAAACAAGGCATGGTAGGAAACAAACTGTGAAATCGGATGCAAATTGCAACTACATTTACCTTTGCGAAGTGCAATAAGAACCTCAATATTAAGGGGTTGACTTGGCTCCTTGAGGATGTGTCATGGTGGATCAATGAAGACTTATCTTTTCCGCTGTAGACATTGCCATAGAGATTAGGTTTCGGTGCAACAGTTCTCACACTGTACCTGAGTGTAGTAAGTACTGGAATGAGAGGTCGAAGGACGGTGGAAGATGATTTGGGAAGGGATTCATTTTCAATAGCCTAGGCGAACCACTCCCCCTAGATAGGATTGAGGATGACCAGGATAGTAAGGTTGGTCATCAAAAAAGGTGACATCCCTCGTGACAAACTGACGGCAAGAAAGTTGGTGATAGCACTTGGAGCCATTCTGAGAAGAAGAATACCCAAAAAACACACACTTGAATGCTTTAGGGTCGAACTTAGTACGTGTAGGACCTAAGATATGGACAAAACATGTGCACCCAAAGAATTTTGGGGAAACAAGAAACAAGGGATGATCTTGACACATGACTCCAAAAGGCGTTTGGAAATTGAAGGCACTAGAGGGGTTCGATTCCACTCTGCAGTTCCATTTTGTTTTGGTGTAGAAACACATGAGGTTTGCTATTCGATCCCTTGATCTGCACAGAACTGTCTCAGACCATCATAAGTGTATTTTCCCCCATTTTCAAAATGAAGGATCTTAATCTTCTTTCCAAACTGGGTATGTACCATGGCATGAATTTTTTTAAAGATGTAAACATCTTTTTGTTTTTCATCATGTATACATCTGCTATAATCATTGACAAAGGTAACAAAATAACAGAAACCCAATAGAGAAGTAACCAGGGAAGGACCCCAAACATCAGAATGTATTATAGAAAAAGGAGAACTTTTTTTATTCAAACTTGTAGGAAAAGATGAACAACAATGTTTTGCCAATTGACAGACTTCAACTGAAACTCAGACAGTGACATAGACTGAAACAAAGACGCGCTGCAAATGCTAAATAGAAATATGACCCACACGGATATGCCACCGCATTAACCTTAGATTTATTGACTTGCCTACTACTACTCTGAAATGCATGTTCCCATGTTGGAATGTCGAGAGTGTACAAGTCATCTGCTTCATGACCACTGTCAATTATCCTCTTCGTTGCCAAGTTTTGAAAGATACAATGAGATGGAAAAATGTGACACTATAGTTCAAATTCTTGGTAATGCTACTAACAGATACAAGATTAGTGGTAAGGTTAGATACATGTAAAACATTGGATAAAGGAATACCAAGAGAGACCGTGATGGTTCTTTTACCAACTATAGATGATAAAGAACCATTGGCTAAACGAACTTTATTCCTTCTTGAACAAAAATTGTAGGATTGAAATGACAAAGACATGCCCGTCATGTTGTTAGAAGTTCTTGAATTGATGATCCAAGAGGTGGATTGAGATGTAGACACACGATGGACATAGGCAAAGGTACCTGTGTGAGCAAAAGATACCTTATGCTAATTTGAGGCTGCTTCGAATGTAGCAACTAGGACATGACAAAGGAGTTTTTCAGCATCCCATTGGTCATATAGAGGATCTGTAACGTTGGGTTATTTCTCCTTCCCATTCAGATAACAAGCCTTTCGTCTCCCGTGAATGGCCAACTTCGCGGACTGCATCCATTCCAGGTAGTTTGTAACATCAAGCTTGACTGTTATAATCTGGAGATTTGGATTCTCATCTCTGACATGTGATGTTCCAAATCTACTATCCGTAATAGTAGATGACTGTCTTGAAGTCGCTTCTGACATGACTTCGGTAATGTTCTACTCTTCAGAAAAATTTAGAATACACTAAATCACTCTTAAAAAACATACCCGGAGAGAGATGGCATTTAATCGATGGCTTTTCACTGTGTCAACTGCATCACGAACACGAACTTTGTTGATTTTTTTTCCGCAGGAAGGGCTTTTACAACAGTAACATTGGGATGTCACAGCCAAATGGAGTGTTGAACCAAAATTGGAGAGAATCCGGAGAGTAGTTGTAGGGTTTATAGGGGGTGCAACACCCTTAGAACACCTTTGTGGGGGTGAGGCACCCTTAGAGCACCTTTCTGGGGGAACCCTGAGGGAGAAAACCCCTAGAGTTTTGCTATGTGCAGTGCCCTCAAAAAAAAACTACGGGTTTTTGAGAAAAAACCCTATATCCGATGTGGAAGAAAAATGAGAAAAAAATGTATAGATCTTCCCGCTCTTATACCAAGTTGAAATATAAACCCTAGAAGTGTGAGAGAATAGGAATAGAAGAGAAGAATGGAAGAGATAGAAGAGAAGAATGGGGGAGAAAAAGAGTAGGAGACGATTTCCCCTTCTTTGTTATTTATATCTTTGTGTAATGCATGTGGGCCCAATAACTTAAAGACAATAAAATAGAAAATAACTACTTACTAAAATAAATAAATAACAATAAAGGACAAATATGCTAAAATATTCTACCTACATAGTATGTTTTAGAGACTACAATAGAAGTAAAGATTTTGTTTTGCTTTCTCGGAGCTAATTTCTAAAGCTTGTTTATTGCTAGACTTTTTCACTACAGATATATCTGTGAACTCTGAAATAGCAAAAAAGAAGTGTGGGATCCAACGTAATCAGACTTCTCTGTATCGGAGCCCATCCTCTGGTTCCCTGGAGATATTATCTGAAGAGTCTGACCTTTTGTCCCATCAGAGGGAACACAGGAGGCTATCTGGAGCGTTATGCAGAAATACTACTGTTGTTAAAGGACAACAAACTAAGACTGGTTATGTTCATCAAACTGTGGAAACTTTCCAAGACATCACTCCTACTTCATGGGATACTTATATTTCCAAATCTGTACCAATGGTTAGTCCAGAATGTGGCAGCCATCTGTGCGCACCTGACGATGACCCTTTTGCTGTAGAAGATAATTTCTTGTCCAGTGGATTGACTACGAGACAGATATCTGAGGATAATTTGAATGATGATATTTTAGGTTTAAGATGGGGGAATGAGTCTCTTGAAGTTGATGCCAGGATGAGCGAAGGGTCAGCAGGGAGCCCATTAACATGTGATCATTTTGACAACAGAAATGAGGTTCCATTTCCTTCAGGGTGCCCCAAGGGCCTTAAAAAGCCTTTCTTGCGAAGTTGTTCTTTATTAGGAAACACGCCACCTGATGAGGCATTGTTTGCAAATCACCATGGGTTTGGAATTCAGAGTGATGACTTCAGGATCAAAAGAAAACGATATGCTCCTAATGACGAGATCAATTTTGTAGATGTTGATGAACGTAACCATAGTTTCGATTTCTTTCTGAAAACTTCTTCGCAGGCAAAGGTTGCAACTTCTAGACACTCTTCAAGCATCATGACAAAATGCCACATGACTACAGAACTAGATGTTCTGCCAAGGAATTTTATTGAGTCCCATCATTGTGATACAGTGAGTTTTACTGAAGAAAGTGACCTTTTAAATCATTCACTTACACAAGGCTCCAATCATCTGTCCAAAAATTCTGAATGGTGTTCATCGTCTCCGTTTTCTGTATTTGGTACTGCACCTTGGAAGGTTGAACATTTCACCGATGAATATGTACCCAAAGGGGACAAATTTTTGAGTTATAATACTATGCAGAATATTCCTACTGAAGAAGATTTCCCTGCCTCAAGCTGTATAAACACTGAGCTAGATTACGAATATTGTGTTACTCCCAAGCAAAGTCATGGACGCCAGTCAAATGATATCATCTTCCAAAAGGTTGTCTCTTCTAATAAATTGGCTGATGGGACAGAATGGTTATATTTAGACTCTTCTTCAACAGACAATACAAATAATTGTGCAGTACCAACATTTCACATCCCTTCACCTTATTGTAACAAGGGAGGCAATCCAAGGGATGGACTGGAATCTCAAAATTCTGGACCAGATCATGTTCCTAAGGGAAGATCAAGGAGAAGTCGTTCAGCTCCACCATTTTACAAAGGCAAGAGCAAATTCTCCACCATATATAACTATATGACCACCACAGCAGGAGGAGAATCTGATGCTCATATAGTCCATAATCCCCCTAATTTACCAGGTTTGCTTTTGGCATGTATAGTATCTTATTATTCTTCTGTGAGACAATGTGCAGCATTAACTATTGTTGTGTTTGTTTCATGCAGTAACCAGAGAATTAGAACATTCATCCCAATCTTTTGGTGCATCTCAGCACTACTTTGAACCAAGTGTAGCTGAAGATCCTCTGCTCTACTCCAGGTATTGCGCTTGTTTATATCCCCTTCCTTGAATGCCCTATTAATTTGTAAACTGCATTTTCCAGTGTTTTACTCGCTCTGGTCTTGTATTCAGAACGTATATGGAGAAAATGCCACACACCTTGCAAAGCATGACTGGAATCCAAAGGAGTGAAGGGTTCAAGAAGTCTCAATGTTTTCAGCTTTACAATACCAATTCAGTTGAAGGTAATACATAATTTACTGATTGTCGAACTTTAAATGCTGTTAGCTTTAAGGACTCCAATGAACTGGAAGCTAGAGCATGGTTGGATGGAATCATGGAAGTAGGATTTATGAGAAGCATTTTGTTAGGTTCAATAATTGTGAAAGGGATCCATGTAATGTGATTTTTTTTTTTTGAGAAAAGATCAATATATATATAAAAGGAGATCGAGAAGATCTCGGGACTACAAAGAGGACAGCTCCTATATGGGCTAAAACAGAAGCAAAACAAAAAAACGAAGGCCTCCACCTTTCCTATCTCCTCAATAGAGTATCAAACCTAAAAACCATATCATTAAAAAAGGTGCCCCTCAGCTCAGTGAAAATGCTTCCCCAAATATGGAGAAAGGCCTTAATACTAATAATGATATCCTGAAAAGCGCCTTCTTGTCCTCTAAAAACCCTCCTATTCCGCTCCCACCAAATACCCCAAATGACTGCAAATGGGGTCATCCTCCATAGAATCTTGCCCCTAGCAGATAGATCGATCTTGGGCCACCCTCTCAACATAGCACCTACCGATCCCGGCATGACCCAGTGATTATATGAGCATCATTCAGAAAGGGGTTGGGGCCTTGAAGACTCACTTTTATCAAATCCTTAGGATATCAAATCCTTCTATATTTTAAGAATCTAATGGATTATCCAACTGAAAATGCTGTATGGGAGTTGGAGTTCGACATGTGCATGGAGTGTTGGATTCTGCAAATTCTGAAAATAGGATTTGTGGACTCGAAAATATATTTTAAATAATGTAAAAAAAAAGTAATTAGTTCCATACAATAATAAGGATAATAATGGAATCTAGGGGATATGCTATGATTTATCATACACTTGTAGGTAGACAAGAGAATACATATTTGTAATGTTATATTTGCCCAGAGAAAATTTCAATCGGAAAAGATGGAAATCATAATCAATAATTTTGAAGTATTATCTTACAATTAAGAAAATAAAAAAAGAAATCCAAAAGTGTCACACCCGAATTTGTGGAGCGTAGGAGTCCGGCATGTGCTTGACTTTAAGAGGAACCCATGCAAGATGGTCAAAAAGGATCTCAAATTATTTTTGTTGTTTTGGGAATCATTGTGACCCTTGCAGTTCTGCTTGTACTATTTTTCTTATTATAATTTCCTTTATTCCAAAAGAAATTATTGATTGATTGATCCAACCAATACTAACTCACCCCTGTGACTTTACCTCAAATGAATTGGAAGATTCAAAAAATGTCGGGAGCAAGTGGCGAAACAACAATCCACAGACTACAGTTGAGAACGTTAGTGATTTTCAAATGGTCAGTCTATTACAGATAAGTCTGCCACTAGTTTACTGTTATACAGGTTCAATTTCTTGATTCCTTCTTTAATCTATTCACTGATTTGTCCTTTTTTTTATAGGATGGAGATAACTCACATAATTTGCATGATCAAGATGATATACTTGACATCTCTTCTGGGCTCTTGCACCTTGCTGGTGGTTCAGTAGTTCCTGAATCAATTGGTAAGGATTGCCTTGAGAATGCAAAGGTTCTCCTACAGCTGGATAAAAAATTTATTCCTGTTGTGGCTGGTGTAACACTCGCTGTTATTGACCAGGTCTGTGTACTTGACTTATTTTGTTAATGCTGTTTTATTCCTCTGTGATGATGACCTAAAGATTGGTGCTTTCTAAGTGCAGCACTTTTGAGTGTATGTTCACATGATGTGTAATGAAAGAAGATTTTAGAGTGTATGTCCATTTGATCTGACTGGCAGCCAAGTATTGAATTGTGTACAGTTTAGGGTTCCAAATGTTGGTTGTGTCTTTATTTTCCCTATTTCATTGTAAATTTGGGTATGAGCAGTATTTCTTTGTCTTTCACCTCATTAATATAAATATGTGGGAAATCGTGCTCTAGATATACACAATTTCTCCTCCATTCTTCTATCCTATCCTCTTCTCTCCTCTTTCTCTTCTTCTCTTCTCTTCTTTCCTATTCTACTTAATTTTTCACTTTACTGATTTAATTTAAACCCTAGTTATGTGAAGTTTAGAACATGGTATCAGAGCAGGTACCTAGGGTGCTATGTTTCGAGCCCTAGGGTTGTCACAGGTGGTAGAACCACATGGTTGGGTCTTATGCCTAGGGCAAACCACAAATTTATTTTTGGTGTTGGGTTTATTTCCCCTTCGTACTATTCATCGCACTGTTTATTGTTACTGTTCATCATACTGTTCATGGGGTATCATTCACCGCATTGTTCACGGAGTACTGTTTATCGTTATTATTCACGGTTATTGTTTACAGAGTACTATTCACTATGCTATCCACCGTTACTTTTAATGGGAGTACTATTCATAGGGTATGTGGCAAGTTTTTTTGGGACTTCTAGTGCAAACCGTAGGTTGAAATATGTCCATTGATAGTTCATTTGGTGATTCATTTGCCGCATCCGGAGTGATGAGTGGTATGTCACTTGTGTGTACCCATAGTGACCATCACCCAGGGTTGCAGCTCACTACAATGAAGTTGGATGGGTGAATTACCTAGAGTGGGCATGGTCTGCCCGTATGTATATTAGTGGATGTGGTAGGTTGGGGTACATTAATGGAAAGGTGGTAGCATTAGCCATAACTGATTCTACCTATGATAGAGTGGGAGGCTGAAAACCTCATGGTGATGTCATGACTGGAACATTCTATGCAGTCACATATTAGTAAGAGTTTCTTGTTTCTCTCAACTGCAAAGGAGACATGTGATGATGTAACATAGACTTATGCCCAAGTTGGGAATTTTGTGAAATTGTTCAAGTTGTAGCAGGGAATATCCCATCTTCGTCAGGGGGAGATGTCCTTAGGGATGTATTATGCTACTCTATGGGGTCAGTGGGCGGAGTTGGACCATTACTAGAGCTATACCCCAATTTTTGCTACTGATGTGTCAGGATATAGAGCCATGGTAGAATGCGAATGGATATTTGAATTCCTCGCCGGCCTGAATCAGAGATAAAAGCATGTTAGAGTTCAGATTTTAGGTGGAAATCCTCCACCTTCTACATTGTCTCAGGTTTATGCCTACATTTAGAGTAAAGAGAGCAGGCAACGTGCTATGTTCTCCAAGCCTGGACAAAACTCTCTTTTTCATGATATGTCTACACTTGCGACGTTGACTCGGAAAATGAAAAAGGCAACCCCGAAAATATTCGAAAAGGGTGATGATAAGGACAAGCTGAAGTGTGAGCATTATGGGCGAAGAAGTCACACGAAGGAGACATGTTGGAATTTGCATGGTCGACCACTTCAGTTCAACTCCAGTTCCAAACAGGGGTCATCTATAATGCACTTGGTATCCCAGGATGTAATTCAGTCAATTTCTACATCTCCTGGGGATATGGTCATGCTTTCCAGTGATAAGATGGAAAAGTTGAGACGGATGATGTCTTAACTCGATGGACAATTTAGTGCTCCTACTTCCACTTTCGTTTACTTAGGCACTTATGGATCAACCCCATCTTGTGTTCTCCACACCTTCTGGGCCCTTTTTAGGTCATCAATTCTGGGGCCTCTGATCACATGATTGTTATGTTATCAATTTTTTATCTTACAATATTTACTTAGATAAAGACAAGTTTCGAATTGATGATGGTACTCTTTCCTCAATACCTGGAAATGCTATGTGGCTGTCACACCATCCCTAACCTTGTCTTCCGTTTTTCATGTTCCTAAGTTCACTATTAATCTTTCTTCTGTTAGTAGTATTAAAAAAAAATTGAATTGTAGTGTCACCTTCTATCCACTTCAATATGCTTGGTCGTATTGTGCTGAATTAGATTGTGGGCAATAATGATGGATGTTTTGTTGTCACGGTAGAGCTTCACTGGCTCTTTAACTTTCAGCTCGAGTTCATGAATTAGGGTCCTTAGCCATAGGAGTTTAGCCAACCCATGAGCTATTGCTCTATACACCACCACAATGCTGGATTTAGCCATAAATGTCTATTTCTTGCTCCACCATGTCACTAGATTGCCTCCAATAAACGTATAGTGGTTACAGGTGGATCTCCTGTCATCAAGAGAACCGCATACTTTATACATCCAGCTAGAATAAGGGCCATGGTAACTTTGCAGCCAAGGACAAAAGCACATGGATATAGTTAACTCGTCCATTTGGGTATATCCTTTGGCAATTAAGCGAGTCTTAATCCTCTCAGTTCATCCATCAGGCTTATGCTTGACAGTGAATACCCACTTGCATCCTACATCCCTTCAACATGGAAACGTCAACCAAGTCCCAAGTATCATTCTTAACAAGGATCCGCATTTCCTCTTGCATTGCATTTTTCCATTTGGGATACGAGACATTTTTGCAACACTCGAAGGAATAATGACAAATGAGATGGTAGATGTAAAAGCGCAAAGGGAAGAAGACAAGGAAGAGTAAGAGACGTGGTTAGAGATAGGGTGTATAGTGCAATAATGTTGACCCTTACGTAGGGCAATAGGAACATCAAGGTCATCAAGAAATGTACTAGGGTCAACTGTAGGAGAAAAGAAGCAATGTTACTTGGATCAAGGGATCAAACAGTCATGGTAGATCCACTATGGCTCGGACCTTCTGTGACCTTTTGGGGTCAGACCTGAATAAATGGGAACCATAAGAGGACACCTCTCTTCTAGCTGGGCTTCACTGCTGTTTCCCCTGGGAGACCTCCCAACTAAGTCTCAACATCTCTCCTTTGTATGTCCAATCTTGCCACATGATCACACTTGATCTTGTCTTTGTTTTTTCAAACAGGTCCTCGTCCACTCATCTTGCGGGGACCACTTTAGCCTCCCCTAATGGTTGAATAGGAAGAGACAAGTGCAGAGTGATCGGGCACATAATGTGTGACCACAGCGGCCTTACGGATTTTTTTCCCTTAGCACAAGTGAATAGATCTCACTGATAGATGCAAGCTCCCCCTTACTTAGAATCTGTACCCGGCTCAACTCCTTACCAGAGTTCAAGCTTGTCGGAAAACTAAATACCCTATCCTACTCAATGAGCTTGCGATGAATACTGGCATCCTCCGTACACCGCCATTGAACAACTTAGTAGTGATCAAGTTCTTCCCATTTATCCCGAGAAGATGGAAAATAGGTAGCCAATGTCTTGTCTCCTTGATGGAGAGATCAACCTCTTGGCGCAGTTGATAATCCCTAGCGATATTGTGATGTTGAGAATAGGTATGAGCAATAGTGTCCCACACCTCCTTGGCTGTCTCCAAGAACAAAAGGCCTTAACTAACGTCGGGTTGCATGTAGTTCAAAAGCCATGAGATAATAAGGGAGTTTTCACAATCCCATTTCTCAAAGAGAAGATTATCATGTTTTGGTGCTTGAAATTCCCATTTATGTAATCGTATTTTCGTCGACCATGTATATGTTGCTTAGTGGATTGAAACCATTCCAAATAGTTTGTCTCATCTAACTTGATCGTAGTGATTTGCAAGTTGGGGTGGTCCCCTTGGCTGCTCATAAGAGATAATCCGAGTGAGGTCACTTCCGAGCCTCTCGCAGACGACATCCGAACTTGAAATGAACAATGGGCGCAACCACTCCAAAGAAGAGTAATAGATTTCAATAACCAAGCCCCCAAAGGGCAACTAACCATGCGCAAGCTAAACCCGAGTAGCAAGGGCAGTCAAAAAATGCCCGAAAATAGGGGTACTATTCACAGATCTATTCACACGGATAAATCTTCGTCGGCCACTCAAAACTTCACGGAATGGGCCATGGCTGGATTCTTTGGACTTCAATTGTTGTCACGGTCTAGACCTTACCAGTCAAGCATGACAGATAACTCTCCCTTGGAGTGGGGAAAAGAGAAACCCGAAACTGAATTTTTTGTTCTCTGAAAATCCTAAATCATGTTGAAAAATCCCACAAAAAAAATGTGATAATTCTTCTAAAAACAGACTTCACCAACTCACTTAGGTGGAACTTCAAAAGATGTAGAGCTTCGAGGGGCCATATGGTTGTTTACATTAGTTGTACGGCCAAAGGAGAGCTTCGTGGGTCTGACTGTATACAGCTGGGTTTTCCTCAAACATGCTCTGATACCAAGTAGGAAGACAATGAAGGAGAATAGGGAGAGAAAGGAAGGGAGAAGAAGATGAGGAGGAGAATAGGAGTTAGCGTCCTAAGACCCTCTCCCAAGCTCTTTTATGATAAAACAAATCTTATAATACCAAATATGTCCCATACATAAATACATGACCATTATGCCCCCATCCTAATGTAGAACATACGTACAAGGGAAATAAAACATTTCTCAACTCTTTCATATAATAACCCAATCACCTATCATTTGTACATTTGGTTAACTGGTTAAATCTGGCAATATCTGGGTGGTCACCTCTGTCATCCTTCTTGGTTTTGGTTCCAGTACTCACACACTCCTGGATATGGTTGATATCCCTGGAATAAATTTTCTTTTAGCTAGTCATTAATTATTTGGCTGTGGGCCTTCCTGGTGCCTATACGCATATCCCTTATGCTTTAGCTGCTGTTCTACTAATTTGTTTGCTTACTGGTCTATCACACTATAGAGTTGCTTTAACTGATAACTTGTAGGCTTATTGCTGTCTTCGTACTACTACCTGTCAGTCCTCTTTCAATGTGTTTGCCACTTGGCATACTTTACAAGGGTGTTGCCGAAACCAAAGTGCAAACCCTGTCTTGTCGTATCTTCCCCTGAGACCTGTATATTGGATTCTAGTCTTAGACTCTTACAAATGCTTGCAGAATCATTTTTATTTTATCTTTTGAGATACTTGATGATTCTGATTGTACATATTTTTCAATGAAAAAAACTCTTTCAAATTTCAAATTTTATCTAAGCTTATGTAAAATGGAGGGACAACATGAAGAGCTTGAATTTCCTTCTGGCAGTTGTTCGCAAACATTTGGCTGTGATTATAACACTAACAAGTGTACCTGTTTTACAGCATGCTGCAGATGAAAGAATCCGACTGGAAGAACTTCGTCAAAAGGTTATCTTTGCTTTTCGAATTCTAACTTCTTGTAACTTCTTCATATATATTGTGGCTCATGAAGTTATTTCAATTCTTAGGTTCTATCTGGTGAAGGGAAGACAGTTGCTTATCTGGACTCTGAGCAGGAGTTGGTATGTCCACATTTAATGTACAAGGATTGTATATGGTGCTAATGACTGGTTTTAATCAAATATCTGGGATTCTTTTAGGTTCTTTTGGTAGTAACATTTTACCTGTGGTCCAAAATTTGAAACAACAGGTACTACCTGAGATTGGGTACCAGTTGCTGCAGAACTATACTGAGCAGATACAGAATTGGGGTTGGATCTGCAATGTCCACGCTCAGGGCTCTGGGTCTTTTACAAAGTAATTTCTTTCTTTTATGCTATATTTTAACCTTTTATGCTTTTGTGATATTATATATTATTCCTTTAATATTTTGATGACATTCCGCATATTTATTTGTTGTGCATGAATTGCTTGAGCTTGAGCTTGGTTTTATTTTATATTTTATTTTGCATAAAAAAGTTTAAAGGAATCAGAAGAATCTTAATTGACCAATTAAAAATATATCTTTTGAACCAATTGTAACGTTTTGTGCAGGAATTTGAACGTTCTACATAGGCGGTTGCCCGCTGCCACTCTTCTTGCGGTGAAAACACATCACTTTTCTTTATTTATTAGCTCAGTTAACTTCAGTTGCAAGATGAAATCATTTTATTTTCTTGGACACATCTTTTAAGTAGCAGTTTCTAGTTTTAGCAGAGTATTAAATGGATAAGATCTCTTCAAAGTTGTTAATAAAATCATTGGGAGATCCTGAGATCTCCTTCACACAAGAAATTGTTTCGAATTCCTCAAGTTACGAGGGGATTTGCAACCTAACTTTCCATGTTCAACCATTTTGTTTTGAGTCAAAGTTGGACAGTGGTTCCTCCGACAGTAGTGAAACTTATATTTGAAGTTTTGACAGTGCTACAGGCTGCTCGTCTGTGTTTTTTTGGCATCTCATTAATGTTTTGACCATTTTTTTACTGGTCATGCAGGTACCTTGTATTTTAGGTGTCAATTTATCTGACAAAGATCTTGTAGAATTTCTGGAGCAGGTAATTAGAGCACATAGTAATTTTCACTTTCCTTTAATCATAAATGTCTTTTCTTTGTAATCAAACCTTTTTTCAAATTATACTTTCTGGCATTCTCACTCCAGTTTGTGTTACAATCTCTAGCTGGCTGAGACAGATGGATCATCAAGTATGCCACCGTCTGTTCGTCGAGTCCTCAATTTCAAAGCATGCAGAGGTAGATATGTTTAGATCCTCAGACTTGGACATCTGCAAGAAATTCCACTCTGAAACAATTCTTATTCTTATTCTTCTTAATAATAATAAATTTATTACCATTACTACTATTATTTTTTGCACGTAAAGCATTTAGATAGGAATCTTATGTTGTCTTGTCACATAGTTTGCTGACATTGTTTTTCAAATTTGACGGTTAAGGTGCAATCATGTTTGGGGATGCCTTGTTACCTTCAGAATGTTCGCTCATTGTTGAAGAACTAAAGCAGACCTCACTGTGTTTCCAAGTGAGTTCATAGTTGTCAAAACATTCACAGTTCAAATTGGTTAGATGGGATTTTTTGAGGTTAGGTGATGGTCTTGCTGAAAACAGAAGAACCATTTACAGATTTTAGAAAATTCTTAACTTCCTCCCCGAACTAACCAAGATGTTGTGTTACAGTGTGCTCATGGGCGACCCACTACTGTCCCTCTAGTCAACTTGGAGGCCTTGCACAAGCAGATTGCCAACCTTGGATTGTGGAATGGGGGTTTAGATGAGTCATGGCACGGGCTCCGTCAAAATAGACCTAGTCTTGAACGTGCAACACAGCGTTTGATCTCTGCTAGAGATCAGTGCGGATGAATAGCTAAGGTCACTTTCCTAATAATCACGGTGAGAGTGAGTGTGAGAGTGTGTGTGGTGTGAGAGAGAGAGAGAGAGAGAGAGAGGTTCCTCTTCGTTTTTTAAGAGTGGGTGTCCAAATAAAAAATTATAGGGAGTGTATATGTAAAAAATGGTGAGTGGGTGGCAAATGGGTATGCTTTGTAATAGTTATATTAGATTGGCACCAGTACATAGACAAACGAATTTTCAAGATATGGATTGATGGACAAAACTGAAAGAAATTCTTTGTATAGAGAATAAATGAGCCAAGTGATGATACATTAGTAAACAGCTTTTTCCTATTATAACGTGTTTAGGGTACAGAGATTGATCCTCCCTTGATTCCCCTTACAAGTCTTAAACATTTGGCAGATCGTTTGCTGTTAAATGATCCACCAAAAGCTGTAAGGGCTTGATCTTATCAGCTCCAACAAGGAACACACATTCATGAGCAAACTAGGCAAGCTGTGAACAGAACATGTGGAGTGTTAGCTTTATCAAAGAGAGCAATAAAATACCTTTTCATCTCACAATGATTTCTTATGCGTTTAAAGAACAAATTCTTCACTATAATAGGAAAAACTAAACATCCCATAAAAAAAATCTCACTGCTGGAACCAAGGGTTCTTGCATTATATAGTAAGAATCACCTATTACACCCTAAACCCACGAAAGAGCTAAACATATTCCCACCACAGAACTGCACCTCTGATCCTAAAACAAAGGGTGATAGATTAGCCATGTTATGGGCACCGCAAAGTGTTGACCAGCTCTTTTGCTAATCATCAAATACAAGATGAATAGATCATCCCACTAGCGACCGTAACATTTTATGGATCAGTTTCAATTTGTCAATAAAAGGTTGTGCTTAATGAGGTTGAATTTTCTTCCGTTTAATCCACAGCCATAAGTCTGTAACCAATTACAGATCAACACTCATAACTGGTTCTCCACTAGATCAGTTGCTAAATCACGGCTTTTGATCCAAACCACCTGATGCTACAGATCATCTTTCCCAACTGTATCTGTGCTTTCTTTACTATCTGTGGAGGTACACAAGGCCTTCCAGACAGGAACCAACATTTTCACCGGTGGTCGCAATTCCTGCACAATGAGTTCTACCTCTATCAGAAAGTATTGATATCCAAGTCAAGACTATTTCTGCTTTTTGTGATTTTCCGAATGAGTGAGAAGTCGCTAATTGGTTCTGCAGCTGCTTATTAAAAAAGAAAAATAACAAGAATGACATTATTAGTTCATCAGCTAGATTGCTGTCCACATGGCCAAGCCTATCCTTGGTGTCAAGTTCTAGCTCATTCACCAGATTTCCTCCAAAAAATTTATAAACAGACCACAATCAGTTATGACAGAGGCATGAACCAAGAAGACTTTACCTGGAAAACTAACATCAGTTCTGCTTCCCCACGCATAACCAAAGCCAGACTCCAGTAACAAGTAACTGGGGTCACACACTCATTCAACACAGGTTTCAAAATCTTTCCAATGGGAACAAAGCGGCGAACAACTCTCCCACTACACAGAAAAACAGAATCATGTTTAGAACCTCATAAGAATAAAAAGTGGACAAATGAGACTGCAACGATGACACTATTCTGTTGATGTCTGTTCTACCACCTGGTACTCAAAAGATGTCAATAAATAAATCAATCAATGGATAATACACCATTGATTCTGGTGGGTTCCAACTCTCCTTGAGGCCATCCCCTGGAAAGAGTAGGGTAATAACTGGACTGAACTTATTACCCCTGAAGATTTCGTTTGCAGATGGGACCGGTTATGTTCTAGAGACAGTGTGTAATTTTTCTCTGGTCTTTTTGTTCCGGTCCTAGCCGGCGTCGTGTTTTTCTTGTTTTTTTTTTTTTTTTGGTGGCCTCTTGGTCTTCTCTGTGTCTCTCTATGCCTTTTGGTCTCCTTTCAATAAAGTATATACTTATCAAAAAAAAAAGTGGCTCAGTCCACATTAACTCTCCCAGTACACTCCGGCACGAGTGGAAGGGGTGACTATTGTGCCCCGGGGGACTAGTCGGGATGCTCTAAGAGGCCCGGATACCCATGGTTTAAACAAAATGGATAATATAATATACTAAGCCAGAAAAACAAACGAAAATCAAATATTACGTTGTGATTTTCATTCCACAGTCCACCAAAAATCGGCGAAGGACAGTTTTCCGGTGGTACACATCTTGTGGCAAGGATGGGACCACATGACCAACATACATTAAATTTAGAATCAATGCCAGCATTGCCTGAAACCACACCACAAAGGCAATGAACGAAACCCCTGACAGCCAAGCCACAGTTATGTTCTATGGATGTGATTTTTTTTTTGACGAATTATTTATCTATTTATTTATTTTGATCTATATTTATACATTTATAAACCACAGTTATATTCTAATTCTGACCTCTAAACCACCCAGCTTACACACCTCCAAACCATGTAGGAAACTCCTATGTAGGGTGACGCTCCTACTCTAGAACCGTGCTTCCACAATTCTAACTTGGAAACGTCTCGGATTCGCGGTTCTAAGTTGACAGAACCCGAACTTGTTGGAGACAGACTCATGATTTGCTAAACAGGTGTCGACAGAAAATTTAAGAAAAAAAATAATATGCATATATTGTACCACAGAAATAACATTATAAACTTCAAGTAGAATTTATTAATCACTAATTTATCACATTATTTGGACTAGTGAAAAATAATATGCATATGTTTTATATATATAACTCCATTGGTGTTGTGTTTACACTGCATTGCTGGTCCCAAGCCCGGATGAAGGAGGAGGGTTACATCAGGTTGGCAGCCGGTGTAAACTTTTGCAGATTGATAAGGATGTTACCCATAGAATTAGAGCTAGGTGGCTAAAGTGGAGATGTGCTTCCGGAGTGTTATGTAATTGACGCGTGCCAATCAGACTAAAAGGAAAATTCTATAATACGGCAATAAGACCAGTAAAATGCTTTATGGAAGAGAATGTTGGACAATCAAGAAACAACATGTTCATAAAATGAGTATAGCTGATTTAGGTAAGGGTCAAATTCAAATAAAAAATGCCTGTAAAAAACTTAAAAAAATTTAAACACGGGCATTATTCTTTGCTAGAAATTAGCACACTGATTTCCAAAAACCTTATTGCAGATTATTCATAAGCTTGTTTTTCATTACTCTAATTTTGGAACCGAGGAAGATACTCTTCTCATTTTTTTTTATTAAGAAAATACTCTTCTCATTAAATCATGCCAAACAATGGTAAGAAATAAGTATCAATGTGTCAATACAAAAGTAAGAACCTATTTAGGTCTCAAGTTGGCTGGTTCTAGCTCCTACAGCATGGGTCACGAACCAGGAGGCGAAGCAAATTCTTGGTGGAGTACAGGCTATTAACCTTTATTTCCTCTAACAAGTGCTTCTAACCTATATTTGCTCTAACCAAACCAATGTTCGTAAGAAAATAATTCATTACTAACTTTTGCCAAAAAAAATCCACATCCATGCTCTTATCAAGGGTGAAACTTATCGGGGAACATAAAAGAAGTACCTCCCAAAGTGTGTTTCAAGTTGCACCCCAAATCCTGGCATAATCACAACAGACTCTGCATAAAATTCAAGCATGAAATAAAGTAAGGAGATAGCTTATTTCCTCGCACAAAATAGAGAATTGGCATTCAAACCATACAAAGTAATTTCTACTAAGTGGAATGCCTCTTAAGGAATTGAAATAATCCCTAAAGAGATAAGGGATAAGAACCAAGGTGTGGAAGCTATTCAAAATTGGTTCAACTTAAGCTGGAGTAGAAGCAGGTAAACCACTTTTCTAATTCTAATGCGAGATAGGAAATGAGACCCTACAATTAACTTAGACAAAGACACCATTGTCATTTCCAAAGACAAATTTGAGGCATGAAACCTTGCAGTCCACACCAAAACCCATAGTCGCTACATTAATTCCATTATATCATACAATGTAAAACTTAACAGCATATCAAGTAAATTTAACATTAAAAAGTTTATCATAAAGGGAAAAATGGGATAAACTAAATTTTACAAGTACAATAAAAGTTCCACCTAGGAACAAGGATAGAGTACATTGAGATTTACAAAAGTGCTAATGGAATGAGAGCTATCCGAACATTACAAGCTATTTTGTACAGTGGTACAATTTTTTTTGATTGAGCCACGAATAGCCCAAAGGCCCCAAACCAACTTGTTCTTGCAGCTGTCCAGATCCAAAGCTTTGAATTGAGGGCTCATAGTTTTCTCAAAAATAAATTTTTTTTCAAGAATAAACTAGTTGGATAAGTATTCAAGTGACTCCTCCATTGTCTGAATGGCAAAAATTGGCTGACTGGTTTTAAATTAAAATCTGAGCATTATGGTGTGATGATTTTAATAAGCCATTAATAATATAATGTTACTTGCATTATTCTTTTGATATATCAATATTTGCATATCTAATATTTGATTTATAGAAGTTTTACTATCTTTGATCTAAGAAATTTAATTAGGCACGGATGACGATGATGATGAATCGGTTTCATTTTCTTCCTATTTATTGTAAGTTAATTAATATACAATTTATTTAAAAATACGGATTCAATTTCCTTTCGACTTTAAGACGGATGATTTTCCTTCTAATTTGTTAGAACTTCTTTTAAATTTTTGTTAGCTTGTTCCTGTCATGAATCATGGAACTTCTTATATTACCAAATAATGGTAGATGCTGTATCTTTTAAACTTGATGAAAGTGAACGATGGGTAATTTAAGCATTTCTTTTTCACACGTTAATTATATTTATTTATAGCTCTAAATAGAGTCAAATGGCAAAAGAGAATTCGTGTTGCCGACCCCGAATAGTAGGGAATAGGCATATATGATGATGAAAAATATAATCCATAAAATTCAATGACTTAGAAGTTTACACTATGCATCAGTATTTTACTAATCAGACCAGGAAATAATTTTTTTAAAGTTTTTAATTATTGGATTTGTTATTGTGAAAATCCCTCCCAAATACAGATCTTGGATGACCCATCCCCCCATTAGTGAGAACATCAGCAATTCAATTTTGCTTCCCTATAAATATGAGACAACTGAAAATCTCCTATCCCAGTAAGGTATGCAAATATCTTTAATGCGTGAGAAACCATAATTTTGAGCATATTACCTTTCTTGATGGACTTCCAGTGCAATGACTTGACAAGGAAGACACCAAGAAGAATGTTCCAAATGAAAAAAGCACCTGGTTTTTCCTGTCGTTGGAAGGTGATCATGTCAATAACATATCCAGTCTCAAGATTAAAAATCTAGCGACATTTTTTGAAATTTTGGGAAAAATGATAACAATTTTTTTTGCTTTTTCTTACAAAGTAGATTGAGAATTTCTGAATATTTTGGTGTGTATAATTTAACAACTAAGATATTTTCAGAATATCTTTATTTTTTTTTGTCCACTTTCCCAAGATATTTACAATAAAACCCCAGGACAACCGAGAGGTTGAAAATATCCCAATAACTCCCCTTGTCTTAAATCTCCCAACAAGGAGATTTCTGACTAGAATCACGTCCAATGCAGAGACCTGATACTCAGAATGCCAGTGACAAGTAGACACTGTGGCACGTAGCCATAAAATCAGTCTTCCAAAATAAGTGGTCAATCAAAAGCTCATTTGCACTTAATTCCATCCATAATGCAAAATTATGTCTAGTTTTCTATCAAGTGGATATGTATCCCAAACCTTGAAATCTAAGAAGATGAACAGAAGATGACAGCAAAGAGAAACCATTAATTACCTTTGATAGTAAGAGATAACAGGCATTTGCCAGCAAGAGAAGAATGGTAAGGTACAACAGGAAACTCCTTGCACTACTCTTCTGGACCAAAATATGGTGAGAATCAATTGCTTGAAGAGGCCCTTCGTGATCATCATGAATATAGATATATCTCCCTTTAACCAGAGGGACAATGGTCATTCTTAAAAGGAAGCAGACAACCTCTAACTCATTCAGCTAATCCTTGGCTATGCCTGCATCAACAACCGAATGGACCACAATTGTCAATCTTTCTAGAATGTTGGTACATTGAAACTTGTAAGCAAACAAGATTCTTACAACCTACCAAGAAGTAACGGTAACCATCAAAAGTGCTCATACATTTAAGCATAGGACCGTAAGAAAAATAGCTGCTATCAAACCCATGTAGAGAATCCAAAATGTAGGTTAGGCATGTACCAGGTAGATACAGAACTGTTTCCCAGAACATTCAAGCCTGGTTATTATAATGTGCTAAATAATCTAATGTATAGTTTAGATAATATCTAATTTCTTATCGATAAGATGTAAAGAAAATATCTGTTCTTGGTTTCTGAAATGTTTAGCAAGTGATCAGATTCAATAAGGCAAACTACGAAATGGTACCAGTGCTTACAAGCTTTCAGCATCCCCCAGCTGCTGGACATACATGCTCAAAAATGCCAGCCATTAGCACGCCAAAATCTCCGTGCATTTTCACTGCAACGAGCATCTTTTACCTTTAGAAAAAGCTTGTAAGCCCTCTCTACTTTATTTGCATTCAACAGCTTGTTATTTAATTTGCTGTAGATAATTTTGCTAGGGCAAAATCCTTTACGTAATGATTCCTCCATGACAAGTACAGCATTGTCCAGCTGTCCTATATTGCAAAGCCCATTAACAACATAGTCATAAACCTCCATATCAGAAGAATAACCACTTTCTTGCATCTCATCCCAGACCTTCAACACCATTCCACATTTACCAAATCTCGACAGTCTCATGAGTAACAGCTTATAAGCTTTTAATGATATCCTACATCCTACTTTTCTCGCTTTCTTGTATATCATCATAGCAGCATGAGGTGGACCAAATCTACACAAAGGTTCAATAAAAGATGTAACTGTCCCTGTACTGGGAAGAATCCCTCTCTCTAACATCTCATCAAACATTTCGAGTGCATCAGCAACTCTTCGGGACTTAAGAAAAGCGCTAATCAGTATAGTATAAGTATCTATATCCGGTGAACAGTTCTTCCCCAACATATCCTCGTAATATTTAACACATTCATCTAAATGTCCAACTGAAACAAAATTAGAAATCATTGCATTGTAAGCTACAGTGTCTGGTGCACAACCTTTCTCCTCCATTTTGACAAAGACCTCAATGGCTTCATCAACTTGACCAGCTCTACCCAAACCCTCAAGACGGTGACTAAAAGTCAGACAATCAGGAGTCAATCCATCAGCTACCATTGCTTTAAAATTCCTCTCAATTTCACTCATTCTACCTAATTTCGACCATCCACCAATGATAACATTATACGTTGTACAGTTAAAGGGTAACTTCCCTTTCATCGCATTAGAGAACGAATTTGCGGTTCCAACGTGGGATCGTTGACAGAGACACCGTAAAAGCACATTAAAAGACTCGGTATCGCATTTTGACCCAAACTCTTCTAATCTTCCAAACATTTGGACTGCTTTAGACACTCGGCGAGCCCTAACGAAGCTGTCCATAACAATTGACAAGGTTTCGGAACTAGGGTGTATCCCCTGTTTGGTCATTTCACACAAGATTTCTTCCATGAAATTGAAGAATCTTCTTCTGCCCAACGCTTTAAGAATTATATGGTAAGTCTTAAGGTCTTTTGGAATAGCGGGCTGCTTGATCGCCCAATGAAAAAATGCAACCATTGCCTCTCCGCCTAAATTCCCTCTATTTACTACTTCCGCAACAATCTCCACCGTTAAATCCACACCAGTGGCTGCTAACGCAGATTCAATTGCAGATTTTCCTTTCAGTTTCTGAAGGAAAATCCCTCGCAATTTCTCTCCGGAAGATAAAAACTGATCGACCGCCCTAATTTCGACCTGTTTCTCAGGAAAAGTTTCTGCAAGTCGTTGGTAATTTAGGGTTTTGGGATTGATTGATAACAGCTCGGAGAGTTCTTCCAACACGTGATGTTCGTTGAGATTAGAGTGGTGTTTCATCTGGTTGTCCAATTGTTTGAGACTCGAAGAGTTTGGTGGCAACTCTAGGGTTGAAAATGAAGAGAGGGGAGATGAAGGGTACCTGATTCTGTTGAGGAATGGGAAAAACCCTAAAAATCTTTGAGTTCGAAACGCCATTAATGGAGATGGTGCGTTTAGTTTGTTCTAGCAGAATCGTCTCGCTTCCAGAAGAATAACGGTCGACTGCGTAGTAGACCAGTAACTAACCTGAAACTCAGATGAGGTAAATGGACAGCAGATAGAGGAGAGAGAGAGTCTCCGGTCTCCAGTCTCCAGTCTCCAGTAGGGGTCTCAACGGGTTGGTTCATAAGGTACCAAGAACCGGAACAAATATTGTCCGTTCTTATCGGGTCAGGTTCCAATCGGTTCCAGTTCTCAAAATGATGGATCTGGAACCGGAACCGGAACCTATGGTTTGGTTTCAGACTTTCAGTCGGTTCCGGTTCCGGTTCCGGGTATATCGGTTCCAATCTTAATAAAATGACAACTTTAATATATATATATATATATAGTTCTGGCTCCTATCGGTTTCAGTTCTCAAAATGATGGATCTGGAATCGGAACTGGAACATAATGTTTGGTTTCAATCGATTCTGGTTCCGGTTCTGGGTACATTTGTTCCAATATTAATAAAATGACAATTTTAACACTATATTTATATATATTAACATTGTGGTTCCAGTTTCCATCGGTTTGGTTCCAATATCAAGCCACCTAAAACCGGAATTGTTATAATCGGTCGGTTTGGTTTGGTTCTTATTTAGTCGGTTTCTAAAAGTGTAAAATGAATTTTTGGTTCGGGATCTGATTTGGTTCCAGTTAAACGGATACAAATTGACACCCCTACTCTCCACCATCCACCATCTTGTGATGTAGTGGAGATTGAAAATCGCTTCGATCGGATATTACCAGTCATCCGATTGAATTACATACAATCAAAGGATACATCCTAAAACGGTATTGTATGTTTTTAAGGTCATTAGATTAGTGAACTTTTGGTTCACAACAACAGTATAACGGTCAATTAACCTTACCGTTATGACTGTTATAACTGCCATTGTATGTAAGGGTCACATCAGTCACCTCCGAAGTCAAGAGAAAATTTTTGAAGCCGCGGAAATTTAGAAGCGGCGATCCTGCTGCTCTCATGTTGCGCGAGGTTAACCCTCGTGTACCTGCTGCAATATGATTGGGTGCAGGATCACCGCTTCTAAATTTTTTCCGCTTCAAATTTTTTTTCTGAAGACAAACAACAGTCAGAATATTATTTTCAATGTTTTATTAAGCCTTTTTTATGGTTATGGGCATTATTTTTTGAAATTACATAACGGGGTTGTGGCATTACCGTTATAGCGTTGTTTTTTAAACCACTGTTTGCATGTGATGCACCGAACATTTGCCTTGGAACTCAAAAAATGTGTTCGCTTGACTCCTGGCCTTAACAATCTCTTAGGGTGCATTTATTAGCTGGACAAACAGGTTGGCGGAGTCCACTTTTGCTCAACGACGCAGTTGAGCAAAAGGGCTCAATGACGACTCTGCACCGTTTTATACCCCTGGCAACTCTGTTACAAAACTGTTTTAAAAAAAAGTTCGAATTTCAAAAATTCAAAAACAGTATGCAGAGGCGTGGTTGAGCAATAATGGATTCGAGGTTAGCCTGGATCGAATTTTCCCGTCAAATACTTTCAACTCTTTAATGGATGGATGGCTCTGATAGTCCGACTACGCATGCTCATATTCAACCATATTGCTAGTGCATCCAAAGTTCAATCTCAAGGTCACTGTGTTCTAGACACTGTCCGGTGACACTAGACTCTGGGATGAAAATGTACTCACTTGCCACAATTTTGGGATTGCACGTGATTGGTTGGAGGTGTGCAAGTGGTTGCCAAGCCCTTGCAAACTTCTTAACAAAATAGGGGGGCGTTTGGCAACGCAAAAAAGTAACTGACTTTTATAAGCCAAAAAGTTAAAAATTTAGTTTGGATGTGTCTCATATTTTAACTTTTAACTTCTAAAACTGAAGTTAATTTTTTTGTCTTTTAACTTCTAAGAGAAATTACTTCACAAAAATTAGAATGCCTCCCCACGCTTTTAATTTCTCTGACTTTTCTAGAAGTAAAAAATCAACTGGTAACTTTTACTACAAGATAGGGAATAGAAGTGCTTTTCTAGAGTGTAAAATGCATCCCAGTGCAGCAAACCAAGCAGGGCCCAAGACTGCTCGTATTCCCTTTCCGACTTGATTTATGGTTCCATCAGAATATATTTTCCAAGGTTCTGGTTCTTCTTCTACCTTGGTGAACAAGATATGCTCATCAGAGAATCTGTTTTCAACGGTCGACAGTCTAGGCTTGAGGATTTTTCATGCGTAGAATTGCTTGTTTACTATTTCATTGCTCATATGACCATTTGCATAAATGAAAAAAAAAAAAAAAAAAAATCATACAAATTGGCAAAAAATGTCTGAAAATTAATAACTACTCCCTATCTTAGTAAGGAAATGATTTATTGAAGTGTTTTAAGTATTAATAATGAAATGATAGATAAACTGTCCCTATTAACATAAATAAAAAACTCCCAAACTATAAAAATTACCAAAAAAAAAAAAAAAAAAACAGAAAAGGAAAAGAAAATAATCCCCTTACCGAAAATAAAAGAACATGAAGATAATAAAATGAGAAAATCCTGCAACGTCCCACCGAGTGCTTGGAATGCCAGACTCAATGGGGGCATCCTTGCAACTGAAGAGAACACAATCCAATTTTAAAGATGTTATGGCACAGAACCATCCAAGCTTAATAAGCATTGATAAGTAGTATACAGAAAGTTTACAACAGAGAAGCAATACAAGGCTACCATAGCAAACCAGGTCTGTAACACAATACAAGTAGAGTTCCAATCCCAGCAAGAACATATAGATCCAGTAAATATATAGCATGACTGATCAAGCACAATGCTTGAACAGAAAGTAGCATGTTCAGCCAGTTTTTACACAACATCTATACATCTCTAACTCAAGAACTCTTTTCTTAAGATCTACAGGACCCAATTCATTGGAGTCAGATTGTAAAAATTATATGCTATCATTAATTGGTTTAAACTTGTTAAAGTCCTACTAATTCTAACTTTTTTTTTGATAAGCTACTAATGCTAACTTTCTGTGCATGGTTGCAAGAGTTTACTACGTCATATGACGCATATACCTCTATATGATTTTTTTTCCTGCTTTGACTGTATTCCATCAATCTCGAGCCATAATCGGCTAGTAGTCCTGTCAATAAACAACACAGCGAACGAGAGGAATGTTATCCAATCATGTCATAGCCTTCTCCCTGCCGATAAGAATTAAAGCTCCCTGGCACTCCCATCTTTCCCATAAGGTGGTCAATTCCTGTACACAACGAATTGGAAATATTAAGAACATTTCTAAGCTAGATTGACAAGTAGAGGCATAAAATGATGTTGGCATAGCAGAAGGATAAACCACTATTTTAGAACATAGGTTATTTGCTCCACCCTTCTATAGTTCTCCTTGTTGGTCTCCCTAGTTCAACATACGGTGCACATGTGAACCAATCAGAACCCTACAATTGATGGGCCTAACCTCCTCAGCATACCCAAAAAAACATGACGACAGGATGAGCCTAATTGTCCTGTAAATGGGCCTTTTGTGAACCACCTATCAAGAGTCCAAAAAAAAAACCTAAACAAGTGGGAGCCATTGCAAGATACGTAAATCTTGGGTATGCAATTTTCTGAAGCCCTATCAACTGGACGGTCCAAACTGACTCAGATGTGCTCCATGAGGCAGGACTAGGGAGAGTGAAGAAGTAAATTACAGCGGCCAACTATACTTTAGGGGGGTGCACAAAGAATATTCTCTTTCAAATCATGTGGGGTCCACCCTAAATTATAGGCGGTGACTCCTGAATGCAACCAACATCGAATTAGATGTTGGTTGCCACAATATTTTTTTTTTTCAGAAAATTCATATACTTGTAGAGTGTTGGTGTACCAGGCCTATAGGAATCACTGCATAGGACGCCTAATACCTGTGTTTGACACCGACACCAATATCAGTTTCCAAGTTACAAGGTGCCAAGAAAAAGTGGTGGTGAAATCTAGGGGTATACATACTTGGGTTTGATAGTACACTCTCATAGAAAGATACTTGGCCTGAACTTGGAGAAGACTTTGAGCCATTGTCCAATGGAAAAGTGGGCTCCACTTTATTAGGCTGTGGATCTAAGGAATGCAATTCCGAGCTTATTTCAGGACTTTGGAAGCATGTTTCATCCCGTGTCAGAGCTGGGTTTTCATGGGAGTGGATGTTCTCTGATTTTGCCTTCTTTTCTTTTGGGGATTCGACATCCGTCTCTACTTCTGATTCTGCATTGTTTGGTGTCACAACCAGTTGCTTCCGTTTGGATCGGGCCCGCCTGTTCTGGAACCAGTTATAAACATTTGTTTCCGAAATTTGTCCATGTTGTGTTAGTTCATTGGTTATCTCTTTGATCTTCTGCTTACTTGGAGTCCCGTTGCCTTGATCGAAGATACGTTCAAGAAATTGGAGCTGCACGGGTGTTGGGGTCCACCGCTGCCTGGCGGTGATCTTGTGGCCAGTAGATGTCATTAGTGAATCACAATATAGGTTTCCCAGCTTCATTCCTGTAACAGCAAGAGGATAGCTGTCATTAGTGGCAAAAGATTCGAAACACAATTAATGTAGTTAGTATATAAGCATACTTAGGTGGGTTGGCATTGGACGTTGGAGTTTGGCAGTGGTGGAAGGATTTTTGATGGTTGACAAAAGAATTAAGGCTGGATTAGAGATCAAGTATGCAAAGCACATTTTGAGGCTACGTCAAGTTTTCAGCTCAAACTTGGCCTTGAAAAAATCTGAACAAACTTGAGAAAAAAACTTGAAAATTAGTCAATTTTTGATAGACTAAATGATTTATTAGTGAATAAATTGATTTCTGTGAAATTTTAAAAGTAATTTGGAGGACATCCATCAACTGTTTGTCAGGGAATTAAAGATGAAAGAGGTGCAGCTGCGTGTACTTATGATTCTACGCTATTTGGTTTAGACTTCAGAAATGGGTGGATTTGAGTAATTTGCTCGATTATCCAGAGTACCTACTATTTTTTTTAGAATTTCTCTTTTTTCCTTGCAGAAGGCTAGATATTCGACATAATGATGGATGAGATCATGCAGATTGGATTATCAAAAGTAGGAAGGAATGGAATTCCTTTTCCTGTTGTGGAGAAGACATGATAAGTGATATAAATCAAGGTTTAAAAATCGGCCGTTATAACGGATTCGGACCTACCCCATTACGTTACGTACCATTAAAACACCCAGAAAATAACGGCCGTTATAACGAAAATAACAGGCCGTTATTTTTCCGTTATAACAAAAATAACAACCGTTATTTTCTGGAAAATTTTGTGAAATTTTTTTTTCTGTTATTTTCCGTTTCTGAAATTTTGAAATTTCAAAATTTGAATTTCAGCGCCTTATTTTCTGTTATTTTTCGTTTTTCCCTTTTTTCCATTTTTGCCCCTGAGCGTTTTTTTCGTTATAACGGAAAAAACGGTAACGCCCCCAGACCATTATACCGTTATAACGGTCCCTTTTAAACCTTGATATAAATTATCTGAAGTAACACACTACCAACATATAGAATAAATCAATATGCTACAAAATTGTTCCAACCTATGTAACAAGGACACTTCACTTTTAGGGGTTTTGCCGTGTCGGACACCTCGACACCTCGACACCTGGACACGCGTGTCGACACTTCCCGACACACATCTGGACACTTATGGCCGTGCCACCCCTTGTTTTAATAATTTTTAGTATAAAATTGATTTCTAAAAGCGGGCTGGTGTGTTCCATCCTCCATACAATAATAAAGTAATAAATATTTTCTGCTTTATTTTCTATTTTTTGTTATTTTATTAATAATTTTAAGCATTCATATATATTAATATATTTTAATAAATATATGTACGGACGTGTCTCCGTATCGGATTTTTTTAGGTTGCCGTGTTGGACACCTCGTATCTGTGTCTGACACCGACACCCATGTCAGTGTCCTTGTTACATAGGTTCCAACTAGTGTAAAGGATGCATATTATAACTTGCTTATGGAAACAAGGCATAAAAGAAAGATGACAGCTAGATATGTGAAAAGAAATTTAGTTGATCTAGATACTGAGATAAACTGAATCATTGGATTATACAACACTTGTCCTCTCTGATACCTCCCGGACATGCTCATAGTCATTATCATGAACCCTTCGAGGACCCCAAAGAACACTCTGTTATTATTTTCCCCTCAAATTCCCTGCTAGAAAGCAGAGGCTAGGGAGTAGGATTCTAAAGATGCATCTACTCCACTCATTTTGCATGGATGTTGCCCCATATTCAAGAAGCCATAAAAAGAGTTAAGTTGCTCTGGATCTTACATGGAATATTATTTTATTCTAGAAGAAAATCATAGAGGTAATGTTGATCTTCTTGGGCATGTTTAGACATTAGGATGCGCTATCCAAATGGAGGATAGTGGGTCCAAAAGCATTTTTTTTTGTCTCACTTCATGACTAGAAGCTGAAGGAAATTTGTCGGTTAAGGGACCTTGTCTTGGAAAAGGGGTGATCCCTAATGTCAGAAAGACCTGTGTCCCTGCACCCAATCACCCCCTTTAAATTGAAAGAAGGATTGGACCAACATAATTTGAGAGATGTTGAATAAATGTTTGCAAAGGGTTCTATGGTGTAGTGGTCAGCACTCGACTTTGAACATAGCAACCTGGGTTTGAGTCCTGGTAGGACCTTTACACTAATTTATGTTTTACTTTCTAAAATAACAACACAATCTAAATTCTAAAAATCTTGGTCCCCAGTAGTGAGCATAACAAAGCTACGAGGAAAAGTATTCTTCTCTTTGTAAGTACAAGATAAGAAACAATATTATTTTTCTGGCAAGTAAAAGTGAATAAAAAAATTAGTGGAATTCTCTTGGTGTGTTGTGGAGGCCTTCTTATCCCCCAAGGCCCCCCTTTTTATTAATAAATTTCTGTTTACCTATCAAAAAAAAAAATAGTTGAATTTCTTCATGTTCATACCTAGAAAGTACTTGGATGCTTGTCTAATCAACATACAATTTGTTGGAGGACACACAAAAGCATGGAGCACACACCCGCTCTTTCATTTTATAGAAGAGTTGAAGAAATTCCTTTGTTCATTAAGCCACAGGCAGAGAGAAACAAAAGATGAAAATCCCCGACTCCAAACAAAGAAGAAAACCCAATTACAAGGTTGGCCAAGCATATTGCAACAAAATTCAACGCAATTGAAAAGAATATGAAACAAATTTATAAACAATTGGATCACAAGAAACAACGGTTATGTGCATGAATTGGCTATATGTGAAATAACCAAATAGAGAAACAGCAAATTTCAAGAACTCAAGGAGAGGTGGGATATAGGATGTACACGGTGTAGATACGACGTTTACACTTAGAATGGAAGTATCCGGTACGGATACGGCACCCATTTTGAAGTATCCGGGTATCATAACTCGCAATTTTCTTGATAACTAAACTAAATTTTATTAAGAAATAAAGAGAGATGAGATGGCATACTATGCATAACTATGGCCTAGACACACCATCCTTGTCCAAATTGTTGGCAAACCTTTAAGATTTTCATGATTTTGAACCGGATAACTGTCAATCATGGATCAAGCAAATGAAGGTCTTTTGCCATAAGGTCTGTAAAACCATAAATAAACTGGCTAATCTTAGCCGTACATCTGTCACCACACGTGAACCGCGGGCCTGTTAATCTCTTGGCACGTGACTCCTTGGCCTATCCGTGCCAAACTCGCGGGACCCAATAATCACAGTATTTTAATTCTTTTTTTTTTTTTTTTTATCCTTAACATGTTCACAAGATTCAATGACAATTGTAGGTATTTCACTAAATTGGCAAGAACCTCGCAGAATCCCTTAGCAAAGGAAACCTACCTAAGAGCTCCCAATTATACTCAAACACAGAATGGGAGGCTTCCCAAAAACAATAAAAGAACACACACACACACAGAATCCTTTTCAGAATTAGAATCCCTTTGGCTTGTCACACTATGGTTAGAGACTTTCCCTTGCCCAAATCAATCCGAGTAATGGAAAGTCTCCAACGAAATCTTAGTCCTCCTCGGAATAGGATTTTGCTTTGAATCTAAAAATTAAGGTCAAGAGCAAAGGTATGACTACGAGCATCTCATCTTCAATCAATTCACTTGCAACTCTATGCTCCTCCTCTTACTTGAGCATCAAAGTATCTTTACAGGTACCACCAGGCGTCCATCTAGCAGAGGAAGCAAGAATCCAACTCTTCTCATCAGAGTTGACCTTAAGGATTGAGAGGTGAAGAAATTTCCCCATAGGTCAATAATTAAAATCGATTGATAAAGGATAGTGGTTCAAAATTTTAGCTTTTGGCAGGCCACCTTAGCCTCCAAGGCTCTTTCAATAAAGTTGTTATACTTATCCAAAAAACAAAAAAAAGGTACTGGTTCAAAGGATTTATAGTTAGGATCTCAAAGAGATGGAGGAAATAAATGATCCCACTTGAATCTCCAAATCAGCAATCTAAGGGGGTAACGCAAATGATTAAAAATAAAATAAATAATAGGGTAGACAAACATAATAAATTCCATTCCATAAACAGTTTCAAACAACACATACTCATTCATCCAAACCCAAATGAATTATTAGGAAAACAATCAAATGGGGTCAAGCTTGTAGCTCAAATGGATGGTGGTCTATATCGCAACCTTGAAGTCGCAAGTTTGATTCCAGCTTACTTACCAGGGAAAAAATCAACAAAAAATAAATAAAAGCAAAAGGCAAACAGCAGGACTCCAACCGTCTTTACTCAAAAATATATCAAACTCAACCAAAATGACTCATCCAAACAAGCACCCATATTTGGGATTAAGAACAAACAACCAAATACTATATTCTACCCAATTCAACCAAAACCATTCATCCAAAACAAAGCTCCAATGACAGATTAAGTGAAACAATCAAACATCACAAATTTTGAGTTTTTCTCCTTCAAACTACAGACAATTCAGCCAAGATCACTTCTCCAAACAAAACCCACAAGCACAAGCAAAAAAAGGAACCTAAAATAGGAATCTCATTCTTCTTAATTCAAACTTATAAGAATTGCTCTAAAATACCCTACATCCAAGACCGACCATATAAAAGGGGGAATAACAGGAAATGCAAATTCCAGAAAAAACTAAGGAATACCCAATATACCCATAATTAAATAGTTTCGAAAAACAACAAAAAGAGCACCAAACAGATTCCCTAAAAGGGTTTTAAATGCCCATAAAACCCCAGAAACGATAGAATCAGCAATACCCACTATAATGAACATTAAAGAATAACCATTACTACAACTATAAACAGAAATCATACACACACACACACACAGAGAGAGAGAGAGAGAGAGAGAGAGAGAGAGAGAGAGAAACCTGCAAGATCTTGTTGAGCAGTAATGGCTTTGTGCATCTCGATGAGCTGTTCACAGATGGTGGCGTAAACAGAGATTTGCCTTCGAAGAAGCTCCATCTGCTCGTCTGTCATAACCTTCACGTACAAAACCCCACTCTGTTGTTGTTGTTGTTGTTGTTGTTGCTGCTGCTGCTGCTGTTCTTGCTTCTCCCACTCCATCATCCTCACTTCTTGTTGTCCTTCTCCTCCAATTTCTCGCTAAACCCGTCTCTGCAATCTCTTCGTCTCTTTCTGTCTCTCCGAAACAATCAAACACAGTACAAAGACAGAACGAGGATAAACAAAAGACAAAAGGAGTTAAAAAAAGACATGCACGAGGCGTATTTTAGCATTGAGTGGTGTTCACATGCGCGTATTTTAGTGTATACATGTGCTTCATCCACTGTTTCAATATTTTTCAACCATCATATTTGTGATCTCGCGAGATATTATCGCTGAAAAGATAAATAGAATAGACAATGATTTTAGGAGCATTGAGTATGATGCGACAGAGAAGTAATCTAGTCCACGTGTAGCGATCAAAACCGTTGAGTGGGCCATATGTTTTGTTGGAGTGTTGCGGAGAACAGAGTAAATCTTTGATGACCGGGCCCTGTCATCAAAGTAGCTTATTAAAATCAAAAGAATGAAACTCCTAGTCACGGTACAGGGACGGCTGTCGGTCAGTCCAATCTAGACGGGTCGAGGTCAATCCCACTTGACCCGGGTGGGTGTTCTTTCAAGAAGGTCTCATTTTCAACAGTTTTGTTTTGTCCAATCAAATTACAAAGTCTTCGGGTAGGAGTAAAACTTCTACAACAAGAAATTGTAAATCACACAATAACGAGCCAATGAGTTCTCGGCACGTACACAAGTGCTTTGCCTTTAGGTGTACGTGCCGAGAACTCATTGGCTGTGATTGTGTGATTTGCAATCCGATTGTGACAGAAGTTTTACTCTTCGCGGAGGTTGCCCGACTCATTTATAACAAGGTTTAAAGGAGGCCGTTTTAACGGTTAACCGGACTGGGGCGTTACCGTTTAAACCATTTAAACGGCCGTTAAACGGATTGAAACGGCCAGGGGTAAAAAAGGAAAAATAATGGAAAAAATGGCACTGAAATTCAAATTTTGAAATTTGAAAAAAAAAAAAGATTTTAATGGAATTAAACAGATTTAATGGCCATTTTTTCTAACAAATTTTTCAGGATTAAACGGCTGTTTAAACGATTTTAAAGGCTGTTTAAACAAAAAAGTGGCCATTTTATTCGAAAATGATAAAACACGTTTAAACGGTTTTAACGGAAACAGACTTGGGGCGTTACCGTTTAAACGGCCGTTTTTAACTTCAGAAAAAAAAAAAAAATTTGTCACGACTATTATAACAGAAATAATAGATTTTTATTTTATCCGTTATCCATTATTTTACTGTTATCAATGTAATTTTAAAAAATATATATATATAATGGTGACATGGTAAGGAACCATTTAAAACCTTGGTTTAGATTAACCTCAGTTCGAGAAAAAAAAAATGTTCTTACAGTGATTTGTACAAAACTAGCGGGTAACCCGTGCCCACGGCACTCTCCGACAAAGCGTTTGCCAAAATTGGGTGAGAGTTAATCGCAACCATTGATATGAAGCATAGGGTATCTCAGCCACTCTTATTGAAGTTGGATAAGATAAGAGGGGGTATAAGACAACCACGACAATCCCTAATAAAGCATTTTCCAAAATCGGGGGTGAGTGCTTGAGATCCACTATCCAATTGGTGGATAAGATCTTGGCCCTTCTTTATTGATGCTTGTAAGAGGGGGAGACAACTGAGTTCCCATATTATATAGACTAGCGGGTGACCCATGCCCTCAATACTCCCCGACAAAGCATTTGTCAAAATCAGGTATGAGTGGTTGAGATCCACCGTCCATTTGAGAGATAAGATCTCGACCTTTCTTTGTTGAAGCCGATAAGAGGGGCTATAAGTGGGGGAGACAATTTCCCTGTTTCGTTATATAGATACCCTTTTATGTTTAGGCCACAATGGCAAAATCTAAATCTATATCTATACTAATAAAGTAGCAATACGAGGAAAAATTTTGATTGACTTAAATATTCACGTGTTTCTCTTTTTATGACAATTATAGCATTTTCTACTACCACGAGATTTTCTTTCTCCCACGATTTTCTTTCTCCCCGTATAATTCAAAAAAATAAAATAAAATAGAAACTAGACTTTCATTCTCTTACGAAATTCCTTTTCCCTCTAGAATTAATTTTTATTCTTTTTCAATAAATTTCTTTTAATAGATCTGTTAGGGTTTTGTGCAATCCATCTCTACGTGTGTGATTGACACTGTTACGCTCGCTCTCTACTTGCTGTACATAGTTTTCGTACGAGGTCGGAACTTCTCTGGTCTGTAGATTCTTATTAAACCTCACTAGGGTACTTTTCTGATTCATGCAATAATCTTTCGTTCATATTCTAATTTAAACATTTTCATTTAACTAATTATTCACGTTTCCAGTCCAATTATAATTGTCTACGTGAATCTACTAGTACAAAAAAGTATTTATACCAAATATTTTAGGTTGTCTATGGATATTATTCAAATTGAATATAAGCGGCCGGAAAGAGGAGCTACCTATTTACCCGGCCGTCGGAAGGGCTCTTGTTTACCCGGAGATTGTTTACCGTGTGTACGCGCTTGCACGCCCCTCTAGGTGTGCCGTTGAATACTCAATACGTTCGCTACTACGTATACTTTGTAGCTCTCTTCTTTCGTTACTTAATATTAAGCTATATCTTCCCTTCACTCACTTCGTTCGTTACGGCCAGATATAGCTATTATACCTTCAGCTAAGTAAAGTGACTCCTTATCCAAATCTTAAAAAAATTATCTAATATTCAAATTCGATTCAAAATCCAATAGATGTTCTAAATCGATATTTGAATTTGAATCCAATTAATTTATATAATATCCAATAATACCCAACACATATGTCCCATAAATAAATCTGATACATATATCGGAGAATAACAATGTAATAAGTTGTGTGAAATGCACAATATCATTATTAGTGTAATTCATCACATATTCTCCCCAATTGTTAAGATTAGGATAAGATTTAATATCTATCAACCACTCACACCCGATTTTGAGACATGCTTTGTAGTAGAGTGCCGAGGGCACGGGGGCCACCTACACATATAACGAAATAACTCAGTTGTATTCTCTTATCTTACCTGCTTCATAAGATAAAGAGTGGTTGAGATTAAATCCATCCATCTAATGTGGATGGTTAGATTTCAGCCACTCAATCCCCTTCATTTATTCATTCACTCCCACTCATTTGACCTCAATTTATTAAAAATTTGAATTTTAACACCATTATTTTCTTTTATGTTTTATTTTTTTTAGTTTCCCTATGTGCGTTACAATCTGTTATAACAGCCGTTGTAATGGAAAAAAGATAATGCCCTGGTCCGTTATACCGTTTGAGTGCCAAAGGCACCCAATTTTTGCAAACTCTTTTGTCGGAGAGTGCCGTCGGCACAAGCCATTTACTAGTCTATATTACAAAACATAGAAGTCACTTATCCCCCTCTTATCGGCTTCACAAAGGATGGCCGAGATCTCATGGGGGATCTAAGCCACTCAAACCCATCTTTGTGGGAGAGTGCCGTGGGCACGGGCCACCTACTAGGTTTTTACGAGGGAAAAACGTTTTTCTTTTTGTTACCAATGTTATTTTTAAAAACAATAAATGACTAATATTCTGACAGTTTTGTAGTTATAACTTATAACGGTCATAACGGTATTATAACGTTATATCGGACGACTTAAAACATTACGTATAAGATCCTGCCGTAAATGGAAAAGAAAGGTTCGAGATCTCGAATTATCAAGTATTATCGGCAATATCTCGGGCGCGTGCTCGCAAAGGTGGTGGTGGCTCGAGACTTGAATAAGACGAGACACCAAAAACATGCTTTCCGTTTTGGAGGGATTTCTTTCCCTTTTATAATCTCTAATTTCTAAGCGGTAGATGGGATGGGACTGCCACTGTCTGCCATGTCTCACTCCTTACATGCCCATCCTCCACTCACTGCCCATGCGAGAGGAGTAAAACTTCCCTGACCGTGCCTGACATCGCTGACTGCTCACAATATGAGATACGTGGCACGTTTTTAGACGACCCTGACGGTATGGATGTTTGATAAATCCCTAGGTGGACCTACAAACCAAAAATCAATCGGATTAGTGATCTATAAGCGTTGGATTCGAGTAATTTTCATGGGTTGAATTTAACCGTGGAATTTGAGATTATTGACCATTTTTTTCGGGTACAAGGATCCAAAGGTTTGAAATCACTAATCAGGCTGATTTATGGTTTGTAAGTCCACTTAGAGATTAGCCAAACATCAATACAGTCAGCGTCCTCTAAGAATATTCCACGTGGCTCATATCGTGGGCCTCAATTTGCTGTCATCAAAGTTTTACTCGAAAATATGATGGTGCTAAAAAATAGATAAAAACGAGTAAAACTTCGAATCGAGGCCGATGACAGCCACATAATTCTCGATGACAGTTTTACTCAATTAAAACATGGTTTAAAAAGTAGTTATAATACCGTTATAACGGTAAATCTTCAACTACTTTAACGTTATATAAGATTTAATAGCATATATATTAACAGTCGTTATGATCAAACACAACTACCATTTTTTTTATCATTTAGCTGCACAATGAATTAAAAAGAAATAAAAATTAATTGTCTTATAATAACTGATATAACGGTCATAACAGAATGTTAGTTACCTTAATTAATGCTGATATAGTGATGGTCCCTTTTAAACACAGAGACCTATGTAGTAAAAGTCATCAAGTTCGCTCCCAACCATCCAATCAAATTCTTCTGGAATGTTAAAAAAGTGGTTGATTACACCTAATCAACGTTAAAAAGTGCAATGATCTAATTGGTGCTTGGAGATTCGGAAAAATCTATGATAGACTTCTGCTTCAAAATTTTGATGAAGAAGTCCCTCAATTTGCCACGTAGTAGACTCTTTCGGGCCCACTGCCCCGAGGAATTTGGCACACACCTTGATGGACCCACACACAAAAAATCAGTGTGATTAGTGATTCTTAGCCATTGGATTTGAGCACTTTTTCATCATGGCTTGGAACCAACTCATAGGCTGGTTCATAAAGCCTATGATGAAAAAGTGATAAATTCATACGGCTAGAAATCACCAATAACACTGATTTTTGGTGTGTAAGTCAATCATAGTGCGGACCAAACATTCACGGGGCAAGTGGGCCCGAACGAGTATACTACGTGGCAATTTGAGGGACTTCTGCATCAAGATTTTGATATAGAATAGGCCCTTGGATTCAATGACTGAAAGGAAGTTATGGCCCACGATCCACATAACAAGGGTCTGGTCCAATCGTAAGGAAGCAGCTGTGAGAAGACCTTCCTTGGAAAAAAATCAGCACATTTTAAAAGTTGAAAATATCTACTACCATCTATTAGAAGTTAGAACAGTGGTTTAAAGACGGCAGTTATAACAGCAGTAATGACCCAACCTTGTTATGCCTTTTCCCATTAAAAATGCCTAAAACCGGAAAAATGGGATACATGGCGACGTTATAACTGTATAACGGACTGGGGGTGTTACTGTTTTTTCTGTTAGAATGACCATTGTAACGCACATGGGCAAAAACAACAGATTGGGGGTGCTAAAAACAGAAAAATGGCACTAAAATTCAAATTTTCAATAAAAATTATAACGGAAAAATGGAAAATAACAGAAATAGTGATCATTTATTTCACAAAATTTTTCATAAAACTTATATTCGTTATAACGCACATGGGTAGGTCTGAATCCGTTATAACGGTGGTTATGTAAAAACCATGGTTGGAACATTTAAAATGGAATGGAACCACAACAAAAGTATTTACAAGTGTGAAAGCATTACTCTTGCACAAAAACACACAAATGGAAGAGAAAGAAAAAGTGTGGGCGATGGATTAGAAGATTCTGTGAATGACTTATCTCTGAAATTCAAACTAACCCAACTGATAATTTCTTAGGGTGTGTTTGATTAACAATTTTGCCATGGGAAAATCACATTTTCTTGGGAAAACATAATTTTCCTTTATTTGCTAGCCATTTAAATTTAGAATTTTTTTCCAAGAAAATAAGATTTTCCCATCTAAGCCTCGAATTAATTTCCATTCCACATCGGTGAGAATTCGTTTCCATGAAAATCCGCCCTTATTTTCTCACATGATTGAAAAAATTTATATTTTCTCGGGTGCAATAAAACAGCTTTATCATGTGAAAATTTTATGTGCAATCAAACACGCCTTTAATGTGTAAAAAATTCATTATTTCAAGGAGGTTGAGAACATTTTCATGTCCAAAATCCACATGGGAGGAGAACAGTTCCTCAGAGAATTAAAGTCATCTTTATCAAACCAGAATACACTCATGTGATCTTTTTAGATTTTGCCGACTTCTTTCTAAGACAAACTTGCGACCAGCAAATAGGTTGTTGGACTGAATCTAATCCTTTTTTTCCCCCCTTAAAATGATTGTTCATTATACAGTTAATTGTGACCCAAGAGTGAGGATCTAATAGTGGTGCAAGTGTCCGAATCAATGGTTCCGGCTTATCGTGTCAACTTTTGATTACACGCGACGGGTAAACATATCGTTCAATTCATTACTGGCATCACTAATTTTATCCTCGCCCATTTTCTTTGACAAAACCGCTTTTAAATTCACTATGGGAAGTGGGTATTTAGGATGTGTATGATTGTTCGAGGGGTCTGATTGGGCCACGTTCTCGCAATTTAGGTTCCTTTTTTTTGTGCGACATTAGGGCCTCTAGATGTCCGACATGTCATGACCAATTCATACTGGCATCGCTATTTTATCCTCACCAATTTTCTTTGACAAAACCCCCTTTTAAATTCAATATGGGAAGTGGGCATTTAGGATGTGTATGATTGTTCGAGGGGTCTGATTGGGCCACGTTCGTGCAATTTAGGTTCTTTTTTTTGTATGACATTAGGGCCTTTAGATGTCCGACATGTCATGACCGATTCAATACTGGCATCGCTATTTTATCATCACCAATTTTCTTTGACAAAACCCCTTTTAAATTCAATATGGGAAGTGGATATTTAGGATGTACTGTATGATCGTTCGAGGGGTCTGATTGGGCCACGTTCGTGCAATTTAGGTTCTTTTTTTTTTGTGCGACATTAGGGCCTCTAGATGTCCGACATGTCATGACCAATTCAATACTGGCATCACTATTGTATCCTCACCAATTTTCTTTGACAAAAACCCTTTTAAATTCAACATGGGGAGTGGGGATTTAGGATGTGTATGATCCTCGGAGCGGTGTAATTGGCCCACGTTTGCGCAATTTAGGTTCTTTTTTGTTTGTGACAATACGGCCTCTAGATGTCCGACATGTCATGTGCATCGCCACCAACACCGTCGCCAGTGAGTCAGAATTTGAGGGCGGCGTTAGGTACCAAATCACGTTTCATTCATCATTAGGATTTATCTTAATTAGCTGATCGATCAACAAATGCTGGGTGGGCTAGAAATTTTGAGTTTCAATTACAGGAATAAGAGGTGGGTTTCAAACCTCCCCCACATGATAAATTGTTTGACTTAATAGGCAAATGGAGAGATTTCTTCAAAAGTGGGGATTGGGTTGAAGATGCAATGTCACATTTTTTTTTAATTTTAATTTTTTTGCAAGGGGCAATCTAATCGCGGGCAATCGAATAATGTGGATTTATGTAAAAATCCCGCCATCTGATCGCAATCGAATAATGTGGGGCCCCTTTTAGCTAGTAGAAACTGTTCATTTTGACAAATGTAACATGTTTAATTTCCTCCGTCGATCGTGCGCTTTGATCGTAATTATCGCTTAAACTGATCAATTAAAAGAACTGATACATAAATTTTAATGATTTTTTTCATGAAACATTTTGATTGAAAACAGTAAGAAGTGGGCAAAGCTAGTAGAGAGAGTGATGATAAGGTTTTCTTGGATTCTATGAACAGCACAAGTTGGTGTACCTAACAACACCATCAATCCCAGTCCTTAATTGATACATACATAGATAAGACCAGAACCAAAGATATATATACTTGGTGGGCCTACCTCATGTACTAATTCCTTTTTTTTTTTTTGGTGAATTCTACAAATTTTCTGGTCTATAAGCAATGGGAGATCTTCAAAAGATTTTTCTTTGATTTGGTCTTGCTGCACTTTTACCAACATATTTTATCCTTCTGCCATTTGCTGCAACTTGCAGCTAGGTCCAAGATGAGCATACAGTTGGGCTTTAGCTTTAGGCCTCATTGATGGGCCTACAGTTGGACTTCTAGAACTTTATAGGCCCCACTAAAGGTGTAGAGTAGCATATGGGACAATATGGGCCGAAGAAGCTATAGCAAACCCAGTCTAGCCCAATGCAAGGCTAAACAATACAGGCTCAAGCTGGCTCATTTTTAGTTTAAAGTCCGACTCCAGCTTAGGCAAACTCCATACCGGGTCAACGTTCCCATTGCAGCTCTTAACTTGAGTTGAGATCGATCTATTTTGAGGTGGGGTGATGATCTCGTCTTAAGATAACATCTACGCAATAAGACTTTAAGCGCAGCTGAGCGCCTTTGCCCATAGAGAATACTGGGGACGAAAGTCTCTTCACTGATCCAACACGATAGTTTTCTGATCTGTTTACTGCGAAGAATTGGTATTGCTATTGCTATTGCCTGGAAGTAAGATTCCATTTTCACGTATCGGGCTTTAAGTTTGGGCCCAGGACCAGCACATAGGCAATAGATACAGCCCATGCCTAGGCTCAAACAAGCTGGTCTCAGTTTCCCATTTTGGAGGCCCAGCGCAATACTCTTGTGGAGGCCCAGCCCAATTAAGTTATTTCTGAATAAACACTAGGTAGAAAATTAATGGTCATAAAAATGTTGTTTTTTGGTTACTAAATGATGGGAAAAAGTTTTCTGGAGTGACTGTCATAAGAACTCTTCTTAGGAGTGGTGGGGTTTTATTGCCACGTGGAAGGATAACACGGCCAAGCTAGCATGGTTCAAAATCTTGGGATCGGAGGGCACTGATTCCGATCCGGATCTCCCAAATATTGGTCAAATCGGCAAGACGACACAAATATCGGTCAGATCAGTGCTTCCAATGCCGATCTGGATCACCGATCCAGAATGGGATCCTCCGAGACTTCGAACCATGCAAGGGAGTGGATGGTGTCCACATCATGTGCATACCCAGGGTTATTAATAAGTTGGATTTAGGTTGCTCTGAGCTCTACTCAAAGCCCAGCCTGCAACGAAAAGCCCAACTGGCCCATGACAGCTAAACAAGTCAAGCCAATTCTAGCCCATGAATAGGTAAAAGGGCCCGGTCTAGGATTATTTGTGCTCAAAATTAACCCAAATCCTCAATTGTTGGGCCTATAAATGCAGCCCAAGCATATAGCAAACCAGGCCTTAAAACCTATGGGTCAGCCCAGCCCAGCCCATCAATATCCCTACCTATACCGTTCTATGTATTGTACTTGTTCCCCTTGGATTGCACCTATTTTTGCTTCATAGCTTGAAGTGAAAATAAATGGGAGAGAATGAGAGGGGTTGAGGAGTTGAGGAGTTCTTTCCAAGTGTCGCATGATGAGAGGGGTTGAGGAGTTCTTTCCAAGTGTCGCATGATGAGAGGGGTTGAGGAGTTGGGTCAACCAATGAGATGAGGCAATCTCGACTAACCCGGGAAGCCGCAATTCCTTGTTTGGTTACTAGTGAATCGACAAAACTAGTTTGTTTAATCCCCTAGACCAAGGTTTAAAGGGTCAGGATCAGGGGACACAAATTTTGACACAAAATTTCACACCAAAAAATTGGCGGGGGCCAATATATAAATTAGCAGTTTTGGAATGGGATGATTTTTGGTGAGGGTGGTCTCTATGGTGAGGAGATCACCCTCACAAAAATTCAAATCATTCTGCTGTCCAGAGCCTAGTTTACAAGTTAAAGAATTATGGACCGTCTATTTTTCTTTTACCGTTAACTTGAAACCTACATTTGACAGGGTTAGAAATTTCAGAATGGGCTTTTTTTGTAGCGGTAAAAAAAAAACATTGTTGTTTAGAATTTTGAGGAGTTGGAAAACTTCTTTGGAATTATCAAGAAATTTGAAATTTTTTGGATTTCTTAAAATTAAGAAGTTTCCTAGAATTTGAATGACTTGATGGAATGTGCTAGTGGTATCTAAGGTGGATTTCTTGGAACTTTGAATTAGTTTCTTTAGATTTCATGTTTTGTTTTTGCTTAGGGCGTGTTTGATTGCACAGAAAATTTCCCCAAGTGAAAGCATTTGGGAAATGCCTTAAATGGTTGATTGATTGAAATTGATAACACATATTTTAATCATGTGAGGAAATAGAGGCGTATTTTCTGGTGAAAATGATTTCTCACTTATCTGGATGGGAATGAATTCCGGGCTTTGTACGGAAATTTATCCAGATTTAAATGGCTTGGTAGGCAAAATTATCCAAATTTAAAATGGCGGACCATTGCTTGCAATCTTATAAATCATTAATCAGGCTAATTTTTGGTTTGTTGATCCACCATGGGATAGGAAAAACATCCGTACGGTCCGAGTCCTGTAACAGTGTGCCACCTGGCTTATATTGTGTCCCTGTCATTTTACTTGTCATTTTAGATCTGTCAACGGAGCCCGACCCTTAATATTATTAGGGTTTGTTTAAAGGGTCGGTCTTTGACAGATCTAAAATGACAGGGATACAATATAAGCCAGATGGTACACGGTTACAGGACTCTGACCGTACGGATGTTTTTCCTATTCCATGGTAGACCTACAAACCAAAAATCAGCCTGATTAGTGATTTATAAGTGCTGCATCTTTGTACTTCAAATTCTGCTAAAATTTCCACAGTTGAGATCAGTCCATGAAAATAAGTCCAATCCAAAGTCTATATATCACTAATCAGGCTGATTTTTGGTTTGTAGGTCCTACATGGGATAGGACAAACATCCATACGGTTAGAGTCCTGTAACAGTATGCCACGTGTCTTATATTGTGCCCCTGTCATTTTTCTGTCATTTTATATCTGTCAACGGAGCCCGACCCTTTGAACATTATTGACCTTTATTTGGGCTCCAAGGATCCAAAGGTTTAAAATCACTAATCCGGCTGATTTTTGGTTTATAGGTCCTACTAGGAATTGGTCAAACATCCATAAGGTCAGAGTCCTCTAAGACTACCACGTGGCTCATATAGACAGTCAGCGCGAAGTTTTACTCGTCCATCAGGGTGGAGTGTGGACTAATCAATCTTGTATCAGTATGCCTAAATTAATCTACCACGTGCCACATTTTGTAGATATTTTTGTACATCGGTGCGATACCAACAGCGGCGGAGCCAAGATTTTTGAGTAAAACTTGTGTCACAAGATGTTGTGACGGAAGCCGGTCACAATACTCTATAAGGCCACGTGGCACACGATCAGAGGGCTCTGACCGTATGGATGTTTGGCCAATCCCTCGGTAGACTTACAAACCAAAAATCATCCTGATCAGTGATTTACAACCATTGTATTTTTGCACCCAAATAACGCTCAATAATGCTCAAATGTGTACCGTTAAAATCAACCCATGAAAATAACTTCAATCTAATCTGTTAGAAATCACTAATCTGGCTGATTGTTTGTGTACCGGTTCACCGAGGGACTGGCCAAACATCCATACGGTCATCGTTCTATGATCGTGTGCCACGTGGATCATATTGAGTGCTGTGACCGGCTTCCGTCACAACATCTTGTGACACATGTAGAGCTAGATAAGAGTAACGTTGACCAAAGACCTGTGGTAGAGGGGAGAGGGGGAGTAAAACTTTGATGACAGCGGGCTATATTTGAAGCCGATGACAGCCCACAATATGAGCCACATGGCACATTATTAGAGGATGCTAACATTATAGATGTTTGGCCAATCTTTAGGTGAACCTACAAACCAAAAATCAACATGATAAGTGATTTCTAGGGGTTTCATTGGAGTCATTTTCATGGGTTGATTTTAACCAAGGGACTTTGAGCATTATTGACCATTATTTGGGTAAAAAGATCCAAAGGTTTGAAAGCACTAATCAGGCTGATTTTTGGTTTGTAGGTCCACCTAGGGATTGGCTAAACATCCATACGGTTAGAGTCCTCTAAGAATGTGCAACATAGCTCATATTGTGGGCTATCATCAAAGTTTCACTCCTGCGCGAGGCTCTAGGGCAAAGACTGAAGGGTTTTGTAATTGAAAAGTCATGACGTAGCAGTTATAGCTCAAACTTTGAGCGTAGCAGTTATAGCTCAAACTTTGAGCTAGCACCATATTTGTAACTCTACGGCTGCCAGCTGGGCCCACTGACCGCATGGATGGTTACCCCACCCATTGGTGGACATGGATACAAAATATCAGCTTGTTTGAGATACTTGGGATGTAAATCCACAAAGGGGTGGGCTAAACGTGCCCCCACCCCCCGTGTGGCTCCGCCCCTGGATACCAACTATAAAGTCCATTCGTGGAATGTTGAAAGAAGCTAAAACAGGAGGAGGAGGAGGAGGGAAAGAGGTTGAGATGGGGGAAATCGCTGCGTTGACTCCATACAAGATGGGAAAATTCGATCTCTCACACAGGTGATCACTTTGAAACCCTAGAACTCATTCCTCTCCATATATTTTGTGTTCTTGCTTGAGAATCAGATGTAGAAATCCAAGCGCTTCTTGAATAACTAGAGTGATGGGTAGGGTTCTAAGGTTCTAAGGTTCTCATGTACTGGTCCAAGCATCCTCATCCGAGTAGATGACAAAAATATCCAAGCTTTTTGTACACAATTAATCTATACTGTACCTATAGTGAAGCGACCTTCCTAGTGATTATTTGAAGTTGGAAAATTAGTTCCTAATTACAACCTCCACTTTTTTTTTTTTTTTATGAAATGACATACATGACTATGAAATACTGAGTTAGATACATTATGATTTATAAAATAACACGGCGTTTAGACGGTTTTAACGGCTGTCAACACGGTAACTCCCCAAGCCCATTGCATTAAGTACCGTTATTTTCTGAAAATTTTCTGAAAAAAAACAGCCGTTATTTCCGTTAAATTCCCGTTATTTTATTTTTTTCGATTTTGAAAATTTGAATTTGAATTTCAGGACCATTTTTTTCCATTAAATTAGTTAAATTCCATTTTTTTGCTCCTGTTCGTTACAATCTGAAGTTCATTTAATGAAGAAGAGATAAATGTGGATGCTTCCTAAATTTTCTAGATTGGCATCTTTTTAGGAATTTTTTTTTTCTTTTTTCAAAATTTTAAACTTTCAATCTATAAGTTGGTTTGCAATAAAAATGGGGGAGCGGCTTCTATGCGCCAGGGCCGTATGGACCAAACAAAACAGCCCTGCTCAAGGTGTGCCACATCAGCAAAAAGCTAAAATAACTGGCAATTACAATCACAAACGCAACCCAGGTTAGTCGGTTATGTAGGGGGCACGGTTATTTTAACTTTTTTTTGCTGATGCGGCACACCTTGAGCGGGGCCGTTTTGTTAGGTCCATACGGCCTGGCGCATGGAAGCCTTTCCCTAAAAATGGTACCTTTAGAAAGCTTTCACCAAGATCTTTCCAATAATATTTATTTATTAAATGTTTTTATCTAATTATAATTCGATATTATCATTAACTTAAGATTCTTATAGCATCCTTATACATTAGTCTATGATTAATAATAAAGTGCAAAAGAGTAATTTCATTGTTTTAGAATAGCACTTAAATATATTCCAATTATTTCAGCAGCACGTACCCCTCCGCTAGTAAAGAAAGGGCAGAGAAATTAAATCACTATATTGTGTTTGGTTCACGAAAAATATGAATTCAAGAGACCATGTTTTCTTGCAAATTTTCGAAATGCTCGTTTAGTTCGTTCTAGAAAAAAAAAAAACCTAGAATAAGAAAAGACTTGAAAAATAAAATAAGAAAATCAACGGACCGAATTAAAGTCGGTCCTGTGCGTTACAATTGTTATAATGAAAAAAACAGTAACGCCCCCAATCCGTTATACCATTATAACGTCCTTTTTAGGTTTTCATTAGACTGTTGGGTTTGGGTTGACCCGACCCATTTGAGGGTACACCATACTGAAAACCTGTGTCCTGTTTCCATTCTTATATTTTGTGGATCTCGGGCATTTATTTTGCAGAATAGTTTTGGCTCCGTTGACAAGAATGAGATCTTACAACTTTGTAGCTCAGCCACATGCCATCCTGTATTACTCCCAGAGAACCACCAAAGGTGGGTTTTTGATAGGGGAAGCCTGCGGGATTTCAGATACTGCTCAAGGGTAAGACCACAAGACGAAACCTGATAATAATTTTCATTCTTAGTTGGGTCAGGCTCGAGGGACTTTTTTGCACTAATGCTCTCGAGCGTGGATAGAATCCAATGGTGGTTGTGCTTTGGCAAAAAGTGAATCCAATGAATGTCAGATCAGCTCTTACAACCACTGTTTAATTCTCGGTATCCATGGGGGGCCGAGATCGTTAGTGAACTTATTAGTTCACTTTTTGCACTAATAATATCAATAATGCTCTTGGGCGTCAATTCTGAGAATCCAATGGTGGTCTAAGTGTTGAACTGGCATTCAATTGATTCACTTTATGCCAAAGCACAACCACTGATGGATTCTCGGAATCCACGCCGGAGAGCATTAGTGCAATTATTAGTACAAAAACGTGAGTCACTCGAGCCTTGTCTTTTTTTTGTAATACACTTGATAAATCTACTATATTAATGAAACCTCCCTGGAGTTTTCACTCATTTGGTCTTGTGCCTTTGACTGTTTTGACAGTTATTGACCAAGTCTGAAAAAAATAATCCCACCATCAGAAAATTGAAATGATAAATAATACCAAAAAACAGTCATTCAATTATTGAGTGACGGGGTTAATGATTCTAAGGGGGTGTTTGGAACTCCCAAACGAGAAGTAAAAGCACTTCTACTTGTAATAGAATTTACTAGTTGATTTTTTACCTCCAAAACGTCATAGAAATTAAAAGCGTCTGGAGGCCTTCTAATTTTTTAGAAGTAATATCTCTTAGAAGTGTTTTTTTTTTTTTGTAAGCAATTTTCTCTTAGCAGTTAAAAGCTAAAACAATTAGCTTCAGTCTTGTAATAAACTCTTGATAAATCTATTAACTTTTTAACTTTTTTGGCTTATAAAAGTCAATAAGTTACTTATTTTTGTGTTGCCAAACGCCCCCTAACTCTAGCTAAAAACAATCAACAACTACAAATTAAGAGAACAAGAAAACGAAAGTATTTTCACTATTTGCATTAATATAAATTTTGATATATCTTCTTTTTTATTATATAAATATTTTTCTTAAAAAAGTTTATTTTCCTATTTGTTTTTGAAGTTGCCCAAATATGCCTGGTATTTGGACAAAAGAGCAGGTGGATGGATGGAAACCTATTGTGAATGCCGTTCACCAGAAGGGCGGCATATTCTTTTGCCAACTTTGGCATGCAGGCAGAGTTTCTAATCGTGGTATGTTTCTCGAAATTTATTTTCTCATCCATAGGGCATATAATGGGGCTGGGTCGATCTTGACCTGTATGTTGTGGGTTTGGATCCATAAGATAATATATGACTTTTAAAACTCAACTCAAAAGTATACTGAGCTCAGCACTATCAATCACCATTCGATTCTCGAAAGGGGGCAGAAAAAGGTGGGCTCCTAAGCCCGGCCCTAATGACAAATAGAAATTATTATAATTATTAAATTAAGTTTATTACTTGCAAATATGCCTTCATATAAACAAGTACTTAAAGTAGAAATATCACAACCACATAGATCTTTGGCTATCATCATCCTTTTAATATTTTATAATTTTTTTAAAAAATAATAATAATTATTATAATTTAATTATAAAATAGTTATAAAATCAAGATATTAATGAATTTTAATTTGCTTACATTAATGACCAAATAGTATAAATAATTTTAGAAAACTTATGTACTGTTTAACTTATATCGTTTGTCTATTTTCTAAAATTTTAAATATTAAAAATTTTTTTTTTTGACCTAACTGACTTGTAAATTAGGCTAAGTTATGCAACATATAATTAATTCATACAAAACTATTGATATTTAAGCTGAAAATTAATGAAATTGGGGCGTTTGGATTTTCACCTCCCCGTATAATTGGAAAAATATTATTTGGTCTTTCAGAACTTCTCACTGCATTCGTTGTTTACAGCTTTCCAGCCTAATGGGCAGGCTCCGATCTCTTGTACGGACAAGCCAATATCAGCTCCAATTCATGTCGATGGCTCTTTAGGCGCAGATTACTCACCTCCACGACGATTAAGAAAGGATGAAATCCCTCAAATTGTTAATGATTTCAGAGTTGCTGCAAGGAATGCCATGGAAGCTGGTAATACTTCTCTAAATTCATTTTTCCGCCAATTTTTTTTTCTATTTTTTGTTTCTTTTTCTTTAGATTTTCCAATGATTATTTTCCAAATAATTTGACACTATTCCAAATTTATAAATCTTCTATAAATTATCCTGATGGAGAACAATTGGATACTGTTTTTATAGTACTACAGCGTATACATATGGTGTACATTCTCATTGACCCGCACCGTTTAGTGAAACGGCAACACTCTGCCCCGTCAAATGACATTAATCATCCTATATATCAATTGCATTCTTACAGCAGTTGATACGATTGATGTGTAAACCAATCTAGAAAGTTTTTTATTGGATGGTTATGAATCATTTGATCAGGTTAATTTTGTATTCGGAGCATGGTTTTAAAAAACAGCCGTTAAAACAAAAATAACGGCCATTATAATGTAAACGTGCATCCCCGTTATTAGAAATAACGGCCGTTAGTTTCGTTATAATGGCCAATTTTTTAAATAACGGATGTAATAACAAAAATAATGACCATTATTTTGTGAAAAAAATTGTTAAAAAAATACCCGCTATTTCTATTATTTTTCTATTATAAATTTTATTGAAAATTTGATATTTTTCTATTATTTCCATTTTCCCCTTTTTGGTTATGTGTGTTACAATCTGTTATAACGGTCGTTGTAACGAAAAAAAAATGGTAACGCCCTGAATCCTTTATACCATTATAACGACCCGTTTTATACCTTGAATAGGAGATCTCCTTGTTGGGGCCAAAGGGTTGAATTGTTGGATCCCTTCTGACATGCACCTTGTATGGAGTATGTTTACACCCTCTGCCTTGTCCACCGTTATTGCTTCGAATTTTGGCTCCCTAATTTGGTCTCAGCTTAAGTTACATGAAGTTATGCACGTAAAATAGTAAAAGAAAATTCACGATTGAATTTACAGGTTTTGATGGAGTTGAGATCCATGGCGCGAATGGGTACCTAATCGACCAGTTCATGAAAGACCAAATTAATGACAGAACAGATGAATATGGGGGGAGCTTAGAGAATCGTTGTCGCTTCCCTCTAGAAGTGGTTGAAGCCATTGTCGATGAGATTGGAGCAGATAAAGTTGGCGTACGACTCTCTCCCTTCACCGACTACGTCGAATCCGGGGATTCCAACCCCGAGTCTCTCAGTCTTCATATGGCCAAGTCATTGAACAAATATGGAATACTGTATTGCCATGTGATTGAGCCAAGGATGAAGAAACAAGGGGAGAGACATGAGACTTCACATAGCCTCCTACCCATGAGAAAGGCTTTTAAGGGGACTTTCATTGTTGCAGGTGGATATGATAGAGAAGAAGGGAACAAAGCTATTGCCGATGGACATTCGGATCTTGTTGCATTTGGTCGCTGGTTCTTGGCTAATCCAGATTTGCCTCGGAGATTCGAGCTTGACACTCCCCTTAACAAATACGACAGGAACACTTTCTATACTTCTGATCCTGTTGTTGGCTACACTGACTACCCATTTCTTGAATCTTAGATTTCAAATTATGTGTGAGAAGTGAGAGTTAATGGTTTCTTAAGCCTCGTCAGTGTAGAAAATACAAATAGAAAGGTTTGTTCTCTATTAATGTAATACAATTGGGTTTTACAATTGGGTTTTCGTTTGAGTCTAAACTCTAATGTTTAGATTTCAGATTGGGCACGTAATGTAATAAAATACACAAATATTATGAACAATTTATGCAGAAAATTCATTCTTGCTACAGGATCACTCTCATGCATCTATTCTACTTATTAATAAAATTCATTCTTGCTACAGGATCACTCTCATGCATCTATTCTACTTAATGGACGAAAGCCCTTCTTGTCTGCCTCACGCTAAGCTTGAATATTTCAAAAATACACGTGCTATGCTTCTTTTGTGTGTTCTTTAAACCATGGTTTTAAAAACGGCCGTTTAAAACAGTAACGCCCCAAGCCCGTTTTCATTAAAACCGTTTTGAAAAAAACGGCCGTTAAAATCGTTTAAACAGCTGTTTAATTCTAAAAAACTTTGTGAAAAAAACGGCCGTTAAATCCGTTTAATTTCTGTTAAATTCAATTTTTTTTTTTTTTCAAATTTCAAAATATGAATTTCAGCGCCATTTTTTTTCCGTTAAACCCGTTTAATTCTATTTTTTTCCATTTTTGCCCCTGGCCGTTTCAATCCGTTTTAATGATAACGCCTGATCCGTTTAACCGTTAAAACAGTCTCCTTTAAACCTTACTTTAAACTACCTTACTTTAAACTATTCACATCGGAGGGATCTTCGATCATCTTTTGTGTTCCTGTTTTAAACTATTCACATGGGAGGGCTCTTCGATCATCTTTTGTGTTCTTTAAACTATTAAGATCATCTTTTGTGTTCTTTAAACTATTAAAGAGGAGCCCTTCGATTACAATTAAGCACACGTCACCCTTGCAACTCAGTCAATGCTACTCTTCTAGTAAAAAAAATAAAAATAAAAAATCCTTTGCTACTCTCTTTAGTAAAAATAAAAAATAAAAAATAAAAAATAAAAAAAACCTATTTCTTTAAAATAAATAAATAAATAAATAAAACCTATTTCTTTAAATAAAAAAAAAAAAAAAAAACCTATTTCTTTAAATTGAGGACCATTGCTTAAGCTTTATAGGGGTACTTTAGTCATTCAACATGATGGTGGTGGACCCACAGTATAAACCACGTGGCACATTATCAGAGGCAACTGATCGATCAGCGTGATTAGTAATTTCTAACATTTGAATCTGAGTACCCAAAAAGATGATTCTAACGGATTTCATGAATTCTGATGGGAAGGTCCATTAGGGATGGACCAAACATCTATACGGTCAGTAGTCTCCAAGAATCTGCCAAAGAAAATATTCATATTCATGTTTAATGGTGATTCGTTGTTAATATTGGGGTGTGAAGAATACAGGTCTACGAGCACTACAATGGGACTGCATTTTATTTAGAACAACGGGTGTCGGTGTCGGGTGTTTGGTTCAGTTTCTTGTTATAAGTATTTTCATACCCGAACCGCGTACGTAATCAACCCATTTGGTGATTCGTCTAAACTGTTTTCATACGTACCCGGACGGGCCTGACCTTACCCAGACCGTCATCGATCCTCTCTCACTTGTCTAAAACTGTTTTCATACCCCTGACCGTATTGACCTAATTTGTGGACCGAATCTAAAGTGTTTTCATACCCAGACCGTCATCGACCCAATTCTGGGACCGAGTCATCCGGTTCAACCCGATGGTTGAACCGGATCAATCAATGATGTCAGATGACGTCATCCTCCTGCAGGAGACTTTTTTATTTTGTATTCCTCTCCACGGCTTTATAACTTAAAAGAGCTACTACACGTGCGTTGCACGTGAGTGATGGGGGCTTTACCAACGTGGACGATGGATGTGGGGGATTTTTGGAATGTACGAGCTACGTTGCTCAGTTGCTCAGTGTCGTCCTCGTTGATGGACCTCCCTCGTCAAAGTTTTGCTATTTATCGCGCGCCAACCACGGTTTTGGCGTTAGATGATGATCCAGATGGGATACGATAGGTGTACATTGGGCTTTGACATGCACCCTAGCGCAAGTTAGCAAAAGCAAACCATTCAAGCTTTTTACAAACCCCCCACATAACGGAATTAATCGGATGCCCAAGACGTTACGCAGACCAGACAGTTGAGAGAGTGATTATCTTCACTCAAACCAAAAAACCATCTCCCAAATCTACTACTCGTATCGATTTCTGCAGGGAAATCAAATCCTCCACCCTTTTGAGAACATCTCTTCCGAAAAGTTGCAACTACAACCAAGAATCGTGATTATGATCCAGTTTTGAAGTTGGGTTTCTGACAGAAATTAGTATTCAAAGTAATGTCTAAAATACTTATTTATTCATGCCATATCAACACCTTTGTACTTCCACATATACCACCACCACCACCACAAAGATGAGGATATAACGTCCTCCCCATTACAACTATAATAGTAGCCAGATAGTAGATAGCGCCATCTCTCTCTACAAGAGCCCAAGAACTACATAATTACTACTATAAGCTCTCTACGTTCTATCCCGACAACTCATCCTCCTCCTCACCTCAGGAGGTGCACGTTGCACAGGCACAACCTTCACTGCACTTGCAGAAATCCTTGCCAGTACCAGAGATCGGGGTCTTCTCGCACCTGCATGGGTTGCACCCGCAATGGTCACCGCACGGACAACGCATGTGTTCCATGCTAGGGTCACCCCCACTTGTTTCACTCGAGCTACACCTGCAATAACTCTGCTTCATCAGTATCTAATCTCGATTTTCATTTACCAATCAAGAAGTAGGCCAATTAAGAAGTGACACAGACCTGCAAGCTTGGCCGCCTGGGCAAGGATAGGGGCAGCCGCACCTGTCGTTGCAACCTCCGGCGTTTCCTCCTCCGTCCGCCATTTTCGTTCTTCTTCCTTTGGATGGGTTCAACAGTGGCTACTACCCTTTATAAAGGCAGCCAAGCCTGACCTTGTGCTACGAGGCACTCAGTTCGATCGGCACGTATGAACATGTGGCTTGCTACCATGCTTCCAATAGAAAACGTGGCATACATGTTTCATGATTTTGCCATCTGTGACTACTATAAGTCCTGATTTGCTGCCTCACGACCCACCATAATACTAGACAGTTGCTACTTGCTCTTCGATTTTTTCCAATCCTCTTCCGATCTCTGATGCAGGTATTTCTGATCTCGGTGGAATACATGTTTAGCGGGTTGTCGGTTTCAGCGTTTTCATTTTCTGGTAGACGTCTATAATTGGTGTGTAGCTCCATCTTTCAGAATAAATTTTCTCGAGCTTAACCAAGCCTAATTAATTTACCTACGTCGAGAACGATGGCTTTATGTGCCACGTGGCATATATTTAGAGACAGCTGGCCGTATGGATGTTTTGGCCCACTCTTTGGTGGGCCTACGGACCAAAGATCATCCTGATTGGTAATTTATAGTCATTGAATTTGAGTATCCAAAATGATGTCAAATCCCACAACTAAAAATCAAACCATGAAAAAAGCAAATCCAATGACTAGAAATTGCCAATCAGACTAGCTAATTTATTGTTTGTACTTTGTAGGTCCACCTAAGGATGCGCCAAATATATCCAAGGAGAAATTGGACTCATAAAAAAATAACCCATCTTAATAATATAATATGGCATTGTTATGTAAATAATAAGGCCTGTTGGATCAATGTTTTAAAAACCGAACGAGTGATCGAACCGTAATTTCGACAAATTGGTGGGACCATGGGACCATGGTTCAATATGGTCTGATCGATTTATATTTATTAAATGACTTTATATATATCATTTAGAGAATTCAAAAATATCTAAATAACAAAATAGAGAAATTATCTCATCTCTTATCTTATCTTATGTGGTTTCAACAAAGAGTGGTTGAAATCTTATTCCCTGAATAGAAGGCGGATCGCAGCCACTCACACCCAATTTTGGCAAACGCTTTGTCAGATAGTGCCGTGGGCACGAGCCACCCACTATTCATATAACAAAAGAAGGAAGTTGTCTCTTATCCCTTATCTTATTTGACTTCATAAGATAAAAAGTGGTTGAGATCAAATCCATCCATCTAATGTTGGAGGGTCATACCAACCACTCACTCCCACTTATTTATTTGCATCATGCTATGATTTTCTGAAAAATTTGAAACTTTACTTTATAGACTTGGATTTGATGTACGTCCACCAAATATATGCCGAACATAAATATATAGGGTTGATTGGCCCAAAAAGTAGAGAGATTTGGTGTACGCTATGAATATCGGCTGTTATAATGGATTTGGACCTCCCTCATTACGTTATGTACCGTTTTAGTGCTCAGAAAATAATGGCCGTTATTTTTTGTTATTTTTTCATTATAACGAAAATAACGACCACTATTTTTTTAAAAACATTTGTCAAAAAAAATTGTTATTTCTGTTATTTTTCAGTTATTTTATATAATAAATTTTAGTGAATATTTGAAAATCAAAATTTTAATTTTAGCACCGTTATTTTTTTGTTATTTCCGTTCCTTTCCATTATTTTTCATTTTTTGCCAATGTGTGTTACAATCTGTTAAACGGAAATAACAGTAACGCCCCCAATCTGTTATACTGTTTAAGTGCCGAAGGCACTCAATTTTGCAAATACATTTTTTCGGGAGTACCGTAGGCACGGGCCATTTATTATTCTATATAACAAAACACAATGGTTGTCTCCCCACTTATACCTCCTTAGGCTCCTCTTATAGGCATCAACAAAGAAGGGCCGAGATCTAATCCCCCAAATGGATAGTGGATCTCAGCCACTCACCTGATTTTAGCAAATTCTTTGTTGAGGAGTGCCGATGGCACGGGATATGACATAATAAAAGAAATAAGTCATTAAAAATATGTGAAAATCATGAAGTCAAAGCCCTTATTTTTCTTTCTCCGATGATATGTTTAAGATTAGGGAATTTTTGACATACCCCTCCCACACACACACTTACACACACACTTTGAAAAAGCTGACATACCTCCCTATGACTTGGTCCAAGGTCAGTTGACCTAAGTTGACTATAATATTTTACATTAAAAGACAGAAATACCCTTGTCTTCAACCATGGAACAAGGGTTTGGATCAAAACCAAACCCCCAAATCAAATGGATGTGGTGGACAACAAGCCAAGAGATAACAATGGGTTAGTTGTTCATCACTGGAGACCAACCCACCGGAGTCTCATGCCGGTCATCCACCACTCCGGCGAAAATTAAAAACCCATTGATATTTGGAGTTTTATTTATTTTTTATTTTTTTGGGAACACCAACTTAAAAAAAATAAAAAAATAAAAAAATAAAAAATCTAGGGTTGATGTGGCATTGTAATACAAGTATTAAGCTCTGAATCTTTTCTTGGTATATCAACTAGCATTGGGGATTCCCACTCCATATATTGATTGGATATTTTGAACAATAATAGTTAGGAGATCATCCATTTTCAAGCTAAAATTGGATGAGAAATACAAGCTCGAGTCTATGGTCGGACAACCCAATGATGTTTTTAATTTTTGTCGGAGTGGTGGATGACCGGCATGAGACTCCGGTCATTTGATTTGGCTTGCCATACACCACAGCCATTTGATTTGGGGGTTTGATTTTGGTCCAAACCCTTATTCCAAGGTTGAAGAAAAGGGTATTTTTGTATTTCGATGTAAAATATGCTGGTCAACTCGGGTCAACATTGGTCAACTGACATTGGACCAAGTCATAGGGGGGTATGTCAGCTTTTTCAAAGTGTGGGGGGTATGTCAAATTTCAAAGATAACATAGGGGGGTATGTCAAAAATTCCCTTAAGATTAAGATTCAAGAATGAAGTTTTTTTTTTTTTTATACAGTAACTTTGTTTCTTATTTTGCATAGAAGTTTAGTTAGAATTTTTTAGAAATCCTCAAAAAATTGGAAATCATACTCTTTTTTCTAAAATATTTTTTTGACTGTGGATAAAATCTCCAAATTTTAGGATTTCATATGTAGGGCGGGTTCATGTTTCAAACAGTGCATAAGAACGGGTAGTTCAACCGGTTTGACCGTCGAACCGTTGGTTTTGCAAAAACCGCCAGTTCTCTTCAAATGTCAGGTTGATCATGAACCGAACCAATATTTTATGAAAAATCTGGTTGGACCGTCGGTCTGGTCCAGTTTTTAAAACACTGGTTTGGATTGAATTTTTTTAAAAAACATTTTACTTTAAAAAACTACATCCACATACTACTATAAAAATGTGCCGCGTGTCTCATAATAAAAAGTTAAAAATATTTTTTTCAAAGTTTTAATCAAGGTTTTAAATGACCTGTTATAACATTATAACAGTCTCATAACCTTTTTGTTAATGACCACTATAATAGGTTACATCCGTAACGTTTGAGTTAAAAAAACGGAAAATTGCAGAAAAGAAAATAAACTTTAATTTATTTACAAAAAAGAATACAACTTTTCGCAAATCCCAAAAAAGAAAACGAAACGCCCTTTTAAAGGGCGTTTCGTCTGCTGTCAGTCCAATCAGTCGTCGACTGACTAACGAATGACTGATGGCTGACACGTCTGACAAACGCCCTTTTAAAGGGCGTTTATTCTTGAGAAATTTTAAAAAAACATCCCATAATTCCTCAACTTCTAAACCAATCTACGAATATGGGAATGATCTGAATTTTTGTGAGGATGATCTCCTCACCGTAGAGATCATCCTCACCAAAAATCAGCCATTGATTCATCTTCTGGGTACGCCAAAATGGGCGTAAAATTTGGGGTATCAAAAAACGCCCTTTAAAAGGGCGTTTGTCAGTAAAAAACGCCCTTTAAAAGGGCGTTTTCTACTGACACACGCCCTTTAAAATAACGTCTGTCAGGTTGTCAGATGTCGGACCGACACTGACAGACGTTTTTCAAAAAGGCGTTTATTACTGAAAAACGCCCTTTTAAAAAACGTTTTTTTAATAAACATGTGCCACGTCATGAAACGCCCATTTAAAGAGCGTTTCGTTTTCTTTTTTGGGATTTGCGAAAACTTGTATTCTTTTTTGTAAATGAATTAAAGTTGGTTTTCTTTTATGCAATTTTCCCTTAAAAAAATTGTCAGAAAATTAATAGTTCGTCCGTTATAAAGGATGTAAATAGGGCTGTAAATTTGTCATGCGAGCCCGCAGACTGGTCAGGCCCGGCCCGGCACAATTAAATACCCCTTTTTGTGCCCAATGTGACCGTTGGAGTGGCCCAGCACACATTAGGACTGAGGGCTGGGGCCCGGTCTTGGCATCTTGATTTGCAGCCCGGCCTGGCCTGGCCCGCCTGGCCCATTGACACCCCTAGATGAAAGTGTTACAGTGAGAAATAACAGGTGGGGGCGTTATCATTACAACGGCCGTGATTTTCGTTTAAACCATGGTTTAAAAATGGCCATTGTAACAAAAATAATGACTGTTATTTTTCGAAAACATCTGTTTTAAAAAATGCCTGTTATTCTCGGTTTTTTTTTCAGATATAAATTTTATTGAAAATTTGGAATTCAAATTTTGAATTTTAGCGCATTTTTTTTATTGCCGGTATTTTCTGTCTTTTTCCCTTTCTTTTGTTTTTGCACTATGCATTACCATCGGTACAGCCGTTACAACAGAAAAACAGTAACTTCCCCAGTCCGTTATACTGTTATAACGTCCCCTTTTAAACCTTGGTTTTAATATTGGAAAATAGGTATAGCGATTTTTGTTACTCATCGCTGCCCTCTGGGCCCACTGATCGCATGGATGTTTACCTCAGTACCCCTTCGATTTTTAGTAATCTCTAGTCAATGGATTTTAATTTTAGTACTTGTACGCATGATTCTAGTTGTTGGATTCAACTACTTTTTAGGTACTAAATGCAACGGTTAAGAATCATCAAATAAGCTGATTTTTGGACATCTACCAAGGGGTGGGCTAAACATCAATACGATCAGTGAAGAATATTTTTGAAGCAGTGGCCAATCACATGGCGCCACAACCTGCTGTTGCTTCTTGTACAAACCCAGCGCCACTGCTTGCTGCATCAAAAATCCACTGCTTCAAAAAATTTCTCCGATTAGTGGGCCCAGATGGCGCGGTGAGTAACAAAAATCACTATCCCTAACAAAACAATGCCCGGACAAAAAACTGTACAGACGAGGCTATAGAGCTACCGTCCATGATGCAACAACTGCAAAAATATAAAATAGTTGTTGACTTGTAGATCGTGGATCTCTCGAATCCAATGGTCAAAAGCCTCAACAGTATACTTTTTTGTCCGGTTATCCGTGTGTTAACACGACTCGTTAAAAACTGAAAACACTTTGACTTGGGTTCTTGTCGGCTTGCACAGACCCCATATCATCCTTCGACCAATTAAAACTCACCACTGTGACACCACAAAATAAGTAAAACTTCTGTCACAACAAAGTTGCAAATCAAACAATCACAGCCAATGAGTTCTCGGCAAGTACACCTCAAAGCAAAAGCACATACGTTGCAAAGTACTTGTGTACGTGCCGAGAACTCATTGGCTTGTGATTGTGTGATTTACAATTTTTTGTGATAGAAATTTTACTCCGGCAAAATTATTTTATGGGCACCCTGGTAACCACGACAAATCCACGTGTTGCTCATTCATTGATAGCAATAACCGGGTTATTTTCGTAATTCAATTGCTGAGAAAATTTTGATCTTGGCACATTTCTATCCATGGCGTTCTGGCATTTATAGGTAAGCGCCACCTGTCCTTTAGTTAAGGTGATCCTTAAATGAGAAAAGATTCGTAGGCCCCGCGATCTTCAAACTTTGAAGGCTCCCCTCCCAAAATCTCTGACACGTACACCAAGGCCTAAACCCAACCCACTTAAAACCCTCGGTTAGTTTGTTAAGGATGTTAACAAAGGGGACTCTTTTGAAGGTCCCCTTCCAAAATGTTTGACACGTACGTCGAGGCCTAAAACAAACCTACGTTAAATCCTTAGTTAATTGATAAAGTGTGGTTAACAAAGGGTACGTGTCAAACATTTTGGGAGCTGACCTTCAAACGGACAGCGAATTTTTTCTCGCCCTTAACTATAGTTACTTTTTCTCCCGATTGGTGATTTCTAGCCGTTGATCTGAGTCCTTTTTGTGGGTTGATTTTTAGACATCTACTACTCAGATCGACAGCTAGAAATCACATCTTTTGTTTTGTGGGTCCACCTAGAAGGGTCAAGCATCCCTTCGGTCAGTGATCTCCAAGAGAGTGCCACGTGGCTCCTACATACGTCGTCGTGGATTTTTCCTCAAGGATATCGTTGAGGAAATATTTACTCCTATTTCTCTGGCTCGAGTAAAACTTCTGTCACAATGGGATTGCAAATCACACAAAACACAGCCAATGAGTTCTCGGCACGTACACCTAAAAAGCAAAAGCATATGGGTACGTTGCAAAGCACTTGTGTACGTGCCGAGAACTCATTGGCTGTGTTTTGTGTGATTTACAATTTCATGTGACAGAAGTTTTACTCCTCTGGCTTTGCCTTTTGTCGTTGTTGGGAGTCGTTATCAAATGGGGATCATCAAAGTCCCTTGTCCTAACCCGCTAATTAAACGCCACGTGTCAACCTTTTTCCTACTCTCTATAAAAACCCGTTCTGCTGTCTACAAAAACCGTAATCAACCGTTTCTCTCTCTTCTCACATTTTTCAGGCGGTTTTCTCAAGGCAGAGTTTGCTTCACAAGAGACTTTCGTCAAGATCTCGGTCAGAAATATCAGATCTCGATCTCCATTTTCGATCTACGACTCGCTCGAATCTTCTAGACGCATAGATTTGCAGGCGTGTGTGCTCCTGAATCCCCTCATGTTTGTTAAAAAACTAGTCGAAAAGGCTTCTAAGAAGGTAAGTAAATTCTTTGCTTCTTATTTAATTCTCTGCGACTCACAAACACAGCAAATCTCTTAGTCCTTCTTTTTTTCCCAAGAGTTTTCGCGATTGAACAGCAAAGTTTCTGAGATTGAAGTTCGACTTTTGCGGAAAAAAAAAATCTCTGTTTCCGATGATGGAACCCGTTGTTTTCTCAGGATGAACTTCTGATGATTTCTATTAATAGAAAGTTAGAATTCCTCAACTAATTGTGTTTAGGACAATCTGTTCAAGGAGATTCCGGAATTTAAGCTCCATTAATCTCTTTCTTTTTTTAATTCATGGATCATTTGCTTACTATTATAGAAAAATCTCTGCTTTTTCAAGCAATCAAATTAAATATATATATATATATATTTAATTAACTTGTTTTTAACTTTTTTTAGACTGTTAAGTGTTAAATATCTATGGGTCATCACGATGATGACATGTAGTACTTGACCTGATTTGTGGTTTGGGCTTATAGTGGATGGTTCATATGGATGAGGTGGCCCACCATTTTTTTTCAACTAATTTCAACCCTCCTCGTACTAATCTATCACACGTACAAGTAGACAGAGCCAAAGTAAGAAATATTTGCGAATGCCCATTTGACTCAGTTATTAGTTCTGGTCTTGGGTTTGAAACTCGGTTGCACCTTTGGCTTACTTACGTCAAACATTTTGGTCCATGGCCCGTAGCGAAATGTTAACGTGCTGAATTGCAATTCGCAAATCGCAACCATGAAATCCGGTTTAAAAAAAAAATACATTATAAGGCCGTTATAACGGTGAGGCTCCAAAACCGTTACATTATTTGCCAAAAAACCTAAAACAAAAAAATTGAGTTTAGTGTTATAACCCTCCTTATTTTGAAAATAATGGCTGTTATTTTGTCCCATATCCATTATTTTACCGTTATCAATGTTATTTAAAAAAATATATATATAATTATTTTGACTTTTCTTACCATGATGTGACCCGCTATAATCTATTATACTCTATAACACGCAAAGGCCTTCTTGGGTTAATCTTGCAATTACCCACTAGCTAAAATGCCCATCTTTTCGTTCTATCTTTTTTTTAACATAATTTAGTGTTTAGGGTTTATCTGATGACCCCCTTCTCAAGAGTCGTGTGCTCGGCCATTGATTTCGAGAATCCGACAGTGGTTGATAGCTCTAAGCTGGCATTCACTTTTTATCTTTCGCAGAGCTCAACCATCCTTGGATTCGTGAAATCTAGGGCCGAGCACACGACTCTGATTAGAAGGGTCAGAAAAAGGGGGTCATTAGAGCCTAAGCCCTTTATTAACAGGTTTTTTTTTTTTTTGGTCTTTACATAATGTGAGAGCGTGCGTGAAATGCTCTATCCGCTTCTTTAAACGACTACCCTTCTTTTGGTTCACGTGCTTTGCAAGTGTCGTCCCCCTATTACATTAACGTTATAGGAGTTATGATGGATGGATTTAGAGCTCGACCGGTGTTCGATCCCCGGGAAGTGCAGGAATAGTACACTTTGAGCAAAAACCAATTTAAGTGACTAATTCGGACTTCCTTGTGACCTAATTAAAAAACTTCTTAGTCGTTAAGAAACCATACTTCAAGACTTCAGCAGCAGTAACATGGATTGGTATTCCGAGGTCTTTTTTTTTTTTTTTTTCTTGTAGAGCACCTTTGGTTAGGTTGTGAAGCGACCGTGATGCCATCAGGTCCTAATGTTCTCCTTTAAATATGGATTAGAGTTTTGATTTGAATCAACTAATCTTACCTACCCTGACAAGGGACAAAAGAAAAAGAAAAAAGAAAAAGATGTGGCATACAATGCATTTGGTTTACTTATGGCACATAATATTTAATTTATACTTTTTAAAACTTTCAAAATAATGTGGTGCGTTGTCGCTCTATTGTGATCACACGTGTCATTAAGATTAGACTTTTTTTTTTTTTTTCTATTCTATTTGTTTTGTTAGAATCTTTAAACGAAAACCCACACACACAAAATAAATATGCGTTGCTTAGGTCCAACACGTGGAGATTAGATATTGAAGGGGTTTTCTTTACAAAAAGCGAAGATTTTGAAAGGTACATTTAACGACCTTGTGAGGCGTGTACAACCGACTTCTTATCCACAACGTATCAAGCGCATCTCTCGCGTCTAACTCTCGAGTAGGGCCCTGATGCCATCATATGATCAGGATTCAGCACCCACCTCCAATGCATTCCCTCTAAGAGATCTGTTTGGTCAACGTCAAAATTAACATGACTTTAATATCTTAACCGTCCAAAACTGCCAACGGGGTTATGTCCGAATCAGATGATTCCGTCTATCTTTGACCTAGATTTCCTTGGTGGGACCACGGCACAGGTCATGAATCATGTCATAATGTTGCCCTTATTTAAAAAAGTAATTTTTTTGCTTACGAAGTACTAAAGTTTTAAAATTATGTCGATAAGGGGAATCACCGCCATGTGATTAGCTCGACTCCACATGATGGGAACGAATGGGAAGTAATAAACATAAGGCATGGCTAGGAACTTCTTTCGAAGTCTCCATTAATGCCGAGGGAGATTTTTTAGTCAGGGCCACGCCACCGCTCAAAACATGTCGAGAACACCCAGAAATGCTCCCTATGATCTTTGATAGTTTGACACCCTAAGGTAAAAATTGAAAATAAAATTGGAATCAGAGCTCCCGGCGAGGATCGAACTCGCGACCTTTCGCTTACGAAGCGAACGCACTACCACTATGCTACGGAAGCTCATGCATTTTTTCTTTCTCGCAAGTTTATACTTATCCATGAAATATCTTTTTTCGTGTTCTGTCGTCCTCATTTTTTTTCAGTCCTCCTGAAACAAAAAACCCTTTTCGACCGCTGATAAATTACAAGTCAAACTTTTTATTCAAGTATATATCTACAGACCGTTGGATGATCAATGATGTTTCGTGAATTCCAAGAACCATCCAACGATCTGAACCTAGAATAGACGTTCTCCTGAGGATGACACCAACACTGATCTTCTCTAAGTTTTACTTCTCGCAATGGCTGACAACAGCTAGTCCACATTTACTTGTCTTGATTTTGTACAACTTGTGTTGCAGCCTGGAGGAAATTTGTATGGTTTGAAACCTAATGACATAAATCCACGCCTAGTTTTCCACTATGGGATTCCAGCAGGATCCGTCGCATTGGCTTACGACTCGATTCAAAAAATACTTGCAATTTCTACAAAGCAAGTTTCTAATCTTCATCTACTCATTATTTCTTATTTATTGAATTGTAATCTTATCAGAGAAGTGCTTAATTTCTTCTAATCGATGTTTGCTAATCTACATAGTTGCATTTCTGCGTAATTTGGATGAAAATATGGTGCTGAATCAATGTATGCATTTATTTTCTCAGAGATGGCCGGATCAAATTGCTCGGGAGAGATAATACTCAAGCTCTACTAGAATCTAATGACATAGTTCCAAGCAAATTTTTGCAGGTACTCTGTCTCTCTAATTTTGCCTAGTTTCTTTTCTTTAAAAGTTTTTGTCCTTCATGAAATTTAGTTTATTCTTGTAACCAAGGTTTAAAAGGGACCGTTACAACGGTTTAACGGACTGAGGGCGTTACCGTTTTTCCGTTATAAGGGCGCCGTTATAACGGATTGTAATGCAAGGGCAAAAACAGGAAAATAACCAAAAAAAATGGCGCTAAAATTCAAAATTTGAATTTCAAATTTTCAATAAAATTTATATCGGAAAATAACTGAAAAATGACGGAAAATAACCACGTTATTTTAACACTTATTTTCAGAAAATAACGGCCATTATTTTCGTTGTGAAGGAAAAACGATGGAAAATAAAGGCCGTTGTAACGAAAATAACGGCCGTTATTTTCTGAGCGTTAAAATGGTACGTAAAGTAACAGAGGAGGTCCGAATCCGTTACAACGGATGTTATTTTCGTTATAAAGGCTATTTTCAAACCATGCCTGTAATCATGAAAGATCATTCCATTAGTATCTTTTTTTTTTCATTTTATTTCGTCGCATTAATTGTTTTTAGAAATTTTCTTTTCTGTTGTAATTCTCCGATGATTATGTATTCTTGTGATATTACAGTTTCTCGAGAACCAAGGGATCCTTCTAAATGTAACAGTCCAAAACCACATTGAGGTAAGTCCTTCCAGTAGACTAGTGTAATGTTTTCTCAATATTGCCTCTGTTCTCCTTTTATTTAATGAGAAAGATTTACCAATGTTTTTTATTCCTCTTTTGTTGCCTATTAGAGTTAGTAATGCTTTTCTACCTGAATTAAAAAGATAAATGTCAGGTTGTTTTCAATTTCCAACTCTTTGGGTTTCTTTCCAATTTCTCTGGCCTTCTGAACATTGATTTGCCAAAACATTATATTTTAGGTCTGGGATATCGATAGGAAGCAGTTGTCTCATGTGTTCGTTTTCCAAGAGAAATCACCTCTTTCACAGTCATTAAACATAGTTTCTACATGTAAGTTTATCCGACTTATCCAATCTTCAAATGGGCTTTCAATGAAAAGTATACTGTGAGTTATCTCAAAGTAACCAGAGATAATCTGCACTAACTGTAGGTATGTAGGAAATTCGCTTGGAAATATTTCAGTTTTGAAGCTTGATCAAGAAACATATCATTTGGTACAGATGAAATACAACATTCCTCTCTCAGCATCTCATGGTGAGAAACATCCTCTCCAAACCTTGTTGTTCATTTTCTTATCTATCCTCTTGTAATAATTGTAGTACTGATTGCGTATTAAGGCATCCGTGTATCGTGTTATTATGAGAATGCCAATTTGTAACTGCAACGTTAAATATTCTGGACTTAAATGAATGTTAGCACTGACTTTTGAGGAAGTAGTAAAGTATAGACTTCACACTTTTTTTCTTTTAAACATACAAGAAGAAAGTATAACCATTCAACATATAGACTTTTTGCCATATTTTTCTGATTGTCAAAAATAATTTGATATAATAGATGGTTACAATCATTTGGCCAGGTCAGCTTCTCATGTAAGTATATGACTAGAGGTAAATAAGCATGAATTTTTTTGCTTACATTGCAAAATACCTATAACTTTCCAAATGCTATTTTTTCAAAAGAAAAGTTTGAGTTGCCTTTGTAGAGCAATTTCATAACTTTCTATTTTTTTCTGACATTTAAGCTGTGAGCCATCCTATGACTTGAAGATAACGGCGCAAACTCCATCCAACTGAGGTGCTGGCTTAACCCCCTCAACCCAAAACTTGAAAAAGTGGGGGGGCATTTACCACCCTCTTTGATACCTAGGTAACGATTCAGCTCTAACTAGTTGAAGTTAAACTTTAAAATAAGCAATAGCATTGAAAATCAAGGATTGGAGATCCAGACACCATAATCGCTTCATTGTGTCTTAGCTCAATGACCTAAATCTGAGCCCACAGTTCCTCTATATAGAGAGGGCTTAGTAGTACAATATATTGTTTTCAGCAATTTTGGACTAAATTAAACTATGCAAATACAGTTGCATAAATATTTAGCCTAAGGTGAGCTTGGGATTGTATTATATTTAAACATAATCAATATTTTATTTTGGAGTACTAATTAAAATAATTAATTAAATGAAACAATAAATGCACCGACATTCTATTGAGATCATTAAAAGCAATGTAAAATTAGATACGAAAACGGAGCAGCCTGAGTAGCCAAGGCCCTACACTCTAATACCATTGACTTGGTAACCACATTAAAAAGTTAATTGATTACGTCTGTGTTTTCTCTTCAATTCCATTTTTATTGCCTCTTATTAATGCATTTTTTTTCTCGTGTTATTTATTTAAGTTCAAGTTCAACTAATTCCTATGACTTGTAATGAGAATGAGTTGGTTAATGTAGTTTAATAAAGAAAAATTTTGCTTACTTGTCTTCTTTATTGTTGGATACTTGCTACTTTCTCGTAATTTTTCTCTCGAACTGTGTCTTCTTCTTGCACTCTTTGTGCCATATGAGTTTTATTGTCTTCATACCTTACTTGATAAGTTGCCCTGTTAGGGAATACAACTGAAGCGGCAGATGATACTGCAGTAATGTGTATTTTGCCACAACCAATGGCTGAAAGTAAGAGGTAATCGCTCTTCATGTTAGACATAAAGAATAGACAAATAGAAGTCATAGCAGCTTTAATTTGGCCTCTTCAGCACTTATATATGATTTGTTTTAATGCTTAACATGCTTACCCATCAAGTATTTATGCAAAATGCTGGTACGGGCCTGGCTTGAGCTGGACCATGGTTAAGTCAAGCCTGGCCCAGGACCAATACCTTGAAACAAGTCAGTCCAAGCCCCGCCTGAGGTCTAACTTTTCCCGCCATGCCAACAATCTCAATCCCTTCCTGGAACTGGAACGGGCTTATATATTTAAGCAGGCCTTAAACCAGTTCCAAACTTGTGCAATGGGTTAATAGATGCTGCCCAATCCTGGCCCATGTGCACCCTTAAGTACATAATAATTAGTATGTATTCTTACATTTGTGATCTCTTCTTAATTTCTCTTGTTATTTTTGTACCAATGCAGGCTTCTTATAATTTTTAGAGATGGTCTTATTATCTTATGGGAAATTGAAGAAAGTAAAGTAATTTTCGTTACGGGTGGAAATATAATGCACTCATTATCTCATGAACCGAAGAAAGTTACTTCTGCATGCTGGGCATGCCCCTGTGGAAGTAAAGTAGTTGTTGGGTACAGCAATGGAGAGATTTTCTTCTGGAGTATACCACCACTTTCAAATCCCAGAAGTGCATTAGCAACAGATAAAGAAGAATTATCTGCAACTCAAAATGTTCCTATTTATAAACTCAATCTCGGGTATAAGATGGACAAAATTCCTATACTTTCGATAAAATGGGTTCATGGAGATGGAAAGTCTAGTCGTTTATATGTTAATGGAGCCTCTAGCACCTTATCTTCAAATTTGTTTCAGGTATTGTGCTCGTTATGCTACTGTCATTTAGATATGTAGTTTTAACTTTTCATTTATCTTTATCTTATTCATAGTAGTTCAAAAAAATATACCCTTTGTAGTCTTTCTTCCAGTCCTTAGTTGCAGGAAGTTTCAACCCGAAGTGCCAGTCCTGTTCCTACTTCATAATCATCACTCCACCCACTACTGCCATCACTATTGTGAATCAATCTATTGTTTATATGTGTGTAATAGTGGATGCTATTTATTTGAAAATCTAAGCTTGTATTAATATAATTTGTAAATAAGTTAATTTTTAATATTTTTAATAAGTAGTCACCCATTCTTTTATATAGTATCATACAGCAATTTCTTAGCTGGCTTGCTTCCTGACTTTTTGGGAATTACCACATTCCTACTTCTGGTCCAAAATCCTCACCTGCCAGCTCTCCCACTCTGGACTGCAAAATTATGTACAATGGGAAGGATGATGCTAACTTTTGCAACTTATTTTCTAGCTATTTACTTCTCTACGGATCCTAAGCAGATTTCCATTTGCAAATTCAGTCATCTTTATTTTCTTTTTTCTTTTTGTCTAAAAGTTTGGCTCCATTGTGGCAGATAATCCTTCTGAATGAACATACAGAATCACGTACAATTAAGTTGGCACTTCCATTGCCCGAACTTTGTCTAGACATGGAAATTATTTCTAGCATCAGTGACCAAAACAAACACAAACAAGATTCTCTTCTTCTCCTGTTAAAATCTGGTCACCTGTGTGCCTATGATGATTCTGTGATTGAAAAGTATCTATTACAATGCCAATCTAGGTCACCTCCATCACTACCGAAGCAGGTAATGGTAAAGCTGCCATTTGCTGATTCAAGTATCACTGTAGCAAAATTTATTACAGATGATTCAAATCCGCTAAATGCTATGGACGAGGTAATATAATCATAAACCATGACTGTGTAATCCATTCTTTTTTGTATTATACGGTTCGTTTTGAACTGCTCAGTTATGTAGTTTTGTTTATTTTCTGACCATGCAGGATTATAATTTGCTGGCAAAAAATTTCCCGCCACTTCTTCCATTTGAAACGAAAGGAAAAGATGGAAGTCTCTTGAATTCAACACACTTTACTGGACTTGCAAAGATTAAAAATCTGTATATAACAGGGCACAGTGATGGAACTATAAATTTTTGGGATGTATCATGCCCCTTTCCTCTTCCATTTTCATCATTAGAACAACAGGTAATTTTCCATGGAGACGTTATTATTTCATAAGCGTGGATCATGAATGTAATGACTTTTGACCTTTTCTGCTTGACAAGATAATAATTTGAAAAAGAAAAGAAAAAGAAAGAGTACATAAGGGGAATGGAGAGGGACCCCACTATATAGCTGCCCCCTAAATGAACCAAGAATGAGATAAAGCGAGACTTATTTCTTAGTTAAGACCTTTTATTTAAACCTATATGACTATTCTAGGGTGATCAACTGGTTCTCATTTAGGAGTAGAAGAATGCAATACCAGGGTATCATCGAAGGATATTTCTCATTCAAATCAACGACTTTATTTGCTAACTTTTTTGCATTTCCTATTTGGGCAATTTTGTTCTTATATTGGTCTTATTCCTGTCTACTTTTAATCATGCAGAGTGAAAATGATCATTCTTTAAGTGGCATTCCAGTGATGGCACTGTATTTTGATAGCACCTCTCATGTTCTTGTTTCCGGAGATCAGAGTGGAATGGTAAAGTATTGTTGAGATTCAATGAAATATGTGCTAAGATAATTATCTCATTAACAATCAAAAACAAAATGCTGGGAGATAATTAGGTAGTCTCATTATCTTTCATGCCATTCTGTTAATCATCTTTTGTGCAGGTTCGCATCTTCAAATTCAAACCTGAATTCTCTACAGAATTTCGAAAAGGTGAAGTACACGATTTGATTGTAAATTTTTAAGATGAATGTCTAACAAAGAAATGACCGAGATTTATCGTGAACGGAATTGATAGTTTTTCTTTATAAATTTTTATGAACTCTCCATTTTTCCTATTCTTTTATCATTCTGTACTTGTCTACTTAGGTGTATATGGACGCATTTTTCTCGATTCATAGTGTCAAAGAGTTTATTAGTTTCTTTCAAGGATCCATTTCTATCATTGTGAATCAAGGCTAGTTGAAAAGCAATTACATTCGTGAATATCCCTCTGACGCATACATCTCTTTTTGGCAGGAAGTACAAAGAAAGGAAGCAGCCACATCATCCATAGTATTAAATTTATAAAGGTTAAAGGAGCTGTACTTTCTATCAACATAAACCACAGCTCAAGGCATCTTGCTGTTGGGTCTGATCAAGGATATGTAAGTTTTTCTATTCATTGTCTTCTTTAATATGTTTATTTACATGTTATGTTTGAGAGTGGAACCTCTTGGTACACATTACCAAACATATGGACTTTGAAGGATCAAAACTGAAATACTTTTAAAGAAACGTCATTAAACTTGTAATTTTCCTTGATGAAAAGTGTTGGTTAACATTAAAAAGGAAAGAACACATTCACATTTTTAGCATGTCTTAGTCAGAATTAATAAGAATTTCGACGCAATTGGGATGAAAAGATCATAAATTATTCAAATTTGAGGACAATATTTCGATCGATAAGTATTAGGATTGAGTCTACAAACACCATAGTTGGTGGGTTTTTTACTTCTACACCTGGAGTTGAAAGTGTATCTTCCAATAAAATTTGGCTTTTCCACTGAATGTAGTCCTTCGTCTAACTGACCTAGCTGATTCTTTTACTGACGAGGAAAAGAGCTTACTGATAATAAGTTTTCTCAGTTTCGCAAGGGTATCTCGTGTATTTTTCCAAATCCTTTGCATGGATCCTTTCCCCAACATTTGGATGACTTTTCATATGGCCATTGATAGTGGGGAGTGGAGTTGATTCTTGCTTCTAAAGTGCAAAAAGATGATAGTAAGGAAGTTATGATGCAGATGCTCTATATCATACTACCTCAAAGTAACTACCAATGAACAGTAAAAATAAGAATGTAGCTTAATTCTCCTCCCATTCAACTAGGCACAATAACTTGTTTCTAACAATTCTCTCAGAAGAATTCAGAACATATATTCAGGTTTTCATATGGCGACATATAAATTTAAATATGTAATATGTATTTTTTCTTTTACTTACAGGTTTCAGTAATTGACATGGAAGGGCCTACTGTATTATCTCAAAAACACATCATGAGTGAATTGTGTACGGGTGTCATCTCTCTGCAGTTTGAAACCTGCAGCTTCCATGGTTTTGAGAAGAATGTTTTATTGGTAGCAACGAAAGACTCATCAATTATGGCCCTTGAACGTGACACTGGAAGCACTTTAAGCTCTAGTGTGGTCCGTCCCAATAAACCTTCTAGGGCTCTATTTATGCAGATTTTAGGTAATTACACGATTCACTTCCTGAGGTTGTAATAATGTCATGTACTTGAATAAACTTATTTTACATATAAAACTTTGTGCCTACATGTGGGTAGCTTCCCCAAGTGTAATCTGTAAGAGTATTATGACGATTTCAAATGTTTATGGAGAAGACGCTGTATTCATACTACTTGTAACCTACCATCCAAATAGTAAATCTACTTTTGACAGCATGAAAGAATCTGACTAACTGAAAGAATTGTTTGTCTGTAATGGTATGCAGATGTATCAGATGGTCCGGATTTAAGCAAAGGGAATTCTGTTGAGGATCCTAAGCAATCATTACTACTGCTCTGTAACGAGAAAGCCGTGTATCTATATTCCTTAATCCATGTAGTTCAGGTAATGGTGCTTCAGAGAAACAAGTACATATTATGACATAATGAGCAAATGTCACTGAAAACTATATTATTTCCTCCATTTCGTCCTATTATCTTAGGGAGTTAAGAAGGTGCATTACAAGAAAAAGTTCCATGGCACTTGTTGCTGCTGGGCGTCAACATTCTACTCTGATACGGCTCTTATACTCATCTTCACAAGTGGAAAAATTGAAATAAGGTGGAAACCTTTTTCTTTTTAGTAGTTATTTTGTTTTAGTTCATCAATAACATTACTGAGAAAAGTTAGAAAGGTGTAAAGTTTGTAGCTCAACAAAAAGAGAGACTGAGACAGCATGTCAGCAACACAACAGAATTATAGTAAGTGTGAGTTGAGGACCAAATTAGCCCAAGTATGAAATTGCAGTAGACCTCTATAACCTCGCATGAATCCACAGTCTGTTTGATCTAATTCTCTAACCCCCATGATGCTGACATTCATTAATAACCCACCTAATGACTATAAGAGAGCTTCATTCTGCCACTGACAGGCGTCCTGAAAAGGAAGTGTAAATACAAATCCCACTAAAAAGATACAAACCTTTTTTAAACGGCACCAATATTCTTACCGCTTACTTTCATATTAGAACATATTGAATTCAGACCTGGATTTCAATTTATGGTGGTGATAAGATTTAAGGCCCAAGGATGTATTCTTTTCCAATCAACCTAAATTGGTTTGCTTAGCTGTACCATGTCTTGGATACTAGTCTAAATGTCGCACCATAACCTGTACCTTGCTCTGTAGCATGCCTTCTGACTTGGCCTACCAATTCATCATCCTACCCTAAATTTTACTTTAGAATGTATCTTTAACATGCAATACTCATTTTCATACAAGATCCGAAGTGTGAGTACGCCTTAAGGTATCTGCTTATCCTTTGTCAACCTATAGTCAAGGATTACCTTCTCAAAAGCTGAGTTCTCATATTTCACACATCATTAGTGGTACTCATTGATGCCTTGGAGCTAGGCCAACCTTCTCACAAACCAGGTTCCCATGACCATATTGCACAAAACTTTATCGATTCTCATTGTTATGGAATATGGATTAGAACTATCTATATAAAATAAACAAATCTATGTAGTTTAGTTTCCCTTCTGGTTAGAAGCTGGGTTATTTTTTTACTTACAAGGATTGAGAGTTGCAATAATCTAGTCCTACTCTTCAAGATACTTCACAAACGTGTATGCATGTGTGTCTGTTAGACATGATCACCAGGCATCAAAAAAGGTGACTGATCAGAAGACCTGTCATGCCTCCCTGTATATCTGATCATCATATAAATATTAATATGTTTCATAATTAAGCATAGGATTAGATATACAGTTTTACACTATATAATTTAGATATTGGTTTATATAATTTAAACTATGTAAGAATAAATTAGATATAATTTAATCTATACTATTAGATATATGGGCTGGGATACATTGCTCATGCTGTTCTTACTAATATAATGACTAATGGATATGGGGCCCACATTCAGATGAGTTAAGAACTGATTTTTTGTGAGGATGATCTCCTCACTATGGAGATCATCCTCACCAAAAATCAGTAATTTTTAAAACTTCTAACCCTATCAAATATGGACCTAAATTTAATGGTGAAAATGGATGGTTCAAAAATTTTCAACTTGCAATCCACTTTTCACAAGGCTACAGATGTTGGAATGGTCTGATTTTTTGTGAGGTTGATATCCATACAAAAGATTAGCCCTAACCCATCTGCATGTGGACCCCACATCCATTGGTCATTATATTAGTATTAAGAATAGCATGAGTCAAAGTATCCCAGCCCTTATAATATATATACACACAAATACTTCCAGAGAATAAATTAAGAATAGCCTTAGGTTTTGTCATAATAGCTGTGTCGACTGGTATTTGACATGCATGTTCAACATGTATCCAAGACCAAAATGTTTTTGAAATCGGAGTCTTTACAAATATCACTTCATACAGGAAGCAGGGCATGACAACTCTTGGAGGATTGCTAATCAGTTAAATTGTTATATGAAAAATCCTGAAGCTAGACATGAAGATGAATCATCACACAATATTGCAAGTGGTTTAGAGTGCGGTGATAGTTGTATGGAAGATTATATATTTAGTCAATAAAGTAAGAATTAGAGGGAACCAAAATGAAATTACCTTGGAACTCCTTCTGAACTTGAACAGCCATAATCACAATCTAGATTTATGTTTGTGCCTTATTCATCATTTTTTAATTTTATGAATTTCTGTGTTTGTTATTCTTCATGTTTTGTGCTTCCTTTTTTCCTATCCATTCTGTTGTTTGCACGTCGAATAACGTTTGACATAATTAATAGATATCCATCTGAAGATTATGTTTGTGAAACTTTAGGTCCCTGCCAGAATTATCCCTTCTAAAGGAAACTTCAGTAAGAGGTTTCATATTTTCAAATTCAAAGTCGAACACATGTTCTGATGCTTCAATATGCTCATCATCTGATGGAGAACTTATTCTGGTAAAGCTAGCATAACTTGTACTATTTAGTGCACGTTCCTTAAGGAATATTTTTTGTAGAAATGTATTCCTGAACTGCTAAGTTTTGTCCTTTTGGATACAGGTCAATGGAGATCAGGAAGTCTTCTTTGTCTCGCTTTTGCTCGGAAAAGAAATCTATAGGTACATTCATATGGTTTGCTTCTGATTAGGAAAACAATTTATATGTCAGTCTCTTCCTTAATTTTATCCTCTCTAATCTTTATGGAGAGCTCTGTGTCCTGGCTATGGGGGTGGGGCTAGATTGATGTTGTTGTCCAAGTAGAATACTACTATATTACTACATGGATTATCCTTGGGAAATTTTACATATTGGGGAGCATCCCTTAGGTCTAGTTGATGCAGGTATAAATTACTTGAATTTGAGATTTTCTGGCTTTTCTGGAATTGGTTAACTGCTAATTTTTCCATCATTTCTTAAAATTCTGCCAGAAATAGTAGTGGTAGTACCAGCATCTGTAGTAGATATTCTAACGTTAACAGAATAAGCAAAATGATTAATAGTTAAAGTAGTACTCTCTTCCTCTCAGGCTTCTGGACCCTATTAGCCAAGTCTACAAGAAGGGTGTGATGGCTCTGCGGGAAGGGCCTGTCTCTGGACCCATTATCCATAAAGAAAAGAAAAAGGTAGGTAACATGTCACAACTGTATGGACTGTGCTGAGAGCCTTATAATCTCTGGGAATGATTTTTTGGAATAAAATAATCTAAATACAGGGTATGTTTAGCTCGGTTATCAAGGATCTAAAAGGAAATAAAGCAAAGCACGACCCAGATACAGAAGCTGAGGATTCCAGAGCAAGTATTGGAGATGAACTCTCAGCCATATTTGCAACAGCTAATTTCCCCTTAGATATTGAGAACAGAGATCACCTAGTCGTGGATGAAGATGAGGTTGAGCTAAATATAGGTATGCAAATATAGTCGTGGACGAGAACAGAGATGATTTATATGTTTTAAGTTTTTGCTATATTTTAATGGGAAAGTGTTTGTTGTGTCCATGGAAGACATAAAACTCGAGTGTTTCACGTGTACCATGCACGTAGCCCATGTATGATTTGATTTGGACCGTTTGATTGGTGGGACATTTCCTGGATGGTTGATAGCTCAAAATCAAGCAAAGAGGATAATCCAAACATTTCTGACTGTCCAGTATATTGGTTTCTATACATTTAATTGACTTTTTTGGCATCCAACGTTTAGCTCATTATTTGATATGGAATGGATGTTTAAGCATGTAAATCAACGTGACTTTTCGAGCTATGACCCCTTCAAGAGATGGCCTGCCTATTGAATGGTTCAATTTGTGCATGGGATCCACCTTTATGGATAGCCTCAAGGACATAAAAGCCTTCACCTATTGTAATTGTGTTCCTGATAATGATTCAACTCTTTCTTTCTATGAAGATGATATCAACCTTGAAGATCCAGGAGAGAAGCCCAAGGGACATAATATGATTGCAGCACTAAATAAGCAGAAGTTGACTAGCAAATTCCAGGCAATTAAAGGTCAGTATGTGCAGATCTTGTTGTATCTGTATTTTCACACACTCAAAAGAGTCCTCAGTGTCCATCTAAACCATCCTTATAGCACTTTCTAGCTTTCTCATTTTGTTCCTAGGTAAGTCTGAGACTACTATAGATGGTTAAAACTGCCCATAGACAAGGTCTTATAGTCTGTAGCTACATTCTATAGAAGGCTGTATTATGGTGTTGGATGATTGGTGGGCATTGAATCTGTAATTTTTCTCTGACCCATTTGTCATATCATTTCTGATCAACTGAAAGCATTTGATATGTTGGCTGAATATGACCATCCAGTCAGTTTGATTTTTGGTGCATACTGTCTCGCAGGTGGAGCCTATCAAAAGTTGGTCCCACCTCTCTACAAGTCTGGCAGTTTAAGAGTATAAGGCCCAGACCTTAGGTTTCCTCATAAACAAATATACAGAATAACAATTACGGAACGTCCAATGTTTTTAAACGCAGGGACGTGGAGCGAGGCGCTTTAATGGCATAAACTGTGAGGTGTAATCCTAATGATCACACCTTTTTAAATGAATCCTAAAAAAATTTGATAAATTCAATGAAGAACATACATTTAGGAAAATATGAGGAAAAATAATATTAATCTATTTCATATTGGGGAGAGATTTCTTGTTATTTTCGTATAACTTATAATAGCTTAAGAAAAGATATGTATGAAAAGTAAAAGAAAACATTTTCATATGCAATGGAGCTATATAATAACTTAATAAATGTAAGTACATTTATAAGAGGGAAAACATATTAAATAACTATAGCTGTGTTTAACAACTTAAAAAAAAAATATTATATGGAGGATAGATCGCCAACCCTATTTTAGAAATTAATTTACAATACAAATTATTAAAATAAAGGGTGTTATCGCAATACGTGTCAGGATGTGTTGACACAGGTGTCCATACGTCGATGTGTCTGACACAGCAAAAAGAAATTAAAGGTGCCATGTCCTTGTTACATAGATTTTTTTAGACACGACAACCTAAAATTGACCCCAATAGCATATGCATGTGAGGCACACGCCTCTAACGCAAGACAATAAAAAAAGTGTTAAAGGCACAAAGCATAAGCCTAATTCAAAGCCTCAGTAGACGAGGATGTATGCCTCACAAGCTTTTAGGCTTTTTTCTTAAGCCTCGGGGCGTCTTGGGAAGCCTCGCTGAGAGGTAAACCTCAAGGCGAAAGCTTCAAATGCCCATTAATACACTATTAATGTCACTTAACTGTGAGAAACGCAAAAATGGTTGCACTTTTTTCTCATATTTTGCCCATTACCATATTGTGGACTTGGTTGAACTTAATTTTTCGAATTACAGGTAAATTGAAACAAAAGATGGTCAAAAATGAGAAAACTTCGGCAAAAGCAGACCATGTAGATGAGAAGACTGGTGCAGTTGATCAAATCAAGAAGAAATATGGATTTTCTTTGTCTTCTGTAAGTACATATCCAACTGTCCAATATAAACTGCTTCCCCATTCTCTTATCCTCCTGTAAGGTGTTGATGGAATAGAATGATTTTTGCTGCTTTGAAGAAAAATGGTTTGGTTATCCAAAAAAATGCATTCCACGAATCTAAATATCCCCAATTGACTCATCCGAATCATCATGGATTCCATTGGCTTTCACAACCATTATTTGTTCTTAGACCAACTCGAACAGTACACACTGTACTAAGTCGACTGTATGAATATTCTTAAATTTTTATGCTCCGATAGTGGTATGAGTTTGCTGGATTTTAAAGCTTGATTGGATCTATGCACCGATGTGTCCACGATTAAAAAAAAAAAATAGAAGTGGAGTGTACTTGTTCCACAGAACATCAACTACATGTAAAATTGGCTTGACTTTCTTAAGAGAAAGATGAGGATTGATACAAAATTCAGCAGATACAATGGCATTTATAAATCCCCTGTTTGTGTGGGGCCTTCATCCTGTTTAAAGAAGATCAGGTATCCCTATCATAATCAGTATGCTTCTGCATATCTGAACCTGTCTATATTATTATAAACCACAAAATGCATGCATTTGAAATGGGAGAGAAATGTGGATCAAAATTCATTGTCTTTTGCTGCAGGAATCGAACGTTGCAAAAATGGCAGAAAACAAGCTGCATGAGAATTTGAGGAAGTTGCAGGTAACTCCTAATATGCACCCTTCCTAGTCCTTTTTTCCTAGGCAAAACTGAATACCTCATAGATAATTGCAATATTCAGTGTGTGATCAATGCCCTGCGAGAAAATCAAGACATGTCAGGTGGCCGTTTTCTTTAAAGGATCATCGACTCCACTGAACTTGATGGCTTTCACTGTAGTTTCAATTGTGCAAAAAGATGAATTTATATTCCCATTACCCAAAAATTTTGTGTTTCAATTAATGACCGGGTTGAAAACCCATCTTCACCCACTTGCCTACCCAAAAAACAACCCAATCTTGATCCAAAATACATGGCGCCATTATTCCAGTTTCCATTTCTGATAAAAAGAAAAAATAAAAATCCAGTGTCCAAGAGATGGGAGACCAATTGGATAGTCTGCATTGATGGGCATGCTCTACTTGTAAATATTTTTTGGCACCATTGTGTGCTGGGGGAAAGGGATTGTTCTACTCGGTGTGATCTTATTTAGATTGAATGTCTTGCTTGCTTGGGTAGGGAATCAGCACACGTACAACGGAGATGCAGGACACAGCTCGATCTTTCTCAGCCTTGGCAAAAGAGGTGCTGCGAACTACTGAACAGGATAGACGAAGCTCATAGGCCTTCATAGGCTGTTTGTAAAAATTAACTCCAATTAGACAAACATTTTCTTTTTTCTTTTTTCTTTTTCTTCAAATTCATTTTTTAATGTACATGTTCATGGTGATATAACAAAAAAGTGATGCAATACAGGATTTTTTTTTCTAGCTCACACCAAAATAAAAAAAGGATTGTTGTTTATGTAGCAGCCACAGATGGAAACCTCCGACTCTGATCTGTAAAATTCTTTTGGATGGTCACATGCCCGACAAGTAGATAAAAGATTAGATGATTTTTGCTAACGTCTGCTAGGTAGGACTCATTGATTTATGAATGTGTTCCTGTATGCAGTTTGTAAACCATATCCATGAGACCGTGACCTTGAAAAGACAACTCCTGGCATCTCCTAGATCTAATTACCTGCAAGGAAATTGAACATTTGAGTTGTTAGTTTACCAGCTTTTATGTCACATGATGCTTCAGATAATTGGAACTTCATACCAAGGTTTAAAGGAGGCCGTTTTAACAGTTAAACGGACTGGGAGCGTTACCATTTAAACGGCCATTAAAACGGATTGAAACGGCCAGGGGCAAAAATGGCGCTGAAATTCAAATTTTGAAATTTGAAAAAAAAAAAAAAGGATTTTAACGGAATTAAACAGATTTAACGGCCGTTAAAACAAAAAAACGGCCGTTTTATTCAAAAACGATAAAACGTGTTTAAACGGTTTTAACGGAAATGGGCTTGGGGCGTTAATGTTTAACCGGCCGTTAAAACCATTTAGACAGCTGTTTTTAAAACCATGCTTCATATTTCACATGATCCATTGTCCAATTGGTGGGTCCACTTCATCTATTATGACAGATCATCCAATTGATGGATCACCTCTTCATCTCTATTTCCCAAAACCCACACCAACCAAGAGCAGATCATCAAATAGATGGTTCCTGCGTCTGAGTGTGTCGTTCCAAAAAGGAAGGGGGATTAGGACTTAGGGGGATTAGGACTTAGGAGGATTAGGATTATGAATAGAGCTCTTCTAGGAAAATGGATATGGAGGTTTGGGAAGGAAAAGAAGAGCCTTTGGCGTAAAGCAATGGTTAGCAAATATGGAGAGGAATCAGGAGGATGGACCCCTAAATCGTCCAGGTTGTCTTACAAGTGTGGCATGTGGAGAGGCATCCTGTTAGGCAAGGAGACAGTCCTAGAAGGAACTAGGGTGGTGTGGGAGGATGGGACTAGGATTAGATTCTAGGAGGACACTTGGTGTGGCGACACATGCCTAATGGAAGCCTTTCTGCAAATATATTCTCTTTCACAACGAAAAGGACAGTTCATTGCCTCACTTTGGAACCGGTTAAGCGGAGAGGAATCTTGAGATCTTGGTTTTAGGAGGAATCTCTTAGAATGGGAAAGGGAACAACTGGCAAACTTGATGAACTTGATGCAAATGCACACAGCTTCAAATCCCATCAAAAATCTGCTTTTTTTGCATGGACAGCCTCTTTGAACAAACTACTCACTTGTGATAACTTAATTGCTAGGAATTGGATTTTGGCAAATTATTATGCTATGTGTAGGTCTAGTGGGAAAAGTACAGTTCATCTGCTTCTACATTGTGATTTGGCTACACATATTTGGTCGTACTTTTTGGCGCAGTTAGGTCTCCATTCGGTCCTGCTGAGATCAGTAGATGCTGTGCTAAGAAAGTGGCCCAAGATTGATCTCTCAGCTAGGGGTAGGATTTTGTAGAGCCATTTGCAGTTATATGGGGCATTTGGTGGGAGCGGAATATGAGGATTTTCAGAAGAGAAGAAAGCTCTTTCTAGGATATCATCATTAGTGAGGCTTCTCTCCATAGTTGGGGACGCATTTTCACTGAGATGAGGGGCACCTTTTTTAATGATATGGTTTTCAGGTTCGATGCTTTATTGATGAGATAGGGTCGGAGTTTGGATTTGGCTTTGCCCTTGTTTTTTTGTTTTCTTTTTGGTTTTTTTGCTTCTGTTTTAGCCCAAGCTGGGGTTGTCCCGTTTGTATTCTCAAGATCCTCTCGATCTCTTTTATATATTGACCTTTTCTCAAAAAATAAAAAACTGATACAGTGGTGCTCTGATTTGATTTCTTAATGGAGGGCACGGGTTTTCTACAAAGCATAGCAATTGGATTCAGTGGTAAGATGTCGTTGGAACGCTTTGAAAATAAGGAGGGTTAACATTGTCCCTAGGATGATACTGTAGCACTGTCAGTGCCAAGGTCTAGACCACCAATGGTCATCGAGATTCCCATCACACGAATCGCAAAGACCACCCCACAAATTTTCAAAGAACATCCAATGGGCTACAATAGCGTCCTAGAACCGGCACTAAAATTTCCCTGAAAAAAAAAAGTTAACTGTGATTTAAATCCCCCAATCAAAAACCCACCTTTGAGAGCTGGTATAAATTGAACATAACATGGTCTAGTGATACAGTTCAATCCCTGTAAATTTGAAGAATATTTGCAGACAAAACAATAGATCAATCACCAGATTCCGAAACCTCATTAGAAATGATTGTTTCCATGAATCTTGATATGTTCTCCATGTATACCAAGTAAATGCAGTAATTTCTTCTCTAAGAAAAGAAGCTCTACAGACACATTTTGCTTCTGTTTATTATAGGAGATTTAGCGTGGAACCAACAAGGGTTGATCATCTGAAAAAGTAATTCTTTAGGACTTGCATGATTGCTCTGGCAGAGATCTGCATCCATTCTTCGAGTCATTAGGTTTTATGTAGTAAGTCTACCAGTAGGCTGTAAACCTGTTCTTTGATGGCATCCCTGTTACCTGTATTGAGTGTGAATATAGTAGCTCCTGGATGATTCCTCAACCTTGCTACTGTGGAAGATTGGACATTATCATTAAATTAACCATGTTAAAATGCATGGGTGATCACATGCGCCAAAAGGATATAATGTTTGTACAAGAACAGAATAACAAAGTTCTTCAAGAGACAATAGAGTGCTTGTAACAGAAATAATGTGAAAAAAAACAAGCTGTTTGATTGAATAAATCAATATAGTGAACAGAGAAAAATACCTCCAGGTATGTCGCGGCCGAACTTTGGGATGGGTATGGATGCCAAAAGTGGGATATTCGATTCTAGAACTTTTAGAACAGCAGGGAAAAATGATGAACTAAACAACTCCATTTTACCGACTTCATCAATAATGAAGAGATCAGTGTCTTCTTTGACCTGATATGACGTAAAGCACACAATCAACCACTTCTAAAATAACAACAACAAAAAAAAATCATATATCAACTATCTCTACCCACAATATTGTAAACATGACCTACCGACTCATTCATCCTGACCCTTCAACCAGTGGCACATCTTTATGGAGATTAGACTGACCTGAATATCCTAACCCTCCGATCTAGAACTAAAGATTGGATGGCTAGCAGTTAGTATGGACAGGATCAAAGTCCGTAACTCTGGGTTCTTAAGTGTCTGGTCACTCTGATTTTGAACAATGTGCTAACAAAACGGCGGCCCAACTGAATGGTTCAGATAGATGAATGAGTACCTCATGGGGGAACATTTTCATTGAGGACGATGACCTCGGATCCATAATATTTTCCAATTACAACTTATTCCCAGTCAATGTGCACTTTTACAAACCAGCCCACCTGCAACTCAGGCAATGCCAGAGACTCAAATGATGCAATATCCACTCTGTACTTCCCAACACTAGGCCATCTTAGAGACTCTGGGCTGCCATTGTAAAAGATGCTTTAGCTGGAGATAAATAAAAGTAAACTAATTTACACCAAAACAGAAGACAAAGCAAAAGAATTAGTAGTATTTGATCTTCTAAATGATGAAAAAGAAATTTGTCAGCAAAAGACAGATATGGCACCACACAATTTCCTGCCACTTAGGACAACTATTCTAGAATATTGAGAAAGCAACAACAATCAAAATGACTTCGAGTCAACTGACTTCTGGAAAAGACATGCAAGTATCAGGTAATTATTGAAATCCGAACTCGTCTAAACTAAAAACACAACTCTTGAAGGCCAATGGCTACAATTAAACGCCATATTTTATGCGGGAAAATAGGAAACAGCCTACCATCATCAAATTAAAATTATTCAACCTCTATAACAAGGACCACATCGGAAAAACTGCCATGTCGGATAAGTATAATGATACATATCGAGACAGGCTACTAAGAGAATACCTCGATTTGTCTTGGTTAATGCTATTCCCTTACATTTTCATTTTGAACAGTTCAAATGTGTTTCTACACATACAGACACGTCTGAACTTTTTTTAGGCACTACTAGGCATGGCATTGAGAAAAAACATCAGGTTGCAATCTTCTCAAAGAAAAAATTCTCTGCGCCACTCAGAGAAGTCCAATGCCGCATGGGCATGACACACCACTTACAAAACTTTCAGGCAAGTGTTTATATCTCAAACAAATGAAAGGAAAAGGTAAAGTAAACGTACATGATCTGGGATTCTTTTTTTTGTTTCTACAGACAATAAATGTGTATTTGGAGAAGTCTATTTCTGTAAACATGGTTAGATATAGGAGGACTATTTCAGTGAAGTGATAAAGATTCCTCAAATTCATTGGTTAAACAAAACTGCTATCACAATACCCAAGAATAAAAAGTTGACACAAAACTACTATCATAATTCCCAAGAATAAAAAGTTGACACAATAGCTTTCACGATGCAACAAAAACTTGACTGATCAAGGGACTCGGACTACGAACCCATGGACCCCTGGTTGAATAATTGATAAGAAAAATACTGACAGTTCACATGAGATATCCAGGCACAAAAAAAACCATCACTTGAACAGTTTCCATGAGACGATAACCACTCAACAGATCAATTTGTTTGAGTGACACCAGTAAACACGAGCAAACTAAGAAGAGAAGGAAATCTATAGGATAGCAAATGACTGGGAGAATTCTTCCAACGAAAATTAGTCCACCCACTGAGACCAGGTATATTAATAGTTTGTTCATCTGAGGAATCTATACAGCAGTGACTTACTTCATTGCAGTGTCCCCTCTTATAAACATAATATCTTCTATACTTAAGTTGAGATTTTGCGGTGGCTCGGACTAACAAATCCATGTCTTCAGTTCTGAGTTTCATTTGATACAAGGCTTAGTGGAACATTAGTACTGGTCCTCTACTTTGTAGCTCTACAACTTCCTGGAGAGTGAAACATATGGACTACAGACTCAACCAAACATCTGCACTAGCAAAGAAAATTAATTTCTATCTTGTAACCAAACATTAACTTGAATCTCAAATCTCCAAGCAGATATCTAAATGGGGTGGCCAAAATTCAAAAGCTTCACTAGTAAAACCCAAATTAGTTTGGGAACCAAATCATAAATTCTCCCACATTGTACCAATTGGTGAGATCATAAAAATTCATATTAAAAAAAAAATAAAAATTTAAGTGCTTGTTTGGATCACCGAATTTTTTTTGCTACCAACAGTTAGAAGCCAAAAATAAGGTAAGAAGAATATTTTGGATTTAAAGAAAATTAAATAGATTACATTAATTTTATTCAAAGATTAAAAGGAAAAAAAAATTACCTTGAAATTGTTGTAGAGGCAAGGGGTCCCTTTCGACCATCTAATGTCACGACTTCAAACCCCACCCTCTCACTCCCTTGTCTAATCTCACCTATTACATTCATAGATATAAATTTATAATCAGAAACCCTACATCTCTGTTACTAATTACTACCCGATTCTATGCGAAACAGAGTATCGATATCTAGGGTTTGAGATCAGATCAATCATACAAATAAATAAATAATTAAAAAAATAATAAATACTAGAGAGAGAGAATTAAGAGCTTACGCGTGTAGAAACCTTGAACCTTCAAGTTAGGGTTTGAAGTTCTGAGACTCTCCAATACTCTCATCACCAGAGTGGATTTCCCAACACCCTAAGAGAGAGAGAGAGATTATAATTTTTTCTAAATGAAAAAACTGAATTTGTGTTGAGTTTCATCTGAATTACAGTGGCGAAGAAAGAGGGGTGGGAGTCTGGGAGATTTCTTTTTAAGAATACTTACGGGAGGGCCGGTGACCAGGAAGCATTTCCCCGGAACTGCCATACTCTCTCTCTCTTCGTTTTCCCTTCTCACTCTTACTGTCACACGCCTCAGAAGCTCAGCCTCAGCTATAAACGGCCGTTATTACCGTTCAAACGCCCTCATAACGACTTAGGGCATACCGCCATACGAGAAAAACTTTGATGACAGGGCCTGTCATCAAGGAGTAAAACTTGTGTCACAAGATGTTGTGACGGAAGCCGGTCACAGCACTCAATACGAGCCACATGCTATTAGAGGAAGATGACCATATGGATGTTTGAACAGTCCCTCTTTGGACCGGTACACAAAAAATTCAGCCAGATTAGTGATTTCTAACCGATTCGATTGAAGTTATTTTCATTGGTTGATTTTGACGGTAGAATTTTGAGCATTATTGAGCGTTATTTGGGTACAAAAATCCAAAGGTTGTAAATCACTAATCAAGCTGATTTTTGGTTTGTAGGTCCACCGAGGGACTAGCCAAACATCTATACAGTCAAAGCCCTATGATCGTGTGCCACGTGGCTCGTATTGAGTGCTATGACCGGCTTCCGTCACGACATCTTGTGACACAAGTTCGACAGGGTCACAATCTGAGCCACGTGGCACACTCTTAGAAGACTGACGGTTTGCAGGTCCACCTAGGGATTTGAAAAACATCCATACGGTCAGATTCCACTAAGAGTGTGCCACATGGCTCATATGCACCCTGTCATCGAGGCCGATGACAGGGTGCTGTCATCAAAGTTTTACTCCCGCCATACCCGTTACATTATATTTGCGAAAAGCGTTATGGGCCGTTATTACCGATCAAACGCCATCGTAAGATTCGTAAACGACCTAGGGAATGCCCTTTACATTATATATAATTGCGAAAAGCGCGATACACGTACACCGTAAAACTCTTAACGGGAATAGAAGTCAAGGTCTGACACCGTGACCCCAGATGGCAAGTCCATGTGGTTTACTTAGTCTCACCCAAGGTTATAATAGACACTTAACATTACCATTATGCCCGGTATAATGGCCATTATGATATGTCACACCTGAAGTAAAAAAGGTTCAAAATATTAATGGCCGTTGTTTCCATTATAATGGCCGTTATAATATTAAGCACTTTCAGATTTGGAGATTATTTTCAAAAAACATAAGGGGATTGAGGCATTGCCGTTATAACATAACGGCCATTATATTCATTACAAAATAACAGCCTTTCTTAAACCATGAATTCAGCCAATCCCGCATGTGAAGCAAGTGTGTGCGAGAAGTGCACCCCCAAATAATGCTCCAATTCAGACGGTTAAAAATCAACCCATGAAAATGACTACAATTCAACGCTTAGAAATCACTAATCAAACCAAATTTTGGTCTACAGGTCCACCTAGGGTTGGGACAAACATTCATACGGCGAACGGATGATCTCTACGAGTGTCATGTGGCTCATACTGTGGTCCGTTGATGAGGGACATCCGTTGCAAAGTTCAACTTGTAAGTTCGATTCTAAGTAATTCTCCCGAAATCAAATTTGGAAGAACTTGCGTGATCGGCAAAGCTTGAAGGGTTATGATGTTGTGAGAGTAGATTTTATGGACTGAGTGAGATCCTCACCAAAACAGGGCCAGCATGCCTTAAATATACTCATTGGGGCACGAGTTATCAAGTGATATTGCGGAAAGGAATGTCTTGGCCTTCAGAAATCACATATGGAGGTTAACCAGAGCATATTGCAGAAGTGATTTCTAAGTTTCCAACCTTGCTTCTGAATCTGGTAGACATAAATTTAAAGGGTCCGTCTCAGGGAAGTCGTCTTTTCACTTGTGTCCTCGGCATTGGTTATGAGAATCCAAAGGTGCTTTTGCTTTGGCAAAAAGTGATCCAAGCTCAGCACTATCAACCACCGTTGAATTCTCATAATCCACGCCCAAGAATATGAGTGAAAACACAAGTCAGAAAATACTAGTCCCCTGAGCTCAACTGAAATTGAAAATTGTGTCGGGTCACAATACTCACAACTCAAATACAAGCCTCGTTCCTTCACAATTTAAAGCGATCTTAGTCCTAGCCAATTTATGCTTCAGGCTTAAACGCAAAACAAATCCCAGCCAAAAAGACTTGTAAATATTGTGTTGCTCCCAAACTCGAATTTGAAGGACAATGCCTCTTGAATCCCTTTTGTTCAATTGGTGGATGATGGTGTCTAATTGTAGGCCACTACCCGACCATAAATCGTTGGCCACCGGAATTATAATAAGAAAAATTGGACGGTTTAGATCATTCCGAATTTTGGGCAATGATACTTCGAAGTGAATCCACCTATTTAATGTTCCACGTCGTTTCATTGACTCGGCACAAGGAATACCGCACGTGGACATATATGTAGCCGAGGAGATTAAACAATGGTGAATCCTACTTTCTTACCCTCCTATTAACTAAGTTGTTTTGTCGAGAACTGCGGCGTAGCCATTGGAATATTTAATTACCGGATCCAAAGCCCTGACTGGGTTGATAGCATGACATAAACTAACCGATGATCAGACTCATCAATTTAATTATAAAAAAACCAATTCCATTTCACTTGTTAGACGAAAGACTTGTCAGGGCAATCCGGCTGCCAAGGAGCATGAAGCAATTTCTTCCAATGGCAACCAGACAATGACTCGTCAAGGCGGTTGGAGCCTTTCCCATATGATTACCAGCACTGGCACATTCTGTGACTTGGGGAGTCGTCGAGAATCAGTTTCATTCACATCCCCACCTCATAAAAGACAACGCGATTTTGGACAAATAATCAGTATCAGATGAAGGTAAGGTGACTGATATGGAATAATGGAAGAGACAGTACGGACAAATAATCAGTATTGGATGATAATCAGGTGATTGGTATTGAAGGGAGACGGTACGAAGAACCAAAGAATTGGTATGTCAGGATTTATAACAAATGAGAGCTTAACGATTCGGCTCTGCTTGGTTCAATGCAAATCAGATGCAATACACTCGGTTGTCACGATTTTGAGATTAAAAGTGAGTGCAAATGAGCTGGCGTGCAAGTGGTTGCAAAGCCCATGCAACCTCTTGAGAGAATCGATGCGAGCATTTTGCAATGCAAAAACTGATTAGTGACTGCAATGCCACGAAAATTGCAGAGAAAACAACGCAAGAGTTGCATACAGGTGATCATTATGATTCCTTCCTAGTGTTGCTCGCTTTTCCTAGAGAGAGATATACTCAGCCACTGGATAGCCTACTTTGCACACCGCAACAAACGAGATTCAATTCAGGGCCCATTTATCGATACAGAATTCATCTTCGTACAAGATGACGGGTAAAACAAGGTGTTATTCACTGATAGCGCCATATACTGATACAAAATTCATCTACGTACAAATAGATTAAACCCGTACTTGTATGGGCAAACTTTTTGGTGAACGTCTATTTCAATTCTTCTTGTGCCATCTATAAGATAAAACTCCAACGACAATAAATTTGTCTAGATTCCAAATTATGGTCAATAACGCCCATCCAATAAGTTCTCTCGCAACAACACGGGTAGCAAGACGATCGCTTACCCACCCAAAAAAAAGGGCCGATCATCAACGGTCTACTATAACTATGCCTGTTTTTTGGGCCCACAACTGACATGCCCACAATACAAGGACTACGCAAGCGACTGCATTTAGTTTCCGACGGTAGACCTTACAAAGCGCGCGTGAAGAATAAGCGGAACCCGACAAAACTGCCTAAGCACTGAGCTACACATCATAAAGCTTTGCATAGGGATGCCTGACAAGAAAAATATCTCACACAACATCTCCCTAAAACACGCAACCTATGCCTCGAGATGCGCGTACCACGGTAGGAATAGCTGTCATGCAACCTTTTTTCCCTCAATAGCTTCACCCCATGCATCGCACGTACCATGTGCAGGTTGCATCCATTAATTATCAAATCAAGAGGGGTGTTGAGGACTTCTCAAAAACCAAAAAAACCAAAACCAAACAAGATTTAATAACTTTAAGTCATCAAGTAACCAACCCTGAGTTTTTTTTTTCAAAATCTGACCTTAATTTCCCCATTTTTTGTTTCTTGATTCAGTGGTACAGTTAAGAAAACTAAGAATTAAGGGTGCAATTAGGGAATTTGGGTAATCAAATCGAACAGGCGAAAATAAAGAAAGATTGCAGGAGATATTTAGAAACGCAATATGAAAAACGAAAACCACAAAAAGGCCTAGCGAATCATTGAAAGGTGAAGAAAATTAAGTACAAGAGTAATTTGAGCTTCTGGAAAGTTCCAGAAATTTGCTCTTTCACAGGGGAAAGAGCAATTTTCTATGATAGAGTAAACCTGAAATGAGAGAGAATCGTCGAAAAGGCTCCCCTACACAACTAGCCTATTCGTTTTCCTTCTACTACCCCTCCCTTCCTACTCGTCGTCGTCCTCTTCCTAGAAAACAAGCAAAGAGAAACACATTAAAGAGAGAATTATGCTTTGATGTTAAAATAAGTGAGAGAAATAAAGTTTCTGCTAACCTCTCCACTTTCATCTTCATCATCCTCATCGTTCACCTCAGACTTCGACTTGTCAGACTCGTCTTCGTCTTCAGCCGCATTTGCTCCTTCGGCCTAATTTTTTTCAACGAATAAGAATTAACACATTTCCTACATAATAATTTCTGAATATAAGAGAATTAATCAAAAGGCCACCTGTTTCTTGTTGTAAGCCTGCAAGTTCTTGTTGTATTCGGTCTTCCTCTTCTCAGCCTTCGCTACATACGGAGCTTTCTCCTGAAAAGCGGGAGGAAAATAAATTAAAATCCATAGCAAGAGTCAGAAGAGGCGATTTTTTCACTTATTTCTCTTATAAATTACTTACAGCTTCTGACAACGACTTCCATTTATCTCCACCGGCTTTGCCAACCTTTTTTTTTTTCGAAGAACAAAAAGAAAGATTACAATTAATAAATTAAATAGTAATTATAAATCTGTTTTCGATAGATCTATTGAGATGCAAGCAAGCTTACAACGGAGACGGATTTGTTGTTAGGGTGTTTTTCCTTGAACGACTTCCTGAACTCCTCCCTTTAGTCAAATAAAATTTAAAAAAAATATCAGAAGCTGAGAACGAAAATTACTGTAAATATTATAAATCGGAAATAAATTCAAAAACAGATCGGTAGTCGAAAGAAATATGAGATTTTTACATGAAAACGAAAAAGGCACTAGCAGGCCTTTTAGGCTTGTTTGGATCCTTCACTGGCTTTTCCTTCTTCGCTGGCTTTTTACCAGCCCTGTCGGTAACGGCACCTTTTCTCTTTACAGATAGCCTAAAAACGAAGAAATACAAGGAGATCTCAGATCTGAAAGTCTACTGCCTGAATCATTCTTCTCAGAAACGAAGAGAACAAAGAACAAAAAAGAAGAAAAAAACTCACTTGCTATCGGGTTTTTTGGCCGTACTGGCCTTCGATTTGCCTCCTTTCATGGCGAATCCTGCAGGAAAACAGGCAACTCGGTCAGAATCGGTGTCAAATCGGCCGGAATCGGCTATCGTTAGGGCTAGGGAATGAGTTGGAGTTACCTTTAGGGTTAGGGTTTCGCGAAGAGGAGCAGAGAGGTTTTTTTGGGGATATTTAGTGCGTTTGTGTGTGGAAAGAGGCCTAGAGTGGGGGGATAAGAAGCTGGGAAAATTAAAATTCAATCACGATTGAAATGAAGTCCGGATTTGGGCGGGATTTGAAAATCATTGCCACGTCAACGATCCGTGTGCTTCCACTCTACTTGCTGTGGCTCTTTGCTTTACTTGTAGTTTCTCTTTGTGCTTTCCTAGTTTTCTCTGTGTTTGTTTCGCTTTTCTACTCAGTTGCGCGCTCGCGAAAACATTTTTGCTCTCGCAGCACGAGAGCGTATAACTCTTCGCGCTTGGCCCACCTAGGTGGACCTACACACCAAAAATCAGTGTGAATAGTGATTCCTAGTCATTGGATTTTAGCACTTTTCATCATGGGCTTGGAACCGACTCATAGGCCCGCTCATAAAGCCCTTGAAGAAGAAGTGCTCAAATCCTACTGCTAGAAATCACCAATCTTGCTGATTTTTGGTGTGTAGGGTCCATCATAGTGTGGGCCAGACATTGAAGGGGCAAGTGAGCCCGAACGAGTCTACTACATTGCAATTTGAGGGACTTCTGCATCAAAATTTTGATGAACAACCCACCTGCTGATGGGCTGCTCGCCCTTTATCTGCCACGTGGATTTGTGGTTTCTTCCACTTTATTTCCTGCTTTTCTAGAACGACCGAGATGTCCTTCTGGCTTATAAATATCTTAGGAGTTGTTGAACGGTACCCGTTTTCTGATAAAGAATTCTCTATCAAAATTATGATACAGAAGTCCCTCCAATTGCCACGTAGTACACCCCCACTGGACCCATGATGTTTGGCCCACAACTTGGTGGACCTAGACAGCAAAAAAAAAAACAGCATGGTTGATGATTTCTAGCCATCGAATTCGAGCCCTTTTCATTGTGCGCTTCATGCAGAGGTCTATGGGTATGGGTTATTTTATTTCAAACCCACGATGAAAAAATACTCGAATCGAATGGCTACAAATTACTAATCATGCTGATTTTTAGTATGTAGGTCATTTTAAGTGTGAGATGAACTTTCATGGGTCAGTGGGCCCGAAAGAGTGTACCGCATGGCAATTTATGGGACTTGTGTACATGGTTCAAAGTCAGAAAATATTCGCTGGTCCCCGGGTCCTTCAAACTTTGAAGGTCCCCCTCCAAAATGTTGACACTACTCTTTGTTAACCACCCATAACCAACTAACCAAGGGTTTACGTGGGTTGGGTTTAGGCTTTAAAGTAGGTGTCTGACATTTTGGCAGGGGGACCTTCAAAGTTTGAAGGAACCGGACCAGCTAATTATTTCTCATTCAAAGTCTTGGGCCATCCGTATCGGGATAACCAGGCTCTGCCTAGCCCCGAAATCACTGTTTTACAAAGGAGTCTCACTTTGTCTAGGGCAAGATGGGCTGATCCTGCTCTGGATCGGACCAAACTGGATTGGGATTGGAGCCCACCAATCCTAGAGACTTACATCCTTGCTTGTGTCTCATATATTTTTCCTGTGGAACGATAGGTTAATTTTAAGAAACGTCTTATAACGGCCCTCCAAGATAGTTACAATATTTGCAATGGACTTGACCAGATTATTGATGTTACTTTTATCCGTTATTTTACTGTTATTGATATTGTTTTGATTAAAAAAAAATTATAAGATATTAATATTTTGATTTTCTTTTTAGTATGATGTAACCGGTTAATAACAAAAGAAAAAAAAAAAACCGAGTATACCTAATTAGGGGAAAAAACTGACCAAACTGCTCAAAAATGATACGTGGCTATCTCTTTTGGGCCATTGACCTTATGAATGTTTGGCCCATCACATGATGGACCTGCAAACTAAAAATCAGACTAATTGATGATTTCTAACCATTGGATTTGAGTATTTTTCATCGTGGGCTTGGGCCCCATATAAGCATGTTTATGAAGCCCGTAGATAGAACAATGCTCAAATTTAATGGATATAAATCACCAATTAGATTGATGGTTGTTGTGCAAGGGATGGGTTCAAACATTCCTAGGGTAAGTGAGGCCAATAGCATGCCACGTGGCATTTTTTCTAAAAACCAAACCAAACAACCACAAAAAAGTAAGAACCCGATCCTACCCCGGATCAGACTCCAACCACAGAGGAGGAACCCCCGGCCAACTAGTCATCAAAGAATAGTAGAAGAAGCAACCAATTCAATAGATCTTTAGGGCCTGTTTGGTAACGCACTGCGGCGGGCAAATAAAATATTTAGCCGCACAAATATTCGCCCGGCTGTGTTTGGCAGCCACCCGCCCTTGGCAAATATTTAGCCGGGCCCACATATTTGCCCTCCGCGGCGGGAAAACATTTGATCACCCCCCCCCCCCCTGTGAAAATATTTTCACGCCGATTATGCCTTGGTGAGAAAATTTTATTTTCTCGCCGGAAAATCACTATTTTCAATAAAAATTAATTTTTTAATATATAAAAAAGATAAAAATGAATTTTTTTTTATTCTTTGACATAATATGTGGTTCCCGCACTGACCCAACCTACTTTTGACTTACTTTGATATGTGGGACCCACTCAAATTGAAAGAAAATGAAGTAAGCTGAAGCGAGCTAGCTCGTACACGTACCAAACATTGTTAAATATTGCTATGAGCAAATATTTAGCCAAGATAATATTCGCCTGGCTAAATATTCGCCGTCGGAACTCTTTTTCTCACGTACCAAACAGGCCCTTAAAAGCTAAATGTTCCACCCTCAAATATAACTTGGATGCAAACCACAACTTTGCACTATATGGGCAATGAAAGACAACATGGAAGCAGTCTTCAAGAGGAAAGCCACGTCGAAAACCATTATGCTTGGACTGCAGAAATTCAGTCATGCAAATGTTGGGTCGCATGAAATTGCGAAAGAAAATTGCCCTACAGAACGGGGAACGGGAACGGGGAAGCCAACAGAGTTTGTCAAAAGAACCTTGTCGCCCACTCGGAGTAGCTAGGATCATGTTTGTCAATTCTTCAGGAAAGAGGAAATTAATAAACCCAGTATTCCAATTTCCTGAAGTTGTCTGCAAATTATCAGCAACATTGATATAACAATCAGGAGGCCTAGAAATTGGAAGTTGGTGGTTAGGAGCTTCCTATAACCACGGATCAGACCACAACTGTATAGATTGCCCCTCCCCTCGTGACACTTAAATTATTGCACTAAAAGTAAATGGGGAGTTCCAAATTTTTCCATTTTAAAATTTTGCTTTTCCAACTCTCGTTTGAATTGCCATAATTTTCAAATTCGTCCATCCAAATTAATCTTTCAAAATTGCACCTTCAATTGTCCTATTTTGTAAGTGTTTCCAAAATTGTCCTTTTGGTTAAAACTTTTATATTTTGTTACCACTTTCAAAACTGCACTAACAATCACTTGAGTGAAGCGCACATGCCGCCTACTAGTACAAGTTATAACGTAGTCATTGCCTAATGGAACAAATTTCTCTCTTCACCATATGAACATCCATTTTCTTAGCTGTTTGTCACATAAGCACTCATTTTTACTTTTTTTTTGTAAACAAGATAGTATAGATACTAAAAACGGATACAGGCTCCATCCACCCTCATGACTTCTGAGAGCCAAGAGGGGAGGTCAGAAGACCAAAAAAAGGGATCCAAAAAGGAAGATGCCTTAGAGGCAATAGTATGAGCCGAACCATTAGCCGATCTCGGCGTATAAACAAAAGATAGACAGGGAGAAGGAGAATAAAGAGCCAAAATGTCCATCAGATGGGCCATGGATGACCAGCCCACGTCAAAGGAGCTATTGTGCAGAATGGAAATAACATTCTGAGCATCGGCTTCCACGATCAGAGAGCCACCTTGAAGAGGACAGATCACATCCAGCGCCCATTTGATGGCCCTGATTTCAGCTTCTTCTGCCGAGTGTGCTTTTGCTCTAGTTCCTCCTGCCAAAATACAATGATTTGAGTGATATCTCAGAATGAAACCAAGGCCCGAGATACTGGTGTTACAATTCCAAGAAGCATCTTTGTTTAACTCGAGGGTACCAAACGGGGGAGGAGACCATTTAGCCACATCTTTGGTAGGAGCAGGCAGCCTATCAGTAGGGGTGATATAGAATGGAATATTCTTGAGGATCTGAAATGGGTTCTTGACTGGTTGACCATGAATAATGTCATTTCGAAGATACCATAATCTCACAGCAAAATGCACACATAATTGCGATTGTAGATGTCACATTCGTTATCCTCTGATGATACATTTAAGGTGCTGGTTAACCATTCCCCAAGGTCTTGATCTGAAAGGTTGGACGTACGAAGGGAGAGAGTCGATGCATACCATACCTTGGCGCTGACAGGACAGTAAAAAAGAGCATGAAGGGCCGTCTCACATAAGCACTCATTTTACCACTTCAACTGCTAAGAAGCACCCAATTTTCTCTTTATGTTCCTCTTATTTGTAAATTTATGCTTTGACAAATTGTAGTTCTAGAGTCACATTTGATACAAAGCTACAATGTAACGTCGTTTGTTAATGTTTATAATGCAATTATTTATGCCATCAAAACTTATTAAGTTGGAAGAAATTACTATAATTTGTCCCCATCTACAAATCAATAGACATTTTCTCACAAATTTTATAAATGGAAGCCACAATTCCTTATCAAAGGAAGGGTCATTTCCACTTTTCAAATTTTATGAGGAAACACTTGCTAAAACAGCCGTGACGTGAATCCCTCCAAAGACATAACGATAACTTGGGTCCCCCCTGTATAAGGAATGGAAAAGGGGTACGGTTCGTTAGCTTATGGATTAGTTTGACCATAGCTAAGTAGTTGATCCTCTCCGACATTAGTTGGGTTGCACTAGCACAATGTAACTTGCTTTTTGTCTTGATTACCAAGCGCTCTCTAAAGTCTTTAGTAGCTTAGTCTGCGTAGCCATTGTTGTTGATCTTATAGGTGATGTTTGGTAAATTAAGTTATCAGATCTAAATGCTTAAAGTGCTAAGTTTTGATAGCTTAATGACTTATGTCTGAATTGAATTGTTTGGTGAAGATCTTAAGTCTTAAAATTAAGTCAAGGGCATTATGAGTATTTTGAAACATTTATTATGATACTTTTGTAAGTTTTTAAAAGAGAAAGCTTTGAGAAAAGGGCAGTGTTGGTATTCAAAGAGTATTGACGATCTTTTTAAAGAGTCTTTCACTTACTGCAATAAGTGAAGAGAGGATCACTTTTTTACTTTTCACTTAATTTCAGTGATTTTAGTGATAGTGCTGAAATTATGTCATTTACAAACGTCGCTTGATCACCAAAATCACTACTTTCAGTTCATTCCGACTATAAAAAGTTTTACCCATTTTGATAATGAGAAAATGAGCGGGGGACAACAATTTCACACAACATTATTTACAACAATTTTAGCATACCTACATGGAAGATGAATCAATAGCTGATTTTTGGTAAGGATGGTCTCCTCACCATGTGGATCACCCCTACAAAAATTCAGCACATTATGAATTTTCTAACCTCGTCAAATGTAGTTTTCAAATTAACAATAAAAATAGATGATCCATAATTCTTCAACTTGTAAACTGGTCTATGAACATCAGAATGATTTGAATTTTTGTGAGTATGATCTCCTCGCCATAGAGACCATCCTCGCCAAAAATCATTCCATTCCAAAACTTCAAATTTTACATTGGCCTGCGCCAATTTTTTGTAATATGTATGTTGGGGTTGCGTTGGGCTGAAGCCTCAACCGTAGCCTAACCCGATTTGATTTGGTTGTGAAAATCTAGACCCAAGCCCAACACGAGTATTGAATGGGTTAACCCAACCCTAGCCCAATGTCGGGTTAAGCCTGTCGGGCTCGGGTTGAGCCTATCGGGCTCGGGTTGAACCCGCCCAAGTTGTAGTCCTATCCGACGTCGAAGCCCACACTAACCAGTAAACATCTTCCTTCCTTCCCACATGAAATAGTTTGATCTCCCAACAAAAGTTGTTAGCAAACCTCTTAGATCTGAGATCTCATCCTTGTCCCATGATCTCCTTCCCCCTCCCATGATCTCATATGGTTAGGGTTTTCCTCACCAAGGACAGCCCTTATGCCATCTCTCCTAATTTCTTTGTTCGAAAAATTTCTTAAAACGAAAAAAAATTTAAATGCATTTACAAAAATAAAAAAAAACTTTCTGACATTTGCAAAAAAAGGTAATTGGATGCCTTTTCACAAGGCTCACTCCTTAACAAAAATTAAAGCTGAAAATGGGGACAAACGCCCTTTTAAAGGGGTCTGATGCCCCATAGAAGAGTAAAACTTCTATCACAATACGAGCCATGCGTGTACGAGCTAGCTCACTTCAGCTTACTTCATTTCTTTTAATTTGAGTGGGTCCCACATATCAAAGTAAGTCAAAAATAGGTTGGGTCAGTGTGAGAACCACATATTATGTCAAAGAATAAAAAAAAATTCATTTTTATCTTTTTTATATATTAAAAAATTAATTTTTATTGAAAATAGTGATTTTCCGGCCAGAAAATAAAATTTTCTCACCAAGGCATAATCGGCGTGAAAATATTTTCACAGGGGGGGGGGGGGGGGGTGACCAAATGTTTTCCCGCCGCGGAGGGCAAATATGTGGGCCCGGCTAAATATTCGCCAAGGGCGGGTGGCTGCCAAACACAGCCGGGCGAATATTTGCGCGGCTAAATATTTTATTTGCCCGCTGCGGTGCGTTACCAAACAGGCCCTTAGCCTTTTTCAACTTTAATTTTTTTCAGGAGAGAGGCGTCTAGTTACTTTTTTTTTTTTTTTTTTAATTTTTTTCGTTTAAGAAATTTTCAGTTGTTTTTTTTTTTTCCTTTTGTAATTTATCAACCTGACTAACCCGATTGAATTTAAGCTCGGCTCGGGTTGGGCTTGCTTGGGCTCAGATATTTGAAGTACGGGATGGGCTGGGGTTGACCCCCCAACCCGCCCCAACTCGCCCGAGTTGTAGCCCTAGCTCCTTAGTTAAAGTTTAGGATTTCGAGGTAATTTCCACCGTCAACCGCATGTCGAACTAACGTAAAAGAGGCGGGCAGCGGGAGGGCGAAACTGGCCTTGTTAGGGTTTTTCCTCTGAAAGCTAGCCCGGTTAGGGTAGACATTTTCTCCTTCACAATTCACATCTGCATATTTTTTTTCTTCTTACATCCATTACAGAAGAGAACCGAAAGAAGGCTAACGCTATGTACGGATCGGGAGGGTAAGTTGAAAAAGTCTTTCTTTATGTTTTTTTTTTCTTTCTCTGGTTTCATTTTCTCCTCTCTACTTGTAATTTCTTGTGCGTAGTCGCTTTTTCTTTGGTTTCTTTTCTTTTTTAGTCTGATTTGAATCGAATATGTGTTGAATCTTTAGGTTTTTCTTTCCTCTTTTCATTTAATATCCGAACACATTACTCATAAAAAATCTTTAGTTTTTCTCGAGTTTAGTAGGGTCTTTGATAGTGCATGACCTTTAAACCCTAATTCGATTGTTATGGAATGATCTGATTTTATGGTTGGAACATTTATTTGTTTGATTCTTGTATAAACCCTAGTTCCGAGTATATGTTTCGAATCTTCATTCCTTTGGCTGGGATTAGTAGAGTTTTCGACGATTATGTTTTTTTCAATAGTGCAAATTCTAACCCTAACTCTAGTCTCAATTCCTGTATACGTGGTTTGGTCGCCTCCAGGGCTAGGCTTTTGGGAAGAGGAAATACGTGCTTCATGGTGTTATATGCTCCGACTGTGTTTTATTCACGTGGCAAATCACTCACTCGTGACTCGTCTGCTTTTTGACTGTCCGCTTGAATTAGTTTCTCTCTGTGAGTCCATGTGATTACTTGTAAATAGCGTTCTCATTCAGTGCTTATGTGTGCAGAAGTCTCGGAAAAAGTTGTGATCAGCTTTTTTTTTTTAATGGGGAGGAAAAAGGAGAAATAGACTAATGCGTCTGGTTCATGTTCAATCCTGGTTTTCCCTTCAAACAGAACGAATCAAAGCACATCACTACTATTGAAAATGTATCTATTGGGTGCTCTTTACTCATCTGCAGATTGCCCTATTATCCAGTGATTCTTCTTAATGCAGACAGTTTTCTCTTGTTAATGGATCATCTACATTGAATTATTGATCCATGTTTCTCATTTTTTTCTTTCACCCCATGGTCTATAGGTATAGATATCATTCAAATGCTGGGGGTATTATATGATATGTCTTGTCTGACCTCACTGTTGGAACTTGGAACATGGATCATAATTCATAACTAATAGTTTGTTATTACAACTCCAACCGCCGTCTCCAAATTTTGGCTGCAAAAAGGAACTTTCTTCATATTTGAAGATGGAGACACCCTTCAAAAAGTGTTCAACTCCAACTGCCCCATTTCCAAAAAAGCATCTTTGGAGTCAAAAAGACACAGAAGACATTTAAAAAAGGATGTAAAAGGAATAAAATTTGTTCAAAAGATTACTACAAGGTAAAGATGGAAATTCAGAAAAGCAAAAAGCAGATCTCTATATTTGGAGCCAGAGAATAGAGATCTCTATATTTGCAGTCAGAGATAGAGATAGAGAGGTTGCCTTCAAATTTGGAGCCGATTATAGAGTTGGCTTGGAGTTGGATTTCAAAAAAGCATATCTATATTTGGAGATGTAGACACCCTTCAAAAAGTGTTGAACTCCAACCGTCTCATCTCCAAAAAGGCATCTTCTCCAAAAAATGTCACACACGTGGATTGCAAAAAAAATTCTTTTCCCATCAGTGATTTATAGGCGTTGGATAAAAAGTAGATCCTTTTAAAAAAGGATACAGAAAGAAATAGATTTGTTTAAAAGATTAGTACAAGGGTAAAGATGGAAATTCAAAAAAGCAGATCTCCATATTTGGAGTCAGAAATGGATATAGAGGGGCTGACTGGATATTTGAAGCCGGTTATAGAGATGGGTTGGAGTTGGAGCATCTCTATATTTGAAGATATAGAGATGGGTTGGAGCTAACCTTATCTTTGTTTTGTGTTTTATTATTTTCTAACATTTTTATTTTCAACTTACATTGTTTTTCTTGGTTTTATTTTTCTTGTTTTCTTACACAGCTGCGTGGTGAGCATAGAGTGAACTATTCTTTTGCCTTTTAAGGATATCATGTGCAGATTATAAAAGAAAATTGTACATTGTTTTTTTCTTGGGTTTCTTTGGTTTTCATTTTTCCTCTTCTCTTTTGAATCTTTAATTTTACACAAAGTTTGTGCATATGATGTCTTACACTTGATCTCTGAACTTCAGGTAAGTTCATGTTGACAACTTCACATTGCTGATGCTTTACTTTGTGCTTGATTTTAATTTTATAATTTCTTTAGATTTTCACGTAGTTATCTAAAATCAAGTTCATTCTCCTGCTAGTCATTTTCGGATCAAATATGTTTTTTTACTAATTGGTAGAGGTTTTGGTGATCTGTGCATCGATTTTTTTCCTTCGTGTCAGCTGTTTGTATTAAATATGTGAGATTGCATGTCCAATAATTCTTTTTTATGGTTTTTGGTGAAGTCGAGTAATCTTTGATATTGACTGAGGGTCACTGTCTTTTAGTAGTATCTACTTTGAGTTGGGGATATTAACTCCAAACTGATTTACGGATATTGGCCTGTGAGTCCTGTTCATCATTTTGAGCGTGCCCTGGAAGTGCTGAGACTGTCTCTCATTTACACATTCTAATGCCTACCATTAACTGTTGGATGTCATGAGGCTGAATCATGTCTCTTCCTAATTCATTTAGCCACACCGCATGATATCTTTGCTCAATTGTGCAATCAGTCTGTTTGAAATTTACATCCTTTTTAATTACAAAAATTGAAATTTTTTTCTTAAAGAAAGAAGAAATGCTGCAAGTAGAGTACAAGTTAGGCAACCGAACCCTGGATGGATAATGATTAATGGCTGATTCGTGGGCCATCATTAGCACTTCTTCCAAGTATGTGATACAATGAAAATTTATTTTAGCCATCATTTTGTTAATCTATAGAGGATTTATTTATATCTTAATTTGGCAATTTAGATTATCTGGAAATAGTAGGACGTGCTTTTGTTTTGTGGATCTGTTTATCCAAGAGTAGCCACACATGCTTCGTTGCTCGTCTGCTTTCTTTAAATTATGTTTTTCCTATTGGTACAATCACCTCTTTCTTATATGAATTACATGCTCTGGGTTGCATGTTTGTGTTCGGGTAAGTTGGGGAAATATAGCGTTGGTTGCCCCTCTCGCCCACCCTTGCGTATGGTGGGGGCCTTCCTACTGCATATCAGTTGGCGTAAATGTTCATCGATCAGGTTGCAGTCCAGTTCAGAGGCCATCTCTTGGATGGCCTTTGAGCCACAAATGTGCTTTGCTTCGACTGCTAGAACTCTCGGTTGGGTGCCATTTTCTGGTTGGGTAGTTTGGATACCAATTGCAGGTACTGAGTTAGGGCCATTCGTTCATGATGGGACACCACCTCATGCTGTATTTCCTCATTACTTGCTTGGTTTCTAGGGTTTATTAAGTGTACAAACTTGGGATGGATGATAAAGTATGAAAAATGCTTGAGAATGGTAGAAAGAAGAAACTAGGTGTCAGGAAATCGTGGGTTGGGTCTGGTTTTATTAACAGGGTCGAGTGTCGGGGGAGTTTTTCCTTGCTTTGGGATTGGATAACTGAAGGGCAATGGGAATCGGGGTGGGGGGTTGGGGTTTGTACAGGTACGAGGTTGGCTCAAAGAGAGAGAATGATCGAATCAAATCCCTACTTCACAGTGAGCGGCGGCACCAGTGGCTTCCAGCCTTACAGCTATAGTGGTGGGTGGAACTCCACCTTTCCTGTGGTCCATCTCAGGGGGCTTCCATTCAACTGCACTGATATTGATATCTTCAAGTTCTTTGCTGGGCTAGACATTGTGGACGTCCTGCTGGTCAACAAGAATGGGCGGTTCTCAGGGGAGGCTTTTGTTGTCTTTGCAAGTTCCATGCAAGCTGAGTTTGCTGCCCTCCGGACGGACCGCCAGAACATGGGGCGCAGGTATGTGGAAGTTTTCAGGTGCAAGAAGCAGGACTACTACCATGCTGTGACTGCTTAGGTGAACTACAAGGAGTTCATGACAAGAAGTACCGTGGCAGCCCTCGTCCCTCTCGATCGAAGAGATCCCTTGACAAGAACCAATTGGATTATACTGCCTCAAGCTCCGAGGCCTCCCTTTCTCTGTAACCAAGTTTGAGATTGTGGAGTTCTTTGGTGAGTTTGAGCTGACTCTGACAGGATACATATTGCCTTCCGCCCGGACAGGAAAGCTACGGGTGAGGCGAATGTGGAATTTGCTTCAGCCAATTAGGCAAAAAATGCTATCTACAAGGACAAGATTATGATTGGATCACAGTATGTGGAGCCCTCCACGCCAGATGAAGCACGATGCTCCGAGTCAAGATCAAGGCAGTGATGCAGTAATTCATTTGCCGGACATTTTCTTACGGGACTGCAATATCCGAGCTACTGTTTTACTCACTTTTATTAGGCCTGGTTCAGTTCCTCTCATCTTTTTCAAATTTCGTTTTTGGTAAATCGAGCTTTTTTCTATTAATAATAGTAGCTTTTAATCAAAGTTTTCTTGTTTTATTATCCTTAGCTTTAAAGGTTTTTTCTCTTCCCATTGTTGAAAGCCTCAGTGGCTAATTTATGCCTGGCTTACATAGGACCGGGCCCTATACAAGAATGCGCAGGGTGGAAGGCAGAGTTTGCCACGTCAGCTAAAATCCAACCAAAGCCCCCCCTTTTCCAAGTTTAATTGAGGTTGGTGTAGGGATGAGATTGATGCAATTTCGTCTCTTTTCGGAGGAAGAATTGCTTAAAACCCTGGAAGTTTTTATAGGGAGAGGCCTCTCCCGCTCCTGCTTCCGCCTCTGGGACTTCCTGACATTCACGAAGCAAGTAAGAATGGCTTTGTTCGATTCCTTTGGTAGGGATCGCACAATACAGGAATTGGGTGACATGGGTCTTACTGAGAGAGCCCTGAGAACTGCTTAGCAAGCTCCAAAGCACCAACTGACGATACTAGTGATTTCTTGAACGAAATCTTAACATTCAGTTGCGACATTAGCTCAAGCTTAGCCACCCGGTCATCTCCGATGACGATGTTGTCACATGCTATGAACCAAATCACGAAATGGTGAGTTTAGTGCGAAAGCAGGCCAAGCCATGTAAAAGTACTGACCATCTGTTGGCGTCAGGAGCACCCCCAACTCTTCCCTGATGATCGGATCCTTGCTTCAAAAGTTTAGATCTTAGCAAGGACCCAGAGATTGAAACTGCCATTGCTAAGGACCCAGAGATTGAAACTGCCATTTGACTCGGAGAAGTTCACAAGTTCGGCCACAGAGTGTGATTGAAGCGATGGTGAGAGGATTTATAAGGGGCGAGTATAAATCTCGCTCGGAAGCTTCTCTTGGTTGCGAGCTCGGGAAGAACCCTGACAAATTCTAGCCTGTATTGGTTTTTTCGGAGGAGCTAGTAGAGAGATGACCTGACCTGAAATTGAACCAGCAGGATTGTACAACAATCATGAAAGTCGTATAAGGCTCAGTAAATTTGAGATTGTGTAGTCTCTTTAGCTGGTTTGATGAATACGGTTGTGACCCAATTGCGGATATGTACACTACTTCGATTCATAGCCAATACTCCGAGAAGAAATACAGGGTGGCGTTGGCTGTGGAATGGAGGGATCAAACTGTCTCTTGGATTTTCCGGCTACTTGTGATAATGCTATTCGTTGCCTTGAGCGATCTCTCAAGGACTTTAAGATATATTTCTAGACATAAGGAGATGGGTTCTGCTCCAACATATGACATATACCGAGATCTGATAAAGATTTATGCAGCTTCAGGGAGTTTGGCTCACTGTAGAGGTCTGCGAGGAGGTAGAGATGACAGGATTCAAGTTGGATAAACAGATTGGGTCTCTATTGTTGCAGATGGAAAGAGATGTTGGGTTGAGTTTTTTTTTTTTTAAAGAATTCCATGAATTGTAAGTAGAATGAACATCTTCATGATTCTTGTTTGGTTCATAAATGAAATTAACTGCTTTTCTTGATGTTTACCTCTCAAAAGTTAAGAGTCTTTTAGCTCGAGATCTATGAGTGGAAATGCTAATCATAAACTAGGATTCTCACTTTGGAGGAAACTTGGGCACAGGTCAGTTTTCGAAGTATGGGGTACAAGATTGGATGCTATGCTCATGTGAATGAACAAGCAAATCATGTTGAGACTTGAGAGGCTATTAACTTGCTCAGGCTCCGAGCACCCCCTTTTCTGACCCATCTTGGGAGTCAGTGTGCTCACGAATCCAACCGTGGTGGTGGTTGAGCTTTGGCAAAAAGTGAAAAACTGAATGCCAGCTCAGCACTATCAATAGCCGTTGGATTCTCGGCCGAGCACAACTGCACAAGACCGACTCCTTACGAAACCCAAGAAAAATATATTGATGCAGCAGGCTGTATCATATTTAATGGAGCCTACGAACTGAATGGTCATCTCATGAATGGGCCATTTTTGAGAATATGGTACCAATCAGTGATGCCAACCAAACCTATGATTTGGATGGCTTGTCTTCGTCCATTTCAAATGATTCTCGGACAATGTACAAGGCATTCATGGGGTGTTCAAAAGAACTGTCTAAGCAAAGTTCTATCATATTTCTCACAACTCACAAATCGTTGTGGCACCCATCAAAAATCAATTTTAAGAAAAAAAGCTTTAAAAATCCATAAAAATTAATCAAATTACAGAAATAAAAGTAGATAAGAAAAGAAGTTAGGAACTCTTCTTTTTTATAATTTCTGATCACTTGAAGGTGAGTCGCTTAAAACATTGGCTGATTGTTATATAATGTTCATAAAGCAAAACCTCCTTTATTACTTATTCTTCTATCATACTAGTGAGTGGCCCGTGCCCACGGCACTCCCCAACAAAGCATTTGCCAAAATCAGGTGTGAGTGGCTGAGATCCACTATCCAGTTGGGGGATAAGATCTCGACCCTTCTTTATTGAAGCCTATAAGAGGGGTATAAGTGGGGAGACAACCATTGTCGCTTGTTATATAGATTTCCTATTAGCTGACAATCATGGCGAGTTGATAGGTTTAAGTCTCAACTGCACCTCACGCCTGTCTTGAGGATTAGTCGAGGCTTAAGTGTCTTATAAACCAGTCGAGACTTGAGCCTCGAGGCAAGGACCCTACCCCTTGTGCGCCTCATGGCGGGATTTTTAAAACACTGATTAGATAAAACTGGTATTTATGTGTTTAAATTGGGATTATTACTAAAAACGCATAACAATAACCAAGACCTCCGTTATAATTAACGATGAGCACATCTACAAGAATTAGTTTCACATTGTTGTCTTATTACAATTAGATGGATGGTTAAGGAATCAAATCGATATGATTTCCGGTCTGTAGCCATCCAATATGTTTCCTACTGTCTGTAAGGTGAAGATCAGCTAGTGAGTAGGCCATGTAGCTGAGATGGTTAGTGTGTACCGTCCTCTAGTGGGAGGTCGTGGGTTCAATCCCCCAAAGGCAGGTTTCCTCCTTGTGCAGCTGTGCCGTGGAGTAGAAATCCCATCTTCCCGGCTCTGCCCAGCCCAGGTCTAGCCTGGCTTTCTCCATGGCTTCTGTCCACGCGGTTCTGCCTCAACCGCGCCTACGAAAAAGAAAGAAAGTAGGCCATGTGTAGGGTGTCAGTAAAAATTTCACTAACATAGACCATCGACATTAACATACCAAGAATCAAGGGTTTTCATATGTTGATTCAGTATGTTTAGCTCTCTCAGAATCTGTTCAATTTCTGTGTGTGAAAAATCTCCAGCCATAAACTCGTGAACCCAATCCCTGATGATCAACCAGCTACTACCTGGATCCTTCTTGACCCCAATCTCTGCCATTTTCTGCCTCAATTTCAGAGCTTCTTCCCATCTTCCTACCCCCGTGTAAAGGTTCGAGAGAAGAACATACGAAGCATGATCATTGGGGTCCAGTTCCATTACCCTTCTTGCTGATTTCTCTCCGATCAACGTGTTCCCATGATTCCTACAAGCACTCAGCAATGTTCTCCATGCCGAAGCACCCTCATTATTTTTCATGATTTGATGTGCCTCCTCAAGTCTCCCAGCACGACCGAAGGCATCAACCAAGCAGGAATAGTGTTCGGATTCTGGCTCAGTTCTGTACTTCTGGTGCATCAAATCAAAGAAGAACACACTCTCTTCTACAACACCGACATGGCTACAAGCTGATAGAACAGCTAAGAAGGTGATTTTGTTTGGAATTATGTTCATCTTCTCCATCTCTTCGAATGTCTCAATTGCCTCCTGGGCTTTTCCATGCTGTGCAAATCCTGAGATCAAAGCATTGAAAGTTACTACAGTAGGGTTGCACTGTTCATAAAAAGCTTTGATGGAGTCCTCCATGTGTCCACATTTGGCGTACATGTCTATCACAGAGCTCCCGACATAGATGTCTCTTTCAAAACCAAATTTGATAACAAATGAATGGAACTGCATTCCCAAATCCATAGCTGCGATGCCTGAGCAAGCTGTGATGCATGATGGGAGACTAAAACAGCTTGGACTGGTCCCAGATGCCAACATCTCTTTGCAAAGTCTTAGAGCTTCTAATTCGACCCCATTCTGTGCATAATTTCCAATTATGGAACTCCATGAGACTTCATCTTTGTGAACCATAGCATCAAAAGCTTTATGAGCATCTTCTAATGCCTCACACTTAGAATACATATTGATCACTGCATTCCCAACGGGAATTTCATAACTGTGACTCGACTTCACGATCTCAGAATGGATCTGAAGACCCATGTCTAAATCTGATTTACTTCGACAAGATTTTAGAACCGCAATTAGAGTGGCTCCATCAGGTTTCAAAATAGCAGTTCGCAGAAGTTCGCGATAGAGCTTGATGCAGGAGAGAGCAGGTTCCTCCTCCATCTGGGCATAACCTGTAATCATAGAATTCCAAGAGACAATGTCTCTATCAGAAATCATTCTAAAAACTTTTTCTGCCTCGTCCATTTCATTAAAATCTGCATAAAGAGTTAAGAGAACACTGGCAACAAAACAATCTCTTTTGTAACCATTTTTAATCATATGGGTGTGGACTTGAATTCCTGTTTCAATTCCTCCGAATTCGACGCAAGCTTTTAAAGCACTGGATAAAGCATGCTGATCGGGTTTTACACCTTGCCTACACATATCTCTGAACAAAAGCACAGCTTCTTCTCCACTACCATTTCTCGAGTAACCGGAAATTAGCGAACTCCAAACGAAACTGTCTTTTCTCCCCATCGAGTCCAGAATTTTCCGACCCAAATCCACATTCCCACACTTCCCATATAAATCCACAAGTGAACTGCCCACAACAACATCAATTTCAGTTCCAGACTTCAAAACAAGTCCATGGATTTGCTCCACCTCTGTTAAACAAGAACAACACTTGAGCAAACTTGTAAACGTAAAATCATTAGGAATCAACCCATCAAGGACCTGCATTTCCGAAAACAATCTCAAAACCTCATCAGAATCACCAACCTGAGCAAACCCAGAAATCATAACGTTCCATGTAACAGAATCTCTGTAATACAGCCCACCAAAGATGTGACAAGCATCATCGACGTTGCCACCAATTTTGAAGTACATGTCAACGAGAGAACTCCCTGAGAATTCCTCTCTCTCGAACCCGAATCGGATTATCAATCCATGAATTTGCTGACCCATTTTGAGAAAGTTGAGATTCGTACAACCCCGAATTGTAACAGAGAGAGTGAACGTGTTTGGTTTCTCACCCGATTCAAGCATTTTCTTAAACAGTTGGAGGGATGTTTCAAAGAACCCGTGATGAACGTAAGACGAAATCATGGACGTCCATGTCACAATGTTCTTCTGTGGAGCTTGATCGAATAGGAGGTGCGCGTGATATAAGTCTGCGCATCTTCCGTAGAAGTTCAAGAGAGTGTTTGTTGCGTAGATGTCTGAAATGGTGTTTGAGACAATCAGCTTTACATGGATTTGTTTGCATTTTCTGATCGATTTGGATTTCGAATGCTTTTGCAGCAACAATGAGATGGATTCAGGTAATTGGGTGCATTCGGTCTTCGAATTGTTATGATGTGACCGGCTACAGAAGCCGATGATAGAGCGAAGGAACATTCCGATCAGATGACCAAGATTTCATCCCGTCGCCAAGGAACTTGAAATGTAGATAAACTGCAATGGAAGTTTGGCGCGATTTTTCACCTTTTGGTTTTGGGCGAAGGCTTCAGAAAAGTTTTGTCAGTAAAATATTTTCCATACTGAACTGTGGAATGCATAAAAACGGAAAAATCTATGATACTGACTTCGGTATCAAATTTTGATGCCGAAGTCCCTCAATTTGTCACGTAGTATACTCGTTCGGGCCCACTGACTCCATGAATATTTGGCCCACATCTTGATGGGCCCACACACCAAAAATCAGCGTGCTTAGTGATTTCTAGCTATTGAATTTGAGCACTTTTTCATCATGGGCTTGGAACCACTTCATAGGCTGATAGGCTTGTTCATAAAGCCCATTATGAAAAAGTGTGCAAATCCTACGGCTAGAAATTACCAATCACTCTGATTTTTGGTGTGTAGGTCCACCAAGATGTGGGCCAAATATTCATGGAGTCAGTGGGCCCGAAAGAGTCTACTACGTGGCAAATTGAGGGACTTCAGCATCAAAATTATGCCGAACTCTCCATAAAAACAGAGTAAAACTTCTGTCACAAAGCCGGTCACAACCCACAATACAAGCCACGTGGCATACTATTAGAGGGAGATGACCGAATGGATGTTTGGCCAGTCCCTCGGTGGACCTGTAAACCAAAAATCAGCCTGATTAGTGATTTAGAACCTTTGGATCTTTGCACCCAAATAACGCTCAATAATGCTCGAAGTCCTACGGTTAATCTGGACCAACCAATATCTGGACCGCTTGCCAAACTTTTCTGGGCCGTTTAAATTGAGTTTATTTCTGATCTAGGAGATCTTCTTGGTGGGATCCCTTCAGCAGTTGGTCCTACGCATCCTTTAATTCTGAAGAAAAAACCACTCAATGGGACAACATTCAACCATTCCGGGGAAGGGAGGGGATAACTGAACGTAACGTATAAGTACTCAAGAGAACCACTCAGAAAATACGAGGGGAGAGTAAGAAGTTCAGTGTCAACGTCTTCTTTGTGGCACACCATTTGTTTGCTGAAATTCCTCTGTGACGTATTTTCTTTGATATTGGCATCAGGTTGAAGACCCGTTTCTCGTTTCCGGCACAAACTTAGTAACGCGACACCTGAATTCCTTAAAACTTCAATCGAAGGCATGGATACCGTACTTGCATCCTACCATGTATATGCAATGGTTGGAATGCAAAATCCTCAATTCGAACTGTCTGGTAGGTTCAAATTCACCTCTAGTTTGTGGAACCCCATTAGGATTGCAGCTCTGACTCGATCAAAACTTGGCCATTCCCACCGGAAACCACCGAAGAATCTCCGATATCCGCGTCGTGCGAAGCTTCCACCAGATCCTGGAGTTAATATATTCTTAAAGAAGAAGAACAATGGCAAGGACCCATCTCGAATGGATCTAAATAGACCTAAACCATCTGACATTGATGCTGTTGACGACGACGGCGACGAGGAGGAGGATTCTGATGAAGATGACTTGGAATGGAGCCCGGATGAGATTGATGCAATTTCGTCTCTTTTCCAAGGGAGAATCCCTCAAAAACCCGGAAATTTGTATAGGGAGAGACCTCTCCCGCTCCCACTTCCTTACAAACTTCGACCTTTGAGAGTTCCGACATCCAAGAAACATATAAGAATGGCTTCCCGAATTGGGATCTCACCGCGATCCTCCATGTGTAAGCAGGTATATAAGAACCCAGATTTCCTTATTGATGTAGCCAGAGAGATCAAAAGCCTTCCTTCAGAGAAACATGTATCCGAAGTTCTCAACAAGTGGGTACGATTCCTTCGGAAGGGATCACTCTCTTTAACAATACGGGAATTGGGTCACATGGGTCTTCCTGAGAGAGCTCTACAGACATTCTGTTGGGCTCAGAAACACCCCCAACTCTTCCCTGATGATCGGATCCTCGCTTCGACAGTTGAGATCTTAGCAAGGACCCAGGGATTGAAACTGCCATTTGAGTTGGAGAAGTTCACAAGTTCGGCCAGTCGGAGTGTGATGGAAGCGATGGCGAGAGGATTCATTAGAGGGGGCCGTTTGAATCTCGCTCGGAAGCTTCTCTTGGTTGCCAAGGACGGTAAAAGAACGTTGGACCCCAGCATTCATGCCAAGCTGATATTAGAGCTCGGGAAGAACCCTGACAAACACAAGCTTGTATTGGCTTTATTGGATGAGCTTGGAGAGAGAGATGACCTGAAATTGAACCAGCAGGACTGTACAGCAATCATGAAAGTCTGTATAAGGCTTGGGAAATTTGACATTGTGGAGAGTCTCTTTAACTGGTTCAAGGAATCCGGACGTGAGCCAAGTGTGGTTCTGTACACTACTTTGATTCATAGCCGGTACTCCGAGAAGAAATACAGGGAGGCATTGGCTGTGGTTTGGGAAATGGAGGGATCAAACTGTCTCTTAGATCTTCCGGCTTATCGTGTTGTGATAAAGCTATTCGTTGCATTGAACGATCTCTCAAGGGCTGTAAGATATTTTTCTAGACTTAAGGAGGCGGGTTTCGCTCCAACATATGACATATACCGAGATCTGATAAAGATTTATGCAGCTTCAGGGAGATTGGCCAAGTGCAAGGAGGTCTGCAAGGAGCTAGAGATGGCAGGGTTCAAGTTGGATAAACAGATGGGGTCTCTATTGTTGCAGATGGGAAGAGATGTTGGGTGAGTTTTTTTAAGAATTCCATGAATTGTAAGTAGAATGAACATATCATGAATCTTGTTTGGTTCATATCAGTTTCAATGAAATTAACTGCTTTTCTTGATGCTTACCTTCTCAAGTTACAATCTTTTAGCTTGAGATCTGAGTGGCAATGACAATCACAAACCATTTTTTTGTTTTAAAATTTTACTACGTTGGATCATTCCTCTTATGTAAAACTAAGATTCTCTCACTTTGGAGGAAACAATAATATGTGGGGTCCAAGATTGGATGATATGCGAAGCAAATCATGTTGAGAGTTTGTTGCATAGATGTCTGAAACGGTGTTTGAGACAATCAGCTTTACATGAATTTGTTTGCATTTTCTGATTGATTTTGGATTTTGAATGCTTTTTCAATAACAATGAGATGGATTCAGGTAATTGGTTGCATTCCCTCTTCGCATTGTTATGATGTGCCCGGCAACATAAGCCGATTATAGAACGAAGGAGCATTCCTATTTGGATGGCCAACATTTCATCCTGTCACCAAGGAACTTAGAATGGAGTTTTCAACCTTTTGGTTTTGGGATTTTGTGGGTGGGTTTTGTCATGGTTTTAAAAAAGGTAACAGCCATTATTACGGTAACGCACCAACCCCATTATCTGAAAATAACGTCCAAAACAGAAAAAAAACAGGCTTAGCATTAGAACGGCCATTATAATGGAATTAACGACTGTTATATTATTGACATTGAAGTTTTTTTTTAAATAATGTTTTGGCCTTTTTTTTAACCTCAGATGTGACCTGTTATAACGGTAATGTTAAGTGTCCGTTATAATCGGACATTTAAAACCTTGCTTTAAGTCCTGGTTTTCTAAGCCGACGCTCTAGGCTTCTTCTCTGAATGTACTCCATCTGGGCTCATTAAAAAATTAGATGGGCTAAAGCGTCACTTGATCATCGAACCGAATCTAAATGTTAGGCCACCCCTAAGATTCAATACAACCCACAAAGTTCAAACGGTTTGATTCTTAGGATGATGCTAGCAATCAAATTATGAGTCTTCATCCAATAAGATCCTATCTGTCCAATTGAATCATCAATATGCCATCCATCAGTGTTTACAATTGCCTATATGCCCGTCCAGTGTGATTTGGGTTCAAAACTGGCTGCATTTCTGTTAAAACAGGCTTACTTGGTGGTAACAGAAACAATCCCAGATCCCTACTTGCCTAGTTAGTAAGGGCCTATTGTTGAATGACAAGCCTTGAGTTCTGAAGTCTTAGGGATGTCAATAACCGATTACCCGACAAGAACAGATCCCGATTATCCAGTTCTGGGACTGATACATGTTGCATACATCAAAGGGTTGCAGCTAAAGGTTCAGTGAGTCCCACCATGGAGATTTACCATTACAACCCCATTAGATGTGTGCCATGTTAATGGCATGAAGGCAGGAAGGATGCCACCTTCCCATCCTCTAGCTGACTACTGTAAGACAATCCTCACAATAGGCCCTAATCATATGTGAATCGGTCCCAACCTTCCTGTATGTCCTGATATTGTGCTTTTTTCTAATGAGAAGAACCAGAAAGTAGGAAGGCAACCAGATTATTTTCCCCTGTAACAGACAATGTAGCATACAGAAGGAAACACATTATTTTCCATGTAACAGATAACATTGAGCATACAAACTAAAACAAATTCTCAAATCTGATCTTAAGAGTTAAGACTGCTCAAATCCAACACTAAACCAATGACCTCAGGGATGCACCTTTGAATGTCAACCACTCGAGCAATTGAAATTACCATTTCACTCTACTTATTCACCTTCCCTATCTGGTAGTTCACAGCATGTTCCTTCCATGATTCCTTGTCAAGATATTTCTCGTAAAAGCTTACTTCCCCGCTTTCTTTGACAGACAATGCAGTAGTGCTTCTAGTGCCGTAGCGTCCCTATATATACATCAGAGAAGGCTTAAAAAAGTTTTCATTGGTGCAGAAAATAATTTAAGAATAGATAAGCAACGACGTTTGCCTGTGGGGTGTCAACTTCTACAAATATTGAACTTAATTTGAATTCCCAATCGAGAGCACAAATATGGGGTAGCCTGCTTTCATCATCAGCTTTAACTGTGTCCCTCATCAGTTCTTCAACCATCTCTTTTACGTGGACTTCACCTTCACCATATTTATCAAGCAAAACCTTGAAATTCTGACCCAAGCGCTGAGCCTGCAAAGTGCGTGGGGTTCAAAATAATTTTTGGCTACTGGATAGAAAATGTTTGACTGGGTGAAGATTGAATTATATGTTGGTTGTGCCTAAACATTACCAGACTATGTATAAGTGGTAAAAGATTTAAAAGATGATTGAAATAACACTGGATAGTACAGTGATAAAAATAACATGAAATATATATCTGAGTCCCTTTACCCTGAAGTTTCCAGTGGAATCAGCTAACGCCTAGACCCATATCGGTAGACTGGAGGCAAAGCCAATATACCTTGTTGGAAGACATTGGTGCTAAAATTGGGTGTATCATGTATGATAGACAAGGTCAGCTATCCAGTTGGTAAAGCTTTATCCACAGGAATATAGTTGATTTCTACTTCTTGAAGGGAAATTTGTATAATTTTCATATATGCCTAAAGGATGCATATAAACTTTCTTTATCTTAATTCTTAAGAGCAAAACTAGAGGTAGATGCATGATACTGAATATCGACATGTATCGTATATTTTCATACGATACATATTGTTTTTGTAAGGGTAAGATATGGTACATGGATATTTATGATACAATAGGATATAATAACAATTGATACATATTGTTTTTTGGGTTCAGCAGTACTCACTACAATAATGATATTTAATACCATAGTAGACGATTGAGGTAGCAAAACATGTGGGGACCTGGATTAAGAAACCTGAGCCTGGTGTCGAGAGGCTACTGGCTCCTCCTGCGCCTGCTCATAGTGACTAGGTCATGCCCCGGCCTATAGATTCTATATCATCCAAACACACCTTGTGATCATTCTTATACTCCTTTTAATAAGGATTAAAAGGGATCGTTATACATTGGCTGGCATTACTGTAATGACCACTAAAACAGCCATTATAACAGTCAGAATTTTATGTTTTTAATTTTTTTCCAAATTTTTTTTCAGCTAAACGCAAATATTGGTAAACAGAGGTTATGTTCAAAATAATGGCTGTTGTAACCATTATATGCCATATCTAGCGTTCAATACCAAATAACGAAACAAGGCCAGGGTACTAATGTTATTACTGTTATAAATTTTTTTCCAAATTCATTTTTCAGCTAAACGCAAATATTGGCAAACAGAGTTTATTTCCAAAATAATGGCCGCTATAACCATTATATGCCATATCTAGTGTTAAATACCAAATAACAAAACAGGGCCAGAGCACTAATGGGTTCCCTCTATAATGGGTATCCGGAAATTTGTTCTTGACCTTGGAGTGTAGAAAATGCAATTCTTGAACACAAGAACCTCTGAAGTAGAACACCAAGAACTGGAGAAGAGAACATTGGGAGGAGGGAGTATTCAAGTTTCTGAAGTTTTATTTTTCAATGGGGCTCTCTCTATAGGGCTGAAAATTGTGGGACGTCCCCCCCCTGGTGTTTATATAATGTCTCTCTCACTCCCTCCAATCAAAGGAAAAAGAGACCAATCAAGCTGCACTTCAATTAGCAGTTGTAGTTGCCTTACAACTCTCTTTCCTAAACACACCAATTTTACCACTTTCCTTTTAGGATGTTTGGTTCCTTCTCTTGTCTAAACCTAATTAAGTTAATCCTATCTCGGGTTTTAGCAAACCTTGGATTAAGTGTAGGCCACACAAAAAATATTACACATATGTCTCCAAAGATCCAAGTATCTTTTTTGTCAATGTTTACTGTGTATGTGAATACCGTGATAAAAATGTTTGAGCTTATTATCCTTTCAGTGAAAGCAATTTTTCATTGGTCTAAGATTTTTCAAGAATGTAGAGGACTTTTTTTTCGAATGTTTCGTTTTCCAGTGGGAATCTTTGATGTATAGAGGGGATTACAGGTCTTCTATTTTTTGTTCTTTTCATTTCTCTTGCTGTATTTGGGAACCCCCTTCATCCTCCCTCTGTTTTTGTCCTATCCTTCAATAAAGCTTATATTCATAAAAAAAATGTTTAAAGCTTATTAACTCTAACAGATTCTACAGCATCTTCAAAACCAATCCTGCATTTCAAATAGGTCCTACAACCTCGTAGACCAGTAGCAGTAATATACTAAGAAAACTACTGACGAGGAAACACGGAAACTCTCTTCCACTCAAAAAATAACAAGATGGATCAAGGGATAACATATACATATCGAAGTAGAGATATTGGTTTTTTATGGCTTTGTTGGAGAATCTACTATGGATCTTTAGTACCTTTTGTAGACTTGAGCTTCTCATTCTAGATTAACAGAAAGAGGAATAAAGGTCTCTGTATGCACAAACAAATTTGCTGGTTCAACAACATATTTGCCAAAATCCACCATACCTTCATTTTCTGTGGAATTAAGCAAATATGCTTTCTTACCTTGTGCCAGGGGGAGTCTAGCTTTGCATTTGAGAGCACATGAATACCCGGTGAAACCTCTTGAATGGAAATGGGCTCCCCTTTTGGCCTGTTGGAGACATAAACCATGGATTTGGAACAAAGATCGCTTAATATCAGGTTAAACCCATTATACTGATTTGCCTCCTTTACCACTTCCTCTGCAAATTCCATAGGACTCTTCATGCTCTGCAACCATTGCAAAACAATACTTAGAAATCATTACAAACAAGAACCCAATCATCTGAGACCAAACAAAGGAAAATAAGTTACAGAAGAATTAAGTATAATCAAGCGACTTCATTCAAAATTCAAGCATGTTAAGATCTGAAAAGATGCTACTGCAAGGAAGAAGTCGAGCTACAAGAAAAAATCCCGCTGCTACCATAGTAGCAGCATGTATAAGAGCCAAAATAGGAGTAAGCTCCTCAATCGCATTAGGTAACAAAAATATTTCATTTCTAAGGGAACCTTTACTATTACAGGAGGGAGCATTTGGCTGTTTGTTGACGGCCTCCACAAACCCCGGGTGGAGCTCACTAATGCCATGCCGGGTGGGTAGTGATTACGCCAAAGTTAGAAAACAGTAAAATCATGTTCACCTTGAATGCACGAAAAAAGGAAGGTAGTAAGAGCCAAGTGAAAAAAATAAAGGGTACTGATTACATAAAAAAGAAAGAAACATGGGTAGTGATTGAATCAAATAAGAGCCATTTGGGTAGTAATTGATCAAAGTAACAGTCACTGAGTACTGAAATTAATCGAAATGCAAGACCATGGGCAAATCGCAAATGAGCCTCTGTGATTAAAAAAAGGATCATGTGGTACCAAAAGAAACAAAAATCCCTACATAGTGTAGTCATTAAATCAAACTAGAAACAACAAATATCAATGTGATACATGAAAACAATAAAGTAATTAAATATTTAAAATCAAGGGAAGTAAACTAATCACACCAATTGCTCAAAAATCATTGATGGGATCATCAGAAAAATTAAAACAAACAGATGGAGTAGGTTCTGGTTTTGAAGAAAAATTTACCTCCAAGAAACGCACAGGCAGGTCTCCTCTGCTCTTTGCCTCAGGAAGTGGACGAGGCTCCATCACATTTGTAAGAAAGGCCAACCTTCCCTCTCTTGTACAAGCCAACCATGTCCCCCCTGCAAGCCCATCTCTCCCACCCAATATCCTACCACCTTCCCACCATGATATTGGCTTAGTAGGCCTTCAAAAAACCCCACCAGAAAAAAAAAAACAAAAGAAGACAAACCCAACATTACTAACTCCATAAAATCACTAAGAAACTCAAAAAAACGATCAAAAGAGAAGAATCCAAATTACCTGTTGTGATATTCATCTCTGTTGAGCAAGAGAAGAAATGGATAGAGGGGGTGAGCTTGCCAAACAAACACAGCTATGCACATTTTTTCTTACTTCATAACGATTAGAAAAGACTTTCTAACACAAAAAAAGGTCTCTGGTTATCAAATTTGAAAGACCCACTGAGCTTTTAAATCTGATTAGCTCAAGCAAACTTCAAAATTTAATGTCTGTCTCAAGTTCTCAACTATCAACAACTGTCGTCAAGACAGCTAAAACAGTTCGTTGCAAACGAGAAATAGCAGATGAAATTATTAAAAGCTTTCGGAAACGTTTACGTTATTTTGTCAAAGCACATCTGCGACACTCCATCAATCGACAAAACTTTTGCTGTCGCAATACGACGCCGGAAGAGTAAATCTTACATAACCACCCACAATATAAGCCACGTGGCAATTTATTAGAGGACACTGACCTTATAGATGTTTGGCCAATCCCTAGGTGGACTTATAAACCCAAAATCAACCTGATCAGTGATTTCTAAGCGTTAGTTGAAGTCATTTTCATGGGTTGATTTTAACCGTCAGAATTTGAGCATTATTTACCATTATTTGGGTACAAAGATCCAAAGGTTTGAAATCACTAATGAGGCTGATTTTTGGTTTGTAGGTCTACTTAGAGATTGGCCAAACATCCATATGGTATGTGTCCTCTAAGAGCGTACCACGTGGCTCATATTATGGGTGGTCAGGGCTTCCCTGACTGGTGTGGTGTCTATCGCAGTCCCACCGTTCAATACCATAAGATAGAGGTGCTCCCACATCACGTTTGATATTTGGGTCCCACGTCAACTTGTGAGTTGTGATATTGAATAATGCGACCACGCCTTGCTGTCGGATTGCGACATATAAAACTATAAATCTTTCCTAATCAAGCACGTCTCTTTGAACTTTGACGCTTATTACGTTCGACAAAACCTTCCCTTCTCGAAATCTGTGGGTTGGTTAGTAGTCCATTGTTGCTCACGGACGTCCCTACGAAGCCACACATGGACACCCTTAGAAGCCACTTACCATATGGATGTTTGGTCTATCCCTGAGTATAACTATAGACCAAAAATCAGCCTCATTATTAATTTATAACCGTTGGATCTTACTACTCCAAATACTTCTCAAATCCCACGGTTAAAAATAAGCCCATGAAAAGGACTTAATCCAACGGTTATAAATCACCAATCATGCTGATTTTTGGTCTGTAAGTTTACGTAGTCATGGGTCAAACATCCACATGGTCAATGATCTTAAAAAGTATGCCAAATGCAAATACAGACGTCCGATAAGTCAAAATGGACTCTGTTTATATATAGGTGGTATCTACGATCTTTGGAGTTTGGACTTGCCTGTCGGCCCAACCCCAATCCGTTTAAAATATGTCTTTTTGAAATATCTTCAAGCAGATAATTAAAAAAAAAAAAAAAAATTGGTGAACCTACGGGGACAGAGCTAGTATGCTGTTTACATACTTACACTGTCAGTACTGTTGGATGTCCCTTGAAAAATGTATTATTTCAACGTTTTAAAAAAATAAAATTTTATAAATTAAAACACGTTTTTCAAGGAGCATTCAATGGTGGATACAATGTTTACATACTTTTAAGTATAGCTGCATACTAGATTTGTCCGACCTACGGAGACGGTCCAAAAAAAATGTTACACGTGGTACTAAATAAAACTTCTGTCACGGGATTGCAAATCACAGCCAATGAGTTCTCGGCACGTACACCTCAAAGCAAAAGCACATGGGTGCGTTGCAATAGCACTTGTGTACGTGCCGAGAACTCATTGGCTTGTGATTGTGTGATTGTGTGATTTACAATTTCAGAAGTTTTACTCTAAAACTTGTCTGATCGTCTGCTTCGCGTCGTTGACCTCCCACAATATGAGCTACGTGGCACACTCTTAGGGGTACACTGACTATATGGATGTTCGGCTAATCCATAGGTTGACCTACAAACCCAAAAAAAGTCTGATTAGGGATTCAAACCTTTGGATCCTTGTACCCCAAATAATGGTCAATAACAAGGTTTAAAGGAGGCCGTTTTAACGGTTAAACGGACTGGGGCGTTACCGTTTAAACGGATTGAAACGACCAAGGGCAAAAATGAGAAAAAATAGAATTTAACAGAATTAAATGGATTTTAACGGAAAAAATGGCATTGAAATTCAAATTTTGAAATTTGAAAATTAAAAAAAAAAAAAAATTTTAACGGATTTAACAGCCGTTTTTTTCACAAAATTTTTCAGAATTTAACGGCTGTTTAAACGATTTTAAATCGCCATTAAAACAAAAAAAAAACGGCTGTTTTTAAAACCATGGTCAATACGGTTAAAATCAACGCACGAAAATGACTCTAATCCAATGCTTAGAAATCACTAATCAAGTTGATTTTTGGTTTGTAGGTCCACTTAGGGATTGGCCAAACATCCATGCAGTCAGTGTCCTCTAAAAATGCACCACATGGCATATATTTTGGGCGGTCAACAGCTTCGCTACCATCAATGGTCAGTGCGCCCTTCCAAACGCTATACTCATAAGAAGAGAGGATGACCCCACTCTCCAAGCCAAGTTGTCTGCAAACATATTTAGCTGCGATAATCCTTCTTCAAAGACATCTATCGATTTCCACCTCAAAATGCCAAAGTCATTTTCCTAGAGAAGATATTCATGGATTTGAGATTTTTGACTCTCAACCCACCTTTCCTCTCAAGAGGGCAAACCAACCCCAGAGCAAACCAACTGCCATTTTACTAGGAGGAAATTTAGAAGTCTCGACTTTCTCATTTCTATAAGAAGCTCTTAAATAATTTCTCCGACGCCCTCATCACACTCACCGGAAACAAAGATGTAAAGTAGATAGGTATGCTAAACAAAGAACTTTTGAGAACTACACTACCTTGCATCCTTTCGATAAATGGTGCGCTTTCCATGAACTTGCATCGTTAAATCACTAGATCCCAAAGCACCCTCAATCTATAGTTGTTGGCTCCCAAAGGCAACCCACGAGATAAGAGTAAAGCATCTAGATAACAAAACAGGGAAGTTGTCTCCCCCTCTTATAGGCTTCATAAAGAAGGGCCGAGATCTTATCCTCAACTGCACGGTGGATCTCAGCCACTCACCAAATTTTGACAAACACTTTTGTCCAGCAGTGTCGTGGTCACCTACTAGTCTATTACACATTCTAAAATATCCTCTAGCTCTAATAAAATTTCCATGCTCCCAACTCCAAATACCTTGCTTTTTGTCAGATTAATACAGATACTGATACTGCCTCGAAGCAAGTAAGCAGACAACTCAAAAATAAACATTACTTTCTTGAAACCCAAAATTAATATTTTGACCTACTTAGATCTAGTTTTTGGACCTTAGATTACTTTTTTTTTATTGAACTTTTGTAAGGTTTTCAGATTGGGGTGGTACACCCGAAACAAATATTAGAGTAAAAAGTTATGATTTTTATGATCGGATGTAGGTCAGATTAACCCAAGGAATTTATGCTTGATCTCTAGTCTTATTTTCTATTTTTTTAAAATAGTTTAAATTTTTGATCGTTTTTCGTCGAGTTCTCACCAGTGTTTTAAAACTCGTCGAGTCAACTCGAAACTTGGCTGAGTTGACTCAACTCGGTTGAGTTTCGAGTTGACTCGAAATAAACTCGGATAGAAATTAACAACGGGTTTGATGCATTGTGTTTTAATCGACGCACCAAATAAGCTTTCTGAACACCTTGTCAACACAAAATCAATCAAATCTTATAAATTCTGCTTATAAAAATATGATATTTATATATTAATATTAATATATCTATATCATATACCGATAAAAAAAATATCTATACAATATTAACATATTACTTGAGTTGAGTTACTTCGGGTCGAGTTCGAGTCTTCGACTTAAGTCAACTCGGTAGACTTTCGAGTCTAGTTGACTTTTCGAGTTTTCAAACATTGGTTCTCACAAAATTGTCTTTATTTTGATTTACATGAATATTTGGATATCTTAAATTTAATTTTTTGAAAATTTATAGTTTCTCCTTTTTCTCAATTTAGACACCCAGATTGCGGGTCAAACCATGGATCACGGGTTGGATCCAGTAGACCCCGGGATTGGAGCGTGACAAAGCAACTCTGCTATATTCTTTTTGCTAGAACACGTGGTCCTATGTCTTTTTATTTTTAATAAGCAACCAATAGATGCTCCGGTGAATGTCGTTTGGTGTGGTAGGTAAGTTTTGACTTTAAAATACTGCTACGCGATTCACGCCGTTGGAACAAACTGACCATAGATTTGGGTAGACTTTATTCTCAACCTTTGATATCCATCAACGTTTCGAGCTTATCATCTTATCATCACTTTGATTGCATTAAACATAAGAAAAATGAGTAAAGAACCAAGGGTCGGGCTCCGTTGACAGATCTAAAATGACAGGGCACAATATAAGCCACGTGGCACACTGTTACAGGACTCTGACCGTATGGATGTTTGTCCTATCCCATGGTGGACCTACAAACAAAAAAGCAGCCTGATTAGTGATTTATAGGCTTGGATTGGACTTATTTTCATGGGCTGATCTCAACTGTGGGAATTTGAGCAGTATTTGAGGTACAATGGGATAGGAAAATCACTAATCAGGCTGATTTTTGGTTTGTAGGTCCACCATAGGATAGGAAAAACATCCGTACGGTCATAGTCCTGTAACAGTGTGGCACCTGGCTTATATTGTGTCCCTGTCATTTACCTGTCATTTTATATCTGTCAACGGAGCCCGACCCATGGACCAATCGGTCGGCCACCTCACCAACCCCCAACATACTTACACCACGTGGCTATTGACGAACTGCTGAGTGTTCACACCAGTTCTCATTTATGGGTAGGTGATCCACTGGTCACAACTCAGTATATCGTAGTACTCATTCGCGTGGGCCAGCCATAGCTCAAGCATCACTAATTGAATTAATTTTGACCGTCCAATGATGACCGTTCTTTCGCCATTAGGATTCAGGTGTGGATTGGTTACTGACGTCACGTGCCTTGAATTTATTTTATATACTGTATATGTAATAACGAAAGGGATCATCTAGAAGCTGATCATGACAAGTGGCATATACACATGGATTAGTTTGGGCCAGGCCTTTTGGTTAGGGTCGTTCCTAAGGCAATTTTGTATAACGTTCAACCTGGCCCATTTATGAAATGGCGTTAAAGTTATACTCAGGGCGGAACATTGGGCATATAAATGCAACTTAAGCCCAAGAGCAATTTGGGCCAGCTTAAAGATACCCCTACCATCTGATGTGTCTCAAGTGAAAGATATTCTATCACTAATGATGATATGATCAAACGATCCAAATTAAAACATTACCCAAAAAAAAACATGAAATAATCAACAATACAAATTAAAACAACCCCATCCGAGTTCATATGACAAAATTATGCCTATTTTAGTATGAACGTCGTGTTGAACGAACAGTCGATTTCCTATCATTTTTTTTTTAGATTAATAGTCTATGCATGTAGATCCTCTTAAGATCAATTAAGCTGAACAAATGCTGACATTGCAAAATATTTGGAACCCTTTAGGCCTGTTGCCTTCACTGTTACTAGTAAGCACAAAACCTTGCTATTCTTCAAACCTAAAATTTACTTTGAGGGGACTTTTCTTGTGGGGCTGTGGGGTGCATAAAAATGGCCCACACACTCACTTTTAAAGCCATTGATCCATTAATGTTTGGCCAATCATGAGGTGGATCGACAAACCAAAAATAAATCTGATCAGTGATTTCTAAGAGGTGGATCTACAAACCAAAAATAAATCTGATCAGTGATTTCTAAGCGTTAGATTGAAGTTATTTTCATGTGTTGGATTTTAACCGTAGGAATTTGAGCATTATTGAGCGTTATTTGGGTGCAAAGATCCAAAGGTTGTAAATCATTAATCAGGCTGATTTTTGGTTTGCAGGTCCACTGAGGGACTGGCCAAGCATCCATATGGTCATCATCCTCTAAGAGTGTGCCACGTGGCTCGTATTGTGGGCTGTGACCGGCCTCGCTCACAACATGGTGTAAGCGAAGGTTTAGGGGGTGTTTGTATCGCCATTTTTTGACTTGAAAACGTCTTTTTTCCACAAAAAGACTTTTTCCAAAATAATAGATTGTTTGGATGACCATTTTTTAAAAAGTATTTATTCCATAAAAATATATTTTCTAGGTCAAAAAGTTATTTTTTTTATAAAAATAACTGAACGCTATTTTTAAGGTAAAAAAGACTTTTTAAAAATTTTGCTAGCTCAATGAACATAATAAAGAAGGAAACAGTTTTTGGTAGAAGTCCCCTTCCAAAAAAATAAAGCCATTATATTGGTGAGACTAATTAAAAGAAGATGAAGACATTTTGCATTAATGATGATCCAAACCAAGGTTTAAAGGAGGCCATTTTAACGGTTAAACGGACTGGGGGCGTTACCGTTTAAACTGTTTAAACGGATTGAAACGGCCAGGGGCAAAAATAGAATTAAACGGATTTTTATGGTTTTAATGATTTTAACGGAAAAAAAATAAAAAAATGGCTCTGAAATTCAATTTGAAAATTAAAAAAAAATAGAATTTAACGGAAATTAAATGGATTTTAACAGAAATAAACGGATTTAACAGTCATTTTTTTATTAAAATTTTCAGAATTAAACGGCTGTTTAAACGATTTTAACTGCCGTTAAAACAAAAAAAAAAAACGGCCGTTTTTTTCAAAACCGTTAAAACATGTTTAAACGGTTTTAACGGAAACGGGCTTGGGGCGTTACCGTTTAAACGGCCGTTTTTAAAACCATGATCCAAACAACTTAAAAATAAAAGATTTTCTGAGAAGTCATTTTTATAAAATAAATATATTTTGAAAAATGGTGAATCAAACACCCCCTTACTCTTTACCTCTCTCTCTTTTTCACGCGGTCACATACAAGGAAAAGCCACCGCTCACTACTAGGCCCACCCTTCAGCAATCAGCAGCCATCATCATCATCATATATAGCCTGACGACCACCTCCAATACCATGCTTTAGTAGCCGTTATTGGACAATCATTATTACCAATTTACCATCACCCTTTATCGCCATTTTTTGTTACTACAACACTATCAGTTATAGTGTCACCAGTCGATGGATGCACAAAGCGATCAATTCCAACGGTTATAACAGAAGTAACGGTTACGTTATGTACCATTTTAATGCTCAGAAATAACGGCCATTATTCTCCACTATTTTTCCAAGATAACGAAAATAACTACTGTTATAACGGAAGAACAGTAACGGCGCCCCTAGTCTGTTATACTGTTATAACAGCCCCTTTTAAACCTTGGTTTTATACAAACATATCTTATTTCTTCGTACAAATATTTGATTTGTAGATCTAACGGCAAAAAAGAGCCGTGTTGTTGGGCTGTGAACATCAAGAAATCAATGGACACATGTGAACGACTGCAAAGGCCAAAATGACTGTTTTACCCTTTTGATAGCATGTTATCCCCCATCCTTGAATGCGACGGTCAACAGCTCAACTGCACTGATAACATTTTCCAAATCTTTTTCTATTTCCCTTTATAGCGCGTGATTCTTTTTACTGTCATAATTTCAATGTCAGTTGTAGTTGCTAATTAATGAAGTCTTTCCCAAGGTTTTAAATGGACCGTCATGGTATAACCGATATTTTAACCGACAGTAAAAAAAAATAACGGAAAAAAAAATAATAGTTTTTACTTTTTATTACATTCACAAATAACGGTCGTATGACAATTTAGTAACAGATATATAACAGTCCTTATTTGTGAGAATTTTGGAATTCATAATTTAATTTAAAATAAACGGAAAATAACAAAAAATAATGAAAATAGAAACAAAGGACGTTTTATTTGAAGGCTCAGGCTCAGGCTCAGGCTCAGGCTCGGGCTCGGGCTCTGCCCTAAAATGACAGGCTCTGGTTATAGGACACAATTGGAGCCACGTGGCACACTCTTGGAGGACTCTGACCGCATAGATGTTTGGCCAATCCCAAAGTAGACCTACAAACCAAAATCAGCCTGATTAGTGATTTTTAGGCATTGGATTGGACTTGTTTTCATGGGTTGATCTCAATTATAGGAATTTGAGTAGTATTTGAGATACAAAGATCCAACATCTAGAAATCACTAATCAAGCTGATTTTTGGTTTGTAGGTCCACTATGGGATTGGCCAAACATCCATATGGTCAGAGTCCTCTAAGAATGAGCCACATGGCTCATATTGTATCCTCTAACTGGAGCCTGTCATTTTAGGCGATATTTGGGGCCCGACCTTTATTTGAGAACTTTATCAAAAAACAACAAACAATTTTTTTTTATTATTATGACAATTATTTAAAAAATAACGGCTGTTATGATGGGATAGTGTTAAACTGGAAGTCAAAGCATTATTGTTCATTATAATAGCTGGCTTTTAAAACATGGTAATTGGTCCAACTTTCATGGAAGATGTTATTCGGTATGCTTGACGAGCGATTGACCCTACACTTGTTTTATGTCATGTTAGATAGGTTTAGGAGGCGTTTGGTGTCGACGGTTTCTGAAACAGATATAATCTAGAGGCATCATGGGACTTGGATCTCAGGAGACATCTTTTCGTACGGGAGGATGAACTAGTTGGAAGGTTGTTGGAAGTATTGAGACATTGTTTTGTTTCAAATTTCGAAGAGGATTACCTTTCTTGGTCTCTCTCAAAATTGAGTCAATTCTCTATTAGTTCCTTGTACGCCTATTTATCCTCTTCTTCCCATGCCACCCCCTTCGTATGTCCAATTTTGTGGAAAGTTAAAGTTTCCTTGAAAATACACTTTTGTACTTGGATTGCCTAATGGAATAAGTTGTTTAGTATTGATAACTTAATTGTTAGAAAATGGATACTAGTAAATTACTATGTGATGTGTAAGGCTAATGATGAGAACATTATCTATCTCTTATTGCATTGTGATTTTGCCAATAAAATTTGGTCTTAATTACTTTTTAATTTTAATGGATCCGGTGTTGATTATGCCTCAGTCCATGTAAGTCTTGATATACAATTGGCCTAAATTGAAACTTTCAAAGATATGAGTAACGCTTTGGTGGATGGTGCCATTTGCAATGATATGAGGTATTTGCGCTGAGAGAAGTGACAGAATATTTAGAGACAATAAACATTCTCTTCAGGGGACTCTTATTAGCATCAATGCGAGGTCTTTGGAAGGAGAGGAACATAAGGGTTTTCCAAGGTAAGGATGAGTTCTATTTTTTGTTATTTTCTATTTTTAAAAATTTGAATTTCAGCACCATTCTTGTCTGTTATATTCCGTTTTTGCCCCTGAGTGTTAAAATTCGTTATAATGAAAAAAACGGTAACACTCCCATCCGTCGCACCATTATAACGGCCCCTTTTAAACCTTGCTTAGAAGTCCTCTCGTATGATGGAGGTTTTATCCATCTCCTGTTTCTCGTGTTGTATTCCTTCACTTTCTTTAATAAATTTCACTTTATAAAAAAAAAAAGTTATACCGTTGTATCAAAATTTTGATATAATTACAATTCTTTGAAGTTGAGCCACCAGCGCAGTATTGTTGGCCTGGATCCTATTGGATCTCCACACAAAAAATCAGTGTAATTGTTGATTTCTAGTTGTTGGATTTGAACACTGTTTTCATCACGGGCTTCATGGACATGACTAAGGGTTGGTTTGAAGAAATGATGAAAAGTGCTCAAATCCAACAGCTAGAAATCGCCAATCACACTGATTTCTGATGTGCGACTCCTCTAAGGTGCAGGCCAAACCTTAGTTTAAAAAACAACGGTTATAACAAAAATAACGGCCGTTAAGACAGATTTGGACCTTCCCCGTTATGTTAAAATAATGTTCCTTATTTTCCATTTATTCTGTTATAATTTTTTTTGAAAACTTGAAATTCTAACGCTGTTTTTTTACTATTTCCCCATTTTTTTTCAGTTTTTGCCGCTGTACGTCACATTCCTTTATAACGGGAAAAAAACAGTAACACCCCCAGTCCGTTATACTGTTATAACGGCCCCTTTAAAACCTTGGGCCAAACATTCATGAGATCAATAGGTTCCAACCCGTCATTTTGGGTGAATTCTGCATGATAGATTTTTCCACGAGCTTATAAAAATCCTGTGAAAAAAATAGAGAAAATAGGTTGACAAGGTTTATATATATTATTGCTTACAAAAAAAAAAAAAGGTTTACATATATTATTTTACTTACACGTGGTGCAAACTTATTGGAGTTAAGACGCTTTTTCAAAGAGTTCATTTTTGCTGAAAGACGTCTTTTGAGAAAAATGCTCCACGAAGTATGTAGAAGCCACGTAGCATACTTTTTCAGGAGTAAAACTTCTGTCACAACAAAGTTGCAAATCACACAATCACACAATCACAGCCAATGAGTTCTCGGCACGTACACCTCAAAGTAAAAAGCTATGGGTACGTGGCAAAGCAATTGTTTACGTGCCCCGAGAACTCATTGGCTTGTGATTGTGTGATTTACAATTTCTTGTGATAGAAGTTTTACTCCTCTTTCAGACACGGACTATATGAACATTTGGTCCATCCCTAGATCTATAAACAAAAAATTAACCGGATTGGTGATTCTTAGCCGTTGGATTGGGTACCCCAAATAATACTCATACCGTTGATCTGTGACTCTGTGCCACCTATCTCATTCAGACATATTTGCTCAAAGACGTCTATGAGCAAAAGTACACTCCTTTCAAGAGCTGACGTGTGACGATACAATTATCCATTGCACACAGACGGCCCACATTATGATACACGTGGCACACTCTTAGAAGACACTGACCTTTAGAATGTTTGGCAAATCCCTAGGTGGACCTACGAACCAAAAAACACCTGATCAGTGAGTTCTAAAGGGTTGGATTGGAGTCATTTTCATGGTTTGATTTTTACCGTGGGAATTTGAGCATTATTGACCATTGTTTGGGGTACAAGGATCCAAAGGTTTGAAAGCACTAATCAGGCTGATTTTTAGTATGTAGGTCCACCTAGGGATTGGCCAAACATCCATACGGTCTGCGTCCTCTAAGAGTACGTGTTCCATGTGACATTTTTACTCCCTCCAATAAGCGTAAAACTTTTTATCACTGGCGGTTAGTGACCGTTGGTCACAATATGAGTCACTTTATAGGACACTGACCGTTAGATGTTTGACCAATACCTAAGTTGACCTACAAACTAAAAAAATCAATTTGATTAGTGATTTCTAAGCATTGGATTAGAGTCATTTTCAGGGGTTGATTTTGAGCGTGAGAATTTGAGCAATATTGTGGGCGGTCAGGCTTTATATGACCGTCGGCGGTCATGCAAGTTTTACTCCTCCCACAACTATCCAAGTGAGGTACAATTTTTCCCCAAAGTAAAGAGAGCGAGTAAAGCACGTATGACCCATTCACGTGCCACACCCATTAGATCAGTGTGCTCTCACGTGCCAATCATGTCCCTTGTAAAATATCATAAACTCGAAATAAATAATAAATAAATAAATAAAAACAAAATTACCCCCTGCTTGGAGAGAGAGACAGAGAGAGAAGGCCACAGCCACAATGGGTAAGGCAGTGGAGAAGAAGAAGAAGAAAAAAGGACGGCCCTCTCTGCTAGATCTCCAAAAGCGAAATCTCCGAGAACAACAACAACAACAGCAACAACAACAACTGCAAAAAGGAAACCCTAACCCTTATTCGAACCCTAATTTCAGAAATCCCATCGTCCCTAACCCTAATCCTAATCCTAACCGTAGATTCACCCGCCGGAACCCTAACCCCTCCGGAATCTCAGGGGCGCCAGAGAAGATCGACGCCAGCGACGACGACGACGACGACGACGACGATTCAAACGGGAAGCGGAGAGAGAAGAAGCTCAAGCTCGTTCTTCGATTACCTTCGCATCAGCATAATCAGAGATCTTTGGTGAATTCAACGTATTTGAATTCGGGCCCTTACGGTTCTGATTCGAACGCGGAGGATGAGAACGGCGAGACGCCACTCAAGAAGCGGAAGATCAATGCCGTTGGAGACAGATCTGCTCACGGCGATGGAGAAAAGGTGATGAATTTATGATCGGTTTTTAAAAAAGAGGTTTTTTTGGATTTGGAGATGTGGTGATTCTTGAATTACAGATCTTTTTCGATCTTAAAGGCGTCAAATTTTGGTGAATTTTAAAGGAACTCCGTTTTTACGTCGTTGAACTTTTTTCTCCCAGTACTCCTCTGAGAATCTGTCTGTTTGATTTGAAATTCGTTTGGATTTTGCTTTTTATCGGAACTTTCTCGTTAACTTCCAGAACCGGAAACTTATGTCTTTGACTTGGTCAAGTGTTGGGTATTTTGGGTTGTTATTTTATTCCGGTTTGGATTTAATCGACCTTTATTTACTCAAATGATAGATCAATTTTCTGAAAAAGTTCAAATTTGTCTTTTCTTAAATTCTTCTTTTTTTTCCTTTTTTTTTTTCCCTTTTCGCTGTTCAATTTCTATGATTCGTGTTGATTTTACTGTAACTTTCCTTGATTCTTAAAAAAAATATCTGTATGATTTTCGATGAATTTTGCAGGGAGAAAAACACAATCCCGCCTCGAAAGCGACGGACACTTATCCGGGTTTGTTATGGATCTCGTTTTTTGTCCAAAAAGACTTTATTGGAAACTTCTACTTACTATTTTATCTTGGTTTGTTTGATTTATTTATGAACAGGCACGATGTTGGAGTCTGGCCCCACAACACCTTTACCAGACAAAAAGTTGTTGGTGTTCATCTTGGACAGGCTTCAAAAGTGTGTGTTTTAGCTTCTTAGCAATTCTTTTTTTTTTTTCCAGTTGTATTTTGATTGTCAGTTTAATGGGTGTTTCCAATCTACCTCCAGGAAAGACACTTATGGTGTGTTCTCAGAACCGGTGGATCCAAAAGAGGTGTGCTTTGATTGTACTCCGTGTGTTGTGACACCTCGATTTATTTCTTTCTTAAACTGATATGGGAATTTATTTTGTACAGCTTCCGGACTATCATGAAATCATAGAGCATCCAATGGATTTTGGCACTCTGAGGAAGAAATTGGCAGGCGGAGCTTATGCCAACTTGGAACAATTTGAGGTTGGTTAATACACTTCTGAGATTATAACAGCTTTAACTCTTGCTTTGTATCCTGGTGAACTTACATTTTCTGGTACATTTTAGTTCAGTTATGGAGGGATTGAAAAGACAGTAGAGTTATTTTAGGCATTCAAATAAATGATAGTTTCTCAAAAAGTTGATATGGAATTTAATTTCATCTATTTTTCTCCTCGGTGGCTTCTTCTTGCTTGCTTTTTGTGATTGTCTGAGTTCCAAAATTTCTCTAAGAATTTGTAGATGTATTGTTGATTGATGAGATTAGAGGGAGAGTAAATGCAAAACTAGAACTACGGATGATACCTTAGAAACCAGGAGTTTATTTAATAATTAGGACAATAACAGAGTGTACAATGCAACTTTAGTAAGGAGTAAGGATATGGTGTTAGTTAAGAATGATGGGGAGAAGCCACTTTAATCCTTTAGGTTAGATTAAATGGAGAGATTGACGAGGATGTGTCTGAATCAAAACCAGGTGGCTAAAATAGAGATTCATTTTGAGAGTGTTATGTGGCCAACACGTACTGATTAGATTAAAGAAATTTTTTACAAGACAACATAAGACTATACTTTATGGACCATTAGGTTGGACAATCAAGAAACAAAATGTTTGTAGAATGAGTGTGGTAGAGATGTGGATGTTGAGATGGATGAGCGTAAAGACTAGGAAAAACAAAATAAGAATTGAGCACATCCATTGGAATGTAGTAGTCTATATAAGGGACAAAATAAAGGAAGTTGATTGAGATGGTCTGGGCATGTACAAGGAACACCAATGATGATAATGAGAGAGCTTTTTGATGCAGGTTTAAAAGTTCTAAAAGGGTGAGAGGAAGGCTGAAAATGACATGGATTGAGTTAGTAAGAAAAGATACGAAGACACATACTTTAACAAAAGATATAGCTCTAGATGAAATTGAATGTCGAAATAGGATTCATGTTGCGACCTCAAATAGTTGTGAGAAGGAATTGTGCATGATGACAATGATATTTTACCATCTCGTATGGATCTCCTTTTGTTTTTGGCAAGTAATAATAAAGGAAACAACTCAGGCCAGGCATGTGTTGAACAAGGGCTTGACACTTAACCAAAAGGATTCTACATTTTCTTTAACCTTCATGTGGACACGATTGAAGAAACAACCAGTTAATTGTAAAGGTCATGGCTCTCGCTGAGTAGAACTGTGAGTTTCATCGGACCAAACTCTCAACTAACCCTTCTTTCAGATCGGCCTGTATTTCTCCTAATATTAAGGGATTCTATATATTTCCTCACTGTGCTATATATACTTTAAAATTACCTCTAGCATTGTGAGATTTATTAAGTTTTTATCTGGTTGTACGTTTTACCCTGTATAATGGAAGTTGTAGTCAATTTATACCATTGATTTGATAGACTTGTGATAAAGGAGGAAGATAAGGGAACATGAAAGGGGAGGTGATGTGAGAAGAATGGAATACATGAGAACGAAACATGGAAAGGGAAGAACAACAAAAAGGAGATGTTTGGCAGATCAGGTGCCTCATTGCATATGACACTTACAAGACATAAAAGTATAACAATCTTTGATCTGAAATTCAGAAAGTATCAAAGATTCTTGCAGAGATCTACAGAAATGTTTGAAGACTATATATTTATACTATGTTCGCTGAAGTTATGGAATTGCCTCTTTTAGAAGTATTATTAAAATATCATCAGGGTTTAATAGTATCCAAATTTCCACTACTCGATGCCGAATTGAATGGGAAGCCCCCCCAAGAGCAAAACCAAGTTATTGTTTTTTATGTGTTCTTTACAAAAGAATGTACAGGTGGAAAAGTGGTGGTTAGCAAGAAAAAGGACTTTTGTCGGATGATAGTAACCATGCAAGATGGTAGAGGCAATTTATTTAGGATTTGGGAACTTTCTTTAGGGAAGGAGCAGTGTGCCAATGATCTTATATTTCCTCAAGACATGAAGAATTATGGACTCAGATTATCAAAGCTAATATTGGAAGTGATAAAACTCTAAAATTTGGATACTGTTAGAAAGACATTTGTCTGGTATAACAATTGATAATCTGTTAGTTCTCGATCATGGATAGATATGCGAGACTATCATTTATCCGTCAATAGAAAGACTCCGTCTGACTTGCTTCAATTTTTTTCTCATAATTTCCTAGTGTATCATTTTGTCACTATGTGTTTTGATCTTCATCAGTATATTGGATTGTGGCTCATTGTTGCGCTTTGATCTTCAATTTAGATAATCAAGAGGAAAACGTTTGAGCTCCTTTTGTATTTTGATTAAGAAAGTAAGTTTCTTGGTACTTCTTGATGCAATTTTGCTTCCAAGAAGATGCAACTGCCTGATGGATCTTCTAAACTTTATTTTGTCTTTAATTGACTGTCCGTGAGAAAATTTAACTGCTGGTCTTTATGTATTTGAGGATCCTCATTATTGCTTGCACATGCAGTCCCATAGTTTATGCCTACTGATATAATGTCAGATCTTGTGAATGACAGGTACCCTAGTGAACCCACCTCTAATATGTCAGTTGGATTCATGTCTCTTCCATCTGCCCTAACCTTATTATTCCTATTTGCAAGTGTAAAGCTGGGCTTGCTAATGTTCCACGCAGGGAAGAAGGTTGAGTGCATGGACTTACCTGAAACAACAAATAAGAAGCTTAGGTTGAATACATACGTTAAACCTATGTTCACCCATATACTGCAAGGACACGAGGCTGATATGGTGTGGATCCGATGTTTACACTTAAAATTGAAGTATCTTATACAGATGCACACCCATTTTGAAGTATACTTAGCATTGGTGTTAACAATGAACCATAAGTGTAAATTGGATTTGATACTATGTGAAAGATGATAAAGTCAATTACTAAATTTCTTTTTGATCAGTAAATCTTTACTCATTTGACTCATGGATGGAGAACTAAATAAATAAGAAACAGACATGCAAAATGAGTAATTAGGAGTTCTTTATAAATGCCTCTATCCTATGATACCCGGATTCCTGTATATGTCTAAAGTACCAGTATCCACAGGATACGACACGGATACGGCTAGGATATGAGCAGGATACTTCATGTGTTTATTTATAAAAAAAAAAACAAAAAATAGTACATTAATATTAACATTAGTTTAAATCAATATTCCAACTATATTAATTTTATAAGCATTATAAAATAAAATATTTATAGCACTTATTTGATTATCATATACTTTTTTATTAGATGTTTATACACTCAAGATTGTGTATTTATGTGTTTACACTTTATAACATCATATGTAGAAGTACCTATGCCACAAATTTTAGGAAATGGGTAGGATACTCGTATCCGTATCTATCCCTGATTTTGGAAAATGTCGAGTCGTATCCCTACTTCCCGTATCCGTGTCCATATCTGTATCCGTATCCGTGCGTCATAACCTCTATTGTTAAAAAAAAATGGATAAACTTTAACCCTTGCAATTCTATGTAGGCGATGAGTAAAGGAAATAACACGAATTTTCTCTCTCCAACATCTGACTGGATTGACATCGTTTATGGGTGTGAGATGGTTAATTATAGACGATTTAATTTTTTTCGGTTATCACCCATCATATTCCTGTATTGCCATATAAATCCTTGTGGGATTATTTTTGACTGGTAGAGAAGCATTGATTAATTAAGGTAAACAAATGCAGATGATTTAGTCATTGAAAATCATTAGTATTGGCAAAACTTAACAAAAGAGACTAACATGAGACTTTGATTAATCAGTTTTACTGCAACTGCTTGTGCTTTTCTATGGTTATGGAACCCCTGCAAAATACCCAACTAGAGGAACCTCAGTTCCCATCACTGTCCTGTGGGGCATATGGAAGGAACAATGCATATCAGAGTTGAAGCTGGATGTGACTCGGGCCATTTGTAAATGGATCACTTTTTGGTTGATCCTCTTGGAATTTCAATTTCATTTTGGGACAGTATTTGTAGAGATTGTAATTGGTCCTAGATTCAGATGATATCCCTGAAAGAGTCAGACCTAAATAATCACATCTCTCTTAGAGTTAATTTGCATCGATAGAAGTTCTTTGGGAAACCGAGACTTGGTTGGGGAGGAGGTACCCTTAAAGACGTGAGTGTATCTCTCCATTTCTTTTTAGAATCTGTTGGACTTGCCAATTCAATTGGAGCAGCTTCTCCCTCTGTCAAGGAATCATACTGTGGATCAACTTTTTCAGACAAATGTGGCCAGTTAGATGGTGGAACTAGGCTGGTATTCTTGGAGATTGGCAGATAACAAAGAAGAAATTAAAGAGTTTTATGAACTATGAAGACATGAAATTTCTTTTCATCAAATACATAGGTGTTGGATGGTGGAAGTAGATAATTATTTTTGGAGATTATTATGACAGTCCTTATGAAGTCGCAGAGAGATTTCCTCGGAGAGGAGTATTGAAGTCCCTAGGAAAACCTTGTCATTTGTGAATTTCCTCCTTGAGGGGCGGAGAGATTGAGGAGGATGTTGTCCATAGAATTAGAGGTGTGATTGAGGAGGATGTTGTCCATAGAATTAGAGGCGTGTGAGATGTGCTTGTGAGTGCTATGTGATCAACTCGTACCAATCATGTTAAAAGAGATTCTATATGATATCAATAAGACCGGCGATGCTTTATGGAGCAGAATGTTTGGCAATCAAGAAACATGTTAAAAAAGGAGGGTACTTGAGATGAAAAAGATAAATATAGGAATAGCTGATTGAGATGGTTTGGTCATGTACAATTTGAAGACCAATGTCAACATCAATGAGGAGGAGTGTGCAAGTCGAAAGGTCTAAAGGAGCACGTTGAAGGCCAAGCAGATGTCGATTGAGGTTTTGAAAGGAGATTTTAAGAGACTTGCCTTAACGGAAGAAATGGCTTTAGACAGAATTGAATGGAGGAACATGATTCGTGCGACCGACCCAATATCCTTGGGATCGGGCTAATGATGATGATGAGGAAAGTATAGAGGTAGATCCTTGATGCCGTGGCAGAAAGAAACCTGTCTCATTTAAACATTGGTGTTTAGTTGATCATAGTGATTTTGTCATTTATTGTGCTGGTTTGGTAGCTTGCCTCCGGTATTGAAGCATAAGCCCTTAAAATGGGCCTTTAGAGTTTTTAGTATGACTTTACTATGTTCTGCAGCGGATTGCATTTTATTCGGGAGAAATTGTGCCTCCTACTCCTCAGTCTTTAACTCTGGTATTAACCAGTAACAATGTGACCAAGATCTATCTTTGTCATATGTGGATATATTTTACATCAATTTTATAAGAAAATCTGCTGGACTGCTGTCTACGAGACTTTTTAGTTCCACCGAGTCTTCATCAAGCCTTTTGAATTGAATTAAACGAGCCTGACCTGATTTAACTGTCAATGCATCCGGGTTGTTGTTAAATAGAAGAAATATATCATGTGTCAATGTTGACTTGTATGATATGCAACACGAACAATGTCAATGTCAGACATAGTTACCACGGTGACTGTGGAGGTGTGGACTACTGGAAAAACCAAGAAATACACAAAAAAGGTAAGAATAATTAGGTCAGGATTGACAGATGAACTATTGTCCTTCCTATCTGCGGTGTAACAGCGATGCACATGCAAACCATTAGTTTTGGACTACCTGGAGATTTCTTAGGCCAAATTCAATCAGGCGACCCTAACCATCTGATCTAGCATTCTTTTGATAAATATGGGGAAGGGCCACAAAAAGTCAGTAAGGTTAACTTTTGGCGTATGAGATCTCCTTGGTGGGACTTATCAAATTGTGGGTCCCTACTCTTGACCCTTCTGCATGTGTTCAATGAATGCACCTTGTGTCTGGTTGGGTGGAAATCTATCATTCATCTGACCTGGCTGAAGTATTACTACTCTTCTTCTAATACTGCATCGTCATTTATCTGACACCGCAAATTTCTAAAGATGGAATGTCCTTGTTTCATAGCTTGTACGTGTTCCACAAGGATTATATCCCTTCGGATGTTCTTTAGGGATTCAGCTATAGAATATTTGATAAGCATCTGTTTTGTGTGTTTTGATTGGGGAACTAAATACAGTACAATCATTTTTATCTTTGAAATGACAAGAAATTTTGCTCAAGGTCCTTTCCATGACGCCTTTAGCATGGATTGGGCCCTAGTTAACTTGACGGTGCCTCTCAGTCACTCATGAGGTAGTGGGTATGATTTTTCATTCTTTGATAAGTGAGGTCATGGGTATGATTCTCCCAAAAAGAAAAGAAAGAAACAGTTGTTCTTTGCATATATGGAAAGTGAGTCGGTTTTACAGAAGTTATGAACTAAAACTTATAACTGTGTTATCATGCAGAAAGACGTCTTCTTAATCTGTTCAAATGCGATGCAATATAATTCACCAGATACCATTTACTTCCGACAGGTGCCGTTGAGTCTCAGCTCACTCTATTTTTGCCATATTTAGATTATCTTTATTTTCTATTTGAAAAAGCTGGTTGTTTCACCCAGGCACGATCAATACTAGAGGTGGCAAAGAAGAATTTTGAAAATTTAAGGCAAGACAGTGATGATAACGAACAAGAGCCCAAAATAGTAAGGAGAGGTAGACCACCAACTAAGAACCTGAAAAGGCCACTGGGCAGGCCGCCTTTTGAGCGTGCTGGTTCTGAGATCTCCTCAGATGCGACTCTTGCTACTGGGGGAGATAATGCCATCTGGTCTAACTCTTATGATCTAAGAAAAGGACCTCTTTCGGACAAGAATGGTCCTACTGATGCATCAGGAAGGTCTTTCCATGGGTCTCGCAGCAATGAAGCTTATACTAGTTGGTTGGCCGAGCATAAATCCGAGAGAAATGATGATGTTCCAGGTTTGAGACTTAAATAGGCTCTGTAGTATAGTAATTTTCTCATTTTCTCTACTTTCCCAGGTGTTTTCCCACCTTCAAAACTTACACAAAGGAGTTTTGACGCATGTTCATTTGGTCTACAGGATCTATGCTGAAGGGTACGTCAATGAAGTTCGGGAAGAAACAGTTTGTATTAGATGAAAACCGGCGCAACACATACAAGCAATCCCATCCACTGGTTGGTTCTCGTGAGCCATCAGTATTGGCTACCTTTGATGGAGAGATGAAACAGCTAATGGCCGTAAGTATTGAGTGTCGTAAGTTTCTATGTTATTTTATTTTTTGTTATTTTGAAGAGGTACTCACTGGTTGTCTGAGACAGTTTACCAGTACACGTTGCACACTTGTAGATGGGTGGTGGGGCAGGGTGGCATTTTGGCACATCGGGCTGGGTTCCAGTCCCAGGGGCTTGGATGTGCGGGTCGGGCTTGTCGTACCGGGTTGGGCCGGCTATTGGGCTGGCTCATCGGGACGATCTGCGGTCCGGCCGGGTCGCATGAGGGTGGACCCGGTCTGGACACCACAATACCAAATCATGTGCACAAACTATGATGTTGGTAGACCTTTATGGTCTACCCCATGGGTATCATAGATTTCCTCTATTTTTAATGAATAAGCGTTCATGTCATGAAGTAGCTAGTTTATCTGAATCAGGTGGGGCTGCACACGGAGCATGGTTATGCAAGAAGCCTGGCTAGATTTGCAGCGAATCTTGGGCCCCTTGCTTGGAAAATCGCCTCCAAGAGGATTGAAAGAGCATTGCCTCCTGCAATTAAGTTTGGCCCTGGATGGGTAGGAGAAAACGAGGCCCCACTACAGCCGCCACTACAAATGCCGTCAGCATCATCTGTGTTCCCGTCACCACAACCCCTACCGAAAATCTCATCGTCCACTGCACCTTGCATTGTTGACTCAAAAGAAGATAAATTACCAGAGAAGCAGGAAGTTTCAAATAACTCGGCTTCAGATGGCCTGAACAGAGCTCTTCCTCCATCTACCAGTGCCTCCTCATCCTCTGCAATTGGAAACAGATCTCCTGAACCTACTACAGAAAATGCTAGAGGATTAAATTACGAAAGTGGGTTTGGTTTGATGAACAATAGTGGTGGTGGGATCAGGCCTCCCTTTCAGATTCATCAGAACTCTGTGCTTAACCATGCTATGAATGGTTTTAATGGTAGGTTCGGGTTTAACCTTACTTCTCAGATGGGCAAACTGATCAGACCGACCCGGTCAGCCGAGAGCTTTAGTCCTGATGCTTCAATGCATTCTAGAATGTTCGACATGGTTTCCAGAAGCAACAATAACTTTGTCCATCAGATGCCTGCAAAACGTTTAGAATCGGAAGCCTCGAATGTATCAGCAGGGGGTTTGAGTACAATAAATTCTAGCACATCCTTGCCGAATTCCAGCCATGAGGCACAGGCAGGTCCTGAAGCCGGGCGCCATCGTCATCCATCATGGCGAGGATTGTCACTGCATCAGAAACCAGATTCAGCTCCGCCCGACCTGAATGTCAGATTCCAGGTGCCAGGGTCTCCAAGTTCCAGCGTGCGTGTTGATTCACCGCAGCCGGATTTAGCATTGCAGCTCTGAGGGTGATTGGTATTTCTTATTTTATTCAGTTGACAAAGAGATTGGTGGTGTAATTGCAACTCATGGGGATGATGAGAACAAAAGAGAGGAAGAGTCATCTGGATGAGGAAGCAGAGCCACACCCAACTGTGTTGTAAAAGAGTAGGGGGAGGTTTGTACAGATTAATTTATCCTAATTCTTAGGTTAAAAAGCGAAAATTCCCATTTGTAACATTTAAATCCACGATTTAGTAGAAGCAAGATATTGTTCCAGTCACTTGATCAGAAGCGCAGCCATCTCATGATCCTTCATCATGGTCTCCGAAATGGGTAAAAGGGATACGATTCGGATAAATGATCCATGCACCGAATGTGTGATACCACGTGTAGTCGGCCAGAAGTGCAAATCCCCCCAAAAAGTGTAGTCGGTCGTAAAGAGCTTCTATCCAGTGTATGCAACAATATACTAAAGCTGTGTATAAGACGGATTTTTTTTTGTTCCTGCGGGTTTTGCTCCAGTCGATCCAGTGGCCACACGTATTACTATGTAGTGCAAGTTTTTTGGGCCCATTGACAGCATGGATGTTTAGCACACACCTTGGTTGATATACACAACAAAAATTATCCTGATTGCTTTTCTATTGCTCCTTGGATTTCAGCACTCTTTAACAGAGTGCTTCTGGCCGTTGGATTCAAGAGTATTTTTTGGGTATTATAGCCAACAACTAGAAAGCATCAATCGAGCTGATTTTTGGTGTCAGGGGTGAAGTAAACATCCGTGCGGTCAGTGGGTCCAGAAAAATGCATAAGGTAGGGCCACTGAACAACTGGAGCAAAAAATTGCGCAACATGCCAACATGACCAACGTTATACCTCCGGGAGAGAGAATATGTATGTCCAACGGGGTTGACGAACACAACAACAGGCTGTGGACGGTTCGTTTTATTTTTGAATAAATCTCGACCGCATATTTATTTTACTATGCTCTCCGGGATCATTAGTGTTCCTTAAATTTTCTTTTCAAGTATCCCCCAGAAAAAAAGGATGGATCATTTCCATATGTACACACATCTAAACTACACACCGTAAGTTGCACATGAAAAAAAAAGCCCTGATGAAGAAGAGGAATCTACCACCACTGTTCTCTTCTTCACCACCACCACCACCACTGCCTTCTTCTTCTTCTTCTTCCACCACCATGCTAGTATGCCACCACCATCACTAAGCCACCTCCGTCCTCTATTCCTCTCCCTCCAGTGGCGGAGCCGGGATTTTGTTCTGGGGGGCAAGCCACCATCAAAGCGAAGTTAACGACATGCAGTCGACACCTCTGACTACAGTCAATACGAGCCACGTGGCACATTCTTAAGAGGATACTAACCGTATGGATGTTTGGCCAATCACTAGGTGGACCTACAAGCCAAAAATAAACTTGATCACTGATTTCTAAGTGTTGGATTGAAGTTATTTTCATGGGTTAATTTTGACCATAGGAATTTGAGCATTATTTGGGTAAGAAATCCAAAGGTTTTAAATCACGAATTAGGCTGATTTCTGGTTTGTAGGTCCGTCTAGTGATTGGCCAAGCATCCATACGGTCAGTGTCCTCTTAAGAATGTGTCAAGTGGCTCATAATGGCTGCAATCAGCAGCATCACTCACTCTCAACCAGTGGCGGAGCCAGGATTTTGCTCGAGGGTGGGCAAACTGGCATGGTTTAAAAAAAACGCTGTTTAAATGGTTTTAACGCGTTAAAATGGTAAGGCCCCAAGCCTGTTACGCTTATAAAAACTATTTTTACACATAAAAAATGGCCATTTTTTTCATTTTAATGGCCGTTGAAATCTGAAAAATTTTGTGGAAAAAAAACGGCCGTTTTTTTGGGTTAAAATCTGTTATTTTTCATTTTTGAAATTTGAATTAAGCACAATTTTTTTGTTTTTCTCATTAAAATTTGTCAAATTTCATTTTTTTTTTTTTCATTTTTGCCCCTGGCCGTTATAATCAATTTTAACGGTAACGCCCCCAGTCCGTTACACCGTTAAAACGGCCTCCTTTTAACCTTGGATATTGGTACCAATGTTTTTGTGTAAATCTGCAATAGACGTCATCAGTGTCGATGACAAACCGCAGTATAGGCCACGTGGCACACTCTTAGAGACCACTAACTGTATGGATGTTTAGTCCATCCCTACGTGGATCTACAGATCAAAAACCAGCTTGATTTGTGATTTCTAACCATTGAATTGGACCTTTTTTTATGGAAAATCTTTAACCGTTGGATTTGAACATTATTTGAGGTAAGAGATCCAAAGGTCTGAAATCACTAATGAAGCTGATTTTTGGTTTGTAGGTCCACCTAGGGATGGGCCAAACATCCATACGGCAAATGGTCTCTAAGAGTGTTGAACGTAGTAAATGCTGTGGTCCACCAAAGGATTGGCCAAACATTTGAGGGTGGACAAGGCAAGAGAGTTGTACGTGGCTCAAACTGGAGACCACTGAGGGATGGGCAAACCCACCCTCGCCCCCTTGGCTCCGCCACTGCTCTCAACAGGTGTCATTGAAGGTTTACTCGTCAAAGTGAGGCAGATGGGCCCACTGACCGCATGGATGTTTATCCCTTCCTTTCGTAGAGACTCATACCTGAAATCGGCTTGTTTGATGAGTTTTAGCCGTTGGATTTAGTACCCAATCTTTTTTGAATCCAACAGCTAGAATCAAGCTTTAAAAAAGTACTAAAATCTAGAGATTGAATATCAGAGTGATTTTGGGTGTGCATATCCACCAAGAGGTGGGCTAAACATCCATGCGGTCAATGGGCAGAGCAGGTCTAAGTTGAGGGCGGGCAACATGGTCTATAGTTACCAATCAACAATTTTTTCCTCTTTTGAAAAAACTAAAGGTTTTTATCAATTGATTTTTAAAAGTTGAGGGCCGCCCTCGCCCTCCTTGGCTCCGCCACTGTCTCCCTCTCTCAGAAAAAAATATTTCTCTTGCATGTCGGCAGGCCAGCGCTGACATAGCCAGCGCCATGTCGGCCATTGCCTGCTGATATACACAAAGGCATGTTGGCCCTGATCTGTTGACATGCACGAGATATATTTTTCGGTAATCGCCGTTTGAGGCCATTTCACCGTTGAATTCAAGAGATTGAGAGTCTCTGAGGCAACAACTGCGTGGAATCCAACGGCTAACGTCCTCAAACCGCACAAGTTTTTGTCCGGTCATACGTGGGGATAACATGACTCAAAAACAAAACAAAACAAAACAAAACAGAAAAATACAAAAGGGCATTTATTGATTTGTATTTACCTCCTGCCACTTCTCCAACATGCTTTGTGGTATATTTATTAGGGTGGCGATGTAACAAGCTCTAGCTTACGCCAAAAGAACCTTTGACATCAAGGCCGACGACAGGGTGCAATAGAAGCCATGTGGCACTCTTTGAGGACTGTGACCGTATGGATGTTTGGCCAGTCCCTAGGCGTTGGATTGGAATTATTTTCGGGGGTTGATTTTAACAGTGGCCATTTGATTATTATTGACCATTATTTGAGGTACAAAGATCCAATGGTTTGAAATCACTAATCAAGCTGAATTTTGGTTTGTAGGTCCACCTAGGGATTGGTCAAACATCCATACGGTCAGAGTCCTCTTAAGAGTATGCCACGTGGTTCATATTGTGTCCTGCAACGGGAGCCTGTCATAATTTTTTGTGGTAAATGGAGTAAGGGCAATGTAGTCACTACACATACAGTGGTATTACCGATATTTAAAAAAAAATGATGGATATTTTTGTCAAATAGATTTTGATGAAAAACTCCAAAGGAAGGCGTGCCAGTTGCATGAATGCGACGCTACTCGACAAACCAAAAACCTCGGATCCTTACTTGGAGACAAAAGTTCCCAACTGAACCACTGCTATCTAATCATTAGGAATCATTACCAAATTACCCTTCTCTTTTCAATACTACCACAGCAAGAAAATACACTACCTTCCATGAAAAATGCTAAATGTTTTAGGAAAATGCTATCCTATACTGAGCCGGAAAAAAAAAATTAAAAAACCGGTGCCAATACGCCATGGACTTGACCCTAGTTGCCAAGTTCTCGAATTATTTGTGAAATTCAGAATTATTCACGAATAATTAAGGCAATGCGTTTAAGCCGTATTTTATTCGGCTTAAAAATAGAGTAAAAAAAATAATAAAAAGGAGAAAAAAAATAAAAAACCCTAATTTCATTCTTGAATTCATGTTCCTCATCGTCTCTACCTTAATGCATAGGACATCCAAAGTTGTCTCAATAGATATAAATATTAAATATATTATTATCAGGTGTACATGAGATGCTTGTAAAAGACACAGTGAGTTTTCAAGAAATATTTAAATATAAATATTTAATAATTTTTTTTTTTAATCTTTTTACAAAGAGGAAACCTGAGGTGTTGGTCACTAATACTTAGTCTCGAGATTTCTTTAGTTTCATGTGTTTGTTATGCTAAATATTTTTAGGTTTACTGATCTCATAAATGTTAGATTCATCCCTTGTGAATCTACAAGCCAAAAACTAGCTTGATAGGTAATTTGTAGTCGTTGGATTTTATAATTTTTTTTCATTAAAGACTTCATGAACAAACCCGTGGGTGGAAAACAACATTGGATCAAAAGTCTGAATTTTTAATATCGAATTTTTGGATCATAGCCGAATGAAACATGAATGAATGCAGTTGCGAACTTTCATCATTCTTTGAATTTTTGACCAAATTTTTATCGACGAATTTTTAGACTACAATCGAATTATACTCGAATTTTTCCTTCTCGAACTTAACAACTAGGGACTCGACTCATTAGCCAGCTGTGACCATTAATACCGAAAATAATTATTTTACCCTTTACAATTGTTACCATGTGGACTGTGGATCTCTTGAATCTGACGGTCCAAGGCTGAACTAGATAGCTCATTCTTTTAAGGGGATTTATCGACCGGATTTTTTGTACTAAAATGTCCAATTGGGAGAATTCCTCGACCAAATAATAGAAACATTAGACATGTTAGTGCCCGCAGTGGTTGTCTCCCCACTTATAGCTCCTCTTATAGGCTTCAATAAAAAAGGGCCGTGATCTTATCTCCTAACTGAATGGTGGGTCTCAGCAACTCACACCCGATTTTAACAAATGCTTTGTCAGGGGAGTGCCGTGGGCACATGCCACCCACTAGTACATAACAAAACCCAATGGTTGTCTCAGCCACTCACACCTGATTTTGGCCGAGATCTTATCTCACAATTGGACAGTGGATCTTAGCAACTCACACTTGGTTTCGACAAAAGCTTTGTTGGGGAGTGCCATGGGCACGGGCCACTCACTAGTATGAGATACAAAACATAGTAAATATCAGGTGCTACTCCCCAATTTGGATCCACAGACTTCTTCTGCTGTCACATTTATCGGTTGCACATTCGATACGGAATTGTTATTAAGCACATTGTGAATGAGGGGAATTTTCGAATTTGTTTCTCCTACCTTGTTCTCATTTAGTAAGGGACGTTTTAGGGAGCTAGGTAGCTAGGTCTCGAGTTCACAACTTATAATCACAAGTTTGCTTCAAATCTAGCCCCTCGAATTATGTACTAATTAGCTAGTTTAGGCTATTTCTTTTATGGGCTGGGTTCAGGAGCCCCCTTTTTCTTCTGACCCCTCTTGGGAGTCAGACTCGGGGAATTCAGCGCTATCGACCACCGTTGGATTCTCAAAACCTATCGCTGTGAGTCCGACTCCGAACGGATCAGATAAAGGGTGTCCGCAGATTACATTGAACATTAGTGAGCAGTGACTACACTCATGTACAAGTATTACTCCAAGGGTCAGGCTGGGGGGGCACCCATTTTTTGACACTCATTTTGGCGTAATCACATAGAAGATGAATCAATGGCTGATTTTTGGTGGGATGATCTCCTCACCATATAGATCACACGTACAAAAATCAGCCCATTCTGAAATTTCTAACCCCATCAAATGTGGTTTCCAAGTTACACAGTAAAAATCAACGGTCCATAATTCTTCAGCTTTTAAACCAGTCTATGAGTATTAGAATGATTTGAATTTTTGTGAGGATGATCTCCTCACCATAGAGATCATCCTCACCAAAAATCAGCCGTTGATTCATCTTCTATATGGGTACGCCAAAATGGGTGTAAAAAATGGGGGTCCCCCGAGCCCGACCAATACTCTAATTTATTTGACAAAAAATGGGTAAATATTATTATTGAAAACAAAAGGGTATGGTTGGGATAACGTTCAAAGATTGTGGTTATATGGTCCTTTGTTAAAAAATATATAAATGATAGAAAAAAAAATTTTTAAATGAAAAAAAGAGAGATGAATGAGAAAAGCCCCTCTTGCTCATTTCTCTTCTTCTTTTATTATTCTCTCCTGCTCCCTCCCTGTTTTTTCTCCTTCACTACCACCTTTCACAGACCCTGCACATAATCATGTTTTCTTCTTCATGGCTTCTTCTCAAACCCCTTTTCTCTCTGCTCTCGCAGTATTCAAGAACATCCTCAACGAAGGTAAACAACAAAAAAAAATTAAAAAAAAATATTAAGATCAAAGGGAGAGAACCCATTTCGTTGTTGTTGTTCTTTGTTTTTTGATTCTCTGTTGAAATTCTGAATTTTTTTCCATCTGGGTACTTCATAGAACTGATATTAAGATCAAACAGAGATAACCCATTTAATTGTTATGTTTTTGTTGGCTTACATTTTCAATTTTTTCTCATCTGGGTACTTCGCAGAACTGATCAGGAGCGTTCATGTCTATCGATTCGAGGATGGGAAAGAAAAGGGGGTGGAGAGAGAGTTTATGTTCTCACCAGGTTCTTATGTGGAGATGGTAAGCCAGCCATTTCTTAAATTATCAAGAGTTCGTGTGTCGGAGCTCTTTGAAGGGCTTGTTATCGGTCTTTGGCTCTGCATACTTGCATTTGATGCCAATCATCCACCAGTTTCGGTCCCCATTCCTTCTATATTAGTAATTTCAAGGTGCCCTTCGTCTCTTTTCTCATTTTTCTTCTGTGCTTAGTTTTATTGGACTGAATAGAATGGGTTATAGTTACCTTCCTTTGTTTTGTTATTCTAAGAAGCTTAGCTTATTGTTTAGTGGAGAAGAATTGTTTTTTTCCTGGATAAGAATAGTAAAAATTGTTTTTTTTTTTTTTGATTGTTTATGAAATTTTATTGTTTAATGCATGTCAATCAAAACCCATGTTTCAGGTTTCCTAGATGTTATTTGTTTATTTTTGTAAAAAAAAGGAAATTGGGGGATTATGTGGTTATCACATAGAAGCAGGATTAAGAACAAGAGAAATAGTAATAATGAAGATGATTGCAAAACAATATCAAAATCAGGAAAGATTTACTCACCAGATTTTAGAATTATTGTTGTAGTGATTGATGAATCCCATTGTCGTTTTTATTCTTTTGAACTCTTATCACAGGAGGATGTAACACCATTCTTAAGTCCACCTCTGCGACTAAATGTTTTCGCCTTGGAGGCCTCATCTTTGGCCACTAAGACAGGGAAAGCTCCCACAGTCTCTAAGGCTGCTATCTTATCCTGGAAACCCATGGAGGGGTGACCATATGGGCTAATGTTTTCACTTTTAGGAGACCTGCAAACCCTCAGTCATAGAGAACTTTTGCAGCTGATATTATGGGACATCCTCTCATCATGTGCGAAAACAAGATTGTTCTTGTGGCAGGAGTACCTCTAGCGAAACAAGGTGGTGCAGATGAACCTGCGTGAATCTTCTTGATGTAGATGTGTTCTTTGCATACTGACATAGAAGCTCCCACTTGGGATTTCCCCTAAGGTCTCTAAGCCAATACCCTCTGCATGTTGCATTCGGCAGTGGATAAAACCCTCTGAAATCCAACCTATGTGGAAAACCTCATGTCCTCCATGGGTTAACCAGGGGAAGGGGTCTCCTCTCCTAGTTGCCACACCATGCTGGTTCATTGGGAAAAAAATTGCTGGCCCCAGGCGACTTCAAACTTTAAGTCCCTCTCCCAAAATTCTGACAAGTACCCCTTGTTAACCACTAACCAAGGGCTTAACGCGGGTTGGGTTAAGGGGATTGGGGTACGTGACACATTTTGGGTGGGGAGACGGGCCAGCGAATCTTTTCTCCTGGTTCATCTGTGGCACTGAAACAGGACCTTATCGATGAATTCATCATTGCTATACATTGGCTGCCATGGGTTGTATGAACTGCTAGTGTAGAAGATTCCTGTTTATGAGAAGAAAATGTGGAGTTCATCATTGGTGGATCACCACGACTGAGGTGATGGGAGTCCTAGAGACATCCGATTTACTAATGTCTCCTAGATTTCACCAGTAAGAAAGAAGAACGTATGGAATTTTTTTTGGTGGCCATCTTTTCAGTGCTGGGTCAGGGTGTATTGTCACAGCCTCTTTTGCAGTTTACTGCTGACAACCAAACTACCACCTCAAAGTGTCAAACTTCCTTGGTAGATGATCATAAAATGGCTTAATTTCCACTTTTTGGTGCTGCAATTCAGAATGCTTTTTTTAAACTACAACTGTGACCCCCATCCTTTTAGGCTTATTATGTAGGGAGTGAAAACAAGCATGAGGAATCATTTGTCAGTCAGTGACTTGGTTTCGTAGGATCTAACTTTCGTCATGGTTGTAATGCTAGTAAAATTTATATATGGTTTTCTCATAGTTTATTGATTCATCATCATCACCATAAGCCTTATCCCAACTAAATGAGGTCATCAGCACGAATCTTGTTCCTCCATCAACATAAGCCTTATCATTCTTCAATGATTGAGTAGGCAAAATATTAGTGGAATTATTGTTGCAGAAATCGAGGATCAACCACAAACAATGGCAAACAATGAAATTATTGTTGCAGAAATCTATTGGTCACATCCTCACTGATCACTGCAATTAAGGAAGCAGAAAATTAATATTTCATTCTCAAAACTTTTATTTTCAAGTTTTGTAATTGTTAAGCAGCTTCCCTTGACTACACTAAAAATAATAAGACAATATAATCAGCCATATTCTTGTCATTTTTCTGGTCCTGATTATCTTATCTGCTGGAAAGTGTTTTCTGTCCATGAAAGGCAAAGAAACTGCGTGATCTTCATGCTATACCATATGCATTTTCCTATGGATTGGTCTTGATAGTTCATCTGTGTCGCCTTTTAGATTCATGGTAGCCCAATCATATAAATAGGAGAATCCTAAGGTTATAATCATCCAATATATGTATTTCTTTTTCAGACATTTGATCTTTAGTAACTGTCCTTTTTTTTTTTTTTAATTCTTTTGAATGGGTCGTCAAGATTGATCAATTATTGAATACTTTAAATTTAGCTGCATATGCGACCGAATATACAGTAAGCATAAAAGACACTGAACTTTTGAATTCATCCCAAAACCAAAAACTTGCTGTTATTTTCCATGAAGGAATGATGCTTATAGTCTAGCTTCGATTTTCTTATTAGAATCATATATCATCCCAAGCCCACAGAAATTTTATATGTAAAATCTTTTTCTACTTTTTTCAGAAATCCCAAATTGAAATCAATCCCAACATTGGCCGGTGATCTTCAAAAAGTTTTCCAATTGAGGTTCAGAACAGAAAAGAGAGAGCCATCACAGTTTGCACCTGAGGAAATGTGCGAAGAGAGCAAAGATAATTATCACCACTCAACAAGAACTTTGCCTGTTTTTTATCAAGATCTTAACTGTCTTCCTTGTCCTGTTGGTACACCAAGATTACTGGAGGATCACCAAGATGGCGAGGGTGTGCCAGGTTGGAAGTATTCTCGTACTCTACATTTTTCTGGGAATTACAAAAATACCTGTTATCTTTCTTTCATTCTCTCCAGAATAGCAAATCTTTCTAATTTCTGAACCAGAAAAAGGATTGGTGGATGGTATTATTGTAAAATGGCAGCTAATATGCCCTATGGGTTAAACTTTTGAATGGCTATCTCTTGGCCACCGCTGCAATATCACCTATAAATATTTCCTGGTTATTAAGCAGAAGAAGAAAGCTGGGTTGCTTGGCACTAACTCAAGCTATTCGTGGCAAATCCAACATTGTCGTAATCACGATGAAGCAATGTTTTGCTTACCCCGCTTTATGTCATATAACCTTTATGGAGAAAAAGGTGGTTTGATTGTGAATTGTACAATGTTTGAGGAGTTAATGCAGGCCACATGTATAAGTGACCAACACCCCAGCTTCCCAGTTATGCACACATGATTACCAACACTAAATGACGTAATAGAATATTTAAAAGTTAGGAATTTTCTGATTACTAATACTGTTTAAAATGCGAATATCTCTTCCCAAAACAGCCTAAATAATTCTTAAATTTTTATTCATTTAGAACTTCATTTCTTTAATCCCACTTAGTCCAGAAGGTGTATCATTACTTGCATGCAATCATACAAATGATAGATGTTTCATTTTCTAGTTGGCTTTGGCTGACTCGAGTTGACTCTAACTTGACACAGATAGGAAAAAGTTTAATTTGGGTAATACAAACATGACAGTTTTGACTAGTGGAGACCTGAGTCACATATGTACTGATACCTGGTGATACCAATTTGAAATGGATTTTCTTTACCGTGGTTGCTAGTGACTTAATTCTGTCAACTTTCTAGATAAAGATTCTGAAAGTTTTGAGAATTTCATGTAGTTTTCACTCCATGATCAGTTTCATCTTCTTATAGTTTGAATGAAAGATTGCAGAGGCTGTAGTGAAGAAGAAAAAGAGGGCAGCTACAGAGCACATAGCTCGAATTGCCTTAGACGATCTTGTGAAGTACTTTGATCTTCCGATTGCAGAAGCTTCGAGAAATCTGAAGGTTGGACTCACGGTACTCAAGAGGAAGTGCAGGGAATTCGGTATCCCTCGTTGGCCACATAGGAAGATTAAATCCCTCAACACTCTCATACATAATCTCCAGGTGCCTTTCTTATTTCACCTTCTTAGTTTGTCGGGGCTACATTCATGTAGATTTTTTGGTAATGGATCAACATGCTTTATTTTCAATTTGCATCTTTTCCTGGGTATGTTGAATTGTAATCTAAGAAGTTTTTTCACTTTTGGAAAAATCTAATGTATCTTTTGATGGTTTACCAAACGGCAGTGCTTGTGCATGTGGTGCACATGTTCATGCCTTTGGAATACTATCTTGTCAAACAACCATTTACCCCAAAAGATTGACCTATTGGGGAAAGGCGTGAAACAACTATGTATACCAATGGGTTGTCAGGCCAACACAATACGTGTGCTACACACGATCCGCTAACACGCCCCCTCAAAGGGAATACACTCTGCTGGAGACTTGAACCTGCGACCTCCCAGGCCTTGAGGCTCTGATACCATGTTAAACAACCATTCATCCGCTAACATATCTTTATGGTTGACAAATACATTTTAGACATATCCGAAGTTTGGTGCAAATGAAACTGATCAAGTTAAGTGTGAACCCACCACCTGAAACTGATCAAGTTTGATCATAATCATCACAGAAATTGGTGGTGCTCGAGCTAACAATTGTCATCTGATTTGGTGGTATTGATGTTGTCTAATGCAACCATACACGTAGATATATATATACATATATAAATCTAATGCAATTAAACACATATATGCATTCGTACATATGCAGTTGTCTTAAAGAAAATGATTTACAGGAAGAGGCAGAACGTCAGGAGCGAGAAAACAAAGCAGCAGCCATAGCCGTGACAAAGAGGCAAAGGATGCTAGAGAGCGAAAAAGAAGTTATAGAGACGAAACCCTTCATGGAGTTACAGAGTGAGACCAAAAAATTCAGGCAAGATGTTTTCAAGAGAAGACACAGAGCTAGAGCTCTTAACAGCAAATGCTAATCAATACCACCCAACTGTTACCATTCCTGCTAGTAATAACTCATCATTTTGAAATGTAAAAATTACCAATATTCCCATCTCTTACGATTCTGCATCTAACGGTGATTTAGGCTGTGTTTTGAATCTGTTTGAGAACTTGTGAATCAAATTTGACTTGCTCTTATTTCATTTTTTTTCTCTCGTTCCTGTCTTCTTTTTTTGAGTGAATTTGATGAGATGGAGCTAATGACGATAATAACGGGATCTAATGACAGTAACAGCCTGCTGTGGCAGTGTTATTTTTCCATTATAATGGTTGTTAAAATGGAAAAAATAAAAGTACAAAAAATTTTATAGTATTTTAATAACCCCCCTGAAATTTGAAAGTAATTTGTAGTACCCCCTTATACTTTCAAACATTAGGATTACCCCCTTGACCTAGTTTAACAGTGGTTGACTTGCGTAAAAATGGGCTTGACTCACATGTCGTGACTCATGAGCATTGTAATTGCAATATCATGGTCCTTTCATAGATGCATTATCAGGCAGATGATGCATGTCACATTTTAATGTTAGTCGAATGATGGTTGAACTAGGTCAAGTGGGGTAATCCTAAAGTTTGAAAGTATAAGGGGGTATTACAAATTACTTTCAGATTTCAGGGGGGGTGCTGTTATAGCATAGCTGTTACAGTAACCATGCTGCCCATTGAATTGAGTGAGGCTCAATGTGTTCTCATTTAATCTTATTGTTTGGATTACCTGCAAATGAGATGGATCAGAATGGGAGGATGTTTAGAAAAAGGTGTTTTGGGCAATTGAAATTATTTTGAGGGCCTATGAGTGATTTCTTCGTCTGTTTGTAGAATTGAGATTGAGAGTAAGCAATCCCATTAAGGCGTGTTTGGCTGCAAGCTTGAGGGAGGCATTTCCATGGATAAAGGTCTCCTGATCCAGAAAAGCTGGAAAACTGATTTTGGGATACTGTTCTCTCTTGTGTACGTAGCTGACTGCAAAATGCACATTCTTCAACCCGTGGGACGGGGGCTGTCAAAGGGCCGCAGCTGACTGCAAAATGCACATTCTTAAAGTTGGAAGCACTCCTTCCAAAATTCCACATGGCACACTTCTTTTCGGCCCCTGACCCATTAATGTGTGGCTTACCTCTTACTCGACCTACCCCAGAAATCATTTTGAAAGTTGATTTCTATCCGTATGATTTCAGCATTTTAATGGCGTCTAGAAGTTGGGTTTGAAAATTCTTTTTATGTTTTCTCCATCGAATGTAACTGCCATAAATCACCAACCAAGATCAGATGATTTTTAGTGTGTAGGTCCCCAAGGTGTGGCCAAAACATCAATGGGCCCCAAAAGATTGTTCCACGTGGCATTTTGCGCAGAGGGGTACGTACTTCTAAACAGCAAATTATTTAGTAAAATTTTGATGACAACATGCAATATGGGCCACGTGGTGGCACTCTTAGAGGACTCTGATCGTATGGATGTTTGGCCAATGCCTATGTGGACGGTGGACCTACAAGAACAAATTGGATTAGAATTATTTTCATGGGTTGATTTCAACTGTGGGAATTTGAGCGCATATTGACCATTATTTGAGGTACGAAGATCCAAAGGTTTGAAATCATTAATCAGGCTGATTTTTGGTTTGTAGGTTCACCTAAGGATTGGAAAAAAAACATCTATACGGCCCGAGTCCTCTAAGATTGTGCCACGTGGATCATATAGCGTGCTGCTGTCACATTGTCGTAAAAGTTTTATTCATCAATTCTCTCCACGGTGGGTGGGGCTCATATTCCCGTCAAATGTGTCACCATTACCCATTGCCTTCCACAAAAATTGACCTGTTAGAACCAGCAATTGGGACAAATGCAGAAGGTGGGTGGGACCATACCTGTACCGAAAATTGACGAGATCGGATAAATATAAACCGTTTTAACAGGCACTATGTTTGGACTGTTCACCGTTTGCTTCTGAAAAGAAACTGATAATGGGGGTTGTATCTATCTTACGCATAGGGTTTGGTTAAAGAAGAACCACTAGAAAATTGCCCAAGTCTAAATCAATCGGTTACGTAGTCCATGTTGCTTGTGCTTGTTTCTATGCGACCCTCGATTCCTCCCTCTAATTTTTATGCGTAAAAATCTTCAACAGAGGTGTTCATACGGAGATTGACCAACATTTTTTTTTTTTTTTGGCGATAGTTCGAGGATAGTTTTGGTTGGTAGGGTCAATTCATAGGGTCGCATCCACCGTTAGGTTTGATGAAAAAGACGCGATGGTTATGATTTCATGAAACCAGACTTTCCGAACTTCAGTTATTATGTAAGACAAAGAAATCAACGTCAATTGGTTAAATCGCTGTTCATGGAAAGATCTAACCACCAGAAAAGTGGATCAATCTATGCAAACATTGTCAGTACTGTTGGATGTCCCTTGAAAAGCGTGTTTTTAATTTATAATTTTTTTGAATACGTAGAAATAACACATTTTTCAATGCACGTGATATGACTACGTGAAAATCGTGTAATTAGTGGTGAATAATAACCACAAAAATACATCAAATAGAAGAGCAGGACACAAGCGATTTACGTGATTCGGTCGGTCGACTAGCTTATCAGATCACAAATTTAGGTAATTCGGGCTGTCAATGGATCGAGTTCAGATTGGACCAACTGCGGGAAAAAGTCCATTGACACATTGTTAGCGATCAATGACCCAACTTTCTTATACGTGGGAGATCGCCAATCTCAGTTGAAAATCAGCCTGATTAGTGCTATTTAGCCATTGGATCTTTGTACCATCCCAAAATAATGATCCAATTAGTCCCCTGGTTGGAAATCAACCCATGAAAAAGACTAAAATCAGGTGGATATAAAACACTAATCATGCTAATGTTTGGTCTATATACACAAATTTTTGATCCCTACTCTTTATATTAAATTGTATTATACACGGATTATTCTCAAACAATTTTTTTTTTCTGTTTCCGGTTTATTTAGCCATTTTTTTTTACTGTATTTCAAAAAATTTAAAATGGATTATATTCGTACAATTCCCGTCCCGAAAGTTTTTCCTAGGACAAATTGCTAATTAGATTAATTAGATTTGATTGGGTTATCCGATCCATTAACAGCTAGCCCTACCATCTAGTCATCGTTGTGGAACACGTGCACGAAAGTAGCTAAAAAATCCTGGCCGTCACCAGTCAATGAAAAACCAATATTATAGCCATATGATTATCTTGATTATTTTTTGTTGACTATTCTTTGGATGGTCTAGATCATTGGGTCTTAATCAAAGACATTTCGTGGGTGATTTCTGATTCGTATAATTACGTAAAGACCTTTGTAGCCATAATAAACCAAAAATTGGAAAGCGACCAGTTCTGATTTGGTGATCTTAATCAAAGTTACTTCAAAAGAAAGAAAGAAAAAAATCTACCAATTAGGGTTCCATCCAAATCAGAAAAATATTTTCTTAATCAGAGAAAAAAAGCTACCAATTAGGGATCTATCCCAATCAGAAAATCTCATCCACGGCTATGATGTTTGCCAGATCAAATGTCCATTCTCTTTTATGTTTTGTATCCAAACAGAAAATCACAAGTTTACGACCCCATGGAAGCCACCAGCAGTGGCAGGGGGTTAACGTTGGGGGTGGGGGTGGACGACTGAAAGTTTGGCCCATCTTAGATGGACCATACAGAATGATCCACGTGCAACAGACTTACCATATGGATTTTTAGCCCATCCCTCGTTAGAGATTTCTAACCTTTGGATCCGAGTACCCAGTACCTCAAATAGTGCTCAAATCCAATGTTTAAAGATATTCCCACAAAAAAGAATCCAATCCAACAGTTAGAAATCATTAATTGGGCTGATTTTTGGCCTGTAAGTCCACCTAGGGATGGGTTGAACATCCATACGGTCAGTGATCTCTAAGAGTGCTATGGTCACGCCTTGCCCGAGTAAAACTCTGGTGATCACCCTAGATGACCGCTGCTGATGACGGCCCACAATATTAATTAACAACGTGGCATACTTTTAGAGGACACTGACCGTATGGATGTTTGTCCAATCCCTTAGATGGACTTCCAAACCAAAAAATCTGCCCAAATGGTGATATCAAACTTTTGGATCCTTGTACCCAAATAATGGCCAATAATGCTCAAATTCACACGGTTAAAATCAACCCATGGAAATGATTCGAATCCAACACTTAGAAATCACTAATCATACTGATTTTTGGTTTGTATGCCCATCTAGGGATTGGTCAAACATCCATATGGTCAGCGTCCACTAAAAATGTGCCACGTGGCTCATATTGTGGGCGGTCAGCCTTGAACAAAGTCCTGGCTCCGCCACTGGCCACCAGCCTCAACAACTTAAGTTAAAGAAAAAAAAAACGAACACATTTAGATGATTCCACGAGTATTTTCGATTCACTAAAAAACAAATAAAATTTCTTTTATCACCCCAAAAAATGGGAAGAAACTTCAAGAACAAAACAAAATCTTGCCCACTGTTTCATTCTTTTTCTGTAGTATTTTGTATGTGTGTGGCCCTCTAGATGAGCACGGATCAACGGTCAAGATGTTGCAACTCTTCAATTCAAAATTTCAAACCAAGAGATAACGGAAGCTCGACCCCTCCTAGCCATTCCTCACTCATCTTGCCAAGCCATCTTGTACTCATTTGACGAACCCAACCCAAACCATCTTTGAGTAGCCACCTTTAGCCTATTATCATGAACCTCACAGAACCGCTGAGCCCACCCTTTCGGTTCAATTGGTGCAAACCCTAGTCCAGGTGCTCTATCCTTAGACTTAGGGTTCACCTCTTGTCTCCAATCCACGACATACGCCGACACCCGTCTCCGAAACTTCGCCTTGAATTCCGACCACGCTTGATACTTATAATGATTCACCAACCCTTGTTCCAAAGACAATGTCTTCCCCTTGTATCCTACCTTCATTCGAAAATGGTGAATTACATTTAGCAAAGATGTATCAATTGCATCTAACAACACAATAGACTTGTGTCGTTGCTCTACCCGTCTTCGACATGTGTACCCTTGTGTCACTCCGTTAATCGGGTGCGTCCGTTGATTCGACGGTCCATACTCTAAGCACCTAATCATAATTTGTCCGATCGGCATCGACGTCGACGTCGACGTCGACGATCGAGATGACAATTGGTTTGTATGTTGTGTGCTTGGCAATAGAGATTTCAACATATGATTTGATGGGTATGATGCATTTAGCCATGATGTTGAGAAGACGAACTCATCGACATCTATGTACATCATCCATGTACATGAGTCTCTAGCATACATGGCACAATGTGAGAACCCAGCCTCTTGTGTCTTGGGCCAAGGCCAGAAGAACGTCTTCACGTTATATTCTTCTAGAAGCTCTTCGACTACTTTTCCTAAGTCATCGTCGCTTCCGTTATCGTACAATATGAACTTATCAACGCCCATCTTGGAATGATAAACGACCCATTCTTTCAAGAACTTGGCCACGTTGTATACCATCGTACATGCGCACAATAGTGCCTTCTCCTCTTGAACTGATACATTACGCGGCGTCGCGTAATATGCCACCGAGGGAACCACTACCTTCTTTTCTTCTCCCACTTCGAGCGAAATTTTGATTTTCTCTTCCCCGCCAAGAAATAAACGGCCAAGTGCTGTCAAGTCGGGGTGGCGACAACGAAACACCTCTTGAGAAGAGCTGATAACAGACGTTTTAACGGAGTAACGGATGCCGTCGCCGAATACGCAACGGAGGTTCTCTGGAGAACGATTATTGCCTTGACGATTGTTGACGCCTTTAACGAGCAATATGATGTCATCTTTCGTCGAGAGAGACTCGTAGGCAAGAAAACCCCATCGGAATATCTCCGGCGATTCTAACCCATTCTCCGGAAAACTTTCTGGCGATTTAGTCAAGATCGGCCGTAAAAACGGATGAAGCCGGCGGACTCTGTTGGGAAGAAGGCATTTGAAGGTCGCACGATTACTGAACGGTGAGATACCAGCGAACTTCGCCGGAGAAGTCTCGTTGTTTTGGAACAGACAATAGTATCCATTGCCGGAATCTGAGGATTCGGAGTTTTCGGTGGAGACAACGAGGACTTCCCAATCAGGCAAGAGGATTGAATCCGGTTGTGAATCCCCGAAAGAGGTCACGTGGCGGCTGCGGCGGCGAAGATCTTCTCTGATTGCGAAGCTAGGATGGTGGGGATTATTGGATCGGATTCTACCAGTAGCCGGAGATAGACGTATATCTACGCCGGAAATTACGTCGCGAGAGAGATAGAGAGTAAAAGAAGCGAAGAGAACGACGGAAGTGAAAACGGAGAGAAAGGTTGTAGATATTTTCCGGCGCATTTTTACCAGCGGGGAGAGAGAGAGATCTTTCTGCGGAGGGCTTGAAGAGAGGACAGAGTCGACTCTTAATAAGTTTCCTTTCTTCTCCACGTGTCCAGTTTCCACTTTCCTTTTTCTAGTTTCATACGCATTAGGAATGTGGGTCAGATTCGGTGACGGCTTTACGTAGTGACTATAGAGAGATGGTCAAATAGAGCTCCTCACGTCACCGGCAGCCTTTTACTTGTTTGCATGTCTTTTTTTTCCTATTAAAATATAATTACGCAAATATCCTTCTTATTTAATTAATTTACCGAAACTAACCATTCTACAATTTTCGGATTTATCGGATTATCGGTGAACAATGCCATAGCCCCTATAGAAAGTTAATTACATACCAAACAAATATTGAACGGCCAAGATTGGTATTAAGTAATAACAAAAGAGTGGTCATGATTGATGGGGAGGTGGGCCAGTATTATAAAGTATGTGGCGTGAGACCACTTGATCAGTATAGATGACGACGTTATATTTAGTGTTACGTTACAATGTTTCAGACTTTATATTAAAAATTTATGCCCTTAATAATTGAGAAAAAGAAAATTCCACGAGAGAGGGCGGAAAAAGTGGACGCGGAAACTTATATTTAGAAAGTAGGAGGGAAAATTAATTGAAGGGAGAGAATCTCTAAAGATACCATAAAAATAATGGAGAAGATACAGCTTGCCACCTGGTGGAGTGCAGAAGGGTCTTCTAGAGAAGACGAAAAGGTCTGACCAAATAAAAACTGTATAATCAATAACTTAATGGATTTATAGAAAAACATCTAAAAACTTAGTCAAATAATTATTACCTATTAATAGCAATCAATATGATACAATGTACGTATCCAGACGGTACACGTGGTAATTCTCATGAATCTAGACCATTTATGTGGTCTCTTAGTCGGCAATTAACCTAAAAAGCATATTAACCACCGGATCAACAAATAAAAAGCAATCAGTTCCAAGCCCATGATATTTAAAAAAGATCAAATCCAATGGCTAGAAACCACCTATCAGGCTGATTTTTGGTCTAGTAGGTTAATGGGGGGCCCAAAGAGAATGCCATACGGCAATATTTGGCATGACGGACAGGTAACCTACACCTCAGGTTTTCTCAGCTAAAACGATGTAACCGAGGGATGGAAAAAAGGTCCACAACTCCATATGGATGTTTAACCCATTCTTTGGCGGATATACATACGAAAAATCATCCTGATTGGTTAAAGGACTCTCACCGTATGGATGTTTTTCCGATCACTAGGTGGACCTATAAACGAAAAATCAGCTTGATTAGTGATTTCACACCTTTGGATCTTTGTACCTCAAATAATGGTCAATATGCTCAAATTCCCACGGTTAAAATCAACCCATGAAAAATAATTCCAATCCAACACATAGAAATCACTAATCGGACTGATTTTTCGTTTGTAGCTCCACCTAGGGATTGGACAAACATCCATACGGTCAGAATCCTATAAGAGTGTGTCACGTGGATCATATTGCCCGCTGTCATCGGATTCGATGAGAGGACCATGTCATCAAAGTTTTCTCCCCGAAACTGGAACAATCATGTTTGGCTATGAATCATGATGGGTAATCGGTTACCCATTTACATCCATTAGGCCTATTTTGTAACTACCCGCGACCTTACAACTGGCAATGTTAGAATGATTTTAACCATCCGATCGATCACGACCACCTTAATAAAAGTGGGGCCAGAAATTTGAGAGTAAAACAATTGAAATCATATAAAAATAGGATAATTTGACGGATCAAGAAGCATCAGATAATGTAATTGGGACCACTCGTTTTTAAAACGGAAGGTTTTCCTTTAATTGCACCCGAAGTTAAGCTTATAGCCTTATAGATATATATATCCTTCGTTTTAAAAGGGTCGTGATGTAACGAGGTATACCTGACGCTTTTTGGCGTGAGAAAACACGAGTTTTGTTACTCAGTACCGCTGCCATCTGGGCCCACTAACCGTATGGATGTTTAGCCCACCTCTAGATAAACATTCGTATAAAAGAAATAAGCTTGTTTGATGATTTATAGCGGTTTGTTTTGACACTCAAAATCAATGGTTTAATCCAACTGCTAAAATCACCTCCTTAAAAAGTACTAAAATCAAATGGCTAGAGATTACTAATCAGGATGATTTTTGGTGTATATATATCCGCAAAGAGGTGGGCTAAACATCCATGCGGTCAAGTGGGCCCATATGGCAGCGGTGAGTAAAAAAAAATAATGCTTCCTCACTTCAAAAAGAGTCAGGTAACCTTGTTACATCTTTTTTCCTTTTACATGTTGTATAACAAATCATCCTCATCAGATGGTCGAGATCAACATGCATGTGCAGTATAAGAGGATGTGTGTATACATCGAGCTGTCACACACTCACATTCTAACCGTTTTAGATAACTAATTAAGCCATATTCAAATGTGACAATGACACTCACACGTTACTTAGAAAACCAAAAAAGAACCAATTAATTAATTTATCACCCCAATAACAATCATACGTTACTTAGAACCCTCTCGTCTCTCTCTCTCTCTTTAAGCTGCTTCATTTTCACTTTTAAATATTTTTATTATTCTCTAGGTATTTTAAAAGAAAGCGATGACCATCGACCATAAGTACAATATTAGGATATTTTGTATCATGGCTCTGATCTTCTGATCAGATTGACTTTTGGAGTTATATATCTCCTATGTTTGACTTAATGAAAAGTGGGCCCTAATTGTCATCATCATCTAATAAAACAACACACATTCTTTTGATAAAATGGCAGCAGAGGTTCGATTAGCGCTGTTTGATATTGGTTGGATAGTGGATGGATGTAGACCCCCACCACACTAGTTTTGGTCAACAATCAAACGGTGTCATTAAGATCAAATGGTGATGGTGGTTGATGCATGGAGAACTGTGTATTGCTTGCGAAATGCATTAAGATAAAAACGCAAGAACAACTATTGCTGAATTTTGTCTAATTCCCCAAATTATCCTTTCGATTGACCTTCTGTTGATCGAACCGTTTCGAGTAGTCAGTTAATGTGCGTGCTGTATCAGTAATGAGCACCACGGTTTGAATAAACGGCTGTTATAATGGATTCCCTGTTATTTTATGTACCGTTTTAGCGGTGAGAAAATAACGACCGGTATTTTTGTTATAATGGCCATTTTAAAATAGCGGCCGTTATAATGGTATTTTTTTTGAAAATAATTGTTAAAAATAGTTCCCGTTATTTCCTTTATAAATTTTGTTGAAAATTTGAATTTTTGTGCCGTATTTTTCGTTATTTCCGTTATTTTTCGTGCGTTACAATTTGTTATAACGGAAAAAATGGTAACATCTACAGTGCGTTATTCCGTTATAACGGTCCGTTTTAAAACTTGGTGAGCACCCTCTGCCAATGTACACGAACAATGGTGGCCATCCTTGTTATCCTCCGGAGGGATAGCGTGTTTAGGTTTATTAAGAATCTTAATTAAGCTAGGGATACATGCATGTATCATCCCTTTTTCCCTTTGCCGTAGCTCCACCTGTTCGAACTTCGATCATGTTTGAATAGGGAGTTAGGTCTGCCAGGCGAAACCTAAATCACAGGTTCGAAAAAGATACGTGCTGGGGTTTGTGGGGGGACCGTGGGATTGAAGGATTTGCCTAACCCACTGGGAAATCGTTTGTGAACATGCCTCGATGAAGGGTCCCAGTTAGGCATGGTGGGGTCAAGTGTCGTCAGCATAGTGGCTCAGATGTTATAGGTCGTATATGCGGTCTATAATTGCCCAAACATTACATTCGTGGGATTTCCACCGAACAGGTACTAAAAAACATACATGGGAGGGAGTGGGACCCACCATTTTGATGGGTGCAATCGTAGGGATTCCTTGCTGCAGTGATTAGGACTATCGAGGGTCGGTTGGGCCAAGTTCTACCCTTGCCTACCCTATATGGCCTAATGACTTGTTCAAGCCATTAGCAAGTCAAAGCATCCAGGTCCATCCTGGATGCGAGTCAACACATCTAGGTCCATTAGCGAGTCAAAGATGTCTTTCGAGCCGCCATTAGTTTCCAAAACAGTCCTTTCTAACCCATGTTTTGTCATCGAACCGGTCAAGGGACCGGTTCAACCATTGGGTCAACTGGGCCAATCCACCACATGGCAACTCTTTGGGGCCCACTGATCCATGAATGTTCTGCCCACCTCTTGGTGGACCACCCTCACCTGTTCAACTTGTGTCCGGGTCAGCTGGGTCACAGGTTCAACCGTCCGGGTTACAAGAATATCAACGGTCTTTTCACATCTTGGTGGGTGGGGAGCACCCAATCTGGTTATGTGGCCGGGTCATCAGTTCAACTGTCTGGGCCGGGCCGTTTTAATGACCTTGTTTCTAACTACTTAACTTCCAAAACAACCTTATATCTATATAACAAAACAACTCAGTTGTCTTATTTGTTATCTTATCTGGCTTCATAAAGATAAAAGAGTGGTTGAGATCAGATCCATCCATTTATGTTGGACAGTTGGATCTCAGCGACTCACTCCCACTCATTTATTCGCCGTAGGTTATGATTTTTGTGGAGCTAAGATTTGGTGTACGTCCACCAAATATGTGCCAAACATAAACGGGCTCAATAGATGGGCCCAAAAGCATGACAGATGATGGCATAAGGATGATAGTGTAACATCTATTCAAACCATTTCGATGCTCTTTGAAATTTGTGTGGTAATTGTGTTGCTCTTTCTGAGTGTAAGCTTTAAGTTTTCTCAGTAACATAGCATTTTGAAAGATCTAATGGCTGTGAGCATCCAATCACGATAAAATTGGTCTCCATCATCTGGTGGGTCCTGACCATGGTTCAAGTGATCAGACAATCCTGAGTTGGATCCCTCGGATCATATGGATCGTCAAAAAACTGCTCTTTTTGAAATCCTCACTTGAAATACATTAAAAAAAGAAGAATTGCTCCTCATTGGTCAAGCATCGGACGGTCGAGACTGAGAGGTTCGTCATTAATGGTTTGGCCCATTTTGGAGGGATAGGATAGGAGAGGAAAAGAGATGCGGAGCCAGAGTTGAAGTCTCGGAAAGAGATCCATTTCAGCGTCGAGGACATCGTAGCCCTACGAGAAAACATTCGCTGGCCTTTGAAGTCCCCCCACCCAAAATGTCTGACAAGTACCCCAATCTCTTAACTCAACCCTGGTTAAGCCCTTGGTTAGTGGTCAAAAAGGGGTACTTGTCAGACATTTTGGGAGGACGACATCAAAGTTTGAAGTCCCCGGGGGCCAGCGAAAATTTTCTCGTAGCCCTACATAACTCAATTTTTTTGAGTCCACTAACCCACATGGATATTTAGCACACCCCACGGAGGATATACAAACAAAAAAATAAGCTTGTTTGATAATTTCTAGCTGTTGGATTAAGTACCTAAAAATATTTTCAGGGCCGTTATTTTCTGAAAAAAATTAGATAATAAAACGTCCATTATTGCTGTTATTTTCCATTATTTTCAGTTATTGAAAATTTGAAATTCAAATTTCGAATTTTGGTGCTGTTATTTCTGTTGCTTTCCCTTTTTTTCTTCTCTGCGTTACAATCCGTTATAACGGAAAAAACGGTAACGCCCCCGGTCGGTGAAAATAACCAAAACACCCCCCAGTCCGTGAACATTGCCATCCAAATAAGATCGGTATCATCCGGATCATAGCACTTCATCCAAATTGAACCAAGATCCATATGTGAAGATCTTTGTCCTGGTATAGATTTTGGATTCTACCTTAAAGATCTAAACTTGCAAAATATGGGTCCCGATAGAATCAAATCCCTGTCGGACGACTCTGACTCACATCTTTTCCTGCCCTACCATGAACAACAGTTTCCAACTTCCAACCCCCTCTATATGTGCACCATGTATGTGACACAATCTATCTAACTATACTACTTTAAAGCCAAAACTGGGGTTGGGGCACGTCCCCTCTCACACGGGCTTCACAAGACGCTCACTCACGTGCAACGCACGAGTGCCTCCCCTAGTGTTCAAATGCTAAGGCCAGATACTAAAACTGGCATTGTTCCAAAGCGCCAACCATATCGACCTTAGCTAGGATCCTAATACTCAAATGAGGGATCCAATCTACAATGGGCCAACAGCCCCTTTGATAGTTTCCTTTTCCATGCGTGTCCATGGTTCGAAATCTCGGGATTGGTGGGCTCCGATCCCGATCCGGATCGGTTGGATCGGCCCATCTCACCGGAGACAAAGTGGGACTCCTTCGTGAAACAGTGATCTCGGGGCGAGACAGAGCCTGGTTTGGATCGGTGGGCTCTGTTCCCGATCGGGATTGGCCGAGACTTTGAACCATGTGCGTGTAAGATCCACCGCGCCATATATAGATGGCAGCCCTTGATTGGCAACCACACTTAAAAAATTTTCTCCACAATCCATGTGATTAGGAGTCTTTATGGGTTGAATTCAGGCTGAGCAGAGCTCTACCCAAGCCTGACCCAACCAATAATGGGCCTAAACAATTCAGGCCAAGCTCCACTCAAGATATACATGGGCCTGGTCATTAGATTTGAGTCGGGTCTATGTTAATATTTACTAGATATAAAGCCCAAGCCTGGTCCAATTATTTATCAAGATTTTAAGAGTAAACCCATGATTGGCCAACTGAGCCTACAATACAGTTCCATCCTAAAACAGATTCGGCCAAGAGCCCATCCGTTCAGTCCAGCACATTAGCACCCCTACCCAGAGCCCAGAGGACTCTCGTGGCCTTACATAACACATGCATTTTTTGGGCCCACTAACTGCAAGGATGTTTAGCCCACCTCTTGTTGGATTTACAAACCAAAAATCAACCTGATTATTTATCTCTAGCCATAGATTTTAGTACCTTTTTAGGATTAATTTTAGCCGTTGGACTCATGCATGTTTTTGGTAGTAAATCCAAAAAGTAGAAATCTTCAATCAAGCTGAAGTTTAATGTGTTTGTCCAACAATAGGTGGGCTGAACATCCATGCCCTAGTGGGCCCAATAAATGGTCTATGTAGGGCCACGAGAGTCATCTGCATCGGGAGTCCTGTGCATCTAAAATTTTTCCAGGGACCGACGAGCAGACACCTCATGCAATATTCTTGGTGGAGAAAATATAAGGGGTTAATACAAATTACTTTCAAATTTCAGGGTGGTGTTACTAAAATACCCTATTTTTAATGTTACGTCAAATCCAATGGACAGAAATCACCAATCAGGCTGATTTTTGGTGTATTGGTCCACAAAAAGTCGATGAAAGATTTTTGGGTCAGCGGGCCCGAAATAGTGTTCCACCACATTTTTGGGAGGTGATACGGAATAAAACTTCGATGACAGGGCCAGGGCGCGATATGGGCCACGCGACACACTCTTAGAGGACTGACTGTCTGGATGTTTGGAATAAAACTTTGATGGCCCTGTCATCAAGGTCAATGACAGGGCACAGTATGAGCGACGTGGAACACTCTTAGAGGACTCTGACTGTATGGATGTTTGGCCAATCATTAGGAAGACCTACAAACCAAAATCAACCTGATTAGTGATTTCTAGGCGTTGGATTGGAATTGTTTTCATGGGTTGATTTTAACCGTGGGAAATTTTAGCATTATTGACCATTATTTGAGGTACAAAGATCCAAATGTTCGAAATCACAAATCAAGCTGATTTTATGTTTGTAGGTCCATATAGGGATTGGAAAAACATCCATACGGTCAAAGTCCTCTAAAAATATGCCACGGAGTGCCTATTGCACCATGTCATGGGCATTGATGACAGGGCCCTGTCATCAAAGTCTTACTCGGATGTTTGGCCAACCCTAGGTGGACCTACAAAGTCTAGGCATTGGATTGTAATAATTTTCATGGGTTGGTTTTAACCGAGGGAATTTGAGCATTATTGACCATTATTTTAGGTACAAAGATCCAAAGGTTTGAACTAGAGATTGGCCAAACATCCATACGGTCAGAGTCCTCAATTACGCCCAGTAATCAAAGTTTTACTCGGAGAAACACATCCGAACCAACGTACGGGTGTCTCCAAATTTTCCAAATTTTAGGCGAGTTTTTACCTCATGCCATCATCGAGAACTTGAAGTCGTGCTTGATGATAATGACCCGACTTGTTTCCTTACCGTATGGGATAGGTTAGAAATGTTTATGAAAGTCATTTAAATATGTCCATATTTGTTTACCGAAGACGACAAAATACCATGACTTTTTACCCTATCTTGTTCCACATTCCATTGGTAGCATGGTTTGAAATCTCGGTCGACAGAGACCGAGTCATACTGTAATGAGAAGTGTGACGCGGATTCTGCTTACCCTCGAATGCACCCTGTCCCGATGGGGAGCGGCTTCTATACACCAGCTGGGCCGCACAGACCAATCAAAACGGCTCTGCTCAAGATGTGCCATGTCAGCAAAGCTCTTGTAAGTTTGTAACTACCAACACAACCCAAACCCAGATTAGTTGGTTTTGATTTTTTTTTTTGTTTTTAACTTTTGCGAAATTGAGGTGACGTGGCACAACTGGAGTATGGCAGTTTTGTTTGGTCCATGCGGCCTGGCGCATAGAACCTCCACCGTATTTGAGTTCTTCTAACCCGAAGGGATGAGTGGGTGGCCATGACTCCACTCCGAAAAGTAGGAGGTTCTGACTTCAACTCTCCTTCGGGCCGCCCCTTTGAAAGAGTAGGGTAATAAGTGGCTCAGTCCACATTAAATCTCCCAATACACTCCGGCACGTGTGGAAGGAGTGACTATATGTCGTGCCCCACGGGACAAGTCAGGTGGTATAAGAGGCCCGGATACTATGGTTTAAAAAAAAAAAAAAAAAAATATTGTTCTAGCTAATAATTCCAAGGGATGAAATCATGAAACCATTTTTCCTTAAATGACGGTCAAAGATAAGGACAAAAAAAATATAAGAAATACTTCCAGCTAAATTAAATCACCCTCGCATACATGTCACCAATGCTCTCAGCTTTTATTTAAGAACTATTATTTTTAGACCTTATTTTTTTTCTTCCATTTTTTTCAAGCCAACAAAAATTTACTCTTGAAATAATACTAGGTATTATTTTATCGAAATAGGTTGGAATAACACCAACGACCATAAGTCTTTAAATTAGAATAATACACGGATTTGGAAATTGGGAAGTATACGCGCAAACGGCAACGACTCTTTAGGTTAGAATAAAACTTCGAATACCATGCAACACATTATTTTGGGCCCATGGATCCTATGAATGTTTGGTCACCAGACCCTTTGGCAAACGGGTTACTGGTGAATTCAAGCGGTGTGATTCGAGCACTTTTCATCATTGGCTTTGAGCCCATCAATAGGCTTGTTCATGAAGCGCATCATGAAAAAGTGCTCGAATCCAATGGTTAGTGGGCCTGAAAGAACACGCCATTTGACATTTTATGGGATATTTTTTTATACTGAAATATGTATCATAGAATGCGCTATTTTCTCCATCTACGGGCTATTTTCTTCGTCATACCAAAAAAAAAAAAAAATCAGACTCGTCAAGGATTCTATAAGTTGGTTTTCTAATTAAAAAAATACTTTTGTGTTATTTTTATTTCTAGTCAAGATCATTTTTTTATTTTTCTAATCAAGATCATTTTTATATTATTTCATATTCAAAGATTTTGAATTGACCAATGGTTCCTTCTCCCGCGTTAAACGATCAAATTGAATATTGCAAGGATACGATTTTCTGACATGAAAAAATAATTTAATGAGTTGCGAAATTTCAACATTTTTTCGTATGCAAATCGCCGCCGGCCAGCTGGCAAATCCCTGTATAATAAGATGGTATCCCTATTCTTACACCCAATGATGGTGCATGATGGCGCAGACATGGAGATCATGTTCGACAATCTAATCATATAGATTGCATGTTCTCATCGAGATGATCATCATCACGCAAACTAAGTCCATTATAACATTTCTAACCAAATTAACCGTTGACCTATTGTAATGGTTTGATTGGATGATCTAAAAAATTTCAAATTCAAGAAGTTAACTTTTCATGAGGTCTAAGTACTTCTTAACAAGGTATAAAGGGAACCGTTATAACGGTCTTGGGGCATTACCATTTTTTCTGTTATAACAAAAAAAAAACACTCGGGCATAACGAAAAAAAAAATGGGAAATAACAGAAAAAACAGCCATTTTCTTCACAATTTTTTCCAGAAAATAACTGTTATAACGGAAAAATAACGGCCGTTATTTTCGTTAAACATCCATTATTTTCATTATAACGGCCGTTATTTTTTGGGCATTTTAGCGGTCCATAACGTAACGGGGGAGGTCCGAATCCATTACAACGGCCGTTTTTTTAAACCTTGCTTCTTTAATGTTTTTTCATTCTTAGCAATAATTTTAATAATCATAATTTTGATTTTCTGTACTTTCATGAGGCGCCACCTATACACATAGGGCTGGGCCCACGTGATATTCTGCCCTATTGTAATTGAGGCGACGTTGGCACCTAGCGGGCACGGGGTTGGGCTCTTTCTCAGGTTGGGACCCATCATTTGATGGGTTGGGCCACGGCTGATTTTATTTAATCTGGCTATTTTTTTTTGTAAACCAAGACATATTTATCAAAAAAAATGAACTGATCACGACACGTTAACCGTCGCGCAGTACCCGTTCCATCATTTAATTCTAATTCGTTAACATTCATGCCCTTGTCATGCGTGAGCGTGCCTTTTCCGTCACGCACTGCGTGAAGAATTTTTTTGGACCGAGAACGCACTTCAACTTAGCGAAGGACCGGAATTGCGAAAGTGACCTGAACCAACCAAATAGTAATGGGGAAAAAATTATTAAATAAATTACGTGTAGCATGGACTATCTCTTTTATTTTATTTTTTTGGGTTTTTGACCTCCCTTGTTCGTTTGCAAATTCTACGTGCCTTCCTAAATTCAGAAAATTTAGGTTTCCTTCCCTTGTTCATTCATTTAGACCAAGTCCAACCTGCAATGACGAACCTATCCTTTTGTATTTTAGTTTTTATTTTTATTTTAAGCACACTTGGATAGGGGTGTCAAGGGGTCGGTACCGGTTCTCAAAATGAAGAGTTCGGAACCGGAACTGATTGTTTGGTTCTGTTTCCGATTTTGGGTATATCAGTTCCAATCTCGATAATATGACAATTTTAATACTATATTTATATATCGGTTTTGGCATGGTTCTAGTTCCTATCGGTTCAAAAACAATCTCTCTTTCTCCTCTTTTTCCATTTCCCCTCGTGGAACTAATACTGTAGCGGACATAATGGCCGCAAAGACCAAGCTTTGGTCCCACCTAGGCAGTTGCCAGTAGTGGAGCCAGGGGTGCAAAATCGAAAAAATGAAAAAACTAGGGGAGGCAAACCAAAGGAAAAAAAGCAGTTTAGGCCACCAGGGGCCCTTCTTGGCTCCGCCACTGGCAGTGGCATTCTTCGCCACCAGCATGGCTCTCTCAATCCATTTTGGATGATTGGGAGAAATGACACTCTTAAGGTGGGCCGTTTTTTGGTTGTGTTTGCTTGCTTGTTTCGTTTTGTGAATAATTTGATTTCAAACAAAGAAAATAGAATTCAATATCAAATTGGGTTGGGATCCGCGGACCTAAATTTTTGCACATAAATTTTCATCATAAACCTCGTCCGTGGATCCTGAGAATCCAACGATGGTTGACAGTGCTGAGCTGGCATTCACTTTTGCCAACGCAAAACCACTGTTGGATTCTAGGAATCCATTCCCGAGAGCTTCGGTGAAAATTAATGTCCAAAACTTAGGTCCTCGGAACCTGTTCCTATCAAATTAAGCAGAACCAAAACTGGTTTTATCGGTTTGGTTCCGGTTCCGGTTCTTATTTGAACAGTTCCGAAAAATGTGAAATTTCAGTTCACAAAACGAAATCCCCACTCACAGGATAGTTTTGTTATTTTCTGTTAGACTTGGTCAAAGTCAATGGTAGAGGTAGCTAAAGTCATTGAAAAAATAAAAAAAACCTAGGATGTAAGTCAAAACTCGCCCATCACATGCACCTATTTACAATTCAGTTTCCTTGAATCTATGCAATCTTATCTTCTAAGAAAGATCGCGGTGAATCGTTCAAGTGACGAAGCGCAGTCTATAAATTACGGTGAGTTTCGCCCACACTAATCCCATGAGCCAACGAACTATGGATTGCCCTTTTCACCGATTCCTAGCATCTACGATGGGTACTACTACTGCCCTCTTTGCCTTCTTATTCTTTCTCTTCTATGTATTCTATGTATTACGAAGGCCAACTAAGACTAAGAATAACAAGATCATAGTGGCTCCCGAACCGGCTGGTGCATGGCCCGTTATCGGTCATCTCCCCATGTTAGGTGGCCCCGACCTGCCTCACATAACGTTGTCGAACATGGCCGATAAGTACGGACCTGCTTTCACTATCCGGCTCGGTGTGTATCGAGCACTTGTGGTTAGTAGTTGGGAGGTAGCCAAGGAGTGTTTAACTACTAATGATAAGATCTTTGCAACCCGTCCAAGTGGTGTAGCCATGAAGCACATGGGCTACAACTACGCCATGTTCGCGTTCGCCCCTTACGGACCTTACTGGCGTGAAATTCGCAAGCTCGCCACCCTCGAGCTTCTTTCGAACCGTCGGCTTGAGTTGCTCAAGCATGTTCGGGCCTCCGAGGTTGACACAACTATAAAAGAGTTGTATGGGGTGTGGGTGAAGAACCAAAACCCAAAAGGTTCGGTTTTGGTGGAAATGAAGCGTTGGTTTGGTGACTTGACGCTCAACGTGGCCGTTAGGATGGTGGCTGGGAAGCGATACTTTGGTGCTAACGCCGCATGTGATGAAGTAGAGACACGGCGGTGCCATAAAGCGATGAGAGATTTCTTTGAGCTAACGGGGCAGTTTGTCATCTCGGACGCACTTCCATTTCTTGGGTGGTTGGACTTGCAGGTATGGGTGTCAACGGTCGGTTCCAATTCAGTTTTTAAGGTACCTAGAATCAGAACCGATAATGTCGGTTCTTATCGGTTTAGATTCTGTTTTTTTTTTATTGATAAATATATTGCTTTATTAAAAAAAAAACTATTATTGGTTCCGGTTCTCAAAATGATGTATTTTGGTTCCGGTTCTCAAAATGATGTATTTTGGTTCCGGTCGGTTTCGATTCAGGTTCTAGTCCAGGTATATGGGTACAAACCTTGATAATATTACAATTTTAACATTATATCGGTTTTGGTTCACATTTGGTTTCGGGTCTAAATCTAACAACCAAGAAGGGAACCGTTATTTTTCAATTCGGTTCCGATTCTTTTTAATTTAGTCGGTTCTCATAAATATGATATCAGAACCGATGTTTTTTGGCTCCGGTTCCGATTTGATTTCGGTTAAAGGTTTAAAATTGAGACCATTATTTGCAGGGCTACGAGAAAGCGATGAAGAGAGCTGCCAAAGAACTGGATACTGTCCTGGCAGGATGGTTAGAAGAGCATAAACGAAATAGGTTGCTGGGAGTGGCTGAGGGCGAGCAAGACTTCATGGACGTCATGCTCTCCATCCTTGGGGATTCACAGCTTAATGATTTTGACGCCGATACCGTTAACAAGGCTACTTGTCTGGTACGTATGGCCACAACGAAATATAACCGAAACTTCAGAGAAAAAATGTTTGACCATGTTTGGCTTTTCCAAAATCTGCACCTTTACAGTTACGGCGGGTCCCACATGATTTGTCCGGTTTTGTAGACCGTAAGTCAAATGGAAAAATCCGCTCGATTTTAAGTCCTCGGGATGTCTGTCACCTAAATTTTTGTCCTCGATCTCTTACGTTAATCTCGAGGACGCACAAACTTTTTGACTTGACTTAAGGACCTCAGGTCATAATCTAACTTGCACCAGGTCTCCTTAATTTGGAAAAAAAGATGTAACACTATTTGACGTGGGGAAGCACGATTTTTGGAGTAAAACTTCTATCACAACAAATTGTAAATCACACAATCACAAGCCAATGAGTTCTATGGGCTGAGACCAACACTTGGTGGATATACACACCAAAAATCACCTTGATTGGTAATCTTTAACTATTAGATTTTAGTATTTTTAAAGCATGATTATAGCCGTTGGATTCAACCATTATTTTTTAGTACTAAAATCAACGGCTAGAATTCAACAAAACAAGCTGATTTTTTTTGTAAGGGTAGGCTAAACATCCATGCGGTAAGTGGGCCCAGATGGCAGCGGTGAGTAACAACAACCGTGCATGCGCAAGCCAAAACGCGTGAGATATAATACCCCGTTACATCACGACCCCCTTAATTTTATCTTCTTGGTGACTTTTGGAGTAAGTTTTCTTTCCTCCATAGTCAAGGTACTTTCCCAGTACATGTGGCACAAGCTTATTGGTGTTTGGGATAATTGCAAGTTTTGGGTGGTCCAGATTGAGCCATTGGTCATTGAACTATTTTGGTGGTCGAGATTCTCGGCCACACCAATCCTTATGGTACAGCTTACTGCTTACGTTGGTCCCGCTGCAAACGAAGAGGAAACACGATCTTGTGGTCCCTTTATTCTGCATGATAGTTTGTTCGTTTTCCAGGAATATGATAGCCCAAACTAGAAGTATTATCATCCCTAGGCCATTGATGTCTTCGAGATTTGTGTGTTGTAAATCTCGAGGGACTATCAATTGTCTGGACCGAGAGAAGACGGCGCGCGGCTAGGGATGATAGAATCAATGCCCCTTATATGTTAGTAGTTAGTAGCTTAGTACCTTAATTTTCAAGTATGACTTTTGGCTTTGCAGACTTTGATCCTGGGCGGGACCGACACAGTCATGGTTGCTCTAACGTGGGCCCTCGCCTTAGTATTGAACCATCGACACGTTTTGAAAAGGGTCCAAGATGAGATTGACTTCCATGTTGGAAAGAACAGACACGTGGAAGAATCAGATGTAGAGAAGCTGGTTTACCTCCAAGCCGTGGTCAAGGAAACGTTGCGACTATACCCACCTGGTCCACTAGCCGGACCACATGAAGCCACGGAGGACTGCAAAGTTGCTGGCTACCATGTCCCAATGGGCACGCGCCTGATAGTCAACCTTTGGAAGATTCAACGAGATCCGCGCGTGTGGTCCGACCCAACTGAGTTCCAGCCCGAGAGATTTCTGACGAGCTGCGCAGACATGGACTATAAAGGTCAACATTTCCAATTCATCCCTTTCAGTTCGGGAAGGCGGTCGTGCCCTGGAATGTCGTTTGGTCTTCAAGTGGTGCACTTAACGCTGGCTCGTTTGCTACATGGGTTCGACTTCGGGACCCCGTCGGACGAACCGGTGGATATGACGGAGAGCACAGGCCTAACTAATCTCAAGGCAACGCCATTTGATGTGCTTATCGCCCCACGCCTCCCTTTGAAGCTTTATGTGTAATAAAAGCATAAAACACACTCGCACTCTATGTTCAACTATTTGTGTGTGACAGGCCCACCGAGCAGTTACTAGTTTCTATTCTATCTTTGTACGTAGGAGAATGTTCTTACTAGTTTCTATATTGTTGTATGTGAGTTTCATGAGTCATTAATAATGGTGTTTGTTGGGAAATGTATGAGTTTCACGAGACAATAAAAGTGTACGTTTTTTATGGAGTCCGGCTTGCCTCACCCATTTGTTTGAGGAGAAGCCTCAGCCCCCTATCACGTTGTGACATGTGGAGGGGAGGGCAAAGGCTACCTAAAGAGTAGGTTACATGTAGGAAGTAGCTTATTTTTTTGGTATTTTCTCTCTCTTCTATTGAAGCCCACCGACCGTACTTTCCTTTTATTTTAGTTTCTACCAAAAGTAAACAAACCCTTACCTTTTTATTTCCTTTGCCTTCTAAAGAGAAGCACTCGTGAAAGCAAGGAGTTAGGAGATCTGTTGTGGTGTTGTTGAGCAGTTATCTCTCTCTCTCTCTCTCTCTCTCTCTCTCTCTCCCTCCAATAGACAGGCACTTCAAAACTTAAAAAGTTAAAACGCAGTTACTTTTTTAAGATTGAAAGGAGAACATGTCCGTTTGTCGCCAATAATCAGTGTACAGGAATATTGGAACAGTGAACTCCATGCCTTGCGATGAGGTTTTATTGTATTAAATTACCACAGGTTACATACAATTAGTGCTCTTTTCTGAATTTGCTTAGCAGCGCCTATAGTTTTGAGTTCTCAAAAAACTTGTCAGATTAATATTTGACACCAAAATATGGAGTTGAAAATTGGAATTAGCACAACTATGAGAAATTTTTTGCACTAATTACTTCACTTTTGAACCACGTCATATCACATTAATTAATCACACAAGCCCACCAATCCAGACCGTCCAAATAGTAGGCAACTTGATAGGATGATCTTAACCATTCTATTTAATCACACTGATAGGATGGTCAGGAAACCAACATGCAAAGATCGAACAAAATCGTGTTATAGACGATTAAGGATAACCCATCAATATTATTTTCACAAAATGAACCAAAAAATTGTTGGATCAACAAGAGGATGATCTTGGTGGTGTGCAAGCAATTGGACAATAGAAAATGGTGAAGTGCAGAGAAATAAAGAGAGAAAATTGCAGAGATAAAGAGAGAAAAGGAAAGTAATGAAAATGAGACATAGATTGAAGGGGAGAGAGAGATATATAAGGAAAGCATTAATAAGGAGAGAAAGGAAACATATATTAAAAGAAAAATAACTTTAATGAAAACTAATTCTTCTGGTTCCCCTTGACGTCGCCTCCACATGTCAATATATGATAGGGGGTTATGCCATCTCCTCAACCAAATGGGTGAGGAAAGGTTTTTCCTTTTTTGTGGGAAATGTTTGAGTTTCGCTATTTTTCTCAGTCGTAGATGCTGAGAATCTAATGCTGGTTAATAGTGCTGGTGTTCACTTTTACAGAAGCAAAACCACCATTGGATTCTCGGGATCCACGACCCCTTCAATAATTATCTAAAATTGGAGTAAGGACCAACAAAGGAAGCCCAAACGTGGCAACTATGATCAAATCCTAGAACAAATTTTGAAAGCTGTATCATGGCCAAATTGCCACCAAGCAACACTTCGGCCGTGCTGTCCAAATGCTACATTTGACCATGTGATCGATCACAAATCCCTTCCCTTAAATGCTAGACCAAGGTCTAACAGGTTGTAATTTTGTAATTTTGAAAATTGTAAGCTTTAACCATTGACTTACGTTCAAAAAGTCACGACGCCTACAAATTCAAGTCAATGGCTTAAGTAGATGGGAAGCCATGAAGCCGCCCCCCCCCCCTCCCCTAATACCATTTAGTTTTTTGCACCTCCTAAAGTAACTTTAGTTTGTTTTAGGCAATTCTTCTTTGAATTCAACTTCCAATATATAACTAAATAGCATTAATGATATGTGATTGACCTCAATTGGCACTTATCGGTGTTACAAAAAATCACACTTAAATTGGCATGTTCTTTAACCTGATTTCTAATGTGGTGAATATTGTTGGAACCTCATGCAAACATCGAGATTCTCTACGAAAGAAATAAGCTTCTAAAATTATTGAAACGCTTAAAAGTGGTAGACTTCAAAGTGGGCGAGGTATGAATCAATATACTATCCTCAAGTACTCTTAATTTTATTCTCATATTTTTTTGTGTTTGATGTGCTTGAGTTTGTTGGGAAAGATGGCTCGAACATGGAACAAGACAGGCGATGGCGGAATGGGCTATTGACGACAGGGAAACGCATAGGACTTAGACGTTTGGGCAAAGGCAGGTAAGCGAATGACATATATCATGACCGCCTACATGTTACGAAATAGAAGGGAGGTTTGGGTAGAGAAAGTTTACATGACATGGTATGGCAGTGGACCATTTTCGCTGACAACAACGGACTTGGTATGTCGTTTCCGCCTTACAAAATGACGGACACATCCATCATCTTTCTCACCTTTTCTGTATCATTTTTAAGCCTTTCTTGTGTAATGTGAGCTACGCGGAATCAATTCCAATATTCAAATTCAAATCCAATCGGAATCAAGGAATCAAATCTTAGCCTTATTTTTAGCTTTTAGTTATGTCACAAACTTGTATAAAGCAAATGTGTACACGTTAGAGAGTATAAGCAAAATCAAATTCTAGATCTTATTTAAGATTTTGACATGGTATTAAAGCCACACCGTCTGCTCACAATATTTTTATAACATCTCTGCCTCCGTATTCAACTCATCTTTGTCCCATTTTCTTTTGTCAAATGTGCTTAAAACATAAAGAGTATATTCAAATTTGGCACTTGCATCAACTTCATGTCCAAAATGCTTTTCTAAATGGGGACCTTGACAAGGAAGTCTACATGACTATCCCACCTGAATTTAGTGTAAGGGGGAGACAAAAGTGTGTCGTCTGAAGAAATCTCTGTACGGACTCAAACAAGTTTCACGACAATGGCTTCTTGATGTCCGTTCTGAGTGACTAGAGCGTAGAGAGGGAGTGGGTAGGTGGATGGGGCATCGAATTTTTGAGAGAGATAAATTGAGAAAGAGAGATGGATGCACAAAATCGAGAAGACGGATTCACAGGAGTTGGACACAATTATACAACGAATCTGAACCCAAACAACGAGTTTGCGGTTCAAGAGTAGTATTGTTACCTCTAAGGGGCAGTTCTGGTTACTAAGTGCCGATTATATTCAATCAAAGGTAGATTACTCCTTATTAATTTACTCGGTTAACAAATTCATCCTTCATTGTAGTTCTCATTTATGTCAATGGTATTCTTATTGCAAGATATGCGATTCAGTTCCGTTGGTGATCCCAAAGATTTTATCTAAATTCATTTTAAAATCAAAGATCTTGGGATTCTGAAATACTTCTTAGGAATTGAAGTTGTACGTTCACACCAAGCAGGAATTTTCTATCTTAAAGAAAATAGTCTCTATTAATTATCCAAGCAATGAATTACTTAGAGCCCATCCTGTTGCATTTCCTATGGAACAAAATTTTAAAGCTTACAAATATAAATGGGAAATTACTATCTGATCTGACTAGTTATCGCCATCTTATTGGTTGCTTAATATATCTCACAATTATACACCTGTACATTGTTTGTCCAGTGCAAGTCTTAAGTCAATTCATGGAAAAACCAACCACACCTTGATATTGCTCATGGGGGTTCTTCGCTACATCAAACGGATTCTAGGCCAAGGAATTTTATTATCCTCAAGCAGTCCTCTACAACTCAAGGCCTTTTATGATTTTGATGATTGGCCGGGCAAGTTGCATTAACACTCATCATTTAGTTATCGGCTACTGCACTATGTTAGAAAGTTCTTATATCTCATAAAAATCAAAAAAGCAGTAAAACGGTCTCTCGAGTGTTCTTCAGGTGAAGTGGATATATTACCATGGCCACCACATCTTGTGAGATCACTTGGTTATTTTATCTCATACGAGATTTACATGTACATTATCCATAGCTGCTTGGATATTTAATTTGTGACTAACAAAGCCGCCCTCCACATTGTTGCAAATCCATTTTCTTCATGAATGGACAAAACACATCGAAATTGATTGCCATGTTGTTCGTGAAAAATTCAGTTAGGCTTGATCTGTACTGCCTATATTTCCACATATCAACAACCAGCAGATATTTTGTCACGCCCCGAATCCGGGCATCCAAATCGAACTCGACTGCCTATGGATTAGCCCGTTTACCCAAGATCCAGGTGTGATAGAAATAAAATGTTTCAAAAAAAATAACAAAATACAAATAATCATCATCGTGATTGATGAAGAACGGTTCAACTCCAATAGTCGAAATAATGCGGAAGCGTTAATAAGCTATTTGGTTAAATAACCAAAGTCAAAATGTTAATTTTTATCAAAATTACTAATTATGGTATCTATAATTAGTTATAATTTATATCAAACATCTTTATTAAAAGTACTTAAGTCAAAACACTCCGTTAAGTTAGTATTGAGGATGATAATTTTTGTTTAAGGTTAGCTTTGAGTCAAGTCAAGCGTGACTACAGTAGGTTTAAAAACTTAGAAAAACTCAGACTTGGTACAATTGTACACTATCAACATCAAAGTCATTCTAAGTTTAGAAACTCTAGAGATCCTGTGAGAATAATTGTGGAGACCTAACTCAGTGAGCTTTCGAGCCTTTAATCATTTCAGAGGGTTATACAACAATTCTGAGTCACAAGATGACTCACTATTGTTCTTGCCTGCAATGTTCGTTGAGAGATCTCATTACCCTTTTATTTGATCATGGAACTCGAAACGACATCAAAATTGGATTATTATGACAGAACCTTCTCTGTATCCAATCAAGACAGTATACATGATAGTGCAAACCCTAGAAAATGATTTATGCCAGTTTTTTGAACCATTCAGCCTTTTACTTCACCTGAATTATACTAGAAAACCTTTTGAACAATTTATAAGAGCCTTTCTTTGTTAAGCCCATTAACCAAAAACCCTGTCTAGTTACTACTCGCGACCCTACTTCTGAAAAGGATAGAGAAATAATGGATATGGGTGTACCGTGAAAAGAGAAGTAAAGAAAAAAATCAAAAGGAAAAGAAAGTATGAAAAAAGAGCTGAAAAAGTAATTGAGCAGTCTCAGAAATATCGAAAAAAAGAGAAAAATACGAAAGATGGAAAATAAAAATGAAATGACGTTACACTCGCAGGAAAAATACAAGAAAATAGAGATATCCTCTCAAAAGCCCTGTATTCCTTTATTTTTCTTCACCTGACCTAAGCCTCATTACAACCCAGGAAAGTCCTACTTGATTCTAGGATATCACGATCATAAAATGTAGAAATTGAAGAAGGAGAAGCTATAGAGTTTGATTTGACGTTCCCGAGTGAAGTGATATTCCAATTATGAGATCTTCTTCTGTTAAAGATGTCCTTCCTTCAAATAATACATATGTGAGATCTTTGCTTCATATATCAACACATTTCCTCACATATAGATTGAGAGAAAAGAAGAAAATCATTCCTGAGTGATTCATTTCTGAGAGTTGTACAAGTGAGATTTGAGGTCGAGGCATAAGAACTTATAGATGATCTAGAAATCTTTACTGTCGGATGATGAGAATGTTGATCACACACACACGCAGAGTCTGACTATTCAGGGTCATGATTATCAGTCTGTAGTCTTGCCAAAACTTCCAAACTCTTTGCTAGCATATAACTATTTTTGCATCCATTCAATTATTTGACGAACAATGTTTTCCCTGAGCTAATATGAAAAAGTGTGCAGCATGTGCAGATCCCTTTTAAGCTCATTTATTTTGCACTAATTGCCAAGGATTGGCAATATGCTGGTTGGGGGTTGTGATATTCGCTTAAAAGTGCGTATTTTCCAATATTATCCTCTAAGTATTATCATACTCTCCTACGTAAAACTGTTCTATTTATCAACTTTTCTACGTAAGAGTCTTTTCTGTTGCGTAGAACACACTTTTCTGGACGAAATTGTGTATTTACATGCATTAAACACATTTCTAGAAGTCTAGATATAAAGTTGTTCTGATTAAGTCTCATTACGCGTTTCTTTTGTCGTAAGAAACCCGATCGGAGAATTTTATTGATTGTGGGCCCACAAATGACTGCCAGAGTTTAGGACCAAAGCACAAGAGCCAACTAGCTGAGGATAAGAAGGTACATGCCAAATACTAGGAGAGCTAGAGAGTTGGAAAAGCCTAAGAGAAGATTAAGAGAAAAGAAGAGACAAGCCCTTAAAGAAGAGACTACGGAGATTAAAGCTTATCAACTAAACGCAAGATGAGGACTTGCACAGTTGGTAAAGCTTGTAGAAGACCAAGTCAAAGATCAGGGTTCAAGACCATCTGCTAGCATTTTCTCTGTAATTTTGTAATATTTTCTCTTTCCTCTCTCTAGATCCTCATTCTCTCCACTCACATATCCAAATCATCTGATCCTCTCTCCTTCATCAGTCACTCAATCCTACGGCCTACCTTGGCCTATTTTCACCGTCCGATGATCCATCCGATCATCACCATCCATTTCCGCCATCTGATCGTCAATAGATCACCCGATCATTCCTCCAATCATTCATCACTTCATATTAGAATCTTGTGGACCCAATCATTCCATGATCAAACATACGGGCCAAGGCCGAGCTAAATGTGGGCCATTAGCTATGACCATTTAGATGGACCCCACGGTTTTACCTAAAAATGGATATTTCTTTATTAAAAAAGATAAGGTTTTAAAAGAAGAAAGTTTTCAAAAGAAAAAAAAAGGGCTTTTCACAAAGAAGATTTTTAAATGCATTTGATAGAAGGAAAGAAGAGGTGGCAAGGTTATTGACGATTTTGCTGGGGAGTTTTTAGCAATAAAGGAGGAAAAATACTGATAGCTTTTATCACCTAGGAAATCAACGGTGGAGATTTAAGCTAGAAATCCTTAGGAAGAAAAGGGGGGAGCATTGATGGCTATAAGAACAAGGGGTGGGACCACCTCGAAGGAGGTTTTTGAAAAATTCTGGGATTCTTTCCATTTTTGGAGAGGAATCCACGTCCTCAATCAACCTACGTCCCTTATAATTGGAAGAGAAACCCTAACAAAGGGTATCTCTCTCCATTCTCAAAAACTCCCTCACTTTCTCTCTTCATCTCTCCCCCCCAAAATCCCAGCCGTTCTCACCCCTTTTCCCTTTCATCTTAAAAAAAAAAGAGAGAGGGAAAGAAAGGAGAAGACAAGAAGAAGAGAGGAGGAGGTGGTCTGCACCTCCCTTACCGCCTCCACCACGGCCTGCAACTGAGTTACAGGTCCGCCTGCGACCTTCTAAAGCACCTCCTTGCTCCGCCTTCACCACTCACGGTAACCAGCAGGTTGTGCAAACTCATCCCTACTGCACTTGTCTGTTACGGCCTGCAACTCCCAATAGTTGCACTTGCAACTCCAAGCTTCTGCTCTCTCAGCCACCACCGTCCTCATCCATCAAGCTCCACCGTCCACATCTCACACAGCTGCTATTACCACCTGCTCCTCTACCTTTAATCTCCCTTGACCGCCCCTCTCCATTGCAGAAACCCAGCAAGACGTCCCCCTTTCATAGCTTCTGCTACAAAGAAAAAAAAACCAGAAAAGAAGAAGAGAAAAGAAGAAGATAAGAAGAAGAAGAGAGTAGGAGGAGGTCTACACCTCCTCTATCGCTCAGCCCCCCCCCCTCACCGCCTCCTTACCGGACTAGATCATCCACCACCGTTGTTGCTGCTGGTGTGCCTCCAAAAGGCAAGTCGTCAATTGCAGTCGCCGGATCACCCTCCATTAGCGCCGCCCAAGACCAGCCAGCACCGCCTCCTCCTTCTCGGTCACCTGCTGTGCATCCAGCCCACCTTTGCTCCATCATCCTCTCCACCTTTACTGGCCGTTAGACTTTCAAGCACTAGCTTGCAAGAGCACCTCAAAAATCCATTCACCGTTCACCTACCAGTCCACCACACTACTACCTAGCCACCATCACGGGCGCCATTAACCTCCATGGGCTGCCCTCTTGCCACCTGCCACTATCCTTCCAAAACCACAACCAGTGGTTCTTCCATGCAACCATGCTCTCTCCATGCCCACCTCCGGTAAGCTTGCAAGGTAATTCCTAGCTTCTCTCTCTAGATCTTTCTCTCTCTATGTTTTTTTTACTTGTTTCTCTCTCTAGATTCATAGTTTCTCTCTCTAGTTTTGTTTAGTTCTTGTTATTTCTTTTATGAGTTGGAGCATTGTACTACTTTTTTTGGATTAATGAATAAATTTAGTCCTTATTTTTTTATTTTTTATTTTTTATTTTTTAATGATTTAAGTACTTCGATTTTGTTCCTCTCTCATCCTCTTTATTTTATGCTTTGATTTTCTTCCTTTTAATAAATTAGGAATTAGTGTCCCAAATAAAACAAGAGATGTTTTAATCCTGATTCATCAATCACCATTCTCACCCTTCCATCCTTTTATTTTTAACAATTTCTGAGAAAAAGCCATCATTTTATGCCATTGATTTGTATGAACTAATCCCGAGTGCGGATCGACATCCGACACTTTTCACTGTGCAAAGAATTGTTTAAATCTTGTAGGATAATTGGATAATTTATAAATGTGTTGAAATTAGGGTTTCCGAATCCAACGACGCGGAAAACCCTACTTTCAACATGTTTGTTGTTCATTTAATTTAAACACATGGAAAAATATGATAATGATGATGATGATTCAATGGAATAAAATAAAACCCATTCCTCATAATCTTTTCACAAAACTTTAATCGGTAAGTTCTTCTGTAGGGGGTTTTGGGTCTTTCACCCTAGGGCTTCAGGCCCTTCATAATTATTTACCATTTTGGCATTCGTCTAGAAGCACTCCCACTAAAAAGATTGGGCCTTTGCCTAGAAGCACTCCCGCTAAAAGAAATCAGGTCTTCACTTAGAAGCACTCTCACTAAAAGAAATCGGGCAGTTGCATATAAGCACTCCCGCTAAAAAAATAATCGGACCTTGGCCTAGAAGCATTCCCGCTAAATTCTCAACCAATGAGAATGCTTTATAATGATGATGAACAACATAAAAATTTAACGAAAAGAATAAAAAACATATATCACAAATATGTAAACTCATAAAATCGCATGATAAGAATTTAAACTAAATAAATCGCAAACAAAATATAGAATATCCGTACCACTTTAGTTCTAAAATTTTGAATTAACACTTCTACCACCAAGAACAAGAACTAGAACTAGAATAAGAAGAATTCTAAAGAATTTAGAGAGCAAGAGAGAGCTTAAGAGAATTGGTGAATTGGTATGGGGTGGAGGGTCCTATTTATAATGGTTCATGGGAGAAGAACTTTCAAATATAAGCTTTATTGATTTTAGCAAGTATATTTAAAACTTTTTATTTTGTTTTAAAAGAATTCTTTTTAAGATATTCTAATTTTTAAGTAATTTTCGTAACTTTAAAAGGGGTGAATTTTACAACCCACTAAAAGACTTATTTCAAGATGGGTATGGACTAAAAATGGACCTAAGGCCTATAGGTATCAAGTATGCTTGAAATAAGATTATTTTTGGGTCTTAAAGGTCTCTAAATTGGTCTAAAAGCCCGTCCAATTAAATAAAAACAACTAATATGCAAACAAGCATTAATACTAAATACTTACTCATTAAATTTATAAAAGATAATAAAAATTCTTTAATTTAAATATCTTTTATTTATATCAAAATGTGATGGGAATCTCGATGGGTTCAATGTTAAAAAGCGTGTTAATTAAAATGCCTAGGTGACATCCCTCATTTAAAAATACCATTATTATTTTTAAATAACTCTTTATTTGAAATATATTCCAATTAAGACCATTATGATGTAAGTATGGTCTTAGTTAATTAAGTTTGTTATAAAAAATGCCCTATATTATTATAATAAAAGTACACATGAATAAAAGTAAGTTTTAAATATCAAATATGTCATGATATAATTGTTCAGACTAAATTCTCAAAATTATTCCTACGTGGTATAATAGAATTTTGTAGATAAGAATAATGAAAAAATTTAGGATGCCAATTTTTATCACTTTATAGTTAATTTACACTAATACCCCTGAATAAAAGTTTAGGATATTACATATTTTCACTAAACCATTTAGTTCATCCCAAATTCATAATTTGATTTCCAAGTTTGGTGTTCTCTATATACTGTACACACCAACTTGAGGGCGAGTATTAATTAAAAATGGTGTAACTGTCCTATATTTCAATTTCAAATGGTGGCACGGTCCAACTCATGTAACTAACTGTCCAACAATAAGTTGGATGGAATCAATTCCCATATTTCAAATTCAAATCTAGATGAAATCAAGGAATCGAATCTCATCCTTAATTATTCTTTAGCTTTCAACTAGGTAACAAACATGTGTAAAGTAAATGCTTAAACGATAGAGAACATAAGCAAAATGAAAATTTTTTTTATCGGTACAAGTGCTTTATTATGAAGGATCCTTAGAGGCTAAGAAAGCTTACCAAGAAGTCAAATGAACTAGAAGGGAACAACAAAAGCAAAACAAAGAAAAACTAGAACAACAAACATCAGACGTCCGCCTAACCACTTGTTTAAGATTTTGACAAATAAGTCTATAAATTATGCTGAATTTCGCCCACACGAATCCCGTCATGAGCAAACGACCTATGGATTCAATTCACCAATTGCTAGCATTTACGATGGGTGCTGGCTTCTTTGCCATATTATTCTTCCTCTACTATGTATCACGGAGGCTAGGTGCGACTAAGAGTAACAAGATCAGGGAGGCTCCCGAACCGGCTGGTGCATGGCCCGTCATTGGTCATCTCACTATGTTGGGTGGCCGCGACCTGCCCCACATAACGTTGGGGGCCATGGCCGACAAGTACGGACCTGCCTTCACTATCCGGCTCGGTGTGTATCGAGCAATTGTGGTGAGTAGTTGGGAGGTAGCCAAGGAGTGTTTAACTACCAATGATAAGATCTTCGCCACCCGTCCAAGCGGTGTGGCTATGAAGCACATGGGTTACAACTATGCTATGTTTGCCTTTGCCCCTTACGGGCCCTATTGGCGCGAAATTCGCAAGATTGCCACCCTCGAGCTTCTCTCGAACCGACGGCTTGAGTTGCTCAAGCATGTTCGGGCATCCGAGGTTGACACATCTATAAAGGAGCTGTTCGAGGTGTGGGCGAAGAGCAAAAACGCCAACAGTTCAGTTTTGGTGGAGATGAAACGTTGGTTTGGTGACTTGACGCTCAACGTGGCTGTTAGGATGGTGGCTGGGAAGCGATACTTCGGTGCTAACGCAGCATGCAATGAGGGAGAGACACGGCAGTGCCATAAAGCGATGAGAGATTTCTTTGAGCTGACGGGGCAGTTTGTGGTCTCGGACGCGCTTCCATTTCTGGGGTGGTTGGACTTGCAGGGCTACGAGAAAGCGATGAAGAGAGCTGCCAAGGAACTGGATTCCGTCCTGGCGGGATGGTTAGAAGAGCATAAACGAAATAGGTTGTTGGGAGTGGCTGAGGGCGAGCAAGACTTCATGGACGTCATGCTCTCCATCCTCGGGGATTCTCAACTCAATGATTTCGACGCCGATACCGTTAACAAGGCTACTTGTCTGGTACGTATTGCCACAACCAAATATAACTGAACTTTGGCTCATGCAATTGGAAAAATGTTTGACGTCCATCAGTCCATGTTACGGCGGGTCCCACATGACCTTAAAAAAAAAAACAGAGACAAACAATCATGCCGAAGGGACCACAACATCGTTTTTGAGTAAAACTTCTGTCACAACGCAAAATCTGAGCCACGTGGCATACTATTAGTATTTTACAACCTTTGGATCTTCGCACCCCAAAATCGCTCAATAATGCTCAAATTCCTACCGTTAAAATCAACCCATGAAAATAACTTCAATCGAATTGCTTTGAAACCACTATTCAGGCTGATTTTTGGTCTAGAGATCTGCCGAAGGACTGGCCAAACATCCATACGGTCAGCGTCCACTAATACTGTGCCACGCGACTCAGATTCTGCGTTGTGACAGGATTGGTGTGAATTTTTGGGAGGATAATTGCATTTTCCAACACCACCAATAATAAGATTGTGCCACCTGTACTGAGAAACCTTTACAATGGAAGGAAGAAAAATAATTCACAAAGTTAGGAAGAAGACAAAATTAAGGAGAGAGACACAATTTAGAATATTAGATCAGGAAAAAGATGTAACAAGATATATTTTGTTTACTCACCGCTGCCATCTGGATCCATTGACAGCATAGATGTTATCACGCCCCGATTGATACTCTCTAACCATTAGATTTTAGTACTTTTTAAGGAGTGATTAAATCCGTTGGATTCAACCATTCTTATGACTATTAAAACCAGCAGCTAAAAATCATCCAACAAGTTGATTTTGGTTACAAATATCTCTACTTGTGGGCTAAACATCCATGTGGTCAGTGGGCCCAGATGGCAGCAGTGAGTCAAGGTTTAGAAGGGACCATATATATAACAGGATAACGGACTGGGGGTGTTCTGTGAAACTATACAACAACCGGTTGCAGAGAATGATGTTGGTCGCTTTCGAGTGAAATCACCCAACGAATCTCTAGTCACTGGTGATTATTTTCGGTTCCGCCTTTATTTTTTTACTTTTCAATATTCCTTATTTTGTTTTTTTTTTTGCTGATTCTTGATTGCATTGTTTGATTTGCTATTTGATTTCATGGTCTTTTTCCTTTTTTAGCTTTAACTTATTGAACCCAAACTTTCTCTACTTTCTCCTCTCTGTTTCTGTTATCATTTCATGGCTTATATCCCTTTCTAAGGTTCCTTACCCAACCAATCCGATCTGTTGGACTCGGGCTCTGGTTGACCCCCAACCCGACCCAATCCGCCAAAGTTGCTGCCCTATTTTCAAGTATGAGTTTTCGCTTTGCAGGCTTTGATCCTTGGCGGGACCGACACAGTCATGGTTGCTCTAACGTGGGCCCTCGCCTTAGTATTGAACCATCGACACGTTTTGAAAAGGGTCCAAGATGAGATTGACTTCCACGTCGGAAAGGACAGACATGTGGAAGAATCAGATGTAGAGAAGTTGGTTTACCTTCAAGCCGTGGTGAAGGAAACGTTGCGACTATACCCACCTGGTCCACTAGCGGGACCACATGAAGCCACGGAGGACTGCAAAGTAGCTGGCTACCATGTCCCAATGGGCACGCGCCTGATAGTCAATCTTTGGAAGATTCAACGAGATCCGCGCGTCTGGTCCGACCCAACTGAGTTCCAGCCAGAGAGATTTCTAACGAGCTACGCAGACATGGACTATAAAGGTCAACATTTCCAATTCATCCCTTTCGGTTCGGGAAGGCGGTCGTGCCCTGGAATGTCGTTTGGCCTTCAAGTGGTGCACTTGACGCTGGCTCGTTTGCTACATGGGTTCGACTTCGCGACCCCGTCGGACGAACTGGTGGATATGACGGAGAGCACAGGCCTAACTAATCTCAAGGCAACACCATTTGATGTTCTTATCACCCCACGCCTCCCTTTGAAGCTTTATGTGTAATAAAAGTATAAGTACACTCGCACTCCATATGTTCAACTGTTTTTCTGTGACGGGCCCACCGAGCAGTTACTAGTTTCAATCTTTCTAGGAGAATGTTCTCACTAGTTTCTATACTGTCATATATATGTGACTTTCATGAGTATATGATACAGTCTTTGTACTAATTGTTGGTCTCAGACCCATAGCAATTCGGAACATGGTTTAAAAAACGGTAACGGTCGTTATAACAGAGACCTCCCCCCCTTACGTTACGTACTGTTTAATGTTCAGAAAATAAGGGCCGTAATTTTCGTTATAAGGGTTGTTATTGTCCGCTATAATTAAAATAAAGACAGTTATTATCAGAAAATAAATAGTTACAATAATGCCGGTTATTTTCCCATGATTTTCATTTTTGCCCCTATTCATTACAATCTGTTATAACGACCGTTCTAACAATAAAGAATGTTTACGCCCCCAGTTAAGATGAAATCAAGAGCATTGTGGATATTTTGAAATGTTTATTAGAACACTTTCACAAGTTTTTAAAATTAAGAAAAGGGCTTTATCAGTATTAAAATAGAATTTTAGAATCTTTTGAAAAAGAAGCCTTCACTTACCGCAATAAGTGAAGGGAATGTGTCATTTTACTTTTCAGTTAATTTCAGTTGTTTGGTGATCAGGGCTGAAATTAAGTTGTTTATCTAATGCTGCTTAATCACCAAAATCACTTAGGCCCTGCTTGGTTTGCTGCACTAGGATGCATTATTCACTCTAGTGCAAATGCAGTGAGTTGCTTTGCTGTCACTTACCACGATTTTTGGGATGTAAATGCTTGCATCCATTTTCTTAAAGAGTTTGCAAGGGCTTGGCAACCACTTGCACAATGACTTAGTTGCATGGCCCCAACCAATCACATGTAATCCCAAAACTGTGGCAAGTGGGAGCATTGCATCCAATTTGCATTGAACCAAGCAAGGGCTTAATTCCAGTTCATTCAGACTTATGTCTGAGAAAAAGTTTTATCAATCGCCACTTGAGTCCCATTTTGGATCAGGCGATCCGGATCGGAATTAGTGCCCACTGATCCGATTCAAAATGGATCCTCTAGCCTCGAGATCACAGTTTTCCAAACAAGTCTCACTTTGTCTCGGGTGAGATGTGCCGATCCCGTTTTTGATAGGAATCGGAGCCCACCAATCCAGCCTCCAATCCCGAGATTTTGAACCATGCGTGCAATTAAGGTGTTGCTGGCTAGCATTCCTTGCACTACCAAAAAAAATGAGAACTATAATTGTAATTTGGACGTCAAAAGTAAGTTGTCATGGAAGTCAATAGGATATTTAGTTTTGGATTGGAATTTAATCATTTAGAGTTGGTTAGGATTTGTAAGTACTAATTTATTATCATTTGATTAATAGTTATCACCTTAGATTGCCTAACCAGAAGCAACAGAATGGGGTGCTTTTGACTGAATGCGAGGAAAAAAACCCTTGCTGACAGGCTGACCAAGGTTCACAAGAAGTCATTTCGTCAGATGGTTCGGATCATTTAAGTTGGCTGACTTTCGGGTTATTGCCAATCTAGGAGCCACGGACGTGGAGTAAGGAAATGATGGTTAGATTTTCTTAATTTCGTCTGCTATATCTGGGAATGGTTTAGGTTTTTTTATCGGAAAAAATACATTCCAAAATAATTTTTGACTAGATTCATTGGCGGCTCTAAACCGCCGACGCCGGAGTTTTGCCGATGGTGTAGAGAAAAGTCCAACACTGGTGGTTCTAAAAATTACTGGAGAAACAAAACCGCCGGCGTTAGCCTCTTACCTATGCCGTCGGCAAATTTCCAGCGGTTTTATGCGGTGGGTTATAACCGCTGGCGAGGAATTTTCCGGTTATTTAGAGCCGCCGGAAAAAAACCTTTTTTTGGGTAGTGTTGCCTAACAAATGGCATCTTCAATAATCTAAAATTGAGTAAAGACCAACAAAGGTAGGTTAAACGTGGCAACTATGATCAAATCCTAGAACAAATGTTGAAAGCCATATGATAGCCAGATTGCCAATAAGCAGTATAATTGGCCATATCATCAGCACTTCGTGCTGTCCAAATGCTACATTGGCCATATGATCACCAATCCCTGCCCTTTAAATGCTAGACCACAGTCTAAGATGTAATTTTGCAAAGTTGTAACCATTGGGGTCCAAAAAGACACAACGCGTAAAAATTGAAGTCTTGGGCTTTAGTGTATGGGCTCACGAACTACTTTATTGAAGGCACTTTACGTCTTCGGGGAGGCTGGCTTATGTATTTAACGGGCTAAGCCCAGACATTCAGTCCAAGGTCTAGGAAAATTTTACCTCATGCATTGCTTGACCCAAGGGTGCCAGGCAAGCCATCAATTAATACATTGGGAGGTGGGGCTTACATGATCTGACAGAGATCATTCTCTAATGTCTTTGGGCCCACCTCTCCATGTAGGGCTGTCAACGGATACTATTCGGATTGAATATAAGTATATCCAAATCTGAATTCGAATCCAAAAAAATACGACTTTTTTGCTTTACTCCCTTACTTTATTGATGCAATTTGCATCTGACCCAATGTTTTTAAAATATTTGTGTCCCACCTTTTAACCATGGTCAACATCATTGACCATAGACGGCTATTAACGGTCTCCGGATGGATATTCTAATTTTTTTAAATAACTATAATGACCTTGGATAAGACGCAAATATTTTAAAAATATTGGGTGCAATACGAATTGCATTAATAAAGTAAGAGGGTCAAGCAAAAAAATCATTTTTTTTTAGGATTTTTTATTTTTTAAGGATTGTGAGCTCAAAACCTTTCTTCATTCACTTAACAAACTAGGGGTAGCAACCATGGTTTGAAGTCTTGGCCAATCCCGTTCTGGATCGGGGATCCGGATCGGGATCGGAAGCCACCGATCTGAACGATACTAGGGTTGTCTCGCCAATCTGAATAATATTTGGGCCATCCAGATCTGGATTGGCGCGCTCCGATATCGAGACCAGTGCCCAGATTTTGAACCATGGTAGCAACTGGTCGGTTCCAGTTCAGATACCAATGTATCTGAACTCGAACCTACTATGTACAACGGTTTTTGTTCCTGTTGGTTCATACACAGTTCAGGTATCAAAACAAGTGGATCCACAGTCGGAACTGATAATTATCGAATTCTCTCAATAGGTATCGGATACACGTGTTATAAATAATGTAAATAAAAACGGATTTCCATATTAAAATTTTCAAAAAAAATTGACATCTTTAGCATTGCTATATACATCTGTCCCAGGTCCTATTGCTTTCGTTTCCAGTTCGGTCTGATTACTAGTGTGCCAAGAACTGGTACAGTCGGGATTAGGTCCTATTGTGTGTCGGTTATATGAATGACACCCCAACCATAGTACAAAATCTCGGGATCAGCCTGGATCGCCCCAATCTGAGTGATCGTGACGAGAAAACCCCAGTGTCATTCAGATCGGTGGGAGTCGATCCCGATCCGGATCGGCCGAGACTTTGAACTATGATTCAAACCCTCTTGTCAATAAGCATATTCTGTTAAAAAGTTGAAAACAAAAAAGTTTTCAGCTTTCAAATTTGATGACTTATCAAACCTATATAATTTTTAAGAAAATGCTAATCCACGGATCGTTGGATTCAAGAGATCCACGGTCTAAGAGGTAACAACTGCCAAGGGTAAAAATACTTGTTACTTGCAGTTGTTACCTCGTGGACCATGGATTATCTCCTGAATCCAACGCTCAAAGGCCTCAACTGCACATATTTTGGTCCGGTTATCATGCGTAGCACGACTCTAAATTTTTATTCATTGGTTTGGCTGTCAACCAAGAAGGGAAAAAGGTTTCTTGTCTATCAGTCTAAGCTTCATCTCTAGACTGTCACCCTTTTTTTTTCTCATGACTGCTGTGCCTAATCTAGACCATTCATCTGATAGACAATCATCTGGATTGCCCAAATGGAAACTTGTCATACTATGTTGATCTCTTGGGCTTGCCATCTAGCTGCCACACAGGGCTGTCTCTACCTGTTAGCGGATGGTGTTTTCCCGTGCACGTCTTATACTGGCCCAACGACTAATATACATAATTGTTTCACCTTTCCCCAATAAGTCCATCTTTTGGGGTAAATGGTTGTTTAAAAGGCCATTAAGGTGGTCACCTTAGGCCCCAGGTGAGAGAAAGCCCCCAACCCACTAACCACATGGATGTTTAGCCCACCTCTTGTTGGATATACAAACCAAAAATCAACCTGATTGGTTATCTCTAGCCGTAGATTTTTAGTACTTTTTAGGATTGATTCTAGCCACTGGATTCAAGTATATTTTTTGGGGTAATAAATCCAATGGTTAGAAATCATCAATCAAGCTTATTTTTAGTGTGTTTATCTTCTAATGGGTGGGCTGAACATCCACACAGCCATTAGGCCAAAAAAATGATCTGCGTAGGGTCGCAAGAGTCCTATGCATGGATTGCAACGGGACTACAGGAGTCCTCTGCATCTACATTTTTCCGTAGCTTTTGATTATTATGAATAGTTATTAAATAAGATTTTCTACTATATAGAGAGTTTAAATGTTTTAATTAATATATATTCATATATTGAATATATTGAATATAAAAGAAGGCCTTATATGGCGTTTTCGCCTTAGGCCTCGACTTGCATCGAGATGGCCCACATGTAACACCGTAAAGAAAACCCACTCCTATCCAAGAAAACTATATCGATGTAAAAATATCAATAAGCTAGGTTGGTGGACAATAAAAAGTAGGGTATTTTAGTAACACCCCCATGAAATTTGAATGTAATAATTAATACTCCCTTATACTTTCAAACCTTTGGATTACCCATTTGACCTAGTTTAACCGTCATTTGACTAACGCCAAAACATGACATGCATCTTGCGTCTGTTAATGACTAACGCTCTATCATACGTCTGTCAATGCACCTAGGATAGAGCTATCCTTTGTTTGGCTTGCAAGAATTATGAAGACGTGGCATGGACCAACCTCCAAAAATGCACTTTAAAAAAAAATTATTATTTAGAGTTGATTAACATATTATTTCTGGAACATTTTTTTCACTATTCCCCTGCATGTAAAGCTTATTCGTCACAAGAAGACATCGCAGCCAAACAACCCCTTCATTTATTCTGCCACAGGAAGTTAGGTTTGCTTCTAAAGTAGATAGGTTTTAATGTTTTATGAATGCATGTGTCACAGTTAAAGACTCTCTTGTCTCATATATAAGTTTAGGCTTTTATTTCATTTCTAGGCTTTAGACTTTTGTTGAAACTTGGAATTTGTTGAAACCTTTGCATGCTACTATTATTAGGCAAAAACCATTTCCCACTCTCCTTTCTTGGTTCTGACTTTAACACGCGTGTGCCAACTGCCAGCCATGCATGGTGGGGTCTAAGCGGACCGGGTTGGGGTCACCGACTCACGTGTTTGATTCCTAATCATGGAAACGAACAAAATATGGAAAGGAAAAAGATGTAACGAGTATGCTCTATATAGGGTCAATATCGTAACTGCCCTATCTGTTGTGGGACCCCCAGTGTGATAGCTGTTTCCAAGCATTATCAATTTCTGATGGTGGGACCATGCTTCACAAATGTTGACCCTGGTTGTGTGATTGAGATGTTGATTCACACCGAAAATAGGGTTGCAGTTGGACCGGCCCATTGGGCACCTGAGATTAACTTATTCTTGGCTAGGTTTCGTGAGTACTATAAGCTCGTCGGGTAATTTGGGCTAGAAGTTGAGGCCCATGGACTGAAATTGGGCTTGTATTTGAATATAAGGAGCTTAGGAGTGTTAAGGTTTATAGCCAAACGCGAATATACCCAAGTTGTTTTGGGTCTGGGTTGTGCTTGGAAGGAGCGAGTGTGTACAATCTTCTTAGGACACTAGGCCACACCTGGGCGGACCCTCGCTCAGCCCAAGGTCAACCCAGGAGCAGCCGTCAACTCCTAATGGAGATTGCTATTCAACTGCTTTGGGCCCATTCCGATTTGCCAGTTTGGCACGACTAACTGGCATACTGGTACTCGTGGCACAAATGTGAGGGGGTATGACTTTCCTTAATTTGATTGATCTAACCAAAACAAACCGTTGTGCAAAACGTCCAAGTTAGGCTCATACCTGGTCCTGTTTCGATAGCAGGCCTAAAGCATGAAACCAAAAGACCTTGTAGGCCCATATGTGTAGCCCAAGCCTGGCCAAGAGTTGGCTAGCCCTATGGATGATAGACGATCTATTTTATACTTCTGGATTGACCAAAAAGTATGACAAATATTCTAGAATTGTGTAGAAATTGAATGGCTAGGATTGTTCAATCAAAAGTTGATTATGAACTTAAGAGATGTGGTAGGTGAGACCGACTTCTTTCTAGCATAGCTTTTTTTTTTTTGCTAAGAAGCTTCATTTAGAAATTAGCAACAATCCAAGAAGACTGCTTGGCTGTAGGAGCACTGCCCTACAATTAAATCCTGGATCAAAATTATCCATTGTTTGACATGCGAGAAATATAGGAATGTTCCCCCTTGAAAGGGTATCCAACACACGGAATGACGGAAACCCTGGAACCAAGCACCCCCTTTGTCTTCTTAAGATGGTTGTTGTCTCTTTCTTTCGCCCTCTCTTTCTAAGATGGGTTTGTTTCTTCTTTTGTCCAACATGCTTAGAATTTGGTTCAAGAAGAAACTAACCTTGGAAACTCAGCCCAAGCTTGAACCCTTTATAAGACAGAAATGAGTCAGGTGGGCAATTTATTATGGGTCCGGTTCCGATGACCAACAAAACTTAACCAAAAAAGTTCACGTTTTTCTCGGCCGTGGATCCCGAGTAATTCACGGCCGATGAAAACCTTGAACTCTTTTGGTTCACTTTTGTTGGTCATTGGAACCTGTTCCATTTATTATTCTTATATGATGTTGTTTTAAATTTATTATATTTATTTCAGGAAAAAAAAATACATAGGAGTTGGACCCCACCCCTTAGTAGGTTACTCAAAGCTTCAAACTATAAATAATCAGATGATCCTAACCATCCAATCTATATCCCATTACTTTCAATGGTCAATAAGCATAGATATTTGGCCAAGGAGACCAATCAAGTGGGCCCCATCAAGTGGTAGATCTAATGCCTGTACCTTAAATTATGTGTAGGTGGACTAGAATGAGTCAACTCAGGTTTATCCGAGTGAGTTGACAAATCAAATGTTAAGAGACTAAAGTCTGGTATTTCTTAATCAAGAGATATTATTCTTCTGCGTTCCAATAGATTCTTTGTATAATCTTATTATTCCATATTAATTATATATTCATTATTTAATATTTAAAAGATAATTTTAATCCATTATATACTTTCAGTTATATATGTCTTTAACTTAACAGCCGAATAATACCGACACATGATCATATCAGGTCCAAAAAGACGGTGCACACTACTCACACCTACGTACACACAAAACATTTATTTATTATTTTTATGCGCATGGCATAGTAACAGTGGGCTCCACTTTGACAATTATATATAGGAAAAAGATATAACAAGGTATGTGTGGGGGAAAAATATCTGATCTAACCCACACAATCTTTGAGGTCAGACGATTCGGATTATGGTGATGATCGGACGACTCTGATGCTCCAGGATGAAACTGCTTTCTCCTCTGCGAAGGATAGGATGATCTCCAGATGAGATTTGGTTGTACCTGTTGACAAGGCTCCGACGCTCAAGTCAGCTTGGGAAATGTAACAGGTTTTAGGAAATAGTAAAAGATTTCAGAGTTTAAGCTATCTGGATCTGGAGAGCAAGATCTTTTTCTCAGTTCTGAAGGTCTTGTATTTATAGCCTTGGAACTGGCGTGACTCACCTTCCACGTGTCTAGTCATTATCAGTGAATGATGACTCAGATAGATTCTGTTATAAAACAGAATCTGTCGGTTTAAACTTTGACTTTCTTGATTCGGTTATACCTGAAATAACTGAAATAATACTGAGGTGGCATCCTCCGTGTCAGGTGTTCAGATAAGGTGATGTCGAATCCGTGATAATTCAACTAGCTGCCACGTGGCCAATATTCATTAGTTAAGAAATCGATGGTATTCAGAATACTTACCTCGTATGTAAGAGATCATGCCACGTAAGTCATTTGACATTATCTGGCTTTGACGGGATGATATTGAAATAGATCCCGTCAAGCAAGTCTGATGACCTTGTCGGGATAAATGCATCCAGCCAATAATTTGACCTTGCCGGGAGGATGTCCCGGGATGAGATGTTCAGAGTTCCCGGGAATCTATACTTTGAGTTGCCAGGATGAGTTCCCGGGATGACATATTTGGAGTTCCCGGGATGATATACCTGAGTTGCCAAGATGAGTTCCCGGGATGACATGTTTGGAATTCCCGGGATGATATACTTGAATTGCCAGGATGAGTTCCCGGGATGACATATTTGGAGTTCCCGGGATGATATACCTGAGTTGCCAAGATGAGTTCCCGGGATGACATGTTTGGAATTCCCGGGATGATATACTTGAATTGCCAGGATGAGTTCCCGGGATGACATGTTTGGAGTTCCCGGGATGATATACTTGAGTTTTCCCGGGATGAGAACCTTGAGTTCCCGGGATGAGATTGTAGAAGATCCCGTCTATCCAGTTGATCTCGGTGGGATGAGACTCATCAGTATGTCGGGCAAGATTGAATACTTCCCGACATATTAAAGGCTGAGACGCTAATATTCTCTGTCAGCATCACTTCCATGTGTCGATAAAACAATCCTGACACGTGGCATTTCCAAGTAATGGAAATCGAGCGACACGATTGGCAGTTTATTGCTCTTGATGATGATTCCAGCGCATTAACTCTCGCGTGCTGTCTTCTAACACGCGTCGTGTATTTGAAACCGCACGTGCTAAGCCAGAGATACGTGTCCAATTTTGACTAGCTGGAAAATACGGCACCCACATCGCCCCCCTTTTTGAGAAGATCGATAACTGACCGTCGTATCTTCTGAAAAAGATCTTGGCCATCCACGTTTCATATCTGTTTCTTAGCCGTTGGATCATGAAATAACCAATCGATCACTTTCCTCCGCATTTAATACTGCGCTTACTGTTTGCTGTATTCATGATACGTGTCCGTAGCAACGTGCTGCCCAATGTACGTCGTCGAATGGAATGATTGATGGGTACAGTACTCGAGGGAATAGGTAACCGAACCGTCGAGTAACCAATCTTTTGAGTTTTGGCGCCCGAGATTTGATATAGCCAAACTGCTGGTTTGATATAACCAGATCTTTGCCTATAAAAGGTTTATTCACCGCTTTCTTTCATTTCTTCGCCCTGGTCCGTGCTCTGCAATACTTCAAGCTCCAAGCTCAAGCTGTTCTTCACCTGTATCTCCTCTGTTCGCTGCTTCTAGACTGTAACGGTACTTTTCTCTCATCTGCCATCCCCTCTCGTATACTTTCATTTTCTTCTTCATCTTCTTCTTCAAATGGCTAGGGGTAAAAGGGTTCTTGAAGATACCGAAGAAATGGTTCCCAGAGAACCAGTAGAAACCAGTGTTGATGTAGAGGAGCAATTATCCTCTGATTCGTTGGATAGAGAAGTAGATGTATATAGGGAGGAACCAATAATTCCTCAAGTCATCGTCAGGGTCCCAACTTATGGGAATGACCCTTATATTGTAGGTTTGAGAAAAGAATTTGCCATTCCTTCTTCTGTTTTTGTTAATATCGGTTCTCGTCATGGGGAAAATACCAACCCTGGCGAGATAAGTATCACTCGGCTTCAATTGAAGTTCGGGTTAACCCTACCTCTGACTCCTTTAGTGAGGGAAGTCCTCTGGTTCTACGACCGGGCTCCCGGCCAGATGCACGGAAATTTCTGGCGTCTGATGAATAGGATAGAGTATTTCAACTCTACGAGTAAATACCAGATTGGTCTCTCCGAGATCGATTATCTGTACATTTTGAGGAGATGCCCAGACTCCTTCGATACCGATATGTTCTGGTCGGTAGCTGCCCGGAATAAAAATCAGAAGATAGTTGAGAGCCTGCCCGATAGTCATAAGGGATGGCACTCTGATCCTCTGCTGGTGACTGGATCTTGGGAATTTGACGAGCGTGTGGAGGGGAGCTCCAGCAGCCATAGAGTCCGCACAAGCTTTAACTTGTCGGGTAAGCTCCTCTTTATATCCCGTCAATCTCCTTTAGATTCAGTTAATCAGTCTATTGATCAATTTCCTCTCTTCTCTGCTGTAGACTATACCAGACGTCCCTGGAAATATCCTCAGGATATAGAGGACAAGGTCAAATATATCTTGAGGAAAATCCCCAAGGTAGTAAAGCAATGGTCCCTGGCGGGGCTAATTGACAAAAATAAAAGATCCTCAGCTCCCACTCCTGTCATTTCACGGGACCTGCGGATAACGGCTCCCGACTATTCGCGTAAGCGTCCTGCTGTGGAGATTACTGCAAGGGATGAAGTGTCTCGGGAAGAGGAGGATATAAGTCCCGACATCCCCTTAATAAAGAGACCTCGCCAAACTCATAGCACGCCAGCCCATGTAAATCCCCCAACAAGTCGGGTCACGGCTGCTCCTTACCCCGTGGCCGAATTCTTCAGACATCCAGATGGTCGACAAGAACCTCTGAATGATTTTGCCCGGGAACTTGTCCGGTTGGAAGAGGCAGAGGTATATTCTTCTATAGCTGATGTCTAACTCATATTCTTATGTGATCATCTAACTTGTTACCTCCTATGCAGATGGAGGGTAGAATGGCCGAGATGAGGAAGGATACCTTTGCTGTCCCAACTTTAGTGCCAAGGAAGAAAAGAAAACTGGTCAAGGGACTAGCTCCTGAATTAGAGGCATCACTGACTCGGGAGGGTATCGTAACTACTGCGGTGGCTGGTGGTTCCTCATCAACTCAACCTTCCGAGGCCCCAGATTCTCCTGCGGTAGCTGCCATACCTTCTGCTTCTCCTTCGATCGCCACTATGCGATCTCCTCCTGGATTCCTTCCGTCTCCAGAGCTTCAACCAATATCTACCCCTCCATCAACCTCTCGTCCAACAGACACTGCCGGGCCCAGTCATTCAATTGGTGAGCACATTCGTTCTCCTTCATTCCCGTCTGGTACAGTATTTGATTTAATTGATACATGGGTTACACTGAAAGAATTGTGGCGACAAGATAACCCCATTGCAGGTCTACGGGATTTCGATGGCGTAGAACCATACATCATGAATGCTGGTTGCTTGCCTAATGGGCAGCCCATCTCGGAGCAAAGCTCCATTGCTGACGCTGGGGTGGCTGCGACGTTGATCGAACGAATCTGTCTTCCACGGGACAGGTTGCGTTATATTGACATGCCTTCCCCAAAAGTTCCCTGTGAAGTTCTCAGTCGTTCCCTCCTGGAGGTAAGAAAAATTTATTTATTTATTTATTTATTTTTTTTTATTTTTTATTTTTTTTTTGTACTGCTTTCTCTGATGAATTCTTCCAATATATTCTAACAGTTCCTTCTGTCTGCAGAGCATCCATGCCTACGTAGGTCTGAGGGATTATCTTGGTGATCTCCTCCAAAATTATACTGCCCTTGTCGAAAAATCAAGTGCATCTGAAGCTAAACTTCAACTGGCCGAGGAGCAAATTCAGGCAGCCACTCTCTCTGCCGAAGTTTCAAAGACCAAGGCTGAAATGGAGAGAAAATTGGCTCTTGAAGCTCTTGCTTCAAAGAAAAAAGCTGAAGATAACTTGATTAAAGTCAAGGCGGAGTATGCAAAATTCAAGGAGGGAGCCAGTCGCCTGCAAAAAGATCTGGAAAAGATGACCGTTGAGAGGGATGAAACCAAACAGGCATCTGATGCCCTCCAACAAGAATCTTACGACAAGGGATACCGGGAAGGCTTCTCCAAATGTGAAGCCATGATGGAAGAAGAAGGAGATGAAGATCCTGTTGACAATATAGTTCAGCCTGAACCACTTGTCGGGACAATAATTTCAACAGAAGTTACCCGAGAACCATATCCAACCATCCCGGCACCTGAAGTTGTTCCAGTCTCTTCTCAGACAGACATGGTGACTCCAGGAGGGGATGTCACAGTAAATCTTGTCACTCAGCCGGTCGGCGGGCAGGATGTGACACTTCCCTGATTTTTGTAACTAACCCCTTGGGTTTACAATTGTAAATGCCGTTTAAGGCTTTTTAATATAATAGAATACTTTTCTGTTATTGCATGAACTGAATACTTATAAAAATATGAATTCAATGTGTTAAAATTCAATAATCCTAGTCAGGAATATAGGTTTGTCGGGAATCAACTTGTATTATCCCGGCTAGGATTTCATGGTCAATTAATCTCACTTGGATTTTATAAATGACGAGAATCTCATTAATTCTAGTCGCATGACTAAGAATCTTTAGATCATCCCGGCCTTCCGGTTTGTATACTTGGACTCTTATCAAGGCAAGAAGCCAAGATTGATAAGAATCCAAGGCTCCCGGCTAGGACTTTGTAATCGACGTGATTCTCCTCAATTCCAGTCGCATGACTTAGAATTTTAGATCATCCCGGCCTTCCGGTTTGTAACTCCCGGCTTAGGACTTTGTATTCGACGTGATTCTCTTCAATTCCAGTCGCATGACTTAGAATTTTAGATCATCCCGGCCTTCCGGTTTGTAACTCCCGGCTTAGGACTTTGTATTCGACGATGATGCTTCTTGTATGAGACACTTAGAATCATCTTTATTGATAGAAAATCCGCATATTAAATGCGTTCCACGGTCTTTCAAATACATCTCCGTCTTGTGTCTTCAAGTAATAAGCCCCGTTCTGCCCAATCCTGTCAATAAGGTAAGGACCTTCCCAATTGGCCCCCAATTTGCCACTCCCGGGCTCCCTTGTATTGTCAAATACTTTTCTCAGTACCAAATCTCCAACTTTGAAGGTCCTGCGTCTGACGCGGCGATCATATGACCGTTTGATAGTTTGCTGATAATTAGCCAATCTCACAACTGCCTGTTCCCGACGCTCTTCTAGCAAGTCATTGTCCCGAGCCAATATTCCTTCATTCTGCCCAGTATTGACAGCCTGAGTCCGAGATGTCGGGATAACAACTTCTGTAGGGATTACTGCCTCTGATCCATAAGCCAGAGAAAATGAAGATTCCCCTGTAGTTCTTCTCGGGGTAGTTCGATATGCCCAGAGTACTCCTGACAATTCTTCCGCCCATTTTCCCTTTGCTCGATCTAACCTCTTCTTCAAGTTTTCGAGTATAACTCGATTTGCTCTCTCGGCAAGTCCGTTACTCTGGGGGTATCTTGGGGCAGATAGTCTTTTCTTTATATTCAAAGCCTGACACAGAGCTTTCACCTCGGTGGAATCAAATTGGGTTCCGTTATCTGTGACTATCTCTTCTGGAATGCCGAACCGGCAGATGATATTCTCCCATAAGAACCTCTTCACATGCGAAGACTGTACCTGAACTAACGGCACTGCCTCGATCCACTTTGTGAAGTAATCCGTGGCCACCAATAAGAATCTCACATTCCCTGGGGCTGTCGGGAATGGTCCCATTATATCTAGTCCCCATTTCGCAAATGGCCATGGACTGAATACAGGATGCAGCTCTTCGGCGGGAACCTTTATCAATGGAGAATATTTCTGACACTTCTCACATTTCTTCACCAGCAACTTGGCATCTTTCTGCATGTAGGGCCAAAAATAACCTTGGCTGAGAGCTTTATGTGCCAAGGTCCTCGCCCCCGAGTGATTTCCACATTCCCCCGCGTGTATCTCAAGAAGAACTTGCTGAGATTCTCTGGGGGTAAGACATTTAAGGAGAGGACCTGATGCTGATTTCCTGTAGAGATCTTGGCCTACCATGATATACCTTCTCCCAAGCCTCTGAATTCTCTTTGCGGCATCTCTCCCAGAAGGGAGTTCTCCATGCTGTAAATACCTTCGAAAATCGTCCATCCAACTTGGCTCATGATCAACCTCCACCGGGGCCAGATAAACTTCAATAGGTGAATGAATACTCGGAAATTCCTGATAGTCCACGGATATAGTTCTTGATTCAGCCCCTCCCATCATAGTAGATAAATAGGCCAAAGCATCAGCATGCCGATTTTCCATCCTTGGTAACTGATGAATTTTTATGTTACCAAATCGCTCAGCCAAATGTTGAACAATATCTAAATAAGCTGCCATCCTCTCATCTCGGGCTAGATATGTCCTAGCAAACTGACTGACGACTAGCTGTGAATCAGTATAAGCGGTAATGTCTGTTATCCCGAGATCAAGTGCTGTCTGGAGTCCCGAAATCATTGCTTCATATTCTGCTTCGTTATTGGATGCCACGAACCCGAATTTAACAGATTTTTCCAATCTAGTATTCTCAGGTGTGACCAGAACGACTCCTACACCTGATCCGTTCTCATTGGCTGATCCATCAGTAAACAATCTCCATCCCGTCTTGGGATTCAACATCTCTGGCATCTCGGGAAGTGGAAGAACTTCTCTGTCCTCGCCCCCAAGATCTGCCACATCTTGAACTGGGAAGTCGGCCAAAAACCCTGCCAAGGCATGTCCCTTCTCAGATGTTCTTGGTGAGAACTGAATGTCGTATTGAGCCAAATAAATGGCCCATTTAGCCATTCTCCCTGACAAATCGATCTTACCGAGTATAGATTTCAAAGGATGCTCTGTGTAAACCGTAATAGTCCTGCCTTCAAAGTAGGGTTTAAGACGTCTCGAAGCATAAATCAAAGCCAAAGCAGCTTTCTCGATTGTGGCATATCTCGTTTCTGCCCCAATCAAAGTCTTACTGGTGAAATATACTGGTCGTTCTTGCCGATCGAGCTCACGGAAGAGAACGGCGCTAATGGATTCATCTGTGGTAGCCAAATAAAGACCCAGAGGCTCCCCTTGATCAGGTTTAGAAAGAATCGGAGGTTGTGAGAGATAATGTTTAAGCTTTTGAAAGGCTTCATCACACTCTTCAGTCCAGTCAAATCTTCCATTCTTCTTCAAGAGCCTGAATAAAGGTCTGCATCTATCTGACGATCTCGCTATGAAGCGATTCAATGCTGCTATTCTCCCGGCAAGCTTTTGGACTTCCTTCCTGTTCTTCGGTGAAGGCATATCTGTCAAAGCCCTGATCTGTTCGGGATTAGCTTCAATTCCTCGCCTCGTAATGAGATAACCTAGAAATTTCCCTGAGGTCACTCCAAAAACGCACTTGGCAGGATTGAGTTTCATTTGATACTCTCGAAGACGATCAAACGTTCTCCCGAGATCTCCCAGATGTAATTTCCGGGTCCTTGTTTTAACCATCATATCGTCTATATACACCTCCATCGTCACGCCAATCATATCATGGAACATTTTATTAACGAGACGTTGGTAAGTGGCTCCTGCATTCTTGAGACCAAAAGGCATCACTCTGTAACAAAAGACGCCCCTATCAGTCGTGAAGGCTGTCATCTCCTGATCTGGCTCATACAGAGGGATCTGATTATAACCCGAATACCCATCCATGAAAGATAAGATCTCATATCCCGAGGTTGCGTCAACCAGTTGATCAATCCTCGGCAAAGGATATGGATCTTTAGGGCAGGCTTTATTCAAGTGTGTGAAGTCTATGCAGACTCTGATTTTCCCATTCTTCTTCGGAACAGCCACTATGTTGGCTAACCATTGTGCATTGTTGACTTCGCGGATGAATCCGGCCTCCAGGAGTTTATCAATCTCTTCCTGGACTGCCTGCTGCTTCTCTGGAGCAATCCTCCGAGGTCTCTGTTTCACAGGTAAATGATCTCTATTTACCTGTAGATGGTGGCAGGAAATGTCGGGAGAAATACCCGGCATATCGTTAAATGACCATGCGAAAACATCCATATAAGATTTGAGAAAATCAGTGAAGGATATTTTTTCTTCCGCAGATAATCCAGCCCCGATATAAGTATACTTTGGGTTTTCCTCACTACCGAGGTTAACCTGATCAGTCTCCTCAACTGTGGGACTTGTCCCTTGCTCAATGTCACCTTCCCGGGTCAGCGCAGTCTGCTCCAGACTTGCCGGGATGCGCTCTAATTGCTATTTTTTCATAACTACGGACGAAGTTCCCCCTCCATGATGATCCTCCAAGACTGGGACCTGCTTCGATTTCAGGGCCATGGCATAGCATTTTGCCGAGATGGCCTGATCTCCCTTGAGCTCCATAATCCCGTGAGCAGTCGGGAATCGGAACAATTGATGATAAGTAGACGGTACCCCCTTGACTTCATGTATCCAGCCTCTCCCCAAGATGCCGTTGTAGGGGGATGGTGTATCTAGAACAAGAAATTCGACCATAGACGTGATCGGTCCCGTCTTTACTGGCAGAATTATCTTTCCCATTGCATATTCTCTCTGGCCATTGAATCCGACCAGAGGAACATTGCTCTGGATGAGATCTGACGGGTTAAAACCCATCTTTCGATAAGCCTCTGCAAATAAAATCTCTGCTGAGCTCCCCGGATCAATCAACAGACGCTTCACCTCATAATTACCGACAGGCAAAGTGAGCACTAGCGCGTCTGAATGTGGATGATCTACTCCCACGAGATCTTTGTCGGAGAAGAAAATCGCTGCGTCAGTGTTCTCCATCATCTCCACGGGATCTGTGATTCTAGGTCCCATTGACAGGTGCAAGATCTCATTCAGGTGTTCAACCTTCCTGATTTTAATCCTGTCCACCCTCTCTGTCTCTCCACGGGATAGTTGCCGTCCTCCCCCGTGTATCACATCAATTACCAACCCACGCTCTTGCTGTTTAACGGGGTTCTTATCCTTCTTGAGAACCTCGGCTCCAGCTACTGCCCCAGTCGTGCTGGCAATAAACTGTTGCAAAAAGCCTTGGTTAATTAGGTCCTCAATCTTATGCTTCAGCGCCCAGCATTTATTGGTTATGTGCCCTGCTTCTTGGTGGAAGGCACAGAACAGATTCATATCTCTGTCTCCCTTCAAATCCGGCCTCATTGGTCGGGGATATTGGAGATACTTCTCGTTCTTAATCAGATCAAATATCTGACTAATGGTCTTGTTCAAGGATGTAAAAATCCTTCTCTCTCGACGGGGATACTGCCCCGTGCTCCCCGACTTCTCTGGTACCTTCACGGGAATCTCTGCCGTCGTGATGATCTCAGCTACAGCTTTTTGCTTTCCCTTCGAAATTTTGCTAGAGGTCGGGGCCTTCTTCACTTCATTCACAGATATAGCCACTCCTGGGCCTCGCTGGAGTGTGTCGTCCTCAAGTTTAGAGTATTTCTCTACTCCAAGAAACAGGGCTTCCATACTCACTGGCCTATTCTTCGTTAGAGACATGTATAGTCCAGAACTCGTGGATAATGCCTTGCGAAAGGCTGTAACGGCATGCTTATCATCACAGTCTTCCACTGTGGTCATGAGAGTACGGAATCTCTTTGTAAAATCTCGCAAGGTTTCTTTCTGATCACAATGTACATTAAATAGCACATCGACATCATTCTTATGTAATCTGTTGCAAGAATATCGAGTGATGAAGAGAGTACTCAACTTTGTGAAGTCAGAAATGGTTCGGGGGGCTATCTGGTTAAACCAGATCAATGCATCGTCGCTTAAAGTGGAAGGGAACATCCTGCAGAGGAGTTCGTCTTGAAACTCCCACATCGTCATCGCCTTTCTGAAGCGAAGTACGTGATTCACAGGATCTGTCTCTCCTGTGAATATCGAAAATTTAGGATAAGAAAAAGATTTTGGGGCACGGTATCCCTGTATCTCTTCTGTAAAAGGAGAATCTCTAGGAATTCTCGTTGCCATTGCTGTCATTTTATCAGCCAATGTTTCTTTCTTTCCCATCATCTCAGCTACTAGATCAGCTATCTGCTTCCTGGTTTCTAGCTGAATATGATCCGAGCTTCGCTGGCAGGAAGACTCGGCTTTATGAGGCTTCTCTGGAAGCGGAATATGTGAATCTCCACGTCTACTACGTGGATTTCGCAAGACAGATTCCTCTGAATTCGATCTGTCTGAATGGAAATGACTTTTCTCCTGGTGACTACGCCCTGCTGCACCAGATGTATAATCACCAGTTCGTTCAACAGTCATCCGCTGCTTCAACTCCTCATTCTCTTCGCGCAATTGGGCAATCATCTTCTGCTGATTGTCCAATTCTCTCGCTCTTCTCCCCTCCGTAATAGCATCTCTGAGATCGCTAGTCGGATTCTTCTCTCGTCCACTCCTGAGACCCGTGCGTCTGGTATCCACCATTGTTCGAATCGAATATCTCTTAGAACGGAAAACTTCTAGTCTTTTCCCACAGACGGCGCCAAAAGATGTGGGGGAAAAATATCTGATCTAACCCACACAATCTTTGAGGTCAGACGATTCGGATTATGGTGATGATCGGACGACTCTGATGCTCCAGGATGAAACTGCTTTCTCCTCTGCGAAGGATAGGATGATCTCCAGATGAGATTTGGTTGTACCTGTTGACAAGGCTCCGACGCTCAAGTCAGCTTGGGAAATGTAACAGGTTTTAGGAAATAGTAAAAGATTTCAGAGTTTAAGCTATCTGGATCTGGAGAGCAAGATCTTTTTCTCAGTTCTGAAGGTCTTGTATTTATAGCCTTGGAACTGGCGTGACTCACCTTCCACGTGTCTAGTCATTATCAGTGAATGATGACTCAGATAGATTCTGTTATAAAACAGAATCTGTCGGTTTAAACTTTGACTTTCTTGATTCGGTTATACCTGAAATAACTGAAATAATACTGAGGTGGCATCCTCCGTGTCAGGTGTTCAGATAAGGTGATGTCGAATCCGTGATAATTCAACTAGCTGCCACGTGGCCAATATTCATTAGTTAAGAAATCGATGGTATTCAGAATACTTACCTCGTATGTAAGAGATCATGCCACGTAAGTCATTTGACATTATCTGGCTTTGACGGGATGATATTGAAATAGATCCCGTCAAGCAAGTCTGATGACCTTGTCGGGATAAATGCATCCAGCCAATAATTTGACCTTGCCGGGAGGATGTCCCGGGATGAGATGTTCAGAGTTCCCGGGAATCTATACTTTGAGTTGCCAGGATGAGTTCCCGGGATGACATATTTGGAGTTCCCGGGATGATATACCTGAGTTGCCAAGATGAGTTCCCGGGATGACATGTTTGGAATTCCCGGGATGATATACTTGAATTGCCAGGATGAGTTCCCGGGATGACATATTTGGAGTTCCCGGGATGATATACCTGAGTTGCCAAGATGAGTTCCCGGGATGACATGTTTGGAATTCCCGGGATGATATACTTGAATTGCCAGGATGAGTTCCCGGGATGACATGTTTGGAGTTCCCGGGATGATATACTTGAGTTTTCCCGGGATGAGAACCTTGAGTTCCCGGGATGAGATTGTAGAAGATCCCGTCTATCCAGTTGATCTCGGTGGGATGAGACTCATCAGTATGTCGGGCAAGATTGAATACTTCCCGACATATTAAAGGCTGAGACGCTAATATTCTCTGTCAGCATCACTTCCATGTGTCGATAAAATAATCCTGACACGTGGCATTTCCAAGTAATGGAAATCGAGCGACACGATTGGCAGTTTATTGCTCTTGATGATGATTCCAGCGCATTAACTCTCGCGTGCTGTCTTCTAACACGCGTCGTGTATTTGAAACCGCACGTGCTAAGCCAGAGATACGTGTCCAATTTTGACTAGCTGGAAAATACGGCGCCCACAGTATGCTAAAACTGTAGCAAATGCGGAAGCACGATTTTTGTTACTCACCACTGTCATCTGGGTCCATTGACCGCGTGGATGTTTATCCCATCCCTTGGTGGATATACACACCAAAAATCACCCCGATTGGTAATCTATAACCATTACATTTTAGCATTGTTTAGAACTTTTTAAGGTGTTCTTATAGCCGTTGAATGCAACCATTTTTTTAAGGCCTTCTTAATCTTATTTCGTCACCTCTTTCAAAACACAGAATTTCTATGCTTTATACAATTTCTTTGAATTTTATAAGTTTTCTTCTGCAAGAGTACGAACACAGTTTTGGTTCACTAGGCGTGTGGATTAAGTGCTATTTCCTCACGCAGAGATCGTTGTATCTTGGGAGACAGAAGTCCAGAGACCTTTAGCACTGCAATAAAGGGATGAATTTATCTTAAGGCTATTGTGTACAACACAAGCCTTAATCTGCCAAACAACAGTGAGTTTTATAATTTGATTTATTCTGTTATTTATTTTTCTTCTTATATTCTTCTATTTTCTGTAAATATATCATACAGATAACATATACTAGTGGGTGGCCCGTGCCCACAGCACAACCTGTTTGCTAAAATTGGGTGGGAGTTAATCTCGGCCATTGATATGAAGCATAGTGGATCTTAGCCACTCTTTTTGGCGTGTGGAAGATACATTTTAGTGGCTTGGGGAATAAAAGGGGAAGATCTGACCGTTAGCATGAGATTATTAGTCCAAAAAGTGGCCAGCCAAGATCAGTCTATGTCCAATTCCTCTAGCTTTATGTTTGTTAATTGTGTAAGTCCCCTTTTTACGTCCACTTTTTAGATTTCATCGTTAAAACAAGACTAGACCTGACGTTTTAAAAAAAGTTCGGGCTCCACTGACGAAGAAAACTTTGACGACAAGACCTGTCATCAAGGTCGATGACAGGGTACAATATGAGCCACGTGGAACACTCTTAGAGGATTCTGACCGAATGGATGTTTGGCCAATCCTTAGGTGGACTTACAAACCAAAAATAAACCCGATTAGTGATATCTATGTGGGGTTGGATTGGAATTGTTTTCATGGGTTGATTTTAACCGTGGTAAATTTGAGCATTATTGACCATTATTTGAGGTACAAAGATCTAAAGATTTGAAGTCACAAATCAAGCTGATTTTTTGTTTTTAGGTCCAAGGATTGGAAAAGCATCCAAAAGGTCAAATAGTCCTCTAAGAGTATGCCACGTGGCTCTTACTGCACCCTGTCATCGGCCTTGATGACAGGCCCTGTCATCAAAGTCTTAGTCTCCACTGACTGCCCTAAAATGACAGGGTCCCGTTACAGCACACAATATGAGACACGTGGCACACTCTTAGAGTACTCTGACTGTATGGATGTTTGTCCAATCCCTAGGTGGACCTACAAACCAAAAATCAGCCTGGTTAGTGATATATAGGCGTTGGATTGGACTTATTTTCATGGGTTGATCTCAATTGTAGGAATTTGACCAGTATTTGAGGTACAAAGATCCATGCCTATATATCACTAATCAGGCTGATTTTTTTGGTTTGTAGGTCCACTTAGGGAGTGGCCAAACATCCATACGGTCAGAGTCCTCTAAGAGTGTGCCACGTGGGCCTCGAAAAGTTAACAACAACTAGCCAGTTCTCTCATCCGTGAACTTGGGCCTTGAAAACACGAGTTTTCCGAACCAGACAGACATTAATTCTTTGGTAGACCGTAGGTAAGATCTACTCTAGTACCAAGTTATTTACTACCAATCAAGGAAGCCGCAAGGACGGTCAAGGGCAATATAGTAAGTAATGGAAATCGAGGGTGATTCCGTAATTTAAAAGATCTCCCACCAAAATGTTTAAATGCAGAAGAATGCGGGGCGTGACAGAGATAGCGAGAGAGAGATGGAGAGCGACATGCAACAATCATCAACAGTAATTACAGAAAGAGGCCCACAACAGTGTGTGCGAGAAAGAGATGAGCTTACAAAACGCCGACAAAACTGCCGCTAAAAGTGGAGCTAAAAAAGTATTCAGCTAAAAATAGCAGAGAATGCCCCTTCTTTCTTTCCTTCGTTACCGCAGATTTTTCTCCTGAGAAACTACGGTTTTAGGGCTTTTTAGGTTAAAGTTAAACTCTCTTCTTTCTTTTTCCTTTCTTTTTTTTACAGATTGTTTCATTATTTTTTGTAAATATTCTCATATTTTTGTTTTTATTCCATTGTTTTTGTTCCTTATTCTTAGTTTCAATTTTTGCGGTTGAGTCTGGTTCTTGAAGATCTCGGTTTAGGGTTTTGTTCGTAGACTGTAGCTTCTATCTGGTTAGGGTTAGGATTTTGTTTTGTTGGAGTTGCTTCATCTGTTTTGTGTTGTTTGACAGAATTGGAGATTGTAACCTGGTTTGTGCTTTTCAATAAAGTTAGGGTTTGAATTTTCTCTCTTCTCCAGATGAGTTGTTTTTCTTGCATTAGTCCTCGCCGAAAGGAAGTAAGTAAGATCGAAGATAGCACCCGCATTCGATCCAGTTCTCGCTACTCCGTTGACTCCTCAGGTCTCTCTTTTTTCTAATTCTCTCCCAATTCCTCCATTTCTCAGTAATGTTTTAAATTCTTATTGGTTTCGGTTCGAATTTTGCCTCGATTTGCAGAAAGATGGAGAGGGAAGGCATCTATCGAGAGTAATGGTAAGGATAACAGCAGCGGCGAAACTACAGTTCTGTTTTGTAGCTCTGAATTTTGAGAGTTCATATTTTGAGAACGTTTTCTAGCTTTTCGCTTATGACCTTGTGTTCTTCTCTGTTGAAATTCTGCAGAAAATGGCCGGAGGAAGGCCTCACTCAATGGTAAAGGCAAGGATTGCGACAGTGCCAAAAGCTGCGCTGCTCAGAGCTTCACATTTCGTGAACTTGCAACTGCAACAAGAAATTTTAGGGCTACTAATTTGATCGGGGAAGGGGGTTTCGGAAGGGTTTATAAAGGGCGCCTTGAAGCAGGCCAGGCAAGTTGTTTCTTGTGTCTCGTTTGTTTAATGCTTGGAAGAATTTACATAAAAAACTGCTCGTTTGGTCAGAATTTGTAGAAATGTTTGTTTACGAAGAAGATTTATCTTTTCCTTGTTGACAACTTTCAATTATTGATTTAAAAGAACATGGGGTCACTACCTTTACACTGTAGATTCTTGCAACACAGTTCCCCAATTTTAAATAAATGATTGATATTTGGGAATTCACTGATGGGTGAATTTTGTTGGATCTTTGGATTTCATGAGCAGATTGTTGCAATCAAACAACTTGATCACAATGGCCTTCAGGGGAATCAGGAATTTATTGTGGAGGTTCTCATGTTAAGCCTTCTACACCATACTAATCTTGTCAACTTGATTGGCTACTGCACTGATGGAGACCAAAGGCTCTTGGTTTATGAGTACATGCCAATGGGAAGCTTGGAAAATCATTTGTTTGGTAAGTCCCTTGATCACTAAATGTTGTTCCATGTCTAGTTTTGCTTTCCGGAATGTAGCTGATCTATTTTTTGCTCATTTGTCAACCTCATATTTCTTCAAATCTCCCTGTGTCCTTCACCAAATTGAGCACAATGCATTTGTCTAAGCAAATAAAAACCTGAAAAATAGCTCAGGCTTAAGCAACAATCTCAACCATCCATCTAAAGTAACCTAAATCTTTCTTTTTTTGATAACCTAAATCTAATTTTATAATGCCTAACTACTTTAAATCCTGTTATTAACTCTATAATCAACTTTTGACGTTATTTTGAAGTCCAAAACTATCAAATCTCCCAAAAAGTGTTGAGTAGTACTTGTGGTTGTGGATCTTGGAAGTAGCTTTACAATGCATCCAACAGCTCCTCAATCATATACTTGGACAAAATTGTGGCCTCTAAAAATTGACTATGTCACAATGTTGCTCTATTTTGCTTGTGGATCTTGGAAATAGCTTTACAATGCTTCCAACAGCTTCTCAATTGTATACGACAAAAAATTATGGCCTCTAAAAGTAGACTATGTCGCAATGTTGCAGTATTTGAAAATATAGGACCTCTTTCCTGGTGTCTATTCTTTTCATTGTCATTTGGATTTTATTTTTGATTTTCACCTGTCCAATTTCAATCTTTGGATTCTTGGCTTGAATAGCCTGTCAATTTTCATTGCACACTTGATGAACAGAAATGCCCAATATAAATATTTACAATAGTCTTGTTTCATTAAAAATTCCCTGACTGAATTTTGGCTGAATGCATTGTACATTAAATAATAACATTTTCTGAAAAAATATGTATTATTTTTTTTAGGATTTGTTACTCAACGTGGGTGGGGACTGGATTGGGAACTTTTACAGTCCCCATCTAGATCAGCCTATTTTGCATCATGCTTGTCCAGTTCTGGAACTCATTTGTGCGTCATTGGAATACTGAATATAATTCTGACATACTCTACGCGATCTCTGGCATTAGTCCTTTTGTGGATCCACTTTTAAGAATAGTTGCAGCTGATTTTGCTCTGTTTACATAGTATTTTTTGATGCTGTTGCTGAGGACAGTATCTCAGGAGGAAAGGCCTTGTTCCTTCTTGATATTCGGCGCTTGTGCTTGGACTGGTTCAGTGATTTTTGGATGATGACCAATCAGAGAAAAAAAAATTAGATAACACTATGAGTTGTATACATGTCTGATTATGCTGCATTGCTGCTGTACCTAAGCAGTTCATGAAAATTTTCTGGCAACAAGTTTTTAAGTTTCGGAGGACCCTGCTTGCTAATAATTTGTATATCAACTTTTACATCATTGGTCTTTAACGTAGTTTCCCACCAGAGAAAACCTACCTATGCATTACGGATGTGGGAGTACTCATAAAATTCCATCTACTGAAGAACCAAGGGTTAAAGGTTACTTGAAGATCTGATAAGTCTTTCTTTTAAGAAAACAGTGTAAAATCTTCTCTGCAGAATCGTGAACCTGACGCAGTCGAGTACCATGTAAAATATAGAAGCTTAACATATCTCATAATTGAAGCTTTTCTTGTGGTTTTATTTTCAGATGTCAATTCTGACAAAGAGCCGCTGGACTGGAACAAACGAATGAAGATTGCCCTTGGTGCTGCTCAGGGCCTTGAATATCTGCATTGCAAAGCAAATCCACCTGTTATATACCGTGACTTGAAATCTGCGAATATATTGTTGGACAACGAATTCAACCCCAAGCTCTCTGATTTTGGACTTGCTAAATTGGGCCCTGTTGGTGACAAAACTCATGTTTCAACAAGGGTGATGGGGACATACGGCTACTGTGCCCCAGAATATGCCATGAGCGGCAAGCTGACACTCAAATCAGATGTATATAGTTTTGGTGTGGTTATGTTGGAGCTGATCACTGGGCGGAAGGCAATTGATTGTACTAAGGTTCAAGGAGAGCAGAATCTAGTTTCTTGGGTAAGTTACTCCATCATTGGTTTTTGACTCGTCGCCTTTCTTATTGAATCTTGGGTATAATAGTGCCTATAAACTTAAGAGAAGTAATTAACATGGTTAGAATATTATCACTAGTTGAAATATTTATCTTTTGTAGTGTTCACTTTCTTGGGAAGTTACTCCATCATTGGTTATTGAATTGTCACCTTGGTTTTTTAATCTTTGGGTATTATAGTGCCAATGAACTTGAGAAAAGAAATTAGTGTGCTTAGAATATTATCAATAGTTGAAATATTTATCTTTGTAGTTTTGAGCAAGGTTTACACTTTACATACGTCCATTGTAACGTTATAACAGACCGTTATAATAGTATAAAAAATTATCAAAATAATATTATTATATTATTTTTAAATTTGCTTTCAAAAGAACATTGATAATGGTAAAATTACGGAAAAAATAACGTCAAGTCTGTTTTTTTCGGTTTTGGGCAATTTTTTGCATGTAGCATAACAGTCTTGGAGTGATTCCGTTATATAATGGCCGTTATAATGTTTCATGAAACCATGGCTTTGAGTTTTAATTGTTGAATTGCTGATCTAAAATTTGAGAATTTTTAATTTCTAAATCATTTGATTAGTTTATATTGTTCCAACTTCTCATTAGTTTCTATTAGGCACATGGAGTGTCTAATTGGTAACTCGACCTGGACTCAACCAGGACCCTAGTCTAAGATGACACAAACACTTGGCCAGTTAAACGCAGTGCCTTCAGGGGGTGAGTGAAGTAATTTGTCGGACCAAAAAAATAATTGTCTGGTGAACAGAAACTAACATTTTGCAACAGTTATTTCACATAGCCAGCACTTCTTCTGTATATACTTGTTAACCCCGGTTCTTTTTATCCATTCCAGTCTCGTGCTTTCTTCAAGGACCGGAGGAAATTTGTTCAGTTGGTTGACCCCCTACTGCAAGGCCGCTTCCCTGTCCGCTGTTTGCACCATGCAATCGCAATCACTGCAATGTGTCTCCAAGAGCAGCCAAAGTTTCGACCCCTCATTGGTGATGTTGTTGTAGCACTTGAGTACTTGGCCTCTCAACCGTACGACTCAGAAGCCCGTACGGGTGCAGCACACAGTCCCCCACCTTCACAACAGGACAAGAGTGCTTTTTCACGGGAACCAGACGGTAGAACGTGTTCTGCATCTGTTTAAAGGTTGTGAGGATTTTTAGCGTCAATTGGTTACAGCAGGCTTACTAAAATAAGCAGAAACAAAGAATCTAGCTGCGTTGCTGTTTATAGAAAGAAGGTAAGAAGGGTTCCGACAGTGCTGCATGCATCCATTGCAGAAAAAAAGGGCAAAGATGTTCTTTTCAAAAAAAAAAAAGGAAACGTCATATGTTTTTATTTTTATTTATTTTGCTCAATGGTTATATATAGCAGATGTTTGTGGAAATTTTTTCCGATGCAGAGAACTCTCATGGCCCTACATAGAGCATTTTTTGGGCTCACTAACTGCATGGATGTTTAGCCCTCCCCTCAGTGGATATACATACCGAAAGTCAGCTTGATTGGTCATCTAGCCATACATTTTAGCAGTTTTTTAGGATTGATTCTAGCCGGTGGATTGAAGTATATTTTTTGGGTACTTAATCCAACGGCTAGAAATCATCAATCAAGCTGATTTTTAGTGTGTATGTGGGCTCAACATCAATGTGGTCAGTGGACCCAAAAAAATGAGCCATGTAGGGCCACCAGAGTCCTCTGCATTAACTGCATCGGGATACTTCTGCATCTAAATTTTTTTCCATGTTTGCACATTTTTGGAAAAAGAAACATGCTTTTAATGCCAAGAGCAGTCTCACTCAAGTGAGGGACTAATGGATTTTCTGTTGGTTCACATGTTTTGATAAAGGGAATCTGGACCGATACAAGATCAAGTATGATGAGGTTTCTGCTCTCCAAACATGGTGACTAAACTGCACGAAAAAAAAAAACAAAAAAACACAAACACAAACACGGGTGACTTATTTTTATCCACCCTTCTCATTCCAATGAAGCCACAATTTGGAAATATTTGCTATTTTGCCATGGGCTGCCATTTGACCTATATTTTAGGAATTCAAGTAGTATAAACTCATAATTTTCAACTTCCACCGAAATGTCAGTACAGTACTGAGTTTTGCTACTCCATGCAGGATGTTCATCAGTTGTATCTTTGTGCATAAATCACGTAATGACGTATGTAGGCATGCATGCACCTACTTGTGTTTGCATTAGAGTTTGATTTAGTTTTCTTAATTAGATCCATATACTGACATTTGTGTTTTTTTTTTGTCTGCTTGCTTGTTGAAGTTGGTAGGAGACATGTACCGGATATATCTCTGTAATATATTCACGTAAGAATGTGTATATATGTATATGCATGGGTATGCTTTTGTGGCTTGGCTTGGCGTGATGAAATCAGGAGAAAATAGATTCAAGGGTGTTTGTGCTCTCTATTTAAGGAAGGATCATTGGTCGCAGCAGACCTGGAGAACGGTTCTCGGATATTGTTAGGATGGATGGGAATTATTGTTCTAGATGTTGGGTAATTACTCAAATTGATGAGCTAATGGTGATAATAAAGAGAAGTTGGCCTGTTCTAGGACCTCTTCAAAATGGTCGTGCATTCTGCTATTTGTAATCAGATTCAAATGTAATTTCTTAAGGGATGTTGTTATCATTGTGCATTGATCCAACATGTTTTCGTTCCAGACGCCTTCCAAAGTTGAATGCTTGGAAATTATGGGCCTTATGTAGGAACCGGTCCAGAATTCGTATTATCCTGGTTCCAGGACTAGCTATTTCACAAGAAGATTTGAAAAGATCCAAAACCGAAGTATATAATTTGTTCTGTTACCGTAACTAAAACCAATGAATTCCATAACCGACCGACGTATACGGTAGTGTTAAAGATTCCAAGACTTTACTGAACTTTGGTATGAAGATCAGTATATCGGTTCTAATTCTTGGTCTTATTTTGGTATAGAACCAAACTTGGCAGGTGCGGAAACTGATAGATGATAGATACATTGGTACCTGAAGCGGAATCAACCCAGTTGACAGCCTTGGTACCGATTGATGCGCCAACAGCCTGATTGTACATTACGTTAGCGATCTTGCACCAAGTCCTACAGCTAGAGCTGTCAATTGATCAGGTCCGGATTGAAACGGGGTTGATCTGGAACTTATCCAAAAGCTTATTAGATCATGATTCCTAGGTCTAGACCCAATCAGATAAGCTATCATTGCGACCCATCGAGTCTTTGGGGCGGGGGGGGTAGGGGTAATTCCCAAAGAACTGGGTTCGGTCCCATTCTTACGTTGGGTGGGTTAGAGTTTTTTAGTCTTTACACAATGTGAACACATTTAATGCGCGAGTGTCATGCTCCTCTCCAATTCCAAGGACACCCCTACAATCATCTTTTTGCACCGTTCCCTTATATGTAATAAAAGAGTTAAACTTGCTCAAATAGTAAAGGGAGGAATGACAACTATGCCCTAGAATATGCCATGAGCGGCAAGCAGACGCTCAACTGTGTGACGGGGAAAAAAGATTTTGAGGTGGTGAAGCTTTAAACAGTATTCCATGATCTCTATACCATTATGGAAATCCCTAGTTTGGAAATAACATGAAGGTTTTGGAAAAGATCTTCTATGTGGGCCCCGTGGGACCCATCAAATGGTAAATCTCATATTCCCATGACCAAGGAGTACTCCCATGTATACACAAGACTTTCAAATGTAGACTTTCGATCCTTAATCCCTATATCTAATTCTAAATTAAGGGGTGGGACCCACTAACATGCAACCTAGAAATTGCCGTAGCTCATGGCGTTAAAAACAACTCGAAGAAGAAAAAGACTCTTCGATCACCGACTTTCGAAGAAAATAGTTCCTCAATTAGACTTTTTTGAATCTCTGACCACGTCATGAGGGGACCTCCGTTATGTTCCCTTAAATGTGGTGGGCCCAGACTAAAGAGTCAAGGGGCCCATTGGGCTCTACATGCAGAAGTCTTTTAAGGAGAGGATATGCTGTCTGAATGAGACGACACGTTTAGCCCAACTTGTCATTGATTCAAACTGTTGAACCGGCAGGCCACCTGTTCTACGGACAAGCTCACTGGGATCATAACAATATACTAATCATGCAATAAATTGAGCTTTGTGGACCATTGACCATTTATTTCTACATTCAAATCTAACGGTTACGATTGTTAGCTTACTGTGTTTAATTTACTTTGCCTATGGCCCATATTCGGAGGCGGTAGCCCAACATGGATGGGTCACTAGGTCATATCTATAAATTTTTTTTTTTTTTTGAAACCATGGTTATCTGGTCCTCTTAGAGCACCCGACTAGTCCCCCAGGAGCACGATAGTCACCCCTTCCACACGTGCCGGAGTGCACTGGGAGAGTTAATGTGGACTGAGCCACTTCTAGGTCATATCTATAATACTGATCTTATGATAGGTCTTCAATGTCTTTGGAATAAAAGAAAGGTTAGGTCTCGGCCATTGATGGTTCAAACGGGTCATACTACCAGCATATCCAAATCAAAGGCCCAATTACTCATCGGGCCGTGTCAAGTCAGATCTGGTTTACTTGAGTAATCGGAGGTATTGGGTCCAATTAGAGAATTCGTATACCATGGGTAGGTGGGGTCCAAAAGGATGAGCCCAAGCCCATCTAATTGGTTCAGTTGTGTATTTATGTAATCAGATATTGTGGTTAAAAATTGGTTCCTCACATCGGGAATGGGCTTGGGCCTACAAGCCCACCTTTCCCTTCCATTTTATGCCAAATACGAAAAAAAATATATTAAAATGGTCTCTCTCCTGAATAGTGGTATTTTCCACGTATAAATCCTCTCCACTGTCAAACTTTGTGCTTGTTTGACCAATAGATGGGCAACCTCTTCAAGGTTGGGCTCGGGTTGAGCCCAAACCCGACCCAATAAAAAAATTAAAATTGAGTAATTTTTTCCTTTAAGGTCCTAGCAATAAAAATATAAGAAAATAAGTAATTTACAAACCCAGCTAACCCGATTGAGTTGGACTTGGGCTGAAAATTCTAGTCCCGACCTCAGCTTGGGCTGGGCTTGGGCTGATTGTTAAGTTCGTAAGGTTTGCAGATGTTGATATGGGCGACCTATGTTCCAAGCCCGCCTTCACCCACTAACTACTAATAAATTATATTATATTTATCATATTAAATAATATTTATTATAATAATAATATTATATATATATGATTTTCGGATTGTATGTTATTGGATATCCGATAAGTTAATAAATTCGAATAATATCCGTTGGATATCGAATTGGATGCAGATATCATTGATTGGATTGTCCAACATGATCTCTATGTGGGCTCCACCACTGAGTGTAAGAATAGGATGTAAGAAATGGGTGTAGCTCTAGACGGGTTAAAAATAAAAATAACCTAAAAAACACTTCATTAGTATTTTTTGTTGTGGTTGTTGTGATAGGTAAGCGTGTTTTTTTAAAGAGAACAGTAACTCGGTGAAGGTGGGTTTTGAACCCAGGTCTATGGTATCATCACCCACAAACTTTACCAACATGACTCATTCAACATTTCACCGTCCTATTGAGTATTGTTTTAAATGGTCCATTATAGTGGTAAAACGTTGTAACGGCCATTTTAACGGGTTACATCAGTCACATCTCAGTCAAAAATGTCAAAAATTAATATTTTATTATTTTCTACAAACAACAGAAAACTTAACTTCATCAACAGTAAAAGGAGGTTTTCTTTTTAAATTACATGATTCTTGCATTATAGGAAATAAGATTTTTAGCAGCGGTCGTCGCTATAGGTCTAAACAACCGTCGGCATTCTATGTAACTGTTGTACTCATGGTTTTTATTCTACATAACTGTTGTACTCATGGTTTAAAAAACGGCTGTTATAACGAAAATAACGGATTCGAACTTACCCCATTACGTTATGTACTGTTATTTTTGATATAATGACCGTTACTTTTTTACTCGTGTTTTCGGACGTGGATTCCACCAATATCTTGCATGCACCTGAGGCACGAATGCTGGAGACGGAGGGGCATGGTTCCAGTGTGTCACAACGGCTGATTTTTTGAGTGAGGGAAGCCGGAGCATTGGTCAAGAGAGTGACGGTGGTTGGTAGTGTTGAGCTGGAATTCACTTTTTTGCCACAAGCAAAACCACCGTTGGATTCGACCGAGGACACGATTGAAAAGACGAGTCCTCGAGCTTGAGCCTACCTATGCATTAGAGACGTAGGAGTAGTAAATGTCAAGCAAAATTTACCATCTTCTTCTTCCCAAGATTTAAGTGGGCCCCGCGGAACCCATCAAATGGTGAATCCCATGTTACGTGCCCAAGGAGTACTTCATGTATGCGCAAAGACTTTCAAATGTGGACTTTTGGTTATACGTTCGTACAGTGGGACCCACTGAAGTGCTTCTTAAAAACACAGAAATTGCCGAGAAGCGCATTTAACGACTTAAAACTGCATGGCGTTAAGACTCTCCCCGATCACCGACCTTTGAACACAATAGTCCTCATTGTCTGTTAACGCGGACTTTTCCGTCAAACGTCTCTTTCCATTGGAAACTTACTTCGACTTGACTTAGCTCCTTCATAAATCATAGCTCTTACACAATGGGGCGCTCTTACAACCCTTTCTTTTTATTTCTTTGGGTATTTTGTAACACCCCCTAAAATTTGAAAGTAATTACTAATACCCTCTTTTCTTTTGAACTTAAAGGAATACACCCTTGATCTAGTTTAACAATCATATGACTCATCTATATAACAAAACAGGAAAGCTGTCTCCCCGTCTTGTCCGGCTTCATAAAGGATGGCCAAGATCTTATCCCCCAACTGGACGGTGGATCTCAGCCACTCACCCGATTTTGGCAAATGCTTGTCAGGGAGTGCCGGGGGCACGGGCCACCCACTAGTATTAAAACATGACTTGTATCAATTGAGTATATACATATATCCGAATCTGAAAAAAAAAAAAAATCAAATATCCGAATTCGATTCAAAATCCGACAGATAGTCTAAATATGTATTGATTTCAAATCCAATTAGCTTATCGGATATCCGATTCGTCCGATAAGTATGGATTCGAATAATACTGATAAGCGCAACCTTATGGGGGTATTCCATAAGGTGCCCTGTTGGCATACATTTATTGAAGTGGATATATCAATCATGGTTTAAAATAACACCATTCTAACTAAAATAAAGGCCGTTAAAATGGTGACGCCCAAAACCCATTACTTTATGAACCGTTTTGATGCTTAGTTATGAAAAATTTGTGGAAAAAAACGGTCGTTATTTTTTTTTTCGAAATTCAAAGTTCAAATTTTGAATTTCAGCGCTATTTTTTCTGTTATTTTTCTCTATTTTTTTCATTTTTGCCCCTACCCCTTACAATTCGTTTTAACAGAAAAAAACAGTAACGCCCCCAGTCCGTTATACTGTTATAACGGCCTCTTTTAAACCTTGATATCAATATCCGAGCCCGTATCACAAATAGTATCTTGAATATAGAAACTTATCCGATCTGATATCCAAATTTTTTAGTTGTATAAAAATTTATCTAAATCCAATATCCAAAATTTTTGGATAATATCTGATTATTCAAGTTCAGATTCAAAATTTAACTATCCATTGTTCATAGACACTCCTAACACTATTAAATAAGGTAAAGGGGTACTGTAAAAAGGGTCGGGATAGGGGGACAACCATTAAAATGACAACCATATGGCGGAGCAACATAGAAGATGAATCAATGGGTGATTTTTACTGAGGATGATCTCTATGGTGAGGAGATCATCCTCACAAAAAATCAAATCATTCCGATATTCGTAGACTGGTTTAGAAGTTGAAGAATTATGGACCGTCTATTTTTACCGTGTAACTTGAAAATCACATTTGCTGGTGTAAGAAATTTCATAATGGAGACTGATTTTTTTGTTGGAGTGATCTATATGGTGAGGATATCATCCTTACCAAAAATCAGCCATTAATTCATCTTCTACGTGGGTCTGCCAAAATAGTTGTCAAAAATGGTTGTCCCCATGGTTTTAAAAACGGCCGTTTAAACGGTTTTAACGGCCTTTTAAACGGAAACGCCCCAAGCCCGTTTCCGTTAAAACCGTTTAAACACGTTTTATCGTTTAAACAGCCGTTTAATTCTGAAAATTTTGTGAAAAAAAACGACTGTTTAATCCGTTAAATTCTGTTTTTTTTTTAAAGTTTCAAATTTCAAAATTTGATTTTCAGCGCCATTTTTTCTGTTTTTTTTCCGTTAAAATCAGTTAAATTCCATTTTTTCCCATTTTTTTTCATTTTTGCCCTTGGCCGTTTAAACGGTAACGCCCCCAGTCCGTTTAACCGTTAAAACGGCCTCCTTTCAGCCTTGGTTGTCCCCCGATCCTCACCCTGTAAAAATTATCCATTTCCTTTTCACCTTTCATGTTTTATTGTTCTTTGAAGGGCAAGACTGATCTAGTCTGACAAACTATAGGTGTGGCTATGCAAGAATGCTTAAGCGGACCCCACATACTGACTAATTAGGAGTAAAACTTTGATGACAGGGTACAATATAAGTCACGTGGTACACTCTTAGAGGACTCTGACCGTATGGATGTTTTTCCAATCCCTTGGTGGACCTACAAACCAAAAAATCAACTTGATTAGTCATTTCAAACTTTGATAGATCTGCCTACATCTACCACGTACACCATGATCACTGAATAAACAAAATTTAGGTCTTATCACGACGGGGCATCTAATTCACCAACATGGCAACAACATCCAAAACAGGTCAAAACTTGAAAAAGAAAGACCAAACTGTTAAGACAAGGAAAATCGATGAAATTGATCTGAAAGAAGACTTTTGATGTAAACCCTGAATTAAGTATAGTAAAATCATAAGATGGGGTTTAACCTAACTTTTAAATAATATTTACCCATTTTCAATTACTTAGCCGTGATTGGTCCTGCTTAATTAAACCGTATGGCCCACTTTGGAGCTCAATTAGACTTTTTCGGTCTTTGACCCTGTCATGGGTGGACTTTCCTTTGTATTCCATTAAATTAGGTGGGCCTAAACCAAAGAGTCAAGGGCCTGTTGGGCTTCTAAATGTACAAGTCCTTTAAGGAGAGGATATGCTCCGTATGATCACGATAATACTAATCATGCAATCAATGATGCTTTTGTGGACCTTTGACCATTTATTTCAACTTTCAAATTGAACGGTTAGGATTGTTAGCTTAATGTCTTTAACTTAATTGGGCTATGGCCCATTTGCGAATGTAGCCCATCAGTCAAGCTAAGATGGATGAGTCATATAAAAAATACTGATGCAAGGGTAGGTGGGGTCCAAAAGGATGAACCCAATCCCAGCTAATTGGTTCAGTTGTGTATTTATGTCAGGTAATCAGAAATTATAGTTAAGAAATTGGTTAATCACAATCGGAATGGGCTTGGGCCTACAAGCGTACCTTTTCCCTTCCATTTTGCCAAACCTGCCTAGTAACTTCCTCGGTAAATAGCTAAAATGTCTGTATCACGATATTTTTTTTTCCACGTATAAATCCTCTTTGTCAAACTTCTTGCTTGTTTGACCAATGGACCGTCGCTTTATGTTGCACCCTAATTTAAGCATTTTCGTGAAGGATAATGCTATCCCACGGATAACACGACAAAAATATGTGCAGTTTGATGCTATTGACCATTGGATTCAAGAGATCAACTGTCCATGAGATAACAACTGGGTTGATCTCTGGTATCCAACGGTCAAATGGCCTCAACCGCACGTATTTTTGTACCGTGCTATGGTAAGACGCTTTTCATGAATAAAATGTGGCACCTTGACCCCCACTCCCCTTGTCCATTGCTTGGATGGTTGATCGTTTCCGTGTTTGATTTGGTTTTACGATTCAAAGATGGTTGACACATAATTACACACTGCTAGTGTGTGTACAATGTGACTCATATGGTGGAAAAAAATCCCTTGAAGCTCAATGAGACCGGGTCACTATGAGCTCTTAATAATCTCAGCTTTTTGACTCGTTTGAAAGGCCCCGCCTGGAATCTTAGGCCCACTGCCCTCGTACAATGGGGTGTGTTTGTAAAGGCCGTGTTAAGTTGACTCGTTGCAATGTTTATATCTAGCTATTAGGGGGAACACCACGTGCGATGCACGTGCAGCCTGATTAGTGATTTTTAAGAATTTGATTGGCGTCGTTTTCATCGGTTAATTTTAACCATGGATTTTGAGCATTATTTGGGGTATTCAGATCCAAAGGTTTGAAATCACTAATCAAACTGATACCATGGCCACCTAGGAATGGAACAAACATCCATACGGTCAGTTGTCTCTAAGAGTGTGCCACATAGCTTATACTATGGTCCCTCATCATCATCATCCATATGGTCAGTTGTCTCTAGGAGTGTACCACATAGCTTATAGCCTTATACCAATGTTTTCATACCTGGACTGGTCATTGAACCAGTCAAGGGACTGGGTCACTGGGTCACCGGTTCAACCACCAGGTCGACTGGGTCAACCCTTCACATGGCAATTCTTTGGGGCCCACTGGCCCATGAATGTTTTGTCCATTCCATGGTGGACCACCCTGGGTCACTGGTTCAACCCCCGTCCGGGTCAGCCGGGTCATTGGTTCAACCAGTCAGGTTGAGTGGGTTACAAGAATTAGAACAGTTTTTTCATATATCGTTTGGTCAGGATCAACCCAGCCCGATTATGTGACTGGGTTACCGGTTCTCTACATAGCTGTTGTCCCTCAGACGTTGGCGTACTGGACAACCCCTTTTTCGAAGGGGCGTATGCATACCCCAACTGCGCGCGCGCGCACACACACGCTCACACTCATTTAATGAAGGTTTTGTCTTTAAAGTGATGTATTTAATTGAAGCCCTACGCGGACATAAACACCGGTTCTCGCTTTATAATAGTATAGGTAGATATAGATTAATATATATAATAAAACAGGACGGTTGTCTCCCCCTCTTATCTGGCTTCATAAAGGATGGCCGAGATCTTATCACACCAAATGGACGGTGGATCTCATTCACTCACACCCAATTTTGACAAACGCTTTGTCAATGAGTGCCGTGGGCACAGGTCACCTACTATTTACCTACATATAAGGAATGAAATGGGTTGGATTTACATACAGCTCAAGGGTCATGCTTAGGAGCCCCACTTTTTGTGCCTCGAGAGGGGTGTTACCATTAAAATGGCCTTTAAAATAGATTGAAACGGCCAGGGGCAAAAATAGAAAAAATAGATTTTAATGGAAAAAAGTGGTTCTGAAATTCAAAATTCAAAATTTGAAAATTAAAAATTAAAAAAAATAATATAATTTAACAGAAATTTAATGGTTTTCTTATACCCCTCTTATCTTAGATGGCTTCAATAATGAGTGGCTGAGATCCACTATGCTTCATATCAATGGCTGAGATTAACTCTCACCCGATTTTTACAAACACTCTGTTGGAAAGTGCCGTGAGCACGGGCCACCCACGCATATACCAAGACAACTCTGTTGTATTCTCTTATCTTATCTATCCATCTAATGTGGATGGTTAGATAAAGAGTAGTTGAGATCAAATCCATCGATCTAATGTGGACGATTAGATTTCAGCCACTAAATCCGCCTCATTTGACCTCAATTTATTCAAAAGTTAAATTTCAACACCGTTATTTCTGTTATTTACCCATTTCTCCCTCTGTGCGTTACAATCCGTTATAACAGCTATTATAATGGAAAAAACGGTAACGCCCTAGTCCCTTATACCGTTTGAGTGCCGAAGGCACCTTTTGCAAATACTTTTGTCGGAGAGTGCCGTGGGCATGGGACATTTACTATTCTATATAACAAAACACATTGGCTGTCTCCCTACTTATACCTCCTCTTATAAGTATCAACAAAGAAGGGCCGAGATCTAATCCTCCTCCAAATGGACGGTGAATCTCCACCACTCACTTGATTTTGGCAAATTCTTTGTCAAGGAGTGCGGATGGCACGGGGGACATATATATAACCTAAAAATACTCCATTATTCATTTTATATATAGGGTTACTATTTTATTTAGTTAGTTAAAATAAAGTTGGAAATGGTCTTGTCAATGACTGTGTTTATCATAGGATACGCCCTAGCTAGGTGCCCTAAAATCTATATTGATCTTATAAGTCTTTTTCCCGTTGGATAATTTTGGTGTCTCATGTTACTGGTCAAAAAAAGTGTCCAACATACTAATATTATGCCATGTGTACCTGAAAGACTTGGAAGCTTTCGCAATTAGTTTTACATTTTTTTTTTTTTTTGTGTTTTATTTGTTTTTCAGAAGAGAGAAATGAGTCCCAAGGTAGCCGTGACTCATTCAACGTATCACGTTTTAATATAGGTGATTATTTAAGAACCCCTTCTTCTAGATGCTGGTATCAAATTTGCCATGAAAAATCAAAAAAAAAAGATTACAACTTTTTACGTAGAAAAAATAAATTTTCTCGGAAATTTATAGCCATTTAAATCGAGAAAATTTTCTTGTCCAATCCTGGAATTCATTCCCGTCCCACATGGGTGAGAATTCGTTTCCACAAGAAAATACAGCATTACTTAATAATGATCCAATTAGTGGACTCAAAGATTTAAAAAAAAAAAAACTCAGCCTGTTTTGTGATTTCTAGTTGTTGGATTTTAATATCCCTAATAATGATCCAATTAGAGGGCTAAAAATCAACGGCTAAAATAGTGATGAATTTTTCTTTCCTTCAAACTTTCTAGTGGACCACATTAATGTCGTCTTCCCTACGATTGTGCGCACCAACCCCATGGAAGTTTCCCCATGCACAACTGGGTAAAAGCAGAACCTCCAAGAAATAGATGTAATCTCAAAACAAACTGATGACCTTTCCCGTCGAGTCTCAGTTTTGAGAGGGAAAATTTTATCCGAAGGAAGGCGGTCGGCGACCAGGGACCGATTGAGCCTGGGATTAGGCTAAGCAAGTCAGCTTTTGCTGCTATGCAAACACACCATGCAAAAAATAAAATAAAAAACATTTAAAGTAGATAGTCAAAGCTCCACTAATCAAAATAGTCATGAATCTATTTTCTTTCATTCGTTCAGCTCCTAATTTTGACTTGGCCTTTGTCGGAGAAACTTCATTTTCGCTTCATTATCATCGAAAGCAACCTAATTTTTCAAGACTTTACAAACATCAACCTTGCATTTTTTTTTTTATTTTTTTTGGGTCCTAGAGAGAATATAAATAAGCTTGAAGAAGATAATTAGGGTTTTGTCTTTTTCTACAAGAAGGAAAAGCGGAAAGGCCAAAAAAGATAAGTCATATACCCAAAACTCTTTTTTGGGTGGATGACCCAAAGTTTCAGAACCAATAGAAATTGGGTCTTCCAAGACTATTGGTTCATAATGGTGCAACTGTTTATTCCCCTAATTAGATTGAAACATGACTTAATTCTTAATTCCTATGTGAATGAGAGTCCCTTCAATATGACTAAATACCCTTTCATGACTCCCCCTTGGGCCACCCCTGGAGATTTACTCCGGATTTACCTGGTGCGTGTGGAAGGGGTACACACGTGACCCCGGGGCACTAGTTGGGTGCTCTAAGAGGCCCGGGTACCCTCCGAAGTCCAAAAAAAAAAAAAAATGGGTTGGGCTCCAGTGACTGACCTTTTGTAGCAGGCTCCTGTTACAGGATACAATATGAGCTACGTGGCACATTCTTAGAGGACTCTGACCGTATGGATGTTTGGCCAATCTCTAGTGGACCTACAAATAAAAAATTAGCTTGATTAGTGATTTCAAACCTTTTGATCTTTGTACCTAAAATACTGCTCAAATTCCCACAGTTGAGATCAACCCATGAAAATAAGTCCAATCCAATGCCTAGAAATCAGTATTCAGGCTGATTTTTGGTTAGTAGGTCCACCTAGGGATTGGCCAAACATCCATACGGTCAGAGTCCTATAAGAGTGTGCCACGTGGCTTATATTGTGTACTGTAACGGAAGCCGGTCGCAAAAGGCCAGCCATTAGAGCCCGACCCAAAAAAAATATTTTTCTTAAGTAAAATTTTGAATTGGGGGTAGGGAAAATTTATTTGCATTAGATTATTTTGATGACCTTAAAGCATAAGCAACGTCTAAATATGTGTTGAGAATCATGGTGATTATTGTGTACTGTAACGGAAGCCGGTCGCAAAAGGCCAGCCATTAGAGCCCGACCCAAAAAAAATATTTTTCTTAAGTAAAATTTTGAATTGGGGTAGGGAAAATTTATTTGCATTAGATTATTTTGATGACCTTAAAGCATAAGCAACCTCTAAATAATCACCATGACCTTCAATGTATCAAAGTTATCTCATTAGATTATTTTGATGACCTTAAAGCATAAGCAACCTCGAAATATGTGTTGAGAATCATGGTGATTATTTAATAGGTCACATTTATTATTAAGTTTCAATGTTTAGAAGACATTATTAATTAAATGTTAATAATTAAGTTATTATTTTAATCTTTAAATTATTATATTATGCCAAATAATAAAAATACTACTCCTTGACTTAGCACCCACCATTTTGAATTATTTCTTTGAAAATACATTTCACCTTCTTATGTTCCCAAATGTAGACCTAAGGGTAATTTTGTCAATAAAAAAATCCCTTAGGGTGCCATGTGTGAAAATCCTACTCCTAGACATGTGATGTGTTGACTTTGACTTAAACATGTAAGTACTAATTTTGTAATATTTCCTTTAATAATATGTTTTCATTTTTTTCTTGGTAAGAATCTTTGACATGGTAAAATCTTAAAAAAAACAAAATAGAGATGTTCTTCCTATGTATATATGATTTGCTTTACGACCCTGTTTTTCATTTTTCTTAATGGCATATGTGGGGCTCAGGAGCCCCCTCTTTTCGTGCCCCATCTCGAGAGTCGTTTTCTCAGCCTCGAATCCCGAGAATCCAACGGTTGTTGTTAATGCTGAGCTGGCATCATTTTTTTCACTTTGGGCGGCGATAACAACCATTGTTGGATTCTCGATATCCACAGCTGAGAACATGACTCCCGGGAGGGGGGCACAAAAAGGTGGTTTTGGAGCCTGACCCTTTGTCAAATAAATGTTCTTAGACAGAATTATTGTGTAAGGAACCGAGTTGTTAAGATCGGCGAATGTAAAGCACGGAAAAGTTTGAATATAATTTGGGCTTGTCAATCAAAACTTGTAAATTCAGGAATAGTTCGGAATAATTTGTGAATTATACGCAAATTATCGGCCTTATTGTATGTTTCTTAAAAAAAAATCATGTATAATTCGTGAATTATTCCCGAACTTAGCCTCCACAGATCTCTATCAATAAAGCAGTATAATTATCAAAAAATAAAAAATAAAAAACTTCTACTACACCTCCATTGTATTCTTTTTGAACTCGAGACGAGGAACTTAGAGAAAAACACTTCCACGATCAAGTCAGAATTCGACGATATAGAGGAAGTCAACAGGAATTGATTTTCATAATTTGGTGAAAGGGGTGCCTATCGAAACGATGTCCCAACTATAGCTGCCATAGCTCTCAAGAGACATGTTGCGTGCATGGATATCAATGGACCTTGTATTTACCAAATAAATTATACTAAATTGTCCGTCCAATAGCTCTTATTACAGACAATGTGTGCTGGTTTGATCATCTAGTCAGTGTAAATTTCAGGTTGAGAAACTAAGTTCATATACTGATCTTTCTGTAGCGGGTATTTGCTAGAGGCTCTACAAAAGTTTCAAAAAAATCATCCGTACCGGATTACCGATTACCCTGCCGAAGAAAAAAAAATGCCAATCAATTTGGTTAGGAGCATAAGAACAAAGATCCAAGTATGGTTATTGAATTTCATGCATGCAAATTAAGGTGTTGATCGATACGGTATTACCTGTCGGCTAACGGGCCCGGAAATTAATTAATTGGTAATTACTTGATAGTCCTAATCGAAATGTGTGGTCTGGATTCAATATTCGGACCTGAGGACTAATTTGCACCACAATCCCTTCATCCAAATCTAGTCTGTATGATTATACATAGGAATTTAACCCATTTTCATTCTTCCTCTGCATTATTGGCTCTTCCTTCAATTCGCTCTGGCCTACATGAAAGAAAAAATCAATGGAGAGAGAAAATTCGCTTATCAAGAACAGATTTTTGACACGGCCGTTGACAAGAACAGATTTTTGACTGTGAAAATAGTTTTCTAAGCTTTTACCAGAAGTAAAACAATAAATAAATAAAACAAAATCGTGGGAAAACGAAGTAAAAAAAACAAAAAAAAAACAGAGGAGAGCACGTGATAGAAAAATGGAAAATAAGTTCCAAGACTTATTATAAGAAGAAAATCTAAGCTCTATTGTCGTCTTTGCTTCTCTCTTCTATTTCTTTTTTCTCTTCTCTGTTTCTTAAAACCAAAAGAGAAAGAAGAAGAATAAAACCATGTTTATCTCTGCAACTACTTAGGATCAAAAAACGATAAGGAGGTCTATATGGGTAATTGTTGGGGAACTCCGGTTGATAATCGAAGCTCAAGCACCACCAGACCTTCAAGTCCAGGTACACCAAGTTGGGAAGAAAAAGATTGATTTTTTTTTCCTGGGTTTTTGAAATTCTCAGTTTTTCTCATTTGGGTTTATTTCAGCTATGTAATTTTTCTTTTTTTTGGTCTTGTGTTGAAAGAAATTCTTTAATTTCCATAAATTTCAGTTGGGTATCTTTAAGGTAAAAATACAGAAAAAGGGGATTTTTCCCCATAATCACACATGGGTTCTTCATAACTCTCTGAAATCTCGAATGGGTTTCTTCCTCATTTCAATTCACATAAATCACTTATTTTCTCTGTCACATACTTAGGGACATCGAAGAACAACAGCAACGAAGGTGGATTATCGGGAAACAGTCGGTTTGTGGCAAGCCCAAACCTCGACGAGGAGTATCCGAACGGGCAGATCTTGCCTACCCCGAACTTGAAAATTTTCACTTTTGCAGAATTGAGAGTGCAACAAGGAATTTCAGACCGGATACAGTGCTTGGTGAAGGAGGTTTTGGGAGAGTTTTCAAAGGTTGGATCGATGAAAAAACTTTCGCACCGTCAAAGATTGGTAGTGGGATGGTCGTTGCAGTCAAGAAATTGGATCCAGAGAGCATGCAGGGGTTGCAGGAATGGCAGGTAATTCAATTTAACTCAGCTCAAGAAATAAAAACCTGTTTTAGTTTTGGGGTCTGTTTGGTTTTGTTTTATTTTTTTATTTTCTACATTTATATTATCATTTATTTATTTATTGTGGTAGATTAGGCGTGTTTTCATTTTCTAATTTAGGTTTTTTTTTTTTTTTTGTCTGTATTTGGGCATTTCATTATTAATTACGTAAATAGAATCTAGGCATGGAAATAATGCCATTAAAATTTTCAATTAATGTCATATAGTATGATTGACAATTATATTTTTTTTATTTTGGCGGGCGGGGGGAGGGGGTGGGAGCTAGACAGGCGAGTTCGAACCCAAGTTGTGATATCGACATTCATAAACCTTACCAACTTAGCAAGCTGGCACCCTCATCTTAGACTAAGACCATCCCTCTTGTGGTTGTTGATTTCTTATTTCTCAGTTTTATTGAGCTTGTTCTTTCTGTTCTTTTTCTCTGTTTGGTGGTATTTCTTGGGGACAAATCTAGTTTGCAACTGTTTGCAGACTTAAAAGTATGCAAATATTGTCAGTACTGTTGGATGTCCCTTGAAAAATGTGTTATTTCAATGTTTTCAAAAAAAAATTTAGAAATTAAAAACACGCTTTTCAAGGAGTATTCAATGGTGTAGACTAGATTTGTACATTTCTTAGTGATATTTTTTCAATTTTTCTCTTAAGTTTTTCATTTTGTTCTTCTCCCTTTCATGAATTTTTCATTTATTTTGGTATGTTTTTTTATTTTTTTTATGAGATCACTTTTATATTAATTTTGTTTAATCTTTCCTTTTTCTTTCAAGCATCTCATGGTTAATTATAAAAACAAATATAAAAGTCTTATTAATGGTTCAACAAAAAAATTATGATGTGGTTTTTCTTTTTGGATGTGTGGAAGTGTCACCAATCGTGGAGCACTCTATGTATACATTGCAGGTGGGTCCACAGTACCTTCACCTGTCAAAATCATGTGGACCCTACCCTTAGATGTAGAGATGGCGCACTTCCTGATTGGCAACACTCCACGCATCGAAAAAGCCCACACCACAAATATATATATATATATATATAAAATAAATAAATTTGCACATGGATGTGGTAGGCCTAAAACACGTACATTGTCCCAGTTACCAGACCACTCTTACATGGGCCGGAGCCCTACAACTAAAATTATCCTAGCCGATTGATCAAGATACTTTGAGGTTGGATGGTCAGAATAATGCACTGATGGATGGTTAGAATTGTGACAACTCAACATATAGTTAAAGGACAGAAAATTAGAATAGAAAAAAGCTTGATTTGCCAATGGGGCTTTGATGAAATGAGAGTAAAAAATGGAAAATAAAAATGTCTACTTGGACAATTGCCTTAATAGTACTAGGGGGCAGCATGTGCGATGCATGTGAATGATAGTAGGGCCTCATCAACGTTGACGAGGGACCATAGTTTGAGCCATGTGGCACCCTCAATCTTAGACCACTGACCATAAGGAATGTGACTACATACCAAAATTCAACCTGATTAATTAGTAATTTCTATCCTTTGGGGTTCAAAATGGCAATTGGATTATGTTCCTATCTTATCTCTACTATCCCTTGTCACTTATCTCTACTATTTTGTATTTTTATTTTTTTGACTTCTGAGGGTATCCGGCCTCATAGAGCACCCTAGTCCTCCACGACACATGTACCCCTTCAACATGCGTCGAACTCAGGGCCTCCTACTTTCTAAAGTGGGGTCATGTGTTATTTGAAGCTTGATGCTAGAGTACATAAAGGCAAGCACCGAGGCCCTGCTTTTTTCCTTAAGGCCATTTTTATACTTTTATATAGAGATACAGAAACCCTAGTTACGTCTTTGGGGTTATATATATACCTCAGTTGATCACAGACGGTTATTCATTGTATTGTGAGTGTTTCTTTTATGTCTCAGAGCATAGTGGAATCGGTGTGAATCTGTGAACGTACATCAATCTAAAGGGAACCATGTAAATCTGTGTTGTGGGTGATTGCATCTTCAATCTTTTGATTGTTTATTGTTTCTTTCTTCCCAACATCCTGGCCACCTCCACCCAGCCCTCAAGTTATCTCTACTACTATAGTGAGGTGATCTCATAGAAGTGAGCAATCCCTATAGTTGCAAGGGAAGTTTTTTTTTTTTTTTTTTGCCACTTCCTCTTCAGAAACATCTACGTAATATTTATTGTTCATATAAATAGGGCCCGGGCATTTTAGTAACTATAAAACCTTTTTTTCTTTATTCTTTTTTCTGTCGATAAGAGTTTTTTTTTTTATTTTTCTTCTTAATTACATGTACACATCGCGCGTGCAGCGTGTGCCTCTCCACTAGTATATTTTATACATGTAAATATTATTATTATTTGATAAACATACAATAAATCCATTGTGGACGAATTCTTAATTCTGATGTAGGGAATGCACGTGGTTTGATTTAATTCTTTTTGTTTAATAATCTATTGTACTTATGAGCTCGATCTTCTTCATTATCTTTTTCTTTTTACCGATATTTTACGTAGAAATGTTTTACAATTTTAAAACGCGAGGCCATTCGTCTCTCTCTCATCTCCTTTTGTGTGTGGAACAGTCGGAGGTGAATTTCTTAGGGAGGCTATCTCATCCCAACCTTGTAAAGCTATTGGGTTACTGCTTGGAGGATAAAGAGCTCTTACTTGTTTATGAATTCATGCAGAAGGGAAGCTTGGAAAACCACCTATTCCGAAGTAAGCAAATCACCCGTTTTTCTTTTTCCCTTCCTTGTTTTCGGAAGTAAATAGACTGGGCCTGGGCCCGAAACCTCAAACGGGTTCGGGCCGGCCTGTTTACATCCCTTTCCTGTTTGTTATGTAAATTAGCCATACCTATCTACATTCTAGATTCAGAAAAGTAGACTTGCCTAGCTCCCTAGATCATTTGGCCGGCACTGACTAATTTTAACACAAAATGATGAAATTGTCGTCTCCTGAGGGTTAGTTTTGTCATTCTATATTATTTTGGTTAAAGTCAATGGTCAAAGGAGGCAAGTCTAAAGAGAGGCATGTCAAATTTACCTATAATAAATTTGGATAGTAAGTCAAAAGTAAACCCTGATTACAAAAAAAAAAGTCAAAAGTAAACCATAAAACTCTAGTTTTAATGGTAATGCCCCGAGCCACGTGGCACACTCTTAGTGGACGCTGACCATATGGATGTTTGGCCAGTTCCTCGGTGGACCTGCAAACCAAAAATCAGCCAGATTAGTAATTTAATTACAACCTTTGGATCTTTGCACTCAAATAATGCTCAAATTCCTATAGTTAAAATCAACCCATAAAAGTAACTTCAATCCAACGCATATAAACCACTGATCATGTTTATTTTTGGTGTGATTGGCCAAACATCCATACAGTCAGCACCCACTAAGAGTGTGCCACGCCCTTTGAAAGGGCGTCTGTCTCAACCTTATTTTTGACAGAGATAAACGCCCTTTGAAAGGACGTCTAGTTACTTTTTTGGTAAATTTTATTTTTTGTATAAGAAATTTTCCGTATAAGTAACGTTAAGGGACCCTTTATAACATTATAATGCATTTATAACCACACTACGATTAAGATCGTCCACCTCTTTTTACTGTCGTTGGATTAAGATTCCAAGATGGTATCAGATCAATAGAAACCGCACATCAGAGACTAAACCATGTCCAACATTGTTCTTGCGTAGGGAGCGTATCAATCCAACCATTTTCATGGGACATACGGCTCAAGATAGCAATAGGTGCAGCTCGAGGACTGGCTTTCTTGCACGGATCGGAAAAGCAAATCATCTACAGGGACTTCAAGGCCTCTAACATCCTGCTCGACGGGGTAGTATAAGTGATTCGAAACTTCAAATTAAAAAAATTAAAAATATATATTTAACTAAAATGTGCTCATTTTTTGTTTTCTTCTGTAGAATTTTAATGCAAAAATATCGGATTTCGGGTTGGCGAAAAATGGTCCCGCAGTTGGTGACTCACATGTTACCACACGTGTCATGGGCACATATGGGTATGCAGCTCCAGAATACGTCGCCACAGGTAAATATCTGATTCCTCTTTTGATTCCTACTAATTGGATGATGAACATATGGGAAACTCCTAAACCATTTGATTGGGAGTGTACGTGGGGATGTGTGAAGGTATAGCCTTAACTCAACCTGGGCTTTGCCCAATCCCAAGAAACCAATTTTTGGTTGGGCTTAAGATGGGAATTAGTTAGATGTTGGGCCGAGCCCAACCCATTTATTTGATTTTTCTTTTGAAATCTAGTGCATTCCTTTCTCATGGCTTGGTGGGTGTATCCAAGGATGAACCTACCCAATGTTTAATCAATCACATTCTTATGGACGGACAGGAAGAGTTTCCCATAATGGATTATAATTTTAAAATAGCGAGACACAAGAATTGTTCTTGTGGATGAGTTTTGGGCTTACGGCCCATCTAAGACGTAGCCCAGAACAACATTTGGAGAGTTTATCAACATATTTTGCTGCATATAAATTTACGGAAAATTTTTAGTTGCAGAGGACTTTGGGCCCACTAACCGCATGCATGTTTAGTCCATCCATTGGTGGAAATGCATACCAAAAATCAGCTTGAGTGAGAATTTCTAGCCGTTTGATTAACCAAATATATGCAAAAATCTTGAATCCAACGGCTAGAATCAATTCTAAAAAGTGCTAAAATCTATGGTTAGAGAAAACCAATCAGACTGATTTTTGGTATGTATATCCACCAAGAGGTTGGCTAAAGATCCATGTGGTTAGTGGGCCCAAAAAATGAGCTCGTTGTCCCTTGATAAAATAGCTAAGAGACCCATTTGTCTGAACAAATAACAAAAGTGCCCTCATCGAACAGGTCATTTGTATGTGAAGAGCGACGTATATGGCTTCGGCGTGGTGCTGCTCGAGATGCTAACAGGCCAACGAGCGCTCGACACAAACCGGCCAAGTGGGCAACAGAATTTGGTAGACTGGTTAAAGCCATCGCTGTCGGATCGAAGAAAACTGACTCGCGTAATGGATCCGCGGCTAGATGGTCAGTATCCAGTTAAAGGTGCAGTACAGGCAGGTCAACTTACTCTGAAATGCCTCGGACCCGATCCTAGGAATCGTCCATCCATGAAAGAAGTTGTGGAGGATTTGGAACGGATCGAAGCCATTAAAGAAAAACCGAAGGAGTCGCGAAGCAGCTCTTCACGTCCCACAGGTGGAAATCGCCAGAGCCATCAGCCGGTGCCCCATCGTTACCCAATTCATTCGAGGCATGATGGAGCACGTGCCTATCCACTCCCATCCAAAGCAATTTAACTATTCAGAGGACTCCAGTGGAATACATGTCCATGCACACACCTGTACGCCTGATTTTTTTTTCAGTTCGGCTTGCCTTACCCATTTGGTTGAGATATATACCTCAACCCTTATCATGTTGTGACATGTAATGGAGGAGAGGGAAGGGCTACCTAAAGAGTAGGTTACATCTAAACAAGTGTTACAAAAAAAATAGCTTGAGCGAAAACTAATTCCGGCAGTTACTCTTGACCTCTCCCCCACGTGTCACAACATGAAGGAGGGTTGATGTATCTCCTCAACCAAATGGGTGAGGAAAGGTTTTTCGTTTATTCTTCCTTTTCTTTTCCTATGGAACGGTCCCGATTTCTTGTTATGTGATATCTTTTCGTATGGAACGATTCCCATGTACACACGTGTGATATGTGTGAGATTGTATCAAAGTGATGCTTTGATCATATCAAAATATCTTCTCTATTTAAAGGCAACCTATCAGTGCAAGTCATAGGTTCGAACCCTTGCCGATCATCGGACGATCTGGATCAGGATTGGAATGCACTGTTTGCTTAAGGGACCTCACATCGTCTCAAGCGAGATGTCCCGAGACAGAGTTGGATCAGATCGGAGGATCCGCACCCACTGATCTCGAGACTTTGATCCATGGTGCAAGTCATTCCAATTTAGCACAATTCTTCTAAAGACCATTTCCCTTTTCTAAAAATACTTCTTTATCATGTGATATATGCTAAAGGGCATCCTAGAAGAAGGAAAAAGTTTTGTAACGGTAAATCATGAATCTCACTTTGAGTAAAACAGATCTAAGCTTTTTTCATTGCATTTCAAAATGAAACAGGGTGGGGCTCAGGGGACCCCTTTTTCTGGGACAAATCTAGTCTGCAACAATTTGCAGACTTAAAAGTATATATGCAGATATTGTCTGTACGGTTGGATGTCCCTTAAAAAATATGTTATTTCAATGTTTTAAAAAAATATATTTTATAAATTAAAAATACGTTTTTCAATGAGCATTCAATGGTGGATACAATGTTTGTATACTTTTTAAGTCTGCAAATGGTTGCAGACTAGATTTGCCCCTTTTTATGACCCTTCTAGAGAGTCGTGTTCTCCACGGTGGATTCCTAGAATCATATTGTGGTAGATAATACTGTGTGGGCATTCACTTTTTTTTGCCAATGCTCAACTACTATTGGATTTGTGAATCCAACGGCCGAGAACACAACTCCTAAGAGGGGTTAGAAAAAGGGGGTCCTCGCCTGAGCCATTCTTTTAATTGTCCAGCTATAAATTTTACAAGAACATTAGGTTGTCCATAGGGTTTCACAATCTGAACTTTACAATTTATCTCACAACCCACCATATGCATGTGTCTCGCTTGTAATTTTTATTTGGTTAATTAGGACCTAGTATGGATCTTTGGCTCACATCTAGTTGAATCTAGGTACTAAAATTCATCTTGATTAGTAATTTATATCCATTGTATTAGAGTCATATTTGTGATTTATTTTTAACCGTCGATTTTGAGAATTAATTGGGTTACTCATCGAAATGTTAGAAACTATTAATCAATCTGATTTTTGTTATGTGGGTCCACCTAGGGATGGAACAAACATCCATACGATCAGTGTCCTCTAAGAATGTGCCACATGGCTCAGATTGTGGTCTATCATAAACCTATTTTTTTTAAATTGTCAGAACTTCCTTTTGCCCCCTTTTGTGTACAACTCAATAAGCAAAACAGATGATTAAAGGGCATGAACAAGCAATAATTAAATTTTTTTTGTTATTTGATTTTATTGAAACAACATAGCACTTCTCTTTAGAGTTTTTGGGGTCAAGACCCTTTGGTCTATATGTTGTGAACAGTGCTGCCTGAAGTGACTTTGCCCACCCAAAATGAAAAAGAACTAGGATCATTATTGGCTCACCGGAGTGTAGACAGCCAGGCCACGAAACTTGCCGGGCTGTCTAAACTCCTACACGGCAACCAACCCACCGGAGTTTCATGACCGGCCACCCACCACAGCCGTTTGATGGGTTAGGGTTCGAACCAAACCCACTTAGTTCCAAAGTTGAAGAAAATTACAGTTATGTCCTATCAAAACAAAATTGTTAGTCAATTTCTCAAGAACGACTAACGTACAATGGACCAGGTCATAGGGGTATGTCAAATATATTATCTATTATCTATACTAAAGCAGAGACCTATTGAGGTGGCGCTCTCTCCACCTTTTTTTCCAAAAGTACCCTCTTTTCCTATTCCAAAAACATCATTTTTCCAAAACTCTCTGACTCTTGCATCCCATTTTACAAGCTTGACCAATAAATCTCTATTATATTTATTACCAAAATTAACTCTAACAATTATATCCTAAATTATTTCCCTCAAAACTCTACCTCCCAAATAAAGCTACAACTTTTCAGTTTTCTATGACAACTAAAATTCAATTACAAAAAACTAAAAGGCGATTAAAATTCAACTCTCCACGTCTCTCCCTCTCCCAATCGATTTATATATTCCTAATATAATTAAAGTTCTACACACACGCACACACACACACACCAAGTCCCTCCCTTTTCCCAAATCTTTCATTTCCAACAAGGTTTCTAAAAAAAGAAAATTCATCTCAAACAAAATTTCTTTTATGAGAATTCTTTTTTTTACATAAATGTTTTGTTTTGCTGGCCAAGTTTGTGTTCAATCATCCATTCATGTTCGTAATATTATCTCTCCATTCTTTGCAGATCAAAAAGGAAACTGGTAACTTGCACTACTTTTATGTGCTCACAAACTGAGCGAGGTAGAAGGTGCATGCTTGCTTAGTTAGTAAGGTTTGTGGGTGATGAATCACGAAACCAGACCTCGGTTCAAACCCCGCCTTCATCGAATTATTAATCTCTTTAAAAATAGGCTTAACTACCAAAAAAGAAACTCATTGAGGTGATTGATCTCCACTGTCACTCTTCATTTTCTCTCTTTCTTGCTATCTTTGTTTCCTTTTAATGAATTTCAAGGTTGGTCTGTGATTCTCCTACGTTCTCAAGAAATCCTCATAAACAATTCAATTGAAACTTTCCATTATTTGTAAGACGAAACCATACACCCAGGGGCAGATGTGGAGACGTTCAACGTTGCCCTAAATAGAGACACAGAAGAAGGAGATTTTGCTTTTAACTTCAATCTTTTAATCTCAAGATAATAAACGAGTGAGTTTTATGTTTGGAGGGGTTTATAAATCCCTCATTCTTATTTCAAGGCTTAATGGTAAGAACTGATTTTACGATTTCCAACAATCTGTTAATTTCGCTATCCTACTTCCCTTCTGCACCGCATATGTTGGTCACTTTGAGCGCTGGCTTATCAAGTCCATCCGATAATCATCCAACGGAGATTATTACTACGATAATGACAACAATGACGACAACCCCGACGGCAGGACCCCAAAATGGGGGTTGGAAGCGGCTTAGGACGACAAGAGTTGCAAGAGAAAATGTACTCTTTTTCAGAGAACTTGAAATTGAATTTATAAAAGAGTGATGAAGGGTCAGTGGAGGAGTTCTACAATGAAGTTGGGGTGGGGAAAGGTGTGTTGAAGGTTAATTTGGATGCACAACAAAAAGCACATTTCGGGTAATAACCTTCATATACTACCATCACTGCTAATTCTTCTTCTTCTTCTTGATCTTAATTTGAGACAGAGATTGAGGGATAGAGGGTGTTGTTATTATTTAATTTTTTTAGCTTTCTTTGATTACTCTATCATGTTATGGGAGGAGAAGAGAAGAAAAAAAAGGGAATATATTTTGGCATGCCTTCTGTATGTTTGTTAGTGCAAATTTATTTATTTTTGGCTAGATTTATTTTTAGCGAGGGTTTTCATTACTAGTTTCAAAGATAACAAGGGGGGTATGTCAAAAATTTCCATATTTTTATTGGAGACTGCATCTAATGAGCACACCAAATGGCCAAAAGACCGAAGGACCTTGATAAATGATTAACTTAAAAAACACAAATGAACAAAATAAGGTCGACATTTTTGAAAACTTTGAAACATTTTGGCGTGGCAAAGCAGGCGATGTGGGTGGGAATCTCCTGACGATAAATGGCTGAGAAAATTTTTGATCCTGCAACGTTTTGATCGAGTGATCCTGCCACCTATAGTTAAGTGCCACCTGTCCTGGGGTTAAGGTGGCCCATTACTACAGTTAAGGCCAAGGGTAACATGATCACTGGAGCGCGCATTCTAGCAGAGATCTACAACTGTCGCGTGCATTTTAGCGTCGTCTGACAAGTAGTTCCCCGAGGGACAAAACGCGAGTCGAAACATATTTAAAGGCCTCTTTTGATTCCCGCTGAAATTAATAACGATTTCATTTCGATCTGCTCCTCTCTCTTACTCTCTCTCTCACCCGACATGGAAGCTCGTTCAAGAAGATTTTCGAGCATTGGTTTTCTGGTACTCATCTCCGTCTTACAGGCGAGAAATCGATCTCATCTCAACTCTTCATTTTTCTTTGAATCTTTCGTTTTTCTGTTCCTTTTTTATGGCTCTCCTCGGTCTTGCTTTAAAGATTTCGATTATATATTCGAATTTTAACTTGATAACCTCTAAGTTGTTTTTCGATTCTTCATTTTTCATGTTTTTTGTGTTTAAATTCCTTGTCTCATTTCGAGTTCTGAGATTTGGACTGGTATTGCGCTGATATTATGAATTTGTAGTCTCTTTTTGTTCTTTCTTTGGTGAATTAGGGTTTGCGTGATTTAGGAATAAATGCTGCTAGTGTATCTCGAACCTTATTGTGTCGAAGGGTAAATCATTATTCTTAGGGTTTAATTTTCCTCTTTTATGTTTACATAACCCTCCTGATCAAGGCTTTGAGTGTTTCTCCTTTGGATGTGTCTGTTGAGTGTTTTGCAAATTATTTCTTTCGCTGTTGTTTTAGATTCAAGTTGTCTTGGACCAGTTGTGAATTGGCCTGGCTAACCACCAGCATTTTGAGTTTCTTCTGTATTTGCAAGAAATTGCACTCTAATCTTTGCACTGAATCTATTCACTCTACTGAAGATCCGATTGAGTTGACTATTTCTCACACTCTAATATTCCACTGAAGGTCCGATTGAGTTGACTGTTTCTCACACTCTAATATTCCACAGCGATCTTAGACCTAAATAATTTTATCATAAAATTTTCAATTAGAAACAATAATGTTATCGACATAATGTTGTATTGAGAAAATTCCTGTATCTTGCCATTCTGTTCAATTTCACGTTGAAGTTTTATAAGTGCTAGATTGCTAGGTTATTGCTTGAATGATTTCCTTTTCCTGCCAATGTGACCCCTTTTGTTCCTAGGATTTTCAAAATATGAGGTTTAAATCAGCCTGAAATGTCACTTGTATGATTGCCTCTCTGTCTCTGTTGAATAGGAAAGGTAACAAATACTTCCAGTTTCTTCCCATGGCGATAGGCTCCACAAATAAGCTTTTTGTTGTCTGAGCCAAAGAGGATAGAGTTCAACTTTTCGTGCCCTTTCTGAACACTTACCTGGACTTCCCTTCTTGTAACCTATTTGCATGCAATTTAACTGTTGTGCAAATTTCATTTGATTTAATTGTAGTGCAAATGTCATTTTATATTTTGATTATTAACAATAAAACTGTTATTAATATAAGGAGAAATACAAGAGAGAAGGAAAAAAAAAATACAAGGATAAGAGAGAAGCAAAGTTGCCAAGGTACATCGGAATTAAGAATACACAGAGGTTCTATCCACTTTCTCTGTCTATGATGTCAGTCCTTTCATTGGATGACTTTAGACAATATATGCTGGTTTGATCATCTAGTCAGTGTAAATTTCAGGTTGAGAAACTAAGTTCATATACCGATCTTTTTGTAGCGGGTAGTTGCTAGTCGCTAAACAAAATTTTCAAAAAAATCACTCGCACCGGATTACCGATTACCCTGCCGAAGAAAAAAAAATTTCAATTTGGTTAGGAGCATAAGAACCAAGATCCAAGTACGGTCATTGAATTTCATGCATGCAAATTAAGGTGTTAATCGATACGATACGGTATTACCTGTCGGCCACTGGGCCGGAAATTAATAAATTGGTAATTACATGATAGTCCTAATCGAAATGTGTGGTCTGGATTCAATATTCGGACCCGAGGACTAATTTGCACCAAAATCCCTTCATCAAAATCTTGTCTTTAACTCATGTTCATTCTTCTTCTGCATTATTGGCTCTTCTTTCAATTTGCTCTGGCCTACATGAAAGAAAAAATCAATGGAGTGAGAAAATTCGCTTATCAAGAACAGATTTTTGACACGGCCGTTGACGAGAACAGGTTTTTGACTGTGAATATTTTTCTAAGAAGTAAAACAATAAATAAATAAAACAAAAGCGTGGGAAAACGAAGTAAAAAAAACAGAGGAGAGAACGTGATAGAAAAATGAAAAATAAGTTCCAAGACTTATTATAAGCTCTATTGTCGTCTTTGCTTCTCTCTTCTATTTCTTTTTTCTCTTCTCTGTTTCTTAAAACCAAAAGAGAAAGAAGAAGAATAAAACCATGTTTATCTCTGCAACTACTTAGGATCAAAAAACGATAAGGAGGTCTATATGGGTAATTGTTGGGGAACTCCGGTTGATAATCGAAGCTCAAGCACCACCAGACCTTCAAGTCCAGGTACACCAAGTTGGGAAGAAAAAGATTGATTTTTTTTTCCTGGGTTTTTGAAATTCTCAGTTTTTCTCATTTGGGTTTATTTCAGCTATGTAATTTTTCTTTTTTTTGGTCTTGTGTTGAAAGAAATTCTTTAATTTCCATAAATTTCAGTTGGGTATCTTTGTTCTTATAATCTACTGTTAGATCTCATGCCTTTCTTCATAACTCTCTGTAATCTCGAATGGCTTTCTTCCTCATTTCAATTCACATAAATCACTTATTTTCTCTGGCACATACTTAGGGACATCGAAGAACAACAGCAACGAAGGTGGATTATCGGGAAACAGTCGGTTTGTGGCAAGCCAAAACCTCGTCGAGGAGTATCCGATCGGGCAGATCTTGCCTACCCCGAACTTGAAAATTTTCACTTTTGCAGAATTGAAGAGTGCAACAAGGAATTTCAGATCGGATACAGTGCTTGGTGAAGGAGGTTTTGGGAGAGTTTTCAAAGGTTGGATCGATGAGAAGACTTTCGCACCGTCAAAGATTGGTAGTGGAATGGTCGTTGCAGTCAAGAAACTGGATCCAGAGAGCATGCAGGGGTTGCAGGAATGGCAGGTAATTCAATTCAACTCAGCTCAAGAAATAAAAACCTGTTTTAGTTTTGGGGTCTGTTTGGTTTTGTTTTATTTTTTTATTTTCTACATTTATATTATCATTTATTTATTTATTGTGGTAGATTAGGCATGTTTTCATTTTCTAATTTAGGTTTTTTTTTTATTTTTGTATTTGGGCATTTCATTATTAATTACGTAAATAGAATCTAGGCGTGGAAATAATGCCATTAAAATTTTCAATTAATGTCACATAATATGATTGACTATTACATTTTTCTTTATTTTGGCGGGCCGGGGGTTGGGGGTTAGACAGGCGGGTTCAAACCCAAGTTGTGATATCAACATTCGTAAACCTTACCAACTTAGCAAACTGGCACCCTCATCTTAGACTAAGACCATCCCTCTTGTGGTTGTTGATTTCTTATTTCTCAGTTTTATTGAGCTTGTTCTTTCTGTTCTTTTTCTCTGTTTGGTGGTATTTCTTAGGGACAAATCTAGTCTGCAACTGTTTGCAGACTTAAAAGTACGCAAACATTGTCAGTACTGTTGGATGTCCCTTGAAAAATGTGTTATTTCAATGTTTTCAAAAAAAATAATTTAGAAATTAAAAACACGCTTTTCAAGGAGTATTCAATGGTGGAGACTAGATTTGTACCTTAGTGATATTTTTTCGATTTTTCTCTTAAGTTTTTCATTTTGTTCTTCCCCCTTTCATGAATTTTTCATTTTTTTTGGTATTTTTATTTTTATTTTTATGAGATGACTTTTATATTAATTTTGTTTAATCTTTCCTTTTTCTTTCAAGCATCTCATGGTTAATTATAAAAACAAATATAAAAGTCTTAGTAATGGTTCAATTAAAAAATTATAATGTGGTTATTCTTTTTTCTTTTTGGATGTGTGGAAGTGTCACCAATCGTGGAGCACTCTATGTATACATTGCAGGTGGGTCCACAGTACCTTCACCTGTCAAAATTATGTGGACCCTACCCTTAGATGTAGAGATGGCGCACATCCTGATTGGCAACACTCCACGCATCGAAAAAGCCCACACCACAAAAAAAAATTTGCACATGGATGTGGTAGGCCTAAGCCACGTACATTGTCCCAGTTACCAGACCACTCTTTCATGGGCCGGAGCCCTACTACTAAAATTATCCTAGCCGATTGATCAAGATACTTTGAGGTTGGATGGCCAGAATTCTGCACTGATGGATGGTTAGAATTGTGGCAACTCAAGGTATAGTTAAAGGACAGAAAATTAAAATAGAAAAAGTTTGATTTGCCAATGGGGCTTTTGATGAAATGAGAGTAAAAAATGGAGAAAAAAAAAGATCTACTTGGACAATTGCCTTAATAGTACTAGGGGGCGGCATGTGCGCTGCACTTGAGTGATAGTAGGGCATCATCTATGTTGATGAGGGACCACAGTTTGAGCCATGTGGCACCCTCAATCTTAGAGACGACTGACCGTATGGAATGGGCTTATAGATCAAAATTCAACCTGATTAGTAATTTCTATCCGTTGGGGTTCAAACCGGCAAGACTTACCACCTCAAAATGGCAATTGGATTATGTTGCTATCTTATCTCTACTATCCCTTATCATTTATCTCTACTATTTTGTATTTTTATTTTTTTGACGTTTGAGGATATCCGGGCCTCTTAGAGCACACTACCAATCCTCCAGGACACGTGTACCCATTCAACATGCGTCGAACTCAGGACCTCCTACTTTCTATAGTGGGGTCCTGTGTTATTTGAAGTTTGATGGTGCTAGAGTACTGTACGTAAAGGCAAGACACCAAGGCCCAGCTTTTTTCCTTAAGGGCATTTTCATACTTTTATGTAGAGATACGAAACCGTAGTATTGTCTTTGGGGTTATATATATACCTCAGTTGATCACAGGTGGTTATTCATCATATTGCGAGTGTTTCTTTTTTGCCTCAGAGCATAGTGTGGAATCAGTGTGGATCTGTAGAGGTACCTCAATCTAGAGGGAACCATGTAAATATGTGTTGTGGGTGATTTCATCTTTATTCTTTGGGAATTTTTGACATACCCCCCCCCCCCCCCCCCCCCCCCCCCATGTTATCTTTAAAATTTGACATACCCCCCCACAATTTGAAAAGGCACATAACCCCTTATGACTCAGTCCACTGTTATTTGACTAGTGTTGACCACTAATTTCTTTATTAAATGGCAAAAATGCCCTTGTTTTCAACCTTGGAACAAGGGTTTGGGCAAAAACCCAAACCCCAAATCAAACGGTTGTGGTGGACGGCTAGCCAAGAGATTCCAATGGGTTGGCCGTCCATCACCGGCGACCAACCAACCAGAGTCTCATGGCCAGCTTCACCACTCCGGCAATAATTTAAAACCCAAGGTAAAAAAAACAGTATAAAATTTTAGTTTTAAAATTTTCATTAGCATAAATGAAAAACAAGACAAAGCAATTTATATTTTAAACTTTTGAGATGTGGATTTTGGAAAGATGGGTTTTCTCAATTCTAAAATATTCCTTCATGAGTTTTATCTATTTTTTTGGAGGTTTTTTCTTCTCAATATTTGCTTAATTCATTAAAAAAAAAAAAAATCTGAAGGCTACCAACGGGGGTTTTAATTTTTATTTTTAATCTCCTCTTTTCATGTTTGATTTGGGGTTTGGGGTTTGGGTTTTGGCCTAAACCCAAAGCCTTGTTCTAAAGTTCCCTTATTCTTTTGATTGTTTAGGGTGCGTTTGATACGCGTGCAAATTGGATGTGCAAATAGGTTTACGCATGCAATTGTTTCCCACCCATGTTTGGTACGCGTGCCTTCGGCAATTTGTACATGTACACGGGAAATGAATGCTCATTCTCGTTAGCAATTAAAAACCCATTTCGCCCCTTGTACAAATTAAAATCCAATATTTTCTCAAATCAAGCCTTATCTTTCTAAAAAATAAAACAGAAATAATGGAAAAAGTAGTCTTGAAATTGAAAATTTTAAAAAATGAGAAAAAGGGCAAAAAAATAATGAAAAAATAATGACCCTTTTTTTCACAAATTTTTAAAAAGAAACTATCATTATTTTGTTACAACAGAAAATAACGATCGTTATTTTTTTACCATTTTAATGGTACATAACATAACGGGGGAGGTCCAAATCCGTTACAACGGCCGTTATTTTTGCCATAACGGATTCAGACCTCCCTCATTACATTATATACTGTTAAAACGCTGAAAAAATATATCAGAAAATAACGACCATTGTTTTTTGAAAAATTTTGTGAAAAAAAACATCCAATATTGCCATTTTTTTTCTGTGTTTTTTTTTTTTTTTTTGAAAATTTAAAATTCATGTTCAAATATATGGGGCTCACGTATTAAGTACGAAAAATTCGATTTTTTTTTCCGTACCTAATATATGAGGCCCACATATTTTGTGCTTTCCTAATTAAGCATGCGCGCGAACCAAATGGTAGTAAATATGAACAATTTGTAAATTTTGAAATTTGCATATGCAAAGTTAGTATGAACTAAACTTAAAAAAAAAAAATAGTATGGGTGTGCAAACCATTGCATGCACAAAATATTGCACGGGTAATTGTTTGCATGCATACCAAACAGGCCCTTATTGTTTCTTTCTTCCCAACATCCTGGCCATCTCCGCCCAGCCCTTAGGTTATCTTACTCCTATAGTGAGGTGATCTCTCCACTCACCTCCGTGGAAGTGAGCAAAGCCTATATCTCCAAGGGACGTTTTTTCGCCACTTATTCTTCAAAAACATATTTATTGATCATATAAATAGGGCCCAGCATTTTAGTAACTATAAAACCTTTTTTTTTTTTTTTTCATTTTTCTTCTTAATTACATGTACACATCGAGCATGCAGCGTGCGCCTCTCCACTAGTATATTTTATACACGTAAATATTATTATTATTTGATAAACATACAATGGACGAATTCTTAATTCTTATGTAGGGAGTGCACGTGGTTTGATTTAATTCTTTTTGTTTAATAATCTATTGTACTCATGAGCTCGATCTTCTTCATTATCTTTTTCTTCTTACCGATATTTTACGTAGAAAATTTTGTACAATTTTAAAAACGCGTGGCCATTGCTCTCTCTCTCTCTCTCTCTCTCTCTCTCTCTCTCTCATCTCCTTTTGTGTGTGGAACAGTCGGAGGTGAATTTCTTAGGGAGGCTATCTCATCCCAACCTTGTAAATCTACTGGGTTACTGCTTGGAGGATAAAGAGCTCTTACTTGTTTATGAATTCATGCAGAAGGGAAGCTTGGAAAACCACCTATTCCGAAGTAAGAAAATCCAACATTTTTTTCTTTCCTTGTGTATTTACACAGTGTAAATGGACCGGGCCTGGGTCTTGCTTTTTATAAATTGTGATTTGAATAGGCCCCAGCCCAAGGTCCGATCTGATTCAATTCAAATCCAGGCCCGAAACCTCAAACGGGTTCAGCCCGGCCTGTTTACATCCCTATCCTGTTTATTATGTAAATTAGACATACCTATCTAGATTTTAGATTCAGAAAAGTACACTTGCGTAGCTCCCTTGATCATTTGGCCGGTATTGACTAATTTTAACACAAAATGATGAAATTGTACTCTACTGAGGGTTAGTTTTGTCATTCTATGTTAATTTTGGTTAAAGTCAATTGTCAAAGGGGGCAAGTCTAAACTTTCTGAGAGCAGGGAGGCATGTCAAATCTACCTATAATAAATGTGGATAGTAAGTCAAAAGTAAACCCTAATGCTCAAATTCCTATGGTTAAAATCAACCCATGAAAGTAACTTCAATCCAACGCATATAAACCACTGATCATGTTTTGGTGCGTACGTCCACCTAGTGATTGGCCAAACATCCATACAGTCAGCTTCCACTAAGAGTGTGCCACACGGCTCATATTGTGGCGGAAGTCTTACTCCTCAATAGGCAAATGCCCTTTTAAAGGGCCTCTGTCAGGTACAGACGCCCTTTAAAAAAAAAGACGTTTATTTGTCAACTATTCCAGCCTTAATTTTTGGCAAACACCCTTTGAAAGGGCGTCTAGTTACCTTTTTGGTAAATTTTCAAAAGTTATTTTAATTTTTGTAAATAGTTTAGAATTATTTTTTGTTTAAGAAATTTTCCGTGTAAGTAACGCTAAGGGACCTTTATAACATTATAACGGACCATTTACAACCTTGCCTAAAACCAACACTATGATTAAGATTGTCCACCTCTTTTAATTTACTGTCGTTGGATTAAGATTCCAAGTTGGTATCAGATCAATAGAAACCGCACATCAGATACTAAACCATGTCCAACATCGTTCTTGCGTAGGGAGCGTATCAATCCAACCATTTTCATGGGACATACGGCTCAAGATAGCAATAGGTGCAGCTCGAGGACTGGCTTTCTTGCACGAGTCGGAAAAGCAAATCATCTACAGGGACTTCAAGGCCTCTAACATCCTGCTCGACGGGGTAGTACAAGTGATTCGAAACTTCAAATAAAAAAAATTAAAAATATATATTTAACTAAAATGTGCTCATGTTTTGTTTTCTTCTGTAGAATTTTAATGCAAAAATATCGGATTTTGGGTTGGCGAAAAATGGTCCCGCAGTTGGCGACTCACACGTTACCACACGTGTCATGGGCACATATGGGTATGCAGCTCCAGAATACGTCGCCACAGGTAAATATCTGATTCCTCTTTTGATTCCTACTAATTGGATGATGAACATATGGGAAACTCCTAAACCATTTGATTGGGAGTGTACGTGGGGATGTGTGAAGGTATAGCCTTAACTCAACCTGGGCTTTGCCCAACCCCAAGAAACCAATTTTTGGTTGGGCTTAAGATGGGAATTAGTTAGATGTTGGGCCGAGCCCAACCCATTTATTTGATTTGCGTTTGAAATCCAGTGCATTCCTTTCTCATGGCTTGGTGGGGGCATCCAAGGATGAACCTACCCAATGTTTAATCAATCACATTCTTATGGACGGACAGGAAAAGTTTCCCATAATGGATTATAATTTTAAAATAGCGAGACACAAGAATTGTTCTTGTGGATGAGTTTTGGGCTTACGGCCCATCTAAGACGTAGCCCAGAACTACATTGGAGAGTTTATCAACATATTTTGCTGCGTATAAATGTACGGAAAATTTTTAGTTGCAGAGGACTTTGGGCCCACTAACCGCATGCATGTTTAGTCCATCCATTGGTGGAAATGTATACCAAAAATCAGCTTGAGTGAGAATTCCTAGCCGTTTGATTAACCAAAATATATGCAAAAATCTTGAATCCAACGGCTAGAATCAATTCTAAAAAGTGCTAAAATCTATGGTCAGAGAAAACCAATCAGACTGATTTTTGGTATGTATATCCACCAAGAGGTTGCTAAAGATCCATGTGGTTAGTGGGCGCAAAAAATGAGCTATGTAGGGCCACGAGAGCCCTCTGCATCCAAAGTTCGTTGTCCCTGGATAAAATAGCTAAGAGACCCATTGGTCTGAACAAATAACAAAAGTGCCCTCATCGAACAGGTCATTTGTATGTGAAGAGCGACGTATATGGCTTCGGCGTGGTGCTGCTCGAGGTGCTAACAGGCCAACGAGCGCTCGACACAAACCGGCCAAGTGGGCAACATAATTTGGTAGACTGGTTAAAGCCATCGTTGTCGGATCGAAGAAAACTGACTCGCGTAATGGATCCGCGGCTAGATGGTCAGTATCCAGTTAAAGGTGCAGTACAGGCAGGTCAACTTACTCTGAAATGCCTCGGACCCGATCCTAGGAATCGTCCATCCATGAAAGAAGTTGTGGAGGATTTGGAACGGATCGAAGCCATTAAAGAAAAACCGAAGGAGTCGCGAAGCAGCTCTTCACATCCCACAGGTGGAAATCGCCAGAGCCAGCAGCCGGTGCCCCATCGTTCCCCAGTTCGTTCGAAGCATGATGGAGCACGTGCCTATCCACTCCCATCCAAAGCAATTTAACTATTCAGAGGACTCCAGTGAAATACAAGTCCATGCACACACCTGTGAGCCTGATTTTTTTCATTTCGATCGGCTTGCCTCACCAATTTGGTTGACTTGAGTAGATGCCTCAACCATTGTCATGTAGAGGGGAGGGCATGGGCTACCTAAAGTGTAGGTTACATCCACAGGAAGTGTCACTAAAAAAAAATAACTTGAACGAAAACTATTTCTCGCGGTTACTCTTGACCTCTCCCTCCACGTGTCACAACATGGTAGAGGGTTGAGGAAAGGTTTTTCGTTTTCTTTTTCTTTTCTTTTCTTTTTTATGGAACAATCCCAATTTCTTGTTATGTGATATCTTTTCATATGGAACGATTCCGATGTACACACGTGTGATGTGTGAGAGTGATGCTTTGATCATATCAAAATGAAATATCTTTCTCTATTTAAAGGCAACCTATCAGTGCAAGTCATAGGTTCGAAGCCTTGCCGATCATCAGATGATCTGGATCAGGATCGGAAGGCACTATTTGCTTAAGGTACCTCACATTGCTCAAGCAAGATGTCCCGAGACAGAGTTAGATCAGATTGGAAGATCAGCACCCGCACCCACTGATCTGGAAACTTTCATCACGGTGCAAGTCATTCCAATTTATCATTGCATTTCAAAATGAAACAGGGTGGGGCTCAGGAGACCCCTTTTTCTGACCCTTCTTGGGACTCGGGAGTCGTGTTCTTAGCCGTGGATTCCTAGAATCATATTGTGGTAGATAGTGCTGAGCTGGCATTCACTTTTTGCCAGTGCTCAACTACCATTGGATTTGTGAATCCAACGGCTGATAACACAACTCCCAAGAGGGGTTAGAAATAAGGGGTCCTCGCCTGAGCCATTCTTTTAATTGTCCAGCTATAAATTTTACAAGAACATTAGGTTGTTCATAGGGTTTCACAATCCGAACTTTATAAATTAGGCTGCATTTGTTTCGTACAAACGTGCGCACAACTCAACTAAAAAATGTGTGTTTGCTTGCACCAATGTGCACGACTCTTAATGTGCATCAGGCCCCTCAATGTGCGCCAATGTACGTGTTGCAACACCCCTCTTGAGAATCGAAACACGCGTGAAATTATGTGTTACAACACGCGCCGTTGTACCACAAGAGAAACTTATGGTGCATCGCACGGTGCATCACATTATATTTAAATAATAATTTTTACTATATTGTATATATTATATATTACATAAAATAATATATATAATATTATTACAATATTAATATTATATAATATTAATATAATTCATTATAATATATATTATATTATATTATATTATATTATATTTATATAATATATCTAATATATATAATATTAAATATTATATAATATACGGAAAATTTCTGAAAAGAAAATAAAATTTAAATAATTTACAAAAAAGAATACAACTTTTCTCAAATCCCAAAAAAGAAAACTAAACACCCTTTAAAAGGGCGTTTCATTACTTGTCACATCTTTATCAAAAAAACGCTCTTTTAAAGGGCGTTTATTAGTAAAAAAACGTCATTTTAAAGGGCATTTTTCAGAAATAAACGCTTTTTTAAAAAACGTATGTCAGGTTCTGAGTGACGTCTGACAACTGACAAACGTTATTTTAAAGGGCGTGTGTCAGTGAAAAACACCCTTTAAAAGGGCTTTTTTTGAGAACTAAAATCAACGCCCTTTTTAAGGCGTTCTTATAGCCGTTGAATGCAACCATTTTTTGAGAACTAAAATCAATGGCTAAAAATCATTAAACAAGCTGATTTTTTGTATGAATGTCTATTAAGGAGTGGGCTAAACATCCATGCGGTCTGTGAGCCCAGATGACAGTGGTGACTACCAAAAATGCCGCTTCGGCAAATGAAAAGATCTTAGGTACTAAAACCTCCCAAATTCTCACAGTTGAGATCAACCCATGAAAATAAGTCTAATCCAACGCCTATAAATCACTAATCAGGCTGAGTTTTGATTTGTAGGTCCACTTAGGGATTGGCCAAACATCCATACCGTCAGAGTCCTCTAAGAATGTGCCACGTGGCTAATATTGTGTCCTGTAACACCGGAGCCTGAGCCCAAAAACACAGGGAACCCCAATTTTTACGCCCATTTTGGCATACCCAGAAGATGAATCAATGGCTGGTTTTTGGTAAGGATGATCTCTACGGTGAGGAGATCATCCTCACAAAAATTCAAATCATTCCGATATTCATAGACTGGTTTAGAAGTTGAGAAATTATGGGTCGTTGATTTTTACTGTGTAGGCCAAAATGGGGGTCCCCCAAGCCCCACCAAAAAAAAAAAAAAAACATACCTGAGTTTTAATCGGAGGAGGCCGCTTCGATCGGAGAAAGGAGGCTGTACGGAGACCGCTGGAGAGAGAGAGGGGAGAGTTCGCCGGAGAAAGCACAGAGAGAGAAGAGAGGCGGGAGAATAGATGAAAGTGACTTAAGATGAATTTAAGTCGTCGCCTAGCAGACGCCCTTTGAAATGGCATTTTTTTCCATAAAAATGTTTTTAAAAAAAACATTTCTTAGGAATAAACGCTCTTTAAAATGGCGTCTGTCAAGCGTGTCAGCCATCAGTCATTCGTTAGTCAGTCGGCGACTAATTCGACTGATAGCCTGACGAAACGCCCTTTGAAATGGCGTTTCGTTTTCTTTTTTGGGATTTGAGAAAAGTTGTATTCTTTTTTGTAAATTATTTAAATTTTATTTTATTTTCAAAAAAATTTCGTATAATATATTATATGTATATTTAAACCGTATAAAAATATTTAAATATACATGACAGTCTGAAAACGTGTATGTATAATTTTATATAATATGATGCGATACATCGAATCAGATGCAACATCCACCATCATTTGTATAAACAAATGCATATAATCAATTTTCACAAGTAATATGTTAAGTTTGTCCAAACATCATATATTAGAATTCGCGACCATTGAATGTGTGCGTATTCAAAGTGTGTACGTCCAAAAACACGCGTGAAAAAAAAAAAAATAAACGCACCTTAACTCACAATCCACCCCTCCACCATATGCATGTGTGTCTCGCTAGTAATTTTCATTTGTTATTGTTATTTGGTTAATTAGGACCTAGTAATTTCTAAATTTTATAAAGGGTACGTCGGGTTCCCGAGACTTGTCTTTTTTGACAAGCCCCCAGGACTTAGATTCTCTAGCATGGATTTCAAGAATCTAACCGTTGTGATAGTGCCAAGATGGCATTCCCTTTTTGCATGCAAAAGCAAATCACGGTTGGATTCTCAGAATCCACACCAGAGAATTCAAGTTCTAAGAGCCTGTTAGAAAAAATTCCGAGAGCTTTATCCTTTTACAGGTGGTAGCACCTTACACGTGGCACACTCTTAGAGACTACTGACCATATGGATGTTTGGCCCCCCCTTAGGTGGACCCACATGAAAAAATCACATGATTAGTGATTTCTAAGCATTTGGTTGGGGTCGTTTTCATAGGTTGATTTTTAACTATAGATTTTGAACATTATTTTGGGTACAATGATCCAAAGGTTTAAGATAATCGAATGGTATGGGAAGTGATTAAGAGTTTATACAGTTGAAACTTAAGGAGAGAGCTCATTAATGAGTTTTTGTACCTTGCCGGCAATGAAGTAGAATTTTGATAATAATGTATGTCCCTCATCAATGATGATGCAGAACCACAATATGATTAAATGGCATGAACAAGCAATAATTAAAGATTTTTTTTTGTGAATATTTGATTTTATTGAAATAATAGAGCACTTCTCTTTAGAGTTTTTGGGATCAACACCCTTCGGTCTATACATTCTGAAGAGTGCTGCCTGAATTGACTTTGCCCACCCAAAATTATAAAGTAAAAAAGAACTAGGATCATTATTGGCTCACTGGAGTGTAGACGGCCTAGCCATGAAACTTGCCGGGCCGTCTAAACTCCGATGGGTTGGTTGCCGATTATGGGCGGCCAACCCACTGGAGTCTCATGACCGGCCACCCACCACAATTGTTTAATTGGGTTAGGGTTTGAACCAGACCCACTTAGTTTCAATGTTGAAGAAAGGGGTAGTTCTATCCTACAAAACAAAATTGCTTGTCACTTTCAGTCAAGAATGGTTAAGGTACAGTCAGTGGTGGATCCAGGAAGGGCCCGGGGGGAAGTACTTCTTTAAAAAAAAATTTTTTTACTTCCCCAAGTACCTTTCCCTTTGGTTTTCCTTGAGTTCGCCTCCCTCTGATTTTTTGTTTTCTGCAATTTTGCACCCCTTAACAAATTTTTTTGTGATTTTGCCCACCCTTGATCAAAATCCTGGCTCCGCCACGGTGTACAATGGACCTGGTCATAGTGGTATGTCGAATTTCAAAAATAATGCGGGAGGTATGTCAAAAATTCCCTTATTTTTATTGGAGACTGCATCTATGAGCACACCAAATGACCAAAAGACCAAAGGACCTCTATTAAACGAATAACTTAAAAAACACAAATGAACAAAGTAAGGACATTTTTGAAAACTTTGAAACATTTTGCCGTGGCAAAACAAAACAGGAGATGTGGGTGGGAATCTCCCGACGAAAATGGTTGAGAAAATTTTTGATTCTGCAACTTTTTGATTGAGTGATCCTGCCACCTATAGTTAAGTGCCACCTGTCCTGGGGTTAAGGCCAAGAGTAACTATAGTTAAGACCAAGGGTAACATGATCACAGGATCGAAAAAATTTCTCTCGACGGCTGGACCGTTGGGACTACGATGTTAGAGTATATCGTTCTTAAGCGAATCAAGATCGGCCCATGTACGCACAGAGCGCATTCTAGCAGAGATCTACAACTGTCGCGTGCATTTTAGCGTCGTCTGACAAGTAGTTCCTCGAGGGACAAAACGCGAGTCGAAACATATTTAAAGGCCTCTTTTGATTCCCGCTGAAATTAATAACGATTTCATTTCGATCTGTTCCTCTCTCTCTCTCCCGACATGGAAGCTCGTTCAAGTAGATTTTCGAGCATTGGTTTTCTGGTACTCATCGCCGTCTTACAGGCGAGAAATCGATCTCATCTCAATCTCTTCAGTTTTCTTTGAATCTTTCGTTTTTCTGTTCCTTTTTATGGCTCTCCTCGGTCTTGCTTTAAAGATTTCGATTATATATTCGAATTTTAACTTGATAACCTCTAAGTTGTTTTTCGATTCTTCATTCTTCATTTTTCATGTTTTTTGTGTTTAAATTCCTTGTCTCATTTCGAGTTCTGAGATTTGGACTGGTTTTGCGCTGATATTATGAATTTGTAGTTTCTTTTTGTTCTTTCTTTGGTGAATTAGGGTTTGCGTGATTTATGAATAAATGCTGATAGTGTATCTCGAACCTTGTGTCGAAGGGTAAATCATTATCCTTAGGGTTTAATTTTCGTCTTTCATGTTTACATAACCCTCCTGATCAAGGATTTGAGTGTTTCTCCTTTGGATGTGTCTGTTGAGTGTTTTGCAAATTATTTCTTTCGCTGTTGTTTTAGATTCAAGTTGTCTTGGACCAGTTGTGAATTGGCCTGGCTAACCACCAGCATTTTGAGTTTCTTCTGTATTGGCAAGAAATTGCACTCTAATCTACTCACTCTACTGAAGGTCCGATTGAGTTGACTATTTCTCACACTAATATTCCACTGAAGGTCCGATTGAGTTGACTGTTTCTCACACTCTAATATTCCACAGCGATCTTAGACCTGTATAATTTTATCATAAAATTTTCAATTAGAAACCTTAACGCTATCGACTTAGCATTGTATTGAGAAAATTCTCGTATCTTGCCATTCTGTTCAATTTCACGTTGAAGTTTTATAAGTGCTAGATTGCTAGGTTATTGCGTGAGTGATTTCCTTTTTCCTGCCAATGTGACCCCTTTTGTTCCTAGGATTTTCAAAATATGAGGTTTAAATCAGCCTGAAATGTCACTTGTATGATTGCCTCTCTGTCTCTTATGAATAGGAAATGTAACCAATACTTCCAGCTTCTTCACAGCCTGAAATCAGCTTGATTTCGTATTATTTTTATCACCATTCTACGTGAATGTCATGGGACGAGGTAGAGGATCAAGCTACCCGCCTTCCAATCTCTTAAAATATCACAAATATTCACTCCTTTAAAGTCCTTCGATGCAAGAGCCCGAATGAGGGTATCACCTAATCCTCTCAATTTATCATAGAAAAACTTGAGAATTTTCAGAAGTCTTCTATTTTCTTTTTATCCAAACTCCTCATAAGATGGCATATGAGAACTTTTCCAAAGCACGGCCATGAATACCATACGGATCTGTATTCCATTGGAAGGGAACACCCAAAAGATCTCTACATGATTGAAGAAGTGGTACTAAACCTTTATAGTCATCTCATAATGAATAAGAAGATGATCAACCGTTTTACAATCTTTGATGTGCATAACACAAATGTGGAAGAGATAGCGTTACTCTTTCTTTTTTAGAGGACACCGTTTCAGCTTGTTGCATGTTTAGGTAAAAAGAGGATTGTGAGTTGGTGTTAATTACTTATCTAAAAAATAATGAAGAAGATAAAAAGGCTTCTATGTGCAATTGATATGCTTTAAGCTTAATTTTTACATGTACACCTATGTCAGGCTTAATCATTTGATAGTCCCATCGCATTTTTTGTTCCTCACTTTCACATTTAGAGCTTGAAATTTTATTGTATTTGTTTCCCAGGATGGAAAACACATTTGATAGCATTTTCATCACAAAATGCAATTAGCTTATTCCACTAACTTAATCTAATTATGATTGTTTTCTTAACTAGATTGTGCTAATGATTTATTATCATTCAGCGAGGAAATTTTATGCATTAGTACGGGTGGTACATGGCTGATTGCTTCATTATGTTGTCTAATGGTTATCTCCCACAAATATTTTACTTCGTCAAATTGGCTGCTTCTTTTTACCTTACTATGCTTTACAGATGCATGAGAGCACCAATTTTTCTCATCAAAGTATTGCCATATATTCATCCATGCAGGTCATGTTCCTTATGGCTCTAGTAAGAGCAGATACAGCAGATATTCCAGTCATGTAAGTTCGCTCACAAACATGTTTCTTTAAAGTGAGATCTAAATAATATGTATGTTTGTACAGATATGTACGTACGTACGCACATGCAGATATTCCAGTACCACACATGCAGATGTGTGTGTGTGTGTGTGTGTGTGTGTGTTGATCTCAGTTGCAGGAAACGTTTATAATATTATATAGAGTGATGCTCTCGCTCTAGAACCGCATTTCCACTCTTCGGACTTGGGAGCTCTTTGGACTCGTGGTTCTAAGTTGATAGAAACCTGAACTTGTTTGAGACAAATTCTAAACAACAAGGGCTGAATTTTGGAACAAGCAAACAAAGCTTATCGATTCTCTTAGTTGTGAAAACTTAAGAAGTTACAATTTTCTACCACAAAAATAACATTATAATCTTCAAATAGAATTTGTTAATTACTAATTTATCATATTATTTGGACCTTTAACAATTAATATGTATATTATGAATATCCTTCTAAAATAATATAGGTCTCTTTAATACACACACACACATGTATATACGTATGTATGTATGTATTGTACGCTTCTCAGACGTTCCAAACCATAGGGCTTCCTTAAAACACATGCTCCCATATCCGCTTTCGCTGCATGCAACTAAGGTATTGATAGAAGAACCCCGAAAGGTTTACAAAAGGGGAATAGGCTGAGATAAACAGAAACCTAAATCCCAAGGATAAAAAATCCCATGGGACAGAAAGCTAAAGAAAAGAGTCCCAATTAGAATAAAAAACTGTTTACAAGAGTCCTTTGAATTCCTTCAATATCGTGCTGCAAAAAAAAAAGCAAAGACCCTTCCTGTAATTTGAGCAACAGATTCTTCCCTGTTCTCAAAAGTTCTGCCATTCTTCTCTTTCCATGAACACCAGCAAATGGAAAATGGGAGGAATCTCCAAAGTCCAAAGAATGCAACCCCAAGTTCCGAACTGCCTACTAATTGAGCCTGAAAACTCAATACGAAAAGCCCGAAAGAAGTGATTCCATACCCATGATGAGTAATCGCAATGCATGAAGGATGACCTACAGATTCAGCCCTGTTTTTACAAAGAGAGCATGTGATGATTATAACCATGCCTCAACTAATCAAATTATCCACTGTATATTCTTCGTTAAAAAAGAATGCATATGTATATGTTGCCATCATATCATTCTTCAGTATACCTTACGTTGAATTTCGAATCTAAAAATTTCTAATTTTTATGTAGTACTAGACATGGCGCCTTCATTTTGATCCCTTGTTTATTGTGCTTTCCATTTTGCTCCTTCCAGTCGAAGGGATATTAAAGGATATCGGCCCCTGTATGACTGTGAGCGATGCAGTGACAGAAAGGTTTCAAACTCACCTTTTCCTACGACTTTGACAAAATGGAATACTGTTTCCTGTACTTTCAGATCTCTTTACACTCTTGTATGTTTCTTTACTGGTAAATCAGAACCTTGCCACTAAATCATATGCATTTCCAAGAAGTAGATGAAATACAGAATACAAGTTAAACAGCCTGTACTACTTGCTGGATCTGTAGAAGACATTGTCCGAACATTGCTGATATGAACAAATGGGGAGTCATTGCTATGTTTTAGCATTTAGTATTCCTTTAACATCTTTTGTTGGCATCCTGTTGATGCCCTCTTCGGGATCTTAAAATGCACTTTTTCTCCATACTCTGCAAAGAACCATGCAAATTCATGGGCATAAAATACTTGAGTTCTTGAGCCATCAAATATGATGTATACTGGCATAAATGCCTTCTGGTTCCAGTTGTGATGGCCTTCTTACTGATGTTGAGTTCATTGCGTCAGTAGGACCCTACTGACAAGCAACAGAGTGGGGCTTAAGTGTTAGTGCAATTTAAGTATCTATTAGAATTTCAGTTTACATTTTGCCAATACTTATGGTGACTCAAAATGAAGTCGATTACATGGATTTTCTTAATAAAAAGTACATATGGTAAAATAAATTCATCAGGATATTGCTTCCATGAGAGGATAAATCTTAATGTAAACGGAATCAAACTATTGAAGACAGAAGTAAGTTGGAAGAATTATTATAAGTTGAGGAAGAGGAAGCAAGGACATTCATTCAGGATCTTATTATCTATAAAGAGATTTTACTGGGCCATTAGTAGATGTTGGAGACTCTTAAAATGCTATTTCGTGGGTATCTTATATGAGTTGGGTCCATGGAGACTGGACAGCATCATTGATCGTGTCCTGGAGGTGGGTAGTGTAATTGATTACTTCTCTTACTCTTTGGGAGACATGCAGAAACCAGTGTAAATAGAGACTTTTTGTGCATAGGATATTTTGACACGCCTTATCTTGACACATCATTTTACAGCCCATTCCGACAATTCTAGCCTTATGAAAAGTGATTACAATTTAAAAAATTCTGGACTGTTAGTGTCCTCATCAACTTTAAGTCCACATTTAATAGGGTTACAAAATTTTGAACGGGCTGATTTTTTTTTGTGAGGATGATTTCCATATCATTAACTGTTTGAATAGAAACTTCTGAAGTAACATATCATTAACTGGTCGATGAATCAAAATTGTAGAGTATAAAGAGAAACTTTTGAAGGCAAAAGTGAGCTGGGAATCAATGAAAATGGTAGCCCTACTAATGTTCTTGAAATGGAATATTAGTAGGAATGAAAACAGATATTGTATATGTACAAGGGATAAATCACCGTAGCTGTGGATAGTCTATGACATCAACATGTACTGCTCTCATCTTATTCATCAGATGGACTAAATGCTGGCTGTGCAGGAGGATTTCAATAAAGACACTTCAGCTGTTCAAGTTGAAAACCATCCATGGGAAGAGGTAAGTAAGAATCTGTTTTCTTCATCACAGCTAACAGTTTCATGATGCATTTATTCATTTTATCTTTATGCAGGACGTTGACATAACTGCAACTTACACTGATGCTTCCGGCGTTGTTCGAATTCATACTGTCAAATCTAAGGATTTATCTGATTCCTGGGTCTGGCAAAATCCTGATGATAAAGGCCATGACCAGCTAAATAGTAGCCAGGTACTCTTTCTATCTCAGGATTGAGTTTAAGAAGAAACCAATTTAGATAATAGTCAAAGATGCCCAATCACGTAAATTGTCAAATTCGGAAAATAGGAAAGCCATGAAGTTGAGAGTAGAAGAAATATAGTCTATGTAACAATGACATGGGCTCGTGTTTTGGTGCCGAGCACAGATATGAGGTGTCTGACACACGCTTTTGAGAAGTTTTGAAATGTATACTCATTCATAGACTTTTTCTAGTAATATTATATTTTACTTATATTTAAACATAATTTTATTTTAGTTTAATTAGATTTTATTTATATTTAAATTTAAGGGATTTTTAAAATAAAAATAGATAAGATTATAGGTGAAAAGTAAAGAAAAAACATTTCCATACACCGTAGTGCTATCCAATAGCTTAACAAATTATGAGGGGAGACTATCGAACAACTAAAATTGTCGACATGGTAAAAACCCTAAAAGTGTCATTTCTATACTTCCATATACATTTCATGTCCAAGGTTTTGATTTGTTTTAAATACCTGTTTTGTTTGTGACACTTAACTTTTAGGCTTTTGTCTACATGGCTCTGTTTAATTTAGATCAACAAGCTAACATCAATTTATGATATTTTGGTTCTTAATTTAGGACACTGACTGATTATTTTATTCAACTTGGGCTGATTGTCAGGCAAAGGAAGATTTGTTTCAACAAGGGATAAGGGAATCAGAAAACAACTCTGAGTTTGATGAGCATCGATCTAGGGAGGGAGTTATCCAATATCAAGAAACTCCAATCATTCCAGTGAAGTTTATGCGTCGGGTGAAATCTCATATTCTTCTATTCCTATTCTCTATACACATTGTGATCAATTGATGGGGGTTTATGACAGTTTCTAGTCCTGCAGAAATTGCGACAGGAAAGGAAGGAACGCCGAACTGCAGAGCTAATGCAACAGGACAAGGACACTGAAAACCAAATGCAAGCAGCTGCCATTGAACGTTCAAAACAGCTCGATACCACAGTCAGGGGAAAGTACAGCATATGGAGGAGAGAATATGAAAACCCAAACTCTGATTCCACTTTAAAACTTATGCGGGATCAGATCATAATGGCCAAAGCATATGGGAGTATTGCTAGGTCCAAGAACAAACTTGGTCTCTATGATTCTCTGATGAAACACATCAGAGAAAGTCAACGTGCTATTGGAGATGCGAGTTCAGATGCAGAGTTACACTCAAGGTATTGTTACTCAACTTTTCTGGTAACAGTTATCATATTTCAAATTCTTGGTATTTATGTGGGATCTCTTCCAGTGCACTTGATCGAGCAAAAGCAATGGGTCATGTTCTATCAATGGCAAAGGACCAGTTATATGATTGTGTTGTAGTGGCAAGGAAGTTGCGAGCCATGCTTCAGTCAACCGAAGAGAGTATAAATGCACTGAAGAAGAAAAGTGCATTCTTGATCCAGCTAGCTGCGAAAACTGTCCCTAAACCACTGCATTGCCTTCCTCTTCATCTCTCAACAGACTATTTCTTGCAGGATCATGGAAGCAAAGAGGTCCTAAACACAAACAAGCTCGAAGATCCCTCTCTCTTCCATTATGCCATATTCTCTGATAATGTGCTTGCCACGTCTGTGGTAGTTAACTCTACTGTATTGCATGCCAAAGAACCAGAGAAGCATGTATTCCATATAGTCACAGACAGACTGAATTTTGCTGCTATGAAGATGTGGTTCCTCGTCAACCCTCCTGCAGAAACAACAATCCAAGTTGAGAATATTGATGATTTCAAGTGGCTCAATTCTTCTTACTGTTCGGTTCTCCGCCAACTTGAATCTGCACGAATAAAAGAATACTATTTCAAGGCAAATCATCCATCCTCCCTCTCTGATGGGTCTGATAATCTCAAATATAGGAATCCCAAGTACTTGTCTATGCTGAACCATCTAAGATTCTACCTTCCTGAAGTCTACCCAAAGCTAGATAAAATCCTGTTTTTGGACGATGATATTGTAGTTCAGAAGGACTTGACATCTCTTTGGTCTATCGATCTGCAAGGGATGGTGAATGGTGCAGTGGAGACCTGTAAAGAGAGCTTCCATCGGTTTGATAAGTATCTCAATTTCTCTAACCCAAAGATCTCCCAGAATTTTGACCAAAATGCCTGTGGGTGGGCATTTGGAATGAATATTTTTGACTTGAAGGAGTGGAAGAAGCGGGATATTACTGGAATATATCACCATTGGCAAGACTTGGTAAGGAAGCAATTAATCTTCTCTTTCATTTTCCCCCAGTTTTCTTCTACTTATCTTTCTTTAATGCTTTCTTTTTTGATAGTTTTTTCTATTTTACTTTCAATGTTATTTTACTTAAGCATGTCAATTGTTGTATTATGACATGTCACTGACTGTGTTACCTGGACACCATATACGAATGTTGTTGTGGTCACGGCTATGAAGCATTCGTTATGGTTCTTAAGATGTCAATATGCTATCCATGAACTTGTGTGTGATGAATTCATATATTTTATTATGAATGTTGAAGTTGCCAAGCTAGTTAGTATTTATATCATATTTGACCTTTATGAAGGAATACTGGCTTTCATATTGTTTTCTTCAATATGTACTGTACCATAATCTTCCAAAGAGCATCATAAGTTCATAACTATCAAAATAATACCTATGTACATTCTTTTGCGCGCTCGAATATCTTAAAATGTATTAAAACTATCAATAGAAACACTCATATTTGTATGTACTGTCACGCCCCGAATCCGGATACCCAGATACGACCCGAAAATCCGTGGATCGACCCGTACCCAAACCCAGAGGTGATCCATGAATGTCCCCTAGTGGTCCAATTAGGTCAATTAGACTATTAAGGTTCATTCGAAAACCCACTAAGTAAAAAAAGAGTCTAGATGTAGGAAACAAATAATTCAAATAATTTATAATTCAAATAATTCAATCAATCAACTAAATGTGGAAAGATGGAAGTGAGAACATGCTCTCAAACAAAGGCTTACATGCCCGTGAAAATAAATAAATAATGTTATAAAATAATCAAATACAACTTTCTAAAGTGTGGGATCGACTCCCAAATCCTCGCCGATCTCTTCGAATGCACCGGAGTCTTTCGTCTCAAAATCATCTCACGTACTCGACTCCTCAAAATCTGAAAATGGTATCGGTATAGCACCGTGAGCCGAGGCCCAGTAATACAACAGTGTGCATGGTATGATATCATACTATACAAGTTTTTTAATCAAGGTATGCATCTCAATCGTATAATAAGGATGTCATGAATATGAGGATGAATGCAGATGAGTAAGGGATGCCAATGCAACTAGTACCCATAATCACATAGGGTCTCCATCTCCTTCCCGCACTGGGAGCGGTCTCATTGACCCATCTGCAGGATATAATAACGTCTGGGGCCTTTCACCCTAGGGTACCGAACCCTGATTAATTGATAAAACCAATATAAACGTATATAATATACTTCAACCCCGTTCCCTTATGCACCCCTTATATGAAATGACGTGATGATCATAGTATGACAACAAGATGTACTAGGGTTACATAACATAAGCACACATGTATTTAACATTTAAATAAAAATATAAAATAAACCAATGATCATTAAGAGTAATAATATGGGAACGAATTAGGGTTAACCATGAATAACACGTAACAATCACTGAAGGTCACGATCAACACGGATAAATAATATAAGTAGAAATCACAAGACAATCCAACACACCATGGCCGAACCCTATGAGGGATCCATGACACAAGGTCGAACCCTAAAGAGGGATCCAAGACACTTGGCCGAACCCTATGAGGGATCCAAGACATATGGGTGGGATCCCCATGCATACAAGTATAGGTCGAACCATCTAGGTATAATAGTCAATAAGACATTACCAAATATCACAATCAACATCAATGAATAATATAAGTGAAAATCACAAGAGAATCCAACACGCTATGGCCGAACTCTATGAGGGATCCATGACACAAGGTCGAACCCTAAAGAGGGATCCAAGACACTTGGCCGAACCCTATGAGAGATCCAAGACACATGGGTGGGATCCCCATGCATACAGGTATAGGTCAAACCATCTAGGGTTTAGTCAAACAACAAGGTTAAAACCTAAATAGTTAATAATCATGACCGAACCACGAACAATTAATAGGTTTTTTACAAAAAATATACTACATTATAAAAATCATAACTAAATAAATATGAATTAGAAAAATATAAACTCAATGGATTTAAAAACTAGATTCATAGAGGTTTTTAGAAAAAATAAATAGAAAAATATTCAGATTCAAAATATAGGTCAAAACTCTTAATTAATTGGGCTGGACAGAATTCGGGATACAGAAAAGTCCCGCACATTTGAAAAATCATAACTTAATCAATACAAATCAGAAAAATATAAACTCAAATGTTATAGAAACTAGATTTAAGGAGGTATTTAGGAAAAAGAAATAGAAAAATATTTAGATTCAAAATACGGGTCGAAACCCTTAATGAAGTGGGTCGGACAGAATCTGGGATTCTGGGTTTTACAGAAAAGTCTAGCACATTTAAAAAATTATAACTTAATCAATACAAATTGAAAAAATACAAACTCAAAGGTTCTAGAAACTAGATTGATAGAAGTATCTGTGAAAAATAATTAAAAAAATATTTAGGTTAAAAATATAGATCGAAATCTCAAGTGAATTGGATCGTGTAAAATCTGGAATTCTGGGTTTTACAAAAAGTCCAGCATGTTTGAAAAATCATAACTTAATCAATATAAATCAGAAAAATATAAACTCAAAGGTTCTAGAAACTAGATTGATAGAGGTATCCATGAAAAATAATTAGAAAAATATTTAGGTTAACAATATAGATCAAAATCTCAAGTGAAGTGGACCGTGTAAAATCTGAAATTCTGGATTTTTTTGGTAAAGTCCTACAACTTAGAAAGATCATAACTTAATCAATAAAAATCAGAAAAATACAAACTAAACGGTTTTGAAAAATAGATTCACAGATGTATTTGGGAAAAATAATTATAAAAATATTTAAATTATAAAATATAAGGAAAATGATAAAGAACATAGTCGTCCGTTATAAGTGTAAAAGAAACCATGGCCAAACCCATCATGGTGGCCCAAAATAAAGATTCACCCAATAAGAATAAAATAAATATTGTTGAAATTAATTTATAATGAGTATCAACCATTACCTAATGAAAAAGAAATAAAATCTTGAAGAAAAACAAGTATAGGATGGATCAAGCGCACTTACCTTAAGGTTTCTTGAACTTTAATGAAAATCAAAAGTTTCTTTAAATTTGAAAGTCGTCGGATCGTCCTCTCCTCGGAGTATGTTCTTTAAATCGGAGTCCCCGTCAATTCTCCCTTCTTGCTCGAGTGCGATCGGTGCCCGGATGAAGGTTTAATAGAGCTTTCTCTATTCTTCAATGGAGTTGGGTTTGTGAAAGCTTCTAAAGCTTTAGGGTTTTTAATAAATAGGTTTAGGGAAAGATTAGGGTTTCTATTTTGTTGAAATTCGTAACTAGCAAAGGGATGACTTTTTCAACCCTCAAAAACTCTTATTTTATACTATTAATAGGTTAGAAATGGGTCCAAGGCCCATATACATCAATAGGCTTTATTTAAGAATATTATTAAGCCCAAAAGACCTCTAGATTGGCCATACGGGCCCACCCAACTATCATAATACAAATAATTATTAATTAATTCAATCAAACTAAATTATATAATTTAAAAGTCCATACAATAAGGTATTCACACATGTCACACACACAAATCATAAAAACGTTCAAAACCCTAGAAAAGTGTCAAATGACATCGGAATGACCCGAAAGTGATTCGTGGGTCCCACACGCCTATTAAATAAATAAAATATAATTAAATATTATTTTTGAAAAATATGCGAATGGTAGGAAGTTCAAAAATTACAAAAATACTATTTTTGTCAAAATCTTCTAAAATCTTCGACTAGAGTTTTCATGTCTCAGAAAATGTTCAAAATTTCTCGGGTAAGTTGAGAAGGTTAAAATAGGAATGTTTTTGGTGTCTCGGGCTCACAAAATAATTTTTATATAAAAGTTCTAGATTGTTAGCTGGGGAAAGAAAAAGTCCCCTGCAAGTTATGATTCATTATTTTTAGTAAGAAATTTAGCCCTAAATAGCGAGTTTCAAAAATAGCAGGTTTTTCAAAGTTGTCAGAACGAAACCAAATTAAATACACACTCATACATGATATTAAACAATAAAAGCAATAATAAGAGTCTGAAAAAGTTTCAGGTTTTCATTATTAGGTGAATTTACCATAATACCCTAAAACGAAAGTTCAGGGTATTACATGTACACTCAAAACTACTGCAAAAAAAAAACTCGTTTTCTTTTTGACAAGTGTAGAAGAATATTATAGAAGAAAAGGAGGGGTACAAAGGCTAAAGAGGTCGAGATGACCATCTCAAGGTGAAGCCAACACCCTGACCAAAAACAAAGACAGAACAAAAGCATAAAAACACTAAGGGCGTGTTTGATTACCAAGTGGGAAAATTGTATTTTCCTTGGGAAAACACAACTGTCCATTGTTAGGTAGCCATTATAAATCTGTATAATTTTCCCTAATGAGCCATTTAAATCTGGATAATTTTCCCTACTAAGACTGGAATTCATTTCCCATCCAGATAGGTGAGAATTCATTTCCACCTGAAAATAGTCTTTATTTTCTCACATGATTGAAATATGTGTTCTCAATTGCAATCAATCAGCCATTTAAGGCATATCCCAGATGTATTTTCTCGGGAAAATTTTCCGTGCAATCAAACACAGCCTAAGGGGTGTCTCTTAGACAAATGAGGTCCCAATGAATGCCCGCTTTCTTCTCGCTACATTCTAGACAGGTCGTTAGTTTCTTGACTTCAACAGAAATACTCATATTTGTATGTATTTACTATTCACATGTTTGTAGGTTTTTAAATAATTAGTATTTTTATTCTTTGGGAACTAGTGATGCGGGACTCATAGGGTGCAGGCAGGGATTAGGCTTAATTGATTGCCAAGAAACATAGTTAATGTCAAGATCGGGGTGGTCTTGAGTCTTGTGATGGTTTAGGTCTGTGCATTAGAAGTCAATGGCATAGTCGGGTGCTCTAAGAGGTGACTATCGTGCCCCGGGGGACTAGTCAGGTGCTCTAAGAGGCCCGGATACCCACGGTTTCAAAAAATAAATAAATAAAATAAGAATGGTAGTTTTTTTCTTGATAAGTAATAAGAAGGGTAGTTGTGGAAGGATGGTATAGGGCATGGAGATTCTCAAATATCTTACAATGACATGGGATGGTGATTCCCCCATTTATAGGATTACGAAAGTGAGTGAACTTGGAGATCGTCTAGTATTCTGTAGTTCATGCCTGTGACTGGTAAACTCATGGGTAGAGTGTTGACAGAGGAAACTACGTTTCTGCCTATGTTATCCAAACCCTAGAAGCTTTTTGTTTATTACGTGGATTTTTGAGCATCTTCTTTGATGAATGGACTGAATCTTCATTGTTCATGCATGTTATGGTCTTTTTTTGAGTCCCAAATGGACAAAATACCTCACCTGCACTTTTGTGTTTTTCCATCCTTGGTGGATTAATATTGACTAGGGGACCGCCACGTGCGATGCACGTGCACCTTACACGTGGCACGGTGGCAGTACCTTACACATGGCATACTCTTAGAAATCGACGACCTTATAGATGTTTCACCCATCCCTAGGTGGGCCTACATACAAAAATTCATCCTGATTAGTTTTTTCTATCCGTTGGATTAGAGTCTTTTTCATGGTAACTGTGGATTTTGAGTATTATTTGGCTAGTGACAAAACGACACCGCTATGCAACATGATAACATCCATTACTCTTGAACTATGTGATCATTACTATTTTAATAATGAGGTATGTACGGGTAACTTAATTAACTATCTTTTTTGGTTTTGGTTTTTTTGTTTATTTCAAAACATCCACGTTGCTGATGGACCATATTATGAGCCACGTGGCACACTCTTAGAGACCACTGACCGTATAGATGTTTTGCCCATCCCTAGTTGGACCTACATACCAAAATTCGTCCTGATTAGTAATTTATATCCATTGGATTAGAGTCCATTTCATGGCTTATTTTCAACTGTGGATTTCAAGCTTTATGATCCAAAGGTTAGGAATCCCTAATCAGACCGATTTTTGTTACATAGGTCCATCTAGGGATGTGCCACACATCCATACGGTTAGTATCCTTTAATAGTGTTCCATGTGGCTCATACTGTGGATCCGTCATCAACTTTGATGATGGACAGTATCATCTAATTTTTTCAATGACAAAGTTTAGGTGACACGTGGGAAATCAATAAATGTTTACACAGTTGAATTGAAATGTAGAAATATTGAATGACCAAAGTACCCTTATAAATTAAAAAATTTCCAAAAACTGAAAGAAGCAATATTTGTCAATTTAAGAAACTTAAGGGTCATATTAGGAATAAGATTTTTATTTTTTTAGCATTGAATGAGCTGCAGGGTGACGTGTGCTTGCAGGGTGACATGTTCACACCAAAAAGACTGGAAAGCCCCCGCCAAGTGAATAAATTGAAGAAAAGAAAAGAAGCAAAACATGGGTATTTTTGGGATATATTGGGTTTAGTGTGAGGCACGCAAGAAAGGCCTTCGTCCATTAATAAGTAGAATAGATGTATCACTATATTTCTTAATATTCTCAATAGTATAACCTATTTTATGGATTTTGTTTTCATTTTTTCATTCTAAAAAATTAAAGGAAAAAAAAAAACTGTATCTGAGTCCTGAATTTCATGAAGCTTGTGAGGTTGACTTGTCAGTGTATACATTTTTGTATGATAAGCGAGCCGGTCTGCATCTTGTGGCTTAACTGCAGAACAACCAATATCTTTGTTGCTCTATCTTGTTCTTTCTTGGTTTCCAAGCTTCTCACGCACATAAAAAAAACCTTCTGTGCAGAATGAGGACCGGACTCTGTGGAAGCTTGGCTCACTGCCGCCGGGACTTATCACATTCTACAACCTGACATACCCATTGAATCGGGGCTGGCATGTGTTAGGGCTAGGCTATGACCCAGCACTTAACCAAACAGAGATAGAGAATGCAGCTGTCATCCATTACAATGGGAACTACAAGCCATGGCTGGATCTGGCTATCACCAAGTACAAGTCATACTGGTCCAGATACGTAATGTTTGATAACCCTTATGTTCGACTGTGCAACATTAACGAATAATTTTTTGCATATATGTGAGAACTGTTCTCGATTCTATATTGCCATCTCCGTTCTTTCTGTAATGCAAAATTCCTCAGTACTTGGAGAAATGTTCTTTTTGGTGAAATAATTCTCCTCCGTTCTGATAGTGGGATTACACGGAATAATCGCATCGAAACAGGACTGTGAGAAGCCATCCTATTCCTACCTGTGCCATATGGCTGTGATCTGTCATGCCATGGATCCTACAAACACGATCTGTGTCATAAAATTTTGATCCTATAAGAACCAAGGTTTAAAGTATTGATTTTGTTCAGTGATTCAGTAAGCGGAAAACTGATATGTATGGGATGAATCATATGATACGGTATGATCTCTGATATATGTAGATACACTAGTGGGTGGCTCACGCCCTTGGCACTTCCCGACAAAGCATTTGCCAAAATCAGGTGTGAGTGGCTGAGATCCACCGTCCATTTAGGGGATAAGATCTCGGCCCTTCTTTATGAAGCCTATAGGAGGGGGAGACAACTTCCCTGTTTTTTTATATAGATTACGCTCACCTATGTTCAATACTTAGATGAGCTAAACATATAATATTAGCTGCAATATTATTACTTTTTACAGTACATTTATGTATCGGAAAATTAATTCCATTGCCATTGAAATTTTCCTTTTGTATTGTACTTGTAGGCAGCTTGAACCATGGTTCAAAATAACGCCGTTTTAACGAAAGTAACAGCCGTTAAAATGGTAATGTCCAAAGCCCATTACGTTATGAACCGTTTTGATGCTCAGAAATTAACGACTGATTTTCTGAAAAAAATGTGAAAAAATGGCTGTTATTTTTTCTTTTTCTTTTTCTGTTATTTACCTTTTTTTCATTTTTGAAATCTTGAATTTTCAGTTTCAGTGCCATTTTTTCCTTTTATCTCCCCTTTTTTTCCATTTTTTGTCCATCTGATACAATCGTTTTAACTGCCGTTATAACGGAAAAAAGGTAACACCCCCAGTCCGTTATAACAGCCTCTTTTAAACCTTGCTTTGAACCATGATCAGAAAATTCAAGCTACCTATCTAAAGATTCTATACCTCTCTTTTATTTCCCTGTACTGGTTACAGTACATCTTGTGACATTTCAAAAATACAACGATAAATTGGATGGTCGGAATCATCTAATTAGATCCATCAAATGGTAGGCTGTGGCTTTGGGTGCTCTGGTTGTAGGGTAGGCTACAATGTATGGAACAGAAGGTTCTCCGTCCTCTAGAGGCTGAGAGGATGGCCTCATTCCAGCCTTCTCGCTGACATGAATATTTCTTAACAAATATACGAGAATCCTCTTGGCTGGGAGTTGTATTGCTGAATCTCGAAATCACACATCTAATTTTGAGACCCTCATTGTCTTGATCCTGATCCCTGCACATGCATCCCAGGGATGCGTCTTCCAACCATTCTTTCTAGTTCAAAACTCCAGAACTGGAAACTTAGGATCAAAGAGTCATCATCCAAGGGGCAGTGGCAAGAAGTACTTTCCCACTACAATGAGATGAGGAAAGCAGGAGATCTGCTAGTAGACCCTACATTGTTCCCTCCTATTCTCAAAGCCTGCACCAATCTTCTCAACTTGAAGCAAGGCACCTCTGTTCATGCATATGTAATCAAGCGGGGTTTGGAATCGTTTACTTCTATTGCGAATTCCACCATGGATTTCTACATGAAATGTGGGGCCGCGAATTCTGCGATGGGTGTTTTTGCTTGCATGGGGAGCAGGGACTCAATTTCATGGAATGTAGTGATCCATGGGTACCTTGGTCATGGTGCTTCCAAGGAAGGATTGTGGTTGTTTATGCAAGCCAGGGTTGCAGGCTTTGTACCCAACATCTCCACCTTGGTTCTTGTACTTCAGGCTTGTCGGGGTCTCAGAATTACATATGAAGGTCTGAGCATTCATGGTTTCATTATCAGAAGTGGTTTTATGGCTGTTGTTTCAGTTCAGAACTCTTTGTTGAGTGTATATGCAGAGTCTGATGACATGGAGTCTGCACATCGACTGTTTGTTGAAATGCCCCAGAGAGATGTGATCTCATGGAGTGTGATGATTGGGGGCTATGTGCAAAGTGGGGAAGGTCAGGTTGCATTGCGTTTGTTCCAGGAGATGTTTTCTGGGGTCGGGGTTGAACCTGATGAGCTTACTTTGGTAAGTATTCTTAAAGCCTGCACAAGCGTAAAAGACATTGATCTAGGGAGATCAGTCCACGGCTATGTAATCCGTAGAGGTTTCAATTTTGATTTGCTTGTGAGCAATTCTCTAGTTGATATGTATTCGAAGTGTATGGACGCCAGTTCTGCTTTTAAAGTCTTCAACGAAATGCCTCGAAGAAATGTTGTTTCATGGAATTCTATCTTATTTGGATTCGTCCATAACGAGTGGTATTTAGAATCTTTGACATTGTTTGATTCAATGGAGAAAGATGGAATCGAGGCAGACGAGGTGACCTTAGTCACTCTTCTCCAATCATGTAAGAACCTTGTAGACCCAGCTCAGTGCAAGTCCATCCATTCCAAGGTAGTCCGGAGGGGGTTCGAGTCAAATGAGTTGGTACTGAATTCTTTAATTGATGCCTATGCAAAGTGCAATCAAATTGAGCTTGCTTGGAAACTGTTTGAGCGGATGGAGAGAAGGGATATGATCTCATGGAGCACGATGATCGCAGCCTTCTCCCATTCTGGCAAGCCTGATGAAGCAGTATACCTGTTCCAAGAGATGTATCTCGTAAAAGAGAAGTCTAACTCAGTCACCATGTTGAGCCTTTTGGAAGCTTGCTCGGTTTCAGCTGAACTAAGAAAATCTAAGTGGGCCCACGGTTTAGCGATTAGAAGCGGGTTGGCGGCAGAAGTGGCAGTTGGTACTGCCCTTCTAGACATGTACTCCAAGTGTGGGGATATAGTTGCCTCTAAAAGAGTGTTTGATCAAATGCCCGAGAGAAACATAATATCGTGGAGTGCCATGATATCAGCATATGGTATGAACGGCTGCGCACATGATGCCCTTGCTTTGCTTGCGGAGATGGAATTGCACAGTGTGAAGCCAAATGCAGTGACTATGCTTTCAGTCTTGTCGGCGTGTAGCCACGGAGGGTTGGTTGAAGAGGGGCGCTCTTGTTTTGAAAGGATGGTTCGAGATCATGGATTCCAACCTGGTTTGGAGCATTACTCATGCATGGTGGACATGTTGAGCCGGGCTGGAGATCTCAAAAGTGCAATGGACGTGATAAAGAAGATGCCTGAAGGTGTCAAGGCTGGTCCTAGTGTTTGGGGTGCACTCTTAAGTGCTTGTAGGAACTACGGGAACATCGAGCTCGGCGCAGGAGCCGCATCTCATGTTCTTGAGTTGGAGCCTTCGAGCTCGGCGGGTTATCTGCTCGCCTCAAGTATGTATGCTGCAAGTGGGTTGTGGGGCAACGCGGCAAGGATGAGATGGTTGGTGAAGGAGAAGGGGGTGAGTGTAGTGGCTGGTTACAGCTTGGTGCATGTAGAAAATAGGGCCTATAGGTTTGTTTCTGGGGATAGGTCCCACCCGCAGTTTGAAGAGATACATGCAGTCGTTGAGCAGTTGCATAGTTGTATGAAAATGGATGGGAGAAATGATGCGTCCATTGTTTTAAAAATAAGAATGCTTGAGCAGGGAGGGGAGGACCGGAAGGATCCATTCTCCCTACCCTGTGCTGGACGTTCCATACAGGCATGGGAATCGGGTCCTAGCAAGGAGATCTAGGTCTAAATCAATCCAATCGGATTAGGGTCGTGCTATCCAGAGCATGACCGTAATAAAGAGCCCATGCCGTTAAGCCGTGGATGGTTTCAGCAGATCCACGGTCCACGTGGAAGTGATTTTATTAACAACCAAACGACTTTTACCCTCGCCTCAAGGACTGGTGGACCTGATTTGGCCCATAAACAAAATTTTAAGGCCCACTGAATAATTTGACTGGGCTGTGGGTTCACACTTTTGGCCCATGCGTATTGTTTCCATGGATCAGGTCAGATTGGTTTTGCCTTCAACTCAGTGAGTGAAACACAACCCGGAATCAAGAAATACAAAGTACAAACTACAACAAATCAGGTACGTCAACATGCTTACCCCTTAAAAAAAAAAAAAGTACGCTCAACACATCCATGAGGTCAGTGGGCCCAAATTCTGTATTATAGAAGGGCTCCAAAATCTGACCAAGTATGGTTCTGACTTTTGAGACGCATATAATGACACACAACACCTGGAGATGAGTTAAGAGCTGATTTTTTGTGTGAATAATTTTCTCACCATGAAGATCATCCTCACCAAAAATCATCCCATTCCGACATTTGAAGCCTTAAGAAAAAGTGAGTAAGTTGAAAAAATTTGGATCGTCCATTTTCACCATTACCTTTCAGTCCGCATTTGATAAAGTTGAAAATTTTCAAAAAGGGTTGATTTCTTGTGAGGATGATCAAGCGGTGTAGAATCAGTCCATTTCTTACATCAGGTTTTGGGGGCCACATGGAGATCATGTTGGTCAATCCAACCGCACATGTTGTTCATCCTGTGTAGACCATCCTCTTAAAAAAAAACATTCAGTCCGTTCTGACATTCTTAACTTCCTGAAAGTTTACTTAAATTTGAAAAATCCGAACCATCCAATTGACTATTAGTTTAGGTCAACTTTTCATAAGATTACTAATATCAGAATTTTTTTTGTGCGATGATGATCAACATGATAAGGACAACACACTGTGTAATTGAATTGTCCAACATGATCTCAGTGTGGGACCCACCATCGGATGTAAGAAATGGATAAATTTATCTCAACTCTACATATATATATATGCACACCCTACGTTTTAGTTATTACTGTAAATTCTAATCCTATGGATCTATACATTAATGAATTAAACATATGAAAGAACAACAGCTTCACTTGGAGTCCGCCGCCTCCTTTTCTTTAAATTATTGTTACAACATTACGTACGGAAAAGGAAAGATGCTCTCTTTTATTCTTTCTTCTTTCCTCCAAAGGAGAGGAGGCCTGGCCTCCCTTTAACTTTTTATTTTTTCTTCTCTCTCTCTCTGTTTAGCCATGTAATTTTAATTTTTTGTATTAGGGAATTGAAAAGGTTTTCTGAAGCGACACTCCTGCACTCTTCACTGTAATGCAGGGTTTTCTCTACCTGTTAAGGGCCATCGTGTGCAATCCTGACCATCCATCTGTCGGATGACTCTCAGGATTAGCCACATGGACAGTACCCTTCTCCAGATTGTGCTTATACCCTACTATATATTTGTGCATTTCCCATTCGAAATTTGCTGCCATTGAATTTACAATTTTTTTTTTACATGCCTCCCTTTACAACCTGGTGGAACACACATGAGAAAATGTTGAGATAGCAAAGCGCATGGTCACCTTGAGCTGCCACGTGTAAAATACCCCACTGAGTCTTACACGTGCTTGGAGTGTAGCTCTAGACAACCTATATTATCAAGCATATATTAAAATAAATAGGAGCATACATTCAATTTCCAACGCAGTAATAACAAAACCTCAAAACAAAGGAAAGAGGGCATTTTCTTTGAGATTTATTTAAAGGTCAGGATCAGAGGACACAAAATTTCACACCAAAAAATTGGCGGGGCTAATTTGTAAGAAGTTTTGGAATGAGATGATTTTTTTGGTGAGGGTGGTCTCTATGGTGAGGAGATCACCCTCACAAAAATTTAAATCATTCTGATATTCCTGGCCTCGTTTAAAGTTGAAGAATTATGGACTGTCTACCATTAACTTGAAACCCACATTTGACGGGGTTATAAATTTCAGAATGGGCTGAGTTTTTGTAGGGGTGGTCCATATGGTGAGTTGATCATCCTCACCAAAAATCAGTCATTGATTTGTCCTCCACATGGGTACATCAAAATTGGATTCACGATCCATTGGATTCAAGAGATTCAAGGTCCACGAGACAACAACTGCAAAGGGTAAAATAGTCATTGCTTCTTGGACCACGGATCTCTTGAATCAAACTGTTCGATGGCATCAACCGCACATATTTTTGTCCGGTTTATCCGTTAGACAGTTCTGATGGCCGTATATAATAAATAATGATCATACTTATCAAAACTTAATAATCACATTTAAAATATGATGATCCAAATGGTGCACGCCTCTTCATTCATGAACTCTCTTAGTGTAGTGTACTTTCTATTACTATTATAATGACCAATTTCATGTAGATTACTAAATTACTCTACAACAGCTACTATATATAGTACTACAGATCTTTATATCTCATGGCAACTCATGTGAACATTTGCGCTGAGAATTGATACACCAACCTTTATTTTTTGTAATCATAATCATGGTACGATGAGGATGAGGATGAGGTGTAGACCTGATGACCACGAATCTTTGGACGGCCTACTCTAATGGGAGATGTTGGGGCTAGCTAGAATTGCGTCACCATATTTCATCAATTTTTCCAGCCAACCTGATCGAGGCTAAAGCATTTTTAGTAAGTCTGTGTGTATTATATTCGTGTATGATATGCAAATTTTGTGTGTTTTTCGTATTATATGGCTCAACCTTTGAAACGAGTAAAACTTTGATGACCAGACGCAATATTAGCCACGTGGCACACTCTTAGAGGATTCTAACCGAATGGATGTTTGGCCAATCTATCCCTAGGTCGACCCACAAACCAAAAATCAGCCCGATTAGTGATTTCTAGGCGTTGGATTGGAATTATTTTCATGGGTTGATTTTAAGCATGGGAATTTGAGCATTATTGACCATTATTTGAGGTACGAAGATCCAAAGGTTTGAAATCACTAATTAATCAAGCTGATTTTTGGTTTGTAGGTCCACACAGGAATTGGAAAAACATCCATATATATGGTCAGAGTTCTCTAAGAGTGCCATGTGGCTCATATTGTGTCCTGTCATCAGCCTCGATGACATGGCCCCGTCATCAAAGTTTTACTCCTTTGAAACAATGGGCAAATTTCATGTATTTTATAAGGAAAGTATATGCACAATTTTATTTTATTTTCATTTTGTCAAATTTTTGAACAAATGTTTGATTGACAAACTCGAATTAGATTTATAATTTCCATGTACTGTGTTCTTGCCATATGCCGAACGGCTAATTATGGACTCAAGAACTTGCTGACCGATATCCTTCTAAGCCAGTCCATATTCAGGTAAGGTTTATTTGATCTGATTTGGAGAAGAGAAATCACTCCCTCTAATCCGTCCGATTCGGATGCTATAACACCTATAGATTTCAATTTTAGAAACCTTGGGGTATTTCGAGTTTAACTCGCACACATAAAGATAGGCTTGTTCTCTTCCTTCATGACCGATTGGGAGTGGCTAAGGCTTTTTGCAAAGAATTCAATTTTATTAGTTTTTTTTGTTTGGAAGATTACACTTTATGAAGAAAATACTTGAAATTTTTTTTTAAAGAAGTGATGAAGAGAATCAACTGGCTCCCCATTGCTACGTGCCTAACTTCGGCAGGAGGTCCCTTACGAACCGACCCCCTTTTCAATGAGTCCCCACTTTGGCGGGAGGTCCGTTAGTTAGTCGACCGAGAGGTCTAATCATTTCCCATATTTTAAAACTTTTTTCCTTTTTTATTTGTACATTCTATGCAAGGGCTAAAGGACATTGGATTGGATAAAATTTAGATGCAGAGGACTTTGGATGCAGTCAATGCAGAGGGCTCTAGTGGCCTTACATAGCTCATCCTTTGGGGCATACTAACTGCGTGTATGTTTAGCCCACCCCTTGGGGGATATATGTACAAAAAATCAGCTTGATTAATAATTTCTAGCAGTTGGATTAAGTACCCCAAAAATATGCCAAAAACATGCATGAATCCAACGACTAGAAATAATCCTAAAAAAGTGCTAAAATCTATGGCTAGAGAAAGCCAATCAGACTAATTTTGGGTATGTGTATCCACTAAGGGGTGGGATAAACATCCATGCGATTAGTGGGCCACAAAAGAAGAGCAATGTAAGGCCAGCCTTCTGCATCCAAAGTCCTTATTGGATTTCTAGAAGTTCTTACTATTTACTTCTATTCCTATTATGTCTAAAAGACACGACTAGTGAAAAAAAAAATTAAAGCAGTTGATTTTTCAAGTGGCGAAGCAGTGGCCAATCACAAAGCGCCACAATCAGCTGATGCTTTTGAAAAACCCTAGAAATGCTTTTGAACAGTGGATTGTGGCGTTATGTGATTGGCCACTCCGATTAGTGTATCTTACTATTCTAAAAGAGAGCACTTTGGTTTCTTACTATTTACTACTAGAGAAGTGTATACTTTTGTTTTAATAGGCCGCATATATAAGCATCTAGTGTTGGCGTCATGAGTCAAGTTGCTGACCCCGCCCGGTTTTACCAGATTGATCATCGTGACGAGTTAAAAAACATTGTAAACCCAACATATACATGACTTATGGATGTGGGCCCACACACATATGCATTAAGGACTGATTTTTGGTGAGGAAGATCTCAATACCATGGAGATCTTCCTCACAAAAATAGCACTTTTTGAACTAACCCTAATAATGGCGGAGCTAAACTTAACGATAAAAATTGACGGTTCAAAACATTTCAACTTATAATACACTTTTCACAAGGTTAGAAATGTCGGACCTAATATCCATGCTTAGAAAAGCATCCTCACAAAAAAACAACTATATATCTATATAACAAAACAGGACAGTTGTCTCTCCCTCTTATCCAGCTTCATAAAGGGTGGTCGAGATCTTATCACACCAAATGGATGGTGAATCTCAACCACTCACACTTAATCTTGACAAACGCTTTGTCGATGAGTGCAATGGGCACGGGTCACCTACTATTTACCTACATATAAGGAATAAAATGGGTTGGATTTACATATAGCCCAACGGTCAGGCAAAGGAGCCCCACTTTTTATGCCTCGAGAGGGATGTTACTTTCAGCCACCCAATCCGCCTCATTTGACCTCAATTTATTCAAAATCTAAATTTCAACACCATTATTTTTTATTATTTATATTATTTTCTCATTTCTCCCTCTGTGTGTTACAATCCGTTATAATAGACATTATAATGGAAAAAATAGTAACGCCCCAGTCCATTATACCGTTTGAGTACGGAAGGCACCCAATTTTTGCAAACGCTTTTGTCGGAGAGTGCCGTGGGCATGGGCCATTTACTATTCTATATAACAAAACACATTGGTTGTCTCCCTACTTATACCTCCTCTTATAAGCATCAACAAAGAAGGGCCGAGATCTAATCCTCCCCCAAATGGACGGTGGATCTCTGCCACTCAACTGATTTTGGCAAATTCTTTGTCGAGGAGTGCCGATGGCACGGGGCACCCACTGGTATATATATATATATATATGGGTTAGGATCGGGGGACAACATTTTTATACAACATTTTTTACAACAAAAATTGGCACAAGCCAATGTTTAAATTTGAAGTCTTGGAATGGGGTGATTTTTGGCGAGGATGGTCTCTATAGTGAGGTGATCATCTTCAAAAAATTTCAAATCAATCCGATATTCGTAGACCGGTTTACAAGATGAAGGATTATGGACCGTCTATTTTTATCGTTAACTTGAAAACCAAATTTGATGGGGTTAGAAATTTCAAAATGTGCTGATTTTTTTTAGGGGTGATCTATATGGTCAGGAGATCATCCTCGCCAAAAATCAGCTATTGATTCATCTTCCAAGTGGGTACACCAAAATTGTTATAAAAAAATGTTGTATGAAAATGTTGTCCCCCGATCCTGACCCTATATATATATATATAGGATGGGGGGGACAACATTTTCATACAACATCTGTGACAACAATTTTGGCGTACTCACATGGATGATGAATTAATGGCTGATTTTTGGTGAGGAGATCCTCCTCACCATATAGATCCACCCTTACAAAAAATCAGCACATTCTGAAATTTCTAAACCTATCAAGTGTGGTCTTCAATTTAACGGTAAAACTAGACGGGCCATTTTGTTGTCAAATTTGTCAAGTCCCATAGGTTTGATCCTGTAGAATCTGTCCCATTTTCTAATCAAGCGAAGGGTACGAAATAAATCAGATTGATTTTTCAATCAAAAGTACTATGTGAAATCTTCAACTTTTTTCCTCTTCCTCTATATAGTGGGGTTGAACTAGTGACAGTAGCAGGGGTTCTAAAGGGGGGGAAGGGGGAGCATGGATATATCTATACTACTATAGAGCAACAACTGGTAGCGCCACCCACCCATGTGACACAATTAAAGGCCTCTCTACTTTCAAAAGGTAAAACCTTCTCTCATTAAATGCCTCTGTTCTAAAGAAAAAACCTGAGTTGGAGTATGCCCTGCATAGTTCAGGATGTCCAGTGTGCCCACATCCCTCATAATGGACAATAGTATAAGCCACGAGGCACACGTTTAGAGACTACTAACCACATGGGTGTTTGTCCCATCCCTAGGTGGACCTATATAAGCCTGTTTAGTGATTTCAAACCTTTGGATTTGAATACCCATATAATGCTCAAAATCTACTATTGAAAATCAACCCGGGAAAATGATTCTAATCATATCCTTAAAAATCATTAATAGGCTGATTTTTTGCATGTAGGTTCATCTAGGGATGGGCCAAACATCGATACGGTGAGTGATCTCTATGAGTGTGCCACGTGTAAGGTGCACGTGCATCGCACGTGGCGTTTCCCTAGTCTATATAACAAAACACAGTAGTTGTCTCCCCCTCTTATAGGCTTCATATATCCAAGGGCCCATATCAACCCTTACATAAAATGAAATTTAGACGGTTGGATTAATTTAACAGGGAAATTGTCTCCCCACTTATACCCCTCTTATCGGTTTCACAAAAGATGGCCTAGATCTTATCCCCCAAAATGGACTATGGATCTCACACCCGATTTTGGAAATGCTTTGTAGGGGAGTGCTAAGGGCACAGGCCACCCACTATACATCTATATAACAAAATAGCGAAGTCACTTATCCCCCTTCTTATCGACTTTACAAAGGATAGCCGAGATCTTATTACCCCAAAAGGATGGTGAATCTAAGCTACTCACACCCGATTTTGACAAACACTTTGTCGGAGAGTACTGTGGGCACGGGCCACCTACTAGTATGCTTGTGGCACATTCTTTGGGACCCACTAACCCATGAGTAATTTACCCTGCCCCTTCTTGGCAAACATACTAAAAATCAGCTGAAATGGTAATCTCTAGCCATTTGAAAAAAATTGGCTAGAGATTACCCCATGAAAAAATGCACATCCAACTACTAATTAAACACCAATAAGACTGAATTTTAGTGTGTTAAGTCCATTAAGGGATGGGCGAATCATTCATTGATCAGTGCGCCATGTGGCACGTTTTCAAGCAGAGCACTCGCACGCCACTTGGCCTTTATATTTGTTTCTAAAAACACATCATAGAACTCTTTTTTCCATAAGCCACGTCATAAAACTGTAATAAGTAAAGATGTAGTATGTACATACTTATATGGAGGCTGTGGAGCACATAAAATATGCACCACTTTGAAGCCAACATTTTCCTTCCAGACTGTCCAACTGTCTAGCCAATCATTAAGCCGGAGCCCAAAAATTCTAGATTGACTGATCGTAGCCATTGATCCTGCTAAGATGTGAAGGCTAGAATAAAATTAATATTAGTCAACAATAGGACAAAAGTTGGTGAAGAAAGAACTCAAAACATTACACTGATGGGATTGCCCTCATCGTATATATGGTCCATTCATCCAGAAATAGACCTAACATTTGGATTCGATGTTTATCGAAACAAAAAAAAAACAGTTGAGTGAGGCATATGTTCACATTTGAGCGTGGAAAACAGATATCACACTTCACACTATGAGAGAGAGAGAGATGCAGAGAGGTTTAGGTAGTAATCCAAAAGGCACTTATGGAAGTTTGAAGAGAACAAACAAAGATTGAAAATGGGGAGTTTGCGCTGCGTGGGGCTGTCTCTACCTAAGGCCCCTTGGTGAGAGAAGGCCTCCAACCACTAACGACATGGATGTTTAGCTCACTCTGGTTGGTTATACAAACTAAAAATCAAATTGATTGGTTATCTCTAGCCATAGATTTTAGTATTTTTTAGGCAAGTGTTTTGGGTAGTAAATCCAATGGCCAAAAATCATCAATCAAGCTGATTTTTAGTGTGTTTATCCTCCAATAAGAGGGCTGAACATCCATGCACTCATTAGGCCCGAAAATGATTTATGTAGGAGTAAAACTGCTCATGCTCATGACAGGGCGCATATGAACCGCGTGGCACGCTCTTAGAGGAATCTGACCGTATGGATGTTTCTCCAATCCCTAAGTGGCCCTACAAACCAAAAATGAGCTTGATTAGTGATTTAAAACCTTTGGATCTTTGTACCTCAAATAAATGGTCAATAATACTCAAATTATCACGCTTCCATACGGTTAAGAGTCCTCTAAGAGTGTGCCACCTGTCATTGGCCTCGATGACAGGACCCTATCATCAGAGTTTCATTCAATCAAGGAAAATCTCTACACTTGCCACGTATTCATAACAAACCGTGTTTTAAAATCAGTCTTGTCATGGTTGTCATAAGTATTTGCTGAAGTGTTGTAGGCTTTAGATGGGTCACTTGACTAAAAATGGGCTCCATTTATTTGAAGGAACAGTTTCGGAGGACCTAAATTTTGGACATAAATTTTCTTCGATGTTCTCGGAGTAAATTCCGAGAATCCAACGGTGGTTTTGCTTTTGGCAAAAGTGAATGCCAGCTCAGCACTGTCAACCACCGTAGGATTCTCAGGATCCACGGTAAAAATTTATGTCCAAAAATTTAAGTCCGCCCATCCCGACTTGCTGACAACAACGTCTTCATGTTTCCCAAATGTGCGAGACATTGCCCTAAATTCGTACTCCTTAAAAAAAAAATTATGATTATCAACATAGATACGAGACAGAAGAGAAAGAAAGTGACGGGAAGAGAGGTGAAAGTACGTGGCCATTTTGATGTGTAGTCCACCCCTGGTAGACATTGATACCAAAAATCAGCTTGTTTGATAATTTTTAGCAGTAACTCAAAGCTAATGGTTGAATCCAACGGCTATAATCGCACCTTAAAAAGTATTAAAATCTAATGGGGAGAGATTACCAATTAGTGGGCTACACATCCATGCGGTCAGTGGGCCAGATGGCAGCGGTGAGGAGTAAAACTTCTATCACACGAAATTGTAAATCACACAATCACAAGCCAATGAGTTCTCGGCACGTACACAAGTGCTTTGCAACGTACCCATGTGCTTTTTCTTTTAGGTGTACGTGCCGAGAACTCATTGGCTGTGTCTGTGTGATTTGCAATCCCATTGTGACAGAAGTTTTACTCAGCGATGAGTAACAACAATCGTGCTTCCACGCGCCGAAAAGCGTGAGGTATACCATGTTACATCTTTTTGACCTTTTAAAAACTAACAGAGGTTTAGGTGTACGTTTGGTTTGTTGGGCTTTTAAATAGCGCTGGCGCGGTCCTTATAGAAGCCGTTTGGTTTATTGGGCTTTTAAAAGGCGCTGGCACGGTCCTTATAAAAGCCGCTCCCCAAACTCAGCTCCATTGAAATAAAAAGTAAATGAAGGCTCCACATGTACTTACTATTACAGGTAGCGTTATCTTTTAGGGTCGCGAATCGCGATGTAACAAGCAGTAGCTCAAATCCAACGTTGAGCACCATTTTTGTAACTCACCGCTTCCATCTGGGCCCACTGACCGCATGGATGTTTAGCCCACCCCGTGGTGGATGATTGGTAATCTCTACAGTTAGATTTTATTAATTTTTAGTGCGTAATTATAGCGGTTGGATTCAACCATTGTTTTGAGTACTAAAACCAACGGTTAAAATCATCAAACAAGCTGATTTTTGGTATCAATGTCTACTAAGGGGTGGGCTAGACTATGATTTTAAAAATGGCCATTTAAACAGTTTTAACGGCTGTTTAAACCGTAACGCTCCAAACCTGTTTCTGTTAAAACTGTTTAAACACGTTTTAACGTTTTTCAATTTAACGGCCGCTTTTTTTATTTTTTTTAATGGCAGTTAAAATCGTTTAAACGGACGTTAAATTGTGAAGAAAGGCCGTTAAATCTGTTAAATTCTGTTTTTTTTTTTTTTTCAAAATTTGAATTTCAGTGCCATTTTTCTGTTAAAATCCGTTAAAATATGTTTAATTTCATTAAATTCCATTTTTGCCCTGGCCGTTTCAATCCGTTTTAACGGCTGTTTAAACGGTAACGCCCCCAGTCCGTTTAACCCTTAAAACGGCCTCCTTTAAACCTTGGGCTAGACATCCATGCGGTCAGTGACCCGGAAGGCAGCGGTGAGTCAGTTCTCTCATTGCAACCCTTTCTTTTACGGGTTGAAAGTTTTTGAAACAGTAGCCAATCACATCACGCCATAAACCCAGAAATGCTTTTGAACAAACCCACAAATGTTTTTGAAGAGAGAGGTTTGTGGCGTGATATGATTGGCCACTGCTTCAAAAATCAAACTGCTTCAAAAAAGTTCTCCTTTACGGGAAGGGGGCTGAGTTAATTTTCCAGCTGGGACATGACTAGCGGCGATCATCCGCACAATGATCGCGCGCCACATATGAGTATATGACCCATTGTTAGTTTTAAAAAGTTTTTTAAAAACCAAATCCGAAACCCAGGTATATGTGGCGTAGGATCATTGGGCGCATCATTCAAAAATCCCTACTAAGTCGGCCGCGTGGACAGTGCACTCATCCGCGTTTTGTCCAGGAAACTCTTTTGCTCTTGAGCAGAGCTAACTTTGAACCTACTCTCCCAAAAATGCCACGTAGCAACTCTTTCGCTGGTCCGACTGCGCGAGACATGTTTGGCCAAACCATTGTTGGACTTGCACACCAAAAATCATCTTGATTGGTGAATTTTTAATCGTTGGATTCAAACATTTTCCTGAGGTAATTTGTAACCGTTGGATTTGAGCAATTTTTTGGGTAACCAAATCGTACATTCAGAAATCACCAACCACGTTAATTTTTGGTGTGTAGGTCCACCAAGAGTTGAGTTAAATATCCATAGGTCAGTAAACCCGGAAGGGTGTGCCAGATAGCGATTTTGAAAGGGCAGAATGAACGTTTGCCCCCTATCAGGAAAAATCAAAATTTTTTTCTTCTAGAAGTCTTATCAGTACACTTGTAAAAGGTTAGAGAAAAACGTATATACACGCGGCAAGGAAAGGGTGTGGTAGAAAAAGGTCAGTAAAACTTTGATGACAAGGTCGTATCATCGAGGCCGATAACAGGGCACAATATGAGCCACGTGGCATACTTTTAGAATACTCTGACCTTATGGATTTTTTTCCAATCTCTAGGTCGACTTATAAACTAAAAATCAGCTTAATTAGTGATTTCAAACCTCTGGATCTTTGTACCTCAAACAATGGTCAATATGCTCAAATTCCCACGGTTAATATCAACCCATGAAAAATAATTCCAATCCAATGACTAGAAATCACTAAGCTGGCTGATTTTTGATTTGTAGGTCCACTTAGGGATTGGCCAAACATCCATACGGTTAGAGTCCTCTAAGAATGTGCCACGTGGCTCATATTGTGTCCTGTCACGAAAGTTTTACTCGAAAAAAAGGCAAAGAGCGTCTTTGGGCCTGCCGTCTGCCCCACGTTCCATGAGGTGATGGGCGGTAAAGATGCATGGAGCGACGCTCTTACGAAAAATAACGCTAAACTTTCTTTATTAACTTCTTTTTCGCCATTCTCTCTGTTGCGTGCATGCTAGCGGCGTGGCGCCAAGGGTGATGATTTCGTCAGACGCAAGGTAATGATGACGATGAATGGTCAAGCAGCGCAGGTGGGTTGTTAACTGTGAGCCACGGTAGAATCTCTCGAAGACTGGTGGTCCCCACCATCACACCATCCATCATTAACTCCACTGACAACCCCTTCCCCCTGTGCGCAACAACATAACGAGAATCCCTCGCTAATAAATGAGGTTGAGAACTTGAGAAATAACTAAGATGACAAAAATCTCCTTAGCCTTGTTCCAATTTACTGTTACCATCCCAATTTAAATTTTATTTATTTATTTTGCATTAGGAAGAGATGGTATGCCAAATTACCAATTGTTAAACACAAACGGCGAATTTAAAAGTAGTTTTGGCTAATTCAGGGGTTTTGTGAGCAATCCGGTAAGAATGGATATAAACTTGTGTATTTTTTATGAGTCAGGATCAGGGGACACAAAATTTCACCCCAAAAAATTGACCGGGTCTAATATAAATTAGAAGTTTTGGAATGGGATAATTTTTGGTGAGGATGGTATCTATGGTGAGGATATCACCCCCACAAAAATTCAAATCATTTTGATATTCGTAGCATGGTTTACAAGTTAAAGAATTATGGATCGTCTATTCTTTTACAGTTGACTTGAAACTCACATTTGATGGGGTTAGAAATTTCAGAATGGGCTAATTTTTTTGTAGGGTTGATCTATATTGATGAGATCTTCCTCACCAAACATCTGCCATTGATTTATGTTCCATGTGGGTATGCCAAAATTGGTGTGAAATATTTTGTCAAAATTTGTGTCCCCTGATCCTGACCAATTTTTATGCACTCTAGAAGTATATATTAAGCCATCCAATGGTTGCGTATACGAAAAGATTTGGATTTTCCTAACCAAAGGGTCCATGTCAGCAATTGATCTGTGAAGATGATGCCACAGTATGATGTATCATGTCAAAGTATGAGGTTGTGTTGTAACAGCTTACTATACGGACGGTCATTGCCTTTTTTCTCCTTCAAAATAGGGACCTACCAAAAAAAATTCAGGGGCAAATTGGGACAAAGACTTCCAAGTTTAAGACCAAATCTCATGGAAACCTGGGAAAATGCAAAAAAGTTGCTTATTTATACTCGCCGCTCCCCTCTTGTCCACTGACCGCATGGATGTTTCGTTTAGCCCACCCTTGCTGGATATACATGCCAAAAATTACCGTGATTGGTTATCTCTGGACTGTAGCGATTAGATTTTAACACTTTTTTAAGTCATGATTTTAGCCCTTGGATTCAACCATTTTTTGGATACTGATAAAAATCATTAAACTAGCTGAATTTTAGATAGAATGTCTACATACCAAACGGCGGGCTAAACATCCATGCGGTCAGTGGCCCCAGACGGCAGCGCTGAGTATCAAAAATCGAGTAAAACTTCTGTCAGAGCGTTGTGACAGAAGCTTCTGTAAAATTAGAGCCACGTGGCACATTCTTAGTGGACATTTACCGTATAGATGTTTGGCCAGTCCCTCGGTGGACCTGTAAACCAAATATCAGCCAGATTAGTGATTTATAACCTTTGGATCTTTGCATCCAAATAACGCTCAATAATGCTCAAATTCCTACCGTTAAAATCAACCCATGAAAATAACTTCAATCGAATCGCTTGAAAATTACCTATCAGGCTGATTTTAAGTTCAGAGAGGTCCGCCGAGGGACTGGCCAAACATCCATACGGTCCGAGTCCACTAAGAGTGTTCCACGTGGCTCATATAGTGCGTTGTGACAAGCATCTGTCACAACGCTGTGACGGATGTTTTACTCACAAAAATCATCATACCTGACGCCTTCTACTTTGTTACGTCACGACCCTTTAATATTTAGGTGTCAGGTTGTCCAGTTCGCTCCACACAGACTCGAGGATCATAATGGCTTGGACCTTAGGGAGGACGTCTTTTGAAGCGGATAGTCGGATACCAATATTTTCCCGAGTTAACGAGATCCTTGACTAATTCAAAGTGTTATATCGGTTTTACTCCGCTCACGAACGTCTAAAAGAGCCACGCGGCACATTCTTAGAGACAACTGACCGGATGTTGGCCCTCCAAGTGCACCTATATCGAAAAATTCAGCCTAATTGGTGATTTCTAGCTGTGGATCCAAGTATCTCAAAATACCATCTAAAGGACTACATCCAACGGTTAGAAGTCACCAATCAGGCCGATTTTTGACTGTATGTCCACCCATAGATGGCGATGACCGTATGGATGTTTGAACAGTTGCTCGGTGGACGTGCAAAAAAAAAATCAGTTTGATCAGTGATTTGAAACCTTTGGATCTTTGCTCCCAAATAACGCTCAATGATGCTCAAGTTCCTACAGTTAAAATCAACCCATGAAAATAACTTCAATCCAACGCTTACAAATTACTGATCAGGTTAATTTTTGGTTCGTAGGTCCACCTAGTGATTGGCCAAACATCCATACCGTAAGAGTCCACTAAAAGTATGCCACGTGGCTCGTATTGTGGGCTGTGATCGTTTGTTTACTCTTATACACAGAGACACCAGTAGTTTTAGTTCGGACTGTATGATCACCACTCTTTACTAAAATACCCCTACTCTTTTTTTTTAAGGGTAAAAAATACCCTTACTCTGTTGCCAATTAGCGGAATCTGCCCAAACATTTCTTGTGGACCCTAGTAAACGGATCTTCCCATGAAGAACTCCCATCACAGCACCGCTCTCTCCAGCGGAAAGGAGGCGAGAGCATTTTAGTAAATTCCAAACATCATTCGTGTCGCCTATTATTTACTAGTCTAGAAAATCGGGAAGGTGACGACGTCGAGGTATTCTGAAAGTATAAATACCGGTTTGACTCTCTGTCTTTGCAACCACCTTTTTCTTTTATTCTCTTTCTTTCTACTCGCTCTCTGGTTCGTGTTCGTGTTCGTGTTCTTCAGTGGCGATGGAGTTCTCAGAGAGAAAAATGGGCCTTCATCTAGTGTTTCTCATGGCCATATTTCTATTACAGGCAAGAAATTCATGTTTACCGTTGTCTGTTTGATTAAAATTGTTCCCGTTCTTCGTAAATTTTGTGATTTTTGTCTGAGATTGGTGGTTGGATTTATGAAGTTCTTCATTTGGAGGTTGAATCGTTGCAGAACCCTAATAGTTCTGAATAGATTTCTGCCATTTGTTTTGTTTCTGTAGTTGTTTGTTTCTTAGCATATGAGATTGAATCATTTTGTTTTTTTAGTTTGATTTGATGCATTAGTTTTACATTTTGACTGATTGTGATGAAGTTTAGGTTTTTTGTATCAAGTGTCCGGTTCAATAGTTTTTGTATTTAGCTCTATGGCCATAAGATTATAGAATTTGTTTGAAGTTTGTTCGAATAGTTTGAAGGGCAAATTTAGCTGAAAACAGCTTATTTTAGTGAATTGTGGAGGTGAAATAAGGCTTTCCAATAACTTTTAATTGCAAAAATTCTAATGTCGCAGTTGATCGTAGAGCTTCCTGTTTGAATCTTTCGTACGATCTTTATGTTTGCTTCATTTATGTGAGCTCTTATAAAAAATGCTCTTGTTGATTGAAGTTGTGCGGTCTAGGTCTATCTGAATTATTTGATCTTTATGTGCAGGCAATGGTTGTCGTATCTTCAGTAAGCGCAGAAAGGTCTGATTCACGATTTCTTTTGGTGTCCAATGCCACATCAGGGTAAGGCCACATTTATCACAATGTTAATTTATAAAATATAGCATAAAGAAATGGGAGGCTCTTGTGGTGAATATTTATGGTTTTATATGTTGTCGTTACTTGTGTGGTGTTTCATGTGTATGGATTCCTGGTTTGTGTAAAGCCCAGAGTCTGTTCTGTCGTGCTGCTAAAAGTATGTGTTTACTCTTGTTACAGTGGTTCTTCATGGTGGATTACTGTTGCGGATATGTGTGCTCTGGCTCATCGAATTTCGAACACTAAGACATTTTTTTAATTTGATAAAAAATGTTATCAAATTTGAAGTTCAATGAGCCAAAGTATTTGCATAGCAAGGAAACCAAATCTGTGACAGCATTCCGAACATCATAACAATTCCAACTATATTTGTATACTATGAATATTCACCTTTCTCTACTGGGTTTTCAAAACTGTCTTGTCTAGCTTCTTGGAAAGCTGAAAAAACTAGGCAGAATGATTTGTTTGAAAAAATACGATATGTTTTGTTGCTCAAAAATACAAAGATACATCATACTAAACTATTCTTAAATCTTAATTAAGCTAAAAATATGATGTTTAGTGAAATAGTACTTTTTTTATAACGCATATACTATAAAGACAAGTCTTTAATTAATTACATTAGTACTCTGGTACGAATTGGGAGTCCGGGACATACCCCTATGTAAGTCTGCACCTTATTGGAATGAGACATCTCGGCTGAGATATTCTGAGAGAAAGTGATACTTTGAACCATACATGTATAAGAGGAGTTTTAATTCTGTATGTACACACACACACACACACACACACACACACATATATATATGGTCAGGATCGGGGGACAACAATTTCAGACAACGTTTTTGACAACAATTTTGGGGTACCCACATGGAAGATGAATCAATGGCTGATTTTTGGTGAGGATGATCTCCTCACCATATAGATTACCCCTACAAAAAATCAGCCTATTCTGAAATTTCTAATCCCATCAAATGTGGTTTTCAAGTTGACGATAAAAATAAACGGTCCATAATTCTTCAACTTGTGAATCAGTCTACAAATATCAGAATGATTTGAATTTTTATGAGGATGATCTCCTCACCATAGAGACCGTCCTCGCCAAAAATCATCCCATTCTAATACTTCTAATTTACAAATTGGTCTGCGCCAATTTTTGTTGTCAAAAACGTTGTATGAAATTGATGTCCCCCGATCCTGAAATAAACCCATCTATGCAAGGTTGTAAATAGTTCATTCTAGTTTCTACGTGGATGATTGCATGCTTTGTGTGCCAAGTTGGAAGAATAATGAATCCTCATTGTTGAGATAATCAAAACGCTAGATCTTTTGGCCAATAAGTAGCCAATTTTTTTCCTGCAAGGAAGAATCCAATCACCTTAGCTCACATGCCTACCTATCAATTTACCCAGAAGGGGCCCTCTTGCAATTTGTTGTTTTCTCTTATACCATTTCAGCTTTCAACAAAAGTAAAAATTTCAAAAAGCTGGACAGCCTAAGAATCTTCCATGTAAATTAGTGTATATGAAAAATTATATGCCTATACTATTAGCTACTGATTATGCAGCCACTCAAAATTTGCAGTAGGAGAAGGGAAAAAGTATATTTAGGTTAAAACTATAAATTTTTGGGCAAATTGAGTAAGAAAGAACAGTCTGGAAAGGAGTAAAGAAACATTTATTGCATTAGTTCTCTGTGGTAGAGAAATCTGGTGCGGCCGTTTAATCTGTTGATACACCTCAATTGATTTGACTTTCTGATCTCAACCAATGTAGCTCGGATGGGTATCTCAAACTGCTCCTCTGACTTGCAAATCAAAGTCCAAATGGGCCTTTTAAGTTCAAATTAGCAGAGTGGAGTTGCAGCAGGGAGGAGTTATTTGGAGCACTAAATGAGAAAATTGGAACCCGTTACTTGGGGGCAGGATGCCCTTTTATAGGCATAAAACTTTCCAATCATCTTAGATTGATGTCAAATGCATGTTGCACCCTGGGAATGTGTTCCTCTGCCCCTGCATGCTGAAGTTGAGTGGCGGTTGGTGAGCTGTTTCTATGATTTATGGCGTGGTTGTTTCTGACAGCTTCTCTTTCCAAGCAATTGTTATGTGTGACTTTTTACAGTTTTTTTTGGCATGGCCGTGCCTATTATGTACTTTCTAAGCCAGAGGTAATGTTTGACAGCATCCTTTTGAGACATCATTTATCTGTGCTAAGATGTCTTATCCATGCTTGAGATGACTTGTTTGAGCAGTGATGCTTGCCAAGCGAATCTACTTGTCCAAGAAGACTTAATAGTCTGAGTAGACCTACTTGTTCCTAAAGACCTACTAGTCTGATCAAACATACTTAATTGGGATGACCTACTAAATTTTTTGACGATGGTCTCTTCGCTTTGGGTGCATTGAGTTTGGTACGCTTGCCACATGTATGGTTTTGAATGGAAGCCATATTTTTTACACTTCATTCCAAATAATAGATTTCATTTAATTAGTATATTAATGAGTTGAAGACTGCAAATTAAATTTGGTAACCCCATATATAATTAAGTTTATATATATATATATATATATATATATATTTATTATTATATAAATACAATAATTTATTATAATTTTCCGATTTACTTATCGGACGAATCAAATATTATCGGATATCTGGTAAGTTAATCGGTTTCGAATTGGAATATTGATTCATAATATCTGTCAGATATCGAATCGAATTCGGATATCGGATATTTTTCCAGATTAAGATTCGGATATGCTTATATTCGATTCAAATAATATCCATTGACAGCCATACTCCCCTATACTTGTTTCTCTTTTACCTTTTGTGGTGTAATAACATTGAAGAGTAGAAGAATTGTCCATTTACTTTAAAGCTTTGTAGCCTTTAGCAGTTGTGTTTGTATTAAGTTGATAACATTTCATGTGGTAATAAGGAAAAAAAAACTTTGCTTTTCTCTATCAATAATAAATTTAAAAGAATTAACTTTTATCTTGTGTCTAAATGGTGTGTAATTTTTTATTTTTCTGGCATCTTATTCTTGATTCCCCACCTATCTGCAATTTTTGGCAGAGAAGTTGAACTTCCCTTGTTCTTATTTTAATGAGAAATCACTCTACTTCTCTCTTCTGGTTAGGGAAAGACATTCAGGAGAATATTGTGCAATGTATGATATTTGTGGAAAACGCAGTGATGGAAAAGTTTTGAACTGCCCTTATGGTTCTCCGTCTGTGAAGGTATTTATTGGCAGACTTATTGCCTGTTTCTATAACTCTTATCTTTAGAAGGTCATTGTAATTCTTATTTTTCTAAATTAAATTTCTAACACATACCACACATAGATGGTACTAAAAACAAGACATCACATTGTTAATGGGTTATGTCTGGAGGCACTTATAAAAAAAATGGGCTATGTCTGGAGATGTCTTTTTGTGACACTTATCTCTGTTATCGTTAACAGGATATTAGAAACCTGTTTTGGTTGTGTTGTTAAATGCTGTTTGATTCTATTAGCTGGATATCTTGTCATGGTTATGGTTATGAGATGGGAATTTATTTACTTTAATCTGCTCTGCAGCCAGATGAGCTGCTTTCTTTAAAGATCCAAAGCTTGTGTCCATCAATCAGTGGCAATGTTTGCTGTACAGAGGTTCAGTTTGACACATTGCGATCACAAGTCCAACAAGTAAGATATTCATTGAAGTCTGTAGTTGATAGTGCAATTTAATTTTAAACATTGTTTATGTTGGGATATGGATGCGCTGGTCCTACTTTTGTCCTTGAATTATGGTATGGAAGTTACTTTATCCTGCTAACATTGGTGATTATATACCGATCAAAAAAAAAAAAAAACATTGGTGATTATATCAAATTATTCATTTGCAATGGTTTAGAATTAATGATGTTACCTAGCTTTTATAAACTTTGAATGCAAAGCCAAATAGTCTTAATTGCATATGTTTTCCTAACTGTTATGCTTATTGTTGCTTGCTTGTTTGACACTGTTTAGAATCATTAGACCATGAGTTCTGTTTCCGAAGAATCAAAACTTAAATTTTATTAAGCTGCAAGGGCTCATGATTTGCTGGTTTTCCATTCTGTTCTTCTTTTTTCTTTTTCACGCATAATAAAATTATTAGAACAGAAGGAAAAAGAAAAATGAAATTGAATATAGGCCAGGGCAACCCACAAGGAATCACATACCATTATGGAAGTTATGATCAAATCTAGGTTAATTCACCAGCGTAAAGGTATTTGTCTATAAACAAAATATAGCATGTTGCTGTCTGCGTAAGTGCATATTTTTAACCAGTGTTGTTGAAGGTGGAGGCATGAGGCGAGCCATCGGGACTTGGAAAGGTGCGAGGGGTTTCAAGAAATATTAATGAAAAATTTATTAAGATTATGGGAACTACTTTGAACCCTACTCTAAACCCTGTCGTGTATCCTTCGTCGACTGCTCTAGTTGCCAACCGGCTCAAGCCTTCCGCCACAATGATGAGAGATACGGCGATAGTGTCACCCAGTGTTTTTAAAGGCATGTGAGGCTTACGCCTCGAAATGCACCTCGGGGCAAAGCTCTTAAAAATGCCCTGAGGCTCAATCAAAAGGCGTTTACACATCTGAGGCATATGCCTCGCTCCAAGAGGCATTGACGAGACTTAAGCCTCTCAGTGAGGCGTACGCCTCGTCAACGCTTCTTGGACTAGGCGTATGCCTCAAATGTGCTATTTTTTCGTCATGTTGTTTTAAAAAAGAAATAAAAAAAGAATGTCAAGATATTAAAAAAAATAGGTGTCGAAGGGTCCCAACATAAAAATAAAAACCCTAAGTTTTATATTTAAAAGGGACCCAACATCGATTGATCTACAATTGATTGATGACGAGATGTTGAATTTTGACTTGGACTATCAAGAAGAGGATGTTGTTCATATAATTGATAAAGATGCATTTAATTTAGTAGAAGATTGAGTCTTTGATTGGTGTTGTGCTTTTTTGTTTGTGGTTGGAACTTGGAATTTGGAACTTGAAAATATGCTTTGTTTTTTTGAATTTTTGCTACATTTATTTATAGATTTAAATACTTATCTACCTAAAAAATGCGTGCGTGCGAGGCTTATGTCTTACGCTTTGAGGCTTACACCTCAAGGCTTTGGCTAGTGAAGCGCTTCGCCTTACGCCTTAGCATTTAAAAACACACTGTCACCCTGTCGAATAACCCTAGAGCTTCTGAATAAGCCTTCAGGGGCCCGTTGACAAGAATAGAAAACTGGACTGTGGATATGCATGTGCGAATCCACTTTCTCCACCTATCACTGAAGCCCAAACGGCCCAACATGTAATCAAGGAAGGACCAGCTAACGTGGTCATAGGCCTTTTCCAAATCTACTTTGCAGATGATACCCAACAATCCCTCTCGCTGTCTGGAATCAATGACCTCATTGGCAATCAGAACTACATCCAGAATCTGACGGCCACCCACAAAAGACCGCTTGTAGAAGCCTCTACATAGGCTACGACAGCCTTTTTGATCAAACCCTAGCTTGTAACTCCCTCTTTGAGCAAAACCCTAGCCCTATAGTAACTTGTTGAGTGAGCCCTAACTTGAAAAAAAGAAAAAAGAAGAACATATTGTTCATGGGTATTATTCACAGTACTGTTGAAGGCAACACCATCAACACCAAACCAAACTTCATAACTATATTCCCAAGAAATAAAAAGAAAAGAAAGAGTAGAAGAACTTGGAGAAGATGAGAGATTAGGGTTTCTTCAAGGTATCAAAACTCTGCTCTAATACCGTGGAAGTTAGGTTAGAGCTTTGAGGAAAAAATAAAGAATAGTTAATGAAGAGAAGTCAAACTTGCTTAATGTCCTAGTCGACTCCCCACAATATGTTATATTATTGAAAAGTGTCAAAGAGATAGTAATACCCCTACACATCCAGCACATTACGAATAACTCTTCTAATAGAACACAGTAGCTCTGTGTGAGTATTTGTTTCATTGATTTCTTATATATGTTTGTCTGAAATATGCTTTTAATTTTCCTATACTTAAATGTAATTGTTTTGCAGGCAATTCCTTTTCTTGTAGGCTGCCCAGCATGTTTGAGGAACTTCTTAAATCTTTTTTGTGAGCTGTCCTGTTCTCCAAATCAAAGCCAATTCATCAATGTGACGTCTGTTTCAAAGGTTAGCTACTCCTAATAAATGCCATTTGCTGTTTTAGTGAGACATGAACATGATTTGTAACAATTAAGAGAGCTCTTTTCACTCTTATATGTCCCATGGTTTGATTGATTTATTATTGTTATTTATCACAAGCAAACTTGACCCTATTTGTCTATGAAACTTGTCACAGCTCAAGTGGCGACTGGTGTCATTATACTGCATGGCATTTTAGACGTGGCACATAGTGTGCAGTTATTTTTTGGTTCATAACATCACTTTGATTGCCAAATGGCATTCTTTCAGTGATGGCATGAACTGTGCTATGTACTTGTCTTTCGCATAGTTACCTTGTTTGCAGTCTGGTTCTATCTATGTAGTTCGCAATTCACCTGCATTTCATGAAACTAAGGGAGAAATAGCCTAATTTGGTCACTTAAATCGCTAAATCTGATTGCAATTCGCAGGGGTTCTAGGAATTAGGTAACTATGCTCTGTCCTGTTGTTCTAAACAGCTAACCCTGGTGGCAATATTTCTGTTATTTTATCCACCATTGACTGCCCTCTTCAAGTAATTTTCCATATCGGCCGTGGTTTGAAATCTCGGTCTTGTGGCATGTCTTATTATGTTGAGAAACTGAGATGTATTGAACGCTAAGTAGCCAAAACGTGGAGCAGGTGTGAGTGTGGGAGCATCGAATTCAAAACAGTCCCAAAGTTCAGAGCGCATTCGGAGCATGCTATATATCTATAAGCATTTATGTAGACGTATATGTATAACCTAGTAATTGTTTATAATACTATATATATAAACCTAGTAGTAAGTTAATGTAAGTGCTTATAAAAGAAACATAATGTAATGCAACATGGCCATTAAATAAACTAATAATAACTGTTAAAACTATGCTCTAATTCTGGACCCACACTCAAACCGTGAAACTGCGGTTTGATGGCAGGACTGTCACCTCATTTGGACAGTTCTGGTTAAGATTGAACGGTACAATATGATACGTTACAATACAGTAGAAAAATCATGATATGCTTTGATACAGATAAACATTGCACTATGCATCGTACCATAATTGGATGGATGAGATGTCTCCTACGAGATGGTACAACCGTATTTCCACTGATTTATGCCCACACTTGTTTCTAATCTTATAATTTTGTATTTGCATTGGTTTTTTAAAATGCAAAATATCAATGTGATATAGCCAATAGTTTTCTCTTTGTACTGCAACTATTGCTTTTTCATGTTATTTTGTAAGGTATTACATTTCATGTTGGCGCTCCGTGTTCCTTTAATTGAATGTGTTGCATTGTTAGTAAATCTTTTATGAAATTAATACCAACGTATTGTATCTACTTTTATGTTAGGATTTACTGCTTAGAAGAGTATATTCATGCAAGGAATCTTATTTATTTTTGGTTTTAGGTTGATAACAATATGACCGTGGATGGCATTGATTTTTATGTAACTGATGCTTTTGGTGAAGAGTTATATAACTCTTGCAAGGATGTAAAGTTTGGGACCATGAACACTCGAGCCATAGAATTTATTGGTGCAGGTGCTAAAAATTTTAAAGGTGAGGATGATTTTGAATTTCCAGCAAAAGATATCTTTTTTGCATTATATGGTCCTAATAGTCAACATTGGAACTTACTCTCTTGTTGATTTTCATTTAAATGTTTTTATTGGGTAAATATGATTTTCTTTGTCAATGAAGATGTATCCGTTTGGTTTTGTCATCTTTATAATATTTACACAAAATTTGCTGCATATCTAATATGGTACTTTCTGGTTTCTATTGATGTTCAGTTTGCGTCTTAATGATCTTGTGTGATAACAGATGAAGCCTTTTGAAATTTTAATCTGTTTAGGTTTTTACCTTGAAATTCGTAGTCTCAGGTACTCTGTTTTGTCCATGGTTCAAAATCTCGTTTCATCTTGGTTTATTACCTTGATCGAGACGTCTCGGGATTTGCATTAGCAGAACAAAACAACAAGGTATGTGTCAAAAATCTTATATGTATTGGTTTGTCTCGGAATTTATTGGTTTTATATGGGCGAGACAAATTGAAATAAAACGAGTCATCTGAAAACACATGAAACATTCAGAAAAATCTGAACAAATAGGACAAAGCATCATCTCAGCCTAAAAAAAAGGCGAACCTGTGATGATTCCACTGTGCAACCTTTGATTTACTAAAGATTCTCTTTCCATTGTTCTTAAATAGCGAAAAATGGACGAGAGAAGGGACCGAACCCAGGTCTTTGGGAATTATCCCCAAAGATTCGATCCCAGGTCTGTGGGTCCAACCTCCCACAGCTAAGGTAAAAAGGGAGAGTGTGTTTTTAAAAAAAGAAAAAAGAAAAAAAAGAAAAAAGAAAAAAGAAAAAAAAGAAAAAAGAAAAAAGAAAAAAAAAAGAAAATAGAAGAGAGAAGAAGGGACTAGATCGATAGGAATGTGCACCATTGTAAAATAGCACAATCAATCTGAGATGTTGAGTTATTAGTTATTACTAACATGGGACTAGTGGGATGGCATATGCTGCTGTACTAGGTTCTGTCTAACCATACATGTGATGTTCATTGATCATAAATAAATTGTGATGGATACCTGGTGGCAATCGAACCCACAATCATCTAATTAGAACTATTATAAGTTAGACGCCTTATCCACTAGGCCACATGTATTTTTTAGCTTATCTGAGCATTAAACAGGAATTGGTGTAATGTTTCTTAGCGTATCAGTGTTCATCATTGCATATCAGTGAAAAGAGTGATTTCTCAAGTTTAAATGATTGTATGAGTCAGTTAATTGCTTTTAACATATTTTTTCATTTTAGCTTATTTATGCATATGCATTATTTCGGATTGGTCTTGAAATTTTTCGTTTTGTCATTATTTTTTCAACGTCAAGAGCATGTTTTGTTTTGTCTCGTGGTTTGTCTTGGTTTTTCACCTGACCAAGATATAGCTTGAGACCTAGATTTTAAACCTTAGTTTTGTGTGGTTTACGTGATGCCTATATGATGTAGAGGCAACATAAACTACTCTTTTCAAAGCTGACAATGGCTAGACCTTTTCAAACATTGTGGTGATGGAACAATATAACCTGTTATAAACATTAGCATTGCTTCATTCCTACCATTATATGAGATCGGAAAGTCCCAAGTGTTCTTTTTATTCGAAAGAAACTAAGAGTCTTCAAGCTATTTCCTATTATCAAATGATGCCGACATTACGAGATTATCCTTATTCTATTTTTTTTTAAACTGTGGGTATCCAGGCCTCTTAGAGCACCCGACATTACGAGATTATCCTTATTCTATAAAAGCACGATTATGCTTATTAGCAATTTTTTCTTTCGTGTCTAGAATTTTGCACTGAGGACATATGAAAATGTTCTTGATGACATGTCTCTTTTCCGTGTAACTTGAACATGCTTTTCATGGTGATTGGGTTGGTTAGTTGTTATTGTGACATGCAAAGGATAATATGACGTCCAGTTATGACATTATATGTTTGGAACTTCTAGAATGGTCTCTCTCTCTCTCTCTCTCTCTCTCTCTCTATATATATATATATATATATTTTTTTTTTTTTTTCTTTTATGTAGTGTAAATATTTTTTTTTTTTTCTTTTATGTAGTGTAAATTCCTCTTATTTGGTAGGTAACTTCTCTACTTTTCTTCTCTGATTATTGCTTTTGCTTTCTGATTGTTTTGGTAGAATGGTTTGCATTTATTGGTCGACAAGCAGAACTTGGTGTGCCTGGTTCACCGTATGCGATTAATTTCCGATCAAGTATTCCTGAGTCATCTGGAATGAAGCCTATGAACGTATCTGTTTATTCATGTGGTGACACTTCCCTGGGCTGTTCTTGCGGTGACTGCCCTTCTTCTCCCACATGCTCTAATTCAGCACCTCCTTCTCCGCATAAGAAACATTCCTGCTCGATTAGAATTGGATCTCTTAAGGTGAGAGAGAAAGAAACATAGAATGGTTCTTTTTGATTTGCTAATTATTGATTTTTTTTGGATATCTAGGGTCTAGGTTGCTTTAGGATGCATTATTGTGAATTTAATTTCTACATCGTGGTAGCACCTTAGTGGTACCACCTCTTGTTAGTTTAGCCTTTAGATACCCTTTTTTAACTTGGTTTCATTTTTTGATGGCCGCAGGTCAAATGTATTGAATTTTCATTAGCAATCCTATATATTGTTTTAGTTTCTGCATTTTTCGGATGGGGTTTGTTTCATCAAAGAGAAAGAAGGAGACCTGCATCTAGAATGAAACCTTTGTTGAATGTCATGGATGACGGTGAACTCCACTCTGTTAACAAGCAAAAAGATGGGAACCACCCAATGCAGGTACATGCTAATTTGTAGTTCTTATATTCAATTTTTTTTTTTAAATTCTTCATCACCAGCAAAATTGATCCAATCTCAAAGTTGTATGTTGTGTTTTACCATCAGTGAAAGTAGTGGTTTTGCTTGGTAACTTACATGATGTTCTGGTACTAGAAATTATCTTTCTTTTCAATTTCTTTTGCATAGTTTTGGCTTTGTCATTGGAAATTGCTGTTCTATTTGTGAGATGTCTTCTAGAGAAATTGATTCGAATTTAGAAAATATTATCGAATTTGGAAGATTATCTTCTGTAGGTTGCAAAACTTTTTGGGACAACAACTCAATAATTTGGATGTTTAACATGTTTGTGAGATTTACCTTCCTTCTTTAGGCTGCAAGATATTTTTGGGACTTCTCAATAGTTTTGGATGTTTAACCTGTTTGTGAGATTTACCACTATTAATCCTCCATAAGAGGTAGTTCTGTTCTTGTTCTACTTTGTGTACAAATTTCCTACTTCTCATTAGTAGGCGCAAAATCACCCCGAACATTTGTTTCCTAAACAAGTGCTGAGTCAGTCGAGCACTTGCTTATGTATTGCCCATTCACCAATACTTTGTGAAATGAGTTCATGCATGTTTTTGGTATGCATTAGGTTATGCCAAGGAAAATGTCACAACTCACATCTTCTTCTTGGGTGGCTGGTGGGTGTGTACATCATTCAAGGTTGCAATATTTGCATGGAGTGGGATTGTATATTGTCTTAGTTTCGTGGGGTGTTTTTTTTTATGAAAAAAAAGTGTACAGTGAGCTTGCTTTGGCCCATTTTTGTAGTAGTATAATCTATACATCTTTTATTTGTCAGAAAAAGTGTCCTACTTATGGTGATATTCCTGCTTCAAAATCTTATGATTCTTAAATGTTCCATGTCAAAAAATAGCTTGCTACTCTTGTACTGACAACTGTGAAGTTCCCTTAATATTGATACAAGATGACCTAGAGGGGTGGGTGGGGGGGTGAATAGGTCAATTAATTTTAACTTAAGTTGGTTACTAAATGCTTGAACAGATGAAGTAATCAGACCAACCAAAGCAAATAGACAACAATCCACAACACAGATATTATAGTGGTTCGGTGAATCAACATCTATGTCCACTTTCCAAATGGCTCCACTGAGCCTTAACACCTTTTTAATTCAATACCTAAGCAACCTTACAATTTTGAATAAGGTAAATGACCAGGTCTCGATCGCAATCAATATTGACTGAGTAAGGTCGCAACCAAACTCCAGCTCAGTCACGATTACTCTTGACTCAAGCAGGGTAACAATATAGATGTATAGAATTACTATGGGAGTGATTCTTAATAGAACACTCCAAATAAACACAGTTACCTCGTAGTGGATGAACGTAGCTTCGTTGTTGTTGAAGCTTTAATCAAGGCTGCAAGTCAGAACCGCAGCGTACACCAATCACCCAAGTCAATCTGGAACCAAAGAACGTGGACCAACAAAGCTCATCACCCATAAGGCTAGCAAGCTAGACCGCTGAAGCAAGCACAAAGGTAAGAGAGCAAGAACGAAAGAAAGGGAGCTTAAAACAATTCTCTTGATGATGAAGAGTTAAAGAGAATGCTGAATGAATTGGTGAGTAAAGAGTGAAGGGGGGAGGGGTATTTATAGTTGGAGGGGTAGGGAAATGCAGGCACGTGATTTGAGGAGCGCATAGGCCGGTCGATCGGTCATTTACCACTGGTCGCCCAGCCTATGAGACCGGTCGACCGTGTGTTTCCCTATTGGTCGCCTCGTCTTCTGAGACCGGTCGATCCATCTGTCACTTGGGCAGATTTAAGGGTCCCGCTCATAGGGGTTTCTCATGATATGCTGGGGGGCTTCAAATATGTCTAAGTGGACTTCTTTCCCAAGTCCACTATTCTTTAGTCCCTGGTGCGCATCAAGGATCGTCTCATTGTCGCTCTCGGAATCATCGAGACACGCTCTTCCAAGTCTATGTTAATAGATCAATAGCGGTTACATAAATACTCAGAGTTGTTCTGGAATTGACAACACAAGGAGTATACTTATCAAATTGCTTATGGTAACTAAGGTTGTTTGGGGTCTGGTTTTATGGAGGACTAAGGGGGGAAGGGTAAGGCTAAAAAGAACACATTAATGGGGATATGGTCCTGGATAGAGTGGAGTGACGGAATATGATTCTTATAGCTGACCCATATTGTTGGGAGAAGGCTTTGATGATTGATGGTGATATGATCCAACGTGTCTTATTTCCTAATACTCCAATTTGTGAACACACTCATGTATGTCCATGATATAGTTTAAAACTTTAAATAATCCCATATCTTTATTATTCTTTCGCATATATCTATATTTTGATTTCATAGTGCGTGCATGGACTTATTGAAAATGTTGAGCTGTACAAGTTGATATGTTTTATACTCAAGGTTTAAAATCTCGTTCTGTATCATTGTCTCGGTAAGCTGGCGGAATGAGACGTATTGACCAAGACAAAACGAGAAGTAACAAGATGATGGAAAAAACACTATATGTGGAGGTTAAACCATTTTTAATGCTTAATTAAGTTACAAACTTGTTTTTTTGCATTTATAAGTGCTATAAAAGTACATATACAATGAAAATAAGGTTCTCAACTAATTTTAGTAATTTAATTAAGTTGTTGGCACGAGACGATACATTCCCCTGTGTATCGTCTCGGTACGTTACCGGAACAAGACGTCTCGGCCGAGATGGAACGAGACAAATGAGGTTTTCAGCCATGTTTATACTTCACCTTTGCGTGCCAACAGTCACATGTATCCGTTTGTGAAATTGTTCAATTTGAGGTTTAGAAGGAGAGAGCTAGTAGGAGAAGAAGAGAAGAAAAGAGAAGATAGTGGAAATTAAGAAAATTGGGGTGATGTGCAGAATTTCCTCTGATTATACTAATGGTATTTAAATTTGAAAAGACAGTAGTTCCCCTTTATAATAATAGAAAGTGAAACAGATTAATATGGCCCTACTGCATAAATCTAAGATAAACTAAGCTTCCACGACACCCTTTTTTTATACTGATCGTGTGTTCAAATTTAAAAAGACAAAAGTTCTCCATGAGTCATTATACAAAGTTTAGATAGTAATAGAAAGGACTAAAAGGGTGCTACTACATAAACTACGTTTGGGGATTTATCCAGCAACATGTATTACATAGTAGTTCAAGCCACTGGAAGAGTTTGTTACCTGCCTCGGTGAGTTAAAGAAATTTGATACTGACTAACTATAGTCTGTGGGTACTTAGTAGCTTCTTTTAGGATTGGTTTTGGGTTAAATTTTGTTGTTTTCAACAAAGAAAGGTAATTAGTTAAGGACTCAAGTTTTTTGAGATGGTATACTATGAGAGTGTAGTGAACATATGTGTGTTTATTATCCATAATTATGCTGTACTAAGAATTTGTTATTATTGACTATTTTGGTCCTTTCGTTATGCCTTGCTTGAGAATGAATGAAGCGATATTCGGGTAAAAGGATCTTGGAAGCATGGTTGTTGTTTCTCTTTATATATTGAGGATTTAGAATTGTTCATTTCATCCAAGTTCCCAAAAGTTGAATCTGGTTAGCACCATCATACTATTGTTATTGGTATCCCCACCCTAAGTAAGAGTGTTTTAGTTGGTCTTACTTTTTTTCCTCTGTTTTTTTTTAGATTCTTGACAATCCTACTTTTGTCTCAGAAATACTGATTATCTCGCAGCTTAAATAAGCTGCCGCTACTGTTTCTACAATTATTTCAGCTTAATAAATGTATATTATTATACCCTGAAACTTCAACAGACCCAGCGTGCTCGTATTCACGTGAGACGATACCAACACTAGCACCGGATACTGCATGGATGCTTTTATATTATTTTTCCTAAGCCTTATATCATTTTCCTGTCAGCTAAATCTTTAAATGGTTACATTTCGCATGATGTTTATATTAGTATCTATTTCTTGGATTTTGTATCCCTGTTTATAGTACCAGCGTCCATATCTGTATCCATATATGGGCATCTTAGAATGTACATGAGCATACAAATGGACACCTGAGCATACTCACGACGTCACGAGGAATGCAGGCTTAGTGCACATCATTTTCTGTTGAATGTGGATTTTGTTCTTCAGAATTTGATACCATATTCTTTTGGATGGTTTGCTGTGCATAAATCTTTATTTCATTATTCTAAATGGAATTGATTGGTGTTTCTTTTCATTAGTTTTGGACCCCCTTGTCCATTTTATGTCCATGATACCAAAAATATATACGCACATACAAATTTCCCTTGGTTTTGCACTTCCCTTGTGCAATTTCTTTCTTTTTCTCAATAAAGTTTTGTTGTCAATAAATGTAATTATTCACCCTTGATGTTGTTAATTCTGTTATCATTATTTAATTATTTTCACTATATGCTATTGGATGTCTGTTGACAATTATCAGATGCCTGAAGAATTTCCTCGAGCGATGAAGGGGCTCCAACTTTCTATTGTGCAAGGCTACATGTCAAGTTTTTACAGGTTATTGCCTATACAATGGCTCTTTCATTAGTACAAGCTGAATGCGTTTTTGATGTTATGGGTCAAATTTCTTTATTATGTTCAGGAGATATGGAACATGGGTTGCTAGAAACCCAACTCTCGTGCTGTGTTCATCGTTAGCTGTTGTTCTTCTACTTTGCTTAGGTCTAATCCGTTTCAAGGTGGAGACACGGCCTGAGAAGGTATCATATTAGATATCTGTTGTATCCACCTATATTAATTGCTTTTGTCTCACCTCACTTAACAACACAGAACATGCCCAATATTGTGGATGCTCATCATTTTGTTATCTGCTTGACTATAGTTCTATGAACGAAATCCATTTTTTTTGTCATATGTACAAGGATTAAAATATCGGTATTGTAGTAGGTACTGGTAACCTGAACAAATGATAAATATTTTGATACATATTGATACATCACCGATCCACTGGAATAATCTTTGATACACATGGATATGTTACTAACCCTACAACCACATATACCAACCCTTCAACATTTAAGTTTTGACACGTACTATTGCAGCTATGGGTAGGGCATGGGAGTAAGGCTGCAGAGGAGAAAAAGTTTTTTGACACCCATCTAGCCCCGTTTTACAGAATTGAACAGGTGTTGTATCATTTTATTGTTTTTTGTTGCTTTATCTTCCATAATATTTAGTACTTTCAATAACTTTAATCTCCATTATCTGGTAATTTTGTTGAAAACGATCTAGAATGGTTCTATTGATCATTGTTGACCCCTTGCATTCTATTATTTTGTATTGTGCTTTTCATGTTTGAGTAAATCCCTTTTTTTTTATAAGTATGTGTATTTTAATTAAGAAACGGGGGGAAAGCTCCCTATATGTACAAAAGCAGGTCCTAAGAAAGGACCAAAACTAGCACAAAGCTAATCAAGGACAATGGGTATTGTTAGTTTTCATAGTATAGAATTGAGAGAATGAGAGTTGGAGTCGAACTAGGTTGTTCGGCCTTCTCTTGTTATTATATATATATGTGTCCCACTTAAGTGGGTGTAACTAAGGTTTAGTTACACCTACCTATTACAACCGCACACCCATAAGTTACATAGAGAAACTCTAACACTCCCCCTTAGGCTGGAGCGTACATATCAAACATGCCCAGCTTGGTACACAAAGTAGAAAAAGAAGAACGAGGTAAGGCCTTCGTCAACACATCACCCAATTGATTTGCGGAACTGATATATGGTGTGGTGATTTGTTCGCTTAAGACCATGTCACAAATGAAGTGACAATCAACTTCGGTATGCTTGGTTTTCTCATGGAAGATTGGGTTGCTGGCAATGTAACTGGCCGTTTGATTGTCACAGTTCATTGGCATAAAAGAAGGAACTACAAACCCCATTTCTTAAGGACTGAACCCACACCATCTCACATGCCATGTGTGCCATAGCTCTGTACTCTGCTTCGGCACTGGAACGAGCAACAACACTTTGCTTCTTACTACGCCAAATAACAAGATTCCCACCAACAAACGTACAATAGCCTGAGGTAGAGCGACGATCAGTGCGACTACTAACCCGATCAGCATTAAAGGATCCAGTAATAGTCACAGACTTGGACGGGCGATACAACAATCCATTTCCCGGAGAACCTTTCAGAGAGAAGATCTAGTACATACTTGCGATGCGAAAGTGTGATGCCTGTCTTAGACCGATCAACTTCAATGCCCAAAAAATATCGGAGGAGGCCCAAGTCCTTGGTATGAAACTGCTGTGACAAATAGGTTTTCATATCAGAGATGCCTCTACAATCACTGCCAGTGATGATGATATCATCCACAAATACGATCAAACAAATAACCCCAGAAGATTATGTTTTGACAAACACGGAGTGATCAGACACGAAGCGAATGAACCCATAACACAGCACAACCAAACTAAATTTATCAAACCAGGCACATGGTGATCGTTTTAGTCCATAAATCGCCTTTTTGAGGCGGCAAATTAATGAAGGCTGTCCGGAATGTATATATCCAGGCGGTTGCTCCATATACACCTCCTCCTATAAGTCACCATGTAAGAAGGCGTTCTTGATGTCCAACCGGTACAGTGTCCAATCATAGCATACGGCCACTGAAATAAGAACTCGAACAAAGTTTAAACGAGCAACCGGGGAGAAAGTCTCCAAATAATCTACACCAAACATCTGAGTATAGCCCTTAGCAACCAAGCGCAACTTAAGGCGTTCAACCGTACCATCAGGAAGACATTTGATATTAAATACCCAACGACAACCAACAGTCTTCTTTCCCGGAGGGAGAGGAGCAAGAACCTAAGTATCATTCGTGGGAAGGGCAGCCATCTCTTCATCCATAGCAAGTTTCCAACAGGGGACATGAGTGTATGCATATAAGTACCAGGGACAGAAATAACAGACAAAGACAAGGCAAAACTCCGGAAGGTAGGAGATACACAGTGCAGAAATTCAAAATCAGCAATGGGTTGACGAGTCCAAGCACGATACCTTTTCGCAAGGCAATAGGCATATCAACATCAGATGGCGCAGTAGGAACCTCAGGTGAAACAGGAGATTGGTTAGAGGTAGAAGGAGCGGCAGACATACTTGGCCCATACGAAACAACCGAACGCGATGTAGTGCGTACATAAACACCTGGTGGCACTGAAACGGTGGCATCTCCTGAAATAATAGGCATAGGGACAGGAGTAGTAGAGAAAGAAAGAAGCTCCTCCTGATGAAGAGACACGTGATCACTGTCGTATGACGTGCCAAGATCCGAAAAGAATGGAGTAGTTTAAAAAGAATTGACATCGGCACTGACATAGTATCGACGAGACGTAGGGCAATAACACCCGTACCCTTTCCGAGTATGAGAGTAACCTAGAAAGATACACTTAACAAACCGGGGATCAAGTTTGTCATGACCTGGACTAAGGACATGAACAAAGGACACACATCCAGAAACACGAGGAGGAACACTAAACGGGGAGACATCAGGATATAACAAGGAGAAAGGAGAAGCCCTAGCTAAAACCAAGGTTTAAAATTTCGTTTCGGATGAATGTCTCGGTCAAGTGAAAAACCGAGACAAACTCCGAAACGAAACGAAACATTCAAGAAACATTGAAAAAACGAAATTTTCGAAACATCACGAAACATTTCCGAAACATTACGAAATATTACGAAATATTACGGAACATTACGAAACATTACGAAATATTATTCAAAATCATTAAATTATATTTTTATTTATTTTTATTTTTTTGGATTGTATCGGATTGTCTCGCGAAACAAACCGAAACATTACGAAACATTCCGAAACATTATGAAACGAAACGAAACATACGAAACATACGAAATATTCAATGTTTCGTTTCGGTTTCTTTACGAAACGAAACGAAACGAAACATACGAAACATTACGAAACATTACGAAATTTTAAACCATGGCCAAAACAGAAGATGGCATACGATTAATGAGGTGACATGCAGTGAGAACAGCATCACCCCAATACGGCCTTGGTACATGTATATAAAACATAAGTGTCCGAGCAATATCCAATAGATGTCGATGCTTACACTCCACAACACCATTTTGTTGGGAAGTATGAGCACACGATGTCTGATGGATAAGGCCATGGTCAGCACAAAATGTCTGAATAGAAGATTGCATGTATTCCAAAGCGTTATCAGACCGGATAATCTTGATCGGCTTGCCAAATTGAACTGAGATCTCGTGATAGAAGGTGAACAAAGCACGATGCAATTCAGAGCGATCCTTTAATAAAAACAGCCATGTTATACGAGAGTAATCATCCACAAAAGTCACAAAATAATGAAAACCAGATAAACATTTTATTCGAGACAGACCCAAATATCCATGTGAACTACATCAAATGGACTAGATTGACGACTATCAATGCGACTAGGAAAAGAACTACGGTGATGCTTGCCTAATTGACAAGCTTCACAATCTAAAATAGACACAGGACTCAAATGAGGACAACTCGACGCAAATTAGACAAAGACGGATGACCTAAATGAAAATGCCACTGAAGAGGGGTCACGGAGGCGCTTAACGCAGAAGCAGGAGGACTAGTAGCCAAGTAATATAAGCCGTCTTTTTCATATCCCGAACCAATCACCTTCTTTGTCTTGAGGTCCTAGAAAACACACGTAGGAGAGAAGGTCACAAAGGATTGTAAAGATTTTGTAAGCTGACTAACCGAAAGCAAATTAAAGGGAAACTCAGGAACAAATAAAGTGGAGGCTAAAGAAACAAATGGAGTAGGGTGAATATTTCCCTTCCCCAAAACTCAACGAGTGAAGCCATCAGCCAACACAATATGAGACCGAATAGACTGAAAATCAGAGAAGATGGAGGAAATACCAGACATATGAGCTCTCGCCCCTGAATCGATATCCCAGGAGGAAGGAGACTTGGCTGCCAGGCACGCAAAGTTACCTGTATTAGCCATGGTGGCAGTAGGTGGCGCAGAGGAGCTGGCTGTCAAAGACTATAGCTACTGAAGAATCTGGCCGAGCTGTGCAAAATACTCATACGAGGAATCACCATGGCCACGTCCCCCCTAGCCATGAGAGAACTCAGGAGGACCACTAGAGACCAATGTTGAGGATTCCTTTGGAGAAGGAATCGCGTGTCCAATAAAAGCACGCTGAAGGAGAGAAAAGGCATTGGCTGCTGTAGGGAGGGACTCGCAAGCCAAAATCTGACCCTTAAAGAGCACTGTATTCAGGGTTCAAATTTGACAAAAACAAGGTTGCCTGAAATTCTTCACGTTGATGTTTCTACTTATCCAGATCTGTAGTCAACGGCTGATACTGCTGAAGTTCCTCCCACATACCGTAGAGAGAACTGTAATACTCACTGAGTGATTTATCGCCTTGTTTCGTGGTGAACATAGACTCAAATAAATCATAGATACGCGAAACGTTGCTCTTCTGGGAATACATCTCACGAGCTGCGTCCCAGATCTCCTTGGCTGTACGGAGATAGATAATGTTGGAGGAAACGGAGGATTCCATACTGTTCCACAACCAGGTCATAACCAACGAATTTTTACACTGCCAATCTTCATACAGTTTATTATCTTCTTTGGGAGGATCCTTGATTCCTTGGTTAAATACTTCAATTTTTTCTTTGCCGTCAGGAAAACTTTAACAGAGTGAGACTAGGGAAGATAGTTGGTGCCATTTGATTTTACAGATGTAATCTGAGCACCAATATTATCCCAAACAGGTGATCTGCCATCATCAAGACCAATAGAAGAGCTTGAACGGCCATCAGAAACTTTAAAAATACGTAACTTCACCACAGAAACTCAGAAAAATCTGAAAATTGGAACACACACTCCCAGTATGATCCTACAGGGGGCGGCAAGCATAGAGGACCCTTCGGGGTTCCAGGTTTTGAAACATTTCAAAACCCGTTTTTGTCTCCGCTGGGCAAAATTTTCGATCGGAGCTCGGAGACTCAGAAAAATTCGAAACGATGATCAAAACAACCCAAATAGGCTATATGAGGTGCGCCAAGGGTAGAGAACAATACTTGCTTCACGTTGATGAGAAACAACAAATCTCGAAAAACCACTCCCGGAGAGAGAAAATTGGAAAAACTGCACCAACGATCTTCAATCACACATACAGAGTCCCTTTAATCTCCAGACTGATATAAACAAACATAAACACACCCTAGATGCACATCTAGGTGTAAAGAAACTTCAAACGATGAATCCTACCGGATTTGTTTGTAGCAAAAGAGATATTTCTGTGAAACAAGTGTAAAGGAAAAGAAGAAGAATAGATAGGAGGAAGAGAAAAAGAAGAAGAGGAAAAAAAAAATTCAGATTCACTCTGATACCGTGCTAGTTTTCATAGTATTAGGGTTTGAGAGATGGAGAGAATTGAGAGAATGAGAGTTGGAGTCGAACTAGGTTGTTCGGCCTCCTCTTGTTATTATATATATATATATATATGTGTGTGTGTGTGTGTGTGTGTGTGTGTGTCCCACTTAAGTGGGTGTAAGTAAGAAGCTTTAGTTACACCCACCTATTACAACCATACACCCACAAGTTACATAGAGAAACTCTAACAGGTATGACCAATCAGCTCCATCCATCTGAAAACAAAATCATAAAAAAAACAGCCTCTAAACTCTATAAGAGTAGAGGACCAAAAATACATCAATACTTTAATTTTCAAAATAACTGCAGGATATCCTCTTCTTTCCAAATAAAATTTGTATTTTTTTATATGATGGACAATTTACTACGCTTGTCATGTTTGTGTATATCCCTTATTGATTTAAAATTTATGTCTTTGCTTTATTTGATTACATGCATTTTCTTAAGGGTGACATTTTGCTGTTTTGATGGATGGGCTTGAAAACTATGTTATTGTTTTTGTTGGACGCTTAATTAAAGTTTGTCAAATTTCATGTGTCTAGATTTCTCGTATGTACTTGTGTTCTTCCCAAGGTTTAAAATTTCGTTTCGGAGGAATGTCTCGGTCAATTGAAAAACCGAGACAAACTCTGAAACATTCACGGAACATTGAAAAAATTGTGAAAAAATGAAATTTCCGAAACATTACGGAACATTTTCAAAATTTTCCAAAATCATGAAATCATATTTTTATTTATTTTTATTTTTTGGATTGTATCGGATTGTCTCGGCAAAACAAACCGAAGCATTACAAAACATTCCGAAACATTACGAAACATTGATTGTTTAGTGTGATACAATGTTTCATTTCGGTTTTGATAAGCAAGCTGAGATGGTTGTTTTGGCTTTAGGGGTCACTGCCTGCCTTGTTTGAAAAGGTAATTTCTCTCCAGCAAAGCCATGGCTAAGATATTGATATTTAAAGAATTAGCAAGGTGACTTGATGCCTTGCAAGAAGGCACAAGAGTTGCTTCTACAACTCATATTTTAGTAGCATACGCCATGGCACTAACTTTTACTTTTCCATAAACTTCATTCAGTTAGAAATTGTAATTAATTCGAAGAAGTTTAATTCAGTTTAGAGAATTATCGAAAAATTTGCAACTTAGGGAAGTTCGGAAAACCACTGCTAAATTGTTGGAAAAGTCAAAATGTATTTTAGGAGATGATAAAACAGGCATGAAAACACACTCATAACATTATATCACACTAAACAATCATTTGGAGTAACATATGCAAATCATTAGCGTTTAACGCATATTGACACTAGTATATGAAGTATTGAGACTCAGAGCCAAATTTTATATTTTATAGTGAGTTGTGTAAATAATGCCATTATGTACATTTAGTCCAGCGGCATGGTTAATTTCTCATAGGCCATAGCACATGGATCTATGACTCCACTCGTCATCTCCAAGGGTACTAAATTAGGCTTGGAGAAGTTCTATAGAAATTCGCCAACTTAGAGAAGTTTATAGATTTGGTACATTTATACATTTGTAATATTAGTGTAGCTTAAATATATGAAAATGGCATGAAGAACTTCAAAATACGTAATGTGAGATCTCCCAAAAGCAAAGAAATGTGGAAAAAAGAGGGATAGAAGTATTTTTAAAACGTCTTATCTGTTTAAAAGTTTCGGTCCTGAATAGTAAAATTTGTCGAAATAACTCGAACCTTAAATTTTTTGATGATCTATTTTTAAATCCGCAATAAGATGCGTTCTTTCTTATTACTTGTGGAGAGCACATGGATCTATGACTCGACTTGTCATCTCCAAGGGTACTAAATTAGGCTTGGAGAAGTTCTATAGAAATTCGCCAACTTAGAGAAGTTTATAGATTTGGTACATTTATACATTTGTAATATTAATGTAGCTTAAATATATGAAAATGGCATGAATAACTTCAAAATACGTAATGTGAGATCTCCCAAAAGCAAAGAAATGTGGAAAAAAGAGGGATAGAAGTATTTTTAAAACGTCTTATCTGTTTAAAAGTTTCGGTCCTGAATAGTAAAATTTGTCGAAATAACTCGAACCTTAAATTTTTTGATGATCTATTTTTAATTCCGCAATAAGATGCGTTCTATCTTATTACTTGTGGAGAATATAATTGATTGAACTCAGTTTCTGGATATCTAACAACAACATGCGGCATTTAAATCTGAATGTTCATAAGTCTCATTTTTTAGTCACCCTAAACCAATTTCAATGTAAAATTTGGTCATAACTTCTTAAAAACAATTTGAGTGTCAACATTCCGAAAAGACGTTTGATCAAAATGACATTTGACTGTTGTATGACCCATGATTACATCCCATTTACTTAAATCTTTTCTTGTCATGTAAGTTTGATGCAAAAAAAAAAAAAAATGAAAGAAAAAAAAAGGAGAAAAAGGAATTGTTGGGTTGAAAGCCCATTTGGGCAGCCCGTCTTCCTTGGTTTGTGTTGTTTTTATTAGTTGGTATTGTTTGGAGCTAACTTCAGGTGAGTAATGTTTTTTGGTTGGTTTTGAGCAAGGAAATAAATTTCACGAAATTATCGAAATATTTCGCGAAAGATTTCCATTTTCTAGGTTACCGACAGGAAAGAATACTGACGTCGAAATAATGTTAAATTTCCCGAAATATTTCCATTCATGTCGAAATATTTCGCTTGAACAGTAAATTTTGATCAATTGACAGTGTAAATATGTATTATTTCGGTCGAAATGTTTCGACATATATGGAAACATTGGAAACATTTCAATCATATGTACGAAACATCTCATTTGAGCTCAAAACCGCTATAAATCTCATATTTGATCAATTTAACCGCTTTCCATACATTTTGTTTATACAAAAGATCAATCCATTGTAGATTTTTTGGTTCGTGGATTGATCGTGACGAAGAATCAAATCTCGTTTGGGAGTTTTTCAAATTCAAAATATACATAAGGATAAAATTTCTTGCTACAAATAAATAGGTTAGGTGTAAATTTATGAATCTATTATGCATTTACACTAGATTTGTGCACGGATTGAAGATCGTTTAGGGTAAAAATTTGGAATTTGGGAAAAACTCCAATTTCATTGGTTTTTACCCTAAACATCCATGATTGTGCATAAATTGAGTATATGTTGCATAACTTAGCCCGTTCTACACGTTGGTTGGGTTAAAAAAAATTAAAAAATATTAACCTTATATTTTTTTTTCAAATAAAAATTAAACGTTCAAAAAATTAAATAAATGTTATAAGTTAATAGTAAATAGGTTTTCTAAAATTACATATAATGTTAAGAAATTAATGTAAGTGAATAAGGATTTGTTAATATATTATTTTATGACTTTTTTATAATTAGCAATTAAATAATAGTTATATAATTAAATTAAACCTTGAATAATTAAAGATACTTGCCGCGACATATTATAGACCATTATGGTCATTCATTTCCACACTACATATGGTTTGAAAGCTTATGAGTGTGTTTTTATGCTTGTTTCATCATTTCCTAAACTTTCCACAAACATTTCCATAATATTTCCATCATTTCCGCATTATTTCCATCATTTCCACGAAAAATGTATTAGTTCCACACTGGTCGAAATATTTCCACGAAATATTTCCATTTGTAGATTGGTCGAAATAAACCTCGAAACCGAAATTTATTTCCTTGGTTTTGAGAGTTTTCTCCTGAGAAGTATTTTCGTCATTTTACCACCTATGTCGTTTTTGGCCTCAGTTTGTGTAGAGGACCATTTTTCCATCTTTTGTTTTGCAGGGAGTTTCATTCTTTTTTTTTTTTTTGGTGTGTCAACAAGAGGGGTTTTAGTAAAGGACCAACTAGGGGTATTTTGGTTTTATTTAGTTGGTGGGATTCTAAGCGAGTATAAAAGACAAAGAAAAGGGGCTAGCTAAGGCATTCAGTCTGTTTTTCATTTAACGAGAGCTATAGCTCTTTCTCTTGTTAGGGTTCTCAAGTTGGAGTTCGGTTCATCAGCTTTTGAAGCTCCGGCCTCCTCTAATGCTCTTGACGCTGTGATTGCAGCGTGAAAGGTTGCTATTCCAGAGAGTTTTTATACTGTTGTTTTATATTTTCAGCAAGTTAGTTTGAGGAACAAATTTTATTTCAGGAATTATTTGCTAGGGTTAAGTGCTACAGCTGTATTTCTGGTTATTTCATCTTTGGATTTCAATTTGTACCGCTCTTGGTCTCTTTTCTGCCCTTGGCTTACATCACGAGTTGATCTTTTCTTTTTATGACCTATAGCAAGTAAGATGTTGTCATGCCTACTGTCGTGAAGGATATAAATAATTGAACTCAGTATTGAATCTCCAACAACACGTGGCATTTAAAACCTGAGACTGTTTTTAGTTCCCATTTTTCTTTATCACCCCAAATAAATTTCCATGTGAAATGAGGAGGTCAAAGTCTGTTTTCCTTGTTGTCGGGAGTTCTCTTTAATCCTGAACTATTCTTCTAGTGAGTCGAAAATTAGAAGGAATTGATGAATTAACAAATAAGGTGCTAATGTGCTATTCTAGCTTGTGCTATGTCCGTGGGAGCATGGTTTAAAATTTCGGAATGTTTCGTAATGTTTCGTATGTTTCGTTTCGTAAGGAAACTGAAACGAAACATTGAATATTTCGTATGTTTCGTTTCGTTTCATAATGTTTCGAAATGTTTCGTAATGTTTCGGTTTGTTTCGCCGAGACAATCCGATACAATCCAAAAAAATAAAAATAAATAAAAATATAATTTAATGATTTTGAATAATATTTCGTAATGTTTCGTAATATTTCGTAATGTTTCGGAAATGTTTCGTGATGTTTCGGAAATGTTTCGAAAATTTCGTTTTTTCAATGTTTCGTTTCGTTTCGGAGTTTGTCTCGGTTTTTCACTTGACCGAGACATTCATCCGAAACGAAATTTTAAACCTTGCGTGGGAGGTAAGGTGCTCCGGTAGAAGGAATGGTGATACGGCTCTTTATTTCCTGAAATCAAAGACACAGATATACATACAATTATCCCATCTAATTTGTTGATACCATTTAACCTTTAATGTTTTAGGGTAATTATTACATTTTAGTACATACATCATTGCAAATTTAATTTTAATGAAAGTATAAAACTTCTAATACTTGTGAAGCTTTATTGTAAGATTTATTACAGTATAGTAGAAAAAGAGAAAATTGTGCTGTAGAAGTATCAATGTAGGATCTGGTAAGGTACCAAAATTTGAGGCATTTAGACTCTTTTTGACAGAGAAAATATGGCTTGCATAATGTGACAAGATTGGCCTGCATCATCAAGCTCATGAATTTATCAGTAAACCAATTCCAGCCCAAGCTCCTGGGATTTATAAGCGCAGCCATGCCTGAGATTAGCTCCCTGTGCTTGTCCTGAACTTGAGCTTGAACCCAGTGCATGAGCTTGGACTCTTACTGAAAACTATGTCGGTAATATATCTTTGTATGTTCATCAATAAACATGCATTTGACTATAGAATGTAGTTTATAGCTCTCTATTGGATGTACGCCTTTTGAACCACGATGGTTTATTTCTGCCATGGATTTTCTTCCCAACTTTGTTAGTTTATTGTATAATCTAGGTAGAGGACTGATTTACAAAGAAGAGATCTAATGTTTAGTGGATAAATGATGTGTGCTCAGACATTCTAGGCTTTCATGAAGCGTTACATGTTTTTGTGTCCATGAGGCCATGCACTTAGTAGATGTACCGATTTGATTTTGCTTTGCATTAAAAAAGTGCCTTATAGTTGGAAGTTGGGGCTACCTTAAAGCCCCACATCTCTCACATGTAGTGAAAGTCTTGTAAGTTGTAATCGGTTCTCTCTGCCTTATTTTCTAGAATGTCTTGTTGATACAAGGGAAGGGTGAATATGTACTCTTAGTCTTTTATTGATTTGCATTAATTTATCTCCTTCCAACTTTCTGTTCACGTCCTTATATATTTCATTCAATTACTTTATTTTCTAGAATGTCTTGCTTGTACAAGGTAAGGGTGAATATGTACTCTTAGACTTGTATTGATTTGCAATAATTTATCTGCTTCCAACTTTCTGTTCACGTTCTTATGTGGTTCATTCAATTGTGTTTCATATAGAATTAATCTCACACTACTGACTAAGTGCTTTCTTTTTAGCTTATATTAGCAACTATTCCAGATTCAAAGCATGGCAAGTCCCCCAATATTGTGACAGAAGACAATATTCAGTTACTCTTTGATATACAAAAGAAGGTATTCTAGGTGCTTGGTGTTGCTTCTCAAATATCATCTTTTATATGTAAATTGTGCATTAAATTGTATAACCTATGATGGTGTATGGTTAAAATAAACATTTACCATTTCCTTTACCTACTCATCAAATACATGGTTTGCCGAGTCCGACACCTCGTATCCGTGTCGGATTCCGACACACGTGTCCGTATCAATGCAACTTAGTGCTTAAATCTGATTTGTACATAGCGGGATGAGATTCATGTCTTTTCTTTCTTAATTTTGACAGGTTGATGTAATTCGTGCAAATTATTCTGGATCAATGGTATCTTTAACTGACATTTGCTTGAAGCCACTTGGCCAGGATTGTGCCACTCAAAGTGTTCTGCAGGTATTTTTCTTGCATTTGTCTTATGTATATCTATATATGGTTGGTAGGCATGTGTGTAGTGTGCATATATTGAAGTGTTGAGTTGAACTGCTTCTAGCAAGCAGCTCGCGCCTTCTCTCCCTCGTTCCCTTGCTCCCAATGCTTGAAGCTCTTTGCTCCAGATCCTTGCCAGGTCCTCTCCACTCATGAGTTTATGCTTCTTTTTAGGGTTGCAACTTGGGTGGGCCCAACCCAAGCACGACAAGCTCAACCCTACTTCGGGTTGGGTTCTACAGTACTTGGGTTCAGGCCTGGGCCTAATTTTTAAAATCCGATTGAAACTCGGCATGGGCTTGGGTTGAGGCCTCGGGCAACCTGATCATTATATATGTATAATGATCAGGTTCGAGTTAATATGATGAACTCTCTCCCACCCCCTCTCTCCTTCCTTTTCCAAACCTAGCAGCTCCTTTTCTCTCTCTATCTTCCTTCTTTTCTATCCTTTCTTCGAGCTTTGCTCCACCGTTGGTGTATGCAATGACGGGGACTTCAAAAGATTTGGCGGTGGGGACTGTAGCTGTTGCATTGCTTCTATTTTCGGGAATGAGATTATTGCTACTTAGAACCTGAGGCTTTATCTTCACCTTGCTTTCACTACTATGTTCTTCATCGGAGTTTTTCAAGCTGCCTTGGGCCTATAAAAGTTGGTATCACGAGAATGATAAAGATAGAGAAGAAGAGGATATTTTCTTTATTCTTTCCTTTTTGGTTTATTTTGGTTAAAAAGGGGGATTAGAGAAAAGTCTTATGTGTTTTTGTTCTCTCTCTCTCTCTCTCTCAATACACACTGCCAACATGGCCAACCCAAACGGCTCGGGTTCGAGTTGGATGGTCTGAAGTGTGGGTTGGGTTGCCCAACCCGCTTGAGTTGCGGCCCTACTTCTGGTCATGATACCATTATTAATGCCATTTTTTTAATGCTTGGCAAGTGGAAGTTGCATGAACTGTATTCTCACAGGCAAGTGCCTCAAATGGTGCTGCTATGTTGCATGCTTACTTTTGGCATTATTTAATATGAGGACAAAATAATACCTTTTCTTTTCTATGCTCGAGGTTATGATGGGTACTTACTTACCTGCCATATCGTTGGGACTTGCAGGAGAAGGTGCTTTATTTTTTATATTTGAATGTGGTCATTGACCTATTAACTGAGTCATTTGTGGTGTTTTGGTGCACCTAACAATAGAAACAAGCCATTCATCGGTTCTAACAATCCATGCTTGAGTTCCCATGATGATCATGATGGATGTAATGAGCTCCACTGGGAGGTGCTATGTGTCGCAATTGCGAGGTTGTGGGTCCAAGATCACGATGTGCTGCTTGGCGTTATGCGATGTTGTTGGTGCATACCGAACCAGAGTGAAGGGGTCTATTAATCCATGTTAGAGACCTATTAGGCATAGATAATTGTTCTATGTTAATGTAATGTTGGCTCAAACTGATGCTATTAGTGCAGTTTGCAGATGTTTGGACTCTTCTTTATGAGTTTGTTGGTCATTTAGATTTTGACTATCGTCGAACCTATGGTTTCAAGGCAATTCAACACATTATAAGTTGGTTAAATAAGAAACAAGAGATTGAATGGAGGATTGTTCAAGTCAAAGGGCCTAAAAAGGTGAGGGGAAGGCCAAAATGGACGTGGAATGAGGTTTCGAGATGAGATTTTAAGAAACTTGCCTTAACGGAAAAGATGGCTTTAGACAGGATTGAATGGAGGAACAAGATTCATGCAACTAACCCCATACCGTTGGGATATAATGATGATATAAATAAGAAACAAGAGATTACCTGAAGCTTTGTTTTGGAACTTACTGAAGTATTTGACGGGAATAATGATCTTGACTCCAAATTCTCTTCTCACATCCATTCCAAGGGGTACTTCCTAGCAGTTTAGTTAGCAAGTAGGTATGGATCTCATCACCATAATTTTTGGTGTTCTTCGGTCTATTAGTTTGGCCCCTCAAGGATACAAACATGCTGTGGAAACATAGGAAGAATACTAGAAAGTTTCAAATTTCGGAAATAGTGAAAACATGATGAAAATACTAAACATGCATTGATATTTTAGGAAATGATAAAGCAAGTTTGAAAACACACTTATAACTCATAATACTACTTTAAACAACCATTTTGGTGGATATAAACATTGACGATCAATGATTGGGAGATGAACAGTGATTCCCTCTTATCCAGAGTAGGAGACGGTCCTTTGCAGGACACAGAGCTAGATAGGAAGGTTTGGAGATGGGATAAGAAGGGTATCTTCTCAGTAATGTCCTTCTTTTCTCACATTAATCTGAGGGGACCGAGGTTTTTTTCCAGCTCTTTAGTTTGGATAGCTCTTATTCCATCCAAGGTTCTGTTTGGACTGCCATTCTAGACAAGATTTTGACTGTGGATCATTTAAAAGTAGGGTGATGATGTTGCCGAACAAATGTTCTTTGTGCAAAGCAAGTGTAGAGTCAGTCAATCATTGGATGACCCATTGTCCTTTCAACTTTGCTATTTGACAGGTTTTCTTTTCTCTTTTGGGGATTGATTATGTGGTTCCGGAACATGTGATCAATGTGGTCCAAGGCAGGAAGCAAATATTTTTCAAGGGAAAGGATGATACCTATGGCACGTTCTTCCGTTTGCTATGATATGGGCCATTTGGAAGGAGAGGAATTCTTGTCTTTTTTATGGGAAAGAAGTAGATATCCCCAAGATGGTGTTGAGACTTGAGATTCAAAGCTTATTTGTACCTTTGGTCTCTTTTACTTCCAGAGTTTAGAGGATGCTTTTTCGATACCTTTGTGTTTAGATGGGAGGAATTGATAGATGTTCCTTCTCTTTTTGAGATGTAATTAATTTTATTTTGAGGATCTCCTCTTGAGGTCCTGCTTGGTTGAATTCTGTGGGGCTTTCCTTTTTTAATCATACATTACACTTACAAAAAAAATTATCTTATAGGTTTTTTTTTTTGTAAATTAAAAATATAATAGCGTCCTTCCTTGTGTGTTGGAGATACAAAGTGAGTGCACGGGAAAAGAATTGGAACTGGGTCGTAAACCCAAGGATATGGTCGATCTGGCTTAGAACTGCTACATACTCATTTGGTTTAATATTAGGGTTCTGTTTCAATGTGAAATTATGATGTATTGCATTTTAATGCTCGTTTCATAACATTTCGACCAAAATATTGCAATACAAAACTAAACATTTATGTTATATTTTCCAGTGATCTTTCGTATTGACGCTGAAGGATACGACATGTGTCTTATATTTCTGCTGTTACATGTCAATATTTAGAATCAGGGATGATGTTGAATAATTCACCTACTTCTGAGGACGTCTCCTCATGCTCAATATGGAAAGTCCCATACTCGCTGGTCTGCACTCTAAATTGCTGATTTGCCATATTCTAACATTCGCTGTACACTGTCCTATCATCGACATATTTGTCCTGAAAATTTAGGATATCATAACAGCTTGCTACTATCTTATGTGCCTTTGTTATTTATATTCTTGTATCTTTAATATGATGCCTACCATAGCAACATAGGGAACATTTATTGTAATTTACTTTACCTATTTCTATTGAAGTGCCGTGTGGAGTTGGACACTCTGATATTCGGGCTATGGCACGAACATGAGATGTGTTTTCTCAATATGTTGTTGACACGATCTGTTATTTTATTTTGGCAGTTTGCTCGATTGTAGCCATATCTGCTTACTATTACCACCCTATTAATTTGGTAGTAAACAGCTCTGTGTCTTACTTGATAATATGATATTTTTTTGGTCGGGCTTTGGGGTTTGGTTGCAGTCTCCGTTGGTTTTTCCCTTTTCGTGTTTTTGCTGTATAGTTTTTGGGCTTCCCCAGTCCGTTTTAATATATATCCTTTTACCGATAAAAAAAATAATACTATGATATTTTTTAAAATCAAGTACATCGTTCATATACTGAAAAATAAAGATTTATTCGTCTTTTTTAGGACTTTTGCTGAAATCTTTCTTATAGATTTTACCTTTTCAGATGCATATAATCTCGTAAATTGTTTAGAGAGAATAATCAGCTTATTTTTCTCGACAGTATTTCAAAATGGACCCTGAAAATTATGACGATTATGGGGGAGTTGAACATGCTGAGTATTGCTTTCAGGTATATTTTCATGATATCCATGCTTTAGGTTATTTAATCTTTGCTTTTAACATTGTGATCGAATGCTCTAGAGTACTGAATACCAGCATTTATCTATTGCACATTCAGCATTACACATCTGCGGAGACATGTTTGAGTGCATTTCAGGGGCCCCTTGATCCAAGCACAGCATTAGGGGGTTTTTCTGGGAACAACTATTCAGAGGTAATACTTAGATCTCAGACCAAGATGATTGGAGTGTTATAGTAATTCCTAATTATGTTTCCATGACAGGCTTCTGCATTTCTAATTACCTATCCAGTAAACAATGAGATTGATCAAACAGGCGATGGAAATGGGAAGGCAGTGGCTTGGGAAAAGGCTTTCATTCATTTAGTGAAGGTCTGTTTATTGCTGTTCTGTTCTTTTTGATTGTTTCCTTATCATGGCAATGTCTATAGTTTTGTTGTTCTAGTTTTACGTACTTGTCTTTACTTGGCGGACTTTTATAGTTTATACAGCATCATACTTCGATGCTTACAATTTTCCTGAATTCCTGGTACTAAACTACTTGATGAATTAATACTATTCATCTTTACTCGTTAAGTCGAAGAGTCATGATATGCTTCCAAATGGTGGTGGCATGCTATACAATGCTGCAGTAATAGGACTTTTATACAACGCAAGAAAATTAAGTTATACTTATCAACAAAAAAATATTATACTTAAGGGATGAATTGAAACTAGTGTTGTATGTCTTGTACATATAAAATTACAAAATCCATAGGCCTTTTTTCTTTGTTCTCTTTTCAAGGCTATGATTGTTTTTTGTGTATTTGAAAGCAACCACTTGTTGTCAGGGACCTACTTGTAATATCTTATATTCAACAGGGGGCCCTTGTAATATTGTAAAACTTCACTTAATATATATATTGGGGTGAAATCGTGTAGGCCATTCTAAGTTCTACACGATTTCTCCTCTTCCCCCAATTCTCTTCTCCTCTCCTCTCTTCCATCTCTAACCCTAATCTCTTATCCTGGTTATGATCCAAGATTACAACACCACTGTCTAAAACTGTTGTTTGGATATATTTTGATATTAAAATTTTCAAAGAGTTTGTGTAGATTGGCCAATCAAAGTCATGGTTCCAATTTATGATTATACTACGTTTTTCTTTTATTTATTTATTTATCAAATTTACCTATATATACATAATTTCTATAGAGTAATGATTTTGTTATTGAATTCAGAAGATAGCTGAATCACTCGGGAAAGTAGCTGATAGGGAGCTGGGAGGAGAGGGTGAGGAGGATTGGACTGTTGATTGTAGGGTTTTTGATGTAGCCATATTCTGTATGTAGACAAACAAACATTTTGAAATAAGAAATTTATATTGGGTTTGAAACTTTGAATTTGGATATTAAGGGTGCCTGAATCACTCTGAAAAGCTGCAAGTGGGGGGAGGGGAAAAACTTCTCAGTCTGCATGTAGACTTTCTACTTGTTGCACTACAATTTACAATGAGAGGAGCCCAGCTGTAAAGATACACAGTTTTGTTTGTTTGATATGGTTGCAGTAGCATCATTGCATGTGGATATGGTGTTTTTTTTCTCCAATTTCTACTTGATTACTTCATCATTTACTAATATTTCCTGGATGATTGGATGTGCTCTTATAATTTGATCCCATTTTATGTGATAGGAAGAGTTATTGCCAATGGTGCAATCTAAAAATCTGACACTTTCCTTTTCATCGGAAAGCTCTATCCAGGAAGAACTAAAAAGAGAAAGCACTGCAGATGCCATGACCATTTTGGTGAGTCTTTATTAGGGGATTCATGTTTATATGTTAGTTTATTCTCTATTGGAACCAGATTTTCTAAAATCATAGAAACATCATAAGAGGTATTTCACAATAGTGGTGAAACAAAATTCTTGCCTTTATCTTACAAAGAAAAAATCTTGTATCATGCAGTCCTGTTCAAATGAATTATTTTTCATCCATCATGCTGTTATGTTGCATCCGACCCCATACCGTTGGGAAAAGGCTTGTGATGATTATGATGTTTTTATTTTACTTATAGAGGGTGTGAAGCCAACCCCAGATAGTTGAGAACTCTGATGATTGTGAATTTGTGATGATGATGGCTCTTTGATTGTGAATTTGTGATGATGATGGTTCTTTTATGATATTGCACATTTATTCTGACAAGGGATTTCCTTTTAACTGACTGTTTTTTTTTTCTTTTTCTAATTTGAATGTAGATAAGCTATATTGTGATGTTTGCTTACATATCTATGACTTTGGGAGATACACCTCATTTATCTTCGTTCTATATTTCATCTAAGGTATGGTTTTATCCTTGGTTTATACTCTTTCTTCATCTTGTCAGCATTTTTTATTTGAATGTAACGTATACGCTCAGTGATTGCTCAAATATTTGTTGCTCAGGGGAATTTATATTTTTTTTCTTGTTTTGTTCTATGGCCCTCATATTATGATGTAATCAAAAGATGCAATTTCTTGTGAATCACTTTAGTGATACAATTTCTATCACTGTTAGTTCTACATATGGTTTTTTATATGTCAGCTAATTTCCATGGACACTCATTCAGTCTATGTGGAGGCAAGTTTTCTCCTTGCTTGCTGAAATATTAGTTACCAAAGCTCATCATAACTAGGTCGCGTGTAAATACGTTTATTTGTTTGGAGACTCATGGTCAAGTGATCAAGTAATTTGAAGAGGTCCACGGTGTCGGGGCGGAGGCTTTTGCTAACAATAGGGGCTCTATTATTTATGGAGGAAATATTGATTCTTGCCCAGTCGGCTAATCCTTGATGCAGATTCTCCTTGCTCTAGGGAATGCATATATTTTTGTATATTTTCTCTAATATAAATTATACTTGTTACTTATAAAAAAAGGTTCTGTTTTTTTTTTTAAATCTTAAAATTGCTATTTCTGTTATGCTCCCTGCTCATTTATATAAAGAGGGGTTTTGGGTCTTGCCATTCAAATGATGAGTCATAGGTGTCTTGTCACTTGGTGCCTATCATGTGATTTATTATTTAATTATGATCCATTGTGACAAAAAATGCAGTTGAAGATATATTGGATTTAGATTATTGTATTCTGCAGGTGGAAAACTGGGGAAGGTGGAGCTTAATTTTGTAGTTTTTATGGACAACCATTGGCGCAACTTTAGATAATATATTTTGTTCTTTTTTTTTACCTCCCGTTGCCTGCATATGCCTGGCATGTATAATTGAATATTGTCTTTTTTGTGAAGATATATTATATTGTATCCTTATTGTAGAGCCTTCCTTCATAACCTAGTGCTGCATGCAGTTTTAAAGTTAGGCAATTTAATAATTTATATAATCTAGCATCCATTAGTATTTGAAGAATAATTGGTAACAATTTTGGTTCTGAAGCTATAAAGCCATTGTATTGACTGCACCTATGTTGCATGGATTCTTTTGAATGGGCGAAGCACCCGTGTCAGACACGTGTCGTAGCACGACAGGGTACAGATTTTGGTGCAACACTTCCAGTTTCTACTTTTTTTTTTATAAACTTTCCTTGCAAGATACTAATTAACATTTTCCATAGGTTATGAGCTCTTCCTTTTACTATTGAAGTATCCTATGCAACAAATATAACATAACATGTATGTAGTCTCTTATCTATAGTATTAGTATATGGTACAAATCATAAGATATTCTATCACATTATCAGTGAAAAGAGGAAAGGGATCCCCAAATATAACCCCTTAGTTCTATTGTTCACAAGGAAGGAGAGATTGAGGAGGATGTTACCCATAGAATTAGAGTAGGGTGGCTAAATTGGAGATGTGCTTCCGGAGTGCTATGTGATCGACTTGTGCCAATCAGACTAAAAGGAAAATTCTATAAGATGACAATAAGACTGACGATGCTTTATCGAGCAGAATGTTGGGCAATCAAGAAACAACATGTTCATAAAAAGATTATAGCCAGGATGACGTTGACATGGATATGTGGTAAGACAAGGAAAAACAATTATAAATGAATGATTTCGTGAAAATATAGGAGTAGCCCAAATAAATGACAAAATGAAGGAAAGTTGATTGAGGTTTGGTCATGTAAAACGAAGAACAATGACAACACCAGTGAGGAGGAATGTGCAAGTCGAAGGGCCTAAAAGGGAGAGGGGAAGGCCAAAAACGGACATGGAACAAAGTTCTTAGAGGAGCTTTTAAGAAACTTGCTTTAATGAAAGAGATGTCATTAGACAAGATTGAATGGAGGAACATGATTCATGTAGTAGACTCCATACGGTTGGGAAAAGGCTTATGATGATGATGATGATCCTTATTATTATATAAAAAATAGTTAGTTTGTTTTACATTATCTAAAGTATACTATTGAGTCCATGAACTTTTCAAGGTTCGTTGAATCGGACTCTCCACACCTGTGTCGAACTCCGACATGTGTACCTGTATCAATGCAAAATAGGACCCTACTTTGCATTTTTTATTTTTTTTATGATTTGCTTTATTTGTGTTTTACTTTCTTCTTTTGAGTTTACGGTGATGGACAGTCTCGGGGTGTGGTATAGTGGTTGATTTGTTGAGTTCTATATGGTAATCTATGATGGTCACTAGTGTTTTTAAAAATCCCGCCTTGAGGCGAGGCATTGGGTCTTCGCCTCGAGGCTTAATCTTGACTAGTTTATAAAAAGCTCACGCCCCTTACCTAGTCAGCTATTATGATCAACGGTGTTTTAAAAATTTCGCCTTGAGGTGCAAGGTAAGTCTCAAAGCTCGAAGTGTGAGTCGTTGCCGAGGCTTAACCCTCGACTATGCAAGCACATACACAGGTCAAACATATAATTTTTTTTTTAATTTTCCCGTTCTTTCCACTAAATACCCCTCGAATAAGTCAATCCTAATAAAGATGATTTAAATCATCTTCTTCCTATCATCTATACTAGTAAATATGACATACATGATTTGGGTAGCTTTAGCTGGAATTTGGAAGTGTTTCAGTCGGACTACATTTCTATAACAGATAAGCCAAAAATGTTAGTGCCAAACTCTTAAAAACTTGAGTTTTATATGAGAAGGATGAAGTTTCATGAGACTGAAATTCTCTCAAATAAGTCATCAACCCACAGATGATTATTGACATCATTATGTTTGCTAAAAATGTACCTTGTTTAGTTGTTATTCGACCAATCGAGGGACAATACTACATGAGCAGTATACATTGCTGAATTAAAGTTAAAGAAGTAGAAAATATGATACAAGGACAAGTAATAAAGACCTTCAAATGATAAAGGAGAATTCTCCCTTTATGGACATCACATAATAATTAGCCAATGTTTCAAAAATCCTGCCTTGAGGTGCGTGTATTTTTTAAATTGGTCAATCATGAAAAGAAAAGCTCCTAACTTCTTTTCTTATTTATTTTTATTTCTATAGTTGATTCGTTTTTTGGACTTTTTTTTTATGATTTTTATGGATCTTTTAAGGCCTAAAAAAAATCCCGCCTCGAGGCTTACACTTTTCCTAATGGAGATAAGAAGCCTAGTATATGTGTCGCGCTCTTTTAAGAGATTGATGGTCACTGACAGTGTTTGTTTATAATTTTAATGTGATCCATATAATCTCTGTTTTAGTAGCATTATAAGTTATGCAACTCTTCTATTGGGACTTGCTAATATTCTACTTCTTTCAACTGTAAATTATACTTCACAAATATATGTTAAAATTTGGTTTGTTTGGTTCAGCTTTTCAACGTGCATTTGACGTTGCACTCAATAATGCTATTTCTTCCCATGACTACAAGGAAAACCTTGATATGAACAATCATGTGGATCATAGTATGAGAGCACACTTGATCTTACATTTGCTATTTGTTGGGGTATGTGCAAGGAACGCAACAATTGCATCTTTGAAGATAAGAATTGGGAGGTTCCTGAGATTTGCTTTGTCATCCGCAGATTAATTATAGCATGGGTGTCTATTTGAAGGAGTTTAATGGTTTTGAGTATGAGGATTTTGTTTCCAGCTGAGAGTCAGTTATTTTGGAGACTTAGGCCACCGAGTCCTCTTGGATTGGCCTCTTTTTGCTGTTTCTCTTTGTTTTTGTATTTTCTGGGAATGATTTTTTTCTTTTCTTCTACATATCTTCATACTTTAATACATATTCCGGTTATTTATAAAAATAAAAAAAATTCATTAATGCCCTTAATAGCTTCTTTGTGCTTAATCCTGTATGTCTTACTTTTTTTAGTTCTTTATCTCTTGGAAGTGTTAATTCATATATATATATATATAAAACTTATCAAAGAGAGAGAGCGATGATTTCCTTTATTTCTTTTTAGTTTGTGCTTTTAATTAACTTCATATGCTTATATCTCATTTTTTTTGTTTGATAAGTATGACTGTATCTCATGTTTGCTGTCAAATGGGGTATTTGTGTAGCCGTCATTACCATTCTTTAATCTTGTGGACATTATTTGACTTGATGGGAAAATTCCAGGTATTGCTTGGCCTCTCAGGAGTTGTGGTTGTCATGCTCTCTGTGCTTGGATCAGTTGGATTTTTCAGTGCCATTGGTGTAAAATCTACACTAATCATAATGGAAGTCATCCCTTTCCTTGTTTTGGCTGTAAGTTCTTTTCTCGTATAAGTTCAATCAGTATAGACTGTTTCCTCCTAAGATTTTTCCTGGAGATGTAGTATGATGTTCCCAATGATGTTATGCTTATAATATCTTTCTGAGAGGAGTAGCATCCTCTCTCTTTCATGTCACTAGTGGTACTAACCTAGGATATGTCTTATGTTAAGTTCATAGTGATTTTTTCTCTACAGCTTCCTTTGTCATCATGCTATGTAAGTACTAAACCTTTTCGCATTTGTGCTAGTTATTTTGGTTCAAATTCATAACTATTGTACAAAATTATGTTCCTTATTGTTTTTTTTTCCCTTCGTACATTTTATAATGTGATAGTAATGGTGGAACATTGAGGCTTCTTGGATTGATGAGTTTTGGTGTGGAAGTTCTTGCAACTCCATGAATAATATAGCCTGACATGGTTGAGTTGATTTTTCATTCTGAGGCATATAGTTGAAAATGGTAGGAACCAACATCATTCAACATGGTATAAAATCTCTTAGAAATTCAATAGGAATAAAAGTTATTAGAATGTTTCATAGGCAATTTTTTCCATGAATAGAATACTGTATAGTCTTCATAAATACATCATGTAATACAATAGATACATTTATAGGGAGGTTAAAAGAAATTACATGAGTATACCATACTCCGTTCCTTTCTTTTTCGCATACTTCCTGCAGAAAATATGGTTCTTTCACCCTGCAACCCACACATGTATCCCGCTCGTCATTGCCGGATGTTAGATTTCTATTTTTTAACCAAGTTTATCGTACCGATTTCAATAATAATATTTCTGTATATATGTAAAAATTCTACCTTAGATTACAAATCCTCATGTATCTTACATATTTCTTTTTTTTTTATATGAAAAAATTGTATTAAGGAAAAAACTATACACGGAAAAATGGGTCAGCATGCGAGAGAGAACCTCACTTGCAGGCTTGCAGCCCAAGAAAAATCAAGAGAGAACCACCCGAACTATGGATTCTCCTGTACAATATCTGTTCGTATTAAATTTCACGAAATATTTTCATTTCACACCGAAATGAAAATCAACTAAGATGTCAGTTTTGTAAAATTTTGATGAATAGTGTTTTTGTTCAAAATTTTAAATTTGCATTGATGATTCGATAATTTCGATAAAAAGGAAAAAGAATCAGATTTGAGCATTTTTGGTGGTACTCAAATCAAATGGCTAAAAATAACCAATTAGGATGATTTTTGGTGTAGGTTTACAAAGGGGTGGGTAAACTTTCATGGGGTCAGTGGGCTTGAAAGAGTGTGCCATGTGGGGGTGGACATCAAAGTTTTTTTAGTGCTACCATATGTACCTAGTCTATACCTTTTTTTTGTAAGGACCTACTATATCCTTTTTATCAACAATATCTTACCTAGTCTACATCGTTGTCACATTATTAATATTTAATAATATATGGTTGGGAGTTGAGACATTTATAAATGAGCACAGTTGTTGTTGGCATTTTATAATCCACTTCGTTTAATGGTTCTTGAGATTCACATTGCACGAATGTTGACCATCCAACGGTGTGTGGAGTGTGGACCTTAGAGATGCTAATAACTTGTTGTAGGCCTTGCCAATTGATATTATTGACCTTAAAATAAGGTTCAACCCTATGATTTGCCCAATATAGTAGCTATAAGCCTTTAACTAGTATAACAACTTTATATAAGATGTAGCTAATCGAAAAACTATATTATGAGCTAGGCTTGTATGGGGGCGGGCCTCATACAAAGTTTGGTTCGAAACCCCCTTAAAATTCCATGTGACACTTTTTATGCGGTTGTGACCTCATTTGTGATGTGTCATGTACTCTTTTATTATCATAATCGTTTCCATGTGTAGTTTCAGTCATCTTTTATTATCAAGCTTTTAGATACCTACTCCAGCATGTAACAAAACGTATGAGCATTCATTCCACACTCCATACCTTTATTTATTATAATATGATGGCTTATGAGTTATGAGTATGTTTTCCTCACTATTTGACGCATGACGAGATGTCGTTCTGTGATTTGGGGGGGGGGGGGGGGGGGAGATAAAGAGAAAGTTACTATGGATCTGGGAGTGTTTGGGGGTTGTGAGGTTTTGGGGAGGGTTTAGGGTACCGTAGGGAGAACTGGTGTAAGGTTACTATTCATAGGACACCATTCACATAGCACTATTCACATTGTTGTGGTATGATTTGGGTTTTCTAGGTCAAAATTGATAAAAAAGAAAAGAAAATAAAGATGGAGAAAGAGATAGGGATAGAAAGATACCTTCGGCTTCGCGCCGAATTAGCTTGAATTTGCACCAAGATAGTGTGATTTCGCACCACGAGAGAGATTTCTCAAAGAGAAAATATCAAATTTCATTCATAATAAGTCATTTTTTTTAAATCAAATGGTACATCACCTTTTATAACTCCCTACTTGAAGTTTCCTAATTCTAGTCGAATTGAACTTCCTAATTCTAAGCAAACTGAAAGAAGAAAGTCCTAATACAAGTCAACTACTACTTTAATCAATAATAAAATCCTAATTGGGAATAAAATCTAATTTCAACTGAGAATCCTAATTAAACTAAAACAAATCTTTATGAGGCCCACTTATCTAAAAATAGTTCAATCAAAATTTATTATAAATAGTAAAACTAGAATTTACTATAAATAGTAATTTTGGGATTTACTATAAATAGTAAAAACGTGGTCCACTTCCTTGACCGGGCATTGATTCGGTGTAGCAGCGGACCATCGTAGTTGAATGCTCCCGCATCAAACCCTCCAGGTTTAATCGAATTCAAGTTGAGATATTGTAATTGGCTTTTCCAACGGAAGAGATATTTGGAGTACTTTCCCTTTAGTTTCTTTTTCTGCATCTTCGATGGGTGTAAATTTTCTAAAACATGGTTTGTGTCCTCAACTCTGGTCTTCTTTGATAAAAAACCTTTGCTTGTTCCATCTGGTTTATTTTCAACTGTCGGTTTTGAAACAGCATGAACATCTGGTTTCGGACTAGGATCTTCTATACTTTTTGGGCCATCTTCAGCTGGAGCATCCGAAGCAGGTGAATCATCAACCTTTTCAGCCTTTTCATTCTCCACAGCTGCAGGCAGATCAATCTACTAAGCATTCGTCTCTTCGTCTGATTCAACTACAGGAGCTTCAGGACTGGCTAATTCCTCAACTTTGGCCTTTTCTTCCTCATCGATTCTTTCATTTTCCTTGGATGGAAAAACACCCTCTTGTTCAATGCCTTTTATTTCATCGTTTACTTTCTTCTCAACTTGCTTTGAGACCTCTTTAGGGTTTTTTTTCCAATAGCTCGCCAGAAAGAGGTGGGAAAGCCGGCGGTGGTGGCGACGACTTTCTAAGACGGTTGCGGATTAGAATTCTGGCGGAGGTCTTCTTCTTATGAAAGTCCACGAGAGCCTTCTTATGGGCATTGATTGACTTGTCCAGGTTGCTCTCAAAACGATTTATCACATCGTTTAGTTTAACTAACGTGGCCGCCAAAGATCGCGAGCCAATCTAAGACATCTTTCCAAGATACACTCAGGAATTTTGAACTTGCTTTGATACCAAATTTGACGCAGGATGAGATGTCGTTCTGTGATTTTGGGGAGAATAAAGAGGGAAAGTTACTATTCACATGACACTATTCATGATACACTGTTCACAATGTTGTGGTATGATTTGGGTTTTATAGGTGAAAATTGATCTAAAAAGAAAAGAAAATAAAGATGGAGAAAGAAGAGAATAAGAGAAAAGAGAAAGAGATAGGGATAGAAAGATACCTTCGGCTTCGCACCACGAAAGAGATTTCTCAAAAAAAAAATCAAATTTCATTCATAATAAGTAATTTAAAAAAAAAAAAATCAAAGGGTACATAACATTTTATAACTCCCTACTTGAAGTTTCCTAATTCTAATCAAATTGAACTTCTTAATTCTTAGCAAACTAAAATAAGAAAGTCCTAATACAATTATACAAGTCAGCTACTAATTTAATCAATAATAAAACCCTAATTGAGAATAAAATCTATTTCAACTGAGAATCCTAATTAAACTAAAACAAATCTTCATAGGGCCTACTTATCTAAAAATAGTTTAATCAGAATTTACTATAAATAGTAATTTTGGGATTTAGTATAAATAATAAAAACAGGGTCCACTTGCTTGACCGGACACTAATTCGGTGTAGCGGCGGACCATCGTAGTTGAATGCTCCTGCATCACTATTTCTATCATTTCCCTAAAAAATGCATTTTTCCACACTACAAAATTTTCCCTTTCCCAGAAGATCGAAATATACCTCAACATTGAATTTAATACGTTACAAAATCATCAAATCTGACTTCCTTAAATTCTTCCATAGTCAACGATCAAACATATATCAAGCCTGAACCTTCAAAATAACTGCTTCAAGGTTTTGTGCCTTATCTTAAAAAATTCTCCTGTTCCTTTCTTTCCAAATCGCCCAGCAAATGGCAATCTCCAAAGGATACAACCACGATGGCTGAAGGCATTTACATGCCATCATAGAAGAAGCTCATATAAATTTGGGGAAACAACCCAACTAATTCCAAAGTATTAAAAAAATTGCCTCCCATATGTCTTTCGAAAACTAAAAGTGAAGAAGCAAATGGTACACGGATTCCTCACTTGTCTTAGACAATGTCAAGCATCATATTCCCTATGCTAATACGATGATCCACTGCGTGGTATTAAATTAGCTGAAGTTCAAGTGAATTTTGTCGATTTTTGACCTGTAATATTTCAGCAAATTTTACTATTTAGGACCGAAATGTTAAAATAGATGAGAAGTGTTTAAAACACATTTATCCCCATTTCCTTGCTTTTTTTGGGAGATTCTTAGGTGAAAAAGATCACTTCATTAAGAACTTTGGAGTTAAAAATAACTTTTAAATCAAGATCAAACGCTCATTGCATTGAGTATTTTCAAGTTTTTCGTCAATAAAAACTAATTTTTCTCTGTAATTTCATTTTTATTTCATAGTTAAGTAAAATTAATGTTACAAATGTGTAATTCATTAGATCACCAAACTTCTTTATGTTGTTGAATTTTTACAAAACTTCTCTATTTTGAATTGAACTTCTTAGAATTAATTTCGAATTTGGACCGAGCAAAGTTTGGGACAAAATTGAAGTTTAGTTTGTTAATCCACTGTGAGTATGTTGTTATGGGCTCTCATCCGAAAAAAAATTCCCACCTTGGATGGGGTAGGAGATAGCCCCACACAAGCGAAGCTGGGAAAGAGCAATGGGCCTAAGGTGCTAATGCTGAAATGAATGAAATCGTGGAAAATATGCCTCTATTATCCCATCTCCATATTTTTCTTTATGGATATTTCATTCTTCCCTCCATCGGATCTCAATGTTATAAAAGCCTGTCCATGTCGTCCAACTCCCAATCATTAAGGTTTCTCCGCATCCCTAGATTCCATTGAACTCTTCCTCTCCTTCTTAGAAGACAATCACTAACTAAGCATTCTTACGCTCTGTAAATGTGTACAGTAATGGAAAAGCTCTTCGGAGAGAATCATCCGCACACCAAGGATCATCCCAAAATATTACCCTTTCTCCCATGCCAACTTTAAATATAACACCATATTTGAAATAATTTCATACCTTAGTGATTCCTTTCCAAACTCCGCTTCGATACGATAAAACATGATTGTTCTCCCATCTCTAATTTCTCCATAGAGCCTCCCCCTCCTCACCTTATTGCCATTTCCCTAATAAAGTCTTGTTCATCTCTTTTAGAAGTTTGATTCCAAGTCCTCCACCACACTTGGATTTACAGAATGTTGCCCATTACACTAAGTGATATTTGCCCATACTGTTTGCTCGCTTCCAAAGAAAATCCCTAGTCAATGTCTCCAATTTAATAGAGAATGACGGGTATGGAAAACAAGGACATGAAGTAGATGGGCAGACTGGAGAGCGTTTGATGAGAGTGATCTTCCCCTCTTTGGATATCCCTTTGTCGCGACCCGAACCCAAGATCCATGATCCAACCCAGTAGAATGTAGATTGAATCCAATGTCCAAGGTTGAGGCACAAGGTGCGGGCTAATATAATATAAATATAACTAGGTTAACATATGTCAAAGTCATCACCCAAATCCAAATAGGTCCACCAACGTCAAAGTCAACCAGAGTCGACCAAGGTCAACTCAATCAAACCAAGTCAAATCCATCCTCACCATGATCCATCCATCCTCACCATGACCCATCCATCTCATTATCAGATTCTGATGTAAATCGATAATTGAAGTTAATTAAAAATCTTTTATTTTTGAAATCAAGGCTTATTTTGAAAACCCAGAAAATTCGCATGACATATCTGTCTTGCCGATTTTCCACAGACTCATTTTTTGGAACTGTGTCCTATCACCTATGGTCATAAAGATGACTGATAGATCCAATCAGTCAATTGCTTTTTAATAATTTGGTTTAGAAAGTTTTGAAAAAAGCATCAACCTCAGTGTAAGTAAATTTCTTGATTTCAAAAACTGGTTCGACACCCTAGCAATGTTGAGGCCACAACATTTTGTAGAAATGTTTGTTATGGGTACACAACCACAATCTGGAAAGTTAAGCCTACGTCTATAAAAAACCAAGTAATTTCTTAGTCTGCTACTGGGTTAAAAACAGTCTTTTTTTTTAATAAGTATGTATGTATTTCATTAAAGGAGGGGAAAACCCCAAAGAACAAGAGAGGCAGGCCTAGCTTCTTAGAGAAGAGGAGAGGTCCCCAAAGAGATCAGACCATCTATGTACAAAGGATTAAAAAAAAACACCCTCTAAATAGAGGGGAAACTGAAGACTAAATATAAAGCAATGCTTTCACGTCCAGGATCACCTCATGGATGCCTTCTTCTTTGCCTACGAAGATCCTTCGGTTCCTCTCCTTCCATGTGGACCACAAGACTGCAAAGGGGAGCGTCCGCCATAGGAATCTCCCTCTCCCAGTAAAAGAGTCGTCTGCCACGCCTGCAAGTATTCGATAACATGTTGTGGAGTCACAAAGGCAATGCCAAAGAGCTGGAAAAAAGTCTGCCATACTCCCATGGTTAAGCTACAATGAGCAAACACGTGGTCCACTGACTTTGCTTCCGCTTTACAAAGCACGCAACGGTTAGGTAATGCCATACCTCTACTAATAAGGTGATCCACAGTCAATATCTTGTTATGGATAGCAGTCCATACGAAGAACTTCACTCTAGAAGGAATCCCCGGCTTCCAAACGACACGGGCTGGGAAGACCTCTTCGCCAAAACGCCAAAGCCATTTAGCTAGAAGGGCCATGTTCATATCTCGGAGGTGTCTGAAGCCAAGACCCCCCACTTCCTTAGGCTTGCAAATCTGCTCCCACTTGATAAGATGGAATTTGTGATTGTCCTCTTTCCCTGCCCAAAGGAAGTCTCTCATAATCCTTTCCAGTCTGTAAGCCACTATCGCTGGGATAGAGAATAAGGACATGAAGAAAATAGGCAAGCTAGAGAGAGTGCTATGAATGAGCGTGATCCTGCCCCCTTTCGACAAGTATCTTTTCTTCCATCCGGCCAATCGACTCCCAAACCTCTCAACCACTAGGTCCCATATCGATTTCTCTTTATATTTGGCTCCAAGCGGTAAACCGAGGTAGGTAGAAGGCAAGCTCCCAATCCCACACCCCAAATTGTTGGCCAATCTGTGTAAGTTTGGGACCTCTCCCACCCCATACACCGTGCTTTTGAGGAAATTAACTCTCAGACCAGATGCAGCCTCAAAACACCTGAGAACACATATAAGGTATCTAAGTTTTCTGTGAGAGGCATGAGAGAAGAAGATTGTGTCATATGTGAATTGAAGATGCATGATAGTGGGACCTCCTTGACAGAAAAACGTGGGCTTTAGAATCAACTCAAAAGAGTGACCACAACCCAAGTTAGTCAATTTACTAAACAGTATACAGAATTTTCCAGAACTATGAAATAAACAAAATAGACCAATTTCACTAATATAAATCTGAAACTTGTTTACGATTACATTCCAAATGCCAAATAAAATCCTAACATGAATACTTAGGAATTTAAATACGAAAGCAAATCAACAATCTATACAAGGATCTAATAAAATAAATTCTAGGTAAATCAACTAAACCTCCGTCTTCTCTCATTGAGCCTCTGGTCCATCCGGTATCGCTGCAAAAATGTTAGAGTGAGCATAACGGGCCCAATCGACTCACTCTACCAACCATATTTCTATGGGGACGAGCGGTTAAATCACGGTAAAACCCATGCAATGGTTAGTAAACCAATTATGCATCAATAATAAAAAAAATTAAATAACCGGACTCATTAGGTAAATCCCATAAGCCCGACGATCTCAAAATAAATATGAGAATGCATGGCTAGGCAAAACACGCATATTTCTTATGGGCGGGCTGTCCGTAATTCCACTATGAGGATCCAAGAGGGTTTTAGGCCTTTCACCAATGGGAGCTTAACGTCCCATTTGCTCTTTAAGCATGCTCTCAAAATTTGAGAGACCATCCAAGGGGTTGAGCTCTTGGCTATGATACATTCGAACCCAAAGAATAATAACAAATAAAATAACCGTGGGCCCCAATGCATCTCCAATGAACATAATAATAAATAATTAAATGTGGCATGGATGATCACATGCAAACAATAATCCATCGGAGATGCAATAGAACAATCGATATACATTATTTTGCAATTAATTTAAAACATGGATTTTTTTAACCTAAAAATACGTACATATAATAATAATTAATTTAAAAATAATAACCATAGGAGCATAAGATCAGGAATAAAAATCTACTTATTTTCACTATCCGATTTACTCGCAAAAAGCCTTTTTGTCTTGATCCCCTTTTCCTCTTCTCTCTTTAGAGCTTTCTCACAAGGGAAAGGGGGCTGGGATTTTTCTAAGAGAAAAGGGATTTGGAATGAGTGAATTATGTAAGGGGTGGGTGATGCAGGATGGGAGAACCGTTCCGCGATTTGAGAAGGAATGAAGAGGGGGGTTACTATTCACGGCATTATTCACGTGACACTATTCACAGTGCTATGTTATGATTTGGGTTTTCTTAGGTAATAAATTGACTAAAAAAAGAAAATAGAGATGGAGAAAGAAGAGATAGAGAAAAGATAGGGATAGAAAGATACCTTCGGCTTTGCAACGAATTAGCTTGGCTTCGCACTAAGAGAGGATGGCTTCACACCACAAGAGAGATTTCTCAAAAAGATTTCTATTTCTTCATTCATAATTTTTCATTCTTAAAATCAAAAGGTACATCACCTTTTATACTCCCTACTTGAACTTTCCTAATTCTAATCTAATTGAAATTAGAAACTCCTAATACAAGTCAACAATTGCAATCAATAATAAAATCCTAATTGGAAACAAAATCTCAATTGAAAATCGTAGTTAAATTAAAACAAATCTTCGTGGGATCCACTAAAAATAGTAAAATCAAAATTTCCTATAAATAGTAAATTCGGGATTTACTATAAATAGTAATTTCGGGATTTACTACAAATAGTAAAAATGTGAATTATTATAAATAGTAAATAGGATCCACTTGATTAGGCATTGATTCGGTGTAGCGCGGATGATCGTAGTAGAATGCTCCCGCATCAAACCCTCATTGTTGAAAAGAATTCGACATCGAATTCAAGTTGAGATATTGCAATAGGCTTTTCCAGCGGAAAAGATATTTGGAGTACTTTCCCTTCAGTTTCTTTTTTTGCATCTTTGACAAGTGTAAATTTTCTGAAACATGGTCTATGTCCTCAACTCTAGCCTTCTTTGATAAGAAATCTTTACTTGTTCAATCTGCTTTATTTTCAGCTGTCGGCTCTAAAACAGCAGAAATATCTGGTTTCGGATCTGGATCTTCTATACTATTTGGGCCATCTTCAACTGGAGCGTCTGAATTAGGGGAATCATCATCATTTTCATTCTCCATAACAACAGGCTGATCAATATGATTATCCTCCATCTTTTCGTCTGATACAACTATAGGAGCTTCAGGACTGGTTAATTCCTCAGTTTTGGCTTTTTCTTCCTCATCGATTTTTTCATTTTCCTTAGATGGAAAAACACCCTCTTGTTCAATAGCTTTTATTTCTTTGTTTACTTTCTTCTCGACTTGCTTTGAGACATCTTTAGGTGTTTTTTTTGCTGTGAAACCTTCAAATAGCTTGCCAGAAAGAGGTGGAAAAGCCGGTGGTGATGGTAGTGACTTTCCAAGACGGCAGTTGCTGATTGGAATTCTGGCGGAGATCCTTGCTTCTAGTTTGCTCTCAATACGATTTATCTGGTCACTTAGTCTGCTCTCAAAACGATTTATCACATCGTTTAGTTTATCTAACGCGGTTACCAAAGATTGCGAACCAATATGAGACATTTTCCAATCAGAAGTTTCGAACTGGGCTCTGATACCAAATTTGATGCAGGACGGGAGAACCGTTCTGCGATTTGAGAAGGAATGAAGAGGGGGGTTACTATTCACGGCATTATTCACGTGACACTATTCACAGTGCTATGTTATGATTTGGGTTTTCTTAGGTAATAAATTGACTAAAAAAGAAAATAGAGATGGAGAAAGAGGAGATAGAGAAGAGATAGGGATAGAAAGATACCTTTGGCTTCGTACCGAATTAGCTTGGCTTCGTACTAAGAGAAGATGGCTTCACACCGCAAGAGAGATTTCTCAAAGAGATTTCTATTTCTTCATTCATAATTTTTCATCCTTAAAATCAAAGGGTACATCACCTTTTATAGACTCCCTACTTGAGCTTTCCTAATTCTAATCTAATTGAAATTAGAAACTCCTAATACAAGTCAACTATTGCAATCAATACTAAAATCCTAATTGGAAACAAAATCTCAATTGAAAATCGTAGTTGAAATAAAACAAATCTTCGTGGGATCCACTATAAATAGTAAATAGGATCCACTTGATTAGGCATTGATTCGGTGTAGCGCAGACGATCGTAGTAGAATGCTCCCGCATCAAACCCTCATTGTTGAAAAGAATTCGACATTGAATTCAAGTTGAGATATTGCAATAGGCTTTTCCAGCGGAAGAGATATTCGGAGTACTTTCCTTTCAGTTTCTTTTTTTGCATCTTTGACAGGTGTGAATTTTCTGAAACATGGTCTATGTCCTCAACTCTAGCCTTCTTTGATAAGAAATCTTTACTTGTTCAATCTGTTTTATTTTCAGTTGTCGGTTCTAAAACAGCAGAAATATCTGGTTTCGGATCTGGATCTTCTATACTATTTGAGCCATCTTCAGCTGGAGCGTCTGAACTAGGGGAATCATCATCATTTTCATTCTCCATAACAACAGGCTAATCAATATGATTATCCTCCATCTTTTCGTCTGATACAACTATAGGAGCTTCAGGACTGGTTAATTCCTCAGTTTTGGCTTTTTTTTCCTCGTCGATTTTTTCATTTTCCTTAGATGGAAAAACACCCTCTTGTTCAATGACTTTTATTTCTTTGTTTACTTTATTCTCGACTTGCTTTGAGACATCTTTAGGGGTTTTTTTTGCTGTAAAACCTTCTAATAGCTTGCCAGAAAGATGTGGAAAAACCAGTGGTGGTGGTAGTGACTTTCCAAGACGGCAGTTGCTGATTGGAATTCTGGTGGAGATCCTTGCTTCTAGTTTGCTCTCAATACGATTCATCTGGTCACTTAGTCCGCTCTCAAAACGATTTATCACATCGTTTAGTTTAGCTAACGCGGCTACCAAAGATTGCGAACCAATATGAGACATTTTCCGATCAGGAGTTTCGAACTGGGCTCTGATACCAAATTTGATGCAGGACGGGAGAACCGTTCCGCGATTTGAGAAGGAATGAAGAGGGGGGTTACTATTCACGGCATTATTCACGTGACACTATTCACAGTGCTATGTTATGATTTGGGTTTTCTTAGGTAATAAATTGACTAAAAAGGAAAACAGAGATGGAGAAAGAGGAGATAGAGAAGAGATAGGGATAGAAAGATACCTTCGGCCTCGCACCTAATTAGCTTGGCTTCGCACCAAGAGAGGATGCCTTCACACCACAAGAGAGATTTCTCAAAAAATTTATATTTCTTCATTCATAATTTTTCATCCTTAAAATCAAAAGGTACATCACTTTTTATAGACTCCCTACTTGAACTTTCCTAATTCTAATCTAATTGAAATTAGAAACTCCTAATACAAGTCAACTATTGCAATCAATAATAAAATCCTAATTGGAAACAAAATCTCAATTGAAAATCGTAGTTAAATTAAAGCAAATCTTCGTGGGATCCACTATAAATAGTAAAAATGTGAATTACTATAAATAGTAAATAGGATCCACTTGATTAGGCATTGATTCGGTGTAGCGCGGACGATCGTAGTAGAATGCTCCCGCATCAGTGGGGTGTTTAAATATGAAACTAGGGAGGGTGAGGTGAATTTTCGTCACTTTTCTAACATCCAAAATTCAACTCAATTTTCGGGGCCTGAGATGTTGAAATTTCAAATTTTCTATTAGACGATGATTTGACACATAAACTAAGGATTCCAGAACATCACACTGATCACAAATCTAATATCGGGGTAAAAAGTTATGCCCCTTAAAAGAGGACTGCTAAAAATAGAATTTCTATTCCTGGTTGTAGTTTGATTAGGTTTACAACTCCCTAGTATATTTGGTTTTCTAATTGATTAATGTATTATGCTTATGTGTTATGAAAGTCATCTAATAATTATGTAATTAGGTTAATTAATTCATTTAATATGTGTCCTAGTCAACCAATTGAGTAGTGTGTATGACATGCACCCATTAGCATAGATGTATGCACTATATGTACATTACATACACATACGCATTCAAGAAGACTAAAAGCATAGATTAAAATATGTAAAATTATTAAAATAATTACACCAATAGTTTTTTAAATAATAAATAACATCCATGGAACTCAAAAGTCCAAAAATTTGTGGGCCTCACTAACCCATGTGAGTCCCACATGAGATGCCCCCTTGAGAAACCTTGGAAAATTAATTTTTTTAGAATTTGTTTAAATTTTCCAGAGATTTTCTAATGATTATCTAATGTCATCTGGTGAAGAAAAAAGCATGAAAACAGTACTAAAAATATAAAAATTACCCTTTTAAGGGTTTTACACCCTTTTTCCAAGATGCCAACCGTCTTTCAAATTTCTCCACTACCGTATCCTAAATGCTTTTCGATTTATATCTAGCACTGAGTGGAAGGCCTAGGTATGAAGTCAGGAGTTTTCCAACCTTGCACCCAAAACTTCTTGATAATTCCCATAGATTGACCACGTCGCCCACTCCAAAAGCCTTGCTTGTTGAGAGATTAATGTGGTAGCTGAAAAACAACCTCAAAATATCTGAGATGTCTCACTGTCTGTGGGAAGCCTTAATTAGAAACGGTGTCGTCTGCGAACTGAAGGTGAGAGATAAAAACATTCTCTGCTCTTTTCGTCAATTTACCAAGATAGGATCTAACCTAATATGAACCATATCTAATAAAATACCAACTTGAATCATATATTCATATCATATGAAAAGTTCTCTCATCTTGAACTCTAATAATTTATATTCTACTTGTAAAAAATTAGAGATATTCTCAAAATTTATAACTCCTAATATATAATACAAAACATGTCCACCTTGAGTATAAAGTATTAGAGCACAGACTGTATATATTAATACTAGTTTGTAACAGTTTCTGAATCTTTTTGGTAGGCCATGTGAAAGACACATTTATATTTTTGATATATAAGTAGTCTTCATTTTTCTAGTTTTCCAAGTGGTAACTTCCTATCTTTAGCTGATATCATGACATCAACATCAGCTAAAGACATTAAGAACTTGATTAATTAAGTTCTTAAGTAGTAAAAGAACTTTCTATCTACTCTAGTTTTGTCACTAATGTACTTAAGGCTTCAAACTTGGGCTCTGGGTATGCTGTTTTATTAACACTAAGAACTTTAATTCACCATAACATATATGAACAGTTCTTTTATGGCTAACTGCTCTTTTAGCTGTGAATTGCATTCTTTTCTTGGCTTGTATTAGTATCTCCCTCAACTCATAAATGAAAATTCTGGTATTTATCATATTTTGTTTTAAGATCACTGTGAATTTCTACATTTTGCTACCAGGTTGGAGTGGATAATATGTGTATCCTCGTACATGCTGTCAAACGGCAACCATTGGAGTTGCCTTTAGAAGGAAGAATAAGTAATGCACTGGTTGAAGTTGGACCATCTATAACACTAGCTAGTCTTTCTGAGGTTTTAGCATTTGCAGTGGGAAGTTTCATTCCAATGCCGGCCTGCCGTGTATTTTCTATGTTTGCAGGTCAGAGATGTTTTCCCTTATCATTCAGAACTTTTCTTTAAAATTTTGTGAAATCCTTTAGCTGACTTTGATCTCTGTGTTTTTCTGCAGCATTAGCTGTTCTTTTGGACTTCCTTTTGCAAGTTACTGCTTTTGTTGCCTTGATAGTTTTTGACTTTTTAAGGGCTGAGGATCACAGGATTGACTGTTTCCCATGTATAAAAATTTCTTCATCTTCTGAATCCGGTAAAGGTATTATAAGAGCTTTTTCTTGCATATTAACAAGTTATTGGCTGCATTATTATTTGTGATATATTTTTTAATGCATTTATAGTCCGCGGCGTTGTGGTTTGTCTTTTCTTTTTCTCTTCTATCCTGGGATGAGCTCTGATTGAAGATCATTTTGAGAAAGTGTAGGTACTGGTCAGAGAGAACCTGGACTGCTGGCACGCTATATGAAGGTAAGTTTTGATGGAGATGGTTTCATTAGTCTCTTTGTTCTAGATGGAATGTTTATCGAAGAACACTCATTTTCCTGATTTCACTGGACCCAAATACCTTTCGGTGTCATCTTTCATTTGAACTGTTTCGTATTTTGTTTATTAGAATTTCATTTGCTGGTTTTTCCCAGTCTTCTATTATCTGTTTGGATTTTCTGCTAATATCATTTCTTTTCAGTTTCACAGCACACAGCTGCTAGAGCTTGAGATAGACTCATAAAGATGGAATCAAGGGCATGTAATACAAACATATATACATACATGCAGTCCTAAGTTGCACGGATGCGGGCACGTGTGTCGGAATCCGACATGGATACGAGGTGTTGGTGGACTTGGCAAACCCCAAAAAATAGGATTCGGGGACTTGGCTAAATATTTGATTATTAGTTTATTTTTATTTTATAACGACGAGTGCGTGTCCGAATTTGTGTCCACACGTGTCTGACACAGACACTTCCCTCATTTAGAAGAGTCCGTGCAACTTAGGCATGCACACATTCATACATATATAATCCACATGCTGTGTCAACACACATGCACACTTGAGTCAATGAGGCTTAAGTTTGCGATTTTGTATTTTCTACATTTATGAAAAGGAGAAATTAAGAGAAGTACACAAATTGTGGTCTAGAAAATATAAATAAGAACACCAGAGTATGGAGATAAGGTGAATTTGGATCACAAACTCTTATATAAAATTTATGGAGAATAAAAACTGCTGATTAGATCAGTTTGTGCTGACAAATTTATAAGCACAGTTGCAATCTGATTGACAAAATAATTCATTCAAGTAACTTATATAAGAAAATTCCTAGTTAAAGAATTGCACACCAGCTAGCCTTATGGTATATTATGTCCTTTAAGATTCCTGGATTGTTCACTAACCAGCTTGAGAGCTTTCAAAGAGATTTTCTGTGGAGTGGTGGAGTAAGTAAAAAGAGATTGGTTAACTGGAACATGGTTTGTTGTCCTAAGAAATATGGGTTGGAGTTATGAATAAAACCCTTTTAGGAAAAGGGTTTTGGAGATATGGGAGAGGATGCGACATTAGAACAAAGAATTATTAGACACAAGTTTGATCTAGTAATCTTGATTGAGATAGTAGAGAAGTAACTTCTAAATATGGGATGGGGTTTGGAAGGGAATTATGATTTGGAAGAGGATTATGGAAATTGGAAAAGCTTTTATAAATTTAAATGGCGAATGGAATATGAGGTCATAGGGAAGGTAGAACTAAGATATTGGGTATGAACGGTGTGACATTTTCCGAAGACTTCATAAGTTGGTTCCAATCAAATCATGAATCACTAATTTGTAAGAAGGGGTGGAACTTGGATTTTGGAGATTCTTGGATCGGGTGATTGAAAAATGCTTTCTCAATTTCTGTTGCCTAGAGGAAGTGATCATTTAGGATAAGATAGACTTGTCTGGAAATAGGATCTGAAAGGAGTTACATTTGTCTAGTTCTTTCGTAGGAAGGTCCACAATCAAGATGGTTTGGAGAAGATTGGTTTGTATAATGAAAGCCTTTGCACGGACATTTCATTGGCTAAAAACTTGCCATTGATCATCTCATAATAAACGTTAATCTTTCCTAACTAGTGCATTACGTGTAAAGATCCCTGTCGAGACGAGTTGGGGTAGACTGTTTCCTCGTAAAATGGAAAGCCTTTTGCATGGACAGTGGTCTTGGTCATCAATAGGCGGCTACTTATTCTTACCTTGGTTTGAAGTCTTAGTCTTGACATCGGGATCGCTTGGGGTTGAGAGTCAACTTAGTCTCGACTCTCGAGACTGTCTCAGCCGAGACAAAAAGAAAAGAAGACTGAGTCAACTCAGTCTTAGCCGAGACTTAAACAATGATTCCTACTAGTGCGTTATGTGTAAAGAGCACAAGGGAAATTGATGTTGGACAACAACTCTGATACGAAAATTGATGCAAGTCCAACCAAATGGAGTTCAAATTGAACGATGTAGTGTATAGAAGATGGAACATACCAGCCCTCTTTTGGAAATAAATGTTTATAAGATATCTTTTTATAAAGGGTGACACTAAAGTACATGTTAGGATCAAGGTAGTTAAGGGCTCAAGGCGAACTTAAGGCGCTAGGACCTCTGGCACCTAAGGCGCAAGGCGAGGCACACGCCTGACTGAAGCGAGCCGCAATATTAAAAATTATAATAAATATAAAAAATTAAAAAAAAAATAACATCATAAAATAACAAAATAGGTAATCATTAGGCCATAAAACATAAAAGATAGCAAATGTCGAAAATCTCAAGTAAACCAAAAACAGTTCTAGTTAAAATTGTCATTATTTAAATACAAAACAAGTAATCAAAAAACCATAAAACATAAAAGATAGCAAATGTTCAAAATCTCAAATAGCCCACAATTTAGTTCTAGTTAACATTGACATCATCTGAAATATAATCATTAGCATCATCCCCATCATCATCGAATGTGTTAGCCTCCTCAATATATTCTTCTTCTCCTGTCTCCTCCGAATTGTCCTCTTTCTCTTTCGGCTCCCTTATTGAAGCCCTTGCCCTTACTCCTTACCTTAATTGTGATCTAGTATTTGATGTTGATTCACCAACTCCAGCAGCTCTCGCAACAACACTCCATGTCCAGCTATCATCCTCAAACACCAATTCATCTTCTGTTTCTTCACATTTTGTTTCCATCTCCCCAAGTAGTCATTCATTGCTTTCATCAATGTCTTTCAGTAAGATAGGTTCAATTGTATCTCTCATATCATACCGATGCTTAATATAATAGACCAAAGTGTATTTTAGTGAGGCGCAAGCCTGATGCGCCTGGAGCTTAGTTTGAAGCGCGCGCCTTAAGCATAAGGCGTGCGCTTTACTAAACGTGCATTGCCTTGACCCTTCTAAGTCGCTTTAGGTGTGCCTTGCGCCTGAGGCGCGCGCCTTGACTACGGAGGTCAGGATTGCGTTGGGATGTGTTGACACACAAATTCATGTCGATATGTGTCATCATGACAAAAACCCAGATATATGGGGTGAGCGAAGTTCCTGATTTGACGTGTCTGGCCAACAGTTTGGGGTGTGGAACTACGACTTTGCCTTCTACTTATCTTGGATTACCGTTGGGTGCGAGGCACAAAGATAAATTAGTTTGGGATCCGGTAGTGGAGAGATTTGGTAGTAGGCTAGCTTGGTGGAAGTAGAGGTTCTTATCGAAAGGGGACATGGTTACTCTTCTGAAGAGCACTCTCTCGAGCCTACCTATTCATTTCATGTCTCCTCCTATCCCGGCTTCAGTGGCCCATAAGTTGGAACGAATTTAGAGAGACTTTCTGTGGGCTGGGAAAGAGGATACTCACAAATTCCACCTAGTTAAATGGGATTCGATATGCAAATTGAAAGAGGCAGGAAGTCTTGGAATTAGACATTTCAAAGATACGAATGTTGCTCTCCTTGCTAAATGGTTATGGAGGTTCGGCGAAGAGGAAGAAAGTGTGTGGAAGAAGCTGGTAGGCAGCAAGTACGGTGTTGTGGAGTATAGTTGGGATAGCTATCTAATTCATTCCTCTTATAATGTTAGTATGTGGAGAGGGATTGAAAAAAACCACGATATATTCGACTCGGGCTTCCTATTCAAAGTAGGGAAGGGAAACTTGGTCCAATGTTTGGAAGACAAGTGGTGTGAGGATGGTTCTTTGAAAGAAGATTTCCTCAATTTGTATTCATTGTCAGAACTTCAAGGGGCATTCATACAAGATTGTATAATTTGTAGCGAAGGGCGATGCTCCTGGAATTTCGGTTTTAGAAGAAATATTAATGATTGGGAGATGGACAATCTAGTTGCTCTTCTTGATCGGGTAGGCTTCAACCCTTGTCCGATGGAGGAACCAGATAAAAGAATTTGGAAGTGGGATCCTAAGGGGTCCTTTTCGGTTGGATCGATGTATAAGGAGAGCTTCGGGGAGAACCAGCAGGAACTTCGTGCCCATATAGTTTGGAAGCCCCCCTTTCCATCTAGAGTGAAGTTCTTCGTGTGGATGGCGATTCAGAAAAAAGATTCTTACTCTTGATCATTTGATTAGTAAAGGTATGCAGATGCCAAACAGATATGTGTTGTGTAAGTCGGAAGCATAGTCGGTTGATCACTTGCTCTTTCACTGTAGTGTTGCATCCAACATCTAGTAGATTTTCCTCAGCCTTTTCGGTATTCCTTATGTTAGCCCACAACATGAGCAGATTGTTCCAAGGGGTGGCAGTTGACTCATTTTCTGGGAAAAGTCGTCTCCTTTGGCAGTTTTGTGGAAGATATAGAAGGAAAGAAACCGTAGGATTTTCGAGGGCAAAGAGGAAGGGATTACCAAGATGGTCTTGCACATTAAAGCTTCTTTTTTTCTTTGGTCCTCTATTTCCCCTCTCTTTAGAGGATTTTTTTTTTACTCCTTTGTATATAGATGGGACGAATTACTTGGGGAACTTCGTCTTTCGTAAGGAGGTAGTTCGGCCTTTTTCGTTGTCTTTGGGAGTTTTCCCCTTTTAATGAAAATATACACTTTTAAAAAAAAACATGACAAAAACCCTAAAAGTGTCTTGTCATTGTTACATATCTTTCAGCCAAGGAAATAAATTTCGGCTTCGATGTTTATTTCGACCAGCCCGGAAATGGAAATATTTCGTGGAAATATTTCGACCAGTGTGGAAATAATACATTTTCGTGGAAATGATGGAAATAATGCGGAAATGATGGAAATATTATAGAAATGTTTCTGGAAAGTATGGGAAATAATAAAAACAAGCCTAAAAACACTCATAAACTATCAAACCATATGTAGTGTGGAAATGAATAACCATAGCGGTCTATAATGGATTGGTCTTCTATATATATATATATATGGAAAGGGGTTAAATGATCAAATATGAGATTTGTGGTGCTCAAATGGGACATTTCCTACCTTCGATCAAAATGTTTCTATTGATGTCGAAACATTTCGACCAAAATAATACATATTTACACCGTCAATTGACTGAAATTTACTGTTGACACGAAATATTTCGACATGTATGGAAACATTTCGTGTATGTATTCTTTCCTATCGGTAACCTAGAAAATGGAACGTTAATTTCGGGAAATTTATTTCCTTGCTTTCAGCAATACTATAATGAACCTTGCACTAGTGTGCCTTTGCAACTGCAACATTTCTTATTAAATGTTATTCTTTTGTATTTTATTTGGAAAGTTGAAGCATGCTGATGGGTAGATGTATATCAATTGGCGTTTCATTTTCTCTTGCCTTCTTTTTTGAACAAGGTTGTTTCTCTTTTTTTACTTGTAGGAGATCCACGCACCCTTTCTTGGTCTTTGGGGTGTTAAAATAGTTGTGGTTGCTGTCTTTGTTGCTTTTGCTTTCGCAAGCATCGTAAGTCACTCTTGATCTATGGATATTTTCCTCCAATGTGTTTGTGCTATGTTGGCTGTCCTTGTCATTGTTCTCAGAGCTTATATGATTAATTACGTAAATTTCTACATTTTTTTGAACCTTACAGGCACTATGTACTAGGATTCAACCTGGTTTGGAACAAAAGATTGTTCTTCCCCGAGACTCATATCTTCAGGTTACTTCTTCAGTTATTGTGATTCCCTTTTGTTTTGTGGTATATTCATGTCATATAATATCTTCTTTTTTGTCTTGTGCTTCTTTTTGGCACTTTGTATTTTACTGCAGGGATATTTCAATAATGTTTCTGAGTACCTCAGAGTAGGACCACCGTTATATTTTGTTGTGAAGAACTACAACTATAGGTATCACGATCAATATTATCTTATTCTCATTGCTCGCCTAGTTCCAGATTGATATTGGTTTAATTTTTCAACAGTTACTGTAATTTGTGATATAATTGTTTCTTTGGTTTCAATTTGAATTTGCAATTTGTCATTACTTGTTCACTACTTTTATGTCTTTGTTTTATTAGCAACCATACAAGTTTTATTAGAATAAAAAGGGGAATTTGAGGGTAGAGAAAAGGAAGACAAAGGACAGAAACCAAAAGAAGTAACACTTACTTGTATACCACCATCCAAAGCATCCCTTAAAAATACCTTTCACTAAGATATCCTCATTTACTAACCTTGGTATAAGAGAAGAGTTGTTCAACGTCTCCACCAGGTCCATTCTTCATTAAAGGGCTCCAATCTTCCATAGATGCATGAATAGAGAGAAGGGGAAGCTACTATCGTCCAATCTCTCAAAATTCCATTACAATAAAGTCTTATAATTTATAAGTTCTTTCGACATTTAGACCCAATAAACAACTAACACCTTAATCTTGTTTATTAATCTTTTAGAGAATTAGAGTATAACACAATATTTTGAAACTCCTTTTATTTCTCCCCTCCCAAATGCTCCACAAAATAGCAAGGTAGGTCTCCAAGGAATACGGCCGTATTCCCCAAAGGGGTCACCTTGCCAATGAGAAATAATTCTAAAAATTGGCAAGAAAATCCCAATTTAAATTAACTAAACTGAGAAAATAGTTCCGAACGTACTTGACGGCCTCACAATGAAAAAGAAGGTTTAATAATTCACCACTTTTCTTCACAATACACCATAAACCATAGACGTCAGCAGACATTGTACTTCATTTCTGGAGCATATCACACGTGATTCTTTGAAGTACTGCTGCCATCCACATGAATGCTTTGATCTTAGGGGGAGCAATCAGGTTCTAGATATTCTTAGGAGGGAAAGAATTAGGGTTGTGTAAAGTGATAGCTTTAAAATAGGATTTGGAAGAGAAACCATTGGACTCAATAGATCAAACTCTCACACCAATTCCGTTAAGAGGATAAATAGACATCCTTTAGAAGGTCAGTCAAGGAGGTGGATTTCTCAATTTCAACCTCTCTGTGATCACTAAAAAAACTTATAGTACAAGAGGGACTGAAAGAGGAGCTAAATGCAACAATGGAAGTAAGATTGTACTTAGCAAATGCAAGCCTATAGAGACGAGAGAATTCCACATATACCAGTCTACTACCCATTTTGGTCATTTAATGAATTCACTCACATTTGTGTCTCATTGTTTCCAACGCCGTGTTTGGAATCACTTGGGCTCAAGCAATTCAAGGCAAGTGTTTGTGCCAAACATAGTAACGCTACAACACTCATCATACAGAGATGCACATTCTGTTAGATGGTAGATATATCTATTAGACCAATTGGTATTGGTAGAAGCAAGAGAATATTAAAAACTGTACAATTGGTTATAAATAGTACCGGAAAACAAAAGGAATATAAATTTGGTTTTGTCATACAGTTTTCTGATGATGAGTGTACAATATTAATACCTAATGAATTAGGTCTTGACCATGAGGTTGTTAACACATGTATTTGTTATGGCTTTAATTTTCGTTTCACTCTTTTATTTCTTTTATCGGTCGTTATATTTCTTCACAAATAACCAGGTGTATTCCTGAAATTTCACCTTTATTAGTAAAATAAAACATTACTGGTCTGTGGGAATCATGGACAGTATTCACGATTTCCCCCTTTTCCCACTCCATCATCTTCTTTTCTCATTCTTCTTTTTCTTCCTTCATTCCTTGTACAATTAATCTCCGTGTAGATTGCTACTTGGTATCAAAGTCTGCGATTGGTATTATTCATCAACACTGTTCATCAGTATTGGACAACTAAAGGATTTTTTTCAAGCCCTAGAAGACTCCTCTTGCTGCTGCAGGGTATAGATACTCTATGGAAGGGCTTCTCTTAGTGCCGCATGCTCTATAGACCCTAGGGGAAGTGTTCTCTTGCTGCCACATGTTCTAAGGTTGTTACAGTCCATGTTAAAGATTATGCATGCCTCAAATCAGAAAAAATAGTGCTGCAAGCCTAGGGTTGTTTGTCTAAGATCTCTTGGGCTGATGTGAAGGTACCTAATGCGTTCTCGGGTCAGTCTTTAGTAGTACAAGTTAATTTATGTTGTTTATTTGCTCGGGTGTGTATATTTTGTTGACAACCACTTTACTCTAAAAGCTTAAGCTCTTAGAGGGAGGTGAACAATGTATATCAAAGGGTCCACAGGTCTAATAGAGGTGGAGTGCTGGCCACACAGCCAAACAATGCACTCCAACAACAGACCTGTGGGGTAGTGTTGTTCTATAAAAAAACAACCACAATAGTTGATCCAGTGGATGGTATGATGTCCTCCAATGGTAGTAGTGCTGTGGAGATGAGTGTAACCTAGTTAGGGATTTGAGTGGGCCAAATTCAATGTTCAAGCCACATATGTCCATTCACAATGGTGAAGTTAAATGACTTAATTCCTTAGAGTGGTCTCAGTCAACAAAAATGTTCATTGGTGGTAAAGGTAAGACGTGATATATCAATGGGAGGACCCCAGTTCCTGGCGAGAACAGTCTTGGCTATGAGAAGTGCGAAGCGAGAAATTGGATTGTAATGTCATGGCTTCTCAACTCTATGCAACCGAAAATTAGTAAACTAGTTTTAAAGCCAGCAAAGGAGGTCTGGGATGTCGTCACTCAAACGTATTCCCAGGTTAAGAACGTTGCTCGTGTTTATTAGTTAAGCCAATATATCGCCATCATCGTTAGGGGGAGAAATCTTTGGCTCTATACTTTGCTTCCTTGAGGAGCATGTGGAAAGAGTTTGATCACTATCAGTCCTACCAACCAAAGTAACAAGAGGATGTTGTTGCATATAGAAAGGAAGAAGTGGAGAGCTCATATTTTTGAGTTTTTGGCAGGTTTGAGCTCCACATTCGACTTCATATGAACTCAGATTCTAATGAAAAGGGATATTTCATCACTCAATCAGGGCTATGCACTTGTTTAGAATGAAGATAGTCGGCGTACAACCATGAAGAATCAACATAATAACAGACTTACTGTCGAGCGATCAGCCCTTGCTTCATCCCCCATGACTCAAAAATGCTAGTTGGAAGAATTTTGGGTGAAGAAATGGTCGAGATGATCGCAATAAGTTGAAGTGCACTCATTACGGCCGCACCCGACACATGAAAGATTTTATCATATACGTATTTACGTATTTCCATGTATGAGGGGTATATTTCCAGAGACGTGGAGAAGAGTCGGATCTTTGAGTTCCTTTCGGGACTCAACCCTGAGTATGAGTTGGCGAGAGTTCAGCTCCTAAGCAATCGATCTGGTCTACCTTCTCTGGAAGAGGTGTACTCGTACATTCAGAGTGAGGAGAGCAGACGTAGTGCTATGGCACCATATCCTCCTCTTGATAGATTCGCTCTGGTCACATCTACGTATAGTGGATCTAGTTCCCAGTCTCAACGCTTTCAGAAGCCGAAGACTTTTTCTTCTCTTAGCCAGCAGTATACTTCTTCTGGTCAGTAGTATCATCCTCCCACTACTGGGAAGCCCTCCAGGGAGAAGCCAAAATGTGATTACTGTGGCAAGTTAGGTCACATGCGGGACAAGTGCTGGGTGTTGTTTGGCAAGCCTCCTTACTTCAATCATCCTGGATCTTCGGGTGCCCACTCTGCTAGCATAGACACTTTGGCATCACCGGCAGATCCGTCTCTTCAGAACTCTACTCCGTTCGCCCAGCCGCATCAGAGTTCCTCTCCACTGGCTTCTACTAGTCCCTTGGCTGCTTCCGAGCTTGCAGGGCTTCACCAGTTGCTCTCTCAGCTAGATGGTCCTTTTGCCACTTCATCCGTTGCACAGACAGGTATCATTAGGCCTGCCCATCCACGAGAGATCAAAATCTCTCACGCACCTATTTTCACTATAGGCAAGCAATCTACCGCCTAGTTCTGCTCTGCTTGACCCAAGACGGATCTCAACTCCAGTGGGAACTTTTCCACACGGTTCCAAGTGAGTGAAGACTCACTAGAACTCAATCAGGGTTTAGATGATATAATACCTCCTAGAGGTTCAAACCAAAGGGACTTACCTCTCGAGGAGCCGAGAAGAAAATCCATGGAGCTTTAGAATCAAGCTCCTCACAAAATGGTGCAAATCCAAGTGATGATCGATTTCCGTTAAGCACGTACGTTCATCAAACGCGTAGGAATCACAAGTTACCGCACGCACCAAATCTCTTTCAATGAATCTTCTCAAGAGTGATGATGCATGCAGATTTGATCTCAAACAATTTGGCTCTCAAGTCTAGGGTTTTTGCTCAAAGTAGGTCAAGAATGCTCTCGAAATTCGTACCCTAAAAGGCCAAAAGTCCAGTCTAAATAGAGCAAAAAAGAGTTCCTTCAACGGGCAGATTTTCCAAAATAGGAAGGAAGGAGCGAGGGCGACCCAAGAAAGAAGGGGCGCCCTAACTATTTTCAGACAGCGAGCTGAAAAGAGCGGTCGACCGAGGTCACCTCGGTCGCCCCAAAAGTTGCGGGCGCCCGAGCTCACAAACACCTACCAAAACCCTGACAAACCCCTAACCAAACCAAAAGCACACCCAGAGGTGTTAACAAACCCACGAACCTTCCAAACACCTGTAAAGTGAGATTGTGAAATACGACTGGCCGTTTCCTAGAAGATTATTGCAGAAGTCTGAGTGTTGTGAAGCAATAGTCTCTTCATTAGGTCGACCGGCATTCTTCAGGATGGGTTGAATGGAGCTTCTCACGCTAAAGTTATCAACGTACAAGTAAATGTCCCTTTTGTCATGGAATCTGACAATTATAAATATAGGTTTTTCACCTGCGACAATGGAGGAACGACAAACGACCGCAACAGGAAGAAGAGGGAGAAGAAGAGAAAGGAGAGAAAGATAAGAAGGGTTTCGTTGGACGTCGTGGAGGGGAGAAAGAGAAGAAGAAATTTTCGTATGAAATTTTTTCTTTGATGTCTAAACAAATAAAGCAATAAATGAAATGGAGGATTATGGTTAGGATTCGTGCATCCGACCCAATATAGTTGGGATAAGGCTTATAGTGACGATGTTGAACTAATTTTGATTTTGAATATTGCCTTCATCATAATATTAAAGGGATGTCCAACCATTTTCAAAATACATATAAACCTAACGTCACAATGGTCTGTGTTGACAATCTTTGTTCACGACGACATGTGTAGTTTGCTTGTGAGAGGTGGTAATATGCTATAGCACATGCCATGTAAAGAGATCTTAGATGTCATGCTAACACATTCATCTGTCCTCATTGAAGCTCAACCATAAAGCCATTGGTTCACATGAGAAGATAAATTGCAAAAAGTTGACAACTACGACAGTGCAGTTGCAATACAAAACTAGATGTGAAAGGGGATACTGAAGAGGTTTGAATTTATTGCTAAACTTGAGTAATTACATTAACATATGCACAACTCTTATGTAGAGCATGACATGAGTCTAACTTAGGAAAGAAATCCTAATCAAATATAATCTAATATTAATAAGATCAAATCTAATCCTAAGATATTATCTCAATCTTGTGATGAGATACACCAATAGTGATATGGTGTATCTCACACAATTTATTATAATATATATTCTCTAACATTCCCCCTCAAACTCATAGGGATCGGAGATCGGCGATCATCATGAGTTTGTCGAAATCCAGTGCCTTGAAGATCAAGTGTCGTTGAAGGATGCTATCGCCATTGTAAGTCGCCTTGATGATTGCATCGCCTTGAAGTCTGTGCTAACTAGTGAATGAAGATGGTTGCCAGCCGAGTGGTGATCCATGAATATTACATGGGATCTTGTCCCAGAGAAAACTTTGGTTTAAGGCTTTAAGCTAGACCAGAACTCGTCGGATTTTAATCTTGATAAAGGGCCACAGTGGGCCAAGATGTGTGTGTGGGCATCTATTTGCCTCACAGGCTTGGGTTCTATGAGACTTCAAGCAATAAAGTCTGGGCCTCTTCTGGACCGCACATGAAGACAGTAGGCCTCTCTTTGTGCCTGATTGATGAAGGGTGTGGGCCTCTTTTGGACCTCACACAAGCTTGGGCTGTAAAAGTCCACAAGTAAATTTCATTCTTTCTTTTTTTTGGCTGGAACTTTTTTTTTTTCCAAATACGGCAAAGAAAAGAAGATATGGTTTTGGAAGTGAGGATTTCTCAAAACCAAAGAAGAGGGTTCCACCTGAAAAAAGGGTGGCCAGAGATGGAGCGGTTCGGTGGCAACTAGAGCAGCAATGCTCGGAGTGAGTCATACAAGCATGGATGGCGTCGGGAGCGCGGCGATCTGTAGACATCCTCATCCGCCCTTTTTTTTCTCTTTTTTTTTTTACTAACCATGGGGAGGTTCGGTTGTGGCGGCGGCAACAGCGAGTGATGATACCGGCAGTGGGGCAGCGATGATGATGGAGATGGTGGAGGCGATTTGCGTCGGCCATGGTGGAGGGGATGAAACCCCCAACTCAATGGACAACAAGTTGTAGAGATTGTTGCAAAAATAGACGTGTTGCGAAACAATGATTAATTAAAAACTAAGAAATATCAGGCCTGACGGGCAGCAAAGGTGCCGCCTGTCGGAAGAGCGGTGGACCATGTGAAGATCAGAAGAGCACAGGTCGTTGGATGACCCACTCTGATACCATGAAGAAGTTTGAATTTATTGCTAAACTTGAGTAATTACATTGACATACGCACAGCTCTTATATAGAGCATTACATGAGTCTAACTTAGGAAAGAAATCCTAATCAAATATAATCTAATATTAATGAGATCAAATCTAATCCTAAGATATTATCTCAATCTTTTGATGAGATACACCAATATTGATATGGTGTATCTCACACAATTTTTATAATATATATTCTCTAACACTACAATTAACACTATCCCTATGGCCCACTTATTAACCTAAGCAAGCTCAAAACTAACATGTCACATATACACCCAAAACTATTGCACCCTCTCAGCAATTTAGAGCACAATCAGCATGATGTCAGAAATTTTATATCTTTGTGAGAGCAAGCATAATTATTGTTACTTGTCAAATAATCCCATTTGGAAAGCAAAAACAACAACAATTGCTTTTCTAGGCCATAGTGCCAACACAGTTATTATTTATTAACATCTTAATTCTAAAGCGGTTATGTAATTTGGTTTATTCAGAATCTTTTTGAACAATTATTACGTGGAAAATGTATTCATTTCAGCATCTCTCCCATATCATTTTGAAATGGAAGATCTTAACTATTATTGTTTCTTTTTTATTGTAAACTCAATGCAATAGTTTAATTCGAGTTTCATGGGGTTGTTTGTGCTGATTTACGTCTACCTCCTTTCTCAGCTCAGAATCTAGACATACAAACCAGCTATGCTCCATTAGTCAATGTGATTCAAATTCTCTTTTAAATGAGGTAAAACTATATTGTAAGACTTGTTCTCCAAAAAAATCCATGCATTGCACTCATTGTTTATTGCATTTGCTTCACACATCAAGATGATTACATACAAGTATCACTTCTTCATTAATGAGAAGCATTTCTAGATATGCTCATTTAGTAAAAATATAGTCTTTTCAGTTCTAATTGTTTGTTCTTTTTTTTAAGATTCATTCTAATTAGTCCTGTAATAATGACACTATCAGGTTTTCCGATGTCCAACACATATATTAGGTGTTTGACACAGTACTTTCGAGAAGCCTGAAATGCGGATACATCCTTCATATGGATTATAATTGTAAAGTAAATTAGGGTTTTGAAGTGGGAAGAGGAAGGAGAAGAATAGCGAGAGGGAGAGAAGAGAGTTCAACCAGTGTCCTGAACTTACACTAGTCGACCCTCACAATCATTATCTATACTCAAGGAAATAAATTTCGGTTTCGAGGTTTATTTCGACCAGTCTAAAAATGGAAATATTTCGTGGAAATATTTCGACCAGTGTGGAAATAATACATTTTTCATGGAAATGATGGAAATAATGCAGAAACGATGGAAATATTGTTGAAATGTTTGAGAAATGATGAAACAAGCATAAAAACACACTTATAAGCTTTGAAACCATAATATACAACCATATGTAGTGTGGAAATGAATGACCATAATGGTCTGTAATATGTCGCGGCAAGTATTTTTAATTAGTCAAGGTTTAATTTAATTATATAACTATTATTTAATTGCTAATTATAAAAAAATAATAAAGTAATATATTAACAAATCCTTATTCACTTATATTAATTTCTTAAAATTATATGTAATTTTAGAAAACCTATTTACTATTAACTTATAATATTTATTTAATTTTTTGAACGTTTAATTTTTCATTTGAAAAAAAAAATTAGGAAAAATTTAGGGCTAATTTTTTTTAACCCAACCAACTTGTAGAACGGGCTAAGTTATGCAACATATAATCAATTTATGCACAATCATGGATGTTTAGGGTAAAAACCAATGAAATTGAAGTTTTTCCCAAATTCCAAATTTTCACCATAAACAATCTTCAATCCGTGTAAAAATCTAGTGTAAATTTATCATAGATTCATAAATTTAACTAATTTACACCTAACCTATTTATTTGTAGCAAGAAATTTTATCCTTACGTATATTTCGAATTTGAAAAATCTCTCAAACGGGATTTGATTCATCCTCACGATCAATCTACGAACCAAAAAATCTACAATGGGTTGATCTTTTGTATAAACAAAATGTATGGAAAGGGATTAAATTGGTCAAATATGAGATTTATAGCGGTTTTGAGCTCAAATGAGATATTTTCTACCTACGATTGAAATGTTTCCATACATGTCGAAACATTTCGACCGAAATAATACATATTTACACTGTCAATTGATCGAAATTTACTGTTCACGCGAAATATTTCGACATGAATGGAAATATTTCGGGAAATTTAACATTATTTCGACGTAAGTATTCTTTCCTGTCGGTAACCTAGAAAATGGAAATATTTCGCGAAATATTTCGATAATTTCGTGAAATTTATTTCCTTGTCTATACTAATGCTCAAGGAAATAAATTTTGCGAAATTATCGAAATATTTCCATTCTTGTGTGAACTGTAAATTTTGATCAATTGATAGTGTAAATATGTATTCTTTTGGTCGAAATGTTTCGACATGTATGGAAACATTTCGATCGAAGGTAGGAAACATCCCATTTGAGCTCAACACGCCACATATCCAATATTTGATCCATTTAACCTCTTTCCATATATATATATATATATATATTGATCATGAAGACAAATCAAATCCCGTTTTAGAGTTTTTTCAAATTCGAAATGTACGTAAGTATAAAATTTCTTACTATCGTTTCTTGTTACAACTTACAAATAGATAGCTTAGGTGTAACTGCATCAAATCTATGAATCGATGATGCATTTACACTGGATTTGTGCACTGATTGAAGATCGTTTAGGGTGAAATTTTAAATTTGGTGAAAACCCCAATTTCATTGGTTTTTACCTTAAACATCCATGATTGTGCATACATTAATTATATGTTGCATAACTTAGCCCATTCTACAATAACACTCCCCTGCAAGCTTGAGCATATATATCTTATATACCTAGCTTCGAACATAAGAAATCAGTCCTCGTGCGACTCAATGCCTTGGTAAATGCATCAACTAACTTATGTTCCGACTTCATATACAAATGTCCAATTTTCAACTTTCTCTTTGATGAAGTGGTAATCGACTTCAATGTGCTTGGTCCTCCCATAAACACATAATTAGAAGCAATATGGACAACTGCTTGACTATCACAAAATAAAGTATAAGGGAGATAAACTGCAAATCCTATTTCTTGGAGACGATTCCTTAACCATGTGAACTCACAAGTAGTGTGAGTCATAGCCTGATACTTAGCTTTTGCGCTAGATTGAGCCACCAAACTCTGTTTTTTACTCCGCCACGACACGAGGTTCCCACCAAGGAATGTGTAATATTCTGTGGTAGATCTATCAGATGATGAGCCATCCCAATCAACGTCTACATAGCCCCAAGAAGTATATGACAATGTGTTTGGTACCACAGCCAATAGCTCCCTTGAGCTCCGCCACGACACGAGGTTCCCACCAAGGAATGTGCAATATTCTGTGATAGATCTATCAGATGATGAGTCAGCCCAATCAACATCTACATAGCCCCAACACATATATGATTATGCGTTTGGTACCACGGCCAAGAGCTCCCTTGAGGGAGAGGTAAGGTCACAATTACCGTTGTGATGAAGAGCATCCATTTCATCCTGTATTGGTAATTGTTTCCTCTAGCCATGATGTGACATAGTATCTTAAAGATTAGTAGGAACTGACATAGAGGAAAGAGAGATAACAAACGTACGAAAAAGTGACAAATGAGTAAGAGAAACAAAATAAAAAATAAGGTGCAAAGTGCACACACGTTTACTTTTACGAAGGGCAATGAGAAGATTTGATGAGGGGGACAAATCTTCAAACATGGAAGAAGATGGAGGCACAAGAACAGTTGAGGGTTCAGAGGCAACAACTGGTGCATGTGTGCGATGGCGCCTTCGAACATAGACCTACAAATCATAATTAGAATGAATAGAACCAAAAATAGGAGGTCTCGAGCTAGAGGTATCATTAAGAAGAGGACTAAGTCATGATTTGAACATTTTCCCGAATCCACTCTTCATAATTACTGCCCTCCACCAGAGGCTGTTTTGTAGTCAAATAATTGAGTTTCGCTCTAGCAGTGAGGAAAACTTGTACGTATTTAAACCAAGGTACATAATTACTTCCGTTGAGTTTAATGAAAGTTATCCGAGACATAAGTATCTCAGAAGAAAAATGACTAGGTTTAGATTCCATCAACAACCACCAGGTCACAAACACCTATACTCAGTCCAGAAAGCCTGCGATTCTCCCTGGATGCTTGCGATATACTTTGGAAATCCTGGGATAGAAATCTAAACACTTGCGATTTTCTCTGGAGAGCCCAAAAGAGAAATTTGAACACTTGCGATTTGCTTTGGAAAGCCTAGGAAAGAATTGATAACTGCGATTTACCCATGAAGACCTCGGAAAATGTGTTATATCATCCATCAAGTGAATGTGTTACAACGACCTCGAGAAACTTGTCACAATAGGCCTCGAGAAACGTGTCTTGACAAATTACAGGAACCTATGATTTGCCTTGGAGACAAAATGCACCATCTCAACAACTTCTCATCTATGGAATACACGTACACATAGAGGCCAAGGTTATCCTTTTAAATCTACATGAATGACCTCTAGCACATCCACACACAATATAGGTGGTAGGAACTGTGGGGAGAAAATATCTGATCAATCCCACACAATCTTTGAAGAAACGTTTGACTCTAATCTCAAGGTAGATATGGCGATTGGATTGAATCTTGAGCTCCTGGATCGGATCTTCCTCCTTTTCATGAATGATCAGCAGATTCCTTCAATGGTGGTGGCGGTGTACTTGTCAAAAACACTCCGACAATCTATTCAGTTTGTGTTTGAAGATTTGACAGATAGATGACTTGAATGAAGGGAAAAAAGAAGTCTCTAGTTGAGATCTCTGTTTTCCCGGTTTAGATCGATAGGAGAGAGGGAGTACAATCTTAGATTTTCGATCCCCGTTCCTTTTGTCATTGCCTATATATATGATTTTTTGGTGATTCGCACTCCTCATTCTGTTAGAGATTCGTTTCTCTATCTCACTTCTCATTAGTCGAGTTTGTTGAAGAATCTTTTCTGACACCATCTTCCCTTTCAGTTAGACTTTGAATCTCTCCCCCCATTGTAGATCTCAACTGCTTAGATACCATTGAGATTCGTTTAGGGGATGATGGAAGTTTTAATCAACAACAAATCTTCTGCCAGGCGTCATGTTTGTACTGGTAATATTATGCTGACAAGTCAAATGATGAAGCTGGCCTTCTCTCTTTCCTCTGTAACGTGTCGGGAGATATGCTTGTATGCCGTCAAGTCAAATGTCGGGAGGTGTTGACTAACCGTATGCTAATAAATAGATGATGAAGCGGACCTTCCATGTTTCCTCTGTAGTTTGTCGGGAAGGTGTATGCATGTGTGCTGACAAGTTGATGTCGGGAAGCTCTGCTTGACTGTTATCTGACAAATAAATGATGAAGTTGGCCTTTCATGTTTCCTCTGTAACTTGTCGGGAAGGTTTGTATGCCTGTATGATGACAAGTCAATGCCGGGAAGCTCTGCTTGACCGTTATCCGACAAGTAGATGATGAAGATGGGCTTCCCTTTCATCAGGACGATACTGAGAACTCATTCGTTATAACACCTCAGTAGATCATAAATCTGAACAGACAGGTGTCATTCTCTGATTAGTCTGATATAATGTAAGAAATGATGAGTCAATTCTTATGGTCTCATCAATCTGTTCTTGACTCTCATCTCGAGGCACCAGGTGTCATTTTTCTGTCTGTCCAATATCTTTCGACTTTTACCACGTGCCAACATCTCATGATCTGAAAAATATGGTACCCACAGGAACCGCCACAAAAGGGAAAAAAAAGAGAGATGGGAAAACCTAAGGTTTCACGACTAGACCTTCGGTTATTATTTTTCACCACAAAGAAGAAAAGAAAAATAGAAGAGAAAGAAAGAATAAGAAGAAAAGAGGAAACCCTAGTTAATGGATCATATGGTATCTGACAATATTATATTATACTAATATCGTAATAATGGTAAAAGTACAAAAATACCCGTGTTATATTAACAATATAATACTTAAATACATTTTACAATTAGAAATCATATTTTTTTAACAAAATATTAAAATAAGGGATGATACATCCGTACATGTCAATATGTGTGTCAGGACATGTTGGCACACGTATCCATGTTGACATGCCAAAAAACCCTGTCGTTTTTACGTAGCTGATTAGTGACACTGTCAACTCTTCCATGCAAGTACTTTCAAGTCTCTGTCTCTTTAATTAAAATGTTCCAGTATTTCTTTCTTTCATTGACCATGGCCTGTCTGTAGCTAAGTATGTATTATTCTTTCTTTTGCAGATAGCAAGAGCATCCTCAATACCAGAATCAAGCTTCATAGCTAAGCCAGCAGCTTCATGGCTTGATGACTTTCTTGTATGGATGTCTCCAGAAGCTTTCGGTTGCTGTCGGAAGTTTACAAATGGGAGTTTCTGCCCCCCTGATGATCAGGTTATCACACTTTTCATGCATAGCATTAATTGGTTCAACGCTCTTTCTGTTTTTTAACTGATTGAACTGCCACCTAATGGTTGTGGTGCACTATGTCAAAACAATTGAGCTACAGGGTCGAGCCTAACTTAGCATACGTTCCATTTTTTTTTTCTTCTGGGTGGGTAAGCTGGAATTTTAGCTGAGAATGGCTGCGCGGCAGTATGTCACCCAATTGTGCTACAGGCTTCTTTGTCTTCTTTTTTTTTTTTTTATGTTTTTTATATTTCGGGGTAGGTTGGGATCAAACCAAAGACCTCATGGTTCTAGACTTCTAGTGCAGCATATCAACCAAGCCCAGAATGGTCCATCTTAAAAATACTTTTTAGTCGTTTGAAATAAATTTCTTTTACTCTTTCCCTGTTAAGTTCTTTTTCAGACTAGAGGGATGCTTTTTAAAAAACCAAAAATGGTTGTTTCCCGAATTGTCCTTTTTCTCTGATTAGGATTTTTTCCTTTTAGTTTCATATTATTTTTTTTCTTTTTTTTTTTTTCGTTCAGGCAAAATATGCATGCTCTGTGGGACATGCAACTGCCCATTGAGCATATTATCTATGCCATCGGTCTCTCTGGTTTGTTGTGTGAAGCAATGACCCACCTCAGTGCGGGTGTCGTTGCAGCTACCGGGACCAGCAAGGGCTCTAGGCCCTTGAGTTCCAATCATCTCAATGCCCTTCTTGGAGTCAATTGAATAGGGATGGCCCCTCCCTCTTTTATTTATATGTTATAGCATTTTGATTTTGATGGGCTGCATTCTATATCTTGTCATTCGTGATGCTCAATCAAAAGTATGTGAATTACCTTGTTACCACTTATCTTTCATATCATGATATTTAATAAGTTCAATAATGCTGTACTTCTCGTACTATGATCTGGATATGGTTGCCCGCTTGTTCATTGCATGCACATGTATCTTGAAGCGGTGTTGATCAGACATGATTTATAAGATTGGTGTTAGTGCATGGACTAATTGCTGAACATGAAATCATTTAACTGCTGTTTTTACACTTACGACTGATCACGTATAGCAATTAAGGTTTTTGATATGTTATGTGGACCCTGGGTGGATTCCATTATACAAAATGATGTTATACTTTCTGAAATTTATTCACAAAAGATTAATTATGATAAGGTTCTGTATTGTCATCAACAGAAAGTTTTACAGAAAAAGGATTTGTATGTCCGAAAGTACTGATACAGAAAAAGTTTTATGACATTTATGAAAAAAATTAATTTCTAGAAAACTTATTCAGGGAAACTATACAGAGCCCAAATATCAGCATACAAATCATGAATTGATTTATATTAGTGGTTTTCATTGTATGATCTGATACATGTATGCATGATCTAATATCAAGAAAATGATGACCATTGCACATCTTGTTATCACATGACACACACACTTTGAAAACGCCTAGAGGTAACGGTTTGAGACATAGCAAATAGAGCAATGAGATATGTAGATCCAATATTCACTGTGGGTTTAGAAAGTTCCCTTGTATGAAAATTTGTGTCTACCAAGAAATATAATTCTCCAATAATTCCTACCCTGTTAAAAACTATAGAAGTTTCAGTTTATTTTTTCCCTTTTAATTTTGAAGGAACTTAAATATACCTTTAATAAAAGCCATCCTAATATTTTTTGCACTGTTAAACATTCAAGAGATGTAGGAAGGTCATGAATTGTCCCTCTTACAATTGTAACAAATATTACAATTGCCGAAACAAATGTTAATGGAAACTCCCATAGAAAATTCTGGCGATACTTTCTTCTGTGTTTTGTTTTTTGAGCATACTATTATTTCTGGGTTGGATACTTGTAATGTTTTTCAGAAACTCATTACTTGGACACAAATACCTTAAGTAGACAACTTTGATCTGGGTGAGTTGACATGTGACTGAGAAAAGGCAGTTTTCTTCAGCTCTCTGAATTAAAGACTTACTAAAATCTAGTAGTAGAACAAATATAAAATATTGCACATATATGTTAAATAAAGTGAAAACAATTGTTGAAAAGGACTGGAAACGAGGAAAGATTTGTGAAACATGTAACAGTGTGAACCTTTGAGGATGGGAAGCTTTGAGAAGAAGCTTAAGGGAGAACTGGAAGCTAAAAAGGAAACCTGATCTGGGTGAGGAACATCAGGATCAAATCATTTGAGATCTGACGTAGACTAAGACAACATACAGTCTGATTCAGTTTATAAGATGTGTTGCCTCCTGTAATCAGAGTTATATTTGGAAAAGTAGTTTCATTTTGCTACTCATCTTTCAAATATTAATTTTGATCTTATTATATCTCTCAAATATTTTCCATGAATGCTATCCCATTAGATTTACTAAACCATATATTACCTCTGCAGCCTCCTTGCTGTTCACCTGATGAAGGTTCATGTGGTCTCGGTGGGGTATGCAAAGATTGTACCACGGTAATCCCATTCTAAAGATATGAAGAATATTTAAGCATTTGTTGCCTGGTTTCTTCTTTAGGATGTATGCATTTTTGGGTTCCTATCATGTAATTGTCCCAACAGTGTATTTAAAGAATCTAAACTACACAAGGATAGGTTTCAAGAACTAACATTTTGGGTTGGTTTCAGTGCTTCCGTCACTCAGATTTGCATAATGATCGTCCATCTACAGCACAATTTAGGGAGAAACTTCCATGGTTTCTTAATGCACTACCCTCAGCTGATTGTGCTAAGGGTGGCCATGGGGCATACACTAGCAGCGTTGATATGAATGGTTTGTATGGTGTATCTTCATTCTTCTTTCGAAACCTAGAAAAGACTGCTACAGTCCATATGAATAACTTCCACATTGCATACATATATATGCATCATGTATCTACATATGTAAATGTTGGAGTTATTCATATAAACTCAATTTTTTGACTAGCTTCATTTAAATATATCCTTGATTGCTTTATCTGGTATCAGGCTATGAGAGTGGTGTCATTCAAGCATCGGAGTTCCGTACATATCATACACCACTTAATAAACAAGTATGATGGCATCTTTAGATAATAGAAACTAACAATTTTATGTGTAGCTTTCTCAAGATTTGTCTGTAATATGTTGCAGAGTGACTTTGTAAATTCAATGCGAGCTGCACGAGAGTTCAGCTCAAGGGTTTCTGATTCATTGAAGGTAGTTTCTGAATCCTTTGAGAACTAAAATGCCTTTTTTATATTTAAACACAGTCCTGTTTTTTGAAACTAATGTTAGAGTATCAGCAGTAATATTTAAACACAATCCCATTCAGCATGTTTGCTGGTTGTTTGTTTTTCTTTCTATTGTCCCTAAGTCAATACAGATGCTCATGATAGTGAACTTGTGCACTCATACAACCAGCAAACATGCTGAATGGGAATCTAATGATAATCAGGGTTTTAAATTTCGGTTTCGGAGTAGACTGAAATCGAAATCCCAAAACTTCCGGCCCTCTCTTCGATTCTTCGATATTAATGAATGAAGAGATAATTCAGGCCTTCTTTCCTATATTGAAGGCAAAATTTAAGACTCCCTTATCTAATGGGAGATTATAGAGAGAGAAAGAGATAAGATTTCCTAAATCTTTTCACAATTATAGTTCACAATTTAAAAAAATTCCAATTTTTTTCTGAAATTTTCGACCTGGACCGAAATACAGGTCGAAATCGAAATTTGAATCCTTGATGTAATACCTTAATAATCTCCCCTATGTTCATTCGTGGAAATCCATTCTATTCCACCCGTCCTTGGAACATCTTGAGCGCTTATGTCAAAATTATGCTTGATCCATCCTCTATCCAGACATCTCCAACTAGGGTTATCCACCTTTTCCTTATCCGCGATTTGGAGAATGTTCTCCAACTAGATTGAAAATATAATACTTTGAAGTTGTCTCATTCTTTCAATACTAGAGGCCACTCCACCATTAAGCACCAAATAATGCTATGCATTTTCAATGATGATCTCCTTTTATCTCCAAAGACACTTTTATTACGCTCCTTCATACCCAACAAAAGGGGCATATGGGAGGAATTTCAATACTATCCCAACCTTGGACAGGTCTACATGAGGAATCTGGGAGACTCTACAGAGAATGTATGATAGTACGAGTGAGGTGACAATGGTGAACATGCTTCTTCAGCAACGGTACCTTCCAAGTCCCTCTGACCACCTTAAAAACAAATCTGCCATGTCTCCAAGATATATTAAAGAGGAAGAACTTCCAATTATGCAGTACATGAAAAGATGATTCACACTATTGTTCCAAAACCCACGGTGACTTACTCGGAATAAATTTCTAATATAAATAAGAGATCAACGATAAGAATCTTACAGAAAGCGATTGTCCAAGACAAAGCCCCCACCTTGGCAGGACTGGACTTCTTCTCAACCAAAGATCTCTCCTCTGCAAAGCCTTCCAACACATCATATGCTTCATCACCTCTGAAGCATGAAATTTAAATCGACATTTAAACCAAAGACAATGTGATAAAACAAGCAAACATAATGTGTTTGCATCCAAATAATTTGAATTTCTAAATTAATAACCCATAAATAGATTCTCCATGAATCTACAAATTACATAACACATTTACAAAATTATTTAACTATAATAAAACTTTTAGAATTGAAGATAATTTGAGAAGCATAAGTTGAAGTAATTTACTGGTGAACGTATGTGACCTATAGATCTGTCATGATCTGTGGAATTAAATACACATTCAAAAGGCTAGAACTTCTACGTCCATTGGTTGCACGTGTCTTACAGAACCCTCATATAATTGATTGATTGTTCTGTTGCTGATAGATATCATTTCGCCAAAACTTGTTGCTTTTGTTTTAGTGCTCTCCACTTCTATATTTTTGTTTCTTTCTAAAATACTCGATAAATCGCAAATGGGAGAAATTTCCATAACACTCAACCTCGGCACTTGAAAGCGTCATTTTTCCTACCTTGAAAAAGCTTGATACCCTTTTTTGTCACTATCCAATTAATGACGAAGATATAAAAGAATTTCTTTCATACTACATTGGCGAAATTGTAATGAAGAAGTAAGTGATCAATGGATTCTCAACTTGTTTTGCAAAGGGAACTCATGTGGTAATGATCTTGCGCTTACTAATCAAGTGTCAACTGTAGGAATTTTGTCTAGGGACGCTATCCAAAGAAAGAAGGCAAATTTTGAAGGGATAGGGTTGCCCCACAATAAGCCTGCTGGGGAAGTAGGAGACTTTGTTTTGCCGATTGCTTTGAAAAAGGAGTGCACCCCTAATTGGCCTTTAGATTCCCATCTCCGGATCCTTGTATCTTATATGTTCTTTGACATTGTAACACATGCTTCTTGCTGAGGCAATGGAGAGTGCAGCAAGATAATCAACTTCCCAATCATTTATATTCTTCTTAGTACCAGATCCCAAATGACATTTGCGCCTCTCCTCCCAAAGCAATCACTAACAAGGGCGCCTTTATGAGCCCAATAAAACGTAGAATGTATTAAACAACCATTTATCCCAAAAGATCGACCTTGTAGGAAGGTTTGAAAACGGGACCTCGTAGGCATCACACCCTTTGGGGAACGTTGTTTCGCCCTCTTTACCCAACAAATCGACCTATTGGGGAAAGGCAAAACAACTATGTATACCAACAGATCAACGGGCCAACACAACACGTGTGCGGGAACACATCATCCGCTAATACTCCCCCTCAGCGGGAATACACTTCGTGGGAGACTTGAACCCGCAACCTCCCAAGCCTTAAGGCTCTGATACCATGTTAAACTATCATTTACCCCCAGGAAATGATTGACCTTGTAGGAAGGTTTGAACACGGGACCTCCCAGGCATCACACCCTTTGGGGAACGTTGTTTCGCCCTCTTTACCCAACATATCGACCTGTTGGGGAAAGGTGAAACAACTATATTTACCAACGGATCGTCAGGCCAACACAACACGTGCGCGGGAACACATCATCCGCTAACAGAATGTTGAAAAAGAAGCGCATGATGGATCATTCCCACTGCCCACACCATGCGTTCTCCAAAATCTGATCTCATCTCCTGTCCCCTACTTTGATACGAATATCTTTATTAAAGTTTGCAACAAACTTAGGGAATTTTATAATTCTTTATGGATTGTGTCAGGCTTGCTCATAGATGGCTTGAGATAAGTGGATTTTATTCATCCATTGTAGCTTTTTTAGAGTAGTTTGGAATGAGTTCCTTCAAGCTTCTTGAGAACATTGGGTGACGCTAGAGAATGTGTTTTATCTGTTGTGTGGGTGGTCAGTGATGGCTTTTAATTCTAGAGGTGGTGCGCTATGGTAGCTGCTTCCTTTTGCTCTTTGCTGGAATATTTGGAAGGACTGCAGCAATAGAATCTTTGTGAATAAATTTGGGTCTCTGGAGTCAGTTTTAGACAAAGCAAAGGTCTATTATTGATAGGTGGCCATCATTAGGAACTTTCAGGACTTTTTGTTTGTTAATCTTTGTTTTAACTGGGAGGCAATTGCTAAAGGGTCTCTGTAAGTGGGTGTAATTGGGGGGAGGGGGAGGCGGTTTCGTTGGCCTTTGATTGTTCTTCCTTTGCAGATTCTTCTCTCTGATTGTATAGTGGGGTCTGTAATTCCCCTTTTTTCCTTCTTTAATATATTGACTTCTCTTTGTTTATCAATAAAACATTCACCAGCTGCCTGAAACTTGTTAGTGAAGAATATCTTGAGCTTTTCATGTATACTTTCAGTTATTTTAGTAAAATGGTTGGAGAAATATTAGAGTGATTGACATTCCTCACGTACTGTCCTGAATACTTGATGAGCTAGAAGGATGCAAAATTTTCCCATGTCTATTACTGTTGTGAATAGTTTGAGGCTAACATTGAACCAAATTTTAGTCTCTGTATTGACCGTAGTCCTTGTACATCTACTTCACTGACTTTACTTGTCTGATGCAGATCGATGTCTTTCCGTATGCAATGTTTTATATATTTTTTGAGCAATACCTTGATATCTGGAGGACAGCGTTGATCAACCTTGCTATAGCTCTTGGTTAGCATTCTTAGAATCTCTGATAATCAAATGAGTCTAGCACATCTATGTTCATATGGTTATTTAATCACAAAAACCAAATCTTGCAGTTCATAATAGCTAATTGTTTCAATCTTGAAATTGTATAGGTAGAGACTTTTTTTTTTAAATCTTGGTTTACATGCTCAGTATGCATCATTTCTGTTTCCCATATAATGATTTGGTCATGTTAGATGATGAAGTCACCATACTGGTATTCAGAATCCCCATTTGACTTTCATGCGTATCTTTCTAGAAATTGCTTGGCTTGGATATGTGTCCAATCTTCTTTTTTTTTATTTTTTTGTGCTATTTAAGAAAAAATGGGATAACAACCCCACTGTACGGGTGTTACATAGAGATGTTGACGAGGCAACTCAAAAGAGCTACCTAGATTTGAGAATAGCTACATCCCATTTGAGCCTTACGTATTCTGTCAGGCCAAGTGCAAAAGTAATAAAGCATAATAAAATTGAGCCTTATGTATTCTGTGACCTGTTTGTATTAGCAACAATTAAATGCTTGGTTTGGCTGTCATATATCCTTTTTCTGTAGATCTTGTATATTCTGACGCAACTGACTCTTGGTCACTTATCATCCTACTAAGCTTAGTCTATACATGGTTCAAGTATCGGGTGATCTGCAATCCAAAAAACCCATGTGTATCATGAATCAATACTGATCGGAACGATCCGTAGTCAACTTGGTCTGAATTGGGGTCAACTCAGTCTGGCTCGCTGAGTCAAATGGGTGAGTCAAACCAGTCATTAAAAAAAAAAAACTAATCCCCTTTTAAGAAACCCCGACTGCAAGAAGAAGAAGCAACACCTGATTTCTATCTGATTTCGCCGCATTCACATCAGGTAGAAGGCATTAATCCAGCGAAATCAGGTAGGTATGCTCTTCTTCTTCTTCTTCTTTGGGCTTGTAGGGACCCAATCCTCCATGACAACTCGGTCTTATTGCGGAATGATCCGATGCCTGAGACCGAGATTTTGAACCAAGAGTCCATGATTCACAAATGCTTGGCCATGAATGACAAATATGCGATTCCAACTCTCACAACGGTAAGGCAAACATTGCCCCATTCACCCCCAAGAACAGCTTGATTTGAAATTTGTTGTTTTTATCTTATATACCCACTTGTTCACTTGATTTTGCATCATTTCTAGCATCAATCTGATGTGATGTACCGTATGAGGAGCTTAAAACATGCCTGCTTGCACTAATTCATCGGAATTTACCCAGAAACTTAATACGAAACTTTATTTAGTTCTTTTCCACTATAAACTTTTTCAGTTGTGTCCAAATCTGAGTCACGAATTTAAATGTCTGGGTTTTACAAACTTTGTAGGTCATCAAGTGTTAAGTTGTTGAACTTCATAGTTTGTTTCAGAATGAATTCTGGTGGCAATATCGTGTTCTGTTTTTAATTAGTAACTTAATTTGAAAAAAAGAGGGAAAATAAAAACCTGTGTACATATTGCCTAAAATGGTGTTAACCAACATGTCAGCAACATAATTGGCATTCCTGTGTATGGATGTGCAAAATATTAAGGCCTGCACTAAGCTCAAGGATGTGATTGATGATATTGTTGTCTACAAAGCAATAATTGTTTTGAGATTAATGTCCTGTATTCTGATTCTTTCACATTTGATTGCATAAAACTGTGTTTTTTTTTCGGTCAAATTTGAATTTGTTTAAGGTAAGCTTGTTGCACATCATCTTATGTTTGAATTCTGCTTCACCTGTGAGCACTTACCAGGGCTTCTACGTTTTGTGATTCAACAGGTGCTGTATTTATCGTGTGCCTGGTTATCACATGCAGGTCTATATTCTTTTTCTTCCCCTTGATTTGATGTTTGTCAGTTTACATGAAAATACTTTGGGAAGTAGCGCGTTTCTTTCCCTTTTGTGTCTAAGAATTGCTGTTTCGGTTTGTTTTGCTTATTGAACACAGCTTATGGAGTTCAGCTATCATTTTACTTGTCCTGACAATGATTCTCGTGGATGTCATGGTAAGCATTCCTTCTTTACTTAAATCTCTGTTATGTTTTGTTGTGTTTTTGTTTCTGCTTGTTGTTCTGCTATGTTATTGACACTGTTTCCTAATCATACCCTTGATAATGTTTCAAGCCGTGAATTTTAAGTTTCAATTTTTTGTAAGTTGATGACTAAAAACAACTGTACATCTCTACTTTTTTTAAATCTATACTTGCTGAGAGTATCACAATCAGAACAAAGGCCTGTTTACACAAAAAAAAAGGTAATTAAATAAGAATAGAAAAACAGGTCTGCTTATCCTCCCACTGCAGCCACATTTTCTTTGTGCTGTATGACTGTACGAACCACCATATAAGGATTTTGATCTTTTTCATTTGGTAAGAACTGCACAATTCAAGGACTAGCTTTTCCATTGAAAGACAATACCAAGAATCCCCTTAGACCTCATGAAGGAGCTTGAACTATTGCTACATGAAACCAGGCATCTCATTAAAACTGCCATCTTCCCCACCTGTACACACTGCCCACATGCATGGTAACTGATGCTTAATACCCGATGCTTCCCCAGTACATCTCATAGGTCAAAATGAACCCGATTGGATGATTCTAACTATCCTATCTATCGTAGGTTTCTCGATGATCTGGAAATATCGTCATCATCCAATCCTTGCCCCAACTATTTAGATCAGCTATAGATCTCCCGACTTTCCATTCCATTCTATCAATGGCTCCAAGCCATATCCTCTGTTCCCTGTACGCCTTCAAATCATTATAAGTACCTTGATCCATGTTCTTTTCTGGCCTTCACTCTTAGGTTTTTTTTACCTGCATCAGTATGGTCCTTACCGGTGCCATCAATGGCCTTCACTGCCCTTGAAAAAGCCATCTCGACTGGCCTTTATTTTATTACATTTTGGACCTACTCCTAGGTTCCCGTGGATGCATTTTCTCTTTCTTGGTCTTGCCACTCATCCATATCAACATTCTCATCTCGGTTATAGTCACTCATTGCCCAACGTTATGCTCTAAAAAAGCATAGCTGGTCCCATTGTCATCTTATAAAAAAATTCCTTCTCTGATCATATGCATCAAAAAGATATGGTGGAAAAAAATTTAGGAAAAAGTCTATACATCAGTATATCATCTGATTGCTTGATCTATGATCTAGGAGATCTCCTAGGGATTCATCGCATAGTTGGTCGCAACACCGTTGTAACTGTGCATTACATGTAAAGCACAAGAGTAGGAAGAAGGGGAATTATAATCATCTCAAAATTACCCTAGGTTTCTTCCTAAATTTTCTATGGCTTTGCTCTGTCATGCTCAACTATTCCTATTCTTTATCTTTTCATTTCATTTTTTTTTCCACACTAGTTTTTTCCTTTGACTGATAAGATGGAACTCTGCAGGGTGTAATGGCGATTCTGAATATCCAACTGAATGCAGTCTCTGTTGTAAACCTTGTAATGTCCATAGGGATTGCCGTTGAGTTCTGCGTGCACATAACACATGCTTTCTCGGTTAGTATTACTATTACCCCATTAGCTGTTTTATTTCATGACACTCTATCTTTATTGGTTGTGCTGTTAGAGAGGGACATATTGTCCATGGGCCAACGCCCACGTCATTGGCAATTAAAGCTTTCCACTGATTCAGTTATGGGATTTGATCAGTTCTAACTGTCTTATGCTGCTCTTACACAGGTAAGCAGTGGGGATAGAGGACAACGGGCGAAGGAGGCTCTGAGTACTATGGGGGCTTCTGTCTTCAGGTTAACTGCCATTCATTTCATTCTTTTCCTCTCTGTAATGGTATATGCTGAAATGAATGCGGAAACTTTTGCACCACTTGCTTGAATTTCATCATTAAGCTATAGCTCGACCATATCTTTTTCTTTTGGTAGGGAAGAGTGGATTGCTTTCTTCACATTGAGGTTACATGACTTAGACCAGCAATACACCAAGGCCCAAGTTTTGAGAATGGAAAGACTAGTTTCCAGCTTACCATTTTCTAGTACCATATATATATATATATATATACAACAATCCGATGAGAGATTAAACATGTTCCTTACAAATAAATGGAATCTTTTCAATTATCTTGCGGAGTTCTCTATCATCGTGTAAATAGCATGACTAAATAATTTTTTTTTTTTTTTTCATATATTTTTGCAGTGGAATCACCCTTACAAAGCTGGTTGGAGTGATTGTCCTTCGCTTTTCAAGATCAGAAATTTTTGTGGTCTATGATTCTACTCTCAAAGCTTTTAATTCAATGGGTAGTAGGGTTCAGTAGTCTAAAGCCCACCATTTTTTGTTTTGCAGGTTTACTACTTCCAAATGTACCTTGCATTGGTTCTTATCGGATTTTTGCATGGGCTTGTGTTTCTGCCTGTAAGTTAATTGAACCTCCTTTAATGCCTACTTCATTATTTTAGTCTATTGGAAATCCGTCTTCTGAAAGGAAGTGAAAAAGATAAATCGAGATCATTGATCGTTGATCATTGTAGAAATTGTTTTTGAACAGGTGGAATGCTAGCAAGCCACGTTGTGCAGATACAATGCACTACAGGACAAGAAAAACTACCTTGAAATCCACACCTTGTCTTTTACTGCATTGCATCTATTCAACACATTGTGTTGCATGCCAGCATTCCTCTCACCAAAGGAACATGCAGAGCAAATGCATGGGATACAACATTTGATGTGTCCTACGTAAGATATCTTGTTTCTCCAAAAATCACCTAAAATGAATGATTATTACCGCATTCTTCCCTCAAAATGTGGCAAATATCCAGAAAAAAGGAAGTCTATTTAGTAGATGGTTAAAATCATGCAATCAGATCAGACGTCCCGTGCCGAACTCTTACTTGGGTACCAGTGGATGGTGGCTCCCACCCCGTGCATTTGCCACAAACCACGTAGGACATATGATTACCCCAATAAGCAATATAGGTCCATGACCGTTTACATGGCAATCATTTTTTGCAGGTTGTATTGAGCATATGCGGTCCCCCTTCAAGATGCTTGCTCATCGAAAAGCAGCAAGAGGATCAAGCATCAACTTCTTCATTACAACTTGGCTAATTAGTATTATCAGAAAGGCCCGTTTTCCTTGGGGTGAAAATGTGCTATTCCGCATCGAAACTGCATGTATAATCAATAATATGTTGAAATAACTTCCATTTGTAAATTATCTATACTATTTTAAAGCAAATACTTAGTCTTCCAGCATGGGTCTTCACTAGAAAAAAAAATTCCATACAAAATTCCATACGGCCCCTTGTATTAACACCAAAATTTCAAAGCAGCCATTTGATAGTCAAATTTCAATACAGCCCCTGCATTAAAGAACTGAGGAAACCTGAGGTGTTGGTTACTAATACCTCTCAGTTGTACTCATCACGCCACATATTGCCATGTGGCACACTCGTAGTTCACAATGACCCGTGAATGTCGTCTTGACCACCCATTTGTGGATTTACGTGGTAAAAATCAATGATGGTGATTCTTCTTCATTAAATTTTGAACAATTTTTCAATATGGGCTTGGAACCCAATGAGCCATCCACTTCTGGGAAAACCTCTTGAATAGATTGTGCCCCTAAATGTGTTGTGGAATGCCCTCTGATTAATGAATTGCTGGTTTGTGGTTAGTTCATTGATGAATTAAGCTCAATGACGGGAGGGTGTAGTCAAAATTGTTACAGGATTCTACATGGGGTAGTCCCGGTACTACCATATATTTGTACGTTACGTGTGCCAAGTTTAGGGGTGGCAATTTGGCCCGAGGCCCACAGCCCGCCCGATGGTAAGCCCGGCCCGGTATTGCCCATGAATTACATGGGTCGGGCCTGGGTCCCAAAATACAGCCCGAGCCCTGCCCGGCCCGAAATATGATTTGATTACAAGAAAAAAAAATTTCTTCGGGGGACAACCATTTTGGCGGACCTACATAGAAGATGAATCAATGGCTGACTTTTGGTGAGGATGATCTCACCACCATAGATCACCCCAACAAAAAAATCAGCCCATTCTGAAATTTCTAACCCCATCAAATGTGGTTTTCAAGTTACATGGTAAAAATAGACGGTCCTTAATTCTTCAACTTCTAAACCAGTCTACAAATATTGGAATGATTTGAATTTATGTGAGGATGATCTCCTCACCATAGAGACATCCTCACAAAAAATCAGCCATTGATTCATCTTCTAAGTGGGTCCGCCAAATGGTTGTCAAAAATAGTTGTAAAAAATGGCTGTCCCCCAATTCCGACCATTTCTTTTCTAGGAAAAAGATGTAACAAGGTATAAATGACACTTTTTTGTTACTCAACGCTGCCCTTTGAGCTTATTGACCGCATGGATGTTTAGCCCACCCCTTGGTGGATGGACACACTAAAAATTACCATGATTGGTAATCTCAAGCCATTAGATTTTAGTACTTTTTAAGGTGTGATTCTACCGCTTACACAAAAAAAAAAAAAAAGGTGTGATTCTATCCGTTGGATTCATCTATTTTTTTGAGTATTAAAACCAATGGCTAAAAATCATCAAACAAGCTGATTTTTAGTAAGAATGTCTACCAACGGATGGACTAAACATCCATGCGGTCAGTGGACCCAGATAACAAGTGAGTATAACAATTGTACTTCCAGACACCACAAAGAGTCAGGTATATTGTGTCACATCAGGACTTTTTTTCCATTATAAAGGCAACCATTGAGGGCAAACAATTGTTTACAATACATTTTGCAACTCTTTCAGATTTTTTTTTGTTTTAGTTTAAACTTATCAATAATACTGATGGATAAAAGTATCTAAAAAACAAGAATTAACTTAACATCGGCCTTTAGAAACCCGAAACCCAAGCCTTTAAAAGACCGCAGCCCGTGACCAAGCCCGTCAGCCTTACCATAGACCGGGCCACGAGCAAGGCCTGGGTTTTTATTTTTTGGTGCCCGGCCTGAGTTGCTGATGGGCTTGGTCAGCCCAGCCCGACTTAAGCCCGGCCCGGTGGGCCAAATTGCCATGCTTAGACTGCCAACGATGCAACAAGGGCATATTCTCACGGGGAAATATGGGTTAATCCCTATGATGTAACTGGGCCTACAAAGTTTTTGTCCCCTTCAGCTGCTGGATTTGAGCATTTTTTGGCTTGGAACTCAATCATAGACCTGCTTATGAAGACCACGATGAAAAAAGCTCAAACCCAAATGCAAGAAATTGCCAATCAGGCTGATTTCTGGTGCATAGGTCCACCAATGGGTGGGCCAAACAACTATGGTGTCAGTGGGCCCGAAAGAGTGCAACGTGGCATTTGGTGGCTCCAAAATCTGTACGAGGCTCATCCCTTACACAATCCAGACTCTATCTAACTCGTGGAGAAGATTTGTCAGCACCATCAGACGACCCTTGCATTACCAGAGATATTCTGGTAACTTGGATAAAAACATGTTTTACTATGACCACAATATGAGCCACGTGGCACATTTTTAGAGGATGCTGATCGTATGGATGTTTGGTCAATTCCTAGGTTGACCTAAACCCAAAATCAGCCATATTAGTGATTTAAATTTTAAATCTTTCGATCTTGTACCCCAAATAATGGTCAATAATCTCATATTCCCACCGTTAAAATCAACCCATGAAAATGACTACAATCCAACGCTTAGAAATCACTAATCAGGTTGAGTTTTGGTTTGTAAGTCCACCTAGGGATTGGCCAAACATCCATACAGTCAATGTCCTCTAAAAATGAGCCACGTGGCTGTGTCCTCTGAAGTTTTACTCTCGAATGAATAGAGGTTAACTGGAGTCAAAGATTAAAGAAGGTATATTTTTATCTATCTGTTACTACTTTAAAGCTAAAACTGGGGTTGGGGCATGCCCTTCACACGACGCTCATTAAAGAGCAGAACTTTGACGGAGGTTCATATGGATGTTTGGCCCATCCCTAGGTAGACACGTTTATACCAGAATCAGCCTGATCTTATGATTTATAACCTTTGGATCTGAGTACCCCAAATAATTCTCCAAATACATGCTTAAAAATAAACCGTGGAGAATACTCTAATCCAACAGATTGAAAATACTAATCAGGTTGAATTTTGGTATGTAAGTCCATTAAGGATGGGTCAAACATCCACACGGCCAATGATCTCTAATGGGTCGCATGCATGTGAGTGATTGCAAGGTCTTTTTTGAAAGATTAGTTTGGATGGGCAAATCTATAAATTATGGCAACTCAAGGCACAATTAGAAAATAAAAAATCTGAAGTTGTCTATGTAGAATAGATATGTCCTTCTTTTAAGGGTAGTTTTGAAAACATGGAAGAAATGGTAGAAAGTAATTAAGTTGTTATTAAATAACTCTTTTAGAAATATGAAAATAATGGCATGGTAAGTAATTAAATGGTTAGTAATGGATTGTATTGAAAATGAGTGAGCCTGGGGTCCAACTGCGGCATGAGAAACTGCCACGTGAACAAACTTAGGAGAGGAACTGGGATAACAAGTTCCTTCCTTTTCCGCGTTAAGGTAAGTGTTCATTTTTCAGCAGTCACCATCTTTGGTAAGTTTCCTATCAGTTAAAAGAAAACTCAAATCAAATCTTTTTCCACTGTTCATTTACTTTATCTTCGTTTTTTTTTTTAAGAATCTTAGCTAAACACGAGTTGAACTTTGTTGATGGATACGAGCCGCGTGGCTCATGCACTCTTAAAGATCTCTAAATGTATGGATGTTTAGCTCTTCCTTACATGGACCTACGTACGCATTAAAAAATCAGCCTGCAGTCGATGCAGAGGACTTGTGGCTCTACATAGATCATTTTTGGGCCCAATGACTGCATGGATGTTCAACTCACCAATTGGTTGATAAACTCACTAAAAATCAACTTGATTGATGATTTCTAGCTATTGGATTTACCACCCAAAAAACATGCTTGAATCCAACTGCTAAAATCATGTTCTAAAAAGTACTAAAATCTATGGCTAGCGATAATCAATCGGGTTGATTTTTGTTTGTATATGCAATATAGGGTGGGCTAAAAATCCATGTGGTTCGTTAGTGGGTCCTGGGCTGGAGGTCTTCTCTCATCACCAGTCACCAAGAGGGGCCTTAGGTGCCGCCTTAATGGCCTTAAGGTAGAGCCGTCCCGGGACTTAGTATCAAAATTTTGATACAAAAGTCCCTCAAAAAGTCTAGTGGAGGACCTACACCGAAAAATTAGCATGATTGTGATTTCTAGCCATTGGATTTGAGCATTTTTCATCTTGGGCTTGTAACGGACCGTTAGGTGTTTAAGCTAGCATAGAATTCTCTGTATCATAGAATGGCTCGGGGAAGGGGATTTAATATATAAATCTTTTACTGCTGTCTTTCCTTATTTGTAGCTATTTATTGTAATAAGATAAAAACTCAAAAACTTGTTCTCCGGGTTCTCTGTTTACATATATCCACGTGTCATCCTATGATGCCGCGACTGAACAATACCATAACCTGCTCAGCCGGACTAAAGATTAATTCATTGAAAATAAGAATGGTGCGTACAATTAAAAAGGGCATTTAATGACCGAATAGTTGCTCATGTTTATTTGATGGACAACTAAATAGTGAACAGCATGCACACGGGCTTCACAACATGTTCGCCATTATTCTCAAAATGTCATTGGTTTGTTTCGGTTCTTTATTTTAAATTATTTCTATTGATAGGGGTTTTTAAGTCTTTATACGTCTTCTAAATGTGCGGGAGTTCAAGCCACACATATAAACACCACGTAGAATATTGTTACAGATCCATGACCATTCAGATGTTTGAAACATCCCTAGATGGCCCTTCGAACAAAAAATCAACCCGATTGGTTGTTTCTAACCATTGGGTCTGAATCTTTTTTATGGGATGGATTTCAACCGTTGATTCAAAAAAATATTTTGGTTCATGAGATTCAACGCCTAAAAAATACCAATCAAATTGATTTTTTGTCTGCTGGACCATTCGTACAATCATAAATCTCTAAGAGCGGTACATGGCCTTTTTGGGTGTGGCTCGATGCCTGTATAAAATAATGTCAAACATCACAACTTTTTTTCCTCTCAAGGATAGCTTTAAACATTATTATAGAGCAGAACTTTGACGAAGGACGTCCTTCATCAACGCTGATGACAGACCAATGTAGCATGACAGACCAATGTGAGCTACATGGCACACTATTAGAGGCCACTAACCGTATGGCTGTTTGGTCGATTTCTAAGTAAACTTACTAACAAAAATCAGCCTGATTAGTGAATTCTAACCTTTGGATCGTAATGCTCAAAATCCACAGTTAACATAAACCATAAAAGACTAATACAATCCATGGTCTAAGAATGTGCTACGTGGCTCATACTGTGGTCCATCATCAACGTTGATGAGGCCCCTACAATCACGCATATGCAATGCATGTGCCACCCGTTGGTTTAATCTCAAAACAGCAAACCGGAAATTCCACATCTTGTACCAAAAAAAATAAGGCGTCAGATCTTTCATTTTCTCCAAATTTGAATCAAATCGAGCTTATTTTCACAGCAGATCTAATAAATTTTACTCCAAAAACAATTTTTTCTGACCATGGGTCCGTATCATCTTCAACACGAGAAAGAGAGAGAGAAAGTTGAATAAACACAAGTTAAGCTTGTGAATCGTGTCCCGCGGGTTTGAACCCCTGACGCAAAGGGGACTCGATAGGCTAGGAAATTCCATTTCGAATTCATTTTACCCAATTGTTTTGAAGTCCTAGGAAAAACACGGGCGTTATTTTAGTCCCACATCGGAGAACAATAGTGGAAGAAAGGACGATGGGTGTATAAATATGGGAGAAATCAAACTTATAAACATACTTACCTGGACGGGGTCAATGGGTGATCAAGAAGGCCTATGGCCTAGGTTAGCGACCTCCATTGCACTTCGGAGGGGCGCTCGCCTAAGATCTCCCCAAGTGGGAGAGTCTACGTCATAATTTGTGGCAGAGGGGGTACGCGTTCGCGCGGCCCCCACAATTGTTAAACCTAAAAATTCTTTCCGATCATCATAAGATCGATCTAATATATTCTACGATCTCTGATTATCAACGGTAGCAACAACCAGACTAATGAAGCTAAAGAGTCAGCTATCGTGTAGAAACCCTCGATCAAATCACCATAGGCATCATCAGGCTTCAAACTTTCTTGTCCCTCTCGGATTAAGAGATATCAAATGGTTGAACCAAGGTTTAAAAGCAAATGGTACAACGGACTGGGGACGTTACCGATTTTGTTGAACAATCGTCATGAGAGAAACATTGACCCTCTAAAAAAAGCTAGTCATTGAACAATTATCTCCTGCGCACTCCGGCCAGAACAACCAGGCGGTAGTTTACTCCGGAGAGACCGGGGTCCGGAGAGACCGGGGTCCGGAGAGACCGGGGTCGGCCGGCCCGTAGATCGAAAAGGATCCATCCATAGGCCTAGGAAGAAGGCAAGATCCAGTGCAACTCAATTCTGAAGCTGTGTTCATATTTCGTTCATTCCATCGGTATGCTCCCAGGTCATGCCGTACTGTCAGGAGCTGGAGATGGCTCAGAAATCCCGACGTCATTGTAACCAACGAAGACGAAATATCCCCTAAAGAAGTTAAGTACGCGGTCAATGAGTGATCAAGAAGGCACATGGCCTAGGTTAGCCTAAAGAGTCTCTGTCATACTTTGTGGGAGGGTCTACTTCACGGCCCCCACAATTGTTAATGCAATTTTTTGTCTAATCATATGATCAGATAGATCTAATAGTCTACCGTCTCTGATTAATGGTAGATTAAGTTTTTGGATTCATATGGATTATCAACGGTTGCAACCATGAAGTGTCTATGGACATTACCAGACTAAAATGAAACTAAAGAATTCATTATCACTTGTAGAAACCCTCAATCGAATCACGAGCATATTCAAAGACCAGCACAAAGACGGCAGGAGTACACATTTTCAAACTTCCTTCTCCCTCAGAGACTAAAAGATATCAAATATATTGAACAATCATAAGTTTCTACGATGGATAGAAACCAACAATACAATCGACCCTCTCAGACTAAAAGATATCCAATGATTATTGAACAATTATAAGTTTCTACGATAGAAACCAACAATACAGTTGACGTATCCCAAGAAATTCCTCTTCTGCACATCAAAATCTGATTGCTGCTGTGCATCCGCGAACTTGTTTCGTGTTGTTCTCGAGATCTTCAGTGGTTGATTATGTACTTGAGAAGATGGAGAAACCTGTCTGGGAATGTGTACTTTTGTCTCAGTCCTCTCCCACAAAGTACAGCTCCATCTTCAGGAACTCAACTTAACCCGTCCTTCCAAGAACTTCAGTGGTTGATTATGTACTTGAGAAGATGGAGAAACCTGTCTGGGAGAACAGCTCCATCTTCAGGAACTCAACGCGAGGTTGAAATGTCTAGAACACTTTTAAAATTTCACCTGGAACCCACAGCCAATCCACTTGCTGCCGCGGTATATGGATTATCCTTTCGTCTATTGAGTCTGAATTTTTTTTCGCATTCCTCTACTCCACTCGACACACATTATTCAGTTCAAGATGAGTCTCTACCTTCGGTTCTGCTTCAGTCCCTTCCCACAAAGTACAGCTCCATCTTCTGGACCTCAACATGAGGTCGGAATGGCTTGGAAACTCGGAAAAATTCACCTGGTCTGGAACCCACCTTATATCAATTTCCACAGCCAATCCACCTGATATTATCCTTTCATCTGTTGAGTCCAATTTTTGTGCATTACTCTACTCCACTCGACACACATTATCCAGTTCACACCGAGTCTCTAGCTTTTTAACATCCAAACCCCACTCAACTTCATGCTTTCCTCTTACTCCCATTCGACATGGACTTCCTGCTTCACAACGCTTTTTAACATCCAAACCTGAACTTGGGAAAGAATTGCATATACATCTTGACTACAACACATTGTAAGCTCATTGAAATGAGTTATGAGGTGGTTGTGTGACTGTCAGGATAGGCCGCTGCTACCCAAAGAACTGCCCAGATTGGGATGAGAAACTTGGTGGATGGAGAGTTTTATTGTGTGGATCCGAGATGATTTGTATATGTCCATACACTCCTCTAGATCAGCATCACATGTTAACAGGACCCACTCGGAGTCATCGTCTAAGTACTTGAGATCAATTCTGCTCATATCATCTATATGAAATCGCTTTGCAATCTCTTGTTGTAAATCTTTAAAGCCCCAATTGGGTTGCACGCTGAACCGAACTTTCTCTTCCCCAAAAGCGACTTTCACTCTAGGAGAACCCCTGTCACGAGATACACGACTACTACCCTTAGGCAAGGGAGGTAGACTTTGGAGACTAGGATGCTCACTGAGAGATTTGTGGCTGTGGGATCTTGCCAGAAGCCTTGGTTCCTCTTGACTCAAGGCATGCAACTCTGCATCACTACGTGCTCGCTTTAGTACACCACCAGGGTTTTCCGCCATCGAAGCATCTTCACTACCTGTGAGATGGGGAATGTGAGGATGCTGCTGTTTAGCACTGGAACAGCAGAGGCTTGAACTGGAGCTCTGACTGCCTGAAGAGGAGGGTGATTTCGATGCAGCTGCTCGAGGGCTGAATATGCCCTCTGATTGCGTGTTTAACAGCTTCAGATGATCATTCGGATTCGATGTGGAAAATGGATTGGTTCCAGATAAATTTGGGGAGGTCAATTCTGGGAAGTTTGCATAGAAGGAACCAATTTGGAAAGCACCCTCTGCACCCTGGACCGAGTCAATAACAACCTGGAGTTTCCTTAAAGAGTGACCCACTTTCTTGATCTTTCGAGAAGGCCATCGGGTTATCCCATGTTGCCTGCATATCCTTTTCAGAGTAGTTGGGCACACTGCAACAGAAACAACCATGTAAGCAAATTGATGGTGGATAGTATACAAGGAAACCCAGGATATATTTGATCATCAAAACAACATGATAGTCATACTGATTGGGGACCACTCGGGGTCTTTGGTTGCAGCAGCGGTAACTCTGTTCATATAACTTGTGCCGACATAAGAGCTATTTGCTTGTTTCGGTTCAGAGGTCCACAAGGGCGTGAATTTCATGTCCTCTGCCAAAGGCGTACTGCATTTTTCTGCGCAAGTGTATCTCTGAAAAACTTTGTTTACACTTATGGTGGAACCGAGTCATTTGAATAGGTTACCATTACAACCAAATACCCCGAACAGTTCGGCTAAATCCCGTATGGTGAAGGACTAAAACATAATGCTTGGGTCACTATAACTGAATAATACTCCGGGGATCAAGGTGTTGGCTGGTATCTGTCCTGAACCTTATATTTGTATCTGTATCCATATATGTATATGGAATCACAGACTACGTAACAAGGATATTAATATTCATAATAGGGGAAGACTATCCCAGTTCACATGCCAAACTAAAAATGAATACAAATGAAGAAAATATACACCATTATGCACTAGACACATGACCTACCAACTCCTTGATATGGACAGTTAAATGGCCAACCTCTTATGGGCATGATTTCAAAACTAATTCTTCTGCTTAAATACCATGTACTTGCTACGTTGTTTTCCATTCATTCAAAGACTTGCCTTAGCTGAAAATAGAACAAGTATATTAAATCTTAATTATAGAGGGTGTCAATTAGTGCCAATTAATTTTAAGACTTGCCTTAGCTAGAAAAAGGAGTAAAATAAATCTTACATAATGGAGGTGACTTACCGCCAATACTCTTTGCTGCATCTTTGAGGCTCCCAGCAAAGTATTGTCGAAGAACTGGCAAGCTGATGGTCTTCTCCGTCTTGGTCCGTCTCTTCTCTCCTGTTTTACTCCCACTCGAAAAGCTAAGCTCACCAAAAGAAGAAGAATCCCCACCACACTCAACATTATCTTTGAGCTTGGAATCTTGGTGATGCTGCTTAAAGTCAGAGAATGTTTGCCTCTGCTGTAATACCACCTCCGGGTCATTCCAATGAGTTGTTACTTCGAAAGCTTCTGCCGCCTCCTCTTTTTGGACACTTTTACCCTTCTGTTGGGCCTCCAACATACGGGCAATCGAGGATGATTCTTCCTGAGAAGAACCTTTAGACTGAGAAGCTCCTAACTTTGGCACATCTTCTCTGTTGGGTCCCCCTTCTGAAGGGACTACTTCACTAACACGCAAAATAGTTTCTTCCTCTAGCTCCTTATCTGTGATGACCCGTAAGCTTTGGCAAACCCGTTGTATGATGATGGACAAGGAATTGAGCATCATCTTCTGTTCTTCAGTGTCTCGGCAATCCACAGGTAAGAAGAACTCCAAGACATAATCGGCTGTTCCAGTGTAGATGCTCCGCAGGCGGATTGCGACAGCAGCCCGCAAGCCAAACATCCTTGCATAGTGAGAGAGAGGATATTCCTCCTTGCTGAGCAAGCTTATGTCATTGGAGAAGCATGGTTGGTTCGTCGTGAATGCTCTTCCAGCAACGCCTTGGCCTCTAAAGAGGTGGTGCTCAGAGCAAGCCTGATGAAAGCCCCTAATACGGGGATCGGTGACATAGCAAGCAGAATCCACTGTGGAAACACAATAAGCGTAGTTCTCATTGGAATGTCGGCATCCCCCCTTACCTTGTTGGAAGCACGAGGCCCAAGTCTGAGCTAAGGGTAATCTATGTGTCTCACAGGCAGCTCCCAGGACCTCTAGAATCTCAGGCAGTGCAGTTTGGTAGGACTCATTGCATTCCTGATAAAAAGAATCCTACCTATCACGTCAAGATAACTTTGAATTTTAGATAGCTAAATTTTGCTTTGCTGCGACTATAATTTGTTTACCTTTGCATGGGGAGTACTTGAAACTTCAGAACTAGTCAGATCAACAGCCTGCCAGCAAACAAGTTTCTTTGGGTGAGAATAAGTAAAAAAGTGAAATCCTCATTCTGATTTCATGGTTAGGTGATAAGAAGCGTATTTGGAGGAGGAAAAGAAAAAATGAGAGAGCAATACCCGTTTGTGCATTTGTAGTGAACATTGTTTTAAAAAAGGGAAAAGCAAAGTATCTGGGTCACCAGAGAAGCAAAATACTACCTCAGTTTAAAAAAGAAAGCATTTTTCAGAAAAAAAATTGGAGAAACTAAAGTACAAAACAATAAAAAGAGGAAAAAAAGGAAATAGCACAAGTATATGAAAATTCAACATTCACTGCTTCTATTCTTAGACTATAACAATAGGGAGAAAAAAAAAGGATTACATCTTTTTTGGGTAGGTTACAAGTCGACACAGGCAGAACCTGTTACATTGGTGAGACATGATCACTAGTCTACCCTCAGATGAAATATACTCCTTGCTTCTCGTACTACAAGTGCATTGAAAGATCACACTAGTTAAGAAAGTTAAAATACACCCTTAAAATGTTTAGGGAAACATCAAATAACTTCACACCTACCTGAGTCTTGCCTCAAGCAATCTCAGTTGTTTTCAAAGAAAATGGTAAGCGCTTCGAATAAGCTTCATTTGATGTTTTTAGGCTTAGTTGAAATTAAAAACTATTTAAGTATGGAAAAGGATCAGGGAGCCAACTGGTACAAGTTCTGTCAATCTAGACCATGATGTCGATCAGCTACCACTTGGATAAGGTGTAGCCCCAAAACACCCCAACCGGGTGAATCTAATATTTGATCGATGAACCTTTCTTGTGATTTGCTGGCTATGGTTGTCTGAAAGACGGCCTAGACAGCACACATATATTGGTTTGATATCTAATAGCCAACCATGCCATTTACTGAATGATACAAGACTTTCACTGCGTCTTATCCATATCCATATTTTTGAGTCCTACCCAAATCGATGTAACTCGCACATCTCTTTACTGTCTACAAAACTGAACATTCTGAAAGCAAAAACAGAAATCTGAAAGTAACATGAGACAGACCTCAAGAGCCTTGCAGACATTTTCGAGCTCAGGATGATAATTGATCTTTCGTGTAGTCATCACGACCTCCACAACACCTAAGCAAGACTGACTACCTCGTTGGAAAATGGGAATCGCGAGGGTCCCACGAACATCACACTGTTGAGCATAATCAATTCGGTGATACTCATTGCTGCTGAAGAATTGAACATCAGGGGTCCACTCAGGCACCTTCCCCAAGAAAACTCGGCCAGGCAACCCGACCGACTCATTTGAACCCTCCTCAGCTGGGAACTGGTAGTTCTCAGAGACATTTCTGTAACTTACAAGCCTCTGGCAGTTAGGATTGAGCGAGAACGGTTGGTCATTAGTAGTAAGAACATGTTTGCCTCCTCTCTCTATTGGCACCCAAATCTGTACAAGGACATCTCCATTTTTTGTGGAATTTTCTATGTATCCAAGTGCCTGGATTAACCTCTGTCTCACAGAAGAAACAGGACCTGGATTCGCCCTCGGTTCGATCCACCACCTTCTGCTCAGTTCAGAGCTTCCTTCAACCGGAGAATACTCCAACTGGCCAGAACACTCGCCAATTGCTACAGTATTCTGGTTTAGAGATTGAGTTCCAATGGAGTTTTCTGTTTGGGGTTCAACAGAAGGTGGATTGTTGACGACAACTGATCTTTCTGTCTCTTCCTGGCTGTTGTTTTGAGGTGGGTTTACATTCAAGCGGCCACTATTAATCTCTGAAGTAGGTAAAAAATACGAAGAGTTGAAGAGGGAAGCGGAATTAGAGGGACCCGGTTGCAAGAAATCCGATCCTTCAGTAGTCTCCAACCAGCATCCTCCTAACAAGAGTTCATCCATGAGATCGAAATCCATTGCGGTGTCCGAGAGGGTCCCCAACATAGTATCTGGTGGAAAAACGCCATCTTCCATGATAGGTTTTCTTCAAAACCCCATCACACAGAGCCTAATCCTATTGCATCGAATCGCAGAAAAATTCAGGATCCAAAACACAAAAGAATGTAAAAGATGAAAAACAAAAAGAGGAACTTCCAGGATGGATTCCTTTCTCTGGTCTTCAAAAATCCAATCTGTCCGAGGCGGAGAAACATCGTCAACAAAAATCTTTAGAGGAACTGCAATCAAAGAATCATTTCAGAGGGAAAAAAAAACACCAACACAGCCTGAAAAGGAATAGAAAAAACAAAACCCCAATTTAAATTAAGAAATAAAAGATCTTAACAAATTCTATGAAGATGGGTTTCTTCTTTATCTTTCACAAATCAAAATCAGTCATAGTTGCAGGAATCTCCGTCAAAAATCTATAAAAAACACTCCGATTAATAAAGAAACAAAACCCCTTTCAGGAACCCCAAAGTCCATCAAAGTTGTGGTAAGACTGAGGATCTAACTGATAAGCAAAATTAAAACAAAAGGAAAGGAACCCACTTTCTGCAGATTCTTCCAAGATGATTACTTCTCTTCAAAAATCAACAAAACAACCGAAAATGAGAACTTCCAAAACTAAATTGGAAGAAAAAGAACCCACTTCACAAAAACACAGCAGAAGTTCAGAAACTAAACAACCCAGAACACAAAATCGAAAGAAAGAAGAGAGGAAAAGTAGCTCACTTTTTTGAAGAATCTTTAACGAATCTCAGATGGGTATTTCCAGTTTTCCTCAAATAACTGTCTGAGATGCAGAAACATCACCAACAAAGATTTTTCATAGTCAATTTACGGTCTGTCTGTCGACTCTGTCCCTCTTTAAAAGCTTTCTCCACTGCACAAGAACAAGCTCTTTCTCATAGTTATTATCCTCTGTGTCTCTTAAGTCTTAAATCTATTATTTCAGGGCCAGCTCCCAATTCAGGCTATTGTGAAAGAGGAATCTGCTCCCAAGTCTGGACCCACAACTCCTTTGGGATTTCCAACCGTCTGTACGTTCCACTTGATAGGTTGTAAAGTCAACCATACTGACTAGTAAGAGCGAGAGAGGGAAATTTTTTATTTTTTGATATTTTAGTAACACCCCCTGAAATTTGAAAGTAATTAGTAATACCCCTTATACTTTGAAACCCTTAACCTAGTTTAACAGTGGTTGACTTAAGTTAAAATGAACTTGAATCACACATGGTTAGCATTGTACTTACCAAGGTTTAAAAGGGGCCGTTATAACAGTATAACAACTGTGGGCGTTACCTTTTTTTCTTTATAACGGCGGATTGTAACGCACAGGGGCAAAAAATAAAATAACAGGAAAATAATAGATAATTACAGAAAAAAAGGCACTAACATTCGAAAACAACGGTGTAACAATTTTTTCAGAAAATAACAGTATTTATTTTCGTTTTAATGGAAAAATAACGGCCGTTTTTTCTGAGCGTGAAAATAACAGTCTATTATAACGGCTGTTGTTTTCGCAATAACGGTCATTCTTTAAACCATGGGATTTACAATATTATGGTCCTTTCATAAGTGCATAAACAGACGCATGATGCAAGTCACATTTTAACGTTAGTTAGATAAGGGGGTATTCCTAAAGTTTAAAAAACTAAGGGGTATTACTAATTATTTTTAAATTTCCAGGGATGTCACCAAAATACTTTGATTTGGTAACGAGGACATGGAATTGAAGAAGGTGCGTGTGTACGGCAGTTAAGATTCTCTTTCTATTTTTTTTTTTGGGCTAAGGTTCTTGAGTAATTTTGATTGGTTGAAAGATTCGTATTAAGGATAGATTTTGATGGGAATTGAGGAGTGAGTAAACCTTCGCTCACACCATGCTGAGCGAAGCCGATCACAGCGGGCTCACTTAGTATGCAAACAGTGTCAGTACCGTTGGATGTCCCTTGAAAAATGTGATATTTCAATGTTTTCAAAAAAAAATATTTTACAAATTAGAAACACATTTTTCAAGGAGCATTCAATGGTGGATACAATGTTTGCATACTTTTAAGTATGTAAAAAGTTGCATACTAGATTTGGCACACTCTTATAGGAATACAAGTGACGTGACACACTCTTATAGGATGCTGACCGTATGGATTTTTGGCCAGTCCCTCAGTGGACCTGCAAACCAAAAATCAGCCTGATTAGTGATTTACAGCCTTTGGATCTTTGCACCCCAAATAACGCTCAATAATCCTCAAATTCCTACGGTTAAAATCAACCCATGAAAATAACTTCAATCCAACGCTTAGAAATCACTGATCAGGTTTATTTTTGGTTTGTAAGTTCACCTAGTGATTGGCCAAACATCCATACAGTCAGCGCCCACTAAGAGTGTGCCACGTGGATCATATTGTGGGGTGTGATCGGCTTTGCTCACAGCTTGGTGTGAGCGAATGTTTACTCGGAATGTGAGGGTCTAAAATGATATAGAGGAATCTTGGTGGTACAAAATCACCTTCCACTTTCTAGGATAAAATCCGATCATCCAATAAAATAAAAAAATATGATGATCCAACAACATCGGGTCTGAATTGAGTATTGGGTCGGGTCTGAATTGGGTGTGGGGTATGGAAGTGTGATCTAATAAGTTACTAGATCGGTTTTCCATTAATCCTGATCACATCCAATAATGACCCGGTCTGTATACATAACCAAATGCATATTGCGAAATTTTTTCGACTTTTTCTTTTTTATTTTTCATACCATGGATAGGGATTCATAGAGCACCCGACTAAATCCCACAGGCACCTATGTCACCCCTTCCACACTACACAACCAGTCTCAAGCTTGGATAAAAGAGGAGGGCTACATCAATGTGGGGGAAAAATATCTGATCTAACCCACACAATCTTTGAGGTCATCAGATTCGGATTTTGATGATGATCGAATGACTCTGATGCTCCAGGATGAAACTGCTTTCTCCTTTGTGAAGGATAGGATGATCTCCAGATGAGATATGGTTGTATCTGTTGACAAGACTCCGACGCTCAAGTCAGCTTAGGAAATGTAACAGGGTTCACGAAAATAGTAAAATGTTTCAGAGTTTAGGCTATCTGGATCTGGAGAGCAAGATCATTTCCTCAGTTCCGAGGGTCTCATATTTATACCCTTAGAACTGGCGTGACCCACCTTCCACGTGTCTAGTCATTATCAGTCAACGATGACTCGGATGGATTCTATTATAAAACGGAATCTTATGGTTATATCTTGACTTCCTTAATTCGGTTATACCTGAAATAACTGAAGTGACACTGAGATGGCATCCTTCGTGTCAGGTATTCGGATAAGGGGATGTCGAAATCGTAATAATTCAACTAGCTGCCATGTGACTAATATTCATAGGTTAAGAAACTAATGGTGTTCAGAATACTTACCTCGTTTGTAAGAGATCTTGCCACATAAGTCCATTGACCTCATCTAGCCTTGTCGGAATGAGATAGAAATAGATCCCGTCAAGTAAGTCTGTTGACCTTGTTAGGATATATGCATCTAACAAGTCATATGACCTTGCCGGGATGAGATTGAAATAGATCCCGTCAAGTAAGTCTGTTGACCTTATCGGGATATATGCATCCAGCCAGTCATGTGACTTTGCCAGGATAAGATTGAAATAGATCCCGTCAAGTAAGTCTGCTGACCTTGTTGGGATATATGCATCCAGCCAGTCATGTGACCTTGCCGGGATGAGATTGAAATAGATCCCGTCAAGAAAGTCTGTTGACCTTGTCAGCATATATGCATCCAGCCAGTCATGTGACTTTGCCGGGATGAGATTGAAATAGATCCCGTCAAGTAGACCAACAATAAATATGTCGGGCAAGATTGAATGCTTCCCGACATATTGAAGGCTGAAACGTTAATGCGTTCTGTTAGCATTGCCTCTATATGTCGATCATTCCATCTTGACACGTGGCACTTTCAATTAATGAAAATTGTGTGACACGATGGGGCAATTTATGGCTCCTGATGATGCCTCCGGCTCATTTACTCTCGCGTGCGTCTATCAACACGTGTCATCTTTTCGTGACCGCACGTGCTAAGCCAGTGATACGCATCAATATTTGACTTGTTGGAAAATACAGCACCCATAGTCAAGTTGACACATGGGAGTAAAACTTCTATGACTACTGCCTACAATATGAGCCACGTGGCATACTTTTAGAGGACTCTGACCGTATGGATGTTAATTTGGCCAATCCCTATATGGGTCTACAAACCAAATTAAAATCAGCCTTATCAGTGATTTAAAACATTTGGATCCTTGTACCCAAATAATGGCCAATAATGTTCAAATTCACATGGTTCAAATCAACCCATGAAAATGACTCAAATCTAACACAAACCATTAATTTGTGTGAACTGTGACCTGACAACGATGATGAGAGCCATGGTGTTGAGTGGGCATACCAGACTATTCATACGAAGGGTCAGGCTCAGCGGACACACATTTTCACACATAATTTCACACCAATTTTGATGTACCCACATGGAAGATAAATCAATGGTTGATTTTTGGTGAGGATAATCTCCTCACCATATAGATCACCCCTACAAAAGATCAGCCCATTCTGAAATTTCTAACACCATCAAATGTGGGTTTCAAGTTAACGGTAAAAAAATTAACAGTCCATAATTCTTCAGCTTGTAAACCATGCTATGAATATCAGAATGATTTGAATTTTTGTGAGGGTGATCTCCTCACCATAGAGACCATTCTCACCAAAAATCATCCCATTCCAGAACTTCTAATTTCCCCCGACAATTTTTTTGTGTGAAATTGTGTGAAAATGTGCGTCTGCTGATACATTTTTTTTTTTGTCAACTTAAAAAAATTATTGCTGGGAAAAAAAATAAGCAAATTTGTATGGGAATATTTTTTCCACGGCCCATTTTCCATAGTAGAAGAAGCAAAATTAGAGAGAATAAACATATCGGGCGTGGATTAAGCAAAAGGGCTCAGCTACATCGTCCCATATGTTCTAGTCATTGATGTTCTTTGAAATATTTGCAATTAGAATCATGGTTGAAAATCTTGGGATTGGAGGCTGGATCTGTAGTTACCGATCCTGATCTAGATCGGAGGGTAGATCACTCATCTAGGATCTTGAGATGACATGAGGATTGTGTTGGAAAGAAAGAACAATAAACGAATAATAAAACAAAGATGCAAACAAACCACAACACAGATTTACGTGGTTCCCACTAGAGAATCGTGCCTTCATGTCAAGCATCATCAGTCTCTACATAACACAACATGTTGAAGAAGAACAGTGCATCTGGAGTGAAACAAACCCATTTCAGATCGTCTTGATGGCCACCGATCCCGATCTGGATCGCCCTGTCCAAATCCAAAATGGGATCGGCCGAGACTTTACACCATGGTTAAAATCATGATGAATACAACACAAATTTCAAAGATCATCAATGATTTAAACCAGGGCAGTTTCAAAAACTATTTACGAGAGGGTGTCTGTTCTTCACTACAAACAAAAATTATAATTTCTGAATAAAGTTTCTTGTCGTTTGTTGTATTTGATAATCATTTTCTGGATTTCCATAGCCTTTTGTGAAATTCCTTTTCTGTATATGGAATCATGACTCACCGAGTCAGCTCACTCGGGTCTGAGTTCTTCGTCAATCCCTCGGCGACCTTAGCACGAGAACGACACAATAAAAAACAAAAGGCCTTGATGGATCCGATTGATTGAGAAAGGAAGAGAGAGAGGTACGAGTTTACTATTTCGGGTAAAAGGATGTTGGCACGGTCTTCCTCAAATAACAAGGGACGCGACTGTGCGCCACGCGCGTCCTAGACAGGCCCACAAATGTTGCTTACAGGGAAACACAGCAATTAAACTAAGAAGTTTTTATACTTAATTGAAATGACTATGCAATTGTAAATGACCCCTCCAGATTCCGCCAATCATCAAGTTGACATCAAGATCTGATGAACTTGATTCGATATTTGACATAAAGTATATAGGGTCGGGATGGCAGTTATAGGGTCCACGTGGAGATGAGTTAAGAGTTGATTTTGGTGAGGATGCTCTTTTTAGTTTTTACCACGTCTGTTAGATGGGTTCTATACTTCCGGTCAAAAAGCGTACCCTTTTGAACATAGTTGGAAATCTTTGGATAGGAGCTGAATTGGTGGGCTCTGATCTCGATCTGGATCGGTCTGATCGAGAATGGGATCAGCCCATCTCAAACGAGACAAAGTGGGACGTACTCTTTTGTAAAATAGTGATCTTGGGGAGATGGTGAGGATGATCTTTTTACCATTTCTGTTAGATGGGTTCTATACTTCTAGTAAAAAAGCATACCCTTTTGAACAAGATTGAAAATCTTGGGATCAGAGGCTGGATCAGTGGGCTCCGATCCCGATCCGATCCCGATCCAAATCAGTCCGTTCCGGAACGGAATAAACCCATCTCGCCCTAGACAAAGAGGGTCTCCTTTGTAAAATAGTGATCTCAGGGTGAGACAGAGCCTGATTTGGATCGGATTGGTAGGCTCTGCTCCTGATCCAGACTGGGATCAGCTGAGACTTTGAATCATGCTTTTGAATCGACATGGTTGATACGTTCCTCACTCGAATAATCATAATTTAAATCATTCTCACAAAAAATCAACTCTTTCTAAAACTCCTTTCCATGTTAAACGTAGTGAAAATAGATGATCCAGCCATAAGACTCCAAATGTCAAAATGGGCTGATTTTTTTGTGACGATAGTATGGCAAGGAAAAAAAAAAAATCCAACGCTTAACCCGTCTCCACGTGAACCCCACGCATGACCATGATGTTGAACGCACGCTAATGTACGGTGTGATCGACAAACACATAATCGCCCATCTTCAATAATTAAGGTATGCAAGTTTACGCAAAATGAAAATGATGTAGCAATTTAATATCATATGGAAAATGAAACAAAATGTTTGTTTAGGGGGTTGAGTGCTGACTAAACTAAGCAAAATTAGTTCAAATTTCGAATCCTGGCATATTTTATGCTAGTCGATGTGGTGTAAAGCGTGTCACACCATTAAAAAGAGGGGACAATAATTAAAATTTGATTAATTAACTTATAGAGAAGTACAGAAGCCATGTTTAAATAAGTAAAATCTTACGTGCATTCCACACAAGCTCTTCTAAACCCCCCAATTATTCTCTAATACTTTAATTATTGAATCAATAACCTTCCCATTTGTGGAACTAGTGGCTTCTGATTTGGTCCCGCCTCGAAGTCAAATACTATCGACCAATCGCGAGCAGTCTACATGATGTCACGTCCTCCGTCATCTTTGACGAATCTCTCGCTTGTATGGCACATGGATCGATGATTTCGCTTATTACAGATTCCGGTCACTGGCACGATCTAAGCACCCACTTAACAAAATGTGCTTCCAACAACCCAGTTTTTTTTGTTAGCCCATGCAATACTAATTACTTTGTTTAATTAAAATTTTGTAGCATTTTCGGTATTGCTAGATGTGATGCAACAAAATTAATTTATCCTCTCATTTTAATGTTTTAGGCTCTATCGGAGCTCTAGATCTAATGTAGCGCTACGCACGAGCTACACCGTACGTCAGTAAATCTTTCTTTGTTTATATTAGTAGGTCGATCGGGGTCTGGCCAAACCCCGGCTTACCCACTGAAAAATAAAAGAAATATTGCTTCTGCAATAATTCATTAGTGATTAAATTGCATTTTCTTCATCCTGGTGTGCCGGTTATATTAGGGTTGTCAATGAGTTGGGTCGGGGGGTTACCGGTATCCGTAACCTACCAAAAGTTGTTGATGATGATGGTGATGATGACGATAATAATAATAATAATAATAATAATAATAATAATAATAATGGCTAAAATGTCGTCGTAGTGACTTCAGTATCCTGTCGTCTGCAGCTTGACATTGTCGATATCGAACATTTACGCGGCAAATGAGAGCATAACACATGTATATCAACTCGTTGCACATGCTTTCGGGTTTGAAGCTAAATTGGAAGATGCTCTCTATGTTGCAACATGGTTACATGTCGGCGTTCACTAATTATTCGTCAGATCAGTGATTAGGTTGTATATACTATATAGCGATATCAAATTAAAATACTTCTTATTGGTTTTGCCCGTCATGAAAGATGGATTAGCCCGTATCGAGAGTCAGGAGATTTGTCGAGGCCCAAGTCCATACCGCTGTTCGACCATAATTTTATAAAAAATCAATGAGGGAAATTAATAAGTAGTAGGCAAAATAATTAATTAGAACCACTAATTAATTGTATAGATTGGCAAATTTTCGAAAATCCTTGTTTCATGGTGGGAAGATCCGTGTGTTTTTGTGCTAAAAGCGGCCGACATGCTGGGGGGATCACAAAACAACTTTGAATGGTTCTCGCCAATAAGCTGTCTAGGCAAAATTTTGATCACCATATACCAATTGTTTTATACCGTTGACTATTCATCACGTTTTTCCTGATTATCACGGATCAGATGGTACGGATTATTGGACCGTTTCAAGTTTGACTTCATAGATCTACTACGTTGAATGATCTACATGGTGGGTCTCTCGACAGATCAGGGTCACAAATGAAATCTCCAAAGATATAGAGGAGTGATGAATTATCTTGACAGCTTGTTGAACAATCGCATCTCCCAGTTTGATGAACTTCCATAGGATCGCAAAATTTTGATGACAGCGCGCAATATGAGCCACGTGGCACATTCTTAGAGGACTCTGACCGTATGGATGTTTGTACAAACCAAAAATCTGCCTGATTAGTGATTTGAAACCTTTGCATCTTTGTACCTCAAATAATGGTCAATAATGCTCAAATTTCCATGGTGAAATTCAACCCATGAAAATAACTCCAATCTAATGCCTAGAAATCACTAATCAGGCCGATTTTTGGTTTATACAAACATCCATACGGTCAGATTCCACTAAGAGTACCACGTGGCTCATATTGTGCACTGTCATCGGCCTCGATGTCATAATAGCATGTTATTGTTCATTTTTTAAAGATTATTAGTGTCAAATTCGTAGTTTTTAATGAAACTACTTAAATCCTAATGGATTTTATCATTATACAACATTAATTAAATTAATTAATCTATTAACATTGAGAAACAATTGAAGCTGCCAGCTTGCTAAGTGGGTAAGGTTTGTGAGTGTTGATACCACGACCTAGGTTCGAAATCCGCCTTAAACCATGGATCATTAACTCGCTTGCCTACCAAAAATATAAAATAGAATAACATTGAGAAATAATTTTGGATTTGTCAATAAGAAATGTATAAATGGAAATTAATTAGCACCAATAAATATAATCCAATATCCCATTGGATTCTGCTTAAAAAGCCCAAGTCCGACCCATATTTTGATGGGCTCCTAGGTTAGGGGCCCACTGATCCTCTTAGTTTAAAACAAGAATTTAAAAGAGGCCATTATAACGGTATAACGGACTGGAGGCATTACCATTTTTTCCATTATAAAGGATTGTAACGCAAGGGCAAAAAACAAAAACGGGGCTAAATTTCAAATTTTCAATAAAATTTATGATGGAAATTAATGAAAAAAAAATGGAAAAATAATGAAAATAACAGGATTTTTTTTTATTTTCGTTAAAAATACCATTTTTTTAGGGCGTTAAAATGGTGCGTAACGAAACGGGTGGGGTCTGAACCCATTATAACAGCCGTTATTTTCGTTATAAATTTCAAAAAAAAAAAAAATACAATGGACCCTGAAAGCACATCTATGCAACCCTAGACTTTATTTAAACAAGCACGAAAGCTTTTTTGCTGTATTAAGTTAGGGATGATATATACATCAGCAATCTAAGAAGTCAAAACTCAATTATTTGCATGAATATTTTAGAAAAATAAAAATAAATTGTCGACATTTAAGGATCGCTTTGACCGGTCGAATCGACGCAAGATACTTACAGGATTCATCGCGAATATACATAATTTATTTTTTAAATTAAATGAAGATTCTTTGACCCAATCTTAACCATTAACTCTAACTTTAGACTTTAGAGACTGAACCCCACCTAGGAGTTGCTATATGGTAGTTGAAAACTCTATTTAACCATGCGACATCATTAATGACGAAATCTCCATTATTAAAAACAAGATGGCTGGTCAATGGGCTTTCTTTTTTTTTTTTTGGAAATTGAGAAATAAACTACAAGGGATTGGGAAGAGATCAAATGTGGATCCACATTGGAGATTCAATCACAACCATCAAATATTAATAAGATAGTTAGGGCTGGGCCCAACTCATGAAAGTTGTCCAATATTCAATTCGATGTCGGCAGGTAAGGTGGGCCCATATCATTTTTCAAAACATAAACATAGGATATGTACTTATCTCAAAAAAGAAAAAGAAAAAAATAAACAATAGATATTTAACTATTATGGGAAGTTATCAACTCGCTTGGTCATATAAAATGGACCCAGCGAGTTGACTCATCAACTTGGCAACTTATGAATATTATTAAATCTATATAACAAAACAGGGAAGTTGTCTCCCCCTCTTATCTATTTAGACAAAGAAGGGCTGAGATCTTATCCCCCAAATAGATGGTGGATCTCAGCCATTCACACCCAATTTTGACAAACGCTTTGTTGGAGAGTGCCGTGGGCACCGGCCACCCACTATCTATATAACAAGTGACAGTGGTTGTCTTATACCCATCTTATCTTATATGGCTTCAATAATGAGTGGCTGAGATCCACTATGCTTCATATCGATGGCTGAGATTAACTCCCATCCGATTTTGATAAACACTTTGTCGGAAAGTACCGCGAGCACGGGCCACCCATGCATATAACAAGACAACTCAGTTGTATTCTCTTATCTTATCCATCCATCTAATGTGGATGGTTAGATAAAGAGTGGTAGAGATCAAATCCATCGATCTAATGCGGATGGTTAGATTTCAACCACTCAATCCGCCTCATTTGACCTCAATTTATTCAAAATTTGAATTTCAACACCGTTATTTTTTGTTATTTTTGTTATTTTACTATTTCTCCCTCTATGCGTTACAATCCGTTATAACAGCCATTGTAATGGAAAAAATGGTAACGCCCCAGTCCGTTATACCATTTGAGTGCCGAAGGCACCCAATTTTTACAAACACTTTTGTCGGAGAGTGCTGTGGGCATGGGCCATTTACTATTCTATATAACAAAACACATTGGTTGTCTCCCTACTTATACCTCCTCTAATTCTGCCCCAAATGGATGGTGGATCTCTGCCACTCACCTGATTTTGGCAAATTCTTTGTCGAGGGGTGCCAATGGCACGGGGCACCCACTAGTCTATATAACAAAACACAGCAGTTGTCTCCCCCTCTTATAGGCTTCATAAAGAAGGGCCGAGATGTTATCCCCCAACTAGATGGTGGATCTCAGCCACTCACACCCAATTTTGACAAATGCTTTGTCGAGGAGTGCCGTGGGCACTGGCCACCTACTATATAACAAGGGAGCTCAGTTGTCTCCCCTCTTATAGGCTTCATATAATGGATGGCTAAGATCTTATCCCCCAATTGGACGGAGGATCTCATCCACTCGCACCTCTGTCGGGGAGTGTCGTGGGCACGGGCAACCCACTAGTATTTAATAAATGAAAATAATCATTACTCTTAAAATTTAAAAGATATAAATGACAGTAAAATTTTTCTTTTTGATAGGCAAATGTTAGTATTCCCCAATTCACTTGAATGAGTCACATTAGAACTCGGAAAAACTTTTTTTTTCCGAGTCTCTTAGAGCACTCGACTAGTCCCCGGGGCACGATAGTCACCCCTTCCACATGTGCCGGAGTGTACTGGGAGAGTTAATGTGGACTTACTCAGGAAAACTTGGTCAAAGTCACCAGAAAATGGTTTGACCTAGGCCGAGTGACGAGTTACTCAACAAGTTTTCCAAATGCTATTAAGAAAATGACATCTGCACGATAGTCACCCCTTCCACACGCGCCGGAGTATACTAGGAGAGTTATTGTATTCCCCATTTCACTTGAACGAGTGAATGAGTCACATAAGAACTTGGGATTTTTTTTTTTTGGGTCTCTCGAAGCACCCCACTAGTCCCCTGGGGCACGATAATCACCCCTTCCACACGTGCAGGAGTGTACTGAGAGAGTTAATGTGGACTAACTCGGGAAATTTTGATCTAGGCCAAGTGACGAGTGACTCGACAAGTTTTCGAAATGTAATTAAGAAAAGGATGTCGGGTCGGGTTTACGCCTAGTAAACTTAGGCTCTGCTTGGTACACTGTAAATGAATGCATTTTGTAAATGAATGCAAATGCATTTAGTCACGGTGTTTTAGTTTACGATGCATTAGTTTACTGTTGCTTGGTAGCAATTGAGAAAAACTTTGTAAACTAAAACATCCTGATTAACACTAGGGGTGTCAATGGGTCGGTTCCGGTTCGGTTCCTAAGGTGACCAGAACCGGAACAAATGGTTCCGGTTCTTATCGGTTCGGGTACTTATCGGTTCCGGTTCTCAAAGTGATGGTACCAGAATCGGAACCGATTATGTAATTTTTTCGGTTCCGGTTCCAATTTCGGGTATAACGGGTCCAATCTTGGTAATATGAGAATTTTTACACTATATTTATATATCGGTTCCGGTTCTTATCGGTTTCGGTTCCATATTAGAGTACCGGAACCGTAACCATTAGTTTTCGGTTCGGTTCCGGTTCCGGTTCCGGTTCTTTTTAATCGGTTCCCAAAAATGTGGTACCGGAACCGGTGTTTTCGGTTCCGGTTCCTATTCGGTTCCGGTTAAATCAGGTAAAATTGACACCCCCAATTAACACTCAATGATTTAAAGTGATTTTCCACTTAGATCGATTTTCCACGCATCCCGCCCTAACTTCATTTACTCCACCAAGGCCCACCACCTACTTAGTAAAACTTTGCTGACCGCCTATAATGACCGCCCTTGATGACTGCCCACAATATAAGCCATATGGCACACTTTTAGAGGACGCTAACGGTATGGATGTTTGGCCGATCCCTTTATGGGCCTACAAACCAAAATTCAGCGTTATTAGTGATTTTGAACATTTGGATCCTTGTACCCAAATAATGATCAAATTTCCACGGCTAAAATCAACCTATGAAAATGACTCAAATCCAACGCTTATAAATCACTAAGATTTTGGGTTTGTAGGCCCATCTAGGGATTGCTTTGTAGATAATTACATATCTACAGATTATGATTGTGTACATCCCACGGTGGCCCCATAGATATCAGATTATGTCAGTTAGTGATTTGTAACAAGGTTTAAAAAACGACTGATATAACGAAAATAACGGCCGTTATAACGGATTCAGACCTACCCCGTTACGTTATGGACCGTTAAAACGCTCAGAAAATAACGGCCATTATTTTCTGTTATAACGAAAATAACGACCGTTATTTTCTGAAAAATTTTGTGAAAAAAACGGCCGTTATTTTCGTTTTTCTCCATTATTTTCCGTTATTTTCTGTTATATTCCATTTTTTTCCATTTTTGAAATTCAAAATTTGAATTTCAGCTCCATTTTTTTCATTTTTGCCCTGAGTGTTTTTTTTTGTTATAAAGGAAAAAACGGTAACGCCCCCAGTCCGTTATACTGTTATAACGCTCCCCTTTAAACCTTGATTTGTAACCGTTGGATTGGAGTCTTTTTCGTGGGTTTATTAAGTGGACCAGAAGGCAGCGGGGAGAGTATTAGATATGGCTCTACTTGACACCATTTGGCGTCAGGTGTACAGTGAACCTTGTTACATCACAATTTTTTTTTTTTGAGTAAACCTTCCCTCACACCACGGGGCTGTGAGCGAAGCCTATCACATCCCACAATATGAGACACGTGGTACATTATTAGAGGTAGATGACCGTATGGATGTTTGTCCATTGCCTCCCTAGACCTGTAAACCAAAAATCAGCCTGATTAATGATTTACAACCTTTGGATCTTTGCACCCAAATATTGCTTAATAATGATCAAATTCCTACGACTAAAATCAACCCACTGAAAATAACTTCAATCGAACGCTTAGAAATAACTGATCAGATTTAATTTTGGTTTGTAGGTCCACCTAGTGATTGACCAAACATCCATACAGTCAGCGTCTACTAAGAGTGTGCCACGTGTCTCGTATTGTGTGCTGTGATCGGCTTCGCTCACCGCCCGTGTGATAGAAGGTTTACTCCTTTTGTTTCTCTTTTTCATTTTAAATCTGAAAGTTTCAGTTTTTGTCTTTTTCTTAGAAAGAATAAAAAAGCCCATTCAACTTTGGGTCCTCTTTGTTTTTTATTCAGCCAATTTTTTACCTACATTTCAATGCAAGACTTTTACCTCAAGGAATGCACAGCTGCTGCATTCATTTACAGCTGTTCCACTTTGCCATAGTAACCAAGCACCGAAATTTGAAGGGCGCACTGTAAACGAATGCATTTGCATATTTATACGGTGTACCAAGCAAAGCCTTAGAACTCATAGATTATGGAATCAATCTCAGCATATAATAAGCATGCAAACACACAGCTCAAGCGATTGTTATTAGAAAAAAGAGAGGGTTTGATGGAAGGTGTGGTCAGTGAAGAATGGATCAGAGAACGAGGTTCTGGAGTTTGTAAGATAAGAATCCAGTCTGAAAAGGGAACTTGGACATAATCGACGCCGTTTCTATATTTTATTTTCTTTATAAATTAAAAAGCGTGTTCGATGCAAATATCAAATTAGCATAATGCCGCATTATATTTTAAAATAACGGCTAATGCTTGGATTCGAAACCTGCCTTACTGCCTTCACCAATTAACTACTGACCCACTTGCACACCCAAAAGAAATATATTATTTAATTACAAGGACATTGACGAGTAAATATAATACCACCTCTATGCAAGGCTTTTGATGCAAATAATGACATCATCGTCCCTTTTTAAGGAGGGCCCATTTCCGGCAAATTATTATGGAAAGTCATCAACTCACTTAGTCATATAAAATGGACCTAGTGAGTTGACATGTCGAATTGGCAACTTAAGAGTTCCCCTTTTTCTGACCCCTATTGGGAGTCGGACTCAGGTGCATTGATTCCAAGAATCCAACGGTGGATTCTCGAAATCCACGGCTCCGGGTAGAACTTCTGAGAGGGGTCAGAAAAAGGGAGTCCATGGACTTAAATATTTGTTATTACTCTTCCACTTGGATGAGTCACATAAAAACTTTGGGAAAACTCAGTCAGAGTCACCAAAAAAAACTGTATGACCTAGCGAGTGACAGTGACTCAGGCCCTGCTTGGTGCAATGCACTCAGTTGCCATGGTTTTGGGATTACACTTGATTGGTTGGGGGTGTACAAATGAGTTGCTGTGCACGTGGTTGTCAAGCTTTTGCATACTCTTTAAGAAAATGGATGCAAGCATGTGCAGCCCAAAAACCGTGGTAAGTGACTGCAAAGCAACTCACCGTATTTGCACTAGAGTGAAAAATGCATCCTAGTGCAGCGAACCAAACAGGGCCTCAAATACACAACTAAAGATGTTGTAAATTTGTAATCACAAGAATGAGAGAGAGAGAGAAGGTTTGGTTAGGGCGTGTTTGATTGCCAAGTGAGAAAAATTGCAATTTTCTTGAGAAAACACAACTGCCCCTTATTCGATAACTATTTTAAATCTGTTTAATTTTTCCTACCAAGCCATTTAAATTTGGATAATTTTTCCTTCTTAGTCCGGAATTCATTTCCAATCCAGATTGGTGAAAATTCATTTCCACCTGAAAATACACCTTTATTTTCTCACATGATTGAAATATGTGTTTTCAATTACAATCAATCAGCCATTTAAGACATTTCCCAGATGTATTTCTCCGAAAAATTTACTTTATAATCAAACACACCCTTAGGCCGTGTTTGATTACCAAGTGGGAAAATTGTATTTTCCTTGGGAAAACACAACTGTCCATTGTTAGATAGCCAATATAAGTCTGTATAATTTTCTCTAACAAGTTATTTAATTTTGGATAATTTTTCCTACTAAGCCCAGAATTCATTTTTCATCCAGATATGCAAGAATTCATTTCCACCTTAAAATACAGATTTATTTTCTCACAAGATTGAAATATGTGCTCTCAATTGCAATCAATCAGCCATTTAAGGCATATCCCAGATGTATTTTCTCGGGAAAAATTTTCGTGCAATCAAACACAGCCTTAGTGACAAATAGATCAGAGAACGAGGACTTGGACTTTGTAGGATAAGAATCCGTCTGAAAAGGGAACTTAGAAATAATCAACACCTTTTATTAAAAGGCCGCATTATGTATTTAAAATAACAGTTATGCTTTGATTCGAAACCTGCCTACACCAGTTAACTACTAACAACCGACCTGAGCTTGCACACCCAAAAGTAATGTATTATTTCAAGTAAATATAATAGGTAAAGGTTCTCAGGGACATAAATTTTCATCGAAGCTCTCCGTGCGGATTTTGAGAATCCAACTGTGGTTTTGCTTTGGCAAAAGTGAATGCCAGCTCAGCACTGTCAACCACCATTGGATTCTCAAGATCTACGGAAGAGATTTTCGGTGAAAATTTATGTCCAAAAATTTAGGTCTGTGGACCCTAATATAATACCACCTCAATGCAAGGCTTTTGATGGGAAGAATGACATCATCGTCACTTTGCATTGAGGTGGTGATCTATTATTAAGTTACCATCGAGGATGTGACATCATTAGCCTCGTCATCGTTGTTGTCCTCGTCGTTATTGTTATTATTTGCCTATAAAAAGTGGTTTTTTTTAACTTACCTCCTTGGTTAATGATGCATATTAGACATGCATCTTTAGATTAAAGAAATTTAGACTTGCCTCCTTTTACCTTTTGAGTTTGGGCCTTCAATTCTAACTAAAAAGACAAAATTACCCTTCCAATTTTTATTTTTATCTTCCAAACTCACAGCAATCACTGCCACCATGTCAACCTCTCGATCTTGTATTTATGATTGGTTTTATCTTTTCTATTTTCTCATTTTTTTTAGAAGCCTGTAATATCTTCAGGGTGTTAATGGGCCAGGTTCGGGCTGGACCAAGATCTTTCCGAGCCCAATCCAGAATATTAAATATTGTGAACTAAGCCCCGACTGGCCCATCTCAGGCCCACTAAAGATTGGGTGTACTTGAGCCAGAGTGTAGAAGAAATAATAATATCACACTGTTTTTTCCCATCTATAGATTAATCGTTTATTTTATTAGAATTCCTAAGAGCATCTCCAACAAGCTCCCTGTTCACTATTTTTCGTCAGAACAGGGACTATGCCGTAAAAAAAGTTGTTCTAACTATCTAATGTAGGGAGTTAAGTAAGTTCGTCAAATCCACTTTTTAAATAAAATATTTATTTTTTCAAAAAAATATACATATTTATTTTTTACGGCTTACTTTTTAAGAGTAGGGAAAAAATAGGAAGTCTCTCAGAGTTATACAAGCCAGACTCCCTACTCTAAAATAGCTTTCACTACTTTTCCCTAAAGAGTATGGAAAAAAATAAGAAGCCTCCTTGGAGATGCACTAACCTGGCGTAAATGTTAACTAATATCTCGTGAATAAGGAAAAAAAAGAAACGGTAATCCGTGTAATATATATAGATGGTGCCTCCTTGAGGTGCCAAACGTCAAATTTTGATATTTGCCCGCACATCAAAAATTTTCTCGAGTTCCTCGTGCACCTAACACAAACCACCTCACTCAATTATTGTGTCATTAGTGGAGAATATTGAAAATTTAGTACCGAGGAATATATAATAAGAGAGACCGTACAACATTTCAGCTATTCAACACGAAGCATGTTCATTAGTGAACCAATTGTGTGTAACTTAATTAGCAAAATGATAATCTCTATCACCTGAATTATCATTCGTATATATCGATTGGTTGTGATGTTAACTTTACACCAGAAAATGGTGTTGTGTGACACGCACTATCGTTCATAATGCAATGACTACTAATCAAGGCATGTTTATGCAAAGCGGACACTATTTAACATTTTAATAATTATGATTCCTTTTTTTTTTTTATCGAAAACGAAAGAAAATGTTTATTTATTGCTAAAATTAACCGGTGGGGCCGTATGGGTTGTATTCGATTTTCACATAGATTATAATTTGCTTGATGTGGTGCAAAGTGTGACTCACTATGAAAAAGAGACAAACCCTACTTAAATTTTGATTAATAATTGTAAAGGCCATGTTAAACTAATTTCACTTGCCTCCAACACAAGCTTTCTGCAATATTTTATGTGATTTTAATATTTTTCATTATATGGACAGACCAATAGTATGTGGTGCCGTCACGATTCGATCCATATGATGCAATGGCTCCTAGGGCCAAATTACGTACTCTAAACCAATGGCATGTTACTTTCATGGAGGCAAGCTTCGAAAATAATGCGCATTCACGGTGCGTCGCGACTCAAAACAAGCATATCATCTTTCGCATGTGTCGATTGGGAAGGCCGAAAGGGTTATTTTTGGGGGGGAGGTAAGACTGTAGCAAAATTGAATGGTGCTTTATGTCGGAATTTCATAATACGTGTTCGATTGCAGCCTATCGACACATGCGAGCATGCGCATGTACACGCACACATAGAGCATACCCTAGATACATTTAACTGGTTAATTGGCTCAAAATGGTTTCACCAATCATACATGAAACATCGTGTTGCAGTTTTTACAATGAGGGTAAATGCGCTGAGCTTGGGCTAGATGGTATGATTTTAACCATAATTTTAAGGGTATTTTAGTGACACCCGCCTGAAATTTGAAATTAATTAGTAATACCCCTTTATTGTTTCAAATTTTAGGATTACCCCCCTTGACCTAGTTTAATTAACAGTGGTTGACTTATGTTAAAATGGCCTTGAATCACATCATTAGCATTGTACGTACTTGCAATATTATGGTTCTTTCGTAGGTGCATTAACAGACGCACGATGCATGTCACATTTTAATGTTAGTCAAATGATGGTTAAACAAGGTCAAGGGGGGTATTTCTAAAGTTTTAAAGTATAAGGGGGTATTACTAATTACTTTCAAATTTCAGAGAGTATAATTAAAATACCTTAATTTTAAAAGCATGAATCTGGTAACCACTTTCTCTATTCACATGGGCATAGATGTAGGGGGTTGTGACATCCCACTCGAGGATCTCAGGTTCTCACAGAGAAAATTTTTAGGTCAAAATACAGATCTAATGGAATGATCATAACCGCACGATTTTTTTAAACACCCAAAAAAATCAGCCGATTCTGAAATTTCTAACTCCGACGGTCCAAAATTCTTCCAACTTGTAAACCAGGCTACAAATATCAGAATGATTTGAATTTTTGTGAGGGTGATCTCCTCAGCAGAGAGACCATCCTCACCAAAAATCGTCCCATTTCAAAACTTCTAATTTTTATATGGGCCCTGCCATTTTTTGGTGTGAAATTTTGTGTCAAAATTTGTCCCCTGGTCTCCCTAAAATCATGAAAACCCTTCAAACACCATCTATTATCTATACTAAAGCTCGGCACTGATGAGATGGCGCTTCCTCTATCTTTTTTGTACTATTTTTTCCCAAAACACTCCTTAACATCCTCTTTCATCTTAAACCCAAAACGTCTCTTCCTTTAAACCTCTTAATTAATGGTTCGAATTCTATAATCCCAAATCAATTATCTACTTCTTAATTGCCTCTTAAATTCCTAAATTTTAAAGCTTGACCATGCTAAGGTGGCACTTCCTCTATCTTTTTTGTACTGTTTTTTTTCTCAAAGCACTCTTTAACATTCTCTTTCATCTTAAAACCCAAAATGTCTCTTCTTCTAAACCTCTTAATGGTTCAAACTTCAAATTCCACAACCACAAATTAATTATCTATTCCTTAATTGCCTCTTAAATTCTTAAATGTTCTCTTCACCAAATCAAACACTAAAATTCCTAAATTATGTCATTCAAATCTCAAACGATTTCTCAAAAATTCAAAGGGACACCAACCTCTTAAATGAGAAGATGCTCCTATATCTTCTCATTTATTCTTTACAATCTATACTTTTCTCTATTCTGCAATTTTGTTCCTAAACTCATCCGTTTCAATCAAGATATTTACGTACAACTCATCATCCCATTCATATATTTTTTTGGTATGTCTTTCTTACTTTTCATTTTTGTATATTATTGTCTACCTACATCTTCCTTTTTTGGTTTCTTCTTTTACCATCTTTTTTTTTTTTTTCTATACTTAGTTTTAGTTTTTCCCTTTCCAAAGAAAATTTATAGGTCACCTTCTCTCATCTTCTGTTAATTTTTTTAATGAATCCCTTATGCTCTACTCTTATTATATGTAAGATAATATATAGTTTACGAGAATTTGAATGATTTGAATTTTTGTGAGGATGATCCCCTCGCCATAGAGATCATCCTCACAAAAAATCAGCCATTGATTCATCTTCTATGTGGGTACACCAAATGGTTGTCCCCCGTACCTGACTCAATCAATAATAATTAAGTTGCTTTTTTTTATGTAAGATAATTTGTTGAAAAAAATCTAAAAACTTATTTTTATTGTGCAAGCACGTGCTTTTAATTACTAGTTATGTACTATGGTTTGACTTATTTCATTTATGGGAAGCATGTTTATTAGTTGCGATTTAAGTATTTAATGTAAAATTTACCATACTTTGTAAACTAAATCATTATCTATGGTAAATAATCGAGGCTTATTCAAAAAAATTTGAACCGTTGATCGTGTCGAAGACTCAAATTCGTGAAACTACTTAAGATGGTTTTGGATCTTTTGTTAAGTTATATTATCGCTATAAAATAGAATTTAAAATTACCTTTTCTATTAAATGAAAAAAAAAAATTGTAATTGTCGACAAGAAATATACAGATCTATATCTATTACTATTTTAAAGCCAAAACTTAGATATTGACACACGACGTTCACACAACATTCACTGAGGCATCTATTAGTTGCCTATTAAAACACGACGTATAGGCATTAAATGCCTTCTATGAATAAAAAAATTCAAGTCCAACACCATGACAGCATAGCCTTTCTTATTTATTTATTTATTTTATATTATATTACATAAACAACAATATTTTTCCTCTATTAGATTGTGAATGATACATCAGCAATGTATGTAGTCAAAAGTCAACTATTTGAAAGTTCCTTTGGCCATAACATGTTGACTGAATGGTATTGAGAGGATTCATCTTGGGTTTCTATTCAATTAAGATTCTCTGATCCCATCTAAAATCTAATCTGTAAACCATATTTCATGTAGGTTTCTCGCTTACACAAAAAAAATAAACTTTTTCATCTGAATTAACATAATTGGTCTTTTAAACAGACGATGCACGTGCACCTTATGTGTGTGGCAGCATCTTACACGTGGCACACATTTAGAGACCACTGACCGTATAGATATGGTGGACTTACCTATGAAATTCATCCTGATTAGTAATTTCTATCCATTGGATTAGAGTCTTTTTAATGGTTTGTTTTCAACCGTAGATTTTTAGCATTACTATTTAGCACGCAGTTTGAGGTGCATTTTTGGCCAATGACAACACCATCTGAATTAACATAATTGATTTTTTAATTAAATAATTATAATAATAGTTTAAATATTTATTGTTTTATTAACAGCAGCACCAGGAGAGAAATGTTGAATCACATAATTTTATGAGATTCACATGACTTTTCTACCCTATGTACGGTAAGAAAGAGCTCTTGAATTAGCAGAAATTAAGCTGTCATCGAGACCGGACGCTGACCTTATGGACATGGGGCCAATCCCTAGGTGGACCTACAAACCAAAAATCAACGTGATTAGCGATTTCTAGGCGTTCGAGTGGAGTCGTTTTCATGGGTTGATTTTAACCATTGGAATTTGAGCATTATTGACCATTATTTGGGGTACAAAGATCCAAAGGTTTGAAATCACTAATCAGGCTGATTTTTGGTTTGTGCGTCCAGCTAGGGATTGGCCAAACATCCATATGGTCAGAGTCCTCTGAGAGTATGCCACGTGGCCGAGATTGTGGTCTGTCACTGTCATCAAAGTTTTACCCTTTTAAGCTTTTTTCCTATTTTAAAAATTTTGGATGCGATTTATTAGGGTCGGGCTCCAGTGACATGCATTTTTTACCGCTCCTGTTACAGGACACAATTTGAGCCACGTGGCACACTCTTAGAGGACTCCGACCATATGGATGTTTGTCCAATCCCTAGGTGGACCTACAAACCAAAAATCAGCCTGATTAGGGATTTCTAGGCGTTGGATTGGACTTATTTTCATGGGTTGATCTCAACTGTGGGAATTTGAGCCGTATTTGAGGTACAAAGATCCAAAGGTTTTAAATCACTAATCAAGCTGATTTTTTCAAAAATCAGAAAAAAGAAAGTCGGGTCATTGATCAGTAAGAATGTATCAATGGACTTTTTCCTGCAAGGGTTGAATTAGAAAGTTTTATTGAAAAAAAAAAAAACAAAAATACGTGTTTTAATCGATTTTAGAGAAAAAATGGAGAATAATCCATATAGTTCAATGTTTACGGTCATTTAAAATATTTTTTAATACCCTTATATCACGTAGAATTGCTAACTAGGGTCCAAACTGTCTATTTAATAGACTGTCCTCTAGATTGGCTATAACGCGGGTGCTCTGGAGGACAACTCATCCAAAATTAAAGTGGACTTGGCGAAATCAGCCCATCATGTTGGACAAAATAGCCGGCCAATCGTCCAAAAAAGAGATTCTGATGGCCCTTCCTTCTCCCTGCCTTGTGTTGCAATCTTCCTATTTTTTTTTAAACTTTTTAAACAGAAAAAAATAAAATAAAATGCTCTTTAATCACGTAGGGTAGCAAACCAAAATGGAGCCCTTTCTACCTGCCACCTCTCTTTCATCACTTTTACGATATCCACCCATTCAAATCAAGGGGTCTGTTTGTCCGACTCGATCAGGATCGGCCAATACTGTTAAAAATCAAATGATACCAAAAGACATATTGTTGGATTTAATTGAATAAAAAATAATTTGAATATCATTTATAACCTCTTGAAAAAATAGATGGCTATGAGGCTTGATCTTAAGACGTCTTGCGATTGTGCTTTTTCTGTCTTTTGTTTTAACCAATTAAAAAATATTATAAATTCATAAAAAATCAACAAAAATTGTTATAAATTAAAAAAAAAATTTATAAGAAACTATGCAACTTTCACATAAGCATGATATATCATTAATTATTTCAAAATCGTCAAAATCTAAATCAAAAGGAGAAAAAAAATGGGTCTCAATTGATAAATTGCCAAAATTTGACAAAATCGTTGATTAATCGATGAATTTTTTGATTAATCAGAGATTTTGCCAATTAATCAGCGATTGATTCGTGAATTAAAAAAATCGAAGATTTCTGTGACTAAGAGTTCTACCCCACCCCTCTTCCACCCACAAAGACGACCACATATAACAAAGACAACCCCGCCAGTGCTGAGAAGAGTCCTGGACTGTTGTTTACACTATTTTTTTCACATAAATTATACATACCATGGTTTTTAAAACGGCCGTTTAAACGGTAACGCCCCAAGCCCGTTTTAGTTTAAACCTGTTTTATCGGTTTTGAAAAAAACGGCCGTTTTTTTTCTTTTAACGGCCATTAAAATCGTTTAAACAGCCGTTTAATTTCAAAAAAAATTGTAAAAAAAATGGCCGTTAAAACCGTTTAATTCCGTTAAAATCTGTTTAATTTCTGTTTAAATCCGTTAAATTCCGTTTTTTTTTTTTTATTTTCAAATTTCAAAATATGAATTTCAGCGCCACTTTTTCCGTTTAATCCCGTTTTTTCCCATTTTTTTTCCATTTTTGCCCCTGACCATTTCAATCCGTTTTAACGGCTGTTTAAACGGTTTAAACGGTAACGCCCCAGTCCGTTTAACGGCCTCCTTTAAACCTTGATACAATTGCGCCTCACCATTAAAAGGGATAAAACCCCCAGTAAATGGTGTAATTGATATATTCATAGAGAAGTGTAGAAGCCTTATTAAACTAGGTTCTTTTGAGTAAAACTTTGATGACAGCAGACTCTCATCGAGCTCACAATATGAGTCATGTGGCATACTCTTAGAGGATGCTGACCATATGAATGTTTGGTCATCCTTAGCTGGACCTACAAACCAAAAATCAGCCTTATTAGTGATTTCTATGCGTTGGATTGGAGTTATTGACCATTATTTGGGGTACAAAGATCCAAAGGTTCGAAATCACTAATCAGGCTGATTTTTGGTTTGTGGTTCAGCTAGGGATTGGTAAAACACAGTCAGCATCCTCTAAGAGTATGCCACGTGGCTTATATTGTGGGCTTTCATCGGCCTCGATGACAGTCCGCTGTCATCAAAGTTTTACTCGGTTCTTGTGTTCCACTCCAGGTTCTTTGTAAAGCCCGAAGACCAATAACATGTGACTTTCCACTTACCCACTTGTCGAGAGATTCTCTGCCTGTGATTCGATGCTCAAAACTCCATGGCATCAATATTTCATCAAATATGATTAGAATTAATATTTGATCTGGCTGAGCTGGTCAGAAAATGCTCCAATCGAGGTTTCCTTCACATCAGGGCCGTCTTGATGCAAGTTGAGGCCTAAGGCGAAAACTCCATATGAGGCCCTTTAATATTTAATATATTAATATAGGATCGGGATCGGGGGACAACTATTTGGCGGACTCACTTACAAGATGAACCAACGGCTGATTTTTGGTGAGGATGATCTCTATGGTGAGGAGATCATCCTCACAAAACTTCAAATCATTCCAATATTCGTAGACTGGTTTATGAGTTGAAGAATTAGGGACCGTTTATTTTTACCGAGTAACTTCAAAACCACATTTGATGGGGTTAGAAATGTTAGAATGGGCTGATTTTTTTGGGGGTGATCTATATGGTGAGGAGATCATCCTCAGCAAAAATCAGCCATTGATTCATTTTCTATGTGGGTCCACCAAGATGGTTGCCAAAAATAGTTGTCCACCTATCCTGACCCATTAATATATGTATTAATTAAAATTTTTAACTCTCTATCTGGTAGAAAATCTTATTTAACAACCATTCATGATGATCAAAAGCTATTAAAAAAATTTAGATGAACATTGACTTCTGTTGCACTCTATGCAGAAGACTCTCGCGGCCCTACAAAGATCATTTTTTGTGCCTAATGGCTGTGTAGATGTTCAACCCACATATTGGTTGATAAACACACTAAAAATCAGCTTGATTGATGATTTCTAGCCATTGGATTTACTACTCAAAAAGCATGCTTGAATCCAATGGCTAAAATCAAATCCTAAAAGGTACTAAAATCTATGGCTAGAGATGACCGATCAGGTTATTTTTCGGTTTGTATGTCCAACAAGGGGTGGGCTAAACATCCATGTGGTTAGTGATATGGGGCCTTCTATCACATGGAGCCTAAGGTGACCACTTTACTGGCCTTATGGTTGAGCCGGCCCTGCTTCACATGCCATGTGTACAAATGAGCTCACTTTTTGGATTAACGCACTTTCATTTGAATACTCACAATTAAAGGACTCCTTGCTTCACGCCATGAGACTGGGAAGTTATCTGTGTCTCGGTCGAAAACAAGGTGTTTGTAACTTTGTCTAAAGGGATGCGACACACACACCATTCGAGGGATCTCGGGTCTGTCGATGCTTCGATGTAAGGGCCCTGTACCTCGGCATCACCACCCACGTACACAGGTGAGTGTTTTTGGCAAAAAGCACTTGAGTACTCACCTGGGTACGTGTTTTTGGCACCGTTTTTTCCCTTATAATGGCCATTATAACAGATTGTAACGCACAGGGGCAAAAATGAGAAAATAATAGAAAAAATGGTGCTGCAATTCAATAAATTTTATAACGGTAAATAACAGAAAATAACGGTCATTTTTTCACAAAATTTTTCATAAAATAATTGTAGTTATTTTCGTTATAACCACTAATTTTCAAAAAAAAAATGACCATTATAACAAAAATAACGGCCTATTTTCTGAGGTTCATAATATAACGGGTAGGTTATTTATAAAATAATTTTTTTTGAAAACATTAAAATAACACATTTTTCAAGGGACATCCAACGGCAATGATAATGTTTGCGTACTTTTAAGTCTGCAAACAGTTGCAGACTAGATTTGTCTACGGTAGAAATCTCCTTGCTGGGATAAAACTTTGATGACCGCACCCAGTCCGTTATACCGTTATAACAGCCCCTTTTAAACCTTGATTTCTACATCAAAAGTGGAGCTAATCAAATGATAATGACCATCTAAATCAAGATTTTTTTTGGAACATTAAATTGAGTCAATTATTAGCCTAAGAGGTAGTCTAGGTGAGACTCATTGGATGGTGGGTCAGGACCACCAGCATTTGTGTTATATCTTGAGCACTAACCCAACTTCACAAGAGAACTAATGAAGTGTCTTAAAAAACTTAATAGGAAATCTAACCCCCTAATGGAGTTGTCGGTATCTCGCACGGGTCCAGTTGATTCGTCGGGTGATCCCTTGCTCTCACATTAGAGTGTTTGTTCGTCGTTTAGACCGGTGAGTGAGATTTCTGCTCATTGCAGTTACCTCCGAGGGTTCTCCACGCTTGGATGGTACCAAGACCCTATGTCGATTGATTTAGTCCGTTTAGACCGGTGAGTGAGATTTCTGCTCATTGCAGTTACCTCCGAGGGTTCTCCACGCTTGGATGGTACCAAGACCCTTTGAAGCTTCCTTGCTGATTTGCTACACGCAATATGTCGATGACTCACTATCATGGGCATGAATTATATACACTATTACTTGATGTTTACTAGTAGGTGACCTATGCCCACGGCACTCTCCAACAAAGCGTTTGCCAAAATCGAGTGTGAGTGACTTAGATCCACCATCCATTTGGGGTGATAAGATCTCGACCATCCTTTGTGAAGCCAATAAGAGGGGGGATAAGTGACTTCTCTGTTTTGTTATATAGATGTATAGTGGGTGGCCCGTACCCTCAGCACTCTCCTACAACGCATTTCCCAAAATCGGTTGTGAGTGGTTAAGATCCATAGTCCATTTAGGGGATAAGATCTCGGCCATCCATTGTGAAGCCGATAAGAGGGGTATAAGTGGGGAGACAATTTTTCTGTTAAATTAATCCAACCGTCTAAATTTTATTTTATAGTAGGGTTGATATGGGCCTTGGATATATGAAGCCTATAAGAGGGGTAGACAACCGCTGTGTTTTGTTATATAGACTAGTAGGTGGCCTGTGCCACGGCACTCTCCGACAGAGTGTTAACCAAAATTGGGTGTGAGTGGCTTAGATCCACCATCCATTTGGGGTGATAAGATTTGGGCCATCCTTTGTGAAGCCGATAAGAGGGGGAGACAATTTCCCTATTTTGTTATATAGATAGAGGGTGGCCAAACAAAGCATTTGCCAAAATCGGGTATGAGAGGCTGAGATCCACCATCATTTGGAGGATAAGATCTCGGCCCTTCTTTGTTGAAACAGATAAGAGGTGGTATAAGTGAGGTAGACAACTTCCCTGTTTTGTTATATAGATTGTAAGTTAATCACTATTTAGCGTCAATAATCAAATCCTATCCTTCCTATTTTTTAAAATTGATGATTCTGTCACATTATCAATTCATGAAGCTACTTCACCAAGATCATTAAGCTATTTAATGGTTTTCAATCTCTTGGTAGGTTATTAAATCAAATTTTAATTTTCTTGATCAACAAATATAATTTTAATTAACTCTTATATCAAATAAATAAATCAAGATTTTTTTTTTGTTTTGAAATTGTCAATTGTCAATAAGAAATATGTATTTATATATATTATACTAGTGGGTAGCCAGTGCCTACGGCACACCCCGATAAAGCATTTTCCAAAATCGGGTAAGTGGCTGAGATCTACCGTCCAATTGGGGATAAGATCTTGGCCCTTCTTTATTGAAGCATATATATATAAATACGCTAGATCTCAACTGAGATCTCACTTTGTTGCATTACCCCCTTTGTCCGCAACTTTTTTTTCTTTACCTTAAACGGTATGTCTAACGGTCTGTCTAACGCAACAAAGTGAAACTACTAGGGGTAGTGCAAATATCGACGATTTCGCAGGGGTGTACAAAATTGCCCTAATAATAATTATAGGTTCCAAAAATTCAAGGATGTTTGTAAACCATGTTCCTCAAAAGCCCATTTAGGAAGCCCAATTCAAGAAGAACCCTGGTCTTTATTTATACAAACATAAAAGTCTTCTATATTGCTGATGGGTGATACATACATCAGCAATATAGGAAGTCAGAACTCAATTATTAGGATGATTATTTTACACAAGCAAACTTGCCTTGAAAGCTCCTTTGCTGATAACATAATCACCATCTGTATGGAGCAAAGTACTGAGGGGATTTATCAAATTTTTTTCCCTTTTTTTTTTTTTTTTTTTTTTGGTCATTTTGAATTTCTACTCAATGAAGATTCTTTGGGAAACCAACTAGTGAAATGGATGGGTAGTTGAGGAAAGCTACCATAAGACATTAATAGGCCCATAAGTTAGTAGGTGCATTTCAAGCCTATTCTAACTGGGCTTATAAGCTTTAACCCGGCCCATATACACGAGGCTGATTCAACTTCCTTATTGCGCAGGTTGAAAGCCTCTTATTTCCCAAGCGTAGCATAGTAAACGGGATTCCAAACCTTACTTTTTGAAAAATTTGTAGGACACTCTTTCGGGCCCACGCGTCCTTGATGGATCTACCACCAAAAATAAGCGTGACTAGTGATTCATGGCCTTAGGATTCAAGCACTTTTTCTTCATGGCCTTCATAACAGGCCTATGGGTTGGTCCAAGCTCATAATGACAAAGTTCTCAAAAATCCAATGGCAAGGAATCACCAATCACACTGATTTTTGGTGTGTGGGTCCATAAAGTGTGGGACAAACATTCAGGGGTCAGTGAACCCGAAAGAGTGTACTACGTGGCAATTTGAGGGACTTCTGCATCAAAATTTTGATACAGAAATATGTATCATAAATTTTCCCCGATGTAACAAGCTATAGCTTATGCCAAAAGCGTCAGTTAGCATTATCTGCCATCTGGGCCCATTGCCGCATGGATGTTTAGCCCACTCCTTGGTGGATATACACACGAAAAATCACCAAGATTGGTAATTTCTAGCCATTAGATTTTAGTACCTTTTAATGCATGATTCTAGCCTTTCGTTAACCATTTTTTTGAGTACTAAAAGCAACAGCTAAAAATCATCAAACAAGCTGATTTTTCGTATGAATGTCTAGCAAGGGGTGGGCTAAACATCCATGAGGTCAGCGGACCCTGATGGCAGCGGTGAGTAACAAAAATGAGTAAAACTTTGATGATAGGGCGCAATAGATCCACGTGGCACACTCTCAGAGTACTCCGATCGTATGGATGTTTGGGCAATCCCTAGGTGGACCTACAAACTAAAAATCAGCATGATTAGTGATTTCAAACCTTTTGGATATTTGTAGTACCTCAAATAATTGTCAATCATGCTCAAATTCTCACTGTTAAAATCAACCCATGAAAACAATTCCAATCCAACGCCTAGAAATCACTAATTGGGCTGGTTTTTGGTTTGTAGGTCCACCTAGGGATTGGCCAAACATCCATGCGGTCAGAGTCCTCTAAGAGTGTGCCACGTGATCATATTGCGCCCTATCATCAAAGTTTTACTCAACAAAAATGGTGCTAGCTGACGCTTTTGGCGTAAGTTACAGCTTGTTACATCGCTACCCAAATTCGTATTCCTCACTCGTGTCGTGTCACTTACGAACTCGATCCAACGTTCAAGGTTCATCTATTCACCTTCTCCCGCCACCCAGAGCGAAAATTAAAGTAGAAAAACTATCAAAAGAAATTCATTCGAAAATTTGAATTAGGAAACAAAGCGACCGTTACATGAACCAAACGACCCAGCTTACCAAAGCCGCCATTATCAAGAACGCTAACAATCCCTCCTTGTCATGGCACATCTTCAAACACCTTCTCTCATCTCCCTCCTCCTCCAAATCCTGCTACGAACCCATACCCATCATCACCAGAATTCTTGTTCGCGCCAAAATGCTCCCGGAAATCGACCAGCTCCACCAACTCCTACTCCTTCAACCCCCCGAAGTTTCCCGTCTTTCTCTTATGGCCCTCGCACAAACGTCCGCGAAATTTGGTCTCCTCGACAAGGCTCTCTCTCAATTTCAATCCCTTCGAAGACATTTTCCTACTGAACCTCCTTCCGTTCTCCTATACAACCTTCTTCTAGAATGCTCTCTCAGAGAAAACCGATCTCAAGTTGTCTCTGAGTTGTACAAAGACATGCTTGTCGCTGGAATATCTCCGGAAACTTATACTTTTAACCTCTTGATGTCTTCACTTTGTGATTCGGGTCGTTTGGCAGATGCTCAGAAGCTGTTCGATAAAATGCCTCTGAAGGGCTGTCAGCCGAATGAGTTTAGTTTTGGGATTCTGATTCGTGGCTATTGCAGAGATGGGCTTGGTCTACGAGCATTAGAGATTTTAAATGAGATGGGGAGTTTTGGGTGTTCTCCTAACCGGGTAATTTACAACACTTTGATTTCTTGTTTTTGTAGGGAGGGTAGGATCGAAGAAGCAGAGAGATTGGTAGAGAAGATGAGAGAGGATGGTCTCTTTCCCGATGTTGTTACTTTCAATTCTAGGATTTCAGCTCTCTGTAGCACTGGAAAGGTTCTAGAAGCTTCTAGAATTTTTAGAGATATGCGAGACAATGACAAGTTAGAATTGCCTAGGCCCAATCTCATCACGTTTAATCTAATGTTAGAAGGGTTCTACAAGGGAAGAATGTTGGAGGAAGCCAAGGTTTTGGTTGAGTCTATGAAAATAGATGGTGTTTTTACTAAGTTGGAGAGTTATAATATATGGTTGTTGGGTTTGGTGAGGAATGGGAAGCTGTTGGAGGCAAGATTGGTGTTAAAAGAGATGATCGAGAAGGGAATAACCCCAAATATTTACTCGTACAACATTGTGATTGACGGGCTGTGCAAGGGGGGAATGATCTCTGATGCAAGATTGGTGATGGGTTTCATGAGAAGTAATGGAACTTTACCAGATACAGTAACTTATAGTACTTTACTTCATGGCCATTGCACTAAAGGGAAGGTCTATGAAGCCAATAATATTCTCCATGAGATGATGTTGAATGGATGTTTTCCAAACTCTTTTACTTGCAATATCTTGTTGCAGAGTCTTTGGAAAGAAGGGAAGATTTCAGAAGCAGAGAAACTGCTACAGAAGATGAATGAGAGAGGGTATAGTTTAGATACCGTGACCTGCAATATTGTGATTGATGGTCTCTGTAAAAGTGGGCAATTGGATAAGGCAATCAAGATTGTAGATGGCATGTGGATCCATGGAAGTGCCGCCCTTGGCGATCTGGGGAACTCATTTATTGGCTTAGTAGATAATACAAATAATGGGAAGAAATGTGTACCCGATTTGATCACATATTCTACAATAATTGACGGGTTATGCAAAGTTGGGAGGTTGGATGAAGCTAAAAAGAAGTTCATCGAGATGATGGGGAAGAATGTGGGTCCTGATTCAATTGTCTATGACACTTTTATACACGGTTTCTGTAAGCATGGAAAGATCTCATCTGCATTTCGGGTTCTGAGGGACATGGAGAAAAAAGGTTGCAACCCCAGTACTCGAACTTACAATACATTGATCCGGGGTTTAGGGAGTCAACAGAAAATAGATGAAATATATAGCTTGATGAATGAGATGAAAGAAAGAGGGGTCTCTGTCGATGTCTTCACTTATAATAATCTTTTAAGCTCTCTCTGTGAAGGAGGGAGAACAAGAGATGCTACTTCACTCTTAGATAAAATGTTGCGGAGTCACGTCTTTCCTAATGTTTCTTCTTTTAGCTTGTTGATCAAGGCTTTCTGTAAGGCTTGTGATTTTGGAGCAGCTCAAGAGGTATTTGAAATTTCTGTAAGTATATGTGGTCAAAAGGAAGCACTTTATAGTTTAATGTTCAATGAGTTACTTGCTGGAGGAAAAGTCTCAGAGGCTAAGGAGCTATTTGAAATTGCAATAGATAGAGGCTTTGATGTTGGGTGCTTTTCATACAAAGATCTGATTGAGGGGCTTTGCAAGGAAGAAAATTTAGAGGGGGCCCGCAACATAATCCATAAGATGATCGACAAAGGATATGGATTTGATCCTGCATCATTCATGCCAGTGATTGATGGATTGGGTAAAAGGGGAAACAAACATGAGGCCGATGAACTCGCAGAGAGGATGATGGAGATGGCTACTGAGGAAAGGGCGGAACACAAGCTTTATCGCAAGGGATTAAATGAGAAGGGGTTGAACCATAGGAAACCAAAGAAAGATGGTTTTGGTGGAAGTGATTGGCACACTATATTGCACAGGTATAGCTGTTTAAGAGCTCTTTATGATTACATTTCCTTTACTCTTGTTTTCCCTAGCGACTCTTTATGATTGCTATTTAAGTGTATTTTAGCTTAGCTTTCGGTGGGTTCCTTAAAAATTACGTTATCTTTCATTTCATTTTTTCCTTTTATTTGTATTTAATATAATGCCATTCAGGTGTTATCTTGTTTGAATGAAGTTCATTTAGAACAAAATTACAAATATGATATACCAACAGCATATTGGTATTAGATCACATGCAAGGGAACAGACCCATCATTCAATGGGTCCCATCTAGGAGATCTCATAGTCTAAAAAATGTCTGTATTGGATGCCCTAGCCTTCCAATCTATTAGTCCTTTTCTTTGGGTGGTTCACAGCATATTTTTTCAATCATCCAAAAATGCAATATAATGAATAACCGATTTCATCAAGTTCCGCCGTAGTAAATACCCTGAGTGGGACCCACTCCCCTTCATGTGTGCAATGCAGACAGTTATGTGTGCCGCTGGTGGACTCATTCCTTACTATCTGATGGGTTCTTGGATTCTCTATAGTTTTTGTGTATTGTTTGGTCTTACTGTTAACTAGTTACCTGTTCTTTTTTCAGAGATGATGGGAGTGGAACAGCAGTGAAAGTTCTTAAGAGGGTACAGAAAGGCTGGGGTCAAGGAAGTATATCGAGTCTGCCACCCCAGAAAAATGAAGTTCTTGATTACTGGGACAACACTGGATAAGTATTTATTTCAGTGGGGTGAATGCTCCAGATTTACTTAGATGTTTGGAAGGAAAATGGTTGGAGTCGAAGGTTGAAGCCATGAGAGGGATAGAAGGGCTTTTAAGGCTGAAGATTTGCTTTGATACTGACTTGCATAAAAGTGGTGGGGATAAGACACTAAAGGCTGCCCTCTTTGGTCAACCTATGGTTCGAAGTTGAAGTTTTGAAGGTGTCCCAATTCTGATCGAGTGTTTTTGGAATTCTCAAGAGGAGAACGATTTTACTGGTCACGTGGCCTGAGGAGGCATGGTTCTCCTGGATTCTTACTCATAATGGTCCATCTTTGTCATCAGATACCATGTCAATGCAGCATGAAGGTACATTTACAGTATTAAGGCTCAAAATTTGAAGTTATATACTTTCTTCTGATCTGAAGTCTTGTGTCATTACTTATGTTTCTGAATCTTCTGATCCCAGTTACTCAACATATATATGGCATTACCTTGATATATAGTATTTGATAATTTTAGCAGATGAAGTCAGAGGTCCTTCCACTCATCTTGAAGAATTAGAGCGGGTTAGTCAAATGCCGGTAACGTTTGGACCAGAACTCATCAATTTAAGTCATTGTTTGGCTATACCTTCCTCTTATTTTATGATTATAATCTATCCCCATGTAATTTATGGTTAATATTACCAATTTTCTTAATCTGTGTTCCTCATGTTACTCATATACAGGAATAGATTCTTTTTTTTAGCTCCAATCTCCTTTTCACCCTTGGTGTAGTATATATTTTCAAGTTCAATAGTGAAACTCTAGTCAGGAAAGAATAAAGAAATTCAGGGCAGCTAAAAAATTACTGGGAGGAACAGAATTTCCGTCGGATATTTCTTTTGGATTCAGATTTGGATATGCTTATATTCGATTTGAATAATATCTGTTGACAGCCCTACCATAGATGTTTCCGAGCAGGAAATGCCAACTATCCGGGTGAATGGTGCAAGACACGTCAAGGTTCCTTGATAAATTTCTTGTTCATCCACCACTCATTTTGCAAGAGTGGATGATGAGTCCCTGTCAGGTAGACTGAATGGACAGTCGTTGCGTGTGGTTTACGGGTGAAGGTGCATAGGACTCAATCATGGGTCCCACCCATGATAGGAAACCTTAGCCAAAACTGACCTCATGGAATTAGTCCATTGCATCCCTTGGACAGTCTGAAGAAATGTGATAAATCAAATCGTTATGATCATCCAATCGTTTAAGTTTCTGGCGTTCCTGATCTCGTAATGGTGGGACCAATGTTTGGATTCGCACTACATATGGTTCAAATATAAACTAAATTGGGATAATCTCTCTTATGGGAGCTGAAGTCAAACCCAAATAACAGTAGAAAACGCAGTGGCATGAGGGACACCTGACCTAACTAATTAAACTATGCAGCCAAACATGATTTTCAGGCCTTGTACCAGGATAGATTTGACCGACCAGACTTAATCCTGCATCCAGACACCCCCTAGATTAATACCTGAGATCAAGGTTTAAAAGGGGCCGTTATAGAGGTATAACAGACTGGGGACATTATATTTTTTTTCCCATTATAACGGCCATTATTTTCTGAGCATTAAAATGGTTCATAATGTAACAGGGTAGGTCCGAATCCATTGTAACAACTGTTATTTCCGTTATAACGGCCTTTTTAACCATGCCTGAGATGACCATCATAAACGTAATGGACCATTTCAGTGAATAAATGTGCACTCATCCTGTCCTCCACTTACTGCGTAGATACTGCCGACGCTTTTGACTATGAATCACCCCCCTCCCCCAATGTCACGTTTCTTCTCAAGTAACGTTAAAGTTGGAAAATGAAATCGAAGGTAGACGGTCAACTGATGGCAAGTTGCTTATATGGGATCCCCACCATCGCCAAGTCTAGAGAAAAACGTTACAGATGGTGACAGTCAATCAGAGGTCAATTCTTTGACTTAGAGCGACCCAAGTTCTACTCTTAGAAGTCAGCTATAAATTTGATCCCATGGTCCCAGCAATTCATAAAGAGCTTGAATCTGTAAATACTCTCATGGTCATGGCCGACTCTCTACACCGTTATCTCCTCTTTCTTCTTCCCTTCTTCCTCCTCTTACCATACAAAACTACCTCTACTTCCCACCACCATGGACTAAAACTGAAAGCCCTCCACTTCTCTCTCTTTCAACAGGAGACGATCAACAAGACTGGTTACATAATCGTGAACGGGGTGGCAGGAGCAGGTGTTAGTCAGACTAAACCCACCTTACCTTTTGGCACCATATTTGCTTTCCAGTATCCCATGACCATCAAACCCAACCGATCTTCTAGAGCTGTAGGTATCGTTGAAGGGAGTTCCATCACGTCGTCACTCGACGGGCTTCAGAGTATTTCAGTTGCTAAGATCACTCTCCGTATGAAGCACTATAAGGGATCATTGTCTATTGTGGGTGGTTCGCATACCATCAAGCCTTCAGACCACCCCGTCGTTGGGGGCACAGGTGATTTTATGTTCGTTCAAGGATATGTGACGTCATCGCCACTAGATCTTCAAGGCCTAACTCTCGTCTACAAGATTGATTTTCATCTCTACTGGCCTCCATATGCAATCAAAGCATCATCCTGAGGTCTCTGCCCCGGACCTACCATCTCTGAATGCTTAGTCGCTTGTATGAGCCACGTGGCATACTCTTAGAGATTATTGACCGTATGGATGTTTGGTCCAACCTTAGGTGGACCTATAACCAAAAATTAGCTTGATTAGTGATTTCTAAGTGTTGGATTGGAATTGTTTCCATGGGTTGATTTTTAACCGTGGAATTTGAGCATTTTTTTTGGGGTACAAAGATCCAGAGGTTTCAAATTATTAATCAGGCTGAACTTTGGTATGCAGGTCCACCTAGGGATGGGCCAAATATCCATACGGTTAGTGGTCTCTAAAAGTATGCCACGTGAACGTTCTGTGGTCCGATACTTCCATCAGAAACGTTCTCTCGCTCCTATATTTAGTTCTTTTACTTGAAGTGATGTCTCATGTCTTGAGTTGTTTTTCTTCTTCCTTCGTTTTACCTTGCCAACCTGCGATTGTCACCAAAAAGGCCTCTATGATCCGATTCTACAGAATTTTAGTAGTGCTCGTCATTTTTTTCTTCTTCATGGAATGGATGATTAGGATCATTTAATCAAGTCAAGGGGTACCTATGAGATGGTGGGTCTAAACCTGACATATGATTTGCACAATTCGACGTTATGGATTTTTGAGGCCCATTGAACTTCTTTGCCTCGAATCGATCCATGAACTGTTCTATGACCCGTTATACGTTAGTCTCCTCCACTTAAAAAGAACTCATCCTCGAGTTCACCAAAGGCAATAAATGAGAATCCGATGCATGATACTCAAATAAATCATACACATTGAAAGTCTTTGAAATAGCTATATCTCCAAGAAAATCAACAAGGTAAGCATTGTCATTAATCTTTTGCAAGATCTGAGACGACTAATTTTCTTTTACTTCAACTTGTTATATGTACCCACTGAGAACTTTTCGTTGCAAAGATGAACCATAATCATATCACTTTCTTTGAAAATCTTCAAACACATGTGTTTATCAACGTCAGCTTTATACTTGATAGTTGATTCTTCCAACTATTTTTTGACATCAGCATGGATTGACACCATCTTTTCAACCATATGATCAATCACGGTACTCATGACAAGCAATTTTGATAAGGGAATAAAATTGAGAGTGTGCATAGGGAGTCAACCGTAGACAATCTCGAATGGTGGCTTGCCGATAGAGCAATTGACCATATTATAATAAGCAAACTCAGATTGGGCAAATGCAAAGTCCCACTACTTTGGTCTCCCATTAGACAGACTCCACATAATGTTACCCAAAGTACAATTCACCACCTCTGTTTAGTCATCTGTCTGTAGATCACGCATACTTATATACAGCAATGAAGTATTAAAACTTCTCCATAGTGTATACCAAAAATGGCTCAAAAACTTACTATCCCAATCGGAAGTGATAGTCTTGGTAATACTAAGCGAACAACCTCTTTAAAGAACAAATTGGTAATATTAGTGGTATCCAATATCTTTTGCACGGTATGAAGTGCTCCATCTTCAAAAACCTATCAACCACCACGAACACAAAATCAATACCTCATTGAGTTCGCGGAAAAGAAAACATGAAATCCATAGATATACAGATATTTCCATGGTGCATTAAGAATCAATTATGGAATGTAAAGACATGTATTCTGTGTTTGACCCTTGGCCGCCTAATAAGTATAACATCGTTGTACATAGCGTCTTACATCCATTTTCAATTGTGGTTAATAGTATCTCTCATCAACTAGGGCAATACTTTTATCACGTCCCATGTGACCTCCAAGTCCTCCACTATGTTTTTCTCGAATAATGTGTTCCTGAAGAGAACTCTTGAAAATACATAATCAGATTTTCTTAAAAAGGAAACCATCCTAAATCTGATAATCAACTGAACCCAATTGTCCTACTGTCCATCCACCCACTCATCTTAAAAAAATTCATTATTAGCATACAAGTCTATCAAATAGTCGAACATGACTACGTAACTTTTGATAGTCGTAAGTAAGGTAGCTCGTCAGCTCAACAATCAACTATTTTGTACCGCTCCCTAAACTTGCGTTTCAATGCAAAAGTAAACTCATGGATTGTGGCAATCCACCTAGCATGCATAAGATTTTAAGTCGTCGAGTTATTGATAAACTTCAAGACTTGATCTTCGGTATGCAAGATAAATTCTCTATGCACCAAATAATGGTTCTATTGTCGTAGTGCTTCGACCACTGCATACAACTCTAACTCGTACGTGGACCATTTTTTCAAGAACCACGTAACTTCTTACTATAAAAAGGCAATTGGCCTACTTTCTTGGGAAAAAACAGTTTCAATACCCACATAAGAGGCATCACAATCTACCTCAGACAATTTTTCAAAATTGGGCAAATTAAAGCTAAAATAGGAATGGACATCAATTTTTCCTTGATCAATGTAAAACTCTATTCAGCTTTGTTTATACACTGAAACTATTTTTGCTTCTACTTTAGGTATTTTGTGAGTGGAGTGGCAATACTACTAAAATTCCTTACAAATCACCTGTAGAAAATGGCCAACCCATGGAAGATAACAATGTCAGCCACTTGATGGGAGTATGAACTTTAAAGAAGTTCTTCAATTTTCTATTTGTTAATTTGACCCATACACACATTTATCAGATTTCCGCTTCGAAATCTTTATCTTGTATAGTAAAAAACAAATGAAAATGGAGATAGGGATCGAGTTCCACCAACCAGAGAGTAACTTGACAAATGTAGCCCGGGCTTCTATCTAGGGAAGCCTTGAACTTCCAGTCTTTTCTCCCTCTACTAGACAAGCATCTATTTATAAATCAGGAACTAGAACTAGACGGAACTAGAACTATATATCACCACAAGAATTCTCACCTACATGGAACATAAATGAATTCTAGACTTGGATGGGAAAATCTCATTTTCTCAAAAAAAAATTCCAAATTTAAAATGGCTATCAAACAAGGAAAAATTATGTTTTCTCAAGAAAAAGCAATTTTCCCATCAAACACGCACTAAGAGGAATTTTCAGATCAAGCAAAAGAATAATGAATTCAACTGTCAGTCAGCCAAACAAGGACACTCTTATGCTTAAAACCCCATATGTTGGATTAAAATGTCCCACTCATGTTGGTCTATCTTTTTCATTAGATAGAAATGATTCACAAGAAGGAGGTTCCTAATATTTCCATTGATGCAGAATGTGGAGTAAAACTTTGATGACAGGGTGCAATATGAGCCACGTGGCACACTCTTATAGTACTTTGACCGTATGGATGTTTTTCTAATCCCTAGATGGACCTACAAACCAAAAACAAGGTTGATTAGTGATTTCAAACCTTAGGTTCTTTGTACCTCAAATTATGGGTGATAATGCTCGAATTCCCATGGTTAAAAGTCAACCCATGAAAATAATGCTAATCCTATTACGGAAAACTCCCAAGCGATCCCTCGAAGAACTACAATGGCCGCCGACAAACACTTGCCATACAATGAGAAGTTAAATAAAGCAAACAAAGAACACAAACATTTACGTGGTTTAGTTGAAACTTATGTCCACGGGTGATGATGATCGGACATTCACTATGAATCAACAAAGTACAAAGATTGCTCTCTCAATCTCTCGTACAACCTCTCACAGGCACACTCTATTGGCTCTCTCACCAATCTCCCAGAAGTCTCTCACACGACATTTTCAAGTCTCTCACACTCAATATAATGAGCAATGGGTCACTTAAATAACCACAAAGAAGAACTAGGGTTTCTCAAAATAGAAAAACCCGAATTAAAAATCTCTAAAATTTATCGGTTCATCAATCCAATCGTTTGAACAAAAAACTCCAATCGTTTTCTGGTGAGCATTCTCACCAATCCCTAGGTGGACTTACAAACCAAAAATAAGGTTGATTAGTGATTTCAAACCTTTGGATCTTTGAACCTCAAATAATGAGCAATAAGAAACAATAAGAAATTCTGGGCAGATAGAAAATTAGTGGAACAGAATCTTAATAACTTTAACTAGTGCATTGCATATTGCAACAATATTTTAGTATAAAGCTACGTCTGACCAATAATTTTCAGTGTTGCAGTTGAGAAGACTCGGACTTTAGATTTCCTTTGTATTAAATTAATTCGGCTATATTTAATTCTTAGAAATAGTCCTGGTATCTGAGATGACAAAGTTGAGACCTGCAGTGTCTTCGTTCTGAATACCCCTCACTCATCTTGCAGAGAGTCTAGGGAAGTCTACCATAGATTAGGGGTGTCAATGGATAGTTGAAAACAAGGTTTAAAATGGGCGTTATAACGGTATAACGGACTGGGGCGTTACCGTTTTTTTTCCGTTATAACGAATTGTAATGCTCAGGGGCAAAAATGGAAAATAACGGAAAAAATGGCCTTGAATTTCAAATTTTCATAAACGGAAATAACAGCCGTGTTTTTTCACAAAATTTTCTAGAAAATAATGGCCATTCGTTATTTTGTGGAACGGTTGCAGCTAGATTTGTCCCTGGGCTATGGTGGAGTGGATTAGATGAATGATTTGCTATACATTCGACACGCTCAATACGCCGGGTGAATGGTGCAAGACACATCAGGGTTCCCTGATAAATATCTTGTTCATCCACCACTCATTTTGCAAAGAGTAAACTTCGCTGACTGCCCATGGTCAGTGAAGCCGATGACCACCCATATATTGAGCCACGTGGCACATTTTTAGAGGACACTGACCATATGGATGTTTGGCCAATCAGGTAGACCTACAAACAAAAAATCAACCTGAATAGTGATTTCTAAGCGTTGAATTGGAGTCATTTTCATTGGTTGATTTTAATTGTGGGAATTTCAGCAGTATTGACCATTATTTGGGTACAAGGATCCAAAGGTTTGAAATCACTAATCAGGCTGATTTTTGGTTGTAGGTCCATCTAGGGATAGACCAAACATCCATACGGTCAGCATCCTCTAAAGAGTGTGGCAGGCGAGTAAAACTTGTGTCACAAGATGTTGAGACGGATGCCGGTCACAGCATTCAATACGAGCCACGTGGCATATTATTAGAGGACGATGACTGTATGGATGTTTGGCCAGTCCCTCGGTGGAACGGTACACAAAAAATCAGCTTGATTAGTGATTTCTAACCGATTCCATTGAAGCTATTTTCACGGGTTGATTTTAACGGTAGGTATTTGAGCATTATTGAGCGTTATTTGGGTTCAAAAATCCGAAGGTTTTAAATCACTAATCAGGCTGATTTTTGGTTTATAGGTCCACCGAGGGACTGGCCAAACATCCATACGGTCAGCGCCCTCTAATCGTGTGTCACGTGGCTCGTATTGAGTGCTGTGACCGGCTTCCGTCACAACATCTTGTGACACAAGTTTTACTCGTGGCGGGGGGCTCATATTGTGGGCGGCCACGACTTCGCTGACCGCTGAGTTTCACTCATTTTGCAAGAGTGGATGATAAGTCCCTGTCAGGCAGATCGAAAGGACAGTATGTGCGCGTGGTTTACGTGTGAAGGAGGAATGAGTTATGGGACTCAATCGCGGGTCCCACTCCCACCTAGGAAACCTTGGCCAAAACTAACCGGATGGAATTAGTCTCTTGCATCCCTTGGACAGTGAAGAAATATGGCAATTTTTGTATGACCGTCCAAAAGAATGTGATAAATCAAATGGTTATGATCATCCAACATTTAAGTTTCTGGCGTTCCTGATCTCCTAATGGTGGGACCCATGATTGGATTCGCACTACCCAAGGTTCAAAACTTCAAATATAAACTAAATTGGGACAATCTGTCTTTTATAGGAGCTGAAGTTGAACCGAAATAACAGTAGAAAGCGCAGTGGAGTGAGGGGACACCTGACTTAAAGTCACTTAACTACTAAATCCAAGCGGCCAAACGTGATTTTAAAGGCCTTGTACCAGGATAGATCTGACCGACCAGACCTAAACCTGCATCCAGACACCCCGCTAGATTAATACCTGAGATAATCTGCTCTCTCCTCCCGTCATCCACTTACTGCGTAGATGCTGCCGACGCTTTTGACTTTAAATCGCCCCCAAGATCACGTTTCTTCTCAATGTTCTCATAAACCAACTACCTTCTTTTCTTTTCTTTTCTTCTCTTTTTTGGTTTGTGTGTGTGCGCGCGCGTGTGTGTATGTGTGTGAGCAACCATTGAATAACGTTAAAGTTGGAAAATGAAATCGAAGGTAGACGGTCTAGAGACGGCATGTTGCTTACATGGTCCCCACCATCACTCAATCTAGAAGATCTACATCCACCAATCTGTTGCATTTCTTCGGACTATCAAGGGAAAAACTTTCCAGATGATGCCAACCAAAAAGCCAGTAGATCAGATGGTAACAGTGAATCGGAATTGGTCAATTCTTTGACCTAGAGCATCTCCTCGGAGTCCCATGTCGTCACCTCATTCCTGCACCGTATTATGTCTTACATTGTTAGTGTTTACACGAATCGGACTCTTAGACGTCAGCTATAAATTTCATCCCATAGTCCTAGCAATTCATCGATCTCGAGCTTGAATCTGTAAATACTCTCATGGCCAACTCTCTGCACCATTATCTCCTCTTTGTTTTTCCCCTCCTCTTCTTCCCATACAAAGCTATCTCTACTTCTCACCACCACCACCACCACCACCACCACCACCATGGACTCAAAGCCCTCCACTTCTCTCTCTTTCAACACGAGACGATCAACAAGACTGGATACATCATCGTGAACGGGGTGGCAGGACCAGGTGTTAGTCAGACTACCACACCTTTTGGCACCATTTTTGCTTTCCAGGACCCGATGACGATCAAAGCCAACCGATCTTCTAAAATTGTTGGCATCGCTGAAGGGAGTTCGGTCACGTCGTCACTCGACGGGCTTCGGAGCATATCAGTTGCAAAGATCACTCTCAGTTTGAAGCACTACAAGGGGTCAGTGTCGATCGTGGGAGGTACACATAACACCAAGCCTTCAGACCACCCTGTCGTAGGGGGCACAGGTGATTTTATGTTCGTTCAAGGATACGTGACGTCATCGCCACTAGATCTTCAAGGCCTAACTGTTGTGTACAAGATTGAGTTTCATCTCTACTGGCCTCCATATGCAACCAAAGCTTCATCCTAAGGTGTTTGGCCTGGGATCTGCCGTAGCTCAATTTTGAATTCTGTGAAAGTTTAGTCACTCCGTATATTTAGTTCTTTTACTTGATCTCTGCGTTTTTTTTTCTCCCTTCTTTTTCTCCTGTTTTCTTTAGAAATAATTAAAAGGAGAATAAATAAAGGTTTGGTTTGATATTTCGTTTTACCTTGCCAACCTGCGATTCTCACCAAAAGGCCTCTATAATCAGAATCCGTTCAAAATAATTTGAGTGGTGCTCGTCATTTTCTTTTCATGGAATTGATGGTTAGGATTATTTAATCAAGTCAAGGCGGTACCCATGAGATGGTGGTCCCCAACCTCCGTTAGTCTACAGACTGTTCAATTGATGGGAGAATTTTTGAAGCAGCGATCATGGGTCCAATGATAGCGCGCCACAGATACCCATAGTTTGACTATGACTATGGGTATCTGTGGCGTGCTATCATTGGGCACATGATCGCTGCTTCAAAAATCCCACCGCTTCAAATTTTTTCTCAATTGATGGGATACCTTTCTGATTCATACGCCAAAAATCACTATGTTGTGAAATATTTTTCTGCAATTGTAATGAGTATTCCAAATCAAGCAACCAGCTTCAATGATACGGAACAGAACGACGACTCTAAAGTAAAACTTTAGTCTTCAATGAGGCAAAGAAAAGAAAAGTTATTTATTTCAGTACATGGGGAAGGCAATACCAGAAAAATGGAATGTATAAATTGGTTATCACCCAAACTTTCTCAGAAATCGCCGATCAACACAGCCAGCTAATTAGGCTACAAAAATAATAGCAAACAACAAATATAATGCAAGCCAGGCACTACAGCATTATACATCGCATCGGTCAGTGTTCTCTACCCTGTCCTCAATGTTGTGGCCTGTGCAGACGAGGCCGATTGCAGAAGATCCGACCATTGGCTCTCACAAATGTTGCTATACTCAAACTCAGGCTCGCCCAGATAAGCGAAAAGAATAGATGACGAATGCCATATTGACCTGGATAAAAGTTGAAAACCATGAGTAAGAACTAGGGCCGCCCCTCGCTCCCCATTGTGGAAATAGAAAACACCAAGAAATAACAAGAAACTGCTGAGATGTCTCGCACACAAGTTAAACTCAGTGTGGTCTCTAGTCTGTAATCATGAGTTACTTCAAACTCTCAAGCAGCAATATTAGATATCAGCTTTTCAGGAAATTGAAATAAGCCTTTTGCTTCAACTGGGACTGTTATTTGGTGGGACCCACACTGGAGATATCGTAGCCAAAACAGAAGGTACAATTATCAGACAATTCCCAACCTTCCAATAAATTGTAGTCTGTTGGACAGTTGAATTTTATAGGCAACTGTCTGGAGGAAAGTGCAAATCATTGGATGGCTAGGATTTTCCAGTCAACGTGATCTGTGGTAGTGAAACCTCCAATTCATAGTCATCAACTGGACGGCCAGATTGATAACAATGTCTGCCACTTGATGAGAGTATGAACTTTAAAGGAGTTATTCAATTTTTTTTTTGTTTGACCCATATGCATATATTAATCAAATTTCCTCTCAGAAAGTTTTATCTTGTATAGTAGCAAAAGATGATGAAAATGGAGATAGGTTTCAAAAGGTTTGGGTTGAAAATAGGAAAGATATGGCCCGAAAAATCTATAGAAGGCAAATAAAAACATTTTATTGTGTTTTCACAAGGAAAATATTGGAAAACAAACCAAAGTGTTTAACTATGGGACCACTGTTCTTTTTCCCAGGAGAACTATGCTCCATTCTGGATGACAATATTGAAGTTTGATCAATTCCCCCAAGTATGAACTTATTGGATGATATTTTTATTGTGTTTGTACAATATTGAAGTTTGTTCGGAGGGTTAGGCTCATCTGGTCAAGCTGACTTTTTCTCAAGGAGATTTCATTTGTGGGACCCATCAAATGGATTGTCCCAACCCCTCTGATGGGAACGACATATGCGGCACAAGCGAGACTAATGGATTCTACCATTTGTCTGTCCTGACCTAATTATTCCTCTGCTTTAGAACCATGGAAGCTAACTCACCTTGCCTCAGGGACATGGTTGCAAAGAAGAGCCCAGTCAATCCCAACACCAAAGCCAGTGGGAGGGACTGCAAAAAGAACAGGAGTGTTTGCTTAAGTCATACAGAAATGGAAAGATTAATATATTCACAATGAAATAGATGGGATAGATAAGCAACATATTCACAAGCGTAAGAAATTAGGGACTTTCTTATTTAACTTTAACTAACAATAGTCAAACCCAAAACCATGTGAATTATTTTCTTTTAACTTACAAGCAATAGCACCCCCTCAATATCAATTAGCACCTACAAAACGAACACCTCAAACTGCTGAGGTTATGAAGTCTACTAAAAGAGTTCTTAAAGCAGACCAGAGAAAGCTACATAGTAACCAACACTACTGATGCAGGAGCATCATGCTATGTTGATCCCAAGTTACACCGGATCAGTGAAGAGGAGCCAAAGCAAGTAGACCCCACAAGATTAGCTAAATTTTGTTTTATTTTAACTAGCATTTATTTTAGTTGTTTTTTTAATTAGGATTTAATACTTGATAGTCAAGTTAGAGGTTTAGTCTGATGAAAATAGATTTCTTTTGCTACAAATTATATATAAATTGTAATGGAGAGAGCCCCCACGTTATTAGCATGATGAAGATAGAGTTTTCTTTTGGGTGTGATATCCAAATTGCATGGTGAGATGCCTCGCAGGGAAGAGTGATTTTTCCCAAAAAAGCGACTTCTTCAAATCAGTGGAGTAATTTCACAATCTTCTTATCCGATTGCAGAACTGGGTCCCTCGTCCTGCATCAGTTTTGGTATCATAGCTGTAATCCTGGCATCGATTTTGTGATTTCGTTGAAAAAGGATGAAGAAATCTCAAGTTTAACTACAAAACTGAAACAATTAGGATTACCTAGTTTTGAGTTTCATATTTGTGGGGATATCTAGGTCCTTGTTGAGTACACCATAAAAGAGTGAACCAGTGACATCACCATACATGTAGCGCACATGCAAGGTGGCGGCACTCACCATTCAATGGGTCCTGTAGAAGAGAACCGCACTAAAAATCAACTTGGTTCTGTAATTGTAACCATCCAAATTCCAATCTACTGCATTTTTTGGACCATTTGGAATGATAATATTTTGACAAATTAACAATTCATATTTATAGGAAGAACAAATCCTCATCATCATCAAGCCTTATCCCAATGTTATGGGGTCAGTTGCACGAATCTTGTTCCTCAATTCAATTCTGGCTAAATCCATCTTTACTGTATTGATAAAAACAAGAGAAGAACCCCTAAAAGATAAACAAAGCAGGAATAAGAAAAGGAGCCTATTCAGAGAGGAAAACTTTACAATATGGAAACCCAAACTGTAAAAAAAATCAGTATAAAATAATTCTCTCAAAATGGAACTCCAAGAGAATAACTTCCCTTCTACCCCGCAGATTACTTGCTCAACAGAATCTGATTTGTCCTCGAAGATTCTACAGTTCCTTTCTTTCCCTATGCTACAACTCATAGCAAAAAGGAAGGATTCTCCCAATACTCGATCCTGAGGCTGGAACTTAAGGCATAACCATCCAAAGATAAGGTCCTTCATGGTTTTCGGCATCACCCATGACGTGAGGAAAGCCCGAAAGAAGAATTGTCACACTTGCATTGAGAACTCGCATTGAAAAAGGAAATGATCCACTGATTCCGCACTCTTCCTATAAAGAAAGCACATGTTTACCAAGGTATGGCCATGTCTAATCAATTGGTCTACCGTTGTCAGGATGCTATTATGCATAGTTGTCCATAAGAAGAAGAGAATCTTGGAAGGAACGGGAATCCTCCAAAGAAATTTAGCCGGAAGGTCAAGAGATCTGCTGTCCTTAGAAGACTAATAGCTTTGGCAAGAGACCAGACTGAAAAAATACCCTTTGGCTCCTGCCTCCAAACCCACATGTCCCCCCATGTCTGATTGGATTAGAACATCTTCAAGCCAAGCAAGGAGAGTAGCAAAACTACTAAGTTCCCAATCATTAAGGTGTCTCCGCAAAGATGGGTTCCAAATCACCCATCCACCTGCTATCTCAAAGCAGCTAGAAACAATGTCATCTTTGTGGATTGCTATAGAGTATAAGTTCATTTTGATTTTAAGCGTCCCCACACCAAATATCCTCCAGAATCTGATTCTTTCCCCAGATCCCATCTTGATTTGATGCCCTTGACAAAATCACTCTAAAGATTAGTGATACCACACCAGTCACTAGTCCCATAGGATGTAGAAACCATATTACTGCATTATCTCTAATTACGGCTTTCGTATTTACTTTCAATTATTCTTATCCAAATGTCGCTATTGTTTGACCTGAATCTTCACAACCATTTTCCCAGGAGGGCTTTATTCATTACCTGATAAGTCCTAAATTGAGCCCTCCTTCATCCTTTGGGCTGCAAATTTTGTTCCACCCGACTAAATGGTTATTGTGAGTATCTTCTTTATCGTTCCAAAGAAAATCCCACTCCCATTTCTTAATCCTAGATGCCATTGAAGCCGGAATTGAGAATAGAGACAGGTAGTAAATTGGGAGATTAGACAACATGCTCTTGATAAGAGTTAACTTACCAACTTTGGAAAGAAAACCTGTCTTCCACATAGCTAGCCGTCTTTCAAATTGTTCAATAACCGGATCCCAATGAGCCTTAGATCGATAATTGGCCTGTAACGGCAAACCAAGATAAATAGATGGTAGAGTTCCCGCTTTACATCCCAAAGATATGGCAAGATCGACAACATTCATAGAATCTCCCACCCCAATAACTTTGCTTTTCCCCAAATTGATGTGGAGACCCAAAATCGCCTCATAACATCGTAAGATGCACCTCAAGTATCGCTACTCATGACTCGGGTTGCAAAAAGATCAGAGCATCATCTGCAAACTGAAGATGGGCATTAGTTGGACCACCTATTCTTGTAAGGAAACCTTCAATCCTCATCAACCTTTTGAATCATCTTGCTAAGGGTTTTGGCCACTATAATAAAGAGAAGAGGAGATAGAGATCTGCCTGTCGAAAAAAACAACAGGGGAGCCGTTGACAAGGACTGAAAAGGAGGCCAAAAATATGCATGTACAAATCCAACTTCTCAAGCTATCCCCAAATCCCATTCTCCCTAGCAGATAATCCAAAATATTCTAGTTTTACATAATCGAACACCTTTATATCAATCTTGCATATGGAGCCCGAGATACCACTTCGAAGCCTAGAATCAATGCATTCAATAGTGATCAAGGCTCCATTAAGTATATGCGGCCCAAAGTTTAAAAAAGCATTAGAGGCGTACGCCTCGAGGCACACCTCAAGGCGAGGCGGTGAAAAACAGCCTCGAGGCTATAGCCTCGAGGTCCTAAACTGAGGCTTAAGCCTCAATTGCAAGAGGCATACACCTTGAGGCTAAATGAGGCTTAAGCCTCAGTTTTACACTGTAATGGGTAAAACCGAAACCCATTTTCTTTTTCTTTTTTTGCTTTTGTTTGCTAATGTTTCCCCATACTACCCCCTCTAATCCTATTATATGACAAAAACGTCCTAAATGGTCCATATTTGAGTATCTAAAACTCATTATTTTGGGAGAAATCTTTAATCAACTCTTTGAACCCTAGTTTTTCCTATTTTAGAGAAATTCTCCTAAAGAGCTCAAATCTTGTTCGAATCACAATCCGTCACTTCCTACGGTTTTCTTGTGAGCAATCTCATCAAACTCAAGCAAGAAAGCAAAGCCTTGAAGAATTTTTAAGGTATATTACCATATTTTGGGTTTTTACCTTATTTTTCATATATACATGTAAATTTTCATTATTTTTCATTCTTTAATGGTTTGTTTTTGTTGTTTTTTTAATAATATGATTGAAGATGGTGAGAGGGGTTTCTAAGAAGCATGGGAGTAGTGGTAGAAGTAGAAAAGATCCATCATGGAAGTATGGGGTAGAGGTTGAGGGTCCAAATGTGGGATCCAAAGGCGGGAGAGAAATTTTTACCCATTTTTTAGTATAGTCCTGGAATACAATTGAAGTGTGTAAGAGGGATTTGTTGTCAGGGACCTACTTGTAATATCTTATATTCTACAGGGGGCCCTTGTAATATTGTAATACTTCACTTAATATATATATTGGGTGAAATCGTGTAGGCTATTCTAAGCTCTACACAATTTCTCCTCTTCCCCCAATTCTCTTCTCATCTCCTCTCTTCTATCTCTAACCCTAATCTCTTATTCTGGTTACGATCCAAGATTACAACATGGTATCAGAGCATGGTTATGTAACCATGGCTCAATCCTAGAGGTCTGAAGAACCCTAGGGATTGCGAAATTCGATGCAAAGGGCTTTCCAAAAAAGGAGATCATCTCCCATGGATAGCCGCAGTCTTTAGAAGAGTCTGAAACCCTAGCCGCCCACTCCAAAAGGTTGGAGAAGTTCTCCCAAGCCTAGCCGCCCACTCCGGAAGCCTGAAGAAGAGCCACCAAGCCTAGCCGCCCCTTCAAAAAGGTCAGAGAAGACCCTCTGGACCTAGCCGCAGGTCTCAGAGGAGTCCAGAACCTCTCCCTAGTGCTACCGCATCTATCCAGGAACCTTTTTAGGTCCCCGGAACCATTCACAAGTTTCACGCGAGTGGTTTTTTCTCTAATAGAAAATCTATAAAGGAGTTGTTCCAAAAAGGCCTGAATCCTGCTCGCAACAAAAGAAGGTGATTTGCACCTCCGCAGCAACAGTTCGGGTGATTTCTTATCAGAAAAGTCTTCTCTACTACTATGAATACATCTAAGGAGTCATCTTCTGCCAAGTCAGAGATCATTGTTGCCCCACCCACTCTGGGAAGTCATGGTAATCACAACCCGGGCCTACAGATCACTACAGTGAAACTCGATGGGACCAACTACCTCGCATGGTCTCAATCTGCCAAGATGTACATCACCGGACGAGGCAAAGCCGGCTATATCACTGGACGTTTCACTGCACCTGATTCCTCCGATGCCACATTTGAGAAGTGGGAAGCGGAAAACTCGATGGTCATGTCATGGCTGCTTCACTCCATGCATCCATCGATCAGCACAGGCTTCCTCTTTCTCCCGACTGCCAAGGATATATGGGACACTGCATCTCAGACCTATTCCCAATATGGGAATTTTGCTAGAATGTATGAACTTCAGCAGGAGATAGCACATCTGAAGCAAGGCGATCTTCCTTTGGGATCATACTACGCTGCGTTACGCAGCAAGGGGGAAGAGGTAGATCACTACCAGACCTACACCCCTGCATGTACCAAGGATGCTACGGAGTTCCGGAAGATGATTGTGCGCAAACGCATATTCGAGTTTCTTTGCGGCTTAAACCAGAGCTATGAGCAGGTTCGAGCCAACATCTTGGGCAGAGATCCACTGCTGTCGACCATTGCACAGGTCTACTCCTACATCCAGAGCAAGAACAACAGGAGGAGAGCCATGAGCTCTAAGACAGATGCTGATGTTCCTTTATCTGAGAAGTCTGCCTTGGCCACTCAGAAATTGAGCAAACCCACATCCAAGAAGGATGGGGATCTTGATGATCGTGATCGACTCAGATGTGATCACTGTGGCAAGCGTCGCCACACTCGGGTGACCTGCTGGAGTCTTTATGGTCGTCCCGCACAGTTCTGTTGGGGGAAGCAAGGCTCCTCAAAGAAGCCCTCTGGTAGCAAACATGGAACCTCAGCCGCTCATGCCACCAGTCAAGATTCCTCTGATGTGACCCCTTCCTCTGGGCAGTCCAACACCTTCTCTAGCATGGACATTGACAGGCTTCGACAATTACTTACTCAGCTTGATAGCCCTTCCTCACCTACATCATCCTTTGCTCAGACAGATACATCCCATTCAGCCCACCATGTGTCTACGACACCCATTGGTCCTTCCTGGATCATTGATTCTGGTGCCTCCGATCATATGACTGGTATGCCATCCCTTTTCTCCACCTATAATACCTGCTCGGGTAAGGACAAGGTCCGCGTGGCCGATGGCACCTTCTCCTCTATCTCAGGGAAGGGCACTATCTCTGCCACACCTACTTTGTATTTATCCTCTGTACTTCATGTTCCTAAATTCACCACTAACCTGCTTTCTGTTAGCCATCTTACTAAGAGCCTAAACTGCAGTGTTACCTTTTTTCCTACTCACTGTGTTTTTCAGGACTTAGAGACGAAGCGGATGATTGGCAGTGGTCGTGAGGATGGTGGATTGTACCTGCTCGATAGCCAGCCGACTTCATATTCTGTTGCACATCAGTCTAGTGCCAATGTCAGTAGTTCTAGCGTTAATAAAGACCTGTTAATGCGATGGCATAACAGGTTAGGTCATTTACCGCTTTCAGTCATGAAGAGTCTGTTACCTCAGTTTGCGTCTATTCCATTTTTTGAGTTCAACTGTGAAACTTGTGTACTTGCAAAACAATGTCTGGTGTCTTTTCCGACCAGTAATAAAAAAAGTACGTTTCCTTTACAGCTTGTGAACTCTGATGTTTGGGGACCCAATCCCACCACTTCTATCTTTGGTTTTCGCTACTTTGTGATTTTTGTGGATGACTACAGTCGTTACACTTGGATCTACCTTATGAAATCAAAAAATGAGATGCATACTATCTTTCAGACCTTCCATAAAATGGTGTGCAATCAATTGGGAACCACCCTAAAAGTCCTACGCACTGACAATGGGGGTGAATACATGTACAGTGGCCTTGCCTCCTACTTTGAAGAGCATGGAATTCTTCATCAAACTTCATGTGCCGATACACCTCAACAGAATGGGACCGATGAGCGAAAGCATCGCCATGTCCTGGAGGTTGCTAGGGTACTTCTTCTTGGTATTCGGGTACCCAAGGGTTATTGGGCTGACGCTGTGTTGACGGCATCCTACTTGATAAATCGGATGCCCTTTCGTGTCTTGGGGTCGAAGTCTCCTGTTTCCTTCCTGTCCTGTGTTCTCCATTCCACCTAAGGTCTTTGGTTGTGTTTGCTATGTTCACGCCCATCACAGGAAGGACAAGTTAGATCCGAAAGCCGTTCGATGTGTGTTCCTTGGCTATTCGTCCACTCAGAAGGGATATCGGTGTTTCCATCCCTCTACCCGTCGTCGGTTTGTTTCTCTAGATGTTACCTTTTTCGAGAGTCTTCCCTTCTTCTCAGTTGATCGGACTTCTCTTCAGGGAGAGCTTGGGAGTATTGACGAGAGTCCGATACCTCCACAGGGGGAGATTCCTCAACCAGTACCCCTTGATTTGCCTGATGAGTCTCTTGTACCATTGTCCTTATCTCCTACTGACACTGTGCCACAGGATCCGCAACTGAAGACATATGCCAGACGAGGTCAAAAAGATAAACAGTCCACCATCCAAGCTCACTGCCAGGAAATCCAACTCGATCCAGGTAATCGTGTCCTCAGTGATCCTCATGATGATATGTCTGTTGCTCCTTCTACTATCCTTCCCATAGACACTGATGTAACTATTGCTCATCAAGAGGGTGTTCGGAACTGTGTTACCAAGCACCCTATCTCTCACTTTGTTTCCTATCAATAGCTCTCACCATCCTACAGGGCATTTGCTACTTCCCTATCCAGTGTCGCTCTACAATCCGGTGTCTCAGATGCCCTCAGCCAGCCTCAGTGGAAAGCAAACATGCTAGAGGAGATGACAGCTCTAGAAAAGAATGGTACTTGGGATTTGGTTCCATTGCCTAGAGGAAAGAAACCTGTGGGGTGCAAGTAGGTATATACAGTGAAATACAAAGCGGATGGAAGCATCGACAGGTACAAGGCTCGTCTCGTTGCAAAAAGGTACACACAGACTTATGGGATTGACTACCAGGAGACGTTTGCTCCTGTGGCCAAGATGAACTCAGTTCGAGTTATGTTATCTCTCGCGGCAAATTTTTCTTGGCCCCTCCACCAGTTGGATGTCAAGAACACCTTCCTCCATGGTGATCTAGAGGAAGAGGTCTACATAACAGGTCCTCCAGGGTTCAGTCCGACTGGGAGTAAGGAACTTGTGTGTAAACTGAAGAAAGCCTTGTATGGGCTTAAACAGTCACCAAGGGCTTGGTTCAAGAGGTTCAGTTCCACAGTCAAGAAGATTGGCTACTCGCAGAGTCAGGTGGACCACACTCTCTTCATTAAGAGAAGTCAAGGTCGTCTTACTGCTCTTATTGTGTATGTGGATGATATCATGGTCACAGGAGATGACCCAGATGAGGTTTGCAGATTGAAAAAATACCTCGGCACAGAGTTCGAAATCAAGGATCTGGGAACCTTGAGATACTTTCTGGGCATTGAGGTTGCTAGGTCAAAGCAGGGTGTGTTTATCTCACAGAGAAAATATGTACTTGATCTCCTTCGAGAGTCAGGAAACTTGGGAGCTAAACCAGCCGATACGCCTATAGAGCAGCAACATCGGTTGAATCCTGTTGATGGGGATCCCATTGCTGATGCAGGCCAGTTCCAGAGACTTGTTGGGCGTCTCCTCTACCTTTCGCTGACACGACCAGATATTGCATACGCAGTCAGTGTCATCAGTCAGTTCATGCATGCCCCTTGCTCTCCACATCTTGAGGCAGCACACCGAGTGTTACGCTATCTTAAGGGGGCTCCAGGGAAGGGTCTCCTGTTTAGTAAGAATGGACACCTGCGAGTTGAAACTTATACAAACGCTGACTGGGCAGGTTCAGTCACTGACAGACGTTCCACATCAGGGTACTGCACGTATGTGGGAGGTAATCTGGTGTCTTGGCGCAGCAAGAAGCAACCAGTTGTCGCCCGCTCCAATGCCGAAGCAGAGTACCGTTCTATGGCTCATGGTGTATGTGAGCTTCTATGGTTGAAGACTATGCTCAATGAGCTCGGATATCCTGTCAAAGGGTCTATGCAACTGTATTGTGACAATAAAGGAGCCATCAGCATTGCTCATAATCCAGTTCAACACGACAGAACAAAGCACATTGAGGTAAACCGTCACTTCATCAAAGAGAAACTTGGTCAGGGACTTATTTGCACACCGTATGTCCATACTGCTGATCAAGTTGCAGATGTGTTAACTAAAGGTGTTACTAAAGGGATCTTAGAGCACCTGTTATCCAAGCTGGGCATGATAGATATCTTCGCACTAGCTTGAGGGGGAGTGTTGTCAGGGACCTACTTGTAATATCTTACATTTTACAGGGGGCCCTTGTAATATTGTAATACTTCACTTAATATATATATTGGGTGAAATCGTGAAGGCTATTCTAAGCTCTACACGATTTCTCCTCTTCCCCCAATTCTCTTCTCCTCTCCTCTCTTCCATCTCTAACCCTAATCTCTTATTCTGGTTACGATCCAAGATTACAACCGGATTTATCTATTAAGCATACGCAAATATAGCTATCTAGCTATCTGCGTACATTTATCCACAATGCAAGTTTTGTAGTAGGGTTATAAAAGGAGGGGTGAAAAGGATGAAGGATCATCTAGCGGGTACCTATAATAATATATCTCCATGTACAAAGGTACCCCTAGAAGTTATAGAAGAGATAAAAGCCTACATGGCTAAATGAGCACAAAAAAGAAGTGTGGCTTATGAAAATTTTGAGTTTATGTCGAATAGGGGCTCATATTATGGTGGTGGTGCAACTGAGGAAGTAGGCTCCGCACTGGGTGTGGGTGGCTCTAGTGGTGTTAATACGGTTTCCTCACGTGGTGTAAGGGGGCCAATGGATAGATATGTTGTGGCCGAGCCCGAAGACCACATGGGTGATAGTGAAGGTGGTGTTAGGCATGAAAATGTAGAACCACCACGTGTCTTAGCGCCTCACAATGCAAAGGAGCACAGGAACCAAGTGCGCTTGGACATTGGACGGTTCTTTTTAGAAAACGGTCTTTCATTCAATGTCGCCACTAGTCCTTCTTTTGTAAATATGTTGCGGCCCTTACGGGCAGTTGGAGAGTATGGGCGTGGTTTAAAACCACCTAGCATGTACGAGCTACGGACGTGGATCCTCAAGGAAGAGGTGAAGACAACAGATTCAATGATTGAAGAAGTCAAGAAAACACGGCCCAAGACAGGAGTTACCATCATGCCAGATGGTTGGAAAGATATGAGGGGTCGACAATTGCTCAACTTTCTTGTCAAGAGGGGACAATTTTTTAAGAAGTGTGGATGCATCGGCTACAATCAAGGATAACAACCTGATATTCAAGCTCCTAGATGAGGTTGTTGAGGAAGTGGGAGAAGAACATGTAGTGCAGATTGTGACTGATAATGCATCTGCCTACAAACTAGCTGGAGAGAGATTGATAGAGAAAAGCAATGGACTTCATTGGACTCCATGTGCAGCTCATTGCATCGATTTGATACTTGAGAGGATTTATAGTTTGCCTCAGCTTGCTTCTACATATAGAAAGGCTAGGAAAGTTAGTAACTTTATTTACAGCCATGGTTGAATACTTGCTTTGATGAGAAGCTTTACAAAAAGAGAGTTGATTCGCCCAGCCGCGACAAGGTTTGCTACAACAAACTTGACATTATAGAGCATGCTACAGAGTAGGCAGCCATTGAAGGCCATGTTTACATCTAGCAAGTGGGCAAGCAGTGTGTGGGCCAAAACAGATGAAGGAAAGGCCATTAGAAAAATTGTGTTGAAGGACAACAATTTTTGGCCTAGTGCGGTGTATTATTTGAAGGCTACGAAACCTTTAGTTGGTGTTTTAAGGATTGTAGATTCAAAAAAAGAACCAGCTATGGGCTTTATATATGGGGCAATGGATAGGGCCAAAGAAGAGATTGCAAAAAACTTGGATAATGATCTATCCAAGTACAAAGAAATATGGGGCATCATTGACGAGAAGTGGGACTTCCAAATGCACCGCCATCTACGTGCCGCAGCATACTTCCTCAATCCACAATTTCATTATGACCCTGACTTCTCTAGACCCAAAAGAGAGGGAGCAAGCTGACTTAGAAATTGACCAATTTCGTGGGAAGATTGGTTTATTTGGCCGGCCTCAAATAGAGTCAACAAGAAAGAAGCGCACTCCTGGTGAGCCAATGATTATTTCTTTGAGTACACAGTACACTACATATAGTTATATAGCTAAGTATATACTCATATAATCATATACTTCAATATTTAATTGCGAAATTTTTTGTAGCTAAGTTAGCCGTTAGAGTGCTAAGTCTCACTTGCACTTCTTCAGGATGTAAGCGAAATTGGTCAACCTTCAATCAGGTAATTAAGTTAAAAGTTGAGTTAGGAGTTACTAAGGAGTCTTAGGACTTCAATCATATATTGATGTATGTTTTTCTACTCCTTTTCGGTGCATATAAAGAGAAGAAATAGGTTAGATCAGACAAAGTTGAATGCCTTAGTTTTTGTGATGTACAACAAGAAGTTGAGGATTAAGCAGTTGAAAAATAGGCTAAGGCGTGAAAATGAAGAAGAAGATCCACTAGTTGTTGAAAGCAACGATAGTGATGATGAATGGCTTGTTGAACAAGGGGCAGGAAACATAGGACGAATGGAGAATGTGGTGTCAGAGGCAGAACTAGTGGTGCAAGAGTCTTGCCCTTGTCCTACATGGCACAATGATCTCGATGAACTCGATTTCGATGCCCTTGAGATTGCAATGGCACAATCAGAGCCACAAGGAACTAGAAGGAGAAAGAAGAGTACAGCCTCTAGAGGAGAGGACAACCAAGTGCAGGAACTGGAAGAGGTCAGTGAATTAATTATAGACTTAAACACTTTGACAAGTGACAACTTACATCATTAAATTACTCTACACTGTATTAATGTGTTCATCTTTTTTAACTAGGTAAAGGAAAGTCTCCCATGGAATTGGTGGACGAAGAAGATGAATGGGTGGAGGTTGAATCCGATGAAGGAGAAGATGATAGGGGCATCAGATATCATGATGACTCCTTAGAAGACCCCACTAGCGATGATGATGATATTGGAGATGAAGAATAGAAAGATTCATTTTTGTGTGACAATATACGAATAAGATTTGAATGTGTTAACTTGTTAATTTTAACTTTTACTACTTGCTCTACTCTCTTTCTTAACTCTCTTGAGATTTGGTAATTTAGTGGAATTCGCATATCAAATGTGTTTATGTTTTTAAGATTTGATATCAGCATTCAAGCATTCCCGATCGCTCCTAAGGTAAAAGTTATAGCCTCACTTATTTTTATGCTTATTTAAGTTATTTTTTTCACATGATATGTTGTTTCTCATTTTTCTAGAATTAATTATATTTTTTTAAGCACGTTTTTTTAAAAAAACTGAGGCTTACGCCTTGCCTTTTTTTAGAGAAAACGCATCAGTTCCCGAACTAGCCTTCTTAAACTTTAATATGCCTACCATGTACGAACACCCCTTTAATAAAGTGATATAGAATCCACAACACCTCACATTCTTGAAGCCAACACCTTAGAGATAATCTTGTATATGCTTCCCACTAGTGAAATAGACCTATAATCTTGATGTCTTCCGCTCCAAATACTTTTGGAATCGGAACTAAAAAAAGTGGCATTTGAGCTTTTCTCAAGGTTCATATAAAGAAAAAAAAACTTTTCTCAAGGTAAGCCGATTTGTGAAAATTTTCCATAACCTTCATAAAATATTCCTTGATAATCTCCTAGCTAAAGAGCAACCATCGAGACCCAACGCTCAGTCGCCACTAAGTACCTTGAGAGCCTAAAGAACCTCCTCCTCAAAAGGCTTTTCCAACAGATTGCAGGATTCCGGGGAAATCCTCTCGAACTGCATACCATCAATTGTAGGGCGAAAGGTCCGCGGTTCAGCATATAGGGAAGTGTAAAATTGCACCACAAACTTCCAGATATGGTCTTCCTCTTCTATTAATGTGGCCATCAAAATACGACCATCTGCATAGGATTGATCACGGTGAGTTTGGTTCCTTCTAACGTAATATGGCAGTAACAGTGAAAAGGAATCATTGGTTTTGAGTTCTTCTTGGCTAATAATTGATAAGGATACCAATTTCAGCTGCTTTATCCTCCCTGATTAACAATGTCTGTTGAAACCTCAATGCCAATCATCATTAAGGGTTTGATGGCTATTTTACATTTTGTTTATACCAGCATGAACTTAAGTATCAAACAATTAAACAAAGGAATAATGGGTTAAACAAAGCTACATAGCATATGAAATGGCATTCATATTTTGTTTCACTTTCTGCTTTTATAAAATCAAGCATAATGTCTTAGAACTTAGGCTGCCTCGTCCTTTTGGTAATAACATTGTGAAGTAAAGGATTTGAGGTCCTATCAAGAAAGGGATATTCTTGTGATAGATTAAAGAATTGCTTTTCATGAGTAGAGGAAAAAAGGGGATAAGTCATCAAACATGAAGTACTAAAACTAGAAATGGTTACAAGAAAATGTCAAATCAAAAATTTGACAAGAACTACAGAATATGGGGTCCTTGCAACTATATAAACTTATGTGATACTTCGAGCTTTACTGAATATTGTGAGCGTTTCCTTTGTAATAATTTATTTACAAAATAAGGGTCATGTGGATAGCTCTAAATAGAGTCGAATGGCAAAATAGGATTCATGTTGCCGACCGCAAGTATTTCGGATAAGGGCGTAGATAATATGATGATGAAGGATCATGGGGAGTGTACTCACAGCTAGAGCCTCGAGGCCTCCTGTCTGGGATGGAGGAGTCATATCCCGATTGACAGAAACAATGTAATGTCCTTGCAGGAGATCAATCGCATCCTTCACATTTGTCCAAGAAAAGCTTTTATCAGGACTAGACTCAAATATTTCATGCAAGAATCAATTCAGAGGATTAAAAAGGTAAAGGTAGCATTTATTTATCCATCAATTCAAGCAACAAATGAAACTGATGTCCTAAGCAGCTCAAACAAGAAAGTTCCCAAGAAATCCCATCACTTTATCTCGAGATAATATAGAACGGAATCAGATTACACAAGAAAAGTTCCAACAAATGAAGATCTTGCAAAAGAGCTTAAAATTAGAGGGCAAAATAAACCATGAATCCCAACATGTTTAATTCCAGCCTAAGCTAGTGACACTGGGTACTAGATATAAATACAGATGGAGTGAACAATGACATGGGTGGCAAACCAATCATCCTCATGGTGCTAGAATGTGTTTTATACAGGATGCACAAAAGATAAGTATCACAAATTTATCAGCATAAATGCTCAACAAAGCTTCTGGTATACATTTTGGACATATGCACAAAATCTCTAATATAAAATAATCCCAAAAAGAAAGTCAAAGAAAGTCAAGAAGTGATGATACAACTGAAAACTATGACCATAATCTGCTATTTCCAGAGCTAAATACAAATGAACAAAAGATACCAAAAAAAAAACCAACCTGTTTTGTCCCGTCACAAAAATTATTCAGGTAATAGCGGGCAAGGGCATTCCACCCGTCTTTCAAGATTCCCTGAATTGTCCGTTTGCCGCATCTAGAAATTCAAACAATTCGATATACATTTCAATATAAATAAATAAATCTCCAAAATATATTTCACTGCATGATTATTTCGTAATCTTAGAATTGATCGTACAATGAACCGCCATAAATTGTCAACAATGCAAGGCTAACTACATTCCCGCAACATGGAGTAGCCCACAGAGTTATAAAAAATTTAAAATCAAGATGCATTCACCAAGGCAATCTCAGAAAATATACACAGAAACTACATCCAGTTTAATGCATAATCCTCAATCTGGGTGCCATTTTCTACAGTAAGCAATAATGCTTAAACAAGAGGAACCCACTCTGTAGTGAGTCGAAGAAAAAGTACCTGACAAAATCCCCTTTCAAAGCGGGAGTACCAGAATACTGAATGCTTATCTCATCTCCATGATTAGCCCACACTGAAATTTAGAAAAAAATGTGAAAACATGCGCAACAATGGAACTATCTAAAGTCTTTCATAGATCTGATAGGTAGACATTATATTGCTCACCCACGAAAAAGTGAACAGGTGGACATTATATTCAATGTAATAAAAACAAATGAACCAGAAATAATAGTAAAAAGTACTCACATATTTTAAAGCTTTCATCAAAATTTGGATATGTGCTAATAGTTTCATCAGCACCAAAAACCCCTATTCGACGAAGTTGGCTTTCCAACATTTTTCTTCCAATCATGCTCTGTTGACCACAGTTCAGTATCACCAGATGGGTTTATTGCAACACTGGAGCAAGATACATGAACAAGTAACAAAACTAGTGACCACACAACAGCACATGATAACAACAAAAAATGCAAATATGGTGGACACATACAGCACCCAGCATATGTTAGGTTTGTCTCTTGGATGCACAAGCAGTCGAGAAAAAATGTAAGTAAAGAATAAGAGAGAGCAGATATTGAGCATCCATTCTATGACGAGCCTTTTTCGCATTATATTCAAACCACACATAAAAAAGTCTGATGAGGAAAGATGCTAATGAATTACAACATGAACTACAGTATACTGGCATGTTGGATCATAATCATCCATTTCAATTAAAACTGAAGCCTTGCCTGCGATGAGCACATAGATTAAAGCTAGATATCTTGTGAATCGCAACTACAAATTTGGGAAAGAATGTCAGTCACACATGTAACACCACAACGATAAAAGTGGATGAAAGCATGTTACAAAAAAAATGACTTTCTATATTTTTACTTTGGTCGTAGAGGTGCAAGTTTGCTTTCTGAAAATCTGAAGCTTATGAGTCTTGTTGAAGGTTTTAGGAAGGGCCCCTAATTTCCCATCCCCAATTTGCCAATGACATTATTAGCTTCCTCAATTGGTGCTGATGTTAGATAATCTTCAAGAGATTCTTTAATGCTTTGAGCTCATTTCCAGTCTTCACAAGATCTATAGAAAAGTCAAGTTATTGGCAATGGAGAAGATAAAGATGGTCTCTTTGAAGAGTGTGCATAGGTAGAGTGCTTGCTTGGTTCCCTTCCAATCACCTATGTTGGTCTTCCAATGGTGTTAAGGAAAGATCGACTAATATTATGGATCTGGTGATTGAAAGAGTTAAGAGAAGTACTTGAAAGTAAAGTTTCATGTGTCTTTCCAAGATTCTTACATCCGTTGCCAAGCAGGCAAGCACTTAAAAATATTTTCTTTGAGATGTAGGGGCTCGAAAAAGAGGTACCATTTGGTTGATTGGAAGGTAGTTCATAAACCGAAAAAGATCAGTGGGTTGGAGATAAGGAGATTGAGAGTGATGAACAAAGCTCTTCTAGACAAGTGACTTTGGAGGTTTGGGGAGGAAAGTGGGCTCTTTAGCATACCTTATCCATAAAAAATTTAGTAGTAGAGATAGGGGATGGAATAGTAGTGACATCACTATTACCTATGGGAAGAATGACGAAGAGCTTTGAAGATTTCAGGGAATCCAGTTCAAAGTTGAAAGTAGCGATAGGATCCCACTTTGGGAATATGAATAATGTGGTGTGGGCAAACTTTGCAATCTTTGTCCAAGGCTCTTAACAGTTGGTTCCCATCATAAATCTACCAGTGAACTACTACTTTGCCAGGAAAAATGGGGGTGGTTTGGAATGCAGTTTCTTAGGAAGAGGTTTGCTGGAAAGGGAGATTGTCGAATGTATAAATCTCTTTAACGTCTCAAGGAGACTTTCATCCTAATAGAGAAGGAAGACACTCAACTATGGAAATGTAAAACTACAGATTTTTTTTTTGTTCGATCTCCCTAGAAATTCTCACGGGCTTCTTGCAGAAGAGGCCACCAGTGGGGAAAACATGTTCCCTTTGGACAGTTGTGCTTAAAAAAATCCTCACGATAGACCATTTAGTTTGTAGAGAGCAATCTTTTCTTAATCAGTGTGATATGTGCAAAAAAGATGAGGAATATGTGAGCCATCTCTTTATACATTGAGGTCACTATTCATTCGTGGTGTTATTTCTTAGGTTTCTTCGGCTTGTCTTGGGTCCTTCATAAGGACATGGCAAGACTTATTTTGGGTTGGCCTAGTGGCCTGTTTGGCTCCGAAGGAAAATTTTCGTGGTAGATCCTTCCATATGTTTGTTGTTGGGGATTATGGAATGAGGGGAATAGGAAAATCTTTGAAGAAAGAATCCGTTTCTTACCTAATACAATGCTATTTGTAGATTGATGTTGGATTGGACTCTTGTTTTGAAAAAAATTAGTGGTATCCAAGTAGTGGATCGTATTGGAAACTGGGACAACATTATTTATAGTAATGGAAGGAGTTCAAGATGTGCTAAACCTCCTTGAGAAAAGCCAAAAGAGGCTGTATAAAACTCAATTTTGATGGTAGTGCTTTCGGCTCACCCGGGACAGTCGGGATTGGTGGAGTCTTTTGAATCACAGAGGTAGAATCCTAAAACCTTCTCCAGACTATTGGCAAGGAAAAAAAGCCACCATATTTTCAAGGATAACTTCGAAGGCCAGTTAGAGGTAGAAAAGAACTTGGTGAATGCTATTAAGTGGGCAGAACGGAGGTGACAAGAAAGGACCTTGGAGCAACTTGTTAATGTGATAGCTTCTCTCATCACTTAAGAAATGCAAATGATGTACCAACTCCCAGGCTAGAAACGGTGTAAATCAAAGTTTATTGTACATAGGAAATTGTATTCCCTAATGTTATATAGTACTTACCTTTACTTACAAAACAAAAAATTCTACAATACAATATAACTGACAGAAAATATTAAGAAAAAAACATCTTTGTTTTTTTGTCATTCCAACACTATTAGCTACTACATATAGACGGAAGAAACTGACTTGAGACAAATTTAACTTACCTGTGTAACATTTGTACGGTCTAAACAATCGATACAATTGGTCCTTACAACTCCAAGTTGCTCTTCAACTTTCTCACCCTTTGCATTCAACAAAAAGTACCTACCAAATTCCGACAAAATAAACAAGTAATACAGAGAAAATCAAGCCATGGACATACCAAAGTTACGCTCCACCAAACATTGTCAGAAAATTCAAAATATATGCGGACATAGTCAGAAGAGCACATAAATAAGAACGCAAGCACAAAAGTGTGCTTGTATACAGAAAATAAATGGAAAAAACCTATAACATCTCCAATGAAATAGTTGAATTTATCAATCATCCCATTCCAGCATTAATTCCAGTTTACCCCCTGACAAAGTCTGGTGAGTATATCTGCTGGGACTGAGAGTGCAGTTATATATAAATGTACGACTGCACCTTTGAGAGAATATCTTAGACTAATTTTATGTCCCTGATCTGTATTTTAACATGCGAGCCCCATTTGGGTGTCTATTATAAATTCCTATTGTCATTCAAAAGCGTCTTAGCAATTAACGGGTTTTCTTTTCCAATGGTATCCCAACGGTCAATGGACATTTCTACCATCTAACTGGTAAATTTTTACCGAGCATGAGTGAAAAATGAAGCGAAAACCCATATTTTTCAGACTATTCATATACACCAATGGTACAATTCTATTTGTGTTGTAGATTTATATCTAAATATATAAAATATAATTTCTATAAGTTTGTTAATGTTAATAAATGCCTGTTATTAAGTTAATAAATCTGCATTGAGCAAATGAAGTTAAAAGAAATTTAAAATATAATAAAAACACAAAGTTCCTGCTAATTAATGAAGAATAACAAGATTGTTCTGATACAAATCAAATAAACAAAGATCTTCAAGTTCATTAAGCATAATAAAAGTTACATCATAAAATTGATATGTATTAAGCCCTACTTAAATACTCTTTGGCATGTGAAAAGGAAATCATACCCATTTTTCTTGAGGAAATCTGCAATTTGATCATAAAGGATAGAGAGACGCTCAAAACGAATATGACCACAAATCTGATGGAAATCGAAGTGCAGATACCTACAGTAATCAGTTGGTGAGCAGAGAACAAGGGCAAAATTAGGGGGAAAGAAAAATTAAATGCATAAGAAAGTTAATGATTTACCCTGTATCATCACTAACAACATGCTGCATTGCATCGGCATATTTTTCGCTCAGGCGTCCCTCACTTCCATGCTGATGAGAGATAAAAAAAATGGCTAAGGAATGAACAGCTTAAAAGCATTTCATAGATGCATACAAATAAATATATACACTTCCGCACACAATACATCAATAAATGCCACATGTCTGTGTTCACGGACACATGCAGCATACATTGATCAGAAAATGAATAATTTTCTCCCAGCACCACCAACCCTCTAAATTCTCCCAGCACCACCAGTTTATAAACCTAACGCACCACCAGGTAGTCTACGAAATGACGACTACAATAATAACATAAGATCACACTCGTAGACACATATTCATGAAACACTCATACATGTGTTTGAGCTTAGAGAGATTTATAGAAGTATCTGCGAATTCACGTATGTGAATGACCAAAAATTATGAACATGAGTATGGTCGAGTAAACAATGCAATTATAAGGAAAATACCAAGGATGAGTGAACTTGAGAAATACATCCCTAGATATACCTCATTGACAAGATCCACAGCTAAGACCGACCCATATCTTTTTCTTAAATCCAAAAAGTGACGTTCAACTACTCGAGGCTGCAAACGAACACAGTATGACAGGAAGCAATTAAAAGATGGACAGAACTGAATTGTATAAAAAACAATCCCATGCAAAAAAAAAAATAATAATGGGAAAATAACTAAATGGGACATATACTGTGAAAATACTCACTGCCTCCTCAAGTCTCACAATCTCAAACTTAGGTTTGTACGTCAAATCAACAATCTGCTCCCATAATAATGGAATAGACCCTCGAACCTGCAAAAAGAGTATCAGAAATAAACAGATTGTACTGTCAACATTGTGCATCATTCACTGACCAATATATATCATCACCAAAAATTAGCTCTTAACTCATCTGCATGTGGTCCCCACATCCATTAGTCATTATATTAGTAAGAATAGCATGAGTAAACGTATCCCAGCCCATATATATATATAAACAAAGCACCCCTCTAATAAATGCGAGGAAGATTTAAATATTCCGAGAGATCATCCATATAAGCTGTTGAGATATCATCGTAACTATTTAAAAGACACCCCACAGAGTAACTTCTGAAAATTTGTAATTATGGTCATCAAACCATCGCAATAACCTACTTAAAACAGTAAAAGAACCAGTGCTCTAAAAGGTGTTTGAGGCTTATGCTTCAAGGCTCACCTCAAGGCGAGGCTTTCCCAAAATGCCCCAAGGCTTATTAGAAAAGCGTAATAGCTCATGCGGTATACACCTCATCCACTGAGGCTTTTAAAAAGACTGACGCCTCAAGATTTTTACATGTTTTTTAATGCTTCATGATAGAGGCATGTGCCTCACAAACATATGTTGGTGCCTAGTGGTAGCAATTTTAAGTTGTCACATACCTCATAAAATTTGGTTTACTTAGACCATCTCCAACCGTGCTCTATTTCTCCAACATGGAGAGCTGTCAGGTGGAATCCACCCTCCAACCGTACCCTAAAAGGGGTCTCCATTTTAGAGACCCCATTTTGAGTCTCCAAATTTGGAGACCCCGGATGGATCTCTAAAAGAGGTCTCTATCACTGTTCATGTAATATAATTCCTATTTTAACCTTTTTAAGTATTATATTAAATTTCAATACAAGTTGTGTCCTTTTACTTTTCAAAGGAATAGTGTTTTTAGAGATAAAGATAGAGATGGTGATTGGAGTTCACATAGTAACCAAGGTGTTGTAAAAGCACTTTATAAGAAAAAACATTTTTTTTGTGCTCCAAAATAGAGATCTCCATTGGAGATGATGCTCTTAACATGAACAGAACATCTTTTCCCATATGAATTGGATTAATGTTTTCCATAATTTTTCTCTTTTATTATAATAATAATAAATTTATTATTATTATTATTGTTACTATTGTTGTTGTTGTTGTTATTATTATTATTATGTAGTAAGGAAAAGGGCCAAAACCCACTCTACATGAGAGAAGATACGAGCTCAAAGAGAGCAACCACTATCTACAAATCAAAATAGTACAAAAGAATCATCGGTCTAACGCGCACAACCACCAGGTCCTAGATGGAATTTGCTCTATAGCTAGCACCTAATGTGAGGCCAGATATGTAGAAGGAAAGCACCCATTCTAAACCCCAAACTACGAGCTAAAACCCCCACATTAGCCACATTTCCCACTCCAAACGCCTTGCTCTTAGATAAATTACTACGTAGTCCAGACATTGCTTCAAAGTACCAGAGAACACATCTCGAGTATCTAAGTTGACTATACAAGGCGTTGGTGAAGAAAATAGTAGCATCTGCGAACTGGAGATGCTGGGCCATTACCAGTCACCTTGAAACCTTCTATTACTCCACCTTCCTCAGCATTTCCTATTAATACGATAAGGGCCTCCTCTACTACAATAAACAAGAAAGGCAGTGGATCACCCTGCCTAAGCCCTTTGGAACTTCTGAAGTACCTGCGAGAACCATTGACCATGACCAAAAAGGACACTGACAAAATGCACACTTTAATCCAATGATCAAAGGAACTCCACCCAACATGATCATAAAAGCCTTCTCCATATCAACTTTACAAAGGACACCCAACTCACATGATCGCATTCTGGAATCAATACATTTATTGGCAACCAACAGTCCATCCAAAATCTGCCTCCCCTTCACAAATGCCCCTTGAGAAGGGAAAATAACAAAACCCAGAACCTCCTTGAGTCTTGTAAAGTAAATTATGGTTTTGAGATAGGAAGAGGAAGGAAAAGAATGGAAAGAAAGACGAGGAAGTCGAACTAGTGTCTTAAAATTACGCTAGTCGACTCTCACAATTATTATATATACTAATGTTGTAATAAAGGTAAAAGTACATAAATACCCATGTGTTACATTAATACTCCCCCTCCAGCTAGCGCATATACATCATATATACCCAGCTTGGAACATAAGAAATCACTCCTCGTGCGACTCAACGCCTTGGTAAATACATCAACTAACTAATGTTCTAACTTCACATATGGAGTACAAATGTCACCATTTTCAACTTTTTCTCTGATGAAGTGGCAATCGACTTCAATCTATTTGGTCCTCTCATAAAAAGTAGGATTATAAGCAATATGGACAGCCTCTTGATTATCACAAAACAGAAGAATAGGAAGATCAACTGCAAACCATATCTCCTGAACAAGATTCCTCAACCATGTCAACTCATTAGTAGTGTAAAGCATAGCACGATACTTAGCTTATGCGCTAAACCGAGCCACCACACTATGTTTCTTACTCCATCACAACACAAGGTTCCCACCAAGGAATGTGCAATATCCTATAGGGTAGATCTACTATCAGATAATGAGCCAACCCAATCAGCATCTGCATAGCTCTCAACACGTAAATGACCATGCATATATATAACAGATCACGGCCAAAAGCTCCCTTAAGATATCTCAGAACACAAATCAAAGCCTCCCAATGTGGGATTCGAGGCTCTTACATAAATTCACTTACTACCATAACAGCATAAGAAAATTCCAATTAGTGATGGAAAGATAATTAAGCTTGCCAACCAGTCTCCAATACCTTCCAGGATTATTAAACAATTCTCCCTGATCAACAATAAGTTTCACATTAGGATCCATTGGAGTATAAAAACATCAGCCCTTTGATATTAAGAATGATCGAATTCGTATCGAATTAATAACATACTTTAATTGTGACAAATTAATTCCAACATTTGACCGAGCAACTTCAATACCCAAAAAACAAAGGAAAACCTGATCACATTGAAATCTCCCTCAAAGCACAGGGAAGATTCCAACATCCTTAACACGAAATCAAGTCCATGCCCAAAAAAAGAAGGATCTCAACGTCCTATCATTACGATGGAAGGCAGAGCTCTCCACCCACAGCCTCTTCTACCATATACCTCTTCCATAAGAGCACCAATGTATTCTCCAATTTGGTTTCTTTTAATACCACAATGTTTGCTTCCATCTCGTAATAAGATTACGTGCGATCAATCTTCTATCCTTATTCCCCAACCCCCTCACATTTCTGTTGTAAATAAGGTTGTAACCAGTAGATGAAGGTTGTAGATAGAAGAGGGAAAAAAGTGTAATGGAGGCGGAAGGTGGAGAAAGAGATTAGGGTTAAAGAGAGAAGTTGTAGGAAGAGGAGAGAATGAATTGTGTTAATTCATTCTCCCGCACTCACTGTATATATATATATATGATAGAGAGAAACCCTACAAAGGAGAACACTATTCATGTGACACTATTCACGTGTTACTATTCACGCGACACTATCCACGTGAATAGTGAAAACCCAAAAAAGGCCCCACGTGGGAAGTGGGACGCAGCCCACTTGAGACACCCACGTGGGTGTATTACATAAACTCCAACACTCCCCCTCAAGCTGGTGCGAAGATATCCATCATGCCCAGCTTGCCAATCAAGATATGAAGAATAAACCTGTTCACCCCCTTTGTGAGTATGTCAGCAACCTGTTCCTGTGTTCTCACATACGGAGTACAAATCAATCTTTGTTGAAGTTTCTCTTTGATGAAGTGACGATCAGCTTCAATATGCTTGGTCCTATCATGCTGGACTAGGTTGTGAGCAATGCTGAAGGCAGCTTTGTTGTCACAGTAGAGGCTCATTGGCTCTGTCACCTGGAGTCCCAGTTCCTCAAGCATGGTCCTCAACCAAAGGAGTTCGCACACACCATGTGCCATAGAGCGAAATTCTGCCTCTGCACTGGATCGAGCTACAACTGGCTATTTCTTGCTTCGCCAAGAGACAAGATTTCCTCCAACAAGGGTACAGTATCCTGACGTAGACCGACGATCAGTAACTGAACCTGCCCAATCTGCGTCAGTATATGCTTCCACTCTAAAGTGTCCATGTCGCCCGAACAGTATTCCACGACCTGGAGAACCCTTGAGGTACCGAAGAACTTGGTGAACTGCCTCAAGATGTGATGACCGTGGTGCATTCATAAACTGACTGATAACACTAACAGCGTAAGCAATATCCGGACGGGTGTGTGCCAAGTAGATCAGCCTACCAACCAATCGCTGAAACATAGCGACATCCTCAAGGGTGTCACCCTCCTCAGAATTCAGCCGATGGTTCTGATCAATTGGAGTCTCTGCTGGTCGAGCTCCCAAATACCCAGTCTCATCCAGAAGGTCCAATACATACTTCCGTTGAGAGATGAAGATGCCCTTCTGAGACCGAGCAACTTCAATTCCCAAGAAGTATTTCAGTGGCCCCAAATCCTTTGTCTCAAACTCCAAGGACAAGAATGTCTTCAGCTGCTTTATCTCTTTAGGATCATTCCCAGTGATGACAATGTCATCAACATAGACGATCAGTGCCGTGGTACTAGTCTGCTGGTGCTTCACAAACAACGTGTGATCAGCCTGACTCTACTTGTAACCCACTCGTCTGATCGCACTGCTAAACCGCTCGAACCATGCCCTTGGAGATTACTTTAGCCCATACAGGGCTTTCCTTAACTTGCACACTTTGTCGTCACTTCCAGCAAGTGTCAACCCAGGTGGTAGTTTCATGTACACCTCTTCTGTCAAATCTCCATGCAAAAAGGCATTCTTCACATCTAGTTGATGCAATGGCCAGGACAAGTTGGCAGCTAAGGATAGAAGAACTCTGACTGAGTTCATCTTGGCCACAGGTGCAAAAGTCTCCTAATAGTCTATCCCATATGTCTGAGTGAATCCCTTGACAAGTCATGCCTTGTATCGTTCGATTGACCCGTCAGCTTTATGTTTCACTGTAAAGACCCATTTGCACCCCACAGGTTTCTTTCCTCTGGGTAGTTGAACAAGTTCCCATGTTTTGTTCTTCTCAAGAGCCTGCATTTCATCCATCATAGTTTCTTTCCACTTTGGGTGACTAAGTGCGTCTGCAACACTGGAAGGCAAAGAAACAGAGGCAATACTGACAAAATTCTAATATGACAGAGACAGAGACTGATACGAGACAAAATGTGAGATAAGGTGTTCCGTACAAGTACGTACACCATTCCGAAGTACAATAGGGAGGTCAATATCAATGCTCATATGATCGTCAGAAGTAGGAGATGCATGTGGCTCAAGAACAGAAATAGGAACTGAGGCAGGGACAGAAGCAATACCTGGAACTGGATCCGAGGGGAGACTTGCAGATGTAGGCGCAGGGACAGTGGCTTGTCCTTTCTTTTTGGTTCTGACATATACACGCACATCAACTGCAGTAGTGGAAGTGTCATTGTCACTAGACTGAGGTCCCGGCATAGGAATAGAGACAGGCAGAGGGCTGGGGACACTCTCTTCTGCAACATCACGCTCCCCCTGAAGAAAGGTCTGCTCACCAAAGAAGAGGATGGACTCAGCGAATGTGACATCCATAGAGATGAAGCGACGACGGGTAGCAGGATGATAACATTTGTACCATTTTTTATTAGAGGGGTACCCCAAGAAGATGCACTTTAAGACCCGCAGATCTAACTTGTCCCTTGAAGAACGATGAATATGGACATAACAAACACACCCAAAGACCTTTGGAGGAACAACGAAAGCCGGGCGGTCAGGAACCAGGAGAGATAGGGGAGTCTGAAATCCGAGAACCCGAGAGGCATACGATTGATGAGGTAAGCAACAAGTAAGACAGACTCAGACCAATAGTGTTTCGGAACCTGCATGCCTAACCGGAGAGCACTCTCAACTTAAAGAAGGTGACGATTTTTTCTCTCAGCAGTCCCATTCTATTGAGGTGTCGAAGGGCACGAGGTCTGATAAACAATGCCATGTGAAGCAAAGTAGGATTTCAGACCCCCATCGAGGTATTCCCCCCCATTGTCAGAGCGAAGAATCTTAAGAGTGGTATGGAACTGAGTGGTAACCATCTTATGGAACTCTTGGAAAATGGAGAATACAGCATCTTTGGTTCGCATAAGGTACACCCAGGTACAACCACTAAAGTCATCTACAAAGGTAACAAAGTACCAATATCCAAACAAAGAAGTCACAGGCGCGGGGCCCCACACATCAGAATGCACAATAGAAAAAAGAGTAGTACTTTTATTCTCACTAATGGGAAAAACAGAATGACAATGTTTGGCCAGTTCACATGTTTCACAATGAAACGGAACTGCAGAAACAGAAGAGAAAGCAAGAAAGACACGCTTTAAGACTGACACGGGTACCTGACCTAGCCGGTTATGCCAAAGCATTAACTGGTCTTTATTGACTCTACTACTAGTACTGATGCTAGACTGGTGTGCAGATGCAGAAATCGAAGAATCTAGGATGTATAAGCCATCGTCCACACGTCCACTTCCAATCGTCTGCCTCGACTCCAGATCCTGAAACACACAGTGAGAAGGAAAAAACGTTACACTGCAGTTAAGACTTTTGCTAAGACTACTGACGGATAATAAATTAGCGGTAAATTGCGAAACATGCAAAACAAAAGACAAAGAGAGAGCTGGTGTGGCATGAACATCCCCTTTTCCAGAGATAGAGGAATAGGTGCCATTAGCTATCCGAACTTTGCCACGACCAGAGCAAATACCATAACTAGAGAAAACGGATGACATACCAGTCATGTGATCAGACACCCCTAAATCAAGGATCTGAACACGAGCTCCCTCAAAGCTCGGATGAAGGCCGGAGAGAAACTGGAAGATCCGAGAACGTTCAACCATCGCCTTGAAGGACTTGACGTCATCTGCGCACTTGGGGGAGTAACTCTGGTAGTGATCGATCTCCTCCCATTTGCTTCGAAGGGAAGCATAATATGTACCAAGCTTCATCTCCCCCTGACGAAGACAAGATATCTCTTGTTCTAGTTTATAGAGCTTGGTGAAATTGCCCACCTGGGAGTATGTCTGAGATACGGCATCCCAAACATCTTTGGCCGTTGGTAGGAACATAAACCCTTTGCTGATCTGGGTTTGCATCGAGTGAAGAAGCCAGGACATGACAGTCAGGTTATCCATAACCCAAATCCGATGAGATTTGTCCTTCGGATCTGGTTCTTTAGTAGCACCTGTCAGATACTCACTGTAGCCCACAGCCCCCAATGTACATGAGAGCGAAAGTCTTCCATTCTAGGAAGTTGGTGCCATCGAGCTTCACAATGGTGATGCAGAACTGAGGGTTGTGATCTCCATGAGAGCCATGAGTCACAGGACGATCCTCAGAGGAAGAGCTAAAAATCACAGATGTGGCCTCGGGGGAACTCATCGGAGCAGGACCACCAAAAATAGCAGGTAGTGTACCGGAGGCTCCCAGAAAACCGAAGCGAAGTCTAGAGGATCCCTAAAGGCCCAATGAGTGGTGCGCCTAGGACAGGAGGGCCCAGAGAGGTCTAATTTTGAAAGAAAATCAAAACCCAAAAAGTAACGGGGGATCCGGGTGATTTTTGGAAACTAGGGTTTCGACGATTAGAATTCGTCGAATCAAGTTTCGAACTGTTCCACGAGCAATACTGAAGAGGGCGACAAGGTCAGAGGGGCCTGCTGTTGCACGAATATCACAAAAAACCAAAACCCAAAAATCCTCAAAAAACGTATTGGTCGGAAAAACGCTGGAGAAGCTTGAAAAGAAGATAAACTGGATCTCTGATGCGGCTGAGGGAAAAAACTAATTAGGAAATAAGAGCCTCTGGTGTTTTGCCTCAAGATTAATCCCCGGATAGCGCAGGAATGATCTCTGCGATTTCTTCAAAAGTTCTCATCAGCTCCGGATGCTCACATAACCATCTTAAATCGGAATGGAGTCTCTAGGGGGCAAAGACACATGTCCTAGAGCTACCATGCTCTGATACCATGTTGTAAATAAGGTTGTAACCAGTAGATGAAGGTTGTAGATAGAAGAGGGAAAAAAGTGTAATGGAGGCGGAAGGTGGAGAAGAAGATTAGGGTTAAAGAGAGAAGTTGTGGGAAGAGAGAATGCATTGTTAATTCATTCTCCCGCACTCACTGTATATATATATATGATGGGGAGAAACCCTACAAAGGAGAACACTATTCACGTGTTACTATTCACGTGACACTATTCACGCGACACTATTCACGTGAATAGTGAAAACCCAAAAAAGGCCCCACGTGGGAAGTGGGGCGCAGCCCACTTGAGACACCCACGTGGGTGTATTACATAAACTCCAACAATTTCAAGAAATAATTTTTAGCTTCATGAGGGTATATCATCATTTGCCCCCACCCCTTCCTTCGACTACTTCTCTTGCCAAAAATGCCATCTAAGATGAGTTGACAAGAGAGATTATGGACTTCTCTAGGCGTCTTTGACTTCCTCCCACCTCTTGAACTTCCCTCCTTTTTTATAATTAATAACAAAAAGGATTGTATTAGAGCATATGTGGACATACAAGGAGGGAAAAGCATTCCCAAAGATAACAAACAAGAAGAATAAAATGTTACAAAAGGGAGATAATATATCCAAAAAGCTTAAAATATTACATCTCCAAAAAGAACAAATTCCCAATTATCCACAAAATTCGTGTACTTAAGGTTGTGGACTCCTTCAAAATGGATGCCCAAGCTATGATCAATCTACCAATGTAAAGGCAAATATCTAGCATTTCCCAACTTCGATCCTCAAAAATATGGTTGTTACGTTCCTTCTAAATACACCAACAAAAAGCCAAATGAAGGATTTTCTAAAAGGATTTTACCCGCAAGTCCGCAACTGAAACCTATTCTAGGCCAGGAATTGAAGATATCCACAATTTACTTGCAAAAGACCATCTCGTGGCCAAAGACGGGGAGAAAAACCCCAAACTGCATGCACAACCTTGCAATTGATAAATAAAATATTGATATTTTCTTCATTCTCCTTACACATAATGCATGTATTCGGAATTTCCATATTACGATGAACAAGGTAGTCAACAATCAAAACATTATTAACCCCTAACCATAAGAATGCCTCTACTTTAGGAATCTATTTAAGAACCAAGCATGGAATTGGAATTGCAAATTGCAAATCTAGATATTGTGATTCTTTGTAATTCCCAAAATTAGAAACCTCAGCCAGCATGTCGTAAAAAGCACACCGAGAATAAGCCTATGGAGTCCTTCCACACCCAACTGTCTTCTGCCTCCACTGATAAATAAGCATCATTGAAATGCATCAAAATATAATTGCATTTATCAACTTCTCTCTCCAAGAGGTTTCCTCTAATCAAAGGGCACCAAACAACTCATTTTTCCTCAAAAAATAATGACTTAAAGGAAAACCTTTAGTGGGGACCAACATATAAAGACAAGGGCATAGGTCGTTTAAGGAGTTCCAACTCCACACACTCATCTTCCCAGAATCTAACCCGATGACAAATTTGCACCTCAAAAGCCACACCTTTGATGAAGTCTTCATGTGTCTTCATTATTCCTTTCTAGACACCAACCCAATAAGAGAGCCACCTTCTTACCATCCCAGTTACACTAGCAAATGCCATATTTTTTTAGCAATAACTTGTCTCCACAGAGCAACATCCTTACTAAATCTCCACAGTCATTTTCCTAGCAGAGCGTAGTAAGAACAAAAAAATCTTCAATCTCATAATCAAGACCCCAATTCAAAACAAGATTCCTTTCAGCCACCTCTTTCAAATAACTATTAGTTGCTATTATAGAAACTGGACTCCCCACACACTGCTCCTGCACATCCACACCCACCTTGTTCTGAACAACAAGCTAATTCCTCTCAAATGCATGTGGGTTGCATTTGAGGAGTTAGTTGCTAGTTTTATTTGCTTTTTAGACTTAGTTTTTATTTTTATTGAGTTTTGGGGGCTCATTGTAATTTTGCTTAGTTTAAGTTGAATTTTTTTAGACCATTGGATTTTATTAGTTTATTTGGATGGTCTAGATTAGATTAGGTTATTTGAGTTAGTAAACCACCGTTATGTTATTCTCTCATTATGAATGAAGAAATAGAAAATCTCTTTGAGAAATCTCATGTGAACAGAATTTTGGTGTGAAGCCATCCTCTCTTGATGTGAAGCCACTGCCAAACTAACCTGGTTCAAAACCAAGGTAATCTTTCTCTTTTCTCTTCTCTTAATCTCTTCCATCTTTTCTTTTTCTTTTGGTAAGTTTTTATGATCTAGAAACCATAGCCGTCCCAATCCTAAACCCTATCCTTAATTCCCAAACTTCACCCAACGACCCCTCTACCCTTCCCATACCTAGTTGCACACCCCACCCCACCACCCCCCCCCCCCCCCCCCCCCCACCCCACCCTTGCTATTAGAGCCCTACGGCTCACACTCCATCCCTCTTTGGTGCCTGCAGCATGCCAGCACCTACTAGGAGGTGTTCTCCCTTCTAGCTGGCCAAGACCTCAAAATCTCCCAAATCAACCCCCTTTACTCCTATAAGCCTGGGGCACATTCTATAGGGCCCAATAAACCCTACGGCCCTGTCAAAACAGGAAAACTCCTCCTTTCCAAACCCTAAAAACCACTAGTTCTCTTTTTGGCCCACAACCCTCCTGAATAAGTTGATTCTTGCCTGAAACCCCAGAAACCTTTCTAAACCTAATTTTAATTGCTAAATCTTGGAAATGAATTAAGTGAACCTACAAGTGTTGATTGAACCCTAGGCTAGTGGAAGTCCAAACTTGGAAATGCTTAAAATAAAACATTGATACATAATATGATAAATTCAATAAGAGAAGGTGGGGCTCATGGACACATCAAATAGAGCTATTGTTATTAATGAAGATGCTGGGACTGAAAACAAATTTTCCTCTCATAGGGACCTGGATTTTATTCATGGGAAAGGGAAAGGAATGTTGATAGACCAGTCCCTCCGGCATACTAATTCCTCTGTTTCTGGATCATCATCCCATCCAAAGGGGGGGGGTTCTCAACCTTAACTTGGCTGGAAGGTGAAGGGCTTTTCTCAACCGTTGCATGTCTTAATTGCTTGGAGATGGAGGAAGTTCAGGGAAGACTACAAAACCATGGATGGAGACACAAGATCTTCTGGATTCGATTGATGGAGGCACTGAATGTGGTACGTCACATCTTCCTGATGGCCTACGATCTCTTCTAGGCCATTATGAAGAAGTTTCGGAGGACGATCTCGTCGGACCAAGTTTGTGTTTGATTTTTGATTGAGAATTTAGAATCTATTGATTCTCCTTTTGGCCCCCTTATTGCATGTTATTCCCCTCCGTTTAGTCCGGTTGTTCCCAACATTTTGGAAGGAACTCTAAATGGGATGTTGGTTTAGAAGGGAGATAGAGCTTTAGTCACTATTTTGGAAGAGATCAATCCTGTTGATGTGGTTCTTGGTAACTCATGTTATGTAAGATCCAAAAAGGGCAGGAAGACAGTGAAGTGGGCTGATGATGTTGAGGAAGAAGATGCCAATGTGAATGAATCTTTCCAAGATAGCCTTTTCTGAGGTTGAAAGGGGTGAGGCACCTTGATGATGTTATATCAGATTGCCACCCTCAATTAGTTTCAAGTCAGTTCGAGTAATTGGTTACAAAGGATATTGGGACATATGAAGAGGATATCTAGATGGAGTAAGATGTTTCTAAGTGGGTCCTAAGCAAGATTATGGGTTTGGGAATTTTTTGGGGATGTCTCACATGGGTTATGAAAATGAAATGAGGGAGTTGCTATGCAATAAAACTAGCATCTTTCCAAAAGCAAATAAAACTAGCAACTAACTCCTCAAATGCAACCCACATGCATCTTTCCAATGTGGAGGTTTCAAGATGCTATGCATGTGGGGTCTTCTGCTCCCACGATCATGGGGAACTCGAATTGGAGCCCACATAGTCATCAAAGTACAATGATAAGGGAATGGGTCCAATTCTCGTCCTCCTCCGGTACACTCTAGGGGACATCCTGATGTCCCCATCGAAATACTCATAAGATTTACGCCCCACGCATTGAGGCTTACGAATCACGCTTTAGGTCTATAAAGCGCCTTGCCCCAAGCCTCCATGTTTAAAAACATTGAAAGAACTAAATGCAAAGGAAGAGGGATGAATAAAATATGAAAAAATTCAGCACTGCAAGATCCTGTTATAACCTCTATGTTTGTACATATGCACAGCCACTACAGTTACCAATATGGTTATAATACAGCTAAACACTCATTAGTTGCATAGTGCCCTTTTTATTGGAGCCCATTGCTCATTTTTGTAATTCCACTAAATTTTTTTTTTATCGGTATAAATATGTATCATATAAAAGGGGGAGAACCCCACAAAAACATACACAAAGGCTTATCTAGCTCCTCAATCAAGGAGATTATATTTAAAGAAATAAACTAAAACAAGCAACTTCATTTTTTATTTTTTTTGATAAGTAACTTCATTATACGTTACCTGAACAAATGATGCTGTAAACCCATTCAATTGTACAATTTGCTCACTTTCAACAAAATTTGCAACATAGCCATCGGAATCAGCTCCTCTTCTCCACATCCGTGTACCTTCCAAAATAAGCAATTTAGTTAACAGTCAGATCAGGCTTTTGATGATGATGATGATGATGATGAATTAGCAATCAGATCAGCGTGACTACTTAAAAATATTTCTGATAGTTTTTCAACCAACATTATAAGGTCAAACTTGACTCAAATCGTTGATAAATGGTTGAGTTTTTAAAACTCAGTTAATATGAATCAAACATAATTAACTATATTTTAACATGACTACTTAAATATTACTGACAATAGTTTTTCAACAAAAGGTCCAGCTTGACTCTATGACTTGGAGAGTTTTTATAACAGTTAAAATGAATCATACATAAGTAACTATATTTTAACATATACTTTTAGTCTCTAGCTGTTGTTATGTAATCCGCATCATGCCCTTATCTTCAGGGGATAAGCTCCGGCACTCCAATGGGAACACATAATCACCAAAAAATAAAAAAATAAAACTATCAAACAATAAGGATAAGATTGATTCTCAAGTGGATTTTGGACTCTAGTGTCTGAGGCTTTGGTACTGGGGCTCAAACAAGGGTACTGTGCAATTACCCCCCAGTCCTGCCTCTTGTTCCCTTTTGTCAAAAGTACAGCACTTGGATCTCAACCAAATTGAGCAACCCAGCCAATTTCTGAGTATGAGCATTGATTTTTTAACTATGAATGATGAAGTTTGAAGAGTAACAGGTAGAGAAGAAAGTAACAATGGCATTCTTTACGAAAATAATAGTGTTCTATTTGTAAATGCAAGTTAGAGAGCATCAGTACTGACACGAAGAAACGTTATGGTACAAATTTTCTATTTGTCTAATATGAACCATCATCAGTTTTCAACCCAATGAATCTGATTGATCTGCCATTATAAAATAAGGTTGTAAAGATGACAGAAAATGATTAAACCATCAAAGGTAAAAGCTTGATATACTCAAATGTGAGAGAAAATCGATACCACAAGGATATAACATCATTAACTGAAAAACTACAAAAATCACAAACATCATGGTGCCCAATATGAGTTCCTCCTGTGCAGAACATTGTATCTGAAGTGGCACTAAACCAAAGCAATTCAAACAATTTAGAGCCAATGCCAAAATTCTAAAAGGTATTTGATGTTTTGTATTACCAGTTCTCCTTGTGCATCTTCGTGCAATCAGAGTAACATCAATTGTATTTTTTCCAATTGCTGTTTGAAAGTTCTGATAACCTGATAAGCAGTTAAGGTATAACTTCAAATGGTAAAAAAGGACGGAATATTTAAACCTGCTCATATATAAGCTGAACTAAATTAAGCAAATTTTGAACAGCCAACAAAAGCTAAAGTTAACAAAATAATAAGGATATTCCCTTGGACAACAGGAAGCAAGTATGGATCGAGCTGCGTATGGGATAAAAATAAGTAGGTGTCAGCAGCCACTGGATTACAATGGTTAAATGGTCATAAGGAAAATACACTGCAATATAACTCAAGCTTCAGAAACACATCTGACCTTATTATCTATGAGAACTTCCAACATGTAGTTATTCCAGAGAAACCTAGGATCTGCCTGTTGAAAAGCAACATTGCAAAGGCATGATGATGTAAATTTAATCAGCCCTTTCTCGGGGAAAAAAGGTCGCATAGACATTTAAGAAGGATGGATGTCATTAATATGGAGATTGAAACCATTTTCTGTACATAAAGGATTGGATTGTAGGCACAACCAACAGCAAGTAGGCCACCTTCGCTCGGAAGGTCAAGAGTTTTCCTCATTACAATCCTGAAAGATCATTCAAGGAGCAAATGAATAATTTACTCAATCAAAGGTTTACCTGTCTCCAAAGAGGAAGCAGCTTTGACTCATCACCCAAATCATGCAATCGCTGTGCACTGCAATACAGCATCATCAGAAGGTATAGACAAACAAAAGGTCTTACAATAAAATATTACAAAATGAGAGAACAGGTAATTTTGATGAAGAAAAAGAAACCGTGAAGGGAGTTAATGTCAGTGTTGTTGGAGTTATATAACTGTGATGTAACCATGAATACAGGAAGGAGAACCATATTATGGCGCACCCAAAGAGCATCAGATCACATGAACCATTATGAAAGAGACTTAGAGTATATTTACTATTTATGATAAACCATGTTTTTATTATTTATAGTAAAATTTCCATTTTATAAATCACGACTATGATTTTAAGTAAATCATGTTTTACTATATTTAGATAGGTCATAGGTGCAAGAGGTTCTAGAAAATAGTTAAAAAAGATTCGGTAATTTTAACAAGTCTACGAAAGTGTTTATTTTCATTAGTTGTTTTGTAGTAGGATTCTTATTCAAAAAGATAATGTAATTAGGATAAGGAAAGTCTTATTGAGACTTTAAGTCCAAGGTCTTTTAGAAGAGTTTCTAATTTCTGTTTAGGTAGAATTAAAATTAAATTAGGAAAGGAAAAGGTTATTGTCCAACAATCCATAAATACCCATGTACTCAATTTTAAAGTGTTGAATGATATGTTTTGAAGTTATTTTGGTTGCTGAGAAAACTGTTGTGTGAGGAGTGATTCCTTACCTGGGTGGTGTTGATTCCACTCAATAGAAGACTAAATATTGGTGTTGATTCCAATCTTTCATCCTCCTTAGAGGCGAGTGGTTTACCTCGTATCTTCAATTTCCTTTTTTCTCTTTCTCTAGTCTTTTTTAGTTTCAGCCCTTATTTTCAAACCGAGAAACCTCATTTCCAGCCATTTTTTAACCATAGATTGAAGTTGAACCCCTAAGTTGCATAAAATCAGTCCATGAGATAAGTTCAAAAACCCTAATTTATTTTCCCTTTGTTTAAAAGGCAATTTTCGTTGCCTCGTCATTTTCTCTAATCGTCCCCATTCTCAAATCTCCCCCACCCTTTTTTAGCATACTTGAATTGCCCCTCTTCCCCATCGAAATCTCTAATCACCCTGTTATATAAGTTAAAAACGAAAATAAAAAACCTATGTTTTTACGCCTCTTCACCCCGAGAACAAGCTGGGTGGTTTTGAGTCGACGCATCTTCACCACGAGAGCAAGTTGGGTTTCGACACACGCCTCTCCACCGTGAGCATCCAAAACCCATTTTCATTCCTCTTGAAGCCCTAACCCCACGCCGCAGCCGCAGCCGCAGCCACAACCACCAACTCTTTCTCTATCTCTCAGAAGCAAGGTGAGGATTGTTCTTTATTTCTGCTCTTTCCTAATTTGTGATTTGAGAGAGTTTCATTCTCATAGAAAATGTACAATGAAAGTTAAAACTTAATGAGTTGTACAAGCTAGGGAACTTGTGATGGCACTTGCCATTTAATTTAACTTATTATACTGAATATGCCAGAAAATGTACCATGTATCCAATGTGAAGTTCTATTGAAGTTTTTCGTACTAAAGTTTGAAGCAACAAAGGTCTGCCTAAATGGTGTGGAAATACTATTCGGGCATCTCTATAGCTTGCTTGATACTCTATTTATACCCAATTTATCAATAATGTCCCAGTTACTGTTGGATCATAGTATCATATTATCTGCTAAGTGAACAAAAGAGAGGTAGATCTCTTTTCGTAAAACTTCTCCAACCTAGTCTACAGTGCATTTTAGGAACACCTTTCTGACATATAATTTTATCACTAACAATGTTATTCAGATACTTGAGGATTCTTTAGCACCTACGTGCTATGTGAAATATGTTAGCTCAAGCATAAAAAGACAAGCTTGACTCATACAAGAATCTTTTGGTATGTTTATATAATTTCAGAAAAAATCCAAAACATCCCAAAGGCCTTCTGGAAGTAACATAGCAATTGTCATGTTTTTGTGCTCTTGACAGAAATTTGGTCATTGAAGGCATTTAGTAATACAAACATGCTTGCAAGATGTTTCTATGGATAAAATCTATCATCTATATATGCATACTCATCAAAATTGAAATCAAAACAAGTTGATGTAAATAATACATATGTTTTGGAAGTTTGATTAGAAGTCTTATTTTGGATTAAAACAATATGTTTATGTAACATAATACATAAATTTTAAGAATATGGCTGACGCAGACAAAAGAACCGCCCTACGATTTGTGAAAGAGAATGAAACAAAGTTTACTATTCACGTGGCACTATTCACACAGCACTATTCACAGTGTTCTTGTATGATTTGGGTTTTCTTAGGTAAGAAATTGACTAAAAAGAAAATATGGAGAAAGGGAAGAGAATAAGAGAGAAGAGGAAAAGATAGAAAAATACTTTCGGCTTCACACCGAATTAGCTTGGATTCGCACCAAGGTAGAGTGATTTCGCATCACAAGAGAGATTTCTATTTCTTCATTTATAATTTTTCATTTTTAAAATCAAAGGGTACATCACCTTTTATAAGACTCCCTACTTGAACTTTCCAAATTCTAATCTAATTGAAATTAGAAACTCCTAATAAAAGTCTACTAATGCAATCAATATTAAAATCCTAATTTGAAATAAAATCTCATTTCAACTAAGAATCCTAATTAAACTAAAACAACTCTTCATGAGGCCCACTTATCTAAAATAGTTCAATCAAAATTTACTATAAATAGTAAAAATGGAATTTACTATGAATAGTAATTTCAGGATTTACTATAAATAGTAAAAACGGGATTTTACTATAAACAGTAATTTTGAGAATTTACTATAAATAGTAAAATCGAGATTTACTATAAATAGTAAAAAGGGTCCCCTTCCTTAACATGGCATAGATTCGGTGTAGCGTGGACTATCGTAGTAGAATGCTCCCGCATCAATGGCTCATAGCCGGGGTAGCTGATGGATGACTAATTATATGAAAGGATCTTCTTTGGTCTTTGTATGTAAACTTGATACAAATAATGTCAACACAATCATGTCAGTCTACTTTTCTCTTCCAACTGTTCTTATACTATCTGACTTCACTCATTTATGTGCAGGGGTTTGTCATTGTTTCGGCACTATTGGTAACGGCCCTGCTGCAATTTATTTTCGACGGGAAATCACCTTCATTGTACTGTTTTTTGGCACTTCCACTAGTGATTAGCAGCATTTCCATCTACCAAAAATACCCTTAGAGTCAAGAAAAAGGAATCCTAAATGTTCATTACCACCCCCTTTGGGGGAGAGGTTTACCCCTTATCCAATTTGCATTGGTTGAACATGTACTGATTTCTTATGGAGGCAGTTATTCAATTTTGAACTTCTGTACTCTTACCTATTTACATAGCAGAGGAAAAAGGCATTTGTGCTGGCTTTTGTCGAAGGGAATCTGGCTACTACATACAGCACTTGATCACAATTGGACTTACCACCTTGGTGTTTTGACAGTGATTGTCACGGGTGCTGGAATGCTTCATTAATAAACTAATTACTAAATAAGTGAACTTATGGTTTGAAATAAAAGTGCGACAAGTCTGCACCACACATGATGACAGAATTGGAATACTATTGATCCCTTACTTTCCTACTCACAGGCCTTCTTTACAACTTCTTTGTATCTTTCATCTCTGGTCCACATTTGGTGGAATTGAAAATGTCTATTTAATTCTTTCATTATGCCCAACAGTATTGATAATAAGAGTATGGTGAGAGCCAAACATGGGCAGGTCAGGTGGTCTACTTGAGCTTTCTGAAAGAGCAATGTCCATTCTATATCGGATATAGCTCTATCAAGTCTTTCTTTTTGAAAGATCCATAGCATTTCTATCAAGTGGTCTACCACCAAACTTGTTTTCCATCATCATAGCTATTTTGTGATTTAGATGGGCAACTCGCTCCATGTTTTTGGTCTCATGAACAAAAGCATGATGGTGTATTTTTGGGTAGTTCTTGAAATCTTGATCTAAATTTTCTCATTGATATTTGCCGGTGGGCAGATGACTGCTACCTTGAATGGGCTTGACGCAGGACGGGATATCGTTCCATGATTTGAGAAGGAATGAAGAGGAGTTTACTATTCACGGCAATATTCACGGCACTATTCACGTGACACTATTCACGTCACTATTCATAGTGCTGTGGTATGATTTGGGTTTTCTTATATAATAAATTGACTAAAAAAGAAATAGAGATGGAGAAAGAGAAGAGAATAAGAAAAGAAATAGAGAAAGAGATAGGGATAGAAAGATACCTTCGGCTTCGCACCGAATTAGTTTGGCTTCGCACCAAGAGAAGATGGCTTCACACCACAAGAGAGATTTCTCAAAGAGATTTCTATTTCTTCATTCATAATTTTTCATTTTCAAAATCAAAGGGTACATCACCTTTTATAGACTCCCTACTTGAACTTTCCTAATTCTAATCTAATTGAAATTAGAAACTCCTAATACAAGTCAACTATTGCAATCAATAATAAAATCATAATTGGAAACAAAATCTCAATTGAAAATACTAGTTAAATTAAAACAAATCTTCGTGGGGTCCACTAAAAATAGTAAAATCAAAATTTACTATAAATAGTAAATTCGAGATTACTATAAATAGTAAAAACGAGATTTACTATAAATATAGTACTTTCGGGATTTATTATAAATAGTAAAAATGTGAATTACTATAAATAGTAAATAGGATCCACTTGATTAGGCATTGATTCAGTGTAGCGCGGATGATCGTAGTAGAATGCTCCCGCATCAAGGCTCCTCCCTTGAAATGGATCTGGGTGACCATCCAACTGTCTAGAGCTATTGTGCATGTCCTCCTGAGGTTGACAACATCATTTTATATAAATCTATGAATATATAGGTCAGCAAAAGTTGATGTTTTTGGATGAATTTACAAGTTATCACCTCTGAATTGGGAACATGGGCATCAGGATAGGTGGGAGTTACTTCAATCTTAATCCTTTATTAACTTTAAAATTTCTAAGTAGGATGATGTGATGGTCAAATACAGTTGCAAAAAAAAAGGGTAGATGTCAAAATTTAAAAAGGAGAAAGTAAATCCATTCCTTGTTACTATAGTAGGCAACTCAATAGTGTTTTGAACCTTTTAGATGAAAAATTCAATATGTGGTAGTGTGACGCTAAGTACAGGTCCCTTGACCCCAAACAAACTTTCAACACACATGGACATCTAAAAAAATTTAAGAATTTTTATGCCCGAACGGTACTTAACTACTGAAATCAAACGGTACCCACCTACTAAAATAACATTCATATATACAGTAGAAGGGTCCCGTTTGGAACTAAATCTCAGGTCATAATTGTTTTGGTGCAAACGTCACCATAATACCAAGAGATTGAATCATATTTCAGTACCCACCTACCAAAATTACACATACCATTATAGTAGGAGGGTGTCGTTTGGTCCACAAATAGCACCAACATGTGTTTAGATCGAACAATACCCTCTTACCGCTGGAGTGACCACATTTATGGTGTCGTTCGGACCACAAAAGAGAAAATTCTTTCTGGATTGCAAATGGCACCCTCCTACCGTTATTGTGACCAACTTTCGGTGGGTGGATATCCAAAGTATTTTGAAAATATCGGTTCTGTGGTGCCGTTTGGACCACAAAAGAGGAAAAACATAAGGGATTTCAAACAGTACCCACTTGCCAAAATGACGCAAACTGTTTCGGTAGGAGGGTACCGAAATTGTTTGTGGGGGAAGATTTGAGAAAACGAGGATATAGTTTTCTTTTTATTTAAAATTTAAGTGGGGGGGATAAGAGAAACCGACGGGGCAACGAAAACTTGCCTTGTTTAAAGCCTTAAAACCTATTGACCAAACACAAACCCTACTGTGTAGAATTTTGGCCAACACATTATTTGAGGTCTGGTTCCATCTTTTTAGAACTTCAGAACCCATCTAAACCCTAACCTCCTTCTTAGACATCAACTCCTAATGGTTCCCTACCCTAAATCCTCATCATAGAAACACAATTCGCACAAAGGGGAAAATGCCCTGTTGGACTGTTATCAGTTCTAAAATTGAGCTTCCATTACTTTGTTCAACATCGAACTGTTATAAGTCACAGGATTTCAATGCTTCTCCCATAAGCATGAGAACCAAGGCCAAGGATGTTTTGATTATCAAGAAATTCAGGATATGAGTTTCACTAGGACAACTTTGCACTAAATCAAACTGGAGTGGATTTGTTCTGATATTGTTTCAGATATTATTATTATTATTATTATTATTATTATCTTGGCCAAGATAGTCACAAGGCCAAGTTGACTTGCTCAAGTCAATTAGGTCTTGGCCCTTGACTATTCAAATCCCATGGCCGAGACACAAAACCATGCAGGAAAAAGCGATGGAATTTATGCGAGAGCTTTATTGTATCCCTTCGATTCAAGATTTTGCCTATAGATTATTAGCTATGGACTATTCCATGGTTGTTGATGAGGTTCCATGGGACACAATTTCCATGGAAACTAAGATATTTCAATACTTTTTATCTTGTTTGACTCTATTGAGAGTTAGAAGTATCTTTAGGGCTGCAACTCGGGCAAGTTGGGTCGGGTTTGAAGCCAACCCAAGCTTCAAGGATGTGAACCCGAGCCCGAGCCCAACCCGAGGTCGGGCCTAGATTTCTCAGCCCAAGCCCAACCCGATCAGGTTTGATCGGGTTGGTCGGGTTAATCGGGTTAGTAAGGTCTCCAAACTGGATCAATTCTTCCTAAATTTCTGTTTTACTCTCTTCCATCTGAACCATAGTTTCTTGTTTCATCAGTCCAATTAAATCAAAACTAGCAGATCGCAAGCAAAGATCGATCACAAAAAGGATATATCTTTCCGATAATTAACAAAATATTTAAATATCCAAAAGTGTGAGATCAAATTTGCATAAAAAACACAGATAATACATGACCTAAAAATTGAAAATCAAAACAAAAGAAATAAAGAAGAAAAGAGGGGGAGAAGTACATAGTAGAAGTAGAGAACTATCATTGATGAGATCTTGAGAGATTTCGGAGAATACAAGAGCCCATCTTGAACAATGACGAGAATGGCAATCGACAATGAAAAATACATAGGCAAAAACGCTAACCCAAAGACGAGATTCGTGATCCCAACCCAAACAATGAAGAGAACGGCAACAGCAAACGTGCGGCGTGCAACGTGCGGCTGGCAGTCGACGGCGTGGTAAGGGTGAAAACTCTAACCCTAAGTAGAAGAGGAAAGGAGCTCGTTAGAATCCTAGAGAGGACTCAGATGAGAGGAGGAATGAGTCGGGGACAACTATTTTAGGTATACACTTACTAATATATATCTAATATATAAATTAGTTATATGTATTGTCGGGCTCGGGTTAGATCGGGTCAGCCCGAGCCCAACCCGATTTTGATCGAGTTATTAAAAATTGAGCCCAAGCCCGAGTACTGAAGGGGCCAACCCAACCCGAGCCCAATGTCGGGTTGAGCCCGTCGGGCTTGGGTTGAACCCGCCCAAGTTGCAGCCCTAAGTATCTTGCAATCATAGGAAGTGAAAACTAAGACTGACAAGTTGCAAAATAAGGAGTTTGTTGTCATGCTTTTGTCCTCGGTTTGCAACCCCACCTAGACTTTTGCATTGTTACTACCTTTGACTTCTAATGCTATTAATGAGGAAAAAAAAAGGCAATTCCAAAGATAACAAAAGGTAACAGTTCAAATTATTTAAAAGAGCACCAAGTACATAAAATATAATAGTATTTTCTATGTTGATCAAATGAATGGTCAATCCTTTTCCATCCACAACTGAGAAGAACATAATACAAGCAACAAAAATCTACAAAAATTGACATACCTGAGTGTTAAATTGATGTCATAGGAGAAGTACAGACCAGAAGTCCTCTCTGCAGCATTTAGGAGCACTGAGAACTCAGTCTCCATCTTTTTCTGTCCAAGGTAGTGCAAATGACAAGTTTAAAATTACCGAAATATCATGGGAACAACCAAGAATTGGTAAAATTGCAATTTCTTTACCTGTTCCATGGTGGAACTATTTAGAGAACGATCACATGGTAAAATCTTTAAGGATGAAACTTTGAAGATTGGATGCCCCAAATAAGATCCAACACATTCACGCTCCGTTATCACTAATACATATACCCCTAAAAATTAAAAAGATAAACAAGGTCAATTTTTTTTACAAACTGCAACTCTAGTGATAAAAATAAATATTCAAACTAGTGGTTCGACTCTAATAATATATTAAAAAAGAAGAACGTGTTTGCACATGCATATATTTCTGTGTGGGAGAATGGTCGTCCCTACATGCATACGTATCTGAGTCTCGTAATGTATATGTACGTGAGACCAAGGCTGAAAGAACACATCTCATAATGCATCTCAGGAGAAATTTTCTTGGTTTCTATTTATGCTTTACAAGTTTTATATAGCTGATGGTCTGATGCCCAGAATAACCATCTAAATGCCCTAGAGTAAATTTCTATGATTTCACACTCCAATATGAAATAGTATCATTTTTAAGTCAGATAGATATGCTTTAGGATTTTGGCCCAGAAACCTCATGCCATCACTTTTTTAACATAAATTGATGCATGCATCTATGCATGTAGTAGGTTCAGAGGTTTGTCAGAGCATGAGTTTTGGACTATGCATCAGCAAATCAGCATGTATATGATCCATCAAATAGACAACAATAACATTGGCCTCACAACTTTTAATGTAAGAATCACTGTCAAAAACATTTAAGATAAGATATTTTGGGTTCGTGACAAGAAATAGCTTGCCTGCCAAGAGCTTTAGCATCCCAATTACACCAAAAATAGTTCGAACTTTTGGAACCCGAACAGAGCTGCAATGTGGAAGCTCAACTGTAGAACACAAAATTTAGCCAGTAAATCACTTTGTGTTTACTCAATAAAGACATAAATTTTAATTTCATAAACTGCACTCATAATAAACAACACAAAAGCAGAAGTAGCAAACCAATTAAATTCATCGACCCATCCACACGACTGATTGCTAAATAGGAACCAGAAGTGCCTTCGGTTGGCTCAACAATATACTGATCTGGGAATTCCCATAGTCGCATCCGTGTGTAAAGCTTTTGCTCTGAATCAACCTTTTCCATTGCAGCCGGTATCCAATTTGCTAAGAAAACAATAATATAACCAAAATAAAGGACCATCAATGGAGACAAGTAATTCAAGAACAATAATCGTGTCTATATATTAGTAACAATTACTAGAAAAAGAAGTCTAATACCGAAGATGATGAAATGAATCGAGCATAAGAAAAGATTTATTCATAAAAATAAATAAATAAAGAAAATCTGGAACTTATATATAAATATGCCTTCAGACAATCAAATTCCATCAAGTTGCCTTTAAGCAAGAAATGGAGAAAATCCATTACATATCATCAAGAAGAAGGGTTAAATCCTGTACAGCAGCAAATAAAAACTATAAATGCAAAACAGCCTATACTTACCATTAACGTTCACTATTTTACACCATCATTTAAAACTCACTGAAACAGAAAAAATGGATGAAAAAATTGAGCACAATAAGACAGAAATAACACCAGAGAAGATGATGTCCAAAATCCATATGTGAAGTATTGCAGTGGCACTAAATTCTCCAATTCCAACAGATTATTCTGGGGTGACAAAATCCACAGAAAGAGCTCAATGCAATCCTAGCTACAAATAGAGTTTCTCCTCCAAAATTAACAATACAGCCAAATTTCATCAAATCCAAATATGATAGTTGCATAGGAAAAAAAAAAAACCTCGCAATCACTAATTCTACACAGTCACTTTAGATTCAGCTTCACGTAACTAAGTGTATCATACTATAAAAACCTGACACCTGAAAAATGCACAATTCAGTCCAAATAAGCATAAGCATAACTAACTAAGTCAAAAAATCAGGAATCTGTTTAAATTCCTACAAATTGAAAGAAATCGCAAAATATATGATTTCTTGGCGAAATTAAACTCAAAAATATCAAAAAAGGAAAAGGAAACTGTGGAGAAAAAAGCCTAAGAAAGAGAAAACAAAAACGACTACTACAATACGTCTAAAATTCAGTACAGAATGCATTTGAGTTACACTCCCAAGTGCCTACAATTTGAACGAGGTCAAGAAATCTATGATCTCCTGACAAAATTAAAGAACAAATAACTAACTCTATGAAAGAGAAATTGAAAACAGCATCTCGAAAATCCACTAATTTTGTACAGAACTGTTTGAATTACATATCAAAATTCCTTTCGAAGAAAAAATCGATCAACTCTGAGAAAGAGATCAAAAACAACAATTACTCTACCTCTAGAATTCATTACTTATACATAATGTGTTTGAATTAGACTTCCTACAACTCAAAGGAGATCGTAAAATCTCCAATTTATGCCGAAATCGAACTCGAATACACAGAGAAATCGAAAACAACAAAGACTATCTCTAAAAAACCGTAATCTGTACGGAACGCATTTGAATTAACAACTCGAACAAGAACACAAAAAACTTCGAATTTCAAGAATTTAAACTCCTAAGACCAAAAAGTAATGGCAGGAGAAAAAACAAACCCTAAAAGAAAGAAAGAGAGATCAAGAAATACTTTTGCGGAGACGCGAAGACAATCTCTTGCCGTTGAAACCTCGTCGATTTTTACAGAGAAGGCGAAGGCGAGTAGGGCGGGAAAGTCGTTCGGTCTGTGTTGAGGGGATATAAATCGAGGGGAGATGAGAAGAGATTGGATCGACGAGAATATTGGATCTGAAGTTTCGCGTTGGGTGGCAAGGGCATCCAGCGCATAATAGCCCTGGCGACAGCATGCAACACAGTCAAAAAGCGGGGGAGACAAGTTAATTGTAATTAGTGGAGCCGGCTCTTCTATATTTTAAAACGGCGACGGATTTTGTGGAGCTCCACTCCAGAATTCTGGAGAGGAGTGGCGGGGTTTCCTTTGCTGCGAGAGTGGTTTTCCAATCGGGCAACCTACGTGGAAACGGCAACCTACGTTAGGTGCCATCGTGTCTTTTTTCATGGGAGAGTAAGACTTGCCTGACCATACGTCGTCAGGTAGCTACCTGACCACCCACAATATAATCCACGTGGCACTTTATTAGAGGACACGACCGTATTGATGTTTGGCCAATCCCTAGGTGGCCCTACAAACCCAAAATCAACCTGATCAGTGATTCTAAGCGTTAGTTGAAGTCATTTTCGTTGGTTGATTTTAACCGTAGGAATTTGAGCATTATTTACCATTATTTCCGTACAAAGATCCAAAGGTTTGAAATCACTAATCAGGCTGATTTTTGGGTTTGTATGTCCACTTACGGATTGGTCAAACATCTATACGGTCAGTGTCCTCTAATAAATTGCCACGTGGCTTATATTGTGGGTGGTCAGTCAAGTCTTACTCTTCATGGGACGATGTGGGGCCCGCAAAAATTTTGGTAGCCCTCTCCTTGCACGACACGTATCCTGAAAAAGATGCGATTCCAGTTTTGGATAGGTAGAGTTATCTGCTCAAAGACGTCTTTATGAGCCAAGTGGCACACGCAACCACACCATTGACCGTATGGATGTTGCCCCATCCTTAAGTAGACCTACAAACCAAAAAATCAAGCCTGATTGGTAATTTCCACCCATTGGATTTCAATACCCCAGATAATGCTTGAATCCCACGAGCTAAGTATCAACCCATGGAAAAACTCATATCCAACGGCCAGAAATCATCGATCGTGCCGATTTTTTTTTGTGTAGGTCCACCTGGGATGGCCAAACGTCCACAGTAGAAATTTGTTGACAGACATCCATCAGCAAAGTTGCTGACCAACCACAATATGAGTCATGTGGCACACTCTTAGAGGATGTTGACCATAGGGATGTTTGGCTAATCCCTAGGTGGACCAACAAAACAAAAAACAGCCTGATTAGTGAATTCAACGCTTTGGATCTTTGTACCCCAAATAATGGTCAATATGCGAAAATTCCACGATTAAAAATCAACCCATGATTTCGACTCCAATCCAACGATTGGAAATCACTAGGGTTTGTATGTCCATCTAGGGTTGGCCAAACATCCATACAGTAAGAAATCTCTAAGAACATGCCACGTGACTCAAAATGTGGTCGGTTAGCAACTTTGCTGACCGATTCTACTCACATCCGCTCACCCTGTGGTAGACCACGTAAAGTGATGATTAGGTGCCTTCTTGTCATTTTTACAATTGATAAAAGTGCCTTCAAAACTTTCTGTCATTAGGGACATCAAAATTTGAAGTCTCCCCCTCCCAAAATGACACGTGGAGAATGACACGTGGAGAGCCCTTTATGGCTCATAGACCTTAACATGGATGTTTGATCCATCTTGAGCACTGGTTCAATTATGGACCTCTATATAAAATGAGGGTTTTATCAATTCTTTTACAACTTATTGATGGTGATGATTATATAGATAAGTTAATATCGTCCGATCGAGCTACAGCTAGCGTTATTTAGATTCTAATGTAATGGACGTTTACCAGGAAATTGAATTCAATGTATTAGGATGGTGGAAGACCTACGACTCACAGTATCACGTTCCTTCTTTGATGGAAAACTGTTTTACAGTTGCATCTAAGTCGACTTTGCATTTAGTGCATGTGCAAGAACTTGATCTCTCAACTTACAGGATTTGCTTGATCCAAAAGACCATACAATTATTAATTTATTCAAAAGATTGGCATCTCGCCAACAAAAGAGCATAAGGAAGAGGAACAATAGCAAGTATACTTATGATTAAATTACTTATATTTTCATTTTAAGGTAGAGTTGTATATATGATAGTTAGATGAGTGTGTAACAATTTGTTGGGATGCATGTACTCAATCTATCACACCACAAATAGCTTGTAATTTCTAATGTATATACATTGTATAAAAATTATATTTGACCGTCGAGGAGAAGATGGCAATGTTTCTTATAATAGTAAGTCATAACCTCCGAAATAGATTCGTAAAACATCGATTCCAACACTCAGGGCACACGATGTACAAGTATTTTCATGAAGTCTTGGTAGCTATGTTGCATTTTTTTCCAAAGAGATGATTGTGCTTCCATCATTCAATGAAAACGTGGATACAATACGGATTCATTGTTGGCTTAGACTAACATTTAAGGTATAATTTCATTGAAAAATATTATAAATATTCAACTTTTAATTATTATCATCATACACATTAATGTTGAATTTCATTTTTATTTTGTTGGGTGTCATTGATGCGATAGATAGAATTCTCGTCTATGGATACATTCGAACAAATAAGCAAGTGCCATATAGGGGTAGAGGAGGGGGAGAATGCTTTCAAAATGTCATGGCCACATGTGAAGCTTCAATATGATTTCGATTTATGTGGTGGCAGGATGGGAAGGGCCTGCACATGATTCAAGGGCATGTTCATGATCCATTCATACCGCAACGTGCCATATTTGTTGCCCAATTTTCGGTGCAGTCGCCCTATAGGTAAAGAAGAAACCCTTCCACTACACACATGCCAAAATGAAAAATATAAGTGAATGAGCTTTTTTTGTGTTGAAGGCACGCTACCCAATATTAAAGAGGATTGTGCCTTATTCTTTCCATACACAACAGAGCATAGTCATTGCATGCATAGCGGTATACAATTATTTTCGGAAGATGACAATTGCAAATGATTTATTCCATCAATATGTGTACATTACTTATCATTGATTTCCCTTACGATTTCATTGATTTTCACTTCGTTGTCATCTTTTAATCTTCTTTGTCATTGTCTTTCCTGTGATAGTCTTTGGTTTGCTTTAATAATCATCAGTTAGTCTTTTATTATCTATTGTCATCGGTTCGTGCTTCTTTGTTCTTTTTATATTTATCCATGTTATTTGTTGTTTGTTATTGGTCGTCTATTTGTTCTTCCATGTCATACGTTAGTCTGTTTGTCATATTCTTTGTCATCGTTTCCATTTCTTCGCTTGTCATTGACATTTGCTCACAGATTGGTTACAAAGATGAGAATAATATCACATGCATGAGTTACATAGACAGCAATATCACACCAGTATATGAGTTACATAGATAGGAATATCACACCAATATATGATTTAGTTTTAACGTGGTTTGCCTTATTTAAAAAATAAAGTGTAACATTTGCATGTTCACGATGAGGGTTTCCGTTTGTCCAAGTTGCAAAAGTCGGTCGTTCAAAGACAAGGTTTTGAGTCTATAAATAGTTGCAGACTAGATTTGTCTGCAACTGAGACAGTCATTGGGCGGCAAAACAATGATTTCTTGTACGACGTGTAGATGTGATTGTACGCATGGGAGGTAGAATGGTGATTTCTTTATCTCCCGACCGTCTTCTCCTCTGCAATCAGACAGTAGACTCTAAGATCAAGCTTTATTGGGAAGGGTCCTTGCGTACAGTAGTGCCTTTTGTTACTGGTGCAGCGTTCAATGCCTTTTGCATGCCATTTCCATGTTTATCCTAAACAGTTGAGGGCAAACTCGAAAATCGTGGCTATTATGCGTATTTCAAAAAAGTTATTTACATTCGAATAATAAACTCATACTTTATTAATATTTTGAGAAATTACCCATTATTTTTAAATTATATATATATATATATATTTAAATTAAAGGCGTTATAGAGTTTTCGCCTTAAGCCTCAACTTTTATTACAATTACTCTCTCTCTCTCTCTCTCTCTCTCTCTCTCAAAAGCTCCATCTTGGCATCATCTTCAAATGCTCTCTCTGCAACTCTCAAAAGCTCCATCCTGGCATCATCTTCAAATGCTTGGTTTCACATTAAGGCCAGAGGCAATCTTCTGACCCAAAGATTTGTCAGCCTGTTGCACATCATTACATAGCATGCATCAGTATGTTATTGTGGTGCTCTACTGTTATAGCAGGGTTAAATCTAACAGATTCTTTTTTTATTGGTACATTCTAACAGATTCTAATAGTTAAACATCAATAAATATCAAAGAGTGGAAGTCTTACCTGAGACCAATATGAGATCCAAATATTTTGGATTTCATGGGTGACCCTTGGGTCGGACAAGGCCTCGACCCATCGGCAGACAAATCGCTCTTGCCTGAAAAATAAAATAGAAGATACAGAGGGAGAAGAAAACCATGTTAAAACTAAATCGTTCATTAATCTTAATAGGAAGTAATGGAGCGAACACTGGTACCTGTCCGGTGCAAAGGAACGGTATCTCTCTCCAGGCTGCTTGAAGTTATTCTCCTTCTCAATGACGCTCTGTGGTTACAAGAAGATAAAATCATAAAAGAATTGCCTCGTGATTAATAATTTAACACTTCATTTGTACTATTTCAAACGTGTTTATATGGAGTAAAACTTCTAGCACAAGAAATTGTAAATCACACAATCACAGGCCAATGAGTTCTCGGCACGTACACAAGTGCTTTGCTTTTAGGTGTACGTGCCGAGAACTCATTGGCTGTGATTGTGTGATTTGCAACTTTGTTGTGACAGAAGTTTTACTCGTTTATATGTACTAAAGATGAATTTATTCATCAGAAGCAATACTGTAGTACGAAACTAAAAGTGTTCCAAAAAGCTGGAACTGTTGACGGTTCCAGTCCAATTCATCAGAAGAATTAAAAATCCAAACAGCCAAGTACAATTTTACAAACCATCAGGTTCATTTACTGAACAGTTTGAACCAGATGGATGCACCAATTGAACCGTGGCAGCTAGTTCAACCAGATGCATAACTGAAGGATATGATTAGACCATCAAAAGACCAGGTCTGCATCTTTTCCAGAGCAATCCCAAGTCAAGTTTTTGAAGCATTGAAGATTCATGGTGCAAGCTAATAATAGAAACTGACCCTCTCGCGCCTTCCAGTGAAAATAGCTGGTGGAATGGGGTACTTATCAGCGTGACGAACAGAATCATACCTCGAGGGGAAGTAATTGACCTACAAACAACATTCTCATCAGAGAATAATCTAAGGGAATAAAACGACAGAATATTTCAGTAGCTTTCCAAGCATCTTACACCATGCATTCGTGTCGTACAAACCTCTCGAGGTGTGTACTTCAAAAAATTTTAGAAGGTCCTCGAGATGCATATAGACGGCTTAAGATGCAAACTAGCCTTTTCCATTAATTGAAAGGAAATTTGTAAACAAGAGTAGAGTACCTCCTCATCCCTGTGCATGAAATTCATTAAACCATCATGGTGATTGTTATGGTGAGCGGACTTTGGAGCATTTACTGGAAGCTGCAGATAATTTGGCCCAAGCCGGTGCCTCTGCGTATCTGAGTAGGAGAAGATCCGGCTCTGGAGCAACTTATCATCCGAGTAGGAAATACCAGGACCACAATGGAAGGGCAGAAGGCGAGCTGCTCGTTCTCTGCAAAGAAGTTGTCAATGTTCTTGTTCAAGACCAAGCGGCCCACCGGCTGCAGGGGTAGGATGTCTTCCGGCCAGGTCTTGGTTACATCGAGAGGATCGAAGTCAAAGCTGTCCTCATGATCAGGATCGATAGTCTGGATGAAAAGCTTCCACTCAGGAAAGTTGCCCGCCAAGATTGAATCATAGAGATCCTTGGTGGCATGGCTGTGATTGGCTCCTCCAACCCTAATGGCCTCATCATCCAACAAACACTTGACCCCACATGTGGGTCTCCAATGGAACTTCACGTAGTGTACTTTCCCAGCTTTGTTGATGAGAGTGTAGGTGTTAACACCAGAGCCGTCCATGTGCCTGTAATCCTGTGGAATACCGACATCGTCGAAGAGGAAGGTGAACACGTGCAAGCTCTCAGGGTGGTGGGAGAAAAAGTCTAGGATCCTCCAGTTCTCCTGAATGTGGGACTTAGGGTTGGGTTTAAGAGAATGGACCATGTCTGGGAACTGCATTCCATCACGGATGAAAAACACCGGGAAGTTGTTTCCCACTAGATCGAGGTTACCCTGAGGTCAACAAATAATGGTCATTAACAAATCAATCAAAAAAATGATTGCAAACCTTCCACAGTATATCGGCTAGTTTAAAAGAAGGGCCAAGATGTTATCCCCCAAATGGACGGTGGACCTCAGCCACTCACACCCGGTTTTGGCAAATGCTTTGTTTTGGGTAGTGCCCTCGGCCACCCACTAGTGTATATAGAAATAGGCACAATACACCTGTATGTATATGTGAAAATCCATGAAAATCGTGGGAAGAACATTTTACTTCATGCCCAAGAGTAGAGCGAAAATAGAATGTTTCATCAAATCTATCTATATAACAAAACAGGGAAGTTGTCTCCCCACTTATACCCCCTTTTATCTGTTTCAACAAAGAAGGGCTAAGATCTTATCCCCAAATGGATGGTGGATCTCAGCCACTCACACCTGATTTTGGCAAATGCTTTGTTGGGGAGTACTAGGGCACCGGCCCTACTATCTATATAACAAAACAGTTCAGTTGTCTTATCCTTTTTCTTATTTGGCTTCATAAGATAAAGAGTAGTTGAGATCAAATCCATCAATCTAATGTGGTCGGTTAGATTTCAAATGCTTTTGCCAGAGAGTGGTGTAGGCACGGGCCATTTACTAGTAACAAACAAAACAGGTAAGTTGTCTCCCCACTTATACCCTGTCTTATAGGTTTCAACAAAGAATTGAAGGGCCAAGATCTCATCTCCCAAATGGATGATGGATCTCAGCCACTCACATCCAATTTTGGCAAATGCTTTACCGGAGAGTGCCGATGGCACGGGCCACCCACTAGTATTTTATAAATTAGAGAGTTGACAATATAAGATATTTCTCAATTACTACCAAGATAATGTACCCTGAAAGAAAAAGTGACGAGGAACCAAGCGTTAGACAAGTCTGCTCACCTCTCTGGTGTAAAACTTCACAGCAAAACCTCTAGGGTCCCTCAGGGTTTCAGGGCTGCCACGCTCATGGATAACAGTGGAGAACCGAGTAATGACTGGGGTTTGGACTCCTGGAGCCCTAAGGAAATCGGCACATGTGAGGTTAGAAATATCATGGGTGACCTCAAAGAATCCCTTGGCACTGGCTCCCCTAGCATGAACAACACGCTCTGGGATGCGTTCCCTATCAAAATTAGCAAGCTTTTCCACCAGGTGATAATCCTCAAGGAGAAGTGGACCTGTCAAATGGAAGTAGTAGAATTCAAATCTCTAATCATATAACTTGAAATCTCAATAAATTTTTTTTATAAGTGACCTATTCTAGATAATGGTTTCATTGATTATAACAGTAAACAACGAACAACTTGATTTGAAGCAATACCTCTAGTTCCAACAGTTAATGAGGAGTTATTGTTCCAAACAGGAGCACCGGAATTCGTGGTGAAAAAGGGGGAATTGTGAGCGCTCGAAGGGCGATACTGCATCAAATCAACAAACAAGCATCAGCATTAGATAATTCAAGAGATGAAAATACATGGAAATCATCAAACTAACAATGAAAAACTAGTAAACCACATTGGATTATAGAGAAATAGATCAAATATCAGAGCTTTTAAAGATGGAAACTTCAAAAGAAGAAAATCTGATAAAGAGAGGCGAACAACATGAAAGGGAGACAAAGAAGAGGACTAATTTGAATCAAAAGAAGAGAAATCAAAAATCAAACCAATGTTTTGATTTTGATGAGAAACTAAGCATCAAAAGAAACACACATTCATAAAAACTTATCGAAAAGAGGAAATCAAAACCGAAAAAAGGAGAAAGAAAAAATTGCAGAAATCAAAACCAAAAAAACAATTACAGAAACCACAAACCAGTGGTCTAATCCACGAAGAAACTAAAAATTAAAGAAGTAAAACCCGTTAAATTAAAGTAGAGATTTGAGAGCGAGCCCCTGAAACCTTGTAGGGATCCATGGCTAGATAGATGGAGATCTCTTTCTTTCAATATGTGTGTGGCGATGGATTTATAAATATGCTCCCGCGCTTCTATTAATAGAAAAAAAGAATTGTAATTTCTCGCGAATTTATAGATGTGTCAATTTCTCGCTATATTTTGAGTTTTTTTTTTATCTTTTCTCTTTTTTAACATAAAAGAAAGGTTCAGGCTCGTTGACAGTCCTAAAATGACAGATCCGTTACAGGATACAATTGGGAGCCACGTGTCACACTCTTAGAGGACTCTGACCGTATGGATGTTTGGTCAATCCATAGGTGGACCTACAAACCAAACATCAGCCTGATTAGTGATTTCTAGGTGTTGTATTGGACTTATTTTCATGGGTTGATCTCAACTGTCGGAATTTGAGCAGTATTTGACATACAAAGATCCAACGCATAGAAATCACTAATCAGGCTGATTTTGGGTTGTAGGAACACCTAGGGATTAGTCAAACATCCATATGGTCAGAGTCCTCTAAGAGTGTGCCACGTAGCTCCCTATTGTGTCCTGTAACGAAGCTCGACCCTAAAAAAACAGGAAAATAAATATTTTCCAAGCAAACATCAGGTTCATAATCGTTTTCAAATCCTTACATTTTTCCCCTTATAACGCCCAAAAGCTTAAATCGAAAAATCCGTTACAACTTACAACGGCTAATATTTTGCAGATAAACAAGAGGTTCGTAATCGTTTTCCGATCCTTACGTTAATCGAAAAATCCGTTAAAACTTACAACAACTGATATTTTGCAGATTGACAAGAGGTTCGTAATCGTGTTTTCCGAACCCTACATTTTTTCCCTTAGAACGGCCAAAAGCTTATTGGAAAATCCGTTGCAACTTACAACGGCTGATATTTTGCAGATAAACAAAAGGTGCATAATCGCTTTCCTATACTTATGTTTTTCCCCCTTATAACGCCCAAAAGCTTAAACCGGAAAAACCGTTACAACTTACAATGACTACTCTTTTGCAAAAAAAATTTGACTAAAATATCATCTCCATGTGAGCCCACGTCCATGAATCATTTTACAAGTTACAAAAACATAGTTAACCATAGTTGGATTCTTAGAATCCACAACCGAGGACACGACTCCCGAGATGAGTCAGGAAGGACGAGTCCCCTACCCCGGGGTCGGGTCTGTTGACAGATCTAAAATGACAGGTACAGGGACACAATATAAGCCACTCAGGATAAAACTTCGATGACCGGGCCTGTCATCGAAGGAGATGACCGGGCCTGTCATCGAAAGAGATGACAGGGCAGCAGATCTCGGCACGTGGATTTGTACGGACTGACCACCTGGGCTTCACCACACACGTACCCAAGTGAGTACTCAAGTGCTTTTTGCCAAAAACACTCACCTGTGTCCGTGGGTGGTAAGGCCGAGGTACTCTGCCCTACAAAATCCACGTGCCATGATCTGCAGCCCTGTCATCTCCTTCGATGACAGGCCTGATCTGCAGCCCTGTCATCTCCTTCGATGACAGGCCTGTCATCGAAGTTTTACAGGCCTGTCATCGAAGTTTTACTCCATGGCATACTATTACCGTATGGATGTTTGTCCTATCCCATGGTGGACCTACAAACCAAAAATCAGCCTGATTAGTGATTTATAGGCTTTGGATTGGACTTATTTTCATGGGCTGATCTCAATTGTGGGAATTTGAGCAGTATTTGAGGTACAAAGATCCAACACTTATAAATCACTAATCAGGCTGATTTTTGGTTTGTAGGTCCACCATGGGATAGGACAAACATCCATACTGTTAGAGTCCTATAAGAGTGTGTCACATGGCTTATATTGTGTCCTTATACATATACCTGTCATTTTAGATCTGTCAACGGAGCCAGACCCTACTAATAATGGTCTAAAGGCGAGAAAAAATTTGCTGGTCCCGGGGTCCTTCAAACCAAGGTTTAAAGGGGACCGTTATAACGGACTGGGGGCATTACCGTTTTTTTCAGTTATAACGAAAAAAAACGCTTAGGGGCAAAAACGGAAAAAAAGGGAAAATAATGGAAATACTGGAAAATAACGGAAAAAAAATGGTCTATTTTCCAGAAAATAACGGTCGTTATTTTCGTTATAACGAAAAATAACAGCCGTTATTTTCTGGGTGTTTTAACGGTCCGTAACGTAACGGGGTAGGTCCAAATCCGTTATAACAGCCGTTTTTTAAACCTTGCTTCAAACTTTGAAGGTCCCCCTGCCAAAGTGTCTGACACGTACTTCAAGGCCTAAACCCAACCCACGTTAACCCTTGGTTACTTGGTTAAGGGTGGTTAACAGAGGGTACGTGTCAAACATTTTGGGAGGGGACCTTCGAAGTTTGAAGCAAGGTTTAAAAATCGGCCGTTATAACGAAAATAACGGCCGTTATAACGGATTCGGACCTACCCCGTTATGTTATGGACCGTTAAAACGCTCAGAAAATAACGGCCGTTATTTTTCGTTATAACGAAAATAATGACTGTTATTTTTTGGAAAATTTTGTGAAAAAAATGGCTGTTATTTTCATTTTTTTTCCGCTATATTCCGTTATTTTCCATTTTTGAAATTCAAAAATTTTTACACACAATTTTGGTGTACCCACATAGAAGGTAAATCAATGGCTGATTTTTGGTGAGGATGATCTCCTCACCATATAGATCACCCCTACAAAAAAATCGGCCCATTCTGAAATTTCTAATATCAGAATGATCGAATTTTTTTGAGGGTGATCTCCTCACCATAGAGACCATCCTCACCAAAAATCATCCCACTCCAAAACTTTTAATTTATATATTGGCCCCTGACAGATTCTTTTGTGTGTGAAAATATGTGTCCGCTGAGCCCGACACTAGATGATATTACACATGGGTCAGGTTCGGGTGACTACTATTTTTACCCTCATTTTTGACACCCATTTTGGTGTACCCACATAGAAGATTAATCGATGGCCGATTTTTGGTGAGGATCATCCTCACAAAAATTCAAATCATTCTGATATTCATAGACTGGTTTAGAAGTCGAAGAATTATGGACCGTCGATTTTTACCGTGCAACTTGAAAACCATATTTGACGGGGTTAGAAATATCATAATGGGCTGATTTTTTGTTCAGGTGATCTCCTCACCATAGAGATCATCCTCACCAAAAATGAGCCATTGATTCATCTTCAATGTGGGTACACCAAAATGGGTGTAAAAATGGGGGTCAAAAATGGTGGTCATTGGAACCTTACACATGTGTCATATCATCTAGGCTCTGCTTCGTTCGCTACACTTGGGTGCATTCTGCACTGCAATGCAAATGTAGCGATTCACGCCCTGTAAATAGATGCAATCGAAGTTTAGCTGATTGGTTGGTAGTGCATTGCAAAAGAATGCAATGGATTATATTATTTATTTATTGATTTTATAAAAAAATGCATAATAAAATTATTATTGTTATTTGTTTTATTATTTTTATTATTATTGGAGGGGAAAGCTTGGCATTAGGCGTCCCCGACCAACTATATCAAAAAAATTGAAATCTAAAATAAAAAAGGGTCGGGCTCAGGGGACCCCCATTTTTGACAACTATTTTGGCGTACCCACATAGAAAATGAATCGATGGCTGATTTTTGGTGGGGATGATCTCACCGTATTACCAAAATAATTAACGTTTTCAACATTTATCACCGAACAGCCAATGACTTTTTAGCATTTCCTAGTTTGTTAATTTGGGCATATTTTCGGACATTATTACCCTTACTGTCAAAACAACTTTTCCATTGCAAAAAGTAAAAAAAGTACACCTACATTTATTGTCAAAACAACTTTTCCATTATCAAAGAAAGCTTCTCCGATAAGCTTTCTTCTTCATTTTTTCTCTTATAAGCTTTCTTCATTTGTTCATATGTAGAGATTAAAGATTGTAATACGGTAAGCTTTCTTCATTTTTTCATTTCTTTTTTATCCGTTTTCTTCTTTGCTCTCTTTTCTCCCTTTCTATCATCCGTTTTCTCATTTTCTAAAGCTTCTCCAGTAAGCTTTCTTCTTCATTTTTTCTCTTGTAAGCTTTCTTCATTTGTTCATACGCAGATATCAAAGATTGTAATATGGTAAGCTTTCTTCATTTATTCATTTTTTTTTCATCCGTTTTCTCCTTTGCTCTCTTTTCTCCTTTTCTATAATCTGTTTTCTCCTTTGCTCTCTTTTCTCTCTTTCATCATCCGTTTTCTCATTTTCTAACATCTATTTTCTCTATTTATATATTCTCTTTTCTCCTTTTCTATAATCCATTTTCTCTTTTTCCATCATCTCTTTTCACATTTTCTATCGTCTGTTTTCTCTTACTCCGTCGTTTGTTTTCTCTTTTTCTATCATCCGTTTCTCCCTTTCTATCATCCATTTTCTCCTTTTCTAACATCTATTTTCTCCATTTCTATCATCTCTTTTCTCCTTCTTTATCATCTATTTTCTCATTTTCCATCATCTCTTTTCACATTTTCTATTGCATGTTTTCTCCTATTCCGTTGTCTATTTTCTCCTACTTTGTCATCTATTTTCTCATATTTCGTCATCTATTTTTTCTTTTTCTATCATCCGTTTTCTCCTTTGCTCTCTTTTCTCTATTTCTATTATCCGTTTTCTCCTTTTCTAACATCTATTTTTTTCATTTCTATATTTTCTTTTCTCCTTTTCTATCATCAATTTTCTCCTTTTCCATCATCTCTTTTCACATTTTCTATCATCTATTTTCTCCTACTCCGTCGTCTGTTTTCTCTTTTTCTATCATCTATTTTCTCTTTTGTTCTATTTTCTCCCTTTCTATCATCCGTTTTCTCATTTTCTAACATCTATTTTCTCTATTTTTATCTTCTCTTTTCTCCTTTTCTATCATCCATTTTCTCATTTTCCATCATCTCTTTTCATATTTTCTATCGTCTGTTTTCTCCTACTCTGTCATCTGTTTTCTCTTTTTCTATCATCCGTTTTCTCCCTTTCTATCATCCGTTTTCTCATTTTCTAATATCTATTTTCTTAATTTCTATCTTCTCTTTTCTCATTTTCTATCATCCATTTTCTCATTTTTCATCATCTCTTTTCATATTTTTTATCGTCTGTTTTCTCCTACTTTGTCGTCTGTTTTCTCTTTTTCTATCATCCGTTTTCTCTTTTGCTCTCTTTTCTCCATTTCTATCATCTGTTTTCTCCTTTTCTGATATCTATTTTCTCTATATCTATCTTCTCTTTTCTCATTTTCTATCATCCATTTTCTCATTTGCTATCATCTCTTATCACATTTTCTATCGTCTGTTTTCTCTTATTCCGTCATCTGTTTTCTCCTACTCCGTCATCTGTTTTCTCTTTTTCTATCATCCGTTTTCTTATTTTCTAACATCTACTTTCTCTATTTCTATTTTCTCTTTTCTCCTTTTCTATCATCTATTTTCTCATTTTCCATCATCTCTTTTCACATTTTCTATCGTCTGTTTTATCATATTCGTTGTCTGTTTTCTCCTACTCCGTCGTCTGTTTTCTCTTTTTATATCATCCGTTTTCTCTTTTGCTCTCTTTTCTCCCTTTTTATCATCCGTTTTCTCATTTTCTAACATCTATTTTCTCTATTTCTATCATCTCTTTTCTCTTTTTTATCATCAATTTTCTCATTTTCTATCATCTCTTTTCACATTTTCTATCGTCTGTTTTCTCCTACTCCGTCGTCTGTTTTCTCTTTTTCTGTCGTATATTTTCTCCTTTGCTCTATTTTCTCTATTTTTTATCATCCGTTTTCTCCTTTTCTAACATCTATTTTCTCTATTTCTATCTTCTCTTTTCTCCATTTCTATCATCCACTTTCTTCTTTGCTAACATCTACTTTCTCCTTTTCCATCATCCATTTTCTCATTTGCTAACATCATACGAGACAATTATTAAACTTGTTAAGAATCGCAAGTAATGAAACTTGACAATTATGAATGGATGTTGTTATCTCTAATAACAAATAGTGTAATAAGTAACTCTCGATCTATTCACTTGTTCTGTTCTAATACATCAATTAAATGACAAAATCGATGACAAGAGGAAACACATGATAGAATATGAGCAAACTGACAATAAAAGAGAGTCAAGAAGACAGACGACAGACAAGAATAAAATAGAAAACAGACGACATACAAGCAAGACAACAACAGACGTCATACAAAGAGAAAATAGCCAACAGACAAAGAGAAAACAAATGACATACAAAGAGAAAACAGATAACATACGAGATATATAGACAACACAAAATAGACGACAAACATAAAGAAAACAAACGACATACAAGCAAGACGAAAATATACGATATACAAAGAGAAAACAGCCGACAGACAAAGATAAAGCAGACAACAAACATAGAGAAAACAAACGATAGACAAAGAGAAAACAGACGACATACGAGATATATAGACAACACAAAACAGACGACAGACATTGAGAAAACAGACGACATACAAAGGGAAAACATACGACATACCTTCCTCTCCTCTTCAGCCTTCATTTTATCTTCCTCCTCCACCCTCCTCTCCTCTTCAGTCTTCCTTTTTTTCTATGTTTTCTTTTGCATGTTTTATTATCTGTTTTCTCCTCGTGTTTATTTTCTACTTTGATATCATATGTTTTCTCTTTTCATACCATCTCTTTTACATTTTCATGTCGTTTGTTTTCTACTGTTCTATCATTGGTTTCTCCGATCATGTCTAGTTGCTTATTTAGGTGATTATAGTGAGTTTTTTCATGGCCATTGTTGATCTTGTATCAGAGATAACAAATGATAGAGAATGAGAAAATATATTACAAACTAGGAGAAACAGATGACATAATAGGAGAAAATAGATGATAAAATATGAAAAAACAAAAAAATAGAACATAAAAGAGTGTCATTGTCAAAAAAGGTTGATTGCTTTTTGAGTGATCCCCAGCTGTTAGATCATAATCGGACGGTTGATCCAAAAGTATTTTAGAGCCATCATTGGGAATACGAGTAGAAAAAGCTTTAGACGTACAGTCGTGTCAGCTTTGTTTCAGTCGCCTTTTTGAAGTCACACCTAAAAGTTAATGGCAAAATCGGTAATCGTTAGTTTTTTTGGTATTTCAAACATATCAATTGGTTGTTCGGTGATAAAAGTTGAAAACGTTATTTTTTTTTGTAATTACCCTTCTGAAATTTCTAACCCCATCAAATGTGGTTTTCAAGTTACACGGTAAAAATCGACAGTCCATAATTCTTCAGCTTCTAAACTAGTATATGAATATAAGAATGATTTGAATTTTTGTGAGATGATCTCCTCATCATAGAGATCATCCTCACCAAAAATTAGTCATTGATTCATCTTCTTTGTGGGTACGCCAAAATGGGTGTAAGAAATGAGGGTCCCTCGAATCTGACCCTGTAAAAAAGTAAAAAAATAAAAAAATAATAAAAATAAAAAGATAATCACAGTTATTATTATTATTAATATTTTTCGGAAGAAAAAATGTTGAGCTAATACAATGCACCCACTTGCATCAATTTTTGAGAACGTCATGCATTCAAGGTTCCTTATCTCAGTTGTGTTTTTTTTCTAAAGGAAAAGATGTAACAAGGTATACCTGAAACTTTTTGAAATGCGGAAACAAGAGTTTTGTTACTCACCTCTATCATCTGGGCTACTGACCGCATGGATCTTTATCTCACCCCTTGGTGGATATACACACCAAAAATCACCCTGATTGGTAATCTATAACCATTAGAGTTTAGCACTTTTTAAGGCGTTCTTTTAGCCGTTGAATGCAACCATTTCTTTAGTACTAAAACCAACGGCTAAAATCATCAAACAAGCTGATTTTTGGTATGAATGTCTACTGAGGGGTGGGCTAAACATCCATGCTGTCAGTGGGCCCAAATGGAAGCGGTGACTATCAAAAATGCTGCTTCCGCATTTGAAAAGATCTCAAGTATACCTGAGATCCTGAGATCTTTTCAAATCACTAATCGAGCTGATTTTTGGTTTGTAGGTCTACCTAGGGATTGGCCAAACATCCATACAGTCAGAGTCCTCTAAGAGTGTGCCACGTGGCTCATATTGTGTCCTGTAACAGGAGCCGGGCAAAAAAGGCCGTTCCCCGAAGCTCGATCCATATTATAAATAAAAAGTGTTCTTTAATTTTTAAAACAAGAATGAGTTTTATTCATGTGACATTTTTGAAAGTTTTAAAATTACAAGATTATTTTGGATTGTTGAATATTTAATTTTTTTTTCCCCAATGTTTTGAAAACACCATGATTTGACAATTTACGGCGGTAACTGGAGCCTGACCCTTTAAGTGTGCCACGTGGCTCATATTGTGTTTCGAAAGATTAGAGTGTGCCACGTGACCCTTTGAAAACAACATGATTTGAAACGTTTTTTTCAAAAGATTAGGACTTTTTTTTTCGGAAAAAATTTTAAACGAAAACTAAATTTAATGTATTTACAAAAACAAAAATAACTTTTGAAATTTCTCAAAAAAAGTCTGTCAGTCGTGACAGTTTGATAGACGCTATTTGAAAGAGCATTTATAACAGATAAACGCTTTTAAAAAGCGTTAAATGTGGTTTTCAAGTAAAAATTGATAGTCCATAATTCTTCATCTTCTAAACCAGTCTATGAATATCAAAATAATTTGATTTTTTGTGAGGATGATCTCCTCACCATAGAGATCATCCTCACCAAAAATCAGCCCTTGATTCATCTATGTGGGTACGCCAAAATGGGTGTACCATGTGGAAGCAATAAGAGCCACGTGGCACTCTTAGAATACTCTGACCGTATGGATGTTTTTCAATCCCTATATGGACCTACAAACAAAAAATCAGCTTGATTTGTGATTTCAAACCTTTGGATCTTTGGTCAATAATGCTCAAATTTTGCACAGTTAAAATCAACCCATGAAAACAATTCCAATCCAACGCCTAGAAATCACTAATCGGACTGATTTTTGGTTTGTAGGTCCACCTAATGATTGGCCAAACATCCATACGGTCAGAGTTCTCTAAGAGTGTTCCACGTGGCTCTTAGTGTGCCCTGTCATCGGCCTTGACGACAGAACCTGTCATCAAAGTTTTATTCGGTGCCGACGGTATGGATGTTTTACCATCTCTCAGGGAGTCCTGCACTTTTTTGGGGAATTTTCAAAAAGTTATTTTCGTTTTTGTAAATACATTAAAATTAATTTTCGTTTAAGAAATTTTGATTTTTTTTTCTTCAAAAAGTCAGGTTTTAAATGGAGATTTGCTAACTTTGGGCCCACCTTCATACATTCAGACTTTAAACCACTAAATCAGTGGTAACCACCGCTCAAATGAGTCATGCGTAATCCAAGAATTATAACATTGGATACACAAATAAATGGGGATGGTTCATGATAGGTTTGGGCCTAAATTTGAATTGAAACAACTACGCCTATTGGAAATCTTCCAAAAAAAAAAAAGACCCAAGCCCGGGCCCATTTACTCCACTTGCTACAATTTTGCAAACAGTGAACCACCTAGACTCAGGAAAAAGCTTCTACACTGGCAGTTAGAACTGTCTGTTGGTTTGAATCATGCGAATTCCCGTCCAAGAGGTGCCCCACCAATCAGATGCTCTGAATCAATGATATGGTGGGCCGTTAAGGATATGGTGGGAATGGTCCGTCGATCATGATCAATATAGATGTCTCCCTATTTTGGGAACAAATGTGATTTTATCTATACTGTTATAAATCCAAAACTGGGGTTGGCGATGACATGACTCATACTGAGGGACGACAGTGTGAGACACGTGGCAATTTCTTAGAGACTACTGACCGTATGTATGTTTGGCCCATCCCTAGGTAGACCCACATACCAAAAATCATCCTGATTAGTGATTTCTAACCTTTGGATCTGAGTACCCCAAATAATGCTCAAAATCCACGGTTAAAAATAAACTATAGATAAAACTCTGATCCAATGAATAGAAGCTGCTAATCAGGTTGAATTTTGCTATGTAAGTCCAGCTTAGCGATGGGCCAACCATCCATATGGTCAGTGATCTATAAGAGTGCCACGTGGCTCATATTATGGTCCGTCATCAATGTTGATGAAGCCTCTATAATCGCTCACGCGCAAACAAAAATGTAGTAACAAACTAGTCAAATAAAACCATCAAAGAGGTGTTGGTAAGATCAGAGACCAAGCTAATATTACAATATATACCCTCAAGAAATACTTGAAAATCTTGTCAAATCCCCAACCTTAGATCTAAATCATGGTCAAAAGATGAAGAAGAGCCCTGACCAGTTTCTATTGGGGCAGGCAAATTCAAGTCCAACACACAAGGGTTCAACCCTTGTGGTGGTGATTCCTCCCCTTTCTCCCAATGGCACCTCATGTGCCCACCAAGGGCTTGACCACTAGAGAAAACCCTAAAACATATACTACACTTGCGTCCTAAAACTGTATCCATTTTCTCTCCTGCACCTCTACTTCTGTCGTCGCCATCACCGTCACCGTTACCTTTGACGTCGCCCTCGTCTACGTAAATGCTGTCGTGATCATTGTCTTCGCCTTCATTCCTCGCTATCGCAAAACAACCCTTGACGTTCTTGTGAGTAGCCCTGTGCCCCCCTAGTGCCTGGTGTGACCCAAACACTTTTTTACAACTTGAACACTTGAATCGACAGTTCAAACCCGATAATTCAATGCCGTCCACATCTGCTGCCCAATATGGTTCTATGATTGTGTTACAAGGTTCCAACATGCCTTGATTGACGATGGTAACACGCGATGTATCTGTTGCAGTAGACCCATTTGCCAGCATTATTAGATATGTCGCAACCTCCTGATCCTCCTCGGTCAATTTTGCTCCAGGACCTGGTCCTCGGTTTTCTGGTGACACCGGTTGCCGAAATTTTGGCGGGGGATTTATTCCGCGCCATTGACGCTCAGGGTGGCACCTCATATGGCCAAATAGGGCCTTCCAGGACCAAAATTGCTTACCACATTCACTACACGGGAGAATGATCTTTGGAGCACCGGGTTCCGGTTTCTTTCCAAATTTTGGCTTCAAAAAGCTATTCGAATTTGTTGGGAGTCTCGGGACAGGATCGCCAATTCGGATGAGTTTCGATCTTTTCTTCCTAAGATTTTCATGGGATACTCCGGCATTGATTTTGCAGGCGGTATGAGGCCTGAAGCCTCCAAAGCTTTCTTGCCTAGAGGAATTAGGAGAATCTGTCGTGGTGTTCATCAGAACGGGTTAAACAGACGCTCTGAGAAAAAGCTAAACGTAGTCACTCTCGTCTCGTATGTAGTTTGAGCGGTTATTTCTCTCTCAGAGAAAGCTTTGAATTGGGCGGTTATTTTCAGTTATGCAACTATACCGTTACATTTGCACTTCTTCAAAATTTAAAAAGCGGCTAGTTTTTATTCTTCAACACATAAACGAGAACATCTCCTTTCTTTGAGCCGTACCGGCTCTCCTTCCAACACGTGTATGCCCAAAAAGATTTCCTAGATCACATGCTAAATGCTGCACAATTAACACGTGTCGTTGCCACCAATAATATGGTGGTCTCAGTGTACCAACTTAATGCAAGCCCTTGGAGGATGGATGGAACAATGAACGCCATTTATTCACATATCCAATGGCTTGCGACAAGGTAGTATTGTATTAACTTACCACAGGCTACAGCCTATTAGTGTTCTTTTTTGAATTTGCTTAGCAGCCCCTGTGGTTTTCAAGTACTCAATAAAACCCCTCAAATTAATATGACACCAAAATATGGAGTTCAAATTGGAATTAGCACAACTGTGAGAAAAAATTTGCAAGCATTTTGTCAGTTTGAACCATGTCATCGCACATTAATCACAAAAACCCATCAATCCAGACCGTTGAAACAGTAAGCAACCTGAGAGGATGATCTTAACCGTTCATTTAATCACACTGATAGGATGATCAAGAAACATACATGCAAAGATCCATATACCGGCCATTTCAGGGTCGGTAACAGCAGCAGTAGTGCCCGGCAAACAGAGGCTTTCAAAGTTCACGTTATCAGACAATTAAGGATAACCCATAAATGTTATTTTCACAAAATGGATCATATAGTCAACAACAGGATGATCTTGGCGGTGTGCAAGAAATTGGACAACACATATATAAGGCACAAACTAAATTGTACAAGTCACCTGGACTAGAGACCAACATCCTCCATATCAATCTAGAAACAAATTAGACAGAAATGGTGCAGCAATGACCCTAAAGCTCATTTTATTGGAACAACACTAGGTGACAGTTAATACAGTTAAAACATTTTCACAATAGCTTTCTCTCCTAATTGATGGAAGATTTCATACAGCTCGAGAAAGCCAGAACCATGAATTGTCATCAAACTTCAGCATGAAACAAGACTTGGAAGGGAGTCCCTTCTCCTCGTCATCATTGAGGCGTGATATTTCAACCATGTTTAGCGTGCCATTTTCTCACTTCTCTGACTTGACTTGTTGAGTTGAGGGTGACACAGTATTCTTCGTTGCAGATTTCCCAAAGACATTCAGAACCTTCATCCGATGTAACTCTTTCCCTGAAATACAAATGAGGGAATTATAACAGATTTGGCCTCAATTATCTCTTAACATTTATACCTTATATCAGTGATAAAAACGGGTCAGCACAAAGTGGGGGCAACAAAAACTGCTGCTAAATCCATAATCAAGATTAAATATGAAGAATACTTGGGTCGGGACATCCAACATCAAAGATCTGTTCCGTACATGTGAAACATATGCGGACAGGCTGGGATCCACAATTCAACGGGGTCCACTAAGGAAGACTCTGAAGGCCAAATATGTACATAGATCCTTATCATACAATGTACCACACTCCACAAAAAGTATAGGTTGGATGGTTCAAATAATCAATCAGAGGTCTGACCTCTGCTGCATGTGCACAAGTATGACGGGTAAATCAGGAGGTTGAATGTAAAGGAATATTAAGTATTCCTCAAATTATACAATATAAGCAGAAGCTTGGTTCTTATGTGCCCCTCCACACATCTTCTGGACTGTGTGCTGTAAACATGGCAGATTAAAACTTGTCTTTTTAGTATATGTATTATAAAACATAGTATTATTTCACTAAAAATCATACTTTTTTACTTAATTAAGCATTAAAAATAGTTTAATGTAATATATCTTTGTATTTTGTGTATTGAAAAGTATCTTTATTCTTCCAAAGCATAGTTCTGCCTCGTTGTGACAGTTTATCGGGACGCTGATTATAAACCTTGTCCAAACCATCTTGTATTAGATGGGCAACAGTCCAAAAACTGCACCTACGCTACAATGCAAACTGTCTGATCATGAGCTAAAACAGGGATGGCAAATAAGTAGGTAAAGCTAGGTAAAGGGTAAGGAAAGAATCCACAGATCGGGTGATAACACTGACAAACCAGTATTGCAACATGATAGTGGTTCATCAGCTATTGTTGAGGGTGCGGCTTTCGCTTTATCTAAAGGTTGGACAAGAATATGGGTCGAGTTCGCCATAAAGGCCTTTCTCAAGGATGAAGTTCCTTGGAAAGTGCGGAGTAAATGGGATTTGATTAAATCAGAATTTGAATGGTTTTGGATGAGCTCAACTTGGCGGGAAATCAACTTTGGAGCTGATGCTTGTGCTAAGGAAGCTTCTAACCTCCCGTGCAATACAAGGCAGTGGTAGACCTCCTTCATTCAGTCGGTTGAGGATCCTTCAGCTACTTACTATAGATTTGTTAATCTTTCTTGGTAACTCGCTAAGTAGGGGATCTGCACGTGTTGTGCCTCTCTTCTTGTTGCCTGTGGCCTTTGTATATTCCTTCTGTGTTTCTCTCTCTTTAATATAGATCATCACTCAGCAAAAAAAAAAGGACTAGCACCTGGATAGTTTCAATTCTTCAGAACGCATGTCGTATGCATTGGGCAAGAATATAATATTAATTTGTCAGCTTATTACTGTTACAAGCATACAGATACAAGATTCTACAAGAAATAAAGAGAGGCAATAGTGTAAGTTATTTATTAGTGATTCATGTGAATGAGAATGATTATATATTTATTGATCAGTATAATTTCAAAATTAAACCCTTTGAACAACCAAAAATCATTCAACTATGTCTAAATTTCTGCCCCTTCTTCAGAAACGTTCAGCATTTTGAAATTTTCTAGATTGAAAAAGAGGAAATAAAAAGGAAATTAAGAGTGCAAAAAAGTTATTTTACCTTCCTCCAATAAGAGATGGATTGCTCTTTTCTCCAGTTCGACTGCATGTCTGCTACGGCCAGCTGAGGATAAAGATCGAAGCACTAATATAATCAGAAGAAACAAGAGGAAGGTCAGTAAAGTCTGAATTGAAGGAAACGTGGTATCTTAAAGCAGGTCCATTACAGTTCAAAGAAGACTTACTCTGGATGTAATCCTCCTGACTTGAATGATCACAGTTCTTCAAGTGTGTCTGCAACTGAAGGAATCGCTCTTTCCAATGTTGATCACTCATCCCCTGAGAGTTAACTGGATGAGGAACCCCAGAAGTAACTGTAGGATAATATGGTTCTGCTGGTGACAAATCGTTCAGGGGCTTCCCGAGAGGAGGAACTGAAGGTCCTCCAGATGAGAAGGTCATCAGAGAAGCCATTGGAATGGGTGCGAACGCCGGAAAACAAGAAATCTTTGGCCCCTGCATCTGGGTTCGTTGTCGGGTTATTACCTGTTCCTGGTGGCTAAATTGTCTCAGATGTGGACAATCGGTATTATTATGCGTGTTGTCACAATTGTTGATCTTGACTAGTTCCGGTTCAGATTTCCTACGGATGTACACAAGATGCCCATTTGCACCACCACTACTGCTTGGAGACTGGTGGGAAGGGGGGCTCGGATGGCACTCAGGTGTGGGTCTCTTAATGCCAGAAATCTTAATGGCATCCGTAATGGGTCCTCTATCCTTTAGAAAAGAAGGGTTTCCTGGGAGTTTGTGTACCACAATTCTGTTATCATTCTGCAAATCTCTCAATGCTGTCTTCTTTACTGCCATCTGCTGTGGCTTATCACAATTGGGCAAGCCAGTTCCCGTGTTGGCCAGCCCATACTCATTGAATTTAGAGTTGATCATTTGTTGAACCATCAGAAGTACTCAACTTCTTACAGCAAATTCCAAGGACTTGTCTGGAGATGAACAGGTCCAAGATGATGATGAGAACACAAACCAACAACACTCACTATGAATAATATGCATGGTTTAGAAAAAAACATTTATAATGCCAGTATAACAATAACTCCCCAAACTCGTTACCTTGATTGGTAAAAATGCTAAAAAACATTATAATGGATTTTATAATGTCCATTATCTGTTATTTGACCGTTATATAAGTTTTTTTTAAACAGTAAATTCAAAATAAAAATAAATAATAAAAATTTGACCTGTTCTAACAGTCATAACGGTAACATTATCAACCTGTTACGAGTCTTATGATGTTATGGCGGTCCCTTTTAAATCTTGGTAATATATCTACGACTAAATATGCACCAATATGCATGTATCTCTGAAGATTTCATTGATTCCAAGGTGTCGTGTCAGTTTTATTTTCACCTATACCCTCGCCTTGTGTTGTGAATCTACAGGTTAGGAAGCTTTTTTAGCCAGACCTAAAAACATGCTATCAAAGAACTTATTTATGAAATTATTATTATGTTTGAAACTGATGTAGAAATTATTATTACTTTGGAAAATGAAGGGGTTAACTCCTTATGGTTAATGTAAATAAAAAAGGGGGATTACATTAAATATCTAAAATAGAAGCAACTATGCCAAGCAAACACTAAAGTATTCAAAGGCCTCGAGCTTTACCATTTTATACACCCTCGAGCTTTACCATATCGATCACTAAGGGATAGATTTACTTTGGAAAATGAATTGGTTAACTCCTTATGGTTAATGTAAATATAAAAGGGGGATTACATTAAATATCTAAAATAGAAGCAACTATGCCAAGCAAACACTAAGGTATTCAAAGGCCTCGAGCTTTACCATTTTATACACCCTCGAGCTTTACCATATCGATCAATAAGGGATAGATTGTCAACCAAGAAAAGATGTTATTTTATGATGATAGCAAGCATTGATCTAGGGGGATCTACATACATAGGCATGTCATTTGGGAAAAATTACAAGACATCGATAGTTCGTGCGATGGGACGTTCACACTAAAATGGGCATAACTTTGTCATATGAACTCTGATTGGGACGATTCTTGAACCATTGGAAAGAAAATGAGGAAACGTACGCGCTCACTTGCCTACTTTGATTGGTGGGTTTTGGACCCCCTTCGAGATCGTTTGCCTCCTCAAAATCTCGATCAAAGTTGCATATTCTAATTATAGAATCTTTGACCGAGAATAACTCTGGATCCATAGACTTTCTACAAATGCTCCAAGAGAGAGCTTTGATGGACTTGTAATTCCAAATCCCAATATGAAATAAATGGTACTTTCTATTTTTGGACTCATTATAAATAGTAATTACAATTTATAATAAGCTTCACACTAGTATAACTAGGAAAACCCTACTATTATATAAAGGGTTGTTAGGCTGTATTGAAGACAGATTAACAACAGGAAGAAGATTACTTCCATTGTTTCCCTTGTTCTTGGTTATTTCTCAATTATTTTTAGCATCTGAGGAAACTAAAGATGAGATGAGCGTGAAAGATGATGAAGCTCCTGAAGTTGCTTCCTGAGGTAAGGATAAATATCAATTGCAACCGTTCAAGATTGAAACAAAAATTGATATTCCTATATATGGATTTGTTGATGCCGAAAAGTTGGATAATTGATAAATCAATTAGAAATTTATTTTACGATTTATGGATATTTGAATACCAGAAGATCAGTTTTACACGCCTTAAATTATCTAACCAGGCCCTAACATGGTGGAACTTGTATTCTTCTATACGATAAATCGCCATCTCGTAGCACCACTGCGACACCGATGCTCCCGGAGTGTGGTTCGTTAGAATGTATGTCGGTGGTGAAACCGTTCGACCGGCAAGGAGAGGGGGTGACCGAAATCGTGCCCTTCCTGCTCTAGGTTAGGTTAGGTTACCTCCCGACTGACCCCAGAGCTCGAGGTCACCATGATGTACCATGGATGACGTGGAAGAAGTTTAAGGAACTGATCAAAAGATAGTTTTACCCTATTGGCTATGACGAGGATCGATGGATCAAGTGACAGCACCTACGTCCAAAGTTTAAAAAGGCTAGTTAGGGAACTAAGGGGTTTTGCCTCAAAAAGGCGAGGCGTAGCCTCGAGGCGGTAATAAGGCGTAAGCCTCATTTTAAAAATTGTAAAAAAATATAGCCTATTCTACAAAAATTAGAAACATACCATGTGAAAAAAATAACTTAAATAAACATAAAAGTAATCGAGGCTATAACTTTTATCTTAGGAGTGATGCTACCAGAAACATAGTCACAAAAATCTCCGATTTTTTAATTCACGAATCAATCGCCGATTAATCGGCTAAGACCCATTTTTTTCCTCTTCTGATTTCAATTTTGAATTTTGATTACGAATGATGAATGTTTATCAGTTATGACTTATTATTATGGAATTATAGATGTGCTTTTTATCATATAAACGTGTTTTATTAAAAATAACATTTCCAACTTGAAATATGCCATGATATATTTTTTATAATTTTGTAGATTTTTGCCGAATTTATCCAAATTTTCCCGACTTGACCCCTTGCCGAATCCCAAATTTGTGACTATGGTCGAGAATACCTGGCATGGTAAGGTTGCATATTCGTTTTCATTCTTGTAGTATATGTGTGCTCATAATTGGATTATATCCTAATCTATTCTTCGTTCCTATGTTTGATTTTGTTTTGTAATTCAGTTGGAAATGACATTATGTAATGTTGTATTTTTTAAGTCAGTTATTCTATAATGGTTGATTATTGAAATGACAACCTAACAGTCTAGATCTTGTTTTGTTTCATTATTGTTTCTTATGCCCCAAGTCTTACCATTAGGTTATTGGCATGTTATCCAAGCTCTCAGTTTAATATGCCTTTGCACGTGCTTTCACTCATGAAGACCTCAAGTACTCTTCTCATTTTGTGTTACTGTTGTGTTGACATTTTATCCATGCTACTAAATAATGGCTTGCTAGTTACAATTTACTTGATTATTTACCTTAATTTTAAGTTGTTTTTACTCTCTTACGGACTCTTTATAGTCCTAATTGTCTCTCTATGAGTGTCAACTGCTCTTGTATTACCATGGTTCTCAAGCATAGATAAATTCTCATCATGCACATACTACTCTTAATATGCTATACGTAAAGAGATTATAGATGTTATGGTATGTATAGATCTAGTAGAGAGGATAGTTTGGGAAAATAAGAATAAGTAAAAAAAATTAAAAAAAGGTCCATTTACCATGTAAACTGAGGCTTACGCCTCACTGAACTGAGGCTTATGCCTCAATTATGTACCTTAAGGCTTAAGCCTCAAGGTTATTTTTGGGCACAAAAAGAAGCAGGTGAACACTGCTCGAGATCAATGGACATGTGAAGGAGAAGTGCTAGAAGCTCCATCCAGAGTAGTGACCGAAGAATAAAGACAAAAAAAGGGAAGAAGGGGATAGAAGTAGTAGACTTGAGCACCACAAAGGTAAAAGAATTACCAAAATTATAGAATGTCGACGAAAAACTTACGCTCGTAACCATACCCCTAGATCCTTCAACGAATTCAGAGGAAAGAGAATAATTATTTTATTCGAAGATTCAAGTGAAACAGACTATCATATAGGCGATTATTGACCCCGGTAGTCAGAAGAACTTGATCTCAGAGAGTTTAGTCAAGAAAATGGGACTTGAGACCATGCCTCATCCTTGTCTATACCCATTGGAATCGATACAAATGGATGTAGAGATGAAGATCACAAAATAGCAGACCTTCAAGTTTGCAATCGCTGAAATAGATATCGACGAGGTAACCTACAAAGTAGTGCCTCTAAATGACTGTCAAGTGATTCTAGACAGCCGTATTTGTGGGATCGAGATGTTATACATTACAAGTGGTTACGTAAATACAAGTTCATGAAAAATGGGAAAGAATACAACATTGCTTGCAGTGCACGACCAACAACTTCCTTGATCACTCAGCGGATGCAAAAAGGATGGTGAATGCTTGCAGGAAGTTCGTGTTATTGATGGTGATGCCAAAAGAGCATAATCAAAAGATAGTTATACCTTCTACGTAGTCTTTGAACCCCAGACAGAAGGTTGTGGTCAAAAATCTATTGGGAGGGCTTGAGGACTTATTTCAAAATGTGCAAAGCCTATCGCCTAGGAGGCCCGTGGAACATGATATCCAATTGGTAGGAGATGCCCCTCCTACTAATTTCGGCATGTATCGTACCACTGTGATGGAGAATGATCAAGAAACAGATTCAAGGGCTCATCGAACAAGGAGTCATTAAACCTAGTTACACACCTTGCGGTTCACCGGTCTATTAGGAACAAAGAAGATGGTGGTTGGAGAATGTGCATCGACTATAGGGCCCTGGACAAAATTATAGTCAAGAATCGATACCCATTAGCGAGGATTGATGATCTAATGGATCAACTGCAGAGTGCCCAAGTCTTCAAGAAATTGGATATGAAATCGAGATATCACTAGGTTCGAGTTCGCGAAGAAAATACTTAGCAGACAGCATTCAAAACAAAACAAGGGTTGTTCGAATGGCTGGTGATGCCATTCATCTTATGCAATGCTCCTGCAACGTTCATGCATTTGATGAATGAGGTAGCTCGTCCATTTATAGAAGACTTCGTAATTGTTTATTTGGATGATACTCTTATTTATGTAAGAATTAAGAGAGTTGAAAATTGACCCAATGAAGATTGAGGTCATTACAAAATGATCGAATCCCCGAACAATAACTGAAGTAAGGAGCTTTATGGGTGCATGTCAGCACTTGCACAAGTTCATTCGACATTTTTCACAGAGTGCAACACCTCTACATTCCTTGACAAAGGCAAATCAAAAGTTCAAATGGACAAAGAAGCAGGAAGATACTTTCTAGCTATTGAAGCGAAAAATTTGTGAGGCACCAGTGTTAGCTTTACTTAACCTACAAACATTGTTTGAGGTTGAAGCAAATGCTTCAGGGTATGCCCTGGGTGTTGTTCTAATACAGGATAGGGATGGATATTAAGCTGAAACGGAGTAACGCTTTCCATCCGTAGACAGATGAGCAAAGAGAGGTCATGAACAGAATGACGGTGCATCTCCTCCGTGGCCATAATTCCAAGCTTCCAAAAACATGAAAGCTTGCCTTTGTTGTTGTTTGAGGTTGTCACCAATATGCTAAAGATTGAGAGAGAGAGAGAGAATAGAGGTTAGGGAGAGATGAATAGATTAGGGTTTGAGAGAGAATGGGGAGATTGAAGTGAATATTCAATCTCCCATAAATAATATTTATAAGGGAAACCCCTTCTACAAGTAAAGGAGAAATCGTGTGGGTCAAGTGGGGGCCCACCACTTAATTCACTAACATGAAATAAAGAGATTGTGGGTTAAGTGGGTGGGCCCATCACTTAACCCATAAGCAATAGAGAATAAACCCCACGTGGGGTAATGGAACGCAGCCCACTAAGAACACCCCCACGTGGGTGTACATAGAATCCAACACTCCCCCTCAAGTTGGTGCAAAGATATCCATCATGCCCAGCTTGGCTATCAATGTATTCAGGATTGACTTGTTGACTCCCTTAGAAAGTATATCGGCAACCTGCTCCTGAGTCCTTACATAGGGTGTACAAATCAAAGGGTGTACAAATCAATCCCTGCTGAAACTTCTCCTTGATGAAGTGCCTATAAACCTCGATGTGTTTAGTCCTATCATGCTGAACTGTGTTATAAGCAATGTTAATGTCCACTTTGTTGTCGCAATAGAGGCTCATTGGGTCACCCTGACTCCCAGTTCTGCTAACATGATCTTCAACCATGAGTTCACACACTCCATGTGAGCAGAACTCTGTCTCTGCACTGGATCGGGCGACAACTGGTTGTTTCTTGCTCCTCCAAGACACCAAGTTGCCTCAAACAAAGGTACAATAACCTGATGTAGACTGTCTATCGGTCACTGCACCTGCCCAATCTGCATCACTGTATGCTTGCACCCTGAGGTGGCCATGAACTCCAAACAATATGCATCGACCTGGTGACCCCTTGAGATACCGAAGAAGCCTCAAGATGTGGTGATCGAGGTGAATGCATGAATCGGCTAATGACGCTTACTACATAAGCAATGTCAGGCCGTGTATGGGCTAGATAAATCAATCTGCCAACCAATCGCTGAAATAAGGCAGGATCACCTAGAAGTGTGCCGTCCTCGGAATTCAGCTGATGGTTCTGATCAATAGGAGTATCAGCTGGTCCCAAACCCAAATACCCAGTCTTGCTCAGTAAGTCTAGGACATACTTTCTCTGTGAAATGAAGATGCCTCTCGATGACCTGGCAACCTCAATCCCTAGAAAGTATCTCAATGGTCCTAGATATTTCGTCTCAAACTCAGACGACAAGAAGGCCTTGAGCCTTGTGATCTCTGTAGGGTCACTACCCGTAATGATTGTCATCCATATATACGATCAATGCAGTGGTACTAATCTGTACATGCTTCACAAACAGAGTGTGATCTGCCTGACTCTGTGTGTAGCCTACATTTCTCACTACACTGCTGAACCATTCAAGCCAAGCTCGAAGAGATTGCTTCAACCCATATAAAGCTTTCTTCAGTCTGCACACCCTGTCTTCACTTCCATCAAGCTTCAACCCTGGTGGCACTTTCATGTAAACTTCATCTGTTAGGTCCCCATGTAGAAAAGCGTTCTTTACATCCAGCTGATGTAAAGGCAATGACCTATTTGCAACCAAGGACAGTAGAACCCTGATTGAGTTCATCTTGGCTACAGGTGCAAATGTCTCCTGATAATCTATCCCATAGGTCTGGGTGAACCCCTTGCCAACTAGCCGAGCTTTGTACCTATCAATGGAACCATATGCCTTGTGCTTCACGGTGAAGACCCACTTGCACCCCACTGGTTTCTTCCCACTAGGTAAAGAAACAAGATCCCATGTCTTGTTTTTTTCAAGAGCCTGCATTCCGTCTATCATAGCCCTTTCCACTTTGGGTGACTGAGTGCATCTGCAATGGTAGATGGCAAGGAAACAGACGAAACAGTGCTAACAAATGTCCGATAAGATGGAGACAATGACTGGTAAGAAACAAAGTGAGAGATAGGGTGCTCGGTGCAAGTGCGCACACCCTTACAAAGTGCAATGGGTAGATCCTCCTCTGGAGTAGGAGTCTCTGAGGACTCATGAACTAAAGCAGGTGTAGAAACAATACCTGGATCTATATTCGAGGGTAGACTGGCAGGCGAAGAATCAGTGACTTGTCCTTTCTTCCTGGATCTGACATAAACTCGCATATCCGCCGCTGTAGTAGTAGAAGTGTCCTTGTCAATAGTAGACACAGATTCGACCATAGGCACAGGAGTGGAGATGGGTATAAGAACCGGCATGGGTACAGGGCTCTCGTCCACAATATCACACTCCCCCTGAAGAGAGACCATACTGCCAAATAATGGAACGTGCTCAGCAAAGGTAACGTCCAGAGATGTGAACGTCGACACGAACCCGGATGAGCATTTATATCCCTTCTGAGTGGAAGGGTACCCCAGGAAAATACATCTCAAGGTCCATGCATCAAGTTTGTCACGAGAGTGACGATGAACATGCACATAGCAAACACACCCAAAGACTTTGGGAGGAACAATGAAGGCTGGACTATCAGGAAGCCGGACAGACAAAGGGGTCTGAAAGCCAAGAATGCGAGAGGGCATGCGATTGATGAGATACGCAGCCAGAATGATGGATTCAGGCCAAAACGATTTTGGAACTTGCATCCCAAGACGAAGGGCACGCTCAACCTCAAGAAGATGACGGTTTTTTCTTTTAGCTTTCCCATTTTGTTGGGGAGTCGACAGACAAGAAGTTTGATGTACAATGCCATGAGAGGCAAAGTAATCTCTAAGGCTCCCAACTAGGTACTCACCCCCATTATCGGATCGGAGAATTTTGAATGGGGTACTGAACTGAGTGGTGACCATCTTGTGGAAGGTCTGAAAAATGGAAGAAACCTCATCTTTCGACTTCATAAGATATACCCAGGTAGAGCCACTGAAATCATCAACAAATGTAACAAAATATCGGAATCCAAATAAATACATCATCGGGGCAGGACCCCACACATCAAAATGCACAAAATTGAAAGGAATGGTACTTTTATTTTCACTAAGAGGAAAAATAGTGCAACAATGCTTTGTGAGTTCACAAGTTTCACAGTTGAACGGAACATCGCAAAGAGAGGAGAAAGCAAGAAAGACACGCTTTAAAACTGACACGGGTACATGACTAAGCCGGTTATGCCAAAGCAATAACTGGTCTTTATTGACTCGACTACTGCTACTAATGCTGGACTGATGTGCTGAAGAAGAAACAGAGCGATCCAGGAGGTAGAAGCCACCTTCCTCACGTCCACTGCCAATCGTCCGCCTCGACTCCAAATCCTGAAACACACAGTGAGAAGAAAAAGGTTACACTGCAATTAAGATTCTTGGTAAGGCTACTGGCAGATAAAAGATTAGTTGTAAACTGATGAACATACAGTACCAAGGACAAGGTTAGTGTTGAAGAGGCATGAACATTGCCCTTCCCGGAAACAGAGGAAAGGGTGCCATCAGCTATCCTGACCTTGTCAAGACCAGAACAAATAAAATAACCGAAGAAAACTGAAGACATACCACTCATATGATCTGAGGCCCCTGAATCGATGATCCAGGAGGGAATAGAAAGAACGGTGGATACAGAGAAAGCAGATCCAGTACCTGTCTGGACATCGGTGGAGGTAGAACTGGAGGCTTGCCCATTGAGCTGGGCCATCATACGACGAAGTCGCTCAAGATCACTGGGAGAAAAAGAGTCCATATCCCCAGTGGTAGGAAGTGCTGAGGGTGCGATATCTTGAGCCACAAAGTGTTGCAGGAGGTTCTTGTCTCGCTAAAGATCGCTGACATGGATTTGGGCCCAGACCTGGTGGGCGCCCATGTAGCTCCCAACAAATGTCCTTCACATGGCCTAGACGGCAACAGTGATCACACTTGGGACGCCGCCTGTCATCACCGGTCTTCTTCTGGAAAGATTTTTGACCCTTCTGAGACACAGAGGCAAGGGCGGATCAATCCTGAGTGTCATTACCACTACGTAGCTGCATGGCAGTGCGACGACTATCCTCCCCCTGAATGTAGGCATAGACATGTGCCAATAAAGTAGGGGGAGGAGATCTACCAAGTATCTGAACACGGGCAGCCTCGAAGCTAAGATGAAGGCCGGAAAGGAACTAGAATATCCGGGACTACTCAACCATAGCTCGGAAAGACTTCACATCTGCAGCACAAACTGGGGTGTAGTCCAGATAATGATCTATTTCTTCCTATTTGCTTCGGAGAGAAGCATAATAGGTACCAAGCTTGAGCTCCCCCTGTCAGAGACAAGCAATCTCTTGCTCTAACTCATAGAGCTTCGCAAAGTTGCCAACCAGTGAATAGGTTTCAGTAACAGAATCCCAGATTTCCTTCGTTGTAAGAAGGAACATGAACCCCCTGCTGATCTGGGGTTGCATCAAATGGAGAAGCCAAGACATCACCGTAAGGTTCTCAATAACACATTTCCGATGGGATTCGTCTGTGGCGGCAGGCTGAACTGTCTTTCCTGTGAGGTACTACTCACTGTAGCCAAGTCCCCAGATGTACATGAGTGTCGATGTCTTCCACTCAAGATAGTTGGTCCCATCAAACTTGACCGTAGTGATGCATAATTGGGGGTTGTGGTCTCCATGAGAACCATGAGACGGAGTGCTATCCTCAACTGATGAAACCTCTAATGAAACCATCGCAGCGGAAGGCCTGAAAATAACCAACTAACGAACATAAGCTCTGCAGAACCTAAACCAAGGTTCGGGGGGTTCCTAGGAGCACTTTGGGAGGTGCGGCTAGGGTAGAAGTGCCCTGGGAACCTTGGTTTCCAAAAAAGAAGAAAACCCAAAAAAGGCAAAAATCGGATCCTAGCAAAAAATGCGGGCGATTTTTCAAACCGAAGATCCGACGATCAGAAAATTCTCAAACGAGAGGGATAATCCACAGGGAGGTGTGGCTAGGGTAGAAAGCCCAAGTAGTGCACGAATCTCAAGAAAATAAAAAACCCAAAATCTGAGTCGGGGATCCGATTTTTGAAACCAGAGATCCGATGATCCAAAAATTCTGAAATAAGTTTCTGTCGAACCTTACTGGCCCTATGAGAGGGGCGGTTTGGGTAGAGAGCCCAAAAATGACACGAATCTCGAGGAAAAACAAAACTCTAAAAACCTCGATATACTTGTTCTCCGAAAAAACTGATAAAAAATCCTGAAGAACGAGGATAGAGTAGATCTCTGACGACTGATAGCAAGCAATACACCAGGAATGATAGATCTCTGGTTCGTTAGCTTCAGAAAAGACCCAAGAACTTCACAAGAGGACCCTCTGCGATTTGCTCATAACTTGCCCAGACTTCGAATGCCCACATATAAGATTTTTTTGGAAACTCTAGGGGACAATGATTTAGGCCCTAAAGTAACCATGCTCTGATACCATGTTGTTGTTTGAGTTTGTCACCAATATGCTAAAGATTGAGAGAGAGAGAGAGAGAGAGAGAGAGAGAGAGAGAGAGAGAGAGAGAATGGAGGTTAGGAAGAGAAGAGATTAGGGTTTGAGAGAGAATGGGGAGATTAAAGTGAATATTCAATCTCCCATAAGTAATATTTATAAGTAGGGGAAACCCCTTCTACAAGTAAAGGAGAAATCGTGTGGGTCGAGGGGGCCCACCACTTAACCCACTAACATGAAATAAAGAGATTGTGGGTTAAGTGGGTGGGCCCATCACTTAACCCATAAGCAATAGAGAATAAACCCCACGTGGGGTAGTGGAACGCAGCCCACTAAGAACACCTCCACGTGGGTGTACATAGAATCCAACGGCCTTATCGTCAATTCACATTTAATCGAGTTATTCATAGTTCAACACAAAAATCACTATTCGAGACATGTTAGGGTTATCTACCTCAAAGTTCTTTAGATCTGGAATTCACTATTGGCAATCAATAGTTGACTGGGAAAGAAGAGGATGAAAAGGTCCGGGATCAACTACACCGAAAGGTAATTACATAGATCACAACAAAAGTATAAGTACCATCATGATAAACATAGAGTAAAGTGTGATTTCCAAGTTGATGAACATGTTTGGCTTCAGCTAAGCAAAGAGCTGTTGAAAGGAGGAAGGCAAGAAGCTAAATCCTATCCGTTATGGACAATTCAAAAGTACGAAGATTGAAGAAAATGCCTTCCAGCTAGACTTACTACCTTATATGCAGATGTACTCAGTAGTGAAGGCTGAGAACTTGAAATTGTTTGAGCCTTCTATGTTAGATGAAGACCAAGACCAAGGAACTCGATTCCATTTATTGATGATCTTTGGGTGGAATGAGAAGATACATTGGCCGACGACTACATTTTGGAAAAGAAAGTGATGGAGACACGACGGAGGAAGTATGACTCTTTTCGCATTGGCAAGAAGGGGCAGCTACCTAGCCATTCAAAAGTACAGCACATATTGGGGAACAAGAGAGTTTCCCCAACTTAAATTCTAAATTTAGCAAGAGCTAAATCGCCAAAAATAGGGAGATCCATGATCCAAGAGGATCTCCATGCACAGACATATCATTCGAGAAAAATTACAAGACATCGATAGTTTGCGCAAAGGGATGTTCATACTTTGTCATATGAACTCCGATTGGGATGATTCTTGAACCATTCGAAAGAGCGAGGATGTTTTAAACCCTTTCGAGATCATTTGCCGCCTCAAAATTGTGCTCAAAGTTACAGATTTAATTATAGAATCTTTGACCGAGAATATCTCTACATCATAGAGATTCTACAGAGCTCCGAGAGAGTTTTGATGTACTTGTAATTCCAAAATTGAATATGAAATAAAATGTACTTTCTATTTTTGCACTTACTAAAATAGAAATTACTACTTATAGTAAGTTGTGCCCTAGAAAAACTAAAAAAACTCGATTATATAAAGGGTTGTTAGGTTGTATTGAAGATAGATTAACACAAGGAAGAAGATTATTTCCATTATTTTCAATAATTCTTGGTTATTTCTCAATTATTGTTTAGCATCCGAGTGGGCAAATTAGAGGGAGTGATTCCTTTTCTCCTAAATTCCTAATCGGATCAAGCATAGACCCACCTAGATGACAAGGACTTACAGGAAGGAGGAAGAGTGCCAAATTGTTCATCAGAATTGATATTGAAGATTCAAGTTCCCAATGGTGATATGATATCTTCAACAACCGGTGCTTTTATTTCATAGAAAACTTATTAAAAACCTGATATCACAAGAGAATCAGTACAGAAAAGCAACAGTTTAAGTTGGTAACCAATGAAACGCAAACAAGAATGAAACAAATTCTTCCGTGAGAAGAAAAACTGGGAGGCATAACTAAAACTATGACATCACAGACAAGGTGCACTCTTAAGAGCACAGAAAATGTTCTGTGAACAACAGATAAGATCAACACCAAACTACGATAACATTAAAGTGCATATAACTACGTTTCTGGTAACAAGGTGAAGCACAAACAATGGCTATACCCATGAGAGTATGACTAGTGGTCACCAAGGCAATTGACCCAGACATTTGATTATAATCTATCCAATACAAATGAGTCATGAAAATAAGAGTTTGTACAAGTCGATCTTCATGTTTAATAGCCACACCAAACTGCCCCGTAATTTACAAGTCTAGAGACAGCCAAGAGGGCTTACCAGGAAGAAGAGGAACAAAAGCCCAGATATGGTTGTGAGGAAGTATACAAATTTCCTCTTGCATGGTAGTATGCCATTGAGGATAAAGGGCAACTTCTTTATGAGATAAGTACCGTCCACCATGGACACTAGAGAGAACTAAGGACGACGAGTTTTGTAGTCTGACAAATGAACCATACCAAGCAATAGATCTAAATCAAGGTTTAAAATTTCGGTGAGGCCCGAAACCAAAATTTCGGTCAAAATTTTGAAATTGAGATTAGTAATGAAAATTTAGACCGAAATTTCACAAAAAGTTCGAAATTTCGACCCAAAATTTCACAAGAACCGAAATTTCACGAAATTTCAACAAACCGAAATATCTGAAATTTCGACCGAAATTTTGGAATTTTAAAAATTTCGGTTTTTATGGATTTCGGTTTCGGTCTGAAATTTCGAACTTTTCGGCGAAATTTAAAACCTTGATCTAAATAACCCTATGACAACAAATCAGATCCTAAACTTCAAGATGAACAATAAGTTGTTCAAATTAACGTAGAAAATGGATTTGAGTGCTACCAGATTTATAACTTATGGATAGTAGAGCTGAATATTAACCGAAACAGCAATGGAGAAAACAGTCAAACAAGATTTATAAGTGTTAATTCTAAAGAAAAGGGCATTCTCATTTGCTAATTCTAGGCAGCCTAGGAACACTTACCACCTTTTGGTGGGTAAGGTGGGATCAAACTTATGCCTTATGGTTGCAAAACAGAACATCAACCAATTGAGCTACAGGCAACCTGGGAATATTGATGTTGTAAGGCACAAGTTTTGACCTTGGAGCCTAGGATTAGTCTTCTTGCCAAGGTTCCTAGGCTCCAAAATGTCAACTAGGCAACTAACTTTCCATACTTTGGGAAACAATTAATTTTATTTCCTCATTATTCAAAAGGTAGAAAATAGATTAGCAATATGGCAAAATTTTGGAGAGCATTGTAGCTCCATTAACATATACAGGCAAGATGTGAGCGTTTGAACCATAAACTCACTTCGATGTAGGTGGTAAGTGTTTCTATATAAAAGATTTTATAACAGAATAAATCAAAGTAGGAAAAAAGAAAAGAACACGACTAACCATGTTGATGGGAATGTATTTGGTATAATGCACAATAACCCAAACCTAGGTTGCTAAGATAGGCTTGCAAATATACCCACATATGAGTGTATTTAATCTTGTCCTTGTGCTATGAATCAATTGAATCCAGAAGTATTTTATCATGTAGTAATTGTTGCGAAAATTTAACCATGGGTCATAATTAATATTCTTTCACGATATGATAAACAAGACCAATGTTACAAAAGAATAATAATAACGACAACTAAAAGACCTCCTGTAAAACCCTGAACTTTTCAGGGGTTTTCTTTCTCTTCATAAAGGGTAAAATAGGAACCAGAAAATTCTTTAAGCATTTTATGAGAACATAAGATAAAACATTTCGACATTTTGAGACTTGATTGAGAACGTAGAAATCAAACCAACATCTTTACATGACACTTAGGAGCTTGTCACCTTTTTGCTCTCTTGACTGCTTAATTTGACAACAGAGTTTTTAATATGTTGGTATAGAGACATTTTTACTGTCGTGTTTAACCTACTTAAGTAATTAAGAACATAATGAATTTTTACATTTCGGGACCCACCAGGAACCATAGACTTACCATAATTAACCATAGGTTAATAACTAGAGCAAATTCACTCACGTGTTACACAGAACCTGAACTAAGCATAAGTGAACCTCACCGACACCTCTTTTAGTTAATTTGAACCACATTCAAATAGTGTTCCATGTTAGTTTCCTTATTTATAAACATTCACACTATTAAGTTAATCATTTCCGACTTTTATTAAGTGGATGGATAATTGGACCATTTTTACAACAAACAATTCGATCTCAAACAATTTCAAAAATATTTATTTTTAGGATTATCTGGGCCCCACAAGATAGCTTTTAACAACGTTGTAATGTTTAGGACATAACGTACCTTTTTCGGATCTTAATTTGGACTTGCGGTAAAAAATTATAGTTTTTGGCCTTGTTTGTAAATTTCCAGAAGTTAGGGGACCTCACTGCAAATTGCTGATTTTTATTCTTCCCACACATGTGCACATGTTCACACACATATGAGGCTTTGGCTGAACCTTGAAAATTGTGTTTTAGATGATGGATTTTCTAAAAAGGATTTTCAAAATATATTATTAATATATATTTTTTCAAGAACTTTTTATAAAAAAAAGGGGGTGTAACGTTCTTTTATATACCAATAAGGGTGGGATGTTGAGGCCTATTGACCCCACATGAGTCCAACGTGTTGGACACATGGGAGATTCCCAAGACTAAAAATATTTTTATACAATAAATTCTTGACAAGTCACCTTTATTTTAAGGAATAATATTATTTTATTTTGAAGAAATAAGTGCCCCAATGGACCCAACAGTTTTGACAAATTAATGATCAATTATTCCTTAAGAAATTCTCAAGGATTTTTCTACCATTAAGGTAAGTCTTTTAGAAAAATCCCTGCCACTTTATTAATTAATAAAAGAATAATTTCATTAATTCCTTCACTTAACAAAATTGGAAACCTTTTCCATTCCACTTGCCGTTTGGATTCTTCCCTACTCTCTATTTGGCAACCCCCCCCAACCCTAAACACTATTTAAAGGGCCCTCCCCTCCCTCATAATTCACACTTCTCCTCTTAGAGTTCTACATTCTAGAGAAACTCTTAGCTATCTTTTCTTTGCCTTCAAGTTCTAGTTCTAGTGTGATTCTCGTTCTTGCATTGGGAGAAGGAAGAAAGGAAAACAAGCAAAAAAGGTATGGATGATTTGTTTTCTTTACATGTTTTAATAAATCTTGTAATTAAGTTTGTACTTAAAACTAAATCCTTGTGAATATATATTTATAATTTGCTCCATGTTCATGCAATGTCTTTAATTTTGATCTTAAATTCTTGTCTTATTTATCGTTATTAGTTCGGTTCTTGTTGACTTTTTGAAGGTTGACATGGGATGCATTAGTCGGGAGTGCGCATAGGTTATGCGGCCCGAAGGTTTGACTTAGTCAGGGGTGAGCATAGGCTCCACGACCGAAGGTTTGACTTAGTCGGGAGTGCAAATAGGCTCTGCGGCCCGAAGGATTTGACTTAGCTGGGAGTGCGCATAGGCTCTGCGTCCTAGAGGAACCCTAAAGAATTAATAAGGGCTCGGTGCCCTAGGGGGAAAGACACCAAACCCCTGCAGAAGAACCTACGGGTTGGACCTTGATTATTATACCTGGTTAGTTATGGTATGGTACTTTTCGAGTTTATTTTCATACCATGCATTGGTTGTTCTATATCATTTTTGAATTGCTTATAAAACTAGTGTCCGGATTTATTTGCATGAGAGGATAGTTGTTATCCACGATATACTAAGCCTTAAAGCTCACGGTTTGTATGTTTCAAACCATCAGATTACGAGGACCTTGTTGAAGACGAAGTACTCGAGGGAGACGACAACTTCATAGAAGAAACCTTAGACTTAGAAGTTTAAATTCACCTAAGGTTACTTAAGTTATTTTTACATTATGTCAGTAAATTTTATTTCTTATTAGAAAGTGTTTTGAATACTATTCTCATTATGGGACTTTTAATAAAGACATTGGTAAAATACTCTAGTCGCTTAGAATGGAATTAAAGGTAGTAGTTTTCTTATAAAATTAAGAGTTTATAAACCTTTGTATTTCACTCTATATTTATTTTTGAAAAATAAATATATGTATATATACACATACAAGTTAGGACGAATTTGTGTAAAAGAACTTTTCAAAAGAAAATACCTTATTAAGAATTTTTAAATATTGGCAAAAGTTAAATCTTACTCAAATTGACTAAAGACTATTTCAACCTAATTTCTCAAATTTGAGTTTGACTATTTTGACCAAAAAATAAAATCTTCTTGACCCTCACATGATTCCATTTAAACCCTGTATTAAATTTTTGAAATCTATGAGACACTGTTTAACTTAATAATTTTTGACACCTGATAATTATTTTAGATGGATCGTAAGTCACTAATTAATCCAAGAAGATCGCCACATTTTCAAGCCAGAGTAATGGCTATAGTTTATCCGATGCCCGATCCCTTCTCTTGCGAGGAACAACGTAAGATCTATAGGCAGCAAGCACAATACCGACGATTGATCAGAAGACTATTCAGAATCTTACCGAAGAACTTACAGAAGGTGGACCCAGACTTGGTAGCGACGACAGAATTTTATCTAGAGGTACGTGTTTACAACGTGGATCGGATACCAATACCGTCAGCATCACCGACTTACACTCTGATGGAACCAGATGAAGATGTTGCAGACAACTACACTCGCATCCCTTCACCGACATGCTATCGCATTAGCGACAATCATTATTAGGACTTAGTTTATTTATTTCAGTTATTCTGTGTATTTCCCTTCCGCATTAACTCTGATGTTACGAAACGTTTTGAATGAATAAATAGTTATTTTGGTTATCCGCATTGTCTCGTTTTCAATGTCACCTTATCATGTCTTGGATATGGGTCATGCATCGATCCACGGGTCAGCGGGTCGGTTCAGGGTACCCGGATTTGGGGCGTGACACCTCCAATGAATCAAATTTACAATATTTAGCTAACTTGACCTTACCATATTTTTAGTCTTTTTGAATTATCAAACATAGCCCTTGCAACAAAATAAATACTGCTTTCATGGATCTAGAATGCTCCAAGCGAAATAGGTGCTTCACATCCAAAACCGTAAAGCAAAACTGCACGCATAACCTTTCCAAAATACACCTTTAAAAGTTTTTTCTACATACACTTCTTTACTAATAACCTAACCCTACAACTCATAGCTCCTTGAAGCATTTTACCCTTTCATGTGACTGACATAGCTATCACTATTGCTAGCAAATGAGAGAAGATAACAGTGGCTAACTGTAAGACTGATTTGCATTCTAACTATTGTGGCTACCCATACGCAAAACACCTCAAGAAGAACATATTATAAGTTTATAACTATCAAGCCATTCAATTACACCATGAAGGAAATAATCAGTTCAATAATTTTTTTTTTGATAAGTAATAAGATTTATTAAAAAGGGGAAAACCCCAAAAGATACAACCAGGAGATGGCCCTGCCAAAAACTCCTCCCATCTAAAGACAAAAGCATAAAAAAAAAACCCTATAAACTCCGAAGAGATGGAGAACCACTGATACAAGTAAGCTTCCACCCTCAACAAGACTTTAGGAGTATCTTCTTCTTTCCCTTCAAAGATACAAGAGTTCCTCTCCTTCCAAAGAGCCCACATGATTGCAAACGACAAAATACACCACAGATATCTAACCCTCCCTAAGAGAAGCTCCAAGGAGAAACCTTGAAGTAAGGAGGTCACATGATCTGGCACTACATAGACAACCCCAAACACAGAAAAGAAAGCTTGCCAGATAGCCAGAGAGAAAGGACAACGAATCATCAGGTGACCAAACCCTCCGATCCGCCTCTGAAGATAGCATCGAGCCATATCCGACTCTAACCAAGGACCCAAGACTCTCTAGCTCCCAATCATTAAGGTTTCTTTTGAAACTAAACTTCCAGGAAGCGACACCCTCTCCGAGCTTAACACAATCTTGAATCTTAGCCCTTTGGAGATCCGATATGTAATATAAAAAAGGGAATGCACTTTCTAATGGTTTATCCCCACACCAGAGATCCTCCTAGAAACATACTATGTCACCCCTTCCTACTGAGAGAAGAATGCATACTCTAAAAGTATCTTGAATCTTCATGCCTCCCGTAAGTGAGTAGGGTTAGCGTACCACTAGACCCACCCGAATCCTCCCCATAGTTGCACCCAATGACTTTTCGACATAGACTTCCTCTTCCTCTTAAAACCGCCACAACCATTTCCCCAAAAGAGACGCATTCATGTCTCTAAAGAATCGAAAACCCAATCCTCCTTCCTCCTTGGGTTTGCAGATCTTGGCCCAATCCACCAATAGGAATTTATGGCCATCCAACTTCCCTTGGCACAAAAATCTCTCCTGAGCTTCTCCGGGTCCCTAGCCACGCTAACTGAGATAGTAAACAACGATAGAAAGTGAATAGGGAAGCTAGAGAGTGTACACTTGATAAGGGTGACTCATCCTCCTTTCAAGCGGTACCTCCTCTTCCAACTTGCTAATCTTCTCATGAATCTCTCAACTATTGGTTCCCAAATCATTTTAACCTTATACTTAGCACCCCACGGAAGGCCTAGATAGAAAGTAGGCAAACTACCAACTTTACAACCCAAACTCTGAGCCAAACCCCTCAATTCCAACCCCTCACCCACCCCAAAACATCTCACTTGTAGCAAGATTGATTCGCAACCCAGAAACAACTTCAAAGCACTTCAGGATGCAACAAATATACCTCAACTGGCGATGGGATGGCTGAACAGAGAATATCGTGTCATCTCCAAACTGAAGATGATAAATCATATGACTACAAGCCTTGAAGCCTTCCAACATACCTCCTTCAACAACTTTACTGGTCATTTTGTTCAAGGCTTCAACTACCACAATAAACAAAAACGGGGATAGGAGATCACCTTGCCTCAACCCCCTCGAACTCCTAAAGCAACCCGCAAGAGAGCCATTCACCAGAACAAAGAAGGTAGCTGACCTTGGATAACAACACCACATAAAAGTAACACCAAGAATAAACTATCCTCCCTCTTACTTTATAGAAGATGTCAATACAATGAGAAACTTTCCAGAACTTCAAATCAGCAACGAATTTCTCAATGAAAGGATCCAGTACCAAGCAAGAAAAAGCACTAAGAAAGTGGGAGCTTGATACAATATAAGACAAGGCGGTGCTCTGACTGATTGAACTACTCGATGTCATTAGATTGTGTGGCAACATGAGCCAACATCAGCAGAAAGGAGGAGGATACGGAAGGTTGTATTCCAAATCCATGTCAAAATTGGTCAGTGCAAAGATTAAGGTATATTTGTTAGCTCATTTTCTTGAATTTGTCAGCTCCAAGGTTGTTCAGTTTAAAAATTGTTTCCTAGAACTAAACGAAAATGTTGAAAACTGCCAAGAATTCATCTAGATAAACTATAAAAGTTAATAGGTAGCTGAAATGTAGTTTTGAAAGATGTTGTAACCCAAAAAGTATTGTTCCATCACCTTTAAATGGAAGTTGATGCCTTCCAAGTCGTGTATCCATTCACCTAGGAACATCCACACCCCAAACTCATAATCACATGACAACACTTGCATCCAACCAGAAGTGGAATTTCCTCATGGATGGTTGAATGCAGAAACAACCAGTTTGGCAAATTCTTGTCACTGTGTGAATTACAATCTACCAACAAGGTATCAGGGGGAGGGTTGGAGAAGTTTGAAAGAAATGATATCCAAAGCTCTGGCATTCCACAGAACTAAGACATTGGGGAAAGGTACAGTGGACAGTGAAAACTCTCAAAACAAAAAACAAAATCTCCAAGTGGCGGAGGAGGTTACCCATGATTGGAACACACCCAGAGCCAGCAAGATAGTCAATCCCACTGAGATCTGCTCGACTCCCGCATTTCAGAAATGGAGAGCTGCAGTGGTTTGTGAAGCCTCAAGAGGTCATTTGAACTGGTGGGAAGTGGAGGAAGTATTACTTCGTCAAGCTAAAGGTGAGCCTATCTCCAAAACTTATCACATAAACCAGTTTAGAAGGGTCTTCTTCGCCGGAAGTGAACACCTAGCCACGAAGTAATAAAGGGAGACTTTTTCGCTCTGGTAGTACTATGGTCTGGCTCCGACCATGGGACCAAGACCTAGGAATGTGGAGGAAAGCGGAGGAGGTGACCATACAGAGAACAAAGGGACTCCCAGTGGCTGTACTAGGACTCCCTTTATCCTTGTGGGGTATGACGACGTTTAAGATGATAGGAGAATGGGCTGGTGGATACAAAGGAATCCACAAAACTACAACAAGCATGGAGGATCCATCCCACGCCAAGATCCTTGTAACATCCAAGAGACAAATCCTACCCATTCAGTCGATAGTTTCGTGTGGCGATTGAAACTATGTCGTACTCAGTGAAGAAGTAGGGCAAAGCGTCAATCTTAACGAATTTCACACGGAGAAAGTATCAGGGGAGAATTACAACGCCTAACAGACTACACCACCGACCGACCAGTCGTCATCGGAGAAAGGAGAACCAAGATCGTGGGTCTCAGTAGCCAAATCGTTGAGGGAGATGAATACGGTAGGTCAGGTGGCAGTACAGGTGTCAACCCAACAAAGAGGGAAGGAGACAGCAGCCAAGGCAATAGCCTTTTCAAAGAGCTCAGTAGAAAGAGAACCATTGGACGACACCTGTGATAAAATGGGCGGGAGAAACAGTGGTTTTGAACCAACCAACGGTTTAAGAGCAAGGTCAACAACCCCATCCCTTAGCCAGGAGAGGTATGCAAATGGGGAAGGTATAAACTTAGGCAACACGTGTCACCATCACTCATCACAGATGGTGGGAGTGGAAGGTGTAGAAAAGTATCCAATGGTGACAGAGGTGGAAATACAACCTCAACACAAGGAAAAGACAAGATTGGGTTAGAAGACATACAAGGAAGCAACGCCAGTAGATGAGTGGCTATCCATTATTATAGACCCCAGAGATCTGACTGGGCCTAAGTCGGTAGCACAAAGCCCAATGAAGAGCCCACAAACAATAGGCCCAAGCTATCATCATGGACCAACCTGTGGACCTACAGCAGCATCTAGTAAGGAATCTATCGAGCCCAATGTAACTCTTATACACACAGGGGATCATCCAATCTAGATACAAGTACCACCTTCAAAAGAGACATTATGTCCCAAACATTACAACGTTGTTAAAAGCTATCATGTGGGGCCCACATACCTCTAAAAATAAATATTTTTGAAATTGTTTGAGATCGAAATTGTTTGTTGTAAAAATGGTCCAATTATCCATCCACTTAATAAAAGTTGAAAATGATTAACTTAATAGTGTGAATGTTTATAAATAAGGAAACTAACATAGAACACTATTTGAATGTGGTTCAAATTAACTAAAAGAAGTGTCGGTGAGGTTCACTTATGCTTAGTTTAAGTTCTGTGTAACACGTAAGTGAATTTGCTCTAGTTATTAACCTATGGTTAATTATGGTAAGTCTATGGCTCCCGGTGGGTCCCGAAATGTAAAAATTCATTATGTTCTTAATTACTTAAGTAGGTTAAACATGACAGTAAAAATGTCTCTATACCAACATATTAAAAACTTCGTTGTCAAATTAAGCAGTCAAGAGAGCAAAAAGGTGACAAGCTCATAAGTGTCATGCAAAGATGTTGGTTTGATTTCTACGTTCTCAATCAAGTCTCAAAATGTCGAAATGTTTTATCTTATGTTCCCATTAAATGTTTAAAGAATTTTCTGGTTCCTGTTTTACCCTCTTTATGAAGAGAAAGAAAACCCTTGAAAAGTTCAGGGTTTTACAACCTACCCTCCTTAAAAGAAATTTTGTCTTCGAAATTTTGGTCTTACCTCTGGTAACGAAAGGTCTGGATATTTTTCTCGTATCTCAGACTCTAACTCCTAGGTTGCCTCTTCTAAGTCATGGTGTTGCCACAAGACTTTGATCAACTTAATGGTCTTGGTCCTCAACACTCGATCCTGAGTGTCCAAAATACGCGTCGGCCTTTCTTTGTAAGCTGCATTTTCTCTGAGCTGAAGATCTCCCCAATTGATGATGTGTGACAGTTCAGGTTCGTACTACCGTAGCATTGAGATGTGGAATACGTCATGTATTCCCGTTGGTTGGGGTGGTAGTGCCAGTTGGTAAGCTACTTGTCCTGTCCGCCGTAGGATCTCAAATGGTCCTATGTAGTGTAGTGCTAGCTTCCCCTTCTTGCCGAATCTGATCGCTCCTTTCCTCGGTGTGACGTTCAAAAATACCGTGTCCCCAACTTGGAATTCTAAGGATCTTCTCCTTTTGTCGGCGTAGCTCTTTTGTCGACTTTGGGCTGCCATGAGTCGATCTCTGATGATTTTGATCCTAGCTGTTGTCTCTTGGACTATTTCCCGTCCTGATAGGGTATGTTCTCTGACTTCTGCCCAACATAGTGGTGATCTGCATGGTCAGCCATACAATGCTTCGAAAGGTGCCATCTTGATGCTTGCTTGAGAGTTGTTGTTGTAGGCAAATTCCGCCAGTGGTAAGTGTTCACTCCAATTGCCTCCGAAATCTAAGGCACAAGCCCGTAGCATGTCCTCCAAGGTCTGAATGGTGGGTTCGGACTTTCCATCAGTCTGGGGGTGATATGCCGTACTGAGTTGAAGTTGAGTCTACATTGCTGTCTGCCGACTTTGCTAGAATCGCGATGTGAAACAAGGATCTCGATCTGATACAATCGAAAGCGGTACACCATTAAGTTTGATGATTTCTTCATATAAAGGTTGGCTAAGGCCGTTACATTATCGGTTGAATTCATTGCCAAGAAATGAACCGATTTTGTTAGCCTATCCATGATAATCCAAGCCGCATCTAGGCCTTTGTGGGTCTTCGGTAACCCCATCACAAAATCCATCGTGATATGTGTTATGTTATGTAGAGACTGATGATTCTTGAAGTACTGTACATGAAGCTACATGGGGAGGACTTTTTCCTGAGGGCTTTCCGTAATTCTCACATAGCCTTACGGAAACCCTAATTTCGTCTTAGGGTTATATATACCCCTGTTGGTGAGAGACGAATATCTCAATCTTGTACTGTGTGTATTTTCTTTTGCCCTAGAGCATAGTGGAGTCGGTGTGGATCCGTGGACGTACCTCAATCTAGAGGGAACCACGTAAATCTCTGTGTTGTGGTTTGTTTGCATCTTTGGTTTATTGCTCGTTTATTATTCTTTCTTCCCAACAATATGGTCCCATTTCCACTCCGCCACTGGTAGTGGTTGCAGCAATCCTGCTGGTCGCTGATGCTCAGCCTTCACTTGTTGACAAGTAATACATTTAGAGACAAAGGTCACAATGTCCCTCTACATTCCTTTCCACCAAAATTGTCGTCGTAGGTCTTGGTACATCTTGGTCGCTCCTAGGTGGATGGTGAACTTTGATCGGTGAGCTCCTGTTAGTATGTCTTCTCGCAGACTGGAATCGTCGGGGACGCACAGTCTATTGTTGATTTTGAGACTCCCATCTGGGCGAATGTTCCATCCTTCTGGTCCCTTGTCATTGGCGATGTCTACTCGTATTAACTTTAATTATGGGTATTCCGTCTAGGCCTCAATGATTCAAGGGATGATTGATGGTTGAGCTACTAAGTTATAGAGGGTGACTCGGTCGTCTCTTTGTTGAATCTAGAGATCATAATCTTCGAGTGAGTTCGTCCACTGCAACTGTTGAAGGGCCATGCTTGCCAAGTTCCTTGAGATTTTCTGCTTAGTGCGTCTGCTACAACGTTAGCCTTCCCTGGGTGATAGTGCAACGAAAAGTTGTAGTCCTTGAGGAACTCCATCCATCGTCGTTGTCGTAAGTTGAGCTCCTTCTAGGTGAAGATGTACTTCAAGCTTTTATGGTCCGAGTATACTTCAAATGTTTCACCGTATAGGTAATGTCTCCATATCTTTAGTGCGAATACGATTGCTGCCAGCTCCAGGTTGTGTGTCGGATAATTTCGTTAGTGAATCTTCAGTTGCCTTGACACGTAAGCTACTACATTGCCTTGCTGCATGAGTACGCATCCCAATCCTTGTTTTGAAGCGTCACTGTAGATTATGTATCCCAAGTTGCATGTTGGAATCACGAGTATAGGTGCAGTCATCAATAATCGTTTGAGTTCTTGAAATGATTTCTCGCAACTCTCAGTCCATACGAATTTCTCGCCTTTCCTGGTCAGTTTTGTCATTGGTGCTGCCAATTTTGAGAATCCCTCGATGAAACACCGGTTATAGCCTGCCAATCCTAAGAAGCTGCGTATCTCGGTAACCGTTTTTGGTTGTTTCCAGTTGGATACTGACTGCACCTTTGCTAAGTCGACTACGATGCCGGCCGCTGAAATGATGTGTCCGAGAAATTGAACTTCTCTTAACCAGAATGAGCATTTGTCCCGTTTGGCATATAGTTGCTTCTCCCTCAGAATCTGAAGTGTGATTCGCAAGTGTTCCTCGTGTTTCGCCTGGGTTCTTGAGTAGATGAGAATGTCGTCCACAAAAACGACTACAAATCGATCTAAATATAATCGAAAAATTCTATTCATAAGGTCCATGAATGTTACCGGTGCATTCGTCAGTCCAAATGGCATCACTAATAACTCGTAGTGTCCATATCCTGTCCTGAAAGCTGTCTTCGATATGTCCTTGTCTTTCACTCGCAGTTGATGGTAGCCTGATCTGAGATCGATCTTTGAGAAATACTGTGATCCTCGCAGCTGATCGAAAAGGTCGTCAATCCTTGGTAGCGGGTACCGGTTCTTTATTGTTATTTGGTTCAATTGCCTGTAGTCTACGCATAGTAGTAGGGATCCGTCTTTCTTTTTCACAAATAGTATTGGTGCTCCCCATGGTGACACGCTTGGTCTCATGAATCCTTTGTCTTGAAGTTCTTGGAGTTGATCTTTCAGTTCGCTCAGTTCCAAAGGTGACATGTGATACAGTGCAATGGATATTGGTGTTGTACCTGGATTTACTTCTATCCCGAACACCACTTCTCTCCGTGGCGGTAGTCCTAGTAATTCCTCTGGAGAGACGTCAGGGAAATCTTGAACCACTTCATCTCTTCCCGGCTCTAAGGCTGCAAACTCTTCACAGAGTATATGCGCCAAAAAGCTCGCGCTGTGTTTCACACTTCGCTCCCCGTAGAAGTGAGAGACTACATTCTCCAAGGTACGGAATGATATCTTCTTCTTCAAACAGTCTATGGTGGCATGATATGCTGAGAACCAATCCATCCCAAGAATAACTTCGAATAAAGATATATCTAATAGAACTAGATCTACCATGGTCAGCTATCCGAATGATGCATGACTTACAATACTTCTACTTCTACCCTTTCTCCCATTGGTGCAAAAATACGAAGGGAACGAGCCATAGGCTCCGAGTCTAACCCTAATGTCACCGCAAAAGATGATGCTATAAATGAATGCGATGCACCAGAATCAAATAAAACTCTAGCCCATGAGTTGAAGATGAGTAGGTTACCTTCGACAGGTGTTACTAATGCAAATACCCTGCCTTGAGCAGTTTTTTCTGGTTGCTGCCGTAGGCTTGTGGAGGATGATGTGATTGTTGTAGTGGTAGTACTGGCCTCGTTGGTGGTGCTGCCGTTCGCATCTATTGATTTGGTTCTAGCTTCTGAGGTGAGTTTAACGGCGTCTGTTGAGTCTTCGGTAGGGGACAGTTCTAATGTGGCACATCTGACCGCATCCGAAACACTTGAGTTGTCCCGCTGGAGCGTTCATAGTTGGCCTTGCCGGTGCTTGAAAATTCCTCAGGTCTTGGTACAGTGCTGCAAGAGTCGTGAATCTGGCTTGTCCTGGTTGGGGTGCAGTCTGTCGAAAATGTCCCAACAGTTGTCCGATTTGTGTCCTCTGTCCGAATGGTGGCTGAAACGATGGTCGTTGCCTCTTCAGGTCTCCTTGTTGTGGTCCTGAATTGTTCCTTCCTCGAGTATTCAGGATTCTCTGAGCTTCATCCAAATCTTGCTCCACCAGTATAGATCGTTGGACTAGGCTACCGTATTCTCTAACCATGAGAGGTGTAAGCTTCCCACTAATGTTAATCCTCCGCCCTCACTCGAACCTTTTGCACTTGGCCGTCTCAGTTGCAATCAGATGAGGCGTGAATCTTGATAGTTCAATGAATTTAGCCACGTACTGGGCTACTGTCATTCCTCGTTGTTGGAGCTTCAGAAATTCTTCGACCTTCATGTCTCTCGCCGATTCTGGGAAATGTTGTTCTAAGAATAATTCTTCGAACTGTTGCCAGGTCATTTCTTGTACCTTCTTGGTGATTTTGACAGAATCCCACCAGTGGTCCGCTTCGCCAAGAAAGAGAAAAGTTGCTAACATCACGCGTTGATCTTCGGGTGCTCGTAGTGCATCCAATTTTTCGATATTTGTTTGAGCCAGTTTTCTACTTCTAACGGCTCCGTAGTCCCTTGAAAGGTCGGTCGCCTGAGTCATTGAAACTTCTCCACCCACATGGTAGTGTCTGCCGTTGTCATTTGCCTCCTCTCAACGTTGTCCATGCGTGCTTGCTGTAGTTGCATCCAAGGTAGTTAAGGGCGCAAGGCGCACTAAAGGCACTAGGACCCTTGGAGCCTGAGGCGCAAGGCGAGGCGCGCGCCTGACTAAAGCGAGGCGCAATATTAAAAATTAAAATAAAAAATATTAAAAAATAAGAAAAATAACATCATAAAATAACAAAACAAGTAATCATTAGGCCACATAAATATAATATAAAGAACTTGACATTTTTTTATTCTTTTTCAAAAATTTACCAAAAAAAGACACATCTAGTGCGTTCATTTATTACTTAAATTTTATTTTTTTAAGAAATATCAGCATATATGATGGATATGTCCGGAATACGTGTCAGTACTGTGTCCCATACATGTATCCGTGTCGGCATTGGTACAATGAGGGGTACAGTTATTCGAGTATCATAGGTTCTAGTTAACATTGTCATTATCTAAATACAAAACAAGTAATCAAAAAGCCATAAAATTTGCCCATCCCTAGTTGGACCTACATACCAAAATTCGTCCTGATTAGTAATTTATGTTCGTTGTATTAATCTTTTTCATGGATTATTTTCAACTGTGGGTTTCTAGCATTTATTGGGGTACTCAGATTCAAAGGTTAGGAATCACTAATCATACCCATTTTTGTCCTGTAAGCATGGTTTAAAATTTCGGAATGTTTCGTTTCGTTTCGTAAGGAAACCGAAACGAAACATTGAATATTTCGTATGTTTCGTTTCGTTTCGGAATGTTTCGTAATGTTTCAGTTTGTTTCGCCGAGACAATCCGATACAATCCAAAAAAATAAAATATTTCGTAATGTTTCGGAATGTTTCGTAATGTTTCGTAATATTTCGTAATGTTTCGTAATGTTTCGCAATGTTTCAGAAATGTTGCGTAATGTTTCGAAAATATTTCAAAATTTTCATTTTTTCAATGTTTCGTGAATGTTTCGTTTCGTTTCGGAGTTTGTCTCGGTTTTTCACTTGACCGAGACATTCATCCGAAACGAAATTTTAAACCTTGCCTGTAAGCCCATCTAGAGATAGGCCAAACATGCATACGATCAATAGCCTCTAATATTATGCCACGTGGCTCACACTGTTGGTCAGTCATCAACTTTTATGATGTACACCATCATCAATTTTTTTCTTTCACAAGTTGAAATGTTAAAATGTTGAATCACCGAAACACCCGTAAGTAAAAAAAATTCAAAAAATAAAAGAAAATTAGTTAAGGGATTTGGGGGTCATATTAGGAATAAGGATTTTTTAATTTTTAATATATTTTTTTTAATATTTAAAAAAAAAAGTTATTTTAGTGAGGCACGCGCCTTGGTGCGCGTTGCGCCTTGGCTGAGGCGCGTGCCTTGATCTTAAGGCGCACGCCTTACTAAAGGCGCCTCACCTTGACCATTTCAAGGCGTCTTGCTGCGCCTTGCGCCTCAGGCGCGCGCCTTAGTGCGCCTTGACTACAGAGGTTGCATCACCGTCGCCATTTCTCGCAGGACTTGAAAAACTCCTAGTTCGTTTGGAGTGTTACCCGTGACATTTTTTGAACCGTTGTTCCCACCTCTTGCCATTTCCTTCAAGAGGTTCAACACGTCAAATAAGCACAAGACAGTCTACTGACTCTACTAGAGTTAGTACACCACGATATAAGGCTAGTCTACGATTATCCTTATACCTAACGGTTCCCAATTCCCATGGGTCTCTAGAGCAAGTCTACTAACTATGCTCTGATACCACGCTGTAACGCCCCAAATCCGGGTACCCCGAACCGACCCGCTGACCCATAGATCGATGCATGACCCGTATCCAAGACATGATAAGGTGACATAGAAAATGAGACAATGCGGATAACCAAAATAACTATTTATTCATTCAAAACGTTTCGTAACATCAGAGAATGCAGAAAGGAAATACACTGAATAACTGAAATAAATAAACTAAGTCCTAATAATGATCGTTGCTAATGTGAGAGCATGTCGGTGAAGGGATGCGACTGTAGTTGTCTGTAACATCTTCATCTGGTTCCCTCAGAGTATAAGTCGGTGATGCTGGCGGTATTGGTATCCGACAGTAAAAATGTCTCTATAAAAAACTTTGTTGTTAAATTAAGCAGTCTAGAGAGCAAAAAGGTGACAAGCTCTTAAGTGTCATGCAAAGATGTTGGTTTGATTTCTACGTTCTCAATCAAGTCTCTAAATGTCGAAATGTTTTATCTTTTGTTCCCATTAAATGTTTAAAGAATTTTTTGATCATGTTTTACCCTCTTTATGAAGAGAAAGAAAACCCCTGAAAAGTTCAAGGTTTTACACTTCAACTCAAGAGCAATTGTTGGAGGAGGTGCGGGATGTTGTTGAACCAGAGGAGGCAACACATAGTCCGGGTAATTATCCTTATCCTTTTTCTTGCAATCGAATTTTTACCGGTAAGTTTTCTTATTGATCTGCTTTCCGCTTTCAATTATCTATCGATACATCTATTCTTGCCTTGCGTAAAATCTATTCCCTGAACCCTCCAGCCCTTCGCTATTCCCCTCAAACCTTTTTGGTCTGGTTAAAGGATAGGTACCCTAGGGGAGACGACTTATGTAATGTTTTAAGTCAGTCGGGTGTGTTGGGTGTCTCTCATATTCCCTTACTGACTACAAATGTAGCAGATAATCCAATGACAAAGTCAGCTCTGATTGCGGGAGTAGATATAGACACGGGTACTGTAGTCAGAGAGATCGATCACCCGAACCTCCATTCCAATCGCAGAGGACCCATAATTACAGAGCTAGAATAGGGATCAATTACAAAATCTTTGGTGTTTGGTGTGGGATTGGCATTGGGAATGTCGTGTGGGGATAAGATAGCATAAACTCATACTCTGATTGAGGCTATAGTTAATAGAGACGTTAACCCAGATTCAGAAAAGATCACAAAAGCTAGCAGTAGTTGGGATATGAAATTGACACAGTGGATCAAGCAATATAGGAATATGGCTAAATCTTCGAGGAATGACCGCAATAAATGGTCATGGGAGTCGACGATAGCAGATTGGATGAACAAACATAGAAAGCTTCCCCCAAAATCCAAATGCAAAAGCAACACAATAGAGGGGGGAAAATTGTTTGAGGTCTCTGTTCAGTATATAAACTCGTCCAAGATATCAAGAGAGGAAAGAGGGGTAGAAGAGGAGTAGATCTTAGAGACCTGGGGATAGGAAGTTAGAAACTCTTAGGGTGAAGTCTAGAGTTTTGCAATGTCTCTAAAAAATTTCTCTTGGAATGTTAGAGGATTGGGGGACAAGAAAAAGAGATCAACAATCAAAAAGTTGCTCCTCATGGAAAAACCTCAGGTGGTGGTGATTCAAGAATCTAAATTATCCCTTGTAGATGAAAATGTGATTAGTCAGGTCTGGAAAAACAAGGATATTGGGTGGAGTGTGTTGCCATCCATAGGTGTCTAGTGGAATCATCCTCATGTGGGATCTCAAATCGATACAAGTCCTAGACACCTTAATAGGAGCTTTCTCGATATCTCTCCTAGGACAAATCAGAGGGACATAAAAAGAGCGGATGTTCACGGGAGTCTATGTACCGGTAATCCAAGCTGAAAAAGAACAGTTCTGGGGTGAGCTTGATGATGTAAGAGGAATGTGGGATGTACCTTGGTGTCTGGAAGGAGACTTCAATGCACTATACCAACTATCAGATAAAAATAGGGAGGCATATAGAAAATGGGGGATAAGGCAATTTAGGGCATTTGTGGATAAGAACTGCTTAGTGGACCTCCCACTGATAGGGAGCAGGTTATTCAGAAGAGTCTTCCTAGAGTTCTCTCCGATCATAGACCAATCACTCTGGACTGTGGGGTTTTTCATCAGAAACCAATACCCTTTAGATTTGAAGATATGTGGCTGAAGAGCGAGGGTTTCAAAGATAAAGTCAAAATGTGATGGGAATCTTTCGAGGTTGAGGGCAACGCAGGATTTGTGTTGAGAAGTAAACTCAAAAGCCTAAAATTAAAATTGAAAGAATGGAATACCTTGGAGTTTGGCCGGTGGAAGTAAAGATGAGAACATTCTTGGATAATATCAGTGAAATTGACAAGGAGTAGGGTGAGATTGAAATTGAAGAAAAGGTCGAAAGAGAAGAATTAAGAAGCAATTCCAAAAGTGGGCATCTTTAGAGGAAATCAAGTGGAGACAAAGGTCGAAGGTAAAGTGGCTAAAGGAGGGTGACAACAATACTAAATATTTCCACAAGATAGTAAACCAAAATAAATGTAACAATTGCATTTCCTCCATTCAGATTAGGGGACAAGATTTTCATGGAAGAAGAGGATCTCCGGACTCAGATTCCCCTATTCTATTCGAGTCTATACTCGGAGTCCGTTGTGGAAAGGCCCAAGCTAGATGAATTGCATTTAAACGGTATTAGTGAGCAATCAAAACATGTCCTAGAAATTCCTTTCAGTAAAGAGGAGGTGAGGGCATCAGTTTTCGAAATGTCAAAGGATAAGGCCCCAGGCCCAAATGGTTTTACGATGGCCTTCCTTCAAGAATGTTGGGAGATAGTGAAATCTAATGTGATGAAGGTCTTCGAGAACTATATGCCAAGAATTTTTTGGACTTCGAATGTAACCAAACCTTTATGACCCTTGTACCCAAAAGTCAAGGAGCTCAGGATATTAGAGATTTTAGACCTATCAGTCTGGTAGGAGGCACCTACAAGATAGTGGCAAAGGTCCTACCCTCTCGTCTCAAGAAGGTTATGAGCAAGGCAATATCAGGAGAGCAAGGAGCTTTTGTGCAAGGAAGGCAAATTCTTGACGGGATATTGATAGCTAACGAATGCATAGACTCTAGGCGTAGATTGGGAGAACCAGGGGTAGTATGCAAAATAGTTCTAGAAAAGGCCTACGACCATGTAAATTGGGAGTTTCTAGACTACATGATGTGGATGATGGGTTTTGGGTATAAGTGGAGAGTTTGGATGAGCAAATGTGTGAAATCACCCCACTTTTCAGTTCTCATCAATGGCTCTCCTTCGGGGCATTTCAAAAGCTCAAGGGGTTTGAGACAGGGAGACCCACTCTCCCATTTTCTCTTCATAATGGTGGTTGAAGCACTTGGGAGAATGATATCTAGAGGGGTTGCAATTGGTGAATTATCGGGCTTTACAGCAGGAAATGAGGGGGTTGAGATATCACACCTCCGGTTTGCAGATGACACCCTGATTTTTACATCAGGCTCTAGGAGACAATTGACATTCCTGAGATGCCTCCTGTGTTGTTTTGAAGTGTGTTCTGGTCTTAAGGTCAATTTCAGAAAGAGTAAGATAATGAGCATAGGAGAAGTGAGGGAACTTGAGATCTTGGCTAGGATTTTAGCATGCTCAACAACTGCCCTACCCACCACTTAGGTCCTCCACTGGGTGCCCCGTATAAATCCAAATCCATTTGGGACCCATTGATTGAGAGGATACGGAGGAGACTGACAAAATGGCAAGGGAAATATTTATCAATTGAGGTAAACTGGTCCTGATAAAAAGCACCCTCTCTAGCATGCCAGTTTACTTCTTATCTCTGTTCCCAATCCCAGTTGCGGTGGAAAAGAAGATAGAGAAAATGATGAGAAATTTCCTTTGGCATGACAAAGAGAATGCGTTCAAATATCACCTGGTGAGATGGGAACAAATCTGTTTTCCAAAGAAGCAAGGGGGGCTAAGTTGCAGACGAATTAGGCAGATGAAGCAAGCTTTGTTAGGGAAATGGACTTGGAGGTTCTGGAAGGAAATGAGGGCTTTGTGAAGATTGGTGATCCTAGGCAAGTTTGGCAAGGAACCGAGAGGATGGGTCTCAAAAGAGTCTAGACTGTCATTTGAATGTGGGGTATGGAAAGGGATTCTTAAAGGTAAGGAGAAAGTCTTAGAAGAAACAAGATAGATGTTGGGGGATGGAGCTAGGATTAGATTTTGGGAGGATATCTGGTGTGGGGATCGATGTCTTATGGAAGTGTACCCGCACCTATACTCTCTATCTCAGAAGAAAGGCAATTTCATTGTTTCCATCTGCATACAGACCGGTCAGGATAGGTCATGGGATTTAGGTTTCAGAAGAAACCTCCTAGAATGGGAGAAAGAACAGCTGACACATCTGATAGACTTAATTCAGAATCAAATAGTCTCATCCTCGGAGGAAGACTACCTTTACTGGATCCATTCCAAATCCGGGTGTTTTTCGGTCAAATCTTTTTATGAATCTCTCTCTAACCCCAACCAAACTTCACATCAACCACCCTTGCATTTGAGCCAAAATATCTGGAAAGCTAAGGTGCCATCTAAAATTCGTTTCTTTGCATGGACCTCAACCCTGAATAGAATACTTACTGTGGAAAATCTGATTGTAAGAAAGTGGATTATGGTTAATTTTTGTACCATGTGTAAATCTAATGGGGAAAACACAGACCACCTACTCTTGCACTGTTGTGGCGTCACATATATGGTCATACTTTTTGATGCAGGTTGGCCTATCCTGAGTTATGCCGGAGAAGATCAGGTCATTGTTGGGTGGTTGGCCAAAGATTAAACTCTCAGGCAGAGGTAAGATCCTGTGGAGGACGGTACCATATGCGGTGATATGGGGGCTATGGCAAGAAAGAAACAATAGGATTTTTAGGGGAGTAGAGTCAACAATTCCGGAAATTATTATCAGTATTAAGGCCCTCATATATAGTTGGAGTGGCGTCTCACCTGAAATGAGGGGATGTTTTTTTGCTGAAATGGTGTTTTGTTTTAATGCTTTGTTGAGTAGTTAGTCGTGTTGTCTTTTGTTTTATTAGATCATTTATCGTTTGTACTTTTGAGATCTTCTCGATCTCCTCTCTTAATATATTTCATCGTTGACTTATCAAAAAAAAAAGTTACTTTTAAACTGCCAACTTGCATAAATTTCCATGACACTAACGTAAGACCCATAACTAATTGAAAATAAAAATGAGGATAAATTGCTTTTTTTATTATATACACTTCATGCTTTTCGGTTGCTCTATTTTAGTTTTCTTCCCCCAGTGTCCTCTTTGTGCATCAACATAAACACCCAAATTCAGTGTATCTCAAAAGTCCAAATATAAACTTACAGCATTTTGATATTTTAAACCAACGGAGACCCCATATACAAAAGCAATAGACCCATATAACCCAAGTCTTACAAATGAAACGTACAATGTTATATGAAACCAAGATTAATTTTTTTAAAGAAGGAAGACTCAATCTGAGCTCTCCTCAACAATAATCCAGATATAAATTCCAAATGTAATAACTACAGCTGAAACCCACTCTACATAAAGAAAATAATTCAACCACCTAACCCTAAATGAGCACAAAACCAAAAAACTGAAAGAGCAACTCTCCTCACCATTCACCAACAAAAACAACTCCATCAAAAACCCAAAAATACCATAAATTCGTCCCCAGAGAAACAAAAGAAAAATCAAATATAGATTTCCCAAAAATACATCATTTTTCATAATCAAACATCTGAAAGCATCAATAATCACAGAGAAAAAAGTTCCACACATTAACAAATCGAAAGGGGTTTCGAATCAAAGCAAAACGAGGAGATTACAGAAATCTGATAAGAAAATTACCTTGTTTGAGCATTGCAACCGATCGAAGAGATTCAGAGATGGAGAGAGACAGAGTTGGGGTTTCAAAAAGATGAAGCTTTGGCTCCAACGGAATCAAAGAAGTCTTCCGGTTTTTAATAATAAACTGATTTTGTTTCTTGTTACTTTTTAAATTTTATTAATTAATAATTTCAGTTTTCAATTTAATCCAATATTTCGCTCTCTCTATATACTGGCGGGAAACCATGCGCCTTTGTGGAAAAAGAAAATTTTCTCGTCTCGCGACAAGTTTGAACTTGAAGTTAAAAATTGATGGTGCGTATTACGCGCCCAAAAGAGAGAGAGCATTGAGCGCACACCGTTTCTTGATGAAATTGCTCTTCGAGAAGAAAAGGTGTTTGACCGAATTAAGGGGAAGAGAACTTAGAGAAGAGATGGGGAGTGCGCACTGCCCACTGCGTACGCTAGCATTTGCGAATGTGGAAGGACATATAAGGTATCATAAGCTTTTCATCGAGCAGTTTTCGTGGTGTGATTTCTATCCGTTGGGTTTGAGCATTTTTCTGGGTACTCGAATCTAATGGCTAGACATCAGCAAATGAAGTTGATTTTTGGTGTGTAGGTCCACCAATGTGTGGGCCAGACATCGATGTGTGGAATCCATAGGGCGTCTCATGAAGGTAAATCAACCATCATCGTTAACACATACATGTGGTCCATACCAAAATCCACAGTTGACTTACTGGATGATCGTAACCATCGAATATATTGAATTCTTTTTGACAGAAAAATTGGCAACCCGTTTCACTTCATTCAGGAAATTCGCCTAAGGGAGTAAAACTTTAATGACAGCACGCAGCATGAGCTACGTGGCACACTCTTAGAGGACGGTCGACTGACTGTATCGATGTTTGGTCAATTCCTAGGAGGACCTACAAACCAAAAATCAGCTTGATTAGTGATTTCAAACGGTCAGGGTCCTTAGCCACTGAGTGATCACCTAGACTGTTTTGAGGAGTTGGTTCACACTGGTCTTTATCGGATGGTGATTAGGGATCCAAATATCCACTCACAAGGCATACATGCATTGATTAGGTGGATTTTTCAAAACTGAACCCCACCCCCCATTGTCACCATTTGATCATTTGATCTTCATTGGATGGTGATTAGGGGTTCAAATATCCACTAAGAAGGCATACATGCATTGGTTAGGTGGTGGTACCAACCCACGAAACCCCATAGATTTCAAAATTTAGGCTGACCACACTAAACTTCCAGATTTTAAAGCACTCTTTGAACTTCAGAAAATCCAAACCATCCAAATATCAGGATCCAAACCTTCCCATTCAGGGGTCAACTTATCCAGACAGTCAGGATTATCAGAACTGTAGATCTTGGTTTCTGGCCAACATCTTGACCTGAATTCCTTTTCCTATATCTACCCAAATTGCCTGGACAGCCTCCTTGAGCAAACTACTCACTTGTGACAATTTAATTGCTAGGAAATGGATTTTGGTAAATTATTGTGCTATGTGTAGGTTTAGTGGGAAAAGTTCAGCTCATCTTATCTTACATTGTGACTTGGCTACGCAGATTTGGTCGTATTTTTTGTCGCAGGTTGGCCTCCATTGGATGATGCCGGGGTCCATAGGCGAAGTACTGAGAGGATGGCCCATGGTAGATCTCTCGGCTAGGGGCAGGATTTATTGGAGGATGATCCCATTTGCGGTCATATGGGGCATTTGGTGGGAGAGGAATAGGAGGGTCTTTAGAGGAGAAGAAGGCTCCCTCCAAAACATCATTATTAGTATCAAGGCTTCACTCCATAGTTGGGGAAGCATTTTCACTAAGTTGAGGGGCACCCTTTTCAGTGATATGGTTTTCAGGTTTGATACTTTGCTGATTAGGTAGGGTTGGGGGTCACTCTTGTTTGCTGTTTATGTTGTTTTCCTAGTAGGGCTGCCCTCTTGTTCTGCCGACATCTTCTCGATCTCCTTTATATATATTTTGACTTCTCAAAAAAATATATATTTTTTGCTTCGTAAAGTTTCATCGCATTGCAAGAGCGTACTTAACAGGGTTTCCACGATTGAATAATAGAGAAAAAAAAATCAGAGAAGCAGTGCCCATAAACACCCAAGTGCTTACAAATTTGGCAACCAATTCACAAGACAAACCTTAAAAGTGTGTATGTACAAGATCACAGGTCTTCAAATCTCCCACTCAAAACATAGGAGAGAGGGATAATGGTCCAATAATTCATAATAGCCTACATCAACAAGCTCGCAGCTCTTACTATCATAGTCCATACTTATTCATCCCCAAAATGGAATCCGAATGCGCCCTCATATTTTGTTGTGTTAAGAAGACACACGTCCAAAGTTCGGAACTGACTAATCTTACAGGCCCACATGACCAACGCGGTGTAACTATATAAAATAGGAAACATAATAAATTTACTGACCCAGGTTTCCCAAAAGTCGCTCCACTGCAGCGTGGACATTCCCTGCAGTGGCACTCAGCGCGCGGATATTCTCTTGGGTGTCAAAGAATCCCATTTCTTGAAGCTGTGACAGCTGTGTCGCATAAAGTTGCTCTGGTGGCACTACAAAAATAAAAAAGAAAAACATTTAAGACATTTGAGTCTAACGCATAAAAGAAAGACGGTTATTTATGGGAAAAGAGAGAGAGAGAGAGAATGGTAACCATCAGATGTGTTTGGAACAGTCAGGCCACCAGCCCCAAGTCCGCCGAACATGTTCATCAACAAATCCAACCCCATGTTGTTCGGTGTTCCTGTGAGCATTAACAGACTATTCAGTAACCTCACAGAAGGTAAAGGGAAAAGTAAAGGGGGAACAGGACTGGAATGCTAAATACTTGCAAAACTACTGGTTTACTGTACACATCGTGCACATCTAAGGGAATCAATTTCGAATCCAACTAATAGCCTCCACCTAGGAGAATACCAAGTCCAAAAGCAAACCAGATCACTTGGTCCTAATCACATGGTAAATGAATTTCATTTCTCAGAACCATCACCCACGTTTATATTGACCATTTAAAAATGATAAAATCCGCCTAGGCCAATTTTGAGAAGGGAGATCACCCAAGTTGGGCCAATGGATGGACAGGTCCGGATTGGTTCTTGCAGACACTGGTCATTCACAAGAGTCGAGTACTGTTCAAACTATCTGTCTATACACAATCCTTAGCTCCAATTCCTGTGAATGACTTTGTACAGTTCAGCCGGCAATGGGTTGTATCTTGTAAGAGCTTTGTAAACTGGCGTTCGCCTTTCATATTTTAATATAATATTACAAGTTACTTATGCAAATTTTTGGGCAGGGAGATTTCCCCAAAAGAGAGCAAGCATTTAAATGTAGAAGTAGTCATAGATACCTGTGCCAGCACCAGTCTGACCTGGTTCCCTGCAAGAAGAGCATCATGCCATAAGCAAACCATGGCAACAATAATTGAATCCTTCAGAATTTAACTTATGAAGAATACTTGGGCCAGGACAGAAACCAAAAGATCCCGATTAGCCAATCTATTGAATTTTTTGTCAGAAAAACACGTTGCGGGTACAGGGAAACATTATGGATCAGATAATTAGGATCATCGAATCTGGTATATTTTTTCCCCAAGGCAATCTCCTAGATCGAACCCATCAAATGGTGGATCCTGGCCCCATTACACACATGCCACGTGTATGGCACAGGCCGGGTGGACGCCAAGATATGTCCTGACTTACTGGGTTGATTCATGATTGTTACCGACCAAGAGATAGAAGCGATAAACACAGTTATTTAGAAGAAGAAGAAGAATTAACGGAATTTTAGGAGAAGAACTAGAAGGAAACAAGATTAATACTTTCAAAAAAGAACTAAAAAGAAGAAGATCAACAGCATTTTAGGTGTCATTTACCCAATAAACAAAAGAGTAAACAGATATGCCTTTGACTTACTGGGTTGATTGTTGCCGACCATGGGATAGAAGCGATTGCTGTAAAGCCAAAACTTGCTGCAAAAAATGACAAAAGGAAAAACGGTATAAAGAAGGGGAAGATCTGGTGACTCGCAAGTCATCCTAATAGTGAAAGTAATACAGAATATATCACGCAGTTCGAAGACTGTCCAACCTCCCAATCCATGATAGCTGAACCTTGTCAACACTATTAAACTGATTCAGTATTGCTTACTCTGACAAGAATCGGACACCACAGATAGCAGGATCAACAATGTTTCTCACTGAAACAATTTAACATGGCTGTATGCAAGCCACCACATAATTCCTATACAAATATGAGATAATCAACAGCTGCAGACTGTTCTCTTAAAGTGATGCTACCTGCATTGTCTCAGGAGAAGTCAACTGGCGAAGAAATTCTGGGTTTTGCATCATTTCTCTTAACTGGGAATTAGAATCAAGCATGCCGCGCAGTTGGGGGTTGAGACCAAGAATCTAACAAGCAGTTCAGAAAATGAGAAAAAATTCATGTAAAAATATAAACCATCTTTAATGTAACAGAATAGTACCTGGTTCATGTACTGAGGGTTAGAGAGGAGGCTTTGCATTATCTGTGACACAGCTGGATTTTGCATAAACTGATTCAATTGAGAAGAATCCTGCATGCCACTAAACATTCGTTCCATCTCTGGGAGACCAACCCCACCTAAGCCAGCAACACCAGGCACCCTTGCATCCCCAGCTGGACTTGACCTTGTTGTGGTGTTTGTCTGCACACCTCCTGCAGCTGGGGTCCCATTTAATTAAGGAAATGACAGTAAAAGTTCAGAAACAAAGAACGTTCTGCTTAGACAGAACCGTTTCCACGGCGAAGAGATTCTAAACTAGAACTATGGTCCAATTGGGATAAAAGACTAGAGGAGTTTTGCATGTCCGATTGAGAATAAAGACTCGAGTAAACAAGAAACAAAAGCTCACTTTTTTAGGTAATTGTGTTTTTGTACACTATAGTTGGTCAATGCAGAAGATTAATAGGGTTTCAAAAAGAATTTGCAATGACATGTTTGCCTCATACATGAGGTTAGAGGGGCATATTCAGTTGGATATTTCCACAAGTGCAGTGCCTCATGAGGGTCGTGACGTTAATGATATTCTAAATTCACTGGACAAAATGTGTACAACTGTATGGATCAAGATTCCTTATGTATTAGGAATCTCCTCCTTTGTGGAGATTTGATTCAGTTGGATATCACCACAGGTCGAGTATATCCTGATGTTAATGACATTCTGGATTCACTGGCCAATCAAAATGTGTATGGGTAGAGATTCCCTATGTAGTAGGGCGCTCCCTCTTGTGGAGATCTTCTCTACTCCTTTCTAGTATTAACTCCCTTTGTTTAGCTTTTCTTTTGTACATTTCCTTCCGTTCAATAAATGAATTTATCAGCAAAACAGAAAAACAGAAAAAAAAAAAATATATATATATATATATATAGATATAGATATATAGATAGGCGGTTAAGATGTTCAGCTTCAAAACCCAAAACCCCCTTCACATAAAAGTATAAAGAATGAAAGCTCACCACCACCGCTGCTCCATGGGTTGGGAAGCGGGTTAGTATTTGGTGCAGGAGACCCAGTAGTTGTTTCAGAACCGGTCGTTGAAGGGTTAGTAGATCGATCCCTGCCCTGGACCCCACTTCGGTTACCCAAAAGGGCAGCAAATGGGTTTGAACCTATATCATTTCCAGTGTCTCCGGCCATCGTTGTCGCGTTCAAAAATGGCTCCTGAACAGTTTCATACATTCGCCTGAGCATGTTAAATCCTTCAGGAGAAGATTCAATGTTGCTCATTGCCCTGTCAGTGTTCCGCATCATCTCCCGCATGAGTTCAGGGTTCCTTGCAGCTTCTAATGTCTGCCGGAGAGTACTGGGATCATTAAGTATATGAGCAAGGTCAGGGTTCCGATCAATGATCTCACGCATTTGGGGATTGCTCATAATCAAGCTGCGCATTAGGTCAGGGTTATTCATTAGGTTCTGGATGACAGGCATGTTCATTATTTCCCTCATCATGTTGGGGTTCTGGGTCAGCTGTTGCTGGACCTGTTCAAACTCTGGAAGTCCAGTTCCAAATAAACCAGAAACTCCACTGCCACCAAGGCCATTGACACCAAGTCCAGGAAACAGAGAGGTTCCAAGACCAGCTCCTTCAAAGCCCCCACCTTCATTGGAACCAACACCCCTTGCAACACCTGGGGTAGTGTTTGTACCTCCAAGATTGGCTGCACCGGTAGTGTTGGTTGATGCAGCTGGTAAACCACGAACCATGTGAACAGTGTGATCTGCCTGCAAACCTATCAACAAAAGAAGAAAGTCAGCTACTGTGGCAGTGAAAAACTGAAAGTGTTTCAACATACAGTTAGCAATCCCTTGATCATCTTAAATGGGCAAAAAGTCCGCAGAAGCACAGTTTATCTCCCTAGAATGAAATGAAGCTTAACCTTTTAGCACATTAGCACTCATAGATAATAAAAAAACCTTCAGTTTATCTCTATCAAAGTCATCCAACACGTGCATTTTCAATGTAGAAGATTAGCCAGTAAGATAGAAGGTGTTTCTACCTGTTGTATTTCTATAAATATTAAGAAGTGATATAGACAGTGCGCTGTTTTATTGCCAGGCACATTTTAAATAAATATGATGAAAATGCCTTCTTTTGTTTGTTTTGAGGCTTGCTGTTACTGACTGAAATGTCTAAAATGTCCGTGTTTATTTAAAACACACCTGGCAATATCTCCCTTAATATTAAATTTGCCAAATTAAGAACTAACAGTTTCTAGAAGTGATGGAGAAGGGTCATAAACTCAGAGTTCGAACTTTGTTGATGTATATGATAAATACGTAGAACAAGTGCAAGTTATTCACCTCTGAGGCTGGAGAATGGAAGAATCATCTCTGTGTAACAGCCAGAAACTGGTATTTGTAAGTTTGTTCCAGGTCTCACGTAATAGTATTGAACGGAAACAAGTAGAACACATGATGCTAGAGCATTCTGTTGCTATAAATAAAACGAACATAAACATGAACATGCATCACTTTGTAGGGGTGTCACTCAAATACCAGAAATTTTCAAACCACAGGATTCGGGGTCCATCTTTTTTGGACCAAATCAATAACCGGGTCGGCTCCGTTACCCTGATAAACAAATATTTCTACTCAATACCCTGGCCAAACCCGATTACCCAATGGATCCGATCTATTTGGTTGGATCAAGCTCCATCCATTAGGCCCAATAAGTAATTGAGATGGGTGTGGATATATTGGTATGGTACCTGATCCAAACCCAACTCAATGACACCCCTAGTTTTGTGGTCATGTTGACATGTGTCAAACAGGGTGACCCCTAAAATCTTCAAAAGGAGACAATGCATGACATTATGGACTCTTTAGCAAGGAGTGGTCTAAATAGAGACATTCTGTGCAAAGGAACTCTCTCCCTAACTTTGCATATTTCATCATCTTTGATACATTTTCATTTTCATTACATTAAAAAAAAACTTTTTATTGGTGACCCCAGAAATTTTTTTCCTTCTTATTATTACTATCAAAAAGATATTGAGAAAGAGACATGGACTCTTTTACATTATAAATTCCAAAACTACAAGCATGGGAAGAGCATATATGTATGGTCAAAACTAGCAGTAGCAGCACTCCGGGTGGCAGCAGAAGACAATAGTATAAAACAACAGCAAGAAGCAAAACATAAGTTAAAAAAGCACTAGCACAAATAAAAATACAGCAAACAAAACAAAAAATAATTAAATATACACAAAAAGAGGAATAAGATAGCAAATAGATGGAGAGAGCAATAAGAAGAAGATAAAACAAGATTTTTTCTCGTTATAGGAAAAGAACCAGTAAAATATGATGATGATGAGATTGCTGGATAAGTAAACATAACTTTTTAATTAAATTTCATATTAATTTACCTTTATGCATGCTAGGAAGACTTTTTCTTACTTATGTCTTGCAAAGACTTTCTGGCAGCGTGTTCTTCCTCACCAAGATCTTAGTGGGATGCGTAACTGTGCTTGTGATCCAATCAACTGGGACCTTCCTTTTCTATTTATTTCAGTACAAATATATGTACCTCCTGCAGTTAATCATTTGCTTGCTTGATTTCAGGAGAAGGTACATTCCTCTAGATGCTTATCGCAAATTTGTTCTCCAACACCTTAATAATTCCACAAGCATTGGAAAGGGCAATTAAATAGCCGTCTTCAAAAGAACATCCTCATTCAACTTTCTCAGACAGAAAAAAAATCCAGAAGGGGATCATTGATCAGCCACCACTGCTTTGTTCATCACTCCTAGGGGCTACTAACAAGCTATTGATGCAAATAGCAGGGGAAACCCTAGACAGCCAAGATACAGCAAGCAGCAATGTCTACATAGACGAGGACGGCAACTTTCATTTAAGGAATAGTTAGGAGCGCAGGCCAAACAAATGCTATTAAACCCAAAGTTTTGACCCAAGGAGATGATTTTAAAAAATTTATTGTGGAAGTTCCAAAAGTAGGACCAAGAATCAAGGTTGATTCGTTAGATGCAATCAGATGGCCCTTGCATTCCACTCTGACTCAATGGCTGTTGCAATCCCATATGCTGGGCACTTCAAGAGCAACAACCACCCTCTCAACCATTGCAATCCGATCAGGTGGTCCCCGCATTCCAGCTAGTTGTGCCATGTTTAAAGGGTTTTAGTTTAAGAGGGTGCTCACAACCATTGACATCATCAACAAAGTTCCTAAAGAGGAAGTGAGCACCCTCTTCCTTCAAAGTGGTATAAAGCATAGCATAACTGTCTAATATACTCGATCTCCACATCACATCAAATGTAACAAGGATTCTTTCCATCTACAAGTGAAAAGGTATCCCAAAGCTCTTCCAACAGCCATTCTCTCATTTGTTGCACGATTTGTCTAGCCATAATCTGATTCACCCAACCCTCAAAAGTCCACTTAAAACGGCCCAAATTACATCACACCCTTCTCATCCACCAAGAAATGCCTATCCACTTTTGTATCTAACTTCCAATACTAATGCCTGCAACTGTTTGCACATCCAAAAATTCTCCACCACCATTTCCCTAACAGTGTCATAAAGGAGCTCCAAGATTCATCACATCTGGATAGAATACATCCTCCAAGACCAGTAAATTGCAGAAGACTCCTCTACATCGTTCTCTAAAGCATACCCCGCGATTTGTTAGCTGCATGTACTTAAATTTGTAAATAAACATATACATCAGAAAGGTTCCCAATTGCAGCTGCATTACTTTTCCTCAACCTGGGAGGACAAATAGTTGGCTTTCCATCCTGCCAAAATGGCTCGAAAAATTTCACAATAATTGAATCCCGCGTGCTTCTCTCACACTCCCTTGTCTCACAACCAAAAGTTTCAAATTCTACCACCCAACACATGCATCTAATACACACCTTCCACTCCAAAGTTTCGCCACCCCCATAGTCATTCTGCATGAAACTCTTTGGCTAGGCTGATCCATTATTACTGTAGTCCAAGACATGCTCAAAGATAAACAGATCTCAAGGTACTACAGACTGTTTCTGATACGACTCGAAATAGTAATTATCAACATAATGCAAATGAGAGACTATCTAACCACCTCTGCACACAGAAATGCAGACAAGAAAGCCGAACACTGATAATGATAACCTCTAACCTAACATGCTATAATTTTTTTTAAAAGTAAGCAAGGGTCGGGGATGACAGACCACAACAACAACGAACCCTCCAACATGTAAAAGATACCCAAGAGAACCCCATTTCATATCAGAAGGTTTCACCAATATCAAACTCCATCAAATCCATTTAACACACAATAGGCCATAAACATTATCCAAGCCATTCCAAAAACAGAGTGCAACTTCTTACCAGCAGGCCTGTAAAGGCCTAAGAAACCAAAGAGAACTAGTCTTCCACACATTATACATAATGGAGTCAGAGTAGACCCCAATAAGAGTCTAAGAGAGTCCTCAACGCCACCACCTTCCTATCCCATAGTTCTACACCACCACCACCAGACCCAATGGCTTGATCTTCTCTAATTTAATCTCCTTAAGAATTATGATATCAACTCTGGCCTGAGAAAACACATGCCCAGAACCATTTGTCAGCAAAATTCATCAACCCGAGTGATTGTCTTCCTACATGCCTTTGATCTCCAATAGAAGTTACTGCCAGGAACCATACAAGTAGGATTAATCTCCTCAAGTAAAACCAACACATTACTTTTAGCCTCCTCAATGAACCCTACCTGATAATTCAACTTTACCACCAATTAAGCCTTAATCCAACCGGTATTGAATATGAATATGAGGAAAGGAGGAATATGAACAGAGATAGGTCTAAGCATCTAATCCCTTGTAAAAATGATCATTGTACCTCTATGTTGCATAGATAAGGGTACGGGTGTCAGAGTCCGGCTTGGGTACGGAGTATCCGATTCGGAAAACATTGAAAAATAGAATTCGTGGACTGCCTATACTTTAAATAATGAGAAATGAAGTAATTATTTCTATATAAAAATGAGGATAATGTGATAGATGATTTGTATTATATACTTATTGACAGGAAAATACACATGTAATGTTATATTTGTTGCATGGAAAATCTCAGTTGTAAAAAGTAGAACTCATAACCTAATGCAAATGCAAAATAATATCTAGCAAGGAAAGAAAAAAAAATAGATTTTAAAAATGTCGCACAGGAACCTATGTTGTGTCGGACTCCGACACAAGTACTTTGCCCATTTAGAAGAATCCACAAAACAATCTCCAACTCAATGACACCATGGCAGAACTCAGACTCTCCTTGCTTCAATATCAGGCTTCAAGAGAGATTTTGTAGGCAACTAACAACATCCTCTTCTCAGATGTACTTGAACAAACTGTCCGGAAATCCTTCTAGTGCAAATCTCTTCCATAGGTAATCCTCCAATTCCAAGCATTGAAGAAGATATCACTCCCTCTTCCAACAAAGATTAAGATAGCTGGTAAAACAGTCACCATTATCTCCTCTTTTAAGAACCATTGAAGGTGGTATGGAATAGGAGTTGGTGGACCGTGTGAAGTAGTCAACCACCATACTATTCCCTTTACTCAAAATCCCACCATTTCCTTAGTAAAACATGAATAAACAACTTCATTTTAATTTCATGTAAATTAATAGCCTACTCCCTACTCCTTACTGGGCATCACCAATAATAACGGCTCTTGGAGAAACCAAATCCAATGCATCGCCACATGGCATGTAATTACACCCAGATGTAAAACCAATTGTCTTCCACAACGTACCCAAGTGAGCCCCCGTCCAAATGCTGCCACCTACTATTTTTGACAACCACCTTAATTTGAAAACATTTATTGTTGCCTGCAACGTTTCCTGTCCTAACCAAGCTCTGGGTGGCCATTACACCACAACATTCTAGTACAATGAATGGTGAGGATTTGATCTACAATGGCCGACCTTAGTCCATCCCTGCTCCACTTTGACTGGAGGCCCCCATTACGAGAGGTCCCCTCATGCACTTCTTCTATGTCAGCTCTAGCGAGGAGTTGGGAGTCCAAATAATAGTCTAAGGATTCGTAAGATTTGAATAATCTCCTCTTGAACCACCCCCAACGAAAACTCTAGACCTTAATAAAGACCCAAATTAAAAAGATTGCCTACTCCTACCGCCTCCCTGGAGTTTAAAGGAGAAACACCGATCATTGGCATCTCTTCATACCACTGAGACATGTACTACAGAGGATTCCACCAAGATGTTGACAAAAGGTGGAGCATCCTCCTTTTATCAAACCAGAATGCAAGCTCACTACAAGCAATCAAGCTCCAAGGTAGCTTGATCAACTCTGATAAAGCCACGGCACGTTGTCGAGAGCATGAAAAGCATGAAGAGAATGAAGAGCTGCTAAACTCTTTTTTTATAAGTATGAAGAGCTGCTAAACTCCACAAATGAAGTGGTAGACCAAGATCCTAATCCACCTTTTGTCCGCAGCTGACCTTGTGATGCATCACCCTGCTCTCAATTTCTACACATCTTTTTTTTTTTTTGGTAAGTGAGTTCTACACATCTTGGAAGAGATACTCCATTAAAAAGTTTCACAAAGCATCAACTTAACAACATTACAACAATCCATTTTTTTGAAAAATTTCCATGTCAAACACCATGCTATACTTGTGTGTTACACACACTGACACTCTTATTCAAACAAATCTAAGATTATTTAAAGATTTTGTTTCTTGCTATTATCTATATATTGATTGCATAATTTTTTAATGTATATATGCATATCTAGATACATCCTTTATATATTATAAACTTTGACTAAATATTTTGACAATAAATCTCTTACCATGTAGAATAAACTGTAAATACAAGTCAAATTATCAGGTTTTTGGAAGTTAATGTGCTTGAAACTTCGTATCAATGTCTTACACGCTGATATATGTGTCCATTACCCCATTCTATGTTACATGGTGAAACATAGATAAGACAAAGAAAACAGGTCCAATCCTATAACAAAATATAAGGAGAGAAAACCAGCTACCAATCCTAAAAATGAAAAACATTAGAGCCCAATTAAACCACTTTGATGCATGAACTGCAAAGTGAGATTTTCTACTGTTGTCATAAGTTCTCTCCTTATTAACCAGCAAAAAGCATTGTTATAGATCTGAACAAACCTCCTGTTGCTTTCTCTTGACAAAACTCTCAAAACTATACCCCATGCCATGCCACTTATCGTCCAATCAAACAAAATGGATTAAAAAAAGTAATATGCCTACTGCAGACATTGCCTCTTTGCTCAACAATTAGGGGGTATTTGGCAAGGTTTGAACGTTTCGTTCAACCACCAATAACCTGACCAGCTCCATAGCTAAACAAGGGGATATCACTCTTCATTTTACATAAGAGGATTTCGCTCCCACATCTCTTCTTTTTGTTCTCTTCTCCCCCGTCCCTCTCTCTCTCTCTCTCTCCTCACCTCTGCTCTCCTCTTCTCATCATGGACATCCCGGCTCAGAAGATGAACAAATCAAACTTAAAACTAGATTTAGGATTCCTTTGATATTCAATCCATGATACAAAGACGCTTAAACAACGCGAAAAAACAAAACACAAATTCAATAAATAATGAATGTAAAGCATGGTGATTAAACGTGACAAGCCCAGCTTCAGCAAAACTAATCAAAACCCTATCCTAATTCACCACCAACATTAAAAAAATAAACAAGTAGAGATGAAGAAAATGAAGCTGAGATCAGACAAGAGGGCGTACCATAGCTTTCTAGGGTTTGGTCGTCCTTCAGGATCCGACCCTTATAAATCAACCGTTGTTGTTCTACCGGGACATCGGAATTCTGCGCCAGAACGGCTTTGAATGACGCAACCGTAGATTCAAGGCTGGTCTGCACGGAGAACTTCGAACCGTTCGAGCACCGGACGTGCACGGTGACTTCACCAACCACGCCCAAGTCGCTCGAACTGCCGGAATCGCCGTCGGACCCCATAGTATCCCTCCCCGCGATGGGAGGTCCGATCTCCAGACGAAAGCGAAGAAGAAAACGGAGTTATCGAACGAAACCCTAACACTAGCGGAATCGACAAACCGATCTGCGATTTCGAAGTCTTCGATTGAAGAAAGATGGAGCAGAGATAAAAACGGGAAAATATTGGGGCAAACGGAGAAAGAAAGAGACGGATGAGGACAATGGCGTTTTGAGGGAGAGAACGGCGTATAAGTATGTTAGTTTTTCTCAGTAATTGGGAGAGAGAGAGAGAGAGAGGCAGAGAGCTATGCTATTGCTACCTAGTTCGATTTGCGGTTCATACGCGCTACCTGTCACCTGTGCGTAAGAACTACCCGGTAAGCGGAGTAAACCTTCGCTCACTGCATGATGTGAGCGAAGCCGATCACAGCACACAATACGAGCCACGTGGCATACTCTTATAGATCTATGACTGTATGGATGTTTGACCAGTCCCTCGGTGGACTTAAATAGCAAAAATCAGCTTGATTAGTGATTTACAACCTTTGGATCTTTACTCCCAAAAAACGCTCAATAATGCTCAAATTCCTACGGTTAAAATCAACCCATGAAAATAACTCCAATTCAACGTTTAGAAATCACAGATCAGCTTTATTTTTGGTTTGTAGGTCCACCTAGTGATTTAACAAACATCCATACGGTCAGTATTCTCTAATAGTATGCCACGTGTCCCGTATTGTGTGCTGTAATCGACTTTGCTCACATCATGCAGTGAGCGAAGATTTACTCCGGTAAGGGAAACCGTGACCGCCTACCTTATGAGCCACGTAGCATACTCTTACAGGACGTTGACCGGATAGATGTTTGGCCAATCCCTAGGTGGACCTACAAACCAAAAATCAGCCTGATTAGTGATTTCAAACCTTTGGATCCATGTAACCCAAATAATGGTCACCGTTAATATCAATCCATGAAAATGACTCGAATCAAGTTGATTTTTGTTTTGTAGGTTCAACTAGGAATTGGCCAAACATCCATATGGTCAGTGTCCTCTAAAAATATGCCACGTGGTTCACATTGTGGGTAGTCAGCAGCTTCACCGACCGTCACCGAAGCCGGTTCACAATGAGATAGACGGGAACTATACGGCAAACCGGTTCAGTGAGCTACGAGGGAGAGATTCGTGTATTTTTTTCTATAGAAGAACGGGGACACAAAAATACAGTTGTTTTCTATTTTTCATGAAAATATATCAAGGAACATGTTCCGATGACCAACAAAAGTTAACAAAAAAAGTTCATATTTTTTCTCGGCCGTGGATCCTGAGAATTGAACGGTGGTTTTGCTTTTGCAAAAGTGATGCCAGCTCAGCACTATTAACCACCGTTGGATTCTCAGGATCCACGCGGCCGAGAAAAATCGTAAACTATTTTGGTTAACTTTTGTTGGTCATGGGAACCCAACCTATATATCAATATCGAAAAATTTGGAGAAATCCTCCTAAATGTAGTTTCTGGAAACAATCTCTTGGACCATGGAGAAAATCCCCAAATTTTTGGATTGTACATTTGACATTGATGTTTTAAAACGGTTCATAAAAACCGGTGGTTCAATCAGTTTGGTGGTTGAACCACTAGTTTTGAAAAAATTGTCGGTTTACTTCAAACCCCCAGTTCAACATAAACTGAACCAATATTTTTGAAAATCCGGTTGGACCTGGTTCGACCATCAGTCACGGCATGTTTTTAAAACATTGATAATTAAATAGAGTTGAATGGCAAAATAAGATTCATGTTGCTGATGTGATGTATATGGAGTAAGGGGTACATGATATCGAATTAACTGGACCAATTCGATATGGGTGTGCATTCAAGAACGGGCACGTAGAATGGACACATGTGGTCCATTATTTGCACCAAACCGAATAGGCAACCAATCTTGTGAGTCTTAAATGTGGTTTCGTGGTGTGGTTGCTAGGGCCTCGATATTTCGTGGAGTGGAGCTGCTACCAATGTAACACATCTTTCTCCATTCTTATTTCCTTTTTCTCCCTCTCCCATTATATCATTTATTTATTTTCTCCGAGTGTCGTTTGCCTTCATTTGATGCTATAAATCCTGCATCAGATGCACATGCGATGTTTTATAGATGGGTAGGGTTGGTATCAGTTCGCGATGTAACAAGCTGTAGCTCAAATTAGCTAGCACCATTTTTAATAAATCACCACTGCCATCAGAGCCCACTGACTGCATGGATGTTTAGCCCACTCCTTGATGGATATACATAACAAAATTCACCATGATTAGTAATCTCTAGCCATTAGATTTTAATACTTTTTAAGACGTGATTCCAGCCATTGGATTCAACAATTTTCTGAGTACTAAAACCAAGGGCAAAAAATAATCAAACAAGCTAATTTGCTATTTTTTATCAATGTCTATCAAGGGGTGGGCTAAACATCCATGCGGTCAGTGAGCCCATATGGCAGTGGTGAGTTACAAAAACTTGTGTGGCTCAAACCAAAAGTTTGAGCTACAGCTTGTTATCTCTCTACTTAGCGAGTGTGATTGATTGGACGAGTGTTACCATCAGATAGTATTAAAACTTTGATGACAAGGGACTGTCGTTGAGGCCAATAACAGCCCACAATATGGCCATGTGGCATACTCTTAGAAGACGCTGACAGTATGGTCGTTTGGTCAATCCTTAAGTGGACCTACAAACCAAAAATCAACGCGACAGGTGTTGGATTGGAGTTATTTTTATGGGTTGATTTTAACCATGGGAATTTGAGCATTATTGACCATTATTTGGGGTACAAAGATCCAAAGGTTTGAAATCACTAATCGGGCTGATTTTTGGTTTGTAGGACCAGCTATGGATTGGCAAAACATCCATACAATCAAAGTCCTCTAAGAGTGTGCCACGAGGCTTATATTGTGGGTTGTCATCGACTTCAATGATGATCCGTTGTCATCAAAGGTTTACTCCAGTGATCACAAGGCTAGGGTTGTTCTAAACATGTTGATTTTGTTTATTAAGAAAAAATTAATTGATCAAGATTTTGGGCTATATATAGCGATTCATCTAGTGTCCCCCAAAAATCAGACTGCAAAAAATCAGGCTCAGGACCTGAGTATCCCAAATAATGCTCGAATCCAACGATTGGAAATATTCCTACGGAAAAGAGTCCAATCTACCGGTTAGAAATCACTAATCAGGCTGATTTTTTGTCTATAGGTCCACAGACCACCTAGGGATAGGCCAAACATCCATACGGCCAGTGGTCTTTAAGAGTGTACCAGGTGGCTCATACCATGGTATGTCATCAACGTTGATGATCAACAATTTATTAAAAAAATAAAATTTCGTCGATTAAAATGTTATCAGCAGTTATGGACATTGTCGGTTGACCGTTCCTTGCCGCCTAGCCCACCCTTAAACAAAATCCTGGCTTTGTTGTTGTGGCCATTGATACTCAAGTTTCTCTTTTTGTACCAAATGGAACGTTGGAAATGTTAATTTTACCAATGTCTGTGCTCTAAACTTATTATTGCAGAAATGAATTACTATTGTGTGACACGATGTTGCTGAGCAAGTAGCACTCCTAAGAAAAATGGATTGTTTAGATGGTTAGGATCATTTGGATGGTATTTGTTTCTCATCATAGGTGACATGATATCAACACACAAGGCTATATTTGTAGGTCTTAACGGGCCCACTATTTCATTGGTCCCACCGACGTTATTACACGACACGAGTCCACGACAATCAAACTGATTTGGATGGTCGTAGATGTAGAATTCACATGTGAGATGTAGAGGTGCTTAGCTTGAGCTTGAAGTTGTTGAGCAAAAATGGGCTCACTTTATGGTACCCCAAGTGACTGAAAATATTGTAGTGTCAAGTGTCAACTACACAAAAGCTAAAATTTTGTATCGGATGTGCTTTTTGGACGTATATAATCTTGCGACACATGCCATCAAAAGCGCCCAAGGGTTAGATGCCCAAGAAAGCACAAAAGTATAACGACTAAGGGGGAGGGGGGCGTTTGCAACACACAAAAAAGTAACTTTGAAGCTAATATTTTTAGCTTTTAACTTCTAAGAGAAATTACTTCTCAAAATTTAGAACTGCTCCGGAGGCTTTCAACTTCTATAGCTTTTAGGCTCAGGCTCCAGTTACTAACCTAAAATGACAGGATCCGGTTACAGGACACATTATCATGAGCCACGTGGCACACTGTAAGAGAACTCTGACCATATGATGTTTGGCCAATCCCTAATTGGACCTACAAACCAAAAATCAGCCTGATTAGTGATTTATAGGCATTGGATTGGACTTATTTTCATGGGTTAATCTCAACTGTGGGAATTTGAGCAGTATTTGAGGTACAAAGGTCCAACGCCTAGAAATCACTAATTAAGCTGATTTTTTGTTTGTAGGTCCACCTAGGGATTGGCCAAACATCCATACGTTTAGAGTCCTCTGATAATGTGCCAAGTGGCTCATATTGTGTCCTGTAACTGGAGCCTGTTATTCTAGGACGGTAACTGGAGCCCGACCCTAACTTTGATGGGAGTTATAAATCAACTAATAACTTCTACTTACAATAATAAGTGCTTTTACTTCTTGTTCCCAAACATCCCCTACCTGGGGTTTCAATAGGTACCTGATTATTAACCTATAAACCATCACTCAATTAGTTGGTTTTGCCTTCATCTCATTCGATTCAATAATAAATGTGAGGGCTCTTGGGTACCTCTGTATGTTAGATTTATATTTGATATCCAAAATTAGTACTCGACTGCTTGACTTATAATAACTTATATTTTCTAAATCTTAGGTGGTGTGAACCTTAGTGCAGGCCCGTGCTTGCAGCACCTAATTTTTTTTTTTTGAATGATATTTTGGTAACTATACATCCTTGGATCAGCTTAGTAATTTCCCCTTCAGAATTCATAAAACATAATAGTTAGGTAACCTAATAATCATGGAGACCCTCTTCCGAATTTATATGGATTTCAGATAATTCTCTGTCGAAAGGATATTTTTGTTATTAGGTTTTTTTTTGTGTGACCTGTACTCCTTATTTCACTCACATGGTAGTTATGCGATCGTTAAATATGTGTTAGAAGTCCTTTGCAACTTTTTGATGATTTTCGAAATTCTCAAGTTATGAGTATTTTAGCCATTTAAATATTTAGATAATTTAATATATTTTTTAATGTTCGGGACATAACTTTTTACCATGATGTCAAAATTATGATTCATTTGATCTTGTATAACAAATCATCATTTAATAGAATTTTTATAATTTTGTTATTTTGGCCCCAAAATTAAGTTTGAAATTTGGGTATTTATTTTACACGAGAATAATTAATTTAATAAATAATTTATGTTTGAGTCTTTTGTTAGAATTAAATTAGAAATCTTATTTGATAAGGACTGCTTTTTCTTTTCAAACTTTAAATGCGCTAAAACCACTTAAATTAATCCTTGGACGTCCCTCTCATTAATTTTTTTTTTTTAGAGAATGTCTCTCCTCCTTTTGCTTTAGATGTTAGACTTTAATTGGGGTGTGGACCCCACTTGCTAGAAATCAGTTAACATATTTCTCATAATTTTTTTCATAATCCTATTTTGTCTTACTTTTGATTTCCTTCTTCAATTGAGAATATTTATAACTCCAGATTTATATAATCTTTTGATGTAGCCGTCCCACTCCTAGTTGTTAAGTTTGGATACGTCAAAAGTTTGAGATGGGAATAGTTCGCAACTATATTTATTCGTATTTAATCCAATTATGACTTAAAAATTCGGTGTTAAAAAATCGTAAAATATATAGGTGTGTAAGATAATTGTATACGCAACCATGGTTTTAAAAATGGCCGTTTAAACGGTAATGCCCCAAGCCCGTTTCCGTTAAAACCATTTAAACATATTTTATCGATTTTGAATAAAACAGCCATTAAAATCGTTTAAACGGCCGTTAAAATCGTTTAAACAGCCGTTTAATTCTGAAAATTTTTGTCAAAAAAACGGCCGCTAAATCCGTTAAATTCCATTTTTTTTTTAATTTTCAAATTTAAAAATTTGAATTTCAGTGCCATTTTTTCTGTTTTTCCGTTAAAATTCATTTAATTCCATTAAATTCTATTTTTGCCCATGGCCGTTTCGATCTGTTTTAACGGCCGTTTAAACGGTAACACCCCCAGTCCGTTTAACCATTAAAACGTTCTACTTTAAACCTTGTATGCAACTAGAAATGCAAGACGCCACAAAAAGTAAAAAAAAAGTGATGCCAGCTCAACACTGTCAACCACCGGTTGGATTCTCGGAATCCATGGCCGAGAACACAACTCCCGAGTGGGGTCAGAAAAAAGGGGGGCTCCTAACAAAACAGCACGGTTGTCTCCCCCTCTTATCCGGCTTCATAAAGGATGGCTGAGATCTTATCACACCAAATGGACAATGGATCTCAGCCACTTACACCCAATTTTGACGCTTTGTCGATGAGTGCCGTGGGCATGGGTCACCTACTATTTACTTACATATAAGGAATGAAATGGGTTGGGATTTACATATAGCCCAAGGGTCAGGCTCAGGAGCCCCACTTTTTATGCCTCGAGAGGGGTGTAACTGTTAAAACGGATTGAAACGGCCAGGGGCAAAAATGGAAAAAGTAAATTTTAATGATTTTAACGGAAAAAAAGTGGTGCTGAAATTCAAATTAAAAAAAAAAAAAAAGAATTTAATGAAAATTTAATGGTTTTCTTATACCCCTCTTATCTTATATGGCTTCGATAATGAGTGGCTGAGATCCACTATGCTTCATATCGATGGCTGCGATTAACTCCCATGGATTTTGACAAACACTTTGTAGGAAAGTGCCGCAGGCACGGGCCACCCACACATATATCAAGACAACTCAATTGTATTCTCTTATCTTATCCATCCATCATGTGGACGGTTAGATAAAGAGTGGTTGAGATCAAATCCATCAATATAATGTGGACGGTTAGATTTCAGCCACTCAATCCGCCTCATTCGACCTCAATTTATTCAAAATTTAAATTTCAACACTGTTATTTTTTGTTATTTATGTTATTTTCGCATTTCTCCCTATGTGCGTTACAATCCGTTATAATGGAAAAAACGGTAACACCCCAATCCGTTATACCGTTTGAGTGCCGAAGGCACCCAATTTTTGCAAATGCTTTTGTCGGAGAGCGCCGTAGGCATGAGCCATTTACTATTCTATATAACAAAACACATTGGTTGTCTCTATACTTATACCTCCTCTAATCCGCCCCCAAATGGACTGTGGATCTCCGCCACTCACCTGATTTTGGCAAATTCTTTGTCGAGCAGTGCCGATGGCACGGGGCACCCACTAGTATATATATATACATCACGTCCTGAGCCTGATCTTATATATATATACATAAACAGTAAAAAATAAAAATTAACAAGAACTCTCACTCAACAGTTGAAATGAAAGACATACATCTCCCATTCAAGATACATGTTCTCTAAATATTTTAGGAGGTCATTTAGTTAATGGATTCACGATCATGACGAGTGGTGGGGTATCACTATCAACCCAACACAATTCTTCAATCAAATAGCCCGTTGAGCAGCTTCATAACAAGCCACATACTCAACTTCTATGATGAAAGATGCTATGAATGACTGCTTAGCGCTTCTCCACGACATAACACCTTGAGCAAGCATGAAAATATAACCTATAGTGGATTGGAGACTATCTGAGTATCTCTGCACCCAACAAAATTTAAATTAGGATGACCAACGACCTCCAGCTCATTAAATCTCTTAAAGACCAACATGAAGTGCTTCTTCCCTTGTAGATATCAAAGCACCCTCTTCACGGGCTTCCAATGAACTATGCTAGGATTTTTTTAAAATCTCTCCAACACGCCGACAATGAAGCTAATGTCAGGTCTAATGCAAATCATCACATATATGAGGTGTATTCCTTAACATCCACTTGTCGACTCTCAACAACGTTATTGGGACACTGTTGCTGGCTAAAAACGTCTCTTTTTAACTACATGAGCCGGCCCAGCTGCACAATTCTGCATTCTATACCTCTTGAGCATCTTATCAATATATGCCTTCTGGGCGCGCGATCTTTGTGAATTTTGATCTCCATAACGTAACTCGCCTCACCAATATAACCCATGTCAAAAATCTTTGACAAGAAACTCTCAAAAGGCGTGAGCTTTAGCCATTTTTTGTTACTCACCTCTGCCCCTGGGACCACTGACCGCATGGATGTTTAGCCCACCTCTTGGTAGATATTCAAACAAAAAATAAGCTTGTTTGGTGATTTATGTCCGATGGACTTAGTATCCAAAAAAATGTTGAATCCAACGGCTAGAATAACGCCTTCAAAACCAATCAGGGTGATTTTTGGTATGTATAATCTACCAAGGGGGTGGACTAAACTAAACATCGATGCGGTCAGGGACCCAGAAGGCACGGGTGAGTGGTGAGTAACAAACATTGCCAAAGCTCGTGCCTTCGTCGTGAGTTTTCATTCGAGAAATACTCGTTTCTCTTTCTCTCCCCTCTCACCGAAAAAAAAACAAACCTCTCTTGATGGCGCCCTTTCGGCCATGACCTCCGTATGCTTTTATGGCGATATCTGCAAGAAGTAATCGCTTCATCTCTCCTGCTATCTTCTCTCGCCTGCAAACCCTAATTTTCGATTTACAGGTATTCCTCTGTCTCTCTTCTCTTGCTTTACTCTGGTTGTGGCATTTGTTCAAACACACTGCGACTATTCATCTGGTTCGAATTCTATTTTCTCTCAGAGATTGAGTCATACACTTGCGGGAGATGGAGAAAAAGCTCGATTTCACGAAGATATCGCGTCGGGTTCTGTAGCCAAAACAAGTACTTTGAAGTTCATATTTTAAGTTTTTTTCTGATTTTTTTTTTCTGATACATTAGTTTGATCGTTAGATAGAGATTTTGTAATCAATAAGCATTTCTTGCATTAATTTCAAGAGAAAAGTGACCGATAATGGGCACGATCTCAAGCTAAATCAGTGGTTTAATTGTAAAATAGGTGATGTACTTAAATGCTTATTTGTATTGATGCAGGTTGCTTTGACATTTCAACATGGAAGGTAGTGGATTCCAGGATTTTCGGGATACACAGATCCATGATTTCAAACTCTTCATGGATTGTTCTGAAAATTCTTCAAAGCAAAGGTGGGTCCATACTGAATTGTATCATCATCGTTATTATCTTATTTTATGCTTTGAACTATTGGCTTTTAGTACCTCGCTAGTTTTTAAATGTCAATTGACTGAACCCTACAGCAACTTCTACTACAATTGGCAAATATCTGTATGCTTCTTTTCTTATTTCAAGAGAAAGCTGCTTACTGATTAGCTTCATGTGTTGTCTATAGATAGATATGGATTTTTTTAAGAAGCTCATCATTGAAGTAAGCGGATTCTTGCTGAATTATGTCCAAATGAACGTAGATAGTACTGAATTGAAGTATGTAGTGCTACATTCTGCTTCACCCCACCATGAATTTAGCCCTATTTTCCATGGTGATGCTATATGATACATGGTTTGGTGTGCATTGTTGGTTGCATTGATGTAGAACAGGGACGAATCTCCGCTCTAGATTGTTCTTAAAGTAGTCTTGTGGAATCAAAACCACAGGATAGGTTTGATGGAATCAACACCACCAAAAAGGTGGAATCTGCACCAATATTCAAAGATTCAAAGCAAACAATTCTCCATTCTCTAATTTAAACAACCATCTCCTACTAAGGCTCTAACTCTTATTCACTAGAAAAAACACAAACCACGACTAATCTAAAAAAATGAAATCAATTAGTAAGAGATAAAAGTTATTAATCCTAATCATCTATTGAAGTGGTATCCACGAGTATCGTCCCCTCCTTGAACTCACTCCCCTTCTTGGTCGTAGATGGAGGTACGGCATCATGTATAGTCTCTTCTCTCTCTGTGATTGTTAAATGATTTATTCATGAAAAGAGAAATACCCGAAGACTACGCATTGGGGAAGACTCTCTCTCTCTCTCTCTCTCTCTCTCTCTCTCTCTCTGTGATTGTTAAATGATTTTATCCATGAAAAGAGAAATAGTTGAAGATTACGCATGGGGGGACACTTTCTCTCTTTCTCTGTGATCTTTACATTTATTCATGAAAAGAGAAATACTTGAAAATATGGACAGTCCCAAAGTACTCATTCTAAGCAAAGGAATTAGCTACCACATTTGCTACCTTTAATGTATGTCGAAACCCTATATCCCAATTCTTACTCAAAATCCAGATCTTGTAAAGGATAAAAGTGGTCCCTACATTAATTGGCCCTTCTTAAAAATACCCAGTCTATCATTTTGAGCCAGTCAGTATGATGTAGAATGGGCACAGGTTTTGCGATCAAATAGGGTTTCGGTGAAATCACTTCATTGGATTTGAAGGAATCACTCCTTTAGGAAGGGTTTCGGTGAAATCATTCCATTGGATTTGAAAGAATCACTCCTCAGGGAAGAATCACTCTTTCATTCTAGGCATCTCACCCAACAAAATTGGATATCACACCCAAAGAAACTCAATCTTCATTAATCAAAATTAATCATTCTCTAATTTTCATTTTTACACATGCCCTACATTTTATAAGAAATGAAAACTACTCTTATTTTACTTAAAAACATTCTCAAACTCTATCCTAATCCTACTACAACTCAAAGAATCAAAAACTTTAAAAACTAGAACTCTAAAACAAATCTAGAAACAAACAAGTAATCCTAAGGTAATTCAAACTCTCGTACTATCTTATAGAACCTCTTAGACCTATCTAAAAAATAGTAAAATGAGATTTACTAAAAATAGTAAAAACGGGAATTTACTATACATAGTAAAAGCAATATTTACTATAACTAGTAAATCTGATTAAACCACTTTCACAATTGAAAGAAGTCTCATTGTAACACTTTTCTTCTTCTTCTTCTTGTAAGTCCACCTCTTTTGTTTAGGGGTTTGATTTGGTGTAACGCGAGTACGTTGTTGTAGCTTGGATGCTTCGCACCCCATTACATACTATTAAAAAGATTGTGGGTAAGTATGGGGCATCTTGTTTTGGCTGGGCGACTAGAACGGTTCGGTCCACGTATGGTAGCAGTGTCTGGAGAGGAATCTCCAAGGATATCGAAGACTTCAACAAAGGGAGTTTGGTTTGCGGTAGGATCAAGCACCAGGATCAGGTTCAGGAGGACCTTTGGTGGGGGGAGGCTCCTCTTAGTGTTGATTTCCCAAAGCTGTATTCTCTCTCGGATATGAAAGATCGATCCATCCATGATTGCGCTATCACTGGGGGGATGTAGGATGTGACTTTGGATTCAAAAGAAATCTCAACAATTGGGAGATCGAGCCCCTATCTAGATTGCTTCTGTGCCTGAATGATGTCCATCTCTAGCCTTTGAAACAGGATAAGAGGGTGTGGATATGGACTAAAGGTGGAGAGTTCTCAGTACGATCCTTCTACAAGGTTTTACATTCTTCAGCAGGACTTTCCTTTCCAGCATCATTGGTATGGAGTCCCTCAGTCCCCTCTAAGTTGGCCTTTTTTACCTGGGGAGGCATTTCTGAATAAGATTTTGATAGTGGACCATTTGCGATTCAGAAGTCTCATCATAGTTGACTATTGTTGGATGTGTCGCGTGCCTAGTTGCCAAGTTCGCGAATTATTCGCGAATAATTCGCGAATAATTAAGGCCATGCGATTAAAACGTGTTTTATTCGGGTAGACGATTAATTCGGCCCATTAATTCGGCTAGAAAATAGAGTTTAAAAAAAAAAAAAAAAAAAAAAAGGAAAAAAAACAAAAAAAAACATTCTCGAATTCACGTTCCTCATCGTCTCCACCCTAATGCATATTTGCATGTGTTTGGGCATCCAAAGTTATCTCAATGGACATAAATATTCAATATAATATTATAAGGTACATCTGAGATGTTTGTAATAAGGACACAGCTAGTTTCAAGGAATACTTAAATATAAATTTTTTAATAAGAAGCTTTTTTTAATCTTTTTACAAAAAGGAAACTTGAGGTGTTTGGTCAGTAATACTTAGTCTCGAGATCTCATTAGTCTCATGTGTTTGTTATGCTAAATATTTTTAGGTTCATTGATCCCATGAATGGATTCATCCCTTGTGAACCTACAAGCCAAAAATCAGCCTGATAGGTAGTTTGTAGTCGTTGGTTTTAGAAATTTTTTCATTACAAACTTCATGAACAAACCCATGGGTAGAAAACAACATTGGTTCCAATGTCCGAATTTTTAACATCGAATTTTTGGATCATAACCGAATGAAACACGAATGAATACAGTTGCGAACTTTTACCGTTCTTCGAATTTTTGACCGAATTTTTATTGGCGAATTTTTAGACCATAACCGAATTATACTCGAACTTTTGCCTTCTCGAATTTTTCCCGTATCCGAACTTAACAACTAGGGTCGCGTGATGGTGAAACTGTTGATCATCTCTTGTTACACTGCAAGGTGGCGAATAGGGTTTGGGCTTCATTCCTCTACGAGTTTGGGATGAATTGGGTGATGCTGGGATCACTCTTGGCCATGTTTCTCAATTGACAGTCTTATGCTTTCTCCTCTTGAGGATACACTCTTTGGAGGATGTTGTCGTTTGCCATAGCTTGGGGACATTGGAGGGAAAGGAACCACAGGGCTTTCGAAGGAAAGAGCGAAGATGAGGCTTCGATTATCCTCAACATTAAGGGATTACTGTTCTTGTGGTCCAGGGCGGTTTCGGAATGCAGAGGGTTATTTTTTGCATGAACATTCTTTGTTCTAAGGATTGACGTGGGTGGTTCTCCTTAGGGTGCGTGGCTAGGGTTTGTATCTTTTTGGACTTGCCTCGGCTTTTAGTAGGTCATCTTGACCTCTTTTAGCCCTGATGCTTGTTTGTCCTGTTCTTCTTTACCTTTCTAATAAAGTTTACACTTACCAAAAAAAGTATTGTTAATTGCTTATTGAAAATCTAATTTCCTCCAAGCATCACTCTAGCCTCATCCACATTGCCAATAAGTTTGGATAAAACACCAATTTAACCTGTTCTTAATAATCCTTGAAATATTGATGCTACATACTGTAAGAAACTTTTGCTAATTCTTGATGATCCTGTATTTTGAATGAAGCTGCCATTAAAGCTAATCCAGGGAGTGCTTGCAAGAGAAATTTACCTTTATTTAAAGCTTTCAATTTCTTGCTCTTCTTTTAATCAACGTTTTTAAATACGTAATCAAGAATTGAACTCTAACATCACTTGAATATTTTTCATAACGCAATGGTCTTCTTGTGGAGGTCACATTGTTTCTAAATACCCATTTTACTGTTTCTTCTATCCAAATGACCCACAGCTATGTTGCATTGATACAGGTACGGTCCGTACGGATGCCAGAGTCCAAGATGGGTACAGAGTGTCTAATTTGACGAACCTTGAAAATAGGATTCATGGACTTGGCAATGTACTTTTAATAATGTAAAAGTGTAAAACAAAGTAATCGTTTCTTATACAATAGTGAGGATAATAGTGGATAATGCGATATAAATCTTATAATTTGTGTCATATACTTATAGACAAGAGAATCCATGTATGTAATGCTATATTCTTGCATAGTAAGCTTGAATTGTAAAAGTAGAACTCATAACTTATGGCAAATGTTAATTTGTATCTTGTTTGTAAGGAAAGAGAAAACAAAATAGAATTTGGAAGTGTCGCACTAGAATTTGTGTCATGTTGAACCATGACATGTGTACTCCGCCCGTTTAGAAGAATCCATGCAACATAGAGGCACAATTTACAAGTGGAAAGATCCAAGAGCAATGCCATCGGTGTCAGAGTGCAGATTTGTGACAAGTGCTTTGGCTTGTTGCAGTCGAGTGATTCATATGTTGGGAATTCAGCCGAGACTTGCTCTTGCCTTCCAAGATAGGTTGCAGTGGGTATTGTTCAGTCACCTTGTGTGGTTCCTAGTAGTATTGGTCTACTGGCCACGTGCGGCTGTTGGTTTCTATCGGTAGGGCTTGGAGCAGTAGACTTGCCCAGGATCAAGCGATGATCAGCATTGAATTTTTATTACTATTTTATAATTTTTAACTATTTTTTGATGCGGGAGCATTCTACTACGACAGTCCACGTTACATCGAATCTATGCCAGTCAAGCAAATGGACTTATTATTTATAGTAAATCTCGTTTTTGCTATTTATAGTAAATCTGGAAATTACTATTTATAGTAAATTCTGATTTTACTATTTTTAGATAAGTGGACCCCACGAAGATTTGTTTTAATTTAATTAGGATTTTCAATTGAAAATAGATTTTATTTCTAATTAGGATTTTTATTATTGATTGCAATAGTTGATTTGTATTAAGAGTTTCTAATTTCAATTAGATTAAAATTTTGAAAGTTAAAGTAGGGAGACTTATAAAAGGTGATGTACCCTTTTATTTTGATAATGAAAAATTATGAATGAAGAAATAGAAATCTCTTTTGTGGTGTGAAGCCATCCTCTCTTAGTGCGAAGCCAAGCTAATTCGGTGCGAAGCCGAAGTTATCTTTCTATCCCTATCTCTTTCTCTATCTCTTCTCTCTTATTCTCTTCTCTTTCTCTATCTCTATTTTCTCTTTTTGTCAATTTATTGCCTAAGAAAACCCAAATCATACCATAGCACTGTGAATAGTGCTGCGTGAATAGTGTCACGTAAATAGTGCCGTGAATAGTAATCCCCTTTTCATTCTTTCTCAAATCCCGGAATGGTTCTCCGGTCCTGCGTCATTTTTGCATTAAATAATTAATTATACCAAAATGGTGATTTGTTTTTTGCATGAAAATATTCCTAATATTGTTTTCTTCAAGAAAAACTCAAGTTGGGCTCTAGATTGTTTAAAATGAAGAAGTAAAGGCCTAGTATGATTGGCCTCAAGTTTTGATGTTCCCTTCTCCCAAGCCACCAAAGTCATAGTGTACTCTTTAATCTTTACAGGAGAGCCAACAGATCATCCGGCCAACTCTACCACCTTCACTGGGAACACCAACCAGATAGAGTAAGTAAATAGTTACAGATTAGTCTAACTTCTGTGGAATGGATAAAAGGATCACCAACAGATTCCTCTGCTTCCCTGAATGTCATAATCATATTTGGAAGTATGCAAATCACGATCACAAGTATATAGCCTACAGTCCATCGCTACAAAAGCCTCAATTTTAGGAAAATGGTAGCATCCTACACTTTAGAAGACAGTAACAGACAATCTGTTTTCATGGTTAAGAACTTTAATAAACATCAATGAAAAGGTATGACAAATCAGTTGAACATTTGTTACATATATATCCTTGAGGTTATGAACAAATCAGTTGGATGATCAATTTGGAAAAAAAGTGTTCCTTACATACTAGAGTTCATGGTAGTATTACAGAAGTATGTGTAGGTCATATGAAAGTTCATTGCACATGAATTGCTGCATTACTTATATTCCAACTTAGACGATTTGTCCCGCTAAGCAGTTTATAACATGCAGGTTATGAAGCCTATCTAGTAGGTGGATGTGTGAGGGACTTGCTCCTAAAGAGAATTCCTAAAGATTTTGACGTGATTACCACTGCTAAACTTAAAGAGGTTTAGATGACTGTTTTAGTTTCTTCCGAACTCCTTTGAGTAGTTTGTGAGATGGGTTCCAAAATACTTGTTTGGCTTATATTGGTTTTGTGCAGATCAAGAAGCAATTTCATCATTCCCGGATTGTCGGACGGCGATTTCCTATATGCTGGGTGCATGTTAAAGGTTCTGTGATTGAGGTTTGTTGGTGTTTACAATATTATAGTATTATACATATTTTCATAGTTTAGCTTCTGTTAGGCAACCTTGATTTGGTTAAAATATCTACCCATATAATCTTCACTATATCAGGTTTCTAGCTTTGACACAGTTGCTAAGCATGCCAATGAAAAGGAAACCGTTCTTTTCTCTCAAATGCCAACTGGTTGTGATAAAAAAGACTTTGTTCGTTGGAGGAACTGCTTGGATAGGGACTTCACAATTAACAGGTATACTTTGCAGTAGTAGCCCGTATTGTGTAGGATGGGCTTGGTTCTGAAAACATTGTCATATTATAGATAGTTTTCCTAAAATGAAATTTACTAGCTTTCTGAAATTGGTCTTTATGAGCTTCTTGGTGATGCCATCTAATCTACAATACCATATTTATGATTTCATGTAAACAGTTTATTCTATGATCCGTTTGTGAATAAAATCTATGATTACGCCAACGGAATGAGAGATTTAAGTATGTGCAAGGTGACTGTCTATTAGTTTTGGGCTTGGTTCAGGTTTTTTATTTAAATTATAATTATAATTTTAATTCTTAATTTTGCTAATTTTCATGAGTTCTAAGATTTTAACTAGTTCTATCTTGTTTATATTTTACATATTCAGGTGTGTACAGTAATCCCAGCACAATTGTCTTTCAAAGAGGACTGTGGTTAGTGTTTCGATCTTCTATTAATAGTTTCATTTATCATTTATGCTTCTTGACATTTGTAGCCGGTTCAGAATGTAATATTGAAGATTGAACTAAATAATCAATATGCAAACTCTGACCTGCAGCAAGAATTTTGCGTGGATTACGAATTGCAGCTCGCCTTGGCTTGTCATTTTCAAAGGAGACTGCCACTGCAATACGAAATCTTTCTTTGTCTATAATGGATTTGGACAAAGTATTTCCTGGGAGGCCCTTTATTTGGTCCATTTTTGGATGTCCTAGTAATGTCATTCTTATCAGCTTCTCAGCTTCTTCTTTATATTCCTAACAAACTATCGTCCTTTTTTTAGTCAAGGCTGATGATGGAGTTGAACTTTATGCTGTCTTATGGAGCTGCTGAGTCTTCTATCTGTCTACTTAGGAGATTTAATCTTCTTGAAATCCTGCTTCCAATCCATGTGAGTGGTTGTCAGATTAGTGCCTCAATATTTTCATTTTCATGAATTTTGGACAAGGAAACTCATTCATTTTATTGGAATATTATTTGGGTTTTGCAGGCGGCATACCTAGCTCAACATGGCCACAATCAATCTGCTCATAGTTCTCTTATGCTTATGGTAAGCTAAGTCGAAAGGATAATGCGAAGCAAGTAAGCCCCATGGTGGACGTCTTTTAATAACCAATAAAAAACAATGCCAAGCAAGTTACTCTACGCATGCATATTATTTAGAAAATAACGAACGCACTCAAGAAATTAAAAAGAATCAGAGTGAGATGGAATGCAATGAGAAGGCTTGAAATGTCCCTCGTGTAATGTCTGTTACAGAAGACAAATTCTCTTTGGTTGGCTCTGATGTATAGAACATATACTGTTTGTGATATGCAAATTGTGTTCCAGTATCATGTCTCACTGCAAACTGTACTGACATGTCAGTGAATATAAATTGTTTCAATAACATTTTTTTTTGATTAAGTTGTTTCAATAACATTTTCTTACTGTAGTATTAAAGCCCTTTATTAGTCAATGCCATATTTGCTCTCTGAATCTAGTGAGTGCTGTTTTGCAGAAACTATTTTCCAGTGTGGATAAGTTACTTGCCTGTGATCGACCCTCTGATAGCAGTCTGTGGTAAGCCAGACTATGTGCTGTTGTTTAAGTGAAAAATTACTGACTTAGTGTTTGTACTTCTAAGTATACTACCACTATATAAGGTGTCGTTTAATATATATCACCACTATATCGTAATACTACCTCTGAGTACTAGCATTTATGGAATTCTTCGGGCATATTCTCCAGAACAAGGCAAGATGAGATAGCTTTGATCCATTTTGAATCTTTTCAAATCCTTTGAAAACCAAGAATGCCACAAAACATGACCATCAGCTTTTTCAAAAGACTCAATGACTAATGAATTGGATACCTTTATAAATTATGAGGAATAAACTTTGGGGGGGATTCTCTGCAGAGATTTACATCCATATCTAACATCTTCGAGGACTTTTAGGTCTTATTAACCCTTTTTTATACGTGTGGCGTACATCCGGTGTATGTAGGACCTACCAATTTGAGGAGATCTTTTAGGTTACACCAAACCCGTCGGATGAAGGTAATCACACCTGCGGACCTATTTTCCCCCAACTGATTCCGGTATTATCGTTGTCCATCCAATAGAATATGGGTAGATTGGATCTGACTTTCTGACTGAATTGATTTTTCTTGTGTGGAACCCACCTAATGGGTATTCCAAAGTTCCCTGCATATGGCTCGTGTACGGAGCAGGCAGGAACATCAACTTCTTTCCATCATCCCATCCTGACTTGTCGATTCCTCTTTTAGTAATTTCTTCACATTACACATGTATTGATGACTGTTCGTTGGTCTGGAATACTTTAAGAATAGATGGATGGTACATCTGGACCATGGCGGTAGACCTGTATGTTTCTCTTCTCAAATCATATATCATTGTTCGAGATGTGATTGCCTGACTGTTTACTTTTTTTTTATGTCTGATGCAGGGTTGGATTGTTGGCATTTCACCTGGCACTAGTAAGTAATCCTCAAAATGCTCTTGTAATTTGGGCTTTCTCCTCTGTTTTGTATCACGGCAAGTGGAGGGAAGCCATGAAATTTGCAAGAGAAAATGCTCAAATGCATGTTCAGTTTGTACCTGAGATTTCAGAGGCTTTTGGTACTATATCAGATGAAGCACTTGCAGAAGATGTTTCTCATTTAGCTTCATTAGTGAAATCTTCTATAGATGCTTTGACGGAGCCAGAAAGACTTCTCCAATCAATGGCTAGTTACCCACTTTTCCCATGTTCTGGTTTGGTAAGTGCATCTAATTTGATATTATCATGTTCGTTAAGAAACTAAATTTTGCTGTGTTATAGGATGCAGATAAGAATAATTATGTATTTTATGATCTTATCTAATAAGGTTAGAGTTACATCTTCTTGATTGATGGACACGCAACTTTTGTGTCCAGCATCCTGGCAGAGCACAAGGAGCTTCCAACTTCAGTATGATGATGGAAATGGCAACCAGTGTCTTTGTGGTCCAATATAATACGATAATTGTATATTGTTGTTTTGATAATTGGACCATATGATAGGTTTTGTCATGCAGGATTTATATATTTTATTGAGTTGCCTGTGTCACACGTCTTGGTGGGGGAGTAACCTGTAAAAGTCACAGATTACATTACTCAGATTAATGCGGAAATTAAGAGTACAGGTTGTAGAGAGATCTTGAAGACCAAATTGCATATAGAACTCTGATGGTGGAGTCATTGAGACAGGTCTCCTTAATGATAAATGCCAGTTTTCCTCATGTGAATTGTTCTCATATATCTGAAAGATGCTACTTTGACGTGTTAGCAAATATACTATACTTTCATTTAACAGAGGGATATTCATTTCAGGAGTAAGCCATTCTCCCTCCTGCTTCTTCTGTAGACATGTCACACATCCAGAGTTGTTGAATTCACCATTTAACTGCCCCCTCCCCTCCCCTCCCCTCCCCCTTTCCCTTCCCCTAATAGATCTTCTAGTTAAAGTTGACCTCATTGGCTAGACAGAACTGTCTGATCTATTGATTTCCTTGTATTTATTTCATCTGCTTGCCTAATTTTATGGACTGATTAAAAAGTGTGATAACTTGGATGATTGGGATAATCTGATCAATTTGATATTGTCTGATTGAGCGGTCAACTGCCACACATGTACAGCACAGGCAGATATAATCTAGCCTTTCATTCTGACAAATGGACCTTACATATAAATATCTCTATGTTCATGGCTACATTTATATTTTGTATGTATGTGCATGATCTGATTGTAAAATATCTGGTTTCTCTCAGGTATTTATATCCAAGAAGGTAGGCCAGAATGTTGCTGAGCTTTTTGATGTCCTGGCGAGCGATATCGAATTGTACATGAATGAAAGGGAGAGTTTTGAGATTGACTATGGGTTGCTTGGGAAGGGTAATCAGAACGAGACGAGATTCGTGCTTGGCAAAGTCATCATGGACACGATGAGAAGTGGGGTCGTCCAAGAACAACAGCAGGAGACAGTTGAAGAGGAACATCATTTGCCTGCATCTTATTTGGAACAGCGGAAAGAGGCGGTTGAGAAGGATAAGAATTGTCTCCCACATTCTAATCTTGAACAACAGCGTGAGAAAGTGAAGAAGGAGAAAGTCCATTTACGACGATTAAATATTGAACAGCGAGAGGTGGTCGGGAAGGAGAAACACTGTCCAGTTTGTAATCTTGGACAACAACGGCAGGTGATCAAGGAGGGGAAGTACCCTCGACCACTGTCAAATCTAGAACAACATCAAGAGGCAGACGAGAAGGATAAATTCCATTCACAAATGTCTACTCAGGAACAGCTGCGGGAGGTGGTCAAGGAGGACAAACGCCGTAAACCACTGTCTAGTCTGTTCATGTGAGTTACAATTTTGTATGGATGATTTCTTGTGCTGTAAATTATATGCAATTCTCATGTTGAATGAGGACTGCTTATTCAAGCTCAACATGCAAGGCTTGTAGGCATGTGGCTTGCTCCTGAGACAATAAGTCTGATACCTGTCAGGTGGATTGCAAATGCAATCTACCAGGAGCATAGCCAAACATGCGGTGCACAGTATAATGCGGGGACGACATTTGCTTTCCATGGGTCCTTGGTAGATTCTACAGAGTCCACGTGGTTTTTTCGTGGAGTGGATGAAGCAAAACGGGCTCTTGAAGAAGCAAAGTGAGAATGAAAAAGACTGGAGCTATGGAAGAAGCAAAATGGGCTCTAGAATAGCAATTCCTTCGAAAACTCGGGGTGTTTTTTTTGTTTCCAGATAGTCTCTCTCTCTCTCTCTCTCTCTCCTTTAACAATTTTGCTCAACCGCACTGTCATGCTCGACAGCACTTCTGCATCCAACATGTACCCCTGACAACACTATTTTCAAAAAACAGTTTAAACTAGTATTATTTGCCCGTACTCGGGTCAATGAATTAAAAAAAGTGAAAAAATAAGACTCAATATATATAGGATTGTACAAAAAAAATAACTCAAAAACAAATCAGAAAACCCCAATTAAGAAAAATAAAAAATTTAGGAAACACCATAATTTAGGAAAGAATCCAGAAAAAATGTTTTAGTTATTCTAACCACAATAATAGAATTGTAAAAAAATATAAAAAAAAAATTTCGGAAAACAAAAAACAACTATAAAATAACTAAAATTTAAAATAAAATTATAATTCTCGCTACAAAAAATATTGTTACTCATGACTAAAAAAATTTAGGAAACTCCAATTACGCATTACTCATTAAGAATTAAATGTCTAACATTAAAAAAAAAAAAAAAAAAGAAAAGAAAAGAAAAAGAAAATCCTAATTAAACATAACTCGTACAAAAATATACACACATTCAATCGTCTTGTTCTAGCCGATGTAGCATAGAATAAATGTTTTTATATGGGTTGTCATTTAAAGTATTGTTTATATTTAAAGATAAATGTTATGTAATGGTTATAGAGGGAGAGATTTTAAGAGTTATAGAATAAATAGGAGAGAGATAGTAAAAAGATAAAATTAGGAAACCTATGTGGATAAGGATAAGGATGTTAGAGATGTTTAAGGATTGTGGAGAGAATTTAGGGCTTTAAGTGGAAGTTAATGCATATAAAGAGATTTACGAGAAAAAAGAGTAAATGAGTTAGAGATTTTAGGGATAATAGAAAGATTTTTGGAAGAGGTTAAGAATCTTATACCTAGTTGCTTACGTGGCACTCTACGTACCATTCTATAAATGAACTGTGTCCACGTGCGTGCAATCTTACATCTGCCTGCGTGGTTTAACATTCTTCACAAAAACTCCATCCCTGTTTGCCTTAATTGATATGATCACTGGAGAGAGAGAGAGAGAGGGCGGCTTTGTTAGGTTTAACTGTTGATATGGATTGAATGGTTATATGCAAGTGTAAGCTAAGATTGGATGATTCATATTGAGTTTTCTGAACTGATGGCATCGTTCTTATTGATGCCAACAGTACATTCAAACTTCAAACCATTGGGTGTTCTTCAAAATTTGTGTGGTGGTCCTTGGGATTTGTGTGTTTGGGATCCTGCTGACCATGAGTTGTCTGGAGTCTGGACCTTAGGACGATGACGGCTACTAGGGATGATGCCAACACTGTCCAAATGGGTCTCTTTTGTAGCTAGTTGTTTGTTCACAGTTTCAGTTTGATATAGAAAGTGATCAATTATTTTTTATGCAAAGAGCTCTTGATGTAGTCGATGAGAATGGCCAGAATGGCCCTACTCCGAAGTGCATTTTTTTGGCCCACTGACATGTTTAGCCCACCCTTGATGCATATCCACACTCTGATTGGTTATCTCTAGCTATTAAATTTGAACACTTTTTTACGAGTGATTTTAGCTGTATTCAAGCATGTTTTTTGGGTACTAACCAAACCAAGGGATTGGGCCAAACATCCATGCTGCCAGTGAAAACTACGTGGGGCCACTCATCCACCGCATTGAGAGTCTGCATCAAATTTTTTTTCCCAAAGCAACAAAGTCACTTCTTGTGATGGGTCTAACCTAGGATACTTAAGAATCTTTATAGGACCCGTTCAACACCAAAAAGTGTATAAAAGACAAACCACACCATCTTTGGCAATTTTACACGTTTTTAAATGAGACTTCTCAGTTCTATTTTCTCTTTTGTTCTTCCTCATTACTATAAAGCATAAACAGAGTCCCAAGATGCTTTAGTTTGGTCGATTCAAGCACCAACAAGATGCAGTTTTCCAAGCCAAATTAACGTGTATTCTCATAAAACGTGCAACCAAACAGGTCAGACAAGCATTTCATGGAAGTAAATTCTTCTAAATTGAGGAAGTTCTGATCTTATGAAGAACACAACAACAAAAGTAAAAGAACACTGAAGCAGCCACCAACCACGCAGAAACACGTTCAATTAGTTATTAACAATATCATTAAATATAAGCCTGCCTTTAGGCAGGACCTTGTTTACATCAGACCTTAACAACAATACTTAATAATAAATACTTTGATAAACACAAGACATTAACATCCGTTATTTGATAAACACGACTATAAACTTTGTCAGGATTCACGAAGATCGACAACACCAACTATATATTAAAGCCATAGTAGGTATAGCATGCATCTAATGAAGAAGAAGAGCATGTAAGGAATATCGGTGTATACTTCCATTAAGCATGAACAACAAGTAGACCCCACAGCAGAATCACAGAAAAGCATACTTGCTAATGATGTTGAATGTGAGGTGGAAGCTACTACAGCCTGAAAATCTAATGCTTTGAAATTCAGGGAATGTGTTCACATTTACTCATGTGCTGCAGAAGGGAGTTTGCTTTTCTTTGGGCTCTGCTGGTTCCACTCCTTGCAATCTCTATCAAATGATCATACACACCAAACTGAAGTGCAGCCAGAATGAAAGATGAATTGTTCAATCCCAACTCAAGAAGAACCGATATTGCACATTCCTTGTTCTTGGGGGTCCCATTTCTGATGAACTCGACAAGAGTTTCTATAAATGAAAGCTGTCCAATTGCATTCCGGCCTTCAGGGTGCGATGCAAGGAGTAACAAGATTGAGAGGGCCTCATCTACCATGCCCAAGTTTTTATCTGTGAGTAACTGAAGTAAGGGTTTTACGATTCCTGCATTAATGGCTCTGGCCTTGTTTGTTTGGTTAAGAGATAAGTTAAAGAGGGCAGTTGCAGCATCTTTTTTACCCCTGATTGTCCCATTCTGCAATAGAGATACCAAAGGTGGGATGCCATTCAAAGACCCAACTGCCACTTTGTTTTCATCAAGAATGGATAAACTGAATAAGCATGCTGCGGAATTCTCTCTAGCCTCCACTGTTCCTTTCTGCAACACTTCAATTATAGCTGGAATGGCTCCTTCTTTTGCTATGAGTCTCTTGTTTGCCTCATCAATCGATAAGTTCAGCAGAGCTGTTACAGTGTGCTCTTGGATCTTGGAATCTGGATAGTACAGGAGTTGAACCAGAGGGGGGATTCCTCCACTGCTAGCAATCACGACTCTATTGTCGGGGTTCTCTTTGGAGAGCATACGGATCTTCTTCACAGCCTTTCTCTGCACATCCAGCTGACTAGAGAACAAGTTTTGGACCAAGGAAGTGATTTCCTCTTTGTGTTCCGTGAAGGAGCTGTCGGCATCCATACTTGCTTCCTTTTTAGGAAGTTCAAACTTGTTCTTCTCGCACCACTGCAGAATGAGGTTGCGGAGGGCAAAGTTCGGAGCTAGAGATAAGTGAGCCAATGTTTGCCTAGTCTTTGGGCAGGTCCTATGGTTTGACTCCAACCACTTCTGTATGCTTTCCCTCTCATATGTCTTACATAAAAAAAAAAACGAACAGTGTTAGCCTCTCCATAGCATACTTGACAATCTATGTAACTTAGACACTGTATAAATACAAGGGATACTAAGATTAAGATGGAGGTAGAAGCTAGTCAGTCCACACATTTAGCGAGGTTGGAATTCACCATTACGTGTCCCACCTAGGGAATCCTAGGTGGCGTACAGGATGCTGGCTCCCAACCCTTTTGCAAGTGCACATCTTGGTGGACTAAAAGACTTCTGCCATTCATCCAACCTGACCTAGATATTCCTCTTATAAATAATAAATTCAGAAAGCTAGAATGGAGATTCATCAGGATTTTGTCCTGAGAAACTGAAAATTGATGTGTTTGCATGTTCCCTTGCGTTGGACAGAGGGAAATGTGCCCGATGAATCTATTTTTTCAAGAAATGGAGCGTCCATGTAACATAGGTGACAACAGAAAGTCCCATGTGAGTTTACCTGACCAGAAGCAACGATAACGGGATCCGTCATGATCTCTAGTGTTATCGGACAGAGGAATTCATGAGGGATTGCCAATGACAAGCATTTCTCAAGTCTTTTTGGCGCAGCAAGATCATTGAGCACGTTGGACTCCTCAAGCCCGGCTATTTGTTTGAATTTGGTCAGAAGATCTATGATCTGCTGGGTGCTCTCTGCATTTTGCCCATTTCTTTCTTTAATAAGTTTCCTCACAGCTATGGTTTCTGCCTTCAAGTCTGGAATAGTATGTAGCTCCAGCTTCTTTGCTAGCCTTTCCAGTATGGCACTGTCTGCGTTACGGTCATCATTTTTAGAGAATACAACCATCATATCCATTGCAAGTTCTATATCCTGAGTATCTGTTCGCCTCTTTGCTCTTTTAAGTTGCACACGCATGAGCTCAACCTAATCCAGATAAGTATAGAATAGGTTATGCAATAGACCAGGGAGCGAGCAAGAAAACGATGCATTGATTTGGAAACAAGCTTGCGTCAGAAACTTAGAATGTGAAACGTAAAACCAATGTAATTATGTTAGAAAAGAAAAAAGGCCAAATGTAAATCAGATTTTATGTGAAACACCCAAGTTATGCTTCTCAACAAACAGTCGCATAATTCTTAATATTGCAAAGTACAGGAACATAGCTCAACGATTTTTACTTGTTTACCAAATATAGAATATGCACAATATATTAATTCATCCAAGAACATATTTCGCTATATTGTGTAAAGTATTATGTATATAAAGACTCAATATCTTTTACACTATTTATGCAAACTTTAGGGGCCATTTGGAGAGATCCCAAAACACAGTTAGCACTATTTCTGAATGAGCATAACTGTGTTCTGGATCCCTTGCATTTGGACAGGTGCCACTTTGCAACTTGTCGTACACGGCAACCACAAAACGACTCTGGGTAATGTTGGTGAAAATTCAAGGGAGAGGTGTTTTTCTCCATCAACATCTTCAGGCCTATTTGATTTTGTGCTATTACAGTCTTGTGCCCACTTCACATTATCATCATCATCTACACCTTATCCAAAAATTTTGGGATCGGCAACATAAATCTCTTTTAGCCATTCAACTCTATTAATAACTATATCTTCTGTAAAAATTAGCATAAGAGCTAAAATGCAGCAGAACTCTTTGACACCAATTTTCTTTTTCCTCACAATCAACTAAGCTATACTTTTCTAATCAAAATCAACATTAGTTTGCCTAACCACGCTGATTCCAAACCAACCAGTTCTTTATGAGATCCAATGGATTAAGACACTCGTTGGGCTGTGCTCTGAAATTCTTAATACGTTTATGCACTGGTGTGTGGTGGTGGTGGTGGTGGTGGTGGAGGGTGGCGGGGGCTTAAGCAATTGGGCATTTTGTGGGTTAGCAGGTAATATCTTGTAAATAATTTCATAAATGTAGTTATATGTCGATAAATTATCTTATTCTATTTTCACCACAAAAATTGTGATCCAAACAGGCTCCAACTCTGGATTATAATCCAGAATCCATAAGAAATCTACTATTAAAAAAGCCACAAAAATCATGAAAGAAAAGAAGGAAAATAGAGAAACTTACTTGCTCTTTCACTTCATCTGAGATCTCAAGCTCATCATAAGGCATACCATCCAATGCCTGATTTAATTTATCATAAACGGCATGAAATCTGCCCATGAACACCTCGCTCTCCAATGCCTAAATGGAAATATAAAAAAAAAAAAAAAAACAATTAAGTAGAGAATGAAGAACACATGTTATAAAGCAAACTGGAAAAAAAAAAAAACTAACCAGGAAAATCTTGCTCCCATCGTGACAAATCTTTAACAATTTTTTCACGGAATTAAGCGCCTTCTTCAAGTTAGACAAACACGTCGAAGCCTCATCCGGAATTGGCCTGTCGAGCTCGCTGAGCTCTTCCAGGAGAGGCACCAACAGCTTCATCCGCCTCACGAGGTTAAAGGACTCCTTCCTCTGCGTCCTTCGGTAATCCGCGAACGATCCGAGGGCGTCAATCACATTCATCACTCCCTGAATCACATCGCTCTCCTCTTGGTTGGCCTTCGATGCATTCGAGATATTCCCAATCTCCAAACCCTCTCCTCCTCCTCCTCCCTCCATCACCATCTGCCCCTCCACTCTTCCCCTTGAAAAAACTAGGGTTTTAAGGTTTTGAAATCTTTACCTTTTCAGGTAAAAATTAGGGTTTTCAGAGGGGAAGAGGACCATGCTCTGGAGGGAAGATGAGAATGGTAAGGCTGAGAAACGAAACCCTAACCCTAATTTCCATGATTTTCTGGAGCTGTTTCTTGGTACATTGTTAGGTTGGAGATTTTCGCGGGTTCTGGGGGTGTGATGAGCGGTGAGAGAATGAATCTCGCGGGTTCAGTGGTTTTCTTTTTTTGAAAATCAGTTATTCGAGTGTACGGACACGACGCCGAGGGTCCGTTCCGCCTAGATAAAGACTAAAGAGCAGGAATCCAGTGTGACGCGTCTTTACAATTTTCTTTGGTCGCTCTTTTATATCTGTTTTTGACCGCTGGGGTCCACTACCTTAGATCGTTTTCTTCTTTTGTCTGATTTCTCCGACAAGGAAATCCAGCGCTGGGCCCGCCCGCTATTTGAAACCAAAACCGTAGGCGCGTGGTTAGGGTTTTCGGTACTGTAGTGACGGAGCATTGTATTTTGCGCATGGTTACGAATTTTGGAGTACGGCCAAAATACGGTGGGAGAAATGTTTGAGTACAATTCGGTTGTCGTTTAAAAATGCGTTAAAAAATTCAGCAAAAATCATTTTAAAAATAAAATAAAACAAAAAAAATATTTGAAATAGTTTTTGTTACGATTCTAGGTTAAGACCTTAGCTGTCCACTCCACTATCACCGAGGTGCTTTTGGAGTATTGGTTTGGGTCTTAACATTTGGTATCAGAGTCATTTGAAAAAAAAAAAAAAAAACCATGGGCTTGTCGTAGTATGGGATACGAAGGGCCCGCCATAGGATGGGCTATAGAAGTTAGAAAAAAAAAGGAGTTCACCATAGTATGGGATATGGAGGGCCCGCCATAATGGCCTACTATGATCAATCTTGGAAGGGGCGACTTAGAGAAAGGGCTACCTTGGAGCTCGTTCAAAGAATAAGAAAAATAGGGGTACCAGAAAAAATATTGGGGGCCTACTTGCAAAAAGGTGAGAAAATATGGGTACCAGAGTGAAAGCCACCTTAGAGTGGGCTGCCGTAGACGTCGGCTTTGAAGGATGGTGGAATGTTATGATCCTAAGTTAAGACCTTAGCTTTCCGCTCCACTATCACCAAGGTGCTTTCGGAGTATTATTTTGGGTCTTAACAGTTTTACATATTAAAATGATTTTTCATGTTCAAAATTAAATAATTTGAAAACGTTCGTGAATAATTCGATCATGTAAAAAAATGAGTGAGTTTTTCCAAACCTCTGAATATAATTCACGAATAATTCGAGAATTTACTATGATTGTGAGTAGCTGATGGACGTCACGTTAACGACGGACCACAATATGAGCCATGTTGTTTTGTTGGTCTACTGAATCAGGTAGAGCGACTGAGAGCCAAGTCTCGTCTTTTCACTCGTGCTCTTGGCCATGGATTTCGAAAATCTATGCCCGAGAACTCTGGCGTGGATTTTGAGAATCCAACAATGACTGTTAGATTATCGAAATTCACAGCTAAGAGCATGAGTGAAAAGTCGAGTACAAAAATGTGACTCCTTCGAGCCTAGTCCTTTGTGAAATTAGCAACTTACTCGACATTTTCGATTTAGGAAAGGAACAGATTCGACACTCTTTTGATTACCAAATTTCCACTCCCCTTATTGGGCGTGGATTCCAAGAATCCAACGGTGGTCGATATTTGGAAAAAAATGAATGTCAACTCAGCACTATCAACCACCGTTGGATTCTCAGAATCCATGCCCGAGAAGGGGAGTGCGTGGATCCCAACCCAGAAAGGAAAATGTTATCCCACGCTTAACTATCCAGAAAAAAAAAAATCGTGAACCGTTATATTCATGGTCTATAATATGCCAATGACTATTTTACCCCTTTCAGTTATTGCCACGTAGACCATGGATCTCTTGAATTAGACGAAAAAAATTTAGATGCAGAGGACTTTGGATGCAGTCGATGCAGAGGGATCTCGTAGCCCTATATAGCTCATTTTGTTGGGTCCACTGACCACATGGATGTTTCACCTAACCCTTGGTGGATATGCAAACCAAAAATCAATCTCATTTGATAATTTCTTGCCTTTCGATTAAGTTCCCAAAGATATGCAAAAAACATGCATGAATCCTACGGCTACACTCAATCCTAAAAATGTATTATAATCTATGTCTAGGGAAAATCAATGAGACTGATTTTTGGTATGCATATCCATCAAGGGGTGGGGTAAACATCCATGCGGTCAGTGGGCCCACAAAAATGAGACATGTAGGGCTACGAGACCCCTCTGCATCGACTGCATCTAAATTTTTTCCGAATTAGACTGTCCACGACTCAACATCACAGCTCTTTTTTGCAGTTAAGCGTGGGATAACATGACCCTTATAGGTGTGTCCCGTTGGCTTGGTTAATCCTTGAACACGTCTCTAAATAGGCCAGACGTTTATGAGAAATGATCAAAATGTCTAAATTTTAAAGTCAGTGACAGTTGTGATAGACTTGGAAACGGGGGAAGACTGACGTTGACCCAAGTCAAGAGGGGGGGTTGCAATAATTTAAAAATGTTGGCTGTTTTGCTAGTTGGACCAATCGAAGCAGAATCCCTTTCTTTGCGTGTAGGATGGTCTGGATTGACGAGAATGTGGATCACACATATGGTAAAGGCCCCCACCACATCCAAAATCACATTTATTTAAACAGTATGATTGTCCAATCAAGAGGGGAGCCCATCGACTGGATGATTATCCGAATTGAAGATCCGGTGGGCCCGTGAATGGCCCGCACCTTTAGATGTATGGGAGATTGAAATTATGTAGAAAATGATGAATGGAGTTTATAATAAATGAAACGCGTAATGTGCATTCAATTCCTTCTGTCTACCACTTCAGCATCCCACTTGCTGTTTGAGTGTCGCATACCGATGGGGTCCTTCTGTCTACCACTTCAACGTCCCACTAGCTCGGTCGGTGGTTTCGCGAAATCCAACAGTAGTTGATCGTGCTGAGCTGCCAGTCACTTTATCAAAGCAAAACCACCATTTGGATTTCACGAAATCAACGGCCGTGAGTTTGGGTGAAAATTTGAGTCCGCGGATCCTGACCCTTGGTTATTTTTTGGTTGAAGACTTGAAAAAATAGGGAGAAGAAGAAAAAGGAGACAAACAATGATGATGTTGATGATTAATATCAGGACATGTGGCACGATGACAATGTTGATCGGGGTGGAGAGTGGAGACGTTGAATAGTCGTTACGCGGACAGGGAGATAATATTTTCTACAAAAAAAAAACGCGTTTATGAACAAACTCTGTCAGTTACTGGGTCCCAAACAGTGTTGTGTGGTGATTATTGCCTGCCAAGCATTTTACGAGTAAACTTCTGTCACAACGCACAATACAAGCCACGTGGCACACTCTTAGTGGATGCTGACCGTATGGATGTTTGGCCAGTCCCTCGGTGGACTTCTAAACCAAAAATTAGGCTGATTAGTGATTTATAAGCGATTCGGTTGAAGTTATTTTCATGGGTTGATTTTAACGGTAGGAATTTGAGCATTATTGCCCCTTATTTGGGTGCAAAGATTCAAAGGTTGTAAATCACTAATCAGGATGACGTTTGATTTATAGGTCCACCGAGGGACTGGCCAAACATCCATACGGTCAGTGTCCACTAAAAGTATGCCACGTGGCTTGTATTTTGCATTGTAATAGAAGCTTCTGTCACAACGCTTGTGACAGAAGTTTTACTCGCATTTTACTGTTTACTACTTAGTGGAGAGCACATGAATCATGATTGATGGACCTAGACACCAAAAATTAGACTGATTGGTAATTTGTTGGCCGCTGATTGGGCATTTTTTTGGTTGGATGATTTCTAGCCGTTTGATGCCAGAATTTTTTTGGGTTACTCAAATTCTATGCCTATTATTCACAAAAAGGCTCCAAAAGAGTGTGTACGTGGCATTTTGTGGGTGTTCCACCCTGGACATCAAAGTCTCTCTTGGGGTAAGTGGTGATGTTTTGTGGGTGTCCCACCTTGAACATCAACGTCTCTTCTGTTAAAAGATGTCTCTCACGCGAAAGGTGGTGATGCCTCCATTTTTCTCATTAAATAGTACAGAGGGGGTGTGTGTGTGTGCAGGTGGTGATCTCCCGTTACAAGACACAATATGTGCCACCTGGCACACTCTTAGAGGACTCTGACCGTATGGATGTTTGGCCAATCCACAGTTGAGATCAACCAATGAAAATTAAGTCCAATCCAATGCTAGAAATCACTTATCAGGCTGATTTTTGGTTTGTAGGTCCACCTAGGGATTGGCCAAGCATCCATACGGTCAGAGTCCTCTAAGAGTGTGCCAAGTGGTTCATATTGTGTCCAGTAACGGGAGCCGGTCACAAAAGGCCGATCCCTGGAGCCTGACCCTTGGATATAAATAGAAATAGTTCCGGGGCTTGCCTTGTGGGGCATGATTCCGAGAAACTAACGGTAGCAAAACCAGCTCAGCTCTATCACCACAGTTGGATTGTCCCCGACCCATAGAAATAAGGGTCGGGCTCAAGGGACGCCCTTTTTGACCCCCATCTTGGCATACCCACATAGAAGATGATTCAATGGCTGATTTTTGGTGGGGATGATAACCTCACCATATAGATCACCCCAACAAAAAATCAGCCCATTCTAAAATTTCTAACCCCATCAAATGTGGTTTTAAAGTTACAGGGTAAAAATCGACAGTCCATAATGCTTTAACTTCTAAACCAGTCTATGAATATCAGAATGATTTGAATATTTGTGAGGATGATCTCCTCACCATCTAGATCATCCACATTAAAAATCAGCCATTTCTTTCAACCCTCGCAGAAGACATAAAAATTTACCTTGAAAACCATACCTTTAATTAAAATATGTATTTTTTTCTTGTCTTTTTGCAGGTGGTTGCATCCCTGCAACTCCTTTGGGAGTTGTTTGCTAGCATTAACATCTACTTCGAACTTAACCACGCTATATATCAGGTCCAAAACACATACCAGATCCAAATAAATAAGGTTATGTCGGTACCCGTTGACGCCTCTAATTACTATTACACCATTATTGGACAATGTTTAAAACTTTGGTCATACACTATTATATCTTGATAAATTGACAAAACGAAACATAAAAAATGTTTCTATATGTAAAAACAAATGACATTAAATGAAACTATTTTGATATTTAAGTATTTTTGTATATTATCTATATAATAAAACAGGACGGTTGTCTCCCCTTCTTATCCAACTTCATAAATGATGGCCGAGATCTTATCACACCAAATGGACAGTGGATCTCAGCCACTCACACCCAATTTTGACAAACGCTTTGTCGATGAGTGCCGTGGGCCCGGGTCACCTACTACATATAAGGAATGAAATGGGTTAGATTTACATATAGCCCAAGGGTCAGGCTCAGGAAACTCAATTTTTATGCCTTGAGAGGGGTGTTACAATTAAAACGGCTGTTAAAACGGATTGAAACGGCCAGGGCAAAAATGGAAAAAAATAAATTTTAACGGATTTTAATGATTTTAACTATATAACAAAACAGGACTGCTGTCTCCCACTCTTATCCGACTTCATAAAGGATGGTCGAGATCTTATCACACCAAATGGACAGTGTATCTCAGCCACTCACACCCAATTTTGACAAACGCTTTGTCGATGAGTGTCGGGGGCACGGGTCACCTACTATTTACCTACATATTAGGAATGAAATGGGTTGGATTTACATATAGCCCAAGGGTCAGGCTCAGGAGCCCCACTTTTTATGCCTCGAGAGGGGTGTTACCGTTAAAATGGATTGAAACGGCTAGGGCAAAAATGGAAAAAAATGGAATGGATTTTAATGATTTTAACTATATAACAAAACATGACTGTTGTCTCCCACTCTTATCCGGCTTCATAAAGGATGGCCAAGATCTTATCACACCAAATGGACAGTGGATCTCAGCCACTCACACCCAATTTTGACAAACACTTTGTTGATGAGTGCCATGGGCACGGGTCACAAACTATTTATTTACCTACATATAAGGAATGGAATGGGTTGGATTTACATATAGCCCAAGGGCCATGCTCAGGAGCCCCACTTTTTATGCCTCAAGAGGGTTGTTACCCTTAAAACGGATTGAAACGGCCAGGGGCAAAAATAGAAAAAATGGATTTTAATGATTTCAACGAAAAAAAGTGGTGCTGAAATTCAAAATTTAAAATTAAAAAAAAAATAGAATTTAACGGAAATTTAATAGTTTTCTTATACCCCTCTTATCTTATATGGCTTCAATAATGAGTGGCTGAGATTAACTCCCACCTGATTTTGACAAACACTTTGTCGGAAAGTGCCGCGGACACGGGCCACCCATGCATATATCAAGACAACTCAGTTGTATTCTCTTATCTTATCCATCCATCTAATGTGGACAGTTAGATAAAAAATGGTTGAGATCAAATCCATCGATCTAATGTGGACGGTTAGATTTCAGCCACTCAATCCGCCTCATTTGACCTCAATTTATTCAAAATTTAAATTTTATCACAGTTATTTTGTTATTTCTGTTATTTTTTCATTTCTCCCTTTGTGCGTTACAATCCATTATAACGGCCGTAATACCATTTGAGTGCCGAAGGCACCCAATTTTTGCAAACATTTTTTTCGGAGTGCCGTGGGCATGGGCCATTTACTATTCTATATAACAAAACACATTGGTTGTCTCCCTACTTATACCTCCTTTTATAAGCATCAACAAAGAAGGGCCGAGATCTAATCCTCCCCCACATGGATGGTGGATCTCCGCCACTCACCTGATTTTGGCAAATTCTTTGTCCAGGAGTGCCGATGGCACAGGGCATCTACTAGTGTCTTATAAAAGTCATAATATTATAAAAAACAGTTTTTTATTACTTCAGATTTAGGCATGGTTTAAAAAATGGCCGTTATAACGGATTCGGACCTCCCCCCCTTACGCTATGTACCATTAAAACGCTTAGAAAATAACGGCTGTTATGACAAAAAAAAAAACGATTATTTTTTTCTAGAACTTTTTGTGAGAAAAAAGGCACCATTATTTCCGTTTTTTAAAATTTGAAATTTTGAATTCCACCGCCATTTTTCTAATATTTTCCCATTTTTGCCCCTGAGCGTTACAAATTGTTATAACGGAAAAACGATAACGCCACCAGTCTGTTATACCGTTATAACGGCCCCTTTTAAACCTTGGATTTAGGTATGAGACACATAAATACCCTAATAAATTTCCTTGGTACCTTAATTGTTATGTCTTTCATGGGATGGAGGAACAATTGTTGCGTATATTCAAAATTTGTAGGCCAACTAAGAATTCCAGCTAATTTCTGTGAGGATCTTAAACGCATTGGCCATGGCCAACTACCAGAATTTAAGGGTCGAAACAGCGGTCGAGCCCCGTTATGGCCTTTTGGTGATAAACACAAGCGCCATAATGGGCTAGACGTTACTTAAGATCGTCATCTTCACCATAAGTGTTATCCCAACTCTATGGGTTTGGCTGCTTAGTTACCTAAACTAAAAGCGAAAAATACTTAAACGTTATAATGGACACTTAACGTTTTTGTGATGTCCGTTATAATAAAAAAATGATCAAAATATTATTGTTTTAAAAATAACGTCGGCCATTATTGTGTAAACTCATATTTTCAATTTTCGACGTTATTTTCAAAGTAATGCGACCAGGGTCGTCTCGATACAATTTGAGGCCTAAGGCAAAAACTCTATATAAGGCATTTTTTATATTTAATATATATGACTAAAAAAAACTATTCTTGAGTATAAAAAAATTACCGAAAAAATTTAGATGCATAGGACTCCCGGTGCAATCGCCCCGGGCCCCCTATTTGATTAAGTGCTCATCCGTTAATTTGTTGGTTCGTAACTTTTACAGTATTTACCGCAGAGGCGGCGGGGGGGTAGGGCTGCAATAAGTCTGGCAATATTGACGGAGAAGCTGGGCGAAGGTGTCCCTAATATGCCAAGCATCGACATCAACGCCGCTGCAAAGGAGACAACCACGGCAAGCCCCTCCACATAGAAAGGGAAAGCGGGTTGTATGCTACAACTGCAAGAAGGAAGGACATCTGGCCAGAGATTGTCAAGTAAAAGAAGTTCGAGCTGGCTCTAAGGAGATTGAACCTCCCTCAAGGTCAGAGGTAGAAGACTCTGCCGCTTTCTCTCCCCGGTTGAGATCTTTATTTAGAGCCCCTTCTCAGCTCTCTAATTCTGTTTCGATGCAGAGGACTCTCGTAGCCTTACATAGATCATTTTTTGGGCCCAATGACTGCGTGGATGTTCTGCCCACCTATTGGTGGATAAACACATTAAAAATCAGCTTGATTGATGATTTCTAGCCATTAGATTTACTCCTCAAAAACCATGCTTGAATCCAACAGCTAGAATCATGTCCTAAAAAGTACTAAAATCTATGCCTAGAGATATATAATAATCAGGTTGATTTTTGGTTTGTATATCCAATAAGGGGTGGGCAAAAAATTCATGTGGTTAGTGGGACCTCACCAAGTGGCCTTAGGCGACTGCCTTAATGGCCTTAAGGTAGAGCCGACCCTGAACGCAACGGTTTTGGGTGTCACAACATTTTTCTAGACCACGCTTGTTCCTATAAGATAAATAGCCTATCCTACAAAGAACAGAACCTTAAAGAAAAGGAAAATGTTATTCCTATCCCACGCGTTTTTCTTTTTTGTAAGACAGTAACTTTTCATAGCAAACCACAAAAAAAAAAAATACATTAGGAGTGGACAATACTCTTATCCCTCAATGGCTTGATCTAGCCAGAGTGGGAGAGTAAGGGACCACTCTAGAGCAGTGGGCCAAACCCTGGCCTTTGCTGCTAAGTCGTGGGCAATCCAGTTAAGCCCCCTCGGGGTATACAAAAAATTACATGAGAGAGATGTTGATAAGTTTAAGATATCTACACACAGAAGAAGAGGACCACCTGACTTCTGGAGAGTTGCTTTGAAGAGATTTGGCGAGGCTTTGGGCATCTGTTAACTGCGAAAAAGAGTTGTGCGGTTGATCCAAGGACAATTGGATTCGAGAGAAATACAAAGCATGTGTAGGGCTATTAAAGGGTTGGGCTAGGATAGGGCCTAGCCCAGCCCTCACTTATAAGCCCTAGTCTTTGGATGGCTTAAATTGACTAGGTCTTGGCCCTACCCTCAAGGGTAAGGGTTGGGTTAGGGCTTAAAAGAATAGCATTAAGAAATATAAACTTTTTAATTAAAAAAATTGAATACCTGTTCCAAAAATAATTGAGTCAGAAGTTTAGAACTGTTACATGTTATGGACAATAATCTCCATAAATCTGTACTTTGGAAAGATGGACACATAGAATGATTCATTAAAAAAATAATTTTTTTAAAATTCAAATTTTGAAAGAGGTTGGCAGCGGACCGGGCAAGCGTTGAGCCAATGTTGGGCCAGCTGGGGGCTGAGCTTCAAAGGGGTAGACCGGGCCTGGGCTGCGAGCCAAAATTGCAGGCTGAAATAGCCATTAGATTCTTTTGTAGTTTTATAGTTACTAGGGGAGCATGTGCACCTTACACATGGAAGCACCTTACACGTGGAACACCCATAGAGATCACTGATCTTATCGATGTTTGACCCATCTCTAGGTGGGCCTATATGCAAAAAATCAGCCTGATTAGTGGTTTTCAAGGATTTGATTGGAGTTGTTTTCATGGGCTGATTTTTAACCATAGATTTCTAGAATTATTTGGGGTACTCAGATCCAAAGGTTGGAAATCACTAATCAGACGATATTTGGTATATAGGTCCACCTAGGAATGGGACAAGCATCCATAAGGTCAGTGGTCTCTAAGAGTATGCCACGTGGCTTATACTATTATACCTCATCATCATTGATGAGGGACGTGGGCATGCCAGACAACCTGAATACATTTAATGAGGGTTTAAGAGTAGAGACGCCTCTAATTGTTTGTGTCACATGGGTGCCAACCTAAGTTGTTGCTTTATAATAGTATAGATTTGTAGAGATATAAATGGGCTGGGGCTAAGTTCCTAGCTATTGATAAATATTTAATAAGCCAGAGTCCAAGGCCCTATCTGATACAATTCAAATTCAAAACCAAAACCTCTCAATTACACCCTTATTTATGAAGGGTCGGGCTCGGGGACACCCATTTTTTACCCTCATTTTTTACACCCATTTTGGCGTACCCACATAGAAGATGAATCAACGACGGGTTTTTGGTGAGGATGATCTCTATGGTGAGGAGGAGTGGCGGACCCAGGAAGGGGGGGGGGGGGGGGGGCAGTAACTTTGAAATTCTTTATAAAAAAATAATTTTTTTGACTTTTCCTTTGGTTTGACCCCCTTGGTTTTTCGTTTTCGCGATTTTACCCACCCTTGATCAATTTTTTTGTGATTTTGCCCCCCTTGATCAAATTCTTGGGTCCGCCACTGGTGAGGAGATCATCCTCACAAAAATTCAAATCATTCAAATATTCATTGACTGGTTTAGAAGCTGAAGAATTATGGACCGTCGATTTTTACTGTGTAACTTGAAAACCACATTTGATGGGGTTAGAAATTTCAGAATGGGCTGATTTTTTGTTGGAGTGATCAATATGGTGAGGAGATCATCCCCACCAAAAATCAGCCATTGATTCATCTTCCACGTGGGTACGCCAAAATGGGGGTAAACAATGGGTGTCACCCGAGCCCGATCCATAACCTTAATCCCTTCATTAAAAACTTCCTAACGGATCCCTTCATTAATGTATCCTCTGTGATTGATTTTAAATCTGATGGTCTTATCATCATATGTATGATGTATTCTTTGTACTACGGTTCCCCCAACATTTATTACGAGTTTCCTGGCCTCATTTAGCTGCTCCTCTTCTACCCCGAGTAAAACATTGATGACTGGGCGCAATATGAGCCACGTGGTACATTCTTAGAGGACTCTGACCGTATATATGTTTTTCCAATCCCTAGGTAGACCTACAAACCAAAAATCAGCTTCATTAGTGATTTCAAACCTTTGGATCTCAAATAACGGTCAATAATGCTCAAATTCCAATGGTTAATATCAACCCATGAAACTAATTCCAATCCAATGCCTAGAAATCACTAATCGGCTGATTTTTGGTTTATGGGTCCACCTAGGTATTGGCCAGACATCCATACGGTTAGAGTCCTCTAAGAGTGTGCCACGTGGCTCATATTGTGCCATGTCGTCAAAGTTTTACTCTACCCCCATTAGCCAGAGTAAAACTTTGCTGACTGCCGACTGTCATGGAGGCTGATGGCAGCGCACAATATGAGCCACGTGGCATGCTCTTAGAGGACTCTGGCCGTATGGATGTTTTGGCAATCGAGAGGTGGACATACAAACCAAAAATAAACATGGATTAGTGAATGTGTAGCTGACCCCACAGTTGGGATAAGAACGATGATGACAATGATCTACATAATAGGTCTAAGATGGGAAGGTTAAGATCCTATGACGGATCTGATTTTCATGGCCCACCGGTTGAAATCTAAAGTTCTAATCTGAACTTAAACTCGTGCAAGGCCAAAAAGTCAAAATACCCTCATCTCGATTCTCGAGTAAAAGTTTGTTGACAGCGTGCAATATGAGCCACGTGGCACGCTCTTAGAGGACTCTGACCGTATGGATGTTTGGCCAACCCTTAGTTGGACCTGCAAACCAAAAATCAACCTGTTTTGTGATTTCTAGGCGTTGGATTGGAATTATTTTCATGGGTTGATTTAACCGTGGGAATTTAAGCATTATTGACCATTATTTGAGGTACAAAGATCCAAAGGTTTGAAACCACTAATCGGGGGCTAATTTTTGGATTGTACTGTCCACCTAAGGATTAAAAAAACATCCATACGGTCGGAGTCCTCTAAGAGTGTGCCACGTGGCTTATATTGCGCGCTGTACGCACTGTCGTCAAGTTTTACTCCCTCGTCTCATACTTTAAGTATGGTCAATTGTTCAACGGTTTTTTCGAGAATCTGCGTGCTGTTGCCAGTGCAGATTTTTGTAGACTTCACTATTCTTGTCGGTAAATTATTTAAGTATCGAAAAAGATGTAACGAGGTATACCTGAGGCTTTTTCAAATGCGGACGCACGATTTGTGTTATTCATCGCTGTTACCTGGACCCACTGACCGTATGGATGTTTATCTCACCCCCAGGTGTATATACATACCAAAAATCACCCTGATTGGTAATCTCTAACCATTACAGTTTATTACGTGCTTATAGCCGTTGCATTCAATCATATGTTGAGTACTAAAATCAACAGCTAAAAATATGCAAACAAGCTGACGTTTGGCACGAATTTCTAATAAGTATTTGGTTAAACATCGATGCGGTTAATGGGCCAATATAGCAGCGGTGAGTAACAAAAAATGCCCTTCCGCATTTGAAAAAAGCTGAGGTATACCTTGTTACAGTGTTTATTTTGAACAGGATTTCCTCCACCGACAATACATCACGGGCGTTATTTTGAAAAGTTAATCTAAAGTGCATTACTAAACACACAAAATATGTGTATAAGCTCCTCCACAACAAATCTGGACCTTACAGTTGACACATCACGTCTTGACCGTTTGATGGATATTTTAAATTTGGATGGTCAATAAATTTTAAACTAATAACCACTGGTTAGAAGATTAGAGCCATCTAAAGATTCTAAACTATGGAAATTTTGTATACTGTTGACCACATATTTAAAATGGACCCCACTCTAAAAAATTTAAAAACTCTTGGATGATCATGATTCGGAAGTTACTCGGGCAGCGATTCTTTTGTGTCCGAAATAGCCCAAGGGCCATTCGGACATTGATTCGTTTTATGTCTGAAATAGCCAACGGCCATTGATTCGTTTATGTCCGAAATAGCCCAAGGGCCATTGCCATTGATTCGTTTATGTCCGAAATAGCATAAGGGCCATTTGGACATTTCAGGAAAGTTGAACGTTAACTCTAGTTGGACATTTCAGAAAGGCTCGGGCCACGTGGCTAAGAAGCTCCTAGGCTGGAGAGCGTCATCCCCACTCGCTAAAAAGCATATCCTGACTAAACCCTAACTTTTAACCCAACCAACGCCATTGAACTGTAGCTCGAAAATTTGAAAGCACATGTTAGGTAGCCGTTAAGACGCAGAGACAACGTGACTTTTCATCTTTAAGATCCAACGGCCTTTTTTAACTAGCCGTTGGTTTCAAAAAAGAGAGAGCAATTGTGGACATATATCCGCTATTTCCGTCGTTCATTCGATAATCATTTCATTTTTTTTTTCTCGTTTTCTCGTATTCTTGATTAAACCAAAACCTAAGGGGAGAGACTTTAAGATAAAAGCCTCCATTGCTCCTCTCAATGGGGTTTTCTGAGTAGTGTCTCTCTTCTATGCATTTGCTGATCGAACGTCCGGTCTGATCGACGGCCTTTTTGCCGTATTTTAAATTGACGGTGTGATTCTTTGTAGGGTAGTGTACCCTTTCTTTCATTTCCTGATATGGATTTTGATTTTTTGATCTTTGTTCTTGATTGGTTTTTCTACTTCGATGTCCATTATTTAGGATTTTTTTATTTTATTTTCTTGGGTGTTTGAATCGGATCTCTTTTCTGTGTGATTGCTCTTGTAGATAATCAAAATGGGTAGATCGGACGAGAACAATCCAGGTGTGATTGGACCCACAAATTTCCAAGGTAATTTGAACATATTTTGAGTTCTTTTTGTTCGACATTAGTTGATTTTGAACGTTTTTCTCTTGAAGCTTCGAATTTTAGCTGTTAAAGTGTTAAACCCTATGTTTTAAATGGGTTTTTCATATTTTTGTTATTTTTTAAAGAAGGTCTTCGAACGGGAGGTGGGAAGATCGTACCGGAAATCAGACACAACCGAAGAGCTTTGAGCAATATTAATCGGAATTTAGTAGGAGTGCCACCTTACCCTTGTGCAGTCAACAAGAAAGGATTATCAGAGTAATATACTAATATCTAAAACCCTAATCTGAAGTTTAGGATAATCCCTTGTAGGGATTCCTTTCCAAATAACTGCCATTTGATTTTCGTTTTATTCAGAAAACATGCAATCTGTGATAAGAATCTGCCCATTCCGGCGCATCGACCAATTACAAGGTTAGAAAATGACCTTTTGCTTGTTTCAATTTTCGTTGAATTTCTTTATATGTATATTTTTTCAAATTTTTATCTTTGCAATGAGCATTTCTGATCGGTTTTTGCTGTTTGTTTTAGGAAATTTGCCGCACAAATGGCAAACAAGCAGCAGCAGCCTTGCAGCAAGGTATTTGTCTTCAGAGAAAACAAAATAATCATAATTTGCCTTCCTTAATTTACAGATATTGGATTGATCTTTTCTTGGATTGCTAATGTTACAGGAAACTGAGAAGCCAAGTGAATCAGAAGACTGTACGATCATAGATGTGGAAGAGTACAAGGCAGCAGCTAGTGACTTCCCTGTTCCAATGCACGCGAAGCACACAGAAGCGATGTTGGACGAAATCGATCAGATGGTATGTGTACTAATTGACTAGTCCGTGACTTTTTATGAAATGGGGTTTTGAAGTTTTTTGGTGGAAGCATCACCCATGTTGTAATTTCTTGTAGGAAGAGGTTGAAATGGAGGATATAGTTGCAGAGCCCGTTGTGGATATCGACAGCTGTGACTTGAATAACCCACTTGCTGCTGTTGAGTATGTCGAAGATATCTACGCCTACCACAGAAAAACTGAGGTATGCCCAAACTGTTGAACTATGCTTAAATTTTACTATTCTCTCTATTCTAAATCCCCAAAAAACATCTAGTCGATCTGGTTCTATCCACTCGAACTGGGTCATCCAATTGATGGATCAACTACAGAAAAACTGAGGTGTGCCCAAATTGTTGAACTATGCTACTTAAATTTTACTATCCTCTGTTCTAACTCCCCAAAAATATCTAGTCGATCTGGTTCTATCCACTCGAACTGGGTCATCCAATTGATGGGGCATCGCTCCAATAACGATGGGAGTAGGCCTTCCATCGTTCAGATGTTTTCCGTCGATAAGATGACCCACCAATATAGTGGCCAATACAACAGTGTAGTTTGAAACTATATCCTGGAAACAACCTGAAGTAGATTGACTAAACATATGCATTTTATGCAGAGTTATAGCTGTGTCTCGCCGAACTATATGGCTCAGCAATTCGACGTCAACGAGAAGATGAGGGCTATCCTCATTGACTGGCTCATTGAGGTATATGAAATGTGGGGTTTCCTAGAAGGGGAACCATCGTTGTTCAGTTTGAACACCTTACCCAGGATCTCATGGTGTTTGATCCCTGTGAGCTGTAGTTATTAAAGTAACATTTCTGACCCACTCAATCGAATTGACAGGTACACTACAAGTTTGAGCTCCTGGATGAAACGTTATTTCTTACAGTCAATCTTCTAGACAGATTTTTATCGCGCCAAACAGTATTGAGAAAGAAGCTTCAGTTGGTTGGAGTGACAGCCATGCTCTTAGCGTGCAAGTACGAGGAAGTTTCTGTCCCTGTCGTGGAGGATCTAATTCTGATATCAGACAAGGCTTACACAAGGAAGGAAGTTCTCGACATGGTATTTTTTTCCTTCTGTCCTGATCTACATGACTATTCTTGGTACTTCTTATTTTTCATTTGAACTTGAGTAGTAATCTTATTATCCATGCTTGCAGGAGAAGTTGATGGTCAACACATTACAGTTCAACATGTCGGTTCCGACACCATACGTGTTCATGAGGAGGTTTATCAAGGCATCTCAATCCGACAAGAAGGTTAGTGTGGGTACTTTCATGTATCAACTACATTGTGTACAAGTCTCTATCTCAAACTAAATAATCTGATGAGGTATACCCCACGTGACGTGAAATAGCTCGAGCTTCTATCGTTCTTCCTGATTGAGCTTTGCCTGGTCGAATATGAAATGCTCAAATTCCCACCATCTCTGCTAGCTGCAGCTGCAATCTACACTGCTCAGTGTACTCTTAATAGGAGTAAGCAGTGGAGTAAGACCAGTGAGTGGCACTCTAGCTACTCGGAAGATCAGCTGCTGTGAGTGTGGTGTTCCTGCTTTCTTAATGATTTTCATGATTAATGATGTAGATCAAGAGATACTCATTTACTGTATTGTTTCCTTGCTTGTTTATAGGGAATGCTCGAGGTTGATGGTTACTTTCCATCAGAATGCAGGAACAGGGAAACTCACCGGGGTAAACAGGAAGTACAGTACATTTAAGTTTGGTTGTGCAGCAAAATCTGAACCGGCACACTTTCTCTTAGAGACCAGCCTCTAGCAGGACGACCACACAGGAAGAGTTGTTTTAACTGATAACAACTAACTTTATGCGAATCGAGTGTTTTGGAGGTTGGGGCAATTGCGCAACTGAAGTTGCCCCTGGGGAATTGAAGTCTTTGGTCCTCAAACCTACAGCCTTGGTGGGTTTCTTTTGTTGGCAAAGCCATAACTGTCTTTGGAACATTCATGGATAATGATGTTATTCCTTTCTTTATTTTCTTTTATTTTTTCATATCTTATGTTCCTATTCGAAGTTATTTTCAGACATTTCTGGTTTTTTTGTGAATGACAAAGCGTTCAGTTCTTTTTTAGGCTTTATCTCTCTCTATGTTGAGTTTCTTATTGGTCTATGTTGAGTATGAAATATTTGCAGCAAAATCCTTATGGGAATTACATGAGCCCTGACAAGAGATGTCATCAAACTCCAATGTCTATTTTGAGTGGGAGCATTTGTAATCAAAATCCTTATTGAGTTGCTCGAGCTTGATGAAGATTTTTCAGCAACAGCGGGTGAAGAATTTATCATAGAAGATGAATACAACAGTTTTAACCACAGCCTACTGAATTTAAGAACCTTAGCTGAATCTTCACCTTCAATGCCCAGGCCATTTATTGCCACAACTTAAAATTTAACGAGTGGAGGACTTGTTGGGCAATCACGAAACAACATGTTTATAGAATTAGTGCAGCAGAGATGGGGATATATGAATGAGTGAAAATCCTATGAAAGGCAAATTAAAAATGAGCACAAGAGAATCTAACAATAGCCCCCAGTACAAGTAATTAAATAAAAGTTAATTCAGATGGTTTTGGTCATGCACAATAAACAGAGATTCTCTTGTGCAAGGAGGAATGCACTGGTGCAGGTTCAAAAGATATAAAAAGGGGGTGAAAGGAAGGACAAGAATTATGTGGGACAAGTTGTAATAATAGTTCTGAAGACACGTGCCAATGAGATGGTTTGAGCATGTACAACAAATACTTGGGCAATATTGGTGAAAGCTCTAAAGAGTTGAGAAGGACGAAAATTATGTGGATCGAAGGTAATAAGAAAAAGTTTTCAAGTCATGTGGTATAACAAATACTTGGGCAATATTGGTGAAAGCTCTAAAGAGTTGAGAAGGGCGAAAATTATGTGGATCGAAGGTAATAAGAAAAAGTTTTCAAGTCATGTGGTTTGAGCATGTACAACAAATACTTGGGCAATATTGGTGAAAGCTCTAAAGAGTTGAGAAGGACGAAAATTATGTGGATTGAAGGTAATAAGAAAAAGTTTTCAAGTCATGTCTTAAATCGGTGGCAAGGACGAAAATTACATGGATCGAGGTAGTAAGAAGTAAGAACAATTATGAAGACGCGTGTCTTAATAGAAGTATACAGGCCATAAATAAGGCATTCTTGTGAATGATGATGATAAATTGATGTCTCCACTTGGGTTATGGTCAGCAGCCATAGTTCTTGCAGGTGGTCTGGATGTCTTGCATGAGCTGGTTGACTGTGGTAATTGAGGATTTAAGAGCATCTCCAACCAAGGTATTCAAATTATGGCTTCAAATTCGAAGCCAAATACTACCTCTAAAAAGTGTTAAACTCCAACTAGCCTCGCATAAAAAAAAAACATCTTTTCAAAAAAGGACACAAAAAAGAATTTAAAATTTGTTGATAAAAAATAGATGATTTTCAAAAGATACAAAAGTATCAAAGTTTTTCAAAAAAACACAAAAAGGATAAAAATAAAATTCAGACAGTAGAAAGTAGGACTATATTTGAAGCTAAAGAGTAGATATTCTTAGGATTGTTACTAGGCCTCAAGCCGCCATTCATCCCTATAAGATATCTTGCCAGGAGAGGGCAAACTTTAGCCTTTATACCATGATCGACGTCACACCCTGTGGGGCTCCACGATTCGATCCCGTGAGCCTTTAACTCTAAAGGCGATCAACCTCGCACCTACGGACCTGAACCGCGCCCTTAGGGGGGGGGGGGGGGGGCATTATTTAACCCCAACAGAAACCTCAATATTTGAAGCCAAGAATAGAGATATAGAGCCTAACTTCAAATTTGAACCTAGATATAGAGCCCAGTAGGAGTTGGATTTTGCAACATATTCATCAAATATGAAGATAGACTCCCAGTCAGAGATGCCTCCACGTAATGAACAGATGTATCAGGAAAAAATAAGGCTTGAGGCACAATAATAAAACGAGGAGAGGAACGACCTGAGATGTAATGCACATTTTATCCGCAAGCCCTAAAATCATAATTGAATATGGTTCCGTACTACAAATTGGCACTGACGAAAGTAAACTTGGTTACCAAACACCCATACATGAGCAAAGGAAAAAAGTTGTCGTATAACTATAGTTTACTAGACAAAAAAAGACATACAAACTATAAGTATAGTCTACCAACGATTATAGACTGTATCAGCTTTAGTCCCAGTTTACAAAGACGCCAAAGGAAAGCTCTTTCCTACATCATGACTATCAAAAATCTGCATATTTCGGAAAAATATCTTGGCACACCCCTTATTTGTTGGAAGATCCAAATCCATTGTCCTTCAATCTTGCCTTGATAGACTCCGGAATCTTACTACTGGATGGCGTGAAAAGTTTTTATCTCAAGCGGGAAAGACGGTCCTTATCAAATCAGTGGCGAATGCTATTCCCATAAATCTGTTGCAATCGTTTTTGTTTCCTCATAAAATTTGCTCTCAAATGGATTCTATTATAAACCAATTCTGGCGGGGAAATGATTTGGGGAAACCCAAAATGCATCTTACTAATTCGCATTCTCTGTGTATGGCAAAAAATAGAGGTGGGCTTGGTTTTCGACATTTTCGATAAGCTAATCTGGCTCTCTTATTCAAATCAGTGTGGTGGCTTCAACAACATCCTGATTCTATGATAGCCTCCCAACTCTTAACCAAATACTATAAGCAGAGGAATGAGCTTGAGGCCCAAAAGAATCAAACAGCCTCATGGTGCTGGAACAGCTTGGTAGTTGCTAAAGATTCTTTCAAATCCCATTGTGGCTGGATAGTGGGTCAAGGTAAGAATATTGATATTTGGGCTGACAATTGGCTTCTTGAAGCCCCTCAACATCTGCTTCCACCTCCTAAACCACCTGATTGCAATCTAACTAAGGTTCAAGAGCTCATCCTTCCCAATTGTACCTGGAATAGGGCTCTCCTCACAATCATTTTTAAGCCAAATCTAGTTTCCAAAATTCTCACCATTCCGCTCAGCTCAACTCCTTTCGATGACCAATTTTTTTGGCTTCCCCATCCCTGAGGCATTTTCTCAACAAAATCGGCATATCACCAATTAGTCAATCATGTAGGTAACCCCCCAGCAATCTCAAATTCCTCACCTCATTTGGGTCAATATTTGGAAGATCAACATCACAAGCAGAGCTCAATTTTTCATATGGAGACTTCTAAAAAACATCATTTCGACTCGGACTGCCCTTCATGCTAGAATTCCCAATATTTCTCCTATTTGTCCACGATGCAACCAATGCGATGAAACTATTATCCATGCCCTCTTTCAATGTCCCCTATCTGCAAAAATCTGGTTTGCATCTCCTATGTCATATAGGTGGGCCCACATGCAACAAAGTGCAATAGCTCAATGGTTGATGGAACTATTAGAAAAGGCTCCCAGGCAAGATGACAATGATAACTTCAATATGGCCTATATTTGTGTGCTGCTTTGGAGACTTTGGTATTTGCGGAACAATGAGATCCATGGGACTCTCCCAAAAGACCCATTTCATATCCTCAAAATAATTCCTCCTAAGTCCTTCACAAAGATGAACCAGGTCAGTTACATAGAAAAAAGGACCAATGGATCCCACCTCCGTTGGGGTGTTTAAAACTGAATTCTGATGCCTCGTGGAGAAAAACTTCTGGAAAAGCGAGCTTTGGTTTTATCCTTCGAGATTCCTCAAGTCATTGTCTTCTAGCAAGAGGAATGTGCTCTCACACCCGGTCAGCCGAAGAAGCAGAAGTTCGGGCTTTAAAATGGGCGCTTCAAACTTCCATCCGATTTAAAGAGCATACTTTGATGGTGGAAGTTGATGCTCAGGTGCTTGCTGACAATCTTAAAGTTGACTCTTTTGTTATGGGAAGAACTTCTATCCCCCACTTTGTAGATATTGTTCATATGGCTTCCGTCTTTTCTTCTATTTCTTTTATGTATGCTCCTAGAGCATCAAACCAGCCTGCTCATATAATTGCCGAACATGCAAAGAGTTTTTTGGATCCTTCTCTTTGGTCTGGGATTCTTCCTTCTTGGCTGTCTGAAGCCATGGCAAACGATCAGATTCCTAAACCATATACTTCTTAGTTTTGTTTTTTTGGTAATCGATTATCTTACTTACAAAAAAAAATAGTATACATAGGAGACCTTGCACTAAAATTTCACCTTATTAGATGGTCATAAGACTCATAACTCGTAAACATCCAATCTATCCAATTGGATGGGTGATCAAAAGAATCATGGCGCATTGGGTACATTTGGGTTCTAATCAGACGAGGAATAATGTAGGTACTTAGGTTCCCTGACCCCATCACCGTTAAATGAAAGACCAGATGCTGAACTGCTTATAAAAATAAAAAAAAGACAGACAAGGTGTGGGTCCCACAAGTGAAACTTGGATGACAGGGCCCTGTCAATAACTCAATATGAGCCGCGTGGCAAATTCTTAGAGGACTCTGACCGTATGGATGTTTGTCCAATCCCTAGATGGACCTACAAACCAAAAATTCAATCCGATTAGTGATTTCTAGACGTTGGATTGGAGTTATTTTCATGGGTTGATTTTAACCGTGGGAATTTTAGCATTATTGACCATTATTTGAGGTACAAAGATCCAAAGGTTTGACATCACTAATCAAGCTGAATTTTGGTTTGTAGGTCCACCTAGGGATTGGAAAAAAATCCATACGGTGAGAGTCCTCTAATACTGTGCCCTGTCATCAAAGTTTTACTCTGGGTCCCACAACCACCGTTACATATAAATATACAGGTCAAGGTAGAGAAAAAACAGTAGTTTCGATTTTCAGCGCGAATGGAGAATACGACGACACTGAGAGAATGGTTCGAGCGAGTTGACTCAAACAACACAGGGAACGTCACTGCTCCTCAACTCAAGGTTCTTCTTCTCTTAAAAGCTCTCTCGTTCTCTTTGTTTCCTGTCTAAATCCTAACCCTAACCCTAACTACAATTTTTGTTCCCTTTTGCACTCGGTTCGAATTTCGATTTTTATCTTCTTCCGTGTAATTGATGATCAGAGAGCTCTTGCTGTTGGAAATCTGGAATTCTCTCTCTCAGTTGTTCAGCAGATGATCAGGTTTTCTCATTTGGCAGTTTATTCTTTTTCTCTTACTTCTTTTATTGATCCGCGTCTTTTTCTTCGATTTTGTTTGTGTATTGGTAGCTTGTTGAGATTTTCTTCTTCTTATAGTCTAGGTGAATTTGAATCATAAGCTGAGATTTGATGTTTTGGGTGTTTGCAGGATGTATGATTTTGATAGGAATGGAACGATGAGCTTTGAAGGTGAGAATTTGATATTCGGATGAGTTCTTCAGTTCAGTTAGATCGTTGAAGTTTGAGTATATTAGGAGCTCAGTTTCAGCTTGGAAATTTGATTCATTTAGGTGGAATTGATGGGAACCGCACAAACATAGATAGTTATGAGTTTTGATCATTTTGTTTGACAACTTCTTTTGTGGTAGGTATCATTTGGTTTGACAATTGGATCAAATTGAATCCATTATGCTAAACAATTGGATCAAATGACAACTTTCATTTTGTTTACTTAAATACAACTACAGAAAGTACTTCAAATGCTGACTCCGAAAACTGTCAAAACGAGCATTAATAATCAAATAATAGTCTGTTTGCAGCATTTTTTGCCATTCTATTAGCAATGAACTATATAGGAAATGATTTATTTTTTGGTTATGTAGATGCTTTATTAAAAGGCAGAAGCCAGGGTAAAAGGCAAACCAAGTAGGTCGAGATGACCTACAAAGGAACACCTTACAAACAAACTGAAACCGAAACAAGCAAAAACGACAAAACCACCAATTCCAAAGAATCGGAGAGCAGACCAAAACAACCAAAGAGACTAACTATTTAGTCCTGTTAACAATAAGCTCCCACCCTCTACGCAAAATCTTCAGAATGAATCCCTCTAAACTTTTTGACAAGCTTAGCCCACAAAAACACGAGATCCTTAATCTTAATGATAATAGCATGAAACTCCCCCACTCCATCAAAGACTCTCCTATTCCACTCTGTCCACAAGCCCCAAATCACTGCGAATGGAAGGAGCCTCCAAAGTATACAGCCCTTAGAAGAGAAGGCATATGTAGAAGAGCCTATGAAAACCTCAATGACAGATTTATGAATGGTCCACCACATCCCAAACTCCGACGAGAAGAAGCCCCGAACTTGCCATTCTAGAAGACCACAAGTGGTGAAAGAGATGGTTAATGGATTCCCCATCTTCCATACACTTGAAGAAATAATTGACCAAAATCCTTTTTCCCCTGATCAAATTATCTATGGTCAAGATTTTGCCCAAAGACACAATCCATGCAAACCATTAAAAATCATGAAAAGTTATACGGTTCTGGTTTCAATTGAATTACATGGTTCTTGTACACTTTTGTTCTTAAGAGGATTCAAGCTAATCAAAGCACTGTTTTCTATTGAATGATAACCGAGTCTTAATTGTGTGATTCAACTCTTTCTTCTTGTATTCTTTTTGCTTCATGTGTTTCACCGCCCGTGCTCTCTATGGCACTACAAATCCTAGTAAGAAAATTGGCAATCCATGGAGAACCAAACTTTGTTCGAAGAAATGCTTGGGGGTTGATATAGGCCCAATGTCCCAGCATAATAACATTGCACATTGATAATTGGTGATGGAGAAACACCAAAGACATAGGGTACCTCTCAAGACAAGTGTCTACTTCTCGTGCTTGTGGGGTTGGGGTTGCAGCGATAAGATGACAATCTTTTGGAATCACTGGATTTGATAGGCTCCTGATTTTAGTTTGGTTAATGTGTACTCTCTGCCTTGCTATTTTATTGCCCTGATGGGGCTTCATGTGCTCTTAAAAGCATTTTCAAATAAATAACAATAGGTACAAATAATTGCATCTTGAGTTGAGGGGAAGTCTAAAAACGTAGCATTCTTTATTTATTTGAAATGTTTTTAATGAACAAATTTTAGCTTATGTTTGATAAATCATGATTTTATATGAATTAAAATCGACACACATTCTTTGAAATTTTGGGTTCCTGTACTCCGATTTTTCACATGCAGAATTTGGATATAGTGTGCAGATCTAGAGGTTAGTGAGCTACTGTGCAGGCGTGATACATCTTTCTGCAAAATTTGTTTTACATTAAACCATGTTTACTTTGTGAAGAAAATTCTTTGAATTCAAAATCCGACGAACGATTTGTCAAATACTGCTGCTTCCATGGTTTATTTATATTTATCAACATACCAATTTGATATCATATAGAAATACTAATATATATATATATATAATATTACTAACTGATGTTTCTATAGTGCCCAGTAATGAAGCCGAAATATCTGTGTCATGTTTCCCTGTGCATGTATTTCAATAACTGTTTTGAAGTGCAAACTAAAGTCAATTGATATATTTGATTGGCATTCATTTAGGAATTCAAATGTTTTTTTATTTCTATTTTGGTAATCTGATAGTGGTACTTTGGAAACAGTGTCATTTTTTTTTTCTAACCTAGTGTGATTTCTATGGTTTATTTTTCTCAGAATTTGTTGCTCTTAACAAATTTCTTCTTAAGGTCAGTACTTTCACTTCAGGCTATATTTTATGGGCACGTATGTTGGAACTGTTAAGTGATAGAATTTCTGTATTGTCATCTACTTGCTCTTGCAGGTACAAAAGGAATTGGTGTCAATTAATGTCACTACACCGACTTTGTACCAGATCTACAGCTAATCTATGTTGCCTCTTGGTTCTTGCTTTCCTTCTGTGTTCCATTCTTTTTATTTGAACGAAACTGTATATATTTGCCCGTGCCAATTCTTTAATCATCTTTGGGAACAAATTAAATGATTCAAGATGATAACAAAGGGCCCATTTGGTAACAATTATGGTGAAATTGATTCTTAGTCCAGAACCAATTATACCAAAAACTTTTCTAGCACAAGCATTTCTAAAATGAAATTTACCAAACATCTCTGCAACTCTTCTTTTCATGATCCATATCCAGATTTGGATCTGACTAGGATCTAGGTAGATCCGGATCTAAATTTGGCTTTAAATGTCATGGATCCATATCCAGATTTTGGGTCGGGTCGGATCTAGGTAGATCCGGATCCAAATTTGACTTTAATATCATGATCCATATCTAGGTTCTGATCTGACTTGGATCTAGGCTGGATCCAAATTCAACTTGAAATATCATGATCCATTTCTAGGTTCAGATCTAGGTAGATAATTGGACTTTTAATATCAAGATCCATGTCTGGATTCAGATCCGACTTGGATCCATAACACATGAATTGAACCATGATCCTTATGGGAAAATCCAAGTCCGACTCATATGTGGAATACAGGTTGGATCCACTACAAAATGACAAGTTTTAGTAAGGATCAAACTCCCAATCCCAATGTTTGAGCCAATATGAATACCTAACACCAGGACTCGAATTCGACTTGAAACCGAATCGTATTAATTTACACGGATCCATATCCATCTTGTTTTCCATTCATATTGTATCTAAACAATCTAAACTCGCTAAATACGGGTTTGAATCCAGTTGGATCTCTAGTTTGACCCACCAATTTCATGGCCTAGCGGCGGCAATGAGAGGGAGCACCGATGGCAAAGGCAGTGGTCACGATGACGAAGAAGAAGAATGAGTGAGAAAGAGAGAAATCAATTTATTATTATATAAGTAGGGTTTTTTTTTCTTTAAAGAGAAATCAATTTATCATTATGAAAAATGGTTTATGTCTATTCTCACCGAACGCATTTATTGGATTATCAGCCTCATAATTGATACCAAACGGGCCCTAATTTTTATACAAGTATTGTATGTTTGATTATTTCTATCTCATTATGTTTAATTTTTTTGAAAGCCAAAGATTTGATACAAACATTGCTGGCATTTAACTTTATCATGTTATGGGGAATATAATGAAATTATGATGCAGATCAGTATTCATCAACAAAAGAGCAGTTAAAGAAGAAAATTAAGGGAAAGGGAAAATGGATTCCATGTGTTTAGTTTCTTGTTTAGATTAGGTTTCTACGTTAAGTTTGAGTTGATTTAGAATAGGTTTTTTGTTTTCCAAGCTAAGATCAATGGTTGATATTAAATCTACATTTTTTATGGAATAGTGAATATATGATACGTGTGGGATGGTTTGGGGAGGGATAAATTTTAATTGAAGAAAAGAAATACTAAAGAAATTTATTCTCATCTTTGAGACGTGTGCATTGATTTTAAGGGGCCTTTGTGCCTTGTGTTATGGCTTTCTCGATGGAGAAAAGAATGGAGAAAATCATGCAAATATTGCGGGATGTTTTAGAGAAGATCAATAAGTTAGAGAATAAACGAGAAGAATTGGAAGAGAGACTAATGATGTGTGACGATTGGGTTTGTGGTGCTAAACAGGTCAACTTGTATGAATCGGGTGCGTTGAGATGCGCCGATATGTGTACACACTAAGATGGCAGTGTAGTGGGCTATGATGATGGAAATTCCGATGGTGTTTCAATATGTCATTGCTGTAGAAGAAAAGATTAAGATCAAGGACATGACCAGTGCTATGATTGTGGAGAAAAGACCGGTATACCTGACTTTAGCAGTGATCTCTATATAGAAGGATTTTGGTTTAGTTAAACCCAAGTTGATCAATTCTTTCATTAGAAGGAGTGCCAAACCGAAAAAGAGCAAAGCTCATGTCTGTGAAGTTGCAAGGCCACACTTTATGTGGTGGACATAGTTGCACCAAATGAGGGAATGGAAGAAAAAATGAAAATGGAAGATTTAGAAAAGATGAAAATGGCAATGGAGCAATAAAAATTCTTGCCGATTATGCTTAACAAATTTTCTATAGGCCTCAACACTTACAGCAGAGAGATATTAGCATTTGGGGCTACACGTGGTAGTTTTACCAGTTCATGATCTACCCTCAAGGTCTTAGGATATTCAAAGATAATTTCTTGAGTCTGCGTTAGAAGTGGAGGGTGGTCTCAACCGATACTATCCAGCAGGTGAAAGATGAGGGTAGCAGTCCTTGGAGGATGTCCCATGGGTGCTCCATCATTTTCTCCCATACTCGTAGAGAAGCTAATGATGTAGCTGACACCCTAGCTAAGAGTGGTATACACACACGTACATACATACATATATTCTTTCTTTCCTAATTTTGCTTATTTCTCATAATTAATACAAAATTTATAGTTACTCTTAAAAAAAAGAATCTAAAGATCAGTCCGTAATGAGTTATGTAGGTGGGGTAGATTTTAAAATTTGAAATAGAATCTCTTTGATTAGAATTTTCTCAGTTAATGAGGTCTAACAATTAGGCCTAGAAGCTGAAGAAAACATTAAGAGAAAGTATGGAGGCATTAATTCCCGATACATTAGCTTTCCAAAAATAAATAAATCCGGACACATTGAAAGAAATTAAAAAAGCAGCCCTAATAAAAAAGGTGGAGAAGGGAAGGAAGTGGTTTCAAAACCACCAAATAATCAGGGGCAAATTAGATGCTTCAAGTTTATGAACTATGAACATGTCTTTCAACGCCCTAAAGGACAATTTATAACCAGTTTAAGTTTGGTAGGGAGTGAGAGCAAAGACGACGATACAAGATATAATGTGAAAGAAGATTCCATAGAAGGTAATATCTCACACGTAGATGATGAACCAGCTTTGATGGTTTGGCAATATCTGATTGTATCAAAAGAGGAGGAAAAATATGGGTGGAAAACGTACTAATATTTCCAAATAAAGTTTGTGGTAGATGAAAATCAAAATAAATAATATTAATAATGGAAGTTGTCAGAATTTAGTTTTCAAAAAATGGTCAATTTGACAGAAGATTGAGAAGCTGCTTAATCCATACCGAGTTGCATTGATTTAGGAAGGCCATGGCATTACGATTGGGATCTGCTAGTTATTGGTAAGGACAACATATGCGGCAAGAGTAATTTTGTATCGAAAACAAGGTCGTGAGCGAAAGAAATGATTTGCGATTATTGTTAGCCAAGGAACGCGAGGAGTTAAAAGCTAGAGAGTATCTCAATTTGAGATCGAATTCTTCCCAATCAGGTGAAACTGATGCAGATTGGTACTCTACAACCAAAGGGAAACCAAAAAGGGGAGGAGAAATTGGATTCCATGTGTCTCACTCAGTTTAATGTAGTTGACTAATTTAGTAATTTGAGTTGATTAAAGGTAGGTTTCTTGCTTTCCATGCCAAGATCAACTGTTGATACTCAAATTTTTTTTTTGACTCATATATCTATGATTATGTGTGGCACAGTTTGGGAGTAACAAGTTTTATTTGAAGAAGGAACTATTAAAGAAGACTTTTTTCTTGCCTTTGAGGTTTGCGTGCCTTTACTTTGAGGGGCCTTTGTGTCTTGTGTTTTGGCTTTCAAACCATTGATTTTTGTGCATCCCTACCTGATCTTATTTTCTTTCACATTGTTGTTTCTGCTGCTATTGTCTTTTACTGTAGATTTTCCTTCGACGATTGATATACAGTAGTTAGAAATTCTATGCTGCTCAAGACAGGGTTGAGTTTGCATTCTCTACGGAGAAACCTGTATTTTATTGATATTAGGGCCCATCTTCCATTTTTCCAGTGGCAATTCTCTTCTAGTTTTGCATTCTCTACAACCCTCATACTGAAGCCTTTATTTATATATTTGTATGTTTAGTATTTCATTTCACATTTTTAATAATGGAAATAATTATGGACGGTCTTATGTATTGTTAAGCGTTCTTGTTGATGAAATTCATTACCCTTTTTCTTATCTATACATAGAAAGATGCCCTCAATGTCGAGAGGAATAAATTGTAGCCATCGGAACTTTTTGAATCAATTTTGAATTTACTTATTCTTTTTAAAATTTTGTTGCAGGTTCAACATGCTTTTTCAGACCTCGAAAGGTGATCTACTGTTTTTTTTTTTAATCTTAGAAGTCAATGCTGTTTTGCTCATTCTTAATGTTTTTGAGATAGATACATGATATAGCAACATAGAAACATTTTATTCTCCTTGCTGTGATTGAACGAGTAAGTTTTTGCAAGTTAGTTGGTCTTGACATAAGCTTTCTTAGGAAGTCCTTGAAATTTATTAAGTCAAATTGAATATACCTGCTCTATCAGAGACACTGTTAGAAAGTTGAGTTGGTTGGTATTTTTGGCCCCATCCATATACTATTCATTAATCAGATTTTTCTCCAAAAGGTTGTTGGCAGTTAGCACTGGATATGATATTGTATTGCCCATTTAACGAATGATCCCACGAATGGTAGACTATTCGATAATATTACTCGTGACAGTTTTTTGTATCTTTGTTCGCAAACGAGTTCTTTATGAGTTACAGACATTGGCTGTAAACAGGAGTGTAATTGTTATATCTGGGCATTCTTCACATTTGATATAGGAGGCAATAGTTGGTTGTTTTAATGAGAAGCCATACTTGAATTTTTATGGTCCCCTCTGACATGCAAATGTTCGTGTAATATTTAATGCGTAGTCTATGATTCTCCATGATTTGGTCATTGGAAGTTTAGAAAGACTAGTGCCCATGGTCAAGTGTATACAGTTTTGTCTAATCTGTATTTTGTCTTTCATTACAGGGGTCGCGGATTTCTTGTTCCTGATGATGTTTATGAGGTATTTTTTTGATGCATTATTCTCTGTAGTTTGAATGAATAAAACAAGGATTGTAATTTGCATGATACGCTGCCTAAACTAGAATCTCTATGAAGATATTCATTTGAAAAAGTAAATTGGATAGTGAGCAGACAAGTCAATCTAATTGAAACCAATCATCGCTCTATCCTTCTCAGGTCCTGTAATCATTGTAGAAGTTGGTGCAGTCTGTGCAGATTGACCTTTTTCTATATCTAGAACTTCCAGTGCACTACTTGGAATTCTCAAACATTCCATTTGTCATTAGCAGAAAAGCATTTACGTTTGTAATAAACTTCATTTTTCCTTTGAGGGACTTAATTAGACCCTAGAGTTTTAAGGAGACTCTTGCTATGAAGATAGCTGAGAGACATAGACTTAATTAGAGCCAAGTGGTGCAAGGAGATTCCTGCTATGAATCTAGTTGACAATCATACTTTAACATCTTCAAGGATTCTACAATCCAATTTGTCAGACTTCATTTCCTCAAGTCCACATGGAAACCTTTCTAAGTATGGCTGACATGGAAGGGGCATTGTCTGGTTGTTGGCCCAGACACTAATGCCACTCCTGTGTTGATAATCTTTTGCTCCAGTGATTTGCTCCTATAGGAATCAGCAAAAATATTATTTTTAGTCGCTTAGACAAAATTTGCGTATTTGGTGCTACTATAGGTTCATTGCTTTTTATTCCCATTAGTTTGTTTATCCACTTTGATTTTACCACAAGTCAGGATGGGGAGCATGAAGCAGTCCTCTCTAGATGAGCTGTAGATGTCGCACACGGACAAGGGGGTTTGGAATCCTTGCCTCAAGGTTGCCATACAAAGCATTGTTCAGTTAAACCACACTTTTATGGGTCCCTCCCTCCATGCAGATTTTCTAGGTTAGTTGACCCCATTTGATGTGATCATAAGTATCTGATCTATAGGTGCTTTGCTGGAGCATTGACCATAATCTTTTGACCATCCAAAAGAATGAAATAAATCCAGTGGTCGAGATCATCCAATCGGGTTGAGTTTTGGCTTCTTCTCGGTATTACCCCTCAAGCAATCTTCTTTCAAAATGTCTTGAGAATGATTCTGACATTGTGGTGTCTTCTTCATTGAAATGACCACCTATTGAGTTGGTGTTGGTGGACTAGGCATTTGAATACCTGCATCAACAAGCGCTACTTGGGGGCACATACACTTCTGTTGTATCATAACTTCCATTACATGTTTCATGCCCATTTATTTTTCTGTTGCTTCGGCTACTCTTTCACAATTCCATAACTGAAAACCACAAGGAATTTAACTTGAAAGACAAGTATATTTACTTTCTTTCACCTGTTGAACAATGATTGCAGGCACTGGTGAAAGTTGGATTCTCCCTTGACTCTCCCGCTTTCTACACAGTCTGTGAGGTAATGCCTTTAGTTTTGGACTTTTACAAAGTAGTTTGTAACTTACATCCACGGGATTGATTCTTATAGCATGAATCGTGATTATAACTAAAATTTGAAGAATGTTACATATTGAATCGCTTAAAAAGACAAAATGCTCGACAACCAAGAATGTCACATCCTATTTGTTGACTGTCATGACTGCCTATTAATGCATGTGGCACACATACAAAGAACAAAGTGTTTGGTGACAACATGCAAAAGGCTGGAAAATGATCTGAGAATGCTCCTAATAGATATTTACGCTGGGTCCCACACCCTTCCAGTGCACCATGTGTGCATATCTGAGGATTGTGGACTGTCCCTGGGATCTACCCGACTGAAACCCTTGATTTGACCTGCTGTGATCTTATCTTTAAACGGTTTTGTATATTTGTTTATTTCCCTGCACATGGATCACTTCATGGTTGGACTGTTTTTATATGGAAGCTTTTTACCAGTAAGATCCACTTGAAACTGCTTGTTTTCCTGATCATTTCAGAGCTTTGATCAAAACAAAAATGGAAGATTTCGGCTGGATGACTTCATGTCACTTTGTATATTCTTACAGTCTGCTCGGTATGTATGTTCTAACAGTTAATTTGAAGATCCACGTAAATTTCAATTTTTTTGATATACTTTATCTTGTTTTTCAAATTGTGAGAATTGTGGAGGATAATTGCAATCTAGAAATAGAATATGAGGGCACATGGTTCGCATGCAGGGGTTGTGCACCCACCATTTGATTGCTCCCACGTAGATCTCCTAGCTCAAGAATCAACCGGTTGGATGACTACAATATTTTAGAAGTTCAAAAAGAAAGTGGGAAACAGTCAAAAAAAAAGTATGTAGATCATCAAATGGGGGTACAAGCCCCTTCCATGTGCACCATGTGTCCAGAATCAAGATATGTGGTTTATAATTGGTAATTGCCATCTGTAATGCTCAGACTACAGCCATCTTGTAATATTCTGACTTCTGATTTGCGTCCTGTTATTATATAAGGGTGGTTGAATAGCCATTTTTTGCCTTGAAAAAGTCCTTTTTTTTCCACAAAAAGACTGTTTCCAAATAATAGATTGTTTGGATGACCATTTTTTAAAAAGTATTTATTCCATAAAAATATATTTTTTAAGCCAAAAAATCTTTTTATAAAAAATAGCTGAAAGCTGTTTTTCAAGTAAAAAAAGACTTAAATTTTTTGCTAACTCAATGAACATAATAAACAAAGAAACAGTTTTTGGCAGAAGTTCCCTTTCAAAAAAATAAAGTCATTATATCAGTGGGGCCAACTAAAAGAAGATAAAGACATTTTGGATTAATGATGATCCAAACAACCTTTTTAAGAAAAACACATTTTCAAAATTATATTTTCAGAGAAGTCGTTTTTTTAAAATAAATATTTTTTGAAAAATGGCGATCCAAACACCCCCTAAGCTTTTGATGGATACTAGCCCTGATTTTTGTCTTTTGTTTTATTTACAATAGCAAATAGCTTAAACACCTTCCCTTTTTTAAAGTGTTACCATTCATTTTATTTATTTATTTTTACCAGATTTATTTTTTTCATTTTAACTAGAGTATTCTTTTTTCCTTTTCTTCCTGGCCATGGTACTGAAGTTTGAAGTGTTCTTTGCGCTCTTTGCGCAAAGTTGACATACATCAAATAACTTTAGGGTGACCTTAATCTTCCAAAATCTACAATAACAAACCAAGTGGATGACTATGATGCATGATCTGGACAACAATAGGAAGTCCTAAATCATCCATAGAACTTAGGGAGTTCAAATTCTGACATAATTCTTGTTTATAAATAGTGCCGCATTCTAGATTTAATGCGATACCTCTAAAATTATGTGCAAGGACATGGCACATGTGGGGTTGTTTGCCATGTCAGACACGTCGACACAAGGACACGTGTGTCGACAAATCCCGACATATATTATGACACATGCAACAGAATCATTCTTTTTATAAATTTTTATTAAGTAGATGATTTCTAAAAGATGATTAGTGTGTTCCATCCTTCATACAGTAGTTTGTTAAGTTGTTAAACACAGCTATGGTTGTTTGATGGTCTTGCCTTTTATAAATCTACGTATATTCATTATGTTATTGGATACTCCATGGCATTTAAAAATGTTTTCTTTTACTTTTCACTAGGGGTACGCCAATTCTTGGCAGCACCTTACACTTGGCAAACTCTTAGAGATCACTGACCATATAGATGTTTGGCCCATCCCTAGGTGGAGCTAGATCTGAAAATTCATCTTGATTACTAATTTCTATCTGTTGGATTAGAGTCTTTTTCATGGTTTGTTTTTAACCGTGGATTTTGAACATTATTTGGCCAATGACAAAACGACACCACCATGCACCATGATAACATCCATGGCCCTTGGACCATGTGATCATTACTCTTTTAATAATGGGGTATGTTACAGTACATTTAATTCACTTTTTGTTTTTTGTTTTTGCAAACATTCGTGTTGATGATGGACCATATTGTGAGCCACGTGGCACACTCATAGAGGCCACTGACTGTATGGATGTTTGGCCCATTCCTAGATGAACCTACATACCAAAATTCATCCGGATTAGTAATTTCTATCCGTTGGATTAGAGTATTTTTCATGGTTTATTTTTAGGGAATTTTTGACATACCCCCCCGTGTTATCTTTAAAATTAGATATACAATCCCCCGCCCCCCAAAAAAAAAAAAATTTGAAAAAGCTGACATACCTCCCTATGACTCGGTCCACCGTCATTTGACCAGTGTTGACTCGAGTTGACTATCAACTTTTGTATTAAAAGATCAAAGCCCCCTTGTCTTCAACCTTAGAACAAAAGGTTCAGGCCAAAACCCAAACCCCAAATCAAACGGCTATGGTGGATGGACGACCAAGAGATGCCAATGGGTTGGTCGCCCATCACCGGCGACCAACCCACCGGAGTCTCATGGCCAGCCGGCCACCACTCCGGTAACAATTTAAAACCAAGGTTAAAAAAAAACCCTTAAAGCATACAATTTTAGTTCTAAAAAATTTTCATTAACAAAAATGGAAAACAAGAATAAGAACAATTTATATTTGAAGCTTTTGATACATGGATTTTGGAAAGATGGGTTCTCTCAATTTTATATTTTCATTCTTCTACAATAAAATCCATAAAACGAAATCTCATTTCCTCATGAATTTTATCTATTTTTATGAGGCTTTTTTTTTTTTTCAATCTTTGCTTAATTTATTAAAAAAAATAATAAAATCTCAGATTTACCAACATGGTTTTTAATTTTTAATTCTAATCTCTTCTTTTCATGTTTGATTTGGGATTTGGGTTTTGGCCCAAACCCAAACCCTTGTTCTAAGGTTGAAGACAAGGGCACTTTTGTCTTTTAATACAAAATTTTGGAGTCAACTCGGGTCAACACTGGTCAAATGACAGTGGACCGAGTCATAGGGGGGAATGTCAGCTTTTTCAAATGTTGGGGGGGTATGTCTAATTTTAAAGATAACATGGGGGGGTTTGTAAAAAATTCCCTTATTTTTAAGCGTGGATTTCGAGCATTATTTGATGTACTCAGATTCCAAGGTTGGAAATCACTAATATTTATAAAAAAGGTTGAAAATCACTAGTCATGCTGATTTTTGTTATGTACACCTAGGGATGGTCCAAACATCCATACAGTCAGTGGCCTCTAATAGAGTGTCACGTGGCTCACTGTCATCAACGTTGATGCTGAACTTCCATCACCAATTTTTTTCCAGGGGGAAGGAGTTCACGCACCAATGTGAACGCATTAACTGAGAGAAAAAGTAAAGTTGGGTAAAGAATAAAGTACCCCTAAAAAGTAAAGAAATTTAAAAAAATAAAGAAACACAACAGAGGCATTTTTGGAACAAAAACGTTTAACATCACAAACGCGGCTCGTTCATTATAAGTAGTATAGATATGTTTCTTTCCTATTTTACTTAAATACATTAAAATATTATAATGTGTTTAGGACATTTCTCCATGTCAGACTTTTTAAAAGTGCCACATCAGACACCTCGTATCTTTGTCGGACACCTATACATATGTCTGTGTCATTGTTACATAGCTATGAATGCTTTCTTAGTCTGTGTTATACATGTATATGACGGAACCAGTGGTACCATAAGGACTGTCAACCAATGCCACAGCGGTGCACATGAAGGTTTTTGGACCCACCATTTTGGCTGGATAATCCTAAGCCCTTGAACAGTGCATTTCTCTTTTTATTTTTGTGGGCCATTCGCCCCGTACTTTTTTTTTTTTTGACCTTTCAAAAGAATGAAATAGATCTGATGATTAGTCAGTATCAAAGACTCAAATGAACCTTAATTGAACATCACTAGTCTTTTTCAATGATCCGTTAACCGTTGTAGGGGTTTCATCTATTTTATCATCTTGGCGGAGGGAAAGCTCTGGGATTGGTTGGTTGCCAATATTATAAATCGCATTCGGGATCTTGTATTTAATTTGGACAATTTGTATGTCCATACGCTTAAGAGTGCTAATGAAAAAGCAGACGCTCCCACTATGGATGATACTCTTAGGCCTTTTTTTGTACACGGGGGATGTGTTGTTTGGCTGTGGTTACCACTCTGCTTCTATTAGACCTGTGGACCCTTTGATATAAAGCTTTTAGAGTAAAGTGGTTGTCAACATGGTATCAGAGCAGGAGGTCCCAGTAGATCACAGGTTCAAGTCTCCGCCAAAGTGCCGAGAGAGGGTGTTTTTGGAGTGTGCTGTTTGGCTGTGTGGTTAGCACTTCGCTTCTGTTAGACCCGTGGACCCTTTGATATACATTGTTACGCCTCTCTAACAGCTTAAGCTTTTAGAGTAAAGTGGTTGTCAACGGATGGTGTTCCTTTTAATCTCTTAGGCCTTTTTGTACATGGGGGATGTTATTCCCTTTAATCTCTTTCTTTCTCCTTTATATAAAAATAAAAATAAAAATAAAAATCAGATTATTAGGATTTCATGACCAAGTCGGTTTTCGTCTGATTGGCAACTTTCAGGCCCTTGCATTATCAGTACTGTTTGTAGCATTAGGATGGAACTCCAACTTGCTGATATACTGAGAAATGATTCGTACTGGCCATTAGATTTTTATTTTTTTTCTACTCTGGGCAGATTGGGTTATGTGCGTTGTGTCTTTTATGCAGGAATCTGTTTAATTCTTTCGATACGGCTAAGCAAGGTCGAGTGACACTGGATCTCAACCAGTTTGTTTATTGTGGTGTGTATTTACTCTCAGCTGGTTTTTCATTTGCCTGCAACTTTTTTGGAACTTGATTTATATTATTATTTAGTGCACTTGTGAACTGTGTTTTGCATATTAACCAGATTCTTTTGCGGGAAAAGTTTCCACCCAAGCACTTATTTGGACTGATCCGCACCAAAAAAAAAAAAAAAAAAACCAATATCACAGAAAAGAACTCCCAACTTTCGTCCCTCAAGTGGCCATTTGTCTCTTCAATATCTGCCCTCGGTTACGCATTACAAATAGAATGACTTCCACACCCGAGGCTGAAGAAACACTAGTGCACTCATACATGGAGAGTTGGGGCCCATGATTTAACAGGCACCAGTTAGGAGATGTCCTAGGGAAAATTTGAGGCCGTTCAGATGATCGACAGTGGCAAAACAATCCAAAAGAAAGCTGATAGATTGGTCAGTTTTGATCATCAATGGGCATGGTAGATCTCCTAGCCCGTCATATATCTTGTTTTTCATGCTTTGTCCCCCAATTATCCGCTGGAGGCATTTCTCCTGTTTACTGACCAACCTCAGAAGTGCCCTTCTTAGGTTGAAGAGTCCAAACCAGTGCTGTTTTTTTGAAATTCTCTTTTTTGTTTTCTTCACTTATTTCTCGGAACATGTTCCTGACCTGCTAACCATTTCTTTCCCTGTCCAGCTGCCAATTGTAGAATATGAATACGACTTCTCTTTCTCGAAGATCAGAACTGCTGATTGTTGTACAGGCTTGTGTGTATTGACAGTCTATTAGTTCATCTTTCATGAGCAGAACATTGTTATTTTGGTGTTAATAATGTATACAAAACAAAAACATTTAGCATTTTCAGATGCATTGACAGACTGAAAAAGGTGATTGATCAAGCCTCCTGTTGGTGTAATGATATTAAAATTCGAATTTGTATCCAAATCTACTTAAATTTGATTCGAATCTGAATCTGAATATGGATCATGATAATTAAAATCGAATTTGGACCATGATCTACGGAAAAATCTTTGATACAGACTTCTGTATCAAAATTTTGATGCAGAAGTCCCTCAATTTGCCACGTAGTAGACGCTTTCGGGCCCACTGGCCCCTGAATGTTTGATCCACACTTTGGTGGACCCACACAAAAAAAGTGTGAATAGTGATTCCTAGCCATTGGATTTGAGCACTTTTTAATGATGGGCTTGGAAACAGCTCATAGGTCAGTTCATAAAGCCCATGACGAAAGAGGAAACTCTAAGCAACACTTTGCTCAAGGAGATGCTTGGAGGGCTCGACGGACCCAACGGCGGGTGGTGTGCTGAGCAGGCATTCACTGGATTCTCGAAATCGATGCCGAGATCAGGGGTGTTGGTCCAAAAAGTTGGTCGGCCAGGCCAGACCCTTTCACTATTAAGTTGATTCCTACCAAATATCTTGCAAGTTTCAAAATCATGAGCTTACATTCCCACCAAATGTCTAACATCACCTTTAACTAACTTATGAAAATGTCGTCACATGCTACCATCTCTCAGCCTCACATGGTGAAAGCTACAACATCAACAATGACGTTGTTGCAGAGTAGCTTTGCAGCATGGAGATCCTTATCAGTTATCACAACCACTTTTTGTAGCCATTCGTGAATGTCTTAATAGATTCGGTAAGCACTAGCGTCACACTTCAAATCAATTGAATTAATTAAAGTACCCCTAGATTGCCTAGTCTGCGATAAATTTGTTTACAATGGATTTCTTTTTTTTTTGAGTAAAACTTTGATGACAACAGACCCATGACAGCAGACAATATCAGTCACGTGGCACACTCTTAGATGATGTTTGTTAAGATCCAAACCAATACACCAAAAGCACTTTGGTAATAGAGGTGTGGAAAGTTTAAGTCTTAACCTCTACGATCGTAACATTCCACCACGCTTCGAAGGCCAACGTCAATGGTGGCTTTCACTCCGGTACCCCTATTTTCTCGCTTTTTGTGAACGAGCCTCTGACATTTTTTTTGGTACCTCCTTTTTTGTATTTTTTTTGAGCGCGCCCCCAAGTAGCCCTTACTTCAGGTCACCCCTCTCATGACGTGGGGTTGGCTCTGATACCAAATGTTAAAGCCCAAATCAAAACACCAAAAGCACCTGTATTGGTTTGGGTCGTACCAATGTTAACCGTATGGAAGTTTGTCCCTACTTGACACACATACCAAAAATCTACCTGATTAGTGATTTCTAAGCATTTGATTGGAATCGTTTTCATGGGTTGATTTTTAACTGTGGAATTTGAGCATTATTGACCATTATTTCGAGTACAAAGAACCAAATGTTTGAAAATCACTAAGCACAAGCTGATTTTTAGTCTGTAGGTCCACCGTCCACCTAAGGACTGCTTCCGCCACTGCCTAACGCGTAAGGCAAAATTTTCGACGTCGGTCAATTCTTGGCTAGAAGATTATTTTTGTCAATTGAACATTTAGGCCAAATCTTAACCTGATTAAAAGAAAAAAAAAGTTAGTCTGGCCTATGATATTGATTTTAAGTCAACCCAAGTCTTATTCTCTCCCCAACTAGATGTGGCCCACTAATTGAACAGGCCTACATCACTGACCTGACGATGACGGATGATATGGATAGGCACCATCACAAAAAATCAAAATCCTGACATGCTTATCAAATTATCCTCATCATCTACCTTAGTGGATGAAGGCTAAAAGCCAGAGAGAGATCAAATCATCCTCAACATCTACCTTAGTGGATGAAGGCTAAAAGCCAGAGAGAGAGAGAGAGTTGGGGGTTGGGTGCCCAAACGGAGGTAGGGTTGGGAGGTATTTTGGTCCAAATGGGGTGCCCAGCTGAAAGACGTGGGTGCCCGTAGAATGACCCCAAGAAATGACGGAGAAAGAAAAAGAAAATCAGAAAATTTTGACATTAAAATAGTAATAGATATTTTGAAATCAGGCAACGAGAATTCTATTTTCCCATTAGACTCTATTTAGGCTATGCTTGATTGCACAGAAAATTTTCCTAAGAAAAATTTCGTTACCCATGAAAAATCTTCTTGAAAATACTTCTGAAAGAGTTGTCTGATTGCACCTGAGAAAATGTGCAAAAAAAAAAAAAATGCAATTTCCAATTATGTGAGAAAATTACGGTGGGTTTTTCTGGAAATCAATTCCCACCTATGTGGAACACGGAAATAAATTCCAGGCTTGTATGGCAAAATCTCATTTTGTCGGGATACTTTTCCCAATTTAAAATGGCTATAAAACAAGGAAAATTTATATTTTCCCGAGAAAATGTGATTTTCCAACGGAAAAATTGGCAATCAAACATGCCCTTAGGGCTATATCTTCAGCCAAGACACCATTTTAGTGCATCTCTTACAAGGGACGTTTTAACCATGGTTTAAAAAATGGCCGTTATAACAAAAATAAGGGCCTTTATAACAAAAATAAGGGCCTTTATAACGGATTCGGACCTCCCCCGTTATGTTATGTACCGTTAAAACGCCCAGTTTTGTTATAATGGACGTTTTTTTTTCCCATTATAACAAAAATAACGACCGATATTTTCTTGAAAATCTGAAATTCAAATTTCAAAATTTGAATTCCAGCGCCATTTTTTTTCTGTATTTTCCGTTATTTTATGTTTTTGCCCCCGAGCATTATAATTCATTATAACAGTAACGCCTGAGTCCGTTACAATGGCCCCATTTAAACCTTGGTTTTAAATTTTAACCAATCCTTGCCCACTTATTAGTACACTTGGGTCACAGTGCAGTGTGTCATTTTGAAAGAACATCCTATCAAATAAAGTCAAAATGTACTATGAATTCAAATTCATGTGAAGAGATTTGACATGATTTTTACATTATCTTTCAATCTGATGTAACTATATCCCAACTTGAGACTAACAAAAGACTACGTAAGTGTGTAATTAACATATGGGGCTTGGGGGACCCCCATTTTTGACACTCATTTTGGCGTCCCCACGTAGAAGATGAATCAATGGCTGATTTTTTATGGGGATGATCTCCTCACCGTATAGATCACCCCAACAAAAAATCAGCCCATTCTGAAATTTCTAACCCCATCAAATGTGGTTTTCAAGTTACACGGTAAAAATAGACGGTCCATAATTCTTCAGCTTCTAAACCAGTCTATGAATATCAGAATGATTTGAATTTTTGTGAGAATGATCTCCTCACCATAGAGATCATCCTCACCAAAAATCAGCCATTGATTCTGATTCATCTTCTATGTGGGTATGCCAAAATGGGTGTCAAAAATGGGGGTCAAAAACTATTCTCTATATATATGGGATGGGATAGGTTGCCTAATGAAATCTTGTTCTTATAATGACTAATGATCTGAGTCATTCATTGACAAAAATCTACGGTGATTCGTTTCGTCGACATGGCCGAGATAGGAACGTTGAAATTATTGTAAAAGGTAAAACAGTCATTTCGACATTGAGTCACATTGCACCGTGCACGGCTCTTCTTTAAGGTTAAGGGTTGAGTAAAATACAAGACACGTGGCACACTCTTAGTGGACTTTGACAGTATGGATGTTTGGCCAATCACTAGGTGGACCTACAAACCAAAAAAAAAAACTGATAAGTGATTTCTAAGCGTTTGATTGAAGCTATTTTCATGTTTGATTTTAACAGTAGGAATTTGAGCATTAGAGAGTTATTTGGTTACAAAGATCCAAAGGTTGTAAATCACTAATCAGTTTGATTTTTTTGCTTTTCAGTCCACCGAGGGACTGGCCAAACATCCATATGGTCAGCGTCCTCTAAGAGTGTGCCACGTGGCTTATATTGTGGGCTGTGATTGGCTTCGCTCACAGCATGGTGTGAGCGAAGGTTTACTCGTTGAGGGTCAATGGCCTTTCTCGAGTAAAACTTCTATCACAGCTGTCACAATATAAAACACAGGCCACGTGGCATACGTTTAGTAGACTTAGACCGTATGGATGTTTGGCCAGTCCCTCGGTGAACCTATAAATAAAAATCAGCCTGATTAGTGATTTATAACCTTTGGATCTTTGCACCCAAAAAAGCTCAATAATGCTCGAATTATTACCGTTAAAATAAACCTATGAAAATAACTTCAATTGAATCGCTTAGAAAACACTAATCAGGTTGATTTTTAGTTTAGGGGTCCATTTAGGGACTGCCCAAACATCCATACGGTTTGCATTGTGACAGAAGCATCTGTCAGAATGATTTGGTGCCCTTATGCATATTGGACTAGCCAATGTCACTAGTCTTGTTTATGTCCAGATACAGTGGATCAAGAGAAGACAAGGATGTTCCTTGTCTCTTTGTGGATTCCATATGGCCCATCAGATATTTTTGTCTTCTTGCTTATCACCTGTTTTATCAATCAATTATTAGTGCCCGACCGTCATCCATACGGTCAGTGGCCCATCAAAATTATGATGACATGGCACAATATGAGCCACGCGGCATACATTTAGACGGCTCTGATCGTATGGATGTTTGGCCAATCCCTAGGTGGACCTACAAATCAAAAATCAGCCCGAGTAGTGATTTCTAGGCGTTGGATTGGAATTATTTTGATGGGTTGATTTTAACAGTAGGAATTTGAGCATTATTGACCATTATTTGAGGTACAAAGATCCAAAGCTTTCAAATCACTATTCAAGCTGATTTTCGGTCTGTAGGTCCACCTAAGGATTGGAAAAACATCCATACGGTCAGATTCCTCTAAGAGTGTGCCACGTGGCTCATATTGTGGGCTGTGCTCAATGTTTTACTCTTTTCATGACCCGCTGTCACAATATTAGCTATGTAGCACATTTTTAGAGGGCACTGACCACATGGATGTTCGACCAATCCGTAGGTGGACCTACAAACCAAAAATCAAGCTGATTAGTGATTGCTAAGCGTTGGATTGGAATAATTTTCATGGGTTGATTTTAACCGTGGAAATTTGAACATTATTTGGGGAACAAGATCGAAAGGTTTGAAATCATTAATTAAGCTGGTTTTTGGTTTGTAGCTAGGTCCAACTAGAGATTGGCCAAACATCCATACGCTAAGCATCCTCAAAAAATATGCCACGTGGTTCATATTGTGGGCGGTCAGGGCTTATATGACTGTCAGTGGTCATACAAGTTTTACTCCAAGAGGAACGATTAGGTAGTGGTTCAGGAACTATAAGAATATAATAGTCACGGTTTTACTGCTGATTGTGCTCATCAGCCGTAAGTCTAAATCCGTATCTCACCTCACAGGGCACTCAGTTCGAAAATCATGCCTCCAGAATAATCCTGAGCCATCCATTTGGTAGACTTTTAGTGCACATTTGATCATGACTTTGTCAACCTTCTAACATAAGCGGATACTGGAATTGTTAGTAACTTATTACCCAATCTTGTTAAGTTGGGACCCATGGGAGGTCTAGAGTAAAAGTGGAATAGAGGTTTGAGCCACGTGGAACACTCTTAAAGACCACTCTTACAGTATGGATGAGCCTATCTTTAGGTGGGATCTACGTACCATGATTAATGATTTCTATCATTTGGATCTAGGTATTAGAGTATATAGCTGGTTGTATTAGAATTAGAGAATGTATTAGAGAAAATCATGATTGACCTGATCTAGTGGGCCACCGACTCTGATAGACTTCAAGCAAGGCAGGATAGGACAGTGATAGACTTCACAGACATGCGATGACCACCATCAAGCACACGACGAACATTTCAACCATTCATCATATTCACTTCATGAAGATCAATGGCTAATATTTCTTATAACTAATCACATGCTTCTTTTTCAAAAAGACATACGATTGTGGAAATGTATTAGAGTATATATCTGGTTAGATTAGAATTAGATAAAAAATGCATTTTAATAAATTGTGTAAGATCCATTATATCATTATTGTGTATCTCATCAAGATAAAATTAATTAGAATAATATCTATTATGATTTGGGATCTTAAATTAGATCTGTTAGGATTAATTTCTATCTTTAGATTTTGTCATCTTTGTATAAACTTTGATTAGGGTCAATGTAAAGCATCCAAGTTATTATCAATTCCAAAGAGAGTTGAAGGGAGAACCTCTTACTTTTTGGAGTGGAGTCTAGGCCACCTTCTCTAAATCCTTGGTACTCATATCAGAAGGTTAGAAAACACTAATGACGCTGATTTTTAGTATGTAGGTCCAACTAGAGATGGGCCAAAATCCATATGGTCTCTATGAGTGCTATGTGTCTCATACAGTGGTCCTTGGACTCTTAGACAATGCTTACCATATGGATGTTTGGTCCATCCCTAGGCGGACATATAGACCAAAAACATATGGATTAGTCATTTATATGTTGACGACATACTACAGTATGAGCCACATGACACATTCTTAGAGACTACTAACTACTTGGATTTTTAGCCCATCTCTAGGTGGACCTACGGACCAAAAAAATCATCATTCTGATTAGTCATTTATAACCGTTGAATTGGAGTCTTTTTCATGGGTTAAAAAACTGTGGCATTCGAGCATTATTTAGGGTACTTAGATCCATAGGTTAGAAATCACCGATCAAGCTGATTTTTGGCATGTCGTAAATCATCCTGGCTAGTCATTTATAACCGTTGAATTGGAGTTTTTTCGTGATTTTATAACATTTGAGCATTATTTGGGGTGCTCAATCGAAAGGTTAGAAATCACTAACAAGGCTGACTTTTGGTATGTAGGTATACCTAGGGATGGGCCAAACATCCACATGGTCAGTGATCCCTAAGAGTGTGCCACGTTTCTCATACTGTGGTCATTGATGACGGGCATCCGTCATCAAAGATTTATTCTTAGGAGATCCACACTGTTGGAATATGCCTGGTATCTAACTTGGTGCCTCGCGAAACACTAGATTGTTATCAGTTTATTAACGGTCCATTGCAACCCTTGTAGCCATTTAAGGAGTACGACTTCGCTCACCACCCACAATATGAGCCACGTGGCACACTTTTAGAGGACGCTGACCGTATGGATGTTTGGCCAATCCCTAGATGTTAGTGATTTCTACGCGTTAGATTGGACTCATTTTCAGGGGTTTATTTTAACAGTGGGAATTTGATCATTATTGACCAGTATTTGGGTGCAAGGATCCAAAGGTTTGAAATCACTAATCAAACTGATTTTTGGCTCGTACACCCATCTAGGGATTGGCCAAACATCCATACAGTCAGCATCATATGTAGGTATATACAACTTCCCTTGATGCAGACCAGTTTGCATGACCGCGAAGCTCTGGATACTTCCTCATGATAAAGTAATTGAGGACATTTTGGTAAATTTAGATAACGATTTTGTCATTTTGTCATGTTAAAGTTCAGTGACTTCAGTCAGCTCACCGCCCCACAGGCTGAGGCAACGGATAAAAGGTTGGGGTAGTTTCGTAAATTCATATGGATAGGAGCCAAACAGTTTTATAAGGCATAGACGCAGTTGTAGACTTGAAGCAGCCACAGACCTTTTTCTTCAAAACAACTGGACGTGAAGAAACGCAGCTCTGGTGGGTGCATGAGTTTTTTTTTGTCTCCCTCATCTTTCCCTTCTAGGGTTTCTGAGAGATTCGAAACGAGACCCTAGGTCTCTCTAATGGCTTGTTTGAGCGAGGAGAGAAGTTTTTCTCTCTCTGAAATGTTCTCAAACTGCGTAGCTCTCGAAGAAGAAGAAGAGAAGGGAAAGGAAGAAAAGCCGAAGCTTTCTGGTTCAAAATCAGTGGAGTATCGATTAGAGAAGGTTTTTCCTGTTTATGCGATGGGAAATTTGAAGTTAGATGAGAATTCTGTGACGCACATCGCCAATTTGGACTCCGGTATGGTGGCAGACCACATTTGGGATGCAGTAAGAGCAGAGGCAAAGTCAGAGGTATTTTTTCTCTCTTTCTCTCTCTTGCAAATGGTTTGAAAACATGTTTTTTTTTTTTTCCAAATTCGTTTGGATCATGAGGTGTACGTGTTGGCGATGATTTGCCGGTTTTCAATTGAATTTGATTCTGTGTTTGTGTTATATATATTTTTATGTGAGGTAGGACAGTTTAATTGAATAAATGAGTTCAAGAAGTACGAGGAAAGCGAAAATTGGTTTTTAAGGCTTATTTTACAGTTACATACTATTTAGCTGGAAGCTGGAGACTATGGTGTGCTTTCAATTTTCAATAAAGAAGTGCTTAGATTGTGGAGCAATGTACCCATCACTGTCTATTGGTTAGAATGCGACTTTGGTTGTGTAGTTATGACCAATTTAATGATGATGAAGGCACTGCCCATGTGCAATACAGATTCGTAACCAAATGGTGATCATGCAATGCGATGGTAGTTCATGACACACGGGCATATTTGGGTCTTGAGTGTGTTTTTATAATGTTGATTGTGTTCTAAGTCTCTTTGCAGGCATCCAATGTAACTGAATGGTACAGAAGATTAACATGTCCCTCTACAAGGATGACACACCTGGAAAATGAAAGCCGTGTTCTATATCAATAAATGGTTTTAGTTTGCTTACTTGGCTTCAATGCCTTCTTTATTTTTCTTCTGCTGAACTTATAGACTGCTATGTGTATTGTTTATTGATTTACCTATATTTTTGCGCAACTCAACATGGTTAACCAGGTCGCAAGGAGTTGTACCTTTTATCATTTTTCATGGCTTGGTTAGATTTATTGTTGCAGTTTCTCAATTGAAAGAAACTTTTGCGTAAAAGAACAAAAAACAAATGATACTCTTCAATCATTTCAGGCAGAGAGGGAGCCGATTTTAAGTAGCTTTTTGTATGCCAGTATTTTAGCACACGATTGTTTGGAGCGAGCATTGGGGTTTGTTCTTGCTAATCGACTCCAGAATCCTATTCTCTTGGCAACACAGTTGATGGATATATTTGACGATGTAATGATGCATGATAGAGGTATTCAACGCTCAATTCGCCTAGATGTGCAGGTGATTTCATTGCTATTTCAAGGCATCTGAGTTTCACCCGTGCTTGTTAAAGAGCTCTATTGAGATGGTGGTCTGCTAAATTATGCTCTTTGACGTTTGGAAAATGTCCTTCTACAGGCATTTAAAGACAGGGATCCTTCTTGTATGTCATATTGCTGGGCATTGTTGTATCTCAAGGTATTTGTTCTTTCTTTGATAGTATGTTAGCATATGATGACAGTTAATATATCATTTCTTAAGAGTGAATACTCATATGAGGCTATGCAACGAGGACATTGTTTTATAATAAGTTTTGTTTCGGTAACGTGTGAGACACTACTTGACATGACTAGTAGCCGCCGTAGGACAGGTTCATTATAATGAACTATTTTTAGATGCCCTATTTTCACTTTAAAACAAATGTAAGGTGCTTTTGTTTATTCAATCTTTCTTTAGTTTTAGGATAAGAGTGGTGGTGATGAATGTTTTAAAGAGCATAAGACGTAGACAATGTTTTTTGCTGCCATGAGGTGAGGCGTAAACCTCAAGGCGGTACGAGTCTTAACCTTGATTTTTTTTAACGGCCTTAAAAAATCTACCATGAAGAACTTGTCCCATAGAACTTAAAAGCAGCAGAGGGTGCTCTCAAACTACCATGAAAGATCTTAAACTATCATGGAGGATCTTATGGGAGCAAGGGAAGAGGTGTAGTACCCGACAGCCCAAATAGGGTAAAATAGGCACCTGCGGTAATATAGGGGGGAAGTTTTCCACCCCTAAACTTCAATCGGCCATGACAATGGATGGGGTTGGATCCAATAGGTTCCTAGGATTGAGAGGGACTATGAGTGACCAAGAAACCCTAGATTGAAAGCAAAATCGACTAGTATGAAAAAATGACTTTCTGAAGAAATATGGTCTTAAAACCATCAAGAATAGCTCAAAAAATTCCCAAAAAGATCTATTAGAGGGAGAAGCTCCTGACAGACCTCGAGATGCGTGTCCGTACGGCCTATGACGTCAGCCGTACGATACAGTGAAGCATCGGCAATCTCCTCCGGCGATTGATCAATTGAAGGCTCTGATACCAAGTTGAATTGGTAAATTAGGGTTAGGTCTGAGATCAAAGAGAGAAGAGAGAGAAGAGGGAAAGCGATGTCTTGTGTATTCTCACATGACCTCATAAGTCTTATTGATATGGAGAACATTACATTGACAAAAAATACCCCTATAGGTATTCACAATACTACCCCTAATACATGTAAAATACGTAAATACATACGTATCTGATAATAGACTTGAATACTGTGTCTAATTATTCTCCAGAGCACGAATCAGGCATTCTTCCCACTCAGTTTTGGCTTTCCTACGGGGCTTCTGTTCAAGCATGGCCTCAGTGTCATCCTCTGCACTCCCTTCTATGTGTTGTATCCGGTTACTTTGGCCTTTGTTGAAGGGGCTTGTCGGGTCAGGCGAAAAGGGGCTTGTCGGGTCACGCGAAAAAGTGATCCTACTAGCTATTATTTCTGCCAAGTTTTGGATTTGTTGCTACACGTCTTGCGGAAATTCTCGGAATGCTTCTATAGTAACATACCCGTCTCTTCGGTCCCGTCGGCTCTCACTCCTCAAGCAACCATTTTACTTGCTATAAACTGATAGGATCTATTTTTACGATCACAACGGCTCCCTGTTTGCACAATTTGGAGGTTGTTTGACCCTCAATCGAGCCAAAATGGTGTTAATGCTTGCGCTTTTCGATGCCGTCAAGATTCACAGAATCAAAGCCTACTTTGTGTTCCACGACGCCTGAATGTGATAAAATTCTTTATGTTGTTTACAACGACACAAGTTTGGCTCGAATTGGATATCGTTTTACAAAAATTGTCCAATTGTGTATAAGTACAATATAACCTTTTTGTCCTTTATTTTCTTTTCTTTTTACTGCTCATGTACTCTTGCCTCATGTTGCTCAATGCTACAATGAGTGAACTGTTCATAGGTACTATTCACTCACTTATTTTTTGGGGCTATTGCAAGTTGGTCTGCAGTGTAGACCTGCCGCAGTTGTATGAACTCCTAGTTGGTCTCCTCACTCTTTTATTTGTTTTGGCAAAAAAAAGCTCACCACCCGTGGTGAGTTGGCCCCTACAGTGGAGGGTGAGAGACATTTCTTTCTCTCTCCATCCTTATCTCTTTTGTCCCTTTGTCCTTATTTACTTTTCACATTTTTTGACTTTTGCTTTGCTTCTTTTTATGGTTGAGATCAAAACTTTCCTCAATTTGCAACCCAACCACTATCTTCAACCTTTCAAGAGCAACAAAGGTTTGGAAGAACCATCACCCCTCCAATTTATAGATTCGTGGTGCACAAGTCACCCCCCAAAATGGTGAGGCTAAAGGTGATTTGGGGAGCCCCTAAACACTATCAATCATAGGCTGAAGCCCGGGATTTGGAGACAAACTTGTAAAGCTTGTCGGATCAAGAAGAAGCCTGAATTGGACTTGATCTAATACCATTGCTATAAATCAGAAAAATCCTACTCTGATTTAAGGCAAAATCTCATAAAAATATTTAAGAAAGTGATGGAAAGATGGAGATGTACTGATGTTGATGACTAAGGTGTTGGCGGGACCTTGCACAAGATGCAACGATAAGCCTAGAAAACGATGGCCCTTGCGCAGTGGAATGGCGTAGCTAGAGCTCAGAGCACTACGGGCAATGGTCGAGGGGTACACCCGTTAGGGGAGAGCTCGAAAAGCTTCTTCTCTATAAGAAAATTCAAAAAAACTAACCAACTCTATTCATAAAAGGGCTTTATATAACCTGGCTCCTAACCCTGAGCAATCCACACCGTTGGATTGTTTCAAAATGGTCCCAGCCATACCCTTTCTCAAAATGACATAACCAACCCCCCCTTAGAAAAAGTTCCCTAATTGCCTTGTCTACATCATCAAATGTGCCTCATGTCTTGAGCCGTGAGGCTTAAATCTCAACTGTTGAGGCTTAAGCCTTTTATAAACTAGTTGAGGCAAGGACAAGAGCTTCTGCCTTGCCTCAAGGCATGTGCTTCATGCCATCACATTGGTGGTGATGACATTTAGCAATGGAAAATGTTAGTGTAGCTTTTTTTACTCATCAACACACACACACACACGCACAGACAAAAACATATGATAAGTTTCGTTTAAGAGAAAATTGGAAAATGAAACTGTCCTCTTCACATGATTTCGAAAGCTTGGAAAGGGGACATTTTTGGTTCAATTATATATCCAAACGGTTACATGAATTACTGTTTTGTTAATGAAGTTCTATGTTTCCTAACTATTCAACTCTTGAGATTGAATTCTATACAGTGACATAATTTTTTTTTATCAGGGTTTCCATTCTTTGCAGTCATATCGGGTAGCACATGCATTGTGGAACAAAGGACGGAAAATTTTGGCCTTGGCATTGCAAAGCCGAATAAGTGAGGTAATCTTTGACCTGAGTGTCACTGCAGGGTTTTGGGCCTTTTGTTTTCTTAATGTGTTTATGTTTCATTTTTTCGATATGCAGGTTTTTGGAGTTGATATACACCCAGGTAAGCTTCCCTTGCTTTCTTTCTGATTGACCTTTTCCATTTTTGACACATTACAACATCCTGTAAATGCATTTGACAACAAAAAAAGTCACCACTGTTTTCATGTAAGAGGGAAATCAGGTTTTAGAAACTTTAACAATTGCAACTAAATATGTCTATTTAATTGAGGTGACTTATATTCCTATGAAGATTTCTAAGACTTCCAAGGAAATGCGGACACTTAATAGGGGGACTTTTGGGGGAGAGCGAATAGTGTGGGTTGCTAATTCATTTAATGAAGTATATGGCACACTGGAGAGTTGTGCTTTTCCCATTTGATATGTGTGATTCTTTGTTGGAGATGGAGCTTGCAAGCCTTGTAATTTTGTGTTGATTGGATTACATTCTATATTTTACTAAAAGAATAATTTAGTAGTTGGTGAGAAGAGCTGCTGTTTTGGATGAAATGTTCCCCTCCCTAATTGTGTACCTCAACAGTTGAACTTTTAAATATTGATGCTGCCCTCACAATTCAACGACTATTTCATTTCACGGTTCTTGTTTGTGAGATATAAAAGAGATTTCTGGCTATTATGTCACCGTGGGACTCAGTTTTGCCACTTGCTTTGATATGATTCTATGCAGCTGCAAAAATTGGTGAGGGGATACTATTGGACCATGCGACAGGTGTAGTTATTGGTGAGACGGCTGTTGTAGGAAATAAAGTTTCGTTAATGCAGGCAAGTCAACTTCATTTTTCCTTCTTTTGCTTCATTATCTAATGGAGGATGGTTACTTACCTTTTTGTTGAACTACCAATCTTTTATTGAAAATGCATAACTAGATTTTCCTTTATATATTTCCTCTTCTTTTCTTTTTTTTTAATCTTTTCTCAAATTTTGCCAATAAAACTTATGAAAATTCTCCTTTGTATAAATGCTATATGGGGTCAATATAATCCCCAACCTTGCCCATACACACGAAAAAAAAAAAAAGGATAAAAAGTTTTCCTTATTGACAGTTGCAAATATCTCTATTGTGTTATATTATGGTTTAGATCATATTACTTCACATGAAATCTAGATCTCTTCTGATCATTTTGAGTAAGCAATAAAGTTTAGTACACAACTTGTTTGCAGATATTGATGTTTTTTTTTTTGTTTTCACGATATCTGAGGAATTTTTCAGTTCTCTTTGTGGGAACAGCTCTAGTTTGGCACTTGCAATTGGATCTTCTCATGACAGCTTGTTTACAGGGTGTAACATTAGGTGGAACTGGGAAGGAAATGGGAGATCGTCACCCAAAAATAGGTCAAGGCGCACTTATTGGAGCTAGTGCAACTATACTTGGGAATATTAAAATAGGTGAAGGTGCTATGATTGCTGCTGGGTCGCTTGTATTAAAGGACATTCCTGCGCACAGGTAACAAAGAAGTTATACCGCATTTATAGTTGAGAAAATATGTTCATTATGCAACAATTCTTCTTGTACTACAAGATATGCTTTAATTTTAACAAATCTTGTGTTTGTATATTAGTAATTCCTATGTTGGTATTTTTAGTATTATATTCTTTTTATTTATTTATAGATATTTGGTATTAAATCCTTTTATTCTTTGATATCCCTAAATGCTTTTTGTGTTTCTATCCTGTATGTATATTTCTTAATGCATGAAATTCATGCCTTCCTAGAATTCTCAAGTTATCGTGATAGTTGAGCTATAGTAGTTTCTTTCTAGTTTTCCTTGAAGAAAGTATCTTTGAGCACTCTGTTGGCTGTTGTTATTCACGGGGATTGGTAATATTGATGGCTAAGTGACGTTGTGAAGCTTTCAGTCTTGTGGATGTTTGTCTAGATTTTCTTAAGGTTAGCGAAGCAAACTACTCCTACATCTTGAATCTCTAATAATCTTAAAGACCTAAATGACATTCGTGAGAAGTGGAGGGAATTATTTGGGTTTTTAAGAGCTAAGAAGGGTACTCTTTCATCAGTTATCATGCATCTGGATTCTGGAGTATGAAGAGGTAATTTCCCTTTTCTGCTAACAATGACTATCATGCATCTGGATTCTAATCAGATTGGGATGCCTCCAATCTGATTAGACAGAGAAATGGAATTGCTAAACCCACTAATCAGAAGAAAATAAAAGAGTTGCTAAACCCCTCATGGGCCATGACTGATTCCCCACCCCCCAATACATCAAGCACTGCACCAAGTAGCCGGTGAGTTTTTTTTTTACAAGCAAGTGGCCAGTGAGGTTGCTAACTGCTTTCGCCTCCGTTCAGGAATGCCTGAAGGAGACCCCACTAGACAGTAGGATCTATCGAAAATCTTATCAATACTACAAGCTAACCTCTGGTTCTGAACTCTTTCTTGGTGGGCTCTTGATTACTTCAAATGAGTCGCCTGCCATGATAGGCAGGTCTGTATAAAAGCTGCAAATAATCCAAATTCCATCATGTCTTCTTTCTCATCTCAAAAAACACCTCCATCTAAGCATTTTAAATGGTTTCCTAGCTAATATGTTAACATACACTTATATGTTAAAATTGTTCTCAACTACCCAAAACTTAATTAAGATTACCAATTGCTGGGAAAAGGCTTATGGTGATGACGATGACTTGTATTTATTGCTGCTGGTAAGCCTGGTATACAAATACTTGTCTAGTTGCATTATGCTCTCAGTTGAAATAATATAAAAGATATGACGTTCTTTCTCTTTTGGTACTGAAGCATGGTGGCAGGAATACCAGCAAAGGTGGTTGGGTATGTAGAAGAACAAGACCCATCTTTGACAATGAAGCACGGTATGTTAGATATTGAGTATGGACATCATAAATAAGTTATACATTTGAGGATGTACGTGTTTGACCATTGCCGTCCTACCACTGTGGTATACGTGACACATGCAGAGTGGTGGGAACCTGCCTGCGTGATGTGTCCCAACAAGGAGATCTCCTGGGCGAAAAATTGACCTGATTGGGTGGTTCCTAATCCAATCTGTTATATTGTTTTGACACCAAAAAAAATGCAAGATTTTTAGGAAAAGGTTAGGATGATAAAATTGATTTTTAGACTAGGAAATCTTGTATGTGGACGCATGTGGCTCCCATTCCTGCTTGTGGTCCATGTTTACAAAACGGGCAGGTCAGGACTGAAGACAGATGTGTGTGGACGTGCTGACCTAAGTTTTCCAAAATTTATTCTTCTTGAGCTCAGAAATTCTGGAACTGCAAAATCTGACATTGTATAGTTGCTGCTAACGGGAGGATAACTGTTTTTGGTCCATATCTTTGGTGATGTTTCTTTCCAAACGTGCAGATGCTACCAAAGAATTTTTCCAACATGTTGCTGCTAATTCTATGGAGGGAAGATCTAGTGGTAAGTTCCCCGAAATCCTTTCTTTTATGGCATTTTGCAGATCGATTCTAATTTATTCTGTCACATGGTAGGAATAGATGGTAAAGGGATTTTGAGGGCTTTAAAATCCAATTGCCCTTTTGAAAGGGAGCTTAGCCGCACCCAGTGGCTGAGCCAGGGTGGACCATAGTATGAGCTATGTTCAACACTCTTAGAGACCACTGACCACATGGATGTTTGGCCCATCCCTAGGTGGACCTACATACCTTAAATCAGCCTTCATCAGTGATTTCTAACCTTCGGATCCGTGTACCCCAAATTATGTTCAAATCCAGTGGTTATAAATATTCCCATGAAACGGAGTCCAATCCAACATTTAGCAATTACTAATCAGGCTGATTTTTGGTCTGTAAGTCTAGGGATCGGCCAAACATCCATTCGGTCAGTGGTCTCTAAGTGTGCTACATGACTCATACTATGATATGTCATCAACTTTGATGACCGGCGTCCGTCATCAAAGATTTAAAAAGTTGATGGGCTTTAATTTCTCCCCTTTATATGTAGAGGTAATTCCATAAAAAAATGTCACCAACAGTTATTGACATTGTCCTCGCTTGCCCACCCTTGAACAAAATCCTGGTACAGCCACTGGTGGCATCCTGAGTATGGGCAGATGTCCTGTCAGTGCTGTGTGCCATGGTTGATGCCCCCCTTGTTGACCTGCACGGACTCAGCTGAGACACAACCAGAATACCATCCCCGTCAAACCCCAACCCCTCAATTTGTGTTTTCTCCCTTCATCTTCATTAATGAATTAGGATCCATCAAATTGCTGCGCATGCCCAAACAAAGGGTCGGATCTTTGCCCTCAGCCTAATAACTCCTGGTTGCAACTCGGGTGCTGTTATCTGGATTTTTGTCTCCCACTCAAGAGCCAAGTGTTGAACAGATGGCTAGGATGATTCAGTAGATTGGTGGAATCGTTAAAAAGATGCGATTTATGGGATCTGGTCCATTCTGACACAATGATTGGAATCTCTCGTTTGCTGCGCATGTGCACTGCCGCTTTATAGAAATGGTTTACAAATATATTGCTTCATTACGTCTTACGTTTAAACTTCGCTCTGTGAGCTGTTACTTTATGCAGTGATTTTGATTTAGTTTTTTCATTAAATCTATATGCATTATTTGCAGGAACTTTGAACTCAGAAAATGAATGATGGGGGCATCAGGTGCATCATACATCTCACTGAGCAATGCCTTTACTCTCTTGGATGAGAGAAATTAGCGTGCCTTGTATCGGTTCATGTACATTCTTCATACGAACCGTAGTTTACGGTTCGTTTCAATATTGGTCCTTTTTTTGTCATAAGAACTAAGGATGCCTACTGCCCGTGGTTAGAGCTGTGGCCTATCAAAAGAAAGACAATCCATGCTCCCTTGTTCCTATGATTTTCTAGTTCAAAACAATGTTTAAAAGGGGCCATTATAATGGTATAACAGATTTGGGGCGTTAAGAGTTTTTTCCGTTATTACGAATTGTAATGCACAGGCAAAATCGAAAGAAAAAAAAATGGGAATAACGGAAAAAAAACAGCGCGATAGGCCATTTGGAAATGGGAACAACGTAACGAGGTAGATTCGAATCTGTTATAATGACAGTTATCTTTGTTATAACAGCCGTTTTTTAAACCATGGTTCAAAATTTACACTCCCAACAACATTCACAATTGTTTCTATAATGCAACATCGACGGTTGAAATGGATGTCTAGGGTGCATTTGGAACCGGGAATTGGAATTAGAAATTTGTGGAATTTCTTCCCACTTTTAAGTGGTCGAGGAACTGCAATAATATTTTTTCAGAAAAAGTGAGGATTTGAATTTTTTCCATCGAGCGAATTCGTTTTCCTCAATGTCGGCCTCTGAATATGGGAGGGAACAGTGATGCTGCATAATGGCGTGTGGTGTCACCAACTATAAAATCCAAAGGTTTCATTCAGGTGGTGTTAGATGCTACGATTTATTTAATACTTGTGGGTGGCCCGTGCGGCTGTGACCTCGGCATTACCCGACAAAGCATTTGCCAAAATCGGGTGTGAGTGGCTGAGATCCACCATCCATTTGGGGAATGAGATCTAGGCCCTTCTTTGTTGAAGCTTATAAGAGGGGTATAAATGGGGAGACAACCACTGTGTTTTGTTATATAGATGGAACAATCCTTCTTCCATCAGTCTTAGCCGCTTGTTCCGACAATGGCTTCTATAAGGCCTGGTGTTATAATAAAGTTTGATTCCCCTTCCTAAAAATGCCACGCGGCACTCTTAGGAGACCACTGTCCCATGAATGTTTGGCCCACCACTTGGTCGGCCTACACCAAAAATCAGCTTTAATGATAATTTCGAACAGTTGGAATTGAGCTCCTTTCTTTTTAGTCATGGGCTTCATGAACAGGCCGCCTATGGAACCCAAGAAGCCCGTAAGAAAAAAGTTCAACAGTTGTATAGGGATCCAGTCCCATAGGAGCATGAACCATCGTTGTTTTGGTTGCTGTTTTAAAAAAATTCTTCCGTCATTTTAAGATTTGCTGTAGAGAGGTAAAAGTGAAAAAAAATTTCCGTTGCCGGGACTTGAACCCGGGTCTCTCGGGTGAGAGCCGAGTATCCTAACCAACTAGACTACAACGGATTGATGTAGAATAAGCAAAACTACAATACTAATATCTTATGAAATAGACTATGTCGCTGGTGAAAAACTATGCTCGGTTATAGTTGTGGGTGCAGTAACTTTCACTCCCCATAAAACGAGCTCGTAGCCTCGTAGGTGGACTTATCAGATCAAAAAAATAGCTTGATTAGTGATTTCTAAGCGTTGGATTGGAGTCGTTTTCATAGGTTGATTTTTAATAGCAGAGCATTATTTGGCAGGCGAAGCTGTTATGGTCTCGTACAATAATACCTGTAACTGCTAGTTTGATTTGCTTGTCGCAATTGGCGTCGACATGGAGTTTAATCCATCCTCTTGATGGTTTGGTTTTCCCATGGGATTTGAAGGAGCCTGACTTTGAAGCCGGACTCAGCGCAGAGAGACCATCAGATTCGTTTGGATTCTGATCATCCATCAGGTTTGTTGTTGGACCAGGGCCCACCTATAAAGTGATTCATATCAGACTTCTAACCGAGAAAAGAATTGTGGTCTCTTGGTACTTCAAAGTTAGAATTTTTCCTGTCCCAAAATGTCATGTCCGGCCCACTGAGCTTAAGACCTCTTGATGGAGCTACAATCCAAAACCGGCTTGATTGGTGATTTCTAGCAGTTGGATCTTAAAAACAAAAAAAACAAAAAAAACTCAAATCCAATAGCCAGAATCTCCCCCATTAAAATGTTTAAATCCAATGGCTAGAAATAACCAATTAAACTTATTTTTTGTGTGTAGGTCTACAAAGAGGTGAACCATATACCCGCTTCTTTATTTTCCTCGGGTCATGTTAGGTGCGGTTTGACTAGCTGGGCAGGGTGGGCGGGTAGGCTACCCGCCGTGAGTTTTCGAAGTTTTCAAAATATTAAATCAGTTTTATATATATAAAAAATATATAAAATACATTATCTCATTTCAAGGCGAAAACCGAGCTTTTTATGATTTTTGATCATCACATTATTATCTACTTATATGTCTATTATTTGTCTTTTGTTGGGTTGTTCAACACTTGCATATACCTTAAAGGCGTTGCTTGCTAGCATTCCTCATTTTTTACAAATGGTAACGCTCCGAGTCCTTTATGTTTTACCCATTGTAATGCCCGAAACTGAAATATGGGATGTCTGTTATAATGCCCGTTATTTTAAGAAAACCCAATTTTTTTTTAATGTTATCAAAATATTCTTTGAAAATATATTAAAATAATAATTTTCTAATCCCGTTATAATGGTTATAACGGTACCGTTATGAGACTGTTATAACATTATAATAGATCATTTTAAAATATTGGCGAAAGGTACTTACCAACATATACATTACATTGATATTTATAAAAAAAAATATGCATTACATTGATATATCTATACTACTTATAACGAACGAGCACCCAACGTTACATTTTGTCCATTGTATTCCTATAATACCCTTGTTTTGTTTTCATTTCTTTTTTAGTATTTTTTACTTTGTAGGGGTTTTTCAGTCTTGTAAACTCATAAAATGACATTTTGTCTATTTTGTTTCAGAAATGTCCCTCTTTCAATTTTTTTTTTTTAATTCTACTTACTAATTGGATTGTTTTAGTCTTTACTCACCTGAGCACATTTAATGCATATGATGTCGGCTCTCCAGCCCCCTTCTTCAATCGCTCTCCTTCTGTCATTATGAAAAGAGTAATGATCATATTGTTCAAGGTCCATGGACGTATATGGTGATGTCGTTGTGTCATTGGCCAAAAATATACGTCGAGTTGCGTGCTAAATAATAATGCTCAAATTCTACGGTTAAAAATTAACCCATGAAAATGACTCCGATTGAATGCTTAGAAAACATTAATCATGCCAATTTTTTGTATGTAGGTCTCCTTGACCCAAAGTACCCAGGTAATATGAGATCTTCTTCCCCGTCGCCAATCTCCCTTTCCTTGTCTGATTCCTTGGAGACAAACCAACACCACCTAGGGATAAGCCAAACATCCATACAGTCGGTGCTCTAATATTGTGTCCCTTCTTCCAAATAATGCTCAAAATCCACAGTTAAAAACAAGATATGAAAAAAGACTTTAATCTAATAGATAGACATTACTATTCAGGATGAATTTTGTTGAGTAGGTTCATCTAGGGATGGACCAAACATTGTACGGTTAGTGATCTCTAAGAGTATACCATGTGTAAGGTGCTGCCACGTGTGACCCCCTAGTAAATATAACCAATAATGGTCAGCCATTGATATCACGTCGTATAAAATACAATATTATATATATATCGGGGGATAACTATTTAATACAACATTTTTTACAATAAAAATTGGCGCAGGCCCATTTATGAATTAGAAGTATTTGAATGGGATGATTTTTTGGCGAGGATGATATCCTCACCATATAGATCACCCCTACAAAAAATCAGCCTATTCTGAAATTTCTAACCCCATTAAATGTGATTTTCAAGTTAACGATAAAAATAGACGGTCCATAATTCTTCAACTTGTAAACCAGTCTATGAATATGAGAATGATTTGAATTTTGTGAGGATGATCTCCTCACCATAGAGACCGTCCTCGCCAAAAATCATCCCATTCAAATACTTCTAATTTATAAATTGGCCCGCACCAATTTTTATTGTAAAAAACGTTGTATGAAAATGTTGTCCCCCGATCCTGACCAATGTATATATATATATATATATATATATATATATATATATATATATATATATATATATATATATATATAGGGTCGGGCTCCGTTGACAGATCTAAAATGATAGGGACACAATATAAGCCAGGTGGCACACTGTTACAGGACTCTGACCGTATGGATGTTTGTCATCTCCCATGGTGGACCTACAAACCAAAAATCAGCCTGATTAGTGATTTATAGGCTTTGGATTGGACTTACTTTCATGGGCTGATCTCAACTGTGGGAATTTGAGCAGTATTTGAGTACAAAGATGCAACCCTTATAAATCACTAATCAGGCTGATTATTGGTTTGTACATCCACCATGGGATAGGACAAATATCCGTACGGTCAGAGTCCTGTAACAGTGTGCCACCTGGCTTATATTGTATCCCTGTCATTTTTACCTGTCATTTTAGATATGTCAAATATATATATATATATATTGCATTTGACAGTAAATGAGTGTCGCTTTTGTCGGTTTTATAACATAATTATTATTTTTTTTGTTGCGGCAGTAATTTAAAAATTAAACTATAGTTTTTGCCCTACCAATTAAATAAGTGTTCGACCCACCCACGCACCAATCAATCCATCCTCAATAAGCTTAGGACTCATCATCTCCCTTTTGTAAAGTTCAGCCCGTGGCAATAATGATGTCACCTCTCCCTTAAGTAAAACTTCTATCACAGCGTTCTCACAGATGTTTCTGTCAAGCAAAACATATGCCCCGTCGAGTGGACGTGTGGATGTTTGTCAAGCGGCCTTTAAACAAAAAATCAGCCTGATTAGTGATTTATGACCTTTGGATCTTTGCACCCAAATGATACTCAATAATGCTCGAATTCTTACCATTAAAATCAAACCATGAAAACAACTTCAATTGAATCGCTTAGAAATCACTAATCGGGCTGATTTTTGGTTTATAGGTCCATTGAGGGACTGGCCAAACATCCATACGGTCAGCATCCACTAAGAGTGTGCCACATGGGCTGTGATTTTCATTGTGACAGAAGCATATGTCAGAACGCTGTGATTGGTGATTTCTAAACGTTGGATTGGAATCATTTTCATGGGTGAATTTTAAACTGTGGGATTCGAGCATATTTAGTGTACTAAGATACAAAGGTTTGGAGTCACCAATCAGGCTGATATTTTGTATGTAGGTCACCTAGGGATGGACCGAACATCTATATGGTCAGTGGTTACTAAGAGTCTGACACATGGCTCATACTGTGATCAGGTCCCCCTCTGTATAATGGTGGTGAACGCTTATACACCTTATCATGATGCGTGGTGAAAATGTTCAAGTTAGGGCTACCATATGATACACCATCATCCAATCAGGTCAAAGGGTGTACCGTATCCCGTGCATGTGCCGTTATCCTGATATAGTCTATGGCGTATGCAAAAGCGATTTCTCTGAGACTTTGGCCGCTACTTTTCGGTGCAGTCGATCAGTGGCCCTACCTCACGTATTTTTCGGGCCCACTGACCTTATGGATCTAGCCCACTCGTTGGTGGAATTAAAGTTTAAACACTAAAAATCAGCTTGCGAGATGATTTATATTCGTTGGATATAAAATCCAAAAAATTTGCTTGAATCCACGGCTAGAATCACTGTTAAAAAAATACTAAATCTAAGGACTATAGATAGCCAATCAGAGTAATATTTTCTATGTATATTCATCAAGGGATGGACTAAACATCCATGCGGTTAGTGGGCCCAAAAACACGAGTTACATAGGGATAGGTAGGGCCACTGGATCGACTGGTTAAAAACCACGAAGAGCAAAATGATTTCCCAATATTCACGGTCGAAGATGTAAGTCCAATATCTCATTTATATATTCAAACGTGATGAAATCGGACGTTCGGGTCGGCACCCGAAAAGTTCCTTTGGTCGTCGTCCGGAGCCACACGCACGCAGAGAGAGAGAGAGAGAGAGAGAGAGAGAGAGGGAGGAAAAAACTAGGGTTTCCTGTAATGAGAGAGAGGGTAGAACCGTAGAACTTGGGTTTTGTCTGCTCAAGAAACTGGATCAGGTTCTTAGTCTTCTTCATATTTATGTTTCGATTACCGCTTTTTATTTCAATTTCTGGTTCCTGAAATGGGGAAAAAAAAAGTTAAACAATTTTGTTGTTTTCAATCTTCACTTGAGCTTGATTGATCAGAGGAAAGCATAATGATCGGACGAACTTCTAATCCCTTTTGGCCTTTTTAGGTTTCATCTACTAATATTTGAATTCCTATTCTTTTTATGGCAGATTTTTTGTTCTGCTTTTTTTCGTAGCTTTGTTTGTTTTATGTTTGTATTTTGAATTCGTTAAATATAGGATTTTGTTTTTGGGTTTGCTAGGTGTAATTGGGGTTTTCTTCTAATTCGATTTTGAATTAAAATGGATCTGTTGCTTCGGTACATGGTTCGATAAATTCGAGCCACGTTGCAGCATAGAAAGACTCTGTTTGGCTAGAAAAGTGGGTTGAACCTGGTTTGGACTTAGTTGAGTTCGAGTTGAACTCGCTACTCACTGCATCTTCAGTTTGATCTCCTCGAAACCAAATCCTTTTTGTTCTGTGGGTCTGAGTGGAGTTTATTCGGTACTGGATGATTGGGTTTTATCCCAAGAGAAGCTAAATGCGTTTTTAAATATTTTGTTAAGTGGGATTTGTAGAGATTCCTTTAGGCTATTTCATTGTAGCTTTCAGTTGATCTATGCTTTGAAAACTTGTAGTTGGTGTTCATATATTAGAAAGGGGAGTGCCCTATGTTGAAGAGGTATAAGCCCATTTCATCCCTGTCCTGTCTTCTTGTCGCAAATTCACAATTTTAGCAGACATGTTCTTTTATATAATTATGCTGTATAATAGTTTGATTGCACCATTGGCAAAACGAGGAAGATGAGCCACATATTGCTTAGAAAGATACAGCCTACAAGGGATTAGGTGATGTCCAGATGGCATCTACAACATCAAAGTCATACAAGGAACTATATTGAACACTCTTAAGGAGTCTGTTCAACTTCGTGTGCAGAAAAACTGAGCTCCAATGATGAAAAATAAATAGCCGTACTCCAGTAGAAGATAAGAATGTTGAAGAACAAAAGGCAAGATTGTCCATAAGTTCAATATTTGAACCCTCTTTAATAAAGTGTTAAATATTTGGAGACTTCTAAAAAAATATGATCAAATTTACTGGTTTTGAGTTAATGTCATAAGCCCAAGACAGGATTAGCCTGCTGCCATTAGTTGTTATGCAGTTAACTAATGTTACATATCTTGATTTTATATTGGAAAAACATGTCACATGTCGCAATTATAAAAAAAATGTTACAATTATCTACTTATCTGTATAATCAGATTTTAGGTGTTGGATATTTTGGACAGGCAATACAAGAAAACAATGGGTATTGCCTGCATCACCCTAATGTGTTTCTTAGGCATGATTATATGTATATACAGACAACATATTTGATGTTCTAGATATAGTATTTAGTATCATTTGATTTTCATTCGTTCTTCCGATTTTTTCATATTTACTGGGACATTTTCAATAGAAACAACCTTACAATATATAGTGCAGTGTATGCTCTGTTATGCATACTTTTCTCCTAAGCTTTACCGTTTTCCTTTAATAGAATTGGGTTATATTTTTTTTAAACTGGGAGGATTGTGGTTCTATGGAAGTGCTGATCATTTGTTGTGCATGTCTACAGGCTCCATGCTATTTCTATTGGCTGATGTCAATCATCACTGAAAGTTTTAATTTAGGAAATTGATAGTTCCATTATGCTGGCTAACCACGAGATTCTAGGGCATTCAACTGTCATCATAGCTGATGAAGATAACCGAGTTTCTCCACCTCACTGTCCTAGCTTCTCTTCCACCTACATGGGCAGCAATTGTTGCTGGCACCCTTGTTTTTATCACTCTTGCACTTTCAATGTACCTTCTATTTGAGCATCTTTCAGCATACAAGAATCCTGAGGTTTTCTTCCTTACTCTCCTCGTGTTTTTAATATTTCATTTTCCTCTACTGGACGTGAATTATTTATTCATTTATCATTACTTGTGAATTTTCTGTGGCTTTGCCTCGCAGGAGCAAAAATTTCTGATTGGTGTTATCTTAATGGTTCCTTGTTATGCCATTGAATCGGTAAGATTTTCCAACTAAATGCCATACGATCATAAATATGGTTTTAAAATTTGACATATTTCCATGTAATATACTGAAACATTTCCGTTTCCACAAAGATCGAAAGGAAACATTACGGGAATATTTCCATTCCACAAAATAGTTTGAATAATATATGGAGACTAATAAATTAGTAGTAATTAAGACATGTAGTGGGGAAACTATTACATATAATATTTTAATATTCTAATGGGTTAATCACATGCATAATCTAATTTATGTTAATAAAAAAATATTTTAATAAAGAGATAAAAAAATTAGAAGTTAGAAATAGATATGAGTCGAGTAGGCCATTGATCCATGTGATTATTACTCCTTGGGTTGTACAAAAACCTTTTTTTTTGCTTTTTATTAACCTTTAAATGTATACATTTGACTCTTTAAGCCCAAATCTCAGATTCTTGTATCAGCAGGTACCAAACATTATTGATCTTTCTTCTCTTACTCCAAATGGCTGTTTATTGCAGTATGATGAATTATGACTTATGAGTGTGATGTCATGCTTGTGTCGTTATTTCCTAAAATCTCAATTCATATATCCTATGGCTTATGTTGATGATGATCCATAATTCCAAAATTTTATAGTATTTTGGCACTAATTGAAGTATTTCCAAGCTGACCAAATTTATACCAAAATTGAAATTTAAAACCTTGATCATAGACAAATTTTTCTGGAGAATCCATTGTTTGTGGAAATGTTACTTCTCCTTCTTAGAATAAAATTTATGACTTGAGATCAGTTGTTATCATATATTTGGATTTTGATGTGTACAAGTATGTACATTTGTGACAACATTCATGAAAGAAAGGTTCCAAGCTTCAGTTTCAGGACATTTTCACTTCACTCCCACCATAACAGATCTTTACACTAAGGACTAACTACATAAAAGGGCGTTATTTAACAAAAAGAGTTTTGCTAAGTGATCTACACAGTAATTGGCCTCACGATAGTTATGCTGAACCTGGATTTCCCATTCACGATTGAGGAAAGTGACATTCTTTGATGAGTGGGAAGATCTGTCATGGTGGGAGTGAAGTGACAAGGCTTCCATTGTGTTGTTTGTGGCATGTCTAAGATAATCCACCCCTGAATTTCCCTCATGCATTGTGACTTGCGAGCAAGGCCACCACAAGCAATTGAATCTGGATTCCCTAAGGCCGCCCAATCTATGTTAACTTTGATCCATTCTTTGAGGGGAGCAGTCTATTTGATATATTTGGGATATGAAGAATGGAGCCTGTACCAACAACATCTTTAAAGAATTCCTCCACAGTAGCTCGGTCAACAGAGAAGGATAGGTTGCCAACAAAAAGTGTTTTAGATCCTGTGCTTTGAACTTGAGAGGTAGCAGGGTTTTGGACTATTTCTTTTCCAGCGCTGCAGCGTCTCCTTCCTAATCGATCTTCTTCAAGAACTTTCGGCGTTGTCTCCACCAATATCGGAATCGAAACGACCTTCGGAGTCTTTACTGACCTACATCTGTACTCAAAACCTCCTAATAACTCGTCGGAAAGAGGTGGGAAAACCTGTGGTGGTGGTGGCAATGGATTGGAACTCCGGATTATTGGCATTGATCGACTCCTACAGTTTTCTTTCAAAACGAATTATCTGGTCGTTTAGTTTAATTAACGCAGTTGCCAAAGATCGTGAACCAATCTGAGACATCTTTCCGAAACACAATTTGAATTTTTTTGGCTTGGATACCAAATTTGATGCAGGATGGGAAACCGTTATGCGATTTGGGGTGGATAATAAGAGAAATGATAGAGATAGAGATAGAGATGGAATATTGCCTTGGCTTTGCACCAAGTTAGCTTGGATTCACACCTAGATAGATTGGTTTCACACCACGAGAGAGATTTCTCAAAGAAATTTCTAATTCTTCATTTATTCAAACATTCCCTAAAATCAAAGTATATATCACCTTTTATAAGTCTCTAAAGTGGATTTTCCTAATTCTAATCTAATTAAACTTTCCTAATTCAAAGCAAACTAAAATAAGACTCCTAATACAAGTCTACTATTGCAATTAATCCCAAAGTTCCTAATTAGAAACAAAATCTAATTATAAAATCCTAATAAATCTTCATGGGGTCCACATGCTTGACTGGGCACGGATTCGGTGTAGCGCGGACTATCGTTGTAGAATGCTCCCGCATCAACCCCCCCTTAGCACTTTGCTGAGGACTCGACCTATCAGGACCTCTTTCTCTAATACCATGTGTTAAGCTTTTAGAGTAAAGTGGTTATTAACATCGACAAAATTATTTTCATGAACTAATACCAAATTTTTCTAATTTTTATGTGCAAGTGTTATTTCAGTTTGGTGTCTTAAATTCCAACTTAATTTGAACGAGTTTTCTTGAATTTTGTCGACCATGGCCTTATTAGTGAGGTAGTTTGGTAGTTGAGCATGTTTCAATCCCCAAACAAGCATGTTGCAGTCGAATTGAGTTGGCAGTCCTCAATTGCGCTGACTCCTATCGCAAAAAAAGCTTCTTTAGCTATTAGTTTAAAGGGTCAAAGTCACCTTTTTTTCAATCATTTTCTTTTATTAAAATAAAAATTTTAAAATAAAAAGAAAGAAAAGAAATTTTGGAGTCCAAACATTGCTTTTTGACAAAGCTTTGGCAGTGACAATTTTCCCATTGTCTAACAAGAGAGGCTTTCTTGTCCAATGCCTTTTTTTTCTTCTTATAATAAGCCCGATGGCTAATCTTTTGCCACCTATGAACATTTCCCATCAATGAATATACCTCCAACATCCCACCACATGTTCCCTAACCCCATTCCTGATGTATAGGTAATAGGTTTTGTCAATCAGCATGCCATCACATCACCCTTGCTTCCATACCTTTAACATGTCACTTGGTCCTCGAGGCATTTGAATTTGACATTTTTTTTCTCTTCCTTCCATTGGGCCAACTAGCCTAACTTCCAAGTTTCACATATAATTATCGTAAAAGAAAATATTCCAAGGTCCACCAACATTGTCTTTAACAGTCCAGCTGTTGAAAGAAACTCTCAAATGATTTCTGTCTGCTGGACTATGGAAAATAAACATTCAAAATCAATGTGATGCTTTTGAATGGGTATGACTTTAAGACTACTGGGATTTTTCCATCCTTTTACTTTTGGCACATTTAGATTATATGTCATAATCATGGCATGACACTCGTGTTTTATATTTGGGATTATCAATCTCTTTTATTGGTAGATCTATATGTCTACAAAAATGCCAAATTGGACAAAGAGCTCACTTAATTGGTCTCCACATTGTGCCATCACTGGACTTTTTCCTCGTATTGTTTTAGCTAACTTTACTACATATTAATCACTCGGAAGCATTTTTGGTGATAAATAATTTGAAGCTCCATCCTTTTTTCGGTGCTGTTTCATGCCTATGTTGGAACACTATGCTATATCATGTTATCTGACACAATGATTCACTTATACAGTTTATATCATTGGTGAACCCTGCAATAAGTGTTGACTGTGAGATCCTACGTGATTGCTATGAGGCCTTTGCCATGTATTGCTTTGGAAGATACCTCGTTGCTTGCTTGGGTATGTCTCCCCAAAGAGCTCTAATTAATTGATATTCACCTTTGGTCTGAAATTTTGCTGCATTCCAATAATCAATTAAAATTCAATTTCATTTCTTTGAATGCATATCTTTGTTGTTTATAGTCCTTTATTTTTCTTATCTAGCAAAATATATTGAAGTAGAATGTAGAAAATTACATACAGGGGAAATTGTTCCCAAAAAGAAAAGGGCCAAAGGCCAAAAGATACAAAGACTAGTCAACACAAAGAGTATTGGCTAAGTCCCTTAAATGACAGATTCTCAATACAAGCATATTCCTCCAGCTCGATGTCTCGAAAATCCCTATTACAAATCAACACTAGTTCTCTCTCTCTCTCTCTCTCTCTCTCTCTCTCTCTCTCTCTCTTTCTCACCTAGATATCCATCAAACCAGAGGAGAACTAGATCCCTGTTCATTGGCAGATATAAAATCTCTCTCCCAGATACCCAGAAAGGATCTCATCCTGTGTGAGATCCCCTTCGCCAATCACTGATACCCTACTTTATTGGCTCTCACTCTGCCAACAAAACCCCTTTGCCGCTACTTTAAGTCGGCACCAATTTATACTGGAGTGATATTAGATTGTGCTTGGGTCAGCCACGATTTTAGGGAGTGGGGAAAAGGTGTGGATTATGTGCCTGACTCCTATTGGGGCGTCGACCAAACAATACCCAGTGCATGTTAACTCCCAAAAAAATTGTTTTCACCATTAGATTCTGTATATATTGCGACGTGATTTATAATAAGTTCAACAACATTCGTATCCATGCTTGCAGAGACATAGTGCAAACTTTATTCTTAGTACCATCTTCCCTTATTTTTCTTGACCAGAAGGGTGCCATTACAATGCTTTAGGAAGTTCAATTGCTGAAAGTGAATTCTTCAAGTTACTTATCAAAAATAAAAACTGAAATCTTCAAGTTCAGTTTTAAGGCTCCATGGAATTGCCTTTCCATGCTGCTGCTGCCTAAGAGTTACAAGTTAGAAAAGTTGAATTTCATCATCGTCATCACCTTACACTTCCTAATTATGTGGATCTAAACTCTTGGAATTCATGTTGCCGACCCCAAACATTTGGGATAAGGTGTAGATGATGATGAAACTGTTGGAACTCAGAAGTCAATGGAAATGTACACATAATATGTTCAGTATTTAAGTGTGGGTATATCCATGATTGCATTTATGAACATATACTACAGTTTTACATTCATGGACAAACTAACAAGAAGGTTTCAATAGTCTGTCTTTGGACCTGACTTAAGCAGGGTGAGATCGCTCAGACTCAGCCAGGGTGCACTTATCTCGATTGTGTCACTGTGAGATTTATATGTAAGTTTATTAGACACTGCTGAAATGATGGCGGCACCCTTCTTGGCGGAGATTTAAAATCTTGATGGAGACATTATTGACAATTGCACATACTGACATGCACAAGCCACAGACAGATCCCCATCCACACTTTTTCTTCTGATGATGATAAGTAGATACCCCATCCACAATTTTTCTTCTTCTTCTGATCAGTAGATACCCCATCCACATACAGGTGAGCCCAAACTAATATAGAGTGCTTCCATCAAACTTTTACCCTGCAAACCTAGTCACAATTCTAATCCTTATTTGACAGCAAGGTTTTTCTTGAAAAATGAACACTACTAACCTTTGAAATCTAGAGTACTGACCTTGAAACTTTTTCATCTAAAAAAGTCATGCTACTGCAATCAGCATCTGAAAGAATGCAGATAAAAAGTCTGGTATCTAGAGCAACAGCAGGTTGTCTGAGCTTAATAGATAAATATCGCCATCTCAAATGCATTTTAACAAGTGGATGTCTAAGATGACAATATCTTCGATTAGCTCTGTAATAAAAAAGAGGCAGTCAGCTGGGGAAAGTTCTAAAATTGCCCTAGCTCACTCTCCTCATGCTAGGTGTACAGTAGGCGGTTGATAATGTTGTTAGTGGGCATTGCAACATTCGTTCTTTCCTTTTCATTTTTGATATGGGCTTGTCGTTATAAATTTTCCTTTTTTGGCATATATTGGTTCTTGTTTTATCTTCCGAGTCCAAAATGATTTTTGCTCTTTCTCAGGTGGGGAAGAGAGGACAATCGAGTTTATGAAGAGGCAAGGACGAGCAAGTTCTAAAACTCCCCTATTACAACATAATTCTGAGAAGGGTTTTGTAAAGCATCCTTTTCCAATGAATTATGTCTTGAAACCATGGAAACTTGGTCAATGGTTTTACCAAGTTGTGAAGTTCGGAATTGTTCAATATGTATGTTTGCTTTCTGTAAGATAACTGTTTCTTTTAATTTTACTGATTATGAATTAATGTACTTAATTTTTTTCCTTTTTTGCTTTATGGCAAGAAGATAATTTAGTGCTTCCTATTATTATTATTTTTTGCAGATGATAACAAAGAGTTTTAGTGCTATTTTAGCAGTCGTTCTAGAAGCCTTCGGGGTGTACTGTGAAGGAGAGTTTAAGTGGAAATGCGGGTAAGATAATATCCAAAACTATGCATACGGACAACATTAAGTAATCCTTCCCTGGTTAATGGCGGTCGTCCCTGTTGATATGGTCTTTGCTCACTGGCTTATTCTTTTTCCATGATAAACATAGCTTGGAGTTGTATATTCATGAGAGGACTTTCGTGTGGATCTTATTTGTAGTTTGTGCCTGTGTTTATTTCTTACACATCAACAATCTCAGCCTGCATGCATTGACTAGATTGTATAGGAATATCATCATCGTTGTCGTCGTCATCATCATCATCATCATCATCATCATAAGCCTTTCCCAACTAGATTATGTATAGGAACATATGAAAAAAAAATCCATAATTCATGGAGCTTTCAAATAACATAATAAAAATATATTTATGGGATGGAAAACTATCTAACAACTATAGCTATGGTTAAAAAGCTTAATAAAAGTACTGTATGGAGGATGAAACATGCCAAACCTCAATTAGAAATAAATTTTTTACTAAAAAATTATTAAAATAAGGGGTGACACTGCCATAGATGTCAAGATTTGTCAATATGTGTTTGACACGGATAAAAACCCTAAAAGTGCAGTGTCTTTGTTATATAGGTCTGAACTAAACATCCAATGGATTTCTTATCAGTAGATGGGTTGAACATTTGGCCCAACATTGAAGAATGTACTAATGTATGTAAATTGTGACCCTTTTCAAATATGCCTGGGGTCAAATGATAAAGATAGTATACATTATCATAATTGCAGCCTTTGATACTACATTTGTAGGTTGTGACTCGAACCAAAATTATTGAAATGGGACCAGCAAAATTTAGTGTTATATTACATGTACAGCATGTGATCTTTTGGGTGGTTGGACTGTCGATAGACTTTTGAGTTAAAGTTTGTTGGAAGCTTTTTTCATTGGAAGGAGAGGAATTGCCGGATTTTTCTTCAGAACTATAAAACCCCCTTGGCTGACTTTGAAGGCATTGAGTTTATAGTCTTAAATAGGCTTAATCCAAAAGGATTTTCAAGGGCTTAGATTTTTGGACTTCTCTCATGGATGGGAATCTATGTTGCAAGGGGTGTTATGAGGAAGGAGTCCATTATGCTTTCTGGAAGAAGAAAGGGTAGGTAGTTCTAAGTTAAATTTCGATGGTTGCTCTATTGGGAATCTCAACCTGGCTGGTATGGGACTGTGAGTATCCTTTCTTCGATGATGGCGGTGAGATCTTGAAGGTGTTCCCCCACCCTCTGTGCCCAATCTAGTGAGGCAGAGATTCTAGCTTTATTGGAGGATTGTAAAATCTCTCTCTTACATGAACACATAAATATCTTTACATATTAGGAGAAAAAGAAAAGCACGAGCTTATGATATGCATCCCTTGCTTTTATAGTCTATAGACTCTATACATACCAATAATGACTGAAATCATAGTGCGGCCCACCTAATCCTTTAGGGCCTCACTTTTGGTTTAAGCACAGGAATATATAAAGAACAATGTTGTTGCTGTGGAGGTGGTTGTCATGTTTGTGATGTGTACATGTGCATTTGACATTCCTGTACTGTACATAAAATAGATGCATTGTGGGGTTAGGGCACACATATATAGGTTTGTAATTGTCCATTAGTTGGGAAGGCAATGGAGTCGCTGTCACAATGGAAATTCCTGTAGCAGGAGTGGCATACTTTTAGTCTTAATGATTGGAAATTCTAGTAAATTCATTTTTGTTTATCATTGTAACTCTCCCATGTGGAATCTCTAATATCATAGGCCAGTACTTGCTTGCACTGGTTGTTCCATGTTATTTATGGCACATATTATGCAATAGCCTGTGCTCTAATTCAAAGCTCTATGTGTAGTATTTAGGGCAGCAACTTGGGCGGGCTCAACCCGATGTTGGGATCGGGTTGGGTTGGCCAGGATCGGGCCTAGTTGTTGAGAACCTGATAAAATCAGGTTGGGCTCAGGCAAAGTCTTTGAGAAACCCAAGCCCGACATACACATTATATTTATATATTACATATATGTTGGCAAATCCCCCATGTATATATACATACATATCCGATTTAGGGTTTAGGGTTACCATTTTCTCTACGGCTCTACCCCTTCTTTCTAACGAAGATCTCTGTTAGGGGAAATAAAAAAGTATGGGCAGTTTCAACTTCGATGGTTCAAATGGGAGGGAACGTTTCCTGCCAAATCTCTCAGTCTATAAAAATTGTTTCTTCTAGCTTTCCTTCTCATCAAAGTTTTTACCCTCGCGGCTCATCTACAAGGTCAGTGGCTGAAATGCCCCAAAAACCGTTACAATCCCCTACGAAACTGAAGCGATCATCTCCTTTGAACCTTCTTCCGTCCTTCCGTTCCCTCTAGCATCGGGAACTCCAGCTCTACCATCTCCAGTCTCGAAACCATTGGCATATGATTTGATTAGGTCGAAATCAACGACGGTGTAAAAACTCCAAAATCTGCCAAAAATGGTGGAAGATCGTTTCCGATCTGCAAGTGTATGAAGAACGTCGGAATTGTTTCTCTTCCCCTCTCTTCTCTTTTTTCCTTCCTTCTTATTTTTTATTTTTTGTATCGAGGGAGCTGCTGCTTGTGTATTGCAAAGGAGAAGAGATGAGTTTCTTTTTTTTTTCAAGAAAAATGTCCCCAACCCAACCCGATCGGGTTGGGCTCGGGCTGGGATTCTCAAGCCCGACCTTGGGTTTGGGCTCGGGCTCAGAGTCTTGAAGCTCGGGTTGACCCCCAACCCAATCCAACCCGCCCGAGTTGCAGCCTTAGTAGTATTAAAAAAAGGTAGGTTGCATTTTCTGGTTCCATAGTTTTGAGTTCTCACAATTGGTAGAAGAAGCATTATATTTCTGCATTTACTTTGTTCTATGTCATCATGAATTCAAGTGGAATGGCATTATTTTATATTGTCATTTACATTTAGTAGGGGAATAATCAATAACAAAATTTGAATCTTAAAAGCAAATCTTTGGGTTCTTTGGTAAGGTATCTCTGATCGGCTTAGCCTGCTTTCCAATTTTTTAGGTATCCTTACATGGCAGTGGTTCTCAATTTCAGTCAGTCGTGGGCTTTGTACTGTTTAGTTCAATTCTATACTGTTACAAAGGATGAATTGGAGCACATAAAGCCATTGGCCAAGTTCCTGGTGTTTAAATCAATTGTCTTTTTGACATGGTGGCAAGGTGTGGCAATTGCACTCTTCTATGATCTAGGTTTGTTCAAAAGTCCTATAGCTCAAGGTTTGCAGTTCAAATCAAGTGTTCAGGACTTCATCATTTGTATAGAGGTATTTCATGTTATTCGTTCTCTTCAATTTGATCCACTTCATTGTTGTTGTTGTTATTATCATCATCATTATTATTATTTTGTAATGGGATGGGTTTCTGAAGCTACCCCTCCAGAACTCCTTTCAGGAGTGGCAGGGCTTTTTTTAAACATAGCAGCCAAGGTGGTGGACCCAAAGGGATCCGTGTGTTCTGCCACCTCTGTAACTCCCTCTGTGACAAGTTTCAGCCCAATAGCACTATGCCTTGTTGCAAAATGAGGCATATTTCTTTTGCATTTTTTCTCGTTAACATTTTGAAAATTCAATGGATGCAATTTGTTTGAGAAAAGTACAATACATGTACGGAATAGGCCTGGCATGGACTTGGAAACCATCCACATGGCCAATCCAGAGGGTCATATATCATATGGATGGTCTGGATTGGCTATAACAACTCTCAATGTGGCAAGAAAACCCTGCAACTCCTGAGAAAAGTCCTGGAGTGTAGCTCCAGAAAACCTTTTCCCCTATTATTATTATTATTTGATGAGTGATTGGAACCACTATATGCAGCAGCGGAGCTCAAGGAGGGGCACAATCCTTGTAGTATATGGTGGGTGTCCTAGATTTTGAAGGATTAAAATCTTAGAGGAGCACTTTAAAGAATTAAAATTTGAGGGGAGGCATTAAACTAAAATTTAAGGGTCTTTTGGAATCAAAAAAAATTTCTAAAAGAATTTTGAAAGTTGAAGGGGGGGGCGCACATGCCCCCTGGCTCCGCCCCCGACTACAAGTAAAATCTGCCGATCTTCTTTTTATATTATTTTTAAATGCATGCCATTATCTTTGCATTTCAGTTGCCTTTGGTCCTATTTCTGAATGTTATTCTCAAAAATCATTGCTAAAAACTTGTCAGAGAGAAAAAAATGTTGCTATTTTCTGTGGATTATTGGAGCTTTAATTATAGTTTGGTCAACCATTCTTTTATGCAGATCAATTTTATTTTCTATCCTTGTACTAAGATCTAGGATTTTGTAGTCCCCCACCCCAATACTGAAACATTCAATGTAATTTGCTTATAAAAAAAATGTAATTAAAGTTTGATCAGGGCTGGTTGGTTTACCTGGAGATCACAGATATAACAGATCCTGATACAGAACATTGAAGTTTAACGGGTTTATATGTTCTTCCAGCACAGATGGCCATTGCTTCCATTGTTCACCTCTATGTGTTCCCGGCCAAGCCATATGAGCTAATGGGAGACCGCTCTCCTGGAAGTGTTTCAGTTCTTGGAGACTATGCCTCTGTGGACTGTCCTCTAGATCCGGATGAGGTTAGGGACAGTGAGCGCCCCACAAAGCTACGACTACCCCAACCTGATGTTGATGTCAAGAGTGGAATGACAATCAGAGAAAGTGTCAAGGATGTAGTCTTTGGCGGTGGTGGATATGTAAGCTTTCTTCAATATTACTTCTTATTGTTCTTGATGAGCTACTGTGAAGGAATTACCTCGGTGATTCAAGGTATTCATTGGTGAGACTTTGAAGACCACAAAATAACAATGGGGTAGCTGTACATATGGCAGCATATGGTTGGTGTGTCAGACACAGTCACCCCCAAGAACAGTACTGCTTAGTACGAAAATTCTGAAGAATATATTGGACTTGGTTCATAGAAGTAAATAAAACAGAACATATATAGGTGATTCCAAAATAAAAATGGGTGCAAGGGTTGGGCCAGTTTGATAAGGTGGTAAACTCAATTATCGAAAGAAAAAGTGGTAAACTCGATGGGTGTTGATAGTTGATACCATGAGATTGGTTCAAAACCATCCTCATGCCCTTATATGCTAGCTCGCTAACCACTTTGCTTGCTTACACCAAAAAATTCCACTGTTCACTGTTTCCCACCTTGACCTTATTGGATAGTCAAGCAATGGAGAATGGTCCAGAAAAATAACTTCATGTTTTTGAACTGGAGATCATCTAGGTAGGATCTATTGAATGGTCTCTTGAGCTCCCACATGTGTATGCTATTTGTGTACTGTCCTTTATATTTTGCTTGACTGGTAGACTTTGGATTCTCTAAATACCTAAAATTTAAGCCAATGCTGGCAATATCTCCGCACGGTAACAGTGCCACCTGGTCCAAGAGTTTTGTTTAGCAAGTCTTTCTCGGATCCTATATTTAATTAAAGATCCGCTAAAATTGGTGTGCTTTATTACAGATTGTGAAGGATGTCAAGTTCACTGTAACCCAAGCAGTGGAGCCTGTGGAGAAGGGGTTCACACGGTTCAATGAGAAACTACACAAGATCTCCCAAAACATAAAGAGGCATGATAAGGAAAAGAGGAGAACCAAGGATGACAGTTGCATCGGCTCATCATCACCAACACGCAGAGTGATCCGTGGAATAGACGACCCCCTCTTGATTGGGAGCATTAGTGATAGTGGGATCTCGAGGTCAAAGAAACACCGTAGAAAATCAGGCTATACCAGTGCGGAGAGCGGGGGAGAAAGTAGCAGCGATCAAAGCCATAGTGGGTATCAAATACGTGGATGCAGATGGGTGACCAAAGATTAGTTGGAGAAGACGATCAAAACAAGAAGAAAATTGATGAGAATTGGTAAGGCGTAACCTGGGGATTGGGCATATGGCAGATTTCGATCACTAGTGATGAATTTTGTTCTCACAGTGAAGTTGCACAGGTATATTTATAAATAGAGATTCATTGGAGCCTTTTCCACAATTCCACTTCACAATGTTGGTTGAATGTGTACATAGGCTGGTTGGCTCTTGGCTCTTGGCTCCTTTTTTCCTCAGAAGCTGTGGTGGTTGGTTTATGCAGGGGATTGGTGAATTCATGATTCATGTACTTATCTATTATTATTAGACCTCCCATGAGTTCTGTATGTTTAATAGAGCTCCTCAAAATGATTTTTTTTTTATTATAAACTCACGTTGAACCTCCTTGTCCTACCAGAGTCGACACTCTTTATGGGTTATTCGGCAGCTACTTAAGAAGTGAAGTAATGCTGAATGACAAATTGAATGTGTTGTTTGCAATGACATAGGTTGCTTCTTATGAATTCTCTCTCTGACTACCTTCACTCAATGATATGCCCTCGCGTACTAACTCTTAGCCAGGTTTAAAGTGGAAAGCAGCCGCATTCTGTCGCTACAATTGGTTGGTGATGAAACTAACTGTAAGGGCCTGGTATCATTTCATTATCTACACAAGTAAAATTTCTTGGAAATAAAAAAATGGTTAATTTGGTTGTCAGTGAAGAGAATGGTCATGAATATGTTCTTTAAAAGAATGTTTTTGAAGCTTTCCAATTATCAACGCTGGATAGCTCACCCACAACGATTTCCTCCGCCTCATCTGCACAACCACACCTTCCAACACCGCGTGTTGTTTTCAAAACATCATAAAAAAAAGTAGTAAACTATCCTAAATAATCCCATAATCTTATATTTTTCAAAATGTCACATAAAAGTTAAAACTCACCTCTTCGAAAATGAAGATTTTTTTTTCAGTGTGGAATTTCTTTTTTTTTTTCAGAAAGCAATCCCATAAGAGTTGCTTATGTTATTAGATTAAGAGAAACAATAAATAGCTTCAATACTGGTTTGTTACTGCCCAGTTAAATCAGTCATGCAGCCATTTTAGTGATGAGAGCAAAAGGTAAACAGAACGTTCAGGGTCAAAGACGCAAGGCGGCGGTGAAAGGGGGAAACGTAACAAAATATGACCAAGTTTTCCCCCTGCAGGGGGTGATACAAATTTTGCCTAATTTTTTAACCTTGAATTATTTTAGAGGCACGTTTCACCCAAATGTTTGCATAAAATTTTCTGGATCTTGCAGGGGCTGGGTATGACAAGGCATCCATTGATTGTATTATACGTGAATTTAGGAGAAGAATGCACTGAGACTGGTTCAAGGGTATGAGAAAGGGGGGGCACCCAAATGTTTGCATAATTTTCTGGATCTTGCAGGGGCTGGGTATGACAAGGCATCCATTGATTGTATTATACGTGAATTTAGGAGCTGAGACTGGTTCAAGGGTATGAGAAAGGGAGGGGGGGGGGGAAGAGATCACAAATACACTCGACTTCTCAACCTCCCCTCACCGTCACTAACACTCCCATCAGCCACCGTTTTGATGGGGTTGATCACAAATACACTCGACTTCTCAACCTCCCCTCACCGTCACTAACACTCCCATCAGCCACCGTTTTGATGGGGTTTAAAGCAGGATGTCAAAAATCTAAAAAAGCTCATTCATATTATATGACAAGTGTGATCTGGTTCTGTGATATAGCCCACCCATCACCACCCATTAAGGATGACGTACCCAAACTTCAATCTCTGACAACCTCTCAGGTTGTCGACCATACTTGTATCATACATCAATCCAAGCATTCACTACTAATGAGGTCACTCCATCGAATGGTTAGAATTCTCTTTGGTAAAATGTTTTTGATCATAGCTCATCAAAGAGGTCCCCGCCAATTGACAAGACCGAGCATAGTACATAAAAATGAGCACAAATAGCAACCAAATTGCATACACTCAGTCTGTCTGCAACATTAAAAACTTTCCACAAGCAGCAAACATAATTGAAGGTACAGCAGATTCCTATGAATTATATTTTGTATGTGTGCATAGACATGTATGATCTAATGCACATTCTTGTAAACAGAGACGAAGGGTGTTCGGGTACTAAAATTTCAGGCTTTATCCCAGAAAAGCATATTCCATAAAAACATATTCCATTAATATTTCACCAAAAAAGGGCATCCGCGGAACCAGTATGCCTTGCTCACTCTATTACAAATAATACCATGTAGATGAAACACTTGGCAGTTCAAGAAAAAGAAAGATTAGATCCAAAAAGCCCAAAACATCATACAAGGTCTAAGGATGTGGACAAAAGGCTATTGGAGTATCACTGCATCCAAAGTTATGATTGATGTGTTAATGATCAGATGACATCTACTATAAAGATGCCAATTACTTACACCATCTCTTTTGGCCATCATGATCAGGGATCCTTGAGAGAAGAAATTGTGTACCCTCTATGATAAGATAAGTCATCACACTACAGTGGGCAGAATTCCTTTCTGCGGATTAGATTACCTCCGTACAGGTGGCACAACACCCCTACCGGGTGGAGCACCACGGCCAGCAGCCTGAGCCTGCATAGGAAAAAAAGGACAAGTAAACATGTCAAAACATTGTAATCTATTACTTGACCATGGACTCTCTACGACGTAATCACGTTCATTCATTAGGCAACTCAAGTTCTCCACACACACATACCCAATGCTAGCCTAATAATATTAGGTGGGCTCTCCAACATGGCCATTATACTATACTCCAAACAATGTACAGGAGATTAAGGGGCATAACTATCACGTATTTCTGTATCCTTTTACTGGGGTCGGGGGCAAAGATTTCTGGTTTCCTGAATTACAGTGGTTCCAAGTTCAAACAGAACAAGTCTTTCTTTATTCCTTGTCTTTGAGCAAGTTATGTATGTGGAAATAATAAAAATCGCAAACAGAAAAGAAAACTTACTCTGGCCCGCATTGCAACGGCACGACCACGGCCAACTCCAAGAGATGAACCCTTTCCCTTCAAGAAGTCAAGAGAAAGTTAAATAGATCAGAAGAGAGTCTTGGCATTCAAAATAAAAGAAAGAAGAAAGCACATGTACACACATACCTTGATTCTAGCATCCAGGCGTTTGAACATTGGAGCATTTTTTAGCATATCTGGTATGACCATAAACCTGTAATTTAGGGTTTGATGAAAGTTAATCACTAACAAGTTTCCATAATAAATATATTGTATTTTCTTTTGAGTGGTAAAAGATATATATTAGAAGAGGGCAAAATATATTGTATTTTCTCAATAACAAAATAATGATGTTACCTGACTTTGCTACCCCGGATGAAAACGTGCTCAAGCTGTGAGACCTTCCCATCCTACAGAGAAAAAAATGGAATCAGCGATAAATGAGAGGTCGCGATATAGATGAAATGAAGAATACCTAGAGGTTCAGACACATAAAAGGAACCCTCAATATGCAACAAGCCAACAAGTTAAGTGCATTCTTTAAGCAAAGTGTATATAAGTAGTTTGTCGCGAATACAGGATTCAGATTCATATAATTGATAAATCCTCAACCCATCAGGTAAAACAAATGTGCTTAGTTGTGCACAACCTTGATAATTCTCTCTTCCACACTACTTGAATGCAATTGAAACTTGAAAGGCAACAATTTATACATTATAATATGCAAGCCCTACATTTGCATTCAATTCAAGAAGCATAAAGAAAATGATAAACGACACAATGTCAATCAAATTACAGTCCAACACTTGCAGAAACCAGCATTCAATTAGCAACTACAATGCCCAACTCGAAAAGTTAACCATGGCGTTGAAGGTGAAGCAATGAAAAGAAATCATTGCCCACATATGACACGAGATCATTTCTTCAGTCGAAAACATTTGAGAGACCACTATTTAACCATCAGTATTTCACGTATCAAACGGCCTAGTCTATGCATTTTAAAAGTGCTTAGAGCTTAAGCTTCCATTAAACACAATTCCTCAACACAGATGAGAATTCAATCGTTAACAAAGTGGTAATTCAGAAACCGACTATCACCAAGAATCACTGTATGTATAAAAAAAATATACAGATGAACACAATTATTTCAACTTCTTGTTAGGGTAAGGTTTTAAATTTCGGGCCGAAATTTCGGTTTTAGTCTATGTTACCCGAATACGGCAAGGACACGGGACTGACACGGTGTATCATAGGTTTTAGTGAGTACCGAAATCCTCGAAATATAGCTTTCTAAAGCGAAATCCACGGAAATTCGAAATTTCGGTTTTTGACCGCACCGAAATGGTTACCGAAATCGAAATTTAAAACCTTGTGTTAGGGTCATTATTCAAATCGACTGCTACTAAGGTTGATAAGCGGGAGGCGAGAAAGCAAACAGGAGTTACAAGACACAATTAAAATCAAGCAATTCCTAGAATGTGGGCTTCTTGGGAACTTCGGGGTTGTTCAGTGTTCAAGGTTCGACCCTTTAACAAAACGCATTCCTTACTAAAAACCACCAAAACAAACCCAAATTGACAAGAGGTAATAGATAATGCAGACGATCGCAGACATTACCAGCTGAGAGCTAGGGTTTTAGATATTCGGGTTCTCTGTAGTCTCTAAACTTCTGGTTAGTGTTCACTGAGGTGGTGGCCCAAAGGGCCAAAAGAGGTCCACTTGTTTCTGTACCTCACTCTCTTCCCATGTGGCCCAATAGTACTACGCCACAAGTTTCAATTACGGGCCTGATACTTGCCACATGGGAAGAAGGTGAGCTGGAGAAACACGTGGACCTTTTGGAACCACCACATCAGCTGTCACGTAAAAGTAACCTGACAGTGGAGATTTCTTCTCTACTAAATTCACAGAAAACACCAAATCTCATAAAGGTCACGAACCTAAAACCTTTAAAAAAAAAAATTAACGCCACGATACAAACGCGACTGAAGAGACTCCAAAAATGAAAGCTAGGGTTTTAAAAATCTTTAATGGGTTAGGATTTATGAAGGGTTCTAAAATTTTGGGTGTCTATCAAGCTTCAAGGGTTTACGAGTTTTCATCGATTTAAGCCTCTCAACTCATGAAACTGCTAAAAATGTAGCGAAATCAAAGCGATTGAGAAGCACCCAGGGTGGGAAAAAAAGAACGATCGATACTTGTAGTTCTCTAGGGTTTAACTGTTTAAGATCTAGGATTTATGCATCCGATTCGGAAAACGAAATACAAATATAGAGCAAAACAAGCAAGAAGGCAGAAATCATAATCTTAAAACCCTTGAAAAATAAGTGGAGTGTTACTTTGGCAGTGAAGGTAATGTTTTCGAGCTGACAATTCCAGTTGTCCTCGCACTCGATCATGCTTCCTCTGTAGAGCTCGCCGCTCTTCAGCTCCACTGTCACAATGTGCCCTGCCGCTTCATGCAGAAGCTTCACTGGTATTCCCAAGCTCCTGCTCATGGCTTCCGCTGCAGTTTCTCTCCCTCTCTGCTTTTTCTCTTTTTCAAACTCTAAACCCTAAACCTAAGATGAGTTCGAGTCCATTTTTGGTCACTAGGGATCGTATATTACCGGGTACTATACATTGATAGACCCTTTACAAATCGCCACGTTGCATAAGTTTTGGGCCCATTGCCGAGAAAATTTTTGAAGCAGCGAAGCATTGACCAATCAAGAGTAAAACTGTAAAACTGGCCCTGTCATCGGGAAATGACAGGGCAGCAGATCACGGCACCTGGATTTTGTACGGTTAGACCCCCTCGGCCTCACCGCACACGTACACAGGTGAGTCTTTTGGGGAAAATCTATGATACCTACTTCGGTATCAAAATTTTGATACCAAAGTCCCTCAATTTGCCACGTAGTAGACTTTTTAGGGCCCACTGACTCCATGAATATTTGGCCCACATCTTGGTGGACCTACACACCAAAAATCAGTATGATTAGTGATTCCTAGCCATTGGATTTGAGTACTTTTTCATCATGGGCTTGGACCCAACTCATCGGCCTGTTCATAAAGCCCATGATGAAAGTGCTCAAATCCTACGGCTGGAAATCACCAATCACGCTGATTTTTGGTGTGTGAGTCAACCAAGATGTGGGCCAAATATTCATAGAGTCAGCGGGCCCGAAAGAGTACTACGTGGCAAATTAAGGACTTCGGCATCTAAAATTTGATATCGAAGTCGATATCAAAGAACTGCCCCTCTTTTGAGCACTCTAGTACTCACCTGGGTACGTGTGTGGTGAGTCCGAAGTGACCAGTCCGTACAAAATACACGTGCTGAGATCTGCTGCCCTGTCATCTCCTTCAGGTCCGTCATCAAAGTTTTATCCGACCAATCACATTGCGCCACAATCCACAAACCTATAAATGCTTTTTGAATAGCAGATTGTGGCGTGGTGTGATTGGCCACTGCTTGACTATTTCAAAAATCCGTTGCCTCAAAAATTTTCTTCCCATTGCCTTTGAATGTTTGGCTCGTCGGACCTACAAACAAAAAAAAACAGCTTGATTGATGATTTCTAGACGTCAAATGCTAAAATTCATCACTAACTAATCTGAGTAAACCTTCAATGACACGACTGCAGCCAATATGAGCCACGAGACACATTCTTAAGAGGACTATGGATGTTTGGCCAATCACTAGGTGGACCTACAAACCAAAAATCAACCTGATTATTGATTTCAAACATTTGGATCTTTTTTTTTTGATAAGTCCAAAACTGCATTGATGAAAAGAGATCGAGAAGATCTCAAAGTACAAATGGATGATGAAGAAAAAATAGAAAAATCAACCCAAAATTTGATCTAATCGAAAAACCATGTCACTGAAAAAAATGTACCTCTCATCTCATGAGATACCTTACCTCAACGGTATAAGAGAGCATTGATATTCAGGATGACGTGAAAAAATGAGCTCTCCTTGCCTTCAAAGGTTATCTTATTCCGCTCCAGCTACACTTCCAAAATAATTGCTAGTGGAATCATCTTCCACAACAACTTTCCCTTGTCTGACATAGGAACCTTAGGCCAGCTTTCTATAACCACTCATATGCTTTTTCTGGAAAGACTCAAGCAACTCCCACCTACTTTAGGAAGAGTGTCCAAACCTGTCTGGCAAACTCACAATAAATTAGAAGATGATTAGTGCTCTCCCCACTTGCCTTGCACATAACACAATAGTCTACCAAGATCTATTTCCCAATGATCAAATTTTGTACAGTAAGGATCTTATTCAGGGTGGCAAGTCAAGCAAAAAAGCAGACTTTCAGTGGGGCTTTGGATTTTCAAATTTCTAAGCAAGGGTAACGGGTAGATGGCAATACTGATGTAGTAGATAATATCTCATATCGTGACTGGACCGAAAAATCTCCCATCTTGGAGTAGGTCCAGATCATATGGGCCTCCTCAGAATTACACACAAGATAATATTTCAAGCAATCATATTGGATGTCCATATTAAAAACTTGTCAACACCGTTGGATGTTCATATTAAAAACTTGCTATTTCAATGTTTTCAAAAAAATATTTTATAAATTAAATACCCATTTTTCAAGGAGCATTCAATGGTAGATACAATGTTTGCATACTTTTAAGTTTGTAAACGTAAACAGACTAGATTTCTCCGGATGGGATAATGAGGGTTTTATATGTTATGTTATAATGGTATAAAAGGTCCCTTAACGTTAAACGGTTAGAATCGTTAGATTATTATGAACTTAAAAAAAAACTCAATAACAATAAAATTAAAAATTAAAAAGCTTTTTTCCTTCAAAATAACAGTTATTATTTTAGTTACAAAAAAAAAAAAAAAAAATACTTCCATTATAACAGTTGTACAACGAAAAACGTATCGGGTTGGGATGTTACTAGAGTAGTAAGTCTGGCTCATGAGCCTGCGGCTTAGCCTGCCAATTTTTCAGTCTAGCCCGTGCCCTCGGCACTCCTCCATAAAGCATTTGCCAAAAATGAGTGTGAGTGGCTGAGATCCACCGTCCATTTGGCGGGTAAGATCTTGGCCTTTCTTTGTTGAAACATATAAGTGGGAGACAACCACTGTGTTATGGATGATTGGCCAAACATCCATACAGTTAGTGTCAAGTCTTTGGGCCGCTGACTTATCACATTTGGCCAACTCTTGGTGGACCCACACTAAAAATTAGCTTGATTGGTGATTTTAGTCATTGGATTGGAGAATTTTTTTATGGGATCATTTCTAGCCATTGGATCCAACTTTCACTCTGGTCCATGCCAACGGTGGTGGTGGTGGTGGTTGTGTCGTAGTGACAATGACAATGATAAAGAGTGGCAGTGATAGCAGCAGCAACGAATAGCATTGTGTTAAGAGGGGTTAGGGACAAGGATGATAGCGATGCGGTGACAGGCAGGAAGACCTGGTGACGATTCGAAATAACACGTGTCACACTTATTGAGGCCCAGTGGCCCACTGACCTATGAATGTCTACACCTTGATTGTAGCCATTGGATTTGAGCATTATTTTAGATTATTTATGGGCTCATTTTGTCTTTTATGTGTAAGATGAGTGTGTAAATGGGCCGGACTTGAGCTTGGCTTTTTTGTCTTTTTTCCGGTGAAAGGACCCGAACATGAGACTGGCCCAATGCGACCTCTAAAATTAAGAAACGTGTCTGGCTGTTCGACAGTCCTCACCCTCTCCACGCACCACGATTTCGGAGCATCCTTTCATCTTAATGATTGATCTGAAAATATCTAGCATATGTTCATACATCTGATTTACATCAAGCGACACAGATTCACTATTGCTATGGCTCGTCAAATGGTAGGGTCCACGTGATAGTATAGTTTGGTAAACCGTTCTTAGGTCTAGTTGACAAGGGACAAGTAAAACGATGGTCAGGGAAACCGCTGAATGGCTCCATATGGGACACGTGGCACATTTTTAGAGGACACTGACTGTATGGAGTAGAGTAAAACTTTGATGACAGGGGCTTGTCTTTGAGGCCGATGACAGCCCACAATATGAGCCACGTGGCACACTCTTATAGAACTCCGACCGTACGGATGTTTGGCCAATCCCTAGCTGGACCTACAAACCAAAAATCAGCCTGATTAGTGATTTCAAACCTTTTGATCTTTGTACCCTAAGTAATGGTCAATAATGCTCAACCACGGTTAAAATCAACCCATGTAAATGACTCCAATCCAACGCCTGGAAATCACTAATCATGTTGATTTTTGGTTTGTAAGGTCCACCTAGGGATTATCCATGAGTAAAACTTTGATGACAGCAGACTGTCATCAAGACAGCCCACAATATTATGATTATATGAGCCATGTGGCACACTCTTAGAGGACCGCCAATCCCTAGGTAGACCTACAAACCAAAAATCAACATAATCAGTGATTTCTACGCGTTGGATTGGAGTCCCTTTCGTGGGTTGATTTTAACTGTTGGAATTTGGGCATTATTGACCATTATTTTGGGTACAATGATCAAAAGGTTTGAAATCACTAATCATTCTGATTTTTGGTTTGTAGGTCCACCTAGGGATTGGCCAAACATCAACCTCTAATAGTGTGCCACGTGGCTCATATTGTGGAGGTCAGCGGCTTCGCTGACCGTTGCGGTCAGGGAAGTTTTACTCAGACTTTGATTCCTCTCGTGGCCACCCGTCAGGTGGAAGATGTGCCTTGCTTCTCTTTGTAAAAGCAAAGATCTAGAGGGCCCGATCCAAGTGCAAGCCTTTCAATTTAGATCGTTAGATCAGTGGGCCATTACACAAAAACGAACAATTCTCCAATCAATGAGTGGCAACTCAAATGTCTCCCCTCTAGAAATGAGAGGGAAAGAGAGACTGTGAGAGGGAAAGAGTGAGAGCCACCTGAGACTGAGAAGATGTACAGTTCTTCTGGTTTTCCTAGGGCACCTGTTCATGGGTTTTCACCACTTACACATAAAAGTTGCAGAAAGGTAATTCAAGTTGTTCGTTCAGTTTTGTTTGATTTCGGAGTGTTTTTAAGTGTGTTTGGGATTGAATTTATGTTTGTTCTGCATATGGTTCTTAAGATTCTGCTGAGTCAGATCATAGGGTGCTCCCTTTCCATTTCTTCAGAATTAATTTTATGTTTGGGATTGACATAATGGTTTTTCTGCAAATGGGTATTGAGATTCTACTAAGTTGGATTTATAAGTTCTTAGACTTGGTGTATATCTGGGATTAGATTTTTGGGTTTTCTGCAAATGGGTCTTAAATTAATGGGTCTCTCTCTCTCTCTCTCTCTGTAGATGGGTGTTCGTTGTAATTGAATTGATATTTAGTGGTATTTGATTCTGTTTACCTGGATCAATGGGTTTCTGAACTCCCTTAGTTGTGCCATTTTGATATTTAGCTAAACTCGATTAATGGGTTTCCTACGTATATGAGTGTTGTTGTAATCTGATTGTTATTCATCAGTATTTTATTATGAACTCTCCTTATTAATGCCATTTTGATATTCTGCTAATTCGGATAATGGGTTTCTTTTTAGGAATCAATGTAAATGGGTGGTGTTGTAATTGGGCAGAGATTAAATGTTTTTATTTTGTTTTATCTGGATTGATGGGTTTCTGAATTCCCTTGATTATACCAGTTTGAATTCAATTAGCAGTCTCTTTTATGTAAAAGGGTGTTATTGTATTATGACTGAGACTTAAAACATATTTGATACTACTAACCTAGATTGATGGGTTTCTGAATTCTTTTATATGCCGTATTATGGATTCTTTTTTCAAATGTTGTATGATTCAGAATATTAGAACATGCTTAGGATTCCATTTATGTTTTTTCTGCAACTAGTTCATGATATTCCGTTAAGTTGGATTAATATAATTATCTTCATTTTTTGTTCATTTGGAGTTACTGGGTTTGAGCCTGTAGCTCAATTGGTTGATGTACTGTACTGCTACTATGAGACTGCAAGATCCCAGCATATGAACCCAAAAGAAAAAAAATATGTTTATGTGGATTGGTGGGTTTCTGAATTTCATTTTTATTCACTCTATGCAATCTACTTTTCAGTTTGCCTGCTTTTGGTTGTTTTAACATGCCTGGGATTGAATTAATATTGTTTCTGCCAGTGGATCTTGATTTTGCAAAATTGCTTAACCTTTTTTTTTTTTTTTAATTTATATGGGTAGTTTTATTATCTGATCAGGATTATTAGATGTTTTGTTTCTGTGTACTTGATATTCACTAGATTAATGGGTTTCTTTATCTGGTTCCCATTACCTCCCTTTTCATTAAGTGTGGGGATTTGGGACATTTTTTCTTTTTGTGAGTGAGCTGGGATTTTGGACATTTATTGGTGCTATAGGAAATAGTCCACAAAACAACTTTATTGATGAAATGGTAGGGATCATCTCACTGGCGTGGTTTTGGGGCTTTGACTCATCTGATGGTAATCTACCTATTGTTTGATGGCTGACAGCAAATTATACCACATACTAGACGATATAAGATTCTCTTCACGTTCTTCTTTAATTGCAGATAACATCAGCTCAAGTTTGCCTTTCTCAGTAGAAACCTTTACACATAAAATCCATTACTTAATACTAGATCTTGGATACAACCCATTATATATCCATTATTATATAAGTACAATTTTCTTAAGTAACAAGCACACTTGCAATCCACACATCCTATTTTTCAGGCGTGCCATCTATATTTACATGTCTATTGGGTGACACTGTTATGTTTTGGCACTTATGTTTGTGGATTTTAACTTTAATTAGTGTACTCATGGTCTGTGTAAAGTTCCATTTATTTTTATCCACAGGCTTCCAGAGACTTCCGGTGCCTTGCCAAACTGCAACCAACCTGGGTATCCCATGGATCTAAGAAATTGCTTGGGCAGTGTTCATTCCTGTCCTCACAAAGACTCTCAATACATGGGAAGGTATCTTAACATTTCCAACACGGTTGAATGAAACTATACAGGCTGATTAAGGGGAGGTAAAAAGTAAACGGGTTTAAAATGTTTTGTATCTAAAACAGTGGTTCAAAAGAAATGCAATTTGTAAAGAACTACTTCAAAAGTACTCTGTGGTATCTGATACTAAACAAAACTTTAGTTTTCATATTTAATATTGACTCTTTTATATACTAGATATTCTCAAGTTGGGATTGGAGCATGGGAAGAAGCCATTCTCAGCCTTTGCCTCACACACGGTGTCACACATCCAGGTGGTTGGGACACATCGAGTGTCCACCATTAGATGGTTCTCTCCAAGGAGATCCAACTGCGATGATCCTAACAATCTGATCTTCATATTCTGAGGAGGATAAAAAAAGATAAGAGTGCATGATCCAGAAAAAAAAATGTTTATAGCATGGTTGAATTCATCCAAATGAATCCAAATGGGTCACTGTTTGACCTGAAAAAACACCTCTATGCATATGGCGGAGGCATGGACTACCCATTCTTTCCTTCCTCACATCCTGACACGAGTTTCCCATTCATGTGTTGGCTTCTTTTTTTTCTTTTTTTCTCTAAAGGAAATAGAAAGTATGAAAAGAGATCAAAATGACTTCTAAATGGATTGGTCCATTAAATAAATGTCTTATTGCAAATATTTTGGAAATTTCAGCAAAGAGACATCTTTGGCAATAAAATGCAAAACTATCTTCCTTCAGAAAAACGAAATTCCTTTTATTGAACTAATATTTAAATTATCTTCAGCATGAGTAAGTCCTGATCTTTTGCTTTGGCTTTACTAGGTTGAGCACAATTCTGCAATCTCAACTCTTTTAAAAGCTGACAATGTAGCAATGACACCCATTGAAGAAGATACCGAACACATTGGTATCCTAAGCTTGGATCCAGGCTTGGAACCATATAAAGATCACTTGGGATATAGATTAAGGAGATATGTGGAGCAGAAAATGGTGATTGAAAAATACGAAGGGAGTCTCGAGGAATTTGCACAAGGTCAAATTTTTATATTGAACATGCATATTTTTCTTTACGGTGGTCTTTATATGCATGTGGAATAACATGTATTTATACAAATTGTAATACTCTGGGGTCTCCGTCATACTTGTGGGACACAAGCACATCTATCTGGCTGTTAATCCTTGGTGACCCACTATGAGATCAATTTGCCAAAAAATTCCCTACCAGATGATTTAACTTTTTCAGCAAGTGCATTCGTTTGAATGTCAAAAGAATGCGGTCCACAAAAAGTTCATTTGTCAGATCTTTAATATCATCCGATCTGGTTGATCTCAGGGTAGGAAATCTAGTTGGCATATTGATTGGAGTCTTTGAAGGCCCTGTCATGTTTACACCTTTAGATATTTTACAAAAAATGATGGTAGGCATTACTTTGCCTGGATAAAAACTCTTGACTGGCTGCTCGTTTCCTTTTATAGGTTATCTGAAATTTGGTTTTAACAGAGAACAAGATGGCATTGTGTACCGTGAGTGGGCCCCTGCTGCACAGTGAGTTGTTTGACCATATCTATGGTATTTGCATAGTTTCTATTTTTCGTCTTTAATTTGATCCTATTCTTGGTTAAGGTTGGCCTTCATTATCTGGTTATAGCTTCATTGTTCTTTTTCTGGCATTACGTACACATGCATACGTGCTAGCATTCCCCAACTGGCCGCCTCCATATCATCATTGGACACTGATCATACTGACCTTACGTTGTTGTTAACTCTTCAATGCACAATTGCAATTCGTGCACTAGAGTCTCTTCACATCTGTTCACGTTAGCCACATTTAACATATGTTGAATTCCAGTACCCTACAGATTCGAGTGCAAGACCCTTAATTGTAAATATTTTTTGTTCAGGTTTTAAGTTTTGACTTCTACCCTTATCAATAGAAAGTATTTATATTTGAAAATATAACTATATTTATTTACATTCTGAAATAGTAAATCTTAGATATATGGTATTAGTATATAACCCACTACAACTCTATTATTATATATTGCAGAAAATATAAGTGCCAACATTGATTAACATGCGCAGTTGCACTTTTTGTTTAAGTGTTGACTTGGGAGTGCCATCTTTCCTTTATGTAGGGAAGCACAACTTATTGGAGACTTCAATGGATGGGATGGTTCCAACCACAGGATGGAAAAAGACGAATTTGGTGTTTGGACCATAAAGATTCCTGATTCTGGTGGAAATCCTGCCATTCCACACAACTCAAGAGTCAAGTTCCGTTTCAAGCATGGGAACGGAGTTTGGGTTGATAGAATTCCTGCTTGGATCAAATATGCCACAGTGGACCCGACAATATTCGCAGCAGCATATGATGGGGTATACTGGGACCCACCGCCTTCAGAAAGGTGCTAAATCCTATTCATTTTGTACTTCATCTTCTCAAATTAAAACCTTTTAAAGCAAAAAATGTAATAGACCTGTTCTCATTTTTGTCATGCAGGTATGAGTTTAAGTATGCTCGCGCTCCAAAGCCCAAGTCTCCCCGCATATATGAGGCTCATGTTGGTATGAGTAGCTCAGAATCCCGCATAAATTCATACAGAGAATTCGCAGATGATGTGTTGCCTCGGATACAGTCAAATAATTATAACACAGTCCAATTGATGGCTGTGATGGAGCATTCCTATTACGGATCCTTTGGCTATCATGTTACAAACCTTTTTGCTGTTAGCAGTAGATCTGGGACCCCCGAGGACCTCAAATATCTGATTGATAAGGCTCATAGCTTAGGTTTACGGGTTCTGATGGATGTTGTTCACAGCCACACAAGTAACAATGTCACTGATGGGCTTAATGGCTTTGATGTTGGTCAAAGTGCGCAGGAGTCCTACTTTCACACCGGAGATCGGGGCTACCATAAGTTGTGGGATAGCCGATTATTTAACTATGCTAACTGGGAAGTCCTTCGGTTCCTTCTATCCAACTTGAGATGGTGGGTAGAGGAGTTCAAGTTTGACGGGTTCCGATTTGATGGAGTAACTTCAATGTTGTATCATCACCATGGAATCAACATGGCATTCACAGGGAATTATAAAGAGTATTTCAGTGAGGCTACTGATGTGGATGCTGTTGTTTATTTGATGCTGGCCAATTTCCTGATCCATAACATCTTGCCGGATGCAACTGTAATTGCTGAAGATGTTTCGGGTATGCCTGCTCTCTGTCGGCCTGTCTCTGAGGGGGGTATTGGCTTTGATTACCGCCTGGCAATGGCCATTCCTGACAAGTGGATTGATTACTTGAAGAACAAGAAAGACGAAGAGTGGTCGATGAAGGAAATTACGTTAAGCTTGACAAACAGGAGATACACGGAAAAGTATATATCGTATGCTGAGAGTCACGATCAGGTATTTGGGTGCATTTTTTTGGGTGAAAGTCCCTCTCTGAAAGGCTTTTGTTGGGGTACACCCTAGAGTTAATTGAATGGTCAATGTTGCAATTTTATGGTCACATGTTCAATCACAGCTCCCTTTCCCTGAAAAGAAAAAGAAATAAATAAAAAAGAAGAGGAAATCTAAGATACCATCTGGAAGACTGTAAGGACGGTCTACCAGTAAATAGTGATACAAGCAAAGCAGTGTGCATGAGGCAGGATGCAATCCTCCATTCAGTGGGTCCTCCTAGGAGAACTCATGCCAAATATTGATATCATCGGATAACTGCAACCATCTGTTCTATAGACTTTTTCTCAGATTGATTGCTATAGTTTTGACTGTCTAAAAGAGTGCAATTTTACTTATCAATCCTTAATGACAATGTGGGCTTTTTATACTATTGCACAGGCCATTGTGGGTGACAAGACCATTGCGTTTTTCCTAATGGATAAAGATATGTATTCTGGCATGTCTTGTTTGACGGATGCTTCTCCTACTATTGAACGAGGGATTGCACTTCACAAGGTTTGTGCTTTATTCGTTTATAGTGATTGTTAGCAGAATGGGGTTGAGTCCATAGGTCAATTAGTGGATGTACTGTACTGCAATCATGAGGTTGCAGGTTCAATCCCAGCTCAATTATTGGAAATGTGTATGACACTGGCTTTTTTTATGTTTCTAAGACTGTTTTCTATGATTAAGTTTGAGGATTCTCTTGATTTGCCTATGATTTCACATGCTGTTTTCTGATGGATATTATACTTCTCTGATTCTCAAAGTTATCATATTTTTTTTTACAGATGATTCATTTCATAGCAATGGCATTAGGAGGCGAGGGCTACCTCAATTTCATGGGAAATGAAGTAAGCACAACCCCCTCAACCCAACCCACAGATGCAGACATGCTGGCATTTAAGATATTGTCTGATAAAATATGTATCAGAGGATGAATATCAAGTTTATCATGTGGGCATGGTTTAAAATTTCGGAATGTTTCGTTTCGTTTTGTAATGTTTTGGAATGTTTCGGTTTGTTTCGCCGAGACAAACCGAGACAATCCGATACAATCCAAAAAAATAAAAATAAATAAAAAATATAATTTAATGATTTTGAATAATATTTCGGAATGTTTCGTAATGTTTCGGAATGTTTCATAATTTTTCGTAATGTTTCAGAAATGTTTCGGAAATTTCGTTTTTTCAATGTTTCGTTTCGTTTCGGAGTTTGTATCGGTTTTTCACTTGACCGAGACATTCCTCCGAAACGAAATTTTAAACCTTGCATGTGGGTGATGAAGTGTTTAAAAGTAAAATAAACTGAGCACACACACCGATTTATTATATCTTTCATTTCCCTTTTCCATTCGTATTGGTTATATAAATTTATTTTCATTTATTTTATTTTATTTTTACAAAAGGAGTTCACATCATGTTGTCTGATATGAATCAGTGTTTTAGCTGGCTTATTCTTCCTCTGATACCTACTTTATCCGCTTACTATTTTATGCATCTTCCAGTTTTGTAACCAACTTCAATTTCTTCTGTCATGATGCCTCTTAGTTTGGTCATCCTGAATGGATTGACTTTCCAAGAGAAGGAAATGGTTGGAGTTATGAAAAATGCCGACGCCAGTGGAACCTGGTCGATACAGATCACTTAAGATACAAGGTTTGGAGTTATATTATTTCACGTTTAGCTGCCTGTGGGCTTGCACAACTGTGACTGTATATGCTCTACATAGTACTTAAGTCAGGACATTGCATATTGGACCTTCATTCCTGCCTAGCTCTGTATATATGGACTTGCAAAGGAATCAGGACCTCCATCCCACTTTCGAGATCTCCTAAGCCAAAAGTCATCCCAGTTTTGATGACCTTAACCGTCTGATCTGTTGCATTCATTTGGACAATCTGGAAAAATATTGTGAATGTTCTACAAAAAGTTCAATATGTCAGATCGTCAAATCATATGGGTTTAAAGCCTAGGACATCTCTGTGGTGGGATTCGTCAAATGGTGGGTTCCGATCCCTCTGCATATGCAGCATGTGTAAGGCTGGTAGGTTGTGCATGTGGACGTCCTGAGCTAAATATTCTTCTTATTGAAATGAATATATGTGTATTTCTTTTGGTTTCCAATAAATAAGTTCCAATATAAGCCTTCTCCATTTTTCCTGGAACAAATGCAGTTTATGAACGCATTCGACAGAGCTATGAATTTGCTTGATGATAAATTTTCGTTCCTTGCATCGAAAAAGCAGATTGTCAGCGACACAAATGAAGAAAACAAGGTGAGGAATACTGATTATTAGACATTCTTTTTTTTAACTTTCCAATAAAATATATTCTTTTCCCATTTTCTCGGCTGAGCAGTTCAAATAAAATGCCCTAAATATTTTAATAGGTTTTGATAGACTGCTTTTGATGTACTTAATCTTGAGACTTTATGGATATATTTATACGTAGATTCACATTACTGAAACTATTGAATCTTTGAGATGTTTCGATTTTCTCCATCATATGTTTCGCTTTATGGTTAAAATGAAAACCATATGATCTGTTTAGTGATTCCAACACATTGCATTCACCCTATGTTATGTCAAACCACCTTTTCCTCTACAAAAATATAGGGTTAATCTAGTAACAAGAATGTCCAGTGAGGTTTTGATTAATAAATATGGCCACTATACCCTTTTACTTTCAACTTGTTAAGTTTGCTTTTAAACATTGAATCATTGATTGCCTTTTGTTTTGTTATGTTTTTTCAGGTTATTGTGTTTGAGCGTGGAGATCTGGTTTTTGTCTTCAATTTTCATCCAAAGAATACGTATGATGGGTATGTATTTATGTTGCATGGATTCTATTAAATGGGCGTAGTACTTGTGTCAAACATGTGTTGGTATTTGATATGACACGGATTCTTGTTGACACTTCTAAATTTTGTTTTATCTTTTATTTCCTTGCAAGGTACTAGTCGACATTTGTCGTAGACAAGGTTTAAAATATCATTTCGTCTTGTTGTCTCGGTAAGCTGACTAGACGAGATGTTTTGATCGAGACGGTACAAGATGAAACAAGACAATAAAAAAACACTATATGCCCTGATAAGAATAAACGCCTTTTTATGCTTAATTAGGGTACTTTTTTTATTTTTTAGCTTTTATGTGTCACACCCCCAATCATAGTTTCCGAATTTCGAGGTTTGAAATGAATACATTGAAATATGTTGAAACATACAAGCTTGGGTACACGGCATATTGACAAAATGATTTCATTATATTAACTAAACTATCACATAAAAAACTTTTCACATCTACTTACTAAAGAATGGAGATGTGAACATTCGTACATTACACCCTAAACTAAAATACATCATCTATACATCATACTAAGAACTAAAACAAACTGAAAGGGACATAAGCATGTACAAGTCAGCCTGTAATTTTGGCCCGTCGGGCTGGGCCTAGTCTAAAGTGCCGGGCCGGACCAAATTCTAGGGCCTAGGCTTGGGCTCTGCCCAAGGCCCGTAGGGGGGTAGACCTCAAGTCGGGCCTCGGCCTCAAGGGCCAAAATTACAATTAGAAAAATCAGGATGGTTGGGCCAATCTCGGGCCGGCCGGGCCTCAAGGGGGTAGGCATAGACCCGGACCGAGGACCATATTGGGTCGAGCCGCGGGCCACAATTACAGGCTGATGTACAAGTATAAACATAAAGTCTTTGTCACTTGGTACAACTTAACCTGTACAAATAACTAGCATATTCCACTAGAAATCAATAACTATAAAAATCTTAATTTCGAAATCTAAATGCAATTAATCAAATATATATGAGGCAAATTATACTTAATAAAATCAATATCATGTAATAAATTCATTAAAATAGTTGAAAATATATGAAGATTGGACCATTGCATCAAAAGATCATTGAAAAATTCGATTCTTTGAAAATTTAAATTAATAAACAATTGATCGCCTAAGATAATCCCGTAGGATGCACTCATAGGCTCAACAATTGATTGGTACCATAGGTTTAGGGTCTTTCACCCAAGGGGTAGCCATGCCTCATACTTAGCATGCACTATAATTGAATTAGGGTATTTAACATAACGATTAACTGCAGGTCTAAAATCATTAACATCGAAGACTATTAAACGCAAATAAGAAATCATTAACATCAAAAGCATTGAATTCTCTCTCTCTCTCTCTCTCTCTCTATATATATATATATATATAAGAATCAAATCTTGAATTAATAGACTTTTAAGTTGTTTAGTTACAATACCAAACATTTGGTTGGTGACCATCGATAACATAAATAATCGTGTGTTGGCTTGAAACTTATGGCTGTCCAAAAATCTTCTTAAGCAATTTAAAATTAAAGAAAAACAAGTTCCCAAATATCTATAGAAATCAAGCACATTGAAACATATTCTAGAGGACAATAAGAACATGAATTCGAACCATAAATAGCTCGTACTAACAACACCAAAATTAGGATAATAAAAATCATATAAGTTTGAGAATCAAATAAAAGTTAGGGTTGTCTAAAATCAAGAATCATTGAAAAACCTATCTAAAATCAAATATTTAACAAAACACACACACATATAGAGTAGGGATTAATTGAAACAATTGACTTGAGGGATACGTGCACTTAGGCAGAAGATGATAGTGGTTAAGGACACTGACACGAGTATATATATTAATAGACTTTCAAGTCCTTTAATTACAATACCAAACATTTGGTTGGTGACCATCGATAACGTAAATAATTATGTGTTGTCTTGAAACTTATGGCTATCCAAAAAATCTTCTTAAGCAATTTAAAATTAAAGAAGAATGTTCCCAAATCTCTATAGAAATTAAGCTCATTGAAACATACTCTAGAGAACAATAAGAACACAAATTCGAACCATAAATAGCTCGTACTAACACCTCCAAAATTAGGATGGTAAAAATCATATAAGTTTGAGAATCAAATACTAGTTAGGCTTATCTAAAATCAAGAATCATTGAAAAATATATGTAAAATCAAATGTTTAACAAAATACAAGTTAGGCACAAGATGACATTGGTTGAAGACATTGACACGGATAGGCTTCCAAAAGGGAAAAAGGTCTCTGAGAGTTGTTTCATGGATTTGAAAGAGAGTATTTGGGTTCTCCCAATAACAAAAAAGTGTATCATACCTAAATCTAATTGGGGTTCGTGGTGGTGCAGGAATAGGATCAGAAAAAAGAGGGAATCTAGTTGTAAGATATCTAATGAAACCGTAGCTGGAATTGAGATCTCATTCAAAGAGAAAGATGCCAAATATATAGAACCCGCACGAAAGGTGTAACGATTTGGGCACTGTCTCGGAGAGAGGCTCGGTGAAATAGACATGTCTGAAGATGTGGACTACTCGCACCTAGATAGAAAGACCCTATGAAGCTTTACTGTTCCCTGGGATTGGCTTTGGGCCTTTCCTACGCAGCTTAGGTGGAGGGCATGCAAAGGTTTTCTACGGGGCGTAGGCCTCCCAAAAGGTAACGGAGGCGTGCAAAGGTTTCCTCGGGCCGGACGGAGATTGGCCCTCGAGTGCAAAGGCAGAAGGGAGCTTGACTGCAAGACCCACCCGTTGAGCAGGGCCGAGTTTATGGAGATTATGTTGGATAATAAAACAGTATAGTGAGTTGTACATATCGTGGAGACCATCCTCGCAAAATTAATATGTTCTGACATTCCTAACCTCGTGAAAAGTTTACTAAGTTGAAAAATCCAGATTGTCCAATTTAACCATTACTAAAGATTAACTTTTTATATGGTTAGTAATGTTAGATTAGACTTCTCTAACTCATTTTGTGACTTCAATTCTGAAACCTACAGGTATAAAGTTGGATGCGACTTGCCAGGAAAGTACAGAGTTGCCTTGGATAGTGATGCTTGGGAATTTGGTGGATTTGGAAGAGTAAGAACCCTCTTTCCAAACCAATGTATGCTTTTTTTATATTGCCGGAATAGAGTAAAATAGGATAAATAAGGATTGGTTTGGGAGTGCTAATGCTTTCATTCTCAGATTTAATTGCTTAAAGTATGAGGTAATCTAAGGACGGTCTATCAATAACATAGTGGTGTAGGTGGTGCATGTACAGGGTGTGAGGGACTCATTTTGATGGTCCAACTGGGCTATATCCAAATCAAGTCAGATGATCCTGACTGTCCAATATGTCAATGTTTCCCTATAATAGCCAATCTCAATTTCTAGGATACTTGGCTACTTCTCAAATTTTACATTGTTATTTTCCCCTGTAATGGGAAAGGTGTTTATTTGAGGTTAGAATCACTTAATTCTGCCTATCCAGTTATGTGGGTCTCGAAGATCAGATTTTGCTAATATAACTAATCCTTCAGTTATTGTTGATCCCTCATCTATTTCTTGTATATAAATTGGATATTTTCCCATCACAGGTGGGTCACAATGTGGATCATTTCACATCCCCGGAAGGGATACCTGGGGTGCCGGAAACTAATTTCAACAACCGTCCCAACTCCTTAAAAGTACTGTCACCGGCACGCACATGTGTGGTACGGTAGTTTCTTTTCACTACATTCTCTTTTTGGAATTTGTATTTTATGTTTTCAGGGGATTATATTTTATGAGGCCGAAAATATCTGTTGCCCCTTTCTGAAAGTGGAAAATATATGTGGTTATGGTCTGCATCCTTTTTAGACCCATAGGCATGTTGTGGAATTTCGCCAGCGGCGAGCTTTAGCCTGCACTCTTCGTCCCAAGCCTGGGTAAAGGAGGGGGTTTGCATCAGGTTGGCGGCTGGTGGAAAACTTTTGCCGAGTACTTACATGGGTATTGATTTTTCATTGATGTTAGGCATGTTGTGGTGATGAAGTATATTGCCCTTGTTGAAATTTAGGTTTATTATAAGGTTGAAGAAGGTCTGGAAGAGAATGATGGAGAGTTGTTAAATGATAATGAGACAGTAGTAGCAGGTGTGGTGGCTCAGCAAGAGATTATTGAAGAATCAGCTTCTGTTAAAGAAGAAGTTGGCCCAAGTAACATGGAAGATGAGGTCGAGGAGGTGGGAGATGATGCATCAGATGACTGGGAGCCATGATTCTTATCAGACCCATATTCCAATAAAACCAGTATATATCGCCATATGTACAGTTGTTCATAAGGTACATATTGATGGAGACTCGGGTGCGTTTTTTGTCCTGTTGAGAAAATGTTTGAACTACCTGTGTATGTGAGCTATAAACAATGTTACACTATATTACTTGGTAAAATACAATTAATGTTTGTCTGGCAATCCATCTTGTGTTAGGCAGTTAGAAATTGGTTTGTCTTCAAAAAGCTATTTGAGAGAACAATCATGCTCTGAATATTAGTGAAGCAAATCAGGAAGATTTGTTGGAAGCACAAATATTGTTTTCAAGTGCATTGCTTGGGCAAGTAGTTTCAGGACACAGGTCCCAGGATCCAGTACCAAATTCAACTGGTAACCCCGTGTAAAACTTGGATGACAGCGAACTGTCGTCGAGGAAGCCCTAAATATGAGCCACGTGGCATACTCTTAGAGGGCGCTGACCGTATGGATGTTTGGACAATCCCTCGGTGGACCTACAAACCAAAAATCAACAAGAGTAGTGATTTCTAGGCGTTGGATTGGAGTTATTTTCACGGGTTGATTTTTACCATTATTGGGCATTATTTGGAGTACAAAGGTTTGAAATCACTGATCAGGCTGATCTATGGTTCTTAGGTCCAGCTAGGGATTGTCAAAACATCCATACGTTCAGAGTCCTCTAAGAGTATGCCACATGGCTCATATTGCTGTCATCGGCCTCGATGACAGTCCACTGTCATCAAAGTTTTACTCCTGGTACCCCCAACAGCATGTAATTTATTACTGGAGTAGATAAAAAGTGCCCTTTTTTTGTTATTATAAAAATATGGAAAATTAATTGTGTGGAGTTGTGAATGGAGGCTCAAGTATTCATTCAACAAATCAATATAGTTACATAATATTTAAAATGAGTGCTAGCAAGCATTGCGGTAAAGGTGTTGCACAGATGCAACCCTGCAGAAGACAAGAAAATTTTCCTTATAAACCATACCTTTGCATTAAAATATATAGTTTTTCTTGTCATTTGCAGGGTTGCATTTGTGGAACACCTTAAAAGGCATTGCGTGCTAGAATTCCTCATTTTTCTGGTTTTGTAGGGGAGGGGGAAATAAATGTGCCCGCCCTCTTATTAAAATCCAACCAGAAATTGGAGAGCACCAAAGAAGTACTCAAATCTCCCATCCAAGTGATGACAAAGAGAATGCTGATAGCCAAAGAAGTTTTGAAGCAATGTTACAATACATTGAACCAGAGCATCAGCTGCTCTGTTTCCTTCCCTGTGTCATGTTGCATGTTAAACTATAAAATTTGCAAACTTATGATTAGAAACCCAATGAGTTGAAGCATCTCGAAGAGCAAGAAACTCCGCAATCACACTTATTCATATGACCATAAAAGAAAACAAAACCCACAATTACTTCAGGGTTTTAAACAATATCGCCACCACAATACTTGAATTGCCTTGACATGCTCCATCCAGAATAAGTTTTACCTTTTCGTTTGGATCGAGTTTCTGGTACTATTGACTTTTGGAGCTTTTCAAAGTGGGAAACAGACATTTGATGCATGATAATAATCAGATCCCTCAGAGGTTTATGGAATATTGCTGTTGAATTTTATTCCTTAATTGATGAACTTTCTCCCTTTAATAAAAAAAATCAGTTAAAAAGGAGAGAAAATAACTCATTTCCTTGAGAAAAATGAGATTTAACAGGTAATGGAGACTTTCAAAAGTAACTAATAAATGTTTGCAAACAATTGCAATAACAATATCATTATCCAGTTGCAATGAAATCTCCACAACAACTTGGTTGTTCAAAGAAACTAGTGGAAGTGAAATAATTCACTTAACACTAAGTTATTTGCATAAACTACGGGCTTTTTCTATAATAGCCATAAATTATATGATTTGCCGGAGTTCTGCAGTAAGTAACGGAAACTTCCGGTGCTGCGATAAGATGGAAGGGACTCTAACTGCTTCTAATCTCGACACCAAGTCTTTATCATCAGATTCAGTGTGTTCATTAGCTGCAAGAAGTATTGTTTGCAAGATTTGCAGCGGATCCCCATGGCCGACAATCAAGATCAGGCATCTGCAACATGCCACATAGTTGTGATTCAAACATATCAACAAACACCACAGACATGTATAAGGTGACACTGTCGTAGACTCAGAGTCATTCATACAATTGACCCATAGTAGTGACCAGTGCCCCAAATTATGAAATAAATATCCTGAAAGAGCCTGTATTGGGAACATGAGACCCATTCTAACTAACAAAGTTCATGTATGCTTCAAAGATATTAATAAATTTCTAATATGGAATGATGCCCTTCAAAGAACAAACTATTTATGGAGAGATGCATGTTATTACCCTTCAAACTCTCTCTCAAGGATTGCTATAGCAGTTGAGAGTCTAGAAGCAACGTCAGCAACACTTTCTCCACCTTCTGGCTGCATGAATGGATCCTTCTCATCAAGAGCCCATATCTCTGGATACTGTTGAAAACATGAATCAAAGACCAAATTCAAACACCAAAGAACTATTGTCGCCAAGGGGAAACTACCTTTGCAATGACTTATAATACAATAGGATCTTCACTGCACACGAGGGATATATGTAGGATGCTTTGGGCCATCCAATTAGCGGCCTTCACCGAGGAAATCTTCTAACCCAAAATTCAGCTTGATCAGATGATGATCACCTACAAATCTTGACTGCTGAGTCTTTCTTCTTCTTCTTCTCTCTCTTTTTAAGTTTAGCTGTTGGATAGAATGAAATTAATCGGGATGACTAAGTTTGTTTTTTTAATCAGGCTGACTTTGGGCTAGGATATCTCTTTCTGCCTGGGTCCCCTCAATTAAATGGTTTGAATTGCTGAGGATGTGCATACGTGCGTTGTAGGGACACCAAAATATTAAAAACTATAAAGCTACAGTATTGTCCCCTGATTCCCTAGCACTAAATGCAGAGTACCGAATAGAGAAGAAAGAAATGCAAGGGACTATAACAGCATTTGCTACTAAAATGTTGGTTCCATAACAACTTACCTCGCTGGATCTAAAAGGTGAATCCCAAAAGTTGGATTCCTGGTTTCAGTAATATATTTTACATTATTGAAAAAATTACCTTTAAATAATAATATCCTGGCCCCCCTATGGAAACGACTTGTATTCCCTTCATTTTGTGTTCTTTCCTCCTCACCTCCAAATCAAGTGCAGAAGCATTCTAACTAAATGGTGTACTTACTTTATCATGTGACTGAAGTTCAAAACAAGGACCAAAGAAACGCTCCCGGAGTTCTTCCATCACCTATCAAGAAGATTTACTTTATCACTAACATAGAAGAAAAGAAAATCGCCAAATTTGATAACCCAAACTGAAACATCCAGTCAAAATGAAAAAAAATATAAACGTATTTATGTTTACGGGGACTAGAATTTTTGTTTTGTTCACCTAAAAAATAGTTCTGTCCAACAAATTCCATATTTAGTATAGCAAAATATTTACTTTTTGGTGGCATTGTGAGCACATTTCTTCCTTTTACGTATTTGCAAGATTTGAGACATGTAATGTATTTGTATGGTAGACCATAAGAAATGGTCTATGAACAGCCTAACAATACATGTGGTATGCATGTAGAGGCCAGGGGATGGACCCAGCATCTGATGGGACACACATGCAAGATCTCCTAGTATAGAAATCAGCCCCATTAGATTCCCTAAACCATCTAATCTATCAATACTTTTATCGGTTGTTTGCCATATGTTAACGTTGCATAGATTGGCTGGTTAGGATAACTCAATCAGATCAATTTAAGCCTAAGAGATCTCCAAGGTGGAATCCAGGAAATGGCAGATCCCAACACCTGCATATGCACCAAAGTTATGATAGGCCATCCTTGTGGTCTAACTATGGGTACCTTAGATTTCCTCTTCTCATTTATTTTAGTCCAACTAATATTTAGCCACCCTCGAGAAAATTAGTTTGTTCATGCATAGAATATTTTTTTTTGATCGGTAAAAGGGTTATATATTAAAGGCAGGGCTGAGAAGGCCCCTCAAAAAACTGTACAACAGCAAGCCAAGGATAGAATAGTTTACCTTACATTGAGGACCTTCAAATGGAAGATTCAACACGGAAGCAACTAATTTAGCAGTGTGACTTGTTCTTGAAAATGGAGAGTAGCAAATCCGGACATTTTCAAGCGGTATGTTATTTTCTTTCAGTTCCTGCACTTATAATACAGTTTACTCGTGAATGAAGCATATTAAAGCAGAAGAACAGTAAAGGATACCCAAGTCAAAACCACATATAAATATAAATCCTTGTGACCCAAAAGCACAGTTTGCAAATCAAAGACAGAATACAGTTGGACCCCCACATTCTTACAGATTCATCTTTACAATGAAAGTTACTTAATATGAACACTTTGTTCTTGTATGTCTTGGGAGGCCAAACCAAGTGCAGTACCTCCAGAGACTAAAGAACATGAATGAAGTGCTATGTAGTAGTTTGTGTATTTAGTAAAGGGGAATGATAGAATACTGCTATAATGATAATATGATTATGATCAGGGACTGAAATGTCAATTTTGGCGTGCAATGCGATTAATACTGAAAACAAATTGTAGATGCTTCGATATGCATGTGTTTACGTGGATGCCACATGATAAACTTAGAGCTATGTAGAATACTTAAAAGTAGGGCAACGATGAATAGTCAGCACTTGGGTGACATAAGAGATATAAAATTGGAGGTCGAAAGATGAGTATGCAAAGCATGATCTTAGGTTGGATAATGTCACCGTAAGGAGCCGTGAAAGTGCCTCGTCAACTTCATCATTTCGTCGACATGAGACATCGACAAATAGACAAGCCTTGGGGACGGATATACTGAAAGAGGAGTACACGAACGAGCAACCAATACCTATAGCCAACTAATATGGTTATAGGTGCCATGTCACTTTGACACGGGACAAGGGTATTTCAGTCATTTCACCTTTTAGACCCGAGTCTATAAATATCCCCGCAGAAAACAGAATGGGGACACTTTTTTCGAGACTGAATCTCTATCTCTTTCTCTCTTTTCTCTCCATGTCCAGCTGCCATGATCTCTTATGTTCTCTCGGTCTGAGGAAGATGGAACCGAACAGCTAATGACTTAGCTTAGGCGGGTCTCCTAGACTACCTTTCCCCGCTCACTAGACATCCGTCACTTGCCTTATCCTCCGACACTTACACAAATACAATTTGGTACCGACTTGGCTGAGTTTGATAAGAATCAAATGCATCATTTCCAAATTCATATCCAGTCTTTACTGACTCAATCAATTGTTTTATGAAGTGACCAGTATTAGTACCCCTTGAAACCAAGATGACAGCCCAACTGAGATGTTAAAATCATCCTTATAAATTATAATACAAGAATAATCCCTACTGCAAATGTGGTGTACATGCTCAGTGATGCCAAGTATCCAATCAAGGCCCCACCTAGGAGATTTTCCAGAAACAAAAGCAGGTATATTGGATAATCTGGACCATCCAATGAATTGTGTTTTTTGTATGGTCACATGGTTAGAATCTAATCAAACTCTAGATGGATTTTAGGACTTGTCCAAAATCCAAAAGCAAATAGCCCCTTACTTCAAAAATGGCATTAATAAGGAGAAAATAAGCTACCTTTTGGAATGATTCCCCTGCCAACTGTGCTTGGTTAACACCTTCGGAAGACAATTGAAATTCTGCAAGTGTGCCATTTTCCTGTTAAGATATCGGCTACTGGTTAATGATAAAAATTAGTTGTAGCATTTTAAAACCTTGTGACAAAAGAAGTTTCAAATATGTGAGATGAAGTTTCAAAGATGTTCTGAAACAGTAAATCAACATTGAAACGATAACATAAAAAAATTCACATGACCATTTATTGAATTAAAAAAAAAGAAATTCAAAGAAACATCTATCAACTAAGTTAATTGCAGATGAATAGTGATATTCATGCCTCAAAAATGGAAAACACTACAACCGAAACCAGAAATTAAATATATATCGTCCCAAATAGAGAGAAAAACGTGCCCCGCACCCTTCTGGCAACATTGCAATGTAGTAACAAATGGTTGACTGATTCCCCGCTCTCTTTGCCGATTGAACAAAAGTTCACAATGATCCTCTTACGTTTAATAAGATTGGCGACTGTCATTATCTTCTCCAGAGTGGCACACCAAGCGAAGAATGCCACCTTGGACGGGAGCTTAGAACCCCAAACCTTAGCAAGTGGGAATAAGAATCTAGAAGGAGAATCTACCGACGTGAACAAGGGCCTCAGAAGAGTCCAAAGCCTTGTAGAAGGACCGCAAAGAGAAAAAGCCATTAGCACTGCAGGACCACACTTGAGAATCTTCCAAAGATTTGTCTAGAGGAATAGTGTGTGCCCAATTGAGGAGATTTGCACTGTAACATAGGATTCATGTTGCCAACCCCAAATAGTTGGGATAAGGCGTAGATGATGACAATGATGATTATTATTAGCTAAATAATTAGTGAATTCATACATCAAAAAACAAGTCCTAGTAAAGCGAAATCTACGACTGGAATTAAACATACAGAGCATTTCCATCTGTTACTCAACAAACATCTCTTGAATCCTTTCTCTCTTTGATGTTGCTTAATTTTTCTTTTCAATTAATAATATGCCGAGAGATGAAGGAAGAAGCTAAAAAACATAAAAGATAGGTCAGTAATTTGGAAGGTTGAGATGAGCTCTCTTAGATGTTGTCCACACATTTACAAGAAACAATCGCATTAAGAGATGTCTAGAACATATTTCCATCTGTAACTCGAGAACACTGATGGAAATCCTTCTCTTCTTTGCTCTTGCTTGTACACACAAGAAAATATTAAATATAAATATAAAATTAACGCAATAGCTACAGTTAAAAAATCAGAAACTTAAAAGACACAAATGAGCATTACCATTAGCACAAAATACTGGTAACAACACCTCACTATCTTCACTGTTGCTTATACATTTACGTATTAATATCAGTTAAATTGACGTCTAGAACACACAAAATACCGTCAAAATAAGAAATTTAAAATACCCAAATGAGCACTTCCATCTATAAATCAAGACACTGGTTTATTCTCTTTGTTCTTGCTTAGAAATTACAAGAAAACATCACCTCCTATCTCCTGAGATGTCTAGAACTTAAGAATTTCCTCTAAAAACGTGAAATTCAAAAACCTACATGAACATTTGTTACAAAACGGGAAACGTATGGTGAGATTCCTTTATAATCCAAAATTGATGGCTCAAAAGATCGAATTGCTAAACAAAAGCGAGGAAGAAGAAGAATAGGAGGAGGAGACGAACCATTGAAGAAACGATGATGCCTTTCTCAATAGGAATGCTTTTACCATGTCTCAGAAGCCAGTATCTGTTCCGAAAGAAAGAGAACGTTGCCATTTCCGAAACCAGCGCGCACACTCTCTATCTCTCTCTCTCTCCCTTTAATCCAGAGGATATTAAGGGTATTTACGTCACTCTAAATACGGAACAAATCCTGGAGCGACACTCCAGACCTCTTCACTGGGGGTAGCGAATATCGTGCTGTAACAAGGTATACCTGAGATCTTTTCAAATATAGATTTGAGATGCTCATGTGCTTTGGCATTTTAGTGTTGGAGATGCTCGTTTGCTTTGGCATTTTAGTGTTGGAGATGCTCATGTGCTAACACAGTGTTTTAAAACTCGTCGAGTTGAGCTTCAAGTTAAACTCGAATCCAATAAACAACAGGTTTGGTACGTTGTTTTTTTTTTTAACAAACATTGTTATTTAATCAACGCACCAAATAAATTTTCGAACACCTTATCAACCAAATCTTACAAATTATACTTATAAAATATGATATTTATATATTAATGTTAATATATATATATATATATATAATATTAATATATTACTCGAGTCGAGTTACTTCTGGTCGAGTTTGAGTCTTCGAGATAACTCAACTCGGTAGACTTTCGAGTTGGGTCGAATTTTTGAATTTTCAAACACTAGCTAAAATATAGCATATGCTAGCGTTCGAGATGCTCTAAAGCTACCATGTGCTAACATATAGCATATGCTATATCCTGTGGCATATGCTATATTTAACATATGGCAGCTTTAGAGCATCTCCAACGCTAAAATACCACGGAGTTGGAGCACCCATTTTTGACCCACGGTGCTAAATTTTAGGATAGCACTGTGGGATTGCACAGCATTGGAGCACCCATTTTTGACCCACCGTGCTAAATTGTAGGATAGCACGGTAGCACAGCGGTTGGAACCATAGTTCAAAGTCTCGGTCGATCTCGGTCTGGATCAGGATTAGAGCCCACTGATCCGAACTAAACCATGTCTGTCTCGTCAAGTTCTTTGTTTTTTGAAGGATTTTTACACCGTCTCAGGGTGAGTTGGCCGATCCGACCGATCCAACTTTTATCCCGAGACTTTGAACTATGGTTGGAACACTAAAATGCTAGAAAGGCCATCTCAGTTCTATATTTTGAGACAGCTACGGCGTCAAAATATTATATTTGGCATAACATGTTCCAACGGTGCAATGCTATTTTTTGGATTGAGTCAATTTCTTGGGTTGAATTTAACTTAGGGATTTGAGCATTATTTGGAGTTCAAGATCAAAAGGTTTGAAATCACTAATCAAGCTGACTTTTGGTTTCTAGGTTCACATAGGGATTGGCCAAACATCCATACGGTCAGCATCCTCTAAAAATGTGCCAGGTGGACTGCCGATCAGCCAATCATGGTTTATTTTAACCTTGGGATTGAGTGCATTAATTGGGGTATAAGGTCCAAAGGTTTGAATGGGCCAAAAGAGTCAAAACCCATAAGGTTTGAATGCAAAGCACGGTGGGATAGCATAGCGTTGGAGATGCTCTAACATCAGCCGCTACGTATAAGAGAAACTGGCTACCCCAGTGAAGAGATCTGGGGGCCGCTAGCTAGTTACAACTAATATGAGCCACGCGGAACATTCTTAAGAGAACACTAACCATATGGATGTTTGACAAATCACTAGGAGGGCCTACAAACGAAAAATCAGCCTGATTAATGACTTAAACCTTGGATCTTTGTACCCAAATAATGCTCAAATTCCTACGGTTAAAATCAACCCATGAAAATAACTTCAATCCAACGCTTAGAAATCAGTGATAAAGTTTATTTTTTGTTTGTAGGTCCATCTAGTGATTGGCCAAACATCCATACGGTTAGTGTCCTCTTAAGAATGTACCACGTGGCTCATATTGGCTGCAGTCCACTGTAGGTGTCATAGAAGGTTACACCTATTCCTGTGAGTCTTTGGAAATTAACCATGATCCATTAACAGAAGAGCAGGGTCCGTGCATTGTACATGCCTTGTAAGGCTTTTTGACGATCAAAATACAATTATATCCAACGGCCAGTGATGAAATTTAATTTGTCACTATTTTCGTATCCAATAGCTCACATTGAGGTAGTATTACAATAACTTACTCCGGTACTATAGCATCATTGGCAAACAGGGAGGCATCACTCCAAAGGCTATCTCAGGGAGAACCGGACAAAAATATCTGCGGTTGAGGCCATCAACCGTTAGATTCAAGAGATCCATGCAGCTGTTGCCTCGTTAACTGTGGATCTCTTAAATCCGATGGTTGAAGGCTTGAAACCGCACATATTTTTGTCCGGTTAACCGTGGGATAGCATTTTCCTTCTCCAAATTCGTTTCTTCGTCAGTTCGTGCCACGTGGAACACTATTAGAAGGCGCCGACCGTATGGATGTTTGGCCAGTCCCTTGGTGGGGAAAAAATTTAGATGTAGAGGACTTTGGATGCAGTCGATGCAGAGGGTTCTCATCTGATTACTGATTTCTAAGCGTTGGATTGAAGTTATTTTCATGGGTTGATTTTAACCGTAGGAATTCGAGCATTATAGAGCGTTATTTGGGTGCAAAAATCCGAAGGTTGTAAATCACTAATCAGCTGATTTTTGGTTTGCAGGTCCACCAAGGGACTGGCCAAACATGCACTGTCAGCGCCCTCTAATAGTGTCCCACATGGCTCGTATTGTGGGTCACAACATCTTGTGACACAGCTTACAAAAAAAAAAAAACATCTTGTGACACAAGTTTTACTCCTCTCTCCCTCGCACACACGCGCACCAGTCGCAACTAAACTGAAGTCGAGCTCCAGATCCAGATCCTAATCCTAGAAATCTGAGTTGCAGTGAAGAAATAAAACTGTAACGTTAGAGACATATCAGTTGCAGACAACAATGGCGCTCAATCTCCGACAAAAGCAAACCAGTAAGAGCTCCTCGTAAACTCCTCTTCCAATCTTAATTTAATTCTATATTCGCGTTTTGATTCGGTGAAATATGATCCATTTACGAACAGGTTGCATCGTTCGAATGTTGAATATGAATCAACCCTTGAATTCGAGCGGAACTTCAAACGAAGAGGTTTTCAAGGTCTTGATCTTCGACAAGTTCTGCCGAGACATTCTCTCCCCTCTGATCCACGTCAAAGATCTCCGAAAATACGGAATTACTCTCTATTTCTTGATCGACAAGAATCGCCAGACGATCCCCGACGTCCCGGCCGTCTACTTCGTCCAGCCGAATCAATCTAACATCAACCGGATCATCGCTGACGCCTCCCGTGCCCTCTACGAGAGCTTCCACCTTAACTTCTCGTCGTCTCTCCCTCGGCCGCTCCTCGAGGATCTCGCCTCCGAAACCCTAAAAACCGACTCTGTTCATCTTATATCTAAGGTATTCGATCAGTATTTAGAATTCGTAACTTTAGAGGATAACATGTTCTCACTCGCACAACCATCTTGTTATGTCCAATTGAATGATCCCTCAGCTGGGGATCGAGAGATTGAGGAGATTATAGAGAGGATAGTGAGTGGTTTGTTCTGTGTTCTCGCGACGCTTGCTGTCGTTCCAATCATAAGGTGCCCACGAGGTGGGCCAGCAGAAATGGTTGCATCTGCGCTAGATTTGCGCTTGCGCGACCAGTTGTTGTCGAAGAATAATTTGTTTTCTGAAGGGGGAACCTCGGGGAACTCTTTTCAGCGTCCAATATTGTGTATTTTTGATCGGAATTTCGAGCTCTCGGTGGGAATTCAGCATGATTTTAGGTACCGCCCACTCGTCCATGACGTTCTTGGATTGAAGCTTAATGCGGTGAGTGTGAAGGGGGAACCCCGATCGTACGAGCTAGATCGTTCTGACCCGTTCTGGGTGGCAAATGGTTCTTTGGAATTTCCGGAAGTTGCAGTAGAGATAGAGACCCAATTGAATAAATATAAGAAGGACGTGGACGAGGTGAACAAGCGTACGGGAGGGAAAGGTGGGGCTGAGTTTGATGGTACAGATGTAATTGGAAATACAAAGCATTTGATGAATGCTGTGAACTCACTGCCTGAATTGACTGAACGGAAGCAGGTGATTGATAAGCACACCAACATTGCGACGGTGTTGTTGGGCGAGATCAAAGAGAGGTCCTTGGATTCTTATGCTAAACAGGAGAACGATATGCTTACAAAAGGAAGCATCGATCGGAATGAACTTCTTAGTGCTCTCAGAGGGAAAGGCACGAAGGTTGATAAGCTACGGTTTGCTATAATTTACCTTCTCTCTGCAGAGACCACCCCCCAGTCAGAATTGGAAGTGGTGGAGGCGGCACTGAGAGAGTCTGAGGTGGACACTTGTGCATTTCAGTATGTAAAGAAGATAAAATCACTGAATGTTTCGTTGGCTTCAGCGAATTCTGCTAGCAAGAGTAACATTGTTGATTGGGCTGAGAAACTCTATGGGCAGTCTATCAGCGCTGTGGCAGCAGGCATGAAAAATCTCTTGTCTAGTGATAGGCAGCTGGCATTGACGAGGACTGTAGAAGCACTGATGGAGGGGAGGCCGAACCCTGAAATCGAATCCTACCTCATGTTCGATCCACGCGCCCCAAAGCCAAACTCTGGGACAGGTGGCAACCATTTGAAAGGACCATTCAAGGAAGCAATTGTGTTCATGATTGGTGGTGGAAATTATGTGGAGTATGGGAGCTTGCAGGAGCTGGCACACCGTCAGCATCCAGCTAAGCATATTATATATGGAACAACAGAGATTCTTACAGGAGTGGAGTTTGTAGAGCAGCTTACACTGTTAGGGCAGAAGATGGGTTAGGCAGTAGTAGTGTTGCTTCGTCCCAGTGAGGCAGATAGCTTGTTTTTCTTTGAATCAGGTCGTTTATTGGTGTATGTATGGAAGTGGATTTGCTCTCAGGCAGTTCAAACTAGTGGAGGTCACTACTACAGGGTCAATTGTGTATTTGAAGCTGGTAACCCAGGAAGCAATGGAGAGTGAGTTTGATAATGTTTTCCATGGTAATTTTGTGATCGGTGGAAGATTTGGAAATGAAGACCCAAAGAGGACCTTCTTTAGGATATAGAGCAATGCCTTCTATGTTCATTAATGTGAGTAATTTTCCAACTTTTCCAACTTTTTCTGTTTTTACTTTCTTTCTTTTTTCCTTTAAAAGCCTAACTTCCAAGAGTGGAGTGTTATTGTCTTCCAAATATTACGATCTCAATCTGTTTTTGGGATAGCAACTAGCATCGGGGATTCCCACAGCTTATATTGATTGGAAATTGTTAAAAAATGTATCATTTCATTTATTCTGGGATTGGACTTGTCACTTATGTGCTTGATGTGTCTTGGCCTGTAGGCCCATTATGTATGCTAACCACTTTATATAATAAATTAGGGCTGAGAGAACTTTTCTCTCTCCCTTCTTCTCTCCTTTCTTTCTTCTTCTTTCCCGACATTGTATCAGAGCCTCCAAGCCTGAAACTCCTTGAATACCTAACCAAAATGCGTGAAATCAAAGGGGTTTTTCTTGACATCTGGTTTGTCTTGACATCGTGCATTTTTTGGTGAATATTGATGGCCATCTGAACAATATTTATGGGTTAGAAGTCTGATTGTTTTTTGGAAAATCAGTTATGGCCAGATTGCTTTGATCTAAGATTCAATTTTCATTGATGGATGAATCTGGATTTGGTCAGAAGTGGGTACATATTTTTTTATGCTCTTTCCATTGATCGTGGAGAGTACCTCTCCACTTTTCGAGAGACATTTTGGGACCTTTTTACAGTATTTTTAGTTATTTTGGGGCTTGGCCTACACATATGGGTGCTATTTTCTTCATAAAAGTATGTTATGTTACTACGATTATTATAAAACTTTATAAGACACGTGTTGGTCAGTCTCTTTACAAACATTTGAGTTGATTTGGATTGATTTAATAACGGATTGTGGACTTAAAACTTTTGTTTGATACGCTTTAATTCATGCTTGGATGTGTTGATATCTTGCTGTCTACATGTTATTTCTTCATCCATTGTATGATGTATTGGTGATAGAATCCCTTCTTTCTTCATCCAATGCCTTTGCAATTACTACCATGAAGTTGAATAGAAAATACTCATATGTCCTATGAACAAGAGCTCATCCAGTTTCAAGATTGATAACTGCTTAGTTTCTGTTTTTGATTTGTGCATGTGCTGCCAAGTGGTCAAGCAGATTATTTTATTTTTTTTAGGAGATAACATTTGATGCCTGTTGACTTGATATATATAGGGAAAATGCACCATAAGTTTGGTAGTCAAGTATTTGATCCCATTATCTCTAATATTTTTTTCTGTTTATTTGGTCAATAACATTTTGAGCACATTGGGAAAATGATTTTGAAAGCAAAAGATTCTTTTTTGAAGAAAAATGGAGAAAAATGGTGTTCTTTAGATCGGTACAGTTATGTGAAAAACATGGGTAGTAAGCGTAGAATGGACTGAAATTTCGAATTTTCAAAATCTACTTAAAATCAGTTTTACTTTTTCACATTTTTGATATACAATGAACATAGAGACAAAATCTGAATGAAAGATGAAAACAAACTGCAAGGGTATATATAGTTGTGCAGACAAGAGCCATGTTTAATTTAAACTTAAATGTTCAATCTACCTAATCAAAGTGTTCAGATTGATTGATCCTCCCATTACTTCTTGAGCTGTGGAGCTGGATTTTGCTATTTGCTGTCCAATGATAGTTTTCTTTCAATTTAAACAGTAGTAGAGTCTTAGGACTTAGAAAGTCTTGGTTTTCAAGGATCTGATTATTGCTGAATATAATTTTGTGTGAAACTTATGGATGACACTCATATGCGAAGAGTTTTGCTGCTTGTGTACTGGGAGGCTTATTTGTTTGACTAAGGTCGACAATGCGGGTATCCAGTCTTCTTTTTTGTTCTGTTAAACTTCCAGGTCGTCTGATCTGAGTAGATGAGACAGTGGGCCATGTGTATTGTATGGGACTATGGGGTGTAGAGACCTTCATCTTCAATGCACCTGTGGGCCAATTACATAACATGCATGCTTAATCTTGATTTGAAAAAAGTATGCAACATGCTATAATATTTTGGTAATCAAGAATGCATTGAAAGGAAACAAAATAAAACTGTGGAAGGCCATGATCCACTGGGATCAGGCTGGATGGATAGATTTGCATATTTACAAAGCCATCGGGTATAATCCGACGACCAAGTCTTCGAGGAGCCTGATCATGCAACCCATAAGTTGCGTTGTATGGAAAGACATCAGAACCCCCATACTACTAAATTACTAATAATACTACCTATAAGCTTTATCACACAATCATTGGTCCTCCTGCTTCATTAGATGATCTTAGCCATCCGAATAACATAAGTTTTTCTAAACCACTGATCTTGTTATTTTCTTCCGTTAAAAAATATTCCAATTGGGTGGATGGATAAAGACCATTTGCCACGTGGCACATTCTTTACCCTGTTTATGTTGGGCCAATCCCTTTGAAGACATACAGACCAAAAATCAGCCTATTTGATGATTTATAGCAATTAGATTTTAGCAATTTTTCATCATGGCCAGGCCTGTTTTACGCCCCTACATACTCTTCGGAACCAACCAGCCAACCGACCAGCCAACGATCACACAATTGTCCACGGGGCTAAAGTCTTTCCTCACCCAATGCATTGGGCTTCGGGGTTCCTTGACTGGCTATCTTTGGCCGTGTCGAAGGACCAGAATAGCCCATGTGATGTGGGATAGGCGGTTATCTTTTCTCCTTTTTTGGTTTGAATATGATAGGTTGGCTTACAAACAAAAAAACGTTCCTTAAAGGAGGTTTAGAGAGAGGTCGACAGATTGGTAAAGAAAGACATGGAGGCCCTGCTTGGTTCGCTGCACTCGGATGCATTTTGCACTCCGGTGCAAATGCGGTGAGTTTCATTGCAGTCACTTACCACAGATTTTAGGCTGCACATGCGTGCATCTATTTTCTCTCAGAGTTTGCAAGGGCTTGGCAACATGCCGGCTCATTAATTTGCACGCCCCCAACCAATAAGTTGTAATCCGTGAGCGCATTGCATCTGATTTGCATTGAACCAAGCAGGGCCGAAGTGTTGACTCAACCCCATTCAACTTCCTCGGGTGGAAGATAGAGCTGAGATCAAGCTCTTCCTACAAATAAAAGGGTCCCTAGGTATTTATCATCAAACGACATTCTTTTGATCCCTAAAATGTGTGTGAAAAGAAGATCCCATATTTCTGAAAATTGACATATCGGCCTAGTTGACTCGACTCAGTTGTATTCAAGTTAACTCGACTTGATTGAGTCTTATAAATTCTTTTGATGTATATAAAACTTATCTTATTATAAAAATTTATAAAATATTATTCATAAATTAATATTAATATATTGGATCAAGCTCTTAGCATCGGCCTTTTTATGATAGGCGCTCCTGTCACGGCACCTGTCAGGTGTGGATTTTGAGAATCCAATGGTGGTTTGCTTTGGCAAAAAGTAAATTCCAGCTCAGCACTATCACAATCGTTGGATTCTCGAAATCCAAGCCCGACGTGCCCCGTCTCTAGAGCCGGTCATAAAGGGCCGATCACGGGGGCCCGACCCTAATACGTAATATTAATATATTTTTTGAGTCGAGTTCGAGTCTTCAAGTTAACTCAACTTAACAGACTTTCAACTCGATTCGGGTTTTCAAGTGTTCAATCATTGTTTTAAACAATTCTCTTTCGTTTTGAATTTTTATTGTTCACCAGAATATTGACCCATTAAGTTTGAATCGAGTTAGTGGGACCTACAAGATATTGCATTATTTTGGACGGTTGAAAAAAAGGATGGAACGGTCTAAAATAGACAATAGAACTTATGTATCATCAACCAATTAGGTCGTTTATTAAAGCGTGTAATAGTAGGTCCCACCTCTTTACACCCAATCCGTTGTTATTGCAACGAAAATGATGGTATACCGTTGGATGGTCTTTGAGATTTATGGGGTGTAAACCTGGGACGACGACCACAAGGGATGACTCTAACACTGCCCTTCTTTTGGAAAAAAAACTTGAGGCAGCTAGGGTTTTATGGAGGCACTTTTACCTACTTTTGGGTCAAGCCATTCTACACCGTTAGATAAAAACACGACCGTTGGAGACGCTCCTCTCCTTTGTCTAATCATTCAAATTGCCATCCTGATCACAGAAGAAAACAAAACAAGAAAAAAGAAAGTGCAGCAGAAGAGATCAAAGAAGAAGAAACCACAGAGAGAATCACTAGCGGAGATATAATCCAACGGTAAGTATTTCTCATCTTTCTTTCTTCAATTATCAAAACCACAAATATTTTCAAGAAAATCTTCTATCTCAAGATTCTCAGCTGTGTTATTCTCTGTGAATTTGAAACCTTTTGCAGCATTTTCTCTTCTCCAACATCAATGTCTAAGTTGAAATCGGCAACAGATCGCAAGCCCCCGCTTGCCGAATCACCAAACCGACTCCGTCCTCGCCAGATCTTACACTCCAACTCCATCTCAATCCAAATTCCATCAGGTGATTAAAATAAAAAATCCCAAATCCTATTTCTGTTTTTCAGTCTCAAGACTCTCAACCTTCCTATTCTACAGTAAAAAATAATCTAATGAAACGGGTCCATTTTTTTTTTTTTTTACTTTCTTATTACAACAACAGCTTCTGTGTCGAAAACCCAACTCCCAAATCGCTTTTTCGATCTCGAAGAATTGGAGCTTCTACCGGAATACCAATCGATTTCGTGTCAGCTACAGGCTTTGTCGAAGATGGTCGAAGAAGAATTTGGAAATTATGATCTGGGTAATGATGGTTTTGCCAATACCTTCAGTTTAAATTCCAGTACTCTGTTCGAAAGGGGTAGGTTCTACGATGAGTACTCAGCTAGAAGGAATGAGAGGCTGAAGAGGAAGAAGAGTAAAACAGGGGAGGAGAAGAGAACTACCTATAATCTTGGTGTCACTGTTGAGTCTGGGAAGAAAAGGGATTCAAAGAAACTAGAGAGTTTGAGGAAATCTGTCCCTGCAAACTTTTCGATTGGCCGAATGGAGAATGTGAGATATTCTTTGCGAAGCAGCAAAGAAAACAGGAAGTCTGCTTTGTCCGTGGTTGGTGGAGGAGAACGTAAATTCAAAGCTGGGAGAGTTCGGAAAAGCTGAATTTCAGAAACGGGTCCTCATCTCTTTTGAGGTTTTATGGTTTTGTTTCTTTTCTTTTGTTTGATGGAACTGAACTGGATCATGTTCATGGTTTACAGGTTTTTCTTTCTCAATCTGCACATTTCCTTTTTTTTGGACAGTTTTATGTGGATTTGGTGTGAGTATTTTACCAAGAAATATAATTGAATTTGAATGAATGAAGTTATATATTTTTAGTCCCAATATCACAAGCTCAAGCTCGGGGAATCGAGTTTGCAGTCGAGAATTCTGTTCATAATTTATAATATCTGTAAACTTGTCTCCATTTCTTCCATCCGGTTGTGGAAACCATGTTAGACAATCCAAGTTCCAACCACGCAATGCATTGTCTTCATAATGTTGATCATAATCACCAAGATCAATCGATTCGGACATTATTGACCTTACAAAAAGTTTACCCAAAGTAACGGTTGAATTTGATGGTCTGGATTTTTCGAAGGCAAATTCTCGTTGCCCAGTCGGTTTCTCTTATCACCCCCCATTTAAACTATAAATAAAAAGACAACCATATCCCTTTTGTTTTCTCAAATCTCCCCCCATGTAAACACATATGGGATTGTGAAATGCTACCCTCCCACTAAAACAATGGTCACTCGATGTGGGTGCTATCTGTGGACCAAACGGTACCCTCAGCGTAATTTCAGTAGGTGGGTACCGAAATAGGATTCAATTTCTCAGTACTGTGTGGTCTGAGATTTAATTCCAAACGGCACCCTCCTACCGTATTTGTAAGCATAATTTCAGTAGGTGGGTATCAAAATATTATTCAATTTCTTGGTATTGCACGTGGTACCGTTTTCACCAAAACAGTTCTAGCATGAGATTTAGTTCCTAAAATGATATCCTCCTACTGTATATGTTACGTGATTTCTTCCTTTTACGAGCAATTTTGTAACTGTGACTTACTTCAAGGGAAGCCAAGACATCCTGAGATACAATTTGTAGAATAGTTTTCTTGATATATTCTAATTAACATCCAACCTTCTTAAATACAAAACTCAGAATGAAATACAAACCCATAACTTACTCCACCCACAACTAAACAACTGCTACAACTTCTCTAACTGACGTAGATTATCCCATGTTTCTCATAACTACACAACTAAATAACTGCCACAACTTTTCTACTGACTTGGACTCACTAAACACTCACACGTTGCACAACCAACTAGGACACATTCATGTAACAAGTCTATGAACGTATCAGTATATATGAACATTATTTCAGTAGGTTGGTACGTTCAGTACCGTTTGGGCATGAAATTTTTTTTAAGATGTCCGTGTGTGTTGAAAGTTTGTTTGGGGTCAGCGGACCTGTACTTGGCAATCACAATGCTACATGAAATGGTATCATGAAAAATGAGCAAATCAAATGTTTAGAAATCACCAATTAGGCTGATTTTTGGTTTGCAAGTATACAAAAGGGTGGGAAAAACATATATGGGTCAATGGACCCAAAAGAGTTGCCATCATCACGGCCACCCACCGATATGCCGAGGGAATCAGATATTGGCTAGGAATCGAGCCTTTATGCTCACAATATTGTGGGGGAGGGGTAGTAGTATGAGCAACAGAAGCTATGAACACACAAACTGCGGTAGCAGCCCACACAACAAAGACAACATAAGCGATTCCAATACAAGTCTTTGAGACTTTCTAACTACCATGTTGGACACAACCGATCAACCAACTACTTGAATAGATTTCTGCTCAAGCTTTTTCTTTCCTTGCGGTGAAAAAACCTAGGTTTTCACTTCCTTAGGGTAAAGAGGGTAAAAACCTTTTACTTTCGTTTGCCCTTTCTTTTTTAACATTGCGGGTGTGTTTAGAGATTTTGATGGGGCCGATGGGCTTTTTGAGAATGTAGCGGGAATTTGCCTTTTCCAAATTAAAGTAAACTTGCAAATATGGTTAGAACTTAGGAATGTAGGAATGGACTAGTATGCAACTGTTTGCAAACATTGTCAGTACTGTTGGATGTCCCTTGAAAAATGTGTTATTTCAACGTTTTCAAATAAAAATATATTTTATAAATCAAAAACATGTTTTCTAAGGAACATTTAATGGTGGATACAAGGTTTGCATACTAGATTTGTCCCCTTTAATGTGAGGATGATCTCTATAGTATGAACTAATTAAGGTTTAAAAGGGGTTGTTATAATGGACTAGGGGCGTTACCATTTTTCCGTTACAACGAATTGTAACGCACAGGGAAAAAAACGAAAACAAAAAAATGAAAAAAAAAAAAAAACTAAATGAAAAAAACGGTGCTAAAATTTATATTTTGATTTTCAAAATTTCAGTAAAATGTATAACAAAAAAAGAACAGAAAAATTGGAAACAACGGTGGTTTTTTTTCGCAATTTTTTTCATATAATAATGGTCAATATGATGGCTGTTATTTTCAAAAAAGAACCGGCCATTATAATGAAAATAACGTCCGCTATTTTCTGAACGTTAAAACAGTTCATAACGTAATGGGGTAGGTTTGAATCCGTTATAACAACTGTTATTTTTGTTATAACGGCCATTTTTTAAACCATGGTATGAACACCTTATTTTGTGGTTGGATTGTCCAACATGATCTGCACGTGGTCCCCGCAGCCGGATTTAAAAAAATGGATTTAAGTTTATCCTAATTCAAGTTATATTTGGTTTTATGGATTTCTTTTGCCTACACAAAATCTCATTTACAATCAAATGTGCTTGGTTTGTATGGCACCAAGTATGGGACTTGTAATTCATGCCACCTGCAAAACAACCCCAAACCATAGATGGTATCAACTTGAAAAAAATGTGATTGTTTCATCATTTTTTTGCGCTTTTTTATGTTTGATTTGATAAAAAGAAGATATTTTTTTGCTTTACCCCCTTACTTTATTGATGCAATTTGCATCTCACCCAATGTTTTTAAAATATTTACGTCTCACCCTTTGACCATCGTTGACTATAGACAGCCAGTAAAGGTTTCTGGATGGACATCCCAATATTTTTTAAATAACTATAATGACCTTGGGTGAGACGCAAATATTTTAAAAACATTGGGTGTAATAAAAATTGCATCAATAAAGTAAGGGGACAGGTAAAAAAACCATTTTTTAGGGGCCACAATATGAGCCACGTGGCACACTTTTAGAGGCCACTAACTGTACAGATGTTGGGCCCATTGCTAGGTGGAGCTACATACCAAATATCAGCCTGATTAGTGATTTCAAACCATTGGATCTTTGTACCCCAAATAAAATTCTACAGATAAAATAAAGGCCGAAAGTAAATGAAGAAAGGTTTTGAGCTAACAATCCAAAAAACAAAAAATCCTCAAAAAAATGGATTTTTTGTTTGCCCCCCTTACTTTATTGATGCAATCTGCATCACACCCAATGTTTTTAAAATATTTGCATCTCACCCAAGGTCATTATAGTCATTTAAAAATATCGGGATGTACATCCGGAGACCGTTAATGGCCGTCTATGGTAAACGACATTGACCATGGTCAAAGGGTGAGACGTAAATATTTTAAAAATATTGGATGATAAAGTAAGGGGGGTAAAGCTAAAAAGCCCTAAAAAGAAATTGAAATAGTTAAATTGAATGGTGTCAACATTATTACATTACCACTGTGAGATGTGTTTGAATTCGAAATTTGAAACCTGAGAAAATTATTACATTTTTTAGGGGGTGTCATTTTGGTATGTGGCTGATGAGCCAAAAATCCGTATGATCAGTGTTCTGCAAGAATGTGCCACGTGGCTCATATTGGTCAACTGTACTAGACTGACTTAAGTAAATAATTAACTAAAACCTAAAATTATTACATGCAACACGAGGTACGATTTTGGCTAATAATGAAATGACACAACCATGCATCATGATAATATTCATGAACCATGTGATCATTACTCTTTATTAATGGTATGCACGGGGAATTTTAATGAATTTTTTCTTTTATTCTTTTAGGAAATATTGAATTTTGACACAATAATAGGTGTCACGTTGATGATGAACCATGTGTCACACTCTTAGAGACCACTGACCGTATAGATGTTTGTCTCATCCCTAGGTAGGCCTACATAACATAATTCATCTTGATTAGTAATTTCTATCCATTAGATTAGAGCCACGTGTCATACTCTTAGAGACCACTGACTGTATGGATCTGCAACCCATCTCACATTTCCATTCCATGTAAAAATAGAGTACATGGGTTTTTGTTCTCCTTCTCTTTTGTAGTGAGAGAGCGGATGACTTGCAGACTTTCCTCTGTTTACTACACCAACAAATGTTTTAAAATTTTGTTGAGTTTGACATGGCAGCAGCAGCAACATCAACTAGGAGCATTAACAATAGGTCAAAAGAGGAAAGTGATGAGGCTCGAGAGATGCTTCAGATGGTATCGAAAGAATAGGGCAAGGATCTGGGTAGCTTAGAGAGGTCTCAACGGAAGCCGGTTTTTAGGAAGCGTCCATATCCCCGAGTAAAGAATCACAATCGGTTTTGGGGTTTTGGTTTTGGCCCAAACCTTTTATCTAAGGTTGAAGACAAGGGTATCTTTATCCTTTTAAGGCAAAATTTGGTGGTCAACTCGGGTCAACACTGGTCAAATGACAATGGACCGAATCATAGGGGTACGTCAATTTTTCTAATTGTGGGGTTGTGTGAAATTGCTAAGATAACATGGGGGTATGTCAAAATATTTGCATCTCACCAAATGTTTTTAAAGTATTTGCGTCTCACCCTTTGACTATGGTCAACGTCGTTGACCACATATGGTCATTAAAGATGTCCGGATGGACATCCTAATATTTTTTAAATGACTATAATAACGTTGGGTGAGACGCAAATATTTTAAAAAACATTGGATGCAAATTGCATCAATAAAGTAAGGGGGACAAGCAAAAAATCATTTTTTTTTGAGGATTGTGAGCTTAAACCTCTCTTCCTTTATTGTTTGCCCAACCGTAGGTGGACCTAAAGACCAAAAACTAATTCGATTGTTAATTTTGATGAGGGACCACAATATGAGCCACGTGGCACACTCTTAGAGGTCACTAACCATACGGATGTTAGGCCCGTCGCTAGGTGGAGCTACATACCAAATATCAGCATGATTAGTGATTTCAAACCATTGGATCTTCGGACCCCAAATAATGCTCAAATTCTACGGGTAAAATCAACCCAGGAAAATGACTAATCCAATGCCTAAAAATTAACAATCAAATTAATTTTTGGTCCGCAGGTACCTATGGTTGGGCCAATTTTGATTTCACAATCCTCAAATCAAAAAAAAAAAAAAAAAAAAAACCAAAAAAGTCCTAAAAAAAGAAAGATATTTTGCTTGTCACCCTTACTTTATTGATGCAATTTGCATCACACCCAATGTTTTTAAAAATATTTGTGTCTCACCCAAGGTCATTATAGTAATTTAAATTGAAATGTCCATCCGAGATCGTTAATGACCGTTTATGGTCAACAACGTGGTCAAAGGGTGAGACACAAGTATTTTAAGACATTGGGTGAGATGCAAATAAGAGCATCTCCAATGCTATGCTTGCTATCCTAAAATTTGGCACGGTGGGTGAAAAAAGGGTGCTCCAACGCTGTGCTGTTGCAATGCTAAAATATAGCATATGTTGGCACAGGACATAACATATGCTATATTTTAGCATGTGGCAGCTTTATGGGTTTTCACTGTTTTGACCCATTCAAACCTTTGGATCTTGTACCCTAAATAATACTCAAAATCCAACGATTAAAATCAACCTATGATTGGCTGATCCACAGTCTATGTTATACATTTTTAGAGGATGCTGACCATGTGGATGTTTAGCCAATTCCTATGTGGACCTACAAACCAAAAGTCAGCCTGATTAGTGATTTCAAACCATTTGATCTTGAACCCCAAATAATGCTCAAATCCCTACGTAAAAATCAACCCATGAAAATGACTCAATCCAAAAAATAGCATTGCACCATTAAGTCATGCCGAATATAATATTTTGGTACTGTAGGTGTCTCAAAATATAGAATTGAGAGGGCCTTTTAACATTTTAGCGTTGAAGGCATGTTGGGGGCAAAACAAAAAAGCCCTTTCAAATATGACATGTTGGGGGCATGTCAGAAATTCTAAAAAATCAAAGACAAAGTAGGCAATTATGATGGTAAAAACCATGGTTTTAAAAATGGCCGTTTAAACGGTTTTAACGGCCGTTTAAACGGTTTTAACGGCCGTTTAAACGTAACGCCCCAAGCCCGTTTCCGTTAAAACTGTTTAAACACGTTTTATTGGTTTTGAAAAAAACGGCCGTTTTTTTTTGTTTTAACGGCCGTTAAAATCGTTTAAACAGCCGTTTAATTCTGAAAAATTTTGTGAAAAAAACGGCTGTTAAATCCGTTTAATTCTGTTAAATTCTATTTTTTTTTAATTTTCAAATTTCACAATTTGAATTTCAGCGCCACTTTTTTCATTTTTTTCCATTAAAATCCGTTAAAATCGTTAAAACCGTTAAAACCTGTTAAAATCCGTTAAATTCTATTTTCTTCCATTTTTGCCCCTGGCTGTTTTAACGGCCGTTTAAACGGTAACGCCCCCAGTCCGTTTAACCGTTAAAACGGCCTCCTTTAAACCTTGGTAAAAACTATGGGTCAAGCTCAACGGAGACATATTTTCACACAAAAAAAATCCTGGGGGCCAATATATAAATTAGAAGTTTTGGAATGGGATGATTTTTGGTGAGGATGGTCTTTATGGCAAAATTCAAATCATTTTGATACTCATAGCATGGTTTACAAGTTGAAGAATTATGGACCGTCTATTTTTTACCGTTAACTTGAAACCCACATTTGATGGGGTTAGAAATTTTAGAATGGGCTGATTTTTTGCTGGGGTGATCCATACGTCCTCACCAAAAATCAGCCATTGATTCATCTTCTACGTGGGTCGCCAAAAAGGTTGTCCCCCGATCCCGACCCATGTCAAATATTCCTATGGGATTGGGAGCGGAGAAGATTTGTGAAGCGGTCGGATTTTAGGAGCAGCGATCATGTGTCAATGATATCGCGCCACATATACCCATGTTTACTTTTCAATTTTTTTAAAACAAAATCCTAAAAATTCAGGTATATGTGGTGTGGGATCATTAGGCGCATGATCGCTGCTTCTAAAATCCTGCTACTTCAAAATTTTTCTCCCATGTTAGAAATCTCAGAAGCAAAGTCAAAGTAGGCAATTATGATGATGAAAATTGTATGAGATGCCCAGAGTAAAACTTCTATCACAGCGTTCTGACATATGCTTCTGTCTAAATGCAAAATGTATGCCACATGGAACATTCTTAGTGGACGCTGACCATATGGATGTTTGGCCAGTCCCTCAGTGGACCTTTAAATCAAAAATCGGCATGATTACCGATTTACAACCTTTGGATCTTTGCACCCAAATGAAGCTCAATAATGCTCGAATTCTTACCGTTAAAATCAACCCATAAAAATAACTTCAATCGAATCACTTAGAAATCACTAATAAAGCTGATTTTTAGTTTAGAGGTCCACTGAGGGACTGGCCAAACATCCATACGGTCAGAGTCCACTAAGAATATGACACGTGGCATGTAGTTTTGCATTGTGACAGAAGCATCTGTCAGAACGCTGTGATAGAAGTTTTACTCAGATGCCAATTGTATAATCAGCTCTGAGACGAGAACTTTAGATGGTCTTGGTCCTCTTCGATTGGAGATCTGTTTTGGGGTCGTGATGTAACAAGGTAGGGCTGCAACTTGGGCGGGCTCAACCCGAGCCCGACGAGTTGAACTCGACATTAGGGTTGGGTTGGGTTAGCCCTTTTAGAACTTGGGTTGGGCTTGGGCTGGATTTTTGGTAACCCGATAAAATCGGGTTGGGTTAGGGTTGAGGCTTGGCCCAACACGACCCAACCCGAGCCCATATATATATATTAGTTTTACCGACAAATATCCACACTACATTTTGGCAAATGTAGCAACCCATGGATGTTTGTCCTTAGTAAATAAACTTGTGTGATATTACAAGTTGTTATTGAAACTACATTTTGGCATTTTATATGATCAGTTGATAGTGAAAATATCGTGTTTTTCTCTAACGATTGTTTTTGGTTATTTCTTTAGTGACTTTTATCATGTATTTGAGTAAATGAATTTTTCGCTATTATGAAAATATCATGCTTTCTTTCATGAGCTGTGGAAATGAAGTTATGTTATTATTTAATGGTTAGCACAACGACTATTGTATTAACCGATAAATTATTTTAATATGAAAAAATTTAACAATATTTTCAACCAATAAAAAAATTAGAAATTGACCAACCCGGCCAACTCGACTAACCCAGCCCAACCTGATAGGGTTGGGTTAGGGTTGAAAAATCTAGGCCCGACCTTGGGTTGGGTTGGGTTAGGGTTGACAGCCTTTAAGGTTGGGTTGGGCTGAGTTGCAGCCCTATAACAAGGTATACCTGAGTTCTTTTCATTTATAGAAGCGGCATTTTTGGTAGTCACCACTGCCATCTGGGCCCACTGACCGCATGGATGTTTAACCCACCCCTTAATAGACATTCATACAAAAAATCAGCTTGTTTAATGATTTTTACCCGTTGTCTTTAGTACTCAAAAAATGGTTGCATTCAACGGCTATAAGAATGCCTTAAAAAGTGCTAAAAAGTGTTAAAATCTAATGGTTATGGATTACCAATCAAGGTGATTGGCCTAGATGGCAGCGGTGACTACCAAAAATGCCACTTCCGCAAATGAAACAGTTTGAGGCATACCTAGTTACATCTTTTTCCTTTGTTTTGTGTGAATTGCGAAGAGCCGAAGAGTGAAGGCCAATGGTTGTCTGGAGTCTCTGGACCTGGTGACGGCGATAGCGACTCGGCCAATGGGGGTGGTTGACTTGATCCCTTGCATGCTTTGACCAGGTAAAAATTATCAGCTGCTCCTCACCCCTTCTAGTATGTGTCCAATGTCCATGTCTACTAGTGTGATCTCATATTTTATACCTCGAGATTTGTGTTGCTTTCCAATTCATAGTGTGAGATGCTAGTATACAACTAACCTAAAATTCCTTGCCAGTGCGCTCAAATAAGTGGACCCTTTTTCTTCTTCTTCTAAAAGCTCTCATTCTCTCTTTCAGTCGAGTTTTCATGGCTTCTCTGCATCGCTCCAATTACAGGAACGATCTGTCTTTCTGAAGGATAAAAAAAGCTTTTTGAATCTCAAAACCCCTAACCCTAGAAAAGATCTCCCTCCATGGCGAGAAGAACTCTACCGATCCTAAAACAACTTCTTCGAAGATCAACATTCGATCCTCCTCCTGTTCTAGGGTTAGGGTTGGGTTTCGAGCCGAAGAGATCTGTAACCTACATGCCCCGGCCCGGAGATGGCGCTCCAAGAGCTGTAACCTTGATAACAGGCGACGGAATTGGTCCTCTTGTTACAGGCGCAGTCGAGCAGGTCATGGAGGCAATGCATGCTCCGGTCTATTTCGAGAGATACGAAGTTCATGGCGACATGTCGACTGTTCCGCAAGAGGTGATCGATTCGATCAAGAAGAACAAGGTCTGCTTGAAGGGCGGTTTGGCGACTCCGGTCGGAGGAGGTGTCAGCTCCCTGAACGTTCAGCTGAGGAAAGAGCTCGATCTCTACGCGTCGCTCGTGAATTGTGTTAATCTTCCTGGGCTGCCAACGAGACACGATAACGTTGATATTGTCGTGATTCGGGAGAACACAGAAGGGGAGTACGCGGGTCTGGAGCACGAGGTCGTTCCTGGTGTCGTCGAGAGCCTCAAGGTATTCTTCTTTATTAGTGCTCTCTTCTCTTCTCTTCTTCTTCTTCTTCTTTTCTTTTTTCGCTACTCATTAGGCGGATGCGTCTTTTGCAGCTTTGCTAGTTATTCTAATTTGTTTAGTATTGGTTACATTTGAATTTTAGGATTTTTTTTTTCCTAATTGTTAAGTTGACTGCCTATCTATTGCATCAGAATTGCCCTCATTTCTTGTGGCTGGGCATGTGCAGCTAGGTGATCACCTAGAAATCTAGGGGGTGACCTCTAAAGCCAACACTGGTAAGACCTCCATGAGGCAAGAATTTGCTTTGGGAAAACTTGATTAGGAATTGTTTAATAGAATATACCACTAGGGGGGTGGGGGTGGGGGTGTGTTGAAGCCCGTACTTCAGTTCCAGCTTACGCTTGGATCTATATTTTAACTAATTTCTGATGAATTTTCTGAATTTGGTGTCAATTTCGTGAATTTGGACAAACTAGCAACACTATCTGGGATGTGAGTTTGCTTTTTGTAGAGTTGCTGACAATCAAAATTCTGATGGAACTTGCTTGACATCTTTAGTTATTCGTAAAAAAAGCAACAAAGTTAGATTTGTGATTCAGCTTGGTGGCATATTTCCACAGTTATAATACTGCGGCTATTTTTTTCACCAATTTTAAATATGCATCAACAAGAAAAAACTTGGTGGCTTTTCAGTGTAGGATTTGATAAAAAACAACACTTATGCAGTTATTAAAGTGATATGTGGCACCCCTAAAACACTATGCATCTATTGCTATAATCACTGATACAAATATGTAGTTAATATAAATATATAGGAAAAAAATAGAAATTTGAAGGAAAATGTATGGAGATGGTGCTATCTTTTAATTTGATATGGTTTTTGGAAAGACCTAGTTTATGTTCCACGTGGAATGGCACTGTAAATCATGGATGGAATTGTGCCAAATCCATTTGGTGGCTACTTTTATCATTCTACAAATTGCAACTGCTAGTTTGATGTTATTTGTTGCAGTATTGATGAATTTCTGATTAAGAGGTTCTCCTCTTGTATGTTGTAGCTGAAATGGAAAATTTAATTGTACATCATTGTTAGTTTCTAAATATAGATTTTCTTTTTCAATGTTTAGATGGTTGCCAATGGAAATGTTTATTTAGAATTGCATTTTCTGTAAGTATGTTTGTTTCTCATCCAGCCCTTATGCTAGGTGATAACAAAGTTCTGTTCAGAGCGCATTGCCCAATATGCCTTCGAGTATGCTTACCTAAACAACAGAAAGAAAGTGACAGCTGTGCACAAAGCCAATATTATGAAGCTTGCAGATGGTCTATTTTTAGAATCATGTCGTGAGGTTGCAACAAAATATCCTGGTATAAAGTATAATGAAATTATTGTGGACAACTGCTGCATGCAACTTGTTTCAAAGCCTGAGCAATTCGATGTCATGGTATGTGACCTTATGCTTACAATGTTTCAGTTCATGCATTCACTTTGTCTGGTGTTTTCCCAATTTTGATGGGTTTGAAGAATTCCATCTCTTTTACTTTAGGTTGAATACGTGCTTGAATTAGAATATAGAATGATAATGCTGTTACTATTTTTATACCGGTTGATATCTAAGTATAGATGTGCAAGATGCAATTTTTATTTATTTCATATTCTTGCATATATTTGTTGACATTCTCTAATCTAAAGGTAATATGATATTTCAATCCAGAAAACTAGGATAAAAGTTGGCAGGAAGACTGACTTGCTTTGGAATATAAATCCACTGTATAATTGACCAGTTGATTCATTGACAATAACTTCACAAAGAATTAGAGGTGGCGTGTAGTCCCATCCAAGTGGTTGGTTTAAAATATCTATTAAATTGTAGTAGAACTCCCAAGAAGGATCATGTTCTGTTTTACTTAGTTGATCAAATCTGGAAAGTATTCGTTCTGCCATAACCTACCTGTAAGGAGATCAAGAGGCAAGGAAGGAAAAGTATGTTGTTTTCCGTTTAAATTATTGACCACATTTGTTGAATCACCTCCTGCCCATTAGTGGACAGAGAGAGTGACTTGGAAACCATGAACATGGTTCAGAGTATCATCCGATACTGAAACCTTTTGGGCAAAATGTTAAGATATCGCCAGTGGACGGGGCAAGATACCAATGTGTCTTGGAAAACCCAAAGTTCGGTCTAGTATCGTTTGTATTGTACTGTATCAGGCGATACTGAACAGTATCATTGGTATTGCGTGATACGTAACGGCGATATGAACCAATAGTTTAAAACAAGAACCGAACCCTCATTTTTCACTTTTTTGACTTGTTTCTAGCTCTTAATTCTTCTAATCTTTAACATTTTTTTTGTACTACCAATATTTGGCAAATCTAATTAAAAACAAGAGAAACACAATATTTGAAGGTGGATTCAAAGTTTTTAGGAAATCTTCAAATTTGGGGATTTACGTCAAGGAAGTAAGAATCACTTGTTTTCTTCAAATTTCTTGCTAGATCTGTACTCTATATCAAAGATCCATGGATTTTTTACTTAATTTTCTCTAAATATTACAATATTTAAGTAAAAAAAGATGAAAATTTCTTTTATTTATTTTTATGCATTTGAATCACTTATAACAGAATAATATACATGATGTGAATGCATGATTCAAATTCATAATTATTCTGGTGTAGGTTGATGATATTTTTTGCTTTTTCGAAAAGTTTAATTTTTTTAGTATTTTTTAATTTAAAAATGATTAAATAATATATCTTTTTTTTATATTTTTATTTTTCTTCCCATATTTACTGGAAGATAGATCTAATTGGATCTATCATTCTATAGAATTTTTGTGTATGAGTCTTGTGTGTACGATATTTTTTGGACTTCTAAGATTGAGACACGTGTCATGGGTACATAGTACATCACTACGGCCATACGGGAACAAGTACAAAAGAATCAAGCAACGACCGAGGGTATATTGAAGCTGTTGTACGAGTCCGACTAACATTCTCCAGTATTTAAAACCCACATCTTGATGAAACCGACTAAATAGATCAACGAAGTGTTTTAATTGAGCCGACAAGGTATTTACCTTGTTGACACATTGCTATCTAATCCGTTTGTACAGAATATGCAATAAAGTCAGACATCGGCAACGATCACCTAACGGATGTATGACGCAACCATTTCGGCCGAGAACTACCTTCATGGTGTGAGGTTATCTAGCCGACTAACTACTACGTCCTGGACGGCCATGTTGCCAACCGTGCAAATAGAATCCTCCATGCCGACTAAGCACTAATACGTTGGGACTCATCTGACAGACCTGGACGGGAGTTGAGTGTACGCCGACAAATTCTTCGAAGTCTCTAGAAAGACAGGTTCGTAAAAGAAACAAAGAACATGGGCCCAAGGTAGACAACTGTAGATTCTCCCACTCACAAACTGTTATTTGACAAAACAGTTATCTGAACTATTTCTTGCGAATAGCGGGAATCTAACAAGAAGCCGTTACAGGATCGGTTATGCCCTCCAAAATTGTTATACACTCCCGACGAGGAAACCTATAAATAGAGGAGGCTACCTAATGAGAAAGGGGTCGAGAAAATTCATAAAATAATTATACAAGAATAGAAGAGGCAGACCTGATCGCATTCTCGATTCTCCGAATTGAGAAAGTCGACTGTTCGGTCTCCTCTCACTCCCCTCCGGCGAAATCCACGAGTAGCCGTTAACCTGCTAAGATTCATTACTGACTTGAGTGTCAAGAGTGCTATCTACAAGTGTCCTGCCCGCCCTGGGCGTAACTTTCAAGGCGAGGAGAGTAGCTGAAGCCGAGAACACATCGGAGAAGGACGATAAGGTATCGGCAACCATGTCCATAGCTAATCCCTTTGTTTCAGGTATCGGAGGACCAACAACGTCTGGCCTACTTAGCTTGTTAGCTCAGCCGAAAGTCTGTATCCGATTCCTCGGGGATTGTGTGGGTTAGATCCTAGATTTTCCCCCCCACAAGTCTCGTGTATCATTTTTTTCCCAAAATTTTAAAAATTTATTAAGAAAATATATTCTTTCCTTATTCTTCCAAATTATACCAGGAGATATATCTCATTGTGGTTTATCATTCCCTATTATTTGTGTGTAAATTTGAGATATTGGTTTTTTTTTTAAAGTAGCTTCTGAAATATAATTTTTTTTTTTTGTCTTTTTCTTCCAATCTTTTGTAGTAGATCAATATTCTAATCTATAATATGATGAAATTTGTGTCTGAATTTGGGGTATATTGGTTTTTTTTTTTGGTTTTTTAAGTAATTTCCAAAATATAAAATTATAAAAATTACGTTTATATTTTGGTTTTTTAAGTAATTTCCAAAATATAAAATTATAAAAATTACGTTTTTATAAAAGTTAGAAGGCAAACCCCAAGGATTGGGCGCAAACGGCCAAGACTACGCCCTAGGAAGTGCAGGTCCTGAGCTTGAATCCCCTCCTTGGGGTCACCCCCTGGGATTTATCTCAGTACACCAGGCACATGGGGAAGGGCTGACTCACATGCCTTGTTGGATTAGTTGGGTGCTCTAAGAGGCTTGGATAACCTATGGTATTAAAAAAATTTAGAATATAGGCTCTAATTCAGCTCGATAGCACAATAAGTCACTTTTCTTGATCCTAAATCAGTTATAACATAACATGAGTTTTATGATACAAATTATATGATATCCCATTACATTATCCATTATTCAATTATTTAAAGTATATTGCTGAGTCCATGAATCCTATTTTTCAAGGTTTCCAAATCCATTTGTACCTTTGTCGGACATCCATACCCATATTTGCAGCATAGGTTTTGACTGCCTAATGCGCAAGCCACAAATAGGTGGCCCAGTTGGGCACTTGGATTGAGAAACTTGCATGAATATTTCCTATTGTAAATTTGCGCTGGATGTGATTCTAGTTTGAGGGGATTGAAATTTGGCAACAAATCTTGAAAAACCATTATTATCGTCAAGGTATGGTGGTTGATCAGTAGGGAGTTTTTTTTTTTTTTGTAGATGACGGGGAATGAGGGTTTGAAGAGAGGTGGTAAGATTTAATACTTGGCCATTGAAGTTTGTATAAAATCAATCTTGGTAAGGGTGGAGGGTTGGGTACGGCTAGGTCTTATCGGGGATGGGGTAAGGTCCTGAGTTCGAATCCCCCTGGGGCCACCCCCTTGGATATATCCCAGTAGACCTGCCAATGTTTGGAAGGGGTAACATACGTGCCCCGTGGGATTAGGCGGGTGCTCCAAGAGGCCCGGATACCCGTGCTATAAAAAAAAAAAGAATATAGAAAATGTTTAGGAATGACATCTCTTTTGTGAGCTCGCAAGTTTAAACTTTTAATGATGAAACTGACATTATTCAAGGCTTTTGTAAAGATTGATGCATGTAAACATATGTACATGTAATGCTTCGGAGGCTCTCCGGACTCTAGGATATTTTTGAATTGCTGCTCTGGCATTCCCGCTCACACACCTTTACTCACTCCCGTTCCACACTTTGGTCATTTAGCTTCAAATCCTGCTGCTGGGGTAACTTTACAACACTAGATGGGTGTTGGATCTGGGTTGAATATGTCTTAATAATAGCTGAATATTTTATGTTACTAGACTATTTGGGAAAGTATGAACAAATCAGAGGGAACTTAGGGAAGATAAATTTGAAATGACTGCATCCGGGGGAACCTAGAACACTAATTTGTCGGGGTCAACATGTTTGTCACCTAATGTTTATGTTTATGGTATAGAAAGGACGTGTTGTGCAGATACAGATTCATAGTGTCATAATGCTCCTTCCCGCAAACTCGATAGTTAATGGAATTACTATTTACAGAGCACATTTAACTTCTTCTAGAGAAACAATGTTTTTTCACTCCCATTTTGCTTCTTCCGGAGCAGATTTTGCTTCATCCACAACTGCGAAAAAAACATTGGTGTTCTGGAAGATGCAAATGTTATTTGGAAATATTTCCTCATATTAATTCCATATAATTAGAGGATATATATTTTTAATTCATGTTAGTATACAGAGACATTGCTTACACCTTTTCTTCATGCCTAACTTACCCCGTGGTTTAAACGACATATTTACTTATGCCGAGTCATTTACGTTTTGCAGGTCACACCAAATCTCTATGGCAATCTGGTGGCAAACACAGCAGCGGGTATTGCTGGAGGCACTGGTGTCATGCCAGGAGGTACCTACGCTACCCTTTTTCAAGCTTTTTTCTGTCCCTGTTCCATTCATTGTTCTATCATCAGTAATGTCATGCCAGGTGCTACTTGATCAAATTGTTATAAACCGTTAAGAAGTTGACTCATCACCTTAACAACGTGGGTCTCGGTCAAACAACTTTACCCAATTCAGTTTTTCGAGTGCATGGCAAACTTTTTCAGTTTTTTTGGTCTTCTCTTTTGAGTATACAACTTTGGATGAACCAAGTAAGATTGATAACATTAGTAGAGATTCGGAGTTGTTTCTCTCAATTTGTCTTAAAGCAGGGAAGAACTTGTTCTATTTATGCATATCAGATATGTATTTTTACAAGCATACTCCGCTTTTGCATGGTTACGCACAAGTGTTTCTTGCCTTTTCTCTCACCTTGCCCCTACTCCTATATCATTGTAATTATCAAGTGATTGATTTTGGTGCACAGGCAATGTCGGGGCCGATCATGCAATTTTTGAGCAAGGTGCTTCAGCAGGCAATGTCGGGAATGAGAAGCTGGTGTTGCAGATGAAGGCTAACCCAGTAGCCCTGCTGCTGTCGTCTGCCATGATGCTGAGGCATCTCCAGTTCCCTTCCTTTGCTGATCGATTGGAGACCGCCGTGAAACGGGTGATCTTAGAGGGCAAGTACCGGACCAAAGATCTCGGAGGAGTCAGTACTACCCAAGAGGTCGTTGCTGCAGTCATAGATGTTCTGGACTGATTGAGAACATAATCTCCCAATCCTTGCTCTTCCTAGAAAGTAGAAATCATTGTTGGGCCACAGGCTCCTAACCACTTAATGTCTCTCAGAGTATTCATTTTCTTATTTTTCTCTACATTGTTAGGCTTTTCTGCCGCGGCCAAATCAGAAAACATAATAATCTGTATCCTCATATAATCAGGAGAAATGTGAAGCGCTTGATAAAAAAATATGAAAGGTAATTTGTCAAAAATGCTGTTTTTATGTTCTTGAATGAAGCTTAAAAGACATTTTCTATTTTTGTGAGAGGAATGTAATCTATTATTGTTAACTGCACAAACTGAGGTAACCTCTAATCTGCGGCTTTAAAACCTCCTCGAAACCTTGTTTCTTAAACTAAAAGATTGATGGGATCGAGTTCTCTGTGTGGTTCTGACGCAGTTCAACCACTGTCCAATTGAATGGACAATTATGTTCTATGTGATACGATATATCTTGCAGAGCCACGACACTGGAAACAAAAGGTCACTGGAGAAGTAGATTTCATAATTGCATTGGGAAAATTGGAGTTGGGAATCTCAGGATCCAGTTGGAGCGAAAAGCAGTTTAGTTAGAAAAAGAAAATTAAATAAATAGATTTATTTTTCTCTGATGAAACAAATTACTTGTTTGCTTGGATTTCCATTCATAAAATCACTCATACATTACACAATACAGATGGCCAATGACTTGAATTGGACAGTTGGAGCATACCCAAATAACAGAGTAAAGAAATGGGAAAGGTTCTTGTGCCAGTCTTCCACATTCATGAATTGTATCGAAACAGCTTCATATTGAAACAGCTTCTTACAGTTGGATATTTTTTATTAGGGAATTAGTAGGGGTGGTGATTGGCCTCATCCAGTTTCCTTCTATTTGTTAGGGTTTCAATAGCACTGATTAGGGTTTCATTCATTCCATGTTTGGGCCTTAAGTTTTACGCGGTTTTATGCTTTCAACTACAATTATGATCTCGTTTATTGCTTCTTAGGTTTTATCCATGTCGTTGATACAGAAATTGACGTCTATGTCCTCGGTTTCACTGGAGATGAACCTTAAGAGACGCTGGAGGGATACTGGGGAATAGGGTTTTTGACGGGCCGGAGGAAGAAAGGGTTTCTTGCCCAGGGTGAGAGATGGTTTACTGGCATTTGCAGTAATGGGTGACCTGCTGCAAGGGTCAGGTAGATGGAGATGTTTCTCAATCCCCATATAAGATGGATATACTGAGGCATCTATGTAAGGTTAACATGATAGGAAGCCAATGTGGAATCACCAAATTTGAAAATGCTTGAAACTGGGGTTCCCTTGAAGTCTCATTCGCATGTGCTCAGGGTGACGTGCGTGTTTCCATGACCTATCATTCGTTGTTGGGACTGCTGGTTTCTGTCCTACATCCTCTACCTGTAGGTCTGGATGGGTCTTCCTCCGGCGTTGATTGTGGCCGGCCAGCTGTTTCCGGCAACTCCTTTTTGCATCATCAAATTGTGATATTTCGTGGAATCTGCATAACATATTCAAACCAAACCACAATATTCTTGAGCAAGATAGAAATGCAATTAAACTGGATAGAGATGAAGTCCTGTAAATCACATGGAAGAATATGTTTTTGTTCCTCAAGCATTAAAAAAAAATATAAAAACTATTCCTATTTATAATAAATAACAGAAAAATGTATCGAAAAAAAAAAAAAAAACACAAAAGTTGCATGGCACAATGTAGCACTCAAACCCTAAGAGGAATGACAAACTACAATCCATTCCTCAAGATCATCCCGCATCTGACATTTAAGGCCCTGCTTGGTATCCTGTCTGTAGTTTGCAGGAAAATGTTTGTAGGCAAATATTTGCAACGACAAACATTTGTTGGCAAAATATTCATATGGTTCGAGAGGAGAGGGCTATTGGGGGAGAACAAGGGGGACGAGAGAGCCATTTGTCTATTGTTTCTAGCCACTTTTTGGCAAAAAATGATTGGGTCCAATTCTCAGCCCAGCCACATACCAATGAGAAGGGATGATTGGACTTTGGAGCATCGATTTTTTTTCTTTCTTTTAATTGGTAATGGTAGGTAGCAGGTAGCATTGATTTCCTAAAGATCCTTTGTGAAGTTCTTAAACCAAACTGCCTCCTTAGCATCTCCTATGGTTGCTTTAGAAAATCCTAACAAATTTTCTTTCTTGTTGCACCAGGAGATAGCCTTACCCATCAAATTAAAAATGTACCTTAAAGCCATGCTAACAGTATAATACATATTCTGGGAAATGCAAATCAATGCCTTCTCTTAGGTTGAATCCAATCTTTCATATGTCGAATCAATTATGTTAAAATCTTTCATATGTCGAAACTGATCTCTTGTCATCCAAAAACACCTGCCCAATCACCATCAATGTATGCAAGCTAATTTGTACTTGGTCGTTTAGTTCTACCATAAAACAAAGCATCACTTATTGTTCAATATGTTTGGTGTATCTTAATATCCTTTAAATTGGTTGCAAGTGTGATGTTCTAGGCTTGTCCATGTATTGAAAACCCAATTTCGTCCATCACACAGGCCCCACTATGCTCCAACAAGCAACCAAATTGCATTTTTTTTCTGCATTCTATAGGCAAGTAGAACTGTCGCATAATGTTCTAATAATTTTTATGCCTTCAGCATTTCCAACTTTCTTTTGCGGGACCTCATATTGATTGAGACGTACAATGTCAACCGATTCAGCTATGATGAGCTCAACCCCCTTTGTTCAATATGTTCGACCAATCTTTTGTTATCACATCCATTTCAGACCCTTACCGAAAGACGAGTGGATGGTTTGTTTTGTTTATTTTTTTTCTTCTTTTGATAAGTATTTCGTTTAATTGTTATTGTTAGCCAATGCAAGAATGATTCCAAGTTCCAACTCTACTGGAGACCCATTCGACCACAAAGAGAAAACAGGACCCATGTCATTGAAACCATAAAAATCAAGAGGGAGACAATTGAAGAACCCTTCCCTTTTCATCAACAGATCCTTCTATAATCAAAACAAGCGAAACCCATATCACAATTCCCGTAATCCAGAACTAAGAATCCTAAAACCAAAAGACTAGCAAATAGAGAAGAAGAGGTCCTAAATACAATTAATTAACTCCAATTATATAACATTAACAACCAAATTCAACACTGAAAACACTAAACCAAAGAAACCCTAATTCACACTCCAAAACCCAATTGAAACCAGAACATAAATGAAATTAACGAGATTTCAAGATTACCTGCTGCACTGTTGGCAATACCTCTGATCGACGCCACCGACCAAAACGACCGCCGCCTTCGCGTGCCGCTCGCACACCTTATGTCGCCGGTGGTACCTCCTCGAGGTACCCAACTCTGCATCGCAATCGTCGGCCTGACAGGAAAGCGTTGTTTGAGAACTCACCGAGCTTCTACTATCTCCAGAAAACCTAATTAAAACCCTCTTCCTCCTCTCTTCCACCTCCTCCTCCTCTTCTTCAGTATCCTCTTCTACTTCGTAGAATTCTACGTGTTTCTTCGCCTTTCCCAGCGATCTCTTCGTCATTAAAGGAAAATATTCAGGGATAACTTGGGGTTTCTTGGTCTCCTCAGATAAAGAATTATGGAGAGATTAGGGTTTGACAGGAATTATAGAAATAAAAAGAGACAACGACGACGCCTACGACATGTTTGAGAGATAATAAAAAAACCTCGTTGAATTGATGTGTGTGCGCGAGAGAAATATATGATTGGGGGTTTCGAAATTTGCAGGCCCATGAGAGAGAGAGAGACACGAAATGCCGTGCTCTGAAACAAAAACCCATATTTTCTCTCTCTAGTCGCCACGAGGTCTCTGCAGTTTGTACACTGTTGACTGTAGAGACTCTCTCTCTCTCTCTCTCAAATTTTGTTGACGTGGAAATCTGCATGTCGATACCCGATAGTGGCCCTGCGTAGCGGATTTCATTGGGGCCAGTAGTCGCATGGATGTTTATAATTTATAGTTTATACCATCCCTTCGTGATGAATCCCACGGCTATATTCACTCCTTATAAGTTCTAAGATCTAATGGTTAGAATCATCAATCAGACTATTTTTTGTTTGTATATCCACCAAGGGAAGGAGCGTGGGGGATAAAGTTAAACATCAATGCGGTCGGTGGGCCCAAAAATGCTACTGCATCGAGATTAACGAGTAAAACTTCGGTCATAAGGATTGCAAATCACACAATTACAAGCCAATGAGTTCTCGGCACGTATCCAAATGCTTTTTTCAACGTACCTATGTACTTCTGCTTTGAGTTGTAAGTGGCGAGAATTCATTGACTTGTGATTGTGTAATTTGCATTCCGTTGCCACAGAAGATTTACACGAGTAAAACTTCGATGACAGGGCCCGGTCATCGAAGGAGATGACAGGGCAGCAGATCACGGCATGTGGATTTTGTACTGGCGGACCATCTCGGCCTCACCACCCACGTACACATGTGAGTGTTTTGGCAAAAAGGCTCTCGGTACTCACCTAGGTACGTGTGTGGTGAGGCTGAGGTGGTCAGTCCTTACAAATGTACGTGCCGAGATCTGTTGCTCTGTCAGGAGATGACAGGGCCCGGTCATCAAAGTTTTATCCGATTAGAGTAAAACATTGATGACAGGGCCCTGTCATCGAAGGAGATGACAAGGCAGCAGATCACGGCATGTGGATTTTGTACCGGCGGACCACCTTGGCCTCACCACCCACGTACATAGGTGAGTGTTTTGGCAAAAAGCACTCAGTACTCACTTGGGTACGTGTGTGGTGAGGCCGAGGTGGTCAGTCCGTACAAATCTATGTGCCGAGTTCTGCTGTCCTGCTATCTCCTTCGATGATGACAGGGCCCGGTCATCAAAGTTTTATCTGATTAGAGTAACATTCATAAAAAATTTCCCTCCTTTGTTTTCTCTGTCCACTTGACCGAAACCATAGTCAAGTACAGTCTTTGATTGATCATTATGTTGTGCAACAAGGACCTCATAAAGGTATGGTTCATCGAGGACTTTTTATGAGGGTAACTTCGTTAACTTTTTTTAAAGACATCTATTTGATGATGGACCATATTATGAGCCACGTGGTACACTCTTAGAAACCATTGACTGTATATATAGATGTTTTGCCCATATCCCTAGTTAGATTTACATACCAAAACTCATCCTAATTAATAATTTACATCTATTGAATTAGAGTCCTTTTCATGACATATTTAAAACCGTGGATTTCTATCATTATTTGGGTCAATCAAATTCGAAGGTTAGAAATCACTAATCAAGCCACTTTTGTCATATGTCTATCCAGGTAGGGTCAAACATCCATACGGTTAGTAGTCTCTAATTAATAGTGTGCCAATTGTCTCAAACTATGAGTCCATCATAAACTTTGATGATCGATACCATCATCTAATTTTTTCTAGGGACAGAGTTAGGTACTACCAAGGTACTCATATATATGTTTTTACAGTTAGATTAAAATGTTGCCAACCGTTGGTAAAGATGAAGAGAAAACAAAATGTGCATAAAGTCTAAAGTACCAATAAAAAAGTAAAAGACTTATAAATGTTAAAGAAACATAAAAAAGGCATTTTAAACAAAGTAAGAATAATTTTGAGATTTCAACCATTTTTTCACGCAAGATGGGTATTCTCTCCTTATATGGATGGTAGAATAGATGTATTATATTAAAACCACATGTTAGAAAAACATTGCCCTAAATTGGGTGGAATTGTACCGTGGGACAGGATGTGTAGCCAAACCCCTCACCAAGACATGACCCTAGGTGTTCCAAGGGAATTTCCACATAAAACTGTATAGGCCTACCCCATAATTGGAAGCCTTTGGTAATTGACCATGAATTGCAATTTCCATTTAGTTGACTAACGGACCATCCAATATATACTTATACTGTCTTGGCCAAGAAAATTGGCCTTAAGACTGAATCGATGATCTAAACTGTGCTTCTGCCTTTGGAGGTCTAGAGAAGTTGAAGAAAAAATAGGTCAGTTTTACCTAATGGCAAGGATAACTTAAATGGTTTCTAGCTTCGGGCTTTCTAGAGTGACCTAATCAAGGTTTATAATGTATTTAATTCAACGGTCGTGATTAAAACCCAACATATATACCGTTTCCTATAATGTTGCAAGTTTTTGCCAGTCTACAAATATTTTCATGGAATTGATCAAGGTTTGTACTCAGGGGAAACCCACCCGTCTTTTTTCTTCTTCGCAGTCTTCTTTCAATGAGGCTATTTGATGGCTTACAAAAAAAAAAAAATAAATAAAAAATGAGGCTATTTTGTGGAAGTTGGGGGTTCTCATGTAAACTCTTCTCTGTATAAATTATATTATTTACAAATTAATTAAATAAATAGAACAAAAATAATTTGAAATTATCAGGGAGTGCAGCCAAAAAAGATTATTCAGCAAAACTTTATTAAAAACAAGGATAAAAGTTTTGGCAAATAAATATTAAAAAGCTCATCAAGGACGAAAAATTATGCAAAAAAAAAAAAAAAATGCAATAAAGATAAAAATTATCAGTTGCTGGAGAACAGTAAAGTGAGAATGAATTAAAAAAATAAAATCAGAGTTCAAATTCCACGGAAATTACTTGATTTATAGTGTCAGTCTGTTTTAGTTATTACCCGAATTAAAAAAAAGAATGCTTTTTTGCTTTACCCCCTTACTTTATTGATGCAATTTGCATCTCACCCAATGTTTTCAAAATATTTGCGTCTCACCCTTTGACCATGGTCAACGTCATTGACCATAGACGGTCTTCGATGGACATCCCAATTTTTTTTAAATGACTATAATGGCCTTGGGTGAGGCCCAAATATTTTAAAAACATTGGGTGCACAACAAATTTCATCAATAAAGTAAGGGGGACGAGCAAAAAATTTTTTTTTTTTAGATTTATTTTTTATTTTTCAGGTTTTGTTTTTTTGGGAGGATTGTGAATTATAAAAGCCAAGGTTTAAAAAATGGCCGTTATAATGAAAATAACAGCCATTATAACGGATTCGGACCTTCCCCATTACGCTATGGACCGTTAAAATGCCCAAAAAATAATGACCGTTATTTTTGGTTTGTAGGTCCACTTAGGGATTGGCCAAACATCTGGTTAGAGTCCTCTAAGAGTGTGCAACGTGGCTCATGTTGTGTCCTGTACCCGGAGCCTGTCATTTTAGGGCGGTAACTGGAGCTTGAGCCTATTACTTATTAGCATTCAGACACGTAATTTCTGTGGAATATTCACCGGGATACATTATATTCGTTTGCAGAATATACAATTTCCAAAAGGTTGGACAATTATGATTCCCATGTCACCTCTTCATTTGAATTAATCCAGACAAGTTTGAAGATCCACTTGCCTTCAATCCGTGGCGATGGAAGGTCTTCTCTCTCTCTAAAGAAAACCCACCACTCTTTCGGCCTGATTCTGATTCTTGGTTCCCAATATATAATAGGAGGTTGGATCAAATGTTACATGGAAGAATTTCATTCCATTTGGAGGCCAGGCATGAGGAATTGAGCAGGAGCAGAGTTCAGCAAGGCGTTAATATTGGCCATCTTTCTGCATCCTTCTGCAATTGCGAAATGGTTTTCGCGTTCATGATTTTAAGTTCTTATAAGTCAGTTGGGGCAATTTAATTTGTATTGATAATTGCGTTGTCACCTAAATCAAGGTTTAAAGGAGGCCGTTTTAACGGTGTAACGGACCGGGGCGTTACCTTCTTTTTTTTTTTTTTTTTTTTTCCATTATAAGGAATTGTAATGCTCGGGGGCAAATGCGGAAAATAACGGGAAATAAACGAAAAAGAAATGGAAAAAATGGCACTGAAATAACAGCATTTTTCACACTTTTTTTCAGAAAATAATGCTTATTATTTTCGTTAGAACGGAAAATAACGGCCGTTATTTTTTTGGTGTTTTAACGGTATGTAACGTAATGGCGGAGGTCTGAATCCCTTATAACGACCGTGTTTTAAACCATGGTTTGCCTTTGCCCAACTCTAAGTGGACCTACGTATCAAAATCAACCTGATTAGTGATTTCAACCCAAGAAAAAGACTCCAATCCAATGCTTAGAAATCATTAATCATGCTAATTTTTGGTCTGTAGGTCCACCTAGGGCTGGGCCAAACATCCATATGATCAACGATCTAATAGAATGTGCGACGTGGCTCATACTGTGGTCTGTCTTCAGACGTTCTGTCAGCAAAGTTTTACCCATTACATCGGACCTGTCAAACAGTTGGGGGCTGGCTCTGAAGCTTAGGGGAGGAGAGACAAGGTGAACCGCTTAGCTTACAGCATACTAGCTGGTTGCAGGCATTTTTTGCCCCGCACTTTGTAGATCTAATTAAACATTAAAAGTATCATGATTAATGGTGATTTCTATCCATTGGATTTGTGCAATTTCATACACATCTAGACTATGCGACCATTAACTTTATGCGAGAAACAATTTTAGCCAGGTTATGCATCGACTAAATTCATGGTCCGGAGCTAGAAACAACATTGATGATGGACCACAGTATGAGCCATGTTCCAGACTTTTAATAGTTAGATGGGTGCCATTATTGTGAGGTGATGTACCTACAAAAGGGTTAACCACGCTGACCTTATGGATTTTTGGCCCATCCATAGGTGGACCTCCATACCAAAAATTAATTTTAGTAGTGATTTCAAACAAAAAGAGGCCGATATAATGGTATAATGGACTAGGGCTGTCAACGGATACTATTTAGATCGAATACATGCATATCCGAATCCGAAAAAAATTCAAATCAATATCCGACGGATATTGGCAATACCCAGACTATGCATAGGGATTTACCCCAGAATCAAATCCTACTAATAACACCCCGAGTCTTACAAAAAAAAAAAAAAACGATGATGAAGATATGGTAGATTTTGATTAACTTGAAGAAGAAAATGAGACCATGATCATTTTTTTAGGCAGTTTTTAACTCTAATAATGAATATTAGTTATAAATACTATATTACCACTAATTAGATTTCTAATAAAAATCAAATAAAAAGAACAAAGTGATCTCATAACATAAATGATAGGATCGGGATAATACTCTTAGGCATATACTAAGGGACCATTGGGCTTAATTAGCGAGCTTATATTATAGAGCTAGGTTTGATTAGTTATTGGGCCCAAGAATCAAATCAAGCCCATTATTATAACAGGATAATCAAGAAAGTTAGGATTTCAGAAGTTTATAAATAAGGTTATAATCTTTGATTTTGAGAGATAAGAAATGAAGAAAATTTTCTTTTTTAAGAGATTCCAAAATTTTCCGCTGAACAGATTGGAGTAGAGGAGCGATTTTTCCAAAGGAACAATTCCTTCAAAACCAATGGAGTGATTTCATCGAATCTTCCGATTGTAGAACAGGATTTCTCTTGTCCTACATCAAATTTTTCTCCTCCTACTTTTCTTCCTTCTTGATATTTTTTTCTATCTTTTTTTTATTTGGTACCTCGTACTGTTCAAGGAAGAGTGATTCTTCCATTCAAGATTAATAACTACTCCAAAATATTTACAAGATGGCGATTGAGGGAAGACTCGGTGATATTACTCCTATAAAAGGGTTTGGTGTGAAGCGAAGGAAGTGATTCTCATCTATCTTCAGATCAATTTGCCTTCTTGTTGTTTGCATCCAAATGCGATATCAAATATTATTCAACCAAGAGGGTTTGATGTAGGAGCATCATGTCCCAGTGTTCCCAAACTACACCGAATTAGTGAAGATGATCTAATTAGCTAGTGGACCCCATAAGATTACCTTAAGATCTATTTTATTTTAATTAATAATTTCTCTTTTAGAAAGTTAATTATGATTGTTTAACTTAATTGGTTAGATATTTCTAAAATTAAATTAAGAAGTTTGCTTATTTTTATAAGTAGAATTCTACAAGAATTAAGAAAGGATTTTAGAATTTTATAAATAGGATTGTAATCTTTGAGTTTTGGGGATAATAAATGAAGATTTTTTTTTTTTTTTTCTGAGAGATTTTAAATTTTCTGACTGAAATGCTTGGAGCGGAAGAGTGATTCGTCCTTAAGGAGCGGTTTCTTCAAAACTCAATGGAATGATTCCATCGAGTTTTTCAATCACAGAATGAGGCTATTATTGTCCTGCATCACCCATCATGTATTTAGTAAGTTTCAACCTAATTTCTCTTTGCTAGGTGGCATGTAGAGGTATATATGCTCCATTAAATTTTATTATTTAAAAAACTCAAAAATATTCATTCTTAATGGAGAAGTATTATACATGGTACGGTATGGGTGTGACATGACGTACAAGGCGCTCTTAATAATTTATATGGCAATTCCAGATGGGCATCTATCATATGGATGGTTTGGACCTTTGTTAATAAATGCTCATATCATTTAAATATAACACGTGAATTTTAAGAATTTTTGCAAAAAAAATCATATAACATGTGTATTTTTCAAAGATACAAAACATTCTCGTGTTTTTTTTTTTTTTAAATAAAAAAGTATAATACACATGTTATACATTTTAATTTTTAGAGGACCAAACTATTCTTGATTGTAAAATACTAGTGGTTGGCCCGTGTCCACAGTACTCCCCGACAAAGCTTTTGCCAAAGTCGGGTATGAGTGGCTGTGATCCACCGTCTATTTGGAGGATAAGATCTCGGCCCTTCTTTGAAGCCGATAAGAGGGGGTATAAGTGGGGAGACAACTACTGTATTATATAGATACTAGTAGGTGGCCAGTGCCCACGGCACTCCTCGACAAAGCGTCTGTCAAAATTGAGTGTGAGTGGCTGAGATCCACCGTCCAGTTGGGGGATAAGATCTCGGCCCTTCTTTATGAGCCCTATAAGAAGGGGAGACAACTTCCGTGTTTTGTTATATAGATGCTCTATAATTTCTCTTAAACTATGCTACATTTTATATTCTATACCAAGAATCTTTGACCAAAATTAGGTCAAACAAATATATATTATTTGACCAAAATTAGGTCAAACAAATATATATTTTTCTCTAAGTCTTATATTTCTAGCTATCCAAAATGACCGCAATCGATTTAAGGATGATCCAATAAAGCTGACTTATGGTCTATCAAATCTCTTTGATTGAACCTACAAATTTTGAAACTTATAACCAAGAGAGAACTTTAGTCACTCTCATTGCAGCATTGTGGGCTGCTTGAAAGTCGTCACATGACACTAATCCATGAATGATATTGGCCCACCTCCTAAAATATCAGTCTGATTGGTGATCTCTAGCCGTTTGATTCAAGCACTTTTTTAAGGTTCTCATATAAAAATGGCATGTAGGTCCAACAAGGGGTGGTCATGATGATGGGCAAGTTTAACCAAAAGAGTGTGTCACATGGTGTGTTCTGATGGTAGCAGATCCTTTCAAGGTTCTAGGTCTCGGGATCGCAGGCTGGAGCAGTGGGCTCCGATCCCGATTCCGATCCAGATTCAGAACATCGGCCCATCTCGCCTGAGACAAAAGTGGGACTCCTTTGTAAAACAATTCTCTCTTTGAGAGACAGAGCCTGGATCGGATATCCGGGATCCCGATAGAGACGGGATCGGCCGAGTCTTTGAACCATGGTTCCTCTGCCTGCGTGATTGCTTTTCAGGCATTACTGCCGATTCTCGGCAAAGCAAGTTTTTGCACAGTACTGCTGAGGTGGCAAAGGGGTTCATTCGCTGTAAGGACTCACCTTGTCTCCACATGGCAATGAGCTCGTTTTTTGGTGACTAGGTGAATCTTGACTTTGACAAGTACCCCCCTGACAGCGCTTATTATAAAGGAAAAAGATGTAACAAGGTATGCCTAAAACTGTTTCATTTGCGGAAGCGGTAGTTTTGGTAGTCACCGCTGTCATCTGGGCCTACTGACCGCATGGATGTTTATCCCACCCCTTGGTGGATATACAGACCAAAAATCACCTTGATTGGTAATCTATAGCCATTAGCTTTTAACACGTTTTAGCACTTTTTAAGGCGTTCTTAGAGCCTTTGAATGCAACCATTTTTTGAGTTCTAAAACCAACGGCTAAAAATCATTAAACAAGCTGATTGTTTGTATGAATGTCTATTAAGGGGTGGGCTAAACATCCATGCGGTCAGTGGGCCCAGATGGCAGTGGTGACTTCCAAAAATGCCGCTTTCGCAAATGAAAAGATCTCAGGTGTGAAACAGGTATACCTTGTTACATCACGATCCTATTATAAAATAGTTGTTAGGTAAGTGGAGAGGCGTTACTCGTCACCAAATACGAATTCGCTCTGAATATTTGGCCCCATATCCAAACAAAAAACAAAATAAGGCATTGACTAGTTGCTCCTTGGAGAAAATCGAGAAAGAATCAGAGGAGGACACGACCAATCCTGCTGGACCGTCCAATCGAGAGAAAATGGTGTTTGAATGGGAGGTATCCTGGGTGGGTCCGCCAAGTAACGAAATTCTACGTACATTAAAAAATAAAAAATGTGCAACGTAAGCAGATATGGCACTTCGATTTTGAAGTCCACCTCCCAAAATGTCGACACGTAGGAGCACTTTAACCTAAGCCTTAACTCAACCCACGTTAAGCCCTTGATTAGTCAAACGGTCAACGAAAAGCCAGAAAAGACAAAAGTCTACTTATCGGGTTCTTTGCGGACATCCAAGTAGGCTGATCATGAAAATACACGATTTTAGTGGGACTTACAGAATACAGATTTCGGGCTTCACACCCACCAAATGAATTTCTGTGTGTGGACCCCCCCTTTATTTGTCGACATGTGGAGCCATCTCAGGTGCTGCCATACGTGCGGGATAAATTAGGATGCAAATGGTTGCATAGTTTATAGAATGCAAAATACAACCAGAAAGCGACATGTAACAACTAATTTTCCTCCTATGTGTACTGGTTTAGAATATTCTCCAATCAAATCACATGGGTCCTACTCTCTCTTGTATAGATGACAGCACTCTAGAGTAGAACTTCGCTGACCGCCCACAATATGAGCCATGTAGCGTATTCTTAGAATGTGCTACGTGGCTCATATTTTGGGCGGTCAGCAAATAGCAAAGTTTTACCCCGCCTGAGATGATTCTATAGCTTATGATAGAAAAGGGGTGCAAATAAATTTTTATTCCCCTTCACATATTAGCCACGTGTCCTTCGTAACACCGCCAGCTTTTGTTCAATGAATGTAATAATCATGGTTTTAAAAAACGGCCATTTAAACTGTTTTAACGGCCCTTTAATGGCAACACCCAAAGCCTATTACTATAAACATCCTTAAAACCTGTTTTGACGCTTTGAATTTAAGGTCCTTTTTTTTTTTTTTTTGTTGTGTTTTAAGGGCCATTAAAACCGTTAAATGGCCGTTAAAATCGTTTTAACAGCCACTAAATTATGGAAACTTTTGTGAGAAAAAATGGCCGTTAAATCCGTTAAATTCTATTTTTCTCGTTTTTAAAATTTAAAATTTCAAAATTTGAATTTCAGAGCCATTTTTTCTGTTTATTCTGTTAAAATCAAATTTTTTTCTCATTTTTGCCCCTGGCCATTTCAATCCGTTTTAACGGTTTTAATGGTAATGCCCCAGTCCGTTATACCGTTAAAACAACCTCCTTTAAACCTTGGTAATAATCACCTTTTATTTATTTGTGTATCCCCCTTTGACTAGAGATCCTATCGTTGACCAGAGACGCCCCCCACAGTTGGATGTTTATGAAATGACAAAAAAAGAAACCCCCTTAAGGCTAAAATATAACCACCATCATCACCAATGGCTCTACCACCAAGCTGCCACCACCACCGGCCCCACCACACCACCGCCACTAAAAGGACTGTTGTAGTCGTTTGGATTGAGAGGGTAGCCTAGAACTGTTGTTTAGCTTCGTGACATGAGGACAGTTTTACCAGAGAGTGTTGTGGTGTATGTGCTGTGGTTTGAAGGGGACCGTTATAATGGTATAACGGATGTGGGGCGTTACCATTTTTTCCGTTATAGCGAAAAATAGAAAATAACAGAAATAAAGAAAAAATGGCACTGAAATTCAAATTTGAATTTCAAAAATGGAAAATAACCGAAAAAATGGAATATAACGAAAAATAACTGAAAAACGAAAATAACGGCCATTTTTTTTTCACAAAATTTTCTAGAAAATAATGGTCATTATTTTTGTTATAAAGGCTGTTATTATTTGGGCGTTTTAACGGTCCATCATGTAACAGGCGAGGTCCGAATCCTTTATAAAGGCCGTTTTTTAAACCCGGGTTTGAAGTCTAGGCCTGGCTGATCCCACTTTGGATCGGGCAATCCGGATTGGAATCAGCAGACAATGATCCATTAGATAAGGGGAATATGAGACCGAGTTGTATCGGGCCGATCCAGATGGGGATCGTCTCCCATACATCTAGCCCCCATTCTGAGATTGTCCTCAACCAAGGATGTTGGCGTCAGGAGGTTGAGTTTTCAAAAAGTTGTATTGTTCTTTGTCTATTATACGGGGAAAATTATGTCAAATGTTGACCAGAAGAGGCACAAAGCATATATGTTTTAAAAAAGGGCTATTATAAGAAACCTTGGACCTTGTGATCATTACCTTTTAATAATGGGCTTTTAATCAACATTTTTGTTTGTTTCTAAATATTGAATTTTGACACCAAATAATTGGTGCCACGTGGAACAATCTTAGAGATCACTGATCATATGGATGTTTGAACCATCCCCAGTGGACCAACGTACTAAACGTCATCCTGATTAGTAATGTCTATTGGATTAGAATATTTTTCTTGATTTCCGTTTAACTGTGGATTTCGAGTATTATTATCCAAAGGATAGAAATCACTAATCAGGCCATTTTTTTTTGTTAGGTAGGTCCATCTATGGATGGTTCAAACATCCATATGGTCAGTACCCTCTAATGTTGTGTCACATGGCTCTCATTGTAGGTCCGTCATCAACTTTGTTGGTAGACACTATCATTTAATTTTTTCTAGGAATAGAGTTAAGGTGTTATGGAGAAATCTAGTAAAATATTAAAGTCTGCGTACGTTTGAGTATGCAAACATTGTATCCACCATTGAATGCTCTTTGAAAAACATGTTTTTAATTTATAAAATAATATTTTTTGAAACATTAAAATAACAAGTTTTACAATGGACATCCAACAATGTTTGAATACTTCAGAGTTTGTAAATGGTGTGCAGACTAGATTCATACGATGTCATGTGGGTGTTCAATAAATGCTTTTATAGTCGAGTTGAGATGTGAAAAGGTTGAATTACCAAAGCACTCGTATAAATAAAAAATTTTCAAAAAAAACGAGAGAAAGAATGTTTGTTTATTTAAGGAATTTGAGATCATATTAAGAATAATGAAAAAATCAAATAGAAGAGCATTGAGTGAGCTGCAGGGTGACGTTTGTTTATATGGGTGACGTATTTAAGACCAAAAAGAACGAAGAGCCCCTTCTATGTGAATAGTTTAAAGAACACAAAAGAAACAAAACAAGGGTATTTTTGGAAATTTGGGTTAGATGTGACGGTTGGACACATGAAGGCAACCTTAAGGTTTTTTTTTTTTTAATAATGGACAATTTAAAACCGAGCCGAATCATGTTTATGCCATTTCGGCAATTTCAGCAGCTAAACTATACGGTTTGGACAAATTAAAAGCCCTATAATCAGTATTTGTAGTGACAAAATACATCTGAATTGAAATATTCATCTTTGGAGAGACATTTCCTCATTTATGCCTCTTATGTCAAGTAGCCATTTTTAGTGTGGGGCCTTATGTCCTGTTTGGCTAGGCTGATTATTCAAGCTTAATTCTCACTAATTTGTTGTTAACAAGTTTCGAAAAAATCGCTTTCTTCTTCGTCCTTACTGGACCAAGTTTTCAAAGTTTCTGACTATAACGCCATTAGTTCAAATTTCTTACTAATTTGTGATTAATAAGTTTCGAAAAAATAGCTTTTTTCTTCGTCCTCCCACTGGAAAAATCTATGATACCGATTTCGATGCAGAATGCCCTCAATTTGCCATGTAGTATATACTCTTTCGGGCCCACTGCCTCCCTAAATGTTTGGCCCACATCTTGGTGGACCCACAGACCAAAAATCAGTGTGATTAGTGATTCCTAGCCATTGGATTTGAGCACTTTTTTTTATCATGGATTTGAAACCAATTCATTGGCTTATTCATAAAGCCCATGATGAAAAATTGCTCAAATCCTACAACTAGAAATCACCGATCACGCTGATTTTTGGTTTGTAGGTCTATCATACTGTGGGGCAGACATTCAAGGGGCAAGTGGGCCCGAACTACTCTACTACATTGCGATTTGAGGGACTTATGCATCAAAGAACAGCCCGTCCCCACTGGCCCAAGTTTTCAAAGTTTTTGACAATAGTGCCATTAGTTAGTTCAAATTCAGATTCAAATATTTGACTATTGGGGAAATCATGATTTAGTTCTTAAAAAAGTCTATTAAGTGGACGTGAACCCTGGCACTTTGTAGTTAGTAGGAACCGGGCCTTTTCTATTTAAGGGGTTCACCATCTTCGCTTCTTCCACGTACATCAAGCTCTCAATTTCCCTCTTCTCCCTACTTTCCAGCTTTTTTCTCTACAAACCCAATCATCATCATGTGGTCTATGATCATTTTATGTGTTACAACGTTGTTTATCATTAGCATCACCCATTGGGTTTATAGATGGAGGAACCCCAAGTTCAATGGAACACTGCCACCTGGTTCCATGGGCTTCCCACTCATTGGGGAGACCATTGAGTTTTTCCTCCCAAGCAAATCATTGGACGTTCCGCCGTTCATCAAGAAGAGAATAGCTAGGTAAGCAAACTATACGGAGTGTTGGTGGGTGGGACCGCGGGAGGGTTTTTTTTTTTTTTAAATTGGGTATATTTTGATTTGTGTTCTTTTGCTTCTTGTTGTTTTTTTCTCATCTTTCTGCTTTGTAGGTCCTCTCAGCCTCCAAGTTCTTTAATAAATGATTTCTTTCTGGGAGAAAACAATTTTCTAACTCCTCTTGGGAGTATTGTGTGCTCGGCCGTGGATTCACTTTTTACCTACACTCAACCATGCACCATTGGATTCGTGAAATCCATGGCCGAGCAAACAACTTCCGAGAGGGTCAGAAAAAGGGGGTCCTTGGAGGCTGAGACTTTTTTTAAGTACCTATAAAAAAAACAATATAAACCGATAAATAACCCGTTGTATTTATCATTTTAGCAAAAAATAATGAAGATAACATGTAGTACTCTTCTATCACTTTTCAGATATGGGCCACTATTTCGAACTAGCTTGGTGGGTCGGCCGGTCGTCGTATCGTCGGACCCCGAATTCAACTATTTCATCTTCCAACAAGAAGGGAAATTGGTGGAGTTATGGTACATGGATTCCTTCTCTAAGCTTCTTGGACAAGACAGTGAGACTACTACCGCAACTGGATACATTCACAAGTACCTCAGGAACTTGATTTTGAATCACTTTGGTCCTGAGAGCCTGAAAGAAAAATTGCTCCCTAAATTAGAAGACATGGCACGTCAAACCCTACAGTCTTGGTCGACCCGGACTTCCGTCGAAGTGAAAGAAGAAACTGCTACTGTAAATTAAAATTTTTTTAAAAACTCCATGGATTAATCCTCTGTGCTTTTCTATGTTCTAACAAAAAAAAAATTGATTTATTTTTTCATCACAGATGGTATTTGATTGTACATCCAAGCAGCTATTTAGTTATGATATTACCAAGTCTTCAGAGGAGAATATGAGCAAGAAGTTCACCAACTTCTTACAAGGACTTTTGTCCTTTCCACTGAACATCCCTGGTACTGCTTTCCATAAATGTTTGAAGGTACGTAAAATTGTGAAGACTGATCTCTCCTAATTTTGAACATCTTAAATGCAATTATCCATGTTCTTGACTCCAATCCCGTACAGAATCAAAAGAAGGCTCTAAGGATAATGAAGGCTATTCTAGAGGAGAGATGTGCATCATTTGAGAGGAATCATGGAGATTTCCTTGATCAAGTCCTTGATGACATGAAAGATGAGAAATTCTTAACGGAGGATTTCGTTGTTTATTTGATGTTTGGGCTTCTACTTGCTAGCTTCGAGACGATTTCCTCGACTCTAACTTTGGCCGTTAAGTTACTTACAGACCACCCTTTGGTGCTCAAGGAATTAACGGTCAGTGATGCTAGCTTGTTCACACATCGTCGCTCGCGCGTCATGTATATTGATCGAAAGTACTTAATTTAAAACGTTAACGTTGTTTATGAATTTTTAGGAGGAGCATGAGGAAATTTGTAGAAGCAGGGAAAATATGGATTCTGGAATTACATGGAAAGAATATAAATCGATGACTTTTACATCTCATGTGAGCCCTAGACTTAATCTTCTATAGCTAGCTCAAACCCTTAATTTGGTCTTAAAACCTCACGATGACCGGTTCGCCGATTCCAATTACAGGTTATGAATGAAACACTTAGGTTGGCGAACGTTGCGCCGGGGATTTTACGAAAAGTAATCAAAGATATCCCAATAAATGGTATATGCTTTTATAATTTTTATTATGCGTTTGTGTATATACTTCAACTCGATACGCATAATTTTTACACAAATTCGAAGAAATATTTTTGTAGGATATACAATTCCAGCAGGTTGGACAATCATGGTTGTACCTTCATCTCTTCAATTGAACCCCGAAAAGTTTAAAGACCCCCTTGCTTTCAATCCATGGCGATGGAAGGTCGGTCACATATATACATACACACATACATACAGTACGTACGTGATCTTGTTCTAATTATTGTTTGTTCTCGATAAAAAAAAGGACGTTGCATCAAATACTACAGCGAAGAGTTTCATACCTTTTGGTGGAGGTGCGAGGTCATGTGCAGGAGCAGAGTTCAGCAAGGTGTTGATGGCCATCTTTCTCCATGACTTGGTGACCAAGTATAGGTAATTTTTTCTTTTTATCTTTTACGTGTAAAACTACGCACACATACACACGTACATGCATATATACATACATACATACGTGCCTCGCGCATGTGGAAACTGATGTTTTTGAAATCTTGATTGTTTTTTATAGGTGGATTCAAATAAAGGGAGGAGAGATAATTCGAACACCTGCATTAGGATTTGGAAATGGTTTTCATATTAAAGTCTCGGAAAAGAATAAATGAAGAAAATTTGCTACTTGAGAAAATAAATGGAATCTGCAGCGCAACAATAAAGTTTCTAGCGAAGTTGTGTTAAAATAATTTGGATGTAAAATTGGAAGTTATATTTGTATTTTGTTTAGAAGAGTGTGATAGGTTTTCCATAATTTTATGTTATTTTTAGTTGGGGAAGTTTGGTTGGTGTTTGTAATTTTTTCACTATACATATGTGCAGTGAAATATGTTGTGCAATGTGGGGAAAGTGCAAAATAAATAAATTAATAAACTTTGCTCGTTACACCGGGGAATTGTCGTTTTACATGGTTTAAACAAATGACCGTTATAAAGAAAATAATGGCCGTTATAACGGATTCGGACCTTCCTTGCTATGTTACATACCGTTAAATGCCCATAAAACAATGGGCTGTTATTTTCATTATAACGGCCGTTATTTTCCATTATAACGAAAATAACAACCATTATTTTCTGGAAAAAATTGAAATAAATGGCGGTTATTTTCCATTTTTTTTCATTATCTTCTATTTTTGCCCCTGAGCGTTACAACTGAGGGTGTGTTTGATTGCCAATTTCTTCCCATGGGAAAATCAAGATTTTTTGAAAAAAAATACACTTTTTTTATTGTTTGATAGCCATTTTAAATATGAAAAATTTTCTGAGAAAACAAAATTTTCCCATCCAATATTGGAAATTCATTTGACTGCGTTTGATTGCACGGAAAATTTTCCTGAGAAAATACATCTGGGATATGCCTTAAATGGCTGATTGATTGCAACTGAGAACACATATTTCAATCATGTGAGAAAATAAAGGTGTATTTTCAGGTGGAAATGAATTCTCACTTATCTGGATGGAAAATGAATTCTGGGCTTAGTAAGAAAAATTATCCACATTTAAATGGCTTGTTAGGAAAAATTATACAGATTTATACTGGCTATCTAACAATGGACAGTTTTGTTTTCCTAAGGAAAATGCAATTTTCCCACTTGGTAATCCAACACGGCCTTATGTTTCCACATAGGTGAGAATTCATTTCCATGAGAAAAGACGTCCTTATTTTCTCAAATAATTGAAAAAAAAATATTTTCGTAAGTGTGATCAAACAACAAATTAAGGCATTTTCCTAATATAGCCACTTGTGGGGCATCTGATCCAAGAACCCTTTGGGATGTAGAGCATCCAAATCAGGCTTTGTTGGTGCTAACTCGCGCCGGCTTTCATCTTCACATGGTGGAATACGTACCACCCACAAGAATCTTTGACTATTGTTCTCCAACCCAATTGTCCGTTGACCTAAATTTTTGGACATAATTAAATTTTCACCGAAAAACTTGTCCGTGGATCTTGAGAATCCAACTGTGGTTGCCAAAACTGAGTTGGCATTCAATTTTTTCAGAGTGAAACCACCGTTGGATTCTCGGAATCCACTCCTGAGAGATTCGGTAAAAATGTATGTCCAAAAATTTAGGTCCTCAATCAGAACTTGTTCATTTTAATAAAATAATTATTGACCTCATCGCTAGTTCAACCTTCTTTTATCTTTTGTGTTTTCTCTCCAAAACTTTAGTCCCACATCAGATAAATTATAAAGGAAATGTGAGAGCTTTTGTAGTCTTGATTTCAAAACACTCCAATTGTTGTGAGATTTATATTTTTTTTTTTTCTAGTTTTTAGAGTACGATTTAAATGGGGTGTTACCATAAGTTATAATTGGTCAGCAACAACTCAGTTGGTCAGGTCTTTGAGGGGTTGGTGGGGTGGAGGGGTTTAAGGGTAAAAAATTAAAGTTAAGGGTTGGATCAGGGGAAACAAATTTTGACACAATATTTCACACCAATTTGTGTGTACCCATATGGAAGATAAATCGATGGCTGATTTTTGGTGAGGATGATCTCCTCACCATATAGATGAACCCTACAAAAAATCAGCCCATTCTGAAATTTCTAACCCATAAAATGTGGGTTTCAAGTTAACGGTAAAAAAAAATAGACGGTCGTATATACCAGGCTACGAATATCTGAATGATTTGTCTTCCCTACGTCCAGATCACATACAGTCTTTAGGAGTTGCACCATGGTTCGAAGTCTTGGCCGATCCTGTTCTGGATCGGGCGATCTGGATCGGGATCGACAGCCACCAATCTGAATGATATTGGGGTTTTCTCACCAAGACCGTTCCAATATCAGTCAGATCAGGGCCATCTAGACCGGGATCAGCGCCCCACGGATTCCGATACCAATCCCGAGAGTTTGAACCGTGAGTCACACGAGACGAGTCTCCAAGACATCCAATTGTACGGACCTAGGGATGACTTGTTTCCAGAATTTGATTTTTTTCTGATAATACTTCTTGATGGGTGCCGACCGCGCCAACACCGAGAGGGGTCAGAAAAATAGGGGTCCTCGGAGCCTGAACGTTTGACCAACAAAAATACCCCATCTTTTTTCACAAAAAAAAAAAGAAAAAAGAAAAAGACAAAAATATCCCATCTTTAATATAGTTATGGACCTGGGGAAGTGCTTGATGTTTGATGCTTTGCTCTCCCAAAATGCCACTTGGCACAATCTATTAGTCCCGCTCATGACCTCATGGATATTTGGCCCACCCAATATTGATGGATCTAAACACCAAAAATGATCCTGATAGGTGATTTTTATCCGTTTGATTCAATAATTTCTCGTGGGGGAGATTCTAGCTAGCTAGCGGCTAGCCATTGGATTCAGCTTTAATAAAGTTAGGTGTAAAATTAAAGAAGCTTTAATGGCTGCATCATGTACCTGTATGGTGGAGCCCATAGTTAGTTGTAAGATAAATGAAGCAGCTTTAATGCACCTCTATGGCAGACCTCACCACAAACCTCATTAAAATATATGAGTGTTGATCATATGGTACGGGGTCCTGCCCAACTGCTGGCACATTTTGATTGGTGATGCATTAATATTTTATGAACGTTCTGCTACGCGGTCATGCCCTTGGGCTTTAAGAATGCTGGGGCAACCTACCTTTCTAGACAGTGGGAGGATGATTTGCCCACCCTCAACTTTGAATTTTTGCATATCCCTATGTGGTCTCCAGTTAGAGCCACGTGCAACTCTCTTAGATTTCTCACCCTCAAATGTTTGGCATATACTTAGGTGGACCACAGTATTTGCTATGTTCAACACCTACAAACCAAATATTAACCTCATGACTGATTACAAACCTTTGGATCTAATTACCTCAAATATTCCAATCCAGCAGTTAAAGATTTTCCATGAAAAAAATTCAATTCGACGGTTAGAAATCACTAATCAGGCTAGTTTTTGGTCTGTATATCCAAGTAGGGATGGGCCAAACATCCATACAATCAGTGATCTCTAAGAGTGTGCCACGTGGCTCATACTGTGGTTTGTCATCAACGTTGATGACGTCTGTCGGTAGATTTATGCAAAAAAAAATTGGTACCAATATTATCAGCTATTATAGACAGTCAGTCTGTCACTTGCCACTTTGGCCACCCTTGAGCAAAATCCTATCATTATTAACAGTCGCTTCTCTTCCTTGCACACATCCAGCTCCTACTTGATCAGCTTCTTCTCGTCAACAATTCCTCATCATCATGTTGTTTGTTGCTTTATGTGTTGTAACTTGTGCTATCATAAGCATCACCCTTTGGGTGTATAAATGGAGGAATCCTAGATGCAATGGAACACTTCCGCCTGACTCTATGGGCTTCCCACTAATTGGCGAGACCATTGAGTTCTTCATGCCCACTAAAGTCCATGGATGTTCCGCCTTTCATCAAGAAGAGAATAGCCATGTACGAGAACGATAGTTCGAGTTTTTAAAATGCTCCATGTTTGATGGTCCCCCTCCAAAACTCCATGTACGTGGAGTACGATACCTCTTGATGAACCTACAGAATCAAAAATCAGTATAATTTGTGATTTATAACCATTGGATTTAGCATTTTAATAACTTAGTTTTTGACCGATGAATTTAAGCCTTTTTTGGATGCTAAAATATAAATGTTATAAACACCGATCAAGCTGATCTTTGGTATGTACGTCCACCGATTGAGCTCCAAGGTTTGAGATCTGCAAATGATAGATGAGAGCAGGGGTGCCAACCTAATTTTGATTCATGTCCTCATAGTGATGCACTTTTTCACTTTTGGCAGGCGCTGACAACCCCCGTTGGATTCATAAAATCCACGACCGAGCGTGTGAACACCAAGAGGGGTCAGAAAAAGGGGGTCCTCGGAGTATGAGCCTTCAAAATAATGGCAGCCATATATCCCCCTTTTTGGATATCATGGCCGTTATCCTTATAGTGGCAGTTAATTTTGTTACATTAGCAGCTGCTTTTAAACCGTGGCGTAGACTAATTATTTTTCATCAATTTGATAAAAAATGAAAATGTTGTACTGTTTGATCACATTTCAGATATGGGCCAGTGTTCCGAACTAGCTTGGTGAGTCAACCAGTGGTAACACCAGCGGACCCGGAATTCAACCATTTCATCTTGCCAACAGGTAGGGAAGTTGGTGGAGTTCTGGTACATGAATAGCTTTGCAAACCTTTTTGGGCACCAAAATTCCAGTGATTCAATCTCAGCAATTGGTTACAATCACAAGTACGTGAGAAGGTCAGTTTTGGATGACTTTGGCACATAGAGAGCTTAAAAGAAAATCTGCTCCCTCAAGTGGAAGAGATGGCACGTAGAAACCTGCAATCTTTGGCTGCTAAGATGCTATTTAGTTATGATCCAAGCAAGTGTTCAGAGAATTTGAGTAAGAAGATCTCCGGCATTGTAAAAGGTTTCATGTCTATTCCCTTGAACATCCCTGGAACTACTTTTCATAAATGTTCAAAGGTAATGCATGCATCTTTCCTTATATATACTTGGTTTTAAATGATTTAGATATGGTAGTCTTGACTCCTAATCTCACTCATAAGGTCCAGAAGAAGATCATAAAGGATATGATAGAGGAGAGACGTAGCGGATCAGCTGAGATGCGTAACGGGGATTTCCTTGATCGTGTCATCGAAGACATGAAAGATGAGACATTCTTAACAGAAGAGTTCGTTGCTTACATGATATTTGGACTTCTATTTGCTAGCTACAAGTCGATGATTTCATCATCTCTAACTACAGCCATTAAGTTACTTACCGATAACCCTTTGGTGCTGAAGGAATTGACGGTAAGCGATCGATGTTTTATCAGGAATTGTCTGGTTATCTGATTTTAAACATCGATTAATCATCATTTATCAGGATGAACAAGAGAAATTTCTTAGAAGCCGGGATGACATAAATTCTACAATAACATGGAAAGAATATAAATCAATGACTTTTACATCTCATGTGAGTAATTATCATGTTATTTCTTATAATTAAGTTGCATATATGGTGTTTGAAATTGAAACTCCATTAAAATTACAGGTTATGAATGAAACACTTAGGTTGGTGAATGTGGCCCCCCGGGGTTTTTAAGAAGATCAATAAAAGATATCCAAATAAAGGGTATGCTCACAATCAGAGTTATATTATTAGCCATTAATTTGCGCGCAATTAAGAATAATTCATTTGCAGAATATACAATTCCAAAGGGGCTGGACAATTATGATTTCTTCATCAGCTCTTCATATGAATCCTGACAACTATGAAGATCATCTTGCATTTAATCCGTGGAGATGGAAGGTGACCCCTCTCACTCTCTATCTCTTTAGATTTTACTTTCTCTGATTCTTGTATCCCAATATATAATAGGAGCTTGGATCAAATGTTACATCCAAGAATTTCATTCCATTTGGTGGCCAGGCATGAGGAATTGCGCAGGAGCAGAGTTCAGCAAGGCGTTAATGGCCATCTTACTGCATGTTTTGGTGACCAAGTACTGGTAATTTTCTAGAACTAAACGTCTTAGAGGTGTCATCGAGAAGATTAATTGATCTTTTTAGATTCTGGTTTTGTAGGTGGACGAAAATCAGAGGAGGAGACAGTGTTCGAAATCCAATTTTAGATTTTCCAAATGGTTTTCACATTCAGCTCTTGGGAAAAATGTAAGGAGATGGGCAGATGATCTTTTAGATTTGTAGACTGTGTTGGTGTACGTTTCAAAGTTTTTATGTTAAATAAACGTGACGTTACGCCATCGTTTGAGAAAAAAAATCATCTGTGGCATATTCTTTGAGACCATTGACAGCAGTCAAAATCCATTTGCAATTTTGCAGCAATTAAAATTAACTGATATTACTACATCTCCAAGATGGGTCCTACTCTCTCTTGTATAGATGACAGCACTCGAGAGTAGGACTTCGCTGACCGCCCACAATATGAGCCATGTAGCGTATTCTTAGAATGTGCTACGTGGCTCATATTTTGGGCGGTCAGCAATTAGCAAAGTTCTACCCCGCCTGAGATGATTCCATAGCTTCTGATAGAAAAAGGGTTCGAATAAATTTTTATTCCCCTTCACATATTACCCACGTGTCCTTCGTAACACCCCGCCAGCTTTTCTTCAATGAATGTGATAATCATGGTTTTAAAAACGGCCATTTAAACGATTTTAACTGCCGTTGAACGGTAACACCCAAAGCCCATTACTGTAAACATAGTTAAAACCTGTTTTGACGCTTTGTATATAACAGTCGTTTTTTTTTTTTTTTTTGTGTGTGTTTTAACGGCCATTAAATGACCGTTAAAATCGTTTTAACAGCCGTTAAATTATGGAAACTTTTGTGAGAAAAAACGGCCGTTAAATCCATTAAATTCCATTTTTCCCGTTTTAAAATTTAAAATTTCAAAATTTGAATTTCAGCGCCATTTTTTCCGTTTATTCCGTTAAAATCAAATTTTTTTCCCATTTTGCCCCTGGCCATTACAATCTGTTTTAACGGTTTTTATGGTAACGCCCCCAGTCCGTTATACCGTTAAAACAGCTCTAAAATGGCAGGATTCTGTACCGGACACAAATATGTGCCACATGGCGCACTCCTAGAGGACTCTGACTGTATGGATGTTTGGCCAATCCCTAGGTGGACCCAGAAACCAAAATTCAGTCTGATTAGTGATTTCTAGGCGTTGGATATTTTTACCTCAAATACTGCTAAAATTCCCACAGTTGAGATCAACCCATGAAAATAAGTCCAATCCAACGTCTAGAAATCACTAATCAGGCTGAATTTTTGTTTGTAGGTCCACCTAGCAATTGACCAAACATCCATACGGTCAAAGTATTCCAAGTGTGTGCCACGTGGCATATATTTGTGTCCTGTACAGTATCCTGTCAATTTAGGGCAGTCAATGGAGCCTGACCCTTTATTTATTTATGTTTCCCCCTTTGACTAGAGATCCTATCGTTGACCAGAGACGCCCCCACGGTTGGATGTGCCCCACAGTTGGATGTTTATGAAATGACAAAAAAAAAACCCCTTAAGGTTAAAATATAACCACCACCTCTCTTTCAGACACATGGCAATAACCACCATCATCACCAATGGCTCTACCACAAAGCTGCCACCACCACCGACCCTGTAACGCCCCAAATTTGGATCACACGAATCTTGAGGTGTTAGCCACGTGTCCTGAATCCAAGGCACGCAAAGCAAACTCACTTTCACATCTAACTCAAGTTATAAATTTTAAGGGATTTTTTTAATTTTTTTTTATAAAATATGGAAGCGCAAACCTACTCGACATTATACAATAGAGATAATTTATGAAGTTAATGATATATACTTATAAACAAGAATCTCAATATAAATACATACTCAATTACGAGTTCACAACCTGAAATCTGCTTCACCGCAACTAGATTCTACTTCAAAATAAGCCTGAATAAGTCCATAGGTTCTTCTCTGTAAGATAACTGGAGGGTGTGAGCTCTTTTGAAAAAGCTCGCAGGTAACAAAGTATCCTTAAAATAATCATCATAAATACAAAATAATATAACAACAAAATACATTTTATTTTGAAAGAAGCAAAAGTGAAAGAACGAAAATTCAAACTAACAATTTTATTTAGCAATAAACGACAGAATTTAAAACGTACTAATAAAATTAAAAATCAAATAGCATTTAAAAATTATATCAATAACATCTATATCTCACTCATCACCAACTAATAACAACACAATGTGAGTAGTCTATTCATCTTAGAGTGAAGAGGTCACGACTAGTATCAGCCCTAGTCTAGTAATCATTTTTTTTGTCCAAATACTTAACCAGTGTGGAACCCCACCGTTGGTATCCTGATTTGCGGTAGGACGGATATTTGCCGCTGAGTGTGAGGAGCACACTACAAGCCCGTGAATTTAGGCTCATGAGATGGCCTTTGACCACGACACTGAATATACTGGTCAAAAGAATAACGATGGCCAATCGTTCGACGTCTGCAGACATTTCAAGGATCCTTAAAACTATCCAGGGACCGACGAACCGTTCCCCTCACGTCTATCGCATCATCGAGGCATACAATGTAAATCTCTATCAGATCTAGACTTCAAAGACGTACCACTACAAAGATGATAATCTAGAAAAGAGAACTGGAACTTTCTGAATATAAATAATGAGAATATTCTAAAAGACATGCCCATTCTACCTAAGAGAATAAGATTATTATTCGTATCTTAGAGAAATCCGTTGCCTCCAGAAAATAACATTGAATCACTCATACAGTAGTTCAACTAATCATTTTTCAGATCATTTAGTGATATATTATATAATATAAATAATAATTAAAGATTTTTAATCAACATAACTTTCTTTCTCTTTCGAAAAAACCTGTGCATACAAACATGTGTGCTGAATTCCCCTGTCACATCTTATATGTTCCATCGTCTTGGGACCAACTTCCCTCATACAGATTATTACGCGTTGAAGCTCATGTGACACACATCATCCAAAACATATATCCCGGGCGGTCTATCACCATTACCCGCTCTATATATAATCAGGTTCTAAGTCTCGGGCAGTCTATCACCATCACTTGTTAACTAAGTTCTAAGTCTTGAGCGGTCTATCACCATCACCCGCTAATTGGGGATTTCACGCACCACATACTTAAATCAACTGGGAACTCCCGTCCCATACTCACAATCCATATCAAACCACGTACAATCACTATTTTCTTTAATTAAATGAAATAGAGAGAGTTGTTTTGATAAAAATCTCTAATAATACTTTTGACTTTCGAAAATTCCCCTTCCAAAAACTTAATAGTGAAAAATTCTAAGTTCTAGAAAATAATTAAATTTTCTAACTTAATTCATAACTCAGATCATATAACAATATGTATACATTTACAAGATTTTAAAATAAATATGAAACGATTATTAAGAGGATAAGAAGCCACCCACCTTACAACTCTAATCCAAAAGAGTTGGTTTTCCAATGGCTACACGTCCGGTTTACTCTTTTGCTAGTTCAACTATAGCTTGGATGCTTTAATTCTTCATCTATGATCTTCTCATTGAGTAGCTCCTTTATCATGGTTGATGACAAAATGTAGAGAGAATAAGAAATTCAATTTAAGTTTAAATATTAAACCCTAAGGTCAAAATAGATGAAACTTATTTAATCTTACTCAATTTTAAGGACACTAATTTATGTCAAATAAGATATATTTTAGTCAACTAATATATAACAGTCAACACTGATCAAGTCTAGGTAACTAGTCAACGTAGGTCAAGACTGTTCAACTAGTTCGCTGGTTATTAATCCATTTCGTTCAATTCTAATCCGATCAGTCAACTTGTAACGACCCGAGGTAGTAAAGGTAAGTCTCACGGGTCAAAGATCATTGACTTGACCGAGATTCTAGTCAAAGTCATCAAAATATAAAAGATAAGGTGTTGGTCACAAAATTGAAAATTTCGTAGAAAGGTCTGACGAGAAATTGGACTTCACCATTAAACTCAAAAGTATCAAGAAACATAGTTTAGACTGTGAGCACGTTAAAATTTGAGTTTTCTATAAAAAGTTACAAAATTTTGAAAAATGCACAAGAATGGGTCAAAAAGTTGAGATTTTACTCGAATAATATTTTGAAATATTCAACCGTATAGATGGATAGAGCATTGAAAAATATGAACATAGACTATAGGCACGCTAAAATTGGAGATCAATAAGGTCTCGATCGGACGATTGAAAATAAAGTAATTATAAATTATAATTAATATTAATTAAAAATATAAATTAAATATTGAAATAAGATGAACGTACGGTACATCATAACCTGTTCACCTTTTCACTTATCTGAATCATGGATTCGGTGATATATTAAACTGAATTTAATTTATAAAATAATCAGATATAATAAAATCAATTAAAATCGATGAAACCATTAAAAAAAATAAAATAAACTCAAAATCTTACAAAAAGAGTAAGAAATTTGAGAAATATTCATGGTAAAAAAAAAATCTGAAAAATTAGAGCCAAGATTACAATATGTGATCAAGGATCGTAGGAGCATCGGATTGGTGTCAACAATTTCATATTTGAATGATTGAAGGTCAGTAAATTTCAAACCTAACATGGAATAGGGCGTTTATTTTTGAATTTTCGGTTGTTTTGAGTTAGAAAATCATCAACTTCTGATCTATGATGTCAAATTCGTTTTTATCCTTTATATAAGAGGAATTGAAGCTAACAAATTTGGATCTTGTGGGAGTTATTATGGGTGATGGAAGTTTTAATTTATTTCGGACTGGTTTAAGTAGAAATTTAGGAGTTTAAAAAAAAGAAAAAAGAAAAAAACCATAAAACCCTCTTTTACTAGTTTGAAATTTTCTCACAAGTGGTCATTTAGAAATATGGGATTTATACCCCATCTTAATCCTCGTTAAGAGAGGAACTACATACCCAAGTTTCGGATCTTGAGGTCTTCACTTAAATACATACTAACCAATTTTTACGGACTGTTATAACCCAGAAAAATACAATGTTTTGGACGAGTTTTCATGGGCAAAATGTCCATTAAACTTAATCAAGTTAAAGGAGTCGAAAGGTGTAGGTTTAATAAAAATTTTAAGCTATTTTTCAGAAATTTTGGGGTTGCAATGGGGTCATTCATGGCTGCCCAAAACATGCTCTGTTTTCTGGTTTACCTTAGTGGAGAAGACAATCTCCGTTAATGGAAAATGGAGATTTAACAAAAAAAGAAAAAAAGAAAAAAAAGAAGTGGGCTTTTCACTAAAGCCCATATGGGTTTTAAGGAAAAGAAGCCCATTAAGATTAAAAAAAAATATATATATATATATATATAAAAATAATAATAATAAAATAAAAAAAATGATGAAAAAAGAAAAAAATAAAATTTTCGGTATTGAAGGACGTTTTTTTACCTGTCAGGAAAATATTTTTCGGCACAGGAAAATATTTTCCAGTAAAACTTGAAATTTTAAAATCGCGATATTTCGAGTTATACAACTCGGAATCGAGCGATTCTTGAGTCGTTTTCACACGATTTTTCGAGTAGAATCTGAATCTGGAATAAAAATAACAAAAATAAGTAATAAAATAATTCAACCAATCAATTCAACAACTGCAAATCATCTATAAGACTAGTTTTTGGTGTATGTGAGTCCATCGAGTAGTAAACTATTTTCTTTCAAATATAAATTTATTTTGTTAGTATATCGGGTCCTTCAAATGATAGATCATATAGAAACTATCCTTAGTTGACTTTTGGTGGTTGGGCCTGCAAAGTAGACCATCCATTTCATGGGTCAGTGGAACCACAAATTGAGGTCCCACCAAGTGTAGACCAAACATGTTTTTATGCTAGAGGTTCGATTTGAGTTATCGGACCCAAGTAGAGTTTTGGTGTTTGGCTCCATCAAGTGGTGTGCCATATCTGCCCTATACAACACCCATTCGGCCAAAATCTCCAATAATCTGCATATGCTTGGCCTGGCTATGGTCAGCACACAGACCTGATCAAGACCCAGATCCGACCTAATCAAGATCCAAGTCAAACTCAAATTCAAATTCTATTGGGTCAATGTGACACAAACCGGATTAGGGTCAGTCTAGCCAGATTAAAGAATAATATAATAATAAACCGAAAGGAAATAAGAATAAAATATTAAGTAATTGGGCAAAATAAGAATAATGATAATGGGGATTTATAGAAGTTTAGGACAGGGTTATCGAAGCTTTTATTGAAATTGAATTTCTTCTTCTTTCTGCATTTTTGTCATCAAACGAAGAAGAGGACGCTGCACAAGAAAATAGTCATAGATCGATATTTAAAACATTCGAGAACCTTCGAGTCGTTGACGTTGTAGCTGAACCGGCGAAAGAACAAGCCGCACTTGTAGCTGTTGGAAGACATTTTGGATTAGCGTTGTAAGGTGGGTGGCTTCTTATCCTCTTAATAATCGTCTCATATTTATTTTGAAATCTTGCAAATTTATGCATATTGTTGTATGATCTGAATTATAAATTAAGTTAGAAAATCTAATTATTTTCTAGAACTTAGAATTTCTCACTATTGAGTTTTTGGAAGGGGAATTTTTGAAAGTCAAAAGTATTATGGAAGATTTTTATCGAAACAGCTCTCTCTATTTCATTTAATGAAAGAAAAGAGTGATTATATGTGGTTTGACATGGATTGTGAGTGGTTATGGGACGGGAGTTCCTAGTTGATTGAAGTATGTGGTGCGTGAAGTCCCCAATTAGCGGGTGATGATGATAGACCGCCCGAGACTTAGAACTTAGTTAGCGGGTGAGGGTGATAGACCGCCCGAGAAATAGAACTTAATTAGCGGGTGATGGTGATAGACCGCCCGGGACTTAGAACCTGATTATAAATAGAGCGGGTGATGGTGATAGACCGCCCGGGATATATGTTTTGGATGATGAGTCACATGAGCTTCAACGAGTAATAATCCGTATGAGAGAGGTTGGTCCCAAGACGACGGAACATATAAGATGTGACTGGGGAATTCAGCACACATATTTGTATGCAAAAGTTTTTCAGGATGAGAAAGAAAGTTATTTGGAATAAAAATTATTAATTATTATTTATATTATATAATATATCACTAGATGATCTGGAAAATGATCAGTTGAACTACTGTGGAGTGATTCGATGCTATTTTCCGGAGACAACGGATTTATCTAAGATACGAATAATGATCTTATTCTCTTAGGTAGAATGGGCCTATCTTTTAGAATATTCTCATTATTCATATCCAGAAAGTTCCAGTTCTCTTTTATAGATTATCATCTTTGTAGTGGTACGTCTTGGAAGTCTAGATCTGATAGAGGTTTACATTGTATGCCTCGATGAGGCGATGGACGTGAGGGGTACGGTTCGCCGGTCCCTGGATAGTTTTAAGGATCCTTGAAATGTCTGCAGACGTCGAACGATTGACTATCGTTGTTCTTTTGACCTGTGTATTCAGTGTCGTGGTCAAAGGCCATCTCCTGAGCCTAATTTCACGGGCTTGTAGTGTGCTCCTCACACACAGCGGCAAATATCCGTCTGACCGCAAATCAGGATACCAACGGTGGGGTTCCACACTGGTTAAGTATTGGGACAAAAGAAATGATTGCTAGACTAGGGCTGATACTAGTCGTGACCTCTTCACTCTAAGATGAATAGACTACCCGCCTTGTGTTGTTATTAGTTGGTGATGGATGAGATATAGATGTTATTAATATAATGTTTAAATGATATTTGATTTCTAATTTTATTAGCACATTTTAAATTCTGTCATTTATTGCTAAATAAAATTGTTAGTTTGAATTTTTGTTCTTGCACTTTTGTTTCTTTCAAAATGAAATGTATTTGTTGTTATATTATTTTGTATTTATGATGATTGTTTTAAGGATACTTAGTTACCTGCGAGCTTTTTCAAAAAAGCTCACACCCCCCCCCCAGTTCTCTTGCAGAGATGAACCTATGGACTTATTTAAGCTTGTTTTGAAGTGAAGTTTAGTTGCAGTGAATCAGATTTCAGGTTATAAACTCATGATTGAGTATATATTTATATTTAGATTCTTTTTTTAGAAGTATATATCATTAACTTCACACATTATCTCTATTGTATAATGTCGAATAGGTTTGCGCTTCCGTATAAAAAAAAAAATATCACATGAAATTTATAGCTTGAGTTAGATGTGAGAGTGAGTTTGCTTTGCGTGTCTTGGATTCTGGACACGTGGCTAACACCTCGAGATTCGTGTGGTCCGAATTCGGAGCGTTACACAACTAATCAATATAGTTAACCTTAGTTAAACTGGTTAACTAATCAGTCCGGTCCAACCTAGTCAAATTAATCAACTAAGAACTTGGTCAACTTAGTAGACTGGTTAGACTAGTAGTTATAGTCAACCCAAATCAAACTAGTCAACTAATATAGTCAAATCTAGCAAAACTAGTTAACTAATGAGCCTAGTCCAACCTAGTCAAGCTAATCAACTAAGAACTTCTGTTAACTTAGTAAACAGATCAGACTAGCCATTATAGTCATCCGAAGTCCCACTGGTCAACTAATAAATAAGGCCGTCTTAATCGAACTAGTCAAACTCGTCAACTCAAGTTAAATAGTTACTTAAACCTTATTATTCCTCTTTCATGCTTCATTAAAATGTTTTAAAATAAGTTAAGTGTAATCCCAAGATAACTAGTTGTAGTTAACCCTAGGTAATATAATTAATCCATCAAATTTAGTCAATCTAAGTTGAATATGGTCAAAATAGGTCAATAAATTCAAAATTAATTAAAAAGGTTAAATTAAACTAACTCTAGTCAAATTTGGTAGAACTTAACTAATATAATTGATTTAGTAATTTTAATCTCTCTTGAGTCGAGTGTTAGATTTTTAAAACTTGTTTTTGACTAATCCATATATCTATATGATACCATATTAGAATAGGAAGTGGATTGAAAGCCCATGAAAACAGCCAAGAAGTTGAGGCAAGTGGTCAAATGCATGAGGCTAGGCTAGGAGATCGCCGAGCGTGAAAGATGGAAAATAAGACTAGCGTGGCTTGAATGTGGATGGACTGGGCTAAACCAAATAGTATGGACCAATGTGAGTGAGCTGAGATTAGTTTGGAATGGGCTGAACTAAGATGGGTTTGTGATGGGCCAACTAAGGTGGCATGGCCATGGTTGTTGGCTTGGATAGGTGGGCCATCCCTATGGGCTGTCCATGAACGATTGTGGGCTTCACAAGAAAGGGACCCAACTCATTTTCCCCGCTTCTTCCTTCTATTTTATTTATTTTACTTGGTGTGGCTATAGGCGTCACCTCTGTTCCGGAGGTGCTATATGGCCATAAGAGGAGAGTGCTGGGTTCAGCCATAGGAGGAATTCTAAGGCAGGTGTATGAGCAAGAAAATGGTATACACGTGGGTAGGATTGAAGGTAGTTGGGTTGGGTTTTGGTGTGAATTTTCAGGGTCTGTCACCAGATAGGTGCAATCTTTATTTTGTGGTATAAATTGTGACGTTTGGGATTGAAAATAGTGGTGATGATTAGGCTCATTTGGTGCTGTTATAAGGTGAGCATTTGGGCATGGATTGAGTAGGATTTTAGGGTGTTTTAGAGGCTGCAACTGAGTTAGGTTTGGGACTATTATCTGGGACTGAAATTAGTGAGGCGCAGTCCCTGTTCTAAGGTCGTTTGGAGGTGCGAAAAACAGAGTCTAAATCAGGCTGAGAATTGAAGATATTTTGAGTGGATTTTGGTGGTTCAATTTGGGGCTGAACCTGCTGAAAATCATGGTGCAAACAAGTGCATAAATAGATTTGAAATTAAAATGTATACAAGTCTGAATTTTATGACTAAAATTGATGTTAAACATAACTTGAAATTGGTGCATAACAGTGTAAAAATGGTGGACTGAAATGATGTGAAAAAGAAAGGAGAGAAACTAACTTGGACCTCACTAAATTCGGCGATTCCCGCGCCCCTTTAAAGCCCCAAAGTCTCTTCAACATAGTTTAATCTCAGCTTTTAGCTTTACTGTATTGCCTCCATACAAGCTCATCGTTGGAGGAAGTGTGTGTGTGAATAAAAAAATGAGGGGTATTATGGTAATTGAAATGAGAGACATGTATCTCTCAACAAGAAAAAAGGTTGCTAAAGATGAGATAGGGTGTAGTAGGTAACATTTTAATATCTTGCAACCACCCTTATCACAAATGACATTTACATATAGATAGCACTCAAATATGTTATGGTGTGTTGAGTTGTAATACATAACATACAACACACCAATAGGCATAGATTCTATTATATTGACTTATATCCATTAATATTAATTTAATTTTTTTTTTAAACTAATATTAGTTGATCACATAGTACAAATAAGATCAAAGGGGCTTATACTATAATGTGCTTTCATATGAAAAATGTTCGTTGACTAAGCTAATTAACTCTTATAAGACGAATTGGATGCATGTTATTAAGTTGCTTCTTTAGGAATCCGACAGGTATTATGGCCCCACAAATTTCTGATGGTCGATCAAATTTGACCAAACTATTCAGATTAATGAGCTCGAGTTATCCTTAGGACTTAAATGAGTACTTAAAACCCTAGAAATTTCGCTAATTAATTGTTTAATTTACTACTAAAACCTATTCGATTTTCAAAATTTATCGAAAATGCTATTGAAACTTTCTAAAAGCTTTAGAAGACATGCTACATACCCATCTTAGGGTATTTCGACAGATCGGATCTCGTAACAAGGTTCGTTTAGTCAAATTCTTTACACATTTCGCTACACGACCTCCGACACATCCCCACTTAGGATTAGATTCGCATTGAAAACTCTCAAAAAGTCCGATGAAGTAACCAAAAACTCTTGAAATGAGCCAGAAATTTCAAGAAGGTATAAGACATACTCCCAAATATCAATAAATGACAATAAAAATGCTTCTAATCAATGTCGAGAATCACACTTCAGTACCCAGGTCGTTACAGGCCCCACCACACCACCGCCACTAAAAGGACTGTTGTACTCGTTTGGATTGAGAGGGTAGCCTAGAACTGTTGTTTAGCTTCTGACATGAGGACAGTTTTACCAGAGAGTGTTGTGGTGTATGTGCTGTGGTTTGAAGGGGACCGTTATAACGGTATAACGGATGTGGGGCGTTACCATTCTTTCCGTTATAGCGAAAAAAAAATGCTTAGGGGCAAAAACAGAAAAAATGAAAAAAATTAGAAAATAACAGAAATAAAGAAAAAATGGTGCTGAAATTCAAAATTTCAAAAATGGAAATATAACCAAAAAAATGGAATATAACGAAAAATAACGGAAAAACGAAAATAACAGTCATTTTTTTTTTACAAAATTTTCAGAAAATAACGGTCATTATTTTCGTTATAAAGGCTGTTATTTTTTGGGCGTTTTAACGGTCCATAATGTAACAGGCGAGGTCCGAATCCTTTATAAAGGCCATTTTTTAAACCTTGGTTTGAAGTCTAGGCCTGGCTGATCCCACTTTGGATCGGGCAATCCGGATTGGAATCAGTAGACAATGATCCATTAGATCAGGTGAATATGAGACCGAGTTTTATCGGGCCGATCTAGGTGGGGATCGTCGCCCATACATCTAGCCCCCATTATGAGATTGTCCTCAACCAAGGATGTTGGCGTCAGGAGGTTGAGTTTTCAAAAAGTTGTATTGTTCTTTATCTATTATTCGGGAAAAAATTATGTCAAATGTTGACCAGAAGAGGGAGGCACAAAGCATAAATGTTTTAAAAAAGGGCTATTATAAGAAACCTTGGACCTTGGACCATGTGATCATTACCTTTTAATAATGGGGCTTTTAATCAACTTTTTTGTTTGTTTCTAAATATTGAATTTTGACACCAAATAATTGGTGCCACGTGGAACAATCTTAGAGATCACTGATCATATGGATGTTTGAAGTTTTGAACCATCCCCAGTAGACCAACATACTAAACGTCATCCTAATTAGTAATGTCTATCTATTGGACTAGAATATTTTTCTTGATTTACGTTTAATTGTGGATTTCGAGTATTATTATCCAAAAGATAGAAATCACTAATCAGGTCATTTTTTTTTCTTACGTAGGTCCATCTATGGATGGGCCAAATATCTATATGGTTAGTACCCTCGAATATTGTGTCACGTGGCTCTCATTGTAGGTCCGTCATCAACTTTGATGGTAGACACTATCTTTTAATTTTTTCTAGGAATAGAGTTAAGGTGCTATGGAGAAATCTAGTATAATATTAAAGTCTGTATACGTTTGAGTATGCAAACATTGTATCCACCATTGAATGCTCTTTGAAAAACATGTTTTTAATTTATAAAATAATATTTTTGGAGACATTAAAATAACAAGTTTTACAATGGACATCCAACAATGTTGACAATGTTTGCATACTTCAGAGTCTGTAAACGTGTGCAGACTAGATTCATTCGGTGTTATGTGGTTATTCAATAAATGCTTTTATAGTCGAGTTGAGATGTGAAAAGTTTGAATGACCAAAGCACTCGTATAAATTAAAAATTTTCAAGAAAACGAGAGAAAGAATGTTTGTTTATTTAAGGAATTTGAGATCATATTAACTACAAAAAATGTTGTTTTTAGTGGCAACATTTTTTGCCGCGATCTATATATCGCCACTAATAACTTACTTTTAGTGGCGAAAATCTAATGTCGCCACTAAATGTGTACTTTTTGTGGCTACTTAAGTTGCCACTAATGCTTTTCACCCCTATTTTTCTCATTTTACATTAAAAAAAGATGTAACAAGGTATGCCTGAAACTTTTTAGTATACTCAACATTGCAACTTGGGCCCACTGACCGCGTAGATGTTCCGCACACCCCTTCATGGATATACACACCAAAAAATCACCATGATTGGTAATGTCTAGCCATCAAATTTTAATACTTTTTATGGTGTAATTATAACCATTGGATTCAACCATTATTATTGTGTATTAAAACTAACGGCTAAAAATCATCAAACATGCTGATTTTTGGTATGAATGTCTATAAAGGGGTGGGCTAAACATCCATTTGGTCAGTGGGCCCAGATGGCAATGGTGAGTGACAAAAATTATGCTTCGGCACTCCAAAAAGGAGTAAAATTATATGACCGCTCATAATATGAGTCACATGACACACTGCTAGAGGACTCTAACCGTATGGATGTTTGGCCAATCCTTATATGGGCCTACATAGCAAAAATTAACAAGATTTGTAATTTAAAACCTTTGGATCCTCGTACCGAAATAATGGTAATAATGCTCAATTATTAGAAACCACTAATTATGGTGATTTTTGTTTTGTAAGTCCGCCCAGGGATCGGCCAAACATCTATCCGGCCAACGACCTCCAATATGGTCAGTGTCCTTTAATACGGTCCGCGTCCTCAAATTAACGGTGGCAAGGGATTATAGCATGATCTGTACCGCCACCATGCCAGTCGATCGACCATGAGATTCTAGTAGGTTGGTCACCGCGGCCAACGATCCACTGGAATCTCGTGCCCGACTGTCTTTCACATCCTTCTGATTTAGGGTTAAGGATTTGGCCAAAACCAAAATGTTCTAAGGTTGAAGAAAGAGGTATTCTTGTCCTTTAATTTTTTTTTTTTTTGAGTCGATAGTAGGTCAACGTCGGTCATGAACAGAGTATCGGGTCATAAGGGGGTAAGTCAGGTGGGGTTACGTTATGTACCATTAAAACGCCTAAAAAATAACGCCGTTATTTTTCGTTATAATAACCATTAGAACGAAAATAATGACCTTATTTTCTAGAAATTTTTGTGAAAAAGGCTGTTATTTTTTCGTTTTTCCCATTTTTTCCATTATTATTTGTTTTTGAAAATTTGAAATTCAAATTTCAACACCATTTTTCCTTTATTTTCTGTTATTTTTTGATTTTGCCCCTTAGCATTACAATTTGTAAAATGGCCGTTATAATGGAAAAATACGATAACGTCCCCAGTCTGTTATACCGTTACAACGACCCCTTTTAAACCTTGGTGGTGAGTAACAAATATGACCACCCATAATATTAGCCACGTGGCACATTTTTATAGGACTCTGACAGTATTGATGTTTGGCCAATCCTGATATTGGCCTACATTGCAAAAATCAACCTGATCAGTGATTCAAAACCTTTGGATCCTTGTACCAAAATAAGGCTCAAATTCCTACGGTTAAAATCAACCCATTTTAATTAACTAGTGAAAATGACTCAAATCCAATGCTTAGAAACCACTAATCAGGGTGATTTTTAGTTTGTAGGTCGAATCCAACGCTTAGAAACCACCTACGGATTTGCCAGATATCCATACAGTCAACATCCTCAAACAGAAGCCAGAACGTTGCTCATATTTGCTGCAATTAGCGGCAATATCCCCACACTCCACAATAGCCTCCCTACCTTCATGACTCTCTAGTTTCATCTTTCTTTGTGCACCAACACCTCCAAGGAGAAGAGATGATAGGGGTTCCAAACGGAGATAGCGTTACCCTCGGTCTTTCACCTTCTTCGGTCTCCTCCATCCATCCCAAGACAGGCAGATATCTTTTGCAAGGACACGTAACGTCCTAATGGCTTGATTCTTCCTCCTGTCAGGTACCTACCCTCTCTCTCCCTCCCTTCCTCCTCTTTGTTAGGGTTTTATTTAAAGGGTTTTTATTCACTGTGGGAACCAGGGTTTGTTGGACAAAACTTCCATTGATGGCTATGAGATTCAAATTCTAACAAAACCCTAACCCTAAAAGTTTATGTAGGTTGTTTGATTAAGTATGTGCTTCAGAGTAACTGAAAGCCAGGTATTTAAAACCGTTCCCATCTTGGCCCACATGGCTGCGGCATCATGCTTCCAAATAATGACATCATCAAAAAGTGCAGCGACTAGCCACTTGCCCTACAACGCATAGAAGAGAGTTGTGAACAATCTTGAGGAAAAGAATAGAGATAGAAAATTCCAATAGAAATGGTCATAGATGAGTAATCTTGGTAGCTATAAGCATGTATAACTTAACATGCCCAGCATTGTTGTTAGTTCCAATTGCACTAGAGCAATGTGATAAGATTTGCAACACTAAAGTAGAAACTAGTAAAACTAAGATACCCAAGTATCCATATCAATATTGAGTCAGATCAATGGCTACTTGTAAAGCATGCAAAGACTAGAAATTTCTTTATATTTATCATACTTTGAAAACTAAAACATAATAATCAGATAATAAAACTAAGATTTCATTTAAGACCTCAGAACTGAAATTTTTTATTTTCTCTCTTGTAAAAGTGTAGGCATAGAGAATCTAGCGACTGGAATCACAAATATTTATAAAGTGCCGCAGTCACAGAACCCATATGGAATCTTTTGTTCTTCAATTTAATTCATACCGAAATTGAAATTTTGTTTCCACCGAAACTGTAGGACTTGAAATGAGAAGCAGCAAAACTGAATCAGACATAATTACTATAACTGCTCTCTTAACCCATTTGATGTCTTGTTAGCAGTCCAATGTGTAGAAATATGTTTTCTTTCTGAATTCTATGTGCTATTTGTAGAATTACTATCCTGAAAGTTGCATTATTGTTTAACTGAAACATAATGTTGAACTAGGAAGTGTAAAACCAACTCATAATTTCAAATGAATCGATCAACCTCAAGTCCCTTCCCCTTTTTTATATCCTCAGATCCATTCTATTCTTGATCGAATAGGCTGAAACTTGTGCACTTCTTCCATCCCAGCCAGCTGCTGCAAATATGAGGTTGGTGTGGCATTTCAGGTATACCTGTGCTGCGAAGTTTAAGAAACGGGAGCTCAAGGGTTGTTAAGGTCATCCCCAAAGTGAAGGTTTGGCATTTCTCTCATTGTATTTGAGTTAGTGAATGATCGACTAAGATTGATTGGGAAATTTGACTTCAGTTTGTTGGAACTGAGTCAGGGCAGTCATATATTTTTTTTCAATTGGTAGTTGTGATGGACTTGGCTCATTGAGAATCATAATGATATACCACTATGTCTTATCGGTTCATCTTCTTAGTCACATGAGATCCTAACTGTAGTTATGCTCTATGCACATGGCACATATGTAGGGTGTGGGTTGGAGCCAAGACTCAATGGACCTGGCTTTGAAAATCTCTAATACCAAAACTTAACTCAGTAGGACGAAATTTGACTTCAGTTTGTTGGAACTGAGTCAGGGCAGTCATATATTTTTTTTCAATTGGTAGTTGTGATGGACTTGGCTCATTGAGAATCATAATGATATACCACTATGTCTTATCGGTTCATCTTCTTAGTCACATGAGATCCTAACTGTAGTTATGCTCTATGCACATGGCACATATGTAGGGTGTGGGTTGGAGCCAAGACTCAATGGACCTGGCTTTGAAAATCTCTAATACCAAAACTTAACTCAGTAGGACGATTGTGTTCATCTAGTTTGTCGAATTCTGTCTCCTATAGCCTTATACATGTAGTTTTAGGCTTGAATAATCCTGTTGACTCACCATGGGACTGTAAAGCATTGTCAAATTTGAAAAAAAAATTCACATATGATACGAGAATAATGTGCAAACTTAGCAATTAGATTCAAGACGTCTAGACCAGCAACACCAACCGAAACCGAACTTGATCTTAGTTGATGATAAATCTTATGTTGATCATCTATTTACTCATGTTATAAATTTTTTCTTAATATTATGCTATAGTTGTGTTTGCATCTAATGTCTGTGTGAACCGATTCATTAAACAAAACTAATTACTTTCATCTATTATATTTCTTAACGCATGATACATAATGGAAATTTTCCTTAGTTTAAGCTACACTAAAGGATGCCTCCACAAAATTTTGACTTTGCATCACCTGTTGAAGGCATCCCAAATCAGTTTACCCCCATTCAATTGGTTGTAATTTTTGCTTAGGAAATGGATATAAACCCTTTGGATGTGCTGCCTGATGGTGGTAGTATATTCTTGTGGCTAGAAGGACTACTGTTTTAGTAATGTGCCTTGCAGCCTCAAGAAAGACATGTTCTTGCATTGTTTGAAAACACCATCCTTTGGAGAGACCAACAACCTGTTCACACAAAGGTGACACTCTCTCCTATGATTAAAGGAAGCTCACCTCTTCTTTCATGGATTTATAAGTGTATTTATTTTGATGACATGCCTGCTTTTACGTTCCACCATCCCTTTGCTCGAGAGCTATACTCCCTAGAACACCTCCTATTGGTTTGTCTTTCGCCCTCCTCTGTACCTCGTTTCTTGGGTAGAAAAAAGCATCTGGTTTCTATATTAGTGCATGGTGACACTAGATATTAATTATGCAAACCTAAGGTCTTATCTGATGGCACTTTAAATCTTTTAAATTCTTGTAGTTGGAATAAGATCAACTTTGGAACAAAAGAGTGCTGGAAGACATTTTGGAACTTTATCTAATAAAAAGCCCACAAACAACAACTATTTTACAAGGTACATATCCTTGAAGTGAGGAGGTTCACTGGTCATTGCGTGCTCATATTCTTGAAATGGAGATGGTTCAGTACTTGTGGTCTTTTAAAACTTTTTTTTTTGATATTTTTTCTTTTCCTTTATTAATTTGCAAATACTCATCTAAGTCTAAATTTTTTACAGGTGTGAAGAGGAAGCTGAAAATGGGTTACTGGGCGATTGGAGTCGTTAGAGAAGGAGAATGAGGAGTTTAGGACACACTTGGAGTCCCTAGAACTAGAATCCTAGGTAGCTTTACAGTCGACACGGGTGCATGATCAGGTGCAGGCCGTGTTCCAGTATCAGCTTGCCACCCTCCTCCAACGGTTCAAAGAGTCAGGGCAAATTCATACGACTACTCCTTCTGACAGGGTAAGATCTCTTTAATCATAAATTAATTATAAAGTTAACTATGAAATTTAAAGCATTATTGGTCTGATTGGCTCAAAATCGACACACATCTTATTACATTTATGCTTTAACTGTTGTTTCTTTTTAAGGATTACCGACACAAACATCTCATTGTTTCTATTAGTTGAAGTACTAAAACTAGTAGATATGAATGGTTAGTCGACATTAAGATTGTATGGATCTTTAATTCAACTTATAAATTGTGTCTATTAGGTCATAATTTTTTAAACGTCAATAAAATAGATGAGATTTTGCCAAAATTATTGTAGGCATAGTCAAATCTAGATTTAAGTCCCAACAAAATTTGTCTCCCAACTCCTAAGGTATTTGGTGATTAAAGAGAGAAACTTGTTAGTAATGTTTCTGGACATTTGGGCCAATGGATCTCAGATTGTCACAGGGTTTATCTATTGTATGTTTGGGTGCCATGAAAAATCAAAGTGTTTTCAATTCTCCCGAGAATGAGTGGTGTAGAATTACCTAATTTCCTTATCTAACCCATGTTTATTTTTGGAATGAAATAAAATAATTCTCTTTGATTTATCACATATATATCATATGTATTTTTTATAGTATCTAATCAAAATTTATTTTTTTATTTGCAGGCTAGCAGAGACATGTGATGCATAGCTTTTCAAAGGCCCGATGATTGTGATCTTTTTATTTGTATTTTTGTTATGATGATGTACATATAGTTTAATTATATTTCTGAATGAATATTTTACTTAAATGAATTAAATTTGAAATTATGTTTCAATGGTTGGTGGTGATTGAATTTTCATATTTACATTTTATATATAAGTATATTCATGAAAAAACATGTATATGAAAGAAAAAAGAATTCATCAAAAATAATATTTTTTTATTTTCATCAAATTTAAACTTTTAGTCGCGACCATAAGTCGCCATTAAAACTAAGCTACCTAGGCCCAGCTCGACCGCTAGGCAAGTGAGGCGGTTGCCTAAGGCCCCCCACATGGAAGGCCCCCAAATTTCAGAAATTTTGTATATACTTTTATTAAATTATTTTTTGAAAAGGCCCCCAACCTTTCCACAAGCATCAGGCCCTCCAATCACTTTTTTTTTTCTATGTATGCTATAGGCTATAGTCCACCAAAAAGTTTCTGTATGCTACAGGCTATAGCCTACCAAAAAGGGCCTTCTTTGTGTATGCTACAATACAACACCGAGTAAAATTTCTGTCACAATGGGATTGCAAATCACACAAAACACAGACAATGAGTTCTCGGCACGTACACCTAAAAAGCAAACAAAAGCACTTGTTTGCGTGCCGAGAACTCATTGGCTGTGTTTTGTGTGATTTACAATTTCGTGTCATAGAAGTTTTACTACCAAAAAGGCAAAACGTCATTTTTCTCTTATTACAGTACAACCTACCCAAAAGGTCTTTTAACTTAACTGTATGGGCAGTAGGGTATTTTTGTAAAAAAAATAAAATTGTTTAAGCAAAGAGGCAATATGAAATAAGGGTCTGGCTCCAGTTACCATCCTAAAATGACATGCTCCGACGACAGGACACAATATGAGCCACGTGGCGCACTATTAGAGGACTCTGACCATATGGATGTTTGGCCAATCCCTAGGTGGACCTGAAAACCAAAAATCAGCATGATTAGTAATTTCTAAGTGTTGGAACTTTGTACCTCAAATACTGCTCAAATTCCCACAATTTAGATTAACCCATGAAAATAAGTCCAATCCAACACCTATAAATCACTAATCAGGCCGATTTTTGGTTTGTAGGTCTACTTAGGGATTTGCCAAACATCCATACGGTCAGAGTCTCTAAGATTGTGCCACGTGGCGCATATTTAACAGGAGCCTGTCATTTTAGGCCGGTGACTGGAGCCTGAGCCATGAAATAAAAAGGCCCCATTTAGAGTTTTCGCCTTAGGCCTCAACTTGTATTAAGACGGTCCTGACGCTACCTAACACTTTTTGTGGCGACATTTAGTTATAGCTAAATATATATCTTTTTAGCCACGACACGAAGCCGTCACTAAAACTATGATACCTAACACTTTTTTTGGCGATATATCATTGTAGCTAAACATATCCTTTTAACCGCGACTAGAAGTCGCTACTATAATTACGATACCTAACACTTTTTATTGCGATATTTAGTTGCAGCTAAACACATTTTTTTAGTTTCAACTAGAAGTCGCCACTACAAGTACAATACATAACACTTTTTGGGGCGATATTTAGTTGCAGCTAAATGTATCATTCTTTACAGCGAGTAGAAGTTGTCACTAAAAAACACTTTTATTTTATACTTTAGTGACGATTTATACCTTTACTGACAATAATTGTGTTTAACTAGTGACAATAATTCGCGAAGCTAAACATTTTATTTTAGCGATAATTATAATGTCGCAGCTGAATGTTCCACTTTTAGTGGCGACTAAATAAAGTCACAGCTAAAACTTTTAGCCACAACACTTTCCGCGGCAGCCTAGTTGCGATGAAAATGTCACCACTAAAAGATTTAGTGGCAACTTTTAGACATTTAAAGGGCGAAAATTTCCGCGGCTAAAAGTCAAATTTCTTGTAGTGTATAAGAATAATGAAAAAAATTAAATAGAAGAGCATTGCGTGAGCTGCAGGGTGACGTATTTGACACCATAAAGAACGAAGAGCCCCTTCTATGTGAATAGTTTAAAGAACACAAAAGAAGCAAGACAAGGGTATTTTGGAGAATTTGGGTTTAGTGTGAAGCATGCAAGAAGGGCCTTTGTCCATTAATAAGTAGACTAGATGTGACGGTGGACGCATGAAGGCGACCTTAAGGTTTTTGTTTTTGTTTTTTAATAATGGACAATTTAAAACTGAGCCGAATCATGTTTACGCCATTTTGGCAATTTCAGCAGCTAAACTATACGGTTTGGACAAAGTAAAAGCCCTATAATCAGTATTTGAAATGACGAAATAAATCTGAATTGAAATATTCATCTTCGGAGAGACGACATTTCCTCATTTATGCCTCTTCTGTCAAGTAGCCATTTTTAGTGTGGGGCCTTATGTCCTGTTTGGCTAGGCTGATTATTCAAACTTAATTCTCACTAATTTGTTGTTAACAAGTTTCGAAAAAATCGCTTTCTTCTTCGTCCTCACTGGCCCAAGTTTTCAAAGTTTCTGACTATAATGCCATTAGTTCAAATTTCTTACTAATTTGTGATTAATAAGTTTCGAAAAAATAGCTTTTTTCTTCGTCCCCCCACTGGAAAAATCTATGATACCGATTTTGATGCAGAATACCCTCAATTTGCCACGTAGTATACTCTTTCGGGCCCATTGCCTCCCTAAATGTTTGGCCCACATCTTGGTGGACCCATAGACCAAAAATCAGTGTGATTAGTGATTCCTAGCCATTGGATTTGAGCACTTTTTTTTATCATGGATTTGAAACCAACTCATAGGCCTATTCATAAAGCCCATGATGAAAAATTGCTCAAATCCTACAACTAGAAATCACCAATCACACTGATTTTTGGTTTGTAGGTCTATCATACTGTGGGGCAGACATTCAGGGGGCAAGTGGGCCTGAACTACTCTACTTCGTTGCGATTTGAGGGACTTCTATCTGCATCAAAATTTTGATGCTAAAAAACACTGTTATTTTATACTTTAGTGGCGATTTATACATTTACTGACAATAATTGTGTTTAACTAGTGACAATAATTCGTGTAGCTAAGCATTTTATTTTAGCGATAATTATAATGCCGCAGCTGAATGTTCCACTTTTAGTGGCGATTAAATAAAGTCGGCGCTAAAACTTTTAGTTACAGCACTTTCCGCGGCAGCCTAGTGGCGATGAAAATGTCGCAACTAAAAGATTTAGTGGCGAATTTAGGCCCTGTTTGATATCGTCGTAAATATTTGTTTGCAAACATTTGCAATATGTGTTTTGCATTTCTAGGTGCTTGGTTGCACCCAACAATTATTTACGTAGGTAAATATTTTCCGTGAGTCCATATTTTTTACGATTTGAGCTGCTAATTTTTGCAGCCAAAAATAGCCACAAACATTCACTTTTTTGCTTGAACTTCCTTGAAATATATATAATATTTGGCCCCTAGATGAAGAGTAAAATTCAGCCACCGCCAATGATGACTGCCCACAATATGTGCTAGGTGGTATACGTTTAGAAGACGCTGATCCTGTGGATGTTTGGTCCAAGTTTTAAAGGGGGGGCCATTATAATGGTATAATGGACTGGGGGCGTTACCGTTTTCCGTTATAACGAATTGTAACGCTCAGGGATAAAAATGAAAAATAATGAGAAAATAACATAAATAATGGAAAAAATGGTGCTAAAATTCAAAATTTGAAATTTTAATTTCAATTTTCAAAAATAAAAAATAACTAAAATTAAGAAAAAATAACAGAAATAACGGACGTTTTTTTCACAAAAAAATCCAAAAAATAACGGTCGTTATTTTTGTCGTAAAAATAGAAAAATAACGAAAAATAACGGCCGTTATTTTTAAAACGTTTTAACGGTTCATATCGCAACGGGGGAGGTGAATCCGTTATAACAGCTGTTTTTTAAACCATGGTTTGGTCAATCCTTAGATGGGCCTACAAACCAAAAATCAGCCTAATTACTCATTTCAAATCTTTGGAGGGCCGGGCTCGGGGAACCCCCATTTTTGACACCCATTTAGAAGATGAATCAATGGCTGATTTTTGGTGTTGATGATCTCCTCACCATATAGATCACCCCAACAAAAAAATCCGCCCATTCTGAATTTCTAACCCCATCAAATGTGGGTTTTCAAGTTACATGGTAAGAATCGACGGTCCATAGTTCTTTAGCTTCTAGACCAGTCTATGAATATCAGAATGATTTGAATTTGTACGAGGATAATCTCCTCACCGTAGAGATCATCCTCACCAAAAATCAGCCATTGATTCATCTTCTATGTGGGTACGCCAAAATGGGTGTCAAAAAATGGGTGTCCCTCGAGCCCGACCCATCTTTGGATACTAGTACCCAAATAATGGTCAATAATACTTAAATTCAACGGTTAAAATCAATCCATGAAAATGACTCCAATCCAACACTTAGATGCTCAAATTCAACGGTTAAAATCAATCCATGAAATCTGTTAATCAAGTTGATTTTTGATTTGTTGATCGGCTTAGGGATTGGCCAAACTTCATACAGTCAGCATCCTCCACAAATGTGCCACGTGACTCATATTGTGGACGGTTATAGGGGGCCATCATTATCGAGTGTCAGCAAAGTTATACTCCTAGATAGACATATAGACCAAAAAAATAACAGGATTATAGATTTCTAGAAGTTATATTGGAGTCATTTTCATTTGTTGATTTTTAACTGTGGAATTTGGCATTATTTGGGGTACAAAGATCCAAAGGTTTGAAATCACTAATCAGGCTGATTTTTAGTTTGTAGGTCCACTTAGGGATTGGCCAAACATCCATACTGTCAGTGTCCCTCTAAGGTATTCCCCCTACTCAAATTGTGGGCGGTCAGCAAAGTTCTACTTGGACCAACCGATAATTGGGCTCCCGCCTAAAATCAACTTGCTTGGACCATCTCATGATTCTCAGCTATTTGTTCCGTTGTTTGATTGGTTATGATCATCCAATTCATTGACATTGTTCGTAGGTGATCTCAATCTCCTATTTTGGTTTCATCAAATATTCGAAAAATATTTGCATTGCACCCTCCACCCAAGCGTTGGGGAAGTATTTGCAACTGATTTTACGGATTCATACCAAGCAACAAAAAATGTTTGAAGCGGTAAATATTTACAAAGCAAATATTTGTAGAGGTAAATATTTACATTCTGCAAATATTTACTGGATACCAAGCAGGGCCTTAGCTGAGAAAATTTCCACGGCTAAAAGTCAAGTGTCTTGTAGTGTAAGAATAATGAAAAAAATCAAATAGAAGAGCGTTGCGTGAGCTGCAGGGTGACATTTGTTTATATGGGTGACGTATTTGACACCATAAAGAACGAAGATCCCATTCTATGTGAATAGTTTAAAGAACACAAAAGAAGCAAAACAAGGGTATTTTGGGGAATTTGTGTTTAGTGTGAAGCAAGCAAGAAGGGCCTTTGTCTATTAATAAGTAGACTAGATGTGACGGGTGGACGCATGAAGGCGACCTTAAGGTTTTTTATTTTTGTTTTTTAATAATGGACAACTTAAAACCAAGGCGAATCATGTTTACGCCATTTCGGCAATTTCAGCAGCTAAACTATACGGTTTGGACAACTTAAAAACCCTATAATCAGTATTTGTAATGACAAAATACATCTGAATTGAAATATTAATCTTTGGAGAGACGACATTTCCTCATTTATGCCTCTTCTGTCAAGTAGCCATTTTTAGTGTGGGGCCTTATGTCCTGTTTGGCTAGGCTGATTATTCAAACTTAATTCTCACTAATTTGTTAACAAGTTTCGAAAAAATCGCTTTCTTCTTCGTCCTCACTGGCCCAAGTTTTCAAAATTTCTGACTATAATGCCATTAGTTCAAATTTCTTACTAATTTGTGATTAATAAGTTTCGAAAAAATAGCTTTTTTCTTCGTCCCCCCAGTGGAAAAATCTATGATACCGATTTCGATGCAGAATTCCCTCAATTTGCCACATAGTATACTCTTTCGGGCCCACTACCTCCCTAAATGTTTGGCCCACATCTTGGTGGACCCATAGACCAAAAATCAGTGTGATTAGTGATTCCTAGCCATTGGATTTGAGCACTTTTTTTATCATGGATTTGCAACCAACTCATAGGCCTATTCATAAAGCCCATGATGAAAAATTGCTCAAATCCTACAGCTAGAAATCATCAATCACGCTGATTTTTGGTTTGTAGGTCTATCATACTGTGGGGCAGACATTCAAGGGGCAAGTGGGCCCGAACTACTCTACTACGTTGCGATTTGAGGGGCTTCAATCTGTATCAAAATTTTGATACTAAAAAACACTTTTATTTTATACTTTAGTGGTGATTTATACCTTTACTGACAATAATTGTGTTTAACTAGTGACAATAATTTGCGTATGTAACATTTTATTTTAGCGATAATTATAATGCCACAGCTAAATGTTCCACTTTTAGTGGCGATTAAATAAAGTCGGCGCTAAAACTTTTAGCCACAACACTTTCCGCGGCAACCTAGTGGCGATGAAAATGTCGCCACTAAAAGATTTAGTGGCGAATTTTAGACATTTAGGCCATGCTTGGTATCGCTGTAAATATTTGTTAGCAAACATTTGCAATATATGTTTTGCATTTCTAGGTGCTTGGTTGCACCCAACAATTATTTACGTAGGTAAATATTTTCCGTGAGTCCATATTTTTTACGATTTGAGCTGCTAATGTTTGCAGCCAAAAATGGCCGCAAACATTCACTTTTTTGCTTGAACTTCCTTGAAATATATATAATATTTGACCCCTAGATGAAGAGTAAAATTCAGCCACCGCCCGTGATGACTGCCCACAATATGTGCCAGGTGGTATATGTTTATAAGACGCTGATCCTATGGATGTTTGGTCCAAGTTTTAAAGGGGGGGCCATTATAATGGTATAATGGACTGGGGGCGTTACCGTTTTCCGTTATAACGAATTGTAACGCTCAGGGATAAAAATGAAAAATAATGAGAAAATAACATAAATAATGGAAAAAATGGTGCTAAAATTCAAAATTTGAAATTTCAATTTCAATTTTCAAAAATAAAAAATAACTAAAATTAAGAAAAAATAACAGAAATAACGGACGTTTTTTTCACAAAAAAATCCAGAAAATAACGGTCGTTATTTTCGTTAAAATAGAAAAATAACGGAAAATAACGGCCGTTATTTTTAAAACGTTTTAATGATTCATATCGCAACGGGGGAGGTGAATCCGTTATAACAGCTGTTTTTTAAACCATGGTTTGGTCAATCCTTAGATGGGCCTCCAAACCAAAAATCAGCCTTATTAGTGATTTCAAATCTTTGGAGGGCCGGGCTCAGGGAACCCCCATTTTTGACACCCATTTAGAAGATGAATCAATGGCTGATTTTTGGTGTTGATGATCTCCTCACCATATAGATCACCCCAACAAAAAAATCAGCCCATTCTGAATTTCTAACCCCATCATATGTGGGTTTTCAAGTTACATGGTAAGAATCGACGGTCCAAAATTCTTCAGCTTCTAGACTATTCTATGAATATCAGAATGATTTGAATTTTTGTGAGGATAATCTCCTCACCGTAGAGATCATCCTCACCAAAAATCAGCCATTGATTCATCTTCTATGTGGGTACGCCAAAATGGGTGCAAAAAATGGGTGTCCCTTGAGCCCGACCCATCTTTGGATACTAGTACCCAAATAATGGTCAATAATGCTTAAATTCAACGGTTAAAATCAATCAATGAAAATGACTCCAATCCAACACTTAGATGCTCAAATTGATCAACGGTTAAAATCAATCCATGAAATCTGTTAATCAGGTTGATTTTTGATTTGTTGATCGTCTTAGGGATTGGCCAAACTCCATACAGTCAGCATCCTCCACAAATGTGCCACGTGGCTCATATTGTGGGCAGTAATAGGGGGCAATCTTTGTGGAGGGTCAGCAAAGTTATACTCCTAGATAGACATCTAGACCAAAAAAATAACATGATTATTGATTTCTAGAAGTTATATTGGAGTCATTTTCATTGGTTGATTTTTAACTGTGGAATTTGGCATTATTTGGGGTACAAAGATCCAAAGGTTTGAAATCACTAATCAGGCTGATTTTTAGTTTGTAGGTCCACTTAGGGATTAGCCAAACATCCATATGGTCAGTGTCCCTCTAAAGTATTACCCCTACTCAAATTGTGGGCTGTCAGCAAAGTTCTACTCGGACCAACCGATAATTAGGTTCCCGCCCAAAATCAACTTGCTTGGACCATCTCATGATTCTCAACCATTTGTTCCGTTATTTGATTGGTTATGATCATCCAATTCATTGACATTGTTCGTAGGTGATCTCCATCTCCTATTTTGGATTCATCAAATATTCAAAAAATATTTGCATTGCACCCTCCACCCAAGCGGTGGGGAGTATTTGCAACTGATTTTACGGATTCATACTAAGCAACAAAAAATGTTTGAAGTTGTAAACATTTACAAAGCAAATATTTGTAGAGGTAAATATTTACATCCTACAAATATTTACTGGATACCAAGCAGGGCCTTAGCTGCTAAAATTTCCACGGCTAAAAGTCAAAGTTCTTGTAGTGTAAGAATAATGAAAAAAATCAAATAGAAGAGCATTGCGTGAGCTGCAGGGTGACGTATTTGACACCATAAAGAACGAAGAGCCGCTTCTATGTGAATAGTTTAAAGAACACAAAAGAAGCAAAACAAGGGTATTTTGGAGAATTTAGGTTTAGTGTGAAGCACGCAAGAAGGGCCTTTGTCCGTTAATAAGTAGACTAGATGTGACGGTGGACGCATGAAGGCGACCTTAAAGTTTTTATTTTTATTTTTTAATAATGGACAATTTAAAACCGAGCCGAATCATGTTTACGCCATTTCGGCAATTTCAGCAGCTAAACTATACGGTTTGGACAAATTAAAAGCCCTATAATCAGTATTTGTAACGACAAAATACATCTGAATTGAAATATTCATCTTTGGAGAGACGACATTTCCTCATTTATGCCTCTTCTGTCAAGTAGCCATTTTTAGTGTGGGGCCTTATGTCCTGTTTGACTAGGCTGATTATTCAAACTTTATTCTCACTAATTTGTTGTTAACAAGTTTCGAAAAAATCGCTTTCTTCTTCGTCCTCACTGGCCCAAGTTTTCAAAGTTTCTGACTATAATGCCATTAATTCAAATTTCTTACTAATTTGTGATTAATAAGTTTCGAAAAAATAGCTTTTTTCTTCGTCCCCCCAGTGGAAAAATCTATGATACCGATTTCGATGCAGAATTCCCTCAATTTGCCACGTAGTCTACTCTTTCGGGCCCACTGCCTCCCTAAATGTTTGGCCCACATCTTGGTGGACCCACAGACCAAAAATCAGTGTGATTAGTGATTCCTAGCCATTGGATTTGAGCACTTTTTTTTTAATCATGGATTTGAAACCAACTCATAGGCCTATTCATAAAGCCCATGATGAAAAATTGCTCAAATCCTACAGCTAGAAATCACCAATCACGCTGATTTTTGGTTTGTAGGTCTATCAGACTGTGGGGCAGACATTCAAGGGGCAAGTGGGCCCGAACTACTCTACTACGTTGCGATTTGAGGGACTTCGATCTGCATCAAAATTTTGATACAGAAGTCTGCATCAAAGAACAGCCCGTACTGGCCCAAGTTTTCAAAGTTTTTGACTATAGTGCCATTAGTTAGTTCAAATTCAGATTCAAATATTTGACTATTGGGGAAATCATGATTTAGTTCTTAAAAAAGTCTATTAAGTGGACGTGAACCCTGGCACTTTGTAGTTAGTAGGAACCGGGCCTCTTCTATTTAAGGGGTTCACCATCTTCTCTTCTTCCACGTACAACAAGCTCTCAATTTCCCTCTTCTCCCTACTTTCCAGCTTTTTTCTCTACAAACCCAATCATCATCATGTGGTCTATGATCATTTTGTGTGTTACAACGTTGTTTATCATTAGCATCATCCATTGGGTTTATAGATGGAGGAACCCCAAGTTCAATGGAACACTGCCTCCTGGTTCCATGGGCTTCCCACTCATTGGAGAGACCATTGAGTTTTTCCTCCCAAGCAAATCATTGGACGTTCCGCCGTTCATCAAGAAGAGAATTGCTAGGTAAGCAAACTATACGAGGTGTTGGTGGGTGGGACCGTGGGAGGGTTTTTTTTTTTTTAATTGGGTATATTTTGACTTGTGTTATTTTGCTTCTTGTTGTTTTCTTCTCATCTTTCTGCTTTGTAGGTCCTCTCAGCCTCCAAGTTCTTTAATAAATGATTTCTTTCTGGGACCAAACAACTTTCTGACTCCTCTTGGGAGTATTGTGTGCTCGGCCGTGGATTCACCTTTTACCTACACTCAACCATGCACCATTGGATTCGTGAAATCCATGGCCGAGCAAACAACTTCCGAGAGGGTCAGAAAAAGGGGGTCCTTGGAGGCTGAGCTTTTTTTTAAGTACCTATTAAAAAAACGATATAAACCGATAAATAACCCGTTGTATTTATCATTTTAGCAAAAAATAATGAAGATAACATGTAGTACTGTCCTATCACTTTTCAGATATGGGCCACTATTTCGAACTAGCTTGGTGGGTCGGCCGGTCGTCGTATCGTCTGACCCTGAAGTCAACTATTTCATCTTCCAACAAGAAGGGAAATTGGTGGAGTTATGGTACATGGATTCCTTCTCTAAGCTTCTTGGACAAGACAATGAGACTATTGCCGCAACTGGATACATTCACAAGTACCTCAGGAACTTGATTTTGAATCACTTTGGTCCTGAGAGCCTGAAACAAAAATTGCTCCCTAAATTAGAAGACATGGCACGTCAAACCCTACAGTCTTGGTCGACCCGGACTTCCGTTGAAGTGAAAGAAGAAACTGCTAGTGTAAATTAAACACAATTTTTTTTAAAAACTCCATGGATTAATCCTCTGTGCTTTTCTATGTTCTAACAAAAAAAAAATTGATTTATTTTTTCATCACAGATGGTATTTGATTGTACATCCAAGCAGCTATTTAGTTATGATATTACCAAGTCTTCAGAGGAGAATATGAGCAAGAAGTTCACCAACTTCTTACAAGGACTTTTGTCCTTTCCACTGAACATCCCTGGTACTGCTTTCCATAAATGTTTGAAGGTACGTAAATTGTGAAGACTGATCTCTCCTAATTTTGAACATCTTAAATGCAATTATCCATGTTCTTGACTCCAATCCCGTACAGAATCAAAAGAAGGCTCTAAGGATAATGAAGGCTATTCTAGAGGAGAGATGTGCATCATTTGAGAGGAATCATGGAGATTTCCTTGATCAAGTCGTTGATGACATGAAAGATGAGAAATTCTTAACGGAGGATTTCATTGTTTATTTGATGTTTGGGCTTCTACTTGCTAGCTTCGAGACGATTTCCTCGACTCTAACTTTGGCCGTTAAGTTACTTACAGACCACCCTTTGGTGCTCAAGGAATTAACGGTCAGTGATGCTAGCTCGTTCACACATCGTCGCTCGCGCGTCATGTATATTGATCGAAAGTACTTAATTTAAAACATTAACGTTGTTTATGAATTTTTAGGAGGAGCATGAGGAAATTTGTAGAAGCAGGGAAAATATGGATTCTGGAATTACATGGAAAGAATATAAATCGATGACTTTTACATCTCATGTGAGCCCTAGACTTAATCTTCTATAGCTAGCTCAAACCCTTAATTTGATCTTAAAACCTCATGATGGCCGGTTCGCCGATTCCAATTACAGGTTATGAATGAAACACTTAGGTTGGCGAACGTTGCGCCGGGGATTTTACGAAGAGTAATCAAAGATATCCCAATAAATGGTATATGCTTTTATAATTTTTATTATGCGTTTGTGTATATACTTCAACTCGATATGCATAATTTTTACACAAATTCGAAGAAATATTTTTGTAGGATATACAATTCCAGCAGGTTGGACAATCATGGTTGTACCTTCATCTCTTCAATTGAACCCCGAAAAGTTTAAAGACCCCCTTGCTTTCAATCCATGGCGATGGAAGGTCGGTCACATATACACATACACACATACACACAAACATACAGTACGTACGTGATCTTGTTCTAATTATTGTTTGTTCTTGATTAAAAAAAAAAGGACATTGCATCGAATACTACAGCGAAGAGTTTCATACCTTTTGGTGGAGGTGCGAGGTCATGTGCAGGTGCAGAGTTCAGCAAGGTGTTGATGGCCATCTTCCTCCATGAATTGGTGACCAAGTATAGGTAATTTTTTCTTTTTATCTTTTACGTGTAAAACTATGCACACATACACACCTACATACATATATACATACATACATACGTGCCTCGTGCCTCGCGCATGTGGAAACTGATGTTTTTGAAATCTTGATTGTTTTTTATAGGTGGATTCAAATAAAGGGAGGAGAGATACTTCGAACACCTGCATTAGGATTTGGAAATGGTTTTCATATTAAGGTCTCGGAAAAGAATAAATGAAGAAAATTTGCTACTTGAGAAAATAAATGGGATCTGCAGCGCAACAATAAAGTTTCTAGCGAAGTTGTGTTAAAATAATTTGGATGTAAAATTGGAAGTTATATTTGTATTTTGTTTAGAAGAGTGTGATAGGTTTTCCATAATTTTATGTTATTATAAGTTGAGGAAGTTTGGTTGGTATTTGTAATTTTTTCACTATACATATGTGCAGTGAAATATGTTGTGCAATGTGTGGAAAGTGCAAAATAAATAAATTAATAAACTTTGCTCGTTCAACCGGCGCATTGTCGTTTTACATGGTTTAAACAAATGACCATTATAAAGAAAATAATGGCCGTTATAACGGATTCGGACCTCCCTTGTTATGTTATATACCGTTAAATGCCCAAAAAATAATGGGCTGTTATTTTCATTATAACGTCCGTTATTTTCCGTTATAACGAAAATAACAACCATTATTTTCTGAAAAAAATTGAAATAAACGGCCGTTATTTTCCATTTTTTTCATTATATTCTATTTTTGCCCTTGAGCGTTACAATGGAGGGTGTGTTTGATTGCCAATTTTTTCCGATGGGAAAATCACGTTTTTTTGAAAAGAAATAAACTTTTTTTATTGTTTGATTGCCATTTTAAATATGAAAATTTTTCTGAGAAAACAAAATTAATTTTCCCATCCAATATTGGAAATTCATTTTGGCCACGTTTGATTGCATGGAAAATTTTTCCGAGAAAATACATCTGGGATATGCCTTAAATGGCTGATTGATTGCAACTGAGAACACATATTTCAATCATCTGAGAAAGTAAAGGTGTATTTTCAGGTGAAAATGAATTCTCACCTATCTGGATGGAAAATGAATTTCGAGCTTTGTAGGAAAAATTATCCACATTTAAATGGCTTGTTAGGGAAAATTATACAAATTTATACTGGCTATCTGACAATGGACAGTTGTGTTTTCCTAAGGAAAATGCAATTTTCCCACTTGGTAATCAAACACGGCCTTATGTTCCACATAGGTGAGAATTCATTTCCATGAGAAGAGTAGAGCATCCAAATCAGGCTATGTTGGTGCTAAATCACACCGGCTTTCATCTCCGCATGGTGGACTACGTACCACCCACAAGAATCTCTGACTATTGTTCTCCAACCCAATTGTCCGTTGACCTAAATTTTTGGACATAATTAAATTTACACCGAAAAACTCGTCCGTGGATCCTGAGAATCCAACTGTGGTTGACAAAGCTGAGTTGGCATTCAATTTTGTCAGAACGAAACCACCGTTGGATTCTCGGGATCCACTCCCGAGGGATTCGGTAAAAACGTATGTCCAAAAATTTAGGTCCTCGATTAGAACTTGTTCCTTTTAATAAAACAATAGTTCAACCTTTTTTTTTTATCTCTTTGGTTGTAGTGTATTGTCAACGGATAACTTATTTGTTAATTTATTTTATCTTTTGTGTTTTCTTTCCAAAATTTTAGTCCCACATCAAATGAATTATAAAGGAAATGTGAGAGCTTTTTTAGTCTTGATTTCAAAACACCCCAATTGTTGTGAGATTTATATATATATATTTTTCTAGTTTTTAGAGTAAGATTTAAATGGGGCCCCCGATCCAGACCCAGAAGAGCATTATCCTATCATTTTGTTTTAAGCAAAAGCCACTAGAATCTATTGGCCATGTGGAGATCCACAAAGGCGTGAGTCAACTATCCATGTGTGAGGGAATCCAAAGAGTATGCCACATGGCATTTTGGGAAAGGTAGTCCCTGGGACAGCAAATTTGCGCTTTATAAGTCATCGTCCTTATTGTCTTCCCAACGTCCAGATCACATACAGTCTTTAGGAGTCGCACCATGGTTTGAAGTCTTGGCCGATCGTGTTCTGGATTGGGCGATCTGGATCGGGATCGACAGCCACCAATCTGAATGATATTGGGGTTTTCTCACCAAGACCGTTCCAATATCAGTCAGATCAGGGCCATCTAGACCGGGATCGGCGCCCCACGGATTCCGATACCAATCCCAAGAGTTTGAACCGTGAGTCACACAAGACGAGTCTCCAAGACATCCAATTTGTATGATGACTTGTTTCCAGAATCTGATTTTTTTCTGATATACTTCTTGATGGGTCGGTGGTTGTCAGCGCCGAGCTGGCATCACTATTTTCACTTTTTGGGGTGCTGACAACCACCGTTGGATTCTTGAAATCCACGGCCGACCGCGCCAACACCGAGAGGGGTCAGAAAAATAGGGGTCCTCGGAGCCTGAACGTTTGACCAACAAAAATACCCCATCTTTTTTCACAAAAAAAAAAAGAAAAAAGAAAAAGACAAAAATACCCCATCTTTAATATAGTTATGGACCTGGGGGAATTGCTTGATGTTTGATGCTTTGCTCTCCCAAAATGCCACTTGGCACAATCTATTAGTCCCGCTCATGACCTCATGGATATTTGGCCCACCCAATATTGATGGATCTAAACACCAAAAATGATCCAAAAATGACCTCATGGATAGGTGATTTTTATCCGTTTGATTCAATAATTTCTCGTGGGGGTGATTCTAGCTAGCTAGCGGCTAGCCATTGGATTCAGCTTTAATAAAGTTAGGTGTAAAATTAAAGAAGCTTTAATGGCTGAATCATGTACCTGTATGGTGGAGCCCATAGTTAGTTGTAAGATTAAAGAAGCAGCTTTAATGCACCTCTATGGCAGACCTCACCACAAACCTCATTAAAATATATGAGTGTTGATCATATGGTACGGGGTCCTGCCCAATTGCTGGCACATTTTGATTGGCGATGCATTGTCATGCCCTTGGGCTTTAAGAATGTTGGGGCAACCTACCTTTCTAGACAGTGGAAGGACGATTTGCCCACCCTCAACTTTGAATTTTTCCATAACCCTAAGTGGCATTATCATCATGTTGTTTGTTGCTTTATGTGTTGTAACTTGTGCTATCATAAGCATCACCCTTTGTGGAGGAATCCTAGATGCAATGGAACACTTCCGCCTGACTCTATGGGCTTCCCACTAATTGGCGAGACCATTGAGTTCTTCATGCCCACTAAAGTCCATGGATGTTCCGCCTTTCATCAAGAAGATCGAGAATAGCCATGTACGAGAACGATAGTTCGAGTTTTTAAAATGCTCCATGTTTGATGGTCCCCCTCCAAAACTCCATGTACGTGGAGTACGATACCTCTTGATGAACCTACAGAATCAAAAATCAGTATAATTTGTGATTTATAACCATTGGATTTAGCATTTTAATAACTTAGTTTTTGACCGATGAATTTAAGCCTTTTTTGGATGCTAAAATATAAATGTTATAAACACCGATCAAGCTGATCTTTGGTATGTACGTACACCGATTGAGCTCCAAGGTTTGAGATGTGCAAATGATAGATGAGAGCAGGGGTGCCAACCTAATTGGGATTCATGTCCTCATAGTGATGCACTTTTTCACTTTTGGCAGGCACTGACAACCCCCGTTGGATTCATAAAATCCACGACCCAGCGTATGAACACCAAGAGGGGTCAGAAAAAGGGGGTCCTCGGAGCATGAGCCTTCAAAATAATGGCAGCCATATATCCCCCTTGTTGGATATCATGGCCGTTATCCTTATAGTGGCAGTTAATTTTGTTACATTAGCAGCTGCTTTTAAACCTTGGCATAGACTAATTATTTTTCATTAATTTGATAAAAAATGAAAATGTTGTACTGTTTGATCACATTTCAGATATGGGCCAGTGTTCCGGACTAGCTTGGTGAGTCAACCAGTGGTAACACCAGCGGATCCGGAATTCAACCATTTCATCTTGCCAACAGGTAGGGAAGTTGGTGGAGTTCTGGTACATGAATAGCTTTGCAAACCTTTTTGGGCACCAAAATTCCAGTGATTCAATCTCAGCAATTGGTTACAATCACAAGTACGTGAGAAGGTCAGTTTTGGATGACTTTGGCACATAGAGAGCTTAAAAGAAAATCTGCTCCCTCAAGTGGAAGAGATGGCGCGTAGAAACCTGCAATCTTTGGCTGCTAAGATGCTATTTAGTTATGATCCAAGCAAGTGTTCAGAGAATTTGAGTAAGAAGATCTCCGGCATTGTAAAAGGTTTCATGTCTATTCCCTTGAACATCCCTGGAACTACTTTTCATAAATGTTCAAAGGTAATGCATGCATCTTTCCTTATACTTGGTTTTAAATGATTTAGATATGGTAGTCTTGACTCCTAATCTCACTCATAAGGTCCAGAAGAAGATCATAAAGGATATGATAGAGGAGAGACGTAGCGGATCAGCTGAGATGCGTAACGGGGATTTCCTTGATCGTGTCATCGAAGACATGAAAGATGAGACATTCTTAACAGAAGAGTTCGTTGCTTACATGATATTTGGACTTCTATTTGCTAGCTACGAGTCGATGATTTCATCATCTCTAACTACGGCCATTAAGTTACTTACCGATAACCCTTTGGTGCTGAAGGAATTGACGGTAAGCGATCGATGTTTTATCAGGAATTGTTTGGTTATCTGATTTTAAACATCGATTAATCATCATTTATCAGGATGAACAAGAGAAATTTCTTAGAAGCCGGGATGACATAAATTCTACAATAACATGGAAAGAATATAAATTGATGACTTTTACATCTCATGTGAGTAATTATCATGTTATTTCTTATAATTAAGTTGCATATATGGTGTTTGAAATTGAAACTCCATTAAAATTAGGGTAATTCTATTTGCACCCCAAAAATTCCATAAGCACCCAATTTGGGTGCTTTTGGCCGAAAATGCCCTTGACCAAAAAAATAAAAAGAACCCTAAGCACCCCACCCCACTCTTCGTCTCTCCCTCTCCAACTCTCTCCTTCCCTCTCCACCTCTCCCTCCACCTCTCTCCCTCCCTCTGACCATCCTCTCTCCCTCTGTCTCTCTCTCACCTTGAAACAAACCCAAAACAAAGAAAAAAAAAAAAGAAAGAGGAAGAAGGAGGAGGAGGATGACGCCGTCGCCGTTGCCGCCGCCACCACTAGCACCACAGGTACGTCTCTCTCTCTCTCTCTCTCTCTCTCTCTCTCTCCACGGCACTAACTGCTGTGGGGACTGTGTTGCCCACGGCCAGCCTAGCCGTGGCTTCTATGGTAGCCATGGTTGGGCTGGCCATGGGCTACACAGTCCCCACAGCACCAATTGCCGTGGAGAGAGAGAGAGAGAGAGAGAGAGACGTACCTGTGGTGGTGGCGACGGACCTCCTCCTCCTTCTTCTTCTTCTTCTTCTTCTTCTTCTTCAACAACCAGGTGGGGTGGGGCGGGTGCTTGGGTTTTTTTTTTTTTTTGTCTAAGGGTATTTTCGGCCCAAAAGCACCCAAATGGGGTGCTTATGGAATTTGTGGGGTTCAAATAGAACTACCCTTAAAATTACAGGTTATGAATGAAACACTTAGGTTGGTGAATGTGGCCCCCCGGGGCTTTTAAGAAGATCAATAAAAGATATCCAAATAAAGGGTATGCTCACAATCAGAGTTATATTATTAGCCATTAATTTGCGCGCAATTAAGAATAATTCATTTGCAGAATATACAATTCCAAAGGGGCTGGACAATTATGATTTCTTCATCAGCTCTTCATATGAATCCTGACAACTATGAAGATCCTCTTGCATTTAATCCGTGGAGATGGAAGGTGACCCCTCTCTCTCTCTATCTCTTTAGATTTTACTTTCTCTGATTCTTGTATCCCAATATATAATAGGAGCTTGGATCAAATGTTACATCCAAGAATTTCATTCCATTTGGTGGCCAGGCATGAGGAATTGCGCAGGAGCAGAGTTCAGCAAGGCGTTAATGGCCATCTTACTGCATGTTTTGGTGACCAAGTACTGGTAATTTTCTAGTACTAAACGTCTTAGAGGTGTCATCGAGAAGATGAATTGATCTTTTTAGATTCTGGTTTTGTAGGTGGACGAAAATCAAAGGAGGAGACATAGTTCGAAATCCAATTTTAGATTTTCCAAATGGTTTTCACATTCAACTCTTGTGAAAAATGTAAGGGGATGGGCAGATGATCTTTTAGATCTGTAGACTGTGTTGAAGTTTTTATGTTAAATAAACGTGACGTTACGCCATCGTTTGAGAAAAAAAATCATCTGTGGCATATTCTTTGAGACCATTGACAGCAGTCAAAATCCATTTGCAGCAATTAAAATTAACTGATATTACTACATCTCCAAGCACCAAACAAAGCAAACCAAAACACAACACATTGGCGGCGACTCCGTCCAATGAAGGCAAAATATATGGGAAAAGCGATGATAGGGGATTTCACTCTATATCCATCAAATTAATAGCTTCCTCTTCTATTAAGTGGAGGATCTTCTCTGTGAACCTACAAACCAAAAAATCCCCTTGTTAAGAAATTCAGAATGAGAATGGGTGTGACGTGACAAGGTGCTCTTTATGTGGAAAATCCAGATGGGGATAATATCATATAGATGGTTAATTTGGACCATGGTTTAAAAAACGGCCATTAATTATAACGAAAATAACGGTCGTTATTTTGTATCATCTCGCCCGAGATGTGCTGTTCCATAAAGAAACCTAACGTCGGCTGTCCGAGACGGTGTTGGATCGGACCGATCCGGATCGACAGCAGCAGTGGCCGATCTGACCACCGATCCCCCGAGAAAAATACATTTAATTAACATATCATAACAACTAAGGATTAATTAACGCACTCATTGTGAGGAACTACAAGTAGAAGATATTAAATAGATTAATTTATGCAAACTGGAGAGAAACCCTAGACACACCATACGATTTAATGGGTGGCATCGATCACTTAACCTTATTAGAAACGAATCCCGGTCGGTACATGATCCAGGATCGATGACATGCTCTAGATCTTTCCGTTGCTTTTCTGCTGGCGCAGATTGTGAAGCTCCTCCATCAAAGAGGTCATGTTGTTGTATGAAGATCCACCTTCTTTGACAGCCTTCTTAGCTATCTCTCCCATCTCTTTTGCCTTCCTTCTAATCTCCACTGCTTCTTTTTCATCGCTCATCAACTTAGTCACTGCCTTCTCTATCTTCTCCCTCTTCTTGATCACATTTCCTGTATCTGTGTACTTATTCCAGTCCAAAACACCAACTGGGACTCCAGTCTTCAGAACTTGAAGAACGAGCTTCTCATTGTAGAAATGCTCTGCGTAAAGCGGCCAAGTGATCATGGGCACGCCAGCACTCACGCTTTCCAGGACTGAGTTATATCCACAGTGAGTCATGAACGCTCCAATAGCTGGATGGTCTAAGATCAGAACCTGTGGTGCCCACCCCCTTATGATCATTCCCTTTTTACTTTCTGTCATCCTCTCCTCGAATCCTTGAGGCAACCATGCTTCCTCCTCCAAGCCAGAGGTTTCGTCCTTCCCCAAAGCAGCCCAAATGAATGGGTGGCCAGAAGCTTCGAGAGCGTAGGCAATCTCAAGCAACTGAGCTGCAGGGAAGCGACAAGAGCTCCCAAAACAAATGAAAACAACTGAGTTAGGTTTCTGTGAATCAAGCCAACTCAAACATTCATGTTCGTCAATGGCCGCCTGGTTGCCTCTGTAGACTTTATCTTCGGCGTCTCTTTGGATGAGTGACGCCGAACCAATGTGCCACACCCTGCTACCCATAGACTCGTAGTGGTGGGTGTAAGCTGGTTCCAACTCGTAGAACCCGTTGACCACAACTCCGAAACTCCTCAGCTCCGACTCTCGATTTTTTTCATTAGCGATGGTGACATGGGTTCGTTCTGTAATATGGTCGGGCAGCTGCGACCTGGTCATCGTTATCGGATCTGGAAGACCTGGAACTACAAAAGTCTCTGTATCGGATAACACCTTCTCGTGAGGCGCATGGCGTTTGACGCTGAGCTCGACTGAGAGAGAGAACAAGCAAGTGGCGTGAAAGACGAGCCTTGGAATCCCAAGCTCGGTGGCGATGTCGGCTGTCCAAGGGTAGAACATGTCGGAGACGATACAGTCGGGTTGGGTTTCTCGAAAGAATTGCTCAATGGGTTGTTGGAGCATTGTGAGGGCAAGGAAGAGTTTTTGGGCGAGTTCTATGGTAGTGGTTTGGTAGAAATTCTCACAGCCTTCAGGGAGGCCAACCTCTGCGGCGGGGAGTTTGAATGCCTGAAATCCGATTTGACGGCCGGATTTGACGTCTTTTTCGACGGTTTTCTGGACTGTAGAGACGTTCAAGGTGGTGGTGATTACAGTAATCTTTGCACCACGCATAGCGAATAATCTGGCAATATCTAGGAGAGGAATCATGTGGCCTGGAGCTAGGAAGGGCAGGAAGAACACCTCGAGCGGACGAGATTCTGTACCCATGCTCACAATTCTGAGATCTTTCTCACAGATTTTGTTTCTAATTCTATTTCTGCTCTCTACGTTTTAGACGATCACTAACCTCTTTATAGCCGTTGGCGTTCGAGATGAGTAGCTTCATAATCTTCAATTGTACACAGACAAAACATCAACCTGATTCGTTATCTCCACTAGACATTAGGATTCATTCTAGCTGTTGGATTCAAGCATGTTTTCTGGGTACTAAATCAACCGGCTAGAAATCATTAATCGGGCAGATTTTTAGCGAGTTTATATATCCGCCACATGTGGGAATGGGTGGGTAGGCCACGAGTGTCATTTGCATCAATTGCCCGTGGGGCAGTCTTCTGGAAGGGCCAAAAAAAGACAACTTCTTTTAGGACATTCACTTAATATTATAGGGTATAGTAGCTTTTAAGGCCCTTTAATTTAGGGCTCACATTCTCAACAAAGTTTGCCGTGGAAAAATTTTAGATGCAGAGGACTTTGGATGCAGTTGATGCAGAGGGGTCTCGTGGACCTACATGGCTCTTTTTTTTTGGGCCCACTAACCGCATGGATGTGTACCCCACCCCTTGGTGGATATGTATATGAAAACTTAGTCACATTAATTTTATCTAGCCATAGATTTTAGCACTTTTGTAAGATTGATTCTAACCGTTGGATTCAAGCATGTTTTTTTGCGTATCTTTTGACACTTAATCCAACGGATACAAAATATCAACCAAGCTGATTTTTAATATGCATATACACCAAGGTGTGGGGTACACATCCATGCAGTTATTGGGCCCCAAAAAATGAGCCATGTAGGGTCACAAGACCCCTCTGCATCGACTGCATCTAAATTTTGTCCTTTACACATTATCATCAAGTAGAACTTTGACGACACAGCGCGCAATATGACCCACGTGGCAAACTCTTAGAGGACTCTGACCGTATGGATGTTTTTCCAATCCTTTTTTTTTTTTTTTAACCTCGAATCTTTGTACTTCAAATCAAATAATTGTCAATAATTCTCAAATTCCCAGTGTTAAAACCATTAACCCATGAAAATAATTCCAATAAATCACTCATCAGGCTGATTTTTGGAGTCCTCTAAGTGTGTGCCACGTGGCTCATATTGATGACATCAGCCTGTCATCTAGGCCAATGACAGGGCACACTATGAGCCACGGGGAACACTCTTAGTGGACTATGACCATGTGGATGTTTGGCCAGTCATCAGGTGGACTTTCAAACCAAAAATCAGCCCGATTAGTGATTTATAGGCGTTGGATTGGAATTGTTTTCATGGGTTGATTTTAACCGTGGGAAATTTGAGTATTATTGAGCATTATTTGAGGTAGATCCAAAGGTTTGAAATCACAAATCTAGCTGATTTTTTGTTTGTAGGTTGATATAGGGATTGGAAAAACATTCATAAGGTCAGAGTACTCTAAGAGTATTCCACGTGGCTGCTATTGCACCCTGTCATCGGCCTTGATGACAGGGCCTTGTCATCAAAGTCTTACTCGCAGGACCACTACTATATTTCAGCTTTTCAGAGCGAAATTTCTGTCCACTGGAAACCAGTAGCTGGATATCACCATTCACCAATAGCGCGATGTGTCGTGTAGTTGGGTCTAATCATGTAGGTGATTTTTTGTGTGTATGGGGCCCATAAGGGCATTGGCATCGGCATCGATCGGCTAAACGATGTAGACGTGTTCGATAAATAGTGCTCCTTGATCATAAATGCTTCTAACTAACCTACCAAAGGGCATTGTCACCCGCTCAATAAATACCATGCGGTTCCTTAATAAATGATGTGCGAAAGCAAAACAATGATTTAGTAATAGGACATTCAAGGCAATATTTTTTATTTGGTAGTAAAAGATCTCAAGACATTTAATATCTTAGCTACCAAATTTATTTATGGACTGCTGCTACATTTAGAGCAGTGTTTGAAAACTTGACTCCACTCGAAAGTCTACCGAGTTGAGTTAACTCGAAGACTAGAACTCGACCCAAAGTAACTTGATTCGAGTAATATACTAATATTATATACATATATTAATATATAAATATCATATTTTTATAAGCATAATTCATAAGATTTAGTTGAGTTTGTGTTGACAAGACGTTCCAGAAACTTATCTGGTGTGTCGATTATAAAACAACAGACTTGGTGTGTCGTTTTTACTAGAAAACTAACACACCAAATCCGTTTTGTATTCGATTAATATGTCATCAATTATAACTGTTTTCATGGTTATATGTAGCGAAGCAAGCTTCCACTGCATTAGCCTATATCTACAATTTCATTTTTCTATTGTTTTGATCTAATGAGTAAAACAAATTAGGAAAAGAAAATTTTCACCATTCAGACTAGTGATGTTGGGTTCTCTAAACCACTTTTTCAATCATATTAAAATGCAACTCGAAGGATATCGGATGCGAGAGACTCTGATATGATTGTGAGTAGAATAAGGTGAGGGTGCATACGAAAAACCGATGGATGGACATTGTCGGCTTCGATTGTCGGAATCTCACCGAGGTCAAATCATCTTGACAACAACTCCATCCATAAGATGAAGAACAAATCAACGTCGATGATCTCTCCGATACAAATAGAAGAAGATGATGCATTTTAGAGACACACAATGTTGAGATCGCAACTACATCTTTGATCCGCCGGACGAATGCTTGGCCTCCATATTCCAATCTTTCGAAGAGTAGGAGGTATCACTAAATTACCCTAAAATTAAATTTACACATGGGAGAAAAAAGGCTATTAAAGAGTTAAGAAAACTTGTTAGAATTTTAAATATCTAAGGATACTTTGAAGGAGATGACAGGGCAGCAGATCGGCACGTGGAATTTGTACGGCTGATCACCTCGGCCTTACCACACACGTACCCAAGTGAGTACTTGAGTGCTTTTTGCCCAAACACTCACCTGTGTACGTGGGTGGTTATGCCGAGGTGGTCCGTCGGGTACAAAATCAACTTGCCGTGATCTGCTGCCTTGTCATCTCCATCGATGACAGGACCAAAGTTTTACTCAGAGGGATAATAGTAGGCTGATTTTTTAAACAGAAAATTGTGAAAAGAAATACGAAATTAAATCTATTTGTAGATAACAATACTTGTTTTCAAAAATTGCAAAAACGAATACACATAGCCGTTTCTATCTGCTTCAATAAGTTGGCGCCATTTCTTTCGGCGCCAGAACAACTTTTTTCGATTAAACTCGATTTACCCTCACCGTTTTGACTCCAATTGAAATGGAGTCAAAACAAATTTGGCTCCGTTTGAAACAGCGCCAAAACCATTTTGACTCTGTTTGAAACGGAGAAAAATGGTTTTGGCGCCGTTTGCAATGGAGCTAAATTCGTTTTGATTCCATTTCAAACAGAGTCAAAACGCTTTTGGCGCCATTAACAATATGGACCTTAAAATGAATTTTGTTGAATTCCACAATCAATAGTGATTTGTTGTGATAATTCAATCAATGTGATCTCTAATGACAGGAATAATACCCGAGTGTATCCATCGACGTATGTATTTGCATCCATTTGAAGAGAGAGCCATATTATTTTTTTACTAATATTATTTAGAGTCTAAAGGTTTTTTTTGTTTTCCAAAAATGCTAGGGACAGAATGATGAAGAGAGAGCCACATCATCACTTTTTTTAATACGTGGATGAGGGAGAAAGATGGTTCTCGTGCATGCCTTGGCTCTCGTGTTAAGCACATCTATATAACAAAACAGGGAAGCGGCCTCCCCTCTTATAAGCTTCATATATCCAATGACCCGTATCAACCTTTACATAAAATAAAATTTAGACGGTTGGATTAATTTAACAGGGAAATTGTCTCCCCACTTATACCCCTCTTATCGGCTTCACAAAGGATGGCCGAGAACTTATCCTCCAAATGGACTATGGATCTCAACCACTCACACCCGATTTTGGGAAATACTTTGTAGGGGAGTGCCGAGGCACGGCCACCCACTATACATCTATAGTGATCGACATTCAACGTGGGTCCCACTTTGAGGATGCTTTCTTGTGAAATTGAACCAATCCAAGGGCAGGCCTACCATTTAACATGGTTCCTTGTTTTTACAGGCAACATGGGTCCTATTTGAAAAGAAAGTTTATTTTTGAGTGAAACTTTCTGTCACAACAGATTGCAAATCACACAATCACAAGCCAATGAGTTCTCGGCACGGGCACATCAAAGCAAAAGCACATGGGCACGTTGAAAAAGCAATTGGGTATTTGCTCGTGAGATTTGCAAATCCGTTGGGACAGAAATTTTACTTTTGGAAAAAGATGTAACGAGGTATGCCTGAAACTGTTCCATTTGCGGAAGCGGCATTTTTGGTAGTCACCAATGCCATCTGGGCACACTGACCGCATGGATGTTTATCCCACCCCTTGGTGGATATACAGTCCAAAAATCACCTTGATTGCTGATCTACAACCATTAGATTTTAACACGTTTTAAGACGTTTCTATGGCCGTTGAATGCAACTATTTTTTGAGTATTAAAACCAACGGCTAAAAGTCATTAAACAAGCCTTCTTTTTAGTCTCAATGTCTATTAAGGGGTGGGCTAAACATCTATGCGGTCAGTGGCCCCAGATGGCAGTGGTGACTACCAACAATGCCGCTTCCGCAAATGAAAAGATCTCAGCTATACCTTGTTACATCACGACCCTTTTTTTTTTTTTTTTTTGTGAAATTGACCTGATAATGATCGTGATTCGCGACCACCTAATTCATCGCATCCTCTCTCTAACTATATCACCACAATAGTTTTGGCAAAAAACACGGCCGTTATAACAGATTCGGACCTCCCCAGTTACGTTACGTACCATTAAAACTCTTTAAAAATAACGGGCATCATTTTGCGTTATAACAAAAATAACGACCTTTATTTTCTGGGAAATTTCGAGGAAAAGAACGGCTATTATTTCCGTTATTTTCATTTTTTAAATCTAAATTTCGAAATTTGTATTTCAGTAAAATTATTTCCGTTCTTTTCTGTTTTCGCCCCTGAGCATTACAATTCATTATAACGGAAAAAACGGTAACGCCCCCAGTCCGTTATACCTTTATAAGGGCCCCTTTTAAACCTTGCACCTTGCTTTACTTTAGAGTACGTAAATAAGGGCAGAAGGTGACATGTAACACCCCAGCCCCTGGTCCTGATTAACTAGGGAAAAATTAATATGCAAACGGTTGCATACTTTAGAGTATGCAAATACTGTCAAAGCGATGTATAACAACCAAACCCATTGTTAACCTGATTAAGGAGAGAGGTTGCAGAAACCATGGTTTTAAAAACGGCCGTTTAAACGGTAATGCCCCAAGCCTATTTCCGTTAAAGCCGTTTAAACACGTTTTATCAGTTTTGAAAAAAACGGTCGTCTTTTTTGTTATAATGGCAGTTAAAATCATTTAAACAGCCGTTTAATTCTGAAAATTTTCGTGAAAAAAGGGCCGTTAAATCTGTTTAATTCCGTTAAAATCCGTTTAATTTCTGTTAAAATCCGTTAAATTCTATTTTTTTTTTAATTTTCAAATTTTAAAATTTGAATTTCAGTGCCATTTTTTCTGTGTTTTCCAGTTAAAATCGTTAAAACCCGTTTAATTCTGTTTAATTCCGTCTTTTCTCATTTTTTTTTCATTTTTTGCCCCTGACCGTTTCAATCCGTTTAAACGGTAACGCCTCCAGTCCGTTTAACCGTTAAAACGGCCTCCTTTAAACATTGGGTTAACAAGGGGTTTAGTTATGTGTTTTTGACTTTTTCCAGTTAAACTTACACGTGACACACTCTTAGAGATCACTAACCCTACCAATGTTTTGGACCATCCCTAAGTAGATGACCTTAAATATATCTAATAGATCAACGGGTATCATTGAGGGGATGGCCCCATCTCTACAATTGCATGAGGAATCACCTGTGCCCCAAAGCAGCTTCAAAGAAATTGAAGCTACTCAATCAAAAGAACGATAGCCCTACTCAATCAAAAGAACGATAGCCCGATTGACGGTCTGGATTGATTCAGCCATGTTTGGTAAGTATATAGAGTAAATTGAGGATAGTGACCCAAAAATCTTGGCGCCGTGCAATGCACGAGTAAAACCTACCGTCTATCATGGAGCCCTAGTTTGCTGTCCCCTTGGAGACTTCAAATTTTGAATTCTCCCTCAAAAAGTGCCACGTGGCACACTCTTTTGGACCCACACAGAACCATGCATATTTGGTTCACCTCTTTAGGGACCTATACACCAAATATTAATTTTGGTGATTTCTAGCCATTTTAATCGAGAGATTTTACTCCAATGAATTTTGAGCTTTTTTTTTTGGGTGCTAAAATCTAACTATTAGATATCACCAATCAAGCACAATTTTTGGTGCATGGGTCCACCAAGAGGTGGTCCAAACATCCATAAGGTCAGTGGTCCAGAAAGAGTACTCCACTCCGCATTTTGGGAGGGGGAGTCTTCAAACTTTGAAGGCCAGGAACTGCAAATATATTTCTGTCTAACAAGGGTCCTACTTGGGAGATACTTCCTGGTGAAATTGAACCAATCCTATCACCCTACTCAATATCTAAGGGTAGGCCTACCATTCAACATGTGTCCTAATTTTTGTTTTGTTTTGTTATTTTTTTTTTTGATAGGCGACATGGGTCCCACTTGATAAGATATTTTTTTGGTGACATTGACTAGGGCTGCAACTCTGGCGGGTTGGATTAGGTTGTGGCCCTTGTGGGTCAACCCCAGCCCAACCCGACCTTCAAGACTATGAATCCAAGTCCAGCCCAACCCAATGTCGGGTCAAGATTTTCCAGTCCATGCCCAACCTAATCGAGTTGATTGGGTTGGCCTGGTTTGTCAATTTCTTAATTTTTTTAATTGGTTGGAAGGGTTATTAAAATTTTTCATATTAAAATTGTTTATTGATCAATGCAATGACCATTATGCTAAGACTAAGAACATCTCCATTGTCAACAATGAACTTTTCAACTACTCGCCTTCTCATATAGAATTGAAGTCAAGCCATTGGTGTTTGTGATGCACCTCTTGCTTTGGTCACCTTTGTAAATTTATCTCAAGCATATCTTTGATTGTGTGTGTGTGTTTGTGTGCGTGTGTGTTCGGCTCGATCGGGTTGATCCGGTTGTCAAAATTTAGACTCGAGTCCAACCCGAGTACTGAAGATGCCAACCCATCCCTAGCCCAATGACGGTTTGATCCCGCTCAAGTGGCAGCCCTAAAAGTTACTCGATTACGATCGTGACTATTTAATTCGTCACGTCATTTAACTATGAGCCCGTGTTTGATGCCCCCCTCCAGAATGCCACTTGGAGTACTCTTTAGGGCCCACTTACCTTATGGATATTTGGTCCACCTCTTGATGAATCTACATATCAAAAATCAGAATAATTAGTGATTTATAGCTATTGGATTTAGCATTTTAATAACATGGTTTTTTTATCGTTGAATGTGATCCTTTTTTTGGATGCTAAAATATAACTGTTATAAATCACTGATCAAGAGGTGGTCCAAACATCCATAACGTCAGTAGGCCCTAAAATAAGCTCCACTTGGAAATTGACCCGTGAATAAGATGGACCGGGCTAAGATTCAAAAAACAAGCCCACAGCCCATCCGAAATTATTTTTCATGGGCTAGTCTTGGGTTGGGCCTTCAAGCTCGACGTTGAGCCCGGTCCACAGCCCGAACCCCAGCTTCCTTAAGTAGTAGCAGCATTGCTAGCTGCTAGTACTTCACCATCATGAACCAATCTCAATCACAATGCTACAGGATCAATCCGAACGACCCCCCAAAGCTTAAAATCAGGTCCCTTATTAGTTTGATGCAACTCGTTGACATCCATATCTACAGTTTGATCAACATATGGACGTAAACAAATTTAAAAGGTCCATATTTGCTGTCCCTCGCTCTAGAAATGCCATGTAGAATACGCTTTTGGCCCAGATCCATGCATGTTTGGAGCACGTCTTGGTGAAGCTGTACACAAAAAATCATTTTAATTGATGATTTGTATCAGTTGGATTTAGAGCATTTTTAATGGGGTGATTTATGGCCATTGGATTTGAGAGTTTATTTAGTTGCTAAAATATAATGCTAGAGATCACCAATCAAGCTGATTTCTGTAAAAGTTGGACAAACATCAATAAGGTTAGTGGGACCAAAAGAGAGATACAAGTGGATATCTCGCGATGAGCAAAATAATAATATAAAATAATTTTTTATTAGCTAGTTATATAGTAATATATAGCCCGCAACGCAGCTTGTTTTTTTTTTTTTGAAAGGTCCAAATATATAAAAGGAGATCGAGAAGATCTCAAGGAAACAAAGAGTACAGCCCCAGCAAGGGAAGCGAGAGAATAACCCACCCTAATTCGACAACAAGGAATCGAACCTGAAAACCAAATCACAGAAAAAAGTGCCTCTCAACTCATTGGATATGCTACCCCAGCTATAGAGGAGAGCCTTGATGTTAATGATGATATCTTGGATGGAGCCTTCTTCTCCTCTGAAGACTCTCCTATTCCTTTCCGACCAAATACCCCAAATGACCGCGTACGGGATCATCTTCCAAAAAACTCTGCCCCTAGGAGATAGATCAATCTTGGGCCACCTACCAAGCAAAGCACCTAAAGACCCAGGCATGACCCAGCGAAGGCCTACTTGAGCCAAAAAGTATGATCAAATTTCATTGGCTAGCTCGCAATGTAAGAGAAGATGATGCGTACTTTCACCACTAGATTTACACATAGCACAAAAATCAACCAAAATCCATCTCCTAGCAATCAAGTTGTCGCAAGTAAGAATTTTGTTCAATGAGGAAGTCCAGGCAAAGAAGTGAATTTTGGAAGGGACATGAGCTCTCCAGATATTGGGGCATATGTATGGATGGGTAGAAAGAGAGCGAGAGAGAGAGTCGTAAAAAGAACGAACTGTGAAAAGTCCAGATTTATTGTAGACCCAAGATAAATGGTCTACCTCCTGAGTTAAAACTATATGATCCCTCAAGAAGTTCATCAACCTTGCCAACTGATCAGTTTCCCATTCAAAGAGATTTCTTCTGAAGTCGAGATCCCAAGATCCCCCTTCGCTTGGTCGGATATAAAGGGATGCTATGAAATGGCCTTTCCGTTGAGATAAATAATATAACCGCGGAAACTCAGCCTTAAGACAAGTGTCGCCACACCAAGTATCATCCCAAAATCTAACCCTAGCACCATTCCCCACGACCACCCTAGTCCCCTCTAGAACACACTCCTTGCCTAAGAGAATACCTTTCCACACTCCACACCCATAGGATAGCCTGGACTCCTTCGGAATCCATCCACTCGGTTCCTCCCCAAATTTACTAACAATGACTTTGCACTAGAGGCTCCCATTCTCCTTGCTGAACCTCCAAATCCATTTACTTAGGAGAGTCTTATTCATGATCCTGATCTTTTAAAGACCTAAACCTCCCTCCTTAGGGCAACGAGCTTGATCCCAACGTACCAGATGGTAGCAGAAAGCGTCATCCTTGTCATTCCATAGAAAATTACGCATCAAACTTTCAATCTTGTTCGCTACCTTAACAGGGATGGAGAATAAAGAAAGAACATAAACTAGAAGGCTAGAAAGCGTGCTCTTCAAAAGGACCAGGTTTCCTCCTTTAGAGAGGTACTTCCCTTTCCATCTTGTTAGTCTCCTCCTCACCCTCTTAATGATTGGATCCCAAATCTTCTTAGCACGGTAAGGAGCACCAAGGGGAAGACCCAAATACGTAAATGGCAGCGAAGCGGTAGAGCAAGATAGAGTCCTGGCCAAACTCTCAATATCCCCAGCCTCCCCTATGCTCATAATGGTACTCTTCTTGAAATTGGTTTTAAGTCCTGAACAAGCTTCAAAAATACTAAGGACGCATCTCAAGAAAGACAACTGTCTCCTAGACCCCAAGGTGAACACAAGAGTGTCGTCAGCAAATTGGAGGTGAGAAATGATCACACCCTCCCTCTCTACCTGAAAACCAGAAATCTCACCCAACGCAACCCCCTAGAGATCAGTATACCTAAAGCTTCTGCTACCATGATAAAAAGGAAGGAGGAAAGCGGATCACCTTGCCTAAGGCCTCTAGAGCTCTTGAAATACCCTGTCGGAGATCCGTTGACTAAAACTGAGAAAGAAGGAGATCTAACGCACTTGTTAATCCACTCTCTCCACTTGTGACCAAAGCCCATCCTATCCAACATATAGTCAAGGAAATTTCAATTCACGTGATCATAGGCCTTTTCAAGATCAATCTTACAAACAATTCCAGGAGACCCAAGCCTATTAATAAACCTAGGGGCCCGGCCCGTGACAAAACCCGTTGACCCGACCTTGGACCGGGCCTCAAGATGGGCTGGGTTTGAGTTTTTGAATGAGGCCCGCGGCCTGGCCCGAGCCCAAGTCGAACTTACAAGGGTTAAGAAAAAGAGTAAACCTTTGACGCACTGTAGTCAGCGATGTCGCTGACGGCAACCAATATTACCCACGTGGCATATTCTTTAGAGAACATTGACAGTATGGATGTTTGACCAATCACTAGGTGGACCTACAAACCAAAAATCAACCTGATTAGTAATTTGAAACCTTTGGATATCTTTGTATCCAAATAATGCTCAAATTCCACGGTTAAAATCAACCCATGAAAATAACTTGAATCCAATGCTTAGAAATCAACGATCAAGTTTATGTTTGGTTTGTAGGTCCATCTAGTGATTGGCCAAACATCCATACGGTTAGTGTCCTCTTAAGAACGTGCCGTGTGGCTCATATTGGCTGCCGTCAATGGTCAGTGTCCTCTTAAGAATGTGTCATACGGGTAGCGCGAGTCGCTGACTGCAGCCAATATGAGCGACGTGGCACATTCTTAAGAGGACATTGACCGTGTGGATGTTTGGCCAATCACTAGGTGGACCTACAAACCAAAAATCAGCCTGATAATATTTCATTTCATTTTAATTAAACTCAATAACAGTGAAAAAATGGATTTTTTTTTTCAAAAATAACCACCGTTATATCCAGTTTTTTTCAGTAAAAAAATGATTAAAATTGAAAATAACGTAACGGGTCGGGGCGTTACTGTTACACTACCACAATTTTTTGGGTATTTTAATAACACCCCCCTGAGATTTGAAAGTATTTTGTAATACCCCTTGTACTTTCAATCTTTAGGATTACCCCCCCTTTCAACCATGTCCGAGATTTTGAACTGAAATATCTCTAATAGATCGACGGGTGTCATTGTGGGGTAGCCCCACCCCTATAATTGTATGGGGCATCACCTGTGGCCGTATGCAGGGGTTTTTGGTCCTTGATTTTACACTGTTAGATCTCAAATGCATGGGCATCGATCATTTCACTTGACAAGAGGACTTTGATCCAACATTGTCCACCATGGACGTCAGCTCTTCTCTCATTTTTATAAATTATTGGATAAGTTGTCCGAAGAAATAGCTCTACGATTCCTTGACGTCAGGTCTTTTCATCTTGATCCCAAATTTATTTATTTTTCAAAAAGATGTAACAAGGTATACCTCACCCTTTTTGACTTGAAGTACAATTTTTGTTAGTCACCGCTGCCATCTGGGCCCATTCACCGCATGGATGTTTAGCTCACCTCTTGGTGGATATTCACACAGAAAATCACCCTGATTTTAGTACTTTTAAAGCGTGATTATAGCCGTTGGATTCATTTTGTTTTAGTACTTAACCAACGGCTAAAATTCATCAAACAAGCTGATTTATGATTGTCCACTAAAGGGAGGGCTAAACATCCATGCGGTCAGTCCTGGCAACGGTGAGTAACAAAAATCGTGCTTCCTCATGCCAAAAAGCTTGAGGTATACCTTGTTACATCACGACCCAAAAGTATTTCCAAAAGGGTCGCGATACATACGGCCCATCTTATCCAAGGTTCCCGAACCCCGTCTTGAGGATGGGTCTCGAAGGCCCCCCGAGACACTGATCCAATGTGTCTCGGGATCACGCCGGATTGATTCGATCCAACCGATAGGGATCCGATCCGGATTAGCCACCTCGGATCCCGAGACTTGAAACCTTGATCTTATCTTATCTCTTCTTTTTTCTTTATTTGTTTTGTTTTTGTTTTTGTAATCAGCCAATCTTATCTCTTCCTTCTTAAGCAAAGATATGCTGGAATTAACAGCGTCTAATTGTTTCCAAAAATGGAAAATTAGGGCGGAATTAGCAAAGAAAAAGACACACCGTTAAAATTGTCGTTCTAACAGTTAGTGATGGATAATATCGATACATACCCCTTACGATTTTACATATAAATTTATCTTCAGGATCTCTTGGTCTTGCTGAATAAATACTGAATCTCCTAAGTAGTCCGTGTGGAAATCGAACTGTCTCCATCTCTCTGCCAATATGCATATTATGTTTAGATTATTGTCCTCGTCTCGGATTCTCAGTGGTCGAGTTCATCCAAATTTCATAAAGAAATCTCAAATACTTCACTTTTTGAAGACACCCGAATCACCTTCCGTGGAATCAACAGAGGGTCTTGTCCGATGCTCCGCAAATTACGTTCCTTTGTCTCCTGTAAGCTTCTTAGAGCGAGCGGCGAAGGTTTACAGAGACAGAATCTCTGTTGTTTATGGTTCTGTGAAGTATACATGGAGGGAAACGTTAGAACGATGTCTTAGACTCGCTTCTGGTCTGACCCAGCTGGGGATTTCACGCGGGGATGTCGTAAGATTGATTTTTCGTTAATTTCATCTGGTTTTCTTTTCTGGGTTGTCGTTTAATTTGTAGTATTTTGATTCTACAATCATGTATTTGATCAGTTGCTCTGTTCTTCTCTTCTGGGTTGTTGTTGTAATCCAGATGTGTTTTGCGTGTCTTCTTTGATTAATTACTTTTTCTTTCTCGTATGGATGTTTGTTTAATTTTTATGTTTTGATTTTGCTTCTCTTTTTTGCTCATCTGGGTTTTTGATTTGAGTTTGTAGCTTATTTGTTATTTTGTGATAAGTTTTAATTACTCTGGGTTGTGCATGCTTTCATTTTTAAAGTTTCTTTCAAACTCCTTGAATCAATTTGTTCTGGTACCCAATATCTGAATTCAGATTAGATTTTCTAAGATGGCTTGTTTTGCTTGTGTGTGTATGATGTTGATGCAAGAAGGATCATTTGGGGGCTGAATCCATAATCACTCACTCAAAATGGCATTAGGTTTGATCAATGTCATCATATCCAATGAAGGCAAACTGTTTGCAACCAAAGAGATTTGTTTTTGTTGATTTTGCAGAAAATTCTACCCAATTCCTTTCTCATTGTACAAAATTGAATTGCTCTATTGTTTATAGATCACTTTGATGTAGTATTTGGTACTGTATCAAAGCAGTACAGTAGTACTACTGTGGTGCAGTTCAATGATATGCTGCTCAACCAATTATCTGCTGTACTATGCATAATTAGGAACATTTCCCCTTTGATCTTTCCTAAAATGAAGAACTGCACTTTGGTGCATTGTTTGCTGATGGATTTTGTCAATGTAGAAGAACAGTACATGGTGCATCTCGATGCAAAAGGGATTGTGTGATTGAGTTTAGAATCACTCCGATAAATAGCTTGATTTTTGGCTTTCTCAATCTCAATTGGTCCCACTCTAGCTGAAGAATTTGCAATGATATGGCTTTCTCAATCTCAATTCTTCAATGAAGCTGTTATAGATTGGACCATAGTTTTTTTTCTCTTCTGTTGGATTAGATGGAACCAGAATTACTATGCTGAGAAAGAGATACAATTCAAGAAACTGGTTCAGGGGGTAGCACGTTTATGACAATGGTTCTTGCAGTCGTTATCCTGTTACAGGGAACCTCATTCATATCGAACTAAGCCACAATCAACAATTTCAAATCAACAATAAGATATCAAATTTTCACCGATGTCTAACTTCCCTTATTATATTATCCTTCTAATATTCATTCACCTTATGCTTTGCTGCATTTTTCTTTCATATTATCCTTCTTTTTTAGGCACTAAACTCTTATGAAGGGAGAACTGAACCTATTTAGTTTGATTTTTCTGTACTAGTATTTTATAGAAAGAAAGAAGTTGGTATTATAATTCTATTATGTGCAGCCCTGCAGCTAGCATAACCACTCTAAACAAATGGTTCTCCAAGAGAATCATGAGAATGCCATCAGAACTTCTAGCTGCCTATGTAAAAAAGACACTCCATTTTCTAAGACTTTGCGATGACTGACACCGAGACATGCTGACAGTTATTATTTATATATTGTCTATAAGAGTGTCAGTGTTTCTGACACTTTGTATCAGTACAGACATCGGCGTACATGTCTGTGTCTTTGTTACATAGTTAGCTGCCCTCTTCTAGTGCATGCATCAAAGCATGATTCTCCTATCGAACTTCATCAGTGAGGTGAAAATCCTTGAACAGTTTATATTTTTTCAAGCTCTCACTTTCTAAGTAAAATTTCTCTCCCTTGGATACTTCCCCCAGAATTTTCAATTTAACTTTGCACATTATTTAGAAAATATTCTTTCTCAAAATTTAATTGAACAGGTCGCCACACTGTCCCCAAACGTCCCAGCAATGTATGAGCTGCATTTTGGTGTCCCTATGACAGGGGCAGTACTTTGTACACTTAACATACGGCACGACTCAGCCATGTTGTCAGTCCTACTGAGACACTCAGAAGCCAAGATCATATTTGTAGATTACCAGTTCCTCGAAGTTGCCCGTGGAGCACTGGACCTTCTCTCCAAGACAACAACTAAGGTACCCCTCTTTGTCCTGATCTCTAAATCCAATAAACCATCACCTGCCATGAGCAATACCACCTTCGCTTCTAGCAACTTGGAATATGAGAGTCTCCTGGCAATGGGACAACCTGAATTTGAGATTATACGACCGAAAGATGAATTGGACCCAATCTCCCTAAATTATACTTCTGGCACAACATCAAGTCCCAAAGGCGTTGTTTACAACCACCGAGGTTCCTATCTCAATTCCCTTGCTACTGTTCTTCTTCATGGAATGGGCGCAATGCCTGTTTACCTATGGACTGTGCCCATGTTCCACTGCAATGGGTGGTGCCTCACTTGGGGGGTGGCAGCTCAAGGTGGCACCAATGTGTGCCTGAGAGATGTCTCTGCAAAGGCAATTTTTGATAACATCGCTCTTCACAAGGTGACCCACATGGGTGGTGCACCAACTGTCTTGAATATGATCACGAACACACCAGCCAGCGACCGGAGGCCTCTTCCATTCAAGGTGGAGATAATGACCGGGGGTGCCCCACCACCTCCACAGATCCTGTTCAAGATGGAGGAGTTGGGTTTTGGTGTAAGTCACTTGTATGGTCTGACAGAAACCTATGGCCCAGGGACAATTTGCACGTGGAAACCTGAGTGGGATTCCTTGCCCTCTGATGAACGAGCAAAGATCAAGAGTCGCCAAGGGTTCCAACATCTTGGCCTAGAGGAGGTTGACATAAAAGATCCAGTTACCTTGAGAAGTGTACCACCTGATGGAAAAACCATGGGGGAGGTGATGTTTAGAGGGAACACTGTGATGAGTGGGTACCTTAAAGATTTGAAAGCGACGCAGGAAGCTTTTGATTGTGGATGGTTTCGAAGTGGTGACCTTGCTGTGAAGCATCCGGATGGTTACATAGAGGTAAAGGACCGTTCGAAGGACATTATCATCTCCGGGGGAGAGAATATAAGCACAATTGAGGTCGAAACGGTGTTGTATGGTCATCCAGCAGTTTTTGAGGCTGCGGTTGTTGGCCGGCCTGACAATCATTGGGGTGAGACAGTTTGTGCATTTGTGAAGTTGAGGGACGGGAGTAATGTCAATGCTGAAGAGATTATCAAGTTTTGCCGGGATCGCTTACCTCATTATATGGCTCCCCGAACAATTGTTTTTGAGGATCTACCAAAAACCTCGACTGGAAAGACGCAGAAGTTTATTCTGAGGGAAAAAGCAAAGGCCATGGGCAGTCTTTTCTGAAGGAACGGAAGAAAGCATCCAGTCACATTACCTTGGAAGGTAACATTTTCTGAAATCCATTGCTTTATACTTCCTATGATTTTTTTTTCTTCGTTAGATAAGCTGGGGTTTGGTGGAAGGGAGCAGAATCTTACATGACCTTACCAAAAACAATAATTGCAAACTATAATAATGTGATGGAGTTGCAATAGAATTCATGCAAGTACTAACAAAATTTCAGAATCAACATTAGAAAAACCTACTAGAACTTTGGCAGCCTGATTGCTAACCAGATTTTAATTTTGATTTGGAAGGCTAATTGATGCCTTTACGAATGCCCTTCGTCTCTACAAGATGCCCTATTTGATTTCACCGAACCATCAGTGTTGAACATGCAAACACCATTGTCGTGAAGGGAAGTTAGGTGGTTAAAGAGGCATAGAAATTGTAAGCTAAGTGCTTGTCCTGACTATCACAAAGACGAAACGTTTTCTGAAATCTCTTGTTTTCAGTCCTGTATTTATTTATTTTGAAGAATAGGGTCATTTTTCTCAATCTACAGGTTGTAGATTGTAGCACAGAAAGGAGCTTCTATATGGTTGCAATCAAGTTGCTTTGGTACTTGGCTGTTTACAGCTACTGCAAAACTCCTTATCCTTCGTTAATGTCGTTGTAGTTTACTATTTTTTACTTTCTGGCCAACTTAAAAACTAGCCTGATGATATTAATAGCTGGCTTGGATTGACATTTTTTCAACAGATAAATGTATTTTTGTAAGCTTTTCCAGGCAAAAAAATAGCGCGATCAAAACAGTTGTATTTTTTTTTCTTTCTTAAAAACTGTTCTAATGAGGGTCATGAGGGATTCTCATAGACCCTGAATTGAATTCTGCCACACCGAAGTTTTGTTGGTCTGATTGAAGCCATATACCTGTGTAGAAGTACAACTGAATTCACAACATTTACATGGCAGCAATTGAGGCTGTCACTGAACTTGATGGTGATGTTTGGATGCACTTTTTTTCTACCTGTTTTTTTTTAAGTTATTCTTGTTAATAAGTGCTGTTTGGTTAAAATCACATTTCTTCTGAAAAATGCTGGCTAAAAGAATGCTTGTCCCAGAAAAATGTCAAAACTAGGTTTCAGCTTTTTTATTTTTTTATGGACACCTAAGATTCTGCTTTTACATTTTGGTGCAAAACGTGTTAAAACAGAAAATACATCAAAGTGCATCGATCCAAGCACCCTCTATAAGGCTAAATATTTAAATTTCAAGTAAAATCAGAACAATGAAAAATGGCATCTATATAAACGAGTGAAACTGGTTGTCTCCCCACTTATACCCCCTCTTATATGCTTCAATAAAGAAGGGCAAGGATCTTATCCCCCAACTGGACGGTGGATCTCACCCACTCACACCCGATTTTGGCAAACGCTTTGTTGGGGATCGAGCCACCCACTAGTTGTTTACAAATCAAAGTTTTATTATGTAGGCCACTTGTCATTGTAAAGGCAAGGGGGTTGCTTTCGCTACAAAGTGACCTTTTTCTACCACGGGCTTCATGAAAATGTCCATGGGTGGAGATATTGGGCCCAAGCCATTATGAAAAACAAAAAAAATGTGTTCAAATTGAACATCTTGGAATCACCTATCAAGTCGTAGCTTTGCTAATAGGTGGGTGAAAAATGCATGTGATCGGTGATCCAAAAAGTGTGCCGGAAGTGTTAATGGGCTGGACCTGGGCTTGGGTTTTGCGAAGTTTTAAATTGGTTCGAGCGCCCAGTCTATGACAATTCAAATTTTAGGCCTGAAACCTCTCTTGGGGTAGACTGTTTACAGCCCTGTGCAACTCTTAGCAATAATTGGCCTGACCAACAGGAGGCATATTGTATTAGTGACCGAAATCCTGGGTTCGTGATCATCATGTCAATAAGATTATCTGCCATAGGAAAAATTGCAGTAACAAAAATTATAATTGAACAGGTCTTGAGTTCTTGATATCATGAAGTGGATGGTTGAGTTACGTCAAGTTTATGTTTTGGGTAATAGATCAAACGGCTAGAAATCATTAATCAGGCTGATTTTTAGTGTGGATATTCCAGCAATTAGTTGGCCAAACATCCACGAGAGATCTCCGCATCAACGTACTTCATTGGCAGTCCTCTGCATTGACAGCATCGGGAGTCCTCTCGAAGGGCGAATGTGAGAGTTATCGAAGCTTAACTTGATTGGGGATTTGTGGCCATTAGATTTTAGCTTTTTCAGAGGGTTATTTCTGGCAACTCTGGCCCGGGTACTCAAATCCAACAGTTAGATATTCCACGTGGCTTATATTTTAGCCCGTGAAATACTTTGATTTGACGAGGAACATTCGAAAATATATCGAGTCAAAGGAATGAGCGTGGTCCTCCCGTCGTCACAAATTTATTCTCATTGATTTGGCACCACCTTAAGCGCAAGGAATTGCATTTAATAAGGGACTTATACCATTGGCCCGTTCTTAGCATTGGCACGATGTAAACTAAACTACTAGTATTCATTGGCCCGTGCTTAGCATGGGCGCATTGTAAATAAATAAATAAATAAATAAAAAACTAATTTGTAGTGGGTTGGGATCTCCGGACCTATATTTTTGGATATCAACTCTCACCGAAAATCTTGTCCGTGGATCTCGAGAATACAACCCACCAGATTCCGAATCCACGCCTGAGAGCAAAACCACTGTTGAATTCTCGAGATCTAGGGCTGGGCTAGTGACCTATGTTTTAAAACTCGGAACTCGGACTCGACCCGGAAGTCCATTGGGCAGCGTCACCTCGAAGACTCGGCGAGTCATTAAATTAATTATTAAATATTTAAATATATAAAATTAATGTTTATTAAAAAAATATTAAAAAATTATAAAGTATAGTAAAAAAATTTAGAAATTAAAAAAAATATATTTAATTTTGAGTCGACTCGGCCTTTAAACTACTGACTCGGTAAAGACTTGGCCGAGTTTCCGAGTCAACTCGGAGAGACATGCAAATCAAGTTTGTATGCCGAGTCGACTCGAAATATGATCGAGTCTAGTCGACTTGGCGAGTTTTAAAACATAGCTAGTAACTCCTGTGTAGGGTTTGGGTCCCAGAACCAAGCAAGAATGCTCCCAGAACCTGGCTCGTAACGGTGGGTGGTGTTACTTATCCGATATTAAATTACAATAGTCCTCTTGAACCTTGCTCACAGTCCCAATTGTTAAATTCACTATTAATTCGAAAATTAATTACTTTTAGGTGGTACCCGTACTATGTAGACGAACACATAAAAAATATGAATAATTTACAATTTTACAGAGGTTCATGAATAGAACGCAAATACTTTTTATCGATTTATAATTTGGTTGCAAAACCTGCAAGTTGCAACTCTAGTAGTAGTCTACATTGTCACCGACTATCGATCAGGTTGATACTCTCTCTCTCTCTCTCTCTCTCCTTGGACTCACACAGCCACTGTTGGACTCACACAGCCACTTTACAGTGACCAAACCTGCAACTCCAGTCTCTCTCACACTTCTCAGTTCACTCTCCGCTTCACATTTTATAGTTCACTTTCAATGTTTAGATTAATTACAATATGTGGCCCCACATAAATTCAGATTAACCTTCGTCTACTAGTCAAGTGAGGACCCATCAACAATTGATGTTTTCATACCCGAACCGGTCAAGGGACTGGGTCACTGGGTCACCGGTTCAACCGCCGGGTCGACTGGGTCAACCCACTACATGGCAACTCTTTGGGGCCCACTGCCCAAAAATGTTTTGCCCATTCCATGGTGGACCATCCTGGGTCACTGGTTCAACCGGCCAGGTCAAGTGGGTTACAAGAATTAGAATGGTTTTTTCATATATTGCTGGGTCGGGATCAACCCAACCCGGTTTTGTGACCGGGTCACCGGGTTACTAGTTCAACCGGCCGGGCAACAATCCACTAGTTACTAAGCAACCTCTCCTTTCTATAAATATATAAGCTCATCATGACATGGTTTCAAGTTTCAACACCATACCTCTAATATTCAAGCAATATCCCATATTTCTTGCAAGTGAGGAAGATAATAATGGGCCTACGAACACATTTAATCCCACAAATCATGCTGTGGTTCTCTTCTTACTCCTGTTATGGAAGTTTGCAAAAGGACCCACTCTCCAATTGTCTTGATAAAACTTCTGGATATGATACCCTGCCATATCCAACAGATTTTGGTAACTATGATTCTGAAATGTATAGTGTAGACAGTTTTGATCAAGTGGGCAGTCCAGCAACTTCACCAAATGTGATTTATGTTGATGATTTTCTGGCTAAAGGTGATGGAACAGATGACACACAGGTACCCCATTCAGAGAAAATCAAATGATCATATGCAGTTAATTGTAGTTTTTTTTTTTTTTTATTCTGATAGTTTTTGGTGTAAAATTTGTTGGGTTCGTTCAGGCATTTAAGGCGGCCTGGAAGAAAGCTTGTTCATCTTCAGCAGCTGTTCTTATGGTAACCCAGAGCAAGAACTATCTTCTTAAGCCAGTTAAATTCTCAGGTCCTTGCAAGTCTGAAATTTCACTGAAGGTGATGATCGATAAATCTAACAAAAAGAAATTGGATTTTTCTTATGTTAATATGATTGCTCCAAGGAACTTATATATTAGATAAAACTATGTCATTAATTTCTATGTATCAGATCCACGGAACAATCGAAGCTTCTTCTGATCGATCCGACTACCACCGAGATCAAAGACACTGGCTTCTCTTCCAAAATATTCAAGATTTCATAGTTGAAGGTGGTGGAACCATCAATGGCAATGGGAAAATATGGTGGGAAAACTCCTGCAAAACTAACAAATCTCTTGTAAGTACTTAAAAATCATTTTAATCCTCCAATGTGGATTAATTTCACTTTAATCAACGACTAATTCTCTCCTCTGTTGGGGATTTGCAGCCCTGCAGGTATGCACCAACGGTAGGTTATCAGTCTTTCTCTGTCAAAATTAAACTTGAAGGCTTACCTAACATGGAAGATAAAAGGAAATCAGGTTCTTCATTCTTTTTGTACTATTGTCTTGATGAACAGGCCTTAACCTTCTATAACATCAAAAATTTGAGGGTGAGAAATCTCAGGATCAAAGATGCACAGCAAATTCATCTTTCTTTTCAGAAATGTGTGAATGTTCAAGCTCTCAATCTCATGGTAACTGCACCAGAAAAAAGTCCCAACACAGATGGAATTCATGTTACAGACACACAAAATATCCAAATAATGAGCTGTGTTATCAAAACAGGTATAACCAAAAATTATAAAAATAAAAATCCTCCCTATTATCTTCCTTTCGCTAACATGCTTTTTGGCTTTTAGAGGATTACAAAAGGAAAAAAAAAAAAAAAAAACACGACACCAGTTAGCTTAAAGCTTATCTTAAGTGCTTATCCAATAGCACGTATATGTAAAGTGCTTGACTTAAGCTGTTTGGAAACCATACCAGAAAAGTGCTTTTCTTAAATGCCCTTCTACGGTATTTGGTAAAATTGCTTTTTCGGTGGGAAGCATTTTTTTTTTATAATTTTGACATTAATTACAAGGGTCGGGCTCAGGGGACCCCTCAACTGTGGATTTCAAGAATCCAACGGTGGTTGTCAGCACTGATCTGGCATCACTTCTTCACTTTTGGTGGCGCTGACAACCATCGTTGGATTCGTGAAATCCACGGAACACCGAGAGGGATCAGAAAAAGGGGGTCCTCAGAGCCTGAGCCTAATTACAAAAGGGTAATTATGTTATTACAAATTATTTCAAAGATAAACTTGTAAACAACTTTTTTTTAAGAACGCTTTCTCACAAAAACAAATAGCAAAAATGGCTTCTGCTTATGACAGTTTGGGAGTTTATTGGGCTTGAAAAAAGTTCTTTGAAGTTTTACCAAACGGATAGATTTTTTCTGATAAGTACTTAAAAACTGTTAAAAAGCTGACTTATTGTGATTTTTAAGCTTGCCCAAAATGAGAAATAAATAAGAAACTAATTTCATTTGAAGAAAGAAATTAAATTTTCAATTAATTTTTAAAATCGAATTTGTAATTAACCAAAATGGAAAAATGCAAATGTGTATGTGATGTATTGAAGGTGATGATTGCATCTCTATAGTAAATGGGTCCCAAAAGGTTCGGGCCAAGGACATAACCTGTGGACCAGGTCATGGGATCAGGTCTCAAACTCCACTCTAACTTGCTTTAAACTTACCAATTTCAACTGAAAACATAACTATTTTTAAGCAATTAATGCTTTATATTTGTTTTGGTGAACTTAGTGTTGGAAGCATAGGATCTGGCAAATCAGAAGCCCATGTTTCAGATGTAATAGTAGAAAGAGCAAGACTTTCTGGAACCACAAATGGAGTCAGGATCAAGTCTTGGCAGGTAACAACTAGTTTTTCAAGTACATACACATACACATACATGCATGTTAGAAGATTTCTAAAATACCCTCTTTCTTCAACACCATCATTTTTGAAAATATGCAGGGAGGGTCTGGAAATGCAAACAACATCATATTTGAAAATGTTTTCATGAACAATGTCAGCAATCCGATAATCGTAGATCAAAACTACTGTGATCAAGATGATCCATGTGAAGAAGAGGTAACGATTTCGACTCCACCACCCCTCAAACACAATATATATATATATATAGCCCTTGATTTCCCTTAACAATATTTTATCAGGAATCGGCGGTGCAAGTTAGTAATGTAATCTTCAAGAACATCAAAGGAACAAGTGAATCAGATGTAGCCGTAAAATTTGATTGCAGCAAGAGATATCCATGTTGCGGGATCGTGTTGCAAGATATAAATATAGTGAGAGGAGGAGGAGAAGCAGCCAAAGCTTCATGCAAGAATGTTAAATGGACTAAAATAGGGAGTGTTTCCCCTAGCTGCCCTTGAAAAAGAGGAAACTATGCTTCTTACATACTTGTATTCCTAGTTCCAGCATTAGGAAGGAAATTAACCCATGAGGTAATTAATAAGAAAAAGTATATCATGCACATGCTCATCCATCTGGACCATCCATTCTATTGGTCAATGTAGGGGAAAATCCCACACCACCTCGAGATGTGTACAAAATCATATGCTCGTCTTTAGATCTGTTTAATTTGACTCCTTCACCGAGTAGTTAGATGTCAAATCCTGGAAAGTCGTCTTCCTGATCGCGTAATCCGGTACGCTTACCGACTTGTCCGTTACTTCCACCGATTTGTCTGACGTTACTTGCAAATGAACTCCATTGGTGGAAAAACCACCGTAGAGCCTCCGATGCTTAAGTTAGTATCTTACGCAAAAATTTTAATCTAGTCTTTTCTCAAAGATTGTTTACCTTCTTCATTATTGTAGCTCTCTATTTATAGGATACGTAACCCTTTATGTGTCCAAGAGCACGATGGAGGCCGTACCAATCAACCCAAAAATCTTTGTTTTACGTACGATATGTCGTAGATCGTGTTTTGCCTTAAAAGTACAATAGGTGGTTGCTTCCTATTTGTTGTTCAAACTTGCTTTCTAGTTACTTCTGTTCTCTACCTAGCCGACTAACCCTGAGATTGAGATATCCATCGGACTCGTTCCCTTTGTGGTAGTCGGTCAAGTCGGACTGATATTCATCATACCAAGTCGGCCTGATCTTTATCAACCCAAGTCGGCCAAGTCGTTTTGATCTTTATCATACCAAGTCGGCCTGATTTTCATCAACCCAAGTCGGCCAAGTCGTTTTGATCTTTATCATACCAAGTCGGTCTGATTTTCATCAACCCAAGTCAGCCAAGTTGATTTGATCTTCATTATCCCAAGTCGGCCTAATCTTCATCATCCCAAGTCGGCTACTCGGACATGCTATTAGGGGAACACGTGTCATCATTGCAAGAACCCACATGTATTGTCAGAAAATACTCCTTACAGTCAAGATAATCGATTTCACATTAGTTAGCTATATGTGATACATGTTGGGTACACCGGTACGGGGCTCAGACCTTTCGATCACTGGTGCCACCAAATGGATGTGGACCACATCGGATATGATGATCATAACCATCTGATTGTCAAGATCAATATTGATAAGGTTATTATTTTGTATATATTTTAACTTAATTAAACGTCTAATGTTTTATTAATTTTGTTATTTCAGGTTGTATTGGGGGTGCTAAGAAGTGGAAGGAGGAAAACTTATTCTTCAATTGTTTTTCAATTTCTTTACCAATATTGGATTGTAAGAAAGTATATATTATGTTGTATTGCCTAAATTATTATTTAAACATTAAAGGGTTTTTTATTTATGGTATTAATTTAATTTTAAATAAAAACTTAAATTCGATTTTTCTGTTGTGATGTTAAGCTCATGTGTAGTTTAAGGGATTGTTGGGGGAAGGGATCGTGTTAGTGATGATTTAATGTGTGGGTCACGCATTGGTAAAATGTTGAATCACCAATATTGAGAGCATAGTCACAAAGTCGGGATTCGGCAATAAATTGGAAAGGAGTCAAGTCGGAAAAATTAGGAAAAATTCTGTAAAAATAAGAAGAAATCGACAAAAATATATATATATATATATCATGGCATTTTTCAAATTAAAAATGTTATTTTTAATAAAAAATCATTTATATGATGAAAAGTACATCTATAATTCCATAATAATAAGTCATAATTCATAAGTATGATATATCATTCATATCCAAAAATCGGCAAAATCAAAATCAGAAGGGAAAAAATTGGGTCTCAATCTATTAATTGGCAAAATTTGACAAAATCTCTGATTAATCGGCGAGTTTTTTTATTAATCGGAGAATTTATCGATTTTGCTGATTAATCGGAGATTGATTCGTGAATTCAAAAAATCGAAGATTCGATTAATCGGTGATTGATTCGTGAATTCGAAAAATCAGAGATTTTTAGAGATTTTTTCAAAAAATTAGAGATTTTTGTGACTAGGGTTGAGAGTAAGGCAAAAGTTAAAATAATAATAATAATTGTAGAGCCCAACCACGTTGGACACAAAAGCGACCAACACCAATAAAGTCGTAGAACATGTGCTTGAGGAAACCTGGAGACCATGCCAATTGGTTTTCCATCTTTCTTTTGCATGTTTTAATTTTCAAAAAGTGATAAATTCCCCCGGTAGCCCTGAACTTGTATCATAGTTGGACACTTTAAATGTCCAACGACAGGTGACCCTATAACAACCAACAAAACAATTAAGAAACGTAAAGAACACTCCAAGTGTGTGATGAGAGAGAGGTGGAGGAACGCTGTGCTACATTCCCACACATGAGAAACTTGCGTTGTGTGATGCACAAACAAGTTTCAATGGGTCAGTTCTAGTTTGGGTACGTGTACCTAGAAGGCCAGAACCAGAACATACTATATACAATGGTTCTGGCAGGCCCCAGAACCAGAACCAACAAATACCTGGTCTCCCATTGGGTATCAGGTAGACAACAGTTGTATAAAAAGAAATAAAGTAATAAAAAGGCTTTCATCATCGTTGTTGGTCATATATACTGTGGTCCGTCATCATCGTTGGACTATTGTTACAGATCACAATATGAGCCACGTGGCACACTTTTAGAGTAATCGGACCCTATGAATGTTTGGCCAATCACTAGGTGGACCTTCAAACCAAAAATCAGCCTTGATTAGGTGATTTACAGCCCTTGTTGTTTCTAATTTTAGATACACTTGCTTAGTAATTGGAACCATCATATATGAACACAATAGGTTCTGCTTCTGGGTATCTTGACACTCGAACTGGAACCGACCCATTGACACCCCTGTAGGCTACAACCAATCATTCTTAAACACGGTTCAAATTAAGTCTCTGCTAATCCTATTTTGGATTGGGCGATCCAGATCCATTTCATTTCGCGATTGTCCCACCCAAGATGCACAGTTACACGAAGAAACGTAACGTCGTCTTGAGCGAAATGGTCAGAGACGGTGTTGGATCGGACCAATCCGGATCGGATCAGCACCCACCGTTCCAGTCTCCCATCCCGAGAATTCGTGAATTAATTGTGAATTTAACAACTAGGACTGTGAGCAAGGTTCAAGAGGAACTATTGTAATTGCATATAGGGTGAAGGAGAAAAGGAAGATAAAAGCGTGGGAATTTTAGGAAAATTTTGGTCCGACCCGCTCTTGGAATAGCTTTTCTGGGTATAAATTCCTTTTGCAAGTCTCTCAAATCTGTTCTGGGAGTATTGTCACTTGGTTCTGGATTTACATAGACCCAGATCCCAAACAGGCCAGAGTTATTAGCCAGCTGTGCTCGGTGTGCATAAACTATAAACCGTCACATGTCTTGGTAAAAACCGTTGGATTGGAATTATTTTCATGGGTTGATTTTAACTGTGAGAATTTGAGCATTATTGACCATTATTTGAGGTACAAAGATCCAAAGATTTGAAATCACTAATCAAGCTGATTTTTGGTTTGTAGGTCCACTTAGGGATTGGAAAAACATCCATACGGTCAGAGTTCTCTAAGAGTGTGCCACGTAGCTCATATTCCGCCCTGTCATTGGCCTCATTGACAGCCGCTGTCATCGAAGTTTTACTCAGTTTGTGGCCAAAATCAAAGAGGTGCATTAATATTGGACGGTCCAGATTGTACGTGTTGCACTGGTCAAACTGGTAAGATTGTCGGAAATATATATGTGAATTTTCTCGGTAGGGAATGCTGATTGTCCATTCTTACTGTCTAAATGCAAGATATTAATTTAATGGTGAGGATCATTTCAGTGCTGTAGCTACCCACGTGGCATCCCAATATTTGAATGGTCTAAATCATTGTTTAAAAAATGGCCGTTATAACAAAAATAACGGCTGTTATAACGGATTTGCTTCTCAATTTAGGGTGGAATACCGAAGCCTCCTGAACCAGTCTTACACTTCAACCGTGATGACTTAAAAAGCGTACCTTTCACTTTTCCTTTAACCAGAGTTAGGTACATACATAACGGATTTGCATCTCACCCGTTGCGTTTTGTACCTTTAAAATGCTTTAAAAATTATGGCCGTTATTTTCTGTTAATAACGACCATTATTTTCCGGGAAGGGACGGGATCGGGGGACAGAAATTACAACCGAGTAAAATTTCTGTCACAACAAATTGTAAATCACACAATCACAAGCAATGACTTCTCGGCGCACGTACACAAGTGCTTTTTGCAACGTACCCATCTATCTGCTTTTGTTTTGAGGTGTACGAGAATTCATTGGCTGTGATTGTGTGATTTGCAATCCGATTGTGACAGAAGTTTTACGTAATAACCTAACTTTCCACCCGAACGAGTGAACCGTTGATCTACTCAAAATTGGACGAACAGATTTTACTTTTCACTTTTTCAATACAATGAGCCAAGCCGATTAAAGCCGACCAAGAACCATCATTTGAAAAAGTAGCTTGCATCCGTTAATTGAGCAGAAGCATGGGATTCCTCATTTCCTTAATAAGAAGACATTGGATACTTTCTCCATTTCTATCACCATTAAGAACACATATATAAAAAAACCAAAAAAGCCTGCGTAGCCAAACCACCGTATGAACATTTCTCGATGGGCCGGAATTTTCTCGGCTAGGAAGTTCTTCTCTAACCTCAGTTCCTTCAAGGAAACTGCTCCACCAATTTCTGAAGGGATGGTCCCATTTAGTTGCTTCTCACTTAAATCAAGAACATGTGAAGCACCAACAACAGAGTTTCTGGATTTGGATTTCGGATGGAATTTGGATTTCAGCTTGATTAGTGATTTTAAACCTTTGGATCTTTGTACCTCACATAATTACCACGGTTAAAATCAACCCATTAAAATAATTCCAATCAACGTCTACAAATCACTAATCGGGCTGATATTTGGTTTGTGAGTCCACCTAGAGATTGGAGTAAAACTTTGATGACCGGGCCCTGTCATCGAAGGAGATGACAGGGCAGCAGATCACGGCACGTGGATTTTGTATCCGACCACCTTGGCGTCACCACCCACGTACACAAGTGTTTTGGCAAAAAGCACTGAGGCCGAGGTGGTCAGTCAGTACAAATTCCACCCGAGATCTGCTGCCCTGTCATCTCCTTCAATATGATAGGCTTGGTCATCAAAGTTTTATCTTAGAGGTTGGCCAAACATTCATACGGTTAAAGTCCTTTAAAAGTGTGCCACATGGCTAATAGTGCGCCCTGTCATCGGTCATCAAAGTTTTACTCTCAAATACCCACGCTGGAAGATTACCCGTCAATGAATTCAGACTAAAATCCAATGAATTCTGACTAAAATAAAGGCTTTGGGAGTAAAACTTCGGTCACAGTGCGTGGTGATCGAAGCCGGTCACGGCCCACAATACGAGCCACGTGGCAGGCTATTTGAAGGCGTTGACTGTATGGAATTTATGGATGTTTGGCCAGTCCCTTGGTGGACTTGCAAACCAAAAATCAGTCTGATTAGTAATTTACAACCTTTGGATCTTTGACCCCAAATAACGCTCAAATTCTTAAGGTTAAAATCTACCCATGTAAATAACTTCAATCAAACGCTTAGAAATTACTGATGAGATTTATTTTTCGCTTGTAGGCCTTCCTAGGGATTGGCCAAACATTCATAAGGCCAGAGCCCACTAATATTATGCCACGTGCTTCATATTGTTGTCTGTGAACGGCTTCGGTCAATGACGGGGAAAAATCCCCTAAAGATTTCTCATTTAATGCTTGGCAAAAATGACGGTACATGTTCGGCTTTAATCGGCTTGGCTCATCGTTGAAAAAGTGAAAAGTAAAACCGTCCGTCCCATTTTGAGTAGATAACGGTTCACTCGTTAAGGTGGAAAGTTAGGTTGTAATTTCTGTCCCCCGATCCCGACACATCTTGGGAAATTTTGTGGAAAAAAGAAAAAAAAGGCCGTTATTTCTGTCATTTTCTATGTTATCTCGTTTTTCTCCGTTATTTTTGTTTTCGAAATTTGAATTTCAGCACCATTATTTCTGCTTTTGCCCCTGAGCGTTACAATTCATTAGAACGGAAAAAACGGTAACACCCCAGTCCGTTATACGGTTATAACGGCCCCTTTAAACCTTGGTCAAATTATTCAGCACATGTGCAACGGGATTGGCATGGAACCATATGGAGGAGTTTTTAACATCCTTAAGTTTCATTTAGCTAATTAAAAATATAGTAAACACTATTATTCTATTTAACTAACTTTTAAAAAATTCATAATTTTAAATTTTATATTTCACTGTGATGTGATTTTAATGATCTTTACACGGCAGATGCTGCGGTGCCGGCCCACCATTCAATGGACCTCACCTGGCCTCTAGACAAAAATCGACCCGATTAGAAATGATTCCAGAGATGCGATCTATAGCATTTGTTTATGTGGATCAACAGCCTGGATAGCTGAGATCATCTAATCAGGCTGACTTTTAAGTGGGACCCCTTTACCTCCTAAATGAAGTGTCCTGATATTGTTTTTTTAGTTCTTCATCACCTTTCCAATCCTTAGGCACGGACCAATGGTATAAGTCCCTTATTAAATGCAAATCCTCGCTCTTAACGTGGTTCCAAATCTAAGAGAATAAATTTGTGATGACGGAGGACCACATTTTGACTTATGAGCCACGTCTGGCACGCTCCTTGGAAAAAAATTCGCTGGGCCCGGGTTCCTTCAAAAGGTCCCCTCCCAAAATGTCTGACACGTACCCTTTGTTAACCACCTTTAACCAACTAACCAAAGGTTTAACGTGGATTGGGTTTAGGACTTTTTTTTTGGTAAGCCAGATATAGAAATAAGAAAGCAAACAGAAGTCAATGGACATCACACCCTTCCTGAATACAAAAAGGAATTAGCCATGGAGGGGGGGGGGACGACCAAACAAAAGCAGATCTCCACAAAATAGCCTTAGAGGCAATGAGATCTGCTGAGCTATTACATTCCCAGAAACAAAAAACAAACCGGACTTGATGTACGTGTCAGATATTCTGACAGACCAGCAAATCTTTTCTCCACTCCTTTGACTATGTCCGCCGTCAAAGTATTTCACGGACTAAAATATAAGCCACGTGGAATACTTTGAATACTCTGAAAGACCCCGGAACGGTATGAATGTTTGGCTCAACCATGGAATTAACAAAAACAAAAAAAAAAGAGAGAAATGCTGAGGGTTTTCGGCTTTAAAAAGGGAGGCAATGTCGACTTGTAAACTCAAGTAAGTTGGCGTTGAACCTTGAAAGAGAGCAGTACTGAGCATGGATACGGAATGTCATGCACTTGAGGTGTTCTTCCTGCCCTTCCTAGCTCCAGGCCACATGAATCCCCTGCTAGATATTGCTAGATTATTTGCCATGCGTGGGGCAAAGGTTACTATAATCACCACCACCTCCAACGTCCCCATTGTCCAGAACACCATCGACAAAGACGTCAAATCCGGCCGTCAAATCGGAATTCACGCATTCATACTCCCGGCCGCAGAGGTTGGTCTGCCCGAAGGCTGTGAGAATTTCTACAATACCACTACCGAAGAACTGACCTTCAAACTTTACCGCGCCTTGCATATGCTCCATATACCCATTAAGCAATTCTTTCAAGAACGCCGACCCGACTGCATCGTCTCCGACATGTTCTACCCTTGGACAGCCGACGTCGCCACCGAGCTTGGGATTCCATGGCTCGGCTTTTACGCCACTTGCGTGTTCAGTCTCTCACTCCAGCTTAGCATCATACGCTACGAGCCTCAAAAGAAGGTGCTATCCGATTCAGACAATTTTGTACTGCCGGGCCTTCCTGATCCGATAACGATGACCAGGTCCCAGGTGCCCGACGATGGGTTCATGGGCTTAATGGATAGAATGAGACAGTCGGAGCTGAGAAGTCTCGGGGTTGTGGTCAACAGCTTCTACGAGTTGGAGCCGGCCTATACCCACCACTACCAGGCCATGGGTAGCAAGGTGTGGCACATTGGTCCGCCGTCGCTCATCCCCAGAGACGCCGAAGATAAGGTCAACAGGGGCAACCAAGCCGCCATCGACAAACATGAATGTTTGAGTTGGCTTGATTCAAAGAAACATAATTCAGTTGTCTACGTTTGTTTTGGGAGCTCTTGTCGCTTCTCTGCACCCCAATTGCTTGAGATTGCCTGCGCTCTCGAAGCTTCCGGCCACCCATTCATTTGGGCTTCTTTGGGGAAGGACGAAACCTCGGGCTCGGAGGAGGAAGCATGGTTGCCTGAAGGATTCGAGGAGAGAATGATACAAGGTAATACGGGTATTATCATAAGGGGGTGGGCACCACAGATCCTCATCTTGGACCATCCAGCTATTGGAGGGTTCATGACGCACTGTGGATGGAACTCAATCTTGGAAAGCGTGAGCTATGGCGTGCCCATGATCACTTGGCCGCTCTACGCAGAGCATTTCTTCAACGAGAAACTCGTCATTCAGGTTCTGAAGATTGGAGTCCCAGTTGGTGTTATGGACTGGAATAGATACACAGATTCAGGAAATGTGATCAAGAAGAGGGAGAAGATAGAGAAGGCAGTGACTAAGTTGATGAGCAATGAAAAAGAAGCAGTTGAGATGAGAAAGAAGGTAAAAGAGATGGGAGAGATAGCTAAGAGGGCTGTCAAAGAAGGTGGGTCTTCATACACCAACTTGACCTCTTTGATGGAGGAGCTTACAACACTCTGCGCCAGCAGAAAAGCAACGTAAAGATGAGATCGCCAAAGACATCAGCTTTATCAAGCAGTAATAAGGGTCCGTTTGATTACCATACATGGATTTGGAATTTCCAGAAAATAAAATTTCGAAACTTGTGACTTCAAGAATTGAAATTTCTTGTGTGCTTGGTTGTACAATAGAATTTGCTTGTAAAGTAGTGAATCTAAATAAAATGTCGTCTTCCTGTGTATCTGTAAGTCGGCTATTATATGCAATTTTATGAATTTTTGAAAAATATTATGTTATACGGCCGATTTTGTATTTATTTTTTTTTTTTTATTCTGATAGTTTTTGGTGTAAAATTTGTTGGGTCGATTCAGGCATTTAAGAAGGCCTGGAAGAAAGCTTGTTCATCTTCAGCAGCTGTTCTTGTGGTAACCCAGAGCAAGAACTATCTTCTTAAGCCAGTTAAATTCTCAGGTCCTTGCATGTCTGAAATCACACTGAAGGTGATGCTCGATAAATCTAACAAAAAGAAATTGGATTTTTCTTATGTTAATATGATTGCTCCAAGGAACTTATTTATTAGATAAAACTATGTCATTAATTTCTATGTATCAGATCCGCGGAATAATCGAAGCTTCTTCTGATCCATCCGACTACCACCGAGATCAAAGACACTGGCTTCTCTTCCAAAATATTCAAAATTTCATAGTTGAAGGTGGTGGAACCATCAATGGCAATGGGAAAATATGGTGGGAAAACTCCTGCAAAATTAACAAATCTCTTGTAAGTACTTAAAAATCATTTTAATCCTCCAATTTTGATTAATTTCACTGTAATCGACGACTAATTTGGCGATTTATGAGCGTTGGATCAAAAATCAGCCTAATTTGTGATTTATGAGCGTTGGATCTTTGTACCTCAATACTGCTCAAATTCCCACAGTTGAGATCAGCCCATGAAAATATAAGTCCAATCCAAAGATTAGTAGTTTCTAATCTTTTGTAAGTCTCTCAAATCTGTAATGGGAGTACTATTCTCTCAAATCAATTTTAGCCGTTTAACCGGAACTGAATCGGAATCTGAACCGAAAATACCGGTTCTGATTCCACATTTTTGGGAACCGATTAAAAAGTAACCGGAACCGAACCGACAATAACAGTTCCAGTTCTAGGTGGCCTAATATGGAACCGAAACCGATAAGAACCGGTACCAATAAAAAAATATAGTGTAAATATTCTCAAGATTTGGCCCAATATACCCGGAACCGGAACCGACATAAATACATAATCAGTTCCGGTTCCTGTTCCGGATCCATCACTTTGAGAACCAGAACCGTTAAGGAACAGAACAGATAAGAACCGGAACCATCTGTTCCGGCTCTGGTCACCTTAGGAACCGAACCGGAACTGACCCGCTGACACCCTACTACCCAGCTGTGCCCGGTGTCTATAACCTATAAACTATAAACCGTCGCATGTCTTGGGAAAAACCAAATCATTGGCGAGGTCAAGCAATGAGAAAACCTTGGCTCACACTTGTGTGTACGCAAAGCCGATCACACATCACAATATGAGCCAGGGGCACATTCTTAGAGGACGATGACAGTATGGATGTTTGGCTGACAAAAAATTAGCTTGATTAGTGATTTCTAAGCATTGGATTGGAGTCATTTGCATAGGTTGCTTTGAACCGTAGAATTTAGAGCATTATTGACCATTATTTGGGGTACTAGATTCAAGGACCTATCTAGTAGTATGCAAACATTGTCAGTACTGTTGGATGTCCCTTGAAAAATGTGTTATTTCAACGTTTTCAAAAATTTATACTTTATAAATTAAAAACACGTTTTTCAAGGAGCATTCAACGGTGGATACAATGTTTGCATACTAGATTTGTCCTAGATCCAAAGGTATGACGTAACCCCCATTCTACCGAAAGTTACTTTATATGAAAACTAGATAAATTTGAAACACAAATCTAACAAGAAAATGTGAGATTTCAAACTTGTTTTGTCCTGACTCTAATTATTCCGCAATATAAGCTACGTGGAACTCGAATAGAGGATTATGACCGTAGGAATGTTTGGCCAATCCCCAGGTGGACCACAAACCAAAAATCAGCCCGATTAGTAATTTCTAAGCGTTGGATTGGAATATTTTCGTGGGTTGATTTTAACAGTGGGGATTTGAGCATTATTGACCATTATTTGAGGTACAAAGATCCAAAGGTTTGAAATTACTAATTAATCAAGCTGATTTGTAGTTTGTAGATCCACTTAGGGGTTGGAAAAACATCCATACGGTCAGAGTCCTCTAAGAGTGTGCCAAGTAGATCATATCTTGCCCTGTCATAGAAGTTTTACTCCTTAGTTTGTGGCCAAAATCAAAGAGTTGCGATAATATTGGACGATCCAGATTGTACGTGTTGCACTGGTCAAACTGGTAAGATTGTCGGAAATATATATGTGAATTTTCTCGGAAGGGAATGCTGATTGTCCGTTCTTACTGTCTAAATGCAGGATATTAATTTAACGGAAAATTTCTTAAATGAAAAAGTATTTAAATGTATTTACAAAACTAAAAAAAAAAAAACTTTTTGACATTTACAAAAAAATACAAAAATAACGGCCGTTAAACAGATTCGAACCCCCCCTGTTGCGTTATGTACCGTTAAAATTCTTTAAAAATATCGGCAGTTATTTTCCGTTATAACAAAAATAACAACTGTTATTTTCTGGGAAATTTTGTGGAAAAAAAAATGGCCGCTATTTTCGTTTTTGAATTTCAGTGCCATTATTTCTGTTATTTTCGTTTTTGAAATTCAAAATGCAAATTTCAGCGCCATTATTTTTATTTTTTCCGTTATGTCCGTTATTTTTTCATATTTTTCCATTTTTGCCCCTGAGCGTCACAATTCGTTAGAACGGCCGTTATAACGGAGAAAGGTAACTCCCCGAGATCATTATACTGTTATAAACCTTGTTCTAAATTATTCAGCACATGTGCAACGGGATTTTTTAACATGCTTAAGTTTCATTTAGCTTTTATTTTGACCGCGTCTGACGATGGTAGAGAGATGGAAGAATTTGGTATTACGATCACGTTCAAAGATTCTCGCAATACCTGCGCCCTCATTGAGATCAGATTAAGACTGGATCATCCTTTTTGTGCACAGTAGGTGTGATGGTTTTGTTCTGTTTGGTTTGGCTTTAACCAACTTTTAAAGAATTCGTAAGTTTAAATTTTATAGTTCTCTGTGATGTGATTTTAATGATCTTTACACGGCAGATTTTTGGGGGGCCCACCATTCAATCGACCTCACCTGCTCTCTACTCTCTAGATCAAAAGTCAACCTGAGTAGATGATTCCATTGATCCGAGATGCGATCTATAGGATTTGTTTATGTGGATCTGGATAGCTGAGATCATCCAATCAAGCTCACTTTTAAATGGGACCCCCTTTTACCTTCCAGACTTTTAAGTGGGACCCCTTATTAAATGCAAATCCTAGCTCTTAACGTGGTGCCAATTAATCTAAAGAGAATAATTTGTGATGACGGAGGACCACATTTTGACCTTATACTCCTTCGGGAAAGAAATTCGCTGATCCCTCCCCTCCCAAAATGTCTGACACGTACCCTTTGTTAACCACCCTTAACCAACTAACCAAAGGTTTAACGTGGGTTGGGTTTAGGACTTGGATGTACGTGTCAGACTTCAAAGTTTGAAGGTACCCCTGCACCAGCGAATCTTTTCTCCACTCCTTTGACAATGTCCGCCGTCAACGGTATGAATGTTTTGAGTACTATACAATGCAAAGAGAAATGCTTCTAGGTTTTCTGCTTTAAAAAGGGTGGCAATGTCGACTTGTATAAACTCAAGTAAGTTGGCGTTGAAAACTTGAAAGAGAGCAGTGAGCATGGATACGAAATGTCATCCACTTGAGGTGTTCTTCCTGCCCTTCCTAGCTCCAGGCCACATGAATCCCTTGCTAGCTAGATATTGCTAGATTATTTGCCATGCGTGGGGGCAAAGGTTACTATAATCACCACCACCTTCAACCTCCCTATAGTCCAGAACACCATCCACAAAGACATCAAATCCGGCCGTCAAATCAGAATTCACGCATTCAGACTCCCGCTCGCAGAGGTTGGTCTCCCTGAAGGCTGTGAGAATTTCTACCATACCACTACCAAAGAACTGACCTCCAAACTTTACCGTGCCCTGCAAATGCTCCAACAACCCATTAAGCAATTCTTTCCAGAACGCCGACCCGACTGCATCGTCTCCGACATGTTCTATCCTTGGACAGCCGACGTCGCCACCGATCTCGGGATTCCATGGCTCGGCTTTTACGCTACTTGCGTGTTCTCTCTCTCACTCCAGCTTAGCATCACACGCTACGAGCCTCACAAGAAGGTGCTATCCGATTCAGACACTTTTGTATTGCCGGGCCTTCCTGATCCGTTAACGATGACCAGGTCCCAGGTGCCAGACGATGCGTTCATGGGCTTAGTGGCTCAAATGAGAGACTCGGAGCTGAGTAGTCACGGGCTTCTGGTCAACAGCTTCTACGAGTTGGAGCCTACCTACACCCACCACTACCAGGCCATGGGTGGCAAGGTGTGGCACATTGGTCCGCCGTCGCTCAACCCCAGAGACGTCGAAGATAAGGCCTATAGGGGCAACCAGGCCGCCATCGACAAACATGAATGTTTGAGTTGGCTTGATTCAAAGAAACCTAACTCAGTTGTCTACGTTTGTTTTGGGAGCTCTTGTCGCTTCTCTGCATCCCAGTTGCTTGAGATTGCCTACGCTCTCGAAGCTTCCGGCCACCCATTCATTTGGGCTTCTTTGGGGAAGGACGAAACCTCGGGCTCGGAGGAGGAAGCATGGTTGCCTGAAGGATTCGAGGAGAGGATGATACAAGGTAATAAGGGTATTATCATAAGGGGGTGGGCACCACAGATCCTCATCTTGGACCATCCAGCTATTGGAGGGTTCATGACTCACTGTGGATGGAACTCAATCTTGGAAAGCGTGAGCTTTGGCGTGCCCATGATCACTTGGCCGCTCTACGCAGAGCATTTCTTCAACGAGAAACTCGTCATTCAGGTTCTGAAGATTGGAGTCCCAGTTGGTGTTATGGACTGGAATGGATACACAGATTCAGGAAATGTGATCAAGAAGGAGAAGATAGAGAAGGCAGTGAGTCAAACAACTTAATTCAGACATAAGTAATTAAGCTACCAGATCTTAAGCACTTTAAGCTTTTAGATCTGATAACTTAATTTACCAAATGCCACCTTGATGAGCGATGAAAAAGAAGCAGTGGAGATGAGAAGGAAGGTAAAAGAGATGGGAGAGATGGCTAAGAGGGCTGTCAAAGAAGGTGGGTCTTCATACGCCAACTTGACCTCTTTGATGGAGGAGCTTACAACTCTCTGCGCCAGCAGAAAAGCAACGTAAAGATGAGACCAAAGACATTAGCTATATCAAGCATTAATAAGGGCCTCTTTGATTACCATACATGGATTTCGAATTGAAAAATAAAATTTCAAAACTTGTGATTTCAAGAATTGAAATTTCTCGTGTGTTTGGTTATACAATAGAATTTGATTAGAATTTTTAATAATTTTTAATTTATACTCGTTTAATTCAAGGTTTAAAAGGGGTCGTTATAATGGACTAGGGGCGTTTACCGATTTCTCTGTTATAACGAATTGTAACATTCAGAGGCAAAAACAGAAAATAATAGAAAAATTGCGCTGAAATTGAACTTTTCAAAATTTTCAAAAACAAAAAAATAAAAATGGAACATAATGGAAATAACGGATTTTTTTTCACAAATTTTTCCAGAAAATAACTGTTGTTATTTTTGTTATAACAGAAAATAACTTCCGCTATTTTTTTAGTGTTTTAACAGTGTGGAGGTCCGAATCCGTTATAACAGCCATTATTTTCGTTATAATGGCCGTTTTTTAAAACCATGGTTTAGATATCTAACATAATTCAAGTTTCTTCCCTAACTAATCTTCGAAATAGTGGAATCTATATAAGATAAGGCTTAGGCTCCAATTACCATCCTAAAATGACAGGCTCCCCTTACAGGACTCAATATGAGCCACGTAGCACACTTTTAGAGGACTCTGACCGTAAGGATGTTTGGCCAATCCCTAAGCGGACTTACAAACCAAAAATCAGCCGGATTAGTGATTTATAGGCGTTGGATCTTTGTTCCTCAAATCTAGTATGTCCCTTGTTTTTACTTAAACTACCCACCCTAAAAAACAAAAGAAGAAAGAAAAAAGAAAAAAGAGGACGCCACCACCACATCACCATCACCATCGCCTATCTCTCTCTCTTGCTATCTCAGAGAGAGAGAGAGAGAGAGAGAGAGAGAGAGAGAGAGAGAGAGAGAGAGAGAGAGAGAGAGAGAGAGAGAGAGAGAGAGAGAGAGAGAGAGAGAGAGAGGTGGTGGTGAGGTTGACCGGTGGAGGTTCCTCTTCTTCTTCTGCATGTTTTTTTTCCTATGGTGGGTAGGTGTCAAGATATACTTGGGGTGTAGAGAGATAGGAGAAAATTTTAAGGTGGGTTTACTAAGTAAGTGGGCAATGAAGAGTGAAACAGTGGGTGCCAATATCTCGTCCCTCAAATTTTTATTTTTCTTTAGTCCGAAATAATTCGTTTACAAAACGTGTACAATAAATGAATTCCACATTACAGGGCCCTACGGCGATTCGGTTGTGCGTGCAATCCAGGGCCGGCTCTACCTTAAGGCCATGCATTAAAGCAGTCACCTAAGGCCCCTTGGTGAGAGAAGGGCCCCAGCCCAGTTCCCATTAACCACATGGATTTTTAGCCCACCCCTTATTGGATATGCACCCAAAAATCAACCTGATTGATTAATTGTCTATCTAGTCGTGGGTTTTAGTAGTTTTTCACCTTAGGCCTCAACTTGTATCAAGATGACCCTGGTGGGTGCTATCCCCACTTAGCATCCTTTCCCGCTCACAAGCTGGAACCTCATTCTCGCCAATGTGTATTTTTGGGCTATGGCCCTAACCATAAAAGGGTATCACTGTCTACATGGCTCTCCAGGCTGTGTTTTCATCTCCAGGCATGTGATATTTGATGAATTTTCATTTCCTATTGCTACTGTTCACTCTCCAAGTTCTACTAATGGCACCGTGGTTTAATATAATGCTGTTTTAACAAATTTAACAGCCGGTTAAAATGGTCATTTTCTGAAAAAAAAAATATGAAAAAGGCCGTTATTTCTGTTATTTTACCATTTTTTATTCAAATTTTGAATTCCAGCACCATTTCCGTTAATTTCCATATCTCCTATTTTTCTATTTTTGCCACCATTCGTTACAATTCATTATAACGGTGGTCAAAATGGAAAAAGGTTAACACCCCAGACCGTTTTACGGTTATAACAACCAGTTTTAAACCTCGAATGGCACTGCACAATACAATACGGAGTCCATCGTTGATGACGAACGTCCGAAAGCAAAGTTCTATGCAAAATTCAAATCATAAAGAAAATGATTCAACGCTTGCCCTTCCGAGTAAAACTTCTATCACAACCTTCTGATAGATGTTTCTGTCACAATGAAAATCATAGGCCACGTGGTACACTCTTAGTGGATGCTGACCGTACGGATGTTTGGTCAGTCCCTCAGTGGACCTCTAAACAAAAAATCAGCCAGATTAAGTTATTTTCGTGGGTTGATTTTATCGGTAGGAATTCGAGCATTATTGAGCGTCATTTGGGTTCAGAGATCCAAAGGTTGTAAATCACTTATCAGGTTGATTTTGGGTTTGTGGGTCCACCTAGGGATTGGCCAAACATCCATACGGTCAGCGTCCACTAAGAGTGTACCACGTGGATTGTGATTTTCATTGCGACAGAAGCATATGTCAGAAGCTGGGATAGAAGTTTTACTCCTCCAGAAGAACCGCAAGATACATTCCACGAGTACAACTTTGCTGACAGCGATGAATAACTTAATCCTTACGTCTAGGCCTTTATTCAGCTTATTCTTTTGAAAAGAAAAATGCTGACGACGAAACTTTAGTAAATTGTCGTTCTTGGACAGTAAAACTTCAATCACACGAAATTATAAATCACACAATCACAAGCCAATGAGTTCTCGGCACGTACACAAGTGCTCTGCAACGTACCATGTACTTTTGCTTTTAGGTGTACGTGCCGAGAACTCATTGGCTGTGATTGTGTGATTTGCAATTCGATTGTGACAGAAGTTTTACTCGTTCTTGGATGGTCTTTTGTGAATAAAACTTGTGTCACAAGATGTGACGGAAGCCGGTGGCATACTATTAGAGGACGATGACCGTATGGATGTTTGGTCAGTCACTCGGTGGGCCGGTACACAAAAAATCAGCCTGATTCGTGATTTCTAATCGATTCGATTGAAGTTATTTTCATGGGTTGATTTTAACGGTAGGATTTTGATCATTATTGAGCGTTATTTGGGTGCAAAAATACAAAAGTTGTAAATCACTAATCAGGCTGATTTTTAGTTTGTAGGTCCACCGAGGGACTGGACAAACATCCATACGGTCAGCGCCCTCTGATCGTATGCCCACGTGGCTCATATTGGGTGCTGTGACCGGCTTCCGTCACAACATCTTGTGATAGCAATCTGTCACTCTGCCCACGAGTGACGTCATGGACGACGTCGGTGATAACCGTGCTCTGCAACATTCAGGGACGCCGAGTAGTAAAACTTCTGTCACAACAAAGTTGCAAATCACACAATCACAGCCAATGAGTTCTCGGCACGTACACCTCAAAGAAAAAGCAAATGGGTACGTTGCAAAGCACTTGTATACGTGCCAAGAACTCATTGGCTTGTGATTGTGTGATTTACAACTTCTTGTGATAAAAGTTTTACTCAGGGACGCCCATCCTAGCGACTTTTACTTTTCGTCGTAACGTATGGAGGGTGGTGATGCATGTTGCGGGAGGCCTTTTGGTCTCACACTGACGAGTAAAACTTACCGTCGACGGTCAGCGAATCGACACACTGTCACTATTAGAGGACGCTGACCGTGTGAATGTTTGGCCAATCCCTAGGTAGACCAAAAAATCAACCTGATTAGTGCTTTCAAACCTTTGGATCCTTGTACCCCAAATAATGCTCAAATTCCCATGGATAAAATCAACCCACGAAGAAAATGACTCCAATTCCAAAGCTTAGAAACCGCCAATCAGGTTTATTTTTGGTTTGTAGGTCCTCCTTGGGATTGGCCAAGTATCCGTACGGTCAGCATCCTCTAAAAATGTGCGCGGTAATCGGCTTCGCTGACAATCTGCGGTCAGTTTTACTCCTTCCGCACTCTCAGAAGTGTCTGTTTTTTTTTGTAAATTTTTAACATCTTTTATTGTCGGATTCTCCGTGGACTGTCGGAGTTCCTCCAAATTTCGATTAAAATCTAAATCAATTCGCATTTCGAAGAAAACCCAAAGTCGGACTTAGTGAAATCAATGGAGGGTCTCGTTCGATACTCAGCGAATTACGTTCCCTTATCACCTATAAGCTTCCTAGAGAGATCGGCGAAAGTTTACAGAGATAGAATCTCTGTTGTTTACGGCACTGTGAAGTATACATGGAGAGAAACGCTAGAACGATGTATCAGGCTCGCTTCTGCTTTGACTCAGTTGGGAATTTCAAGCGGGGATGCTGTAAGATCCAGCCTTTTGTTAATTTCTTCTAGTTTTCTTTTCTGGGTTGTCGCTTTGTTTTCAGTTTTTGATGCTGTAGTTCTGTATGTGATTAGTTCCCCTGTTTTGCTTTTCTGGTTTTTTGTTTAATTCCTATTTTTTCTGCTTTATATGTATTCATTTGTTTACTTCCTCTGTGTTATTCATTTGTTTAATTTCATGATTCGCCCTAATTGAGTTAACTAAATAAAGATCTTTGCCCAAAAATAAAGATCCTCCTAAACCTAAAAGTAAGCAACTCAAAAAAAAAAACTTTGTGGGGTCGTATCGGAATCAGTTTCGATATATTTTTTCTTTTAGTGGATGAGACATTTTTACTTTTTTGTTCTTCTTTGAATTTCTGTATTTAGTGATTAATTCTTTGAAGTTCTTTCAGACTGGAAGGGTTGATTCAAACAACCCCTCGCCTATTTTGATTTCTGAGTCAAATAAACAACTGTACAAAATGCCTAGTATGCTCCAGCGCAAAGGGAGTGAAGAGTTCGCATATCATCTTCTCCTCCATTGTCCTGTAGCTCGTGAGGTGTAGAGTTTGTTCTTCTCTCTTTTGGGGATTCATTGGGTAATGCCGAAGTCGATTTCTGAGATTTTTTAACGCATGGAATGTATTCACTTTCTCTCTGTGGTAGACAATTGTGTGGGGTTATAGAAGGAGAGGAACCGTAGAGCTTTTGATGATAGTGAGGGTGATTGCATTATCCTCTCTATTAAGGCCCTTATGTTATTTGCTAAAGGTTCTTAGAATGTAGAATACTTTTATTGGAGGATATTGTCTTTAGAGCATCTCCAATCGCTCTCTATATCTTCAAATTTAAAGGAGCTTTTGCAAAATCCAACTCCAACCAGGATACTCTGTTTTCTAAGTATATGCCATGTACACCTTGTTGTATTCATGTGTCGAACACATGCCATCAAACCTTTTCAAAAAAAATATTTTTTTAGCTATTATTTGTATATATTGCATACCTAGAATGGACTTAGTATTTAAGAGATATATCTTTCAGCATAAAGAGTGAACTGTACAGACGTGTAGACGTATTGGGTTTGTGGGGCCAGTGTGTCCGACACACTCTGTATCCGTGTCGAACACCAATACACGTGTCCGTGTCCTTGTTACATAGTGGCAGACACAGATGTTCAGTAGCACTACTTTGGGGTGCTTTCTAAGGGGTTGTAGGGCCGGATTCATCATCACTCCAAGTGATAAATGATTAGGTTTCGTTCCGAAGCTAAGGAATTGCTGTTGGAAATGATATATTTTACTACATTGCTTCTTTCAGCGGTTGCCGCAGTAAGTTTAATCTGAAGAGGGTAATGTAGGTTTTCAAGAGGAAAATGGGTTCGCTACTATATAACAATGACATGATTTTTTCTGTGTCGACTTGTATCAACAAAGGTACGTGTGTCAACATGTCTCGACACATCCCGATACATAAGGGAGTGTAAGACAGCTATAGTCGTTTTGATAGTATTCCCTCTTATAAATTTATTTAAAGTTATTAAGTTATTGCGTAGCCCTATGGTGTAAAATTCTACCAGAAGCTTTTAGTTAGACTTTGAACTTACCATGCCGAGTCCTTTCTCTACATAGTTGAGGCCTCTCTCATATTAACTTGTAATTATTTGGGCAGGTTGCTGTACTGGCCCCGAATATCCCAGCAATGTACGAGCTACATTTTGGTGTCCCAATGGCTGGAGCTGTTCTTTGTACATTTAACATACGACAAGACTCAGCCATGGTGTCAGTCCTCTTGAGACACTCAGAGGCCAAGATCATCTTTGTGGACTACCAGTTCCTCAAACTTGCCTGTGGAGCACTCAACCTTCTCTCCAAGACAAAAACCGAGCCACCCATCTTGGTTCTAATCCCTGAATCCGATCAAACATCCTCTACCATTAGTAACACCAACTTCACTTCTGGTAACCTTGAATATGAAACTCTCCTAGCAATGGGAAAACCTGAATTTGAGATCAGAAGGCCAAAGGATGAATGGGATCCTATCTCGCTAAATTATACTTCTGGCACAACATCGAGTCCCAAAGGAGTTGTTTACAGCCACAGAGGTGCCTATCTCAATTCTCTTGCAACAGTTCTTCTTAGTGGTATGGGCCCAATGCCTGTGTACCTATGGACTCTGCCCATGTTCCACTGTAACGGGTGGTGCCTTCCCTGGGGGTTAGCAGCTCAAGGTGGCACCAATGTCTGCCTCAGAAATGTCTCTGCGCAGGGCATATTCGATAGCATTGCTCTTCAAAAGGTGACCCACATGAGTGGTGCGCCCACTATCTTGAACATGATCGTGCATGCACTGGCCAGCGAACGGAGGCCACTTCCACACAAGGTAGAAGTAATGACCGGTGGTGCTCCCCCACCTCCACAGGTCCTGTTCAAGATGGAAGAGCTGGGTTTCAGTGTAACTCACGTGTACGGCCTGACAGAAACCTATGGTCCAGGGACCGTTTGCACATGGAAGCCTGAATGGGATTCCTTGCTTCCCAATGAACGGGCAAAGATCAAGTCCCGCCAAGGTTTGCACCATCTTGGAATGGAGGATATTGACATAAAAGATCCGGTTACAATGAAGAGTGCACCGCCTGATGCGAAAACCATGGGCGAGGTGATGTTTAGAGGCAACACTGTGATGAATGGGTACCTTAAAAATTTTAAAGCAACAGAAGAAGCTTTCAAAGGTGGATGGTTTCGAAGTGGGGACCTTGGTGTGAAGCATCCAGATGGTTACATAGAGTTAAAAGACCGATCAAAGGACATTATCATTTCCGGGGGAGAGAATATAAGTACAATTGAGGTAGAATCGGTGCTATTTAGTCATCCATCAGTTCTTGAGGCTGCTGTTGTAGGGCGGCCAGACAATCATTGGGGGGAGACACCTTGCGCATTTGTGAAGTTGAAGGAGGGTTGCAATGCCAGTGCCGAAGAGATAATCAAGTTCTGTCGTGATAGCTTGCCACATTACATGGCTCCCCGAACTGTAGTTTTCGAAGATCTGCCGAAGACTTCGACTGGAAAGACGCAGAAGTTTGTTCTCAGGGAGAAGGCAAAGGCCATGGGTAGCCTTAGTAAAAGGACCAACAGCAAACTCTAAGGTACATTGCCTTGTAAGGTAACAATGCTATCTTGATTGTTACTTCAGAACTGTTCATCTCTATGTTATTGGATCGATCCATGCCACTTTCATGATCAATGTGGTTGCAGAGTGGTCGGTGTGTAATTCTCACCGACATGTTTGTTCAATGAAATTGATTGGTTCAGAGAGTAATGGAGGAATTAGTGATGAATACCCCCATGTTATTGTTAGAACTGTTTTTAGTTTTTAACATTCTTCTTTGTCACCTCTTCTTAGGGAAAATTTTAGTTGCACCCCTTGAATTGATAGGGCACCACGAATTGGGAGGGCACCCCAACTAAACATTCAACGGACATTTTTTTTTTAAATCCATCAGACTTGACAAATAATAGATGTGATTTTTTAGAGTAGAACTTTGATGACAGAGCGCAATATGAGCCACATGGCACTCTTAGAGGACTCTGACAATACGGATGTTTTTCCAATCCTCAGGTGGACCTACAAACAAAAAATCAGCCTGACAAGTAATTTCAAACCTTTGGATCTTTGTACCTCAAATAATGGTCAATAATGCTCAAATTTCTATGGTTAAAATCAACCCATAAAAATAACTCAAATCAAATGCCTAGAAATCACTTATCAGGCTGATTTTTGGTTTGTATATCCAACTAGGGATTGGCCAATCATCCATTCGGTTAGAGTCCTCCAAGAGTGTGCCATGTGGGTCCCTGAATGCTTGCTAGAAGTTGCACGCAGTGATCTCGAGTCTAACTTGTGGAAGGCAATTTCTTAAATTAAGCACATTGAAGCACAATGGTGTGCTTTCACCAAGTTGGGTGCCCTCACAATTCGTGGGGTGCGAATAAAATTTCCCCTCTTCTTATTGTGTTATTGATTTGAAAGAACATTTGTAATCCAATCTCTTAGGATCCTAAAGGTTAAGAGTTGAGCTTTCACACCTCTATCACCTAGGTGCTTTTGGTGTATTGATTTGGGTCTTAACATTTGGTATCAGAGCCAACCACACGTCACGGGTTCTAGTCATGGGTAGGGCGACTTGGGAAAGGGCTACTTGGGGCATCGCTCAAAAAGAGAAAATAGGGGTACTGGAAAAAATGTCGGAGCCCACTCAAAAAAAAAGTAAGAAAATAGGGTATCAAAAAAAGAAATTATAAATATAATTGGTAGGTATAAAATTTAGTTCATTTTGAAGTCATATCTGTTTTATAAGCTTCACACATTGACGAGATCTGGTGAAGGGGAACAGATCACCAAACCGGGTAGCAATGTAATAGCTAACAAGCTAGCACCATTTTTGTTACTCACTGCTACCATATGGACCCACTGACCGCATGGATAACATCCAACCCTCGGTGGATCTATACAACCAAAAGCAACATGATTTGTATTCTTAAGCCATTTTTTTAGTATTAAAATCAACGGTTAAAAATTTATCAAATAAGCTGATTTTGTGGTATGAATGTCTACCAAGGCGTGGGCTAAACCAAGGTTTAAAGGAGGCCGTTTTAATGGTTAAATGGACTGGGGGCATTACCATTTAAACCGTTTAAACGGCCGTTAAAATGGATTGAAACGGCCAGGGGCAAAAATGAAAAAATAGGACAAAATGGAATTTAATGGATTTTAACGAAAAATAAGGAAAAAACGGCGCTGAAATTCAAATTTTGAAAATTTAAAATTTTAAAAAAAATAGAATTTAGTAAAATTTTAATGGATTTTAATAGAAATTTAACAGATTTTAACAAAATTAAACCGATTTAACAGCCATTTTTTTTCAAAATGTAATGATTGTTTAAACGGTTTTAACAGAAATGGGCTTGGGGCGTTATTGTTTAAACGGCCATTAAAATTGTTTAAACAACTATTCTTAAAACCATGGCCTAAACGTCCATGCGGTCAGTGGGTCCAGAAGGTAGGGTTCAGTAACAATACTTCTAAGCTACAACTTCGTACATCACGACCCTAACTAAATGAGCAGCTTTCCTGTAATTTTGAGAAGAATCTTGTTGTGGATGTTCCTCGAGATTTACACCACACGAATCTTAAAGACTATATAATCGATTAATGGTCTGGAGTATAGTTAGCAATTCAGCACAGGGTGGCGTTATTTGCACACACCTTTTTTTTAGTGACACCCACCTCTTGGTGTGTGCAAATAAGTAAAAAAAATAAAAACAAAAACAAAAAAACTCCACCACCGATAGAGAAGAAGAAGGGGAGGAGGCCTCTTCTCCTTGTGGCCTCCCCTTCGTCCTCTTCTCCTGGCTGCCTCCCCTTCTTCCTCTTCTTCTTCTACTCCGAGCGGCCTCCTCTTCTTCTATGAGAGGGAGGGAGGGAGAGAGAGAGAGAGGAAAAAGAAGAAGAAGAGGAGGAGAAGGAAGATGAGGGATGGAGAGATCTCTTTCTCCCCCTCTTCGTAAAAAAAAAAATTCGCTTCGTATCGGCAGCAGGGCTACCGATATAGCCAAAGCAATGTCTACCCTGCGTTACCGATTATGGAGAGAGAGAGAGAGAGAGAGAGAGAGAGAGAGGGAGAAGGAGATGGATGGAGGAAGGGAGAGAGAGAGAGAGAGAGAGAGAGAGAGAGAGAGAGAGAGAGAGAGAGAGAGAGAGAGACACACACACACACACACACACACAGAAGGAGGAGGAAGAGGAAGCCGTCTGGAGAAGAAGAAGAGGAGGTTGCCTGGAGAAGAAGAGGAGGAGGCCTGTCGCCCATCACTAGGTAAGAGAGAGAGAGAGGGAGGGAGGGAGGGAGGGAGGGAGTGGTGGTGGTGGTGGTGGTGGTGTGGTGGTGTAGTGGTGGTGAAGAAAAAGATGACGGTGGTGGTGAGTTCCTCTTCGTTCGATTTTTTTTTTTTTTTCCACACAACTTTGGGTATGTGCAGATAAGATATAGGTGTCACTCAAAAAAAGGTATGTGCAAATAACGCCACCCTTCGGCACACGGCAAAGATTCGGAACAGAAAAAGTTCGGATTTAATTTGGTTATAGGATATAAAAATCGGTCAAAGTTGAACTCAATGTTGATGATGATGGATGTCTGTTAGCAAAGTTCTACTCAAATCATAAAAATTAGGTCGGGCTCCTTGACAGATCTAAAATGATAGATAAAATAACAAGGACACAATATAAGACACGTGGCACACTGTTACAGGACTCTGACCGTATGGATGTTTGTCCTATCCCACAGCGGACCTACAAACCAATACTCAGCCTGATTAGTGATTTATAGGACTTGGATTGGACTTATTTTCATGGGCTGATCTCAACCGTGGGAATTTGAGCAGTATTTGACGTACAAAGATGCAACATTTATGAATCACTAATCAGGCTGATTTTGGGTTTGTGGGTCCACCGTGGGATAGGACAAACATCCGTACGGTCAGAGTCCTGTTACAGTGTGCCACCTGGCTTATATTGTGTCCCTGTCATTACCTGTCATTTTAGATCTGTCAAAAGAGCTCGACCCTAAAAATTAACGCTTACCATCTGCATGTCCAAGTCATCTCATGATTCTCATCACTTATCAACTGTGGGCCCCAAAAGAACCGCAGAGACGTACACAAATGAGAAGACAGCGATGAAGTTAGTCCTGATTACGAAACTGCAACCGTAGATTTCGGCAACGGCCAAACTATCTCGTCCTATTAGATTTAATTCCAAAGTTACCCTCATCATGTCTTGCCGAACCGTGAAGTTATCGAGTCTTTAGAATATATCCCAAGGGTATTATTGCAAAACAAATTCAACCAATAGAAGCATCTTCCTCACGCTCTCCGCAGTCCCTTTTTTTTGTTCATTTTTTCTTTCCCAATATCTTTCGTCGTCGGATTATCTGTGGACTGAGTCGGGATTCCTCCAATTTTCGATTAAAAATCTCAATCACTTCGCATTTCGAAGAAAACCCAAGTCGGAGTTGGTGAAATCAATGGAGGGTCTCGTTCGATGCTCAGCGAACTACGTTCCCTTATCACCTATAAGCTTCTTAGAGCGATCAGCAAGAGTTTACAGAGATAGAATCTCTGTTGTTTACGGCACTGTGAAGTATACATGGAGAGAAACGCTAGAACGATGTATCAGGCTCGCTTCTGCTCTGACCCAGTTGGGAATTTCAAGCGGGGATGTCGTAAGTTCCAGCCCTTTGTTAATTTCTTCTAGTTTTCGTTTTTTTTTTCTGGGTTGTCGTTTGGTTTCCAGTATTTGATACTGTAGTTCTGTATTTGATTTGTTCCCCTGTTTTGCTCTTCTGGTTTGTTGTTCAATCCCTATTTTTGTGCTGTATATGTATTCATTTGTTTAGTTCCTCTGTTTTGTATCTCTTGATTTTTGTTTATTTTTGTGTTTTAATTTATTTATTTATGTATTTATTTTTCCATCCTCTTGTTTATATCTGTTTATTAATTTAGTTCTTCTGTTTTCTACCTGTTTTTTGTTTAAATTTTGTGTTTTTTTTTTTTTTTTTTGCATGCTTTGTTTGATTAATTAAGTTCTTTTTTTTCTCTTATGGGTTGATGTTTAATTTTTGTGTTATTTTTTTTTTCCCGGTTTTGTGTATCATAATTTCATGCTATGTTCGATTAGTTCATCCGTTTTGTTCATCTGGGTTGCTATTTAATCTTATAAATTTCATGCTTTGCCCTAAAATCAAAAGGGATATTGGACTCTAAAAATAAAGACCTTCTAAACCTAAAAGTAAACAACTTAAAAAAAAACCTTTGTGAGGTTGTATCGGATTCGATGTACTTTTTCTTTTAGTGGATTATTTTTTCTAATTGCGAGCTTAATTACTTAGTAGAAATAGGACTGTAGCAGATGGAAATGGATGAGAGTTTTTTACTTTTTTGTTCATCTTTGAATTAGTAGTGATTCATTTTCATTGTCAAAGGTGCACCTAAAAGGGTGCATTTTATGCCTTGGAAAAATGAAATGCCCCTTGTGAGTTGATTTGGCCTTCCAAATTGACTTGGATTGCCTTGTATTTCTGAGTCGCTCTTAATTTTGTGGGATTACTGGTATTCAGTCGAAGTGGTACTGTGATGACTCCACCTTCTGGTTGGTTGAAAAATACATGGCTCAAAGAGTGTTTTAAACTAAGCGGCAGACCTGTGTAACAAGGATACTCCATTTTCTAAGTATATGGCATGTTGGACAGCTTGCTGTATTCACGTTTTAGACAAATGCTGACAAACCTTTTCAAACAAATCTCAATTGATTAAAAAAATTGTTTTTGGCTATTATTTGTATATGGTTTCTGTGATTTTAATGCATATTAGCTTAATCTAAATATATTCATTCTATATTTTGCATACTTAAGATGGACTTAGTATTTAAAGAAGTATATCTTTCAAGCATAGAGAATGAACTGTACGGACATATAGACGTATAGGGTTTGTGGGGCCAGCATATCTGACACTCCGTATCCATGTTGGACACCAACACACTTGTCCTTGTCCATATTACATAGTGTTAAGACACAGATGTGCAGTAGCACTACTTTGGGGGTGGTGCTAAGCACTTCCCCTGTGAGGGGCTTTGGGGTTGGATTCATCATCACTCCAAGTGATAATGATTAGGTTTAGTTCCGAGGCTAAGAAATTGATGCTGGAAATGGTTTGTTTTACTACATTGCTTCTTTCAGTGGTTGCCCCTGTAAGGTTAATCTGAAGACGGTAATGTAGGTTTTCAAGAGGGAAATGGGTTCGCTACTTTATAACAATGACATGATGCTCATAGGTTTTTTCGCTGTGTTGACATGTATCAACACAGGTACAAAATGCCATAGAAATCTTGTAGCTGTCCTTATTGACATCCATGTTCTCTTATATCATTGAAATATGTGTTCCCTTTCAATTGATATCCATGCAGTGAAAGTTCTCGACCGCATTGGCTAATCTTTATTTCAGGCACTACAGTTCTCACTTTCTAAGTCAAATATCTCTTCTCTGATAATACTACTAGAAGCTTTTAGTTAGACTTTTCACTTACCATGCCAAGTCCTTTCTCTACATAGTTGAGGCCTCTCTCTTATTAACTTGTAATTATTTGATCAGGTTGCTGTACTGGCCCCAAATATCCCAGCAACGTACGAGCTACATTTTGGTGTCCCAATGGCTGGAGCTGTTCTTTGTACATTGAACATACGACAAGACTCAGCCATGGTGTCAGTCCTCTTGAGACACTCAGAGGCCAAGATCATCTTTGTGGACTACCAGTCCCTTGAAGTTGCCTGTGGTGCACTCAACCTCCTCTCCAAGACAAAAACCAAGCCACCCATCTTGGTTCTAATCCCTGAATCTGATCAACCATTCTCTACCATTAGTAACACCAACTTCACTTCTGGCAACCTTGAATATGAGACTCTCCTAGCAATGGGAAAACCTGAATTTAAGGTCCGAAGGCCAAAGGATGAATGGGATCCTATCTCACTAAATTACACTTCTGGCACAACATCGAGTCCCAAAGGAGTTGTTTACAGTCACAGAGGTGCATATCTCAATTCTCTTGCAGCAGTTCTTCTTAATGGTATGGGCCCAATGCCCGTGTACCTATGGACTGTGCCCATGTTCCACTGCAATGGGTGGTGTCTCACCTGGGGGGTGGCAGCTCAAGGTGGTACCAATGTGTGCCTCAGAAATGTCTCTGCAAAGGGCATATTTGATAGCATTGTTCTTCACAAGGTAACCCACATGGGTGGTGCGCCCACCCTCTTGAACATGATCGTGCACGCACTGGCCAGCGAACGGAGGCCACTTCGACACAAGGTAGAAGTAATGACTGGTGGGGCCCCCCCACCTCCACAGGTCCTGTTCAAGATGGAGGAGCTCGGTTTTGGTGTAACTCACTCGTACGGCCTGACAGAAACCTACGGTCCAGGGACCGTTTGCACATGGAAGCCCGAATGGGATTCCTTGCCTCCTGATGAACGGGCAAAGATCAAGTCTCGCCAAGGGCTGCACCATCTTGGAATGGAGGATATTGACATAAAAAATCCGGTTACAATGAAGAGTGTACCGCCCGATGCGAAAACCATGGGCGAGGTGATGTTTAGAGGCAACACTGTGATGAATGGGTACCTTAAAAATTTTAAAGCAACAGAAGAAGCTTTCAAAGGTGGATGGTTTCGAAGTGGGGACCTTGGTGTGAAGCATCCAGATGGTTACATTGAGTTAAAAGACCGATCAAAGGACATTATCATTTCCGGAGGAGAGAATATAAGTACAATTGAGGTGGAATCGGTGCTGTTTAGTCATCCATCAGTTCTTGAGGCTGCTGTTGTAGGGCGGCCAGACAATCATTGGGGGGAGACACCTTGTGCATTTGTGAAGTTGAAGGAGGGTTGCAATGCCAGTGCTGAAGAGATAATCAAGTTTTGTCGGGATCGCTTGCCACATTACATGGCTCCCCGAACTGTAGTTTTCAAAGATCTGCCAAAGACTTCAACGGGAAAGACACAGAAGTTTGTTCTCAAAGAGAAGGCAAGGGCCATGGGTAGCCTTACTAAAAGGAACAACAGCAAACTTTAAGGTACATTACCTTGGAAGGTAACAATGTTATCTGGATTGATACTTAGCTTACTCGAAGTTACTTCAGAACTGTTCATCCTTATGCTATTGGAGTATAATATTTACTTCTATGCCGCTTTCATGATCAATGTGGTTGCAGAGTGGTCTATGTGGGATGCGTCATGGCCAAATCTCATGGACATGTTTATTCAATGAAATTGATTGGTTCAAAGAGTAACAGGGGAATTAGCGATGAAAACCCCCATGTTATTGTTAGAACCGTTCTTGATTTTTAATATTCTTATTTGTCACCATTTCTTAATTAACTTGAAACTTATATTGTTAATGCAGTTTGAGTTTATTTATGCTTGATGACCCATCTTCAATTGACATACAGAAAGGTGCAGAATTAACCATATTGAATAGATCTGATATAATATGCGCAATCTTAATCTTGCCTGGTAGGTTATGACCAATCGCAACATGAAGCACTGTCCAACTGAACTTCAAAGTCAATTTGTAATTTGATGTAGTTGCTTATATTTAGTACTATCGTTGTCGTTATTGACATTGTCTTATCCCAACTATATGAGAGCGAGAACATGAATATTGTTTCACCCATTAATTCTATATAGAGCTCTTCAAATCTTTTCTTATATTATCCTATACCGGGGCTACTCCTAGATTCTCTCAGATGTGCTCCTTTTTTATTTTATTCTTTCTAGTCTTTCCGCTCATCCATCACAACATCCTCTTCTCTACTGCTCTCATTCTATAACACGAGCACAACTACTGTAACCATATTGACCCAACCCGACTTTGGGTTGGATTTTCCTTGCCTTGGGTTGGAAGTCAAAGTTTGATAAAAAATGAATTGGGCTTAAGTTGATGCATTGGGCAACTAAACCCAACCTATTTGTCAATCAATAAGTTGTCAGGCCAGGAACACTTGGAAGCTGTAAGAACTTGTTCTTGTTTGAGTTATCAAGGAACATGCTCTCTTGTCAATTTCTTGTTGAAATTCTCCATCATCTAGATTTGTTAACAAGCTTGAACTTTTCAAGTAATTAGTTAGATGGTGGAATCTTTGTAAGTCTGGAAGATCTCCTTAGGTTTGTAATTTCTTTTTCTTCTTTTCTATCAGTTTTCTCTGACAAAACATCTTCATTTCTTTTGCTCTCTCTCTCTCTCTGACAAATTATATACAGTACAAAGACCTCATAGATATTAAATAATCATTTACCCCAAAAGATTGACCTTTTAGGAAAATGAGAAACAACTATGTCTACCAAAGGTCGTTGGGCCAATATAAAACATGCGCGTGAATAGTCCATCAGCTAACACGCCCCCTCAGTGGGAATACACTCCGTTGGAGGCTTGAACCAACGACCTCACACGCCTTAAGGCTACCATGTTAAACAACCATTTACCCCGAAAGATCGACCTTTTAGGAAAAGGAGAAACAACTATGTATACCAATGGGTCATCAGGTCAACACAACACATTCATGGGAACACACCATCCGCTAACAATAGATAGAAAACCATTCACAGTATAACGACCATGAGAATTGCTCAGAAATGGAGAAAAAGAAGATATAAACGTTGGAATTTAGCAAAATTTTGGTCTGAGCTGTTCTTGAAATAGTTTTTCTGGGTACAGATTTCTGTTTTGGTTCTATTTTGAGTTCTCATAGATCTGTTTTAGAAACATTCTCTCTTGATTCTGGGTTTATTTAGACTTTGACCCCAAAATTCAGCTTGGCTAGAATCATGTCTTAAAAAGTACTAAAATCTAATGGCTAGAGATTACCTATCAGGGTGATTTTTGGGATGTCTATCTACCTAAGGATGGGCTAAATATCCATGAGGTTAGTGGGCCCGAGGGCAGCGGGAATAAAAAATATAGCTCTACCTGATGCCATTTGGCATAAGGTCTACCTGGTTACATCTTTTTCCACTAACTTCTTATATATGAAACAAGTCACCTTTTCATGAGGTTTGGAACGTCAAAATAGACTGATTTTTTCTAAGATGATCTCTACACGACAACACACCCTGCCGTTGGAATGTCTAACGTGATCTCTTGGTGGGCCACACCAACGGGTGTAAGAATTGTATGTGAAAAATGGGTGTAGTCTAGATGGACTTATTCTATATAACTAGGGGGGGGTGTTTGGATCGCCATTTTTTTTAAAATGTGTTTTTCTTAAAAAAAGTCGTTTTGATCATCATTAATACAAAATGTTTTTATCTTCTTTTAGTTGGCCCACCAATATACTGTCTTTATTTTTTGGAAGGGGACTTCTAACTTTTAAAAAATTCATAATTTTACATTATATTTCTCAATTATTTGATTTTAATGTTCTTTTCGAGGCCGAGGCTGGGGCCCACCATTCAATGGATCTCGCCTGGGGAACCTTCTAGGTTAAAAGTCAACCTGATTAGATGATTTCAGAGATCAAAAGAGAAATATGTAGAGATCGGATCGGCAATCCAAGAAAAGTTCAGGAACGTGACATTTAGGATCATGAACTCCAGTAGGTAATTCCTAAAATTAAGTATTTGTTTTCATCATGGGCTCTATGAACTGGCCCATGGGTGAAAACCATTGGGTCCACGTCCATGATGTAAATAATGATAAAATCGAATGGCTGGGAATCAACTGTCTGGCTAGTCTGTATTTTCACCTGATGGTGTTAGGTGTAGGCCAAATCATCCTCTTTGGAGAACGTAACCATATAACGATTTGGTGGTACCTAGTAAACTTTTGAAGTAGCTATACTCGCTCTCAACCACCGTAAGTCGACATCAAGTATCTGCAAATGCCATAATCATGAGGTCCAGACTCCAGAGGTGCCTCGGCTATTTAAAAAAAACTGTTACTTACCTTAGACGGGTCAATGAAGTCATGGTAAATGGTGTAGGTTACGATGTATATGTAATATGATATATTGACCTGGTTTTTCAAGCAATGTAAGTGCTGGCCCACTTTTTAGACGGTCCAGATGCATGATGGCAACGTTACTGTTCATCTTCGCATGCCACTCTCTTAGAGACCATTGACCGTATGGATTTTTGGCCCATCCCTAGTAGAGCTATATACCAAAAATCAGCCTGATTAGTGATTTCAATCCTTTGGATCTTTGTACCTGAAAGAGTGCTCAAATTCCACGTACGGTTAAAAATCAACCCCATGAAAATGACTCCAATCCAATGCTTAGAAATTGTTGGGAATATATACTCAATCTGATGGAGGAAAACAAATTTAAAGAGAAAACTTTGATCTATAAGACTTTAAGGCTCGATCAATCGATGACTTTTAAGCAATCTTTCTCTCCCCTTTTGGTTTGAACCATGAGTATATAGTAGGTGAGAAAATTGCTTTCTGGATACAATGAAGTCTCACTCAACACCATGGGATTCGGATTATATACGATTCGACCACAATCAAGAACAATTTGAAAATAAAATCTGACGATGTCAAATACTTGAGAATGAAACAACAAACTCACTGTAATTTTCGATGTCTAAAACAAATGTCTGGATCTCTTTTTATAGTAGTTTTTGTGTTTGTTGACCAAAGAGTCATTACTTTTGACAAATAGTCTTGATCTAATCCAACGGCCTGGTTTATCCCTTCAAATAATGTGTTCCATGAAGGAACATGACTCTATCCTCTATTACTCATCTAACGATCTAACACTCATGGTTTGAACTCGTGATTAGACATATCTAATCACCATGTAACCGTTTGATTGTGGCCGATCGAAAAATGAAGGGCTCTAAAACTCTTGGCAATGATGCGCACATGCAAAGTGCCAATAGTGCATCTAAGTGCGCCGAAAAGGCCCTAAACGTCTGGTGCCTCGAAGCACCGAGTCATTTCTTTTGGCACAGACATAGTGTCTATAAGCAATGTGACTACAATTTACAAAGGAGTTTCACTTTTTAAGCCACAGAAAGAAAAAAAATGAAAATTTTTTTCATTGAAAGTATCCAAGAGAAATCACTAATCATGCTAATTGTTGATACAGTACTCTAGGTCCACCTAAGGTTGGGCCAAATGGGAGTGTGCCACGTGGCTTATACGGTGGTCCGTGTTGATGACGGACGTCCCTCAGTATAGTTTCACTCATGATTCGTCACAATGAAATGTATAACTTGTACAAATCTTTCTATTTTCCAATTCGATCCGGCCTCCACAAACAAATAATGAGTCTGTATAAAATATTAAACTACGTGAAATAATTTATTTACTATTGCGCATGCTACTTTTTAAAATGGTCTAAAGCCTCTTCTTAATTGCAAATCCTCGCTCTTGACGTGTGCCAGATCTCAAAGCGATTAAATCTTGGGAATTTTTTATATACCCCCATGTAATCTTTGAAATTTGGCATACCCCCATAATTTGAAAAAGTAGACATACCCCCATATGACTTAGTCCATTGTCATTTGACTAGTGTTGACCTGAGTTGACCATCATTTTTTTTTATTAAAAGGTGAAAATGTCATTGTTTGATTTGGAGTTTGAGCTTTGAACAAAACCCGTGTTCCAATGTTGAAGGCAATGGCATTTTCATCCTTTAATAAAAAAAAATTGGTGGTCAACTCGGGTTAACACTGACAAATAACATGGACCAAATCATGGTTTTAAAAAACAGTTGTTATAATGGAAATGAACTTATGCCATTACGTTACATACTATTTTAACGTTTAGAAAATAACGGCCGTTATTTTATAAAAAAATTGTCAAAAAAACACACCCGCTATTTTCGTTACTTTATTTCCCACTATAAATTTTACTGAAAATTTGAAATCTGAATTGTGATTTTTAAATCCGTTTTTTGTGTTATATCCGTATTTTTGCTCATATATCCCATTTTTGGTCCTGTGCGTGCCCAATCCGTTATACCGTTATAACGGCTCCTTTTAAACCTTGGACAAAATGATAGGGGCATGTTAGTTTTTTTCAAATTGTGGGGGTATGTCAAATTTCAAAGATAAAATGGGGGTATGTCAAAAATTCCCATAAACCATTGGCTGCCCACAGTGTGAGCCATTATTAACAATTTCTCATGGCTACTTATAAAATAATCCAAGGGGAATAAATCCAAATCTTTGATGACGGACCGTCCCACCTAATTTTATAAAACATGTACCACTTGAGGAAATACCTCCGTCATCAGAAGGTGATGCAACCTATGGGTTCATGTACTTCGTTATCTCTGGTCACCAAGTAACCGTTCGATTGTGGCCGATCGGAAAATGAAAAGATCTAATGTACTTAGCGATGATGCGTGCGCCGAAAATCCCTAAACATCCAATAATCTTTTTGCAAGTGCATGCGCATGGTGGTGCCTTGAAACACCGAATCATTTCTTTTGTTACATGACTTTTAAAGTCAAACAGTGTGTCTGAGCAATGTGGCACTAAAAATTTACAAAGGAGTTTCACTCTTTAAGCCACAAAAAGAAAAAAGTTTTTTGAAAGTATCCAAGAGAAATCACTAATTATGCCAATTGTTGGTACACTCTAGCTCCACGTAAGATTGGGCCAATAGGTTTAAGATCTCTAAGGTGGCATTTGGTAAAACTTTTTTTCAGACCTTAAGTCTGAATGGGCTGCAATTCAGTGATTTCATCGATTAAGTGGCGTTTGGTAAACAACTTAATGTCTGAAATAAAGTGAGTTTCAGACATAAGCAAAAAGTGAACTTGGGGTCACTTATTGCTGTAAGTGGTTTCGGTGAAAAGCATCTCCAAAATAGATTCTAGAGAATTTTTGACATACCCCCCAATTTGAAAAAGCTGACATTCCCCTCCCCCCCCCCCCCCCCCTCTGAGTTGACTACCAAATTTTTTACTAAATGGCAAAAATGCCCTTGTCTTCAACCTTTGACACAAGGGTTTGAGAAAAAACCCAAACCCTACAAATGTTTATGGTGGATGGCCAACTAAGGGATTCCAATGGGTTGGCCGCCCATCACCGGCGACCATCCCACCAGAGTCTCATGGTCAGCCGGCCACCACTCCGGCAATAATGTAAAACCTAGGGTTAAAAAAAATAAGAAAAAAAACACAGCATAAAATTTTAGTTTTAAAATTTTCATAAACATAAATGAAAATTAAAGCAAGACTAAGCAATTTATATTTTAAGTTTTTGAGACATGGATTTTGGAAAGATAGGTTCTCTCAATTTTAAAATAATCCTTCATGAGTTTATTTATTTTGTTTGGGGGGATTTTTTCTTCTCAATATTCGCTTAATTCATCAAAAAATCGGAAAAAAAAATCTTAAGTTTACCTACATGAGTTTAATTTTAATTTTTAATCTCCTCTTTTCATGTTTGATTTGGGGTTTGGGTTTTGGCTTAAACCCAAACCGTGGTTCTAAAGTTGAAGAGAAAGGCACTTTCGTCCTTCAGTACAAAATTTCGTAGTCAATTCGGGTCAACACTGGTCAAATGACAGTGGACCGAGTCATAGAGGGGTATGTCAATTTTTTCAAATCGGGGAGGGGGTATGTCAAATTTTAAAGATAACATGGGGGGTATGTCAAAAATTCCCTAGATTCTATTATTCTCTCTTAAATACCCATAATACCCTTTTCTTAAAGCTTTCTCTTTTAAAAACTGACGAACATGTCCTAATAAATATTTCAAAATACCCACAAGGCCCTTGACTTAATTTTAAGACTTAAGATCCTTACCAAACTACTCAAATTAGACATAAGTCATTAAGTATTAGATCTTAAGCATTTTAAGCTTCTAGATCTGAAAACTTAATTTACCAAACGCCAAGTATTATGCCACGTGACTCATATTGTGGTCTGTCCTCAATGTTGACGACATACGTCCGTCAGTACAGTTTCACTCATGTAACAATGATGACGGACATCCTCAAAAAAATCCCTTTCCCTTCCTCGTATAACTTGTACAAATCTTTCCATTTTTCAATTCGATCCGGCCTCCACAAACAACGTGCGCATTAGGATATAAAATATTCAACTACTTGATATAATTTATTTACTATTTTGCAGGCTACTTATTAAAATGGTCTAAAGCCTCTTCTTAATTGCAAATCCTTGCTCTTGACATATGCCAGATCTCAAAGCGAATAAATCTTGGGAATTTTTTACATACACCCATGTAATCTTTGAAATTTGGCATACCCCCACAATTTGAAAAAGGAGACATACCCGTATTGGTCCATTGTCATTTGATTAGTGTTGACCTGAGTTGACCATCAATTTTTTTTTTTATTAAAAGGCGTAAATGATGCCACCGTCTTCAACCTTGAAACAAGTGTTTGGGCCAATCAAACAACTGTGGGGGAGGCCCTTTCAAACTAGGGAAAATACCCACCCTTAAAATTATTTTCCGAAGCAGTGTCATGTTCGTGTTTGACTATTTGTAGGTCCCCGAATGCATTGACAAGCTCACACAAGCTGAAATAAAGATATGGGTTTTGACTGGATATAACATGAAGATTGCCACAAATATTGGGTACAATTTGGGATATAACATGACTTTTCAAATCAATATATGGTGCTTTCTCCTACTTGATCTTCAAAACTCATACAGTCGGCCATGAGAATTTGTTGGGTTGGTTGCCCGTGATGGGCGGCTAACCCATTACATCTCTTGGCTGGCCGTCCACCATAGGCTTTTGATTTGGAGTTCGAGCTTTGAACAAAACCCTTGTTCCAATGTTGAAGGCAATGACATTTTCATCCTTTAATAAAAAAAATCGGTGGTCAACTTGGGTTAACACCGATCAAATAACATGGACCAAATCATGGTTTCAAAAACGGCCTTTATAATGAAAATAACGGCTGTTATAATGGAAATGAACTTATCCCATTACTTTACATACCATTTTAACGTTCAGAAAATAACAGCCGTTATTTTATAAAAAAAAAACCCGATTTTCGTTACTTTATTTCCCACTATAAATTTTACTGAAAATTTGAAATCTGAATTGTGATTTTTAAATCCGTTTTTTGCGTTATATCTGTATTTTTGCTGATATATCCCATTTTTGGTCCTGTGCGTGCCCAATCCGATATACCGTTATAACGGCCCCTTTTAAACCTTGGACGAAATGATAGGGGTATGTCAGTTTTTTTCAAATTGTGGGGGTATGTCAAATTTCAAGATAAAATGGGGGTATGTCAAAAATTCCCATAAACCATTGGCCGCCCACAATGTGAGCCTTTATTAAAAATTTCTCATGGCTACTTATAAAATAATCCAAAGGGAATAAATCCAAATCTTTGATGACGGACCGTCCCATCTAAGATCATAGAAAACTCGGAAATTTTATAAAACATGTACCGCTTGAAGAAATACCTCCGTCATCAAAAGGTGATGCAACCTACGGGTTCATGTACTTCGTTATCTCTGGCAATACCAAATTTGGAGAAGAGCTTCGACATCAAAACTTTGATGTTCACCCCCTAAAAAATTGGCATGTGGCATACTCTTCCGTCCCTGCAGGATGTTTGGTTTGTGGCCATTTCTAGCTGTTCTCGATTCCAGCATTTTTTATGAGTGTCTCCTAGCCATTAGATTAGCTGCAATATTTTCATGAACAACGGACAGCCATCAATGCACATTAAAGTTTTTCTCCAATTAGAAGATAGGTATAGAGCATGGTTCCAAGAAGTATCGGCCGATCCCCTTATGGATTGGGGATCTGGATCTGGACGGGGACCCACCCGATTCGATCCAAAAATGGATGGTCTCGCTCCAAGATCACTGTTCCAAAAGGAGTCTCACTTTGTACGTCTCCGGCGAGATGGGCCGATCCTGCTCTGGATCGGAGCCCACGGATCCAGCCTCCGATCCCGAGATTTCAAACCATGGTTTATGGAGAATCGTTGGACTTGGATTTGAGTGTCGGCCACCTCCCGTTTGTCCAATTCACATGAAACAAATACCACCAACTCCTATGATAAAGTATTCAATACCAGGTGCAACGTGTAACCGACATAAGAGTATTTTTTTTTTTTTTTTTGTAAGCGACATAAGAGTATTTGCTGGCCATGGATGACTTCAAAATTTAAAGTCACCCTCTACCAAAAATGCCATTTGGAGCTTAGTTTAGGGCCTACTGACCTTATGGATGTTCGGACCACCTCTTGATGGACCTGCATACCAAAGATCAGCTTGATCGGTGATTTATGACATTATATTTTAGCAACCTAAAAAATGGCTCAAATTCAAAGATCAAAAACCACTTTATTAAAATGCTAAATCCAACAGCTATAAATCACTAATTATAGTGATTTTTGATATGTTGATTCTTCAAGAGGTGGACCTAATATCCATAAGGTAAGTAGGCCTTAAAGTATAGTCCACGTGGCGTTTTGGAGGGCGAAGACTTAAAACTTTGAAGTCCCCTGGCCCATCAAACACGGGCTCGTGGAGCCGACATGTTTTAAAAAACTCTTCAAGGGGTACTGAATAGTGAATACTGCGGCCTCACCTTTGAAATAGCAGTACATCAGCGAAACATTATATAGGAAGTAGCAGTGCACCATCGGTAGTTTTACCTGAGTGGAGCAAATGGAGAGGACGGTGGCGATTATCGGAGCCGGAATCAGTGGCCTCCTCGCCTGTAAGTACAGTCTAGAGAAGGGTTTCCGTCCGATTGTCTTCGAAGCAAAAAGCAGCGTCGGAGGGGTGTGGACTCACACTGTAGAGACTACTAAGCTCCAGAGTCCCAAACAAGTTTACATGTTTTCGGACTTTCCATGGCCTTCTTCAGTGAAGGAAGATTTCCCAGACAACCATCAAGTCTTGGAGTATTTCGAATCATATGCTCGTCACTTCGACTTACTTCGCCACGTCAAATTCAATTCTAAAGTCGTCAACATTCACTACGAAGGGCCATCTGATGAAGAGATGGGATCATGGGATCTCTGGGGTGCTACTGGTGATCCCTTCAGTCCTAGAGGAAAATGGAACGTTACTGTGCAGGACACCCACCATCAGTCCACTGAGGTACTGTTATCACCATTATAACGGCCGTTATAACAGGGTCACACCATAACGGCTGTTATTTCGGTCGTAAGGCTGTTATAAGTTATAACACCGATATCCCTTTTTACGGTGGGAAAAATATAACGGGATGGGACATCACCGTTAAATGGCCGTTTTTTCAAACTATGGTTATAATCAAGGTTTAAAAAATGGCCGTTATAACGAAAATAACGGCCGTTATAACGGATTCGGACCTACCCCATTACGTTATGGACCGTTAAAACGCCCAGAAAATATCGGCCGTTATAATGAAAATAACGACCGTTATTTTCTGGAAAATTTTGTGAAAAAAAACGGCCGTTATTTTAATTTTTTTTCGTTATATTCCATGTTTTCTATTTTTGAAATTTTGAAATTCAAAATTTGAATTTCAGCGCCATTTTTTCCATTATTTCCCATTATTTTCCGTTATTTCCCTTATTTCCCGTTATTTTTCCATTTTTTTCCGTTTTTGCTCCTGAGCATTTTTTTTCGTTATAACGGCCGTTCTAAAGGAAAAAACGGTAACACCCCCAATCCATTATACCGTTATAACGGTCCCCTTTAAACCTTGGTTATAATATACACTATGTTATGTTTTGTGGAGCTTGATGGTGTTAAGAGTACTTGTAGTCTAAGGGTGTTTTCGTAATTTTAAATAGAGATACGGAAATCTATATATTTCCGTATTGAGATTAAATATACCTCGGTTTTCATTGGACGATCATTATTGTATTGTGAGTGTTTTCTTTTGCCTCAGAGGATTTTGGAATTGGTGTGAGTCCGGGATTTACCTTGATCTTGAGGGAATTGCGTAAACCTCTGCTGTATTCCTGTGTTTGCATCTTCATGTTATTTGTTCTTCCAACACAATACACATTAGGGTTGCAACTCGGTCGGATTGGGTCAGGTTATGTTGGAGCCCAACTCAACCCAAGGTTGGGCCTAGATTTTTCAACCCTGCCCAACCCGACAATCGGTTGAGTTAGTCGGGTTGGTCATTTTCTTAATTATTTGTATTAGTTGGAAAGATTGTTAAATTTGTTTTATATTAAAATAATTTATTGGTCAATACAATAACATATATGCTAACCATCCAATAATAGATTCATTTCCAACACCTCGTGAAAGAAAACATGATATATTTTCATAATAATAGAAAAGATCATTATATGACGTATTGTAACGCTCAAGGGCAAAAACAAAAAAAACGGCACTGAAATTCAAATTTTGAAATTTTCAAAAAGGGAAAAGAAATGGAAAAACAGAAATAAAGACCGTTTTTTTTTTCCAGAAAATAACGACTGTTATTTGTTGAGCGTTTTAACGCACATAACGTAAAGGTGGAGGCCTGAATCCGTTATAACGGCCGTTTTTTAAACCATGCTAGAGACCATAGATTTCAAGAAACAATATTAGCGATAAATTCTATATATTTTGTTCTCAAATTGAAAAACTTGAAGGGATTCCTTAATTTATTACAAGCTAGTGGGTGCCCCGTGCCATCGGCACTCCTCGACAAAGAATTTGCCAAAATCGGTTGAGTGGCGGAGATCCACCGTCCATTTGGGGGAGGAATCGATCCCGGCCCTTCTTTGTTGATGCTTATTAGATGAGGTATATGTAGGGAGACAACCAATGTACTTTGTTATATAGAATAGTAAATGGCCCGTGCCCACGGCACTCCCCGACAAAAGCGTTTGCAAAAATTGGGTGTCTTCGGCACTCAAACGGTATAACGGACTTGGGCGTTACCGTTTTTTCCATTATAACGGCTGTTATAACGGATTGTAACGCACAAAGGGAGAAATGAGAAAATAACAAAAAATAACGGTGTTGAAATTTAAATTTTGAATAAATTGAGTTCAAATGAGGCTAATTGAATGGCTGAAATCTAACCGTCCACAATAGATCGATGAAATCTAACCGTCTACATTAGATGGATGAATAAGATAAGATAATACAATTGAGCTGTGTTGTTATATGCATGGGTGGCCCGTGCCTGTGGCACTTTCCGACAAAGTGTTTGTCAAAATCGGGTGGGAGTTAATCTCAGCCATCGATATGAAGCATAGTGGATTTCAGCCACTCATTATTGAAGCCATATAAGATAAGAGGGTGTATAAGAAAACCACAGTCACTTGTTATATTGATAGTGGGTGGCACGTGCCCTCGGCACTCCTCGTCAAAGCAAAGCATTTGCCAAAATCAGGTGTGAGTGGCTGAGATCCACCGTCCATTTGGGATATAAGATCTCGGCCATTCTTTGTTGAAACAGATAAGGGGCATAAGTGGGGAGACAACTTCCCTGTTTTGTAATATAGATTTTTTTTTTTACTTATATTTTGTATTGTGAAACTCTTTGACCCTAGCAACTATAATGTCAAAGTTACTAAATATAGTGATTTCGTGAAACAATAAGGTGTACCAAGTGGAATTCGTGATCCTTTGCATCGGACGGTTCGGCGACGTTCCAAACATTCCCGACTTTCCGCCAAACAGAGGCCCAGAAGCATTTGATGGTAGCGTGATACACTCTATGAACTACTCTGCCATGGATGATGCCAGTGCCGCCAAATTCATTGAAGGAAAGCGGGTTACGGTCGTCGGATTACAGAAATCAGCACTGGACATTGCAACTGAATGTGCGATAACCAATGGTGAGATGCAAATAATATGCAATGCATAACTGAAATAGCCAAATGATTGGCATAGTTGTACCGATCAGACGATCGTGACCATTACCATTAGTTTATTTGACTCTTTATTTTGTTTGCAGGGGTGGAGCGCCCTTGTACACTGATATACAAGACTGAACATTGGAACGTTCCAAATTACCTTCCATGGGGTGTGCCTCTTGCGCTTCTCTACCAAAATCGCTTCTCAGAGCTTTTGTTCCATAAGCCCGGTGAAGGATTCCTACTTACTCTCTTGGCCACCCTGCTTTTACCTCTGGTAAACATAAATCTCGATTATTAACAAAATAACAGAAAAGCAATTACGGCGTGTTTGATATATTGATTTCACAGAAAATATTCCCGTGAAAATACATCCGGGAAATGCCTTAAATGACTGATTTAAAATGGCTATCTAACAATGGACAGTTGTGTTTTCCCAAAGAAAATTGGCAATCAAACACGCCCTTAATAGTACTTCTTGAGTCTTTTTTTTTTTTTTTTTTAATTTTTACCTTTTCTCTCTTAATTAGTGAAACTAATTGCATGTGAATTTTCAGAGATGGGTATTTTCGAAATTTGTTGAAAGCTATATCAAATGGAAACATCCCCTGAAGAAGTTCGGAATGATACCGAAACACAGTTTCTTCAAAGAAATGTCGTCTTGTTTGATCTCAACTGTACCGGATATATTCTACGACAAAGTGGAAGAAGGAAGCATCATTTTGAAGAAATCGAAGAGCTTTAGCTTCTGCAAAGATGGATTGATGATTGACGGAGACGTTGCACCTCTAGTGACAGATATGGTGATCCTTGGCACTGGATACAAGGGCGATGAAAAGCTCAAAAACATTTTCGCATCACCTATCTTTCAGAAATATGTAGTGGGGTCGTCAACCACAACTGTTCCACTGTACAGGTTTTTTTCATTTCTTAGCTTAACTGTTTCATTCAGCCCAGCATCGCACCGATTCGTTTTAATGCAATATAATTTTATGTATTAATAATGTAGAGAATGCATCCATCCTCGAATTCCGCAATTGGCGATAATTGGATATTCAGAGAGTCTTGCAAATCTATATACTTCAGAAATGAGATGTCGGTGGCTCGCACATCTTCTCGAGGGGACGTTCAAGCTGCCCAGTATAAAAGAAATGGAAGAGAATGTGGTGAAGTGGGAGAAATTCATGAAGCGATACTCTGGTCAGTACTACCGAAGATCTTGTCTGGGTGTCAATCACATATGGTACAATGATCAGCTGTGTAGGGACATGGGATGCAACCCCAAAAGAAAGAAGGGATTTTTAGCAGAATTATTCGAACCTTACGGACCCTTGGATTACACAAATCTCTCTCCTCATTGAGGAGTTGAGATCGATTTAAACTTGTCACAACTTCCATCTATCGGTGAATTCCAACCTCACGATCACTATTAATTTTGTCAATGTCATCGAAGTGTGGCGGGCACTTCTTAATTGTGAACATGAGATCATTTCCTACTCAATCTTGTGCTTAAATAAGTGATTTGGGTAAATAAGCTTGTCGGACGATTGACTACATCATGGAAGAGTGGCTAATAAATACTGGTTTTGCAATTTTATGTGTGCCAAGTATAACTGCTGGTTCCTTTTTTTTTTGTACTGCTGGTTCCTTAGTGGAGTGAGCTTGTCTAAATCCATGGTTCTGATTGACCATAGAATATTATTCGAACAAAATCATGGAAATGCCATCAGATTCCATTTGTCGCCGTCGACTCCAATGTTTTTAATTACATCTTCCAAGTATGAATCCTCTCTTAAATCACATGCATATTTGAATTTTATGACATGACGGTACGTCCTAACTTTTTTGTACGTCACCAACATGATTCATTCTTACAATCAATAAAGTACAATTTAGGATATTTGGAAAGAACGCAACAGTAGGGTCATTAAGGGTAAAAGTACTTTCTTTAAGAGATTTGATTTATTTGGATATTCATTTTGTATTTAATGTTTTATATGACTCGTATTTATCAGCTCGCACTACATCTTTATGACGTGTATTAGCAGACATCTAGAGACCATTGACCTTGTGGAAGTTTGGCGCATTCCTAAGTTGACGTAGATACCCAATATCAGCTTGATTAAGAATTTCAAAACTTTGGATCTTTATACGTCAAATAATACTAGAATTCCACGGTTAAGAATCAACCCATGCCAGGACTCTAATCCAACGTTAAAAATTACTAATATATTAGTCTTGATTTTGGTACGTAGGTCCAATTAGGGATGGGCCAAACATCCATATGGCCAGCAACATGGTGGTCCATCATCAACATATCTAAGAGTGTGCCACGTGGTCCGAGTAGGTTTGACTGTTGAGGAGACCTGGCTATCAAGAAAATCTGAACCGTCCATAATACCACTTGTCGAGAGGGATTAATTAATGGAAGTAAAATTTACACTAATGGAGGACAAGTGGTTAAGAAAAGGCAACATGTATCTTAGTTGTACCACTGTCATTCACCACGTGCCTCCACAACAAATAATGCCTAGGAATTAGGATCTGCCCCTATCACAACGTAAGCTTGTTCATATAAAAAATGGTGGGGTTCCGTGAGCAACATTTTTGACCAACACCTTGGTAGACCCACATAGAGGATGAATCAATGGCTGATTTTTGGTGAGATGATCTCCTCACCATATAGATAACCCCAACAAAAAGTCAGCCCATTCTGAAATTTTTAACCCCGTTAAATGTGGTTTTCAAGTTACACTGTGAAAATTGACAGTTCATAATTCTTCAACTTTTAAACCAGCCTATGGATATCAGAATGATTTGAATTTTTGTAAGGATGATCTCCTCACCCTATAGATCATCTTCACCAAAAATCAGCCATTGATTCATCTTCTACAAGGGTACACCAAGGTGTTGGTAAAAAATGTTGGTCAGTGGAACCTGACCCATATAAAGTACTTGATATAATTTACTATTTTGAGGGGTACTTATTAAATTCAAATCCTCGCCCTCCACGAGGTGCTAGATAAAAAATAAATCTTTGATGATGAACGTCCATCATCAAAGTTCTTGACTGGACCACTGTATGAGCCACGTGGCATGCTCTTAGAGACCATTGACCTGAATAAATATTTGAGGACGTAAGCCATGTGGTATATTCTTAAAGATCAATGGCACGTGGCTTACTCTTTGGACCCATAGTATATTGTTTGGTCCCACAGAACAATGGATGTATGGTATGGCATGTGATGATTTCTAGCGGTTGGATTCGTCCATTTTTCATGGATGTCTTCTAGCCATTAGATAAGCAGCTTTTTTTAGGTACTTGAATCCAATTTCAGGTTGATTTTCTGTGTGTATCTTCTTCCCCAAGGGGTGCGTCAACATCCAGGGGTCTGTGGGTCAAAAGATTATGCCACGGGGCATTTTGGAGGGTGGGATGTCCACTAAAATTTTGATGTGATTTCCAGTTGACATCAAAGTTTGTCCCAAATTTGATAACCTGAGTTGAGCAATGGGCACCTATCGAGTATGGTTAGGGCATTAAATGAGTCCAATTCTAACCAAATTTTTTTTGTTTTTTTTTGACAAGTCAAGATTATATTAGAAAGAGAGATCGAGAAGATCGATCCTACACGAGAAATTGAAAAATTTTAGATGTAGAGGACTTTGGATGCAGTCGATGCAGAGGGCCCTCATGGCCCTACATAGCTCATTTTTTGGGGCCCACTAACCACATGGATGTTTAGCCCAACCCTTGGTGGATATATATACGAAACATCACTCTAATTGATTCTCGCTAGCCATAGATTATACCACTTTTTTAGGATTGCCTATAGCCGTTGGATCAGAGCATGTTTTTTTTTATATTTTTGGGCACTTAATCCAATGGCTAGAAATTATCAACCGATCGAGTTACTTTTGGTATGCACATCCACCACGGGGTGGGGTAAACATCCGTGCGGTTAGTGGGCCCAAAAATATGAGCGGTCTAGAGGGCCACGAGACCCTTGTGCATTTGACTGAATCGAAAGTCCTCTGCATCTAAGATATTTCCCTCAAGAAAGATTCGCGGGACACACCGGTAACTTCAAACTTTGAAGTCTATCTATTCAAAATGTCTGACATGTACCCCCAATCCCTTAACCCAACCGGCGTTAAGCCCTTGGTTAGTGATTAAGAAGGAGTACTTGTCAGACATTTTGGGAAGGGAAACTTGAAAGGTGCTCAATTGGTAAAGCTTGTGGGTGATGATGCTAAGACCTGGGTTCAAAACCCGCTTTCACCGCGTTACTGATCTCTTTAAAAAAACAAAAAGAAAAAACAGACTTACCTATCACAATAAATAAATAAATAAATAAATAAAAATATTCCCATTCCTACGCGCCTTTTCATTGTGTATAGGATTGTCAATAATGTTCGGATCACCTCTACTCTATTCATACTCGATTATTTCGAAATCCAATGGTTCCAAACTCGCGAAGGGTGTAGATAGGTCACAGGGTCCCACCATTAAAACTGAAACAAAATAAAGTAGATAGGGTGGGTCCTTGGATATTCAATGGCTAAAATTACCAACCAGGCTGATTTTTGGTGTGCAGGTCCACGCATGGGTGGGCTTTAATAAATATTCATAAGATCAGAGGGCCCGAAAGAGCGTTCCACGTGGAATTTTAGGATGTCTACCACTCCACTCCAATTTTGTCTCCATATGAACATAGGTTACAGCTCCTTGGATTTGAGTGCCCAACACGTTTGCCCCTTCACTCCAAAAAAAAAAAAAAAAAAAAAAAAAACGTCATAAATACCACCAACTACAGAGACCACGTGTAGAGGTGGGACCCACATGTTTTAAAAAGCAAATATTCCAAAGTGATTTGGACCCCACAATCCAGATCTGGTATTGAATACTGCGAGCTGACCTTTGAAGCTCAATCACGTCATCGATAGTGGAAATGAATCAAGTTCTCAAATGATCCACTCGGAGACGATCTACTCGTGGTCTCCGAGTGGATCAAATACTGCCGCTTATTAAATACCCTGCACCTCCATCGATTGATCTCCGAGTGGATCAAATGGAGAGGAGGGTGGCGATTATCGGAGCCGGAATCAGTGGCCTCCTCTCCTGTAAGTACAGTCTAGAGAAGGGTTTCCGTCCGATCGTCTTCGAAGCAAAAAGCAGCGTCGGAGGGGTTTGGACTCACACTGTAGAGACTACTAAACTCCAGACTCCCAAAGAAGCTTACAGGTTCTCGGACTTCCCATGGCCTTCTTCAGTGAAAGAAGATTTCCCTGATCACCATCAAGTCTTGGAGTATCTCGAATCGTATGCTCGTCATTTCGACATACTTCGCCACGTCAAATTCAATTCTAGAGTCATCAGCGTTCACTACGAGGGACCATCTGATGAAGAGATGGGATTATGGGATCTCTGGGGCGGTACTGGTGATCCCTTCAGTCCTAAAGGAAAATGGAATGTTACTGTGCAGGACACCCAGCATCAGGCCACTGAGGTACTTAACGGTTCTGTTATCGCCATTTAACGGCCATCAGTCACATCTGAGAAAAACCGGTCAGAATATTCTTATTTTCTTTTTTCCAGGTAACGGCTGTTACCGTTATAATGACCGTTTTTTCAAACCATGGTTACAATATACCCCACATCGGTGGATATACATACCAATAATCGGCTTGTTGATAATATCTAGACGTTTGAATTAAGTACCCAAAAACTATGCAAAAAACTTGAATCCAACGGCTAGAATCATTCTGAAAAAGTGCTAAAATCTATGGCTAGAGAAAACCAATCAGACCGATTTTGGATATGTATATCATTTAGTTTTAGACTTTTAGTGCGTTTCCACCTGTTTCCCCCTCCATAGCAACTTTGTTACAGACGCCAAGGTTCTAAATGGCCTCTTTACAACAGAACAAAGGTCCGTCAACGTTACTGTTATGACAGGGTCAGTCACGTCTGAGAAAAACGGTCAGAATATTATTATTTGGAAAAAGATGTAACAAGGTATGCCTGAAACTGTTCATTTGCGGAAGCGGCATTTTTTGTAGTCACCGCTGCCATCTGGGCCCACTGACCGCTTGGATGTTTATCCCACCCCTTGGTGGATATACATACCAAAAATCACCTTGATTGGTAGTCTATAACCATTAGATTTTAACACTTTTTAGCGCCATATAAGGCGTTCTTATAGCCGTTGCATACAACCATTTTTGAGTACTAAAACCAACGGCTACAAATCATTAAACAAGCTGATTTTTTGTATGAATGTCTATTAAAGGGTGGGCTAAACATCCATGCGGTCAGTGGGACCAGATGGTAGTGGTGACTACCAAAAATGCCGCTTCCGCAAATGAAACGATCTCAGGTATACCTTGTTACATCACGACCCTTATTATTTTTCAAATAGCGGGTGTTATAACACGGATATCCCGTTTTTTTTTTTCCTCGGTTCGGGGCATTAATGTTACAACGGCCGTTTTTCAAACCATGGATGAGCATGGTTCTGGATCAGGCGATCTGGATCAGGATTGGATCCCACCAATCCGATCCAAAAGTGGATCGTCTTGCCCCGAGATCACTGTTTCCCAAAGTAGTCCCACTTTGTCTCAGCCGAGATGGGCCGATCCTGTTTTGGATTAGACTGATCCGGATCGGGATCGGAGCCCACCGATAAAATTGTAAGCACGAACCACATAAAATTTTGAAAATAAGTAATATCAACTAGAATGTCAAAAGTTCTCAACATAGTGCTTTCTTGAAACAAGGTGTTCCAAGTGGAATTCGTGATCCTTTGCATTGGACGGTTCAGCGGCGTTCCAAATATTCCCGATTTTCCGCCAAACAGAGGCCCAGAAGCATTTGATGGTAAAGTAATACACTCTATGGACTACTCTGCCATGGATGATGCTAGTGCCACCAAATTCATCAAAGGAAAGCGGGTAACGGTCGTCGGATTACAGAAATCAGCACTGGACATTGCATCCGAATGCGCGACAGCAAACGGTGAGATTCGAATACAATGCAACTATGCATAACTGAAATAACGGTAATAACCACATGGTTTGAATCTGTATTTTGTTTGCAGGGGTGGAGCACCCTTGTACAGTGATATACAAGACTGAACATTGGAACGTTCCAAATTATCTTCCATGGGGTGTACCTCTTGCGCTTCTCTACCTAAATCGCTTCTCAGAGCTTATGTTCCATAAGCCCGATGAAGGAATCCTACTCAGTCTCTTGGCCACCCTGCTTTCACCTCTGGTAACCTCCAATCTCATACCATACAGAGCAATGTTTTCATACCCGGACCGATCATCGGACCGCTAGCTAATTTATATTTAATTATATGCATATAAACATAAATATCGACTATTTTTCTGTACGTGGATTTTCAGAGATGGGCATTTTCGAAATTTGTCGAAAGCTATCTCAAATGGAAACTTCCCCTGAAGAAGTACGGAATGATACCGAAACACAGTTTTTTCAAAGAAATTTCGTCATGTTTGATCTCAACTGTACCCGATAAGTTCTACGACAGAGTGGAAGAGGGAAGCATCATTTTGAAGAAATCGAAGAGTTTTAGCTTCTGCAAAGATGGATTGATGATTGACGGAGCGGTTGCACCTCTAGTGACAGATATGGTGATCCTTGGAACTGGATACAAGGGCGATGAGAAGCTCAAAAACATTTTCGCATCACCCATCTTTCAGAAATATCTAATGGGGTCGTCGACCACGACAGTTCCACTATACAGGTCTTTTCTATTTCTTAGATTAATTGTTTCATTCAGCCCCAGTGTCGCACCGATTTGTTTTAATGCAATATAATTTTATGTATTAATAATGCAGAGAATGCATCCATCCTCGAATTCCGCAATTGGCGATAATTGGATACTCAGAGAGTCTTGCAAATCTATATACTTCGGAAATGAGATGTCGGTGGCTCGCAAATCTTCTCGAGGGGACATTCAAGTTGCCCGGTATAAAAGAAATGGAAGAGAATGTGGTAAAGTGGGGGAAATTCATGAAGCGATACTCTGGCGAGTACTACCGGAGATCGTGTGTTGGTGTCCTGCACATATGGTACAATGATCAGCTGTGTAGGGACATGGGATGCAACCCCAAAAGAAAGAAGGGATTTTTTGCTGAATTATTTGAACCTTATGGACCCATGGATTACGCAAATCTCTCTTCTCATTAGTCGTTGAGATCAATTTAAACTTGTCACAATTTACATCTATTAGTGAATTACAGCCTCACGATCACTTGATCTAAGTGCTGTAGGCACTACTCAGTTGCACTACAGAAGATCATTTCCGGCTCAATATTGTGCTCAAGTGATTTGTGCAAAATAAGGCTAATAAGCCTGTCCGTTGCTTGTTCGACTTGTTTTGCAGTTTCGTGTTTGGTAATAACTGCAAGTTTGTTAGTGTCGATGGCACCCACATTTTGTAATCTTCGCCTTTCGATCATCACCACTTGATTCTTATTGAGCTTGTTTAAATCCACGGTTCTGATTGACCATAGATTACTCGTACAGAATCATGGAAATGCCATCAGAGTCCGTCTGTCCTGGTTGACGCCAGTGCTTTTAGATCATCAAAGCATGTTTTAAAAAGGGCAGTTAAAAAAGGGCTTTTCTATATAGTTGGGGGTAGTGTGTCACCCGAGATGAGGGGTTGTTTTTTAGCTGATATGGTCTTTAGGTTTGAATCTTTGTTGGACAACTAGTTGTTTGGCTGCTAGGCCTTTTGTTTTTTTGCTTCTTTTTATTTGTTCTTTTGAGATCTTCTCGATCTCCTTGTTATATATTTCTGCTGCAAGGTTATTACGTCATCACCAATGGTGGACAACTCCCATGCACTCACTTGCCACAGTTTTGCGATTACAAATTTATTGGTTGGGGACGTGCAAGTAGTTGCCAAGCCTTTACAAACTCTTTAAGAAAATGGATGCTAGCATGTGCAGCGCAAAAACTGTGGTAAGTGACTGCATTACAATTCACCGCATTTGCACCAGAGTGCAAAATGCATCCCAATGCACTGAACCAAGCAGGGCCCAACCCTTTCCCTTAATGCATCTTTGCAGCCCAATGCATTGAACCAAGCAGGGCCCACGCCTCTCCCTTAATGCATCTTTTAGACTCATGGAAAAAAAAAAAAAAAAAACCAAGCCCATGAATCACATTTAATAATTTAAATGTTAATGTAAATAAATCTACGTACATAGGACATTTTTTAATTAATTAAATGTTAATATAATAAAATCCTCATTCCTAGCCACTCTTATATATTAAACACTCAATTGTGGTAGGGGTTGCACCACCATTGATTCGAGGTTGACCATCAATGGAGAGACAGCTGGCAATAATCGGAGCAGGGATGAGTGGCCTTCTCGCCTGTAAGTACACTGCAGAGAAGGGTTTCCGGCCGATCGTGTTTGAAGCAAAATCCGGTATCGGAGGTGTCTGGACTCATACAGTAGAGACTACTAAGCTGCAGATTCCAAAAGAAGAATATGAATTCTCAGACTTCCCATGGCCTTCTTCAGTGAAAGAAGATTTCCCTGATCACCATCAAGTCTTGGAGTATCTCGAATCGTATGCTCGTCATTTCGACGTACTTCGCCGCATCAAATTCAATTCTAGAGTCATCAGCATTCACTACGAGGGCCCATCTGATGAAGAGATGGGATCATGGGATCTCTGGGGTGCTACTGGTGATCCCTTCAGTCCTAGAGGGAAATGGAACGTTACCATACAGGACACCCTGCATCAGTCCACTCGGGTACGTACCTATGTCGACATAAATCATATATGTGGAATATTAATCTCACGTGTAGCTTTTGTAAAATCAGATTTACCAAGTGGAATTCATAATCCTTTGCATCGGACGGTTCAGCGATCTTCCAAATATTCCCGACTTTCCGCCAAATGGAGGCCCAGAAGCATTTGATGGTAAGGTGATACACTCTAAGGACTACTCTGACATGGATGATGCTAGTGCTGCCGAATTCATCAAAGGAAAGCGGGTTACAGTCGTTGGATTTAAGAAATCAGCTCTTGACATTGCAGCCGAATGCGCAATAGCAAATGGTGCGACTTGAATATACTATATGCTTAAATGAAATAACCACACAAAATTGGATGATTGTAACCATTTGTCTAGAAAAAATCTATGGATCAGATGGTTATGATTGTTCAAATCAAGCTGATTTCGCAAAAAAATAGAAGTTGTCCATAGTTTATTTGTGTCACTTTATTAATTTTGTTAACAGGGGTGGAGTACCCTTGTACACTGATATACAAGACTGAACATTGGACCGTTCCCAATTACATTCCATGGGGTGTACCTATTGCGTATCTATACCTCACTCGTTTCTCAGAGCTTATGGTCCATAAGCCCGGCGAAGGACTCCTGCTCAGTCTCTTGGCCACCTTGCTTTCACCTCTGGTAATTAAGCTCCTCCTATCACACACACACACACACACACACACACACAAAGACTCAAGGGAGAGACCTCCTGAAATAAAACCATCCTATGGCCCTCTAGGGGACCCTTATATCCTAGGTGGGGTTTGGGGGCAGCACCCTTATATCCAGCTAGGGCCATCAATATGGGTATCTATTCATCCAAATACTCAATCACCAGCACATGTTTACATGCATAGACAACACCCATGTCCATATACCATATGCGTGTTTTTTTTTTTATAAGGTAAAGCAATATATTTATAAGAAAACGGATAAACAAGACAACTAGGAGGACGAGGAGGCCTCCAAAGAAACAAACAAACAGAGAAACTAGCTGCCCTTACACATGATAGACTCCTATCTGAATATTAAGTCCTCAAATGCCAGACCTTAACATTCCTTAAATAATTTGGACCTAGGAAGAGGTAGGCCTTGATAGAAATCACAATATCTAGAGAGGATGTCTCCTTGCCTTGAAAGATCCTCTGTTCCTGTCGTTCCAGAGGCCCCACCAAACTACTAACGGCAGAAGGCTCCATAGTCTACGCCGGCAAGGAGGGAAGCACTGAGAGGCCTAACTCCCTATAGTCAGACTAACATATGCATGCATGTGTTCTCTAACAAACATAAATCAAGATTAGTAACGAAATAAAACAAAAGCTATTACTTCTTAAGTTTCTTTTTCGTTTTCCCTCCCGACAAATGAAACAAATTTGGATGTGGATGTACAGAGATGGGCATTTTCGAAATTCGTCGAAAGCTATATCAAATGGAAACTTCCCCTGAAGAAGTTTGGAATGGTACCAAAACGCAGTTTCCTCCAAGGAATGTCTTCTTGTTTGATCTCAATTGCACCGGATAACTTCTATGACAGAGTGGGAGAGGGAAGCATCATTTTGAAGAAGGCGAAGAGTTTTAGCTTCTGCAAAGATGGATTGATGATTGATGGAGAGATTGCACCTCTAGAGACAGATATGGTGATCCTTGGCACTGGGTACAAGGGCGATGAAAAGCTCAAAAACATTTTCGAATCCCCCACCTTTCAAAAATATATAATGGGGTCATCAACAGCAAGGGTCCCGTTCTATAGGTCTTTTTCATTTTCTTAGTTAAAAATGTTTCATTCAGCTCAATGTCGCACCGATTTGTTTTAATTTGAATTTTATGGAATAATGCAGAGAATGCATTCATCCTCATATTCCTCAATTGGCAATAATTGGATACTCAGGGAGCCGCTCGATTCTGTATACTACGGAGATGAGGTGTCGGTGGCTTGCACATCTGCTCGAGGGGACGTTCAAGTTGCCCAGTATAAGAGAAATGGAAGAGAATGTGGTGAAGTGGGAGAAATTCATGAAGCGATACTCTGGCGAGTACTATCAGAGATCTTGTTTGGGTGTCCTGCATATATGGTACAATGATCAGCTATGTAGCGACATGGGATGCAACCCCAAAAGAAAGAAGGGATTTTTTGCAGAACTATTCGAGCCTTACGGACCCATGGATTACACAAATCTTTCTCCTCATTGAGCGGTGAAGATCGATTTAAACTTGTCATGTACAACTTATATCTACCAGTGAATTTCATCTAAGTGCAGGTACTACTTCTCAGTTGCACCAGTGGGCCAGAAAGAGTGTACTACGTCGCAATTTGAGGGACTTCCGCATCAAAATTTTGATACAGAAGTCTATATCCATTCTGGTTTCCACTGAAGATTATATATATATAGTCCCTCTTAGGGTTCTCTCTTGACAGAGTCGGATTTCCTCCAAAGCAATGGAAGGTCTGGTTCGATGCTCAGCAAACTACGTTCCCTTGTCACCTATAAGCTTCTTAGAGCGATCGGCTAAAGTTTACAGAGATAGAATCTCTCTTGTTTACGGCACTGTGAAGTATACATGGAGTGAAACGCTAGAACGATGTACCAGGCTCGCTTCTGCTTTGACGACCCACTTAGGAATTTCGAACGGGGACGTCGTAAGTTTATGTTTTTTTCATTAATTTCTTCTATTTTTCTTTTCTGGATTGTCGTTAGGTTTGGCAGTTTTTGACAGTTGATTGTTGTTTGATTTCCGCCTAGCATTCCTCCTCAAATTAAATAACTCAAACTCAAACCTATGAGGGGTCCGTATCAGATATTCCATAACTTAGAAAAGTTGCTTACAGCCCACAATATGAGCCACATGGCATATTCTTATAGATTTCTCACCATATGGATGTTTGGCCCATGGTTTTAAAAATGGCCGTTATAACGGACGGATTCAGACCTCCTCCGTTACGTTATGAACCGTTAAAATGCTGAAAAATAACGGTTGTTATTTTTGTTATGACGCAGATATTTTCGGTGATAACGAAAATAACGACCGTTGTTTTCTGAAATTTTTTGTGAAAAAGGCCGTTATTTCCGTTATTTTACTGTTTTTTATGTTATTTTCCGTTTTTAAAATTTGAATTTCAGTGCCATTTTTTCGTTACTTCCATTTTTTCCGATTTTGCCCCTGAGCGTTACAATTCGTTATAAGGGATGACTTGGAACATTGGTTGATGCCTCTATCTAACTAACTTGTAATAAATTGAGCAGGTCGCTGTACTAGCCCCAAATGTCCCAGCATTGTATGAGCTACATTTCGGTGTCCCAATGGCTGGAGCTGCTATTAGTCCACTTAACATACGATACGACTCAGCCATGGTGTCGGTCCTCTTGGAAAACTCAGAAGCCAAGGCCATCTTTGTAGACTACCAGTTCCTCGAAGTTGTCCATGTAGCACTCAACCTTCTCTCCACTACAAAAACTGATAAGCCACCCTTCTTGGTTCTAATCACTGAATCCGATAAACCATCCTCTACCCTTAGTAACACCAACTTCACTTCTGGTAACCTAATTGAATACGAAACTCTCCTAGCAAGGGGACAACCTGAATTTGAGATCAGACGGCCAAAAGATGAATGGGATCCTATCTCATTAAATTACACTTCTGGCACAACATCAAGCCCCAAAGGAGTTGTTTACAATCACAGAGGTGCTTATCTCAATTCTCTTGCAACAATTCTTCTCAACAGTATGGGCCCCATGCCCGTGTACCTATGGACTGTCCCCATGTTCCACTGCAATGGTTGGTGCCTTCCCTGGGGTGTAGCAGCTCAAGGTGGCACCAATGTCTGCCTCAGAAATGTCTCTGCCAAGGACATTTTCGATAACATTGCTCTTCACAAGGTGACCCACATGGGTGGTGCACCCACCGTCTTGAACACGATGGCTAACGCACCGATCAGCGAACAGACGCCACTTCCACTGAAGGTAGTGTTGGATTTAACCTCGTTCGTCATTACCCATAAGTTCTTTCCTACTTATAATTATACTGTTGCTTAATCCGAATTATATTCACAGGTAGAAGTAATGACCGGTGGTGCACCCCAACTCCACAGGTCCTTCTCAAGATGGAGGAACTGGGTTTCAATGTAACTCATTGTTATGGCATGACAGAAACTTACGGTGCAGGGACCAATTGCACGTGGAAGCCTGAATGGGATTCCTTGCCCCCCATTGAACGGGCAAAGATGAAGTCTCGACATGGGTTCCACCATCTTGCAATGGAGGAGATTGATCTAAAAGATCCGGTTACCATGAAGAGTGTACCACCAGATGGTACAACCTTGGGTGAGGCGATGTTTAGAGGCAATACTGTGATGAGTGGGTACTTTAAGAATTTGGAAGCAACGGAGGAAGCTTTTAAAGGTGGATGGTTTCGAACCGGGGACGTGGGTGTGAAGCATCCAGATGGTTATATAGAGGTAAAAGACAGGTCAAAGGACATAATCATTTCTGGGGGTGCGAAAATAAGTACGTTCGAGGTAGAATCGGTGTTGTTTAGTCATCCATCGGTTCTTGAGGCTGCTGTTGTTGGGCGGGAAGACAATGATTTGGGAGAGACAGCCTGTGCATTTGTGAAGCTGAAGGAGGGTTGCAGTGGGAGTGCTGAAGAGTTAATCAAGTTTTGTGAGGATCGCTTGCCATATTATATGGTTCCCCGAACTGTAGTTTTCGAGGATTTGCCCAAGACTTCGACAAGAAAGACACAGAAGTTTGTTCTGAGAGAGAAGGCAAAGGCAATGGGTATGGGTAGTCTTACTAGACTCTAGTTTTTAGACTTGTATGTCAAATCTCATGGCCAATGGGGTTCCGGACTGGCCTATGTGCCAAATCTGACGGACATGAAGTTGAGTAGTATAATAAATTAAAGGGCTTTTTTGCTTTACCCCCTTACTTTATTGATGCAATTTGCATCTCACCCAATGTTTTCAAAATATTTGTGTCTCACCCTTTGACCATGGTCAACGTCGTGGACCATAGACTATCATGGACAGACATCCCAATATTTTGTAAATGACTATAATGACCTTGGGTGAGACGCAAATATTTTAAAACCATTGGGGGGTAAAGCAAAAGATCTTTTTTTTTTTTGAGGATTTTTTTTTGTGTTTTGAGGATTGTGAGCTCAAAACCTTTCTTCATTTACTTTTGGCCCTACCGTAGGTGGACCTACAGACCAAAAATTAATCTAATTGTTACTTTTTAAGTATTGGATTAGAGTCGTTTTCCTTTGTTGATTTTATCCGTAGATTTTGAACATTATTTGGGGTACAAAGATCCAATGGTTTGAAATCACTAATCAGGCTGATATTTGATATGTAGCACCTAGCGATGGGCCCAACATCCGTACGGTTAGTGACCTGTAAGAATGTACCACGTGGCTCATATTGTGGTCCCTCGTCATCATTGATGAGGGACATTAACGTGCTTAACAACCTGTGTAGGTGAGTTCCTTTTATAGTTCACAATCCTCAAAAAAAAGGTTGAGCTCACAATCTTAAAATAGAAAAAAAAACCTGAAAAAGAAATTTTCTTTTGCTTGCCCCCCTTATGTTATTGATGCAATTTGCATGACAACCAATGTTTTAAAAATATTTGTGCCTCACACAAGGTCATTATAGTGATTTAAAAAATATTGGGATGTCCATCCAAAGACCCTCTATGGTCAAAGGGTGAGATGCAAATATTTTTAAAACATTGGGTGAGATGCAAATTGCATCAATAAAATAAGGAGGTAAAGCAAAAATGCCCGAAATTAAATAAGGGGGAATTAGCAATGAATACCTGGTTTTATAGCCATTAAATTTGAGTACCCCAAATGATGATCCAATCCCGCAGCTAAAAATTAACCCGCATGAAGACATACTCAAAATCCAACGGCTTGAAATCACCAATTGGGCTGATTTTGGTATGTAAGATCACGTAGGAATGTTGGAGAGTGGCCACATGGCTCATTCAGCTGTCTTTTTAAGATCTTTTGCTCAGCTAAAGACATCTTTGAGGAAAAAATGGACTGAAAAGAGAAAGGATAGATCCTAAATTTTGTGAAAACAAAACCGTTTTTCATTGGGGGGAGCTGCAATCACCATGTGTGAAAGAGGGTTAAGATAACTATGAAAGGGCACAAGAAACCCCTAATTTTGAGCAATTTAGAGTAAGTAATTCTTCTTGTCTCCTTCATCTTTTTTTTTCAGTATATTTCTGTTGATCTGTAGTTTATCCAGTACGCTGTGTTAATTTTAATTTGAAAGCTATGTTTTGATTATATTAAGTCAAATAAATTTCTATTTTTCTTTTTGTTGTTATTTCCCTTTTGTTAATGGAAAACATGGTTCGCGCAAATGTGGAAATTTTTAGATTTCCACCATGTCTTCTTAAATGTTAGTGTGTGGGGTGGATTATACTTATAGAATGCTAGCCGGTCCATATGGACCCATAATTGAGTCGCACGGCAACCAGCCATGGCAGTGTACACTGAACCGTAGCAAGGGTTCGGGTGTTTCATTCTTGTGGGATCCATGGAAATCTTAGCTCGCTTTTTATGAGGAGTCATTTGGGGGACGTCTTGGGCTCTTATTTTAGTGGTTTTTGGGTGTTCATCACAGCCAATTTTAGGTTGTATTTGGGTAAGAAAATCAGGGTATAAAATTATATTTTTGTCGATTTATCATGGGTTAGGTATAGGGAAGGGGACAATTGATTTTGTGGACCCACTCATGTCTGGAAATAGGTCAGCCATCGCTGTGATTTTCAATGAGAGGTGAGCCTCTGTTTTGTTTCAGCGAACTAAACCCAAAACAGAGGAAGACGTTAGGAAGAAGATGGAAATTTGTTGAAAAAAAAAAAAAAAAAAACAGAAAAAAAAAAGAAAAGAATATGGGCCTTCAAAGAAAGGCCCACATATGACCAAGGGGAAAGCCCATAGGGTTGACTGTTTTTTACTTCTTAAAGCTTAAAGAAAAAGATAAATGGGCCAAACATTTATAAGATCAGTGGTCACAAATAGAGTCCCACCTCTTTTATGCACACAAATCCAATGGGTAGATCTAATCAGGCGGAAATTTGGAGTGTAGGGTCCACCTAGGGGTGGGCCCAACATCCGTACGATCAATGATCAAAATTTGTGGACCACGGGTCTGATCGAATAGTCGCGGGCTGGTGGGGTCGTATTTGGTAGACCCAAGTTCGGGGGTGTGGCGTGACACAAAACCAAATCGATCAGCATCAAATTATATGACTAACAATGGTTTTAGAACCAACCATTATATGAACACCCTTTTTGTGAGGTGTCAAATGTTTGGGAGACGATCAGAATACCAACACTATATTTAGGGAGTTAAAAAGAGCAAACTTGCCCAACTTATAATAGAATAAAATCATGAAATGCCCATAAACAAAGGTACACGGGCGTCCAAATGACATTTAACACAAACAATGGAACGGCACCACATTCTGCACCGGATTAATTTTGGGTAGGATTAACCTTATTTTAACTGATAACTTAAACACAAACTTGAGTTTTACACCATTAGTAGCAGAAGGTCATCCAGGCAGGCAGTAACCTTCATTAGTCTTTTCTAAGATATTCTAAAGCTAGCTGGAGTTCGAACTATGTCCCCTCCTTTGATTTTGGTCCCCCCTAGCAAGCTAGCACCACATTCTGCACCCGATCGACCTTAATTCGCGTACGATTGACCTTATTTTAACTGATAACTTAAACATATAAACTTGAGTTTTGCACCGTTAAGTTGCAAAATGTCATCCAGGCAGCAACCCTCATTAGTCTTTTCTAAAGACTTTAATGTGAAAACCATTTGGATATTCTAAAGCTGGAGTTCGAACTATATCCCCTCCTTTGATTTTCGTCCACCTGAAAAAAACAAAAATGGATCAATCTTCTCCATGTGTCTTTGTCTTCCTCTTCACAACTTTAAAAACACGCTTTACCTGTACTTGGAGACCAAGACATGTAGAAAGATGATCATCACCTCCCTGGTGAACTCTGCTCCTGCGCATCTCCTCGGTCCACTACCAAAAGCCTTGAAATCCTTCGTTGTAGTATTTGATCCCAAGTCCTATTATATATTGCAAAACAGATCACTCAGGCAAAAGATTAATCTCAGGGTCCTATTTTATATTACAAAACGAAAATCAGGAAAAAAAAAGGATAGAAAGAGCAGTGACCAAGCCCATTTTTTCTAGCCGCGCGTTGGACCAGAATACCCAAACGGTTAGAAGACACCAACCAGGCTGTTTTTTTATTTATTTATTTATTTATTTTTATCAATAGATCCTCTTATGGATGGATCAAAGATGAAACCAACCAACTTGAGAAAATCAAGTGAATTAACCGTTTAGAGAGCGGGAAGTAGTGAGAGAGAGAGAGAGGAGATTACCTTCCATCGCCATGGATTGAAGGCAAGGGGATCTTCAAACTTTTCAGGATTCAAATGAGTAGCTGAAGGAGGAATCAATATTGTCCAGCCTGCTGGAATTGTATACCCTACAAGGGAATTATTCCGGCTGCGTGTAAATCATGTGTCTTGAAGTCGAACTACAAATCAATATATACCACCCTAATTTATTGTGTGCGTACCCTTTATTTCGATATCTGTTATTGCTCTTCTTAAAAGCATGGGCGCAACGTTCGCCAGCCGAAGTGTTTCGTTGATAACCTGTAATCCAAAGAAAAATTTCAAAGACCATGCTCTACTTATATAGAAACAACAGGAACATTGTGATGTAAAAGAAAAATGTAATGAGAAACTCACGTGAGATGTAAAAGTCATCGATTTATATTCTTCCCATGTGGTTGTCGAATTCACATTTACCCTTCTTTTAAGAATTGCCTCGTGTTCATCCTGATAAATGATGATCGATCCATGTTTAAATTAAAATCATATCAATCGTAGGATTAAGTAGTAAATTGAGGGGTGTAGAATGTTAAAATGTTGCATCACGTACCGTCAGTTCCTTGAGTACTGAAGGGTGATCTGTCAGTAACTTCATGGCTGAAGTTAGAGTTGCTGAAGTCGACTTGAAGCTGACAAACAGAAAGGAGAACAGCATGTAAACAATGAAGTCCTCTGTTAAGAATTTCTCATCTTTCATGTCTCGGATGGCATGGTCAAGCAAACCCCCATGACTCCTCTCAGGCGATGCTCGTCTCTCCCTTAACATATCCTTTATCATCTTTAACATCTTCTTCTGGGCCTGAATGTGGTTTGAAGTCATCAAGAGCTAGCAACTACCATTTGAGAATTGATTTGTCCAAAAGAAAAAAAAAAAGAGGGTTTTCTCAAATTACGTACCTTCAAAGATTTATAGAAAGTAGTTCCAGGGATGTTCAAGGGGAAGGACAAAAGACATCGTGTGATTATGTTTATGGTCTGACTCAAATTCTCGCAAGACTTGCTTGAAACATCACCGAACAGCAGCTTAAAAGTCAAATTAGATATCATCTGTATAAACACCAGAGACGTGTTATAACGTTATATACTTGTCGCAAGACACATATCCATGCATAATTTAAAGGAAATCGAAGGGTGTACGTACATTTGAAGTGGCGTCCCTCACTTCCACGGATGCTTGGCTCGACCAAGATTCTAGGCTTCCACCTGCCATCTCTTCCACTTGAGGGAGTATCCTTTCTTTTAGACTTTCAAGACCAAAGTGATTCATAAACATGTTTCTGCGGTACTTGTGAGCTTCACTTGATGCGGTAACCAAATCACCCGATTGTTCCCCAAAGATCTTTGCATAGGAGTCCAAGTACCAGGACTCCACCAACTTACCTTCTTGTTGCAAGATGAAATGGTTGAATTCCGCGTCGGTTGATATTACCAACGGACGAGCTGCCACGCTAGTTCGGAACAATGGTCCGTATCTGAAATGTGATAAAAAGTACATGCAAGCAAGTTACACATCAACATTTAATTGAAAAAATACACGGCTGAAAAACTCGATCTCTCTCACCTTGCTACTCTCTTCTTGATGAAATCTGGAACATCTATGGAGTGGCTGGGCATAAAGAACTCAATGGACTCTCCAATTAGTGGAAATCCCATAGATCCTGGAGGGAGTATACCTTTGCATCTCGGATTCCTCCATCTATATACCCAATGGGTGGTGATTATGATAAGCAAGGGTATAACACATAAAGCAACGGACCACATGATCGACGACGACGACGAGTACTGTTTTGTTGATCGAGAAGAAGCTGATCGAATGTGGGGAATAGAGAAGATCAATCTAAAGATATTTATCTCATGAAGAAATGTAGAGTGCTACTTAAATAGACTTGGGGAGGAGATCATTTCTCATGTTGGTTTTAATACATTAACTTTTGATTAATCAAACCGATTCTAGGTAGCTTTGAATTATCCTGCAACCTGTTACAACGATGTAAGATTATGATGAACCGTTTAAAACGAGCTATTGTGACTGATGTGACTGATCGACCATTTATTATCTCAATCTCAAGGCTTGTTCATATCTTTGGATGATTTGATTAGATTTAGTTTCTACTCTTAGATAGGTTTATTTTCTATATAAACATTTGATTAGGAAAAAATTTTAGATGCAGAGGACTTTGGATGCAGCCGATGCAATGGAGTCTCGTGGCCCTACATGGTTCAATTTTTGGAGCCCACCCCTTGGTGGATATGTGTACGAAAAATTAGTCTCGTTGATTTTATCTATGCATAGTTTTTAGTACTTTTTTAAGATTGACTGTAACCGTTGGATTCAAGTATTTTTTTTGCATATCTTTTGGACACTTAATCCAACGGCTATATATTATCAACCAATCTGATTTTTAGCATGCATATCCACCAAGGGGTGGGGTACACATCCATGCGGTTTGTAGGCCCCAAAAAATGAGCCATGTAGGGCTACGAGATCCCTCTGCATCGACTGCATCCAAAGTCCTCCGCATCTAAAATTTTTCCCTTGATTAGGGTCAATGTATGTCACCAAAGTACTCAATAAATCTTAAACTTTTAATCTGAGCTATTGTTCTTCTAAGAATCAGCTGTCGATTCAGCACTTTATTCTAAGTACATCTTCAAGTTGACCTCCTCTTTTTTGTTATATTTTCTTTAAAGATACAAAACAACCAAATCCATTTATCCATATCCCTCTCACACTTCCATTAAAGCAGTCTCATCATGTTGTTTGGTTAGCATTGCCATTTTTTTTAATAGTGTATTAGAGCTATTGTTCTTCTAAGAATAAACTGTCGATTCAACAATTTATTTCAATTACACTTTCAAGGTGACCACCTCTTTTTTGTTATATTTTCTTTTAAAAAACAAAAAAAAAAAAATCCTAATCCATTTTCCCGCATCCATCTCTAACCTCACATCAAAGTCTCGTTAAAGTCCATCAATCTCATCATATTTTATTATTTTTCATCTTGAGACATAAATTTTAAAGCCTTTTTTTTTATAATTGATTCTAGCCATTGGATTCAAGCATATTTTTTTAATACTTGCTTCTAAATCCAGCGACTAGAAATCATTAGTCAGGTAGATTTTTAGTGAGTTAACGTTCATCCACCAAACCAAACTGGTTAATTGATGTGGTAAGTGGGTAGACCACGAAAGTCCTACATGTGGGGTAGGCTTCTGGGAGGACGATAAAACGACAAAAATTTTGGACATTCACTTAATATTGTTAGGTATAGATGCTTTTAAGGCTCTTTATTTTGGGCCTCACATTCGCAAAAGAAGAAAAAAAAAACATTTCCATTAGATTGAAGCATGTTTCTAGATACTCAAATCCAACGGCTAGAAATCACCAATCATGCTATTTTTTGCGTGTAGGTACAGTTGTCGGTGAGCCAAACATTCATACAGTAAATATTATTTTCCATGATAAATGCGTCTAGCTACCATACCAAAGGAGCATTGCACCGGCTCAATGATGTAAATATGCACAATAAATACCATCTTCCTTAATAAATGATATGTGGAAGCAAAATAAACGATTATTTCAGGACATTCAATGCACTGTCAAGACATTTAATTGGTTATCTACCAAAAGTGGCAAGTAGGGGCACAATATAATGAGAAGATGTAGACACATGAGTATCTCATGTAATCATAGAATCCTATGGCTAATTATCAACCCCTGAAAATACTAAATCCAACGGCTAGAAATCACCAATCAAGCTGATTTTTTGGTCTGTAGGTCCCCCCAATGGTGGTGTTGGATGCTTTTTGTATCCAACACCGTTGGAGACCAATGATCACATGGATGTTTAGCCCATCCGGTCATCCTTAATGGACCTACGGACCAAAAATCATTCTGATGGTTTAATTATAACCATTAGATTTTAATCTTTTTCATGGGTTGATTTTCAACTGAGGGATTCAAGCATTATTTCGAGGTACTCGAATCCAATGATTATAAATTACCAATCGGGCTGAATTATCGTATATAGTTCCACTTGAGTATGCCACGTGGCATTTTAGGTGGTGCACCCATATGCCTAGATTAAAAAAAATTGCCAATATCCAAGTTTTTCTCACTCTTGCCTCCACTTTGACAGTGTTATGTTAAGTTGAGCCTGATGGCGCTAGTAATACTGTACATGAAGGCATGATTCCGCAGTTGATGTGAGATGAGTATCCCATTTTTGTATTGTGTGTGTTTCTTTTGCCCTAGAGCATAGTCCAATCGGTGTGGATCTGTGGACGTACCTCAATCTAGTGGGAACCACGTAAATCTCTGTGTTGTGGTTGTTTGCATCTTTGTCTTTTTGTTTGTTCTTCCCAACAGATAGTTGCTTGCCGCCTTGCACAAAATCTTGGCTCAAGCACTATTGGCGTGGTGTTCAGATTTTCTTAGACACATGTGACACACAGCTTCACTGATATTGGATGCTTTACACTACAACTATCCGAGAAAAAAGTTTTGATTTGAGTGTCTGGGCTGCACCTAAAATCAGCTTGATTGATTTTTTTAGGCATTGGATCTCAGTACCCCAAAATAATTCTCGAATCTGATAGTTGAAAATCAACTCATGAAAAAGAATAAAATCCAACGGTTAGAAATTACAAATCTGCTCATTTCTGGTATGCAGGTCCACTTAGGGATGCTTCAAACATCCATATGATCATTGATATTAAGAGTGTTCCACTTGCGCTTTTAGGTGTGGCCTAGACGCCTAGATAAAAAAAACGCCAGAATCAAATTTTTTTTTTCCAATTATCCTTTCTCTATTGTTGACAGAGTATTTTTCTAATTTAATTTAGGATATTTTGGTAACACCCCCTGAAATTTGAAAGTAATTAGGATTACCCCCTTATACGTTCAAACTCTAAGATTATCCCACGTGACCTAATTTAACCATAATTTTACTAATATTTTAACTTGACAAGCCTCATGCACCTAAAAGCGCATGTTAAAGTAGGTCAAAGGAGGTAATCCTAAAGTTTGAAAGTTTAAGGGGTATTACTAATTATTTTCAAATTTCAGGGGGTACTACTAAAATTTTCCTTTAATTTAGAAGCTTGGGCGCCTCTGGTTCTTCACGATCTGGGTGATGGCACATATCTAGGGCCGCAACCCGATGCGTTCAACCGCCCATTTCTAATTTTGTTTTTCTCGTATAAGTGCTGTCGAGCAACAGAGCTCAACCGCGCATTTCCATCCAACACGTGAACGTACCCGACAACATTGTTATAACATTATTCCTCAAAAAAGTTTAAATTTCAAAATTAGAATCAGCGTTGTCAAGTATGATGATGTAGAGCCGCTATAAGCATCAAGCTTTAACAGGGGCCGTTAGAATGATATAACGGATTGGAGGAGTTATCGTTTTTTCGTGCAAAGGGGCAAAAATGGGAAAATAAGGGAACCCCAAGGTTTGAGTGCCGGTGGCCAGTACTCCACGGGCAGGCGTTATTTTAAGTAACAGGCGTTATTTTAAGAATATTTTTTCAGAAAGTAAAGGTCATTATTTTCGTTACAACGGTCCTTGTCTTCAAAATTTTCTGAGCGTAAAATGGTACATAATGTGAACCCCAAGGTTTGAGTGCCGGTGGCCAGTACCATGGTTCGAAGTCTCGGGTGATCCCGAGTTGGATCGGGCGATCCAGACCGGGATCGGAGCCATCCGAGACAAAAATCCAATGTTTGTCTCGAATCGCACTGGATCGTCCGATCCAAGTCTCTGGATCGGTTGGATCGCCCTTTGGATCCGTTGGATCGGGCGATCCAACCGAGTTAAACCGATCCAACTCGGTTTAGGATTTTTTTACATTTTTTAGTATTTTTTAGGATTTTTTTTTTCCGTCTCGGGATCACTGTGGATCGGACTGATCCAGTCAGCTTCCTAATGTTTTATGTGTTTTCTAATTATATGATTTCTTTTCTGAATTTTTATGATTTTTTCTGATTTTTCTACAATTTTTTGAATTTTTTCTTCATTTTTTAACATTTTTTAGGGTTTTTTTTTTTTCGTCTCGGGATCACGGTGGATCGGACTGATCCAGCCGATCCAACTCGGGATCGGAGGGGTCCGATCCAACCGCCGATCCCGAGACTTTGAACCATGGCCAGTACTCCACTCCTCCAAAAAAGTATGTGGTTCTGAGTTCAACTCTCTTTGGGACCACTCTACAGAAAGAGTAGGGTAATAAGTGGCTTAGTCCATATTAACTCTCTTAGTACACTCCGGCACGAATGGGGGGGCACGTATGGGGGAGCCAGGATTTTGTTCAAAGGTGGGTAAAAGCATGGTTTTAAAAATGGCCATTTAAACGATAACGCCCCAAGCCCGTATCCGTTAAAACTGTTTAAACACGTTTTATCGGTTTTGAAAAAAACGGCCGTTTTTTTCTTTTAGCGGCCGTTAAAATTGTTTAAATGGCCGTTTTTGAATTTCAGAGCCATTTTTTCCGTTAAAATCGTTAAAACCGTTAAAATTCGTTAAATTCCATTTTTTCTCTTTTTGCCCCTGCCCATTTCAATCCGTTTAAACGGTTTAAACGGTAACGCCCCCAGTCCATTTAATTGTTAAAACGGCCTCCTTTAAACCTTGGGTAAAAGTATACATTTTCAGGGTGGTCAAAATTGTACTTTGAAAGAAAAAAAAATCCTTAATAAATTTCTAAAGACTGCCCACCTCACCCCTTCCTGGCTCTGCCATTGCCGGCATGTGTGGAAGGGGTGACTATCGTGCCCCGGGGGACTAGTCGGGTGCTCTAAGAGGTCCAGATACCCACGGTTTAAAAAAAAAAAAAAAAAGGTACATAATGTAACGATGGAGGTCCGGATTAGGGTTGCAAGCCGACGTTAGGGTTATGTCGGGCTAGCTGGCCCTTTCAGAACTTGGGTTGGGTTCGGGTTGGATTTTTAGTAACCTGATCAAATTGAGTTGGGCTAAGGTTGAGGCTCAGCCTAACCCAACCAACCCGAACCCGACATACAAACTACAGATATGTATTAGTATACCGACAAATATCCACCCTACATTTTGGCAAATGCAGCAACCCATGGATGTTTGTCTTTAACAAACTACAACCCTTGTGTGAGATTACAAAATGCACTTGAAACCAAGGTTTAAAAAACGGCCGTTATAACTGATTCGGACCTACCTCGTTACGTTATGGACCGTTAAAACGCCCAGGAAATAACGGCCGTTATAACGAAAATGACGGCCGTTATTTTTTCGTTATAACGAAAATAACGATCGTTATTTTCTAGAAAATTTTGTGGAAAAAAGGCATTTATTTTCATTTTTTTCCGTTATTTTCCATTTTTGAAATTTTGAAATTCAAAATTTGAATTTCAACACCATTTTTTCCTTTTTTTTTCCATTTTTGCCCCTGAGTGTTTTTTTCGTTATAATGGAAAAAACAGTAACTCCCCCAATCCATTATACCGTTATAACGGTCCCCTTTAAAACCTTGCTTGAAACTACATTTTGGCATTTTATGTGATCAGTGGATATTGAAAATATCACGTTTTTTTTTTTTACGATTATTTTTTATTTTTTCTTTAGCAAATTTTATCACGCATTTGAGTTAATGAACTTTTCCCTTATTATAAAAATATCATATTTTTTTCATGAAGTGTTGGAAATGAACCTATTATTTAATGGTTAGATACTGGTTATTGTATTGACCAATAAATTATTTTGATATGAAAAAAATTTAGCAATCTTTCCAACCAAAAATAATTTAAGAAATTGACCAACCCGATAGGGTTGGGCTAGGGTTGGAAAATCTAGGCCGGACCTTGGGTTAGGGTTGACCCCCAACCTGACCCAACCCACCTGAGTTGCAGCCCTATTCCAAATCCGTTTTAAGGGCTGTTATTTTCATTATAATGGCCATTTTATAAACCATGGTAAGCATTGTTCTACAGCATTGTAGAGCAAAAATGAACTCAAGAAAATTCTATCAAAAAAATTCTCATTTTCCGTTGATGATGTGTTTCGAGTGGCTAATGAGAGGAAGCATGATAAATAGCTCAAGTCTAAAAGGCAATCTTTATTTGATGTGTTTTGAGGGTTTTCCAAGAAACAAGTTATTTCCAAAACACGCCCAAATGGCATATATTTTCTCCAAATTACGTTAACAACGCACGTTCAAACATGTTGTAATTTGATTATTAATTATTATTATTATTTATCTATGAAATCCTAATGCAACACATCATGGGATGTTTGCTCGTCACTATCACTGTATATATTTTTAGGCTTGATAATGCATCATCTCTTAAAAAGTGTCATATTCTTCCATGGAACACAGTTTCCATTCATTGTCGTGGCAATTCACCCCAAATATAGTGGTTGAAGATTTTCAAGGAATGAAAAGTATATTTTGTTAAGATATGATTTTTAGGTAGTAGTCCTTGTTATTTAGCTTAGAGTAGAGATTTTTTTTTCCCTTTGTTTTTCTCTTCGACTATGTTTGGTTCACGGAAAATATGAATTTTGGAGACTATTTTTTCCTGCAAATTTCTAAAATGCTTGTTTGGTTCATTCCATGAAAAAAAAAACCTTGAATAAAAAAGGACTTTTGGAAAAATAAAATAGGAAAACCAAAAGAAAGAATTAAAGACGGTCCGTTGATTTTTTGAAGTTGCACCACAACTTTATTTTACCTCGAGGCCCGATACCATGAGTAAATTTTCATACCCGGACCATCGAGACAGTCAAAGAACCGGTTCACTGGGTCACTGGTTCAACCACCGGGTCGGGTAGGGTTTAATAACATTGACCATGACAACTCCTTCCTCACCATCTCTTTCCAACCAGGTAACGTCTTTTATGTTCATCATTCTCTTTCGATGCCACGCAAGAATGCGTAGCCACAAAACATGATAGAGTACCTTATTGGCACATTTGTAGGAGAGAAATCGTTCATTTTCTCCTCAGATTAATGACATAATTTGATCGAGCTTCCCCTCACTCGTCATGACCTGGGTTAGATAATAATAATTTTGATAAAAAATATTTATTATTATCTAGGTTATTTTGAAAGAAAAAAAACTGTTACCATTCTTTTACTTCAGATGTTAACTCTCATGACGGTGCCATTAAGTAACTGTTTAAACGGATGACCTAGAACCTTGGTTGAGCCCTCAATCTTACTAATCTATATATCTATACTATAGCAGAGAAGCGAGCAGCATCGTTCTCTCTCCTCCACATCAAGTTGATGTGGCACTCTCTCATGCAGAGTGCAATGTCAACAACCTAAAATTCTCTTTCCTCTCTCATCCACTTGAGTCTACCCTATATTTTTGTCTTTTCCAAAAACACCCATTGACACTTTAAGTAATGCACCTCAAACATTAAAGACTTTTTAGACTTTCTAACCAACTCAATTTATTTTTCTTTAAAATCTCAATTATTTATTCATTAATTCTCTCTTTTATTCTTAAATTATTTATTCCTTCGTTCTTAAATTCGTCTTTTTCAACGTCTCTTAACTCCCTTTTATTTTTTTAAAACATAACATTCACAACCTTCTATTTATGTTTCAATCAAAACGTTTATCCCATTACCACCGCCTTCCATTATGGCCTTCTAATGGCTTTCCATCTCCTTTAATTTTCATAACATTCTATTTTTATTTCAATTGAAACGTTTTTTCCATTAACATTGATATTCGCTCAAAAGTACTATTTAAAGCAACTATTCTTCTAGCGTGATTGCACTCTCCTACGTAAAACTGTTCTATTTATCCATTTTTCTACGTAAGAGTCTCTTCTATTGCGTAGAATACATTTTTCTGGACGAAATGGTATATTTGCATGCATTGAACATATTTTTGGAAGTCTAGGTATAAAGTCATTCTGATTAAGTCTCATTACGCGCTTTTCGTTATTGCAGGAAACTCGATCGGAAGAGTCTCGAGACTGGCGGGTCCACTATCAACTAAAGAAGTTTAAAATCAGATCCAACATGCTATGACAAGAAGATATGGGCCAAGTACAGGTTGAGCCAGCGGATTAATGTAGAGCCAGACCAAGAATCAAGAGAGCGGAAGAGGCGAAGACCAAGGAACCTAGATCGAACGATCTTCGAGGTCTGGGATGCTAGGATAAATCACCAAAACCCAATGAGAAGCTAAGTCCAATCCAGAGAGACCAAAAATATTGAAATGACGGTCACTTCCAAATTGGACCATTGGGTCAAGAACATTAAATCTCACTCACAAGTTGCTAACCGGCAAGATGATAAGAGCATGATTCTGGATATGCGGCAGCCTAATACACTAGATAGTATCTACACATGTCAGACAACATTACAAATTGAAGGGTCCAGATTATTGATCAGGACGACAGTTGAATCTGAGAAGTGATCATCAAACGGTGAATGACATGGGGATGATGTGGCATCTTAGTGCGGTTTTTGTACGCCAAGATGTAGGTGCACGTGAGTCGACAATCAAAGAATGGCTAGATTTCCCTTACATGATGGACTTTTGGGACTGATTGGCCTAGCTGGACTTGATCCCATGGGAGGCAACTTTCCATCTTTTGTTGGCAAAAAGGGGGATGGAGAATGTGCATGAAAGAGAAAGATGTTGGGCCAAGAGATCGTTGGGATTAGAAGAATATGTGTGGACCTTGATGGACCATGCGCTAGTGAGATGACAAATCAAAAGATGATGCGGCCATCCACGTGGCTGAATTAATTATCAACGGTGGATTGTTGGACGGTTGGATGATGGGCAGCATCAACAAATGATGATACACCAAATTCATCCACAGCTTTAATAGGTTGAGGGAATAAAAGGTGGGATCCACAAGAAAACTCCTACGTGTTATCACCCAAACCCTAACATATAAAGAAAGAAGGAGATTGAGATCTCTCATTCCTTTTCTCTCTTTCTTCATCTCTTGCTTACCGCCTTTTCCTCTCCCTCTCTTTCCTCTCTCAGCTCTTCTCTTCACCGTTTCCCCTCTAAAGGTTGCACCGCCTCCTCTCACTTCTCCTAGCCGCCCACTCAACCTGCAAGTTAACGGCTTGCAACCATTGCAAGCCATTATACCCTGCTCCATTTTCTTCTCCTTCCAAGACATGCTGAACTCCCTTCTCCAACCGGTGGATTGCATAACCACGACCTCCCTTTACTGTGTGATCCCTCCATCCTCTTCAACCACCATCTTGCCGGACTGATTTGCCAATGCTCTACTGTCGAAAAACGCCCCACACCTCTCCTTCTCCTCCCAAAATGGCTCCCCTCTCAAGACCGCAACTTCTACCTTGCTAATCGGGATCTTCTCCAAAGCCTCCTCCACCTGCAACACCCAGCAAGCTGTTCTCTTTCACAGTTTGGCCGTGAGGTTGCACTCTAGCTGGAAAAAAGAAAAAGGAAAATGGAAGAAGAATAGGTGGTCTGGCCTCCTTCAATGCCGCCTCCTTGCCGTTGCAGCTCACTGGTGCGTCTCCTTCCACATGGGCAACAATGCTTGCAACTACTTCACCACCTGTGACCGTGGTCCCAACTCCGGCAAGTTCACCACTGCTACTAGTCTGCAACTCGTCATTTTATAGGTCAACACCTCCATCATCCTCACCTGCAACTCCACCTCACAACACATCAGTGCTATTCCCTTCTCCTTAATCGGATTGTAAGCCTTCTCCACAATTGCTCCATCCGTGGTGCACTAACATCCAACAATGAAAGAAAGGAAAGAAGAAAACCGTGGGTCTCTCTTAGCCTTCCACAGCCTGCCTTCCTCAACCGTGCGCACCATCCAGATCTATCGCCTCCTTTGCACATCACGTGATGCTCTCTAATGAGACCCACCACCGTGGTTGCAATACCTCCTTCCACATGAGTAGTGACCCTATCCTCCCGACAAGTGGTAAGTTTCTCTCTCTACCTTCCTTTATTCTTCTTTCTCTTTCTACCTTCCTCTCTTTCTCTTTCTCTCTTTACCCCTTATTCTCTCACTTTCTCTCTCTAGGCCTCCCTCTCTCTCTCTAAAAACTCTTAGATTCTCTCTACTTTCTCTCTCTACATTGCCTTCTCTCTCTATCATTTTCACTCTCTAAAAACCACTTCTCTCTCTAGATTTAAAAAAAATCTCTTGTTTTCTTATTTTCTCTCTTCTTTCTCTCTCTATCTCTCTCATTTACTATTTTTTAGTTAGATGCTATTCTATTTTTGTTAAGCAAACAGTTGATGTGATTCCCTTTAAATTAATGAAGCTTTAATTTAGTGTGTTAATTTTGATTAGTTTCTCTCTCAAATGGATGTTTTAAAGCTACTCCACCACTCTCACCTTCACATGAATTCTGGCAATTTTTTGATTATTTTATGTTCTTATTCACGCTAATCTGACTAATCCCGAGTGCGGATCGACATCCGACACAAGCCACTGTGCAAAACTGCTCATTTTACAGGTTAAAAGTCTCAGATAATTATAAATGTGTTGAAATTAGGGTTTTCGATCCAACGAGGTGGAAAAAGTCTACTTTCAAACATCACTTCCATTATTGACATCTAATGTCTCTCCATATTTCGTTAATTAGTCATTAATTCGGTCATATATAAATATTAAGGTTTGGGCAGGGTTCTCACATTTTCTCTCACCGACCAAGCTTCTTCGAATGACGAAATCACAAAAGCAGTAGAAAAACCAATATGGTTCGATATCTTTACCATCTCTTCTGAAACTTTTTTTTTCCTTCAATGAGTCGTCTCTGTTGAATACTTGATTTGGGCCTCTAAAAGAATTATTATTCAATTATTTACATTCATGTTTATGTTTAGACTCTAGAATAATTGTTTGTTTATTTGTAAGGTTTCAATTTTTTAGGATTGTATAAATCTTTGAAGGTAAAAACGAAGATTATGAATTTTTTTTATTTTCTTCCATTGTTAGCCCTTTTTTTTTATTTTCTTATCAATTTTTACAGGCTAAGGAGATGTTGTTGAAGATAACGAAGAGAGGATTGTGAAGAAAAATAATATGAAGATGGGGAGAACTGATGAAAGGGTTGTCACTATTATGGACATAGTAGATGTGCTGTTGTGCGATGCTTGAATTAAAAATGAAGATTATAAAAACTTATTTTTTATTTTCTTTTGGTGTTAGCAATTTTTTTCATTTTCTTATCATGTTTAGAGACAATGAAGGGAAAGGGAATAATTAAGCAATTTTTCTGTATTATTTCCTACTACAATTAGATGTACAGATAAAAATTAATTGTTGTTAGTTTGTATTTTCTATTTCCACCCGTGCTTTAGCACGGGCTTTCATTACTAGTATGTAATAAATTGAGCAAGTCGTCGTACTTGCCACAATTATCCCAGCATTGTATGAGCTACATTTTGTGTCCCAGCCAATGGGTGGAGCTCTTATTAGTCCACTTAACATACGATACGACTCAGCCATGGTGTGGTCCTCCTAGAAAACACAGAAGCCAAGGTCATCTTTGTAGACTACCAATTTCTCGAAGTTGTCCATGGAGCACTGGACCTTCTCTCCGCTACAAAAATCAATAAGCCACCCCTCTTGGTTCTAAACACTGAATCCGATAAACCATCACCAACCATTAGTAACACCAACTTCACTTATGGCAACCTTGAATATGAAACTCTCCTAGCAATGGGACAACCTGAATTTGAGATTAGACGGCCAAATGATGAATGAGATCCTATCTCATTAAATTACACTTCTGGCACTACATTAAACCCCAAAGGAGTTATTCGATAACATTGCTCTTCATAGGCTGGGGGAGACAGCTTGTGCATTTGTGAAGCTGAAGGAGGGTTGCAATGGGAGCTGAAGAGATAATCAAGTTTTGTGAGGATTGCTTGCCACATTATATGGTTCCCCAAACTGGTCAAATTGAGGGTGTTTTTTATCTCTGGCCTAGGCATAGCCCAAGGTTGGATATGGATAGCCTAGCCCAGCACTTTAGAATTGGAGAAACTTGAACCTTAATTAGCCAATAAGCATAGTACAAATTGCCTCCAACAACCGTTGGAGGAATGTTGGTCAGATTATATTATATGTTAGCGGATGGTGTATTCCCGCACACATGGTGTCGGCCCGACGACCCTTTGGTATATATAGTTGTTTCGCCTTTCCCCAACAGGTCAATCTTTTAAGGTATATGGTTGTTTCACATGGTATCAGAGCCTTAAGGCTTAGGAGGTTGCGGATTCAAGTCTCCAGCATATTCCCCTTGAGGGGGGTGTGTTAGTGGATGATGTATTCCGCCCGACGACCCTTTGGTATACACAGTTGTTTCGTGTTTCCCAAACAAGTCGATCTTTTGGGGTAAATGATTGTTTCACATTATGAACCTTAATTATACAAAAGTTGATAAGATTATTATTATGACACACCATTTGACAAGTCTATGCAAGGCCCACATAGAGATGTGTCAATAATCTCTATTACACTAGCCGTGTAATGCGAAATAGAGTTCCAAAATACAAACTCACAACAAAGGTACAACCAATAACTTAAACGCGCAAACTTGGTTTTTCACCGATAATTAAGTAGCAAAATGTCATCCAGGAGGCGCAACCTTCGTTACTCTTTTCTAAAGACTTGAATGTGAAAACCATTTGGATATTCTAAAGCTGGAGTTCGAACTATGTCTCCTCCTCTGATTTTCGTCCACCTGAAAAGCGCAGAAAATAAAAATAAAATCAATCAATCTTCTCGATGTGTCTTTATGTCTTCCTCGATCTTCACAACTTTAAAACACACAGAAAATTACCTGTACTTGGTGACCAAGACATGTAGAAAGATGGTCATCACCTCCTTGGTGAACTCTGCTCCTGCGCATTTCCTCGGTCCACTACCAAAAGCCTTGAAATCCTTGGATGTAATATTTGATCCCAGCTCCTATTATATATTACAAAACAAAAATCAGGAAAAAGAAAAGAAAAAAGAGGCCGGTGAAGCCCAAGTTTCTCTAGAGTGGGAATGAAGTAGTTAGAGAGAGGAGATTACCTTCCATCGCCATGGATTGAATGCAAGGGGATCTTCGAACTTTTCAGGATTCAAATGAGTAGCTGAAGGAGGAATCATAATTGTCCAGCCTGCTGGAATTGTATATCCTAGAATGAAATTATCGTGGTTGCGTAAATCATGTGTCTTGAAGTCGAAGTAGCCTTGTAATATAACTACAAATCAATACCACCCTAGTTTATTGTGTGCGTACCCATTATTTCGATATCTGTTATTGCTCTTCTTAAAATCATCGGCGCAACGTTCGCCAGCCGAAGTGTTTCGTTGATAACCTGTAATCCAAAGGAATTTCAAAGACCCTGCTCTACTTATATAGAAACAACATGAACATTGTGATGTAAGAGCAAATGTAATGAGATTGCACATATAAACTCACGTGAGACGTAAAAGTCATCGATTTATATTCTTCCCATGTGGTTGTCGAATTCACATTTACCCTTCTTTTAAGAATTGCCTCGTGTTCATCCTGATAAATGATGATCGATCGATGTTTATTAAAATCATACCAATCATAGGATTAAGTAGTAAATCGAGGGTGTAGAATGTTATAATCTTGCATTACGTACCGTCAGTTCCTTCAGTACTGAAGGATGATCTGTAAGTAACTTAATGGCAGAAGTTAGAGTTGCTGAAGTCGCCTTGAAGCTGACAAGCAGAAACGAAAACAGCATGTAAACAACGAACTCCTCCGTTAAGAATGTCTCATCTTTCATGTCTTGGATGACATGGTCCAGCAAACCCCCATGACGCCTCTCAGGTGATGCACGTCTCTCCTCTATCATATCCTTAATCATCTTTAATATCTTCTTCTGGACCTGAATTTGGTTTGAAGTCATCAAGAGCGACTACAATTTGAGAATTGATTTATCCAAAAAAATAAATAAATAAAGTAGAGTTTACTTAAATTACGTACCTTTAAAGATTTGTGGAAAGCAGTTCCAGGGATGTTCAAGGGGAAGGACATCAGACATCGTGTGATTGTATTTATGTTCTTACTCAAATTCTCCGAATACTTGGTTGAATCATCACCGAAAAGCAGCTTAAAAGTCAAATTAGATATCACCTGTAAACACCAGACACGCGTGTTATATATATATATATGTATAATAGTGGGTGGCCCGTGCCCACAGTACTCCTCGACAAAGCATTTGTCAAAGTCAGGTATGAGTGCGGCTGAGATCAACCGTCCAGTTGGGGTATAAGATCCCGACCCTTCTTTATTGAAGCTTATAAAAGGGGGAGACAACTGAGCTCCCTTGTTATATACTAGTGGGTGGCCCGTGCCCACGGTACTCCTCGACAAACCGTTTGTTAAAATTGGGTATGAGTGGTTGAGATCCACCGTGTACTTGGGGATAAGATCTCGGCCCTTTTTTATTGAAGCCTATAAGAGGGGAGATAACTGAGCTCCTTGTTATATAGATTATACTCATATAGATAGTAAAGACATATATCCATGTATATTTTAAAGGAGATGAAGAGTATACATTTGAAGTGGCTTCCTTGACTTCCACGGATGCTTGGCTAGACCAAGATTCTAGGCTTCCATGTGCCATCTCTTCCACTCGAGGGAGTATCCTTTCTTTTAGGCTTTCAAGACCAAAGTGATTCATAAACATGTTTCTACGGTACTTGTGAGTGCTACTTCGTGCAGTAACCAAATCACCCGATTGTTGCCCAAAGATCTTTGCATAGGAGTCCATGTACCAGGACTCGACCAACTTCCCTTCTTGTTGCAAGATGAAATGGTTGAATTCAGTGTCGGTTGATATTATGAGCGGACGAGCTGCCACGCTAGTTCGGAACAATGGTCCGTATCTGAAATGTGATTTAAAGAGTACATGCAGGTTATACATAAACATTCAATTGAAAAATACGGCTGAAAAAATCGGTCATCTCTTACCTGGCTACTCTCTTCTTGATGAAAACCGGAACATCTATGGAATTGCTGGACATGAAGAACTCAATGGTTTCTCCAATTAGTGGTAAGCCCATAGAACCTGGAGGGAGTATACCATTGCATCTCGGATTCCTCCATCTATATACCCAATGCATGATGCTTACGATAAGCGAGACTATGACACAGAAAGCGACAGACCACATGATCGATGATCTTGAGAAGAAGAAGCTGAATGTGGAGAAAAGAGGAAAACCAGAGAGGTATGTTATGAAGAAATGTTGATACTGAATGCTACTTAAATAGACGAGCCGGGGTTAGAACTTAGAACTTGGGGAGGAGATCATCATTTCGGCATTTCCCATGTTGATTTTAATCCATAAACTACTTATTAATTAAACCCAATAGTAGGTAACTAGGTATCTGTGATTTTGCTTTTTTTTTATTATTGTAATCTGGAGTCTGGGACTCTGGACCATCCATGGTTCAAAAAAATGGGGGACACATGGCACTTTCTCAGAGACCACTGACCTTATGGATGTTTGTCCACATCCCTAGGTACACTTACAGAATAAAAATCAGCCTAGTTAGTGATTTAAAACCGTTGATTTTGAGTCTTTTCATTTATTAATTTTCAACCATGGGATTCGATCAATATTAGAAAGTATTCAGATCCAAAGCTTATAAAGTATGAGCTACGTGGCACATTCTTATAGATCACTGACCATATGGATGTTTGACCTATCCCTAGGTGGACCTACAAACCAAAAATCAACATAATTAGTTATTTATAACCTTTGGATCTGAGTACTATAATAATGCTCAAATCCCATGGTTGAAAATTAACCGATGAAAATAGCTCTAATTCATTGGTAGAAATCACTAATCAGACTGATTTTAGGTGGGAAGGTCCATTTAGGGTTGGGTCAAACATCTATACGGTCAAATGGTTTATAAGAATATGACACGTGGCTCATAATGTGGTACGTCCGTCAGCAAAGTTCTACTCATTTAAAAGCTTGGTTGGAGTTGGACGGTGGGGGATGTTTGTATTTTTCTTTTTTTTTTTTTAAATTGAAAAGTGGAAGACATGTGCACGATGGTAGGAATTTTTATTTAGAAGAAGGGACAAAATAGGAAAGTTCCCGACTGCCCGTTGAGAAGGGCCAATATAGAAAGGTCAGGCTTAGGGGCCTTCCTTTTTGTGCCCACTCTCGGGAGTCGTGTTCTAGGCCGTTGATGGAATCACAGAAAACAAACATATCCGCTTGGACAACTATAATGTAAATGTCAAACGTGATAAACAACAAAATCAAGGAAAAAAGAAAAAGGAAAAAGAATTGGTCACGTGGTCAAACATAGTAGAACTTTGTTGACCGACCAAAAAATGAAACACGTAGCATATTCTTAGAGATTTCTGACGGTATGAGTGTTTTGGCTCAACCCTAGGTGGACATACAATACCAAAAAGTAGTCTGATTAGTTGTTTCTGTTAACGTTTTCATGGGTTGATTTTTAACCGTGGATTTGAGGATTATTGATCATTATTTGGGGGTACAAAGATCAAAAGGTTTGAAATCACTAATCAGTATGATATTTGGTTTGTAGGTTCACTTAGGTATTGGCCAAACATCCATACGGTCAAATTGTGGTCCGTCATAAACTTTGCTGCTGATGGACGTATGACAGCAAAGTTCTACTCCTCTTAACAGCGGAATGAATGTGCCACCTGTCACTCTTCGAGAACAACGACCAATGTTTCTTTGGGAGTCTGGGACACAGACTAAAAATCAATCCCATTACTGATCCTTGCCGTGGGATTTTAGTCTTTTCAAAGGTTGATTTTTAAGCCGTTGCACTCTAGTCTTTTCAAAGGTTGAGTTTTTAGCCATGGGATTTGAGCATTATTTTGGGATCCTAAATACCAACGGTTATAAATCAACAATCCTATTTTTTAAGTCTCTAGGTCCACTAAAGAATGGATCAAAACATCCATACGATCAGTTGTCTCGATTCTCCAATACTGTGCCACACGCCACATAAGCCGCTGTGGAACACAAGCTCTAAAACGCACCGTGCCCATTAATGTTTGATACACAGACTTGCACACCTGAAAACTAACAAGTTGGTGATTTTCAGCTGTTGGATTTTTTTTTTGGGTCAGGCTCAAGGGACCCCCATTTCGGGACCCCCATTTCTGACCCCCTTTCTTGACCACCCCCCCCCCCCCCCCCCCCCATCTTGGCGTACCCACGTGGAAGATGAATCAATGGCTGATTTTTGGTGGGGATGATAACCTTACCATATAGATCAACCCAACAAAAAACCAGCCCATTCTGAAATTTCCAACCCCATCAAATGTGGTTTTAAAGTTACACGGTAAAAATCGACGGTCCATAATGCTTCAGCTTCTAAACCAGTCTATGAATATTGGAATGATTTGAATTTTTGTGAGGATGATCTCCTCACCATAGAGATCATCCCCACCAAAAATCAGCCATTGATTCATCTTCCACGTGGGTATGCCAAGATGGGGGTCAAAAAAGGGGGTCAGAAATGGGGGTCCCTTGAGCCCGTCCCTTTTTTTTTACCCATAATTTTGTTTTGAATCAATGTTATAATGCACACAATAAATGCCGTTGTATTTTTTGCTTTTGTATCGCTGAGCCATCCTTAATTTTTTAGTTCTTTAAAGTTTTGTTGTACTTGATTAAACCAGACTCCATAAAATTAACAAAATAACATAATTCAATCCCATCTATAAATTACACCCAACATGGCAGCTCAAATGGTTGGTGTGTATCCACCTCTTTCGAGAGGTCATGAGGTCAAACCCACACAGGTAAATTTCCTCCTTTGAGCAATGTGCCAGGAGTAGAAATCCCATTTACCGGCTTCACCGGTCCGTTCAAGTTTCACCTGCTAATCCGTGGGGCCCTCCTACAATGGTGACTACCAAAAAAAAAAAAAATTCCCATCTACCAATTGCTTAAAACATAAAAGAGAAGTACCAAAAGCTACAATTGAAAGGACTGAAGACGTTAGCTTGCCCAGTTGGTGAAGCTTGTGGGTGGTAGCTTGCTCATGTTCACAAATGTACAAATTTTTTCAAACCTTTGAAAAGGACGGTGCTAGGTTCGTTTTTTAAATAATTTGTACGGTTCATGAATTATTCGCACGTCACAGTTTTGAAGGGAGGCTCTTTTGGCGTAGGCTGGTCCTCTTCAGTAATCTCTGCAAATATTTAGACTTTATCCACCTATTTTTCTCCGCTTTCTTTTACTTTGTCCCCATGTCTGTTAATGGGGCTGTTCATGCTATAGCTTCCAAAGCTCTTTATTTTTTGCGTTTTTTGCTCTGGGATAGGGATTTTCCCCCTTGGCTTTTATCAGCCTTAAGGGAAAACAGTCTATCTGACTCCTCTTTTTCCTCTCTTCTTTTAGAATAGAGAAGTGACTTACAAAAAAAAATTGAATTATTCACAAGTCATTCGAGATTTTTGATTTGTAGGTCCACCCAGGGATTGGCCAAACATTCGTACGTTTCATGAATTATTCGCAAGTCATCTGAGATTTTTGGTTTTTAGGTCCACCTAAGGAAATCCATATGGCCAGAGTCCTCTAAGAGTATTCAACGTAGCTCATATTGTGTCCTATAATGGGAGCCGATCATAAAAGATTGGTCCCTGGAGCCCCATCCATTTACTAATTGAGTAATTTTAGTTGTACCCCACAAAATGTGAAGGCACCAGACCTGTTGAGAGCAACCCACTAAGATTTCAAAGTTTGTTGGGGCACCCTCCCCAGTCAAAGCACCCAACTATTTCAAACTTTTTGATTTAGACCCAGGTATAAAGGAGGCCGTTGTAACGGTTTAACAGACAGGGGGTGTTCCCTTTTAAACCGTTTAAACTACCGTTAAAACGAATTGAAACAACTAGGGGCAAAAATAGAAAAAATAGATTTTAACAGTTTTAGCGGAATTTAATGGAAAAAATGGCTCTGAAATTCAAATTTTGAAAATTAAAAATTTCAAATAAAAAAAAACATAATTAAATGAAAATTTAACTGATTTTAACAGATTTAACGGCCAATTTTTTTCAAAAAAATTAAAGGCTGTTAAAACCTGTTTTAACGGCCGTTAAAAAAAAATGGCTGTTAATTTAAAGCGCCAAAATGCGTTTAGACGGTTTTAATGGAAACGGGCTCGGGTGTTACCATTTAAACGACCGTTTTAAACCTATGATTTAGACAGCAAAACTTGTCACAACGGCTTGTGGCCGAAGTCGACCACAGCCTACAATACAAGCCATGTGGCACGCTATTAGAGGGCGTTGACCATATGGATGTTTGGCCAGTCCCTTGGTGGACTTGCAAACCAAAAATCAGCCTGATTAGTGATTTACAATGTTATGGATCTTTGCACCCAAATAACACTCAATAATGCTCAAATTCCCACGGTGAAATCAACCCGTGTAAATGACTTCAATCCAACGCTTAGAATTCACTAATAAGGCTGATTTTTTATTTGCAATCCACCGTGGGACTGGCCAAACATCCATACGGTCAGCGTCCACGAAGAGCCACATGGCTCTTATTGTGGGTTGTCGGCTTTCAAAACCCAGTTGTGACAGAAGTTTTACTCTCAAACAATTGGTTTGCAGAGAGAGAGAGAGTGAGGGAGGGGGTGCCTAAAAAGTATAATGGATGAGAGGGTGCGTAAAAAGTATAAAGTTTTCAAAAGGGTATTTAAGTAATAAAAAAATTAAGTAAAAAATTAAGGATTTCGGGTACCCTCACATTTTATGGGGTGCGACTAAAATTACCGTTACTAATTAGGATTTAGTCTGCCTAAATTGACCTCTCTCCGCTAAGCGAACAAACTTCTCCTAACTACCAAAAATGACCTTTTAAAATACAAATTTAAAAAAAATATATATATGAAATTAAAATAATTTTAAAAAATTACTTCCGATTTGATTTTTAGAAAAGCCATTGCGCCCTTTCAAAGGGCGGATGCATCAAAATGTACGTGCACCCTTTGAAAGGTTCTGAACGATTATTTGTTTTAATAAATTCTCAAAAATGACATACTAAGTGCTATTATTTTCTATGGTTAAACGACAGACTTGGTGCGTTGTTTGCTATGATTAAAAATAAACCATAAAAATACTCCAATCCAATGTATAGAAATTACAAATCAAGATGAAATTGTGTACGTAGGTCTACCTAGGGATAGGAAAAACAGCCATGCGGTCAATGGTTTATAGTGTGAAATCACTATTAGAAACAGTGGATTTGAGGATTATTGATCATTATTTGGGGTACAAAGATCAAAAGGTTTGAAATCACTAATCTCTATGATATTTGGTTTGTTGGTTCACTTAGGAATTGGCCAAACATCCATACGGTCAAATTGTGGTCCGTCATAAACTTTGCTGATGGATGTCTGACAGCAAAGCTCTACTCTTAACAGCGGAATGAATGTGCCACGTGACACTCTTCGAGAACAACGGCCAATTTTTCTTCGGGAGTCTGGGACACAGACTAAAAATCAATCCCATTAGTGATCCTAGCCTTGGGATTTTAGTCTTTTCAAACGTTGATTTTTTAGCCGTGGGATTTTAGTCTTTTCAAAGGTTGATTTCTTAGCGGTGGGATTTGAGCATTATTTTGGGATCCTAAATACCAACGGCTATAAATCAACAATCCTATTTTTTAAGTCTCTAGGTCCACCAAAGAATGGATCAAAACATCCATACGATCAGTTGTCTCGATTCTCTAATACTGTGCCACATGCCACATGGCACATAAGCCGCTAGTGGAGCACAAGCTCTAAAACGCACCGAGCCCATTAATGTTTGATCCGCAGACTTGCACACCAAAAAACTAACAAGTTGGTGATTTCCAGCAGCTGGATTTTTTTACCCATAATTTTATTTTGAATCAATGGCTATAATTCACCCAATAAATGCCGTTGTATTTTTGCTTTTATATTGGTGATCCATCGTAAATTTTGTTGTCTAGAAAATATCTTCAAAACAGATCATTCTCTGACTGCACAGCCACCAACAGATCGTCCTTTGCATGGAGAGGAATCCTGAAAGGCGAGAAATTTTACACCAAGGCACCAGATGGTGCATTGGAAATGGCAAGGACATCAATGTCTGGTGTCATAATTGGGCCCTAGATAAACCCCTTATAGATTATGTACCCCATAATCTTAAGGACTCTTTGGACAAGAACATCACGGTGGATAAACTTATTTGCCAAACAAGTCATACATGGAACCTTGACCCACTAATCAACCTTGTGCCCAACGATGTGCTGGATATCATCAAAGGGATCCTGATCCCAAACACCCCATCCTCTGACAGATTATGCTGGGGCTCGTCGCCATCGGGCAACTTCACGATCCAATCCGCTACTATACTGGCTGCACACAGAAATATTAATCCAAATACCCCCCCAAACAACCTCGTCATGAAAGTCTGGAGGTGGAAATGCCCACCCAAGATCAAGATGATGTGCTAGCTGGCATTCATGGACAAACTCCCAACCAAAGCCTTGCTCCAGTATCGGCACATAGTGGAAGATGGTGTTTGTCAAGGCTGCAACAACACCCTAGAAACTGTTGACCACATTTTTTGGGAATGCCCGATGGCAATGTGCACTTAGAAGAAAATAGCCCCAAGGGCAATTGAAAAAAGAAATCGCTATTCTAACCTCAATGCTTGGATCACCTTTCTTCTCAGCAAGGAGGCAGCCACTCTTGAAGATCTGGAGATAGCGGATGAGATTCCTTTTGCGATGTGGAGCATCTGGAAGGCTAGAAATCGGCTAATATTTGAAAACAAAAGATCAGCTACAGAAACAATAGCCAATGAAGCCAAGCAGTATAGAAAAGCCTTCGTGGAAGCGAACACAGCAGAAGACATTGTGGGAAATAACAGGAATGGCAGGTGTGAAACACCAAAAAGAAAGAAGGAAAAATTTATCAGGTGGAACCCGCCAAATAACCAATGGTTAAAGCTAAACTTCGATGGCTCAGTCCTTCCAGAATCTGGGCAAGCTGCCATGGGAGGAGTCCTACGGGATGAAAATGGTCAATGCATTGCAGCCTTTGCGGGGAGCATAGGGAAGAATACGATCACAGTAGCAGAATGTAGAGCCCTAAGAGATGGAGTGCAGTTGGCAGCACATTTGAAAATTAAAAAGCTAATCATCCAGGGAGACTCAGAGACGGTCATTAATAGTCTCAACAACCGCTCCAAGGTACCGTGGAGACTATGGAATCTGATACAGAACATCCTTGATGTGCTCCAGCAAGCAGGAATCCAATGGAAAGCATCGCACGGATATAGAGAGGGCAACAAAGTAGCAAACAAACTAGCCAACTTGGGCCATGGGCTACAGGAAAAAAAAATTTGGTAGATTCATTCCCTCCGGAAATAGGTCCTCATCTCTTTGAGGATAGGACTGGCAGATGCTCTACCCGCCGGGTGCGGGATGTTTAAATCCTTCAATTGTACCAAAAAAAAAAAACCAGACTCCATAAAAGCAACAAAATAACATATTCAATCCCATCTACCAATTGTTTTAAACATAAAATAGAAGTACCAAAAGCTACAATTGAAATGACCGAAGACGTTAGCTTGCTCAGATGGTGAAGCTTGTGGGTGGTAGCTTGCTCATGTTCACAAATGCACAAATTTTTCCAAACCTTTGAATAGAACGTTGTTAGGTTCATTTTTTAAATAATTTGTACGGTTCTTGAATTATTCGCAAATCGGTTTTGAAAGGGGGCTCTTCTAACGTAGGCTGGTCTTCTTCAGCCATCTCTGCAGATATTTTGACTCTATCCACTTGTTTTTCTTTGCTTTCTTTTAACTTTGTCCTCATGTCTGTTAATGGAGCTGCTCATGATATAGCTTTCAAAGCCCTTTATTTTTTGCGTTTTTTGCTCTGAGATAGGGATTCCCCTCCTTGACTTTTATCAGCCTTAAGGGAAAACAGTTTGTCTAACTCCTCTGTTTCCTCTCTTCTTTTGGAAAAGAGAAGTGGCTTACAAAAAAAATTTTGAATTATTCACAAGTCATTCGAGATTTTTGGTTTGTAGGTCCACCCAGGGATTGGCCAAACATCCGTACGTTTCATGAATTATTCGTAAGTCATCCGAGATTTTTGGTTTGTAGGTCCACCTAAGGAAATCCATACGGCCAGAGTCCTCTAAGAGTGTTCCACGTGGCTCATACTGTGTCCTATAACGGGAGCCGATCATAAAAGACTGGTCCCCGGAGCCCCAGCCATTTACTAATTGAGTAATTTTAGTCGCACCCCACAAAATGTGAGGGCACCAGACCTATTGAGAGCAACCCACTAAGATTTCAAAGTTTATGGAGGCACCCTCCCCGGTCAAAGTACCCAACTATTTCAAACTTGTTGATTTAGGCCAAGGTTTAAAGGAGGCCGTTTTAACGGTTTAACGGACTGGGGGTGTTCCCTTTTAAACGGCCGTTAAAATGGATTGAAACAGCCAGGGGCAAAAATGAAAAAGATAGAAAAAAATAGATTTTAACGGTTTTAGCGGAATTTAAAGACAAAAATGGATCCGAAATTCAAATTTTGAAAATTAAAAATTTTAAAAAAATAATAATAATTAAATAAAAATTTAACTGATTTTAACAGATTTAACGGCCAATTTTTTTCAAAAAAATTCAGAATTTAAAGGTTGTTAAAACGGTTTTAATGGCCGTTAAAACCAAAAAAAATGGTCGTTTAATTTAAAGCGTCAAAACGGGTTTAAACGGTTTTAATGGAAATAGGCTCGGGGCATTACCGTTTAAACGGCTGTTTTAAAACTATGATTTAGACGGCCATTACAGCACAAAACTGACGATTCAAACAGGCACTATAGCAAACGAGTAAAACTTGTCACAACGGCTTGTGACCGAAGCCGATCACAACCTACAATACGAGCCATGTGGCAAGCTATTAGAGGGCGCTAACCGTATGGATGTTTGGCCAGTCCCTTGGTGGACCTGCGAACCAAAAATCAACCTGATTAGTGATTTACAACATTATGGATCTTTGCACCCAAATAATGCTCGATAATGCTCAAATTTCCACGATGAAATGAACCCGTGTAAATGACTTCAATCCAACACTTAGAATTCACTAATAAGGTTGATTTTTTATTCGCAATCCACCGAGGGACTGGCCAAACATCCATACGGTCAGCGTCCACTAAGAGTGTGCCACGTGGGTCTTATTGTGGGTTGTGACTGGCTTTCATAACCCCGTTGTGAGTCTTGTGACAGAAGTTTTACTCTCAAACAATTGGTTTAGAGAGAGAGAGAGAGAGAGAGAGAAAAAAAACAAGGATTTCGGGTACCCTCACATTTTATGGGGTGCCATGAGAGAGAGAGAGAGTAAAAAAACAAGGATTTCGGGTACCCTCACATTTTATGGGGTGCCACTAAAATTACCCTTACTAATTAGGATTTAGTCTGCCTAAATTGACCTCTCTCTGCTAAGCGAACAAACTTCTCCTAACTACCAAAAATGAACTTTTAAAATACAAATTTTAAAAAATATATATATATGAAATTAAAATAATTTTTAAAAATTAATTCTGATTTTTTTTTTAGAAAAACCATTGCGCCCTTTGAAAGGTTCTGATCGATTATTTTTTTTAATAAATGCCCAAAAATGACATACCGAGTGCTATCATTTTCTATGGTTAAAGGGCAGTCTTGGTGCGTTGTTTGCTATGATTAAAAATAAACTATAAAAATACTCTAATTCAATGGATAGAAATTACTAATCAAGATGAAATTGTGTACGTAGGTTTACCTAGGGATAGGAAAAACAGCCATGCGGTCAATGGTTTCTAATAGTGTGACACATGGCTCACAATAGAGGGAAAACATATTATGAGTCATGTGTCACACTCTTAGAGACCATTGACCGTACGGATGTTTTTCCCATCTCTAGGTAGACCTAAATAAAAACCATCTTGATTAATTTCTACTTGTTGGATTAGAGTATTTTTTTATAGTTTATTTTTAATTGAGGAAACGACAAAGAAAACAACGCACTTTGTGCATCGTTTTTGGGAATTTATTAAAAAAAACTCATTGAGCCCCTTGAAAGGGCGCACAACAGGGTTAGGGTGCAAAAATCAAAGGGAGCACATACGTTCTGACATGTGCCTCCTTTGACAGTGCGCAAATCCCACATGCGTACGACCTCCGTACGCGCGCCTTTTGAAAGGGCGTAATGTTTTTAAAAAATAAAATAAAAAAGTATTTTTTATTTAAATAAATTTAATTTTGTATTTCTTTTTTTCCAAAAAGTCTCGTTTATGATGGGTTATCATTTTGGATAATTGAAGGATAAAACAATTGTTTAAATTTTCCATATGTTACTTTTGAAAAACTTTAAAATTGATTTAACATAAGTTTACATAAATTTTTCATTTGTTACTTTCGAGATGGGTGGCAACTTGGCCCGTTGGACCGGGCTAAAACAGCCCAATAATAAGTAGGACTGGGCCACTTTTCGGGCCTGGTCAAAATATTTGAAGCCCGCGGGCCGATCTTAAGGTTGAGCCTTGGTCCGAGCTGTGGGCCAAGTTGTGGGTCGGTGGTCTCTCATCCAGGCAGCAACCTTCAGTACTCTTTCCTAAAGACTAGAATGTGAAAACCATTTCGTCAGTCTACTACCAAAAGCCTTGAAATCCTTGGATGTAATATTTGGCAGCTCAAATGGTTGGTGTGTAACCTCCTCTTTCGAGAGGTCGTGGGGTCAAACCCACACAGGTAGATTTCCTCCTTGGATTTCCTCCTTTGAGCAGTGTGCCAAGAGTAGAAATCCCCTTTACCGGCTTGACCAGGTCTGTATAGGTTTCGCCTGTTAATCCGTGGGGCCCTCCCACGATGGGGACTACAAAAAAAAAAGAAGTAATATTTGACCCCAGCTTACAAAACAAAAATCAGGAAAAAGAAAGGGAGAAATTAAGAGGGGTCAAGCCCAAGGTTATCTTTGAAAGTAGTATACTATAGATGGGGGCTTTTCCTACAAGTGGTGGGCTGAGATAGCTGTAGTGGCAGGGCCCATATGCCACGTTCCAGGCTCAAAGCACCTTCCTTTTTTCTCATTTAATTTTTATTTTAGATTCAATGGCGAGCATTCACTGAATAAATCTTTGATGACGTCCATGGCACACTATTAGAGACCAATCACCGTATGGATGTTTGGCCCTTCAGCCTGATTGGTGATTTCTAGCCGTTGGACCAGAATACCCAAATAATTCTCAAATCCCGATGAAAATCAACCAATCAAAAAGACTAATTTCCAGTGTTTAGAAGTCACCAATCAGACTGATTTTTATCCATAGGTCTACTTATGATATGGATGGATCAAATATCTTTACCATCAGTGGTCTCTAAGAGTGTGCCACATGGACATCTGCTTTAGCATGGAATTGAACCCGCGACTTGTCCTAAAAATGGGGTACACCAACCAGGTATTGACCTTTTATTTAAGGGTGGGGCTCCAGTGACAGCCCTAAAAATGACAGGCTCCCATTACAGGACACAATATGAGCCATGTGGCACACTCTTAGAGGACTCTGACCGTATGGATGTTGGACCAATCTCTAGGTAGACTTACAAACCAAAAATCAGCCTGATTAGTGATTTCTAGGCGTTGTTGGACAGCAGCTTCAAAAATTGTGGCTTGGTTAGAAGGCAAGAGAATTTTTGTCTTCTAATCAAAATTTTAACGGAAAATTTCTAAAAAGAAAATAAACTTTAATCTATTTACAAAAAAGAATACAACTTTTCGCAAATCCCAAAAAAGAAAACGAAACGCCCTTTAAAAGAGCGTTTCATTACGTGGCACATGTTTATGAAAAAATGCCCTTTAAAAGGGCGTTTGTCAGTAAAAAATGCCATTTTAAAGGGCGTTTTTCAGTAATAGACGCTTTTTTAAAAAACGTCTGTCAGACCTCTGACAACTGACAGACGTTATTTTAAAGGGCGTGTGTCAATAGAAAACACCCTTTTAAAGGGCGTTTTTTACTGACAAACGCCCTTTTAAAGGGCATTTTTTGATACCCAATTTTTATGCCCATTTTGGCATACCCAGAAGATGAATCAATGGCTGATTTTTGGTGAGGATGATCTCTACGGTGAGGAGATCATCCTCACAAAAATTCAAATCATTCCGATATTCGTAGATTGGTTTAGAAGTTGAGGAATTATGGGACGTTTTTTAAAATTTCTCAGGAATAAACGCCCTTTAAAAGGGCGTTTGTCAGACGTGTCAGCCGACTCTCGACTGACTCGACTGATTGGACTAACAGCAGAAGAAACGCCCTTTGAAAGGGCGTTTTGTTTTCTTTTTTGGGATTTGCGAAAAGTTGTATTCTTTTTTGTAAATAAATTAAAGTTTATTTTCTTTTATGCAATTTTCCGAAATTTTAATAGTCAACTTAGGTTAAAATTAGACAGCTTCCTCAAATTGTGGGGTTGTATGTCAAATTTTAAAGAAGGGGGCTGGGTTATGTCAAAAATTCCCTAAAAAATATTTTTTTTCTTTCCTTTTTTTTCCCGGATTTGAATTAGAGAGAGATGCATGCAATGCAAGTGTTGTGGTTGGATTCGTGAAAATCGATGGCGGGGCGCGCGAACACCGAGAGGGGTAGGAAAAAGGGATCCTCGGAGCCTGAACTTATGGATGTTTTTTCAATCCCTAGGTAGAGCTATAAACCAAAAATCAGCTCTATTAGTGATTTCAAACCTTTGGATCTTTGTACCACAAAATAATGGTCAATAATGCTTATAAATCACTAATCTCAGCTGATTTTTGGTTTTTAAGTCCACATAGAGATTGATCAAACATTTATACGGTTAAAGTTCTTTAAGAGTGTACCACGTGGCTAATATTGAGCCGTCATCAAAGTTTTACTCGTCATGTGAGAGGAACAGCCGGTGGAACGTCACACCCCCACCCACCCCGAACACTTACTACGTACTCTTTTTTTTTTTTTTGTTTCTGTAAGCACTTACTACGTACTTTGAGCATCATAGGAATCACATCTGCCCCCTCCAATATTCATCTGTAAAATTGAAAGATATTGCCTAACCATGTATATTTGGTCAAAGATTCATTTAGTCAGAAAACGATAAGGTCAACGATCTCAATTTTCAACAATGGTTGGTTACCTTTTAGCTAGGATTTTTAGGTACTCTCAAAGGTCGTTTACCCATTTAAATACGTAACTCAACCCCATGAGCGTGCCCCATGCGTGCAAGTATCAGGAACCCTACACCGTTCTTTGAGGGTGACAATCAGCCCTCTTACGTCATCTCTCAACGTTCATAACTTGAAAGGATTGCTGACCCTCGGATTATAAGAAACAAATAAGAATTTTTCCCTCTTTCGGACCCACTTGTCCTCTAAATCCGACGCACCCAGGTCTCCTCGTGTATGGCGAGGGTTCTCTCTGTCTCTCTTATTCATTTTTTCTTCTTATACTATATTCTTATATTCTCCCTTACGATCGACATGTTTCTTATTATATATCACATGAAACATTAAAAAATACCCTAACTTCTACATTTGATCCCAGCCGTTAAGTTGGTGGACATTTGATCATCTAATCATAACCATCCGATCTGCTATATTTTGAATACTAGAGTTTTGACAAAACCTGGAAAATGCCTTCTGTTCTTCCGTGTCCAGAGCAATACACATAACACACACGTGCTCCTTTAAATGGGTCAAAGCCCAAAAACTTGCACGACAACCAAAATGCTAACCGTCTGATTCGTGGACTTCTTTCTCGATTGTTACCTAGCAGCTGCCTAACTTTCTATTTGACCAAACTAATGTCATTAAACAAATCTTCAATCACAAAAACCAACAAATTATTTAACACCACTTGTTAATTTCTTACTTAAATTGATGAACAAGGAGTTGGAGTTGAAAGGTTCCTCCTCATAACCCATTTGTGCCGTTTTCGAGTCGGCGATGGAGCGGAGAGTGGGCATAATCGGAGCCGGAATCAGTGGCCTACTTGCCTGTAAGTACACTCTTGAGAAGGGTTTTCACCCGATCATCTTCGAAGCACAGGGTGGCGTCGGAGGGATCTGGGGTCGGACAATTGAGTCTACCAAGCTCCAGACTCCTAGAGAGGCTTATCAGTTTTCAGATTTCCCATGGCCTGATTCAGTGAAAGATGACTTCCCTAACCATAATCAAGTGCTGGAGTATCTTGAATCGTATGCTCGAAAGTTCGATATTCTTCGTCATGTCAAATTCAACTCCAGAGTTATCGGCATCGACTACGTTGGAGCCTCTGATGAAGAGATGCTCTCATGGGATTTTTGGGCAGGGACACAAGAGGCCATCAACCCCAACGGGAAATGGTTCATCAATGTGCAAGACACTCAGCATCACTCCACAGAGGTAGTAATATTGGCTGCAGGGAAGGGATGCATCGTATATGACGCATTTTTTCGCTCCGCCTCGTTATTAATTATTGTTCTTATTTAACACAATGTCTTTATGTAATTAACCAGGTCTACCAAGTGGAATTTGTGATTTTGTGTACCGGCCGGTTCAGTGACATCCCAAACATCCCCGAATTTCCTCCAAACCAAGGTCCAGAAGCGTTCGAGGGCAAGGTCATGCACTCTATGGACTATTCTGCCATGGATAATGGCAATGCTGCTGATATGATCAAAGGCAAGAGAGTTGCAGTTGTTGGGTTTTCAAAATCGGCTCTAGACATTGCGGCCGAATGCGCAAACACTAATGGTTAGCAAATTTATGATTCTTATTGTGTTAATTAGTATATGATCCTCTTGTCCCACATTATCCCCGAATGAAAACTGTACGGCCCCCGACATCACCGATGTATCGTGTGCTCGACATGAGGATCATATATTGATTTCTTTTTTTCGTTGACAAATATTAAAATGTTGCCTTCTGTTATGGTGTGTGTTCAAGGGGTGAAGAACCCTTGTACAGTTATATGCAGGACCGTACATTGGACTGTCCCTAATTACCTTCCTCGGGGAGTTTCACTTGTTCGCTTATTCTTTAATCGTTTCTCAGAACTTTTGGTTCACAAACCCGGTGAAGGCCTCCTACTTAATCTCTTGGTCAACCTGCTTTCACCTGTGGTTAGCTCTCTCTCTCTCTCTCTCATATGAATTAATGTATTCTACGCATGTTACACTGTTAAACAACTATTTACCCCAAAAGATCGACCTGTTGGGAAAAGCAGAAACAACTATGTACACCAACAAGTCGTTGGGCCAACACAACATGTGCATAGGAACACATCATCCGCTAACACACACCCTCAATGGGAATATACTCTCTTGGAGTACTCTTAAACTCGCTGACCTGTACCCCAATCCCTTAACTCAACTTGCGTTAAGCCCTTGGTTCAGTGGTTAACACGGGTAGTTGTCAGACATTTTTGGGAGGGAGACTTCAAAGTTTGAAGACCCTTAGCATTCCTTTAATTATTAATAACGGTGTCGGCCTCGGCATCTGCGTCATAACAGACTTCAGTCATCTACTTAAAAAAAAAGTCTTAATGACTGTCATTAATCATTATGCCATTATTTTAGGGTAGTAATTAATAACTTTTAATAAATTGTTTTACTTAGCCAATAAGATATATAAACATCATATTTAAAAATTTCGCACGTTGTCCCATGTGTTCAAGCCATTGATGTTCTTCAAAATTTGTGCAGTTGGAATCTCTGTGAAGTTGTGAGCACATAACAAATCTCTAAAAACCTTAATGGTTTGAACACATGGGGACGACGTGCTACAGTGTTGTCGTAAGGACGAGTAACATTTTCCTATAAAGAAATGTTGAAAAATAGTAAATATAAAATAATTCTGTTTCCGTTACAACGGCCATTAGGGCCGTTTTAAAGTTTAAACCATGATTTAAACCTCTGAAATGCTATTAATTCTTAAAAACTTGCCCTTTTAATCCAGATAGTGAAATGGATCTTTATGTGGATTTTTCAGCGATGGGGATTTACTAAATTCATCGAGAGTTATCTCAAATGGAAGCTCCCTTTGAAGAAGTTCGGAATGATACCAAAACATAGCTTCCTTCAACAGGTCTCTTCTCGATTGATCACAATTTTGCCGGACAACTTCTATGATAGAGTGGAAGAGGGAAGCATCATTTTGAAGAAATCACAGAGCTTTAGCTTCTGCAAAGACGGTTTGGTCATCGAAGGTGAAGCTGCACCCTTAGAGACCGATATGGTGATTCTTGCCACTGGGTACAAGGGTGACCAAAAGCTCAAAGACATTTTCAAATCACCTGTTTTTCAAGAACGTGTAATGGACTCATCAACTCGCACAATTCCTCTTTACCGGTATATTCATCTCTCCATTGCAATCATATGTATTTCTGAATGCATTTTTGGCTTTAGGGGTAGCTTCATCTTGGCTCAAGGAATTGGTGCAAGATTGGTGCTTATTTTTTGCTTGGATTGCAATGGAACAATCAGTGTTGCATTGACCAAGGTTTAAAAGGGCCCATTATTACGGAATGGGGACGTTACCATTTTTTCCGTTATAACGGATTGTATTGCACAGGGGCAAAAATGGAAAAAGGGCAAAAAGCGGCACTAAACGGTAACGCCCCAAGCCTGTTTCCGTTAAAACTGTTTAAACACGTTTTGGTGCTTTTAATTTAACGGCCGTTAAAATTGTTTTAACAGCTGTTAAATTCTGAATTTTCTTTGAAAAAAAACAGTGTAAAATCTGTTAAATTCCGTTTTTTTTTTTTTCAATTTCAGCGCCACCTTTTATGTTTTTTCCGTTAAAATCCATTATTTTCAAATTTTTTCCATTTTTGCCCCTGGCTGTTTCAATCCATTTTAATGGTAACGCCCCCAGTCCGTTAAACCGTTAAAACGGCCTCCTTTAAACCTTGGTTTGAACTCCTTGGGAGAGATAACATGCTTTTGCTTCTAAGATTTGGTAAAAACTCTACCAAAATTTATTAATAAAATCTTGAAATTTCGTTACGGACTTGTTGTTATAAAATAAAAATAAATTAATAATCAAATATTCAACCGAGCACCCAAATTCTATTCTTTGGGTTTGCCGAGTTCGATACCTCGTATCTATGTCGGACTCCGACACACATCAGTATCCATGCGACACACAGAATAATAAATGGGGAATATTCTTATAATCCATGGATAGTACTCTTGTAGGTGGATAAACACATTGCATGAAAAGTCATTTTTATCATATTTTCTGGAGGCTTTTTTGCTCTTAGGGGTGTTTTTGCACTTTTAATTTACATAGTTACGGAAACCCTAGTTTCATAACGGGGTTATATATATATATATACCGGAGTTTCGTGAGACACACGCGAGTATTATTATATTGTGAGTATTTATTTTGCCTCAGAGCATAGTGGAATTGGTGAGTCCATGGACGTACCTCAATCTTGAGGGAACTACATAAATCTCTATGTCGTGTGTTTGCATCTTTTTTGCTTATTGTTCATTCTTCCAACAATTTTCCCCTTATCCAAATAGCCAAACACACCCTTTAGCGTTGAATGTATAGAATTGTTATAGATATATAGTTCAGCCTAATGTCAATTGGAAATGATCACTGTTTACTTTGTTGGTAGGGAGTGCATTCATCCACGAATTCCGCAGTTGGCGATCATCGGATATTCGAAGAGTCTAGCAAACCTGTACACTTCGGAGCTGAGGTGTCGATGGCTAGCACATCTTCTTAAGGGTGATTTCCGGTTGCCGAGGATAAGAGAGATGGAAGAGGATGTAAGGAGTTGGGAGGAGTACATGAACCTACACAGTGGAGAATATTACAGGAGCTCTAGTGTGGGTATTCTCCATATATGGTACAATGATCGATTGTGTAGGGATATGGGGTGCAATCCAAGAAGAAAGAAGGGATTGTTTGCGGAGTTGTTCTCTTCTTACGGACCTATGGATTATACCGATCTCTCGTTCAGATAGATCCACAAATGTTACAAACCGTGTAGATCCATCGGGGAGTTCTATTCTACTTCCTAATTTGTAATATATGTATATATGTATAAGGGGATTATTAATTTAACCTCTCTCTCTCTCTCTCTCTCTCTCTCTCTCTCTCTCTCTCTCTCAGTTTTCTACAGAACTCAAATCCAATGGCTAGAAATCACCAATCAGGCTGGGTATTGGTGTGCAGATCCACCAAGGGTGGGCCTAGGCCCTAACATCCATGGGTCAATAGGCCCAAAAGAACATGACACATGGCATTTTGGGAGAGGCAAACATCAACGAGTCAAAAAATTTAAACACCCGAATCCGTAAAAAATAGACAAGTTGAGACCTTGAAATGCTTTGCCACGTAGCAGATGTAATTGGCTGAACATGCCACATGGAAATGGTGACGAGGCAAAACTCGTGGATCCCTCACGTAAAAGAAGGCTCCGGCTCTAGCTCTGGGGATCGACCCCTTTTTTCTGACCCCTTCTCATGAGTCGTGTGCTCAGCTGTGGATTTCATTAATCCAACAGTGGTTGAGCTTTTGGCAAAAAGTGAAAAAGTGAATGTCAGTCAGCACTATCAACCACAGTTAGATTCTCGGAATCAAATTAATCAAATTCCCAACAGTAAGAAAATTATTCAAGGAGGCAACCCATGCAAAAAAGTGAATTTTCAGGGGCACTTTGGATTTCTACATGTGAAGGCGGGTGTCGGAGGGAGTGGTAGAGGTAGAAAGGGCTATAGATTCATAAAATAAGCACACTGAGAAACTCCCCAATTTGGAATAGGCCCAAGATAAGTGGTCTTCTTTAGTGTTTAGGACTAGGTAATGTGTCAAACATTCCTTCAGAATTTGAACTTGTTCACATTCCCACTCAAAAAGATTTTTGTAAGATTTTAGCCCCATTGAGCTTCCATACAGGAATCAATCCGAATACGGTATGCGGTTTGGCCTTTAAGCTATGAAAGAGAATACACGTGAGGAAAGACCACCTCAAGGTAGATATCCCCAGGCCAAGTGTCCTCCAAAATCCTAATCCTACTCCCATCCCCTAAAAACAAGCTAGTACCCCCAGAAATCTCTCATTGACTTTGAGAATGCCTTTCCACACCCCACACCCATACGACATCTTGGGACCAAAGGGTGGGTTTAAGGCGGGCTAAAACATCCTTGAAGCTGATATCCGTCGATTCCGTACCCAAAATGTATTATACTAGTGGGTGGCCCGTGCCCCGGCACTCCTTGACAAAGCATTTGCCAAAATTGGGTGTGAGAGGCTGAGATCCACCGTCCAGTTGGGGGATAAGAACTGGCCATGCATCCTTTATGAAGCCGGATAAGAGGAGGAGACAACTTCCCTGTTTTGTTTTAAATAGTAAATGGCCCATGCCCACGGCACTCTCTGACAAAAGTGTTGCAAAAATTGGGTGCCTTCGGCACTCGAATGGTATAACGGGGTATAACGGACTAGTTTTACCTTTTTCCATTATAATGGCTATTATAACGAATTGCAACGCATAGAAGGAAAAAATAGAAAAATAACATAAATAACAAAAAATAAATGTGTTAAAATTCAAATTTTGAATTTCAAATTTTTAATAAATTGAGGTCACATGGGAGTGAATGAATAAATGAGGGGGATTGAGTGGCTGAAATATAACCATCCACATTAGATGGATAGATTTGATCTCAACCACTCTTTATCTTACGAAGCATGATAAGATAAGAGAATACAACTGAGTTATTTTGTTATGTGTGGATGGCTTGTGCCTGCAGCACTCTTCGACAAAGTGTTTGTCAAAATCAGGTGGGAGTTAATTTCAGCCATTTGATATGAAGCATAGTAGATCTCAGCCACTCATTACTGAAGCCATATAAGATAAGAGGGGGTATAAGACAACCACTGTCACTTGTTATTTAGATAATGGGTGGCCCATGCCCACGTCACTCTCCAACAAAGCGTTTGCCAAAATCGGGTGTGAGTGGCTGAGATCCACCATCTATTTTGGAGATAAGATCTTGGCCCTTCTTTGTTGAAACATATAAGAGGGGGTATAATAAGTGGAGAGACAACTTCCCTGTTTTGTTATATAGATAAAAGAAAAATAAAAACAAATGAAAGTTCTAGAAACAGAGCCCGATAAGGAAAACAATTATGCAAATGGTTAAATACTCTATAGAGTATGCACATATGACCAGAAAGTGACACAGTAACAATCAAACCCCTGGTTAGAAGAGAGGTTGCAAAAAACTTTGGGTTAGTAGAAGGTTTGGTTGTTACGTACGTGTTGCAAATTCTAAAACATTGGGTTAACAGAGAGGTTTGTGAAATGGCTAGGACCACTCCTGAGTTTGAATCCCGCCCTTAGTGGCTACCCTTAGGCTTAGGCCCAACTTACTTAGTGCGCGTGGATGAGGGGGTTTACACGTTTGCCCGAGGGATTTAGTCAGGTGCTCCAAGAGGCCTGGTGTCACGAGGACAAATCCGGGCCTAACTCTTTTCCCCTCCGAAAACCCGCACTGGCACTGAGTCCACCTGACTTAGTCTCAGCCTACACAAGAAGGGAGAAGGGGGAGAAGAGGCTCACACAATTACAACACCAAAAATTCACACAGTTTTTCAAAGGCCACAGCCTTTTCTCTTTTATTCCTTTACACTTAAGAAATACAAAACTCACAACTCATGTCTTTCACCCCATTAGTGGCTGGCCTTATATAGGCCAGCTAAATAGCTACAATTATGCCATCATGGGACACTTGTTACAATTCTATACAAGTGGTTAGTAACTTCCAGTAACCACCCACTACCACCCCCTGGGTGTCACCCCCACATAATGACACATGGTATAACTACCCTAGCCCATCACCCCCACTTTGTGTATGAGCTAATAACTACCCACTATCATCCCTGGGTGTCACCCCCACACAATGACACATGGTATAACTACCCTAGCCCATCACCCCACCTTGTGTATGGGCTGATAACTACCATAACCACTGCTTGGGTGTCAGCTCCATGCATCCGCCACATGACGTAACAACCTAGCCCACCAACCCACTTCTGCTTAGTGGGTGGACTGGTAACTACTCTATAACCACCGCCTAGGTATCAGTCTCTGAGGTCGCCACCTCACCCTGAACCAAGCCACAACTGCTCCAAAGCACCATTGGATGCCACACGCCCCCAAGTCTTTTCCAGTCTAGCTTTGCTCGCCACACGCGTTTGTCCATGCCACATACGCCCATCCGGGCTATTGTCATGCCACACGTGCTTGTTCATGCCACATATGCCCATCCGTGCTATTGTCATGCCACACGTACTTGTCCATGCCACATATGCCCGTCCGTACTATTGTCATGCCACACACACTTGTTCATGCCACATACGCCCGTTCACGTATTTGCCATGCCACATACACCTGTATGCTCGCACACGTCGATCCGTCACATGTGCCAAGTACCCAACCACATGCCGGTGTACTTCCCCACAAGTCTTGCACACACTTGTGTTGGACGTCCGGGCTAACTGCCTATGCATGTCCCTATCGCTGCCCACGACAGTGTTGCACGTCCAAGCCATTTGTCCATGCACGCGTACCTATTGCTCCCATCCTTGATGTATGAACCTCGTGGGTGCTGGCCTTCTATTCTGCGTAGCCAACACCCGAGCCGAAGCTCAGGGGTGTGACAAACCACCCCCACCAGAAGAACCCGACGTCGTCGTCGGAACTGAGTTCTTGTGCCCTTCTACACGGCCCTCCTAAACCTGAAGGACATTCAACAATTGAAGTGGATTTACCCATATAGGTTCTTCCTCTTCTGAATCATCTTTCAGCAATTAGGGCGGAAAGCTTCTCTTTCTTCGGACAGTCCCTTACTCGATGGGGTCCTCCACACAAGAAGCAACCCTTATTCTGCTTAGGTTCTTCTGTTTTGGACTTCTCCTTCCCATCTTTCTTTTCACATACCTTATGGTCATCCTTGGATGCCTTCTTTCCCTTCTATTTTTCCTCGACCGTGCCACTGTCCTCTTTGCTAGAGGAATTGGTGAGCTTGTAATCCACCAATCCATTAGCAGTTGCCATAGCCGATTGCAGATCTTTCACTCCCTGCCTCCGCAACTCAGCATGCGCCCATGCTTGCAGTCCAGAGAGAAAATTGAATAACTTATCCTCTTCTAACATGTTCTTTATCTCTAACATGAGAGAGAAAAACTCATTGACATAGTCATGCACCGTACCTGTGTGCTTCAGCTTGCGTAATGCGTCTCTAGCCATCCATGCTACATTGCATGGTAGGAATTGATCCTTCAATTCCTTCTTCAATGTTTTCCATGTTTGAATCATGGGTTTCCTAGCACCATCATCATCTGACCGGGTCTTCCACCAAAGCTTAGCATCTTCGGTGAGGTACATGCTTGTAATAGTCACATTCTCTTCCTAGGGCATATGAACATCCTTGAAATACTGCTCCATATCCCAAAGGAAGTTTTCCAGCTCTTTCGCGTTTCTGGCACTCGTAAATGGATTAGGTTCCGGCACCTTAGCCTTGTGGGTTGGCTCAACATGCACAGGGGTGAGCCTAACCGCTCTCTTCACAACGACCAACTCGTCGGAAAGGGTTTGGAGATTACTTTTGAACAGATTTGTGAGCGCACTCACATCCGAGGAGAGCCCGGTCCAACGGGCCATCCATCGCTCCTCCAAGGTTTGCTCAAGAGATATCACCCTCTCCATCATCGCCTCGGATGAAGAGGTTCCTTCCGTCAGTTGTTGGGCTCCATTGGAAACTTTGGCCACCAACGCTTCTAGCCTTGCAACTCTTTCACGCACAGCATCTAAAGCAACAACATTGTCTCCCGCCATCATAATTTTTGCTCTGATACCAAACTGTCACGGGGTCAAATCAGGGCCTAACTCTTTTCCGCTCCAAAAACCCGCACCAGCACTAAGTCCGCCTGACTTAGTCTCAGCCTACACAAGAAAGGAAAAGGAGGAGAAGAGGCTCATACAATTACAACACCAAAAGCTCACACAGTTTTTCAAAGGCCGCAGCCTTTTCTCTTTTATTCCTTTACACTTAAGAAATACAGAACTCACAACTCATGTCTTTCACCCTATGGGTGGCTGGCCTTATATAGGCCAGCTGAATAGCTACAATTATGCCATCATAGGACACTTGTTACAATTCTATACAAGTGGTTAGTAACTTCCAGTAACTATCCACTACCACCCCCTGGGTGTCACCCCCACATAATGATACATGGTATAACTACCCTAGCCCATCACCCCACTTTGTGTATGGGCTGATAACTACCCACTATCATCCCTGGGTGTCACCCCCACATAATGACACATGGTATAACTACCCTAGCCCATCACCCCACTTTGTGTATGGGCTGATAACTACCCACTATCATCCCTGGGTGTCACCCCCACACAATGACATGGTATAACTACCCTAGCCCATCACCCCACCATGTGTATGGGCTGATAACTACCATAACCACTGCCTGGGTGTCAGCTCCATGCATCCGCCACACGGCGTAACTACCTAGCCCACCATCCCACTTCTGTTTAGTGGGTGGACTGGTAACTACTCTATAACCACCGCCTAGGTGTCAGTCTCTGAGGTCGCCACTTCACCCTGAACCAAGCCACAACTGCTCCAAAGCACCATTGGATGCCACACGTCCCCAAGTCTTTTCCAGTCTAGCTTTGTTCGCCACACGCGCTTGTCCATGCCACATACGCCTGTCTACGCAATTATCATACCACACGCGCTTGTCTATGCCACATACGCCCATACGCGCTACTGTCATGCCACACGCGCTTGTCCATGCCACATACGCCCATCCGCGCTATTGTCATGCCACACGCGCTTGTTCATGCCACATACGCCCATCCGTGCTATTATCATGCCACACGCACTTGTCCATGCCACATACGTCCATCCGCGCTATTATTATGCCACACGCACTTGTTCATGCCACATACGCCCATTCGTGTATTTGCCATGCCACATACACTTGTATGCTCGCATACGTCGATCCGTCGCATGTGCCAAGTACGCAGCCACATGCCGATGTACTTCCCCACAAGTCTTGCACAGACTTGTATTGGGCGTCCAGGCTAACTGCCCGTGCACGTCCCTATCGCTGCCCACAACAGTGTTGCACGTCCAAACCATTTGTCCGTGCACGTGTACCCGTCGCTCCCATCCTTGATGTGGGAACCTCATGGGTGCTGGCCTTCCGTTCCACGTAGCCAACACCCGAGCCGAAACTCAGGGGTGTGATACCTGGATACCCTCACATGAAATTTTATTTTAACTCAATCATGCAGCCCGATCGGAAAAGAATCGGATTAGGTGAAAGGCTATGTTAGAAAGAAAGGAAATGGCATAATAAAATGAATGAATATGGTTGGGATTCGGGAAATTGGAATCCATTGATTGGTGAAAATTTTGGACATCCATTGCTGTGGAGTAGCAGATAGACACGTGGTATTTTATGGGCGGGTAGAAAAGAGAAATGTATGCCAGGTTTCCTCTAAAATGAAATCATTGCCTCCACCTTTGGGACAGCACTAGTGCCTTCCTCAAGTGCAGATGGGCCTCTTCACCCAAATATATAGTAAATGGGCCCACCCCATGTGCCACACTATTCTTCTTTTAACGATAAACTCGTATCCAACTGGAACCAATCTACTTTGATACTCCTGCGGGTACCATCATCTTGGATTTCTCTATCAGTGATCGAAACTGAATGGTGCAGATTCCCCAGAATGATGGAACACCCACACACCCACACCACACCCACACCTCACTATTTTGGTCGGCAATTGTTTATTTTCCCAGATCCCAATTGGCGTTTTGTGACGTGTGACCTGAACATGTTCTTTTTCGATCTCTTCTTCGATGTTTCCGTCAAACACGTAGATCACCCCTTTAAATGGTTGTATGTGTGACAGCCATCAGATCTCGTCACCCACAAGGAGTTCGAGTTTGATGTCCTTAGCTAACTTCAAAATTTGATGTCCCTTTCTCGAAATGCCACGTGGAGAATCCTTTAAGCCTCACTAACCTTATGGATGTTTGGTCCACCTCTTGATGGATCAACTCCATTATTGTGGGTTGAGAAAGTCAATTTCGCCAATTTTTCTATACTTTCTATGATCCACATTCCAGATTTTGTTGTTTCGATCCATTTTAGTTCGGAGGAATTTTATATGAAATCAACTAATTATGCAGGGTTGATTCGGTCATTAGGTTTGGGTCTCAGTCAACGCGGTTAAAGGAGGTAACCCTAATTCCAAAAGGTTTTACTAATAAATCGTTATATCTCTACCGTTGGATTCAAGAGATGTATGGTCACGTGTCAATACATAAAGGGTAAAATAGTCATTTGTTATTTTGCCACGTGGACCATTGATGTCTTGAATCGAACAGCCCAGGGCTCTACTGCACGGCATTTTTTTTGCGGTCTTGCATACTAATTCAACAACTAGATTCTATATATTTCTTGAACGCCGTTGTTTAGATTGTTCCTAAACGATGGCTATATGTGCCACGTGGAATATCCATAAGTTCAGTCGTCTCCAAGAGCCTGCCACGTGGGTTTTTCTCTCAACGTCTTTCAGATGTCCGATGCTACCGCTTAAAATCCACTTAGCCCGGGGTACCCATCACATTGATATGAACGGTTGATCAACGGAGAAGCCTATCCCTAGAATTGCACCAAGATTACGATCCTAACCTTTCAAAAAAAAAAATTGTTGCGTATGATGGTCCGTACGGTTACACAACCTTGCACGGTTCACGAATTGAAGCTAGCTGGGTTGAAGTGCTTTTTAAATTGGCATCGTAAATCCAAGGTCTCTGTCCATTTTGATTACGCAAATCTCGAGGATATCCAAATGCTGCTAACTGAGTAAAACTTCGCTGACTGCAGCCAATATGAGCCGCGTGGAACATTCTTAAGACGACACTAACCGTATGGATACTTGGCCAATCACTAGGTGGACCTATAAACCAAAAATAAACCTGGTCGATGATTTCTAAGCATTGGATTGAAGTTATTTTCATGGGTTGATTTTAACCGTAGGAATGTGAGCATTTGGGTACAAAGATCCAAACATCCATACGGCCAGTGTTCTCTTAAGAATGTGCCACGTGGCTCATATTGGCTGCAGTCAGCTGCATCCCTGACAACAGAGGTGTCATCGAAGGTTTACTCCTGCCGACTTAAGGTTGGTTCCAACATTTTCCGATCCAAAACAGAACGGACAAATTTCACTTGACCTATCAGAAAAATACAACTGTGATCGGACGGTTACAGTGTCGAATCACTTTTTAGTTTGACGGCCTGATGGGATCTCTCACATTCATCGATCATCGTATGAATTTATCATACATACATCCTATTTGGATATGTCATACATCGGAGCACTGGAATCTGATGCCGAAGTATCTTAACCGTAGAACGTGGAGAGGTCAAGAGAAGTTCTTTGACGTTGAAAGTCTTCCCCCCATTCGTTATTTTTGCTAAAAAACTCAGAACAAATGAGAAAAAAAGAAGAGCTTCTCTGCAGATGGGCTCTCTCTTTTCTCTCACATCCTCCTTGTTCTTCTTCTTTGCTCTCCTGCAACTTTTTTCGGTCGTTAATGGCAGAAATCGCTCGCACTCTTCTTTCACGCCGCTCAACCGCGATCTATACCGTTCCAGGTAACCTCTACAAAACCCATTTTTCCTTTTTTATTAATCAGTCTCTGGTTTTATCTTCTTCAAGAGATTGTGAATTGTGTTTTTTGTTATGTGGCTATGTGTTCGTCTCTCGATTTTGGATAATTGGAGGTGTAGTTAAATTGCATTTTTAGTTATCATCTCCTGGAACATTTGATCTGAGGATTGTATTGGACTAAGCAGTTGTAAATAATTTTGTTGTGAATTTTGGGAAATTAGCGTAAATACGAAATGGTTATTGTTGCAGTCAGCCCTGAAACTTTTTCGTCGAGAAACGATATTGAATCTGGCAGTTTCTTTGTTGAGTTTTGCAGAATTTTTGTTCGATTTAGGTGGACCAGAAAAAGGATTGGGTTTTTGTTTTTCCTTTTCTTTAGAGCCGTGGAACCTTTTTCCATAGAGAAATTATTTTGATTTTTCAACGATTTCTGATTTTTATTTTTTGGTTTTGCGGGATTTCACAGTGAAGTTTTGGTGAAAGAAATCAAAGCCTTGGTGGGTCGTCACCCTGACAGATTAACTGTGAGTAAAATATATATATGCAATTTTCATTTATTTATTTCAGAATCAACTTCTGGGTATGTGAATTCTTATTATTTTAAACAGATGGAGACCATGAGAACTGGAAATAAGGGCTACCATACAGAGATCTTAGTAGTTACTTACAGCTTTTCTAGGAGAGTGATTAATGAAAGTTCGAAGTTTCGGATCCTTCTTGTAAGTTTTCGAATATCCCCATTTGCATCTGATTACTATTTGAGTAGATCTTAGGAGAGTCTTATTGCAATAAAATTAACAGTTCGTGTTGGTTTTGGCCATGGTGCCTACAAATTTTGGAAAAATATATTTTTTTTCTTTTAGCGAGAAAATTCTATGATACTTTGAAGACTTGTTGCAATTTCTTATATATCTGATAGAATGTCTCAGATTGGTAATGACTTGTGTTTTTGACAGAGGATTCCTTGTCTTCCAGAGTTTTGGACAGCATGGAAGGGAGCTTATTACCTCAGAACTCGCATTGCGGCTACTCTCCATGTTAAGTGAAGAGCAGAAGATGCTCAGCACGGATCCAATTTTCCTAAATAATACACTTGAGAAGCTTGTGATAAAGGTTAGAGTGTGTGCTAAAAATCGAACTTGGTGTTTGAGGTGGGTGCTTCATTGTATTAGAGGATGGTATGGGAACTAATGCTATAAATCTTGGCTTAAACTCGTGGTTTTCGAGCATTGGAACCCAACCAGATCAGTTCCAACAAGGAAAAAAGATGACTTGCCTTTTTTACTCACTCTTTTATAAATCAATTAGAGAGCTTCTTAAAATATAACTTCTATATTTCAACTTGCAACTAGATGCTGATGCTTCTTACTAGGATATGAGTTTGTCCTTTCATGCCTTTCATGTTTATTGATTTATATCTAATGTTACCTGGTTTTGGTACGAGTATTGCTATCTGACTTGCTTGACCCTAAATCTCAGGGTTAAGTGACAAGGGTATGTTTTAAAAGAAAAAAAAATCAGGAAAGTTGGGTGGATTAGAATGCTAATATGGTTCTTGGCTTGTCAGGTGGTGCCCATGGAAAATTTGAATGGTCGCAAACTTGTTGAAGCGGGAGACCTTTGTGAGAGGAGAAATGGTCATACGGTTTATTTTATTGACTTTATATATGATATGATGGCTTGTCTAGTTACTAGAATGCTTAAGTTTGTGTTGTTCTGCAGGAAGGGGAGTTGATCTCAACCGAAATTGGAGTGTAGACTGGGGCAAAAAGGAGAAGGTCCGTTCTGCCATTTCATATTTACTTTTGGACATTCTCTCTTAGTTTACGCGACTTACCTGTACACACTGGGGCTGTGGATCTTGTTGTCTGTGAATGGTTTGCCTGCACTCACGGAATGTTGTCTTGATAGTAGCACATTCTTTTTGGTGAATAAGGTGGGAATTGAACCAACAACTCATGGTTGAAGTAACAAGCACCAATGGATTGAGTTACATGCTCTACCCAATTAATGATTCCTTCCTCTACCACTCATGGTTTAAAGTCTCGATCTCGAGGTACGTCTGGGTTAGTTGAAAATATGAGACGTCCTGACCCAGACAATACAATACAAACCAAGACAATGGCGAGACGAACTGACAAAGCCAAGAGACCCATAACAAAGTCCATCATTCCGGTCACCCCTCGACGTCTCGGCCATGACATTCCATAATGGAACAATAGTTTGAACATGTTACTACTGAATCTCTAATATTTCCCCTCTTCCTCACTTAGTTCACTCCCACATTAGTGTTCCCTTTTTTATCTCGATATGAGAGAAGATATTTTATACTACTTTATTCTTTTCTAAAGCTTTTCTCTCTTACTGTTATAGGATTACGATCCATATGAAGAAAATCCAGGAACTGCTCCTTTTAGTGAGCCCGAGACCCAAATAATGCGAAAACTCTCCAAAACATTTGATCCACACATATGGGTTAATGTGCACTCTGGCATGGAGGTGAGTCATGCTGTTAATCTCATTAATTGTTGTTGAGTTTTCCTTGTGGTTTCTTCCCTCAAGCACTTACTTGACACTAGAATACAGTTAAAGAAAGCTAGTCAGAAGACGCTGTTGATTTTGAATACAGGAAAATCATTGTCCCTGATGGTGGACAATAAGGGATAGAGGTTCACCTGGCACACATGCAGTGGGATCCTGACCATCCGACTATACACTTTTTCCCATTCACCGTGCTTATCTAACCTTTCTAACCATCCATAAGAAAGCCGTCGGATGGTTAGGATCATCGAGTTGTGTTGATTTTTACCTCAGCCGCCCGACTATACACTTCTTTCCATTCACCGTGCTTATCTAACCTTTCTAACCATCCATAAGAAAGCCGTCGGATGGTTAGGATCATCCAGTTGTGTTGATTTTTACCCCCCGACCCGACCCCACCTAGACCACCCTTGCAATTATCCCATGAGTACCTTCAATTTCCTCTCTTTAAAAAACTATCTAATGCTTCCAAACTACAGCAAAACCGAGCAAAAATTTCAGTTTCTTAATGAAATGTGTCTCTGGATTCTGGTATAGGAGTATGTGCTTCTATCGCTGCTCCTCCAACACCTGGTAATTGCAAGGAATTTCCATTTAGAACCAAAAGATTTTTTATTTTTTTCACTTTTTGCTTATATTTCCAAATCCTATTGTTAAAAATTTAAGTTTGTTCAATGCAATTAGTAAATTATTTGTCAAAATTTTATTAAGGGGCATCCTATCACTGTATGAACATGAAATGGCCAGTGATGCGAGTACCATCAGATCTTTGGAAGATTTTGTTCTGAATGAAACATGTTTCCATCATTGCTCTTGTATTTCTTCCTTCTTTACAGCTACTAACCATCCCTGCCATTTTTTTAAGGGATCTTCTGTGTTATCCTTTCCATGATTATCACATTCTTACATTGTTGCTGGTTCACTCAGGCTCTGTTCATGCCATACGACCACAGGAACACAACCCCTGATGGATTTGCATCACACATAATGAAGTCAATGCTCAAAGACTTGAACCATCTTCACTGCCAGGACAGATGCTTAGTTGGGTCAGGCGGTGGCTCTGTCGGGTTTGTATTAATTTTAAGGAACATCAAGGAAGATCATGAACTCTAATCCCCCTTTGATAACAGTGAACTCATTATAGTTCTCTGTCAAGACATGAATTCGATCACCTATTATTATAAAAATACCCATTATAGTTCTACGATTCAGCATATCATTTCCTATTTGATCCTTTAGAATTCCATATTCAAAGTTTTAATTGGTCTATTCATTAAAAGGATTCGATTTGATACCAATCAAACAAAATACATTTCTTATCTACTCATGGGTGCTATATTGGATTTGATCAGATTTTTTTAATCAATCTATAATGGTTAATTGCCTCGATACGATGTTGCTTTGCATCCAATCTGTAGGAATCAGTAGAAAAGCTGGATCTCTTTTGATACATCAGATCTGGCTCAATTATAGATCTGCCATTTCTTGAAGCAATGGAATCATTGTTCGACATTTTTATCGATATTTCTTGGCTTTTAATCCATAAGCTGTGTTTGTCACTCCAAATGTCTCTAGAGTTTTCCTTCTTTTTTTCTACTTTTCTTCTTTCGAAGAATTAGAGAAATACAAGGTGACTTCTTGGTGCCATCGTTCGAACAGTAGTGTTTTCCCTTTTTCCAAATTTTCCAGAATCTTTTTCTAATCTTTCTTTGATTTTATCTATCCATTACTTTTATTCTCACCTAAAACCCTTCAAAACCATTACAGTCCATCAAAGATTACTTTTCTTAACGTGAGTATTTTTTTTGAGTTTCAAATTATATGGTCCCAGGGGTTTCCAACCAAATGGATTACAACATGTGTTCCGGCATTAAGCAATTGACAGTGTTTGAAATGTGTCAACATTCCAACCAGAACATGGTGTTTGCACCATGTGTACCAATTTAGACAAATAGACACTGTAGTTTGTAGGAACCCTGGTGTTCAAACCTTGAGACTTGGTAACTCGTGAGCTATTAAATAGGCCTAAAAAAAATTGAAGTACTTTTGACACCTACATTTGTTTTGGCATTTTTCCTCTTTGCTATATCCTCAGTGAGCTGTACATATTTCAGGTATCTGGCTCATGGGACTGCAACAGATTACATGTACGATGTCGTCAAGGTGCCCATGGCATTCACCTTTGAGGTCAGTCAGACAGTACTTCTCTTCTTAGGGCTCGCTCAAGAGATTCTCACATGTCCTCATTTTATGAGTGTCTTTGTCTGGCAGATCTATGGAGACAAGGCGGCCTCATCGAAGGACTGCTTTAGAATGTTCAACCCAATTGATCTGACCACCTTCAATGTATGCAACTTTACAGCTAAAATAGGTGTACTAACTTCTCTTTATGGCAATTTATCACTATAATTTTGTCTCTTTGGGTTTCAGAGAGTTCTCAATGACTGGTGTGCAGCATTCTTCACAATTTTCAAGACAGCGCCCAACTGGTTGGATGGAATTCGTTCGAATGCCTCAGTTGCCAATATGGACAAGTGGGTATCTATAGATGAGTATTTAGATGGTTACTTAATGAAGAGGAGCAGCAGATACGGAAAAAGAATGGAGGTAATTGAGCTTGGGATGCAGGAGATTAGAACGTACTTCAGGCTCTTTTTATTATCATCGGTTCTGTTGATGTTCATGTTCTGTTCTAGAATTTCAAAGAGCAAGTTTACTACCACTAGAGCAATTGTGTCAGCCGTACCCATTTGAGTTTTATCATGGGTGGGTTAGTTTTGGCACTAATGCCACAGATGCTGAGGGCTTTCCTGTTCAATTTTTGATTGTGTATAAACAATTTTTTGATCACAATGTATTGTTCATCCATCTGAGTCATTTAATTGTTCAATCACTGGTTTATGGATACAAGATCTTAATCTTATTACAATAGTCGAGTGATGCTCTTAAGCTAACTATATGGACGGTATGCACAGAAAGCTTGAAAAAATCTGCCTCCTACCACCAACTGCACGTCCTGATGTGGTGTGCTTATAAACAGTGAACCAGTCTAGAATTGTGTCTAGATTATCCCTTCTCCTTTATAATCGTCATCAGTTCTTGACGAGTGAAACAGTAGGACCAAATACATACTGGGTTTCATGCTACAAAAAAAAAGGTCATAGAATAGGGGTGCATTGGCAAGCTAGCTCAGCGAGCTTTCAAACTAGGGTCAGCTGAACCTGGGCATTAAACTTTGGTTGACCACAGCCTGAGGTTTGGCCCAAACACAAAGTGCCAAGTTGTTGAAGTCGGGAGTTTTTATCCCATTCGATAAGCCAACCTCAGTAACCAATTTTATTATTATTATTATTATTATTTTTTTGGTTTGATGAGCAGCTTAGTTTTTCAGAAAATGAGAAATGACGAAAAACCAAGTGCAAATTGTGGTTTGTGGACCTCATTTCACTCTTGAAGTACAACCCATTGGACTTTGTTGTGGTAAAAGGACCGTAAAGTAAAACATCATGATAATCAAAATCAGGCACCCAATTGCAATATCTAAGTAGAAAACAAACACAGAAGAGCTCAAGAACGTCAAAATTATTATAATCATCAAAAAGTTTCCTACTATACAAATAATCACTTTCAATACCCTTCCCTTCAATGTTACTAGATGCCACATCTTTTTGCTGTGTTTATCAATACAAATATGACATGAAAAGACAGCCACCATTTTCACTCATGTCTTCCATTGTATAAAGCAACATGAAATCAGGCGTCACCATTTTTGGCACTATCTTCCATTGTATGATACAATGATGGTGGTGATTGTATAACAAGTGGTTCATGTACATACATTCATTATACTGACGCACGAAGATAAAATACATACAAACAGAATTTGAGAGAGGTAATCCCAGTCGTTATTTGTGTTTGAATTTTAGGAACAGCCCGTGTCTTCTTTTCAGTCATCGGAAACATAGTTGTTTCACAGGTTGAATTTTCTGTCAATGATACGAGAACAACTCAATGCAAGTCGACTAATCCTGCAAGGGGAAAACAGAAGAACTCATTCAGGAAATGTTGACTTGATCTCAATATAATCACTAAAATATATATAAAATGTAAATGCATTTGTAACATACATTAAAAAGGAGACTGCTGCCGACCTCAATTGCTTATTGAATTACATGAAAACAGTAGCAAAATCATGCAGTTTGCTTTGACCAGATTGTTCTGTGTTTCCCTGGCTATGAATTCAGTGTCTGCTTCATGTATCTCAGAGCAGACCGCAACATGCCTCTAGCTTTCCTATCTGGAGTGCACCCGGACAATATCATTTCTTCATACACAGACGGTACCTGGTGCACAAGCGCATTATTGATGATTAGGTCAAGTCAGAAATACCATATATAAGACCAGATCAGGTAAGTTAAAATATCTGTCACCCAGGTGCGCTGTACTTTGTAAGCATAGTTAATATTTTAATATTTATGTATAAGGTAATATTTTCTCATTTTCTTTCAATTCTAAAATAATTTGGTACCCTTACATATTACTTTAATGCGAACTATTCATGTACACACTAAGCAATATCAGACATTGATCCCACTCAGATACCGATCTCATGTCAGGTCAAGGTGAATAATCAAGAGGCTTTTGAAAGATGCAAGTAGCATACGTCAAAATTGAGTCGGCAAATAAATTTCAGCGGAATCTCAATAGATACAGTCACAGAAAGTAAAACTGCAACAACAAAAAGGTTTGAAAAGAAGGTACAGAACACATATGTATTCCAAAATTCCCTCCGATCACCTTGAACTCTCCACTTGAAAGCCAACCCCTCAGTTCAAATTAGCATCACCTGATAATATCTTAGAACCAACTTCAAGAATTGTATCTATTTTACTTATTAATGAACTTGTAACAACAGCACCTCAGAAGTATTCCCGTCCTTTCAGCTGCTTTCACCAAGAATTGTATCTATTTTATTTATTAACATCACCTGACTCTTTGTACCAGCAATTCAGTATCACCATAGCTTAATTCAATATATAATTAATGTGTATAAAAAAAATGCCCCATTCATGTTATAAACATAATATACACTATTTTACTCCTACTTATTATATATTCTTCTTATTTCTTCTATTATCTTTTTTTTTGTTCAATTGCAGATACACACAGCTGACAGCCTGATGTTCTCTCTTTCTTTTTATATTCATAACGTGCTTTTTAATCCATGATTTGTTTTTAATCCATGTTTTTTAATCAGTTTCCTTTTTTTTTTTTGTGGTTGATGCCTATATCTTAATGCATGGTTTCCATTGCGGTTAGAAGCTTTCTGAGTTGATATTAAGCAGTTGAAGCAAACAACATATTAAACACTACGTAACAAGGACACGAACACCCGCAAGCAGACAGAAAGTGGTACTTCCAGTGTTCGACACTGATATGAAGTGTCAGACACTGACCAACATAAATCTGATACGCTGACACATCCGTACAGTTTATTCAATGACCAAAAGGAAATAGTGATTATTGTTTAAGAACAGTAAGAAAGAAGTTTCTACCTTATCAAACTTCTCAACACGGATAAGAGCTTTCATAAGTGTAGTATATGTCACAACATCTGGCTTCAAGTCCTACAGTTACAAGAAACACGATAGAGGTTAGGACTTGATAAAGAACAAGTAAAATAAACAAAACAAGAAAAAAGACCACTATGGAATGATACCAGTCAAGAACCTACTATTTCTTTCATATAATTCAGTACAGCAAAGGCCTCAGCATCCCTTCTATCCTCACCAAAGGCATTAATTAGTGAGTTGAGAACTAGAACACTAGGCTTTAAACCATCAGCTTGCATGACCCTAAATGCATTTACCGCTTGCTCAGACAAACCCTGTCAAATAATGGAAGAAAACACTATCAGTAAATTTTCTATGTATATATATTAATTTCACTAAACTGAGGCCATCCTAGACCATAAAGGTAATTACCCCAAAAGAGATGGGTCCTTACCTTAAGCCAGGGTTTAGTAATTGGCCGCTTGTCAAGTTATGAGACTACTTACTTCCCCTCAAACTTCTTGAGATCTATGTTTTTAAGGTGACTCAAGGGAACTAAACAATCATCGTGGACCTTCTATTAGTCATTGTCCCCTTTGGTCAACAGATTAAAATACAAATTGGAAAATGCCCTTAATGACCCTCAAACTTCTTGAGATCTATGTTTTTAAGGTGACTCAAGGGAACTAAACAATCATCGTGGACCTTGTATTAGTCATTGTCCCCTTTGGTCAACAGATTAAAATACAAATTGGAAAATGCCCTTAGTGAACTCTATGTTTTTAAGCTGACTCAAGGGAACTAAACAATCATAGCGGACCTTGTAATGTCCCTTTTAGTTTTCACATGAACTATTGACATAGGGTATAGGGTCTAGAAGTTAGAACTTAACTTCTTTTTATATGTTCATGGAGACGTTAACCACACCAAAAAGCTCAGCAAGCTTTTCCAATGTTCCTCACATCTCTTTGCACCAATTGCAGTAATTGATCAGCAATTGAGGTTGTACAATTGATCGGTCGACTACTAGAAGAGTCATTGCCAAAAGTACCTACCAATTGGACTATCTTAACCATCCAACTTCTGAAATTTTGGAATGTTTCTTACAGTTTCTTGCCTGTCCAAAAGTAGTGACTGATCAGGCAGGATTTTCCTATCAGTGAAATTTGGGGCATGGCAATCTGAGAAGTATTTCACCAATTAGATGCCCCAGATCTCTGGGAAGATCCTCCAAATTGTTACGTAGAGATTGTGAGGCACCAGACCCTCTACAGTGTGCTACGCCCTGTTACATTTTCTCATTCAAATATATCCATGATACATCACTATTAAAACTATAAAGCTGTTTACAATAGAAAATCCAAGGGGGTTGAGCATGTTAATTGAAAAAAATGACAAATCAGGCGTGTTTTCTCCTCATTTAGGCATTGAAAAGTAGATTCATGCAAGTAACAACATAATAATTTGTTGAAATAGCAAATTAACAGAAACATTTGTAGAAAAATATCTAGCTTCGGTGTAAATCAATGAGGTAGTCATATATAAAATGAGCTAAGTAACCCAATTATCAATTCAGATTCACACTACCCAGAGAAAGAAAACATACCCTTTGTGCATACGCATTGACCAAAGCATGATACATGGTTGGAGATGGCTTCAACCCCGCAGATTTCATGACATCTAACCACTCAATTGCGTCCTTAAACCTCCCTGATTGCCCATAAATGTCAATGAGGGTGGTGTAGGTGACAACATTTGGTAGCAACCCTTGGCTCCGCATTCTCCCCAACAAGCTCTTGACCTCCTCCCACTTCTCCTGCTGCCCCAAAGAATTGATCATGATATTGTATGTCGTATTGCAGGGGGAACACCCGCTCTCCTGCATTGCCTCAAAGAGCTCCTCCGCCCTATCATGCCGCCCTGATTTACAGTGGCAATCAATCAGCGTGTTCCACGTAACGTTGTCAGCCTGAATCCCCTCCGATTTCATCCGTTCGAATGTAGCCATCGCGTGCTCGAGACAATTATACTTCCCAAACGTATCAATCATCACATTGTAGAAATGCCGATCAGGATGGACCCCACTGTTTCGCATCTCCTTCAGTACCGAAAATGATTTTTGCCAGTCCCCTCTGTCCCGGTGACTCGCCAATATCCTACTAAACACATATGAATTGGGCTGGACATTGCACGCCTCCATTTCTTTCAACACAATCCTCGCGCTCTCCCACCGACCCGCATTTGCATAAGCATCAATAAGAAGACTGTACGTGTGCTCATCAGGCAACACCCCATTCCTCTCCATCTCGGACACAATCGATTCCGCGTCTCTCAAAGAACCAGTCTTCACATATCCTTTAAGTAGTGCATTATAAGCCCGGGTCCTGGGCTTCAAACCCCCTTCCTTCATCTCTTCAAAAATTGCTTCAGCTTCCACAGTACGACCTGAATTCCCCAATGCAGATATGACCGCAACAAGGGTCGCAGTCTTGGGACTCAACCCCTGGCCTTGAACCATGGCTAGGAAGAACATTGCTCGGTTTGGATCCCCGGCCTTCGCGAATGCCATAATGAGGTCATTCAAAAGCTGCCCGTCAAGCTCAATCTTATCCGACTCCATTTCCTGGTAAAGCTTCCGCAGGACCGATGAATCCACCTTGTTAGTGCGGGTTAGGGACTGAATTATGAGACTGTAATTCACAAAATCAGACTGGTAACCATCGAAACGCATCCGAGCCATTACATTCAGAGCTTTTTCAAGATCATCATTCCGGGCGCAGGCGCTAATTAGGGCATTGTAGGTTAAAGGGGTTAGGGTTTGGCGTTGAGAAAGGAGGAACGCTTCGTAAAGCTTATCAGAGCGGCCGAGGCCATGAATGAGAATTGAGTATAGAAGCTCGTAAGAGAAGCAAAGATTATGTTTCTGAAGCCATGAAACAAGGGCGTAGGCGGTGTCGAGAGTGGATGGAGAGGAACAGAGAGACTTGAGGAGGGAGTGCCAGAGTGGTAGCGGGACCGCTCGGTAGGACTCGGCGAGGTAGAGTTCGTTGGGGTCTAGAGAGGTCGGAGAATTGGTGCCGGAGTTAGTGGTGGTGGTGGTGATAGGGGAGGAGGAGGAGAGAAATTGGAGGAGTGGAGTGAAATCGTATCGGCGGTTTTGCAGAGAAGATAAGTCGTCGGATGAAGAAGATGAGGGAGAAGTTGAACCGATGGTGGCGGTGGTTGTGAAGGTAGTGGTGTTAACGGAAAGTGGTGGTGGGAAGAGGTGTAGGTGACGGAGAATTGGGGAAAAAACGACAGTAGAAGGGAAGCGAGTGGGAGGTGGTGGTGGCAGAAGAAGCATATTCTTCTTCTCCAAGAGAGAGAGAGAGAGAGAGAGAGAGAGAGAGAGAGATAAAGAGGAAGAAAGGGAGGTTTCAGACGTTGGGAGGTTAGAGATGGTTGGAGCGGGAGGACGTAATTTTATTGGTTTTGGATAATTTTCTTGGGATCTAGAATTCTTGATAGATTTTTCCGATTTGTATGTGAGCAGCAGACACGGAAGTTGAATGTCCTTGTGCACTCATCGTCACCAATGAAAGTGATAATGTATTTTAGCTTTAAAACCCGATTAACATAAAAAGGTTTGAGCATTACCGTTATATAGCGGTCGTTACGACAGTTGTACTTTTTTTAAACCATGCCATTTTACTCCAAACCATGCTTTAAAAAACGTCCGTTATAACGGATTCGGACCTCCCCCGATACGTTATGTACTGTTTTAATGCTCAGAAAATAATGGCCGTTATTTTTGTTATAACGGCTGTTAATGGAAAGTATTTTAGAATATTTTTTTTTTAAAAATGACCGTTATTTCTGTTATTTTTTCATTATAGTCTATTTTTTTTATTGAAAATTTTAACGCCGTTATTTTCCATTTTTGCCCCTGGACATTACAATCCGTTATAACGGCCCCTTTTAAAAACCTTGCTTCAAAGTTCAAAACAAGGTTTAAAAAACGAAAACAACGGCCATTATTTTCTGTTATTTTTCCGTTATAACAAAAATAACGACCATTATTTTCTGGAAAATTTTGTGAAAAAAATGGCTGTTATTTTCATTTTTTCGGTTTTTTTACCTTTATTTTCTGTTATTTTCGTTATTTTCCCTTTTTTTCCGCTTTTGCCACTGAGCGTTTTTTTTCATTATAACGGAAAAAACGGTAACACCCCCAGTCCGTTATAACGGTCCCCTTTAAACCTTGGTTCAAAAACCAATCAATCAGGAGAATCACATCAAATGGACAGTTATACCTTACTTCATTTTAGGTGACCATGGAATCATATGAACTTTTTAGTAGGATAGATTATTATTTGGATGGTTAGGATTGTTTGATCAAAACAATAATTGGTTTTGCATCTCAGTGGCAGTTCCAGTGATTTTATATTCCGTTAGTTTCATCCAAAACGAACGAAACGCTAACGCCTAGTTAGTTTTATATGGGTTGTTTGGTAACAGATCCAGGTCTCCTTTCAATGGAAAAACTTGGCTCTGACAGCAATTTTTGATAGGCCAACTCAAAAAATGCAGGGTGAAACACACTTTCGGACCCACTGATCTCATAAATGGACCTACACACCAAAAAATCAGCTTCATTGGTGACATCTAGCCATTGGATTCGAAGATTTTTTATCATGGGCTTTACCCATGGACTGCCGATAAGGCTGATTCTAAGTAGGTCCATCTTGCGTAAGCCAATCTTCAAAAGGGCTCAGTGTGCTGAAAGAGAGGAATCATGTATTGACCGTTGGAGAAAAAATTCGCTGGTCCCGGGGTCCTTCAAACTTTGAAGGTCCCCTCCCAAAATGTTTGACACATACCCTTTGTTAACCACCCTTAACCAACTAACCAATGTGTTAACGTGGGTTGGGTTTAGGCCTTGAAGTACGTGTCAGACATTTTGGCAGTGGGACCTTCAAAGTTTGAAGGACCCCGGGACCATCGAATGTTTTGTCTGATGGTTGATCATGTAAGGGCTGTCAATTAGCTGGTTAATGATAGGCCTACGTATCAATTCCAAGGAGGTTTCAACGGGTGGGATCTAGACCCACTTCGATCTTATCGAACAGATCCGGGGGACCCAACTTTGAGTCAATCTTATTGATAAGTCTGTTAAATCTGATTTGAAGAATATGAAAACTACAAATTGTTAAGTAAAAAAAGTAAAATGAGAAAAAAAAATCTATTATCTTCGTAAATTTCATTATATAATATTCATGTAATTAATGTATATTAAATCTAATCCTGATGGGTTCAAATTGATTTGGAACCCGTTCTGATAACTTATCAGATCACAATTTCTAGATGTACATTTGATCTAATGGACTCAATAATTTTATTGAGACCCAATTTTATCAAATTGGTTCACTGACCGTATGGATGTTTGGCCTATCTCTAGGTGGACGATGGACCTACAGATACAGGTACTTGTAGATAAATGGCCAAGGGTTTCCACCATCTTGGGCATGCATCATTGGTGTTGCCACCAGTCTTGCAAAACAATATGTGGGCTCGAAGACGCGCATCTTAAAGGTCCACGTCTTCAAGATGCGTACCTTTAAAGGTCAAGATCGACGTTTGGTTCTACATAATCAAACATGCCTCGAAGAGGTTCGTCTTAATTCTCGTATATTTGGTTCGCAAGTGGAGATGCACATCTTGAAATTGTGTGGACCACACAGAAGAACAATAGGTGATAGATCATGTGGGCTCAACATAATTAGAGTAGGCTGAACATAATAACTAGAGTTGATAGATTATGTGAGCCCCATACGTTATGTGGGTCCCACATAAGAACGAAAGTTGATAGATTATATATAGGTCCCACATAATAGAGGGTTGTTGATAGATCATACATGTGCTGCCCATACATTATAAATGGGCCACACAATCAGTGGGCTAATCCATTGGGGGGTGGAAGGTGAACCTTCAAGGCACACGTCGGTGCACCTTGAAAACTCAAGGAGGGGGGTGAACCTTCAAAGGTTCACTTTTGCGCTTCTCCAAGGTGCGAAATCTAGATTACTAATCTGGCAGAGTCAAGGATGGCCTGGTTCAACGTAATAGAAAATCCGGTGCCATGTAGAGAAGTGGGACCCATCTAAACATTAGATATGCATATATTCAGATTGATTTCATGTTTGGCACCAATTGAACATTCTGAATCGATGAGGTACCGTGATCTATAACATGTGTATGATGCAGTGGGTTAGGGTACATTGAGAACACCGAGTAAAACTTCGGTTACAACACACAATATGAGTCACGTGGCACACTATTAGAGGGCACTGACTGTATGGATGTTTGGCACGGTGGACCAGCAAACCAAAAAACAACTTGATTAGTAATTTACAACCTTTCGATCTTTGTACCTAAATAATGCTCAAATTCCTATGGTCGTTAAAATCAACCCATGAAAATAACTTCAATCCAACGCCTAGAAATCACCGATCATGTTTATTTTTAGTTTGTACCTAGGTCCACCTAGTGATTGGCCAAACATCCATACCGACGGCACCCCATAATAATGTGCCACGTGGTTCATATCGAGCGTTGTGACCGAAGTTTTGCTCGAGAGCAACTTAACCTTTTCAATTACATTAACCAAGAGGAAAACTTGAATTCTTAACCGTAATTAACTTATGGTGGGAATCCAAGCACAGTCAAGGGGTAAGCCGATCATTCATGGTTCAATGGGCGCAAGACTTGCCTGACTACCCGTGGTCAGGTAGCTACCTGATCACTCACAATATAAGCCATGTGGAAATTTATTAGAGGACACTGACCGTATAGATGTTTGGCCAATCCCTAGGTGGACCTACAAACCCAAAATCAACATGATCAGTGATTTCTAAGTGTTAGTTGAAGTCATTTTCGTTGGTTGATCTTAGCCGTAGGAATTTGAGCATTATTTACCATTATTTCCGTATAAAGATCCAACGGTTTTGAAATCACTAATTAGGCTGATTTTTAGTTTGTAGGTCCACTTACAGATTGGTCAAACATCTATACGGTCAGTGTCCTCTATTAAATTTCCTCGCGGGTGGTCGGGCAAGTCTTGCTCGTTCAATGGCCCAAAAAGTGTGCTACGTGGAGTTATTTAAAAGGCCTGCTTCAAAAAAATTCTCCTCTTTGTCGGCTGCCAAAATATGACGTAGACGGTGGACTAGACCCGGGGGGTTCCCTTGTAAAAAGGTGTAAATGGTTGTTGGGAGAGAAAAGGGGGTAATTTTGTGAGACTTTCCATGCAGCAAAATAGGACGAGTAGCACTTTGCTGACGGACGTACACGTGGTAGACTATGAATCTTTGGTCCATGGACCTACATTACGTAAAATCAGCCTCATCACTGATGTCAAACCTTTGGATATTTGTACCCCAAATAATGCTCGAATTCCACGGTTAAAAATAAACCCATGAAAACGACTACAATCCAACGCTTAGAAATCACTAATCAGGCTAATTTTTGGTTTGAGCCAAACATCCATTCAGTCAGCGATCTCTAAGAGTGTGCCATGTGGCTTGTACGGCGTTGTTGTGTTTCAATTTTCCACCTGTTCTCATTTGTTTATCCTCGCGCGTAGTAGTTTGACCTTTGAACTTTGAACTTTGGTTTGCATTCATTTCAACGGATTCACATGAGGATCACGTCTGCACACGTAAACAAATCGCACATCAGATACTCTCTCTCTCTCTCTTAGGTCAATACTGGATAAACCTTCTGGACCTAAATGGCGTGTACGTGAGAAAATAGAAAGTTGATTCCTGTTTTTTTGAAAATAGTAAAACCGATTTGTAAGATAAACCATCCGAACTGGACCTTGTTTTTTTCGACTCCCATTTTGTAACTCGTCACATGCTCCATATAACTATTCTAGACCTAAGGTTGCATGTATCGAATTTTTATGTGTATATCCACCAATCGGTATGGGTGTTAACGGGTCGGTTCCGGTTCTGTTCCTACGGTTTCCAGAACCGGAACAAACAGTTCCAATTCTCAAAATGATGGATCCAAAACTGAAACCGATTATTCGGTTCCAATCAGTTTCTGTTTCGGTTCCGGTATACTGGTTCCGGTCTTTATTAAACTACCCAGATCCGGAACCATTATTTTCGGTTCGGTTCCGGTTTCTTTTTCGTCGGTTCCCAATAATGTGAAACCGGAACCGAAAACACCTATGCGGTCGTTGGGACCAAAAAATGTGCTACATAGGGCCAAGATAGCGCCAACTAAATCATAAATTATAATGAAGCTGGTTCAAAAATACAAAAAAAAATTCCTAGGCCGACTGGCCTTTGCGCAAGAAAATTTTTCGTTGGGATGACGAACGTGTTGACTGTTGAGCACACCCGAAATTGAATCCGCACCACATTACTTATTCTTTGTGTGTTTCCATAAGCTCCACGTTGCCTTATTCAAAGCTTATTGGGCTTCCTTAGAGCAGGTCAACCAGTCAAAAGAAGAAGCACTAGAACGTTTATAACATTTTCCAAAAGGAAGAGGTTCGGTGGACTCTTAAAAGTGAACTCATAAGTTCACTCATGTTCTCTTGCGTGGATTCCGAGAATCCAACAGTAGTTTTGCTTTTGCAAAAGTGAATGCCAACTCAGCACTATCATCTACTGTTGGATTCTCGGAGTTTACGCCCGAGAACATGAGTGAACTTATGAGTTCACTTTTGTGAGTCCATACTCCACGGATCCTGATCCTTTCCAAAATTGGCCAACGATGTCATAGTGCCGGTGACAGCTATTCTACAAATCTAAAGGTTGACATTGAAGTAGCACAGTAATAAATAATCACTGGGTTAAAGCACCCGTGCTACCGCAACATCAACAACACACAATATGAGACACGTGGCACACTCTTAGTGGATGGTAACTGTATGGATGTTTGGCCAGTCCCTCGGTGGACCTGTAAACCAAAAATCAGCTTGATTAGTAATTTCTAGGCAATTCGATTGAAGTTATTTTCATAGGTTGATTTAACGGTAGGAATTTGAGCGTTATTTGGGTGCATAGATCCAAAGGTTGTAAATCACTAATCAGGTCGATTTTTGGTTTGTAGGTCCAGCGAGGGACTGGCCAAACATCCATACAGTCAGCGTCCACTAAGAGTGTGCCTCGTATTGTGCGTTGTGACAGAAGTTGTACTCGTTCTACAACAGTTATCCAAATGACAGACATGGAACTGATGGAAGGGAAAAAAAAGAACCATAAGAGTGTCACCAACACCGTCCTCTACCCTCACATGTCAAACTTATTTCATTACACTTGACTAACGTATTTGTCAAACAATCACATTTGAAAAAACCCTGATTGATCGAGTCTCTCGTTCTTACCCACAATGGATGGTAATTCGTATATCACGTGTGCATCACATCCATTTACAAAAAAAAAAATCCAGAATAATTCGATCATGTTCAAAAATCCACCCCTTATTTCTCCAAACCTTTGAATAGGATGTTGTTCAGTTCGTTTTTCAAATAATTCATACGGTTCACGAATAATTGAAGAATTTACTAAACTTCTCCTGTACAAGAAGTGCAATAGGCTGCTGAACTAGTCCTAGTCTTGACCGGCTTAGCCGGGGCCCGAAGATTTAATTTTCAAACCAGGGCCTCTAGTTTCAAAAGGAGACAAGTTCGTAACCCACCTAATTATTAATTTACTTTAATCTAATTCCATGGATTTTGTTGCCTATAAAAGCCTCCCCATCAATGTTTGAGACCATATAGTTTCCATTGCTACTATTATCAAATTCTAATAACCATGGGTAGTACTGTTGCCTTTGATGCCTACTCTCAGGATCATTCCGGCTTCGACGAGCCCCGAGTCTTCGAATTCGTCGTAAATAAGGGTTATGGGGTGAAGGGGTTGGCTGATACTCACTTAACCTCTGTACCCCAACGTTACATTCACCCTCCACACGAGCGAATCGATCGGCAAAAAACAATCGACGCCTCACCGTACTTGGGTCCTCCAATTGACTTGTCTGGTTTGGAAGGGGAGAACAAGGGTGCAGTCATTGAAACTCTTTGTGGAGCTGCAGAGAAGATCGGCTTCTTTCAAGTGGTGAACCATGGGGTGTCGCTTGAAATCATGGAACGTGCTAAGCGTGCTGCGCACACGTTCTTCAACCTACCACCTGAGAAGAAAGCTGTGTACTTAAAAGGAACAACACCATGCCCGCATGTCTTTTATGGCACGAGCTTCTCGCCTGAGGCTGAAAAGTCGCTTGAATGGAAGGATTACTTGAGCATGATATACATGAATGATGAAGAGGCTATGCAGTTTTGGCCTCAGGAATGCCGGTTTGTCATATTTCTTCTTCTTCTTCCTTTTTCCTTCTTAAATGTTTTACTAAGAAAACCATGCTTTTGCCTGTTTTGTTTATACTTCCTCTAATTATCGACATTGATAAGGATACCGTTAGCTAGTATTAGCTTTCAACAATCATACAAATTAAGATGTTCATGGCTTATTTTTCCAAAGCTAGAGGCCATGCACTTTACCTTGGAAGACCCGGCCCTCTCATTTTTCTCCTTCCAAATTTCCTACCAAACCGCAAACTGCAATATAGACCAAATTCTACGACCACACGGGGAGAAGCGAGGAGGAACCCAGCTACTCATAGTATCAAGGACGAACTCAGATAGAACCCAACAAATCCCGAAAGAGCTGAAGAATGAAGTTCATACCTCCCGATTCACTGACTTCCTTGCACATTATACAACAATTCACCAACACCATAAATTTCATATTTCTTTCCCCCTTCAATCAAACTTGAATAGTTTATGAATTGCATGTACTTACATTTTTATTTTATACTTTTTTGGTTAATTTTCCAATATGCTTATAGACCTAAATGGGTCGGACTCGGAGGACCCCCATTTTTGACACCCATTTTGGCGCACCCACAAAGAAGATGAATCAATGGCTGATTTTTCGTGGGGATGATCTCCTCACCATATGATCACCCCAACAAAAAAATCAGCCCATTCTGAAATTTCTAACCCCATCAAATGTGGTTTTGTGGTTTTCAAGTTACACAGTAAAATTGGACGATCCATAATTCTTCAACTTCTAAACCAGTCTATGAATATCAGAATGATTTGAATTTTTGTGAGGATGATCTCCTCACCAAAAATCAGCCATTGATTCATCTTCTATCTTGCTCTTGTTAAAATATTCTAAGCTGGTCATGCTCTTTGTCTTAGTGAGAAGTGAAGCAAGCTGCTGCTTCTTGTTCCGTATATCCAGTAACAGTTTGACGCCAGAGTTAATAGTTGCACATATTGGAATATAAAATATAAAACTTCCAAGATTAATTGGTTTTATAGAGATGATCTGCTAATTAAATAAAGAACTTCTAGAATACTATTTTAGAAACATAAAGAACTTCTAAACGGATCGGACGACTTTCCCTGTCGTGCATGGTGAGAGTTATGACAAGCTCTTCTTGTTCCTGGTGTAACATAGAATAATCCCATGTAAATGATTAATATATCATCATATCAAAATGATCTCCAGTCTGATTATGGAACATTGATTTGACATGGGTCGACCTACCATTTGACATTTTTTTTTGCAGAGATGCTGCACATGATTACCTGAAAGCTGCAAACAAGATGAGCAATGGGATAATGAGTGCCCTTCTGAGAGGGCTTGGCGTGGAGATCAACGAGTCTACACTCAGTTCATACATGGAAGCCAAGGCTGTAAACATGAACTTTTATCCCCCATGCCCAAACCCAGAACTTACTGTCGGCGTTGGACGGCACTCTGATTTGGCGGCCCTCACAATCCTCTTGCAAGACGACATTGGAGGGCTCTATGTTAAGGTCGAAGACAAAGGATGGATTGAAATCCCACCTGTGGAAGGTGCACTCGTCATCAACGTTGGTGACACCTTAGAGGTACGAACGTAGCTTCCTGCTGTATCTTATCATATCTATAAGACTCAGATCATATATAGATTATTCCGAACCGAATTATTTAATTCTCTACCTAATCTTGATCCTTTCTTGATGTAGTCCATGTATGAAATCATGGCTGCACTAATAAACAATTCATTCTCTAGTGTCAACATCCTCAACAACTACTACAAATCCTGAAATCTCTCGTCATTTTTTTTTTTTTAATAAATAGGACTGATCCTTATCTCATTCCTTATGAAATACTAATAAATGGCCCGTGCCCACGGCACTCTCTGATAAAAGCGTTTGTAAAAATTGACTCAATCAGATGGTACAACGGATTGGGGGTGTTACCGTTTTTTCCGTTATAATGGTTGTTATAAGGGATTGTAACGCATGGGCAAAAATGGAAAAAAATAAAAATAAATAACGAATGGTCATTGATTTCTTTATGTCTAATGGGAAAATAACAAAGTACCTGGAATCCCTCAACTCAGGAAACTCCAAACTCCTCACCATCTGTTACAAGCAAGGTCACTTGGGGGAGTGATGGAATAAATGAGAGGGATTGAGTGGCTAAAATTTAACCATACGTCCACATTAGATGGATGGATTGGATCTCAACCACTCTTTATCTTATGAAGCCAGATAAAATAAGAGATAAGACAACTGAGCTGTTTTGTTATATAGATAGATGTTATTCATCTTTACTTTTTGTCACACGCACACCCGCACGCACACGCACAAAAAATTTGATGTTTATATATGGGTTATGATGCAGATATTGAGCAATGGGAGGTACAAGAGTGCTGAGCATCGGGTGATCGCAAGTAGTACTAAAGCGCGAGTTTCGGTCCCGATATTTGTGAGCCCACGCCCACAGACCATGATCGGACCATTGACGGGGCTCCCGGAAAAGGATGGCAAGACTGTGTACAGACGGTTGTTGTTCGGAGAATACATGGCTAACTACTTCGGGGGTGCCCACCAAGGGAAGAAAACTTTAGACTTCGCCAGAGTCTAAGACACACGGAAAGTAATCCATATAATAATAATACCTTCATGTTTACATAGGCAATAAAATTTCTCGCTATATATGTAGTACGTACTCTCGTGACTTGGATAATCCATACATTTTGGAAGATAACTGCCGTTAATTACCAAGTCCCTTTTTTTCTATCTTGGGCGTTATCTTCTAAATAATGTAACAAGGTTGGGGCGTTTCAGTTATAACGACCGTTGCAACATTTAAGAGAAACTCTTGTTGGGCTTGGGTTGGCCATAGATCCTCCCGCCCAAGTTGCGGTTAGGAGAAACCCATGGGTTTATAATTAAAAAAAAAATTGCAATTCCGCAGAAGTGGCCGGGTTGTTGAGTAAAATTTGCTGTCCACCCAAAATATGCCTTATGGCATACTTTTTAGGGGCCCACTGATCTTATTAATGTTTGGTCACCCTTTGGGTGAACACATACCCAAAACTTTGCCTGATTGGTGATTTATGGTTGGTGCATTCAAGCATTAATTCATTGATTCTATCTGGGTAATAAAATCAACGGCTAGAATCAACAATCAGCTGATATTCGGGGATAGGTCAGTGGGCCCAAAAGAGTGTCTTACATGGCTAGGCTTCTAGATTCAGGATGGGCCGGGGTATGCTGGAGCCTACATCATAACTACAGGAATTAGGCACAAGCACGAGCAATAAGCCTATAACGACCTAGCTGGGAATTTCACCAAAAAAAAAAAAAATAGACCTAGCTGGGAACGAAAGTGAATGTCAACTCAGCATTATAATCTACTGTTGGATTCTCGGAATTTACGCCCGAGAACATGAGTGAACATATGAGTTCACTTTTGTGAGTCCACAGATCCTGACCCTTTCCCAAATTAGCCAACGATGTCATAGTGCCGGTGACAGCTATAATACAAATCTAAAGGCTGACATTGAAGTAGCATAGTAATAAATAACCACTGGGTTAAAGCACCAGTGATTCGCAACATCAACAACACACAATAGGAGACATGTGGCACACTTTTAGTGGACGCGAACTGTATGGATGTTTGGCCAGTCCCTGGGTGGACCTGTAAACCAAAAATCAGCCTGATTAGTGATTTCTAGGCGATTCCATTGAAGTTATTCTCATGGGTTGATTTTAATGGTAGGAATTTGAGCATTAATGAGCATTATTTGGGTGCGAAGATCCAAAGGTTGTAAATCACTAATCAGGTTGATCTTTGGTTTGTAGGTCCACCGAGGGACTGGACAAACATCCATACGGTCAGCGTCCACTAAGAGTATGCCACGTGGATCGTATTGTGCGTTGTGACAGAAGTTGTACTCGTTCTACAACAGTTATCCAAATGACAGAGATATTGAAGGAAAAAATCCTCTACCCTCACATGTCAAACTTATGTATGGCATCTGCATTACTGGTTAGAAAGAATCCTTCCAAAAATGCCCGAATTTCTCCAAACCGTACCTTTGAATAGGCTGTTGTTCAGTTCGTTTTAATTCGTACGGGTTTCCCGGATAATTCGAAATTTACTAACTATACCCCCAACAGCTCTCCCCTCACCAACCATATGAATATAATGTTTGTCATTGTAAACATTTCCAAGCAGAGCAAGAAATAAAATAAAAACTGCTCCTCTACCAAACTTCTCCTGTAGACATGGAGTGCAAGGGTATCGGATATATGCGGTTGGACTAGTCCTTGACCGTCTTAGCCGGGCCGAAGATTTATTTATTTATCAAACAAGGACAGCTACGTGATCCCAAAAAGTCTAATATTTAAAAATGGCCTCTGGTTTGAAAAGGGGATGAGTTGGTAACACACCTAAATAATTAATTTAATTACTAAATGTGGACAGAAGGAATATGAGAAGAATGGCTCAAGAACCCCACCTATAAAAGCCTCTCCATCAGTGCTTGAGATCATAATTGCCATTGCTGAGTAAAACTTGCCTGACCACCTGTGGTGTGGTATCCTACCAGAACAGACACACGCGATGGATTTTGTACGGTAGCAACTCACACATCCTCTCCTCCTCTGGTTAACCTACTCAGATTTGTTGAGAGTAAATGAAAAAAGTGAGAAAAAATAAAAGTCAAAAAAAGTAGAGCAACATGAAGAAGACACGTGGCAATTTTTTATAGGACACTGACTTTTGATGTTTGACCCCATGGTTTTAAAAACGGCGGTTTAAACACGTTCTAACATATTTGAATTTAACGGCCATTTTTTTGTTTTAACGGCCGTTAAAATTGTTTAAACATCCGTTAAATTCTGAAATTTTTTGCGAAAAAATGTCCGTTAAATCCGTTAAATTCTGTGTTTCTTTAATTTTCAAATTTCAAAATTCAAAATTTGAATTTCAGCGCCATTTTTTCTATTTTTTTTCCGTTAAATTCTATTTTTTACCCCTGGCCGTTTCAATCTATTTTAACGGCCGTTTAAATGGTTTAAACAGTGACGCCCCAGTCTGTTTAACCGTTAAAACGGCCTCCTTTAAACTTTGGGTAAAACCAAGATTTAAAGGAGGCCGGTTTAACAGTATAACGCATTGGGGGGCATTACCGTCAAAATGGATTGTAACAGCCAGGGCCAACAAAAGAAAAGAAAAGGGAAAAAATAGAATTTAACGGATTTTAACAGAAAAAAGGGAAAAAATGGCTTTGAAAGTCAAATTTTGAAATTTGAAATAAAAATGAAAAAACGGATTTTAAAGGCCATTTTTTTTCCACAAAAATTTCCATAATTTAACAGCTGTTAAAACGATTTTAACGGCGGAAAAAAAAAAAAAAAAAAACGGCCATTAAATTCAAAGCGTCAAAATGGATTTTAGCGATTTTACGATAACGGGCTTGGGGCGTTACCCTTTAAACGGCTGTTTTTAAAACCATGACTTTGACCCTAGCTAGTAAATTCGCGTATTATACACGTTTAATACAAGTTTTTTTTTTTGAAGGAACATTTAATATTATCGTATAAAATAAAAAATCACAAATTTTAAGATTATATGAATAAAACATGTATTATTCATGTTTAATACATGGATTGCGTGTTTTTTAAATAAAAACATGTTAAATGGCCGTATAAAATGAAATAATAGATAAAATTCAGGCTTTTTAAGGCTAAACCAATATAAATTTCAACAATGACCGAATTTTTGACCAGATATTTTTATCCCGAAACTGAATTAAACTCGAACTTTTCTCGTTTCGAATCTTTACCGAATTGCTAACTGGTACGTTAAAAATTGTTAAAACCCGTTTTGACGCTTAGAAATTAACGGCCTTTTTTCGTCCCCCTTACTTTATTGATGCAATTTGCATCTCACCCAATGTTTTCAAAATACTTGCGTCTCACCCTTTGACCATGGTCAACACCATTGACCATAGACAGTCTTCGGATGGACATCCCAATATTTTTTAAATGACTATAATGACCTTGGGTGAGACGCAAATATTTTAAAAACATTGGGTGCGATGCAAATTGCATCAATAAAGTAAGGGGGACAAGCAAAAGATCCTTTTATTTTGAGGATTTTTTCTTTTGAGGACTGTGAGCACAAAACCTTTCTTCATTTACTTGTGGCCCAACTATAGGTGGACCTACAGACCAAAATTTTTTAAGATTAGAGTCGTTTTCCTGGGTTGATTTTATCTGTAGAATTTGAACATTATTTGTGGTACAAAGATCCAATGGTTTGAAATCACTAATCAGGCTGATATTTGGTATGTAGCTCCACCTAGCGATGGGCCCAACATCCGTATGGTTAGTGACCTCTAAGAGTGTGCCACATGGCTTATATTGTGGTTCCTCATCATCATTGATGAGGGACATTAGCATGCTTAACAACCTGTGAAGGTGAGTTCCTTTTATAGTTCACAATCCTCAAAAAAAGGTTGAGCTCATAATCCTCAAAAGAAAAAAAAAAAGAAAAAAAAAAAAAAATATATATATATATCTATATTATTTGCTTGTCCCCTTTACTTTATTGATGCAATTTGCATTGCACCTAATGTTTTTTAAAATATTTGCGTCTCACCCAAGGTCATTATAGTCATTTAAATAATACTGGGATGTCTATCCGAAGACCGTCTATGGTCAACGATGTTGACCGTTGACCATGATCAAAGGGTGAGGCGCAAATATTTTAAAAACATTGGGTGAGATGCAAATTGCATCAATAAAGTAAGGGGGTAAAGCAAAAAAGCCCTAAAAATTTTTGTGAAAAGAAGGTCATTATTTCCGTTAAATTCGATTTTTTTCGTTTTTCAAAATTTCTAATTTTAAAATAAGCACCATTTTTCCATTTTTTTTTTCCGTTGAATTCGTTAAAATTTGTTTTTTTTCATTTTTGCCCATCTGCTGCAATCCATTTTAACGGTAACACCCCTAGTCTGTTATGCCGTTAAAACAGTATCCTTTAAACCTTGGTTTGGCCAATCCCTAGGTGGAGTAAAACTTCGGTCACAACGCACAATACGAGCCATGCAAGTGGCACACTCTTGGTGGACGCTGACCGTATGGATGTTTGGCCAATCACTAGGTGGACCTACAAACCAGAAATAAACCTGATCAGTGATTTCTAAGCGTTGGATTGAAGTTATTTTCATGGGTTGATTTTTACCGCATGAATTTTGAGCATTATTTGGGTGCAAAGATCCATAGGTTGTAAAAGGTAACCGAGTTATTTACCTTTTTATTTTTTTATTTTAGGAGAAAAAAGGAAATTACTCTTGCTCTCACCAAACCTGAGCAGGTTTACCAGACGAGGAGAGGATGAGTTTATGGCTCGTGCGGATGCGACTTGCTACCGTACATAAGCCACGCGGCAAGCACCTTGCCTATGGTTTGGTAGGTACCACACCACAGGTGGTCAGGCAAGTTTTACTCGCCATTGCTAGTTTGCTACAATTATCAAATTCTAATAACCATGGGTGATGTTGCCTTTGATGCCTACTCTCAGGACTCCGGCTTCGACGAGTCCCGAGTATTCGAATTCGTCGTAAATAAGGGTTATAGGGTGAAGGGGTTGGCCGATACTCACTTAACCTCTGTACCCCAACGTTACATTCACCCTCCACACGAGCGAATCGATCGGAAAAGAACAATCGATGCCTCACCATACTGGGTCCTCCAATTGACTTGTCTGGTTTGGATGGGGAGAACAAGGGTGCAGTGTCATTGAAACTCTGTGTGGAGCTGAAGAGAAGATCGGCTTCTTTCAAGTGGTGAACCATGGGGTGTCGCTTGAAATTATGGAACGTGCTAAGCGTGCTGCACACACGTTCTTCAACCTACCACCTGAGAAGAAAACTGTGTACTTCAAAGGAACAACACCGTGCCCTCATGTCTTTTATGGCACGAGCTTCTCGCCTGAGGCTGAAAAGTCGCTTGAATGGAAGGATTACTTGGGCATGATATACATGAGTGATGAAGAGGCTATGCAGTTTTGGCCTCAGGAATGCCGGTTTGTCATATTTCTTCTTCTTCTTCTTTTTTCCTTCTTAAATGTTTTACAAAGTAAACCATGCCTAGCCTGTTTTATGATCAAGGCTCGCAATCATACAAATTAAGATGTTCATGGCCTATTTTTTCAAGAAATTTCAGGATATTTGAACTATAATATTTTTTATAAGGTTAAGATGTATTATAAAAAGGAGAAGGGTACAAATTAAGAAGCACTAGGGTCGAGGAAACCCCTGCTGCACAAGAGCACAACAATCAAAAACTAAGAACTCCTCAACACAATAGAATCGCATCGGAAAACCAAGTCCTCAAAAGATAGGCCTTTGCACTTCTCAAAGAGCTTGGATCAAAAGAAATGAGAGCCTTGATAGAAAGCAAGATATCAAAGCCAGAGGCCACTTTACCCTCGAAGACCTATTATTTTGCTTCTCTTCTAAATTTCCTTCCAAACCGCAAACAGCAATATAGACCAAATTCTACGACCACACGGGGAGAAGCGAGGTGGAACTCAGATACTCATACTATCAAAGGCGAACCCAAATAGAACCCTAGCCCATATTTGAGCGGGATCGCCGATGATCGCCAGAAGGACCGCCTGAGGAGGACGAAACAACAAATCCCAAAAGAGCTGAAGAATGAGCTCTATACCTCCCAAGCGACCCTGCTGTGCAACTGGAGGTGGCTCACTGATTCACCGGCTTCCTTGCACATTATACAACAATTCACCAACACCATGTTTCTTCTTATTAGGTTATCCACAATGAGAATGGAGATGATCTGCTAATTAAAGAAAGAACTTCTAGAATACTATTTTAGAAACATAAAGAACTTCTATTAGTTCTATACGGATTACTTTCCCTGTCGTGCATGTGGTGAGAGTTATGACAAGCTCTTCTTGGTGTAACATAGAATAATCCCATGTAATGATTAATATATCATCATTTCAAAATGATCTCCTGTCTGATGGAACATTGATTTGACATGGGTCCTACCATTTAAATATTTTTGCAGAGATGCTGCACTTGATTACCTGAAAGCTGCAAACAAGATGAGCAATGGGATAATGAGTGCCCTTCTGAGAGGGCTTGGCGTGGAGATCAACGAGTCTACACTCAGTTCATACATGGAAGCCAAGGCTGTAAACATGAACTTTTAACCACCCTGCCCAAACCCAGAACTTACTGTACGTCGGCGTTGGACGGCACTCCGATTTGGCTGCCCTCACAATCCTCTTGCAAGACGACATTGGAGGGCTCTATGTTAAGGTCGAAGACAAAGGGTGGATTGAAATCCCACCTGTGGAAGGTGCACTCGTCTTCAACGTCGGTGACACCTTAGAGGTACGTACTTCAAATTCCTGTTGTATCTTATCATATATATCTATAAGACTCGGATCATAGATTATTCCGAACCGAATTATTTAATTCTGTCTACCTAACCTTGTATATACCTGTAGGATCCTTTCTTGATGTAATACATGTTTGAAATCATAGCTGCACTAATGAAAAATCTTAATTTTATTATTAGTGATCATATTCAATTCATTCTCTAGTTTCAACATCCTCAACAACTACTAAAAATCCTGAAACCTCTCATCTTTTTTTTTAATAAATAGGACTGATACTCATCTCATTCCTTATGAAATATGTTTTTCATATTTGCTTTGTGACACACACACACGCACAAAATATACCACAACATCTAGTCATCTAGACAAATATACCTGAGACATAATTTAGAGAAAAATCTAATCACTAAATGAATGAAAAAGAAAAAATTTAGGTCAAAATCAGATGGACTTCTTGTGGAAGAGAGGGGTAAGAGGAGTGAACCATTGTCCCTTGTGCTTGAAAAGTGGAGAATTGGTTGATCATTTGCTATTACACTGTAGTAGTGTATGGCTTATGTGGGCAGTTTTGGGGTGATATGAGTAGCTCCAAGGTCGATTAAGGAGTTATTTTTTACTTCGAGAGGGAAGTGACTTAGAGAATTGGGAAGAAGGATGTGGGCATTGACACCATTTAGTGGTTATTTGGGGCTTGTGGAAGGAGATGAATAATAGGGTATTCGATAACAAGAGTCTACGTCTAGAGCAGCTTAAGTTGGAGATCAAGGCGTTGTTGTATTTTTAGGTCAAGTTGTAGGAGGAAGAGAAAGGCATTTCGTTCGAGGAATTCGTGTTCAATTGGTCTATCTGGTTAGAAGAAGCAGAAGGGGAGTAGTATATAATTCTATATTGTTGACCTGTAATTTTTCATTGGTGTTTATATAGGTATGTTGCAGATACTGAGCAATGGGAGGTACAAGAGTGCTGGGCATCGGGTGAGCGCTAGCAGTACTAAAGCGAGAGTCTTGGTCCCGATATTTGTGAGCCCACGCCCACACACCATGATCGGACCATCGACGGGGCTCCCGGAAAAGGATAGCAAGACTGTGTACAGGCAGTTATTGTTCGGAGATACATGGCTAACTACTTCGGGGGTGCTCACCAAGGGAAGAAAACTTAAGACTTTGCCAGAGTCTAAGACACACACGGAAAGTAGTCCATATATATAAATACTTTCATGTTTACATAGACAATAAAATTTCTCGTTATATATGTATTACTCTCTGAGTTATGACTTGGATGATAAATTACATTTTGGAAGATAACTGTCGTTACAATACCAAGCCCTTTTTTCTATTTTGGGCGTTATATATTTTCTAAATAAGGTAACAGGGTTGGGGCGTTTTAGTTATAACAGCTGCTGCAACATTTCTTAAACCATGTTCTGAAGCTCTTGTTGGGCTTGGGTTGGCTTCTAAGAGTATTCAATGTAGCTCACACTGTGGTTGTGGTTCATCATAAATTTATTTTTTTTTTTTTTTAGACTATGTAATGAGCATATGTCAAAAGATAAAATATACCCCTGCTATAAATAATTGAAAAAAATTAAAAAAAAAAAAAAAGCAACAAGAAGCAAAAATAACAGTAATTTTGACATATTAACGGGTTTGAGGTAATATTGTGAAGCATGCGTGGGTGGCAACCCCGGTTTTGACTTTATAATAGTATAGATTATTTGGGGTACAAGGATCCACTAAAGGTTCTGAAATCACTAATGAGGCGATTGGTTTGTCGGTTCACTTAGGGATAAGGTCAGCCATCCTTTAAGAGTGTGCCGCATGGCTTACATTGTCGGTGGTCCCGTACATTATAGTTTATTTCTTTTTAAATGTAGTCTATCAACGACAACCTTGCAGACGGACGTCGGTCCGCAAAGTCGTATTTTCTTTTATGAATTGTTTCTCTCAAGTTTAAAGCAAAAGTTTAAACTGAAAGCAGAATAAGAAAAATACAGGTCACTATCTTTCCATGGTCTTCGCCGTCGTCATCAATTCATCTTTTTCGAGATAAATTATTAAGCACACCCTAAAGAAATGTGAAAGTGAAATGCATATGAGAGGACGCAAGTACGTTGTATTAATGGCGTGTCACCCTTAAGATCCAAGTCTCTAAGGCTGTGTTTGGTTTCCCACCTTTGACCTTCGTCTTGGATGAAGGTGTACTTCTTGATTGATGAGAAGTCTTTGGGTCACACCAAGGCATGCACCTTTGAAGACATAGTGGACCTTGAAGATGTACGTACTTTGAAGGTTCACCTGCCACCCCCAATGGACTTAACCCAGCTAATGTGTGGCCCACTTATAATGTATGGGTTCACTTGACGTATAACACATATATAATCTATCAACACCCCTCTATTATTTAGGATCCACATATGATCCATCAACTTCCGTTCTTATGTGGAGCCACATGATTTATTGATCTCATTAACATGTGGGGCGCACATAATTTATCAGTCTAGTTATTATGTGCGGCCCACACAAACTATCGATCTTTGTTCTATTGTTAGGCCCATGTGATCTATCAACATTTGTTCTTATGTGAGATGGCCGTGTAGAACCAAAAGTCAATCTTGACCTTTAAAGGTATGCACCTTGAAGACATGAACCTTCAAGATGCACACCTTCAGTTGAAACAGGCTACCAAACGCAGCCTAAGACTCCTCTTCGTGTCCTTCAAATTTCCACCTGACACGCTCTTCCGGGCCCACTAACTCATGAATGTTTGGCCCAGACCTTGATGGACTTGTACACCAAAATTTAGCATGATTGGTGATTTGTATCCTTTGATTTTGATTTGAGTGCTTTTTTATGGGCTTGGAACCAACCCGTAGGTCTGTTCCTAAAACCCACTATAAAAAATGCTCAATTCTATGGTTTGAAGCTCTTACTGGTCTTGGATTGGCTGTCAACACAGCCGCACCCACGCAAGTTTTGCAGAAGTGGGCGTCCATATAAATAGAAGAGAAAAACTTTGCTCTCTAGGTTTGTCGAGAAAAGTTTGATGTCCATCCATGGTTCGAAGTCTCAGCCAATCCCGTTCTGGATCGGGTGATCTGGATCGGGATCAGAGCCCACCGATCTGATCCAAAAATGGATTGTCTCGCCTCCAGATCAATGTTTCTCAAAGGCGTCCCACTTTGTCTAGAACAAGATTGGAGCCCTCCGATCCCGAGATTTCGAACCATGTGTCCATCCAAAAAAAATTTAGGGCCCACTGACCTTATAAATGTTTGGTCACCCCTTGGTGGACCCATATCTAAAAACTTTATTTCTAGGGTTTCGACTCCAGCATAAAAGCTAAATACAGGCTAGAGCCCATGCCTCAAAAGCCCAATCCAAACAAGTTGTACCCAAGGCCCATGACTAGTCCAAACTGAAAGCCTTTTCCAGCCACAGCTAGAACCCCAACAACACTTCCCAAACCCCGATTCCAAGTTTACCAGATCGATCTCAAAGAATGTGAGCTCATGGTTCAGGATACCCTCATTAGATCAAGAACGAAATTGCTCAGACGCTCACCTTTCGCCGATCATGCTTTGCAGGGTTCTGTATGTCCTGGGCCATGAACATCGACGGCTAACAGGATTGAAATTTGATCATTTGCTCCTTGCGTAGAGAGGATCAGAACCGAGAGAGTACATGATTTGGGAAAGTTGAAATTTTTTTCAATTTGTTTTAAAGAGAAAATACTATTTTAAAATTTAAATTAGTTTAGGGTGATCAAGATCGGGGCTTAAGATTTTTGAGGAAGGGAAAGTTATTTTATTCGAGGATATTGTATTTAAATTAGCAGATCTAGTTAGTTGGAAACGAGATTAGGGGTGGTAGTGGTCAACTTGTGTTGCTATTTTTCTTTCTGTTATATCTTATTTTGCTTTGTATTCTTTTTAGCTCTCTCGTAGGTTTCCTTAGCCTCCAAGGCATTTTTTAATAGCGTCCGACTCCAGGGACCCCCATTTTTTACCCCCACTTTGGCGTACCCACATAGAAGATGAATCAATGGCTGATTTTTTGTGATGATGATCTCTATGGTGAGGAGATCATCCTCACAAAAATTCAAATCATTCTGATATTCATAGACTGGTTTAGAAGTTGAAGAATCATGAACCGTTGATTTTTACCATGATACTTGAAAACCACATTTGACGGGGTTAGAAATTTCGGAATGGGCTGATTTTTTGTAGGGGTGATCTATATGGTGAGGAGATCATCCTCACTAAAAAAAAATTCAGCCATTGATTCATCTTCTATGTGGGTACGCTCTTTGGCGGTCAAAAATGGGGATCTCTGGCGTCCGACCCTTTTCAATAAAGACGTTATACTTATCAAAAAATATAAATATATCAGGGAAGATAAATTTCACACTAATTTTGGCATACCCACATGGAAAATGAATCAATGGCTGATTTTTTATTTTTCCTGTGAGGACGATCTCCTCACCATATAGATCACCCCTACAAAAAATCAGCCCATTCTGAAATTTCTAACCCCATCAAATGTAGGTTTCAAGTTAACAGTAAAAAGTAGACGGTCCATAATTCTTCAAACTTGTAAACCAAGCTACCAATTTTAGAATATTTCGAAGTTTTATGAGGGTGATCTCCTCACCAATCACCATAGAGACCATCTCGCCAAAAATCATTACATTCCAAAACTTCTACTTCATATATTGATCCTCAATCTTTTAGTGTGAAATTTTGTGTCCACTTGATCTTGACCCATTTTTAAGTAGAAAAGCGGTCAACCTTAGCAAGGACTCAGCATTCAAGGTGGACTCCATGCATGCCTTGCTCCACACGTCTTGAGTAAAAAACAAAATCTACCGACTCTTTTAAAGTTTAAAGTCCAGCAACAGAAACACACGTCGCATTATTGAGCGTTATTTGGATGCAAAGATCCAGAGGTTCTTAATCACTAATCAGGCTGATCTTTGGTTTGCAAGTCTACCGAGGGACTGGCCATTGGCCAAACATGTATACGGTCAGCACCCTCTAATAGTATGCCACGTGACTCATAATATGGTTGCATCGGTGACACAAGTTTTACTCCAAATCACTGTGTTTCAATGGCTGTTTTCCGAGAAAAATTTATAAGCCAGAGTACACCTTTGACAATTGACAAACCACGTGGCACCCTCTTAGAGACCACAAACCTTAAGGATGTTTGGCAATTAGTAGGTGGACCTACCGACCATAGATCAGCCTGATTAATGATTTATAACCTTTGGATTGGAATCAAGTATTATTTTGGGTACTGAGATCCAAATCACTAATTAAGCGTGATCACTACTCAATATAATGATAACATATAAATCATTGTAATAAAAAATAAAAAAGAATAAAGAAATTATTATAGTTTAAAAAAGAACCGTTATTATAATGTCTTAATGATTAAAAATTTAAATTAAAAACAAGGAAAAAACAGAAACACCCCCAGACCGTTATAACGGTATAACGGTCCCTTTTAAACCTTGGAACATACTTCGCAGTCGAGGTGGACTCCATTTATGTCTTGATCAACACGTCATTGACCAAAAAGCAAACTCTAGTCATTCTAGTACATCTCTTTGTTTTTAATAGAATCTTTTAAAGTTTATCTAGGGAAATACACACGTCACTATCTTTACGTGGTTGTCGATTAAAGACTAATCTATTATCTATACTAAAGCTCGACCCTGCTAAGGTGACGTTTTCTCTAGCTTTTTAGTTTCTCCCAAAAACACCCATGTACCCCTCTTTAATTTCTTCATTAATTTTTAATTTCTCTTCTTATTTCATTCATTAATTCTTAAATTTTCAACCGTTGGATTAAAAAATTCATTTTAGCTTGTTTCCAAAACCAATACATTAATTACGACCAAAGCTTTTTTCTACCGTTTTTTTTTTCAAAGTACCCATGTTTTAAATAGACTTCACTCCCAAAACGTCTCTTACTCTCTCTCTCTCTCTCTCTCCCATGTCTCTCTCTATCTCCTTCATTTATTTCTTCGTTTTGTTTTTCATAACCGTTACAATTCCTAAAATCTCTATAATAAATATTTCTTAAATTCTTATTTTTTATTTACTCTTTTACATTGTTTCATTTCTAATCTTGCAATAAATATTCTTAAAATATCTTATCTTTTTAAAACATTTCTTATTTTCCTTTAACATTTCCTCTTTCTAAAATATTTGTCATTGTACTCCTCCCACTATCTTCTAATCTCTTCAATAAATATTCCTAAAATTTTCACTCTTTCTTAAATGGTTCCTCATTTTCCTACAACAAAATATTTTTATAATTATGTTCATTCATTTTGTCTTACATCCTATGTTTTTTTTATTTTTTACAGGAAATGAAAGATTCAATTGATTTTGCAACGAGAGGGAGAAACCATTGCAGCCACCGAAGGTTAGTTTCATATTCAATAAGGTTAATTGATGAATACTAATTATGTTTTTTTCGTGTTCTAAGATTTTGGCATCCTTCTGTTCATTTTGCTGAAGATTCGGCAGCCTCAGGTGTTAGTTCTAGTATTTTTGGATTACAAAGATAATCAAATGAGAGAAAATATTAGAAACGTCGAGAAAAAAGGCAGTGATGATATGTTTTTGCAACAAGAGGGAGAAACCATTGCAGCCACCGAAAGTTAGTTTCATATTCAATAAGGTTAATTGATGAATACTAATTATATTTTTTTCGTGTTCTAAGATTTTGGCATCCTTCTATTCATTTTGCTGAAGATTCGGCAGCCTCAGGTGTTAGTTCTAGTATTTTTGGATTACAAAGATAATCGAATGAGAGAAAATATCAGAAACGTCGAGAAAAAAGGCAGTGATGATAAAGAAAGAAATATTTCTCATAAGGAATTCTATGCCATGCACATGGACTGTAATATTTGAGTCAATATATATAGTTTTTCTAAGAAATTATTATTTTTATTCTCACAATTAGAATTTGAAGGAAATAATGATGGAATTGGAAGAAAAAAATATTATTTTAATTTATGCAATTAGAATTGGAAGGGAAATAGAGGAGTTGAAAGCAGGGGAGTCAACGGAGATTTTTTATGGGTTAAATATTATAATTCATCAGAGACTTGCATAGGTTTTGTTCCTTTTATAAATACGAATAGTTGTGATGGACTTAGATGTTGAAAAAATTGTATTTATCATTTTTTTAACTAATATTTGAAAAAATTAATTTTTTTTAATCATATGATTCAGCTTAACTTTAATGATTTTGTTCTCAGTAATTAATTTTTCTTTCAAAAAAATATTTTTGTGGGGTGCATTTCTTTCCATTTGTATAATGATATTTTAAAAACTTAATTTTTTTACAAGCGAAATCAATATTTCTTTAAAAAAAAAAGATTTAGAGTTTCAATATTTTTTTAATATATTTAAAGAACTCAATTTTTAACATTTAAATGTTTGGCCGAACCCTAGGTGAACCTATAGACCAAAAATTAGTCTAATTAGTTATTTATAACCGTTGTATTGAAGTTGTTTTTATTTGATGGTCATGTAATATATGAAGATATCATAGTGTACCTAATTTACAACATATTTATTTATATTGTTTGGTTTGTTTTATTTTTGTTTTCTTTTTAATGTTTGTGTGTTCTTAAAAATATATCGTCTCATCTGATTAACACAATCTATAATTGTACATACCAAAACAAAATTTTCATCTATTTTGTTATATTGTGCTTGTACTAAGCACGGGCTATTGATTCCTAGTTAATTATTAAGCTGGTTAAACCTTGTTTGATAGATGAGCCATGTGGCACGCTCTCAAAGACAACTGACCATCCCATCCCCGAGTGGACTTACTGACCAAAAAATCAGCTTGATTAGTGATTTCTAACCAATGGATTGGAATATTTTTCATGGGTTTATTTATAACTATCTTGACCAAGGTTTAAAAGGAACCGTTATAACGGTCTGGGGGGCATTACCGTTTTTCCATTATAACAAAAAAACGCTAAGGGGCAAAAATAAAAAATAAAGGAAAAAAAAGGGTGCTGAAATTCAAATTTTGAATTTGAAATTAAAATTTCAATAACAGAAAAAATGGAAATAACGGCTGTTTTTTTCCACATTTTTTCCAAAAAATAACGGTCGTTATTTTTGTTTTAACGGAAAATAACGGCTGTTATTTTCTGGGCGTTTTAACGGTGTGTAACGTAACGGGTAGGTCCGAATCCGTTATAACGACCGATTTTTAAACCTTGATCTTGACTACAACAAAATAAATTAGAAAACAACAAAATCATAATATTTTTTTAAAATGACATATTTAAGAATTCTTTAATTTAAAAAGAAAATGCAAACTTTAAAAATGTTTTAATAAAAAAGAACAAAAAGAATTTATAAAAAAAATACTTCAAAAAATTATATTAAAAAATCTAATTCGTGAACCCTAGTTTAGAAATTTTAGGAAGATTTAATTAAATTTTAAATTATTTATCCTTTTTGGTGCATATGGTGACTTCTGTCTTTCGATATGAATAAATTGGGGATAGCGAGGGGAGTTTTTAGAGAGAGACTCCAGTTTTTAGCAAAATAAATTGTTAAAAGTATTTAAGATACTTAAATAGTAATTAAAATTTTAACACTAGCTTTTTATTTAACTAAAAAAATTAGTTAAATCAGTTCTACTTAACTAAAAAATTTAGAAATTCAACATACTGAATACGAATTCTAACTTAACTTTAAAAAAAATTTAGCAAAAAAGCAATCTATTAAAAATGGTAACAAAAATAAAATTTAGAAAGAAATATGTAAACAATTTTTTTTAATTATCGATTAAAACTTAATTACCAAATTCTAATTAAAATAATAACGTTTCGTAAACCTATAACTTAAAAATTAAAAAAACACAAAGAGAAATATAACGCATAAAAAACCACTAACTCTATTAAGTAATAACAAAAAAATAAAAATAAAATTAGAAAATAATAAAATGTATTATTTTTAAAATTCTTTTAAAAATTGACATATTTAACAATAATTCTCACTCAAAAAGAAAAATCCTAATTCTATAAATGTTGTAGTATAACACCCAACATGGCAACTCAGATGGTTGGTTTGTATATCCACCTCTTTCAGGAGGTTGTGGGGTCAAACCCATGCAGATAGGATTCCTTCTTTGAGCGGTTGTGCTAGGAGTAGAAAACCCCTTCACTAGCAATGATTGGGTTCAGGCTTAGCATGGCTTCTTCGGTGGAGCCCTCCCACGATGATGACTACAAAATAAATAAATAAATAAATGTTATAGTATAAAAAGCACGTACAAAGAATTAAAAAAATAAATTTAAGAAAATAGTTACTAGCTAAAATCTTTTTTTAATTCTTAGTTGAAAAAACAAAAAAAATTTAAACCCTACTTTAGAATTGATGGAGTCCTTGCATCAATGTGAGAGCATGCATGGTAAAGAAGAGAGAGAAATTAGAAATCACCAAAAGACGTTTGGTTTTTTTGTGTTAGAATCTTAAATTAAGGGAAATTTTGGATACCCCGTCATTTGTTCTTATCACCCCCCCTTTCTCTTAATTCCCCTCACCAATTTATGAAAATCTCTAATTGCCCCATGGGCCCATCGAAATCTCTTATCACCCTCCCCCAAGTGAAACACAAAAGTAATTGTAGGGGTTTTACCTTTTCTCACTTGGTGAAGTGAAAACCTAACTTCCTTCGTCGTCGAAGACAAGTGTGTGCGCCTCTTGCATCCCTGTTATAACCGTTAACATTACGTAAGCCTCCTGCATCCCGGTGAGAAAAGCTTCGACAAGCCGGAGAGTGGAGGCACCTCTCGTTCTGCAGGTACTCATCATTGTTCCGATTGATAAGTCCGAACAATGCTTTACTGTTCAGACTGTTAAGTCCGAACAGTGAATGATTGTCCGGACTTAGCAGTTCGAACAATCAATTTGAAGACCATGACCGAGACTGTACGAGAAAAAAAAAACCAATGTATCGTTCCAACGAGATTACTAGAAATTCTTCTTAGAATGGTTTCGGAAATACAGTTAGAATGATTTTGGAAATTAAAAAAAATTGAATTCAAATACATACATCCATTGATTCCTCCATTGATTGCTTTACTCAAAAGTTCACAAATGAGAGTTGTAGAAGATGTAAAATACAACCTTAGAATCATTTACGTATTCTCCCTTTACTTTTTCAATAGCCTCCCTTGCTTTGAAATAGTATCCATTGCTCTCTCCTGTGCTCTAAGAGTTTGAATTTTAGAGGAGATGAGTTTATTAGATAAACAAAAGGGATAAAGTTGGTATTTTATATATCTTGTGTATGTGTGTGTATGGTGGGGGGGAGAGATAAGAGAAAACACATGGGATATAGAAGTCATTTTAATTATAGTTAAAGTGGGGGATAAAAAGAGAAATTGACGGGGTATCCAAAATTCGCTTTAAATTAATACTTAATCCAAGTGAAAGAGGAAACGTTTTGGTGATAATCTAGAATTAAAGATAGTTGTTGCCTTGTGGACCGTGGATTTCTTGAATCCAACGATCAATGATTTCAACCGTACATATGAAAAGCATCGTACTAAAGAGTAGACACAACATTGAAGAAACAGACTGGGGCCCTCCCCCCATCCAATTCAAGATCAAACCAAGTGTCGCTACATGCTTCATAATCCGTCTACAGGAGTCGGGGTCAGATCTTATTCTTTATGCAAACATACAATAGGAAATAGACACTTTAATCTAAAGATTCTAAAGTCTAAACAAACAACCGCGTTGCCGTACGTGCTTTTCCGTTTTGGAGGACCACACAGGAAAAGGACGCCAAAACCTCTCCCCACGCTAAGAAAAATTGACACTTCAATCTTCAAATGTGAACATAAGGAAAAGGATAGAGAGATTACTCAAGAACACCACCTATAAATTAAAACCCCTCTCCTTCACTGCTAATTCAGACCAGCTCGGTACGTATTTCTAACTCCTTGTTTTCCTGCTGTCATATATCCATGGATGTTCTTGCCTTTGACGATAATTCCCAAGTATTCGAATTCGTCGTAAAGAAGGGATATGGGGTGAAGGGTTTAGTCGATACAGGCTTAACTTCTCTACCCCCACTTTACATTCACCCTCCACACGACCGATTTGATCGGAAAAAAATAATCGACGTCGCACCATACTTAGGCCCTCCTATTGACTTGTCCGGTCTGGAAGGAGAGAATGAGGGTGCAGTCATTGACACTCTTTGTGGAGCCGCAGAGAAGCGCGGGTTCTTTCAAGTGGTGAACCATGGAGTGTCTCTTGAACTCATGGAACGTGCTAAGCGTGCTTCGCATACGTTCTTCAACCTTCCGTACGAGAAGAAGGCCATGTACTTAAAAGGAACAACACCTTGCCCTAACGTCTATTATAGTACCAGCTTCTCGCCTGACGTTGAAGAGTCGCTCGAATGGAGGGATTACTTAAGCATGATGTACATCAGTGATGAAGAAGCTCTGCAGTTTTGGCCTCAGGACTGTCGGTTTGTACTACTCGATCATATTTCTTCTTCTTTATTTCTTTTTTTTTTCCCCATTAATCTCATATTTTTGTCTTTCATTTAAACTTGAATTTTGTGAATTATTGTACTTGGATTTTTTTTTTTTTTTTTTATTTTCTTTCTAACGTCCAAAATTACTAAATATGTTTATGTAGGTCCACAAACCAAAAATTAGCCGGATTAGTGATTTCTAAGCGTTGGATTGGAATTATTTTCATGGGTCGATCTTAACAAAATGTAAATTCTTAAGTCAAATAGCGAAGGAAAATATGTAACAAGGTGTACCTAAGACTTTTTCAAATCTGGATCCACAATTTTTGTCACAAACCACTGTCATCTGGGCCCACTGACCGCATGGTGGATATATATACACCAAAAACCACCTTGGTTGGTAATCTCTAACCATTAGATTTTAGTACTTTTTAAGGCGTGTTTCAAGCCATTGAATTCAATAATTTTTTTTTGTATTAAAACCCTAAAAATTGTTAAAACAATCTGATTTTTTTTGTACCAATGCCTACTGAGGGGTGGGCTAAACATCCATGCGGTCAGTGGTCCCAATGGATTCGGTGAGTAACAAAAATGTGCTTCTGCATTTGAAAATATTTCAGATATACCTCGTCACATCGAGACCCTTGTAGAGAAGTTTTATCCAAAGTTTTAAAGAGGCACGTCAATCATGTCTCAGTCAATAAAAGTTCATAATATATATTTTTTTTGTTAAAACAGCGTTATAACGTAACAAGACCAGGGCGTTACTGTTATAAAGGCTGTTATTTTAGTTACAACGGTCGTTTTCTAAACCAAGATTTTATTGACCATTAACCAAATTTGTCCAAATTTAACCAATCACACAATCCCGTGCACTATTAACCAAATTTGTCCATTTAAAAACCATATCTTCGAAAGCTAAACCAAGATTTTATCAATCTACATTCATTAATATAATATTTCATTGATGAGGATGAAGGACCTCAAAAGACGAGTCTGTCATGGAGGCCGCGCAATATGAGCCACGTGGTACACTCTTTAGAGGACTCTGACTGGATGTTTCGCCAATCCCCAGGTGGACATACAACCCAAAAGTCAGCTGGATTAGTGATGGATTTGGATTGGAGTTATTTTCATGGGATGATTTTAACCGTGGGAATTTTAGCATTATTGACCATTATTTGAGGTACAAAGATCCAAAGGTTTCAAATCACTAATCAAGCCGAATTTTGGTTTGGTTTGTAGTTCAACCTATGGATTGGGAAAAGCATCCATATGGTCAGTCCTCTAATAGTGTGCCACGTGGTTCATATTGCGCCATTGCGCCCTGTCATATGACAGACTCGTTGAGAGTAAAACTTAGGTCACACGTTGACAGATGATTCTGTAACAACGCAAAACACAAGCCACGTGGCACACTATTAGTGGACTCTGACCGTATGGATGTTTGGCCAATCCCTTCATGGACTTGTAAACCAAAAATTAGCCTGTTTAGTGATTTCTAAGGATTCGATTGAATTTATCATGGGTTGATTTTAACGGTAGGAATTTGAGCATTATTGAACGTTTTTGGGTGCAAAGATCCAAAGGCTGTAAATCACTAATCAGGCTGATTTTTGTAGGTCCACTGAGGGACTGGCCAAACATCCATATGGTCAGCGTCCACTGATAGTGTGCAATAGGGCTTGTGTTTTGCGTTGTGACAGAAGCTTCTGTCAGAACACTGTGACAAAGTTTTACTCGTCTTTTGAGGTCCTTCATCCTCATCAATGAGAAAAAGTTTGATGGACTGTCCTTGGTCTCTCAAAAGCCGCCACCTATACATATCTGTTAATTATATACCTTTTGACCAAGACTCTTGAAACTTGAGTCCTTGCGGCAACGACCATCCATCAAACTTTTTTCATGGACCAAAGTAAAATAAAGGGTTGCTCTACGGGCACCCACGTCTTTAAGCTGGGCACCCCACTTGGATCAAAATACCCCCCTTCAGCCGGGCACCCACTCCTTCCCGTCCCTTCTCCTTCTCTCTCCCTTCCTCTCTCTACTGTAACTCTCTCTCTCTATTCTAACTCTTCCCCCCTCTCTCTCTCACTTTCCCCCTCTCTCTCTCTCTACTGTAACTCCCCCCCCCCTCCCCCCTCCCCCCTCTCTCTGGCTTTTAGCCTCCACAGTGCTGCATTACCGTGGGGGCTATGTAGCCCACGGTCAGCAGAGAGAGAGAGAGGGAGGGAGGGAGGGAGGGAGAGAGAGGGATTGAGAGTGAGAGGGTAGAGTGAGAGAGTGAGGGAGAGAGTTACAGTAGAGAGAGGGTAGAGTGAGAGAGAGGGGGGAGAGTTACAGTAGAGAGAGAGGGTAGAGTGAGAGAGAGAGAAGAAGGAAGAGAGAAGGGACGGGGGAAGGAGTGGGTGCCCAGCTGAAGGGAGGGACATTTTGGTCCAAGTGGGGTGCCCAGCTTAAAGACGTGGGTGCCCGTAGAGCGACCCTAAAATAAAACGATCGCATGGATCATGCAATGATGATAACTATAAGAATGGCACTGTGAATACCATGATCAACAGTATGATGGGACATTGGTTTGACATGGGTCCTACCATTTGAGATATTTGCAGAGATGCAGTACTCGATTACCTTAAAGCAGCAGACAAGATGATCAATGGGATCATGAGTGCACTTCTGAGAGGGCTTGGCGTTGAAATCAACGAATCAACAGTACGTTCATACACGGAATCGAGGGCTCTTAACTTGAACTTTTATCCGCCTTGCCCAAACCCGGAACTTACGGTCGGCGTTGGACGGCACTCAGATTTGGCGCCTTTTACAATCCTCTTGCAAGACGAGATCGGAGGGCTCTTTGTTAAGGTTGAAGACAAAGGGTGGATTGAAGTCCCACCTGTTGACGGCGCACTGGTTGTCAACGTTGGTGACACTTTTGAGGTACATACATTACAGACTTCCTCCCTGTATCTATACCAAATCTAACATCTCCACAATTTGAGGAAACCTCATGTGGTGTTGTTAACAAACACATGTCCCGCATGTTAGTCATGACAAATACTGACACGTGGTGCACTTGGAGCTCATGATTTGTGTAATTTTTTTGATTGATTTTTATATGGGTTGTGTTGCAGATAATAAGCAATGGGAGGTACAAGAGTGCTGAGCATCAGGTGATCGCTAGCAGTAGTAAAGCGCGTGTTTCGGTCCCAATATTTGTGAGCCCACGCCCACACACCATGATCGGACCAATGCCGGGGCTCTCGGAAAAGGATGGCAAGACTCTGTACAGGCAGTTACCGTACGAAGAATGCATGGCTAACTACTTCGGGGGTGCTCACAAAGAGAAGAAAACTGTAGAGTTTGCCAGAGTCTGAGACACGTAACGCAGTTCATATATATAGATGACGAATGCTAGCAAGCAACGCCGTCCATAGGCAGTTTTCCTTGTCTTTTTTACACGGTTGCATCTATGCAACGCGGTTGCTTTTTAGCATTCCTCTAAATAGATATAAGTATTTGTATCTATATATATATAGAGAGAGAATGATATTTGGGAATACATCTTTCAGAGTAATTAATTACTTCCTTTAACACGGACTAGTAGACAGCACGTGAGCAAGTTGGGGCGTGTTTGGAAGAAGATACAAAATAGGTAAGGGAAATTCTATTTTCACCCCCAAAAATTATACTAAATGCCTATTTGAGAGGGAGAGAGAGGGAGGGACTGTTCGGAAGAAGATACAAAATAGGTAAGGGAAATTCTATTTTCACCCCCAAAAATTATACTAAATGCCTATATGAGAGGGAGAGAGCGGGAGGGACTAAGGGAGAGACGACGAAGTTGGTGGTGTGGGTGGGGGGTTATTTTTTGTCTGAGGCTCCAAGTACACCCTTTTTCTGACCCCTCTCAGGAGTAGTGTGCTTGGTCGTGGTTTTCATGCCAGCTCGATCAGCGCAATCAACCACCATTGGATTCTCCATATCCATGGCCGAGCACACGACTCCCGATAGGGGTCGAAAAAGTGGTCCCTTGAACCCGACCTTAGATTTTTTGGGATGCAAATAGAATTTTCCAAAGTCTGCAGTCAGAAGGCAGTCTTGAAAAAATTGGTGGTAAGGAAAAGTCCAAGCTGCCCATTGGAAAAATGAAATTAGGGGCAAATACATAGCATGATCACATTTATCCGGGTCTACATCATATATTGCGTACCTTCTATTGAGGGTGTATGATGTAAGTTGGAGACATTAATAACTTGGGTCAGGCTCAGGGGACACATATTTTCACACACAATTTTGGTGCACCCACATGGAAGATAAATGAATGGCTGATTTTTGGTGCGGATGATCTCCTGACCATATAGATCACCCCTACAAAAAATCAGCCCATTTTGAAATTTCTCATCAAATGTGGGTTTCAAGTTAACGGTAAGAAAATAGACGGTCCATAATTCTTCAACTTGTAAGCCATGCTATAAATATCAGAATGATTTGAATTTTTTGTGAGGGTGATCTCCTCACCATAGAGACCATCCTCACCAAAAATCATCCCATTCTGAAACTTCTAATTTATATATTGGCCCCCCACAAATTTTTTTTTTGTGTGTGAAATTGTGTGTGAAAATATGTGTCCGCTGAGCCCGACTCTAATAACTATAGGGTCGTGATGTAACAAGTCATACCTCAGATTTTTTCAAATGCGGAAGCGGCATATTTTTGGTAGTCACCGCTGCCATCTGGGCCCACTGACCGCTTGGATGTTTAGCCCACCCTTAATAGACATTCATACCAAAAATGAGCTTGTTACACAGTATATTTTCCTCACTTGCTTTATTAGTGATCCATCGGACTGTTCTTTGATACCGACTTCGGTATCAAAATTTTGATGCCGACGTCCCTCAATTTGCCACGTGGTAGACTCTTTCAGGCCCACTGACTCCATGAATATTTGGCCCACATCTTGATGGACCCACACACCAAAAATCAGTGTGATTGGTGATTTCTAGCCATAGGATTTGAGCACTTTTCATCATGGGCTTTATGAACATGCCTATGAAGTGGTTCCAAGCCCATGATCAAAAAGCGCTCGAATTCAATGGCTAGAAATCACTAATCACGCTGATTTTTGGTGTGTGGGTTCACCAAGATGTGGGCCAAATATTCATGGAGTCAGTGGGCCCGAAAGAGTCTACTACGTGGCAAATTGAGGGACTTCGTCATCAAAATTTTGATACCGAAGTGGGTATCATAGATTTTTCCGTGATCCATCTCAATCAATAAAACCTGTATAGTTGTCACATATCCATACACGTACCTATCTCAATCACTCGATCACGGGTATGCAGTTTTATATCATACTGTGTGTTTGATGTAAATTACTTCAAATTACTAAAACACCCTCAAAGGTTGAGGCACTGGAGCATAAATGGTATTGTATGATACGGTACTCCATTTTTTATTACTAATGATCCTTCACAATCACTAAGGCTTGTAGAGTTGACACGTAGCCATAGGAACCCATATTTAAAATTTTTCAAAATATTTTTTTTTATTAAAAGAGCTGTCAGGGTTGTCGTGAGCAAGGTTTAAAAGAGGCCATTTTAACAGTATAACGGACGAGGCGTTGCCATTTTACCGTTAAAATGAAAAAAAAAAGTGGAGAAATGGATTTTAACGGAAATAAAGGGAAAAACACGGATAAAAATAACGTTGAAATTCAAATTTCAAAAATTTGAAAATAAAAAATAACGGATAATAACAGAAATAACGGCCATTATTTTTTCCACAGATTTTTTTAGAAAATAACGGCCGTTATTTTCATTTTAACGACCTTTAAAACGAAAAAAAATGGCTTTCTAATCGTCAAAACGGTTCTTAACATAACGGGCTTGGGGCGTTAACGTTTTAAACCATGCGTGAGTACTTATCAAAGTGTGCAAGTTTTAGTGATTGAAATGAGTCACTAAAGCAAGTGACGAAAAGTGGACTCCGTTATGTTGGTACTATCTTTCCTTCATCTTCATCTTTTTGGAGTGAAATTAGTCCAACAAAAGAAAAAAGTGCAAATGGATTGCTTATGGCAGTTACTATTTTTTTTTTTTGGTACAATGCCCGTTATAACGGTAAAACTCCAAGATCATTATGTTAAACCTTGGTGAATAGCAGGTTTCAAACCCAGGTTGTGGTATCAACACTCACAGGCCTTATAAACCGTTGATGGTTCCCTGCTTACACCATAAATTTTGAAGATCATCCCAACGATGTGGTACTATGATGCCGCCCCCCTTGTCATTTTTAAAAGAAAAAGTTGTAATAGAGAGAAGAGCCAACGTTATGTTGGATCCGAAGTCGCCGAGATGTGTCCCAGCACAAACTCTCACGCAGCAAGTACTAGGAACCAATGGGGGGGTGCCCACTGGAAAAGACTCCAATGCTAAAGTTAGTAGGAACAAAAGAAGTGCTTCAATGTAATGAAATGTTCCTAAAGAAGAAAAGTGCTTCAATGTAATGAAATTCGCCCACCATACATGTGCCTTCATTGGGTTTATATAAGTCTTTTGGTGTTCGACATGATCTCTACCACGATCTTGACAGTTTCCTCTTCCTTCTCCATCACTGTCTCCCTTTCCATAACGACTCACTTCTTATAACTCCTCACTTACCATGTATGTTTCTAATTTTTTCATATAGGTGACACACTGTGTCCCTCGTGATTCACGGAACGTATCTTAACCTCTCCATCCCTAGTGTGATTTGCAGGACGCACCTTGTGTGACGACTGATCAAACCCTTTTTGGATTCGTCACAGATGTCAGCTCATGAACTTCGAGCCGAGATGTCAGCCCATGAGCTCATGGCCGAGATAAACTATCTCAGTCGGATGAGGTTCTTGGATGTTATTACCCAAGCTAGGACCAGCTATAGACCTTAGCCCTCAAAGTCTGTGACGACTGAGAACTCCAATCTACGTCACAATGTCTGTGGCCGAGAACTCCGTATCTCGCCCCTGGGTTTGTCACCAATTACGCTGTTAAAGAGGTGCGTACAGCATACACCCTCCTTAACATGTGCCGAGCATGTGCACCGATCCATGTGTCACCATCTCGGAGGCTCACGTTGAGGGTACAGATCGATATTAGCACCCACGTACAGGTACTAACACTAACATGCAAAAATTATCCATCATCAAGCTGATATTTGGCGTGTATATCCACTAGTGGGTGGGCTAAACATCCATACGGTTAGTGGACACAAATAAAAAATGCATTAAGTAGGGCCTCTGCAACCAAAGTCAAAAAAAATTCCTCTATTGCCCACCGACAAACGACATTATTTGATAAAAAAAAATCTTTTGATCAGATCTTTTGCCGTGATACCATGATAGAATTTTATAGTAAAAGAATTTAAGGTATTTTTGTACTACCCCTGTGAAATCATTGATATTTGCACTACCCCCGGTGGTTTCACTTTGTTGCATTTCCTCATTTGACTCCAATTTTTCTTGGTTGACCTTAAACAATCTGTCTAACTTTTACTTTCAAGACCAAAATACCATTTCTCTTTCACAATTACGAAAATGCTGACCGTACTTACAGCCCCATCATTATTATGTCCTATCCCATCTCTTCAATTTAAAACACTCCATCTTACCACGTGGTTGACCAGCTATAATTGGGACAAATCTAGTCTGCAATTGTGTGCGGACTTAAAGTATGCAAACATTGTTGAAACTGTTGGATGTCCCTTGAAAAATGTGTTATTTCAATGTTTTCAAAATTAAATATTTTATAAATTAAAAACACATTTTCAATGAGTATTTAATGGTGGATACAATGTTTGCATACTTTGCAGGCTAGATTTGTCCCTATAATTGATGGATGCTTCAGATTTAGCTAGGAGAAAAAGGTAAATTTCATTACCCACCATATGGCAATTTCTTAGTGGACATTGACGATATAGATGTTTGGTCAATCCCTAGGTGGACCTATAAACCCAAAATCAACATGTTCAGTGATTTTTAAGCGTTAGATAAAGTCATTTTCATGAGTTGATTTTAACCGTATTAATTTGAGCATTATGTACCATTATTTGAGCAAAAAGATCCAAAGGTTAGAAATCACTAATCAGGCTGATTTTTGGTTTGTAGGTCCACTTAGGAATTGGCCAAACATCCATATGGTCAGCATCCTCTAAGAGTGTACCACGTGGCTCATATTAAGGGCCTCCCTGACCGTCAATGGTCATGGCAAGTTTTACTCTTCACGTGGCTCATACGGTGGCCCCTCATCAACGTTGATGAAGGACATCTGTTATCGCTGATCGTTTGAGAGTAGATCATGTATTTCTTGGCCATTATGATCTTCCCCATCTCCTTTAAACCAATGGGTACACCGAAGAAGAAATCAATGAGTAGATCATGTCGCCATGGTGATCGATGTTCCCACCTTTGATATAAAACCACGTGGCGGACATCTAGAGACCACTAACCTTATGGATGTTTGGCCCACCCCTAGGTTACATACCCAAAATCGGCCTGATTAGTGATCTCTAACCTTTGGATCATTGTACCTCAAATAATGTTAGAGGTGCATAGTTAAAAATCAACCCATGAATATGATTGGAATCCAACGCTTAAAAATCACTAATCATACTTACTTTTGGTATGTGGGTCCACTTGGGGATGGGCTGAACATCCATACGGTAAGTGGTATCCAGCAGTGTGCCACGTACATGGGTTTTCATGAAAATAACTCAAATCCAATGGTAAAAAAACCACCAAAAAAATAAGTTCTACCATTCTACACGTGGGGAAATTTTGTTGGTCACTTGATGGATGGTTCAGATTTTTTTTTCTATAAGAAAATATGAACCGTCTGTCTATAATAAATGATCCAAGTGGTGAGACTACGTGTCAATGATAAGAGGTTAAAATAGAAGTACGCCCACATTAATGCGAGTTAGGTAATTTTGAAAAAGTAAGCAACAAGTCTTTTCGTAATTTTAAAAAGAAATTACAGTTTGGTCCTAAGAGCAAAAATTAGACAGACCATTTAAGGTCCACCAAGAAAAGTTGCAGTCAAAGGGAGAAACGCAACAAAGTGAAACCACCTGGGGGTGGTGCAAATATCGATGATTTCACAGGGGGGTAGTACAAAAATCTACATGTTGGTGATTTCTAGCAATTGGAATCGAGCGTTTTTCATGAGGTGGGTTCTAAGCCCTTGGATTTAGCATATTTTGGGTCCTCGTCCAATGTCTAAAAATCACCAATTAGGCTAATTTTGGTGTGTAGGTCAAACAAGTGGTGGGCTAAACATTCATTAGGTTCAATGGGCAAGAAGAACATATCACGTGGCACGTTTTTACCCAACCCACAATGTCAAGCGACAGCTCTTACTCGGCGATCAACCCACACCAAGTCAGCTCCATCAGATGTCAACTAAGGGAAAATGGATTGCTTCAAGGACCACCGCCGACCTCTGTAATGTTCGCCCTCCAAATAAATGCAATTATTTTGAATAAGCGTATGAATTGGATTGTCTATATTAATAAAAAAAAAAGAGAGAGTGGTGTCCACGCAATTATAGCTAATCCAAATTTAATCGTTAAGTCATAGAACATGTAAACAAATCCCGGTAGGCTAGGTTTGTAGGGGTCCAGATGAGCTAGCTAGAGTATGCTGGAGTCCATACTACAAGTCATGGATGGAAGTCTCAAAAGCCGGATCAGTGCTCACCGATCCTGTTTCGGATCAGCTGATTCAACTCGGTCTAAGGTCATCTCACCAGCCCCTGCTGCTAATGGCTTGTCTCAGGCGAGACAACTCGAGACCGTCCAGATCATTGGGCAATTTTCAAATCCGAATCACCCAATCCAGAGTGGGATCGGCTGATACTTTGAACCATATAATTAGGAATGTGCCCTGCCCCACCCTGTTGGGGCTGGAACGATTGAGCCAGAGTTGATTAATGAGAACCTATGTGTGAGGCCCGAGCCCAGATTGGAGAATCCAAAGTCCGACAACCTAGGAGCTGGCCGTCCAATTTGCATCCCGGACTGTATAAAAAAAAAGGGTACTTTAGTAACACCCCCCTTGAAATTGAAATTATACAGTAGTACACCCTCATACTTCCAAACTTTAGGATCACCCCCCTGACCTAGTTTAACAGTGGTTGACTTTAGTTAAAACGGACTTGAATCGCACACGGTTAGCGTTGTACTCGCAATACTATGGTTCTTTCATGGGTGCATTAACAAACACATGATGCATGTCACGATGGTCAAATGATGGTTAAACTGGGTCAAGGGGGCATTTCTAAAGTTTGAAAGTATAAGGAGGTATTACTAATTACTTTCAAGTTTCAGGGGGGTTTTACTAAAATACCCAAAAATAATAGGTATTTTAGTAAAACCACATTAAAATTTGAAAGTACTTTGTAATACCTCCTTATAATTTCAAACTTAGGATTACCCCCTTTGACCTAGTTTAACAGTGGTTGACTTTTAATTTGGACTTGAATCACATGTCGTTATCATTGTACTGGCAATAGAATGGTCCTTTCATAGTTGCATTAACAGGCGCATGATGGTTAAACTAGGTCAAGCGGGGTAATCCTAAAGTTTAACATGGGGTATTACAAATTACTTTCAATTGCAGGGGGTCTTACTAAAATACCCAAAAATATTTCTAGAATATTATGATCATCATCATCATCAACATGTTATCTTAGTTGACTAAGATACAAGTTGACATAAACAAATTGGAGTGGGTGGGCAACTTGCAACTTAGTTGACTAAGATACAAGTTGACATAAACAAATTGGAGTGGGTGCATAGATGGTGGTGGAGCCAAGGTCGCCCTATATAATCTTAGATGCAATCGAATTTGAAGGAAGAATACTCCTTTTTGTTACCGGCTTAAAGAAGGCAGTGTGTGGCATGGCCCAAGCCGTTGTTTCATTTGTTATTGAAAGGCTCGGTGATCTGCTCATTCAAGAAGCAGTTTTCTTGTACGAGGTGCGCGACCAAGTCCAGCAGCTGCGAAATGAATTGATATGGATGCAATCCTTCTTGGAAGACGCAGATGCAAAGCAGGAAGGAGATGAAAGAGTGCGAACATGGGTGTCTGAAATCAGAGATGCTGCTTACGACGTGGAGGACGTAATAGACACCTTCATCATCGATGTAGCAGAGGAGAAGACTCAGAGAAGGGGATGCATGGCTTCTGTCAAGAGCTATGCCTGCATCTTCAACAAAGGGATAAATCTCCACAGGACTGGCAAGGAGATCAAAGCAATCCAAAAAAGGATTCATGACATCTCTAACAAGCGAGAAATTTACGGCATCAAAAATCTTGGTGAAGAAGGGATGACCTCTGCAAGTGAGAAGCTACAACAGGTAAGACGCTCCTCCCCCCTTGCTGACGAAGAGGATATTGTAGGCTTAGAGGACACTGTAAAGATGTTGGTGGCACAACTGGTGAAAGAAGAACCGCGGCGCTGTGTGATTTCGATTGTGGGCATGGGAGGCTTAGGTAAAACTAGTCTCGCCAAGAAAATTTACAATTCCATTAATGTTAAGTGTCATTTTGATTGCCAAGCTTGGGTTTATGTGTCTCAAGAGTACAGACCTAAAGATCTTCTGCAGAGAATTATAAAATCTTTTAGGTCCCCCACTATAGAGGACCTGAAGATGATGGAAAAGTCAACAGAGGAAGATTTGGAGCAACAGCTTTATGATCTTCTGGAACAACGTCGATACTTGGTGGTCATTGATGATGTGTGGCAATCAGAAGCTTGGGAAAGTTTGAAAAGAGCCTTCCCAGACAAGAGTAAAGGAAGTAGAGTAATCCTTACTACTCGCAATAGACATGTTGCTTTGTGCGCAGATGAGAGGAGCCCTCCCCACGAGCTACGATTTCTAAGCAAAGAGGAGAGCTGGGATCTATTTTGCAAGAAAGCGTTCCTTAACGATGTCTCTACAACTTCTTGCCCTCCAGGTTTGGAGAGGTTAGGAAGAGAAATGGTGGAAAAATGTGATGGTTTACCACTCGGTATCATTGTATTGGGAGGGCTATTGTCGAAAAAGTCACCGCATGAGTGGCAAAGAGTGCATGACCACATTCCTCAGCACTTGACGAAAGACCAAGATCAGATCTCCCAGATATTAACTTTAAGCTACAACGATTTGCATTATCGATTGAAGTCGTGCTTTCTCTATCTAGGACTCTTCCCCGAAGACTCTGAGATCTCCACTGAGAAGTTGGTCCGATTGTGGGTGGCCGAGGGGTTTATACCAGAAGGAGAAAGAACAATGGAAGACGTGGCTGAGGATTACTTGAATGAGCTAATTGACAGAAGCATGATACAAGTCGCAGAGAAGAGTTGGAAGAGGGTTGAAGTGTGTCGTGTACATGATCTTTTGCGAGACTTGTCTGTCTCAAAGGCCAAGGAGGAAAAATTTCTTGATATACACGGGAACGTAAATTCTCCTCCCTCCTTCAAGTCACGTCGACATGCTATTCATTCTGGGATTGAGAGGTATGATCCCCTTCACCGTTCCACTCCACGCCTACGCTCACTTTTGTTCTTCAACCCATATAGTGAACACCTCAGGATAGAACAATTGAGACTTATCAGCGACTTCAAATTATTAAAGGTGATAGATTTTGGTTCTTCTAGTTTTGGCAAGCACCGACAACTGCCTGACACGATAGGAAAACTGATTCACTTGAGGTACTTAGGGTTACAACATACCTATTTAAGAGAGCTTCCACCATCCATATGCAACTTGCAGAGCCTGCAGACACTAGATTTAACGGGTGATTTTCATTGCAAACTACCTGAAAATATAGGAAAGTTGAAACAATTAAGACATCTATACTTATATTGGCATGATACTGGCAAAGACTTGCGAATTGACACGTTGACAAACCTCCAAACGCTACATTATATATATGCCGACGCTTGGCTGGAAAATGATTCGGTCAAGTTGGCCAATCTCCGTGAACTAAAGATATACGTATCAATCAATCGTGCAGAGGCACTATCAGACTCTATTGCCCGATTAGCAAACCTTCAATCCTTACATCTGAAGACATGGAACGAATTCCCAACGCTAGTACCACTTTCTGGTTGTCATCGTCTCCTCGACCTACATTTGGATGGGCAGATAGAAAAGTTGCCAAACCCGCTTGAATTCCCACCAAACCTCACCTACTTGAACTTGATTAGCTCCAAATTAGAGCAAGACCCATTGATAACATTAGAGAAGCTCCCCAACTTGACATACCTTTCCCTAGGACATAAATCGTATGAAGGCAGGCAAATGGTTTGCTTTGACAAAGGATTTCCTCAACTCCAAGTTCTTCAAATCGTCAATTTGCATAGATTGGAGGAGTGGAGAGTGGAGGAAGGAGCTGCGCCAAGGCTCAAGCGTTTAGATATTGAGAGTTGCAAGGAATTGAAGAGGGTTCCAGAAGGGTTGAGTTTCATAACTAGCCTACAGGAGCTAAATATCAAAGGCATGCCAAGAGCATTCGAAGATAGGCTTCAAGGAGGAGGAGAGGACTCCTACAACATCCAACATATACCGTCCATCACATTTTCTATATCTTAGCGATGAATAGTACCGTCAACACATTCCAACATGAAAGCTTACAAATTGACGTCTTCTCTCATTTGGTGAGTTACTTCTTATTCTTCTTTTATATCCTTTTTGACTCTTACAATGATATATCCGCTTTTACATTACGCTCAGTCATTTCACCTCTTTGCACATATTAATTTCTTCTAATTCTACTAATTCAGGGTTTCCACACACCGCTTACATCGCCAACCTCCGTTCTTCCAATCGTTTCGTGGAAGAGTTTCTGACATCTCCTATGGATTCTTCCTTTAGAGTAAGGTTTTCTTGGGCATTGTTTGAAATTAAATTTGGAAGTTATAGCAACTCTGGTTGGGTGACTCGGTTGGGATTTCTTGTTTCTTTTTCGAATACACCACTTGGTATATCGTTTGTGCAAGTTCTATGGGTACTTCTGTTGTTCTCAATCTATCAATCCCTTACATGGACGAAGAAAACTCAGCCTTCTAGAATTGATAACCTATGATGCCTAGATACGGATACGGACACGGATGCAGATGTGGATGCGGATACGGATGCGAACACGGCTATGGACACGTATACGGGAAACAGGAATAGGACTTGACATTTTTAAAAATCAGAGACACGGATACGGATACAAGAATCCGACCCATTTCCTAAAATATATTGCATAGATACTTCTACATATGACGTTATATAGTGTACAGACATAGATACACAATCTTGAGTGTGTAAACATCTAATAAAAAAGTATATGATAATCAAATAAGTGCTATAAATGTTTTATTTTGTAGTATTTCTAAAATTATTATAGTTGAACTATTAATTAAAACTAATGTTAATATTAATGTACTATTTTTTTATTAATAAATAACTGAAATATCCTACCCGTGTCCTAGCCATATCCGTACCCATACCCGTATCTGTGTCGTATCATATGGATACTAGTACTTTGGGCATATACAGGTATCCGGGTATCATAGCTGATATTTGCAAAAAAATGGTCCTTAATTCTTTACCGGTACTCCCCGACAAAGCGTCCGCAAATCAACTCATTTGCCTTCGGCACTCAAATCCATTTCACAGCACTTCACCCCACTCACATGCCTACGACACTCTCCAACAAAACATCCGCAAATCAATTTATATGCCTTCGGCCATTGCCTATGGCCCTTGCCGACAAAGTATCCGCAAATCAATTCTCATGCCTTTGGCACTCAAATCCATTTCACAGGCACTCCACTCCACCCCCTTACCTACAACACTCACCAACAAATCGTCTGCAAATCAATTCATGCACCTTCGGCCTTTACGTACGACATTTCCAAACAAAGCGTTCGCAAATCAATTCATGTGCCTTCGACACTGAAATCCACTTCAAACACTCCACTCCACTGCTATGCCTACGGCGCTCTCTCTGACAAATCATTCGCAAATCAATTTGTATGCCTTCGCCCATGCCTATGGCACAAAGCAAAGTACCATCGGTCGATTAAATTTTTTATTATAACAATGAACCCACCAAAATGGATTTCAGGCTCAAATCCAACGCCTGAAACCCTCTAATCCGACGGCCAAGTAAGGGAAAAACGAAACCCATGAACCTCCCACACAAAAAAAAAAAAACCATGAAACAGTGAAAAAAAAAATGAAACCCAACCTATAGCCATAAAGTAGAGGAACACTGAAGTCAAAGCAAGAGGTCAACCTTGCTTCTTTTAGCATATATGGCGTGCTCATGCAATTGGGAACAACCATTCAATGCATTCTTCGAAGGATATTTTCTAGAGAAAAAGGTCACACGCTCAGATGATCTTTAACATCCAAATCATTGTATTCTTCGGATGGTAAATTAGATATGGTGAACGGCACAGCAAAAGTCTAGTAGTTAATATGATTATATTAAACAAATTGTTTCAATAGTTGACTTGGGAGATATTATTGGTTAGACACATCGACCGGTGGGTTCCAACCAACCTCAATTTTACATTGTTTATGGCAACAACAGAAAAGGTAGGTTTCCTCTCATCTATTTTGGCTTAATTATTCCACTAAAGTAAACACTGGAGTTTTTGCATTTTTGGTCAAGATAAATCTATATCTTTTCTTCACCACTATAAGTGTAGCTTAATGCATCATTTTTTTATTCTTTCAGTAAGAAATCCAGAATGGATCTTTCAGTATGCTTTTTCAATTTCTGTGCTCAGTTGTTTTGGATCTACAAATTCTAGTGTTTGGTAGGTTCTGGTATTCCAGGAAATTATAGAAAGTTTCGAGGCACTGGTGTATGGAAGTTCCCTACTTGAGTCGTTGAAGAGGTATGTACTTCAGAATTAAGGAATTTTTTGTCAAGCAATATGCAGATACAGTTTAACCATTAATTGAGCTCTTTTATCTACGGGGCGAAGATATATGTATGGGTGCAATAAGGGAAGTCAAAGAAGAGACAAGAGTATGTGATAAATGTGCAATGTATAGTTCACTTGAATCTGCAATTATTCATACACTAAAGTACTTATAAACCCGTGGGGATGATCTTACTAACATTACAGGGTTCGAAAGCATCCATAGGAACCAAATGTTGGTCATGAAAGTGTGAAAGTGAGATCCACTCCTGAAAGGAATTTGAAAATCTGAGTCTCAACTTTCTGATTTCATTCCACTTAGCACCAATCACCAACTCCTACAATTTCAAGATCAGCAATCCAAAAAAAAAAAAATCTAAATGAGCAATTCCTCTAACAGGACTTTGGACCAAAGTTTTCATTATGCTCAGGGGCTAGCAGGCCTTTGTTGCTTGTTCTGTCTTTTGTTTTTCCCTTGCTTGTGGAGGTCTTCTCGACCTCTGCTTTTTATTCTGGCTGTATTTTCTTCCTCTATCAATCTATTCACCTTATCAAAAAAAAATTACAAACTTTCTGAATGCTGTGTTCACTCTAAGCATTGTAACATTTCATATTCTTTTAGTTTCTTCATCTCAGATTATTCTAATTTCTTCGTTGCCTTACATTTTATTATTTTCATACAATCTCAGATGTATGATATAGACATCTAAGCAGCAATTATGCTAAGTAAAAATATGTAAAATATATAACAACGATATGGCATCAAAAAACTGAATTGTACATGAATGTGTACCGACTACCGAGAAAAAGCAACAAAAACTCTATAATTTATCTTCATCACCACAAAGTCCAAAATTTTCATCAAACTAGAGTAATGGAAACTTACAATTCGTTTGCTGAATGCAATTCCCAAAAGCACAAATAGTGTAACTCCAGCTGGAGAAATCGACCCCCACCCCCCTACGAAAAAAAAAATTCAGAAAGTATGTACTGGCTGCATCACCTTATGCCCAATCAGCAGCAAGCTTGCCCGAGAAGTCAGCTGAACATAAACCACTGCCAGGTATATTGCTCCATGCCTCTTCTCTTCCCATACATTATTACTATGGTGAGCTGATGCGGTTCAAATGGACATTGGGCCTGGTCTGGGGCTGATAATGATCATAACCATTTGAGAAGAATCTGACTCTTTTTGTAGAATACTCGGATATTTGCTTAGGAACATCAATAGGCTCATCAAGCATTCAGTTATTAGCCTACGATTATCCCATAAAAGGTCAATCCTTGGCCAATTTGATCTCCTAGGTGGACCCATGGATTGGTGGATTCAGTCGATCATGATCTACAAATGCTTAGAAGACCACCTTATTTCCGAAAGGGGCCCTTTACAAAAAACAAATTGATAGAAAGTGCCCCTCCCCTGGTATCCCTAATTGACAAAAGAACCCTGTGATGGGCTGGTCCCGTAAGGTAGTGCAAAAAATTTCATTTCTTTCTCTTCCCCTGTGCTGCGTTGGTCATTGAAAACAATAACTTCTTCCTATTTGGTTTCAGCTTGAGACAAAAAGATAGTGGTGGAAGTAGAAAATAAAAGATTGAAGAAAACAACTTTTACATGGAGAAAGTGCGTGTGCACATAGAAACAGACTCTCTCTTGGTCTCTACTCTCTACAGGAGTTCTGTGGCCTACTGGGCTCAAGGAGAGGAAAGAGAGTTGAAACATGGCTCGCCACGGTTGTGCAACCATCTTGAATGACAATAAAAACCCAATTCAGATGAAGACGGTGACTTGCAGATCAACAACAGAAAAAAAAAAAAAAAAAAAGGGATAGGCGTTAAACGCACCTTGCGTATTCCCAGCTTGGGGTTTGGTGAGCCTGCTCCACGTTCTTCTTCTTTTTCACCAATGTTTGGCATTAAAGCAAAAGCAGAGACGGTAATAGAGAGAAATTATCCTCAAATACTATTTGTCTCTGAAAAACCCTAACACTCATTTATGGGTTCGTTTACAACTTCTCCCTCTCTTCATTTCTCTTTCAAGCCCTCTGCAGATCCCTCGTTTTCTCGCTCTGAAATCTGTGATCTCTTTCTCCGTTCATGGAACCACGATCTGTTCTTGCTTCGATCATACTTCATTCATCTGCTTCGGTAAGATTGAATCGAGGCGGAACTCATGTCTTGAAATTCGATTAAAAAATAGAAACTGAAAAAATTCTATATATATAGCAATTGCTCTTCGGATCTCCACGGTGGGTGTTTGTAGACGCGAGGCGGAGGTTGAGGTTTCCAGCGGCGAGGTGGCGGTTTCCATCAGAGAGAGAGGAGTGCGCGAGAGAGAATAGAGAGAGACGAGAAGGCAAAGCGCGCTCGCGCGAGGGGTCATAAAATGAGTGGGTAGTTGTGGACTGGAGCAAGGTTTAAAGGAGGCCGTTTTAACGGTTAAACGGACTGGGGGCGTCACCATTTAAACCGTTTAAACGGATTGAAACGGCCAGGGGCAAAAACAGAAAAACGGAATTTAACGGGTTTTAACGGATTTTAACGGAACAAAAACGGAAAAAATGGCGCTGAAATTCAACTTTTGAAATTTGGAAGAAAAAAAAACGGAATTTAACGGATTTTAACTGAATTAAAGGAATTTAAAGGCCGTTTTTTTCACAAATTTTTTCAGAATTAAACGGCTGTTTAAACGATTTTAACGGCCATTAAAACAAAAAAAATGGCCGTTTTTTTCAAAACCGTTAAAATGTGTTTAAACGGTTTTAACGGAAACGGGCTTGGGGCTTTACCGTTCAAACCGCTGTTTTTAAAACCATGGTGCGGAGTAGGGAGCAAGACTTGCCTGACCACACATGGTCAGGTAGCTACCTAACCACCCACAATATAAGCCCCGTGGAAATTTATTAGAGGACACTGACGGTATGGATGTCTGGCCAATACCTAGGTGGACCTACAAACCCAAAATCAACCCGATCAGTGATTTCTAAGCGTTAGGTGAAGTCATTTTTGTTGGTTGATCTCGTAGGAATTTGAGCATTATTTACCATTATTTCCGTACAAAGATCCAAAGGTTTGAAGTCACTAATCAGGCTTATTTTTGGTTTGTAGGTCCACTTACAGATTGGTCAAACATCTATACGGTCAGTGTCCACTAATAAATTTTCACGTGGCTTATATTTGTGGGTGGTCAAGTAGCTACCTGACCACGGGTGGTCAGGCAAGTCTTACTCTGGAGTAGGTGGTTGTGCAGGAAAAATCTCAACCGTCAAAACTCATAAGTGACGATAAATTCAGACCAAGGTTTAAAGGAGGCCGTTTTAACGGTTAAACAGACAGGGGGTGTTACCGTTTAAACGGCCGTTAAAACGGATTGAAACGGTCAGGGGCAAAAAATGGAAAAAAATAGGAAAAAATGGATTTTAACGGTTTTAACGATTTTAACGGATTTTAACGGAAAAAGACGGAAAAAGTGGCGCTGAATTTGAAATTTGAAAATTTTAAAAAAAAAAAATGGAATTTAACGGATTTTAACGGAAATTAAATGAATTTTAACGGCCGTTTTTTTCAAAAACGATAAAACGCGTTTAAACGATTTTAACGGAAACGGGCTTGGGGCGTTACCGTTTAAACGGCCGTTTTTAAAACCATGATTCAGACTACTGTTAATGTTTGGGATAAATGGCACAAGAGCGGAGACAACTACTGTGTTTTGTTATATAGATTAAGTTACACCACGTGCACCTTAAACGTGACAGCACCTTACACGTGGCGTACTCAGAGAGACTACTGAGCGTATATATGTTTGGCCCATCCCTAGTTGGACGGACCTACATACTAAAATTCATCCTGAGTAGTAATTTTTTGGTTGGATTAGTCTTTTTATATAGTTAATTTTAACCGTAGATTTGTAGGAGTAAGCGGGTAAAACTTGATGACACCAGTATCGCTGACTGAAACCAATATGTGCCATGTGGCACATTCTGAAGAGGACACTAACCGTATGGATGTTTGGGCAATCACTAGGTGGACCTACAAACCAAAAATAAATCAGATCAGTGATTTTCATGGGTTAATTTTAACCGTAGAAATTTGAGCATTATTTGCCTACAAACTACAAAGATCCAAAAGGTTTTAAATCATCATGAGAATATTGTTTTCGTTTTTTTAATCTGCTTGATTGTTACTCGGTAATATTTAGAGAAACAGCTTATTGAATCATGAGTTGGGACGAGTCATGAAACATTGTGTTGTATGTGATATTGGTGCCTCGAATTCTATATAGGTATTGCTGCACGGGCGGAGCCTGCTTGAAGACGTGGGTCGAACCCATATATAAGCCACATAGTTTTCTATTTCGTGTGGGACTAGGAATCAAAAGCCCGGGCTTGAGCATCCCAAGTTGACACACTCAACTAAACGGGTGAAGCACATCTCCGCAATTCCAAAATTGAATGCATACTATGTCTCAAGGTTTAAAGGGGACCGTTATAACGGTATAACGGACTGGGGGCAAAAAAAAAAACGCTCAGGGCAAAAATGGAAAAAAATGAGAAAAAAATGAAAAATAACGGAATATAACGGAAAAAGGGGCAGTTACCATTTTATTTATTTTTTATCTTTTGGTACAATTAATGCCCATTATAACGGTAAAACTCCAAGATCATTATGTTAAACCTTGGTGAATATCAGGTTTCGAACCCAGGTTGTGGTATCAACACTCACAGACCTTATACATTGTGTTGGGAGTGACTCAGTTACAACAGCGAAAACCACGACAGAAAATACTAAATAGAGATGAACTAAGACCGAGTGAACTCAACTTGGTAGGTTTTTAGATGCAGATGACTCTCATGTCCCTATTTGATGCATTTTCTTGGACCCACCAACCGCATGGACGTTTACCTCACCCCCTTGGTGGATATACACACAAAAAACGTCTGATTGGTTATCTTTAGCCATTAGCTTTTTGTATTTTTTAAGAGTAATTGTAGCCGTTGGATTCAAGCATTATGTTTTTAGGGGTACTGGCACTGTAGTGTACCCCCTTGAGATCTGAGATGAGCAATGTTATGATAGATCCGAAGTCGCCGAGATGTCTGCACAAACTCTCAAGCATTAAGCACTGGAAACCAATGGGGGGTGCCCACTGGAAGAGCCTCCGATAATAAAATTAGTGCGAGCAAAAATTAAAAGAAAAGTAGTGCTTCGATGTAATGAGATTCGCCCATCATACCTGTGCACTCGTTGGGTTTAAATAAGTCTTCGGGTCTTCGACATCATGATCTCTACCTATTCTTTCTCCATCGCTATTGGTAGTTTCCTATTCCTTTTCCATAACTCCTCACTTACCTGCACAATACCACGTTTCTAATTTTTTCATACAGGTCCGTCCTCACTATGTCCGTCGTGATTCACAGAACGTATCTTAACCTCTCCACCCTTCGTGTGATTTGCGGGACGCGCCTTGTGAGACAACTAACCGAATCCGAGAAATACCCTTTTCGGATTCGTCACAAATGTCGGCTCGGACTTCTAGCCAAGATGTCGGCCCATAAGCTCATGGCTGAGATAAGTTATATATCTCAGTCGGATGAGGTTCTTGGATGCTCACCCAAGCTAGGACCAGCTATAGATCACCTTAGCCCGGCCTCTATGTCTGTGACGACCGAGAACTCCAATCTACGTCACAATGTCTGCGGCCGAGAACTCCATATCTCGCCACTGGGTTCGTCACCAATTACACTGTTAAAGAGGCGCGTGCAGCATACACCCTCCTTAGCATGTGCCGAGCAAGTGCCACCGATCCATGTGTCACCATCTCGGAGGCTCACGTTGAGGGTACAGATCGATATTAGCACCCACATACAGGTACTAACACTAACATGCAAAAATTATCCATCAAGCTGCTGATATTTGGCGTGTATATCCACTAGTGGGTGGGCTAAACATCCATACGGTTAGTGGACACAAAACTGAATCCTCCGCATCCAAAGTCAAAAAAAAATCCTATATTGCCCACCGACGAGCGACATTACTTGATAAAAAAAAAAAATCTTTTGATCAGATCTTTTGCTGCGATACCATGATAGAATTTTGTAGTAAAAGAATTTATTGACCCATTGACCCTAATGAATGTTTGGCCCACCTCTTGGTGAACCCACATACCAAAAATCTGCCTGTTGGTGATTTCCAGCGATTGGAATCGAGCGTTTTTCGTGAGGTGAGTTCTAAGCCCTTGGATATAGCATATTTTGGGTCCTCGTCCAATGTCTAAAAATCACCAATTAGGCTAATTTTGGTGTGTAGGTCAAACAAGTGGTGGGCAAAACATTCATTAGGTTCAATGGGCAAGAAGAACATACCACGTGGCACGTTTTAACGCAACCCACAATGCCAAGCGACAGCTCTTGCTAGGCCATCAACCCATACCAAGTCAGCCCCATCACCATCAGATGTCAACTAAGGGAAAATGGATTGCTTCAAGGACCACCGCCGGCCTCTGTAACGTTCGCCTCTCCAAAGAAATGCAATTATTTTGAATAAGCGTATGAATAAAAATATAGAGAGGGGTCCAGATGAGCTGGAGTATGCTGGAGTCCATAATACAACTCATGGATGGAAGTCTCAAAGACCGATCCAACTCGGTATACGCTATCTCGCCCGCCCCGGCCTGCTGCACATGGCTTGTCTCAGGCAAGACAACTCGAGACCGTCCGGATCATTGGGCAATGATCCAGATCTGAATCACCCGATCCACAGCGGGATCGGCCCATACTTTGAACCATATAATTAGGCATGTCACCTGCCCCACCCCATCCGATCTGGAACGATCGAGCCAGAGTTGATTAATGAGAACCTGTGTGTGAGGCCCGAGCCCAGCTTGGAGAATCCAAAGTCCGCCAACCTAGGAGCTGGCCGTCCTATTTGCATCCCCAACTGTATAAAAAATATTTCTAGCCAGTAGTTAATAATGATGATTATGATCATCATCAGCAACTTGTTGACATAAACAAATTGGAGTGGGTGGGCAATTTGCAACTTAGTTGACTAAGATACAAGTTGACATAAACAAATGGGTGGGTGCATGGATGGTGGTGGAGCCAAGGTCGCCAACTTAGTTGACTAAGATACAAGTTGACATCTTAGATGCAATCGAATTTGAAGGAAGAAAACTCTTTTTTGCTACCCGCTTCGCGAAGAAGGCAGAGCGTGTAACATGGCCCAAGCCGTTGTTTCATTTGTTGTAGAAAGGCTCCGTAATCTGCTCATTCAAGAAGCAGTTTTCGTGTACGAGGTGCGCGACCAATTACAGCAGCTGAGAAATGATTTGATATGGATGCAATCTTTCTTGAAAGACGCAGATGCAAAGCAGGAAGGAGATGAAAGAGTGCGCACATGGGTGTCTGAAATCAGAGATGCTGCTTACGACGTGGAGGACGTAATAGACACCTTCATCATCGATGTAGCAGAGGAGAAGACTCAGAAAAGGGGATGCATGGCTTCTGTCAAGAGCTATGCCCGCATCTTCAACAAAGCGATTAATCTCCACAGGATTGGCAAGGAGATCAAAGCAATCCAAACCAGGATTCATGACATCTCTAACAAGCGAGAAATTTATGGCATCAAAAATCTTGGTGAAGACGGGACGAGCTCTGCAAGTGAGAAGTTACAACAGGTAAGACGCTCTTCCCCCCTTGCTGACGAAGAGGATATTGTAGGCTTAGAGGACACTGTAAAGATGTTGGTGGCACACCTGGTGAAAGAAGAACCGCGGCGCTCTGTGATTTCGATTGTGGGCATGGGAGGCTTAGGTAAAACTAGTCTCGCCAAGAAAATTTACAATTCCACTAATGTTCAGCGTCATTTTGATTTCGTAGCTTGGGTTTATGGGTCTCAAGAGTACAGAACTAAAGATCTTCTGCGGAGAATTATAAAATCTTTTAGGTCCCCTCTAGAGGACCTGAAGATGAAGGAAAAGTCGACGGAGGAAGATTTGCAGCAACAACTTTATGATCTTTTGGAAAGACGCGCGTACTTGGTGGTCATTGATGATGTGTGGCAATCGGAAGCTTGGGAAAGTTTGAAAAGAGCCTTCCCAGACAAGAGTAAAGGAAGTAGAGTAATCCTTACTACTAGGAATAGAAATATTGCTTTGTGCGCAGATGAGACGAGCCACTCCCACGAGCTACGATTTCTAAGCAAAGAGGAGAGTTGGAATCTATTTTGCAAGAAAGTGTTCCTTAACAATGTCCCTACAACTTCTTGCCCTCCAGGTTTGGAGAGGTTAGGAAGAGAAATGGTGGAAAAATGTGGTGGTTTACCACTCGGTATCATTGTATTGGGAGGGCTACTGTCGAAAAAGTCACTGCATGAGTGGCAAAGAGTGCATGACCACATTCATCAGCACTTGACGAAAGACCAAGATCAAATCTCCCAGATATTAACTTTAAGCTACAATGATTTGCATTATCGATTGAAGTCGTGCTTTCTCTATCTAGGACTCTTCCCCGAAGACTCTGAGATCTCCACTGAGAAGTTGGTCCGGTTGTGGGTGGCCGAGGGGTTTATACCAGAAGGAGAAAGAACAATGGAAGACGTGGCCGAGGATTACTTGAATGAACTAATTGACAGAAACATGATACAAGTTGCAGAGAAGAGTTGGAAGAGGGTTGAAGTGTGTCGTGTACATAATCTTTTGCGAGACTTGTCTGTCTCAAAGGCCAAGGAGGAAAATTTTCTTGATATACACAGGAATGTAAATTCTCCTCCCTCCGTCAAGTCACGTCGACATGCTATCCATTCTGGGATTGAGAGGTATGATCCCCTTAACCGTTCCACTCCACGTCCACGCCTACGCTCACTTTTCTTCTTCAACCCATATAGTGAACGCCTCAGGATAGAACAGTTGAGAATTATCAGCAACTTCAAATTACTGAAGGTGTTAGATATTGGTAACATTAGATCTGGGAACTACTGGCAATTGCCTGACATTATAGGAAAATTGATTCACTTAAGGTACCTAGGGTTACGGGAAACCTATTTAGAAGAGCTTCCACCATCCATATGCAACTTGCAGAGCCTACAGACACTAGATTTAAGGGGTGATTTTAAATGCAAACTACCTGACGAGATGGGAATGTTGAAAAAATTGAGACATCTATACGTAAATTGGAATGACGATAACAAACATTTGCAAATTGACACTTTAACGAACCTCCAAACGCTACATTATATACAAGCCAACGTTTGGATGGAAAATGATTCGGTAAAGTTGGTCAATCTCCGTGAACTGAAGATAATATACGTATCAATCACTCATGGAGAGGCACTATCGGACTCTATTGCCCAATTGGGAAAACTTCAATCCTTGCATCTGAGGGCAAAGCCGGGATCAATATTTCCAACGCTGGTACCACTTTCTGGTTGTCAACGTCTCCTCGACCTACATTTGGATGGGCAGATAGAAAAGTTGCCAAACCTGCTTGAATTCCCACCAAACCTCACCTACTTGAACTTGATTTGCTCCAAATTAGAGCAAGACCCATTGGTAACATTAGAGAAGCTCCCCAACTTGACGTACCTTTACCTAGGATATGAATCGTATGCAGGCAGGCAAATGGTTTGTTGTGACAAAGGATTTCCTCAACTCCAAGTTCTACAAATCTTCTATTTGTCTAGATTGGAGGAGTGGAGAGTGGAGGAAGGAGCTATGCCAAGGCTCAAGCGTTTGGATATTGACTTTTGCCAGAAATTGAAGAAGGTTCCAGAAGGGTTGAGCTTTGTAACTAGCCTACAAGAGCTGAATATCAAACACATGCCAAGAGCATTTCAAAGATAGGCTTCAAGGAGGAGAGGACTCCTACAACGTCCAACACATATCGTCCATCACATACCCACATGAAAGCTTACAAATTGAGGTTTTATCTCATTTGGTGAGTTACTTCTTATTCTTCTTTTATATCCCTTTTGACTCTTACAATGATATATCCGCTTTTACATTATACGCTCAGTCATTTCACCTCTTTGCACACATTAATTTCTTCTAATTCTACTAATTCAGGGTTTCCACACACTGCTTACATTGCCAACCTCCATTCGGTTGGTGTCCCTCCTCACTTGAGGTGGGACCCACTTCTTTTGTCTCCGTTCAAAAAGGGGTTTTTCCTTTTTGTCTTTTCCTTATACCTTTTAGAAGTTGAAAAGGCACTTTCTGAGGAGAGGGGAGAATGGTACGGTCCATTCCTTTGAGAGAGGTTTTTTTTTAGAAACGAAAAAAAAGGACTTCTTTTGTGTGAAAAAGGGAAAGGGGTTTCTTAGAAGAACAAGAAGAAGAGGAGGTCTCTTCCAAGCTTCCTTTCGGACTACCCAGTGGTGTTTTGTCTTTGGATTTGTGAAGTTTCATCCCCAAATCTAAGGTTCTTGTTTTTTCTCTTCTCCAAAGGATTGTTTTTTAAGATTTTCTCAAATCTTAAGAGATAAGGACTTTGTCTCCTTTCATTATTGATTGTTATATATCTTTGTTTGGATAAAGATCTTGTAATCCAAGAGAATTTGTTTGTCTCTTGATGTTGGCATCCTCTAGTGTTATCTAGAGAGAAGTTGTAGCCCATTATTGTTATAGTGGAAGTTTGCCGGACTAGGTCCCGTGGTTTTTACCCTTCTTATTGAAGGGGTTTTCCACGTAAAATTTGGGTGCCGTGTTTCTTTACTTTATTTCTACTTTGTATTGTTGTGTGTGGATTATTTGTTGTGGTTTGCACATATAAGAAGGGGATTTTTCCCAACACATTCTTCCAATCGTTTCGTGGAAGAGTTTCTGACATCTCATGTGGATTCTCTTTTTAGAGTAAGATTTTCTTGGGTTATTGTTTGAAATTCAATTTGGATTTTATAGCAACTCTAGTCGGCTGACTTGGGATTTTCTTGTTTCTTTTTCAAATACACCACTCGATATATCGTTTGTGCAAGTTCTATGGGTATTTTTGTTGTTGCTCTATCTATCAATTCCTTTCATGGATGAAGAAAACTCAACCTTCTAGAACTGAAAATTACAAAAAATAAAAAATAATTCCTTTATTCTCTTGTTCCTTAACATTTTGGGTCTCCAATTCCTTAATCCTCTTGTTCTTTCCACCTATTTTGGTTTGTACAAGAAAATTCCCACATCTTTAATTTACCTTGTTATAATAAATTGGTAGTTTTCATAATTTCAAAAGAAGTTTCTAATTGAAGTTTATTTTATCATCCCTTATTGCAAAATTATTTGCAAGAAAGAAAAGGAGCACAACTTGCTAATGACCCAATATATCTTACTGTCATCGCCTGTTTTATTCAATGGATTGAGATTCCTGTACTGTTCTTATTAGTAAAATAATATACATTTTCCAAATAATTTGTCTGTTTCTCTGATGCCATAATTCCATGGAAGCACTGATTGTGGATCACCCCGATGGGCATAACAGGTCATGATCAGGCAGCTATAAACTTGGACAAGTTCAAAAACTTCAAAAAAAAATTTCTCGATAGAAAGTCAGGAAGCAAAGTGTTCGTTTTTGTCTGATTCTTAGCTAAGCCATACCTAATAAGAATTGGCCAGTCCGCTGATAACATGGCCTGAATTGATGCAGCAGTCCCCACATTTTTCCCCTTTTTTTCCGTTAAATTCCATCAAAATCCATCCATTTTTTCCAATTCTGCCCGTCCATTACAATTCGTTTTAACAGTAACGCCCCCAGTCCATTATACCGTTAAACGACCTCTTTTAATCCTTCCTACTAACCAATCTGTCCAAATCTGGAACTTGCAGTCAGCCATGAGAGGAAGGCAGTTTGGACATACGAGCCCTGACCATCTTCTTCACAGGACGACATTGGAAGCCTCTACGATAAGGTTGAAGGTCAAGTGTCGATAGACATCCCACCAATGGATGACGAACTTCTTGTCAATATTGGTGATTGATGCTTGTAAAGGTACTTGCACCATGAGAATATCTTATCTACATCTATGTAGTATGTACCATATCTCAAAGAAAACATATAAAGATCGCTTTATCATCTCTATCTTGTCAATACATGCTATGTACAATGACCTTATATAGCTATTTATTTGGGATATTGCAGATATTGAGCAACGGGAAGGTACAAAAGCACAGAGCATCAGGTCATCACTAGTAGCACCAAAGCTCAAGTTTCAGTTCCCGAATTCGCAATCCCTCGTGAGGACACCATGACCGAATCCCTGGAAGAGCTCCCAGAGAAGAATGCAAGGCTCCGTCTGCAAAAGATTTTTTTTTTTTTTTTGTGGGGGGGAATGTTCAACTAGGGAAGACATGAAATCTAAAATCTTGACATCAACAGATTCTGAAAGATGGAAACTAATGCATCAGATATGTTTTGGCAATGCACTTTGATAGCAGTGTATAGCAAATACTGTGTTTGGAGAATTCATATATAAGCAGACGTATGATATTGATTTTTTTTAATGTGCTGATTGTTAATCGTTAATATTTAGAGATACAGCTTATTGAATCATGAGTTGGGATGAGTCCATATGTTCCGATCAATGTCAACAGATTTAACAGTAGATACGGCTCTACATAGAATTGAATGGCAGAACAGGATTGAGCTTCCTCAAGAGACATTGTGTTGTATGTGGTATTGGTGTCTCGAATTCTATATAGGTATTGTCGTGTGGGTGGAGCCCGCTTGAAGACATGGGTCGAACCCATATATAAGCCATTGAAGACATGGGAAATGGCATAGTTTTCTATTTCTTGCGGGATTCCTTGATGAATTGGGACTAGGGTTTCAGACCCATATATAAGCCATTGTTTTAGGCTTTCTTGTAATCTTATGTTTCTTTTTATTAAGGAGATCGAGAAGATCTCAAAGTACAGAAGGAAGAAAGAAACAGACAAAAGAAGAAAACTAACAAAAACTATCTAGTCAACAAAGCTTCAAAGCTAAAGACCATCTCAGGAAAAAGAAAAAAAAAAAAACCTCATCTCTGGTAAGGCACTACCCCAACTATATAAGGATGCCTTAATGCTTATTATGGTGTCCTGAAGTGAGCCGTTTTCTCCTCTGAATATCCTTCTATTTCTTTCCCACCACAGTCCCCATATGACCGCATATGGAATCATCCTCCAAACTTTTCCCCTATCTGAAAGTTTAATCCTTGGCCAATCTCCCAACAATTCCCCAATCTTCTCCAGCGTAGCCCAAGATATACCCACCTACACCAGAAAGTATGACCATATCTGTGTGGTAAATTCACAATGCAAAAGTGATATGTGTTTTCCCCATTGGTTTTACACATGGTACAGAAATTAACCAGAATCTACTTCATGCAATCAAATTTTCCGCAGTAAGAATTTTGTTAAGGGATGAGGTCCATGCAAAGAAGCAGATTTTGGATGGCACTTTGGCTTTCTAGATTTTAGGGCTCAAATGTAATGGTGGTTGTGAGGTGGTGTTGCTGGATAAGGATTCATAGAATGATTTCACCAAAAAACTCCCTGATTTGGAATGGACCCAAGAAAGATAGTCTTCTCCCAAAGGTGTGACTATATGACACTGCAGAAGATCCATCAAGGATGTCAACTGCTCTTTTTCCCATTCTAGGAGGTTTCTTCTGAGATCTAAATCCCATTAACCCTCCGGACCGTTCTGGATCCAAGCTGAAACAATGAATTGGCATTTCCTTTGAGATAAGGAATAGAGGCGCGGGTACACCTACATCAGGGAAAGATCACCACACCATGCATCCCCCCAAAATCTGATTCTAGTTCCATCCCCCAGAATCTTTCTAGTCCCTTCTAACACTCTCTTCTTTCCTTTGAGAATTCATTTCCATACTCCACACCCATACGGCAACCTAGAATCCTTGGAGACCCAACTTCCTGGTTCCTCCCCATACTTACCTACAATCACCTTTCGCCACAAAGCTCTTCTTTCCTTCCAGAACCTCTAAATCCATTTTCCTAAAAGCGCTTGATTCATCTGGCCTATTCTCCTAAAACCTAGCCCTCCTTTCTTCAAAGGTAGGCACACTGGATCCCATTTCACCAAGTGATAATGAAAAGTGTCCTCCTTGTCATGCCATAGAAAGTTTCTCATAAATCGCTCTATCTTACTTTCCACCTCAGCTGGGATTGATAACAACGACATAAAGTAAACAGGTAAACTAGAAAGTGAGCTCTAATCAAAACTATTTTCTCGCCTTTTGGGCATACATAGATATCCGGGTATCGTAGCTGATAATTGCAAAAAAATAGTCCTTAATTCCTTACCAAAGGTACTCCCCGACAAAGCGTCCGCAAATCAACTCATTTGCCTTCGGCACTTCACTCCATTCACATGCCTACGACACTCTCCGACAAAGCATCCACAAATCAATTTGTGTGCCTTCGGCCCTTGCCTATAGCACTTGCCGACAAAGCATCCGCAAATCAATTGGCATGCCTTTGGCACTCAAATCTATTTCATTGGCACTCCACTCCACTCCCTTACGACACTCACCTACAAATAGTCCGCAAATCAATTCATGCATCTTCGGCCCTTGCGTACAACATTTCGAAACAAAGCGTTCACAAATCAATTCACATGCGTTCGACACTGAAATCTAGTTCAGACACTCCTCCACTCTTATGCCTATAGCGCTCTCTCCGACAAATCATCCGCAAATCAATTCGTGCGCCTTCAGCCAGTGCCTACGGCACAAAGCAAAGTATCATCGGTCAATTAATTTTTTACTATAACAGTGAAGCCACCAAAATGGATTCCAAGCTCAAATCCAACGCATGAAACCCTCTAATCCGACGGCCAAGTAAGGGAAAAACGAAACCCATGAAACCCTATAACCATAAAATAGGGGAACACTGAAGTCGGAGCATGAGGTCAACCTTGCTTCTTTTTTGCATATGTGACGTGCTCAGGCGATTGGGAGCAACCATTCAATGCATTCGCCGAAGGATATTTTCTAGAGAAAAAGGTCACACGCTCAGATGATCTTTAACATCCAATCTATTGTATTCTTTGGATGGTGAACGTTCCATCAAAAGTCTAATAGTTAATATGATTATATTAAGGGTCACGCTCAAGGGACCCCCATTTTTCTGACCCCTCTTGGTGTTCATGTGCTCGGCCGTGGATTTCAAGAATCCAACGGTGGTTGTCAGAGTCGAGCTGGCATCACTTTTTTTCACTTTTGGGGGCATTGACAACCACCGTTGGATTCGTGAAATCCATGGACAAGTGCGCCAACACCGAGAGGGGTCGGAAAAAGGGGGTCCTCGGAGCCTGAGCCTTATATTAAACCAATTGTTTCAATAGTTGACTAGGGAGATATTCTTGGTTGGACCCATCAAATGGTGGGTTCCAACCCACCTGGATTTTACATTGTTTATGGCAACAACAGAAAGGAAGGTTTCCTCCCATCTACTCTGACTTAATTATTCCACTAAAGTAAACATTGGATTTTTTTTGCATTTTCAGTCAAGATAAATCTATATCTCTTCTTCGCCACTATAAGTGTAGCTTAATGAATCATTTTTTGATTCTTCTAGTAAGAGATCCACAATGGATCTTTCAATATGTGTTTTCAATTTCTGAGTTCAATTGTTTTGGATCTGCAAATTCCATTGTTTGGAAGGTTCTGGTATTCCAGGAAATTAGTAGAAAGTTTCGAGGCACTGGTGTATGGAAGTTCCCTACTTAAGTCGTTGAAGAGGTATGTACTTCAGAATTAAGGAATTGTTTGTCAAGGAATATGCAGATACAGTTTCACCATTAATTGAGCTCTTTTATCTACTGGGTGAGGTATACGCATGGGTGCAATAAGGGAAGTCAAAGAAGAGACGAGTATGTGATAAATGTGCAATTTATAGTTCACTTGAATCTGCAATTATTCATACACTAAAGTACTTATAAACCTGTGGAGATGATCTTACTAACACTACAGGGTTCGAAAGCATCCATAGGAACCAAATGTTGGTCATGAAAGTGTGAAAGTGAGATCCACTCCAAAAAGGAATTTGAAAATCAGAGTCTCAACTTTCTGATTTCATTCCACTTAGCACCAATCACCAACTCCTACAATTTCAAGATCAGCAATCCAAAAAAAAAGTCCTAAATGAGCAATTCCTCTAATAGGACTTTGAACCAAATTTTCATTACATACTTTCAGAATGCTGTGTTCACTCCAAGCATTGTAACATTTCATATTCTTTTAGTTTCATCTCAGATTATTCTAATTTCTTCGCTGCCTTACATTTTATTATTTTCATACAATCTCAGATGTTTGATATAGACATCTAAGCACCAATTACGCTAAGTAAAAATATGTAAAATATATAACAACGATATGGCATCAAAAAACTGAATTGTACATGAATGTGTACCGACTACCGAGAAAAAGCAACAAAAACTCTATAATTTATCTTCATCACCACAAAGTCCAAAATTTTCATCAAACTAGAGTAATGGAAACTTACAATTCGTTTGCTGAATTCAATTCCCAAAAGCACAAATGGTGTAACTCCAGCTGGACATAACCATTTGAGAAGAATCTCTCTCTTTTGTAGAATACTCAGATATTTGCTTAGGAACATCTATAGGCCCATCAAGCGTTCAGTTATTGGCCTAGGATTATCCCATAAAAGGTCAATCCTTGGCCAATGTGATCTCCAAGGTGGACCCATGGATTGGTGGGTTCAGTCGATCATGATCTACAAATGCTTAGAAGACCACCTTATTTCGGAAAGGGGCCCTTTCCAAAAACAAATTGATAGAAAGTGCCCCCCTGGTATTCCTAATTGACAAAAGAACCCTGTGATGGGCTGGTCCGGTAGGGTAGTGCAAAAATTTCATTTCTTTCTCTTCCCCTGTGATGCGTTGGTCATTGAAAACAATAACTCCTTCCTATTTGGTTTCAGCTTGAGACAAAAAGATAGTGGTGGAAGTAGAAAAGAAAACAACGTTTACATGGAGAAAGTGCGTGTGCACACAGAAACAGACTCTCTCTTGGTCTCTACTCTCTATAGGAGTTCTGTGGCCTACTGGGCTCGAGGAGAGGAAAGAGAGTTGAAACATGGCTCGCCATGGTTGTGCAAAGTGGTGGGGTCAGCAGACCATCTCCAATGACAATAAAAAACCAATTCAGACGAAGACGGTGACTTGCAGATCAGCAACAGAAAAAAAAAAAAAAAAAAAGGGATATGCGTTAAACGCACCTTGCGTATTCCCAGGTTGGGGTTTGGTGAGGCTGCTGCACGTTCTTCTTCTTCTTCTTTTTCACCAATGTTTGGCAGCAAAGCAAAAGCAGAGGCGGTTATAGAGAGAAAGTATCCTCAAATATTCTTTATCTCTAACAAACCTAACCCTAATTTATGGCTTCGTTTACAACTTCTCCCTCTCTTCATTTCTCTTTCAAGCCTCTGCAGATCCCTCGTTTTCTCCCTCTGAAATCTGTGATCTCTTTCTCCGTTCATGGAACCAAGAAATGTTCTTGCTTCGATCATACTTCATTCATCTGCTTCGGTAAGATTGAATCGAAGCGGAACTCGTGTGTTGAAATTCGATCAGAAAATAGAAACTGAAAAAATTCTATATATATAACAATTGCTCTTCGGATCTCCTCGGTGGGTGTTTGTAGACGCGAGGCGGCGGTTGAGGTTTCCAGCGGCGAGGTGGCGGTTTCCATCAGTGAGGAGTGCGTGCGAGAGATTAGAGAGGGGCGAGAAGACGACGAGCGTGTTCGCGCGCGCGAGGGGCAAAATGAGTGGGTAGTGGGGTGGTGGTTGAGCATGAAAAATCTCAACCGTCAAAACTTATAAGTGAGGATAAATCTAGACTACTGTTAATGTTTGTGATGGGGGACAACCACTGGGTTTTGTTATATAGACTTCTGTACGCCACGTGTGATGCATATGCAGCTTAAACGTGGCATACTCAGAGAGACCACTGACCGTATATATGATTGGCACATCTCTAGTTGGTCCTACATACCAAAATTCATCCTGGGTAGTAATTTTTATGGTTGGATTAGAGTTTTTTATAGTTAATTTTAACCGTAGATTTCTAACAGTAAGCAAGTAAACCTTGATGACACCTGCATCGCTGACTGCAACCAATATGTGCCACGTGGTACATTCTTTAGAGGAAACTAACCGTATGGATGTTTGGGCAATCACTAGGTGGACCTACAAACCAAAAATAAATCAGATCAGTGATTTTCATGGGTTAATTTTAACCGTCGAAATTTGAGCATTATTTGGCTACAAACTACAAAGATCCAAAGGTTTTAAATCATCATGAGAATATTGATTTTTTTTAATCTGCTGATTGTCCGGATCAATATCAACTGATTTAATAGTAGATACGGCTCTACATAGAATTGAAGAATGGAGAACAGTATTGAGCTTCCTCAAGAAACATTGTGTGGTATGTGGTATTGGTGTCTCAAATTTTATATAGGTATTGCCGCGCGGGCGGAGCCTGCTCGAAGACGTGGGTCGAATCGAACCCATACATAAGTCATTGAAGACCGGGGGTTGTAATCTTCAATTCGCATATTTAAAACTCTCAATTGCCGTTGCTTGGGGATATAGCCCTTAGTGGTGAACCATGTAAAATCTTGTGTTTCTTGTGCTCAGGGCCGGCTCAATGCAAGTTTAGGCCTAAGGCAAAAACTTAATATAAGGCCTTTTTATATTTAATATATTAATATATATGATATTAATTAAAAAATTATCTCTCTATACAGTAGAAAATCTTATTTAACAACTATTCGTGATAATCAAAAGTTACAGAAAAATGTAGATGCAGCGAACTCCTGTAGTCCCGTTGCAGTCCATGCAAAGCACTCTCGCGGCCCTACATAGATCATTTTTTGGGCCTAATGACTGCGCGGATGTTCAGCCCACCTATTGGTGGATAAACACACTAAAAATCAGCTTGATTGTTGATTTCTAGTCGTTGGATTTACTACCAAGAAACATACTTGCATCTAGTGGCTAGAATCAATCCCAAGTAGTAAAATCTATGGTGAGACATAACCAATCAATTTGATTTTTGGTTTGTATATCCAAAAAGGGGTGGGGTAAACATCCATGTAGTTAGTGTCCTGGGGCCTTCTCTTACCTGAGGTTTAAGGCGCCTTAATGGCCTCATGGTAGAGACGGCCCTGCTTGTGCTGTGATTATTTTTTCGTTTGTTTATTTTCATCCATCGTTAGTGGCCGATACTCATTTTCCACAACACATTGAAGATGTGAATTGAATCTCTTTTTTATGATCAGGCCCTATAAACTTGAACAAGTCAAAACGCTAAAAAAAAAAACCCTTCTCAGAGAGTCATACCAGTGGCCGTCCCCTTAAGGGACTAAACCATTGATGGTTCTCTGTTTACACCACAAATGTTAAAGATCATCCCACAAATGCGATACGAGGTTCTGAGTTCGATTCCCACCCCTTGGAGGCCACGCCCTGGGATTTATCCCAGTACACCAGGTACCAGTGGGATTTAGTCGGGTGCTCTGAAAGGCCCGGATACCCATGGTATCAAAAAAAAAAATGGTGCCGCCCCGCTGTCATTTTTAAAAGAGAGTTCTGAAATACAGAGACTAACAGTCACCGACGCCCAAATTTTGAGTATCCAAAAAAAATAAAATTTAAATCCAACACCCAACAGTCGCCAAATGAAAAAAGTTCAAATCCAATGGTTAGAGATCACCAATCAGGTTGATTTTTTGTTTGTAGGTCCATCAAGTGGCGGACTAGTCATTCATAGTTCAGTGACCCCGAAAGAGTAAGCCAGATGGCACATTTTTATGTTCTGAACAACTCTACAGGAAAAAAATGATCCATCTCTTTCCACCATCCCCGACTAAATGCACGTTGGTAGTTGGTACCAAGGTTTAAAAGGGACCGTTATAATGGTATGACGGTCTGGGGGCGTTACCGTATTTTCCGTTATAACGAAAAAAAACGCTCGGGCAAAAATGAAAAATAACAAGAAGTAGCAGAAAAATGGAAAAACAGAGAAAAAGGGCGCTGAAATTTAAATTTTGAATTTCAAAATTTCAAAAATGGAAAATAATGGAAAAAAACATAATATAACAGGAAAATAATGGAATATAACGGGAAAAAAAACCCGAAAAAATGGCTGTTTTTTTTCACAATTTTTCCCAAAGAATTATGGTCGTTATTTTCGTTATTATCTGGGCTTTTTAACGGTGAGTAACGTAATGGGGTAGGTCCTAATCCGTTACAACGGCCGTTATTTTTGTTATAAGGCCGATTTTTAAACCTTGGCTGGTACTTGGTACCATATAATTAGTTTCCAGTCTTCCGTTGACCATCCCCTGAACGTCAAACTCCAACCGCCAACTGGCACAGGTCAGGTCAGCAGTTGTGGTGACGTCAAGCTCGGTTTCGCGCTGGCTGAGCACCTCAAGCTCGAACTCGGGTAAGGTCAAGCTTGGGCTGTCCTCAACCAATCTAAACCCACCAGTTAAAGCCCGTGTTTGATGGCCCCAGGGGACTTCAAAGTTTGAAGACCCCCCTCCAAAAGCCACGTGGAGTACTCTTTAGGGGCCCACTTACATTATGGATATTTAGGCCACGTTTTTTTTTTTTTTTTTTTTTTTTTTCCTACAAGGGTATCCGGGCCTCTTAGACCACCCGACTAAATCCCTCGGGCACGTGCAAACCCCCTGATCCACACGCACCAGGTAAGCTGGGCCGAAGCCTTAAGGTTGGCCGCCAAGGGGGGGATTTGAACTCAGGACTTGCACTGCCTGAGGCGTGGTCCTGGTCATCTCACCAACCCCTCGTTGGTTTCGTCCACCTCGTTCAAAAATCACTATAATTAGTGATTTATAGCCGTTGGATTTAGCATTTTAATAATGTGGTTTTTTAAAGTTGAATTTGAGCCTTTTTTAGGATGCTAAAATATAACTGTTTTACATCACCGATCAAGCTGATCTTTGGTACGTGGGTTTAAAATACGTGGAATGAACTCTATAGAAAGTGGTGTCCACGCAAATACATAATCCAACACTAATCTTCATGTCAAAGAAAATGTAAACAAATCCCAGTAGGCTAGGCTTGTTCGGGTCCAGATGAGGTGGAGCATGCTGGAGTCCATACTACAATTCATGGATGAAAGTCTCGGAATCGAAGGCCGGATTGGTGCTCGCCGAACCCATTTTGGATTGGTCCGTTCCAGTCTCAGGCTGTCTTGCCCGGAACAATGTGAGGCCCCTGCAACAAATGCTTGTCTCAGGCGAGACAACTGGAGACATCCAGATTGTTGGGCACTGATCCGGATCCGGCCGAATCACCCGATCCAGAAAGTGATCAGCCCAGACTTTGAACCAAACTAAAACTATAGGAATTAGGCATGTACCCTGCCCCAACCCATCCGGGCTGGAATAATTGAGCCAGATTTGATTAATGTGAAGAGGTTTGTGGCCCGGGCCCAGCTTGGACTTGGAGCATCCAAAGTCCGGCTACATTGGAGCTGGCCGTCCCATTTGCTATACGAACTTGTAAAAAAATATTCCAAGAGAGTACTTAATCATGATGATCATCATCATCAAGTTGACATAAACAAATTGGAGTGGGTGTGGGGTGGGGGGGCACCTTGCAACAATTATATTCGTTGACTAAGATAGAAGTTGACATAAACCGTTCCTTCCGCTCGAGCCTCCCAACTGACTTCAGTCTGGCGTGATGGTGCTGGAGCAAAGGTCGCCCTATATATCATAGATGCAATCGAATTTGAAGGAAGAAAACTGTTTTTTGCTACTCGCTTCGAGAAGAAGGCAGTGTGTAACATGGCCCAAGCTGTTGTTTCATCTGTTGTAGCAAGGCTCGGTGATCTGCTCATTCAAGAAGCAGTTTTCTTGTATGAGGTGCGCGACCAAGTCCAGCAGCTGCAAAATGAATTGATATGGATGCAATGCTTCTTGAAAGACGCAGATGCAAAGCAGGAAGCAGATGAAAGAGTGCGCAGATGGGTGTCTGAAATCAGAGATGCTAGCTACGACGTGGAGGACGTAATAGACACCTTCCTCCTCGAGGTAGAAGAGGAGAAGACTCGGAGAAGGGGATGCATGGCTTCTATCAAGAGCTACACCTGCATCTTCAGCAAAGGGATAAATCTCCACAATATTGGCAAGGAGATCAGAGCAATCCAAACCAGGATTCATGACATCTCTAACAAGCGAGAAATTTACGGCATCAAAAATCTTGGTGAAGAAGGGACGAGCTCTGCAAGTGAGAAGCTACAACAGGTAAGACGCTCCTCTCCCCTTGCTGACGAAGAGGATATTGTAGGCTTAGACGACACTGTAAAGACGTTGGTGGAACAACTGATCAAAGAAGATCCACGGCGCTGTGTGATTTCGATTGTGGGGATGGGAGGCTTAGGTAAAACTAGTCTCGCCAAGAAAATTTACAATTCTATTAATGTTAAGTGTCATTTTGATTGCCGTGCTTGGGTATATGTGTCTCAAGAGTACAGAACTAAAGATCTTCTGCAGAGAATAATAAAATCTTTTGAGTCCCCCACTAAAGAGGATCTGGAGATGATGGAAAAGTCGACGGAGGAAGATTTGGAGCGACAGCTTTATGATCTTTTGGAACAACGTCGGTACTTGGTGGTCATTGATGATGTATGGCACTCGGAAGCTTGGGAAAGTTTGAAAAGAGCCTTCCCAGACAAGAATAAAGGAAGTAGAGTAATCCTTACTACTCGCAATAGACATGTTGCTTTATGCGCAGATGAGAGGAGCCTTCCCCACGAGCTACGATTTCTAAGCAAAGAGGAAAGCTGGGATCTATTTTGGAAGAAAGTGTTCCTTAACGATGTCTCTACAACTTCTTGCCCTCCAGGTTTGGAGAGGTTAGGAAGAGAAATGGTGGAAAAATGTGATGGTTTACCACTCGGTATCATTGTATTGGGAGGGTTACTGTCGAAAAAGTCACCACATGAGTGGCAAAGAGTGCATGACCACATTCGTCAGCACTTGACGAAAGACCAAAATCAAATCTCCCAGATATTAACTTTAAGCTACAATGATTTGCATTATCGATTGAAGACGTGCTTTCTCTATGTAGGCCTATTCCCTGAAGACTTTGAGTTCTCCACTGAGAAGTTGATCCGGTTTTGGGTGGCTGAGGGGTTTATACCAGAAGGAGAAAGACCAATGGAAGATGTGGCTGAGGATTACTTGAATGAACTAATTGACAGAAGCATGATTCAAGTCGCAAGAAAGAGTTGGAAGAGGGTTGAACTGTGTCGTGTACATGATCTTTTGCGAGACTTGTCTGTCTCAAAGGCCAAGGAGGAAAATTTTCTTGATATACGTGGGAATGTAGATTTTCTTCCCTCCCTCAAGTCACGTCGACATGCAATCCATTCTGGGATTGAGAGGTATGATCCTCTTAACCATTCCACTCCACGCCTCCGCACCCTTTTTTTCTTCAACCCAGATCATGAACACCTCAAGATAGAACAATTGAGAATTATCACCAACTTCAAATTACTGAAGGTGCTAGATATTGGTAACATTAGATTTGGGAACTACTCGCAATTGCCTGACACGATAGGAAAACTGATTCACTTAAGGTACTTGGGGTTACAAGAAACCTATTTAAAAGAGCTTCCACCATCCATATGCAACTTGCAGAGCCTACAGACACTAGATTTAAGGGGTGATTTTACATGCAAACTACCTGACAAGATGGGAATGTTGAAAAAATTAAGACATCTATATGTATATTGGAATGACGATAACAAACACTTGCAAATTGACACTTTGACAAACCTTCAAACGCTAGATTATATACATGCCGACGTTTGGATGGAAAATGATTCGGTCAAGTTGGCCAATCTCCGTGAACTGAAGATAACATACGTATCAATCACTCATGGAGAGGCACTATCAAACTCTATTGCCAGATTGGGAAACCTTTTATCCTTGCATCTGGGGTCGAGGGGCACATTTCCAACACTGGTACCACTTTCTCGTTGTCATCGTCTCCTCGACCTACTTTTGAATGGGCAGATAGAAAAGTTGCCAAACCCGCATGAATTCCCACCAAACCTCACCTACTTGAACTTGACTCGCTCCAAATTAGTGCAAGACCCACTGGTAGAGTTAGAGAAGCTCCCCAACTTGACCATCCTTTGCCTAGGACATGAATCGTATGTAGGCAATGAAATGGTTTGCTGTGACAAAGGATTTCCTCAACTCCAAGTTCTACAAATTACCGGTTTGCGCGTATTAGAGGAGTGGAGAGTGGAGGAAGGAGCTATGCCAAGGCTCAAGCGTTTAGATATTGGGACATGCACCGAATTGAAGAAGGTTCCGGAAGGGTTGAGATTCATAACTAGCCTACAGGAACTAAATATCAGACACATGCCAAGAGCATTCAAAGATAGGCTTCAAGGAGGAGGAGAGGACACCTACAACGTCCAACACATACCATCTATCACATTTCAGCCGTCTATTACATTTCATGAATAAGAACCAACATGAAAGCTCACAAATTGAGGTATCGTCCCATTTGGTGAGTTCTTATTATTCTTCTTCTACATCCCCTTTGACTCCTACAATGATATATCGACCTTTACATTACTCTCTAGTCATTTTACCTCTTTGCACATGTTAATTTCTTCAAATTCTACTAATTTCGTCGTTTAATTTCAGGGTTTCCACCCCGCTTACATTGCCAACCTCTGTCCTTCCAATCGTTTCATGGAGGAGTTTCTGACATCCTAAGTGGATTCTTCCTTAGAGTAAGAGTTTTCTTGGGCATTGTTTGAAATTAAATTTGGAATTTATAGCAACTCTGGCCGGCTGACTCAGTTCGGATTTTCTTGTTTCATTTTCAAATACACCACTCGGAATATCTTTTGTACAAGTGCTGTTGCTCTCACAGTTCCTTGCATGGATGAAAAGTCTATAGTTTGGAGTAAAGTTTAATAGGAGATTTAATAATCTCTTGAAGATAATTGAGCTTCCTAGAACTGATGACTTCAAAAAAATAAAATAAGGGTCCTTAATTCCTTGATCCTTCTCCAAAAGTCAAACACAGTGAAGGGATTGAAAGTATAGTGTTTAATTATTATTTTTCTAAGTATTTTAAGTTGTACGGTTCCCTTCGCACCTATCTGTGATGAGAGTTTTGGATTCCAAATTTAGATCACTACAACTAAGTCGGATCTTTTACTTCCCCTTTTGTTCACAGGGAACCCTAAAAAATTTCATCAGAAAAGACTTCAAGATCTTTATAATGTTTTCATTTTATTTAGCATCTCTGATTATGCTTATTATTGGATCTTTATTGCTTATCCTCTGTAAATTTACAACCATGAATGAAGGAAAAATATAATATGTGCATTCAACGCTTTAGTGTAAATTATGTATTAATCTCTGCATTTGACTTCATTTGTGAAGACTTGGAGTGGAGGTTGATGAATCTACCATCAATCTCTGCATGGAATAAGGTTGTGAGTATGAACTACTAATCATTCTGTACAGGACGACATTGGAGGGCTCTACGGTATGGTTGAAGATGAAAGTGTGGCTACAGATCCCACCAATGGATAGCAAAAATTGTCAATATTGGTGATGTTTGTACAGTTACGAGTGCACCATGATAATATATTATCTACATCATTGTAGTATGTACCATATCTTAAAGAGAACATATCCTTTAATGATAAAGAATGTTTTGTGGATGTAATCTCTTTATCGTCGATCTCTATCTTGTCAATCCATGCAATTTATGTGGGGATATTGCAGATATTGAACAACGGAAGGTACAAGAACACAGAACGTCAAGTCATCACTAGTAGCACCAAAGCTCAAGTTTCAGTTCCCGGATTTGCAATCCCTCGTGAGGACACCATGGCCGAATCCCTGAAAGAGCTCCCAGAGAAGGATGCAAGGCTCCGTACAAACAAGTCTTTGTTTTGGGAATACATGGCTCGCTACTTAGAGATGTTCATTTAAGGAAGACAAGAAATCTAGACATCAACAGATTCTGCATGACGGAAAGAAATGCATCAGATACGTTTTGGCAATGCATTTTGATAGCAGTGTAGCGAATAATATGTTCCAGGTACTCGTATGCGGTTGTATGATAATGATATTTTTTACTTGCTGATTGTTACTCAGTAATATTTAGAGATACAGCTGATTGAATCATGTGTCAGGACCAGTCAATATCTTCCGGATCAATGTAAACTAACTGATTTAACAGCAAATACAGCTCTGGATAGAATTGAATGGCAGAACAGGATTTGTATTGCTGAACCCAAATAGTTGGAACAGGGCACAGTTAATGATGATGATGGACGTGTTTTAACTACATCTTGCGAAAGTACCTTCCTTCAACTTACAAATAATTAGTCATAAATCTTATGTGACGATCCTGAGGTTTAAAATCTCTCTGGACCCTACCCCAAGTGCTATTGAACCACCTCTTGGATTTTACAGAGATCAGAAAAATAGATATTCCTAACCAATCGCACTGGTATACTTTTCTAAAGTCAAAAGTGCCAATGAGAAAGGTAGGGGACAATAAGGCCTATTTCCACCAAATCAAATCAATTGACAATTTGAAACAGTTATTAGCCCAGAAAAAATAATTCAAAGCCGATTATTACACTCATGGGGCTAAACACCAGCTATAGGATTATGTTCAATGGCTGGAGTCATGTGATGTGTGTCCATTTGGCCCCCATTTCAACTGGCAACCTGAAAATCGAAGTGTGTCAGGAACTTCATGACCCAAAAATATGATCAAAAAAATAAATCCAGCACTAAGAAAAGTAGTATATGGATAAAAAAATCAAATTAATAACATATCAAGACTGTTATTATGAATTAGGTATTTCTAGCATGTTAGACTGCAGCCTATCTCCATAAGAAAGTTCATAATAAGGAATATTTTTTTTAGTAAGGTAGCAACAATGCAACCTTAGTTTTTTTGTATAAACAAGCTTAGCTCCATTCTGCTTACACATTTTTATGGTTTTAAGCTATGTTGCACTGATATGGGTCAGGGTATCAGATTCCGACACAGGTGCGGAGTGTTCTATTCAGCAAACCTTGAAAAATAGGATTTGTGAACTCGCAATATATTTCAAATAATGTGAAACAGAGTAATTATTATTTTATATAACTATGGGGTAATAGTAGATAAGGTGATATCTTATGATTTGAATCATATAAGGTGAAACCAGACTGTGTCGTGTCGGAATCCGACATGGGTACTACGCCCATCTAGAAGAATCCATGCAACATAGGTTGCTACAGAAAACTATAGGCTAATTCTTCTCAGTATCACTACCTGCTTTTCTTTCCTTCTTTTTAGTGCAGTACATGTATTAAGATGGGAGAGACCCCAAAAACCGTACCCAAAAAAAAAAGGAATTGGCTGAAACAGAAAGCCAAAACCCGAGGAAGAAACTACACCATGAACTTACAAATCAAAGAAAAGAGTTACAAAGAACAAAAAGAAAGATTTGCGGTCCCTTCAAATTCTATCAAAATAGAACTCCACCAAAATAGCTTGACTTCAGTCCATCTGATTACTACCTCCACCTGTTCGGATTTATCTTTAAAGATCCTGCAATTCCTTTCTTTCCAAAGAGTCCAACTTATGGCATTGGGAAGCATCCTCCATAGAATCCTACCTCGAGTCTGAAACTGCATACATGACCATCCTTTGATGAAGTTTATCAACGACCTTGGCATTACCCACTCAATACGGAAGGCCCAGAAAAAATCTTGCCAAACTTGCAAGTACAAATCACAATGCATTAGGAGATGATCAACTGATTTGACTTCTTTTTCACACAAGAAGCACATATTAACCACTACATTACTTCATCTAACAAGTTGGTCTACCGTAAGAATTCTGTTAAGAGTAGCCATCCACAAGAAAAAGGCAACCCTGGAGGGAAGGGAACAAGGTTACCCCAAAGAAATTTGGCCGAGAACTCTTGAAGAGGTGTGGCTTCAGAACGCTTCAGAACACATGAGATTTTGAGCGAAAGTGAACTGTAAAAATACAATTAGGCTCGCACCTCCACGTACACTTGTCCTCCTGACCAACATGAATAGGGACCACCTCCAATCGAGCAAGAGAAGACTAGTGAGCCTGTCAAGCTCCCAGTAATTGAGATTTCTTCTAAACTGGAGGTTCCACGCCACCCTATCAGCAATCCTTTCCAAGTAATTTACTACCATCGCACCTTTGTTGGCTGCAATTGTGCGTAAGGTGGCAAATTCCGATTTGAGATTTAGATTCTCCACACCATAAATCGTCTCAAAATGTAATCTCCACCCTTGATCCCTTCCTTAGTCTCACACCCTTGTAGAAGTCATTATAACGATTGTAATATTTCTCCCAACACTAGCCCCACAAGGCATGGTGACTATGTTGCTGTCCCAATTCCCATTTCAACACCCAAATTTGCTTGCAATAGCCCTCCTCCAGAGACTCCAGTATTCTATGCTGAATCTCCACAACAATTTTCCCAAAAGGGCCTTGTTCATAACCTTTAAGGGACTCATGTTTAACCCTCATTCGTCTTTAGGACAACAGACCTTCCAAGCCACTTGAGAGTACTTAATATCCTCATCTTTGTTCCATAAAAAGTCTTTCTCCAACTTTTCAAGTCAAGAAGCCACAGAAGCCTGGAATAGAAAAGAGGGAAAGGAAATATGTAGGGAGGCTGGATAGCATACTTCTGATGAGGGTCACCTTTCCAACTTTGGATAAGTAACCCTCTTTCCATGACGCTAGTCTCTTCGCGAAGTGCTCTATCACTGGATCCCATATTGCTTTAGATTGATGGTTGACGCCAATAGGAAGACCGAGATATGTTGTTGGAAAATTACCCGTCCCACAGCCTAAAACACCAGCAAGGTCCACCACATTTATTTACTCTCCGACATCTATCACCACGTTTTTGCCCAAATTTATGCAAAGACCAGAAACCGCTACAAAAACAACATAATATGCACCTCAGATACCGAAGCTAATCATGACTCGCCTTACAAAATACCAGTGTCATTAGCAAACTAGAGATGAGATATAATTGGTCCTCCTTCCCCCGTAGGAAATCCTTCTAACATACGCCCTTCCTCTGCCTTCTAAATCAACCTACTAAGGGCTTCCGCTAATCTAATGAAAAGGGAGAGAGGTGAATCTCCTTGACGGATTCCTCTAGAGCTACGAAAAAGCTGACCAAAAAAACCATTGACAAGAATCAAAAAGGAGGCTGTTGAAATGCATATGTTGATCCATCTTCTCCATTTAGCCCCAAATCCCATCCTCCCTAACATATAATCCAAAAATGGCCAATTAATGCAGTCGTACACCTTTTTCATATCAATCTTGCAGATAATGCCGGTGTTGCCATTACGGACTCTGGAATCTATACATCCGTCGACCATAAGAATACCGTCTAGGATCTGCCTACCTTGCGCAAAAACCCCTAGGTACGGTGAGATATTACTGTTTAGCCCTCCTCTCAATCTAAAGGCCTAAACCTTGAAGATTCCAAAGAGATCCATTGGAAAAAGGTTGTATTCTTATCACCTTCTTCGAGCCACCTGATTCACAATTTTTGTTGCTAACGTACTTCCTCCCAACGAGCACATATCATAAACTCACCTTTGGCCTCCACCCTTTTCACTTTCTTCTCTAGAGATTGATAGAGACAGGGGGGGGGGCAGTTGCCCCCCTCAACTTTAAAATTGATAAAAAAAATTCAAAATGGAAAAAGATGTAACAAGGTAAAGGTATAGCGATTTTTGTTACTCACCGCTGCCCTCTAGGCCCACTGACCGCATGGATGTTTAGCCCACCCCTTGGTGGATATACACACCAAAAATCACCCTGATAGGTAATCTCTAGCCATTAAATTTTAGTACTTTTTAAGGGGTGATTCTAGCTGTTGGATACAACAAATTTTTTGGGTACTAAATCCAATGGCTAAAAATCATCAAACAAGCTGATTTTTGGTATGAATGTCTACCAAAGGGTCGGCTAAACATCCATGCGGTTAGTGGGCCCATATGGCAGTGGTGAATAACAAAAATCGCTATACCTAACGCCTTTAGCGTCAGGTCTACCCTTCCAAAAATATCCTTTTAACCTATAGCTAAAGGGAAAATAACCACCCTCTCTCAAATCTCGCCTGAGACCTTCCCTCTTAAGTACTTGGATGCCAACCTCCGCCTACCATCGCCCCCTGTCCTTGCCCCACTTTGACAGCCGCCTTGCGCACCCTAGAACAAAATCCTGGCTCCGCCACTATCTATAGACAACTGGTTTTGCTCTTTTTCCCCATCTCAAGTTGCAATCTCATCAACGATTTGATGCTTTCTTTAGTCGACTCTTCCAAACACATCTTTATTCCACTTCTTAATTTCTTTCTAAGAGCTTTGTGCTTTTTGGCAAATACAAAACCGGCCCTTCCTTGAAACTAAAAAGAACCCTGGCACCAAGTTAGGATGTTTCAGCCACATATTTTTAAATTTGAAAGGGGTAGGACGTGTGATAGGAATGTGATCTGATGCCAGTCTGTGAAGAGTTTGTTGGGTCACATCTGTGAAGTACTCCCACAAATTTGATACTACAAATCTGTCTAACTTAGACATAAATAGGTTGTCTAGGTTGTTTGACCACATATAGAGAGACCACCAAGCGGAAGATCCATAAGAGAGTTCACGAATTCAACAAAATCTCTCATACTTGTAGTGATTCCGGCTTCTATCCTTCTTCCCTTTTATGCACTGAATGACATTAAAATCTCCTCTGATTCACCAAGGTTCTCTCCATCTGATGCCAAACCTATCCAATTCATCCAAGAACTTTCTAATCCTTGTCACTAGGCTCATACACACCAGTGAAAGTCCATACAAAATAATCTTTTGTTTTTACAAAGGATTGAAATGGAATAATCCCCCGTATATGTCTCCAACACCTCAACCACATCTTTGTTCCATAACATAGCCACTCCCCCAACTACACCTCCACCCGGAATATAATCCCAACCGCAAGCCACATTACCCTCACAATTATTATATGCACTACTATTGTAATAAAGGTAAGAGTACAGAAATACCCGTGTTACATTAACAATTTTGATAATGCCCCAAACTGTGTCGACCCAATCTCTCATTTCATGCTCTCTCTTTCCTAAAACAGCTTTTGTGTCTGTACTTCTGCCCCTCGTAAGTTACACCCAGATATTTATTGAATCCCATTATAGTGTTCATAACCAATCTGGAAACATTGTTTGAAATCAACCCATTTGCATCAGATTTTTATCTCCTGCATAATTATGAGTTACTTCCTTCTCGCTCTCCTCCCTAGCATTCCTTCCACCTACCTAGCCATCGTTGTTCTAATCCTCTTTACGTTGCAAAATCCCTTCTGGGTGAAGGGGAAGCGACCTTGCCTAGTCATTATCTTTTTTCCACCGATCCACCTTTGTTCGAGGCGCTTTTATGCTAAAGGCACAGGTCAAAAAGCTAGCTATCAACGAGATTAGTTGATGTCGATTTTTGCGGACTGTGATCCACCCTCGGTAAACTCATGTGGTTTCGACGTGCCCTTCAAAAACTCATTACGTAGCCCACATGCATCTTTACAATGTGGAGTCTTCATGATGCACATCCATGTGAGGTCTTCAAAATCTTCTTCCTTGTCTTCCACTGGTAGAACCCACGTGATGCTTTGATGTCCACATCAGTCGGGATCGAGGGACAACAATTTTGACAACAAAAAATTGGCACGGGCCAATATATAAAGTTTTGGAATGGGATGATTTTTGGCGAGGATGATCTTTATGGTGAGGAGATCATCCTCACAAAAATTCAAAATCATTCCGATATTCGCAGACTCGTTTAGAAGTTGAAGAATTATGGACCTTATATTTTTACTGTTAACTTGAAAACTACATTTGATGGGGATAGAAATTTCAGAATGGACTGATTGTTTGTAGGAGTGATCTATATGGTGTGGAGAACATCCTCACCAAAAACACAGCCATTGATTCATCTTCTATGTGGGTATGCAAAAATTGTTGTCCCCCGATATATATATATGATCGGGGGACAACAATTTCATACAACATTTTTGACAACAATTTTGGCGTACCCACATGGAGATGAATCAATAGCTGATTTTTGGTGAGGATGATCTCCTCACCATATAGATCACCCCTATAAAAAATCAGCCCATTCTGAAATTTCTAACCCTATCAAATGTGGTTTTCAAGTTAACGATAAAAATAGACGGTCCATAATTCTTTCAACTTGTAAACCGGTTTAGGAATATCAGAATGATTTCAATTTTGTTGAGGATAATCTCCTCACTATAGAGACCATCCTCACCAAAAATCATTCCATTCCAAAACTTCTAATTTATATATTGGGCCGCTGCACGTTTTTGTTATCAAAAATGTTGTATGAAAATGTTGTCCACCGATCCTGACCCTATATATACCTATTAATGAGAAGACTCAATTGTTGGACATCATCCAAGGGTTTGTATAATGAAAAGAAACAATCACAAGTGATAGTGAGCTACTTACAAACTAATATATGTTCAAACAAATATAAGCAGATTAGCTAATAATGATTTAACAATCGGACTAAAATTGTTATTTTTACCAACCTCAGCTTTCTGAAAGTCCTGCTGTAGGAACCACCATGGCCCAGTTTTTGATACAAATCTGAAAAATCAAGTCATTGAGCAAAACATACATAAGGAGGCACCACAAACTTCGATAAAAGTAGAAAAGAAATTATGGCGTATAAAGATCAAAAATTCAGATTCAACAAATATGTCTTTAGATATTAAATTCAGATATTTCTAAGTGATATTCTCCCAATCTATGCACCCCGCACTAGAGAATATGAATGTGCACAGCAGTTAAAACATAATTATCTTCATACTTATGGAAAAGGACTCGCACAAATAGTGAGATTTGAGAGTGTAAACTGGTTCATTTGTAAATATCAGAGGATATAAGAAAAATGTAGGCTTTCTTAAGTTGTCCATAGCATCCAATAAATCTATTGCCAAGTGTCTTTGGGTTGACAAAGCTTGACATAAGGTCTTCATGAATTAAGAATTTTTTTTTTGGTAAGTGTAGAATTTATTGCAAGCTGAAAGAGATTACAGGTAAAGCCAAAGAGGTCGAGATGACCAACTAAAGGCAAAACCAACAAACCAAAAACAAAACCCAGAAAGGGGGATGCCTAAGTACTATCTTTACAACAAACAAGACCCCAATGGAACACAAAATCCTCAAAAAACAAACCAAGACATTCTACAAACACCTTGGACCACAAAAACATCAAGCCCTTGATGTTAAGAATAATGTTATCCATCTCCTCCTCCTTTCCTTGAAAAACCCTAAGGTTTCTCTCCTTCCATAACCCCCAACAAATCACGAAAGGTAACATGCTCCATAACACTCGCCCTCTAGACGAAAAAGCCGTCGCAAACCAACTAGAAGCAAGATGCATCAAGGAAGAAGGAAGCACCTAGGCCATTCCAAAGTCCGCAAAAAACACCGCCTACACTACACCCACCATGTCACAATGCAAAAGGAGATGATATATCGATTCCCCATTATGCTTGCAAATCAAATAGAAATCAACCATAATAATCTCCCAGGCAATCAAATGGTCCACCGTCAATATTTTATCCAATGATGTTGTCCAGAAGAAAAAAGCAATCTTAGAAGGCAATGTTGATCCCTAGATAAAAGGAGTTGGATAACTGTCGCTAAAAGGGCTTAGTAAAGCCTTATACAAGGAGCGGAACGAGAAGCGACCGTCTTTTGACCGACTCGAAATGTGCCTATCCGACTCTGAAGGAGAAAGCACACAATCAAGCTAACGAATTAGTAAACAAGAGACGGCCTCAATCTCCCAATCATTGAGCCTTCTTTTGAAACTGAAATCCCAAGCCATATCTCCCCCATCCCTAACAAAACAAGCCAGAATGGAACAATTCTTCTTGTCTGATAAAGAGAATAGAACTGGAAACTCCTCCATTAGATGAACTTCTCCGCACCACCTATCCTCCCAAAATCTGACTCTATCCCCAAGCCCCACCTTGTAAAGCAACCCTTTGTGGAACTACAGGAACAGCTTTATAATACGCGTCCAAACACTACACCCATTGGTCAAAAAAACCGCTCTCCCATCCAATCAATGACTGAGACCCTATATTTGCATGCTATTGCCTTCCTCAACAAACTAGAAGTCTCCTCCACAACCACTTTCCCAATAAAACCGCATTCATGTCTGAGATATTCCTAATCCCTAACCCTCCTTGGGTCTTGGACCAACAAACTGTCTTCCAATCAACCAAATGAAACGTATTAACCTCGACTCTATCATTCCATAAGAAGTCCCACATAATTTTCTCCAGTGTACTCGCTATACACCTAGGAATAGAGAACAGAGACAAGTAAATGGGGGCAAACTAGAAAGACAATGTTTTATAAGCAGCAACTTGCCCCCTTTTGAAAGATATTTAGTCTTCCACAAAGCCGACCTGCTCCCAAATCTCTCAACCACGGGATCCCAGAGAGCCTTCGATCTGTAACTCACCTCTAGAGGTTGTACCAAGTACGTGGTGGGTAAAATGCCCACACCACACCCCAAGATGCCAATAAGCCCGACACCACTTCGAAGCAGCAGAGGAGGCCACTCAGAAATCTCATCTGAGAAATGGTAGCCCCCAAGAATACTAGAGTATCATCTGCAAACTGCAGATAGGAGATCGTAGGATCTCCTGACCCACCACAAAACCCTCTAAATCACCACCTCGCACAGCTCTAGACACCATTAACACCAACGCCTTTGCCACAACAAGGGACCCATTAATCAAAATGGAGAAAGAGGTTGAAGAGATACATTTCCAAATCCAACTCCTCCACTTCAAGGCAAAACCCATCCTACCTAGCATATAGTCTAGGAAACCCCAACTGACGTGATCATACGCCTTTTCCATATCAATTTTACGGACAAACCCCGACTCCCCCACCTTGGTCCTGGAATCAATACACTCATTAGCTACTAGGACACCATCCAAAATATGCCTCCCCTTCACAAAAGCACCTTGGGTAGCCGAGATCACCGAAGCCAACACCCTGCACATTCTAGTAGTAATCGTCTTGGCCAAAATCTTGTACGCGCTCCCCACCAAACTAATAGGTTTGTCCCAAGATATCTTCAAACCCTTGATTCTTAGGAATAAGGACCACAAAAGTGTCATTGGATACATAATCCACATAATCGTCTTCTTAGAATCCCAACACCACCTTCATGAAATCCACCCCTACCACATCCCAACACTGCTTAAAGAAGGCCAAAGAAAACCCATCAGGCCCCGGGGCTTTATCACTAGCCATCGCAAAAACGGCACTCAAAATCTCCTCTTCCTGAAAGGGTCTTTCCACCCAATCTCTATCATCAGAGATGATATTGTTGAACTAAAGGCCGTCCAAAAGAGGTCTAAAAGACCGGCTCGGAGCACAACTCGGAGCAATAGTCCACTACACCCTTCCTAATACTCTTCTCATCCACATAGTAACCCCATTGATCTCAAGATGGGCTAGTTGGTTGAATCCCTTGTGAGCATTCGTCATCTTATGAAAAAATTTGGTATTATTGCCACCCTCCTTTAACCACCGAATCCTAGACTTCTACTTCCAACTAATCTCTTCGAACATAACAAGATGTTGGTATTCTGCTTTCATATTAACCCTCCTACTATGGACATCTGAACGCAAAGGCTGGTCCTCCTCTTTATCAATCAAAGCAATCTCCTCAAGAACAAAGACCTTTTTCTAGTCTACCCTGTCGAACTCCTCCTTATTCCACAACCTGATCTTATCCTTAAGAGTTTTGAGCTTCCTCCTAAAAACCTCACCTACTTTCCTTGAGAAGGAAAAATTGTTCCATCACTCCACCTTTTCTTTGAATTTAAGATAACGAAGCCACATGTTCTCAAAAAGAAATGGTGTAAGACTACTACCAATCACTCCACAAGCTAACAGAAGAGGCATATGGTCAAAAGCGAGTCTAGGAATCCCCACCTGAGACACCCTGGAAAAGTTTTCCTCATATCTAATTTATTTTCCTGAAGAATAACAACCTTAACACCCCATCTTCTAATCATACAATTCACCACCGCCGTCCTCCCCTTACTCTATGAAAAGTCTCAGTTGTCAATCCCAAGAACTTTTAGCTCTTCTGTATAATTATATTGTTAAGTTAGAAGTTTGTTGAAGACTGAAGCATTGAAGATCAAGTGGACTTCATCAACTCAAAGAAGACTTAAAGATGAAGAACAACAACCCAAGTGTTCCAAGCCCAACTAAAGACAGAGTCAAAGTTCAACCATGAAGATTTAAAGTAAATGATCGAAAGTACGTTCTCACTCTACGAACGTTCAACTATCAAGAATCTCATATTGCAGATATTTGCGTACATCAAAGGGTACACCGCGCGTTTGCCAGCGGATCAAATTTAACCCTAGATGCCTCCCGGTTCTTTTGGTATCATTTGGAAGCTATCCTAATGACATAGGATAGTTATTATAATTGTTTTACATTTTTTGAAGAAGGTCTGCGAAAACCAGTCGACCGGTCAAAAGGTGCGGTCAACCGGACCTTACGGTAAGGGTATTCTAGTTCTGACCTGAACGGCCGACCGGACCTTCAACATGGATATTTTTAGGTTCTGACCTGATTGGTCGACCGGTCAAATTGTGCGGTCAACCCCACTCATTCCGGATCAATTTTTGATTCGTTCTTTTGTGCGATTTTATGCGCACTTGAGTCAGTCCAACAGTTATTTTAGGTCCGTTTCTCTTGAGAGGGTAGAGCATTATATCATAGAACCCTTACCCTTCATAGAGGTGAACCAATCAAGCTATCTCTTGAGTCCCATCATTTAATTATCATCTCGAGTTCAGAGATTTGGAATTTGAGAGAGCTTCACCTGAGAAAATCTGGTTCATCTTTTGTGAAGGCTCTAGATTGTTTGAGAGAGCTTCACCTGCTCAAATTTAGATCATCTTGTATGAAGGCTGCTCTAACTGTTTGAAGAGACTACAAAGCGTATCGATTTTGCAATCTTCTAGGGAGATGAAGATTATCTATGGCAGAGTGTCTCTGTGGTGAATACTTCTCCGAAGGATTCTCCATTGGATCGGATTCATCTAAAGGTAAGTTGATGAGGACATCACATCCTTACCTAGAGTATACCAGCGGAGGAGGAAAATTGGGACCATACCATGTCTTTGTATTTTGATGACTATGTGGGCCCCCGTTTTAGTTCTCCTTAATTTATGAAAGCGGAAGACCCCACGTGAATGTGCATCACGAAGACTCCACATTGGAAAAATACATGTGGGCTGCGTATGGAGCTTGTGGAAAGTTTTTATTAGTTTTCTAGGCTTATTTTGATATTTTTTAGAGTTTTAGGTGTCTTTGCAATTAGCCCATAGTTAGGGGGCTCATTGTAATTTTGGTTAGTTACTTTAAGTTGCTGTACTTTTTTATAGCCATTAGATTAAATGGATGGCTGAGATTAGATTAGGGAGTTTTGAGTTATTATATAAACTCCTTTAGTTGTAATCTTTGATTGATAATGAATTATATTGACTTTTGTTATTGAGAAATCTCTTATGGATTGTTCTCTTCTTCCTTGGTGCGAATCCAAGCTACTCGGTGCGAATCCGAAAGGTATTCTCTTTATCTTTATCTCTTCTCTCTTATTCTCTTCTCTTTCTCCATCTTTATTTTCTTTTCTTTTTTTCTTTGGATCAAATTTGACCTAGAAAACCCAACCATACATCTTTTATCCCAAAACCCTCACCACAACCCCCAAATACTCCTAGATCCCTGCGGTAACCATAGAAACCCCTAATCTCTTCACAAACCCTAATTTTCCATGGTTTTCTTTTTTCTCCCGAAACTCGGCTAAAATCTAATACTTGTCAAAAAGCCTCGAAACTTGCCAGAAACCTTCCCGAACTTCAAATAACTTATAATATCTTGGAAAAGGAAATTAAAGTGAACCTACAAGTGTTGGTTGAATCCTAGCTAGTAGAAGTCCTTACTTCTATTCGGGCCGCTCAATCAATAATAGAGGGTTTTTCACTGCTTGGTTGTGAGATCTAGCATTTGAAATAATCAGTTAATTATTTGCTAGCATATCTACATATTTGTTGTAATTGTTAGAGTAGTTTTATATTTTCTTATTACTTGTGGTAATTTATTTCTGATCTTTGCACCTCATATAAGCTAATTCTCATCATCCTGCATCAAATTTGGTATCAGAGCTTAGGTCTAGCTTAGGGTTCTATTTTCTTTCTGCATATAGGAATAAAGTTTGCATATTAGGCTTAGTTCATATCATCTCATTCGCATTACATATAGTGTTAGGAGCCCATAGAGTAAGAGTTATCAGCCCGACATGAACACTGAACAGATCACCCGAGCTCTTGAGGCTCTCATTGAACGCCTAGCAAGTCTTGAGCAAGCTACCCATGCCCGTCTAGATAACATAGAAGCCTCTCTTCATCATAAACCTGAGGAAGTGAATGAGGAAGCGTCCCACAATCAAGGGAGAGGCCAAGTTTGTGGCCAAGACTTAGGTCGAGGTCGTGATCGTGGTCAACAACCCCCTGCTCAATATCAGGACCCCTATGATCCCGATGATCGCATCATGAGGACGGTCAAGATAGATGCTCCTAGTTTCGATGGTCGTCTAGACCCAAAAGTTTTCCTCGATTGGATATCTGACATGGACCACTACTTTGAGTGGTATGAGATGTCTGAAGGTCGTAGAGTGCGATTTGCCAAGATGAAATTGGTAGGCCAAGCTAAGCTTTATTGGACCAACGTCGAGCATAGGGTTGAGAGACGTGGTGAGGATCCCATTTCTCAGTGGGGCGAGATGAAGGAAATGCTCAAGGAGAAGTACTTGCCTCTGAGCTATCGCGAGAGACTCTTAGATCAATGGCAATCCCTTAGCCAGGGGTCTATGTCTATTGCCGATTACATCGCCAAGTTTGATGAATATATGATGCGATGTAACATCAAAGAAGACCCTCTTATGACCCTATCTAGGTTTCATATGGGTCTCCGACCTGAGCTTCAGAGAGAGCTCATCCCCCATGATATCCGTACCTTGGAGCATGCCTATCAGGTAGTTCAAGATTCAGAGCGGTATCTGAAACCGCAATTTGAGAAGCGGTTTGACTCCCGCAACTCAACTGCCAAGCCTCCTTCCATGGGAGCTAAACCTAATGTAGGAAGTCAGCCTTTTAGAGCCAATGCTAGCACTCCTTCCAGTTATGGGGATAACAAAGCAAAGGGAGTGATCGGTGGAACTTCAAGAGGAAATGGGCCAAATCGCTGCTACAAGTATCAAGGTTTTGGACACTTTGCAATCCATTGTCCTACCAAAGAACCCACCAAGGCTCTGTATATTGAGGGCACTGAAGAAGACGAGCAGGAAGATTTTGAAAAAGAAACCCATGATCCTGAGTCCAGTCCTAGTGATGAGGACAGTAAGGAGGCTAATACCTCACGGCTTGCAGTTGTTCGGTGCGCCTTGGCCCAAATCAAGGAAACTGATGATTGGCGACGTAACTCTATCTTTCATACCTATGCCAAGTGTGGCGAAAAGAGTTGCAAGATTATCGTCAACAGTGGAAGTTGCACTAATGTTGTGTCCTCTAGCACAGTGACCCGTCTCGGAGTGGTGCCTGTCCCCCACCCACAGCCATATCGAGTCGCATGGGTTGACACGTCATCCATCCCCGGTGTCAGGTTCCTATCCAGTTCTCTTCTTATAAGGACACCTTGTGGTGTGATGTGGTACCCATGGATGTTGGACATATCATTCTGTGTAGGCCTTGGTTATATGACTGCAATGTGACACTGTTTAGCAGATCGAACACGTGTTCCTTTATCTATGAAGGCAAGAGGATTAAGTTGAGCCCTCTACCACCAAAAGACACCACAGAGATGAAAGATAAAATGCAGAAGGGTGAGACCAACAAAGGACCAAAATCCAAATCTCTCCATATCATCAGTGCGAAAGAGTTTGAGAGAGAGACCACGGATGAGTCTATCATTTATGCCCTACTAGCCAAAGAGTTATCTCCTGAGTTGATTGTTGAGATACCACCAGATGTGGTACCAGTGTATAGGGAGTTCTAGGATGTTTTTCCTGATGATTTACCAGATGAGCTTCCTCCGATGAGGGACATTCAGCACGCTATCGATTTAGTCCCAGAGCAACTCTACCTAACCTCTCGCACTACCGAATGAATCCCATAGAGCATGCTGAGTTGAAGAAGCAAGTGGATGAGCTTCTTAGAAAGGGGTTTATTCGAGAGAGCATGAGCCCTTGTGCCGTGCCAGCGCTCCTCACTCCCAAGAAAGACGGATCTTGGTGAATGTGTGTAGACAGTAGAGCCATCAACAAAATTACAGTTAAGTATCGGTTCCCTATTCCGAGGCTTGACGATATGTTGGACATGATGGCCGGTGCAACGATCTTTTCAAAGCTAGACCTTAAGAGTGGTTACCATCAAATTCGCATCCGCCCAGGAGATGAGTGGAAAATCGCCTTCAAGACAAATGATGGTTTATATGAGTGGTCAGTCATGCCCTTTGGATTGACCAATGCCCCAAGTACTTTTATGAGGGTTATGACACAAGCATTGAGGCCTTTCATGGGTAAGTTCCTGGTTGTGTACTTCGATGATATCCTGATTTACAGTACCTCCATGGAGCAGCATTTGAATCACTTGAGACAGGTTTGTCAAGTCCTGAGAAAAGAAAACCTGTTCGCAAATCTTAAGAAGTGTACATTCATGTCCCATCAGGTTATCTTCTTAGGATTCATTGTCTCTGCTGAAGGAATGTCCGCAGACCCCGAAAAGGTCAAGGCTATTGTAAGTTGGCCCGAACTGAAGAACATTTATGACGTCCGTAGTTTTCACGGATTAGCTACTTTCTATCGACGGTTCATTCGTGGGTCTAGTTCCATCATGGCCCCTATCACGAATTGCATAAAAAAATGGGAATTTGCATGGACCAAGTCAGCTGCGAAGGCATTCGAGACAATCAAGACCAGAATGGTTGAAGCCCCCCAAAGTCTTTGAGGTTGCTTGTGATGCATCTGGAGTCAGTATAGGTGGAGTTCTGAGTCAAGAAGGGCATCCCATTGCTTATTTTAGTGAGAAATTAAATGATGCCAAACAAAAGTACTCTACTTATGACAAGGAATTTTACGCGGTAGTCCAGGCTTTACAGCATTGGAGACATTACCTACTACCGCTAGAATTTGTCTTGTTCTCTGACCATGAGGCACTGAGATATCTTAGCTCCCAAAAGAAGTTAAACCCAAGACACGCAAAGTGGGTGGAATTTCTTCAGTACACTTTCGTGCTAAATCACAGAGTTGGAGTCGAGAACAATCCAGCCAATGCCTTGTGTCGTTGGATCGCAGTCTTGCACTCTATGAGTGTAGAGGTGACTGGATTTGAGCAGTTGAAGGATGACTATCCTACCTGCCCAGACTTTGGGGAGTTGCATGCTTCTCTTCTGAGCGATCAGTTGAGGAATGACAAAGGGTTTTCCCGATAAAACGGATTCATCTTTAAGGGTGATAAACTCTACATACCCCGAATGTCCCTACGAGACTTTCTTGTTTGGGAGGTTCACGCTGGTGGAGTAGCCGGCCACTTTGGCAGTGATAAAACCATTGCCCTCGTTGAGGATCGATTTTACTGGCCGAGTCTCAAGCGAGACGTCGCCAAAATTATAGGGCAATGTCGTGTATGTCAACTGGCAAAGCATCGAAAGCAAAATACCGGGTTGTATACCCCGTTGCCAGTGCCACATTCTCCGTGGCAAGACATCAGCATGGATTTCGTGCTTGGGCTGCCAAAGACTATTAGGCAGCACGATACCATTTTTGTTGTAGTGGACCGTTTCTCTAAAATGGCCCACTTCCTCCCGTGTACTAAAACATCAGATGCCTCTAGGATAGCGAAGATTTTCTTTGAAGAGGTAGTTCGATTGCATGGGTTACCGAAAACCATAATGTCTGATCGTGATGTGAAGTTTATGAGCTATTTTTGGAAGAAACTTTGGTATACGATGGTAACCAAACTTCAATTTTCGTCTGCTTACCACCCTCAGACGGATAGTCAGACCGAGGTGACAAATCGGAGCCTAGGTAATCTATTACGATGTCTTGTGGGTGATCATGTCAAGTCGTGGGATTCCATATTGTCTGTAGCCGAGTTTGCATACAACAGTTCAGTCAATAGAACAACTGGCATGAGTCCATTTGAAATCGTCAATGGGTATAAACCTAGGAAGACTATAGATCTCATCCCCATGTCAGTCACACATAGACCATCTGAGTCCGCTGATGCATTTGCACGCCACATTCATGATTTGCATTCTGAGATCAGGAAAAGAATTACTGCGAATAATGAAAAGTATAAAATATCTGCCGACTCACACCACAGGTATAAGGAATTTCTAGCAAGGTGATTACGTTATGGTTCGGATGAGGCCTGAACGATTCCCATCGGGAGCCGTGAAGAAATTACAAGCTCGCAGTGCAAGACCTTTCAAGATATTGAAACGAGTGGGTTCTAATGCCTATGTTCTGGACCTACCACCTGATATGGGTATTAGCTCAACCTTTAATGTGGAAGATCTTGTTCCTGCCCAAGACCCAACAGCTTCAGCCGCCAACCTTACACCTCACCCAGTATATTCACCCGATCAGCCCCCTCAGCCTTTGCCTTCACCACCACCTTTACCTAAGAGAAGGGAAGAGATTGAGGATATCTTGGACGAGCAAGTAGTTTCCACCAAGCAAGGAGGTTTTCAGAAATACCTTGTCAAATGGAAAAACAGGCCGACATCAGATAGTTCGTGGATGACAGAGACAGATTTGCAGCAGCTCGACCCCGACATCTTGGAGCGTTATCGCAGCTTTATTTCGCCAGTCGCGAAATCTTTTCAGACGGAGAGAGTTGCTGAGGACATCACATCCTTACCTAGAGTATACCAGCGGAGGAGGAAAACTGGGACCATACCCATGTCTTTGTATTTTGATGACTATATGGGCCCCCGTTTTAGTTCTCCTTGATTTATGGGAGCGGAAGACCCCACATGCATGTGCATCATGAAGACTCCACATTGGAAAGATGCATGTGGGTTGCGTATGGAGCTTGTGGAGAGTTTTTATTAGTTTTCTATGCTTATTTTGATATTTTTTAGAGTTTAAGTATCTTTGCAATTAGCTCATAGTTAGGGGGCTCATTGTAATTTTGGTTAGTTACTTTAAGTTGCTGTACTTTTTTATAGCCATTAGATTAAATGGATGGCTAAGATTAGATTAGGGAGTTTTGAGTTATTATATAAACTCCTTTAGTTGTAATCTTTGATTGATAATGAATTATATTGACTTTTGTTATTGAGAAATCTCTTGTGGATTGTTCTCTTCTTCCTTGGTGCGAATCCAAGCTACTCGGTGTGAATTCGAAAGGTATTCTCTTTATCTTTATCTCTTATTCTCTTCTCTTTCTCCATCTTTATTTTCTTTTCTTTTTTCTTTGGATCAAATTTGACCTAGAAAACCCAACCATACATCTTTTATCCCAAAACCCTCACCACAACCCCCAAATACTCCTAGATCCCTGCGGTAACCATAGAAACCCCTAATCTCTTCTCAAACCCTAATTTTCTATGGTTTTCTTTTTTCTCCCGAAACCCGGCTTAAATCTGATACTTGTCAAAAAGCCTCGAAACTTGCCAGAAACCTTCCCGAACTTCAAATAACTTGTAATATCTTGGAAAAGGAAATTAAAGTGAACCTACAAGTGTTGGTTGAACTCTAGCTAGTGGAAGTCCTTACTTCCATTCGGGCCGCTCAATCAATAATTGAGGGTGCTTGGTTGTAAGATCTAGCATTTGAAATAATCAGTTAATTATTTGCTAGCATATCTACATATTTGTGGTAATTGTTAGAGTAGTTTTATATTTTCTTATTACTTGTGGTAATTTATTTCTGATCTTTGCACCTCATATAGGCTAGTTCTCATCATCCTGCATCATAAGTCTCTATGAACAAACATTTTGAGATAGAATTCAAAATTTTCAAACTTGATTATTTGTGATTGGTAGATGAGTGAGTACTCATCAAATTGATTTGAGGAAGGTGGAGTCCTTGAGAAATCTGTTTCTCTAAAATACTACGGGCCTAATGTGACTTTCTGGGTGAATTGAGAAGTGATTATTGTATAGATCGAGTTGTGGATTGTAGATCCGTGAGAAGAGGGCTTCTCAAAATAGACTATTGGCCTAGGCTGACTCTCTAGGTGAGCAAGAAGCGACTCTCGTTAAATTGAGACTAAGTGTAATCTTAGTTGTTTGATTATTTATTTCAATTGAATATGTTGTAATGCATGATTGAGATAATATAATATTATTCATGTGAGTATTGACAATGGACGTAGGTGCGGAGTCGCCGAACCACTATAAATGTGTCTCATGTGATTGTGAATGTTTACATACATTGTCTCAGATTTACCCATATATTATTCTATGGATGCTTCTTAATTTGGTTGTTTGATCATTTTCCGCCTTGTGTGATCATTAATTTTTAATCCATATAAAATTCGCAGAGAAATTAAAAATGCCCTATTCACCCCCCTCTAGGACTTTACGTGGTAATTAAAAGGGAATTTCACTCCCCAATCCTCTCACGTTCCAAGACAAGATCTTTGTCCTCATTAAGAAACACTTGCATTCCTCCCATTCCTACGACATCTAACACATTACCCGAGTTAAACTGGCAAGCCAGCCTATGAAGCTCATGCGACAATCTAGTCGATTTCTCTCTCGAGACCGAGCTAAGACTCAAAATCTCCATCCATTCCCTAACCACCAGGCTGACCTTGCCCTCAGTATCAGACAAGAGATTAGTTCTAGCTCCAGAAGAGGAATGGTCCTGTAAGACCAAGCAACTCCCCTTGGGGACTAATTGTTCTGTGTCCCCCTCTACCATTTTAGCTAGTTCCAAGGTCCCCATGCCACTAACCAAACCCTTGTCACGCCCTCAGTTGGGACCTTACTGGCATAGATCTCCCGCCCAACTCCAATATCCTCCCTATCCCCCAAAACTATCTTGCCTCCCCCCGAAACCCTAACTCCCTGATCATCTGCTATATCAGCCCCTAGTCCTCCAAGCATTCGGTCTTAATAGACCCCATATGATCAACGACAGAAGCGTGTCTCCCCGAAGTTGAAACACCTTCGACCGCAAACCCTACCAATCCAACACCCATCTGCTCAGTCTCCTCACTATCATCATTTGGTTTAACTGGCACCCTACCCTCATACCAACTGAAATGGCACTTATACCAACTAGAGAAAACCCAATGAAAAACACACCCTTACCTTTTAAGATTTTCTCTGAGACATCAGCGCCAGCAGATCCCCCATCAAGGCTCTGCTTGGTATGCCAGAAACGGATGCAAAAGCATTTGTTTACAACAGACCCACAGAATTCGGTGCTTGGTTACCCACAGCAAAGTGGGATCACTGTAAACTTATGCGGCAGCACTGCATCCCCAAGGAAAAAGTTATGCATTGTAACGCAGAGAAAAACCCGTTGAATCACAACGCAAGAAGTTCCTTGAATACCCAATGTTTCATCGAATATATCGGAGATATTCTGCTTCCACATCTCTATCTCTAGTTTCATAACCCAAAATCGTAATCTCTGATTACTTGACGTTGGATGAAGACGACAACAACGATCTCTTTGAGTTCTTGCCCAATCCGGTCTCTTATCAAACCCTAACTTTGAGATCTTCTCAATCTAGCTTAAAAGATCGCCGACGACCTTCGTTGAAGATCTCTACCTCTTGTGGAGAGAATCGAGTGGTTAGACTTCACTGAGCCATCCAGCCGGTTGCAACGGTTTCCAACCAAAAACCTTCAAATTCCAACTAGAGGAAACACTACATGAGGCCTACGGGATTGCAGATTTGATGGATTCTTGAGGGTTTGTGAGGAAGAAGAAATCAAGTGGGAGAGAAGCAAAGAACAAGATTATGAGATTTGTGGAGCTTCTTCGATCCTATTCCTACCATCGCCATTCTTGAGTTTGTAGAAACTCTGAAATGATGTGTGTGAGGTTTGAGAACCAGATGCATTTTGATCCGTCAATTGATGGGCCCATATGCCCTATCCCTTGGTTGGTGGATATCCACTAAAGGCTAGAGATAACCGGTAATTTTGGTGTGTTTATCCACAAAGGGCTGGGGTAGGCTGGTTGAGCCCTTTGACCATTGGATTCATGAGATCCACGTTTCAACAACTGCAAAGAGTAAAATGGTTATTTCCTTGCCTTGTGGACTGTAGATCTCATGAATCCAACGGTTAAAGGCACTAATAAGTTTACAATTGTGGGGCCTACATAATCATAAAAAAATGCAAGGATTCAACAATGCATAGACCAATAAAACACATAATATAAGGTCTACGGAGTTTCTCAAAATTGCTACCAAGCAACTGTAAATTAATGCACCGTAAACTAATGTGCTGCAAATTAATGCATTTGCAATCGTTTGCAAAATGCATTCATTTACAGCGTACCAAGCAGAGCCCAAGTCGCCAGAAATCTCCTTCTGGAATGGCACTTGCTACAGATAGAATAGCGCCCGGCTGAACGACTAGAGAAGAAGATGGCCCAAATTTACCCAAACCAAAAACGGGACCACTGTCAATAAGAATCTAAAAGGCCTTACAAACCCAGCCCGACTTAGCTTTGCCCAAACCACGATGCCCAATAAAAGCACCCGAAACCGGGCCTGAAATCCGACCCGATGCCAAACCCTCCACATCTGTTGACCCGACCCGACTATCTCTCCGATTTGATCCGCCTCAACAACTAGCTGAAAACAATAGAACTCCTAAACGGGTCTGGAAAACGACAACCTCCACGTGTCCCCTTACCCACGACGTTCGCCCACCTACCCCTCCCTGTCTCAAAAGGCACTTGATACGTGGGTCCCCCCCCCCCACACACACACACGTATTCTCTTATAAACAGTCCGTATCCCTCCTCGGTTCCTGACGAATTCGGCAGCATGCTGCATCGACTGATTAGTCCTCGACACGTGGTTGTCCATGTGCAAGACAGCCCACGACACCACTTCAGCCTACTCGACTTCGTCTTCTCCATCCCCAAAGACTACCTTCTTCTCCGACAACTTTGCAACTAGTTACCTCCTCCAACAACTCTATAGTCGCTCCCTCCCGAAAAAGACCAAGGACAGAAGACACCTGATCCTTTTCCGAACCACTAGCGGGAATGACCATGGCCAACAAATCCAAGGAAGAAGAGGATAACTCCTCCGACCGACGAGGCCTCGCCACACCTTCTAATTCTAAGATCAATCGGAAAATACAACCTTGATCAGAGATGTCCACATATCCAGGGATTGAAGGGCCCCAAACTTTTAATCTCGCCTCCTAAAGATAAGAGCATTCCACAGATGTTTTATCTACCTTCAATAGACCCCCTGGCATGCTCCCTATGCACCAGAAAATATCTAAGTTCCATATGTGAAAAGGTAGCCCTCTGACCAGAATCCACACCGGCGATTACGGCCACCGTCTCCAGAAGCGAAACAAAGAACCCCTTACCCTCAGAAACGCCAATCTACATAAGAAGGAGAATTGAACCAGATTTCTACAAAGAAAACCATCATATGCTCGCTGCACGAATCAACTCTACGCAACAAGACAGCCCGACCACCTCTGAAATCATCAAAGCCACATCCTCCCACCAAGTCTCTTCCATCTCGCAAACCAGAGCTCTACTCCACCATCCAAATACGCCGAAATCAAAACCGGAATAGGATAAAACTATCTACATCACTCCGTTGATTGTACGGACCACCACCGACACCTTAGGAACTGATCGAACCTCCATCTTCCTTGACACAAGCAACTTTTCTGATTGGACCACCTGGTTTGCAAGACCCGAACTCTGAGAAGAATTTGGTTAAGGAAATTCATCCTTTACCCTCCCTCCACTAAGGGAAACACAATTTTTTATTCCAACCTCTAAATGTAATCTCCGAAAACTTCAAGTATCTCCCTCGAGTGTTCGATCTCTTCTCAACGGTGAAGATCCTCCCCTAAGACACAGTCTTCTTCCAGTAGTCTGAGTTGGATTTCTCACACTCCTCAGAGAAAATCCGAGATCCCCACAACAGAACCTCCATCAGAATAATCACCTCTTCAATCCACTTCCTTCCTCTCTAAGACAACAGAAATAGACTCCCCTTCCAAAACTCCTCAAAAACAAATCTCTTCGCCTCCACTTCCACCACCGAACTCTACACCATTACTCTAACCTCCACAACAAACACTTGCTTAACCCTACATTTTATTTAATGCCACAAATGTCAAAGTTCATTTCATTTTTACGGTTCAAGGCGCTCATTTGACCAATGCTTGAAAATTTAAAGCCAACATGGATATAAGACATTTGTGCTTTAAGGTTCAATTTCACTAAGTTGCTGAAACATTGTGACTCAGCCAAATCTAGTAACTTGTTAAGAGAGAGAATGAATAAAAAATGAAAAAATATAGACATGGAAATGAGATGGAACATATGAAAGGAGAATGACTAGAAGAAAAAATATTGGTCGAGCTGAATTAGGGTATGGAGAAACAGAAGTAGAAGAAAGGGAAGAGTAAAGATTCTCAATTTGTACAGCTTTTGGGCTTCCTCAGCCCTTTCTAATATATATCTTTTTACTGATAAAAAAAAAAGAAACTTCCAAGAGTGTGCATGACATCTCCAATGCCAAGAACCAACCTGATGGGATGAATGACGATAGTTATCATTAAATCTATCACATTCGTTTGAGCAGCAAAAGGAACAAAGAGAAGCCTATAGAACGGGTGGTTACAGTCATCTGATTGGGGCCAATTTAGACATAGAGACCCCCTGGGGGAACCATTTCCCGGCAGTCCTCAACAGGTGCCGCTATGAGGTTTGTAGGCCATTTTTTAAAGTCTAGCAGATGCATAGCTTAGATATAGTAATAGGATAATAACTGCTGCTCCACAATCTTCAAACTTTTAAAAGGCTGTCCCTGAGGCATGTCATAGAACTCTACAATAACCTTGACAAGATGACATGCCTAGCAGCTAGGAATCAGATGGATCATATATATATGGTGGCGTAATGAATATACTGAAGCTGTGAAATGAATCGATCTAAGAAACTATAATACACCTGTGTTATGCAAGGTATAAAATAATTAAAAAAACAGAGCTCAAGTTGGACCACAAGGGCCATTATAACAGTGTGACCCATTGTTTATAACTTTTCTAAATTTTATTGTTAAAAGACAAAAGTATTAGGTTATTGGGGAACAATCAATATACTTCTAATGTCGAATCAGGATCAACTAGGACAGAAGATACTATATTATTAATCCTTAAAAACAATAAAATATAGTTACAAAATATTAAAACATTCTAATGGTTCTAAAGTAATGGTATAACAAACATAACTCTTAACCATATTTTCAACTAACACTTGACTTACAGAACTTGATTTTTGTTCTTTCAACAATTTAACAACTGGAAAGAAGGTCCTTTCCAGACAGAGAAATTAGAAATGAACAAGCATCTTAGAAAAATAAAGAGGCACGAAATAGCAAATACTTATGAACTTGACTACCAGAAGTTGCCAAAAAAAGAAAGGGAAAAATATGGTATGAGCTTTACACAATTTACCTGATATATCCTGCCACAGTACGCAAGCCCATGAAAAGAGCCAAACCCGCCCAAACGCCCGAAAGACCAAATATAGAAGTAGCATACAGCAAAAATGCAGAAGATATAACCCCAACCACCATCTACAAAATCAATCAATCTAAGTTAAAAGAAGCTGTCTAAGTGATCAGCACATTCTCATAGAGGACATCTCAAAGATTTCTGGACTAAATACATCTCGAGGGCATAGCTTACCATAGAGCGAGCAGCATATGCAAAGTCAGAAACACCATAGTGGAGACCATCAAAAATAAAAGCTAGAGCATTGAAAGGTTGACTGGCACTGACAAACTGTAATAAATATAGATGATGACCCATCAAAAAAGAAATGACAAATAAATAAATCATACATCAGTCCAAGTCCAAGTAGGTATGCATACATACCAGTACCCCAGATCTAGCAATTCCTAGGACTTCCATGTCCTTCGTGAATAATGTGGCAAGAGCACCAAAAGATGCACCCAATACTATAGCTAAGGAAACACCAGTAAGAAGCCCTATCTGGAGAAACATGTATGCTCAGATCCAGTTCTGAAAACAATCTCAAGCGAATGCATAGCCAACAAAGAGCCCAGAAGTAGAACATAATTCAAAAATAAAAGATTCATAATAACTCGAAGTGCTACCTAAACTCAAAACGTAACGAGGGGCATAAAAGAAAACTCACCTTTAACACAAAGTACGCAACTTCCTTCACTGTGTTGTAGTCACCCTTTGAGAAAGAACTTGCAATCAGAGCCTAAGCCAAAAAAGTAATATTAAATGAGTAAAGATATATGCACGCCTGTCATAACATATCTGCAAAATATGAATGTTAGCACGTTCACATGCAATGAGATGAACAGGAAGACTTGCAGCTTTTGACAAAAGTAAAGAACAACCTTTAAAAAGGGCTGTCGATGGATCAGGGAAACCCAAAAATACCATCTGATCCAATTAACCAGGTCCAAAACCATATATTGGTCTATCAGATAAGTACTGAATCCAAGTATGCCGATCCGATTTCCAATCAGATCAGTATTGGATCGACCCTGTACTGATTATATTTCCCCTCATAGTGGAAAGATGCTAGCTAGAAGGCATAAGAGCCCCCCTCTCCTCAGGTCCAAGTTTCGGAAGGGGTTAAAGTGCCAGTCCATTCCAAAAAGTCAACTGTCAAAAAGACAATCTCCAAGCAATGGCAAGATCAAAAACCTTATTGCTTAATTGATCACTGAACGCTTATGAGATTTCTGAACAAAGGTAGTTAATCCGACAAAGCAGGTCCAACCTAGTGCTCGAGTACGTCGTTCCACACACACACACACACATATATATATATACAATATGTATTTTATTTAAATATAAAGACCAATTTACCCGTAGTTTTATGTCTTTATGGTATGAGGGATACAATGTCATTTTGAGAAAGAGTTAAATGTATAATCGTAATTGGGAAACTATAAACTTTCTCTTTAGTTCAGCGATCAAATATGGAATTCTACTCTTTCACTTGGAATGATTCCGGTTCATGTTTGGGTGATCTGATCTTTTATCAGATCAGTACCAGATCGACATAGTTTCTTATGGGATGGGTACCGGATCGACACTGATCTGACTAGAACCAGATTTGTTGACAGCCTTACCTAGAGACTTGCAATTTCTAGATGAGCTTAGATTCAGTAGACCACACCTACCCACGTGTAGAAAGAGGAACAGTATGTACGCATACAACATATAATCAATAAGCAAAGGGTGCATCGGTACACAGTGTAGTCTTTGTTAATAATCCCCATTTAAGTGATAAATTAGTTATCACTAAGGGCCTGTTTGGTACGTGAGAAAAAGAGTTCCGACGGCGAATATTTAGCCAGGCGAATATTATCTTGGCTAAATATTTGCTCATAGCAATATTTAACAATGTTTGGTACGTGTACGAGCTAGCTCACTTCAGCTTACTTCATTTTCTTTCAATTTGAGTGGGTCCCACATATCAAAGTAAGTCAAAAATAGGTAGGGTCAGTGCGGGAACCACATATTATGTCAAAGAATAAAAAAAAATTCATTTTTATCTTTTTTATATATTAAAAAATTAATTTTTATTGAAAATAGTGATTTTCCGGCGAGAAAATAAAATTTTCTCACCAAGGCATAATCGGCGTGAAAATATTTTCACAGGGGGGGGGGGGTGGGGGGTGGGGGTGATCAAATGTTTTCCCGCCGCGGAGGGCAAATATGTGGGCCCAGCTAAATATTCGCCAAGGGCGGGTGGCTGCCAAACACAGCTGGGCGAATATTTGGGCGGCTAAATATTTTATTTGCCCGCCGCGGTGCGTTACCAAACAGGCCCTTAAGTAAAGACATATTACCACCAAATGGAAAAAGTTTTAGACATTAATGTACAAGAGAAGCAAAAAATCAATAACTTCCCATACATGTTCCCATATGCTTCTAGGTTGATAGAGATTTCTCAGATGACAATCCACATTTTGATGATTAAAAGAGGACAAAGTAAAGCGAATTAAGAGAACAAAATGAAATAGAGATTCAAAATGCTATGATCAAATACCTGACCAGATGAAGCTAGTGCATCTGTAAGGAGTGATACAGCTAACCACACTTGTAAGCATATTTGATGAGCCGCCATAGGCAATGGTCCTTGACGAGCAGCCAATGATGTCGCCAAGGTCAGGGTCATAAGAACCGCTAGAGTTCTCCCGAGAAGGAAACCACCTAAACAAGAAGCATGCATATTTTAATGAGATGCAAATATGTGCACAAACTCTTAGCAAAATCACACATTCTAAGAATTCGACAAGACTAATAGTCAAAATAAGAAACCAGGAAATATTTTGGCATTGCATTGACATCGAATTAAAGTGTACATGAATTAAAAAATTTCCAAAATTCGCCGAATTAATTCATTTAATTCGAAGTAAACAATAAAAATTCAGCTAATTTCTTGAAGTTTGGCCTTTTTTAGTACAAAAATTGTAAAAATTCTCCGAATTAATTCAATTAATTCAAAGTAAACAGTAAATTTTGAGAATTTTTACCAAAACGTTGGCAAAATATGCTGATTTTTAAGGATGTGATAAAACAAGCATGGCAAAACACTTATAACTCATTATATCATAAAAACAATCATTTAGAGCAACCTAAGCAAGATTAATAATGGTTCGCTTATTTTGTCAAAAATTCTCCAAACTTCTCTAAGTTAGCGAATTTTTACAGAAATTCTCTAATCGAATTGAACTTCCCCGAAATAATTCCGAATTTTAACTGACCTTAGTTTAAGGCGAAGTCGAAGTTTAGAACCTTGCCAAAAGCCCAGATAGAGGAGGATAACATCAGGTTGGTATTCAGTGTAAAATCATTGCCGAATCGTTTCGTTAATCTTGATCTATTGTTGAATGGAGGAACAGTATTCAAGTTGCCGACTCCAAAGTTTGGACAATGCATTGACGGTGATGATGATAACAATGATGATGAAAAGAACATAGGAAAAATATCCCCCCCAGTAATATCCTCAAACTAACCACTATCTACGGTTGTAATATTACTAATCCAGGTTTTATGAGATAGTAACTTGATTTCAAATGTTTCCTTGAAGAACCACTAAAGTTCTACAATGTCATTCTTCCATAAACTTGATTCTAAGCATAGAATATTCTCTCATCAAACAAGGTGTCCCAACTGCGTCTTAATCGTATACTATGATCTAGGAAGATGCTACTGTGTCACTTAGGGGCTATTTGGATGTGCCATAGAATGCAATTGGAGCAATTTTTTAATTTGTGCCAATTGCAGTATCCACGCATTTTTGCCATACCCCAAAAAACTCAAAGACGTGAGTGTCAAAAGGTGATTTCTTTAACATTGGGCCTATCTCATTTTGCGCACTCTAATCTTGCACCCTTCCAAATTTCAAAACAAAGAAAGAAAAATGTAGAACTCACTCCAACAATCAGAGTATACATGAGAAAATTTGAAGCAATTGAAAGCAAAGTGTTTGAGATGGAAGGAGTTGATGAGGCGAATGGAAGTGAACTGAGAATCATTGAACGTAGACAAGATTTTTGGAGGATAGAGCTGGGTTCAGATGGAATCTCCAGGATGGCCAAAGTTCTCTGTGAGACAAAAGCAAGGTTTACATATAAAACTGACAGCTGAAGGTATGGATAATTGCAAAGGTAGATTCATGAGGGTGATCAAGTACAAGGGGTCCCCAAGAAATAGATCCATCTGCATCCCTAGTGGAACTTCGAATAGAGGATGGAGGGATATGCTATCAACCCTTAAGGGCATTGGAGGAGACTCTGTGCACCCTAAATCAAAGTATGTCCCTCATTAGAACCAAAACAGTAGCAATGTAGCTTCCAACAAAAGAGTCTCAGGTATCCCAAAGGTCACAAGAGGTGTTTGTTGAAATTCGTAGGAGACGTCACACTCCTCCAGGATCTTCAAAAGCTTTGTAGATCAATCAAGTCTCCCAATACAAGTCCAATCCCTATTCCCTCATCTCTTCTAGAGTTGCTTGCTCACAATAGCTTTCTCTTGGTCTAGGGAGTGGGACTTCCATGGCAATTCAAGGACCTGGTGGAAACCCTAAGTTTCCAATTCCCAAAATGTTTCCTCATCTGGGAGTGGTAGAAGAGTAATTTCACAACCTTCCCTAAAATTCCCATACTTACCATCATCTTATGGGAAATTTCGGTTTGTGACATTAGTACAATTTTTCTCCAAAAAATTAGTCTCCTTAATTAGTAATTTACCATTAAACTCTTCTTAATCAAATAAATTCGTACATAAGTGATAAATTTGTTTTTCCATTAAATAAATCATCCGTCTATTTCTGAGCTTTCTTGATACAAAAATTGGTTCCTCGGTATATGCCCGAAATTATTCTCATTAATTGTGAAAAATGTAACATGATAATTTTACAAAATACTTATTTATTACAATATATAATCTGAAAATCATGATACAAATTTTCAAAAAAAAAAATCAATTAATTAGTCCCATTTCAGCATAAAATAACTAAGTCCAGAATGAGTACTTATATTATATTTGATCAATGTGTTTTACTGTTGAGATCTCATAACACACATTCATCAAATATAATCGATTAATCAATACTTATCAAAAATAATAATAATAATAATAATAATCGATTAATCAATTATTAGGATTCCACAAAAATATTCCTCAATACTAATTCTCGCTTCAAATAATACCCAACATGGACAACATTACCATGAATAGACATTGCCTCATGTTCCACATCAAAGTACTTCTCGTTACAGGCGAACTAAATCAAGTTTATCGCAATAAAATTAACATAAAATAGTGTGCAACTGAACAGGTGTAGTTCCGAAAAATGAACCAGCCTATAATTGCTAATCGAATTAGCTCCCACCAATTCAAAAATAAGTCCCAAACACACGTGTGAATCACATACCATGCATGAGTACCAAATGGTGTGGAACAAACACAGCACAAATTCCATGCATTTCCTCATTCATGTAGGGTTCCCGGTCTTCAGGAGCCGAAATAGTCAGACATCCCGTAGCATAAGTTCCAATACTTGTATCGAGCTAGATCAAATTCCATCAGTGGGTCTCATGGTCCTATCACCACCACTTTATGTATTACATGTGATTGTTTCTGGCACTTTGTCAGTTCAATATTCCCGAACACTCAGTCACCGAGGAAAATATAGGTCCCATCAGGTTAGATGACTTTTGACATTTGTGTAAGGGCTAGTGTGTGAGGATGTTGTGTGAAAATATCATGCTAGACCACACAAAATTCCATCTCCGACTTGGCCTTAAAGACTATTTTCATCACCCTTATTTCCATTAAATTCCTCGCATATAAAACCATGAGAAAAGTTATATCTTTCTGGTAATGCCCCAGTATTCAAGTCTCGACAGTTGTTCCCAATTGTATGTTTACCTTTCCACTATGTCAATTGATAGTGTTCACTTGTTATTAGAATTTGATTGTCACAAAGAGTGTCAAGTTTTCTGGTAATTTCATGACATTCAAATCCAGCTCAAAGTTCTAAAACCCTTAACTTCCCTTGTAGCTTCCGAGTTAGTTATTCCTCATTAATATAATAATTTCTCTTCCCAAAGTAAAATAAGCATGAGTTCAATTTCTCATTTAGTTATGACACATTACACATTACCAGGTCAAACAAACACAACATTGTACATATTCCTGTGAAGTACGGTGTTAAGTCCTTATTCTAAACTTCACATAACTAGGTTTTAAATTAAATCAGTAAAGTGAAAAATAAAGTAGAAAAGATTAGGAGAAAAGAAAAGAAAGAAGGAAAAGGAGGAAAAGAGAAAAGAATTGAGAAAGGGAAATCATGTATATTGTGGAGCACGATTTCCCACACATTTATATTAACGAGGAAAAAGACAAAAAAATACAATGCAGCAAGAAAAATAAAGACAACCAACACTCCCCCTCAAGCTGGTACAAAGATATCTCTTATGCTCAAATTAACATATTTTAGAGACAACCCTTACTAAAACCCTTAGTCAGAACATCTGCAACTTGCTCTCTTGTCTTGACGTAAGGTGTGCAAATCTGGTCACTCGACTAAGTTATGGACAATGCTAACGGCAGCTTTATTGTCACAATATAAGCTTATTGGCTCTTGAACTTTGATTCCCAACTTACCCAACATAGTCTTCAACCATAAAAGTTCACACACTCTATGGGCCATAGACCGAACCTCTACATTTGCGCCAGATCTAGCCACCACATATTATTTCTTGCTTCTCCAAGAAACCAAGTTACCCCCAACAAAGGTACAATAATTGAACCTGCCCAATCTGCATCAGTCTATGCTTCTACACCTATGCGTCCATGACTCCCAAATAGTAAACCTTTGCCCAGAGAGCCCTTGAGATACTTAAGAACTCTACTGGCAACCTCAAGGTAAGATGCTCGAGGAATATGCATAAACTGGTTGATTACAAGAACCGCAAACGCAATGCCAGGACGCGTAAGGGAAAGGTAAATCAACCTCTCAATTAGCATCTAGAATCTGCCTGCATCAATGGTCACCATCCATAGCATTCAACCGATGATTCTGATCAATAAGCGTGTCGACAGGCTTGGCACCAAGGTTACTCATTTCATTCAACAAGTCAAGAACATATGATGAGGACATCAAATCGTCCTACCCTAGAGTTTACTAGAGGAGGAGGACTGAAGCCATACCACTGTCATTATGGTTTGATGACTTCTATGTGGGTCCCAATTCGAGTTATCTGTGACAGTAGGAGCGGAAGACCCCGTATACGCAGCATCTTGAAGACTCCACATTGGAAAGATGCATATGGGTTGCAATAAGGACCTAGTAGTTTGTTTTTATTCTATTATTGTTTTGAGTGTCTTGATAATATTTCATTAGTTTTGGGTGTCATTGTAATTTTGGTTATTGTTTTAGTGGGTTGTATTTTATTTTAGTTGTTGGATGTTTTAAGTTATTTTTTATGGTCCATGTTAGATTCAGGTTTTAGCTTTATATAAAAACTCTTATTGTTGTAATTTTGTTACTGATGAATGAAAATGAACTCAAGTTTTGAGAAACTCCAATGAAAGGATCTAGTGTGAAGCCATAAATCTTGGAGTGAATCCAAGGTAGATTTCTGCACTCTTCTCTTCTCTTCTTCCCATCTTTCTTCTGTGTTCTTTCTTTATTTTTTATTTGATCATATTCCACCTGTAAAACACAAAACCCTATAGTGATTCTAGGTAACTTTCTTTCCCTTAACTGTTCATGAGACACTGTTCACGGAGTATTGCTCACAGTTACTATTCACCCTTATTTATTATTTTTAAATCAAACCCTTTCCCATCCCAAACCCCTAACCGTACCCCTTTTCCTACCCAAACCCAAGCCTTACCCTACCCTACCCTTTCCAAAACCCTAGCTGCACCAACCTCCCTAACACCTTACACACACACACACACACACACACACACCCTTAATTCTAATCAAACCTATTTGAGCCTAAATTTCTTATTTAAATCCTTGGCAAGGAACTATTAAATCTACATGTGTTAGTTGAACCCTAGGTTAGTGGAAGTTCAAACTTCCATTGGACCCTTCTATACGTGATTTACCTGCTCGGAATGATGAGAGAAGAGGTTTAACCATTTCTTCCTGCACATGCTACATGCACCATGCTAATATGTGATTATGCTTAAACATGCACCATGCTTTAGTATGCGGTACTCATGTTCTATCTAAGGTGGACTTCTTTGCTTAGATGAGTATTAAGGAGATCTTAATGGTGGACGACTTGATAAGTAGAGGAAGTTGGTGGATCAATTGCTTCTTCATTATCGATTGATCAATGAAGTGTGGCGTAGCCTATGATACCCAGACCCTTCTATTTACCCCACCATATCCATGTCGACACGACATGGATCGGGTACAAGATCCATGTTGGATCCACCGAATACGTGTTTGATTTCTAAGCTCACTTTTTTCTATTTTGAACAACACACCCACTGTGGCGCGAGAACAAGATGAATAAGAAGTTAGGGCTTTGAGTGAAAAAAGAGAGTAAAGTGTTTAGCTTATATATAAACAAAAGAAATATCCACACAATAAGTTACAACCCTAACCTAAAAATAAAACAGATCATATGACTCGTACGATTCACTATTCAACTGTACGATTGAATTATAAGTAAAATAGTATATTCAATATCATCAAAGTAAAACAATAAAAATGTTTTAGTAGTAAAATATTACCTCTAGTCGTGTCCTAGTACCCCCAAAATTTGGAAAGTTGAGCAAGTCCAACACTCGAACACATACCCATATCTGATGCCCATACCCATACCCAGGTAACATAGAGTGTAGCTTCTTCCTCCTATTCAGCATTTGTTGGGTAGTTCTTGAGCATGTGCTTGATTTTTTCGTCGGATGGTCTTCTAATGTTTGTGGTACTCGGGGTCGTATTCTTTGGCACATGCTTCTGCTCACTCTTACTTAGACCATATGGAATGAGAGGAATATGCGCATTTTTTAAGGAAAAAAAAAAGACTATCACTGTGGTGGTACTGAAAGTTAATGCCTTGATGTATTACTGGTCTTATGTTTTCACTAAGTTCAGAGGATGTTATTTTGAAGATTTTGTATTTAGATGGGAGGAGCTCATTTGAGATTTTCTACGTTCTTGAACAGTTCTTTGGTCCTCTATTAGGACCCTCTGTTTTTTGTAAATAGTGGGTTTCCCATTTTATTAATACATATACTACTTATTTAAAAAAATAAAAAAAAAGTATCCACATAATCACATACTATCTATTCCATGTGTCCAATTTATAAATTTTCTAACAATATATTTTTGCATGAAAGCATCATAATCAGTAGTTTAACTAACCACCAATTTAGATCACACAGCCAGTAAAATAAAATTAACCTCCTAAGCAAACATACATCAATGCCCGATTCTTATGAAAAGGCTAAGGCCAATAAATAATTCGTAATCGAAAATTTCAACATCTTTTGTTCTCCAAATTGTTCAAAATAGTTCTATTTATTATGCTTCCTCTACCTTTTTAAGTGGTTTTCTTACTTAAACAACATAATTTGGAAATGTTAACTTCAACACTTCGATTCCATGACAACGAGACTCATAAGATTACATTCCCACAATTTTGAAGCTCATTTTGAGATTTACTGATCAGCAAAATATTCTGATCATAATTCATAACAATATATCTACCACACCATATTGGATGGATGAAAACTTGAACTTCATCCATCATCTAATCATCCAACAAAATTATGCATCTGGTACTATTGAAGATTTTAGAATTTTAAATATAAAGCTAAAGTAAAGAACAATGAATAATATATGAGAACCAGATTGGGATCCATGAGGAACTGATAAACAGAAGACGAAATGGAACACCAGACAAATTGATGTGTTGCTCAATTGACCATCATGTAGCAAACAGAGTAACAAGCTAGCCATCAAATTGATCAAAAAATAAAGACAGCTTCTATAATAACATCAAAGAATAGATGCTATCAAGCCAAAGAATTAAGCGATTTGATTATACAACAGTTATTCCCAACCATAAACACTTACCTGATTTTATATAGACACCAAAGTGCAAATTTTCCATCTTGGGAGGCAATAAAATAGCCCTCTTATTAAGAAACCAGATCATCAAAATGGTGACAATATACCTGAAACATATGCAAGTAGGTTTAGTATATTGTTCGAGCAAATGCTGTCATATAGGTTTTTCCAATCAGTTCTCTTTTTTGAACCGTAACAAATGGGTCATACATGCATTGAAGATGTATTCAATACAAATATTCTGGCATCATACGCGGTTAATGAAAATCTAGTCTATGTCCAAGCATCACGATCCATAGCTAATAGCATAAAGTACCATTAATCACACTACAGGATCAGGTTTTTTTAGATATTTGCAAATTTATCAACATTTCTAGTTTATATTCCTTGTACTTTAGAATTCAAAAATATAATAGTGAGAATTTAGAATTAAAAAATCTACCACCAAAAAAAAACATAAAGAAACAAAAAGGTACAATTACAGGGAAGTACAATACAACTTTAATAGTTTATTACCAATCCCACGAGTCACAAACTCCTATAGCCTTATCGCCCATACTAATGTAGGAGCATACAAATCAAACATGCCCAGTTTGATACATAGAGTAGAAAAGGGATTCATAGGCAAGGCCTATGTAAGAACATCTCCCAACTAATCTGTTGACTTGATATAAGGAGTGATGATCCGTTTGTGTAACTCCATGTCACGGATAAAATGACAATCAACCTCGATGTGCTTTGTTCGCTCATGGAACACTGGATTTGATGCGGGACGAAATGTGATGGCTTCCAACTTAAGGCTGAGATTAACGGAAAATTATTAAGAACAGTAAAATAATAAATTCTCATGTTAATCACACGCAAATAATCAGATTCAAGCAAATAAATTTATTAAAGTTCAAGGCCTTCACACAATCCCACAATATTAGACCCATTGCTTTAACGGCAAGGTTCTAATGGAAGGTGGAACTTCCAACAAGCTTAAAGAATCAGTTAAGGGCTGAAACATGACTGGAATGGGTAGAAAGGGGTTATAAGGACTTTAGAGTTTTTAGGATTTTTTTTTAAGTATATTTCATTAAAAGGGACAAATCCCAAAGGAAAACAAAAAAGAAGGCAAATCCCACTCTCTAAACATCATGAGGTGGACCCCGAAAATATCATCCCATCTAAATACAAAGGACTCAAAAAACATCCTTTAAATTCTAGACAAACAGAAGACTAGAGAAACAACAAAGCTTTGACTCTCAGAATCACCTCAGGACAAGAAACTTCTTTCCCGTCGAATATCCGAGTCTCTCTCCTTCCAAACTGCCCACATCACTGCAAAGGGAATCATTCTCCAAAGAATCCGCCCTCTCCCAGACAAGAAGACCACCGAACTACTAAGCACCACATCTCCCACATGTTCGGGCAAAACAAAGTCTACACTAAAGAGAGAAGAAAGTCTGCCACACCTCAAAGGTAAATCTACAGTGAATCAGTACATGGTCAACAGATTCACCACAGGACTTGCATAACACACATCTATTCGACACCATCACGCCCCGATTCATCAAGTAGTCCACCGTTAGCATCTTGTCTAGGTTTGTTGTCCAAACGAAAAACTTCACCTTCAAAGGAATAGGCACCCCCCAAATAATAAGACATGGAAGAAAACTCTAACTCGCCTGAGAAGCATAGTGGAAGAAAGAGCTCACAGAAAAGAAACCCTTAGGATCCCATCTCCAAACTCTCCTGTCTTCCTCCGAATTCAACACCGGAACTTCACTCACTTTAAGCAAAAAAGCTGTTAAACAATCCAGTTCCCAATCATAGAAATTTCTATGAAAACCGAAATTCCAGGAAACCATCCCATCATGGTTGTCTACACACTCTAGCACAGTAGCTCCTTTCCTGTTAGATAAACGGTACAAAGTTGGGAACAAAGTTTGTAAGGACTACTCTCCACACCAAGGATCTTCCCAGAACCGAACTCTACCCCTCTGCCAACCTTAAAAAGAATGCCCCTGTCAAATTTATCTTTAGTGCTAACAATACCCCTCCACATACTAATACCGTAAGGAGATAATACCGTTTGACTATCCCAACCATACCAAATAACATCAAACTTACAATCTATCACACCTCGCCATAAACTCTCTTCTTCCTCACCAAGTCTCCATAACCACTTCCCAAGGAGAGCCATTCATGTCTTTGAGATGCTTGAAGCCCAATCCTCCCACGTCTATAGGCCTGTAAATCTTATCCCACTCCACAAGATGAAACTTATGGCCATCCCCTTTCCCAATCTATAGGGTTTGATTTTTTTTTTTAAATTAATAAATAATTGTGAATAGTAACTGTGGGTGCAGTATTTTCAGACATCTAGGATTGGGTGCGCAGTGCATCACTACGGCCATACGGGGGCAAGTACAGGAGAACCAACCGACGTCTGAGGACGTATCGGACTTGTCGGGCGTGTCCGACTAACAACCTCGCGGGTTTAAGACCCACATCCCGATACAACCGACTAATCAATCCAACGAAGTTTCTACACCATGCCGACAAGGCATAAACCTTGTTGGCTCATTGCCTTCTACGTCGTCCGAACAAAATATGCAACAGGATCAATCGTCAGCAGCAATTCTTTAGTCAGACATATGGCACATCTATTCTGGCATAGAACTACCCTCACGGCGTGAGGTTATCTGGCCGACTAACTCCTGTACTCTGGACGATCATGTCGGCAACCATGCCAACGGAATTCCCCCATGCCAACTAGGCACTGATACGTCAGGACTGACCCGACAAACATGGACAGGAACTGAGTATACGCCGACAGCTCTCCAAAATTTCCTGGAAGACAGGTTTGTAGAGAAACAAGGGATCTAGGCCCAAGACAGATGGCCGTGGACTCTCCCTCTCACAAACTGTTATCCGGCAAAGCGATTATCCTAACTGACTCCCGCGAATAGTGGGAATCTAACGGAAAAGTGTTACAGGAGCAGTTATATGCTGCAAAACGGTTATACGCTCCCGACGAGGAAGCCTATAAATAGAAAGGGCTACCTACTGAACAGGGGATCCCAGAAAAATTGATTAAATTATTACACTAGGAAAAAGGAGACCTGGTCGGATTCTTGATTCCCCGGATTGAGATCGTCGATTGTTCAGTCTCCTACTCCTCCAGTGAAATCCACAAGTAGCAGACAACCATCTTGGATTCATTGCTGACTTAAGCGTCGAAGTGTTATCTACAGGTACCCCGCCCATCCAAAGCGTAACTTTCAAAGCAAGAAGAGTAGCGGAAGCCGAACACTCCTCGGAAAAGGCAGATGAAACATCAACAGCCGCATCTGGTCTGCTCAGCTCAGCTAGCTCATATGCACGTGTGTCCGATTCCTCGGGGATTGTGAGCAAGATCCGAGATTTTGTTCCCACAGTAACTATCAACAGTACCATGAAAAGTAGTAACGTGAATAGTAAAGGGCAAGAAATTTAGGGTTTTAGGGATGGATATGATAGGGTAACTTAGGGTAAAAGTGTTGAAATTCAACACAAAACAGAAAAAAGTGATGGAAGAAAAGAAAAAAAGATGAAGAGAAAGAAGAGAAATAGAGAGTACCTTTCAGATTCACACCTAGTAGCTTGGATTCTCACCAAGCTTGGATTTGCACCAAGGAAGAAAAGAACAATCCACAAGATATTTCTCAAGATCAGAAGTCAATATATTTCATCACAATGAAAAAGTACATCTAAAATAGTTTATATAATAACTCAAAATAACCTAATCTAATCTTACTCATCCATTTAATCTAATGGCCACAAAAAAATACAGCAACTTAAACTAAAAGGTAAAATTACAATGAGATCCCTAAACTTTGTGCTAATTGCAAAGACACTCAAAACTCTAAAAATATCAAAATAAGCCTAGAAAAGCAAAAAAGACTCTAAAAACTCCCTATGCAGCCCACATGCATCTTTCCAATGTGAAGTATTCATGATGCACATGCATGTGGGGTCTTTAAAATCTTCTTGTATTCCACTGTAAGAACCCATGTGATGCTTTGATGTCCGCATCAGGATTGCTAGCAATGTAGCTACCAGCCTGATTGTCGATACATAGACATAGGAGAAGGAACCTCAAATCCCATCTCCTTAAGAAGGGACTGAACCCATAACATCTCACACGCCATGTGGGCCATAGCCATGTATTCTGCTTCGGCAGTTGAGCGAGCAACAACATTCTGCTTCTTAGTTTATTTCCTTTAGAGTTCTTAGTTTATTTCCTTTATGTTTATATTATATCAATGGACTTTATGTAGAGTGTTGGGCCCATATGTTCTATTAATGTAAGTGGGCCCACACCACTTAAGTGAATAGTATATATATCAACATGAGGAAGCCGAACTACCCTAATTTGTGACTCTCTCTCTTTCTCTCTTCTCTTTCTTTTCTCAAACCCTAGGACTTTACTCCAACATGGTACTAGAGTGGGAGGTCCTAAGTTCGACCCCGGGGGCGTGTGCCTTGCATCCCGCGGAGGGGGGGTGTTGTGCATGTGCGTTGCACTCGTGCGGTCCGTGTGTGTGCCAGGGACCCTTTGATATGCATTGTTAAGCCTCCCTCTAACAGCTTAAGCTTTTAAAGTAAAATGGATTTCCAGAAATGAAGTCATATCCTCATTATATGTACCATTGCCCATATTGGTATATCCATATATGGGCATCTTAGTTCCAATGTTCTCTAGTTGCATTCAAGCTCTCCTAACACCAAAAAGGGGAACTAAGAAAACTCAAGAACTTTGACTTTCCTGAATATATTACAAATATTTTTCAAATATCATCCAACTACAATTAAACTATAGGAATCTAAAAATAGAAACTGTTAGACAGATAAGAAACTATACTACGTCTTGGACCATCTAGAAGCAAGATTAAAAACTGGGAAACTAAGGAAAAAATTACTTACGATCGTAGAGGGATCCATGTGTTTCGATCAAGCTAGACTCAAATTTCAGTTCATCCCTTTGGAATTTATAGGAATGGCTAACAATAACGGACTACCCCATGTGTTTCAATCCATTGTCGGCCCAAAAGTAGATGGCATTGATCCATCGAAGTAATCATGCAGTAGACGCATTCTGAATATTTTAATCCAAAAGAAAATATGATGAAACCACTTTATGAAGCCCCATATCCATGTCCTAACTCAGTCAACTTCTATAATGCATGTCCTAAAATATATTTCTTGTGACTAGAAGAATCAATTGCGAGACTAATGAGCCTTCCTGCAAGATCACACATAGTTTGTAAATCCATATCTACTTTAACTAAGATCACACATAGTTTGAAACTCCATATCTACTTTAATCCATATCTACTTTAACTTCATATTACCACTAAAATAAATGCAAGTATTCCTTGAAAGGATCAAAACTTACTCTGATACCAAAACTGATGTAGGACAACAGCTCTTATACCGGATGAAATCACAGAGTTTCACCACATCTACGGAGGTCCTAGAGTTGGAGGTACACAAGCCTAAAACCCAAGCAAATTCACACCTCACAGCAGCAGCCAAAAAATGCTTAACACTTTGTTCAACTTGTGTAGATCAAGTCCTTGGGGTATTTATGGATGCTTGGACAGCGACTCCAATGTTCTCCTAGTTGCACTCAAACTCTCTTAAAATAGAAAATAGAACTCTAAAAGCCTCTAAAACTCTGACTTTCCTAAACAAATTAAAAATACTTTGCAAATATCATCCTATCACCATTACATTATAGCATCTAAATAAGAAACCACCTAAGACACAAATTAAAAACTATACAAAGACTTGAACTTTCTAGAAGCTAGAGTCAAATAGTGACTAAACTAAACAAAGAGAGTAAATTTAGAAAACAAAAAAACAACTCAACTTCTAGAATAAGGCTCAAAGGAAACCTAAACTAAAACTTACTGGAAATTACCCCATATATGGTAATTCCATCATGAACTTGTATTGTATCCATAGTTTGGCCCTAACTTGCTCTAATCATATCCAAATTGCGTAATCCTGGTCTTCCTGGAAAGTAATCAAATGATCTTGCCATATGTGCCAAAATAACGGGTCCTGACTTTTCTGGCAAAAAAAATAAATATGACATTAAATGAAGTGCTGAGATCAGAGTGCATCCTTCTCCCCCACTGGGAGAAATTCAACCCCATCAAGTTTGCGTTGTCTTATTGCTAAAAATCTCTTTGTACAATGGTCCGCCTCTTTCTTTCTCTTTTTTTATCACACAATACAGAATCATTGTTGCATTGAGCTGCTGCATCACATACACCAATAGACGCCACAAAAAAGAAAATGAAAGCTTGAATTAATATAGCATGTAAGCTGCAATCAACATATATGCATCCCCAAATCCAATTCATGCAATATCAATTGAAATCCCCTCAGTATTAAATTTCAGCTGAATTTGTTGCGACTTAGCCAAATCATTTCAGACTTGGTTGAGTACAGTAGTACAACAGTAGAACTAATGTCTCAAGTGACACTAGAAATGCATCCAAGATGCCACTGATACAAGAGAAAACCGCTTCAATATGAACAAACGTAATTTTTTTGTTGAACTATATGCAGAGACTACACATGTTCCTGCATTCTTTTACCATTTTGTAGTTTAGTTCACATAACTAGACATTGGTAGCATGGTTACAATTTTAAAAAAATAAAGTATAATAAAAGGGTGAGGAGGATAAATGTGAAAGGACATACTGAGATAAAACAGTAGCAATGGCTGCACCAGTTACACCCAAGCGAAACGAATACATAAGTATGGGAAACAAAAATACAGCTGTAAAATTGCCAACTCCTGCATTTATAGTAACAATATCAGTAAGTAGGAAGAGAAGCACAGAAAGTGGAAAAGAAATTTACATTGGAGCTAGGTTTGATTGATATGCAGATAAAGCACAACTAGAGCAACACAATAAAAGAACAAAGTTATCAAAATGTTGGTGGAAAAAAAAATTCAACAATAAACTAACAATGGATTTTGTGCTAAACATTTTTTACTAAGCTACTTGCTCTTAAAAATATTAATCTAAAGCATTTATCCAATTGCTCCTTCCTTCAGCTTTCCAAATAAATAAGCTTTGTAGCAATTCCATGATTACCTCATAAGATGTTTATTTATTCCTTTATTATTTTTATGATTAATCCAGAAGAAAAGAAAAACCAACCAAATGTGCAACAAACAATGACAAATCTTAACACACTTGTGTGGGGCCCAATGGAAATGATTCAGAGGGCTGATTTTCATAAGGAAGATCTCCTCACCATAGAGATCATCCACACAAAAAATCAGATCATTCCAACATAGCCCTATGAAAAGTAGATTAGAAGTTGAAAAAATCTAGGCCATCCATTTCACCGTTAACTTTAAGTCCACATTTGATATGAGTTCGAAATTTCAGAATGGGCTGAGTTTTGTGAGGATGATCTCCATGGTGAGGACTGGTGGAGGTCGGAGGACTGGCGCCCACCAATAGCCATGGGTGTCTGCATACAAGAAATTTTGGGTTTTCTACGAGACATCCACAGAAGGTTTGGATTTCTAGTAAACCAAGATTGCAGGGGTCCAGAAAACCCTTTACAGAAGAAGCTTTTAGGTTTCAAAAAGACGTTCTTAAAGGGCATTCATGTTTCCACAAGAGAAAGAATCATTGCCATTGCCTGCATCTCTGTTAAATTGTCCTCTAACCACTGCAATAGAAATTCATCAAATAGCAATTGCACCAGTGAAATGTTTGAATTGGATAATGGCAGAGGATGCCCCTGCTGTGTGGAATCCCTGCAAAAAGGAGATTTATAACCATAAAAACCAGAGAGAGAGGGGGGGGAGGGGGTATCAATGGAAGAGAGCATTGGGAAGAGGGAAGAAATCCTAAAATGGCATAGAATACCCTCATTCCAATTTCCAAAAGGCCAACTATACGGGCAATTGGGTGCAGAAAACTCTTTCCAGAAGAAGCTTTTAGGTTTCTAGAAGGCATTCTTAAAGGGCATTCATGTTTCCACAAGAGAGAGAATCATCGTCATTGCCTGCATCTCTGTTAAATTGTCCTCTAACCACTGCAATAGAAATTCATCAAATAGCAATTGCACCAGTGAAATGTTTGAATTGGATAATGGCAGAGGATGCCCCTGGCATATGGTGCTTTTAATCCCTGCAATGAGGAGATTCATTTACCATAAAAACCATCTGTAGCAGGGGTTTATTTGGCACAAACATATTCCTTAGAGAGAGAAAGAGAGAGTGAGAAATCGAGGAGGAGGAGGAGGAGGAAGGGGTGAGTATCAATGGAAGAGAGCATTGGGAAGAGGGAGAAACTAATTGTGGAAAAGATTAAAAAGAAGAGAAAAGAAAAAGAAATCCTAGAATGGCAAATAATACCCTCATTCCCAATTCCTAAAGGCCAACTAGACTGGCAATTGGGTCTCAAAAGAAATGAGAAGAGTGCTAGCATCACAAGAAATAAATACACACACAAGCACAAACATATTTGTTATGCATGATGGAATTTGTATTTGCCAACATACGAAATATGCAAATAGTGTCAACATAATTAAAAGACCTAATTCCTTAGTAATTTCAGACGGTAACCTGACACTTGCCTAGACAAAACAAAGGGGTCTTTGTATCCTTAAAACCGCGAAAGACGCCTTGGAGAGCCAGGGAAACTACAACTGCAGGAGAACCAATGGCTCGTAGTGAAAGAAATCGTTGTGCTGGAATGCGCATGGATGAAGCCTGTTCAGAAAATGAAGTTTAGGGAACAGTCTTCCCCTGTAAACGAAAAATGATATACATGAAAAATTGAAGCAATGTAAAACAGAAAGGTGGGATTTGCGAAAAGAACATTATGAGATTAAAAAAAAAAAAATTGTACTAGAAGACAATAAATCACTTCTATCAGATTTGCAGTGCAAATGCCCTTATTTAGAGAGAGTGAGAAATATGCCGGAATATGTTAATATCCTATATAAAGTGCATACAAACTCAAAATACGTATCTTACTGATGATATGCCCATCATGTTTAGAAACAATCCAGATCCCAAGTACAACGCTAAAGCCTCAAAGATACCAATTCCAACCGCTAAAAGTAAGGCAGTAGAGACGGATGGTAATTGCTTTCTTTCAGTCAGTTCATCAAGTGGTCTACCATTATTGCTTTCTTCTTGAAAAGCCCCATCTGCAAAGCAATCAGCCCAAATTCAGATAGAAAATAAAAAATACCAAAATTATTTTCTTAAATATGACGTGAAATCACTATTAGATGCATGTTCGGGAGTTCCATAGAAGCCATTCAATCATCTATTTAATTTCACCTGAAGAAAATTCCTCGGTTGCAGTTTTCGCAATGTCTTCAGCCACAAATGAGGTTGCAACACTAAGGAGAGGAATATTGAATAGCTTTGATATAATGTTGAAGATTGATATGGAAACACCAGCCGAAGCCAACTCCACAGGACCTTTTGAACACAGCCGATAATTTAAGAGCTCTTAGACTCGTATTTTAACTTTTGAATTCAAAGAAAGTGAGAATCACTGAAATAACTATACAAACAAATTGCTTCGGTTGATCCAGATACGATTTTCCGGGTATTCAATGAGGACACTTATCAAAAATAAATAAATTCCAGACATGCTCATCTAAAAAAGAAAATTCGACTTCTTCAGAAGTCAAAGCAGCCAAGTACCTCATCCTCATGAAACCAATATGGAGATGTAATTCAAATTAAAAAATTTAAGATATCAAAACACTTATGTCAACTTACATGGCAGCACACCTTTTAAAAATCAAAAGGTTCACTTAAAAATCTCAAAAGATATCTGCTTTTCTAAGTTTATTTCTCCCATTTACATGTAGTATCTCACAAGTAGTAAGCTAGTAGCACAGACAAGCACTAAACCAATAGGAGAAGCAATGAAAACCAATTCTAAATACAGCCGATTCAAGCAATAATTAGTGCCGCATAAACTCTTACAGAATAAACAGCTTTTTCAAAATAAATCTATTCAGGAAAAAAATGGAGCAAATACAAGGGTACTCAACCAGGGCAGCTTCAGATATGTTAGTTGTTCTAGTTACAACAACCAGGGAGCTGTCAGATATATTAACTATCTCTTACCTAAAGACCATTCCACATGACAAACAAAACTTTTTTCATACTGTTCAAGCATATGTGGATCCATCAAATTCTTGAACTAGTCACCCTAACATGCAAAAGTGCTATTTCACCTCTAGGCGCCCACTGTCCACAACAATGGTTGAATGCCAATTCACAAAACAACTCAAAGGCCATTGATGGTCGAGACCATACATGAGTCAACAACTCTTAGGATATCAGCCTATATGCTCCATGGGGATTATAACAAGTTCAAAAAGTAAAGATCCAAGAAAACAGATGTCAACCTATCCTGCTACAACTATTAGATGGAGACCACCCATAATCATATCCAAATTAGTTTAAGCTACAAGACTAAATTGTGATTAGATAACAGGTAACCTCACTGAGATCCAAGAACCAATTGGTAAAAGAACAGTCCAAAGCTCTCAACATTTAAGAGTTATTTACAACGAGCACGCCAAAATAAACGATATCTCTGTAGAAGAACTAACATAGCAAGTCTCAAACCATCTCGCATTGAGAAAGGGATATTAGTAGCTGAGATGAACAAAATGCTCCCTCTATAACCATGACAGAAAATGTAGTTGCGAAGAATTAAACTTAAGAGTGTGGAGAAATTACCCAATCTACCAATATAAGCTGTTTCCATCAGTTGTGTTAAGGGTTCAACTGCCTGTCCAGCAATTGCTGGTAAAGCAAGAATAATAAGCTCTTTTTTGACACTTTGAGCACGTGATTGACTGGTAGGAGTCTCCATCAACTCACTGAGACCAAACAAGTAAATGAATAACTAGTCAACAAGAACCATGATCTAACTTCAATGGAGTGTAACTTAAAAACAAGATATGAAACAGAACTTGGAAGAAAACGTAGAAGGAAAAACAGAGTAGGGAGCAGAGCTCTCAAGAAAGTACATCCTAAATCATGAAGCATAAATTAAAGACAGAGTGATGCTGTAGTGAAGTATAGAGGCTGATTTGCCTGAATCATAAACCCACCTCACCCAGTTTCAGCACAAGTCTGCTTAGGGAGAACCCTTAGTAATTCAGCGTACAACTTGTGTATTTTACACGAATAGTACAGTTTTTGGGAAAAACAACTTAAACGGCCGTAATCATTGAATTGTACCGATTATTCACCACTTTTGGCCTCACAACGACTAAAATGCATAAAACGTGTATCTACGTTTTTTTTAAATAAAACTTCCAAAAAAATGGTGGGGTAAAATACTTCTAATCTCATTCTTTTTTCACACTGTAAACAAAAACAAAAAAACCTAATCTATTCACCCCTCTCCAATCCCCACCCCAACCCATATCTCCTTGACGACCATGATAGTCAAACGCACGACACTCCCGTCGTCTCAATCCATAACTGCCGGACAACTTCATGTTGTGGAGCTCTCTGCACTTTTTGGATGAATGAACCAAAAATAAAATCAGTTTCCAATAACTTAGGCTACATTTGCATCTCAAATCAAAACAAACCTAGAAGAAAAAAAACAAAGCTCGACCTTTAACAACCCCTCTTCATCTTCATCTTCTCCAATGACCCATTCCAAAGAATTTCAAGGTCTCTCTCTGTGTTTCCTTTCGTGGGTCGACCACCAAATCCACCACTAAAGCTACTCAACCTTTAAAACTCATTATAGTTACGCAAATACGAAAGAAGCTCATCATCGCTATGAGAGCAGATCAACCAATCCGAGGCAGTGGTAAAAAGAAGAGAAGTCGAGAAGGTAAAAGGAGGCGGTAATTAAAAAAATTATTAGATAAATAAACAAAGTGAGAACACTGAGATGTCACAAATTTAAAAAATTTATTCAATTTGCTTATCATGCAGGTAAATAGTAAATACATAGAATATGTGTGTGTATATGCCAATAATCTTAATTATAAAAGAATTCCATCTTTCAGATGATTTGAATTGATCCCCTCATTGGTTCCATCAATGGATTACAAATCAATCAACTTATCTCATTTGTGGGCCACCTCTTGGATACATAAACATTGTATTTTCTATCTATCAGACTTATTGCTCCTAGTTATACAATTCTAATCTAGTTAATCTAGCTTGGAAGGTCAAGATCTTATGATTGAGTTGTTTAGATTAAGGAGATTATAGATAATGGTGTTTAGGCTTATATGAGCCAATTCACGCTTCGTGGTGGGGTTTAAACAAGATGGAATGATGATCAACAGAAGTAACCTTTTTGAAATTAGCCTCCCGAGAATCCATTCGAGCTTGTACTTACATCGTTGAACCCATAACCACTTGCAAAATAAATTTTCATTCTAGTATATTGAATTTGAATTTTATTAGCCATGTTACTATTGTTTCTCTCTCTTATTTTTTTTCCTTTCATAATAGATCTTTATGATTTATATACGTGTGTGGTTTCTTATTATTTCATGTAGTGTGTTATGAGTGTGTGGTTTTCTTATTTTATGTGGTGTGTAGTGGATTACGTATATGGAGAAAGCAAAATGGTAGAGACAAAAAAGATTAGTTTAGGGAATACATCAATAAATTGGTAGGTCATTTTATTTGCAATATTTGTCAAAAGGCGAATTATGGGGGAATTGCTCGAGTGAAATCTTGTAAGACATCCTCTCTTACACCGCATCAGTGGCACTGTCATCTTGGACATCCTTCTTAACATTCTCTTTAGTTTACCATCTTTAAGTACTGTTTTTAGTATAGATTGTGAGTCATGTCAGTTTTGAAAACACCACCGAGTTTCCTTTCCTACTAGACTTGTTCCTAGTGTTTCAAGACCTTTTGATTTAGTTCAATCAGATATTTGGGAAACTATTCGTATTACTTTGAGAAATCGATTTAAATATTTTGTAACCTTTGTTGATGATTTCTCTCGTATAACATGGTTATATCTTATGCATGATGGATCTGAGTTGTTTCCTATATTTCAATTGTTTTACATTGAGATCAAGATCCAATTTGAAGTGTCCGTTAAAATACTCCGTTCTGATAATGCAAGGGAATATGATTCGTTGCCATTTTGTTCTTTTCTTGCTTCCCATGGTATTATACATCAAACCTTTTGTTCACACACCCCTCAACAAAATGAGGTTGCCGAAAGAAAAAATCACCATGTTCTTGAAGTTACCTGTGCTCTTCTATTTGAAATGAAGGTTCCCAAAGTTTTTTGGAGGGATGTTGTGCTCACAGCATGTTACCTTATTAATCGCGTGCCTATGTTTGTCCTACACTGGCAGTCTCCACAATTTATTCAATTTTCAAGTTGACCTTTGTTCCCTCTACCTCCTCTTGTATTTGGTTGTGTTTGCTTTGTTTAGTGTTTGGGACCATGCGAGGATAAACTAGACCCCTATGCCATTAAGTGTGCTACTCTTGTACCCAAAAAGGTAAACTAGGAATACTCTACTAGAATGCCAACAACACAATGCCTCTAGTATTACACAACACTAGGGCATAACAAAGCCTCAGCGTTACACAAACCGAACACAACACAACAGAGCCTCGGACTACACAGTCCAGGCACAACAATATGTCATATAGATCGGTCTAAAGCTCTTAGAGGCATACACAAAAGGGTGGGGGTTTTTTTTTGATTTTCTAGAATTTTTTGGAATCTTTTTGAGAGGTATTTTATAAAGAACAAAGGAAAATGGGAAATGAAAATATTTTCTACCAAAGGAAAAAAGAAAATGAAAATATTTCCTGGTTTTTTTTCAAAAAGAACCGGTCAAATTCAGGTCGGACCAATCCAGTTTGGGTCCGTCCGAATCCGGCCTAACCCGGTTCGTATCCCTCACAGTTCCGAATCAAGTCCGTCCCGAATCCGAATCGCATACGGTAGCAACTGGAAGCAAGATTGGGATCGGATGCTAGATTGGACTGGAGAGCGGCATTGCTAACAACACCAAAACCCGTTCCTCTAGAATAGCTCAGCTAGTACCACCTTGTTTCGATCCAAATACGCACACGTTTTTCATCTGCAATCTACGGAGCTTCCCTTGAAATAACAATAAGGTTGGCTTAGCTCGAGATTCATGTTGCCGTTCAAAGATCAAGTTTACACGGCAACATGGAACCCTGTTTCGGTTAGCGCGTTATGGACATGTGTTGATTGGGATGGGCTTGCTAATACCCTACCGCGTCGTTGGTTAGTCACTTCCTTTTCCAACTGAGCCTTTAAGAGAGAGGGATCCCCCCCCCCCACCTTCCCGCCCCCTCCATTATAAGGGTCGGAAATCCTCTTCGTGATTTCCGTTGAAGAGCCTTCCTCTCGGCCCCTCTAAAGAGGTTCGATCTACTCGCCTTAAGTCGCCAAGGGAAAGACCTACGGTTCCATAGTGTGATCTTAAAGATAAGAGACCATCATGTCACTTCTCAAGATACCAATTCCAGGTCTCCTTTCTGGAAGAAAGTGATTGGATAAATCCGGTGTCGGTCATCAAATATCGTATTCGCTTTCGATATTGTTCTCAGCTCCAAGTTCGGTCCTTTAGGCGAGGCTCTTTACTTTACTTTACAGGGTGGTTCCCTTTACGGTTCAGGAATTCTTGGTTGGCTCACTTTTATCTATTTGGTTACAGTTCATGCCAACTCATCAAGTCAGTATAGAAGAGTGCCATCATGTCAAATAGATGGGGGAATAGGTAAGCTCTCCCCGGTCGGGAGAGATGTACAAGAAAGAAAGGGGGGAAGGAAAGGCATACAGTATATAAGACTGGCTCTTGTTCTGCTTAAGAAAGACAGGTTTCCAGTCGACCCGATCGCATGTTCAAATGCAGCTTTGAACAATGACTAAAGATTCTTAAAATCACTCATTCACGAAGAGAGGCTCGTCATTCTTCTTATTAGATAGAGGGGCTGGCCTAGCACGTCTCACTTGATAAGGTTGACCCTCGGGCACGGGATTGATAGCTTCGGCGTGACCCCTCCCTTTAGGCATTAAAGGCGCTAAAGCTCCTGGCATGAATCCCCCGAAGGTTTGCAGGGAGTGTCATGAAGAGCTTCCCGTAAAGATCAAAATGTTGCCCGGCTACATTGGAAGTCTAAGTAGACTGGTTCATGTCCTTTCTTGCTTTCAGACAAGTAGCTAAGTCGTATTAATCTCCTAGCTCGTAGCTGTAGGGTAGCTCTAGCTTGGGTAACAAGGGCTAGTTGGCTTGCTTGGGCGACTACGACTACCAAGTAGTGAGACTACCTTCCTGGACTTCAAGTAGTGAAACCTCTACTTCTTATTGTTATCTTTGGTGTTGTTACAAGTTGACTCGTAGCTTTAGTTGTCTAAAACCTCTTCCTCTTCCTTTAGCTTCTGAAACCCTTTCCGAAGCTTTTTGACGAGTTTCGTCGAGAAAAGGTGTTCTCTTGTATGAATCTGACTAGTCCTTTAGTCACTTTAGCTTGATGGCGTAGCACGGAATACCAACTTAAGCTCACGTTTTTCATCTGTTACTCGACTCGCTACAACAGCTGATAGCCCCTATTAGCTTACTAGTGAGCTAATAAGACAAGAACAACTACTTGACAAGCGCACCCCTCATCTAACAAGTTGAAAAACGTGACTGCTGATGAAAAACAGATGCAGTAGGTTGCTAGCGAAAGTAGCGCGTTAGCCTTTACCTCTCTTCCCTGACGCGCCAAGGGACTCGACAAGATACCACTTGCCTAACATTGCCTAACTGCTGCAAAAGGAAGAGCTACAAGTCAACCGAACTGACAGAGCTAACCATCTGTTGAGGTTTACCGCCATACCCTCAAGTCTAATCACCCGTATTTGAGCACGTAGTAGAGACTCTTTAGTCGGCCGGTGAAGTTGGTTCGGCTGGGGGCGCGCAGCTCAGCTGATGGACACTAGGATTCTAGCTGCTGGATTATTTCTAGATCGGCTTCTGTTGGTGGCTTGGCTACTAGAAACGGCTAGCACATGGAGCTTGGAATGGCTTGGCGGCTTGGACAGCTGTTGTATTGATTCAGCTGCTGTATGGCTTCACATGTGGCTTGGTGAGGCATCAGCACGTGGCAACCCCCATGTGTGTCACATGCTCACACTTTGGCGACAGTTTTGCCGCCCATTTCCTCTCTCCAATGACGTGGTGATGACATGGCAGGATTCACATGGGCGTCATGTGACGGCACATGGGTTGCAAATGACATAGCGAGAGATATTTTGGATCGAAATGACGCTTTTGCCCATCCTTTTTGGATCGAATTTTCGAGCCATGCCCTTGCCAAACTCTGTGGTGAACGTGCCATCTTTGCCAAGCTGTTGCAAGTCCCACAGACGTCAGACGGCTGCCAAACTTCAGGGGAAGGTTCCCCAGTGGATGATAAACACTCCGGTACCGCCACCATAACCGAATCTGGCCGAAGTTGACCAAAATCTGGTCACAAACACACCAACTTCGGCAGACTTTTGCGAGCACTACCACCGTTGGATCTCCACCAAACTTCAGTATAATGTTGCCCAGAGTACAAAGAACACATCCATATGATTGCCCTCACCCGACGTAGACGGAGTTGGCCGAAATCCGGCAAAAAACATAGAATGTTGTAACAGTGATCACAACGGGCGAACAAACTTAAATAGAGCATTGTGGGCTCCACAGGCCTCAGTTGGCCACGAAACTTGAGGTGGACTATGGTAGGAACCGGTAAAGATGGTGGTAGGCTCATGGTCACCTGAGTTGGCCGAAGATGGACGGAATCTGGCAAAACACTGTTAGTTACACTATTCACAGTACTACAAACTCCTAACTTTGGTGGTTAGGGTTTTGATCAAAAAGCCTATGGCTTGATCAAAACCCTAGCCAACTAGAGGTTGAACACAAGGAGTTTCAAAACGGCAGATGAAACAAGGATGAATAAAAAACTTTAAAAAAAGAAGAAACAAAGAGGATGGACTAGGGTTTCCTTTACAAGATCATAGGCTCCGATACCATGTTGTAAACAAAATATATTGGATTAAGATGACTAAGTGAGTAATTACATGACTAAAGGCCCCTTTATATAAAAAGGGACAGAGAGAAAAAGCATAGGTGTCTGATGTGGGACTAAAGGTCCTAACACTAATACTCACACTAATATATATTCCAACACCCCCCATAAAGCTGCTGTTTGGGTTCTGACTGCGCCACCCTTCATAGCAAGCTTCCTCCGAATCCAATACTTGCGCATGACTCATGTACTCCTCTATTAGCTTTGACGTCAACAGATCCTCCAGTTCCACAATTGTATTTACAGATCCACCAGTCCTAGTTGTATCTACAGACCCTCCCATCCCAAGTGTCTGCAGATCTTCCCATTGCCTTGCGTAAGGGTACTTGTTCTTGTACACAACATCCTAATTCCAATTTTGTGTCTTTTGCTCATCTCTTCCCATCGTACGTGCATTTGCTACTTTTGTTTCTATTCCTAACATTGTTTAAGACACACGTTCTTATTCTGGTTGGCGTCAAGCCATGGTTGATGAGATGGAGGATCTTCATTCCAATGGCGCATGGGATCTTGTTCAGTTACCTCCTAGCAAACATGTTGTTGGTTGTCAATGGGTGTACACTGTGAAGTTTATCCCTGATGGTTCTATAAAACGGTTAAAGGCTCACTTAGTTGCTAAAGGACAAACCTAGTCCTGCGGCATTGATTATAGTGAGACCTTCTCCCCGGTTGCTAAGATTTCTTCGGTTCATGTCATGATATCCTTGGTCACTTCTTTTTGTTGGCCACTTTATCAACTGGACGTTAAGAACGCTTTCTTGAATGGCGATCTGCAAGAAGAGGTTTTCATGGAGCAACCTCCTAGTTTTGTTGCTCGGGGGGAGTTCTCAAGTAGTGTTTGTAGACTAAAGAAGGCCATTTATGGGCTAAAGTAGTCTCCACGTGCTTGGTTTGGACAATTCAGTGAGGTAGTAGTTCAGTTTGGGTTACAACAATGCCAATTAGATCACTCTGCTTTCACACAAAAGTCAGCCAAAGGAACTATTGTACTTGTCTATGTTGATGACAGGAGATGATGATGCAGGAATTCAAGCCTTCAATGAATTCTCACAGACACATTTTCATACTAAAGACCTAGGAAAGCTTTGATATTTCTTAAGCATTGAAGTTGCAAGGTCAAGCAGTGGCATCAATTTATCTAAGCGAAGGTATGTGCTAGATATTCTGGAAGAAACATGTTTGCTGGGGTCGAAACCCGTTGATACACCAATGGATCTGAATACTAAACTGGTAGTTGATCAAGAATATTTATTTGATGATCCAGGAAGATATCGGCGGTTATTGGTTAGTTGGAAAGCTGAACTACTTGACTATTACTAGTCCATCTCGTTTGTTGTAAGTGTAGTCAGTCAGTTTATGCAGTCACCTCAGGTTCCTCATTGGGATGTTGTTGTTCGGGTGGTCAAATATTTGAAGAGTACACCTTGTCAAGGTCTATTATATAAATCTCACGGCATCTTCGGGTTGTTGGGTACACAGATGCTAATTGGGCTAGATCACTGTCTAATAAAAAATCCACCACAAGACATTGTACTTTCCTTGGTGGCAACTTAGTATCATGGAAGAGTAAGAAGCAGTCAGTAATAACCCGATCAAGTGCCGAGGCCGAATACAAGGTTATGGCCCATACAACATGTGAGTTGACGAGGTTGAAGCATCTTCTTCAGGAATTGGGAATTCGTGTGGAGCTTCTGATGCAATTGTACTATGATAATTAGGCGGCTATTCATAGGTTCCAATCCTATTTTCCATAAGCGTACAAAACGTATTGATGTGGATTGTCACTTTGTAAGAGACAAGATTGTATGTAGTGATGTCTCTACTCCATATGTAGAATTCGCAGACCAGCTTGCAGATGTGTTCACAAAAGCATTTTTCAAGACATGTACAGATTTTATTTGTTCCAAGTTGGAGCTTCATGATGTTTATGTTCCAACTTGAGGGGGAGTGTTAGTTATTGTATGTTAGGATGCGGGGACATTATTGTCCTTTCACATCCAGTTTTAATATAAATAAGTGTAGGGCCAACTAAGGTAATCATCTAGTTTGGCCACTCCTTTCTCCTTCCCAACATTGTATGTATGTAAGTATGTAGGTATGTATGTGTGTGTATACCGGACTCTTTATCCAAAACCGTATTGTACACGAATTATTCATGTACCTTCTTCTTCTTTTCCCCTTTCGAAATGTCCAAAACAAATTATATTTGTACTATTCCCGTACCAATTTTTTTCCACATGCCGAATTGCTAACTAGGGGAACAACCAATAACAATTCCTTTTTTCCCTTTTTCAAAGTCTTTGGATTTGTAATACAGAACTGACACCATTCAGGCTGGATGGGAATTGGGAACAAATAAAAATCATTATATTATGAAATAACAAAAGATACAACTAACAAGCCAAACGATTATATTACACTAATCAAAAAGAGAGAGAATATATTAAAATCAAGAATGAGGGGGAAGAAAAAGTTACACCAAAAATCAAATCCTTTTGTCGCATGCACATGGTAACTTATACATCACTGCTCAAATCATTAAGCTTCTCATCTTAGGTTATAATCAAGTTAGCTGAGCCTTAATAGAGTGAAAATATGACTCATCATTAAGAAGACGAGACCCATTCTAATGGCTATCATGCCCATAACTGTTGTCCATACTCCATAACAACTTAGTTGATTCATGACTAAAATGAAAACGTGCATCTTCCATACAAACATGAACAGACTGAAAGAACTTATCCCAGGCTTTGCAAGTTAGAAATGAGTAACCTTCAGCAAACCAAGTATATTTCACATTATCATGTCTAAGGTTGTGTGTAGGTGTAGTGACGCAACACAGAAGTGCCAGACAAGCAGTGTAGTGTACATATGAATAGTATGGGCCAAATGGTTTTTGCCAAAGACAACACCCCAATAGAGCATTCGAAATGCTAACATTCCACCACCAGGGCCTCTAAAAAAACATAACATAGTCATAGAGTCAAGTAAGAAAGGTCTTTTGTTACAGTTTGCAAAACCTATGGGACAGTGAAATACTGAATGACGGGTTTTCGAGACTTACGAAGTTCCCAATATTAAACTGCTTAGAACATGCTCTTTCTTTGGAGCAGATCTTTCGTCCACATTACCCACACCACAATCTGAACCAACCTGATTACTGACCACAGGAAAACTGCGCCTTCTGCAAGGAGTCGCCAATGAATAGAACAGCTTTTTATGGTTGGCGGATAAGTGACAATTCTTGACAATGTTATTGGCGCTTAATCCTCTCTTATTCATTAGTGGGAGGTAATTATGAACTCCACCCGAGTGTCCAGGAGCAAAGGACCTTATCATTTTCTTTACTGGTTTCCTTTCACACATTTTACTCGCCAGTCCATTAGAGAGTGCATCATTCAATTTTGTAACCGTCATTGTAAGAAATCCTGGTTATTACTGCTTCCGATTCCGGTGAACACTCCCAGGCAAGCACTGTCATATGCATTAGAACATGTTACCCACGTCAATTTACAACATATGTATAAATTCTGAACCATCTTGTTTAATTTAAGCTGCATTTTCGTTCTGCACCACAACCATAAGGTCAATGGCCCGATTCCAGTTTACCCACCAAAAAGAGAGACTAAACTGGTTTGCCGGTATACCACGAGGCATACATCCATGGCCTGTTTGGATTGCTTTTTTGCGCCAAAAGAAGCTTTGAGAAAAATCTCTCTGGCGCAAAAATGACGATCCAAACAGCCCCATAAAAAAAATAAAAAAGGGACCAGTTTCAGAACCGCGGATTCACAGAAACCTCCAACGTGCACAATTCTCACTAGGAGTCTCTACTAAATGAAAATTTAAAGAACAAAATCACAGGCGGAAACGAAATCCATGATTTCTTGGGTTCAAATTGAAACAAAAATGTAGAAACAATTTGAGTTTAAATCAGGATTTGAAATCCTTTGGTTAAATTCGATAATCAGAGCTCTGTAAAACGAAGGATAAGAACAAAAACAATGACAACAGATGGTTTTACCTTATGTCTAGGGTTTAGTTCGTAAAGAACACAACACGAAAAACCCTAACGAACTGCATAACTGTTAATAGATAGATAAGAGAGCGACGACGAACTCCAACTCGAAATCTTATATATGGTAGCGAGCGTGCTTGTCAAGCAGTTTAATCTACAGGCCCTCCGAAGGGGGAGAGCGGTGGATTTGCCTACTTGGGTAATGCCCTTTTTTAATAATTTCTTTTAAGGCGGTATGTGACTCGTGTACACGTGGCGCGCGTAGAGAGACTAAACTGTTTGACTCCCGGGTCCCACCAAAGGATGGATCTTGACGAGTAAAACTTTCATCACAGCGTTTGACAGATGCTTCTGCCACAATGAAAATCACATCCCACGTGGCACACTTTTAGTGGACTCTGACCGTGTGGATGTTTGGCCAGTCCCTCAGTGGACCTATAAACCAAAAATTAGCTGATTAGTGATTTCTAAGCAATTCGATTGAAGTTATTTTCATGGGTTGATTTTATCGGTAAGAATTTGAGCATTATTGAGCGTTATTTGGGTACAAAGATCCAAAGGTTGTAAATCACTAATCAGGCTGATTTTTTATTTAGAGGTCCACTGAGGGACTAGCCAAACATCCATACCGTCAGAGTCTATTAAGAGTTTGTCACGTAGTCTGTGATTTTCATTGTGACAGAAGCATATGTCAAAATGCTGTGATAGAAGTTTTACTCCATCTTAGAGAGTAAAACTTGTGTCACAAGATAACGTGACGGAAGCCGGTCACAGCACTCAATACGAGCCACGTGGCATATGATCATAGGATGCTGACCGTATGGATGTTTGGCCAGTCCCTCGGTAGACGAAGAGACCAAAAATCAGCCTGATTAGTGATTTACAACCTTTGGATTTTTGCACCCAAATATCACTCAATAATGCTCAAATTCTTACCGTTAAAATCAACCCATGAAAATAACAGTCAGGCATAGGATTACGCCAATGGTTTCAAGATTTGGAATAAAACTTGCCTGACCACCCTATAATATGAGCTATGTGGTACACTCTAAGAGGACGCTGACCGTATGGATGTTAATCCCTAAGTGAACCTAAAAACCAAAATTAGCCTGATTAGTGAATTCAAACCTTTGGATCTTTGCACCCAAATAATGGTAAATAATGCTCATATTCCTACGGTTAAAATCAACCCTTGAAAATGACTTCAACTAACACTTAGAAATCACTGATCTTGTTTATATTGGGTTTATAGGTCCACCTAGGGATTGGACAAACATCCATACGGTCAGTGTCGTCCAAAAGATTGCCAAGTGGCTTATACTGTGGGTGGTCAGGTAAGATTTTCACTAAGATTTGTATATTAAGTTATTAACATCTCATGTAGCTTACAAAAAATAAAAAAAAAATCTCATGTAAGATAAGGTATCGTGTAGTCGAGTATGATGGATCTTGTTTTGTCGCGGACAGCTGAATTTAATGATTTGGTGGGCTTGCGATCGAATGGATTGATAAGGAACGGATTTGAGTGGATCATCTTTAGTGCGATCTAACTCCTAGTACGGACACGTGAACACCCAACTCATTTAGACCGTGTCGCTTGAGGTGGTGGGCATCCTCTTGCACGTACAATCTTCGCCAAATGATCTCGATCCCAAGATTTTCACTCTCCAAATCTAGAGATGAAACTTATTATAAGGTTGAAAAAGACTAAAACCTTTAGTTGAGGTTGGTTGTTTTTGTAAACTTTTCCCCATCTACCCGGCAAATTGGTGGGGTCACAAGTAAATTTTTTAGGGTCGCGACGCGATGTAACAAGCTGAACCTTGCGCCAAAGTTTAGACCACTCCTCTTTGGTATGTATATCCACCAAGAGGTGCGCTAAACATCCATGCGGTCAGTGGACCCAGATGGCAGCCATGAGTAATAAAAATGGTGTAGCTCTCCGGCGACCCAAATTTGTTTTTATGTGGACCCTTACCCATGTGGAGCTGTGGAGCCAGCTCAATTAGTGCTGCCTTTGTACAGAACAAGTGGAATATTTTGGCAGATCTGGTGGGTCCTACTCTGTCACGTACAGATGACAGCACTTGAAATGCTCCACAGCTCCACGTAGAGAAAGGGTCCACCGAGGAACTGGCCAAACATCCATATAGTCAGAGGCCTCTAATGTGCCACGTGGCTCGTATTGTGACCGGCTTCGGTCACCACGCTCTGTGACCGATGTTTTACTAAAAGATTTACTTGTCATTTATTAGCTGTGTCGGCAGTTACCTCAGGACCACAGTAATCCTCTAGTCCACACTGTTAGATCTTTAGGGGAGCGATTTCCAGAGGACCACAAATCTGATGGGAAAATGGCAACCAGGAGGATAATGGAGTAGCGTGTCCCTTTGTTCAAAACATGAGATGTTCTTCGAACGTTGTATGATGGTCTTTGAGATTTGTGCAGTGGGAATCCCAATGACCAACAGATTTCTGGACTTGGGGACCACGGCCACTAGGAGTCTAGGACGATGCTAACATTGCCCCATTGGATGGTTTGGAGCTAAGAACTACCTTTTGTTTGAGGTCAGTTAATTGAGGTGCACAATTTGCTGAGATGGTGGACAATTTGTGTTGTTCTGGTGTTACGGTTACACAAGGGTGCACACCACTTGAGATGGTGGACCATTTGTGTTGTACTTTTTTTTGTGTGTGGGCGGGGGGCGGGCGGGGGGGGGGGGGGGGGGGGAATGTTTTCAAAATATTTGTGTCTTACCCTTTGACCATGGGCAACGTCATAGACCATAGACGATCTCCGGATGGACATCCCAATATTTTTTAAATGACTATAATGACCTTGGGTGAGACCATAGATGATATCCATCCTTTTAAATGACTATAATGACCTTGGGTGAGATGCAAATATTTTAAAAACATTGGGTGCAAAGCAAATTGCATTAATAAAGTAAGGGGCACAAGCAAAAAAATTATTTTTTTTTTTAGAAATATTTTTTTTTTGGATTGTGAGCCCAAAACCTTTCTTCATTTACTTTTGGCCCAATCGTAAGTGGACCTACAAATCAAAAATTAATCTGATTGTTAATTTTTAAGCATTGGATTAGAGTCATTTTCCTGGGTTGATTTTATCCGTAGAATTTGAGCATTATTTGGGGTACAAAGATCCAATGGTTTGAAATCACTAGTCAGGCTGATATTTGGTATGTAGCTCCACCTAGTGATTGGCCCAACATCCGTACGGTTAGTGACCTCGAAGAGTGTGCCCTGTGGCTCATATTGTGGTTCCTGGGACTTTAGTGTGCTTAACAACCTGTGAAGGCGACTTCCTTTTATCAAGGTTTAGAAAAAACAGAAAAAATGCTCAGGGGCAAAAACAAAACAAAAATGGGAAAAAATGGAACATAACAAAAAATGGGGCAGAAATTCAAATTTAAATTTCAAAAATGAAAGAAAATGGAAAATAACTGAAAAAACGGAAAAAAATGTCCTTTTTTCACTATTTTTTCCAAAAATTAACGGTTGTTATTTTCGTTATAATGGAAAATAACGACTGTTATTTTTTGGGCGTTTTAACGGTCCATAACATAACGAGGGAGGTCCGAATCCGTTATAACGGCCGTTTTCTTAAACCTTGCCTTTTATAGTTCACAATCCTCCAAAAAAAAACCTGAGAAAAAAAAAACCTAAAAAAAATGATTATCGCCCTTACTTTATTAATGAAATTTGCAATACACCCAATGTTTTTAAAATATTTGCTTCTCACCCAAGGTCATTATAGTCATTTAAAAAATATTAGGATCTCCATCCGGAGACCGTCTATGGTCAACAACATTGACCATGGTCAAAGGGTGAGACGCAAATATTTTAAAAACATTGGGTGAGATGCAAATTGCATCAATAAAGTAAGGGGGTAAAGCTAAAAAGCCCTTTTTTTCTGGGAGATAAGCGAGGAATTAGGCAGACAAACCATAAAATTGTTGTACTAGTGTTATGGTTACGTGAGGAAAAAAAATTCACTGCTCCCGGCAACCTTCAAACTTTGAAGGTCACCTCCCAAAATGTCTGACACGTACCCTTTATTAACCAAGGGGTTAACAAGGGTTGGGTTTAGGCCTTGATGCAAGTGTACGTCAGACATTTTGGCCGGTGAACCTTCAAAGTCTTTTCTCGTTCCATGAGGGTGTGCACATGACAAGATTCGCTTCCCCCGGACTTTGAAGGTCTCCCTCCCAAACCCTTGGTTAGTTGGTTAAGAGTGGTTAACAAAGGGTACGTGACCGACATTTTGGGAGGGGACCTTCAATAGTTCGAATGTCCCGGGGGACAGCGAATTTTGGGCATTACCAGACCACTGACATCGGAGGCACCAGCATCCTCTTTGGCCATGGCTTGGCATAAACTTTTAACAAGCACAATCTTAGGTCCTACCCAAAAATTTAACCTTGAGCTGGCTTGGGCAAAATTGTAATGACCCATTACTATTTGCCCCCGACTTGAGACTAATTCCTTCTGTCTACAGTTGCAATTCGAGAGGGTTGTGTTGGGTTTGGGGTCAACCCAAGTCTAACCCGATCTTCAAGGTTGTGCGCCCAAACCCAACCTGACCCAAGGTTGGGCCTAGAATTTTCAGCCCGAGCCCAACCCGATCAGGTTAGTCGAGTTGATAAATTACTAAATTTTTTATTTTTATTGTTAGAAAAGGTTAGTAAATCTTTTTATATTAATTTTCAATATAAAAAAACCTATTAAGATTTGTTTTATTAGTCGTCTTTACAAACATAGACCACACTAAAAATAGGCTAAGAAACATAATATATACATTTATATTTACAGCACCGTATTGTCGGACTTGGGTTGAATCAGGTTGCCCAAAGCCTCAGCCCGAGCCCAACCCAATTTTGATCGAGTTGTCAATATCAAGGCCCGAACCCACCCAAGAACCCACCCAAGTACTGAAGAACCAACTCAACCCGAGTCCAACGTCAAGTTGAGCCCGCACAAGTTGCAACCCAACTTCTGTTCTGGACTGGACTTGAGGTGATCCGCCCAACCATCCCAGGCCAATGTGAATCCTTTCACACTACCTATTGTGGTCTGATATCCAGCCCAGCTAAACTATATTCATCTGGCTGCATAACCAGGGATTACCACTTGTGCTTGGTAGTTGGTCCATTCTTTTTGTAGTAGAAGGTCGATCTAAAATTGAAATAGCCTATTGGATCACAATTCCTAGACCGGAACCCAATCCATTGGACCCAATACGTCGATGTTTACTCGAGCTTGCTTGATTGAATCAGATCATTGGGTCGATCTGATCCATGGACAGCCCTGCTGCCCTACATGGAACAATTAAGATCGTCTCTCACAATCATGTAATGTATTGCGTAAATGAAGTTTTTGATTACACATACATATCCAAAAATAGAGAGATCTCAACACAAAATCATCCGCTTTCTTCTTTGTACAAGAAGAAAAGGTAAGAGCGTAGAGAAGGCCAGAGAGGATAAAAAGAAACATCCTAACAGAGAAGGCCAAAACAAAGTAAGCCCAAGTGAAGAGAGATAAGAAGCCACCTCCAAATCGACCCTTGCAAACCGATCTTTGGTGCATAATTACCTGAAGGCTGTACAGGTGCCCCAACAGCTGTTTTTCGACATCAAATTCAATGTATCCAATCAAATACCATTGATATATAAAAGAAATGGTATGACGTCGTTATCGGTAATCCAAGTGGTGGACATGTGGATGAATTGAGTTCATTCAACAAGTAGAGCACAGTGTTTATCAGATGGTTAGGATCATCAGATCGGGCCAATTTCAACACCAAGGATCTTATATGCGCAACCCACTGATTGAATGGTCCGAATCCATCCACTGATTCAACCCACTGATTGAATGGTCTGAATCCCTAAAAAAAATGTGCACGACTAACAGCTTTGGATTGGTGTACTTACTGCAATTGGATTCACTGGCGAGGGTTGTGAGGATGGTTTGATTGGTGTATCCAGCGTAGGCACAAGTGGTGCTTACACAACCAGAGGTCAAGGACGCATTGCCGATGAATAAATTGCCTGTACCTTCACACTGCGTAGAAGGGCATTGGCTCCAAGGGGACGCCACTTTGACCTCCATCGGGGATGGCTCACATTGTAATCTAGTCACAGAACCAAATAAAGGAAAATAAATAAGTAAATTTCGTAGTTTAAATCAAGGTTTAAAAGGGGCCGTTATAACGGTACAACAGACTGGGGGCGTTACCCCTTTTTCCGTTAACATACAGGGGCAAAAATGAAAAAATAACGGAAAATAACAGAAAAGGGGGAAAAAGGCACCAAAATTCAAATTTTGAAATTTGCAATAAACTTTTTAATGGAAAAAATGAAAAATAACGGGCATTATTTTAGCATTTTTTTCAGAAAATAACGGTACATAATGTAAGGGGGGTGGTCCAAATCCGTTATAAGGACCTTTATTTTAGTTATAACGGCTGCTTTTTAAACCGTGGTTTAAATTTTGTAGAATTAACTCGAACTTGATGTGTGTAAATCAAAGAGTGAAAAACTTACGTCCAGTTCTTCGCAGAGTCACACTTGCACTGGACGCAATTGTGGGCTGTAAAGGTGTAAGTGCCATTTGGGACAAGTAAGGGGTAATCCAACGACGTGTTGTTTACTGCTGACGAGCAAGCTGTGAACAAACACAAAAACATTGATGAGTCAAAGGGAAACAACAAATGTAGAGAAACAGAGCATTGCACAGGACAAGGAGAGAATTCATGCCCCATTTTTGGCATCACATGTTCAACTTTAATGTAACCAACAAAATCACGAATCCAAAATAAAAACGAGTTTTGCAAAAGCAAACCCGCCGTTGGATACTTGGGATCCACGGCCGACAACAAACGCGAACTCTTATCCACACTTTTGAGGTGCATTATTCGAAAAAGACGGTTTGCAACTATACCCACTTAACTGTAATTGACTATTTCGTTAGCCCTAAATCTATGGGTCAAGGTTTGTCGGCATTCTGTGCCGACATTTTGGCACTGAAAAACTCTCTCTTTCTTCTTTTGGTTTTTCCCCTCTAGGGACAAACACTGTAGCTTATACTATTGCCGCTAAGGCTAAAACTTGGTCCTGCCCTCAGCGAGGGCAGTGGTATAGAGGCTCCTCCCCCACACCTAGCTCTCTCGGGCTATTTTGTCGTAAGAGGAGTGCTACCCCTCCTGAGGTTTCTTTGGTTGTTTTCTTCTTTCTTTGATTGAAATCCTAATCTTGATTACAAAAAAAAAAAATCTTACATTTTATATGCTTAATATATAATATTATAATGTCATTTCTGTAATATGGATGGACATTTAAGTTCCATCACTGTCAACGGACCCATAACATACCCATACCCCACCAATCATTCATCCAGGCCGTTCAATATGAGGGGCCCCTCTTGAACGTGGCGTACTGCAAAGATCTGAGTTTTAGGAGGATCTAATTACCTTCTGATCTAAATATACCGGCAACTACCAAATTATATGGTGTCGCGGTTTCTAACGCCGTGGATTCCACGGTATTTGAAGTTTGAACCGTGCGAAGCAACTAAAAAGATGTACTGCTGTACTAGTTCCATCACACGACTTTCAGATACCGTGGATTTTGAAATCCATGGTGTTAGAACCTGCGAGACCATTTAACTTTATAGCTCGCGAGCTACCAAATCAAGCATCAAAAGATAAGAAAGAACCTCTGAGAGGAACGTCCAGAACGGCGCCGGCGACAAGGTCCTTCGCATCTACTATTCCATTTAGCGTCAACAATATCTGTTCCGTGGTCCCATACTCCGTGGCGATCTGCGCTACCGTGCTCCCAGCAGCCACCACGTGTCCATAATGAACGACTTCCGCTCCCTCCACTTTGTCGCAGCTGCAAGGAAGCGGGATCCACAGCTCGTCTCCTATTTCGATCAAGTTCGGGTTGGAGATGTTATTGACGGCCGCGATCTGCATGTACGTCATTAGCTCTGAGAAGACATCCCGCGCGATATGATCTAGACCGTCGCCTGATTGTACGGTGTAGATCGGACGCTTGTTCGAGATTCCGCTTCCGTTGTTGCAGATGCACGGAAAGGGGATTTTGATTGTCTCCTTCGCTGCAACAATTGTATTCGGTGGGGTATCGAGTGGCATCGAGTTTGCTCCCAGTATGGAGTGGAGGTGAGTAACTCCGAAGAGGGTTTTGATGTTGGAGAGGGTTGTAGCATTGGGAGACACGTAGTCGACCAGAGCTTGACACTGGGAAGTAGAGCTGCAATTGAAACCCTGAACTGTTGCTGTAAACGTGAGGACGGAGAGGAAGGAGAGGGTGAGGCGCAGCGTAGCGGGTCTCATCTCTAGCTCTGTTTTCTCTCTCTCTGTTGAAGAGAGGTGGGCACGGCCGCGCGGGTCTTAAAATGCGCGTAAGTCGGTAAGTGCGTCCGGTGTGGGGCTTGGGTACACGTGGAAGGAACCAAAGTTCGGCCTATACACACCAGGCACCAGTGTGCATTTTAGGATTGGGTCGTGATGTAACAAGGTATACCTGAGATCTTTTCATTTGCGGAAGCCGCATTTTTGGTAGTCACCACTGCCATCTGGGTCCACTGACCGCATGGATGTTTAGCCCACCCTTTAATAGACATTCATACAAAAAATCAGCTTGTTTAATGATTTTTAGCCGTTGGTTTTAGTACTCAAAAGATGGTTGTATTCAACGGCCATAAGAACGCCTTAAATGGTACTAAAAAGTGTTAAAATCTAATGGTTATAGATACCAATCAAGGTGATTTTTGGTATGTATATCCACCAAGGGGTGAGATAAACATCCAAGCGGTCAGTAGGCCCGATAGCAGCGGTGACTACCAAAAATGCCGCTTCCGCAAATGAACAGTTTCAGGCATACCTTGTTACATCTTTTTCCTTTAGGATTTTGTCAAGGTGTGGAAAGTGGAAACTGGAAAGTGGAAACTGGAAAGGGAAGGAAAGGTGAGAACTCAGAAATAAGCACAGGGAGCTGCAAGAAGAAGTCCACGTTAATTGCACAACTTGACTCTGACCGAGTTTGCAAACGGGTCAAGCGCATTTGGACCCACTGTTAAGGTAACTATAGTTAAATGCCATGACAGGTGGTGCTTAACTATAGGTGCCAGAAAAAATTTAGATGCAGAGGACTTTGGATGCAGTGGATGATGAGGGCAGGACCATATGACTGACAGCTGTGTCCAGTAGGATTAGGATGACCCGTCTTGCAAGGTTGACCCGGGTCCTGCGGTGTGAGTCAAACTTAATGTTTTCATTGGTCAAACATAAAACCATTCATCCAAAGAAAAAATAATGGTTGTGTTATTTTATTTGTTTTTGATTTTGATTTTGATTTTTTTAATGGCTAGAGTAATAATCCAATGCGATATTAGTAGAAAAATTAACAAATAATGGATCTATGATTGCTTGTTGGCATGGTGTTGATCAATACAAAATGTTCGATCAAAGTGGCGGCGACTTAGTGCGTTAATTGATCAGATAGCAATAAATTAACAATAATGATCTGACCTGGTAGTCAATTGTGGGGACGCTCAGGATCATTGATGAGCATGTCCTTTTGGTATTACCGCCATGGTTTCAAAGTACTGCTTTTATATACAACTTACTGCCAGGTAGCACCACTTAGTTGTATTAGAATTTGTGATGGGTGGCGTTATTTGCGCACACACCTTTTTTTGAGTGACATCCACCTCTTATTTGCAAGTACCCAAAGTGGTGTGAAAAAAAAATAAATAAATAAATAAAGAGGAAATCACCACCACCGTCCTCTTCTTCTTCATCACCACTACCACCACTCCTCGCCATGTCAACAGTTGGTTGCCGATATGGCCAAAATTATGTCTACCCTGTGTTTCCAATATAGGACGTTTTTTTTTTTTTAAGGGAGAGGAGGAGAAAGAGATCTCTCCTTCCCTCCTTTTCCTTCTCCTCCTCTTCTTTTTCTTCATCTTTCTCTCTCTCCCTCTCCCTTTCAGAGAAGAAGAGGAGGAGGAGGAGGAGGAAGAAGAAGAAGAGGAGGAGGAGAAGGTCATTCTCTTCTCTCTCTTTCTCAGTGGTGGAGTTTTTTTTTTTTTGCATACACCAAGAGGTGGGTGTCACTCAAAAAATGTGTGTGCAAATAACGCTACCCTTTCTGATTCCATAGCCTAAATTATGGTTCAAAAATACGATTGTTTTAACGAAAATAATGGCTGTTATAATAGATTCAGACCTCCCCATTACATTATGTACCGTTAAAACGCTCAAAATAATGGCTGTTGTACAAAAATAAGGACTTATTTTCTAGAAAAAAATTGTGAAAAAAATGGCCGTTATTTTCTGTTTTTGAAAATTTGAATTTCAGCGCCATGTTTTCCATTATTTCTGTCATTTTCCCCTTATTTTTCATTATTTCTGAATCATGGTTTAAAAACTGGCCATTATAACGAAAATAACGCCCATTGTGAAGGATTCGGACCTCCCCTGTTACATTGTGTACTGTTAAAATGCTCAAAAATTAATGGCAATGACCATTGTCTTTCTGGAAAAATTTGTGAAAAAGCAGCTTTTATTTTTTTTTTTTAATTGCAAAATTTGAATTTCAACGGCATTTTTTCCCATTTCCATTATTTCCGTTTCTTTTTTTTTTTTCGTTTTTGCCCTTGAGCTTTACAATTCGTTATTACGGGCATGTATAACAAAAAAACAGTAACACCCCCAGTCCGTTATACCTTATCATGGTTTTAAAAACGACCGTTTAAATAGTTTTAACGGTCGTTTAAACCAAAACGCCCCAAGCCCGATTCATTAAAATCCGTTTTGAAGCTTTGATTTTAACGGCCGTTAAAATCATTTTAACTGCCATTAAATTCTGGAAAATTTTGTGGAAAACAGCCGTTAAATCCATTAAAATCCATCACTTTTTTCGTTAAATTCCGTTTTTCATTTTTTGAAATATTCAATTTCTAATTTTGAGTTTCAGCACATTTTTCTGTTTTTTTTTTTTGTTAAAATCCGTTAAATTTCATTTTTTTTTCATTTTTGCCCGTGCCCATTTTTTTTCTGTTTTAACATTAACGCCCCCAGTCCATTATGCCATTAAAACGGCCTCCTTTAAACCTCGTGCCTTATACCGAACCCTTTTAAACCGTGGTCTGAATAGCATGACAATTAACTTATTGGCAAAGTCAATGACAGTCCTGGACCACCAATTCATTGGTCCATATCAATAAGTTGGTGGGCCATTTCATGAATGGGGCATGGCTTAAAAGCGATATTGGTTCATACTCCTTTTAATCTTAGAGTTTTACAAATTTAATCTTTCTTTCAATAATCTAAATTTTATCTCCAAATCAAGGCAGAGATATCCCAAATTCCCAATTACTTTGATTTTGTCCAATTAGAAAAGGTAGCCCACCTTTTAAACTCTTTGAATCGAAAGTAGATGAATTAAGAGCTGATTTTTGGTGATGATATTCTTCTCAACATGGATATCAACTTCACAAAAAATCAGCCCATTCCAACATTTGTAGCCTTATGAAAAGTATATTGCAAGTTGAAAAACTATGAACCGTCCAATTTCACCGTTAAATTTAAGTCATTATTTGATAAGGTTAGAAGTTTTAGAAATTGCTTATTTTTAGTTTGGATGATCTCCATGGTGAGGATATTGTGGGTGCTGTATTTTCCAGCAAGTCAAATATTGACGCGTGTCACTGGCTTAGCACGTGCGGTCATAAAAAGATGAAGCGTGTTAATGGACAGCACGCGAGAGTGAATGCGCCGGAGGCATCATCAGGAGCCATAAACTACCCAACGTGTCACACGATTTCTATTAATTGGAAGTGCCACGTGTCAAGATGGAATGATCGACACATGGAAGTGATGCTAACAGAATACATTAACGTCTTAGCCTTTAATATGTCGGGAAGCATTCAATCTTGCCCGACATATTTATTGTTGAATCTCGTCCCGACAAGGTCAACATACTTGACGGGATCTATTACAATCTCATCCCGACAAGGTCAACAAACTTGACGGGATCTATTTTAATCTCGTCCTGACAAGGTCAACATACTTGACGGGATCTATTACAATCTCATCCCGACAAGGTCAACAGACTTGACGGGATCTATTTCAATCTCGTCCTGGCAAGGTCTTATGACTAGCTGGATGCATTTATCCCGACAAGGTCAGCAGACTTACTCAACGGGATCTATCTCAATCGTATCCCGGCAAGATCACATGACTAGCTGGATGCATTTATCCCGACGAGGTCAGCAGACTTACTTGACGGGATCTATCTCAATCGTATCCCGGCAAGATCACATGACTGGCTGGATGTATATATTTCGACAAGGTTAGCAGCCTTACTTGACGGGATCTATTACAATTTCATCCCGGCAAGGTCATACGGGGTCAATAAACTTACGTGGCAGGATCTCTTACGTACGAGGTAAGTATTCTGAACACAATCGATTTCTTAACTAATGAATATTGGCCACATGGCAGCTAGTTGGACTATCACGAATTCAACATTCCCTTATCCGAATACCTGACACGAAGGATGCCACCTCAGGTATAACCGAATCAAGGAAGTCAAGATATAACCATAAGATTCTGTTTTATAACAGAATCCATCCGAGTCATCGTTGACTGATAATGACTAAACACGTGGAAGGTGAGTCATGCCAGTTCTAAGGATATAAATATGAGACCCTCAGGACTGAGAAGAGGATCTTACTCTCCAAATCCAAATAGCCTAAACTCTTAAACCTTTTACTACTTTCGTGAAACCTGTTACATTTCCTAAGCTGACTCGAGCGTCGGAGCCTTGTCAACAGGTACAACCAAATCTCATCTGGAGATCATCCTATCCTTCGCAGAGTAGAAAGCAGTTTCATCCTAGAGCATCAGAGTCGTTCGATCATCACTAAAATCCGAATTGTCTGACCTCGAAGATTGTGTGGGTTAGATCATTATTTTTCCCCCACAGATATCATTCTCGCAAAAAATCAGCCATTAACTCATCTGTATGTGGGCCCCACGTCCATTAGTAATCTATTAGTAAGAATAGCATGAGTAAACGTATCCCAGCCCCAATTCACTATTGTTTATCACCAAGTGCCCCATCACACACTGGATTCATGTATAATAATGATTAGAGAAATGTTTTCAAATATGATTAATCATATATGCTAGGGGCTTGTTTGGTGACAATAAAAAATAAAACTGCGGCAACAATTTTAATACAGTGTTCTTTTTTTTTTTTTTGTAGTTGCAACCATGGTTTAAAAAACAACCCTTATAACGAAAATAATAGCCTTTATAACGGATTCAGACCTCCCATATTACATTATGTATTGTTAAAAAGCTAAAAAAATAACGGCCTTTATTTTTGTTATAACAGCTATTATTTTCCGTTATAACGAAACTAACGACCATTATTTTCTAGAAAATTTTGGGGGAAAAAACAGCCATTATTTCCATTATTTTTTTATTTTTTTTTGTTTTTGAAATTTTGAATTTCGGCGCCATTTTTTTTCATTATTTTCTGTTTTTCCATTATTTCCATTATATTCCCATTATTTTCCATTTTTGCCCCTAAGCATTACAATTCGTTATAACGGACAAACAGTAACACCCCCAGTCCATTATACCATTATAACGGCCCCTTTTAAACCTTGGTTGCAACCAATAATGGTTGTTATTACAGATTCGGAACCCACCCATTATGTTATCTACCATTTTAATGCCCAGAAAACGACTGTTAATTATTTTTTGAAAAAATAATTTGCTAAATAAAATGCCCATTATTTCCTTTTTTCCATTATTTTTCTATAAATTTATTGAAAATTTGACATTCAAATTTTGAATTTTAGCACCATCTTTTCCCTTATTTGTTCATTTTTTTGCCCTTGTACGTAACAATCTGTTATAATGGAAAAAATAATAACAGCTCTAGTCCATTATACCATTATAACGGTCCCTTTTAATCATCCGTTGCAACCATAGTTTTAAGAAAGGGAAATGGGTACGAGAAACAAAAATAGAAAACAACCATAAAACTTTCATGTAATAAAAGAAACAGAAAACGTACGTTAAAGAAACGACAATAAAAACATAGAGGGAAATGGTGAGGAGATGATAATGGAAATGAAATAGAAAAGTCAGGTACCCATTGATTGTCATTGTATTAACTTAAGACATTTTTAATATAAAAAATTAACTCTATAGAAAAAAATCCCCTTGTCGGGGCCTCAAACTTTGAAGGTACCCCTCCCAAAAGGTCTCACAGTGTACATTAAGGCCTAAACCTAACCAATGTTAAACCCTTGGTTAGTTAGTTAAGGGTGCTTAACAAGGGGTACGTGTCAAACATTTTGGGAGGGGAGGACCTTCAAGTTTGAAGGTCCCCAGGACGGGGCGAATATTTTCTCATATAATCTATACAATATTTTTATCATGTCTTAGACTAAAAATTATATTTCGATTACCACCCAAAACAATGGGATAGAGGGTCAATTTATTTATTAAATTTTGTTGGCGATGATAGATAATAATGGAAAAATAAATGAACGAGGAGAGATACGTCGTAGTCAATAAATCTTTTGGTAAGTCTCACCCCATATAATTTATTTTAGGGTTGGGCTCCGTTGACAGATCTAAAATGACAGACAAAATGACAGGGACACAATATAAGCCATGTGGCACACAGTTACAGGACTCTGACCGTATGGATGTTTGTCCTATCCCAGGATGGACCTACAAACCAAACATCAGCCTGATTAGTGATTTATAGGCTTTGGATTGGACTTATTTTCATGGGCTGATCTCAACTGTGAGAATTTGAGCAGTATTTGAGAAACAAAGATGCAACACTTATAAATCACTAATCAGGTTGATTTTTGGTTTGTAGGTCCACCATGGGATAGGACAAACATCCGTACGGTCATAGTCCTGTAAAAGTGTGCCACGTGTCTTATATTGTGTCCTTGTCATTTTAGATCTGTCAACGGAGCCTGACCCTTTATTTTATTGGGCTCACTAGCCACATGGGCCCACTTGACAAAAAAAATCTACCTAATTGGTTATCTTTAACCATTAGTTTAACTACCTTTATTAGGAGTAATTGTAGTCATTGGGTTCAAGCATGTTTTTTGGGTACTAACACTAACATGCAGAAAATTATCAATCAAGCTGATTTTTGGCGTGTATATCCACTAACGGGTGGGATAAACATCCATGCGGTTTGTGGGCCCTAAAAGATGCACTATGTAGGGCAACGACTCACGAGAGTCCTCTGCATCTAAAATTTTTCCAGTTTTAAATGCATTGTTATATGAAATCTACGGTTTTAAAATGAAATTTCAACTTGTGTGTGTCGTCCTTGCAAGTTTTCTCTCCGTTTACCTGTTCAATCACACTTGTTCTTATTCATAACTTGCCTCTGCTCGTGCCCGCCGTCCCCAACCGTGTGTTGCCCGCCACGAAAAAGATGAGGAAGAAAAATGAAATTTCAATGTCCGTGTTCTCATCTCAACAACTTGCAATTGAGTGCCGTCAATTTTGTACAGCTTGCCATTCTCGTTTAGAAATCAAAGTTCTAGAAGATTAGTTAGGCAATCAATTGATTCAGAGCAAATCTCGCTAGAAGAATACTCAAATTAATTTGAAATTTTGAAGGGTAGAAATATCTCTAATTTATTATGGAAGCTTTTTCATTTTCTCCGAAACAAAGAAGTTCTTATTTTCTATTCTTTACATGTTTTTTTTGGTAGGTTGGGGGCCTCGGGGTGTTTGGCAGCACAAAAATAAGTAACTTATTTTTTTCATAAGCTAAAAAGTTAGTTTGGATGTGTTTCATATTTTAACTTTTGATATGTTTAAAACTAACAAAAAATTTTAGCTTTTAACTTTGAAGAGAAATTAATTTCCTAAAAATTAGCTTTTAATTTTTAGGACTCTTTTGGAGGTAAAAAAAAATCAACTAGTAACTTCTACTTGTACTACAAGTGCTTTTACTTCTCGTTCCCAAATGCCCCCTTAGGTTAGACAGGACCCGACCAGTTAAATTATAAAGCCAGAACTAGGGTAGGAGCACGTAAAACGCCACACGCCTATAAATGATTTTTGCCTATCAAAAAGAAAAAATATTAACAAAAGACAAGAACAGAAAATACATTGATTGCCCCTCCACTCCACCCTACTTACTCTAACCTAACAATAAATATTTTCTTTTGAAAATTAATACTACCCCAGATCATCTCCTATTTAGGATAAAACTTGATGACTGGCCCTGTTATCGAAGGAGATGACAGGGCAGCAGATCTCGGCACGTGGATTTTGTACAGACTCATCACCTCAGCCTCACTGCACATGTTCCCAGGTGAGTACTCAAGTGCTTTTTGCTAAAACACTCACTTGTGTACGTGGGTGGTGAGGCCGAGGTGGTCCACCGGTACAAAATCCACGTGCCGTGATCTGCTGCCCTGTCATCTCCCCCTATTTTACTCTCCTGTTTACTTCCCAAGCCATCAATGATTTAAAATGCACCCAAAATAATGCTCAATATATACAGTGAAAAATCAACCGAAGAAAACGACTCCAGTCAAATCAAATGCTTCGAATCACTAATCAGGCCAACTTTTCGCATGTAGGTATACTTAGGGATGGGCCAAAAATCCATAGGGTCGGTGATCTCTAATAGTGTGCCACCTGTAAGGCGCTGCCAAGTGTGCATGTGCAACGCACATGGCGTCCCCCTAGTATGACAAAATATTACATCATTTGTTCTTATATCGAAATATCTCTATATAGTAACAAAGGATGTAATATTTTGTCATACTAGGGGGACAAAATATTTTGTCATACATGGAAATATCTCTACACCCAACATGGCAGCTTAAATGGTTGGTGTGTATCCACCTCTTTAGGGAGGTCGTGGGATCAAACCCACACAGGCAGATTTCCTCCTTTGAGCAGTTGTGCCAGGAGTAGAGATCCCCTTTACCGGCTTTGACCGGGTCCGTCCAGGTTTCACCTGCTAATCCCTCCCACGATGGTGACTACAAAAAAAAAAAAAAGATACATGGAAATATCTCTAGAGATAAATGTACTTGGCGGGCTAGGGGTGTTAATCCAAGCTTGTACCTAATCAAACATCGAGTGCTAGTCTGGGTACCATTTTTGTAAGTTTCTATTCAGTATCATTAGTCCAGACCTAGTACCCAATTACCCCATGGCCCTGATCCATTTTTTATGGTCCTAGGACTCTAGCTCCGCTAAGATTTTCTTTTTCAGGTTTCAAGCCAGTCCAAATTTAGTCTGACCGGACCGGACTCTTGTTTCAGGCCCTGCTTGGTTCGTTACACTTGGGTCCATTTCGTACTTAAGTGCAAATACAATGAATTATGTTGCAATCACTTGCGATGTAAGTCACTTACAACTGTTTGGTTCACGCCATGTAAATAGATGCAAAAGGAGTTTAGCGGATTGGTTGGTAGTGCATTGCAAATGAATGCAATGGATTATTTTATTTTTGATTTTATAAAAAAATGCACAATAAAATTACTATTGTAATATTATTTTTTTATTTTTTGATAACACAGGTGTCCCCACACATTGGTGATGGGACTAGTCCTACGGTTGTGTGCGCTTACCCAAGCCTTCCCGTACACACAACACGGTTTACGCAAGGGGGCCGTTTGAAAATTTTAATTATAATTTTGAAAATTACGCAATGAGGAACGTTTACCCAAGCCTTCCCGTACTAATAATTTGAAATTTTGAATTTCAGTGCCATTTTTATTCGTTTTTTTGTTATTTTTCATTTTTGCCCCTGAGCGTTAAAATTCGTCATAACGGCCCTTATAACTGAAAAAATGATGATGCCCCAAGTCCGGTATACCATTATAGCGGCCCCTTTTAAACCTTGATTATAATTTATATTGTTATTACTTTATTGTTGTTGTTGTTATTATTATTATTATTATTATTATTATTATTGTTTTGGAGGGGAAAGCTTAGGGTCATGGGACCCCAACCAACTATATCAAAAAGGGTCCGGGGACAACCACTTTTGACAACCATTTTGGTGTACCCACATAGAAGATGAATCAATGGCTGATTTTTGGCAAGGATGATCTTCTCACCGTATAGATCACCCCCACAAAAAATCAGCACATTCTGAAATTTCTATCCCCCTCAAATGTGGTTTTCAAGTTACATGGTAAAAATATACAGTCCATAATTCTTTGACTTCTAAACCAGTCTATCAATATCAGAATGATTTGAATTTTTGTGAGGATGATCTCCTCACCAAAAATCAGTCATTGATTCATCTTCTATGAGGGTATGCCAAATAGTTGTCCCCCGATACTGACCATATCAAAAAATAGAAAAATAAAAGTAAAGAAATAAAAATAATAAGATAATAATAAAAAATAACATCGATTGTTGTTATTATTAATGTTGTTGTTTTTCCGGAAAAAAGATGTTGAGTTAACACAATGCACTTGTTTGCATCAGTTTTTGGGCTGCACTTCCTTGCATCTATTTTGTTAAGGAGTTTGCAAGTGCTTGTTAACCACTTGCACAACAGTCATTTGCAGTCCTCCAACCAATCACTTTCAATCCCAAAATTGTGGCAAGTGAGTGCATTGCACTCAATTTGCTGTGAACCAAGCAGGGCCTCAGATTTGGGCCAGTTCCCAGTGAGTCTCCTTAAAAAAATTCTAAAAACAAATTTGAAGGGGAGGGCTATTTTAAAATATTTCGGGTTTCAATCCAATCTCGGACTATGTTTTCTAGCCTGAATTCAGTCCGGGTTCGGGTCCAGTCTTGGGGAGTGAAACCCAGCCGGGTTCAGGTCACCCCAATGCTGGAGGTTCGGGTCAAATTTCGGAAATCTGGCCGGTTGCACACCATTAGGTTCATCTTAAAGACCCGACTAACTATTAAAAAAACAACTAATATATGACCAATATTATGGTGACAATCACTTTGTTTGCTTGGAGGGGACCCATGAGATTGTTGTGTCCTAATCTCTTTGATTCTGTGATAAGCAGGCAATCGTGAATCGTGATCCTATTTTGGAATTATATTCGAAAACTGACGTCCTAGCGAGTAGCAACTTTTGCTACTCACTCCCGACAGAGCGAAGCCGATCACAGCCCACAGGATGAGCCACGTGGCGCAACCTTAGTGGATGATGATTGTATGGATGTTTGTACAATCACTAGGTGGACCTACAAACAAAAAATAAACCTGATCAGTTATTTTAAAACGTTGGACTGAAGTTATTTTCATGGGTTGATTTTAACCATAGCAATTTGAGCATTATTGAGCGTTATTTAGGTGCAAAGATTCAAATGTTTTAAATCAGTAATCAGGCTGATTCTTGGTTTGCAGGTCCACTGAGGGACTGGCCAAACATCCATACGGTCAGTGCCCTCTAAGAGTGCCACGTGCCGTGCCTCGTATTGTGAGCTGTGATCGGCTTCGCTAGGTTTACTCCCTGAGGAATGAAAATCAACCCATGAAAAGACTAACATCAACTGTTAGAAGTCAGCAATCAGGCTGATTATTTATTCGAGATCCACCTATGGATGGGTCGAACATCCATGTGGTTAGTGGTCTCTAAGAGCGTGTGAATTGGCTCATATGGACATTGGTGAGCGTCCGAGGGCAAATAGCAAAGACATTTGTGAGCAGAACCGGACTCCTCCAGAGACCTGCACTAAAGCCACATGAGCAGTCCCTCCTATGTGTGATGCATATGGGTATAAATCGGGCGCAGCTCAGGCTGAGTCAGCTCGATATAATTTTCGGCTTGGTCACAAGCGTAAAAGCCAAGCCCGACCTAAGGACCAAATGGTAGTTTGGGCTTCGGATCAGGTCCAATTAATTCAGATTTTTTTAAGATCTAAATTCAAAAAAATCGCATTTATAAATGTCATATACCAACAATCAAATTTTATTACATATATTTTATTAAAATCTATTCTACTTATTAACGCAAGAAGATCTTATTGCGTGCCTCACGCTAAAGCCCAGTTTCCCACGTATGCCCTTAGTTTGTTTCTTATTTTTTTATTCTTCATTTTATTTACTTGATAGGGGTATTTCGGTCCTTTAGTTGCCAAATATTACGTCACCTTGCAAGCATACGTCACTCTACAGCTGATTAAATGTAAAAAAAAAAAAAAAAAAAATTATTCCTATTATGCCCTCAATTTCTTTAAAATTGACAAAATTTACTTATTTTGATTTTGAAAATATTTTTAATTTACAATGGTAATTTGGTCCCTGAATACTTTCACATTTCAACTCAACTGTACAAACAATTAGTAGACCTTGACGTGGCACTTATACTTTATGCTAGAAAACATTTAATGTTTGATCCTAACTTTTGTTATCCCAACCACACCTAAAAACACCATGTGTAACACTCTTAGAAATACGTGTAGACCAAATATTAGACTGATTGGTGGTTTTTAGGCGTTAGATCTGAGTACCCCAATCCTACGGTTGAAAATCATCCTATGAAAAATCCAACGGTTAGAAACCATCAATCAAGCTGAGTTTTGCCTATTTAGTGATGGTTCAAATATCTATATGGTTACTAATCTCTAAGAATAAGCCACGTGGCATTTATAGGTGTGGCCGAGACGTGAATATCAAACATTTTTCTCAATGGAGAGGATGAGATGTAATAGTTTTATGACAAAAATCATCGTGCTCGTACATAGATGCATGGCCTTCCATTGATGAAACTCGCGGCTTCAGGCAAGACTAAAAAGTACATCCATTATGAGCATCATAACAATGAATGACCTTTTTTTTCACAAAAATTTCTAGAAAAATAATGGTCGTTAGTTTCGTTATAATGGAAAATAACGGCCGTTATTTTTTTAGGGTTTTAACAGTTCATAACATAACGGGAGAGGTCCGAATCTGTTATAACGGTCGTTATTTTTGTTATAACGGTTGTTTTCCAAACCATGCTGAAGGGGCCAAACCAACCGTATCCCGACTGCCCAAGTTGCAGCAGTGATAGAAAGAAGGGTATTATTGTCATTATTCATATCTAGTGGACAGCGGTATGTTAATCGGACAGTCCACAGCTCGAGCGCATGGCTCCCGCCCCAAGCTCTATGAGACTTTTGGGACAGGCGTCCGATAGATGTCGCTTCTGGTTGCTACGGCACTCTATAGTGACTAGCGAAGGCAGACTCAAAAGAAGCCTGGCAATCTCAAATAGGGCTGCAACTCAAGTGGGTTGGGTCGGGTTGGAGGTCAACCTTAGCCCAACCCAACCTTAAAGGCTGTCAACCCTAACCCAACCCAACCCAAGGTTGGGCCTAGATTTTCCAACCCTAACCCAACCCTATCGGGTTGGGTCAGGTTAGTCGGGTTGGTCAATTTCTTAATTTTTTTATTGGTTGAAAATATTGTTGAATTTTTTCATACTAAATTAATTTATCGGTCAATACAATAGTCGTTGTGTTAACCATTAAATAATAACATAACTTCATTTCCAAAGCGCATGAAAGAAAATATGATATTTTCATAACAATGGAAAAGTTCATTAACTCAAATGCATGATAAAAGTCACTAAAGAAATACCCAAAAACAATTGTTAGAGAAAAATACGATATTTTCACTTTCAACCGATTACATAAAATGTCAAAATGTAGTTTCAATGACATTTGATAATATCACACAAAGGTTGTAGTTACTAAGGACAAACATCCATGAGTTGCTGCATTTGCCGAAATATATTGTGGATCTTTGTCGGTAAAACTAATGGGTCAGGATCAGGGGACAATAATTTTTTACAACAAAAATTGGCATCGGCCAATTTGTAAATTAGAAGTATTGGAATGAGATGATTTTTGGCAAGGATGGTCTCTATAGTGAGGAGATCATCCTCACAAAAATTCAAATCAATCTGATATTCGTAGACTGGTTTATAAGTTGAAGAATTATGGACCATTTATTTTTATTGTTAACTTGAAAGCCACATTTGATGGGGTTAGAAATTTCGGAATAAGCTGATTTTTTGTAGGGGTAATCTATATGATGAGGAGATCAACCTCGCCAAAAAATCAGCTATCGATTCATCTTCCATGTAGGTACGTCAAAATTGTTATAAAATATGTTGTATGAAATTATTGTCGCCGGATCCTGACCCAAACTAATATATATATATAAGTCGGGCTCGGGTTGGGTTGGGTTGGGCCAAGCCTCAACCCTAACCCAACCCAATTTGATCGGGTTACCAAAAATCCGGCCCAAGCCCAACCCAAATTCTAAAAGGGCTAACCCAATCCAACCCTAATGTCGGGTTCAACCCGTCGGGTTCGGGTTGAGCCCGCCCAAGTTGCAGCCCTAATCTCAAATAATCATAGGAAAGCAGCATCTGGTAGACTGCTACCGACCAAAATCCCGGGATTGAACATCGTTTTCTGCCCTGCGACTTAGGTCTAGTAGCTGTTTGCTGCAACCGGAGTTTCGACGGTGAGAGATCAAGTGTGATGAAAACCGGCAATCTCCACTGGCGAAACTGACAACTGGAATCTCGTCAGCGAAAACAGTAGAAGATAAACGATGAACGATTTTCTTTCTATCTCCGTCAAATCATTCCTACATTAGGGCAAAGCCCAAAACAGAACCATTAGGGTTTCTCTGCTTCCACAACAAGGGCCACTCGAAGAATTTCCAGAGCATGCATAGATCTCTGTAAGTGTAACCAATACATACACATATGCATACATACAATATCACCTTTGTAACTGTTATATCGTTTTACAGGTCGAAAGCACCTCTTCGGTCCATTGCAGATTCGTTTTATAGAGCCAAAGCTCGCGAAAAGGTATTTTTTTCTAAGGAAAAAATATACAAATTGAACCAAAATTTCCAGTAGAATTCTCTGTATTTTATCTGTAAAGCTTCACTTTTAATGTTTAAGGTTTCAAATTTTTTATTCAATTATCAATATTGTTCAGGAGCTGAAGAATGTCGCCGAGAGAATGCAATCATCGCGAACCTTTGCGAATTCAGAAGGTATTTTTCTGCATTAGCTCGATTGATTAAGTAGGTTGGAGAACAAGGAAATCAGGGCATGTTCTCTTATTTTCTTGAATGTTGTCATTTTCAAAAAATGTTCATACTTGTACGTATGTATGTAAGCGGGGTAAATATAGAGTTTTGAGTATTAAAAACAATATTGGGACACGTGACACACATTTAGGGAATCAGGATGGTTCCCATTTAGAAGCTCTTCTAGGTAATCAATCAACCTAATTGGACTATCAGATGATTGTTTATAACCCTAATATCAGGAGTCAGGACACATGGCAAACATTTTGGGGGTCCCAATTGGGAACCCTTTTAAGTAATTAATTTAGTTGATGATCATAACCATCCAATCTCTAGATGTTTTCTAGACCATTTGTCTGTTTTCTCACGCGTCATGAGGAATGGGATAAGTGGGATGGTTATCAAAATCTGGTCGCCTCGCTTTTTGACCCCGTAGAAATCGTGTTACTCATCCATAGTTCCTTATATTGTGCTTATAAATGTGTATTTCTGTCTGCAACACTGTCTTGGATACACCCATGCATGTTTACTCATGATTGTATGCATGCATGCATGAATAAACAAGTAATAGAGTGCCCAGCATATAAATCTCTAATCCATTATTGTTAAATTTTCAAGGATTTTATGATGTTATGATTGCAGGTCAGGGCCATTTAAACTTTCGAGCAGAATCGGTTGCAGGGTCTCTGCAGATGCAAATTATTGATGCGCTTCGCTCAGGTGAAAGAGACAAAGCTTCCAATCTGCTTTTGAATCTCAGCCGTGGGAATGGATTTTTAAGAGCTGATGATTTCGTTTACATCCTCGACTACTGTGCGAGATCTCCGGATCCATTGGTAAGAAGAATGTTTTCGACATTATTTACACCTAAATTTTTTTGTCTCGATGTTTTACTGTCAGTGTAGCCTGTCTAGGTCAATCAGGAGTTTGTAACAATTACGTTATACTTATATAAACTGTATTTACAATAAAAAAAAACTCACACCATCAACTGTACGGCTGTTTGACACTTCAGTGCTTGACTGCTTGTTTCTGTCCTTGAAACATGTTTTGAAGTGTAAGTTAGACGGGTTGACATTGCACATGTAGGGATTGAGAGCAAAACTCTGAGTCCTCTTGGGGGATCTCAATGCTGAAACTGACCCAATCAGATGATTCTGACCATTCAAATTATTGCTCTCTTTCAGTTAGAAAATATTCGAAGAAGCATTTGGATTGGATGATTAGGGTTGACTTTTGGCAGAGGGGATCTCTTCTTTGGGACCCATTGAAAAGCTGGATCCTTACCCCCACTGCATGTAGCCAGATGTACCACACAGGTAGGAGAAGATGGCCTTCCTCCTTCCTTCCATCCTTCCATCCTTGAGTGTTCCTCTAATTCTATTGAAAATTCTAGTCCTAATTAGATAGGTAGGTGCTCTTTGGATGTAGCAGTTGTTTCAGTTTTTTTTTTTTTTGGATTGGATGCTCAGGGTCATCTCATCACAGTTGACTTTTGGCCAAGGGGATCTCTTCTTTGGGACCCATTGAAAAGTTGGATCCTTACCCCCACTGCATGTGTGCCACATGTACCACACAGGTAGGAGAAGGTGGCCTTCCTCCTTCCTTCATTCCTTGAGTGTTCCACTAATTCTATTGAAAATTTTAGTCCTAATTAGATAGGTAGGTGCTCTTTGGATGTAGCAGTTGTTGCAGATTTTTTTTTCTCGTGCAGTTTGTTATGGAGACTTGGAGAATTATGGAAGAAAAGGAGATAGGCATGAACAAAAGATTCTCTATGTTCATCATTCGGGCTCTCACTAAAGGAGGTTACCTGGATGAGGTATAACAGCTTTTTGTACGTTTTGACAGTATACTTCATCTTTGCTCTTCATGTATCTTTTGGATAGCTTTCACTGTCTCTTTGTTTTCTTTTATTGACAATGGTGTTTAGAAAGATCTTATCCATGAAAAACAACCCACGCAAGAAATGTAGCAAGACCTCTTACTCTGAACCCTCAATTCTCTCTCTTTATCTTACATGACGCTTGCCATCACCCATAAAAGAACTCCAATACAACACTTCACGAGATGATTAAGCTAGCAGCTTGACTTAAGCACAGTGTTCGAAGCAAACTCCATTTTTTTGTTGGGTTTATAAATCTTGGTTTATCCATTCAATCATACTGGGGATTAGTTTATGCATTAAAGTCTTCTTTGGCAATTGATTTAGGCCTTCTTTGGACACCCTGTTTATAACTTCTTTAAGAACACCCAATGCATTTTGAGTTTTGGTGGGCTCCACATATGTCTGACCCTCTTCTACTCAATTTCTCTGTGCAAAATATTGGAACACAATTGATATGATCTGTCATTAGTTCACACCCTTGACCACATTCAAATCTCGGGAAACAAGGTGAGACAGGGCCGAAATGGGAGAGTTGGGGATGTCTGGCTTGTCCCGTATCGTGTAAGAATCTGATAATATCCCGAGTCCCGTTTGAGTAACATGATGGGGCCAACTGGATTTTTTTGCTGTTACAATGAAATTAAATGAATAAGCTTCTGTCTGGTTGGGTACAAATGATTTTTCATTCATTTATTGTTTGTTGTTTTTGTCGCCGTTGTTGTTATTACTCTTGTTATGGACATACTATAATTGGAACCTTTATATTATTACACCTTCACTACCATATTTTTCAGGCATTCAATTGGCTGACTTTTCTTGGGGAAAACCATCGCACTAATCCTGTTCTGCCCATGTACAATGCTTTCTTGAATGGATGTGCTCGAATGCAAAGCATGATTCATGCCAATTACTGTTTGGATTTAATGGAGGGCCGACTGATGGGGAAGTCTGAAGTAACGTACTGGGAGCTTCTTAAGGTTTGTAGTGCACTGAGAGTTAGATAATTCTTATTGTGACATTGAAGGTAGAGGCACAAAGTGCCTAGAAACCTTATCCATGACTACAGTTTGCAGCACATGATTCTATTTCAGTTGCATGCTCTTAGCTTTAGTCTGCTTCTGGTGTTTCTTTTGAAATAAATAAGATCAATATTGCAAAGATTAGTTTCATTTCTGGATAATTTTTGGTTCAATCATTTTCTTGTATTGCTCTGCAATATGCATATTCTGATAACCATAGTTTTCTTTTGCTTCGTTTTGGATTGTTATTCTTAATTTTTTGTCGCAGCTTGCAGTTTGGCAGCAAAACCTGCCTGCAGTCCATGAGATCTGGAGGGAATTAACCAAATATTATAGTCCGAGCATTATTTCTCTTCGAAAATTTATTTGGTCCTTTACAAGATTGGGAGATCTGGTATCTGCATGTGAAGCCTTGCAGCATATGGTGGCTCTGGCTTTCCAGGGAAGTGCCTCTGTTAAGAGATCTGCTGAAGGACAATTTCGATCTTCAAGACTGGACATTCCTATACCTTCAAATAGTGATTTCAACATTAAGAGATGTAACATGGAGAAGATTGGGCACTCCGTGCCTTCTCCACCCTTTGAAATTAGTTCGGCAAGAACAGGAGATGATGATCTACCAGTCAGCCACATGGATATGTCCAGTAGGAAAAATCAAAAGCTCTATGGCATGGACAAAAGTCTCAACGGTTCTTCTTTTGAAGCAGAGAAAGGGTGCAGAGGTTTACCATTGTTTCCTGTGGCTAATCTGCACAATGGTTTTGGTGTAGTGAGTACAGAACTTGAGAATGGTGGCTTTAGTACGGTAAAAAGAAATATTGAAACCATACCAATTATGAAGGTATTGAGGTGGTCTTTCAGTGATGTGATACATGCATGTGCACAATCTAGAAACTGTGAGCTGGCTGAGCAGTTGTTCCTACAGGTAGTTTTATACTCTGTTAGAATATTTTTTTCCCGTTTTCTAGATGTATATTTTCAACAAGTTTCAGAATAAAAACTTTAATTTCTTGGGGGAAATTTTATTTCATGCAAACATTACTGAATATATTGAACTTCGGTGAGTTTTGATCTTTATAAACATCAAATACTAATTGATTCTATACCCACTTCCTGGGTATTATATCCCTAGTCTTTCCTTAAGTAATACGTGAGTACTCAGCTTGTCTTCTCCAGCAAGAGTTTATCATCATTTATTTTCTACATATCTTGTCATGGGTTTGAAGAGGATATGGGTACAGTTTGGTTTTTTTAATGCTCTTTATGCTGTTTTTTCCCTCTCATTTAGCAGTTGAGGCTATTTTCATTCTTTAACTGAGATGTTTTATAAGCAATTTCATTATGCACTTCCCTTATACTTCAATGCCGTTTCTTATCACATGGTTCACTAAATTGAGGGGTCCATTTGTGTCTAGATGCACAATCTCGGGTTGGAACCATCTCGCCACACATATGATGGCTTCATCAGAGCTGTTGTTTCGGAGAGAGGTGTTACTGATGGAGTGAAAGTGGTGAGTTATCTTGCAAGATTGCAATGTTTAACTACTTTTATTCAGAATATCTATATCTATTTCATAATATGTGATTTCTCTTAAGGCATATTTCATAGTGGTTCCAATGTGATCAATGGTTTCTCTTGTCTCTCCTTGAGGGTGCAAGGGTGGCTCAATCTCATATTTGTTCTTTAATAAGTGTGAATGGGCGGTTGCTTATTGAAACTTTTTTTTTCTTAATTGGCATTGCTTTTGCCTTTCAAGGAGACATCCCCACTCTGCTACTTCTGCAACATTGTGGAATGAACATTCGTTAAGACTTTTTGTTCTCATGTTTCCACAGGTAAAAGCAATGGAAAAGAGGAACTTGAAGCCATATAATGCTACTTTTGCAACCCTTTCAATAGGCTGCAGCAAAATTTTAGAACTGGACTTTGCTGAGACTCTGCTAGATCAGATTGTTGAAAGTCCATACCTTTATCCCTTTAATGCCTTGCTTGCTGCATGTGACTTTATGGTAAACCTTCGTCCCTTTAATGCCTTGCTAGAACTTGTATTTTTATGAGTAGAATGAAAGGGAAATTTTCCACAACAGATGGAAGAAAGATCAGTCAAAGCCATGTTAGAACTCGTACCGCCTAATATGAACTTGACTTTACTACAGGTTACAGATACAAGCTTTAATCAACTTATGTGTAAACCCATTCCTTGTACTTGGTTAACAGATAGGCATACTTTTACAATGCATTCTACAAAAAGAATACTCATTCCTTTCTGTTTTAGATGCAGTCCTTGTTGATTTGGTTTTGTTAATAGGATAAGTTCTTTGAAGGCAAGCCAAGGAAGTCGTAAGTTAATAGAGCCATGATGATTATTTGATAAATCTGTTTCTTGGAAAATTGACCAATGCTTTTGCCATGACTTCCTCTCTCTATGGACAAGTCGAGCGAGTGTGTGGAGAGGAGAGAGACGTCCCGAAGCTTCGTTCAGGGGTGGGAGACGTCCTGAAGATGGTTGGGGGGGGGGAGGGGGGATGCACTTCTAATTTGAGATGCATTAGGGTGTTTGGGTTACCCTTATGTCTTTGGAGCTCCTCATCCTTCCAAGCCATAGGAGACCTGTGCGGCGGCTTAATTCATGTAGGTCCCATGAATTTGAACCTCGAATGGGCTAGAATATTGGTTAAGGCAGTAACAGTCCCAAGATTCGTGAATATCCTGGTTGATTTTGTAGTGTACAAGGTCGCCATCTGGTCTGAGGAGAGATGATGAGTCAGCTCCTACGGATTCCAAAATGGCCTTCCACACTGATAGGGTGACAGCGATGAGAGCCCCTAGGTGTTTAAGAGGGATGGAAGGTGTTAAGGAGCAGGACGCTCAAAAGTGTTTTCCTTAGGCTTCCTTGGTGGAGGTTGAAGACGATGGCTTGGCTGTCCTCATTGGAGGAGTTGTCTTCCCTAGGGGCAGTTGAAATACTTCCTAGGGATTGAAGTTGCTAGATCAATGGCATCTTCATCTCACAAAGGAAATATGTCTTTGATTTACGAAAGGAGACTGGCATGTTGGGTTGTAAACTCATTGACACCTCGATTAAGTAAAATCACTACTTAAATGATATTCATGGAGAATCTCTTATTGATGCTGAAAGATATCAGAGATTGGTTGGTTCTCATAAATCTCTCCTTTACTTGACCTAACATAGCATATGCTGTGAGTGTTGTCAGCTAGTTCATGCACTCTCTCAAGACCTCTCATCTTGAGGCCATTTTTAAGATTCTCAGATGCCTGAAGTCCTCGCTAGGGATAGGGGTACTATTTGCCTGCCATGGCCACTTGAGAGTGGAGGTCTACACTGACGCTGATTGGGCTGGCTCTGTCACCGATAGGAGATCTACCTCTAGCTATTGCATATTGTTGGTGGCAATGTTGTCACCTGGAGGAACAAGAAACAATTTGTTGTTGCTAACTCGAGTGTTGAGAGACCGAGTTTAGGTCTATGGCATGTGGTTTGTGCGAGTTGTTGTCGTTGCAGATTCTATTAGGAGAGTTCGGATTTCCTGTCAGGGAGCCAATGAGTTTGTATTGTGATAATAAGGCGGCAATTAGTATTGCTCATTATCCAGTTCAGCATGACCAAACAAAACACATTGAGTTGACTGACGTTTCATAAAGGAGATGCTATGTTTTGGTTTGATCTACACTCCTTTTGCGAAGACTGAAGAATAACTTGCTGATATCTTTACCAAAGGAATTAGCAGGTCCCACTTTCATAGTGTCTTGGGCAAGCTGGGCATGTGTGACATCTACGCTTTAGCTTGAGGGGGAGTAGAGAATATGTGTTGTGTGAGGGGCATATTTGTCTTTTTAGTATTTTTACCTTATATTAGTCTTTATGTCTCTTTGTAAGGGCATTTATGTCCATTCATCATTTTATGTTATAAATATAAGATGAGTGGGCTCTCATACGAGCAGAACACTCTTTCTTCTCATCACTTCTTCTCTTCTTCCTCTTCCTCCTCTCTTCTTCACACTTCCCTTTGCTTACACTTACCTCTAATCACTTTTTCCAACTCCTCTCTCATCTTTAATTCGCAGACGACATTTTTTTTCCACCAAAGTGTCTCATAGGGAGTCAAGGTGCCTTAGGTGTTTTGAAGCTATTTCTGGCCTTCATATCAATATTTCCAAAAGTGAGCTGTTTGGGGTGGGTGAGGTGGTCACAATCTGGTTGAGTTAGCTAGTAGTTTGAGATGTCAGGTTGGTTTTTACCCTACCACATATTTGAGCCTACCTCTTGGTGTGACTTACAGAATTAAATCAATTTGGGATCCTACTATCGAAAGATTTAAAAGGAGACTAGGATCTTGGAAATCAAAATATCTTTCCTGAAGGGGCCAAAATTACTCTTATGAAGAGTACTCTCTCGTCTTCCGATTCACTTGCTCTCTCTTTTCTCCATTTTAGCTTGTGTGGCAAACAGGTTGGAATGATTAATTAGATATTTTTGTGGAACAAATTTGAAGATTCTCGTAAGTATTGTCTTGTAGAGTGGAAGACTGTTTACTTATTGAAGCATGGCAGATGTTTGAATTTCAAGGCCATGAATAAAGCACTTCTACTGAAATGGCTTTGGAGGTTCGGTGAGGAGTTGGATCTTGGATAGTCTATGGTGTAGGTTGGTGGTATCCAAATATGGAAGTAGCTATTAGCCTATTACGGGTGGGAAAGCAACCCATTCGCAACTTCCTATGGGGTAGGTGTGTGGAAAGGTATCTCCAAGATCTATGAAGAGTTTCGCAAAGGGCTAGAGTTCAAAAAATAGGCATGGAGATAAAGTTAGATTTTGGGAGGACATTTGGTGTGGGAACACCTCTATAAAATATACTTTCCCATCCTTTTTGCTATCTCAAATTGTCAAGGGGCTATTATCAGAGATTGTATGCTTGGTGAAGGAAATGAGATATCTTGGAATTTGGCTTTGGAGGAATATTAATGATTTGGAGTTGAATGACCTTTCCAGGCTTCTTAATAGGCTTGGATTTCATGTGGAGGAAGATGATAGAAGGTGTTGGAAGTGGGACTGAAAAGGACGATTCTTTGTCAAACCATTCGACTAAGCTCTTATGAGCTCGTCTACGGCCTTATTCCCGGTTGAACGTGTGGATTCCTCAGGTTTCATCTAAGGTGGTTTTTTCACGTGGACAGCCATGCATAACAAGATCCTAACTATTGACCATTTGAACCGTAGGGGGTGATCCATGCCAAACATTTTCTTTCTATGTAGATCCAGTGGTGAATCAGTAGACCATCTACTTATCCATTGTTCTCTCCCTTTCCATATCTGGCAAGTGTTTTTAATTTATTTGGGATATGTTGGATTTTTCCCAAGTCTTTTTCGAGCTCTTCTCTAGCTGGTCCCTTGAAAGTTCTGTAGCTAGTGGTCTCATCCTCTGGAAGTTGCTCCCCTTTGCTATTGTGTGGTCGATTTGGAAGGAAAGAAATTGGTGCATCTTACAAGATTAGGCGAAGGAGCTTCATGCCTTAATCCTGAAAGTTAATGCATTATAGTATTTTTGGTCTTCCCCTTAAGAAGATTTCAAGGGAGTTGACTTGACCTTGGGCGAGGAAGGCGTTGATTGAGATGAATCCACTTAGTTCTTTGGGTTGTTAGAGAGGAAGTTCCGTAGGAGAGCGATCTAAACAACATGCGATGTGGTTCGATTCCCGGTCCTCGTTAGGTTCAATGATTTTGTAGTTAGTTATGAAGAAGTTTGTTTTAGTGGATATTTCTTTCCTTCTTTTTGTATATTTTTGTATAGCTAGAGAGGATCTCCCTTTTCCCCCTTTTTCTTAATAAAATATACTTAACAAAAAAAAAGTAGTAGCTTTCTACCAAATAAGAACCATCACAAAATTGTTGTTACTATATCTGCCAAAACTTCTTTCAAAAAGTGTGTTAACTATTTTAGTGGTGAAATTACTCCTAACCGTATGTTCCAAAATTGTTGTTACTATATCTGCCAAAACTTCTTTCAAAAACTAAGTTTGTTAACTATTTTAGTGGTGAAATTACTCCTAACCGTATGTTCCATCAATTTTTTTCCTTATCAATGTTTTCCTAATATTATGGCATTTTGTCTATTTAGATGCGACAGATGGATAACTGTTGAACTATTATGATGTTGCAGGATCAACCCGAACGCGCAGTTCGGGTTTTGGCTAAAATGAAGCAATTGAAACTCAAGTCAGATATCAGGACATATGAGCTGCTTTTTTCCCTGTTTGGTAATGTGAATGCTCCTTATGAGAAGGGGAATATGTTGTCACAGGTAGACGCTGCAAAAAGGATAAATGCAATAGAAATGGATATGGTGAAAAATGGAGTTCAGCACAGCCATCTATCAATGGAAAATTTGGTAATCCTGCCATATATATAGTTATATTCTGTCCCAGTTTGTACCGGCCTATGAGCAATAATGTCAAATTAATGACTAGAATGCTTTTTTTTGTCCTTATGAATTCTGCATCTTTTTCTTTGGTAATAGTAATACATGTTTTGTCTATTTTAGTACAGAAATTGGTAATGGATCACCACCATCCCGTGCAATTGAGGGGACTCAAATGTTAATTTGAGAGCAACAGTTTGATAACATTCATCATGTAGGTGAATGTGCTGATTGTTCACTGAAAACTTTTTCTCCAGTCAGTTTTGTTAAATGTCTTTCAGTGTTTTGTATGTTGTCGGTTATTTAATCTTTTTGTGAGGGTACAACACATAAAGAGACATTTATATTAATAGAAAAGAAACAACTCAAAACTTAGCTTGACTAAATTGCCCTTTATAATAGGAAATGACATCTTATAGATGGAGAGGTATTTGATTTTTAAGGGATCATTTGTGAAATTTGTAGTTAGTGAATCCTTTGATCATAATTAATGGACCATTACAACAAATACCCTATAAAATACTTGATCCACATTATGTCAAACCAAGCGTTTGAATCGACTGTAGAAAAATGTCAAGTGATAGTCCAATTAGTAATGTTTATAGAAAGAGACAAAATTGCATGGAGAAAACTAAATGTTAAGGGGTGAGCAAAGACTTATGAATCTGCAAATTTGCGGTAAAAGATATTTCTCTCGAGAAAAAAACTTGGATTTTGGATCCCCTCCGATATAGGTAGGGTGGATCCCCTCGATATTATATTTGTAATACTATGGTAGCAGTTAAGCTATGGCCACTTTGAGCACTTGGATTTCTTGAATTATTTTGGGTAGAATTCGAGCTTTTAAGTATTGACGACAGGGGGAATAATATTTATCTTTTATTCCATTCTCCTTCAGCTGAAAGCCCTTGGAGCTGAGGGCATGGTAAGAGAGCTGATCCAGTATTTACACGTGGCAGAAAACCAGTTCTGTCGCACAAACACTTTTCTAGGAACAGCTATCTACAATACAGTGCTGCATTCACTTGTTGAGGCTAAGGAAGTAAGTGATTCCCATGGTGAGCTTAGATGATATGCTATTCCCGTAAGTTGTGGGATTTTTTTTATTATTTATTGAGTGCTCCTTGACTGTTAGTGTTTTGGCATGAAATGCAGAGTCACATGGCAATAGAAGTTTTCAAAAATATGAAATTGATCGATATGCCACCTGATTCTGCGACATACAATATCATGATTGATTGCTGCAGCATTATAAGATGTTTCAAGTCCGCTTGTGCACTTGTTTCTATGATGCTGCGTGATGGTTTTTGTCCTCAGACATGTACTTACACTGCTCTAATAAAGGTATGCTTTTTGAGTCTCCTTGTCCAGCACCTTCTTAATTTTATGCATTAATCGAACTGTGTTATAATGTGTAACTGAAAAAAGTAGTCTTTTGTGCTAACTCCTGTGTGGACTCAGAGTTCCTTAGAACCATATCATTTTCTTACCTAGATCGAACTAAAGAAAATATTGCAAATAGATACCTAATCTGCTGCATGGATTGGTATCATTACAGATCCATGGAGGTTGCACTAACCATCATACACCCGCTATGTGGTCTACTTTAATTGTTAAAAGGTCAACCAAGCAGAAGTAAATGTGAAATAACATCCACATTCAACACTCATAGGGGACCTGAGGGTAATTGTTTTCCTAGCTATCGGGATATACAAATACCAGACTGGCAGAATGGGCAAGCTTGGGAGGGAAAAAAGATTTTAATCTACGAAAATATTTCATTACTATGGGAACCGTTACTATTACAGAAGTGATGTTTATTCAGTACCGATTCTTAAGTTGTTCCTGTTCCTGTTCCTTGGAAGGGTGGACACACGCGTTTCGTTCGATCTATTTCTTTAAGCCGTTATTTCGTCAGTTCATCGTAACAGAAAATCAACTTGTATCGATCAATTGAATTTGTTGAATAACTAGTGATAATCATAGGGGGCCCGGGGGTAAAGACTTTTGCGGTTCCATTCACAAATACACTTTTTTTAGTATGGATCTACTACCAGAAATTATAGATGTTATAACGAAACTTCGTAAGAAGGTATCTCGGTCCATGCCTTATCTGTACTTGTGTTTGAGGGAGCTCGACAGAAAGTACTCAGCTCACCAAGCTTTTGAAGCTATCATTAGGGGGATTCATGGGATCCCCACCCCACCCTATTTTTCTGGTCTCATTATTTACTTTGTTTCCTGTTGCATGAATTTATTGGGGCCTTTGCTTCTTGAGGTAAATTCTTTATGACGGCCGAGTTGAATAATAATACTGTTGGGATATATCACACGACTGTGGAGCTATCAATCTGCTGACTGCTGGCTTTACTTGTTTGCCTAGATTTTGTTGGCAAATGAAGATTTTGATGAAGCATTGAGTCTTTTGGATCAAGTAAGCTTGGAAGGGATTCAGCCAGATGTGCTGTTATTCAACACCATTCTTCTAGAAGGATATCGGAAGGTACTCTTATCTTAGTAGATTATCAGATCTATTCTGCATCATATGTTAGAAAGCAACATCTAAATTCATAGCAGGTCCATGGAAGTTGCACTAACCATCGTACATAACTGTAGACAGCACATATGGACAGGCTACCTATATCCTAGTGACACTTGTGACACATTCAGCGTAGGACCCACCATTGTGTGCCACCTAGTAGATCTCCATCTCCTATTCCAACAGTTGACCCAATCAGATGATTATAATCATTAGATCATGTTAATGGGACCGATCAAATGGTGGTTCATGCTTCCTGCGTGTGTTACTCTTCATGCCTAGGCTGTTAGTACACCAACACCAGCCTTAGGTTCTATTCGATGAGCAACTTCAGACTTGCTTCTTATTAAACCTCTAATCTCACTCTCACTATGGCTGCCTCCATGACATGATTGTGTCAGGGTCGAATTGATATAATTGAGCTTATTGTTGAGCGAATGCGCCAAGCGAAAACCCAGCCTGATCCATCGACCTGTTGTTATGTGTTCTCTGCATATGTTGATTGCGATTTTCTCAACACGGCCATGGAGGCATTGCAAGTTCTGAGTATGCGAATGATCTCTGAAGAAGAAAGCATTCTTCAAGAAAAGAGAAAAGACATTGAGGATTTCGTTCTCTCTGAGGACTCGGAAGTTGAGTTGCGGATAATCAAGATTTTTAAGGATTCTGAGGAGAATCTTGCTGCTGCCCTGTTGAACCTAAGATGGTGTGCGATTGTTGGTTTCTCAATTTCATGGTCACCCAATGAAAGTCTCTGGTCCAGAAGGCTCTCCTCTAGCTATGGTCCAAGAAAAAGAGCTAGCTGAGAATTCAGAAGTGTAAGATGGCATTTTCACGTAAACTCTTTTATGCAGATGAGTTTGCCCAAATTTTGTTATTCACGGGACCAATCCATGAGTCAGTATATGAAGAGAAATAAATATGCAACGCGATATCATTCAATGAGCGGAAGAGCTCCATTGGTTGAAGAAGTGGGTCTTGCTTAGGAGCTGGAATTTTTCTTGATGAATAAGTGTTGAGCTTTATTAATGCTTGCTCCATGTTATAGTGCCACTTGCTTACACCCACCAGTTTCCAGTGTTTGGGTGAAGATGGAAGCAGCTTTGTTCACATACAGTGATCAATGATCACTGAGCAATTCTTAAGCCTTTCTGCAATTAAGCGGGCATATTTACATGGAAATTATAGTCGGGGGTACAAATTCTGTTCCCTTGAGTATATAACAGTCAACACACAGCAGATGAGGTTTCATTCTATCTCTGCATTCCTTCTCAATTTTTGCTCCATGCAGATTTCAAATGTATTGGATTTTACAAGCTAAATTGGCAACATCACCCAAGAAAAGTAACAAAATATGTTGTCTCTGGCCGGGGTGACGGGGATCTATGATGGGTTTCAATTTTGAACGTGTTCCTAGGCTTGATATTCAAGCAAAAATAAAAATCCAGGCCTGTATTACTTTGTAGTTTGTATTTTCAGTGGAGTTTAAACCCTTGAGCCGTTTCTCTCTCTTTCAAATGTCTAAGCAGGTCTTTATCATAAATAGTAACAAGTTTCGAGCCGGATCTAATTCTAATCATTCCTTGAGGAAACTAGCAAATCCCAGATGATTGAGGTAACTTGCTTAAATTATTTGCTTGTGCTTTCATAATAAGTTTCCTTAAGAAAATGTGAGATAGCTCTATATATGTCGTAGTTGTAAAAGCAAAATCAAACCAGGGTTTTGATAACACTCAATAATGACACTATTATGATTTTTGGTCAATGTTATATGAAAAAATAAAAAATTACCCCAAAGGTTCCCCGTTCTTTTGCTTCTGCCCAAAGCCTTCTTTCTATTTGTTAAACTACCCCGAGTGGCAAGATCATCCTTCTCTACGTCCACCCCCTTTTTTTTAATACCTAATTGATGTTTTTATTTTATTATATATATAGGGTTAGGATCAGGGGAGAAAAATTTTGACAACAATTTTGGCATACACGCGTGGAAGAAGATGAATTAATGACTGATTCTGAAATCAGCCCATTCTGAAATTTCTGATCCCATCGAATAAGGTTTTCAAGTTAACAGTCAAAATAGACGGTCCATAAATCAACTTGTAAACCAGGCTACGAACATTGGAATGATTTGAATTTTTGTTAAGGAAGATCTCACTATAGAGACCATCCTCACAAAAATTCATTCCATTTGAAAACTTCTAATTTATATGTATCAGGCTCGAGGACCCCCTTTTCTGACCCCTCTTGGGAGTTGTGACCCCCTTTTTCTGACCCCTCTTGGGAGTTGTGTGCATTCGTGGATTTCAAGAATCCAACGGTGATTGAGTGCTGGCAAAAAGTAAATGCCACCTCAGCGCTATCAACCACCATTGGGATTCTTGGAATCCACGGCCGAGCAGACTCCCAAGAGGGGTCCGTCGTATTCTGTTCATAGAGGGCAATCACTGTCTGTAATACTCAAAAGGGTATAGATTAAATTCCCATAAAACCGACTTTTAATTCATCTATTATAGAACACCAAAATATAAGCAATTGCAAAACACAGAAGCCCGTATAATTTCGCTCGTTAAAATTTTGGATATAATTATAGAACACATAACTGATAAAATCCTTTTCCTTTTGCTACAAGTGGCCAATTAATAAGAAGGCGTGAAGTATCCATCCCCATCAGTAATTGCTTTAGATGCCATGAATAAAACCTTTGGCTAATTGAAAACGGGATGTACAAACACACCCATCTGTCATCAGATATAAGCTCTGAGCTGTGTAGGTTATTGTGTTGCAAATAATCACCATTTCTTTCAATGTGGGAACTTACACCTCCGTGTCTAGACGTCCTCTCCAGGTGGTAACTCGGCGAGCTTTGGAGGAGTACCAAGTACTCTCTCCATGTCGAAACGCACCTCGATGTTGCGGATCCCGTAGCCGACCACCATCAACCAGTAAAGCAGCTTGGCAAGTTCCGGCGCACTGGTCTCTGTTGCTGTCGTCTGTGACCAAATGACAGAGACTAAGCATGTTAATCAATATACTACCAAAAAAATTAGCATGTTAATCAATATGAAACGGTGATCATGCATGTGATGTTCAATACATGGCACATTGGGATCTGGCACCAGAGGCAAGTATAGTGGGCCTATGCGGTAGACCATGATCAGATCCTAACCATCTGACAAGTGGGACTTTTTCCTGGACTGCTAATTGGAAAGCGCAAACAAGAAGTCCATTTACTGATGATTAGGATCATCTGCTCAAGCTTATTTATAGGGTTATGGTCAAGCCAAAGATGCATGCCCCACCCATTGAATGGGAAAGCCTCACACACATGCCATGTGGGTGGTGGAGTGCGTTCAAACAAGACCATAGCTCTATTCAACGAAACAGACCAACTGGCTACTGAAGCAATAATAGAAAGAGGTCTTCTGCAATCTAGATACCAAGCTCATGTGGCAAACAACTAAATAGACTCCCCAATATCCCTTCATTCATCATTTTCTGATCACTCAAAGCTATTCCAGGTAACTGTCCTTACATAGCATGCCCACGATCTGCATCCCTTTCCAGAGTTCTCAAGATTCACATCTTAAAGGTGGGTCATGTCACAAGGTAGCTAGACCAGCTGGCTACTGAACTAAGGAAAGAAATTGATTGACTGAGATGAATAAATTTTGCCATCCTGTGAATTTTTCAATTAACCAGTTGAACTGGCAAACTAGATGGTTTTAAGCATGAAAACTACCAAAGTACTACAGTCATCTTAATTCGAGTTGGCCAGATGTCCAGTCTCTTGATCAAATTCACCCAAAGCTTCTACCCATAGTGCTTCTTAGTTCCTTAGCTTTGAGCAAAACTACAAAAGTCGGGCTCAACTGGCCAGTCCTACCCATTGTGAGCAAACTGAATGCCTAGTCAACCAAAACTAGTGAAGATCAATATTTCCTTGTCAAAATCCTCAAGATCATTTTCCTGGTCGAACACTCATTTGACAATCACTTCCTTTACTCCAAGTCGAAGGTCAAAATATCCTTTTCCAACCTATATTTTTTTTAGTTCTGTCAGACTTTAAAACATGTGGTTTTATAATGAGCAAAAAGAAGCACCGAGTTTGAGAATATGGCTGAATGAATTAAGTTGAAAAGGAAAGAAAGGGCTAAAAATAATTGCAAACCTTCATTTGGGCAGGATCTGAAACTGCCAAAAGACGTTTTATAAAGGTGTTCATGGCCAGCACAACATCCTCACCAGCACTGCTTGTCAGATCCTACACATGTTAGGCATGTAATTACAAGTTATAAACATGAATTGTAAATGTCAAGGGAAGGTAGACAAGGAATTTACATCCCTGAAAATAGTAAATGATGAATAGCTAATAAAAGAACCAGACAATGTACAAGTTATCCTAGGTCCATTGAGCTAATCTATTTTGGTTTTTTGGCAGAAAGTTCACATTGTATTGCCCAATACGCATCAAATAAGGCGATTGTGCATCGCTAAGGTCTTAGTGCAAAACCCCTAGTCTGAAGTATTCCCAAATGTAAACTGTCAAAAATCATTACACGCACATGCCCACATCCAATAAGGTGAATCACTGTTGATGATTTGACTATTATGAGAATATCCTAAAATCAAACGCCAACCATGACCAGCTAAAGTAGAAATCAGCAAGCTAACTTCACTGTGAGCGCAACAATTGCATTTAGACATTCCATGCAAGCACTTGGTGAATCTGCCTAGTCAAATTAAACCTTTGAAATACCCATGTCGGACACATGATGGATTCCGACATTTTCAGATTTCTTTAACCACTCACAAGATATAAATAAACATTTACCATGGGTTATGACTTCTACCTTTTCCATTTCAAGTTTTCCATGTTTCAAATATAACATTACACGTGCGCTATAAGGCCATGCGTGGTGACCACAGAAAATTTTTTGAAGATGGGATTCACAAGTCAAAATGTGTTGAACTAGAAAACTTTTATGAACATTCATGGGTAAGAATCATTTCTTAGGGCAGCCATGCAGGGCCTAAGTATATGATACAAATTATAACTCTATAAGACATGTCAGCACATTGTCTATTATCTTCATTAATATATAAAAAACAATTAGATATTTTTAAGTAGTACTTCATTTTACATTATCTAAAGTAGTCCTTGGATCCTATTTTTCAGGGTACGCCAAATCCCAAATTCCGTACCCATGTTCAAATCTGACATCCAAACACATCTGAATGCAACATAGCATATCATCAATATGCCACAATCAAATGGATCGGACAAACTTCCTTCCTTCCAGCAATTAGTAGACGAGTCAATCTGGGAGTATGTTAATCAGATATTTAAAGGACCGAATGAAAGCCGTGGTTAAGCACCAATGTATTTCCACAAAAAATATATAACAGGTCAGATAAAGTAAATGAGTAGCCAAAAATCGTTACCTTCAGATTTTGTGGCTCAAGGGATTTAAGATATTCCAATAGTTCGTTTTGTCCATTAGCAGACCTCCTTCCCACTTGGCGATTCAGTTCCTCAATTTCTAATTCAAGTAACTCAATGTATTTCACTGCATCTATTTTCTCAGGACCAGAAACATTATTCCACTTGATAACTTCACCTGTCACATTTTTCTGTGTGCCTGGTGCATAATCAGGCGCATCCTGCAACAATCACGGGAGCAAATCTTATAACACATGAAATAAAATAAAAGAACTACAAAACCATTTTTACCTCTTATTCAAAAAATAAAAAAGTTAGTAGAGTACGCATGGAACAAAATAAATACATGGAATTTTTGTTCAGAGACATGCCATATCAATCATTATGTCTCGTTGCTTTATATGTTCCTAGGTCAATAACCAGGTCAGCCCACAATTCAGTGGCATAACAAATATATGGTGTGGTAGATAAAGCTGCAAACAATAACATAGAGCATAGAAAATATAATAAGATTGTGTAGAAACCAGTAAATATGGACATCTGACACCAGCAAAAGACAAGCTGAATATTATTTTTCCAATTTTATTATAGATCTCAAGCATTTGCCAAGGAAACCTGTACAATTTTTTCCTGTTATCTTATTGATGAACACATTCCAAGAATTTTTAGACATTTCTTTGGAGCCTTGTAGTGGTAATTTGCCAACAGAAGAAATATGAAAATTTCTTTTGAACCAAGACTTTAATAGGTAATATATGTGCCAGGCCCTAGGCGAATGTCATAGCCTGGTTTTTGGAGGTTGGTGTACTCCTTGAGGATGTTGAGAAGGTGAAGGGTGGCTTGGACATTTTTTCAATGACGTCTTAAGAAGTGCTAATGAGGAATCAATTCCTTATCTAGAAAAGGATTGATCTAAGGTTTAAATTCCAACTGTGACAGGGTGACTCGCTGTGTCATACAAGGGATACTGATATTATTTGACAACTACTATACAAGCTTCCTTCAGAGTAAACTTTCTATAAATCATGGTTCAAAGTCTCAAACGATCTCGAGTTGGATCACCCGAGCCAACTCTGGATCGTCCAAGATTGATCCATATGTGACTAGTGGATCATCCCTGAATCGGTTTAACTTGGGCAATTTAAGGTTAACTCGTTCGACATGCCCAAGTCAACTCAGCAAGTCAAGCCAGTACATTTTATTTTTTAAGTGTTTTTTGCCCCACCTTTTTATTCGTTTTTGGGGGGTCAGACACCCCACAGTGACACCCCCCTGAGGCCCTGGTATTGGCAGAAGGGATAGATTAGGCTGACAATGTTCATAGAGTTAACTCCGTTTAGTGGACATCACACTATTGATGATATTGAAGCACTTGATCTGCATATAATTGAGTGCTGAATCTGATAGAAAGAATATAAGTTCCAACAGCTCAGATCTTCAGTGCAACTGTGGCATTTCAAAGCCCAATCAAATCTATCAACTTCCCATTGATTTAAACACCCAAAATTGTGCCAGCCTTGAATGGGTCTCAGGGGCTTGATAACTAATTGTTATGAATAAATCCCAAATTTCCAAGAAACCTATTAACGCAAAAAGCACTTCAATTCTCTGATATCAAAATAAGTACTCCACTAACCTACAATTGGTCATCTGATTTTGGTCTTCATAAATCCATAAAGAAACAAGTAAACAATCAATATCAATCAAAAGCAAGGGTATAGTAGCTATTAGATTTGGACCTTGTACTACAACACCGAGTTCTTCCATGGTTCATAGCAGTGCATTCAACAAATAAGTCAAGGGAAATGATGAGATACTATTTTAGCAATGTACTTATATAGGGTCTCTACCCATAAATGGTGCACATACTCATTAATTTGGACCCAGCAATTGCACATTTTCGACAGTAAAAAAAAGAGCACAAAGGTCCATAAAAAAAGTCCATTATTTGATGGTTAAGATCAGCCAATTTCATTAATCTTTTGGGGTTAGAGGTTCTCCTAACGTGGAGCTTAGTCTGGATCCCCTATTAGTGTGTCAAGTGCATGGTATTATAGACATGTGAATATTATAAACATAACCTGATGGAAAATCCCATCATCCCTAGTAAATAAGACATGAAATTACCTTTTTTTCTTGAACATCAGGAAGAGCAACCTGCTCCAGACTCTGCTGAAGTTCCAGACGGTACTGTGCATTTCTAAACATGTAACCAGTCATCAGAACACTGTACATGAGCTGTGCAAGATTTTCAGCAACCTGAATAAAAAACCAAGCATTCCACAATTATGACAGACACCAACTGTCTAGCATGCATTATAATTAGAAAATAAAATCGAAACATTACACGCACGATTGAAATAGGATGAATCATCGGTAGTAATTTTATACCAAAGAAAACAGACCCATTGGTTCACAATGTTCAATAGCAAACTTACAGTGGTAACTGTTACTGCAAAAAATTGCGGGGGAAGTGTTCCGATCATATTTGTTACTGTCTGCCGCATTGCATCAACTACCTATGGCATTAAAAAAAAACGTTTTAGTTGCATGGAACACACAAGTACATGAGCATGAACTTATTAATTATTACAATGTGCAGTAACGAGTATGAATGGATAGACATCAGACCTGCTGAGGTGCCCTTTTCACAAACAATTCCATGAATTCCGGCTTCACATTTTTGACATACTCCAGTAGAATTTCTCTCCTGCTCTTTGGCTATTGAAATCAAAAACAAGAATCAACAATACAGCCTTGGGGATGATTGGGTTCTACCAAGGAGATCCAATTAAAATCTGAATGGATGAACATAACCTCCTTATCTACATACTCCCCGCTTAGGGTTAATTGAAGTGCCTTAATTGGTTCACTAATTTGCTACATTACTCGTTAATTCTGTTACAAGACATTGAAAGGAAATATGATAGATTTTGGTAGAGAGGGAGAGAGAGAAGTGTACCAGAGAGCCGTTGGGGGGTTTCGCATCGCCGGCTCCATTAGTTTTGTCCTCTGAAGAATTATATGCTCTAGCTCTCAAAGAGCATCTTCGGCTTCCCTTCTTTGGAAAGCTAATTAAAGAAGGAGACAAGAGAGGACGAGATGAGAAGAGAATGGTAGAAGGAGATGGAGTTAAAGAAGAACCCTTGAACGCCAACCAAGAAGACATTTTAGTAAATTTCTTTCTTGTTTCTCTAGTTCCGCTTCAATCTCCCCTTCAAAACCCTACTACTACTACTACTGTTTTTAATGTTATTCTTCTCCTTCGGTGGTCGCCATTAGGTTAAGAAGAGGTTGGGGTTTGGGCGGCCGTTCCCACAGACGACAGAACCAGATAGGCAGAGCAGAGCAGCCGGTGAGTTGGGGAATAAATGTACCAACGGTACCTTTTGTGATTATGTGATGGGAAAAAGGTTTTCTCGAGCTACAGTCCAGAAATCTTCACTGTTGTGCGTGGTTTTCTTCGTTACACCGAGAAATTTTGTATCAAAATTTTCTTACAGAAGTCCTTCAAATTGCCACGTGGAACAATCTTGCAGGTCCACTGACCCGATGAGTGTTTGGCTCACGCCTTAGTAGACCTACATACCAAATTTCAGCATGATTAGTGATTTCTAACCGTTGAATGGTAGGCACTTTTTTGTCATGGGCTTTAAGAGCAGGCCTATGGATGGGTTCCAAGCCCATAATGAAAAGTGCTAAATCCAACGGCTAGAAATAACCAATCATGCTGATTTTTGGTGTGTAGGTCAACTAAGGTGTGGACCAAACATTCCTGGGTCAGTGGGCCGAAATAGTATGCCACATAATATTTTGAGGAATTTCTGTATAGAGCTTTTGATAAAGACATCTGCATCATAGATTTTTTTCGAAAAATTCTTTCAACGTGGAGAGATGACGCGGCCAATCCGAATCCATCAAGACCAGAGACTAGCCACGTGGGTAATGAACTTGTCCATATCATCGCTTCGCTGTACCCGGCGTCTATTTTTTTCCGAGTAAAACTTCTGTCACAAGGGATATTGCAAATCACACAATCACAAGCCAATGAGTTCTCGGCACGTACCCAAGTACTTTTTGCAACGACCCATGTGCTTTTTTTTGAGGTGTACGTGCCAAGAACTCATTGGCTTGTGATTGTGTAATTTGCAATCCTTTGTGACAGAAGTTTTACTCTTTTATTTCCTTCACATAAAGTGGTGAAGGAAACGGGTCAACCTGATGATCTGATATGATTAACATCGGGTCTGGGTCGGGGTGTTGTTCGGATCTAGATCTAGAAATAAATATTAGATAAGCTAGCAATTGGTCCTATATTACTACCCAAAAAAAGATTGGTTCTAGATCACCTCTGATCCAATCCAATAAACTTTTTCCATTTGTTATTGCACTTAATAATGTGTAGCTCGTGTTTTTTATATCAAATTTAACAAAGTTTATCCATAAGATCGACCCTCTATTGTAACTCCATTTGTTTTGAGGTGTGCATGCCCGAGAACATTCTTGTTCATGTCGTTAGTCAATTTATGTTACCTCCTCGGTCTGTTCATTATGCAGCTGTTCTTCGAATCTTTGCTATATTCGAGGTACTATATCACATAGTCTATTTTTGTTGTACCTCCCAACTCATTCTCCGTGCCTTCTTTGATGTTAATTGGGTTGGTGATGTTATAGACTGACGTTCCACTACTGGGTTCTGCATATTTTTTGGCGAAGTAAGAAACAAAATGTTATTTCTTGATCTAGCGCCTAGTCAAAATATCGAGTCCTTGCCTCCACTACTGTTGAGATCATTTGGCTACGTTGGCTTCTTAAGACATGGGAGTTTCACTGATCTCTAACCTCATTCCCATATTATGTGTTAGAAAAATAGGCAATAAAGTAGAAGTTGTAGAATCGATACCAAATCGATGACAAAATGTTGAAAATTACGATGACGATAAAACAGTGAATCCGAATCAAGGCTTAGAGACGCACAAACGCTTCTTGAAGATAGTCGAAGCCTCCCGAAATGTGTAAGAGATTAACGGTAGCCCTATCTCCAGGATTCAACCAAGCCAGGACCCTTTCCAAGTCTTTTTTAGTGTTTGCACAGCACACGAAGACCCGATAATATAATCTCTTTTACCGAATGCCCAAATAAGAAATCAAAAGTCAAGAAAATAAGAACTTTGATCTCAAACCAAAAAAAGAAAAGCTTTGATCTTTGAAAGAACTACTTAAGCTCTTCAAATGCTAATCCCCAAGTGCATTTTCGTTTTAGCACTTTGGTGGCTTTATATAGACCTCTAAAGATTAGCAAATAGGTTACCAAATACCCTTAATTAGGCCTTAAGTGAACCTCTAACTCTTAGGTAACTTAAAAGGCTCTCAAAACTCTCTAATAAGCTTTAAAATAACATTAAAGCTAACTTATTTTTACAAGAGTAAATCCCACGTTAAAAACTCAAAATTCATTTAAAATACATGAACCCAATTAATTCAAAGATAAATTCAATCTCAAAGTGCATGTACTTTAAAGGTGCATGCATATAAATCAAATGCAACAAACTTGTTTCAAAAGTGCATGTACGTTAAACAATGAATTACCAAAATATTTACAAAAGAAATTAAAGCATTTAAAATTGTTTCATTAAATATTTGTTTTTAATAAAACATTCCAACATTATGTGATAGTCGTAGTGCCATTCATATTGCTCAAAATCAAGACTGGCACCATCTCTTTGCCATCCGTATCCTCTTCAAACCAACTTGCGGACTTCTTCACAAAAACTCATATGATACCATGCTTTTGTTTTTTCATTGACAAACTTTCGATGTACACATCGTTAGTTTGATGGGAGTGTGAAGATATTTACCAACCGAGCTAGCTGAGATGTCAGAATATTTGCCAACCGAGCCAGCTGAGACAACAAACAACTTTGTTTCCATAAAAAGTTTTCATTTCCTGTATATTTTTTCGTTGTAAATCCTTTTTTTTTTGTAAAATTTTTCCTTTTCTTGAAATCTCCTTGTGAAACTATATCTATGTAATAAGGGAGCTCAGTTGTCTCCCCCTCTTATAAGCTTCAATAAAGAAGGCCGAGATCTTATCACCCAACTGGACGGTGGATCTCAACCACTCACACTTGATTTTAGCAAATGCTTTGTCGGGGAATGCAGTGGGCACATGCCACCACTAGTATATATACAATAGATGCATTCTTAGAAAGTAAGGTAATACAACAATATTTTCTCATGTGAAGGGTTCTCCAAAATATTCTTTGTTATAAATATCTTTTGTTAATACACACTAAATGGAGTCCCTTGTTGTTTCTTTTTCTCTTTTTATAGTAACTAGGGGAACGCCACGTGCGATGCACATGCACCTTACACGTGGAACACCTGTAGAGATCACTGATCATATCGATGTTTGGCCCATGTCTAGGTGGGCCTATATGCAAAAAATCAGCCCAATTAGTGGCTTTTAAGGATTTGATCGGAGTCATTTTCATGGGCTGATTTTTAACCATAGATTTCAAGCATTATTTGAGGTACTCAGATCCAAAGGGTTAAAATCACTAATCAGACTGATATTTGGTATATAGTTCCACTTAGGAATGGGACAAACATCCATAAGGTCAGTGGTCTCTAAGAATATGCCATGTAGCTTATACTATACTATTGTTCATTGATGAGGGACGTGGGCGTGCGAGACAACTTGAAGACATTTAATGAGGGGAAGGTTTTACCTTTGAAAGTGAGACGCCTCTATTAGTTGCTTTATAATAGTATAGATATCAAATTACATTCCATTGTCGAACTCATAAGTTACTTAATAATGAATAATGTTATGGGGATAGCCAGGACCTCGCTTTGGGTCAGCAGAGTTCATGAGTCCGAATCCCCCTGGGATATTTCTTAGTAGACCTGGCACGTGTGGAAGGGTTAAGCCTCAACCCTAGCCCAACCCAATTTGATCGGGTTATTAAAATCCAAGCCCGAGCTCAACCCGAGTGCTTAAGGGGCCAACACAACCCTAACCCAACATCAGGTTGAATCCCTCGGGCTCGGGTTGAGCCCGCCCAAGTTGTAGCCCTAGTTGGCTCCCAAAATCACAACTCCATGACTGCAGAGCCCAAGTAATCTCTTGCCCACACTTAAAAGAAAATCCTAACTTTGCCACTGCATACAGCCACCATCGAGGAACAATCCTCAACTGCGTTGTTGTCACAAGGCAGACTCATGGGAACCTCACTGGTTGGTGAGGAACCGGATTGCATGTACGCCACACAAAACGCAACCTAACAAGGTCCTATTGATAGGCTACCGATGATTTCCGTATATGGAACTCACCTACTTTGTAATAGGTTTAGTCCTAGGGTTGATCGAGGCAACGAAACAAGCCAGATTTCAAGTTTCAAAAACCCATTTTCACCTGCCCGGTCTGAACTTTTCAGGGAGTGCCATTAACTTTGTTACCAAACGTGCTCAAAGGGGATGAATGCCCGACAAGTATTGTTGGACCTCATGTGTTTTTTCTCTCGTAGAAGTACCAAACACCATGGATATATTAATTCTCAATCATGGTGATCTAGTTGACCACATGAATTTGTCAACTTTCTGGACCGAATATGATCATTATCATATGGTAGTGTCAACTACTAACTCATTTTGGTGTTACATGTCAAGTGGTGTCACACGTTATGGGTCCTCCCAACCACCAACAGTAAACATGGATTAATTTCATTAAATATCAAGCATCAGGTGTTCGATGTATTATCGCTAGGTGTTCCTTGCTAAAAAAAAATCTAGTTTGCTTGATGTAGGATCCTTGGGAAAAATTTTAGAACAGAGGACTTTGGGTGCAGACGACGAAGAGGACCCTCGTGGTCTTACAGAGTGAAATTTTTTTGGGTCCATTAACCGCATGGATGTTTAGCACACCTATTGTTGGATATTCTTATAAAAAAGGGTCAGGTTCAGTGGACCCCCATTTTTCTGACCCCTCTCGGTGTTTTGTGCTTGGCCGTGGATTTCAAGAATCCAACAGTGGTTGTCAGTGCCGAGCGCACGAACATCAAGAGGGGTCAAAAAAAAGGGGGTCCTCGAGCCTGAGCCTAGAAAAAATCAACCGGATTGATTATTTCTAGCCATATATTTTACTACTTTATTAAGTTTGATTCTAGTTGTTGGATTCAAACATGTATTTTTGGGTACTAAATCCAATGGCTATAAAATCATCAATAAAGTTGATTTTTAGTGTGTTTATCCACCAATGGGTGTGCTAAACACCCATGTGGTCAGTGGGCCCAAAAGAATCAGCTCTATAGGGCCACAAGAGTCTTCTGCATCTAAAATTTTCCGGATCCATGGCCTTTGTGCGTGCTTCACTAGAAACCCAAATGATTCATGGCTTCAGGCATCCTTCTTAAGCAATCCACCAGGTTTTCACTTATGCGTGCTTCACTTTCATGGCAATTACTTTGGTTGTTCTAGGATTGATGTTAGCCATTCGCCGACCACTTTTTTTCTTCTTCTCAGCCATACGAATATTTTCTCAACAAATGTTTGTCATTGCAAGCATTTGATTGTCAAATATTTGCCTACAAACATTTTCCTGCAAACTACAGGCAGGATACCAAGCAGGGCCTAAATGTCATAAAAAAAAAATTCTGTAACTCACACAAATTAACTTTTTGGTGATCACCAAACAGAGCCTAAATTGAAGTAAAACATAAGCAAACACCTCATTATCAAACTAAACCCTTTTATTACTTTTTGAAAAGAAAGCGAAGTTGTAATGTCCCAATGATACCAATCGTAACCCAATCCTAACTTAAGCTAAAAATAAAAGAAGATTACATTATCTCTCAACTGTAACTTGGCTAAAGTCTATGGAAGCTTCCATACATTATTAAAATATCAAAGATGGAAATTGGAAAGTACTAATTCTAATCAATGTGGGACCTAGTGTTGTTCATCAGTTTCCACTCAGGAGATTGTTGCGTGTAAATTAACCAGATCAAGTGATTAGAACCAACCAGTTTAAAGGAGGCCGTTTTCACGGTTAAACAGACTGGGGGCATTACCGTTTAAACGGATTGAAACGGCCAGGGGCAAAAATGAAATTTTTTTTTGGAAAAAACGGAATTAAACGGATTTTAACAGAAAAAATGGTGCTGAAATTCAAATCTTAAAATTTGAAAATTAAAAAAAAATAGAATTTAACGGAAATTAAACAGATTTAACAGCCATTTTTAAAACCATGATTAGAACCAATCAGTTTGGGGTAGGGTAAATCAATTTTTTAGATATTTTTTGGGAGACATATTCAGTTTTTTTAGATTGTGCAACAGATCGTAGTTGATCAGATTTGTTTTGGTAATCACATCAGATGGTTTTGATGATTTAATTTAAATGATCTTCGGCTAAGGAGGTGGGGCCACTATAATCACATGACTTTAGATAGAATTAAATGGAGGAAATATTGTAGCTAGGATAAAAGTTTATGGGTTAGGCTCAACTCAAGAACCCCCTTTTTCTGCCCCTATTACAACCGTGGGATTCTCGGAATCCACGGCTAAGAACACGACTCCCAGTAGGGGTGAGAAATAAGGGTACTCTTGTGCCCGACCCAAAGCTTATAAGGATGAAAGAGGACGATGAGGTGGGGCTCACCGATAGGGTGGCCCGACAGTCCGACACCCTTGCAACTGATTTGGTGTAAAATTTGCCTGACAACCAACGATCAGGAAAGTCCTGACGGCCCATAATATGAGCCACTTGGCAGATTCTTATATGACGCTGACTGTATGAATGTTTGGTCAATCTCTAAGTGGACCTACAAACCAAAAATCAAACTGCTTAGTGATTTCAAACCTTTGGATATTTGTACCCAAAAAAGAGTAAATAATGCTCAAATTCCTACCGTTAAAATCAACCCATGAAAATGACTTCAACTATCGCTTCGAAATCACTGATCGGGCTTATTTTGGGTTATAGGTCCACCTAGTTATTGGCCAAACATCTATACGGTCAGTGTCCTCTAAGAAATTGCCATGTGGCTTATAATGTGGGTGTTCAGGTAAGATTTACTCACTGATTTGGATGCTAGATAGGTGTTTCAAGCTTTACCCAATTAGTACCTTAGAATTTGCCACGGTGAAGAAGTCTTTTTTTTTTTTTTTTTTTAAGTAAAGAAGTCGTTATCTTATCATATTTCTCTCACGATATATGTCGTGCGGGTTCCTCCAAAGTCTAAACGGAACCAAAAAGTAAACGGGAAGACATCACGTTACCCAAGAACAATCAACAACTCTCAAGCGAATCTTATCTTTTAATCTTATTTTATTTTTATTTTCTCCTGGTAAGTTGACTACTATGCCACTTGCCTTCTATAATTCGACCATTTCATCTGTTCAATCAGGTGGGCCACATTTTAATGGGCCATTTCCAAAAATCCATGGCCTACTGAAGGAATGGTGTGGATCAATCTAGATGTCTGACCCTCTATCAACCTCAATCCTGATCATGGCAATGTTAGTTCACCCTTGGATTGAGCTAGTGGCATTTGTTCACCTACCTATCTAACCTTCCAATTTAGCTATCAATCAGATGTGAGGATCATTTCTTTAGTGCAATTTTAGGAGAGTATGCCCACTCAAGAATGGACGTGATATGTGGATTGGCTGGCACGTGTACTACCTACTACGTCCACCCACAAGTTTAAAATATGAATAAGATACTTTAGCTTTCTATGTTTACCTTATATGTATCGTGTCTATTCTGAGAATTAAGGAGAAGAACTTAGCTGATCGCCACGATATGAGCCAAGTGGCATATTCTTAGAGGTCAATGATTGTGGATGTTTGGCCCAACTTTACGTGGACCTACAGACCAAAAAACAGCTTGATCAGTGATTTCAAATCTTTGGATCTTTGTACCCCAATTAATGGTTAATAATGTTCAAATTCCACGGTTAAAAATAAACCCCTGAAAATGATTTCAATCCAACACTTAGAAATCATTAATCAGATTTATTTTTACTCTGAATGTCCATCTAGGGTTGGGCCAAACATCTGTAAGGTCAGAAATCTCTAAAAAATACGCCACGTGGTTCATGTTGTGGGCAGTAACTAACTTTGCTGACCGGTATAGTCAGCAAAGTTCTACCACTTGGGAATAGAGCTTTGCTGACCGCTACCAGTCAACCAACTCCCAGGGAACACACTCTTAACCGCATGGATGGTTGGCCTTTCCTCAGGTGGACCTACAAACAAAAAATAAGCCTGATTAGTGATTTCAAACCTTTGGATCTTTGTACCCCAAATAATGGTCAATATTGCTCCAATCCCACAGTTAAAAATAAATCCTTGACTCCAATCCAACGCTTAGAAATGGCTAATTTAGCTTGAGGTGGCCCCAGATGAGACCATTTGGTGCAACTTTTTTTTAGCTGGAGTACATAGAAATCACTTCCCACGTACTGCCACGCGGTTACAGGAATATCTGTAAAGCTAGTGGGTATTTTAGTCATTCTAAGAAAATCCAAGCAACTTTTCTAGATTCTGACTTTGCCTTTGCGTCCCAATATTTGCCCAAACGACAAAAGAAAAAGACAGATAAACTTATTATTATAGAAAAAGAAAAATTTGCTTTAAATAGTTATTTTTTCTATTCTACGGGGCATGTCTGTTACTCCGTTTACTTCGACGTCCATCCTAATCCTTAAGATAAAATAAATTAACCCACTGTCCACATTTTAGCTGTGTTAGGTAATCTTTCTGAAAACATCTCCAACCAATAGCTTTAAAATAGAGATAAAAAATATCGTATTTAAATATAAAGTGCTTTTAGAGCACCTCGGTTCTCACACCGATTTCAACCACTCCTCTCTTAACTCTATATCTATAACACTATTCCTATGTTTTCATTTATAGCACTATTCATATCTTTATGATTTAGTGGATCGGATCGAATCGGATCAAGTTTTGAACTCTATTCTATATATCGGATCAATTTTGGATAATGCTTCAAATCGAATCTGGATCGATATATTTTTTTATCGGATCGGGTTCGAATCAGAAATGATCTGACTCGAAGTCGATCCATTGCCAGCCCTAAAATATTTAAAATTAATTCAATAATATTAATTAAAAAAATAAATTTATAAATTAAAAATTATTATTTTTATTAAAATATAATTTAAAAGTTAAAATGATACATCTAATATCAATTTACAGTAATAGAGATAGACTCCTCCGGAGATCTTGAAAGTGGAGACTCCATTTAGCGTATGGTTGGAGGGCGTCCACTCTCCAAAATAGAGAGATGGCGTACGGTTGGAGATGCTCTAATCAACCCGTCTTTTCACTAATTATCATTAAATTGATGTTTATGAAAATAATTAAGTAAAAAAATGTGATGGACCCCACCAACTAAATCTATTGTCCAAGTGGTGCAGGCCACACCTCTAAGACCTCTCCGATGCCAATTAAACTATGTGAAATAATATTTAGATATAAGATGTCTATATAGATTGCTTGGTTCGTGCCGGCCTTGTCTTTCTCAAAACTAAGATTTCAAAAGGCACAGTTGGCAATTAGTCAATGAAGAATTGAGGATATGACTAACAGGCTTATAGCTTAAAAATATAAAGCCTATGAAATGACAATAATAACCTCATCATTTGTTATGGTCAGTGCTTTCTTTCGGTATATATGTTCACATGGCACTAGTAAAACTTCTATCACAAGAAATTGTAAATCACAGACGAATAAGTTCTCGGCACGTACATAAGTGCTTTTGCTTTTAGATGTACGTGCCGAGAATTCATTGGCTGTGATTGTGTGATTTGCAATCCGATTGTAACAGAAGTTTTACTCCACATGGCACTACATTTAGAATCATGATCATGCCCGGCTTGACCATTAGGCAGATGAGGCGGTTGCCTAAGGCCCCCCCACCTGTCCATTTGCGTCAGGTCCCTCCAATTGAGTAAACCTTTGCTCACTACATGATGGGAGCGAAGCCGATCACAACACACAATACAAGCCACGTGCACACTCTTAGAGAACGCTGGCCATATGGATGTTTGGCCAGTCCCTCGTTGGACTTCCAAACCAAAAATCAGCTTGATTAGTGATTTACAACCTTTGGATCTTTATTCCCAAATAATGCTCAAATTCCTATGGTTAATATCAACCCACGAAAATAACTTCAATCCAACGCTTAGAAATCACTGGTTGGGTTTATTTTTGGTTAATAGGTCCGCGTAGTGATTTGGCCAAATATCCATACGGTCCGCGCTCTCTAAGAGTGTGCCGCATGGCTCATATTGTGTGTTGTGATAGGCTTCGGTTACAAGGTATACTCCCTCCTATCACACAAGACTATGCTACAGGCGGACAAATCTAGTCTGCAATTGTTTGCCGACTTAAAAGTATGCAAACATTGTATCCACCATTGAAATTTCCTTGAAAAACGTGTTTTTAATTTATAAAATATATTTTTTGAAAATATTGAAATAACATATTTTTCAAGGGACATCGTCTCACTTAGGTTTAGGGGTATTTCTGAAAAAGAAAAGAAAAAAAGAGGCCCCATTTAGAGTTTTCACCTAAAGCCTCAACTTGTATTAAGACGGCCCTTATCATGAACCATCAACGGTGATGAAATAGTGAGCCTGGTTGTGGGAGTAAAACTTGTCGCAACGGCTGGTCACAACCCGCAATATGTGCCATGTGGCACACTATTAGAGGGCGCTGACCGTATGGATGTTTGGCCAATTCTTTGGTGGACCTTCAAACAAAAAATCAGCTTGATTGGTGATTTAGAACCTTTGGATCTTTGCACCCCAATAACGCTCAATAATGCTCAAATTCTTACGGTTAAAATCAACCTATGAAAATAACTTCAATCCAACGCTTAGAAATCACTGAGCAGGCCGATTTTTGGTTTGCAGGTCCACCAGGGACTGGCCAAACATCCATACGGTCAACGCCATCTAATAGTGTGCCACGTGGCTCGTATTGTGGGTTGTGAGTTGTGACCGGCTAAACGACCCGTTGTGTCGGAAGTTTTACTCAAAACTGCGCCTTTAATCACATTTAAAGCCGTTTCTTAATAAAAGCCGTTACTTAATAATCGAAGATGTATTAATAAGGGTCGCGATGTAACCAGCTATGCCTCAGGCTTTTTTGGCGTGAGGAAGCACGATTGTTGCTATTCACCGCTGCCATCTGGGTCCATTGTCCGCATGGATGTTTAGCCCAACCTTAGTAGACATTTAGACAAAAAAATCAGCTTATTTGATGATTTTATCCATTGATTTTAGTACTGAAAAACATAGTTGAATCCAACGGCTGTAATTAATATAAAGGTTAAATATTACTAATCAGGATGATTTTGGGTGTGTATATTCACCATGAGATAAGCTAAGCATCCATGCGGTTCGTGGGCCCAGATAGCAGCGGTGAGTAACAAAAATTGTGCTACCTCACGCCAAAACGCGTAAGGTATACCTTGTTACATCTTTTTTCATATTAAATTAAGAAAACGAGTCAGCACGCACGTGCGATACACGTGGGAAGAGAGAGGAGAATAAAGATTTACTAGCGGTTCGTTCGAGGTGGGTTTTGGTGGTGTAGTTCAGGTTTTGGTGGGCAAAAGTTATATGGAATCGTTGTCGTCATCGCAAAGCCGAAGGAGGCGATGATAGTGGGGTGGGCTCTCTCGGACCGGTGTCTCCCCACTATTTCGAGCTCAGACAGAGAAGGGAAGAGAAAGAGTAAGTGTGGTGTGCAGGTCCACCAAAGCATGGCTTTCCAACGGCGCCGCCACCCCAATCACCTCCGGTGTCTGGTTCCGGTCATCTTCTCCATCTCCGCCGCGCTTCTCCTCCTCCTCGCTCTCCTATCTTTCCTCGCTCCGCCACCTATCGATAACAACCACCTCCGCCACCACCACTACCACACCTCGGTATTACTCAACTGAATTTATCAACCATCTCTTTCACCCTTTTTCTACCGTTCTCCCATCGTCCCTGTAATTTAACTTCTTTTTTTTTCTGGTCGATTGTCATTGTTCAGTTCAACAATGGCGTCGAGGCTCGAAAGAACGAGATCGAACACGAAGTATTCCGTATTCCAGTTAGGGCTCGTCTATTTTGCTTGACTTCTTATTTGTTCTGTTCGATTGGATCTTGTTTTAATTTTTGCCAGTTTGATTCTGGTTTTGAATTTTAGATCGATGGAGGGAGTTCAGGCCATGACTTGTGGGGTTCGAGATTATCGAAACTATATTACGGATGTAGTAATGCCAGCAATAAGTTTTCTGGTGCGTATCTGTTTTTCAAATTTCTTTTGGTTGAATGGATTTGTATGTTTCGTGATATGATGTTGCTGAAACCTTCATTCCTTTATGAACTGTTTGAATTCTATTTTCTCTTGTCGTCCAACAATGGATCATCACTCTTGTTCTTTCAAATTGAAATTTATCAAAAAATTGATCTGGATGTAGTTATTATTGTTAGGTGTGGTCCCTTGAAAAATATTTTCTTTGAAGAAAAACCAGTTCATTTTATATAATAGTAGCATGTGAATCACGAGAACTTGGCAAACTTGCGTGTGCACATCTTTGTGCATACGGTTAAAATTAAGTGTTCATTTTGATGGGCTGAACTCTTAATTAGACTTTAGCCAAAGGTCGCCACCCACACCTATATAAAAGGCTCTTGGGAAGGGGTTCCCCCCATAAAGCCATAGTATAGGCATCGTGGATGAGATAGACTTAAGGTTTGGCATTAATAACTTTAAGGTGAGATTCATGAGAAGAACAAATCCATATTAAAGGTGATTATGCATTCATCCATGTGCAACACGATTCAAGGTACTAACATATCTATTGTTTGTTTTTTCTATTGGTTAACTTAGTTTATATCTCATTTTGCTAATGCGATTTAATATCATACACCAAATCCAGTCTGTGTTTGGTTTGTTCTGCTACAGGTTTTTGTAGACCATACTTGTGAACGAACAGTGGTATAAGAGCTTTTGGCTATGTTTTGGTATATGATATTTAATAAAAGGTTTAGATTGATGGACTGTCTTTGATCAATAAATAGCGATAATGATTATGGGTTGAGCATGATAACGTAGTGATCATCATCACAACTGGTCATTTCTTTTGAGTTGTGTAATCGATTCGGATTATAGTTTTAACCATCCGATGGTTGATCAACTGGTTGAACATGGTAACGTTCATATTGATCACTTGCAAATGTCCATCATATCTATGTTGCTACTTGGGGATGGTGGTGCAACATATGGGTCACATTCATTAGAACTAAAAAATGCCATTAAAGTGTCCAATAATTTATTGTGTACACGACGTTTGCGTTTAATTTCACCCATTGTAACCTTCCCCAAAGGCTAGCTCTTCTTTTGGTGTTGAAATTGAAATTTGCAGGAAAGCATAGGATACTTGCACTAGTTGAAAGCTCCTTAAGCCCAAAGGAGTAAATTTTTTTTTATAATTTATAAAGGAGTAAAAATTCAATGACTATGTATATGAAACGTGGCATGATTAGGCAGACACCACTGGATTTTGTAAACTTTTTATTTCAACCCAAAGGACAAAATGGTGAGGGCTACAAGAAACCTTAGTTCTAGTTGATCCCCTAACAGACCTTTTTGGATTATATTAATGAAGATTATTTTGATAACATTGTTTGGCATTAGTACGGTGTTATGATAAGCCACTTGATTATTATATTTACACACATCATGCTAGCTAGCCCTTGGGTTGATAGTAACACTATAATGTTCTATCGGCATTTGCTGATCTCACTGCTCATTTTACTGCATGCCAGTCATTCCTGATTGAGCTTTTGATGTGCAGAAACTATAAAAGATGGAGAGGTCAGTTGGATACGAACTTAGGATCCACTACTACAATATTTGTTTGACTCAAGAGGAGCCCTTGCAGCCTCTAGCCGATGCTTCTGAAGCTATTGGAAATAGATATAGTATTTGGCAGAATGCAAATAAGATGGCTCTCTTAAATTTCGGAGGAGTTGGCATTCCTATCATGGACACTGCCAAGGATACTCTAGAAAATATTGGAAAACAATTTACTGGATCTTCTAAGGCTCTCATTATTAGTCTTTCTGTCCAACTATTTGGGATGCGATTTGAGGTAAACTCTGGTGTTCAAGAGTTCATTATGAAGATGTCTGGGCTAGTTTTTCAGCTTAGAGATTTTGATGAATTTCTGGTGAATGTTGTCGTGTCCTCTCTCCCAAAATCGTTTGAAACTTTTGTGGTGAAATATTAATGACCTCATTAATCAGTGTGTTTTAGAGGAAGAAAGGTAAAAGGGAAGATAGAATCTTCACATTTAGCTATGTTGGTACCAAAGAAAGCAAAAAGTTTCAAGAAGCAAGGAAAGAAAAAGGCAAGTTATCAACAAAGTAATTCCAAGGCACAAAAGATGGAGCCAAAGAAGAATATGGAGTCAAAGGATGACGAGCTTTGTTTCTACTGCCAGCAGTCAGGGCATTTTAAGAATAAATGTATAAAGGTAAAAGAACAAAGTATCCTTAGTTTGTTCAGAAGTGAATATAGTTGATATCCCATCTAATACCTGGTGGGTGGACTCTGGGTGCACTGTTCACATTTCGAACACTTTGTAGGGGTTTCAGAACGCACGGATGGTTGAGGACGAGGACATCTTCATCGATATGGGGATTGCAGAAAAATCTAAAGTTTTAGCAGTTGGAACATTTAGACTTGTTTTGAGCACTGGTTATATTTTGGACCTTGATCATACACTTTATGCACCTTTTGTGAGCGTAATCTACTTTCTATTTCGACACTTGATGCTATTGGTTGCTCTTTTACATTTGGTGCTAGTTTATTATCTATTATTTATCGGTCAAATGTTATTGGCTCTACTATATGTGTTGATGGACCATACAGACTCAGTCTAGACAAGTCTTTTGTCAATTCCTTACTGTCTTTAAATGTTGAGTTAATTCTTCCAAGTAGAGTTGACAGAAAGAAAGATCGTCTAGATGAGTCTTCCTTGTTATTATGGCATCAGAGATTGGGCCATATATCCAAGGCTCGTTTAGAAAGATTATTTCAAGAAGGTGTATTGCCTATGATTAATTTTAATGACTTGGAAGTCTGTGTGGATTGTGTTAATGGAAAACAGACATGACAACCATTTACCAAGGCTTCTTAAAGTAGACTATTACAAATTATCCGTACTGACATTTGTGGACCATTTACTTTGGCAACAAGAAGTGGTCATAGGTATTTCATTACTTTTGTAGATGACTATTCCAGATTCGGATGTTTCTATTTGATTGATCAAGAGTCAGATGTTTTTGAGACTTCCAAAATATATGAAGTTGAAGTTGAAAATCAACTAGATAGAAGGATTAAAATCTTACGGTCTGATGATTGTGGAAAAGAATATGAGCTAAGTCACTTCACAAATTTCCTAAAGGAGTCGAGTATTTTTCATCTGATTACAATTTCTCATATGCCCAGTAGAATGGAGTTGCAGAAAGGCGAAACCAGACTCTTATGGACATGCTTAGGAGCATGATGAATGGTGCATCATTATCCATTTATTTTTAAGGTGAGGCCCCTTGAAAAGAGTTGTTTATATTCTGAATCGAGTTTCAACTAAAACCGTTCCAAATACCCCTTATAAGCTTTGGACTGGTAAGAAACCTAGCTTGAATCATTTGCCTAACCAAATTATCAAAGATTTAGATTATGATCCTGCTCACGTAGTTGTTGATGCTATAAAGGGACCCAAAGACCACAAAGAAATTACATATCTACTATATCTAATGATTATGTTGTTTATTTGGAGGAGACCCTCTCTGCCTATTGTTGATGATCATGATCTTTCTCGTAAGCTATGAAGCACTAGAGCTCAAAAGAAATGGATGATTGCAATGAAGGAAAAATTAAAATCTATGGAGCAGAACTTCATTTGGAGTTTCATAAACTTACCCCAAGGAGTAAGGCCATTGGTTGTAAATGGGTCTTTAAGACCTGGAGGGGCACTGATGGGAATATTGAGAAGTCCAGGGCACGCCTTGTAGCTAAAGGTTTTACTCAACAAGAAGGTATTGACTAAGAGGAGACATTTCTCCTGTTTTGAAGAAAGATTCCTTTAGTATTTTAATGGCACTTGTTGCGCATTTTGACTATGAGTTACATTCAAATGGATGTGAAAATTGCTTTTTTGAATGGGGACCACCAAGAAGATATTTATATGAAACAACCTGAAGGTTTTGTATCTATAGGAAATGAAAATAAGTTCTGCAAGCTAAATAAGTCATTGTTTGGACTAAAGCAGGCTTCGAGACAGTGGTACTTAAATTCCATACTACTGCTTTGAATTTTGCCTTCAAGGAAGATGTGGCAGATAGCTGTATATATGCAAAGATTAGTGGGAGAAAGGTAATTTATATGATACTATATGTTGATGATATCCTTCTGGCTAGTAATGATTTGCCACTGTTACATGAAGGATCTAGGTGTTACCTTGTATGTTCTGGGGATTCAGATCTATCAAAATCAAAAGTTGAAGTTTTTGGGATTGTCTCAAGAAGCTTATATCCAAAAAAAATTTAAGAAGATTCAAGATGGCTAATTGTTCCGGTGGAGACTCTCCCATTGTGAAGGATGACATTCTCAATCTCTTCCAATGCCCAACCAATAATCTTGAAAGAGAGGAGATGAAAGATTTTCCTTATGCCTTAGCTGTTGGAAGTTTCATGTATGCCATGGCTTGCACCAATCCACATTTGTGTTTCGCTGTTTGGAATTTTTTTTGGTAGATATCAAACTAATACAGGGAAAGAACATTGGAAGGCAGCTAAGAAAGTGACGAGGTATTTACAAAAAAACTAAGCATATAATACTGGTATATGGCCATTCGAATTCGTTAGAAGTTGTTGGATATTCTGACTCTGATTTCAAAGGGCGTGAACATACCCAAATGTCAACTTCTGGTTACATCTTTATGCTACCTGGTGGAGTTGTCTCCTGCAAAGTCACAAGTAGATGTGCACTACTTTGTCGACTATGGATGCATAGTACATTGCATATTGTGAGGCAACTCGACATGCAGTTTGGCTAAACTACTTTGTAACAGATTTGCTAGTTGTGCATTCTGTGTCCAAGCTAATGTATTATGACAACATAATGGCAATATCTCTAACCAAAGATGCTCGAAATCATGCTCACGCACATCAATATCATTTTGTTCGTGAGAAAGTTGTAGAAAAAGAAATAACACATATCATCAGAGAACATGTTGGCAGATCCGATGGCTAAAGGCCTAACGATTGAAGTATTTCAACACCATGTGACTGATATGGGTGTTAGGGATGTGAGTGATTTGTTCTAATTTCTTATTCAAATTTTGTGGATCTTATTATATTTCTCGTTGCTATGCACACGTTATTTATGTGAATGGTTTTTCATTCAGTTATTTTTATGCATCATGTGATTATCGTTACGTGTACACATTTGATTCCTGATTGGGAAGTTGATCCTTAGATTCATGGATCTAGCTCCCGAGTAAGAGATGGCTCATTTGGCTTAGTGAGCAGGAGTTTATGGAGTTTATGAAGGATTGCTCACAGGGAGATCTAGGTGATTAATGAGAACTCCAAAATGTTTGGGTATTCAAAGTGATTGGGCATCACTTGTGGAATCCTTGCCTAGATGGCACTACTATGCACGTGATAGGTCTCAACCACATGATTTTGACATCTAGGGACACGTGTCAGTGCTACATGTGAAGAAGTTGTGACCATTCTAGGAGCTCAATTGTACTACTTTGTTGCAAGATTGTCGTATGTTGCACAGTCATACACGTTTGGATGCATAGAGATGACATTTGAATAGTCACCTTTATATTAGATAAAGGTTGGTATTGCATAATAGCTTACAATTTTCTATATTAGGTGACTAAGAGATTTTTAAATCCAAGATTCGGTTTGAACTCTTTTAAAATTAGCTATTATTTGATTCACATGATTATTATAATCTTATTTTCAAGGGTGGCCACTCGACCACATGTTTTATTATGGACTGGATATTTTTGTGTGATGATTTTCTAACGGACCAAGTGGGAGATTGTTAGGCATGGTCCGTTGAAAAATAAATTAATTTTAATAAAAACAACCAGTTCATTTAATATAATACTAGCATGTGAATCACGAGAACTTGGGTAATAAATTTGCAGTTTGCTTGTGTGTGGACATCTTTTGAGCACATGGTTAAAATTAAGTGTTCATTGATGGGCTGAACTCTTAATTATACTTTCATACCCACACCTAAATAAAGGCCTATTGGGAAGGGATTCCCCATCAACCATCGTAGAGGCATTGTGGGTGAGGTGGACTTAAGGTTTGGCATTAATAACTTTAGGTGAGAAGAACAAATCCATATTAAAGGTGATTATGGATTCATTCATGCGTAACAAGACTCAAGGCACTAACTGCTAACATGTCTACTGTTTATTCATTCTATTGGTTAGCTTAGTTTATATTTCATGTTGCTAATGCGATTTAATATCATACACTGAATCCAGTTTGTATCTGGTCGGTTCCGCTACGGTTTTGTAGACCAGACTTGTAAAACAACAATTATGACATTATTTAGATTGTTGAATTTGTTTCCTACTTTTCTGGAAATATAAAGGATTACTCTTCCAATCGAATGCATATATTTCGTTGTTGTTGTTGTTTCATTGTTTCTTATAATCTGGCACTTCCTCATGTTAGATTTTGTAAAATGTTTCGCATTGTGGGCTTCTGATTGTGTATGTCTAAGATATTCCATATTTAAATTGTGATGTTTTTGTTACAGCAGCTGAAGTTAACACACATCCCAATCGATACTTGATGATCGCAACCAGTGGAGGCTTAAATCAACAAAGAACAGGGGTAGCATTCTTGAACATTATGTCATTTTCAGCTGAAGAAATGGAAAATTTTCTCTTAATTTTTTGTCATCCTTAAAGACATTTCTGTTGTGCTAAGCTTAAAAACTTGGTTTCTAAGTATATATTTATCAGAGGTTTTAGCGAACTGAGAAATGGTAAATGAGAAACGTTCCACTTAAGCAAATAAATAATGATAAAAGTTTAGTAACAAATGATTCAGGCACTTCAATGAAAGTGTTAACTTGAGAGTATTTTTTTTTTTCTGATTGACGAAATGTCAAGTATGAAACCTAGTTTTTTTTACATAAAGGAAACCTGATTGGTTATCTCTAGCCATAGATTTTACTACTTTTTAGTATTGATTCTAGCCGTTGAATCCTGTACTAAGCAATACCCATGAGTTGACATGACTTGCTAACAACTTAAGAAATAATGCATTAAACTTAGGCCAGAAATTTATTGAATGCACCCTTACACACGATAGTTGTTGTTCTGCAGTTCCCCAATTTCAAATGCTCATCCTCGTACTTGAGTCTCCTATTAATGTTCGTGCCTGTCTCTGTCCCCTTGACACGTGCATTCCTATAAAACAGTAGAAGAAAAAACGGATTTTCCATTATGCAAATACTTTCTTAGGGATTTTCAAGAGTTACAGTGAACATCTAGGACTGTTTGAGCAGCTCTTATCAATCTGAAAGACTGTTTGGTGCACGTCACTGAAAGGTTACAAGACAAAGATGTAAGAAAGTTTTTCGCTTGAATTTTTCATCTTTCATATTTTTTTGTTCCTTTTCCTCTTGGTGGGTAAGCTGGAGTCTCACGACCTCATGGTTGCAGTAGGGAATGTCAGAACTTTCATTTTGCTTGGAGTTTATTAATCTCTTGAGTAAAGTTTTATGCCTCTCGGGCCTTCTTTTCTCATACTTTGATGAGAAAGGAAGTCTACCTTGATGGTTCTTTTACGTGTTTGCAAACTATTAGATGTATGAATTTTATACATCTTTGTGGCCATAAAAATGAGGAGTAAATTGCTTAATATGTACCTTTAACTATGGTATTTCCAAGCGAATAGTTCACAACAATGATTGGTCTCATAAGTGATAATTAGATCCACAGAATCACCTATCCTACATACAATGGCGGAGCCAGTATTTTGTTCAAGGGTAGGCAAGGCGGCAAATGATGGTCAACCGACAATTTCCGAAACTGCTGGTGACATCTTTAATTGACAGAATTAACCCTACATAGAAATGGGGCATTTTAGTAATTTTGATTGTAAAGCCTCATCAACTTTTTTAATTATTCTTTAGTGCTGGGAGTAAATCTTTAATGACGGACATTTGTCATCAATGTTGATGACAGACCACAGTATGAGCCACGTGGCATACTCTTAGAGACAATAACTGTATGGATGTTGGGCCCATCCCTAGGTAGACCAATAGACCAAAACTCGATTAGGGATTTCTAACCATTGGATTGGAGTCTTTTTCATAGGTTTATTTTTAACCATGGGATTCGAGCATTATTTGGGATTTTATACCAGTGCTGGAGAGCTAATTTTTTTTCACCTAAGTAGCACGTATGTAAAACTGATTCCAACGATCCCATCAATTAGTTCTTTTGGATGGTTGATGAAAGCAAGAAACTACCTATGATGGTCCACATGGTTATACTGCTCATGACTGCATCTACAATTGACACATACAACCTGTCAATTCTTTTTGATGTTCACTTTTCATCATTATCGCTAGTGGCCAAAATTTGGCGACCATTGCCTCTCCACTTCTCAAGTACCCCTGAAAATGTCAGTCAATTGACAATCGTGGTCCATTTCAATGTTGGAACCCTAGTTTTTGAAGTCCCCCTCCCAAAATGCCCCACATGGAGTACTCTTTAAGGACCACTGACCTTAAGGATGTTTGGTCCACCTCTTGATGGATGTACACATCAAAATCAATTTAATTGGTGATTTATATTTATTGGATTTAGCATTTTAATAGCGTGATTTTTGGCTGTTGGTTTTTTTGAGCATTGTTTTTGGGGGGGTGCCAAAATATAACTGTTAGAAATCATTGATCAAGCTGATCTTTGGTATGTTGGTCCACCAAACATCCATAAGGTTAGTAGGCCCTAAAGTGAGCTCCATGTGGCATTTTTGGAAGGGGGAGACAGCAAATATTTTATCTAAGTTGACCACCCTCGACCCCCCTGGCTCTGCTACTGCCTCCATAGTAGTTTTTGAATTAGTTCTTGGGTGCAGAATGATTTGATTGGTACATGAACTTCTATGATTAGATTGCTGATGACAGACTTATTATCCTATTACTATACAGATAACAGATGCTGTTGTTGCAGCCCGCATTTTGAATGCTACGCTTGTTGTTCCAAAGCTGGACCAGAAATCTTTTTGGAAGGATACCAGGTTTGTTGTGAGCAATATATACTCTCACATTTTGCAGTTAACAGATTATTATTAGTTCTGATTGTTCTAATCCAAAGAGTGGAATATTTTGTGCACTGATTTGTGATATGATGTATTCTGCAGCAACTTTGCAGAGATCTTCAATGTTGATTGGTTTATATCATTTCTCTCTAAAGATGTTAAGATCATAAAGCAGCTGCCCAGAAAGGGAGGAAAAGTTATGACTCCATATACCATGCGTGTTCCTAGGAAGTGTACTGCAAGATGCTATCAAAATCGTGTGTTACCCGTCCTTTTAAAAAGGCATGTAAGTGATCAATTCCCTAAAAGCTGCACAGTTTCATTTTTATAGGAAATTTCTGGGCTTATATTTTGTATTCCATCATTCACCGTTGGTTGTTTGGTTTTGTGATTGCATCTAGCGAAGATTGCTAACTAATCACTTGTTTATACCTAAACAGAAGTTGAGTCTTTGTTCAACAATATTATATTCCATAAGTGTGCCATAATGGGTGAATGTAAATCAATTTACCTAGACTGCAAATAGATAATGCATAGCATTGTGTCAGCAATAAATTCAAGTTTTGGTCTGTTAGCTTCAGCTAGCCGACTAAAATCTGGACTTGCCTGTGAAGATCTGATATAAGGTTTGTGTCAAAAGAATGAACTTCTCTTTTAACTGATAAGTCATACGCACACACACACGTAATGCAATTTGCATGGCAGAATATGACTTAAATATCCTAATTACTATAGGGGTAGAATCAAATGGAATAGTGAATTTTACAATTTTCAGATTTTTGTTTAGAAATTTATAAAAATCTAAAACATGCAGACAATAATATTTGATTGTCCATCTAATATATTAATCTTATTATTTTAAAAAGATTGTCCATCCATATCCATCAACTACTATTATGAAGGCTAAGGTTATTTAACAAAATATGATATGTCAATTACTATTCAGGTTCAAATTCAAGTGACACATGCATCTGGGTTATAATATCAAAAAATATTACACAAATAAGTCTACAAGTGTTAGAGTATTAAGCATCACAGATCTCTATGTCATCATTGTCATCCTTAAGGTAAGTGTTGTTGCACTCTTCTGATTCCTGGGATTCTGATAAGGAGCATATTCTTCTTACCATCATGTTTCTTGTTTTCCTAGTTCTTTGAGTTCCCTAGGGCCTATGAAAGAGTAGACATTTAAGAACTTACCATTTATTATTTATGAGATTAAACTACAAAAAGCATGATAAAAGGTTTTCTAATTCTGACATGTGTTGAGCACTAGAGCCCTTTTGTTCTATAAAACAGTTGTGTCAATTTATGTGATGGTGTCAATAGCAAGGGCCAGATATTCCTTCTCAGTTACCCACTCATTTTCAAAGTCCATCTTTTATAAGTAAATTGGATTAAGCTCTTGCTTCTCTGCCATGTGCTTTCTATGATGTAGTGATGTACTGTGTTTATTTCTCCTTTATTAGCTTCACACATTAAGATTTTTAAGATATATTGCAAAAAAAAAGGCTATTTAATCCTTTAAAGTACAAATAGTAGTATGATCACATGATAAGTAAATAACAAATTGATATTCCTTGAACTGAATATACAAGGCCTTTAATATGTCCAAGTTGAATGTTGATTGAATGCAATATTTTACTGTCATTCATTGGACCTCCCTCTTTGAGGGTTTTCCAAAAGTTCTAGCGTTTTCTCTTCAAATTTATTCTGTTTTATGATCCTCCATGAGCATCAGGAGGAGCTCAATTGTGATTCAACTGGCTAGCATAGCATCAGATTTTATTGGGGAAGCTTGCCCTAGTGATTTTGGCATTTTGCACAGGTCTATGGTCTTGATTATGGCTGACGATTTGTACTCCAGATCGGGTTTTTGAATGAATTTATATTTGATATTCATTTTTTTCTGTGGAGAATTGGAGGTCTCAGTTGAAATATTTTGTGACACTTGTGTTTCCTTTTTATGACAGGCTGTGCAGCTAACCAAGTTCGATTACAGGCTTGCAAATAAGTTGGATACAGATTTACAAAAGCTTAGATGTAGAGTTAACTACCATGCTTTGAAATTCACTGATCCTATACTTCAAATGGGTAAACAATTGGTCCAGAGGATGAGGATGAGAAGTAGGCATTTCATTGCCCTGCACCTGAGGTAGAGTTCATCTTTTGTGACAATGTTGGTCTTGGTTATCAATATGATTTGAAGTACTTTTGTTACCTTTCCCCGTGTGCCTTAATTTCATGGTTTTAGGTGTCTGAGACAGAGTGACTCAGGTGAGTCAACTCGGTCTTGGCAGCTACCGAGTCTTATTGTCTATTGTCTCGGCCGAGTTGGTCCCGAAACCGGGTTGACTCGTGCCAATGCCCAAGACCGAGTTTTAGATCATGCTTATTTTACCATCATGTATGTAATTTACTTGATGTTATAGAATTTATTTTGCAAACGAGATGATATGACCACCCTGGGATCGTTATGATAATTCTCTACAGCATACTTAATATACATGTCAGAGATTCAGATCGTCCAATCAAGGGCCACTAGTGAAAAAAGTTATTCTGATAGAATAATTAGGATCAGTCATTTGAGTGATTTTACTAGTCTCTAGCTGTACAAGAACTGGCCCTTCAATTATTGAGCATGTGTGCAACTTCCATGATAGAGAAACTTAGGGTTGTTATGTTATAATGGTCCTGTGGTTAGCTATCACATCCTTTGTTTCTATGAAATTGTGCAAAGACAACTGATAGAATATGAAGAGTTTCGTGCTGGAGTCAGTTTCGTTTTTTTGTGACAGGTTTGAGCCTGACATGCTTGCATTCTCTGGATGCTATTATGGTGGCGGAGAAAAGGAAAGGAGAGAATTGGGTGCAATACGCAGGAGGTGGAAAACCTTGCATGTAAGGCTCAACAGTTTGAATGTTTGGTCAAACAGCATGCAACCCTTAGGACATACAAGCATGGCTGATGTCTTTTTTATTGATATGCAGACAAGCAACCCGGACAAGGAACGGAGGCATGGAAAATGCCCACTCACTCCAGAGGAGGTTGGTCTTATGCTGAGAGCTTTAGGATTTGGCAGTGATGTTAACATCTACGTGGCATCTGGTGAAGTATATGGAGGTGAAGAAACATTGGCACCTCTCAAAGCACTCTTCCCTAATTTCCATTCAAAAGAGACCATAGCCAGCAAGGAGGAATTGACACCGTTCTCCTCATTTTCTTCCCGAATGGCTGCACTTGATTTCATTGTTTGCGATGAGAGTGATGTATTCGTGACCAACAACAATGGTAACATGGCTAGAATGTTAGCCGGTCGAAGGTATGATGTCGTTTTGTTTTCTTTGGCTCATTACATAGGACAGAGTATCTCAATTTGTTAATTGATTTGTCCACACCCTTGTTTGTTCATCAGGAGATACTTTGGACACAAGCGTACAATTCGTCCAAATGCTAAGAAACTGTATTCTCTGTTTTTGAACCGAGCTAACACGACCTGGGAAGCATTTGCCTCTAGGGTTCGTACTCATCAGAGAGGCTTCATGGGAGAGCCAAATGAGGTAAGGCCAGGCAGGGGGGAATTTCATGAAAACCCCTCGACCTGCATCTGTGAAGATTCTTCCAAGGCAAAAGCAGAGTCGGGTTCCCAGAGTCTGACTAAGGTCAGTCAAAGAAATGGGAAGGGGAATAATGCGAGCAAGAATATTGGCGAATCAACTGATGATCAGTTTACAGATGATGAGCCAGACTGGCCTGATACAGATTATGGGGAGAATCAAAGTGGGCATCAAGAGAAAGAACTGTCCAACGTAACGGATTTGGACTACAATTTGTTTGTCAAATCTGAGGAACAACCTGAGTTGGAAGAGATGCTTTCTGACTAAATGTAGCTGCCTTCCCCCTTGATAGGAATTTTTCTTGTACCTAACCCATTTTTTTCATCAAATTCTTTGAACCCGTCCTTGTCACCCTTTTGATAGTTCACTTCTCTGAAGAATGCCTTTGACCAAAGCTGCTGCAGTCAACCTTTTGTACATAAAGCCTCAGCAATAGAGCTGTACCATGTCCCATTTTCATGAACCTTGGCCCAAATATTCCAGAGCTTCCATGGATGTGGATGAGAGGGACATGTTTTGGGGGTTTTGTAGTTGAGAAACAGCCTCTGTAATTTTGAGGCAAGGCATTGATGAGGATTTTGTGACAGGGAGGAGGAGAAGGGGTGGTGAGGTTGAGGTTTTGTACAAGGCTTTTCAAAAGTGAGGTTATTGTTATTTGGTAGAAAACATTCAAAAGTGAGGTTATGGTGTATCACACAATGATAACAACAAAAAGAAAATGGTCTATAGTATTACACAATGCTTGTTATGGAAATTACATTATTTATCGTCTGCGCGATCTAATAAATGGGCCATCTGATCCATCTAGACGATGGCACTTTTGGTCACTCCAAATTGAAGTGCCACCTTTTTGGACTTGCTATAGTTCTAAAATGAACTATTTGATGATACCAAGTTCCCAACCATGGTCTAAAAAACTGCTATATGATAATGCTCCAAAACCGTTGTAATATTTGCTAAAAAGGCCAGAAACCAAAAAAAAATGGACTTCATGATACGACAAAAATGTCCGGTATCCATTATTTTGCAGTTTATCTTATGTTATTTAAAAAAAAACTATTTTTTAACTATGTAGCGACCCATAAAAAAAAAAAACACGAGCTGTGATGTAACAAGCTGTTTTTGTTACTCACCGCTGCCATCTGGACCCACTGACCGCATTGGCGTTTAGCCTACCCGTTGGTGGATATACACCAAAAGTCATCATGATTGATTATCTCTAGCCATTAGATGTTAGTACTTTTTAACCCCCATCTTTGAAATTTGACATGCCCCCACAATTTGAAAAGCTGACATACTCACTAGTGTAAAGGTCTAACAATGGGATGAGGTCATGTGGTGAGTGCAAGGATAACGCACCCGGTTCACGATGGCAAAAGCGAGTGCTTTCAAACAAGTAGTGCCTGATTTGGGATTGATCACAAGAAGTAGATCACTATCGTGGGCTTCGAAGTGTCGTTGGCATGCTAACAGACCTTGTAATGGTTGGGTGCCAAAAGCCTTGGTATAGATATATACGAGTGCCAAGCCTCATTTTCTCTCTTGACAGAGAGGACATTCCTCGCACTCTTGGGTCACAGTGTCTTCTTGCTGTAAATCTCATGGTAAAGGAACTTGTGATGCAGCCAAGACGATGATAAGTTGATGATTTGCACTCACAATATAGAGGAATAAAAGGAATGCTAGCTAGCAACTCTTTAATGGAGTTGCAAACAAGCAACTCTGAAAACAGACAAGAAATCAATTACCACTTTAAAGCCAAAACTGGAGTTGGGGCACACCCTTCAAACGCCCTTCATCAACAGTGATCACGTAGGAGGTTCATCATCAACATGGAACACTCTTAAAGATTACTGACCGTATGGATGTTTGACTCATCCTTAGGTAGATCTACATACAAAAAATCAGCCTAATTAGTGATTTACAACCTTTGGATCTGAGTGCGCTAAAGAATGCTATCCACAGTTAAAAAACCATGGAAAGGACTATTTCAATCGGAGAAAAGTTACTAATAAGGTTGAATTTCAGTATCCAAGTCCAGCTAGGGATGGGCCAAACATCCATATGGTAAGTGGTCGCAAAGAGTGTCACATGGCTCAGATCCGTCATAACGTTGATGATCCCCTACAATCACTCACGTGGATTGGTCCTCTGGTGATGGACGGTTAAACCATTGGAATCTCTTGGTCCGCCGTCTACCACAACCATTTGATTTGGGGATTTGGTTTTTGGCCCAAACCCTTGTTCCAAGGTTGAAGACAAAGGGTACTTTCATCATTTGATAAAAAAAATTGGTGGTCAACTTGAGTCAACACTGCTCAAATGATAGTGGACCAAGTCCTAAGGGATATGTCAGCTTTTTCACAAGGGGCATGTCAAATTGCATCCATTGTTAGGCCACAACTATTTAGTCCCGGTACTACAGGAGTTTTTTTTTGGGACACCCACAACTTACCTGCACACACCAAAAGTTGAAGAGGTAAAAAAAAAAGGAAAAAAACCGAACAAAGACGAGGAAGCACCACCAACGTTCTCTTCTTCATCACTGCCCACCGCCATTGGCTAGCGCCCACCGGACACCACTAGAACCGAGAGAGAGAGAGAGAGACGTACCTGGGCGGGCCTCTTCTTCTTCTTGGTGGGCCTCCTCTTCTTCTTCTTCCATCTGCTGGTGTTTTTTTTGGGGGTGCATCTTATTTGCACACCATTTCACACAAAAGGTGTGTGCAACTATGAAAATTTTGTGTGCAAATAACACCACCCTTTTTTTTCATTCAAGCAGACTTTTACAAGTTTAGTTTAGAAATAACTGGTTCTAATGGTTTCCTATCACCTATATAATTTCATTACCCAAAGAAAAATAACAATAAACATGAGAAATTGCAATCTGTTTACACTAAGTTTGTTGGGTTTTTTTGACAATCAGATTATAAATATTGCTATTGCTTATCTCATCTTTGAATCCATACATATCTCCGGAGTCCGGACAAATTGAATAGGAGAGGTAAAAGGATGTCCTCATCTTTCATCCTTGTTTGTACGAACTATATCAGTAGCTAAGCAGTTTCCTGTGTGGGGGAAAGAAAAAGTCACATTCCTCATCAACCAAATTCACACAGACTAGTGTTTTTAAACAAAGGCACCAAGTTGATAGTAACCAAGTATGGAGGTGTTGAAAATCAAATGAATGAATAAATTGAAAAGCAATGGGTTCTACTGTTTTGTTACAGAGTGAGTCCTTTACCATAAAAATGGAGTAAAATAAATATTTCCAACTACCTAGAAGAAGAAAAAAATGAACATGAGAAGCAAATCTTCATAGTGAATAGGGGGGAGGGGACCCCGGTGGTTCATCGCCTGGAGGTGGTGGAGGTGGTGGCCCAAACTCAAGATTTGGGTAGACACCAGGTGGTCTCTCTCGAGGCTGGATGGATAACAACTGGCTAGAATCGCCGACAACGTCTGCCCATCCATAATGAGGTTCAGCCCTTCATAAGATATTTAAATTTTGTCAATTTAGGCTTAACAGAAGACTCAAACAAAAATTTGAATCCTTACTCCCATGTATTGTGCAAAGCTTTTGGGGTGTCATATGTTAACTTGCTATTTGCCGATATACCCAATTTAAGTTATTAAGCAGAATAAGACTTACTCATAATAGGTTTCCTCATCCACAACGATATCCCAGCTTTCACCTGTTGTGCTTTTACCGTATTTGTGCACTTTTCTGATTCAAATAAAATAGGCGCATAAGTCTTTAATAGAATATGAGAAACAACTCGATAAACAAAGCCTGTGCCTACACAACTGGAACTTGATTTTGTAAAAATATGGGGAGCACAATTGCTTGAGCGTCAGTAATTGAACTCAATATTTCAAAAAAGTCAACCCCAAGGGTTGGGCGGAGATGGCCAGGACCACACCTCAGGAAGCGGAGGTTTTGAGTTCGAATCCCAGCCTAGGAGCCACCCCCAGGGATTTATCCCGGTTTTACCTGGCTCGTGTGGAAGGGGTACACCTGTGCCCCGTGGGATTAGTCGGGTGCTCTAAGAGGCCCGGATACCCTCATGCATAAAAAACATATTTCATAAAAGTCTGTCCGCGAAAGCACATTTCTGTAGTTTGAGTTGCATACCCATTCCCAAAGTGCTCTTCACCCCACGTCCTGGACCAACCTAGAAATGAGACAAAATAAATTGAGACCTAACCATGTTAATTAGTTGACCCTGTACAGTTGGGACAAGGCTTATGATGATAATGATGATGACCTAACACATGAATTATATAAGAAAATGGAAAATAAGTGGAAACATATGAACTATTTATAAAGTCAAGACAAGTGTATTGACGTGATATCACAGTAATTATACTAGAACAATAACATTCTGTTCTATCCTATGATACCCGGATACCTGTACATGGCCATTGTACCAGTATCGACACGATGCGACACGGATACGGTACGGGGCACGGTATGGATATGGTTGAAAATGTATCCGAGTATTTACATTTTGATTTTCTTTTTTTTTTTAACCTAAAAATTAGAAAAAATGAAAAGGTCTTTGTAATCTTCATTCATTTGAACTACAAATCTTTCACAAGAGACTTTATAAATATATCAGATAAGATAAATCATATATGGATCTGGATACCCGCACCCATATCCGTGTCTTAGATTTTAGAAAATATCGAGTCGTATCCCCACGTCCCGTATCCGGGCATTATAGGTTCTACCATTGTAAGGTTTAATTTGCTTGAACTTGTACAATTGAGTAAAAAGTTGTTATGCAAAATCATTTCAAGCTGTTATGAACCTTGTGGCTTTTGGCATCTTACAAAAATACCTCACGATTACCATTCCTCCAACTTATATTATACAGGGTAGAACATTTTTCTATACTTCGGCAGGACAAGTAAAAAAAATCAGTAAAGAAAAAGTTATTTGCAATGGATCTTAAAACATCATTCATATGGGAATATGTAAAGCTTCAACAGGAAATGCATTTTTGGATATCTATTATGGAGTTCATTTACTAATTTATGATGACAAATGAAATTCAGGATTGCTTTTTGGATAAATGGTCTATTTCAATCATATATTGCATCTACTTAATTGCATTTCTATAACTTTGCAAGAACAATGATGGATAGACATAGTCTAAAAATTAAAAATGATAATTTAATTATGAAGGGAATAGACATACGATCACCAGTGGATGATACATGCCACGTCTCTCCTTGACGTGAACCTATGCCAGCAAAGAATTTGTCTTCCCACTTGTCCCCCCATTTTGTTCCTAGTTCGGTCTCTGCCCATTTGTCTGTCCTGAGAAAAGGAAGAGAAAAGGATATTAGTGCATGATTCCATATTCCCACATTATACCTCAATGTGCAAATCTACAACTGAAAGAAAAATCCTTTCCATTGAAAGGTTGTGAACGTTCGACTGTAAATAATAATTATCACTACCAGTCTTTTCAACCAATAAACAGATGTGAACATAATACAGAGATGAATATAATGACAACTGCATTCAAACCAGAAGCAAAACTTTAAGAGAAATATTTTAAATTTTCTAGAGTATGCTACAAATACTAAAACGGTATCCAGTTTGATAAATGTAACACATTGATATCAAATAGTTGCATTGTATACTGAAAAGGGAACATCATGACCTGTGTAACAAGGACATCCATTCTCCCATATTTGGCCATGTTGACCCCTATCGACACAGATACTAATGTCAATACATCCAGACACATCCTGATACGTCCGGAAATGTCACCTTTTATTAATGATTTTTTCTAAAAGAGAGCATACACTACTTTAATATGTTTTCTTTTACTTTTCATATGATTCTTTCCTTATTTTTATCAGAAAAACCTTCTACCTTAAATAGAACTAAAATATTATATTAAAATACATGTGAATGGACGTATCTGCATTTTGCTCTCCTTGAAGCTTGAAGGTGCCATGCCAGATACCTTGTATATGTGTGAAGACACAGTACACGTATGTGCCATTGTTACATAGGTTAGGACTCATTACTTGATGAACAAATATCATGCATTCTTAAAGATCTAGATAGATAAATTCAGATGAATGGTAAACCTTATCAATAGTATATTCCTATGCATTACAAAATGCTCTCATTTTAAACGTTACAGGCATAGTTGTTATCTTAAAAAAACTGTGACATGTCATAATTATCCTTTGTAATTTTTTGAAGCAGAATATACTGTTAAACAGATTGATTCGTTTTCTTTGCACATATTGAGCTGCATTGAGATCTTCCTTTATGAATACTAATTCTCTAAAGCTCTGTATCCCTGTTTCACAAAGTATGGGTAATCGGTGCACTTTTCCCTTTGAGTCAAGTTCTGGATAGGCATTGTTAAAATAATGAACCGACCATCTAGTGAAATACTTTTTGTATTACTGATTCGTGTTAGCCTACTTGTACCTCAGTTTTGCAAGTGTTAAGCACCGTCATAAATGGTTTATGATCTATTAAGTAGCAAGATCTATTCTCTATCTGAACCCATAATGCAAAAACAATAATTTGGGTACAATCAACTTTGGTCACTCCTGTATCTTATTTGATACATCCAGTTGTAACCCAAACAATTAACTTGTTCACCAATCCAAAAAAAAAATTAACTTGATCCTTTCAACCGTATTTATATACTCGTACATGGCTAACAGTTGGTTCTAAATTACAAACACAGCAACCCTGTCGACCCCCCCCACCCTTATTTTTCCTTTACTCAAAACAAGACCTCGGGGAGTACCCATACTTTTACTACTGATTGAAACCTCTACTACAACAATTCTACCAGTTATGTAGGATGTTTTCTTCCCAATCTCTTCAGCATTGTAAGGTTCTGATTTAAATCTCTCATTCAGGCCTTTGTTAAGGAGATTATTGGCAAAAGCAGAAGAGTTTAGAGTCAAGTTGTACCATCTTAAGGACATCTCTTGGGAAATTTGACATAAAGTTCAGAAAAAATAGAAAGTTAAATTCCTCAGCATAAGAGTCAGAAAACTTGATTATGTAACAATTCAAGGCTCCTCATTGCACTGTTTTGTTTCCTACTAGATGTCAACATTTTGAAGTGGCATTGTCAATCCATGGATCGTATTGTTAGTCTATTGCCAAACTTGATGAAAGACATATTTTCTGTTATTGGGTTATCCAGTAAGTGTAGCCAAACTTTTCCACGTATATCTGCTGAAATACTGGATTTGCAGATGCACAAGGGGTGTTAAAAATTATTTTTATCCACTTAAATACTTTAAATAAGCATATATAATCAAATTGTATGAAAATCACAAGTTTGGGATAAACTATCATAATAGCAGCATTATATTGCACAGCATTGACATACATGATTGATGGTAGTTAGGTTGCAAGTAACACAAAAATTATAAAATCATACAACATGCACATTTTACATCATCATACCAGCATAATGGTTATCATATTATACATAGCACTAAATAAATGATATGCAACATTTTGTATCTCTCAGGTAGTAGTTAATTTATGTACTGAAATTTACATGGTATTCTGATATGACAAGGCACTTAATTGTCATCATTCTGATAAGATAATAGTCACTAAATTGTCATCATATTTCCATTGGACATGCGTATCCATGTCTATACAAATCATTACGCATAACTGCACCGGGTTTGACATGGAAACCTAGTGCTGGAAGTTATGTCTATTTTCCTTATTCACGAAGAAAATAAGATATGAATATGACCAAATAAATACACCAAACTTTGCATGATTTGCATCATGTCTAAATCAATAGGAGAAAGAGAATTTTAGAAAACCATTTCATGACAGATCCTCTTCCATCATAGTGCTCTCCCCACTTCTCCCACCATGATTGTTCATTCAATCTACCATACTTATGTGCCCCTTTTTCTGTCCAACCTTTAGCATCGTATTTCTCCCACCTGAAGGCAGAGTAAATGCAACATTAATATATATTGCATATTCAAAAGTTAATCAAGAGTTGTATATATTGAGATTATGAAAATGAAGAGGTTCACTGAAAGCTGTCCTCACCATTTCTCATACCATCCAGCATTTTCACTGCCTGATTTTGCTTGTTTCTCTGCACTCCGCTCTATCCTTGCCAGGTTACTGCAATTTGAAAATGGCCATGGTTGTAGGCCCATGATAATCAATTGCAACCATTTCACAAAATCAAAGATAGTATACATCATAAAATTAAGACTTAAATTAGGTGACTACATTGTTTGTTTGAACAATTAGAAACTATCAGAATTCATTAATGAAGGGAAATAATGAAGTTTTGTTACTGTCAAAATTGTTAAGGCTATGAACATTTAACCAACATAAAATTCATCCGATGTGATGTCAAAATTCTTGATAATCATAAAGTTTAAATAGAAGTTTGCATTTATATTGCACCTCCATTCATCTTGATGAAGAACTTCTTTCCATGTTTCCCACCATGAATCCCCTTCAGTATTTTTTCCAGACTTCTCCACACCTATGAAAACTCAAGTAATGAAAATCAGCACAAAAAACAATGGGTTAGAATGCTCAAGCCTCATAATAAGACATTTAGAAAATAAAAGAAAGGTGTAAATGATAAGGTAAGTAATATACCTAGCTCTTTGTATCCAGTCCAATCACTCTTCTCCCACCACTGTCAAGGAGATCAAGAAAGCCAATTAAATGCATCCACCTGGGATGATACTTATTGGTGTTACGGAAACAATGTCAAAGTAGAGCACCATTGAGTGTATAAACAGCTCAGTAGCAGCTTTGATATGTCGAGATAAAACCTAGAAACTTGTTTTAATTTTAAAGATTCAAAATAAGGTTGATTGAATGATAAATGATAAATAACCTAAACAATTCAACTCCATGGTAGAAAGAAAATTTGGAGAAATTTCAGAGGAAATGAAAATTTTGGTTGTTTAAACATGAGAAAGCTCTAGTATCACCACATATACATAATTTCATGCTTTTATCCATAATCAACAAAATGACGTATCGAGGCATCACCACCAAGGCTAATTATCCAGCTAAAATGCAGTTTTAAAAGGTAAGGCACACAAATACATTTATCAATCTGAATACCAAAATTAGCAAACATAGCTACCCATCATGTTGGTTGATGATCTTTACAAAAAAAAAAGACCTTCAGAATCATGCAGATGTTTTGATGCATTCACCTTCTTTGTAAGCATTAGGGGCAGATATAAGTGTGATATGGAAGCCCAAACTACGGAAGGGCAAAATTTCCTAATTTGCATGTTTCAAGAACCACTGTTCAATAAGGCCCATGCAAAGTGGTAGACTAAAGCATATTTACACTCGTATGATTGATATTTGATGACCAGCTGTTTCATACAATATTACTCTTAACAAATGTGCTTAAGGTAAGATATAAAAGTAATTGATATGATAAAATTGCACAATAATCCAACCATGAAGAAGAAAACAAGTCGGTATTAGGAGTCACAGCTTGTTGGTAGATACATTTAGAGTTTATTTATTCAATAAAAGTGTTTAGGGATATTTTTGTATTTTTGGTTTTACCACTTATTAGTGACAATTCTGTAATTTGTGAAAACCCACCTAGAATAAGTGAAGAAAGGAGGGACGTGTGCAACATATAGCGCGCAATCCCCTTAGGAGTTACAACTTGTTGGTAGATATTTTTAGAACTTATTAATTAGATAAAATTGATAAGGAATATTTTTGTATTTTTTATTTCACCACTTATTAGTGGCAATTCTGTAATTTATGAAAACCCACCAAATATGAGTGAAGAAAGGAGGGACGTGTGCGACATATAGACCCCCCCCCCCCCCCTCCTTCTCTTTTCTATGCTCACATCCTACTCTTCTTGTTTCTTCTTTATTATTACAAGGAAACCTTAATTAAACCTACATGGTATCAGAGCAGGCTCAGTTTCTGCATTATTTTAGGGTTTCTTTTTTCTTTCTTTTGATGTTCGGTGTGCCGTGTTGAAGAATCTCTTTGTTTTAACAGAAAAGAGATTTGTGACATGTTTAGATTTTTTAAATAGTGTTGGATTACTGGAAACTGAGTATAAGTGTTTTATGTGCTTTTTCTTGAGTTGATCATGGATGATAAATCTCTTAAAACTGGTCTATCAAATCCTACTTAATTTTTTGGAGTTCAAATGAGCTCAGTTAAATTGAATGGTACAAATTATTTGCAATGGTCTAAGCAGTACAAATTTTTCTTATCGCTAAAATGAAACTTAAGTACTTGACTTCTCAAAAACCTAGAGAGGATTCTAGCGATTACGGAGAGTAAGTGTAGGAGAATGCCCAAATAATGACATGGTTATGGAACAGAATGGAAACTACCATGAGTTCCAACGTTATTTTTTTATATGGCCAAGGAAATTTGGGAGGCCCTCAGAGACATGTATTCCTCTAAAAAGAACATATCTCGTACCTACCAGTTGTTTCAAGAGATTTTCTCTCTAAATCAAGGAGATGAATCTCTAGGTGAATATTATTCAGTATTGAGGGGTATGTGGGAAGAGCTAAATGTTTATCAATCACTTACCACTGATATAAAGACTCAAAGAAGATAGCACGACGAATTTAATGAATAATTTAGAGTGGCCAAACTTCTATCAGGTTTGAAACCCGAGTATGAATTGGTTCGTGCCTAGATTCTAGGGGACATTAAATTCCTTCACTAAATGAAGCATATTCAAGACTAGAGAATCTCTGTTGGTGGTCCTACACCTCGTTCTGATAAGGGTGACAAATATGCCTTTATTGCTCATTCTAGTAGAGGAGATGGTGGCCGGGGTGGTGGTAGGACTGACAGAGGTGATCGGTTATCACGTGGGGGTCAAGATTCAAGGAGAGGCCATGGAACCCGGAAATGTACCATTGTGGTTTAACAAATCACACATTTGACTATTGTTGGGATGTTCCTAGAAAGCTAGTCTAGGCTAATCAAGTCTTTGTTTTCGAGAATAAGGGTGACAGTAGTGCAATCCAATCTTCCATATTCCTTCATTGCTACACTTACCAATTCAGGTAACACTTTAAGTTTTTTGCGCTCGACTCCATGGGTCATCGACTCAAGAGCCTCAGACCATATGACACGTAGTTCTAAATTGTTTTCCACTCTAGTCAGTTCCTCATATAATTCCTTTACTACTCTTGCTAACAATACCAAATCTAAAGTCAATGGGCTTAGTACTTTTGATCCATGTTCATCTTTGTCATTTGTTCTTTATGTTCCCAACTTTCCTTTCAACCTTATGTCTGTGAGAAAACTCACTCAATCTTTGAATTGCTCCATACCTGCACCACTTTGTGAGCAAGTAGTAATATCAATGTCAGAAATAGGTAACAAAACAAAGTAGAAGAAGAGAAATAAGGAACTAACTTGAAGAAAGTCACATCCGTGGAGATAAACATTTTCCTTGATCTCGGATGGTAACACTTATAGCCCTTCTAGGATGATGGATATCCAAGAAAGATATACTTAAGTGCCTTAGGGTCAAGTTTAAATCAGTCTCAATGATGTACATGGACAAAGTAAACACATCCAAATACCTTTGGAGCAATAGAAAAGAATGTCTGTCCAGGACATAGCACATCAATTGGAGTTTGGTATTCTAATACACTAGAGGGCATACAATAAATAAGATAAGACGCAGTAAGAACTGCTTCAGATAAAATATTCTTAGGAAAATTCATACTGAACATGAGAGCACGTCCAACCTCAAGACTAAGGGATTAGAGATTCGTTGTTCTCAAGGATATATAACCTGTTGGCTTTACAACCACTGCCAATCGTCTTCCCTAAGGTTGGATCTTATAAAATACAATGAGTGGGAAAGAAGGTAATACTATAGTTAAGATTTCTGGTGAGACAACTAACTGATAATAAATTTGTAGATAAATTAGGAACACGAAGAATGGAGGAAAATGAGATTTTTAAGAGCTTTAATCACCCCTTACTAGAAATTGAGGGAAGAGATCCATTTGCTACTGGGACTCTCTCTACTAAAACAAATAACATATGTAGAAAACAGTGATGGCATACCCGTCATGTGGTCAAAAGCACCATAGTCAATGACCCGTGATGGGAAATAAGGTGACACAAGAGACGTGATGAGTAGATGCATTAGTACCTGATTGAGCAGATGCAGTAGGTGCCCTAACTCCAACTGTAACATCATCTGGCGAAGAATAGCTAACTCCTACTGAATAGTAACCATGTCCAGTGGAGGAACGGTGGATGAACTCGAACCTGTTGGGGCAACTAAAACTAAACCTGTTGTAGTAGCATTGGGTGTTGTTGACCCCTCAGGTTTAGAAAACTTGGCTAGTCGACCCACCAAGTCCCAACATGTATCTTTTGCGTGTCAGGTGCAGCCTCAGTGAGTGCACTTCGACTTATCACGATTAACCTGACCATTTCTGCCCCCAAATTTCTTCCAACTATCTTAACTAGCTTTCTAACTCGTAATGGATGAAGCAAGAGTCGATCGCTCGACAATAGGTGTGTTGTTATCCTGATTCTTCATGGTTGTATGCCAACTATCTTCACTTTAAACAAATGCATAGACCCGATTGAGTGATGGAAGATCATCTTTACTCAAAATCTAAACTCGTATGAACTCGAATGTAGAGTTCAAACCTATTAAGAACTCAAAAAATAGAACTCTCTCCACTTCCTTTCTGTATGCAATAACATCGTCTTGGTACTTTGGTTGGTAAGACCGATAGTGATCAAACTCCTCCCACATACTCCTCGGAGAAACAAAGTATGTAGCCAAATATTTCCTCCCCTGATGATGATGGACGATATCTTGGCTTAACTGATAAACACGGGTAGAGTACTTAACTTGGGAACATGTCTAAGTAATGGATTCTCATACCTCCTTTGATGTCTTCAAAAACAAAAAACCTCTACTAATTTCTAGTAGCATAGAGTTGAGAAGCCACGACATTACAGTCCAACTTTCCACTTCTCGCTTCTCATAGCTAAGATTGTTCTCACCGGGAAATGGGATCCTCCCATTAATGTATCCCATCCTACCTTTACCATCAGTAAATATTTTTGTTGACTAAGATCACTCTAAGAAATTAGAGTCATTTAACTTCATTATTGTGATGGACATATGAGGTTGAACGTCAACTCTGGCCCACCCAAACCCCCAACTAGGTTACCAATACTCATTTCCACGGAACTACTACTATCGGAGGACATCACGCCATCCATTTGATCAACACCGTGGTTGTTTTTCTCAAAACAGCACTATACCATAGGTCTACACAGATCTTATATCACACCCATGGTTGGGATCTCATTTTGTCTCGGCCGAGACATCTCGTTCTGATAATGTACCGAGACGATACATAGGGGAATGTTTCATCTTGTGCCACAAATTTAATTTAAGGACTAAAATTAGTTTTTTAACCTTATTTTCACAGTATATATACTTTTATAACACGTATAAATATTATAAAAATATTGTAACCTAATTAATATTACCAATACAAATAGTGATTTTCCATTGTCTCGTTTCGTCTTCTTGGTTGATACGTCTCGTTCCGTCAACTTACCGAGACATTGATCGCACCCAATCAAAGAAGAAGAAGAACAAAGGGGAATCATGATAAGTGTCCACGATTCCTACATCAATGCTTATTTCAGTAACAAAGGTAAAATTTCAAGAATACCCATGATAACATATGAAGATATATAAAGACTAATAAAATGCCACGTAGCACATACTTTCTATGTGGTTATATTCTTATTATGTATTATGTACTATTTTAATTTGATATAATATACTTTTTTTTTATAAGTATAAGCATTATTCACAAGGGGAAAACCCCAATATGTACAAACAAAGAGACCTCAAGAGGAGGACCCCCGACAACAAAAAACAACTATAGGGGTGTTGCTATCAACTCCTCCCATCTAAACATGAAGGAATCGAAATGGCAGCCTTTAAACCCCGGATCTAAAGAAGACCACGGATACAGAAGGGCCTTTACACTTAGCACCACCTTCAGATGGTCTACTTCCTTCCCTTAAAAAATGCGGCTATTTCTCTCTCTCCATACAGCCCACATAATAGCAAAAGGAAGAATACACCACAGAAATCAACCTCTACCACTGAAAATGTTGAGCTAGCTCCCTAGAATGACGTCTAACACTTTTTCAGGGAGCAAAAACTCTAAACCAAATGGAGAGAAGAAAATCTGCCAGATGTCGTAAGTGAAGGGACAGTGGATGAGAATGTGGTCTACTGTCTCGACACTCGTTTTACACAAAGAACATCTATTCGGTATCATCATACCCCAGTGAATCAAATGGTCCACTATCAATAACTTATCTAAGCTAATGTGACGTGATTTAGTGATTATAACTATTTTGTATGTAATTACAGCTGTCTTTTACTATCAGGCTTTTAGATACCTACTTCAACATGTAATAGAATGCTATGACCATTCATTTCCACACTTCATATTGTTGTTTATAATAGTTCTATGGATCATCAGTGTGTTTTCATGCTTGTTTTATCATTTCCTAAAGTTTTATCAATGTTTTCCCTAATATCCACAATATTTCTATTGTTTCCCTAAAAAATGCATTTTTCCAGTGTCGAAAATTTCCCCAAAAGTTTTCCTTTCTCGGGAGGTTAAAATATACCTCGACGTTGAAATTCAATACCTTGTTGACACGTTGAACCCATGTGTGGATATATTGTGAGTGGCTTTAGCCCTCACCACGGGGTGACACTTTTCAACCCTCAGAGGGTGTGGACGTCCATCGTGAGTTTGTATCTGGATTAGTCCCTATAAAGGGACCAACCACAGGTTGACACATGTCAATTGCCCACTCGCAAGGTGACACTTTTCAACCCGTGGAGGGTGGTGTATGTCCATCCCAAGTTTGTATCGAGTTAGTCCCTAAAAAGGGACCAAACACAGGTTGACACATATCAATTGTGGTCAAGCCCAATTCCCCTTATAAAAGGAGACTAAATATAGGCGGACGTGTGTCAGATTGTGTTCCAATCTAGTAAATCTACTAGTATGAGGATCAAAAAACCCTCACTTCTCGAGAGGAGGGGAAACAGTAGGGTGGAATTTTGGGTTCAAAAGGAATCTAAACGACTGGGAGATTGATCCCCTTTCTAGCCTAATATCTAGATTGCATGATGTTCAAATCATGACATCGTTTCAAGATAAAAGGAAGTGGATATGGTCTAAGGAAGGCACATTTTCAGTGCGGTCTTTTTACGAAGGAATTGATGAATCTACAGGTACCAATTACCCTTTTCGTTTGGTATGGGGATTTAAAGTACCTACCAAAATTGCTTTCTTCACTTGGACACCCTCTTTGGAGAAGATTTTGACAGTGGACAAGGTGAGAACCAGAAAGACAATCATTATTGATTACTGTGTGATGTGCAAACATTCTGGGGAAAGTGTAAATCATCTGTTGTTACACTGTGATGTAGCCAGGGAGGTGTGGTCTTCTTTCCTTACGGAGTTTGGAATGAGTTGGGTAATGCCGGATACAATTAAGAATTTACTTATTAGTTAGCAATCTAAAGCCTTTTCATCAAGAGGGAAGATCCTATGGAGGATGCTACCTTTTGCAATCATTTGGGGTCTTTGGAGGGAGAAAAATCAGAGAACTTTTGAAGGAAAATGTCTAGATACTCAAGCAGTTATTCTTAATATCAAGGGGTCTATGTTTTTGTGGTCAAAGTTGTTCCGGGAGTGCGGAGGAATTTTCTTTGAAGATTTTGTTTTTAGATGGGACTCAGTGTGTTCTAGAGAAGTGTGATGTTGATTGTATTTTCTTTTGTTTGTGTTCTTGTTAGACATAAGTTTTTAGTTGGTCAACTTTACCCTTAAAGCTTATTCCCTTGTAATGTTATTTTGCCTTTTCAATACATTTTTATACTTACCAAAAAAATAACCCACAGATTAAAGACCTAATGGGATTAAAATCCCTAAGGTTAAGGATTCCCTAAAATATGGAAATCTATAGGGCTCTCTCTCATTGGAGAAAACCAAAGAGCAACTCGTACAAAAGTTACTCTCCCACAACCCTAGTCACAAAAATCGGCGATTTTTTGAAAAAATCGGCAAAAATCAGCGATTTTTGACATTTCCGAATTAATCGACTGAGTCGGTAAAATCGGCGATTTTAACGATTTATGAAAAAATCACCGATTTTTTTGTTTTTTTTTTTTTTGGGTTTCGATTTACCCCCGATAAGATAAGTAAAGGGGGTGGGGTTTAACAGTAGGGTTTTTACTGTAACCCTCTTACCGCAAGGGAGACGACGGCGACGCTCAACGACGTCAGGCGAGGCTCCGGTAAGTGCGTATTTTTTTTTTTTCTTTTCTGTTTTCTCTTCTCCTTCTCCCTTTTCTTCTTCTTTTTCTTTCTTTTTACCACGGTTGGAATCAATCCCATGAAAATGACTTCAATTCAACGCTTAGATATCACTAATCAGCCTGATTTTTGGTATTGCCCCCTTTGAGAACATTTTTTACCGTTATTGACTGAAAACATCATGTTTTAGACGTGGATTACCATTTTTTTTTTTTTTTTTTCTGATTTTACCGTTAATGACCGGCTGGAATTTAACCCCAACTCCATCCAAGGTGTTGAGGACTCTTCCCTTGTAGACAAAAGGAGTCTGTCAGGCATGAGTGTTGTGCAAACTTCTTTTTTTATTATTTTTTATAGATAAAGTTGATAAACAATAAACTGGGATGGGTCAGGCAGAGGCTCAACGGACACATAGTTTCACACACAATTTTAGTGTACCCACTACCCACATGGAGAATAAATCAATGGCTGATTTTGGTAAAAAATAGAATGTTATTCTTTTCTGAATTTCACCATTGACTGTATTATAAAATGTTATTCTTTTCTACTCTTTTCTATTTTTTATTACTGAATTTTTGGTCTAAATTCTATTAATTGTCTTCATTAGATTATATTGGAAACCAAGTTCAGGTTTATTAGTTATGTGAATGTCTTCTTTAGTTTGATGTTTCCAAATACTATTACAAGACTAAATTATACATTGATTAATTAAAGAGAGAAACGGAGACATTAATCTAATAGTCGATCATCGATGAGGGTTTTGAATTTTGGTGATTTCTAGAAGATTGATTGTTGAAAGGAGAAACTATAGCCTGTCTTTGTAAATGATAATGTTAAGTAATACTTAATATAATTGCCTGATCTATGTACTATGTAGTCTTAATATTTGTATTGAAAATCATTAGTTAATATCGTTGCCCAATTTAGCTAGTGTTGAATTGATGATTGTATTTTAATGATTTAATCTTATATATTATGCAGAACAGAGGAATATAAAATGCCTAAGTGTAAGGATCCTATGTGGAATCATGTCACGAAGGTTGGAAACAAGTTAAAATGTAACTATTGTTTAGAAGAATTTAATTGTTCGATTACGAGAATTAAGTCTCATCTAGGGCGAATGACAAACAAGGATATACAGACGTGTAATAGTGCACCCGAATCTGTGGTGCAACTCGCACGGTCTGCTGTAGATGAACTTGGTAGAAAGAAAGGGAGGAGGACCATTGATGACTTTATGAAAGCATCGGATTCAATAGGAAGCAACCCTTTCGTTGGCAGTGGTTCAAGTACAGAATCTCAAGCCATCGGGGCATGGGCATGGGGAGGGTCAGACAACAACAAACATTGAATGCAGTGCTAAAGAAAAAAGAGAAGGAGACGGCGGATCTTGAAATCTCTAGAATGTTTGTTGCTAACAACATAGCATTCAATGTTTTGAGGTCCCCAGAATTTTTACGTGCTATGCAAGCGGTTTCTAGTCATGGTGCTGGTTATGTGCCTCCAAGCAGTGAAACAGTGAGGACTAAATGGTTGGCTACGTTGAAGCAAGAAGCATCGGAGTTTGTTAATGAGGTGAAGAAATCTTGGGAAGAGACGGGGTGTTCTATAATGTCTGATTGTTGGCAGGACAATAGACAGAGAAATCACATAAATCTATTGGCGGCTTCTCCCATGGGCACTGTTTTTTTGTATTCTAAATCTACAGAGGGGAAGGTTAAGGACGCAAAATTTATTTATGAATTTATAAAGAAAGGGATTGATGAACATGTAGGTAGAGAAAATGTCGTGCGAGTTATTGCCGACAATGCCTCAAATTATACGGCTGTAGGAGTTCATTTAGAAATTGAGATGCCTCATGTATTCAAGACAAATTGTGCGGCTCATTGCCTAGATCTCATTTTAGAAGATTTTGACAAGTTACCGAAGTGGAAAAAGATAATAGATGATGCAAAAGATATTGTTCGATATTTGTATAACAAACAACATGTGTTAGCTCTCATGAGGGTGTACACAAGTGGAAGGGAAATAAAAAGATCTGTTGTCACTCGATTTGCTACAAGTTTTTTGATGGTGCAATCTATGTTACATGTAGAACAAGCATTGCGGTTTATGGTTGTATCACAAGAATAGAAAGATTTAACCAAGTCTACTAGGAATACAGTATCAGAAGGTGAAAATGTGAAGAATGTGATTATTAATAATGAATTTTGAGAAGATGCAAAAGAAATGATTATTACAGTGGAACCACTTATCAAAGTGTTGAGGATGGTAGATGGAGAAGGAGCTACCCTTGGGTACATATACGAAGCTATGGATAGAGCGAAAGAGGCAATTGCAAAGTTTTACAATGATGAGAGGGCAGTATATCAAGTGTATTGGGATATAATTGATAAAAGGTGGAACCGACAACTTCATAACCCTCTCCAAGCAGCAGCAGCCCTCTTGAATCCTCATCTTTATTATGATAAGTTGGTGAAACACGATGAAGAAACTAACAAAGGAATTATGGAAGTTCTTCAAAGGATGGTTTCTCCTGAGGATCAAGACGAATTTAATGATCAACTTGCAGATTATATTGCCAGGCAGCCTAATATCTTTACTCTATTTTCACATAGCATCCTTCGTAAAAAGCATCCAAGTAAGTGATTACTTATTTTCTAGTATTAAATATACCCTTACTTTATAATTATAACTTTTAATTAAATTGATAATTATACCTTAGGTGATTGGTGGAAAGTGGTGAATCCCAAATTTGCACTACTTCAAAAGGTGGCAATTAGAGTGTTGAGTCAACCTTGCAGTGCATCGGCTTGTGAACGAAATTGGAGTGCGTTTGAAGCTGCACATACAAAGAAGCGTAACAGATTGGAGCCAAAGACACTGCATGATTTGGTGTATGTAAGAGTAAATTTGCACATGAAGAAGATCAAAGAAAAAAGTGAAGGGAAGTCGGAATCAATTTATGTGGAGAAGTTTGTTGCATTCCCTGAATTGCCTTCTACACCTAATGTAGCAGCTACTCCTACAGTCCTACTACAATGCCACCTCAGGTTGTTGATGTTGAAGAGGAAGATGAGGATGAGGATGGCGATGGAGACGATGTTGATTCATATTATGATGACATTGCACGTGATTATGCAACTCCATTGATCTTTGATGATTGATTGAGAGTTTGAGAATTGAAAGCGGGGAGGGGACTTGATTTAAGAGTGAATTTTATAGAGATGTTTTTGTTTGGTTTTTGTTTAAACTTGAAATATGGGTTACTTGAATATTTATTGATTACTATTGCAATATTACCTTTTGAAATTTTGATTATGAATGATGAATCATGCTTATGAGTTATGTAATGAAATTATAAATTTGCTTTTCATCTTATAAATGTGTTGTAGTAAACTAAAAATAACATTTCTAACTTGCTATCCACAATATATTTTTTAATTATTTATTTTATTTTTCCCGATTTTTTCCGATTTTACTCCTCGCCGATTTATTGCCGAATCCCGACTTTGTGACTAGGCCCACAACGACTCTCGTTGGAAGAGAGGAGGATGTAGAAACTTGTACAACACTCCAATACACTCATTAATATAAAAAGGGTAGAACTTTTAAGAGCAAAGAGAGGATTTTGGAACATTTCAAGAACTCTACAAAGGAATATTCCCTCGTACACAAAAGATAAGAGAAGCACCACACGCGCTCTCGAGAAAACCCCATCAACACCAACATAAGGTAATAATGGAGGATATTCTTCCTTTTTTCTTCTTTTGGAAGATTGCTTCACATGTGTATAGGGGATAGTTTTTTTTCCACGTGTAGGGGATAGTACACAAGGCTATGTGTGCAGGCTTGGTTTTTTCCACAAAAGGAAGGCCATGTAACTACTAGACCACCACCTAAAAAGGGACGTATATGTTTATGTACGTGATCAATCCCGCCCATTTTTGGTACGCTAAGACCAATACTAGAGGAATGCACACATATAGGATTTGCCTGCCCAACCCCCCACACCCCGCGCGCGCAATGACCGTGCCCTCACCAATTCCTTCTTCTTTGAATGGAAAAAAAAAAAGATCTCCGAATCAACGGTCTTTCTGAAATAGCCCCTTCATTGAAGAAAACCATTGAATTGCACGAGGTAAGGCTAAAATGGTTTCCAATAGCTAAACGATGAGGCAATGGATATTTTATGACGGCGACAAAAGAAAGAGGCACAACCATTATTGGCTGACCATGACAAGTGATTGCATCAAGTATGCTAAAGGGTGTCCGGCTTGCAACACAGATTGGGACATGCAAATTGATCTACGGGTGCTGATCAACTCTAACCTTTTTAAGATAAAAAAAATATCTAATTTTTGATGTACTAGCTGCCAGAGTGAAAAGCCTCGTGTAAGTCATCCTTCGTCCTAAAAGCCAAGTCCGGATATAAAAATATAATAAGGATGCATATTTGTTCCACGATTATTGTTTGTACGAACATTCCCTTAATCAAAGGTTGTTTTTCATTAGAAAATGCGTAATTAACTATTTGGTCTTGATTAGATCAAGAATGAAGCTCCCCACACCCTAAATATCATATTGATCTATCAAATCAATGGATGAGATCAAATTGACTGATTCCAAGAATTTCTCATATACCAAACTCTTGAAATTTGTCGCAAACAAATATGACCTCCTCGAACGACGTAGGGCGTGAAAAGGTGAGCTAGACTCAAGATCCAACTTGACTTGGACACATATTTCTTGGGTTTGGATCCCCATGTATTGCACCTTCACTCAAGGTTTAAAAAACGGCCGTTATAACAAAAATAACGGCAGTTATAACGGATTCGGACCTACCCCGTTACGTAATGGACCATTAAAACGCCCAGAAAATAACGGCCGTTATTTTCCGTTACAACGAAAATAACGACCGTTATTTTCTGGAAAATTTTGTGAAAAAAACAGCCGTTATTTTCCATTTTTGAAATTTTAAAATTCAAAATTTGAATTTCAGCGACATTTTTTCCGTTATTTTCCCGTTTTTGCCCCTGAGCGTTTTTTTTCATTATAACGGAAAAAACGGTAACGCCCCCAGTCCGTTATAACTGTCCCCTTTAAACCTCGCCTTCACGTGCTCTCCTCTTTGGCGGGAATTTTGCCGCATATTCTCTCCTCTAATTGACGTGGCAGGCGCACATGTAAATGGCGCATGGGCTATTGCTGAGGTGGCGACAAGATATTTTGATCCCAAAAGACCATGCTACCCCTCCTCTATCGAATTTTCAAATATGTCATCAATGTTGCTGATTTTTCTTCAAATCATACCAAGTTCGGCGAGCTACTGCGGGTCCCACAGACGTCGGACGGCCACCAAACTTCAAGGGAAGATTCACCGATGGATGATAAACACTCCGGCACCGCCACCCTCACCGGATCTGGCTAGAGTTAGCCGGGATCCGATCACAAACACAACAAAAAATACACGTTCCCGAACTGGTTTTTTTCTTGTAATCACACCGATGTTTCCTGACGTTTGCGAGCTCTACCACCGTTGGATCGTCCCCAAACTTCACGATTATGATCTCTGATGTATGGATATTAAATCCATACCATTAAAGTTATGAAAAGGTGTTAGAGTGTGTGAGCGGCATCGTCATCACCACACATCCAGACTTGGGGACCGCTTCATCCAACACATTCATCCATGTCATTTGTTTCGCTGAATGCATTTGGTTGTGCCACCTTGGCATGCATTCAGCAAGGGGACTTTATGTTATGGGTGAAATGTGGCACGCATACATCAGGAAGGACGTCAGACACCTTTTGTTAGCCTTTTATTGTGTTTGTGACCGGATTCCGGCTAACTCCGGCCAAATCCGGTGAGGGTGGCAATGTCGGAGTGTTTATCATCCACCGGGGAACCTTCCCCTGAAGTTTGGCTGCCGTCCGACGTCTGTGGGACCCGCGGTAGCTCGCCGAACTTGGTATAATTTGAAGAAAAATCAGCAACATTGATGGCATATTTGAAAATTCGATGGATGAGGGGTAGCATGGTCTTTTGGGATTAAAATATCTTGTCGCCACCTCAACAATAGCCCATGTGCCATTCACATGCAACCATGTGATTCCCATGTGCGCCCGCCATGTCATGCGCCACGTCAATTGGAAAGAATGGGTGGCAAAATTCCCGCCAAAGAGGAGAGCACGTGAAGGTGCAACACATGGGGGCTGCAGATAACTGCCACATGTCACCATCCCTAGCCACACACAGCCGCCACCTATACCCACTCTTCCTGCCACCTACCCACCTCTTTATAGCTTTTTTGTAATTTCTTCATCTTCTTTCTCATTTTTCGACAAATCCATACCCTAAACTGCAAACTTCGAAAGAATCCGGGTATTTTCTTTATAGAAAAGGGAATGTTGATGGGTTCATGAGGCCTAGAGGTCTCTCGGTATGATAGATTGGGAGGGTTGCAAAGCTTCTAGCGCCAAATCGCCCGCAACACCTCCTCGGGTGAAAGGTCCGTAGGGCATGAAAAGGTGAATTAGACTCGAGATCCAACCTAACCTAGACACATATTTCTTGGGTTTGGATCCAAAAAAAAATTGATTTTAAAAAAGGTGTCATATATGGATCCAAGGATCTTGATCCAAGTCAAATCTAGATCTTGTTTTGGATGATCGGACTTGAACTGAATCCAAGTCCGGGACTTGGATTTGATCGAAACCTTACTACAAGGAAGCATCTTTAGTGAAAACATGTGGGTCCGACCTATATAAATATAGACTAATCTTCAGTTTCCTTGGGAAATGAGTTGATATATGATAGTATTGGCTAACTATGATACTCGGACCCTTCTATTTACCCCACCATACCAGTGTCAACACGACATGACATGAGTATGGGTGTGGGATTTGTGTCGGATCCGCCAAATACCTGTATAATTTTCCAATCTCATTTTTTCTATGTTAGATAGGTACCCAATGGGTCGGACATACACCCATATGTGGCAAGTGAAGAAAGAAAGGAAATAATATCCACACTTAATAAGTTACAAGTTTGTACAATTTGAATGATTCACTATGAAACTGCAATTATATTACAATTAGATATTAAAATAACATCAAAGTAAAATAATGAAATATTAATTAAGTAGATGTGTCCAAGTACCCCAAAATTTGGGGGTTCAACAAGTCTGACACTTGGACACATACCCGTATCCAACATCCATACCCATACCTAGGTAACATAGGTGGCTAAACTCTTCCCACATCACCCTAAGGAAGAGCAATACTCATTCAAGGCCTTAGTCCCTTCTTTAAAGAGAAAGATCTTAATATAACTAGTCAATGAAAACTTTGTTACGGTTTCCACACTTCAGAGTATCTCTCCATCATAGCATCCTAATCTTTGTTGTTATTTGTAGAAGGAAAACCCATTGCTAATATGTGATTCCATATTTAGGAGCCGTGACATAATGAGTTTATTGCCCAATCCCCACTCTTGATATTCAGATCTTTCATCTGTGGTTCAACAATCATCCTGTTGTCTTATCCAGCTCACCATTGATAAACATTCTCACAGACTAAGATCAAGGGAGATAAATTTGTAGTTGTACTTTACAATCCTGATTTGGAGGCAAGTTTTAACTATTCAAAACCTCAAATTTATAATCTATTGGACTACCAACAGTCAAAAATATAAAACAAGGTAGATTTAAAGTCCAAAATACAAAATATCATGAGAAGAACCAATAACAAGGCAGAATTTTATGATAAGGCAACAATATACCGTTTCTTTCCATTCTGAGGAACCATCAGGGTATTGACCACCCATTCTAGTCCAACGGCATCTGTATCCATTTTCCCCAAGGTCCTCTCCGCTTTCCCGGTACCAAGTACTACCATCTTCGTTAGTGCCAGATTCATTGATGTTTTCATTTAACAAGTTGATGTCCCAATCCTTCTCGTTAGCAATACCGGTGTCTACAGTGAAGGAATAAAAGCACTTATGTGTCTTTTTCGGGCACAACTAAAACACCAATATAAGCCATCAACCAAATACTCTGATTAAGGGACTCTTCTCTCAGATGAAACTAAGAAATAAGAAACAAGCTATCATATTTAGGTATTTATCATGCACAGAGACGCTAACTAATTCACCATAACCAATTTTACATGAAAGCATAAATATTATAAACAATCTCTGGCAATTAGCTTGGCAGACTAAGACATATTAGATACAGTTACCAACTAAAATGTGTGGATATTGTAGCTTACCTCTTTTAGGTGGAGTATCACGAGACTGTGGAGCAGGGTTTCTTGGAGTACACCGAGGATAGAATTCTTCTTTTTTGGAAGCACCACGAGGTCTGCAGGTACAGCAAACCAAAGCAACATATCAAATTCCATTTGTTAGTTCTGCCTATATGGCATGTCATCAACGATAGCTTTCGGAATGTAACTGTGACAGGATTTGGTCATGAGGAATTGAGGAGTTTAACAGATATCCATCAGAGATCTTTTTCCCTGCACCAACCTTAGTTCTTTTATTCACACTTGCCTCTGTAGATCAGGGTAGGGAATTGTGGTATTGCAGATTCACTATGCTAGTGTTTTACTTTATTTCATTACATTTTAATATTGTACTGAGTCGCCAACATTTCTATGTCATCTTAGATACACATCAAATATGATCAGTTGAACAGATCCATCCACGCTTCTTCTGAATGGTTCCTGTACAAACCTCTAAACCTTACGAAATGATCATCCATAGCAGTTCATAATGTGTAAAAAAGAGATCAACCGACTGTAGCTTGGACGAGGAAATTAAGGGGCCACTTCAAGAGGTCAAGGGGTTAGCGCTTCAGTAGGAGCCCACCCAAGAGTCAGGAACAGTTCACCTTGGAGTTGTAAACAAATGTGATGACGAGATATCGAATCACTTCCATGTATATTCCTACCTTTGGGAGAAATATGTAAGTGCAAAAGGGTTTTCTCATTGAAAGCTATTTTCTCTGTCTCCATTTCATGACTTACTGTTCATGTTTGAGTTTTCACTCGATGCCTAGATAATGGGTTTTCATAACTAGAGGATTCAAATTACTCTATGAGTTCCTCTCCTTCCACGTGAATGAGTTTTCTTCGAGATTACGGTGAAGAAAAGAAAAAACATACAATATTTACCACATAGAAGAAGCTATGCACTTAAAAACTTAAAGAACCATTAAATTAAAGTAAGAACACACTATCTGTGAATTAAAGTAAGAAAACACAATCTACTATCACAATCTAGTAGATTAGAACATCGAAGGCCTCAAGATCAGGAAGTACCGAGGCGAATAGAAGGGCAACGCAGGCATCGCTTGGATTCGAACTCGACGAGGGCTCTTCTTCTGCTCGAATTGCCATTCTTCGGCGTTGTCGACACTCTTCAACGACCCCGATTTTCTCCGAATCGGATTCACCGAGTCAGGGCAACAACAATCAATTCGATTCAGTCGACCTCCATCACCATCTCTGCTGCATCTTCGCCTCTTGTTCCGAAAATCCAATACATGATACAGAGGTGAAACATCAAAGCTTCTGAGTTTCAGACCAAATGGAGCAGCAACGCCCCTGGAACTCGTTGCCATTATTTACGAAAATGCCATCGACGGATAGTCAGAACACGAAACGAAACCCTAGTTTTCAGAATCTCCGTTGTTGTTGGTTAAGCTCTTCTGCAACTTCTCAAACTCCGAAGCTCAAACAAGAGTTCTTATAACTTTATAAGTGAAGAGTCTGAAAACTTCAAACGAGACTTTGTCTGCTTTTCCCACTCGACGAGAGAGTGGAGTCCCTTTGGGGTTAAAGTTCGAGTATCTTTGGCGACTTTGACGGTGACGGATTGGAGAGATCGTCGCGATCTCCTCGGAGGCCAACGGCCACTGCCCTGGCTAGGAAAAACCCTTGCCTGAATTTAACCATACACGTGAGCAAAGTGGGGCCTACTTTCGCGACAAGGCTCGAAGTATCGTTCCTCCACGTGGCAATAATTGAGCAGTCCGTTCTGTGGCCACTATGTCGTCGGGCCCACTCGGAGAGAAAGGTTTTTTGTGCCTTTTGAGCTGAAGCCCAGAGTCCAGACAGCAAAAAATCTCATGGAAATGCTTCTCAATTCTTGAGTCATGGTAGTAAGTTAATATAATACTCACGTTATTGAATGTAGTAGACTGGGACTGGGTATTGGAATTTGAATGCGAGCCAATGGATATCAGATCTTTGATACCACGCGGCTTGGATTTGAACCTCACGAGATTTTGGAAAGGGATGGAGCGAGGGAGGTAACAGGGTGAGACAAGTGGCGATCAGAAGTCCCATGATCAAAATATTTCTCCCAGTCAGCGGGAGTAAAAAAATTTAGATGCCAAGACACCGTACCTTATCTAGCAATTTGGAGCTCAAAAGAAATCAGCAAAATTTTCAGTTCCTTTTGTGAATTTTTATTTTTTTAATTTAATGTGCACGTTTTAATTGTTTTTCAGAGGTACTAATGAATGGTAAGAGAAAAAATTCGTTAGTCCCGGGGTCCTTCAAACTCCTTGAAGAATAAAATTTTGATGACAGGGCCCTGTGGACAAATTTAGTATGCAACCACTTACATACTTAAAAGTATGCAAATATTGTCAGTACGGTTGGATGTTCCTTGAAAAATGTATTATTTCAATGTTTCAAAAAAAATTATTTTATACATTAAAAACATGTTTTTCAATGAGCATTCAATGATGGATACAATGTTTGCATATGTAAAGGGTTGCATACTAGACCGACCCGGGCCCTGTCATCGAGGGCACAATATGAACACTCTTATAGGACTCTGACCATATGGATGTTTGGCCAATCATTCGGTGGACCTACAAAGCAAAAATCAGCCCGATTAGTGATTTCTAGGTGTTGGATTGGAATTGTTTTCATGGGTTGATTTTAACCGTGGGAAATTTGAGCATTATTGACCATTATTTGAGGTACAAAGATCCAAAGGTTTGAAATCATAAATCAAGCTGATTTTTTGTTTGTATATCCATATAGGGATTGGAAAAACATCCATACGGTCAGATTCCTATAAGAGCATGCCACGTGGCTCTTATTGCACCCTGTCATCGACCTTGATGACAGAGCCCTGTCATCAAAGTCTTACTCAAAATGTCTGACACGTACGTTCAGGCCTAAACACAACCCACGAGAAAAAAAATACACTGGTCCCAGGGACCTTCAAACTTTGAAGGTTCTCACTGCTCACTCAAAAGCAGACCTGCGTCAACGCCTAAACCTAACCAGCCGGGGGGGGGGATGACAGCCTACAATATGAGCCACGTGGCATATTATTAGAAGGCGCTGACCTTATGGATGTTTGAGCAATCCTTAGGTGAACCTACAAACCAAAAATCAACATGATTAGTGATTTCTAGGTGCTTGATTGGAGTCATTTTCGTGGGTTGATTTTAACCATGGGAATTTGAGCATTATTGACCATTATTTGGGTACAAAGATCCAAAGGTTTGAAAACACTAATCAGGCTGATTTTTGTCTTGTAGGTCCATCTAGGGATTGGAAAAACATCCATACGGTTAGAGCCCTCTAAGAATGTGCAACGTGGCTCATATTGTGGACTGTCAAGATGTCATCAAAGTTTTACTCCAGTGCGAGGCTCTAGGGCAAAGACTGAACGGTTTTGTAATTGAAAGTTCACGATGTAACCAGTTATAGCTCAACTTTGCGCTAACAGCATATTTGTAACTCTACTGCTGCCACCTGGGCCCACTGACTGCATGGATGGTTATCCCACCCGTTGGTAGACACGGATACAAAAAATTAGCTTGTTTGATGATATTTAGCCATTGATTTTAGTACTCAAAAAATTGGTTGAATCCAACAAATAGAATCGCTCCTTAAAAAGCACTAAAATCTAATGGCTAAAGATTACCAATCATAGTGATACTTAGTATGTATATCCACCAAGGGATGGGCTAAACCATGGTTTTAAAAACGGCTGTTTAAACCTGTTTTAACTGTCATTTAAACGCTAACGCCCCAAGCCCATTTCTGTTAAAACCGTTCAAACACGTTTTAACGGTTTTGAAAAAAACGACCATTTTTTTGTTTTAACGGCTGTTAAAATCGTTTAAACAGCCGTTTAATTTTGAAAAATTTTCTGAAAAAAATGTCTGTTAAATCCATTTAATTCCGTTAAAATCCGTTAAATTTCTTTTTTTTTTTTTTTTAAATTTCAAAATTTGAATTTCAGCGCCATTTTTTCTGTTAAAATTGTTAAAACTGTTAAAATCTGTTTAATTCCATTTTTTTTTCATTTTTGCCCTTGCCCGTTTCAATCCATTTTAACGGCCGTTTAAACGGTAACGCCCCCAATCTGTTTAACCGTTAAAACGGCCTCCTTTAAACCTTGGGCTAAACATCCATGCGGTCAATGGGACCAGATTGCAACAGTGAGTTAAAAAAAGTTGAGGGGGGGCACGTGCCCCCTTGGCCGCTATGTGGCTCCGCCGCTGAACCTAACCCATGTTAAACTCTTGGTTAGGTGGTTAAGGGTGGTTAACATAGAGTACGAGTCAAACATTTTGGGAAGTCCTTCAAAGTTTGAAGGACCCCGGACCAACAAAAATTTCCCCCACAACCCACGTGGCAAACATTTTGGGAGAGAACCCTGGGACCAGCGCTGCTTTTCTCAACAATAAAGAGGGTCCACCTCTACTGTTGGTCAAAGTTCAGACGGTTGTGAAAAAGTCTTGTATTGTAGCAGTGGTACAATAAGTCAAGGGCTGGGATAGTGGCACCCGCGGTTTCGCTCAATAAACCCACGTAACAAAACAAAATTACAAAAAGACAGAAGAAGAGAGTGACGACGCCACCACCAGTAGCTCTCTCTCTCTCTATGGGATAGTGGCACCCACGGTTTCGCTCAATAAACCCACGTAACAAAACAAAATTACAAAAAGACAAAAGAAGTGAGTGACGACGCCACCACCTCTCTCTCTCTCTCTCTCTCTCTCTCTCTCTCTCTCTCTCTCTCTCTCTCTCTCTCTCTCTCTCTCTCTCTCTCTCTCTCTCTCTCTCTCTCTCTCTCTCTCTCTCTCTCTCTCTCTCTCTCTCTCTCTCTCTCTCTCTCTCTCTCTCTCTCTCTCTCTCTCTCTCTCTCTCTCTCTCTCTCTCTCTCTCTCTCTCTCTCTCTCTCTCTCTCTCTCTCTCTCTCTCTGTGAGAGGACCAGAGAGGAAGAGGTGAGTGGTAGCCTCCTCCTCCTCCTGTGTGTTGTTTTTTTATTTTTGTTGGGGGGGGGGGGGGGGGGGGGGGGGGGGGTGCCAATATCCTGGCCCTAAGTCAATCATCATTTTGCTTTCTTGGTCCTCAATCATCATTTTCGTAGAAGCGCCAATATTAAATGTTCAATCAGTGTTTGAAGGAAAATATGACTCAAGTTTTGGTTCTTGCTATTAAACAACCGTTTGCTTTCTTGGTCCTCAATCATCATTTTCGTAGAAGCGCCAATATTAAATGTTCAATCAGTGTTTGAAGGAAAATATGACTCAAGTTTTGGTTCTTGCTATTAAACAACCGTTCACACAAAAAAATTGACATGTTGGGGAAAGGTGAAACAACTATGTATATCAACAAGTCGATGGGCCAACTCAACACGTATGTGGGAATGCACCTTCCGTTAACATGCCCTCTCAGTGGGAATACACTCCGTTGGATACTTGAACCCGCAACCTCCCAAGCCTTATTAAACAACCATTTACACCAAAATTTACACCGGTTGGAAAAAGGCGAAACAACTATGTATATCAACGGGTCGTTGGGCCAGTTCAACACATGCCTGGGAACACACCCTTCGCTAACACCTACAACTATAAATCACTAATCAGGATATATTTGGGCCAACCTAGGAATGGGCCAAACATCGATACAGTCAGTGGTCTCTATGATTGTGTCACTTGACCAAAATCGGACTCATGGGTATCCCTGGCAACCAAACAGAGATGAAGCCGTCCCCACATTCAAAGCGCATCGATTTCATCCTAGGCATGGCATGTATGGATTTAGGCCCACGCATTGAGGGTCACCTGCCATTGGGCACTTAAAACGTCCAATTATTAATGGGAGTTCCAGGTGACCTAGCGAATCTATCCATTTTTTAAGAAACGTTTCAAAACATAAAAAAAGAGAGAAAACCGTTTGGCATGGTCTCGAGGTTACTTTCCCTACACGTGTCTTCGCATTGTCTACGGACACCTATCATGACTTTATTGGTGGCGGACACTTTTTGTGTCCGATTATCTTTGAGGAAAAATTAGCCAAATTAAATGAACCTAACCATTGAATTTATTGTGTTTAGCTTGTTTTAGATGAAATTCTTTGATAGGGAAGGCTGTTTCAAAAGTTTGAGACATCATTCTCCCCCAAAATTCAACTCGTACCACTCTTTTGGGCCTACTGACTCATTATTTTTTTTTTGGCTCTTCTCATGGTGGACCTACACAACAAAAATTGACTTATCGGTGATTTATGGCCATTGGATTTTGAGCATTTTTATCATGGCCTTTTAATCCATCATAAGCCAGTTTATGAAACCTATGACCACAAAATACTTAAAACCAAGTGCTACGAATCATTGGTGATTCAGTCTGATTTATTAGTTTTTTTGTTTTTTTTTTCGGTGAAAGTAGACTTTTATTTATGAACAGCCAAGTTTCGGTACATACACCGCCCCATACAATCATCTGCAAGTAGTCTAGTAAGGATTGGAGGGGGGTAAGAAGACCATACAACTGGGGAGTAGCTCCCTGCAAAAAGTGACGGAGTAATGGCTGTGAGCTGCAATACATCGGCTGCAAAATTTGCCAAACGATCGGCAACAAACTTAGCTTCTCTGAACTGATGCGTGATTCGCCAGGTAGGGAGTTGGTGGAGAAGGAGATGAATTTTTTAGTTTGTAGGTCATCAAGGATGAGTTAAAACATTTTTAGTGTCAGTGGGTCTAAAAGAGTGACGTGTGTCATTTTGAGGAAGGATGTATCGAACATACGTATCAAAAGGGTGGTGGGTCCCAACTCCATAATAAAGTTTTAAAAAATATATATAATTTTGTGAAGAACAGGTTTCGTGGACTGGTAAAAGTGAACTCATAAGTTCACACGTGATCTTGGTCGTGGATTTCAAGAATCCAAGGGTGGTTGATAGGGTCAAAGAGTGAGAAAGGACCGGCAGGTCCGCTTAAGAAGTAGGCGAAGCCATGCCACTTAAGCGGGGGTAGGCGGAGAATAACGATGGCAGACAGGAGTCTGACTCTTTATCCTTGCTGGAAAGCTACGTCTCAAATACTGACAATCGACACCTCACCCAATATCCACGATTGGACGCTATTCTACTCCCTCCACGTGTCAATTCAATACCTCTCCCTATTGCAGGATGACTTGGTGACACACCTGATGACATGCTTAAAATTTTGATAAAAATGTCCTGTCTAGGATACCTCAAAGTTTGAGGTCTCACCCTCCAAAAATGCCACGTGGAACACTCTTTTGGGGTTATGACTCACCGCGTGGATCTTAAAAACACCCATTGGTGGACTAAAACCCAAAAGTCACATTGATTGGCGATTTATAGCAGTTTGATTGAATACAAAAACAAAAAGCTCAAATCCAACGGTTAGAATTCAACTCATACAAATGCTAAAATCCAACAGCTAGAAATCATGAATCAAGATGATTTTTGGTTTATAAATCCACTGGGAGTTGAGCCAAACATCCATGGAAGTAAACCCAAAAAAAACTGTTCCACGTGGCCTTATGTTAGTGGAGACTTCAAACTTTGAGGTCCAGTTGGACTTCAAACTTGTGGACTCCAAAAATTTGGATAAGATGACAAAACGCATTCTTACGTATCGAAGAGATGAAGGCAAGAAACTTGTGGCAGGGAATGAGGCCACGTGTATGAAAAGGTTGATGAGGTGGAGGCGTTGTTCTACACTAGTAAAGGATTCCTCCACAGAAGGGAGAGAGGTTTTGGCTCTGAACGAGGAAACAGAAGGTGATATAGGAGCCATGGATATAAAAGTGGAGACTGTGTCCACGTATGTAAGACGTGATTGGTGACTCATGTCCTTGGGTTTGGATAAGCTTTAGTGTCACTTTCGTAAGCTATAGTATTGCTTGGACAAATTTAGTATGCTTCAAGCCTTCATATGGTAGACGCATTTTTATTTGTCTTATCATTCAGAAAATAACGGTCATTATTTTCTTTATAACAAAAATAACGGCCGTTATTTTCTCGGCATTTTAATGGTACATAACGTAATGGGGGAGGTCCGAATCCGTTATAAACAGCCGTTTTTTAAACCTTGATTCAGCCCACTTGTTGGTGGATAAACACTAAAAATCAGCTTGATATATGATTTCTAGCCATTGGATTTACTACCCAAAAAACATGGTTCAATCCAACAGCTAGAATCATGTCCTAAAAAGTACTAAAATTTATGGCTAGAGATAATCAATCAAGTTGATTTTTGGTTTGTATATCCAATGAGGGTGGGCTAAAAATCCATATGTGGTTAGTGGGACCTGGGCTTAGGGCCTTCTCTTACTAAGGGGTCTTAGGCGACCGCCTTAATGGCCTTAAGGTAGAGTCAGCCCTGAATGGAACTGGTCCCGAATCCCGATTATCCCTGTTCTGGGACTAGTTATTTCTGAACTGAATCCAAAAGACCCAAAACTGAAGTATGTAATAGGTTCCGGTTCTTGGCATTGTCTCCGTTATTTTCCCTTTTTTCTCATTATTTCCGTTAATTTCTGGCAACGCCCCCAGTCCGGTACACCGTTATAACGGCCTCTTTCAAACCTTGGTTTTATTGATTAAAAAAAAAAGTTCGACCAACATTGAGGGCCAAGTTCGTTATAGAATAGATGCGTGGACTAATTAATATAAGGTACAGAGCGTTTCATAGTGGCACGCAGTGATGTGTAGTTGAGCTTGATCAGATGATTGTTGTGTGCCAATATCCACTACCCAGACCCTGAGATGAATACTTCGGATCTGAAAATTGGATTCAAAGCCCACCAAATGGAGATTTGATGATCCGAACCCTATTTACTACTAATCGGGTCAAAACAATTTCAGACCCGGACGAATAATCGGGCAAGGATATTTCCGGTAATCCGGTACCCATTGGTATTCAAAAACTTCATAGTAAAAAAGCCAAGACTAAGAACTGGCCTTGCACATGCAGGTTGGTCTTGTGTTGGTTGTTAGGAATCATTACAGAACTAAAGTATAGAATTTTCAATTTGAATTTGCTATTTTCCTATTTAAAAACTGGTGGTAAGAACTGTTCAAATTTGGTAATATTCGGATCATGCCCCGCCCAAGAGATGGCCCATTGATTGAATGTTTTGGATCTATCAGTTGACAAACCCTGTGTATGGCGTGGTGGGTAAGGGTAAGGTCCATTATATAGTAATGCGAAGGGATGGTGCCATGTCGAATGATGGCATATGTTGCTATACCTGACAAAAATCATTAATCGATGTTGAAATAACAAGCCGACCCATTTCCTGATCTGAATTTTAATTAAGGCCCACAAGACCGATTATATGTTGCTTCGCCGGCAGAACTCATCGAGGCATGGCGCGATAATATGATTTTAGAGCAGAAAAAAAAAAGAGATGGTGCATTAAATATCTTAACGACCATTGGATCGTGCTCCCAAAATGCCTACGGGAGGCGGACACGTAATACTCGCATTTTTTTTTTGTCTGGGAGTGTGCAGGTTAAGCTTCGTTACCAAACATTCCATGGCTGGTCCACCTGTTACTTTCAACACATGCATTTTCATCCTTTTGCCCTGGGCTTTGACAAGCTTTGTTTCTAAATGAAAGTGTGGATCCCACTGAAGTTGTCTCCCAACATTGGATACCATGACAATATCTTTGATTCTGTTTTGTGTGAAATAATGAATTCCAACTAAAGGTCCATAACATGGATGGTGTTTAGGATTGTTATTGGGCTGGGCAGGACCGGTTGGCCTGGACTTGGGCTGAATTTACAGATGAATCATGCTGGCCTGTACCTAAGTTAAGGCCCATAAATGGTTCAGGCTTGAGCTTAATCACGCTTAGGCCTGGCCCAAATCTAATGGTCCATCTAGTATAGGGCCTCTATCAATTACCATAATGAGCCTGGATGGACTTGGTCCCAGATTCTCGGTTCCTCGGCATTCCGAATCCAGCCCATTAACACGGGTGTTAAGAGTACCATATTGTTTAGTATCAAATCCTGGCTTGTATAGGACCAGGTGTACGTCCTACACAAAGTTTGATAGGACCCCTCCCAAAATGACACGTGGCACATTCTTTCCAACCCACTGACCCCATGAATGCTTGGCCACTCCTTGGTGGACCTACATACAAAAAAGTCCAATAGGACCGAAAATATGTCCTATGCCGTAACAACAACGAATCGGATCTCTCTAAACCATCATAAGAAATATAATCTAACAAGAGTCAAATCATGACTGCAAGGAGCATGACATTGTTTGACGAGATCTTCGGATTAGATCTGGGAGGAATTAGATGCGAAGTGTTTGTATGACGACAACGTGAATGAAGTCCTTGATGTGTAGTTGAACTTCTACATCTATTCTAACAACTGTAATGTGATTGCTTGCGACGTGGTCTTGATCTTCCAAATAGTGTGTGGATGACTTCGAACCCATCAGTTGTTTGTTGGGAGTTGTACGCACAAAAGGAAAGAACAGCTCGTCCTTAGAAATAAAGAGAGAAAAGCCCAGAAATAAGAGAGAGAGAGGGGGACGAAGGAGAAGGGGTGGGTGCCCAAACAGAAGGGGGGCATTTTGGTCCCACGTGGGTGCCCAGCTGAAAGATGTGGGCGCCCATAAAGTATCCCATTAGGATTTCTTGATAAATCTTCGGTGTAATACATTGACCGTAATCAAAGGTTTATATAGAAAATAAACATATCTAAAGATAAAAATTAATCCTAATCAATCGAATCTAAGATTCCTAATTGATCTTTTCCTAATCTTGACAAACAACGAAATATTGTTTGAGATACATCAATAATGATATGGTGCAACCTCACAATTTATTAAAATACTAATACTAATACTAATCCAACCAGAAATATACTCTAATAATGTTAGTGTCATAGCGGCCATTATCAAAACCTTGCAGATAATTAATGAAATTCATATACCTTAACAACCAACATATCACAAAGGTTAACATCTCACTTTCTATTGAGGCCTTTGTAAGAGGATGGAATCTGCTGGCGGAAAACAAGGAATGGCATATCGAAAGAAGAAAAAAACACACGAAAAACTCACTAGACTAATACGTGAGACCCATACCAGATCAGTGAATCTCCATATCCTACAAAACTCCACCCAAACATCTCTTGTAAAAGCTTCTTGTTTTAGATACAGACCTTTGTTTAAAGTCGAGTCTCACTGAAGGCAGTGGCTTTTGTACAAAAGACCACATATGCAGTTATTTTATTTGTATGACACCTCAGCCTCAAGAATCCCAATTGCACATTTCAGTTATGAACAGTTAAACCTTAGCTTTGGCCTCCCCGAGATGTTGCTATATGTCCCGAGGATAAAATTCAAAAACAGTCAAACAATTAATGCACAACAGATTGAGAATTTCCGTGATTGTCAGGACTCCACACCAAAAACCAGGTATATTCTGCATCAAACATGGAAATTATCATTAGAAACCTCACCAAGTGATAAAAGTGAGGAAGGATTTACGAACTTACATTCACCACAAGGTTATCCTCATTTTTTTGGGAGATATGGCTTTACTGATTCCACGACCACCTGTATTGAATATTAAAAAAAATTCAAGATCAAACTCAAGCAAGAGATTGTGAACAGGTCTGAGATTGACTTTGTTTATTTTGGAGTTGGGTAAAGTCAAAATAGGTAAATACCACGACAATACAATGTAAAATTCAAGAAGACAGAAAGGGGGAAAGGAAGACAGAAAATGACATGTACGGAAGTAATAAGAAAAGATATGAAGACTAATGCTTTGACATAAGATATAACTCTAAACAGAGTCGAATGGCGAAATAGGATCCATGTTCTAGACCCCAAACATTTGGGATAAGGCGTACATGATGATAATGATTCTGGGAAATTTTGGGTCAAGTATGCTTAAACATTATAGAGAAAGAACTAATCCACAGATGCTATCCTTAATTAGAAATAGTGAATGGCATATTCCAAGGCAATACTAAGAACCATGGTGTTGCATAATGAACTGCAGCATGGAATTTCATAATCCAACTATATTACAAATGCAGGAGGGCCAGGATCAATTAGTGGGCCCTGATCCCTCATGCAGGTGCTCCATGTGGATGGTAGAAGGGATTGGAAGCATTAAATCCAAGGCCATGCAAACATGAGTTGTACATTATTAGTTCTCCATTTTTCCTCTTTTTAATCAGTAAATTGCTCCCTTTTTTCTTTTACAATACAAAACAGGTTCTTATTAAGCAATAACTAAAATACTTTCTCTTTGTTGTTTCTCCTTAAATTTGATTGGTAGGCACTTACCCTCCCATCATATGACAATGAAGCGAAAATCCAAGGTTGACGAGAACTCCAAGCAAGGCCTGGCATTTCAGTTTGAAACATGTCAACCCAACTTCGAGAATCGAGCTCATGTTGAAATATGAGGATTGTAGAGATTACCGTAAACACTATCTTCATAGTCACTGTAGGAGTTGAGCAATGGATCTACCCTGCGAGTAGGTGACTCCACCAAACTGCGACAAACAGAAGAAAAAAAAAATTAAGTGAAAGAATAAATAAAAAGTGTGGTTGTGTGAAGAAGTAGCTCTGATGAACCATCCTTGGAAAGCAATTGACCTGTCAGATGTTGAATCGTCACTGCTAGGAAAAGAAGTCAGCCATAAGTTGACAGCTGAATCTGTTCCAGCACTCTGCAAAAGCTTACCTCTTGTCAGCAAACAACAATGGCTCGAGAAGCAAGATGACTTGTATTCAACAGTAAAGAGTCATTATAGATAAGTAAGGAATACGTGTCTCAGGTTTGAGGGTTTGGCCCTTCCTACCTCTGCCATTTACATGAAGCACAGCACATGGGAGTGAAATAGTAGGTCCGACTTAGGCTAGGAGACTTTAGGCCAAAATGAAAGCTAATGAGTCAAACCATCCGATCAATAGAATTTTTCTTGATCATTTACCATTTGCCTTTTTACCAACAAGAATTGTGATAGTGGATGCTTAGGATAATCTGATTGGTTTTGGGTTATGACCTAAAAAATCTCCTAAGCGGAAGCCACTGAATGTCGGTCCTATCCCATGCATGGGTGTGCCACATGTAGGAGTAGAAGACAAGTAGGAAGGGCATTTTCTTCACACATGACCAGAAAGTATTCTTCATATCTATTTTTATATGAGAGAGGGATTATGTGTGTGTGTGTGAGAGAGAGAGAGAGAGAGAGAGACCAAGATCAGCTCGTCGTACTCAGGGTTAAACCGGACAGCCCATGTCCTGCCAATAAGATCAAAAAAGCCCGTAAGCAGATACCACAGAAAAAGCACAAACTGAAATGAACATATCAAAAATCCATGCCTGCAAACAATGATATTACATGAGCATACACACAAGTAGGCTCATCATGTATAGGTACGGTTAAAAGGGTCCGTGCCTACAGTGCTATGGTAATATGAGAAAAATGTACCAGTGTGCATGCCCAGGGAGCTCTCTGACAGGAACCTTTGGCATTCTAAGATCCCAAATGCGTATACCAGATTCATCCTCTGCAGTGACCTGTAAAGCGGGTCGATTTTGATTATTATTATTATTATTATTTTTTGAGAAGTACCAATGTTTGATTATCTAATGTGGAACAAACCATGGTTTAAGAAACGGCCATTATAACGAAAAAACAGCCGTTATAACGGATTCGGACCTATCCCATTGCGTTATGAACGGTTTTAACGCTCAGAAAATAAGGGATAGGTCTGAATCCGTTAAAATTGGTTTCTTTTTTTTTCTGTTATAAATTTTATTGAAAAATTGAAATTCAAAATTTGAATTTTAGCACCGTTTTTCCATTTTTGCCCCTGTGCGTTACAATTCAATATAACAGCCATTATAATGGAAAAAAGGGTAACGCCCGCAGTCCATTATACCATTATAACAGTCCCTTTTAAACCTTGGAAGAAAAATCAGTTACATTAAATGGCACCAGCAGCCTTATGACTGAGTTCATCATTATAAAAAGCTATCCCAGACATTTGTGAAAACACATCCTTAAGCATTGAATCTTTGAAATTTAAGTAAATAACAAGGGATTTTACAATTTAAAGGGTGTCTCACTTCCAAACCTAAAAAACATGAAACGAGATGCTATGTACTCACGATTATATTTTGCTTCTTGGTGTTATAATCCACATTGCGAGCGTGGGCATGCTCTATTGAATTTGTCTTCCTGGAAGAAATAACATGCACCACTGGTGTCATTAGCAGCTACGAAATAAAGGATTTGAATCTGATAAAATTGTTGGCATTAAAGTAAAATCTCAGACAATCTAGTACTTACCTACATATTAATTTGGTGAATACAAGAAACATTTGTAAATATGGATAGGAAACACAATTTTAAGTATATTCCAACAAAAACCACAGAGGAGAAAAGGAAAAGAAGAAGAATGGCAAAGAGGTGCCAAGATCATTAGATGGATTTTAGAGACTTACCTTCTGTCTAACATAGTTTTTTAATCAGTAAATGAGGAAGTTGACATATACTATGGAGGGGAACGAAATAGCTTTTGGGAGTTTAAACCGAAATATGTGGCAGTCACACTCAACCACAGGCAGTGTGGAGATTTACAACTAACAATATACAAGGCTAAAATGCTTGTCACAAAAATTTCATGTGGAAGAAAGTACACATCAACTTGGTTATATCAGTTGATGAGAGAGGAGCATTGCAAATTGGAAGGCATGCACAGAATAAATGTCTCAAACATATGCGAGGGGGAATGATTTTTCAAAATACGAAAAAAGTAATATAATATATGAAATGATGATGCTATGTTCATATATTCCATGCACTAATCATTGAATAAAGCATAACATTATGAAATATTTGTCAAACTAGGGAGCACATTTAAATCTACCTACTTTTATCAAACGGAGACCTTAAACTACAAAATATAGTAATATCCCCCCTAGAAAATACATATCAGTCAACCAACAAAGCCTTTTCCCAACTATACGAAGTCAGCTACACAAATATTGTTCCCCCATTCCATACATATATGGCCGCATATTCTGTTTGAGCCAATGTCTTCAGATAACACCCTAACATGAGCTTGCAACAACAGAAAATCAGGATTCATGTGGAAGGATTTGGCAAAAGTTTTCCGCCGGATGCCAATCTAATGCAAGCCTCCTACTTTATCCAGGTTCGAGTCCGAAAGCTAGGCTAAAGCTTGAAACTGGCAGAGTTGCCCCCTTGAAAGTATTAAATATAAAATGTTGTATCGCATTTATGTTTTAACAAGGCACACTATATTCTGAAATAAGGCATAAATGAACTTTTATGAAAACTAGCCAGTTCTTAAGTATTTTGCCTACCCTCTCAAGTTACAGATCGGAATTTATGGGCAACTCTGTTTCTGTATCTTCTCATTTACATGTCCACCTCAAGACACATCCAAATGCTATTGTGGGTAGGAAAGCTGGGAGTGAACCCACAAACTCATTGTGTAAGGTGGCCAGCAGAGGCAGAGAAAATCTGCCTAGACACGTGTCAAAGGTTAACAATGAAGAAAATCTTCTCAATATCTAGTTGAGCCTGAATGTAATTCATTCATGTCTGTCAAAGGAAAAATAATTTCCACGAAGATTATAAACAAAAGACTAAGCAGTATAGAAGCTTGAAGAAATGGACGATTACACTGTGATGAAAATGAAACTGAGGGACAATGAATTGCATTACATCTGAAATGAGAAGATCATTAACCTGCAGACCAAAGCTTCATACATGTATATCAAGGCTAAGCATCTCTAAATCCCACAAACTTTGGGCAGGTTGAATAATAATAATCATATTGGAATATCGCATGATTAGATTTGGACAGATCATGTGTAATCATATTCGGATCCCACATGACTTAGCTTAGGTGGATCAAATGCTATAATAGTGATAGATCATAAATACCGAATTAAATTGGAAAAGCTGAATCAAATGATGAAAGAGTAAGCGTTCACTCACACGGTGTTGATTTAGTCACGACAGTCAAGACAGCACGTCAAGTGGTTTAACTATGTTACCCAGGTACGGCTGAGGCAGGGATACGTCATGGACACGGAATTTACAATTAAAATAATGAAGTGTCCAACACGGGTAAGGCATCCATTTTGATGAGTCTGGGTAACATAGTGGTTTAGTGATCACGCCAAAATTACAAAATGATAGATGGTTCTCGTCCAGAGTTAAAATGTTGCCAAATCACATCGCTGATCATTCCATCACCTTGAGCAATGTAAACATGGAAAAATACAAAAAACACGGTATGAGAAAAAGGCATACTTCATTGTCCGGAGATCCCAAAATTGGATGGATGAGTCACATGTTGCTGCAACAGCATTCTGATTATGCGGATCCCATGCTCCACCCGATAAATAATGTAGCATGCCAACAGATTCCTGTGATTGTACCTAGATTTCCAAAGAAGACCTGAATAAGAATCAGCACAAAGAATTCAACAGTTACATAGATAAACAATGAACATTATTGTAACAGGTCAGAGGCACATAAATCAAATGGCTTGCGGACCATGTTCAGATTAAAAAAAGAACAAAAAATGAAACCGAAGTGGACACTCCCTTTAAATTTAAACCTGAAGCAATGTAGCATGAGTTCAGTGATAAGAATTAAAAAACTAATCGATGCAATCTGTGTAACAAGAACATTCCATTTTCCAATAATTTTCCATGTTAGAACACTATGTCGTACTCACATATCAAATACTTGCTGACACTTTTTCGAACAAATAATAAGTTATTCAAATATTTTGTTTTCATCCATTATCTATATATTTTTATACAATTTTAATGTATATCAGCTTATATAAAGATATTCTTTATATATTGTATACTTAAGATGAACTAAAATATTATAAAATATGTCTCAACATATGGAATAAACTGTATGTACATGTTGATGTATATTGTTTTTTTTTTTGATAATTGTAGAATTCATTAAAGAACAAAAGCCAAAAAGATTACATGAACATGAACACCCTAAGAGGTCGAGATCACCTACATAAGGGCTAAAACTAACTGCCTTCCTTGGAACAAACAAGATCTCAACAGAAGACAAGATCCTCAAAGAAAAGACCCCTACATTCAATGAAGTCCTTGGACCACAAAAACATCAGCCCCTTAATGTTAAGATCAACAACAGCCACCTCTTCTTCCTTCCCCTCGAAAACTTTATAATTTCTCTCCTTCCAGAGATTCCAACAAATCGCAAAGGGAAGCAATCACCAAAAGTCTCGACCTCTAAAAGAGAAGGCTATTATGTGCCAAATAGACACAAGCTCAAGCACAAAACTAGAAATCACCCACAACATCCCCGAGTCCGTAAAGAAAGAAATCCAAACATCCCTTGCCATGGTGCAATGCAGAAAAACATGGTTAACCGACTCCCCTCCATGTTTACACATAAAACAGAAATCTATTATGATAATCCTCCTAGCAATCCGGAGATCCACCGTCAAAATCGTATCCAAAGACGCTATCCACAAAAAGAAAGCTATCATGGAAGGAATCTTGGATCCCCACACAAAAGGAGCCGGACACCTATCGCTTGTAGTCCAAAGTAAGGCATCCTAGAAGGAGCGAATTGAAAACCGGTCATCCTTACACCATCTCCAAAGGCGCTTATCCCGACCCAAAAGAAAGAGGAGACAATCTTGAAAGCGATAAAGAAGACCAGTCACAGACTCTATCTCCCAAGAAGCCAAAGCCCCAAGATAGGCCTCCCCCCGAGAGGAACAAACCTAAATAGAACAATTCTTTTTGTCTGACAAGGAGAAGACCTGGAAACTCCTCCATGAGTAGAACTTCCCCGCACCACCTGTCCTCCCAAAAATCTGACCATGTCACTAATCCCCACCTTATACATACGAAGATTGCACTGCCCTCCCATCCCACCCAAACTCCAAGATACCATATTTACCTGCCATCGCCCTCCTCCACAGACTAGTAATCTCCACACTAAACCTCCACAACCATTTATCCAATAGAGCTTCATTTATAATTGTGATATTCTTAATTCCCAAACCATCTTAGACCTAGTGCAACACACTGTATTCCAATCCACTAGATGAAATCTGCCCACCTCCCTCTATCGTTTCCATAAGAAGTCCCCCTCATGAACTTCTTCAGAATGTTCGCAATACCTCTAGGGATGGAAAACATCAATAAATAGTATATGGCCAAACTAGAGAGCAAAACCTTCTCTCAATAGGCCCATAAACCCTAGACAACACCAACGAAGACTATTTCCCCACACACTTGCATAAAATAGAAACTGAGAAAGCACCCACTACTACATCATTAATCTCCAAAAACTTACGGTCCCACATAATGACAATACCGCTAAAGGAACCAATGGTCGGGAGATCATACCACCCCGCATCCCTAAAACCACACAACTCTCTGATGAGACCATCCTCCATCATCTCAATCTTGGTTTCTTGAAGAATCACCACTCTCGCCCCACATCTTCTAATGACACTCTTCATAATCGCTCTTCTCTATACTCCCTAATCATCACATTCTAAGACAAGATCTTATTCTTCATCAAATTACCACCTTCTTCCCTTTCCTTTGACTACCGTGAACCAAAGCATCTCCAGGGTTAAACTGACAAGCCAACCTCTGAAGCTCTCGGATCAATATAGCCGGCCTTACTCTTGAAGGAAAACATGGACCCAACATCTCCCCCATCACCCTCACCACCAGACAAGTGTCATCCTCCTTACCGACCAAAATACTAGCACTGACACAGAGAAGAGCCGATCAACCATCCCCAAACCTCTCCCCCCTATGAGACTGGTTCGCCAAGGCATCTTCCCCTTCCGCTAACTTTGAAGACCCCCTATTCCCTTTTGAAACCTTAAGGGCTACTACAATTGACTTGAACACTTCCTCTTCGTGGCCGGCAAAAGAAAGGCTATGAGAAACCTCTAAACCCATTATATTCGATATTAACCACTCATAAATGTCTTCCATCTAATACAAAACCTCCTGTACCGCCAACTTGGAATCTATAATCTCCTCCATCAAAAACCTCTTGTCCTGCCACAATCCTCTCCTGCTGCCACGAGCAATAGTCAAACCCTCCAGAGGTCCCTTGGCACTCTCATCAACGAAAACAGCTTCCTGGACTGATGGATAAGTGGGACCAACAAAGGCCAATAAACAAGGACAACATCCCCTGACCCATCAACCTCGAAGGAAGCAAGGTCCTTTGCTCTCCCATTTTGACGTATCAATGTTGGAAACCAAAACCCATGCCCAAGCCTTGTCACGTAGGATGCAATTGAATAACTCTTTGATACTTTCATATAGTCACAGGTAATCATATGTTATGGGAAACATGTCTCCTAGAAAGACGTTTGGCATGTGGAGATTATATTTCTCCTTCTATTGGAAAACCGTAGCCTGATTATGGGAAATGCTTTCCCTACTTTCCAAGGCCTCCTCTTCCAAAAGCATGGAATTATAGTTTTTTGTTTGGTAAGCATGAATACAATTTACTATTCAAATTCCACAAATTCTAATATAATCTTGAGACAAAAGATTTGAATCCTAGGTCAGAATCCTCTTTGAGAAAAATTCTACTATTTGTGTTTGAATCTTATGATTAACAACGTTGGAAACTTGTTTTAAGTCATGCAGTCGATTATAAGGTAGTGAGTCGACTTTGTTTGCATATAAATAAACCGAACCTCATGGAAAGAACCTGTAACATGCAATGGTGTAAAAAAAATACATTATGCTAAGTGATGGACAAAGAAATGGGGATACTTTATTATTTTTTAATTCCTTGAATATTTTTCGTTAATCAATTTTTAAAGGCAATAATTACAAATCCTATGATTCATAAGACAATTCCTGGTCCAATTCAGATCCAAACCTATACAATTTTACCATCTAATTAAACCATGAAAACACTGATTCCCACATCCATATGACATTCCTGCATTCATTTTTTCAAGCAGTTCAACTGCATATTATGGTCCAAATTAATTAATTCATCAGCAGGGAAGAGGAAACAAATTCAGCACGTACATCCAAGCAATCCTAAGCAACTAGTAGCAGAGTATGCAAAAGTTTTGAAGTGTTGCATTTGGAGTCTGTACAAGCAGTAGCTAGCTCAAGAGTTAGAGAAAAGGACCCACTACTACTGCAACCACATTGACATATATGAAGGGCAGAAGTAAAAACGCATTTTCAAACATCCCAGCGTCAAATGAAAGAGGTTTTAATATTATCACAAATGAGAAAAAAAAAAAACCTTGAACTCAGCAATGCATTCCTTGTGATATAATCATAGCTAGTTGACATGGATCACTCCAAGTATTCCCTCACCTTTGCAGTCTTATTTGAAGAATTTAAGCTCCACAAGAAAAGATTCCCCTCATCAATGCTAATAACTTTATCATGCTTTCCAGATGGCCACCAAAGAACGCTGTCAATGACATATATATCACACGGTACTAAGTTGAACAGTATAAGCAATATGATACCAGCATGACAGGATAAGGAGATTAAGAGTATTCCTGAAAGTTTAGTGATGAGAATCCAAGAATTAACAAAAGATTGCAATATATTACCAGAACAAAACACTCAGTTTCATGATGCTTAATGATGTCTCATAATAAACGACTAGTAAGACACTCACCATTTGATCTTGCAAGTATGTGCATCGAGGGAGGCAAGTTGTTCTAATTGTGGAGAATTTGATTGGCCATATAACTCGGGCGTCTGCCAAATAGCCGCTCCGTATGATTCACCTTCAACAACATGAGTCACTATCAACCACCGTCTATGTTTGAACTAGATGAAGGTATAAATCAAAAGTAAAACTACAGTGCACGTGAGACAACATTGGTAACAATGAGAGGTATATCGCAATATAAGCATGGCCGATTGATCTGCTTAGTCAACTAAGTGCATAGTCGAATATGTATTGGTCAACATCCGTCAATCAAGGGATCATTCCTTTAAGCATTATCTATCATTAAGCATCATCTATCAACAAGAATCGTTCAGCTAGTATCCGCATCGCAGCATCATAAATGCGCAAAATTTACGAAATGAGATCGATTGCTTACCAGACGAGAAAACCGTTGAGAAGATGCGAGGATCGAAGGGGCAGGAGGAGAGATCCCAGATCTCATTCGGGTGGGAAAACAAGCCCTCGCAAATGAGTTCTGTTCCAGTCGACGAAAGCCGGATCAAATGGACCTGAAATTCAAAAAACATATAAAAATATTGAATTTGAAAGAAATATACTAGGGCAATTTAATTTGAAAGAGATTGAATTGATGTTAACGGAAAACGGTTGTTGAGATCTGTGAAGAGAACCTCGTTTTCTTCCTTGAGACTGAGAGTACCAGCGATGAAGCTAGTGTCATCTGTGTCTGCTTTGACGTCTGCAATGCATCTTGCCTGGACATGAACCATGAATGAGAACAAAAATTAGGGTTTAATATCTAGGGTTTTGAGCAGAGACATGGTTAGGTTTTCATTTCGCTTTCACCTGGTATTTCAGACCATAGCCTATGCCTGTTGATCCTCCTTGCATTGCTGCACTGCAGCGCCCAATATTGCTCTGATCCGAGGGGCTTGTAGTTTTAGTTAACGCGACTTCTTTCGGGGTCGTTTGGATATATTGATATACTATCCGAATCTTGAATAGCACATCCAAAACTATCTTTTTTTGGTGAACGCAGAATGAGGAAAGGCTAGTCTTTAAACCTACTCTGGTTATTAATGGGGTGTCATCTCCGCACAGCACTGTCCATGTTAAAAGCACCGTCAGTCCTTTCCAAGGGGAAGAAAGGCTCTAGTCGTGGACATGTCCAAACTCCAAATGATGTGCAAGGTCCATTCCAAAATCTATCTACCTATGCTACTTTAAGACAAACCCTGGTTGGGGCCACAGACCTATCACCGATTCTCTGGGGGTAATTCCCAAGTACCTGGGTTCGGTCCCATTCTTACCTTAGGAGGGGTTTGGGGGAATAATAAATGTTTACCTATCAAAAAGAATGTATCTATCTATACTACTTTCAAGCCAAAACCTGGGATGGGGCACACCCCTCACAAGACGGTCACACGCAACGCACGTGCCCGCCTCTAGTACAAATTAAATTTTCAAGTGAAATGACATATGTACATTCTTATGGGTGCAATGGATAGTCAAAATTTAGAATCTGTATTCAAATAATCGAAATTCGGATTCAGATCTGGATTCTAATAATTTTTATATTCGAATACTTTTCAGATACAGAATCAGATATTGATAAATTTGATTCGATAATACCTGATTTGATATATTATATAAATATAAATATAATTATGTATAAATATAAATATAATACATATCTAATCCAATCTTTTTGATAAATTCAACAAGTATTTGATTCGATATATTTATATATAAAATAAATTATATTATATTTATTATAAAAATATAATAATTTATTATATATCTGATTTACTTATTAGATGACTTGATATTATTCGCTAAGTTAATCGGATTCGAATTCGAATATTCATTCCGAGTACCCCGTCAGATATCGAATCGAATTCAAATATCAAACTTTTTTGGGGATTTGGATTTGGATTTGGATATTTTTATATTCGATTCATAAAATATACATTGATAGCGCTATACGTACATACTAATGATGACGTTAGTGAGGAGCCTAGTTAGCAATTTCCCATTCAATGTGTGTTTGACACAAATATTTGATGATTTAACAAAATGTATTATGTGACCATATTATTCAAAGCTTTAGTAAAATTCGTGCATTTTATTAGGAACCACGTTAAATCCATATTAAATATGTATTATACACAGATCATCAAAAGCCTGGTTTTTAAATGTGAAGAAATGCAAAAAAAAAAAAAAAGTATTTTATTTTATCCTTTGCCAAATTTTAAAGTATTTTCAAATGACAAATCCAAACTATACTCATACCATGTTTTTGGAATATGCCATATTGCTAACAAGGGCGAAGAGCGCTATGATATGTGGCAGAGGCTTCAGAGGTAAAGGAAGGCTAAAAATGGCACGAATGATTTGAAGACTCAGGCCTTATAATAGAAGATTTAGTTTTAGATAGAGTTGAATGTCAAAATAGTGTTCATGTTAGCATGTTGCAAACTATATGTCGCGATATAGTGTAGAAGATGATAATGATTAATGAAGTAAATCATTTTTAATTTTTTTATTATGTAGTAAACCAATTTCTAATAAATAAATTGATGTAACACAATTATACTTCAAGTTTGTGTCGTGAGAACTCGTGTCACTATTGAGACATGAGAGCAAATAATATTCGAGATTTGACGAAACCGGCCAATGTCTGATTTTTATTAAGGATTTGGATCCCTAAGTTATGCTTTGTTTTTTAAAACAGGCCGAACATACGTTGAACATATTAGATTTGAAACAAATACAATGTCGTAGACTAATGGTTGGATCCAAATCTGATTGGGCATCAATAAGGTGACCAGTTAGGTTCATATTTGTTCAGACATTGACCTGTGATTGATATTGATACATAGTTACCTGAAAACTTGTTTCCCATTGAGATAATTGTACGTGTGTGCCTAAAAATTGGCTTGCGTCACAATCGTGTCTCCTCAAGATCATTACAAGAGGTTTTTTTGGTCATTTTGCAACTCAAGTCTGAGTAAGATAACTCGAACCAACATACATCGAGCTCAGTACTTTGAACCCTTTGTTGACTTTATTGATCAAACATAGAGGTTAGTTTGGCATAGGGGAGAGTTGACTTACAAAGAAGAGCCAACTGAGATGAAAGAGCCAGGCTACTTGATAAGTTGTCTTGATTCCATCGATAATTGAAGTCTTTTCCTAGTTCTCACCTACTCCAGATAGGACATTTCTTACCTGCTTGATATGGGATGCGACTTACCTACTCGAAATGATGAGAGAAGCGGCTTACTCGTTGCTTCCTACACATGCCACAAATACCATGCTTGGTCATACCTTGGTTATAAGGTAGACATTTGAGAAATAACTCGTCTTACCTACCATAAGGCCCTTATAAATAGGAGTCCCCCGTCACTGTTGAGGAGGGAGGCAAAACTTACCCTTGTAGAAGCTTTACCTCTCTCTCTCTCTCTCTTTCTCTCAGCCTACCATGCTCGTACTATAGAACCACTAGTCGCCTATTCAAGTTGGACATTGAGGCGCTCGATCAAAATGTACCTCGGTTAGTCAAGATTGGACCATACAAATGCATTTGGGAAACATGTACGATAAACATGAGAATGCGTGTGAATATGTTGATAGAAACATGTGGGAAACGACATGAGATACGTGTGAGAAACAATATGAAAAGCTTGTGGGAAATGTGTAGATTTGAATTTAGGGCGTATTTGATTGCATAGAAAATTTTCCCGAGAAAATACATCTGGGATATGCCTTAAATGGCCGATTGATTGCAACTGAGAACACGTATTTCAATCATGTAAGAAAATGAAGGTGTATTTTTAGGTGAGAATTAATTTTCACCTATTTGGATGGGAAATAAATTCCAAGCTTAGTAGGGAAAATTATCCAAATTTAAATGGCTCGATAGGAAAAATTATACAGATTTAATATGGCTATCTAATAGTGGACAATTGTGTTTTCCCAAGGAAAATGTAATTTTTTCACTTGGCAATCAAACACACCCTTAGAAATTTAATAGTTATTTATTGCTTTATTAGTGGGAAAATAGAAATAACAAAGGGACTTTATTTATTTTTTTACTCCTTGTTAAATCTGTTTAGTATGGGTATATTAGTAACTTTATTGGACAACCATGACGTTGTTTTAAGAAATTGGAGAGCTTAAAAGAAAGGCTTTTTTGCTTTATCCCCTCACTTTATTGATGTAATTTGCAAGTCATCCAATGTTCTCAAAATATTTACGTCTCACCCTTTGACCATAGTCAACGTTGTTGACCCTAGACGGTCTTCGGATGGACATCCCAATATTTTTTAAATGACTATAATGACCTTGGGTGAGATGCAAATATGTTAACAACATTGGGTGCGATACAAATTTTATCAATAAAGTAAGGGGGACAAGCAAAAAATCCTTTTTTTTTTTTTTAGAAATGTGAGTTCAAATTCCTTCTTTTGAAGATTGTGAACTATAAAAGGAACTCACCTTCATAGGTTGTTAAGCACGCTAGTGTTCCTCATCAATGATGACAAGGGACCACAATATGTGCCACATAGCACACTCTTAGAGGTCACTAACTGTACGGATGTTCGGCCCATCGCTAGGTGGAGCTACATACCAAATATCAATCTGATTAGTGATTTCAAACCATTGGATCTTTGAGCCCCAAATAATGCTCAAATTCTATGAATAAAATCAACCCAGGAAAATGACTATTATCCAATGCTTAAAATTTAACAATCAAATTAACTTTTGGTTTGTATGTCCACCTTCAGTTGGGCCAAAAGTAAATGAAGAAAAGTTTTGAGCTCACAATCCTCAGAAAAAAAAAAGAAGATTATTTGCTTGTACCCCCTTACTTTATTGATGCAATTTGCATCGCACCCAATGTTTGAAAATATTTGTCTCACCCAAGGTCATTATAGTCATTTAAAAAATATTGGGTGAGATGCAAATATTTTGAAAACATTGGGTGAGATGCAAATTGCATCAATAAAGAAATTTAAGCCTTTTTATTTTATTTTTGTAAGCAAGATAATCTATTAACCAAAAGAAAAAATACAAATGGGACCCATCCGTCCTAGTGGCTGAAGCCAGCCAATTTGGAGGGTTGGACTCCCACACAAAAGATGAGAAAAGGTAACTCTGTGGCTCAGATGTAGCTGCAAAAGGTAATTTAGGCCATTGTATTGGATGAAATAGACAAACAAATTGGAAAGTTCACTTGTTTCCCTTTTTAGGTACTATGAATTGGTATGATGTTTTGGACATTGGGTTGGGAAATGGATGGCGTGTTTGTTGCGTCGCTCCCTAAACCACTTTGATGAAAACAAAAACCGAGACAAAATAAATTCCGTTGCCGGGACTTGAACCCGGGTCTCTCGGGTGAGAGCCGAGTATCCTAACCAACTAGACTACAACGGATTTGTTTTCAAGCCCCTATCTTTTTCTTATTTGTCACATTGTAGGTGAAAGCCATGAGCTGGCCACAAGCGTCATCCATTTAGCATAACGACGTGGCAAGATTGAGATCGACTACTCTTCAGCATCCCCTTTTTTTGTGGGGGGATGGAGGAGAGAGAGAGAGAGAGAGAGAACAGAGCAAAGAGCAAAAGCATTCTTTCGAGAGGGAGCAAAGAGCACGTTTACACGAACGAAAGCCAAAGCCGAGGAAGGGACCGAAGGTCGATGGCATCAAGGTGCACTACGTTCCCCGCTCAGCTCGCGACCCCCCGCCATCTCCACTCTCAGATTAAACCCTCTACACGCCAGGCGTCCCTGTCGTGGAGGCATACGTTAGCACAACACAACCTCGTCCCTGCAGTCTCATCCGTCTTGCTAGCCCATTTGTCCTCTCAAGGCAAGTAATTTTCTCTCAAATGCTAGTGCACGGCCTCCACAGGAGTACCGTGGCACTTTCATCACCGTTGATTAATTAAAAACGCAATTCCAGGCGCGTTTTGAAATGGATGGTGATACAGTTTCCCCTTGTGAGGCTAATTTGTTCTTGGCTTCTTGCTTTTGAGAATTGGAGTAAAACTTTGATGACAGGGCCTTGTCATCGAGGCCGATGACAGGGTGCAATATGCCACGTGTCACACTCTTAGACTCTAACTGTATGGATGTTTGGCCAATCCCTAGGTAGACCCACAAACCAGAAATCAGCCCTATTAGTGATTTCTAGGCGTTGGATTGAAATTATTTTCATGGATTGATTTGAACCGTGGGAATTTGAGCATTATTGTACAAAGATCCAAAGGTTTGAAATCACTAATCAAGCTGATTTAGTGTTTGTAGGTCTACCTAGAGATTTGCAAAACATCCATACGGTCAGAGTCCTCTAAGAGTGTGCCACGTGGCTCATATTGCTGAGCCCTGTCATCAAAGTTTTACTGTGAGAATTGGGGTTAGTTTTCTCTCAGTATTGGGGATGATGTTCAGTTTTGGAAACACTGTTAGGTAACGTGGCATGCATACTAGCAGGCACTCGGGACCCACATTGGTTAGGTCCCATACTGGTATTTGGTAACAATTCGATCTGTCGACTGTTTTGGTCGTGTAGGATGGAATATATCCTGATGGTTAACGTCATCCGATCAAGTTGGTTTCTGATCAAGGTGATCACTTGGGTTGGATCCTGTGAATGGTGGACCAAATATTCTTTGTTTTTTTTTTTAAGGTGGCCATTTCTATTTTTTTATTTATCGTACTCCTACTTTATATTTAAATTCATTCGTGGGTCACACTGACCCCATGAATGAATTGCCCACCCCTTGAGGGACCTATACACCAAAATCAACCCTGGTGATCTTTAGCCATTGGATTTGAGTGTTTTTCATGGGGTGATTTCTAGATAGAACAGCTAGCGATCATCAATCAGGATGATTTTTGGTGTGTAGGTCCATCAAGGGGTTGGCAGCACAGTTAGCAAATCTCCATTGAAAAAACATTTAAAACCGCTGAATTTCCAAAACATCACAAAAAAAAAAAAAAAACCTTGAAATATTCAACAATCCGAGACTTCTGTAATTTTAGAATTTTCAAAAATCTCATGAATAATACACAATCTTCTTGTTGTTGCTGTTGTTTTTTTTTTAAAATTAAAGAATTTTTATTATGTAATATATGTCACCTATTTTGTGTTTATAAAAATATTTTAGAAAAGATTGGAAGATTCCTATGCTTTTGGAGACCTTGATAATGAGATATGTTTTAGAAATTATGAGTGTTGCTTATATTAATAGACTAAAAGGAAGCATCATATGATTTCGATACTATTATACTTATATTACCATATAGTCTATATTACATCATGGGTGTATGCACATATATGTATATATTTTGTTGAGTGTGTAGTTTTGGACTAAAAGTTTATTAAACCTGAAGTCCTCGCTTATCGATCTTTTGACGTTCTCGACTTTTTGACCTTTTTTTAAAATCTAAATCGTTTGAAACTCGCATTTTTCAGTAGGTGAAGTTTTGTTGCTTCGCAATTTGCAAACTATGGTTGGCAGTTCATTCACGAGTTAGTGGATCGAAGGAGTGTGCCATGTGGTGCATTTTCAAGCGCTCCGTCGCTAGAAGGAGCTGCGGCAACATTTTTTCCTGTTTGAAGGGATATAGGATGCTGCTGTATACGCTGCTAGTATGGTAATACCATCTCTTTGGCTGGGATGTAGTGAAGTCTGGACTCTCCAATAGATGGGCCCCACCTGGATGATCTCCTAGTCCCAAGACCAATCTGATAGGATGATCTAACCATCTGGAAATAGAAAGAATTCAATTGATCCCATGTCGTGATCATCTGATCAGGCTGATGTAATAATCCTGTTCCATATAGGACCAAAGGTTTCATGAACAAAAATGCCATGTAGGCTACTATATTTGTAGGTTGTAACACCACAGTAGTATCGCATTGTTCTCCTCGATTGTCATCAACACCAGTGTGAGAAGGCAAGAATAGATTAGATGGGAATGACGAAGCAGTTTAAAACTTTAAATTGTATTTGGTAGGACTCAGGCAAGTCGCCCGGGGGGTGTTTGGTTGTGACTTCACGCTGTTATCGCATTGACTTGATTTTGGGGAATGCGGATAAATGCATTATTACGTGTGTGCCTCCCATAGGCACAACGAGTGTCTTTGCTGTTCATCATGAATTGCTAGTGAACTCCCATTTAAAGTTTGTTTTACACTTGCAAGACTTACACGGGGATGGTGTTTTGGCACAACTTTAAACTTGTTACTAAATTTCCCTTATAGAAGCCACTTGTTAACTGAGATTTGGCATAAAAGTTGAAAATTTGCAATAAATTTAGTTATGAATTGGAAAGGTAAACCTTTTGATTGGGTAGGCATGGATATGATTGTTCTGGAAGTATTAGTACCCAATTAGTGTTGAGCACAGGCTTTCCATTCAAAATGGTGTCTGTTCCGTTGGGATCGTAAGAACAATGGAACAATGGTTGGGTGACACTTTGAAAATCTTATCATAATAATGTGAACTTTTGAGAGAATGCTAAAAACTTAAAAACATTGTTAAAATTGTATATCTTGTGAGACTCACATATGGATAAAAGAGATTTTAATATTTGTAGACATAATACATCTTTTTATCATTTTAGGCCTTTTTCTATTAAACTAAGGTTTCTGAGAGAAACCAAGAAAACCAATTAATTGTAATATGTCATGAGGAAATCCTTTGCCAAGAAGTTACTGACAACAAGGTTTGTGATTATTCTTCGGTTCGTATTTAATGGGGTTTTCTACATTTTATTCGTGAAGACACTTTTAAGTTCCACAACATATGTGGTCTGAAAGCTGCGCCAAAATAAAACAAATTTTTTAACCTGAAGTTGTGCACAATTATTTGTCTCTCCTCCCATTAATAAGAATTAGAAAGAAAGCTGGTGTACGTCTGTCGTAATACTTGTTTAAAACATTAGTGGGTTGTGGTTTTTTTTTTTTTTTTTTACTTTTAATTTGAGATTTGACATTGTGCCCATCATCAGAAACAATCTGAGTTTTCAGCGTTCTTTCATTGTCTCTCAGGCAGATCTTACATACCACCAGTAATAACATGTACTGCTCAGACAGCAGGAGCTACCAATCTGGCTCCAGGAACCCCTGTTAGGCCTACAAGTATATTAGTTGTTGGGGCTACTGGAACTCTGGGCCGGCAGATTGTTAGGCGCGCATTAGATGAAGGTTATGATGTGAGATGTCTTGTAAGGCCTCGGCCAGCTCCTGCTGACTTCCTTCGTGATTGGGGTGCAACAGTTGTCAATGTAAGTTCTAAACCCTTCTACACTAGGTAGGAATTTCTTGTTGGATTTATGTATAGCTATCTTCTTAAGTCAAAAGATTTTGAGCCTAGCAAAAATAAATAAACAAATGAATAGAGTAAAAACTAAAAAGATTTTGAAGAAAATTTATTGCAATCCGGAATTATCCATATTCATCCCTTATCATGTAGCTGTGTTCTTGTGTAGCAGGCTCTGTAGTACTGACTTCCAATGTAGTAACTACTTCATATAGATATGGACCAGAGTCCAATTGTTCTGCAATCTCCTATTTTTGGGAGAGTTGGCTGGATAAAACTTAAAAGACACTGATTGTCTACATAATCTGTCATCTTGAGCCAAACTGATTCCTCTGTGAATTTAATGTAGTCATGTCAGAAAGTGCCTTGTTTGAATTAAGTTGGCTGTCCCAATTCCCAATCAAGTTAAAGCTTCCTTCAGTAGACTGAAAATCTTCACTAGTTATTTAATGGCTAACTGATTTATAAATTGGAAGTCAGTTATTTCATGTTATTTTGGTTATATTGGAAGATCCCATGTCTTGTTGATGCTGAGATTGCGTGAGGAGTACCCATGCCATTCTATTTTTGTTTTGGAGTTGATGCTGAGATGTGTTTTAACTTATAATGGTATTTGAGCAGGCAGACCTAAGCAAACCAGAGACTATACCTGCAACGCTAGTTGGAATCCATACAGTAATTGACTGTGCTACCGGACGCCCAGAAGAGCCTATAAAAACGGTAAATACTCTCTGGAAGTTTTGAACAGTTAGTCAGTTCCTTTTATTTATGAATTACAGTATCTGAGAATCACCTAAGTATGGAGTGGCTGTATTTGTAACTTAGACAGCTGCAACCTTTTAACCACAACTCTACGAAGAATAATTGCTCTCCTTTTAATGTATTCTGGACTTGGTATGGTGTTATCTTTTTTTTCATTTGTCCTTTTGATTGCTGGTTTGTGGTCCACATGAAATGTGAAGATATGTTGAAATGATAACTATTATAGAAGGATATTGGTAAAAAAAAATTCTTAAAAGAAATCAGGAGTTTGGAAATTGATCAAAAACACTTATAACAACAGAAATTTTTCTATTTTCTTCGTTCTCTTTTCCTTTTTGTCTAATTTCCTTAAAATTTTCTTATTTTTTTTACTAGTTAAATTCAAAGTTGTTTCAGCTTGGATAGTTAATAAGTGGGATTTTAGTCATGCTTTCATTTGTAATTGTGGAGTTCTTTATCTTAGGTGAATTATTCGCTCGAGGCTCCCAGGAATCACTCAATCGAGGTGTCAGTGCCTTGGGAGTGCATGCACCCAGATTTGAACTGCCGATTCTTGTAACACTCAAGCACACTGTGTGCCTCAGCCATGGCATATAATATTTATAATAATGCACTTAAATTTCTTGTGTAGCCAATTAAAATGAATTTAGACTTTAATAATTTGCCTGGTTGGTTATGAGCTATTTGCTTTATTTTAATGCTTACACTCCTCGCAAAGTTTTTTATTTATTTGCGTTATTTTTTTTCTAGATGGAAGTGCCATATGATTAACATTTTAGGTTTTTTTTGTTGGTTTCTGTACCATTTAGCATTGAAGTGGGTATAGTGCAACCTCTTGTCATGATAACTCAATATTTCCTCTGCTCTCGGTTTAAAAATTTGCTTAGCAATAAAGTATTTACACAGGCTTATAAAGGAAATGCTGTGGCTTATCACAGGATATGGGGAATTCTAATAATTACAGGTCATGCCTTTTGGCTGACCAATGTGTCAGTAAGAGTGTTGTGGCAAGTACACTATCAGTATTCACCTTGCACACTAACCCCAAGGGTTGAGTGCAGGTGGCCAGGACTCCACTCCAAAAAGTAGGAGGTTCTGAGTTCAACTCTCCTTGGGGTCACCCCCTGGCAAGATTAGGGTAATAAGTGGCTTAGTCTACCTTAACTTTCCCAGTACACTCCGGCACGTGTGGAAGGGGTGACTATCGTGCCCCGGGGGATTAGTCAGGTGCTCAAAGAGGCCCGGATACCCACGGTTTAAAAAAAAAAATCACCTTGCACACTGAGGAAATATAGGAAGCGTGCCGTGCATGACTCATAAGATTATATGGTGGCACCAGTGATTATTTCACTTACCCTGCCTCTCACATGACTTTTCCAGACCAAAAAACTGAAATATTCCCTTTTGACTACCACAGAAATTTTCATATCTTGCTAACCATTTTGCACGCTCCCTACATGGAAATTTCCATTTCAAATAATATGGAGCCTCCGTGTGCAACTACAACTTCAATTACCTAAATATTACTGTTAATTTTAGAAATAAACGTTTATGGATCTTTTGGAAGACTAAATGCTGTTAATGTATAATCTTAGAAAGATATTGATACCTAAGTTTCTGTTAAAATCAATTCTCGTTCTTTATCAAGTTGCTATATTTCCTTGGTTTATCACATTTATCATATGTTTACTTATCATTGGGTCATTTTAGATAGTTGTTATTTATTGCACGTTAGCCTGTTCTTATATACCTGTTCTGTTTAGGTAGATTGGGAAGGAAAAGTTGCTCTAGTACAATGTGCAAAAGCAATGGGAATCCAAAAGTATGTATTCTATTCCATCCACAACTGTGACAAGCATCCAGAAGTCCCTCTAATGGAGATCAAGTATTGCACGGAGAAGTTTCTTCAAGATTCGGGTCTAACATACGTAATAATCCGGTTATGTGGTTTCATGCAGGTACCTTTTCATCCAAATTAAACTTTTGACATGCTCTTTCCTGATCTCGTTAACTTGAACAGTTTGGTCAAGAATTCATTTGCCAGCTTAATGTTACAGATTGAGCCACTTTATTTTCTAATTAGACGCTCCATACAGAAATCATTATATGGAATTATACCCACCTCGACTTGGATAGGATCCTTGGACATAGGTTTTGTTGATGAAAATGAAATATATAGTAAGGAGATAACCAGTAGTTACTTTCAGAAGATTCTATGCACCAAACGATACCTTTACTGGTATGTGTGTGTACAGGAGTGAAAATAAAACCAGGTCAGAAGAAAATCACAGACCTGAAAATATTAATATAATTATCAGCTTACCACTAAGCTATGTTACCTGGATCCTTCAAAATGGATGTCATACCCATGTCGGACACTTCATTTTTTAATTGGGAATGCCGTGTCCATGACGTATACCAGCCATGTCTCAACTTTACCTGGGTAACATTGCCACTAAGTTATAGATCCTGTAATTCTACTCCAAATGAACTTAGGCAAAACAGACAGGAAACTTTGTCTCAAATCACAGACTCAATCCAGTGGTACCAATATATATCTGAGCATGTGAGTTTTTTCCTTTTTTTGCAGTGTCTGATGTCCACCACTCATTTTCTTTTATGATATTTTTCTTGGTACCAAGTACAAATGTGTGTTGCCAATTTCTACAGGGCCTAATTGGGCAGTATGCAGTACCTATACTAGAAGAGAAGTCTGTCTGGGGAACCGATGCTCCAACACGAATCGCTTACATGGACACTCAGGTTAATATTTCCTTTCAGTCGGGTCCATGTTTAGTTTGTTGAGAGAAGCCACGTAGATTATAATGCAAACTGTGATAATTTCTGTGGTACTAAATGGTATTCTCATCTTTTCCAGGACATTGCTCGATTAACATTTATAGCTTTACGCAATGAGAAAATTGAGAAGCAGCTTCTCACTTTTGCTGGGCCTCGTGCATGGACAACACAAGAGGTAAAAAAAGGAAGGCTCATGTTGTCAAGGGCTGTGATCATTCCATAAAGTAATACTATTGATGCTTGCTTAATACTCTTTGGCCAAATCAAATAACCAATGACTAAACATGCTAATATTTCTCTCTTTTGCCTGAGGATACATTCTGATTCTTATTTATATTATTCCATTGTTCCTTCAATTTTTGTGGGCCAATGACCATTACCTGTGGGAAAAATTGACCTATTTAAGCCCATTCACTTTTGATGTTAAAAGTCTTTTCTTGGTTGCAGGTGATAACATTATGTGAGAGGCTTGCAGGGCAAGATGCAAATGTAACAACAGTACCAGTCTCAGTCTTGAAATTCACTCGTCAGCTGACTCGATTTTTTGAGTGGACAAATGATGTTGCTGATAGATTGGCATTTTCAGAGGTGATAACCTTTACAATTTTCTCCAATCTATATTATTCTATGATGCAAGGACACACTATCTCTCCAAAATTGTAGCGTAGAACACTTGCCCATCTTCGACACTTCTCGGACAGATGCAAACATGCTGAAGACAACAAAATTTTATCTTTTCTTTTTCTTGCTTTCAGCCCATGTAACGACATGGCACTTTAAGATTCTTTGCTACGATGGAACATATCAACACAGATATGCGGTGTCAACACGTCCAGACACACTTTCTAACCCGTATGGCAGTGCACCTTTATTTTAATGATTTTTTTGTAAAAAAATTTCAACCAGGGTTGGTATGTTCATGATACACTACTTTTATTAAGTTGTAAAACAAAAGTATAGTTGTTTGATAGTTTTCTTTCTTTATAAATCTACTTATACTTGTCATGCTGTTGGATAGCTCTATGGTGTGTATAGAAAAGTTTTATTAACTTTTTTATGTATCTCTCTTCCTATATTTATTTTAAAAAGCTTTCTGATTTAAAAATAACTAAAATTATATTATCATACATGTCTCATGTCAAACACCTAATGTCTGTGTCGTACAACCAGACAAGTATCTGTCTTGTTATATTGTTTTAAATTACTGTATACATATCGCTATAAATGCTATTGAATAGTGTGATTCTATTTGAGAAAGAAGGAAACTAGAAATGATAGGCCCTGTATGGCTTCCCCTAGAAAATTTTCCTAGATCAACACCTTTTGGCATATGAATCCTTTTCCTAGAAAACTATTCCGTGGCCACCATACAGGGCCTTAGAGGCATGTTTGGAAATCTCATGTTTTCAGGGCGCCCAGTTCAGGGATTGGGAGAACCGCTTCAATGCTGCAACTTCTTTTCGAAAGGGCAACTCTGGTTCTATTTTAAGGAGTTCATTTTTTGTACAACAGTGCCTCTGCATCCTACATGTACCCCTGACAACAATGTTTTAATTTTGAAAATTTTATTTTGTTTGAAAACATGGTTGTTAAGGGTAAATGTCAGATGCAGAGGCACTGATATTCGGCCTTGAAGCTCACCGCTGTTGAGCCAAAATGGGATTTAAAAATGCAGGGCCCAAAAAGTGGGAGTCTCACAGTTACCAAATACAGGCCAAAACGACTGGACCTGGAGTAATCACAGCTGGCCCCACTTTTTGGTTTCCAAACAAGCCTGTAGAGACACTACAAAAACCAGAAAGGAAATATAAACTCAATTTGCAAAAACATAACCTGACCCATTTTGTCATTGTAATTGTACATGGTATTATAGTTTCATGTATTCTTAAGTTTTATGGCTAGTTTGGATTGCCATCTTGCACCAGAAAAACATATGTATGAAATATTTTTCACGCAAAAAAAAAAAAAAAAAAAAAAAACCAAACAGGCCCTTGTCCTTTGTTGTTTCTTAGATTTTGGTACTACTGTATTTTGAAGATGAATTGGATATGTTTATTTCTTGGGCGGACGAGAGAAAATGATCTCTAGCTAATGCTTATTTGGTGACATGATTCTAGGTTCTCACGAGTGATACGATTTTCTCAGTTCCAATGACTGAGACATATAACCTTCTAGGGGTGGATCAAAAGGATATCATCACATTAGAGAAATATTTGCAGGATTATTTCACAAACATATTGAAGAAATTGAAAGACCTCAAAGCGCAGTCGAAGCAATCAGACTTCTACATCTGACACAGAGGCCCTCTGTTTGTGTTTGTACATTAAGTGATGTATGTATGAACAAGGCCAAGTCATGTAACAGTTATGAAGGAGAGATCCAATGGAGGTACACCATTCCTTTTGCTTTCATTTTTCTTTTCCTTTCCTTGAGTAATACTCTGTACACAATAAAAGAAAAAAGAAAAAGAAGAATTCGGCGCACATAAGAAACATGCAGTGCGGAAATCTTGGTTTTGACTTTTGATACTACAGAAAACAGTACACTGGCGAAATTTGGTTTTACAGGAAGAAATAGTGTAGTGCAAGAGTCAGGACATCACCTAGGGTAGCATTGCCTGACATCTCCAAGGATGTTAGTGGGTCGATTTTGGTTCAATACCAGTATATATAGGCCTTACCCGACTACCAATGGGGGTAATGAATAGAAAATTTGTTTGCCAGGTGTACTCGTGTTATTGGAGTGTGTTGTTTGGCCGATTTTGGTTCAATACCAGTATATATAGGCCTTACCCGACTACCAATGGGGGTAATGAATAGAAAATTTGTTTGCCAGGTGTACTCGTGTTATTGGAGTGTGTTGTTTGGCCAGCACTCCGCCTCTGTTAGACCCGTAGACCCTCTTTGATATGCAAAGTTACTTCTCCCTCTAACAGCCTAAGCTTTTAGAGTAAAGTGGTTGTCATGGTATCAGAGCAGGAGGTCCCAGTAGGTCGTGGGTTCGAGTCTCGGCAAAGTGAAGTGCTGAAGGGGCGTGGGGTGTATTATTGGAGTGTGTGCTGAAGGGGCGTGGGGTGTATTATTGGGGTGTATTATTGGAGTGTGTGCTGAAGGGGCGTGGGGTGTATTATTGGAGTGTGTTGGACTTGAATCCAATTGATTTATTGCTTTATGGACTGATCGACAAGGGTGTTCCGGTACTAGTACTACCTTGTGGATGATCCATAGGCTGTATTTGGAGAGAACAATCATGCTAACCATTGAAGTATTGAACCTATATGGCAACGCATTTTCAGTGATCAGCTAGCTAGAATGTTTTGGCACTCCATCGATCACGATTGTTCAGGCAATACTGCAGGTGATGGATTGGTGCTGCTGGAAGCTTTATTTCCTCTTATTCCTTAATACAGTTAATCGATGTTTAGTATGATAAGGATAACCAATTTTTTTAATCAAAATTAAAAAAAGTGATAATTTTTTAATTGAATTATCTGATTCTGTTTGGCGGGTTTTTGGGATTCTATAAATGGAAATGTGACTCAATTGTGTGGGCTCCACAAGTGTATCAAGTGGGTCCTATGTGTTAGGTGGGATCTCACACAATCAATACCTCATAGCATGTGGGTCGTACATAACCGGATTGACCTCATGTATCATGTCTTGGATTTCACACGCCACATGGGCCTCATTTGTCATGTAATCCAGTGTTCTGAGACCCGGCCGGTTGATCCACAAAGTGGTCCACTGCACTCCAAATCTTTTACTCTTCTTAAAATTCCTCCCAATTTGCTGCCATATGTTAACATAGAGCTGCGGGGCCACTGCACTCCAAATCATAGCAATCGATTTAACAGCCCCGGTGCTACTTTAAGTAACATACGGCGGCAGTCCAAGTAGTCGTTGGATTGAGATCAAGACGTGTACAAATGAATGACCCTGATGCAACATGTTACCATAGAACTGGGGATATGATATCAGTGTAAATCCGCTATAAAAGGGTAAGGGTGGAAAACATTATTACCGTTGGGGTATCCCATGTAGCTGAATAATACCAAGATTTACCACCAAACACCATACAACCTTCTTTTCATAGAAAATGTCTCAAAAAGGAAAGAAATAGAGAAAAACATTGAAAAGGAGAAGAAACCATAACATGAACCGAAAACATCATAAAAAATAGCTACTGAATGTAAGATTGTCCGGTGATGTCAACATCTCGGTCGCCAGTTGAAGGAGGCGGCTTGTGCTTTGGTTCGACGGTGGACTCAACCGGCCCATCTGCGCTCTGGGTGTCACTTGCCGGTGGCTTCACCTGCTTCTCCGGTTGCCCCTTTTCAGTACCGTACAGGCCACCACCGTAAGCACCTTCAGTGACGGGCTCCATCGGGGAGATGTGGGGCAGCTGCTTCTCGGACTCCTTTCCCTGTTTCTCTCTCTGATTTTCCATCCTTTTGCTTCACACCGATTCTTCTGCAAATCTTGACCTCCTTTTGTATTAGTTTTCGACATAGAAGCAAAAACACACGTGTCCATAGGTACACGCGTCAAAATACATGGTGGCCACGTTGCGCCATGCATGCTTGTTTTTTGTTAACCAAAACAAAGTTTTTGTTTTGCTCCTTCCCTGACTCATCTGCAACTCAATCTGATTCTTTATCCCCCTCTTATCTTAAAGGGCTGATCAAATCTTGATCCACCAACCCTCAAAATGACACGTGGATTCCTCTTTTGGGCACACTGACTCGTGGATGCTAGGCCCACTCTTGGTGGCCCTACATACCAAAAATCAGCCTGATTGGTGCTCCTGCATTTTTCATCATATGCTTGGAATCCAAAGAAGGGCTTGTCCATGAAGCTCATGATGATGGGTAACGTCACCAAAAGGTGGGCCTAACATCTATGGGCCAGGTGGATCAAACTTCTGTCCTCCAATCTATAAATTACATTTTCCATTATTTTAAAAAATACTTCAAAACTCTTGTTTTTTGGCCATTTTTTATTTTATTTTGTTAATATGTTATTTATAGATTGGGCTCGGTCTCCTCATTAAGCCATTTGGCCCAACTCAATTTCACCATGTATAAGGGGCTCGGCTCAATTAGTTTAACTAGATTGGGCCTATGCTCGGGTCATTTAAAGAATGGGCTAAAAGTCCAGAGATAAGGCTATCCTATGATGAAAAACATTGGGTTCCAAGCTGACGATGAAATAACTGCCTAAATTGAATACGAGAAAACACCAATCTGGCTGATTTTGGTGTGTTGATCAAACGAGGGGTGGACCAAACATTTATGGGCCAATGGGCCTGAAAATGTTTCCATATATGGCATTTTGGGATGGGGTAGGAAGTAGGGGCAAACTTTTTTCATTATAATTAGGGCTGTCGATGGTCTGGGTTTCTCACTGGCTTCGAGGCTGGGCTTTGGCGCAAAAGCTTGGATGAGGACTGGGTTCAAGTCTGGATGTTAAGGCCTCGAGCACAATAAAGCTGGGTCTTGTCCTGAAAATTGATTGAAAATCCAATTCGGATTGGACCAGGTAGCGGTGTAAATTTGGCCCACCGCCCACGGCCTTTTTCCGGGCTTGGCCCGTCCCATCCCAGCCCGTCCAGTCCCAGATGGGCCTGCTATAAAGGTGGGCCGGACTTGGGTATTAGTTTTGAGCCTACAGCCCGGCCCAGCCTAGCCAGTTAAGGGGGTCTCATGGACCGGTTGGTAAACCACAGTAAAGAAACTGCCTTCAGTTCCCACTTCCTTCACATCTTTGTCCGATTGAATGCATTCGCCTAAATGAGTAGGCGAAGCACTTCCACTTAAGCCGCAAAAATAATCCATCACTACAAGCCCAACCATCGCTAGAGCCCTGCGCCTGTCCGAGACCCCAAAAAGGCACTTCAAAGGGTAAATAGCCACACCACCCATCCGATCCCCTCCCCCACCATTTTCATCATGGGCTTAGAGACCATTCATGAACATCTTCATGAGGCCCATGATAAAAAGAAACTCAATTCCAACAGCTAAAATTACAAAATTGGACTAGTATCTATTAAGGAAACGTTTTTTTATCTTTCCAAAAATTTCTTTAGTAGGTTCATTCCAAAAATTTCAAAATTTAATACGTTTTTATTTAATTATTAAATTAATTTTTTAATTTAAAATTTCTCTGTGTCACCGGAAGTGCCACCCTACCATGTGACACAATTAAAGGCCTCTCTACTTTCAAAAGGTAAAACCTTTCCTTATTTCCTCATTCAATACCTATGTTCTAAAGAAAAAACCTAAGTTAGAGTACGACCTGAACAGTTCAAGATGTCCAGCACGTCCACATCCCTCATCATCACAATAGTATAAGCCACGTGGCACACTTTTAGGGACTACTGACCACATGGATGTTTGCCCCTAGGTGGACCTATACAAGCCTGTTTAGTGATCTCAAACCTTTGGATCTGAATACACATATAATACTCAAAATCCATGGTTAAAAATCAACCTGTGAAAATGACTCCAATCAAATCCCTAAAAATCATTAATGGGCTGATTTTTTTTTGCATGTAGGTTCATATAGGGATGGGCTAAATATCGATACCGTGAGTGATCTCTACAAGTGTGCTACATGTAAGATGCTGCCATGTGTAAGGTGTGTGATATCATTCCCCTAGTAAATATAATGTTAAATGTATAAGTACAGTGATAAAATTGTCATACCATGAAGATTTAAAGGGATGTACCGAGAACCCTGGAACCGATAATTTTGGTTCCGGTTCTGGACACCTTAGAAACCAAACCTGAACCGACAAATTGACACCCCTATTGGCAAGTCACAGCTAATCCAGGAAGGCAATAATTGGAACGTGGACATGTTAGCGATACCAAACCATCTAATCATTTCGGCCGTGTCATTAGTCATGACAAATTGCTCACGTCGCCTTCCACACAATGCAAACGTGTATTCATTGAACGTTGGTCAATTAGGAGAGAATGCCAATCTTGTCTCTACTCGATCTCCTCCGATACTTAGCAATTGAAGAGACACGGAGAATCTCGTGGGAGGGAGTTGCAATTAAGGCACCGCCCTTTGGGGGATTTATATGGACAATATCTCCTTATCCTATCTGTCATGTCTGTTTACCAAATGGGGAAATGGCGACTTTTTATTAAAGAAAAATATTATTTATTTTGACGAGATTGGGCGTGGAGCTTAAATGATGACGTGGTATTTATCACAACGTCATTTTAATATGGAAAAAGATGTAACAAGGTATGCCAGAAAAAACTGTTTCAAATGCTGAAGCACCATTTTGGTTACTTATTGCTGTCATCTGGACCCACTGGCTGCATGGATGTTTATCCCATCCCTTGGTGGATATACGAACCAAAAATCACCCTGATTGGTATTCTATAACCATTAGATTTCAGCACTTTTTAAGACGTTCTTATAGCCGTGGAATGCAACCATTATTTTTGTACTAAAACCAACGGCTAAAAGTCATCAAACAAGCTGATTTTTGGTACAACTGTCTATTAAAGTGTGGGCTAAACATCCATGAGGTCAGTGGGCCCAGATGGCAGCGGTGACTACCAAACGTAAGCCGTTTCCACAATTGAAAAGATCTTAGGTATACCTTGTTACATCTCGACCCTTTTAATATAGGAAAAAGATGTAACAAGGTATGCCTGGAACTGTTTTATTTGCGGAAGCAGCATTTTTTGTAGTCACCGCTGCCATCTGGGCCCACTGACCGCATGGATGTTTATCCCACCCCTTAGTGGATATACAGATCAAAAATCACCTTGATTGATAATCTATAACCATTAGATTTTAATACTTTTTAAAGCGTTCTTATAGCCGTTGAATGCAACCATTTTTTGAGTCCTAAAATCAACGGCTAAAAATCATTAAACAAGCTGATTTTTTGTATGAATACCTATTAAGGGGTGGGCTAAACATCCATGCGGTCAGTGGGCCCAGATGGCAGCAGTAACTACCAAAAGTGCCACTTCCGCAATTGAAAAGATCTCAGGTATACCTTGTTACATCACGACCCTTTTAATATATCTAACGATATTATTAATTACCGTTTTTATCCTTTAATTTCCAGCTTCCATATTTGCTGTTTTTTTTTTCCTTCTTTTTACTGTTTCTACAATTCTAATCCAACTAGTGTTCGAATCTCATCATGGTTTTATTATTTAATATTTGCCATAAATTTGAGGTGCCACACGTGTTGGTGAAACCAAATATAGCCATGTGTCACACTTTTTTGGGTCTATTGACCTTCTCAATATGGTCCACCTCTTACATGCATGTCAAAAAATCACATTTGATAGGTGATTCCTAGCCGTTGGATTTGAGATTTTTTTATTCATGAACCCCATGATGAATAATTGCTCAAAACCCAACTACAAGGAATCACTTATCTTGCTGATTTTTTGAGTGTAGGTTCACCCAGGAGTGCGCCAAACACCTCTTTGGTTTAGATCAACAAAGAACAGTGGCAGTTATAGGTGCATGAACCTAACAATTTGGAACGTATGATTGACATAACATTTATTTGATGGGCCATGTTCGAAATTCACGCAGATGATCCTACACGTACATCTCATTAATGGACCTTCTTATGGGTGGTAGATGATTACTTTATGTTTCATACCAATTCATCAATCCGAACCATTCAAATTAGGTGATAGCTTATCGGAGGGCTCACAATCGAGGATTCCAAAAATCTTAATTGACTTCGTTTTGAGTTTGTTATATGTGTCGCATCTCTTCCAGTCTAAACGTGCGCATTTTGGGCATAAACGTGAGCGTAGTCAACTATCGTGAACAAAAGAGATGCGGTGGTTCTACAAACGGCCCCTCTTACCGGTGACAGTTGAATCCGATGAACACGACAAAGAATTATAAGGCCTAGGTGGAGAATATGCCAGCGTCAACAACCGCGTTTCCATCTCCTTTAGCCACAAAACCGTTACCAGTGTTTGGTAACGAGGTTTTGGTTGTCATTTGTGCAGGTGCCAATTTAAAAATAAAGGATAATTGTAGGGTCCACGTTGTTCGCACTGGAAAAATGTCCGACACAATAAAATTTTGCCACAGGGGTGTGCATGTGTTTAAAAGGTAAAAGTCGATGAAAGACAAATTCAAAAAGGGAGCTAGGACTCTAATCCCACGTTTCAACATCTTATTGGTGTAGGATACTTTAAGCGTCCAACGACAGGTGATTTTATTAAACCATTAATAAATGGCCAGCCATATTTTTTGAGAATGCAGATAACGTGCAAATTAATGTTGTAACCAGATTTCTTTAGTACTTATGTCAAGAGATATGAGAGGATCAATCAGGAATCATAAACATCTATATTTATTTACAATGGACAGATGGCTGTCATGCAACACGATTATCCCGTGATTCAATGGGGACAACCTAAAGTTCATCCATCTGATATCACTCAACTAGATCAGATGATCACAGTCACGCTGCTTATCACATTGTTTTCAATAGTAGGAAAAAAAAACGAGTGACCAATGAGTATAAATCGGATGGTTTTGATCACTCAATCAGATTGAGTTTTTGACTGGATGACGACACCAAACTTAGAAAGTTATATAGACTACTAGACTCTAGTTTTCGTCTATAGAAGATTAATCTCTATATTACAGATCTGTGTTTTCCATATCTTACCACGTGGCTAAATTTCTAGGTAAGTAAAACCAGTCTGTAACCCTACACTCTGAGAAGCCAGAGTGTCGTTCCACGTGGTGTTTCCTCTCCACCAAGAAAGGAGATTACAAGCGCCTCGGTATTCAACCCGCGCCACATGATCGCTGACAGCTGTATTATTCGCGGATCAACCCTCGGGTCGCTCGAGGCTCGACTCGCCCCCCTCGTGCGCACTCCAGTAAATTACGAGCGCACACACGCAAAAAATAAAATTCAAATCTCCCACCCTTTATAAACCAGAACACCCCGTGTTCTCTCTTCACTCGATTGAGAAACAGAAGAGAGGAACACAGAAACAAAAATGGTCTCCAGATTCCGTCGCACGCTTTCTTTCCCAAACCCTAGCCCTAACCGTCCATCACAACCGGAGAAATCCTATCACGTCAGATCGATCAGTCTCCCCTGTAGATCGCATCCGTTGATCTCTCAGCTCAAAGATGAGATCAATGAACTGAGAACCTGGGAATCTGCAGTACATGATCGAACCTCCGCTTGGCTTTGCGATGGTTTGATCAGGCTCAAGAACGTCCACGACTCCGTCGATGATCTCCTCCAGCTTTGCCAGACCCAAGAGTCTCTCCGCCGTCGATCCGACTGGGTCGAGAAGCTTCTAGAAGATTTCCTCCTCTTCGTCGATGTATACGGTATCTTCCGAGCGACACTCGTTGCTCTAAGAGAAGAACAATTGGCAGCTCAGGTGGCGATAAGGCGGAGAGACGAATCGAAGATCGCTTTTTACGTAAAAGCTCGAAAGAAGTTGGATAAGGAGATGGCGAAAATCGTGTCTGTCGTTCGATGCATGGGGCGGTGTTCGGTGACGCCGGGATTGTTGTCAGTATCAGATGGAGATGCTGAGCTGGCGGGAGTTCTTCGAGATGTTAACGAGGTGACGATATCGGTTTCCATATCTTTATTTAATGGAATTTCAAGGTCGTCGATGGTGTGTAAATCTTGGATGGGGTGGAAATTGTGGAAGAAGAATAAGAGGGAGGAGGGGATTCAAGAGTTTCAAGAAGTTGGAGTAGAAAGCTTATGCCGTTTGAGAAAACAAGGAGACGAGGAGGTTAAAAGGGTTTTACGGAACTTGGAGGTGTTGGAGGATTGTATTGGAGGGATTGAGAGTGAGAGTGAGAGAGTGTTCAGGAGTATGATCAACACCAGAGTTTCTCTTCTCAACATTCTTACTCAGTAGTAGATATGATGTTTGAGAGAGAGAAGAAAATTCAAAAAAAAAAAAAAAATTGTAAATCTTTTTTCTTTGTAGCACAAAAAGAAAAATAAAAAAAGAGAGGGAAATAAAAGTAGCATTGTGAAGAGTGTACAGTCGTGATTTGTTAAAAGAATACCCATTTGGGTTTTTTTGGTACTAATTTTTTTGTTTTTCGCATCTTTCTCTTCTGGTTATTGTTCTCTATCGATCTCTGATCTGAAAAGTGGTTTTTGGTATGATTATAGTTCATGGTTGTGGCTAAAATGCTTGAAGTTGCGTATTATTTGCGGGAATTTTTTTGCACCAGTGTCGACCCAGTGGCCCTAGTATGTAGCGCATGTTATTGGACCCACTGACCTTAGCCCATATCCCTTGGCCCTTGGTGGATATACACACCAAAAATGACCCTTATTGGTTAAACAAGGCTGACAGTACTTCGAATTCTCGGCCGATCCCGTTCTGTATCAGGCAATCTGGATCGGGATCGGAGCCCACCGATCCATCGGCTCACCTAGAGATCACTGTTTTCCAAAGAAGTCTCACTTTGTCTCGGGCGAGATGCGCCGATCCTGCCTCCAATCTGTAGATTTCCAACCATGAATCAAGCTGATTTTTTGGTGTTTATTACTACCAAAGAGGCAAAGAGTGGACTAAACATCCACGCTGTCTGTGGGCCCAGAAAATGTGTTAAGTAGGACCATTGGACGACTGGAGCAAAAATAATTCCCTTATTTTTTTTTATGCTACACCCTATTTGTGTGGATTACATGTCTCCAAATTTATTGGTGTTACTGTACTATATGGGCAAAAGAATAAATTGGCATTGTTAGAGGGTATTTTTGTAATATGAAAACCACAAAGTTCCTTAGTATTTTTTTCTTTATTTTTTTGTAATCAGTTCCTTAATTTGGTTAACTTGTATTGGATGGAAATTTTTTTTGATGGAGAGGACTAGAGTGGCCCTACGTGGAAAAAATTTAGATGCAGTCGATGCAGAGAGGTCTCTCGTAGCTGTACATAGCTCATTTTTTGGGGTACACTAACCGCATGGATGTTTAGCCCAACTCTTGGTGGATATATTTACCAAAAATCAGCTTAATTGATAATTTCTAGCAGTTGGATTAAGCATGATTTTAAAACAGACTGTTTAAACGGTTTTAACGGCCGTTTAAACAGTAACGCCCCATGCCCGTTTCTGTTAAAACCGTTTAAACACGTTTTTGAATTTAATGGCCCTTAAAATCGTTTAAACTGTCGTTAAATTTCCGTTAAATTCTATTTTTTTAACAGTGCCATTTTTTCTATTTTTTTTCCGTTAAAATCAGTTAAATCTGTTTAATTCCATTTTTTTTTTCCGTTTTTCCATTATTTTTTTCATTTTTGCCCCTGGCCACTGTCAATCCGTTTTAACGGTAACGCCCCCATTCTGTTAAACCATTAAAACGGCCTCCTTTAAACCTTGGTAAGTACCCAAAAATTATACAAAAAAAAGCTTGAATCCAACGGCTAGAAAGATCCTAAAAAAGCAGTAAAATCAATGGCTAGAGAAAACCAATCAGACTGATTTTTTGGTATGTATAACCTTCAAGGGGTGGGCTAAACATCCATTAAGTTAGTTGTTTCAAACAATGAGCAATATATTATATATAATGCCAGGAGAGCCCTGTACATCTAAATTTTTTCCGGCACAACGTAGCATATTCTATTGGGTTCACTAGCCACATGGATGTTTAGCTAGCGCACCCATTGGTATCCAACATACCGAAATTCAGGTTGACTGAAGATATGTAGCCGTTGGATTTATTACCCAAAATAAAAATGCTCGAATCCATGGTTAGAATCACACCTAAAAATGCTCGAATCAGGCTAGTTTTTGGTTTGTATATCTACCAAGTAGTGGGCTAAGTATCCATGCTGTTAGTGGGCCAAAAATGAACTACGTAGGGCCACGACATCTCTGCACCGTTAGATACACCTGGAAAAATGTTTTTACTATTTAAAAAAAAAGTCAAGGTTTAGCAGAGTCGGGCTAAACCTAATTCAGCTTTTTTTTCCTTTACATGCAACAGCGTGGATCGAAGGAACACAGGTAAGATTTCTAATTAAATTAAGCTTTCACTAATCAAAGGGATAAGAAGGTATCATCTTTATTAGCTTTATCGGGTCGGGTCGGTTTAAAAAAGCGACAAAAGAGAGGGTGGTGTGGATCGTAAGAATGCAAGTTGTGCATGATTAGCAAATGGACCACCGCACACTATGAATATAAATGTATTATTGACTTAATCAGAGAGAGAGAGAGAATTTTGTTTGCTGGCCATGCTAACTTATTCTCATCATTGTCATGTTGTTTGGCTGGACGAATGAAACCCCAGAAAAACAGCTCTAATTGAATGTATCATTTGCTGTTCATTGGGCATGATCAGATTCCCTCCCCTCCCCCACCACACCCCCCCCCCCCCCCCCCCCGGCCCCCAAACACATTTACAGCCTCTTTTCGCTTAGGCTTTGTTTTTTTCGCTCTTTCAATTATATTAAACACATAAAGAGGAAGGAGATGATCAGTGATCCCATATCTAACAGACACTAAAGCAAGACCCATCATTTGACGAGATCATCACCACCACCATAAGATAATTGAGGTCCAAAATTTAATCATGTTTAGGGAAATTTAATGGATCGTAACACACGGCTAAAAATGAAAAAAATGGCATTGAAATTCTAATTTTGAATCTCAACTTTTCAATAAAATTTATAACAGAAAATAATAGAAAACGAAAAAAATAACGGGAATAAATGGGCTTTTTTTAGCAATTTTTTTTCAAAAAGTAACGGTCGTTATTTTCAATATAGCAGCTGTTATAGAGGGGAGCTTGTATTAGAGAGGACCTTTTTTTTTTTTTTTCATGTAAAAAAACAAGGAAAGAGGGACTTTTTAATGGAAAAGATGAGGTTTTTTTTTTGCACTCTTAACGGAAATGGGGCATGCTTGCGTGATATTGTTAATAACACACACGATCAATCACTGTAGGTTTTGGAAGATTCTAGGTAGAGCCTAGAATCTACCTCATTTGTTGAGATTAGGGTCTTGACACAAGCCTACAAGCCTGGCCCACCAGAGGTTTCAGAAGCCCAATTATAATTTTAACTTGGCCCATCCATACAATGGACTGGGCTTGTACTCACAAATACTTGAGTCCAAAACCAAATCCAATCCAAAGCCTAATAAAGCTGGGCATTGATTCTCTATTTACTCTCCTCTGCTATAACCTCAGCCCGACCTAAATGCTGCACTACTTACCTAATTACTTGTATTGCTTCCAGAGGCTCTTCATAGTTTATGCCAGTGTGTTTAAGACTTCGGGGCCCTTTAGATTGGTGCTACATAACTAGGGATGTTAACGGGCCCATGCCCTGCCAGCAAACTAAAACACAGTCCTGGGTCCGGGGCCATCCAGTTTTGTGTTTCCTACTAGTCTCTACCCTAACCCGGCCCATGAATAAATCTCCAAGCCCAAGCCTGACCCACCGACTATTTAATTCATGCGGGATTTAGTTTATTTCTAACTCCCTTACCCTTATTATTTTAATAAAACAATTAATGCGATATAATTATCTTTCTTTAATATATAGTATAGATTAAGAGATCTTATAAGGAGAGAGAGAGAGAGAGAGGTTATCTTTAGTGGGCCTACAAGACCATTTGGGCCAGTTCAGCCCATTAACACCACTACCCATAACTCAAATTTCATCACCAACATTACAAACACAACCCAGAAATGAACAACAGCATCAAAATTTCTGATAGCTCATGATCGGTATCATTTAGTCAAAAAAAAAAGAAAAAGAAGAAGATAGAGAGAGAGAGAGATCCCTTTCAGAAGAGTGGAACACAAGGCTTGGAGATGGCATGACATGAACATGAGAGATGTAGACAATCTCCTCCCTAGTTGTAGCTGATGCAAGCCTTTGTTTCGAATAAGGATTTTTGTCCTCTCACTAGATTTTGGCCGCCTATCTAATGATGGACGTACAGACTACTTAAAAGTTGTAATTGATGCGGTGGTTCAAGGAATCTAAAGAAGCAAAACTTGCCATTGAGTGCATTCTTGATTTTCAAAAATCATCACACGAGACTGTAAAAATGTATAATTTCATCAGAGATTTGTGATGAGTGTTTGAACGATTACTTTAGAAAGCATGAATCATTTCGAACATGCACCACCCTCCACCATATATCATGTTAGGTAGTGGCGCGCGATAAGGCGTGGTGCCCACGTATGGGGTTGAGGTCGTAGCTGTTTAAACCATAGTCACAAAGTTGGGATTCAACAATAAATCAGTAAGGGTCAAGTTAAAAAAAATTTGGTAAAAATCGACAAAATTATAAAAAATATGTCATGACATATTTCAAGTTAAAAATGTTGTTTTTAACAAAATACATTTATATGATGAAAAGCACATCTATAATTCCATAATAATAAGTCATAACTCAGAATCATGATTCATCATTTATAATCAAAATTTAAAAATCGACAAAATCAAAATCAGAAAGGAAAAAAAAATGGGTCTTAGCCAATTAATCAGCAAAACTCGACGATCAATTCGTGAATTCAAGATTTTTGTGAATATGGTTTAAACTTGAACGAAATATAACTTCTCTAAAAACCAATCAAAAAAAAAAAAAAAAGATTCATGGAAGTATTGTCAATGATAATTAATGAAACATTAGTACTATCAACCTCTTGTTACACATTTCATCAACCCATATGGACAAAAATCCTTAATAACTTGTACATTTGTAAAGGACTTGAGTTCGAAAATATAACTAAAAAGGGGCTTAATTTGAACCCCAAGGTTAACTACTTTTTTGTTTACCCCTTCTGTTATAATTCAAGTAATGTTTATGTAGCTCTGCAAAACATAGTAATGGAGATTTGTCTTTTTCTTCGCGTGTCTTATCATCACTACCTTTTTTGCAATGAGTTTCAAGGAAATAGTAAGGATTTTCTTCTTCTTCTTCTTCCTTTTTGGGTTTTTGTCTTCTTCTAACAGATTTTCTTCCATGATAGACTCCAAGATCTCGAGAACGATTTGAACGCACGCAACAATATGTCATCTCTTTGTCTTTGATTGTTGGTGTCATTAGAACCTTAAAATCCCATGGCTTGAAAATTTTGAATTAATTTAATTTGAACCAATAAATCCAGAAATAACTCTCTGTCTCATCAATATCTAAATCATGATCATGGTCCGATATCAAAAATTTTGTACTTATTTTGAGTAAATCTCTCTCGAAAGATCTTTAAAAATAAGATTATAATTCTTTTTTTTTTTAACTTTTTTGGGAAATAAAGATAATAACAAAGGCAATCAAACAGGTTAAAGTTAGACCCATATGGTCTTCTTTGTTGCACTTCTACTGCATTGGGCTAAGCATTAAAGCTTAGGGGGGGGGGTGTATGGATCGTCTTTTTTCAAAAAATATTTATTTTAAAAAAGTGACTTTTCTGAAAATATATTTTTCTTAAAAAAAAGTCGTTTGGATCATCATTAATGGAAAATGTCTTTATCTTCTTTAGTTCGCCCCACCAATATATATAGTGTCTTTATTTTTTGGAAGGGGGCTCCTACCAAAAACTGTTTCTTTGTTTATTATGTTCATTAAGCTAGCAAAATGTTAAAAGGTCTTCTTTTACTTGTAAAATAACTTTCAACTATTTTTTATAAAAAAACTTTTTGCCTTAAAAAATATATTTTTATAGAATAAATACTTTTTTAAACATGGTCATCCAAACAATCTATTATTTTGAAAAAATATTTTTTGTGAAAATAAAGACTTTTTCAAGTTTAAAAATGACGATCCAAGCACCCTCCTTATCTTTAGTGCTTACCCAGTACCACTTATAAGTGCTTGAAGTAAGTTGTTTTGGCCATTTTGATAACCATATATGAAAAGTGCTTTTCTTAAAAAGCCTTTCTATGGTGTTTGGAAAAAAAAATAATTTTTTCGTTGGTAAAAGCAAAAAATATTTTTTTTTGCTGGTGAAAGTAAACAATAAAAAATAAAAAAATAAGTTTTGATATTAAAAAATATAATTTTAGTATTATAAAAAAGGCTCAAGTTCCGAGGACCCCCTTTTTCTGACCTCCCTCGAGAGTTGCACTCGGCGCCGTGGATTTCGAGAATGGTTGATAGCGCTGAGCTGGCATTCACTTAATGAAAAAAGTGAATGTCATATCAGTACTATCAACCGTGGTTGGAATCTCGAAACCATGGTGCCAAGTCCGACTCTCGAGGGGGTCAGAAAAGGGGGTTCCTGAGCCCAACCCTACAAAAAATAATATTAAGGATAAACTTGTGAAGAATTTTTTGTAAGAGCGACTTCTTGCAAAAGCAATTAATAGAAGTCTTTCAGAAACAACTTCTGCTTATAACGATTTGGGAGCTTATTGGATTTTCGAAAAGTACTTTTTAAGTTTTTCAAATACAGAAATTTTTTTTTTCTTTTTCGTCAAGTACTTAAAAACTGCTAAAAGCTGACTTATTGCAATTTTTAAGCTTACCCAAATGCAACCGGCCACTTGTATAACTTTAAACAAATGCAATGTATCAAACTTGTAACATGTAGGAAATTGTTTGTCGGACACATACGAGACCAAAATAGGATCTCCCCTGCAAAGGTCTTCTCAAAGATGAGATTATAGGTAGCCGACACTTTTTCCGTACAGTGGAAATGTGGGACCCTTAATATAGACCACTAGCATGGGAACCATCGTCCACATCCTCCCATCTAAGTCAAAGTAGGTACTGCTCACCTTTCACATGTTCCTAAGTATCAATAATTTCATCACTAAGCATCTCACTATCTCAGGTGAAATCAGGATCCACATCATGGATGATGATCCATGATGACCCATAACCTTAGATTTTTGCTCCATTTCTCTCAACTTTTGGCTCTAATAGCAGGTAGGGATGATGATGACCCATAACCTTAGATTTTTTGCTCCATTTCTCTCAACTTTTGGCTCTAATGGCAGGTAGGGTTGGATGAATTTTCTAACCAGCATGTTTTTCGGCGTAAAATATGGTTTTTTTTAATAATTACTTTTGCGATCGAGGTTAGTCGACTCGAGCACATTGAAATCGAATACCACTTAAGTTTTTATCGATCGAAAGTCGTAATGTATCCCTAAAATCATCATGACCTCTATAAAACATTCATGGTATTGTTCATTTAAAAAACCATACTGTCAAATTTGAATTATTGTGGACTAGAGTTAAAAAAAGGGTACTTCAGGAGAAAAAAGACCCGTGAAATTTGAAAGTAATTAATAATACCCCCTTATACTTTCAAACGGCGTGTGATTCAAGTCCGTTTTAACTGAAGTCAACCACTGTTAAACGAGGTCAAGTGGGGTAATCTTAAAATTACTAATTACTTTCAAATTTCAAGGGGGGTGTTACGAAAATACCCAAAAAAAAAGTATATGTGGCCCATATTACATCCTAAATATCGAACTCGATCTAGACCCTTTGTTCGAAGATATTTGAAATGGATGGATGCAGAGACACCACGGATTGAATGTTGCGGTTTGATTTTATCGATTCGAGCTTCCCCTAAAGTTAAAGAATGGAACAATGTAGTACATGTTGCAATAGGGTTTTGGACCATTGTATCACAAGGATTCATAATGGGAAAAAACATTTTTTTAGATATTGGGATGAAGATTCCTTGTACTGTTACTTTTCAAGTTGATACATATTGTGCCTTGTGTCCGAAATTTAAATAACAGATCGCAGACCATATTTAATATTTTTCTGTTTGGTTTAGCCGTACCATTTTGAACCAAATATTCTTAGCTTTGTTTGCTACTTTTGACTTCTTTTTTTCCCCCGAGGAAAAGGTTTTCTGCTCAGACAGATGAGAGAACAAAATCTTCACTGTTGGGTTTCATACACGAGGCAGCTGAAGAAGTGGTCTGAAATGGTTCCACAGGTTTCTAAGAGTACTCCTTTTTTCTTTTATTTATTATTATTATTATTGACCCCACGATGCCCATGGTGGCCCACTGTAGCCTTCACTCTGGTACCCCTATTTTCTCACTTTTTTTGTGAGTGGGCCCTAACTTTTTTTTCTTTTTTCTCTAGTACCCCTATTTTCTCTTTTTGAGCGAGTCCCCAAATACCCCTTTTACCAGATCACCTCTCCAATGACTTGAACCCGTGACGTGGGGTTGGTTCTGATACCAAATGTTAAGATCCAAACCAATACACAAAAAGCATCTAAGATAGAGGTCGGGAAAGCTTAAGTCTTAACCTTTAGGATCCTAACACTATCCCATGTATAAAAAAACATGCTTCTTTTTGCCACATGACAGAGAGCTAAAGAAACTTGCCCAATGAAGAGAGATTTTGGTGGCGAAACACACCTGATATCGAGATCCTATCGGCTCACCCAGTGTCTCTGCATTTGCTCTGACATGAAGGGTTCGGCGACCATGCAGATTGGGTTTTGAATTTTCACCATACCCACGTGTCACAATGATAATGGTAGCATGTGTAGTGTTGAATACAACACGACATCAACATTTTGACGCTTAAATTCTAATAGTAGAGCACGGAGTTGGGCCCCAAAATGGAAATCCTTTGTCCCTAGGCTCCCATGTGCCACGATCCTCAGCCTCATTTGGGAGTCGGGACACTCAAAACTCAAAAGCCCTATTGAGAACATGCTTGTCTAATCAGCTTGATCAAATGATCCGACCCATTGTCTCTAGTTTTCTCGTTCTGAGTTTTTGAACAAAATCAATCAAGTTATGGCAATAATACTAGAAGTCCGTCCGTTAAATGTACGGTTGAAATCATTCACCAGTATGATTTTTCGAGCTAGGAGATCTCTTATGTGGGACCTCCTATTGATTTAGTGGTTCCTGAAGCAATAATTTACTGTACCATCACTTCCATTTAGGTGTGAAGTGCAAACACCATTCATAGTTTTCCTTGTCAATATTGAAACTTAGATTTTTGCCGACCCGCGGTGATCAGCAAAGTTGCTGACGGTCCACAATAGGAGCCACGTGATACTATTAGAGGACGTTCGTATGGATGTTTGGCCAATCCCTAGGTGGACCTGCAAACATTTCTAAGCATTGGATTGGAGTCGTTTTCATGGGTTTAATTTTAACCGTGGAATTTGAGCATTATTGACCTATATATTTGGGGTGGTACAAAGATCCAAAGGTTTGAAATATCTAATCCATGGGATGATTTTTGGATTGTAGGTCCACCTAGGGATTGGCCAAACATCCAAACGTTCATCATCCTCTAAGAGCGTGCCACATGGCTCATGTCATGGGTGGTGAGCATATTTGCTGACCGCCACTGGTCAGCAAAGTTCTACTCTTGAGAGTACCACCAAACGTTCGTGCCGTTGCTTTCAAGGGTGGCAGGGATGGGCTATATTGTATAAAATTGTACATCTCACTCTCTTATGAGTCAATAATGCACATGGGGAGAGTCACATTGGATTCCTTGATTGGTCACTTTTTATTAAGAGGAAGTTGGGTTGGGCACCATAAACAAGTGGGACCCACAATCAAGTGGGGGAGGTGGTGGATCAGTAACATATTACACGTCTGATGTCGCGCCACGTGGATCAACTAGAATGTTTGTTGCGTGACATTCTTTTTCTTCTTATATATTATTTTTTGTTTGATTCAGATTATGTAACATTCGAAGTCAATTAAGGAACACCAGTGTTCTATAACGTGACTCATCTGTTGCCTAATCGAATGAAACACTATGTTAGGAGCCAGCCAACCAATAACCATGTTTGAAGATTAGAAAATAAAAAAAAGCAAAATTTGTGACTAAGGTGTAGTCCATGTGCCAAGTGTGGTTTGCATAAGAGTCAAGACTAGTCGAAAGAGGCACATGTTGTATGCGTGTGCACTTAAAAAAGAATATAAAGAGAAATTTTGGTAGAAAGAGTGCACCATGTGCATCTCTTGCCTTAACAGAAGAGATGGCTTTAAACAACATTGAATAGAAAAAGAGAATTTGGTCGTATTATTGGAAAATGACTTCTGGTGTCGTCGATGATAATGTTGATAATGATCATGCTCTTGGCTGTGGATTTTGAGAATCCAAACGGTAGAGAATGGCAAGTCCCCTGATCCTGATCCTGACCCATAATCAAAATGTTCTAATTTGATCAACATGTATCGCAAATCAAAAAATAATGACAAAAAAGTTTAAAATTTTACGAGTTAAAAGTCAATTTAGAAAATTTTGAAATTTTAAAGAAGGAAAACTTTGTAATGATTAAACAGCTGTATGGGACAATTGGTATAATCATTTCTTACAATTTTTATATTAAAAGAAATAAATACCCTTTATAACAAAGTGCATATATCAAATTATGTAAGGGTACTTTTGGAAAAAAACTAGCAAAAATCCTGTCGCCATCAGTCACATGCAGGTAGTAAAAAATTTGTAGCTACTTAAAGTCTTTAATATTAAAAATGGTCGCTCTACAGGTGCCCACGTCTTTCGGCTGGGCACCCACATTGGACCAAAATGTTCCTGTTCTGTTTGGGCACCCATCCCTTCTCCTTCGTCCCTCTGTCTCTATAGTGTAACACTATCTCTCTCCTCTCCTCTCTCTCTCTCTCTCTTGTCTTCTCTCTCCAGTGTAACACTCTCTCTCTCCTCTCCCCTCATCTCTTCCTCTATCGAGCTGTAAGAGGCCTTGAGTAAAAAGAAAGAAAAGTGAAGAGGACAAAATGTCTGATTGAATAATTTGTCAAAAAGTAAAGTACCCCATGAATAATTATGATTTCTAGCTCTTTTTGCAAAGAGGTGGGCACTCCATCAATTAATGTGGTTCAGGACCTTCAGGTTACTGTCCTTCCAAAAATTACCAATTTACCGCTTCTTTTTTTTTTTGGTTCTGTGAATCTAGCAGACTAAAACCATGCTGCAGTTATGGATATTACGATCTTGTCCACCTCTTTTATTGTTGTTTTTCATCCGATGGTTAGAATAGTATAAGCAAAGCTCATGTTTAGTGGTTTTCTTTAGTGGGGCCCTTTGCTCGGACAGTTCAGATGTATAAGCACTGCTGTCAATTTAAGTGGTTTGCTTGGACAGTTCAGATGTCTGAGCACTGCTGTACAACACTCGCTATAATCCCACATGAAATTGTACTTATCATAAATACTAAGTTGTATGTCGTTGTTACTGTTGCGTGTAACGTACTACAGTCACGTGACCTGACAGCGCAATATTATAATTTCGAAATAACGAGTAAAACTGTTATGACAGGGGATTGTCATCGACGCCGATGACAGACCATAATATGACTCTGCTCGTATGGATGTTTTGCCATACCTAGTCCTAAAAACCAAAAATCAGCCTTATTAATTATTTCAATCCTTTGGATCTTTGTAGTTTGCACCCTACATAATGATCAGTAATGCTCAAATTCCCATCGGTTAAAATCAACCCATGATAATGACTCCAATCCAACGCTTAGAAATTACTAATTAATCATGTTGATTTTGGTTTTTTAGATCCAGCTAGGGATTGGCCAAACATCCATACGGTCAGAGTCCCCTAAAAGTATGCCACGTGGCTTATTCTATGGGCTGTCATGGGCCTCTATGACAATTGGCCGTCATCAAAGTTTTACTCAAAATGAACATCCCAAGTGATGATTGAGCTACAAAGATTAAAGGAAAGAAACTGATGTAACAAGGTACGTGCTTTTTGGCACGTGGAAGCGCAATTATCTTTTTTTACTCACCGCTGCGATCTTGACACGCTGACCGCATGGATGTTTAGCCTAAGGTTTAAAGGAGGCCATTTTAATAGTTTGACGTTAAAACGGATTGAAACGGACATGGGTCAAAATGGGGAAAAAAAAAAAAACGGCTTTTAACGGCAAAAAAAAAGGAAAAGTGGCGCTGAAATTCAAAATTTGAAATTTAAAATTAAAAAGAAAAAAAGAACTTTAACGGAGGGTCCACAATTAAGAGGTAAGATGTAACGAGGTAGACTTCACGCTTTAGCATTTTTGTTGCTCACTCTCTGGGCCCACTGATCGCATGGATGTTTAGCCCACCCCTTCGTGGAAATGAATACTAAAAATCCAATTGGTAATCTCTAGCCATTAGAATTGGCACTCTTTAAAGCGTGATTCTAGCCATCGGATTTGACTATTTTTTGGATATTAAATTCAATGTTAGAAATCATCAAACAACCTAATTTAGGTATGTATCTACCAAGGGGTGAGCATCCATGCAGTCAGTGGGCCCAGGGGGCATACGCTCCACCTTGGCACATCACAAACACTCGATCTTTAAAAATAAATCAGCGTGTGTCGCTTGCACTGAATTTGCATGTCTTTGAACTTATAACCACTTGATTTGATATGAGATGGACTTATATATTTGATTATCCCATGTCGGGAATGATCTAATTACTAAGTCTTGTTCCACGAAAATTGGGTTTGAGTGTGCTACACTAGATTGCTCCATGCTAAGTCGATTTTGCAAGCCTCGCCGAGTTGACTCAGAATTAAAGCCGAGTCAACCGTTTAAAGGCCGAGTAGACTCGAAACTTAATATATTTTTTTGAATTTCCAAATGCTTTTAGTATTTTATCTACATTTTATGAATTTTTAAAGTTTTTCTAATAAAAATTATTTTTATCTATTTAAATATTTAATAATTAATTTAAAGAGATGTCGAGTCGATTCTTGGGTCATCGAGGTGAATCGATCCAAGTTGAGTATGAGTTCTGAGTTTTAAGAAATTGCTTAAAAGTAAGATTTGAAGAGGGGCATTTCCGCTAAGAATCCGTCTACAGTTACCCCATTTAATAAGAGATTAACATTGAATGAGCTGCAAGTAATGTATGCCTTTTGACACTAAAAGACTACAACATCGCTATCAAGTAAATAATCTAAAAAGAATAAAACGAAAAAAGTAAAAAAATGATATTCTTTGAACATGACATTTTTTATTTTATTTTTGGCAGAAATGACGTGAGCTCTGACTCCAAAAGACCGAAGAACCTCTGTTGAGTAATAAATTCAAAAAATAAAATAAAAAAACAACGGCATTTTTAGTATATTTCATTTTAAAATGAGGCATACAAGAAGGACCTTCGTCCATTAATAAGTAGAATAAATGTATCTGCTTTTAAAACATTTGAACCCCACTTTAACACGTGGTTTTGATGATCTGGACCACACTTAAACATGTGGTCATGATGACCTGGACGACTGTTTTTTAGAAGTGGAATGCTACTTCTAAATTCGTTCCACAGAGACTGTGGATTAATTACAACACATTATTTTATCTTGGATTGACTCTTTGACACCACAAATTTAGCTTAAGGGCCTGTTTGGTAACGCACCGCGGCGGGCAAGTAAAATATTTAGCCGCGCTAATATTTGCCCGGCTGTGTTTGGCAGCCACTCGCCCTCGGTGAATATTTAGCCGGGATAATATTCGCCTGGTTAAATAATTGCCGTCGGAACTCTTTTTCTCACGTACCAAACAGAAGTGGCAATTCATCAGTATCCCGAACGAATAGTGCAAATCACTTTTGTGCTTGCATTGGAGGTGTATTTTTGTTCAATGGTAGGACGACACGGAGGCTTCTTATCAAAAGTTTAGGTCAGGGACACCTTATCTCCTTGGTATCAGTTGATGCAACGGCACTAAAATCTTGGCCGTCTCGTCAACTAGCAATATGACCTTTGTATGATTCAAAAGCTAATTTACTGCAACCATCGCCACCACCCCAACTGAGAGTAAAACTTGCCTGACCACCGATGACCATCAACAGAGTTCTCGACACTTGACACTTGGATTCTGTATGGGCGAAAGCTGCGAAACACCTATCCGCAGTACTTTTCTGCTTTTTTTTTTTTTTTTTTTTAAGACACTCACCTGGTTACGAGTAAAACTTGTGTCACAGGATGTTGTGACGGAAGCCGGTCACAGCATACAATACGAGCTACGTGGCATACTATTAGAGGACAATGATCGTATGGATGTTTGGCCAGTCCCTCGGTGGACCGGTACACAAACAATCAAGCTGATTAGTAATTTCTAACCGATTCGATTGAAGTTATTTTCATTGGTTGATTTTAACGGTAGGAATATGAGTAATATTGAGCGTTATTTGGGTGTAAAGATCCAAAGGTTGTAAATCACTAATCAGACTGATTTTTAGTTTGTAGATCCGCCGACGGACTGTCCAAACATCCGTACGGTTAGAGATGTCTGATAGTGTGCCACGTGGCTCGCATTGAGTGGTGTGACCGGCTTGCTTCACAACATCTTGTGACACAAGTTTTACTCCCTGGTTACGTGTTAAGAAAATCCATAGATGGTAGGGATTTTCGAGTAAAACTTCCATCACAATGGGATTGTAAATCACACAAAACACAGCCAATGAGTTCTCGGCATGTACACCTATAAAGCAAAATCACTTGTGTACGTGCCGAGAACTCATTGGCTGTGTTTTGTGTAATTTACAATCTCTTGTGATGGAAGTTTTACTCGGGATTTTCTCCCCAACTGAACCCTCTGACAAACTCCAATTCAGAACTCTTAACGGTGAGTAAAACTTTTATCATAGCGTTTGACATATGCTTCTCTCACAAAGAAAATCGTAGGCCACCTGGCACACTCTTAGTGGACTCTGACCGTATGGATGTTTGGCCAGTCCGTCAGTGGACCTCTAAACCAAAACTCAGCCTGATTAGTGATTTCTAAGCAATTCTATTGAAGTTGTTTTCATGGGTTGATTTTAACGGTAGGAATTTGAGCATTGTTGAGCGTTATTGGTGCAAAGCTCCAAAGGTTGTAAATCACTACTCAGGCTGATTTTTGGTTACAGGTCCATTGAGGGACTGGCCAAACATCCATACGGGTAGTGTCCACTTAGAAGGTGACACGTGGCCTATAATTTTTATTGTGACAGAAGCATCTGTCAGAATGCTGTGATAGAAGTTTACTCTCTAACGGTCTACCACACTTTCCTATCCGAATAAATCTTTGATGACGGATCCGTTGATTATGGTATGAACCACGTGGCACAATCTTAGAGACACTGACCATATACATTCAAAAATATGCCTGATTAATGATTTCTAACCATTGGATTAGAGTCATTTTCATAGTTTACTTTTTGTCCTGAGATTTGGAGTATTATTATGGTTAGAAATCACAAATCAGGCTGACTTTTGGAATATAGGTCACCTAGGGATTGGACAAACATCATTACGGTCAGCATCCCCTGAGAGTGTTCCACATGGCTCAAATTGTGGTCGGTCACCAGCTTCATTGACTGTCGGTGATCAGCGAAGTTCTGCTTGTGGTGAATTTGTAGAAGAAAGCCATGGACAGAAGCAGTAAGATAGGAGTGTAAAGCAGTAAGCAAAGCCGTGACTGCATACAGTATGAGCCACGTGGCACACTCTTGGAGGATGCTGATCTTATGGATGTTTGGCCAATCCCTAGGTGGACCTATAAACCAAAAATTAGCCTAATTAGTGATTTCAAACCTCCGATCCTTGTACTCGAATAATCAATAATGCTCAAATTCCCACGGTTAAAATCAACCCATGAAAATGACTCCAATCCAACGCTTAGAAATCACTAAACGTTGCATTTTGTAGTCGGTCAGCGGCTTCACTGACCGTCAGTGGCCAGCGAAGTTTCACTCTGAGTGTGAACTGTGAAGACGGGTAGCTGGAGGTCAACGGCAATGAGACGGGTTGTTGGGGCTGGCGGTGGTGAGACGTAAGAGAATAAAACTTTGATGCAGACCCTGTTATGGATGGCCGATGACAGGGCACAATATGATCCATGTGGTACATTATTATAGGATTCTGACAGTATGGATGTTTTTCCAATCCCTAGTTGGACCTTCAAACCAAAACTGAGCTTGATTAGTGATTTCAAACCTTTGGATCTTTGTACCTCAAATAATGGTCAATGATGCTCAAATTCCCACGGTTGAAATCAACCCATGAAAATAATTCCAATCCAATGCCTATAAATCACTGATCGGGGTGATTTTTCTTTTCCAGGTCCACCTAGGGATTGGCCAAACATCCATACGGTCAAAGTCCTATAAGAGTGTGCCATGTAGCTCATATTACACCTTGTCATCGGCCGGCCTCACAGGATTTAAGGGTACTTGTCAAAGTGTAGACTAGCACCCCATGTCAACACTGTTATTTTAAAAATTAAATTTCGAAAATTTAAAACAAAGTTGTAAGGGTACTTGTCAAAAATGTAGAGGTGCTAGTGACCGTTTTTGGTCCCAGAGTGCTATTGACAAAAAAAAACGGACTCGCTACCACATTTTCCTTATTTATGATCAGGGTCCCTTATTATTATTATTATTTGCGTAGTAGTTGTTGTTGTTATTATCATTATTCTATGCATATTATTGTTGTCATCGTCGTTATTATCACTTTCAATGATATTATATGGTAGTAGAGGCACAAATTGTAAATTACGTCGTCATCCCTATCCTCGTGATGGCAAACGCCATGAAACCTACATTTCACTGGGTCCCAAGGAGAAGTCTATCTGTCCAGAAATTGACCCCATCAAATGATCATATCTGCTGAATCTATTAAATTCTTCTGATGGTGAGAATAATTGCAAATATTCATAGGAAAGAGCTCAGAATCGACGGTTAAGATCATCTAAATAGGTAGATGGGTCCCGGCTACTTAGTATATACATTATGTTTATTGGACAAAACTAAGAATCCCTTGCCAACATACACCCCTTTCAGTTTGGGCACCCCACCACCCCTTCTCCCTCTCTCACAGGCTTTTAGCCCTCACAGTAGAGAGAGAGAAACAGAGAAGGAGAGGGAGAGTGAAGGAAGGTTAGGGGAGAGAATGAGACATAGGGAAAGAGTGAGGTAGGGGAGAGTTATAGTAGAGAGAGAGAGAGACAGAGAAAATAAAGGGGCGAGGTACCCAAACTGATGGGGGGGGGGGGGGGCTGGGTGCCCGTAGAGCGACCCGTATATTATTTGTATATTATTTGTCGTCCCACCCTCCAATAATAAATTGAAGGAAGATGTTAGAGAACGTGAACCTTACGTCATGAACACCATTGGATCTTAAATTCTTGGGAAGTGCGTCATTTGAAATTTTAACCATGGTTTAAAGGTGGTTATAACAAAAATAACGGCCGTTATAACAGATTCGGACCTCCCCGTTATGTTATGTACCGTTAAAACACTTTAAAAATAACGGCCGTTATTTTCCATTATAACGAAAAAAATTCTAAGAAATTTTGTCAAAAAACGAATGTTATTTCTGTTTTTTCGTTTTTGAAATTTCAAAATTTGAATTTCAGCACTATTATTTTCCATTTTTACCCATGAGGGTTACAATTCGTTATAACAGAAAAAATGGTAACGCCCCCTGTCCGTTATACCGTTATAACGACCACTTTTAAACCTCGACTCTAACTGAAAACCACTCCAATTCACCTTAGCTTGATCGTCATTAATTTACATTTTATTTATTTTTTCAATTGAGGAATGAGTGTAAGAAGGATTTATGGTGCGGTGGTTAGGCATTGTGGGTCTAAACATAGGAAAAAAAAGGGTGATACGACAAGATATATCGAGTTGGAATTGCACCCAACATTTTGTGACATAAAGCAATTTAAATATATGTCCATCAACGTCGTCGTCGACGTGACTCTCGAATTATCTCCTTAAAATTTATAAAGATAGGCTTATAAAATTCTTTATCATATTAAACCCCGCAATCCATTTAAAGTGCACTAGTTAGTACTGTACTTGAGAGGGAGGATTATAAACCCTAATCCAATGATCAGCACCAAGATTTTGAATGGCCCGTTATAACGCTACAACGGACACTGTAACGGGTTACATCTGAGTGAAAAAAGTCAAAATATTAATTTTTTATTTTTTTTCTTAAATAACCTAGATAATGGTAAATAATGGATAATAGACAAAATATGCTAAGCCCGTTTTTATTTTTATTTTTATTTTTTGGGTGTGATTTGCTAAATAATGTAGCGGGTTCTGGCATTACAGTTATAAATAACGGCTGTTACAATGTTTTCTTAAACCGTGATCAAGATACCTTATCATTGACTTATAAACCTTAACCGATGATTGATGCGCATCTTACCATTGATCCAAATTATCCAATCAATAAGGGCATCTCTTACATGGGTCCCACCTCAAATATGTGCCTAGCCACCTGATAATGATCCTAACTTGTATGTCTAGTAAACTTTTTTGAGAGCATTAACCATATACAGAAGATTGATTAGAGGACTAGAGGTTAGGATCTATTCCCTTATTGAAAAAAAAAACAAAACATATCCCTCTCTTATAGGCTTCAATAAAAAAGGGTCGACATCTTATCTCATACTGGACGGTGGATCTCAGTCACTCACACGTACTCGATGTACTCGATATTGACAAGCATGTCGGGAGTGTCGTGGCCACTCGCCACCTATTAGTAAGTTAACAAGACACATCAGTTATCCCTCATCTTATCTTATAAGGCTTCGTAAATGTAAAAGATGGATGAGATCTTCCCGTTCATCTCATGTTAAAGGTTCGATCTTCCCTTCTTATTTCCCAAGCCACTAAAATATATGTTCCTCGCACCACAAAGAGTAACTAATGATCCACTATGCTGTCATATCAATGGCTGAGATTAATTCCCACTCGATTTTGACAAACGCTTTGTCGGAGAGTACCGTACGCATGGGCCGACTACTAATGCAAAACAAAAGGGGAAAGTCGGTTGGCATGGTCTCTCAATTTCCTTATATACACATGTTACAACTTTATTGGTGTTGGATACTACAAGTATCCTTTCTACAAACATCATTTACATGAAAACGGACACTTATAAACCCTAACCCTAATCCAATGATCAACACCAAGGTTTTAATCAGTCTGTTTGTAACGTTATAACGGACACTTAAGTTACCATTATATCTGTTACAAGCCAATATAATGCTAATTTTTTTTTAACTTTATTCTCTATATAACGTAACGTGTATGGGCATTTACACGACATTTTCTTAAACAATGATCAAGACACCTTACCATCGACTGATAAACCTTAACGCCCGATGATCGATGCACCGTAACAATGATCCAAATTATCCAATCAAGAAGGGCATCTCATACACATGGGTCACATCTCAATGATCCTAACTTGTATGTTCAGTAAACTTTTTGAGAGGGTGCAGATTGATTGGACTAGAAGCAATCTATTCTAATCAAAATAAATTGGAGGGTGCAGATCGATTGCGGGAATAAGAAGGCTTTTCTACAAATATTCTTTGCATAAAATGCTTTCATAGGGTTGTTTTTTCAATTTGTCGCGACAACCCGTCCAATCTAGAGAACATGTTCGAGTAAAATATGTTACGTAGGGACTTGAAATTCTTCATCAGACGAAGACTTCTATCGCACGAGTTTAGAAAATCTGGGAATGTTCTTCAAATAATGCTGTGGAAAATGAAATTTATACTCCTAGAACATGTCATCCATGACAATAACAAATGCGAAAATGAGGCATTATTTGATAAATTTTCAAAATCTTGACTGTACCATCCGTCATGATATCTATATGTACCTCAACATTAGGTCTGGTTTCCACCTAATCAAAGAAATTATAGGGTTACTAATGGGCGGCACATGCTTCGTACCTTAGTGATTATAGGGGTTTCATCAACTTTGCATGAGCCACGTGGCACACTCTTAGAGATCGTTGACTGTTATATGGATATTTGGCTATCGCTATGTAGACTTACATACGAAAAATCTACCTGATTAGTAACCTCTATATGTTGGATTAAAGTCTTTTCCATGGTTTATTTTTAACCATAGATACCAAGCATTACTTGGTGTAGATCCGAAAGTTAGAAATCAGGATGATTTTTGGTATGTAGGTCTACCTAGGAATATGCCAAACACCACACGGTCAGTAGTCTCTAAGAGTCTGCCGCTTGGCTCAAGCTGTCGTCCTCATCAACGTTGATGATGGACATCCCTCTTCAAAGTTTTGCTCTTTAGGTGAGTGTCTGAACCCCGCATCATCACCAACCCATGTTTTGGCTTTATATAGATAGATTAAGAAACTAGAGATCGAAGCGAGATGTGTCTGACCTTAACCAGGAAAAACTAATATAGAAATGGTTACATACATTTAGAGTAAGCAAACGTGGCCAGAACGTGACACGTAACAACCAAATCCCCTGGAGCTTGCACATACACAAAAAAATAAAACCAACCAAACCCCTGTAAAACCATGGTTTGGTGGTTACGTGTCACTTTCTGGCCGTATTTGTCTCTAAAATATGCTACCATTTGCATACTAGTTCTTTTTAATCTACTCCACTTGTACATAACTTGGTCCAGTGCTCAATTGGGCCAGGTTCTCTCCATGTAGAACCCAAAAACTGTGGTAAGTGATTGCAATGCAACTCACCGCATTTACAATGCATCCCAGTGCAGCCAACCAAGCAGGGCCTAAGTCACAGGTTCCATTCCAGCTTACATACCCTGTAAAGAGAAAAGCAAGAAATGGATAGGAGCAGAGGTTCCACTGCAGCTTGCAGCTTACAGCTTACAATCCCAGAAATAAGGAAAAAAAAATGCAGGAAAGAGATTAAATTTTTTCTTGAAATTTCAAGATATAATTTGTAAAACTATAATCCCAAATTGGGGACTAATTTAATTTACAAATGTGTCATCACAGAGAAAAATCTGATAACTTTATGAGCTTCTTTTGAAATGATCCAAGGTGGATGAACCACCAATTTAAAAGTGGCTCAATATTTCTCGATGGCATTATGCGCTGATGGCGAGCTTTTGTAAAACTAGAAAATTTAGGAAATAATTTGTTTTTTGAAAAAAAGGATCAAAGCAGATGAACCACCCGACTAAAGCGGGTCTCGCATTAAATAAATTAACATGTTTAGGAAAATAACGAGTTATCTTTTTTTTTTCCATTTACCATAGATTCACTCCACCAAACTTTCCCTTGATTTAGTAAAGAAGGTTTTCTTGCCTACTTTCTTTGATTTCTAACCACTCCAATGAAGCAAAGAATTGCGTACGCAAAGTAGAATATGCCTTGCGAGTTAAAAATAATCTTTTTTCGAGTGGTTCTAAATGAAGTCGCATTACTAACGTAGGGTGCTTGCGCTTACTGAAAAAAATAAAAATAAAAAAATAAATAATCCGTAGGGTGCTAGCGATCCTAACATTGTCAAATCTACGCATTTTATCCCTCAATTAGTAAAAGCTTTCATAAAAAAACCATATTTTCCTTCATTTTCCTTATAATATTCGAAAAGTAAAAGGCCCTTTCAAGTGTTAGAAAATTGTTTCTTCATTGGTTGCCGTATTCCTATTTGTTTAATAAAATGCGAGTTTTTTTTTTTTGGACAATTTTCCATATTTTCATCCATCATCAAGTGCAGGTACTAATAGGATGCACATGATTTTCCAAATCTTTTTTTATCATAGCTCAGATCAATTTGATTGGACTGCAATTTTTGTTTATGGGTCGGGCACAGGGTCTCGCGGGCGTCAATTCTAAGAATCCAACGGTGGTTGATAGCACTGAGTTGGCATTAACTTTTTTTTCAATTTCTGCTAAAGCAAAATGCCCTTCGGATTCGTGAATCCACAGCCGAGGACACGAGTGAAAAGACGAGTCGTCCCCGCAACCTTAGTTTGTATGAGCATTCCATTTTGATAATAGTATACTGTAGATTAATTTGCCAATAAGAAGTTGAAAACTTTTAGCCCTCCATTAAAAAATTAAAAAAATAAAAAATAAATTTTTTTTGTGAGCTCTCCCTTCTCTAATTTGGAACCAAACCAATCCACAAAAATTTTATATTTAGGCTATGCTGCATGACACGTGACGTCAAACCTCATGCGCTCGTGGGGTTGGAATTTAAAAATTCTGAATCAAGACCATATTATAGAATAAAAGAGAAGAAAAATAAAATCATGAATCAGAACCTTTTTTTTTTTTTTTTTTTGTATTTTTTCCCATGAACGTTCTCTTAATATTAAAAATATACGTAAGATGCTCAAAAAAAAAAAGCTCTACGTGTTGATCCCGTGGGCCTTAAAAAGCCATTAGCGACCAATGGATCTAAGGCTATTTTAGTAATTTTGATCACACGACCTACTCAGCTACACGTCAACATTATTATAAATGTGACAGTCAATGAGAGATTGTGACAAGAGAAATGTTGACATTTAAATTCCATTCAAGGAGCTACCCACGGTGTTTAAGTCTTCATTTTTGACCTAAATACCCTATCTAATTGACCAATATACCCTTGACCTCTCCGAGACTTTTAATTGGAGAAATCTAAATAAGGTACTGCTCCCACCATATTAAATTAATTTCTTTAGTCTTTAAACCTTTTTAGGTAAAATGTTACGTCGTTACCAACCTCAAAATATCAAAAAAGAGCACATGAACTGGTTCGATGGAGTCGGTTTACCGTTATAACGGCCGTTAATTGTACTATTCAAACCTTATAGTGGGGGAAAATTTGGAGTCATTTATCTTCCATTCAACTGGTCTCTCAAAAGAATTTTTCTGTACCAGATATTGACCTAATTTGTATGGTTGAAAAAGCATCCAATTGTGTGATGTGAGCGAAGCCGATCACATCACACATACGAGCCACATGGCACACTCTTAGAGAGCGCTGACCATATGGATGTTTGGTCAGTTCCTCGGTGGACCTGCAAACCAAAAATCAGCCTGATTAGTGATTTACAACCTTTGGATCTTTACTCCAAAATAAATCTAAATAATGCTCAAAATTCCTACGGTTAAAATCAACCCATGAAAATAACTCCAATCCAACAATTCAAAATCACTGATCATCGGTTTGTAGGTCCACCTAGTGATTTGCCAAACATCCATACAGTCAGCGCTCTCTAAGACTTGCCAAGTGGCTCGTATTGTGTGCTGTGATCGGCTTCGCTCACATCATGCAGTGGACGAAGGTTTACTCCCAATTTATCACATTCTTGATGATGACGAATGGTCCATCGAAAAAAGTCCAAGTACTAGTACTGGTTACAAACTTATAATAATTAGATGTTGTCTATATTCCACGTAGGATATAGCTCTATCCACCTCAGCTACACGTTACACAGGTACGAGGTTTCGTAGAACATCCAGGGAAGCTCACTCCTCGGTCATCCTATTATGTAATATTTAAGAGACCCATAAAGAAAAGTAAAAGCAACAAATTACAACTGAACCAATAGTAACCAAACAATATTGGTCAAAAGGTCAAATACCAGATCTATTCTAGTCTTTTGGTCAAGAGCTTAAAGTCTTAAACAAGGGTATTTCTGGTTTTTCTATAGGGTCGGACTCCAGGGACCCCCATTTTTGACCCCCACTTTGGCGGACCCGCATAAAAGATGAAGCGATGGATGATTTTTGGTGAGGATGATCTCTATGGTGAGGAGATCATCTCACAAAAATTCAGATCATTCTGATACTCATGGTTTAGAAGTTGAAGAATTATGAACGGTCGATTTTTACCGTGTAACTTGAAAACCACATTTGACGAGGTTAGAAATTCCGGAATGGGCTGATTTTTTGTAGGGGTGATCTATATGGTGAGGAGATCATCCTCACCAAAAATCAGCCATTGATTCATCTTCTATGTGGGTCCGCCAAAGTGGGGGAAAAAATGGGGGTCATAAATGGGGGTCCCTGGAGTCCAACCCTTTTCTATAATACCATTACCAAATCTAGGTTCCAAACAAAGTTCAAAGTCGGCAACAGGCGTCAAAGCCCCCTAACAACATCATAGCGGTATAGAGAGTAAAAGTTCGCTGACCGTCACAGTCAGCAAAGACGATGACCTATTGTAAAATGAGCCACGTGTTACATTATTAGATGATACTGACCGTATAGATGTTTGGCCAATCCTTAGATGGACCTACAAACCAAAAATCAACCTGATTTGTGATTTCTAAGAGTTGGATTGAAGTCATTTTCATGGGTGATGGGTCAATTTTAAGGGTAGGAATTTGAGCATTATTGACCATTATTTGGATACAAGGATCCAAAGGCCTGAAATCACTAATCAGGCTTATTTTTAGTTTGTAGGTCCATCTAGGGATTGGCCAAACATCCATAAGGTCAGCGTCCTCTGAAATGTGCTACGTGGCTCATATTGCGGACGCTCATCGGATTTGCTGACCATGGCGGTCAGCAATACTTCTCCGGTATAGCTACTCTCTCCCCCTCTCTCTCTCTCTAGCTCTAACTTTCTCTCTCTTAAAATAAAAATTTTAGCATCCGTTGCGTACTAAACTGTACAGTTCGAGAGTGAAAAATGTTACCACGACGACGCACACCACGCATCCTCTCTTTCTCTCTCTATCTCTGCTACAAGTCTACAACCCGACGACAGACTCCCTGCTGGCAAGATTCCTCCCTCTGTCGCCCCCCTCCCCCGCCTCTCTCTCTCTCTCTCTCTTATCTCTCTAAAACCCTAGATTTTTAGTATCCTCAGTCACCACCGTCATGTCCCTCCAATCCCACTTTCCTTTGTACATCTAGTAACCTCATCTCACACAGAGACAGACGCACTCGTCTCTCTCAGTTTCTAGGGTTTGGGCCATGGGCTGCACAACCTCTAAGCTCGACGACCTCCCGGCCGTCGCCCTCTGCAGCAAGCGATGCCAGTTCCTCGAAGAGGCGATCCAACAACGCTACGCCCTCGCCGATGCACACGTGGCGTACATCCGCTCCCTTGCAGATATTGGTTGCTCCTTGGACAACTTCTTCAATCAAGGTCTCGATAATTTAACATCTCCCCCTTCGCCAGTTCTTCCACTTCCCACTCAAAGAAAGGGTGATCCCGTTTCTTTCAAAGCTTCATCCCCAGCTCATGTTGTAGGTTATCATTCCCACTCCAATTCTGATTCGCATCTACATTTACCCTCGGATTCTGATGAAGACGACGATGCTGATGTTGACTCCACATCTCTTCATCATTCTGGTGATTCATCTCCCTTGCACCATCATCCTGATCATGATTATGAAACCCTAGGTGGTCCGATGAATGGCGGATTTATGACCATGAATTACATGAAGAATCGATCTACACCGTCCGTACTTCACGAGCAGCGACAGATGAGCCCGGAGACTGTACATATGGGTGATTCTTCGTTTTATCCTTATTCGTACCCTAACCAGGAGATGTCTACCGCTTATCCGAACTATGGTTACGGAAATTATGGTTTCTTTGGCTCCTCCCCTCCATATGGCTCGTCTTCTCATGCTCCTCCTTCTCATGGAGCAGCGCCGGCATCAGATTCATCTTCAAAGCCACCTCCGCCTCCCCCGTCGCCACCCAGAAACTCGGCTTGGGATTTCATAAACCTTTTCGATACGGTTGAGAAATACTATCCCCAATACACGCCTAGTCGGGACTCGAAGGAAGTAAGGGAGGAAGAAGGGATCCCTGATTTGGAAGACGAGAATTATCATCACGAAGTTGTAAAAGAAGTCCACGGAGATCAGAAGTTCGTTGATGGAGGTGCCAATTACTCTAAGAAAGTGGCGGATGATGACGCGAGGGGAAACCAATCGAGGCCGAGTGTCTCAGTGGATAATAATGGAATGGAGTATGAGGTGCAAGTGGACAAGGATGTGGTTGCAAATGAGGAGCGGTCTGAGGAGCGGGGCAATGTCGCTGCATTTAAGGTTCGAGGTGACTCGCTGGGTGCTTTTGAGGTTGTGAGAGAAATCAAGGCTCAGTTCGAGAGAGCTTCAGAGTCTAGCAATGAGATTTCCAAGATGCTCGAGGCAGGAAAAATTCCGTACCACCGGAAAAATGCAGTTTATCAAGGTAGGAACATCTTTGGGAACCATCTTGCTTCTTGACAAGGTTTAATTTTCTTAATTGCATTTTTATCTCTCTAGATCTACACGGTTTTTAGAGTGATCTATAGGTTTGGTGGTTGAACTGAAGTTTAAAACACAGTGTCTTGATTAGATGAATGAGTTGAAAGGATTTCATAAAGGGATATTGTTCGCTATAATGGAATTTTAATGGGTGCAGTTTTACTAGAATTGGGATTTTTATTGTTGGATTGGCTGTAACATTTGAATTTAATGGATCTTCTGCACCAGTGTCCTCCAAGATGTTGCATTCCTTTACCCCTTCATTGTCCGTGGTATCTTCACAGCCTTCTACTTCTAAAAGTGCCGAGTCCTCATCCACCGCTGAGCAGGGTAATTCTGTCTACTTGGACTTGGAAGAAGATGTGGGGATGAGGTCTGGAAACCTGTCTTCTACCTTGCAAAAGCTGCACATTTGGGAGAAGAAACTCTATGACGAAGTTAAGGTACGCTGTGTTGTGCTTTGATAACTATTAGAGTAGTACCTTCTTCTTTTGTTGTTCTTTTAATATCCATGTCAGTCCATTGAATTTGCTTGAAAAAATTTAAAGTTGATTCATACTGAAATGATAATTAATGCGTAATATTTGTTCGCTTCCGCTTGTAAGTCTTTCTTGACTTTTCTGGCTGTTTTTCTATGAGTGACTTTTCAATGATGTTGGTTTACGACTTGGGCAGCCTCTGGTGCTACTAATATTCTCATCTATATTTCGGATAATTACTTATCAAAATTTTTTTGGGATTGAGGGATGGGAGCTCTTATGTAACAAAACCTAATCAAATCGAGTGATGTGTCCACAATTATTGGATGATGCTCTTATTGTTGTTTGATGGCAGCTCAAGCAGAACTTTTGAAGATGGAATCTAAATTATACTTTTGGTAAGATATCTGTTGTTGGTGTGCATCTTAAGTTGAGACTCAAGGAATTTGTAAATTATGGATTCAGTTGTGGTAGTTATATCCTGTTCATACGCAGGAAAATATTTTGCATGAATCTCTTATTTTACCCATCAAATAAGAATTTTCAAATAGTAATGACCGCTCAGTTGCGTAGGCTGAGATTCAGACTCTTTTGTTTCAGCTTTCAAAGTCATAGATTCATTGTGATGAACTAAAGGGGATGTGACTAAGCAACACTGACTCGTAATTGTAAGGCCACATAAATTGTTTCAGGAATCATGGTCAGCAACACCAGTCTTCTTTTCTTTTTTTTGATAAGTAAGTGACACCAATCTTGTTAATCGTTTATTGTGATGTAGAGGTTTGCTATTTTCAGTTCATTCTTTCCCCGTTCATACCTATCCATCTGTGGCCAATAAATCTTTTTTCGTCATGTACTTCTCCATCAGCGCTTGAACTTTGTATACTCTTCTTAGGAGAGTGAAGTGTACACATCATATTTCCAGATGTTTGGGGATGGATGCTTGATCAGCGCAAAAAATTTGTTTTCACCCTTTGCACATCAACCTCATCATGCCTACTTTTCTTGTTTAAGCATTCCCATCCTCTAGCTTAAGCATCCCATCTATTTTAAGGCCCTTCTCTTAATTGAGCAGTTATCTAAATGATGGCTGTTCACAATTTATGCCCCAGTTTGCTTCATCAGCTTCTTTTATTTTTATCGCTGTTAATGTTCTTTCTCCTAATATTTTACTTCCAGCTGTTAATCTCCTTTGTTGAGTAAGGGAGGCACTCGACCTTGTATTGGTCCGTCCAAAAAAAATGCCCTTTTAAACCTATATTAGCAAACTGGAACAACGTATATAGTTGCTGTAAAGATGTCAAAGTCCTTTTTAAATTTTAGTGTGAAAATCTTATTTATTTATTTATTTAATTTTTCTTCACATTTTTATACACTTAAAAATACTCCATACCCAATGGGGTGGGAGAACCGAATATTTATTGGTTTTGGTTATGGAAGCACTTGTTTTCGTACCGGAACTGAAATCAATAGGAATCTGAATCTTCATATACAATAGGTTCTGGTTCTGGATCCTTTGTACCCAACCCGGAACCGACTGTTGAGAGTCCTAAAGCTTGTTCAATAATCTTTTTGTTGTTTGTACATAATCTTGTGCTTTCAGTAATGTTTGAAACTATTTATCACTGCCGATTGTATGTACAAAGAATGGAGGAGCTAGGTGAGTGGTGGTCAATTGACCATCCAATGTTTGGCCCATACCTAGGTGGACCATAGTACGAGCCATGTGCAACACTCTAGTTGACCCACCTTCAATTGTGAATGTTTGGCACAACCCTAGGCAAACCATAGTATGTTTGGTCCATTCCTAGGTGGACCTACATACCAAAACTCAGCCTCGTTAGTGATTTCTAACCTTTAGATCTGAATACCCCAAATAATGCTCGAATCCAACGGTTAAAAATATTCTCATGAAAAATAGTCCAATCGAACGATTAGAAATCAGTTTGAATTTTGGTCTGTTGTTCCACCTAGGCTTGGGCCAAATATCCATATGGTGAGTGGTCTCTAAGAGTGCTACATGGCTCATACTGTGGTCCGCCGTCAATGTTGACTGACGTCCATCGTCAAAGATTTATTCAAAAAAATTTGGCTCTTGAGCGCTCGAGAATAATTAAATAAGTTGATGGGCCAAACATCCATACAATCAGTGGTCTCTAAGAGTGTGCCACGTGGCTCATAATGTGGTCCGTCATCAACGTTGATGACTGACATCAGTCATCAAAGATTCACTCAAAAAAATTTGGCTCTCGAGAATGATTAAAAAATGTTGATGGGCTTTAATTTCCCCCTTTCAATGCGGGGGTTATTCCGTCAATTAAAACTGTTATGTAGTTGTTGACATTGTGGTTGACTGTTGCTTGCGGCCTTGCCCCCACCCTTGAACAAAATCCTGGCTCCGCCACTGACCAAGGGGATGTGGGCTAATATAAATTCAAGTATGGTTTCACTCGCGTGAGGGGAGTCCATTTGACTCCTTCAAATGCATTGAGCGTGGTTGGGGATCTTACATACACAGTGCAACCGATAATTTACCGGAGCGTCACATCCTGTGTTAGATGTCCATATAGTTGTTAAGTTCAATGTAAGTCATCACTCAGTTCATTCATGTTTCTTCAGTGGGCAATCCATCCTTGAATGACATCTTCCTCCAAATTAAGACCCCATAGATGTAATATGGCCTTCATCTTCCTTAACATTAAGATCACATTAATACCAAAGGTTTTGGGTCTCCCTATTGCTATTTGTAGGAACTTCGCTTTTCATGTAAATTAAGAAGCCAGTTCCTGAGCTAATTGTGCAGTTGGTTTCTTATGATTATAGTACTTGGGATTTGTTTCTCCTAATTTTACAGATACAATGTAGTGCAATGCCTTTTTAATTTGGAGTTGGTTCTCCCCTGTATTGTTTGGTACTCTGTTGTATGATGTATCTTGCTTTTTTTCATTAACACTTTCTCTGTTTAAAATGAAAAATTCGAGCAATTTAAGATCTATTTCAGTCGTGTACATTTTTAGAAACCACTACTATATGTTACATTATGGGAAATATAGGATCCCTGTCGGGTTGACCATCAATACAGTCTACAAATGGAATACCCATACACACGGACACTTGACAGGGGGTGGGGGAATGACCACCATTACATTGCCCAAGTAAGGATATAAGGTGGTTGGCAACCATCCAATCTGTGAACTATTATTTTTGAACTGTTCACTGCCTTTTTGTGTCTGTTCTTTACTTTCCATTCTTACCTGTTCTTGTTAATGCATTTCTTATGCGTGTTTAATGTTCGTGGTGGCACTTTTATGCTTTTACAGCTCGAGGAAAAGATGCGGATTGTCCATGAGAGGAAGTGCCGACGGATGAAACGTTTGGATGAAAGGGGTGCCGAGGCGCACAAAGTTGAATCCACTCGAACTTTAATCAGGAATTTATCCACAAAAATAAGAATTGCAATTCAAGTGGTAGACAAGATATCGATTAAGATAAGTAAGTTGAGGGATGAAGAGCTGTGGCCACAGATTAATGAATTAATTAGCGGGTACGTGACCTTTCTCTTGTATATTTATGTGCTCAATTACTTCAAGTATCTTGATTAGTTTTCTTAGGCAGCCAGTTTGGAAGACATTGCAACTTGCATATTCTCTTCATATTATAGTTATAATCTGGGTGTTGTCAGCTTTAATAACATTTAGTTCTGTTTTGGGATTATTTTCTGATGCATAAGTTGTGAAGCAAGGTTTAAAAGGGGATGTTATAACGGTATAGCGGATTGGGGGTGTTACCGTTTTTCTGTTATAATGGCCGTTATAACGAATTGTAACGCTCAGGGGCAAAAAACGGAAAATAATGGGAAAATAACGGAAATAATGGCTCTGAAATTCAAAAATTGAAATTTGAATTTAAAAAACAAAAAAAAAATGGAAATAACGGCCTGTTTTTTTCCACAAAAATTCGCAGAAAATAACGGTCGTTATTTCTAAAGCGTTTTAATGCTCCATAACGTAACGGGGGAGGTTCGAAGCCGTTATAACAGTTGTTATTTTCGTTATAACAGCCATTTTTTAAACCCTGTTGTGAAGTACTTTTCTATTGCAAATATTATTATAGTGATTATTATAGTGCCTATTAGACTGTTAGTGTCCCAACTAATGGTTTCAATTTATTCATGAGTTTGATTCGATTGTGTACGAATAAAGTGCATATAAAGGTGTTTGTCAGTTGGGGTATTTACTTTAGTAAGCAGTATTTTCATAGCAAAACTTTCTAGCCATGCAACTACTTTCAGTTTGGAATCTCGCTTTTGCTTTTACAACTATTATCATTGCTATGGTTGTGGCCTAGCAGCTTTTTGCCATTTGTAACTTTTGTTATATTAGAATCTAGATACTATTGATGACCTAGATTTGCTACGATAATATTTTTTTTTTGATAAGTATAAAGATTTTATTCGATTTAGGTAGTTAGAGGCTAAGAAAGCCTACCAAAAACCTTAAAGAATAGAAGTGCAAGCAAAAGCAGAACTACAAGTACAAAAAGGACATTACCAACCCAACAAAATCCCACCCCTTATCCCTTCCTACACTATCCAATTCGGGCCATTGAATACTATATCCTCCAAGGATAGACCTTTTCCTTCCTCGTTCAACTTAACCCAAAAATAAACCAATGCCTTGATCTCCAACATAACCTGCTCCAACTAGAGAGATTTATTATCAAACAGCCTATTATTCCTCTCCCTCCGCAATCCCCATATAACCTCTAATGGTGTCAAAGTCCACATTCTCCTCCCAAGTTTGCCAAACCCCTTCCCTCGCTATGCAAAATACAACTCTTTAATCGACTTAAGAGGAGCGTAAAACACTCCGAACTCCCTGAGTAATCCTGTCCAAATGAGCCTTGCAAATCTACAATGTAAAAACAAATGGTCAATTGATTCCTCACTTTGCAACGAAGTGGACAGTGATCTAGAACTCTTATACCTCTCTTCCACAGGAAATACATAGTTTGTAGTCTACATCGAACTGCGCACCATGCTAGAAACTATACTTTGGATGGAGCTCTACAACCCCATACTCTAGCCGCTGGAAACTCCTCTATCTCTCCCTATCAAGTGCATAAAATGAATGAATAGAAAATTTACCTTTGCTATCAGAAGTCCACTATCTAGTCATTTCTCGAGCTAAGAGAAGTAGTCTCTCCCACCTTGTTCATGAGAGCATCCACCCAAGGTACCTCCCAATCGTAGAGCTAGCGGCGAAAGCCATCAATTGCAACATGTATCTTGTTGACTGAAGTCGACTTCTTATATGAAATAATAAAAAGATCTTGAAACTCGGACTTGACGTTAGTCTTCGAACACCATCGGTCCTCCCAAAAGAGAACCTTATTCCCCCTACCCACTTTAAACATCACGCCTTATTCAAACTTAAGTAAGCCACACACACACACACACACACCACAACCATATGCTCCACTGAGCATGCCACTACTACACCCCATGACACCTTCCCCATACCTGGCCCAATCACTCTACGCCATAAGTTCTTCCTCTCCACGCCAAACCTCCACAACCATTTACCTTTCAATGCCTCATTCATTCTGCGTAAATCCCTCACACCTAACCAACCCTCTCTCTTGGTCTCGTGACCACCCTCCACCTCACCAAGGTAATTTTCCGTCAATCATTTTCGCGCCTAAAAAAAAATTCCTCATCATTTTTTTACTCTTTTCCACTTGCTGGCATCGAGTAGAAAGACATATAACTAGGGCTGCAACTTGGGCGGGCTCAACTCGGGCCCGACGGGTTGAACCTAACGATAGGGTTAGGTTGGGTTAGCTCTTTCAGAACTTGGGTTGGGCTTGGGCTGGATTTTTGGTAACCCGATTTAGAGTTGAGGCTCAGCCCAACCCGAGCCCGACATACAAACTACATATATGTATTAGTATACCGACAAATATCCACACTACATTTTGGCAAATGCAGCAACCCATAGATGTTTGTCCTTAAAAACTACAACTCTTGTGTTAGATTACAAAAATGTCATTGAAACTACATTTTGGCATTTTATGTGATCGGTTGATATTGAAAATCTCATGTTTTCTTTGACGATTGTTTTTGGTTATTTATTTAGCACAACGGTTATTGTATTGACTAATAAATTATTTTAATATGAAAAAAAAAATAGCAATCTTTCCAATCAACAAAAAAATTAAGAAATTGACCAATCTATGCCCGACCTTGGGTTGGGTTGGGCTGGGTTGGGCTAGGGTTGACCTCCAACCCAACCCAACACGCCCGAGTTGCAGCCTTACATATAATAGAGCGGCATACTCCATAATGTGCTCTTGATAAGCACCAACCTACCCCCCTTAGGTGAAACCTGGCTTTCAATCTAACTAGTCAACTCTCCAAAAGCACAATTACAGGATCCCAGATTGCCTGACTCCTATAACTCGCCCCAAGAGGCAGACCAAGATATTTTGTTTGTACTTACACTTTTGAAGTCTTCAAATATTGTTTTACTCCAAGATATTTTTTTTTGAACTTTGGCTTCCTCTGTCCCACTCTTTATCCCCTTCCATTCATCTAAAGTGGGATTTATAAAATTATGCCCAACGTTTTGGCAAGGGTAGGTGATGAAACTGATGACATCACTAACTTCTCATACTGATAGTATGTTTGTGGGAGCTAGATGATCCTGGGTTGGTTGTGGTGGCCAGTGAGGTAATTGTACCCAGGAAATTGTGGTGACGTTGGTTAAATATGTCTCTCAAGTTAAGTGTGAAAAGGGCCTACCTCGTCTGGACTGGAGTCGGAAGTAATTTTTTTTTTCAAAGGATTGAATAGACTTAGTGGTGATATGGTGCTTACATTCTGCAAAGTGTGTGGTGGGGTGCATGGATTTGGCTGACCTTCCTCCTTCCTGTTTACACCTGTTCAGAAGTATTTGTCACTCTGCTTTCAAGTGTATTTTTGTATGAGTAGAGACCTGTAGTTTCCCTTTATACTTTTGACAACTCAGAAAGTTGCTAATGCATCCTTGGAGCTGGCCTATGAATTGAGGATTACTCTGCCTTTGATGGAGCTAGTCTGTGGGCAGCAAATGGAAAATAGTTTAATACGAAGGGAGAATGTTGATGATGAGTATTTGCAAGAGCTAATGATATGCCCTAGATGTATGGTCATATATTAGCCCAAGAAGTACCTTGATTTCTGTCTTACCGTGGGTTGTGAGAGATGCTTTTGGTGTCATCTTTTTTGCTTGCAAGGTAATTGTTTATCTTGTCTATTGCGTTTACACTGGTAAGGGCTGCAGTAATTAGATTTATCAGTGTACCATGTGGATTGAGTAGGTAATTCGCTTACAATTCCAAAAGTAGTTTGTGCTGTGGTACAGGGTTGATTGTGTCCAGTATCCATGTCTACTCTACGTGACATAATTTTGTTTCTGCTGATCATCATCATCATTAGCAGTGATGTCTCCCGACTTTTTGTTTATGCTGATTCTTATGTTTTGTAGAGATAGGAGTGGCTAAGCCATATGTTATTTATTTTTTTCAGGTTTGTTAGAATGTGGAAAGTTATGCTTGAATGCCATCGGAATCAGTGCCAGGCCATAGCAGAAGCTAAAAGCTTAGATTCCCTTGCATCCAACAGAAAGGTTAGCGAGGCTTATGTTGATGCTATAGTGAAGCTTGAAGTGGAGCTTCGAAACTGGATCTTAAACTTCTCCAGTTGGATCGGTGCCCAAAAGGGTTATGTTAGAGCGTTGAACGGTTGGCTTGAGAATTGTCTTCTTCATGAACCCGAAGTAACAGCTGATGGGATAGCTCCCTTCTCTCCTGGTAGGATTGGTGCACCTCCTGTGTTTGTGATCTGTAACCAGTGGTCACAAGTGATGGAGAAAATTTCAGAGAACGAAGTGGTCGGCGCCATGCGGGCTTTCGCCGCGAGTGTGCTTCAGCTCAGAGAACGGCATATTGTGGAGCTGCGCCAGAAGATGATGGCAAACAGAGAAATGGATGTTAAGGCCTTGGAGAGGAAGGAGCAAAAGATGCAGAAGTTTATGCAGACAATAGACAAGAAGATGGTTCTGGTCTCTGGGCAGGGCATCAGTCTTTCAATATCTGGAGATATTTTGCCTCAGGCTGCCAATATAAGTAATCATCTGAAACAGATTTTTGAGGCTATGGAGAGGTTCACAGCCAACTCAATGCAAGCTTATGAGGAGCTTCGGGTGCGTAGTGAAGAAGACAGACTGGCTCGAGAGAATGCGAAAGTTCCTTAGTGATACTGCCAATATAAGTAATCTACAGTTGGGTCTGAAACAGATTTTTGAGGCCATGGAGAGGTTCTCAGCCAACTCGATGAAAGCTTATGAAGAGCTTCTGGTACGCAGTGGAGAAGACAAGCTAGCTTGAGAGAATGCGAAAGTTCCATAGGTTTGTATGCCTGGAGGAATTATTGCCACCCCTTCCTCATTGGTAGCTGGTTCCTTGGTTTCTGAAGTTCAAGGGTTTTGGAGGTTTCAAGCTGGGTTTGAATCTAGCAAGCAGACTCTGATGTTCCAGCAAGAGCCATAGGAATCCCCCTTCCCCAAGTAATTTTATATGATGGTTTGGGTTGGTGGACCACCAACCTTGTGTCAGGTCCAGTACCACTGAGAGAGAATACCCAGTTTAGTCTTTTATGATATCGTGGGAGGTGGGAGAGAACACCAGTGGCAGTTGCCATTTCGACCCAAGTAATTCTGAAGAGAGGCTGAGATGCAGCTGGAGAATGCAAGTTACAAGCAAGGTATCTTGATGAAAAGCCAAATTTGATCTGTTCACACAGAGAACATAATGGTGTTGTCGATTTGGTAGCTTCACCACTAGACCTGCTGCGGATGACGCCTACATTATTTGAACTTCTCCACTGGAATATATCAAATGGCTATGTCTGGTTACTCATGTGAAGTGTGAACAAATTTCATGCAGTTCCAAGTGATTCCTTCTACTTCATTTCCAGCCCCCATGCGAGTCAGGGACTTGACTAGGATATGCATCTGAGGAGGTGAAGGCCATGGGCAGCATTAGAAGACAAGAGGAGCCAAATGTCTCTTAGAGATCGTACACTGATCGGTGACCAGATTCTCGATCAAATGCGCCTTTGCTCTAATTTTGCCTTACAATGAGTTAAGGTTTATGGTTCCAGGTGATTTAGCTTGACGGAAGTAATGACTACACCTGGATGTCTAATCTTGTATCATAAATGGGTATTTCTTCTTTTAATTTATTTTGTTCAATTATTGTACAGAAAATATTGTTAAAAGTTTTTAAGGATATTTAAAACGGTTACTCAACCAAATGAGTTTGGCATGGCAGGAAAAGATGGGGTATGATGAAGCTGACGATGAATAAAATGCAGTGCCACAATCCACCGTAGGCTATCTTAGCAATAACATGGACCATTCAATTTGCGTAGCCCAAAAATCATGCTGATTCCTGGATGATTTCTGGGCTACACCCAACTATCTACCACATTGTTCTTCTCCCAGATTTTTAAGATTCTTTCATTGATTACTGACGGTTGGGCTGTGGCTCACTTGAGAGCTGGCCAACCAATCGAACGACCTGCATCAATGAATGGGCGACCTACCATTTTTATCAGTATGGGGTGCCATCTCCGGTGAGTATCATGGTGGGAGTCATCGTAACAGTTAAGGACTGATGCGATGGCCCTGTAAACAAATAAGGGTCGTGATGTAAAAAAGCTGTAGCTTACACCAAAAGCGTGAGTTTTTGTTACTCATCCCTGACATCTGGGCCCACTGACCGTATGGATGTTTAGCTCACCTCTTGATAGACATTTATACCAAAAATCAGCTTGTTTTATACTTTTCAGCCGTTGGTGTTAGTACTCAAAAAATGGCTGAATTCAACGCCTAGAGGCGTGCCTTAAAAAGTACTAAAATCTAATGGCTAGAGATTAGGATTACCAACATGGTGATTTTTGGTCTGCATATTCATCAAGGAGTGGACTAAACATCCATGCGGTCAGTGGGCCCAAATGCCAGCGGTGAGTAACAAAAATGGTGCTAGCTCACGCTTTTGGAGTAAAGCTATAGCTTGTTACATCGCCTGACAATTACAAAACCTGGCTCAAAAACCACTCCCTTTGGGGGGCTGTTCTTGGATACTGACTTCGGTATCAAAATTTTGATGCCAAAGTCCCTCAATTTGCCACGTAGTACACTCTTTTGGGCCCATTGACTCCATAAATATTTGGCCCACATCTTGGTAGACCCACGCACCAAAAATCAGTGTGATTGGTGATTTCTAGCCGTAGAATTTGAGTACTTTTCATCATGGGCTTTATGAACATGCCTAAGAAGTGGTTCCAAGCCCATGATGAAAAATGCTCAAATTCAATGGCTAGAAATCACTAATCATGCTGATTTTTGGTGTGGGTCCACCAAGATGTGGGGCAAATATTCATGGAGTTAGTGGGCCCAAAAGAGTCTACTACGTGGTAAATTGAGGGACTTCGGCATCAAAATTTTGATACCGAAGTGGGTATCATAGATTTTCCTCCCTTTGGGAGAGTAAAACTTTGACGACAGGCTGGGGCAAATCTAGTCTACAAATGTTTGCAGACTTAAAAAAGTATGCAAACATTGTCGGCACTGTTGGCTGTCCCTTGAATCTGTGATGTCATAGTCCCTCAACCACGAGTCTCAACCACACGAGTAAGATCGACAAGGACTAAGGACCTTGATGGGATGGCACAAGTACCAGGGTTGTCATTCACCCTTTTGTTAAGGGTCGGGCTCCTGATATATTTTGATACCGAAGTGGGTATCATAGATTTTTCCCCCTTTGGGAGAGTAAAACTTTGACGACACGCTGGGACAAATCTAGTCTACAAATGTTTGCAGACTTAAAAAAGTATGCAAACATTGTCGGCACTGTTGGCTGTCCCTTGAATCTGTGATGTCATAGTCCCTCAACCACGAGTCTCAACCACACGAGTAAGATCGGCAAGGACTAAGGACCTTGATGGGATGGCACAAGTACCAGGGTTGTCATTCACCATTTTGTTAAGGGTCGGGCTCCTGTTACCGCCCTAAAATGACAGGCTCCCGTTACAAGACACAATATGAGCCACGTGGCACAATCGTAGAGGACTCTGACCGTATGGATGTTTGGTCGATCCCTAGGTGGATTTACAAACTTAAAATCAGCCTGATTAGTGATTTATAGCAAATACTGCTCAAATTTTCACATTTGAGATCAACCCATGAAAATAAGTCCAATCCAACGCCTATAAATCACTAATCAGGCTGATTTTTGGTTTGTAGGTCCACTTAGGGATTGGCTTCATTTTAGGGCGGTAACTGGAGCCTGAGCCTTTTGTTAAATCATTGTCCCGGTATCAAGTGGCTCACAACTCCGGTACCATTTGTTAAATGAACAGGGTATCAGGGTTGAATGAGATGGTTTACTCGCCTTCGACCAAGCTGGGTTTGGAATACACTAGTTGGGGCAAGTAGACCTGAACATGGAGAACAAAGGGTTTTCAAAAGTGCAAAACGGAGAGACAGTACACTTAGAAACAAGAAAATCAGCAGTTTGATTTGATTTTCTCAACACATGTTTGATATTCCACCTTTGTGATTTTAGATTAATCTTTATTTCCCAGAGCATGTGGAGGCATTTCCATAGAGACTATAGAGTTCGACATTTAAGCTTCATGGCTTGAATGACAGTGTGAGATCCTGTAAGGATTTACACCTCTTGCAAGTTGTTTTGAACGAGTAAAACTTCTGTCAAAATCGATTGCAAATCACACAATCACAAGCCAATGAGTTCTCGGCGCACCTACTCATGTGCTTTTGCTTTGAGGTGTACGTGCCTGCCGAGAACTCATTGGCTTGTGATTGTGTGATTTGCAATCCGTTGTGACAGAAATTTTACTCGTTTTGAACAATGATTCTTAGACCTTGGAAGATGGGACAAATTTCTATTTGTTCTATAGAATGCATTATGCAAGGACTTGAATAAGCAATTAACGAGGAGTCTGATTTAGTTCTGACGAGACCTCCATAAGTAGTTCAACCGGTCGAGAGAGAACCGTCAGTATTAAGGATCCATTCCCACGAGGGAGATGGTTCTCATGATACCCAATGGAGAGAGGATAGTGACCCATGAGTTGTAGAGAGTTTCCAATTAAGCAAGATACCTCTTGTTTTAAGTTTGTCTTCAAATAGAAGATTGGATTGGATGCATCTGGTTTGTACATCAGATAGAATGAAGCTGTAACACAGAATTTTTTCCTTAAAGGGCATTTTGGTAATTTTGATACGAACGGTATTTTTATAATTTTTCTATTTCTTGACTTAAACATAAGGTGGTAAAACACTAAGGACGTGTTTGATTGCACAGAAAAATTTCCCCAGGAAATACATTGGGAAATGCCTCAAATGGCTGATTGGAGAACACATATTTCCATCATGTGAGAAGATAAAGACCTATTTTCAGGTGGAAATGAATTCTCACCTATCTGGATGAGAAATGAAATCCGGGCTTAGTAGGAAAAATTATCCAGATTTAAATGGCTTGGTAGGTAAAATTATACAGATTTAAAACGACTATGTAACAATGGACAGTTGTGTTTTCCCAAGGAAAATGCAATTTTTCCACTTGACAATCAAACACGCTCTTAGGGTGTGTTTAAGTGGGAAAATTGTAAATTTCACCTGAAGATACGCCTTTATCTTCTCACATGATAAATGTGAAAAGTGAAAAGTGAGGTGAAAATAAGAAGGATCCAAAAATCTTTCCCCGAACAAAAACCCTCCAAGCCCGGAATCCATATCCCTTCCACATAGGAGAGAATTCATTTCCACTTGAAAATACAGCTTTATTTTCTCACACGATTGAAATATGCGTTCTCAGGTGCAATCCAACAGCCATTAAAGACATTACCCAGATGTATTTTTCCGGAAAAATTTTCCGTGCAATAAAACACGACCTAAAGGGTAATTTCCATAAATCAAATTAATGACTTGAAAAATATTTATGAAAATTTCATAATAGAGATACTTTGGTAATTTTTTCATAATGGAATATTTTGATAATTATTGGTCATTTATGCCATTTGGGAATTGACGGCACGTTTGAGGTGCATACGAGTAGTATTTAATTTTAATAAAAACATTATTAGTATATGTGGGGGACATGAATTTCATGAGTGGATTTAGTATATGGTGTACATAATCTGAAAATAAAATATAATATTTAATTAAATAAAACTATGCAAAATCGTGGATAATTAATTTAGGGTTAGGTAGACCCCACCCTATACAAAAACGTTTGAAACAGCAAAGCAGTGGCCAATCACATGGTGCCACAATTTGCTGTTGCTTTTGTACAAACCCAGAAATGCTTTTTGAACATCAGATTGTGGCGCCATGTGATTGACCACTACTTCGCTGCTTCAAAGATTTTCCCTACGGTCATGCTCTTTGTTTTCTTTATGGAGCGTTTTATAAGGAGAAAAACACCCACTTGGCGCTTTTTGGGCCTGCTGACCCATGAATGCTTGGCCCACCTCGTTGTGGACCTACACACCAATAATTAGCCTGATTGATGATGGATCCATGCATTTTCGTTCTAGTGATTTCTAGCCAACAAGCATTTTTTGGGAAACTCAAACTCAACGGCTAGAAATCACCAATCAGTCCGATTTTGGTTGTGTAGATCCACTAAGGGACGAGCCCAAGATTCACGGGTCAGAGGGCCTTTTGGGCTTGGGGTGGACATCAACGTTTGGTTTCCTGGTTGGACATAAAAAAAATTAGAACCTTGGAACACCAATATTCGTTTTGTCGCACTTAATAAAGAAGCCAATTATTCAGTAATTTAATATTTATATTTCAGCATAAACCCCATAATTCAAAAGCTTAATAATAATAATAATAATAATAATTTCAACGCGTGGATGACTCTAGTGGCACGGGCACTCCATATCGTAATTTCTTGGGCCCATTAACTGCAAAGATGATTAGCACACCACTTTTTGGATGTACATCGGTTATATCCAGCCCATACTTAGCGATTTAGAGTGCCGCATAAAAAAGGTATGGGAAATGTCGAGTATAATTCGGATTTGTCATTAAAAAATGCGTCAAATATTTTAAAAAATAAAATAAAATAAAATAAATTATTGAGTATTTTTGGCTTATGAAATGATTTTTCATGTTCAAAACAGAATAATCCGTAGAATCTAGTATTTTTTTTTCGAATGATTCTAGCCGTTGAATTAAGCATTTGGGTAATAAATCTAATAGATATAAATCATCAATCAACTGTTAAACATCCATGCGGTCAGTGGGCCCAAAAAAATTGAGCTATGTAGGGCCACAAGATTCTATGAAATGGTCTTAGGAGTACGTAACACTCAACGCTTTGATGGGAAAAACTTGTTGACCTCTCTTACCAACTTAACATATGTTACATAGACTTGTCGGGCGTGCAAAAGAATCCGACCGTCCGACCAATGAGTAAATCTTAGGTGACCTACTCATGAATCATGAGTTATGACGCCATCACACCATCGATTCCCTTTCTTTTCATCAAAAAATCCAAATCACGTACGTATATAAGGTCTACACATCTGACGGTTAAGATCATCCAATCGAGACAATTTGTTCTCCTCCAAGTGGCGATATCCATGAAATGTTATTTCCCTTCTATTTTGCACGTACGTCATCTATAAAACGACAGAAGTAGAGGTTGCACCCTTGCGGACGTCGTCTTGATGCGAGGAGCAAGACTTGGCTGACCACCGTGTCAGGTAGCTACCTGACCACCCACAATATTAGCTACGTGGCAATTTATTAGAGGACACTGACTGTATAGATGTTTGACCAATCTGTAAGTAGACCTACAAACCAAAAATCAGCCTGATTAGTGATTTCAAACCGTTGGATCTTTATACAGAAATAATGGTGAATAATGCTCAAATTCCTACGGTTAAAATCAAGCAACGAAAATGACTTCAACTAACGCTTAGAAATAACTGATCAGGTTGATTTTTGGTTTGTAGATCCACCTAGGGATTGGCCAAACATCTATACGGTCAGTGTCCCCTAATAAATTTCCACGTGGCTTATATTGTGGTGGTCAGGCAAGTCTTGCTCTTGATGTGAGTATTTCTATCCAATTCTTGGAGTGATCTGGTAGAACTTCACCATCATCCATCCTAATTTTTAATCAACGGCGATAACGACACTAACGAGAAGGGTTGGTTAGTTTCATCACATGTGCTTTCACACTAATAAGATAACATTTTCTGTTATCTCCAATTAGATGGTTAACGTTTTCTGTTGCAAGTCAAAATGGTAGGGCCGTGACGCACACAATCCAACAAATTCTTATGGTTAATGACAAGAGAAGAGACCTGCGTGGGAAAAAGGTTTAAGCTTGACCAAACTCTTTTGGAAGCTTTATCTCTAGACTTCCAAAAACTACGCTATTATGTCTACACGTTACAACTCAAGCTGACGACGTAATCTGTGGGTTAAGGTTTCCATTTTAAACGGTTTGGGCCCACCATTTGATCACTCTGCTAAGGATATCAGATAGGCCAAACATCAATACATTATCTAACGGTCTGAATCCTTCGATCATTGGTATGGATTTCAACTCTCAACCCCTTAGATGGGAAAAATTTTAGATGGACTTGACTTTGGATGTAGTCTTTGCAGAGGGCTCTCATGGCCCTACATAGCTCATTTTTTGGGCCGACTAACCGCATGGATTTCTAGTCCACTTTTTGGTGGATATACACATGGTTTTAAAAACGGCCGTTTAAATGTTAACGCCCCAAGCCTGTTTCCGTTAAAACGTGTTTTGACGCTTTAAAAAAATGGCCATTTTTTTCGTTTTAAAGGCTGTTAAAATCGTTTTAAAAGCCGTTAAATTGTGAAATTTTTTGTGAAAAAAAGGCTGTTAAATCCATAAAAATCGTTAAATTCTGTTTTTCTTTTTTTTTTAATTTTAAATTTCAAATTTTGAATTTTGAATTTCAGCGCCATTTTTTTTATTTTTTCCGTTAAAATCCGTTAAATTCTATTTTTGCCCCTGGCCTTCTCAATCCGTTTTAACGGTTACACCCCCAGTCTGTTACACCATTAAAACGGCCTCCTTTAAACCTTGGATATACATACCAAAAATCAATCTGATTGGTGTTCTCTAGCCATAAATTTTAGTACTCTTTTAGGATTGATTTTAGCCGTTGGGTTCAAGTATATATTTTTTTCATAGTTTTGGGTACTTAATCCAATAGCTAGAAATTATTAATCAACCTGATTATGGTATGTATATTCACCATGTGATGGGCTAAACATCCAAATGCAGTTAGTGGGCCCAAAAAAAGAGCAATGTAGGGCCACGAGAGCCCTCTGCATCAACTACATCCAAAGTCCCCATCTAAAGTTTTTCCCTATGCATGCATGCCATCTCCGACAGAGGTAGGGAGGACTCCTCTTCTTCTCTATCATTAAGTGTTTGATGGACGCAAATTTCACAATCTTTTCAAAAGATCTTATCGCCAATCTTTGAAGGAGACCATGAGTTGAATATTTTAAGATTTAGTGCTAAACGTATAGGTTTCTATATTTTAAATTGCAGTAAATCTCGTATTGAGTTGTTATTGTCTTATTGAGGAACTGTTTTGGAATATAGAGTCCGACCTGCCCGTTAGGCCCAATCCCCAGCTCGTTCCATCAGGTCCTTGGCCTGGCCCACGGCCCAACACACCTAAGGGCCGAAGGCCAGGCCCGAGCTTGGGATTAGGCATTGGCTCAACCCTTTTATACCTTGGCCCGACCCGGCTGTTTACCCCATTGGGTATGTAGCTATCAAGGGGTTCTTTGAAAATATAGAAGAAATGACATAGAAAATAATTAAATTCTTATTAAGAAAATATAAAAATAATTGTACGGTAAGTACTTAAATAATTATCAAGGGACAATATTGAAAATAAGAATGATGGCATACAAAGCAATCTAATATTTAAAATATGAATAAAATTGTCTAGTAAGTAATATTGTAATACAAAGGGGTTAGGTTGAAAATATAGTTAATGGCATGAGAAGTAACAACAGCCAACAAAAGCAACGACAGCCAGACCAACTAATTGCATCTATATGGACATGGGACTGCCCACCAAAGATACAAACGATGTGTTGGTTCGCTATTATGGACAGACTGCCCACAAGGGACCTACAGCACCACAGAAATATAGTTGGGAACGCCTACTGTAACATATGCACATCCACCATTGAAACTATTGACCACTTATTCATCGAGTGGCAAGTCTTGTGAACAACTTGATTGTATGGCTCAAATTTCTTTGGTCCAAAGAAGCTAGCAAACTGGAGGTCCCCCATAAGGACCTTATCCCATTCATCTTATGGAGCATTTGGAAGGCTAGGAACCATAAAATACTCAACAAACACACAAATATCACCTCTGATGGCATCATAAGAAGAGTAGTCCACAACAAAGAAGTTTATGTCAAAGCAAACAAAACATTGACACGTACAGCTAGGGCAAGGAAATACTAACAATCTTAAGAATGACAACAGGAAAGAAGAGAAATACATCAGGTGGATCCCACCAAAGTAAACTTGGGTCAAACTCAACTTCGATGGGTCGGTCTCCAAGACTCTAAACAAGTGGCTCTCGGAGGGGTGATACGGGACGACACAGGTAAATGCATGACAGCCTTTGCAAGAAAATTTGGAAGGACGTCCGTCATGGTAGCAGAATGCATGGCCCTATGGGAAGGCATCGTCCTAGCATGTAAATTAAAAATAAAAAGTCTAATGATAGAAGGTGACTCCTTGACTATTATCAACTGCCTGAACAATTGGATCCACAGCCCATGGAAGATTTGGAACCTTCTTCGATGTATCAAAGATAATCTCCAGGTAGCTGATATCAAATGGACGGAAGACATGGATTTAGGGAGGGGAACATGGTAGCCGACAAACTTGCAAGATTGGGCCATAATTTGCCAAGAATTCAAACTTGGGTTGGAAGCCACCCCCCAGAAATAGGAATAATTCTTGTAGTTGACTCAGCCGGTCAGGGCTTCCCTAGGAGTGTCAATCTAGCTCTCTTGTAAGGGGGCCTGGCCTGGCCTTGCCCTTTTAAAGCCCTAAATTAAATTGTTTTTTTTTTTTTTATTATAAATTTTAAGCCTTGGGGCCTGGGTCGAGCCCCAATATACAAGGCCCTTCTAAATAAGGGTCGGGCCAGGGTCACACTCAAGGGGGTTCGGCCCTATCCGGCCCTTAGCAAATCATCTTTGTTATATTTATTTTTAAAAATTATATTTTATAAAACAATGCACATAATGCTTTTTTTTTTTTTTTTTAGAAAATGGCACACTAAGTGCATGGTATATTCAAAACTAAATTAAGTTATATTTTTTATATATATAAAAAATAGGTTGTTCTAAGGTCACCAGTCATTCAGTGTCCAACTGTTAATGAGAGTTCCAAGCTTCCTAGGGAATCAAACCCTTTTTTGTAAAACAAAACATACAAAAGAAAGGGGAGAAACTGGTTGGCATGGTCTCCGGTTTCCTTTAGTACACATGTCACAACGTTAGATACTACAATTATCCTAAAAAGATACAATTTTGGACAATTTCCAAACGATTGAATCATTCAAAAATTATGACCTCCACAAAATCGTTCCTATTTTGAAAAATTTAAGAATGGTTCAAAATCATTCCAAAATGACTTTTTTCTACTGTAAATTTATAATATATCATTCATTTTATCGAGGTTTTTCAAAAGACTAAAACGTTTTATTTTTAAACCTTAACATTTCACCCCTGTAACTAAAAAATTATGATCATTCATTGAAAAATCTATACATATTAAACTAAAGAAACACGTTACCAAGCCAAGTGCATTATTAAGCATCTATTTTTTTTACTAAACTTTTTTATGTTTTTAATACTTTTCTCTAAATGTCATGTATGATCTAGCAAGTAACTGATTCTGGACCATGTAGGATTCGAATCTTAGTAGATATGCATGATAGAGTACTCGAATTCTTTCAAGATATTTTTAATGGCCGTTAACCTTTTTGAGAGTATGACTTTGCTGATGGATCACAATACGAGCCAAATTTTGGATCTTTGTACCCTAAATAATGCTCAAATTCTTCTGTACCCAAATATCAGTCTGATTAATGATTTCAAACTTTCGGATCTTTGTACTCAAATTCTACTGTTAAAAAATAACCCATGAAAATGACTCCAATCCAATGCTTAAAAATCATTGGCTAATTTCTTGTTTATTGGTCTACTTAGGGTTGGGCCAAACACCAAATAGTCAAATCTTTAAGAATATGCTACATGTTCTACTCCCCTTTGTAAGTAAAATACTTGCTTTAATAATTGTGAATGGGAGGGCTTGACAAAAAGCGAAAAAGTAAATACTAGCACAGTGCTATCAGTCATTGTTGAATTTCGAGAATCCAACGGGATGAGGACACAAGTGAAAAGACAAGTCCCATGGGCTTGATCCTAAATGAATAGTCTGAAGGGACATTCAATGAACTATTTTTAATTGGGTTGGGTTCTAGTTACTGCCCTAAAATGATAGGCTCCCCGTTGCAGGGCACAATGTGAGCCACGTGGCACACTCTTAGAGGACTCTGACCGTATGGATGTTTGGTGAACCTACAAACCAAAAAACAGCCTGATTAGTAATTTTTAGGCATTGGATTGGACTTATTTTCATGGGTTGATCTCAACTGTGGTAATTTGAGCAGTTTTTGAGGTTCAAAGATTCAACGCCTAGAAATCGCTAATCAAGCTGATTTTTAGTTTGTAGGTCCACCTAGGGATTGAACAAACATCCATACGGTCAGAGTCCTCTAAGCGTGTGACACGTGGCTCATATTGTGTATTGTAACGGGAGCCTGTCATTTTAGGGCGGTAACTGGAGCTACCTAAAAGGCAGAAGTCTAGAGTTTTGGATTTAAAATAGTAATATAATAGATATGATTGCCATGCACTAATGATCAAGAGAATATAGTGTTTCAACTTTCAAGCTACCTGTTTTAACTAAGATACCTTTTTAATGCGTGTCCAAAAAAAAAAAAAGTTACCGTTTAACATAAAATATTTATTACAAATTTAAAAGCTGCTCCGAAAAAAGAAAATTTCAAAATTGTCCATTGTTTTTCACTCATTAAACTCACCCAAAAAAACTTCAAAAAGCAGATGGGATGGAGAAGAAGAAGAAGAAGAGGAGAAGGACACCGCCGCCACCACCGCAGCAGGTACATCTCTCTCTCCCTCTCCTTTCTGGGTTGCTTCGGCAGCCCATAACTGAGAGAGAGAGAGAGAGAGAGAGAGAGAGAGAGAGAGAGAGAGAGAGAGAGAGAGAGAGAGAGAGAGAGAGAGAGAGAGAGAGAGAGAGAGAGAGAGAGAGAGAGAGAGAGAGAGAGAGAGAGAGAGAGAGAGAGAGAGAGAGAGAGAGAGAGAGAGAGAGAGAGAGAGAGAGAGAGAGAGAGAGAGAGAGACCTACCTCCTCATTTTCTTCTTCGTCTTCTTTTTTTTTTTATTTTTTATTTTTGTGTGTTTTTTTGGTGGATGGATGTGAATAGTTAGGAGTCAATTTTAGGTGGATTTAGTGAGTAGGTGGGTTTTTTTGGGCGAAAATCCGGGTGCGAATATCCCGGCCCTTATTATAACCTCGAGATGAAAAAACCGGATATCCATTATCATTTTTGAAATAACAACATTATTTTGAAAAGTAATAAATATTATGACAAGTTTTAACATGCATGACTGATGGGACCCCGGTGAACGTTTGGCCCACACTATGATTGACCTATGTACCCAAATTCAGTGTGATTGGTGATTTCTAGCCGTAGAATTTGAGCACTTTTTGCCATGGGCTTTATGAACCGGCCGACGAGTTGGTTCCAAGCCCATGATGAAAAAGTGCTCAAATCCAACGGCCAGGAATCACTAATCATCACACTGGTTTTTAGTGTGTGGATCCACCAAGGTGTGGGCCAAATAGGGGGCCAGTGGGCCCGAAAGAGTCTACTACGTGGTAAATCGAGGGACTTCTGCATCAAAATTTTGATACAAAAGTCTGTATCATTGATAGTTCGTTCGAGGGACCATTGCCGTGTTGGTTTTTATTTTTTTCTAAGAGTAATCATGACCCTTATGTTGGACGCGCACCCTGTATAGCATTCTTCGAGACCAGCACAGGTCAGCAAAGTTGCTGACCAATCAGAATATGAGCCCCGTGGCATATTCCGAGGACGCTAACCGTATGGATGTTCGTACCCAAATTATGGTCAATAATGCTCAAATTCCACGGTTAGAAACCAACCCATGAAAACGACTCCAATCAAGGCTTAGAAATTACTCATTATTCATCTAGGGTTGGGCCAAACATCCATACGGTCAGACGACTCAGACGTCTCAAAGGATATACCACGTGGATCATATTGTGATCGGTCAGTAACTATACTTCCCGGCTCCAGTCAGCAAAGTTCTACTCGTAGCTTAATTATCATATGCAAAATATCGCGAGAAATTGAAAAAAAATGTGTATAGTTTTAAGACAAGGATACCCTTTAATAGTGAAAAAGTTAAAAACAGCAAGATGATGTAGAAAAGAGAGAGAGAGGTCAGTGTAGAAACGAGAAAGGAAGAAGAAGAAGAAGAAAGAGAGAGGGGATCCCATTTCCCCTCCGACCTATCTCTCTCTCTCTCCTCCCCTTTCACACACGGGCGGATAGACTTCTCTCTCTCTCTATAATCTGCCTTTTATGGTTTCCTTTCTGAGAAGAACAACAAAGGCGTGACTCGTGAGTCCAAAAACCGAGTCATGGGTTGCTGTGAATCTTGCTTATTAACCGAAACTCACCCAGAAAAAGGACGACAGCAGCAGCAACATCACCACCACCACACCCCTCCCTACAACCACCCTCCCCCTTCTGCCGACTCCGACCGGGCAGGCGGCGCCACCGGTGGTGGAGTCCCACCCTTCTCTGAGTTTTCTTTCTCCGACCTCAAAGCGGCCACGAATAACTTCAGCTCCGACTTCATCGTCTCCGAGAGCGGCGAAAAAGCCCCTAATTTCGTCTACAAGGGCCGTCTCCAGAATCGCCGATGGATCGCCGTCAAGAAATTCCCCAAAATGGCCTGGCCCGATCCCAAGCAGTTCGCTGTATTTCCTTTTCTCCCTCTCCTCACCTTCAATTATTTCCCCATTTTTTTCCTCTTTGTTTCAATTTTAGGTTCATTTTGTATGGTGTTTTCATTTTATGATTTAGGAGGAGGCATGGGGTGTCGGGAAGTTGCGGCATCGGAGGCTTTCGAATTTGATCGGGTACTGCTGTGACGGTGATGAGCGGCTGCTCGTTGCGGAGTTCATGCCCAACAATACCCTCGCTAAGCATCTATTCCACTGTATGTGTGTTTGAATGGATTTCACAATTATTTTCGGTTCTAATATGATTGGATTTCACGTTTTATCAGTTCAAATTGTAATGACTATACATTCTAGATTTCTTAATCCTAAGCTAACAAATTCGATTCTAATGTTTCCATAGAACGAGGTATTCATTTGAATGAGTTTAGTGGCTGAGATTGTTTGGGGTGTCTATGTTGAGTTTCTTTGCGTGGCCTTGAGGGAAGAAAACAAATATGATGAGATGGTGAAAGGCTGTGGCAGCATTTGCCTAAGTTTCATGTATACTTTGGTTTGGTGTCCGTTCCTCGAGTTCAATAGGGATACTGATTAGTTAGTATTTGAATAAGATGTGTTTGACGTTAGAACAGATCCGATAGGTATGGTAGACCAAAGCAACTCGATTTAGCTTAAGGAGTTGAATAGGTTTGGATTGCATTACAAAACAACTTATCTTTCTTGATTTAGATTCTAAGTTCTAAATAATTGTTATCTTAGTACAAATTTTTGCAGTTTAAGTAAGATGCAGTATTGATGGATGTTATATTATTTGCTTGTTTTTTATTTTTTTGGGTGTACGAATGTAAATTGAGAATAAGTGGCCCTACTGAATCCCTGTGTCAATTTATTGCGGTTTATGTGACATTAAATTCAGTTTTGTTCATTCTTGATAGGGGAAAATCAAACTATTGAGTGGGCCATGCGTCTAAGAGTTGCTTTGTATATTGCCGAAGCCTTGGATTATTGTAGTACTGAAGGCCGACCGTTGTACCATGACCTGAATGCTTATAGGGTTCTTTTTGATGAGGTATTTGGAGTTCATCTCTTTTCTCTAAATTAATGTTTATTTTCTCGTATTTTTTATGAGTTCTACATATCTTTGACCTACATTGTCACATTGGTGATAATCTATATTCATTAATTAATATTGGAGGATCTGAAAAATGTTTTTAACAGCCAAGTGGTGATTTTTGATGATTCTACTTGTCCTTGTAGGATGGTGATCCACGGCTTTCCTGTTTTGGCCTTATGAAAAATAGCAGGGATGGGAAAAGTTATAGTACAAATCTTGCTTACACGCCTCCTGAGTATCTAAGAAATGGTAAGTACTTCTCTTGGGATTTGACATTTTATGTGTTCTCTGGTTGGGACTTACATTTCGGTGCTTTAGTTGCCAACATATTAGCCGTAGTTGAAGTAAACCTGCTACACGTGTTGAACTGAAGTCTGAGCCCCTTCAACTTGTAACCCACTTTTCATAGGGCTGATCTTCTCAACCAAAAATCAGCTCTTAACTCATCTCTATGTGGACCCCAAAAAGAATGGCATTTCAAAATACCTGGCCACATATATATATATATATATATATATATATATACTATGTAAATTTGTATAAGTGGATGCTGGAGTTTGGTGGGACCACAGACCACTAACAGACCTTACCAAAAGAATTTACATTTGAATATATTTATATCCACTTTCACCCTCTTGAAGTACACGTTCAAGGGTTGCAGGAAACTTTGCCGCTCGATCTCTTTCTGTCCATGTGTGGTAAATGGAGACATCCTCATATTAGTTGACACAGATTCATATCACTTTGAAAAAATGCTTAGCAATCCAAGGCCAATCCATTGATTATTAACACAATTTAGGGCACTAGTAGAGTCTGAGGCCATGGCTATCTTCTATTATTTCAATTCCAGGTTAGTGACAGCCCCATTCTAATAGCTTGCCTCTCATGTATAATAATCGATGAAGGTTGACAACCTACAACATAAGTATCAAGCACAAAGGGCTTGACCATTGTGACTTTTAAGAATACCACCATAGATATAATATATGCTCCTGGCTATATAACAATAACAGAGACACGTGTGTTGGTCTCCAACACTGATATGGATTGTCAGACACGTTGATCCCCACAAAACTGATACGTTGACACGTCTGTACAGTTCATTCCTTATACTGAAAGAGATTTATCTTTTAAATATTTTAGTCCATGTTAAGTATCCAATATGGAAGGACTGTATTTACATTAAGCTGATATGCATTAAAATCACATAAGCCATATATAAATATTAGTTAAAAACAAAATATTAAATAAATTGAGATTTGTTTGAAAAGGTGTTGACATGTGTCCGACATGGATAATTCTTAGAAAATGGATTATCCTTGTTTTACATAGCTTCTGAATATTGTAACACTCATGTGGAGATTTGAGTCTCCAATCATACCTACTTAGCTAGAATATAGATATTGTTGCCATTCTGTAGCGTAGTCTATAAGTTTAGCTTGCCTTGCAGAACAGAATTACTTATACATGGAAGTAATTGTAGACTAGCCTATAGGGTGATTATCTTTAAGTTTGGAATGTCTGGATGTTAAGTGAAAGCACTATAACTTTACAAAATTGATTGAATTGTGGAAACGTAGTTGTGTTTGTGTAGGAGTATGAGGAGGTTGGCTAGTGTGAGTAGGGGAGGAGTAAGGTGCCAAAACATGAGAGGTTCCTTGAGTAGAAGGCATACTCAAAATTAAATCTATAACTGGTATGCTATTATGCATGATGAGCATCAACATTGATACCCATGTTGAACACTTGACAACGTATCAAATGAATTAGGTATCATTGTAATAATTTACAAGTCATTAGCTTCTACTGTTTGAGAACATATAGTCATATACCATATGGGATGTGTTAGTTTCAGGAGGAGCACTTGTAGAATAAGGTACTTATTATCTGAAGTGTGTACTCGTAAGTTCCAAAGAGGTAGTGGCAACTAGGTTTATGATAAATTTTATATAGTAGATAAAAATAGTTAGTAATGGTATTGTTAGAAAGATCTTTCTAATGGGCATTTTTTGTGGATATAAATGTATGGGTTGAAGGTTTAAGCTTTTGAAAAATATAAAAGAAAAGAAAACTACTTCCCTAAAAACATATCCCTTCTGTTTTTGAGAAGAAAGAAAATATAGAGGGAGTATAGCTGTTTTAATTATTTTGATAAGTAACATATAGTTGCCCAATTTGGTAGCTTTAATATATTAGGGACGTTTTTGGATAGAATTCCTAATATAGGTCACGCCCATGGAAGGTTATTTCCCACTTGTAGTGTTCCCTTTATATGTGGTATAGATATAGATGTTCTCTGTGTGTAAAATTTCTTTTATTACCAAATGGACGTGATATAATAGAAATGCTTATTTTATCTTTATTTCCCTTGAAAGCCAAAAGTTTTTCCAATATTTACACAAAAGGTTCCAAACCCAATGAATATTTATACATTTTATGAAGTACGTTGTAGATTCCTTGTACATGTCTTGTATTGACGCACGGGTAACATAGCAGCGCCCATGGATTAGGAGCTCCTTCACAAATAAATTAAGGCGTGCCTACTTTTAGCTGCGCCAAGATGTAAGCCCACAAATTCTGATGTTGAATGACTTATTTATGGAATTTGAGCATCAGGAGTTCTTGTCATGGTTGTGTTTCTTCATCCCTTAATTGTGTCCTGCATAACCTTGGTTTTGGACGTTAGAACTTGCAATTGTTAGTTCTTTGAAGATACCTTAATGATTGGGAGAGAAGTGCACTGCTTACTAGGCTCAGTTCAGTCTCTGTTTCTTTTGGGGAGGGAGATGTCAAGGTCTGGAAGTGGGACACTAAAGGTCGCTTTTCGGTCAGATCCATTTTTTCGACTATACGAATCCCTTTGTCACCTCTTTCTCTTTTAGGAAAGTTTGGATTGGCTCCTTACCGTCCAAGGTTACCTTTTTTTGTGTCGATAGTGGTGTACAAGAAAATTTTGACGACATGTCATTTGATTAGTAGGGGCCACATTACGTCAGATATGTTTCCTTTGTAGAGCATCTGGAGAATGGTGGACTCTCTATGGATTCATTGCCCCTTTACATGGGAGATTTGGAGCGTGTTCTTCCAGCTGTTTTGGATTTGTTGGACTCTTCCTCGTAGTGTTTTGGACTCTTCCTGAGTCCTTCTTTATGGAGGTTCCTTCCCTTTGTAGTTTTCTGAGTTGTTTGGAAGGAGAGTAACATAATGATTTTTGAAGACATAGTTGGTGATGTGCATGCTTTGGTCTTGAAGATCAAAGCCATTTTTTTTTTGATAATTAGTAAGTATCATTAAAATTGGACGAATCCCAAAGGGAACAAAAGAAGCAGATCCCCTTTATACAGTGTGAGATGAATCCCCTAAAAGGTCATTCCATCTAAATACAAAGGAATCGAAAACCCCCCCTGCAAACTCAGGGGATATAGAAGACCAAAGAAACAACAAGGCTTTTAACTTCCAAGATCATGTCTGGAATTGAGGCTTCCTTCCATTAAAAAATCTTAGCATTTTTTTCTTTCCAAATTATCCAAATCAATGCAAATGGAAGGATTTGCCACAGGAGATGTCCTTTACCGACAAATATGACCATCAAAGTACCAAGTACCATCTCTCCTACATGCTCTGGAACCACAAATCTAACACCAAAGAGGGATAAAAATATCTGCCACACTTCGTAGGTGAAACTGCAATGAATCAACACATGGTCTACAGATTCTGCTTCTGCCTTTATGCACACCTATTGGGTAACATCATATCCTTCTTGACAAGGTGATCTATCGTCAATATTTTTTTAAGGCTAGTAGTCCAAATAAAGAACTTCACCTTAGATGGGATGGGGGCTTTTCATATCCAAGGTCCAGGAGGAAATTCTTGTCCTTGTTGAGCACAATGCTCATAGAAGGATCTAATAGAAAAATGCCCCTAGGATCCCATTTCCGAACCCTTTTATCCTCCTCCATGGAAACGGTCAGATTATCACCCACCTGATGTAGAAAAGATGCAAGAACTTGTAATTCCCAGTCATAGACGTCTCTACGGAAGCCAAAATTCCAAGCAACCATACCATCACAAATTTCAACGCACTTTGCAACTGAGGCTTCTTTATGATCAGAAAGATTGTACAAGGTAGGAAATGAGGATTTGAGCGCCTCTTCTCCACACCACGGGTCCTCCCAGAAACTCACTTTATCCCCTCTTCTCACCTTGTAGGTACTACCCCCGCCAAACTGATCTCGGATACTGGATATTTCTCTCTACATACTGACCCCAAAAGAAGAAGTCACAAAATGAATTTCCCAACCAGATTGACTAACACCAAATTTGTCTCCTATCACACTCCCCCATAGACTCTTCTCTTCCTCCCTAAGTCTCCACAACCATTTGCCAAGAGCTCTATTCATATCCCTAAGATGTCGGAAGCCAAGTCCACTCCTATCTTTAGGCCTGCAAAATTTACCCCCCTCTACCCAATGAAACTTGTGGGATTCCCCATTCCTGCTCCACAAGAAATCACGCATAAACTTCTCCATATAGTTGGCTACACTAGCTGGCAGTGAAAACAGGGATAGAAAGTGGATGGGAAGGCTAGATAAAGTGCTCTTAATCAAAGTGATATTATCTCCCTTTGAGAGATACCTCTTTTTCCAACTAGCTAGTCTCCTACCAAACCGCACCAGGACAGGGGCCCAAATAGCCTTATCTTTATACCTAGGACCTAGAGGTAGGTCGAGATAAGTGGTAGGCAAATGCCCTATCTTACAACCCAAACACAAAGCCATACCCCTCAAATTTGGAATTTCACCAATATCGAAAATCTCGCTCTTGGAAAGGTTGGCCCGAAGACTCAAAACCGCCTCAAAACATCTCAAAATACACCTGAGGTACCTAAGCTGAAGGGGAAGCTTCTAAATAGAAGACCGTGTCATCACCAAATTGGAAATGGGGGATTGTAGGCCTTGAAGTACCCACCCTGAAGCCTTTCACAAAACTGTCTTCTATTGCTCTACTCGTCATCTTGCTCAAAGCTTCCACTACCACCACAAAAAGTAATGGAGATAGGGGGTTCCCTGCCTCAAGCCCCTAGAGTTATTGAAGTACCCCGCCGGAGACCCATTAATCAGAATGGAGAAGAAACCAGATGAGGGGTCTCGACTGAGAGGAGATAATGTTCCAGTTTGTATTTTTATATAGTTTTCGAGGGCCTCCTTTCCCTCTTTCTTTGTTTATTTTCTTGTATAGGGGACCTTTTCCCTTCATTCTATATAATATACTTATAAATAACAAAAAATTATTAGTTCTTTGAAGGATAGAAGAAAAAGTTTCAGAACCATGGTATTTGCCCTGGCAAATAATGGTAATATCTTATAATGCAGTGTTTACTTAATACGAAATAGGTTGTATTCTGTTCATTATGTTATGTACAAAAAGAAGTCCAGATCAATTATATTGCTTGTCATTATATAAAACAGGCTTTTCATTTTGACAAGTGAGGTTCCTATTTCTCGGTTTGCACAACTTGACCAGCATGTCTTTGTAGATAAGTTGGAGCTAATATCTCTAGGTATCAGGCTTGACTAATACTTCTCCAACTACTATAATCTTTCTTGCAGGGAGGGTCACTCCTGAAAGTGTTATCTTCAGTGTTGGCACCGTGCTTTTGGATCTTCTTAGCGGAAAGCACATCCCTCCAACTCATGTAAGTTTTTCATACCCGTGAGCCATTCAAGTGTACGTGAAGTGTAAGTCGATTACGAACAGATATTTTTTTGGCCTAAAGTTCTATAAATTGCAGAAATAGCTTGATGTGATCAAGTCATTAAGAAAAAGGAGCACTTATCTTTGGAGGCTTCATATTCTCTGAAATTTTGTATTTAGACAGCAGTTTGTGTTGTTCTGTGGTCTAGGAAAGCCAGGTAACATGGCTGGATCTGTTTGGCTAACTTTGAGCCGATCTGCCACCTTTCCATACTTGAACCTCTCTCGCCTTAATGTTAATTGGTACACAGGGAATGGAACAGCTTTCACCTTTTGCTTCTCATTATTTCTCTACCCTTTTTGTGTCTCTCTTGATGATATTCTGTATTTTCTTCTTCTATTCCTTGAATTGCTCAGAAAAATGTTGATATGTCCTGAAACTCGAGTCCCTATCTACCAGAAAGTGCTCTTCTTTCTTGAGCTATTAGAAAGAGAATTAAGGCATTAAAATAGCCAAAATGATGTCTCTGATACTGAGGCAAATTTTTGACTTGTAAATCTAGGTGCAAGTTTTTTCTACTCATTTATTTTATTTATATCTTTTCCTTTATTGGTATAATTTCCACAATTTTTTTGCACATACTTTTTTTATGTATGTCTTTGTGGAAAATACACATACAACACCCAATGGTGACTACGGCTATTTCAGAAGTCACTCATCATCATCATAAGCCTTTTCCCAACTGTATGAGGCTGGCTACATGAATCCTGCCTAAAGCCATCTCTTTCGTTAAGGCAAATTTCTTAAAATCTCCTCTTTGAACTTCACTCCACGTTTGTTTTGGCCTTCCCCTCGCCCTTTTAGGCCTTTCAACTTGTACATTCCTATCATTGGTATTGTCATTGGTTTTCGTTGTACATTATGAAACCCAATCGACTTTTCCTCATTTTGTCACTTATTGGGACTACTACTATATTTTCACGAATGCATTCATTTCTAATTTTGTCTTTCTTTGTCTTACAATACATCCATCCCAACATCCCCATCTTGGCTATTCTCATTTTATAAACATATTTTTTGATTGCCCAACATTCTGCTCCATAAACCATCGCTGGTCTTATTGCCATCTTCTAGAATTTTTCTTTTAGATTGATGATTGACACACGTCGATCACATAGTACCCCGGAAGTGCATCTCCACTTTAGGCCATTTAAGAAGTCACTATAGAACAAAAAATATTTTGAATCTCCTTTTTCATTAGATCTATAGCTTGACTTAGCTCATAATACATGGGATCAATTTCCTTACTATCCTACAAGTTTTTCCTATACCCAATTATCGCTTGTATTAAACATCACATCCTGCTTGTTAACTTCCATTAAATGTCCTTGGCCTCTACCATGAAATTGATGTTGCATGAGTTTGATGTTAACAATTTTGTAATGAGGATTTTCAAAAAGCGATAATGAACATTTGCAAAAAGGAGTTTACATGTTTCAGACTCAGGGTTTTGTGGGTTCATAGATTTTGATTAGTGGTTCATAGATTAATTCAACTGGAATTGTTTTTAGGCATAACAAACATTTATTTGTTAAAAGTCAAGCAAACAAGGATATGATTGTAAGATATGATTTCACTATTATAAGTGGAAATGATATTAGTATATAATCACTGTGTGTATTGTTCTTGTTCTTTATGTTGATGAACTGATCATCATTAGGAGTCTTAGAAGTTATTGTTGCTTTAGGAAGGTTTGGGGAAGTGTTTTTTATTAAAAAAATGGTTGGATTTTTTATTGGTTTGACAAGGTGGTATGAGTGGTGGGGATTGTAATCACCATGCTAGATGGATTTCTAATTTCCTTTTTGTAAGTTTTGAGAAAGTTGTAAATAAGGGTTGGATTGTTGATGACCAACCTATAAACACCAAACGAGTAAGACAAATGGGTTTCTAGTTACTAAGAGTTTGCATTGGGGATTGGCCTTGAGTCCAATTCTTTTTGTACTAGTTATGGATCAAAAAAATTCAAATGATGTAGTGTTGGTTGATTAGAATAGAGAGGGAGTAGATGCAAGACTAGAACTATAGAGGGATACTCTTGAAATTTGGGTTTTAAAACAAGTTGGACAATCATAGGGATGTGGTGCTTAAGTTTGATGGGCAATAAATACCTCAAAGCGACCCTTTTAGTTATCTAGGTTCGATTGTCCATTAAGAGGGAGATGTTGAAGAGGATGCTGCTCATAGAATTAGTATTGAGTGCGGCCAAAGTGGAGAAGGTAGTGTTTGGGAACGCTTTTTGAGAAGTGCTTCTCGAGCTTCTGGTGCCGAGAAGCACTTCCTTAACGTAGATTTATGTTTGGTATACAAAAGTGCATTAGCTTCCAACGATTAAAAGAAGCTAGAAACGATATTTTTAGAAACACCTCAGAGGGTGTTTCTAAAAAAAGCGTTTCTTCGCTTTTGCGGGAATCCCTTTAGCGTCAAAACGGCTCTCAAGTTTTTACTTTTTTACCCTCTTATATTTCTCTGGTTTCTCAATTTTTAGAATTTGGAACAACACGGACTTTTTCACAACCATATCTCCTTCAGCACACTCTTGTTTTTTTTTTTTTTACATTTGCTCGAGAAATCAGCTTGAGGGTTCATTTAATTTGAAGGGTGCCAAAGACATGAAGATTTCTGGTTCACAGGTAAGAAAGTTTATCTTTGGTTATTCTATACTTCATGGTTGAAATTGCAACTGGTATATGGTCCATTCAAGTGAGAAGTCTGGAGAAAAGATTTGGAGCTTCTAAAACCGCCAAAAACCTGCTCAACTACTAGAACAATTGACTAGTATTCTCTGGGCAGATGACTGTAACACCCCAACCCAAAATGTCAATACAGCAACTCCCACGGCCATTAATGGCCTCTCAAAAAAGCACAGACCCACCCCCTTTCTCTTCCATGTTTTCTTTAAAAAAAGGGTTTTATGCCCTAGTTTTTGTCCCACCAAAATGACCCCAAAAATCCATGTTTAAAGCTTCAAGATAAGTCCGAAAATGAACTTATTTCATGACAGAAAATGCCCAAAAATCTGGTCTTCTTGTTTATCAAACATTCCAAAAAATTTCACTATTTATAAAAGAAAATGTTTAAAAAATAAAATAAAATTTCAGTGTTATGTTTCTTTCAAAACATTTATAACAGAAAATAAACTAAATAAGATGAAATTAAAACAAGAGTTTAATCCCCTACCTCATGGACTAACTTCCCAATCGTTTTCATCTTTCTATCCAATGTTTCTTCTTATCCAATCCTCATCTTCCCCTTTAAGATTTTTTTTTATTGAGCTAAATTTTATTTTCTTCTCCCTCTTCCTACGACTGATGCTGGGGTTTTTTATTTAATTTTGTTTTATCTTTAATCAATGAAACTTGAGAAAATTGTGGTTTTAACATAAATAGAGGGTATTATTGTCGATACCAAGCAAAGAGACAACAAGTGTCTCTTGTATGAAATTCACATACCATGTGTCGCACAAGTGCGTGTTATCATCAACAAAAATGATAATGTGTAACTAAAGCTTCTAAATAGTGTGAAATAGTCGATCGGTATATGAAGGTGTATTGCAAATTGGTTCAACATAAGGATCTGGGTCCTACAAATAGATATTGGTTGACCGGATCCCATCAAAAGATTCGGGTTGTCACAATGACCTTTTGTGCAAGTCGCATACACAACACACGATGGAGGTGAGTTCACACATCAGGTTCCCTAGAAGATATTCATTCACCCGGATTAATTATACAGATGATTGTAACCACCTAACCTATCATATCCTGAATGTAAGGGTATTCTTGACATTTTGACAGAATTCGGAAGCTCACAGCTAGTTTTACCAAACAACAATACCAGCTTCTATACCCAGATCAACACTTCTCCAGCATGGATTACCAAACACTATTTAAGAAAAGAGTGTTTCTCAGAAGCTGCTTCCAGAGCTTCTCCAAAAGCGCTTTTCCACAGTACTTCTACAAAAGCATTCCCAAACAGGGCCGAAATAATTTTGAAGTGTCATGTGATGGATGTGTACCGATCAAACTAAAGGGAATTTACAATCGTAAGACCAACTATGCTTTATGGAGCACATGTTGGCTAATCAAGAAATAACATGTTCATTAATTAAGTGCAGTAGAGATGAGAATGCTGAGATGGTAAGACTAGGGAAGGCAAAACTACAAATGACCACTCGGAGGGAATTTAGGAGTAGCACCAATACGGGTTAAAATAAAGGAAAGCTGATTGAGATGGTTTGGGCATGTACAACGAAGACCAATGATAGCACTAGTGAGAAGGACGTTTGGTGCAGGTCGAAGTTTCTAAAACAATGATGCGGATTGATGTAGTAATTAAAGATGTGAAGACACATGCCTTCACAGATGATATAACTTTAGAGTTGAGTTGAATGGCAAAATAGGATTTATGTTTCCGAGCCCAAATAGTTTGTATAAGGCTTAGTCTGATGATGATGGATTATAATAATTTTATTTTATTTGATCCCAAATGTAGAAACTTTTATTAGTTTACATGGATCAACCTCCTCTTTGGGTAAATGAAGAATAAGACCTTCAAATTAGATTTTATTTCAGAATTTTTGGCTAACTTCTACTTCATTATTTTTCTTTTTGATAAGTGAACTTTTGCTTCATTATTGATTTTTCAGTCTTCAGGTATTCTATGATATGATATAAAGAATGACAATAACTTATTGAAAGTTTTTGTATGTTTGGAACATTGTTCAATTGAGCACTAGTTTGAATAAGACATAATATAAGTTCCCAATTACTTATTTGGTCTTCTATGTATATATGCAGGCTCTTGATATGATACGTGGCAAAAACATCCTTCTCTTAATGGATTCACATTTAGAGGGAAACTTTTCAATAGAAGAGGCAACTGTGGTTGTTGGACTTGCCTCTCAGTGTTTGCAATATGAACCTAGGGAGAGGCCCAATCTGAAAAAGCTTGTTGCAACACTTACACCATTGCAAACCGAACCTCATGTTAGTTCTTACCTTTCTCGTTCTTATTGAAGCTGTTGATTTTACATTCTCTCTCTCTCTCTCACACAGACACACACACCATACATATGTATGTGTGTTTGAGTGCATATTTGTGTGTGTGTGCACGCACACGTTTTTGCGGTTGTGTGAGCATTAATTGGAATTATACTTATCTAAATAGAAATGTTATGATTTTGTATGGTGAAACAAGAAATAAAATGGGAGTCATGATGTGAAGCAAGTAGTGTATGCGGACAGTGGGGAGACGGACTCATCACCTTACAAGTTGATGTATTTGATTGGTGAGGAGTTTGTCCTGTCCAGGGAACACTTCTCAGCTTGCATGGAAAGTGCAGGATATGACCGGTCATAAAATCTGTTGAGAATTTTCACTTGGTAATCACAAAACCTGGACACAAGACCACATGATATGTGTACTCTCACATAAGCTATGTAACAACAACATGGCACTTTTGAGCTTCTTTGTTGCATTGACATGTACGGCAATGTAGCCCTTTTTTTAATGATTCTTTTTACAAAAAATAATATCTGAAAGAGTGCTGGTGCATTCCATCCTTCGTACACTATTAAGTTGTTAAACAAAACTGTAGTTGTTTGATAGTCCAGTTATATTTATTAAAGGGTCGGGAGGACTCCCATGTGGTAGAGTCAGTTTCTTGATTCTTGGATCCCCCATGTGAACTCTTATGATTTTGATTATATCATATGACTTCCCTGAGCTTTAGCCATTACTTGACTCTGGGTTGGAAAACAAAATCCAGAGTTCACTTTCTTCATGTTTTTGATGCATATGATTCTAAAGCTTCATCACATATAACGTTCTTCTCACTATACATAAACCTATAGTAAAAAAGGCAAAGAATAAAAATTCAAGTAATCATTGAAAATCTATCAAGAAGTGCAAAAATCTTTCTGGCTTCTCAAAGATTATTTTGGCTAATCTTTGCTGGCATAAGACAATATTTTTTTGAACCCTATTGACAAGAAAAGTCAAAGGTATGGATTCTCTCTCTCTCTCTCTTAAATTTTCTAATGGTTTGTTGCATGGTTTTAAAAACGGCCGTTTAAACGTTAACGCCCCAAGCCCGTTTTCATTAAAACACGACCATTAAATCCGTTAAATTCCGTTTTTTTTGTTGAAAATTTCAAAATTTGAATTTCAGCGCCGTTTTTTTTTTTTTTCCCGTTAAATTCTGTTAAAATCCGTTTTTTCCAATTTTTTTTCATTTTTGCCCCTAGCCGTTTCAGTCCATTTTAACGGTAATGCCCCCCGTCTGTTAAACCGTTAAAACGGCCTCCTTTAGACCTTGGTTTGTTGAATTGTTACTTTGGTAAATGATAATACATAAAACTCCTTTTCTTATAAGAAATGTGTCTTACCTTGTCCACATCATTATTTGCGATGTTCATGGTTTTAAATTCCTTAAATTTTTTGCCATATATATGATGATATTCTTCTCAACATGGATATCAATCTCACAAAAATCAGGCCATTCCAACATTTGTAGCATTATGAAAAGTGGATTCAAGTTGAAAATTTTTGGACCGTCCATTTTCACCGTTAATTTAGGTCCTACTTGACAGCGTTGGAAGTTCTATAAATTGCGTATTTTTGGTGAGGATGATCTCCTCACCAAGCAATCATCCCTTAACTCATCTGCATGCGTGTCATTTTGTAAGTCAAAAAGCATTGGTAACTTTAACTCAACCTATATATATATATAAAATGCATGATATGTAGACTCCTCCATACCCATGTATTATAATATGATATTTTAGTTATATTTAAAACAAAAATTAAAAATAAGGAAAGATATATGAGGGGTAAAGGAAAACATTTCTATACGCTATGGAACTATCCAATAAGATAATAAATATAGTAGAATGTAGATTTATAAGAGGGAAGACTATTAAACAACTATAGCTTCATTTAGCAGATTTATAAGAGGGAAGACTATTAAACAACTATAGCTGTGTTTAGCAACTTAAGAAAGTATTATATGAAGGATGGAACACACCAATCCTTTTAGAAATCATTTATTTAATAAAAAAATATTTAAATAATGGGTGACACTATCTTATGTGTCAGGATGTGTAGGCACACGTGTCCATATGTCAACGTGTCCGAAATGGCAAAAAAATCTAAAGTGCATTGTCCTTGTTACATAGAAATGCAGGCATCATTAATTGTTTAAATGAAATCTGCGATGATCTTATTTTCATAATTAAAAATGAATTTTAATTATTAAAATATAAATGAATTTTAAAAACTTGAAATGAGTAGGACACCTGTAATGCAACAAATGCACGAATCCTAGGTTTATGAACAATTACATAATTAGACTATGTAATAAAATGCATAAAACACTTTAGAACTCTAATTTGATCATAAGTTTGTTGTTTGCATCGAATTTTTAATCTTAATTTGAGCAATTACTATGTACTTTTAATTTTCAGTGTGAATATTTCCGATACTTGTGTCATTATGTGCTAAACACTATGGATCTTGCATTTGCTACTCCAAGTGGTTGTTTTGATATAACCTGTAAGTGTTGTTTTATGCTTGTTATATTATTTCTTAAGATATTGTTACGTGGTTCTTACATTTTTGCAATAATTTTGTAAACTTTCGTTATTGTCCAGAATTTTTTGTAATAATTGTTTAGACATCCCTGAACATTCATGAATTAATTCTGATTTTTATTGACCAAAGCTTACCTCGAAGTCAAAGTTTTGTACTGTGGTGATCTTTTCCTTGATTTTCTTTCTATATTTTAGAAATTAGAAAATAAAGTGAAGGAACCCACCCTTCCTAGGTGACTCCATTGGCTCCCGAGTTCAGGTGATTGCTGAGGTTGCCAAGCTGAATCCAGTTCCCAATTTAGCGTGAGCTAATGTATATAATGTACAGTATGCACAAGTTTGTTGTGATTGTGGGGCAAATGCTTTGCGCATGGTAGGAGTACTTGCATCTGTCATGGGGCATGTGCGAGTCACACATCATGAAAGAGTGTAATCGTTGCTGTTGTAAGTTTTACGATTTTCTGTCATCTAGGGTCTTGTGATTCATTCTCCCAGTTGCCGGAGCTGTTTCCTTGCCTGTCAAGGTTACACAATTCTAATAGACCATATCAGTGATATCACTAGATAAAGCGCTCTCTAACAGAGGGTCATCAAACTGTCCTGCATATTCATGTTTACAGTCTTAAGATCAGTCCGCATCTAATCTCCACAGATCTTGGAATGCAGGTTCCATCTTATGAGATGCTGGGCATTCCAAAGCACGAGGAAGCCCCTCCTACCCCCCAGCACCCACTGTCACCAATGGGCGAGGCCTGTCAACGAATGGATCTCACTGCTATCCATCAGATTTTGGTGATGACACATTACAGAGACGATGAAGGAACCAATGAGGTAATTGACTTGTACAAATGAAGGTCCAGCAGATGCATATTCCTAATCTATGCTCAGTAGTTCATTAGTATGTGGATTTGTTCAGTTATCCTTCCAAGAGTGGACACAACAAATGAGGGATATGCTGGAGGCAAGGAAGCGTGGGGACTTTGCTTTTCGTGATAGAGACTTTAAAACTGCCATCGACTGTTATTCTCAGGTACTTTCTTTTTTTTGCTTGTGGGTTGTGGAAATGTCTGTCCGGTTGTCCACACTATAATGTGCTCATGGCACACCAGTTAATTGAACTGGACCTCATAATTGGTGGGCCAATTCTAGGATGGGTGATTGTTAAAAAATCGAATAGATCTGAAACTTGTGTAAGATCCCTAATCCAGTGTATCGTATTTTAAAAAAAAATGCTATGATTTTTATTCTTTAAGAGACAATTATGATAGCTGGTCGATATGATTTTTGGGCTTTGGTCATATCACTTGGGAGTCCATTTTTAAGCCATCTCAATCACTAAGGTCTCTATACTTGACATGTACCCTTAACAAACTATGTTTTAGATTTTTAAAATTTAAGCCTTTTTAAAAATCAGTCGTGTCATGGGTACTTGTGGAGGGTTCAGTGATTGAGATGGGTCACTTCTTTAGTGACAAAAAATGGACTCTATTACTCGCATTATTATGTATGTAAAAGAAGAAAAAATTGTAGGGTTGGAGAAGCTGCTAGGTTTGTGAAACTTCTAATGCTCACTTTGATTTTCTGCCCATGCGCTGTGTGCAGTTCACAGATGTAGGGACGATGGTTTCACCAACTGTTTATGCAAGGCGGAGTCTCTGCCACCTCCTTTGTGACCAGCCAGATGCTGCCCTCCGAGATGCAATGCAAGCACAATGTGTCTATCCAGAATGGCCCACGGCCTTCTACATGCAGGCTGTTGCCCTTGCCAAGCTAGACATGCATAAGGATGCGGCTGACATGTTGAACGAAGCTGCCGGACTAGAAGAAAAGAGGCAACGAGGTGGGCGAGGATCCTGAGAATCAACGCAGTTATCCGACATCCCTAATAATGCAAACACCATACATCATCCACCATTGCTGTTGAAACGAACACACCAAGTTTATGTGTAATCCGAGTTGGGAATGTGGCTTCTCAGCCAAACAAATGTAATATAGAGAGGGAGAGAGACGTACATTTTAAATTAATGCATGTGTTATTTCATTCTATTTGATGGGAAATTATCTTATTCCAGATGTGTATATATGAAACATACAAATACAAGAGAACTTGACAAGGGAAGGGTGCTTTTTGGTTTATGCAACAAATAGCTCAGCCTTGCCGTCGATAAAGAGGCTCATGAACTCCTCCCCATCCACCGTCTCCTTTTCAATCAAGAGCTGAGCAAGCTTATGGAGAATGTCTATGTGTGTTGTGATGATCTGCGTGGCCCTTGAGTACGCTTTCTCCACCAACTCCCTCACCTCTGCGTCCACCACGTCAGCTGTTGCCATGGAATAATCCTTTTGGGATGACATCTGTGGATTGGAACAGTTGCAAAACCAGTTTTAATAACATATACGAGAATGTGTGGAAGACATTGTAGAATGAATGCCCACTTGATCAAATACCCCCTTACCTGTTGACCCAAGAAGGGATTTCCACCAGGTCCTCCAATGGCAACTTGCCCAATCTTTTTACTGAAGCCAAATCTCTCAACCATTTGCCTTGCTACGCGGGAAACCTGCATGAAGTCATTCGATGCTCCGGTGGTCACATTCTCCGTACCAAATATCACCTCTTCGGCTACCCTGCATTGGTGGTGAGAGTGAGCAAAGGTCAGTATTGGCTGGACCTAAGTGTCAAACTATACAGGGCTCTCACCACTGTCAATCCAGACTGTTCAATGGGTGATCTTAGACAGGCCATGACTCAAAACTCTCTGAATAGAAACGGAATCAAAACTCATCAAACATTTGATGGCAAGAGATGGCACCCTCTGATTGAACAAGCTGGATGATTTCAATATGTTTTCTATAACTTAAAGTAAAACGAGCTTAAAATGTCCTTATAAATCTAAATCTTTTCTAGACCTTCACAGGAAAACTAGGGAAGATGGTTGGAGACAAACCTTCCACCGAGAGCAACAGCCATCTGATTCTCCAGGTAGCTTCTGCTGTATAGCCCAGATTCGAGCCTCTCTTCACTTGGAGCGAAAAAGGTCAGGCCACCAGCCTGGCCACGAGGGATGATGGAGATCTTGGCAACAGGATCATATTCGGGCATGAGTGCACCGACCAAAGCGTGCCCAGCCTCTGCACACAACTCAAATGTCTATACACAAACACTTGATACAAAACATGGTTGAATGCAGGAAGTAACAAGGCAGTGTTATATACCATGATAAGCTACCAATTTTTTCTTCTCCTCTGAAACCACTGCATTCTTCTTCTCGGGTCCAGCAATTATCCTCTCCAGCGCGTCGGAGATCTCATCCTTGCTTATTTCTTTTAGGTCACGTCTGGCTGCGAGAATGGCTGCTTCATTCATCAGGTTTTGCAAATCGGCTCCTGTAAAACCAGGGGTTCTTCTTGCGATCTTTTCGAAGTCCACATCCTTCCCAAGTGCCTTTCCTCTCGAGTGAACCTGTTACACAAAAGGGTGTTATTTGATAAAACTGACATGAAGTAAGAATTTTTTTTTTCCAAATGCTGGTCTTATAAGAAGTTTTGATTGGTTTTATTTAAGCTAATTTATCCTGGTGTTCGAATCTTTTCGCCATAGATACAGCATATATAGTATACTCAAGACACCTGTACATGCTCAGCCTGTGGGTATTGACACAATTTGATACCATTAGTATGATGCATAGATAGTTTTAGGATAATATTAATCATATTCTGATGTTATTATTTATTTAACTCCTAAATATTCTTATTTAATATTTGATCGCTGTAAAAAAATGTAAATAGCCTGTTTCTTAGTTGAATGAAGTGGGAGCGGGATAGAACTTGGATGTGGAGCTTGGAAGTGGCTATTACAAACAAATTATAGTTGGATTATTTTAGGAAGCAGGAACTGGAGTGAGATTCCAAATCGGGAGGGGGGTGTAGGATAGAAGGTTCCTGCAACTAATGCTTCAAAGATTCATCAGATTTAGCATTCGGCATGAATAAACTGAAATTAGTGACAGTGGTGGCTGGCATACCTGTATCTGCACCAGTATTCTGAATCTCAGGAGAATCATACTTGTACATGTTTCTGTATCTATTTCAGACTAGAAACGTGGTTGCAGCTAAGACTAGAAAATCATTTCTACTAGAACATGAAATCTGTTTTGGAAACATCTATAACAAGTCCCAAGATGTTGAGAACACTGGAACTGGTATCGATTGACAAAAGAAAAAGTTATCGGGATAACTATGACATAATGCACAAAGAACTCTGGTTGCCTGTTGATTATTCGAAGAATAGCTAAACTGTCTTGAATCAAGTTGTAAAGTTCACATATTTCCATTCCACATATCCATAGATGAAATTTCCTACTCATTTAGATCATGAAATCCTTCACTCAATCGACTTAATTTTCTATTCACACAAAAATTAGAGATTTTATGTAGAGATTTTATGTGATCAATTGGACTACTAATTTCTGAGATAATTATGCTTATTTACTAAGAATTGAAATTGGAATGCAGTAGAGTTGTGTTGGACTAACCTGAAGGATCTTGACTCTACCGGCTACATCAGGCCTGTCGACAGTGACCTGCCTGTCGAACCTCCCTGGACGCAATAATGCAGCATCAAGAACATCCGGCCTGTTAGTAGCGGCCAACACGATCACTCCGCTGTTACCCGAGAAGCCGTCCATCTCCGTCAAAAGCTGGTTAATAGTCTGCTCCCTCTCATCATTGCCGCCTCCTAGTCCAGCCCCACGCTGCCTACCAACTGCATCAATCTCATCAATAAACACAATACATGGCGCCTTTGACTTGGCCTTCTCGAATAAATCCCGAACTCTGGAAGCTCCAACCCCAACAAACAATTCAACGAACTCCGACGCCGCACATGAGAAGAAGGGTACACCCGCCTCTCCGGCAACCGCCCGGGCCAAAAGGGTTTTCCCAGTTCCTGGCGGTCCCACCAATAAACAACCTTTGGGAATCTTGGCGCCAAGGGCGGTGTACTTATCGGGATTCTTCAAGAAATCAACAACCTCCTGCAATTCCAATTTGGCCTGGTCGGCACCAGCGACATCGGCGAAAGTGACTCCAGTCTCAGGAACCTCCTGGAATTTGGACTTGGACCTACCGAAATCCATGGGGCCGCCAAGTCCGCCTGGGCCACCGGGGCCACCCTGGGCTCGGCGGAACAGGAAGAACAATCCGGCGAATGCGAGGAAGGGGAAGATGAGATTGCCGATAAAATTGAAGAGGCCATTACCAGAATCGCCTTCTGAGACGGAGATATCGACGCCGTTCATGGCAAGGATGTCGATAAGGTCAGGATCGTTGGGGACAGTAACGGAGGCTCGACGACCATCGACGGCAGTAAGCTGGAGGGCAGTCCCATCCTTGCTGAATCGGACTCTTTCCACTTTGCCCTTCTTTACAGCGTTAAGGAATTCGCTGTATCTCCATTGAGAACCTTCTGGAAGATCAGTGGAGGATTGGGGTGTGGGGGCGTTGAGGAGAAGGTTTTGAGAGAAGGGATTTGAGGAGTTGGATTTGGTGGCCTCAGCTTGAATTAGAGGAGGGGGAGTGTTGTCAATGGCTAGAGCGGAAGGGGTGGATTGGGAAATAGAGGAGAAAATGAGAGCAGCCAAGGTGGCATGGGAAGGGAAGTTCTTGAGGAAGTTTGAAGAGTTTGAATTGGAATTGGGTTTTCGATTGAGGATGGATTGAGTGATTAAGAGTTTTCTTTTGGAGAGGAAGGATAGAGGGAGAGAGGATTTGGTTGTTTTGGGAGTTGGGGGAGAGAGATGGAGTTTGGTACCAAACAAGGTTGAGGAGAGGAGGGGATTGCTGGTTGATGAAGCCATTTCTGTTCTCTGCCTCTCTTCAGTGAGGGAGGTAACCCAATCCTGGTTTGGGTTGTCTAGTTGAGTGTAAAGATAAGAGTTATAGACGAGTTGGTCTACTAAAATATATGGTTTTTGGGGGGTGTTGTGTGACTGTGTGGTGTTTCTACGTGGGCTATTTTATGTCCAACCATTTTAATTGGGCCTCAAAAAGAAAATCTCGGACTTAGAAAGTTCCAGAATTAGAGGTGGAGAAGTCTTGGTCACAAAATTTGCTCAGCTTCTACCCCTACTCTTCTTATAAGAGTTTTTGGCAGCTTGTTGGGAAATATCTAAGAGGCCGTTAAGTATTGTTTTGTAAACAGGATCAGGGGAGACCAATTTTGACGCAAAATTTCACCCTAAAAAATTGGCGGGGGCAATTTATAAAGGGTCGGGCTCGGGGGACCCCATTTTTGACACCCATTTTGGCGTACCCACATAGAAGATGAATCAATGGCTGATTTTTGGTGAGGAGATCATCCTCACAAAAATTCAAATCATTCTGATATTCATAGACTGGTTTAGAAGCTGAAGAATTATGGACCGTTGATTTTTACCGTGTAACTTGAAAACCACATTTGATGGGGTTAGAAATTTCAGAATGGGCTGAGGTTTTGTTGGGGTGATCTATATGGTGAGGAGATCATCCCCACCAAAAATCAGCCATTGATTCATCTTCTATGTGGGTAGGCCGAAATGGGGGTAAAAAATGGGTGTCCCACGAGCCCGACCCATTTATAAATTAGATTTTTTGGAATGAGATGATTTTTGATGAGGATGGTCTCTATGGTGAGGAGATCGCCTTCACAAAAATTCAAATCATTCTGAGCCCAACCTGAGCCCAATGTCGGGTTGAGCCCGCCTAAGTTGCAGCCCTAATTTTATCCACCCACTTCAATAGCTGAAGCAACATAAATAATGCCGCTTGGGCCATTTTAACCATCCGATTGTTAATTGCACTTGCTAAGCCATAATTTCGCAGTGGCCTTACTTTTTATCCAGGCCCTTTGCTAGATGCCAGAGTCAATCCCACATACGGCCCAGATCAGGCCAGTGGACCATTGATCTTGCCCCACTTCAGATCAAGCTTTGGCCACACCTATAGGATCTTGGCCTTGGTCTTATTCGTAGGAAAGACTCAGGTTGGGTTATCTTAGCTCACCTTGTTTGCGTGGGCTTCAATTGATTTCCTTTAACTCACGGGCTGGACCCGAGACTCGGCCCAGCTCAAAATGGGCTATATGCTGCTTCTACAAGGCCAGCTCTTTTCATTCTCCTGTTAGCAAGCTGGCTAACCATTGGACCTGATTCGAGCTTATGTTTAACTCAATTCGTGAAAGGACCTATCAGGCCCAGTAAGCCAAGCTTGAGCCCAGCCCACTTATAACATAGGCCTACAACTTTAGGCTGCTATCAGGCCTAGCAAGTCAAGCTTGAGCAGAGCCCATTTTAATCAGGGGCCTACAATTTTTATCCTGGAACCGATCGAGTTAAATCCATGCCTGATAAGATGCAATCTAGGCCCACTGGTTCACCTAGTTCACCCGTAGAGTGGGCCTATCTTATTTGGCTTGTAGGGGTCACCAATAAGAATTATTTTTTAATTTTTTATTATTAATACAATCTACCCAAAATTGTAGTAATAGCAAATTTTCGTAGTGTGAGCATCTATTTTTGATACACTTGCGGAACATAAAATTTTTTCCCAATATTTATGTGATTGTTCAAGAGAATCAAGTAGATCTGATGGTTAAATTCATCCAATGGTTAGATCTGATGATTTGCAGCAAGGCAGGCGTTAGGTATAGAGAAAAATATTGATCCTGGCATTTTTTGATTCGGAACATCATGTTGCATGCTATTAGAGATCATTGACCATTATGATGCCTAAGTGGATCTGCGTACGCAAAATCAGACTCATTGGTGGTTTCTAGGCGTTGGATCTGAGTACACCAAAATAATGCTCGAATCCTACAGTGGAAAATGAACCCAGTCGACCTGATTTTTGGTTGCAGGTACACTTAGAGATCTGACGGTCAATGATCTCTAGGAATGCCACGTGGCGTTTTCAGGTGTGGCCAACGCCCGGATCATAATTTTTTTTTCTCAGGTATAGCATTTTTGTTACTCACCGCTGTACTATGGCCCCACCGACCGTATGGATGTTAAGCCAACCCCTTGGTGGAAATATAGACCAAAAATCACCCTGACTGGTATTCTATAGCCATACGATTTAAGTACTTTTTAAGGTGGGATTCTAGCAGTTGGATTCAACCATTTTTGGGTACTAAATCCAATGGCTAAAAATCATCAAACAAGCTGATTATGATATGAATGTCTACAGTCTACCAAGGGATGTGCTAAACATGCATGCGGTCAGTGGGGCCAGATGGTAGCGCTGAGTAACAAATATGGCTACACCTGATGCCTGGTCACGACCCTTTTATGTGATTCTTCGAGAGAATCAAGTCGATATGTGGTTAAATTCATCCTATCAGCTTGATTGAGGCATAGAAGATTTCATAGGCGCCGGTCCCACTCCCACCTCCAACGCGGTGCATCACTTCCACTGGCATGTAGATATTACAGGTCCTTGGGCTGTACATCAAGGACAGACAAAAGATCTAGTGATATAGGGTTTATCTTGCACGTTGATGCCAATGGAGGAGGAGGTGCCAAGAATCCCTTTAATCTTATGCCCACGACTTCAGAATCTTTTTAAATGCCTATGGTTTCCTCAACTGAGACATCTATGAGTTTCCTTCTTAATTAACCTGTATGTAGGGCCGTCCGATTCATTGAATCATTCACTCCATTTCCCATTAATCTATACTATAGCAAGGTTTTAAATGGTCCATTAGAACGTTATAAGGGACACTTAATTTTCCCGTTAAATGTCCGTTAGTCGGTCACATCTGAGTACAAAAAGGTCAAAATATGAATTATTTTAAATTTTTTTTCAGAATAACCTCGAAAAGATAAAATAACTGATAACGGACAAAATATGTCACTATAACACTAAGCTGCCCCTTTTTTTAGGTTTTCAGCGCTATTTTCTAAATAATGTAACACATGGTTTTAAAAAATTACCGTTATAACGAAATTATAAAAAATTACGTAAAAACGAACATTATTTTTCTGTTATTTTCTGTATTTTTTCCCCTTTCGGTTATAAATATCAAAAATTGAATTTTAGCGACGTTATTCTGGTATTTCCGTTTTTTTTCCTGTTTTTGCCCCTGCGACTTACAATTCGTTATAACGGCCCCTTTTAAACCTTGATGTAACAGAGTTGGGGTGTTACCGTTACAACTGGGGCTGTGACTTTTTTAAAACCATGATCTACAATAATATTAGTAAGTACGGCAATGAACAGTGATTTGTACTAGGCCTTAGAAAGTCGGATTGGTTGCCTGTTGGATGGACATGGCGACATGCCAGTCGTGCATATTTGTACTCACCCAACATAAGATTTCCCTAACTACAAAATCGCTCTCTTCTTATGGACTAAATACATTGCTTAATCCATTTTCATTTAGATTACAGAGAGATTTTATGATTCCTTTTGTCTCCCTTTGCTTCTAAATTATTTTTGTGTCAAGAACTTAATATAAAGAGCTGCCTCCATTAACAAGATTTCATTACCTTGTCCTCTCGTTCGGGTTGAATTCATAATATTAATCCTTCTATTGACCCAAGAACAAAAGTTTGGCTCACCTGTGATGGCGAAATATCGTTACCATGTTCGGTCCACGAGCTTTCCCTCTACATCCCATCCCCTTACAGCAAGGGTTGAAGAGCAGATGAACAAATTGAGGGTTTGCGAGACCTCATCGTCGACCACCGAGGTATTGCAAGATGGTTTCTGTGGTCTCAAAGGCTTGTATGAGAGCGTCGAGGATTTGCTTCAATTGCGACATACCCAACAAGTCCTAATCCACCACCGACACGAGAAATGGGTGGACGAGGTGTTGGACGGATCTCTTAGACTGTTGGATGTGAGTGGCACCATTAAGGATGTTTTGTTGCAGATGAAGGAGCAAGTACAGGAGACTCAATCAGCCCTTCGTAGAAGAAGAGGAGGAGAATTTGACTTGAAAATCGAAATCAGCATATACATGTTGTATAGAAAGAAGGTGAATAAGGAGATCCGCAAGATCCTTGTAGGTTTGAATAGAATGGAGAACAAACATGCCTCGTCTACTCTCTTAGACAAAGATCATGACCTTGTGGCCGTGTTGAGTGTGCTAAGAGAAGTGGAAGCGATCACTCTTTCCGTCTGTGAGTCACTCTTGTCCTTCATATCTGGGACGAGGACGCTAGGAAAGCCTAGTGGTTGGTCTTTGGTTTCCAAATTGATGCACAACAAAAGAACGGCTTGTGAGGAGCGACAGGATATTAATGTCGGCGAAGTGGAGAAGGTAGATGTTACATTGTATGCCCTCAGTAGGCACAAGTCGAGCGACGGCGTTGAAGTCGCGCTCATTCATCAAAACGCGCGGAAACAATTGGAGGCGTTGGAGGCGCGCATCAAGAGTTTTGAGGAGGGATTAGAGTGCGTGTTTAGGCGGTTAATCAAAATTAGAGTTTCCCTTCTCAACATCCTGAATAACTAATTAAGTAGACCTCCTCAAGAATTGGTTGAGGAGGCTCATTCTCTTCATCTTCATTCCATTGGTATCCGAGTTTTTGAAAGGAAATGCTAGTGGACATTTTTGTACATGCATGTACGGACTAAACATACGTGCAGCTTGTCATTTTTATCAACATCAATATATTTTTATCGAAGTAAATTATTGTTTCAATTTCATTCATTTCTTGATTGGCCTAACACGATAGTTGCATTTGGGTAAGCTCAAAATAAGTTAAAAGTCAACTTATAGCTTATGAAAAAGTAGTTTTCATAGTTTTAGTTAATTTTTCCGGGTTTAAGCAGAAGCAATTGAAATACGGCTTATTGCTTATAACTTATGCGGGTAGCACCTGTAAAAACGCACATGCTCAAAGGGAAAAATTATTTGCACCCCACCAATTGTGCAAGCACTTAGGAGTTTGGACTAAAATTTCGTTGACCGCCCCCAATGACCATCCACAATATGAGCCACGTCTAGAGAACGCTGACCTTATAGATGTGTAACCAATCCTTATATGGGCTTGTAAACCAAAAATCAGCCTGATCAGTGATTTCTAAGCGTTGTATTGGAGTCATTTTCATGGGTAAATTTTGACCGTATGAATTTAACCATTATTGAACATAATTTGGGTACAAAGATCCAAAGGTTTAAATTCACCGATCAAGCTGAATTTTGGTTCGTAGGCCCATATAGGGATTGCTCAAACATAACAGTGTGCCACATCATGGGCAGTCAGCCAAGTTTTACTCCAGGTGCTTGCATAATTTGTGGGGTGCAAATAACTTTTGGGTAACTCTACGGGCGCCCACCTTTTTCTGCTGGGCACCAACATCTGATGGGCACTTACGCCAATTGGAGGGTCCCTGTTTGGGCACCCCATTTTGCTGGGCACCCACAGTAAAATCCAAATTTTTTTTTTGACTTGGGCTCCTGGCTGTGGGTGCCATGGTGGCCACGGTAGTTCAGGCCGTGGAGGCCAAAAAAAAAAAAAAAATGTGGGCTTGCCGCATATTGTCCATCTTTTTATGGGAGTATGGGGTGGTCCAAACCACCACTCTACCACCACCATTACCATCAACTCTGCCATGAACACCACCACCACTCTACCATCAACTCTACCACCACCACTTTACCATCACCACCACTCCAACACCACCGCCAACGGCGTCCTCTTCTTCTTCTTCTTCTTCTCTATTTTTTTTCAGTGTGGGTGCCCAAACAAAACTGTAAAAGATGGGAAAGTGCAATTTGGTCCTCAAAAATTGATTTATTTTGTGGGTGCCCGGCTTAAAGAGGTGGGTGCCCATAGAGCCACCCATAACTTTTCTCACATTGAAACTTAAGTGAAACTCTTTAAATACTTAAAAAGCCTTTCTATTCGTTCAATACAAATTCTAAATGACCATTAAACCTCTAATAAGACCTTTTAAATTACAGAAATATCCTTCTGATCATTTTATAATTTTTTTAAATGACCAATTCATCAGTTTTTACTCAAACGCAATGCTTTAACCCATAACTATAAGCTCGGGTTAAGCTTACCCAAACGTAGCAACGAAGTAAGAAAATTAATTATCTCTTAAGAAAAGAATTTCTAATTAATGCTTATCTTATGGGGATGTTTGGTAACGAACACAAGTTTATCCTAGCAACAAGCAGAATGCGTAAAACTTAATCTAGAATACACTCAGTATTAGTTTTAAGCTATTGATTGTTTATTTGAATCTAATTAAATAGACTTGCGTCCGTTACCAAGCATCTTATGCTGCTCTATATTGTTGGGGAACCAAAATGCTACCAACATATTATGTTGCATAAAATTATAATTATATAAAATAAAATAAACATATGCACGAGTGGCATGTTAATGATAGAACGAATAATGGGCCGGGACATCGATAAAACATCGCCGAAAATGTAGGAAAGTTCCACCACATGAGCACGAGGATCCAAATGTTAAAAATGTTATATCTGGTATAACACATTAATAAATAATGAAATATATTATTTATATATGCACGAGTGGCATAATGCCACCTTGGCTACCTGCAGATAGAACCACCATCACATAATTTATAATTCAAGGGGTCATCTAGGGTGGCTAGCTATAATTTTTTTTTTTTGTAATTTATAAATTTTTCTTGTTGATAATGTGCGAATTTCGATGATAATTAATAGTGGTGACAAAATTGGAATCTTAATTGCCTTAATCTAGTTAGGTCAGTCCTAATGGAGTAAATTTTGCTGAAGGTTGCATTGTTGATCGCATAAAATGATGCCATGTGGCATACTCTTCAGGCCCATGGATTCAATAATTTTTATCCATGGGGTTGGACCATTACATGAGGCATTGTTTAAAAGGGGCCGTGTATAACGTACTGGGGACGTTACCATTTTTTCCATTATAACAGATTGTAACACACGGGCAAAATGGAAAAAAGGGAAAATAATGGAAATAAAGGCACTAAAATTCAAAATTTAAATTTCAAATTTTCAATAAAATTTATAACGGAATAAAAACAGAAAATAGCGGACAATTTTTAACAAATTTTGTTTTCAGAAAATAATGGTTGGGGTATTTTCGTTAACGGAAAATATCAGCCGTTATAACAAAAATAACGACTGTTATATTATGAGCGTTAAAACTGGTACATAACGTAATGGGGGAGGTCCGAATCCATTATAACGGCCGTTATTTTCATTTTTACGGGCCCATTTTTTGATTTGTCGGCCCATCAAAGGGTGGGCAAAACATCCATATGGTTAGTGGTAACCACTTGGATCTATATGCTACGGAACTTAGGGTGTGCTTGATTGCCAAGTGGGAAAATTGCATTTTACTTGGGAAAACACAACAGTTGCTTGTTAGATAGCCATTATAAATCTGGATAAGTTTCCCTACTAAGTCCAGAAAACATTTCCCATTCAGATAGGTGAGAATCCATTTCCACCAGAAAATACGACTTAATTATTTCTCACGGGTTGAAATATGTGTTCTCAGCTGCAATCGATCAGCCATTTAAGACATTTCCCACATGTATTTTGTCGGGAAAATTTTCTGTGCAATCAAACAGGCCCTTAGTTCTTCATAGAAAATGATGTCCATTTCCCATTATCTGTGGTTTTTATACGTAGTAATTAGTAAATTACTGTTATCAACACACGAGCAGTCGTTGAGATTCGTTATCAGTTTGAGATTTGTATAAATTGGAATTGAAGGAAGCAGATCATGCCCCGTATCAACCTTCCCTTTTAATATTTCTGCACCAATCTTTTTTTTCTCTAATGAGGATCGAAAAAGGCAGTACAAGTCGTTTTTGATTCTAAACCTAAAATGCCGCAATAAAATAAGTTGGATGATATGGTGCGACACTTTTGTCTAGGAGACAAGGTGTCACACCACTCGTGCGCCACATATTTTTATGCATCTCTTACACTAATTATTGTTACAAACATATTATTAAGACATTTTGATGGGAAACATTGAACAAACATCGCCGAACATATCGTTAGATCCAAATCGAAACCACATGTGTACTCGTTGAAGTTGAAGTGGACGAGATTCGTCTTGTCTCCGGCCCCCTCTACATAAATTGGGTGCCAATGGAGAGGTAATTCAGATTCAATTGTGCATTTTGTTTCAAGGAAAGAAATGGCTGCCTCTCCTTTGAACCCCAGAACTCCTTACCATGCTCGCTCTATCAGTTTGCCCACTAGATCTCATCCTCTCACTCTTAGAGTAGAGGAGCAGTTGTACAGATTAACGTCTTCGGAGACCACATCGTCGTCTTCGTCGATTCTTCATGGCTTGAGCGGCCTCAAAGAATTGTATAATTGTGTTGAAGATTTGCTTCAGCTTCCCCTCACCCAACAAGCGCTCGCTCATGAAAAATCTGATAAATGTGTAAACGAGGTGTTGGATGGATCTCTCAGACTGTTGGATGTGTGCGGCACTACTAGGGATGTTTTGGTGCAGATGAAGGAATGTGTTCAAGACCTTCAATCATCTCTCCGGAGAAGAAGAGGAGGAGAATTTGGTGAAGTCGGCGCGTACATGATCACTAGAAAGAAGGTGAATAAGGTGATCCACGAGTGCCTTGGAGATTTAAAGAGGACGCAGAACAAGCGTGTCTTCTCCTCTCTATTAGACAAGGACCATGACTTTGTGGTCATCCTTAGCGTGCTAAGAGAGGTTGAAGCGATCACTCTTTCCATGCTCGAATCCCTCATGATTTTTGTATCTGGGCCAAAGACACAATCAAAGCCTAGGGGCTGGTCTTTGGTTTCCAAATTCATGCACAACAAACGTGTAGCAGCGTGTGAAGGGGAAGAGACAGATATCTGTGAAGTGGAGAAGGTGAATGTTGCATTATATGCTCTTACTTCTCATAAGTTGTGCAAAGACATGGACATTGTTCAAGTACAAAATGCACGGAAGCGATTGGAGGCGTTCGAGTCGAGCATCGGAGATCTGGAGGAGGGGTTGGAGTGTGTGTTTAGGTGTTTAATCAAAACCAGAGTCTCTCTTCTTAACATCCTCAATCACTAGGAATGAATCTTACTTCGACAATTCCTCGGGAATGTTCAAGCTCTTTTTGTCTCCGATCGGCGTCCACATTTTTTCCAAGGGAATGCCAACGGATTTTACCTGTACATTATTTTACATGAATGAAGTATACATGTATAAATATCTCTTGATTCAATATCGATAAATTCTTGAGCTCAAAATAAACATTCACATTTTTTTTTTCCGAATTTTATTAGGACTACTACGTACCAATGCATAAATATAATCAATTTTGTACCTCAAGTACTCCTATTGGATTACATCTTAGTAAGCCCATCCATGGTTTAAAAATGGCCGTTATAATGAAAATAACAACCTTTTTAAGACCTCCCTTTACGTTATGTACTGTTAAATGAGCGCTTAAAAATAACGGTTGTTATTTTCGTTACAACGGTCGTTATTTTCCTTTATTTTCCGTTCTAACGAAAATAACGACCATTAAACGCTTACAAAATAACAGCTGTTATTTTTGTTATAACGGATGTTGTTTCTGTTATTTTTCCATTTTTTTAAATTTAGAATTTCAGTCCAATTTTTCCATTAATTTCTGTTATATTTTAGTTATTTTTCTTTTATTTTTGTTTTTGCCCCTGAGCGTTACAATTCGTTATAATGGACGTTATAACGGAAAAAGGGTAACGTACCATCCATACCGTTGTAACGTTCCCGTTTAAACCTTGAGCCCATCTATACCGTTCCTGTGGAGATCAGTCAGAATATGATATCGCGAACGGTACGTGTAGAAGCAGTCCAAGGTTGGATGGCTGGAATTATTCTATCAATCGAATTTTTTTTTTTTTTTTTTGCGTTGCATATCTCCTAGATGGGACACATCAAATGGTCCATCCACTCGTTATGATGAGAGTAGTCTTCCAAATGATTAAATGCACGAATAGGGCGGGGGAATGAGGCTGCAACACTGTATTACATCTAAAGGCTTCTCAAATATTTGTGGTGAGGATTCACCTCTCAAAGATGTTACACCGTTCTCTAAAAAAGTGTTTGGATTTAGGCATAAGTCTGTCTTGGATAGACTAAATCCAGTTGAGATGGCCAACACTTTTTAAATGCTTTGCGATTTCTAAGATTGAAACTAACCATGAATGGGATTCGATAATTTATTAGTCTGGATGTAGCATGCCACTCATGCATACATGTATTCACTGCCCAACATGCACCCACTTATTACAGGTTCACCAACTATAAGATTTCGCTATTGGAAGTTTTGGAATGGGATGATTTTTGGTGAGGATGGTCTCTATGTTGAGGAGATCATCCTCAACAAAATCCAAATCATTCCGATATTCCTAAACCGGTTTACAAGTTGAAGAATTATGAACCGTCTATTTTTATCGTTAACTTGAAAACCACATTTGATAGGGTTAGAAATTTCAGAATTGGCTAATTTTTTATAGGGGTGATCTATATGGTGAGGAGATCATCCTCACCAAAAATCAGCTATTGATTCATCTCCACGTAGGTACGCCAAAATTGTTGTCCCCCGATCCTGACCTATATATATCTTGATACAATGGGTGTTGCACATAGGGATCACAGTATGAGCCAAACACTCTTAGAGACCGTTGACTCTATGGATATTTGACCCATTCCTAGGTGGACCTACAGACCAAAAATCAGCCTGATTGATTCTTTCCAATCATTGGATTGGACCCTTTTTCATGGGAATATCTTTAACCATTGGATTGGACCCTTTTTCATGGGAATATCTTTAACCATTGGATTTGAGCATTATTTGGGGTACTCAATTCCAAAGGATAGAAATCACTAATGATGCTGATTTTTGGTATGTAGGTCTTAGTGATGGGCCAAAAATCCAAACGATCAGTGGTCTCTAAGAGTGTTGCACATGGCTCATCTTATGGACTCTTAGGCCTGAGCCAAACATTCAAAGTTGAGGGTGGCCAAGAGTGTTACATGTGGCTCATACAGTGTGGTCAGCCTAGGGATGGGCCAAACATTGACCCCATGGCTCCGGCCCTGCTCACAAAACTTGTTATCACCCACACCATCTCAAAGGAGGAAAAATGATCAACCTCCCTAGCTACGTACGCTGTAGTGAAGGAGAAAATGATTAACTGATTCTTCACAAAACATACAAGGTAATAGTTCACTAACATCCTTTTTTTCTCTTGATCATGTTGTCCGTGGTCAAAATCTTCTCTAAAGTGTGTAGTAGGGATATTTTGAGAGTCGAGTAGAACGAGTGAACTAAAAAGAGATTTCATTTCGATTCTGATTCCAAAGCTGTGTACGCCTTGGTATCTATCAATCACACAAGTGTTGACCAGGTATCTATATATTCTACTTATTAATAGACAAAATCCAAATATCCCAAAAATACCCCTGTTTAGCTTCTTTTTGGTATAAAAGCCAGTATTTCAAAACTCGAAAAGTCGACTTGACTCCAAAGTCTACCCAGTTGAGTTAACTGAAAGACTTGAACTCACCCCAAAGTAACTTGACTCGAGTACTATATTAATATTATATACATATATATAAATATCATTTTTTTATAAGCAGAATTTAAAAGATTTGGTTGAATTTGTGTTGATAAGGTGCTCGAGAAACTTATTTAATATGTCGATTATAAAACAACACACTTAGTGCATCATTTTTTACAGAAAAATAATGCACCAAGTCCGTTGTTTATTCGATTCGAGTTTATTTCGAGTAAACTCGAAATTCAACCGAGTCAAGTTAATCCGGCCGAGTTTCGAGTTGATTCGACGAGTTTTAAAACACTGAGAAAGCACACATCACCCTTGTAGGTCACTCAAATATTTTTCTTATAAAAAAGTCAAAAAATCTTTATTCTTAACATGACCCTCAAATTCTTTAAATTGACAAACATTGCATATTCTATTTTTTCTAATTTCTTAATTTTATAAAAAAAAAAAAACATCTTAATTTACAAGGGTGCTTTAGTTATTCAATATTTTTACATTTCAACTCGACTGTAAAAGTATTTATTAAATCACCACATCTCACCTAAATTCTATACATGGAAAAAAATTATAAGATGATGTTGTCCATTATCATAGTTGATGACGGACCCATAGTGTGAGCCACGTGGCACACTATTAGAGGCTATTGACCGTATGGATGTTTGGCCCATCCCTATATGGACTTATATATATAACAAAAATCGACCTAATTATTGATTTCTAACCTTTGAATTTGAGTACTCCAAATCAAGGTTTAAAGGAGGCCGTTTTAACAGTTAAACGGACTGGGGGCGTTACTGTTTAAACCGTTAAAACGGATTGAAACGGCCAATGGCAAAAATAGAAAAAAAAACAGGAAAAAATGGAATTTAATGGGTTTTAATAGTTTTAACGATTTTAACGGAAAAAATGGTGCTGAAATTCAAATTTTGAAATTTGAAAATTAAAAAAAAAAATGGAATTTAACGGATTTAACGGCCGTTTTTTTTCACAAAATTTTCAAAATTAAACAGCTATTTAAACGATTTTAACGGCCGTTAAAACAAAAAAAAAAAAACGGCCGTTTTTTTCAAAACCGATAAAATGTGTTTAAATGGTTTTAACGGAAACGGGCTTGGGGCTTTACCGTTTAAACGGCCGTTTTTAAAACCATGCTCCAAATACTACTAGAAATCCACTGCTACAAATAATCCATGAAAAAAGATACTTATCCAGCGGATAAAAATTAATAACCAGGATGACTTTTGGACTTTTGCTACCTAGGTCTTCCTAGGGATGGGTCTAACATCCATGCGATCAGTGATCTCCAAGAAATAGGTATCTTCTTCCTCTCATGTACACTTTCGGTACCTAGGTCTACCTAGGGATGGAAAGAAATAGGCATCTTCCTCTATATAGGTAAGGGAATGGAAATCTAAATTCTCTAACCCTATCTTATATTCTCTGCCATCCATTCTCCTTGCCGACTGTCACACAGGAGTGTTCTTGTAGGTACAAAAACCTCCACTTCCTGAAGTAGGGTGAAGAAAAAGTCGTATCTACCTTCATCAAGACCAATCAAAGAAGATCGTGCGGAGGAGGTAAAAAACCACCCCACATGGGCTCTATTGCGATGTGAAGGGCCTATACACCGCACTTGAGAGTACACACCCCTTGTTTTCCTTTCTTTTTGTGTATGTTGCACACACCCGCACGCAGCAAGATGCACACCTCTAATCAACTTAAGTACCAACCCGATTAATATCGTGGGCCTAGACCAACTCATGTTTAGGCCATATTTTCTGGGCCCTAGACCCAACCCATGTTTAGGCCATCTTTTATGGGCCACACAGTCACGCGCACAACAACTTTAGTCTAGACACAGCCCATTCATCAGCCCATTTCAAGGGCCAAGCCCATACCTTGCAATAGAATGTTCACACTTGGGGGCTTGCTGTAAGCTGCCTTGGGCCACCAAGCATATCGGGGCCCGGTTGACCTTATACCATCCGAGTGGTGCGCCCATCATAGACTCCATCCTTGATCTGTTGCAACATCGGAACCAGTAGTACCTTTACCATCCGATCTGTGGACCTAACTCGAATTTCCATCCGAACCTTACCTATACAGATCAATCTTTGCAAACAACATTCAATGGCAATCCACTACAATGGGGCTTCCCCGAGCATCAGTTCCGATTGATCCCATGCCATCTGATTGGTGGGTCCAACACACATTACTTCACTCGGTGACCAAGTTATCGGATCCGGCTGCCATCTACACCATCCGATTGGTCTAAATGAGACACATCTCTATGGAGCAATATTGGAAAAAAAATGCCGAGGGAGATCAGATGGTAGAGAGATAAGGTTAAAAGGACAGTAGACCCTTGAGGTAGCCGTTCGCGAAATTCGGCCGAAAATGGTGGCAGGTTCTACGGTGAGAAAGCCACTAGCAATTCGCAATTCGGGCTGGATTCTCACCGGGAAAGAGAAAAGATCTTTCAGTGTCGTCACTACGATTTCTGTGTACTCTTTGTTTCCGGTTTTGCTGGACTGCACAGGGGTTGGCTGCTAGCAAAACACAACCCACCAAAGAGGAGTATAACTTTGATGACAGGGCTCAATATGAACCACGTGGCACACTCTTAGAGAACTCTAATCGTATGGATGTTTGATCAATCCCTAGGCGGAACTGAAAACCAAAAATCAGCCCGATTAGTGATTTCTAGGCGTTGGATTTTAATTATTTTCATGGGTTTATTTTAACCGTCGGAATTTGAGAATTATCGACCATATTTTGAGGTACACAGATCCAAAGGTTTGAAATCGCTAATAGAGCTCATTTTTGGCTTAGTGATCCACCTACTGATTGGAAAAACATCTATACGGTCAGAGTCCTCTAAGAGTGCCAAGTATCCATATTGAGCCATGTCATTGGCATTGATGACCCTGTCATCAAAGTCTTGCTCACCAAAGCGTGAGAGCCCTGTCACCAAAAGGTGGAGGGAAGCTAACTTTTCCGCTGGCTCTATGGCTAATCATGGCACATCGCTAGCTGAAGATTACTTTATTTTTTTGTATAGCGACCTCCGTTCCTTTCCAAGATGGAGGATCCTCATTATAAATATTATAGATTTGATTGACTTTTTTATTTCCACCTTGTGCTCGGGGTCTTTTTCCTAAGGGTACCAACTTAGTTGGGATGTTGTAGGATGGGGTGCCTCGCCCTTGTACACCTTGTATAGTTCTTTTTTCCTTCAATATAATATTTACTTAAGGCTTGTTTGGTAACGTACCGCGGGGGGAAAATAAAATATTTAGCCATGCTAATATTCGCCAGGGTGCGTTTGGCAGCCACTTGCCCTTGGCGAATATTTAGCCGGGCCCACATATTTGCCTTCTGTGGCAAGAAAACATTTGAGCACCTCCCCCCTCTGTAAATATTTTCACGCTGATAAAATCACTATTTTCAATAAAAATTAATTTTTTAATATATAAAAAAGATAAAAAATAATTTTTTTCTTATCCTTTGACATAATATGTGGTTCCCCACTCGCCCAACCTATTTTTGACATACTTTGATATGTGGGACCCACTCAAATTGAAAGAAAATGAAGTAAGCTGAAGTGACCTAGCTCATACACGTACCAAACATTGTTAAATATTGATATGAGCAAATATTTAGCGAAGATAATATTCGCCTGGCTAAATATTCGCCGTCGGAACTCTTTTTCTCACATACCAAACAGACCCTTAGTGAAAAAACAGAGAGCCCTGGCCAGTACAAGTAGCTTATGGATATTTGGCCCATCCCTAGCTGGACCTACAAACCAAAAATCAGCCCGATTACGAATTTCTATTTCGTCGATAGGAATTATTTTCATGGGTTGATCTTAACCGCGGGAATTTTTGCATTATTGACCATTATTTGAGTTACAAAGATACAACTTGTATTTTGGGTCGAGGAGAACACTTAAATGGAATCTATATATATCATTGGATGGTCCAGATTAACAACAACATGCACCACTGGTATATAATATCGCTCCATGTCTCATCTTATTATTGTCTCTAAAATACACATAAACTAGCAAATTATTTGCTAGTCATTTATTTCAAGTGACCAACAAGAGGGTCTAGGCAAAAGACCTTTGATTATAGCAGTCGAGATTGTCACCAGGGCTCACCCCCAGTAGGTTACAGTACCTCCTGTAGAATCCGATGCGGTCCTCAACCTTTGCGTTGCGACCTTTGCCACATTCGATTCCTCCGTTGATGATGTTAGTGATGACACCGTAGCCCGGGACACGACCTGCCGCACTGTCGGCAGCAGATGGTGTCCATCCTCCTGTGATCACATTGTGGCATGATGGCTTCGGAGACTGTGGGGTCATCCAGAACCATAACGCCGTCTTGAACGAAATGGTTGGGTCTGTAGCCACGAGATCAGGGTTGTTGATGAGGTCGGAGTTTATGGCTCTTCCTGCTTGCCCATAGTTGTAGTTCCTGTTAGTCAAGATCAAAGTCATGCCCATAGTTGTAGAAAATTAATAACGCTTATTAGTTATTACTATGAAATTTCAATTAATCCAAAAGAGAAATAAGAATATAATTACCATGAGATTTGGATTGGGCCTCGACCGAAATATTGTTTTCCAGAAGCACATGGCCATTGTGCACTTGCTTGACAGTAATCCCCTGGGTTGCCTCGCTCTCGAACAAAGCAATACCCCCACGCAAATGGGCCATCTGGAGCACTGGCCCACCCTCCTATACATATAATTAATCAATAAATAAATTTTGAAAATATATTTTTGAAAACCGTGTTTTTCTTTAAAAGGCCATTTGTCTTTATCTTCACTTGGTGGGCCCAACCACTATGATTGATGAGACTGATAGATGTGAGGATTGGGAGTAGGATTTCTTTGTTATGTCCTTAGGGGAGTAAAGCTTCAAGCTTCTGTCACAACGCAAAATATAAGCCACCTGGCACACACTTAGTGGACACTGACCTTATGGATGTTTGGCCAGTCCCTCTGTGGACCTATAAACCGAAAATCAGCCTGATTAGTGATTTACATTCTTTGGATCTTTGCACCCAAATAACGCTCAATAATGCTCAAATTAAAATCAACCCATGAAAATAACTTCCATCGAATCGCTTAGAAATCACTAATCAGGCTGATTGTTGGTTCAGAGGTCCACCGAGGGACTGGCCAAACATCCGTACGGTCAGCGTCCACCAAGAGTGTGCCATGTAGCTCGTATTGTGCGTTGTAACAGTCACAACCTGTGACAGAAGTTTTCCTCTAGGTAGCAAAATTAAGTAATTAAACGAACCTGTAGTTTCATGGGAGGTCTGAGCCAAGAAAGCCGCGATCTCCTTCTTACGTGTGTTAGTGTCACCAGTAGTTGCAAAACCGCTGAAGGACCTAGCGGCTGCTATGAAAGCATTGTAAGTATAGAACCCCCCACCACAATTCGTATCACTTCGATGCTTCAACATTTCGTTGAAAATGGATTGGGTGATGAGCGAGCTCAAGTCCCCTCCACCGCTCGGGGTCGGGGTTGGGGTGGACGGAGTAGGAGTTTTACACTGACTCTGGCAACCATTGGTGCAGTGTTCCGGGGTGTTGCCACAGAAACCGAATTTGCTGCAACAAAATCCTCCTGGACATACCTTACCCCCAGCTTGGCTTCCACATTGTTCTTGCGCCAATGCTCCTGATATGGAGATCAACGACAACAAAACTAATGCACAATATCCCATTTTTCTTAGTTGTAATTGTGTTGTGCCATGCTCGCGGGGTATAAATAGTAAGCGTTGAGTGAGAATATTTTTGGTATTTGCTTGACAATTCAACGATGGAGGCGGCTACTGGCTTACTAGAAAAAACTCAAAAAAAGAAGAGTCCCGATCATATACGACCAAACAACGAGTAAAACTTCCATCACACGAAATTGTAAATCACACAAAACACAGCCAATGAGTTCTCGGCACGTACACAAGTGCTTTGCAACGTACCCATGTGCTTTTGCTTTTTAGGTGTACGTGCCGAGAACTCATTGGCTGTGTTTTGTGTGATTTGCAATCCCACTGTGACAGAAGTTTTACTCCCAAACAACTCCAACATGTCTTTTTTTTTTCACCGCGTACGTACTAATCTTAAATTCAGTTTTCAAATATTGGTTTTTAGTCAGTAAAACACGGGGGAACGTGGCAAACAAGAAGATGTGGGAGTTGGATAAGTTACCCATTACCCTGAGGAGTAAAACTTCTGTCACAATCGGATTCCAAATCACACAAACACAGCCAATGAGTTCTCGGCACGTACACCTAACAAGCAAAAGCACTTGTGTACGTGCGGAGAACTCATTGGCTTGTGATTGTGTGATTTACAATTTCGTGTGATAGAAGTTTTACTCTACCCGGAGTAAAGGATCTGAATTCAACGAGGGGGCGGCTACCCGTCATTCACGTTTAGGAACTCCCAAAATATCGTCTTGTGCACTGCACATGGACCATGGAATGCATCGAAACTGCAGCTAGACCGGTCTTCACCCTTTAGTCCTTGACCAGCTAAGCGAACAAAGATTTATTCAATTTTAAAATAGAAAAAGCTTAAAACACTCCTTTCATTTGCTCTGAAACTTGCCAAATGGAGAAGTTGGGTTGGTTATCCGACATATGGAATGCTTTGGTCTCGCCACCTCAGCTACCATGGGTTAATCGAAGGCCCTTGGATACATCTAAGTCAGGTTCACCGACGGTGGGCCCACTAGTCACTACAGATGGGCCATATGCTGGTTGGCTTTGATCATAAGTACTGTATCTTTCGTGTGGGAGTGGTCAGTAGGGAGTAGGGAATGGGGATTAGAGAGAGCATTGGAGATTGAAGATTTGTTTTTTGTTTTTTGGTGGCACTGAAGATTGAATTTATGATATCAGTTATCCAAGCTTACTGTCTTCTTCAGATTTGGTGGGCGACAATTGTTGTGTTTCTGCGGTTCTTTGTCCATGGATTGCAGATTTAATTTGTCATATACAGAATTTCATGGTAACTGCCAAAAGTTTATACTAGAATAAAGGAAAGCGGAAGGTAGCCTGGGTTGTCACTGCAGACCCCATACGTACCCTGTTAAGGATTTCCCTTCCATTATGGACCAACTATTTCGACAACGCTTGGCCACGTCACATCGTACCCAAAAATATTTTAAATAGGAAAAGAAATGAAAGAAACCTAAACTTGCGCATAGAGAGGGCGTGGAGAGTCCAACATGTGGACTCCATTGGTTTCTTCCACGTCAGCTTATCCATACAGGTGGTGGAGAGTCCAACATGTGGACTCCATTGGTTTCTTCCACCCCAGCTTTTCAAGCGTGAAAACCCAATCTTCTCAAGGATTGAAATATGTTTTGTAAGACTTGCCCGACCACCCGTGGTCAGGTAGCTACCTGACCACCTACAATATAAGCCACGTGGAAATTTATTAGAGGACACTGACCGTGTAGATGTTTTACCAATCTGTAAGTGGACCTACAAACCAAAACTCAGCCTGATTAGTGATTTCAAAACCGTTGGATCTTTATACGGAAATAATGGTAAATAATGCTCAAATTCCTACGGCTAAGATCAACCAACGAAAACAACGACTTCAACTAACGCTTAGAAATCACTGATCAGGTTGATTTTGCATTTGTAGGTCCACCTAGGGATTGGCCAAACATCTATACGGTCAGTGTCCTCTAATAAATTTCCACGTGGCTTATATTGTGAGTGGTCAGGTAGACCTGAGTGGTCAGGTACCTGACCACGGGTGGTCGGGCAAGTCTTGCTCTGTCTACACTACCCAAGTACTACGTTTTCGTGTTTTCACGCCGTATTACGGTCAAGGTCCAACTCCGACTCCTCACCGACAAGATTTCCTGGACCAAAACGATCCCAACCATCTGACTTTATTCTTTATAAAAGACCAGATATATATATTAATAAAAAATAGTAAAGATTATAGAGAAATGTTTATTATTTGATGACTAGGGGACGCCACATGCGATGCATGTGCACCTTATACGTACAAGCACCTTACACGTAGCATACTCTTAGAGATACTGACCGTATCGATGTTTGGCCCATCCCTAGGTGGACCTACATGCAAAAAATCAGCCCTGATTAGTAATTTTTAAGGATTTGATTGGAGTCGGTTTCGTGGGTTGATTTTTTACCATAGATTTCGAGCGACATTTGGGGTACTCAGATCCATAGATTTTAAATCACAAATCAACATGATATTTGGTATATAGGTTTACTAGGGATGGGATAAACATCCATACGATCGGTGACCTCTCAAAGTGTGCCACGTTGCTTATACTATGGTCAATCATCATCATTGATGAGGACATTAGCATGCTGGACAACCTAAACTGTGAAGGGCCTACTCCAACCCAAGTATTGTTTTTAGAATAAAGATGCATTTAACGTGGGAAGGTTAACACTAAAAAATAAAAAAATAAAAAAAACGTGGGACGGTTTCGCCTTTTGAGGCCTTTAATTGTCACATGGGTGGCAACCGCGGTTCTCGCCTTATAATAGTATAGATATTTTTAGAAATTTCTTTTGCTCTGTATCTGATTATTTCTTTTTGAGGAACCAAGGTTAATGCGAAAAACCTTTCCTCACCCATTTGATTGAGGAGATGCCTTAACTACCTATCATCTGGTGACATGTGGAGTGGAGGTCAACTGTAACCGGGAGACCTAGATTTTTTTTTTGGTAACTTTACCTCCCTCGTTAACGAGGAAAATTAATTAGACATGCCTCCCTAGATTCATATAAAGTAGACTTGCCTCCTCTCTCTCTCTCTCATCAGCACCAGTACCGCATGATTACTAACTATGGCTCAATAGAGGGAATCAGTGGTCATGAAAAAGATTTATAACAACTTGTCCCCTTGGGGTTAGAAAATGGGGATGACCAAAATAAAAGGGTTATTGTAGATTGTAGATTGTAGATGATGGAACTGAGCATGACATTGCTAAAAGGAACAGCGCGGCTTTTGAAAAATAGCTTATAAGTTGCTAAATCAGCTGTTAATAATCCAAATTTGATTTTTGGACTATGCCTATCAGTAGGGCCAACTGATCGAATGGTCTAGACCCATGAGTTGGTGAGCGCTATAAACAAGGATGAAAGTCTCAAGATCGGAGGCTGGATTGGTGCAAGGACTCCGACCCCGATCTGGATCGGTCCGATCAAAACAGGATCAGCCCATCTCGCCCAAGACAACGTGAAAATCCTTTGTAAAACTGATATCTCGGGCGATACAGAGCCTGGTTTGAATTGGATCGGGCGAGGCTTTGAACCATGACTATAAACAACGGATAGCCTCCATTTACAACAGGTAAAAATAAATATAATAACACATGGTGGTAGGGATGTAGAAAGGGGTCGGGAATAGTTCATGAATCAATTCGAGGCGAAGAAGTCCAACCGGAAGCCTAAACGCCCAAAATCTAGACTTTACGATTTATAGAATTAGACACCAAAATCTGTATCTCAAAATTGGGCGAATCATATATATGCAAATTCAAGTTCTTTGGATTTTAAGTTGCTTTCTATTTCTTTAGTGGATTTGTCCTATAAAACCATGTTTTAACTGGACGAAAGTTTTAATGAAATTACAGTTTTTGTTTAGAATTCTATTGTTTCTTTCTCTTTGGGGATTCAAAGTTTTTCTTTAGATGAATATGTTGTTCTTCTTCCTTGTACTATTTTGTAATATTGCTACATCAGGTTGGAGCGAATTAGCTCAGCCTTCAAATACTCTTTATTCTCTGTAAAAATTACATGAAGGCGAGATTATGTTATGTGGAGGTTGATGGTGGTAGATTATGGTAAATCAAACCAAGGTGCTAGGTTACTAGAGGTTTCCATAATTAAGGGCATTTTTTGGTACTCTTACATAGAGATACAGAAACACTACTTGCTTTTTGGGGGTAATTATATATGGGTCGGGCTCAAGGGACCCCGCACTCCCGTGTTCCAGTGCTCGGCCTGTGAATTTCAAGAATCCAACGGCGGTTGTCAGCGCTGAACTGGCATCACTTTTTCACTTTTGGGAGTGTTGACAACCACCGATGGATTCGTGGAATCCACGGCCAGAGCACGCGAACACTGAGAGGGGTTATTGTATTGTGGGTTTTCCTTTCGCCTCGCGATAATTAATAAGTGACATATATATTTTGGTCGAGGAGCACCACTTGTACCATAGGAACCTTCAATATTAAAAGAATATAAATGTTCGTTCCATCCCAACTTATTCTTGCTTCTCATACAAATACATTAGTAAAATTAATTGCTAGTAATTTATTTCGAGTGACAAGCAAGGGTCTATGCGAAAGGGGTTTGATTATAGCAATCGAGATTGTCACCAGTGCTCACCCCCAGAAGTTCACAGTATCTCTTGTAGTATCCGATGCGATCCTCAACCTGTTCGTTGGTACCTTTCCCACATTCAAGCCCTCCATTGATGATGTTAGTGATTACCCCATAGCCCGGGACACGACCTGCCGCCGTGTCGGCATCAGATGGTGTCCATCCTCCTGTGATGACATTGTGGCATGATGGCTTCGGAGACTGTGGAGTCATCCAGAACCAGAATGCCGTCTTGAATGAAATGGTTGGGTCTGTGGCCACAAGATCAGGGTTGTTGATGAGGTCAGAGTTTATGGCTTCTCCTGCTTGCCCATAGTTGTAGTTCCTGATAGTCAAGGTCAAGATCAAAGTCATGCTTTCCCATCTTAACGTAAGAACACAGGGAGAGAATAAGATAAAATTACCATGATATTTGGATTGGGCCTCGACCGTAATATTTTTTTCCAGAAGCGCATGGCCATTCTGCTGTTGCATTACAGTAATCCCCTGGGCTGCCTTGTTCTTGAACATGGCAATACCCCCACGCATAAGGGCCATCTGGAGCAGCAGGCCACCCCCCTATACATATAATAACAAATAAATAAATCAAGAAATAATCACCAGGAAATTAAAAGGACCGTTAAAACTGCACAAGGGTAGGCAAATGGTTAAATGGTCAAAATATTAATTTTTTAAAACCATGGCTCAACCACTTACTTTGAAAGCTAAACAATGTATATCAAAGGGTCCAAGAGTCTAACAGAGGCCGAGTGCTGGCCACATAGCCAAACAATACCCCCCTTTAGCACTTTGCGGAGGACCGGAACCTACAACCTACTGGGTCTGAATATTTAAGTAAACCAACCTGTGGTTTCATGGGAGGTTTGAGCCAAGAAAGCCGCGATCTCCCTTTTACGTGTGTCGGTGTCACCGGTTGTTGCAAAACCGCTGAAGGAGCTAGAGGCCGCTATGAAAGCATCGTAAGTATAGAAGCCCCCGGCACAATTGCTATCACTTCGATGCTTCAAAATATCATTGAAAAGGGATTGGGTGATGAGCGAGCTCAAGTCCCCTCCGCCGCTCGGGGTCGGGATTGGGGTGGACGGAGTAGTTGTACCACCAGTACATTGACTCTGGCAGTCATTGTTGCAGTATTCTGGGGTGCTCCCACAGAAACCGAATTGGCTACAACAAAGTCCACCTGGACACACAGCACCCCCAGCTTGGCTTCCACATTGCTCTTGTGCCAAGGAGGCTCCTATTACGGAGATCAAAGAGAACAAAGCCAATGCCCGAAATCCCATTTTTCCTAGTTGTAATTGTGTGCCATCGCCAATCATGCTCGTGGAGTATTATAAATAGCAAGTGTTGAGTGAGATTTTGGGTATTTGCTTTGACTATTCAACGACGGGGGGCGGCTTCTGGCTTACTAGAGAAAGAAGAGTCCCGATCATGTACGCCATAGACTGCCACAAGTCCCACACATCTTTGTTCACGTTTAGGACTATAATACGTGTCTACTTGATCATGGTCCGTCAGCAGCGCTGATTACGGACGTCGATCCATTAGCATAGTTCTAGTCGGACAAGTCTCCTTCTAAAAGCAAGGTAGTTTTAGAATGATCAGTGGCCATCGTTCCTATCGTCATCCTTGTCCAAGCGTTGAAGTCCCCGAGATTTACATTCACAACTCTCGAAGCAGATCTAACGGTATAACTTAAAGACATTAATGGTACTAAAGGATAGCAAATTTCTACTCGGACAAGTCTTCTTCTAGTTTTAGATTAATTAAATCTTTGCTGACCGCCCACAATATGTGCCACGTATCACACTCTTAATGGACTCTGGCCGTATGGATGTTTGGCCCAACCCTAGATGGAAGTACAGGCCAAAAATTAGCTTGATTAGTGATTTCTAAGGGTTGGATTGGAATCGTTTTCATGGGTTGATTTTTAACAGTGTAATTTGGGCTTATTGACCATTATTTGGGGTACAAATATCCAAAGGTTTGAAAATCAGGCTGAATTTTGGTTTTTAAGTCCACCTAGCAGGGATTGGCCAAACATCCATGCGGTCAGCATCCTCTAAGAGTGTGCCACGTGGCTCATATTGTGTCCTGTAGCGGTCCGCAAAGTCCTCTTTATAATGATCAAAATGTCCTACGTTCCTATCGTCCTCTTTATCCATTTGTCTTTTTCTGTTGAAAGTTACCCAACCTCTAGAAAACATGGTTCAAAGTCTCGGGATCAACCGTCGGATCCCGATCAGTTGGATCGAATCGATCCAGCGTGATCCCAAGACACATTTAAAAAGATCATAGAAAATTAGAAAAAAGCAAAAAAATGTGGATAACGAGATACATTTCAGCCTCTTTAAATGAAAATAAAAACCATAAAAAATCATACAAACTTGTTCGACAAGGCGAGTCGACTCGGCTGGATAGGGCAATCCGACAGATCTGGATCTCTGGATCGCCCGATCCAGCGTGACCTCTACTACACACCAGGGTATTTCATCTCGGGGGCCTCTGAGACCGATCCAGATTGCCTGATCTAGATCGAGGTATAGGCCGATCGAACCATGCTAGAAAATCTCCCATCGTTTAACTCTCTCTCTCCCAAGCGATCCCTCGAGTAATAACAACAACAGTCAATAAACACACGCCACACTCAGAGAAAACGAATAAACCAAATAAAGAAACATGCGATTTACGTGGTTCGATCGAAACCTATGTCCACGGGCGATGATGATCAGATCTTCACTACGAATCAACAGAATATAAAGATTGTTCACTCAATCTCTCGTACGTACAACTTCTCACAAGCACACTCTAATGTTTCTTGGTGAGCATTCTCACCAAAAATACAACAAGAACATTAATAGACAGCCTAGCATCTACCAATCCCAAAACTTGCAAATTGGAATAAGAATACAAGACATTGTCAATCAACAAACATGACAAGCAGAACCAGTTCAAGTTTGACGGCTATACGTACCCATCCAGTTAAGAACTAGCCTAGAAAAGGACTACGCATGGTACGACTAGGTCCTGAAAACATGTTCTCCAATAGGCCCTTAATGGATAAGGTATGAGTAGGACTTATTTAATCAAGGTCGTGGTCAATGTATTAGCTTATTTAATAATTTTAATGGCGATGAAATTTTGAGAAAAAAATTATATATGTTCGAGTCAGGAAGGACTAGAACTTCGAAAACGGACCTCAGGGACCATAGTATGAGCCACATGGCAAACTCTTAGAGTCCATTGACCGTATGGATGTTTGGCCCATCCCTAGGTGGACCTACATTGCAAAAATCAGCAACATTAGTGATTTCAAACCTCTGGATCATTGTACCCCAAATAATGCTCCAATTCCATCATTAAAAATCAACCCACGAAAACGACTCAATCCAACGCTTAGAAATCACCTAAGGTTGGGCCAAACGTCCAAACGGTCAACGATATCAAAAAGTCTTCCACGTGGCTCGTAATGTGGTCCGCGGACGTCTATCATTAAAGTTTTACTCATCGGAAAGCATTGAGAAGCGAAGAGAACATTTACAGCTCTAGTTTCGAGCAATCAATAAAAGAGCGTATCACAACTCGGTAAGCTATAATGATATTTGTGAGTGCTGTATTTTTTGGCAAGTGGTATGATGACACGTGTACTGGCTATACACGTGCGATATTAGAACAGTGACGCGTGGTATTATTCGTCGTGCTTGAATGAATGCACCAAAGACATCAACAAAGGCCATGGTCATCCCATCACTGTCATGCAATTTTCATTAATGAAAATGTCACGTGTCAAGACGTGATGATCAGAAGAGAATATTTCGAGGCAAAATCAATAACAGAATGCATTAACACTTCAACCATTAAATATGTTGGGAAGCATTAAATCTTGCCCGACATATTAATGATTGATCTTATCAACGGGACAGATATACAGCTGACCCCGACAAGGTCCATTGGCCTATATCATACAAGATTAAGATCTTGACGTAATTCTAATTCATACTCATCCCGACAAGTACATCCCGACGAGGCGAAATGATTTACTTGTCGGGATTGATATCCATCTCTTCCCAACGAAGTCATATAACCTGTTTGACAGGTATGACATTTTTCTCATCCTGACGAGATCAGAATCTTACTTGCTTGGTATAGATTTCTTTCAATCCCGAGAAGTATACCAAATTCAACAAGCAAGATAAGTACTTCGAATACAGTTATTTTCTTAACTAATGAGTGTTGGCCACATGGCAGTTAGTTGAATTTTTACAATTTTGACATCTTCTTATTCAAATATCTGACATGAAGGATGCCACCTTGGTGCCACTTCAGTCATTTCAGATATAACCGAATAAAAGAAGTTGAGATCTAACAAGAAGATTCTGTTTCATAACAGAATCTTTCTAGATTATAACTGATTGATAACATCTGAACACGTGGAAGGTGAGTCACTGATATTCGCTCAAAAGTGCTTATTTTAAGCAATTATCCTTTTAGCGTTATTGCATTCTCCTACGTAAAATACTCTATTTACCTACTTTTCTACGTAAGAGTCTCTTCTGTTGCGTAGAACACACTTTTCTGGACGAAATGGTATATTTGCATGCATTAAACACATTTTCGGAAGTCTAGATATTAAGCTGTTCTGATAAAGTCTCATTACGTGCCTCTTCTGTCGCAGGAAACCCCGATGGGACGATTCTCGAGACTTGTGGGCCCAAATCGATCATGAAAGCCCATTATCAAAGCTTAAAGAGCCCACATGATATGACTAGAAGATATGGGCCAAATATGGGCTGAATAAGATGACCAAAAAGTCGGCCCAAAGAACGAAGAGAGCCGGAGAGCCAATGACCAAGAGACGGACCAAAGCGTTTAAAGCCACATGAGTCAGCAAAGAATGATAGTCGACTCTACTGGAGAAGCGTGAGGATGGTCACAGTGAAGAACAGGGTTCCAGACCCTCCGCCAGTGCTTTTTTCCATTTTTTTTGATACTTTTTCTCTCATCTCTCCTTATTCTCTCTCTCTCTTCATCTCTCGATCCTCGAATCTACTGACCTAACCCCAGAACTCCTGCCTATCAGCTCTATCTCATCTCCCTTAGCTTTCTGACCGTTGGATCTTCCATCGGACCGTTGGATCTTCAATCGGACCGTTGGATCTCTCTAGATCCGTCGATCTACCAATCTGAGTCCCAATCAAGTCACCATCCATCCGATCGCCATCAGACTGTCTGTCACATCATTCTGTGAGATGATGGACATCATCAACCCATGAGGGCCAATAGCCGGGCCCATCTTCATCGACCCGCTGACTGACCAGTTAGTGGACCCCGCGAATTTCAAAAATAATTTTAATTAAATGGGGGGTCCACTAATTGGGGAGATTCCCCATAGAAAAGTAGGTTTTTACTTAAAAAAAAAAAAAAAAAAAAAAAATATTTTTCTTATTTTTTTATTTTCTAAAATCCCCTATTTCCATTAATGGAAATAGGGAAGCTTTAAAAGGAGAAGGATAGGGGTTCATTCGAACCCTAATCCCCCCCCCCTTTCTCTTCCATTCTCTCCCCCTATCAATCCCGCACAGATCTCTTCTCCTTCTGGCCCCATCTTCCCTTCTTCTTAATTTTTTTTTTTCTTCTTCTTCCTCCTCATCTTCGCCGGAGTTGCAGGCAGCAACTCCGGCCATCAAGGTCTTCCTCCCCCTCTCCTCATATTCTTCTTCTTCCTCTTCGTTTTCTTTTTCTTCCTCGTCGTTTTCTTCTTGTTCCTCTTCGTCTTCTGCTACGTCTTCTTCTTCATCTTCTTAGCTCGCCGGAGTTGCAGACAGCAACTCCGGTCGTCATCTCCACCGCCAGTCACCTCTACATGCTCCACCGCCACCTTCTTCTCCCTTTCCACCATTCTCCCAATCCCTACAGCCGGCAACTTTGTTGGTGCAACCTCCATTCACCTTGCTGCCCTCGTCTTCTACCTGCAACCAAGCCGTAACCTCATCACGTGGAGACTAGATCCACTACCACGCCTCCATCAATGGCTGGAGAACCAGCACATCTCGTGGCTGGCCATACCACCGCTCCCACCACCATCTAAGCACCACAGCATCGCCCACCATTAAAGCCGGTCGAGATCTACAACTCCGGCGAACTTGATCGCCGGACTGGTTCTCCTCCCTTCACCGCCCCTCTATTCTCTCTCTCCTGGTCGTCATCCTCCTACCCAAGGTGCTGCCACTAATGGCCATCGACTACAAGTGCAACAGGGGCAGCGCCTCAGCCACCTTCTTCCTATCTTAATCACCACCATCGTGCAGATCACTACCACGAAACCAGCAACCTCAGGTCGTTGGCTCTCCTCCAACACCCAACTCCAACTGGTTCTCTACGTGTGCTCCACCTTACACCGATTGCAACCAACGACAAGGACACCTCCATGTCATAGATCTGCAACTCTCAACTCTGCTGGATACCTCCACGCTACCCACCTCACCATCATCACCACCGTCACCAATCTAGCTCAAGCACTTGCTCTCAACGGCCAGCATCTCTTTCACTTGTTGACCACGTACCAAGGCTCCACCACGGTTTCATCCCTGTGCTTCTCTTCCAAGGCACCATCATCTTGTGTGAAAGGTAAGCACAATGGTACAATTTCACTTTCTCTCTCTTAATCTCTCTCTCTACTTTTCTCTCCTAAATTTTCTCTTTCTCTCTCTAAAGAGCAATCTCTCTCTCTAGAGATCTCTTTCTCTAGGTTTTTCTCTCTACCTCACCTTGTTCTCTCTAGGCTTTAGATAGTTTCCTTAGCTTTCTCTCTCTGAGATTTTTGACTTTCTCTATCTAAACCATCTTTCTCTCTCTAGATTTCTCTACTCTCTCTCTCTAGTTCTCTCTTTCTCTCTCTAGTTTATTTTATTTTTTTTATGCTTTATAATTTAGTTATTTTTACTTGATTGTAAGAAACATATTCGATTGAATGAAGTTGATTTGAATAATATTATGTTCCATTCTCTGCAAATTTATCGTCATTTTATGTTCATTATTGCGCTAATCAGATTAATCCCGAGTGCGGATCGACATCCGACACGAGCCACTGTGCAAAATTGCTAATTTTACAGGTCAAAAGTCTCGGATAAATTAAAAATGTGTTGAAGTTAGGGTTTCCGTAACCAACGACACGGAAAAAGCCTATTTTCAGTCACGTTAGTTCTAAGGGTATAAATACAGGACCCTCAGGACTGAGAAAATGATCTTGCTCTCCAGATCTAGATAATCTAAGCTCTAAAATATTTTACTATTTTCTTGAACCCTATTACCATTTCTAAGCTGACTTGAGCGTCGGAATATTGTCAACAGGTACAACCATATCTCATCTGGAGATCATCTTATCCTTCGTGGAGGAGAAAGCGATTTCACCCTGAATCACCAGAGCCGTCTGATTATCATCGAGATACGAATCGTCTGACCTAGAGAACATTTATAGCTCTAGTTTCGAGCAATAAAAGAGCGTATTACAACTCGGTAAACTACAATGATATTGTATAGAAATTACATTGTTTGTCGTGAATTAATCTTAGATGGTGAACATTTTGGATGATGGACATTCACAGATATCTGTATTTGCCACATGGCACATTCTTAGAGACCACTGACTGTATGGACGTTTGGCCATCCCTATTTGGGGAGATGAGCTCACGGTTCAGAGTTTCGGGACCGGAGGCTGGATCGGTGGGCTCCGATCCTGATCAAAATCGGTCCAATCAAGAATGGGATCGGCCCATCTCGCCCAAGATAAAGTGGGACTCCTTTGTAAAATAGTGATCTCGGGACGAGACAGTGCCTGGTCTGGATCAGTACGATCACTCCGATCCCGATCCGGATTGCCCGATCTAGACCATGATCGGCCGAGACTTTGAACCGTGTGGTGCCATATTGAAATCCTTTAAAGGCTTTGATAGAGACTCAAACTTGAATCATTTTTATTTCAAACTTTAAAAATTCTCGTCATTTAACTGGTTTCCTTGTCACTTGAAACGAAGTCATAACATTGGATGGTCCAGTTTAAAAATAACATGCACCACTTGTATGATAGAGACATGTTAAACTTTAAAGTATCTAATAGTGTTCTTCCCAATCCATCTTATTATTGCCTACGGTAGGCTGGTACAAATACATTAGTAAAATTATTTGCTAGTAATTAATTTCAAGTGACCAGCAAGCTGGGGGTCTACGCGAAAGGGCTTTGATTATAGCAGTCGAGATTGTCACCAGTGCTCACCCCCAGAACTTCACAGTATCTCCTGTAGAATCCGATACGGTCCTCAACCTTTGCGTTGCTGCCTTTGCCGCATTCGATTCCTCCGTTGATGATGTTAGTGATGACGCCGTAGCCGGCGACACGACCTGCCGCCCTGTCGGCATCGGATGGTGTCCATCCTCCAGTGATGACACTGTGGCATGATGGCTTCGGAGACTGTGGGGTCATCCAGAACCATAATGCCGTCTTGAATGAAATGGTTGGGTCTGCGGCCACGAGATCAGGGTTGTTGATGAGGTCGGAGTTTATGGCTCTTCCTGCTTGCCCATAGTTGTAGTTCCTGTTAAGTCAAGGTCAAGGTCAAGATCAAAGTCATGCTTGCTTTATTCCTCTCTTAATATAAGAAATTTCAATAAATTAAGGGCGGATAAGATATAATTACCAAGTTATTTGGATTGGGCCTCGACCGTAATACTTTTGTCCAGAAGCGCATGGCCATTCTGCACTTGCTTGACAGTAATCCGCTTGGTTTTGTTCTCGAATAAAGCAATACCCCCACGCATATGGGCCATCTGGAGCAGCAGCCCACCCTCCTATACATATATAATAATCATTAGGGGATTAAAGAGGACCGTTAAATTTTTGTCCGTTTATCCGTGGAATAGCACGACTCAGTCGTAATGACCGTTAAAACTGATTTTTTAAACCATGCCTCAAATTAGAAAAACCTAAAAAGAAAGAAAAAGATTACCAACCTGTAGTTTCATGGGAAGTTTGAGCCAAGAAAGCCGCGATCTCTCTTTTACGTGTGTCGGTGTCACCAGTAGTAGCAAAACCGCTAAAGGAACTAGCGGCAGCTATGAAAGCATCGTAAGTGTAGAAGCCCCCGGCACAATTCGTATCACTTCGATGCTTCAAAATATCATTGAAAAGGGATTGGGTGATAAGGGAGCTCAAGTCACCTCCGCCGCTCGGGGTCGGGGTTGGGGTGGACGGAGTAGGAGTTGTACCACCAGTACATTGGCTCTGGCAACCAGTGGAGCAGTAATCTGGGGTGCTCCCACAGAAACCGAATTGGCTACAGCAAAGTCCACCTGGACACACAGCACCCCCAGCTTGGCTTCCACATTGTTCTTGTGCCAAGGCTGCTCCTGATATGGAGATGAAAGAGAACAAAAGCAATGCCCAATTTCCCATTTTTCCTGCTACTTGTTATAAATATTGTAATTGTGGACCATGCTCTTGGGGGTATAAATAGTAAGTGTTGAGTGAGATTTTAATTTTGGTATAATGAATTGTAGGAAGTAGGAAGCAACCTCTTGGTAGCATTCCTCTTGTTAATTTTTGGTTGACAATTCAAACAGGAGGCGGCTTCCCGTCAATCACGCTTAGGACCAGTCGACAAGACTACGCGTGTACTTTGTGGATTAATACCAAACTCCCAAAAATTCATCCTGTACACATGGCATGCAACGAATCTGCAGGGAGAGACCAGTTCATCTAACATAGACTTTTCAATACTTTCATGTATAAAAAGTGAAACACTCCATCCACCATAACGCTGACACATGGAGAATATGTGGTGGGGGGGGGGGGAGGGGTAATTACCCTGCACATGGACCCTTCTGTCCGGCCACCTCAGGGTTTCGAGACTATTCAGTCTGCCCAAGGTACCGTGACTTCTAAAATATAAATCATCCTATATATCCTAATTCAAAGAGTTGAAAATGAGGCAGAACTTCTGGATCGCCTTGTTTGTCCTAGAAAAACGTATTTTTAGCATGAATGATGATGACTTCTGGAATTCTTACTAATAGATTACTAATGGACATGGGGCCCACATGCATCCCCATCCGGATTGGGATCCCAATCCAGAATGAGATCGGCTAAGACTTGGAACTGTGATGTACACACATGGTTGGAGTTCACATGGAGATGAGTAAATTAAGGGCTGATTTTCAGTGATGATATTAAGCTCACTACAATAATTTACCACATGAAATTTTAGTACTTTTTAAGGCGAGATTTAAGCGTGAGGTATACCATGTTACATCACGACCCTATATATATATATCCTTCAAGATGCATTGCGGTCAAGGTCCACCACCCTCACCCCTTTATTTCAATGTAGTAAATTAAGATTAAGAAGAAAAGTTTATTATTATTTAATCAGATGCTCAGAAATTATATAATCAAATTGATTTTTTTTTTTTTTTTTTTTAATTGTTTAGGAGGTCCATTGATAATGTATATACTAGGTGGACCCGCCAAATCTGCAAGGGGAGCAAACCACCGTTAATTGGATATATAGATCTCACCACATAGACATCGTATACTAGAAAACACTTATAGATCGCCCTTACCATTGTCTTTCCCATATTTCGATCCAGTCTCCAGACCGTTCATTAGAACCATATGTCTATCGCACGGTCCAACACAAATTTAGTTTATAATCTCATCCGATTGGCTATTGGCATACTCAGATTCATACGTATGCGGGGGCGGAGCCAGGATTTTGAAGGGGTGCAAAATCAAACTAAAATTTAAGGGTATTTTGGAGATATAAAAAATTTAAAGAATTTTGAAAGTTGAGTTGCCCCCCCTGGCCGGCTCCATCTCTGTACGTATTGACCATAGTGTAGGCCCATATAATTGATCTCGATCTGGATGAAGCCATTAGGATTGTGGGCTGAATTTTGGGATTGTAAATATAATTTTAGTAAATTAATGACTCTAATGAGATTAGTAACTTGTTAGGTAGACATTTGGCATGTAGGGACATTTTTGTAATTTCACTATTCAAGGAATTTTTATAATTTTACAACATAGGTATAAATTTATAATTTCACTTTACATAAATGACAATTAGTAAGTAAATAATAATATCAAATTATTTTTTTAGGACACTTTATGTAATTTCATATAAGGGTATCTTGATAATTTTCATAGTAGGGATATTTTGGTAATAATTGGTCATTTCTACCATTTGGGAGTGCACGTACCCTACGCCTACGTTTGGAGATTCATCGGGGCTATATATTTAAGAGTGTGCCTAGGGTCCAGCACAGCTGGATAAGTGTTACCCAGCTGCAGCAGGACAGAGTGCCACGTGTATAAGTGTTGAAGGGGAACTAGAAGAACCGGTTCCTTTTTTTTCTCTAGCTAAGTTAAGTACGTCTCCATTTTATCTGCCAACCGGTTCCTTTTCACCTTAATTCTCTTTATTTCTGATCATGGTAAAACATATGCATGTTTAGCAAGATTGCACATGAGACACCATCTACACGGGCGATGAGAGAATTTTAAAAAACTTTGTCCCTAACAAGAAGTGACCCCCATTGTTTTCCCTTCCAACAAAGATGCCTAAAAGAGATATCTAAATCTCATTCCTGGCCAAGATTGTGCAACAATGACTTGGCTATGTAAGAAAGAACATTGTCAACACTTTAAGGATTCAAGGCATATGTCTAATGTGGCAATGCTCGACTTCCAGTAACTACTAGTTTGACATATCCCTTCGTAGCTAATAAAGAGATGTTGAAATCCTACCAATTAATGCAACATTTTTATCAGTTTCCAGTTTTGCTCCTTGTTACCATTGTTCAAACATGACAATATATTTATCAAGCCTTTTCGATGTGTCTTTAACTAGTAGGTGGCCTGTGCCCACAGCACTCTCCGACAAAGCGTTTGCCAAAATCGGGTGTGAGTGGCTTAGATCCACCATCCATTTGGGGTGATAAGATCTCAGCCATCCTTTGTGAAGCTGATAAGATGGGGGATAAGTGACTTCTCTGTTTTGTTACATAGATGTATAGTGGGTGGCCCGTGCCTTCGCCACTCCCCTACAAAGCATTTCCCAAAATCGGGTGTGAGTGGTTGAGATCCGTAGTCCATTTGGGGGGTAAGATCTCGGCCATTCTTTGTGAAGCCGATAAAAAGGGTATAAGTGGGGAGATAATTTTACTGTTAAATTAATCCAACCATCTAAATTTTATTTTATGTAAGGGTTGATACGGGCCCATTGGATATATGAAGCCTATAAGAGGGGGAGACAACCGCTGTGTTTTGTTATATAGATTTTCTTTGCTTGTAACTTCACTCTCAGCAAAGCTAGCAAGTCTGATTGAATTGAAATCCGTCAAAGTAACACCACCAGCTTAACTCAGTTGTCAATGCCAAGTTCACTTTTCAACTAGGATGGTAAACTTTTACCAGATTAGAGCAATAATAGAAATGTGAAAGCACAGTAGTTGTCTCTTCAGAATCGTCATTCTTGACAAGTAGCTAGCACATGGCAGGGAAAAGGGAAAGGAAAAAACGACAGAAAGAGAAAGAGGAAGGGGAAGGAGTAGGGAGAAGTTTCCTAATTTTGTATTTCCTTACTTCACTCCTTTGCTTATTTACCGGGGTTGGGAATCTTGGGATAGAAACCCCTAAACTTGTTACGCCGGGTGCCCGGTCCATACATATCCAAGTGTCAATTTCATTTGTTGGATGTAGTTAATCATGCATATGGATATGAGTATGGATCGACTTTGTTTTAACTTTTAATTAATTGCTTTTTGGCCGGGCTTTATGTATTTTGAAAACTTTGGGGAGAATATAAAGCAAGGTTTTTGAGAACCTTATGACAAAGTTCTCTGACTTAGGGCTTTCATCGTGACCCTCCAAATTGACAATTATACAAAACATGAAACTTTTGAATCTTTCTGTCTATTTTCCAACAAAATTAACCTCATCTCTTTCCGATGTAAATTCAAATTGTTATTGAATTTAGTTTATTGATTGTCCAGATAAGTTTCTATTTTTAGTACCTGAAAACCTCACTGTTAATCCTTAGTTTTATTGAAAAATTCGGTCCGGTTGCATTGAACCTGAGTTTTTATAAGAGTCGACGGTTTTCTTCAAATTCACGGTTCAACCTAAGGGCATATTTGATTGCAAGGAAAATTTTCCCCACAAAATACATCTGGAAAATGCCTTAAATGGTTGTTGCGTTGCACGACATGTATTTCATCCATATATTTCACTTTTCCTACTTGGCAATCAAACACGCCAGGAAGTATTTGGGCCAATTTGAACCGAATAATAACAAACCATAGATTTATTTTTTCATAACACAAAATATTGTTAATTTTCATCAAAGGAAAATTTATTGTTTTTTAGTTTTTCTACCCCAAATTTTACTCGTTTCTTCATTTTCTCAAAATATTCCTATTTTTCCTATTTTATTTATTTAATAATTAAATAGGTCCAATCAGTTTGAACCATGGTTGGACCCGGCCCGGTCCGACCTATTTAACAAAAAATCTGTTCAATCACCAGCTCGATTTTTAAAACATTATTGATTAACATAACCTATGCATGTATTGAGAGAGAGAGAGAGAGAGAGAGAGAGAGATTGTTATTTGCTAATTTCATTATTATAACATAATCCATACACATGTATTTGACATATTTTATGAGAAGACTTAGCTAGAGACATGCGTGTATTGGCTTAGAAATTCATTAGATAAATATTGGAGAAACATCTGTACGTGCGACTAGTTTATTCCAATGGGGTCCGGTCCATAACAGCCTATGCAAATGGCCTTTGGTTATTGCAGTCGAGGTTGTCACCATAGCTCACTCCCAGCATATCACAATACCTTCTATAGAAGCCAATGCGACTCGCCACCTGCGGGTTAGCACCTTTCCCACATTCTATTCCTCCATTGATGATGTTGGTTATGACACCGTAACCCGAGACCCGACCCGCACTCCTGTCGGCATTAGACGGCATCCATTGTCCTGTGATGACATTGTGGCATGATGGCTTCGGCGATTGTGGAGTCATCCAGAACCAAATGGCAGTCTTGAATGAAATGGTTGCGTCAGTCGCAACCACATCTGGGTTGTCAATGAGGTTGTACTGTATCTGTGCTGCTCTTCCGGCTTGCCCATAGTTATAGTTGCTGGAAAGTCAAAGTCAAAGTCAAGGTCAATGCTACAACCTTTTTCTACAGTCTTTACAAAGTAATAATATGTAAACTAAATTTATATCCAATGAATTAAACCAAAAAATTACTATGAAACTTAATTTAATTTGAAAGGCGATATACTTACTATGAAATTTGGATTGGTCCTCGGCCGTAATACTTTTTGCCAGGTGCGCATCACCATCGCGGACTAGGCGTACAATAATCTCCGGGATTTCCTTGTTCCCGAACGAAGCAATATCCCCAGGCATATGGACCATCTGGTGCACTTGCCCATCCCTCTATACATATGTAATATAACCAATTAATAAATAATTATTCAATATATTCCCTTTAGACATAAATTAATCAAAATTTGGCTCTACATTTCGGCTAATTGTACCAATTAACCTGTAGTTTCATGGGATGTTTGAGCAAGGAAAGCGGCAATCTCCCTTTTACGAGTGTTGGTGTCGCCAGTCGTTGCAAATCCGCCAAAAGACCTTGCGGCCAATGAAAGCATTGTAAGTGTAGAAGCCCTTACCAGGGCAATTCGCATCGTTTCGATGCTTCAACATTTGTTCAAAGAGGTTTTGGTTGATGAGAGAGCTCACATCTTGTGCAAAGGCTCCCAACAGTGGGGCCAAGGAGAAGAGAACCAGGGTATAATACTTCATGATTCTTGTTCTCTGTGTATGGTTTATGGAAGAGATGGGACGGAGGGGGTATAAATAAGGTTTCATGTCATGGGGTGTTGGCTGGAGTTGGTGGGTCCGCTTATTTCTTTGTTTGCTCATTTCAAATAGGGCGGACTAAATTTCTTTGAGTTGAGGATCATGACTCAGGTCTTTATTCATTTAATTGGGAAAAAGAAAATCTGAAATTTCAAATTTGAATTTCGAATTTCGAATTTCGAATTCGATTTCAGTAAAATTTATAACGGAAATAACGGGGTTTTTTAACAAACTTTTTCATAAAATAACGATCTTGTGCGTTAAAATCCATGGATTTGAGTTTTTTCACAAGTTAAGTTTTAACCATGGGATTTGAGCGTTATTAATTTGAGGTACACAAATTCCACGACTAGAAATCACCAATCAGGCTGAGTTTTTGTCTGTAGGTCCACCTAGGGATGGATCAACCATCTAAATTGTCAGCGGTCTCTAAGAGTGTGCCATGTGGCTCATATGGATGTTGGTAATCAAAGATTTATTAATTATATTCAAGCTATATTTCATTATATTTGGGTTCCGAAATTCAACAAAAGATATCACCAACGAAGCTGATTTTTCGGGTTTCGCTTTGATGCTCGTCGTTTTTTGTTTTACTTTTGGGTCGTCGGGCTCCCGTGACAGCCCTAAACTGAAAGGCTCCCGTTACAGGACACAACATGAGCTACGTGGAACACTCTTAGAGGATTCTGATCGTATGGATATTTGGTCAATCCCTAGGTGGACCTACAAACCAAAAATCAGCCTCATTAGTGATTTCTAGGAGCTGGATCTTAATTTGTAAATACTGCTCAAACTCCCACAGTAGAGATCAAACCTGTGAAAATAAGTCCAATCCAATGCTTAGAAATCATTAATCAGGCTAATTTTTGGTTTGTAGCTCTACCTATATAGGGATTGGACAAACATCCATATGGTCAGAGTCTTCTAAGAGTGTGCCACGTAGCTCATATTGTGTCCCAGAGAACCTGTCATTTTAGGGCTGTCACTGGAGCCTCACCCTTTACTTTTGTGCTTTTGCCTCAAGTCTTCTCGGGCTCCCTCTCCATACGTTGTCGTTGAAATTGATAATTTCGGTGGGGTAGGTAAACTGAGGGTTCGGCCAAACACACTCATGGGTCAGGAGGCCCAGATAGTGTGCCAAGTGAAATTTTTGGTGGTGGAAAGTTTTTCTCGTAGCTTGGCTGTCGTGTCTTGAAACTGCTGGCTGTCGTCCCAATAGTTTAGCTCCACCCCCAAAAACTTTGATCAAAGGTTTAAAGGGGACCGTTATAACGGTATAACGGACTGGGGGCGTTACCGTTTTTTCCCTTATAAAGAAAAAACGATCAGGGGCAAAAATGGAAAATAACGAAAAAAATAGAAAAAATGGCACTGAAATTTAAATTTTGAATTTTTAAAAATTTCAAAAATGAAAAATAACGGAAAAAAACCAAAATAATGGCTGTTTTTTTCCACAAAATTTTCCTGAAAATTACCGATCGTTATTTTCGTTATAACGGAAAAATAACAGCCTTTATTTTCGTTATAACGGCCGTTATTTTCATTATAACGGCCGTTTTTTAAACCTTGCTTTGATCCACGCAATAACTTTGATCCCACGTCTACAAATCATCAGTTAGGCTGATTTTTAGTCTGTGGGTGGCCAAACATATGTCGGGCCAGTAGTCTCAGAGAATGTGCCATGTTTCGTGTTAGTGAGCGGAAAGAGTGCTTCGTAGCACCTTTTTTTTGTGTTTTGCGCGTGAAGAAGACTCGAAACTTTGCTTCCCACTAGATACGTTAGTGGTCTTCCTCTATTTTCCGGTCTTCCAATATAAATCCGGGTGGAGAAATAGGATAGTTCAGCATTCCCCTTACTTGTTAAGAGTCTCCATATGGGACCCACTGCTGTAAGAGATAGAATTAGCTTTGGATTTGATTTTTCAGTGAGATTAGAGATTAGTTTGATTAGTGGGTCCCACACTAAATCAAACTTCGCTCTTTTTATTTAAAGCTAATAGCCGTTGGATTCAATCGTTTTTATCATGAGCTTCATGCGCAGGCCTATAGATGGGTTCCAAGCCTATGATGAAAAAGTGCTTGAATCACATGGCTAGAAATCACCAACCAGTCTGATTTTCGGTGTGTAGTACCATCAAAAGGTGGAACAAATATTCAAGCCATGTGATTCGAGCATGCCGTCTGATCAAAGTACCTCAATTAAACTCTTGTGACCCACATGAGACCTACCTATGAGATTTTGAGATTTCTTTTTGTCGTGCAAAAATTTGACCTGGTCGACTGATCCTAACCATTCAATGCAATGCCGTCTATGGGACGCGCGGTGTGGAAAAAAGTTTGTGGGTGGTGTAAAAGCATGCCACATGGCATATTCTACTAGACCACTGACTTGACCCATCTCTAGGTGGAACCACGGGCCAAAAATCATCCTGATTTGTGATTTCTGACAGTAGAATTGAGTCATTTTCATAGATTGATTTTTATCTGTGGGATTCCAGCATTATTTGGGTATTCAAAACTGACATGTCTAGAAATCACCAATCAGTTTGATTTTTAGTCTGTAGATTCATCTCGAAGAATGTAGCACATGACAAGTTCTTACTCTGAGTGCCCACAAAATGAGCCACGTGGTACATTTTTAGAGGATAATGACTGTATAGATGTTTGGCCAATCCCTAGTAGAAGTACAAACCGAAAATAAACTTGATAAGTGATTTCTAAGCATTCGATTGGAGTCATTTTCATGGATTGATTTTAACCGTGTGAATTTGAACATTATTTGGGGTACAAGATCGAAAGGTTTGAAATCAATAATCAGGCTGAGTTTTAGCTAGCTTGTAGGTCCACCTTGGGATAGACCAAACATCCATACGGTCGTCGTCCTCTTTTTTTTTTGAAAGGTAAAAGGTAGATTTATTAAAGCACTAGGAGGCTGAGGGTGCTTGCCAAGACAAGAGAAGAAGGAACAAGAAAGAAAAAACCAAACCACAAAAGAAAACAAAACACGAAAGCAAACCCGACGCCCGAGGCACAACACAAACCGATCAAAATATGCCACGTGGTTCGAGGGGTCAGAGCTTCCTGACCGTCGCTGGTCAGGCAAATTAAGAGAACTCCGCGACTCGGGTCAGTGGGCGTAAACAGTAATTCGGACAAATTTTTCTTTTGCGTGTCAAGACTCCGACTTTTGCTAATCGAAACAAACTTTCTTCCCCTCTATATACGTTAGTGGTCTTCCTCTCTTTTCTGTTCAATATAAATCTAGGTGGAGAATTAGGATAGCTCAGCATTATGGGACCCACTGCCGTAAGAGAAATGAATTGGTTTTGAATTTTTAGTGAGTCGTACTTCCTACCGTGCTTCAAAAATTTTCTCCGTCCTTCCACAAGGATAACCGGATAAATTTGACCCCAGTTGGTCAGATGAAAATTAATTCTGCACATGGAGTTCAGAGGGATTCCTCCATCAAACTTTTGATACAAAAATCTGTATCAACTGACCCCACCTGATCTTGTTCTACAATGTCTTGCATCATTAGTGATTTGATCATGTCATCTCTACGTGGGTCACCCATTTTAATCTTTTTTTCAGATCATCCATGGTCGCGACAGTCTGTGAGTGATCAAGAAGGTGGTACATCACACTCGCAGCTAATTGATAAATGCTCAGTCCACACGTGTCTCTTCTGTAAGTCTTTTGATTTAATAGCTGAGGGACGATGAGTTTGGGTGGGGAGATTTTTTCGGTGAAGGGCGCGCAATTGTCCGTTGGGCTTATCCCAGAAAGGCGCACCACGTTGCACAATCTTTTGAGCCCATTAGCCCACCCTTGATGGACCTACATCCCAAAAATCAGCTTGATATGGTGATCTCTAGCTATTGGATTTGAGCGATTTTCATGTGGTGATATGCGTCCCAAACGCAATATGCGAATCCCCCCCCTCCCCCCCGGCAAAAATTCCTACGTGGGGATGCCTTGTTACAACCTTCTGTTTTGGACACGTTTAATACGGGAGCTAGTTTCATGTTTTAAATATATAGTATAATACAGCCGTATTTTCAATCATTTTTGTTTTAAAAAAAGACGCATAGTTTTTTGGAGTGATATTCGTATGTTTGTATACTACCCAAAAATACGGTCTAAAAAAACCCTCAGAAAAATCCCTCTCAATTTTTTCTATAAGACGGTACCCCCTTCCTCTCCCCAACGCCATACCTCGAAAAAGTAGATCGTGAAGAAGATCACTCAAACCTCCTTCCTCTTCGCAATGAATTTGGTGAAGAAGATCAAACGAAAACAGGTAGATGGTGAGTGCATTTATGGTCACGGATGGTTTGAATTTGTTTCAGGACTTCAACTTTAGAAGGAACTTAAATGATTGGGAGGTAGATCAAATCGTTGAGATGGTTGGGATCATTTTGGTCCAGGAAATCTTGTCGGCCATGGCCTGAGGGGTTGGAACTTGACCGTAATACGGTGGGAAAACAGGAAAACGTAGTACTTGGGTATAGTGTGAGTATCGAATTTCAATTAGCATTATCCTCTGGGTAGACGAAGCATATTTCAATCCTCGAGAAGATTGGGTTTTCAAGCGTGAAAGCTGAGGTGGAAGAAACCAATGGAGTCTCCACGACCTCTGTATGGATAAGCTGAGGTGGAAGAAACCAATGGAGTCCACATGTTGGACTCTCCACCCCCTCTCTATGTAAGGATAGGTTTCTTTCATTTAGGGTATGATACTATGATGTGACGTGGACAAGTGTATTGTTGTGGACGTAACTAATCCAGTTGGTCCATAATGAAAATCCTTAACAGGGTATGAGGTCTGCACTCTGCAGTGACAACCCAGGCTACCTAGGTTCCGCTTAAAGCTGCAGCTAGCATCAAATGTGAGTAAAACTTGTCTCACAAGATGTTGTGACGGAAGCCGGTCACAGCACTCAATACGAGCGACGTGGCATATGATCAGAGGGCGCTGACCGTATGGATGTTTGGCCAGTCCCTCGGTGAACCTACAGGCCAAAACTCAGCCTGATTAGTGATTTAAAACCTTTGGATTTTTGCACCCAAATATCGCTCAATAATGCTCAGATTCCTACCGTTAAAATCAACCCATGAAAATAAGTTCAACAGAATCGGTTAGAAATCACTAATCAAGCTGATTGTTTGTGTACCGGTGTACCGAGGGACTGGCCAAACATCCATACGGTCGTAGTCCTCTAATGGTATGCCACGTGGTTCGTATTGAATACTGTGACCGGCTTCCATCACAACATCGTGTGACACAAGTTTTACTCATCCATGAACGAAGAACCGCAGAACAATTGTGGCCCACCAAAATTACCAAATCTCCAATGCCGTCCCTAATCCCTATTCCCTACTGACCACTCCCACGCGAAACGAACACTAATGATCAAACCCCAATAGTCTTCTTCAAACCCTGTGTATGTACAGACCGGGTTTTCAGAGATGGTAGCTGAGGTGGTAAGACCAAAGCATTCCATGTGTCGGATAACCATCTCACCTTCTCCATGTAGCAAGTTTCAGAGCAATAGAAATTAGAAAGGAGTCTATGTTCGCTTAGCTGGTCAAGGAAGAGGACTGGTCTAGCTGCACTTTTGGGAGTTTGGTTTCCATCCACAAGTAGACATGCACGCGTGTAATATGGTCCTAATTCCTAAACGTAAATGACGGGAAGCCAAGCCGTCCCCCTCGTTTTTTTCAATTCAGATCTATAACATAGGGTATTGGGTAATTTACCTAACTCCCACATGTCCTTATAAGTCATTTTACTGACTAAAAACCAAAATTTGAAAATGAATTGAAGATGAGTACACGGTGAAAAAAAGATGTGTGGTAGTCCATGGCGTACATGATGCGGACTCCTAGTAAGCGAGAAGCCGCCCCCATCGTTGAATTGTCAAGCAAATACCAAAAATCTCACTCAACACTTACTATTTATACCCCAACAGTATGGCTCACAATTGCAAGACTAACTACTAAGAAAAATGGGATATTGGGCATTAGTTTTGTTGTCTTTGATCTCCATATCAGGAGCATTGGCACAAGAACAGTGTGGAAGCCAAGCTGGGGGTAAGGTTTGTCCAGGTGGTCTTTGTTGCAGCAAATTCGGTTACTGTGGAAACACCCCGGACTACTGCACCAATGGTTGCCAGAGTCAGTGTACAACTCCCTCCACCCCAACCCCGACCCCGAGCGGCGGGGGGGACTTGAGCTCGATCATCAGCCAATCCCTTTTCAACGAAATGTTGAAGCATCGAAGTGATACGAATTGTGCCGGGGGCTTCTATACTTACGATGCTTTCATATCGGCCGCTAGATCCTTTAGCGGTTTTGGAACTACTGGTGACACCAACACACGTAAAAAGGAGATCGCGGCTTTCTTAGCTCAAACCTCCCATGAAACTACAGGTTGGTTTACTCAGCCACTTCTGGTTGTATTATTCATGATTTTCTCATTGGGAAGCAGATTTCGAGGATAATGGATCCCCAATTTTGGACCTGGAAAAGTCTTTTTTCAACAAATAAAAAAATGTTTTTTATGCCAAAAAGTCTTTTTATAGAAAACAAAACTGAAACTAGATTTTCAAGTCAAAAAAAGACTTTTTTTTATTTTTATTTTACTAGCTTAATGGACATAACCAACAAAGAAACCCACTCCCAACTCTCACATCTATCACTCTCATCAATCCTACTTATGGGGCACATCAAGAGAAGATACATACATTTTGCATAAATGATGATTCAAAAAGCCTTTTTAAGAAAAATCATTTTTAAAAATAAAATATTTTTTTGAAAAAAATGGCATTGCAAACGGGCCCTTAATCTTTTCTTTGTTTCATGTTTTTTGCAATTTGAGGTTTTTGACCAAATAGTGATTATTTCTTAATTAATTAATTAATTTACTGGTTAATTATATGTATAGGGGGGTGGGCTAGTGCTCCTGACGGCCCATATGCGTGGGGGTATTGCTTTATTCGAGAACAAAACCAAGCGGATTACTGTCAAGCAAGTGCAGAATGGCCATGCGCTTCTGGAAGAAAATATTACGGTCGAGGCCCAATCCAAATATCATGGTAATTATGTCTTATTTCTCTTTTGGATTAATTTAAATTTCATAGTAATTAAGAGATGAATAAAGGAATCATGACTTTGATCTTGACCTTGACTATCAGGAACTACAATTATGGGCCAGCAGGAAGAGCCATAAACTCCGACCTCATCAATAACCCTGATCTCGTAGCCACAGACCCAACCATTTCATTCAAGACTGCATTATGGTTCTGGATGACCCCACAGTCGCCTAAGCCATCATGCCACAATGTGATCATAGGAGGATGGACACCATCCAATGCCGACAGGGCGGCAGGTCGTGTCCCCGGCTACGGCGTCATCACTAACATCATCAATGGAGGAATCGAATGCGGCAAAGGTAGCAACGCACAGGTCGAGGACCGCATCGGATTCTACAGGAGATACTGTAACCTACTGGGGGTGAGCCCTGGTGACAATCTGGATTGCTATAATCAAAGGCCTTTTGCCTAGACCCTCTTGTTGGACACTTGAAATAAATGACTAGCAAATAGTTTGCTAGTTTATGTGTATTTGAGCCAATAATAAGATGGGATATGGAACCCCAGCACTATTATATAATTTTAATATTACATGTCTCTATCATATATACAAGTGGTGCATATTGTTGTTAATCTGGACCGTCCAATTATAGACTCCGTTTAAGTGATCTCCTAGACCAAAATGCAAGTTGCTTAATTATTAAGGAAAACCAGTTAATAAGGAACATTTTGAGTCTCTATCACAACATTTAAAGGTCTTTAATGGCACCTCGATCCCCAGCTCCCCTCCCATGGGTCGTGATGTAAAGGTATACCTGAGATCTTTTCATTTGCGGAAGCCGCATTTTTGGTAGTCACCGCTGCCCTCTGGGCCCACTGACCGCATGGATGTTTAGCTCATCCCCTAATAGACATTCATACCAAAAATCAGCTTGTTTAATGGCTTTTAGCCGTTGGTTTTAGTACTCAAAAAAAAAGGTTGCATTCAACGGCTATAAGAACGCTTTAAAAAGTGTTAAAATCTAATGGTTATAAATTACTAATCAGGGTGATTTTTGGTCTGTATATCCACCATGGGGTGGGATAGACCATGGTTTTAAAAACGGATGTTTAATAAACGGTAACACCCCAAGCCCATTTCCGTTAAAACCGTTTAAACACGTTTTATCGGTTTTGAAAAAAATGGCCCTTTTTCTGTTTTAACGGTCGTTAAAATCATTTAAACAGCCGTTTAATTCTGAAAATTTTGCCGAAAAAAACGGCCGTTAATTCTGTTAAAATCCGTTTAATTTCAGTTAAATTCCGTTGTTTTTTTTAATTTTCAAATTTCAAAATTTGAATTTCAGGGCCATTTTTTCCTTTAAAATCCGTTTAAATGATTAAAATCCGTTAAATGATTAAAATCCGTTAAATTCTATTTTTTTCCATTTTTGCCCCTGGCCGTTTCAATCCGTTTTAACGGCCGTTTAAACGGTAACGCACCCAGTCCGTTTAACTGTTAAAACGGCCTCCTTTAAACCTTGGGATAAACATCCATACAGTCAGTGGGCCCAAATGACAGTGGTGACTACCAAAATTGCCGCTTCCGCAGATGAAACCGTTTCGGGCATACCTTGTTACATCTTTTTCCCCCTCCCATTCCTCAACTTTCCAGAGGGTAACATTAACAAACGGGTCGTGATGTAACAAAGTATACCTAAGAATCTGAGATCTTTTCAAATGCAGAAGCGGCATTTTTGGTAGTCATCACTGCCATATCGGCCCACTGACCGTATTAGCCCACCCCTTAGTAGACATTTGCAAGGTTTAAAAAACGGTCGTTGTAACGAAAATAACGGCCATTATAACGGATTTGGACCTACCCCGTTATGTTACGGACCGTTAAAACGCCCAGAAAATAACGGCCGTTATTTTCCGTAATTTTTCCTTTATAACAAAAATAACGACTGTTATTTCCTTGAAATTTTTGTGAAAAAAACGGCCGTTATTTTTGTTTTTTCCTGTTATATTCCATTTTCTTCTATTATTTTTCATTTTTGAAATTTTGAAATTCAATTTTTAAAATTCAAAATTTGAATTTCAGTGCCATTTTTTCCATTTTTTTTCCATTATTTTCCATTATTTCTATTTTTTTTCCATTATTTTTCCATTTTTGTCTCTGAGCGTTTTTTTTTTTTTTGTTATAACGGAAAAAACGGTAATGCCCCCAGTCCGTTATACCGTTATAACAGTCCCCTTTAAACCTTGGACATTTGTACCAAAAAGCAGCTTGTTTTATGATTTTTAGCCGTTGGTATTTGTACTAAAACAAATGGTTGCATTCAACGGCTATAAGTACGCCTTAAAACGTGCTAAAATCTAATGGTTTTAGATTGCAAATCTGGGTGATTTTTGGTGTATATATCCACCAAGGGGTGGGATAAACATCGATGCGGTCAGTGGGTCCAGAAGACAGTGGTAAGTAACAAAAATCGTGCTTCCGCATTTGAAAAAGTTTCAGGCATACCTTATTACATCTTTTTCCTTAACGTAATAGGTGCACCGTACGTCCCACGTGTGCATTGATGACTTCCTCTGCCTCATCGATAAGGAAATCAAAGCATTGATATCCATCAATGTAAGGAAATCTGACGTATTCAGAATGAAAGAAGTGAAAATAGTTTTGAGTCGAGTCCGTCTAGATCTACACCCATTTCTTACATCCTGTTCTTACACCGGATGGTCGGGCCCACATAGAGACCATGGTGGACAATCCAACCACATACACTGAGTTGCCCTTGCTTGCATTGATGACTTCGTATATGCCTCGTCAATTCATTGATATCCATCAATGTCCATGACTGTGACTCTAATAAATCTCAGTAAGCTAAACTTTGAAAATCCTGACGCTCTCATAATCATCCGTTCTGCAGACAATTTCTAAATAAATTCCAATTTTTTTTCCAGTTCAGAATATACAGAGACAGTTATGATTATCTTATGGGGTTGTTTTCCGCATAAAAGATACCCAGCACATGGGGATTACGGACATGTGGACACGATAACTTAAGCACAGAAGAGAAGGCAACCTGGCTGACGAACAGCCACTGGAGTTTCTCCCTGCATTCCCTCTCTAAAAGGGCAATCCAAGGTTTAAAGTAGGCCGTTTTAATGGTATAATGGACTGGGGGCTTTACCGTTAAAACGGATTGTAATGGATAGGGGCAAAAATGGAATTTAACGGATTTTAGCGAATTTAAGGAATTTTAAAGGGGAAAAACGGAAAAATAGAATTGAAATTCAAAATTCAAAAATTGAATTTTAAATGAAATACGAAAAAATAGAATTTAACGGAAATAACGGCCGTCGTTAAAATGAAAAAATGGCCATTAATTTTTAAGCGTCTAAACCATTTTTAACGTAACAATCTTGGGGCGTAACCGTTTAAACGACGTTATTTTAAACTACAGATTTATCTTTTACAAAATTGGATTAGCAAATTTTTTGGAAATTATTATTATTTTTTTAAATTTCAATATATCATAACTTTCAATCCATTTGTTCGTTTGAAATTTAAATTGTATAGTTAAAAAGCTCTCGCCCCTATCTTTCTTATGGTATCCATTTGTTATATATTTTTTGTTATAATTTGTTATTATTATTATTTTAAGATTCTTATGATAATTTTACACCTCTAAGATGATGATCTTAATCATAAGATGAATGAAATTTTTTATGTACACTATTCCATACGATAAGATAAAAATACCTTTAACACTATAACTTCAAGTGGAGTTTGACTCTAAAATATCATTATAAACAAATTCAATTGTATTCCTTTACTGGAGATCAACAAGTATCATCCCTTATATATATACATATGCATACAGTTGAAGCCATAACTCAATGAACGAGCCCTTTTATGTAAGGCTGATAATATGTTGGGTCGCCACGATTACCAGTCCATATACAATTGGATGATTAACCAAACTGATACAATCGGATTTGTTAACATAGCGTATATACCTATGAATCGTGATCTGATAAGTTATTGGTTTGGTCTTATATCTACCTTGATCTAATCGATAATGATCAATCAAATAACTCTAAATTATTTATAAAAGAATGGGCATGTGTTTGTAGCCCATCGAAGCGGGAAAATAAAATATTTGCACTCTAATATTCGCCCAGGCAAATTTGGCAAGCATTCACCCCCACCAAAAAAGTTCGTCTAGACTTACAACTATACTTTTTTTTTTCAAGTTTATTTTGGGCTCATCCCTAATCACCATTATACTTCTTCGACGTAAAATTAGTCTCACTGAATCTTGGCCATTAATTCGGTGGACCAACCACGTGGGGCATAACTGAAAATCACTAAGCCAAAAAAAAAAAATGTAGTATTTTTTTAAAAACCCCAATTTGAGATGTTTTAGAGTGCAAACATGGTGATTTTTATGAAAGTTTTTCATTGAGAAAATAGAGAAAATAGGACATCACGCCTATAAGTTTTATAGAAAAACGAGGTTCAGATTGAGAAAGATATGAGAGCTATTTTGGTGGGACCATTGTGATAAAAGAGAGCATATACATGGCCGTGTTGAGTGGTGGAGAATGTCTCATATGTTTTGTTTCTAGCATGAAACAAATAGTCCATAATAGCGTCCCAAGCTTAAAGTAGTCTTTTTCATAGTTAGATTTTCAACAGTGGGATTCTAGCATTATTTTGGGTACTCAGATCCAATAGATAAAAATGACCAATAGGCTGATTTTTAATGTGTATAATTGTTAGTGCTTAGCATCCTCATTGTTTAATTTGATCATATGTCATTGCACTGCAATATAGTCTGCCAATTTGTCCTGTGAAGAACATAGTAGTCTTTTTGTTTGCGATGTGGATTTTGTCCACATAGCTGCGTTTCCAAATGTTATACCACATACATGTAGTTGGAACAATATGAAATATTTTAAGAGGTATCTTAATATTTGGATGTTCTAGATCGATTATATATGACCAAAGTTACTATATTAGCATCATTAGTGAATCATTTCATGTCCCCTCGAAAGGAAGTCTCTCTTTATCGATGGTGAGGATTCCTACAAATAACATGATCTACATTGTGGACACTACCAAAGGCGGTCTTTGAATTTTGGCAATTCAGATTGGTGATCATGTCATCTATGTCACGGCTATAGAGACTATTATTTGTTAATGGAGTACCCCTACCAACATGAACAATCCAAGCCTATTTCAATTTAAGATTCAATCTAATTTTCAGAACATTGACGTCGATAGGTAATCATGTCATCTATGTCACGGTCATCATCGCTCTTTCCTAATTCACCTCATACTCATGGACTAATGTCTCCATTTTTTTATTTTCTTAATCTATTGATCGCTTAATAAACACTAAGTCTCTTATTTCAATGATTCTTCTTTATTTTATCTTTCTTTTATTTTATAATTACAGCAAAAAAATTTGGACTATTTGTCCTAAAATTCCTTTCATTTCATATTTTTTTTCCTAAAAGTAATCTACACAATTAAATAGTTATTTCTATCTTTCTCTATTTTTTTACATAATACTTATAGTTTTTAACAACAGTAATTCATATTTTTTATTTTTTATTTCTTTGCCCATCAATCAAACTCTAACTCTCCACGTGCAACGCACGTGTGCACCTACTAGTTATTATTATGGGTCGGGCTCCGTTGACAGATCTAAAATGACAGGGGCACAATATAAACCACGTGGCACATTGTTACAGGACTTGGACTGTATGTGTGTTTGTCCTACCCCATGGTGGACCTACAAACCAAAAATCAGCCAGATTAGTGATTTATAGGCTTTGGATTGGACTTATTTTCATGGGCTGATCTCAACTGTGGGAATTTGAGCAGTATTTGAGGTACGAAGATGCAACACTTATAAATCACTAATCAGGCTGATTTTTGGTTTTAGGTCCACCATGGAATAGGACAAACATCCGTACGGTCAGAGTCCTGTAATAGTGTGCCACCTGGCTTATATTGTCCCTGTCATTTTAGATCTGTCAACGGAGCCCGGCTCCGACCCTATTATTATTGATGTAGCGGGGCTGTGTCGTGTACATCCATTATCCACCAAGAGGTGGAGATGGACTAAATTTCCAGATAAATTTTTTGGAAAAGTAACCATAGGTATATGTGGCGTGCGATCATTAGCGCAGGATCGCTTCTTCAAAAATCCCCGCCGCCACTTCAAAAAAATTGCAGTTTTGCTCATTGGCGGCCAACCTCTGCATAGTCCAGCAAAGCAAAACCGGAAACAAAGAGTACACAGAAATGGTAGTGACTGACGGCAAGGCTTTCCTCTTTCCCGGTGAGAACTCAGCCCGAATTGCTATGTCTTTTCTCAACATAGAACCTGCCACCATTTTCGGCCGAATTTCGCGAACGGCTAACTCAAGGGTCTACTCCATGATCCTTTTAGTCTAACCTTATCAGGCGTCTCTACGTCTGATCTTCGTCCTAGCATTTGTTTTTCATATTGCTCCATAGATGTTGATTTTACAAATTTTAAAGTTCTCATCCTTTCCATTCAAAACATTTCAAATCTTCTCATCCATTGATCTAGATATTGTGGACCAGCTATCTCCTCCACGTGGCACACTATACATTACCACATCAGAGGCCACATAATCAATCCCTTTCTCTCTATTTCTTAAATCTCTCCACCACATAAAATAGCTTCTCTTAATTAAACTCTAATTCCTAAAATCACCCAAAATATGAGGGGGTCTGAATTTCTCTGTCCTCTAGGTCCACTAAAACTATCTGTTTTACTTGAAATTTTGATGTTCTATTTTCCATTAAAAATTCTCCCTGATTGGTCCTTTTATCCGTTGGATTAGAGTCTTTTTCATGGTTTATTTTTAACCGCGGATTTCTAGCGCAATATTTGGGGTACTCAGCTTGAAAGGTTAGAAATCACTAATCAAGCCGATTTTTATTATGCAAGTCCATCTAGGGATGGGTCAAACATCTCATATGGTCAATAGCCTTTAATAGTGAGCCATGTGGCTCAAACTGTGGGTCCATCGTCAATTTTTTCTACGGTAGAGTTCAGGTACCATGTGGGTTAATAAATGCTTTCACAGATTGAGTTGAAATATGAAAATGTTGAATGAGCAAAGCACGTCTATAAAGTAAAAAATTCAAAATCATAAAGACTATGCCACAAAAAGTTTACCATTAAGTATAGGGATCAATATTTTATAGCTCGGTGGTACTGCACTATTTCATGCATTTTCATATATTATTTATTAAATTTAACATGTTCATAGTAGTTGAGAAAGTAGGATATATATGAAATAAATATGTTCTTGGCAAATTTCCTTTTGGTAACAAACTATTAAAGTAGCAAGTTGACATTTATTGATTTATACCTAGCATTTTGGTTTAATGTTTTGGGACTTATATTGATGTAGAATAAGTAGTGGATTTTTTCATAGAGCTTTTGGATCGTCAAAAAGCACAAATGGTATTAAAGGGATACAACGGACATTAACAGAATTGTCAATGAAAATGGGACACAATGGACATGAATTGTCAATGAAATGGAACACAACAGGTATAAATAAAATTGTCAATGGTGTCAGAATTGCACAAGGACAGACAAAGGAAACGATGAGATTCACAATACACACCACTTAGCAGTGATGTAAGCTATTTTCGGCCAAAATCTATCGTTTAGTGCATGAAACGTCAATTTTGTTATTTTAGGAATGTTGTTATTTAAGCAATAACTTTAAGTATAGAAGTCAGAATCATTCGCTATCGATTCTAACATGTTTATAAGCTATAGAATTATCAATTTTTATACTTAGTTTGATTTTATAATTTTTAATAATTTTGCTATTTTGCTATTGAGTAGTTGTAAGCCGAAAGGCAAAGGCAATTTTTATCAATAAGATTTTGTAATTTAGATATTTTGAGAGTTTTTATTTGTTTGATAGATTTCAAAACTCGAGATATTGTTGTTGGCCATATCACTTTATTGTTTCACACTCCGTCATATATTTTCTCATCTTTTTTCATTGAAGTATGTACCTTAACATCACTTTTTTTTATTGGTTAATATTTTTTTAAATTTTATACTTTTTTGTGCTACCAAATGAACTGACTACATATCTTATGCCAAAAGAGTTAAACTTGATCTATAGTGCTTTGTTGGAAATCTTTGGAATAGCTAGGTAAATCTTAATAATTAACATAATAAATGAAATAATAAAATTAGTCATCATCCTTTGGCTATGTGGGAACATGGGCAAGCGTCCATCCGTGAAACACAACATCTCTTAGCTAGACATCGACCACAAATTATTTTCTTTCCATCCTATTTTTAAAAAAATTTCATTATTTTAATTTAAATTTTTTTTTATTTTCAATCTACAAAGTATTTTATTTTTTCTTCAATATTTTATTACACTTTCTATAGATCATTTCAAAAAATTGCAAAAGCACTAGTTAATGAAAATTAAAAAAAAAAATCAACAAAGACAATGTCTCAATAATCTTAATTAAAGTTGACACTCTCTCTCTACTTGGCTCTTTCTTTCATTTTTTTTTTCTCTTTAAGGAGTCCTCTTGTATTCAATTTAGGAGATTCCCTTTATCTTCTCTCTTTTATCTCTTTTTTCCCTAAATAATAAACATATATAATCCAATTTAATAGAATTTTTTTTTGATAAGGTAAAATATTATTGAAAAGAGAGAAGCTACAAGGCTCGCAGGAGGTTGAGAAGACCTCCTGAGAGAAACAAAAAAAAGAAAAAGAGGGAGCTAACTGCTCCTACACATAATGTCCTCCCATCTAAATTAAGATTATATCTTCAAGGTTAACCTTCTACGTTCCTTGAACAACTTGGACCAGAGAAAGAGAAGGGCGGCCTTGATGTTGATAACTATAGCATGGATAGCCTCCTCCTTGCCTTCGAAGATCCTTCTATTCCTTTCAGCCTAAATGCCTCACCAAATAGTGAAGGGGAGAAGGCACCAGAGAATGCCCGCAAGAAGAGAAGCACCTAGAAATCCTTATCACTTAAATTCGAAAACTACCAATTTAATATATATATTGGGCTGGGATATTCTTACTAATGGAATTCTTACTAATATTCTTACTAATGGACTTGGGGCCCACATGCAGATGAGTTAAGGGATGATTTTTGGTGAGTGTGATCTCCTTACCATGGAGATCGTCCTCACCAAAAATCAGTAATTTTTAAAACTTCTAACCCTATCAAATACAAACCTAAATTTAACGGTGAAAACGGATGGTCCAAAATTTTTCAATTTGCAATCTACTTTTCACAAGGTTACAAATGTTGGAATGGGTTGACATCCACATTGAGAAGAATTTTATCACCAAAAGCCATCCCTTAATTCATCCACATGTGGGCCCCACGTATGTATATATATATATATATAGGGTCAGGATTGGGGGGACAACATTTTCATACAACATTTTGACAACAATTTTGGTGTACCCACATGGAAGATGAATGCAATAGCTGATTTTTGGTGAGGATGATATAGATCACCCATACAAAAATTTATCACATTCTGAAATTTCTAACTCCATCAAATATGGTTTCCAAGTTAACGATAAAAATAGATGGTCTATAATTCTTCAACTTGTAAACCGGTCTACGAATATCAGAATGATTTGAATTTTTGTGCGGATGATCTCCTCACCATAGAGACCATCCTCGCCAAAGAGCATCCCATTCCAAAACTTCTAATTTATATATTGGATGATTTTTGGCGAGGATGGTCTCTATGGTGAAGAGATCATCCTGGCAAAAGTTCAAATCATTCTGACATTCATAGACTAGTTTAGAAGTTGAAGAATTATGGACCGTCTATTTTTACGGTAAACTTGAAGACTACACTTGATGGGGTTAGAAATTTCAGAATGGGCTGATTTTTTGTAGGAGTGATCTATATGGTGAGGAGATCATCCTCACCAAAAATCAGCTATTGATTCATCTTCCATGTGGGTACGCCAAAATTGTTGTGAAAATTGTTGTCTCCCGATCCTTACCCTATATATATATATATGTATGTCAAGAGATTTTCTAGTATTATAAAAAACAAATCTTGAGAAATAAAAACCAGAAGAAAGCATGCATTATACTCAGAATAGCTAATTCCGATTAATTCTTTAATGCACCTTTAGCATACCTAATGTATGTTATATAGTACTACGTACACCTAGCCGGATATATATAGCATTTGTGGTAGACACATTTAGCAAGTTTACTGAGTATATGATCTTCACCATGAAAGATTTTCAACTGTGATTGAAGATTACAGTGATGCGACATGAAACTCAGATCTCAAGGAGTCGTCCAAGTCAATGATGATATATAGCTTGGTTATTCTTCACTTTAGGAGTTCAGAAATTTCGTGAATAAAGTCATATAGAGATAGACTTTCCTTACTCATTTTACCATGCATTGGCCCAATCAATTTTACATGAATTGGCACAGTAGTAATTGTGTCAAATGTGTCTAGCAATCTAAAGAGTGCGAAGCTTTCTGAATATAAAAAGAATAGACATTTCGAAGTCTAGAAAGCAAAGAGAGAAGCAGCAAGCTTAGTACGTCCAGAAAGCTATTTCAAAGTTCAGTCATACCGAAGTTTCATCAAAACTCCAAATGCTTTTACCTTCAACCCTCGTTTTTCTTACTTTGTCATTGCACATAGCTTAACTTCATGGTCATTGTACCGTGAATTATTTCATATATTGGTCACGAGAGGGACGCTCCAACTATCTTTAAGATAGAGATATCTCGCTTTGAAGTTTGAACCCAGAATCAATATATTCTTTTTTTTTTTGATAAATAAACTGTTTTACTAAAAGACCCTTAGAGGCTAAGGAAGCCTACCAAGCAATCAAACAGTACAAAGAAAACAAAGCAAAGAAATACAAAGCGCACCCAACAAAAATGCGCACATCCCCCCTAATCTAGATCCTTACCAACCAACTCTGTCCATTTGAATACTACTTCCTCAAAAAATATCCCTTTCCCTTCCTCATACAATCTGACCCTCAAAAATACCAAAGCTTTAATTTCCAATACAAGATCTTCCATAGCGATTAGGGGGACTTTGACACCATTAGCGATTATTTGGGGACTATGGAGAGAGCGGAACAACAGGGTATTTGAATCAATATATTCTTGTTTTGTCTTTAAAATGTTCTTTGTTTTTTTCAACTTTTGTGTCCGTGATTCCATGCGAGACTTTGAAGTCCCCTTCCCAAAAATGCCGCATGGCAGGCTCTTTGACCACATTGACCTATGGATGTTTGGCCCAACTCTTGGTGGGCTTACAGTACCTAGCTAATATATATCTGCCTGATGATTGGTGATTTCTAACTGTAGATATGATCATTTTTCATGTCATTCTTAGCCATCCGATACAGCAAACGTGCGCTAACGTGGGTGGGGGTTCTAATATATCATGCAACACATAAATTGATCCATCTTTAAATTGGTTCGTCTCAAGTATAAAGATACACCTAGCCGTCTAGCATAGATTGTCAGTGTGTACCCTAGAGGTTGTGGGTCGTTCAATCCACACAGAGAGTAGGTTTCTTCCTTTGAGCAGTGTGCCATGGAATAAAAATCCACTCACCTGGTGTAGCCCAGCGGATTCCAGCTGCTGATGTCATAGGTCTTGCGGTCCAGCTTCAACCGTGTTGCCTACAAAAAAAACAAATATGCAATCTGATGGGTGAGGAGATCCTTTTGGGAATACATACATGCAACCGTATGATGGTGAATAATTGAACAACTAAAAAAATTTGTAATTGTTAAAACATAAGATCTACCAAATCAGATAAGAGGTTGCCCTCTGGGTTCAACACCGTCAATCCTCGTTAATTTTGGGGTATTTTTGCACCACTACCACCACCCACCTTCCTAATGTCTGAAAGTATCCGTGCCAATTACAAGTCATTTGGACCGCAGACCCGAATCGATCCAGACCATTTTATTTTGGTAGCTTACTTGGTAGCTTGCAAGATACTAGATTTTGACTAATAGGATTCAGACCCGATCCATTAACACTTCATGAATCGCAAATCCCATCCGATGTTAGATGAAAAGAGGGCAAAAAACAATAAAAAAGAATGGGGAAAGAAAAGATATCTTATGGATCGCAAAAAGGTATATGGGTCCAGAACCGATCCGATATCGTATCGGATCACAACTAATAGGTCCAGACCCGTTCCGATAACACAGATGTTAGGACTAGACCCGATATCATCAGATTGGATTAGGGTAACACAGCTACTTCGCAGCCTTCTTCAATGCAACAAATCCACACACACATTGCCCTTATAATATTTATTGGTTCAACAAATGTCCCCATACAAGATACTAGGATCATGGCTAATGAGTTGGTCGCCAAGGTAGACTTGAACCAGACAACTATGGCAACCCCCCACTCTCAAATCATCTCAAAATAGCCTTCTTGCTATTCCATACATCAACCAAAAACCCAAGTAAGATGTGAATGAACCTATCTACAGATTAGTGTTTAATCATCTTACACTTAAAAATTAAGTACATTCGCGTAGGGAGTCCAGTTGTCAAGCCAGGGGCTACGTAACTGTGTCCAGAAAGGGTCCTGGGTCCAATCCATGCTGAATTTGGGCAATTGAAGCTCGGGTAAATTCTCCTTCGCCGATCCGACCCGTAGAGATGACAAAGTTTCTTTCTTCTCTTTCTCATCTTCTTCCACAATCTCTTCTTCTTCTTCCTCTTCCTGTTCTTCAGTCTTGAAAACGATGTCACTGGTCGGTTCGCGCATAAAGTTATGTTCCTCAGAGAATGAGACGGTATCGACTGTTGGTGATGGAGAAAGAACATGGGATGTCTTCATTTCTTGTTCCATGGCTGCCCTTTGTTCCAACACTTTCAAGGACGTTGCCTTCCTATAAATCTTGCACAATACTATGTCCTCCTGCATCATTAAACATGGAAAAACTTCATTAACATGTATTTAATAATTAAAGCAATGATATCGGAGCACCCCGCCTTGACGAGATGAGGATGTGTGGGGTCAACGTCCGAAGGACTAGACCAACAATTTGATGGGTCCCTCCCAAGTCCCAACTATGAAGAACCTCACTGACCATAAATGTTTGGCCCACTCCTGGGTGGACCTACAAACACAAATCTGCCTGATTGGTGATTTCTAGCCGTTAGATTCGATCATTTTTATATCATGGCGGGCTTGGAACCCATCTATTGGCCTGTTCGCAAAGACCGTGGTAAAACAATCACCAATCAAGCTGATTTTTGGTGTATGGGTTCAACAAGGCCGGGTGGCTAAACATTCATAGATCAAAAGTTTTTCGCAGATGGACTTCTTTTTCGTCCGATTGTGGAAGCCAGAAAAGAATCCATTTCCTGGAATGGCTGATAGATTAGGCCCAATCGGTTGGAAGCTCTAGACATTAGACAAAGCTGCATGTGCACCCAATTGACGGCAGATACGCACCTTGGGTAAGGTGCAGGTTTCGGGCATTCTGTATTCGTTCATAACCCAGTCGGTCTTGCATCCACGTGGCGCTCTCCCCTTGTAAAAAACCAGAGTCTTTTTCAGCCCTAGGATCCTTTTCGGGTCCGACAGGCTTCGTATCGAACGGTCCGAACCAGTAGCCTTCCAAAACCCGTTCTCCGTCGTCCGGTTTGGTCTCCCTCCATTACCATGCTTTCTGTCCCTTGGCACAAAGAAGTACCACTCTCTCTCCCCAATCTTTGCGAACCCTGTAAAATTCCCAAAAGTATGCTCACGTTAAGCCTATAACCATAGTAGCGTAAGATAGCATTTCTAAGTTCTAACACATGAACTGAAATTGAAAGAAAATATAATATACCAGGCAAGTCCCAAGGTTCATGATGATATATATTGAGAAAACCGATTATATCAAAACGGAGTTTTTTCCCGAAAACCATCTTTTTGAGGTAGAAATCGAGGAGCTCTTCTTCTGTTGGGTGGAACCTAAACCCGGGCAGCTCCAGCTCCGGCGTTGTTTTATCCATCGCGTTCGTATCGGTGTTTAGTGGTTTACTGGTTTATGCTTATGTTGGTTGGTTGGTTGGTTGGTTGGTGTGAAGGTTAAGGAAATGCGCCCCCTCTCAAGTCTCAGCCCATCCCCGCTTTATAGAGGGACGGGTAAGCTGCGCGTAGGGAGGGAAGAAAAACAGAAAAAATTTCTTGAGAGAGAGTGTTGTGGGTCCAAAGGTGTACAATGAAATGGAAAATTGAAACTTGAAAGTTTTCTTGAGAGTGGTGGGCCCCACGCGCTAAAGCGGGCCCAATCTCGACAGGCTTGACCGCTTCCATGGACAATGACACGTCAGTGCCCTTGTGGCTTTCTTTTTTCTATATTTTCCGACTTTTCCAAAGCGGTATGATTGTGTCGCATATATAGTGAAAATGTTTGCTCATGGAAGACAACACGCAAGCTAAGGATCAGCCACGTATAGCAGATTTGAAATAATTCCGTCAAAATTAGATGGGCCCTCCATCCCCGACGTATAGATGGCACCTCCGTACCTTGTGTGATGCTTGCGTGAGTAAAAATTTTCCCAGGATTGGACCATTAGGTTCAAAGTTGGAAGATATCCTCAGTCAAAATTCAAAACAAATGAATGGCTATATGACCATCTAATGTGCAGACTTTTCTTTGTAGATATCGTTAAGAGTATAGCTTAAATCATCATTTGATCTTGCTGATTTCAAACGTAAGATAAACACTAATTTGTTCCCAATTTAAAAAAAAACACACGAGTGGCTTTACGTGTGTATTATATTTAATATGACCGAAATGCCCTTGTTTATATATAAGAACATTTAATTTGGGAAAAATTGACAAGATAGTGAAGTTTGGCAACCAAGGGGTAGTTTTGGAAGATTGAAATGCAGGGGTGGTTTTAGAAATTTGATAACCCAAGGGGGGTAATTCTGAAAGATTTCGTTTTAAAATTTTCTGACTTGGTTTTTTAAGATCTTTTTCCTATTGCCAAAATGGTTTTTCATGTCCCCCTTTAATATAAGAATTCCCACCCAAGAAGACACGTCATACATTGATCACCTTATGGAGTAAAACTTATGTCACAACACACAATATAAGCCACGTGGCACACTCTTAGTGGACACTGACTGATTGATGTTTGGCCAGTCCCTTGATGGACCTGCAAGCCAAAAATCAACATGATTAGTGATTTCTAGGCGATTCGATTGAAGTTATTTTAACGTAGGAATTTGAGCATTAGTAAATCACTAATCAGGTTGATTTTTGGTTTACAGGTCCACCGAGGGACTGACCAAACATCCATACGGTCAGTGTCCACTAAGAGTGTGCCATGTGGCTTATATTGTGGGTTGTAACAGAAGTTTTACTCTACCTTCTGCGTTATGAATATAATATAATATGGTGGGATGCGGTCTATAATTTCAATTACTTCCTGGATATTTGAAGAATAATAATGACGTGTTAGCTTTTGGTGATAATGATCATAGTGGCAAGGACAACTCAAATGTATGGTTAGATGTCCAACATGATCTTCATGTGGGCCCCACCAATACTGGATATAAAAATTAGATTTCAGAAATGGGCCGTCTAGCTGTAAATTGTATTATTATTGTATCATTTTCTCTCTCTGTTCTAAGTCTTCCATTGAGCCAAGACTAAAGAAACCACGGACCTGTGTCTAAAGTTAGTGATTCAAAAGTAGCTCCGCGTTTTCTCTTCCCTGTATTAATAATAACAGGCTCTTTATGGTATATATCAACCTTAATTGTTGACTTGAGGTCAAGTCAACTACCCCACTTCGAGAAAGTCTTTCCTTAAGGTGGAAGACCAAGTCTCATCCTCATATATACTTCTTTGTGGCCCAGGGCTTGTCGCTTAAAAGTTGAAAACCCTGTGAGGTCCATTTCTGTGAAATCGGACACTAGTTTTCTTTCCGCTTTCTGTGAATCTTCTCATCTTTCTGGGATATTTTTTATGCCCGTTCTTGGGCCCAACCAAAGTGGGAAGCCTCGTTAATTCGTACTGCCACTTTTCTTTTTTCCTTATTCTAAGTTTTGTAGGTATAGTTAGTCGTTTTAGATGTGTAGGCCCACACATTGATGGATCCACACTACCAAAATTTGCCCGATTGGTGATCTCTAGCCATTGGATCCCAACATTTTTTTTAGGGGTACTCAAATTGAATTGCTAGAGGTCACCAATCAGGTGATTTTTTGGTCTATCGGTCCATTAAGGGTGGACCAATTCGCCATTCGTCTGTGGACCTGAAAGAATATGCTACATTATGCGTTTTTGTGTTCTCTGTAGACGAAATTTTCTTGCTTGTCACTACAAGTGTGTGGAAAAGAAAATCTTCTGCTGTTTTATTCGACAAGTGGGCCCCCTAGAAAATACACTTTCCAACTTTGACCTTACCTCTCGATGTCTCTCTGTGCATCATCAGCAGGGCCGTCTCTACTTTAAGGCCATTAAGGCTCGCCTAAGGCCCCTAGGTAGGAGAACGCCCCGAGTCCAGCCCTATATAGCTCATTTTTCGGGCGTACTGACCACATGGATGACCCATTAGTAGATAAACACACTAAAAATCAGCTTGATTAGTGATTTCTAGCAGTTGGATTTAATATTCAAAAAGGGTGCCAGATATAAATGTACTAAAATTTATGACTAGCAATAAAAAATCAGGTTGATTTTTTTGGTATGGGACTAAACATCCATGCAGTTAGTGGGTCCAAACCAATGTGCTAAGTGGACCACGAGAGTCCTCTACATCGACACATCTAAAGTTTTTCCCTCTCATGGCCCTACTTAGCACATTTTTTTGGGCCCACTAACTACATGGATGTTTAGCCCACCCTTTTTGAATATACAAACCAAAATCAACCTAATTAGCTATCTCTTAGTACTTTTTTTAGGGTCATTGGCTTCAACATGTTTTATCGGTTGTAAATTCAACGGCTAGAAATCATCAATCATCCTGATTTTTAGTGTTTATCCACCAATTGGAGGGCTGAACATCCACGCAGTAAGTGGGCCATAAAATGATCTATATAGGGCCACGACAGTCCTCTACATCTAAAACTTTTCCATAGTTATGTGCCCATCAAGAATAGTTGTTAAATAAAGATTTTCTATTACATAGAGAATTAAATATTTAATTAATATTATATTTGATATCAAAAAGGCTTCATATAGAGTTTTCGCCTTAGGCCTCACCTGGTATCGAGACGGCCCTGATGCTCATATTCTGATTTTTTTTTTTTCTACAGGTGAACCAAAGTGCACCACAAATATCAATTTCCATGAAAATGTTTATAGGATTTTCTTTTATCCGAAATGCATTTTCCAGCTTAACAATCCAAACACAGCTTTAATTGAATAAAGTCGTCCGTAATTAGTGGGGGTTAAATTCTTCTAAAAACTTCCCAATAATGAGGTCCATCATGCTCAATGGAACCTATAGTTGAGTCAAGTCTTGGTTGGGGACAACCCAAGATCTAAAATTGATTGGAGGATATATCCATGTTAAAAAAAAGTAAAAATGGATTATATGGCAACTCTCCACGGCCATTATTTTATTTGCCAAAAAATCCTAGAAAACACTATAACAGACTTAAAAGTTATAATAGCTGTTATTTTGAAAACGGCTGTTATTTGTTATTTTACTGTTATCGATGTTATTTGGAAAAGAAATTTAGAATAATAAAATAATAGTATTTTGACCATTTTTTTCCTATGAATTGATCTGTAGGGACTGTTATAACGGACATAATGGTGATGCTACTTGTACATTATATCGTTGTAACAGTCCAATTTAAACCAAGGTTTATAATGGGCCGTTATAATGGTATAACGGACTGGGGGTGTTTCCGTTTTTCTGCATTGTAATGCTCATGGGCAAAAGCAGAAAATAACGATAATAATGGCACTGAAATTTGAATTTTCAAATTTTCGAAAACAGAAAATAACGACTGCTTTTTCACATTTTTTTCTAGAAAATAACTGCCATTATTTTCGTTATTATGAAAAAATAACAGAAATAATGGCCGTTATTTTTTGAGCGTTCTACCGGTACATAACGTAACAAGGGAGGCTCGAATCCGTTATAAAAGCCGTTATTTTTCGTTATAACGGTCATTTTTTAAACCACGATTTAAACATTTGACAGAGCTAAATGGTCCAAAGACTCCAAATTAATCAATTGCTGGGCCGCCTCCTCTTAGGGGTCCTATTTCCAAAGTAAAGACTTACAGAAGGACCTTGACCGTCCAATCTAGACCTGAAATAGGAAACTTTAAAATATCAAAATGCTTCATAAGCTAACCAGCTTTGGGCGTTACCGTTGTAACGGTGTTATTTAAATCCATGGTCCAATCTCCAAACCAATCAATTGCTGGGCCACGAATAAAACTTCGCACAATACGAGCCACATGGCACACTCTTAGTGGACTCTGACCGTATGGATGTTTGGCCAGTCCCTCGGTGGACCTGTAAACCAAAAATCAGCCTGATTAGTGATTTCTATGTGATTCGATTGAAGTTATTTTCATAGGTTGATTTTAACAGTAGGAATTTGAGCATTATTGAACGTTGGTGCAAAGATCCAAAGGTTGGAAATCACTAATCAGGCTGATTTTTGGTTTGCAGGTCCACCAAGGGACTGCCCAAACATCCATACGGTCAGCGTCCACTAAGAGTGTGCCATGTGGCTCTTATTGTGCGTTGCGACAAGCTTCTTAAGGGTCCTATTTCTAAAAAGTAGACTTACCGAAAGACCTTGACCGTCAAATCAAGACTTGAAACTAGGTAACTTTAAAATAGGGTCAACATTGTACAGGAAGTCCCACGTTCAGAAGTGTCCAAATTCCAGTTTGCTGATTTTTAGTTTGCGGGTCCACCGAGGGACTGGCCAAACATCCATACGACCAGTGCTCTCTAAAAGTGTGCCACGTGGCTCGTATTGTAGGCTGTGATCGGCTTGGAAGGTTTACTCTGGCTTGCGCCCCATCAATGAGCCGGTTATCCAATCAATCAGTAACTGGATCAGATCATTCGTACCTGACCCAATTACTAGCCCACAACATTCATACCCGATCCAATTACTAGCCGGGTCTTACAATGAATAAGACCCAACAAATTTATCAGATCTATTGGGTAATCAGGTATGGGAAATGAGCAGAAAACTAGCCTACCAGGGTACCCGATTCCAACCAGATTATTAATTGCTCAAAATATTAGTTCTACCATGAAAACAGTTCTATACTTCTACCTACACTTTGAAAACCAAGCACATGAATCGGGTCAAATCTGACCCTTAAAAATGTTCGGTAAATTTTGACCCAATTTGGCTTTAAAAGGAGAAAAGCACAGATGATGGGATAGTATTTATTAGAAATAAGAAAATTATGAGAATAATATGATAAGAAATCATAACTGGAATGATGTTTCATAGAATTAACTAGTGTTATTGGCCTATGCTTTAGGGTAAGAAATTAAAAGGAATTTCTTTATAAACAAAGAAATTCATAAAAAAAATAAAAAATAAAAACTTTCATTATAACTATATAAAAATTAAAAGAAAAATATAATTGGACTCCTTGCATATAAAAAATGCTTACAAATTTAACACTATGCTCTAAATATATTTAGTAAAAAAATCTCTAAAAAATATCTAGAATAATTATGTCACCACGTCCTTTAAAAGGGTAATATAATTACATAAAACTAAAATGTATTATTGGCGACTTCATAAATAAGATATTTAAGATAAAAAAAAATTACAATAATATACAATAAGCAAGACATCATTATTAGTTTACAATTTTACATTATAATTCTTAACTAATACGGCCATATAGATCAAATTGATCTTAAAAAAAAAAAGACAATATTTTTTTATCTACATTCATACGTCCATTCGTTCTTAAGAGTGTTCCTCGTAGTCGAGAGCAAAAATTGTCTCAATTTCTTTTTCTTTAGCTTGATGCGCGACTTCTTAAAGCTCCGGATCTTCAAAAAATATATTCATCCGCACTTCTGAAATTCTGATAAGTGATTATGTTACAAAGGATCAGCCGATCATATTATTCTATCTTCATTTGTTGCCCACCAAGCTCTATCGGTCCAAGTGGGTGCTAAAGAACTCGGCAATTGCTGTTAAGAATAACAGATTTGCATCAATTCATCAGGCTATTTTCAATCTGTTATGTACATATAAAATTAGATATTTATTTATTTTAGGAGGATGAAAAAAAATTTGATCTAAATAGGCTCCGATTAATCCGAAAAAAAATATAGATAAAAAAATAAAAATAAAATAGAAATTCAAAGGAGAAGTGGAGGAGACATGCCTACAATTTTTGTGGAAAGCTGTGTAAAGATCCCTGATGTTTTATCCATCAATGTACAATTTTTGTCTAATTAAACAAAAAAAGAAAACAATAATAAAAAAATAATCTAAAAAAGAGAAAACATATACAATGAGACAAAAAAAAAATACATGGTCAATAAGTTGATTAGCCCGCATCAATGTAGAGGGTCAATAAGTTGATTAGCCCGCATCAATGTACAGAAATTTTTTGCTCCTGCGTCTTTTGCTAGGAGACGTTTCAGCCATTGGACAATGGAGGGAGTGATTTTATAAAGAAAGTAGAGATATTTTAGGAAGTTTTAGGTAAAAAAAAGTATAAATCGATGTTTTATGAAAGCGTTGAGACATTTTAATGAAAATTTTAAGAAATTTTAAGAAAACAAAGAGATATTTTAAGAACGAAAAACGTTTTAAGAAACCAAATAAACGTTTTAAAAGTGGAGATAGACGTTTTGGATAGTATGTAACAGTTTTGGAATAATATACAATTAATGTAACACATTCAATTTTGATATAATCATTAATTGTATTCAACTTAATGTGGAGGAGAGAGAAGGACGTTGCCCACTTCTCTGCTATAGTATAGATATATAGATAGATATAGATTTGGAGATCTTCCCATGCAAGGCCAGTTGTCGATCGCCTTAATCTCTTTCTTTTTTGTCAACTTACTCCTAATTTTCTTCCTCGTCGGGTCTTGTGGGTTATGGCCGAGCCGGAGTTTGATGTCCCCCAAGACTTCAAAGTTTGAAGCTCCCAAAATACCATGTGGAGTACTCTTTAGAACCCACTGACCTTATGAACTTTTGGTCCACCTCTTGATGAATCTATATGTCAAAATTGGATTTAGAATTTTAATTTGTGCAATTCTTAGCCATTGGATTTGAGCATTATTTTATGCTAAAATATAATTGTTGGAATTCATCGATCAAGCTGATTTTTGGTATGTAGGTCCAATAAGAGGTGGACCAAACATCCATAAAGTCAGTGGGCCCTAAAGTGAGCTACATGTAGCGTTTCTCTTTTTTTTTTTTTCTCAAGTAGACTTAGTGTCGCAACTCAAGCGGGTTGGGGGTCAACTCTAGTCCAACCCAACCTTAAAGGCTGTACGTCAACCCTTGGATTGGGCTTAGATTTTCAAACTCTATCAGGTTGGTCAATTTCTTAATTCTTTTTTATTGGTTGGTAAGATTGTTAAATTTTTTTCATATTAAAATAATTTATTGATCAATACAATAACCGTTATGCTAACCATTAAATAATAGGTTCATTTCCAATACCTCATGGAAAAAAAATGATATTTTCATAATAAGAAAAAAATTTCATTGACTCAAATGCACGATAAAAGTTATTAAAGAAATAACAAAAAACAATCGTCATAGAAAACACGATATTTTCAATATCAACTAATCTTATAAAATGCCAAAATGTAGTTTTAAGTGCATTTTGTAATCTTACATAAGGGTTATAGTTTGTTAAGGACGAACATCCATGGGTTGCTGCATTTGTCAAAATGTAGAGTGGATGTTTGTCGGTATACTAATACACATATGTAGTTTGTATGTCGGGTTCGGGTTGGGTCGGTCTGGGTTGAGCCTCAACTTGATCGCGTGAGCAAAAATCCAGTGGGCAGGCCGCAAGTTGAGCTGTCTGACCCAACCAGGAGGCTAGCCCACAACCCCTCTTAACGGGATTGGCCAGGCCGTGGGCTCCAATCTAATACCGAAGCCCGTCTTGGTTGCATGGTTGGCTGGGCAATCTCGAAAAAAATGGGTCGGGCACGGCCAAGAGGCCAAATCTACACCCCTAGGGATAGACCTATTTCGTCGTATTTTGCGATAGTCAGAATCGTCATTTGTATCTACGGACTTTATTGCTTCGCAAACGAGAGTTCTAAAAAACGTCCATCCAACGGCCAAAAACCGTTGTTTAAGCCCAAAAATGACGCCTTTTTTTATGTGGTGTGGAACCCGCTGCTCTTGCTTTATCTAAATCTTCCTCAATCTCTCTTTCCCCTAAAGATTGTTCACTGGTCTCAACTTCAAAGTTGATGTCAAGATAATTTTAACTCTTCATAACTCCAGCTTATGCTAATTGTTAAGGAAGTCATCAGCTCTACACTTGATTTTTAAACATTTGGATCCCTTTCTCTCACTATTCTTTGTTTGAACTGATGCTCTAATTGTGGGGAGAGAGCGAGACTGGTCTATTTAAGACCAACTCCAGTCAAGCCGGAGCCCAGCGTTTTTATTCGGTTGGCCTCAAGATTAAGACCCACTCCAGCCCACTAGGCTTGTACGGCCCAAGCCCAGGGTCTAGGCATACAATGGGCTGATCTTAAAGGCCGATTGGGCTATACCATTCCTTCCCAATTTGTCACGTGGCTCATATTGTGGCCGGTCAGCAAAGTTCTACTCAAAGGACTGGGAAAAATCTAGTATGTAAATTGCTACATACTTTTAGAGTATGCAAATGTGGCCAGAAGGTGCCACGTAACAACCAAATCCTCAACCTATCCGTTAACCAGGGTTAACCAGGTTAACCGGGAGTTAAGTTGTTATGTGTCGCTATGTGGCCATTTGCATACCCTAAAGTCTAAACCAAGGTTTAAAAAATGGCCGTTATAACGAAAATAAGGGCCATTATTTTCCGTTATAAAGAAAATAACGACCGTTATTTTCTGGAAAATTTTGTGAAAAAAATGGCCGTTATTTTCGTTATTTTTCCATTTTTGAAATTCAAAATTTTAATTTCAACGCCATTTTTTCTGTTATTTTCCATTTTTCCCGTTTTTGCCCCTGAGCATTTCTTCGTTATAACGGAAAAAACAGTAACGCCCCCAGTCCGTTATACCGTTCTAACGGTCCCCTTTAAACGTTGGTCTAAACTACCTAACTGTTGGGGGAAGAAATCATGATACAGACTTCTGTATCCAAATTTTGATGGAGAAGCCCCTCAATTTGCCATGCTTTAGGGCCTACTGGCCCCACGAATGTTTGGCACACACCTTGATAGACCACCACATTAAAAATCAGTGTGATTAGTGATTCCTAGCCTTTGGATTTGAGAAGTTTCATCATGGGCTTGGAACCAAGACATAGTCTGGGATCATAAAGCCCATGATGAAAAAGTGCTCAGATCATATGACTAGAAATCTCTAATCATGCTGATTTTTGGTGTGTAGGTTCATCATAGTGTGGACCAGACATTCAGGGGCAAGTGGGCCCAAACGTGTCTACTACGTTGCAATTTGAGGGACTTCTGCATCAAAGAACAGTCGTAACTGTTTGCAGAGAAAATTTTAGAAGCAGTGAAGCAGGGGCCAATCATGTGTAGAAGCAGATTTCGGGCACGTGGAATTCGACAAAGAAGCTGACACTTGCCACAGGTAGAACTTTGATTACGGAATACGGACGGATGACGGATCCCATTATGAGCCACGTGACACATTTTTTGAGACCACTGATTATATGGATGTTTGGCCCATCCCTAGGTGGACCTATATGCCCAAATTCATCCTGATTAGAGATTTATGACCTTTGGATTATAGTCTTTTTTATAATTTAGTTTAAGCCATGGGATTTCAAGAGTTATCTGGGGTACGAGATCCAAAGGTTAGAACTCACTAATCAGGATGATTTTTGGCATGTAGACCCAACTAGGTATAGACCAAACATCTATACGGTCAGTGGTCTCTAAGAATATTCCACGTGTCTCATACTGTGGTCCACTAATTAACGTTTGGGTTGGACGAATCTTTCCTAACTTCCTAACTAAAACTTCATCTGTCCGTTTAGTTTCCCCCTTCGATTGATCGAACCGCGAAAGACTCGAATTGATCGAAGCTCCCTCTTCTTCATTGCAGCAGCAGAGGAGATGAAGATCACGGCCCTCTTGGTTCTGAAATGCAATGTGGATCCGGGATCCGATCCAATTATTCTTGCTAACGCATCGGATGTGAGCCAGTTCGGGTACTTTCAGAGGACTGGAGTGAAGGAGTTTATAGTCTTCGTCGGACGCACCGTCGCCAAACGGACCCCGCCCGACCAACGCCAATCTGTTCAGCACGAATGTTAGTCTTCGGATCCGTCTGATAGGTCCTCCTCTACCGCTCTAGAGTTTCAATTTCAATCCCAATTCTTGTTGATGGTATCTGTTATCCTTATTTCGCGTTCAATCTTCGATTCTTATTGGTTCGGTTTAGGAATTTTGCTTGTTCTTTGTTCTGTAAAGAGCGATTTTTATCTTTTTTGGGAGATTTCATATTTTGTTTTGGACTGGGAGATCATCGGAGGAGATGGACTTGTAAATTGAATTTATGTTTGTTTTGTGTTCGTATTTTAGAATACAAGGTGCATTCTTACAACATAAATGGACTCTGTGCCTTGGGCTTTATGGATGACCACTACCCCGTACGGAGTGCGTTCTCTCTTCTCAACAAGGTAAAATCAAGTTTGTTCCCCATTGAGAATTAGCTTGCTGAGAAGGATGTGTTGGAATCAATATATCATATTTGGTTGTAATTCACATACCATAGGGTGCCTACGGCCATTTTGTTCTTGTTGGAAATTCAGGATAGACGTATATTCGGAATAATTTAATTATGATATAAGAAATAGAAATGAAAATCAGAAAACAGAAATTGAGATGGACAAACAAAAATAGCAAGACATAGAAGATGAACTCATCAGTAGAGGCACCGTGAGAATAACATTCTCCTTAATGTGATTAGACTCCCCCTGATCGGTTAGAACCTCAGTACTTTAATCTTCGCAGGCGTTCACCTTTATTACTTCAAGTACAGAATATGAAGAATCAAACCATTTGTGGATGTACTCTATAATAAAGAAAAAACCAAAGAGGGGAAGAAGATAAGCTTTCTATAAAACAATAATCTCTGTTCTCGTATATATCAAACCTTCTCAAACCTCTCTTTATATAGAGCTAAGGATGAATGGTTGTAAAATTAGCCCAAATAAATCTCGTTAAGGGCTAAACAATAACAATAATAAATATATTAAGTAGGATGAATGGTTGTAAAATTAATTAAAGACATTTATATTAAAGAGAAGGAAAGTCAAAAGTTTTTAGCCCAAAAATATATGTGGACTTACAAGAGCCCACAGCCCACGACCATGACCCGACCCAACCTGGCTTGGCTCAGTGCGTGCGCTTGTGTGTGTGTGTGTGTGTGTATGATGTACGGTTGCCCAATGGGCACAAAATTGGAAAATCCAAGGGCTCTACCATTTAGGGCCCACTCTCATTTTTAAATACTCGATGATCTACACACTCCCAAGCAATGTGGGACTAGAAGTTTTTTCAAAACTTTTTACTTCCCTCCAAAATTTTCAATTCAAAATCCTTTTTAAAATACAAAAGCAATGTAGGTAAAGGTCCTAGGTTCAAAACTCCTTAGGACACTTTTTTGCTGTAATAATTTTATTCAAACATCTATTTAACAATCCCCCACATGAATAAAATTTTACAAAATCAAGGTTAAAATTGGAAATGTCTTGCATCGGTAGACTTGAACCTTTACTTAGTGTAAGTTGATCGGGTTTACTAGTTGTCCAATGAACTACAATCTTGAACTTTTCAACTTTATATTGTAAACCGAAACAATAGAATAGTATACAGCTTTCCTTATCTACATTAAGGTTCTTACAATTGTGCTCATTCCGGCCTTGAGCATTTCCCAGGTATTCATGAGTATTCCAAAGAACCGGCCTAAAGTCTCATAGAAAACAGCCCCACTTCCACACACATGTAGGTGCTTCTATCAATAGTGCCATGTAAATCGTACACTCTACTAGATTTACTAGCTATATAAAGCATTGAGTGTATGTGACTCAACCTCCACACGACACAGGTAGTACTAAGACACCATAGGGATGGGTTTGGAGTATAACTCCTATATTAGTACCCTCAAAAATCACTCAGACAATTTGTTTTCCTATTGAACCTGGATCTTGAGATCTCCAGTCACATAGGTTGGTTTCATTATCGGTGATTTATTATCTATAGGCTTAAGTCTCACCCCCCTCGATGTACTCAGAACCATATCTCTCGTCAATCCGTTTTGTGGAGGGTGAATTCAAGATTGTTGTTTGATGCTTGATCCACTGTGCACAAAGGATCACGAATAATATTCAGCGAAATATAAATAATAAACTAAAATGATAAATTAAATAATAAAAGAAAATGTAAAGAGACGCCATGCTTACATGGTTCGTTGCCGATGATGGTCTGCAACTACATCCATGGGGCTGTTGATTACCGATTGACATTTCACTATGCAAAATGGTGAAATATAAAGTACAACGGCCAGAACTTCCCTTATGTTTTCTTTCTTAGTTTTACTCTCTACAATACATGACACTCTGTAATGTCTTCTACTATCGTTTATAGATTTTCCCCCTTCCTTTTCCTCTCTTCCATGATCCTCTTATTTATAAGCCTTCTCTTCTGATGGGTTGATTGACGCCACCGAAGTACTGGCGCCAACCGACGTTATCATGCCGTTCATCAGCCGTACGACACGTTTTTCGAGGTTTGTCGAAACTCTTCTCTCTTGATAGATCTTGATTTTTCCTTGTTTATAGTATTTTTTTGAGCCATTTTGATGATCTTAAGACCCTTCTCCGAAAAATCGTGTTTTATGGTATTGTGAGCCAGCCCAAAATCCGATCTCTTGGGGGTTTCTTGTTTGGTTTTTTTGCTCGGATTTGGTCCTCTACTATTGTAGGAACCTATAGGATCCATCCATGTACTGATCCATGGAGGATTGAAGTTGTGTTGAAGATTTCTTCACCCTATAGTTACCTTCGGCTCCCTCTTTGTGCCATTCTATGTGGCTGCAACATCCAGCAGCACTTAAATCCTTTTTTGGTTTGTTTTGCTGATCCTAGTGACGCTTGATCGACAGTCCTTGATGCTTATTTGGCCTTGGTACTCCCTCTTGGACTTTGTATAGCTCGTTTTTGGGCATCTTTGTTGTTTTTTGTGGTGGAAATGGCTACCAATCTCCTACTGATTTGGAAATGGCTACCGACCCTCCTACTGTCTCTACTAGAGGGTCCTCTGGGAGCACCGAAGCTATTTCAAGTGGTGCCGGAGGTCAAATGGTGACTCATGTGAGTTTTGAGAATCCCGTTACTTCTGTTAAGCTAAATGGGAAAAATTATCTGGAGTGGTCTAGGGCAGCTCGGATGTATATTGGTGGCCACGGGAAATTGGGACACATTAACGGGCGTATCACTGCACCTGAGACTGCAGCTGATCCTTTTTCAGAGAAATAGGAAACAGAGAATCTCACCATTATGTCATGGCTTCTCAATTCATGGAACCACACATTAGTCGTGATTTTTTATTCATGGATACAGCCAAGGCCATATGGGACATCGCTTTTCAGACTTACTCCCAGCAGTAGAATTTGGCCCATGCCTTTCAACTTCGCCAGAGTATCTCTCACCTCTAGCATGGGGATAAGAGCCTATCCGATTACTTTAGTCTGCTTAGGAGCATGTCGGAAGAGCTCGATTATTATCAGACATATCAGCCTAGTTGTACAGGCACTCTCTGTGTTACCCGACATCGGAAATTGGTCAAGGAAACAAGGATTTTCGAGTTTCTCGTGAGGCTTAACTCGGAGTATGAGCTAGTTCGTGTTCAAATTCTTAGTCGTGACTCACTTCCCTCCCTCAGTCAGGTTTGCTCCTATGTTCAGAGTGAGGAGAGTCGTCGTAGTGTGATGACCCCAGTCTCCGTACCGGACAGATCGGCTCTTGTGTCTGTACCTACTACCTACTACTCAGCGCCATCAGAAGAACCGTGCCTTACTCCTTCTATGGCACTATCTGCACCTGCATCTACACCCTCCACTGGGCGATTTTCTACTCAGGAACGACCCAAATGTGACTACTGCGGCCGTCTTGGACATATGAAGGCTAGGTGCTAGGAGTTACATGGTCGATCTCCCCACCTCACCCATGCAGCTACATCTGCTGCTAACAGTGCCACTTCGGAGACTTCTATTTGTCTTCCCCAGGATTCACCTACTTGGACATCACCACCTGTGGCTACTCAGGGTTCGCCATCCTGCACTATGCCTGTGCAACCATCTAAGATCGACAACCTCCGGAGTGTATGTGTATGTTACCTCGCACTCCCCATGTATCAAGTTTCAGTCCGATACGTTTCTTTTACCTTGTTGTTTCCTAGAAACATGCCTCTTTCTTCCCACATAAGAAACATGCTTTATTTTGCCATGTGGGATTGGGCTACTGAGCTAAGACTTGCCACACCAAGAGAAGGTCAGGTTCCAAAACATGTGGACCCTTTTGAGCCCACCACCTCAGATGCCATGTGGAACTTCTTTTGGCCTCTGTCTGTAGAGAGAACCCCTCCCCATATTTATGAACCAAAAACTAGAATCTCATCACAAATGGCTCTCAAATATTCTCATACCATAATTCGTAGTAGGAACTGTTAGATAAATGTTTGATTAGAATTATTAAAGACAAAGAAGTGTTCTAAGGAGTTTTGAACCTAGGACCTACATTATTTTGTTCTAATTGGAGTTTTTAAAGCAAAAAGTGTCCTAAGGAGTTTTGAACCGAGGACATATACCTACATTGCCTTTGTTCTAGAAACTTCTATAAAGGATTTTGAATTGACAATTTTAGAGGGAAATCAAAAGTGCTTTGATACATCCTTACTTGGTGACATGGCAGGCGGCAGGCTAGAGACCTTGGAGACTCCCATTAGTAGTTGCTTTAATTAGTAGTTACATTAGTTGCTCGTTGCTTTAATTAGTAATTTCCTTAGTTGCTTTGATTAGTAGTTACCTTAATTAGTAAGATTGCTTGCTTAATAAGAGTCTTTTGAGATATTTGTTAGATTGATAGAAAGTTGCTAAATCTGGGGGCTGTTACTATTATTGTGGATTAGTAACAATTATATTGTAATGGAGTTGCCTTTGAGGATGTTTAGTGAAGAATTTCCCAACGTCTTGTCTATTAGCAAGAGAGGCATGTCCATCCTCTGATTTGGGCACGTTACATTTATTCATTCGATCTAGATCCGTATCAACTGGTATCAGAGCATCGATCCTTCTATGCCCAAGCACAAGATGGACGATCGTGTGTTGTTTTTGGAGCTCGTCATGTAGGGAATCAATGAATCCATGGAGGCAATGCGAGTTCGGCAAGGTGAATCCTTCGTGCATCTTCGCAAAACATGCGAATCAATGGAAGTCCTATGTTCGCAACAAGACATGAGTCAATGATCTTATGGGCAGGAGGGAAGCCGTAACCTTCCTTCTCGCATGGACCAGGGTGAGGCTGAATCTTCCAATGGAGGCCGATCCATTCAAGCGAGGTATGGACGAATCGATTTACCTCGTTTTGTTGGCACGGATCCAACAGAGTGGATTCATAGGGCGGAACAATTTTTTTGCTTCCAAGAGACATTGGAAGAGGAAAAAACGCTCCTCGCCTCATTCCACATTGAAGGAGAAGCCAATCAGTGGTTTCAATGGTAAGAGAAAGTGTACCGCAGGATAACGTGGTCCTCATTCGTTGAGGCCTTGCTCATTTGCTTCAGACCTTCCGATTTCGAAGACTTCCATGAAGCCCTTTCCAAACATAGTCACAAAGTCAGGATTCGGCAATAAATCGGCAAAGGGTCAAGTCGGGAAAATTCAGATAAATTTGGTAAAAATCGACAAAAATCGGAAAAAGTAAAAAAAATATATCATGGCATTTTTCAAGTTATAAATGTTGTTTTTAACAAAACACATTTATATGGTGAAAAGCACATCTATAATTCCATAATAATAATTCATTAACTCATAACTCATAAGCATGATATATCATTCATAATTCCAAAATCGGCAAAATCGAAATCATAAGGGGAAAAAAATGGGTCTCAGTCGATTAATCGGCAAAATTCGGCAAAATCGTTGATTAATCGGCGAGTTTTTTTATTAATCGGAAAGTAATGGTAAAAATAACATCTCAATATTTGATGAGGAATAGGAAGGAAGTGACCAGAGGTGGTATGAGTAAAGATAAGCCTAAGGTAACTTATGGGATTGTTTACTAGGTATTAGAATCTTCAATGAATTCTTCTCAAGCCTGTACACATGGAATGATAAAAAATGAACAAGGCTAGCAGGGAGACAAAAAAGTGCAGTCATGGTCCTCATTTGAAACCATTGTGGTGCTGCCTTTTGTATGTTTTTTAGGTTACGGAAGTTCTCAATCTGGTAGTTAAGATTTATCCAATCAGAGTGAACTTTGGTTCATGGTAACTCTCCAATAGATGGCCCAAAATTTAGGCAGTCTGGGTAGACGAACAAGTGTACCTGCATGAACTTAACAAATCCCGTATGAGATGAGAATGAATCCTAGAGTGGCAATTCAGGAATTCAGGCCTCTAAGAGAATTCGTTGTTTCAAATATAAAAAAAAATACAATAATTTGTCCAACCATAAATCATGAGTGCTACTACAATGAGTACTATACCATATTACCATTTCCTAACAATCACTGATGTCGTCAAAACAGTTGTACTAGCAAGTATTATATATCTATGGGAGCAGATTCTCTCCACAGACAGAGATGAGAAGAGCTCTCCAAAGTCAGGGGAGTTCTTACATGTGGCAGCTGAGGTGGCAGCCCACAAGTGTCCATTTGTATGTTACCTCACGCTCCCCATGTAGCAAGTTTCAGTCCGATACGTTTCTTTTGTTGACAGGTGTACCCTTTATGTTGTAAGGGACCATGTACATTTTGTAAGGGCATTTTTGTCCATTGTATTTCTTATATATAATGAAGAGTAGGGAGTCATGCCATTACTTTTAAAGCTTTTGATGGTGGACAGGTAACAGATAAATACTGCTTCATGCCACTCGTACAAATTCCTCATTAATTCATTGTTAGTGCTCTTTTAGAATTTTCGTACATGTAGACGAAATGATGAATGCACAACAAGGCTACTCATAAAACATTGTGCATGTGTTTATTATCTACTTGATAGCATGATGGAAGGATGATAAACAATTAAATGTTGGTTAGGTAATAGATGAATATCAGAAGAATTTTGGTGATTCTTGAAGGACTGTACAGGCGGATGCCACTCAGCCATGGCCCTATTTGAATGAGGCTTTAAACAAATTTCAGGTATTTCTCTACTTTTTTTTTTCTCATTTTAGTAGCTAAATGATGGGACAGAATACTGGCACATTTCCATCATCCATTCTCATTTTAGTATACACTAAATGTAATTTATTACGGATGAAGCTTGCTGTTGTGATAGGTGTCTTGTGTTCTGCATGAAATACCCAACGTGTGCCCCCTGCCTGGGGGTCCGTGAGCGGACCCCACAGCCACCAGGGCCAATGGCATTTTATGTCCGTACAAGTTTGCACAGTTTGTGTTCGGGTACAACTTGTATTGGGGGTACTTTGGGTATTTCATTGTACCATAGATTATATATTCTCTAAAGGGGCATTGGGGTTTCACTTGTACATTGAGAGAGTGAGAGAGAGGAAACTATTGTAAGCCTAATTCTTTAGAGATAGTGAAAGAGCTCTTCTCATTTGTGGACGTAGGTACACTGTTGTACCACGTAAATTTGTTGTGTCTGTTTGATTGATCTTTTCGGTTCTCTCTATTTTTGTTGGTTCGTGGAAGGTCGATTTTTCAACACTTGCCTAGGATATGAGTTTTGATTTCTCTCTCTTATTTTTTTTTTTCTTTTTTTTTTTCACTAAAGATAACCAGAAAGCACTTATTTCTTTCTCCAGGACCCTGCGGAGGCTGATAAGTTGTTGAAAATCCAGAGGAATTTGGATGAAACCAAAATTATCCTTGTGAGTATTGAGTTATGGTCTGCATCGTTTAAGTAATATATTTATTTCCTAATCGGATTCCTTTTGCTGTTGTGATGCAACTTTCATTGTAAAATAAAATATGGTTCACATACACATGTATTGTTTTGGTCAGTTATTAGTTTTGGTGTGATGTCTTTCCCTACATGTTTGAGTCTATAGTTTTGGAGGGGTTATCAGGTTTCCTTGAGTTAACAAGGGCACTATCAATGTGGCCAATTCAGAGGGTTGGCTATTTGGCACGTCAACCCACCACATGTTGTGAAAATCATCACTACCGAACATGCCTGTGAGCACATTGGCTAAGTGGAGAATTTCTTGCTGGTTGAGCATGCTGACTGTATATTATGGGCAACTGAGGTAACTTTGTAGAAGTCTTAACAAGTTATAAGAAGTTGACTAAGTGGCAATTTGTGTCCTTATGACGTGCCATGTACTATAAACGTGGAAACCTACTAATTGTCTTCAAATCAGAGTTAAGGGAGAAAGCTGCTTAAAATTTTGCTTCTGCTTTCTGTCTCAGTGGATTGATAGCATCAAACTCCAACAAAACTTTTTATATGCTCTATACTCCATATGATTGTTACTATTAGTTTTAGGTTATGATATATGGGAACAGCTATAGGTGGGCCATGTGTCAACATGTATAAAATGAGAGAGCAGTAATATTTCTTTTTTAAGAATTTTCCTCCCACTTGCCAATTATTCCCGTATCTGTTAGCTTTTAAGCCATATTTAAGAACTATCTGTGGGACACCCCTCTGAAATTATATAAATATCCATATCGACACTAGACAGTCATGTCCATTTCTACAAACTAAGCGTCTGCATGGGTGTTCAAGAATTTTAGTCAGTGGAAGCTTTTCAAATGGAGGTTTTATGCTTCTTCCAGCATCACCCAAAGTTGTATATTTGGTAGGTAAAGTTAGAAGTCGTGCATCAACCTTGTGACCAGGCATCAACACATAGCAATTTCCAGTTGACTGGGTTCAACCTGTCCAAACTTCAGTGTGAGCAAGTGCAGTTTTCTCATTAAAATATACGACTGTTCTTCTCATTCCTTGATTCTATTTGTCACATGCGTGGTAATATCTTCATCCAACTGCTAATTTAGGCCGATGCTGTTGAGTTCAATCTTTGGAGTTTTATAACATATTCCTCTTGCTCATTCATATTGATTTGGGTAGGAAAACTAATTGCAGCTTTGGATTGTTTCACTGATATATTGCTTTTATCTTTCTTGCTTGTTCTTTCAAATTTTTTATTTTTTATCCTCTCGATACAGCATAGGACTATTGATAGTGTGCTTGCACGAGGTGAGAAACTAGACAGCTTAGTTGAGAAGAGCTCAGATCTGAGTGCAACATCACAGGTACATATGTATTTGCCACCATGCATCCAAACATTATGCATCTCTCATTCCAAATACACTTACATGCATGCATACATACAATACAGATATATATGCTCATATAGACCTACACACATACATATCTTTGTCTGCCAAGTTGTGGCCAGTTCCATTTTTTCTAAAGCTTGCAAGAAGGACAAATGTTTTAAACTGGGAGATTTCCATTTCTTTTGCTGTTTATCTATGACATTAATGTATTTTAAAGGCCAATTGTGTGCTAGCACCGGTGGTATGTTTATATAATACCACCTCAATGCCATTTGTTGGACATGGGAATAATGTCAAGATTAAAAGGTTTTGAGGTCGTTATTTTCATATCCCATTCATTGAGTTGCTATGATTTTAACTTACCACTGGGTTGTGACATATTTACTATTTTAAATGAAAATAATAAAGTACTTTATTTTTTTGTAATCAAAATCAATAAAGTACTTAGTTAATGATTTGTTCAAAAGCATTCACTGGTACATATCGTAGATTCGTAGGGGATTATATAATACGGTGCTCGGCAGGCCCACCAATGGGAAATGCTAGCCATCTGATTAGTGCGTCCTCTTGTGAACTGTTTTTGACTGTCCAGTGGCAAGTGGTGGTTTTGATTGACAGGATTGTCCAACCAGTGCAACTAACTGGCTATGTAGATATGGTGAATGTTATGGTGCATGTGCCAAATCAGTTATAGGCACATGCACTGGGTGGCATAGAGATGGGATGCTGCAATTGTTGGTGGTGCTAAGCACAGAATTATGCACACCCGCACACATATGTAGATATGGTGAATGTTAGAATGCATGCGCATTAGTTAATTCAGTGATGTTCCCAGGAGTTGACACACATTTGCCCAGGTAGTATAGTCACATACAGTGGTTGGAGAACAAGGAGAGGATCATAGAACTCCAAATGCTCCAAAATGACAGAAGCAAGAATGCTAACGCAACCTGATGCGTGTATATGCATATATATTTTCTTACAATACTATTGGTGTCACTTTTCTCTGCGGCTGCATATCCTGTCCCTGTGTATGCGACATGTGCTCCAACTAGGATGTCTAGGGTCTTACACCGCAAAGGACCCAATCCAATATCCACACTTGTCGGGCATGTGTGCAGGGTGGCGAAAAGTACCATTCAAAAGGTCCCACCTTGGAGATGTTCTATGCAAAAGCCAATCTGATCAGACGACCATAACTAATTGATCTATAGGCTATTTTCTGCACCTTTAGTACCAGTGTTGCTGTTGGGCTTATTGTCTTAACTATTATGTTTGTACACACTAGGAAGACTTTAATGGTGACACAGAATGACTTGGTGGTGCATTTTGTTGCAGATGTTTTACAAGCAAGCGAAGAAAACCGACCAATGTTGTACCATACTATAGGCTTGTGGGACGTGGAGCCACAATGGCGGTTTGGATCCTGAAGGTGAGGGTGTTCAACTGTGTGGGGCGAGAAGACGACTGAATGAAGTGGCGGTAGTCTGTCTTTTATATCATGTGCTCAAATGTGGCACTTGCCACGATTTATCGGGCTTCTCTGTATTCTTTTTCTTTGTATATCATTTATTCAATCGTGAAGTTGTAATTACAATCTCCAGACCATCGCTATGAGGAAACTCGTTTCTCATTTAAACTGGTGTTTCTCAGGAAACTCATTTTCGTTTCCATTTCCCATTTCTCGAGAAACCTCTTCGGAAACACACACACACCCTGCCTCCTCCCCCCTTCTTTGTTGTTTTGTCTTCATCATAAATCAACTTGTTTACTTTAATCATTATTCCTTATCGAACAAAAACAAAATTAAAAAATTGACTATCACATTATTTTTGTGGTCAGCAAAATATGAACAAAAGGTACAAATATTACATTAGATTGGATGGTTAAGATTGCCCTGTAGGTTAATTTTTGACAGAAAATCTCTTATGTTGGCCCCATACAATGGCGAAATGGTGGTATATAGAGAGGTAGGGACCCTGTTCAATGGGTACCTGATGTTTTCCATGTCGTTTCCCTCACCAAACCCTAATATAATTCATAGAAATAAGAGGGAAGGAGGGAGGATAGCTGGAGTGAGTTGAGTATCAGCCAGGTTTATGGAGATGATTCATCCTGTGTGGTCGTTTTGAGCCATTTTATGATACAAAATTTTGCTTCAGAAGTCCCTCAAAGTGCCAAATGGCAGTCTTTCAGGTCACTGATCCCACGAATGATTGACCCACAACTTGGTGGATTTATCCAACAAAAATCAGCGTGATTGATGATCTCTAACCATTGGACTTGAGCACTTTTTTTTATCATGGGCTTCATGACTGCCTATAAGTTGGTTCTAAGCCCATGATGAAAAAGTGCTCAAATCCAAAGTCTATAAATCACCAATCATGCTGATTTTTCGTGCATAGGTCCACCAAGTTGTAAGCCACACATTTATGAGGTCAATGGGCTGGAAAGAGTATGGCACGTGTCATTTTGAGGGACTTCAGTATCAAAAATTTATACTATATCACAGATTTTTTTCAAGTTATTTCTTTCCTTGTGTAGGAACTGAGAATGTTTGACCCATCAAATCATGGGGTCCTACCCCTTGTGCTTCGTCTCTATGGGGTATGGGCTGAATTTAACCGTAGCTAGTGGAGGGACATAATACATACAAGAGTTCAGGACCGACGTCGATCAGTCTCCAGCTTGGTGACTGTATCTCTTAACCCAAGATCAGATCATGTGGCATGTGTGCAAGGGTTAGACCCCAATCCTATGTGAGCCCGCACAATGTTGGGAAAGCTGGAATTAGTTGCGCTGCTAGGAAATAAGAATTTGGTAAATTAATGAAAAGGTAATAGTGAGAACTAGTAGTAGAAGTAGCCAAGAAGCAAAAAATATATCTTCAATAAAATCGAAAGTAAATTTAAGGACTTATCGGTAGAAGCATATCTTAGACGCTGTCCTTAAGGTAAGTTGACGCCCACTACAAGTTAAACCCTGATGCGATTGGTTATGTCAGACGTTCACTTCCCAAAATACATCTATCCTTCTTTCTTAGATTTTAGCACAAAACAAGAAAGAATCAACCCTTTGTGGATGATTTTTGAAAACAGAGATAATGAGTGAGGGGAAAGCTTTCAGTCAAAAATTGTTCACAGATAATTTAAGTATTTTTTTCTAAATGTTTTTTTTTTTTTTTTTTTTGTGTTGCATAGTTGTACTCATTTGACATAAAATTTGGAGACCCAAAAGCTCTATCCTTAGGGCCAACTGTCATCATTATATACTCAAGGACCTCCTCATTCCCATCAGTGGTAGAGTCAGGAAGGGGCCAGGGGGACACGTGCCCCCCTTCCCAACTTTGAATATCAGTCAATGCCCCCTTAGGGTCTTCAATGCCCTTATAAATAAGTTGGACTAGGGTCACACTCAAAGGGTTCCGGCCTTACCCGCCCCTAGCAAATCATCTATGTTTTATTTATGTTTTTAAATTATATTCCATAAACCAATGCACTTAGTGCAATTTTTTTTTTTTCCAAAAAACAACACACTAAGTACGTTGTATATTCAAAACTAAATTAAGTTGGCTTTTTTTAAATAAAAAAAATGGGTTGTTCTAAGGTCATTTGTCATTGAACACTTAAAGTGTCTAACTATTAATGAGAGTTCTAGACTACCGAGGGAATCTAACCCTTTTTTGAAAAATAAAACATACAAAAGAAATGGAAAAAACCACTTGGCATGGTCTCCCTGTTTTCTTAGGTTCACATGTCCGGCATTGTTGGTGATACTACAATTATCCCAATAAGATATAGTTTTGGGCAATTTTCAAACAATTGAGCCATTCCAAAATTATTAATAGCCTAAAATCATTCTTATTTTGAAAAATTTAAGAATGGTTCAAAATCGTTTTAAAATGACTTTTTTTTCTAATGTAAATTTATAACATATCATTTATTTTATCACGATTTTTAAAAAGACTAAGGGGCGTTTAGATCACCAATATTCAAAAAATATTTATTTTAAAAAATAACTTTTCTGAAAATATATTTTTGAAAATGTGTTTTTCTTAAAATGGTCGTCATTAATGCAAAATATCTTTTATCTTCTTCTAGTTGGCCCCACCAATATAATGTCTTAATTTTTTTTGGAAGAGGACTTCTACCAAAAACTATTTCTTTGTTTATTATGTTCTTTGAAATAGCAAAATTTAAAAACGAGTTTTTTTTTTTTTACTTGAAATTCAGCTATTTTTTATAAACACTTTTTGGCTTTAAAATATATTTTTATGAGATAAATAATTTTAAAAAAATGCCCGTCCAAACAATCTATTAATTTGGAAAAAGACTTTTCAAGTCTAAAAATGACGATCCAAACACCTAAAAGATTTTATTTTCAAACCTTAACAGTTCACCTTTGTAACGAAAAAATTATGATCATTCATTGAAAAATCTACATAAATTAAACTGAGGAAACACGTTAATAAGCCAAGTGCATTATAAAAGCATCCACTTCTTTTACTTAAAAATTGTATATTTTTTAATACTCCTCCTAAGCCCGGCCGTCCTTGTCCCTTGAGGGTAGAGCTAGGGCCTAGCTAGTTCAGGCCCTCTAAGGACTAAGGCTGGGCTAGGGCCTCACCCTTATAAGTGAGGGTAGCCCTACCCTGGCCCGGCCCTATGACAGTCCTAGTTTGCACCTGCGTCCACAAAAGTATCTCTTTCAGCCCACTGACCCTTGGCCCATCCGTTGGTGGAGCTATGAAGAAAAAATCAGCCTTATTTGGTTATTTTTAGCCCTTGGATTCAAGCATTTTTGGTTCAATGATTCCTAGCCATTGTATTCAAACATTATTTTTACGAATCGGATCGAATGATTAGAAATAACCAATCAAACTATTTTTGGTGTACAAGAGGGGGAACCTAAAACATTTATGTATAATTGGGCCCGGGAGACGGGGAGAGTGCCACCCTTTCCACAGCTACTAATTTGATTCCCCATCCGACTATCCAATCTATAACGCAAGACTAGTACTGGAAGGGAATCAAGAATCAGGAAGTCTTGATAGCCTAAACCCTTTCCGCACTCCTGCAATCCCAATCTCTTCTTTTTTGTCCGACCGTTTCATGAAAAGTGCAGTACTCGGCTCTTTCTGTCAAGCGCTTCCGGAGTCCTTGTTCCAGTAGGTACTCTTTAGTTATTGGTAAGGTCTGGTAGTAGGGCGTCCGGCAATTCTACGGCCGGGGCCACGTGCCATATTGGGAGAAGGTAGGAGTATGTTCTTTTCTGGTCAACAGGGAATCCGTGAAGACTAATGCTAGCAAACCTTGAAGCAACTCGGACGTTTGGGAAAACTTTTGATTCAGTGGTCCTCTGCAAATGCTACTTATCACATTTTTTGGAGCCATTACATTTCAGCACTTTTTAAGGAGTGATTCCAGAGGTTGGATTCATGCAATTTTTTACCGTACTAAATCCAACGGCTATAAATCATCAATCGACTTGATATCTGGTTTGTAGGTCCAAGCATTAGGTGGACCTACAAACCAAAAATCAGTCCGATTGAAAAAACATCCATGCAGTCAGAGTATTCTAAGAGTGCCATGTGCCTCTTATTGCATCCACGTGGTACACCCATTTTGGCATACCCACATAAATGAATCAATGGCTGATTTTTGGTGAGGATGATCTCTATGGTGAGGAGATCATCTCACAAAAAATCAAATCATTCCGATATTCATAGACTGGTTTAGAAGTTGAAGAATTATGGACCGTCGATTTTTACCGTGCAACTCGAAAACCACATTTAACGTTTTTTTAAAAAGCGTTTGTCTGTTATAAATGCTCTTTCAAAGAGCGTCTGTCAAACTGTCTATCACGACTGACAGATGTTTTTTTAAAGAACGTTTAGTTACTTTTTTGGGAAATTTTCAAAAGTTATTTTTGTTTTTGTAAATACATTAAATTTAGTTTTCGTTTAAAAAATTTTCTATTTTTTTTATTGACAAACCCGAACTGTACTGGAACATTTTCCATACCATATGTTTGCTGCACTCTGAATTCCTAACTATGGTGGGTGGAAAAATATAGGACACCGACTTCTCTATCAAAATTTTGATGCAGAAGTGCCTCAAATTGCAAGGTAGTGTACTCGTTCGGACCTACTTGCCCCATGAATGTCTGGCCCACACTATGACAGACCTACACACCAAAAATCAGCATGTTTGGTGATTTCTAGCCATAGAATTTGAGCACTTTTTCATCATAGTGTGGGGCAAGCCCATGATGAAAAAGTGCTAAAATCCTACAGCTAAAAATCACCGATCATGCTGATTTTTGGTGTGTAGGTCTATCATAGTGTGGAGGGGCAAGTGGGCTGGAATAACGAGTCTACTACCTTACAATTTGAGGGACTTGTGCATCAAAATGAAGTCTGCATCATCAAAGAACAGGCCAAGCTGGGTAGAATGCTCTGGGAAATTTGCAAGCGCGATAGGTTAGTTTGAGTAGCGGATGATCCGCTAGTTCATGTACATATATATATATCTGAAGCATTAGCATATTGTGTTGTTTGCACGCAAACCCCATCTTCCTTTCTACATTGTCGTCACTTGCAAAGCGTTGCCTGATACGGAAATTCCATAGAACATTTCAAGTGCAACAACTTTGTCCTTTTCTTCAGTCTTCAATGGGAAATATTTCGACGTCTTATTGGATAGATACATGCTTGTGTCATTTGCGTATGTCTATAGTGAGGATGGCCCACCAACTCATAGATTCAATTGGGCATGGGCAGACACCCATCACCCATTTTTCACTTGGGTCGATAAATACTCCAAGATTATGTCCAAACAATCAACTTTTTGGACACTTCATAACATCCAAATATAAGCTCTTTGACTCAGTGCAGATACTGTCGGTGATCCTTTGTGGGAGGCCCGCTACGTACCATACAAACATGGGTAACGTTACACTCTCTCATATCTGCGACACTCTTAGATTCTGCTGCATTGCACCATCCACTTCAGCAATGGGCTCCATCCCATTATTCCCATCCCATCACATTTTATCATAAAGCTGTTTAAAAAACGACTAATCACACACCAATGAATTGATTTAGACCGTTCAACCGACAAGGACCAAGGCGCTGGAAAAGATTTCTATCCATCCAATGTATTTCGTTTCTTGAATTTATAGTTTAGATCATGGTTTTAAGAATGGCCGTTATAACGGATTCGGACCTCCCCTGTTACGTTATGACCTGTTAAAACACCCAGAAAATAACCGCCATTATTTTCGTTATAACGAAAATTTTGTGAAAAAAATGGCCATTATTTCCATCAGTTTTTCGGTTTTGAAAATTTGAAATTCAAAATTTGAATTCCAATGCAATATTTTCCGTTATTTTTTATTTTTGCCCGAGCGTTACAATTCATTATAATGGAACAAAACGGTAATGCCCCCAGTCCGTTATACTGTTATAACGGCCCCTTTTAAACCTTGGTTTAGATAGAAAGACAACACGGCTGATTGGTTATGCCCCATCATATTGATGCTTCATAAATGAATGGTTCAGATTTAACGAAACGTAGGCAATTTTATGATTAAAAAGAATCATCATCATAATTTATCCCATATCCCAAATGTTTGGGGTTGGCGTATGAATCCTATTTTCATCATTCAACTCTCTTTAAAGCTATGTCTTCAGAATTTTTGGAATACTTCTGTCAATAACATTCAAGGGTTTTAACTTGCACCGAAGCGCTCATTCTTTTTATTTTTTATGTATCCAATAATAATATTAAAAGGGTAATCGAGATGATCTCAAGATGATACAAGGAAGGGGCCAAGAACAAAAGAAGATCTCACTACATTGCTCTCCAAGAGTATATCAAACCTAAACACCATGTCACCAAAAAAAAAAAAAAAAACCTCTCAAATCAGCGAAACAGCTACTCCAACTAAAAAGATGGGTTTTAATGCTTATTCTAGAATGGTTGTTTCCTTTCCCTCAGACCTTAATGGGACATTCAGATCATTTAAGAATGATATGAAATTCAGTCATTTTGTTAAAGGGTCAGACTCAGCAGCCACATAATTTCACTCACAAATTCACACACAAAAATTGTCGGGGGCCAATATATAAATTAATAGTTTTGGAATTGGGTGATTTTTTGTGAGGATAATTTCTATGGTGAGGAGATCACCTTCACAAAAAACTTGAGCCCACTAACCTTTGGATGTTTGCCCCATCTCTTGGTGGACCCATACACCAAACATCACCTTGATTGTTGATCTCTAACAGCAATATTTTAGCACCCCCCCAAAAGGGCGTTAAATCCAAATGCCAGAAATCACACCATGAAAGTGTTCAAATCCAACGGTTATAAATCACCGATTAAGTGGATTTTGGTGTAGGCCACCAAGACATAAATCATAAACCAAACATGCATAGATCCGTGGGCCCAAAAGAGTGTGCCAAATGTCATTTTTGAGGGAGACTTCAAATTCAACTCCTAGAACTGTTTCGTGTCTCCTGTCATTCGCATGTGTATCTCCCACATGTGGCTTTTAGGATTCCATGTAGTAGAATAAATATTTGATGACTAATATATTGGATGAAGGACCACGGTATGAGCCACGTGGCACACTTTTAGAGGCCATTGACAATATGGGTGTCTGGCCTATCCCTAAGCGGACTAATACACCAAAAATAAGTGTGGTTAGTGATTTCTGACCTTTTGATTTGAGTCCCCAAATGATGTCCAAGAGCCACATTAAAAGAAACCCATGAGAAAGACTCCATTCCAGCCCGTTAGATACATGCATGGTTTAAAATTTTGGAATGTTTAATATATTTTTGTTTCATTTCGGAGTTTATCTCAATTTTTCATTTGACCAAGACATTCTTCTGAAAATAAAATTTTATACTTTGGTAAAAAATTGCTGTTCAAGCTTATTTTTGTTTTGTACTTTCACCTAAGGATGGGCCAAATTTCCATTTGGTCAGTGTTCTCTTGAGTGTGACACATAGCTCATCCGTAGTCCGTCATCAATGTCATTACTAAATGATTCGCTCAAGTATATGATATTTTACCATTGGCAGGACTTGGCCCCAGGCGTGGGGTGTTCTCGTACCAGCTCTACTATTTCAATAAGAGTGATGATCACATGTTCCGAGGTCTGTCGATGTTGACATGGTGCATGGTTGTGTCATTTTTTCGTTGTAGAGCAAGGTTTAAAGGAGGCCGCTTTAACTGTTAAACGGACTGGGGGCGTTACCGTTTAAACGGCCGTTAAAACGGATTGAAACGGTCAGGGGCAAAAATGGAAAAAAAATGGGAAAAAACGGAATTAAATGGATTTTAAAGGAAAAAGTGGCGCTGAAATTCAAATTTTGAAAATTGAAAATAAAAATTAAAAAAAAAAACAGAATTAAACGGTTTTAATGGCCATTTTTTTCACAAATTTTTCAAAATTAAACTGCTGTTTAAACAATTTTAACGGCCGTTAAAACAAAAAAATGGCCATTTTTTTCAAAACCGATAAAACGTGTTTAAACAGTTTTAACAGAAACAGGCTTGGGGCGTTACCGTTTAAACGGCCGTTTTTAAAACCATGTTGTAGAGTATAATGGACTTTAGAAATTAATTAACTAAAATTTAAAATGATTTCCATGTCACAGTTATGGCCTATGAAAAAATGACACCTCCATGCTCCATGACAACGTCATTGTACCCAGGACCATGTGATCACCACTCTTCCAAAAATTCGGAAATGTACGGAATTCTTTATCAAAATTTTGATAAAGAAAAAGGGTCACAAACTTTGGTGCACTTGTACACCAAAAATCTCTTTGATTGGTGATTTTTGGCTTTGAATTTGAGCAATTTTTTTTTTCATCATGCCACCATGAGTAAGTGTTGAATCCAAGTGCTAGTAATCACCCATCACGCTGACTTTTGGTATGTAAGTCCACCAAGATGTGGGCCAAACATAATTGCGGTCAGTGGGCCTGAAAGAATGTAATACCCAGCAACTTGAGGAATTTCTGTATCAAAATTTTGATACAAATTATAGAAGGGTGGCTCCAATAATTTTATCTCTTACATCATCAGCCAGCCACATTCGTCGTGTGTCCAGTGTACCCACACACACTATTTAAGCGTCACGGAGAAAAAGAGATGTTGTTGGGTGACACTTCCAAAGTTCGTGCAAAGCCAGAGCAGGCTTTTGGAGCCACGTACAAATAGGCCTAACTTGCACCTACATTAGTACGCCCCCCCCCCCTCCCCCCCCACGGCCCCACCTCATTTTTACGTTGTTTACGTTGCTGCGTCTTCTAGGACAAATACCTCTTGTAAGTGCGTGGTTCTTTAAAAAATGGTATTTTAGTAACACCTCCCTCTAATTTGAAAGTAATTTGTAAAATCCCTTATACTTTCAAACTCTAGGTTTGACTAACGTTAAAACGTGACATGCATCATGTGCCTGTTAATGCACCTATGGATGGAGTCATGGACCACCGCTAACGAGTTAGCGTGTAATTCAGGACTGTTTTAACTTCTGTCAACCACTGTTAAACTAGGCCAAAGGGGTAATGCTAAAGTTTGAAAGGGGTTTTACTAATTACTTCTAAATTTCAGGGGTGTTACTAAAATGCCCTTAAAAAAACCACCGGAAGTAGTCCTTTACCACTACGTTTGAACAGAAGTGCTCATCTCATTTCACGAATTAATCTTTGATGCTGACGGAGGCTCACAGACGTGGATATGAGGACGTGGCACACTGTTAGAGACGACTGTAGTATCGATATTTGGCCATCCCTTAGTGTACCTAAAGACCAAAAGTCAACATGATTGGTGATTTCTAACCAATGATCTACTCCAAGTAACCCTCTAATCAACAGTTTAAAATGAACCCATGACAAAGACTCAAAAACCAACGGCTAGAAATCACCAATCCAGCTGATTTTTTGTCCATAGGGCCCACCTATTGATGGTCCAAACGTTCATTAGGTCATCGATCTCTAAGAGTCTTCCACGTGGCTCATACAGACGTCCGTGAGTGACCAGTACGTCATGAAAGATTTGTTCCTCACTCCACGTTTGATTTTCGGAAAGTAGTAGTGATGTCCCCAGCTCAAAGGCATGAGCTTTAGCCATTTGTGTTACGCACCATTGCCTATGGGCCCACTGACTGCATGGATGTTTAGCCTACCCTTTAGTAGATATTCATACCAAAAATCAGCTTGATTGATTATTTCTAGCCTCATAGATTAAGTACTCAAAAAATGGTTGAATCCAACGGGTAGAAAAACTCGTTAAAAATTGCTAAAATATAATGGTTGGAGATTTTCAGTTTTTTGCATGCCTAGAGGGCAGCCGTGGCCCGTGAGTAAAAATCTTTGTTAGGAAAGGCGTGCGATCTGGGACATCACTACTCCTTTTGAAAAACAAATTATAGTTTTTTTAGAGGGGGATTTCTTCGTTAAGGCTCTATATGGTTGCCCTAAATAAGTTTTTCTAAAAATGATTTTTGTATTTAAATGCCATAAAACTTTTTCTGTACCAACACTTTCTAGCATACAAATCCTTTTTCTATAACTTCTTGTTGACCATCACGCAGAGCTTAAAAAATGTCAGCGAAAAATCAATGACAGAAATCTGTATCAAAAGTTAGATACAGAAATTCCTTAATGTCAGATTTTTGGGGCGCACTAATCCCATGAATATTTGACCCACACTTTGATGGATCTACACATTAAAAATCAGCTTGATTGGTGATTTTTAGCCGTTGGATTTGAGCACCTTTCATCACGAGCTTCATGATGAAAGGTGCTCAAATCCAATGTTAGACATCATTATTCATCCTATTTTCGGTATGTAGATTTATCAAATTGGGACATATCTAGTCTGCATACGTTTGCGGACTTTGAAATTATTTATAAGAAATAATATTTTTTCTTCCTTAAGTACATTTTCCCTTGGTTTGCCCCACTGGTTTTTCTTTTTTTTTTTTAGCCATTTTACCCTCCCTTAAACAATTTTTTGTGATTTTGACCCCCCTTGATCAAAATCCTAGGTCCGTCAGTGAGGATGGGTAAAAAAAATTGCCCTAGCTGACGCCAAAAAGCATCAGGTATAGTTTGTTACATCTTTTTCGAATCCCTATCTAACTTTACGTACAGAATTGTAAGGGATTTTTGCATCAAAAAACGACTCGTCCCTCAAAGGCTTGTCTGAACCTGAAAGTTGACAAGTGAAAACCAAGCTCCATCAACGTCCGACAATAACAAAATTAATGGGGTACGTAACTTGGTATATAAAAACTCACTACTTGGCAGAGTCTTTCAGGCCCACTAACGGCCAACCACTTGTCGGGCCTAGACGTAAAAAAAAAATCGCCTGATTGGTGATCTCTAATCATTCAATCTGAGTATCCTAAAATATGTTCAAATGAAAACGTTAGAATCCAATGTCTAGGGATTACCAATCAGAGCGATTGTAGACAGATCATTCATGGCTCAGTGGACCCGAAAGAGCTCGGCAGATGACAGACAGTTTTATGCTGTGCTTGCACAGTAAATTTTCTCGGTGTGAAGCACATCTGCCTAACTTTCGAGATTTGGGTCCCGCGCTTTCTCTGTCAAAAGGAGGGGAGTACCGGAGTACCAGTGGGACAGTGACACCAGTGTAAGGATCCTCCAAAACCCCAACTGTAGAGACATTACCGAACTCTCCGAGTCCAAAGACTCCAAACACCTAAATGTTTCCCCTTTTTTGGTCAACAGCAGCTAATTCCTATTTGGCTTTTTGGTACCTGCTTAGATTAAGACCCCACGAAAACAAATAATAACCAGGGAAGGGTATGATTGATATTAAAACAAACTTTAGTTTGGCATTTCAGGAACAAATTGATAAAAAAAAAAAAATATGATCTACTATTTTAATATTTAAATAAAATTAGAGAGAGAATTGAAGGAAAAAAGCTGGTCCAAGCTCTTAGATGGGAGAGTCTCCCCTTTGTATCGAAATTTTGATACAAATTAAGTCACTCAAATTGCCACGTGGCTCACTCTTTCCAGTTCTCTGACCATGAATGTTTTGCCCCACACCATGGTGGACCTACACACTAAAAATCAGTGTGATTGGTGATTTCTAACCATTAGATTTTGAACACTTTTTCATTTAAACCAACCTATAGGCCTGTTTCTGACGCCCATGATGAAAAATAAAAAAAAAGGTTCTCAAATCCAATAGTTAGAAATCATCAATCAGGCTGATTTTTGGTGTGTAGGTCCACCGTGAGTAAAACTTGCCTGACCAGTGACGGTCAAGGAAGCTGTGACCACCAACAACATGAGTCGGGGCACATTTTTAGAGAACACTGACTATATGGATGTTTGGCAAATCCCTAGGTAGACCCTACAAACTAAAAAATCAGATCGATTAGTGATTTCAAACCTTTCGATTCTGTAACCCAAATAATGTTCAAATTCCAACAGTTAAAATCAACCCATGAAAATGACTCCAATCTAAACTTAAAATCAGTAATCAGGTTGATTTTTGGTTTGTACGTCCATCTAGGGATTGGCCAAACATCCATACGGTCGGTGTCCTCTAAAAATGTGCCGCGTGGCTCATATTGGGACGGTTTTCGTCCCTGGTCAACGAAGTTTTACTCGGTCCACTATGGTGTCGGCCAAACATCCATGGTCAGTGAGCCTCAAAGAGTTTGCCACGTGGCACTATGAGGGACTTGTTGGTACAGAATTCTGTACCATAGATAGAAAGAGAACGGGTCTTCCCAGTGCCAAAACAGTAGAAAGTGGCCTTTCATGGTTCGTTAAGTCGCCCTGATTGGTCAGTTTCGGCAGTCCAAGTCATCATGAGACCTCAGCCTCCACTCGAATTCACCTTTTCTTCGCTCCTACCGTAGGGGAGGAAAAAAAATCGCTGGTGCTGATACATTGGATGAGGATTTTTTTTTAGGAATATTCCCATTTCATATCACAAGGGCCCCACCCAATGTATAAAAGATTCCCCCTCCCCTCCTCAGGAACATGTAGATTGATGCTGTACCTAAACTCCTCATTTCCTCTCGTTCACATATGGTCGGTGAAAGCGTCATACTTAGGCACACAAAATTCTCATCAAAGTGATGGTCCACACCATATACGAGAATTTTTTTGATCCTGGCTGCTTTTAATCACGCCACCTGTCCTGAGGTTAAGGTGGCCCATCATCATTGGTCTTGTTTTGATATACCATATAACCTCAAAAAAAATTAAAATATGGAAATATTGTTTTGATTTGATATATTTTTTTTCTTACATATTATCTAAAAAAACAGGGATACGTACAAGCAATTTAAAAACCCCAACACAATTAAAAGGAAAAACCTTTTTTTTCCTTTTTTTTTTTATATATATTTTTACATCCCACTTAGTCCCATTAACATACAAGAATAAAGCAGAACCCACGAAAACAGATTAAAAAAACACATTTTCTCTCTTCACGCTCTCTTTAGCGAGCAACTTCAGTCTGCAACGAGGCATTAAACTCCACCTGTTCAACTTCCCACCTCGCCTTAGAGACGACTCCATTGTGCACAGGCACGTACTCCTAATCAAAAAAAGAAAAAACAAAAAAAAAAAAAACGAGATGTTCTTTAGTATTTTTTGAATTTGAAATTTCGAAGAACTCGTTAAAGAATTGTAGAACCCACCTCAAGTTTCTGAACGAGTTCTTTCGCGTTTGGAGCAGAGACGATTATGTGACGTTGAGAAGGCTTGATGAAGCCATCGTCGACGGCTTTGTCTATGAAGGTGAGGAGGTAGTTGTAGTAGCCGTCAACGTTGAGCAAACCCACCTGCAGATTTGTCAGCTAAGTTTAGTAGTGGTCTACTTGTAATTTTAGAGGATATTTTTTGGGTTTTAGAGTTGCTTACAGGCTTGTCATGGATACCAAGCTGAGCCCAGGTGATAACCTCTAAAAGCTCTTCCATAGTCCCATACCCACCTAAAAAAAACGGAAGAAATTTGAAATCTCCGTCAGTTTTGAGTAAAAAGAGGGTTTTCAGAGGGGTTTTTAGAGAAAAGTAGAGCGTCGACCTGGCAAGGCAATAAAACAATCAGAATGGCGGGCCATCTCAGCTTTTCTTTGGTGCATGTCGGCTACAGGTCTTACTTCCCCAACTGTTTCTCCAGTTATCTAACCAAAAAAGATGAAAATTTGAAGAGGTGATAGACCCAAAAATGGAAATTTTCGATTAGAAATTTGATTTAGAAGAAGACCCAAACGAGAGTACATACCTCTTTGCACATCAGAGTCTTAGGGATGATTCTGAGAACCAAACCCACCAACAAAAAAGGGAAAGAATCAGAACCAAAAAAGAACCATTAGAAGAAAAAATGAAACCAAGATGAAAAAAGTATGTCTCTCTTTACCCTAGAACATGTCCTCCACCACGATGAACTGCTTGAGAAACCAAACCCATCAACCCAACACTCCCACCCCCATAAACAAGACCTAGCCTCCTCGAAACCTTCACAAAAAGCAAAACCAAAAAGAGTTCCTTAGTCAAAACATAACAAATAAACCAACAAAACCCAACACAGACACCGATCACTCAGAACCAAAATGGGTATTTCAGGTTTCAATCCTTACCAACTCTTCCCCTAATTCAAGAGCAGCATCTCTGTAGCAATTTCTTTTCCCAGTACTGCTCCCACAGAAAACACAAACCCTCTTAAACCTCGACTTCGCGACTTTCTCATCCATCTCTTTCTTTCTGTAAATATTTTAATTTTTTTCTTCAACAACTCAAGTTCTCTCACGAGATTCCACCCAAGAAATAAATATGGAACCACAGACCGTATAAATACTTATATATACCTAGAGATTGTGAGCGAAAGAGAGAAAGAATCGAGAGAGATAAGCAACCACAGAGGCACTAGACTATATATAAACGAGCGAGCGAGAAAGAGAGAGAGAGACGATAGAAGTAAGACAAAGGGAAAGAGAGAGGGTTCTTCTACGTAAATGAGGGGATTTTTAATTCCGCCGTGCCATTTGGGCCAGCATTTTTTTGATGCAGCAGCCGTAGTTGGCACTTGGCAGTCAATATATGTGGGGCTACAAGGGAAACGTTTTGACCCAATTGGTGGATTCGATGTGTCCATGTATGCTTCTCCCAATTCCCAATATGTCACGTGGCAACTTTTCGAGCCAACTTACCGCTTTAACAGATGAAAATCGGTCGTATCAATATTTGAGCATTTTTTTGAAGGGTGATTCTAGCCGTTGATTTTTTAGGCTATTAAATAACCTGAAAAACTAGTATGCAAAATGGTCACATATATACTTTTAGAGTGTGGAAATTGGCTAGAAGGTGACACGTAACAACCAAACCCTGTCAACTCAATGTTTCTGCAACCTCTCTCTCTCCTTAAGCGGGTTAAGTAAGGATTTGATTGTTACGTGTCACTTTCTGGATGCATTTACATACTCTAAAGTATGCAAACATATCCATACTAGTCATTCCCTTAAATAACGGCTGGAAACATGGATCAAGTTCTTGGGATTGGGAGCCGGATCGGTCGGTGCCGATTCCGATCCAATACCTCTCAGGCTGTTACACGTGAGCTCCCTTATAGGAAGAGAAAATATTCGCTGGTCCTGTAGGACTTCAAATTTTGAAGTCTCCCCTCCTGAAAATGCTATTTGCAGCTTGGTTTAGGGCCTACTGACCTTATGGATGTTTGGACAACCTCTTGCTGGACCAACATACAAAAGATCAGCTTGATCGATGATTTATAACAGTTATATATTAGCATCCTAAAAGAAGGCTCAAATTCAACGGTCAAAAATACAGCTAAAACGGATAGCTATGATTATTTGATCTAAACAAAAATACACAATCCAACATTGTTGATCCAATCAACACATCTTTGGTCTATGACCAACCTTTGTTTTGTGCGTGTAGGTCAACAATGCTTCCAGTTTTGCTCACGAAAGTCTTTGCTCTCACGACGACCACGAACGTCTTTGTTTTGCTCACCAATATGGATGGGTCAAACATACATATATACCAGTCAGTGGTCTCCGATAGTGTGCCAAGTGATTCATAATCGTCCGTGAGAAAACTGGAGTCGTTAAGTATGCCACGGAGCAGCATCACGAATAATAAACCCTAGTCACGCTACCTTTGACTCCAATCCAATGCTTAGAAATTACTAATCACACAAATATTTGGTCTGTATATATGTCCATCTAGGGTTGGGCGCCAAACATCCATAAGGCTAGGAATCTCTAAAACGTTGTCATGTGTCGATCAGCAAAGTTCTACTCCACCTCCATGGGAAAGACTCACTCTTTGATTGATACACGTACATCATCTTTCATCAAGGGAGGGGTCCCGCATTCACATTTCGTACAATGAAAGCTAACATTTGCCATGTGAACTCTCAACATGAAAGGTCTTGGTTCAAAACCGCACCTTTTAGTTAGTGTTGTCGTTTAATAAACTAACCCTCAAGGCTCAATCAACAATATTGTCCGACCCAACACAGGGTCGGCAGGGACTGAATCACAGTGTCTTGGAGTTGTCTCGCCCGAGGCTAGCTATTTGCTTTAGGGGGGGGGTTCACATCGTCGCATCCGAGTCTTGCTGAAATTACCCGAGTTGGAATATCGAGATTGGCGCATGCATACCTATCAAAGACCTTGATCCATGTTGTGACAAATCTCGAGTCAACCCCATTTAAAAAGTGTTGATCAGGAAAGTGTTGCTTAGGGCACACACTACTTTTTGTATGACACTTACCCCTAAAAACTGCCCCACACCCCCTGTTAAAAAGTAAATAAAATTGAGTTTAAGTCAAGTTTGAAGGAGCAGTTGTGCAAAGGGTAGGGTCTCGAACAGTTGAGTTCATTTTTACCAAAAAATGGATTACAAGCCACGTGGCGGCACACTATACTAAGACCACTGACCAAATGGTTGTTTGGGCACCAAAGAGTATGCCACGTGGTACATAAAAAGCTAGCTGTGTTTCCTGAATGAGTGTATGCATGCTCGTCGGGCCCACTCAGAGCAAATAGACATTTTAATTCTAAGTGAGGAGGGTAGGGGGGGTTCAATTAATAGACATTTTAATTCCTTTGTAAGACACACTTTCTAGTCATATTCGTTCTAGTTGCCATCAAAGTCTTTAGTATGAACATTTGGACCCACTCTTTAGCCTAAAATACTTCCCCCCTAACTGCCAACACAATTATATGCTTATTCCTCCAAACCTCCTTTCTTTTGACTAACCTTATCTCTTTTACTGTTCCTATAAAGAAGCCTCCAAGAATACAGAGAGAGAGAGAGAGAGAGAGATATGAAAAGGTTGGCAAAATGTCTTCTCACGTGCTAATCCATACTTGATATTTTAGAATTAGGGAGACTGGGGGATGCGAGACAAAGTTGTTGGTCCTAAGTCCCCGAGTTTACGTGTACAACTTTTATAAGCAAACTTAAAGAAAATGACATTTGTGTTCAACTTTTATCTCCCGCATTAAAACGACTTAAGAATATTTTAGTATTCTAGGCTTAGGGGACCCACTTGTCCTATATCTCTTCCAGGGGAAAGCTCCTGTGTCCCCATTATATCCTAGGTGCTTGGTTCATACTTCATACTAAGATGAAAAAAAAAAAACAGAAGTTGCTTTATAGGGAAGGCACCTCTTTATTATTATTATTATTATATAATATATATATATATATATGTGTTACCTGTTTGGTAAATGCCACGTGTCAGTTACAATTCAAATGGGTTACATGCATGTCACATCAATGTAGACAAATTCACTGTATTTTATTCTTACGTGGGCACAATCACATCACCAACTTTGTGAAATGCGCCCCCACATGGAGATGATTGAAGGTCTGATTTTAGAAGATGATCAACTCCATTATTCTGTCATTTCTAACCCTATAAAAGTGAAGTACAGGATGGACCGTCCATTAATTACACTGTTAAGTTCAAGTTATCAGCCCTTATTAACTCATCTTTATATATGGACCCCACGAGCATGTGCCATTTTTTTTTGTCAGGAGGGGGTGCGTCAACCTATCCAATCCATATTCCATATATGTAAGCTTGATTCCACAAAGTTGGTAATGTGAACGTGTTTACTTAGGAAGGGAGATAACATGATGAATTGACTTGTGCATGTGAAACTAATTGTAGCATTGTAGGCGCTAAGTAGCATGTTGATTTCCTTTCTAGCATGGCTAAATGCGGTGCAAAGCCCACTAGCTACTTGAGAGGAAAAAGTATTTAATTTGTACGTGTCGTCTCACTTTTTTACCTTCTTATCACATGGAATGCTGATCAGGCAAATCAACACCATCTAATTGATAGACCACCATCTAGATTGCCCACATGATCATCAACCCCATTATCCACGTTACATCCATGTCCTACCATGTTTTGCACTTTTTCACTTTTCTTTTTTCGTGTGTATGTAATCCACTTTTTCATTATCAATGGCAGCCATTTTCATATAGAAATTTCATCACCGTACCTATTCTTAGGAGTAATAAAACTTCTGTCTCCACACACAATACGAGCCACGTGGTACATTCTTAGTGGCCGCTGCCCTATGGATGTTTGGTCAGTCCCTTGGTGGACATGTAAACCAAAAATCAGCCTGATTAGTGATTTCTAAGCGATTCGATTGAAATTATTTTCATGGTTGATTTTAACTGTACGAATTTGAGCATTATTGAGCGTCATTTGGGTACAAAGATCCAAAGGTTGTAAATCACTAATCAGGTTGATTTTTGGTTTGGAGGTCCACCGAGGGACTGGCCAAACATCCATACAGTCAGCGTCCACTAAGAATGTACCACGTGGGTATGGATTGAGAACTGGGCTTCACTGACTAACCCAACAGTTAGGCCCAAGGCTGGAAAGTGGCAAACCTTCCAAGCACGATCAATGTTAGGTCAGCCTGGAAGCACTGGGAACCAGAGTAGTCGACAAGACTAATAGAAAAGGCATATCATCAGTTGTTTTTACTTTTTCTTCTGAACTAAATTGGCCTAGAATAGAGCTGGGCTCAAGCCCAAAGCCCAGCTCTTTTGGGCTTGAGAGTGGCTTGAGCTTGGTCCAAGAGAGTGAACCTACTATTCACAGGTGGCACGGACTTGCGAGTCCATTTTTGCTCAAAGACATTGTTCCAGACCAGAGACCGTATGGATGTTTGTCCCACCCATCCTAAGGCGGACATACAGACTAAAACCATCCTGATTGGTGCTCTAACCATTCGATCTAAAAGTATCTCAAATAGCGCATGAATTCTACGGCTAAAAACCACCCCATGAAAAGACTAGCTAGAAATGACCAATCATGCTGATTCTTGGTCTGAAGTTCCACCTAGGAATGGGCCAAACATCCATGCAGTCACTGGTCTCGAAGAGTATGCCACGTAGCTCATAAGCCATCCCTGAGCGAAAAATGAACCGTCCCCCCTCCCTCCAAAAATGTCACGTGGCATACTATTTTGGCTCAGTAAGTCATAGAAGTTTGGCTTACCTTTTTCGTACACCACAAATCAGCTTGATTGACTATTTCTAGCCATCAGTTTTGAGCACTTAATGGGGTAATTTTTAGCCGTTGGATTTTAGCGTTTTTAAGGTTCTCAAATGTGAAGTGTCTGAAACCACCAATCTAGCTGATTTTGGGTGTGTAGGTCCACCAAAGGGTGGCCAAACATATATGGGATCAGTGAGCCCAAAAGTGTGTTACGCGTGGCGTTGTGGGAGGTGGAGGACAACATGATTCTCTTAAGGCAACGCATGTTACTATGTTGAAGCTCAAGTTTGCTGTCTCTCCCTCCCAAAATGCCACCAGGCCAATAACGCATGGATGTTTCGCTCTTGGAGTGTTAATGGGCTGCATTTCTTGGCCCAATGGGCTGAGCTTAGGAATGATTTTGAAGCCTATTAGATAAATGGACTAGGTTTTGAATTAATTCTATATAAAATTATATTAAGCCCAGTCCAAATCTAAAGGACTGGCCCAATATATTAATAGGCTTAAGAATAAAGTGTTAGGTTCTCAACGGGCCGGGCTGTCTTGGGCCTGACAATATCCGGAGCTCAGGCCAAGCTAGGTGTGGCATAAAATCAGCCCATATTTTGCCTCACTCTTGGTAGATCTACAAATCTAAATCAGCTTAATTGGTCATTTATAGCCATCGGATTTGATCATTTTAAAGGAGTGATATCCAACAGTAGACCGTATCAACTTTTTCATGGGGGAATTTAATTAGATATCACAAAGCAAGTTGATTTTTTTGGCGGGCTGGTCCACCTTGGGTCAAACATCTTTTACTGTGGCCTGGGGGAGCATAAAATTGTGCCACGTGGCACACACTTTCAGACTTACTGACCCATGTATGATTGGCTCACCCTTAATGGACCTAGACAAAATAGAGTGATTGATCATTTATAGCCGCTGGATTCAAGTATTTTTCAGGAGGTGATTTATAGCCACCAGAATTGAGTTTTAACTCTTCTTTTCTTGCCTATTGTTTGGTATTCTTCTCTTGAAGGATCAACAAGTTTTAGATTCTCATTGTTCTTGGTATTTTCTAAGGAAGATCAACAAGATCACAGTGGAATTAAGGTAGTGTATTCGGCTAGCTGGTTCATCCGCCCAAGTGCTCGCTGCATTACTAGGCTTTAGCGTTGATGCTGACATGAATGACAAGAGATTTTGAAGATGGAAATGGTGATGGCCCTTGCTTCTCTTAGCACCCTAATCACGGTCAATAGCTGTTCTTGATCTAAGCAAGGTAAGGGTGCACATTGGCCTACCCATCCGCTTCAAGGCTACAAGGCATTTGCTGATATCTTTCTTAACCTTCTTTCTGAAGCAAATGTAAGCGCCAACTTTCTTTTCCATGCTTAACTCTCCACCTCTCCTACGAAGAGCTGATTGAAGGTTTTGCACATGTTCCTTCATCAACAGCAAGGTGTCCCTTGTAGCGCCACACATCCAACAATCTAACTGACCCATCCAGCACCTCATCCATCTATGTTGATGGTCCACGAGAGCTTGTTGGGGGAGTGGCAAGTCAAGAAGATCCTTGACGCAATTGAACTAATACAATGCACCTACTTGCATCAGTTTTTAGGCTGCACTTGCTTGCATCTATTTTGTTAAAGAGTTTGCAAGGGCTTAGAACCCACTTGCACGGCACTTCATTTGCACGCCTCCAACCAATCACTTGCAATCCCAAAATTGTGGCAAGTGAGTGAATTGCACTCAATTTGCTGTGAACCAAACAAGGCCTTAGGCTTATTATCCATAACGATTTTTAATGTAATTAACATCTTGCCTCAGCCATGTCTTTATTTTCTTATTTAGTTGATTCCTAGTGGTGGTTCTTTGAATTGAGACAAGCATGGGAAGGACAACTTGATGGGTTCGAAATGCATCTTTTAGAAACATAAATTATTCTTGGACTTGGATAAATTATGAATGAGGGAGGTGGCAGGAATGGTAATGTGTTGAGGAGGCAAGGAGGTATGTAACACCCATGCATTTTGTACCAATTGTTTTATAAAGTAAACATCATGGTAATTATATATAGGGTCATGATCGGGGACAATAATTTCATACAACATTTTTTACAACAATTTTGGTGTACCTACATGGAAAATGAATCAATAGCTGTTTTTTGGCGAGGGTGATATCCTCACCATATAGATCATCCCTACGAAAAATCAGCACATTTTGAAATTTCTAACTCAATCAAATGTGGTTTCCAAGTTAACGATAAAAATAGAAGGTCCACAATTCTTCAATTTGTATACACAAATTTTAGAATGATTTGAATTTTTGTGAGGATGATCTCTATCTATATAGACCATTCTCACGAAAAATCATCCCATTCCAAAACTTCTAATTTATATATTGGCCCACACCAAGTTTTTGTTGTCAAATTTGTTGTAAAAAATGTTGTCCCGAGGGAGGGAAAAAGGTTCCCTTGTCTCCCTTCATCTTCTCCCTTACCTGTTGTTATAAATAGATCAAAGAATCATCACAATAATACAAGCTTCAGTTGTGTCTAGCAATTCTTGGATCTTCCTTAGCAAAGAGAGTAAAGATGGCTGGCTCTTCTTCATTGCTTGAGAACTGGTATCCCGTTAGCTCAATTAGCTTGCACTCCAGATTGCATCCTATTGCTCTCAAAATTGAAGAAGAGTTGAACAAACTAAAGATTTGGGAGACATCAGCGACATCCCCTTCAAAAGCGGAGACAATTCAAATTGGCTTGGCTGGCCTTGTAGAGCTGTACAATTGGTTCCGGTTCTTATCGGTTCTATTTGGGGTTTAGCTTGATTAAGACGGCGAAGCATTCAGTCGCAACCCACAATTGTCCTCAATTAACAAATGCTAAGCTGACCAGACAAACTTGTACGGAAGCTGCGTATTGTTACACGTGTGTCAGTGAAGCCCTTGTAGCTCCTAAACGTAGAACCAGTACGGCCACATAGTTTTGGTCGGCCTTGCACGAGGAAACACCATGTGTCACCACTAAAAAAACCAGTCTGAGTTAGGTAATGGTCTAATCTAAACAAATTTTTTTTTTTTTTTTTTTGTAATGGTCTACACAAATTAATACACACGCATGTGTACATTATCAAATTAAATTTTGTATTATTTTATGTTGGCTAGAGTAGGAAGTTTAGGACATTAGGTAGACAAGGTAACGACATGCTACTCTTGCACACACATAATTTGATCAGTCTCTATGTTAATCTTGATCTTCCTTGATCTCTCTAGATCTTGACGATCTCGAGAAAGTCTTTTATATTTAGTTTGGTTGATGGGATCAAGGTTCATTGGATTGAGACAAGCAGGGAAGACACATTTTTTGGCTAGAAAATTTTCAATTTTATACTGATCCACGACTTTCCTTGAATTATGGGTGAGGATCTGGTGGCAGAGATGGTGGCAGGTAAGAGAAGGGCGAGAGTTGAAACAAGCGCAAAAGCACCAAGGTGATAAAGGTGTGGAAAGCCTAACTCTTAACCTTTAGGATCCTACATTCCACCACCCTTCCAAACCGTCATTCACGGTGACCCACTCTGAGGTGGCTTTCATTCGGTACTCTTATTTTCTCATTTTTTGTGAGCAGCACGACATTTGTTCTAGTACCCTTATTTTCTCTTTTTAAGCGAGCCCCCAGGTAGTCCTTTTCCTAAGTCGCCTCTCCTACAACTTGAACCCGTGATATAGGGTTGGCTTTGATACCAAATGTTTGGATATAGAGGTGCGGAAAGCGTCTTAACCTTTAAGATCTTAACAGCTAGTGAAAAAACCACCTAACATAGTGAAGATAAAGCTTAAGTCTTAATCAAAGGACATGTAGAACACATCTACAAAACTAGAATCGTCAGTCCCCTACAGCCGTTAACATGTTCCCCTTGCCCTCCGGATCCCATCCCAACACTCTTAGAATCGACGGAGAGATCGAAAATGAAGGCAAAGATGATTTGCATTAGTTATAACGGTAACGCTCCGAAACTATAGTGCATTATTTTTTTTGATAACTTCTTAAAATAAAACATCCATTAATTTCTGTTACTTTAAAATTTATTTTTTATTTCAATTTTGAAATTCAAAATAAAATTCTGTTATAAATTCTCACAAATAACAACTGTTAAATCTGTTATAAAATCGTTATAACAAATATAATGGCCGTTATTTGTGAATGTAATAAAAAAAAAAAATATTTTGATTCCGTTAAAATATCGGAGCATTAACCATTATATCGGTCAATTTAAAACCTTGATCAAGACCACATGTTGACGTTGGGCCCACATGTGTTAAAAATGAGATATTATAAAAGTGACGTGGACCCCACTTCACCCTTTGCAACACAACTTCTAAGCTTATTTCATGATTCGGAGAAAATTTTCGAATCTGGAGAACTTTTGTGTGGATGAGTGGAGCGAACCAGGTGCCTACAGATGTCCATGGTAAACTCAGAATGTAAACTCTAAAAATGTTCTCATGTCAAGTAAGAATCCGAATTTGGTGGGAACGGGCCTTATTCAAGCTTAGTCCACGCGGCACATTCTTTCAGACCCATTGACCCTGTGAATATTTGGCCCATCCCTTGGTGGACTTACACACAAAAAAGCCTGATTGGCTTTTTAACCGTTGGATTTGAGAATTTTTTTTATCATGGCTTGGAATTCATCCGCAAGCCTGCTCATGAATCCCATGATGAAATTAAGAAAGCTTAAATCCAACAACTAGAAATTACAATCACACTGATTTTTGGTGTGCAGGTCCACCATGGGTTCGGCAAGCCGGACTCATCAAATCACATGGATCTTATTCTACCATGACAGACGTTATGATATAGATCAGGTTTCATTTGATTACATGGAGTAACTTGACCAGAAGAGGCCTCACGGGAGTCTAAACGTGCACCTTAGCTTCAAACAGCAATAACTCGTACCTCGGAATTACTATTAGTGTATATGTGCAAACATATCAATGACATTTATGCGCGTAACAGCTAAAATCTGTTAACGTTATTTTATGATACGAAAAAAGACTAGGAAAAGATTCAATAAGTTATTAGAAAGTTGATTTTTCTATTTTTAGTAATTTATCTTTTTCGTGTTTTAGTAAGTTTCATTTGGATTCCGATTTGTTTTATAAGGTCTTTGTCAGCAATTTGCAATTTTAAGATTAGTAAGAGAGTTTTAGTCGAATTTATTATTTATTTGTAATTTTAGTATTTTGATAAAGTAAAGGTTTTGAGATCTCTAAAGAAGGGTTGTAATTTGGACGAATTTATTAAAATTTCTATTTGAGCCCCCTCTCGTGAGTCGTGTTCTCAGCCATGGATTTCGAGAATCCAACGGTGGTTTTTATTGCCCCCAAAAGTGAAAAAAAAGTTATGCCAGCTGCAGTAACTACCGTCTTTGAATTCTCAGAATCCACAGCCGAGAACACTACTCTCGAGAGGGGGCACAAGAAGTGGGGCTCTTGAGCCCAACCCTTCGAATAAAGATGGTGATCATTTTCTTTGGTTTGTTCTTCGTGATTGACTTACATGTGTTCTGCTACGTCATGGTGGCACCTGATTTTGTCGATCCGCACATCCACATAAAATAAAAAAAAGGTTTCGCATAAAAATGTTATCGGCATAAGCCTTGTAATTTGGTTCTATGTTTTAAAACTCACTGAGTCGACTCGACTCGGGACCAGGTCGAGTCGACTCGACTCAATCTTATTTCAAGTCGACTTGACTCGGATTTGCGTGTTTTTCCATGTTGACTCGGAAACTCGGCCGAGTCGACTCAATACTCTGCTGAGTCAACCATTAAGGTAAGAGTCGAGTCGAAAATCAATTTTTTTATTATTTCTAAAGTATTGTTTCTATATTTTATGTTTTTTTAAAGTTTTCTAATAAATATTAATTTTATATATTTAAATATTTATTAATTAATTTAATGACTCACCCAGTCGACTCCTGAGTCATCGAGGTGACTCGACCCCGATAGACTTCCGAGTCGAGTCCGAGTCCGAGTTCCGAGTTTTAAAACATTGATTTGGTTACGAGGGAACACACGTGTCTCAGTAAATAAATTGAATCTTAAACATTATATGGTAACCCATTATCGAATTATGATCAAAACATTATACATGTTGGCGTGGCGTTGGAGACAAGGTGACAACACGCCACTCGTGCATACATATATAATTACTCTCTCTCTCGATCGACACCAATCTCAGATCTTCCTGATCTCGATGTCCAGAAAAATCTTCTTATTTCTTTCTAATCCCTTATTGTTATTGCTAGCTAGATCAAGGTTCCTAGGATTGGGACAAGCATGGAAGGCCACATTTTTTGGTATGTATGGGGCAATTACAATATATTTATTCTAATACACGATTTTGATTTTATTATTAAAGAGGGGTCAGATGGCAGTGACGGTAATGTGTAGGGGAGACAATGAGGAAGATGACACACATGTTCATGTTAAAAAAAAAACTCATTACAGTAGGTATACACCATACCCATCTCAGAACAGTGGATATTAAAGGAGAAATAAGAGTTGTTCATGTAGGCATGGGAAGACCCACATTTGACATCACATGCTCATTAAACAGATATGAGGAGGCCAGGATTCTTCTTGTCTCCCCCGGCCCTATCTTCTACATATGTGTGTTGGTTATATAAGGAGACAGATCCAAGAACTTGTAGAACACATCTCAATTTTGGGCCTTTCTGTGAAAAGATAGCAAAAATGGCTACTTCTTCTTCAAAGCCCGAAGGTCGTTACCATGTTCGATCCATTAGCTTGCCCTCCAGATCACATCCTAGCACTCTCAGAATCGAAGAAGAGTTGAACAAGCTGAAGACTTGGGAAGCTGCAGCAATAAACCCTTGGAAGGCAGCGACAATTCACGTTGGTCTGTCTGGACTTGGAGAGTTATACGAATGCGTCAAGGATCTTCTTCAGTTGCCACTCACCCAACAAGCACTCTTCAGCCATCAACATGAGAAATGGGTTGACGAAGTGTTAGATGGGTCTGTACGATTGTTGGACGTGTGTGAGACCACAAGGGACATTGTATTGCAAATGAAGGAACATGCTCGTGACCTTGAATTCGCTCTTCGTCGAAGGGGCAGAGAATCGAGCTTGGAAAGCAGCGTTGCCGCGTACATTTGCTGTAGAAAGAAGATGAAGAAGGATATTGTGAAGTGTCTTGCGGCATTGAAGCGTATGGAAACTAAATTTGGGTTGTCTCCAGTCTTAGATCTAGATCACCATCTATCAGTGGTGGTTAGAGTTCTAAGAGAAGTAAATTTTATCACCATCACAATCTTCCAATCGATAATGTCGTTCATGTCTGTGTCAACATCGAAGCCAAAGCCTAGTAAGTGGTCGTTGGTTTCAAAATTGACGCACAAGAGGCAAATAGCATGCGAGATCGAACAGGAGGATACAAATGAGGTGGAGAGTGTGGATGTTGCAATCCATGCCTTATACAGGCACATAATTTCGAAAAAAGATGCCGAGGTCGAGATGGTTCAAATGGCACTGAAGAGAGTGAAGGCTTTGGAGGCTAACATTGAAGATATTGAGGATGGATTGGAATCCATGTTTAAGTGCCTAATACAAACCAGAGTCTCTCTCCTTAACAACATTTCTCACTAGAGATCTCATCAGCCATTGGCATCCGCATTTTAAAGGATTTGCTCATGGGTTTCAATTTTGAAATCCAAATGTATGTAGATGAAACAAAATGTACAGTACAGCGTTATAATAGAATTCGAATGTGATTATTCGACTCAACGAGCTAGCTCTTTCATTTTTATTGGGGAACTTTTTTTGCGTTATTATTCGGAAATATTGAGCTAGCAAATGTCTATATTTCTCCCAATAAAAATGCATGTCTCAATCAAGAATGCCAGATAATAATGAACATGCATGCGATTAAATAATCCAATCCAACAACCCCCAAAGTATTCCCAATAACGTGTATGATAATATGTTAGTGCAAATAATTGAGAAATAGGACTACAATCAAATGTATGAAAATAAATCACAGGACACCACAACAAGAATATACGCGGTTCATCGTATATCACTACAAACAAGGGTAAACCGGCAAGCATGAATTCTGTTATTTTAGATAAAGATTACAATGATCTTGCGTCACATATACCCCAGTTACTTCTATCAAGGCACTCATCTTCCTTTGGTCCAAGTCTTTTGAGGAATGCAAAGGTCTTTCCTTTGAGGACTTGATTTTTCGTTGGGACTCTATTATGCTGAGGAATTCCTAGCTTCCTTTCTTTCGTTTGTTCCGCCTTAGCTGCAGCAGAGGTCTCCTCGACCTCCTGTTTCTTTGTATTGTCCTTTCTATATCAATATATTTAACATATATATACATATATACCCAGGTTACTTTTTAAGTCTTTTTAAACCAAAGTCTAAATGTGGCACGCGATCATTGAGCACATGATCGCTGCTTCAAAAATCCGGCCGCTTCAAAAGATTTCTCCTAAATTATTGCGTTTAAGAACAATGAAAAAAAAATTTGTAGTAAACATTGTAATTTTATGCCTCATGCACGTGTAATTGTTTTATTTTTCGTTTTTCCCTTCCCAAATGTAAGTTAAAGGGGAGGGTTAACTGACGACGATGGACCTCAAATCTCATCCTTAATTAGGATAATAGTATTATATCATATTTATTGTTTTCGAGGTCGATGCCTCGTGATTATTTGATTGAGACAAGCAAGGGAAGCCACGTTGCTCTCTTGCAATTTTATAAGATGGCACGGCTTCCATTGAATAATGGCAGAAAGGGAGGTGGCAGAGGCGGTGGTCTGTACTGTAGGGGAGACAAGGAGGCAGATGACCCCCGTGAATAGTACCTCCTTGCTCATTATTAAAAAATAAACTACAAGATAATCAAAGATACACAATTGTCATGATCTCAATAAGATTGGTGGGTGTTGGCAAAAAAGGTGACAACATCACCAAATGATAAGGGAGACCCACGTCGACATCACATGCTCATCATATAGACGTGAGGAGGCCAAGGTTCTCGTTGTCCCCTATCATCTTCTCTCTCCATGTATTGCTATATATGGGGGTAGATCAAAGATCTTGCAGAACACACATTTGAATCCTTTTTCCAAGCTAGAACCTTGTTCAAAGAAAGGAAAGATGGCTACCTCTTCTGCATTTCCTAATAGCCGTTACCATGTTCGTTCAATTAGCATGCCCTCCAGATCCCATCCCACCACTCTTAGATTGGAAGAAGAGTTGAGCAAGCTAAAGATTTGGGAATCATCATCAGCGTTGAAGGCGGAGATGGTTTGCGTTGGCTTGGCGAACATCGGAGAGTTGTACAATTGCGCTGAGGATCTCTTCAGTTGCCGCTTACCCAACAATCCCTGGTACACCATCAACATGAGAAATGGGTGGATGATGTGTTGGATGGGTCAGTGAGATTGTTGGACATCTGTAGCACCGCAAGGGATACCTTGATGCAGATGAAAGAGCAGGCGCAAGATCTTCGATCGGCTCTTCGTAGAAGAGGGGATGAATCAGGCAAGGAAAAAAAGGTTGGTGCTTATATTTGCTTCAGAAAGAAGGTGAAGAAGGAAATCAGCAAGTGCATTGGAGAATTGAAGCAAATGAATAACAAATGTGTATCTTTTCCTCTCTTAGATCAAGATTACCATCTAGCGATGGTGATTAGGGTGCTAAGAGACGTAAAGGTGATCACCATATCCATCCTTCAGGCTCTCTTGTCATTCATGGCTGTGCCAACGTCGAAGACAAAGCCTAGTAGGTGGTCATTGGTATCAAAATTAATGCAAAAGAGGCAAGTAACATGTGAGTGGGAACAAGAGGAAATTGGTGAAGTAGAAAGTGTGGATATTGCACTGCACTCCCTCTCTCAGCGAATGTTTCGAGCGAAGGCACCGAGGTGGAGAGGGTGCAGAAGGCACAGAAAGGGTTGGAAGCATTGGAGGCCAGCACTGAAGGTCTGGAGGCTGGACTAGAGTGCGTGTTTAGGCACTTACTCCAAACCAGAGTCTCTCTTCTTAACATCTTCAACTACTAGATACATCTTTTTGTAGCTCTCAAATCCGATTGGCATCCGCATTTTAAAGGATTTGTCAATGCCAAACCAGATGTATATGAATGTAAATGAATTGGAAATTGGAATTGTATACTAAGTATTTCCATGCAAATCTGCATATTCATATCATGAGCTTTATCTCACTGCGACCACAACGTAATCAATGGAAAGGAAATAAAACGAAGATGCAAACGCAGGATACAAAGATTTATGTGGTTCCCTCAAGATTGAGGAACGTCCACAGACTCAGACTGATTCCACTATGCTCGAGGCAAAAGAGAACTCTCAGTTGTGTGTGTATACATTCACACATACATACATACATACATACCCTTAAGAAACTTCTACAAATAGTGGCTTGATTTACATAAACTAGCACCAGAAGACTCCACAAAACATAACAATTTTTTTTTGTTATTGTTTTTGCCAAGGATCATCTGCATCATTGTACCTGCAAATGTGGCGCCTCATGAAGAAGAAGGGGAACTAACCAATGTTGGTTATTAATCTTGGCCGTTTAGGCCTGTACTTGGGTTGACCACAAACAAGGTTTACATAGTTTGGAGGAATCTTAACCATCTGATTGAGCCTTTGTGGGGGGAAAAAAAGAAAGGGCAACAGTCCAAAAGTAACAGCCTACAAAACATAGAAACTATATGTAAGGTCATCGATCCTGTCTGTCCAATATTAGGCTACTGCTTTGGATTGGCCACAAACTATACACCTTTGGTAGATTATAGGATGTGCTTTTTTAGGAGGTGAAATGAAAGAGATCCAACCTTAGTACAGGATTGGAGTAATTTTGTCTTTTGATTTGAAATTTTGAACCCACCATTAGATGGGTCCCACTAACAGGGTTTATGGTACAAGCAGATTTCCCTACCATCTGATTTGAAGACTTTTTGTATTGGGGTTAGTGATGTGTAAATTCACGGCACTTGATTCTCTCCCAAGGTTGGAAGGACATTGGCCCCTTTAGGAGTGTTTTGGGTAAATAAAAAATATGTTATTACGAGTGCACCTTGGGTCGCAGCCCAGCTAATCCAACCCAACCTAGCCCATACCTGCGTTGGACCTTCCCTACCGCAGGTTAGGCTTGGGCTGCGAAGTCAGATTCCAACCGAACCTAACTAGTATTTTATACAAGTGAAACAAAGAGGCTTAGGATTTTGACCATCTACCACTCTTTTCCCTCTTTGTATACCAGTGTCAACACATCTTCCATTTTTGTTTCTAATAAACAAAATCGGGGAATGATCCTTCATCCTTCAGAGCTTCGGGAGGTGATTCTTCTTTGTTCTGACCTCAGACCGTGTACTCCTCTCAAAGATGAATGAAGTCCAAGAGCAAATGGGAATTTGATAGCCACAACAAATCAAAATTTCTCACATGGGGTTGGAACTAAGCACAAAATGGGTTCCACCGTACAGATTTCCTAGCTCAAAATCAACCATTTCATTCAGTCATGTTCCCACACGCGCACGGATTACCAGACAAAAATATGTACGGGTTCACACCATTGACCGTTGGATTCGAGAGATCCACGAGGCAACTACTTTAACTTTCGCAGTTTTTGCCTCGCGTACCATGGATCTCTCGAATCCAATGGTCAATGGTCTCAACTATATACTTTTTACCATGGATCTCTCGAATCCAATGGTCAATGGTCTCAACTATATACTTTTTGGTCCGAATATCCATGTGGTGGCATTTTCCTTTCATTTATGGGCTTTTCAACTCTTCACAGATTCCTTTCGCATCCACTCGTGAGAATGAACAATGGACTGGATGAACGTGATCATTCATCACGTGGATTTTTTTACTTGGGGGATCTCCTAGTCGGACAAAGGCTCAATTTGCACAACTTACTGGTCTTTGTTAGTCCCAATCTTCCGGCAAGACTTAAAACATATTCTAGCACGCAGTTTAGGGATTCCTCTTGCTCAACAGTAGGTCCATTATTTGGGCCTACCAATCATCTCTGGTCGTCTCTGCCAACACCTTCCAGCATCTCCAAACTTGGCTCAGAGAGGCTCACAGGGTGGGCAAGCAAAGCCCTTATCCCATGCTGGCCAACTTGTTTTGATCAAGAATGTTACCACGGCCATTCTTATGTACATTATGCAGCAATACAAGCTCCCCAACTTGGTGCTACGTAACCTTGACCAATTAAATCGGAATTTCCTGTAGTCTAACAACTCGGAACCACACTGCTACTGCCAATAGAACTGGGACCTGGTCTGCCAACCACAGCATTGCAGTGATCTGGATATTCGCAAACCAAGCTCACTCAATATTGTTCTACTTCATAAGTTGGCATGGTGATTTATCAGAGCCATCTTCCCTTTTGGTCTCCGTGCTCACAGCAACATATGTTCATCGCAAACCACTCCTACAATGTCCTGCGAAGCCCGGCTTTTCTTGGGAATGGAGTATCCTCCATGACAAGGATGTCCTGAAGGCCTATCAACAGCAGTGAAGGATTGCACACACATTGTTTTGGAAGGACTGCTGGGTTGAGGGGCCCCTCATTCCGCAGACGTCCCTCAACCCACCGGAACATGAGCTAAGCTTGTCAGTTAGTGACTACTACAACCACCTCCGGCTCACATGGAATTTGATCTTCTTATGCCATATCTGCCAGGTGTTTTACACCATCCAGCCATTGCTTTTTGCACCTCGGGCATCTGTTGACTATCTAATTTGGCAACCTTCCAGATATTTTACAGTTTAAGTCAGCATACCAAATGCCAAGCGTGCCACCACATCTGCATTTCTTTCTATGACTCTTTGCCCATGACCGATTACCAGTCAAATCAACTCTTCAACAAAGGCGGATGGATATTGAAAGGTCAGTGCTGTTGGTGCGAGGTGGGTCCAGAGATACTGACCCACTTGTTCTGGGACTGCCACAGCGCTCAGCAGATCTGGAGTCTCCTGAAGCATCAGTTCCCCCTACCACCTCTCATTTCAGATCCAGCCCTATGGCTCCAATCCCCTTCCACTTCCTCATACGCCACTCCTTACAGGACAGCCCTTATCTACCCACCCTATTTGGCAAATATGGAAGGCGCATAACCGAACACAGTTTGACCACCTCCCTCCTTCACCCTCCAACACCTTTTGAACTGCCTCTCATGGAGTAGTAGCTTACCTCAACACCCAGCAGCACACCATCTAGCACTGGCCCCGAACAGAGAATCCTCATGAATGTCCTTTGGAAACCACCACCTGATACATGGGTCTGTTTGAAACTGGATAGTGCTGCAATAGGTAACCCAGACCCTATATGCAACTCCTTCAGCCAATCCATCTCAGGATTTCAAGTCTTCATCGGCACACCACAAACAACGTAGCTGCACTTCGAGCTGCTTGGCATGGTTTGACGCTGGTCTGGAATCTGGGATACTGAAAGGTGGTCCTTGAAACAGACTCACAGGTCTTATATTCTGCTCTGATCACATCCTTCATGATGGCCTGGATGCTCTAGAACCTGCTGACATCCTGTATGGACCTGCTCCAGTAAGAGTTGCAAGTGGGCATTCATACAATCTATCGAGAGGGCAGCATGTGTGCAGATCTGCTCACCAAGGCAGCAGTCCGGCTCTGCTTGACAAACTCCAACATGACTCATCCTTTGCAATACATGACCCCTCACATGTTTGATGATCTAAGTGGCCGAGCTTTGCCTCACTTTGTGTTACTGCTTTTCCCATAGGTTATACTCAACCATTACTTACCCTTTACTAGGTCATTTGAATAGAAGTTTTAGTTTATCCAAAAAAAAAAAAGTCTTCACTCCCTAAGTGTGAGTCACGATGAGCTTGTGCTTATAGACAATCATAGCCAATCCACTCAAGACACTAGATATAGCCTTCTCATGAAACGGCGACAATCCCAGAGCTCCAAATACTCATTTGGACAAGGATCCCAACTGGCCAATTCAGTGATCAAGCAACAACACGCTCCTAAGTTGGTTTTAGATTCGATCTCAATCTTGAATCACAGTATAACAGTAAAAAGTGGAGCGTCCAACTCTGTATCATGCATATATGTAATGTAGTATCCAATGCAGACAAACATAACCTGGCTGATGCAATCTTCTATAATGGATGTCAACCACATCATAGAACACTTAGATTCACAGTAAAACCTAATAACCAAGCTAAGAACAAGATAAATTGGAGTCTGGATGTGCTGAACCAGAACACGCTCATCAAAATTCCTGTTAGTAAATCTCTCAGTTAAACATGAATGAACAGAATGAGATCAGCTAAAGGTCTGGAATCAAGATTAATTCAGATCAACCATGCATGTCCAACATCACACTTGCACAAAGAAGAAACACCCATTACATCGGCTTCTGCATTCTCCATTCAGTTCTTTAGTGGGAAGCCTGGAAAATAATAAGACATCTTATAAAAATACAGCAACAAACATCTACTCAACCAGATATTTATTTGTTTCCATTCTTTCCTTCTAAATTCTTTAAGGAACAGATTAGTGAAGAAGCTGAAGAAACAAATGGTTGTTATAAAATGCAGTGTCACAAACGAAAAATGAACAACATGCATCATGGATGCAATGAAGCAGAACTTTTCATTATAATAAGGGATCATACATGGAGTATGGACATGAACTCCATTGTTGTCAATGAACCCTACCACCATATTGTACACAACCCACTAACTTAATCGAAAATGTTCAATTTGCAGGCCACTCTTGGATGCAGAACCACCTAAAAATCAGACTGACCTAGGATCTTAATCTTCTGATCAATGCTGAAAATTGGATAACCAAAAAGAAAAAAAATAAAAGAAAAAGGTTAACAATCGAGGAAGAAGTTCACAGACATGGAAATTGAAAGTATTCTCTCAATTCGATCTTTGGGTATGCCCTGGCTGGCTGAATGTCCAGATTAATGAGGTGGGGCATGTGTACAGCATCAGGTGACTTGGGTACTTGGACAAACTGGCTAGACTCTCACAAGTTGGATACAACTCAAGAAAAGTTGTGAAAGGAGACTTCGATTGACTTGGACTTATTCGGACAGTACGGAATGTGAGCCAAAACATTACCTTTTCTATCATTCAATATTGCATCACTTTCGCATGACACTGAAAAATCTCAGACTCAGACAACCCATCAGTTATTTGACTTGGCATAAATATTTTAACCCTTGTTATATATTGTCATATCTAGAACAAAGGGCTGTTCTTGAAAACCCCTCTCACGATTTCCATCTTTACCAGGTTATCAGGCTTGCCTTAGTTTGTGAAAGGAGCTGCTTCCCTTATTATCACACTCTTCACCAGGTTATCAGGATTTGATACTACAACGAGCTCGGCTTTCCCAGCGGCTTCGATATGGGGTGCTAAGGTTCTTTCCAAGGTATCCTTCTTCGTTGGAATGCTGGCTTAGAGACAATTTTCGCGACCTTTGATCAAGCATCAGAAGATTATTGTTGACTATTGCTCCATGTGTAAGTCGAATGGAGAATCAGTTAACCACCTCCTTCTTCATTGTTCTTTGGCTAGGGAGGTTTTTTTTTTTGGACAAGTATATTCTTTATTGAAGGAGAAGAGAGCTACAAAAAAGAGGCTGAGGGGGCCTCCTAAACAAAAAGGAAAAGAGAGAGCGAGGAAACTAAACTTCTCTATGCAAAATCTCCTCCCATCTAAAAACAAGATCCTCAAAAAACAGGCCCCTACACTCCTTGAAGAGTTTGGACCAAAATAAAAAATAAAAGCTTTGACCGAAAGAATGATAGCTTGTGAGCTAGTTTCCATGTCCTCAAACACCTTCCAATTCCTCTCCTTCCAAAAGCCCCACATCACTGCAAAGGGGAGAATATTCCATAACTGACGACCACAAGGAGAGAAGGCAAAGCACAACCCCACGCTCACCAGACCGTGGGGCGGGATGGATTAGGAAGTTCTGAATCACGTGATCATAAGCTTTCTCCAAGTCAATCTTACACACCACGCCACACTCAATAGGCCGCCCCTAGAATCAATGCACTCATTAGCTATGAGTACCCCATCTTTAATCTACTTGCCTCAGACAAAAGCTCCTTGGGAGGGAGATATCACCAAAGCAAGCACTTCACGAAATCTCAATGCCAAAGTCTTCGCTAAAATCTTAATACACATTGCCCAAAAAACTGATAGGTCTGAAGTCAGTAATATCTTCTACTCCTTGCTTCTTAGGAATCAACATAATGACGGTGCTGTTAGAGCAGTAATATAGGTAAGACTCATATGTGAGGTCCTCTCAACCTCCCTTTGTTTTTGTTCCCTTTGGTTTCTTTACTAAAGCTTATATTCATAAATATAAATAAATAAATAAAATACTCTTCTTCAACACATAACCCATTATAATCCGGATAAACATGGCTTCCACTAATATGACGAACGAATTTTATATTAGAATGAGGAAAAATGAATGAAAGGCCACTTTTGCAATATGTACCCACTCCATAACTAGGCATTGTTTTCTAATTCTTATAAAGCCATTTCTTTAAAATTGGCAACTTTTTTATCCTTTCTACAAAGCCACTACATCAAACCTGGTACTTTATCCACCCTTTCAATAGAGCCTTTCCATTATCTGATCATCAAAGAACTCCCATTTTGATGGCTCACAAACATAATACCATTGTGCACTTCAGACAACCTTGTCCATGTTACTTAGAAAATACATTGAAAAGAACTAGAAGGACGTATTATAGTAAGAGTCCACTTAACCCATATAACAAGGATATATGAGGATATATTTATAATGATAAAATCTTTATTTATCTTTTCTATTTTCAATCGATAATTATGTCATTATTTTATGTAATACTCTAGGTAGAATTTTGTATTTCAGAAGTCTTCATTACTTTTCAATCATATAAGGATATAGGTAGCTCGGAAATCTACACAATTACAACTTTATATTAATTAATACTCAAATTACTTGCCTATACACTACCCTTTCTCCTTAACAAGAAATTGCATCCTCAACATGTGCTTGTATCCCTCGAAACTTTATTCTCTCTCTAGTGTTATTCATCCCCTAAATTTACCCGCAAAGGCCTCCTGAATAAGGGCCACTAAAAAGAATCTCCTACACCGCTTGGACATCCAATGTTGATTCCCTGAGGTACTGTGGGGGAGCAAAATGCAGTTCAAGAGGAGTTAAGAGTTCCTCTGGTTGTGGACTACATTTCCAGAAGACAACCAACATCGTCATGCACCATAGCATGACCGGCAACAAAAACGTGTGGATGATCTTGTTGATAAAAATTTAAACTTATCTCCCTAATCTTGAGAGCTTCTAAATTGATTTTTGTTTGGATTTTCCCTTAATATTGAGAACATCTCTGCATGATAGCATTCCTGACTTCGAACTAGACCCAAGTCTTGCTGGTGCTCTGGAACATGGCCATGCTTAGTTGATTATTGTTGTCTCCATCAAGTCCACTTTACCTCAACCTCACACAAGTTATAAATTTTTTGGTGGTTCATCCCTCTGTAGTCAAAAGCGTTAGGAAAGGCCTAGGGGACAAAGGTCCCTTAGGTGAGGCAACACCTAGGCAGAGCCTAAGTGAAGCCTAGGTGATAATTTATTTATTTATTAAAGAAATAAAATAAATATTGCTAACAAGATATGAAGTGTTGTCAGGGACCTACTTGTAATATCTTATATTCTACAGGGGGCCCTCGTAATATTGTAAAACTTCACTTAATATATATATTGGGTGAAATCGTGTAGGCTATTCTAAGCTCTACACGATTTCTCCTCTTTCCCCTATTCTCTTCACCTCTCCTCTCTTCCATCTCTAACCCTAACCTCTTATCCTGGTTACGATCCAAGATCACAACATGGTATCAGAGCATGATTATGTAACCATGGCTCAATCCTAGAGGTCTGAAGAACCCTAGGGATTGCGAAATTCGATGCGAAGGGCTTTCCAAAGAAGGAGATCATCTCCCATGGATAGCCGCAGGCTTTAGAAGAGTCTGAAACCCTAGCCGCCCACTCCAAAAGGTTTGAGAAGTTCTCCCAGGCCTAGCCGCCCACTCCAGAAGCCTGGAGAAGAGCTATCAGGCATAGCCGCCCACTCCAGAAGGCTGGAAAAGAGCCACCAAGCCTAACCGCCCCTTCCAAAAGGTCAGAGAAGACCCTCTGGACATAGCCGCAGGTCTCAGAGGAGCCCGGAACCTCTCCCTAGTGCTACCGCACCTATCCAGGAACCTTTTTAGGTCATCGGAACCATTCACAAGTTTCCTGCGAGTGGTTTTTTCTCCAATAGAAAATCTATAAAGTGATTTGCACCTCCACAGCAGCAGTTTGGGTGATTTCTTATCAGAAAAGTCTTATCTACTACCATGAGTACATCTGAGGAGTCATCTTCTGCCAAGTCAGAGATCATTGTTGCCCCACCCAGTCTGGGAAGTCATGGTGATCATAGCCCGAGCCTACAGATCACTACGGTGAAACTCGACGGGACCAACTACCTCGCATGGTCTCAATCTGCCAAGATGTACATCACCGGACGAGGCAAAGCCGGCTATATCACTGGATGCATCACTGCACCTGATTCCTCCGATGCCACGTTTGAGAAGTGGGAAGCGGAAAACTCGATGGTCATGTCATGGCTGCTTCATTCCATGCATCCATCGATCAGCACAGGCTTCCTCTTTCTCCCGACTGCCAAGGATATATGGGACACGGCATCTCAGACCTACTCCCAAGATGGAAATTTTGCTAGGATGTATGAACTTCAGCAGGAGATAGCACATCTGAAGCAAGGCGATCTTCCTTTGGGATCATACTACGCTGCGTTACGCAGCAAGTGGGAAGAGGTAGATCACTACCAGACCTACACCCCTGCATGTACCAAAGATGCTACGGAGTTCCGAAAGATGATTATACGCGGACGCATATTCGAGTTTCTTGGCGGCTTGAACCAGAGCTATGAGCAGGTTCGAGCCAACATCTTGGGCAGAGATCCACCGCCGTCGACCATTGCACAGGTCTACTCCTACATCCAGAGCGAGGACAGCAGGAGGAGAGCCATGAGCTCTAAGACAGATGCTGATGTTCCTTTATCTGAGAAGTCTGCCTTGGCCACTCAGAAATTGAGCAAACCCACATCCAAGAAGGATGGGGATCTTGATGATCGTGATCGACTCAGATGTGATCACTCTGGCAAGCGTCGCCACACTCGGGAGACCTGCTGGAGTCTTCATGGTCGTCCTGCACAGTTCTCTGGGGGGAAGCAAGGCTTCTCAAAGAAGCCCTCTGGTAGCAAACATGGAACCTCAGCCGCTCATGCCACCAGCCAAGATTCCTCTGATGTGACCCCTTCCTCTGGGCAGTCCAACACCTTCTCTAGCATGGACATTGACAGGCTTCGACAATTACTTACTCAGCTTGATGGCCCTTCTCCACCTACATCATCCTTTGCTCAGACAGGTACATCCCATTCAGCCCACCATGTGTCTACGGCACCCATTGGTCCTTCCTGGATCATTGACTCTGGTGCCTCCGATCATATGACTGGTATGCCATCCCTTTTCTCCACCTATAATATCTGCTCAGGTAAGGACAAGGTCCGCGTGGCCGATGGCACCTTCTCCTCTATCTCAGGAAGGGCACTATCTCTGCCACACCTACTTTGTCTTTATCCTCTGTACTTCATGTTCCTAAATTCACCACTAACCTGCTTTCTGTTAGCCATCTTACTAAGAGCCTAAACTGCAGTGTTACCTTTTTTCCTACTCACTGTGTTTTTCAGGACTTGGAGACGAGGCGGATGATTGGCAGTGGTCGTGAGGATGGTGGATTGTACCTGCTCGATAGCCAGCCGACTTCATATTCTGTTGCACATCAGTCTAGTGCCAATGTCAGTAGTTCTAGCGTTAATAAAGACCTGTTAATGCGATAGCATAACAGGCTAGGTCATTTACCGCTTTCAGTCATGAAGAGTCTGTTACCTCAGTTTGCGTCTATTCCATTTTTTGAGTTCAACTGTGAAACTTGTGTACTTGCAAAACAATGTCGGGTGTCTTTTCCGACCAGTAATAAAAAAAGTACGTTTCCTTTACAGCTTGTGCACTCTGATGTTTGGGGACCCAATCCCACCACTTCTATCTTTGGTTTTCGCTACTTTGTGGTTTTTGTGGATGACTATAGTCGTTACACTTGGATCTACCTTATGAAATCAAAAAATGAGGTGCATACTATCTTTCAGACCTTCCATAAAATGGTGTGCAATCAATTGGGCACCACCCTAAAAGTCCTACGCACTGACAATGGGGGGGGAATACATGTACAGTGGCCTTGCCTCCTACTTTGAAGAGCATGGAATTCTTCATCAGACTTCATGTGCCGATACACCTCAACAGAATGGGACCGCTGAGCGAAAACATCGCCATGTCCTGGAGGTTGCTAGGGCACTTCTTCTTGGTACTCGAGTACCCAAGGGTTATTGGGCTGACGCTGTGTTGACGGCATCCTACTTGATAAATCGGATGCCTTCTCGTGTCTTGGGGTGGAAGTCTCCCCTTTCACTCCTGTTTCCTTCCTGTCCTGTGTTCTCCATTCCACCTAAGGTCTTTGGTTGTGTTTGCTATGTTCACGCCCATCACAGGAAGGACAAGTTAGATCCGAAAGCCGTTCGATGTGTGTTCCTTGGCTATTCGTCCACTCAGAAGGGATATCGGTGTTTCCATCCCTCTACCCGTCGTCGGTTTGTTTCTCTAGATGTTACCTTTTTTGAGAGTCTTCCCTTCTTCTCAGTTGATCGGACTTCTCTTCAGGGGGAGCTTGGGAGTATTGACGAGAGTCCGATACCTCCACAGGGGGAGATTCCTCAACCAGTACCCCTTGATTTGCCTGATGAGTCTCCTGTACCCTTGTCCTTATCTCTTACTGACACTGTGCCACAGGATCCGCAGCTGAAGACATATGCCAGACGACGTCAAAAAGAGAAACAGCCCACCATCCAAGCTCACTGCCAAGAAATCCAACTCGATCCAGGTAATCGTGTCCTCAGTGATCCTCATGATGATATGTCTGTTGCTCCTTCTACTATCCTTCCCATAGACATTGATGTACCTATTGCTCATCGGAAGGGTGTTCGGAACTGTGTTACCAAGCACCCTATCTCTCACTTTGTTTCCTATCAGCAGCTCTCACCATCCTACAGGGCATTTGCTACTTCCCTATCCAGTGTCGCTCTGCCATCCGGTGTCTCAGATGCCCTTAGCCAGCCTCAGTGGAAAGCAGCCATGCTAGAGGAGATGGCAGCTCTAGAAAAGAATGGTACTTGGGATTTGGTTCCATTGCCTAGAGGAAAGAAACCCGTGGGGTGCAAGTGGGTATATACAGTGAAATACAAAGCAGATGGAAGCATCGACAGGTACAAGGCCCGTCTCGTTGCAAAAGGGTACACACAGACTTATGGGATTGACTACCAAGAGACGTTTGCTCCTGTGGCCAAGATGAACTCAGTTCGAGTTCTGTTATCTCTAGCGGCAAATTTTTCTTGGCCCCTCCACCAGTTGGATGTCAAGAATGCCTTCCTCCATGGTGATCTAGAGGAAGAGGTCTACATGACAGGTCCTCCGGGGTTCAATCCGACTGGGAGTAAGGAACTTGTGTGCAGACTGAAGAAAGCCTTGTATGGGCTTAAACAGTCACCAAAGGCTTGGTTCGAGAGGTTCAGTTCCGCAGTCAAGAAGATTGGCTACTCGCAGAGTCAGGCAGACCACACTCTTTTCATTAAGAGAAGTCAAGGTCGTCTTACTGCTCTTATTGTGTATGTGGATGATATCGTGGTCACAGGAGATGACCCAGATGAGGTTTGTAAATTGAAAAAATATCTCGGCACAGAGTTCGAAATCAAGGATCTGGGAACCTTGAGATACTTTCTAGGCATTGAGGTTGCTAGGTCAAAGCAGGGTGTGTTCATCTCACAAAGAAAGTATGTACTTGATCTCCTTCGAGAGTCAGGAAACTTGGGAGTTAAACCAGCCGATACGCCTATAGAGCAGCAACATCGGCTGAATCTTGTTGATGGGGATCCCATTGCTGATACAGGCCAGTTCCAGAGACTTGTTGGGCGTCTCATCTACCTTTCGCTGACACGACCAGATATTGCATATGCAGTCAGTGTCATCAGTCAGTTCATGCATGCCCCTCGCTCTCCACATCTTGAAGCAGCACACCGAGTGTTACGCTATCTTAAGGGGGCTCCAGGGAAGGGTATCCTGTTTAGTAAGAATGGACACCTGCGAGTTGAAGCTTATACAGACGCTGACTGGGCAGGTTCAGTCACTGACAGACGTTCCACATCAGGGTACTGTACGTATGTGGGGGGTAATCTAGTGTCTTGGCGCAGCAAAAAGCAACCAGTTGTCGCTCGCTCCAGTGCCGAAGCAGAGTACCGTTCTATGGCTCATGGTGTATGTGAGCTTCTATGGTTGAAGACTATGCTCAGTGAGCTCGGATATCCTGTCAAAGGGTCTATGCAGCTGTATTGTGACAATAAAGCAGCCATCAGCATTGCTCATAATCCAGTTCAACACAACAGGACAAAGCACATTGAGGTAGACCGTCACTTCATCAAAGAGAAGCTTGGTCAGGGACTTTTTGCACACCATATGTCCATACTGCTGATCAAGTTGCAGATGTGTTAACTAAAGGTGTTACTAAAGGGATCTTAGAGCACCTGTTATCCAAGCTGGGCATGATAGATATCTTCGCACCAGCTTGAGGGGGAGTGTTGTCAGGGACCTACTTGTAATATCTTATATTCTACAGGGGGCCCTCATAATATTGTAAAACTTCACTTAATATATATATTGGGTGAAATCGTGTAGGCTATTCTAAGCTCTACACAATTTCTCCTCTTTCCCCTATTCTCTTCACCTCTCCTCTCTTCCATCTCTAACCCTAATCTCTTATCCTGGTTACGATCCAAGATCACAACATGAAGGACATAGCCACATAGTACCAAAGAAGGAACGAAAGAGCAAAGCTAATTGCTGAGTACCAAATAACTTTATGTGAAATGAAAAGAAAAAACTGAAGTGGTTTAGTGGCTTTTAGTGCAACATCTAATAGTTCAAAACCAAGATACTTTAGTGACTTCGTGCCACATATAATAGTTCTAACCAAAGCATAACTATTCAAACTTCAAACAAAGTCCTCTCAGCCCCAAATCCTTAAAGTCCCACTAATCAACATCCTGACAATCAATCATCAAAAAATAAGAGCAGAAGGCTTACTTTCTCCACTTGTTAGAATTTAGTGAACGGTTCATCTATAAGTTTTATATCTATAAATACCTTTGAGTTTTTCTCTCGGATGTAAATTATATAACATTAAACTTATAGGTACAATTTATTCCTAATATATAAAGCACAAATAACATGAATTTTATACGTATGGCCTACGCGAACACTTTAATGCCTAACGTCTTACTGCCTAATCGAGAGCTTTTGTACTAGGGCCTTCCTAAGCCCTGTTTTATACGCTGGGGTCTTGGGTAGGCAAAGCTTTGATTACGTTGTTATCCCTATGGAGAAATAATTTACCTATCCTGTCATAGTACAGCCATGAGCACCTGAATGAAATCCCATCACTTTCACATCCTAATTTTTGAAAGTACTCTCTCACATGCTCCCTGTCCTGTAGTACTTTCTGTTTCCTTTGTTCATTAATCACTCTCAAATCTCAACAATATATAGAGAATATACTAAGCCTTATGCTATCTAACATGGACTCCCCATTTTCTTAAAATATTGTTATGTTAAACATTAGTCTTAGACATGTTGGATACATGCTAAGAACTCCCATTCACATTATATACTTGTTTTCATTGATATCCTTATTTATATATATATATATATATATATATATATATATATATATATATATATATATAGGTCAGGCAGGGTCAGGGGAAAAAATATTTCACAACAATATTGGTGTACCCACATAGAAGATGAATCAATGGCTAATTTTTGGTGAGGATGATCTCCTCACCAAGTCACCATATAGATCACTCCTACAAAAAATCAGCCCATTCTGAAATTTCTAACCCCATCAGATATGGTTTTCAAGTTGTCCATAATTTTTTATATATATAATGTCTCACACATGTCCATGTCTGACATTAACAATCGAGTTTGTCTTTTAGTTATTTAGGTTTAAAGGAATGTTAGAAATACTCACCATATAAAAGCAATAAAAGTTTCGCTCTAAAGACCGATGGCTAAGTCAACAAGGAGGTGGGTGGCAATGGTGGCCTAGTTTGAAAAGTTAATGGCAATTGTGACATTTTCAGCTAAAGATCAAAAGGCTTTTATCTACGTTCCAAAGTTGAAGGCCTATTTCAAAGGGCAGCAAATCGCGATGCAACATGGGATCCATGGATTCAACTACTGTTATTCAGATCCTGACTAAACCTATTTTTGGGTTTTGGCAGGCTTGTGGATTGGCTAGAAGGACATTAGAGCAGCCTGACCCCCTTGATTGCCATACACAGTTACAAAGTCGGGGGAAGTCGGAAAAATTCGGATAAATTCGATAAAAATCGAGAAAAATCGACAAAATTATAAATTTTAGTAACACCCCCCCTGAAATTTAAAAGTAATTTGTAATACCCCCTTATACTTCCAAAACTTTAGGATTACCCCCCTTGACCTAGTTTAATAGTGGTTGACTTCAGTTAAAATGGACTTGAATCACACGTTCTTAGCATTGTACTTGCAATATTATGGTCATTTCATAAGTGAATTAACATGTTCATGATGCATGTTACATTTTAACGTTAGTCAAATGATGGTTAAACAAGGTCAAGGGGGGTAAACCTAAAGTTTGAAAGTATAAGGGGGTATTACAAATTATTTTTAAATTTTAAGGGGGGTGTTACTAAAATACCCAAAAATATATCATGGAATATTTTTAGTTTGAAATGTTGTTTTTAACAAAACACATTTATATGATGAAAAGCACATCTATAATTCCATAATAATAAGTCATAATTCATAAGCATGATTCATCATTCATAATCAAAAGCCCAAAATCGAAATCAAGAGAAAAAAAAAAAAAAAAAATGGGTCTCAGTAGATTAATCGGCAAAATTGGCAATTAATTCGTGAATTCGAAAAATCGGAGATTTTTGGTGATTTTTTGAAAAAAATCAAAGATTTTTGTGACTATGGTCATACATATAGAGAAGCTAACGAATCTGCTAAATTTCTTTCTACTTTTTGTAGTTTGGATAAAGAAGTTTTGTTATTTCCTTTTGATTTCCCTAGCCCTATCCTTAAGTTAGAGGATAGGAGGTAATATCCCAGCTAGTAAATTTTTGTTATTATATTTTAGTTGGTAAGGGTCTGCCTAACCCATCTTTCCCACCGAAAAAAATAAGCAATAAAATTATTGTTTTTCATTTATTTACCAAGTGATTTGGTAAGAAAATTTTAGTTATTTATGACTTATAAAAAAATAGTTATTAATGAGCAAATAGGAGCAATTTCTAAACTTTGGGCCCATTTGCCAACACAATGAAAGCAAAAAAGTAACTTTTAAACTAAGTTGCTGATGTTAAAAGCAAGAATTTGAAATCAAAAGTCTGTTTGGAATGACAAAAGGTAACTTATCTAGTTTAGAAAGACGAAGTGGTCATTTATAATTTTTATTATAGGCTTAGAGGGATAATATTCTCAATAAAAAAGGTTGAAGTAGTCATTTATGATTTGTCTTGAAGGATTAGAGGGTCAAACATAGTATTACGAAAGTTTACTTAAAAACCTAATTCAACATGTGCTTAAACTGAACCAAAAGAATTTGCTTCTACTTATTTAAAAAGCAAAAAAAATTGCTTCTCTCATTAGCAAGTTTTTGGCTTCTCAGAAGCAACTTCTTAAATTACATCCAAACAAGCGCACTTGTTTTTTTGCTTCTAAAAGCAAAAAAAGTAACTTCTTAAATGACATCTCAACCTTAACCATTAGAAGTTAGTTGAAATATAAATCAATAACATTGCACCCTGTACCAATTATAGTAGCATACCTCATGCTCATGCCCATGTCCATGAGAGTGATCCTCATGGCCCTCCCAAGGATGTCGCCAACCCTATGACATGCAAAAAAATCAACTCCAACAACGAAACAAGATAAATTACAAAGAAGAGTGAAATAAGGATAGAAGCATACCAAGACTACAGGGCCATCGTGCTTAGCTCTGTAAAGCACCCAAAACCTACAAAAACATTAAATGCCACAAAAGGATTTTCAATTACTTAATTATCATGTTGTTGATGTTTATAATAAACTCAGTGAGTCTATAACCAGCACAAAAGAAATAGAGAATTTCTATTTTCTCTAATCTTTTAGCTTTATATGGATTGGGTAAGAAACTTCAATTAATTTTAGAAAAAGACAAAATTGTATGGGTAAATGAACTATAAAGTTTCCATTACTATTCCCATGACAATATCCCTTTACCTTAAAACCGAAATCTATCTATCATCTTCTTCTTTGTTCTTGTATGAATAATTGAAGTCCATAAAATATTAATGTATAAAATACTATGTAACAATTACACATACACATGTGTTGGTGTCCACTAGGTACAAAGTGTCTGATACAACGCCTTTCTGAAGCCCGATATGTAAACACATTTGTACACATGTATTATAACATAAATTCATGTTATACCTAAATCAAAGGTTTTTAAATAAAAATAAGGAAAAATACAACTATAATAAAAGAAAACATTTCCATATGCCATAAACCTATCCAATAATATGATAAATATAAGTAGATTTATAAGAGGGAAGACTATCAAACAATTAAACCATGTTTAACGACTTAACAAAGTCTTGTATGGAGGATGGATAAAATCAACCCTCTCTTAGAAATCCTTTTTTCATTAAAAAAAATCATTACAATAAAGGGTGACATTGTCGTACTTGTCAAGATGTGTGTCGGGACATGCTAACACGTATTTCTGGTCAATACATGTCTAACAAGGCAAAAAACCATAAAAGTTCCATGTCGTTATATAGGAATAACAAATAAGAAAATATAAGTACAAACTTTGGGAAGAGGACTCCCTACATACAAATAATGTAGATTTACACTGCTATTTGCCGGAGTCCCCAATGCTATTCATATCCCTTAATATACGAGATAAGATAATCTACCACCCTCAAACCCACTCCCATATGTGGTCTATTTCATTAGCAAATCTCCAAGGACTCTTCACGCTCCCACTTGCCCATCTAATAGCATTTAAAGAATCGTCTTTAACCTTCCAATCACTAACGAAGTTATCCTTAAAAAAAATTGGCAACCTTAAAATAGAGCTCTTGTATTCGTTCATTGAAGTCATCCATACCTATGGAGGAAAAATCTCTGAACACATTTCATCCATCAGTACGAAAGATACCTCTGCCTTCATTTGCGCATAGGACCCACAAGCCAACCTGATGGGCACCCAAGCCAAACCTACCGTGGACCTGCACCTACCAGCCTGTAGGCTGGGCCTGGGCATGATTTCAGGGCAATCATATCCCTTAATATATGAGATAAGATAATCTACCACCCTCAAGCCCACTCCCATATGTGGTCTATTTCATTAGCAAATCTCCAAGGACTCTTCACGCTCCCACTTGCCCATCTAATAGCATTTAAAGAATCATCTTTAACCTTCCAATCACTAACGAAGTTATCCTCAAAAAAATTTGCCAACCTTGAAATAGAGCTCTTGTATTCGTTCATTGAAGTCATCCATTCCTATGGAGGAAAAATCTTTGAACATATTTCATCCATCAGTACGAAAGATACCTCTGCCTTCGTTTGCACATAGGACCCAGAAGCCAACCTGATGGGCACCCAAGCCAAACCTACCGTGAGCCAGGTTTGGACCTGCACCTACCAGCCTATAGGCTGGGCCTGGGCATGATTTCAGGGGCCATTGCATAAATGGGTCAAAATTGGGCCTAATTCATCAAGCCTCCCTCATACCAAAGGTGTAAGAGTAGGACCAATCCATCACATAGCTTTTAGCATATTGTTGGCGCCACACTTGCTTTCCTCCATCTGGTTTGCTTAGTTTTCATGTTTGCATACAGTTTGGTCAAGAGCCGCGCGATCATCATCTGTTAAGATAGTGTAGCAGGTTGTGGATTTGAGGTGGACCCCACCAGTAGGACCAGCCATCGAGACAGATCAGTAGGGTCGGTCGGATCGGCGATCCCAACAAGTTGACTCGGGAATCAAACAAACCAAATTTTATCTCTTAAAACAAGATTACTCTTTCAACTAGCAAAGATGGAAACCTAGTAGCTCATTTAACCAGAGATGCATTCGAAGAAAAGGTTGGAAAACTCTTCTTTAACTATAAAAATCTATGATATAATTGTTAATCTAAAAGATAATGAAAAAAGAGAAAGAACAAATGATCCAAAAAGAAACCTCTATTCTAAATGAAAGCTCTCAACTTAAACTCAAGATTGATGAATTAGAATTAAGAAATAAAAATCTTGTTAAAAACATTACTCAAGGTAACTCTAAGCTCGAAAATATTTTAACTATGGGATGAGTCTATATGATAAAAGTGGATTAGGATACGTTGGTGAAACATCTAAAGCCTCTACCTCTAAAATTGTTTTTGTAAAACCTAAGAATAACTTAATTCAAAACAAACAAACAAAAACTGAGATAACTCAAGACCTTCTATTCCAGAAAAATTGTTAAAGGGTGATGCATAGTTGAAGTTTAAAGTTCTTAATATAATTGATTTTATCATACATGTAGGTCACCTCTACCTTTAGAGGTGGGTCCCTTGTAGTTCGGTTTTGGCTTTTGCCTCTTTCCAATACATTTTTACACTTATCAAAAAAATGACTTGGGCTTGCCCAACCCAAAATTAAAGGTCAATCTGGACCTCTTTACAGGCTTAGAACCAATCCTAAATTAAAGGTCAATCAGAATTCAGCCATGAAAAGTACGTTCTTCGGTAATATATATCGCTGTCTCGAATCTCCTGAAGACTGAAGTGTCAAAGATCAAGTGCACTTCGACAAAACAAATCAAAGAAGAATTAAAGCTGAAGAAAATCAACCCAAGTGTTCAAGATCAACTGAAGACAAAGTCAAGTGATCAAGCTCAACTGAAGACAAATTCAAGCTCAAGCATGAAGATTTAAAAATACGTTCTCACTCTACGAACGTTCAACTATGAAGAATCTCGTGTTGCGGTTACTTACGTAAATCTAAGGGTACACCGCGCGTTGCCAGCAGATCAAGATTTACCCTAGATGGTTCAACGATAGTTAGGTATCATGTGCGTGTCAAAAAGAGAAATTTCTAAAAAGTTTAGAAGTGTTCGGTTCTAGACTAAGAAGTCCGGCCGACCGACCTTTTTGAGCGGGCGACCAGATGTCCGGTCGACCGGCCAAAAAGGTGCGGTCGACCCAAACTCTCGGGTTTAAGATTATTCAGTACTTACCTAAGTGGGCAACCGACTAAAGGTTCGGTCGACCGGCCAAAAGTGCGGTCGACCCCGCCCCTTTCGGATCACATTTTGACTCGATCTCTTCTGCGATTTTAAGCTCACTTTGACCCTTCAAACGGCTATATTCGGTTCGGTTCTATTGATAGGAGGCTTGCTTATAAATAAGAGTTCTCTCCCCTCCTTAGAATTAACCCAATCAAGAGATCTCTACTTTTACATTCTTTGATTATCATTCTTTGAGTCCAGAGATCTAGAATTTGTGAGAGCTTCACCAAAGCAAAGCTGTCTATTCATTGTATAGGCTTTAAGTGTTTGGAAGAGACTATTTGATATTATTATTCTGCAAGCATCTTCTTTCAAAAAGAGGATTACTCTTGGCAGAGTGTCTCTTGGGCGAATTCTTCTCCAAAGGATTTTCCGTTTGATCGTATTCATCGAAAGGTAAGTGTTTCTATGATCAAATACATTTTTGATAGAATTCAAAATTTATGAACACTGAATATTTCTTGATTGGTGGATGAGTGAGGACTCATCTAACTGAGTTGAGGATTGTAGATCCATGAGAAAAGAATTTATCTAAATCGACTACTGGCCTAGGTTGACTCTCTAGGTGAGCGAGAAGTGATTCTCGTTAGATTAAAACTAAGTGATATCTTAGTTAGTGAATTATTTATTTCAATTGGATATGTTGTAATGCATGATTGAGATAATATAATATTACTCGTGTGATTGTGAATGTTTGCATACTGTATCTCAGATTTTCCTATATCTATGTTCTGTGGATGATTCGTATTTCAATTGCTTAATCATTTTCCGCCTTGTGTGATCAATAATTTTTTAATCCGTATAGAATTCGCAGTGGAATTAAAAATTGTCCTATTCACCCCCAGGGAATTTCAAGCCAGGCTGGGGCCTATAGGCTGTGTTTGGTTCACAAAAAATAAAATTTGCAACGTAGGACCTTTTGCCAAAATAAAATGTTTCTGCCAATGTTAGAATCAAATTGGATTGTAAAATAGTAAGGAGTAGGATTCAAATCGTTCGGGCGTAAGATTCATAAAGATTTCTCCTTGTGAGTTCAAAAAAATTATATAATTTTCAGAAAAAAAAAAAAACATAAAATTTCTAACGACTCCATAACACATCATATAATGACAAGGGTTAGTGCAAACATTCGCAAATAATGACAGAACACTTTACTTGTCAATCCCAATGTGCACTATAGAGACACTATTCCAAACTCATTGTTATACAAACAAAAGATTTTTCAGTGGAAGAAAAATCAAAACAATATATCGTAAATCATCGTCAATTAAAAAGTTTCTACCTTTCATCAACAGTCTCAATTCCTGCGAAAACACTCTTATCATCTATAAAAAATAATAAAAAATTAAAATTAATTAAAATTTAAAAAAAAAAAAAGCAATCTATGTAAGTAGAAAGCGCTACTATGAATGAAACTGATGTTTTTCATAGTAAGAAACATGTTGTAAATTTTTTAAGGGTCGGACTCCAGGGACTCCCATTTTTACCCCTACTTTGGCGTACCCACATAGAAGATGAATCAATGGCTGATTTTTGGTGAGGATGATCTCTATGGTGACGAGATCATCCTCACAAAAGTTTAAATCATTCTGATATTCATAGACTGTTTAGAATTTGAAGAATTATGAACCGTCAATTTTTACCCTGATACTTGAAAACCACATTTGACAGGGTTAGAAATTTCAAAATGGGCTGATTTTTTGTAGGGGTGATCTATATGGTGAGGAGGTCATCCTCACCAAAAATCAGCCATTGATTCATCTTCTCTGTGTGTACGCCAAAGTGGGGGTAAAAAATGGGGGTCCTTGGAGTCCAACCCATTTTTAATTAGTAAAAAAACAATAATTTCCTTTTTTAAAGTACTTAAAGTTTAGGAAAACAAAAGGATAATTTCCCTAGAAATTAACGGTTGAAATATTTATCACTGACAAGACAACGGATAACTAAAAAATCAACGATTACCGATTTTGCCCTTAACTTTTGGGTATGACTTGAAAAAGGTGATTGAAACAAAGCTGACATGACTGTACACCTACACCTTTTTCTACGCCTATTCCCAATGATCGCTCTAAAACACTATTTTGGATCAACCATCCGATTATCATCTAACGGCTGGGGATCACTCCAAAAAGCAATCAACCTTTTTTGACAATGACACTCTTTCATGCCTCTACACTCAAGCAACCGTCCTTCTAATCAACGGCTAGGATCACTCCATGAAAAAACAGCCACACGTCCTCTCAATAGTCGCATTTATGTTCTCCTTTTTTATATCTATTTTTTCTTATTTTATCATCTATTTCCTCCTATTCTGTAATATGTTTTCTCCTTTTCTATCATTTGTTCTCTTCGATACAAGATCAACAATGCCATGAAAAAACTCACTATAACCACCTAAATTATTGACACCACACCGGTGATATAGAGTTGAATGAGTTCAACAACTTTTAATGAGGACAGATCGTTTAGGAGCATTATATGGTTGTGTTAATATTTTGATGATATGGGCTTTCATATGCATCCATTCAATAGGAGCTAGGCGAATAAGTAGTCAATTTTCTAGATTACTTGGATGAAAGCTCTCATTCCCCCACTCTGTCATTTGTTTTTTCCTCTTTTGTCATCTATTTTCACTTTTTTCTGTCATATATTTTCTCCTACTCTATCATATGTTTTCTCCTACTTCGCTTTCTCTTTCATCCTTTTTTGTACATTTTTTTGTGCAACACATGTTTTGAATATTCTTTTGTACATTTATTTTTGTATTATTAATAAAGTACATTATTGTTACTACCAAAGATCGCTACAATTTGTATAGCGGAAATGAATGAATACAACTCGAAGTGATGACAGGAAAGGTAGAAGTAAACTGTCCGGATCTAAACTTGAAGAAAGTCGACACAAAAAGAGATGATTGTTAAATATGAAGAAAGATAACACAGTAGGAGAAAACGGATAATATAACAAGAAGAAAGAGATGATAGAAGAGGAGGAACACGACGACACGAAAAGAGAAAAGAGGGAAAAGACGATATAATAGGAGAAAACACAGATGATTGTTAAATATGAAGAAAGACGACACAGTAGAGAGAAGAGATGATACCACAAGAAGAAAGAGACGATAGAATAGGAGGAAACAGATGATACGAAAGGAGAAAAAAGATAATTGTTAAATATGAAAAAAGACGACAGTTGGAGAAAAGAGATGATACAACAAGAGGAAATAGACGATAGATTAGTAGGAAACAGGCGATACTAAAGAAGAAAAGAGATGATTGTGAAATATGAAGAAAGACGACACAGTAGGAGAGATGAGATGATACCACAAGAGGAAAGAGACGAAAGAATAAGAATAAACACAAATGATTGTTAAATATGAAGAAAGACTACACAATAGGATAAAAGAGATGATACCACAAGAAGAAAGAGACGTTAGACTAGGAGACAGGCTATACGAAAGGAGAAAAGAGATGATTGTTAAATATAAAAAAAGACGATACAACAAGAGGACAGAGACGATAGATTAGGAGGAGACAGACGATACTAAAGAAGAACATAGATGATTGTGAAATATAAAGAAAGACAACACATTAGGAGAGATGAGATGATACAACAAGATGAAAGAGACGATAGAATATGAGGAAACAGATTATTGTTAAATATGAAGAAAGACGACGCACAAAGTTTAAAAAGGTAGTTCAGGAATTGAGACGTTTTTCCTAAAAAAGGCGAAGCGTAGCCTCAAGGCGTAAGCCTCATTTAAGCCTCAATTTTTATAAAAAAAAGGTGCTTAAAAAATTCTAAAAAAAATATAATTAATTCTAGAAAAATGAGAAACAACATATCATGTGAAAAAAATAACTTAAATAAGCATAAAAGTAAGTGAGGCTATAACTTTTACCTTAGGAGCGATGTCGTCGGGATTACCTGAATGCTGATATCAATTCTTAAAAACATAAAGCACATATGATATGTCAATGCCACTAAATTACTAGATCTTAATAATCAATACTAATAGTAGTAACAACTAACATAGGTAACTAAAAAGATAGAGTTAAGAAAGAGAGTAGAGCAAGTAGTAAAAGTTAAAATTAACAAGTTAACACATTCAAATCCTATTCTTATATTGTCATACAAAAATGAAAAATCATTAATCTTTCTATTCTTCATCCCCAATATCATCGTCATCACTAGTGGAGTCTTCTAAGGACTCATCATGATATCTGATGCCCCTATCATCTTCTCATTCATCGGATTCAACCTCCACCCATTTATCTCCTTTGTCCAACAATTCCATGGGATACTTTCCTTTACTTAGTTAAAAAAGATGAACACATTAATACAATGTAGAGTAATTTAATAATGTAAGTTGTCACTTGTCAAAGTATCTAAGTCTATAATTAATTCACTAACCTCTTCATGTTCCTGCACTTGGTTGTCCTCTTCCTCTAGAGGTTGTACTCTTCTTTCTCCTTCTAGTTCCTTGTGGCTCTGATTGTGCCATTGCAATCTCAAGGGCATCGAGATCGAGTTCATCGAGATCATTGTGCCATGTAGGACAAAGGCAAGACTCTTGCACCATTGGTTCTGCATCTGGCACCACATTCTCCATTCCTCCTATGTCTCCTCCCCCTTCTCCTTCCCCTTGTTCAACAAGCCATTCATCATCATTATCGATGCTATCAACAACCAGTGGATCTTCTTCTTCATTTTCACGCCTTAGCCTATTTTTCAATTGCTTAACCCTAAACTTCTTGTTGTACATCACAAAAACGAAAGTATTCAACTTTGTCTGATCCAACCTATTTCTTCTCTTTGTATGCACCTAAAAGAAGTAGAAAAACATACATCAATACATGATTGAAGTCCTAAGACTCTTTAGTAATTCCTAACTCAACTCTTAACTTAATTACCTGATTGAAGGTTGACTAATTCCGCTCACATCCTGAAGAAGTGCAAGTGAGACTTAGCACTCTAACTGCAAACTTAGTCAATGCTGGTCTGCCGTCTCCATAAGCTAGCCACCAATTAGCTACAAAAAATTTCACAATTAAATATTGAAGTATATGATTATATGAGTATATACTTAACTATATAACTATATGTAGTGTACTGTGTACTCAAAGAAATAATCATTGGCTCGCCAGGAGTGCACTTCTTTCTTGTTGACTCTGCTTGAGGCCAGCCAAATAAACCAATCTTCCCACGACATTGGTCAATTTCTAAGTCAGCTTGCTCCCTCTCTTTTGGGTCTAGAATTAGCTTGTCCATACAATTATATAGACCCAATTTAATTTCTAGATGAGTAGAGAAGTCAGGGTCATAATGAAATTGTGGATTGAGGAAGTATGTTGTGGCATGTAGAAGGCGGTGCATTTGGAAGTCCCACTTCTCATCAATGATGTCACATATTTCTTTGTACTTGGATAGATCATTATCCAAGTTCTTTGCAATCTCTTCTTTGGCCCTGTCCATTGCCCCTTATATAAAGCCCATAGCTGGTTCTTTTTCTGAATCTACAATACTCCAAACACCAACTAAAGGCTTCGTAGCCTTCAAATAATACACCAAACTAGGCCAAAAATTGTTGTCCTTCAACATAATTTTCCTAATGGCCTTTCATTCATCTTTTTTGGCCCATACACTGCTTGCCCACTTGCTAGATGTAAACATGGCCTCCAATGGCTGCCTACTCTGTAGCATGCGTTGCAATGTCAAGTTTGTTGTAGCAAACCTTGTCGCGGCTGAGCGAATCAACTCTCTTTTTGTAAAGCTTATCATCAAAGCAAGTACCTAACCATGGCTATAAATGAAGTTACTAACTTTCTTAGCCTTTCTATATGCAGAAGCAAGCTGAGACAAACTATAAATCTTCTCAAGCATCAAGTCGATGCAATGAGCTGCACATGGAGTCCAATAGAGTCATTTCTTTTCTCCATCAATCTCTCTCCAGCAAGTTTGTAGGCAGATGCATTATCAGTCACAATCCGCACTACACGTTCTTCTCCCACCTCCTCAACAACCTCATCTAAAAGCTTGAACATCAGGTTGTTATCCTTGATTGCAGCTGATGCATCCACACTTCTTAAAAAAAACTGTCCCCTCTGGATTGTTGACAAGAAAGTTAAGCAATTGTCGACCCTCATGTCTTTCCAACCATTTGACATGATAGTAACTCCTGTCTTGGGCCATGTTTTCTTGACTTCTTCAATCATTGAATCTGTTGTCTTCACCTCCTTGAGGATCCACGTCCGCAGCTCGTACATGCTAGGTGGTTTTAAACCACATCCATACTCTCCAACTGTCCGCAACATATTCACAAAAGGACTAGTGGCGACATTGAATGAAAGACCATTTTCAAAAACGAACCGTCCAATGTCTAGCACACTTGGTTCCTATGCTCCTTTGCATTATGGGTGTTAGGACACGTGGTGGTTCTACATTTTCATGCCTAACACCACCATCACTACCACCCATATGGTCCTCGGGCTCGGCCACAACATATCTATCCATTGGCCCCCTTACACCACGCGAGGAAACTGTATTAGCACCACTAAAGCCACCCACACCCGGTGCGGAGCCTACTTCGATTGCACCACCACATTAATATGAGCCCCTATTCAACATAAACTCAAAATCTTCATGAGCCACACTTCTTTTTTGTGCTCCTTTGGCCATGTAGGCTTTTTTCTCTTCTACAACTTCTAAGGGTGCCTTTGTACATGGAGACACATTATTATGGGTACCCGCTAGATGATCCTTCATCCTTTTCACCCCTCCTTTCATAACCCTACTACAAAAATTGCATTGTAGGTAAATGTAGCCCTTGGATCCAAGGTTTAAAATTTCGTTTCGGAGTAATAACTTGGTCAAGTGAAAAATCGAGACAAACTCTGAAACGAAACGGAACATTCACGAAACATTGAAAAAATTATGAAAAAACGAAATTTTCGAAACATTCCCGAATCATTACGAAACATTGCGAAACATTATAAAACATTCCGAAACATTTCGAAATATTCCAAAATCATGAAATCATATTATTTATTTTATTTTTTGGATTGTTTCGGATTGTCTCAGCGAAACATTACGAAATGAAACATACGAAACATTCCGAAATTTTGAACCATGCTTGGATCCCACATTTGGAACCTCAACCTCTATCCCATACTTCCAAGCCGGATCTTTTCTATTACTACCACTACTCTCATGTTTCTTAGAAACCCCCTCTCACCATCTTCAATCATATTATTAAAAAAACAAAAAAAAAAACCTATTAAAGAAGGAAAAATAATGAAATTTTACAAGTATTTAAGAAAAATAAGGCAAAAACCCAAAATATAGTCACATACCTTAAAAATTCTTCAAAACTTTGCTTTCTTGCTTGAGTTTGGTGAGATTGCTCACAAGAAAACCGTAGGAAGTGACGGATTGTGATTCGGACAAGATTTGAGCTATCTAAGAGGATTTCTCTAAAATAGGAAAAAATAGGGTTCTAAGAGTTCATTCCAGATTTCTCCCAAAAAAGAGAGTTTTGGATACTTAAATATCCTCCTTTTAGGTCATTTTTGTGATATAAGAGGATTGGAGGGGGTATTTTGGGGAAAAAAAAAGTGGGTCACGGTTTGACCCATTAACAGCGTAAAACTGAGGCTTGAGCCTCAATTGCACCTCAAGGCTATAGCCTCAAGGCATACGCCTCTTACAACTGAGGCTTAGCCTCAATTACGGAACTCAAGGCTATTTCTCATCGCCTCGCCTCGCCTCGTGCGCCTTTTTAAACTTTGACGACACAATAGAAGAGAAGAGATGACAACACAAGAAGAAAGAGACGATAGAATAGGAGGAGACAGACGATACGAATATAGAAAAGAGATGATTGTTAAATGTGAAAAAAGACAACACAGTAGGAGAAAAGAGATGATACAACAATATGAAAGAGACGATAGATTAGAGGAAACAGACTATACTAAAGAAGAAAAGAGATGATTGTGAAATATGAAGAAAGACGACACAGTAGGAGAGATGAGATGATACCACAGGAGGAAAGAGACTATATAATAGGAAGAAACAGAGATGAGTGTTAAATATAAAGAAAGAAGACACATTAGGAGAGAAGAGATGATACCACAAGAAGAAAGAAACGATAGAATAAGATGAGACAAACGATACGAAAGAAGAAAAGAGATAATTGTTAAATATGAAGAAAGACAACACAGTAGGAGAAAAGAGATGATAAACAAGAGGAAAAAGATGATAGATTATTAAGAAAAAAACGATACTAAAGAAGAAAAGAGATGATTGTAAAATATAAGAAAACTAGCTGAAAGTTGATGTGAACATTGATAACACAGTAGAAGAAAAGAGATGTTAGAATAATAGGAAATAGATGATAGTGGAAGAGGAAAAAGATGATAGGGAAGAAGAAAATAAATGATTGTTAAATATGAAGAAAGACGACATGAAAGAGATAATAGAACATGGGAAAATAGATGAAAGAAAATGAGAAATGCGATGACAGAAAATGAGGAAACAAAAGATAGAAACGGAAAAAACAAAAGACATAAAAGTACAAAATCGATGACAGACAAAAAAAATAGATGATAGAAAATGAGAAAAGGCAAAACACATCTTGCCTTGGCTTTGTAGAGGAAGATGAGAGAAAAAAAAACAGAAAAATTTCGGTGAAGACGAAGATAAAAAAGAGAAAGGAATGAAAAATGTTGGAAAAAAAGAAATGGATTTGTAGATGAAGAAAGACGGATTGAATTTCTACCTTCAAGAACGACGTCTAATTGTATTATGATATCTCCGTATGAGAACTGAGAAGTTTTGGCGAACACGGAGAAGACGAAGAAAAGAAAAGATAAGAGAAACAAAGAAAAAAGGGTTGGGCTCGGGGGACACCCATTTTTTACACCCAATTTGGCGTACCTACATAGAAGATGAATCAATGGCTGATTTTTGGTGAGGATGATCTCTATGGTGAGATCATCCTCACAAAAATTCAAATCATTCTGATATTCATAGATAGGTTTAGAAGCTGAAGAATTACCGACTGTCAATTTTTATTGTGTAAATTGAAAACCACATTTGATGGGGTTAGAAATTTCAGAATGGGCTGATTTTTTGTTGGGGTGATCTATACGGTGATGAGATCATCCCCACCAAAAATCAGCCACGGATTCATCTTCTATGTGGGTACGCCAAAATGGGTGTCCCCCGAGCCCGACCCAAGAAAAAATATTGGAAAGAAGATGTGGAGTTGCGGAGCAAGAAAGCTTGCAAGAGAAAAAATGAAGAAGAAAGCTTACAGGAGAAGCTTTTGTGAGAAGAGAATCGAGAGAAGGACGGTAATGTCAGTTGATTTGATTTTGATTAAGTGTTCTTTTTTACTTTTAGCATAGAAAAGTTATTTTGACAATAAAGGTAATAATGTCCTAAAATGTACCCATATTATTAATCTGGAAATGTTTGAAAAGTTATTGTCTTGTCGGTGATAAATATTTCAACTTAATTTCAAGAGAAATTACCCAAAACAAAAAGTACATAGACATGAGTCATTGTTTTTACTTGAATACGTGCTCCATATTTTATAATCGTCTTAGATTCAAGTCGTGAATCATACTCAAATCCTAACATTCACATAGAAATCGTAGGATTTTTACCACAGGAGGAAAGATAGATGATTGTTAAATATAAAGAAAGACGACACAGTAGGAGAGAAGAGATGATACCACAAGAAGAAAGAGACAGTAGAATAGGAGGAGACAAACGATACAATAAGAGAAAATAGATGATTGTTAAATATGAAAAAAGATGACATAGTAGGAGAAAAGAGATGATACAACAAGAGGAAAAAGATGATAGATTAGGAGAAAACAGACGATACTAAAGAAGAAAAAATATGATTGTGAAATATGAAAAAATACGACATAGTAGGAGAGATGAGATGATACCACAAGAGGAAAGAGACGATAAAATAGGAGGAAACACAAATGATTGTTAAATATGAAGATAGATGACACAGTAAGAGAGAAGAGATGCTACCATAAGAAGAAAGACATGATAGAATAAGAGGGGACAGACGATACGAAAAGAGAAAAGAGATAATTGTTAAATATGAAAAAAGACAGCACAGTAGGAAAAAATAAATGATACAAGAGGAAAAAGACGATAGATTAGGAGGAAACATACGATACTAAAGAAGAAAAGAGATAATTGTTAAATATGAAGAAAGACAACATAGTAGGAGAAAAGAAATGATACAACAAGAGGAAAAAGACGATAGATTAGGAGGAAACAGACGATACTAAAGAAGAAAAGAGATGATTGTGAAATATAAAAAAATAGCAGAAAGTAAATGTGAACATTGACGACACAGTAGAAGAAAATAGACGATAGAACAAGAGGAAATAGATGATAGTGAAAGAGGAAAAAAATGACAGGAAAGAAGAAAATAGATGATCGTTAAATATGAAGAAAGACGACATGAAAGAGATAATAGAACATGGGAAAATAGATGACGAAAATGAAGAAACAGGTGATTGAAAAGGAGAAAAGGCAAAACACATCTTGCATTGGGTTTGTAGAGGAAGATAAGAGAAAAAAATGAAAAATTTCGGTGAAGACGAATATAAAAAAGAGAAAGGAATGAAAAATGTTGGAGAAAAAGAAATGGATTTGTAGAGGAAGAAAGATTGAATTTCTACCTTAACGAACGACTTCTTATTGTATTATGATCTCTGCGTATGAGAACTGAGAAGCTTTAGCGAACACGGTGAAGACGAAGAAAAGATAAGAGAAACAGAGAAAAAAGGGTTGGGCTCGGGGGACACCCATTTTTTACCCCCATCTTTTACACCCATTTTGGCGTACCTACATAGAAGATGAATCAATGGCTGATTTTTGGTGAGGATGATCTCAATGGTGAGATCATCCTCACAAAAATTCAAATCATTCTGATATTCATAGACTGGTTTAGAAGCTGAAGAATTACCGACTGTCGATTTTTATCGTGTAAATTGAAAACCACATTTGATGGGGTTAGTAATTTCATAATGGGCTGATTTTTTGTTGGGGTGATCTATATGGTGATGAGATCATCCCTCCCCCCCGCCCCGCCAAAAAAAATCGACCACTTATTCATCTTCTATTTGGGTACTCCAAAATGGGTGTCCCTCGAACCCGACCCAAGAAAAAAAATTGGATGAGAAGATGTGGAGTTGCAAAACAAGAAAGCTCGCAAGAAAAAAAATAAAGAAAGCTTACAGGAGAAGCTTTAGTGAGAAGAAAATCGAGAGAGACGGTAATGTCAGTTGATTTGATTTTGATTAAGTGTACTTTACTTTTTGCATGGAAAAGTTATTTTGACAATAAAGGTAATAACGTCCTAAAATGTACCCATATTGTTAATCTGGGAATGTTTGAAAAGTTATTGTCTTGTCAGTGATAAATATTTCAACTTAATTTCTAGAGAAATTACCCAAAACAAAAAGTACACAGACAGAAGTTATTGTTTTTACTTGAATATGTGCTCCATGTTTTATTATCGTCTTAGATTCATGTCATGAATCATACTCAAATCCTAACATTCACATAGAAATCGTAGGATTTTTATCTAAAGGGATTCATACAAAAAATGATTGTTAAATAGGAGGAGACAGACGATACGAAAGGAGAAAAGAGATAATTGTTAAATATGAAAAAAGACGACACAATAGGAGAAGAGATGATACAACAAGATAAAAGAGACGATAGATTAGGGGGAAACAGACTATACTAAAGAAGAAAAGAGATGATTGTGAAATATGAAGAAAGACGACAGAGTAGGAAAGATGAGATGATACCACAGGAGGAAAGAGACGATATAATAGAAGGAAACAGAGATGATTGATAAATATAAAGAAAGACAACACAGTAGGACAGAAGAGATGATACCACTAGAAGAAAGAGACGATAGAATAGGAGACAAACGATACGAAAGGAGAAAATAGATGATTGTTAAATATGAAAAAAGACGACACAGTAGGAGAAAAGAGATGATACAACTTGATGAAAGAGACGATACACTAGGGGGAAACAAACTATACTAAAGAAGAAAAGAGATGATTGTGAAATATGAAAAAAGGCGACACAGTAGGAGAGATGGGATGAAACCACAGGAGAAAAGAGACGATATAATAGGAGGAAACAGAGATGATTGTTAAATATAAAGAAAGACGACACAGTAGGAGAGAAGAGATGATACCACAAGAAAAAAGAGACGATAGAATAGGAAGAGATAGACGAGACGAAAAGAGAAAAGAGATGATTGTTAAATATGAAGAAAAACGAAACAGTAAGAGAAAAGAGATGATACAACAAGAGGAAAGAGACGATAGATTAGGAGAAAACAGATGATACTAAAGAAGAAAAAAGATAATTGTGAAATATGAAGAGAGACGACACAGTAGGAGAGATGAGATGATACCATAAGAGGAAAGAAACAATTGAATAGGAGGAAACACAGATGATTGTTAGATATGAAGAAAGACGACACAGTAGGAGAGGAGATGGTACCATAAGAAGAAAGAGATGATAGAATAGGAGACAGACGATACGAAAAGAGAAAAGAGATGATTATTAAATATGAAGAAAAACGAAACAGTGGGAAAAAATAAATGATAAAACAAGACGAAAGGGACGATAGATTAGGAGGAAACAAACCATACTAAAGACGAAAAGAGATGATTGTTAAATATGAAGAAAGAAGATACAGTAAGATAAAAGAGATGATACAACAAAAGGAAACAGACGATAGATTATGAATAAAAAGACGATACTAGAGAAGAAAAGAGATGATTGTAAAATATAAGAAAACTAGTTGAAAGTTAATGTAAACATTGACGACACAGAAGAAGAAAAGAGTTGATAGAACAAGAGGAAATAGATGACAGTGAAAGAGGAAAAAGATAATAGGAAAGAAGAAAATAGATGATCGTTAAATATGAAGAAAGATGACATGAAAGTGATGATAGAACATGGGAAAATAGATGAAAGAAAATGAAGAAACGTATGATAGAAAATGAGAAATGCGATTTCAGAAAAGGAGGAAACAAAAGATAGAAACGAAAAAAATAGAAGACATAAAAGGAGAAAATCGATAACAAAAAAAAAGTAGATGATAGAAAAGGAGAAAAGGCAAAACACATCTTGCCTTGGGTTTGTAGATGAAGATAAGAGGAAAAAAAAAGGAAACATTTCGGTGGAGACGAAGATAAAAAAGAGAAAGGAATGAAAAATGTTGGAGAAAAAGAAATGGATTTGTAGATGAAGAAAGATAGATTGAATTTCTACCTTAAAGAACGACTTCTTATTGTATTATGATCTCTGCGTATGAGAACTGAGAAGCTTTGGCGAACACGGAGAAGATGAAGAAAAGAAAAGATAAGAGAAACAAAAAAAAAGGGTTAGGCTCGGGGACACCCATTTTTTACCCCCATTTTGGCATACCTAGATAGAAGATGAATCAATGGCTGATTTTTGGTGAGGATGATCTCACCTCTATGGTGAGATCATCCTCACAAAAATTCAAATCATTCTGATATTCATAGACTGGTTTAGAAGTTGAAGAATTACCGACTGTTGATTTTTATCGTGTAAATTGAAAACCACATTTGATGGGATTAGAAATTTCAGAATGGGCTGATTTTTGTTTGGGGTTGATCTATTTGGTGATGAGATCATCCCCCCCAAAAATCAGCCACTGATTCATCTTCTATGTGGGTATGCCGAAATGGGTGTCCCCCAAGCCTGACCTAAGAAAATATTGGAAAAGAAGATGTAGAGTTGCGGAGCAAGAAAGTTTAAAAGAGAAAAAATGAAGAAGAAAGCTTACAGGAGAAGCTTTTGTGAGAAGAGAAGAGAAAGAAAGAGGGTAGGACTAATGTCAATTGATGTGATTTGATTAAGTGTACTTTTTACTTTTTGCATGGAAAAGTTATTTTGACAATAAGGGTAATAATGTCCAAAAATGTACCCATATTGTCAATCTGGGAATGTTTGAAAAGTTATTGTCTTGTTAGTGATAAATATTTCAACTTAATTTCTAAAGAAATTACCCAAAACAAAAAGTACACAGACAGGACTCATTGTTTTTACTTGAATATGTGCTCCATGTTTTATAATTGTCTTAGATTCAAGTCGTGAATCATACTCAAATCCTAACATTCACATAGAAATCGTAGGATTTTTATCTTAAGGGATTCATACATAAAATGATTATTAAATAGGAGACAGACGATAGGAAAGGAGAAAAGAGATGATACAACAAGATGAAAGAGACGATAGGTTAGGGGGAAACAGACTATAATAAAGAAGATAAGAGATGATTGTGAAATATGAAGAAAGACGACAGAATAGGAGAGATGAGATGATACCATAGGAGGAAAGAGACGATATAATAGGAGGAAAGATAGATGATTGTTAAATATAAAGAAAGACAACACAGTAAGAGAGAAGAGATGATACCACAAGAAGAAAAAGACGGTAGAATAGGAGGAGACAAACAATACAATAAGAGAAAATAGATGATTGTTAAATATGAAAAAAGACAACATAATAGGAGAAAAGAGATGATACAACAAGATAAAAGAAACGATAGATGAGGGGGAAACAGACTATACTAATGAAGAAAAGAGATGATTGTGAAATACGAAGAAAGACGACACAGTAGGAGAGATGAGATGATACCACAGGAGGAAAGAGATGATATAATAGGAGGAAAGATAGATGATTGTTAAATATAAAGAAAGACGACACAGTAGGAGAGAAGAGATGATACCACAAGAAGAAAGAGATGATAGAATAGGAGGAGACAAATGATACGAAAGGAGAAAAGAGATGATTGTTAAATATGAAAAAAGACGACACAGTAGGAGAAAAGTGATGATACAACAACATAAAAGAGACGATAAATTAGGGAGAAACAGACTATACTAAAGAAGAAAAGAGATGATTGTGAAATATGAAGAAAGTGACACAGTAGGAGAGATGAGATGATACCATAGGAGGAAAGAGACGATATAATAGGAGGAAACAGAGATGATTGTTAAATATAAAGAAATACGACACAGTAGGAGAGAAGAGATGATACCACAAAGTTGATAATGGACCACATCATAAGCCACGTGGCACACTCTTAGTGACCACTTACGGTTTGGATGTATTCCCTAACAATAGCTGGACCTACATACCAAAAATCAGCCTGATGTACTTTTAGTGGGTTTGTTTTTAACTGTGGGAAAACGAACATTTTCTAGGGTACTCAAATCCACAGGTTGAAAATCTTTAATCAGGCTGATATTTGGTTAGTATTGGTGCACCTAGAGATGGGGCAAACATCCCATATGGTCAATGGTCTCTAAGAGCATGCCACAGTTTGAACTTCAAACTGTGGTTCGTCATCAAAGATTTACTCGTTTAGGGTGCTAACGACAAAACTGAAACAACTAAAATGCCTTCTTAAAAAAAGAGTGAAAACAAGAGTAGAACTTTGCTGACCGGCGCCAGCCAGCAACGTTGCTGACTGACCATGATATGAGACACGTGGCATATTATTAGATATTTCTGATTGTATGGATGTTTGTCCCAACCCTAGGTGGACATACAGACTAACAATTAGACTGATGAGGGATTTCTAAGCGTTGGATTGGAATCGTTTTCATGGGTTATTTTTTTTAATCGTGCAATTTGAGCATTATTGACCATTATTTGGGGTAAATAGATCCAAAGGTTTAAATCACTAACCAAGCTGATTTTTGGTTTGTAGGTTCACTTAGGGATTGGCCAAACATCAATACGGTCAGAGTCCTCTAATATTGTGCCACGTAGTTCATATTATAGTCGGTCAGCAACTTTACTGGCCGGCGCCAGTCAGTAAAGTTCTACTCCGAAAACAAGGTAAAAAAAATATCTTAAGATCCTTTTTGTGCTTCCATTAATTGTTATATTTATACGTTGTTACCCATTTTTAAGTTTAAGCTGAACTTAGTTATCAATTTCCTCCTCCTGAGTTTCTTCAGAAGCCTCAACTGCAAAGTTTTTGATCTTTGTTGATCTTTATCTGCAATTTAACCACTGTTTATTCCAACTTTTTAATCACTTCTCTCTCTCTCTCTCTCAACTACCCTTTTGGGTATTTGAGATTCTCTCTGCATTTCAACCAAGACCCATTTTGGTTCAAATTCCATTCTCTAAGAAACTCTCATTCTTCCTCTGTTTTTCATCTGTTCTCAATCTGATTTCAACTTGAACCCTCAACTTCATCTTCTTTCCTCCATTGATTTCCTAATCCTATTTTTTTTTTTTTTTTTTTTTATCTTTCCAAAGTCTTCTGAACTTATATATTAAGCAACCTGTATTTCTTTAATCAACTGCATTGTTCTTTACAATCCTGGATACCCATTAGACCCCATTTTTAAAAAAATAAGACACAAAAAGATAAAAGAGATGATTGTTAAATATGAAAAAAGATGACACAGTAGGAGAAAATGGATAATATAACAAGAGGAAAGAGATGATAGAAGATGAGGAACACGACGACACGAAAAGAAAAAAGAGGAAAGAGACGGTATAATAGGAGAAACATAGATGATTGTTAAATATGAAGAAAAAAGACACAGTAGGAGATAATAGATGATACCACAAGAAGAAAGAGACAATAGAATAGGAGGAGACAGGCGATACGAAAGGAGAAAAAAGATAATTGGTAAATATGAAAAAAGGCGACATAGTAGGAGAAAAGAGATGATACAACAAGATGAAATAGACGATAGATTATGATCAAACAGGCGATACTAAAGAAGAAAAGAGATGATTGTGAAATATGAAGAAAGACGACACAGTAGGCGAGATAAGATGATATCGCAAAAGGAAAGAGATGATAGAATAGGAAGAAACACAGATGATAGTAAATATGAAGAAAGACGACACAGGAGGAGAGAAGCGATGATACCACAAGAAGAAAAAGACATTAGAATAGGAAACAAACGATACGAAAGAAGAAAAGAGATGATTGTTAAATATGAAAAAAGACGACACAGTAGGAAAAAATGGATGATACAAGAGAAAACAGACAAAAGATTTGGAGGAAACAGAAAATACTAAAGAAGAAAATAGAAGACTGTGAAATATAAAGAAAGACGAGACAATAAGAAAGATAAGATGATACCACAAGATGAAAGAGACGATAAAATATGAGGAAACACAGATGATTGTTAAATATGAAGAGAGACGACAAAATAGAATAGAAGTGATGACACCACAAGAAGAAAGAGACGAGAGAATAGGATGAAACAAACGATACGAAAGGAGAAAAGAGATATTTGTTAAATATGAAAAAGACGATACAATAGGAGAAAATAGATGACACAACAAGAGGAAGAGACAATAGATTAAGGGGAAACAGACTATACTAAAGAAGAAAAGAGATGATTGTGAAATATAAAGAAAGACGACACAGTAAGAGAGATGAGATGATACCACAAGAGGAAAAAGATGATATAATAGGAGGAAACATAGATGATTGTTAAATATAAAGAAAGACGGCACAGTAGGAGAAATGAGATGATACCACAAGAAGAAAGAGACTATAGAATAGGAAGAAACAGACAATACAACAAGAGAAGAGATGATTGTTAAAAATGAAGAAAGACGACAATGTAGGAGAAAAGAGAAGATACAACAAGAGGAAAGAGACGATAGATTAGGAGAAAACAGAAGATACTAAAAAAGAAAATATATGATTATGAAATATGAAGAAAAACGATACAGTAGGAGAAAAGAGATGATACAACAAGAGGAAAGAGACGATAGATTAGGGGAAATCAAACGATACTAAAGAAAAAAACAGATGATTGTGAAATATGAAGAAAGACAACATTAGGAGAGATGAGATGATACCACAAGAAGAAAGAGGTGATAGAATAAGAGAAAACACAGATGATTGTTAAATATGAAGAAAGACGACACAGTAGGAGAGAATAGATGATACCATAAGAAGAAGGAGACGATAGAATAAGAGGAGACAGACGATACAAAAGGAGAAAAGAGATGATTGTTAAATATGAAAAAAGACAACATAGTAGGAGAAAAGAGATGATTGTTAAATATGAAAAAAGACGACACAGTAGGAGAAAAGAGATGATTGTTAAATATGAAAAAGACGACACAGTAGGAGAAAAGAGATGATACAAGAGAAAAGAGACGATAGATTAGGGGGACTATACTAAAGAAGAAAAGAGATGATTGTGAAATATGAAGAAAGACGACACAGTAGGAAAGATGAGATGATACGACAAGAGGAAAGACGATAAAATAGGAGGAAACAGACATAATTGTTAAATATAAAGAAAGATGACACAGAAAGAGAAGAGATGATACCACAAGAAGAAAGAGACGATAGAATAGGAGGAGACAGACGATACGAAAAGAGAAGAGAGATGATTGTCAAATATGAAGAAAGACGACACAGTAGGAGAAAAGAGATGATACAACAAGAGGAAAGAGACAATAGATTAGGAGAAAACAGACGATACTAAAGAACAAAAAAGATGATTGTGAAATATGAAGAAAGACGACACAGTAGAAGAGATGAGATGATACCACAAGAGGAAAGAGACGATCAAATATGAGGAAACACAGATGATTGTTAAATATGAAGAAAGACGACACAGTAGGAGAGAAGAGATGATACCATAAGAAGAAAGAGACGATAGAATAAGAGGAGACAGGCGATACGAAAAGAGAAAAGAGATGATTGTTAAATATGAAGAAAGACGACACGGTAGGAAAAAATAGATGATACAACAAGAGGAAAGAGACGATAGATTAGGAAGAGACGGACGATACGAAAGGAGAAAAGAGATCATTATGAGAAAAGAAAACACAGTAGGAGAAAAGAGATAATACAACAAGATGAAATGGACGATAGATTATGATCAAACAGGCGATACTAAAGAAGAAAAGAGATGATTGTGAAATGTAAGAAAACTAGCTGAAAGTTATAGAACAATAAGAAATAGATGATAGTGAAAGAGGAAAAAGATGACAGGAAAGAAGAAAATAGATGATCGTTAAATATGAAGAAAGACGGCATAAAAGAGATGATAGAACATGGGAAAATAGATGAAAGAAAATGAAGAAACAGATTATAGAAAAGGAGAAAAGGCAAAACACATCTTTGCTTTGGGTTTGTAGAGGAAGATAAGAGAAAAAAAAGGAGAAATTTCGGTGAAGGCAAAGATTAAAAAGAGAAAGGAATGAAAAATGTTAAAGAAAAAGAAATGGATTTGTAGAGGAAGAAAGATTGAATTTCTACCTTAACGAACGACTTCTTATTGTATTATGATCTCTGCGTATGAGAACTGAGAAGCTTTGGCGAACACGGAGAAGACGAAGAAAAGAAAAGATAAGAAAAACAAAGATAAAAGGGTTGGGCTCGGGGGACGCCCATTTTTTACACCCATTTTAGTGGGGATGATCTCTGCCTTAGGTTTGTACGCCAAAATGGGTGTGCACTGAGCCCGACCGAAGAAAAAATATTGGAAAAGAAGATGTGGAGTTGCAGAGCAAGAAAGCTTACAATAGAAAAAATGAAGAAAGCGTACAAGAGAAGCTTTTGTGAGAAGAGAATCGAGAGAAAGAGGGTATGACTAATGTCAATTGATGAGATTTGATTAAGTGTACTTTTTCACTTTTTGCATTGAAAAGTTATTTTGACAATAAGGGTAATAATGTCCAAAAATGTACCCATATTGTCAATCTGGGACTTTTGAAAAGTTATTGCCTTGTCAGTGATAAATATTTCAACTTAATTTCTAAAGAAATTACCCAAAACAAAAAGTACATAGACAGGACTCATTGTTTTTACTTGAATATGTGCTCCATGTTTTATAATCGTCTTAGATTCAAGTCGTGAATCATACTCAATTCCTAAAATTCACATAAAAATCGTAGGATTTTTATCTGAAGGGATTCATATATAAAATGATTGTTAAACAGGAGAGAGACGATACGAAAGGAGAAAAGAGATGATTGTTAAATATGAAAAAAGACGACACAGTAGTAGAAAAGATATGATAAAACAAGATGAAAGAGATGATAGATTAGGGTGAAACAGACTATACTAAAGAAGAAAAGAGATGATTGTGAAATATGAAGAAAGACGACACAGTAGGAGAGATTATATGATACCACAAGATGAAAGAGATGATAGAATAGGAAGAAACATAGATGATTGTTAAATATAAAGAAAGACGACACAATAGGGGAGAAGAGATGACACCACAAGATAGAATAGGAAAAGGCATACGATACGAAAGGAGAAAAGAGATGATTGTTAAATATGAAAAAAGACGACAGTTGGAGAAAAGAGATGATACAACAAAAGGAAAGAGACGATAGATTAGGGAGAAACAGACTATACTAAAGAAGAAAGAGATGATTGTGAAATATGAAGAAAGACAACACAATAGGAATGATGAGATGATACCACAGGAGGAAAAACGATATAATAGGAGGAAACAGAGATGATTGTTAAATATAAAGAAAGACGATACAGTAGGAGAAAAATAGATGATACCACAAGAAGAAAGAGACGACAGAATATGAGACAGAGGATACGAAAAGAGAAAAGAGATGATTGTTAAATATGAAGAGAGACGACACAGTAGGAGAAAAGAGATGATACAACAAGAGGAAAGAGACGATAGATTAGGAGAAAACAGACGATACTAAAGAATAAAAAAGATTATTGTGAAATATGAAGAAAGACGACATAGTAAGAGAGATGAGATGATACCACAAGAGGAAAGAGACGATAAAATAGGAGGAAACATAGATAATTGTCAAATATGAAGAAAGACGACACAGTAGGAGAGAAGAGATGATACCATAAGAAGAAGAGACGATATAATAAGAGGAGACATACGATACGAAAAGAGAAGAGATGATTGTTAAATATAAAGAAAGACAACACAATAGGAAAAATAGATTATACAACAGGAGGAAAGAGACGATAGATTAGGAAGAAACAAACGATACTAAAGAAAAAAAGAGATGATTGTTCAATATGAAGAAAGACGACATATTAAGAGAAAAGAAATGATACAACAAGAGGAAAGACGATAGATTAGGAGAAAACAGACGATACTAAAGAATAAAAAAGATTATTGTGAAATATGAAGAAAGACGACATAGTAGGAGAGATGAGATGATACCACAAGAGGAAAGAGACGATAAAATAGGAGGAAACATAGATGATTGTCAGATATGAAGAAAGACGACACAATAGGAGAGAAGAGATGATACCATAAGAAGAAGAGACGATAGAATAAGAGGAGACATATGATACGAAAAGAGAAGAGATGATTGTTAAATATGAAGAAAGACGACACACTAGGAAAAATAGATGATACAACAAGAGGAAAGAGACGATAGATTAGGAAGAAACAAATGATACTAAAAAAGAAAAGAAATGATTGTTAAATATGAAGAAAGACGACATAGTAGGAGAAAAGAAATGATACAACAAGAGGAAAGAGACGATAGATTAGGAAGAAACAGACGATACTAAAGAAAAAAAAAAGATGATTGTGAAATATAAGAAAACTAGCTAAAAGTTAATGTGAACATTGACAACACAGTAGAAGAAATAGATGATAGAACAAGAGGAAATAGATGATAGTGAAAAAGGAAAAAGATGACAGTAAAGAAGAAAATAGATGATCGTTAAATATGAAGAAAGACGACATGAAAGAGATGATAAAACATGGGAAAATAAATGAAGAAAATGAAGAAACAGATAAAAAAGGAAAAATGCGATGACAGAAAAGGAATAAACAAAAACTAGAAACGGAAAAAACATAAAACATAAAAGGAGAAAATCAATAGCATAAAAAAAAATATATAATAGAAAAGGAGAAAAGGCAAAACACATCTTGCCTTGGGTTTATAGAGGAAGATAAGAGAAAAAAAAATGAGAAATTTCGGTGAAGATGAAGATAAAAAAGAGAAATGAATGAAAAATGTTGGAGAAAAATAAATAGATTTGTAGAAGAAGAAAGATAGATTGAATTTCTACCTTAACGAATGACTTCTTATTGTATTACGATCTCTACGTATGAGAACTGAGAAGCTTTGGTGAACACGGAAAAGACGAAGAAAAGACAAGATAAGAGAACAAAGAAAAAAGGGTTGGGCTCGGGGGACACCCATTTTTTACCCCCATTTTTTACACCCATTTTGGCATACCTACATAGAAGATGAATCAATGGCTGATTTTTGGTGAGGATGATCTCTATGGTGAGATCATCCTCACAAAAATTCAAATCATTCTGATATTCATAGACTAGTTTAGAAGCTGAAGAATTACGGACTGTCGATTTTTATCATGTAAATTGAAAACCACATTTGATGGGGTTAGAAATTTCATAATGGGCTAATTTTTTGTTGGGGTGATCTATATGGTTATGAGATCATCCCCACCAAAAATCAGCCACTGATGCATCTTCTATGTGGGTACGCCAAAATGGGGGTAAAATATGGGTGTCCCCCGAGCCCGACCCAAGAAAAAATATTGGAAAAGAAGATGGAGTTGTAGAACAAGAAAGCTTGCAAGAGAAAAATGAAGAAGAAAGCTTACGGGAGAAGCTTTTGTGAGAAAAGAGAGAAAGAGTTGATGTGATTTGATTTAAGTATACATTTTTACTTTTTGCATGAAAAAGTTTTTTTGACCATAAGGATAATAATGTCCAAAAATGTACCCATATTGTTAATCTGGGAATGTTTGAAAAGTTATTATCTTGTCAGTGATAAATATTTCAACTTAATTTCTAGAGAAATTATCAAAACAAAAAGTACACAGACAGGACTCATTGTTTTTACTTGAATATGTGCTCTATGTTTTATAATCGTCTTAGATTCAAGTCGTGAATCATACTCAAATCCTAACATTCACAAAGAAATCATAGGATTTTTATCTAAAGGGATTCATACATACGATTCAAATATTAATTCAAAGAAAAATATTGCTCGTGATTTCTCTGCAAAAGCTATTGATTCAAAGAAAAATATTGCAAGCCAACTGGAATGAAAAATATTGCAAACCAACTGGAATGATTGCGAAACAAAGGGGGAAAAAATAGGTTTCTATGCAAAAGCTATTGATTCAAAGAAAAATATTGCAAACCAACTGGAATGATTGAGAAACAAAGGAAAAAAATTAGGTTTTCTGAATCATGAAAATGCAGCAAGGAACCCTTGATTTTAGAAATCGTTTTTCTCGCTAATCCCAGCTCAGATTTTTTTTCTTTTTTTAATCCTACAATCTTGAGGAGCGCTACACGATGCTATGATTTCGTTAGGTCCCCTGATATCATATTTTTCCATTTGAGCTCCTTAATCAATGCCCTAAGAGAAAAGAGAAATGTCAAACGCGGAATGTTTGTAATTTTGAGGAAAAAAAATAAGGGGAAAAGCAAACGCATAAATCATCGAAGTTCTTCAATGTGAGTAACTCGAGAGATCGGTTGAAGATAAGAAAACTTAGGGTTCTTGTGTGGCGAAGAGATGAAAGTGTGAGGGGGAGCGTAGTGTACCACATGATGGCGCACATGCCCTTTCCGGTGAGGGCATGCCATCGCTTCGGGTGATGCATGGTGAAGCCTTTGTACGTCGTGCTGTGTCCATCTCCATGTCCATGTCCTCCCATCTCCCTCTCGATCTCAATTCTCAACGACTTTGCTGATCAGAAAAAGGGTCCCTCAGTCCAAGGTTTAAAGGGGACCGTTATAACGGTATAACGGACTGCGGGCGTTACCGTTTTCCGTTATAACGAAAAAACGCCCAGGGGCAAAAACGGAAAAAGTGGGAAAATAACTGGAAAAAAGGGAAAAAATGGCGCTGAAATTTAAATTTTGAATTTCAAAATTTCAAAAATGGAAAATAAAGGAAAAAAATGGAATATAACGGAAAAAAAACAAAAATAACGCCGTTTTTTTCCACAAAAATTTCCAGAAAATAACGGTCGTTATTTTCTGGGCGTTTTAACGGTCCATAATGTAACGGGGTAGGTCCGAATCCATTATAACGGCCGTTATTTTCATTATAACGGCCGTTTTTTAAACCTTGCCTCAATCTACAATTGCGATTGTAAGTCGATTATAACGGATTCGGACCTCCCTTATTAGGTTATGGAGCATTAAAACGTTCAAATAAAAAGGGCCATTTTTTTTCGTTATATTCCATTTTTTCTTTTTTCTTTTTTCTTTTTTCTTTTTTAATTTTAAATTTTTGAAATTCAAATTTTGAATTTCAGTGCCATTTTTCCATTTTTTATGTTATTTCCGTTATTTTCCCATTTTTTTCTATTTTTGCCCCTGAACTTTTTTTTCATTATAACGGAAAAAACAATAACAAGTCCGTTATACCGTTATAACGGTCTTCTTTAAACCTTGCAATATACTAAGAGCATCTCCAACCCAACTCTACCCTAAATACTTAAAGTAGGGTAGAAAAGAATCACCCTTACCTAAAACTCAAAAATCTCTCCAATGGTCTACCCTAAACTCTACCCTTCCCTAAATATAAGAACCAATAGAAAAGAGGAAAATGACAAAATTATAAAGGGACATAGGTGGCATTAAGTGAAAAGAATGTGAGGATATTGGATGAAATTAATTAAAAAGAGGGAGAAGAAGGGAGAACAAATTTTTAAGTTTTCACCTTAAATCTTATCCTAAAGTTAAGGTAGGATTTGAAGTTACTTCAAAATAGGGTAGACTTTAGGATAAGGTTGGAGATGGTTTTTTAAGTTTTCACCCTATTATAGGGAGGGAAAGGAGTTTGGGATAGGGTTGGAGATGCTCTTAAGAACGAACCTTCGCTCGAACCATGCCATAAGCGAAGCTAATCACATCCCACAATATGAGCCACGTGGCACACTCTTACTGGACGATGACCGTATTGATGTTTGGCCAATTACTAGGTGGACGGTGGACCTACAAACCAAAAATAAACTTGATCAGTGATTTCTAAGTGTTGGATTGAAGTTATTTTCATGGGTTGATTTTAACAGTAGGAATTTGAGCGTTAGTTGGGTGCAAATATCCGAAGGTTGTAAATCACTAATCAAGCTGATTTTGGGTTTGCAGGTCTGCCAAGGGACTGACCAAACATCCATACGGTCAGCTCCCTCTAAAAGTATGCCACGTGGCTTGCATTGTGGGCTGTGATCGGCTTCGCACACAGCATGGTGTGAGCGAAGGGTATACTCCTTAGGAACTCGTGTTATAGTCCCTTTCGTCTAAGACACCTACCTGATACATAGCGGCGTTAGCCCCTTGATTTGAGAGTAATGACGTCGTTATTAATCAAATGGGTCGGGCTCCACGAACCGGCCTCTTTTGACTGGCTCTCGTTACGTGACACAATATGAGCCACGTGGCACACTATTAATCAAATACAAGGTTAATTTTGAAGCGATATTATACTTCACCAGTGAAGTGGGCCATTAAGGTTGATATATAGCCGTCTTGATCGAGCATTTTTATTTAGTTGATTTCTAGCTGTTAGATTCTAGCATTCTTTGGGGTACACAAATCCTATGGCTAGAAATCACTAGAATAAGGCTGACTTTGGGTGTACAAGTCCAGTAAGGGGTGAGACAAACATGCATTGGTCAATAGGGGTATCAATTTGTACCCACTTAACGGGAACTGAAAGCCTTAGGTTCTAATTCCACATTTTTGGGAACTGACTAAACAAGAACCAGAATTGGAACTGAACCGATTATAACAATTAGGCAAATCTAAACTTGATCAAAGACATCAGTTTAAGCATCCAAAACCTGATAAAAGAAGACGATTTGGTATACAAACAAACAAAGATGATGGGCCTTTTAATGGACCTGCTGGTTTGGGTTTTTACTTGCTAATTAAAAAGCTTCAGCAGCAGCACTCCCTATTGGCGATATGTTTGCCCGAGACAGACACGTTGGTTTCTTGAGAAACCTAAGGGAAAGTAAGACAAAGAATGAAAGGGAAAAAAAAGAGTTGGGTACCAAGTCAACTCGTTCGAGGGCAAATAAAAACAAGAATGATCATTAATTGGGGATGCTGATGAGATTGGATGCTTAATTACAATCACCGAATTGGTTGGGTTTATGTAAAAATTTGCAATCATTGTGATTGTGACACATACAACTAAGCCTAATCTAATATAATCATAATTAATGTCCATCCTATCCTAAGCGAGTTTAATCTATATTAAGATTTTGATATGGAATATCTTGGTACACCTTATTACAATCATGTTTTTTTTTTCTATAAGACGACCCTGTAAGATTATGACAGGTGTCACGTCATTTGTACTTTCTTAGATGATGACTTGTTGGTCTAGTATGCAAACATTGTATCTATCATTGAATGCTCATTGAAAAACGTGTTTTTAATTTATAAAATATATTTTTTTGAAAACATTTTTCAAGGGACATCCAACAGTACTGACAATGTTTGCATACTTAAATTTGTCCTAGAGCAGGAAGTGATCCCCTCTAAATGGAAATTGCAGAAGTTAACCACCTCATGGGTCAGGACCCATGAGCAACGATATGGTGTTCATGTAGACCATATGCTCCTCGTATCCCCCACGATGACTACACTTGCCATCTCATCATGGCCGAGTCCACATCATGTTCATGTAGACCAACGCAATTCCCAGTCATCCACGATTTTAGTAAGGTTTAAAAGGGGCCGTTACAGTTTTTTCCGTTATAACGAATTGTAACGCACAGTGGCAAAAATAAAAAATAAAAATAGAAAATAATAGAAAAAAAGAGGCTTAAATACAAAAAATTGGATTGTATTTTTGTGATCACAATATAGACAACTCACAACGCAGTTGAATATTCCCATGATCTCTATTTGGACCCCATCATTAGGTGTAACGATGTAGAACAAGTAGCGGATTCTTTCATAGAGCTTTTGAACCGTCAAAAGTTCAAACGGTACTAAAGGGACACATCGGTTATTAATGTAATTGTCGATGGAAATGGGACCCAACGGATATTATCAGAATTATTAACGGTGTCAAAATCACACAAGGCTGGTCAAATTCCATTGTTTAGTGGGTGGAATCAACAATTTTACTATTTTAAGAAGATTTTTGTTTTAATAATAATTTTAATTGTAGAGGTCAGAATCACTCGCCGTTGATTCTAACATATTTCTAGGCTCTAGTATTATTAGTTTCAATGCTTAGTATAATTTTTCTATTTTTGAGTGATGATCACATGGGCCGGGGTCCATGGTGCCTATTGTTGGCAACTTCTCATTAGTTAATAATTCACCTAGGACTGCGCATTAGCTTTCCAATTTAATGTTAAAATGACATTTAACATCTTCTAAAATGACCACTTCTTCTTTCCTCTCTTGTCCCACCGTCTTCTTCTTTCTTCCCTGTACTTCTCTCCCAATCCTAGGAATTTCTCTTTTCAATGTCACTACTCTTCTAAGAATGTTGTTAAACCAACTTCATCGCTCTTCCTAGAATCTTTGTAACCTAACTCAACTTATCGTGCATCTTGATAATCAACATTTCAACCATTATAAGCAATAAATTTGAAAAAAAAAAATTGGGGGCATCGGTGAGGAGTAGAGGAAACACGAGTGAAATTCAAACAAAAGTTTCTTGGATCTAAGGTTTCAATTATTAATACTATGAGACTAAAGCATCCAATGGATCGAGAATCTCACTATCTAAAACGTCCAACAATGAGTTGAGATATATTGTTCTAACTGATCGGATTGCAACGACAAAGGAAAACTTTTACCGAAGAAAAATCAAGTATCTTTTTTGGTATAAAATATCCAATGGTGAGTCCATTAACAGTATGAAAGAAGAATGGGAGGGAGGTGCAGAGAAGAAAGGAGAAGACGGTGGAAGAGAGGAGAAGAAAGAAGGAGTCATGTTTTGGTAAGTTAATGATTTATTAGGATGATAAAATATTATAATTTTAAATAGTATTTTAACATTAATTGAAAAGCTAATGCACAGCCCAATGTGAATTGGCAACTAATCAGAGGTTGCCAACAATAGGCACCATGGACGCGTCCATGGACCTTGGCCCATGTGATCATCACTCTTTTGCTTAACTTCGTTTTTACATTAAATAGGTTGTAAGCCGTAAGGCAAAAGTAATTTTTTATTGATAAGATTTCGTGATTTAGCTCATTTGAGAGTTCTCTATTTGGTGGATTCTATATCTAAAGATATTGACATTGGTCATATCTCTTTATTGTTTCACGTTGCGTCATGTAAGAACTGATGCAAAAAATGGGTGAAGCTCTTTTTTTTTTTTAATGGAACCTCCATTGGGGGAGGAGAATTTATTGAATGAAAATGAGAAAAAGTACACCTAGGCAGGGAGGACGTGCATGCCTGACCCCTCAAGAAGCTATACAATTGAAAAAAAGTGTAAAAAGAGAGCAACTAATAACCAAACCAGGCTAAGCTCTAATATACGGGGTACTGATCTTATCCAACCAAAGAATGTCAGTAAGCTTAGGGGGGATGCTCTCTCTAATCTCCATATAGGATTTGTTAACAAACCCTAAAAGGGCCATGTAATCCGCTGCAGTGTTCGATTCTCTATAGACATGAGTGGAGCTCTAGATAGACTCCATGTGCATACACACAGAGAGAGAGAGAGAGAGAGAGAGAGAGAGAGAGAGAGAGAGAGAGAGAGAGAGAGAGAGAGAGAGAGAGAGAGAGAGAGAGAGAGAGAGAGAGAGGCGTACGAACCATGGGGAATTTCATTTAAGTTAGCAAATGAATATGTAAGACATCATCGGACAACATTGTGTAGCATATCAAAGTATACTACTACTAAGTAAAAGGCCTACTTATTTTGTGGTTTCCTAATCCTTCACATCATTTAATTCAATGAATGAATGATCAAGGAGTCAATAAAACTAATGGGTATGCACATATGGGGCCTCCCCTATCAGTCTCTCACTTCCAGTTCTCATTGTCACAAGGAGAGCAACCCTCTTGAGCAATGTCACTGATCTGAACACTTGATTCGTAGATTGCCCCAGCCTTCCAGTCAACTGGGAGAACTTTCTGTGCCCAAACCCACTTTCCATCATACCCTCCTGTTACCACTAGCCGAAACTGCAATGGCCCAATTGGAACTCGACTCGTGTCCCAGACAGCTCCATAATTCCGGCTCATGTATCCCCAATTTGAAGAACCAACCTGCAAAATCAAAATCTTTCATCCCGCGTTTTATTTACAATGCCACTTGCTAATTTAATAATCGAGTCTTTCGCTTACCTGAGCTACATCTACGCCGACAATGTCTGTCTGTCCACCTTGATATAGGAACTTAATTGCTAAATAATGTGGTTTTTGGCTCTTCTCTTCCACTCGTATAGACAAATTCTGTTTTTTATACTCACAAGGTACCCTGTTCCACACAATTAAGAAGATCTATATTAATTAAATGAACAATTTATAGTTCTAATAACAATAACAGACTGACTAACTGCAATATAGGCCCCTGCTTGGTAGCACTAAACGGCATTTGCGTGTGCTTGGTGGTGCAACATCCAACAAATATTTGCAGCCAAAAAGTTGCTGCAAACAATAGGCAAATGACTCTCTCATACCCCTCGATCTTCCCCAACAGCTCACCCTTCCCCAACCACACAAATGTTTTCCCAATAAATATTTGTCGTTCCAAACATTTGATTCTCAAATATTTGCCTACAAACATTTTCCTGCAAACTATAGACAGGGTATCAAGCAGAGCCATAGGTATAGGAGTGAGTAGGACCGTGAACCCATTGAATGATGGGTCCCACATTCCCTGTTGATATAAGACTGGGACCATAGATCATCAGCCTCTATGCATCACGACCCACATTGAAAAACCATATTGCAATTTTTAATAAACCTACACAAGCAGCTTATTAAAAAAAATATATATATATCAATTAATGTGCCAATAAAATATTAACACGCATATTTTTTTCTTCTTTTTTCTAAGCACATATGCATATCTTTTGGGGGTGGGTAAACGAAACCACTATAAAAAAAAAAAAAAAAAAATAAGAAGCAATGGGACCCACTAGGTGTATTGTTAATTTCAAGATTGCCAAATAAGAGTAGTGCGCATGATAGAGATATAATGCTAAATGAAATCTCACATTTTTTTTTTCTTCTTCTAAACTTACCTCTTATATTCCACGTCGACAATCCCAAGCTTTAAAATGTCTTGGGCCAAACCATTGCGAGCCATTGACACAAAAGCTCTGTTACTAAGAACAAAATCTGTTTTGTTACTTCGATTGAGATCCGTTAAGATAACTTTAGTCCCTCCTCTGCTACAAAGGGTCTCGTTCTTGCACCTTATCTGCCAAAATCCCACCAATTAAAACAAAATATATAAGAGAAAATTAACCAAAACAACTCTCTCTTTCTCGCGTACAATGACATTACACACCTGAAAGCAGCCTCCACAGCCAACACCATCTCTATAAAGAGAAGGAACACCAGCTGCAAGGTGTCCACCATTGAAGCCCATAGCTAAGGAACCATACCCACAAGCCCCAGCTGCAGTAAAATCAGCAAAAGAAAAATTACCCATTAAATATTACAGAGAAATATCATCTGGGTCTCAATCAATCGATCAAAAAGAAGAAAAGAACATAAGATGAGAGGGAAACTTACATGAGAGAGCAGCAGATGAGGAGAAATAAGCAGCCTTGGATTGATGCACACAGCGATCACAGGCAGTCACAGAGGAGATGAGAAAGAAGAGGAAGAATAGAAAGACAGCCATCTTTGTTTTTGCGAGGAATGGAAGAAGAGGCAAAGTTTTTTACTTTATTTATAGAGGGAGCGGAGTGGAGTCCAGTTGCTCAAAGATCAAATGGATTTTAGATGAAATTTATTATTTATTAACGAAATATGAGGTAATGAGGAAAGAGACAGGCATTTGGAAGTTGGAACAACGCGGCGAGGCAAAGAAAAACTTTTGCTGGTCTCACCGACTCCTTGCACGCGCAACCGCACACGCACAGCTGTGCTCTGCCTGTGAGAACAAAAGACTACGTTTGCTACTTGCTAGGGCTTTTATCGGCTATGGATGGATATATGATGTGTGGGGACAACTTTTAGGGAAGCTTCTTCCCTTGTTCAGTTGTTCTATTCAATCCTTCAATAGCGGCAGAATTCTTTCTATCTAGGGGATACCAAAATTACCAAAATGACCCTAAACTGATTGCCGTTTTTAATGATGATGTGTGACTAACAGAGAAATGTTTTGATCCATCGTCTTGCCACATATAATTAAGCGCCACCTGTCCTGGGGGTTAAGGTCGCCCTTAACTGTAGTTACGCTTAACAGTGGAGAAAAAGCAACTAGAGTTAATGGGCCACCTTAATCCCAGGACAGGTGGCAGGACGGTGGATCAATTTGTGAAAATGATTTTTCATGAGGTTGTGAACTCAAATTCACATTGGATTTTGCCCAAATTGCAAATCGACCTGGCAATCACTAGGTAATTTAGTGATGTCAAAGGGCATTCGGTTTGTATTTATTGAGTTGGATTGGGAAATAAGGGGGATGTTGGGAATTTTGTGTAATGTGGGGTTTGAGGAAATGAGGTGGCGGTTTGCTTATCTTGGAGGCACTTGCGCATCTGGTCTCCAAAACAAAAAGGAAAGAAGGTTTGAGGTGATCATATTGGTGAATTGATGATGCCAACTTAATGAGTGGAGGGATAAGAACAAAGTGTATGTGTCCCGATTGACAAGCAATAATAATGCCAAAAACTAACAGCTAGGATTAGAGACGAAGAAAACCCCACGTTTTTTTCTCCTAACTCCTACCTAACATATTACCTCTCTCTCTCTCTCTCTCTCTCTCTCTCTCTCTCTCTCTCTCTCACTAATGGCAACGACACGTAGTCTAATGAATGGCAGAGTGCATTGTGGCTCATTGTTAGATCTTACTCTTTGAATCCACGACGGGGATGTGGAGCTCACTTTAGGGCCCACTTACGTTATGGATGTTTGGTCCACCTCTTGGCGGACCTACATACCAGATATTAGCTTGATTGGTGATTTCTAACACCTAAATATTAGCACCTAAAAACGATGCTCAAATCCAATGACTATAAATTACGCTATTAAAATGTTAAATCCAATGGCTAAAAATCGCTGATTAAACTGATTTTTGATTTCTACAACTAAAAAGTAAGTGAACCGAACATCTAATAGGTCAGTGGGCCCTAAAGCGTAATCCACCTGGCATTTTGGGAGGGGGACTCCAAACTTTGAAGTCCTTCGGAGACATCAAACTCGGACTCCTGTGCACATGTCTACAAAACTTGTCTCTAAGCTCACTTATTTATGGCAAATCCGTAATTTTCTCTCAAATTTATCAATATTATTGCTCAACCCTATCAAAACTATCTCTAGAATTTGGTTGATCCTCTTTTAGACAATATTGAAACACATTTATATCAAACCGTTGGTTTAAATCCCTTTCATATCTAGATGAAGATCTAAACATAAATACATATGTGACCTAAACTATACCAAAGATATCAAACTATTACTTATCTTAAGTGCTTACCCAACCACACTCATATGTAACTTGAGTTAAGCAGTTTTGGCCATTTGGGTAGTGTTTGGGAATGTTTTTTTTTTTTTTGTGTGTTTCTCCATCTTTTCACGCTAAGAAGCGCTTCATTAGCATATTGGTAACCCTACAAGAAAAGTGCTTCTTTTATTAGGAAGTCCATCTTTGGTGTTTGGTAAAAAAATGCTTTTTGGTAGAAAATGCTTCTTTTATCCCTAGAAGTAGTTGAATGCAATTGAAAAGTACTTGGGCGCTTCAAAAGGGTATTTTTGATATTATATAGAATTTTAAAAATAAACTTGTAAAGATATATATTTTTTAAAACGGTTTTTTGCAAAAGCAATTTGTAGAAGTTGCTCAGAAACTACTTCTGCTTATGACGTTTTTGGAGCTTATTGAGCTTTAAAAAACTACTTTTCAGTCTTACCAAATGCACAGGTTTTTTTTTTTTTTTTAATAAGTAATTAGAAACCACTTAAAGCTAGCTTATTGTAATTTTTAAGCTTACCCAAACACAGCTTATGTCCTTTTACAAATAAAAAATATGGTAGTGTGAAACATGATAAATGATTTCCTTTCGTATTCACATTTGGGTGTGGCATGACGCTTTTTTTAAGCCTCATCTCTAAGGGCTGTTATATAAGAACTCGATAATAGCATTTAAAGTTTCAAACCATGCTTCCCTCTCAAAAATATATTTCTCTTTGCAGACTAGAAAATTGAGGATTCCCCATAAACTCACATTGTTTTTAATTTGTCCTATAAACTTATTTTCTCGTCATAATAATGTCAGAGTTCTAATTCAACGTCTTATTTCTCTTCAAAATAACATTTCCGAGCACACTGGCATCACAAATTGCTAATAGTTTTTTTCTAAGCAAATCGCTAAATAAATTATGTTTACGATATTGGTCTAGAGGTTGCATCTCCAAAACCGACACTTAGAACAATCTTCACCAAATGATCAGAGTTACTAGTAATATCATATGTTTGACTCAAACGAACGCTGTGAGGCCCACATGGGTTAGTCCCTAGAGATGATTTTGGGTGAAGATGATCTCCTCAGCATCGACACCCTCCAAAAAAGATATGCTAGTCTGAGTTTCCTGACCCCTCCAAAATGTGCTCTTCATTCCGAGTCGTTCATTTTCTGAAGAGCAAATTTGGTGGGTTCAGAAACTTCAGAATGGTTTGTCCTTTTTAGGATGACTGCAGTGATGAAGAGGTCATCTCACACAAAATCAGCCCTAAGGGCTCTCCCATGTGGGCCTAACACACTTGTTTGAGTCAAACCACCGGTGACTCCAATTCTCATGGCAGCATTGTGATTGGCCAGTATTGGTGTATGAAGCCAAGTGAATCATGTTATGCACGTCTATTTTTTTTATTTTTATTTTTTTGTAATCAAAGAATAAAGTTATGCACTTTGGTGGGATGATCGTCCACCTCTCCTTTTAGTGGTCGAGGATCCATTTCAAATCTATTACAGATTTGATGACTGACCTTGGCCACATTTTCCTTTTTTCTCTTTTTTCTTCCTTGTTTTCTCTTTTGTTCTCTTCTGGAAACTGTAATCTTTTTGTTCCCTTTTCAATATATTTTCACTTAGCGAAAAAAATGAAAACTTTACAGAACATTAAAAGAGGAAATATATGGTATATGAATGGTGAATCGATCTTGGTTAACCCCTTGCGGGTCCCGAAAAAAAACCAGGACGTCGATGGCAGATAAGCAAGGGAGGACTAAGCTTGTTGCACCTCAAGTGGGTTATACATTTTCTCACATATTGAAACCCTATAAGATAATTCTGATGAATTAAATGATTTGATTTGGGATGATTAATGAAATAAATAAATAAATAATGAAGAAGTGAGGAAAATATATAGAAAACTACTAACCTACCAAACTCAGTGATCATAAGCCAGGTTTAAAAGGGGCCGTTATAATGGTATATAACAGACTGGGGGCATTACCATTTTTTTCTTCTTATAACGGCCGTTATAAGGAATTGTAAAGCACAGGAGCAAAAAAGTAAAAATAATGGCGCCAAAATTAAAAATTGAAATTTGAAATTTTCAATAAACTTTATAACGGAAATAACAGGTGTTGTTTTAACAAAATTTTTTTTAGAAAATAACGGACGTTATTTTATGAGCATTAAAACGGTACATAGCGCAACAGGTGAGGACCGAATCCGTTATAACAGCCGTTATGTTTGTTATAATGGCGGTTTTTTAAACCATAATCATAAGCACGATCCTAGGTCGGTTGTTAACAGGAGTGGTAGCGCCTCTATCTCAACCCTAGGACCATACATAATGAGATGACTAAATTATGGGTTCCTTATTGTTATCGACAACCGTCCGTCCTTTTGTTTTATTTTATTTTAATTCTTTTGACTCTAGGGTCAAGTAGGGTTGGGTGGGTTCAAACAATCTTGGGAGACAAACCTACTCGCTACCACTGCTACCCGTTTTAGGTCAATGGACGGCAATATTTTATTGACTTTGGAAATTGGGAAGCGAAAAGCAAAAAGGTGAACACCTACTACATCGCAAGCTACCATAGTAAACGGTCTGTGGGTTTCAGTTCTTTGATCCAGATGCACCAATTTCAACTTTCAATACTATGGACCTAAGGATCTAGGCTCAAGCCAAGCGCACTGCTAAGTATTTTGACTTTTTATATCGATTCTCATATTAATTAGTTTGAAGGTGGGCCCAGGCCTTGTCCATTTATGTTTCAGGTTCTAAATTCAGGGTTAACCCCAGCCCACAAGCTTGTAGGTTATCCAAGCCCAGGGGCCCAGGCCTGGTCCATTTATGTATCAGGTTCTAAATTCAGGGTTAAACCCAGCCACAGGCTTGTAGGAAGCCCAAGCCCAGGCCAAACAGATCTGGGCTCGCAATGTGCACCCCAAGGTATTTGAAACCCTGTTGACTTTAAAGTCCGAGGCAGCTAAAAGGTATAGGAAAATGCTCTCCCACAGATAACCAGAAAAAAATATGTGCGTTTTTATGCAATTGACCATTGGATTTAACATAGTCGACGAGGTAATAATTGCGTAGATCTCTTGAATCCAACGGTTAATGGCCTCAACCGCACATATTTTTCTCCGGGATAGCACGAGTACTCAAAGGTATATTACTTTGGGAACAGGCTCGAGGGACTCGCCTGTTGCATTCGTCTTGACACTCGTGCTCTCAGCGGTGGATTTCAAGAATCCAACGGTGGATATTGGATTCTCGGAATCCACGTCCGAGAACTCTAGCGTGGATTCCGAGTGCAAAAAAGGTGAGTCCCATGATCCCGACCCATTACTTTATCACAAATCTTAAACCATTTAATAATAAGGGTCTGATCCTAGCCTGCAACACCAATTCCTGATGAGCTAAGAGAAATGGCCGTGGAAAGGGAGAGCTTATGTTTGCAGCAAATAGTTCAAATTCCTGCAGATTTGGACAGTTGTGAAATTATAATTTATGGATGGATCAAATCAAATAGAGCAGTCATTAGAAAGTTTTATTTTCTATTTTTAGTAAAATGCCACTAAGTAAACAAATTATAAAAATGCCCCTCAAGAGCAAAATTATCAAAAGAAATTGTAGAAATGCCAATCAGTGTCAAATATTGCTAATGATTTGTAAAATAATGAGGATGATGATTTTCCTACCATAATGCATGGGTGGAACTATGGGTGTAACCCTAGTTAATAAATAGCGTATTATACTCGTTTAAATACCCAATTTTTTTGTGTTTTTGAAGAAACGTTTAATACGGTCGTATAAAATAAAAATCAGAAAAAATCGTGAATTTTAAGACTATACGAATAAAAGGTGTATAATTTACATTTAATACATGAATTTTACATTTTTTAAAATGGCCGCATAAAAGGAAAAAATGGTAAAATTCAGTCTTTTTAAGGCTAAACGAATACAATATTTCAATACTGACCGGATTTTTGACTGAATTCTTTTTATCCCAAAACTGAATTAAACTCAAACTTTTCCCGTTTCGAATCTTTGCCATATACCGAATTGCTAACTGTGGGTGTAACCAGGCCAAGATGGACCACTTGTGGGCTGAGCTGCTTGTGGGCTGAGATTTAAATGGATCAGGCCGGGCTACTATCCAAGATTCCAAGTCTGTTCCCCGCCGTCGGCCCATAGGTTTTCTGGCTGAGCAAGGCTAGGGTGTCCAACTGTCAAGTTTATGACAGTTGGGCCGGCACAAAAGGGAGGGAGTAATATTATTCATTTGTGTGGGCCAGGCGGGGGCTGTGGACCGAGCTGATCAGCTCCAAAATGTCAAGCTAGGCCTGGCTCTTAGAGGTGGTGGGCAGGCCCAGCCCTATATACAGGCTAGGCCGGGCCGTGGGCACAGGGCCATATGCACCCCTAGGTGGAACACATCGAATGGTGATATCTACTACTTTGTGAGCAAGCGCGTGTAGGCCATACGATCTTTCGCTGTCCAACACAGTAATAGGTAACTTTTTTATTGTGTGATTTCAGGGTAGGTGGTGGGAGTCGTGGGACACATCCAATGGTAGTTCCCATTTTCCTGCACATGAGATCCAATTTTTAGCCTGGTAGACAGTCATACCAAAAATTAGCTTGTTTGATGATTTTTAGCCGTTGGTTTTAGTACTAAAAAAAATGTTGAATTCAATGGCTATAATCACGCCTTAAAAAGTACAAAAATCCAATGGTTAGAGATTACCAATAAGAGTGATTTTTGGTGTGTATATCCACCAAGTGGTGGGCTAAACATCCATGCGGTCCGGATGGCCAGAGGCATATACCTTGTTACATCTTTTTCCTTGAGCATATCAACATTCAAGTGTTCAACACAAAAATATATATTGGGAGAGACAATCGAGGAAGGCTTTCAGGATGGCAATTGGCAAGTTGAGCGTGAGCGACTGAGTAAGAAATCGATCTTTCAGGAAAGAAAGAGAGGTACGAGGTTCTGCAGAGTAAATATGTAACCAAAGGAAGTGGGGTCTTAGTTGGAGGGTAGCATTTTGACCCGTCGGGCCGGTCTGGCCCGACCTGAGCCGCGGACTGGGTTGGTCGGCTTTTGTCTACAGTGCCGGGACGGGCCACATGAGGGTGGACCTTGGCCAGGGCAAACTGCAAGGCTGTTGTTTCTAGCTCTATGTTATCTATGGGTCAGGCTCAGGAGCTCCCCTTTTTGTGCCCCCTCTTGGGAGTCTTGTTCTCGGCCGGGGATTTCGAGAATCAAAACAGAGGTTGTTTGCGCCGCTAAAGGTGAAAAAAGTGATACTAGCTCAGCACTAACAACCACCGTTGGATTTCCAGGCCGAGAACACGACTCTTGAGAGGGGCACTAAAAGGTGGGGCAACTTAGTCCGACCCTTGAAGTTTGTTGAGAAAACAAAAGGTGTAACTAGAGCACAAGGAACAGATTGACTTTGTGGAGCACTTAAATGTACGGAGCATATAAAGATGCACCACCTGCAGCTGACACACTATTTCAGGCTCATTGATCCATGAATGATTGGGGCACCACTTGATGGACCAAAATGCCACATATCAGATTTTCGGGCCCCCACATATTGCATGGATGTTTGACCTAACCCTTGGTGGATATACATACCAAAAATCAGCCTGATTGGTTATCTGTAGCCATTGGATTTCAGCACCACTTTTTACAAAGTGATTCTAGTGTTGTTTGATTCAAGAATGAAAAAAAAATTGGATACTAAATCCAAGGCCTAGAAATCATCGTCAATGTGATATTTGGTGTGCATCTCTCACCAAGAGGGTGGGTCAAACATCCATTCGGTCAACACATCAATCAATTTGCATGTTAAAATATTTTTCCAACATGACTTCCAGTGCCGTGACACATGAGTTTGTCCCCGTGAGGTGAAAAGCAAAATAATTTTTTTTTTCCCAATTTCACCATCAATGGTGTTTCTGTGGATAATAATATTCATTATTTTTTGTTGGACAGCAAATACTATATCTGCAGGGTCCACATAAATTTCAGAATATCTCCTTTTAATACATGTGGCCCCACTTCAACTTGTGATCTTGATTATTACAAGGGTAGTTATTAAGGGAGAGACCCTATGCTAATTTTGGGTGAGGATCCTATAAAAAAAATCAGACCATTCTGAAGTTTTCTGTTCAGAAAATGAAGAGCATATTTTGGTGGGGTCAGAAAACTCAGGCTGTAGGCCTTTTTATTTTTTATTTTTTTGGAGGTGATCTCAGTAGGGAGATCATCCTCACCTAAAATCGGCCCTAGGCGAATCTTAAACTTGTGGCTACTCATGGCTAGGAAAGATTATTACTCCTTTTTTTTTGTTTCTTGTAAGCGGAAAGTTGATAACTCATGGCATATAAAATTATGAAATCTAAATCCTCGACAATCTCCAACTTTTTCACATATCTCAAAGTAAGAATTGCGATTGATCGATTCAATGCTTACTAGCTCTCAGTCTCACTGCTTCTATGATCTATGAATCATGATTGGTGATTTCTAGCCGTAGGATTTGAGCACTTTTCATCATGGGCTTTATGAACATGCCTATGAAGTGGTTCCAAGTCCATGATGAATGACTAGAAATCACTAATCATGTTGATTTTTGGTGTGTGGGTCCACCAAGATGTGGGCCAAATATTCATGGAGTCGGTGGGCCCGAAAGAGTCTACTACGTGGCAAATTGAGGGACTTCGGCATCAAAATTTTGATACCCATCATAGATTTTTCCTACAGGTTCTTACCGTTAAAATCAACCCATGAAAATAACTTCAATCGAATCGGTTAGAAATCAATCACTAATCAGACTGATTTTTTGTGTACCGTTCCACCGACGGACTGGCCAAACATCCATAGTGTCATCGTCCTCTAATAGTATGCCACGTGGCTCGTATTGTGTGCTTTGACCGGCTTCCGTCACAACATCTTGTGACACAAGTTTTACTCTCCTGATTGTGGACACTTCGATCCTCTACATTAAAACATCGTACGTCTCTATAAGAACGTTGAGTCCAAGTGGTGAGGCAAGCCGTACTGCTTGCTGAAAGAAAGAAGTGCGGGAAGAGAAGCTTCACATGGGGCACGATAGGATGTGGATCGACCCCAAAAGTGGCTTCTGCGAGTCGAACTCCATCTTCTACAGCAAGAGAAAACCATTACTTCTCCCCTCCAATGAATATCTCGACATCACCACCTTCATCTCTTCCCATGTTCACCATGGAAAGATCGCCTTCATCGACGCCTCCACTGGCCGCCACCTCACCTACAAACAGCTATGGCGAGCAGTTGATTCAGTCACCACATGTCTATCCGAAATGGGTATCTGCAAAGGCCACGTTGTCCTTGTCCTCTCGCCAAATTCCATATTTTTCCCCATAATCTGTTTTTCTGTCTTGACTCTTGGCGCTATTGTTACCACAACCAACCCGCTCAACACACCCCATGAAATCGGTATTCAAATCGCCGATTCCAAACCGATTCTAGCCTTTACCACTCAGTTTCTCCTCTCAAAACTCGCTGGTACAGAAATTCCTATCGTTCTCATAGGAGAACATGATAACTCGGCCAGTAACACAAGAATTGTTTCTTCCCTGGAAGACATGATGAAGAAAGAGCCGAGTCAAAGCCGAATCAAAGAGCGAGTCAGCCAAGACGACTTAGCGACTCTGTTGTACTCTTCTGGGACGACCGGTAGGAGTAAAGGTGTAATGTCGTCGCATCGGAGTCTAATAGTGATGGTTCAAAATGTCATGAGTCGGATACAATCAGAAAACGGAGCGCAAACTGTCCTTTCTACAGTCCCCATGTTCCACCTGTATGGCTTTGCGTGGTTCGTAATAGGGCTGCTAGCGTCGGGTTCGACTGTGGTGGTTCTCTCGAGATTTGAAATGGACGAAATGCTCTCTGCTATTTCCAACTATCGCGTAACATACTTGCCTGTGGTGCCGCCGGTACTCGTTGCACTCATTAATAAAGCTGATAAAATTCAGGCGAGATATAATTTGGGGTCGTTGCAGGCTGTTTTATCAGGTGGGGCCCCATTGAGTAAGGAACTGATCAAGGGGTTCTTGACGCTGTATCCTAAGATCAAGATTCTTCAAGGGTATGCGTTGACGGAAACAACAGGATTAGGTTCCTCAACCGACACATTAGAGGAGAGCATGCGGTACGGTACGGCCGGGTTTCTAGCTGCCTCCCTTGATGCAAAAATCATCGATACGGAGACTGGAAAGGCCTTGCCGGTTAATCGGACTGGCGAACTTTGGGTACGCGGCCCTTCCGTCATGAAAGGTAATGTTGGGTACGCAGCCCTACAAAGTTTTTTTCTCATATGAAAGATCATGAAGTTTGATCTTCTAGTGAGAGAAAACTTTTTTCTTTCCATTAAATTCCATTTCAAGGTGGTGTTGTAGGTTATTTAAACAACCCTGAAGCGACTGCAGCAACTTTAGATTCTGATGGGTGGTTAAGAACTGGTGATCTTTGCTACATTGACGATGATGGTTACATCTTCATCGTTGATAGATTGAAGGAGCTGATCAAATACAAGGGCTATCAGGTGATTTGCTTTGATCAATATAATTTTTTTTTCTTTTCTTCTAAAAATAAGAAAAGATCCTGTGTGGATCTCAAATTTTTAAAATTTCACTAATTGGTTTTGAATCTCTTGATTGGGTAGGTCCCTCCTGCGGAACTAGAGGCACTGTTGCTTACTCATCCGGAAATTGCAGATGCTGCAGTCATACCGTAAGCATTTGGCGGAGAGGGGAAAACAACTCCTACGAACACCAAGTTTGCTCTTACTTTTGAGAAATTCTATTTGCATCCCATTTGTTTGTGAAAACACCCCACACTCGATATCTCTCACATCCCTCTCCACGAACTTAACAAATCCTTTCTGCACCAACTGAACAGCATGGATTTGTTAAGTTGGGGAGAGAGAGAGAGAGAGAGAGGATGAAGTAGGTGGGGTGTTTTCACAAAAAAATGGGGTGCAAATAGATTTTCCCGTTACTTTTTTCTTATTATAGTATTAACCCTCTCTTCCTTAGAGCAACTCCAACGAGATCTCCATTTTGGATCAGAAAACTAATATTTTTTAATATAAAGTGCTTTTACAGCACCTTGGTTACCGTGTGAACTCCAACCACAGTCTCCCTTTTTAACTGAGATCTCTATTTTGGAGCACAAAAATATTATTATTTATTATAAAGTGCTTTTACAGCACCTTGGTTACCGTGTGATCTCCAACCACACTCTCCATTTTTATCTCTAAAACCACTTTACATTTTAAAAGTATAGGACACAACTGGTATTAAAAATTAAAATAACACAGGAAAAAGGTTAAAACAAAGATTTTAACCCATGAATAGTAATATAGACGCCTTTTACAGACCCATGGGGGGTCTCCAAATTTGGAGACTCAAAATGGGGTCTCTAAAATAGAGACCCCTTTTAGAGTACGGTTGGAGGAAGCCAACTCTCTATTTTGGAGAAATAGAGCACAGTTGGAGATGCTCTAAAAACACATTTTCTTTCAAAAGTACAAGACACAACTGGAATTAAAATTTTGCATAACATAGGACAATGTTAAAGTAAGAATTTTATTCCGAACAGTAATAGAGACCACTTTTACAAACCCACAGAGGTCTCCACATTTGGAGACTCAAAATGGGATCTCTAGAATAGAGACCTATTTTAGAGTACGGTTGGAAGGTGCCAACTCTCCATTTTGGAGAAATAGAGCACGGTTGGAGATACTCTTAGGAGTGTTTGGATTAAAAAATGAAGGAATCTCAACTAGGTCCAGCATGACTCCACCAACATTTTTCTTTTATGTTATATAAGATAGTTTAAGTGATAAAAATAGCCAATTTGTACTACCATTGTTAAGCAAAAATTGCAACCCATGGCAATTTCTTGTATTACAGATTCCCGGATAAGGAGGTTGGACAGTTTCCCATGGCTTATGTGGTAAGAAAAGTAGGAAGTAATTTGACGGAGAATGCAATCATGGGCATAGTTGCAAGACAGGTGATTGCAAAATCTACAAAACTGAATTGGAACTTGTGAGTGTCTTAAAACATTTTTAAGTTGAGTGATGTTGTGATCTGTAGGTGGCTCCATACAAGAGAATCCGACGAGTTGCATTTGTGGATGCCATCCCCAAAAATCCAACTGGCAAGATTCTTAGGAAGGATCTCATTAAGCTTGCGACCTCCAAGCTCTAAAAACTTAGATCTGTTAAAATCTTGCACTTGCATTCAACAATGTGGCTATAGTTTTAGGAGAGTGGAACCTTTGGTAGAATTGTTCGTATCTTCAAAAGTGTTAATATGTTAACTAACCATTTTTATCTTTACAATAGTAAATATGTTTAAGGACATCCTTTCTACCATGATAGAACAAGGTCGACGGAGTGTATCGATCACTGGTATGTTCAGCGGACCGAATTGAACAACGAGAAGACGAGATTGTGCAAAGGTGCAAAAGGGTGACTGGAGTGTTGGAACATCAAGGGATGCATTTACAATGACAATGATCAGCTTGGAGAGTCGAGTAGAATACTGTGAGAATGTTGTGCGTGGTAATATCTGTAGTTTCTTAATTTATATAGTGATACTTTTCTTGTCTGGACGTGGTTCCTGTGATTTTTCATAAAAAAGCTTCCATGTTAAAATTGCATATATTGTGGTTTAATTTATTTTCGTTATTTAAGTACTTGTCAAAGTAAGGTAAATGAATCAGTGATAGATATACCCTTGGTATATATATATATATATATATTTGAATTGAGTCAGTTAGTATATTTGAACCGAGTCAGTTAGCTTAGTCTCATTAATATAATCAACCATACCAGGATACATGCGATTAGATTTTCCGGACCAGACTAATAAAGTCGTGTTTAAGTTCAACATATACTGTAATACCCTAAACTTTTGTTTATGGATTTTGAGTAAATTAATTCTAAAAAGTTGAAATTGACTCCTTAATTTCTTTACAATTTATTTTGAATAATAGTTAACTATATTTCTATTGTGGTCTATAAATGACATAGTTGTAATAACTAATTAGTGAGTTATACTTGTTGGGTGGGCCCGTAGGGCCAATTTAGAGGTATTTTAGACTTAATAATCATCCAAAATGAAGCCTACTTAATACCCATAGGCCTTAGGCCCATTTTAGCCCATATCCATATTAAAATAGGCCTTTTAGTGAGTTATAAAATTTACTCCTTTTAAAGTTACGAAAATCACCTAAAATTAGAAACCATACTTTTTAAACCTATTTAATAAAGCATTGGGAGATTGAAAATCTTACAAATCCTAAACCATCACTCCAATTAATATTCCTCTCATCTTTCTCTCCACCTTCCTCCATTGAAGCACTTCTATTAGAGAAAAACTTGAAGAACTTTCGAAGTCCTAGAAATACCATAACGTCTCACGATTTGACATCATCTCTTGAAACAAAAATATTCATATTATCGGGATGTTCGACATACTCGAATCCCAACTTCATCTAACGACAATTGATAAAGACATTCGCAGCTACTTTTTCATCATTGATTCAAGTACGGATGAAGATCACGAACAAGGTAGGCACACCTACATATTTAATAGATAATCTCTCTTATTTTATTTTATTAATCATGTTTTATGTATGTGCTTGATGTTGTGGATATTATTGTGATTCGGATTTAATCGGATCGGCCGGTGTGCTAGAAAAAAAAGGTTATAGAAAATAATTTTGGATAATATTGAAGTATTAGTTCATGTGTGATCCTACTGGATACCGACGAAATAAAAATTAAGAAGGGCCTGGAGCCCTAGGGTGAAAGACCCCAAACCCCTGCAGAAGAGCCTTTTGTCTACTCCCGGCGTGGGAAGGAGAATAAGACCCGAGATTGGGTTATAGTTATAATCATATGAAAATAATGATATTGGGCTAATTGTGAAAAATATTTATTATTCTTGATTGATGTTACTAGTTTATATTATCTGTTATGCATTGAATATGCCATGATTTTTGAATTAGAATATGCGATATTATCTGTCATATATATATAGTGGATTATTTACTGGGCTTTGATCATGGTATTTACAAAATATTTCAGACTTAACTGAGGAAGGTGTAAATTTCGGAGTTGATGCACTTGATGAGTGCGATAATAGCATGGGAAGATCGAAGGGCAATATGAAATGTTGATGAGATCAATGCGGGACTCTAGATAATTTTTAATTATATTATTTTTATAGGCTTATTTGTTAAAGACTCGCATTGTCAATTATTTAAAAGTTTTGTTTAATTTTAAGATCATGTGGATGATTAATATTTAATTTCCTAAACACTTTAATTTAACCCTTTAGATATAGGTGAAAGTAGGGTTTTTCTGCGTCGTTGGTTACGGAAACCCTAGAATCAACACATTTTTAATTTATCCGAGACATTTAACCTGTAAAATGAGCAATTTTGCATAGTGGCTCGAGTCGGATGTCGATCCGCACTCAGGATTAGTCAGCGCGTGTAAAGAACATAAAATGAAGGATTTTTCTTAGAATAATGCTACTAAAGAGTATGGAGGGGTGAGAATGGTGGTTAATAGCGGATTTTTAAAACATTCGTTTTCTTGATTTAAGCGAAGTCTACTAACTCGAATAACAGAAAATCAATTAAGAAGTTAACAACAAGAATTCAAAATAACTTTTATTCAAGATATCAAATGGGTCACTAATTACAATAGTTCCTCAACTAACAACTAAGCATTTAAATAATGAAACTAGAAAGAAATAACTAAATCTAAGCTAGAGAGAGAAAAAGATATAGAGAGAGAAAATTGAAGAACACTCACCATTGGTTCGACCAAACATATAGAGTATGGATCGGCCATGGAGAAGACAACTGACCAAGAGGGTGTTGTTTGTCCACCGCCAAGAGAGAAGCAAGGTGGATGGTGGTGAGGAGATCGAACCCATGGCCTCTTGAGGATCACGATTGTGACATGATGTGGAGATTACTTGTTGATTTGGCGAACAGGGGATGCAATGGAGAGGTGGCACACTAATCAAAGGAGAGGAGCCTAACGACTTCCTCTTTCTTTCTTCTTCTTCTTCTTTTTCTCCTTTCTTCCCTTTTTCTTTTTGTTATTTCATTTTTTTTTTGGAAGGAAGATGAGCAAGGAGAGAAGTGAGGACGGTGTTAGTTTTGGGAATGGAGGGAAGTGTGAATGGGTTGCTGGTGTGCCTTCAACGGTGAAGATACAGATTTGGGGGCGGTGATAATGGTGGAGACGATCATGCTCCAGCAGGTGGAGACGTTGGCTGTGAGAGGGATAGATGATAGGAGTTGCAGCACGTCATGGCAGCAACGTTGCAATGGAAGAGCCTAACGGCTTGGCCGTTGGGAGGGCCGGCTGGTGATGGAGAGATGGAGCAGTGGAGTGGTGAAGATGGCGGTGCAACGGTGCGGCGAGGTGGTTGGGCGGTAATAAGACAGGTGAGGGCGATCTCCCCTCTCTTCTCCTTTTTTTTGTTTTCTTTTTATTTGGGAGTGATTGAGGGCAGGTTGCAGCAGCGGTAATGGAGGTTAACCGGAGTTGCAGGTTTGCAACTCTGGTGTGGAGTTCAGGCGGAGGATGAAGAGGAGGCGTGGTTGCTGTTGTGAAGTGTTGCAGGCAAGAAGAATGCGGGCAGATTGTGTGATGAAGGCAACAAGAGGGGAGGACGGTGGAGTGGTTCAGGCTGCCGAGTTGCAAGCTGCAACTCCGGTGAAGGATGAAAGCGGCTGGGAGAAGGGGACTGTTGGAACGTGGGGAAGAGAGAGGTTGTGAGATCGGCTGGGAATAGATGGGAGAGACCTTGGAGAGATATGTGGGTTTCTATTTATATTGACGAGGTTAGGGTTTTAGAGAATATAGGAGGGTGAAGTGGATCACATGGAAAGAAGTGGTGAGGACCACAAGCTGAGGGGAGAAATTCATGTGGAAAATGGTGGTGTGTAACGTGAGGGTGAGGTGTATTGAGATCCTCAGATCACCATTTTGAACACCTCCACCTTTAGCATACTCCCAACTTTTGTGATGGTCACCGTTTCAGCAACTCGTTGTGGTCCACATCTTGGCCAAACGCTTATGTTAGGTCACGAAACCATCGATTTGTGTGCCACCTCACCTCTCTTATCAAAAAATAGGAATTGTTCACCACCGCCTCATCCAACCGTCCATCAAACTTAGTTTGTTCAGCACCTCTTTTGGTGATCTATCATCCATCTTTGATTGATGGTCCACCTTTAGTCTCTTGATTTATCTTTTATGAGTCAACCATGCTATTATCATCGATCCCACGTGATATATCACTATTCAGCAACCTTTGGTGATCCAACATGTGCGTGAACCCCATATTTGATTTATCAATTTTGAACAACGTGTTTTCATCTCACCATCCCACGTGTAATCCGGACCATCTATTTCATGTCCATCTTTCCTTTTGTCACATGTTGTTGGTCTAGGCATTGATACTCAACACCATAGTCTACCATTAAGCCATGATTACCAACCCATGATGATAACTTTTGTCCATTTGCTAACCAACTATTATCGTCTTCAAGATGTAGCAACTAGTAAGTAGATCTAACGACCTTGATCCAATGGTCTAATTTGGAGGTGACCAAGCTTAGGTGTTTTAGCGCCGTGTAGGGTCAGATATGCTCAAGTTCCAACTTCTTGCTTCGTTTTGACTTGTACCCGGGCACTTGTTCAAGCCAACCCCACATTAATGGTCAAATTCCTTCATTCAGCAACTTAATCCATGTCTTGGCTCGATATCTTCTGTCAATAACATTGCCTGTCATGTTAGCCCGCCATCGTAGTCTTTTTTTGATTGGTCTTGACCTTTACTCTCGGCCTTTGGTGCTTGATCTGGCTTTTCGATCCTCTGGCCCAGCTTGCACTTGATCCATATCTTCTTGTCATAACTTGTTGGCTCTTTAAGCTTTTATAGTGAGCTTACGTGGTTGATCGTGGGCCCGCAAGTCTTGAGAATCATCCAATCGGGGTTTCCTACGACAGAGGAAGTGCATAATGAGACTTAATCAGAACAACTTTATATCTAGACTTCTAAAAATGTGTTTAACGCGTGCAAATATATCATTTCATCCAAAAAGTGCGTTCTAAGCAACAAAAGAGACTCTTAGGTAAAAAAGTGGATAAATAGAGTAGTTTTACGTAGGAGAGTGCGATAACACTAAAATGATAATTATTTAAAATAATCACTTTTGAGCGAATATCAATAGGGTTATGAATTCTTAACCAATGCATTAGTTTTTATTGATGTACGGTGCTTATAATTATTTTTACGTATTATCTGGGTACTATTATCGTTATGACAGATTTTTGAGTTGAATTACTAAAAGAAAATAATAAATGATGCTTTTAGGTAAAGTGCCTTCACAAAAGATGCTTAAAATAAGTTTTTAATCGTAAATAATTAATAAAATAATTTTTTATTAAATTATATTTTTTTGAAAATTTTACACATACCCGCTTAAATTCTGAAAAGTTAATTCAAAAAGCCTATTAAACAGAATTTTTAGCCAAAACGTCTTTACAAAAGATTTTTATTTTAATATATTATGAATTATGATCATTTTTAAGAATTATTTTGGAGCATTTTATTTTTTCTATTTTTATCACACCCTAGATCTTGAGCAGACGAATCGTTTTTCAGGCGTTCGGGTCAGATCCGTGTGCCCAGATTCAGGGTGTGACATATGTTGTTTAATTTTTTTATATACCTATTCACCCCCTCTAGGTATTTAGAGAGAACGTAAATAAGAAAAATACCATGTATAAGAAAATTATATAACTTTAATCTTTATTGTTTTTTGCAAGGCCTACCACGACGGGCTCAAACTATTGCCACTTTGTGACAGACCCAGTCCATCGCAGAAGGGTAAGTGCATGTAGTCATTGCAATAGCCTATTTTTTGGTAGTGACAACTAGCACGTTTATGATATGCATAAAAATTATCATATAACATTATAGAGGGTTTTCAGAAATTATCCATCTAAAAACTACCATTGAGTCTCTAAAGATTTGATTAATAACTTCTAAAATTAAGGAAAACCAACATTGGAGTGTCTCTTAAGTTTACACACAACTTCCAAAGGTGAATTTTTGAGTAATATGGCCAAGTTCGTTCGAACCAAGTTCCACCCTGTTTGACCCAACCAATCAAATTGGATCGAACAAAACAACGCAGTGGATAGTACAAGTTACCCGCGCACAAAAATTTGAAAATTCGTGAAAAATTAATTTTAACACGAAAAAATATGATTAAAAAAGATTTGGAATCTTAACAAACTCTAGTTTCAATAAAAATATTAGAAAAATATTTTGAAAATATATGCCAAATCGATTTAAGGTTCAAAATAAAACTACATACCGATTAATCAAAAGAGATAGAGACTAGAAACTTCATTGAAAACCTTAATATACTCCTCTAATTACACAACTATGCAATGAATCAATAAAGAATATCAACATATTAAAAAATTAAAATAAAACGAACTCATCGAAGAAGGAAAAATAATTTACAAACCATGATTAGGGTTTTTTGACATTAAGCGAGTTGGAGAACTCCCATTCCTGTAAGAGTTGCAAAAAGAAACGAGTCATTTGAGATGGAATCATTAATAATTGGATTTACGAAATGACCAAAAATCTATAGTGCCTTTACAGATCCATCTCGATTTTTTATGAGAAGAAGAAAAGCTTCTATTGGCCCTTTTCTCGCTAGAAACCCTAAAAACCCCTCTTTTCTTTCTCTTCCTATTAGAGAATATATATTATAATAAATTGTGTGAGATACACCATATCACTATTGGTGTATCTTATCACAAGATTGTGACAATATCTTAGTATTAGATTTGATCTCATTAACATTAGATTAAATTTGATTAGGATTTCTTTCCTAAGTTAGACTCATGTAATTCTCTATATAAGAGCTGTGAGTTTGTCAATGTAATCACTCAAGTTTAGTAATAAACTCAAACTTTTTTATGGTATCAGAGCAGGTCATCGAACGACTTGTGCTCTTCTGATCTTCACGTGGTTCACTGCTCTTCCGACGGGAGGCACCTTTGCTGCCCGTCGGGCCTAATATTTCTTAGTGTTTTAATTAACCACTGTTGAGCAACACATCTATCTTGGCAACAACCTCTACAACTCATTGTATCTCTAGATCGATCGATCGATCTCTTGAACTTTCTCTCTTCACGTCGTAGACACTTTGTTTTTCTGTTTCAGTTCTTGAAACCCTAAAAATCCTAATACAATCCTAGAGTAGTATACCCGCTCTCCTTTTTCTAGGGTTGGCAATATTGGATTGAGGTTCGAGCCGGATCAGTCTTGATCCAGACCCGATTCGATAAGAAAATATGTTGATCCGGATCCGATCCGATAAGAGATCGGATCACATAATCGTGATCCAGTATCGATCACATAGATAGAATAGAGCTCTCCGAACCCAATCCGATATGATTCAATCCACTAAATAAAAAAGAAAATATATAATTACATAATTAAAATTATACATTTTATCTACTCAAAATAATTGAAGTGTTGTACAATAATGATATAAAAATACGTATAGAAGGGTTATCTTTATAATTACAAATAAAACATATTATATCATATTTCATTAATATAATATATTATTAATATAGATATATAATATTGGATCAACATACAGGGTCCCGGTACCGATCAAATAAGAATATTGATGATTCCGGACCCAAAATTATCAGATCGGAATAGGTCGGATTTCTAGGTTGATCCGATCCATTGCCACCCCTATTTTTAATTTCCACTTGAAAAAGAAGAAAAACAAATAATACAATGTGGCACGACTCAGTAAATCAGGCTTAACATGCACCATCAAATGTGCAAATTAACAAACGCACAAATACGTTGAAAGCGCGTAAATTGAAGATTTCTACCAAACCCTCAACATTCAGAAGTGCACAAGTTCAAACTAACGCAACTCAGATAGCAAGCACGTCGTTCTCACCCACGTGAAACGAAACAAATTTTATAGGTTGTATTTTATTTAATAGTCAAGTCAAGCCAAACATTGTTCTTTTGGTAATCTTGATTTAGGGGAGAAATGAATGAGAAGAAATTAAGTGATTAAAAGGGATATTAAGTAATATAATTAGTGCCTGAGAAGTAATTAAGCGTAGTAGGGCTGTTTTAAAATGACTGGTAAGGTTTTGATTAAGGGTGAGTACGGTAAAGAGACATTTAATGAACTAAATTGGTCACCTCATGGTTTAAAATTACGCCGTTTAAACGGTTTTAACGGCTGTTTAACACCCCAAGCCCGTTAAAAACTGTTTTCACACTTAGAAATTAACGGGCATTTTTTTCATTTTAAAGGCCGTTAAAATCTGGAAAATTTTGTGGGAAAAAAGGTCATTATTTCTGTTATTATCCGTTATTTTTTCGTTAAAATCTGTTTTAATCGTTTTTCAAATTTTGAATTTTGCATCTCAGTGCCATTGTTTCTGTTAAATTCTTTTTTTTTTCTTTTTTTTTTTACATTTTTGCCACTGTCAGTTACACTCCGTTTTAACGGTGATGCCCCAGTCTGTTATACCGTTAAAACGGCCTCCTTTAAACCTTGGGTTACCTATTAAAAAATTAACTATACTAAGTGCCTCGAGGAACGTGTGGGGTGTGGTACTGTGGAGCTGGGGAGCACGTAAAGATGCACCACCTGGCACACTGTTTCAGACCCATTGACCACTTGATGGACCTACAAACCAACAAACAGCACGTAGCAGATTTTCGGGGCCCACAGACTGCATTGATGTTTGACCTAGCCCTCGGTGGATAAAAACATGGTTTTAAAAACGGCCGTTTATACGGTAACCCCCAAGCCCGTTTCCGTTAAAACCGTTTAAACACGTTTTATCGGTTTTGAAAAAAAAGCCATTTTTTGTTTTAACGGCCGTTAAAATCATTTAAACAGCCGTTTGATTTTGAAAAAAAAATGGCCGTTAAAACCGTTTAATTCCGTTAAGATCCGTTAAATTCTAATTTTTTTTTTAAATTTTCAAATTTCAAAATTTGAATTTCAGCACCACTTTTTCCCTTAAAATCCGTTAAAATCTGTTTAATTCAGTTTAATCCCGTTTTTTTTTTTCCATTTTTGCCCTCTGACCGTTTCAATCTGTTTTAACTGCCGTTTAAACGGTTTAAACGGTAACACCCCCAGCCCGTTTAACCGTTAAAACGGCCTCCTTTAAACCTTGGATAAAAATACCAAAAGTCGGCCTGATATTGGATATCTCTAGCCATTGGATTTCAGCAATTTCTACATGGTGATTTATAGATAGTCGTCGAAACTATTTTATAATGCTCTAACACATGAGTTTGTCCTCGAGTGGGGCGAAAAGAAAAATAATTTTTTTCCCACGTTCACCATCAATGGTGTTTCTAGAAAAATAATTATTATGATGGGGGAATTGAAAATTAGAAGAAAATATACAGCCGGCAGGCCACACATCTGTAAACCAATCAGAATAAAACTTTAACCGTTGATTTTAGTACTAAAAAAATGGTTGAATTCAACGGCTATAAGCACGCCTTCAAAACCATTAAAATCTAAGCGTTAGAGATTATCAATGAGGGTGATTTTTGGTGTGTATACATCCATTAGGTCAGTGGGCCCAGATGACAGCCGTAAGTAATACGCCCGTATAGATTTTAAGAAATGATGTGGGCCATACCTACCAAATATACCGTCGGGAGGCCTGATTGCGGACACATCCACAACATTACAGCATTGTATGTTGAAAATCTGCATAAGAACGTGGAGTCCATGTGGTGAGGCAAGCCGAACTGCTTGCTGAAAGAAAGAAGTGCGAGAAAGAGCATTTTTCTCGCATGGGGCACGATAGGATGTTGATCGACCCCAAAAGTGGCTTCTGCGAGTCGAACTCCATCTTCTACAGCAAGAGAAAACCATTACTTCTCCCCTCCAATGAATATCTCGACATCACCACCTTCATCTCTTCCCAGGTCCACCACGGAAAGATCGCCTTCATCGACGCCTCCACTGGCCGCCACCTCACCTACACAGAACTATGGCGAGCAGTTGATTCAGTCACCACATGTCTCTCCCAAATGGGTATCCGCAAAGGCCACGTTGTTCTCCTCCTCTTGCCAAACTCCATATTTTTCCCCATAATCTGTCTCTCTGTCTCGACTCTTGGCGCTATTGTTACCACAACCAACCCACTCAACACACCCCATGAAATCGGTACGCAGATCGCCGATTCCAAACCGATTCTAGCCTTTACCACTCAGTTTCTCCTATCAAAACTCGCTGGTACAGATCTCCCTATCGTTCTCATAGGAGAACGTGATAACTCGGCGAGTAACGCAAGAATCGTTTCATCGCTGGAAGACATGATGAAGGAGGAGCCGAGTCAAAGCCGAATCAAAGAGCGAGTCAGCCAAGACGACATAGCGACTCTGTTGTACTCTTCTGGGACGACCGGTAGGAGTAAGGGTGTAATGTCGTCGCATCGGAATCTAATAGTGATGGTTCAAAATGTCATGAGTCGGATACAATCAGAAAACGGACTGCAGACTGTTCTATCGACAGTCCCCATGTTCCACATGTATGGCTTTGGGTGGTTCGTGACAGGGCTGCTGGCGTCGGGATCGACGGTGGTGGTGCTCTCGAGATTTCAGCTGGACGAGATGCTCTCTGCTATTTCCAAATATAGCGTAACATACTTACCTGTCGTGCCGCCGATACTCGTTGCACTCATTAATAACGCTGATAACAGTCCGGCGAGATATAATTTGGGGTCGTTGCATGAAGTTTTATCATGTGGGGCCCCATTGACCAAGGAAGTGATCAAGGGGTTTTTGACAGTGTATCCTAAGATCAAGATTCTTCAAGGGTATGCGTTGACGGAAACAACAGGGTTAGGTTCATCAACCGACACGTTAGAGGAGAGCATGCGGTACGGTACGGCCGGGTTACTAGCGGCCTCCCTTGATGCAAAAATCATTGATACGGAGACTGGAAAGGCCTTGCCGATTAATTGTACTGGCGAACTTTGGCTACGCGGGCCTTCCATCATGAAAGGTATTGTTGGGATTTTTTTTCTGGAGTAAACTTTTTTCTTTCCGTTAAATTCCATTTCATGGTGGTGTTGTAGGTTATTTAAACAACCCTGAAGCGACTGCAGCAACTTTAGATTCTGATGGGTGGTTAAGAACTGGTGATCTTTGCTACATTGACGATGATGGTTACATCTTCGTCGTTGATAGATTGAAGGAGCTGATCAAATACAAGGGATATCAGGTGATTGGCTTTGATCAATATAATTTTTTTTTTCTTCTAAAATTAAGAAAAGATCCTGTGTGGATCTCAAATTTTTAAAATTTCACTAATTGGTTTTGAATCTCTTGATTGGGTAGGTCCCTCCTGCGGAACTAGAGGCACTGTTGCTTACTCATCCGGAAATTGCAGACGCTGCCGTCATACCGTAAGTATTTGGCGAGAGTAGACTCCTGCAAACACCAATAATTCCCTTACTTTTTTTTTCCCCGTTACAGTATTACGGTATGGGTCGGGTTCCGTTGACAGATCTAAAATGACAGGGACACAATATATGACACGTGGCACACTGTTACTGGACTCTGACGGTATGGATGTTTGTCCTATCCCATGGTGGACCAATAAACCAAAAATCAGCCTGAGTAGTGATTTATAGGCTTTGGATTGGACTTATTTTCATGGGCTGATCTCAACTGTCGGAATTTGAGCAGTATTTGAGGTACAAAGATGCAATACTTATAAATCACTAATCGGGCTGATTTTTGGTTTGTCGGTCAGAGTCCTGTAACAGTGTGCCACCTGGCTTATATTGTGTCCTTGTCATTTTTCCTCTCATTTTAGATCTGTCAAGAGAGCCCGACCCTTACGGTATTACCCTTCTCTTCCTTAGGACTGTTTGGATTTGAAAGCGAAGGAACCTAGCTAGCTCCAGCCTGACTCTACACCAGCATTTTTCTTTTGGGTCGGACTCCAGGTACCCCCATTTTTGGTGAGGATGATCTCCTCACCTCATCCTCACAAAAAATTCAAATCATTCTGATATTCATAGACTGGTTTAGAAGTTGAAGAATTATGAACCGTCGATTTTTACCGTGATACTTGAAAACCACATTTGACGGGGTTAGAAATTTCAGAATGGGCTGATTTTTTGTAGGGGTGATCTATATGATGAGGAGATCATCCTCACAACAAATTAGCCATTGATTCATCTTCTATATGGGTACACCAAAGTGGGGGTAAAAAATGGGGGTTCCTGACCATTTTCTTTTATGTTATATAAGACTACGGGCGGCACGTGCATTGTATGTGAATGATTATAGGTGTCTAATCAATGTTGACGAACGGTCCATAGTATGAGCCACTGGCACATTCTTAGAGACCATTGGCCATATGGATGTTTGGCTCATCCCTATGTGGACCGGCTACGGACCAAAAATCATCCAGATTGATGGTTTATAGCTTTTATATATATTTTTTCATGGGCAACCGTGAGATTTGAGCATTATTTTGCTAGAAACTCCAAATCTGGCTGATTTTTGGTTTGTCAGTCTACCTAGGGATGGGCCAAACATTCTTACGGCCATCCATGATTTATTTTTAACTATGGATTTTGAGCATTATTCGGAGTAATCAGATCCAAAGGTAATAAATCACCAATCAGGCTGCTTTTGGGTATGTAGGTCTACCTAGGAACGGTCCAAACATCCATACCATTAGTAGCTTTATAAGAATGTGCCACGTGACTTACATTAATTGTCGTTCCTCATCACCTCCATCATCAATGTTCTACTCAGGATAAAATTTGGTGGAGTGCCTATGTTCTCTGGAGAGGCACAGGTGCCTATGTATGTTTAAACCAAGGTTTAAAGGGGACCCTTACCGTTTTTTCCGTTGTAACGAAAAAAACGCTCAGGGGAAAAAATGGAAAAAAAAAAATGGGGAAATAACAGAGAAAAACAGAAAAATGGCGCTGAAATTCAAATTTTGAATTTCAAAAATAGAAAAAATGGAAAAAAAACGAAAATAACTGCCATTTTTTCACAAAATTTTTTAAAAAATATCGGTCGTTATTTTCGTTATAACGGAAAAATAACGGAAAATAACGGCCATTAGTTTCTGGGCGTTTTAACGGTCCATAGCGTAACGGGGTAGGTCCGAATCCGTTATAACGGCCGTTTTTTAAACCTTGGTTTAAACCACGTTGCAAACCAAAGTCTTTTTTTGTACCACGAGGATAATCGGACAAAATATTTGTGGTTAAAGCCATTAACAGATGGATTCAAGAGATTCACAGTCCAAATGGCAACAAGTGGACCGTGAACCTCTTTAATCAGATGGTTAATAGCCTCAACCGTATGCACTTTTGCTGAACCTCAATTGAACGTAGAAGGTGATCGTGTTGTGAAGCCCGTGTGAAGGGCATGCCCCAACCCTGGTTTTGACTTTAAAGTAGTATACTATAGATAGACGGATGGATGGTTTAAGTGATAAAAATAGCTTATTTGTATCACCATTTTTTAGCAAAAACATATTCAAAAGCTTAATTTTTCACTAAAAAATACAACTATTTTGTGATGCAAAAATTGCAACCCCAACTGCCCCTGCTGGCTGGAGATATCTATGATTTCTTGTATTACAGATTCCCGGATATGGAGGTCGGACAGTTTCCCATGGCATATGTGGTAAGAAAAGCAGGAAGTAATTTGAGAGAGAACGAAATCATGGACATAGTAGCAACACAGGTAACTGCAAAATCTACAAAATTGAATTGGAACTTGTACGAGTGGCTTAACACATTTTTAACTTGGGCGATATGCTGTGATCTGTAGGTGGCTCCATACAAGAGAATCCGACGAGTTACATTTGTGGCTGCCATCCCCAAAACCCCATCCGGCAAGATTCTTAGGAAGGATCTCATTAAGCTTGCGACCTCCAAGCTCTAAAAACTAAGCGGAAGGCATGTTCGAGCGAGTGAAAGTATATAAGATTGGCTACAGTTTTAGGAGAATGGAAGCTTTTGGGAGAATTGATGGTACAATAATAAATATGTCTAAGGACGGTCATTTTTACCATTTGTAAACAAAGTTGATGGCATCTTATAGAAAAATGTGACAAGGGTGGTACATGGGACTTGAGAGACCTGGACCAAAACCGACATGAACCCTAGTATTGAGCCACCTGAATCTGAGTAGAACTTCCGTCGCAACCGATTGCAAATCACACAATCACAAGCCAATGAGTTCTCGGCACGTACACCTCAAGCAAAAGCACATGTTGCAAAAAGCGCTGCACTTGGGTACGTGCCGAGAACTCATTGGCCTGTTAATTGTTATTGTCTGTGATTTGGAGTAAAACTTCTGTCACAATGGGATTGCAAATCACACAAAACACAGCCAATGAGTTCTCGGCACGTACACCTAAAAAGCAAAAGCACATGGGTACGTTGCAAAGCACGGTGTACGTGCCGAGAATTCATTGGCTGTGTTTTGTGTGATTTACAATTTCGTGTGATGGAAGTTTTACTCTGTGATTTGCAATCCTTTGTGACGGAAGTTTTACTCCCTGAACCTGTACCCTATACCAAACTCTCAGACTTTGTAATTATTAATAAAATATTTATTATGGGTCGGGCTCCGTTGACATATATAAAATGACAGGAACACAATATAAGCCAGGTGGCACACTGTTACAGGACTCTGACCGTACGGATGTTTGTCCTATCACATGTGGACCGGCAGACCTAAAATCAGTCTGATTAGTGATTTATAAGTGTTGCATCTTTGTAATTCAAATACTGCTCAAATTCCCACAGTTGAGATAAGCCCATGAAAATAAGCCCAATTCAAAGCCTATAAATCACTATAATCAGGCTGATTTTTGGTTTTTAGGTCCACCATGGGATAGGACAAACATCCATACGGTCAAAGTCCTGTAACAGTGTGACACGTGGCTTATTGTATCCCTGTCATTTTAGATCTGTCAACGGACCCGAGCCATTTATTATAACGGATCAGGCCTATCAGGGTCGGGCTCAGGGTACCCCCATTTTTCTGAGTAAAACTTGGTGCTCGTATGCTCAGCCGTGAATTTCAAGAATCCAAGGATGATTGTCAGCGCCGAGCTGGCATTACTTTTTCACTTTTGGGGGCAATGACAACCACCATTAGATTCTTGAAATCCACGGCCGAGCGAGCGAACATCCAAAGGGGTCAGAAAAAGAGGGTACTCAGAGCCTGAGCCTATCGTAAATAATGACGTGACTGCAACATCTCTTAAAGAAAATTTATTTAGTAATTATATATTTAGAAACTTATTTCTGAAATAATGCTCAGATACCCCAAATAATACTCAAAATCCAAATCCACGGTAAAAAATAAACCATGAAAAATATTATAATTCCCCATGAATAGAAATTACTCATTAGGATGAACTTTAGTATTTAAGTCTACTTAGGGATGGGCAAACATCCGTACGGTCATTTGTCTATGTGAGTGTGCCACGTGTCATGCCTATTATTCGGTGTCCAAAAGGAAACAAATAAAAAGTAAAAAGTTCATTAATTTCTCCATATACATACATTGTGAAACAGTAATTATCACATGGTCCAAGGTGGATGGCCATGATCATGATGCATGGTGGTGTTATTTTGTCATTGACCAAAATCATACCTCCAGTTGTGTGCAAATAATTTGAAGTTTTAGTTAATTAATAATTGAATTTACGAAATGACCAAAAATCTCTTGTGCTTTTACCGATCCATCTCAATTTTTGACGAGAAGAGGAAAGGATTCTATTGGCCCTTTTCTCGCTAGAAACCCTAAAAGCCCATATCTTTCTCTCTCTCTTTCAATCTCCATACCGATCAATCTCAGATACTTTCTCTCTTCACGTCGCAGACACTTTGTTTTTTGGTTTTAGTTCATGAAACCCTATAAAATCCTAATATAACCCTAGAGTAGTTTACCCATGCTCTTTTTCTTGGGACTGGCAATGGATCGGGTTTGAGCTAGATTAGTGTTGATCCGGATCTGATCCGATAAGAAAATATGTCGATCCGGATCCGATTCGATAAGAGATCGGATCACATAATTATGATCCAAAACCGATTTGATAGATAGAATAGAGTTCCAGACCAGATCCGATATGATTCAATCCACTAAATGAAAAGGAAATATATAATTACATGCATAATTTAAATTATATATGTTATTCACTCAAAATTGAAGTGTTGTACAATAATAATATAAAAAATACATAAAGAAGGATAAAATTATCTTTATAATTACCTATAACATATTATATCATATTTTATTAGTATAATAATATTATTTATATAGATATATAAAATTGGATCAACATACATGGACCTGGTACTGAACCAATATATAAGAATATAGGTGGTTATGGACCCAAAATTATCGGGTTGGAACGGTCGAATTTTCAAGGGGACCTGATCCATTGCCAGCCCTATTTTTTCCACTTGGAAAAGAAGAAAAACAAATAATACAATGTGGCGTGACTCGTTAAATCAAGCTTAACATGCACATCAAATGTGTAGACAAATGCAAAAATATGTCGAAAGCGCATGAATTGAAGATTCCTACCAACCGCCGAACATTCAGAACTACGCACGCAAGTTCAAACCAACGCAACTCAGATAGCATGCACGTCGTCTCACCCACGTGAAAGAAAACAAACATAGCCTAAAATGCAAATTAAATTATTAAGATTTAAAGGTTGTATTTTATTGGGAATTTTAGTAACACCCCCCTGTAATTTGAAAGTTATTTGTAATACCCCCTTATACTTTCAAACTTTAGGATTACCCCCTTCACCTAGTTTAACTATCAGTTGACTAACATTAAAATGTGACATACATCATGCGGCTGTTAATGCACTTATGAAAGGACCATAATACTGCAAGTAAAATGCTAACAGCTAGCGTGTGATTCAAGTCCGTTTTAACCAAAGTCAACCACTATTTAACTAGGTCAAGAGGTAATCCTAAAGTTTGAAAGTATAAGGGGGTATTACAAATTACTTTCAAATTTCAGGGGGTGTTACTAAAATACTCTTTTTTATTTAATAGTCAAGTCAAGCCAAACATCGTTCTTTTGATAATCTTGATTTAGGTTGTTAATGAGACTTGGCAATAGGTGAGAAAACACATGAGAAGAAATTATGATGAGCGACCATAGTGTAAGACTGATCGTACGTATGGATGTTTGTCCCATCCCTAGGTAGACCTATATACCAAATATCATGCTGATTAGTGATTTCAAACCTATAGATCTGTGTACCCCAAGAATGATGCTCGAAATCTACGGTTAAAAATCAACCAAAGAAACCGACTCCAATCAAACCCTTAAAAGTCACTAATCAGGCTAATTTTTTTACATGTAGGTTCAAATAAGGATGGGCCAAACATTGATATGATCAATAATCTCCTAAAAATGTGTCATGTGTGAGGTGCTGCCGCGTGTAAGAGTAAAACTTCTGTCAACGGATTGCAGATCACACAATCACAAGCCAATGAGTTCTCGGCACCCACCTAAGTGCTTTTTGCAAGGTACCTATGTACTTTTGCTTTGAGGTGTACGTGCCGAGAACTCATTGGCTTGTGATTGTGTGATTTGCAATCCTTTGCGACAAAAGTTCTACTCATGAGAAGATCAATAGGAAAACTATTGGATTCCTTTCAACTTTTGGCCAAAACATCTCCTTGGTGGGATCCATCTGATTCTCAATGTCGCTTCCCATGCACGGATATGCTGTTCATACTTCAAAGACTATATTTAAAGGGTCGGACTCGAGCGACACCCATTTTTGGCGCCGTACCATATAGAAGATGAATCAATGTCTTATTTTACCATGTAACTTGAAAACCACATTTGCCGGGGTTAGAAATTTTCGAATGGGCTAATTTTTTGTTGGGGTGATCTATATGGTGAGGAGATCATCCCCACAAAAAATCAGCCATTGATTCATCTTCTATGTGGGTACGCCAAAATGGGTGGCCCCGCCCGACCCATATTTAAAAGGGGCCGTTACCATTTTTCCGTTATTACAGCCGTTATAAAGGATTGTTAGGTGAAGGAGCGAAAAGAAAAATAATATTTTTCCCACGTTCAGCATCAATGATGTTTCTGTCGATAATATACATTGTTTTTTGTTGGAAAGTAATACTATATCATATTACTTCCTTCCATGGAAAATGTGTAGTTATAGAATAATGGGGGAAAATCAAAAGAAAATATACGCCATTTGGTTTGCAGATGTCTTTGACGAGTAAAACTTCTATCACAGCCTCGTGACAGATGCTTCTGTCACAATGCAAAACACAGGCCACGTGGCACACTCTTAGTAGATGCTGACCGTATGGATGTTTTGCCTGTCCCTCAGTGGACCTCAGCCTGATTAGTGATTTCTATGCGATTCGATTGAAGTTATTTTCATGGGTTGATTTTAACGGTAAGAAATCGAGCATTATTGAGCGTTAGTCGGGTGCAAATATCCAAAGGTTGTAAATCACTAGTCAGGCTGATTTGTATTGAGTCCACTGACCTCATGGATGTTTATCGCGCCCATTCGTGAATATACACACCAAAATCACCCTGATTGGTAATCTCTAACCATTAGATTTTAGTACTTTTTAATGCGTGCTTCTAGTCATTGAATTCAATCACTCTTTTTAGTACTAAAACCAACGGCTACAAATCATCAAACAAGCTGATGTTTGGTATGAATGTCAACTAAGTGATGGGCGAAACATCCATGCGGTCAGTGGGCCCAGATGGCGGTGGTGAATAGGTAGTCTTGAGTCTTGATTATTACAACCACCCTTTTGAGGCATTGCGGGTGCGGACTTATCAGTAATCACAGAACTGCTTGCTGAAAGAAAGAAGTGCGGGAAAGAGAAGCTTTCTCGCATGGGGCACGATAGGATATGGATCGACCCCAAAAGCGGCTTCTGCGAGTCGAACTCCATCTTCTACAGCAAGAGAAAACCATTACTTCTCCCCTCCAATGAATATCTCGACATCACCACCTTCATTTCTTCCCATGTCCACCACGGAAAGATCGCCTTCATCGACGCCTCCACTGGCAGCCACCTCACCTACAAACAGCTATGGCGAGCAGTTGATTCAGTCACCACATGTCTCTCCGAAATGGGTATCTGCAAAGGTCAAGTCGTCCTCGTCCTCTCGCCAAACTCCATATTTTTCCCCATAATCTGTCTCTCTGTCTTGACTCTTGGGGCTATTGTTACCACAACCAACCCGCTCAACACACCCCATGAAATCGGTACGCAAATCGCCGATTCCAAACCGATTCTAGCCTTTACCACTCAGTTTCTCCTATCAAAACTCGCTGGTACAGATCTCCCTATCGTTCTCATAGGAGAACGTGATAACTCGGCCAGTAACGCAAGAATTGTTTCATCGCTGGAAGACATGATGAAGAAGGAGCCGAGTCAAAGCCGAATCAAAGAGCGAGTCAGCCAAGACGACATAGCGACTCTGTTGTACTCTTCTGGGACGACCGGCCGGAGTAAGGGTGTTATTTCGTCACATCGGAATCTCATAGTGATGGTTCAAAATGGAGTAAATATCATGAGTCGGATACAATCAGAAAACGGAGCGCAGACTGTCCTATCTACAGTCCCCATGTTCCACGTGTATGGCTTTGGGGTGTTCGTGACAGGGATGCTGGCGTCGGGATCGACGGTGGTGGTGCTCTCGAGATTTGAGATGGACGTGATGCTCTCTGCTATTTCCAAATATAGCATAACATACTTGCCTCTCGTGCCGCCGGTGCTTGTTTCACTAATTAATAACGCTGATAAAATTCGGGCGAGATATAATTTGGGGTCGTTGCAGTTGGTTTTATCAGGTGGGGCCCCATTGAGTAAGGAAGTGATCAAGGGTTTCTTGACGGTGTATCCTAAGATCAAGATTCTTCAAGGGTATGCATTGACGGAGACAACAGGGTTAGGTTCGTCAACCGACACGCTAGAGGAAAGCATGCGGTACGGCACGGCCGGAATACTATCGGCTTCCCTTGATGCGAAAATCGTTGATACGGGGACTGGAAATGCCTTGCCGGTTAATCGGACTGGCGAACTTTGGCTACGCGGCCCTTCCATCATGAAAGGTATTGTTGGGATTTTTTGTTTTCTATGGTACGTAGATCATATGGTACGTATCTTGCGAGATACAAAATGGACGTACTACTTTTACAAAAGACTTTTTTTCCTGATTGGAGATCAAGTTTGATGGTGGTGCTGTAGGTTATTTAAACAACCCTGAAGCGACTGCAGCGACTTTAGATTCTGATGGGTGGTTAAGAACTGGTGATCTTTGCTATATTGATGATGATGGTTACATCTTCGTCGTTGATAGATTGAAGGAGCTGATCAAATACAAAGGCTATCAGGTGAACGGAACGTCCTGATTAATTGATATATACTTGTGTATTTATTCGAAGGGTCGGGCTCCGTTGACAGATATAAAATGACAGGGACACAATATAAGCCAGGTGGCACACTGTTACAGGACTCTGACCGTACGGATGTTTATCCTATCCCATGTCGAACCTACAAACCAAAAATCAGCCTGATTAGTGATTTATAAGTGTTGCATCTTTGTACCTCAAATACTGCTCAAATTCCCACAGTTGAGATCAGCCTATGAAAATAAGTCCAATCCAAATCCTATAAATCAGTAATCAGGCTGATTTTTGGTTTGTAGGTCCACCATGGGATAAGACAAACATCTATACGGTCAGAGTCCTGTAACAGTATGCCACGTGGCTTATATTGTGTCCCCGTCATTTTAGATCTGTCAACGGAGCCCGACCCTTATTCGAAAGGGTCAGGCTCCGTTGACTGCCCTAAAATGACAAGATTCTGTACAGGACACAGTATATGCCACGTGGTACAATCTTGGAGGAATCGGACTGAATGGATGTTTATCCAACCCCTAGGTGGACTACAAACCAAAATTCAGCCTGATTAATGATTTCTAGATGTTGGATTGGACTTATTTTCATGGGTTGATCTCAACTGTGGGAATTATAGCAGTATTTGAGGTATAAAGATCCAACGCCTAAAAATCACTAATCAGGCTGAATTGTGGTTTGTAGGTCCATCTAGGGATAGGCCAAACATCTATACGGTCAGAGTCCTCTTAAGAGTGTGCCATGTGGCACATATTTGTGTCCTGTACAGAATAATGTAATTTTATGGCTGTCAACGGAGCCCAACCCTATTCGAAATGGCACCAATTTTCTTTGAGTTCTTTTATGCTATATGACCCAATAGTTCGTCGACCACTACGTACATCTCAACCCTCACTTAATCCCGATGTTGCCAATTAAATAATCCTAACCATGTGATGTATGGACTCTATTTTGACACAAAATTTTACATCAAAAAATTGGTGGGGGCCAATATATACAGGGTCGGGCTCAGAGGACCCCTTTTTTTCAAACTTGTGGCACAAGATGTTGTGACGGAAGCCGGTCACAGCACACAATACGACCCAGATGGCATACTATTAGAGGATGATTACCGTATGGATGTTTGGCCAGTCCCTCGGTGGACCAGTACACAAAAAATCAGGCCGATTAGTGATTTTTAACCGATTCAATTGAAGTTATTTTCATGGGTTGATTTTAACGGTAGAAATTTGAGCATTATTTGGGTAAAAAATCCAAAGGTTGTAAATCACTAATCTAGCTGATTTTTGGTTTATAGGTCCACCGAGGGACTGGCCAAACATCCATGCGGTCAGCGACCTCTGATCGTATGCCACGTGGCTCATATTGAGTGTTGTGACCGGCTTCGGTCACGACATCCTGTGACACAAGTTTTACTCCTTTTTTCTGACCCCTCTTGCTAGCTGTTCGTGTGCTCGGTCGTGTATTTCAAGAATCCAATGTTGGTTGACATCAGCACGAGCTGGCATCACTTTTGGTGTCGCTGACAACCACCGTTGGATTCTTGAAATCCAACGGCCGAGCGTGCAAATACTGAAAGGGGTGAGAAAAAGGGGGTACTCAGATCCTGAGCCATATATAAATTATAATTTCTAGAATTGGATAATTTTTGGTGAGGATGGTCTAAATGGTGAGGAGATCACCCTCACAAAAATTCCAATCATTCTTATATTACTAGCCTGGTTTACAAGTTGAGGAATTATGGACCGTCTATTTATTTTTACCGATTAACTTGAAAGCCATATTTGCTGGGGGTGATCATATGGTGAGGACTGAGGAGATCTCATCGTCACCAAAAATCAGCTATATAATTTATCTTCCATAAAATTTGTGTACCCTGATCCTGACCCATTTTACAATTTCACTAATTGGTTTTGGATCTCTGATTGGGTAGGTCCCTCCCGCGGAACTAGAGGCACTGTTGGTTACTCATCCAGAAATTGCAGACGCCGCGGTCATACCGTAAGGATTCATTCGGCAGAGAGGGGAAAACCACTCTTTCGAACACCAAGAATGCCCTTACTTTTTTCCTATTATATCCTATTATAGTATTACTATTACCCCTCTCTTCCTTTGGATTATTTGGATTTTAAAATGAAGGAACCCTAGGTAGACTTAGGTACCAAATTCAGGCAGATGTGTAATTTCTATCCATTAAATTAGAGTATTTTCCATGGTTTATATTTAACCGTGGATTTCGAGCATTATTTGGGGTAATCAGATCTGAAGGTTATAAACCACCAATCAGGCTGTTTGTGATACCTAGGCCTACCTAGGGATGGTCCAAACAACCATACGGTTAGTACTCTCTAAGAGTGTGCCACGGACTTACATTGCAACCCAAATTGGCCCCTACTGGTTGGAAATACCTATAATTTCTTGTATTACAGATTCCCGGATAAGGAGGTCGGACAGTTTCCAATGGCATATGTGGTAAGAAGAGCAGGAAGTAATTTGACGGAGAACGAAATCATGGACATAGTAGCAACACAGGTAACTGCAAAATCTACAAAATTGAATTGGAACTTGTACGAGTGGCTTAACACATTTTTAACTTGGGCGATATGCTGTGATCTGTAGGTGGCTCCATACAAAAGAATCCGACGAGTTGCATTTGTGGCTGCCATCCCCAAAACCCCATCCGGCAAGATTCTTAGGAAGTATCTCATTAAGCTTGCGACCTCCAAGCTCTGAAAACTCAGATCCCTTAAAAACTTGCAATTGCATTCAACGATGTCGACGTTGGCCTTTAATGGTGGGTGGCATTACAATTACTAGAGGAACACGTGCGACGGTGTGAGAGCGAGTGAACCTTTTGGGAGAATTGATGGTACCTTTGAAAGAGTCTTCATATGTAAACTAATTAACTTTTCTCATCTTTACAATGGTAAATATCATGGTTTAAATAACGCCCGTTTTAACGGTTTTAATGGCTGTTAAATCGGTAACGCCTCAAGCCCGTTACATTAAAAACCGTTGTGATGCTTAGAAAATAATGGTTGTTAATTTCTGGAATAATTTGTGGAAAAAATGTCATTATTTCCATTAAATCCCATTTTTTTTGTTTTTGAAACAGCCTCTTTTAAACCTTGGTAAATATGTCTAAGGACATCCTTTTTACCATTACTTAATAAACAGAATTGATGGCATCTTATAGAAAAAAGGTATTTTAGCAAGGTGGTGTTTGGGAACACAAAAATAAGTAACTTATTGACTTTTATATGCCAAAAAGTTAGAAAGTTTGGATGTGTTTCATAATTTAGTTTGGATGTGTTTCATATTTTAACTTTTGAAAAGTTAAAAATTAACTGTAAACTGAAGCTAAATTTTTTAGCTTTTAACTTCTAAGAGAAATTATTTCTCAAAAATTAGAAGGCCTCCCGACACTTTTAATTTCTATGACTTTTTTGGGGTAAAAAATCAACTAGTAACTTCTACTATAAGTAGAAGTGCTTTTACTTCTCGTTCCCAAACGTCCCCTAACACCCCTTGAGATTTAAAGTAATTTGTAATACCTCCTTATACTTTCAAACTTTAAGATTAGGCCCCTTGACCTAGTTTAATTATCATTTGACTAACATCAAAATGTGGCATGCATCATACGGCTGTCAATGCACTTATGAAAGGATCATAATAGTGCAAGTACAATGCTTACAGCGTGTGATTCAAGTCCATTTTAACTGAAGTCAACCACTGTTAAACTAGGTTAAGGGGGTAATCTTAAAGTTTGACAGCATAAGGGTATTATAAATTACTTTCAAATTCCAAGTGGGTGTTTACTAAAATACCTTAGAAAAAAAGTGACAAGGTGTACATGGGCTTGAAAACCTGGACCAACCCGACCGTGAACCGTAGTACTAGGCTACCTGAAGCGGTACCTAGAACGAACTCAGACCCCGTAATTATTAATAAATATTTACTTTAACTTTAGATAATACTAAAAATAACGACCTGACTGCAACAACTCTTAGGGCGTGTTTGATTGCTAAGTTGGGAAATTACATTTTCCTGGAGAAAACACAACTGTACATCCATTGTTAGATAGTCATTTTAAATCTATAAAATCATCCCTACCAAGTCGTTTAAATCTGGATAATTTTTCCAACTAAGCCTGAAATTCATTTTCCATCCGGATAGGTGAGAATTCATTTAATTTCCACCTGAAAATACGCATTTATTTTTCTCACATGATTGAAATGTGCGTTCTCACTTGCAATCAATCAGCCATTTAAGATATTTCTCAGATGTTTTTTCTCGGATGTTTTTTCCTGGCTCATATTGTGGGCGGTCAGCAAAGTTTTATTGGAGCAGATAAGTGAAGAGGAATGCTAGCATCATTTCTCGTGATTGCTACCACTTGTGCCTCACGGTTTTGACAAGTGCCCTATTTGAGGGTGTTTTTTTGTAATTTAAACCAAGGTTTAAAGGAGGCCGTTTTAACGGTTAAACGGACTGGGGGTGTTACCGTTTAAACGGCCGTTAAAATGGATTGAAACGGCCAGGGGCAAAAATGGAAAAAAATGGAAAAAACCGGAATTTAACGGGTTTTAACGATTTTAACAGGAAAAAATGGAAAAAATGGCGCTGAAATTCAAATTTTGAAATTTGAAAAAAAAAAAAAAGAAGGAATTTAACAGATTTTAATGGAATTAAACGGATTTAACGGCCTTTTTTTTCACAAAATTTTCAGAATTAAATGGCTGTTTAAACGATTTTAACGGCCATTAAAACAAAAAAATGGCCTTTTTTCAAAACCGATAAAACTTGTTTAAACTGTTTTAACGGAAACGTGCTCGAGGCGTTACCGTTTAAATGGCCATTTTTAAAACCATGATTTAAACATCTCATCTGAGCGAAGTGGCATGCAAGGTAGAAATGCTCGGTATGTGGCATTGTAAGATCACCAACTAGTACCTTGCGTTGTACAATCACCAGCTCCATTGTGTTGCATAATTTGTATCTTGACTTGGGAGCAGGAAATTCATTCCAGTCAATAGTCTAGTCTCTCTCATACGCACAGGTGATCCGATAAAGGAGGCCATTTTAACGGTTTAATGGACTGCTGTTAAAACGGGTTGAAACGGCCAAGGGCAAAAATAGAATTTAACGGATTTTAATGGAAAAAGTGGTGCTGAAATTCAAATTTTGAAATTAGAAAATTAAAAAAAAAATAGAATTTAACGGTCTTTTTTTTTTTCACAAAATTTTTCAGAATTTTACAGCTGTTAAAAGGATTTTAACTGCCGTTTAAACAATTTTAATGGCCGTTAAAACAAAAAATGACTGTTAAATTCAAAATGTGTTTAAACAGTTTTAATGGAAAGGGGCTTGGGGCATTACCGTTTAAACGGCCGTTTTAAAAACATTGATATAAGCCACTCTTTAGATTGCCTGAAAAACCAAGACAACGGCTCAAAATAGTCTACATCAAGGTTTAAAAGGGACTGTTATAACGGACTGGGGGTGTTACCGTTTTTCCGTTATAACGAAAAAAAATGTTCAGGGGCAAAATCGAAAAAAAAAAAGAATTTAACTGAAATAACAAAAGTAACAAAAAATAACGGAAAAAAATGGTGAATTTTCAAAAATAGAAAATAACGGAAAAAATAAAAAAAAAAACCGAAAATAAAGGCGGTATTTTCACAAAATTTTCCAGAAAATAACGGTCGTTATTTTCATTATAACGGAAAATAATGGCCATTATTTTTTGGACATTTTAACGGTCCATAACATAACGGGGCAGGTCCAAATCTGTTACAACGGCCTTATTTTCGTTATAACGGCCGTTATTTTTTGGACGTTTTAACGGTCCATAACGTTAAAAAAAAAAAAAAAAAGCAAAACATCGGATACTAAATGTGATTTTCGTTGTGTATATCTCACCAAGTGGTGCACCAAACATCATGCGGTCAACGAGCGCGCATAAAAATATGCTACATGGCACATCAAGCAATTTGCACAGTAAAATACTCCTTCCGTGGAAAATGTGTAATAGAATGATAATGTGGGAAAATCAGAAGAAAATATAGGCCATTACAGTCTACAGATGACTTGGCCACAAATCTGTAAACCAATCAGGATAAAACTTTGGCCGTCAGGTCAAAACAATGAATACCAGAGTGGGGTCCACTTCACTTTCAGAATTTTTCCTTTAATTACTACAAACAGGAAGTTTTTGAAGCGGCCAAAATTTAGAAGCGACACTCATTTGCCAATGATATTGCCCCAGATGTTACACCTTTATTCTTATAAGGGAAATTCTATTTGCACTCCATAAACTCCATGAGCACCCTATTTGGGTGCTTTTTGGACAAAACTGCCTTTAAACCAAAAAATAAAAAAAAACCCAAGCACCCCTCTCTTCGTCCCCCCCTCCCTCTCCACCACTATCACAACGTTATGATAGAAGTTTTACTCAAATTTTTTTTTTTTTTTTGATAAGTCAAAAATGCATTCATGAAAGGAGATCGAGAAGATCTCAAGGGATACAAGGGAAAAAGAAAAAAGAACACATGAAAGACTACATCAAAATGTTACTCAATTTATTAAGGGTGTGTTTGAAACTTTGAATGCATGGAAAATTTTCATGAGAAAGTTTCATTTTCACATCAAAAAATTTCTTTGGAAAACATATTTGATAAACAGCCGAGAAAATATGCATTTTTCAATTATGTGAGAAAATAATGGTAGATTTTCATGAAAAAAAACTCTCACCGATGTGGAACGGAAATGAATTCCAAGCTTGGATGGGAAAAACTCATTTATTCACAAAAAATTTAAAATTTAAAATGGCTATCAAACAAGGGAAAATGATATTTTCTAGAGAAAATGCGATTTTCCCGTGAGGAAATTGGCAATCAAACACGCCCTAATGAGAAAATAAAATGAAATGATAGAAAAAGATGAATTATAAAATGAAGGCTCACTTACTTGAAGGGTGTGTTTGAATGAAAAAAAAAATCATGTTTTATCAGGAAAGATTGTTTTCAATGTTTGATAGGCCATTTAAATTGGAATTTTTTTTTATAAAATAAGATTTTTGGTCTAAGCTTAGAATTCGTTTCCATTTCCCCAAGCTAAGAATTCATTTCCAAAGAAAAAGGACCTAATTTTCTCACAGAAAAAGGACTTATTAATTTATTTTCAAAAGAAAAAGCACCTCAATAAAGCATCTATTTTATGTACATTTAAATATTTTGTCACAATATTTTGTCCTTTTGTCACAATACGAGCCACATGGCACACTCTTAGTGGACGCTGACCATATGGATGTTTGGCCATTCTCTCAGTGGACCTGCAAACCAAAAATCAACCAGATAAGTAATTTACAACCTTTGGATCTTTGCCCTCAAATACTTCTCAAATTCCTACAGTTAAAATCAACCCACGAAAATAACTTCAATCCAACGCTTATAAACCACTGATTATGTTTATTTTTTGTGCGTAAGTCCACCTAGTGATTGGCCAAACATCCATATGGTCAGCGTCCACTAAGATTGTGTCACGTAGCTCAACGTTGTGGCAGGCGACCTTTTTCAGCTTTAATGTCAACCTTTTTCAACTTTAATTTTGTCAAGGGAAAGACTCACTTTCAAAGAGCCTTTAGTTATTTTTTTTTTAAATGTCAGAAAGTTGTTTTTGTTTTGTTTTTTATATATATTTAAATATTTTTTTCGTTTAAGAAATTGTTATTTACATGTTTTCTGGGAAAATATTTTAATTAGAAAAGAGGAATTTCGTGAGATATAGATTTTAAGAAATTGATGTGGGCTGCAATATACAGTTGGCAGTCCTGATTGGGGACACAGCATATACGTTACAGCATTGTACGTCGAAAATCTCTATATAAGAACGTAGGAGTCCAAGGGGTGAGGCAAGCCGAACTGCTGGCTGAAAGAAAGAAGTGCGAGAAAGAGCAGTTTTCTCGCATGGGGAACGATAGGATGCTGATCGACCCCAAAAGCAGCTTCTGCGAGTCGAAATCCATCTTCTACAGCAAGGGAAAATCATTACTCCAATGAATATCTCGAGATCACCACCTTCATCTCTTCCCAGGTCCACCACGGAAAGATCGCCTTCATCGATGAATATCTCGACCTTTCAAGGGTGGGCTGACATCCCCGCGGTCAGTAGGCCCATATGGCAACGCTGAGTAACAAAAATTGCGATAGCTGACAACCAAAAGCGTGAGCTACAGCTTGTTACATCGCGACCCTATTCTTCATATCCGACAGAACAATTTCCATTCGAGGTGACCGTTAACATTCCGTACTCTTTTTTATTCGCTCGTCACAAGACTCACGTCATAACGACTCTGCCTCGCCGCCACGACACTAACTAACGACACCCTGCTGAAGCAAATAGTGAAGTTCAAAGTGTCAATGTCTCACAGATGCTTCAACTCCTCCAAATTGTAAAGTTCTTGTTTCATTTCATCTAAATGTTCCACTGAAACAAACCCTAATTTATCATAGTTTTCATCTCTCTCTCTCTCTGTTCTGTTGGAAAATTTTGACAAAAAAACTGTAAAACGATGTGGAAGCTGGCGATAGCGAGGATAAAGCTGCTGAGGAACAAGAGAGAGGTAGTGGTGAAGCAGATGAGGCAAGACGTCGCCTCGCTTCTTCAGTCAGGCCAGGACGCTACCGCCAGCATCAGGGTATCCTCTGCTTTGTGATAAAGGAATTCTTAAAAATTCTAGTTAGTTTGATGTAATTAAAAATTAGGGTTTACATTCGAATGTTGATTCATGTATTAATTTACCTGTTACATTGATGTCTGCTCAGAATTTTTATTTCACAGTCGAGATTTTCTGCCCATTACCGAATTGCAGCAAGAGTTCTAATCCAACTTCAATGTTTTAATTTTCAATCAATGTAGGAATTGTTTTTAAGGTAGAATTATAAATTTATTGTTTTTGTTAAGAGTTTGAATAGGATTAGAAGTTTAGTTTGATTAGAATAAGGAAATATATTTTATTTATTTTATAAATAGAGATGTAATTAGAGATAATAGGGGGAGATTGAAGAGAAATTTTTGTTTTAGTGAAGACCTGTTGTTTGAATGGTAGATTCCGTTTCCGAATCGGAGGATTTCGATTCCCACTTGTTTCCGTTTGCTTCCGCTCACGCTAGCGCCAAATCGCCCTGCCGATTCGGCATCAGATTACAACTCGCCTTACCCAACACCTCCATTATAGCTCCAATTGGACTTTGTTCAATCTCTTTAGAAAGTAGTTTTCAGAATTCAAATTGACAGCTTGGGGTTCTATGTCACCTCCAGTTTTGATCTTTGTGTCATGGATTCCTTACATGCGGTGTTCATAGCAATATTCCACAATCTTACCATTAGGATTTCCGTCGAATATCCACATCTGGGTATCCTTGGATTTCCAGGTTATCAGCCTAATAACAAAATTTATATTGTCTTATTCCTTTAATGTGATACCTACCAACGAGGCGTGCCACAGTTGTTTGGAGTCTCCTCACTCTACTAAATTCTTAACGATTTGGTCTAGAGTATAGCATATAGGATACACCGTTCTCCTTCTTTTGTACAGTTAATGACCATCCTCATTCCTGTTTAGACGAGATGAGCTTTCTGACATCGGTTCTTCTTCCCCTAATGAAATAGCATTTTGGGATTGTAATTCGTATGGAATGGGAGTCGCTCCATGGGGGAGTTTGGGTGATCTTCTGCAATTGTCTTACCATGGTTAGAGGTGGAACATAAAATTTAACTTTTTTCCCCTTACAATTATATTTCACATCAACTCTTTGATTTAGGACATAACCTTTTAAGATCAATATTTCACTTTTCCTAACAAGTTCATGGGACTCACAAGGCTCTACTTCATTAGAGTTGGAGTCTTTGCTGTCTCAAGGACATCAGGGATCTCAAAAGTAAGGGGTTTTAAAATCCTCATTTCATGTCATCATATACCTTCTTTACCTATTGTTTCATTACACTGGTACTGTTTTAGGCTGCTGCTCATAGGTCTTGGAATCTACAACAAGGCATGATCTTTTAAAATAGAACTACAGCACATTAGCTATTTTCGCTTGTAGTTTTGATTCCTAATTTGTTGGAGGTTTTCTAAATTACCTGGTCCATGTTTGGTCTGCTACATTCCTATGAACTTAAAACTGGAGAATAGCCTAAATTGAATTAGTTCCCAAATCAGTATACAGTATGTGGAGAATGTAGTGGATTTGCAAATTTGGTCTGGTCTGGTTTCACCACTTCCATACAAGCTATAATTATCTAAGAAAATTTAATTGGGCAACTTATCAGATTGCTTTTGTTGTTTACTATGGCCTCTGTTGCAATCCATTTTTGTATGCCGAATTCTTAAATATAAATTGTTACATTGGTAGGTTGAACATGTGATAAGGGAACAAAATATTATGGCAGCAAATGAGATCATTCAACTCTTCTGCGAACTAGTTGTGGTGCGACTGCCAATCATTGCAAAGCAAAGGTGATGGATGCTTTAATTTTTCCCTCTGTTTCATTATAAACTCTGTGGGAGGTTTGATTTGACATGGGGCCTATATATTCCAGGGAATGCCCTGCAGATTTGAAAGAAGAGATCTCTAGTTTAATATATGCAGCTCCAAGGTGCCCAGATATCCCTGAACTATTGCAAATCTGGAATATTTTCGAAAAGAAATATGGAAAAGAATTTGTATCTGCAGCAGTGGATCTACATCCGGATTGTGCTGTGAATTGCACGGTAAGCCTTTTTTGATGAAGTACATCTGGTTGCAGCTGTTTGCTACTGCTAGAAATAGCGAGAGGAAGAATGGAACCTACTTTATACCTTTGATTCCTCTGAGCTTTGCAGATTTTTAGCTTACTGAGCTTTGCAGATGTTTTAACTTACTGAGCTTTGCATATGTTTTAACTTACGAGTCTATTACTTTCTCTTTTTCAAGTAGCTTACTTGTGAATGACCTAGACATTAGTGTTCTATTATTTTAGTTACCTAGACAGGTAAGTTACAACTACTTGTCAATAACCTACAACAACTGATCGTGTTGCACTTTTGGTTCTTAAAGTGCTTACGCAAGTGCTCTTTCTTCCTTAAAGCTGATCGAGAAACTATCTGTTAGACCACCTACTGGTGAAGTTAAGTTGAAGCTCATGAAGGAAATAGCTAAGGAGTATCAGATTGAATGGGATACAACAGACTGCAAGAAGGAGCTTCTGCAGCCTCCTGAAGAGCTCATAGTGTGTTCTCTCTCTCTCTCTCTCTCTCTCTCTCTCTCTCTCTCTCTCAGTGTGTGTATGTTTGTCTATCAACACCTTTATTGCGAAAAAATGTGATGTGATGTAAAGTGGGTCAATCCTACAGCATCCTATCATGAATCAAATGGGTATTGGAGTCACTAATGCAGTTCTCTTTATAAGTGACCTGCTCTCCATCTTTCCACACTCTGTGTAACGCACTGTTGTGTAGAAGATCCCCCAACATCAGTTTTCATACACTAAGAGAATACAATTGTGATGGTTATACATTAAACAGGAAGGACCGCGTACATTTGTTAGTGCCATCAGCATGCCCGTGAGGCCTATATCATCACAGGGTTTTGAGCCAAATCATCCTACTAACAGGTACTTTTTTTATTATTAATATATACTTCAATCACAAACTCTAATCAGCTACTACTTAACGAAAAGAAAAGCATGAAAGACAACTTTTCTCACATGGCTCACGATAGGATGTCAATCGACCCCAAAAGCGGCTTCTGCAAGTCAAATTCTGTCTTCTATAGCAAGAGAAAACCAATGCCTCTCCCCTCCAATGAATCCCTTGATGTCACCAGCTTCATCTCTTCCTGCGCCCACCACGGAAAGATAGCCTTCATCGATGCCTCCACTGGCTGCCACCTCACCTTCACACAACTCTGGCAAGCAGTTGATTCAGTTGCCACATGTCTCTCTAACATGGGGATCAACAAAGGCCACGTTGTCCTCATCCTCTCACCAAATTCCATATTTTTCCCCATAATCTGTCTTTCTGTCATGTTACTTGGTGCTATTATTACCACAGCCAACCCACTCAACACAACCCATGAGATTGGTACGCAAATTGCCGATTCAAAACCGACTCTCGCCTTTACTACTCAGTTTCTCCTCTCAAAACTTGATGGCACAGATCTTCCTATCGTTCTTATAGGAGAACATGATAACTCAGCCAGTAACGCAAGAATAGTTTCTTATCTGGAAGACATGATGAGGAAGGGCTCATGTCAGAGCCGAATCATAGAGCGAGTCAGCCAAGACGACACGGCAGCTCTGTTATACTCTTCTGGGATGACCGGTAGGAGCAAGGGTGTGATGTCATCGCATCGGAATCTCATAGTGATGGTTCAAGATGTTCTTAGTCGAATACAGTCAGAAATTGGAGAGCAGACTGTCCTCTGCACTGTCCCCATGTTCCACATCTATGGCTTGTCATTCTTCGTAATGGGGCTGCTGGCATCAGGATCGACAGTGGTGGTCCTCTCGAGATTTGAGATGAATGAGATGCTCTGTACTATCACCAAGTATAGCGTAACTTACTTGCCTCTGGCACCGCCAATACTCATCGCACTGACCCATAATGCTGATGAGATGCAGGGGAGGTACAATTTGGGGTCATTGCAGTCAGTTTTATCAGGTGGGGCTCCATTGAGTAAGGAAGTGATTCAGGAGTTCTTGGCGCTGTATCCGACAGTCAAGATTCTTCAAGGGTATGGGTTGACGGAGACAACAGCATTAGGTGCGTCAACCAATACGCTAGAGGAGAGCATGCGGTATGGTACGGTTGGTTTGCTCGCAGCCTCCTTGGATGCGAAGATCGTTGATCCAGAGACTGGAGAACCTTTATCGGTTAATCACCCGGGTGAGCTTTGGCTCCGGGGCCCTTCCATAATGAAAGGTAAAAGGTTTTAAATAATTTTCCCGAGTTTTTCTTTTTAATATTCAAAAGCAGCTTACAAAATCTTCTATTGTGTATGTCCATAAGAAAAGTTGCATTGACTGGAACATTTCTCTTAATTAACTTTTATTTTATGGTGATGGTGATATTGTAGGTTATTTCAAAAACCCTGAAGCAACCGCATCAACTTTAGATTCCGATGGATGGTTAAGAACTGGTGATCTCTGCTACATTGATAATGATGGTTACATCTTCGTTGTTGATCGGTTGAAGGAGCTGATCAAATACAAGGGCTATCAGGTAGATGGAATGTCCATTGATATATATACTTATTTGTTTATTCAAAATGGCACAAAATTTGTTGATTTCTTTGATGCTATATGACCCAATATTGACCGTTAGTTCAGCAACCATTTCGTAGATCTCTACTAATCCAGGTGTTGCCCCAATTAGATAATTGCAATGATCTGATATATGGACTCTTTTCTGGATTTTCTCAATGCTGTCTAAGTTTTGACTCATGATAAGACAATTAAAGTCACTTTTGATCAATTTGATTTTGAAGCTAAGGTTCATTCAGGAAAATAATTTTAGTGTTGATCTTAGATGCCAGGACCTGGTTATTTTCTTCTAAAAATAACAAAAGATCCAAGATGGGTCTCAAATTTTAATGGACTTGTCTGTAATGGTTTTTGAATATCTTGATCGGGTAGGTTCCTCCATCAGAACTAGAGGCACTGTTGCTTACTCATCCGGAAATTGCTGATGCTGCCGTCATACCGTAAGCATTTTTTCTTTTACATTAGTTATGATGTTTTAAGCAATGAAAATAGCTGTTTTTTCATGCAAAAAAATCTGCTCTCTTGTGCAAAAATGGCAATTCAAATTGGCCGTCAATCTTTGATAGAAAAAGTAAATAAATAAAGAATTTTTGAACTTGGTCTCTGGTTGGAAAAATGTAAGTATGTTTTCTTGTATTACAGATTTCCGGATAAGGAGGTTGGACAGTTTCCCATGGCATATGTGGTGAGAAAAGCAGGAAGTGATTTGTCAGAGAGTGCAGTCATGGAGTTGATAGCAAAGCAGGTAATTGCAAAATTTACAAAACTGAACTGGGAATGAGGATTGTGAATTTGTGACTTTGTGAGTGGCTTAACACATTTAATTTCGTTGATGTTGTGCTACTCTTATTATCTTAACATACTCTACATATGCACAGGTGGCTCCATACAAGCGAATCCGACGAGTCACATTTGTAGCTGCAATCCCCAAGAACCCATCCGGCAAGATTCTTAGGAAGGATCTCGTTAAGCTTGCAACCTCCAAGCTTTGAAAATTTTGATCTATTTAAACTTGCATGTTGTGCATTTTTTTTTCATGAGTAAAAGGTATATTATAATAAAAAAGGGCTGAGGAAGCCCTAGAAACTATACAGCCGAAACAAAGCCAAAGCCCAAAACAACAAGCACGGCCCTACAACCCAAACCTTGCTTAATAGATCAAACGATCCCACCGGAAAACAAAATCATCAAATCAGAACTTCTTAAATTCAGGAAAAACTGAAACCCAATAATAGAGTAGCTTAGATGCTCATAACGATCTCCTCAATATTGGCCATCTTATCTTCAAACGTCCTTCCAAACCTCCCAGCAGATGGATACGGGGTGATATAGTACAGCCAGTGGCAGAAAAGGCTTTAGCTTTGCATCCGACGAAGGTATCAAAAACCAAAAGCCATTTACTGCCTAAATGTCCGTACATTGATTAGCTTCGCTATGTACATATCTGTCGAACGCGCCAATTGTGATGCAAAAATCTCAGCAGTCTTGAAAATGATTTCATACTGCCATGGTGGATGGGTGGAATTGCCAGTAGGCTATTAAGAAGTTGCTTTCGAGGACTAGGGTTCTGGTCAGCAAGGAAATTGATATCATAGCCAATATTGCAAGAGAACGCTTGAAGAAATTGTTCCACATGGTGTCTGATTATTTCACTTGCAACTACTGCCCCGGGGTTTTTCTGGCACAATTATCAGTATCGATGGTTATCAATGATTTCCAGGCTATGAACCACAGCATAGGGTGAAACTTGTACAAAGATTTCCAAGACTGAATAGCACAAAACAATAGGTAGGAAAATGTCAGGCATTTTGGGGTCATTTTGCTGGTGCCATATATTACAGAGGGATGAATTGGGCGATCCACTGGCATGGAATCACAAAATTTAGTTGGCAAACATTAAAAGGGCAAAAGGTTTTTGGAGCTACCCTCCAGACCCTGGTTAGCAGTTTGGCATATGGCAAAACTATGGTACCTGAATGATGCAAATGAAAAATGGGGAAATCTTTGAACATTCAGGTTTTTTTTTTTTTTTTTTGTAAACCAGATTGTTCATATTAAAACAAAACCAAACTACCCTCCCTGTTACAAAAAGGAACTAGCCAAGGAGGAGGAGAAACCCAAATATAAATATTAGTCCAAAAAAGAGCAAGAGAAGTTATGAAATTAGCAGTAACATGGAGTAGGCACTGGTGCACATGCAATTTAAATGATAATTAAGCTCCACAAACAATGATGGTATACATGGTTATTATCATCAAACCAGTTTTTTTTCCCAGGAGCCCTTGATCAACGGTTGGAGATCTTCCGATGAAGCACATAACTAATGGTTGTAAATCTGCTGGACATCAACACATACTGCTTGCACGTGATAGACGATGGGATAAGATGGATACAAGTAATGTATTAGGATTTTAACGTGATTGTAAATCTGATGTAAACTCTTGTTGACAATATCAGGTGGTGTAAATGGAATAATAGAATAAACAATCAAAAGAAAAGAAAGAAAAGGATGAGAGATTCATTTTATAAGTAATTTAGAAAGATCAAACAAAGATTCTTACCTGAATGAAGGCTGTGGTTTGAAGGTATGGAGGTGGATGAACTCACGGTGGAGCTCCTCCCAAAGATCTACACGGCTAGACCTACTGAGTTAAGGGGTAAGTAGCGTTGCGGCACTACAACATGTGAAGATGATGGTTGCACAACGGATGGGTTCCTTGCTGGTTTCTTGTTGTGGTGGATGGTGGAGTAAGAGTTTGGATAACTCATGAGATGGGAAGAAAAAATATTAAAATAATTGATGTTATTAGGTTGGGAAGGTTTTTGGACGGACAAAAGATGAATATATTAATAAGGCTAGTTTTGAATAAAATATTATACTTTATGAAAGTTTTGTTTTATATGCATATAGCTACCTTTAACTAAAGGTTATATATATTTATGTGTATAGTTAATTCTTATATGTTACATGTGTATGCAGCATATTACTCACTAATATAATATACTATTCTTAGGTTACCATAATTAATGCTAATACACTTAGGAATTAATAGGGTGTACTACCATATACACATATGCATACGTTATGCGGGTAATGTACATACATACATACATAATATTTAATATGGTTTAAATACTTAAAAGAAATGGAAATAAATTCACTACATGTATTAAAATAATGTGTCGCACGTAGGGGACACAACGGTAAAAAAAAATATTCGTTAGTCTACTGAGCCCATGTGGGCCCGCATGTGGCCATAAAAATCCCAAAATTTCAATTTCCTGTGAATTGACCAAATTTTGTGTGCGTGTTTAGACAGTTAGATTGTGTTATCTGGTGAAGAAAAACATGCAAAAAGGTTCTTAGAATTTGAATACGAACTAAAATATGCTTATAGGGTTTTTAGAGTTTTAGACCCTCTCCCTTGCCACATGTCAATGGGAGATGGCTTCTCTCTACCTGGATGCAACTGTGATGTAGTGTGAGAAACATGCCACCCAACATGGTATGGGTTTACATACAAAGGGGGGATGATACAGTATTCCTCGAGTGCATGGTGAGGGGTGTGCCAATATTTAGTAGCCACGGATGCCTTTGTTTATCAGCTGCCCCATTACTCTGTGATGTGAAAGAATGAAACTCCATGATATTTATTCGGGCCTAGTTAGCAATTTAGCATACGGATAAAATTTGGGATGGGAATAGTACGAATATAATCCATTTTGAAAATTTTGAAATAAGGTAAAAAATAGTCAAATAAACTTGAAACTGAATAAAAAAATAGTTCAAGACTAATTCGTGTGTATATATATAGGGTCAGGATTGGGGGGACAACAATTTTAACAATATCTTTGACAACAAAAAATTGGCACGGGCTAATATATAAATTTTAAGTTTTGGAATTGGATGATATTTGGCGAGGATGGTCTCTATGATGAGGGGATCATCCTCACAAAAATTCACATCATTCCGATATTTGTAGACTCATTCCCCCCCCCTCAAAACAAACCTATGACGCCAAATCGTTTGACGTATGCTCAAGAAAATATTTTAATGGCAGATTTGTCCTTGTCCTGTCGCCTGAAAAAAATGTCAAATTGTTGTTAGATGCCATACTGTTTGGCGTCGGCTATTAAATGTCGCCAAACCGTTCGGCATATCATAGTAAATGTCGCCATACCGTTTGGCGACTTTTAATAGCCGACGCCAAAAGCGACTGTTAATAAACGTCGCCAAATAGTATGGCGTCTGACAATAATTTGACCTTTTTTTCACACACGATTTTGGTGTACCCACATGGAAGATAAATCAATGGCTAATTTTTGGTGAGAATGATCTCCTCACTTATAGGTCACCCTATTATGAAATTTCTAACATCATCAAATGTGGGTTTCAAGTTAACAAGGTAAAAAATAACGCCTAACAATATGGTGCATCATTTTGTGAACCGCCAGATACACCATACTGCGTCTTATAACAACATGCGCCAAACCATTTGGCGTATCGTTTGAAGAAGGCAATTCGGCCATTTTAAAGTTTTGTGAGAATACGCCACATGGTTCGGCGTTCTAGGTTTATTTTGATAAATTTCAAAAAATACCCTTAAACTTGGGTTCGTTTCGAAAAATTTTCGAATTACTAACTAGGGTGTAGACAGTTCAACCATTTAGTTTTGAGTCTTTCATGGGACATCACATCATAACGTTGTAATACCAAGATAAAGGAAAATGGTCCTTTCTTGTCCACTGTAATGGTCAAATGGCTTCTTGCGTCAATCAACAACAGTCAAATCTGGTCAAAGGGGGTTATGCACGAGTTCAAAAGTTCAGGGGTAGTATGATTTTATTTAGGGAATTTTTGACATACCCCCCCATGTTATCTTTAAAATTTGACATACCCCCCCACAATTTGAAAAAGCTGACATACCCCCTATGACTCGGTCCACTGTCATTTGACCAGTGTTGACCCGAGTTGACTACGAAATTTTGTACTAAAGGACGAAAGTACCCTTCTCTTCAACTTTAGAACCAGGGTTTGGGTTTATGCCAAAATCCAAAGCCCAAATCAAACATGAAAAGAGGAGATTAAAAATAAAAATTAAAACCCATGTAGATAAACTTTAGATTTTTTTTCCGATTTTTTGATGAATTAAACGAATATTGAGAAGAAACCCCCCTCCCTAAAAAATAAATGGATAAAACTCATGAAAGATTATTTTAAAATTGAGAGAACCCATCTTTCCAAAATCCATGTCTCAAAAGCTTAAAATATAATTGCTTCGTCTTGCTTTTCATTTATGTTAATAAAAATTTTATGCTGTGTTTTTTTTTTTTTTTTTTTAAAACCTTGGGTTTTAAATTATTGCTGGAGTGGTGGCCGGCTGACCATGAGACTCCGGTGGGATGGTCGTCGGTGATGGGCCGCCAACCCATTGGAATCCCTTGGCTGGCCGTCCACCATAGCCGTTTGTGGGGTTTGGGTTTTTTCTTAAATCCTTTTGTCAAAGGTTGAAGACAGGGGCATTTTTGTCATTTAGTAAAAAAATTCGTAGTCAACTCGGGTCAACACTAGTCAAATGACAGTGGACCGAGTCATAAGGGGGTATGTCAGCTTTTTCAAATTGTGGGGGTATGTCAAATTTTAAAGATAACATGGGGGGTATGTCAAAAATTCCCTTTTTTTAATAACAGGGGGGTATTACTAAATTGGGACATCTCCGGCTTGCTCTCTCTTTGTATCATTCCTTGGGGCTTATCACATAGAATTTTCTTTGCCACTGACCCCACTATGTTATTATTCTTTTGTAGTTTGGGTCTTTTGGGGTCGTGAGGGTGGCGGACTCCCATGTAATCCTACTTTGGTGGCGGCCCGAGCCGAATAAAAATCATCCGGACCTCCTCCATTACATTATGTACCGTTTTGTGAAAAAAAGGCCAATATTTCCATTACTTTCTATTTTTAAAATTTCCAATTTCAAAAATTGAATTTCAGCGCAATTTTTTCCGTTACTTCCCCTTTTTCCGTTATTTTCCTGTTATTTTTCATAGTTAGTTTTGGTTTTTGCCCCTGAGCGTTAAAATTCGTTATAACGGAAAAAAAAAGGTAATGCTTCCAATCCCTTATACCGTTATAACGGCCCCTTTTAAACCTTGGGCTAAACTAAACATCCATGCGGTTAGTGCGCCCAGATGGCATCGGTGAGTAACAAAAATGCGCTCGCTGATGCTTACCTCGTTACATCACGATCGGTGTAAAAAAACACAGTTCCACCAAAAAAGAAAAAAAAAGGTCCGGATGTAACAAGCTGTTCGCTATCACAATTTTTGTTACTTACCAATGCCATCTGGGCCCAGTATGAATCTTTAGTCCACCCTTAGTATATATTCATGCCAAAAATCACCTTGTTTCATGAATTTTAGCCATTAGTTTTAGTACGCAAAAAAATGGTTGAATCCAACGGCTAGAATAACGCCTTAAAAAGTACTAAAATCTAAAGGCTAGAGATTACCATTCATGGTGATTTTTGGTGTGTATATCCACCAAGGGATGGGATAAACATCCATTCGGTCAGTGGGCCCAGATGGCAGCGGTGAGTACAAAAAGTGATGGTGCTAGATGACGCCAAAAGCGTGAGCTACATCTTGTTACATCGCGACCCCACGAAAAAAAAAAAAAAAATCCCGAAACATTCTGATCTTACAACTTTTCTATCGCGTCGGGTCGCGGTCGAACTGTATAACGGCTCTCTTTCCGAAAATCGTCAAAAATTCAAACAGCTGCGATAGTCGGTGGGCCCACCAGACATCGAGATTCCAGAAAGCGTCTCTCTCCATCTCAGATGACCGTTATACTTACTTTCACTCTGCTTTTCTTGGCTCGTCACGACTCTCTCTCTCTGTCGCGCCATGACCATTGTAGCCAAAGCTGCGGTGACACCCTGCAAGAAAATGGTGAAGTTCGGAGTCTCAATTTTTCGCAGAGGCTTCAAGTCCTCCAAATGGTTAGGGTTTTCTTTCATTTCATCACTTTCTTTTGTAAATGTCTCTCTGAAGCAAACCCTAATTTTACTTTTCTTGATCTGTTGGAAACAAAAATGAATAAATAAACGAACAGCAAAACGATGGCGAAGCTGGCGACAGCGAGGATAAAGCTTCTGAGGAACAAAAGAGAGGTAGTGGTAAAGCAGATGCGGCGAGACGTCGCCTTGCTTCTTCAGTCAGGCCAGGACGCTACCGCCAGGATCAGGGTACCACTCTGCTTTGAGATTAGGCGTGATTCTAAAATTTGTTTGTTCATTTGATCTAATTACAAAATTAGGGTTTACATTTCGAATGTTGATATGTATTTCGTTATCTGTTACCTTGAAATATGCTCATAATGTGGGTTTTCTTTCATTTTCTTTTAGGGCGTCTTTGATTGCACAGAAACTTTTCCGGAGAAAATTTTCTTTACCCATGGAAAATTTTCTCAGGAAAATACATCTGATTGGGCTGTTTGATTGCACCCCATAAAATATGCAATTTCCCATTATGTGAGAAAATAAGGGTGGATTTTCATGGAAACCAAAGCTCACCTATGTGGAACGGAAATGAATTCTAGGCTTGGATGGGAAAATCTCTTTTTCTCGGGAAAAATTTCCCATTTAAAAATGACTATCAAATAAGGGAAAATTGTCAATCAAACACGCCCTTAAACAATTGAGATATGTTGCAAAAGACCGGATTGGACTTTGACTGTTCTCTTCAGGGAATGGTCTTTGAATTGACAGCTTGGGGCTCTATTTTTCCATCCGTTTGCCCTTTGTATCGAGATTCGTTACATGCACGTTCATAGCAATATTTCACAATCTTCCATTTTTTACTGTGGCTGCAACTTTATTATAATAAATTATTGTTATTATTATTTTTAATTATACAACATTTGTCATGCCTATGCCATGAGCAATGTATTCTGCTTCCATTGGTGTATCAAGGAACAGACCCCTGTTTCTTACTAGATCAAGCAATAAGGCCTCTTGCAAGGAGAATTTTTTTTTGATCCTGCCATTTTTTATCCGGGTGTCCAAGCCACAGTTAAAAATGCCACATGGCTTATGCTTAGAGATCAATGACCATATAGATATTTGAACCATCACTAGATAGACCTATAAACCAAAAATCAGCCTAATTGGTGGTTTCTAACCGTTGGATTTGAGTCTTTTTTATCGGTTGATTTTCACAGTGGGATTCGAGCATTATTTTTGGGGTACTCAGATCCAACACCTAAAAACCACCAATCAGGTTGATTTTGGTATGCAAAGAGGGAAATATTTCTGGAAGTAGACATCTTTTGATTTGGTCTAGAATACAAGGTAGGATATGTTGTTGTTCTTCATTTGTTACAGAGATGTACTTTATTTAAGATAATTTGGATTTGGATCCCAGAGAGATTGGGCTTAATGGTCATACAAAGCTCTAGGGAAACTTCTCTCATTCCTATTTTGAAGAGATGCCTTTTCCTAAGGTAGTTTTTTCTTCCCCTAATGAAATAGCATTTTGGGATTGTAATTGGGAGGGAGTGGGAGTTGCTCCATGAGGGAGATTGGGAGGTTCTTCTGGAATTGTCTTACGACGGTAGGTGGACCACAAATTTAATTCTCCCCCTAGCAATTATATGGGGTTCCCAAGGCTCTATTCCATTAGAGTTGGAGTCTTTGATGTCTCATGTATAATAGGGTCTCAAGAGTAAGATTTCCATTAGAGTTGGAGTCTTTGATATCTCAAATCCTCATGTTATCTTGTGAGATAGATGTTCCATAAGATTTGGACGCGTAAGAATCTGAAAGATTGGTTTAATCTCGTGATCTCATAAGCAGTGGACATTGGTATTAGTATTGGTGTTGTATGCAAGTGTTCTTTCTGCATTCCAGTAAATCTACAGCTCATTTGATGTAAATATCATATAACTTATGAACCATTTCTGTTAAGGTGGTCTTGTGGGGAATGTGTTCGAACTGTTAATGTCACACAAGCATGGCATGATCACTTAATATGGTGATTTGCATGTTATCATATAGCTTCTTCAGTTATTGTTCAATTACATTGGTACTGTTTCAGGCTGGCTGGGTCACAGATTTGGAATTAACAACAAAGCATACTGATTTAAAATAGAATTGCAGACGGATAGTTATTTTAGCTTGTAACTTTGATTCCTATAGGCAGTAGTACTTCTGGTGGAGGTTTCTCTTAAGTTCCCTGGTGCATGGTTGGTCTGCTACATTCTTATGAACTTATAACTGGAGAATAGCTAAATGGAATCAGTTCCGAAATTAGTTTGCACTGCCGGGAGGTTTTAGTGAATTTTACAAATTTGGTCTTGTTTGGTTTCACCCCACTTCCATACAAGCTATAATTCTCTAAGAAGATTTAATGGGGGAACTTATTAGGTTACTTTTTTGGCTGTTTACTATGCCCTGTGTTACCCAGTTATTTTTCTAAAAATGAGATTTAGATTTCTAAAAATGTTTTGTGGGTAGGTTGAACATGTGATAAGGGAACAAAATATTATGGCGGCAAATGAGATCATTGAACTCTTCTGCGAATTAGTTGTGGTGCGACTACCAATAATAGCAAAGCTAAGGTAATGGGGGCTTTAATTTCCCAATGTTTCATTATAAAATTCATTGGAGGTTTGGTTTGACATGGTGCCTATATATTCCAGGGAATGCCCAGCAGATTTGAAAGAAGGGATCTCTAGTTTAATATTTGCAGCACCGAGGTGTGCAGATATCCCGGAACTTCTGCAAATCCGCAATATTTTTGAAAAGAAATACGGAAAAGAGTTCGTATCTGCAGCAATGGATCTACGTCCTGATTGTGGTGTGAATCGCACGGTAAGCCTCTTTTGATGAAGTAGATGTGATTGCAGCTGTTGCAAGCTACTACTTGAAATAGTCAGAGGAAGAATGAATCCTACTTTGTACCTTTGATTTCCGCTGAGTTTTACTGATGTTTTAGCTTACCGAGAGACACTAGTGGTTTATGATTTTTTTCTTTTCAAGTAGCTTATTTGCAAATGACCTAGAGACATTAGTGGTCTATTATTTTAGCTTAACTAGACGAGGTAAGCTAAAACTACTTGTCAATGACCTACGACTATCGGTTGTGATGCATGTATACTTTTTGTTTAATGAGTCACTGGTTTGTTTCCTTCTTACACTTTTTCTCATAAGTGCTTTCTCTTCCTTAAAGCTGATCGAGAAGCTATCTGTTAGAACACCTACTGGTGAAGTAAAGTTGAAGCTCATGAAGGAAATAGCTAAGGAGTATCAGATTGAATGGGATACAACAGAAAGCGAGAAGGAGCTTCTCAAGCCCCCTGCAGAGCTCATTGTACGTTCTCTCTCTCTCTCTCTTTCTCTCTCTTGAGAAAAGTGTGATGCAATGTATAGTCGGTCAATCGTACAGCAATTCTATATGGGTACTGGAATCACTAATGCAGGTCTCTGTTTAAGTGACTAGCACTCCATCTTTCCACACTGTGTGTAAAACACTCCCCAACACCACCAGTGTGATGCAATGTATAGTGGCTCAATCCTACAGCAATTCTATATGTGTACTGGAGTCGCTAATGCAGGTCTCTGTTTAAGTGACTAGCACTCCATCTTTCCACACTGTGTGTAACTCACTCCCCAACACCAGTTTTCATAAATGTAGTGAATACAATTGTGACAGTCATTCATTAAACAGGAAGGACCACATACATTTGTTAGTGCCACCAGCATGCCTGCGAAGCCTATGGCATCACAAGGTGTTGAGCCAAATCAGCCTACTAACAGGTATTTTTTTAGTAATACATGTATCCACCTCAAACTCTAATCAGCTCACCCACAATCTCTATCTTATGTCTTAATATACAACAAAATACCCACTTATCATTCTTACTTTGTCTTGTGTCTCTATCTTATGTCTTAATATACAACAAAATACCCACTTATCATTCTTACTTTGTCTTGTGTGCTTCCTAGTTATAGATTGTCCAATGGTAGAGGACACATGCAATTCGAGGACTCAGCTTCAGCTGCTAAAGCAGCTGCGGATTCTGCAGAGAAAGCAATTGCCGCTGCTCAAGCTGCTGCCTATCTGGCTAACAGAGACTCTCATCAAGTCTCTCAGACAGTAGGTTTCAGTAACAGTGATGGTTTTGGCAATCAATTTTCAAGCAAGAAACATGTATTGGACAATTCAACTGGTCTTTCCATGTCAAATGATCAACCAGTATCCTATGAGGAAAGGGCCCATCACTCTAAGCTCCCAGGGAGGATGTATGAATCACAGAGCTTCGACAGGTCTCATTATCTGAGTGATGAGGAGACAGGCCCTACAAATTTGGACAGTAAGAGGATTCATAGGAGGCACAGCTGCAATGTTCCTAAGGTGCATTCAAATATAAAGTTTGATGACTCGGATGGGATGGGCTCAGACTGTGATGAAGAGATCGAGATGGAAATGCCTTCGGGTGGCATTCATCCTCCACCTGATCGGCCTCCCCCACCAATACCCCACTCTCAAGCTTATCGGCCTGATGATAGAGTAGGGACAGAAGAGTCTGGTTCATATATTCATCACGTTCATCCCAAATTGCCAGATTATGATGTACTTGCTGCTCGTTTTGAAGCTCTCAAGTTTCGCAAATCATGAACAGAAACATTGATATACTAGTGTTATATTTTTTCATATATGCTGTATGCGTATTTTTTTTATTATCATAAATCCTAAATAATTGTGTTGAAAGCTTTTATTCTTAACATTTTGTTAACTTCTTCTCCATGCTGATTACTGGATCCATGGATGAAAATTTTGATAATAATTTTGTTCAGTGACTAAAATTTTGATCTCCAAGGACAAACTTAATAAATAGTCTAGGCTCTGCAAGAAACAATCCTACTTTGAGATGCCTACACAGCAGTTGGTATGAAACATTTTTGGAACTCTGATCAATATTGAATGTTGAAATTTCTGGGACCACCACCGAACGATTGATATGGGGTTTTGCATCACTTGGATATGTCAGTCGAACCCTTTAGGCTAAGGCTAAATGTTCTTATTTCTATTTTTGTTGTGTAATTTGGGATCCTCACAAAGCAGGTAACAGAGGAACAAAACTTTTTAATGCTTTGTTCTTCAAAGTAAATCATGTTAAAATCTAAAATACACTAAACTCAGTTTTCAACAGCCTTTGGCAAGCTCTAAAAATTTCAACCAAAGACCCAAAAAAAACCACTCAAACAGTCTCTCCTTATGAAACCATGGTCCCATAAGATGAAGGTCGTCTACAAGTGGTAATGGAAACAATGGCTTTCTCTACTTCCACAGGTGGATTCTTCCTTAGCAAAGAGACAATGTAGTCCATCATCTCTTCCTCACAAGGAACTTGCAGAGGGCCATGAGCCGTCAAACCGAACTCCTCTTCGGCCATCTCCAAGAGCACTCTGAAGATGGGGTGATTCAAATAATACAGAGGCACAACAAACCTCTTTCCCTCTTTGGCATAAACAACAAAATGACCCTTCCTTCTCTTCCTCCATTTCCCTATGATCTCACTTAGCTTCTTGGAGCTTCTCATGATACTAGGATCCTTCTTTTCCTTTTTGTTCCTCCAAGTTGGTTTGGAAGCTTGGATTGGCTGGTTTGAAGGGCTAGAATTGAAGGTTTGAAAGCTATAGATTGCTTGGTTCATATGTTGGGGAGATTGGGTTTTGGTTGGTGAGGATTTATAGAGAGTTGGGAGGGGGTTAAAAGTAGGTGGATAAGGTGGAGATTGGTTTCGTGTGGAGGGAGTGGAATGTCTTGTGACTTTGTGTTGTTGGGACCCTTTTTTCTAAGAAAAACAAGATCTCCGACATGTCCTTTAAATGTGAGAGCCAACCGTCTAACTTTGTCTCGAATCTATGAAATTTGTGGTTATAACCTGGGAGAATTGCAAGGATGAACAGATTGGAAGTTAATGGACGTCGGTGGGTAGCTTTGTGATGTTCTAACTGTTTTTTCTGACAAAAAATCTTGTATTTTGCCATAGCTATTCTTCTTTTCTTTTGGTCGTTTCGATGGATAGCTGGTATATGTGAACTTTTGAAGTTATTTGTACCATATGGTTTAAAAACCAGCCATTATAATGAAAATAACGGCCATTATAACAGAAACAGACATCCCCCATTTTGTTACATACTGTTTTAACGTTCAGAAAATAACGACCGTTATGTTATGAAATAATTTGTTAAAAAAACCCCTTATTTTCGTTGTGTTCTCGTTGACTGTTATGTATCACCATATTTTTATGTCTAGGTCAGAAAAATCAACGGTCTTAGAAAGGCTATTGAAGATTAGATAGAGGAAAGTTGGTGGTGTGAAGACGACAAACAAATTGCCGAACCCCATTCCCTACTTGTCTTCTCCTTTTGTCTGGTGGACATTTCTAGTGGTAACTATATATATATTTGTCTTTGTGATATCTCAGAGTGAAGGGTTGGGGAAAAGAATATCATCAGTGTCTCTCTGTGAGATAAAATTGATTAAGGGAATGTAGTATGCAGCTGCATCAAGTACACATAGCCATTCATCCTACACCTTACATTTTGACTATTAACACATCGATCGGAATGTTGAATTGGTGGGTCACCTCTGGAATCTGGATGACTGATTGTCTGGTATGACTTATTGACCATGCTCATCTAATAGGTTGTCCTCAACAGTCGGGAATCGGGATAGAAGATTTGGCCATAATGGATTGGTAAAGAAATCAATGATATATAATTTGGTGTACAAACGAAATTGCCTTGCGAAGTGGTGCAGATGACCCTAATGATTTGACGGGAGGACTTTTTCTTGACTGTTGCTCAGAGTTATATTAATGATCACAAAGGTAGGAAATTGATCAGATGGTTAGGATCATCCAACTCGTAAAAGGAGTATTGCCATTCTAAGAGGTAGGGTTCGCATCTAATGCTGCAAATTGGTTGGACCCAATGTGTTGTTTCATGGCCTGGCAAGACAAAACAAAAATATTACTAACTATGCCCTACCTTGATGAGGTGATTGCTGAACAAAAACCTAACATGCCCACCTCCCATACCATCTCTCTGGTCGAATCATCACATGGTTTTGCATCCTATGGAGCCCAACATAAGGAAAACAACACCTAATGGTGTCGTTTATCCTTGCAAATATATAAACCCTCCACCTCCTTTGCTTTCTCATCCACAACACAAGAACCATTTCAGCAGCATAAGATCTTAGAATCCTTCTTAATTTGTTGCTAAAAGCCTTCGCTCAAGCTCACAGACTTAACCATGATCAACCCCAATAGGCTTATCAAGATGGCAAGGAAGTGGCAGAAGGTGGCCGCCATCGGGAGGAGAAGAATCTCGTTACCAAAGAGTGATGGGTGTGTGGATGCAGGCAAGTGCAACGAGTTAGTAGCTGATAAGGGCCATTTCGTCGTGTACAGTATCGATAATAGACGTTTCATGGTTCCATTGAAGTATCTGAACAGCAATATCTTCAGAGAGCTCTTCAGAATGTCTGAAGAGGAATTTGGATTACCAGGCAATGGGCCTATCACACTGCCATGTGATGCTATCTTCATAGAATACGTTGTCTCTTTGGTTCGAGGACGCATATCTAAAGTTACGGAGAAGGCTTTGCTCATCTCTTTGGCAACGGGTCGGTGCTCTTCATCTTCATCTTTCCTTCAAGGAGAGAGGAGCCAACAATTACTTCTCCATGGCTTCTGAAGAAGTTTTGTTTCGAATTTACATCTGTACATGAACCATATATACAATTTTAAATGAGTACAAGAATTGTAAAATTTTGATTTTATAGAAGAAAGTATCCAAGATTTATTAATATGGGTTATAGTCTTTCAATGGGGAATTTAGCATAACTAGTACAAAATAGGTAATATTGATGGTTGTTGTAAACCTTGCCTTGAAGTGAATGGAGACGTTTCATATAGGGCAGGGCCGTCTCTACCTTAGTTAGCAATTCTGCGTACTATACATACGTATTATACCCGAATAGTAAGTTTTTTTTAAATATGTTTTAAACAACCCTACACATTGAATCGTACGGATTATTCTCCATTTTTTCCTCTAAAACCAATAAAATACATATTTTTGATTTTTTGAATAAAATATATTCCAATAATACTTCAAATTCAGCTTATACGGAAAAAAAATCCATTGACACATTCTTAGAGATGAATGACCTAACTTTTTTTTTTATCCAGACCATCTCCAATCTCGGTTGAAAGTCAGCCGGATTGGTGATTTTTTTAGCCATGAGATCTTTGTACGTACCCACCATAAAATAATGATTCAATCCCATTGTTGAAAATCACCTATGAAAAAGACTAAAATCTAGCGGATATAAAGCACTAATCATGCTAATGTCTGATCTGTATATCCACCCAAGGATGGGCCTAACATCTATTCGATCAATGGTCACTAAGAGTGTTCGACGTGAGAAATTTTTGATCCAAGATAATTTTGATTTGAATCGACTACTTGTTTAGAAACTTGCTCGAGTCATGCACATGTAGAACTTTAATTATATACTTTTACTATGTATTGGCCCAATTAGAAATTTACTTAGTTTTAGGTTGAACACTAAAGATTGAATTTCCCTTATTTTCCCGCCCTGCACAGGGATTCATACTTCAAAAAATCATTTTTTTTTTCTCTTAAGGGTAACCATACATGGCATACAAATCATTTAGATCTTAGATTGCAAAGTAGGTTGTTGGTAAAAGAGTTTGGGAACCCATGAGAGATGGGTTTGAATGTGAATAGCTTTTTTTTGATAAAATGAGGGAGATCTTTTTTTCTATATTTCTAACCCTGTTTTACATTGTATTTATAGACTATTTACAAGATATATCAGATCTAACTAATATTCAAATTCATCTTATCTCTGGAGTGTGAAATGCCTTAGTTGTAGGAGAAGACTCCTCAACCGACTTGCTTGTGAGGAGTTTGTTGACTGACTAATTCTTCTGTTGAGAGACCCTCATTAGATGAGATCCACTTGTACGTGTCATCTCTATTACCCCCCCTCAAGTGAATCTCAGATAACTTGGAGAGATTCAACTTGTGAATAAGTGAAACGAGAACTTTCCGTGGCAGACTTTTTGTAAATATGTCTGCCAATTGATGATCAGCAGGGACATGAAAAACACGCATTACACCAGATACCACTTTCTCACGAACAAAATGGTAGTCCAGTTCGATATGTTTGGAACGGCCATGGAAGACTGGGTTCGAGCTCATATGAACAGCACTTTGGTTATCACAATATAAAATTGGACTATGATGAAGATGAACGCCAATGTCGCGGAGTAAAAACATTAGCCAAGTAACTTCAGTAGCGGTTGGGGCTAAGGAGCGATACTCTGCTTCAGAACTTGAGCGAGAAACAGTTGATTGCTTTTTTGCGCTCCAAGATATAATATTGCGACCCAAAAAGACTACAAAACCAGATGTGGCATGGCGAGTGTCTTGGCATCCAGCCCAATCCGCATCAGAGTAGGCAGCTAAGTCAATTGAGCTATGAGTAAAGAACCTGAGACCATGATGGATTGTATGTTTCACATAGCGTAGAATTCTTTTGACAGCTTGAAAATGTGACACCGTTGGTTGATGCATGTATTGACATACAGAATTGACAAAGAATGTCAGATCAGGACGTGTTAAGGTTAAATACTGAAGAGCACCAACAAGACTTCTGTAGAGTGTCGGGTCATCAAATAAGTCCCCGCCTGTTGAAAGTTTACTAGATATCACTATAGGAGTACTGACTGGTTTGCAATCAACTATATCAGCCCGTCGAAGTAGATCCAGGGCATATTTTGTCTGACTTAGAAGAATTCCATCAACGGTCGGATGAATCTCAATGCCAAGAAAATATCTCAAAGGACCTAAATCCTTCATAGAAAATTCTTGACTAATACAAGTAACAAATTTATTGAGGAGATCCATAGAGCTGCCAGTAAGAACTATGTCATCGACGTAGACAAGTAATAGCATAACCTCAGATTCAGATCGATAGATGAAGAGAGAGGAGTCTGCTTTGCTGCATTGGAAACCACTATGTAGTAAATAGTTACTAAAGCGCTCAAACCAAGCCTTGGGAGCCTGTTTCAGTCCATATAGCGCCTTGTGTAGTTGACAAACATGATGTCCGATTGCAGCTAAAGCATCATTGATGCTTTTATACTTCCGAATGTGTTCGGAAGCAGTAGAAGTCCCACGTCGAAGCGACTGAAGTTCATCCCGCAGTTGAAGTTCATTTGTCTTCAGTTTTGGAGAAAATGTGTCATCTAGGAATGCCCCAACATCGTGAGAGTGTTCCAAGCCGATGACTTGCGCCATGATGTCTTCTGACAAGGTGGAGTAAAGCATGTGAAGGACTAACAGATCTGTGAGTTCCCACTTGCTGTAATTGGGGTTGATCTCTTGTTTACCCTCAGATGTGATGGTTTGGGGAGGTGTGGGATGAGAACCATTAACAAAGTCAAGCAGTTTTTGACTTTTCAAGAGGGTTACTAGGTGTGTTTTCCAGATAGGATAATTACTGGAGGTCAGTTTGATTGGTACCATGTTGGTGACAGAGGGTAGAGAATAAGTTGATGCTTGAAGGAAAGATGGAACAACGTTGGTGCTGGCCATTTCAGGTTGTAGGTTCGATTGCTCTGATACCATAAAAGAGTTTGGGAACCCTTGAGAGATGGGTTTAAATGTGAATAACTTTTTTTGATAAAATGAGGGAGATCTTTTTTTCTATATTTCTATCCCGGATTTACATTGTATTTATAGACTATTTACAAGATATATCAGATCTAACTAATATTCAAATTCATCTTATCTCTGGAGTGTGAAATGCCTTAGTTGTAGGAGAAGACTCCTCAACCGACTTGCTTGTGAGAAGGAGTTTGTTGACTGACTAATTCTTCTGTTGAGAGGCCCTCATTAGATGAGATCCACTTGTACGTGTCATCTCTATTAGTTGGTGCTAAGTGATGTATGTTTGAAGGGGTAGACACTCCATTCAAGTACTTGATTTCCTTGTGTTCGGTTACATGGGATGCAGAACCATGTGCTGGTTGGCCAATAGAGATGGTTCTTCAGGTGGGCATGTTTGAAACTCCGGATTTTGTTGAGGAATCACAGTCTCCATACTGACCCATGTATATCTTTTTAACTTATTTGGCAATTTGACAACATGTTGGGTTCAATCAATTCTGGATTCACTATATGACAAATCTTGCAATGAAGTAAGATGGGTGAAGAAGAAACAAACTAGTGAAATCACATGGTGCGCAAGTTAATTCCTATTTTCAGTTAAAAACTTAAGATGTACCTTCCCATCATCTACACGTCTTTGAAACTATTGTACTCGTGAGGGTAAGGATATTAGGTGCCAATTGTTTCATCTTGAATACGTTATCTTCATTGGGAAACATGACCGACGCCAAACCCGACATCTCATGTGCAAATGTAAGAGCACCCACGAGTACAATAGGCCCACGGATAAGTGCATTGTATGTGCAGTTTGAATTTTTAACTAAAAATAGAAACAACAGTATAGTTGATGTAATCTCCCTCGTTTTTTTCGCAAGATCAGTGCAGGGAACCAAAATTGATTCAACCCAACTTCCTGTCAGATTGTCTATCATCAATATAGATATCTATGCCTGACTCTGCTCCAACTGGATGAGATTGTGATTCCTCAACAAATTCCGAACATGCCGACCTCTTTAAAAACTTCCCATTCATTCATTAAGCCCATGGATTTCATAATCCAAACATGCCCACCTCCAAAACCATCCATTTATTTCAATCAGCACATGGTTTTGCATCACATGTAGCCCTACGTACACAATGAAAGCTACAATGAAATTGGATGTCTACCTTGCAAGTATATAAACCAAACCATCTTGATCATTAGCAATATCTAAGACCTGAATCGCTTCCTCTTGCTCAAAGTCTAGCCATGATCAACTCCAAGAGGCTTGTTGCGATGATGAAGAAGTGGCAGAAGGCGGCGGCGATCAAAAGGAGAAGAATTTCGTTGCAGAGAAACAATAAGGGATATTTTGTTGTGTACACTACTGATAAGAGACGTTTTGTGGTTCCTTTGGAGTATCTTAACAACAACATCATCAAAGAGCTATTCAGAATGTCTGAAGAGGAGTTTGGATTGCCAGGCAATGGGCCTATAACCTTGCCATGTGATGGGATCTTCATGGAGTACGTTGTCTCGTCTCTTCGAGGATGTTTATCTGAAGATGTAGAGGAAGCTCTGCTTATGTCCATGGCCACCGGTCGGTGCTCAACATCTTTTCTCCATCGAGAACAATCCAATCATCAATTACTTCTACAAGGCTTCTGAAGATGTCCAGTCCCAACCCCATGACACTAGTCCATTAATTTGTACATGATCCAAATTAATTTTGACTCACATTTCAATTTTACATGGTAGAGTGGTAATTTATTATTATTTGACTCGTGAATTTCACAAATCCGTGCTATAAGTAGTCCATTTCATCTTGGAAGAAATTTAGTAAGGAACCCAACCATCTTAACTAGGGGTTTTAATGGGCCGGGTTCGGGATTATTGGCCAAGCTCTACCTGAGCCTGGCACATGAGATATGTAGCTAGGGTACGCCTGCCCTGGACGATTACGGGCCATTAAATTTGTTGTGTGCCCAAGTTTTATTATTGTTGAAGGTTAAGCTAAAGCCCGTCCCATTTATCTTGCTGGCCTTAAAATTTAGTCCAGGTCCGACCAATAAATGCATTTTAAGCATAACGTACGGTAATGGACGAGAGGTGGGGGAGCTTATACGAAATTTCAACTATGGTTTTAAAAACGGCCATTTAAACGGTAACGCCCCAAGCCCGTTTCCGTTAAAACCGTTTAAAGGCGTTTAAACGTGTTTTGACGCTTTAAATTTAACGGCCATTTTTTTGGTTTTAACGGCCGTTAAAACCGTTTTAACAGCCGTTCTGATGTTTTTTTGAAGAAAAAAAAAACGGCCGTTAAATCCATAAAATTCCATTAAATTTCCGTTTAATTCCTTTTTCTTTTTTCTTTTTTTAATTTTTCAAATTTCAAAATTTGAATTTCAGCACCATTTTTTCCGTTAAAACAGTTAAAATTCATTTTTTCCGTTATTTATTTTTTCCATTTTTGCCCTTGGCCGTTTCAATCCATTTAAACGGCCGTTTAAGCGATTTAAACAGTAATGCCCCCAGTCAGTTAAACCATTAAAACGGCCTCCTTTAAACCTTGATTTCAACTACATCAGTTTTTTTGTTTGGTTTTTACAGCAAAGTTCTGAAATAACACATAAAATCCGATACCGAACGAGGGGCACAAGATAACAAGACCACGGTTCAGAAAGGACGGTTATGGTAGGCAACCGTTACGGTAAAATACTTTTATCAGACTCTGGTGTTTTAACTGTAAAAATGGTAACCACATAGAAGTGCTATTGTTATAACTTATAACGCTATTACAACAGTATTTCTACACCATCACTTGAACCCACCCAACATACAGAATTTAAACCAATATCTTCACTCTTAATGGATACTTCCACTCTTGAAAGTTTGAGATCAAGGCCGTCTCGACACAAGTTGAGGCCTCAGGCGAAAACTCTATATAGGACCTTTTTTTTATATTTAATATATTAATATATATGGCATTAATTAAAAACTTCATCTCTCTATGTTAAACAACTATTTATCCCAAAAGATCAACCTGTTGGGGAATATCAATGGGTCGTTGGGCTAACACAACATGTGCGTGAGAACACATCATCCACTAACATACCCACTTAGTGAGAATGCGCTCTGTTGGAGACTTGAACCCGCGACCTCCTAAGACCTAAGGCTTTGATACCATGTTAAACAATCATTTATCCTTAAAGATCAACCTGTACGTTGGGGAAAGGCGAAACAACTATGTATATCAATAGGTCGTCGGGCCAACACAACATGTGCGCGGGAACACACCATCCGCTAACACTCTATATAATAGAAATTTTTTATTTAATTACTATTCTTTATAGTCAAACTATGGAAAAAATTATATACAGAAGACTACTTTTGCAGTCCATGCAGAGGACCTGTAGCCCTACATAGATCATTTTTTGGGCCTAATGACTGCGTGGATGTTCAGCCCACCTATTGGTAGACAAATATGCACTAAAATTAGTTTGATTGAGGATCTCTAGCTATTAGATTTACTACCGTAAAAACATGCTTGAATCCAACGGTTAGAATCAATCCTAAAAGGTACTAAAATCTATGGCTAGAGAACCCATCAGGTTGATTTTTGGTTTGTATATCCACGAGGGGTGCGCTAAACATCTGGGCCCACTAGTGGTCTTGTAGGGTGACCTAGGCTGGGGGTCTTCTCTCACCAAGGGCCCTTAAGGTAGAGACGCTGTTTGTTTGATATATATTAGATATGATATATATTGCAAATTCCACTATAATATTCTTGGCAAAAGTCAAACTAATTCAAATCATCACCATCTTATTTTGTGGGTCCCGATGTTCAGGCCACCGAACAAGAAGATTTAATGATTTAGGCTCTTAGCTCACGTTGGATGTCTAGGTCGAAAAAAGACAGGTAATGAAGGTTGGAGAGCCAAGAAAGGAAACAAGCTGCCGACACCAAAAGGCCGGGCCCGAGAACCAACTTCATCACGGCCACTCTTCTTGTCCCTGTACCGTTCTCAAGGCCAAGGGTAATACTCAAGGAGTGGTCATGAACGTTTCATGTGAGTAGAAAAAGAAGGGTTTTACTATTTCAACGTGATGTTCAATTCACTTCTCTCATTTTGAATAAGAAACCTTTACTGCACCAAAAGGCGTGAAAAACTATGCAAAAAATGGACGAAAGCCATGCTATAATACGGATCTGATCCGTTGTTTAATGTTATTATCGACAAAGTAATGCATTCATCAATTTATTTGGAAAACTAAACAACGGACTATGTCTGTCATTTTTAAAGCCATAAACGACATATTTCAACCCTCATTTTTACGTTTTACAGATTGATTTATATATATATATATATCTTTTATTTTTCATATGCATGAAAGATATGTATGAATATATATTTTTATATTTATGGAAATTTGTTTTATTAGGTACCACGAATTTTTTAAGTCAATTAAGCAAAATATATTTTACTGAAAACAATAATATTTTCACTGAAACAGTTGTTACGTCTGTAAAAAGTGACAGACTAGGCCCGTCATTTATTACGATAATAATAACCAACACAACTATAATAAAGGATGGGTCTTGTCTGTCATAATTTGCGAGTCGTATATAACAGATTAGAACCGTTGTTTGTATCAATGGTTGTGGTTTGTTGTTTACATTTTCATAAACGAGAGTTTTGAACCATGGTTTTAAAAGTGACTACAGAAAGAAGTTGGATCATCGGATGGCTAAAACTCATCGTTTATATCCAAAAAGCAATGGTTTTTTACTCTTGTTTTTCTGCTTTTTTTTTATTTTTTTAATTTTATATTGTGGTAGCTTATTGATCATTTTTAATGAAGCCCAGCAAATAAAACAGGGATTTTTTTTTTTTTAATCTTTGACAAGTAAAGAAATAATATTATTCCTCAGAATTGGTGAGGAGAATTCCCTGTAGCCAATGTATCTGAAACATTATCGACATGCGAGTATGAGTTGGGTCTTTTCGGAGTCCGTAGCAGGGAAGTCTTGGAGAGTTGCCCCAAAATCCTTTGTCGGCATGAGGTAATTTGTTATGAAAATGGTGCCAATTGCTATCATTTGGGGAATATGGATTGAAAGAAACAAAAGAACTTTCCAAGGCAAGGAGAGCTCTTTCCATGACGTTATTATGAGTATTAAGGCATTGCTCTTTGGGTGGGGTAGCATCTTACAGGAGATGAGATGAATTTTCTTTAGTGATCTGGTCTTTAGGTTTGATCATATTCTGCGTTGACTCTTATTCTTCATACTTTTGTACTTTGTAGAGATCTTCTCGATCTCCGACCTACGAATCTAGACAAGTCTAAGGAAGAGGAAACAGAAAAAGTCATGTAACAGTACTAATGAACGTTAAAAATAGCAGCGGAGCTGGATTTATTTTACAGTTGCTTCACTAAATTCAGCACCGTTTTGACTAACCCAGAAACATTTCCTTATGCTTTATATGAGTTGGCATAGTCAGACTGATTGTACCCAATATGTTGTTAAATCACCTAGCATAGAAAAATATGGTTCTAAGCTGCTATAGCCTACCTCATGAGGTGATCGCCTAACAAACCCCAAACATGCCCACCTCAATCATCACATGGTATTGCATCCCATGCAACCCGACACAAAGAGGGCTAAACTTAATGGACTGTCTCCGCCCGTTGTACATGTAATTATATATAAGTAAGCTAACCCCATTGCCTTCCCCATCAACACAATAGTTTCCTTAGCAATCTGAGATCTTAATAACTTTCTTGCTCAAACTCTTCTTTGATAACAATCCATGATCAACACCAAGAGGCTTGTTTCGATGGCAAGAACGTGGCAGAAGTTAGCTGCCATGGGGAGGAGAAGAATCTCGTTACCGAGAACCAAAGTCAGTCTAGATGCTGAGAAGTATAATAAACCGGTGGCAAACAAGGGCCATTTTGTTGTGTACACTGCTGATGAGAGACGTTTTGTGATTCCTTTGGCGTATCTCACCAACAGCATATTTAGAGAGCTCTTCAAAATGTCTGAAGAGGAATTTGGACTACCGAGCGCCGGACCTATCACCTTGCCATGCGATGCGGTCTTTATGGTGTATGTTGTCTCATTGGTTCAAAAGCGTGTATCTAAAGATCTGGAGAAGGCTTTGCTGATCTCCATGGCAACCTGCCGGTGCTCAGTAGCTTCTTCACGAGAACAGAACAACCATCAATTACTTCTCCAAGGCTTTTGAAGAAGTCCTGTGACCATATTCTTTGTAAAGTCACTACGTACTATGAGTCATACAATTTTGAAGCAAATACAATCTTTTATACTAAATTTCCAATTTGTGATCGCTACGTAGAAATTAACCAGGATCTATATTTTTATGTGTGTTATTCATCGAACATGGTCAAGAGATTATAAATTGACAATCCAGGTTTCCTTCTCTGCACTCACAGGGAATTTTGACATGTATGATGTGGATGGTCATCGATCTAGACCATCAAAATGTTGGGCTATTGATCATTGCAATACTGTTCCGAAAATTCTGTCTGATCAGTGAAATTTTGACCATTGATTTCGATTGTTATAGGATCTTCTAAAGGATAAGGAGTTTGGCTTGGACCTCTAGAGCCACTAAGATTGTTATCTAATTTACAAAGTCACGAGGACACGTACACTATATATCTGCCACAAAATACATGATCTCAATTTTCATTTTTAGGGATCTGAGGTACTCATTTGGTAAGAATGTTCTGTCCGCCAACATCATAGTGGTGCACAATGCTCATGCCAGGAGGTGGGACCCTGGGAACCTAAAAGGACATCACCCTACTTAATTTTCTGACCATCCGATAGATTGTGACTGACTCTTCTCTTGACGAAGTGGGAAATTTATACTTGTCAGCCTTTTGAATTTTGTGATGCTTTGACAACCATTAGATCAGAATCTCAATTCTTTTTGCGTTAGATATTAGACAATGTCATTGTTCCCAAATCAAGGTGGTATCTATTCTAAGGGACGAAGGCCCTTCTTGCATGCCTCACGCTAAACGGCAATAAACTAAAAGTACCCCTATTCTGTTAGCTTCTTTTGTGTTCTTTAACTATTCACATAGAAGGGTCTCTTCTGTCTTTTTGGTGTCAAAGCATGTCGCCCCTAGTAAGTACTCGTTACCTTGCAGCTCAATCAATGCTAATCTTTTATTAAAAAATCTTTATTTTTAATTAAATTCTTTAAATTGACAAATATTGTTTCTTTTATTTTTTATTTTTTTTTTTTTTGAACTTTATAGGAGTGCTTTGGTTATTCAATATTTTCACGTTTCAAGTTAATATGTGAAATTTATTGAATGCCCACGTGGTGGATGAACTCTTATCTTTAGAAAAAATTTGATAATGGCACATGGGTTCATCGTCAAAGTTAATGACGGACCCACAATGTGAGCCTAGTGGCATACTATTAGAGGCTACTGACCATATGGATGTTTCACACATCGCTAGTTGGACTTACATAACAAAAATCGCCCTGATAAGTGATTTGATATCTAACCTTTGAATCTGAAGACCCCAAATACTGCTAGAAATCAACGGTTAAAAATAAACAATGAAAAAGACTCTAATCCATGAGAAAAAAAATTACTAATCAGGATGAGTTCTTGTATGTAGGTCCAACTAGAGATGGGCCAAACATCTATACGGTCAGGTCGTCTATAAGAATATGCCACGGGTAAAATGCGCACATGTGGCGTCCCCTAGTTATACTTAAAAAGAGTACAACCGGTGCCATATTCATTTAAGAAATTTTAGGTCTAATAGTTAAGATGATGTTAGAGATTTTGATGTATGAGCTGGCAACTAATTAAATCAATAGTGCATCTGGCGCCCAACTTTGATAGATGAGGTGATTGCGTAACAACAACGAGACATTCCCACCTCCCTAACCTTCATTTTCATTAGATAACACATGCTTTTGCATCCCATGTAACCTAACATACTAAATGACATGTCTCCACTCTCCTCCCTTGCAATTATATATAACTAATCCTCTCCATTGCGCCTTCTACACCCAACACAGCAGCTTCCTTAGCACTCTTCTCAGATCTCAAAACCATGATCAACCCCAAGAGGCTCCTTGCAATGGCGAGGAAGTGGCATAAGGTTGCTCGTATCAGGAGGAAACGAATTTCATTACCAAGAACTAACGGACTCGTGGATGCCAAAAGTCGTAGTAGTAGTAGTAGCAAGTCTGTGGCTCAGAAGGGCCATTTTGTTGTGTACACGACTGATAAAAGACGATTTGTCGTTCCGTTGGTGTATCTGAGCAGTAGCATCTTTAGAGAACTGTTCAGAATGTCTGAAGAGGTGTTTGGATTGCCAAGGGATGGGCCCATCATGTTGCCATGTGATGGGTTGTTTATGGAGTATGTTGTCTCGTTGGTGCAAAGACATGTATGTAAAGATCTAGAGAGTGCTTCGATCATCTCCGTCACTACCGGTTGTTGCTCTCAATCTTCGCCTTCTATTCTTCAAGAACAATTGCGCCAACAAATACTTATACATGGCTTCTGAAGAAGTCCTAATAATCTCGATCATACAATTTTGATTCAATACAAAACCTTGTAGTTAATTCCATTTTTATCAAACAAACCAATACCTATTTGCAAGTATATCTTGTAATTGTGTTTTCTTTCTCATTTCCTTAGTAAATTTTCCTTTGTAATCCATCAAAAATCAACTAATTTTTATTTTCGCCAACGCTGCTAACAGAACTTCATGAAATTGGATTCATATTACAAATTGAAGAGGAAAATCATGAAAGGGATCGGAGTTCCAATTTTATTTGGCAAATAAATACAGAACTGCTCGTGCACATGAAACTACGGCAGATGCATTGATCATGGTCATTCTATCTGTTGGCCTAGACGTTCATCTTAGCTATTTAGCCTACTTACATCATATATGTGGTGCATCGATCCATCAGTGGACCACCTCTTGTATGGGACACAGTACGCAAAAATATGAAAACAGTAAAAGCAGTACACCTTAATTGACCTACGTACGCATCAATTGTCCCTAGCCATTGGATTCCAGCATTTTCCATGGCGCGCGTGATTTCTAGCCGGTTTCTTTTTTTTTGAAAGGTCAAAAAATTAAATTTATTGGGGCAGTTGGAGGCGGAGAAGGCCTACCAAGGCAAAAGCAAGAACAAGAAGAGACAGAAGAAACAGAAAACAGAAGCCAACCCCCACCGACACAAACGCCTTAACCTCTCAATCAGAGCCAACCAACTGAACACCACATCCTCAAATCTGACACCTCTCCTATGAGTATTTTTCGAGGTGATCAGATCTAATGACTAGAGATCACCAATCAGGAAAATGTTTCGTTTGTAGTCCGTCAAAGGGTGGGCCAAGTATTCTAATGAGTCAGTGGACCCGAAATAGTGTGCCACGTATTCCATGCGCCCCACAGGTAAAATGGCCACTCGGTCTTAAGTTTTCAGCCTTATCGAGATGCATCTTCTTGGTCGATTAGGGTTAGGGTTTATACAGCTAGCTAAACCTATTTTGGTTCATCACTGTCTCTAATCGGTTTGTCACCTTGTTGAGACTATGATCTGGTGAGAAATAGTTGGTAATTGATGCCGAAGGAATTATCGCGCGGCAACACTCGGTGGAATTGTAGGCTAGATGACCCCCTAAGATAAGATGAGGTGATCAGACGTCAAGTGCAGGAATTGCCGTCGAAGGGGTGGGAGAGTCTCAGTCCGATTGCCTTCAGAGAAGTTTTCTAGAAACGATTCTCGAATTATGTAACAATGGAAGTTGATTGATTATCTTTTTTGTTTTTCGGAAAATAAAAAGTGCGGAGAGTTCAGTGCGTACGCGCAGATGGTTCATCTTTGCTCCAATGAACGCCGCTTAGCAAAACATAAAGAAATATAATTCTGACTATAGCCTACCTTGATCAGTTGATCGACAAACAAAATACAACCACACCCACTACCCTAACCCTATGTTATTAAACCTGGCCCCGCCCGGCCAGTCGAACCGGTGATCACCCAGTCACAAAACCGGGTTGGGTTGATCCCGACCCAGCAATCTGTGAAAATATCGTTCATATTCTTGTATCTCATGCAACCTGGCCGGTTGAACCGGTGACCCAGCTGAGTCGAACACAGGTTGAACCAGTGACCCGGGGTGGTCTACCAAGGGGCGGGCAAAACATTCATGGGTCAGTACTGGGCCCCATAGAGTTGGCACGTGACGGGTCCCAGCAGTTGAACCGGTGACAGAGTGAACCAGTCCCTTGACCGGTTCGATGACCTGTCTGGGTATGAAAACCTTGCCCTAACCTCCCTTCTAATCCAACTAGCACATGGTTTTGCATCCCATAAAGCCCAACACAGGACAAGTACAATTAATGGAGTGTCTCCCTCAAATATGTAGGTAATTAAGTAATCCAGCTCCATTTCTTTGCATTTAAGGGAATGTGAAAAACACATGGTTTCAGTTAAGGGAATGTGAAAAACCCAGTAGACCAACTGTTGCCACCTGAGGCCTTTTTTCAGTTATATCAGTTGCACTTGCACATCGAGATTAACTGAATAAAGAACGCCGATAAGAAGATAACTGACTCCTGGATATCAGGAACAGAACAAGAAACCTAAGAAGAGGATAGATCTCTTCACTACAAAAAATGTGGAGGGAAGTATTTCCGTCCTTTCAACCTCTTTATATAGAGATTAAGAGGCGCGCAAAGGGTAAGGGATCAAGATCTAAATTCTCAAACAGGTTTTGTTCTTGCAGGTACAAATGGGCTGGCAATTCAATATATCGCCTAGTAACAAGAGAGACAACTCATACAAGGATATGACCTACCTTGGTGAGGTGATGGCCGAACAACATACAAACATGCCCACATGGTTTTGCATCCCAAGGACCCCAGCCGCCCAACATAAGGAAAGCAACACTTAAATGGGATGCCTCACCTAGCAATTATATATAGCTATAACTCCATTACCTTCTACACAGAACACAACAATCTCCTTTGCAAATTGCAACCTAAGAGCTTCGTCTCTTCTTTCTTGGTTGAAGTCTTCATTCCCTCTACCTCACAGACAAATCCACCATGATCAACCCCAAGAAGCTTATCGAGATGGCGAGGAAAAGAATCTCAATAGCGAGTAGCAATGCGGGCATGGATACGCATAGATCAGTGGCTGATAAGGGTCATTTTGTTGTGTACACAGCTGACAAGAGACGTTTTGTGGTTCCTTTGGCATGTCTCGACAACGACATCTTCAGAGAACTACTTAGGATGTCTGAAGAGGAGTTCGGACTACCAAGTGATGGACCTATCACATTGCCATGTGATGCAGTCTTCATGGAGTACATGGTCTTGTTGATTCAAAGACGTGTATCTGAAAATCTAGAGAAGGCTTTGCTCGTCTCCATAGCCTCCGGTGATCGGTGCTCATCATATGCTTCTCTCCAACTAGGACAGAGCAACCAACGATTACTTCTCCATGGTTTCTAAAGGATATACATTTGATCATTGTCAGTTTATATTTGTACATGATACAAACAATTTTGATTCAACACAATATCTTATGCTTAATTTCCATATTAATGGATGAAAATAAAACTTACATGTTTGATGAGAGAATGGTAGGGGTCCAGCCTAACCCCAGCTTACTCACCGAATAATTATTGGAAACTTCCACTAGAAAAATAGCATTATTTTTATAAAATCCAATAATAATTATTGTAAGCGCTATTTCACATTAATCCAATACGTTAGTATGTGTTAGTGTCCTCATTTCATGTTAGGTGTCGGGACGAAACGACGTCGCTTGCTGGCACTCTCAAGAAGACCGTATGATCTTATTGCATTAGACTTCATTTTAGTAATTTCAATTTGATAACAGGTAAATTTGATATTATGTCATCCCTAATTTTGCCAAAATATCTCAATGGGTTTCAAAACTATAGCCCACTTTTAGCATGATTGGGCTGGACCTGTCGGCCAGGTTTTCAAGCCCATAAAAAATAAATTGGCCATTTGAGCCCATTAGGCTCTTACATATGGTGGAACCCGGTTGGACTTGAAGGAATACGAACTACCCTCAGCTATAAGTACAAGGTAAATATTGACTTATATAATTTCATAAATTCTAAGGGGGCATTTGGGAACGAGAAGTAAAAGCGCTTCTACTTGTGGTAGAAGTTACTCGTTGATTCTTTTACCTCCAAAAAAGTCAGAGAAATTAAAGCTTTAAGAGGCCTTCTAATTTTTGAGAAGTAATTATCTTAGAAGTACTAAAAGCTAAAAATTTTATACAGTTTTAAGTTAGTTTTTAACTTTTCAAAAGTTAAAATATGAAACACATCCAAACTAACTTTTTAACTTTTTGGCTTATAAAAGTCAATAATTTACTTATTTTTGTGTTGCCAAACGCCCCCTAAATCTCATTGCAAACAGGGGTTCAGATTGTGAAGTTACTGGGCTTGCAAACTTTATCAACACAGGATCTCCTTTCCTTGGCTGTAATGGGCCTAATTGGAGGTTGAAATCAAGTGTTAGATAACATGTGCGCCATTAAATCATCACATGTCACATTCTTTCAGGTAGGGTCATATTTCTCTAGGTAGGGCTCAGGTTGGGCTCAGGCCTTGAGGGTTTAATTCAACCCGGCTCAATCCGAGCCCGACACAAACACACACACATACACACATTGTCAAAGACATGCTTGAGACAAATCCATGGAGACAACCCACTATAAAAGGTGCATCACAACACTAATGGCTTGACTTATGAGAAAGTGAACAATTGAAAAGCTCATTGTTATGTTGCTGATAATGGAGGTACATTTTAGTCTTAACTGAAGCCACGAGTTTTGCCAATGTATAAGGGGATTTCTACTCCTGGCACATTGCTCAAAGGAGGAAATCTACTTGTGTGGGTTTGACCCCACGACCTCTCGAAAGAGGAGGATACACACCAACCATTCGAGCTGCCAAGTTGGGTGTTGTTATTATCTGAAGTTGAAAGCAAATTATTTGACATTTCTAGAGCAAGATTATATGGAGAATTTTGAACTTGTAATTCTTGTACGAATAAACTTGTAAACATGACGAATATAAATGTAAATTTATTTTGCAATTGTGATCTTATTTATAGGATTTGGAAATGAAGTTATTATTTAATGTTAGCATAACAGTCATTTTATTGACCAAAAAATAATTTTAATATGAAAAAGAATTTAGCAACCTTTCCAACCAATAAAAAAATCAACCTGATTGGTGATTGTAGCCTTTGGATTTTAATATTTTTCATCATGGGCTTGGAACTCATCCATAAGCTTCAAGAAGCCCACGATGAAAAAAATGCTCAAATCCGATGGCTAGAAATCACCAAACAAGCTAATTTTCGGTGTGTAGGTCCACCAAGCAATGTGCCCCAAGGCATTTTGGGATGTGGGTAAACAACACCCACAATAATCACACTAGATGGAGTCATTTTAAAATGTGACAAGATCCATATCCATTAATCACACCAAAATGTGGCGGTTATTCTCTAAAATTAAAACTCGATCTACTTTCTCATCAAATTCCAGAATTTTGTTTTATGTTGTACCATTGTCATACCTCAGCAGTCCACGCTTCAGAGATCATTTGAATATGGTTGAATATGAGTTTGGAGATAGGGGGGGTGATAGCCCCATAACATTGCCGGGGCCCACTAGCTAGTTTCATTGAATACATAGTCTCCCTACTGCAACAAGATATGCCCAAAGAGGTTCATGAGGAAATTTTCATCTCCCTAACCACCAGTAGATGTTCAGCGTCGTCCCAAATTTGGAAACCATACCCACTTTTCTAAAATACTCTTTAAGCATGGATAAAATCTCCAAATTTTAGGATTTCATATTTGGGGATGGGAGCTCATATTTGCACACCCCATTTCCTATACCGGTGGACTCCAAGTTGGGGCACACCCCAAAAAGAGAGATCTCTCACTAAAACTTGGCTGACCGGTGACCATCACTGACCACCCACAAAATGAGCCACATGGCATATTTTTAGAGGGCACTGACCGTATGGATGTTTGGCCAATCTCTAGGTGGACCTACAAACCCAAAATCAGCCTGATCAGTGATTTCAAGCCTTTCGATCTTGTACCCCAAATAATGGTCAATGATGCTCAAATTCCCACGGTTAAATCAACCCATGAAAATGGCTCCAATCCAACGCTTGGAAATCACTAATCAAGTTGATTTTTGGTTTGTAGGTCCACCTAGAGATTGGTCAAACCTCTATACCCTCAATGTGTGGGTGGTCAGTGACGGTGACCGGTCAGCCAAGTTTTAGAGAGAGATCTCTCTTTTTGGGGTGTGCCCTGACTAGGAGTCCACCGAGATTGGAAATGGGGTGTGCAAATATGGGCTCCCTTGGGGATTCATGTTAATTTCAAACGATACATAAGAACAGACGGTCGAATGTACCCCTAGTTTTGAAAAAAACTGCCGGTTCTCTTCAAACTATAAGTCATCATGAGCCCCTAGTTTTGGAAAAAACTGCCAGTTTTCTAGAACTTTATGTTTATCATGAGCCGGACCGATATTTTATGAAAATTCAGTCGGACGTGGTCAGACCGTCGGTCCGGTTTTTAAAACATGGTTATTTTCTTTGTGCATGCCATAGTGTATGGTCGATCCTCGATTTCTGCAAGAAGTATAACCCAACTTAAACCCTACCCTGGTTACATTTTTAACATGGTTTGGTCTGTTTTGGGGTATCCAAAGGTAAACACCTAAGCGCACATAAGGCAAGGACTAAGGACTTCATTGTTTTGAAAGTTCACATGGTATCAAGCTAATTGGCGTTCCATCAGTGGAATCGACCTATTTGTTTAGGAGGTATACATCGTATCAAGCCAATTGGCGTTCCATCAGTGGTCCATAGTCTTCTTACCATGCATGATTTGTTCCACCGAGGTCGGTGGAACTATACGTACTTTTTAATGTTTCTTTGATTTTTATTTTTTGATAACCGATGGAAATCAAAGTACGAGACTAGAGAATTTAATTCATTTTGAATATTCATAAAAATAAAAATAAAAAAAGACAAATTTCCAACCGTTGAGGCCTGATTAAAGAACCCAAACTGATCAGATTTTTGTGTTACAATGTGAAAAACAATAATATATTTATTACATGTACAATTAAGAAATTTCCAAGCTTCCTAGAATGGAAACTCTCTAAATTAAAAACCACGGGGATCGAAGTACGTTCTTGATGATTTGTTATTGACTTAATGTCTTGCGACAACTGAAGAAGACGAACATCTTCCATTTCTTACAAGGATGACGAAAGCCGATGCATCGGTTCGCAGTAGAGAAAGAAGAAAGTTGATAAACTGAGCATCGCATGGAAGCGTGATAGGCCCATTACAAGCAAACCCGAACTCATCTTCTGCCATTTTGAGTAGCTCTCTGAAAATGGGTTTGTGTAGATAGTGCAAAGGAACCACAAAACGCTGACCATCTTCGGCGTAGACAACGAAATGGCCTTTATCAGCGACGAACCTGCAACCATCGAAAACTAAACTGCCATCTGATCTCCAAAGCGAAATTGTTCTCCTTCCTAATGCACACACCACTTCTGCCATTTCTTTACCATTTCAACGACTCTCTTGAGTGATTTTGAGTTTGAGAGGGCTCCGACACAGAGTAGCTAAATACATTTCAAAATTAAAATAGAGGGATAACACTTCACGTGAAATGTTAGTTTTTGTCAAAGTTGGGTGACAGGTTTATTAACAACGTGATCGAAGTGATGCAAGGATAAGGCTCGTGGGAATGTATGTCAAACAACACTCTGACCACATGGATCAACCGATATATCTACTATTCCTAGAGTTTGAGACGGCATGAATGTATTACCAGGGAACATTTTAGTGCTCCTAAGGTCCGCTAATCCTTAAGATACGCAATGTTTCGAATTTAAGATGGAAACGACAGCCTTGGATTTTGGATCCCCCGGTGTGAACTCAAGGAACATATTTTTTTTATAGGTATATATACAAATTTTATTGACCTACAACTCTTTGGATGGGTCGCAATAATGACCTACAAAGGCAAGACTAGCTAACATACAACCCAAAGGAGAAACAAGAGCTCCAAAGTCAAAGCCTACAAACAATTCAAGGAACATATATACTAACACATTCCTATTACTTATTTTTTAATCATCTATACTGTATCTAAAGCCAAGCCACATTCTTGATAGTTTCTAATCTTAACTGTTGGCGGATGGTGTGTTCCCGTGCACGTGTTGCGTTGGTCCGACGACCCATATGTTTGGTATACTTAGTTGTTTCGAATTTTTCCAGCATGTCGATCATTTGGGGTAAATAGTCGTTTAATATGGTAACACAGCCTTGAGGTATGGGAGATCGCGGGTTCAAGTCTCCAATAGAGTATATTCCAACTAAGGGGGTGTGTTAGCAGATGGTGTGTTCCCACGCACAATCTTTTGGGTAAATGGTTGTTTAATATGGTATTAAAGCCTTAAGGTCTGGGAGGTTACAGGTTCAAGTCTCCAGTGGAATGTATTCCAACTGAGGGGCCGTGTTAGTAGATGGTGTAGTATTCCCACGCACGAGTTGTGATGACGACGCTCGACGACCCGTTGGTATACATAGTTGTTTCGCCTTTCCCGAACAGGTCAATCTTTTTGGATAAATGGTTGTTTAATAATAACCTCCACTTTTTTTTTATGAAATGACATATATAACCATGAAATATTTAGTTAGTTGTATAACTTATCTACAGATGCAATAGTATTTTGTGCCTAAACTTTATTTACTTAAGTTGGTTGTTCAATCATATATAAGTTTGTTTGCAGTAAAAATGGTGTCGATAGAATGTTATTGCCCAACTTTGCAACGATATCCATTTACTAAAAGGTTTTGTTTACAAAATTCTCCTCAATAATTAATAATCTCGAACACACCGTTATTTTAGGTTAATTTATAAGCAAATCTTTCATCAGCATTTCCAATACTCCCAACCATAGTTAAAATAAATGGCTGTTATAAGAGTAACACCCCTAACGGATATACATACAACGGACGCTATTAATTTTTGACAAAAAAAAAACATTTTTAATATTATTACATAAGTTTTTTTGAAAAGGATAATAAAATATATATTAATTTTAATCTGACTTTTACTGAGACGTGACTGATGTGACCCGTTATAACGGTCATAATGATAATGTTATGGAACCGTTATACCCGTATTAAATGGACCATTTTTAAGACCATGCTCCCAACTGTAATTCATACTAACAACAAATGAAAAGAAAAAATAATTACCAGAATTTTCTCTATTTGTCCATACCTTCATGTCATGTTGAATTTTTCTACGCTGGTACTGTGTAGCATTAACAGGTGCCCTCGGCTTTGAACAACATGTGTCTCAGAGTATCAAACCTATTTGTTTCAAATGTAAGAGTGGTACGTAAGTTTATCCAGAATAGAAGTTTATTTTTTCTGAGACAAGGGGTGCAAAGATGGCGCGGTAACATCATTTCACTGTTTCCCCACATGCTTCAGTCTCCCTTTGCTTCCAAATGCAATGTCTCAAACTCTTAATCTGCCCATTTTCAACCGCGTTCTTCGGTCGTCTCACCAAATCCACAAGTTTTTAGGGTTGATCATGACTGAAAAAGAGTGGTTGGGAGGTTTTGAAGCATATGGTTTTAATGGCCGGGCCATTGAATTTGGGAACACGACTAGATTATGTTAATGGAATATCAATCATCAGTGAAGTTAGTTAATGCGTGTTTGAAGGGATGATTCAATGGTGCATAACACAGCCAGACTTTGGATATTTGGAGACCAGACAGCAATACCGAACAAGAAGACCGGCTATTACCCACATTGTTGTGGGAGTCAGTCATTTGTCGACACACACGCATCCCCGTCATGTGACTTCAACAGTACTACAGGACCTCCCATTTTGGGTTATCAACCATGGACCTTGTGATTGATGGTTACTTGTTGCTCCCTTGTGGGGGAGGAAGGCCCTTGTGACCTATGGTTACCCTGTTGCTCCCTTGTTGGGGGATGAGCTCGTGTTTTTACTTTTTATGAAGTTTTTTTATTAATTAACTACCAAGTTTAAGGGTCGCTAAGTAACAAGTTACGTTACCGCTGCCATCTAGGCTCACTGGCCGGCCGCATGGATTTTTAGCTCATCCCTTGGTAGACATTCATACCAAATATCAGCTTCTTGTTGGTTTTAATACTCAAAAAATGGTTGAATTCAACGGCTAGAATCACACCTTAAAAAGTACTAAAATCTAATTGCTAGAGATTACCAATCATGGTGATTTTTGGTGTGCCGATCCACCAAGGGGTGGGCTAAACATCCATGCGGCCAGTGGGCCCAGATGGCAGTGATGAGTAATAAAAATGGTGCTAGGTTACGCCAAAAGCGTGAGCTGCAACTTGTTACATTGCGGGTAATGCAGACCTATTTTTTTAGACAAAAATAAATTTATTTAAAGATTTTTAACGGTTGACCAAGATAATTACACGGTGGTTTTAAACTATTCGTTACTACCTGTTTCAAATTGACACCTCACCGAAAAACCTTTCCTCACCCATTTGGTTGAGGAGACGCATCAACCCCCTATCGTTGTGACATGTGGATCCGAGGCTAAGGGTAACCAGGAGAATTAGTTTTGGTTCAAGCTATTTTTTTTTTGTAACACTTCTGTAGATGTAACCTACTCTTTAGGTAGCCTTTCCCCTCTCTTCCATGTGTTACAACATGATAGGGGGTTGAGACATCTACTCAGCCAAATGAGTGTGGCAAGCCAAATTAACTGACACCTCACCGTTTGTCTTCGTTTAAATCAGGTGTGCTTCCATTACGGGTTTGCTCGGGTCAACGATTTGGATTGTTGTCTTCGTTGATTGGACTATTGAATCATAAGGGTACGTAAACGTAAAGATTGTTAATAGTGGATTCTATGGTGCATGTATGTGGTGTTTGACGTGGCCCAATGCAATATAGATGACACATGGATGGTGGGGTCCCAGGCTGAGTCGAGACTTGTGTGACGTGTCCATGTAACGTGTGCATGCAGTAGTAGTTTGTCTCAACAAACAAACTTCAAAAGTCAAACAAATTCATCCCCAAAACCCTATTACTCCCCCACCTTCACATGCTCTCCCTATGACAAAACCTAAATCTCATTGTCCTGATTTCCCTAGCAAATATCTATAAAACAAACTACTTCCGTTGCCTTCCATTCAATCTCATCTCGAGAAACCTAAGCTTCAGATCTTCTTCATCCTTCCCTACTTTCAAAGCTTTTTAATTTGTCGCTGTGACCCTACCAAGCTAGCTAGCAACAATGAACACTGGAGGACTCCTCGAGATGGCAAAGAAATGGAAGAAAGTTTCATCATCAATAGCCGATAAGGGCCATTTCATTGTATACGCTGAAGACGGAATGCGTTTCATGGTTCCCTTGGACTATCTCAATAGACCCATCTTCATAGAGCTCTTAAAAAAATCAGAAGCCAAGTTCGGACTGCCAGGCGATGGCCGTCTCACATTACCTTGTGATGCTAGTTTCTTGCAGTACGTTGTGTTTATAATAAGAAGATGTGCGCCTAAAGAAGTGGAGAAGGCATTGATCATCTCGATAGCCTCGAGTAGAGATGTTCATCTTCTTCGCAACGACGTCGACCCGACTGCTAAGATATGTTTCCCCATTGTTTAGACAAAGCGAAATATACTTTTGTGGATCGACACCAAGCAAGCAAGAACAAGAGATAGAGATGAGGATTGTAACCCTGACAGCGAGCAGCCATTGCAGTACTACTCTTGTCCAAGCACGCTTAATTGTATATATGTATTTACTATTGTAATCAACGACATGGAGGTATAGAATCAAAAGAGTGAATAATACCCTTTAATGGTGCACACATTCTCATATACCACTCTGGGATATGGACTTCCAAGTTCCAAACATACACATTTTCCCTTGCATGGTTTTATCTATTTATTTATTTGGTTTTTCTTTCTTAATGTGTAAGAATAAGTTTTTTTTTTTTTTTTTTGTCTGTAGGTAAGGAAATCTTATTGAAGGCTGAGAAGGCCAATTACGAAACAAGCGGGAATAAAAACAACAAGAAACAAACACAAGACAAAGAGATCCCAAGACGGTATACCACCCACCCTACAACCCCGCAAGTAGTGGCGGAGACGGCCAGGGAGGGGTTCTAAGGATTCAAAATCCGTTTATGGTATCAGAGCCAACTCCATGTCATGGGTTCAAGTCACAGGAGGGGCGACCTGAGGAAAGGCCTACCTGAGGGGTCGCTCAAAAAAGAGAAAATAGGGGTATCAAAAAAGATGTCGGGGCTCGCTCACAAAAAATGAGAAAATAGGGGTACTAGAATGAAAGCCGCGTTAGAGTGGGCCACAAAGTAAAGAGGCACTATTTTAGAGAGTTTTCAAAGTTGAGGGTGGGCAACTGGCCCGCTACTACCCGCAAGGACCTATTCCTTCAAAACTAAGGAAGGCCAACTAAACACGACATCCTCAAATCTGACACCCCTCACCTCATACAATTTGACCCACATGAAAATGATACTTCTAATTTCTATTATGAGAGCTTCAAGAGATGAACATTTTCCCTCAAAAAACTCTACGTACTATTACGCTCACATCGTTAATGTTTCTGACTCGGTCAATGACTGTCAAAAACAGTCAAATGGCCAAGACCAAAAGAATGAAAACTCATGGGTTTCACTAATATAAAAGATTTATCTATGGGGAATATAAAAGGGTCACAACAGTAGTTAGTAAGAAAAAATGGTTTTGAATTACAATTCACAACCTTCTAGGCGTAATTCTCTCCTTGGAGGTTCAGCCTGCTCCTCGATGTTTTTTCTGCCTAAAATACCAGGTTTGTGCCCTCTTTTGTGCTCACTGGTGCTACAAATGTTTGACTCACTCACCCCTTGATTGATCTATACACCAAAAATCTGCCTGATCGAGTAGTCATTTCTAGACATTGAAGTGTGATTCTAGACGTTGGATCTAAGATTTTTTGGGGCAGTTAAATCCAATGGCTAAAAATCACCAATGTCCATGTTTTCTTACACGTGGCAGATGAGGTGAAAGCTGCAAGATGCATTTGTTTTACCACTTGATCCTCTGCCAGTGTCCCCCTTGGCAGAAAAAGGTAGATTCTTACACTTGGGAAGACGAGGCATGTTTTTCTATATGGATCAGGATCCGGGGACAACCATTTTTGACAACCCACATAGAAGATAAATCAATGGCTGATTTTTGGTGAGGATGATCTCTATGGTGAAGAGGGGGGGTTTGTGAGGAGATCATCCTTACCAAAAATCAGTCATGTGAGGAGATCATCCTTACCAAAAATCAGTCATTGATTCATCTTCTATGTGGGTCCGTCAAAATTGTTGTCAAAAATGGTTTTCTATATTCTTAAAATAGAAACAAAAAAAATTAACTAGAGAATTATTCTCTGGAGAAAAAGTTTTCCAATGGAAAAAAAAACAACAACAAAAAACAAACCACCGAGTCATTTAACAGAGGAAATTTATTATCATTTAACAGAGGAAATTTATTATCGAGGCATTCATTTGGAACCGAGTAAAACTTCGCAGACCGCTGACTACCCACAATATGAGCCACGTGGCATATTCTTAGAGGATGCTGACCGTATGGATGTTTTGGCCAATCACTAGGTGGACCTACGAACAAAAATCAACCTAAATAATGATTTCTAAGCGTTGGATTAGAGTCATTTTCATGGGTTGATTTTAAGCGTAAGAATTTGAGCATTATTGACCATTATTTGAGGTACAAGGATCCAAAGGTTTAAAATTACTAATCAAGATGATTTTTGGTTTATAGGTCCACCTGGGAATTGGCCAAATATCCATACATCATTATCCCCTAAGAGTCTGCCACGTCGCTCATGTTGCCGGATCTTAGGGACAACTCAAAGTAATCAAATACGCCCAAGTATTGTTTCTATGTAATCCCGAGTTCGGTTTGTACGGGGATGGGCCTTATACAGAGTTAATGGGACCCTCCCCCTCCCCCTAAAAAAACCACGTGGCACACTCTTTCAAGTTCACTGACGCCATTAATGTTTGGCCCACACCTTGCCCTACATATGAAAAATCAGCCTGATTGGGAATTTTTAGTAGTTGGATTAGAACTTTTTCTCACCATGGGCTTCATAAACAGACCTATAATGAAATCACCAATTCCAGTCCAATAGTTTAAAAAAATCACCAATTCCAGTCCAAAATTATGATGGATCGGAGCACACAATTGTCGATTGGACCATTTACGGTCTGGGCTAGAACTGGACCCCAGCTAACTTAGGGTCCATTTAGGTTCTCAGCATATTGTAGGTGCTCAGCATATTGTAGGTCCACTTAGGTGCTCATCCATATGGTCAGTGTCCTCTAAGAATGTGCCATGTGGATCATATTGTAGGTGCTCAGCAACTTTGCTAACCAGCGGCAGTCAACAAAGTTCTACTCTGCCAAGATGTTCCTCACGTTTTTTTTTTTTTTTTTCGGGCGGCCAGACACTTAAAAACGCTATGCGGCATACCCTTAGTGATCAATTACAGTACACTTGTTTGAAACATCCCTGGGTGGACTTACAAACCAAAATCAACCTGATTGGTGTTTTCTAGACGTTGGATCTCAATACCCCTAAAATAATTCTTGAATCCCAACCCATATCCAATGGTTAGAAACCACCAATCAAGCTGAATTTTGGTCTGTAGGTCCATCTCTAAGTGTGCCTCGTGGCATTTTTAGGTGCGGCACAGACTTCGTGATAAAAAAAAAGGCCAGGATCAAAAATCTTCTCCTATGATGTTAGTAAAAAAGATAAAAACAAATCATGGATCGGTTACAGCAGTTTGATTTGTAGGCCAGTTGCCATGGGGCTCTTTGCAAGCCAACAAAAGAGGTCCAAAGTAATATTTTATCCAATGAAAATAAGATAAGATTAATTAAAGCTCAAAGAGCTGCCTCACCAGATCAACGGTCTAGATTGATGCATAATTAGGCTACATCTACGATTTGAGGTGCTTGGCTTCAACACGAATACGAAACCATGTCATGCTCTTCTCTGTGCCACATCATCATTCCTACTTGGTCACATGTGTAGGCATCGATTTTGACCCACCAAAAAATAAAATCTATTTTGACCTTGAGAACGTTTGAAGACTTGCATCTTTACGGGTCAGCCAGCTTATAAAAACCAATATTTTTAATATTCATTTAAGGGTCGGGATCGGGGGACAACCATTTTTGGCAACTATTTTTGAGACAACCATTTGGCGTGCCCACATAGAAGATGAATCAATGGCTGGTTTTTGGTGAGGTTGATCTCTACGGTGAGGAGATCATCCTAACAAAAATTGAAATCATTCTGATATTCATAGTCTGGTTTTTACTGTGTAACTTGAAAACCACATTTGATGGGGTTAAAAGAATGGGCTGATTTTTTTTGTATGGGTGATCTATATGGTGAGGAGATCATCATCCTCACCAAAAATCAGCCATTGATTCATCTTCTAGGTGGGTACACCAAAATGGTTGTCAAAAATTGTTGTCCCCCGATCCCGAGATCAAAAATATCTTATGATAGTACCACAGCACATGTTCCAACTATTTGATCTTCTTTGAAACTTGTGTGATGATCTTTGGGATACAGTAGGTGGGTATCTCAATGAACATCAGTGAAGTGAGAGGCACGTTCTTTGATGATCTGATTTTTCAGGTTTGACGCTCTTATGTTGAAATGGCCGTGTATTTCAATCTATTTTAACATTAGTCAAAGGATGGTTAAAGTAGGTCAAGGGGGGTAATCCTAAAGTTTAAAAGCATAAGGGGGTATTAATAATTACTTTCAAATTTTAACCGGTTTACTAAATACCCATAAAAAAAGCGGTAACGGTAACGTTGCTCAGGTATAATTGCCAATGACAACCAACATTATCAAACTCCGCTGGTTGTAAATAGATTTCATGCACGGAATGGGAAAATTTTCTTTTTCCCATTGATTTTGATTGTATATGAAGACGACATTAGATTTCTAGATTGAAATTTTTTATTTTTATTTCTAATAAATAAGAAGAGGAAAATGTGTTGAAGAGAATTGATTGATAAGATCTAATTTTGGTTAGTTGAATTAAAAAAAAAAAAAAAAAAATTAGTTTGACTATGATTCTATTATTTTAATTTCGCTTTAATTTGTCTAAGTTTATATTAGTTTGAATAACGAGTGAAGTCTAGGGTCTTGTGTTTCAGTCTAGTTCTAATAAAAAATAGATAAATAAATTAAAAATTGAAAAGGCCAAGGTGTCAAAACTCGTTTAAAATGATATAAGAGACATTCTTCACGTTTTATTTTATTTTATTCTCGTATCCAATGTATTACGTTCACGAGTAGGCGTTTCCCCGAAAATTCGTATCCAATAAGATTTTCGTTTAACAAATACGCAATTTCTGAGGGTACCCTTTTTCTGACACCTCCCCGGGAGCCGTGTTCTCGGCTGTAGGATTCACTGGTGGTTGAATGCTGGCAAAAGTGAATACCAGCTCGACTCTATCAAACACCATTGGATTCTCAGAATCCACATCCGTCGGGGTCAGAAAAATGGACTGGATTATTAAGATTTTCTTAGTAGGTTAATTTTTTACATAGAAAATCTCTTAAGTTAACCTAATACGATGGCGAAATGTTGATATATAAAATGTTATGGACCCCAGTGTAGCATATTACGATTGGGAAATCACAAATACTGCTCAAATTCCCACTGTTGAGATTAACCAATGAAAATAAGTCCGATCCAATGTCTAGAAATCACTAATCAGGCTGATTTTTGGTTTGTAGGTCCACCTAGGGATTGGCCAAACATCCATACGGTCAGAGTCCTCTAATAGTGTGCCACGTAGCTCATATTGTGTCCTGTAACTGGAGCCTATCATTTTAGGGCGGTAACTGGAGCCTAGAAAATGATACCATAATCCTGATGACGTTGTCCTCCCTGGGATCCAGACTGTTGGATGGTCTTCAGGTCTTGTGTGTTGTAAATGATGAGGACCATTAGTGCTCTGGATCTATTGATTCCAGTGGAAAAATATCACTCTGTATCAAAATTTTGATGCAGAAGTCTCTCAAATTGGCATGTGGCATACTCATTCGGGCGCACTGACCTCATGGATGTTTGGCCAACACCTTGGTGGACCTAAGAAATGGGCCATGCATTAAAGGTTTAGCAGGCCCAAAAAGGTGTCACATGTTCGGTATCATAGAACAGCTCGTTGTCGGTACTGGTAACCGATTCCTAACTGCTTCCACCCATTTGAGAACTTGAACAGATAGGGAACCAAAACTGACCCGATGACACCCACCAAACAACATATTGAACCAACGAGTATATGGGTCCACCGTCCACATGTACAGTCCACCTTTCTCATTTTGCAATGAGAAGAAAACAAAATTGGTGGACAAATATTTTACCAGGAAAATAAGTTATCATTTACCGGCAAACGGCGAACAAATTGGTCGTCCCATGAAACACTGTAACGCAAGCAAATGCACAGCCAAACCTGCAAAAAAAAAAAAAAAAAGTCTAAATTTAGGGGCTCTAATGTTAGTTTTTTTCGTATTTGCACGGGATCCAAGTAGACAAATTGATCCAAGGCAGTGGTTGATTTTAATAAATGTCCCAAACTATATTTATTCAAACACGTTTAAAACACCTTTCAAAACGCCACTAGACCGATTAAATAAAAACAAAACTAGGAAACAACGCATCCAAAGATTCTCTTTCATTTTTTTTTTTTATCATTTATGAAACAAAAATATTTATTTTTGCGTAATGAAGATACTAAATTTCTTTATTATTTGTTGGTACTATGAAACTCAACAACCAATGGATGAATTTTGCGGAAAGGGCTTTTAGACTGACTGTCCAGGCTTCCTTCTTTGCACCGCGCGCCTTGGATTTTTTTTATGCATGACATACAAATACAATCGTCAATTTGCATCAATCTGAATCATCCAAATGATGGACTAGACCTTAGATTTGCGATGGGAAAATCTAGTCTGCAAACGTTTGCATACTCAGGAGTAAGTGAGACACGTGTTGAGAGATTTTCAGCTTTTATCAACTCCCGGACGACCAACATACATGAGCAATTCTTGTCCCTCATCAACGATGATAGTGACTCTTATGTATGTTTGTTCCCTTCCTCGGTGGACCAACCAACCAAAAATCAACATGGTTTATAATTTATAACCTTTGGATCTGAGTACTCCCAAACAATGTTTGAATCCCACAGTAGAAAATTAACCAATGAAAAGACTCAAAATCAACGGCTATAAATCACTAATCAGTCTTATTTTCATCTGTCCTCTTATGCTTTTTTTTTTTTTTTGTTGCTCTGCGGCTTCTTAATAAAAGGGAAGACTCTCACACATGTAACGCTTAATTAGGGAACGTTTGTAAACGGTTGCAGACTAGATTTTCCGATAAGCTAAAATCGTCCCACTATTCTAACTTCTAACCAATTGGTCTATGGAATGTTAACGGAGAGCATAGTTCCAAGTCTCCCCGGATCCATCGGCATTAATTCACCGATCCGATCCAAAATGGATGATCAAGTATTAGGTCGTCTTGAGCGTGATGCATTACTGAGACAGTGTTGGATCGTATCGGATCGAGATGGGCGGATTCGGCGGGCACTGTTCCCGAGACGAATCCCAAGATTTTGAACCATGATGGAGAGTCATTTGTCTATATTTCAAATTAAGCCCAATAAGAGAGACGACGAAAGATTGGAGTGAGACATATCTGGTGTTGCGTGTAGAGGTACGCGCTGTTACTCCAATTTTTTGCGGAAATGATTGAACTATAATTTTAGTTTCTTTTCCGGGTGGGTGGACATTAAAAAAAGGGTCAGGCTCAAGGGACCCCCATTTCTGACCCCCTATTTTGATCCGCATCTTGGCGTACCCACGTAGAAGATGAATCAATGGCTGATTTTTGGTGAGGATGATTTCTATGGTGAGGAGATCATCCTTACAAAAATTCAAATCATTCTGATATTCATAGACTGGTTTAGAAGCTGAAGCATTATGGACCGTCGATTTTTACTGTGTAACTTTAAAACCACATTTGGTAGGGTTAGAAATTTCAGAATGGGTTGATTTTTTGTTGGGGTGATCTATATGGTGAGGTTATCATCCCCACCAAAAATCAGCCATTGATTCATCTTCTATGTGGGTACGCCAAGATGGGGGTCAAAAAAGGGGGTCAGAAATGGGGGTCCCTTGAGCCCGACCCTTAAAAAAATCTTGAAAATTATGAAGGATATGATGCACATGAAAGAAATACGTGTCTTTTGCATAAGAAAAAGAGGGGGGGGAGTTGTAAAGTCAAGACTGGCGTGTTGTAGAAACTTTAAATAAAGAAGGTCGGTCTTTGTTTTGTCTAGTGGGATGATGTTTATGTTCACTTTACTATGCCTTCAAGACTCTCTCGTAGAGGAGAGATTCGGAAAACGAAATTATTAACCGAGATGGAACCGTTAAACTCATTACGAAAGTCCTGGAATGGAATCTGAACGTAAAGTCGTAGACTTTTAAGAGGTGGGTCCATTTTCCACGTCAATTTGTTAACGTAACTTCACCCGGTGGCCCCATCCAAGACTCTCTTCCTCGCCTGCCCGATTGGACCGGCACATGACTCAAACAGCACAAATCCAAATAGGAGGAAACCTTGATGGAGAGCAAAGAGTAAACTTCGCTGACCGCCCCCAACATATGAAATTTTTGAAGCAGCCAAGCAGTGGCCAATCACATGTCAGCGGCTTCACTAACCAATAATAAATCTTTGATGACGGATGTCGGCCAAACCACAATATATGCCATGTGGCATGCTTCTCAGAGATCAGAATGTATGGATCTTTGGCCCATTTCTCTGTGGACCCACAGACCAAAAGTCAGCCTCATTTGTGATTTCTTACCATTGGATTGGTGTCGTTTCCATGGGCTGATTTTTTTGGGATAGTCGTCGGATCTCTGTCTGCTTTCAAGTATGTAAGTCCACCTAGGGATTAAACAATCATATGGTGAAAGTTCTCTAAGAATGTGCCAGGTGGCTCATATTAACGTCCGACAACGTTGATGAGGGACGTCCCTCATCAAAGATTTTCTCGAAAAAAAACAGCACTTCCATAACATTCACACCAACTATATCCTCCGTCTTGTTGACGGTCCACACCGCCGCAGTATTACACATTAGCGCCCTTAGAGACCACTGACCGCCTGGATGTTTGGCCTATGATAGGTGGCCTAAATACCAAATATCAGCCTGATTAGTGCTTCCTAACTATTTGATTGAAGTCTTTTTCATGCGTTTATTTTTAACCGTCGAATCAAGCATTGTCTATGGTACTCAGATCCAAAGGCTATAAATCACTAATCGGGCTAATTTTTGGTATGTAGATCCAGCTAGGGACGGGACAAACATCCATACGGTTAGTAAACTCTAAGAGTAGGCCACATGGCTCATACTGTGTTCCCGTCAACAACTTTAATGACGGAGGTCAGACATCAACGTCCGTCATAAAAAAAATTGACTTTTTTTTAAGGATGCGAAAATGACGAGGCGTAAAGCGATAGTGCCGTCTGGGGACTGGGGGGTTGCAAACAAGTCCAAATGTGTTCCTGTTAGAGAACCCTATCTACATTGGACCCACCCACTTATCATCAAAAAACCATTATCACACAGTATGTCACGTGTCACACTCCTACGGGTGCACTGACCCCATGAACGTCTGGCCAACACTTTTGGTGGACCTAGATCAAAACTCGCCGTGATTAGTGAATTCTAGCAGTTGGATTTGTGCACTTTTTCATCATGGGTTTCATAAACAGGCCCACCAAAAATAGTCCTGATCAGTGACTTATAATCGTAGATCTTGGTCCTTTTCATGGTTTATTTTAGCCGTGGGGTTCGAGCATTATTTTGGGGTAAATAAACCAAACACTTGGAAATTAACCACCAATCAGACTGATTTTTGGTCTGTAGGTCCACCAAAGGTTGATCCAACATCCATACGGGTTTTCGTACTCAACAAAACGATTAAATCCAATGGCTAGAATCATTCCTTAAAAAGTACTAAAATATAATCTCTAGAGATTAGCAATCAGGGTGATTTTTGGTTTGTATATACATGCACCAAGTGGTGGGCTAAACATCAATGGGGTCAGTGGGCCTAGAGGGCACCTGGAGTGACAAAAATCGCACAACCTGACGCCCAAAAGCGTCTTGTCTACCTTGTTACATATTTTTCCTTATTTTTTCACATGTGCAGCACGCATTATTTCTTTCTACGCCAACCAACAATTCTTAGGTTGGTGCGCCGTCCCTATCTTTCACCACAGGGGTCTTTGGTTACACATTAGGTCTGCGCATTTAAAAGTAATCTCGTAAAGATCTTCTTGGGCTAAAAGGGGTTAAAGTCTTAACTTCCCGGTCATACCCTTTGGGAGGTAATTCCTTTCTTTACCAGATGGACCCCATTCAGGAGATCACCGACATGATTCCGTTACTGTAAATCAATGGCTTTGGATAATGTGAAAAATTAGTCAGATGGTTCAAAATCTCAGGATCGGTCTTGGGATCGGAGGGCACCAATCCGGATCCGGATCGCCCAAATATTTTTTTTTTTTTTTTTTTTTTTATACTAAGGGTATCCGTTTCTCTTAGAGCAGCCGACTAACCAATGGTACGCGCAAGATTAGTGGATATCTTAATGAGTCCATGAATGGCCTTCTAAAAATGCCACGTAGAACACTTTTTTTTTTGGCCCAACTGACCGCATGGGGATGTTTAATACACCCCTTGGGTAGATATTAGTAAAACTGTGATGACAGGGGCATTTGAGCCACGTGGCACACTCCTAGAGGACTCTGACCATATGGATGTTTTTCCAATCCCTAGTTGGAGGTGAAAACCAAAAATCAGCTTCATTAGGGATTTCAAACCTTTGGATCTTTGCACCTCAAATAATGGTCAATAATGTTCAAATTCGCATGGTTAAGATCAATCCATGAAAAGAATTCCAATTCAACGCCTAGATATTACTAATCGGACTGAATTTTGGTTTTTTGGGCCCACCTAGGAATTGGCCAAACATCCATACGGTCAGAGTCCTCTAAGAGTGTGCCATGTGGCTCATAATGTGCCCCTGTCATCAAAGTTTTACTCGGTAGATATATATAAACACCAAAAATATCCTGATTGTTTATCTCCAACCGTTATATTTTAGCACTTTTTAAAGAGTGATTATAGCTGTCAGATTCAAGTACTTTTTAGATCCAACAGCTAGAAATCATCAATCAAGCTGATTTTTGGAGAGCTAGTCATCGAGAAATTTCCCGTGGTATTGTGATCTTGATTTTCCTAGTCCTTCCAGTCATATTTTGGAGGAAGATGCTAGAGGTTGTCAATTCTTATGGATGGTAAAGCTTTATATTTTCTTACTGTCTAGTAGAAATCCGGCTACACCAATCTTGGATACGTAAATAAAATAAAGCTCTATATAAATGTAAAACCGAAATGGATAATTGGATTACCCTGTCGATAGTTCTATAATTCATAATCATATAATACTGATCCTTTCTAGTCTCCTGAGTCAACAATTTAGGCTCCTATAAACATACGGGATTCTTTGCACATGCCACATATTTTACCCACAAAATATGACATCGATCGATCTTGGTATAAAGGCTAAAGTTTGCTTTCTCCTGACAAGATATCTTTTCGAGAGGGATGGCGGCATGAGGCCTAGTAAATATCCTAACAGGGTCTTTACAAAGTAACATATGGGCATGTAACAATTCCAAGTCAACGCGGCTACTTGAACAGCAAGAGGGTCATCAATCTTGACCATGGTTAAAAAATCACCGTTATAACGGATTCGGAGCTCCCCCGTTATGTTATATACCATTTTAACCTCAGAAAATAACATCTGTATATTGGCCGTTAATTTCTGTTATAACAAAAAATAACAACCGTTATTTTCTGAAAAATTTTGTTAAAAAACTTCAGTTATTTTCCGTTATTTTATGTTTTTTTTTTTCGTTATAAAGTTTATTGAAAATTTAAAATTCGAATCTTGAATTCTGAATTTCGACATCGTTATTTTTCAGTTTTGCTTGTGCGTTACAATCTGTTATAATGGAAAAAACGGTGATGCCCCGGTCCTTTATACCTTAATAGCAGCTTATTTTAAACCTAGATCTTGACATCATCTTAACCTTCATTCAATGGTCGATATTACATGGTTCCGATTGTCTGAAAGGCGTGGATTTTTGGGTTGTTGGCAATGCAAGGGCTGGCACAACATTGGACGGTTGGGATCAATGACCTTGGGTGCTAGTCAATTATTGCGGGACTGTTGAAGTCCACGATCCATTTTTTTCCTTTCTTAAGACTCACCGGTATTTTTTTCCTGTCATCGAGTACAAACTGTGAACAAAACACAAGGATTAATTTGTTATTTTCCTTGTTAAAAGTTAGCAAACCAGACGACCTAATCAAGTAAATACGAAAACCCCACAATTTTCAAAAAAAGAGAGAGCGGTCAAGTTCGTCGGTCAAACTATTCGTTTATTATTTTATGGTACATGGCGGCTCTATTAAGTTTCTAACACAACCTGGTCAGCGTCCACACCAGCTACCAAGAACTCCACCTTTCTTTATTCTTCTAACTCCTTTAAATACGTTAGACTCCATTGCCTTGGCTACAACTTGCAGTAGTAAGAACAACAACAACAACACATTCAGAGGGAGAGTTGTTCTGAGTAGAGATCTGTAAGGCAGCCATGGGTGAGGTGGTAGAAGAAGGTTCGGTTCCGGTAACGCCAAGACCGGCGACGGTGGCACCTACTCCGCCCATCTCGGCTCCTCCCTCTCAATTTCATTCTCCGTCCTTGAGTCGATCACCACTCCTCGAATCAGCTCCTCCATCAGCTCCCAAGACCCCGAGAACCTCTAGAACTCCACGATTTATTACCCCTTTGGCAAGCCCAATGAGGAGAGTGATCCACATGACGAAACTCGATCCTCATGATGCTTGGCTTCCTATCACTGAATCGAGAAATGGCAACGCCTTTTATGCTGCCTTCCATACTCTGTGTTCTGGGATTGGAATTCAAGCCCTTATTCTCCCTGTCTCCTTCACTATCCTTGGGTGGTAAGCAAATAATCTCTACTTTTAATGCAATTATGAGTCAACTCAGTCTCATCGAGCTTCAAACTGGTCCTTCTTTCAAATGACTAAATTCCTTCTCTTTTTATTTGGTGGCAGGACTTGGGGAATTATATGTTTGTCGCTGGCCTTCATATGGCAGCTTTACACCCTATGGGTACTGGTTCAGCTCCATGAAGCAGCTGATGGGACGCGCTACAGCAGATACCTCCAGCTTTTCATTGCAACTTTTGGTATGTTTGGTTACAACGTTAATTTTGTGCTGTCTAATATTAGCCAGTCCAATAACTATTTTTGGAAATTTGGGTTACAGAGTTAACCTTGAAACCAAACAAGTCTATGGATTTCAAAGTTAGTCTTGTTTGTAAAGATAGCAAAGTTTAGTGGGTCCCTTTGAACCCAAGAAATAAGTAGAACACATGCATCTAGATCTGTTTTATTCCTTGGGCTAGATCTGTTTGGATCAACTTGTGCCAAATTAATTTATTTAATAAGATCAACCATTTTTTCAAGGGATTCTTTTATTAAAATAAAATTTCTTTTTTAATATACTACATGAAAAAAAAAATGGTGTCACATGGCATACATAGATGTGTAAATCATGTGCTTCATATATTGAAAAATTAAAAATATATACTGATGAAATCATGAAACGTTTCAGGTAAAAAGCTAGGGAACTTGCTTGCTGTATTCCCAATCATGTATCTATCAGGTGGCACGTGTACCGCCCTGATCATCATCGGTGGATCAACGATGAAAACTTTCTTCCAGATCGTATGTGCGGTCACATGCCATGCGAAACCATTAACGACTGTCGAGTGGTACTTGGTTTTTACCTGCGTGGCCATTGTTCTTTCTCAGCTGCCCAACTTGAATTCCATAGCTGGCGTTTCGCTAATTGGCGCCATCACGGCCGTGGGGTATTGTACGATAATGTGGCTAGTGTCTGTTACCGAGGGTCGGATCCCGGGTGTATCTTACAACCCAGTTGTAGCGGACTCCGAAATTGAGAGGCTATTCACCACCCTCAATGCACTTGGGATCGTTGCTTTTGCTTTCAGAGGACACAATCTTGTTCTTGAGATACAGGTAACTACCCTTTTCTATATCAACCCAAAAATATTTATTTTTCATTTATATTTGCTTAATAAATGCTAAGATTTATGCTCAATTATATACCCAAAGATCGGACTGATCAAAGGATCTCAACCATCTGATCAGGTAGTGGCCCAGGACGTACTGATAGCCAGTGGGCCACTAGTACCAGGGGTATAAGGAGCATAGTCTTTAATACACGTTGAATCATATATGTTTTCATTTGACTTTAATATATGGACTGACTACGTGGGGCAATCTATTATTCTATTTTTGGCCGCCAGATCATATTTTGAGTCTTTAAGTTTTGTATTGACTTTAATAAATTAATTAGGAACGTTGACTATTTGACCGTTTACGTGTTGTCGTGAACAAGCTATGTTATGAAATTCAACCTCGTCTCAATTACCAAATGCTAAAGCATTATGAGTTTTAACTATATGGCCTTGGATCACAGCCATCAAATAAAGATCAGACGGCTGCATTTTTTTTTTGGGATAAGCAAAGGTTGCACTTTTATAGATACAAAATATGGAGTACATTTTTATGTGGACCCTTCCTTTCAAATCACGTGGGACCAGCTATGTCATGTACAGATGGCAGCACCAGAAATAGCTCCACATAGAAAAAGGGTCCACATTAAAAAAATTACTCGGGGCTTAAATATAACATCCAATTTTCATTCTTGTTAGTAATTTGGGGTAATTTACCCATATAATACGCAAATTTTATGAATTATTAGAAAAAATCAAAAAAAAAAAAAAATGTATTATACAGATACTCGGTAAAATTCATGAATTATACGATGAAACGTATTATATGCATAATATACATGATTTTTTTCTGAATTATTGAAAACTAATTAATTAACGTAATATTTTGTTGCAGGCGACAATGCCATCAAGTGAAAAATATCCCTCGCGCGTGCCGATGTGGAGAGGGGTGAAGTTTGCTTATACAGTCATTGCAATGTGCTTATTTCCCCTTGCAGTAGGTGGCTATTGGGCTTATGGACACTTGGTAAGCACTGAAATTACTAATTGGTTATCGCTTAATTTGTTGTCAAAGATGAAATTAAATTTAATTATTATCATATAAAAAAAAAAAAAAACTTAAAAAAATCATGGTTTGATTGCAGATACCAGAGAACGGTGGGATGCTAACCGCTATCTACCAATTCCATGGACGTGATACCTCGAGGTTTATTTTGGGGCTAGTAAGTTTACTAGTTGTGATTAATGCACTAAGCTCATTCCAAATCTATGGCATGCCGATATTCGACCACATGGAGCACAGATACACGAGTAGGTTCCACAAGGCATGCCCATGGTGGGCTCGATCAGCATCACGGGTCTTGTTTGGGTTTATATGCTTCTTCATAGCTGTGGCTATACCGTTCTTGGGAAGCCTGGCAGGTCTGATTGGAGGGCTCGCGTTACCGATCACGTTAGCTTACCCGTGTTTCATGTGGATCAAAATAAAGAAACCTGAGCGATATACAGTAATGTGGTTTGCTAACTGGGGATTAGGAATCTTAGGCATGGCTCTGAGCGGTCTGTTGATTGCGGGTGGTGTGTGGGTTGTGGTCGACACTGGTATTAAAGTTAGCTTCTTCAAGCCTCACTAACTTAGCGGAGTGGATAAAAATGTGTTCATTTCCAGCAAAAATCATAAACTTATTTCGTCTGCCTTTTTTATTTTTTTTAATTACCCAAAAAGAAAGAAGAATGTATAATTATTTTCCCTTCATTTCCAATAATTTCAGTTATATTCATTTCTTGCGTCTGCGTGGTGTGCGTGTGCGTGTGCGTGTGCGTGTGCGTGTGCGTGTGCGTGTGCGTGTGCAAGAGAGAGATTTTGGTACCTGGCTAGAGAGGGTGTTTGGTTGCAAGGAGATATCAAACTCTATTCAAATAGATTTATTCATACAAGTGTAAACCGTTGTTTTCCAAGAGTATGTATAGTTTTCTCATGTGAGGACTCTTTTTCCAATCCCCACCGTTAACTCTGTTTTTATAACTATCTCATCTTTAACCATCGATTCAGACACCCTTGCTCGTGTGACCATCAACTGTTTAAGCATTGATCAGACAGTTAAGATTATCTGATCAGGTATAAATAGGGATGTAAACTTGGCGCGCTCCGATATACATCCTTAACGGGCTTGGGCTTGGGCTTGGGCTTGGGCTTGGGCTTTGAGTTTTAACCTGTGGCCCGACCCAACCCGTCAACATCATGGGCTTTGGTGGTCCGGCTCACATGGCCTGGCCTGCAAAATGCCCATAACAAGCTGTGAAGCCCGCCAAAGCATTTTTATTTTTGGGCTTTTTTTGCTTTACTCCCTTTATTGATGCAATTGGCATCTCACCCAATGTTTTTAAAATATTTGCGTCTCACCCTTTGACCATGGTCAACGTCGTTGACTATAGACGGTCTCTGGATATAATGACCTTGGGTGAGACGCAATTATTTTAAAAAACATTGGGTGTGATGCAAATTGCATCAATAAAGTAAGGGGGACAAGTAAAAAATCCTTTTCTTTTAGGTTTTTTTTTTTTTTAAGGATTGTGAACTATAAAAGGAACTGATCACCTTCACAGGTTAAGCAAGCGTGGCACACTCTTAGCGGTCACTAACGGTACGGATGTTGGGCCCATCGCTAGGTGGAGCTACATACCAAATATCAGCCTGATTAGTGATTTCAAACCATTAGATCTTTGTTACCCAAATGATGCTCAAATTCTATAGATAAAATCAACCCAAGAAAATGACTCTAATCCAATGTTTAAAAATTAACAATCAAATTAATTTTTGGTCTGTAGGTCCACTTACGGTTGGACCAAAAGTAAATGAAGGTTTTGAGCTCGCAATCCTCAAACAAAAAAAAAAAAAAATCCTAAAAAATAAGAAATTTTTTGCTTGTCCCCCTTATGTTTTTAAAATATTTGCGTCTCACCCAAGGTCATTATAATCATTAAAAAAATATTGGGATGTCCATCCGGAGACCGTCTATGGTCAACCATGTTGACCATGGTCAAAGGGTGAGACGCAAATATTTTAAAAACATTGGGTGAGATACAAATTGCATAAATAAAGTAAGGGGGTAAAGCAAAAAAGCCCTTTTATTTTTTATTAAGTATAAGATATATTGAGGAAAGCAATGGAAAGGCCCAGGAATTGAAATGTTAGCCAGGCCAGGGCTGGCTCGACCGGCAGTGACCTGGACGGGTTTACACCTCTAGGTATGAATTGTACGATTGCGCATCCTCTCAATCAATTCTATAAGAAGAGTGGGTGACGAAATGGAAAGCAAATGAAGAGAGAGGTACTGTCGGGCATGTTCGGTTGTAGGGGAAGCATTGGAATGTAACAACTCTGGATGAAACGAAAGGACGGCGAAAAAATAAAAATTAATGGGGCACTGAAAGCCACAATCTGCTTCAGAGGGACACGTCAGGGATACCCATTGACACCCCCCCTATATGCTTAGGTGGTCCAATAGAGTGGGGATCCTGTCCAGCATCCCATAAGAAAATTTATGGTCTAAGGTGTCGTTTATATGAGTGGACGTCGCACGTATAAATATCAGAACTGATGAGATTGCCACTTTGAAAATGAAGTTCACCTTCTAGCTAGGGTTCTTATAAGCTCCACTTGCACTTGGATGCTTAAAGTGTCAATGGTCAAATCTTTCATTGTATAGAGAATAATTCTCTCTACGTAGGGGGGGAAAAAGGTACAATTTCCCCACTATATTGGGGTAAAATGGACAGCATCACCCATTGACGTACCCCTAGATGATTAGGTCCAATAGAGTGGGATACGTGCATACATCTCCCAACAGCATCACCCATTGGCGGACCCACATAGAAGGTGAATCAATGGCTGATTTTTGGTGATGATGATCTCCCTGTGGTGAGGAGATCATCGTCACAAAAATTTGAATCATTCCGATATTTGTAGACTGGTTTAGAAGTTGAAGAATTATGGACCGTTTATTTTTTTGCTGGGGTGATCTATATGGTGAGGATATCCTCACCAAAAATTACACATTGATTCATCTTCTATGTGGGTCCGCCAAAATGGTCGTCAAAAAAAGTTGTCAAAAATGGTTGTCCCCCAATCCCGACCCTTCTTAGAAATCACCTAAACGTTGTGACAGAAGTTCTACTCCATTCATAGGGTTAGTGGGCCCAAAAGAATATACCACGTCTCATCTTCTGGCATCGTTAATTTGCATGAGTCTACAACTTTTTACACTGTTGAGGCTGACAGGAAAAACCCTTAACAGTAACGTCGGAGGAAACCTTCCAAAATGAGACTCAACCCACGACCTCCCACAAGAGGATGTGATACATTAGTAGGTTCCACATAGGGGTGTCAACGGTTCGGTTCCTAAGAGATGGTCAAAACCAGAACTAACGGTTAGGTTCCAACGGAGGCCAGATCCAAAACTATCGGTTCCGGTCCTTAACAATTCGGTCAAAATGGAGGATCTGACACCGGAATCGATTATGTAGTTTATGTCGATTCCAATCTTGGTTTTGAGTATATTGGGTCCAATCTTGATAATACGAGAATTTTAACACTATATTTATATATTGGTTCCGGTTCTTAATGGTTTCAATTCCATATTAAACTAGCCCAAACCAGAACCATTATTTTTTGTTTGGTTCCGATTCTGATTCTTTTTTAATCGGTTCCTAAAAATGTAGAACCGGAATTGGTGTTTCGGTTCTGATTCAGTTCTGATAAAATGAATAAAATTGACAACCCTAGTTCCACAAGACATGCCCATGGTAAGTTCGCTCGGCATCTCGAGTCAAGCTTGGATTTATGTGTTTTTTCGTAACTGTGGGTTGTTGGTATTATACACGGAAAACAATATAAATCAATAATACTAAGGGTCTTCGGATTCGAATCGGATAAAACAAATAATTTGGTAAACAACAAAACATACTCGGATTTGCTTAATCCAATCTTTTGCGAAGCATCATCTCGAACCATGTGTAGATAGGTTCTCCACCCCTACTCTCTTACGTACACTTTGACGATGGGAACATTTTTCTCAAGAGAATAAACTATCGTGTCTAGAGAGTGGGGATGGTCACCTTCCTTATATAAGGGTGAAACCTTTTCTCTGCCTGTTTTAGATAATCGATTCCCTAAATAGATATCACTTTAGGGTTATGATAGGGTGCATCCCTAACCCATCAAACTTGATGCTAGGATTCACATGGATTACATATGTGGGTTCCAATCTATCTTCATTATGTGAATAATCCACAATCTAATTTTTTTATTAAAACCACACATGTTAGAGGTCATATAATTCTTTTACTAAAAAATAATAATGTTCCAACAATTTCCCACTTAGCCTTTACATATACTGATAGTAAGTTTAGAAAACAATTCGTTCAATTGCAATATTTTGAATAGACAAATGTATTCTTTCAAATAATTGATTTTCAAAAGAATTTAGATTATCTTTAACTGTTACTCTTATTTTGAGATACTGCTAATAGTGGATCATTGATATAACAAAGTGCTCATTAATCGGCCCTAAGACAATTTTATGGTCTCAAACTAGCACTACCAATGAACTCAGAAATTTACCGTTATGTGATTTTTCTTATGTGATTTTTCTTTTGTGATATTAGGATAACGTACACTCATCAATGTAGTATGAATGTACATTCTCATAGTGTTTACTTTAATACTCATCGTATGTCATTTCAATATCTTACTAACAATCCACGATATGATGTCTCATCACCTTTCTATCTAGAATTAAGGCTTCATCAACATGATATTCAGGCATGTTTAGTCCAACTATTTTTCAAAACTTCACGAGTACATCTAACTACTCACAGGCAATAAGAATAACGTAAATACACTATAGAACAAGAACACGCATAAAATGACTCAACTACTCCTAGTGATTTGGCCATACTCTAGACATCTAAAATGATAAGTTTCGCAACAATCTCTACATACTTCGATGGATAACAAGATCTATAACCCTTCGACGTCTCAAGGTACCTAATAAATTAATAGTTATAGTTGTTGTAATACCCTGAACTTTTCAGAATATTTTAAAATTTTAAATTATTATTTTACTTATATTAATGATATTTTATTAATAAATATTAGTATTAATGCTTGATTGCATGTTGTTTGAGTTAAAATTAATAAGGTGGGCCTTTAGGGTTCAATTTAAAAACTTTTTAAGCCTGAAATAATCTTAATTAAAGTCTAATTAATACAAATAGACTTTGGCCCATTTATACCTCATATTCAACTTAAAATAAACTTTTTAGTAGGTTTTTAAAAGTAATGAAAAATCACTTTTAATTTGAAATCAAATAAAAAACCTAGTTAGATAATAATTTTTTTGAGAGATTCTCATATAATATCTTTCAAAAGCCCTAAACCATACTATTAGTTAAACTCTGATTGATTACAACCCTCCACTAACCTTAGATCCAAGGTCAAGATTTGACCTTCCAAAAATTTAAACAAAATTCAAACCCTAAATCTACTCACATAATTTATTTAAGTGAAACTTTAGAAACTCTCACACCAATACATAGTCATATTGAAAAATAAACCCATCTCGCTTTTTTCTTATCTTTTTTATTGATTTTTTTTCAATTTTGTGAAGCATTTTGAAACATCAACAAAAGATTATGATAGATATCATTTTCACGATTCCTTCAATATTAGTAATAGACTGATAAGCATGTTTTGATTGATAAGCTATACCGTAGTATGTGCATGATTTTGATGTTGATAACTTATTCTATATTTGAGATTTTCTATGTAGATATTATAATTTTAGTAGACATGCATTCATATTTAATGTTCCAAAACAATAAAGCAAGTTGGGAGTAAATTCTCTAGGGAAAAAAATTCAAAAATCCTAAGAAGACTCTTTGTACGAATGAATAAAGAGACTCTGTATGGGTTGTGTATTTTGAAATTTCCATGTTAACAAACTCATTACGATCATAGTATTATTGCTTGACAATTTAATTTATTTAAATATATCATTATATCGTGTATTATTTGAATTATGTTTTGGCATATCTTATATTATTTGAATTATGTTTTGGGGTGAAAATCTCGAGTGAGCGTTTAACTCACTCCTATATGCATCATTTCAAATTTTATTGATCCTAGTGAGAATAATTTGGAGGAATGGGACTGACTGATGAATGAAGATTACCAAGAGATTTTTAATTTTTATTATTTTAATTGATGTAATAGATTTTAAATATACATTGTTAAATTTTAGATTGATTAAATATCGAATCTAAAAATTTTTGGATCAGTGAATAGAACGTTTGTAATTTTGGTACTTTTAACAATTGGATTATTTTATATAAATTTTTAAGGCAGATTTTTAGAATGGATTTAAATTTTTAAAAATAGCAAATGTTATTTTTAATCAAGATTCCTTTATAAAAATTGATTCTTTCTAAGTATAGAATAAAACCCTAAAAAGAAAATAATTTTTTGATCAACTTTGAATATTGACTAAAAGTTGACTATTTACTGTAAATCGCAAAAAATAAATTTCATATACCTATCAAATGAATGATTTAGTTTAACCGTCTTTACAGAAGTTTAAAATAATTTTTAAATAATTATAGTCATCCTAACCAATAATTTTTATGAAAAATAAATTTAACTCTTATTTTAGGTAAAGTACCGTTAAATCGCGAAAATTTAATTTAAAAAACATATCAAATGGTTAAATTAACAAAAGCGCATTTACAAAAGTTGTTTAATCGTGATTCTAAATCCCTAGATCTTGATTGACTTTGTTCTTTCTCCTCACACTTCTCTTCCGACGAGTTTTATAAGCAGCCGACGTCCACAACAGGCTGACTGCTGACTTGATCGTCAGAGTGTCCCTGGCAGGTATTCAACCCATCCAATGCATGAATCTCAAGGCAAGAACTACATTGGAAGCACTACACACATCAACAAACCCAATCAGGTTCTCGACGGCCACTTCTATTCCTCAACAAGCAACTAACATTTTGTGCAGGTGTTCGTTGATCGAAGAAGATAAGCCCATCAATCCGTTAACTCAATCGCGATGCGTGGATTAGATTCATTGAGGATTGTGCGAGCAAGATTCGATATTTTGCCCCCATAGTAAGGTATCAGTAAAAGAGTGGTTGCACGATGAGATCACTACTTTGACATTGAAGTTCAATTTCTACGGTTCTTATAAGGCCACTTGGAGTTGGATGCTTAAAGTGTCCAACACTGATAAGGTGGTGAAAGGTTGAATGTTGAGAGATACATGTCACCTAAAGGGAATATTTTCTCCTTTGAGAGAGAGAGAGAGAGAGAGAGTTGCCAAGGTCTCCGGGTTTCTTATGTTAGAGAAAAACTAATCAACAAACGATATGTTACGTGGAACATTCTTAGAGACAACTGACTGTATGGTTGTTTGGCCACCCTTCGGTGAGTAAAACTTTGACGATAGTCACGTATAATCGAGACAGCCAATGAGTTCTTGGCACATACCACAAGTGCTTTTAGCCACGTACTCATGTGAGTGTTTTTTATTTTTATTGCAAACGTGAAAAAGTACTCCGGGTACGTGTTGAGAACTCAATGACATGTGAACCTTACAAACTAAAATCGGTCTGTTTGGTTATTTTCTAGCCGTTCTAGTGGAGTATATATATCCCAAATAATGCTTGAATCCCACGGCTAAAAATCAATACATGAAAAGACTCAATCTAACAGCTAGAAGTGTCATTGGTCTTAAAGAGTGTGCAACGTGGCACATATATACAGCTATTACTGACATAATAATTCTCTCAACATCGTAGAAGAAAGTGGACTTGGGTACAAACAATTCAAACCTTGTCATGGTGTGAGCCTATGAATGCTTGGCCCATTCCTCTGTGAGCCTACCACCAAAATGTTGGGAAGAAAGAACAATAAACAAGCAATCAAGCAAAGATGCAAATAAACTGCAACACAGAGATTTACGTGGTTTCCTATAGATTGAGCGTCCACGGATCCACACCGATTCCACTATACTCTAGGGCAAAAATAATACACACAGTATAAGATTGAAATTATCGTCTCTCACCAACAGGGGTATATATAACCCCAAGACGAAATTAGGATTTCCATATATCTATGTGAGAATTACGGAAAAGCCCTCAGAAAAAAGTCCTCCCAAAATCCTCAAGAATCATCGGAATTGTGCCTTCATGTACAGTGCTTCAAGAATCATCAGTCTCTACATAACACAACACAAAAATCATCATGATTGGTGATTTATAGCAGTGGCCGATCCCATTCTTGACCAGGCGATCTGGATTAGGAATGGAAGCCACCGATCTGAACGATATCAGGGTCATCTCGCCGAACTGAATGATATTTGGTCGATGTGGATCAGGATCTCCGATCCCGAGATTTTGAACCATGCACAGTACACTTACACCCCAGGATAGATTTGTGGTTGCAACCAAACATCCTCCAGTAGCGAAAAAAAAACTAATTTAGGTTTCTTTTCTATTTTCCAAATAAGCAACAGGGACAGTGAAAAAACAGTGGGTGCCATGAAAGCAAAATGGGTTGATTTTGTCCGAAACAGTAGCGATCCCGCAAAGCATCCCATATGGGTAAGGTGCGCTCTGTCCAAAAGTAGAGGGAGACAAAGGGCACGCATAAATTTCAATACGCATGACAGCGCCACTTTTGACCACTAAAGTCGTGTAAATCTTACTCACCACCGACCACCCACAATATAAGCCAGGTGGCAACATCTTAGAGAACACTGATCATATAGATGTTTGGTCAATCCCTAAGTGGATCTATAAATCCAAAATCAATCTGATTTCTAAGCTTCAGTTGAAAATCATTTTCATGGGTTGATTTTAACCGTAGGAATTTGAGCATTATTTACCATTATTTGGGTACAAAGATTCAGAGGTTTCAAATCACTAATCAGATTGATTTTTGGTTTGTAAGTCCAATTAGGGATTGACCAAACATCCATACGGTCATTGTCCTCCAAGAGTATACCAGGTGGATCATATTATAGGTGGTCAGGGCTTCCTTGACCTTTGGTGGTCAAGCAAGTTTTACTCATTAAAGTTCACCTTCTAAAAGTCCTCGAAGTAAAGAAACTTCACCATCTAGGGTCGCGATGTAAAAAGCTCTAGCTTAATCCGAAAGCGTAAGCAAGAACCTTTTTTTTACTCTCCGCTGCCACCTGGGACCAACCGACCTTATGGATGTTTAGCCCACCCCTTGATAGACATTCATACAAAAAATAAGCTTGTTTGATCATTTTTAGCCCGTTGGTTTTTACTAAAACTGATGGCTACAGATTACCAATCATGCTAATGTTTGGGGTGTATATCCACCAAGGGATGGGCTAAACATCTATGCAGTCGGTGGGCCCAGATGGCAGTGCTGAGTAACAGACATGGTGCTATCTTACACTTTTGGATTAAGCTACAGATTGTTTCATCGGCAAAAAATTTAGATGCAGAGGACTCTGGATGCAGAGTGGTCTCGTAGCCTTACATGACTAATATTTTTGGGCGCACTAGCCGCATGGATGTTTACCCCACCCCTTGGTGGATACGCATACCAAAATTCAGCTTGGTTGATAATTTTTAGCCGTTTGATTAAGTGCCTAAAAATATGAAAAAAAAAACATGCTTCAATCCAACGGCTACACTCAATCCTAAAAAGGTGCTATAATCTATGGCTAGAGAAAATCAATTAGACTGCTACGTATATATATTCACCAAGGAGTGGACTAAACATCAATGCGGTTAGTGGGCCCCCAAAAATGAGCTTTGTAGGGCCATGAGACCCCTCTCCATCGAATGCATCCAAAATCCTCTGCATCCAAAAAATTTCCGGTACATCCCCACCCTATTTTAATAGGATAGTGAAATGTGGACTGATAAGAGACACATGCTGCCTAGGGATTGCTAATCCACTGACCACATGGCTCATAGCTCATTTTCTAACCACTTTGATGTTGAGCTCTCCCATTGGTGACTATAAATAATAAAAATCACTTTTATTGATGATTTCTAGCCGTTGGATTCAAAACCTATAAAAGCATGCTTGAATTCAACATCTAGAATCAATCATAAAAAATTGGTAAACATCCGTGTGGTGAGCCCAAAAAAATGCTCAACGTAGGATTAGGGGTGTCAACAGGTCGGTTCCAATTCTTATCCATTCTGATTCTCAAAATGATTGATCCGGAATTGATTATATAGTTTGTCGGTTCTGGTTTCGGGTATATTGGGTCCAATTTTGATAATATGAGAGTTTTAACACTATATTTACACATCGATTTCGGTTCTTATCGATTCGGTTCTGATTCCCATCAGTTTCGGTTCCATATTAAACTACTCAGAATCGGAACCATTATTTTCGGTACAATTTCGATTCTTTTTTAATTGATTTCCAAAAATGTAGAACCGAAACCGGTGTTCCAGTTCCTATTCGGTTCCAATTAAACGGATAAAATTGACACCCCTATGTACCATGATAGTCCTCTGCATCTAACTACAAGACGAAGAATTTAGGAAGAATCATGATCTCCTGATATAGTTCTTGAGCGTGCAACAACCGTTGGATTTAAATGATCCACCTTTGAATTAGATTTCAGTTTTAAATATTATTATACCCCTCTTCTATTTATTTTTATTTTTTTATTAAAAAAAATAGGTTTCTTCTCCCTCATTTACAAAAGGATGTCTCTATGAGCACCCACGTCTTTAAGCTAGAAACACACATAAAAACATAGGAGTTTGGACCAAAATACCTCGATGTTTTTAGTTTGGGCACCCACCTGCTCTCTCTCTCTCTCTCTCTCTCCTGCACTATCTCTCTCTCCATCCTACTGTCCTCTCTCTCTTTCTCAGTAATGGTCGAGAGAAGGACGAAGGAGGTAGGTCCGATGGCCATCGACCACAATAAACTTTATCAGTGTTTTCTAAGCGTTGGATTGAAGTCATTTTCGTGGATTGATTTTAACTGTAGGAATTGGAGCATTATTGAGTGTTATTTGGGTGCAAAGATCCAAAGCTTGTAAATCACTAATCATGCTGGATTTTGGTTTGCGGGTCCACCGAGGGACTGGCCAAACATCCATACGGTGAGCGCCCTCTAATAGTGTTCCTTATGGCTCGCATGGTGAGCTGTGATCGGCTACGCTCATAGTAGGGTTGGCAATGGATTGGATCAAATCTGAGATCCGATCGGAAAAAATTAGGTCCGGAACTTTATTTTTTGTTATCGGATCGGTTCTAGATCACAGATTGCCGATCCAATCTCTTATCGGATCGCTACCGGATCGACCTTGTCCCGATCCGATAAGACCCGATATCTATACTATATATAATATATATATTATATAGATATATATTTAATTACATAAATTTATTTAAATATATACCTAATGGGATTATAAATGTACATATATTATAAACACATAAGATCAGATCGGGACCCGGAACCGATCTAATCATATCGGATCGGTTCCGAAATTGGATTTTATTGATCCGGTCGGGTCCGGATCAATTAGAAATCTTATCGGATCGGTACCAAATCAGTACCAATCCGACTCGTGGTTCAGACGAACATTGATCAATGGTGACCGAGTCTGTGTCTGTCTTTGAAGATTGGAAAAAGATGCAAGAAGGTAGGTATAGCGATTTTTGTGACGCACCGCTGCCCTCTGGGCCCATTGATTAAGAAAGCATGACGAACAAAAGGTGACGTCACGCAAAACACGCCACGAGCGCCACCAGGGTACCTTGCCCTTAGAATATTTTTTTATCAAATCATGGGCCCCACTTCCACATATATAGACGGCGAGAAAAATTTGACTTAGCTTTTGATCTGACGTTCTGGATGCACCTAAAACACCACGTGGCATAATCTTAGATCTAATGACCGCACGGATGTTTTAAACATTCCTAGGTGAACCCACATACCAAAAATCATCCACATTAGTGTTTCCTAGTCATTAGATTGGAATCATTTTCATGGGTTAATTTTCAATCGTGGGATTCGAGAATTATTTCGGGGCTACAATCTAACGCCAAGAAACCACCAATCATGCTGATGTTTGATATGCAGGTCCATCTGGGGATGTTTCACAAATCCGTACAGTCATAGATCTCTGAGAGTGAGAGTGCCACATAACATTTTATTGCGCTAGGATAAAAAAATACTTCTCCATAGACGGCACTGTTTAGTGGGATCCTTTTTTGGTGACGCGTTGCGTGGGGCAACACTTTTCTTAAAGGAAGGTTCGTCACGGGGAGACGTGTCAAGGCAGACTTGTTGATTTTGATTTTATAGGAAAAAAGCAAGAAGTTTCAATTAAAGCAAATTAGCCGGCGTATTAAAAAGGATATTCAGGTGTTTCCAAGATCAAAAGGCGTAAATTCTCGTCCAGGCTCTCTCGAGACAGCTGAGGCCCATGAATATTTTGGCCCTGGATATCAACACGATTAGTGATTTTCTGACCGTCGGATTTAAGCACTTTTTCATCATGCATGACGAACTTGTGTTGATTTTTTTTTTATAGAGTGAGCCACGCGGCAGTTTGATGGATTTTCCCGTCATAATTTTAAAGCCATTATTATGCTTTGCCAAGGTTCGTAGGTCCCACCAGACCAAATGGAATCCGAACGTGGAAGACAATCCTCATGCCTCATGGGTCAGATACTGAGGTTCTCCTTTTTCTTTCTTTTGTATCCATATTTTATATCAACGACGAGATTGTGTTCCCATCTTTCCTCACACTTTATGTGAAAATGAGACGTCCACACTCACAAACAAACCTGCTCTCTTTCAGTGCTCTTCTCTATATTGTAAACTGGACCCACCAGCTACAAACCCATTCATGGTTCATGGGTCCTACAACAAACACATATAGCCCCACCAACTTTCAATACAGGCCGTTAACTAGACCAACAACCATCACACGATTCACACTTACCAATTAACATTTACCAAGCACGTTACCAACACGGAGGCTGGATCGGTGGGCTCTGATCCCGATCCGGATCGGTCCGATCCGGAATGAAATGTAGGTCTCATTAATCTTCATGGATCTAGGCCCTACCATTCCATTCCCAAATTATGTTTATGGTGGAAATTAACGATCTTCCTTGTTTGAAAAAGAATGGAATATATGCTTTTAAGTGGAAAAAGGCCGTGAGGTTTTGGTGACTTTGACTCAGCCTCCACCGAGGGGGGTCCAAACGAGATACAAAAAAGTATGGTTTAATTATAATCAGTATCCATTACTTTTGAAAATCGAAGTTGAACCATAAATGGACCGCACACAATGACAATGTCCACGGACCCCGAACCATGTGATCAACAAAACGACACCACTTTTCACCATAACCATAGACCCCGGACCAAGTGAGATCATTATTCTGTTTTATTTTACTTTATTTGAATGGTTATAGCTGGCTGGACTGGAGTCCTGGACCCCACAAATTTGTACACAATGAGGTGCTGGCACCATCTAAAAAGGACAAGGTAGGGTCCACCCTGCCATTGCTCTGTCACATTAAAGTCAAAGACTCCAAAGTGAGCCAATTATAGCAATTTTTTTTTCCCTTTTTTTGTTCAATTTGAACCATGGTTTTAAAAACGGCCGTTTAAACGGTAACTCCCCATGCCCGTTTCCGTTTAAACACAGCAATGGCAGGGTGTGCGAATTATAGCAATTTTTTTTTGGGTCGTGATGTAACAAGGTATACCTGAGATCTTTTCATTTGCAGAAGCGGCATTTTTGGTAGTCACCGCTGACATCTGGGCCTACTGACCGCATGGATGTTTAGCCCACCCCTTAACGGACATTCATACCAAAAATCAGCTTGTTTAATGGTTCTTAGCCGTTCGTCTTAGTACTCACAAAATGGTTGCATTCAACGGCTATAAGAACGCCTTAAAAAGTGTTAAAATCTAATGGTTATAGATTACCAATCAGGGTGATTTTTTGTCTGTATATCCACCAAGGGGTGGGATAAACATCCATGCGGTCAGTGGGCCCAAATGAAAGTGGTGACTACCAAAAATGCCGCTTCCGCAAATGAAACAGTTAAAGGCAATCGTCTACCTTGAGGCAAGGCCCACTCGTATGCTTTTCGGGGTTTCTAAGTGTAATAATGCGGCCCTGTATTTCTATCAATTGGTCATTTCATATTTATTTGAACAACTACTTTAGTCTAAAATCTTAAGCTGTTAGAGGGAGGCGTAACAATGTATATCAAATGGTCCACAAGTCTAACACAGGTTTAGTGCTGACCGCGCAACTAAACAACACCCCCTCTCAGCACCTAGCCGGGGACTTGAACCTGCAACCTATTAAGACCTCCCTGCTCTGATATGATAGGCAAAATGAGCCAGGATTTTGGTCAAAGGGGTACAATCCAATCCTTGTAGTATATAGTGAGTGTACCCTACCCTTTCTTGGCCACCACCACTAAATGTGGTTTAGTTAGCCCATAACACCCTCCATGATAAGGGAGTAAAACTTTGAGGACTGGGCCCTATTATCAAAGGAGATGACAGGGCCGCAATTCTGGCACGTGGATTTTGTATAGGCTGACCACCTCGGCCTCACCACAGAGGTACTAGGTAACACCGAGGTTTAAAGGGGACCGTTATAACGATATAAGGGGCTGGGGGAGTTTCCATTTTTTCCGTTATAACGAAAAAACGCTCAAAGGCAAAAACGGAAAAATTGGGAAAAAAAAAGGAATATAACAAAAAAATGGCGCTGAAATTCAAATTTTGAATTTCAAATTTTCAAAAATAGAAAATAACGGAAAAAATGGAATATAACAGAAAAACTAAACAGAAAATAATGGTCGTTTTTTTCACAAAATTTTTCAGGAAATAACGGTTGTTATTTTCGTTACAACGGAAACTAACGGCCGTTATTTTTTGGGCATTTTAACGGTCCATAATGTAATGGGGTAGGTCCAAATCCATTATTTTCGTTACAACGGTGGTTTTTTAAACCTTGGTTAATACCACAAACATATCTAAAGTGGTGTACTCAGTGCTTTTTGCCGAGTGCTTTTTGCCAAAACGCTTACCTGGGTACGTGTGTGGTGGGTGGTCAGCCCTTACAAAATCCATGTACCGAGGACTCTCCTTCGATGACAGCCCAGTCATCAAAGTTTTACTCGTTAAGCTGGGGTACGCGTCAAGTTTGGATGCCAATGCATGGTTTTAAAAACGACTGTTTAAACGGTAACGCCCCAAGCCCATTTCCGTAAAAACCGTTTAAACACGTTTTATCAATTTTGAATAAAACGGCCGCTTTTTTGTTTTAACGGCAATTAAAATTGTTTAAACAGCCATTTAATTCTGAAAAATTTTGTGAAAAAAGGCCGTTAAATTCTGTATTTTTTTTTAATTTTCAAATTTCAAAATTTGAATTTCAGCGATATTTTTTCCATTAAAACCATTAAAATCCATTAAATTCCATTTTTTTCTATTCTTGCCCCTGGCCGTTTCAATCCATTTTAACGGCCTTTTAAACGGTTTAAACGGTAACACCCCCAGTCCGTTTAACCATTAAAACGGCCTCCTTTAAACCTTGTGCCAATGTACCATTTACACCCATTTGGAAATAAAGCAACTAGGCTTACTTGGTTTCCAAGGCGTCTGGATCCCCACATCCCTGACATCCGGCCCCATTTTGCCATATATTACTTTATTCCTACACCAATTAAATAGCAGCTACCAAGGTTGTCAATGTTGATTTGCCTACTTAATTCTTGGCCCGGGCGTCTAGGACTTTGTTGACTATGAACCACGTGGCAAACTTTTATACATCTTCTATTAAAAACAAATGCGAGTTTAAAACAATTTGGGTTCAAAAAATGGAGTCCAAAAAGTAGTCAACACAGTGGCGGATCCAGGAAGAGCCCAGGTGGGACCTACGCCGATACATTATGGACCGTTAAAAAGCCCAAAAAATAACAGCTGTTAGTTTCCGTTGTAACGAAAATAACGACCGTTATTTTCTGAAAAAATTTGTGAAATAAATACCATTTTTTTCATTTTTTTCTATTTTTTGCCAAAACGCTTACTTGGGTACATGTGTGGTGGGTGGTCAGCCCGTACAAAATCCATGTACCGATGACTTTCCTTTGATTACAGGCCCAGTCATCAAAGTTTTACTCATTAAGCTCGGGTACGCGTCAAGTTTAGATGCCAATGCATGGTTTTAAAAACGGTTGTTTAAACGGTAACGCCCCAAACCCATTTTTGTAAAAACCGTTTAAACACATTTTATTGATTTTGAATAAAACGGCCGTTTTTTTGTTTTAAGGGCCGTTAAAATCATTTAAACAGTCATTTAATTCTGAAAAATTTTGTGAAAAAAGGCCATTAAATCCGTTAAATTCTGTTTTTTTTTTTAATTTCCAAATTTCAAAATTTGAATTTCAACTCTATTTTTTCCGTTAAAATCTGTTAAATTCTATTTTTTTCTATTCTTACCCCTAGCCGTTTCAATCCGTTTAAACGGCCGTTTAAACGATTTAAACAACGGTAACACCCCCAGTCCGTCGTTTAAACGATTTAAACAACGGTAACACCCCCAGTCCGTCGTTTAAACGATTTAAACAACGGTAACACCCCCAGTCCGTTTAAACGCTAAAACGGCCTCCTTTAAACCTTGTGCCAATGTACCATTCACACCCATTTGGAAGTAAAGCAACTAGGCTTACTTGGTTTCCAAGGCGTCTAGATACCCACATCCGGCCCCATTTTGCCATATATTACTTTATTCCTACACCAATTAAATAGCAGCTACCAACGTTGTCAATGATGTTGATTTGCCTACTTAATTCTGGGCCGGGCGTCTAGGACTTTGTTGAGTATGAACCACATGGCAAACATTTATACTTCTTCTATTAAAAATAAATGCGAGTTTAAAACGATTTGGGTTCAAAAAATAGAGTAAAAAAAGTAGCCACAGACAGTGGTGGATCCAGGAAGGGCCGACCCTTTTAAAAAAAAATGACTTTTTTTTAAACAAAGAATTACTATGGGCCAAGGTTTAAAAGAGGCGGTTTTAACTGTATAATGGACTGGGGAGTTACCGTTAAAACAGGTTGCGACGGACAAGGGCAAAAATGGAATATAATGGATTTTAACAAATTTTAAAGAATTTAACGGGAAAAAATTGGCTCTGAAATTCAAATTGTCAAAAATGATAAAAAAAACGTAATTTAACTGAAAAGTAACAGATTTTAACAGAAATAATGGCCATTTTTTCCACAAATTTCTCCATATTTTAACGGCTGGTAAAATGGAAAAAAAAAATAAAATAAAATTGGCCGTTATTTTCTACGCTTCAAAACGGTTTTAACGGAAGGGGCTTGGGGCAATACCGTTTCAATGGCCGTTAATGCCGTTCAAACTTTAAACGCCGTAATATTAAACCATGCTATGGGTGGACTCTGCATACCAAAAATCAATTTCAAACCTTTGGATCTCTGTACCCTAATAATGCTCGAATTCCAACTTGAAAAAAAAAAAAAAATCAACCCATGAAAACGACTACAATCAACGCTTAGAAATCACATATCAGGTAGATCCACTCATCCACCTACGGTTGGCCACTAAGCGGCCAAATGAACATCCATAAAGTTAACGATCTATAACTATGTGCCTCGTAATGCAGGACGTCATGAACGCTGATGACGAACGGCCGTCATCAATGTTCGGCGGCTCTCACGCGTTTCTTTCTACCTTAGGCTAATAGCCTTGTCAGCATCAACACCTACCAGCCTACCAATAGCTGACCTCCCCTCTTTGTACGTCCTTTAAATGTAGTCACTGCTTTCTTTGCTACAACGGCAATTCACAGAACGGGAGAGAGAGAGAGAGAGAAGATCTTAGAGTGCAAATGGGTGAGGTACTTGAAGGAAATCCTCCGATCCCAGCTGTAACACCGAGATCGGCTGTATTGGCCCCTCCCTTGTTAATCCGTACAGCTTCATCGAATCAATCACAGCACCACGTTTCTGCCCCCAAAACCCCTAAAACCCCGGGAACTTCATGCATCATCACCCCTTTAGATAGCCCAATGGGGAAAGCGATCGTGAGCATGCAAGGCTACCTTGAAGATGCGGGCCACTTTACCAATAAGGTCGGATCCCAGGACGCTTGGCTCCCCATCACCGCATCCAGAAATGGCAACGCCTACTACTCCGCTTTCCACACCCTCAATTCAGGAATCGGAGTTCAAGCCCTTCTGCTTCCCGTCGCCTTTACCGTCCTTGGATGGTAACTTACTCTCTTTTTCTGCTGCTTCACAACTCTATATTATTGTCCGACTTGCAACTCGGACGAGTCAACTCATTCTCATTTTTCTCTAATTTCTACCCCCCGCTTCTTTTTTGAGTCGTGCTACGGTGCTACCAGCCTATCACACAGATGACCAGACAATAGCGTCCGTTTGGATTCAAGAGATCCACAGTTCACGAGGCGACAACTATTTTATCCTTTGCAATTGTTGCCTCGTGGACCGTGGATCTTTTGAATCGAATGGCCAATAGCCTCAACAGGATTTTTTTTTTTTTTTGTCCGGTTATCCAGTGGCGGAGCCAGGATTTTGTTCCCCGGGGTCAAGGCAGCAAAGGACAAAGTTGAGGGGGGCTACCGCAAAAAGAAAAAAAATGAGAGGGGGCAATTTCCCAATAAACTAACATTATGAAATTTTAATAATTGATGCCACTTCGGTTATCCGTGGGGTAGCATTTTCCATTTTTTTTATGGCGAGTAATTAAGCTATTTCTTTCTCGGCCCGTCGCTCCGGACACTCCTGAGCATTCCCCTTTGCACAGGGGTGGGCTTATTCGAAAAGCGTAAGTTAGCAGTTAGCATCCTTTTTGTTTCTCACCTCTGCCATACAAAAAGTCAGCTTGTTTGATCAGTTTTAGTCGTTGGTTATAGTTTTACTACTAAAATAAATGGTTGAATTCAACGGTTAGAATTAGGTATTAAAAGTTATTAAAATCTAATGGCTCGATATTACCAATCATGGTGATTTTTGGTGTGTATATCCATCAAAGGGTGGGCTAAACATCCTTACGGTCAATGGGCCCAAATGACAGCGCTGAGTAACAGAAATTTTACGCTTTTGGATTAAGCTACAGCCCCGGACCCCCTTAAATATAAAATATAGTAAAAAAGACATTTACCTTTAATTATTATTATTATTATTATTATATTTAAGTTAATAAAGGTAAACAAAGATAAGGTAGTGTTTGGAAAAAGTGTGGTGGCTGTAGTTAGGAGGGCTGTTTCGTAAATTAAATAGTGGTAGATGAAGCCATGCGTGGTGTGTCGGTTCATTATCTGATTTACCAACTAAGTGGGGACCGGGTTTTCAATGGCAGCTGTGAACCGGTGGCTAAAGTCGTTACGTCTTTAAATGAACATTTTGTCTCATCTTCTTCATTTGTGGACAGGACTTGGGGAATTATATGTCTGTCATTGGCGTTCGTGTGGCAGCTTTACACCCTGTGGTTGCTCATCCAACTCCACGAATCCTTGCCTGGAACCCGCTACAGCAGATACCTCCATCTCGCAAAGGCTGCTTTCGGTAAGTGTGCAAGGGATCCACCATGTAATGGGAAAATGTCTGGATGATCCCAACCATTCTTTTATTTTTTCCTTCGCTGGTTCTTCACATGACAGTTGTAAGGGTAAATGTTGACCCGGAAGATCTCACAATATCGGTTTTCGCTATTGGTTCTGGTTCCTAATTCGGTTCCAATATCAAACTACCGAAAACTGAATCATTAGTGTCAGTTCAGTTCCAGTTCTTTTTAGTCCGAACCAGAACCAGAACCGGTATTTGCAGTTTCGGTTAAACGGTACAAATTGACAGTTTGACACCCCCTAAGTGTGCACATAGACAGCAATACCCGTCAACGCACCCAAAAGCTATAACTGGGTTTCCAGTTCTTTTTTAGTCCGTTCCAAAAATGTGGAACCAGAACCAGAACCGGTATTTGCGGTTTCGGTTAAACGGGTACAAATTGACAGTTTGATCCCCCTAAGTTTGCACATAGACAGCAAGACCGTCAACGCATCCAAAAGCTATAACTGGGTTTTCCACAAATATGTGACCCGTAGTCTTGACTCTTGATTGTAAAGAAACCCTAGTTCACATGGGCCGATCAACCCTTTAGAAAAAAAAAAAAAAAAAAGAAGACTCGCGTCAATCTCGAAGTTAGTCTTCGAACACGCGGAATACATGCAAGAGCAACCACTTCACGTGTTCTAATTTCTCTCTGATCGTAGAAAAAACCTAAAGATTAAAGTCAAACCTGATCGAACGGTCTTAATTGTCCCATCTGGTTAAAATTTGACCTCTTTATGCTTGTCACATGAGACGACCTCCTAATGTAATTTTCACGTTATGACGAATATATGTTGATGTCATAAAAAATCTCAGGTGAAAAGCGAGGGAAGTTGCTTGCCCTCTTCCCCATCATGTATCTATCGGGCGGCACGTGTGTCACGCTGATCATGTTCGTAGGTGGAAGCATGAAGCTTTTCTTCCAAATTGTATGCGGGCCCGCATGCAAATCAGGGCCACTATCAACTTTAGAGTGGTATTTGGTGTTCGTGGGCTTGGCCATTGTTCTTGCTCAGCTGCCCAACTTGAACTCTATAGCAGGTGTCTCGCTAATTGCTGCCATCACGGCCATTGCTTATTGTACGTTGATATGGGTGGTCTCCGTGAGCAAGAGTAGGCCCACGGAGATATCGTATGATCCTGTGAAGGCGAGATCTGATATATCTAGCGCTTTCGGTACACTCAATGCACTTGGAATCATTGCTTTTGCTTTCAGAGGCCACAATCTTGTGCTTGAGATACAGGTAACTAATTAAGTTCACGTTTTAGTAGTTGTGTCAACTGTCAACTGTCAACGGTCGAGCTTTAGATGAAAAGGTTTTTGGTAAATGTATTTTGGTTGCAGGCCACAATGCCATCAAGCGAGAAATTTCCCTCCCGCGTTCCTATGTGGAGGGGGGTGAAGTTTGCGTATCTACTCATCGCAATGTGCTTATTTCCCCTTGCAGTGGGTGGCTTTTGGGCCTATGGAAACAAGGTACGCACCATATAAGAATAATTTTATTTCTATAATTTTACTATTTAACACATGTCGTGCATGCATAGGTATTAGGAGTTCAATTCCTGGGTCCCACCTGAGAGACATTGACCAGATTATTTTAACCGTCCAATCATATAACATATCCTAGACATTCACCATATTGTTTTCCAAGTCCGTCTGGAGCTATGCCAATTTCTTACACCCAGTGATGGGCCCCTCGTGGAAATCATGTTATACAATCCAACCCAATGATCATCATCGCCGTAATGGTTTGATTGGATGGTCTGGATTTTTCAAATTAAAGTCAACTTTTCATGAGGTTGGGAATATTGAAATGTCCTATTTTTTGTGAGGGTAACCGTAGTATGAAAAACTTACTGTGCAGTTAGATTGTCCGATATGATCTACATGTGGGCCCTACGACCAGATGCAAGAACGGGCTGTTCTTTGATTCAGAATTCTGTATCAAAATTTTGACGCAGAAGTCCCTCAAATTGCAACGGAATAGACTCGTTCGGGCCAACTTGCCCCTGGATATTTGCTCCACACTATGATGAACCTACACGCCGAAAATCAGCATGATTGGTGATTTATAGCCATAGGATTTGAGCACTTTTTCATCATGGGCTTTATGAACCAACCTATGTGTTGGTTCCAAGCCCATGGTGAAGCAGTGCTCAAATCCAATGGCTAGGAATCATTAATCACATTGATTTTTGCTGGGTGGGTCCACTAAGGTGTGGACCCTAAAGAGTGTACTACGTGGCAAATTGAGGGTCTTTTGCATCAAAATTTTGATACGGAAGTCTGTATTTGTAGATTTTTCCTGTAAGAAATGGGTGTAGATCTATGCGGACTCTTGTTTTTCTAACCGTCCAAAAGAATAAGATACAGACAGAATGGCTACAATTATTTGAACTGGCGCATTCTTGTCGGCCTTTACATTTTATACCCTATTTTCAATTACTTTCTTAAAAATAAAAATGTGTTCTTGAATGGCAGATACCTGCAAATGGTGGAATGTTGCGTGCCTTGTACATTTTCCATGAACACGACACCTCAAGATTTGTGCTGGGGTTAATAATTATACTCGTCGTGATTAACTGCCTAAGCTCATTCCAAATCTACGCCATGCCGGTCTTCGACAACTTGGAGCTTGCATACATCAGCAAGAAGAACAAGCCATGTCCATGGTGGGTGCGCTCAGGGTTACGGGTGTTTTTCGGATCACTAACCTTCTTTATAGCAGTGGCGATCCCATTCTTGGGAAGCCTGGCAGGTCTTCTTGGTGGGATCGCATTACCCATCACCTTAGCTTATCCATGTTTCATGTGGATTTTGATCATGAAACCCAAGCGACATAGTGTAATGTGGTATTTTAACTGTGTACTTGGAAGCTTGGGGATGGTTCTAAGCATTCTATTGGTCGCCGGCGCGATTTGGAGTATAGTTGACAGAGGAATTTACGTACGCTTCTTCAAGTCTTAGCAAGTTACAGAAGTCGGAACGGAGAAGAGACAACTAACAGTGATCACATTTGGTTTAACACAAATAGAAGGGAGTTAGCTGCAGCTCGGGACTCTTTTTAAGTTCTCTGATAAAAGTTCAAATATTGTTAACAATAACATCAAATACTACGATCAGATCAGACAGTTGAGATTGCCCAATAGGATCAACATTTTGCTAGTTGATGTCCACGGCGGGCCCAATCATATCGTGGTCCCGCCTTCTTTTAAATGATAATAAAATTTGTACAAGTCATTGTTATTGTATCTTCCAGCAGTATCTAATCGCAGAAAAAACTAGCAATATATAGTGTCTTACATAGATAAAGATAGAGGAAGCATTCTTCGCTTATTTCTCCTGGCTAGTCTTGCTTTGAGATGTTTATGCACAAGCAACAGCATTTTAATGCATATTATTATAAATGCAAGTCGCTTGTCTCTGAAATATACAGTAACTAGTAAGGAAACTGCAAGAATTAACAACTTCCATACCACCAAAATCGCATCATCTAACCTGCAAGCGTTGGCATAATTACTATCAGCATGTCGCATGGTAAACAATTGCGAACAGAGTCACTAAATTCACAATATATAAACGAGAACTCTATGGAATGCTATTAATACAGAATGTTAAATGTCTTGAACTTAACATCATTCTAACAGACACAGAGCAACCAGCTGGGACAATGTCTGAACCTTAGTTGCATAAAACGGGAGCGAGTGAGGAGCAGATGCGAGAGCAGGAGGTGCTTTTCCATAGTTTTATGTGACCGATGCATACCGATTCAGATTAAAAGAGAGATTGTCAGGATGTAATGTAGGATTTCTTTTTCTTTTTTTTTTTTTTACTAATGCAAAAAAGTGGATCTTACTTTATTGATGGCTGGTTCTTAAAGGGATTTCAAATGTTTTAATAAATAACCTCACATGGTTTCAGACATTTATAGAAATCAACCTCTGCCAATCAAAAATAAACAAAATAAAAGGAAAAGTTACAGGTCAACAATAAGATCAGTTGTTCTTAATAGAGCAGAATTGAGAACCAAGAAACATTATCTGAGGACAAAATCAGAGTGGCAGTGATGATGAGGATGTTGACAAGGATGGGAGATAAACTACAAAGGGAATAATCAGAATGAACATGCAGCTTAATTGGAGATAAAATAAAAAAGTCGATTGAGATGGTTTCGGCATGTATAATGGAGACTAGTAATGGCACTATTGAGAAGGAGCACTTTGGTACAGGTTGAAGGGTCCAAAAGGGCGAGAAGAAGAACATAAAAGATGCGGATGAAGGTAGTGTTTAAAGACACTACTTTACAAAAGATATTGTTACAGATAGAGTTGAATTGCAAAACAGGATTCAAATTGCCAACCCAAAAATAGTTGGGGATAAGGCATTGTGAATGATATGAACAATCTCAGTTTAGAAGTCTCATTATGTGCTTGTACAGCTCTAACATATCACTACTACATTCTCTTAAATAATCAACTGGCTTGAACTTCCTAATAATGTCAATCAAAGGTAGTCACAATCTTCGGTAACCCTTTGGATCAAACTAATAAATTTTTCATGTTTAAACACAAATTATAGGGTCTTTGCACAATCTTCGGTAACCCTTTGCAAATCCTGGGAACCTAAACACAACAACTAATGCTAAGAGCATCTCCAACCGAGATCTCTATTTTGGAGTACAAAAAAATAAAAATAAAAATTAATGATGAAGTAATTTTAGAGCACCTTGGTTACAGTATCAACTCCAATCATTATATCTATTTTAATTTCCAAACATTATTCGTTTGAAAAGTAATAAGAACATAACTAGTATCAAATTTTAGTATAATACATAAAAAAAAAAAAGGTTAAAATGGAAATTATAGAACATGAATAATGATAGAGAGAGTTTTAGAGACCAATCCGTGGCACCAATTTCGTCACCATCTCAAATCACAACCATTCCAACACCTCGGTTCTGTTTCTAAACGAGAGGAAACATCATTTTGCATCAATGGATAGTCAAAAATTCAAATCCGAATTCGAATTCGAAAAATTGGATATATCCGAAAATATCGGATTCGAATATTAATATATCCGATTCGATAATAACCGATCCGATATATTATTTAATAACTATATTTATCATATATAATATATTTTATTATATTTATTATTTTTGATAAATTTTATTACAATAATTATAGTTATTTTATATATGTATTTATTATTATATATATAATAGTTTATTATATAGATCCAATTTTTGGATCGGATTCGAATTCAAGTATTGGTTTAGAATATCTCTCGGATACCGAATAAGACTTGGATATCGAACTTTTTTTTTCCCGGATTCAGATATGCTTATATCCGATCCGAATAGTATTCATTGACAGCCTTAATCAGCACTAGAATCAAATCAATCTATTGGGCTATCTTGATCAAATGTTCTCTCATAATGAGGTTAGCCATTCAATGCAATCATCTTAGACATTTACATTCTATCTCAAGACATTTATATTCATCTTCTAGAAACTGATAAAAATATACTTAATTTTCCAAACGAATCAGAATAACCAACCTAAACATGCTGATTTAATTTTCTAATCAATCTCCTTAAATAAAACAAATCCTGGGAAGTGAGAGTCTTCAATAGAAACGGGAGACTATGACCAATCCAAATTTCCACCATCGATGTTCAAGAAAAGCAGATGATCTAATTCTCCTAACCATAACATTAGGCACAGTATTTCTTCACTGCAGTATCAATGCCACCATAACATTTTTTTTCGACCAAAAAATGAAATTCAGAGAAAAAGGCATGCAAAAACCCTAAACCCTAAATGGGTCATTCGAATGTATCGGTAATAAGATTGAGATTTCTGGATCATACGCATAATACTTAATTAAACAATCAAGTTCGACGAGAGATAGAGATAGAAACAGACAAAAATTCCAATTTTTTATTACTGTGTGCCTAGAATTAATATTTGCAGTGGAGGTGAAGAAGGAATTAGAAGCCCACACGCGATTCATTTGAATCTCACACTCTCTGATCTGTTCCTTCAAATTCCTGCGCTCTTCCGCCAGTTCCTCCAGAATCCTCAGCTGTTCCGCCAGATTCGAAGGCGTAGTCATCGCTTCTTTTCTCTGTCTCTCTCTTAATTCTTGGGAAAATGGAAGAGAGATTTTACTCCATTAGAGCTCAGAACTCAGAGTAATAAAGACTTGCAGAGCCTCCTAAAGACGAATTTGAGAGACGTACTGCGGAATGAGACACGTGGAACATTCTTAGAGGCCACGGACCGTTCGGATACATACTAAAATTCAGCCTGAGCAGTGATTTCTAGCCATTGTATTAGAGGTTTTTTATTGTTTATTTTCAACCGTGGGATTTTGAGCATTATTTAGGGTACTTGGATCCAAAGGTTAGAAACCATACAGTTAGTGGTCTCTAAGAGTGTGCCACATGGCCATACTGTGGTCCGTGGTCAAAGTTCTACTCGAGTATGGAGAATTTTTTAGAAAATGTTTCCATTACTTACGCTGAGGTCGGTGACCGGTTAACCTGCGAAGCGCGGCTCAGATGACAATGGCTAAATTACCCTTGATTTGCACATCTATCATCTTCGTACCCGGATAAAAGCTTCCCGGCCATATTTTTTGGTAGCCAAATATCCTTTCAAAACGAAACCTTAACCGGGTCTCAAGCCGCCAAAAAAGATATCTTATCTGGATAGGGCGATCCCGTTGCACCCCACGGGCCCATTCTGGGTTTCAATCCCGTGAGGGCCTACTCCGGTTTCGATCCCCTGAGGGCCCATTCTGGGTTTCGATCCCATGAGCCTGTCTTTAACGGCGATTGACCTCACACCCACGGACCCCTACCATGCCCTTAGAGAGCGGCATTGTTGATTTCATGTTGAGCACATATCATCCCGAGCAAAAATAAGCCATATCTCCAACATCTCTTTCTATATGATAAGTGGGATTGCAAGTTGAAGAATACTGGACCGTCCATTTCAACATTTACTTTACATCCACATTTGATAGGGATAGAAATTTCAGAATGGGCCGACTTTTTGTGAAGGGATTATCTTCACCAAAATCAGCCCTTAAACATCACCATGTGAGCCCCACTGAGCCGTTTAAGAATATCTTGACCCATCTTTAATAGTATAATGTCCCTCGTAATGAAAATCTACAGAAATCATTATCACCATATACTTTTTCCTTTTGAGTGAAGTGAAGCCTCAGAAAACAAGTAAAATGGAGGAACAGGACTCGTACAGCCCACACCGTATAATTTGATAAGACTGATAATTATCGCCGCCTATGGATTCTGACACACTATTCTTCCAGGTGCGTTTCTCAAATACCGTTTTTTTCTCTCTCAATTGCATAGTGCCCACAAACAATCTCAATCAAAACACCTACAAAAACCACAAGTGCTAAAGGGTGAAAGGCACCCAGTAAGATGCCATGTCTTATGGCTCCGTAACAAATGATATCCATGGACATACTTCTACAAAAATTAATACTACAAAAAAAAAAAACAAATGAAAAGGAAAAAAAATAATACATAGCCCATCAGCAACAACGACAAGACAATACGTCCAAACACGTGTACGGTCTCGATTTGGCGTCAAGCTCCTGAGCTGTGGGCAGCGATTCAATGGTGTATAAGCTACTTCGAGCACAGCAGAAGTTGTACAGATTTCTGCAGATGCCTTTACTGAAAGGATACACCCTTTCAGGAATCCCTCTGCAAATTAAGAGAATATATTAGAACACAAGCAATGAGAATGACAATCTTTAATCTAGGATGACTCTGAAATGGTTTGGCTAGTATAGGTTAACATGCGGAGACGCCACCATAGCATCACGGCACCACCAGTGACACATGCGATAGGTGCAGCCGCCCTTTATTTGGATATGAGTTACAGCCCAAAGGTCACAACCGGATGATCTTTTAACTGCCCGATAAACTGTTTGCTTACAGACAGTTAATAACATGTGCAGAAGTCCATGTGGCTAAAGGTGATGAGATGATTTGGCATCCCAGATCAGTGGTTACAAGCTCCAATGAGTTGAGGAAATCACCATACTTGCAGTGTCAGGGAAACAACTTGTCCTTGCATCTAAACCATCCAAAAGTTTTTTACACAGATGGAGTCGCATCTTTTCAAAAAAAAAAAAATTTTAAAAACCCTAAAGCCCATTTTGATAGTCTAAAACCATTGAGGGCTTATTAGATGCAAGGAGATAAGTTGTTGACTTGCCCTAGCCGAAACAATCTAATGTCTCTTTAACTAAACTTAGTACATCTTTTTCATAAAAATAGATTTCTAGGTTGCATTCAATAGTCAGGTTAATACTCCATGCCTTGCATTGATCTTGAATGCAAGCACAAAAATGAAAAGAATAAATAAGCATGAATTGGATGATATTAACCTTAAATATGGGATGCGACGTCTTCTCACGAGTTCATAGGTAGTCTGATTTGTGAGAATCAGATAGCTGTAGCACAACAAAAATCAAGATTAGTTCACTTCAATTTTGGGGGTGTAACACTTCCAGAGTGAAGAAATATTTTCTCCTACCTCAGTCAACAAAATGGGAACAAATACTACAAAGCAAATCAGGGACCATAACTTCTTTTATCCCAACCATTTGGGGTGAGCAAACATGAATCCTATCTTCCCATTCAATTCTATCTATAACTGTAGCTTTTAAGGCATGTCCTCAGATCTTGTTCTACTACCACAATCCATACTATTTTCAGCCTTCCTCTCACACTTTTAAAGCAAAGCAGGATTCATGTTGCCAACACCAAATGGGATAAGGTGTAGATGACAATGTTGTATATGCCCACATCATCTCAATCGACTTTCCTTTATTTTTACCCTATTAGGGCTGCTACTCCTAGACTCCCTCAGATGTTCTCATTTCTGACTGACTTCCTAGACTTTCCACTAATAAATCTCAACATCTTCGTCTCTCGACTTCCCAACCCTCTACTCCATAAAAGCATTATTGGTCTTATTGTTGTCTTGTAAAAATTTTCCTTTAGTTTGAAGGGTACGGCATCAGTCACATAACACTCCAAAGTGCATCCCCACTTTAGCAACGCAACTTTAATTTTATGGGCAACATCCTCTTCACTCTCCCTACTTATGGATAAATATAACCTAGTTTATGCTTAGGGGAGTAGTTCTTACCCGTCAATCTTAACCAATGCTTCATCCTTATGCATACAACCTTGCTTGGTTCTACTAATTTTGGTTCTACTAATTTTAAAACCCATGATTTTTAAGGTATACATTTACTCCCTCTCTAATCTCATTAATCAACGGTAAGTCATATGCAAATAACATACACAAAGGGACCTCCCCTTGAATGTGAATAGTTAATTCATCCGTAAATGGTGATATAAAACCAAGGCTGATCCTTGAGGCAAACCCACTGTAATTGGAAACTCACTTGTCTCACCACTAACGATTCTCACACTAGTTACCTCTCCCTGTTCATGTCCTTGATTATTGCAAACATGTCCACTAGAGACTCCTTTTTTAAGCTAATCACATAGGAACACTATCATGTGCTTTCTCTAACTCAATAAAGACCATGTGGAAATTCTTCCTCTTTTCTCAAAACTTCTCCATTAATTGTCCAACTAAGAAAAAAAGTCTCAATGATTGACCTCCCTAGCATGAAGCCAAATTGAGGTTTCTAATATTCTTGTTCCTTGTCCTAAGCTTTGGTCCATTGCTCTTTCCCATAGTTTGATATTGTGGATCATAAGTAGTTGGTGCAATTTTGTAGGGTAATGCAATCGATCAGCGTTTAGCCCATTCGACCGACATTGCAATTGGTCAATCTGTTGACAAGTTGACCGACCAACCCACAACTTGATGCGCTCGCGCCTTGAATATCTCTGTTCACTCCATTTTGCTATGAATAACCCCTACCTACCCCGTTTACTTACCAACTCTCTCCTCTGCTTCAGTATTCCCTTGTTCTTGTGACCTTTTGAAGGAGATCTTTGTTTGAGCTTGCCCTTGTTCTAATCTATGAATTCTCTTGGCAAGCTGTCTGAGCCTCCCAAGGCCTATTTTTCTAGAAAGACTCCCAATGCCTATTTTATCATTATACACCTTTGCAAGAGTCAAGAAATGTCTTGACTCATTGGAGTTGTAGACTTGTAGTTGCAACTAAAGTCCGTGTTTTTCTCGATTGTGATCACGTTTGGGTCCTTTACCCTATTCTCTCTTTGTAATGTTGCTTAAAAGATTGAATTAAAAAAATTATAGCTCGTTAGAACTTTTGGAGAGTGGGCGTAGATATTGAGACACCAAACCACTATATATCTTTATGTTCGTATTGCTTGTCTCTTTGCTACTTTAATTGATTACTGTATTTAAATCATCATCGCATATTAATAATCAACTTAGCGGAATTTTAAATAGACCTTATTCACCCCCCCACCCCCCTCCTCTAGGTCTTTTCGTATGAATACCAAGGGAATTTCAGTCTATTAGCCTCAACACTTATTGTAGAAGCCTGATTGGCGGTTTCCCATTAAGATTCCAGCACATATCAGAGGTGTAACCATAATGAGTACACTTATGAGTACCACGTCCTTTACTACAGTCTCCCCTTGAGTATCTACCAGCTCCACGACCTCTACCACCAGTCTGACACCATAACTGATAAAGTTGCCTCTACAATCTCCCCATGACACTACAAAGGCAGAATTATCAGTTGTTGTGGCACTAGTGGCAGAGAGGAGACACACTAAAGGCAAAAGTAAACATCCGTTAACATCGTTTTTGCCAAAGCCTTCAATACCCCCTCAGGGTGCCTACCCTCCCTAATCAGCTTATTGGTATTGAGTTTAACTCAAAGCAACTAATGATGCTAATGGATCTTGTAACTAAGAAATATGGTGATGAAATATAATATTAAATTTCATTAAATTCTTTGTGAAACAACAAAATAAATCATACCTATGGAAAATAAGAAGCAGGAGCAGAAAGATAAGGCAAATGCACAAAGTAGCCAAAAACAATATCACGATCCCATCCTTCCACCTGAAAATACATTCCATCCAAGATTTGAATTTCAGATTATGAAGCAATGATGCAAATTGCATTCAAATGTTAAAATTTCCCCATAAATGTTCAACTAAAATGTTATCGTAACAGGACATAAATCTGTCATTATAAATCTGATATCAGGATTAGGGCATATTACAACTTAGGCTTATTATTTCCTGAGTGAGGTAATTTGTCACAAAGAGCATTTTACAACAAGCCATGGACTCAACCCCTAGAAAGTCCAGTTACTAGGCTTTGATGTAATCTTCCAATGGGAAAAGTGGAGCCCCTTAGTGGGTTTGACTCATTTATCAAATGGTGCTAAATTCTTGCAAAATAAGTGAGTTTCACTCCTAAAAGTGAATAAACGTACCATGTCCTTGCAATATTGGCCTTCATATAAGAGATATACAAGATGCCAGTCCAGATGCACAACAGCGTTTCGTCAAAAATGTACCACCTGCAACATCAATTAGTAGGAGAAACCATGTAAGGTTATTGATAAGAATATTGTAAACCAACATGGTAGGACTATGTAAGATTAAACATATTTCATGATTGAATTGGAATATGTATAGAATTTTATTTTGTATTTTTAATACTACGACCTAAAAGCAAGGTATTAAATTTCGCTTTTGGGATTTATTCCGACTAGCCTAGAATTGGAAATACTTCAGTGTGGAAATAATACAATTTTTATGAAAATATTGTGGAAATGATGGAAACACTGGAAATTTTTATGAAAACAATAAGAAATAATAAAACACGTATAAAAAACACTCATAGGGTATCAAACTATTATAAACAACCATCTGGAGGGAGGAAATGAACGATTACAGTGTTCTTTAATATGCTGAGGCAGGTGTCTGAGAGCCTATCAACTAAAAACAACTATAATTGCACTTGAAAATCTTAATAACCATCAAATCATGTCACATTAATTTACGGCAAACATAGGAATGTCACAATCACATAGACATTCAGGCCTCATTATCTCGTGTTAAGGCTCTGAGAGTGTTGATGCCCTATGTAATCATAATACTAGGCCCACAACATAATGTTGTGGTAATAGTTCCAATAATCCTACAAGAATAGATTATTAACACGTGAAGTACACTAATAAGTACAAAATTATATAAATCACATGCCTACAGACTATTAACTACTACGTTCATATATGTTTATGACATTTTACAATTTCTTAAATTTTTAATAAATAAAATAATAAAATATTAAACTAACTAGAAATAAACAAAGCATCATATATACATGCGTTTCATGCATTATAATAAATCGTATCTACAATTAACTTATCACATTTGTCTGATTTTTGTATTTAAAATATTTTTAGAATAATTTTTGTAGAAAAATAATTTTAAAATTTTAGGCTTTCGGTGAACTTTTTAGGCTTTAGCTCAAAATATTTCCTCATGTTCGAATTATAGAAATATTATAGTTTTATATATAGGTTTGACTCAAAATGCACTTAGCTTGACATAACGGGATCATTATCATCATAAGCCTTATCCCAACGATATGGGGTCGGTTGCACGAATCCTATTCCCCTATTCAATTGTGTCTAAAGCCATCTCTTTCGTCAAGGCAAGTTTCTTAAAATCTCCTTACAACACCTCACTCTACGTTCATTTTGGCCTTCCCTTTGCCCTTTTAGACCCTTCGACTTGCACATTCCTCCTCACTGATACTGTCATTGGTCTTTGTTTGTTGTACATGACCAAACCATCTCTATCGACTTTCCCTCATTTTGTCACTTATTGGGGTTACTCCTATATTTTCACTAATGCGTTCATTTCTAATTTTGTCCTTGTCTTACCATGCATCCATTTCAAGATCCTCATCACGGCTACACTTATTTATGAACATGTTTTTTTATTCCACAACATTCTACTCAATAAAAGCATCAGCGGTGCTATTGTTGTCCTATAGATTTTTTCTTTTGTTCTGATTGGAACACGTCGATCGCACAACACTCTGAAAACACATCTCTAGTTTAGCCCCCCCAGCTTCTTGTGGCAAGGGGGTCAAACACTCATAAATTCCATCTAGCACATTGGGCAGGTTTGAAGGCCTAAGGATGATGGGGGGTTGGGTTTTCGTTTCTTGAGGAAGATGAATGTAGCTCTTTTGGGCAAATGGTTGAGGTGGTTTGGAGAGGGGGATAATCTATGGCGAGTTGTTATTGCAGGGAAATATGGAGAAGCTTTAGAGGGGGGAGTGGAGTTTCCTGTTCCCCAGTCATATGGGACTAGTTTGTGGAAGGGCATCTTAAGGGTGTTGGATAGATTCAAAGAAGGAATCCAATTTAAAGTAGGAAAGGGGGATAAGATTCGATTTTGGGAGGACCCGACCTATGGTGTGGGGATGAGCCCTTGAAAGATGTTCTTCCATCTTTACATCTTATTTCTGATCAGTCGGTTGGGTCAGGGTTCGTTTCCAGCAGCATTGGTGTAGGGGGGCCCTATTCCAACAAAGGTGTCTTTCTTCATTTGGACAGCCATCCTGGACAAGATCTTGACAGTAGATCATCTAAATAGTAGGGGGATGATGATTCCCAACAGGTGCTCTGTGTAAATCGGGTGTTAGAGTCAATTGATCGCTTGTTGATGCATTGTCCGTTCTCCTCCATTTGGGTAGCCTTTTTATCCTACTCCAGGATAGCTTATGTGGTGCCGGAGCATGTGATTACCTTAGTCCAAGGAGCTTATGTAGATGTGTTCAAAGGAAGAGGCAAATATCTTCGGCAGATCCTTTCATTTGTTGTGTTGTGGGCCATCTGGAAATAGAGGAACTCCAAGCTTTTTGATGGTAAAGAGGAAGACATTCCTAGAGTTGTTGTTAGGGTTAAAGCCTACTTGTTCTTTTGGTCTTTGGTATCCCTAAAGTTTAGGGGTTGTCTTTTCGAAGATTTTGTATTCAGATGGGAGGAGCTATTAGCAGGTTCTTCTCGTGTTTGACTTTTGTTTAGTTCTTTGAGTGGGACTCTCTTCTGGAGACTCCCTTAAGTTGTATTTTGTGGGGTTTCCCCTTCTTTAATATCAATTCCGACTTATCAAAAAAAATATTGCAATATTTTTGTTGTAGTGTAGGTATTTCTTCCCACCGGTTTTCTCCGAAATGGAAATATTTCGCAAAATAAACGAAATTTAATACCTTGCATATTCTGATGGTCAATAGGAGGATCATGGAAGATCTATATCTAATAAAAGATCTTGGACTTAAAGCTAATAACCTTTCGGCTTTTGCCTTGTATTTCAGTTTCATGTAATTGACGTATTTCTCTTTATGAATTAAAAGTAAAAGGGTCGGGCTCCGTTGACAGATATAAAATGACGGGGGCATATTTACAAAAAAAAAAAAATGACAGGGACACTATAAGCCACGTGACATACTTTTACAGGACTCTGACCGTATGGATGTTTTTCCTATCCCATGGTGGACGTACAAACCAAAAATCAGCCTGATTAGTGATTTATAAGTGTTGGATCTTTTTACCTCAAATACTGCTCAAATTCCCACAGTTGAGATCAGCCCATGAAAATAAGGCCAATCCAAAGCCTATAAATCACTAATCAGGCTGATTTTTGGTTTGTAGGTCCACCATGGGATAGGACAAACATCCATACGGTCAGAGTCCTGTAACACTGTGCCATGTGGCTTATATTGTGTCTCTGTCATTATACCTGTCATTTTATATCTGTCAACGGAGCCCGACCCAAAGTAAAAATAGGGGATGTAAATAAGAATACTAGCAATGGTATTTATGAACAAATGAAAGGTTAAGTACACTCTCAACACCAGGGAGGTCTCAACAAAGCATGGAAGAAGAGGTGTTTGCTCAGACACAACAAAAATAGTTATTCTAACATTACATGAGTTCTTAATGACCAATCATTCTGGTACCCCAGGACCAACAGATATAGTTAACAATTCGCCAAATGATTCAACACAATACGAAATATTTAAAACGGATTATCCGGCCAGCCAATTCAAAGGTTCAGGTTTATTCATGAACTTCTGGACCTGGCAGAAATATTTGCAAATAATTTCCAAATTATTGAAAATCAATTAAAAAAAAAAAAATCACCAATCATCAATTGTTTTCCTTCTTGCCAAATTCTGAACAATCTTTTGAATGACAAATCTAAATCATACTCAAACTTTTCCCGTAGCATATTTTTGCTATACATCAAATTGCTGACTGTGGAATAGAGTACAAAGTATTTGACGAATATTTTCGCCAATCACTTTCTAACATAGTTTATTATTACTACTATAATAACTACTGTTCATACCGTCATCATATAGAAGTTACGAAGAAAAAAAAAGGAAGAAGCAACTACAGTAACAATCAAACCATTAAAGGATGAAATTGCACAAGGATATAAAACTCACCAAAATCGGCAATGGTTTCCCTGGCCTATACATGTTCCAAGCCAAACACAATGATGATCGAACTGAAGAACGCATTTGTCACAATCATGACAATGCTTTGAGCGTGGAGGCTGCAAATACATTACATTAACAAATAAATAAAATACGCAAACAACATTAGTTACTTCAAAGACATATATTAGCAAAGCAAGTATTTTTCAAAGGAATGCCCACCAGGTTAACTATAATCTTTGAATACCTTCTTGTAATGTATATAATGGAACAGATCCAATGAAATTATTACATCTTTAACATTCAAGTCTGGAAACAAGAAGTACAGAACAGTGACATGCAAGTTTGAAACATACAAAGCTCACTTACAGAGGCTTCACTCGGAAAGAAAGAATTATCTATGCGGGGATCATTGTCTGTTGCAAGTGTGGTGTCTTTTGATGATGCTATATTGATAGCACCTAAAAGTGATTTCCCATCTACCTTAAACTCAAAGAATGCCAATGCTCCATGTAGAACTTCATCAAGATGTATAAAATACCCAAAAACATAGAGTTGAATAAGCCAAAAGAAGTCCACAAACGTCTGAAAGCCTTAAATTGTCCAAAAAAGGCTCAGATTGCTAAGTGCAGTCTGATCATATCTTGTACGCATGTGGAAGTAACGTGCAGCCTGATCATATCTTGTATGCATGTGGAAGATGTTTTGTTGCTACAGGCAACAGTGCTTTTTCATGGAAAGGTCAAAGAATCAATCGAGGACAAAACTTGACATCAAGGATCCCATAAGAGTATTTCCTAGGGAGTGAAGCAGACATATCAGAAAAGACACATTGGACCTTCTTGATGTAAGACATTGACAGGCAAGCCAACTGCTGTTCAAACTCATGGCAAAAACAAAAGATCCAAATGAAGACCCCAGTATACATAAGAATCTAGTAGGCACATTGATTTATTAAGCTATCATACTCAAAATCTTCATAGGCTCCATCACAACTACTTTCTGAAATCTTGAAATACATGAAATGCAGTCCCGTTAGAAATCCTATTAGGATCATATTTTAATGGCAATTGCAAGTTCGTGGGAAGGTCCAGGAAAATGGAAGAGCAAGAAACTATGTATCATAGCCAAATCTAGTTTTTAAGTAGAGTATAGAGCCAATTCTACTACATTAGTTGATGTGAAGGAAGTATCTTACACTAGAATTTGGGGTTCGTAGCCTCTGAATGTATTTTGTGCCAATAAGGCTGGATCCATATCGTAACCAATTCCGTTTCTTGTGAAAATACAAAGCACACAGAGGTTCATTGCAAAATTGCACTACAGAAGGTTGACAAACGTTAAATGAAACATCTTTCCTAGAAGTGAAGATTGGCTGATTTGTTCACGAAGGCCTTGGATAAAATCTAATTCACTCTCTTTGATCATCCTACTATTTATCTTTTCTTTAAGGTTTATTTGCACCTCAATTAAGTATATTAGAGCTCCAATGGAATTCTAGTTTGTTCATTCACTCTGATATGATGATATCTTTCAAACTTTCATAATATGTAAGACTAGTTTTCCATGAAAAGCACGAAAAAATCCCTTCTCATTTCAGTAGAGAAACAACATAGGCATGATCAAAATTTCTGTATATCAAGAAGTGGTGCTCATTTTGATGAATCTTCAGATAAGTGTTTTCTTCTTTTTTTCTCAGTTTCTTCGTAAAGGTTCTCTGGAAGAATAGACTTCTCAATCTGCCTTGCAGGGTAAAAACAATAAACATCCATCCTCAAAGATAAAAGAAAGTCATTTCCACACTAACTAATATGTAACAAATATGCATGACAATGGTGCTAAGTATAGGGGTGAAACCATTCAGTTTCCTTATGATACAAGCAACATATATAGACAACATGGTGATCACAACTTCTCTGATAAGATGATTTTCATTTGTGGGGCAAAACACATTCGAAAGTTTGGTAGCAAATATTACAAAATCATGCATTCTACTTTGGCATACAAGAGGACATAAACATGAAGTAATTACCTGCACGATATTACAGTAGGTGCAAGTCAAACTCCTGCCAAAACCAGATGAAGTAGTCAGTTACAAATTTTGTGATATGTCCAGTATTTTATTTTTTTTTATCGGTAAGATAAAATTATAATTTGGATTTACATTTTACATATGTATGCATATGATGTTAAATGGAGATAGAAGCAACAGAACAATCAGTAGTACACAATAATAAGCACCAAGTTTTTGGAATACCTATTTAAAGACATTGGTAAAAATTTAATTAAACCCAACACACCCTTCAGATCACATGTGGAGACCATGTCAGCAAGCAAGTGAAGACACTTAACTCATGCAAATGTCAGTGCCCATATCAGGACGTGATCAAGGTAGTTAGAATGATTTGAGGGCATACGCTTACATAGAGCCATAGAGGATATGGACCATGTTAACCAATATTACTCCCATGCAACTAAACCATTTGCCAGAAGATGTCCATGATAGTTTTGGTCAAATATTAAAATCTTACAATTATTTTTTCAATCTACACCTCTCGAAATGACAATTAATATATATTCTAGACAACATGCCGTCCAAAAGCACTCTCGAGTGTAGATCAAATCAAGTGTCCAAGTAATAAATATATACAGTAAGTACGTGTTCATGCAATAAACGCACGCCTACAATACATGCACCATATATGTTAGGGGTGGCAACAAACTGCCTAGCCCATATGACCTGTTTAGCCTTGGAAAGGGTTTAGCCACTCCTAGAGGCCTAATACGCTAGGCTGAGCTCAAAATTCCATCCCAAAGGAAAAAAATAATGGTCCAGGTTCGGGTTGGCTCATTAATAGCCTGGTTCAGCCCATCGGCCCAGAATGATTACAAGATAGTGAATATTGCATGTTATTTATCTATGTAATATTTCCTTCATAGCCTTATTTCAAATGTAAAGTTAGTCTTAACTCTCTCAACTCTGATACCGCAGCCTCCCTTCTCCTCTCTTCATCAGTTCGTAATGTCCATCCCTTAGTTGCACGAAAAGGGAGCAGGAGCATGTGCAAAAACGGGATAGAGGAAGCAAGTGTTATAAGGAAGCCCTAACGTTTGGAAGGCCTGGGAAGCATCCTTAGAACATATACATACACACACACACACACACGCACTTTCCATTTATGTCGAAACATTTCGACCGAAATAATACATATTTACACTATCAATTTGATCGAAATTTACTGTTCACGCAAAATATTTCGTGAAATTTAACATTTTTTCCATGTATGTATTCTTTCTTATCAGTAACCTAGAAAATGGAAATATTTCGCGAAATATTTTGATAATTTTGCGGAATTTATTCCCTTGATATAAAACTTCTAACCCTATCAAATGTGGACTTAAAGTTAACGGTAAAAATGGACAATCTAGGATTTTTTAACTTGCATTCCACTTATAAAAGGCTTCATGTCAGAATGGGATGCTAATTGTTGGTGAGGATGATCTCCATGATGAAGAAATTATCCTCATAAAAAATCAGCCCTTAACTCCTCTCCATGTGGGACCCCTGACGTGAGTCATTATGTGTCACAAAACCATGTGTAACTTATTCCAACCCTATATATATAATTAGTTTAAAGAAATATGCATATACATATTATTTATCACTAGTCCATATATTTGACAAATTAGTGATTAATAAATTCTGTTTGAAATTTATAATGTTTTTTTTTGCAGTAGATAACATTATCTTATAACTTCTTAAGTTCTTCACATATAAGAGAATCATTGAGCTTTGTTTCCAATATTTCTTGTCAAAAACGCCTCGTGTTTAGCAAATCAAGAGTCCATCTCAAACATGTACAGGTTTCTATCAACTCAAAACAGCAAGTCCAAAGTGAGGTGTTTGCGGTGGGTGAGGTGGCGAACTTGGATGGTTTAGCTCATATCCTAGGTTGTGGCCTTGATAGCTTCCCTGTTACGTATTTGGGCTTGTCTTTAGGGGCCAATTACAAATCCAAGGCTATTTGGGATCCAGTGATTGATAGAATAGGGTGCAAGCTTGCCTCTTGGAAATCAAGATATCCTTCTAAAGGGGGGGAATTGGTGTTAGTGAAGAGCACTCTCTCAAGTTTACCCGTTTATTACTTCTCGCTTTTTTTATCCCAAAGAATGTAGCTAAGATTCTGGAGAAATTCATAAGAGATTTCTTGTAGAACGACAGGGCGGAAACTTTTATTTTTAATCTGGTGGATTGAAAGACAGTGTTCAGAACCAAGGTTCAAGGGAGTTTAGGGATCAACAACATTACTAAGATGAAAGAGGCTTTGCTTGGCAAGTGGTTGTGGATATTTGGAGTGGAGACTTCAAGTCTTTAGAGGATTGCTATTGGGGGTAAATTCGGAACTTCGGTTTATGGATGGGACAGCTTCAGTAGTGTTTGGGAACGTTTTTTGGAAGCGCTTCTCCAGCTTTTAGCGCTGAGAAGCAATTCCTTAGCATAAATCTTTGTCCGCTCATTTTATGAGGATCTAGATAGATCTACGGGTATATGCTTTCCGGTTTCTTAGGTCTGGAGCTCAAAAGTCCCGATGAAGATTGCTTTCTTTGCTTGGTTGGTGTCTTTGGAGAAAATATTGACAGTGGATCACTTGATTTTTAGAGGTTTCATTATCATTGATTTCTGTACGATGTGCATGAGCCACGGGGAATCTGTAAATCATCTCATGCTACACTATGCTGTAGCTAGGGAGGTATGGTCTTCTTTTATGATGGAGTTTGGAATGTCTTGGGTGATGCCGTGCTCTTTTATGGAGCTCCTCGTCAGTTGGCATTCTCACGCATTCTCCTCTAAAGGCCGAATTCTCTGGAGGTTGCTTCCGTTTGCAATTGCTTGAGGAATCTGGAGGGAGAGAAATCAAAGAACATTTGAAGATAAAAAATGAGATTTAGCAATGATTATTCTTAGGATTAAGGGAATGCTTTTCCTCTGGTCTAAAGTGTTTGAGGAATGTAGAGGAATCTTTTTTGAAGATTTTGTTTTCCGTTGGGATATTCTATGCTCTAGGGATGCTTGTTGGTAGAGTTTCCTTTTGGTTTTCTTTGTAGCTTGCGGGTTGCCTTGTATTTGTCTATTGTAGGTCATCTTGACCTCTTTAGCTGACCTGTTTGTATTTTTAGGCTTTTGCCTCTTTAATGATAATTTATACTTATCAAAAAAAAATCTTTGTTAGGTTTGCAAAAGCGCTTTGGCTTCCAGCATCTAAAAGAAACTAGAAGCGCTTTTTTGAGAAACGCCTCAAAGGGTGTTTCTTAAAAAGTGCTTCCATGCTTTAGCAGGAAGCGTAACACGCATAAAGACAAGCCCAAATAGTGGCCCTTCATCCGTTGGATGAGAGGAGCAGGGTACTCCTTTCTCCATCGGAGCAAATCTCTAATTACTTGTGTGGGTTGCAATCTTTAGAAATCGGCGGTTGCAGAATCATTTTTTCTAAGTGGGCCCCGGATCTTTGCTTATTCCCAATGACCTCACTGAGAGGCCCTACGTGGGTATCGTTGACGGGACTAGCCCACCATCTCTGGAATCTTGATATCTTTAGACTGGTTGGAGATATGGCAGGAGGATTCATCGAGGTGGATCGAGCGACTCTGAATTAGAGGACCTCCCAGTAGCTAAGATATGCGTGCAAGCAGGAGCAGTGGACATTCCTAGATTGATCAGATTGGTGGATAGAGGTCGGACCTTGTTGATTTTTATAGATCCGAGGGGGGAGCCAGACCGGTCAGTTTGCCATAGACATTAGACGTACGGATGAGAATACGACAGCTCCAGGAGCTCCACAGGCGGGCCCGAAAGACGAGAGGCAAAAAGGGCATGGAACAAGGGGTGAAGACGTTATGGTATGCCACCAAGAGGTGCACATTAGAGTCGAGGCGCCCTAAGCTCCAGCTAGAGATAATTTTACCCTTGATGTACGAGAGAGGGACACCCGTTTGTGTTACATTGGAGGCGTACGCGGCAGGCAGAATATCCGGAGAAGACGCGGACTACTGGAATTCAAATTAGAAAAAACGTATATTGGAAGAGAAGAGGAGTTGGGAGACACCGTACGATACGTTGCAAAGTGGCTGCTGAGGGAGATGGAGACCTTTTCAACGCCATACAACATCATCACTATAGCAGTTCAAGTAGTGGGTCGTTGGGTCTTGAACCCGCGGGCTATACAGTGAAGAGGTTGTCTGAAGCTTAGTCCAAAGCGGTGAAAAACGCCCAATCTCTGGGGGGGCATGGAATGCATATTCTTAGCTCTGACATTGGCACAGTGGAGGATGAGATGGGTAGTTAAGGAAATAACTCTTTACAACACTTGGGTTTAAATTCGATACCATATCATTTGGAGGATGCTCCCGAATTGTCCCCTGCTCTCTCTTCGAAGCCTAAGAGGACGTTCCCTCATGTGCAGTAGGAGGTCCAACTGGATTTCCAGAATGGAGTGAGGAGAGTCTGGTAGCAAGGGAAGCAGTTAGAGAAGTGAGATCAACATCCATGCTGCCATGTTTATCCTGTGAGGAAACCTCGGTGTTTCCAACGCGATCGAGATCCATGACTTCTGCCATAACCGAAATAGAGACTTGTGGTAATAGTCGTCCGCCCGAAGTTGAACTGGAGTGTACTACCTTCATTATGGGTAATCCGGGAGTACAGTATTTGAAGGAGGTGACGTAATTAAAGAGCAGCCTGTCATAGCCGACGGAAGAGATAGCTTGGAGGATGGTGTGGCACTAGCAAAACCTGAGGAGAATCAAGAGTTGGTTGCATTTAGAAGTCGCCCGTTAAAAGGTATTATCCTATCCCTCTTCCGGATCCCTCACCCTAACTCTGAGAAGTTTTGTTGCCTATGGGAACACTCCTAGTAGGCGGGTGAGGACGGTTTCTGAAGTGGAGATAGCGCCAGACTTAGACAGGCTTTCAATGCCTAAGGAGATGGAGGGATCCCACATAGGAAATATCACTTGTCTTTCTAGGTTTGGGAAGTGGGACAAGCACGAGGAAGCTAGCTTGGCTATAGTGGCAGACGGTGGGGGAGGCTTGAACATAACGTCGCCTGATAGGGCAGCATTGGATAAGATTTTGACGGTGGATCATTTGATTTCAAGAAGGATGATCATGGTAAATTACTGTTCGATGTGCAAGCATTGTGGGGAATCGGTTAATTATCTTCTCTTGCATTATGACGTAGCGAGTCATTTGGTCATCTTTTCTGACTAACTTCAGGATGTCTTGGGTGATGTTCGGTTCCTTGTTGTCTCTAGTCTCTAGTCTCTAGTTGGCATCTTATGCCTTCTCTTCTAGAGGTTGAGTGCTTTGGCGGATCCTCCCTTTCGCGATATATTGGGGCCTTTGATCGGCGAGAAACAGTAGTGTTTGAAGGCAAGGAAGATTCGGTGGGTTCGGTTATTCACAATATCAAGGGCATTATGTTTCTATGGTCCAAGGCCTTCAAAGAATGTACAAGTCTCTTCTTTGAAGACTGTGTTTCGATGGGATCTTGTATGCTTTAGCGAAGGTCGTTAGATGTCGTTTGTTGTGTTCTATTTTTGCCTTTTTGTTCTTAGCTTTGTTGCTCTTGTAGCCTTTTGTAGGTCATCTCGACCTCATGGGTTTTGCTTTGTATGTTTGCTTGGCCTTCAGGTCCCTCAATAAATTCTAGACTTATCAAAAAAAATTGTTCTGGATTAGGGAAATGAAGAGTCGCATCCCCGTTTCCTGTACCAGTGTCCATACACGTATCTGGAAATTTTTGGACGTTTCATCATTAGAACATAGGTAGGCCCTGCCCATTACACCCTAATATTTGTGCATCTAATAACAACAATAGTGTGTGTTCCAAATGGTACGGCAATAAAGTTTAGGCAGATGGCCAAAGAAATTTTGCGTACCTAATAGATGATCCAAGAGGGTACATGTCCATCACTAACTTCGTCCATGATGTATTATTCGTCCCTGGAAGAATTCTTCCCAATTGGTTCCCTTCTACAGGGATAATCAAGCTTCCGTTTTTGCTTGACGCAGATTGTCTTTGCTTGATGGTCATAAAAGTAAAGTTAGTAACCTATTGGTTATTGAGAGCACCACACTTTGAATTGATACTAAAACAAACAAAATATCTTAAAAATATGGAGCTCCATAACCAAAAGTAAGCCATATCCATACTTTTCTGTCTAATAAATCACAATGCAAAAACGAGAAAAGGCAAACAGATCTTACATTGAGGTTGTTGATGTCTTTCTAAAAAGAGCATGTGTTTCATTCGCAGCCCTCATTGCATCAAGGACATACCTACAATAAGAGAAATGCATTACGAAAATCATGTTTGTCACAAACGGGAAGGAGAATCTGTTGTTATCTAATCAGAATTCTAGATGAAATTTCCAGGTCATAAGCTCAAGTTTGGAATGCATTAAAGAGACAGTTACCCGGGAGAAGAACCAGATGTAAAGAAATACTGAGCTAAGGTTGCAACAAACAGCAACAAGTATATAGCAGTGTACCTGAAAACATAGGGAGCATAGTGAGTACAGTGAAGCAAACCACAAGTTAAAATTGTGAATTCAGTTAAGGAAAAGATAGATAAACATTTCTTGTGACCTTTTCTATATTAATATATCCCACCTTTATCAAAAAAAAAAAAAAGATAGCTAAACATCCTAGGTTCTAGCAACATCCACCAGTTATCAAAACCATCCACAAGACAGGTCTTGGGGAATGTCATACTTGATTACATGCATCCTCTCATTAGCATCCTTCGTCTAGATCATGGGCAAAGTCTTCTGTTGCCCTTCCTCTTCTAGAAACATTGTTGAGCCTTGGCATCCTACATCAACAATACCTACCAAGTCCCGTCCTACTTTTCATCGTATAGACTCATAATATTATTCCAAAATGAGAAAGTATTACTATCACAAACACATTATCAAGCCATCCCATGCTCACTTACACTAAGGTGCAAGCATAATAACATCATAGTTACTTTCACACTCATAATGCAATCTGCTCACCAATAAATTATCTCCTTCCTTCATTGTAGCCACTAACGATTTTCATTGCAGTCATATGTCAAAAGCCTTTTTAGCAATCATGCGAGTAATTCACGTTTAATTCGCATATTTTAAATTTTTTTCAAAAAAAAGTTTTATTCACCCGGATTTTTCAATAAGTCGGAAAATTTTGGAATTTTTTAAGCCCAAACAAATAAATCGCATTTTCCCATTTTTCTCAAAAAAAAACCACTTACATTGTCTTACATTTTCACGTCACGTATAGGGTTTCACGCAATACTCATACCTCTCAAAGAAAAGTCCCATCGTTTCAACTTTCAAGTTCAACACTTCAACTTCCTTCTTTAGCCCTCCATCACCCATCGTTTCAAGGCGCCCTAAACCCTCCCTCAATCCTTCTTTCATCCCTCCCAAATCTCCCAGCTCTTTTCACAACACCAGATGGAGAGAGAGCTCTGTTTTAGAGAGCGAGAGACGCCGTTAGTTTTCAGAGACTCAAAGTGGTGTTTATCTTGATCTACAGGTTAGAATTCGTTCATCATCAAGTGATCTAGTGATGGTGGGAATGTACATTCATGTGGGGATCACTTTTGTGATAATATTTTTGTCAGTGCTATAATTAAAGCATGGTAACTGTGATTGGCGATATGGTTGTGGATCATGGTTGGTTTCCATCTACTATTCTGAGTTTTAAATTTTCTTGAAGTAGATCCATGGATTATTTTGCTAATGAACACATGCTATTGCAGACGATCATATTTTTCTGATAATGAACTTTTGCAGACGATTTCCCATATTTGTATTGACCAATCAGAAGTAGGTCCAGTAGAGTTTGTTAATCAGCAGACTTGGAGCTTACTATAGGTTTCTTGTGGGGTTTCAATGGTACAGATGATTTTGGGATTCGAACAGGTCCCAAAGGAATGAGCTCTAGCTTGGTTGTGAACCACTTCATCCCTAGTGAAGCCTAGCTTTTACCGGCAGAGGCTATTATTACTTATTAGCATCACAGCTAGCATGTTGTACTTGGGGATGAAGTTGTGTGCAACCGAGCTCCAATCGTCCCTTTGCAACCTGGCCCATGGGAATAGGGAAAAGTACCGGAATCACCCCATGTGGAGGTATTAGCCCTTTGGAAGTCAAAATACATTTCACTGCATATCAATTTGTCTCTTAAGATATTCCGGTTTGGAAAAAGATTGTGATCTTTGTTCTTAGAAGAAGTCTTGGAACAGAGATATAGATTGTCTAAAAGTGAAGACAACAGAGAGAAGGTCTTCATTCCGGTCTTTAATTGTTGTCTCCTCCTTTAGCCATTTTACGTCTCTGGCATGGCGTGTTTGAGCACTGTTCTTGAGGTGGATGAACATAAAACGATGAATCTAACATTTGTTTTCTATATTTCTTCTTTTCTAATCTAACTTTCGTTTGTGTTTCTCGATCTTTTCTTTTCTTTAGTTCTTTCATTTTCTTTATTCGTGTGCCTTGTTTGAATGTATTTTGTTTGCATGTGGAGTTCTAGTATTGTCCTTGAATCTATCTTTCGTTTCTTGATTTTTTTTGGTTATTTTAGGCTCACATGCAAGTTCAAATAATCTATCTAGGATCCTTGTTAGCGAAAGCTTTTGATGCACGAGATGTTAATTGAATGAGATGAAAAATGGTTCTATTACTAGCAGTTTATTTATTTATCTATTATTGACTTGAAACCTATTGGACTATGGTAACTATATTACTAAATATATTGAATTGCTTTCGAAGTGTACCGAATTTTTTGTTTCCGAATTTTTTAAGCGAGACGTATATAACACGTATAAAATGTAAACTGCATATTTGTCGTTTAGCAAATTTTTGAATCCCAAAACTCGAATTTTCACATATCGAATTTTTGTCATATTCCGAATTGCTAACAAGGGTCAGAAGAACCGGATGCATGTAACAAGAACAATTTGCTCACACAATAGAGAAGAGAGTTTTTAGTGTCTTTGGCTTACCAAATTAGATATCAACTAGTTGGGACTCACAAGTGCAACAAGGCTCGTCGGATAAAAGGGGTTATATAACCAGCAAAATGGGGGCAGGGTTTAGGAATTTGGCTGGCAAAACCAAGAGCTACTCAAATGAGTCACTTATGAACAAAAGTTGCCCATGTCATAGTAAAACTAACATAGATGAGAGACCAACTCAGCCAAGTTAGGGAGTGTCTCAATCGAGTAAGTACAAATTCAGTGTCGATGCTGGCCTAGTGACACACAGACTATGCTGTATTGATACGGGTAAGGGAGTCGATTTTGACAAGGGTGCGGAGTTTCCAATTCGATGAACCTTGGAAAAAGGGACTTATACTTTAAATAATGTGAAATGAAGTAACGGTGTCTTACATAATATTAAGGATAATAGTAAATAAAGTTCCTATCATATGATTTGTATCATATACTTATAAACAAGAGAATACCATGCAACAAATTTAACCTATGGCAATTGTTAACTTGTATCTTGCAAGTAAGGAAAGAAAAAACAAAACACAATTCGGAAGTGTTACACTAGAATCTATGTCATGTTGGATTCCAACATGGTTCGCCTATTTAGAACATACCGTAGCATATAGCACACTGCAATTTAAGACCTTAATTCTTGACATGATTGGAGATTAATGAAACCTTTAGTTTGGTTCTAGAATCAACAACCGCTCACTCTGTTGTCTCTTGCTACCTCCAACAAATGGGTCATTCATCAAAAGCACCTTTCTTCATGATGATCTTCATGAGGAAGTAATTACTGAGCAGACCCAATGATTCTTCGATTCACTTTTTTCTATTCTTTTTTCGATAAACAACAAAATTTCCAATTAAAAATAAAACAAAATTTTACATTCTTAGATTCACATTTTCCTACACATGCTTGCAAGTTTCTACAGCCTTATATCATTTGAGGCAAACTCCACATACCTGATCCGGAAAATTAAAAAAAAAAAAATTCTTCTTTAGTTGGGCTTCTTCGACAGTAAGGCTGACTAAATACTTTGTATCGCTATTCTTTTCCTATATGTTGATGACACCATTCGGTCCATTCATACATCTAGCAATCTATGTTACATATATTGTCTTCGGATTGTTCTTGTTAATTTACCCTGTTAACAGATAATAGATTAGCCATGCATGGCTTTTTAGATATACTAAGGACTGCATAAAACACTACCAAAAAAGGACTGCACATAATAAATGAGTAAACATAACCACATGGCCCATACCAACAAGCCTTCTTTTTGGCATGTCAAAAACCCAAATCCAAGTTGCTATAAACACCAGTGTCCGTACCTAGGACTGTCTAAGTTTTGACAGGAAGATCTGGCATCCTACACTATTTTTGGGGTCAAAGTTCGCACTTTATCCCAGGGTGCCTTCTTTCACAAACGAGGTATATGGTGGAATTCCCATGCACAAACACTGGACCTCAAGCCTCATTGCATGCATATTGCTTATATATCAAGCTACATTATGATAACAATGAACCTCTTTATGATCCTATAGTTTTTTGTACAATTCTGGTGGCACTACAGTACCATACCTTCATTGATCTGGGTCTCATGTTGCACAACTACAGTCAATCTTATGTCATTTGATCCTACTACAAGCCATCTTATAGTAGTTTGAGGCATTGCCCTCCTACAAGCAATCTTAATGTTATAGAGTCTAAAGCATAATACAATACAAGAAAGGGGCAATAATACATGGCTAGTTATTCGTCCAGGCACTTCATTAGGTATGCTCCTGCATTTCTCAAGGCCTAACTAAGAAATAATCAATGATGACTCACTCCAAGCCAAGTAAATATCATTCAGTGGGATACACTGTAACAGAGTTAACTTGGCTGAAGTTTCTTCTTCACAACCTTGGTATTTACGAAACCATCCCAGACACCCCCCAAACCCCGACTAACAATCTGGCGACAACATTAGTACGAGTACGACATATATGGCAGCCGATTCAGGCTTCATAAACTCATACTGAACACACTTAGATTGACTCCCTTTTTGATCATGAGAAAGTTATTGTAAGATGCCCTTTATTAACTTGAAAGATTAGTCGACTGACATCACCACTAACATATATATCCAGGATTGTTTTAGTAAAGAGAAAATAAAGGATAATTTTCACTTTTTTTTCCCCACATAATTTTCGGTACTTCGCAATCACTGAAGGATACTTTTTGTAGTTCTGTTACAATGCCTCTTTGATAATCAATCTCTCGTCACTTTAGAGAAGAAGGGAAAACAGATTTAAGAAGTTGACCTAGGGAAGGTAAGAAGGCTTGAAACCAGTTGAAGCAGACAAAGTTTTTCTAATGACGACAAGTATATATCCAGTCACCATTGTTATTTTCATCATTATGGAAGACTGCCCCGTCGGATTCATGTTGCCGACCCCAAACATTTGGGATAATGCATTGATGATGATGTTACAACAAACAATTGAGATTGGTTAGAGTGTCATCACTTTATGGGTTTTTATTCCAGTATTCATTAATTAAATTTGTACACAAAGACATAGTTGTGATTGTGATCAGTGATCACTCAGTTTATTAACTTTGAAGTTAGCTCTTAACTTTCAAGCTGTTCAGCGTCCAAAACACACAAAAATCGGTTCCACTAATTAGGCTCAGTCGAGCCTAAATCTAATATTTAGTAACCCAACTTAAAGAATAGAAATTTCTAACAAGAATGACCTTCTCAAACACAAAAAATAGTAATTTCACCTTCACAAGCATAAACTTAACGTCATAACAAGTTTATTACAACGAAATTAAGCAAGAAAACCCAACTAAAAGATGTAAAAAGAAAAAAAAAAAAAAAATCAGCTCAAAAACCTGAAAAACTAAAAATTAAGGATAGAGAGAAGAAGGGGTTCATTACCATGGCTCCTTTCTTGTTTTCACTATCAAATCGTTATCAAAAAGAAACAGAACGCCCACATAGATCAAGTGAAGCGTCACCAAAGCCACTTTCAAACACAATGAAGATCTCCTAGCTGAAACCCATAACCCAAAAATTCATCAAAAAACAAAATTTTACAAAAAAAAAACCCAGAAATCTAAATCGGTTAACAATATCGAAGAGAAATCCAAACTGGGGAAACAGAGCGAGATAGTGTACCCGGATCGGAGAGACACGGAAACAACTGGTAGCACCTCTCGGATGCTCCATCCCATGCGTTGCGGACTGAGGGGCATAAACCAACAATCGTCATCAAAACCGTCGCATCAGATCATCAACCGTTGAACCACCAGATGAGAATGAAGTCTCTCCTCTTTTTCTCTAACTCAAGAGAGGGAAACGGGTAAGAGAGAGACTGGGTGAGACGAGTTCAGAGTTTCTCCTAGCATAATAGAGATGTGAGAGGGGGTGGGGAGTTGCGAGCGCATTAAAAGCGCCCTGTTGCCCGGACTTTGAATGGAAAGGTGCGTACTGGCTCCGTAGGCGCAATGTATCTTTTCTCCACTTCAATTGAGAGAGATCGAGTCCTGCTTGTATAAACCGGATCCTTTTCAAAGTTTGAGCCTACTGACCCATGAATGTTTGGTCCATTCCTTGGTGGACCTATATAACAAAAATCAGGTTGATTGATGATTTCTAACCGTTGGATTTGAGCCTTTTTCATCATGGGTTTCTTGAATAAATCTATTGATGAGTTCCAACCCCAAAAAGCCCATGCCAAAAAACAAAAAGGCTTATATCAAATGGCTAGAAATCATCAATCAGGCTGATTTTTTGTGTATAGTTACACCAAGAGGTGGCAAAACATTCATAAATCTGGGCATGAAGGAGTGTGCCACGTGGCATACAAGCCGGACTTGAAGAGACCTAGTGTGAAAAAGTACCACCATATGAATGATTGATAACCGTTTTTGTATGGGCCCTTTGATCGAAACTCTTATGATCATAGTAGCTCAATTTGATCACCTTTAGAAAATAGGTGTTACATCGCAAAGAAAGGAACGAGTAGTTTGTGGCCCATTGATTGGACGGCCCGTATTGAAGGCAATGAGCGAAGATCGTGGTTAGTAGTGGTAACGAAATATTCAATATTATTAATTCGTGTCAAAGAAAGAACTCTAGGTTTACAAAAAAAAAAATGATTTTAGCTAAAAATGCTATCCTGCGCCAGGGTGTCAGCTGAGTTCTTTTTGCCTGGTAGTTGGCCAAAATAAATCTTGCAGTCCTGCTCACCTAACACGTTAGCGGCGAACAAAAGAAAGTCTGGTGGAATTATCTGGGTTGGAAGTTGGAACTAGTGGGGCGCAACACAAAACAAATTTGCTCTCACTAGGAGATAACTCTGTCTCATATACATGAGAGAACGCCGCATGGCAAGTCTTTCGTGCACATTGGCTCACGAATGTTTGGCCCACCCCTTGGTGGGCTTATAAACCAAAAATCAGATGATTAGTAATTTCTAGCCATTTGATTCTAGCATTTTTCATGGAGTAAATTTAGCCATTGGATTCGAGATTTTGTTATTTTTGGGTGGGGTACTCTTGTCTATAAATCACCAAGCAAACTAATATTTGGTGTGTAGGTCCACCAAGAGATGGAATAAACATTTACGAGTATCCTTCTTCCGCTCATAACACCCTAATTTGGTGGCATATTTGAGTCTTCATCACCGTTGGATCACGGATTTTATAATTATATGGGACAAGAAGACAAAATCCGAATCATAGAACATCCAAGCTTTGCTTATCCATGCAGTAGAGCTGCTGCTATATATATAGCATGGTATGTGGTCCACGATAAGTAATGGATAGAAGAAAAAATTGAAGTTTCGGATTACTCCAAATAAAAGACGAGAAAATTTTTGAAGCAGTCGATTTTTGAAGCAGCGAAGCGGTGGCCAATCACATGGCACCACAACCTGCTGTTGTTGCTTCAGTACAAACCCAGAAATTCTTTTTGAAAAGCAGGTTGTGGCGTCATGTGATTGGCCACTGCTTGGCTGTTTCAAAAAATCAGTGTTTCAAAAAATTTCTCTTAAAAGACGATCGCTGAATGGAAAAAACGGAGCAAAGATTAGTGTTTTAAAACCCGAAACCCACGTAAAATAATAATAAATAAATAAAAAACCGAAACCTCGAAAGTCCGAGTCAGTTGACTTGGTGTTGCAATCAACTCGATAACCCATATTTTACTACTTATTTCTATACACGTAAGGGGTATTTTAGACTTTCAACACATTTATAAAATGGGTCGGGCTCAGTGGACCGTCTTTTTTCTGACACCTCTCGTGTTCGTGTGCTCGGCCTTTGGATTCTAAAGGTTGGGTTGTCAGCGCGGAGCTGGCATCACTTTTTTCAACACTGACAACCACCGTTGGATTCATGAAATCCACGGCTAAATGCACGAGCACCGAGAGGGGTCAGAAAAAGGGGGTCCTGGGAGCCTGAGCTATGTAAAATACTTGATACTAGGAAACCGAAGCTTTTACAACTTCACTAGCTATGCAATAAATACATAGGGAAATTTCTAAAAAAAGGAAATTTCAATGCTAAAATATCCAAAACAGCCCATGCATGATGCATCATAATAGGCTAGATAACTTAAAACATTTACTTAATCATCGTGCGTGTCGCTCCATAAGTCGGTGATCATCGCGTGTGTCCCTCCACTAGTCTGGTGATAATAGCGATAATGATTTTAGAATTCTCATTAAGATTTCAGGATCACATTGCTAACATAATAACGGATTTGTATTAGTGAATTAGGTATGATCAACAATGAACCGACAAAAAATAGCTTTTCTTTAATGTAAAACCAGATAAGTAATTTAGACATTTCTAAAAAATGACACAATAATTGGTGTACCTCGATGTCACTTGTCACCTAATATTGTACACATAGCCAACCAATCATATGGACGCGTACCCCTCCAATCAATTAAGTCACCCTCGAATGGTCCATAGTCCAGAAAACCTGTCAATAAGAAATTCCTAGCCATGCAAGTTGCAGCCCCATTTAACGACTCACTTAACCACCAAATAGACTGAAATAGGAAGCATATTAATTGGGCCAACTATGGACCAATGTAGCACGACCTTAGAGTGCATGACAGAGTAAGGCCCTACTTGGTTCACAGCAAATTGATTGGTTCGAGGCGTGCAAATGAACTGCCGTGCAAGTGGGTTCCAAGCCCTTGCAAACTCCTTAACAAAATAGACGCAAGCAAGTGCAGCCCAAAAATTGGTGCCAGTTGGGTGTGTTGTATTAGCTCGACATTTTTTCTTCCGAAAAATATTGTTAATAATAATAACTGTGATTATTTTTTATTATTATCTATTTATTTTTATTTTAGTTTTCTATTTTTTTGATATAGTTGGTCTAGGCCGCCTAACCCCAAGCTTTCCCCTCTGAAAAATAATAATAATAATAATAAAACGACATGATAACAATAATAATTTTATTGTGCATTTTTTTTATAAAATTAAGAATAAAATAATCCATTGCATTCTTTTGCAATGCACTACCAACCAATCAATTAAACTTCGTTTGCATCTATTTATAGGGCGTGAACCAAACAGTAGTAAGTAACTTGCATTGTAAACTACATTTGCACTACAGTGCAAAACGCACTCAAGTTGTGGCGAACCAAACAGGGCCTAATGACTTTATTTTTTTTTGTAAGCAGCTTCATATATTAAAACCGAAAAGAAAATCTACCCATTTTTTCTGGGGACAAAAAGAAGCCAACCAAGAAGGTGGGGAAGACCAAACAAAAGTGGAAGACCAAGTAGCAGCTTTAGTAGCAATGGCATCTGCTACAGAATTACATTCCCGATAATAGAAAAGGAAGGTGTGGGAGGCAAGACGATCCACTAGGTGTAAAATATCTACACAAAAGGGAGATGAACTCAAACCCAAAAGGAATGAACCCCTGTTAAGATGATCAATGAGCACACTTGCATCTGATTCAAGAACTAGCTTTGTCAATCCATGAGCTACAGCAAGCTTCAAACCCCATCTTATAGCATGGGCCTCAGCTTCCTCCACTGATTTGGAAGGCACCTTGCATCCACTTGATAATAAAGCCTAACCCAACGGTATTTGACTCGGCATCCCAAGCCCCATCTGTGTTCAATTTCATCCATCCGAAAGGAGGAGGTAACCAGCTAGCACTGGCCCGTGGATTACCAATAGAAGAAGATAAGGGGAAGGGTAATAGAAAAGTAGGCAGGCTTTTGAGCACCTTAAGAGGATTGTCGGTATACTAGTTAAAGATTTCTGCATTTCTTCGTTGCCAAATACGCCAAAGGAGGGTGCAACTAAAATTCAAAAGAATTAGATCATCCTCCTTCTTGTTGTGGCTAAGGTGGAAGAGGTTAGAAAACCATTGAACAATACCCAGGCGAGTCATATTAGAAGAGCGGAGACCAATCGAAGAGGCAAACCATATTTTGGCAGATGAAGGGCAATGGAATAGAGCGTGTACCCAATCCTTGAGCTGGTGACCACATCGTGGACAATCTGAACTGAGATACCCCAAATGTTGATTTAAGTGATCTTTTGTGGGAAGTCGGCCAAGGAGCATCTTCCAAAGGAAAATTTGGCATTGAAAAGGTACCCGGGGTTTTCATAAATCCTGCCAATGGTAAATTGAGTCAAGAGGGGATGGAATTGTGGGAGGACTGCGAGGTAGATGGTTATAAGCAGATTTTGAAGAAAATCGCCCCTTTTTGTCCACCGACCAGAACCAACGATCCTCGAAGGAATGGTTGCTAATTGTGATAGATAGAATAGCCTGAGCTAAATTAATGGGAAAAAGTGAGTGGATTAAGGGTGCATTCCATGATCTATCCCCGAAGATCAAGGCAACAATTGTTAGATTCTGACTATCAGTGGGTCGAGTTGGATGGAATAGATGATCACCTCCGTAAAAAATCCAAGGATCCTCCCAAACATTAGTAAGGAGCCCGTTACCAATAACTTTGACAAACTAAGGCTTGAAAAGATCTTTTGCTTTGATAATGCTCTGCCAAACCCAAGGATCACCTGGTTTAGCTAAGGCTGCCAAGATGGAGGAATTAGGAAAGTGTTTTCCTTTCAGCGTGCGGCTTAGCAGAGACTCTGGCTCCGTTAAAAGCTTCCAGACATTTTTTGCTAGTAAGGCATGATTAGCATCACAGAACCAAACAGGGCCTAATAACTTGATCGACCTATGTCTTGGAGCCCAAATTAACTTCGATGTTAGGTACTTTGAAATAACCTTGATAACAGTAACGAAGGGTCTCCTTTCATAAAAAGGGTCCAGGGGTTGACCAAGTCATTAGGGCACCACCGTGGTGGGACTGGTGGCACGTGTTGCGGTGGATTGGGTATACTTACTGGTGGTAGGGATACCACCGCAAGGTGACATCACTACCCACGATTGGACTGTCGCGAGTGCATATCATCAACACATGGCTGGACTGCCGAAAGTGCCACATGTCAGGCTCTAATAGGGTCTGACCTACTCTACTTGATTTTGATAATATGTGGTGCAATCTTGGGGTTGAACACATTCATGTCCAACAGCGTGTAGCACTACAATTATCCTGGTAGTTATGATCGAGTTTTAAAAATCGGCCGTTATAACAGATTCGGACCTCCCCCGTTACGTTACTTACCATTAAAATGCCCAGAAAATAATGGCCGTTATTTTCGTTATGGGTCGGGCTCAAGGAACCCCTATTTTTTACACCCATTTTGGCGGACCCACATAGAAGATGAATCAACGACTGGTTTTTGGTGAGGATGATCTCGATGGTGAGGAGATCATCCTCACAAAAATTCAAATCATTCTGATATTCATAGACTGGTTTAGAAGCTGACGAATTATGGACCGTCGATTTTTACCACGTAACTTGAAAACCACATTTGATGGGGTTAGAAATTTCAGAATGGGCTGATTTTTTGTTGGGGTGATCTATATGGTGAGGAGATCATCCCCACCAAAAATCAGCCATTGATTCATCTTCTACGTGGGTCCAGCAAAATGGGTGTCAAAAATGGGGGTCCCCCCAGCCCGACCCTTTCGTTATAACGGCGTTATGATGTCAGGCTCAATCCGTTCGACGTGGTTGTTGAACCAGATTTGACCGGGCCAGCTCTTCTTCAATTACTTGTATGGTTCATGTTTTAGGTTATTGCTTTAAAAACATTTCTTTTTTGGCTAGCCCCATGATTTCGGATTGTTTTGTAGTCAATCCAAGGGCTCTCACATTGGGAGGGCTGAATTGATAATCATCTGTTCCACAAGTGAGATTTCTCCTCAGATCTAATGGAGAAGACTTGAGGTGGGCCAAGACAAGTCATACTTATGTGTTAACCCAAGCCCATTCTATCATTTCAAATTGGGTTAGGTCAAAACCCGTTTCTAGCCCAAGCCCTTTATAGAGCATTTTAACAATTCAAGCCCTTTAAATTATGATTACTCATAACTTCTATTTACTTCAAGGTAAAGTTATTTGTCATTTGAAATTTAATGTGGGAAAAGTTCGAGTACAAGTGAAGTAATACCATTTTTTTCGTTATAACGAATTGTAACGCTCAGCGAAAATAACGGAAAAATGGTGCTAAAATTCAAAATTTTATATTTGAATAAAAATAACGAAAATAATGGGTGGATTTTTTCACAAATTTTCTCAGAAAATAAAGGTTGTTATTTTTGTTAATCGCCGTTCTGAGCGTTAAAACGGTACATAATGTAACTGGGGCGTTATGTATCAGATTATCAGGGTATACGTATGACTTCTCCTTATATTTTCCAAATGCATCCTACACAGTTTTTTTTTTTGTAGTTACCATAATGGGAGGGGCCCATGGATGAAGTCAGGTGAAAACCCGGTCATGCCGGTAAAGAGGATTTCTACTCCTGGCACACTGCTCAAAGGAGGAAATCTACCTGTGTGGGTTTGACCCCATGACCTCCCGAAAGAGGTGGGATACACACCAACCATTTGAGCTGCCATGTTGGGTGTGCATCCTAGACAGTTATAACACCTTTCTTAACTGTTATTAAACCTTGGATATATTTATTAATTATTTGATCGTTAAGATTACAGGCTGGTCTAGAGGAAAATTTTGCTGGAGTGTGATGCCATCAAAGTTGATGGCGCTCACCTCCAAAAAATGCCACTTATACATGGGGGTGGGGGCCACGACACTTTTTGATAGTTTCCCTTTTGCATGCATGGGGCCTCACCCCATGTAAAGATACCGACTTCTGAGGTCTGCGCCACCAATTTTTTTCCAGATCAAGATTACCCACCATTGATCATATAATAAGGGCCTATGGACTCATTTGGTTAGGCCTGAGCCCTGCACATCTATTTCTTTTGTATTAATATGAAGGCCTAGGTCTATCTATTTGATAATGTAGCCCAAGCCCAAAACTAGTACGGGCCTGGGCGATTGGGAAATGCCCATATGATGGTCAACACTGGTCAAACGACAGTGAACATGTCAACTTTTTCAAATGCGAGGAGGGGGTATGCCAAATTTGAAAGATAACATGGGGGGTATGTCAAAAATTCCTTTGACAACGGCATAAAAACTAAAAATGATAAGAGGATATTCAGCGCCTAATCAAAAATTGAAACATGGATGACTAAGATGGTAAAAATTACGAGTAAACCGTCGCTCACATCAGGTTGTGAGCGAAGCCGATTACAGCCCACAATATGAGTCACATGGCATACTCTTAGTGGATGCTAACTGTATGGATGTTTGGCCAATCACTAGGTGGACCTACAAACTAAAAATAAACCTGATCAGTGATTTCTAATCGTTGAATTGAAATAATTTTCATGGGTTGATTTTAACTGTATGAATTTGAGCATTATTGAGCATTATTTGGGTACAAAGATCCAAAGGTTATAAATCATCAGTAATCAGGATGATTATTGGTCTGCAGGTCCACCGAGTGACAGGCCAAACATCCATACGGTCAGCACCCTCTAAGAGTGTGCCACATGGCTCGTATTGTAGGCTGTGATCGGCTACGCTCATAGTCAGGTGTGATCGAAGGTTTACTAAAAAATTATTAAATTGATGATCTTAAAAATAATTCGTACACGAGTGTTCCACTGGTGTGATTCGATTTTTTCTATCTAATTTATGATATATGTGATGTGTCCTCGGACTTGATTTGACGACTTAGTCGGCCATGATTTACTTTTACGAGTAAAACTTTGCCGACCACCCACAAAATGAGCCACGTGGCACATTTTTAAAGGACTCTAACCATATGGATGTTTGGCCAATCCTTAAGTAGACCTACACAATTTCAACCCTTTGGATACTGCTCAAATTCCCATGGATAAAATCAACCCATGAAAATGACTCCAATCCAACGCTTAGAAATCACTAATCCACTGCAACTGCCTAATGTTTCTGTATGATGATCTTATAGATAATAATCAAGAAAAACATTCTTATCGATCTGAATTGTTCAATTACTGGACCCCATTTAGGATTATCTTTGACTCAAGATTATATACAGTAATAAATATAAACTCGCTCGGATTGATTTTATTTATTTGATAAATAAATAATTTTTTTTCTTGGCTCTTGCCTTTGTATTCCCAGCCGTCCAAAAAGAAACCAATTTTGGTCCTGATATTTTTCTACACATAGACCTCAATTTACACACTTTTTAGTCGTCCAAACACCGACAGTCGTCAAAAGCACAACCACCGTTGAATTCTCGAAATCCACGCCCGAAAACAAATGTGTATTTTTTGGTTCACTTTTGTGAGTGCACGGATCCCGACCCAAAAAACAAAGCCGACATCCAACCGACACTGTTATTTCAAGGCGCGCGGCGCGCGGCGCGCCAAGCTTAATGAAACAAGTAAAACTTTGTTGACAGGGCCTGTCATCAATGCCGATTACAGGTTGCAATATGATACACGTGTCACACTCTTATAGGACTCTGACTATATGGATGTTTTTCCAATCTCTAGGTGGACCTACAAACCAAAAATCAACTTGATTAGTGATTTGAAACGTTTGGATCTCTGTACCTAAAATAATGGGCAATAATACTCAAATTTCCACATTTAAAATCAACCCATGAAAACAATTACGATCCAACGCCTACGAACTACTGATCTGACTGATTTTTGGTTTGTGGGTCCACCTAAGGATTGGACAAACATCCATACAGTCAGAGTCCTCAAAGAGTTTGACACGTGGATCATATTGTATCCTGTCATCGGCATTGATGACAGTGCCTGTCATCAAAGTTTTTCTCGAATGAAATAGGCCCGACTCGAAACAATCCTCAGCCTCAGACCTCTCCCCAAAACAACGGACACGTGGCATATTGGTATAAGGAGATGTGGTTATATCACTTACACCGACCTTGAGTAATTTTCTCCTGGGACTGTGGAGCACGTAAAAATGCACCAACTGGCACGCTCTTTTGGGCCCACTGACCAGTGAATGACTGGCCCACTCCTGTGATGGATCACACACCAACAATCAGCCTGCTTGGTGATCTCTCTACCCATTGATCTAAGTACCCAAAAAAAACAGCTAAAAATACCTCATGATAAATGCTAGAATCCATTGGCTAGCTATAGCTAATGATCACCCATCAGGCTGATTGTTGATGTGTAGGTCCATCAAGAGGTGAGCCAATCATTCAAGAATCAGTAGGCCCGAAAAGAGTGACTTATGTGACATGTTTTTATGCGCCCACATCCACAGGAAAGATTCCCTTGGACGATAAATGTTTTGGACCTTCCGGATTTAGAATTCTTTATGCCGACGTTCGAGGTCCCGCACATGCCAATTTCCCACGCTTCACGTACGTGTTCAGGATTTTATTGGTCGTCGACACATAAGTGACATAACGCCATCACACCGAATACTAGAACGCGCTCTCTCTCTATCTCTCTCTCCTACGTGGTCTCTCTCTTCGACAACTTTCTTATTTTCTTCTTTATGCTTCGTCCGTTAGATTACTCGATGGCTCGCCTTATTTTTCTTTACTTCCTTAATCGTGTTAGATCCGTGTTGGCTTTCCCTATAAAATACAATTCTCTCTAACTTGAACCATTATCAGTCATCACAAACGCAAAAGCTGCGTTACTAATATTCTCTGCTGCTAAGTGTTGTTATCGTTCTTGTAATCTTGTGACAAGTTATTCTGTTCTGTTCAGTTTTTTGTTCTTTAATTTGCTTTTACAGCATGACGGAGTGCAAGCCCAACGTTGAAGGAGGGATCAAAGAACGTGGGATGTTGGATTTCTTGTGGAAGAAAGAAGAGGTGAAGCCACAGGAGGAGGTGATCGCGACCGAGGAACAGCACCACCCGAGCCAAGATTCCAAGGCCAACGTTGAAGGTGAGACCAAAGAACGTGGGATGTTTGATTTTTTGTGGAAGAAAGGAGAGAAGAAGGAAGAGGTGGACGAGGGGGAGGAGGAGGAGGAGGAGGAAGAGGAAAAGCCACAGGACGAGGTGATCGCGGCAAAGTTTGACAAGCTACACGTGTCAGAATCAGAGAAGAAAGAAGAGAAGGAAGAAATGCAGGAGAAGCCACAGGAGGAGGAGGCGATCGCGGCAAAGTTTGACAAGCTACACGTGTCAGAATCAGAGAAGAAAGAAGAGAAGGAAGAAATGCAGGAGAAGCCACAGGAGGAGGAGGCGATCGCGGCAAAGTTTGACAAGCTACACGTGTCAGAATCGGAGGAGAAGAAGGAAGAGGTGGAGGAGGAGAAGCCACGGGAGGAGGTGATCGCTTCGGAGTTCGAGAAGGTACACGTGTCAGAATCAGAGGAGAAGAAGGAAGAGTTGCTGGAGGAGGAGAAACCACAGGAGGAGGTGATCGCTTCGGAGTTTGGCAAGGTACACGTGTCAGAATCAGAGGAGAAGAAGGAAGAGTTGCTGGAGGAGGAGAAACCACAGGAGGATGTGATCGCGACGGAGTCTGAGAAGGCACACATCTCTGAATCAGAGGAGAAGAAAGAAGAGAAGAGGGAAGAGGTGGAGGAGGAAAAGCCACAGGAGGTGGTGGTCGTGACGGAGTTTGACAAGTTACACGCGTCAGAATCGGAGGAGAAGAAACAAGAGAAGAAGGAAGAGGTGGAGGAGGAGGAGAAGCCACAGGAGGAGGTGATGGAGACGGAGTTTGAGAAGGTACACGTGTCAGAATCAGAGGAGAAGAAAGAAGAGGTGGAGGATGAGAAGCCACATGAGGATGAGGAGGTGATTGCTTATTCGGAGTGCGAGAAGGTATACGTGCCAGAACCAGAGGACAAGAAAGAAGAGAATAAGGAAGTGGTGGAGGAGAGGAAACCAGAGGAGGAGGTGATCGTGACGGAGTTTGACAAGGTACACGTGCCAGAATCAGAGGAGAAGAAAGAAGTGGTGGAGAGGAGAAGCCCAGTCTCACAGAGAAGCTCCATCGACCTGACAACAGCTCTAGCTTGGTAAGTTTACTAGTTTACATTTTTTCTAGAATGACTATTTTGCCCTCACATCCGCTGGTGCGATGCTGGCCTTCTTTTGTAAATAGTAATTATATACCATAGTGATCAAGTTATCAAGAGGGCAAAACTAGTCATTTTGCATATGTAGATATCGCAAGGGCTGACCCACATAGGCGGGACTCTACCTATGGTTGCCACGTGTATCACCATGGACTACGTCGTCGCGCTTAATGTGACCTTAGTGGCGCAAGTTAGTGTGTTTCCCTCTTGTTACTCAGAAACTAAACTTTTTATTGTCCGGAATTTTCAGTGTAGGGATGAGGAAGAAGTGGAAGAAGGCGGAGAGAAGAAGAAGGGATCAGAAGTAGAGAAAGCGGAGGAAGACACTTGTATCCCAGCGCATGGCGATGAGACACACCCAGAGGAGAAGAAGGGCTTCCTAGTGAAGATAAGAGAAAAACTGCCCCGTAAGGCAGAAGTTGTCTTGGAGAAGATGAAGGAGAAGCTGCCTGCTAGGTACCAAAAGAATGGAGAAGATCTCTTGGAGAAGATCAAGGATAGGTTGCCTGCTAGGCACCAGAAGAATGTAGAAGAGAAGGAGAATCAGGAGAAGGAGAAGGAGAAGGGGAATTCCACCTGTTAAGAGATCATATTAATAGGATGATCGATCGATGGATCATGTTGTTTGTTTTTATTTTTTCTACTATTTGCTTGAGAATGTTTGGTTTGGTTAATTTTATATGGGGAGGGTGAGTATGATCATCTCATGGTGTTATTTGTGAATTTAAAAGTATTAGTGGGGTTGATTGCTTTCTTTGTTAAAAGTATTTGTAACAAATCTTCTTAGACCCAAATGTCACTTTTATTTGTATCTGTCGTCACATTTCTTGATTAAATAGAAGAAACACTTTTTTACTTGGGATTTGGCTTTCTAATTAGGGTATTTTAGTAACACACCCTTGAAATGTGAAAGTAATTTGTAATACCCCCTTGAAATGTGAAAACCCTACTCTCACCCCTCCCAGTCCCCACCTATCACTTTCATCAATTATAGTGATAAGACCCACCAATGCCCTTTGTTGGTAGAGACATTTTTTTGCATTAATGATGATCCAAACCTTTTAAAAATATATCGTCAGATAAGTAAATTTTTTAAAACTTTTTTTTTTTTAAAAAGGCAAAGCAAACGGGCCCTTAATCTTGTAAACTGAAGGTTATATAGTTCAATCTATTGTGGAGAAGCAATTTTAGCTTTTATATCCACAAGCTTCACTCTCTTATTTTCTTTTCTTCAGTCCTGTGACAAAAATTTACAAACGGTACGTAATATGTACATCCTCTAGCATCATCATTCGCGGACATCAATCTGATCTCTTTCATGTATCTTTGAAATTAGGTTATTTTAGTAAACCCACTCTAAAATTTGAAAGTAATTAGTAATACCCCTTATAATTTCAAACTTTAGGATTACCCCCGTTGACCTAGTTTAACTAGGGGTGGCAATTTGGCCCGTGACGAGAGATTTGCGGGCTGGTCCGGCCTAGACCGTTAAGTGTCCCGTGAAGTCCGAATCCTCCTAAAACTTCAATTTTAAATTTGGGAATCCACACTAAAATTTGAGTTTTAAAATACCCTTGTCCCCCTAAAAATTTTAATTTTAAATCCCTCCCCCCTTGAAGGGAGCGGATTCTATGTGCCAGGGCTGCACCAGCCAAACAAAACGGCCCTCAATGGTCACCATGTCAGCGAAAAAGTAAAAAGCAAAAAAAAACAAACAAAATTAAAACTGAAAAACATAGTCGCGTTTTTTTTATTTTTTTCTTTACTTTTTCACTGACGTGGGAAATATCGAGCAGGGCCGTTTTATTTGGCATGTGCGGCCATGGTGCATAGAATCTGCTTCTCCCCTTAAAACAACTATTTTTTCAACTTTTAAAAAAAAAAAATTAGGCCCGGCCCGTGAGTTAGCCTATGGCCCAGCTCACTAGCCCTGGGCCGAGGCCTGACATAAGATCGGGCTGCAGATGGGTTTGGGCTTCAAAATTTTGACATGGCCCAGTTTGACTCAACTTCGGCCCGGCGGGCCAAATTGCCTCCTTTAAGTTTAACCATCATTTGACTAACATGACATGCATCATGGCGCTTGTTAATACACTTATAGAAGGACCACAATATTAAGTACAATGCTAACGTGTGATTCAAGTCCGTTTTAACTTAAATCAACCACTATTAAACTAGGTCAAGGGGGGTAATCCTAAATTTTGAAAATATAAGGGGGTGTTACTAATTGCTGAAATTCAGGGGTGTCCTTCCTTTTAAGTCCGAATTACTAATTCATTGGATTGTATAGATTGATGATCATAGATCGGACAGTTAGTGTTGCTACAGATCTTGTACCTCATATCCTATTAACGTGTGATCGAAATTGCAAATCAAGAATAAGTCATTCGGCTATAGATGTCATATTAGACCTCTAATGGACAAATCCTGTCCTAATCATAAACACAGAGCCTAAACCCACCGCGGAGCAACCCAAGAAGACATCCTCTTGTGACAACTCAAATCCTCAGCAACCAAACAAAATAAGCACTTAACATTGTCACTCCAAACTAAGAACAACGTAATTAAAAAAACTACAGAAAAAATCAAATCATACAACCTATAAATAAAACCCAACTTCTTATCCCAATTTCATTAATACACAGTCTAGTGATAGCTGATAACAAGCAATAGGGATGGTAAGAACCATATGGAGTCTAATTTCAGTACTCGTTACCGCTTTAGGTGTTCTTTGTGCCGTAATTAAAGTCGCTAATGGCGATTACTTGATCGGAATGGGAAGCTACGACATGACGGGTCCTGCAGCCGGCGTTAACATGATGGGTTACGCCAACATGGAGCAGAGTACAGCAGGTATCCATTTCCGGCTAAGAGCGCGAGCTTTTGTCGTCGCTGAGAGCTCGGAAGGTGCAAGGTTTGCTTTTGTCAATCTTGATGCTGGCATGGCTTCACAATTAGTCACTATCAAGGTCTTGGAGAGACTTAGCTCAAGGTAATTAATTAATTTAAGTTGAGCAAAACATATGGTGAGCAATACCACGTGGCACATGTTCGGACGCTGATCAGCAATACCACATTTTGTTTTTTTGAAGGTATGGAAATGTGTACAATGAAGATAACCTAGCAATCAGTGGTACCCATACTCACGCTGGGCCAGGGGGTTACTTGCAGTATGTCGTTTACTCTATAACTTCCCTTGGCTTTGTCCAACAATCCTTCGACGCCATTGTTACGGCCATCGAGCAGAGTATCGTCCAGGCTCACAATAATCTCAAGCCAGGTTCCATTTTCATCAACAAAGGTGAGCACGTGTGTGTGTGTTTATGTGTGCATGAGAGAGAGAGCTAGAGAGAGAATTTTTTTTTCTTGAGTATTTTTAGTAACACCCTCTGAAATTTGAAAGTAATTACTAATACACCCTTATACTTTCAAACTTTACGAATACCCCCTTGACCTAGTTTAACCATCATTTGACTAACGTTAAAATGTGAGCTGCGTCATGCGCTTGTTAATGTGAAAGGACCATAATGTTGCAAGTACAATGCTAATGACATGATTGAAGTCCGTTTTAACTTAAGTCAACTACTATTAAACTAGGTCAAGGGGGTAAACCTAAAGTTTGAAAGTATAAGGCGGTATTACTAATTATTTTCAAATTTCAGGGGGTATTACTAAATGCCTGTTTTTTGTGGGGGAGGGGGTCAAAGCTAGTCAAAGTTCAACAGTGGTAGGTTTACACCATGGTTCAAACTTCAAAGTCTCGGCTGATCACGTTCGGGTCGGATACTACTAATCCAGAGATTTCAAACCATGGTTTACACAGTTTGAATCTTAAGTCCTCGAGATGTGCCCAAATCTACTGATAAGCTATTTGAATGGCTAAATATAGCCCAAAATGGATCTGAATTTCGCTTCCAAGTTGTTTGACTGCTCTTGTTTTTGTAGGGGACGTGGAGAACGCAGGAATAAACAGGAGCCCAAGTGCTTATTTGTTCAATCCGGGAGAGGAGAGAGCTCGATATGCTAACGACGTTGACACCCAAATGACTCTTTTGAAGTTTCTGGACGGAGAAAACGGGAAGAGCATTGGAGCGTTCAGCTGGTTCGCGACACATGGAACCTCCATGAGCAGAGACAATAAGCTCGTTAGTGGAGACAACAAAGGCGCCGCCGCTAGGTTCTTTGAGGACTGGTTTAGATCAACCAGCTCTACTAATCGATCCAGTAAGTATTTTACAAGTTCCAATACTAGAAGGCCACGTTTTCCTGATCGTATGGTTTAAATCACATGATCAAGTTGACTTTTCAACTCTGTATAACTGTACTTTTTTTCGCTGGGACAGATGAGATACCATTGGTAGAGCAAGCAAGGAGCATCAAATCCACTGGAGGAAAACCATGCAATAAAACTAGTAGCAGAGCTTTCAAGGTGAGGAAGAATGATGGGTCCCAGTTTGTGGGGGCGTTTTGCCAATCAAACGTTGGCGATGTGAGCCCAAATGTCCTTGGAGCATTTTGTACTGATAGTGGATCACCGTGTGATTTCAATCACTCATCGTGCAATGGTGATGTTCGGCTTTGTGTGGGCCGTGGGCCAGGGTATTTACACTTCTCCATTTTATTATGGTAGAACAGTAGTACAGGAATATTATGTCCTTATTGATCTTTTCGCTCTCATTGCACCGCATGAGGTTGTGATTTTGTGTTGCAGATACCCAGATGAGATACTAAGCACGAAGATCATAGGGGAGAGGCAATTTCAGAAAGCCGTTGATCTCTTTACATCTGCTAAAGAGAAACTAACGGGGAAGATAGACTACCGCCATGTCTATCTGAATTTCACAAATCTCGAGGTAGAATTAAACAGCACAATGGTAGTGAAGACGTGTCCTGCAGCACTTGGACCAGGTTTTGCTGCTGGCACTACAGATGGACCTGGCGCATTTGGGTTTCAACAAGGTGACACTGAGGTCAACATTCTTACTCCCTATCTCTTCGGAACAAAAAAAAAAGTTTGCTCTTACCGGGTAGCCACGTGGCAACTCTGGTGGAGCTAAAAAACCTGAATCCTGTCTTCGCCAAACTCTTTCGGTTCCATTGACCCATCCCTTGGTGGACCTACACAGCACACACCAAAATCAGCTGATTGATGATTTCCAGCTGTTGCCTTTTTTCTCGGGCTTCATGAACAGGCCCATGGGTGGTTTCCTAGCCCATGATGAAAAAAAATGCTAGAATCTAATGGCTAGAAACCATCAATCAGTCTGATTTTTTGGTGTAGGACCACGAAAGGTGGGCAAACATTCATGGGATCAGTGTACCTGAATGAGTGTGCCAATTGACATCTTAAGAAGCGGATTTGAGCAAAGTAAAGTTTTTCCCCTATTTCTCATCTGGGTAGTTTTTAACAAGGACTATTAATGGGCCATGTCAGTCTAATGGGCCTAATAGAGCATGCTTGGGCCTTGCAGCACGACACAAACGATTCCCGTAAACAACACTTCAACATTTGTAAAGCCCAATAATTAAATGAGCTTATCTTTTGGTCCAATAAAGCAAATACATAGGTTGCAACCAGTCTGGGCTTTGTGGCTACAAAAGACTACAATAGACAGGATTAATCCTTTCATCATTATTTTACAACTAGACAAACTTGATCCAGTTCAGGATTGGCCTGGTTTAGATTTCAATTGTCCCAAATTGACATCCGATCAAGCTAAGGCTTCAACAGGAGAAAGTATTGGGCCTGGGTCCAATTTCTTTGGCTTATGAGGATTCCAGGCCTTAGATCATAAGGTGGGCTTGGGTTAACTTTGGGCCCTGCAGGACATAACAAGTACATCCATTACATGCTTTTGCAGATAAATGAGTTCTGGAGAAACCTAAGGGATATGTTGAAAGAACCGAGCCAATATCAGGTGGACTGCCAATTGCCCAAGACCGTTTTACTTGATACAGGGGAAATGTTTGAACCTTACCAATGGGCGGTAAGACTTATAAACTAACCTCTTCTATGATTTACTGCTATTAATTTAGGTACAGACAATAAAAGCATCTGTTAGTTTAAATATGCGAATCACGAGGCACATTATATTACCTCGTGATGCATGTTACGATCTTAGCGCATACCAACGCATGTGCAATTTATACATATCAGATAGATATGCTTATATTCTGTCCGAATAATATCCGTTCACAGCCCTACCTCGGAGACCACTAGGAGGAACAAATCAAATGATGGGTACCCAGCATTCTTAGTGGCTTGTTTGGTTGTGTTACAACATCTAACCCTGAAAGCATGGGATGCGTAACGATTTTTTAATTCCCTTATAAAAAAGAAGATATGCTTTAATTTCAATTTATTTTCCTGGTTTAATACAGCCTGCAATTCTTCCCATTCAAATACTGAGGTTGGGGAAATTGGTTATACTTTCAGTGCCCGGAGGTTAGTTTTTTTTTTTTCTTAATCTGAAAATTGAAAGGAATCGCAATCATAATTGATAGTACATGCAGTAACTCTTTGAGGTTCACAGAGTTCACAACAATGGCCGGCCGTCGACTAAGGGAGGCCGTAAAGGAGACTCTGATAAGAAATGGAAACGGGGAATTCGACGATGACACCCATGTCGTAATTGCCGGCCTAACAAATACCTACTCTCAATACGTTGCCACGTTCGAAGAATACAAGCAACAGAGATACGAGGTACGCATTTGGGCAACTGATTCGATTTGGGTGCTAGTCTTGTACTCACAATTATACCAATTAGATACAGCACAAAATAAAACAGTTATTATGGTTAGCTATAGGTGTACATAAGTTAGTTAGGTATATATAAGTATTATTCATGTGTTTTGAATCAAGGTTTAAAAGGAACCCATTATAACGGTATAACGGACTGGGGGTGTTACCGTTTTTTTTCCCATTATAATGGCCGTTATGATGGATTGAACCCAACAGGGGCAAAAAGGAAAAATAGCAGAAAAATGGAAAAGGAAATGGCGCCATGTTTTAATTTGAATTTCAAATTTTCAATAAACTTTATAACGGAAAATAACGGGCGCTATAACAGATTTGGACCTCCCCGTTTACGTTATGTACCTTTTTAACGGCTTTTTTTAAACCAAGGTTTAACGGGGACCGTTATAACGGTATAACGGGCTGGGGGCGTTACCCTTTTCTAACAAAAAAAACGCTCAGGGCAAGAACGAGAAAAAAATGAAATATAACGGAAAAAATGGTGCTGAAATTCAAAATTGAATTTTAAAATTTGAATTTCAAAATTTCAAAAATAGAAAATAACAGAAAAAAACAGAATATAACAGAAAATAACAACCATTTTTTTCACAAAATTTTCCAGAAAATAACAGTCGTTATTTTCGTTGTAACAGAAAAATAATGGAAAATAATGGCGTTATTTCGTTCCAACGGCCGTTATTTTTTGGACATTTTAACGGTCCATAACGTAACAGGGTAGGTCGAATCCGTTAAAACGGCCGTTATTTTCGTTATAACGGCCGTTTTTTAAACCTTGTTTTAAACCATGTTTTGAATTACTAGATTTTGAATGAGATGTGCAGGCTGCTTCTACGTTGTACGGTCCGCACACATTGTCAGCATACATTCAAGAATTCAAGAAACTAGCAACAGCCATGGCAAAAGGAGAAAAGTTGGGGATCAAAGGACCACCCCCGCCAGATCTTTCGTCCGTTCAAATCAGTCTTCTACTTCCACCTTCCGGTGACTTAATTCCATCCGGGAAGAAGTTTGGTGACCTAAAACAAGACATAATTGTCCCTAAAAGAGGCTCATTCGGAAAGGGAGAGAAGGCAAGTGCCACATTTTGGAGTGGGAACCCTAGGAACGACCTGCTGACAGAAGGCACCTTCGCTGCGGTAGAGAGCTTGAAGGTCAGCGCTGGATCCCAACTTACGACGACGATGATTTCTGCTTATACTTCAAATCGAGAGTGGATAACAGCAGCTTATATGGCTTGGCAACCATTGACTGGGAAGTACCGATGGAAGCGATTTCCGGGGTTTACCGAATCAGGCACTTTGGGTCGTGGAAGGAGTCGTTGGTGTCCCCCAACGAATACTTCACGGGTGCATCAAGTTCATTCACAGTATCATAGTTATGATCTTTGTATGTTTATCGTCAACGTAGAGTTCTGGTGTAAATTGAAATCACAGCCATCAATGTTTATCAGGCAAGTTTGGGCATAGCATTACCACTCAGAGAGATTGGAATCATATTTGATGGTATGGTTGTGATTTTGTCAACATGGGTCATTGTGTTGGGCGACAACAAGCAAACAGAACGTAATAAAAAGAAAGAAAGTAAAACAAAGACACTACAAGAAAACCAAGTTTTAGCGACGGACCAGAGTTTTAGTGGCGGCTAGCCAAAGCTGCCGCTATAGAGGGTTTTTAGCGGCAGCCAATGCCTGACCATCACTAAAGGTTTGGTGTGAAAATTCTGGAGGGAAATTGTGACGATTTTTGCTGCAGTCTTTTATGTGGCCGTTGCTATAGATTCAGTAATAGCAGCAATCGGTTCATTGTCTGCCGCAAAAAAACCCTATAACAACCGCGTGTGCTGGCCGCCGGTAAAAGTTTGGTGTAAACAATAATGGGCAAATGAGCTTTTTTCCCGCTCAATTCTCCTATGTTCACGGACTCACAAAAGAGAACTCTCAATACAATTACAAAGTCTCACAAAAAGGGGGGTATATATATAACTCCCAAAGGAAACTAGGGTTTCCATATCACTGTATAAAAGTACGAAAACACCTTTAAGAAACTACCAGAAAAAATTCGGTATGGTATTGTACGCAAACTAAACCCGCAGCAGGGCCGTCTCTACCATAAGGCCACTAAGACCGCCTTAGGCCCCAGGTGAGAGAAGGCCCCAGCCCACTAACCACATGGATGTTTAGCCCACCCCTCGTTGGATATTCAAACCAAAACTCAACTTGATTGGTTATCTCTAGCCATAGAATTTAGTACTTTTTAGGATTGATTCTAGCCTCTGGATTAAAGTATGTTTTTTGGGTAGTAAATCCAATGGCTAGGAATCATCAATCAAGAATTTTAATGTGTTTATCCACCAGTAGATGGGCAAAACATCAACTCAGTCATGAGGCCTAAATATGATCTATGTAGGGCCACGAGAGTCCTCTGCATGGACTGCAGCGGGACTACATGAGTCCTTTGCATCTACTTTTTTCCGTAGCTTTTGATTATCATGAATAGTTTTTAAATAAAATTTTCTATATAGAAAGTTAATTTTTTCTAATTAAAACCATATACATTAATATATTAAATATAAAAAAGGCCTTATATGAAATTTTTGTCTTAGGCCTCAACTTGCATTGAGACAACCCAACCCACAGTAACAATGGCTTGATTTACAGTAAACTAGAACCGATGGTGCTCTAGAAAACATAACACATTGCTACTGTTAGTAAATTGTATGCAAATGTGCATCTAAACAAAAAATAGTTAACAATAAAAAAAAGACGAATTCTAGCAAGCAACTCTTCATGCAGTTGCATATCCTAGAAGCAACTCTAGGAAGACGAGGAATGATTGCCTCGAAAACCACGCCATTAGATCAAATATAAAATATTAGAAATTTTTTACATTCTCCCCCATGTTATCTTTGAAATTTGACATATCTTGGCTTGCTGTCCAACACAGCCATTTGACATGGGGTTGTGGTTTTGGTCCAAACCCCTGTTCCAAGGTTGAAGACAAGAGTATTTTGTCTTTAATGTAAAATGCGGTGGTCAACTGACTTTGGATCAAGTCATAACGGGGGCATGAGTTTGTCAAAAATTTCCTAAAATATTTTATTTTTGTCTCTCCGTTGAGTGTCAATCTAGTATGCAAACAGTTCGTAACAACTAAACCGCTAGTTAACTTTGGTTAACCCTAGTTAAGAGAAAGGTCGAGGGTTTGGTTGTTATGCGACCCGGGCCACATTTACATACTTTAGAAGTATGCAACCATTTGCATTTGAAACCTTCAAAAAAAGGATTTTTCTTGCCGTGGGGGACATGAGTATGCAAAATAAAATTTCCTAAAATATTTTTATTTGTCTTTCGGTTGAGTGTGAATCTAGTATGCAAACAGTTGCATACTTTAGAGTACGCAAATATGATCAGAAAGTGTGAGTGTTTGCATACTTTAGAGTATACAAATATGATCAGAAAGCCAACACGTAACAACTAAACCGCTGGTCAACTCTGGTTAACCCTGGCTAAGAGATAGGTTGAGGGTTTGGGCCCTTCTGTGGCCCCTTCTGGCCACATTTGCATACCCAAGAAGTATGCAACCATTTGCATTTGAAACCTTCAAAAAAGGGTTTTTCTTGCCGTGTTAACTCAAAAAAAAAAAAACCTCATTTGGGGTCTAAGAACTAATTTGTACAGTGGCTAACATGTAGTTCTTTCTCCACTTTACAAAAAATGAGATCATAAGCAGTTTTTCCTACAAGATACAAAATAAATTAAACCACGGGCGGTCCGATAGCAAAAAGGCCAATACTAGTTTGTTCATGACTTGAATGCCCCTCATAATTCTTCAAAACACCCAAGACTCCCCTTCTTAGATTGCGTAAAATTGACTCAATTTCAGTGGTAAACGCACGAATCCTTGAGATCCATGGGTTTGCCCAGCTGGTTGCCCTTCAAGGTGACGAAGCAACGGATTCTTCTATAGAATTTGGGCTTCACCAGCTTTCCCAGAACATAAGCCCTAGACCGCACCACGAAGGTCAGGTTGAGCGGCACGGTAATGGTCACGTGGTTCTCCCTATTCCCGCTCAGTGCTGATACCCCGCCGTACAGTGGCACCTGCTGCCCTTCCACGGTCGCTGCAATCGTACGTTGGGTCTTCCTTGACTGGTAGAACTCCTTCATCTATAATACATACAGAAACATGTATGGACGATTACGATCATCCCAGGAGGGCCCCCCTGGCCGAATGTCTGAATTTGATAAGAATATTTACCACTGTACCGCATCAATTCCCGTAATATCATCATTATCATGTACTCGATGCTGTCCTCAGGGCCCACTGACCGCATGGATGTTTTTGTCCACCCCTTGGTGTATACACATACCAAAAAATCGCCCCTGATTCGTAATCTCTAGCCATTAGATTTTAGTACCTTTTAAAGGTAATTCCTAGCCATTGGATTTGAGCACTTTTTCATCATGGGCTTGGAACCAACTCATAGGCCGGTTCATAAAGCAAATGAGAAAAAGTGTTCAAATCCTACGGACAGAAATCACCAATCACGCTGATTTTTGGTGTGTAGGTCCATCATAATGTGGACCAAATATTCATGGGGCAAGTGGGCCCGAAGGAGTCTATTACGATGCGATTTTAGTACCTTTCAAAGGTAATTCCTAGCCATTGGATTTGAGCACTTTTTTATCGTGGGCTTGGAACCAACTCATAGGCTGGTTCGTAAAGCTAATGATAAAAAGTGTTCAAATCCTACAGATAGAAATCACCAATCACGCTGATTTTTGGTGTGTAGGTCCATCATATTGTGGACCAAATATTCATGGGGCAAGTGGGCCCGAAGGAGTCTATTACGATGCAATTTGATGCAATTTGAGGGACTTCCGCGTTAACATTTTGATAACGGAAAATTGCATAAAAGAAAACAAACTTTAATTTATTTACAAAAAAGAATACAACTTTTCGCAAATCCCAAAAAAGAAAACGAAACGCCCTTTCGTCTGCTGTCAGTCCAATCAGTCGCCGACTGACTAACGAATGACTGATGACTAGGGGTGTCAACGGGTCGGTTCCGGTTCGGTTCCTAAGGTGACCAGAACCGGAACAAACGGTTCCGGTTCTTATCGGTTCGGGTACTTATCGGTTCCGGTTCTCAAAGTGATGGTACCAGAACCGGAACCGATTATGTAATTTTTTCGGTTCCGGTTCCAGTTTCGGGTATAACGGGTCCAATCTTGGTAATATGAGAATTTTTACACTATATTTATATATCGGTTCCGGTTCTTATCGGTTCGGTTCCGGTTCTTATCGGTTTCGGTTCCATATTAGAGTACCGGAACCGTAACCATTAGTTTTCGGTTCGGTTCCGGTTCCGGTTCTTTTTAATCGGTTCCCAAAAATGTGGTACCGGAACCGGTGTTTTCGGTTCCGGTTCCTATTCGGTTCCGGTTAAATCGGGTAAAATTGACACCCCTACTGATGACTAACGAATGACTGATGGCTGACACGTCTGACAAACGCCCTTTAAAAGGGCGTTTATTCCTGAGAAATTTTAAAAAACGTCCCATAATTCCTCAACTTCTAAACCAATCTACAAATATCGGAATGATCTGAATTTTTGTGAGGATGATCTCCTCACCGTAGAGATCATCCTCACCAAAAATCAGCCATTGATTCATCTTCTGGGTACGCGAAAACGGGCGTAAAAATTGGGATATCAAAAAACGCCCTTTAAAAGGGCGTTTTCTACTGACAACACGCCCATTTGACAGATTGTCAGAGATCTGACAGATGATTGTCAGAGATCTGACAGATGTGACAGATTGTCAGAGATCTGACAGATGTTTTTTAAAAAGCGTCTATTACTGAAAAACGCCCTTTAAAATGACGTTTTTTACTGACAAACGCCCTTTAAAAGGGCGTTTTTTGATAAACATGTGCCACATAATGAAACGCTCTTTGAAAGGGCGTTTCGTTTTCTTTTTTGGGATTTGCGAAAAGTTGTATTCTTTTTTGTAAATAGATTAAAGTTTATTTTCTTTTTAGAAATTTTCCGTTTTGATAAAGAAGTCTGCATCAAAGAACAGCCCATCATCTCTTTTGGGTAAAAGACAAGACAATTGCAGTTTTTGCAACTTTAGCCTTTACCATCCCACATTAAACGTAGGACATGGAGGTGGGCCCTGAGTCGCGCTGACTTGACCCATGTTGTAATTTCAGACATGCGAGCAACTATAAGATACCCCGCAAGCCATGGAATTAAATGATCTCGGAGGTTCCACGCTCATCAGCAAACAGCAAAACGCATTTTGGATGCTATCATGCACACGGCACTGCGGGGACCACGACGTTGGGACCAGCGAGACCATTTAATCAGGCAGCTCATCAGCCATTAGATGTGGACCCATTGAGATTAGAAAAAGATCCGCTCGACTCCTTAAAAAAAGCAAAGGACATTTACTCACATGCCCAGAAGCGACCTTGAGCTGGTAATAATAAAGGTCGAGAGGGGTAGATGACACGTGAACGCCGAAGAAAGTAGCCGGATTTCGGTACAATATCTTGACCGTCGAATTTAGAGTGAGCATATCGGTCGGGACTCCAGAGTTGTCCATCCCAGCTTGGATATTAAAACTCTCGAATACAATATTCTGCGACACGCACAAACATCAAAGAATGTCGAAAATAATTTAATTAAATAATCTTATAGCACATAATGGATGCCCGATATTGTCCATCATCGCCTACAGAAATAGCTCGTACCTCGCGATCTACTAAATCAATGCTCGCGACCATTCCCCGTTATGTGAACGCGTTGACGTAAGCAACCGATCGTGGATTAAGGAATCCACGCTGTCGGAGGGAAAAACTTTAGATGCAGAGGACTTTGGATGCAAGTCGATGCAGAGGGCTCTCGTGGCCCTACATAGCTCATTTTTTGGGCTCACTAACCGCATGGATGTTTAGCTCACCACTTGGTAGAAATGCATATAAAAAATCAATCTGATTGGCTTTCTATAGCCATAGATTTTAGCACTTCTTTCGGATTTATTCTAGCCGTTGGATTCAAGCATATTTTTGGGATACTTAATCCAACGGCTAGAAATTATCAATCAATATGATATTTAGTCCGTATGTCCACCGTGGGGTGGGCTAAAGCCCTTAACAACCATGCGGTCAGTGGGCCCAAAAAAGATGAGCTATGTAGGGCTTCTGCATCTAAAATTTTTCCCGGTCGGAGAACGCAAAACATTTTAGTTTAGTAGCTCGAGAGATATCAGATCGCTCAGCAGTGCCATGGGAGGGAGGAAGAAGAAAAAACAACATTACTAAAGAGCCAGTTTTAAAAACAGGTTAATCGTTGCCTCGGGTCTTGAGCTCAAACAACCGTTTTGACAACCAATGGCAAGGAAACTGAGTTTACACGGACGATTCCCGAGTCAAAACTGAGTTTCAGTACCAGGAAATGAGATTTCGTTTTAATGAAAAGCACAAACCTTCAGGGAGATTTTTGGCTTATAAGGCTTGCTCGCACCCCACAAGATCAACGAGAAGAGAGTAAAAAGAAGAGTGAACGAGAAAACGAAACACAACACGTAAAACCTTGCGATATTTCCCGAACCCTTGTTATCATCTTCGCCGTCGTCATCATCGTCGTCGTCAACCTCACGATGTATCTTCTTCCATGCAGCTGCGTTTCTAGTGTGCTTTAGTGAGGCGGAGAATCGGGTGGTGGACGATTCACGGGAGTGGTGGATCGGAGAGCAGTGGTAGTGATGAGGTGACCCGAGTGGGCTGGACCCGTACGACATCTTCTCTGCATCGTGCTGCGACGGGCTCTGTACGTAGTAGAGAGGTCTCCTAGGCGACCGTGGCGGAGATGACGCGTCCAGACTCGTCACCTCCGAGTCAGATTTCGCGTGCATTTTAACGGACGACTTATTAGACTCTCCGCTCTCGGACTCGGACAGAGAGAACTAGAGCAGAAAGAGGGGTTTAGGTTTTTGCGCTCTACTCTGTAGCGTGGAAACCCTCTTAACCTTCTTTATTTGTTTTACAGAACATTTTTCCGAAAATAGGTGTGTGACAGCAGGACAGGGGCGGACTTGAACATACCTAAATGGATTTGAAATCACGATTCCCGGTGCGTCTCCTAAGGACAATCCGTTTACAATGCGCCGGTGTGCGTAGTGTCCATGTAAGAGGATGACCCCTAGCCGGGACCACTTAAAAGAAAGGGACGACCGTTAAGTTGAGCAGTATTTGAACTGGTGGGATTGGGACCACCTGGGTAGATTTCACCTTACACGTTTCAGGTCAAATTGATCCGATGGTTGAGATCGCCTAATCATGTTGATTTTGACCTATAAGATCAATCTGATGGGACGGATCGTCGTAATCTGCATCTATGGGATTGTCTATAGGACAAATCAAGTATGCACCGTTTGCATGCTTAAAAGTATGTAAACACCGTATCAACCATTGAATGCTCCTTGAAAAATGTGCTTTTAATTTATAAAATATTTTTTTTAAAAACATTGAAATGGCCCAAATCAATGAGAGCAAGACTTGCAGCTACCTGACCACTCACAATATGAGCCACGTGGAAATTTATTAGAGGACACTGGCTGTATAGATGTTTGGCCAATCCCTAGGTGTACCTACAAACCCAAAATCAACCTGATCAGTGATTTCTAAGCGTTAGTTGAAGTCATTTTCGTTGGTTGATCTTAGCCGTAGGAATTTGAGCATTATTTACCATTATTTCTTTATAAAGATCCAACGGTTCTGAAATCACTAATCAGGCTGATTTTTGGTTTGTAGGTCCACTTACAGATTGGTCAAACATCTATACGGTCAGTGTCCTCTAATAAATTTCCACGTGGCTTATATTGTAGGTGTTCAGGTAGCTACCTGACTACCTGACCACGGGTGGTCGGGCAAGTCTTGCTCAGACGTCTTCCCATTGGATTAAAATTTCTGTCACTGCGTTGTGACAGAAGCTTCGGTCACCACGCAAAATACGAGCCCTGGGGCACACAATTAGTGGACGCTGACCGTATGGATGTTTGGTCAGTCCCTCGGTGAACTTGTGAACCAAAAATTAGCTTTATTAGTGATCTCTAAGCGATGGATTGGAGTCTTTTGCATGGGTTGCTCTTAACCGTAGAATTTAGAGCATTATTGAGCATTATTTGGGGTACTAGATCCAAAGGAATCAGGCTAATTTTTGGTTTTCAGGTCCATCGAGGGACTGGCCAAACATCCATCCGGCCATCGTCCTCTAAGAGTGTACCACGTGGCTTATATTGTGGTGTGTAATCGGCTTTGCTCTCACACAGGTGTGAGCGAAGGTTTACTCCAAAAAAGAGCCTGATTAGTGATTTACAACCTTTGGATCTTTGCACCCTAATAATGCTCAAATTCCTACCGTTAAAATCTACCCATGAAAATAACTTCAATTGAATAGCTTAGAAATCACTAATCAGGCTGATTTTTGGTTTAGAGGTCCATCGAGGGACTGGCAAAACATCTATAAGGTTAGCGTCCACTAAGAGTATGCCACGTGGCTTGTATTGTGCGTTGTGACAGCACACAATACAAGCCATGTGAAGAAGTCTGATGTTATCAACATCGTTTGAGACGTCTGATTGACGGTCCAAATTGATGGACAAATATGTGCGGAACAGCAGAACGCCAACAGTTTTGTCACACAATGCCCGTGGGTGAGCAACTTACAACGGGAATCAGTGCCATTGGTTTGCAAGACCACGGTGATGTTAATGTTAAACCGTTTGCTTTGCATTTGCCATTCCGGTGGGTCCTACATTTAACTTTTAAGATCAAACAGCAATTCAAGATAAGGAATTAAAACGAATCATACTATATATAAATCCAGTTTACAATAACGCCAAAAAGTTTGCTACCACCTTCCCGAATCCCGATCCCTCTACAGTCTAATCCTCTCTACGAGCCGGGAATTTTCATGGGCTTCTAGAGCCCAATTCACTTGAAAGATCCATCACAGCCTAAAAGAACTTGCTTGGAAAGCCTAATGGGCCATACCAAACTTTGTATGTGTTGGAAAGAGAGATCAATAAACTAGACAAAAACGCAAACAACCACAACACATGAGATTTACGTCTCTGGATTGAGGTACGTCGTCCACGGATCCATATAAAACTATTTTAGTTGTTGAAAATTAAACATTTTTGAGAGCAATGTTTTCTTTGGCTGTCAGAGGGACCACAGCACTTCTAAGAAAATTTTGTTGTTGAATCGTGTGGGGCCACCTCCACGTGTATTGATGGACAACCCTTGACTTGCACGATGACCCTCTGGGTCAAGGCCGGCCGTCAAGCTATGCATGACGCAAATTTGCTCCCCCCTGGAAGGTCACGGGTCCAAGACTCCACCACCTATTTTTAACTATTGGGCCCGTGGTTTGCTTTTATACGTTGTCTATATAATTAACGTTGACGAGGGGATTATCTAGTGGTGCAACTTAGGTGAGTCGGGGGGTTGCCTTGAGACCTCTAAAGTCCAAACAAGGAACCCCCAGATTTCAAAAACATAAAATTGACCCGCAGACGTTTGCCCACAAACGGACGTCAAGCTGAGGGTGAACTGATAGGGGAATGGCTAAGATGTGTGCTGCTAAGTCTGGCGACCAGTAGGTAGTGACTGCAGCTGTATTCCATGTTCTTTTGTGAGTGTACAACATCCGAGACCAAGGTATTACGGACAGTCTGCTGGAGGAGAGGGACTGTTATATTGTGGTGGGAGATGAGGAATCCAAGGTGCATTCCAGGTAGGGGTGTAAATTTTGCCTGTCAGACCGGCCGGCCGTGGTGGACCGAGGCTAGACGGGACGGCCCTGGCTTAAATCTTAAGCCCAGGCTCAGTTTCACAAAAAATTAACAAAAAAAGAGACATGTTGTTTGTGTGTGTGTTTTGGGGGGTTAGCTTAGCCGACCGCGCAACCCGTTAACATTTGTTTGGCAAGCCGGGCCATTTGAACTGAACAAACAGGCCATATGGCCCAGTCCGCGGTCTGACCCACTAAACCCCCCTTAATGGGCCTGGTCACGGGATGGCTCATAGACTCATCTTCAAAGCCCAATCCCAGCCCGGGTGCTTACACCCTACGTCCAGGCATTGACAGATAGTCCCTCTTCAATGCTCCCACGGAGACTTAAGCGAGAGGACTTTGTGGTCATCCTGCTTGCTCAAATGAGCTTATGCGGGAGGGGTGATGCTGTGGTACGAAGTGGGGCAAAGGGACTAATCGAAGGCCCAACATCGTTCCGAAGATCCACCTTATCAACTGGCTAACCATCTACCGACCTCGTTGTAGGGGAGGGCTTGGGGTCCGTAATCTCAAATATATATTATGGACCTTGCCCTTGTTACAGAATAAAACTTCCCTTAGACTTCGAATTGAAGAGTTCGTTTGGTCTAGTTAAAAAAAGGGTGGCGTTATTTGCACACACCTTTTTTGAGTGACACCCACCTCTTGGTGTGGAAGGGTGTGTGCAAATAAGGCCATGCTTGATATCGCCGTAAATATTTGTTTGCAAACATTTGCATTTCTAGGTGCTTGGTTGCACCCCACGATTATTTACGTAGGTAAATAATTTCCGTTAGTCCATAATTTTTATGATTGGAGCCGCTAATGTTTGCAGCTAAAAATGGCGCAAACATTCACTTTTTTGCTTGAACTTCCTTAAAATATATATAATATTTAGCCCTTAGATGAAAAGTAAAATTCACTCACAGCCCGTGATGACTGCCCACAATATGTGCCAGGTGGTATACGTTTAGAAGACGCCGATCCTATGGATGTTTGGTCCAAGTTTTAAAGGGGACCATTATAATGGTATAACAGATTGGGGCGTTACCGTTTTTCCATTAGAACGAATTATAACACTTAGGGGTAAAAACGAAAAACAATGAGAAAATAACATAAATAACAGAAAAAATGGCGTTGAAAATCAAAAAAAATAACAAAAAATAACTAAAATTTAAAAAAATAACGGACGTTTTTTCACAAAAAAATCCAGAAAATAACGGTCGTTATTTTCGTTAAAATGGATAAAATAATGGCCGTTATTTTTAAAACGTTTTAACTGTTCATAACATAACGGGGAAGGTCTGAATCCGTTATAACGGCCGTTTTTTAAACAATGGTTCGGTCAATCCCTTGATGGGCCTACAAACCAAAAATCAGCCTAATTAGTGATTTCAAATCTTTGGAGGGCTGCGCTCGGGGAACCCTCATTTTTGACACCCATTTTAGCGTACCCATATAGAAGATGAATCAATGGCTGATTTTTGATGTGGATGGTCTCCTCACCATATAGATCACCCCAACAAAAAAATCAGTCCATTCTGAATTTCTAACCCCATCAAATGTGGGTTTTCAAGTTACATGATAAGAATCGATGGTCCATAATTCTTCAGCTTCTAAACCAGTCTATGAATATCAAAATGATTTGAATTTTTGTGAGGATAATCTCCTCACCATAGAGATCTTCCTCACCAAAAATCAGCCATTGATTCATCTTCTATGTGGGTACACCAAAATGGGTGTCCCTCGAGCCCGACCCATCGACCCATCTTTGGATACTAGTACCCAAATAATGGTCAATAATGCTTAAATTCAACGGTTAAAATCAATCCATGAAAATGACTCAAATCCAACACTTAGATGCTCAAATTCAACGGTTAAAATCAATCTATGAAATTCGTTAATCAAGTTGATTTTGATTTGTCGATCCACTTAGGGATTGGCTAAACATCTATACAGTCAGCATCCTCCACAAATGTGCCACGTGGCTCGTATTGTGCGTGGTTACAGGGGGCAATCTTTGTGGAGGGTCAGCAAAGTTATACTCCTAGATAGACATCTAGACCAAAAAAATAACATGATTATAGATTTCTAAAAGTTATATTGGAGTCATTTTCATTAGTTGATTTTAACCATGGAATTTGGCATTACTTGGGGTACAAAGATCCAAAGGTTTGAAATCACTAATCAGGCTGATTTTTAGTTTGTAGGTCCACTTAGGGATTGGCCAAACATCCATACGGTCAATGTCCCTCTAAAGTATTCCCCATACTCAAATTGTGGGCAGTCAACAAAGTTCTACTTGGACCAATCGATAATTGGGTTCCCGTCCAAGATTAACTTGCGTGGACCATCTCATGATTCTCAACCATTTGTTCCGTTGTCTGATTGGTTGTGATCATCCAATTCATTGACATTGTTTGTAGGTGATCTCCATCTCCTATTTTGGATTCATCAAATACTCGGAAAATATTTGCATTACACCCTCCACCCAAGTGGTGGAAAGTATTTGCAACTGATTTTACGAGTTAATACCAAGCAACAGAAAATGTTTGAAGCTGTAAACATTTACAAAGCAAATATTTGTAGAGGTAAATATTTGCATCCTACAAATATTTAGGCCTTGCTTGGTTCGCTACACTTGGGTCCATTTCGCACTTTAGTGCAAATACAATGAATTGTGTTGCAATCACTTGCGATGTAAGTCACTTACAACTATTTGGTTCATGCCATGTAAATAGATGCAAATGAAGTTCAGCTGATTGGTTGGTAGTGCATTGCAAATGAATGCAATGGATTATTTCATTTTTTGACTTTACAAAAAAATGCACAGTAAAATTACTATTGTAATATTATTGTTATCATTGTTGATTTCGTTATTATTATTATTATTATTAATTATAATTATTGTCATTATAATCATGGTTTAAAAAACGGCCATTATAACGGATTCGGACCTCCCCTGTTACGTTATGTACCTTTAAAACGCTTAAAAATAACGGCTGTTATTTTTGTTATAACGGACGTTATTTTCCATTTTTTCCGTTATAACAAAAATAATGACCGTTATTTTCTGGAAAATTGTGAAAAAGAAACGGCCGTTATTTAAGTTATTTTCCATTATTTTTATTTTTAAAAAATTAAAATTTGAATTTCAACTCCATTTTCCCCCCTTTTTCCTATTCTTTTCCATTTTTGCCCCTGAGCGTTAAAATTCGTTATAACGGCCTTTGTGGGTGCCGTATTTTCCAGCAAGTAAAATAATGACATGTGTCATTGTCTTGGCACGTGTGGTTCATGAAAGAGAGACACGTGTTGATGATAATTATGCGAGAGTAAATGCGCCGAAGGCATCATCAGGAGCCATAAACCGCCCCATCGCTGTCACACAACTTCCATTAATATGAAGTGCCACGTGTCAGGATGGAATGATCAGTATATTGAGGCAGAATACTAACGGAACGCATTAACGCTTCAACTTTTAATATGTCGGGAAGCATTCAATCTTGCCCGACATATCAATCATTGATCTCATTGACGGGATTGCAATTCAACTCATCCCGACAGGATCCTGCGGCCTACATGCTTTGATATTTCATTCATCCCGACAAAGGAGGATGACTTACTTGACGGGATCAAAGTTCATCTCATCCGGGCAATGTCATATGACTTGTTGGATGTGTATATCCCGACAAGGTTAGATGACTTGTTGGACGCATATATCCCGACAAGGTCAAATGACTTACTTGACGGGATCTATCGTAATATCATCTAGACAAGGTCATGTGACTTGTTAGATTCATATATCCCTGACAGGGTCAAATGACTTACTTGACGGGATCGATCGTCATCTCATACCGACAAGATTACAGATTCTTATGAACGAGGTAAGTATTCTAAACGCAATTAGTTTCTTAACTAATATTGGCCACATGACAGTTACTTGAACTATCACAGTTTCGACATCTCCTTATTCGAATATCTGACACGAGGAATGCTACCTTAGTGTCACTTTAGTTATTTGAGGTATAACCGAGTCAAATAAGTTAAGATCTAACAAGAAGATTCTATTTTATAATAGAATCCATCTAGATCATAACTGATTGATAACGACTAGACATGTGGAAGGTGAGTCACGCCAGTTCTAAGGGTATAAATACGAGACCCTCAGACTGAGAAGATGATCTTGCTCTCCAGATCAGATAGTCTAAGCTCTGAAATATTTTATTTGTCTGAACCCTGTTACCATTCTAAGCTGACTTAAGCGTCGGAGTATTGTCAACAGATACAACCACATCTCATCTAGAGATCATCCTATCCTTCGCGGAGGAGAAAGCAGTTTCACTCTGAAGCACCAGAGCCGTCTGATCATCATCAAGATACGAATCGTTTGACCTCAAAGATTGTGTGGGTTAGATCAGATATTTTTTCCTCACAACCCTTATAACAGAAAAAAGGATAACGCCTCAAGTCCGGTATATCGTTATAGCCGCCCCTTTTAAACCTTGATTATAATTATTATTGTTATTGCTTTATTCTCATTGTTATTATTATTATTATTGTTGTTTTGAAGGGGAAAGCTTGGGGTTAAGGGACCCGACCAACTATATCAAAAATGGGTCGGGATCGGCGGACAATCACATTTGACAACCATTTTGGTGTACCCACATAGAAGATGAATCAATGGCTGATTTTTGGTGAGGATGATCTCCTCACCGTATAGATCACCCCCACAAAAAATCAGCACATTTTGAAATTTCTAACCCCCTCAAACATGGTTTTAAGTTACACGGTAAAAATAGACAGTCCATAATTCTTCAACTTCTAAACCAGTCTATGAATATCGGAATGATTTGAATTTTGTGAGGATAATCTCCTCACCATTTTTAGAGATCATCCTCGCCAAAAATCAGCCATTGATTCATCTTCTATGTGGGTATGCCAAATGGTTGTCCCCCGATCTTGACCTTATCAAAAAATAGAAAACTAAAAAATAAAAAGATAATAATAATAATAATAAATAATCTCGGTTGTTATTATTATTGTTGTTGTTTTTTGAAAAAAAAAATGTTGAGCTAACACAATGCACTTGGTTGCAGCAGTTTTTGGGCTGCACTTCCTTGCATTTATTTTGTTAAGGACTCTACAAGGGCTTGTCAACCACTTGCACGACAGTTCATTGCACACCTCCAACCAATCACTTTAAATCCCAAAATTGTGGCAAGTGAATGCATTGCACTCAATTTGCTGTAAACCAAGCAGGGCCTAAGTTACAAAAAAAAAATCGAGAAGAAGAAGAGGAGGAGTCTCTCTCTCTCTCACCTGGTGGTGAGTGGCAGGCCTCCTTCTCTTCTTCTTCTCCGGGCAGCCTCTTCCTCCTCGTCTTCTTCTCCGGCGACCTCCTCTTCTTCGCCGGCCGCCTCCTCTTCCTCTTCCTCCTCCTCTTTCTCTCTCCTTAAAAAAAAAATTTCGTCATCTCCCTCTCCATTTAAAAAAAAAATTCCGCTCAGTATCAGTAATACAGGGTGGACATGGCTTTGCCCATATTGGTAGGCAGCTGCTGACATGAGTAAAGCCATGTCAACAGCTCGCTACCGATGTGGCTAAAGCCATGTCCACCTTGTGTTACCGATACGGGCATAAATTTTGTTTTTTAAAGGGAGAAGAGATCTCTCTATCCCTCCTCTTCTTCCTCCTCCTCATCTTCTTCTCTCCCCCTCTATCCCTTAAAAAAAGAAAAAAAAATTCTGCTCAATATCGGTAACACTGGGTGGACATGGCTTTGGCCATATCGATAGGCAGCTGCTGACATGAGTAAGCAGCTGCCTATCGATATGGCCAAAGCCATGTCCACCATGTGTCATCGATATTGAGCGGAAATTTTTTTTTCTTAAGGAGAGGGAGATGGGGGAATTTTTTTTTTTAAGGAGAGAGAGAGAGAGGAGGCCGCCCGGAGAAGAAGAAGAAGAGGAGGAGGAGGCCGTCCTGAGAGAGAGAGACTCCTTTTCTTCTTCTTCTTCTCGTTTTTTTTTTTTTTGCATACATCAAGAGGTGGGTGTCACTGAAAAAATGGTGTGTGCAAATAACGTCACCCTAGAAAAAAACTGTTATCCCTGTATTCCACACGTGCGACCATAGACACCAGATAGTTGGGATCAAGGTTTAAAGGAGGCCGTTTTAACGGTTAAACGGATTGGGGGCGTTTACCGTTTAAACGACTGTTAAAATGGATTGGAACGGCCAGGGACAAAAATGGAAAAAAATGGAATTTAACGGAAAAAATGGCGTTGAAATTCAAATTTTGAATTTTGAAAATTAAAAAAAAATGGAATTTAACGGAAATTAAACGGATTTAACGGCCATTTTTTCACAAAAATTTTCAGAATTAAACGCTGTTTAAACAATTTTAACGGCCATTAAAAAAAAAAATGGCTGTTTTTTTCAAAACCGATAAAACATGTATAAACGGTTTTAACAGAAACGGGCTTGGGGCGTTACCGTTTAAACGGCCGTTTTTAAAACCATGCTTGGGATAATTCGTAGATGACGATGCTGTGTGAATATAAGCCTAGGACTGTCATAGTCTCTCGATAGTGGCATTCTTTAAGTTCGTTTGTCAACAATATGAACGAATCAACGGTTGAGGTTTGATTCATGCACAAACTATTACCGTAGATTATGAAATGATTTTCCGAAACGCAACGATGCGCATTACGCACGGATGCGCATTCTAGGATCTCGCTGAAGTACAAAAGCTTCAACAATTCTCAACAAAAAGGGGGAGGGGCGTTTGCTTCTCTGTAGTCTGTTCTGCAAACCCACAGGAATCCGAAACAGATTATCTGCTCTCGCTTCCACCCCTTTACGATTCTATCAGTTGATCCGCAGCTTCAGATTTTGTCTCCGATTTTAGGGTTTGGATACTAGAGGTAAGATTCAATTCTTGTACTTTTTTGTAAGTGTCCCAATTTTTTGTTGTTTGATTTATTTCGCCTATTGTTCATGTACAACCCTAAGATTTGTGTTGCTGAAACGAGAGGATTCGAGACCCTGTTTATTCAAATCTTTCCGCGTTTTTGTTTTAGTGTTCCGATATGCTTTTTTTTGTTCATAGGTATGTTTTTTTTTTTTATTTCCTTTGGCTCATACAATTGATTATGATTTTTTTTGAACCGGAGTCAAATGGCTGAGACAAACATTGTTTATGCACCATTGACGATTTGACGTAGCTACTAGCCGAGCATTTTGAAAACTCACCTTGGATTTAGGTTGCGAGCATTTGTGCATAGTTCATCCGTAGTCTGTCTTTTTATAAAATTTTCAGATGAATTTGCGGTATCACTCACGATTCACTGCTTTGCTGGACTCTGTATCGACACATCCCATAGTTTTCTTGTATTGAAACTTGCAAGAAAACTTTTGGAGAAGTTAGAAATTCCATGTGCCACATTAGGTCGCTTGACATGCTCCACATGTCATCCCAAGTACTTAATTTTAGATATAGATCTGCTCACTGGGTACATTTCAGTTGGTTTTGTCTGAAACCGAACGATATTTCATCTTATGTGTATATTTGCACTTACATTTCGTTTCAGTTTCATGAAGTTTCATTTGAGACCGAACGATACTTCTGGTACGTCTCGGTATCGCTCATGAACGATACCGAAACGATACCATGTACTTTGAACCATGGTTGGAAGTTTTGGCCGAAACCGAAACGAATCGATTTCAGTCTCCGGCGACACCAAATACCGTGGTTTCAGTAGTTTCAGTGGTTTCGGTCCGAAACTACCAAAACTACCGAACTTCTGATTCACTTTGGTTTCGCTAAGTTTCGGTCCAAAACTACCGAACTTCTCCTTCACTTTGGTTTCGCCAAGTTTTGGAGCGAAACCACCCGCGCCTTTGAACCATTTTTACTATGCAGCTAGAATGGTAGAGGTAAATACAGGAAAAGCTTTCTACAAGGTGTTAATCCAAGTAATGAAAAAGTTTCCGAAGGAACTAAGAAGCCTAAAGGCAAGTTCTCATTCACTAAATTCAAGGCTACTTTACAATGCTAGCTTAATAATTATCTATAAGAAAAGATAACCTTGGAAGCTAATTTCATTTTTAAACCTTCCGTATAAAGTAACTTAAACTTAATTATAAAATTACTAAAATGCCCTTAAGTCACTTCAGTAACCCCATGGCCAACAGTGATGGAATCCTCTTCCTTTGGATATTCTTTGGAGACTAGTGCTTTATGCCTGTACTTAGGACAGGCACTCCACAATGATTCGGAAAAAAAAATTGCACTGAGATTGGAATATAATGAAATAATAAAAATCTAATAAAAGTCAGTGATTATAAAATTGTTCATTTGTTGAAGGTATACCGTTGGGAAAAAAAGGCTTATGATGATGAAGATAATCCAAAATGAATAGCCAAGGGTCAATATAATATACATTTACCCATTATCCCACATAGAACCACATTAGAATAATTTAACCATTCAGCTAGTGGAACTTTTATCTGACCATCCAAGTGAATGAAATAGATAGATAGTTGTGGATACCCAATAACTTTTCTGTTGCTTATTGAACAGTTTGTTACTAAAATATGCAAAAAAAAAAAGGTAATTGTCAAGAATCCATTTTATTTCAAATAAAATTTACCATCTCAACCACTGTATCTTTTACATTTAAAAAACAATCTAAGAAAAATGCAAGAAATAATAGCACCACCGAGCTATAACATGTGGGTGTGACTCCAAACTTTTTGACATGCTTTCTGATATGTTAGTAATGATTTATGACATGCTTACTTTGTAATTGAATTTCTTATTCTATATTTCAAATCGAGGTCAGTATTTAACTTCCAAATTTATAGTCTATTAAATTTTTCATAGGTTCGGATGATAAATCTGTGATTGATCAATGATGTTTGATGCTAACAATGTTAGTTTTCTTTTTTATTGTTTGGTGGGCACAAGGCAGTATAATTTTCTTTTTCATTTTTGGTAGAAAACATCATCTTCTATTCTAAATGCACAACAAGCAGAGCATTGAACTTTGTTTTTAAAGTCTCTTTTGAAAGATTTGTAGTTCAAATGAATGAAGTGACAAAGAACTTTTCAATTTTTTCTAATTTTATGTTAAATAAACAGAAAATCAAAAGCTAAATACTCAGATACGTTTTCAACCGTATCCTAACGTATCTATACTGCATCCCATAACCATATCCGTTTCGTGTCGCGTCGTGTCGATACTAGTACGATGACAATGTACAGGTATTCGGGTATCATAGGCTGTTATTAGTACGCATGTTGCTTGGTTTCATAATAAGCATTAATCCATGGAAATGCCACATCAATGTGTAAATGCTCGTTTCTCCCATCATTTCACCTTTACATCAAATGTGCTTCAAAGTTGCGTGGCCTAATTCATAATAAGTTAGTAATGTCCTTGCAGCATATTTTTTCAACCTAATATCTTGTTCTCCAAATTTATTAACTTGTGCAATCTCACCTTGCTATGTAGCTGTTTTTCATGTGCTTTACTTGGCTTATAGATGCTTGTATAATGTATATTCATTTTGTGTTTTCTCTTGAATAGCATGGCAGATGAAAATTTTATTGTAGGTGCCAGTACGAGTGAAGTTGCCGGTGAAAGTTCAGAATCAACTGTTGAGGTCAATGTCAAGACCCTGGATTCACAGATATACACATTTCGGATCAACAAAAAGGTATGCTTTGTTAACCTTATTTATGTTTATGTATTGAATCTTGCTGATAACTTCAGATTATGGATTTCCAAAATGTTATGTCTTGGCATAAATACATAACACAATGAGTTATGCGCAGCAAACATGCAAGAACCTGCTGAAAGAGATAAATGCATGCATTTTATCAAATTTGTTGTTTTTCCTTTTATCAACTAATTTGAGCACTGGAACTGATCTATGACTTTGGTGTTATCCTTTGATCCTGAAATTTACAGATGCCAGTTCCATTGTTCAAGGAGAAAATAGCAGATGCAATTGGTGTTCCAGTTGGGCAACAACGACTAATTTTTAGGGGAAAGGTCTTAAAAGATGATCACCTCCTTTCTGAATATCGTATCCTCTATTATTTCAGACATGACGCCTCCTGTTTATGTTTTAGAACTGAATGGACCTCGGGTTTTTTTTTGCCATTGACACGTGCAAAGAGTCACAAGATTGCATACTGACAGTTTATTTCCTCCAGATATCTACAGTCTACACATCGTATTTGTTACACTATAAATTTTGTTGAAATTTTTTAGCGGGATCTTTTTATTTGGAGTGGGATTCATCCTTTCTGTTAAATCATAGTTAGTTTCAGATCTGCCTAGATCCACTTATCATCATTTGAGTCTTGTTCCTACAGATGGATCTTGTCATTTCCTGCTATTTTTTTTGCTAAGTGAGTTGATAGATTAACAAGAAAAGTGAAAAGAAACAGGGATTGGGAAATCAAACATTAACATGATTCCCAAAAAAGAAACAAAAACAAAAAAGAAAGGCAAAATTCATTCAATCGCCCCTAGAGAACGAATCTGTAGTAAGTTCTCAAGGGAAGCTCAACCGAAAAAAGGAATGTAGGTCTTCCAGCAATCCACTCCCGAGAGCCACACGGTAATGTAGTGGCAAGCTTAGCACATCGGTCCGCTGCAAAGTTAACTTCTCTCCAAGAGGAAGTGAAATGAATTGAGGCAAACCCGGTTCATTTCCTGCTACTGTAACCTGTTAGTTTTATTAACTGTTAGCAAGAGTTTGGATTGGCGGAAGTGTCTCTTTCATCATGCTTACCCAAAGGAACCAGTATAGAAAACAGTTGTATATTTACTGTCCATATTTGGAAAATTAGTGGTTTTTCCTGCTAATGGGGTCATTCGCATGCATGATGCATCTCTGTTTTCCATATATTTCCTGTCACTTTTTCATCCCTGTAGCATCCCTTAACCATACCTAGATGTGGAAGATGGCCATACACTGCATTTAGTTGCGAGGCAGCCGGTCCAATCACAAACTTCAACTGAAACAAACTCTGGAGAGACCAATGGAAATAATGGTAACCGAGGTATTGATTCTTCGTCAACAGCTTGTGGTTTACACATGCTTCTAAGCTTTTTGCATGATATCATTGGTATGTATACTTCTGCTGTGGATGATCATATCATTTGATATGCTTGAGTTGTAAATGTAGTTCACCTTTTGCAGGAAGCATATTGAAGAAACATATACATATTTCCCAATATATACTGTTTAACATGATCTTATTGGTCTATGAAGTTAGTTTTGTAGTATGTACTATTTCATGTTAAAATCCTTAGATATCGCTGCTGATTATCATGAGATGTAGGTGTTCTCTGCAGCACTGGAATCACCAGATGATTCGGTATCAATGCATTGACAACTGAATAAATTGCTTTTAGAATGAGTCGCTTTTATTTTATTTGACAGGAAATGATGCTGGTGCTGGTGCCCCACGTAACAGGGTGGGTCAAGTTTCACACAGTGTAGTTCTTGGAACCTTCAATGTTGGGGACCAAAGTGAAGGCTTTGTTCCTGACCTTACTCGCGTATGTTCTCTAGCTCTTTGGTTGGTGCACTTTTGTGGGTCTTACCTGCAGTTATTTCCCAAGGATGCACGACAGTCTACATGACATGAATTTATGGTTTCTTTGCATTAATTGTAGATTATTGGGACAGTTCTCAGTTCTATTGGAATTGGGAACCAGATTTCTACAGGTGGGGCTAGCAACATATCATCCAGTATACCTGTAAGTAATGCTTGTTTTTTCTGTTGCAGTGATTTTCATATTGGTTTAGCCAATAGCATAATGGTGATATTTGTCTTTTTCCAGTCCAATGCTTCTAGTCAGGCCTCCCAAGGTGTTGAAACAGAAGGAACACATGGGAATGTTGGTGGCAGGAGCCAGGCAGGGAATCAAGTGCAACCTGGACAGACCTTTCCCAATCTCCCATTCCAATCTCTGCCTCAGTCCTTGCAATTCCCTTTGGCAGGGGCAACAATAGCTGTTCCCTCTCATCAAGTGGTAGTATCCCTGCTACCTATTTATGTTATTTCTACCATGTTGATGGTTTCTGCTGATTATTTCTTCGGCTTCTTTCTTTTGTATTTCAGCCTATTCCTAATTCTTTGAGCACACTTTCTGAGTTCATAAACCGCATGGAGCTGGCTTTGTCAGTCAATGGTGATAACTTCAAACATGTTACCTAGTTATCTTGTAATCACAACTATTTATCTGTTGGTTAACAGAATTCTTTTCTGATTTATGCAGGGTATCAGCCATCTCCACCTACAAATGTTGGAGATCCACCGAGAGTGGATTTGCCATCTAATGCACGCGGACTGCCAACACCTGAAGCGCTAAGCATCATTATGCGACAAGCACAGCAACTTCTCAGTGGCCATGCTGTAGCTGCACTTTCTGTACATTCTATACACCTTCGCCTATGTCCATATAAATACCACTTTGATTCCTTTTGTCCATTTGTGTGTGTGGATGTATGCCTGTGCGGATGAGCGTTATGTTTGTTAGGGGTGTAACTTTCTCAGTGGCCATGATGTAGCTGCACTTCTGTACATTCTATTCTCCTTCGCCTATGTCCATATAAATACCGCTTTGATTCCTTTTGTCCATTTGTGTGTGTGGATGTACACCTGTGCGGATGAGCATTCATGTTTGTTACGGGTGCAACTTTCTCAGTGGCCATGCTGTAGTACATTCTATACTCCTTTGCCTATGTTCATATAAATGACACTTTGATTCCTTTTCTCCATTTGTGTCTGGATATTTACCTGTGCGGATGAGCACGCAATGTTTGTTAGGGGTGCAACTTGGACGGGCTCAATCCGACCTTGGGTCGGGTTTGGACTGGACCTTTCCTTCCTCAGGTTGGGCTCGGGCAACGTTAACCTGACCTTGATTTCATATATGTATATATATTATTACATATTAAGTGGGGGGTGCTTTTCTAATTTCACTAAATATTTATTAGAATGAAGGGACAAGATTGGAGGGTGCTTGTCTCATTGGGTTGCCCTAGTATAATGAGTGGGGAAGGGCTTAGAGTTTCAAACTGCCTCTCTACTCTCTTCTCTCTAGTACCGACTGTTGCTACTTGCTACACACCATTGCTTACCATGCCACCGACCGTCTTCTCTCTCTCTCTCTTTTTCACACACTTGTTTTTCTTTGATCTCTGACTTCCCTTCTTCTCTAATTGTGCCATTGAGGTGGAGTGTGTGTTGATGATAACATCAATTTGAAAATAGGACTGGGATTTGAGGAGGAGTGTTTATTGATGGATTGATGTTGAGAGGGACAACTGAAATCTTCTTGCTAGCAGTGGGGCAGCAATTGTTCCAAGAGTTTGTGCCCACTGGACCCATCTCAATGAGCTCTTCATCTTCTTCCTCTTCAACTGGTTTTTCTGAATTTTTTTCCTTCTAAGAAACAACAGGAGGGTTGTTGATAGGGACATGGGTTTCCTACTTTGGGTTGGGCTCAGCTTGAGATTTAGAGCCCGACCAAAAGTCGGGTTGGGCTCGGGTTGAGGCCTCGGGTTACCCAACTTGAGCCATTGGTTTTCCATTTATGTCTGTTTTCTTGATAGTTTTTCAATGGTTTTGATCATAAATGTCTTGTTGCTGAAGCGGAGAAAAAGCCAAAAGTGGACGACTTGGAAGTTCGAGAGAGTTGACAGATTTCTGATTATACAGATGGGTGGAGAGTTCTTGTAATATAAGAGGACTTCAGCCTGAGTAAATCCTCTCTCTTTGAAGCCAGATCTAACTCGGCTCAATCCGATCGGGTTGGGCTCGGGCTGAGATACTCAGGCCGGATCTTGGGTGGGACTTGAGCTCGGGCTCAGTGCCTTGAAGGTTGGTTTGGGCTCAATTGATCCCCGACCCAACCTAACCTAGCCGAGTTGCAGCCCTACTCTAAAACCCGATCTAACTTGAGTCAACCCAAGTTATAGCTTGGCTTGTGCTCGAGTTAAGCATCTCAGGCCCGAACTTGTGTTGTGTTGGGTGATCGGAAGCTTGCGTTGGGCCCAAACTCAACCGAACCCACCCTGGTTGCACCGCTAATGATTGTATGCATGCATGACCGGATGTGTAGGGTTGAGTTTTTAATATGTTTCAACTGAGTATTTTCTCAGATCTTGCTCTTTATTATCATAAGCAAATTTCAGTCTTTTTAGAAAAAAAAAAAAAAAAAAGAGAAACTCTTGGGTTATTTTATTTTTTACCGAGAAAATAAAAAAGCTGGATGAAATGTGCATTAAAATCTTGAAATTTAAACAATTATCAATGTCCTGTAATCTGTAACAATATTTTCCAAAACTTTTATGAGAAAATAGAAGTAATTTCTTGCTAGGCATCTAATCTCTCGTGATAAACTGAAGCTTGTATTATATAATGTTTAGTTGATTGGTTTAAGGTTCATATGTAGAATTCCAGTTTTGGTATGTGCTTCTCTCTCCCTTTCTCCATACATATACACATACGACATACATACCTGTGGTGTTAGGTTTTGTATCAAACAGGATTCTAGCCCTTTGAAGTTCCCTTTTCACCGCAGATCATGTTCTTTTCAGCCTTAACCATTAAAATAGAATTAGGGCGTGTTTGATTGAATGGAAAATTTTCTCGAGAAATTCCTCTTTTTCCATGGAAATATTTACCGAGAAAACTTGCTTGGGAACAGGCCTTAAGGGCGTGTTTGATTGCACCTGAGAAAAGATGCATTTTCCAATTTTCTGCTGGGCCCCAAATCTGTGCGAAAATAAGGGCCTTTTATTTTGAAAACGAATTCTTAGCTTGGGGAAACGGAAACAAATTCTGGGCTTGGATTGGGAAAATCTCGTTTTCTCGAGAAAATTTTCCCGATTCAAAATGGCCTATCAAACAATGGAAAAGAGCCTTTTCCTGGGAAAATCGCCAATCAAACACTCCCTGAGATCTGTTGTTTCATTCTAGAAGCCAGGTCCATTTGTGGCATTAGTATGCATGTCTATCCGACACTGATCTCGGCAGGTCTGATCTGCTGGCGCACACATTTATACATTTTAACTCAATAAGATTAGAAGATACAGCGAAATATAAGTATTGCTAGATATAAAAAGATAAAATAAATAATTATAAGTTTAATATTTATAATACCACATAATAGTCACAGCTGAAAACAAAATGAAACACGAGTTTTACATGTGTCCAGGCGGCTTTCTTTTCAAAAGGACCATCCTTGCATTCCATATATTAGGATATCAATTCTTAGCATCTAATTCTGCAGTATTTGTAACTTGCTGCAACTCTGTAGCATATTGCAGGACGTTTGGAAGAAGAGGGAGGTTCTACTGATCCTGCAGTACGGAGCCAAATTCAGACCGAATCAGTGCAAGTAGGGCTAGCAATGCAACATTTAGGTGCCCTTCTTTTAGAGCTTGGTCGCACAATTCTGACACTTCGTATGGGGCAGTCTCCTGTATGCTCTTCTTCCTTCACCATGCTTTGATTCAGTTTCTGATATTCCGAATAAATTTCATTACCGATTGTTTTGGTGCAACTGCAGGCTGAATCTTTGGTTAATGCTGGTCCTGCAGTTTATATATCTCCATCAGGGCCAAATCCTATAATGGTTCAGGTTAGTTAACTTTTAAAAGGTATAATCTATGTTCTGAATATCATAAATTGCAATTTCAATCTTCATTATCACAACAGGTGGAGCATATGCAAGGAGGTTTTGAGGCCCACCAACCAAGGGGTCGCAACTATGAGATTTCCTATGTGAAATATATAATTGAATATTGCAAGCATCTAAGCTGTAAAATTCTTTTTTGATTGTCTACTGAACTCCATGTTTAGACAGTTATTACCATCTGTATTACTCAAGATTATGTATCCACCTTTTAAAAATGTTACGATGTGCTCATATTTTCATTGAATATGGTTTTAACTTAACATTTCTTTGCAGCCCTTTCCTCTCCAAACCAGCTCCCTCTTTGGTGGTCCTGCTGTTCCTTCGGCAAATCCTGGAACTCTGCGTCCTGTTGGTGGTCGTGGAGATGCCCCCAGAAACATAAATATTCATATACATGCTGGTGAAGAAATTATATTCTGTATATATATGTACCTTTCTTCCCTATTTGAACCCTGACCTCAGACCTTTTCTGATCATCAGGGACCTCTCTTGACCCCGGTTTATCATCAGTTGGTTCTAGGGCAACGGGTCCTGCACAAGGTTCTGGTGTGGCGGTATCCAGCACTGCACTACCCAGTCAAGGTAATTCTGTTCTGCAACAACCTTCTGAATCTGTTTCCATCCCCACAGTTGTAGCTGAAATCAATGCACGGATTGGAAACCTTGTTGATAATTTGCGGGGGGGAAATCAGATTCCATCAGGTAACTAGCAATTAAATACTTATATGAAATGGAACTATTTACCTGGAGCTGGTTTACTGAACTCCTTCCTGTAGCCAGGCCAATCAGAGGGTTCAACTCTTCAGGGTTCGTCCACTGGATCTTGCACTGGTGCGGATGTAGAGAACCATCAGCTTGAAAGCATGGCAGTTAATGGAGCTGGCGAGACCGGTGGTTCCTTACCTGATTGTGTTTCTGAAAGGGAAGGGCAGCGAGTATGTTTTAGACATCCCCTCATGAGAGTTATTGGTTCCTACCAGCAGCAATCTGAATGCGGTCAATTTAGTAACAATGATGAAACAAATGGTAGTTTGAGTTCAAAAGAAGCATCATCAACTAGCTCAATGGGAGGCTCTTCAAGCTGCCCAAGTGGAGAAACAACACTTCCCTGCAATTCAGAAGTTGCTTCAGAGGATGCTCCGAGATCCAGTCAGAGCCATGATCCCCCTGTGGGTGACAAAGCTGTTCCGTTGGGATTAGGGCTAGGAGGTCTGCAAGCAAGGGTGAGTATTTGTTTTTGGTTGGATTGATATCGAAATGAAGAAATCTTACATCTTTTCACTTGGGACCTCTATGAGAACACTCAACATGAACTCCACCTGACTCAACCCGAAAGTTGTCAAGGTGGATTACATAAATTGATTGAAGAAATTCAGTTTAGACTAAATCTCGGTCATCCAACAAGACTAAGAACAATTGAACTAAGCAATTTTTTTTTTATCTTGATAAGTAATTAACAAAGTAAAATTTCCAAGCGGCAAGCGCACACTGACGCCCAAATGAGTCACTGAAAGATAAAGCAAACCTACAAAAGCATATCCCTCACCATTCAAGCTTTTAACAAAACTCAAATTCTAATTTTCTCTTTTCATGCAGATGAGGTCAAACTAAAACCCTAATATTCCCAACTTCAGCTGTCTAAGAACTTGAAGCCTTGACTGATCAAATTATCAAATGAATCATTCGATTTGACTAGTATTTTAAAGTCTCTGTCAATTCATCCACTGATTCGTGATTTAAGAAAGAAAAACAGAGAGACTGCATAAAGATAAAAGGGGGCTTTAATTTGTTTGTACCATAGAAAAAAATCCTTAGAATTAATTAAAATGATGCCAGATTTTCTAACCAGTCGCCATTTAGGGGACAAGGATTGAAATTTTGGTTTCCACCCGTGTTTCGGTCCCAGGTCGAAACCAAAATTTTGGGACGAAATTTCATGAAAATCGTTGAAATTTTTTAAATTGTCAACACTATTAAATTGTGAAAAAAATTAGGAAATCTTACCTCTCTCTCTCTCTATAATCTCACATAAGATAAGGGAATCTTAATCTTTACCTTTAATATAGGAAAGAATTCTGATTTATCTCTTAATTAAGAGATACTGAAAAAATGGAAGAGGCTGAAATTTTGGGTTGGGGATTTCAATTTCGGTCAACCCCGAAACTGAAATTTTGAGGTTTTCACCGAAATTTAAAACCCTGTTAGGGGATGGTTGATGAGTATCAAAGAGGATATTAAGTATCACTTTCTTATTTTTCCTTTTTTCTTGCTTGCTTTTCTTGAGAAATGGCGTCAGCTTTCATCCTCCACTGCATTGCAAAGTCATTTTAGAATACTAGAGAGAGAAAGATAGAGAGGGGTTATGTAACAAGGACACAGACTTGAGTCTGTGTCTAACAATGATACGAAGTGTCAGACCCCACTGACCCCCACAAACCCAATACGCAGATACGTCCATACAGTTTCTTCCACATATATTGAGAAATATCTTTTTAAATATTTTAATTCAGGTTAAGTATACAATATAGAAAGAATGTATCGAGATAAGCTGATATACTTTAAAATCATCTAATAATGGATCAAAACAATATATTTGAATAAAATAGGGCTTGTTTGAAAAAGTGTGTTGGCATTTGTCCAACAGGCGAGTAGGGTTTATGGTATATTTAGTACTAATAGTTATATTTTAAATAGTTATCAGGTCTCATTGGGCACAGCACCCGATCTAAACTGAACCCATGGGTCAATCTCAACCCTAATCTGGAAAAAATCTGGGCAATTCCCAACCTTAATTGTACGTCAGATACGTGGCCCCCACAATTCGAATTTTCCAAGTGTGAGGTAAAGACCTAGTCTAAAATTTCATCTTCAGACAATTCTGGTTGTCCGAATGGTTGCTTGGCTAACACTTGGTCGTCTGAACTCTGAATTGATGCACACAACATGCCTCAGGAAAGGGGTCTTCGGGTAGAGGCATGGCGTTTCCCCCATTGAAAATCTCTCTATTTTATCTTTCTGGTTGGTGTTATGATTCTGTTTGATTTTTGTGACTCCTCACGTTCATGTGTCCATAATTGGCTCTTTATGTTCTCAGAGGCAAAGCAGACGGGCTAGGTCGCAAGGGAAGAATGGTGCTGGAACATGCAGTGCCCTTCCTGTCAATCAGAACCAACAATCCATTGCTAATGGCCAGCAGATTTTGCAATCTCTTGTGTCTCGTGGCTCTGATGCAAATAGGACAGATTCAAATGGTCCCCCCTCAGGGCAACTGCCTCCTGTATTTGGGCAGACTATGGAGAGTATGCCATCTGGAACGCAAGGTTTTGATGGTCAATTTGATGCAGCAAGCATGATGTCTCAAGTTCTCCACAGTCCTGCTTTAAATAGTCTATTGACTGGAGTATCGGAACAAGCAGGGATTGGTTCCCCTGACGGGTTGAGAAACATGTTGGAACAGTTTTCACAGAGCCCTTTAATGAGGAATACACTTAATCAGATTGCCCAACAGATGGATGGCCAAGATCTTGGCAATATATTTTCAGGGATGGGAAGGGACCAAGGTGGTGGCATGGATTTATCAAGAATGGTTCAACAAATGATGCCCATTGTATCCCAAGCTCTCACCAGGGGGCCGACCTGCCCTGAACCACCTTCCCATGGTGTGGAACCTGAACCCCTGCAACAGTGTAATGAGAGTAGGTCCGTCAGAGATGACAAACCAAATGATCAAAATTCTCAGGTTTTTATCTTCCCTAAAATCTTTTTATGGTAAAGCACTGAATCTTGCAGAAATTGCTAACAGCCCTTTATTACCCCTATTGATTTTATAATCTCCTAATTAGCAGTCATAGATGGTGGATGTCAACTCCTGGTTTGTGCTCCCTTACTGATATGCCATTGGCACAGTATTTATTGCTTACTTCAATGGGTACCTTGGGTTTCCTCTTCCCTTTTTAGTTAAATACAAATGATGTATCATGTGATTTCTGCTTACTAGGGCAGATTTTCCAGGCCACTTGATTTGGATGGTGCTTTTAACTAGATTTGTTTCTGCAGATTGACCTTCAACAAGCTGCCCAGAGGATCGAATGCCATGATCCACCTGGAGGTATTTTCTGCAGAGTAGTTGAAAATGCTGCCCGTTTGTATGGCGAAGGAAGTGGTTCTGAAGATCTCGTTGAAGAATTGCGCAGCGATGAGGATCTTGCCAATGTAAGTACTTTCTATTTTTTGATATTTTAAAGAAGTGTTTGGTACTGTACTGCAGCATTGTCAATTGGATTTAAACATGCCTGTGCTGCATGTCTTGAGCTGATCGACGGTGATAATTGCAATGCTGTACCAGTAGTGTCTTCAATGTATGCTGATTTTCTAGTCATTGAGCTCAAGCATGGAAACATCTTCTGCCTTGGCAGGAATTCATGGAGATGCTACACCGTAACATACGTCGACGGCTCCAGGCGGATTCTGGGTCCACAGATTGAATTTTACTCTGATTGTTGTATGGATACAGGTTGGTTTGTGATAAATTCTACAAATCTGAAAGCTTTTTGTAACAATTGGGTTCACTGGAAATTAGCACCACAGTGTAGGTCTTCAAATCAGTTTCAATGATTTTCGGCTTAACGTACAGATTAAGTTGCGTCTTGATATGCTTTGAATTCCAGTTTAAACAGCTCATATGGGGCCGAATTTCAGATACTGTATAAAATAGCTTAATCTTAAAGTTTCCTTCACTGCGAACTGCGCCGTGTTCGCAATCATCATATGGGATATTTTTGGCGTAGTGCCTTTCTGTGATTTATTGTGAATTTGCATGTAATGCTTTTGAAAAGTTCAAATTCTACTACCTCATACAAAAATTGGCGAGGAAAAATAACTTATTAATTGGAAGTATCTTCTGTAATTCCATTTCTAGCTATCCTAGTTGTACAATCGAAGGGCAACGATCAATTTATTGTTCAAAGCTTTAGACGTTGGGGATACGGGGCAGTTGGGCTATTGTGTAGATAGAATCGCAGGCCCTGTTGGAAATGGTGTAGATCAAACGGTTTGAGCCACTCCAAAAGGGAGTAAAATTTCGCTGACTGCCCACAATATGAGTCACATGGCACACTCTTAGAGGACACTGACTGTATGGATGCTTGGCCAATCCTGAGGTGAACCTACAAACCAAAAATCAGCCTGATTAGTAATTTCAAACCTTTGGATCCTTGTACCCCAAGTAATGGTCAATAATGCTCAAATTCCCACAATTAAAATCAACCCATGAAAATGACTCCAATTCAACCCCTAATCAGGCTGATTTTTGGTTTGTAGGTCCACCTACGGATTGGCCAAACATCTATACTGTCAGTGTCCTCTAAAATGTGTCATGTGGCTCATTGTGAGCTGTCAGCGGCTTCACTCACTGTCAATTGTGAGCGAAGTTTTACCCTGTAAATGGTGCGGATGTAAGGTTCTGCCCAAATCGAAGGTGTGGGCAGGATGGCCCAACCCTAGTTAGTAATTCTGTGTACTATATGCATATTATACCAAAATAGTAAGTATTTTTGAAAAAACGTTTTAAAGACCATGTATATATTGAATTGTATGCATAAAAAACGACTAAATTTTTTTTTTTCTATATTTTCCAATAAGATTCAGCACGTACGGAAAAAAAAAATCGATTGACACATTCTTAGAGATCAATGACCTGACTCTTTTTTTATATGGATGATCTCCAATCTCGGCTGAAAGTCAGTCTGATTGGTGCTTTTAGCCATTGGATCTTTGTACCCACCCCAAAAATAATGATCCAATTTCATGGCTGGAAATCAACCCATGAAAAAAGACTAAAATGGGACGGAATAAAGCACTAATCATGCTAATGTTTGGTGTGTATGTCCACTTAATTTTTTTTATCTGACGTCTGGGCCGTACCTAAAAATAGACCATATATATATAAATGAATTTTTGACGCCGGACTCTTTATACTAGATCGTATTATACATCAATTATTCTCAAACTTTTTTTTTCTGTTTCCCGTTTATTTGATCATTTTGTTACCGTATTTCAAAATTTTCAAAACGGATTAATCAGGTATTTGATCATTATTCTCAAACGAAAATTTCAAAATTTTCAAAATTCAGGTTCAATCAGTGATGGAGCAAGAACGATAAATCAGGTATCGTGTCACAGGTACCTCCTATGCCCCCCCTCTCTACAAGTGGGAAGTTAACGTTGATTTTTTAGTTAATTTATTTACTTGTGTCGCTCTAATATCCTGATTGATATCGTATTTGCCCAATGAACAACGAGGAGGGGTTTTTTTTTTTTTTAATCAACCATCTATAAATAATCAAGCAAGCTATACAGGACCACGGTCACCATCTTAAGAGATAACACGGGAGAGCCAAGAAGGTAAGGTTTGAGATCCAAACAAGCGGAAGCAAAAACAAAATTAGTCTTAGAGACAAATGTATGTGCAGGTGCAGCCACATTGATGATCCAGGAGTATAAACAAAAGAAATATAAGAAAGTCTACAGGCATAGTCCAAAATATCTGCTGCATGAGCAACAGAATGTAAACCCAACTTTCTTCAGACTAGTCACCACCACTTGAGCATCTGACTCTACACAAAATTGAGCCGTAAGACCACTTGCCAGGAGACAACGATGAGATGAAACACGGGGATAAAGTCAAACCCTGCATAACCAAACTTAAGAGTTCCAAGAAGTGGTATTATAAATATTATGTAGTATTGTGCACAACCATCTCTTGAAGTCCACTGTCATTTGACCTAAGTTGATCACCAAACTTTTGATTAAAGGATGAAAAAGCTCTTATCTTAACAAGGGGTTGGGCCAAACCCCAAATCAAACGGTTGTGGTGGACGGCCAACCCAGAGATTCTAATGGATCAGCAGCCCATCACCGGTGACCAATCCATCGGAGTCTCGTGGCCAACTATCTACCACTCCGATGACAATAGTAAGTCTGAGAGGTAACTTATGGCCTATCTTTACAAGATTACTATTTTCGCGGAGTGGTGGTTGGTCACCAAACCCATTTAATTTAGTTTGTGTGGTTTTAGCACAAACCTTCCTTCCAAGATTGAAAGCAAGGGCATTTTTGTCCTTTAATCAAAAGTTTGGTGATCAACTTGGGTCAACATTGGTCAAGTGACATATCAGCTTTTGTTTTTTTAATACTTCAAAGCCAAAACTGGGGTTGGGGCACCCCTCACACGGGCTTCAGAAGATGCTCACCTACACAGAACTTTGATGACGAAGGTCCCCATCATAAAAAATGAGCCTGATTAGTGATATCTAGGGCGTTGGATTGGACTTATTTTCATGGGTTGATCACAACTGTGGAATTTGAGCAGTATTTGAGGTACAAGATCCAACGCCTAGAAATCACTAATCAGGCTGATTTTTCGTTTGTAGGTCCACCTAGGGATTGGACAAACATCCATATGGTCCAAGTCCTCTAATAGTGTGCCACGTGTCTCATATTGTGTCCGTAAGGGGAGCCTGTCATTTTAGGGCTGTAACTGGAGCCTGACCCTATTTTCTTTCTCTTTTGATGTCCAGGTGTCGCCTTCTACCAACGTTTACATATTTCAAAGTATGAAACACTTTGCACACTAGATTTGCCCCGATGTTTGCAGCGTAGGAGAGAGAGATGCTCTCTTAAAAATCGAAAGCGAATACCCTACGTGGGTGTGTTCAGTTTCTAATCGTGTGCATCCAACACACCACCCTCTTCTCCTGTCTTCACGTCCATGGAGGACGGCGAGGCGAAGTCGAAGAAGGCAGCCGGTCGACAGTGCTCTATCTGTAATCAAAGGAGACCTGCCCTTAAAAGACCTAAAACCCTAGAACAGGTAGGTTCCTTATTACAATTTTCCCTCTTTAATTCCTCTACTTAAATTGAATTTCCGAGCTCAACCTACGCGCACAGACACAAACACAAATCGTGTTATACTTACCGTCGTATATAGCTCAGATGCTTTGCCTCTGAAGATTTGTAGGGAGTGTTTTTACGCTGTCTTTGAGGAGGAGATCCACAGGGTTATCGTTGACAACCAACTATTCAAGCCCGGTGAACGCATCGCCATTGGAGCTTCCGGTGGAAAAGGTAATAAAATTCTCCCCATCTTATTGTTACAGTATTTCTGAAATTAAGATACAAATAGAGCCTAATTTGGTACTTGGTTTCACTAAATTGGTGGGCAAGTTGTGTTGATTTTTGTGAACACTCTGGTATGATCTAATAATATAAGAAAATAAAACAGAATTCTTCTGAGTCCTGTGCCTCCTCAATGGCTGGTATTGAGATGCAGCATATGGGTCTTAGATTTACCCACCATTTGCACCACTGGGCTAGCAGGTGGTTCATAGAGGTGGACTTCCTTAACATTATGTGTCTGGCCCCACGACGGACCACCATCATTTGTCAGTATTATTTTTTGCATTAGATGGTTTAGAGGTGAGCAAGGTAGGAGTTTACTCTTAGAGCATCTCCAGTGGGTGGCTAGGGGGGGTGGGTGGGTGTGTGTGTGTTAATGCTAAGATTTAGCACATCTTCCAAAAAAGGAGCTCTATCGCTATGCTAAAAAAGGTGCCAAATATAACATATGCTATATCTTCTTGTGCCAAAAATGGCACGAGATTTAGCATATCTCAAAGCAACATCTTTTGGGAGTTTTTTTTATTTTTTTTTCTATTTTGCAATCCAAAAGCATTTAGCATCTCCCAAACGGTGTTTGGTTGAGAATAAATGACATTTTTTTTTGAAACGTAGCATTAGAGCGCCCCATGCTAGATATAGCATTTTCCACTTTTTTTTTAGATTGAGATAGCATTGCCACTGGAGATGCTCTTAAGTGAGGTAAAAATTTGGTGCCCACTTGTTTTAGCTAATAGGCTCAATAAGCTTCTCAATTTCTGTAATTGGGATACAGAACCACCGTAAGGTGTTCCATTTTTCTGTGTTTGCAATGTGATTTTTTATTTATTTTTATAATGCATGGTCATCCTTGTAGATATGTGGTGAATTTAATGTCACGGCCTTTTCCTTCTTCCCTTTTTTGAGTAATCATTTCTTTCTCAAAGTAGAAAAGCTTATGAGTTCGGATCCATTTTTATTACTTTTTTTTGTGTTATGTGCAGATTCCACGGTCCTTGCTTATGTGTTATCCGAATTGAATCGTCGGCACAATTATGGCCTGGATCTCTTCTTATTATCAGTTGATGAAGGGATTACAGGTTATAGGGATGACTCACTTGAAACCGTCAAAAGAAATGAAATTCAGGTGAGCAGATCTACTATTGCATGTAAATGAATTGGTGTCCTAGTGCTTCTATATGAAGGTCCTTGTCATTTATTACATTTATGTACTGCTCAGAGAGTCAACTCATGATTCGGTCAAGTTGAGCTATCTTTTAGGCATAACAAGTTAGGTGAATCAGCATAGTGTAAATATGCCTTCATTCTCTTAAGTTCTTTTGAATTGTTGCATGTTTAGATGACTCCTGGCTTAGAGAAATAATTATTGTTTTTGGTCCATTATATATTTTAACTCCATTTTAAGACATATTCAACTCAGGGTGTTGTAGACTTGTAGCTGGGTGAGTAGATCTCAAGTAAAAACTTGCTTTTAAACATTGCTTCTTCTTGTGAAGGAGAGGTTCTACTGATTGCACCTTGTTACTTTTATTAAGGGTAAATTTATGTTGATTCTAGTGCTTGAGGAATGTTCTGTGTTCCTTTTTCTTTTTTGTGTTCCTTTTATATTTCTTGACTTGTTGATCACCATGCTTTCATTAGATGCTGAGATTTTTATTTTTTGTTTCCTCATCATTTAATTCATTCCGTATTATTCTCGTGATCGACTCACTCCTGCTTTTTTTCTGCTCTTCAGTATGGACTGCCACTAAAAGTTGTCTCATACAAGGATCTATATGGATGGACAATGGACGAAATAGTGAAGATGATAGGCTTGAAAAACAATTGCACATTCTGTGGGGTTTTTCGTCGTCAGGTATGGGAACTAGTTTTATCTGGGTGCATCGGCGTTTTTTGGTGCTGTTGTTCTAGCCATTTTCCAAGCAGAGTTCTTGCAATAGGCAGTAGAAACATACAGAACGGAAAAATAGAAGAGGAAACTCAAGTCATAAGAGGAAGAAACATCCTCCATGGCTCTATAGTATAGGTGGCATATATCCAGGGTGCCACCTACTTGAGAGTTGAGATAGTGTCTGTATCCCTGTGAAAAGGTTTTCAACATTTGATTGAATTAGCTTCTCAAATCCAATTTACAGGCATAATTACTTCTATCAAGCACTGCCAATTTGTCCTTCAAGCCTACTTTTTCTGCAATTTTATGGTTGCTTATTCGAGAATATTCTGCTTTTCTCTTTTTTTATTTTGTTCTAAACCTCCATGCAGTTATTTACGAAAGTACCATCAACTATAAATAAAGAAATTGGTATGAATGGTGGACCTTTTTTTTCTTTCTTTTAGGCCCTTGATCGAGGTGCTGCATTGCTGAAAGTAGACAAGCTTGTTACTGGGCATAATGCAGATGATATTGCCGAAACTGTTATCCTAAACATCTTGCGAGGTGACATCGCAAGGTAATGTGTCATCAATAATAGTTTCTCTTTTTTTTTCAGGTGGCCTGTTCTCTTTGGTTTGGTTGACTGATTTAATTCTTGTGGCATTACAGATTAGGCAGATGCACTTCTATAACCACTGGTGAAGATGGACCAATTCCAAGATGCAAGCCTTTTAAATACACCTACGAGAAGGAGATTGTTATATATCCTTGTGGTTGAAATGCTCATTTATGAATAAGTTCTTGCATCATTTGTACTATAACCTATTATTGTTGGTGTTTGTTGCAAAACCTTGACCAGATGTTCACGTATGCATATTTCAAAAGACTGGACTACTTCTCCACCGAATGTAATAGTTCATTTTCCTAATTCTTTGTACGCTGTACTTTGTTCATCAGTTCTCTATTATTATAAGCAATTTTCCTGGTGGCTTTTTCACTTGGTGAATCTAACACTGTTTAAAAGGGTGGCCAAAAGCCCATGATTAGATTCGAAAACATGGTGTTTGTATACGTGCCCATTGATTCCATGCCTGTCTAGTAATCAATTTTTATCACCAAAAGGGTAATCAGTTTCAGAAGCTTGATATTTCAGCCAAGTTAATGAGTGCCATCATTTTATTAAAATAGACCTACTGAGTTGGAGTTGATTAAGCACGAGTTGGATCTGTGCTTGAGCTAAATCCAACTCAAATCCTCAAGCCACACCAGAGTTCTGAATTTATTTCTGTTGATTAGGTGCTTATATATACTGAAGTTTTGTCGTTTTAGTGCTTGAGCACTTTTTCCATCAAACATCTTCTTTGTGATGAGCCACTTACTGATGGAACTTCTTTTTTATCTTGTTCACATTTGGAAATTGTGTATTTAATACTATATTCTGCCTTGGCTGAATCCATCTTACATACTTCGTATTGTTGTTGGAATTGCAGGCATTTATTCACCTAACGCTTACCGTGGTTTTGCCCGTGAATTTATTAAAGATTTGGAAAGAATCAGGTGGTTCTCCTGTTAACTCAGGTTCACTCAGTGACCTATGTAATTGGATATTTGTTTAACACAGTGCTGTTGTATTCTTAATACTTCATTTGATCACCCCCTTCTCCCATATATTTCCATTTTGTCGTCTTATTGGATGGTTCACTAGTGCAGACCCAGAGCCATACTCGATATTATCCAATCAGGTGAGAATTTTAGGATATCCACATCAACAAAAATGCCAGAGCAGGGAACATGTGAACGCTGTGGTTATATTTCTAGCCAGGTAAGTCTTTGTACTACCTTTTTCCAACAAAAAATTATATATGCTTATAATATAGCTCATTCCGATCTTGCATATCTTCTGACCTAATGGCCTCTGAATTGTTAGACATGATTTAGGAGGCACCCACACCTTACTCCTTTGCTGAACAACAAACATGCTCTCAAGATGGCATGATAGTTCACATATTTAAGCTGGCATCTTACCCATCTGTCATTCCAAAATCATAGTCCACCCAGTGGCATTGCTGTACTCATCATGTACATGTAGAGATTGTACCCGCAATTGACAGGTCTTATCCCAGATACAGGAGATTTCGTACGCAATGACCTGATCGTATGATCATAACCATCCTATCCAGTGGCGGAGCCATGGGGACACGTGCCCCACTCAACTTTTAAAATCTATGAATTTTTTTTTTCTGAAATTAATTTAATTTTTTAATTTTAATTTTAATTTAGGTGATTCTACTCAATTGATTGTGCCCCCCCTTGAACAAAATCCTGGCTCCGCCACTGCTCGTCTATTTGCACTCTTTAGAAAGTCTAAAAATATGACAATGATCCTGAGAGAAGTACATATCAGATCGTTAAAATCATCTAATTAAGTCATTTTGTGGCACAAAAAAGAAAATGTCACTTTTTGGGACAGTCCTTTTTGGGCCACCTACTGCTCCTGTCTATTTGCACACGGTAAGTAAGCTGTCTTAGTGTTCTACCAGTTGGGCATCTTACTTACTAAATATTTTTTGCTCCGCTTGCTAATGTCAGTTTAGGAGACCCAAATATGAGGAAGTCATTATTTGGGTATAGTTCCATGGGAGGCTACTGGTCAGATCATCATCAGCACCCCTCCTTCGTAAACATAGTCCATTATCCATATCATACACCACTGGAACTTCAATTGAACCAGTATCTTGGTCTTGTAATCATCATTAATTAACTGAGGGCATCTCCAGATCTATCTAGGGTCTGTGTAGGCCGTGGAGGGTTGTGGAGTGATGAATTTGACCGTCGTCATGTTGCTGAGGATGCTAGGGGGCTTCAAGAGATGGGCCATTATTATTTAGAAGCCTTTTTTCTTCTTGTCCAAATAAGATTACTTGGTGATAGAACTTTGTTTTAGAGAACTTGAGGATGTGTGAAGCAGCCTACTCCAACATGGTCTCTATTGTCGGGTAGGATGGATGTTAGTGCAGTTATTCTCCCTTGCTTCACTAGGGTTCCTAGCTTGGTTATTCTTTCAAATCCTTAGGTGTCCAATAAGGTGGGGTTCTCTTGGGTTGATCTTAACTTTAGTGGAGCATATAAAGGTAATCTCGCACCATTTGGAAATGGCTACAATATTAGTGTCTTATGTAGTCCCACTCTAGGAGACAGATTCTACGGTTGTTAAAGGGGTTAGAGGCAGGCATTGCTAAAGAAAGGGTATTAGGTTGTCTTTGTATTTCCCTTGATTGGCAATAACATTGAGATTTGTTTAGATAAGTATGTTTCATTGATTTATTTTATAATAGATAACACTGTTACCCCTATCGATTTCAATGTACAGAAATGGTGTAAAGCATGTGTTTTGCTGGAGGGACTGAACCGGGGTTTGCCAAAGCTGGGAATTGGACGAACTCGAGGCCTTAATGGTCATAAGAAGGAAGTAGAACAAACAAATGGGACGGAGAATATCCAGAGCAAACCATGTGGAACTTTGGACTTTTAATTTGTCGGATGTATTGATTTTTTGCAATTTGGGGAAAACTTCAGAGCTCATGTTCAATTACAGCTTGCTGTTGAAAGAAAGCATAGTTACTTGTAATCATTTTATTTGATTTTCCACAGTATAAGAAATTATTATTTGTTCTTAATTAGAGGGTCCCTCTTTCTGTCTCTCTCAATCTTTGTGACAGAGAAAGCTCCAACCTTTTGATTCCATGTGATTTTCTATTGTGATCTCATTGTTTAGGCTGACGATTTTTTGTCTAAATTTTGGCATGCTTGTTTTTTTGATTTATTGTGAAGACAACTCGGTGTTTGGGTGCCGCTACTCCTTGTATGGTTGTCCTTAGAAAAGTTCTGTAGAAATGAAGACAACTAAAACCATTGAATCTGTAGTCTGTAGCTAGCCGCTGATTAAAAATGTAAACCAGTTACGTGTATGGGACATCATGAACAGTTTTGCCGTCAGACTCAGGAGGACGTCTTCCCTAGGTCTATAGTGTCAGGTGGTCATCTGGTTTACATCACAAGAATCTGAAGACCAACCAAAGGTCTGGACCTTAGGGAGGATGTTCTGCTGAGGCTGACAGCATCATTTTCCTATGTACCAAGATTTTAAATGGACCAATATAAGCTAAAAAAAAAAGGACCAAATAATGATGTAATGGACATGGGTTGTTAACGTAATTTTTGTTATAGAGCCCCAATATTTTAACAGATAAAACTGGAATAAAAATAAATTATGTTTTTAGATTCATAAATAATGGTCGTTATAACAGTTTTATAACATGTTTTTAACGGATTTTAAATTTGAAATTCAAAATTCAAATAAAAATAAATTTTTAAATAACAAAAAATAAGAGATATTTTATTTTAGGGTATTTTGGTTACACCCCCCTGATTTAAAAGTAATTAGTAATACCCCCCTTATACTTTCAAACTTTAGGATCACCCCCTTTGACCTAGTTTAATAGTTTGAAGTTAAAACGGACTTGAATCACGCGTCATTAGCAGTTGTTAGCATTGGTACTTGCAATATTATGGTCCTTACATATGTGCACTAACAGGAGCATCATGCATGTCACGTTTTAAAAAGTTAGTCAAATGATGGTTAAACTAGGTCAAAGGGGGTAATCCTAAAGTTTGAGAAGTATAAGGGGGTATTACTAATTATTTTCAAATTTTAGGGGTGTTACTAAGATAATGGATGGTATTTTGTTAGAACTAACGTTATTTGTCATTTTAAAATAACAGCCATTGTGACAAGATAGCGCTAAATCAGAAATAACATAACAAGGCCATTGTTACGTACAGTTATAACTGCCGTTAGTTTCACTATAATGGCTGTTTTTAAAACCATGGCATACACTATCTAGCAAGGATTTAAATGGTCCATTATAATGTTATAACAGTCATTACGAGCATTGTAACGGATTGTATCAATTACATTTGAGTGTGGTCACACTTAAAAAAAAAAAAGTAACTGGATATTCACACCCGTGTTTTCGTTCAGAAACCCCACCTACTCACTAAACTAACTTAAAAATCATCCCCCACTCTTTACACCCTAGTCACTCATGGCACCCACCCACCAAAACCCCAAAAAAATATTAGAAGAAGAATGGCGGCGTCCTCCTCTTCTTCTTTGTGTTTTTTTGGGTGGGTTTAGTAAGTGAAACAGGGGACATTTTTGTAATTTTATTTTGTTATGTGGGTTTGCTGAGCAAAAACGCGGGTGTGAATATCCAGTCCCCAAAAAAAAACCTGTTATTTTTGTTATAACGGCCGTTATTTTCACGGATAAAATACTAAACATTTATATTAGTTCCAACAAACACAAACTATTTGGCACATTGAGCTGCTAGAGGTAGCCATAATTCGCGGTATAAAATCCCGTCCGAACATTTTTGGAGGGATTGGTAGTCAGCTGAGTAGAGCTCTCAACCATGTCGTCTGCATCTTCAAGCTCCACATCGGGCGTCCAAAGCCCTAAAAAGTCGCTAGGGCTTGTGGCGAATGCCATGAAGAGGAAGGACAGCTTCATCCAGCTCTTTGTCATGACTGGCATTTTCCTTCTCAGCATGAGATCTTTAGGACAGAAATATCGGCTCAACGACCTCCGCGAAGACACCTCAGCCCTCAGAGAAGAGCACGACTCCCTCACAGAGAGGATGAAGAACATCAAACGTAGCCTACTCAACGAAGCAGCTCTTGATCCCACCGGTCTCTTCGCTTCTAGGCTTCGCGTCCTTTTCGGCAGCGACGACGACTAATCTGAGTGAGTGAGTTGCTCCTTACACCAATCATATTGATCGCTCGATCTAGGGTTTCTCATTTTCTTTCGGTTTTTCCCATTGAGAAAATTAGGGTTTATGTGATTGTTTCATTCATGAATCACATAGCACAGAAATATCGGTGTTGAATTTTTGGCATCTTTTGTAAACACGTTTAATTTAAACCCTAAACTCTCAAAAGGTCGAAAATTGATGTAAGGTCTTATAAACAATTTTGGTTTACTTGTTTGAAGTTTTTGTTCTAAAGCAATTTAGTGATAGTTTTTGCTCTTTGTTGTGAGGATTCCTTCTAAGATCAAATGGTTGCTGCAGTAAATGCTTTCCCATTCTTGTGCGGAGTTTTTGTCTCACTTAAGAATGAATATAAATTACCTCTATGGATGGTTTTAAAGCCGTTTGATTTAAACACTAGGTCGATGATCAGAAGGTCAGGTTGAGACTTGAGAGGATATAGGAATGTGGTGAAAAGGACGTTGTTCTTCAATAATTAAGCTTTAGGTTATGTGGTTTCTGGGAGGACACAGTAATGACTGTTGGGAAGAAAGAACAATAAACAAACAGAAGACAAAGATGCAAACAACCACAGCACAGAGATTTACGTGGTTCCCTCTAGATTGAGGTACGTCCACGTATCCACACCGATTCTACTATGCTCTGAGGCAAGAAAAGAAACACACACAATACAATGGATAATCGTCTCTAATCAACCGAAGTGTATATAACCCTAAGATGAAACTAGGGTTTCCGTATCTCTATGTAAAAGTACGAAAACGCCATTAAGGGAAAAATACCTCTCCATAAAAATTTCAGGGGCGAGCCCCCCTCCCCCCTACAGTACTTCTAGCACCATCAGGCTCCACATAACATGACGATGATTGATTAAGAGAGTTTTTTTGAAAACTTTTACAGCAATAACAGGAAAAAGGGTAGAATGCCAAGTTGCCAAGGCAAGCATAAATGTGAGAAATGTAACAATTCTGTTGTCTTCATGTGGTAGTTGCGAAAAAACTTGAAATTTTTCTCAAAAGTCTCCACCTTTACAATTAGGGCGAGTCCAGATGATTTGAAAGGGGATTAATTCCAGACGCGGGTTAATAGATTCTCCATTTTCTCGGAAACATTAGATGAACTAGTTATTTTGTCTTCGGAGCACACTTTCAACATAAGGCTATTGGTAGTGGGAGTGGTTGCTCCTATGGTGTGGGAGAGGCTCTGATGGCCAAGGAAGAGATGTTGGGTCGGAGTGAACAAGTAGAGAATGAGCCACCATCATTTTAATGAGAGGAAATAGAAACTATGGCATTAGAAGTTTAAATTTTGGATAATTTTTCACCTTATTTTTTGGTAGTAGCAAGCATCTTAATTTGAGACAAATGCTCTCTTTATTGGGTGCAGAAATTATGTATGTGTGTAGAAGAAAATATTCTCTTAGTTGGACAGGTACAAAACTGCGAGCATGGAGATTTGCCCCATACTTGTCCAAGTAAGAGAATACTTCTCCTTAAGGACTGACTTTCCCCAACTTTTCGAGATCTCAAAGAACAAGCTTGGTACGGTTCAGCAGCATCAGGAAGGGGCTTGCACTGACTCGTCTTGGAACTTTGGTTTTAGGCGAAATTTGAATGATTGGGAAATACTAGCTGTGGCTAATCTCCTGGCTAGACTGGAGGGGGAGCCTCTTGACAGATCTAGAGAAGATGTCATTAGGTGGGTTGGGAGGTCTGATGGAGTCTTCTCTGTCCAATCTTTTTATGAGTTGTTGGACAAGAAACGAAGAGTAGATCATGAGCCTGTTGATACCTCAGTCTGACCCCCTTTCCCGAAAGCCATTGTGTGGGGTTCCAAGGTCCCATCGAGAGTTGCGTTCTTCGTGTGGTGTGCTGCTTTGGAATGAATCCTTACCTTGGATAACCTAACGAAGAGGAACTGGGCTTTGGCCAACTGTTGCTTCATGTGCAAACAAGTCGGTGAATCAGTCAACCATCTGCTTTTACACTGCAAGATTGCTTCGGAGATTTGGGGCTCATTCTTCGGGTCTTTCGACATAAGCTGGGTGCTCTTTGAATCGGTCTTAAACACCTTGCGCAGCTGGAAGTGCCCAAGCTTCACGTCGTGCAGTAGCAGACTTTGGAGTTTTTTGCCCTTTGCGATTTGGTGGGGCATTTGGAAAGAGAGAAATATGAGAGCTTTTGAGGGAAATGAGGCTTCTATTTTTGATATCTCTCTGTCCATCAAGGCTCTGCTCTTCTTGTGATCCAAGCTCTTTGAGAAGTGTAGAGGTCTATCTTTTGAGGACCTAGTGTTTAGATGGGATTCCATTATGTATAGAGGCTCTTAGGTTTCCTTTTCTCTTTTCTTTGGAGGTCTTCTCAACCTCCCTCTGGTTTTTGTATCTTTCTTCCCCTCTCTAATATATTCCACTTTATCAAAAGTAAAAACAACAAAATTGATTAGTTGCCAAATAGTCAATTTTTTAACATTGGTGATAAGACCAAGTATGCGTTATGGAGCAGTTTGTTGCAATCAAGAAACAAAATGTACATAGAATGACCCAAGATGAAGACGTTGAGATGGATGAGTATAAAGACTAGGAAGAAAGAATTGAATTGTTTATATCGAAGGGAACCTAGGAGGCGCTCCTATAGATGATAATATTAGAGAGTTGAGATAATTTGTGTTATGTTATGTGGAGCCTGATGGTGCTAGAAGTACTGTACATGAAGGCACGACACTGCGGCCCAGCTATTTGTGTTATTTTCGGGGATGTCTATTTCCTTTAAGGGTGTTTTTGCACTTTTATATAGAGATACAGAAACCCTAATTTCGTCATGGGGTTATATATATACCTCGGTTGATCAGAGACGATTATCCATTGTATTGTGTATTTCCTTTCTTGCCTCAGAGCATAGTGGAATCAGTGTGAATCTATGGACGTACCTCAATCTAGAGGGAACCACGTAAATCTGTGTTGTGGGTGATTGCATCTTTGTTCTTTAAGTTTATTGTTCTTTCTTCCCAACAATTTGGTCATGTGCAATGACAGCCATTGGTGACATAACGTAAAGGTGCACTCTGGTGCAAGTTGAAAGCTCTAAAAAAGAGAAGGGAAAGGCCAAAAGAATGTGGTTTGAAGTAGTGAGAAAGGACTTGAAGATGTATACATTAGGGGACGCTATGGCCTTGGGAATGGATGACAGAACGAGATTCGTGTAGCCAAACAAGGCTTTGATAAGGATGATATGTCACATATAGGATGGTAAGACTGGCCATGACAAATGACCAAAGTTTGAAAGTTGAACTTTACAAGTCCACATCAGGTTTTATCCTGTTCAGTTCTATTTTCATGACAAATAGTTGTATCATTTCACTATGATCATTCATATTTTGTGGATTGAAAAGTGGAAACCATCACTGAAAATTACTAGTCTGACAATGGTACAGTGGGAAAAAAGGGTAATTGAAGAGGTTAGAAGTAGTTCGAAATTACCCACTTTGATATCAGTTGGCCAATTGGGAGAACACCAAATGGAAGTAACACGTTTTTATGACTAATTGACTACTTTGGAAGATTTCTGTAGAAATGAAAAATAGAACTTTATTTTCTGAAGAAAAAGTGGTTTCTTTCCCCGGAAGATATTAGGAATAGGGACAATGGGTGGCCATATCCCAAATCTGCTTGGCATATTTTGTAATCAAGCATTATTGATGGCTTACTGTCTACTTAAGAAGCTTAGTATAGTAGGGATAGGAAATGGCTCTGCTGAAATAGCCGATAAAATATTCTTTGTATTAACCTTGATCGAACAAGATAGTTGTGACTTGCAAGTAAAGAAAAAGATATTGAGTACATTAGTTAGCTCGAGCATGTGGCTCAATCGGTTGACGTTTTACATCCACGAGGTCATGAGTTCCATCCCTGCTTACCCACCAAAGAGAAGAAAAAAATGATACCCCTGCCTTAGCAGTTTGTAACTCACTCAATTTAATAACACTTCAATAGTAGTGGGTCTAGTAAAACTTTTCTCCTATGCGCTTAGGAGCAAAACTGTTCCTAAGCAGCTATCCACTTGACATGTACCCCTATTATCCTGTATTCAAAGTTGATTTCATGTTTGGCGCTTATGAGAAAATTTACTCTAGAACTTGTCAAAAAAAGTAAAAAATATACTCTAGAGGGTCACCTCATTTAATAAAAAAGTTTGAAATCATTTTAACCCAGTTAAAATGACGGAGTCGTATTCTGATAGCTCAGTCTCATAGATGCACCACCATGTGGAAGACCCTGCTCGAGCCTATTTCGATGTAGAGTTGCCTTGTTTTCCACCAAGTGGAAATGGCCACCTTTTCACTATTAGGAGTGGCCTGTTTTTCAGTTCAGCATGCGCTTTTAATGTAATAGCCACCAATTTTGGGGCTTGTTGAACTCTCCTTTGCCTTCTCGTTATTTTCATGCAAAATTCAGAACTATCAGTATTTAATTTGACACGTTTAAAGCCTGCTTGGTACAACGCTATTCTCAAGAAAAACAAAGCTTTCACCTTTCACTTGTGGGATGGTAATCTGCTCGGAATAGACTTGTAGCTGAAATCAGTCCAGGCTGTTTCTCGTCCAGCTCTTAGCTTGCCCTAAATCAAAAGTCATCCTTTGATGGTCCTGTCCATCTTATTTGTTTTTGGTAGTCATCCTGTCCATCTTATGAAAAGCCTAAATAATGGGCTTAAATGTATTTAGTCATCAATCCAGATTATTTCCCCCACCCCTTGGATTTGCACAGTTTGTTTGGACATAACAGTTCAATTATCAGCCTTCAATTGGAGAGGATTCTTGCTATCTAGTCCTTGCAAGCCTATCAAATCATGCTGTTGCCCTTCCAGGGAGAAGGAAAGCTCTGACTCAGCATTCGTGGACCAACAAAGGAAAGAAATGGGGTAAAGGCCCACAAAATAGAATGAAACCCCCTGTGACGCTATGCCATGTGGTAATCCAACCAAAATGACTGCAACTTCGTAGTTTGACTCAAAACCTCTGGGAAAGTAATCAAAGACGAGTTCAATAGAGAATGTTTGGAACTTCGGATTTTGGACGGCAATCACAATCTGATTGATCCGTCTCCAACATTTTCATTGATGAGTAAGCCAGGACGGAACCTCACGACCTCATGGTTGCAATGCAGTCTGTCAACCAACTCTCTCGGTCACTCATATGGCTTCTTACCTGAAAAGAATATGAAAACTGTAAAGAATCTCAATTTGTCCTTTTTTTTTGGGATAAGTCTCAATTTGTCCTTATAAGACAGTCCAAAATTTAAAAAAAGAAAAATGAAAAAAGAAGAAGAATCAGATGGTAGCACTATGCTGTTTATGAATAGTTCGTTGCAGTGTTTTAAAAATTGACCTGGACAGTGGTTGGACCAGGTTCAACTGCAATTTTTTTTTAAAAACAACCGGTCCGGTTTTGAATGAAATCATCCTTTTCCGAAGAGCATCCGGGTTTTCTAGAATTGATGGTTCAAATATCGAACCAATTGAAGCCTTATTTATTTTTATGAACTGGGAATGGCTGGATGGTAATGCTATTCAACACCTTGTTGGAACCCCAGTTCACTATTATTACCCCTAATTCTTGGCATTATTCTGATTTTTCCTAATTTTCTCCTTTTCTCACATTTTATATTTTTATTTATTTAATCAAAGTTGAGCCAACCAGTTCAAACTGCAGCCCAACCGTGATCTAATTGATTTGGCCAAAAATCGGTTTGGGTACTGGTTCTGTTAAAACACCACTGTAGCGACAAATGCAAACTTAAGTATTGGAATTGGGACTTTAAATGACGGAAAAATTGTTAAACTGGTAAGTGGGTATTTCAAAGAAAGATATTACTTTGTTAAAACTCATAATTACTCATAAAAAATGGAATTTAGTGGAGTATTATAAGAATCTTAAATTAATATCTATATCAATTGATAGTTAAATAAAAATAACTAGCAAATGAATATCATTTGAAAGTTCTGGCGAGAGCCCTCCAATGGTACCATTTCTATTGCAAATCAAATTATGGATTAGCAGTTATGGACTTCTAAAACCTCATGTTAGAAAAAAAAAAAAGAAAAAGAAAAAGACAATAACTAGCTAAAGATTGCATATTTTTTTTTTGTTTGGTAAGCAAAGTATTTATAAACAAAAGAGAAACTACATGCAGATGGACAATGGGATGGGCTCGCTAGAGCGATGATCCCTGACAGAGCGATGATCCCTGACGTCTAAGTCTAGATATGTACATAGCCAGCTTTGAAAATCAACTGTCCAGGTTTGGGAGCAACCTGTACGTGCACCCCAGTGCGCCAAAATGTGAGCTGCCTGATTCCCACTACGATGAACACGTGTAAAACTAGTAGACAGAGGGTACTACTATATATGAGATACAGTCATCCAAAATAATAGTGGTCCAAAAAATAGAGTTGGTCTTCTTCTGTAGATAGTCTATGATGGCTTCGGCATATCCTCCCAGCTCTATCTGTGGTAGCTTCAAGATCGAAGCTAGCTGGGCACCTCCCTTGATGGCAACCGCTTCAGCCTCTTCTGCTGTAGTGGCGGTGAAGTCGATCATTCTCGTTGCAATGGCACAGCCATGGTGATCTCTAGTAATCCTGCCGATGCTTTCATGAAATGCAGATTAAAACAAGTGTTTACATTTATCTTGACCTAACCAGCTAGTGGTGGGGAGCCACTGGTGGGTTGTGCTTTAATGTGCTTTGTGGAATAGCCATATCATGCTCATTGTATATTTGTATGCATATGCCAGTGCATTTAATTTTGAAATTAAAACTTGCTGTGTGCTACTTTCCCTCAAAAGATAAATTGAACACCAATATTTCCATATGGTCCAAGCTATGGTAGCACAGAATGAGCTCCAGTGGTCATCGTCTATCCCTGCGATAGGTGATAAAACAAGTTTTGATCCATTGATATAACATCAAATCAGCCAAGTGGTCGATTCTGATAGACCAAATTGAGCCAAACCAAAGCAGTTTCGCTTGGTGAATGAACAAGTTAACAGCTAGTGTTGTGTTTCTTCTTCATGCCGACACAAGGGACATGTAATTTCTCCTATAAGATTGAATTAAGACGAGATCGGGTAGGGACTGAATTTGTCAAACATTTCCATACAAACACCTGGACACGATATGGGACATTGAGGTGCCAAAGCTTAAGCCAAGGAAATGCAGGTGAATTAGTTTCTTCATGTTGAGCCAGAGTTTAGTAGGCTGACTTTTACCATATGTTTTAAGAGCCCATTTGATGGTGTCAGGTTGAGATACCCGGCAAGAGAATAAAGAGAATTTGGGGCAGCACGTCGGGAAGGAACAGTTCCCGAATAATGCCCTCTTTCCAACTACTAGTATCAATTGCCAGACCTTAGAAATCGTAGCCTGATCAGAGCGATCCATGGGAATGCGCCTAGAAGGGAGAGAAGGGATCTATGGGTCCTCTAATATAAGAAGACTTGTTCCATTTCGAACCTGCCAATTGAAGCCTCTACAAATGTTTCTCCAGATAGGAGACCAATTTGATTTTATTTTGAACTTGAGAGGTTGATCATGGCCACAGTACTTAGCCGGAAGAATTCGGGCTCACATATTTTGTACCAACAGCCAAGCTAGCCGAGATAATAGTGCCATATTGGACTCTGCCATGAATCGAATACCTAATCCTCCAGATTTCCTAGGGGGTACATATTTTTTTCCCAACTCTTGGGGTATAGACCTTTGCTTTGGGATTGCTTACCACACAGAAATTACACTGTATGGCATCAATTTTTTTGCAAATTTTTTGTGTGGAAGGAGGAAGTATGGTATTTGATATTTCGGATCACAGAGGTGACGATTTTATGAGAGTTACTCTGCCAGATTGAGAAAAACGTTTTCTTTGCCAACCAGTAACACTTCTCAATCCTAGAAATGATTGTTTGAAATGACTGATATTTATAACGGTCCACAAACAGGGGTATACGAAGGTACCTATTGTTCAGATTCTTCCTTTTGATTTCCAGGACATTGCTTAAAATGTGTGATTCTGCGGGAGATTTGGATTGCAGGAGATCCCAATTTGTGATATGGTTGAGCTCCTTTGAGATGCCTTAGTTCCATGTAAACGGTTTTATTGTTCATCCTTTCGGAGTAGACGGGAGACAAATAAGAGAGACGATAGAGGGTCCCTTCGAAGACCTTTGAGATGGTTTAAAATGGCCCACTGGGGCTCCATTAAGCATTAGGAAAAAAGATGTGGTCGAGACTCATTGCAAAATGAGGTTGCACCATGTTTCTCCAAAGCCAAAAGCTTTCATTATGGAGATCAGGACCACTCGATCATAGGATTTTGACATGTTCAGTTTGATCGCCATCAAGCCAGACTTCTATTTCTTGTGCTTCATAGAATGCATAATTTCATGGGCTATTACATTGCTGTCTGAGATTTGACAATTCGGGACAAAAGCGCTTTGGAAAGGGGAGATGATCGTGTTCAGCAGAATTCGCAATTGGTTTGCAAGGACTTTGGCTATGATCTTATATATGTGCGGATTGGTAGAAGGTTGGAGTCCTAATATAATACAAAACTTCCGAACTCCAAATAACCCTATCTATAAACTGGTTCATTCTTGTGATGTAGAAATCATGGTTTAAAAAATTATAACGAAAATAACGGCTGTTATAATTGTTTTGGACCTACACTGTTACGTTATGAACCGTTTTAACACAAAATAATGGCTGTTATTTTATGAAAAAATTTGTGAAAAAAATTACCCTTTTTTCTGTTACAAATTTCATTCAAAATTTGAAATTTAGCGCTGATTTTTCAGTTATTTTCCATTTTCCCCTCTTTTTTCGTGTCGCCCTTGTGCATTACAATTAGTTATAACGACCGTTATAACGAAGAAAATGGTAATGCCCCCCAGTCCGTTATAACGGCCCCTTTTAAACCTTGGTACGAATAACGCATACGTTACTGGAATATTTTTTGCTCCTACAAGGTAAGAGTAAATTCTGATCCTTCCATCCCCAAATTGCTAAAGTTGGACATTCTTCTGGCCCCACCGACCCCATGAATGTTTAGCTCACCGCTTGGTGGACCTACACTCAACCTACTGATGATTTCTAGCCACTGGATTCGAAATTATTTCATTGGGTGATTTCTAGGCATTGGATTCGAGCATATTTTTGGCTACTCAGATCCGGCCAGAAATCACCAATCACACTAACTTCTGGTGTGTAGGTCCACCAAGAGGCGAGCTAAACATTCGTGGGTCAATTTAGCTTTAAGTTCCGTAAGCAACGGTCCTCCATTAAAAAAAACAAGGAATGTAAATCTCCGACAAACGAACCACAAACCACCCTCTGGTCCCTTCCCGTTCCCTCCCGAGAGAGAGAGAGAGAGGAAAGACTACAACACCCTTCTCTCCTCTGGTTCTTCCATCGGCAACCAGCGGTCTGTACCGGGGAATAACAGAATCTTCGTGGTCTTCTTTTCCTTGTTGAAATGCAGGGAGCGCCGGATCTACTCTCTCCAGTGGCGTGCGGTGTGGAGACGTCCTCCCTCTTGAATTTGGGCGTCGAGCTGTTTTGCATTCTTGTCTTCTCCCACTTGTTTAATGTCATCCTCAAACCCATTGTTCAACCTGGACCCATTTCTCAAATACTCGTAAGTACGTTTTATCCATGTTTGCTCATACATACATACATACATACATACATACATAGCGCATTCCTTCTCACCGTCTTGTATCCATGGAAGCCCATGGTTGGGTCACAGCTCTGCATCCAAAATCGCTGCACATAACAAATTTCTTGACAATGCCCATTGAGCTTTGATCACCAACACAAAGCAAACTCCTCAAGGAATACATACATTTATATTCAAGTACATGCATGGGCAAATGATGTCATAGCCATGGTGGTGATTTTAGTATGAAACCCATTTAATGTCAGACCTTGGATTTGAATAATGACATAACGAAAAGGTCTGCGATGTCATTATTTCCAAATCCAAGGGCTGGCATTAAGGTGCGTAGTATACTAAAGTACCACGTGACATTATGTATCCCATTTGTACGATGCATGTACATATGTAGTACTGATAATATTCACCACATATGTGGAAATGCACTGAATGTTGTTTGGTGATAGATGCAAGCCTATTCTATCGTCACGGGTATCGGTAATCGAGAATTTGTGTTGTTTGTGTGTTCTCATCGTGTAACAGGCCGGGATCGTGCTAGGTCCCTCAGGGTTGTCTCAAATCCGATATGTGAAACAACATGTCTTTCAGGACTCGGCTAAAACAAACTATAATACCATGGTGACCTTTTGCCGTATACTTTTCATGTTCCTCATTGGGCTTGAGATAGACATTCCCTATATACTGCGTAATTTTCGAGTGGCGTCGTCAGTTGCGTGCAGTGGTGCTATAATGTGTTCCATTTTAGCAGCTATGGTTTCCCCTATGTTATACCAACAGACAAATGCTCATGGAAGCGGGTTCAAGTTTTCCATGATCATCATGATGCTCTTAGCTAACACTGCCTCTCCCGTAGTGATCAGGATGGCAGCCGAACTGAAGCTTGATTCATCAGAGGTCGGGCGGTTGGCTATATCTTCGTCATTGATCAACGACATATCGACCTTGCTAGGGTTGACATTGATAAGCACTTCGTCGAATGGTGTTTTGAAAATTGGGAGCAGGATTTGGGGAGGACTCATTTGCCTTCTCCTCCTTGCAGCGGCTATCCTTCTAAACCGGCATTTAGTTTGGCGGTTGAACAAGCGAAACCAAAATCGAAAGCACCTCAGGAACATAGAGGTGGTGCTCATTGTGATTCTAGTCGCAGGTGTCGCAATGTATACAGAATTGCTGGCCTATAACAGCATCATATCTTGTTTCCTTCTTGGTGTGATGTTCCCTAGGGAAGGGAAAACGTATCGGACATTGTTAGACAAACTCACATACCCTGTGCACAACTTCATCCTCCCAATCTACTTCGGGTACACGGGGTTAGAAATGGATCTAATGGATGTGGGGAGCTTCCATGGTGTTTTCATCATCATCGTCGTCGTCGTCTTGAGCATAGGTGGCAAGATCATTGGTACTCTTGTTGCTTGCCGTTACTTCAAAATTCCACTCATCGACGGCTTTATCCTTGCTCTCTTGCTCAACGTCAAAGGCCACGTCGATCTCTTGCTCATAAGTTTGGCCACGGAGAAGCATGTAAGTATTTTTATTTTATTTTTTGCGTTACCCAAAAGTATTCACCATGGAAAATGATATCATATCATGATCATGAAAATGAAGTTTTTTTTTTTTCAGTACCTTTTTAGGACCTTAACGAGACCTCAAGCTGTCATTCCTCCCGAAAAGATATCTTATCAGGAAGGGACAAACTTTAGCTTTTTTACCATGATTGGCATCGCACCCGCAGGTTTGCTCCGCGATTCGATCCCGTGAGCCTTTGGCTCTAACAACGATCGACCTCACACCCACAGATCCCTACCCCGCCCTTAAGCCTTTTTACCACGACTTGATCCTGTGACTTTGGCTATGATACCAATTTTTAGGACCTTAACCGGGCCTCAAGTTGCCATTCCTTCCAAAAAGATATCTTATCAGGAATGGACAAATTTTAACCTTTTTACCACGATCGACATCGCACTTGCGGGTCTGTTCGATCCCGTGAGCCTTTGGCTCTAACGGCGATCGACCTCGCACCCACAGATACCTACGGCACCCTTAGGGAGCGGCATTATTGACCCCCAACATACCTCCCTTGTTAATTAGATAAAATAAATTAAGCATGCCTCCTTAGATACAAAAATTTAGACCTGACTCCCTTGACTGTTGACTTTAATATAGTCTGTTATAGAATGATGAAACTAGCCCTTGATGTGAGATCGTTGGAAATAAGGTTCTGTATGGTTGCTCAAAAATTCTTCCCAAGAGAATAACTTGTCCAAAATCAAAACTGAAGGGAGGTAAGTCTAACTTTTCTGAATCTTGCCTAATTTTCCTAATTAATGAGGGAAGTAAGTCAAATCCACTGTTACTAAACCCGCCGGACTGGTGACCCGGCGATCTGTTCACAAAACTGGGTTGGGTTAGTCCTGAGCCAGCAATCTGTGAAAAAACCGTTCACATTCTTGTAACTCATTCCACCTGGCCAATTGAACCGGTGAGCCAGTTGACCCAGAAATGGATTGAACTGGTGACCCGGGTTGGTCCACCAAAGGGTGTACAAAACATTCATGGGTCAGTGGGCCCCAAAGAGTTGCAAGTGGGCCCCCAAAGAGTTACCAAAGGGCTAGTTGCCATGTGGCACGTGACCCGGGTATTAAAACATTGGTCAAAACAACTCTAGTAATAATCGTCGAATAATTTGTTCCATTTTTTTTGGCAGAGATGGAACCATAGGATTTACAATGTGTGGGTAATAACAGTGGCGATTAACACAGTAATAGTGGGTCCCGCTATGGCATTCATAGTGAGAAGAGAAAGAAGAGCCATGGCCTTCAGATACATTGGGTTGGAGTGGCAAAATCCAGAGAATGAGCTACGAGTGCTAGCCTGCGTGCACGACCCACGCCATGCGCCAACCATGGTTGGGCTCATAGGTGCATCAGCAGGTACCAAGCAGCTACCGATCACCGCCTACATGATGCACCTGGTCGAGTTCACTGAGCAAACTGGTGCCAACTTATTGTACCACCAGCAAGATCAGGACCTCAGCGATGAGGAGGATTACGGTGGAAACGACACGTTCGAGATCAATGAGGTCATTGATGCTTTCGTTGCAGAGATGGGCGTGCCAATCCGCCAGATCACAGCCGTGTCACCCCTCACCAAAATGCATGAAGATTTGTGCAAAGACGCTGAGGATTTACGAGCGTCGATCCTACTACTTCCCTTTCACAAGCATCAACGTATCGACGGAAAGATGGAGAACAGCAAGGAGGGGATCCGGACCACAAATCAGAAAGTCCTCCGCAATGCCCCATGCTCGGTCGGCATCCTTGTTGACCGGGGGCTTAGTGGGGCCACACAAGTATCCGAGTCGACCAAGCAACAAGTTGCAACTTTGTTTTTTGGTGGCGCTGATGATCGCGAGGCATTAGCATATAGTAGCCGGATTGCCATGCATCCTAATGTGAGAGTGACGATCTTTAGGTTTCGGCCTATGAAGCAAGAATGTGACGCAGAGATTAATATCGAATCGATCAACAGGGAGGAGGTTCTAATGGCGATCACGACTAATGAGACTGAAGACGACGAGGATGAGATCTTCGTATCAGATTTTTGTAACAGGTATCACAATCGTCATTAGGGGTGTTAGTGTTAGTGTTAATGTTAGTGGCCTGCCCCAGCGCTCTGTAGGCCAGGTTGGGCTGGGCCTTCATAAATGGGCCTAGTTTGGGCCTAAGAAGCCAAGCCGAAGAAGCCCTATCTATAGGTCCAAACCGATGTATTGCATCGGGATGTAAATGGACTTCGGACCATACCCGGCCCAGTCCATTATCATCCCAGATCATAACCATCGACATCACCTTAACGAGGACTGATTTGGTAACAAACTCAACAAGGAAAATAGGCGTAGAATCTAAATCCTGCGGCAGTCGACTGCTTACATACCTGAGACCATATGCCTGATTTCCAATTTGAAGGAGTCATATTTGATCATCCATTTTAAAGTGGTTATAACAGTAGTTTAAAAAAACGGCCGTTATAGCAAAAATAACGGCCATTATAACGGATTCAGACCTCTCCCGTTATGTTATGAACCATTAAAACGCTGAAAAAATAACGGCCGTTATTTTCTGGAATTTTTTTTGAAAAAAAAGTCATTTTTTCGTTTTTGAAATATTTCCGTTATTTTCCTGTTATTTTCCATTTTTGCCCCTGAGCGTTACAATTCGTTATAACGGAAAAACGGTAACGCCCCCAGTCCGTTATACCGTTATAACAACCCTTTTAAACCTTGGTTATAAAATGAAAATTGGTATATGAAACTTAACGCTGTGTATTGACGGTTTTTATAACGATTTCAACCATATTTAACTACCGTCATACAGGATCATGTCCTACTACCTCCTAAATGCTTGATAACATTTTAATTTATTACATTTGTGAAACTGAGATGGTTGTGAATTAGGTACGTGACATCGGGGCAAGTGGAATATGTAGAGAAGTACGTTGAGGACGGGGCGGAAACGATGACGGCTCTAACTGCCATGGGAGGCACATTCTCACTGTTTATAGTTGGTAGGGGTGGCCAAGGACTCTCACCTCTAACCACGGAAATGTGCGACTGGGAGGAGTGCCCCGAGTTAGGTGCAGTCGGGGATCTCTTGGCGTCTTCAGATTTTGCAATTACCGGCTCAGTTTTAGTCATCCGACAACACAGACCGCCCAACAAAGAGTGCATCGACCACGAATTCGCGGAGTTGTAGTTGTGACGGTGTTGATCGGAGATCGAGTTCAGGTTTTTCTTTATGCCGGTTATCTCCATCTCAATCTCTCAAGTGAGGAAAGGAAGAAGCACAAAATTGAACCATCTGCGGGACACTAGCCCTCTAACATCTTCTCTGATCAGCTCTTGGGTGGGACCACAACCCCGAATTGTGTCGATTACATGATCTTGACTACCTGATCTACAAAGGACCAGTTCATGAATTGTTGCCCCTACTTTCATGGACCTTCAAGAATTCGAGAGATTGTTCAGACGGTGTAGATCAATTCGATCTTTGAGATATGACTGAAGGAGATGATCAGAGATTTTGAATGGTTCATAATTCATATCTATGGGCATGTGGGTCCATGTAGGTAGAGTTTTGTCCATGTAATTTTCAGTTTCTAGTTTCTATTTTGTAGTAGACGTGATTATACGTGATACATGAAAAGTACATAATTAACTTGACAAAAAAAATTATGGAAATATTTTGTGAACACAAACTCACTAATCAATCTACAACGATTATAGAATCACGACCCGATTGCATCCTGCGACGCAAACGGTAGCGGTCCCACATCCTCACCCGCCTCTCTCAGTTCAAACACCTTGATCAACTCAGGATCAACGTTCTCCTCGGGCTCCCATGTAGCCTCTTCGATATCTGTCCACTTCACCAGATACTCTCTCTTCCCATCCTCTCCTTCCCTCTTACCCACCACGCCTTCCGCTACGGCGTATTCTAGCCCAGCCTCGAAATCTCTCACTAGGTCCTCCGCAATCAAACCAGCTTTCACCCACTCGTTCGGTCCGCCATCCTTCCATCTCACTAAATACTCCACCTTATCGTCCTTCCCTCTCTTCTCCAATATCTCCTCCACCTCAGCGTACTCGAAGATCGCCTCCTCTAAAGCCTTAATCACAGTCTCGAGCCCTAACCTCCTCGCGAACTGCATCGGGTTCCCCTTTGGTGTCGCCATCAGAACCTCCCTCGCAAGATCCAACGGCGTACGTCCCCTATCATCTTCGACTTCGGGATCTGCACCGAGCTCAATCAACACCCGCGCTACACCGGGCTTAACATATCCAGCGGCCATGTGGAGGGCTGTTAGACCGCCACTATTGTCTCTGTGGTTAGGATTCGCGCCAGCACTGGCTAGCAGGCGCACGCAGGGTTCGGAGCCTAGGCCGGCGACAAAGAGGAGCGCAGTGCGTCCATCTCCGTCCACCGCATCGACGTCTCTACCGCCTATTTGGTCTTCTCCATCGTTGTTCGGGTATATTAATTGTTGGAGAGCGGCTTCGTCTGCTTTCTTGGCTGCGGTCCACCAAGGGGTTTCGTACTCTGCAACCACGTCTTTGGCGATGTTGGAGGATGGGACCCATGATGGGGTGTGATCATCTTTCCATTCGATCAAGTACTCCATTCCGGTAGACCCTTCGATGGCCCTGCTTCCGATGATTCTGTTTACTTCACCGAAGAATTCTTCTTCTTCTTCTTCTTCTTGGGGTTGTTCTTCCTCTTCAATGAGTCCCTCTTGATCTGCAAAGAATGAGGTTCGTTGAGCTTCTTGTTGTTGGTTCTCGATGGCGGAAGCTGTGAGGTTAAATCGAGAGAAAGAGCGGAGACGGGGAGCTAGAAGGGTAGGAGTGGTGGTTTGCTGAGAAGAGGGAATGGGTTTGGAGAAGAGCTTGAGACGGGAGGGAGATTGGTTTACGAAGAGAGCTTCCATATTCGTGGATTAGTGTTCTAGTTGGGTTGGTTGGTTTTCTTGTCGGATGGTTGAAGGGGGCGTTGCAGGGATTTGGGTATGTGAGAAATCCATAGAGAGATTCGGGATAAGAAACCCCATCCTTGTGTTTTTGCCATTTCTCTCGCGGGGATTTTCGTAATTAAGGGATAATAATTTGGGCTTTTAGTCATTGGGTTTGGGATATATCTGTGTGTTCGACAAGAACACAAGAAGGCTAGGTGACCCTGCGTCCATTTGATTGTTAGATATTGAACGGATGCGATGGGAATGTAGAGTGTGAAATCTCCCGGTGGAACTACACACCAGAAATCACATAATTGGTAATTTCTAGCCGTTGAATTTGAACGCTTTCGTCACGGGCTTAAAACTCATCATCCATAGGCTTGTTCATGGCATATTACTGTTGTTGATGATTTCATTAAGGAAACTGGCAGCATCGCCCTGTGGCCCCAAGGCCTAGATCCGATGGTCTTTGGGATTTGTGTGGTCTTTGCAAATGGTCATTGGCATTTGCACGCATGTAATGAATGGCACACCCTCTTTAGCAAATCGATGCTCGTCTAACCCCCTCAACAATTGTTTATACGCCATCATTGTACAAATGTTTAACTCTGTAAACGCCAAAAAAATCAGTCTTTGACATTCATAACCTCTCCTTCGACCCCTAATCCTTTGAGCTTGCTGTGGGTACTAGAATTTTTAGACTAGTCGATGGTTGACACGTGGCATCGGCATGCGTCCCTAACAGAAGTCATCAAGGAAAGTATACGATATAACTTCGAGAATCGACAGGTGTCAATCAGGTGGATAGTGTTCTCATCCACCAAAAAGCATGAAAGTCCGATAGCTTATCTACTCAAAAGTTCTCAGATAATCCAGTCGGACGAAGTCCTCCACTCTGTAGGATCTACTAGACCCATTGATTGGATTCCTTGACAGAGGATCATCTACCAATCAGCCGAATGACCCAGTCAGACGAGGTCCCATACTCAACAGGATCTATCAGTCCAACTGATAGATTCTCTCAACTACAGAATTTTCCTACTCATCAATCAGATGCCCCAGTCAGATGAGGTCATCTGTCTAGCAGGACCCTCCGATCGATAAGCAAGATCCCTCAAATAAAGTTTATCTATTTATCAGCCGGATGACCCAGTCAGACAAGATCTTCTACTCTACAGGATCTACCAGCCCAACTGGTAGGACTTTTCAACTATGAGCTTATCCGCTCATCAGTCTGATGACGCAGTCGAACAAGGTCTTCTACTCAGCAGGATGCACCAGTCCGACTAGCATGAGTTTTCAACTATAAGCTTATCCGCTCATCAGTCGGATGACCCAGTAGGACAAGGTCTTCCACTCAGCAGGATCTACCAGTCCGAGTGGCGGGACTTTTCAACTATAAATTTATCCGCTCATTAGTCAGGTGACCCAATCAAATAAGGTCATCTGTCCAACAGGACCTCCCAAATAAGGCTTATCCATTTATTGGCCGAATGATCCAGTCAGACAGAATCTAATTCGCTACTAAGCAGAAGAGTGGCCGACCAATTCGCATCATACTCGTAGAGACTAATTCAATTAGAGATACACACGTGGGTTTAATCTTAACAGAAATAACTGAACACACATGCTCGTCCTTAACGTAATAACCGAACTCGCGTGCTCCTTTCTAACATAATACCCACGTGCTAGTTTTTAACTAATTAGTTAGAACACACGTGGTTAGTTCTGAAGATAGGAGTAAAGCACGTGAGGGAGATTCTACCAAGAGAGAAACTATAAATAGGGATCGAGACCTTGGAAATAGAGGTTGGCCACCGTTGATCAAAGAGAGATTAAGATTGAAGTTTTTCTCATCTTCCTTCTTCGAATTAGCTAAGTTCGGAACCAAGAAGAAAAGACTTCTTCTTGGATACTGGAGTTGCATATTATTCGGATCTCAATTGAGAGAATTGATTGATTATAGGAATAATCTACTGACTTGATCGTCGGAGGATAATTGATAGGTACATCCCTCCCGGTGCGGCATTCAAGATTGTAGGAGGATAGGGCGGAAGTGAAGATTCGCATCACGTATTCATCAAGCTTGATACTACAGTTGATTCCTCGGGATTTGTGTGGGTAAGATTCACGAGTTTTTTCCCACACTTGCTATTGCCCTAATCCTTTGACCGATGTGGTGGATGACTTAAGATCAATCGTGATTTGCCTACAACGGTTGAGAACCAACATTCTAACTAACTCTAAGGATGCACTCGGCATTGTGGAAGACAAGCAGAAAAGTTGTTTATTGCGATTTGAGACATGCAAGTATTAGCTATTTGAAACGACAAATTTATTGGGTCTTCGGTAAAAATAACAGCTGAAAATTTGCTTTTGTTTATAACTTGTGCAGACTACAATTTCTAAACTTAAGTGAAACTTTATAAGTAACAAAATTGCCCTTCTAAACTTTATTAACAAAACATCTCTTCTAAGCCTAAAATAACTTTTCTAAGGCCCTGCTTGGTTTGCTGCATTGGGATGTAAATGCACTCACTTGACACGATTTTGGGATTGCACGTAATTGGTTGGAGGGATGCAAATGAGCTGTTGTGCAAGTGGTTGCCAAGCACTTGCAAACTCCTTAATTAACAAAATGGATGCAAGCATGCACAGCCAAAAATTAGTGGCAAGTGGGTGCATTGCATACTCTCTGCATTTGCATTGGAGTGCAAAATGCATCCTAGTGCAGCGAATTGAATAATTGGGTCTAATGGTACCGATTCACTAGCGTGTAGTGTCGAGTACATTGAAAAAAATGGTTGAATCCAACGGCTAGAATCATACCTTAAAAAGTACTAAAATCTAATGGCTAGAGATTACGAATCGAGGTTATTTTTGTTGTGCATCCATATGGCCTCTAATAATATGCAAACATGCATTTGATGGATCCCACAGATACATTTTATAGATCAAATCTAATTGATCGAATGGTTGTAACCTATCAGATGTAGGCATCAATCTTTTGTATGTTCGAAAAACAATTTGGTGAATGGTTCACAATACTCTCAATATATATCATTTGACTTTATGACAAAAGTCCAAAGATTTTAAGGTTGCAATCATCCCCATATATACGTTTCCCCTTGTAAGAGAATAATGTTGTGCAACTACATTGTTGATCAGTTTGGGATTCGTTAACTATCCCAAATGCCCGCTTTCAAACTGATACAAACGAATGATTGATATCGTTTTCATGCTTCATTTTGTTTGCAGAGATTTGTTGCTCTTAAAATCTAGAGGAGTGTTGTTGATTCCTCTTAAGATGCACTCCATTAGACCAAAGTCCTCTCTACCATATGTGCATCATTTGTGAATATGTGAAAAACTCCAGAGGAGATTTGTAGAGATTTATTAGAGCCGAATCAATATCAAATAACTAGCCACTAGTGAAGGCCAATATATTTCCGAAACCAATATATAGAATGGCGTCATCTTCAAATTAACAAGTAGAATGACCTAAATGGTAAGGCATTGAGATTTTATGTTATAATGGGGGTTAGTTGCAGAAGAGGTGTTGGCATAGTTTCATCAATTGCTGTTCATCCTCTAATATTCGATTAATTAACTTTTTTTATAAAAAATTATAGGATAAACCCATCTATTTAACAAAGCAGAATTTAATTTGCACCTTTAAACATATATACTCATCAAGATCTCCCACAAAATAAATAAACTATTCAGAACTTGTGAAAAAGGCAAAAAAAGGAAGAAAAAAAATACATACCAAATTCAGTGATCTAGCCAAAAAGAAAAGAAATTCAGTGACAGCCAAAACGAAAATGATTAAAAAAGAAAAAAAAGGGATACATGCCTCTCTCTCGAACCTGGGTTGTGGAAAGTGAGGGTAGAAGTTGTCAAGATGGAATAGTGAGCTTGGGTGTAGTCGTTATCGGAAAGATGTCCATCGAATATCAAGGGGTGGGGTTATTTATTTTTGAAAAGAGACGTTTTGGAAACTTGGAGTTGGAGAGACGGAAGAGACGTTTGGAATCCCTTAAATCGAGGAAGCATCCCTGATTTTAAGGGACTAAGAAAGCAAAAGGAGATGAAGAAGCATTAAGAAAGGAGAATGAGATGAAGATGAGGTTTGAGAGGGAGAGGGAGAGACGTTTAGAGTTTGAGAGGGAGAGGAAGAGACATAGGTTTCTGTAGGGGTATTTTTGGAAAAACCCATGGAAAAAAGATAGAGAGAGCGCTACCTCAGCAGTGCAGAGCTTTAGTATAGATAATAGGTGCCTTTTCTAAATGACAAAATCGTACTAAAAAAAACCACATCCATTGTTTTTTTCCCATCACTTACAATAATCAAATGCAACCTAACTCCTAGATAGGAAATATGTAGTCATATATGGGGAATGTCAATAGTCATTCTTGGTTGAAAAGGTACATGGAAATGGCCAAGAGTCTTTTTTTTAAGCAATTATATTTCATAAAACAACTAGAGAGGTATGGAATCAATCTTCCGACAAAAGGGTTGTGGATATCCAACGGGGAAGATTGTTAGTCCATACCTTATCAGCAAAAAATAAATTAGCCTTATTGGCAATAGTATGAGCAACAATATTAGACCCTCCTGGGGTATACAAAAAAACAAAAAAAAAGATAACGATGATGCTAAGTGTAGGATCTACACAAAAAAGTAGTCGTTGACCATCTAAGTTGTGAGAACCTTGGCTGACAGAGTTCACCAGTTATTGATCATCTGATTTTATTTCTACCTCTCGGAAACCTGCTTGGAGAGCTTGTTGAAGACCCCATCTCAATGCTTTTGCTTTAGCTGAAGTGGCTGTGGTTGGGGAGCATCCTGCTAACATACAGAGGTTATCAGCATTCCTAATGATGAATCTTAGGCATGCTTTGCCTATTTTTGATTGCCAAGCTGCATCGGTATTCAGTTTAAGATGTGGCGGCTTAGGAGGGATCTAGCTGGGGTTATGTTTCTCTTCCTTCTTCAGATGGTCTGTTTGGATGATCATGGACGAAATATTATCGAGAAGGTTCAGAGGATTGATCTTGTAGTGATCATGGATGATTTGGTTTCTGTGGTTCCAAATTTTCCGCATAAGAATGGTCAAGTATTCGAGCTGGGTTTCGGTCTCATTTGCTGTCTCGATCCATTCCATTAACAGTGTGCCTATGTTGTCGTCAAACAGACCTTCCCAGCGCAATGCTAAAGGAGAGGCAAACCAAATTCGTGCACTTTGAGGGCATGAGAAGATTGCATGGAAATTGTTTTCCCAAGGGTGCTTACATTTGGGGCAGGAGGCTTCAATTTCTTGGATTCTGCTGTAGAGATTGGCCCGGGTTGGGAGGATGTTGCAAATAAACTTCCAAAGAAACAATTGGCAACTTTTTGGGATTTTCAAATTCCAAATCATTCTCCAAATATTTTTTGGTATACTATGGGTCGTCGCATTGGAGTTGTGAGTGTGACAAGAGATGAGTAAGCAGATTTGATCGAGAACTGACCTTTAGGATTCAGGTCCCAGAAGAGGTGGTCCTCATGTTCATGTTGACTGAGAGGAATTGAGAGGATAGCGTTGCTTATCTCTGTTGGGAAGAGATCCCTCAGTAATCTGGTGTCCCATTGCTGATATAGGGTTATTAGATCAGCCATGAATTGATGACTTCAACTGGGGGGTTTGGGAGTCGTGATACGATAGCCAGACAAAGCTAGGACCCATGGATCTTCCCATATTTTAATGTTTTTTCCATCTCTTGGGCGCCAAATGCAGTGGGTGACACATTCCTTACAAGCTTTAATTAAGTTTTTTCAACACCTTGAATCTGAGACTTTGCAATCCGTTGTCAGGAGGGATTTACCATGGCAGTATTTGGGAAGGAGGTGTGTGGCCAGCAAGGATGATTCTTCTCTTGGAGACACCATAAATTACGCAGGAGAAGAGCAATGTTCTGTTGATGGAATTTTTTGAATTCTAATCCTCCATTCGAGGTAGGAGTGCATATGGAATTCCAATTTGTGAGTCTGAGGACTTGTTTGTCCTTTGATCCTCCCCACCAAAACTGGTTTAGAGTAGCATCCATCTTGGCACATAGAGATTTGGGGAAAAGGAATGTGGACATGAGGTAGGTAGGAATGCTAGCTGCCACAGATTTTATAAGGACCGTTTTCCCTACTTGGGAAAGAGTTTTCACTCTCCATCCTTCGATAAGGTTCTTCAATCTCTCCAAGCAAGAATGAAAAGCCTTTGTTTTGGATCTACCCAAGAATAGCGTTGTTCCTAAGTATTTTTTCTGCAGTGGAGAGGCTCTTGATGTTCAGGAAATGCGATATTATGCCTTCTCACGCCTCTTGTGTTCTTAACTTCATAGACTAGGCTAATAAAAAGAGTATATGAGCATCCTTATTAAACTTTTAGGGGGTGTTTGGATGGCCATTTTCGAGAACATATTTATTTAAAAAAAGACTTTTCTGAAAATATATTTTTAAAGATGTGTTTTTCTTAAAAAGGTCTTTTTGATCATCCTTAATACAAAATATATTTGTCTTCTCTTAGTGGGCCTCACCACTATAATTGATGAGAGTAATAGATGGGGAGTAGTAAGAGTTGGGTTTGTTTGTTTATTATGATGTTAATTGAGCTAGCAAAATTTAAAAAGTCTTTTTTTCATTTCAGTTATTTTTTATAAATAGACTTTTGGCTTATAATATTTTTTTTTTATGGAATAAATACTTTTTAAAAAATGATTATCTAAACAGTCTATTATTTTGGAGAAGTTTTTTGTGAAAAAAAAAAGACTTTTCCAAGTCCAAAAATGGTGATCCAAACACCCCCTGGATTTAAAATAAATCATTAATAAACCATTTTTGAAATACTTAATACCTAGGAGTAAAACTTCTATCACAGCGTTCTGACATATGCTTCTACCACAATGAATATCAGAGGCCATGCGGCACAATCTTAGTGGACGCTGACTGTATGGATGTTTGACCGGTCCCTCGGTGGACCTCTAAACCAAAAATCAGCCTGATTAGTGATTTCTAAGCAATACGATTGAAGTTATTTTTATGGGTTTATTTTAACTGTAAGAATTTGAGCATTATTGAACGTTATTTGGGTGCAAAGATCCGCCAAAGGTTGTAAATCACTAATCAGGTTGATTTTTGGTTTAGAGGTCCACTGAGGGACTGGCCAAATATCCATACGTTCAGTGTCCACTAAGAGTGTGCCACATGGCCTGTGATTTTCATTGTGACATAAGTATCTGTGAGAACGCTGTGGCAGAAGTTTTACTCAATACCTAGCCATTAAAGTTAGCCATTCAACGGTTAACTAGCTTTTCACCAAATCTAAAGAGTAGGTCAAAGATTGGTCTGATTGATTGAGTGAAGGTAAAGAGAAAGAAGCGTGGATTGTTGGAGAAATTTTTTGAAGCAGTGGAAATTTAGAAGCGGCCATCATGTGCCCAACGATATTGCGCCAGGTATACCAGGGTTAACCTGGCGCAATAGCATTGGCCCTACGTACACTTAAGTGTACATGGTGCATATCATTGGCCCATGATCGCTGCTTCTAAATTTCTACCGCTTCAAAAAAAATTTTGGATTTTTGGGGCCTGACTTTTACAACAGAACTGGTGTCACGGCCTCGAGGCCTTAGGTAGCTCAGGATTGATGTGGTATATATATGTTGAGGGCCACTGCTCACCGCTGCCATCTGCGACCATTAACCGCATGATGTTTAGCCCACCCCTTTGTTTGATATGCACACCAAAAAATCACCATGATTAGTATTCTCTAGCCATTAGATTTTGGTACTTTTTAAGGCGTGCTTCTAACCATTGGATTCAACCATTTTTATGAGTACTAAAATCAAAGGCTAAAATTCATCAATCAAGCTGATTTTTTGTATGAATGTCTACTAAGGGGTGGGCTAAATATCCACCGGTCAGTGGGCCCAGATAGCAGAGATCAACAAAAATGATGTTAGCTGACGTCAAAAGCGTAACTTGTTCCATCCCCCTGTTAATACACAATAGTAGCTAACAATGCAGCTCTCACATTGTGACTACAAAAAAAAAAAAAATGCAACTCTCACATTACTGGTTATTCACTTTTAAAAACATGATCCGGTGGAAACACGCATGCAGCTAATGCGTGCGCCATATATTACTATATTTATGATGGGTCCGGCTCCAGTTACCGCCCAAAAATGACAGGCTCCAGTTACAGGACACAATATGAGCCACGTGGTACACTATTAGAGGACTCTGACCGTATGGATGTTTGGCCAATCCCTAGGTGGAGCTACAAACCAAAAATCAGCCTGATTGGTGATTTCTAGACAATGGATCTTTGTACCTCAAATACTGTTCAAATTCCCACAGGTGAGATCAACCCTGTGGTCATTAATGGACATTATTCTTTTGTTTTACATTTTGAATGTCAGAAAAATGAGATGGATGATGAATATGAAATTAGGTCATCCCAACCCCTCGTACTTGGGGTCTCATGGTTTGCGATTCTCGGTGTTAAAACTCCAGATCGAGAATATTTAATACTTTAAGCCACAATCAACTGGATACGATCTTCCTGTTTAGATTAGCTCAGCGCCAATCAAGACTCAAGATCGTCTCCAAAGAATTCCAACGTACATTTCTTCTTTTTATACGCTTCGTTCCAGACTTTAACCCTATAGTCTGCCCAGGCCCCAGACCAGACTTTTATTTTCCCTTTGTTTGGTAAATGGCATTGTCTACCCAACTTTTGAAAAATCAAGTTCTTCTTGAATCTTCGAGGAAGGTGTTCCCCATGAATTTCTAAAGAAGGTCCAACCGAACACACATGCATAAGGATCCCTCTATTGGAGTTAATTTTTAGGCCCACTCACAACACTTTCTATAGATCGGACGGTTGTAACAATCCGATCACATGCACCTGGATTAGGAAACCAATGATCCCACCTCCATGTATGGTTTGACTAGATTAATAACTTCTCATCATTAATTTGTTCTTCGTCAAAACATGTGACCTCTCTCTTTAACGCTGTTGGTTCTAGATTTGAAGGACGAAAGTTGTTGCCAGCTTTAAAATCTTTTAAAAGCAGAATAAATCTATCATTTCCCGCGTTTACAACAATCACAAAGACGCGTTTTTTGCCAATACTCTAGCCTGTCACACTTGAAAGAGGTTCAAGATCTACGGCCATTCAGATGATCGATGACGACTTTCAACAGCTGGGATTAGAAAATGAAACGGCCAGTGATTTGTCTTAAGTTAATAGAATATACAATGTGAATGCAAGCCGTTGGATATGGGAATCACATGTCCTTGTTCCCGTATCAAACGCCTTCTATGTATGCTTGTCATATTTATGCCTAATTGCAATATATAATCCGGTTTGGGGTGTGCTAGACAGATATGTGGGTCCACGTTTCCTAATCAAGTTGTGGGCCCTTACTTTACCGCCTCCATCTGATATTGATCACATACCTCCATCTGATATTGATCACATAGACTGATACGTACGCATCAGTGACACATATGCAGCATGTGGTGCGCAACAATCTCATAATTATGAGAAAAAAACACAGGATAATCAGGGATTAATTTTTACTATACAACTGGGCTATTTTCTAATCAACCTTGGCCGTTGATATTGAGCCTATACACGGATTTTATACGGTGGGGTTTACTCAATAAACAAACGACGACTGTGAGAAAAAAAGGAACAGTGTTGAACGTGTGGGGAGGGAAATCAGCACATGCACTCTCCGTGCGTCACGTCAAAACTCGCGGGCATAAATTTTCCAATTTAAAAACTGAGGGATGTGAGCGAGCGAACACGGTTCAAGTTGTGGGTGGGACCCACCATCTCCTCCACACAAAATGAGTACATCAGATGCTGAGTAAAACTTTGATGACAGAACTGTCATCGAGGCCGATGACAGCCAACAGTATGAGCCTCGTGGCATAGTCTTAGAGGACATTGACCGTATGGATGTCTGGACAATCCCTAGCTGGACCTATAAACCAAAACTCAACATGATTATTGATTTCTAGGCATTGGATTGGAGTTATTTTCATGGATTGATTTTAACCGTGGAATTTGAGAAGTATTGACCATTATTTTGGGTATAAAGATCCAAAGGTTTGAAATCACTAATCAGCCTGATGTTTGGTTTCTAGGTCCAGTTAGTGATGGCCAAAACATCCATACAGTCAGAATCCTCTAAGAATATGCCACATGGCTCATATTTTCGATGATAGTCCGCAGTCATCAAAGTTTATCTCAAACTCCCCAACCGACACTATTTTTTTTTTTTTTTTTGAGTTTCGCCTTTATCTTTGGGGTTCTTCTACCCCTTCGTCTGCACCGCACTTATGACAAGTTCACAACCCTATTTATACGCACACACCTCCCTTTAGATATCTATGTAGAGAATTCTCTATAAGTAGAGGACCATAGAAACCCACTCTCCTCAGCTACTCTCTCTCTCTCTCTCTTTCTCTCTGTTAAAAATGCCGCTAAATTTGGCGGCGATCTTCACCTTCATCGTTTTAATCTTTGTCGTCGTTAATGCTGAAGATCCTTACAGGTTCTTCACCTGGAACGTCACGTACGGCGATATCTATCCTCTCGGAGTTCGCCAACAGGTTAGTAATTAAGATCTCAAATTTTCGTGTAATCTCTCAGATTCTCAGTCTTTGTTTCTCATTGTGATCGAGGTACTGTATGTGTGTACTGTAGGGAATACTCATTAATGGCAAATTCCCTGGTCCCGATATCCACTCTGTTACGAACGATAATCTCATCATAAACGTATTCAACAGCTTGCCTGAGCCGTTTCTCATCTCCTGGTTAGACGTCTTTCTCTCTCTTGATCTCTCCATCGATCTCTCTGATCTCTTGATCTTTGTATGATTCTGCTTTCTTTATCGGACAGATTTATTTTGATTAATTAGTAATTTAATTAGTACTATTTGTTTTGAATTTTATCTTGGCAAGAGAATGAGTGCGATGCATCCACAATCCACGTTACTTTTTCTATTGACTTTCGCATGTTACCTGTCGTATGTTACCTGTCGTACGTAATCACTAGTGAAAGGAGATACGTGTGAATCTTACTAAGAAAATTGTACAGAGAGTTTTTTTTTTCTTTCTTTGATAAGCCACGTGCACCACAATAGAGAATATATGGTGTGTAAGTTAATTGTTTAGTTATATCTCCCATGTGTTACACACGTACTCATGGCCTGTTGATTGATCGATCAATCCTTTCCATCAAGGTTTTGACTTTTTATAGTCTAACTCCTTGGACGGTTAATATTGACCGATCTGTATATTCCGCGTAAACCTATATAGTGCTAGCAAGCACTACTACAGTACTACGTATTTTATCTCCATTACTGAATGAGTTTTTATTTAATACACTGATATTTAGTAATTAGTATATATATCTACAGGCAAGGTTTAAACTTTAAAAAGGGGCCGTTATAACGGTATAACGGACTGGCCGGGTCGTTACCGTTTTATCCGTTGCAACGGATTGTAATACACAGGGGCAAAAAAGGAATATAAGGGAGCCAAAATTCAAATTTTGAATTTCAAATTTTCAATAAACTCTATAATGGAAAAGAAAGGAAATAAAATATTTTTTCAAAAAACTATGGTCATTATTTTCTGAGCGTTAAAACGGTGCATAACGTGTGTGTGTTCGCGCATATAACACTAATCAATGGGCCCGGGAAACCCCTACTAGACGACATTAATTTATCACTAATCAATGTGTCGGGGTGTTTATGGAATAAAGCTGTTGGGGGACCACCTTTATAAGATAACACATCTAAAAACGTCATTTAAAAGAAGGGTCGAGTTCCGGTGACCAATATTTTTGACCAACACCTTGGTGTACTCTCATGAAAGATGAATCAATGGCTGATTTTTGGTGAAGATGATCTATATGGTGAGGAGATCATCCTCAGAAAAATTCAAATCATTCTGGCATTCATAAACTGGTTTAGAAGTTAAAGAATTATGGACTGTCGATTTTTACCGTGTAACTTGAAAACCACATTTAATGGGGTTAGAAATTTCAGAATGGGATGATTTTTTGTCGAAGTTATCTATATGGTGAGGAGATCATCCTCACCAAAAATCAGCCATTGATTCATCCTCTACAATGGTACACCAAGGTGTTGGTCAAAAATGTTGGTCATTGGAACTCGACCCTTAAAAAAAACCCAACTAACAAAGTGTTTTAAAACCAGACTGATGGTTGAACTGGGTCCAACCAGAATTTCAAAAAAAATCAGTTCGGTTCAACAGTCAACCGACTGAACGACTTCGTTTTATTCCTTTTAAAGCATCATATATCATCCAAAAAATTAGGGATTTGTCTATGGTCCAAGAGAATATTTTGGGAAATTGAGTATGGTTTTCAAATTTGTAGGAATTCTCAAAAAAACTCATGAAAAAATAAAGACAAATTTATTTCTATAAAAATAGTATATTTTTTAATGATGGACGCGTACTTGATGAAAGGGCTGTTCTTCGAAGCAGACTTCTGTATCAAAATTTTGATTCAGAAGTCCCTCAAATTGCAACGTAGTAGACTCGTTTGGGCCCACTTGCCTCATGAATGTTTGGTACACACTATGATGAACCTACACGCCAAAAATCAGCATGATTGGTGATTTCTAGCCGTCTGATTTGAGCAGCTTTTCATCATGGACTTTTTGAACCAGTCTATGTGTTGGTTCTAAGTCCATGATGAAACTGTGCTCAAATCCAATGGTTAAGAATCACTAATCACACTAATTTTTAGCTGTGTGGGTCCACCAAGGTGTGGGCCAAACATTCGTGGGGGAGTGGGCCCTAAAGAGTATTACGTGGCAAATTGAGGGGCTTTTCTGATACAGAAGTTTGTATCATAGATGTCTTCGATCTACTTGAAAATAGAAAAGCGCACCAAACATTCAATTTGTTCTAATTTTTTATTGTCCCTTTTTTTCTTCAATCATCTCAAATATTTTTGAACTTCTCTATGAAATTATTACAACGTACAATATGAATGGTGAGCAAGGGTTTTTGTGACAAAACAGGAACGGGGTTCAACAGAGGAGGAATTCATGGCAAGACGGGGTTTACGGAACTACCTGTCCAATCCCTCCGGGGAAGAACTTCACTTACACTCTTCAGGTGAAGGACCAAATCGGCAGCTTCTTCTACTTTCCCTCTCTCGCTTTCCACAAGGCAGCAGGCGGGTTCGGAGGGATCAGGATCCTAAGCAGACCTAGAATTCCCGTTCCTTTCCCAGACCCGGCAGATGATTACACCGTTCTCATCGGAGACTGGTACAAGGCCAATCACACGGTAATGATCCCTCTTTTATTGTTCTATAGGAAAAAAAAACTATGCGCGCACCCATACTCCTCCCCCTCCCAAAATGCCAAGTGGCATACACTTCAGCAGCTAGGAATTGCCCCGTGGCGTTTTGGTACCCTAGTCGGTAGGATAAAAGTTTTTCACAAGCGTCCAGTCCCTTGGAAGGTCAACATTTCTTGGGATATGGAAAATGGGGAAGAAAGAAGGCGGATTTCATGACTTCATGTAGGAAATTAATGCTGTCCGCGTTAGGAGGAAATAGGGTGCGGCCCGTTGGATAGGATTTATTTGGTGTGAATCTTAAGGGTCATCGACGGAGACTTTCTCATTGCTGAGTGCTGACAGCAACACTGCCCTGAAGCACTTGCTTGTATCGGTACCGATGACCGTCGCTTTATTTGACTTTTTAGCGTGATTGGTGTGCTGTTGGAAAGGTGGATGTGGAATTGTGGATCTATTCCACCATCATGTCCATTCAAAGAATTTTTAAAAGCATTAAAGCGTAGTAAGACCTTATTGCGCTTTTTCGTAGGATGTTCCAAGGTGGCGGGTCCATAATTCCAATGGTCTTTAACTTGCATGTGCATCACGAGGATGGTGGATGCCACATGGGAGGAGATTGTTTGGATGGTGGATGGGTCATTGTAACATGACATTTCATGCAGCTGCATTGCCAGACGACCTTCGTCCTTTAATGACCAAACTCGTACTATGATGTTTGAATGATCTACCACCATGCACGTACCGGTTGGTACTTGGTGCACATGCATGAGAGTCGGACCCCACATTTTATGGGCGTGGAAGCTTCTAGGTGCACCTGCATGCCACGTTGCAGACTGTTTAGGGCCCACTGACCCCTAAATGTTTCAGTCCCGTCTTAGTCAGATCGGTGATTTCTGGCCGCTTAATTCGAGCATTTTGTCAGTGATTTCTAGCTCTTGGATTTGAGCATTTCTTGGGGTACTCAAATCCAACGGCTAGAAATCACCACTTATTAGGCTGATTTTTAGTGCGTAGGTCCCGCAAGGGGGTGGGCAAACCGGAGGAGATGTATTTTGTTCCTGTGTGCCCATGTGCTAGGTTGAGGATGGTGGACCATTCCTTTATCTATTGACAATAGCACACGTGCTATAGGTTCAAACGCGGCTAATTGATGGGCCAATTCCCTAATATGTATTTGACTAGTGGGTGGCCAGTGCCCGCGGCACTCCCAGACAAATTGTCAAAATACGGTGTGAGTGGCTGAGATCCACCAAGATCTCGACCCTTCTTTGTTGAATTAAGAGGGGTATAAGTGGGGAGACAACCACTGTCTCTTGTTATTATAGATGGGACGATCTTAACCATCTATGAGAAAATGATCCAGTACTAGAAGTCATGGTTAGGATCATTTGATCATTCTGATTCCCGGTCTTTGCCCTTCCAAAATTACCCTCGTATTTAATGTTTAATTACAACTTATTATTCATATTTCTTAATTATAATGATAAAACTACCCTCGTATTGTAGACCTTGAAGGCCACTCTAGATCGTGGTAAAAAGCTCCATTTCCCTGATGGAATCCTCATCAACGGTCATGGGCCCAACAGTACTGTTTCTTTCACGGTGGAACAAGGTATGCACTTCTATATCATAGGCCCTGCTTGGTTCAATGCAAATCGGATGCAATGCACCCACTTGCCATGGTTTTGGGATTACACCTAATTGGTGGGGGGCGTGCAAATGAGTTGCTGTGCAAGTGGTTGCCAAGCCGTTGCAAACTCTCGTAAAAAAAGAGATGTAAGCATGTGCAGCCCAACATCCGTGGTACGTGAGTGCAATGCAACTCACCGCATTTGCACTGAAGCACAAAATGCATCTCAGCGCAGCTTATAAAAGATGGAATTATAATGTGAATTATGGTACAGGGAAAACTTATAGGTTTCGGATCTCGAATGTGGGACTGCAACATTCCCTCAACTTCCGCATCCAGGGTCACAAGATGAAGCTGGTCGAAGTCGAGGGGACCCACACTCTCCAGACCACCTACTCATCGCTCGATGTCCACGTCGGCCAGTCCTACTCCGTTCTAGTGACCGCCGATCAGCCTGCGCAGGACTACTATATTGCCGTCTCAACCCGATTCACCACAAAGATCCTCACCACCACTGCCATTCTTCGCTATAGCAATTCCGCAGGTCCGGTCTCTGGCCCACCCCCAGGTGGTCCTACCATCCAAATTGACTGGTCCCTAAACCAGGCTAGATCAATCAGGTACATCTTTGATCTTTAGCTCGCAGATTTGCTCTATGAATGCGCATTGCTGGTTGACCACGTCAAATTTCGGTCTTAGTAAGCATTAGAATCGCCAGATCATGAAAAATGGTGGGACCAACATCTTATTGTTTGGTGGGTCCCCTTACCTGGTGACTGACCTACCATATTTTCCCATTACAATCCGTTATAATGGAAAAAACGGTAACGCCCCCAGTCCGTTATACCATTATATATAACGGCCCCTTTTAAACCTTGATTTGGAACAGTTTTTCTCTGACTTGAAGGACTAAATCTTTAACAATATTTTGATTTCCATCAACGTAAGATATCTCTGTATCTCAGGACTAACCTCACTGCAAGTGGACCAAGGCCGAACCCACAAGGCTCGTATCACTATGGCCTCATCAACACCACCCGGACCATCAAGCTCGCCAACTCAGCAGGTCAAGTCAACCGCAAGCAGAGGTATGCGGTCAACAGTGTCTCCTTCATCCCTGCTGACACTCCTCTAAAGATCGCCGACTTCTTCAAGGTGGGAGGTGTTTTCCGACCTGGAAGCATCTCTGACAACCCCACTGGTAGAGGGATGTACCTCGACACATCGGTCATGGCTGCTGACTTTAGAGCATTTGTGGAGATCGTGTTCGAAAACCATGAGTGCATAATCCAGAGCTGGCACCTTGACGGATATGCCTTCTTTGTGGTCGGGTAAGGATCTAGTTAGCATTTAGCAAAGCATCTTAATCTACTGATTCTGCATACAGTGATCAGTCTTGGGGTGTAAAGTTGGCCTTCGGCCCAGCCCTGGCCTGTTTATTTTAGGCCCGTTGGTCAGGACTCAGTCCACTAAGCATCCGGGCTGAGCTTGGGCTTTGGAGTTGAGCCCGCAGTCCGGCCCGGCATTTTAGTCTCATTATGCGAATAAGATCTCTTATTTGAAATCAGATCCAATCTGCTAGAGTATAACGATCCAATCTACCACTCTCAGATGGTTAGAAGCAGTGGCGGACCCAGGAATTTGATCAAGGGGGGCAAAATTATAAAAAATTGATCAAGGGAGGGTAATATTGCAAAAAAGAAAAAATGGGGGGGGGGGGGGGGGGCAACTGCCCCCCCTGGGCCCTTCCTGGGTCCGCCACTGGTTAGAAGCCATATCACAAATGATTACAGCCGTGCGATCATCTTAGTGCTGTAGATGAATATATACATCATTTTTATGTGTATTTAAATTTTCATTTTGCAGCATGGATGGAGGATTGTGGACCTCGGACAGTAGGAAGCAGTACAATCTGAGAGATGCAATTTCACGTTCCACCACCCAGGTGAGATGAATTGAACTAATCTCGGTTTAGGGTGCGTTTGATTGCCAAATATCTCGCAGGAAAATCGCATTTTCTCAGAAAACACCATTTTCTATTGTTTGATATTCATTTAATTTGGGAAAATATTTTCAATAAAATGAGATTTTTCCGTCCAGCCCCAGAGTTCATTTCCCTTTCACATAGGTAAGAATTTGTTTCCACGTGAAAATACAACCTTATTTTCTCACATAATTGGAAAATGTATATTTTCTCGGGTGCAATCAAATAGAAATTTAAGGTATTTTCGCAGGTGTATTTTCTCGAAAAAAAAAAATCTAAGGAAAAGAGGATCTCCTCTGGAGGGATGAAATTAATGGGTTCATTAAACATTAAAAAAGTAAGACTAATTTTGAGAGTACGAATTAAACATTTCATGCTCTTGATGGCTTGATTGACCATTGATGTTGTAGGTTTACCCCAAGTCATGGACGGCCATATACGTGGCGTTAGATAACGTGGGAATGTGGAACTTGAGGACCGAGTTCTGGGCTCGTCAATACCTCGGACAACAATTCTATCTGCGTGTTTATTCACCGGTGGAGTCGATCAGGGACGAGTACCCGATTCCAAAGAATGCCCTTCTTTGTGGTAGAGCTGCTGGCCGACACACCCGGCCCTTATAAGCCATGATAGAAAGATCCAGGGTGGTAGGGGAAGCCCGATAAGCTTGGGTGAACAAAAAGTATGCGTTAAGTTGGGTGCGATTCCAGTCTCATTTTGGGTGCTTACTCGGCACCAAGGCTAGATATGGAGCACCCATCATCAGGGACTCCTCACATTTGACCCCAACTCATGGTCACATTCTTTTCTACTGAATATTGTAGCTTCGATTTCCTTTGTTATTAATATTACATCTATACTAAGGGAACAGTAAGTGTGACAGTTGCTTACATTTTGTCAACACTTTTTTTTCCAAAAAAATGTCCTTCTCTTTTTTTAATTTATTGGTAACAATGAAGGGTGGAAATGTCTTTTCTACTATATAAGAAAATAAAAATTTATGTACTAAAAATACCATAGACTCTCCTCTTCCCGCTCTCCTAAAATCGTTTCCACTCCTAAAACCCTAATCTCTTAAAACAACTCTCCTATAACCGTTCCCTCTCTCTCTCTCATAGATGTTTCCTTGGCTAGTTTAAGTAATGGGCATAAAGTGGATTCCAAAGAAACCTGACCTTCAATTGGTGAATCGATGAGTGATGTCTCATAGTCTTGTTCATGAGCTCTCATTGTCAAAGTTCCAAGTTTCCTCGCCGCTTCACTATGATCCAGTAGGGAGGCTAGCTATCAAATGGTTGTGTTAGTTAGTTTGCAAGACGCAGACTTGAAAGTACGTAAAGTTGAGTTTACTCAGTGACATGCAAGTCGACTCATCCATACATGAAATAATTATTGCGGATTTTTTTTTTTTTATAAAATATGAAAAATTAAATTAAAATTTAATAAAATTAAAATTTTATTTTTAAAGAAAATACAAAACACCCTTTCGAAAGGCATTAGCATACCGACACCCTTTGAAATGACATCCATCATCATCTAATTCATCTTTATGTAAACTAAATCCTTCAATATGTCAGGTATTAATCTATCTCTGCTCTTTGTTTGTGCCACATCAAAATCACTCCATCTACATTCACAAGCAAAAGAACTACGTGGTTGGCTCAAAATTCAGATTCAGAATTATCAAGTAAAAATGATGGCCCATAATCGTCATTTTTCTACATTCAATTATGAATTAATTATTTATTGAATATAAGTAAATTTTGAATTTGGTAAATTTGAGGAGTCGTAAGGATTTGAGTTGTATTGATAGGTGGACTCCCTAATGAGTAGTTCTTTGCGACCGCCCTCCCATGGAACAAGAGGACTTTTTCTACGACAAGACCAAAGCCACTAGCCCCTCTGTTTGAAACTTGAACAGGGTCTCGGTACTCACCAACAGAACAAGAACGATTATGTGATCTGCCTGCTTGAACTTCACTTACAGCTGGAACATCTTAGGTTTCATTCCGTTCCATCAACTCCGTAGTTTGCTCCTACGTTTGCAGAGACGAAATCCCCTCCTTGGTGGCGGGAGTCCCACCCTTATATAGATGGCTTCCTCGATCTAGGTGGCTTGTTTCCTACTCATTGGTTTCTATCTTCAAACCTTGGCTGAGATGAATACAAATCAACTGATATTCCATTCCCTGATTGGTTGGGTACTTACTAAGGATCATTTCTTGAATTAGTAACAAATCTCCATAAACTACATCAAAAACCTAAAAAAAAAAATAACCAAAGAATTGCGTAAAAATGATGGCCAATGACCGTCATTTTTCTACATTCAATTATGAATTATTTATTTATTGAATATAAGTAAATTTTGAATTGGGTCAATTTAAAGTCGAAGTCAAGGTAAAAGAAGGTCCACGTCTGATGAAAAACTATTAAACTAAAGAAAAACTCAAGTTTTCATAAACAGAACTTGACCTAGTCATCAACTTGTAAAAATCATAATATGTTCATTTTCAACTTGGAATTAGGTGATTTCAAAAGTTACAGAAAAAAGATTACTAAATTATATGGAGCAAGGTATAAAGGGGACCGTTATAACGGTATAACGGACTGGGGGGCGTTACCATTTTTTCCGTTATAACGAAAAAAGCTCTTAGGGGCAAAAACGAAAAAAAAAAAGGGAAAAATGGAAAATATTGGAATATATATAATGGAAAAAAATGAAAAAAAAAAATGGTGTGAAATTCAAATTTTGAATTTTCAAATTTGAATTTCAAATTTTCAAAAATGGAAAATAACGGCTGTGTTTTTTTACAAAATTTTCCAGAAAATAACGGTCGTTATTTTCATTATAACAAAAAAATAACGGCAGTTTTTTTTTGGGCATTTTAACGGTCCATAACGTAACGGGGTAGGTCCGAATCTGTTGTAACGGCCGTTTTTTAAACCTTGATATAGTGTCAAAATACAAATATTTTAACATACATAAAATATTGAGCAACATTCGGGGATTATTCTGAAAAAATAGAAATCAAGAAAACAAAATAAAATAATTTAGAAAATTCACTTTAAATCCAAATCAGATGAAACTATTGAGGCTTTGGATGGTTTAAATTGCCCATTTTTTAATAAATTTTATAGTTTAAGTAAAACAATTTGATTAAGAAACTATAGATTAACAGTAGGGTTTTCTACTTTTTCTGAGTACTGAAAATTGAAATATGTCTGGACAATCGGTCACAACTGTACGGAAGTTCTAAATTTTAAGTTTTAACCACCTTTTGATAGACCTACAAACCAAAAACCAGCCTAATTGGTATTTTTAGCCGTTGGATATCTGTGGATTTGAATATCACAAATAAAGTTAGAATCTACGGTTAAAAATCAACCCTTGAAAAAAAACTCTAATTAACGGCTAAAAATTACCAATCAGCTTGGCTTTTGGTTGGTACGGATAGGTCCAACAAAGGATGGAAAAATATCCATACCGTTAGTGGTCTCAAGAGAATTTTTTTGAAGCGGTGTAATTTATTAAGCAGTGATCATGTGCCCAATGACCATGCGCCACGTTTGCCCATGGTTATTTTTAAGTTTTTTAAAACCAAAGTCAAAACTCAAAACCATGGCATATGGCTCGCGAACATTGGACACGTGATCGCTGTTTCAAAATTTTTCACCTGGTCTTGGTGAGTCATGAATGTAATACGTGGCACATAAAGCGGAGTTATAACAATTTCCATGGAGGGTGCCGGTGGAGTTATCTCCAAAGTTCAAGAGATTTCGCCAAGCATTATACCAAAACAATGAACATTTTCCGGAGCAACCGTATCTTACACATGGCTCCCAAAATTATCAATCTGAACCGTTCAATTTGTTTGTGACCACTTCGATGCTGCATGTAACAACATCAAACCAACTTAAAACCAAGGTTTAAAAACAGCCGTTATAACGGATTCAGACCTACCCCGTTACGTTATGGACCGTTAAAACGCCCAGAAAATAACAGCCGTTATAACGAAAATAACAGCCGTTATTTTCCGTTAATTTTCTGTTATAACAAAAATAATGACTGTTATTTTTTGGAAAATTTTGTGAAAAAAACGGCCGTTATTTTTGTTTTTTTTCCGTTATTTTCCCATTACATTCCATTTTCTTCCGTTATTTTCCATTTTTGAAAATTTGAATTTCAGCGCCATTTTTCTGTTTTTTTCCATTATTTCAGTTATTTCCGTTACTTTCGCATTTTTTTTCCGTTTTTGCCCCTCGGCGTTTTTTTTTCGTTATAATGGAAAAAACGGTAACACCCCCAGTCCGTTATAACGGTCCCCTTTAAACCTTGCTTAAAACCTTTATGGCTTTACCTGCTTACATTGTTTCCAACATTTGCCTGCTGATTACTGATTTCTAAGTGTTGGATTGGAGTCGTTTTCATGGGTTGATTTTTAACCGAGAAATTTGAGCATTATTTGGGTACAAATATCCAAAGGTTTGAAATCGTTAATCAGGTTAATTTTGGGTATATAAGTAATAAGTCCACCTAAGAATGGGCCAGACATCCATGCGATCAGTACTCTCTAAAATCTGCCACGTGGATCATATTGTGGTTCATCAATAAAATTCTACTCGCAGTTAGTTTGACAACTCTTACTTGACCTTGACCTTCGGCGGTCAAACCTAGTCTACAAACATTTGCAGACTTAAAAACATGCAAACATTGTTAGGACTTTTAAATGTCCCTTGAAAAATATGGAACACAAAAATATTAAGGTGGCGTTTGATAAAACTTTTTTTTCAGACCTTAAGTCTGATTCAGCTGAAATTAAGTAATTTTGGTGATTAAGTTACGTTTGGTAAACGACTTAATTTCAGCACTTACCATCAAACTCAAGGAAAAAAAAGACAAAAGTAAAAAGTGACCCAACTTTCACTTTTTGCGGCAAGTGAAAGATTTTTTGATTCTTTTTTAATACCAACAATGTCCTTTTTTCGAACCTTTCTCCTTTAAAAATTTACAAAAGTATCCTAATAAATATTTCTAAATACCCACAATGCCCTTGACTTAATTTTAAGACTTAAGATCTTAAACAAACAAGGAATAAAAAAATCAAGGAGTAAAAGTCATTTTCATGGGTTGATTTTAACCCTAGGAATTTGAGCATTATTTGCCATTATTTGGGTACAAAGATCCAAAGGTTTGAAATAACTAATCAATTGGTTTTTACATCCATTTAGGGATTGGCCAAACATCCATACGGTCAGTCAGGGTCGTGGACCACGTGACTCATATTATTGGTGGGGTGGTCAAGGATTTCCTGACCGTCGGTTGTCAGGTAAGTTTTACTCGTCCATGATGATGGTCGACCCATGTTCAAGGAAATGAGGTGCGGTGCAGTGACGGTGATAAACCTCAGGAGCATGTTATATAATTTGACAAGCAATTTCAAGTTGAAACTTGAAAGTGCTTTTGCTCTCTAGCTAGCCAGTCTTTGGCAGGGTTAATTTGGGAATTTTTTCAAAACCCTAAATAACTCCATCGATCGTCTTCTGCAGCTCTTACGCCTCGTCTCTCTGGTACGTTTGCTTGTGTAATGCTCCCAACCTATTTGTTTCAACCCAAGTCGTGAATCTGCAACTAACACAAACTACTTTCTTACGCTGTTTCAAGGTTTTCTAGGGTTTCTGTGTTGAAGGTTTTTCTTCATTTTCACTTCTCTGCAACTTCGATCTCTCTCTCATTGCCTTTTTTCTAGGGTTTCTGTTTTTGCATTTGCTGTAACTCATCAGCGAACTTTAAACTTCTAGATCATTTTAACTCAACCACATCACTGTATAGATCTGCATTTATCACCATTTGTGTAGGATTCAAATTTCTCTCATTTGATGATCTGGGATATGTGTTTGGTTTCCATTTCGGATGTTTCGATTTCTCACCAAAATTTAGGATAAATCTAGGTTTTTTTGGTGGTGAATTGTTTCTGTTTTGGAATTTCAAGCTTTTCCTTAAAAAAGATCACTAATCTACAAGCAGGTTTTTGGCTAGTGTGGTGTTTTGATGTTCTTATTTCTTATTGTCTGTCTCGACTTTAGATTTTGCAGTTAAAGCTTCCTGTTCCTTCTTTGTGAAAATTTTGAGCTACCGGGTGCCCTTACTTTGATTCTCACTCTCTCATGGCGGTATGGTTTTACTGAGTATTCTTTTGTAGTTGGTCGAAGCTTTTATTTCAGACTGTGGATTCATATTTTACTTTGTTGACTGGTCTAGGTTGAGAGACTTTTTAAAGATGAAGCTACTGAAGAAAAAGGGGAGCGAGCCAGAATGGTGAGTCTGATATATTCTCATTGTATAGCCCAGCTTACTCACTGAAAATAAAAACTGCTACATATTCTATTGAATTCCGGGGTTTCACCTCTTTTTGCCTATTTCATTGTTGTGTTTGGTTCTTGTATTTTCAATGTAGGCCTCCTTTATAGGCGCCATGGCGATTGCCGACTTGGTTAAGACCACCTTAGGGCCAAAAGGGATGGTAAATTTTCTTCCATCCTCTTATTATAGTCACCAAATCAAAATCAGCAGCAACATTGAACCTCCAATATGTGCTTGGACTGAGTTGCTTGTTGATTCATTTGCTGTGTAGGATAAAATATTGCAATCAGCAGGCAGAGGACGCAGTGTTACTGTTACAAATGATGGTGCTACCATCTTGAAGTCTCTTCATATTGACAACCCAGCTGCCAAAGTTCTTGTTGGTATCCTTTTGCTTTGCTCTATGGTTTGAAGGGCTGCAGCCACTGCACTGTTATTTTTAGATTTCACTGTTGTCGTCCTTTGTATATTGGTTGAATTCAGTGCTTGGGGATAAATCTCTTTCCTGCCAAGTTTGGGAAACTGTAAAGTTATCTGCTCATTGATGCTGATATTGGTGTGGTCAACTATCTTCAAAGAACCGCCCAATTCCTCAATATTTAAGCTGATGAAAACAATAATGTTCTGAAATTAATTTTCTTCCTTAATTTACGGTTGTCAGACATTTCTAAAGTTCAGGATGATGAAGTTGGTGATGGGACAACTTCGGTTGTTGTTTTGGCTGGAGAGCTTCTAAGGGAAGCAGAAAAATTGGTTGCTGTGAAGATCCATCCAATGACAATAATTTCAGGTTTGTTTTAAGCTTATGCTAGTATGAAGTTTTCCTTTTAACTGGGATGAAAGTGTAGAATTAAATCTAGTTTATTGAATATTTATGTCTGCGACTCACATATAGGGATCATTGTCCTATCTCTAAAATTTTCACCAATGCATACATGGTATGCGGTATTCTACATATAATTTGCTGAGGGTAGGGGGCCTACACTACACGATAGAGCTTCTCCATTTTCAAAACTCATACATTGAACTATTGAGCTTGAAATACAGATGCTCTCCTTCTATTTTATTGATAGGCAATAAATTTAGTAACGAAGAGAAAAAGAGGTAGAATACACTATGGATATTAATAGTCCTTGATCAATGTTGACTGCACATCATCCAGCGTTATTTGCTTCTCTTAGAATCATGCTTACTAAAATTTGGATTTGTTTTCTTGAATCTCACGATTCATGATTAAATTCAGTCGAAAGATACGAATCCCTGAACAGCCGAATACTGGTAGAATCTTCATGGAATTAACCATATCAGGATTTGGTCCCCACGATGCAGTTGATTCAGATCAGACTTTTGCAGGCTACTTTTAGTAGCTTAAGACCTTTTTTTTTATAAGTAGTATAGTAACTTAAGACTTTAGTGCTAAACATCATTACTTTTGGCTTTAAAATTATTGACTGAATTAGGGATGTTATTTCTTTAGCTCTTCCTGGTTTTCAAATTTCTGGAGGATGGCAACTATTCTGTTGACCACTATTTCCAGATTTTGAGTAGTGAAGAGGTTAGGAAGATCGTACTCTGCCCTAAAAAGCATTGTTGTTGTTGTTTGTGCAAACACTTTGCTGAAAGAATACTGATCTATATTATTACATGTCACAATGTTAGAGTAAGGGTTTTTTTTTTTATATTTTTTATTTTAATTCTATGCCATTCAGTTGACTTATGGATACATATCACAGAAATTTGGTTCACTGTTTGCTTACATTTTCCTCTATTTAATTCTCTACTATTGAAAACCTGGTCTTAGCATGGTGGTTTAGTGTCCTATCTGAACATTCTGTTTTGGCATGATAGGTTATAGAATGGCAGCTGAATGTGCCCGGAATGCTTTGCTGCAGAAAGTTATGGACCATAAAGAGGATGCAGGTGATGATTATTTAAATGCATAATGGATATCAAGTGTGGGCTCTCATTTCTTTGTTGGTCTCTCTGTTACTGCTTTTGTATTGGGATATTGAGGTTCAAATCTTCTCTGAAGAAATTTGTGGTTGGGACATCAAAATATGCAAGGTTGTACAAGAACCTGTGGGATTTTGAAGATGGATGACACAATTTATCGTCATACATTTCATATCGATGGTTTTTAGTAGTTATGTATTTATATAAACCTATTTGCATGTGCCCATGAGTCTAAAAATATGCATGGATGTGTGTCTCTCTCTCTCTATATATATATATATATCCAAAGAAGTTTTGATGACTGTTAATTTCTTCTTTCGATTTCAATCTGGCTGTTTTTGGCATGTTTCTAAAGTATGCTCTTCCCTTGTATTAATGCAGAGAAGTTTAAATCAGACCTAATGAAGATTGCGATGACAACTTTGAGTTCAAAAATACTCTCCCAGGACAAGGAACACTTTGCAAAACTCGCTGTGGATGCTGTTATGAGGCTTAAGGTAATACTAACCTAGCATTTTATAATTCAAGATATGCGATTTTCCCTTGTGACATTTTCACACTGTTTAGTTCTATAATTTATCTTTCTTGCAAATGTAACTGTTTATCATTACGAAGCTTAGCATTACTTTGTCTGCATGAATTTCACTGGGCAACTCTGCAGAACCGTAACTGATGTGACTTGGTCTTGTCTTGTCCAAGTTTGTTAAGACTCGAGCCAAGTCACTGTCAAACTAAACATATATGAAGAATTGAAATATACTCCAATGTTAATTGTATTTTTTCGAAATTGTATGTTCTAGTTATTGTGCAAGATGTATCAGCCTAGGTGCACATCCCAGGTGGGATGTTTCGGTCATTTTGACCTTTATATTTATTAAACCAAACATGCCCTAACGCGTACAGGATTACTAATCAACACTGGAGTTTCTTTTGGTATAGGCATGGTTTAAAGGGGCGATTGAGGCGTATGCCTCGAGGCGCACCTCAAGGCAAGGCGCCCAAAAATAGCCTCGAGGCTATAGCCTCAAGGTACATAGCTGAGGCTTAAGCCTTGAGGCTGGTGTAACTGACGCTTAAGCCTTAGTTTGCGCAGTAAATGCTTATATTGTGAGCCCTTTTTTTTCATATTTTTTACTTAATTTTCTTTTTTTCCCAAAATATCCTTTCTACTAGATACATACATACATACCATAACATCTATAACCTCTTTATGTATAGCACATTAAGAGTAATATGTGCATGATGAGAATTTATCTATGCTTGAGAACCATGATAAAACAAGAGCAGCTGACACACAGTGACAACTAGGACTATAAAGAGTCCTTAAGAGAGAACAACTTAAAATTAAGATTAAGGTAAATAATCAAGTAAACTGTAATTAGCTAGCCACTATCTAATAGTAGAGATAAAATGTCAACACAACAATAAAACAAAATGAGAAGAATACTTGAGATCTTGATGAGTGACAGTATAGAAGAGTTTTTATTAAGTAGATATATAGCATCAGTTCATTAGACAGTACCTAATGAATTCGTTTCTCATCTTCATCCTCCTTGTTTTTGCATTCCTGTTGTACATTCATACTTATCCATGTATAAACCATGCAGTCTTTTAAGAATTTGAACTCCGTTAAGAAAATAGCTATATTACAACCAGACCCTCTCCCAATATATTTAAGGATGGCAAATAAATTTTACGTGACCTCTTTGACTCCCAGACTAGCCAAATTAACACATCATGTTGTCTTTTCAGTATGTTTAGCATAGCAGGGGCTTCCTGAACCCATGGTTCAAAGTACATGGTCTCATTTTGGTATCATTCATGGGCTGTACCGAAACGTATCGGAAGTATTGTTCGGTTTTGGCTTAAACTTTGTGAAACGGAAACGAAATGTTGGTGCAAATTTACACATAAGTTGAAGTGTTGTTTGGTTTCGGACGAAACTAACAGTAACGTAGGTAGTTTTGTCCTATAGCAAAACCGAAACGAAACAGACGAAGCGTTTCGGTTTCGGCCAAAACTTTGAACCATGCCTGAACCTACAAGTAAATTATGATTCTCTGCAGTTGACTTAGCTGTTCTTCACAAGATATTGCATCAAGTGCACGACATTGTGAAACTTGTTTGCATTCATCACTTCTGTTAGCTTATGACTCTTTTTTAATAGGTAGCCTATGGCTGGTTTTATCTTTGATTTATTTGCTTATGCTGTCTTATGAATCGATTTCTTCGGAGCTTACCTGTAATCCTTGTTGTGCTAGCTGCTTTTGCTGTGTAGGTTTATTGTAGTTTTGTTTGAAAAACTCTCTTTTATTTATCTGTATATTATATGTTTTGTTTTTTCTAATCATTCTTTCTTTGGCAACGACAGGGTAGTACGAACTTAGAGGCCATCCAAATTATTAAGAAACCTGGTGGATCCTTGGAGGATTCATTTCTGGATGAAGGGTATGGAAACACACTTGTATACTCTTAAGGGCTGCACACCACATTTCTTGTTTCCATAAAACCTATTCTACTTCCACTTTGTGTCACAAGTAACTCGAATAATTCATATTTATTGGCTTGATGGTTTTGCTTGAGATTGTTACTGATTTACTGGTAAGTAATTGTTTCTTTCTTCTTTTTGCCGAAGTGTATGCGATGCCTCATTTTTGTATGGATAAATATTAGTATGATTTATGTTAGTTCCTATAGAGCCTTGATATTGTTTGAGGCTTTGATTTACATTTTCACAGCTTTGTTCAAGCGTGCATTTTTCCTGGTGTATTGAAGGCAAAATTTGCCATGCTTTGATTGTATATTCCCTCAAAGCTGTTTCTAGTTGAAACTTCAATTAGGCCCTCTTTTAAGAGTAAATCCTTCTCTGTCCTGTCATCTTGTATGGTAGTAATATCTTTTTGAGTATTCTTTCCTAGGATCTATTACTCAGGTACTTGGGTTTATTTCCTTTCTACTTTAGGCTTGAAGAGCCAATATGACACTTACCACCCTAATATTGTTGGAAGGAGGCACCAGTAAGAATTTATTCAGCCTATTAACTTCTCATTTTTGCTCTAGAAGACCATATCAGGGGTTTCGGAAATGCTATGATTCACCAATCAATCTCGTGCTTAAGTGAAATGCATCAGGCATTTCAGCAATATCCATGATCTTGGAAGGCCTAGTTAGTGTTGTTTTGTTGCAGCTTCAAGTCTGTTTTGAGTAGTTAGCCGTTGGAAAAGGCTATTTCGAGTAGTGTTATAAGAGTGATTTTCATGTTTGAATATCGGGAATACGTGGACATGAATGATATTTCCTTTTATTCACATTTTTGTGCTTTTGGCATGTAAAGTCATTTCTCCAGAATTGGTATACAGTTGCACTAACCCTAAGTTTGTAATCTGCACCTATATCCATCTCTAACAGAAATGCAAGAAGTTTACTACGGTTGTTACAATATTCTTTTAGGAGACTAATGGGTTCCACTATTCTTTTAAGTCATTATTCAATATGTGCGCTTGTATTCAGTAACCAATATGATCACCCACATGGCTAGTGCTGATTAAATCCCAAGTCGCCCAGGGCTTCTAGAAAGCCTAACACACTTTTAATTAGGAAATTATTATTTTTATATGATATTAATTTTTAAATCACATTAAAAACACTGAAAAGGAAAATCCGTATTGGATACGAGTACCTCTTTTGGTTCACGACTCCTCTTAATGCTCGATGAATAAGATGAAGGACAAAAGTTTATTTTTATGGTTTTTTTTTTTTTTGTCTCTTACAGTATTCCATGTTAATGGCACGTATACCCATTCTTTATTGGAGCTTTATTCTCTGCATGCAGATTTATTCTTGACAAGAAAATTGGCATTGGCCAACCAAAGCGCATAGAAAATGCAAAAATTTTGGTGGCAAATACTGCTATGGACACTGATAAAGTAAAGATCTATGGTGCTCGTGTTCGTGTTGACTCAATGTCTAGGGTTGCGCAAATTGAAGGGGCAGAAAAGGATAAAATGAAAGAGAAGGTGCAAAAGATCATAGCTCATGGGATTAACTGCTTCATCAATAGGCAGCTGATTTACAATTTCCCTGAGGAACTCTTTGCCGACGCTGGAATACTTGCGATTGAGCATGCTGATTTTGATGGGATTGAGCGCCTGGCTCTGGTAACTGGGGGTGAAATTGCTTCAACCTTCGACAATCCAGAGTCTGTTAAACTTGGCCGTTGCAAACTCATCGAGGAAATCATGATTGGCGAGGATAAGTTGATCCATTTTTCTGGCGTTGAAATGGGTCAAGCATGTACAATAGTATTAAGAGGTGCAAGGTATGTTCTCTTATTTTTCTTTTGTTCTCTTCCTGAACAATATAGCAGGTTTTAAACTTCTATTTTAAGCTGTGTTTTGGTCAAGTTTTTTCTCATGATATTATTTGTTATTTATACTGTAATAGTAGAATGTTATATATAATTCACCAACTTTGTAGAACAAAGGAATACCTGATTGTTGATTGTCAATCTTGGGTTATGAAATCATCAAAAGAGATGGGAAAATAGGATATAGCATTATTGGCACGTATAGAAGGGGGTGGGTTTCATGGTTGGCCTGTAACATTAGTAATGTTGATGATGTTTGACTGTTTCACGAATGGAAACAAGGATGTTCTAGAAGAAAAGGCATATAGAACATATTTTGACCAGTTATACTTGGTCATCCAGTCAACTAAATTAAAATTGTTTGGTTGTGATGGATGCTTCCGTCATTTGCACCATTTTAATTAATTGAATCTAACACCTGAAAGTTCAGACTTTTAGTCTAATCCGCAGGCTTTACTTTTTCTTAAATCTTGATCCTAGAATATAATAATCGAATTTCAAACTGGAGTCTTCTCGCCTTTTTGGAGCACTCTATCCAAGGTTTAGAATGGCTTGGTGCAGCATTCTGTTATGTTGGGAGGGTTGTAGAGCAAATTTTGTGCCCAATAAATTTGGGTACATATTGCGTAGACCACAAGGATGGTGTACCATGGGATAGTGGTATTACCTTATTTTGTACAACCACATAAGTACATATGCTAGACATTTGGATCATTCAGTGAGGGCATGTTTTATGAGGAGATCGACTAGGGATGCCCTACTCTGCACCTCTGTGGCATGTGTCTCATGTGCACTGCTACAGTGTCGGTAGACGGTCCTCATGTTCCACCCTGCAACTATGCTAAATTTCAGCATTCATCTTTTACTCATTTCCAGTAGAGTTTAACCTTTCAATTTCAAGACCTGTATACTGTTGATCTCTTCATTTCGAATCTGAAGTTTTAGCTATCCATTTTTGTAGTAATTTTGATTCTCGTTAAAAACTCTCCATGTCACTTGGGTTTTAGTTGCTAGATTTTGATATACATATGATCTCTGTGTTTGCAGCTTTCACGTGCTTGATGAGGCCGAAAGGTCTCTGCATGATGCCTTGTGTGTGCTGTCTCAGACAGTGGTGGACAGTAGAGTTTTGCTTGGAGGTGGGTGGCCTGAGATGGTGATGGCAAAGGAAGTGGATGAGCTGGCCCGGAAGACTCCTGGGAAAAAGTCTCACGCCATCGAAGCTTTCTCAAGGGCCCTCCAGGCCATCCCGACAACAATCGCAGACAATGCAGGTTTGGACAGTGCAGAGTTGATCTCTCAGCTTCGTGCTGAGCACCACAAGGAGGGGAGCACTGCCGGGATTGATGTCATCTCTGGAGCTGTAAGTAAACCAGATTTGATATGCTGGATGCACTAATGAAACATTCAATGGCATTTCTTTACTTTGATGGGGTTCATTTCAGGAGATCTGGTAGGCCAAATATCAACCCAGTCTGATGATCCTAATGATTTAGACTTCCACATGATTTTGGAAGGCCATATATTATGTGGCAACAAGTCCATTGGGGAAAAGACACGTATTTGGCCTATTTTATCCTGTTGCCATGGGAGTCCCTCTCCTTCCATGATGTGTGCAGTATGCCGCCACATCATTGGTAGACCACTAGGGGCATGTTGCTTAGATTACTTAAAAAAGGGAAAGTTGAACCCCAGTTCTGGTTTCCAAGGCATTATGATTTGCAGCCATTTGCTTGCTTACACTTTAGCTGTTGGGTCTTGGGCTTGTTACAGGTCGGAGATATGGAAAAGCTGGGGATATCAGAGGCATTTAAAGTGAAACAGGCCGTTCTGCTCTCTGCAACTGAGGCTGCAGAGATGATACTGAGAGTCGATGAGATCATCACCTGTGCCCCAAGAAAGAGAGAAGATAGAATGTGAGACAGTGTAGCTGATTTGAATCTGTCATGTAAGGAAGGTTTGGACTGTTAATTTACTATGCAAGCACTCTCCAGATATTTGCTATGAACGAATTACCTATTACTAAGACAGTTGAAAATGCTTGCTTGATTTGTACTGAGTAGCTTCACTGAGGAAATGAGGTGAGCTCCTTTTTGAGTTGTGTGAAAGAAGGTGATAGGGTGGAGCTGTTTTGATGGTGGTGAGGTACAATGTCCTTTTTAAATTTTGCTAGTAACTCTCTGGTGTCAACATATACAAGCGAGTTTTGATGGTGGGTGGGGTTCAATTTGCCCTTTTTTGAATTTTGATGGTAACTCTATGGTGTCAACACCTTCAAAAGCTGAATTCTCTCTGCCTTCATTAATGTGTAATATGGCTTTGTTGATATGGCTGTTATTTTGCTGGAGTAAGAATTTTTTCAGAGAAGGTAACATTTTGAAAGCTTGTTCTTTCCAAAACCATTGTTTCTCTGACTCAAAAAAGGCTAGTATGCAAACATTGTATCCACCATTGAATGTTCCTTGAAAAATGTGTTTTAATTAATAAATAAATATTTTTGAAAACATTTATATAACATGTCGAATAAAAATGGACATCACAGTGCTGACACTTTCCATACTTCTAAGTCTGCAAACATATGCAGACGTTTGCAGACTAGATTTGTCCATCAAAACAGGGCAGTCACAGGGTATTGCTTATTCCAATCCCCCGTTTGCTTCATCCACGACTTAAATGTTAGCATTTCTGTTGAATAAAAGAGCCTCTTCACTTGTAAAGATGCTTTATGGCCTGTTTGGATTGCACTTTTGGATCTGAAAAAGTTTTTTCTTTTACTTTTTTTTTTTTTTAAATAAAAGATTGTGTTAAGATGACGATCAAACGGGCTCTTATTCTTTTATAAAGGGTATTTCTGCACAACAAAATTCCACAAGCTTCGGAGTCATGATAGAGCCCATCTTTAAAGGTCCAGTGATAGGGCCCATGGTATGGTCCTTCCCAAAGCCCAGCAAATATAACGACTTGTATACTTTGCTGAGATGGACCCTAGGTTAATCATCGTAGTCGTTAAACCCCAACGTTTTATCAGATTCTTGACCTTCCAACGCATCAATCATGATCATCCAATCCATGGGCACCTCGACGCTGAAAGGAAACATCATACTGTCTTTCACCGAATCATAATCTTATTCCATTTTTGCCGTCTACAGTTTAGACCATATGACAGCTGTCAAAATTTTGTAACTGGAAGTATCGTCCACTCATGTCGTGGCTATGTGCTGTGCTGGCAGAAGCTAAAGAGTTGGGACCCACCACTCAAAAGTCAAACAAAGGGAACTTCTAGGTCAAAAGACAACAAGAAGAAAGTTTTTGATGCAAACCCTTAAATTGCTACTTAGTACACTCAGCAACTTAGTACACTCTTTCGGCCTGGAGAAATTTTTTGAAGCAGCGATCATGCGCCCAATGATCGCGCCCCACATATACCTGGTTTTAGAATTTGGGTTGATTTTTTTTTTAAAGTAACTGTGATCATTGGTGCATGATCGCCGCTTCAAAAATATCTCTTCGGGCTCACTGGCCCCTGAATATTTGGCTCACTCCTTGGTGGACCGACATGATGAAACGGGCTCAAATCCTACGGCTAGAAATCGCCAATCACACTGATTTTTGGTTTGTAGGTCCACCAAGGCGTGGGCCAAATATCAGAGGCCAGTTGGCCTGAAAGAGTATACTACATGGCAATTTGAGGGACTTCATCAAAATTTTAACAGAATTCTGCATCATAGAACGGCTCATGTTGGTAGAACCTGTTCCAAAGGGTCGTGATGTAACAAGGTATACCTGACGCTTTTTGGCGCAAGGAAGCACACTTTCCGTTACTCACCACTGTCATCTGGGCCAACTGACCTTATGGATGTTTAGCCCATCCCTTGGTAGACATTGATACCAAAAATCAGTTTGTTTGATGAGTTTTAGCCATTGATTTTTGTACTAAAAATAATGGTTAGATCCAATTATACTTACGCCTTTAAAAGTACTAAAAACTAATGGCTAGAGACTACCAATCAGAGTGATTTTTGGTGTGTATATGCACTAATGGGTGGGCTAATCATCCATGCGGTCAGTGGGCCCAGAGGACAGCGGTGAGTAACAAAAAATTGTGCTTCCTTACGCAAAAAAGCGTTAGGTATACCTTGTTACATCTTTTGTCCATTCCAAAATGCCAATACTAAAATCGAATTTTTTTCCCCTTACTGGGGTAGGTCGTCGTCGTCACAGCATGAAGCACAAAATGGCCTCAACTCTTTGCAGGTAATATCTTCTTGGAATATGCGACTCGGTCAACATCAAAGTCAATCCTAGGTGACATTTTCTTGCCCATATAAACTTCACTATGACTCCGCCTTGTCCCGATACTCTTTGGACCTACATTGCTTTACCTTTTTATCTTTGGCTCACGATCAGGGGACACAAATTTTGACACAAAATTTCACACCAATTTTGTAGGATCGACATGGAAGATAAATCAATGGATAGGTCACCCCTAAAAAAAAAATCAGCCCATTCTGAAATTTCTAACCCCATCAAATATGGGTTTCAAATTAACGGTAAAAAAATAGTCGGTCCATAATTCTTTAACTTGTAAACCAGGCTACGAATATCAGAATGATTAGAGTTTTTGTGAGGGTGATCTCCTCACCATACAGACCATCTCATTCCAAAGCTTCAAATTTATATATTGGCCCCACCAATTTTTTGGTGTTAAATTTTGTGTCCCCCTGATCCTGACCCTTTATCTTAAGACCTACATGATTCGACTGTAAAAATTTCAAACTCCCACTTGAAAATACACTTGATTACAGAATAGTTAATTTAATCATAAATTGGAAATATCGAATAAACGAATTACTCGACCGCATTTTCCGGAGTATATTCTTGCTCAATCAGGAGTGTACATGGTGACAAACACCATCGTTTCTACCTAAGATGCTATCAGATCTGCCCTATGATACGATGTCGCCATGTAAACTTTCCCTCTTTAGAATCCGAATCAACATCCGGCTAGACAAGATCACCAAGAACCGTTTTAAATTTTAATACAATGACTAAGCTTGAATGCCACTAAAATAAAATATAACTACATTATTATTTTATAATCCAGTCATCTTATAGAATTACTAAGGAAACCGTACATAATTTGTCGCGCCGCGTCGAAGGGACCGGGCACCGGGTTTTCTCTACAATTCCCAAAGTATCCATTGTATACCCTATGAATCTCCGAGCCCAAAATCCAGCCTAATTAATTTATCCTAAAATATCTTGTCAATTTCAATGCTTTAGCATTCGATATTACGATTGTCGAAATGGGTCCTTTTTTTTCGATCTGTGATCGGACACACTTCGATTAAGGTGGATCCATTGATCAGATGGGCTAGAATTAACTATATATTGGTCACATGTAGCATTAATCTCGTCATCGTGATTTAAAACAAAGTCCGTTATAACAAAAATAATGGTTGTCATTTAATAATACGTCAACCCCATTACGTTATTTTAAAAATAATGCCCAGATCCGAAAAAAAAAAAAAACTGGTTAAAGCGTTTAGAACAGAAATATCGCCCATTATTTGAAAAAAAGAAAAAAACTTTTTTTTAACTGTTATCACTGACCATTTTTTAACTTCAGATATGACCCACATAACGGTAATGTTATGTGATCGTTAGAACGTTATATAATAGTAGCATGGTAGTATGTCATATTCACGTTATCCCCTATGAGCACGTTGGCCAAAGCTGGGTCAGATTAGTAATTTTCATTTTTGAGTCAGGATCATTTTGGTGTAAAGTGTTGTGATTTTTTTTTTTTTTTAGCTAGGGAAATCCGGCAAGGAAAAAATTTAGATGTAGCGATCTTTGGATGCAGTCAGTACAGTGGAATCTTGTGGCCCTACATAGAGCAATTTTTGGGCCTACTAACTCTATGGATGTTTAGCCCGCGTCTTGGTGGATATACATGGCAAAAATCAGCTAGATTAGTTATCTATAGCCAATATATTTAGCACGTACTTTGGAGTGATTATAGCCGTTGGATTCAAGCATGTTTCTGGATACTAAATTCAACTGCTACAAAACAGTACTCAATTCTGGTTTTTAGTATGTATATGTACCAATGGGTGGAATAAACATCCATGCGGTTAGGGGGTCCAAAAAGTTCTCTATGTAGGGCCACAAGAGTCGTCCGCATCGGGAGTACTCTAGATCTAAATTTTTTTCCGGCAATCCGCGTTCTTTACTGGCCTAGTTCTTATCGGCCTGCCTTTCAAGTTTCGTTAGATAGCCCATTAACGTTAAGTGCTTGGACCGTTTTGACACTTCTGGGTATAAATCTAGGAGGTTTTTAAAGATGAGGAAGTAAAGTGGAAGAAGAAGACTCGAGGACTGGGAACTCCCATGGCACAGAGATGGGATTCTTCTTCTTTTTTCCTTCTCCTTCCTCTTGCCATGCTCTCTCTGCAATCCGCCCTTGCAATTCCAGCTATTTTCATATTCGGAGACTCCACGGCCGATGTCGGGACTAATAATTACATCAATGAGTGTACGGCAAGGGCCGATTTCCTTTACAACGGGATTGATTTTCCCCACTCCAAACCCACTGGGAGGTTCAGCAATGGCCTTAACAGTGCAGATTTTCTTGGTACGTATAGTTAAGGGTATCATGGTAATTTAACTAATTTATGTGACATCATTCTACTACCGTAGATTTACATCAGTTTGAGGTGTTTGAACAGTGATGAGAGGGCCCACAGCACTATCAAAACACCCTCCTCGAAACATAATTGATGACGCTTAATTACTTTCTTTCATGATCCATAATCTGTTAGTGGAGAATGTGTTCCCGCATACCGGTTCTGTTGGCCAATAACCTGTTGGTATTCATAGTTATTTTGATTTTCTCCAACAAGTCGATCGTTTGGGGTAAATGGTTGTTTAACATGATATCTAAGTCTTAAGGCCTGAGAGGTTGCGGGTTCAAATCTCTAGCTGAGTATATCCCGTTGAGGAGTGCTAGCGGAGAGCGTGTTTCAGTCCGTACACGTATTGTGTTAGACCCACATAATCTTTGTCTCCATTCACATTCCAAGATGTGGCCTATTGCACACCAGTGTTGGGAAAATTTTGCTCAAATGAGGTTTCCAACCAGTTAATCAGTGACCCTACGTATTCTTACCTAGCGCAAGTCTTTTTTGGCCCACTGACCGTATGGATGTATACCCCACCCCTTGGTCGATATACAAACCAAAAAATCACCCTGATTGGTTATCTCTAGCCATTAGATCATAGCACTTTTTAAGGAGTAATTCAAGTATTTTTTTGGGTACATTATCCAATGGCTAGAAATCATTAATCAAGCCGATTTTTGGCATGTATATCCACCAAGGAGTGGACTTAACATCCATGCGGTTGGTGGCCCAAAAAAGAAATAAAAAATTATAATATGAAGAATAGTAGCATCATTGTAATATTATGTGTATGGTTTGTGGCCAGCCAAACTGATGGGCTTCAGGAGGAGTCCCCCACCTTTTCTCTCTCTTTATCGCGACCCGTTCCAGCTCAAGGCCCATATCCTATCGGGTCTCAACTTCGCATCCGGAGGGTCCGGAATTCTCGACAACACCGGACAACAGTTCGTAAGTCTCTCTTTAGCACCTTTGTATTTTCCTGAGACATATTCATGTCAGGGAGGGAGGATAGCAACCGGTCCTCTTAAGTGTACATGTGGCAACCATTCCATGGGTCCCATCCCATCAAAAGTGATAAAATCAATTTGATTAGATGATCATCTCCATTTCTGTATTCTTTATCGTTCTAATGTCCAATTAATGACAACAGGTGAAGGTTGTCCCTATGGGCGAACAGATACAACAATTTGCGACGGTTAGCAGAAATCTAACGGAGATACTGGGTCCAGAAGCAGCGGAAAGTTTTCTCTCCAAGTCTCTCTTCTTCATTAGTATCGGAAGCAACGACATCTTGGAATATGCCATTTTCAATGTTTCTTCCAAGCAGGAGTTCATGGCCACTCTTACGTCCAAGTACGAGGATCATTTAAGGGTAAGTTCTTCTTTTTGTGATTATTTATTATATATAATTATATTTATATAATATATCGGATCAGATATCTCAATTTCCAAAAAGTATTCGAATATAAAAAATTATCCGAATCCAAATTTTTTGGATAATATCTGATTATTCGAATTTTCGATCATCATTGACACTGAGAATTATAAACTGTTTGGTTACTAAGTAGTACATGAATTGAAGTAGTAAAGCTATGGCGTGCAGATGCTATTCACCCTTGGAGCAAGGAAATTCGGGATAGTAAGCGTCCCGGCCATCGGCTGTTGTCCATCTCAAAGGGTTCAAAACAGTACCGGAGGATGTCTGGAGGAATTGAACGACTATTCGCGAGTGTTCTACTCGACAACTGAAGCCCTGATGTGTAATCTTAGCTCTGAATTGACAGGGATGAAGTATTCACTTGGAAATGCACATGACATGGTGATGAATATCATTGATAATCCGCTTTCATTCAGTATGTATTTCACTCTAAACTCATTAAGGGGGTGTTTGGTTGCAGCTATATCTCCACTGATGGAATAGAGTTATTGCTGCAACCAAACAACCCCCTAAAAAAAGAATGCATTTTTCTTCTTCTTGTGCTAACAAAAGTATCCCCCAATTTTCTAGATTTTACGGAGCTGGCAAGTGCATGTTGCGGAAATGGGACATTGAATGGAGAATCTCCATGTGCACCAGATGCTAAAGTTTGTTCGGATCGCCACGTGTACTTGTTTTGGGACATGTATCACCCTACGCAGGCTGCTGCTGATATGGCAGCGGTAATCCTCTACGGTGGTGGACCAAGGTTTGTAAATCCAATGAATTTCAGGCAGCTGGCTGAGGATGATAGCTAAGAGGGGTGGCCGTTGATAAGTCTATATCTATTATCAAATGTATGTTGATAATTGGATTTGTATGTTTATAATGTTCTACCTACATGTTTGTATGGAATTATTGTCCAATTCCTAATAATCTTTTTTTTTTAACTTAAGAGACAGAGTCCATCTACTTCTCTAAATCAAGGTTTTAAAAAATGGCCGTTATAACGGATTCGGATCTCCTCCCCTGTTACGTTATGGACTGTTCAAACGCCCAAAAAATAACGGCTGTTATAACAAAAATAACGACTGTTATTTTCAAGAAAATTTTGTGAAAAAAAAGGCCAATTTATCCGTTATATTCCATTTTTAAAATTATTTTCCAATTTTGCCCCTGACTGTTTTTTTATCGTTATGACGGAAAAAATGGTAACACCCCCAGTCCGTTATTTATAACGGTCCTCTTTAAACCTTGCTCTAAATCTCTAATTATATATTAAGAGCCGATTGGGCCTAACTTTTCAGGCTCAATCCCAGTCAGATTAGTTATAAGCCTATAATCAAGCCCAGTCCTGCCCCAGTAGGCCTATAAATTTAACCCAGCCTAGCCCAATGAGGGCCACGCTTAAAGGCCCATCAGGCCATACCCCTACCCAGGCTCTTTAAAAAATGGTATTTATGTAACACCCCCCTTGCAATTTGAAAGTAATTAGTAATACCTTCCTATTCTTTCAAACTTTAAGAACCACCCTTGGATTCTTGAAATCCATGGCCGAGGATACGACTCCCTAAAGGGGGCAGAAAAAGGGGCTCTTGAGCCTGACCCTTTAAAAAATGGTGTCTTTGTAATGCCCCCCTTGTAATTTGGAACTAGTTAGTAGTACCCACCTATACTTTCAAAATTTAGGAATAGTCCCATGACCTAGTTTAATTCAGTGTTTTAAAACTTGTCGAGTCAACTCAAAACTCAACCGAGTTGACTTGACTCGGCTGAATTTCAAGTTGACTCGAAATATACTCGAATCGAATAAACAACAGATTTGGTGCCTTGTTTTTTGGGTAAAAACAACGCACCAAGTCTGTTGTTTTATAATCAATGCACCAAATAAGTTTCTAGAACACTTTGTCAACACAAACTCAACCAAATCTTATGAATTATGCTTATAAAAATATGATATTTATATATTAATATTAATATATGTATATAATATTAGTATATTACTCGAGTCAAGTTCGAGTCTTCGAGTTAACTCAACTCGGTAGACTTTCGAGTCGAGTTTTTGAATTTTCAAACACTGGTTTAATCATCATTCGAGTCGCGTTAAAACATGTCATGCATCATCTGCTTGATAATGCACCTATTAAAGGACCTAAATATTGCAAATCAAGTGAATCACCCCTAAACTAGGTCATGGGGCGGGACTTCCAAATAGGGGTATTATTATATACTTGCTAATTTTCAGAAAAAAATTTAGATGCAGAGGAATTTGGATGCAATCGATGCAGAGGGCTCTCTTGTCTGTCTGTATGGATGTTTGGCCAATCCCTAAGTGGACCTACAAACCAAAAATCAGCCTGATTAGTGATTTCAAAGCTTTGGATCCTTGTACCCAAATAATGGTAAATAATGCTCAAAATCCTACATTTAAAATCAACCCATGAAAATGACTTCAACCAACGCTTAGAAATCACAGATCAAGTTGATTTTGGGTTTATAGTTCCACCTACGGATTGGCCAAACATCTATACGGTCAGTGTCCTCGAAGAAATTGCCACGTGGCTTGTATTGTGGCTGGTCAGGTAAGATTTACTCATTTTTTTGGGTACACTAACCGCATAGATGTTTAGCCCACCCCTTGGTGAATATACATTCCAAAAATCAGCTTGATTGATAATCTCTAGCTGTTGGATTTGGTACCCAAAAAAACATGCAAAAAAAAAAAAAACAAAAAACAAAAAACAGAAAAATGTTTGAATCCAATTGCTAGAATCAATCCAAAAAGTGCTAAAATCTATGGCTAGAGAAAACCAATCAGACTGATTTTTGGAATATATTTCCACCGGGTGGGCTAAACATCCATGCCATTTGTGGGCCCAAAGAAATGAGCTATGTGGGGCCACGGGATCCCTCTGCATCGATTGCATCCAAAGTCCTCTGCACCAAAATGAACTTAAAGGGTCTGTATATTGCATTCAAATGAACTCGAGCATGGGCATGTTCGAAAAAAAAAACAAAATAAAAATAAAAAGTTATGTTCCGCCAATTTTTCTGACTAATGTGACCCATTATAATGGTTGTTAACGGTGACGCCCAAAACCGGAAAAAAAATGAAATATCCTTTGTAACAGCCATTATTTCAAAAAAAAAAAAAAGTTCTTATTTTTTTACTGTTATGAAGGTTTTTCTTTGCAAAAAATATTAAAATAATAATTTTTTTACTCAACGTGACTGATGTGACCCGTTATAACGGGTCATTTAAAACCTTGGGTATAAGTGATCAATCTCAAGGGATTAAGAATTCAAAAGTTTTGACCAAGGTCGAACATCCTTGCTGTGGACCTCATGTTCCTCTATGTTGGATTTCCAGGTGTAAAGTTTGAAAGTCCTCCATCTTTCTCCATAGAGAAATGGAAAATGATAATGTCAGCTGTCATCGAGATTCATGTGGTGCTTGACCATCCGACGGTGTAAACCTAGGATCCTCCTAAGCTTTACAAAAAAAAAAACACAACTCTAATGGAATCTCACTGGCAAGTCGGTGTGACGCTGTACAAACTAAGTCATGGGGCCCCGGAGGCAGCTGTTGCAGCTGTATGCGGGTTGGTGATGGAGCGGACGGAAGTGACCAAAAGAAGAAGAAAGACAGAGCTCCCTGAGTTTGCCCACAACAAAACCGCGTACTAAAATCTTTCATTGCGTACACGGATTGGGTCATGAGAAGATACTTTTTTGCCAACTGTGCTACCGAACCTTCCAAGAACATCTCTCTTCCCTGGGCTTCCTCCACTGCTATAAAATGAAATACTACCCAAACATCCATCTCACTTCAAAACTTCATTCAACATCCACATCTCTTCACAACTTCTCAAACCTCAGCACTCAATGGCGGCTTCTTCTTCTTCTTCTTCTTCTTTTACATCCGTTCCATTAATGTTGCTGGTTTCTCTATTGGCTACCACTTTAATGGCTGCCTCTGCTGGTAATCTCTACCAAGATTTCGACGTCACTTGGGGCGACGGTCGTGCCAACATACTCAACAATGGGGAACTTCTTACTCTTTCCCTTGACAAAGCCTCTGGTTCAGGCTTCCAGTCCAAGAGGGAATACCTCTTTGGGAGGATCGATATGCAGCTCAAACTCGTTCCTGGCAACTCCGCCGGCACTGTCACCGCCTACTATGTAAGTGGTGTTTCTTGTCTCCCTTCTCATCTTTCAACTATATATAGAAACATTAGTAGTAGTGTTCCTATAACTAAAATATTCCGCCATAACTTGACTATGTTGTCATGCAGTTATCGTCTCAAGGGCCAACCCACGATGAGATCGATTTTGAGTTCTTGGGAAACCTGAGTGGAGATCCTTACATTCTTCACACCAATGTGTTCAGCCAAGGGAAGGGGAACAAGGAGCAGCAGTTTTACCTGTGGTTCGATCCCACCATGGACTTCCACACCTATTCCATCCTGTGGAATCCCCAACGCATAATGTAAGAACCCATTACCGCCAAAAACTGCATATTGAATAATTTTTATATGACCCATCTAGGTTTAATCCTTTTATATATGTTTCTCTTAAACCTCCTTGGTTAATTTCTTCTCTCGTATCAGCTTCTCTGTGGACGACACTCCAATCAGAGAGTTCAAGAACTCAGAGTCGATTGGCGTTCCCTTCCCCAAGAACCAGCCAATGAGGATTTACTCCAGTCTCTGGAATGCTGACGACTGGGCCACAAGGGGCGGCCTCGTTAAGACTGACTGGACCCAAGCTCCCTTCACCGCCTCCTATCAGAACTTTAATGCCGACGCCTGTGTCTGGTCTTCAGGAGCCTCGTCTTGCAGTTCTACCTCATCCGCGTCCAGCAACAACGCCTGGCTCTCGCAAGAACTGGATTCCACGGGCCAAGACAGGATGAGATGGGTGCAGAAGAATTACATGATCTACAACTACTGCAGTGACACAAAGCGCTTCCCCCAGGGCCTCCCTCCAGAGTGTGCAACCAGTCAGTCCTAGAGAGGGACAGAGATTCCAAAATCTATAGACCACCATGGCTTCTGAGCTATTGTCAATTGTCATTCATTTATTATTTGCTTCTTCTGTGTGAATTGCACGCCCAAATTCTTTTATTCATCACAATTCAATTGTCACTCAAACATCAGGAATGATTATTCTCTTCCCATGTAATATAGCAATTTTATATAATATATAACATACAAGGTCTCTCCCGATTGCATTCTTCAAACGGAGCTCGACTACTTCCCTACTATTTCCCACTACAGATGTAGGTGAGCTTCATGTGAATCTAAGAGATTATACCATTATGTTTCTTTCTTAAGTTAGAAACAATCCACATATAACACAGAGAAGGCTAGCTATAAGAGGCAAAAATCGAAGAGATTATACCATTATGTTCTTTCCAAATTCCCCAACATGGGATTTAAGACAGAATTTTCCATAGTATTTCTTCCCCTCTTATTGATAGTTGAAAGCCAAAAGTTCAAGGATGTGCTGGAGATGATTTTCCTCCAAATGATATATCATATTTAGGTATATATGTTAAGGTTCAATAGAAATCCAGTTACTGTTGGGTTCAATAGAAGACAAAAAAATTCCCTTTCCAGATCCCATTCAACTCAACAGAAAGTCCACCCAACATAAACTTTCTACATGCCCTACAACATGGCATGCAATATCTTTTAAAATGACATGCTGATCCACTAAGTGAAAAAAAAACTCTTCCATACTACATAATTAACAAAGATATGGACGTGAGTGTCGCTATCTGACACAAAATACTAAGTGTCAGACATATCGATACGTCGATATAGTTTATTTCATATGTTGAGAGATTTTTTTTTTCCATACTTTAGTTCTTGTTATACATTAAAATCATATAAATAATAGCTGAAACAAAATGATTGAATAAATCAAAATTTGTTTGTATAAGTGTGTCAGCATGTTTCTGGCTCGAGTACAACATAGTGTCCAACACGGTCTAACAAAATGGAGCGTTCTTGTTACATAGCTTCCATATGATCTGTCTCTAAGCTATAACAGGTTCTTGTTATCCCATTCCATCATTTCCAAGAACAACTTCGTTCCACGAAATACAAATGCACCACAGCAAATGAAAATATGCATAGAATCAAGGAAAACACTAATTCATTACATGGAAGCACACGCACGGGGAAGTCATTCTGTAGTGACAAGAGCTGAATGAAACACTTCAAGGTGCTTCACAGCAGCAGCTATATTCTTTTGTCCTCAATAGTTAAAGCGACAAGAGCTTTATCATGCACAAAGAAAGGAAGTTTTGAGATCCCTATTTCACCTAAAAATGCATTAACTGCATACCATGACTCTTCCTGATTGAGTTTAAGAAAGTACAGGAGGTAAGTCTTGGCAGCTTCTCATGGTATCCAGGATGGGCTCCAACAACTATGTTTAGCCATTTCAACCAGCATACCATGTCTAATATCTGCTGGGTTGTAGCCCAAACAATTTAGTAATGCCTGCCCCGAAAGCTTTCCCTAGTATATATAAATCAAACTTCAGATCAGAAACATGTTGATCATGGATCAGAGTTGAAACACGCTACCTATTTCACAGGGTAGCTAATGAGCTCCCAAATCCGGAAATGAATTGCTTAGGGAAAATGCTAAAGATCCAATTATCATGTCCGCATAGGTGAGGAACAGGCTGGGATAAAGCCTCTCCTACAAAAGCGTCCTGGTTCAAAAGACCCTTGTCCAAATGGGGTCGTGCTTAAATATATATCAACTAAAATCTACAAAATCCATATGGTTATAATCTCATGGTTATCTCTGTTAAACTTGATGCGGTTTTACCTTTGGTGAAAAAATGTCTAGTGAGGGTTAGCAGAATCAATGGAGATAGGTTTCAATTTGAACAAGGCATATTAAATTTTCTTGCCATTTCACCTTTTGTTTCGAATTACAGAGTTCTATAGGTCCCCTTTTCAGAACGAAGCATGCATAACCCAGAAAAATGAAATATAGAAAAAAGGTAATACCGCCACTCTTTAAAGAGCATAAATGCTATATTTGTCTTCCAAGAAACATTTGAGCCTCACAAGTAGCTACATCATCTTCCAACAGTGCAAGGGTCCTGCAAATAAAGAACAATTTCTTTAAAGAAATACCCTCCATGATTTATAGACGACAATAAAATTTCAGTTTCGTGAGGAATTGAAACCTCAAGTATTTGAAGAGAATATGTCAGTCTGGAAACTACCTTGTAAGTGTAAGCGAGAACTTTGGATTCCTTCTGTAAATTTGACCTCTTCTTCTCTACTCCAGTCATACACTCAGAGAAATATCTCCTATTGCTGCAAGAAAATGAAATCCATTTACGCAATAAGATCATCTTATTCGATACAGAATTTTGAAAAGAATAAAAGGATACGCAGCATGGAGGGGAAAAGATGCTCACCTACTCATCTAGTCATCTTAGTATCTCTTATACTCAACAAACTTGCTGCATTTGCAATAACCTTCACAGACGCAACTGCATTTGGTGTTAAACTCTTTTGCGCCAATCCTACATTTTATAGTATCTTTCTGATTCTTATTGCGGCAATTATTGACAAACAAAAAGTTCCCACTACTGCTTTTAGAGATTGAAGGTCGAAAGATAAAATATACAGACATTTAACAGAGAATGGAAACGAAGAGGAAAAGGATTGAAGAGAGAGAGAAACTCTAACCTTGCAAACTGTACTCCATTGCCTTTTGGCAGAGAACGGATGCAACAATTTCGGCTGACTGAGTCTTAGTTTGGGATTAGGTAGCAAGAGTATGCAAATGTGCGACCCTTGAGGCGTGTATTCGAACTGGCACATCTTTCCCAGCCGCGTCGAATTGAAAGAAAATCCAAGCTTTTACTTCTACAATTCAAGCACCATCAAAACCATCTACAAGCTGTTTGTTAGCACTTTGAGCGAAGAAGATTGCAGTTTACGCGCAGGTATTGATTTTGAAAACCATGTTTTGTTTATTTCAGGTATTTCTTCAAACACCCGGCGATCATTGCCGGTATTGTTCCATCCTTACTAAGTTTCAGAACAGAAAAATAAATACCTCAGAAGTTGGAAGGCAAGGAATTTGTTTGGATCGCCCAAGCTGACAGTTCGGTTAGTGCCGGACCAATTACCGGAATCTTATTAGGAGATAATCTCTGGTGCATGCCAAGGATGGCTCCGTTGACAGAGTTTAAATGACAGGATTCTGTACAGGGACACAATATAAGCCACGTGGCACACTCTTAGAGGAATCTGACCGTATGGACGTTTGTCCAATCCCTTGGTGGACCGACAAACCAATGATCCTCACCGTCCAAGGTCCAAATGATTACCGCATGTTAAGGAACCCAAACCAAAAATATACCCTGATCAGTGATTTCTAAGTGTTGGATTGAAGTTAAAATCAGCCTGATTTAAAATCTTTGGATTTTTGTACCCAAACAATGCTCAAATTCGTATGGTTAAAATCAACCCATGAAAATAACTTCAATCCAACGCTTACAAATCATTGATAAGGTATATTTTTGGTTTGTAGGTCCTCCTAGTGATTGGCCAAACATCCATACAGTCAGTGTCCTCTTAAGAATGTGCCACGTGGCTCATATTGGCTGCAGTCAGCGGCGTCACCGACTATATATATTACAAAGGTTTACTTATGAGGTAACGGGGTTGATTGATTGTCTTGCCACCTCGATCACTGTTCCTCAATCATTATATCTTAGTGACTAGGGAGTCATGCATCTTACCTGTGGCAGCACTTTACACGTGGCACACATTTAAAGAACACTGATGGTATAGATGTTTTGCCACAAATTTCTATCCATTGTATTAGTCTTTTTCTTGGATTTGTTTTTAGTATTAATATGTAGCAGCTGCTCAAGGTGCATTTTTGGCCAATGACACCACCATGGACAATGTAATCATTGCTCTTTTAAAAGTGGTTTATGCACGATTTTAATTAACCTCTTTTTATTTTTTTTGCCAACAATGAATTTTGGCACCATTGATGATGGGTCATATTATGAACCACGTGGCACACTTTTAGAGACCACTAACCGTATGGATGTTTTACCCATCCCTAGTTAGACTTATATATCAAAATTCATTGTGATTAGTAATTGGGTTGGGCTCCGTTGACAGCCATAAAATGACAGTAATTGTGATTCTGTATAAGACACAATTATGTGCCACATGGCACACTCTTAAGAGGACTCTGACCGTATGGATGTTTGTCCAATCCTAGGTGGACCTACAAACCAAAATTCAACTTGATTAGTGATTTTTAGACATTGGACAATTGCGATCAACTGATGAAAATAAGTCCAATCCAACGTCTAGAAATCACTAATCAGGCTGAATTATGGCTTGTAGGTCCACCTAGGGGTTGGCCAAACATCCATACGGTCAGAGTCCTCCAAGAATGTGCCACGTGGCATATATTGTGTCCTGTATAGAATCTTGTCATTTTAGGTCTGTCAACGGAGCCTGACCAATTTATATCCATTGAATTAGTCTTTGGGTCGGGCTCAGGAAACCCAAAAAATGAGCCCCAAAAGCGTTCCTTTTGTGGGCGGTAGATGGGGGACAAATCCGACGGCCGAGAAAAGGAATATGAATGCGCACACACCCAAGCCGAGCCGAATGACATCCGTCGTTTGAGGCTCATTTAATAGGTGTCCACGTGTCAACCGACGACTTGCCTTAACTGCAACAAGCGCTTGTTCTCTTCCTTCGCTGCAAGCCTGCAACTTTCTCTTTCCCTCCCCCGTTTTCATCTCTTCTCCATTATAAAAGAGGAAAGACCATTTTCGAAGAGGAAAAACCATATTTGAAGAGGAAATAAACTCCACAGCAACTTTGGTTTTTGTCTCTCTCATTCCGTCTGCAACTGAAGTGAAGAGGTTTCATCTCTCGTAAAAAAAAAAGACATTTGCAGGTGTCTCTCTCTAGATTTTCTGGGTTCGTTTTGATTGAAATAATAAGGGTGTTGCTGCTGTGAGACAGTCAATTTAAAAGATGTTGTGAGACAGTCGATTTTGAAGACCAAATGCTTCTTATATAATCACTTTAGTGTCTCATCGATATCCTTTTCTTGTGGGCCATTTGGACGGCTAAGATCGATTAATGAGCATGTATGCATCTATGATCAGAAGATAGGAAACCTTGTTGAAATAAAGATGATCACTACTATAGATCATAAACCGAATTAGCTTCTCTATGAATAAGACCAGAGTCCATAGCATATGGTGAAGTGAGAGCATTGCACAAAGACTTGTATGCATCAACATAGAGTTTGAATTTCTCTTCTGCCATTGCCTATTCTCTAAGAACATAGCTAGTAAAGCAATCTTGTAAGCATCAAAAGAAAATGATGTCCCATAGAAAGCATAAAGCAAATTTTACAAAAGAAAACAAATATTGCCGATATGCAATCTCCTCTCGAGTTAGAAACTACGTTAGTTTCATGATCCTCAACAGGCATCTCCTCTAGAGTTAGAAAAGGCTTGGGAGGCATTTGCAGGTGTTCTACAATCCCTGATAGCATTGTACAACTCTGGTCATGGAAGGATGATCAATGGGCTTTAGATGTATGCACCATGGTGCAACTATAATCTACTTTGCTATTTCCTTTTAGTTCTCTGTGGCATCTCCTATTTCTATGTTTTCTCCTTGATTGAGTCGGTCATAAACCTATGATGGGAAGTAAATTTGGCTTAGGTTCTTGACAAATGTATTCAGCTTCCCCATTTCTAGAACATGGGAGAGAGAGATAAAGTTGCAGGCTTGCATCAAAGAAGACTTAGAAGAGACGGAGGAAGTGATGGATTTGAGGCATGCTGCAGTGAAGACAAGTCCTTGGCTGACACATGGACACGCATTGAATGCGCTTTTGTTGGATCCTCAAACGATGGATTTCATTTAGCTCGGTTAGTCTCGGCGCATTCATATTCTTTTCCTTGGCCGTTCGATTCATTCCTCATCTGCTTTTGAGGGTCATTTTTGTGGGTCTTCTGAGCCCAACCCTTTGTCTTTTTCTTGATTTTATTTTTAACCGTGGATTTTGCTCATTGTGATCCAAAGGGTAGAAATCACTAATCTGGCTTACTTTTGTTACATAAGTCCGTTTTAGGTATGGACCAAACATCCATACGGTATTGGCCCCTAATAATGTGCCACGTGGTTCACATTTTGAGTCCGACGTCAACTTTCCATCGTCATCTCTAAATTTTCGTAAGAGTTTAAATGCCACGGAGGATGCAATAATTACTTGCACACATTTGAGTTGAAATGTGAAATTGTTGAAGTACAAAAAAAAAAAATTCAAAAAAACTGAAATAAATTTTTTATTTTATTTTTTGTAAGATTGAATGAGCTGCATAGGGACGTGTGCTTGAGGGTGTCGTGTTATTTGACACCAAAAAGCCGTCCGTGGATAAATTGAAAAACGACTCAAGCCAAATCTCTTCGCCTCAGGCTCGGCTAAGAAGTTGAGTGTACGAACTGTAACTATCCAGCTTGTTGTGCCCCGAATCATTGGCTTGAGTCGTTTTACCGTCGAATTATAGCATTATTTAGGGCACAAAGAACCAAAGGTTTGAAATGATTAGTGCAGCTGATTTTTGGAGTAAAACTTTGATGACAGGGCACAATATGAGCCACCTGGATTACTATTAGAGGACTCTGACCGTACAGATGCTTTTCAAATCCCTAGTTGGACCTACAAACCAAAAATCAGCTTGATCAGTGAGTTCAATCCTCTCAAATAATGGTCAATAATGCTCAAATTTTCACGGTTAAAATCAACCCATGAAAATAATTCCAGTCCAACGCCTAGAAATCACTAATCAGGCTGATTTTTGGTCTATAGGTCCACCTGGGGATTGGCCAAACATCCATACGGTCAGAGTCATCTAAGAGTTTTCCACGTGGCTCATATTATGCCCTGTCATCAAAGTTTTACTCTGATTTTTGGTACGTAGGTACCTGAGGATGAGCCAAACATCCGTACAGTCAGTGATCTCTAAAAGTATGCCACGTGGATTGTAATGTCGTCCATCATCAACATTTTTTTTTGAGGACGGACTCCGTCAGCAAAGTTCTACTCTAGTTGGGATAGAGTGATAAACATCCATACGGTCAGCGATGAGTAAAACTTCTGTCACAACTTTGTGACAGATACTTTGTCACAACGCACAATACGGTGCGAGCCATGTGGCACAGTCTTAATGGACAATTACCGTATAGATGTTTGTCCAGTCTGTCGGTGGACCTGTAACCAAAAATCAGCCTGATTAGTGATTTCTAAGGTATTCGATTGAAGTTATTTTTATGGGTTTATTTTAGCGGTAGAAATTTGAGCATTATTGAGCGTTATTTGGGTGCAAAGATCCAAATATTGTAAATGATTAATCAGGTTGATTTTTGGTTTACAGGTCCACCGAGGGACTGGCTAAACATCCATACGGTCATCAAACACTAAACGTATTCCACGTGGCTTATATTGTGCGTTGTGACAGAAGCTTCTGTCTCAACGTTATGACAGAAATTTTACTCTGTCAGCGATCTCTAAGAGTGTGCCACGTTGGCCATACTGCGGTACGTCATCAAAGTTCTTCGCCCTTTCTCCCGAGAACGTTTAAACGGTCGTCCAGCGATCAATCAATCAAACAGGTAAAACTCTCTACGCAACTCCCATCCTCTTCTGCTCCGCAATTTCCCCTCGCATGTATCCGTTTCGAAATTAGGGTTTTGCAAGATCACTTGCTATCAAGTCGATCGAATTCGAGCAATTTTGCAGATTAACTATTGTTTCTTCGCTGAATTTTTCAGTGCTGAAGGTCTCGTTGTATTTTCAAATAGTTGACATGGCTGCCAGCTCGGGTTCTTCAACCGCCCCCTTTGATCCAGAGTTGATTCTCTCTCATAAATACCCTGAGGTCAGGTTCTTTTCTAATTTTCACCATCTTACGTAAGAGCTGTGTTTGATAAAATTCTGAAGTTTTACTAATAAAATTCTCCTCTTTATGATTTTGTTGGTTGGGCTCTGTGTTGACTAGGAGTGTTTTGGTTTCGGCGTTGCTTTGATCTTTTTTCTTGTTTGATTTTTTTGTTCTCGCTGTAGAATCCATCACCAACACCATGCTTATATCCACATTATTGACCTTGAAATATTGAGCTTGAATTGATTTACCGCAGCTTTAACATGTGAAATCAATGGGCTGTTTGAACAGACCCAATATGTAGTTAACTATTTTTAGTGTGGCACCAATTGCATTTTGGGATTAAATGTACTAGGGCAATGTACACTTTGCACCTCATTATTTGGGTGCCTGCAAATTACCCCCAAATGGCCCTAAGTTCATGACCTTGCTTGCGGGTGTACTTTCTTAATTATTTGCTGAATGAATTGCTTTCTTTCATTTCATTTAATTCTTTCTTTTTGTTGCATAAACGGGATGCGTTGCAGACGACATTCACCTATACTGAGAGGTAGAGTCCTCGAGAAGCTTAATTGTCATATTTTCCTGGGGATTCACTTTCACATCATTAGCTTATGCTTCCTCTCATATTTGCTAGTATTTGTTGGTTTTATGTTGACATCTTATCTCTTTCTTAACAGAGATGTAGCGGTCTATGCCCTTGGCATTGGAGCATGTGCAGGGGATGCCTTGGATGAGAAAGAACTGAAATATGTCTACCACAAAAATGGGCAGCCATTCATCCAGGTCTTGTGAATCTATTGTAGCTGTTTCACTATAGATAGATCATCATTGTTGTGGTTGGAATGATGTTTGGAAGTGAAATACTTAGTTAGAATCTCATGACTGAAAGCTACATTAATAAACACATCATGAGGGATGAATTATCTATGTCCCACTTTTATTGATGCTGCACTAGGCTGGGTGGAAGTTTTTTAATTCTTCCCCTTGCACTTTGAAGTATCAGACAGCATTTGCTTACTATTTATCCTGTCGGGACTCAGGATTTTTCGTGGATTTCTTCTATGTAGTTGTTATGGATTGTTATGTGCAACCTTGTTTTCACAGAAAAAATGTTAAAGATTCTACAGTATTTTATGCTCTTAGATGTTATTCTGAAGTCCTTTCTCTGTGGGCCCTTGTTTATTTTACCATCAATGAAATCAGCATTGGATGAACCAGAATGTTCTACATTTTGCAAATACAAGTGTGTGATGCTTTTATCATTGAGTTGTTTAATTTTCAGGTCTTGCCAACCTTTTCTGCTCTATTTACTCATGGAGCTATAGGGAAGATTAATGAGCTACCTGGGTTTCAGTAAGTACTTACTGCATCTAAGAAGGATCTCCTATCATCTTTCACACATGCATGTTGTTAGCCATCTTTTTCTCCCATTCATTTTCAAACAAATGTACTCTATGTATGAATTCATAGTTTTACTAGATGATAAGCTCCTTTTTAAAATTGAGTATTGTATGATCTGGTCTGAAGTGAAAACTTATGTGTATCTGTGGCTTTTGTTTTTACCAGATATGATCCAAGGCTTCTATTGCATGGCCAACAATACATAGAAATCTACAAGCCATTTCCTTCGAGTGCCTGTGTAAGACTTTTGACCAAAATACTTGGATGTAGTTGCAGGATTTGCCTTCCAACAATTATTTGAATGTGCTTTCATATTCACTTCTTCAACTCTTTCTGGGCTTTGCTTTAAATTATTAAAGGAAAAAAAAAAGCTTTCTGAGCTAATATAAATTTGGTCTGAAAATTTGTATATCTTATTGATGATGGGTCTCCATTCAAGAGAGAAAAGAGGAGTTATTAAACTCTTCAACTCACTTCTTCAACTCTTTCTGGGCTTTGCTTTAAATTTCTAAAGGAAAAAAAAAGCTTTCTGGGCTAATATAAATTTGGTCTGAAAATTTGTATACCTTATTGATGATGGGTCTCCATTCAAGAGAGAAAAGAGGAGTTATTAAAGGTTTCTGACATCATATACGAGTTCCACATGAATTCTTAACAAAATATTTCCTTTATTGCCTTTGCTTTCTTTTTAATAATCGTTTTCTAATAGTAGTAGGTAGGTCAGTTGTAGTATGTTTCGACTTTTTAGTAGTGATTGAGCCTGTAAATACATGTATATAGAAGACCCACAAAGAGTTATAAATGAATTTATTGCTCGAAGAGCTTTGAAGTCTTTGTTGATGGTACCTTTTCCATCTTTCTTCTCTTGGTGGTGCAGATTCCACTAAGCCTTCTTGTATGGTGTCGATTTCAGAAAACCTTCTCTCTTTTTCTATTCTTCTTCCTCTCTTTTAATTTTCTTTATTATTAGGATTAGTTAGACTGATCTAATCTAGTAGGATCATTCTTGCAGTCCTACATGAATTTTGGTATCAAAACGAGTTTTGTTCCTAGTATTCGCTTCAAACACCGAACATTGTTGTGAAGTGGTACTTCACTTCCACCTGAGCCATTCAAGAGTTTTCCCTTGCAGAGATTTCATGAGCAGCACAAGCTTTCTCCTTTGCTGTCACCCTTGAATTACTTATTTCGGAAAGTTTGCTTTGCTGCAATTTGATATCTTTTGCTAGGACTTCCACTGCAATTTGATCATGGCTAAAAATCATGGTTTCAGCCGTCAGTTCATTCGTGCCAAGACATTGTGAAAAAAAGGAGATATTGGGTTTTCTCGAGCAAATCAGTGTCAACCCGAGACAGTATGTTTCAGTCCTTGCCAAGACCGAGATGACATGGGCAAATCAACTTGGTCTCGGCTGAGACTCTAAACCATGGATTTAATTGCTCACCGCCATGGAAATCTTTGTCATGACAATTTTTCGCTTCGTCTTGGTTTCTCACCATGGTAGCCTTAACAGTGACGACTCCTGTTGTGTATTGTCAAGCCCATGGCCCAAATCTAGCCACTAGGTCATTAAGCCTAAAAACTATGCCCGTTTGGCCCATCTCACTAAAATTAAAGAAGAAGAAATTAGTACTGGAAGTCGTACTAATGGTGTGAGGATGACCTAAAAACAACAAAAATATCTGTTGATCAGATAAGCACAACCAATGGAGCTAATGCAAATGCTAAAGGTGGACATGCAATGATGAAAACAATGAAAACGAGGGTGGAAAAAATTCCAAGGAAGTGAATAACTGAGTCAACCAACCTCCCAAATATAGAAATATTCCCCAAGGAATGGTCAACAGCTTTTTAAAACTTTTTGAGCACCATTGGGAGAGCAAAACCATTTTTCAGTGCACAAAATGGTCCCCAGGCTATGAATGATAATAATTAGTACAGTCCGATGATTACAATATATGGTATAATGGTGGAGATCAGAAAGTTCGTGTGAAAGTTTTCTGATTTCTACTGAAAACTTAATCTTGATGCATTCTTGGACGGATTAATGTGCATGAACGATTATTTTGATTGGTACCATATATTTGACGAACTTGACTTACAGTTTGCTAAGACCAAACTCAAGGGTCCAGCATGAATTTGGTGGCACAACATTGAAGAGCAGTTCTAAAAAATTGGATGACCATCTATCTACGCGTGGGAGGAGATGAAAGAAAGGTTAAAGGAACAATTTCTTCCCGTCGACTAAGAACAAACTTTATTTGAAATTCTATTTTACCTCAGGGGTAGCAAATTGGTGAATCAATATACCGATGTGTTCCTGGAATTCACAAGAATCAATAGATTGATGGAGTTCGATGAGCAACAAATCGTCAAATATAAGGATGGATTGAAGCCACAAATCTGACGAGATATGGTAGCCATATGCACATGGACTGTTGAAGATGCCTATTAGATTGCCGTTAAGAGTGAAGAGCAATATAAGTAGTTCAGTGCGCAAAAACTAGTGTTTAGAATCAATGGAGTATTAATGCATCAGTCAATTCAGTTGTTGCTCACAGCTTTAGGAGTGTACCCACTCCAAGTCCTACCAATCGGAATGTTGCTTCTACCTCAGGATGAAATTTATCAAGGGTAAATCATTTGCAGCAGATCAAACATAAGAAAATTGAGATCAAGTGCTACAAGTATAGAGGAGTTGGACACGTAGCATAGGATGTTTTGAATAAACATCAAAATCAATGTAAATGTAACCTGATATGGCGAAACATTATGGCTTTTTGAAGTTTCTTTGACCGAATTTTCTTAACAGATACTGTATGAGTTCCAATTTATCATATCCGAAAAGACTTATAGAAGTATTTTTGCACTAGTGTTTTTAAAAGCGCATGGCATATACAAGGTAGTTTGCCTCCGTGAGCCTCAATTTTTTTTTTCAAAAATGCTCTAAAAATTCTATGAAAATTATAACAAATAATTAGAAAAAAGGAATCAACTTTAGAAATAAAAAGAAAACATCACTGAGTAACATTTCTGAGCCAAATACTTGATATATCTTGTTATCGTCAACATTGAATAGTTAAAAACTATATGCATATCAATAAAAATAAGATGATCAATTAATTAGTAGTAGTCAAACATTGATAACTTTAAAGATAATAAGTCACAAACCAAGTCATAATTTATAAATCATAGATTCATAACCCAAGATAAAAATTTAACGACCTAATCTTAATCCAGTTTCCATAGTCCATACAACCAATCAACCATAATCCATAGTTCCATACAACCATAATTATATAGAGGAAAGCGAAGTATACTTTGATTAATTATATGGATTTGAACTGTTTTGTTGCAAAAAATTTGTAGGAAGTGAGAGAATTGAATCGGATGAGAAATGAGAGCACAATATTTAAATCTCTTACAATGGGAAAACTAGGGCAAAAGCAATGGATTTTGAAATTTCTCCCAAAAAGAGGTAGAAGATGATATATATCATCTTCATTTTTTATTATATTTTAAATAAAACATGATTTGGTTTGGTATTATGGGAACAAAAGTAAGAAAAATAAAAAATAAAAAAAATTAGCAGTTTAATATCCAATTGACCTAATTACCATGCATAGTTGAGGCTTAAGCCTCAAGGCAATTGCTCCTCGAGGCTTATGCCTCAACTGGGTGAAGCTTAAGTCTCAAGGCTTAATCTGTACACCTCGCCTCGAGGTGTATGTCTCACAAGCCTCGAGGTGTGCCTTCAAAACACTGTTTGGCACTATAGGTTATTATTTTTCTGATCATTCTCTGCATTTCTAGATTTGAATTTCACACAAGGTCCATTAAGATAGTCCTCCTTGCTTTTCCCAGAATCAACTAAGATCTTTTGAATCATGAAAATCTATTGCATTTATGGATGTCTTTTCTTCCTATAAAACGTCAATGACACGAGGAATGTATACGAGATTTATGTTTGTACTATTTCTTCCAGCTCAAAGATAAATCATCTCGACCTTAATGTATGTGTGCATGTGGTAGCTGCACTTTTGGCCTTGAGTTAGTAAATTTTCTAAGTCCACAATTAATTTTCTTTTTAAATATTTTTATCAACCATCTGGCTCTTTAGAATTGTTTCTTAACATTTTTTTTTTTGCCATTTGTTTCATTTAGCTAGATGGACTTATTGTACCGTTATGTTGTTCATTCAGATACAAAATAGAGCAGTCATTGCAGGATTGCATGATAAAGGTTTGTTTCTTGAAAAACTATTATTGCATAGAATTTTCAATATTGTATCCTCTTACAATGTGGAAGACTGAGTTGAGGTGATTTACACCACTAGAATTCAGTTGTTTTCGCTTACTCTATTTACCTTGCTCAAAATGCTACTGGTGTCAAGCTAATTTATGCATACCATGAGTTGGAAAGAGTGGGGTGTTGCAAAAATGGTCTCTAAATCTACCAACCAGGTTTCTTTTGGTACCCCTTTTCCCCTCCCCACTTCACACTCCAAGGGATAAAAGAAAAGAAAAGGCAAAAAAGAAAAAAAAAGTAGTCTATGTTTTCTGGATTCCAAATTGAAAGTTCCCCTTTGCTCCATAGAAGTTACTGGAAATGTATTTGACTTGAAATATGAGCCTAATGTTTATGACTGTCGATGATAGCATTCATAATTCCTGATTTTCGGTTACAGCTAGAGTTTTTTGTAAGCTGATATCTGATTTTCCAGGTAAAGCAACTGTTCTTGAGGTTGAAACCACAAGTTATGAGAAAGAGACTGGCGAAGCACTATGCATGAACCGGTCAGTGTGATTTTTAAATAATCCAATGGTTCTTAAAGCAACAATAGAGTTAACAAATTAATCTTACGTTGCATCTAACTGAGCAGGATGACCGTTTATCTGCGGGGTGCCGGTGGCTTCTCAAAATCATCATCTCCATATTCATACTCAAAGTATCCAGCTAACCAGGTTTTACCTGTTAAAATTCCAAAATGCCAACCCTTTGCAGTGTACGAGGACTGTACCCATCAATCTCAGGCATGTAGAATCTATGTTAGTGTTGTTTAGACATGAAACAGGAAACAGTTATTTTACAAGCATGCTTTGTAGTATCCAAGATATGTCATATATGTTAACTTTATATTGTCTTCCATTTGTCTGTATAATATCAGCTGTTTTTTGTCTTTTTTACTTGTACAATTTTTTGTTGTAATAGAATAAAAAAAAAGAATGTACTTTGCAACCTAGTTATTTGACCATTATAGGAGAAGAATCCCCTACAAGAGCAGGCCAACTAATTCTATGAATAAATAAAAAAGAAGAGTAGAATTTTGATCAGTGATCCAGATAAGAGCTGCCTGTTTGTTGTTAGAGTCCGGATGCATATCTTTAGAAGGTCAGCAGCCTTCCTATCTACTGCAGTCTAAACCTGCTTTTCAATGCCCACTTTGGCCAGACGTCCCATAATCTTGTCACTTCCACCCTAAATATTATCCAAAAAAGTTAACAAATAATGTTTCCTAAACCTACTGAAACTTTGCAGTCCTTAATATACAATTGGAAATCAAATTAATATCTTTTTCATGGTGGCTTGACAATCTATCATTGTGAAACTTCATACAGATACATTCAAAACTCACTGGTCTGTCTCAATGTTGCTAGTTTATACTTTATACTCAAGTTGCTTGTTGACTGACAATCTATCACTGCACAGGCAAAATCAGAAAGCTAACTGGTCTCTCTCAGTCTCGCTGATAATATATAGTCATGTTTTGTGAACATTTCTATATTTTACTGATTTACCATTTATATGTTGTATATGTCCTGCCTCTATTTTGTTAGGTCAGATAGTGAGTATGCTTGTTAAGTTGTTGCCAAGTCATGTTAGCTTCTAGCGTTGGAGTATGCCTGTGAACTTTGGTAATGTCTATGTACTATGCAACTATATGGCAGTAACAATCACTTCATAGTGGGGCAAATTTTATTGAAGTTATCAGGGTTATTTAGTTTTTACTTCTCCTTTTTTTGCAGAATTTTAACAGTACACATCACTTCATATGATCGGACATACGTTGGTCATATGTACTTTTATGCTTGAAAATTCAGCAGAAGTGGTGAGGTAGCCCCTCTTAGCCTTGGGGGTGCTCTGATTTCTTCAAGATAGGCACATGCCTCACTTGCTCTTAGTGTTTAAGACATCCTTGTGAATTTCATACCCATGTCTGCACTTTCCTACAGCTTCCAACCATTATTATTCTTTATTGTGGTCTTGATCATGTAATTTTATTCAGAGTGGTTCCTGTATTTGTCCTTTCTGTATAGATTACTGCATTACTAGTTGTTTTCTTCTCTACAACTGTTATTGTAACAAATGTTCATAAAATATTAACGTTAATGCTATTACGCAGGCATTGCTATACAGGCTATCAGGTGACTATAATCCTTTGCATTCAGATCCTATGATTGCAAAAGTTGCAGGGTTAGTACATCATCGTGTATTGGAGACTTGAGTTGTTTCTCATTTCTTTTATATTTTTTTTCTTCACTTTTTTTTTTGGATAATCACTTTCCTGTAGGACATGTTTCTTCTGCTATAATATTAGTCTGGTTGCCTCACATGGTCACACTTCATTATTGCATTTTCCATTGCCTACTACTGCTTCAATTATCAACAAAAAAAATTCATACTACCATTTCAGCTTATTAAAATTTGGTATCTTCGAATTTGCTCAAAAGAAAAGTTCTCTTATGTTTAATAAATTAGTTGGTGAAAGGATATTCTCAACTAAAATTATCTCTCGTAAGCTATGCAGTGCATTTGCTTCTTCGTTGCATTATTTGTTCGGATGTCATCGTCTAAAAGGAAAATTCCAGTTGTTTTTTATCTCGAACTTTGATTTTTAATACCATGATTAAAAATGATGCAAACTGTCTAAACCCATCAAGATATCACTCCCAAACAACTCCCCTTGGAACCATCCAACCTGTAACTACTAGCACTCTAGCAGCATTATGGCATTTTCCTATGCTATTTCAGAATAAACCCTTGGGCCATCAAACCTGCAACTACTAGCAGCATTATGGCATCTCCCTTTGCTATGTCAGAATACATCAACCCTTGCAACCGTTGAAATTAGGCAGACAATTACCATGTAATTTGCTTGCTACAACAAATTAATACAAACTCTTCTTAATGAACCAAAATGTGATGCCCTAATCTTTTGTGGCTCTATAAAGCATGGTTGATGTAAGATGTGTGTCAACGTGGTAATTTCTGGACTTGCTAATGTGTCAAGGATATTAAATGGAAATAAAAGATGACACTCGGTTTTCTCTTGTCTGTTTGTTCAAAGGTTTTCTCGTCCAATACTGCATGGACTGTGCACACTCGGCTTTGCAGTTAGGGCAATAATAAAATGTCTTTGTAATGGGGAACCAACCATGGTGAAAAGCCTATTTGGCCGTTTTCTTCTACATGTGTACCCTGGCGAGATCTTGATCACAGAAATGTGGCTAGAAGGCTCAAGGTATGATTTCCCCGTTTTGCATTATTAATGAGCATCTATATTGATTATCACTAAGCTCCGAAGATGTTAATCTTCACACTCGAGGGACTTACATTGGAAATGCAACGTGCAGGGTCTTATATCAGACAAAGGTGAAAGAGAGAAACCGGACAGTTCTCTCTGGTTTCGTGGTTCTCAACCGTGTAACTTCATTATTGTGAGTTCTTTAAATTCTAAGACTCCAAGGAGATCAGGTTCATAGATCAATTGTTCGATGTTATGTACTGCAAACGTGAGATTGTGGGTTCAGTCCTAGCTTACCCACCAATAATAATAATTATAAATAAACCGCATAATGCTTCCCAAACCATTGTCAGGCATTATCACCATTCAGTGGAAGCTCTTATTCTTTTCATGACTTATTGGTGATGTTGGTCAAGAACACAAGAATCAAGACTACAGTAGATCTCAATGTGGCACAAGCTCTATAGAATAGTCACTAAACTTGACGACATTTGTTTCTATAAAGGCAATCAAATTGATCATTGGTGGTGTCACTAGGTCAGTGCTGCCCTAATGTAAAATGAGGAACTCTCAAGTCAGAATGTCTGCGTGCCCAGTGTCCATCCATCATTAGCAGGGTCCCTTGAGAAATTTTTGACGCAGCGGAGCGAACACCGCGCCCCAATCTGCTGACGCTGTTAAACAGATCCACAAATGCTTTTGAACAGCGGATTGTGGCACGGTGTGATTGGCCACTGCTTCGCCGCCTCAAAAATTTTCTTGTAGGAGATCCTAACCATCACTCAAATTTTTTTTTGAGGATGACTTCTAGACATTTTCTTGGACCCTCGTCTTTGTTTTTCTGACCATACAAACAAATGCCATAGATCAGATGGTTAGAATTACTTGATTGGGTAATTTCTTAGGCCCTTAATGATCTCTGTGTGGAACCTTTGAACGTTGGGCCTCAACTCCCTGCATGGTCGTGGCTCTTAGATTTGAGAAACTGTTTGCTGGATATGTAATGTGTATAAAGGCAAGGATCTAATCGACGTAGGGAAATTATAATGATACGAATACTTGCCAAGAAACATTAGGTACCTATGGCGAATGACCGTGTGGATGTTTGACCCCAAACCTAGGTTGACCTACAAAACAAAAATAGCATGATTAGTGATTTCTAGCAGTTGGATGTGTGTACCCCAAAATAATGCTCAAATCCCATGGTTGAAAACCAACCCTCGAAAAAGACTCAAATCCGACGGTTAGAAACCACCTACCAGCCTGTGTTTTTGGTCTGTAGTTCCACCTAGGACGGACCAAACATCCATACGGTCATTGTTATCGATCAAGACGCACACCTTCTGCCAAGATGCACGCTGAAGACACATTACCAACCGCAATCTAAGAGTGTGCATGTGGCTTTAGGAGCAAACATGTTTCACCGTTTAAGGGTGTATCAAGATATTGAAATGCTAAAATTTAAGAGAGAGAAATCAGCCTGCTTAGTGATTTCTAAGGGGGCGTTTGATAACAAGAAACAAAATCACTTCTACTGCAAGTTGATTTTTAACCTCCAAAAAAGTCATAGAAATTAAAAGCTTGAGGAGGTGTTCTAATTTTTGAGAAGTACTTTCTCTTTGAAGCTAAAAGCTAAAAAATTTAGCTTCAGTTTTAAGTTGGTTTTTAACTTTTCTAAATTTAAAACATAAACACATCCAAACTAACTTTTTAATTTGTTGGCTTATAAAAGTCAATAAGTTACCTTTTTATCGTGTTGCCAAATGTATCCTAAGCGATTGAAGTTATTTTCATGGAATGATTTTAACGGTAGGAATTTGAGCATTATTTGGGTGCAAAGATCCAAAGGTTGTAAATCACTAATCAGGCTGATTTTTGGTTTATAGGTCTACGGAGGGACGTGTATGCCACATGACATGTATAGACCACTGACGGTATGGGCTGTTTGAATGAACCATCCCCGGGTGGACCTACGACCAAAAATCAGCCCGATTGGTCCTTTACTGGTTCATTTCAACTGTAGATTATAGCATTATTTGGGGTGCACAGATCCAATGGTTAGAAATCACCAATCCAGCTGAATTTTGGTTTGTAGGCCCACTTATTAGTGGGCCAAACATCCATACGGTCAGTGGTCTCTAAGCGTGTGCCGCGTGGCTCATAGGACGTCCGTGAGCAAAGACGTCGGTCGTCAAAGATTTACTTCCCCCTCTCCACTCTTTTAAGTCTTAATTGGCTCATTAGCGTTGAGAGACGGGAGGAGAATTGTTGCAGGGTTCAGATGCCGAGCGAGAACGAAGAGGGGGCACAGGTTAATACTAGCGTCGAGGAGGCGCATGTTATCGCCGATGCCGAGGAGGCGCAAGTTATCACTGGGACTGAGGTAGCGCAGGGTATAGCTGGCGCCGGGGAGGCTGAAATTATCGCCAATGCGGTTCTTCCTTTGCCTCCTCACGCTGTTGAGGACTTGTTATCCATCGGGGTTCGTTTTCTTTTCTCCTCTCGGTTTCTCACATTTGTTAGGGTTTTGATTCTATGCTGACATCTCCCGTGGAATCTACAGTACAGCGTAAACCAACTTATAATCTCAGTTAACAAGAAACCGTACACAAATCTGACGGTTCACCCAGAAAATGGAGTGCTCAGGGTTTCATGATTGTTAGGGTTGTTAGCTTGGATATATTGCTGAAAAATTATATGTTGGCGCGAGCACCATGGAAGTTGGTGGTGGTGCACATGGTATTTCAGGCTTGCCCTGCTGATTTTTCAATCCGGGACGTTGGTTCAATTCGATGATTCGTAACCCCTCGATGAATGAACTTTTCGCCAAACCATCAATGTCACTTTGCTTTAGCTGCTCCAAACTTAGCAATTGCTTGTGCAGTTAATATGACCCGTTGTAGATGAATTTAGGGATGTGACCCAGCTGAGACGTGAGTGAGTCACTGGATGAATGGTCCATATTTACAGTCTGTGGTGGAGTGTAGGGTGTATGGTAGCTGCCCCCATATCTTTTTGTAGAAATATTGAATTCATTCTCTGGATTAGAGTAGTTTGATACTAAAAATGAATTAAATGGAAAATCTGAGGTGCCTGTCGTGAAACCCTTAGGATGATATACGTATGTAATACTAGTAGACATTGCATACATGAGCATAGTGGATCCAACAATTCGCTGTGCCTCACCTAGGACTTAGTCTACATAAAAGAACTCGATGAGTGTAACTATCCAATCTATTGCATTCTTTTTTATGGTTAGAAAGAATAATGCAAGCGTTCCATAAGAAAGCTTATATAACCGATCATTACAATCACCTGACTTGGTCCTTTTTTTGGCATAGAAGATCTCATAGCTGGGACCATTGAAGCATGGGTCCTACCTAACTGTACGTGTGCCGTTTGTAGACCCTCTTCAGTATTTTTATCTGAATGATACCATAGATGTCCTCTACCAAAAATTACTTGATGAAGGATGATTTAATGAGTTTCCGGCATACATTTCTAATATTCATGGAGTTTCTGTCATACTTTTCTGTGCTATAGGTATGTGTTCGATGCATCTTCCGACTGTCTGGGGTTCGTGGGCATGCTCATTCTTGCTCGTTTCTCTCACCATCAATCTTGTGTTCAGCTCTCGAAGAACCAAAAGGTTCCCATGATCATATGGTGGAAAAAGGATACAAAGCAAATGAAAATACAAATGGTCGACATTCTTTTCAGGAATCAGAAAATGATCCTGTATTTTGCAGCATTTGTTTGGGCATATTGCAATTTGCTTATAGCGAAGAGAAAGAAATATTGGTGAAAAGAGATCAAGTTAGTGATATCACAATATCAATTGCCGAACTAGTAAAGCGAGAGGGCCATGAGATTGATAGCTTTTCTTTTGAAATCTCTATACCACCAATTATCTTGGCAAATGAACGCGCTATTTGGTAACATGCCTCTTCTTGGATAATCACTCCATGTATTCTGATTGAAGCTAATGAATTTGAATTTCTTTTGTAGTAAGTGTGTGTTAGATTTCAATGTAGCTAATTCGTTGTGGAAATTAGGTCTGTTATTTATTTTTATTTTTTTTGCTTTTATTCGAAGTATGTTGATATGCTAAAGCTTGTAGTGTTCTTTCTATTTTCGTACTTCAATCAGATGTTTCCGCATTTGTTCTTGAAAAGGAATGCTTTTAATCCCTCTCATCTTAGGATTCCCTAACTTCGAAGAACAGAAAAAAAGAGAAAAAAAAATGCTTTGCATTACACTTTCAGATGTTCATGATCTTTGAATCCTAGTTCTGGGAGGGTCTGTTTGGATGCATCCTAAAATGCAATTGCCGCTATTTTTAATGTGTGCTAACAGCGTTTGTGGTTTCTATGCGGTTGGAGAGCACCCACCTTTAGCCTTGTAATTTATGACATTCTTTGAAAGGATTCACGCTGGTTGTTTGGACTTTGGATGTACCCTAAGATATGTGCTAACTGCTTTAGTGATCTCTATAATTTGAGGGCTTTAATCTTGGGCCTCATAATTGTGTGACATCCACGAAAGGACCCAAAACAGTTGTGGTGCCAACTTGCTGGACAGTTGTTAGTTTTAATTGTTGTTTCTAAGCATTTCATTTTGCAATTTCCATTTTTGTCTCTTCTGGATGGGCCTTAAGATGTCGATCCTGCTTTCCTACTCCCGCTTCGGGACCTCAATACCTTGTAACACATGCCATTGCCACCATGACTGTTTTTACTATTTTCGAATCTAATTGTTTTTACTGTTTTTACCATTATCTTTAATACGTATTGAGTAAAAAGTCTTTTAACATTTCTTGGATAATACAATATTGATGCTCCCAAAGCTCTCCCCAACCATTTTCCCACTCCTTTGAGGTTGAAGCTACTAATGCTCCCACTTCTTGCAACTAAGCTTTGGATGGAACATAGATGACCTATAGATTGGCCAACCATTTAATTCCTTTCAAAGGGTCCACTCTTATACAAAAATCTTGCAAGCTAATTTCTGTGCAATCCTGATTCCCTGGCTTCTGTTTATTTATATTATTTGATTGTTCTGGTAATTCAGAAGGTATTTGGTTACAAATTTCAATTATGCAGCACCGCTTTAAACAACGACAGCATTGTAGGGGTGTTTGGCACCGACTTGATTTTGGTGAGTGTGGATAACATTTAATTACACCCGTCTCCCATAGATGTGCTGAGCGCTTTCAGAACCAATGCGACTGCATGTAAAATACCCATAAAGCTTTGTTTCACTTACACGAGTTGGTATCAAGTTATGCAACATTGTTCCAAACAAGGACAGAATTGTAGGGGTGTTTGGCTCTGATTTGATTTTAGGAGTGTTGAATGTTGATAACACATGTCATTACGTCTGCCTCCCATAGAGGTTTTAAAATTCGACAAAATTCGGCGAAATTAGCCGAATTAATTCTGAATTTTGAATCACCAAATTAAAGTGTACATGTATTAAAAAATTTACAAAAATTCACCGAATTAATTCGCTTAATTCGAATTAAACAGTGAAAATTAGGCTAATTTCTCGAAGTGTAGCCTTTTTTAGTACAAAAATTGCAAAAAATCGCCGAATTAATTAACTGGATTAATTTGTTTAATTCGAAGTAAACAGTAAACTTAGAGAAGTTTGGAGGATTTTTGCCAAAACGTTGCCGTAAAACACACTAATTTTTAAGGATATGATAAAACAAGAATGAGAAAGCCCTTATTACTCATTATATCATAAAAAAAAACCACTTAGAGCAACCTAAGCAAGATTAATATCGTTTTAATCATTTTGGCAAAAATTCCCCAAACTTCTCTAAGTTAGCGAATTTTTACAGAAATTCTCTAGATCGAATTGAACTTCCCTGAATTAATTTTCTGAACGAATGTGAGTGCATGTAAAAAATCCACAAGGCTCTGTTTTCACTTGCATTATACAAGGTTGCTCTTTTGATGGACTAGCAAAATTCATTACCAGAAACCCATCTCAATTTGTTCCATTATATCTACATTTTAGGTGCTGGATTTTTTGGTTCATGTCTTAAATATTGTTGTTTTTGCAAGGTTTTGAGCCTACAAATGGTGTTCATCTCCACCATTAACAGTGCCCATAACATAATTTCTGTCTGTTTTGTTGTACTTATTTGCTTTCTACATGTCTTTCAAAATAAAGTAACAACAGTGTATGACTAGTCAAATATTATTTTTCTTTCATACTTTGTAGGTTGTATATGAAAAGGAAGTACGGATCTGAACTTTGGTTCCAAGAAAAGTTTCTTACTGAACACATTTCTGTGAAGGATGCCTTGAAATTGTCAATAACAAATTCAATTGAAAAAGTTTTGGTAATTAGAAATCCTCTTCTTTTTCTTATTGTATTGTAATATTAAGTGCTGAATTTTCTTACTTTGTCTTTTTATAAGTAAATTATTATTAGATGTAAAGGAAGGATTGAACAGATTGATGTCCTACATCCCTAAAGTGAATTAGCAGGCTAGAAAAAAGAGAGGAATTGCCTTGCAGTAATTTTTATAAGACTATAACCTTTGATTATTTAATATCCCTTGTTAGAAGAAAAGAAAATACTAATTTTAAAAATCTTTCTTTCATCCTCCTTAACATTGAAGTTTTGCAGGCTGTTAAATCTGGGGTCAGCTCTTTCCGAATTCGTCTGACATACACTCACACTAAAGCATCATTACAACTTCAAAATTTTCTAGAAAGTGACCAGGGTTGCAAGAGAAGGAAAACAGGCATGTTGTAGGTCATATTGTGTATATGATTTTGTTATATTCTACGCTAACTGCAAAATCACTGTTTCTCTCTCATTTTTCTATTTATATTATAAGTGTTGAGAACCACTACTCTAAAAGCTTAAGCTGTAAGAGGCAGAGTGTTGGCCACACACACACACACACATCCCGCTTTATTTTGCTGGAACCTATTGGTATTGTTTATAGTTTTCCTTCTGGACCTTTGGGACAGAAGAATCACTTTGCTGATTGAAACAGGCAGAAAGGACAGTTTAGACATTATTGATGGGTCACATGTTTTACATGGCACAGAATGTTCTGAACATTCTAATGGTGAAGCAGATGCAGTAATTCACAGGTCTCTTAATGGCCTCCAAGATCATGTATTTTGTGAGCGCTTCAAATTGCCACCAGAGAAGGTAATTCTGTTTTCAGCCTATAGCATCTCTATATAAATGGGACTAGATGTGGTAACTCATAAGCCATCAAATTAAAATGGTCTAGTGGGGTCCAATACCAATAATCTTGGAACTTCATGGTGGTGGTACTATGCTGACATAAGCAATACATTTTTTGGTTACTAACACCAACATCGTTCAAACTCAAGAGTTTTGTGGATCCGTGCTGATTGGTATTGGAATATATTATACCACTTTAATAATGTGATGCGTGAGTTTATTGATGTTCCTCCATGTACTTTCAGTCTTATGTCTTATTAATTGAGGTTTGGCTATCTTGCTAGGTCAACGAACCATGCCACTTGGCGCTTCTTTGCAATAGAACACCTATCTATATTGGTGGGAGATACTTAAAGGTATACTAGTGCTTATGAATTGATTAACTCAACCTTTTTTTTATAAGCGATATAGCTCAACTTATTTGAACATTTGTGCTGGTGGCGAGTAATATAGTGGATTCCAAGATACTCTTCTATGTCCTTTCATGCCTTGCTCTAACTTAACTAAATCCACTTGCTGTTCTTGGTGACCTTCATAAGCAATATCTATGAGTTAAACATCTTCATAAGGTAGAATTACCTAGTGTTTTCAAAGGCGTGTGAGGCTTACGCCTCGAAATGCGAATCGGGCCAAAGCTCTTAAAAACGCCCTGGGGCTCAATCAAAAGGCGTTTACACATCTGAGGCATGCGCCTCGATCCAAGAGGCATTGACGAGGCTTACGCCTCTCAGTGAGGCGTACGCCTCGTCAACACTTCTTGGACTAGGCGTACGCCTCAAATGTGATATTTTTTGTCATGTTTTAAAAAAGAATGTCAAGATATTAAAAAAAATAGGTGTCAAAGGGACCCAACATAAAAATAAAAACCCTAAGTTTTATATTTAAAAGGGACCCAACATCGATTGATGACGAGATGTTGAATTTCGACTTGAACTATCAAGAAGAGGATGTTGTTCATATACATGATGAAGATGCATTTAATTTAGTAGAAGATTTGAGTCTTTGATTAGTGTTGCGCTTTTTTGTTTGTGGTTGGAACTTGGAATTTGGAACTTGAAAATATGCTTTGTTTTTTTTTGAATTTTTGCTACATTTATTTATAGATTTAATTACTTATCTACCTAAAAAATGCGTGCGTGTGAGGCTTACGTCTAATGCCTTGAGGCTTACTCCTCAAGGCTTTGGCTAGTGAAGCGCCTCGCCTCACGTCTTAACATTTAAAAACACTGGAATTACCTAATGGAAGTCAACTTATTTGAACAACTGTGCTGGTAGCGAACTATGTTGCATTGATACGGGTACGGTTGTCAAAGTCCGACACACAGGTGCAGAGTGTCCAATTTGGCAAACCTTGAGAAATAGGATTCATGGATTCGGCAATATACTTTAAATAATGTGGAACAAAGTAATTATTTTTTTATTTTTTTATGTAATAACAAAGATAATAGTGGATAATAGATAAGCTATCTAATGATTTGTATCATATACTTAAAAGCAAGAGAGGTTATATAAGCATTTTTAAAAACTTTAAAAGTAAAAGGTAGAACTCATAACTGATGGTAGATGTTAACTAATATGTTGCAAGTAAGGGAAGGAAAAAAAAAATATAATAATATGTTTTCTGGAGTCTGTATCTCTCTCGGCCTTCCCCGGCTTTTTGTAGGTCATCTCGACCTCTATCAACCATGGTGTCTTCTTTTCCGTTTTTGAATAAAGTTTACACTCATAAAAAAAAGAATCTGTATCTTTTCAGATTCTGACACGTGTCTGACATGACTACTTCCCCCATTTAGATACTTTTCTACTTCCTTTCATGCCTTACTTTATCAGTTTAAGTGAGTCACATCTAAATCTGCTTACTGTTCGAGGTGACTTTCATAAGCAATTTCTATAAGTTAACAACTTCACAAGCGAATTACCTAATGGATGTTTCCAGCATCTAGAATGGCCTTAAAGGCTAGGGCTGCAACTCGGGCGGGTTGGGTCGGGTTGGAGGTCAACCCTAGCCCAACCCAACCTTAAAGGCTGTCAACCCTAACCCAACCCAACCCAAGGTCGGGCCTAGATTTTCCAACCCTAACCCAACCTTATCAGGTTAGGTCGGGTTGGTTAATTTCTTAATTTTCCAACCCTAACCCAACCCTATCAGGTTAGGTCGGGTTTGTTGCAAATATTGTTAAATTTTTTCATATTAAAATAATCTATCGATCAATACAATAGCCGTTGTGCTAACCATTAAATAATAGCATAACTTCATTTCCAAAGCTCGTGAAAGAAAACATGATATTTTCATAATAACGGAAAAGTTTATTAACTTAAATGCATGATAAAAGTCACTAAAAAAAATAACCAAAAACAATCGTTAGAGAAAAACACGATATTTTCACTATCAAACGATCACATAAAATGCTAAAATGTAGTTTCAATGACATTTTGTAATATCACACAACTGTTGTAGTTACTAAGGACAAACATCCATGGGTTGCCGCATTTGCTAAAATGTAGTGTGGATATTTGACGGTAAAACTAATATATATAGGGTCAGGATCGGGAGACAACAATTTTCACAACATTTTCTACAACAAAAAATTGGCGCGGGCCAATGTATACATTACAAGTTTTGGAATTGGATGATTTTTGGCGAGGAGATCATCCTCACAAAAGTTCAAATCATTCCGACATTCGTAGACTAGTTTAGAAGTTGAAGAATTATGGACCGTCTATTTTTACCGTTAAATTGAAGACCACTTGATGGGGTTAGAAATTTCAGAATGGGCTGATTTTTTGTAGGAGTGATCTATATGGTGAGGAGATCATCCTCACCAAAAATCAGGTATTGATTCATCTTCCATGTGGGTACGCCAATTTTTTGTTGTAGAAAATGTTGTGAAAATTATTGTCTCCCGATCCTGAGTCCCTGACCCACACCCACCCACACACACACACACACATATATATAGTTTGTAAGTCGGGCTCGGGTTGGGTCGGGTTGGGCCAAGCCTCAACCCTAACCCAACCCGATTTGATCGGGTTACCAAAAATCCGGCCCAAGCCCAACCCAAGTTCTAAAAGGGCTAACCCAACCCAACCCTAATGTCGGGTTCAACCCGTCGGGCTTGGGTTGAGCCCGCTCAAGTTGCAGCCCTATTAAAGGCTCATACATACTATTACAACAGAAATTGCAAAAGGGAAATCAACAAGTTATATGATTGGTTTTTTGCTTGGTTTCTGTTTACTTTTACAAAGTAAACTTCAACAGAAATTAGAACAGAAATTGCAAAGAGGAATCGACAAGTTGCCTAAACTTCACCAGATATAATTACCTAATGGATAGCCTCCTGCCAAGCTGCCTCCATTACAAAAGAAATTGCAGAAAGGAAATAAAAAGCGCAAAGAGATTTTTCAGATTCTCTTTCCATTTGTCCTCATTTAACCCAAGAGCTTATAGGCAAAGGATTTCTAGTCATGTCTATTCATTTGAGTTGTCTGTATGTGAAAGAGTTATGAACCAGCTTTTGGGACTGACTTAATTCATTCCACTTTGATGTGCATCAAGCGAAGAACCTATTCCACATGGTCACATCTTTTGAGGTGCATACATATGTGTATCCGTAATCAAGGAGAATGATTCTTTTAATAATTTTCTTTTATTATTTCTTAAGTTCCCAAAATCAGGGATGTTCATAGTTCATTTAGTTGACATTTTAAGCCCTAGGTCTTTGCATTTTCTATTTTTTTTTTGAAATTGTGGCTTTCATGTCCATGATAGATCTTTGCAAGGCACAAAACAAGATTATAAAAAATGGACACCAATATATACAAATTTTGTGTTAGTTTACACAAACTAGGACTAATTTCCTATCCTTATACAATACTATATATGGCATCTAAGCCATAGTCATTCAACCCTTAATACTAAGATATCAACTGGTATGCCACCATAAAACTGGCTCCGCCAGCATATGTCGTCCAAATTTTTCAAATTTAGCCGTCCACGTGCAACTTGCATTTCATGCTATTACTCTTTTGTACTACAGTATTCAAGAAATGTGAGTCAAACACGGTGGATTATTGATGATGAAAGGATGGGAGAAGCATCTGTTGAGGTACTGTGTAATCCTGTCTCCAGTGGTTATCATCCAAAAGAAGTCCGTTATCCAGAATTGTTAGTGACTAACTGATGACCAAATGTTGCTTATTCTCTAGGAGATAATTGGGGGTAACATTCTTCCTATTTGCCGAGGTGACAACTACAAGTTTCATGCTGCTGGTAGAGAAGATATTGATGTACTACAGACCTGTTTTCTTTACTGTTGCATGTATTTAATGAATGCTCTTCTGACTGATGGGACAACTTCTTTGCTCAGGTTCGAATGTTGGGTTCAGGTCGTCCTTTCTTGATTGAAGTACAAAATGCACGCCATGTTCCGTCTAAGATGTCTATCAAACAAATGGAAGAGAAAATAAACAGCTCGGAAGTCAAATTAGTAAGTTTAATGGCACATTCTGTAAATACTACCAGTTGCTAATCAATCTACCTCATTGAAGTTTGTGTTGCCATCTGACTTTGGAAAATTATACTCACCCATAAAAACACATACTGCCTTAGGTTAGGGTAAGAAACCTCAAGGTGGTGGGGAGTCAAGGGTGGGACCTGATGCGTGAAGGAGAGGCAGAGAAACAGGTTATCTTTTTGGCTTCATGGTCAACATGCCATCAATTTTTACTATTACTATCTTGTTAGCATTGATGTAGATTAGACCTTGGATGGGCTTCATGGTCAACATGCCATCATTCTTTTACTAGTTACTATATTTGATTGTTAACTTTCATGTAAATTATACCTTTGATGGGCTTAGTCCAACTACAGTGTATTTCATGCAGAAGGAATACGCTGCACTAGTGTGGATTTCTCGCCCACTAAAGGATGAAGACCTGCGGACTATATCTTCATTTACAGACTTGGTAAAGTTTTATGCAAGACTTGTCATTCTGCCGTGGAGAAATGCTATTTGTCCATCTTCTGTCTTATTCTTCTATTTATCTTTCTTCTATGTAGACTCTTGATTTGGTTCATGTGCCTGTAAGATCAATTTTAACTGGAGGAATACTTGTGTCAGGATGGGAGGATGAGAAGAAGCCATTGACCCTGATCCCCCCTGTACATGGAACTTGCAAAAGGGGTGGGCACTGTTCGATGGGTCACACCAATTAAATCTTCTAGGTCCAAAATGGTTAGATTTACAGTGATGATCATGACCAAACTATATACCTATACTAGTAATCAATAGCCCGTGCTAAAGCACGGGGACTGTTAAAATAATTTACATATTGAAATAAGTTTTTTGACATGCCCAATAATAAATGACAATATTCATAATCTAACCAAGAAAACCCATACATCTAATTATTGCTTAGTAGAGGAAACACGATGCTTGCAGCGCTAACAATTTTTGTACATTGTTATCCCAATCCTAAACTTTATCCTCTTCTACTGCATCAACGCTCAGTTTTAATGGCAATTTCCAGAGCATCCTGCACCAGATAATCCAATCTTAGTGGATTCGTCGGTGGAGAGTAGGGAATAGATAAAAAGGATTTCTTTCGACGACGATGAGAATGGGATGTAGGTTTTTGGAAGGTCCCAATCCCAAATTTCATCATCATTCTCTATGCAAAATCAACATTCGTACCGCATTTAATGGCGATTTTCAAATCTTCCCTCACCAGATAATCTAATCTTAGTGAATGCGTTGGGTGGAGAGTAGGGAATAGATAAAAGATGATTTATTTTGTAGGCACATGAGAATGAGACGTAATGTTTTGGAAGGAAATCAAATAATATTTATAGAGACGTTTTTAAAAATTGATGGAGAGATTTTAGGAAATAATTGGGGAATGGTGCGATGTTTCAAAAGCTGATGGAGAGATTTTAGGAAATAATTGGAGAATGGTGCGACGTTTTGGAAATAGAAGATGTAAAGGAAAGTTTTAGGGAAAGAAGAAGCTGTAAAGACTGAAGAGGAGTTTAAGGAGAAGAAGAGACAATCTTGGTTGGAAGAAGAAACGGTTTGGAGAAGGAAGAGTCCAAAAGAAGACGTTTTGGAGAAGGAAAAGTTTCAAAAGGTAACATTAATTTTGGTTGAGAGAATGAATATGGGTATTTTTGAAAAAAAACGATGTAACAAAGATGTAGAGAGCACCACCTCAGCAGTGCCGAGCTTTAGTATAGATAATATATATATATATATATATATATATATAAAAGAGATTTTTTATTTATGGTATGAGAGGTATTACATAGTATAAGAGGTTTTCTATTTAAGAAAGAGAAAGATATATTGAGAATTGAAAGAAGGTGGAGAATTTTATTTATGGTAAATAGGGATAGATTTATTAAAATAAGAAAGAGAACATGTTTTTATTGGTAGGGAAATTAAGAATTGATGAGGGATTTAAGGAGAGATTTATTAAAATAAGAAAGAGAACACGTCTTTATTGGTAGGAAAATTAAGAATTGATGCGGGATTTAAGGAGAGGTATAGTTATGAGAATGAGTAAATAGAGGAGAGATAAAGTTGAGTGTAGGGATATTTTTGGAAAAAATGTTGAAAAAATATGGAGGGTATTTTTGGAAAAAATGTTGGAAAAAAGATGGAGAGAGCGCCACCTCAGCAGTGCCGAGCTTTAGTATAGATAATAGATTACCTGAATACTTCAAAATGAGTGCCGTATCCATTTTTTTTGGTAAGTAAAATAAAAGATAAATATTTTCACTTGGATTTTTTTCCACCCTCGTTTTCTAGTGCTGTATCCATATTGGAGAGTTCAGTTTTAACTTTGTAAGTATAAATGTTGTATCCACGCCACATTGGTCCTGTATTCTTGCCGCATCTCGATAACGTAGCATATCCCTAGATTTTAACCATATCTTTTCTGATTATCCAAAGAATGTGATAATCAGATGATGAGAACCATCAGATCAGGTCAATCTTTGGTTAGGTGATATTGAGTGGTGGGTTCCAACCCTATGTGCCATGTACACAAGCAGAGAGTACTGCTTCTTCCCCTCCTTGGCCTGAGTATTCCCTCATTACTGAAACTCTTACAACATAGATGCCAAAGAATATGTCGTTTCTTACAAATTTAAAACTACTCATGTTGTAGACCTCTCTGATTTAGTCCATCTGGATATTGTTTCGGCAAAATGCATAAATATGAAATTTGGTTAAAAGGTATTAGGCAGCACACTCTTTATATTTTTGGTTTGATCTTCCCTTGTAGATATGAGATACGTTTCATCTATTTTTCAACACAGCTCTACTCCACCATACTTACAACTTTTTATTAGATTTTCTCACTCAAATGGGATCTCTCTATAAGGGTTTTCTTTAAATGGATGGCTGATGTCTTGTTTGTCCAACAACATGTGCATTTCACCAATTTCAAGTGCTTTTCAGGTCATCTCCTTTTCTGATGGATTTATTTCTTTTGTTGCTCAGCGTATTTTGCAGAAAACCCCAATTAGGGTGCTTCATCGTCGAAGTCCATTAGAACGTGAAAAGATTATACATTGGTAGGAGCATTTCCAATGGTTGTTATAACTTTTTGTGGCACTTTCCCATTCAGAAAACCTAATCAGAATTTGTTTCTGGTACTAGGATGAAAGTTGAGAGGATCGTTGGAAGCACTCAGTATTTTCTCTTGCATCTATGTACTCAGGTACTTTTGTTTCTTTTATAGTTTTATCTCGACTGATTAACTATTTTTGTACTTGGGTTTTCTATATAACCTCAGACCTAATCTCAGATATACATGGAATAATATTGAGCATCTCAAATGGATGTTGAAAGAAGGGTGCCATTAAAGTGAAGTTATTAACTTCTTTCAGTAGAAAACCGCCCAAATTGTATCAACCCCGAGCCATACATATTTGACACAAGCATGTGTCCGACATGCATATGAGATGTTAGCCTGATTACTGAGACGTACATACAGTTGTAAACTTGTAAAATTCAAAGAAATGCTATTAGACTTATTTGTTCATGAAAGCATAATATATAGAAAAATACATCTATATAGATGAATACATGATAACAAAATAAATATAAATATAAGGTTTCCCTTCCCCTGATAGGTATACTGGGATAGGATGGACAGACGAGCGGTAGACTATTGCTTGTAGATGCTGTGCTGAGCACATCGTGCATATGCAAAAGGGTCCAGCATCTCTATTCCATGGGTCCCATTTAGGAGATCTCTTAGGAGCAACTCAATTGTTGATAATGGCTGCTTGATAGAAAAATTCTGAATTCTCTAAAGCAGAAATCTGTTTATATTCTTCATCTAGGAATTTTTTTTCAAGGAATGAAAATTTTATTGATAAATGGGAAATATATAAACTAACAGAATCAAACGGTTACAAAAACCACAAAATGGTTTTGGAAGCATATTGTTGTGATGTGGCTCGAACTCTGTAGCTAGTGCTGCGTTCGGCCAGGGTTGGCTCGAATGAAGTTCGACCTGGTTTAAACGAACCTATCCCAAGCACAGATGGTTGCTTGCTTTTGCTCTTGAGTTTGGTGGTTTGAACTAAATGTAACATTGTTCGAATGAGCCCGAGCTGGTTCGAATGAGTTTGCGGGAAACAATTTTGGAAACTTTCCCTATTGCTCTAGGATTCCTTCGTGAGAAGCTCAAACCCCAATACTTTTTTTGGAGAGATATATATTGTATTTTTTTACCTGTGAGAAAGAGAGAGTGCAAAGGGTGCATTTGGGCCTAGGGTTTTGGAGAGACTGATTCGTTGTATCTTCACCATCAATAGTGAAATCTCTTGTCGTCTTCGCCTGTGGACGTAGGCTCCAAGCTGAACCACGTAAATCGTTTGTGTTTTTGTGTTTGCTTTATTTGTTTATGTTTGTTGCATTAATCCTAGATCATCGATCATCATAACACATATCACCTCTAAATCAACAACCTACTTATACAGGAGCAATGTTGTAACTGTGTCTGTGTGTTCTCCTTGAGGGCAGATTTATCTTTTTCTATCTTTTTATCTTGCGTTGTACTCTTTGGGGGTATTATGGGAAACCCCCTTTTACATATATAAGAATAGGGTATGAGAGGGGAGAGATGCTCTTATACCTTTTTTCCTTTTTCTCTTCTTCCTTCTCTCTTTTTCTTTCGTCTTTTTCCTCCACACATTCATCTCACTCCAAACCAATGGGATCAATTGTGAATTCACCTCCATCCAATGCTTTCGGCAATGATTCTCTATAACTCCCAATCTTTATCACCGGGCCAGCATTCCTCCAGGCGGTCTATTAGCTTACTGGCCGCTCTGGAGTAGCTCGCTGCCTCTTTTGTTTCCGTCCTATTGTTCGCCTTCAACACTTCTACCTTAAGAAGCGAGCTATGTCTGAACTAAGTTTGGAAATGGTAGTCTTCTTTCGTTTCTTGACGATGAAGTAAGACCAAACTCATGAGCTTATTATCCTAGGTCGAGACAAGTTGATAGGATCCCCTTTTTTACGTCCCCATGTCCCTCTTGTGTGGAGACATGGGGGCACAAAAAGGAAAGAGAGGGATGTGTGTATACAAAGCACACTCTATGTTAGAGGTATTATGGGTTTTTTTACTTTATGTTATGTGTGTATATATGCAGATAAGGGGGCCAAACTAGCTAAGTTCCACTCTTAGCTATTTTCTCCTATCGTCTCTTCTTCTTTAACTTTACATGGTATCACAGCTTGAATGGTTAATAACTAACTCTCTCTAATATCTACTTAGTAATATATTTTTATTGTTATTTTAGTATTATTACATATCAGAATCAAGTTTTATGTTATATAAACAGAGAGTATACATAGAATTACGTCCTTGTGCATTTGAGAAGAACAAGGGAATTACCATTTTTTTTTTCAAATATTGATCCTATGCTCTTGGTAACAAAACCAAGTCTTATTCTTCCCGACACCTATTTAACTTGGTAGTTTGTAAAATGAAGAGTAGACAAAAAAAAAGTGTGATATAGAAAATTTGAAAGAAGTGCTAGGAAATCAAAAAAATATGCGTGCATAAGGTATTCGAATGATAAAATAAATACTTAATCATCCTACAAATGAAGTGATAATTCATGAAGTACTCAATAATGAAGATGCGTTCTCATTGATAAATGGAAGTAATACAGAAGATGAAGTAGACCAGTACAATTCGCCACGACTGAATGTGATAAAGAAAGAGTTGGTGGTAATACGTGAATTGATCATTCAAAAGTTGGAGGATGTTCATATGACTACATAACTTGCAATGGACAATACTTCATCAGCAAGCCCAACAAAATCAAGCATCATTAGTGCGAAGGGACCATTAGAACTTTTTGATGCCTTGGAAAGAAACAAAGGTTGTACAAGAAGTAGAAATTTTCACTCAAAATATTGGAAAGAAACTTCTTTGAGAAAATAAAATAGAAAAACTAATATGTAATAATTTCTGATAGCATATATATGCTTTTTTTACCATTGTTCACTGTATTTTATTATGTGAAACTGATGTTATTCTAAGCGCAGGCTGGGACATATATCAAGGAATTTGTTCACGGAGATCTTGGACGCACCAATCCAAGGTAGGAAAATGTTAATCAAATCCATCTTGTCCGTATTGTAAATCTTCAAAATGGTAGCAGTAAGTAACTTTTTTATTATTTGGTTAAATAAAAAAATACATTTTATATAATATTATAAATGTGGTAATTTGGAGCCAGATCAGCCTCTAATTATTTTGTTTTTCATATTTTGTATAATTACTGTTATTTTGCAGCATGGTTTCAATTCTAGGCTGCAGAACAGAGATACTGCAACTTGATGTCATGGACGTGAAGATGGACTGTTTTAATTGAGCAAGGCTGTCCGATATGAGCTAAAGGTTGCGTTTGATTTCTGTTCTCCTTAACATGAGGTTTTAAAGCTTCGAAATCAAGCGAGCCCCACTACTTTTGTCCGGTATAAATTATGCTTGTACAATGGTTTAATTTTTATTGAGGTTCCAGTGAACCTATTCACCAGGCATTTTAGGTTTCTAAAAGGTTAAGTCTGTTCTGTTATTTTCTCTACGGTTCTGGGCTACAGGGGATCTCTAGGGTTTCGGGGGGATGAAAATGAAAGGCTTGTCATGCCCTAAATTAGTTATGCATCAATCCTTTAGGGTCTGTTTGGTACGCATGCAAACCATTACGCGTGCAATGGTTTGCGCGTGCAATTGTTTGTGCATGCAACGGTTTGCACACTCTTACAATTTTCTTGCGTTTGGTTCGCACTAACTTTGCATATGCAAATTTCAAAATTTATGCATTGTCCATATTTACGACCATTTGGTTCGCGCGCATGCTCACTTAGGAAAGCTCAAAATATGTGGACCTCACATATTAAGTACGAAAAAACAAATTTTTTGTACTTAAGATGTGGGCCTCACATATTTGAACATAAATTTCAAAAATGAAAAAAATGGAAAGGAACAAAAAAATAATGGGCGAAAACAAAAATAACGGACGATTTTTTTTTTTCCACAAAATTTTTCAGAAAATAATGGTCGTTATTTTTTGATATATTTTTTCAGCGTTTTAACGGTATATAACGTAATGAGGGAGGTCCGAATCCGTTATGGCAAAAATAATGGCTGTTGTAACGGATTCGGACTTCCCCCGTTACGTTATATATCGTTAAAATGGTCCAAAAATAACGATCGTTATTTTCTGTTGTAACGAAAATAAAGACCATTATTCTTTTAAAAAAATTTGTGAAAAAAAGGGCCATTATTTTTTTTCCATTTTTATCATGTTTTAAAATTTTAAATTTTAAATTTCAATGCCGCTTTTTCCATTATTTCAGTTTTTTTTTTGAAAGAAAGGGCTTGATTTGAGAAAATATTAGATTTTAATTTGTACCTTATGCAAATCATTTGCACAAGGAGGTTGTGTAAACGATTGCTCAAGGGGTGAAATGAGTTTTTAATTGCTAAAGAGGGCGAGCATTCATTTGCTCATGTACATATGCAAATCGCCGAATGCACACTTACCAAACATGTGTATAAAATGATTGCATGCATAAACCTATTTGCACATCCAATTTGCACGCGTATCAAACACACCCTTAGTGTTCCGAAGGCAATTCTAAGCCTAGACAGGATTGGCAACAACTTGGTTGGGGTGAGGATTTAGGTTCATGCTGTACTCACTCTCTGTATGAGTGTGTATGATGAAAGGGTGTTTGGCTGTGAGTTCCAAGTTGGGTCTAGGGTGTGTCAGGATGTAAGGATTTTCATGCCAATCCAAAGACCAGACAGGTTTGATCGTGAACCAGACTCCTTAACCACCTGGGTGGGTAAGGAATCGGATCCTAATGAACCCAGGCTTTGGCATGCGTTTGACTAACGGGTAAGGAAATCTGTCCCTGATGAACCCATCGTTTTTCTTTTAGCACAAGTGTATGACTAAGGGGTGTTTGGCTGCGTGTTCAGAGTTGTTTGGCACCAATTAAATGGGAACTACATTGTAGGGTTGTTAATTTGGTGTCGACTTCAGGGAGTGGAAATAATTTTGTAACCATCTGTCGCATTCTTTTGGACCCTAGAACCAGTTTTGTTTAAGGTGAGTACAAAAAAGGTGCTAAACATTTTTCAAGGTTAGGCGAGGTACTGCAGAGGGTACGTTTAATACAGGAATTTTTCAATTTTTTGAAGAAACGTTTAATACGACTGTATAAAATAGAAAATAAGAAAAATTGTGAATTTTAATATTAAACTAATAAAATGTGTATAATTTGTGTTTAATACATGAATTTTTCATTTTTTGAAAATAAAAACGTATCAAACGTGGTATAAAATTAAAAAAAAAAAAAGGGTAAAATTCAGATTTTTTTAAGGCTGAACGAATATAACACTTCAACAATGGCAAATTGGGTTGGGTTCCAGTGACCAACACTTTTGACCAATATTTTTGACGAACACCTTGGTGTACCCACTTAGAGGATGAATCAATGGCTGATTTTTGGTGAGGATATTCTCCTCAGCATATAGATAACCCCAACAAAAAATCAGCCCATTCTGAAATTTCTAACCCCGTTAAATGTGATTTTCAAGTGACACGGTAAAAATTGACGGTCCATAATTCTTCAACTTCTAAATCAGACTATGAATATCAGAATGATTTGAATTTTTGTGAGGATCTCGTCACCATATAGATCATCTTCACCAAAAATCAGCCATTGATTCATTTTCTATGATGGTACACCAAGCTGTTGGTCAAAAATGTTGGTCACCGGAACCCGATCCGCCCAAATCTTTGACTGAATTTTGATATCCTGAAGCTGAATTAAACTCGAACTATTCCCGAATCTTTGCCGAATTGCTAACTATGAGTGCAACTAAGGTGGCAGGCCCAAAGGCTCCATTACTTACTCTCTTTCTATGTCGCAAGTTTTAGCCCAAGAAGCGTTTGTTTACATGATACAACATAAGAAATTGTGTACAACAAACCGACTTTGCTACGGGTGGGTCGTTGGAAAGGGTGTCTATGGCCCTCCCATTTGCAATCCTGCTCTAACCCGCAAAAGAAATTTTTTAAAGAATAATGGGTCGTGATGTAACAAGCTATAGCTGACGCTAAAACGCATTTATGTTACTTACCGCTGCTATCTGGGCCTGCTGACCGCATGGATGTTTAGCCCACCCATTGGTAGACATTCTCACCAAAATTCAGGCTTGTTTGATGTTTTTTAGCCGTTGGTTTTAGTACTAAAAAAAAGGCTAGAAACACGCCTTAAAAAGTACTAAAGATCTAAGTGTTTGATTGAGTCATTTTCATGGGTTGGTTTGAAATCACCAATCAGGTTGATTTTTGGTTTATAGGGTCATCTAGGGATTGGCCAAACATCCATACGGTCAGCATCCTCTAAAACTGTGCCACATGGCTCATATTGTGGGCGGTCATCGGAGTGGTCAGCGAAGTTTTACTCTGAATGCTTTCACAATTTGTGGGGTCCTCAAGATTTAGACCACACAAATCCCAAAGACCATCCATCGGTCTGGACTTCGGGATGATAAATGGACTTATACGCCAGCTGCGAGCCTACGACGCAGGAGAGGGTGAGAGAGAGAGAGAGGACTGCGTATCACGCACATGCGTCAGTTAATATCGTTACTTTTAATCGAGTATTTTCCACTTTCCAGAGAAGCAATTGACATCCGAGAGAGAAAGAGCAGAAGAGATGGTTTTCCTGTGCTGGACGCGCCCCTCTCCTCAGGACCAGAAGACCTGCATTAACAAGTAAACCTTAAAACTCCTAATTGCTCCATAACATCCTTCGTTGCACGTTTGTTTATCTTGCGCTTATGGCTCACGGCGCACAACCCCACCAGGTCAGGGAGCTTCAACTACGACTCCAAATACAGAGGCGCTTCTGCTAAGCCCCTTTCTACCCTCCAAAAAGATGGAGAGCTCTCGAAAGACGGTTTCTTCCTCAACCACGAGCGTATTTTAGTCGGCTCCGGCTTCAACACCTACGAGAAGGGCAAGACCGCTCTTCAAACCTGGAGGTTTTTCTATAAAATTTCTAGAAAGAGACAGATAAACCCTAATATAAATATATTTATAAAGGGAAAGATGGAATCCTAATTCTGAAACCCTAATTTCATCATCGTCCAATTTGCAGGCATTTCGGATTAAATTGGGCGTTTGTCGATCCGAAGACTCCGGTCGAGGCTGGAGCAAAGTTCTGTGTCTGCGTCAAGGAATTCCTCCCATGGCTGGTGATGCCTCTCCAGGTGGCGTACGTAAGTGAGAACAGAGACCCAAAGAAGCTCAAGGCCTCATTCAGGTTCGGCGGCGGAACGCTTCAAGGTCACTTGCTGGTTAGTCTTCTTCACTGAGAGCAAATTTGCACAGTTTGGATCTTGTTAGTTGCAGAGAACTCTCTAGGGTTTTGTCTTGCTTAGGGAATATATGATGTAGCAAATCTCGTCGTTCTTAATACAGCTTATGAGGGCCGTGCCTAAGGCAATGTTTTTAAGAAAACATCTTACCCTCCGGGTATGTTAGGACTCCAATTTTGTTGAGGAGTCTATTGGGGAGCTGGATACAACCTTATTAGTCTCTTGTTTTGTTAGGTCTCTTTTATTGGTCTACTTGGTTGAGTAGCATTCTATCTTGAGAATGCTTAAGATTAGAAGTTTGCTATAGATAGGAGTCTCTAAGAATAAGGGAGATCCACTGCTGATCCCCAAGATTATAAAAGTTGTAAGGTCTTTCTTCTTGGGATAAAAAATAGAACAACTTTGTTGAGGTTGTCTCCACTCTAGAGAGACTCAAAGGTGCAATATCCTATTATCTGGTATCAGGACCAAGACAATGGGGCCAAACCCGCCACAAGAAGCATGGGTAACTAATGCACATTTCCACCAGTTGAAGGACTATACCGAGCAATGCAAATTTCCACCAGTTGGATAGCATATTCTACAGACAAACTTTATTAACACCTTTAGTCAACACATCAGCCACTTGATCAACAATATTGACATAAGATGTACAAATAAGCCGAAAACAAAGTTTCTCCTAATGAAGTGTCGATCCACTTTAATGTGCTTTGTCCTATTATGTTGAACTGGATTGTGAGCAATGCTAATGGCAGCCTTGTTGTCACAGTACATGTTCATAGTGTTTTGAACAGGATAGCCCAACTCACTCAGCATAGTCTTCAGCCACAGTAGCTGACACACGTCATGGGCCATAGATCGAACTCTGCTTCAACACTGGAGCAGGCAACAACTGATTGTTTCTTGCTACGCCATGAAACTAGATTGCCCCCATCATAGGTGCAATACCCAGAAGTAGACCATCTGTCTATAACTGATCATGCCCAATCAGCATCCGTATAGGCCTCAACCCAAAGATGTCCATGTTTGCCAAATAGTCATTTCCCTAAAGAGCCCTTGAGGTAGCGTAGCACTATGTGCTGCCTCAAGATGTGGAGAACGAGGGGCTTGCATAAACTGGCTAATGACACTGACTGCATAGGCAATATATGGATGTGTGAGTGACATATAGATGAGTCGCCCAACAAGTCGTTGGAACTATCTTGTATCAGTGACTAGATCCCCATCTACATGGTTTAGTCTGTGTTGTTGCTTGATAGGAGTGTTAGCTGGTTTAGCTCCTAGATTACCAAACTCACGTAGAAGGTCAAGAACATACTTTCTTTGCGAAATGAACACTCCTTACTTAGATCTAGCAACTTCAATACCCAAGAAGTATCTTAAGGATCCCAGATCCTTATCTCAATTTCTGTCCCAATGTATTTCTTCAGCCTGCACACCTCATCAGGATCATCACCTGTAACCACAATGTCATCCACATACACAATAAGAGCGGTAGTACGACCTTGACTCCTCTTAATGAACAGCGTGTGGTAGACTTGACTCTGTACCCTAGGTGACTGCTTGAGCCCATATAGAGTTTTCTTCAGCTTGCACACAAGTTCTTTGCCCCCATTAAGGATGAATCCAGGAAGTGTTGTCATTTACACTTCTTCCTCTAGATCACCATAGAGGAATGCATTCTTCACATCCAACTGATGTAAAGACCATGATAGGTTTGTTGCTAGTGAGAGAAGAACTCAAACTGAATTCATCTTTGTTATCGGTGCAAAACTCTCCTGGTAATCGATGCCATTTGTCTATGTGAACCCTTTTCCAACCAAACAGGCCTTGTACCTGTCAATACTTCCATCAACTTTGTACATCAGTGTATACCCACTTGCACCCTACTAGCTTCTTTCTTTTGGACAGTGAAACTAGATCTCAAGTATCATTTTTCTCCAATGCTGTCATCTCCTCTAACCTTACTACTTTCCATTGTGGTTGAGTAAGAGCATCTGAAACACTAGATAGCACAGAAACAGAGGACAAGTAGCAAAGCTCTATAAGGTGGAGATAATAACTAAGAAACAAGGTGAGAAATAGGGTGCTTGGTACAACTCCAAACACCCTTATGATGAGCAATAGGTACATCAACATCCACAGGTGGAATAACAGAAGGATCAACAGGAATATTATCATGAGGATCAATGGGAGCCAAATTGCTTGGATTGAGTTGAATTCCTTGGCAGTGAGATTCGACGGTGGATTATTTCCTCTTTGGAAATGTTCTGCCATATGCCTTCAGTTGCATGTTATGTTGCGAAGTGTTAGTATCAGCAGTAGGAGAGGATGTAGGCTCAAAAGGAGAAGTAGGTAAGGGAATCTCCCCCTGAGGAGATATCAGGCTTTCATCAATATTCCTAAATCCCCTCCCCCTTGAAGAGAAGTCCGATCAATAGAGAAAAAAAGGAAGACTCTTGAAGAAGGTGACATCCATAGAGACAAAGCGGCGATGAGTAGAAAGATGAAAGCACCGATACCCCGTCTGTGTAGAAGAGTAACCAAGGAAGACACAACGAACAGCTTTAGTATCCAACTTCGCCTTCATGTGATGAGAGTGAACATAACAGACACATCCAAAGATTTTGAGAGGGAGAAAGAAAACTGGACTAGAAGTCTAGAAGGAAACAAGATAGAAAGGGGAGACTGCAACCTAAGAATCCTTGAAGGCATACGGTTAACAAGATAGGATGCAGTCAACACAATATTAGCCCAATAACCCTTTGGTACCCCTGTACCAATAAGAAGTGCTTGAGCAACTTGTAGTATATGTCTCAGCTACCCCATTCTGTTGAGGAATATCAGCACAAGGAGTGTTGTAGTCTTGGATCGTAACCAGAATAAGAGATTAGGGTTAGAGAAATGGAAGAGAAGAGAAGAGAAGAAGAATGGGGGAAGATGAGAAATCATGTAGAGCTTAGAATAGCCTACACAATTCCACCCAATATATATATTAAGTGAAGTTTACATATTATAAAGATCTCCCTGCAGAATATAAGTTATTACAAGTAGGTCCCTGACAACACTCCCCCTCAAGCTGGTGCGAAGATATCTATCATGCCCAGCGTGGATAACAGGTGCTCTAAGATCCCTTTAGTGACACATTTAGTTAACACATCAGCAACTTGATTAGCAATATGGACATACGGTGTACAAATAAGTCCCTAGCCGAGCTTCTCTTTGATGAAGTGACGGTCCACCTCAATGTGATTTGTCCTGTCATGTTGGACTGGATTGTGAGCAATACTGATAGCTGCTTTATGGTCACAATATAGTTGCATAGACCCTTTAACAGGACATTCGAGCTCTTTGAGCATAATCTTCAACCATAGAAGCTCACACACCATGAGCGATAGAACGATACTCTGCTTCAGCACTAGAGTGGGCTACAACTGGTTGCTTCTTGCTGCGCCAAGACACCAGATACCTCCCACATAAGTGCAGTACCCCGATGTGGAACATCTGTTTGAGACTGAACTTGCCCAGTCAGCATCTGTGTAAGCTTCAACTCGCAGGTGTCCATTCTTACTAAACATGAGTCATTTTCCTAGAGAACACTTGAGAGAGCGTAACACTCGGTGTGTTGATTCAAGATGTGGAGAGCGAGGGGCATGCATGAACTGATTGATGACACTGACTGCGTATGCAGTATCTGGTCGTGTCAGTGAGAGATAAATGAGGTGCCCAACGAGTCTCTGGAACTAGCATGTATTAGCAATGGGATCTCCATCAACAGGATTCAGTCGATGTTGCTGCTCTATGGGCGTATCGGCTGGTTTAGCTCCCAAGCTTCCTAACTCGCGAAGGAGATCAAAAACATATTTTCTCTGTGAAATGAACACACCCTGCTTTGACCTAGCAACCTCAATGCCCAGAAAATATCTCAAAGTTTCCAGATCTTTGATTTCGAACTTTGTGCCGAGGTATTTGTTCAGTCTGCAAACCTCATTTGGATCATCTCCCGTGACCACGATATCACCCACATACACAATAAGAGCAGTAAGACGGCCTTGACTTCTCTTAATGAAGAGAGTGTTGTCCGCCCCTAGTTGCCAAGTTCGCGAATTATTCGCGAATAATTCGCGAACAATTCGTTTTATAAGGCAAACCGAATTATTCGGCCGAACAATTCAAAAATTCGGATTTATTCGCGAATAATTAAGGCCATGCGATTAAAACGTGTTTTATTCGGGTAGACGATTAATTTGGCCCATTAATTCGGCTAGAAAATAGAGTTAAAAAAAAAAAAAAAAAAAGGAAAAAAAACAAAAAAAAACATTCTCGAATTCACGTTCCTCATCGTCTCCACCCTAATGCATATTTGCATGTGTTTGGGCATCCAAAGTTATCTCAATGGACATAAATATTCAATATAATATTATAAGGTACATCTGAGATGTTTGTAATAAGGACACAGCTAGTTTCAAGGAATACTTAAATATAAATTTTTTAATAAGAAGCTTTTTTTAATCTTTTTACAAAAAGGAAACTTGAGGTGTTTGGTCAGTAATACTTAGTCTCGAGATCTCATTAGTCTCATGTGTTTGTTATGCTAAATATTTTTAGGTTCATTGATCCCATGAATGGATTCATCCCTTGTGAACCTACAAGCCAAAAATCAGCCTGTTAGGTAGTTTGTAGTCGTTGGATTTTAGAAATTTTTTCATTACAAACTTCATGAACAAACCCATGGGTAGAAAACAACATTGGTTCCAATGTCCGAATTTTTAACATTGAATTTTTGGATCATAACCGAATGAAACACGAATGAATACAGTTGCGAACTTTTACCGTTCTTCGAATTTTTGACCGAATTTTTATTGTCGAATTTTTAGACCATAACCGAATTATACTCGAACTTTTGCCTTCTCGAATTTTTCCCGTATCCGAACTTAACAACTAGGGGTCCGCCCGACTCCGCGAGTAGCCAATCTTCTTGACTGTTGAACTGAATCTCTCGAACCAAGCCCTGGGTGACTGTTGAAGCCCATACAAGACTTTATTTAGTCTGCACTCATGTTCTTTACCCCTAGTCAGACTGAACCCTGGAGGACCTGTCATGTCGACCTCTTCCTCTAGATCACCATGGAGGAAGGCATTTTTGACATCCAACTGGTAGAGGGGCCAAGACAAATTTGCTGCAAGAGATAACAGAACTCGAACCGAGTTCATCTTGGCCACAGGAGCAAATGTCTCCTGGTAGTCAATCCCATATGTCTGTGTGTACCATTGCAACGAAATGAGCCTTGTACCTGTCGATCCTTCCATCTGCTTTATATTTCACTGTATATACCCATTTGCACCCCACAGGTTTCTTTCCTCTAGGAAATGAAACCAGATCCCAAGTACCATTCTTTTCTAGGGCCGTCATCTCTTCTAGCATGGCTGCTTTCCACTGTGGCTAGCTAAGAGCCTCTGAGACATTGGATGGCAAAGCGACACTAGATAGGGAAGTAACAAATGCCCTGTAGAATGCGGAGAGATGCTGGTAGGAAACAAAGTGAGAGATAGGGTGCTTGGTAACACAATTCCGAACACCCTTCCAATGAGCAATAGGTACATCAATATCTATGAGAAGGATAGCAGAAGGAGCAACAGAAATATCATCATGGGGGCCACTGAGGACACGATTACCTGGATCGAGTTGGATTTCCTGGTAGTGAGCTTGGATGATGGACTGTTTCTCTTTTGGACGTCGTCTGGCATATGTCTTCAGTTGCAGGTCCTATAGCACAATGTCAGTAGGAGATGAGGACACGGGTACATGAAACTCATCAGGAGGCAAATCAAGGGGTACTGGTTGAGGAATCTCCCCCTGCGGAGATATCGGACTCTCGTCAAGACTCTCAAGCTCCCCTTGAAGAGAGGTCCGATCAACAGAGAAGAATGTAAGACTCTCGAACAAGGTGATATCTAGAGAAACAAATCGATGATAGGTAGAGGGATGGAAACACCGATATCCCTTCTGAGTGGACGAGTAGCCAAGGAACACACATCTAACGGCTTTCGGATCTAACTTGTCCTTCATGTGATGAGAGTGAACATAGCAAACACAACCAAAGACCTTATGCGGAATGGAGAACATAGGACATGAAGGAAACATAAGTGAAAGGGGAGACTTCGACCCCAGGACACGTGAGGGCATCTGATTAATCAAGTAGGATGCTGTCAACACAATGTCAACCCAATAACCCTTGGGTACCCTAGTACCAAGAAGAAGTGCTCGAGCAACCTCCAGGACATGGGATGCTATCGCTTAACGGTCCCATTCTGTTGAGGTGTATCTGCACATGAAGTCTAATGAAGGATGCCATGCTCCTCAAGGTAGGAGGCAATGCCATTGTATATGTATTCCCCCCCATTGTCAGTGCGTAGGACTTTTAATGTGGTGTCCAATTGATTGCATGCCATTTTTGGAATCCTTAAAAGATAGTATGCACCTCAGTTTTTGATCCCATAAGGTAGATCCAAGTGTAGCGACTGTAGTCATCTACAAAAACCATAAAGTAGCGGAAGCCAAAGATAGAAGTGGTGGGATTGGGTCCGCAAACATTAGAGTGCACAAGCTGTAAAGGAAACTTACTTTTATTATTACTAGTCGGAAAAGACACCCGACATTGTTTCGCAAGTACACAAGTTTCACAATTGAACTCAAAAAGTGGAACAAATCCAAACTGAGGTAACAGGCTAGTGACTGAAAGCGGTAAATGACCTAGCCTGTTATGCCATCGCATTAACATGTCTTTATTGACAGTAGAACTACTGACACTTGCACTGGACTGATGTGCGACAGAATATGAAGTCAACTGGCTATCGAGCAGGTACAATCCACTATCCTCACGACCACTGCCAATCATCCGCCTCGTCTCCAAGTCCTGAAAAAGTCAGTGGTCAGAAAAAAAGGTAACACTGCAATTTAGGCTCTTAGTAAGATGGTTAACAGAAAGTAGGTTAGTGGTGAATTTAGGAACATGAAGCACAAAGGATAAAGAGAAGGTAGGTGTGGCAGAGATAGTGCCCTTCCCTGAGATAGAGGAGAAGGTGCCATCTGCCATGCGGACCATGTCCTTACCCAAGCAGATATGATAGGTGGAGAAAAGAGATGACGTACCAGTCATATGATCGGAGGCACCCGAATCAATGATCCAGGATAGACCAATGGGTGTCATAGACACATGGTGGGCTGCATGGGATGTACTTATCTAAGCAAAGGATGATATAGGTGGGAATGACCATCAAGCTGAGTAAGGAGCTGTCGAAGCCTGTCGAAGTCTATGCTAGCAAGTCGGATCGAATCTGCACTTGGGTTAGTGAAGCACAAATAAAAAAATAATAATTAAAGAAAGTGATGGAAGTGGAGAGATGAGAATGGTGGTAATGAAGTTAAAACATGTATTTCAGAGATAAGAGAACCACTAACAACATTAGTAAAGCAAACTAAAAAAAAACAGCATATCAAACCTTAATTTATTGATCAAAATGAAAGTCACTTACATTCAAAAATCATAATGGAAAATTTTGCCAATGTAAAATAAAGAAAATAGAATAGAAATAGAAGAAGAAGAAGAAGAAACTTCAAGCTCTAAAGACCTTGAGGAAGAAGATAGTGTCATTAGACCGGGCCCCAGAAACTTCAAGCTCTAAAGACCTTGAGGCTTGGCACTCACTTGTTCGACTTGGCTTGGACATGGTTGACTAGCCACAAGTCAACCAGACTTTCTGAATGGATTCGGTCAAGTCATAAAAGAATTAAATATGAGAAAAAACCCCACTTTCCTTTATCCCTTATTTCTAGTTTTTCAGACTCAGGCAAGCTAACAACCTTGCATTAAGCTAATTCCTAGTTCTTAAACTCTATTTCAAACCCTGCAATCGTGGCATTTAAGGAGCTGAGGTTCTGTACTGTCATTTGTTTTGCTTATGCTCCTTCTGTTGAGAACTGAACTTTCTCGTTCTGCTTTCTGCTATTTTCCTTTATCAAGTCAGAGGTGTTTAATAGACATGAATCTGTACTGTCATTTGTTTTGCTTATGCTCCTTATGTTGAGAACTGAACTTCCGCGTTCTGCTATTTTCCTTTATCAATTTAGAGATGTTTAAGACTCGAATGCATTTGATCTCTTCCTTTATTGTTTCTTTTGTTGCCTTTACATTTTCAGCATGTGGGACCCGCTTCTGCAAAATTGTTAAACCCTAACCCATGTTAATCTTGTGTTGTGAAAATTTCTTGAAAGCAGGCCGGAGAAGAACGATTTTCAATCGAGTTGGATGAGAACAATGAAGTCTGGTATGAAATCCTCTCCTTCTCAAAGCCTGCCCACTTTCTTTCATTTTTTGGGTACCCCTATGTGCAGCTGAGGCAAAAATATTTTGCTCACCAATCTGCCCGTGCAATTGCGAAACATGTCACTGCTCAACAACCCACAGTGTAATTGCATTGAGGAAATTTCTTGTATTACAAATGTTTTATTGCAGCAGAAACTATACACTTAAATTTAACTGTTATCAGGAAGGACACACACACACACACATGCATATGCGTATAAGATTGTACAAATGTTGGTTCCCACAATTAAAATCCCTGTTGAGAGCTTTGGTTCTGGGTGTATCATGGTTTCACATATCATGTGGGCTCAAACTTGGCAAAGGGTTGCTAGGTGTCGTCCACAATTGGAATTCCATAAGTGGCTAAGTCATCATCATGTCTCTGCAATCCTGGTTCACCTTTGAAACTGACCCCGTTGATTAACTCTTCTCTCTCCCTCTGCATCTTTTGCCAATACTCTGGCTCCTCTAATAACTTCAGAATCTGGCAAAATGGAATGACATGACAAACCTAAACCTTATTAGTTTTGAGGATCTTAGTTTGCATGATTGGAAATAAATACGCTTCGGATTAATGAAATGACATTAGAAATTGTGTACATATTTATATCTATACACTATAAAAATTAACTTATTTAGTCCCATAGAAATTAAGAATATCAAGATTCTAAAATGATACATGATATATATAAATTGTGTACATTTTTATATAGGAAGAAGGGTAGTCAGGACATCTTCAAATCCGCCTAATCTGTACACTTGGCACATTCATTTCGACGGTCAGAAAAATGAAATGGCAGACATTCTGCTATAAGTCTAGAGAATCATATGGTTAGGATCGTCCAATCGGATAATTTTGATGTAGATCTGCTAAGCGGAGATTATGGAATGGTTGGTCCTGATCCCTCTCCATATATACCAAGTTTAAGGCAGAGGTGGATCTAGGTAAATATCAGACATCCTGACCAAGTGGCCATCCATCTGTAAATATCACACATGATTGTGTGAAAGGTAGGCTTAGGGAGTTGTCATGGTAGTTGGTGTTGGTAAAAGCAGAAGTTAGGAAACATCAATGGAATTACCTTGGGTTGGAATCTAAGCAGCAAAAATTTGTCTGAAAGGAAAACTACATACTGTTTTCATCGTTGGCCTTCTAGAAGACGAATGCATGAGGCAGAGACGTGCTGCAAGCATCATCCTCTGCATCTCCTCTTTGTCATAGTCTTCATTCAATTGGGGATCTATTAGCCGTTCGCATAATCCTCGACTGAGTAAGGACCTTGCCTGCAAGCCCAATGGATGTATATGCTTAAGATTTGGAGTTAGTGGTGAAGGAATTTCCCTTCAGGATTAAATGTTAGCGGAGGTGTTTTTCTCTTACCCAGAGTATTAAGCTTTCATGATTGGATGCTAGATCAGTTTGGATGGCCTCTTTCCCAGTGATGAGTTCCAAGAGCACAACCCCATAGGAGTACACGTCTATCTTCTCATCAACCTTCCCATACATCATGTACTCTGGAGCCAAGTATCCGAAGGTCCCCACCACATGGAACGCCTTTGTGGTTGCTGAAGATTGCTGAGGTTGATGCTGTACCATTGCTGCTCCAAAATCCGACAGTTGAGGAAGAATTGAAGGTGACTTGATTGAGTGAATTGGAAATCCATGACAGAAATTTGACAAAACACAGGCAGACAAATCGGTACAGTTAGGTGATAATCTTTAAGCATGTTATATGACTGGACTTATGAACACTGGAAGTTCATCAGACCAATATCCGCCGTGTATGGGTCACATGAAACCCTAAGCCAAAAAAAATTAAACCCACCAAATGATCATAGCCATCTGATTTACAAATTTAAACCATTAACCTTAAATCTTTTCTTCCCATCTGAAAAGAATGCTAATAATAAATTGTTAAGATTGTCTTGCCAAATTAATTTTTTGCATGTGTTAAGATTTCTATTATCCTCATTCCACATATAATTATATGTGCTTAATAAAAGCATGAAGATACAGAAAAATTATACCAGACTTGGAAATGCACCGAAAACCATGGTGTCACAAAAGTAGGAGATGACATGGGTTGAACTGGGGTTTGGATCTAGGTAGATAGATATTCAAATCCGAATTTGAATAAACTGATCCGGATCTGACTCAGATCCCCATCCCTTAAGAGGATCCAAATCTGACCCATATATAGATATATGGGTTGAATCCACTAGAAAAAGTTTCTTGGCAATTAGGGGTGTACATCTCTCCCGAATTTTGCCTGAGCCCGTCCCAAAAAATTTTCAGGCCGATCCCAAGTTCCACCTTCCCAGCCTGAGACCGGCCCAAACCCGATAATTTTTAACACATCCTCCCTTCTATTTCTGTAAAAGGGGTTTTAGTGGGCCCAAAACCACCCTAGCCCTAATCCAACCCAACTAAATTCCAGCAAAAACTGAAAACATGGGCCGGTTAGCCCGAATGTACACCCATATTGACAATGATCCAAGGCCAAAAGTTGAATCCAACCTGCCCCGAATCTGAATCAGATCTACTAGTTCAGATCTGTATTTGACCTGTTTTCTATTCGAATATTATTTTGAAGATCAAACCCACAAAATACAGGTTCAAATCGGAGCGGAACTCAGGTCAGATCTGCCCCATTTCATGCCCTACACAAAAGAGAAAGTATGTAGGGGTGTCAATGGATAGTTGAAAATTCGAATTTATATTCGAATAATCGAATATCATCCAAAAATTTCGGATTTCGGATTTCGGATATCGGATATCAGATTTTAGATTATTTTTTATATTCGAATACTTTTTGGATATTGATATATATAAAACAGATTATAGTATATTTATTATATATATCCAAATTACTTATCAGATGAATCGGACATTATTGGATATCAGATAAGTTAATCAGATTCGGTTATTGATTCAGAATATCTGTCGGATATTGAACCAAATTCGGATATCGGTTTTTCTTATTCAGATTCAGATTCAGATGTTCTTAAAGTCCTAGGAGAATTGTTATAATGTTCATGTCTACATGAATCTGAAATGCACCTTGGTGCTGTGAAGTAGATTCAGACAAAGAACTTACATGAGGATGGCAATGGCGAGAGAGAAGCACATTGGAGGACTTGACATCTCTATGGATGATAGGTGGGGAGCAAGAATGATGAAGGTGTTCCAGTGCCTTTGCCACACCAACCGCAACCTTCATCCTCTCACTCCATCCGAGCTGTGTCAGGTTCTGCTTCAAGCTCCCCTGTAGTAGCTTATAAACGACCGCATGCATATCTGTACTGTAGCAGTAGCCGATGAGCTGAATTATGTTCTCCTGATTTAAATTGCTTAATATCTCCACTTCCTGAAGAAGTTCCTCCCCCGACCGCTGTGTGATCTTAAGAACTTTCACAGCTGCAGCCTGGCCTTCTCGAAGGTTAGCTCTGTACACCTTACTATACCCACCCTCACCGATCACCATCTGAGGACTAAAGTTTTCGGTTGCTAAGCCGAGCTCTTGTGGAGTGAATCTCCTGCCGGCTCCCTTGGCTTCTAAGAGTGCCAATTTCTGGAACTGTTTCTGTAACATGGTATCAGGAAGCTGCACTGCGTTCCTGACATTGTTTACTCCCACAACAGCATGTCTTAGTGGTGAGGATTTTGAGGAAGAGGTCACGGCTAATGACCTCGGAGACTGGCCACCGAGTTCTGAGTGATTTAAACGAGAAGTTTGTGTCGAAGATGACAGAGAAGAAGGTTGAAGGGGTTTACTTGTGGAACCTTGTTGTGAAGTCCCCTGCTTTTTTATTAGGACTCTTCCTCGGTTGTCCAAAACAAGAAGGGAGCAAGTGGGAGGCAGTCCTTTCAGGCAAGAAGCAGCAATGTGTTCTTTGGGCCTGCAAAATAGAAATATATACATATATGAGTGAGAGAGAGAGAGAGGATATACATTGTTAAACCTCCCTCTAACAGCTTAAGCTTTTAGAGTAAAATGGTTGGAGAGAGAAACAGAGAGAGGATATACATTGTTAAACCTCCCTAACAGCTTAAGCTTTTAGAGTAAAATGGTTGTCAACAGAGAGAGAGAGGATATACATTGTACTTATCAAAAAAAAAAAATATACATTGTTAAACCTCCCTCTAACAGCTTAAGCTTTTAGAGTAAAATAGTTGTCAAGAGAGAGAGAGAGGATATACATTGTTAAACCTCCCTCTAACAGCTTAAGCTTTTAGAGTAAAATGGTTGTCAAGAGAGAGAGAGAGAGGATATACATTGTTAAACAGCTTAAGCTTTTAGAGTAAAATGGTTGTCAAGAGAGAGAGAGAGAGGATATACATTGTTAAACCTCCCTCTTAACAGCTTAAGCTTTTAGAGTAAAATGGTTGGAGAGAGAGAGAGATTCCGATACTGTACCTTGGGCTGCTGCATCCAAGTACCAACATCGTTGCAAAGTGTAGTCTTACTTGATGCGCTAAAACCGCAATAAAGGAGTCTCCATTACAAACCTTAACTTGGAAATCCACCTACAGAGCCATCAACAAGGAGAGAGAGAGAGAGAGAGAGAGAGAGAGAGAGAGAGAGAGAGATTAGCACATAATCACAATGCTTTCTAGTCTGCAATTTTCATGAAAAAGTGGATTTTTAGAACCTGTTTGGATTTGCAGAGATCTTCATGGATGTGGAAGGTGTTTGGGTCAAAAGTGTCGATGGGATCTTGTACATGGACGGCCACCACATTATCCCCTGGGTAGACCAGCAAAGTAAGTAAGCGAAGCAGCATTTCTCTACTAGAGTTGTGGGATTTCAGACCAACGATGATCGTCCTTTTCTTTGCTGGTTTGCTTCCAAGAATTAATGTGATTCGGCGGTCTAGCCTTGAAGATCCGACCATCGTAAACGAAATGGGTTCCGAGTCTTCCGACACCATTCCATCGCAGAATCGAGGAACACGTCATACTACGCTCCATCTTTTATCCCCTCTCCCATTTTAAGAGTTTTTTTTTTTGGCTGATGGGGGGGGGGTTGTGGTCCCTATTCATAAACCGCAACAGCCAATTGATAGGTTTGTCCAATTATTAAGAGGTTTGGTATATCCTCAGGAAAAATCTATGATACAGACTTCTGTATCAAAATTTTGATACTGAAACCCCTCCATGTGGCAGACTATTTCGGACCCACTGACACCTGAACATTTGGCCCACATCTCGATGGACCTACACACAAAAATCAGCATGATTGGTGCCTTCTAGCCATTGGATTTGAGCACTTTATCATCATGGGCTTGATAGTTGATACCCACACATACGAAGCCCATGATGAAAAAGTGCCCAAATCCAATGAATAGAAATCATCAATCAGGCCGATTTTTGGTGTAGGTTCATTAAGTTACGGAAAAAAAATCATGAGGTCAGTGGGCACAAACTTGTACGCCATGTGGCGCTTTGAGGGACTTACAGAATTATGTCAGCATAGAACAGCTCATGTGCTGATAACGACATCCTAACTTCCGTCAGGGACGCCGACACTGCTAAAGAGAAAGATTTGTGTAGCAAAAACTAGGTAATTGGGAATAGAATTAGGAAACATATCTGATCAATCTTAGTTCCATCATCCTTAATGGGCCCTGCTCTCCATACTGTATCAGGCCCACGCATTCAATTGATTCATACCATTCAATCCGTGGATCGAAATCAAGCCACAAATTACACACTTCTAGCGCATCATTGGTTTATCAGATGTGTAACACTGTGGGTTGTTTCTTTTCTTGATAGGCATGTTGGATTTGATAATGTGTCCCCAAGTGACACTTGTACGTTGCTCCACCCGCTTGATTTCTACTTGTTTACGCCTGCAAGGGGATCCAACCGGTAAAAAATGTGGTCCACTCTTGTTAGACCAAAATTCAGACCGGTTCATTATCCCAGGACCCAAGTCCTAACCATAAAGTAAAGGTTTCTGTCTTTTTCTGGACCGTCCGTACGGGAAAATTTCTTGGTTTTGGGTACTTGAATGCAATGGTTAGAAGTCATTAATTTGCCTTATTTTTTTGGTGGGAAAAAGATGTAACAAGGTATGCCTGAAACTGTAGCAAATGGGGAAGCATGATTTTTGTTACTGACCACTGTCATCTGGGCCCACTGACCGCATGGATGTTTATCCCACCCCTTGATGGATATACACACAAAAAATCACCTTGATTGGTTATTTATAACCATTAGAATTTAGCATTTTTTAGAACTTTTAAGGCGTTCTTATAGCCGTTGAATGCAACCATTTTTTGAGTACTAAAACCAACGGCTAAAAATCATTAAACAAGCTGATTTTTGGTTTGTATGTCTATTAAGGGGTGGGCTAAACATCCATGCAGTCAGTGGGTCCAAATGGCAGCTGTGACTACCAAAAATGCCGCTTTCCCAAATGAAATGATCTCAGGTATACCTTGTTACATCACTACCAACAAAGGTGGGCCAGACATTAATCATGCGGTGGGGCTGAAGAGTGGCACAAGGCATTTTGGGACGGGTTACGTGGCTTTTTCATTTTCATTATTATTATTATTATTATTTGTTGTCGAGTTGTTGTAATCATGTGGCTTTTTCAATTAAACAGCGCTATGCCAAGGAGTTGAGCAGCATCATCTATTATTTTTCTATCTTCTACTATCTATACTAAAGCAGAGACTGCTTAGGTGGCGCTGTCTCCAACTTTTTTTCATCGATTTTTTCAGAAATACCCTACTTCCCAAAATACCCTCAACCCTGCTAAGGTGGCACTCTCTCCACTTTTTTTTAATTTATTCTGAAAAAGTCTTTACACAAAACGACGTTGCAAATATTGGAAAGAATTTAATTTTCTGAGACTAAAACGTTTTAACTCCTTATACTTTTGATCTCCTAAAATTTCTCCAACCTATTGAAGTAAATACCCTTGAAACTTAAATCCAACGTTCTCCTCATAATTCTCTCTTTATCTTGATCTAATCTCTCTATTCCCCAAAAACGTTACACATGAAATTAAATTCCCTCTCTATCTTTATCTCTCCACCTCCTAAAACGTCTCTCCATCTCCCTTTCTCTTTTTTCCTAAAATTAATATCATAACAACAGTTCTCAATACTTATTGGTTGATGGTGTTTGCTGTGGATGAATCCACTAGAGGCAAGGTTACTGAGGTCTTCGAAGTTCCAACAAGTTTCTTCTGCGGGTCTCTAAGTATGGCGGACTTGGGCTTTTAACGGTGATCGATGCAGGGCCCTTCAGAAATCTCCATATGTTTACGATGAAGATGTGTTCACAGTACTCTTCATATTTCTCACCTTTGTGAAATGTTGCTCAATTTTGATTCCGGGCTAAAGTATTTACTTTTGTAGACTGCATCGTGCTTCATCCCTCCCGCAAACTCGTGACGGCTGTGGGAAGATCTGTTTATGGTGATGAGGTGGATTGACATGATCTTTAATCAGCTTTTGGCCTAGAAGATCTCTTCAATGGGACCCATGTGATGGAAGGACAAGTCGAATAGATTGTAACTGTTGTCTATGAACCTTATAGTCTTGCATAATGCACATGTTATGGAAAGGAGACAACCACGTAGCACATTTTTTGAACCCACAAACCACATAGATGTTTAGCCCACCTCTTGGTGGATGTACATACACAAAATCAGCTTGAATTGGTTATCTCTAGCGATTACATATTAGCACTTTTTAGGAGTGATTGTAGCCATTGAAATCAATCATTTTTTAGGGTAATAAATCCAACGTTTTCAAATCATCAATCAAGCTGATTTTTGGTGTGTATATCCAACAAGAGGTGGACTAAACATCCATTCAATTAGTAGGTCCCGAAAAATTTGCTACGTAGGGCCACAAGTCATCTACATCGACTTCATCAAAAGTCCACAGCATCTTAGGAGATCAAATGTTTGCATGATCAGGTGATCTAATGGTTATAACGGCTTTTACAACAATAACGCTGCAATTCTGTTATATGTTTTAATACCCCTTATGATGAAAATAACATTCATCCGTTATAAATGATTTTAGTAATTATTTATCATTTCTTAACGACAAAAAGAATTCGAAAAGCATAAAAAATAATAATAATTTTAATTGTTAATTGATCCATTATAACGGTCATAATGGCAATGCGGATAACCATTATGCCGCTATAAAGATTCCTTTTAAACCTTCATCATAACCGTAGGGAATATTGTGTTGAATCATCCGATTAGGATAATTTTCTGATCTAGCTGACGTCTTTTATTACCAATCATGTTTCTTTTTTTTTTTTGGCATTTGGCATTTAGAATTATTGGCCCTGGATTTTGTAGTCAGTGAAGCAAAGAAGCAAAAGATCAGGCATATATTGTCGTTAACTAACAATCGGGAAGCCTATGGAGGCAATTAAAGCATAATAACCGTTATAATGGGAAATAGCGTAACTGCGGGGTCGGGGAATTACCGTTTTAGCGACCATTATTTTCAACATAACGCCCATGCTTTAGCATGTAACTAAATTTAGTTATCGGGATGAATTTTAACTAAATTCTTAATTTTTTGAAATTTAATGTTTTTTTACGAGATAATTAATTTTCAATCAAAGTTTGTTTATTTATTTATTTATAGTTTATAACATTCTTTGGTCGTTAATAAATTTGTTAATTTTTTTTTTACTTAATTACTATTAATAATTTTTATTTTTTTCTTCGCCGAGCTAAATGACACTAGTTATTCATTACAGGCCCGTACGGCTGAGATACTATTCACTCTCATAAATAATGGAATAAACCTTCGCTCACAGTCCACAATATGAGCCACGTGGCATACTATTAGTGAACGATGACCGTATGGATGTTTGGCCAATCACTAGGTGGACCTACCAACCAAAAATAAACCTGATCAGTGATTTCTGAGCTTTGGATTGAAATTATTTTCTTGGGTTGATTTTAACCATAGGAATTTGAGCATTATTGAGCGTTATTTGGGAGCAAAGATCCAAAGGTTTTAAATCACTAATCAGGCTAATTTTGGGTTTGAAGGTCCACCAAGGGACTGGCCAAAGATCCATACGGTCAGCACCCTCTAAGAGTGTGCCACGTGGCTTGTATTGTGGGCTGTGATCGGCTTCGCTCACAGCATTGTGTGAGCGAAGGTTTACTCCTCATAAATGAGTTGCGCACATATTAATGGATTTTTTTTTTAATTTTTTTAATGTTTGGGAAGCGGAAGTAAGTTGGTATTGAATAAGACAATAAAAACACATCACATCGCCTTTAAGTTGATTGCTAACCACCCGATCGATCTCTTACTATTTTCTTTTCTAAAGATGGTCCACATGTGATATGTGTGAATCTAATATTGCTTTCATCTTCTGGAGCAAATCTTTGATGACGGACCACAGTATAAGCAACGTGAAACACTTTAGAGACCAAGGTTTAAAGGGGACCGTTATAACGGTATAACGGACTGGGGGCGTTACAGTTTTTTCCGTTATAACGAAAAAAACGCTCAGGGGCAAAAAGGGGAAAATAACGGAAAAATGGCGCTGCAATTCAAATTTTGAATTTTAAAATCTGAATTTCAAATTTTCAAAAATAGAAAATAACGGAAAAAAATGGAATATAACGGAAAAAAATGAAATTAACGGCCGTTTTTTTTCACATAATTTTCCAGAAAATAACGGTTGTTATTTTCGTTATAATGGAAAAATAAATGAAAATAACGGCCATTATTTTCGTTATAATGGCTGTTATTTTCTGGGTGTTTTAACGGTCCATAACATAACGGGGTAGGTCCAAATCAGTTATAACGGCCGTTATTTAAACCTTGTTAGAGACCACCGAGAGTATGGATGTTTGCCCATCCTTAGGTGTCTACATACCAATAATCAGCCTCATTATTTATTTCTATCCTTTGGCTGTGAGTTCCCCTTATAATGATAGATATCCCACGGTTAAATATCAACCCATAAAGAGAATCCAATACCCAATGGCTGTGTTTGGTAGCGCATCTTCAACCGAAGACATGTGTCTTGAAAGTCTACGTCTTCAAGGTGCATATTTTTAAAGGTCAAGATCAACGTCTAGTTCTACACACTTAAATTTGTCTTGTTCTACAATTTTGATAAAGAATTTCAAAGATAACATGGGGGTATGTCATAAATTCCCTTTATTTTTGCTTGTAATGGATTAGTAGATGACCCGTGCCATCGGCACTCCTTGACAAAGAATTTGCCAAAATCGGGTGAGTGGCGGAGATCCACCGTCCATAAGTTCATAAATTCCCTAACCAGCAGCCCCCACCCACGATTAAAATCATCACTACTTGTTCCTTTGTTTCTGGTTTCAATGGATTTTACAGGAACTAAGCAAAGCACACCCCACCCCCCACCCCCGAGATAATATGATCTGGTGCAACACTCGTTCATTCGTTCATTGATGTTATAGGCCTCTTCGAGAGGATAAACATGGCCAAGAAGATCAATCATGCATCTGAAATGATCACTCGGGGCTCGAACTCATAGTCCATGGTCATGGAGTGGAAGATCCCAAATCCACCACCCTCTCTGACTATAGGCGTTGGTGTTCTTCAATCGTCACAATCTCAAATTGTTAGTGACCACATTTCTTTCTTATGGGAAAGGCTCGTTCATGGTTGCCTTCGATGGATTCATCCACCATTCAGGCATACACATAATCATGTTGAGGTAAGAATTGGATGCAAAATAAATGTCGATCATAGCCATGTAGAGATAGCAATCGGCAGGCACAAAAATAAATGTGTTCGCTTCAAGGTTGAAGAAAGGGGTATTTTTATCTTTTGTAAAAAAGTGTCAGTCAATATTAGTCAACCAACAGTCTTCCACCGTGGACCGACGGTGTGAGGGCAACAATGAAAGAAAGTGGAATTTAGGAGTATTTGAGACTTAATAAACAAATGTTTTTCTTTCAAGGTTGAAGGGGCATTTTTGTCCTTTTCAAAAAAAATGTTAGTCTATATGTGTCAAACAATGGTCTTAGACCGTAGACCAGGTTACGAGGGTGGTACGTTAGATTTTTCAAATTGTGGGGATATGTCTTCTATCCATCCATCTAATGTGGACGGTTAGATAAAGAGTGGTTGAGATCAAATCCATTGATATAAAGTGGACGGTTAGATTTCAGCCACTCAATCTGCCTCATTTGATCTCAATTTATTCACAATTTAAATTTCAACACCGTTATTTTTTGTTATTTCTGTTATTTAATAATTTCTCCCTCTATGAGTTACAATCCGTTATAACAGCCGTTATAATGGAAAAAACGGTATACCGTTTGAGTGCCGAAGGCACCCAATTTTTGCAAACGCTTTTTTCGGATAGTGCCGTCGGCATGGGCCATTTACTATGGTTTTCGCGAAGCAGAAGAGGGTATGTATTCTCAGTTATGATGGTAATGTCGTAAATTCATCTTGTATTTCTTGCAAATTGTTCTATGGTTTAGACGAAGAAGACGGAGCACTTTTTAAAAGGAAAACGGTTAGTGATGAGAGAGGACGCTGGTTCCATGTGTTAACTTCAGTATAGATACGCCTAGATTCTATCTTGGGACTAAATATTACAGATGCAACCAACACGTGTTGGACAGAGACATTTTCAATGGTTGAAAACACAGATATTTAGGAAAAATGTTGGTGTCCGCCTCAAGAAGATGTCCTACGTAGGACTCCTACCAGCCCAAACCATTGGATGATCCTTGGGCTCCAAGGAGAGCGTCCTCCAGAGGTGCACAACAACCCAGCTCACTTTAAAAAAATTGTCCCAAATCGACGTGGACCAAAGTGAGTAAAACTTCTATCACAGCGTTCTGACAGATGCTTCTATCAATGCAAAACACAGGACATGTGGCATACTCTTAGTGGACGCTGACCGTATGGATGTTTGGCCAGTCCCTCGGTGGACCTATAAACCAAAACTCAGCCTGATTAGTGTTTTAAAACCTTTGGATCTTTGCACCCAAATAATGCTCAATAATGCTCGAAATCTTACCGTTAAAATCAACCCATGAAAATAACTTCAATCGAATCGCTTAGAAATCAGTAATGAGGCTTATTTTTGGTATAGAGGTCCACTGCTGGACTGGCCAAACATCCATGCCGTCAGCGTCCACTAATAGTGGGTCACGTGGCATGTGGTTTTGATTGTGACAGAAGCATGTGTCAGAAGAACGCTGTGATAGAAGTTTTACTCGACGGAAGTCATTCTCTTCCCTTTTTTTCCACGTGCGGCACAGCTGCCGCTGTCGGCGCTAGTGTCTCCGTTAACGTTTTCGAATTAGGATTGGGTGAAGAGTGTGAGGAATCGCTTGGACGAAGGATATTTCCAGCAATGAAAAGAGGAGACACCTTTAGTTTCCATGTTGTAATAGTTTACGGAAACAGAGAAGCGGGAAGGCGACAGGAAGGAAAGGTTGCGTTTCTTGGCCTCCATGAGGAGAGAAAAAGATTTAAAGAATGTAGGAGAAAGGATAGACACTGAGCGGGTAAGTGTTACGTTTCTTCTAATCTTTCAAGAATTATAATAATTAATTTTCACAACACAATACGTTTCGAAAGATTTTACATATATTATCAAACCCTTTACAACATATTTATAAAGAAATTCTAACTACCAACCCTCCATAACATTTTGACACATGGACATAACTAACACAACTTATTAACCACCTAATATTCATAACATTTAAACACGTGGATAACTATCTAATATTCATAACATTTAGATACATGGACATAACTAACACAACTCCCTAACCGTTTAATAACTACATAATTATGACATGACTGTGATGATATGACAGGTCAGTGCATACGTAACAAAAAGAGAGGACACTAGTGTGTTCGTTCGCTGGAGAGAAAGTGAGAGAGAGAGAGAGAGGTTTTAGGAATTTTTGACGTACCTCCAATGTTTGTTATATAGATACTTTGTATTGCCCCTGCTGTGCCAAGCAATGATCACTATAACTGATCTGTAAAATATAGTTTGGTTAATTAGGCATGGACATCTAAAAAATTTCATGCCCAATTAGTATTGAACTACTGAAATAGACCTGTCCATTTTGGTACCCACCTAATGAAATAATGTTCATATATGAGGTAAGAGAGTACTGTTTGGAACTAAATCTTAGATTAGAAGCCATCGGCACTCCTCCTCGACAAAGAATTTTCTAAAATCAGGTGAGTGGCGGAGATCGACCGTCCATTTGGGGGAGGATTAGATCTCGGCCCTTCTTTGTTGATGCTTATAAAAGGAGGTATAAGTAGGGAGACAACCAATGTGTTTTGTTATATAGAATAGTAAATGGCCCATGCCCACGGCACTCTCCGACAAAAGCGTTTGCAAAAATTGGGTGCCTTCGGCACTCAAACGGTATAACAGACTGGGGCGTTACCGTTTTTTCCATTATAACGGATTGTAACGCACAGAGGGAGAAATAAAAAAATAATAGAAATAACAAAAAATAACGGTGTTGAAATTTAAACTTTGAATAAATTGACGTCAAATGAGGCGGATTGAGTGGCTGAAATCTAACCGTCCATATTAGATCGATGGATTTGATCTCAACTACTCTTTATCTAACCGTGCACATTAGATAAATGGATAAGATAAGAGAATACAACTGAGTTGTCTTGATATATGCGTAGGTGGCCCGTGCCCGCGGCACTTTCTAACAAAGTGTTTGTCAAAATCGGGTGGGAGTTAATCTCAGCCATCGATATGAAGCATAGTGGATCTTAGCCACTCATTATTGAAGCCATATAAGATAAGAGGGTATAAGAAAACCATTACATTTCCGTTAAATTCTATTTTTTTTTTAACTTTCAAATTTCAAATTTTGAATTCAGCACCACTTTTTTCAGTTAAAATCTATTTTTTCCATTTTTGCCCTGGCCGTTTCAATCTGTTTTAACGGCCATTTTAACGATAACACCCCTATCGAGGCATAAAAAGTGGGGCTCCTGAGCCTAACCCTTGGGCTATATGTAAATCCAACCCATTTCATTCCTTATATGTAGGTAAATAGTAGGTGACCTGTGCCCACGGCACTCATCGATGAAACATTTGTCAAAATTGGGTGCGAGTGGCTGAGATCCACTGTCCATTTGGTGTGATAAGATCTCGGCCATCCATTATGAAGCCAGAGAAGGGGGAGACAACCGTCCTTTTTTATTATACTAGTAAATGGCCCATGCCCACGGCACTCTCCAACAAAAGCGTTTGCAAAAATTGGGTGCCTTTGGCACTCAAACGGTATAACGGACTGAGCCGTTGCAGTTTTTTTCCATTATAACGGTTGTTATAACGGATTGTAACGCATAGATGGAGAAATGAGAAAATAACAGAAATAACAAAAAATAACAGTGTTGAAATTAAAATTTTGAATAAATTGAGGTCAAATGAGGAGGATTGGGTGGCTGAAAGCTAACCATCCACATTAAATCGATGGATTTGATCTCAACCACTCTTTATCTAACCATCCACATTAGATGGATGGATAAGATAAGAGAATACAACTGAATTATTTTGTTATATGTGTGAGTGGCCCATGCCTACGACACTTTCCGACATAGTTTATCAAAATCGGGTAGGAGTTAATCTCAGCCATCGATATGAAGCATAGTGGATCTCAGCCACTCATTATTGAAACCATATAAGGTAAGAGGGGGTGTAAGACAACCACTTTCACTTGTTATATAGATAGTGGGTGGCCCGTGCCCACGGCACTCCCCGTCAAAGCATTTGCCAAAATCAGGTGTGAGTAGCTGAGATCCACTGTTTATTTTAGAGATAAGATCTTAGCCCTTCTTTGTTGAAACATATAAGAGGGGGTATAAGTGGGGAGACAACTTCCCTGTTTTGTTATATAGATAGATAGTAGGTGACCCATGCCCACGGCACTCATCTACAAAGCGTTTGTCAAAATTGGGTGTGAGTGGCTGAGATCCACCGTCCATTTGGTGTGATAAAATCTTGGCCATCCCTTATGAAGCTGGATAAGAGGGGGAGACAACCGTCTTGTTTTATTATGTTTTAAAAGTAAATAGAATTACCTTATAAATTTTGGTTGGAGTTGATGATGACGTGGTGCTCTAAACGGGGTCCTACTCGTTCTCGAATAGGGCCCCGTCTCACAAAAGTTTTACTCATCAATGAAATCACCTCCATAAATAGACCAGCAGTTGTGCGGTCTGGACAAAATTAGAAGGCACACAATAGTATGCGCTAATGTAAAGTTGGCACTGTTAGTTAAATGATCCGTTAGAACAGTCCCTTAACGTTACCGTTATAATGCCCATATTACATCAGTCAAGAAACACTCAATATTTTTTTTCTTTCAAATAACCTTTATAACAGTAAAAAAAAAAAAACATTATCAATTACAAAGGATCGTTATTTCCATATAACACGGCCCAGTTTTTATGGATTTGGGCGTTATTCTCAAAATAACATAACAGGGTTAGTGTGTTACTGTTATAACGGCCATTTTTTTAAACATGGTTTAAAAAAATGTTGTAGCAGCATTTACAACGGTAATGTATTATAACAGCTGTTATAATAGAAATAACGCCCATTATTTTGTCCAGAAGTTATTTTGAAAATTTAAAAAAATAATAGTTTACTGTTTTTACTCAAATATGAATAACAGTAATTTGAAGTGTTCGTTACAACAGACCATTTAAAACCTTGATCCTAACCATCGAAATGCCAGACTACATAGCAAAAATAGGTTCAGACAGCCATTTAGTAGATGGTTGAACGGTTGAACCATTTAAAACCTTGATCCTAACCATGGAAAACACAAACGTTTCTCCAGGCAGCGCAAGTACGGGTTCAGAGAGCCATTTAGTAGATGGTTAGCATCAAGAGATTGCGGATTAGGAGATCACATGAGTTGGGGGGGGCCCACAGACACCCTCTCAGTTGCCACATGGACAACAGACGGGGAAGTGTCACTTTCAAGGTTCAACCTATGGGGTTTGGTTTTGCAACAGTATCTCCAGATCTGACCCAATCTTTTCTCAGGTCTGAAAGAGGGGACGGGACCCAGACCTAGCCGGCTAACAGGTTCAAGGTTCAGGGTCCAGGTAATGAATTGACAATTTGCATACCAGGTTACTCTGGCCTGAACCCGACTAATCGGGTACCCACAGTGACATATTCGGACTTTGTAACACCCACAGCTTCACACACAGAATTTGGAGTTCTCTATACGAATTACATTTCTCAACACTGGCAAGCTTGCCTCTTTTGCGGAGGTCTTTGTCGCCCATGCTGCATGTTCAAGAGTCCACAAAAGCTTACTTCTGCAGTAGATCTGACCAAGGAAATTAGACAACGTTGTTTCTTTCAGAACATCTATCCTAGAATATAACATGTTCTCAGTCAAGAAGGTAGTAGAACATTCCATTGTCAATTATTCTCGCTCTCCTGTTTCTCTATACATACACCACGCACATTGCTGCACTTACACCTGAAACACATAAGGTGTAAATCTAGCGAGAGTTTTTTTTTCCTGAAAGAGAAGTATAAATGTAATAAAATCATCTTAGGGAACGACTTGATACAGAGGAACAGAAGGCATTGCTCCTCGGACTTGATCTGAACATGTGCCATAAATTTGTAGGATTCTGAAGATCATAAAATCTGGAATAGGCCAAAGATCATAACTTCATATATGGATGAACTTTAAAATAGCTTATGAAGACGGAAAATCCAGGGAAAACTTGCCTTTGATACTAGATTGAAGCTGCTATCAGATCACTCAGCAACCTACACATGCAAATTAGACTTTCAGTTCCAGAGCAAGAAACGGGAGATGGAAGATTTACAAAAGATAATTTGGGATCCTTCCAATTCAACGTCAAGGTGAGAATGGTAAGAAGCTGTCCGCCCTAACCAACATTGGACAGGTCTCACTAAGGAAATCTCCTTGACCCAATATCAACCCTATCAAATAATCTAAACATCCTATCTATAGTATTCATCATGGACTATTTGCCATACTTTTTCAAACTCTGCAAAGGCATACTATATATCAGATGGTTGGAAACATCCAATTGGGTGGACTCTGGCCAAAGAGACATCCTTCAGGGGACTGACCAAATATTACGTTCAATGCCTTATAAGGCATGTGCATATGGCAGAGCTAGGGGCATGGCATTATTTCACCTCAATGGAGGTCTATGGTGAATCAAGTAAAAGAGCTTAGTCCAATCTGCATTGTTAAACAACTTAAACCAATACATTGAGGGATTCAGTGATTGGGGAGAAAGCATATCCAAACTAAGGTACCCTGTGGACATTATCTAACTGTTGGTTTATTTTCTGTGGAACAATAACACCGTGTGCTGAGAGTTCTTATCAGCCTTTAGTACATAGTGACATCTCTCATGGGCTTCCAAGACAGAGAATCTATGCTTATAGTCACTCTTAGTGAAACAGAGGTTTCCTAATGCAGGTCTTCCAAGAGAAAAGCCCATTGATTAGATAAAGGTATATGGTTCTTAGGTTTAGACCCCTTATCTGCATTACTTGTATCCGAAAATTTATGATTCTAATCATTTGACAAAATTAAAACAGACGTTTCCAATGTAGGCCTGCATGGATTGTATCTCATTTGCAGGTGTATATTTCTCTCTCCCTCCCTCCTTTCCTCATCAAATGTTATATTGTTTCGCAGAAAATAAACCTTCTTCTTATGTGATATGTAACAAAATTTGTATTAAAATAAAATATAGGCATACAAAGGGAAAGGAGAGGCTTCCCTATGATCAAAAGCCAAAAGGACAAAGTATGGAATATATTCCAAAATCTACTATACTATGTACACCATTTGTAGAAAGAGAAACGCCACTAAGATTAGCACCAAGGTCTATATAGCTAAATAAACTTTCCACCCTCTAACAAAATCTATGATATTTTCGATGCTGTTTGACTATGCAAAGAATGTGAGGTAATCCCAAGAGAGAGTTTGCAAAGCGACATAGGCTAGTAGTTACAAACATTTGCATTAAGAGATGGAAAAGGAGGAAATAACGTAAAAGGTGCCCAAAAATTAGATTGTGGAAGAAGTTGTCGGAGAACATAAAGGAAAAGTCACTCACAAAAAGAAACTTGGTGGATTGAAGGAGTCTAGAAAGAAATTAAAGAAAAGGTCATGTTGCAAGATTTGGCAACAAACTCAGAACGAAAAAAAACTGAGAAAAAATTGAAATACTAAAAAAGAGACAGAGAGAAGTGTAACAAAACATAAGGCATATGCGAGGTTATACCATACGCTAGGAACAAGAGGGGGTAAAATGGACATCTATAAACTTGCAAAAATGAGAGACGTAAGAGAACTAGAGAAATAAATCAAGGAAAATGTATTAAGAATGAAGATAGGATAATCTTAGTTAGGGACGAGGAGATTAGGGAAAGATGAAAGAGTTACTTCAGGAAATAATTAAACGAGAATTACACAAAGAACTTAGAACTTGAAGGAGAAGCTAGTCATGATACTCTTAAATAGACCAGAAGGCAAAAATAAGCTCTCATAAGATTAGTTTTATAGAAGAAGCTTTGTCTAAAATGAAGATAAAACGGGTTTTAGGCTCTGATGGTATTCAGAAGAAGTTTTGAAATACATGGGGGAAGTTGTATTATGTTTGTTAACTAGGTTGCTCAATAAAATAATGGAGATTAAAAAAATGTCAAATGAGTGGAGGTGAAGTCTTATAATACCTATCTACAAGAATAAAGGAGATGTACAAATTGCACCATGTACCAACTATGATGAGATAAATTTATGAGACACGTTATGAAACTATGAGAGTAATAGAGAAAAGATTACGACAAGAAACAAAAATATCAGAAAATCAGTTTGGTTTCATGCCAGGGTGGTCAATGATCAAAGCTATCTTTGTACTTAGTCAATAGAGTTAATATGTACATAATTTTTATTGTCTTAGAAAAAAGCATATGCTAGGGGTTCCTAGAGAGTTAATCTGGTGGGTATTCAAGAAAAAATGAGTCTCGATTGATAATATTAACATTATTTAAGACATGTATAAAAGTAGTATCAAAGGCGAGGACAATCGGTGGTGAGACAAGCGAGTTCCCAGTTACAATGGGTTTGCACCAAAGATCAGTCCTAAGTCCATACTTCTTTGCATTAGTTATGGATGGATTAACTACACATCTTCAAGGAGAGGTCCCATGGTGTATGTTATTTGCAAATGATGCAGTGTTGATTGATGAGACTAAGGAAGGTGAATATGCAAAATTAGAACTAAGGAGACTTTATAAAGTTTTAAGTTCAGTAAGACCAAGACTGATGAGCTATTAGTCAATGATTAATGGACAAAAAATACCCCAAAGAGACAAATTTCGTTATTTAGGTTCAATTATTCACAAGAATGGAGAGATCGATTAGGATGTGACCCAAAGAATTAGTGTTGGATAGCAAAGTGGAAATGTGCTTCTAAAGTATTATGTGATCGAAGAATACCTATCAAACTAAAAGAAAATTCTACAGAGTAGTTGTAAGACCAGCTATGCTTTATGGAGCTGAATTTTGGGCAGTTAAGAAACAACATGTTTCATAGAATTAGTGTAACATAAATGAGGATGTTGAGATGGATGAGTGGAGAAACTAGGATAGAAAAAATCCGAAATGAGCATATTTGAGGAAATCTAGAAATAGCCCAAATTGGGAAAAAAAAGTTGATAAAGATGGTTTGGGCATATGCAATGAAGATTAACAACTGCACCAGTGATAATGAGCACTTTGGTGCAAGTTTAAAGCCTTAAAAGGGGGTGAGAAAGACCCAAAATGACATGGATGGAGGTAATAAGAAAAGACCTGAAAACTTATGCTTTGACAGAAAATAAAACTTTAAATAGAGTCGAATGGCGAAGAGGATTCATGTTACCGACCCCAAACATTTGGGATAAGGCGTAGAAGATGATGATATCCAATGATGTTTGCAAACCTCCATTAGTAATTGTCTAAAACACTTGCCCACTTAATGATGTTGGCAGAATCTCCCTCAACCAATAATAAGCCGTCAAAATTATCAAGAATATTTTCAATCACTGAAGCAAGGCTCCGATGTCAACGTCACTCAAGTCTAATCTACCAAGGGGACCAAAAAAACATTTTTGATAATTCCCCCTCAATCATTACAAAACACCCCCACCAATGCTTGCCAAACTAGGACCCTAAAGCACTACCATCCATCTTCAGCTTTAAGCACCCTTCTTAGGGCTTCTTCCACTCCTGATTCTTATGCTCCTTAATGATTCCACTAAATAGTAATGGTATTAAATTAATCATAATGTCCCCCTAAAACTTTCTTCCTATACACCACTGGACCTACAATTCGAAATTGCGTTGCACATGTCTTCGATATTCCAAGACGAGTCGTCAAAGATTCTTTTGTTGCAATCTTGCCAAAGATCCTAGCTAATTGCAATTGGAAGAGTTCTCCAAATAAAATTACCCCTCTCACTCTAGAATTGATGCAACCCAGAGAAATACACCTTCAAAATCAAGTGGCAGAGACTCAAAGATCATGTCAACAAAGTTTGCAACGAATATATGTCAAGTAAAGAGGTCTAGGTTCTTTAAAACTCGTCAAATCCAACGAAAATCGCATTTCGAGAGGCGTAACTTTTAATTTAATTGAGAAGTTGTCAGATGCATTGAAAAGCTATTTTCAATATATACAACAGCTATCTCATGACTTCTGTCAATATTATGACCTCATGCCCTCATACATCCCAACAGAATGGGGTAGCAAAACGCAAGATTAGGCATATAGTGGAAAATGGAATCACTCTTCTAGATTAGAGTAACTTGCCTAAACATCTTTCTAGTCAAGGACCTCGCCTGTTTCAGAAGTAGGGAAGATGTTGGATCTAGTTGATTGAGTTAGATGGGAAAGAGAATAGAATGAAATAATGGTGAGCCTATGGTTCTCGAGTTTCCTAAAAAGTACTCTTTTAAGTTTGGAGTTGATTTATTTATATCCGTGTTGACTGTGTTAAAAATCTAAATATAATGAAAGAGACGTGATTTATGAGTATTTTAGTCATCTCAAAAGTAAGATTTAGGTTATTTTAGATCAATGGTTCAAATTAGTTTCTTAGTCCTTAAGTTAATTTCTAGAGTTTTATTTGTGTAAGACCCACAGCATTTTAAAGCTATCTAAAGAGAAGCACCACAATTATGTAGCCACATCATGATGCACAAGCAAGTGATTCATTCTCTCCTCTTCACGCTTGCACACGCATTTCTCAATCTATGTTCAACAAATTGCTTCTGAACACCAAATCCCAAACAATACTCCCATTTCTTCTAGAGAAATAGCAATCCACCCTTAAGTTATTGATAGGAACCAAATAAATAATCTGGGACTTTGCAGCAAATCGCATACCCCACACCAATCATCTTCCCAAAATCTGACCTTATTGCCTCTTCCCACTTGGAACTAGATCCTATCCTTTCCACACCCCCATCCCATATGTCGAGTTTATAATTATTTGTTCTGTATGGTCTGAAATCTCAACTTTATAAACCATTCCTACTGTATGGTCTGAAACCTCAACAATTATTTGTTCCTTCTTTTCATTTTTTGAATCAAAGGAAACCTTTTCCCATAATCAAGAATCTTGATAGGGATCCCTTTTTATTAAAAAATTGTGAAATGGAACTATTAATTGATTAAATTCTCAAGCAATACTTTCTTTTTTTTAACTCCTAAGATTACTTAATTTTTGCTTTTCTTCGTTTCCATATGCAACTAGAATGCATGTTGGATTTCGAACACAGCAAACTCTGAGATTTACCTAATGGCAGTATGTGACAATACAGATTTGAGATTGTTTCATTTATGGTAGAAACATAAATTGCTGAACATCATGTGTATATATCCCACATCAAAAAATTAGTTGGAAAATCTTTAGTCAGTTTTTCGGATAGACATGTTGGTGCCACATTGTCCACAAGTAAAAATATAGAACTTTTTTCCAAAAACTACAAAGAATAAATAGCAAACAGCATAAAACAACAACAACAACAACAACAAAAAAGCTCTCAGAGGTGACCATGACAAAGAGCGAAACGAGTTTTCACATCTTTTGCTCTAAACTTACCTGGTTAAGAGGATTGTCCGGAGATTTCTTCCATAGCTTCCATATCATGTCTTTGTATTGAGTGTGAGTAAGACCCGGTTTCTCTTCCTTCAGTTTGGGGAGTTCTGCTTCTTCAAAAGCCTACGTGTAACGCAAATATTCAACACGGCAAGAACAAGGAAACTTCAGTTAGCCAAAATAAAAACAGAGCAGTACATGTGGCATTATAAAAGATGAATAATGGCAAGAAGATTGTATTAAGTGTTAGCAACCATAAGGGTTCTGATAACCAAACCTTCTCACACGACGACGATATGTACTTTTCTAGGACAAGACTGCTAGGATAATGATTCACGTAGTCATTAGACACGACAAATATTTTCCAAAAGCAAGCCAATGAACTACAGCTGATTATGTCAAAGAGGAAAATTCATAGAATGGGAATTAATATATCTACCAAGTTGGCAAGTACTAAAAATGCTATTGCAAGCAAACTTTCACATTACATGTCAAATTAAACAATTATGGAAGCTCTAGCTGTCGTTAAAAATCATCCTCTAAGATACAAAGTCATTGTCTTCTTTACAGTATTTGCCTTCCAGTAAGCCACCTGAATTTAATTCTAGGAGTCTAGGTTGGAAAAGACATTACACCTTGGTGTCACCATACCCCACCAAAGGGCCATCCTGAGCCTGTGTAACAGTTGGCCATGAAAAAAGGGTTTGACCTTGACATACAGGCAATAACATATTAACATCATTTTCTCACCAACACAATGTAGAACTTACTCCTCTGTTACTGGAGTAAAACGAGCAAATACACTGCCTAAAATACCTTGGCGGCATTTTGATGTATCAAATATGAATAAATAGAAGCTACCTAATATGCCCTTGCTTCCCATTCAATATTTATAAAATATGACGCCTATCCTTCTTACTTCAATTTCCACTTCTATTGATTGGGCAGAATTAGATGTAGGCAGGACTGAGAACTAGGGTTCCATGATCTGGGGAAACATTATACAATCAAAATCCAATTCACTGTTATATGAAATGGCATGCATTATTCAGTTTAAAGCTCCAGCCATTGAGCACTTGCCATGCTCAATGAAGAAGGAACTACTAATCATCTCAAAAGGGCCCATTCCAGCAAGTTGAACAATAGAACTTTTATAGAGGCTCACAAGTCACAACTCATATATCTTTCCTAAAAAAGTTAGTGAGATGTTTGACAACCCTTCTATGAGGAGTTCACAAGGGCTGCCTTCAACTTTTCAAGAGACAAAACACCTGGTCTTAATGGCCTCCCCTTTATGAATGGAGTCTGTGGCGCTGAATCTATCGAAAATTTGTGCAGGAAGCATTCTGAAAGCTTCCAATATGAAAAACCGATGACTCTAATGTCCAAATTAGGAGTTGCTAATTGGGGACAAAATAGCATAAAATGCCCCAATATTTCTTCTACCACTTGTTGAAAAATAATAGGGAAATTACTCGTTTTTGGGTTCCTACCCTCTCCAAATGCAAGCACATGCAAAATTTGATGGTTTGATTTATCATGAAATTCGATGAAAAGGAGCCCCCCACACCCAAATACACAGAAAAAAAAATGGGAATTCCTTACCCCTCAAGTACTCTCTTTCAAAGATTTTGTCCAACCTGGATGTCCCCATGGGTGGTTGTAGAACCATCATTAAACCCAACCCTTCACTCCTATTAGTCCATTTACATTCCTAAGTTTTACAAATTGATCAATGGCCAAAGTACTCAAAGGCCTAAGAGATGGTAATAGACCTACTATGCAAGGCACTCAACGAATCACAATCCGTAAGTTAATTTATACGAACCAAACTAAACATACTTATCAAAAAGGGACAAAGGGATTAAAAGGTCTCAATGAAAACACATGATAGCGAAAGGTTGTTATTTTCCACTTTTTTTGACAAGCGTAGGTTGTTATTTTCCACTTATAAAACAAATAAAAGGCAAGATCAATTGAAGCTGCAGACCCATGGTGATGCATGAGAAGCGTTTTGTTATTAATTGCTACAATAGTGGTCAACGATTTCATCATAAACTTCAAATGATCATCCATCTAGAACCTCTTGTCCAATGTTGGAATAGCAGCACTTTTCAAGTGCCAGTTTCAAGTTTCAACAATAGAAGTTGAATAGGTTAGATCCACCCACCATCTTAATACAAAACCTAGCTTGCACCAACGTTTGTGCCAAATCTTTACCATGACGCCTTATAAGGTGTGAATTCAGAACATAACAATTTGATCGCTTAAAGGTGGTCACAATGTTGCATGAGCCCTTAAGACCTACTTCAAAGGATTCTCATGCAATCAAAATACTTCAACCTTAACTTATCAAAAGAAAATTCATTATACTTCAACCTTAAGGGGAGCATACAACGATAGAGGATCAACCACAATCAATAAAATGAATTGGATGATCGAGCAAGCCAATTAATCTAACAAAGAGCGCCTCTTGAAGGCTTGGCGATCCATCCTAGCATAACTTCTAGCTCTTGCGTTATCAAAGTGAATTGCGATTGGGGAACAATAACCTTCTTGGTCCTAATGTTTAATTGCTATGATATCGCTCTTTATTGATTGTAGAAGCCTCAAAATTTTTCCTTTCAAGAAACTCATACTTGCTTTCTTATTTGGATGGCCATGAATATCCTCAATAGTAATCCCTGCCATGTCACCCCTTGGACTGAAACCCAGATGACATTGTTAGAATCCAAGACTCACTCCACTAGCACCCTCTTTCCTTAGCATTGCAATGTTGTTGGCGGCAGGAAGGATGACAATGTGCTTGCTTCCTACACTCTTTGCTAACAAGTTGTGTGTCCCTTTCCCTATATCCAATTAGTCCGCATTAATCAATTGCAAGTTGTAAGTGATGCATAAAAAAATCATCACTTTGGCATAGACAAGATAGGGAGAGCTTCATTGAACTTCCTCCACTTGGCAAAAGAAAATGTTAAGTATAAGGGACTAGAGCCTACTCAAGTTGTTTCAGATCTTAACACGTCTTACCAAGCAGGTCTAAACCCTACTTTACCTCATGTGGCTGTCTTGACCTAATCTTTTCACAAACAGGCACCATGCGTTGTGTGGGCCCACATCCTTTCATGGAGCTCTAAAGGTACCATTAACCTTCCAAAATTTCAAATCAATGCCCTCTGCCTTTTTTAAGTTTCTCTCTCTTGCTCTCTCAAATGAATCCTTTTTTAGGCAAACTTCATTGCTCAACATTTAGGTCTAGGAAGGGCCATCCAATTAATTTTTCATATCCCAAAATTTTTCCAACTTACAAATGGCTAATTCCCACACAATGATCCCAAAAGGCTATCATTTTGTTTTCCCCATACAAGGTTTTGGATTTGTGATACCCACCTTAGCGAGGGACTTCCCCTCCTGCTCATTTTTGAGTAGCCCACTAACAATTAGTAGTCTAATCAATCAAAAGGTAGCCTCCACCACATGAATGCTACGTAGAAACTACCAACAGAACTTTCAATCATTTCAGCAGTCAAATGGAGAAGCCATATATTCACTATGAAGCTAATATAAAGGCTAATTAGCTTGCAACTCCTAGAATCAGATCAACAGTCCAATGATTTCGGAACTTTCCTTGTCCTTGAATTCAGAAAATCCATTTCCAGTTGACTATAATAAAAGGCAAGGCCACTTGCTTAACTTGCAGCCGTGGAGCCAACAATCTCTACAATGGCCTCTGGTTGGTTACCGCAAAATGATAATAACTTGGCAACAAACCCAAGTTTTTTTTCGCAGGTTGTAAGGTTCTCCCTTTTAATAAGTAGCTCCACCAATAATACCTAGTCTTGAAATCACTTGTGTGTCTAATTTATTGATCCATCTACCACTGGGCTCCAACTCTTTGGTTCAAGTTTCAAAGAAATTTTTATCTTCAATCCATAAAAGGGTAATCTTGTGGGTTATCGACGCACTAATTTGTCTGCAATTCTACGAGCAAATTTTGTCAATACACATGCAATATTAAGCCAATAGAGATGATTCAATAGAGAGACACCTAGCAAGATGAAGAGAGGAAAGAACAACTGGAAATGAATGGCAGTAATTAGAACGACTTGAGGAAAGATTCCCATTGGTATACCTTGGAAAAAAAAATCATGGCACCTTTATGGATGGCGTCTGGCTACAGGGCCACGTAGCCTTTAATTCAAGAATTACAATAAAACGGTACCAAACTCAATGAATCTAATGCTGACACAAGTTGTTCCCACATTTATATAATGTTACTAGTACTTGTAATAGGTATCCCCCCAACCGTATCATTGTCACCTGATATCAGATGACTCAGCCATTTTGACCTCAACTTGACCAGAATTTTAAATCCCTCTTACATAATTAAAGAGAAGGATAGGTCAGAGTTCCCAATTGTGTTGGAGGAGGGTTCTCAACGAACATCGAGAGTTTGAGAAAAATGTTCGATTGGCATAGTTTACTCAGGAATTGGGTAAAGCAGCTTGAGTTCAAGTAATCTAGCTCATGCTTTTAAAATGGACTTCTATAAATCAGGTACAAAACATTCACTAGAAAAAAATTCTGCTTGCATCGTCAGACATCCTAAAAGAGTTAAAAGCTTCACAGAACACCCCCACCATAAAAGTTTGTCTTTCTCTAAAAATCTCATTTAAGCCACTGGCATATCTAGATCTAGTCTTTCCACAACCCAAAAAGGTAAAGCATAGTGTTATGATTCCACCACAAGGTTGACAGGTCTAAAGATCCTAAACTCTTAATTCTCAATGTACTCCCAGCATTAGGGATAAGAGAAAGAGGGATTCATCAAACATAATGCAATACCGAAACTCAATCACAAAAATCCAACTCTAGCAGGTCCAAACACCTCAAAAGAGCTACTGAAGCTGAACCATCGTCTCTTAGGACCTTATCTCCCTTGAAAGAAAAAAAATGGTCCTCTTGATCCTATGGACTATGCATGAAGCCTTTGGTCCCCTACCAGCCTCTTCTCAAAGGAATGGCACAGCCAACTCTCTCAAGAACCCCCTTGAATTCACAGTCACCCCAATTGATTCTTCACCAAAATTGTTAGATCCACTTTTCCTCTTACCTCTGGAATTAACAACTACATATTGCAATACACCTCATCTAGAGAAACCGAAGAAAAGATTCAATTCCCCAAAAATGTCCTAATCCAATAACCAAAAAAACTGATCCACAATAACTCTCTACCTCGTACATTCTTCCTAAACTATAGGTGTTCTAATACTTTATACTACTTGGACCAGAATTACTGTGTCGAACCAACTTTTTTCAGAAGCTCAAACGAAAAACAACACTGCAAATCCAATTTAAAAAAAAAATACGCATACCTTAAACGAAGCCTTGAGCCTCCTCTCCGGGTGCCGGTCGACAGGCAGGTTATCGGCAACCGCCATCCTGGCAATCGCGTCTTCGACTGAGTGAGCCTCAATGAGAGAATCGTCACGATTGGTGTTGGAAACAAGCACAACTCGCTCATACTCCTCCTCCTCGGCAGTACGATTCTGCCGCTTCTTCGCCTCCTCAGCACGCTTAAGGATCTGAAGGCGCTCCTCCTCACGCTGACGCTGGAGCTCGACCTCGGTGACTTTGGGGGCAGGAATGGAAACTCGGTTGGCCTTCTTGTCTGGTTTTTTCCCGGCCTTCTCGAGCTCTTTCTCTTCGAGTTCGGCGAGCCTCCGGGCCTCGGCCTTGCGAGCGGTGGCCTCAGCCCGTTTCTCGGCCTCGTCCTCGCGCTTCTTGGCTGCGCGGGACTTGCTGCCCTCCGCCTCTCGCCAGTACTGCTCTTCCTTCTCGCGAGCCTCTCGATCCTTGCGCTCCGCCTCTGTGGCGCTCTTTCGTGACCTAGCGGCCTCGGCTTTGCTGTTCGTTCCCATCTTCTTCGGCATCTTTGCTCTCTCTCTCTCTCAATATGGTTGCAGATCGTGGTTTAGAACTTCGAAGAATCGAATAGGTTTGTAACTTGGGACGAAGGATGATAGAGTTCGCCTTTGCTCAACGACGTTTGTAGGAGCCACGTGGCACCCTCCTTATACCACCGACCGTACGGATTTTTTGCCCATCCGTAGGTGGACCTGCAGACCAAAAATCAGCCCGATTAATGATTTCTAGACGTTGGATCTGAGTACCCCAAATAATGCTTGGATCCTACAGGTAAAAATCAAACCATGAGAAAGATTCAAAACCAACGTGTAGAAATCACCAATCAAGCTGATTATTGGTCTGTAGGTCCACCTAGAGATGGACCAGACATCCGAGAAATTTTTGGAAGCGGCGGAAATTTAGAAGCAGCGATCATGCGCTAATGATGTTGCGCCAGGTTCACCAGGGGAGTAAAACTTGTGTCACAAGATGTTGGGACGGAAGCCGATCACAGCACTCAATACTAGCCACGTGGAACACGATCAGAGGGCGCTGACTGTATGGATGTTTGGTCAGTCCCTCGGCAGACCTACCTACCAAAAATCAGCCTGAGTAGTGATTTACAACCTTGGGATTTTTGCACCCATATAATGCTCAAATTTCTACCGTTTAACTCAACCCATGAAAATAACTTCAATCGAATCGGTTAGAAATCACTAATCAAGCCGATTTTTTGTGTACCGGTCCATCGAGGGACTGGCCAAACATCCATACGGTCATCGTCCTCTAATAGTATGCCACGTGGCTCGTATTGAGTGCTGTGACCGGCTTCCGTCCCAACATCTTGTGACACAAGTTTTACTCGCGCAGAATCATTGCCCTGGACTTGGCGTAGGCGCATGATCGCTGCTTCCAAATTTCTTCCGCTTCAAAAATTTTCTCCAAACATCCATCCGGCAATGGTCTCCAAACATCCATCCGGCAAGGTGCACTCACTCGAGTAAGACTTTGATGACAGAGTGCAATAGGAGCCACGTGGCATACTCTTAGAGGACTCTGACCGTATGGATGTTTTTCCAATCCCTATATGGACCTCCAAACGAAAAATCAGCTTGATTCGTGATTTTAAACCTTTGGATCTTTGTACCTCAAATAATGGTCAATAATGCTCAAATTCCCACAGTTAAAATCAACCCCCTGAAAATAATTCCAATCTAATGCCTAGAAATCACTAATCGGGCTGATTTTTGGGTTGTACGTCCACCTAGGGATTGGCCAAACATCCATACAGTCAGAGTCCTCTCAGAATATGTCACGTGGCTCATATTACAGGGCCCTGTCATCAAAGTTGTACTCACCCATTGCCATCTTAAATGACGAATTAGTGCAACTTCGTTGATCTCAATCATCTGATCCGAAATTTGGACAGTTTCTCACGTTTGTGAAATAGAAGGGAACAGGTCGATGGTTGAGATTGTCCAATCAAGTTGATTGTTTTGACCCAGTAGATCTCCTAGGTCCACTTCAAGATGGTTAAAAAATACTTCTTGTCACTATTAAGTTACAAGGGTTAGTGTTAAGACCCAAACTAATACACCAAAAGCACCTAGGTGATAGAGGTGGGGGAAGTTTAAGTCTTAACATCTAGGATCGTAACGTTCCACCACACTTCGAAGGCCAACGTCCACGGTGGCCCACTCTAAAGTGGCTTTCACTCCGGTACCCTTATTTTCTCACTTTTTGTGAGCGAGCCCCCGGCATTTTTTCCGGTACTCCCTATTTTCTCCTTTTTTGAGCGAGCCCCCAGGTAGCCCTTTCCTCAGGTCGCCCCTCCCATGACTTGAACCCTTGACGTGGGGTTGGCTCGGATACCAAATGTTAAGACCCAAACGAGTACACCAAAAGCACCTAGGTGATAGAGGTGTGGGAAGTTTGAGTCTTAACCTCTAGGATAGTAACAGTTAGAAGTTGATGCACCGTGAAAAACTCCAAATTTGTCTTATTTGGGTCATAAATATAAAGCATCACATTTCCAAATGAATTTAAAATAATTAAAAAAAAAAGGGCTACAAGGCCAGTTCCCCATCAACAATTACACAGCTTAGAACAAGCCCCACTGCCATTAACTGCATGGATGAATGGAGGTATGTTTTCAGCCTCTAGCACTGTGTTCGATTATTCTGTGCATTTTAGAAAACTGAATACCTTTGTATATGGATGCAGGTACAAGTAACTGTATGTTTTTGACCTCGCAGTGTGTCGATTTATCTAGTATCAACATTGTTATAAAGAGGGGTACGATTAGTTAATCCAGGAGATTCCCAGCATCTTAGCCATGAAACTGTATCGGTCAGCAGCTTCATCAATCTGCAAAGGTCAATACTCATCAGATCACACACTGAGTAGGCAACTCATCTCATCTTAACAAAACTATTGTGGAAGAAAACACAAAAATTTCTTACCAATTTCTGGGTAGGACGTCCAGCTCCATGTCCAGCCTTGCGGTCAATACGACCAACAATTGGATTGGTCTGTGGGCTGTTCTCCAAGCTCGTGCAAAGGATGTATTGCATGGTCTAAGTGGGAAAGAAAAATCAATATTTAGAGAACAGGACAACGGTATATAAAATAAGCATACATATGAAAGTACGCAGAAATCGAACAGCTTGTTTGCTACAACATGAAATATTATCAAAGTTCCAACAACATTAATCACACAATCCATGACGTGGTAACCATGCTTACATATGCCATCAAAATGCGTATTGCCTACTACAACAAACAGCTCAAACACCATGAGGAGGAATTCATGATGTTGAAACCCAAAAGATCAATCCAATATGGTAGCTAATGACACGCCTTTGTGGGGTCCACATGGATATGAGTTAAGGGCTGATTTTCTGTGAGTAGGATCTCTCACCATGGAGATCATTCTTACAAAAAATCAGCCCATTCTAAAATTTCTAACACCATCAAACGTGGACATAAAGTTAATGGTGAAATAGATAGTCTAGAGTTTTTCAACTTGTAACCCAGATTTCATCACCCAAAATAACAGTCCTCGCCTTATCTCTGCGTGTACCCACAAAAGTGCATCAAATAGCATATGAAATAACATGATAAAGTGTTATATAAGTTGTCTGAGCCCGGTTTTAACCAGGGATCTCCAGTAAGAACCCCTGAGCTATGGGCTTGAACCTGTGACCTACCCATGTAGACGGCATGCTTCCAATCACCCAACCAATAGAAATTAGATGTTCTGCCATTCAATTCTATTTAGAGCCATATTGTGTGTCAAAGTGTCTCTTTAAATCTTTTCTTATACATAGATCTACATATAATTATAGAACAATAAATGTGGTCGAAGGTCGGAAATTTTGATCCCACTCTTGAATCTTCATTAAGAGTAAAATATTCTGTAACAGATCCAATGATACAGAACTAACAGCAAAGTAGAATTGCTGATAAAAAAAAGAACAGTGAAAATGTGACATTAAGTACCACATAGAGGGTTTTTTCCCTTCAGAGTTGGTATGTAAAATGTATATAGAGCATGTGGCAGCCAAATTGTAGCACCCAGATGAATGCAGACAAGACATTATTTGGTTGGAGAACTTGAGATATGAGGCTTTCAGCGTCATAAGAAATCAATCACTGCTTTCCAATCTAATATACAACTCCAAAAGAATACAAAAGTTCATTTCCCAAAGATCACAAAAATCACACATGTCATCAATTTTTATGTAAAATGATAAGAAAACTCACTGCCAATAACTTCAATGAGTGTAATGGCACAACTCGATCATCATGATCAGCTGTCAACAGCATGGTAGATGGATACTGGCATTGTTGATCATGAAGCTGCTCCCATGGTCTTTTCACATTATGAAGTGGTGAGTATCTGCGAGTGCAACAGTAAAACTCAATCCCACATCCAAAGGTGACAAAAGTTGGTCTGAAGAATTTAATAAAATAAAATAAAAAAGTTCACAATTTAGTGGGCAAAGAAGAAACAGAAAATGAAGCATATATTTTGACTAGACAGAAGTTATAGGATTCCCATTTTCTGCGAGTACACCTAACCACAGTAACATGAGTTCCCTGGGAACACCAAATGGGATGTAAACATGGACTATAGAAAGCAACTCCAGAAGGACGTTGAAAACTTGAAGTGGCAGATTTAACTTCATTGAGTGCTATACAACTAGACCACTAATGCAAGAATATAAATAGAACCACACTACCATATATCTTTCTATTTCTATTTCTTTTGCTATTGTAAAGCCAAAACCTAGGTTAGGGCATGCCGTTCACTATTAGTTGTCTATAAAAAAAAAAATAGGCACCTATTAGTTCATTAGATGTCATTCTCCACAAAAAAGTTCGTTAAGTGCCTCAAACTTACTCATGTAGGCACCTATTAGCTGCCTATCAAAAAATAAACATGGGCACCTATTAGTTCATTAGATACCATTCTCCACTGAAAACAAAAAAAGTTCATTTAGCGCCCTAACGTACAACCTATTATAATTACTTAATTACTTCCAATGCCATTATCAATATTCAATACAGCCCCTTCATTATCACTAAATTACTTAACATGCCATTTTATCCATATTTTCAAAACTACCCCTTTTAACCACTTAATTTCTTCATGTACCATTTCTCCTACCAAAAATGACCCTTCTCATGCCTTTAATTTACAGATTTGCCTCTTGATAAATATTTAATTACTTAACATATCAGTTTTTTCATATTTCTGAAATAGTTCCTTAAGAGCAACTTAATTACTTTTCATGCCATTTCTTCAATATTTCCAAAACAGCTCCTTAAGAACAACTTAATTACTTTCCATATCATTTCTTCCATATTTCCTAAAAAATCCCTTAATAACTTCTCATCTTCTCTACATGGACAACTTCAGAATTTTGAGTCTCTAACTGTGTCTTGAGTTATCACAATTTACAGATTTGCCCCTCCAAACTAATCTTCCAAAACTACCCTTTGGGCTGAAACTCTCAGTTTGCCACTTCTTTCAAAGACGACCCTACAATCACTCACGTGTCACCCACTAGTATATATAACAAAATAAAACCAGACTTATTATATGCAATTTTCAATAATCCTAGTAATCTCTTACACTGAGAAGCATTTTAGGGAAAAACCAAGTGAGTTGTGGCTGACTTATATTATGTTCTCAACTTGTATTTTCTAACTGATGGAACTTAAAGTTATAAGGCTGCTTATGACAGCGAAATTTGAGTTTCTTGAACAATAAAAACAAGGATGTAGCAGCCAAAGAAGTTAAAAAGACATAGTAGAAGATAATATATTTTAGAAATATGAAGTTCCGTCACGAGAATGGAAATAGAGAATTAGAGAAAATTCATAACTTTCATATCAATCAATAATGCCTTGTCCCAACTATTTGGGGTCCACTATACGAATCCTGTTCTGCCGTTCCACTCTATCTAGGGCCATATCTAACTTTATACTTTCTTATCCTATATAAAATATCTCCCAACCACAGAAGTTGTATATTAGGCATCCAAGAATTAAAACAACGATCACAAATTTTCCCTTACTTGATAAGCCAATGGAACTCTTCCTCCTTGTCTGAACAACCATAATCAGACGTCCATGCATGACCTGGAAACAGATAGCTAAATCACCACACTGTATTAATAATATCATAGCTAGTGGAGCCAAAGAATGAAAACTAACCTATGGTGAACTTGTGGAAACGCAGCATGTCCATAACACCAACATGAGCCAGAGCACATCCAAAAAGATCAGGTCGCTGCCATCACAAACTTTATGATTTTAACAAAGGCTAAAGTACGTATATTTATGATAAAGAAAAGAAACCACAAAGGGCAACCACACTATAGACCCAAGGTTCATACCTGATTTATGCAAGCCGCAACAAGAAGCCCTCCATTGCTTCCACCTTCAATACACAGCTTTTTGGGCTGGGTATAACCAGTAGAAACAAGAAATTCCGCAGCAGAAATAAAGTCATCGAAGCAATTCTGCTTTTTTGCAAGTGATCCACCTTTATGCCATTCTTCCCCATACTCGCCACCACCACGAATGTTTGCTATGCAGAAGACGGCACCTAAATTTCTTGTGAGAACAATGCGGCTGACACTGAAAGATGGTGTAATGCTAATATTAAATCCTCCATAACCATATAACAAACATGGATGTGATCCATCCAAAAGAATATTCTTCTTGGACACGATGAACATCGGTATCTTCACACCATCCTTGCTAGGTACAAAAACCTGAAAATGAAGAATCCAATCAGAAGAAACAAGAAAGAGAGAAAAATTCATAAATTAGTGGATCAGAACAATGTTCTAGGCATGGATACTTGAAAAATGAAACATAGAAACGTTTTATGTATTATGGATAAGCCCCATGGGCAGAAGTTGGTAACACATTAAAAGGGAATGATGGGATACTAATTATGGAGCCTCTATGGTACGCTTCGCAAAAATGTTATGATGGTCTTCATCATAAAAACGAGTGGCACCAACTAGGAGATCTAACTCAAAAATCAACCCAACCTGTTGTCCAAAACATCCAATAATAGTCTTCGCTTCTGGATTTTCCCCCTCAATGTTTAATATTGCAATTGATAACATGGTTAGGAAAATATGATAAGGTTTGACTTGGAGCTGGGAGACCTCGTAAACAACCCATGTGTGTGCCATATGTATGTGCAGTAGAGAACCCATGGTGTTATGCATAACAGGACAATGATGCCATAGCCCAAGACCTGTCGCCTTGGTTGACCACGACTATATTCACCTTTGCCCACGATTTTGTGGTAGCCAACTCAAGTTACTCAACGGCTTAGATTTCCACCGTATGTACTAATGGGGCTATGGTATAATCATTGACCTACTTAAAATAGTACGGATAACCCATTATTCCCCATAAGAATATAATATTCTCCAATAGGTCTCATCACTCAATGCAAGAGAAATCACTTAGTTTATCATTTCCATACAAAACAAAATTGAGCGAAAAATGATTTAATCAACGTATCAGGAGACGATCTTAAGGTGTGAAAAGTAGATAGTATAATTAATTACCTGATTAACCTGGAACTCTGTGCGATCAAATCCAGAAACAACAATTTCCCGGAATATCTTCATTTCCAGAACCTCGGTTTCTAAGTTGCACTGGTAAATAATACCAGGAATAAGGAAGCTGGTGAACCCAATAAAAACCTCATTGTCTTTGCGCCTTCCAGAAATCCCATCAACTGTGCCAATTTCAATGGGTAAATGATGTAGCAACACACCCGTTTTCAAGTCCCTTATCTGCAGAACATGCTTAACATCGCTCAAGTAACTCACCAGAATTTGGTTACCATTGACAGCATAAGCTGATTCAAGCACATCTTTCTTAGCTTCTTGGAGGACATTGGTCCAAACACTTGGTTCCTTGAGATCTACCCGGACTAACTTATATTTTGGAGCTTCTTTATTAGTCAAAAAGGTAAATTGGGTTTCATCATTCGCTATAGCTCGATAACTTGCATCAAAATTGTCAACAAGCTTAATAAAAGGAAGCATGTCTTGTCTCTCCCTAAAACCTTCAAGCCCACAAGGGAGTGCTGATAAGTCACAGTAGTAAAGTTTGTTGACTGGATCACAACCCTCCTCAATGTGTAAAAGAACATACTGCAGATTAAAGAGGAAAAAAAACAAAATGAAAATGAGAAAACAAGAGTAGAATTTCACACAACTTCTGCAAAATCTATAATTGGAGAAATTGATCATTGAGGACTATATTATCAGACAAGATTTATATGGGAAATCACAAACGACAGCTTTGATGATTAATGTGAAAACAAAGCACTTACTGGTTTCCATTAAAACATCCAGTTCTAAATATGATCTATTGTAAAGAAGATGCTTTGTTGTGAAATAACAAAAAACTTCAAAAAGGCTTTATAGTGCCAATAATTAAAGAGAAGAAGCTCTATATATTGTTAAACATATGTTCTAAAAGTCCAACAACTAATGAAGCACTTCTCTGAATAAAAGCTATGAATTCGTATTTTAATAATAACTAATGTTGATTTACTTATTCAGGAAAAATTTATATGCATCAATAACATTCTACTATAGAAATCTATTATCATAGCAAATTTATTGAAGGTAGAAACCTTCTTTTGATGGAAGTTATTATGATTGTAAAGGATTCCCCTACTACCATATAGTTCCTTTAGAAATCCAAAGTATAGAAGAATTTAAATATCTCCTAATTCATTGGAGCTAGGCTTAATCTGTAACGACGTGGCACTTTTAAGGATTTTTGTCATGTCAACATATATCGACATGGATACATGTTTCAAGGCATCCTGACACACATCCTAACATATAGGACAATGCTAAGTGGGCAAGGGTTGCTAGGGTGCCCCCTAGAAACAAATGCCATCGTAGCAGCTCTCAAGTGCATGGTTTAAGTCTTGGTCGAGACCAAGTTGACTCGCCTAAGTCATATCAGTCTACAAAGACAGAGACATGATCCAGGGGTGATTCATAAATCACCTTGGATCGGCTCTAAATCAGTAGGGGTCATTCGTCTCGGGTTTGAGTCGGTCTATCTTATTTGTATCGCCCGAGACGTATAGGGTAATATAACCAGTCGATAAGTAGTGGGATAAACTGTTTTGGGTGGAAAAAAACCCAAAGAAAGAAAAACACCCTACACTTCTCCAGATTGTGTGACTTTGGGGAAGTCATTTTCTTGCCCAAATCTCTCAAAAACAAGCATTCAAAAGGTTGATCCATGTCAGTTAAGGTGGATCAAATCAGAAGTGGCCATATTTGGAGATTTTCTTTCTCATGATAAAAACCTTACTAATAAGAGATGTTGTGTGTGCATTCCGAATTAAATTTAATTTTCAATTTCTTATTTTTCAACAATTTTTTAAAATAAAAATATTTTTATTAATAATTTTGTTCTTTCCTTGCAAAGCTTCAGTAAATAATATATCTGGATGGCTGAAACTCATTGGAGATACTATGTGCATCCAAAACTTCTTATATGTATTTTTCAAATTTTAATATACTATGTGCATCCAATACTTCTTATATGTATTTTTCAATTTTTAATATTTTATAAATATTTTTTTGGTTCTTTCCTTGCAAATCTTTATCTAGATGGCTGAAACCCATTGGATATGTTGTGTGAGGATTCTTTCCTTGTACTTTTTTTTTTATTTTTAAATAATAAAATACGATAATGTCACAAAAGCACTCTAAGTTGTGTTTATGGAACATATAGAGTTTTCTTTGTTAGGGCTGTCTCACCTTGACTCGGTTCAGATCATCTGTGTCCACTCGAGTCTCGGTCTCATCCCTGGATGATTTGAGACCGAGACCGAGACCGAGACTTAAAAGCCATACCCGGGTGCAACAAAGTGTAAGCAAGAGTTCTTCCATCAGGCTAAATAAGTGCAGGTAAAAAGGATAGTTCAAAAAAATAAATTTGTTTAGCCACTTGTTACATAGAGAAGTAGAGGAAGTTAGCCGATACAATAAGAAAAAGGAGTAAACATAACGTGTTTACAAAAGATAAAGTACAGGTAATAAAACCAGTGACATTGGGGATGCAACAAGTTTTTGTATAAAAGAGATAAAAATACTAGAGATAAGGTAAGTGTAACAGTAAATCAAGATTTGATAAATAGTGTTGTCAATGATGAGAGAGTAGGAAATAAGTTTTGTTAATCAAGAGAGAAGATAATTAATATCTGTGGCCAGTCCTTATGTATTCCCGCAAAGATTATATGAGAGCATTAAGAGACAATTTTGGGAAAACATGCATAGACTATTACAAGAAATTTCAGATGGAAAGAAGATATTTATGAGAAGGGTCTTCGATGGGAATGTAATAAAAGGCAATAGGGGATATGTAGTGGTTAGTAGAGAGCAAGCGTATAGAGAAAGAAGTGAGATGACAGGCCTATGATATGATATTAGTGAATACATACTTTAAGAAAAGAGAATAGCATTTAGTGACTTTCAAGAGTAGATTGAGTAAATCCAAATACATTTTGTCAATCTAAAAGGACGGAATGTTTGACATGCAAACATTGTAAAGTTATCCCAAGAGAGAGTCTGACTAGGCAGCATAGGTTACTAGTTTTGACTTTAGAAATGTTTACATTAAGATATGGAACAGAATAGCCAAAAATAAAAGAGCACAAAAATAAAGTGCTCGATTTGAAAGGCAGAAAATAGTATCTATTAGACACAAATATATAAATGAAGGAAAAAGTAAATGAGCAGAAAAATAAAGTGGTCGAATCTAAAAGGTAAGGTTAAAAAAAAGCATCTATTAGACACAATCAGTGTATTGCTTTACACTGCATCGCCAGTTCCAAGACCAAATGAAGGATAAGGGTGACGTCAGGTTGGCAGCCAATGTAAAACTTTTGCTAGATCATACCTTGAATCATGATCCATTATCACATTTAGCTCATGCTAGGGCGTTCTCCAGAAGCAACGCGCTACAGCGACACCCAATTGCAAAGGGAAGTGGGTAAGGGTTGGCTATGATATGCTTTAGAAACAACGCGTTGCAACGACATCCAGTTATAGTGGGAAATATACAGAAGAAAAAAAATAAAAAAAATGGAAAGGATTAAGTGTAGTTATATATATGAAAGATAAAGTTGTAGGAGTAAAGTGAATAGGCAATAGGTTGTTGTCAATAAAAATAGTGATAGGTAAAAACATTATTAACACAATTAGTGCTTATAAGTTGGATTAAGCGAAAGCATTAAGAGAAAATTTTGGAGAGACAAACAAAAGCGGGAAATGCTAGAGATATAAATCATGTTAGATGCATTAAAAGCAACGACCAGAGAGTCTTAGTGAAAAATGAATAAGGAAAGGTGGAAGACTTACTTCCACAAAGTATTAAATGAGAATAACATAATAGATATAAGAATAAATGGAAATACTAGGGAGAATATAGAACATACATACTTTCATAAATGAAAGAAGCTTTTAGCTAAGATGAACACAAGTAGAGTCTCTGGACCAAATGGTATCCCAATAGAAGTGTGAAAATGAATAGGAAAAATATTAGATTGTCCTAGCTTACTAAGTTATGTAAGAATATCTTGAAGACAACAAAAAATGTTAAATGAATAGAGAAGTCCTTCAGTGCCTATACACAAGAACAAATGAGACGTACAAAGCTGCAAAAACTACCATGGCATCAAAATTATGAGCCACACTATACAACTATGGGAAACAGTGATAGAGCAAAGATTAAGGCAAAAGACAAGGATATTTGAAAATCAATTTCCATTTATCCCAAGAAGATCGACCATCAAAGCATTCTTCTTACTTAGACAAGTGATGGAAAAGTTAAAGAATCCAACAGCTGAGTTGGTCAGGCTATGGGGGGTTGTACCCACAGACCTGGGATCGAGTCTTTGGGGGTAATTCCCAAAGACCTGGGTTCGGTCCCGTTCTTACCTTAAGGGGGTTAGGGGGCAATAATAAATGTTTACCTATCAAAAAAAAGTGATGGAAAAGTTCAAAGAGGAGAAGAAGAATCTCCACATGGCGTCTATCGACCTAGAAAAATCATATGATGGAATCCCTAGAAAATTAGGGCATAGGAAAAGAAATGAGCTCTAAATGGATATATTGACATCATTAAAGATATGTATAAAGGAGGAATAACTATTTTTTTTAGAAATGTATATGTTTCATTAAGAAGGGAAAACTCCCACAAAAAGAACAACCGCAAAAGCAAACCACGCTCCTCAAACAGAAGGAGTTGGGTCCCCTAACAAAGCATCCCATCTAAATACAAATGACTAAAAAAAGCATCCTCTAAACTCAGAGGAAATAAAGGACCAAAGATACAACATGGCTTTAACTTTCAGGACCATCTCTAGTACATCTACCTCATTCCCCTAAAAAATACGAGCATTCCGCTCCTTCCAATTGTCTTTATCTACAAAAGCTTAAGGGGACTTGACATCATGATAAAAAAATTTGTCTTTGGAAGTCTATGTAGTCGAACGACTTCTTTGAAGAAGATATCTGCGATGTGTAATGCATCATAAGTCTTCTTGCATGGAATAGAATGCGCCATCTTTGAAAAGAGATCAGCCACCACAAAGACGGAATCATAATTTCTTTGTATCTTGGGCAATCCTGAAATGAAATCCATACTCAATTCTTCCCATGGTGAATTAGGAATAGGTAGTGGCATGTACAAGCCTGTGTTCTAGCTATGTCCTTTATACAAGTGGCAAACTCAGCATCCACTAGAATCAATAAAGCAATCTTGGTGTCTTCAGCTTTTGAGGATGAATTTTCTAAAATCAACTATTGATATCGATCTTTACGTTCTTCCTCAATTGAGTCAATCACAAACATTGCGACTTGATTATTCAACTCTAGTAAAGTACCATACTTGATATCAAGTTCCGCTTCACATCTTTTTTCCACTTCATCATGGTGCAATATAGGTGAGCATTGGGTGACTTATGGGACCACTTAATCAATGATAATAGACTTGACATCTTTAGGTTGTTCAGTCGAGCGAATCTTGTTTGACTTCTCAACTTCTGATTGATGAAATAACTTAGGATATATGCGTCTACACGTCATATAGACTTTGCATTGATTTTTGCAATTCATCTATTCAATAACTCAATAGCTCATCTGGTGACAAGTCTTCATGATATTGATGATAGTACTCTCTCCTGAAATAAATGATTGATATGGAGAGCATTCTCCAAAAGTGTTAGATTTTGAGTCTTGTGGTAGGTTATAGGACCGCCTCTATTTCTTTTTTTTTTGGTCGGTTAGCCAGGTTGCTCAACAAAGTTGGATCAACGGTCAAATGAATTGATGGGTTGGGTAGACTGGTTGACTGGGTAAATGGACTAGGCCTTACGCTAGGATCTAATTGGTCAAGTTCTAATAGGCTCTTTTTGGGGGGTTGGGCCTGTGGGTTTGACGGACTTTGGGCATAGGCTATGAGCTTGTTTATGTGGGTTCTGAACTGATAATCAAACCCTAGTATGTGGGTGGTTTGTTGGGTTAATAGCTTAAGCCCACCAAATAAAGAGTTGGTCACAACTCCTGACGTACCTGATTTCAAAACCATGAAGGTCGTCTTCAGCCTTCGACGAAGAGTTGGGGTTTGAAAAGTTAAACCTCCACCAAACGGTTGGCTTGGAATATGAATAAACCTAGAAGACGAACTGTGGTTGGGACCTAACCAGAAAATCAAAGACGGCGAGAACTCCGATAATGTTGAGGTCCGTTAATGATGCTAGATGCACTTGTGATATCAACAACCACGATTTTGAGGATTTGGAAAACCAAACCAGTTGGGTTGATTCTCACGGCAGTCCACGAACGGAGATTGAACGCTTACTTGAAGAACGATTGGAATCCAAAGATGATGCAACTCAAAAATTGCAGCGTTTTCCGACAAGGGCAACAACCATGGTAGTGGAATCAAAGGAATGGACGGTCAGCTTTCTTAATAGCAATGAGTCCAGTGAGATTGATTGACGGCGGCGAAGAATGACGACCAATGCCCATAACGCGATGTCTCATTAACTCCAATGACAACAACAGTTAGATGTGAGCGGTAACGATAGGCTTGCTATAAAACAGTTGGGAATCACTCGATGAACGAAAATGATGATGGTTGGCGATGGTGGCAACAATCACTATGAAGGATGGTTGTGGTTGTGTGATTAGATGTGCATCACTGGTGATAGAGTTTCAGGTATGATCAATGGTTGTAGAAGTGGCAATAGACAAGGCAATGATGGTTTGAGTCGGATGGCACAAAGAGATGTCAAGAATTCGGTTATGACACCAAATTGAAGTAGAATGGAGTGAAAACTTCACTCTTAACATTGTAACAGTAGAATAGTGCAAAGAGAGAAGAAATCGATGAAGAAAGGAGAAAAGATGGATAGTTTTGTGAGTAATCATGACCCCATACCTATGAATAGTTTTCCATAACTAAGGGGGTGGCTAAGAACATAGAGAGACTCACCAGGAATTTCCTTTGGAACGACAGAGAAGATAATCACAAGTTCCACATTGTCAATTGGGACAAGATTTGCAAACCCATAATAGAGGGAGGTCTTGGTGTTCGCCAAGTAGTTCTGATGAACAGAGCAAACATGGAGTGGTTATGGTGCTTCGAAGATGAGAGGGACAGCTTGTGGAGAAGAGTTATCACGGCCAAACAGGGAGCAGAGAACCAAGGATGGGATAGCTCTATGCCACCCACAACGTACAGGATCGGAGTTTGGAAAGGCATATCTAAGATGAGGAGCATGATCATAAATAGAAGTAGCTTCAAAGTGGGGAATGGTCGTCGGGTGATATTTTGGGGAGATAGTTGGTGTGGGGAGCAACCTCTTGCTAAGTCTCCCTTCCATCTATGCTTTTTCTAACAGGAAAGGCGATCTAGTCAGTGACGTTGCCTCTATTGAGAACGGTAATATCTCTTGGGATTTGGGGATTAGTAGGAGAATCAATGACTGGGAGATGGATTATGTGGCTTCTTTGTTGAACTAGTTGGAAGAAATCCACCTCGATGATGGAATAGAAGATAAGAGGTGGTGGAAGCACGAACCTACGGGGAGATTTTCGGTTAAATCTCTCAACAAAAGCTTAAGGGGGCCCATTCTTGAGGTATTCCCAGCCAAGCATTTGTGAAGCACTCCTATCCCATCGAAAGTAATCTTTTTCGCTTGGTGTGCTATGCTAGATAAGATTCTCTCAGTGGAAAACCTCAGGAAACGTCGTTTCCAAATCCCTAGTAGATGCATTTTGTGTCAATGCGAAGAGGAGACAACCAATCATTTGCTTATTCACTGTCGAGTGTCCAAGGAGATCTGGGAGCACTTTCTTCAGCTATTTGGGGTCTCTTGGGTTTTCCCCTTTACGGTTTCCGATACATTTGGTAGGTGGACTTCTAAAGCCTTCTCCGCTAGTGGCTGTTTGTTGTGGAGGATCGTCCCTTTTGCCATTGTTTGGGAGTTATGGGAGGAGAGAAATCATCAGACTTTTGAAGACAAGAAGGCCAGCATAGAAGAGATAACCACGAACATCAAAGCCACTCTTTCTCCGACCTTAAATGTTTCAGATTTGAAGATTTTGTTTTCCGATGGGATCGAATGGTGTCATAGTTGTGTCTTCTTTGTCTGGGGCTCTTGGTTTTTGTCTTTCGATTGTATGTAGCTAGTCTTTCCTTCCTTTTCAGCAGGTCCATTGTATGCTGTTTCTGAGGGCTTCCTCAGCCCTCCTTTTAATACATATCTTTTACCAATAAAAAAAATTAAAAAAAAAGATCTGGAATCAACACTACCAAATAAGCTTCAAAAGCCGAAAATTCTTATTCAAATCAATCAATTGTATGTTCTTCACATCTCTACACCTATATTTATAAATTTATTCTCCTAACTATTTTTCAACTCAAACTCCAACTTTTAGACAACTACTAACAACTCTTCTACCTAACAATCTTCTACTAATTTCGAAATTGAAACAAAAACAAATCATCTAAACAACCAAATAAAATTCTATTGAAACCCCCTTCAAATGAGATGGGAGTTGCTGCTGCATCAATTTGTGCTCTAAAATAGATTAATACTTAGTAGCAGCAGTAAATTAGTACATGTTCCTGTCAATGGTTTCGGTAGGTGTGATAGGGCTCAAGTGATTGTTACCTTCCCATCGTCCATGACTTGGGCCCCAAACATATATTTTGGATTGTCAGGATCTCTCCAGCATAAAACGTCTTGGGATTGATCTGTGCCCAGGAAATGATAGTATAGCTCATGATTAAGATTAGAATTCGTCTCAGTCCCAGCATCTAATGGTTCTCCTTCCCTATGGAACAATACCCATCATCATGAATTCAATAGTCCAAACCCATAAAAAAGATATAATATATCAACCCAAACCCATTTAGCACAGCATGATCACCACTTACTTGGGAGCTGGATAACGGCTGTAGAAAAACCCTTTGCTATCGTGAGTCCAATTGATCGTTGAAAACTTAACCTGTAACAAGTAAATAAATGGACATAAGCTCATACCCACCCACAAACTCTTTTCTTTTGATCTTTTTACTAAATCTTATCATCTAAGCAATAATGAGGCTCGAAGACTCACCCATGAAAGAGAATCAGGCTCGACACTCTTATCCTCAACCCGCATTACGTTTATTGTCATCCAATCACTGCCACTCGAACTAAGCCCGTACGCCAAGTACTTGGCATCCTCGCTAATGCTAGATATATTCAAAGCGACTGTTCCATCCTCACTAAGCCCATTCGGATCAAGCAAAACCTCCGCTTCCACATCCAAACTATCCTGTAAAACATTAAAAAAAAAACCATGAATTCTCAAACCAAATAAAATCTCTCACTTTCTTTATTAACTCCCTAGCCGAATTCGATCCGACAAACCTGCACGTAGAGGACATCTTGTGCTTGAAGCCCGGTATTGTGAAAGTAAAAGTACTTATCACCTCGCTTGAACGGAGTACCAAATCGCGGGTGATCGAAGAGCTTCGTAATATGCTGGTGAAGCTTCTCCCTCTTGTCGCAAGTCCGGAGCAGCGATTCGGTCAAATTCGCTTGCTTCTCGACGAAATCTTTAACTTCTTCGGCATCGGGATCTTCGAGCCTAACGAGAAAAAAATCAAATTCAGCTAAAATTTAATCAATTTATAAAATATATTGTGATTGAAACATAGAAATTTCAGTACCAGCGATAAGGATCCGAAATTCGAACACCATGATAATCATCGACGATCGATTGGTCTCTTCGAGCGAGAGAATACTGTAAGGGAAGCTCTTCAAGGGCACACAGGGAACCCATTCTAGGGTTCGAAAAGAGCGAGCGGAAGAGATCACGAGAAGGTTTAGACCAAGGTTTAAAGGAGGCCGTTTTAACGGTTAAACGGACTGGTGGCGTTACCGTTTAAACGGCCGTTAAAACGGATTGAAACGGTCAGGGGCAAAAATGGAAAAAAACGGAATTAAATGGAATTAAACGGATTTTAACGGTTTTAACGATTTTAACGGAAAAAAACGGAAAAAGTGGCGCTGAAATTCAAATTTTGAAATTTGAAAATTAAAAAAAAAAACAGAATTTAACGGATTTAAACGGATTTTAACGGAAATTAAACGGTTTTAACGGCCATTTTTTTTACAAATTTTTTTTAAATTAAACGGCTGTTTAAATGATTTTAACGGCCGTTAAAACAAAAAAACTGCTGTTTTTTTCAAAACCGATAAAACGAGTTTAAACGGAAACAGGCTTGGGGCATTACCGTTTAAACGGCCGTTTTTAAAACCATGGTTTAGACTTTGGAGAGAATGCAAGTCAGGCAAGTTTTGGTTTCAGAACATTTGATGGGCACCCACGCCAATTAGAGGGCCCCTATTTGGGCACCCATTTTGCTGGGCATCCATATTAAAATCCAAAAAAAAATTCTGACTTTGGCTCTTGGCCGTGGGTGCCATGGCGGCCACGGTACTTCTAGGCCGTGGAGGCAAAAAAAAAAAAAAATGGACTTGCCGCATAGTGTCCATCGTTTTGTGGAAGTATGGGGTGCTCCAAACCACTACTCTACCATCACCACCACTCCAACACCACCACCAACTCCACTACCACTCCAACACCACCGCCAATACGGTGGCTAGGGTGCCCGGCTTACCTACGGCGGAGAGAGAGAGAGAGAGAGTACCTACGGCGACAACGTCGTCCTCTTTTTCTTTTTCTTTTTTTCTTCCTTCTTCCTTCTTCTTTTTTCAGTATGGGTGCCCAAACAAAACTATAAAAGATGGGAAAGGGCAATTTAATTCTCAAAAATTGATCTATTTTGAGGGCAATTTAATTCTCAAAAATTGGTTTATTTTGTAGGTGCACGCCGGCTTAAAGAGGTGGGTGCCCGTAGAGCGACCCTTTGGTTTTAGGAGAGAACAAGGCGACTCCACTTCTGGTCACTTTAGTGATTGAGTCACTAAAGCAAGTGACCAAAAATGGAATCGCTTCTTAAAACAGTTTTGTCCGAGTAAAACTTCTATCACAACAATTGTAACTCACACGATCACAAGCCAATGAGTTCTCGGCAGGTACACAAGTGCTAGGCAACGTACCATGTGCTTTTTTCTTTGAGGTGTACGTGCCGAGAACTCATTGGCTGTGATTGTGTGATTTGCAACTTTGTTGTGACGGAAGTTTTCCTCGTCTTGTCCGGGTTGTCCTATGTACGTGTCATCAAAGGTTTACTCGAATGTGAAAGTGAATGAGATGAGATGAGATAAGCCAGAGTAAAGCTTCTGTCACAACGGGTTATCACCAAGCAGGTCACAACCCACGTTACGAGCCACGTGGAATACTATTAGAGGGCGTTGACCGTATGGATGTTTGGCCAATCCCTCGTTGACATGAATACCAAAAATCAGCCTGATTAGTGATTTCTAAGCGTTTGATTGAAATTTTCATGGGTTGATTTTAACCAATTTGAGCACTATTGAGCGTTATTTGGGTGCAAATATCCAAAGGTTGTAAATCACTAATCGGGCTGATTTTTTATTTACAGGTCCACCGAGGGGCTGGACAAACATCCATACGGTCAGAATCCATTGTGGGTTGTGACCGGCCGTTGTGACAGAAGTTTTACTCACTACTAAGGGACTACACTTTCATGACGGTCTTCAAAGTTGATAACGGTCCTCAGTAAGGGACATATTGAGTAAACCTTCACTCACACCCGATCACAGCCCGCAATACGAGCCACATGTAACATTATTATTGGATACTGACCGTATGGATTTTTGTCCAGTCCCTCAGTGGAGCTGCAAGCCAAAAATCAGATTGATTAGTGATTTACAACCTTTGGATATTTGTACCTAAATAACGCTCAATAATTCTCAAATTCCTACGGTTAAAATCAGCCCATGAAAATAGCTTCAATGCCATGCTTAGAAATCACTGATCAGGTATTTTTTGGTTTGTAGGTCCACCCAGTGATTGACCAAACATCCATATGGTCAGTGTCCACTAAGAGTGTGCCACGTGGCTCATATTGTTGACTGTGATCAACTTCGCGACATATCGATCACCCATCCTTAGGTGGAGCTACATACCAAAAATCAACCTGTTTATTGATTTCTAACCATCGGATACCGGGTATCATGCATTGGTATGATACTACGATGCGTTAGGAGTAACATCGAAGCACTCGTGACGAACATCCTTAATATATTGACATACAAGTGGCTAATTAGGCGTTTGAATAAAGTTACAATTATGAAGGCGTTGTAGTGTTCATAATTTAGTCCCACATCGGTAGTTTAATGGGGTAGCCATTAGTTTATATTATACCATGCACATATTGTATGTTGTCTCTTTGGAGACATCCGATAAAATTGGAACGATACAGAGAAGATTAGCATGGCCCCTGCGCAAGGATGACACGCACAAATCGAGAAATGGTCCAAATTTTTTTTTATCTTTTGCCCCTACTGAAGTCTGATAATATTTCCAAAATGCCCTTGAGTGTAATCCATCAAACGGATGGTATTGATTCTTTTGACCTAGGATGCCTTATAAGTGTAATCCATCAAACGGTTAGCGCTTCTCCTTATCGAATCTAAGAGTGTCCTACCATAACAATATTATATCCCTTCACACAATTGGTCCGTCAAACGTTACTTTAGATCGTCCACTTATAGGGTGACCTCTTGGATGGACCCTAGCTTCCCAATTCTCTTCATCAATATGATCTTAACCATCAGATAGGCGAAATTTTCTTCTTAGGAACTATGATCTATGCCTCGTAATTAACAAAGTGCACCCATTGTAGCCTTGTAGGTTGCTGATATGAAATAAGAAACATGCTACTGTTGCGATTATGAGGATATGGTTTGTTCGAAAGGTTTGAAGTTTGAACAGTTGAATGATTCAAAGCAATGGTATGTGTAGACTGGAAGGTAGGGATCATTATAAAAAGTCGTAATGCACAATGTTGAGATTCAGAAAGGAAAGAATCTAAGGCTCCAGTGGTCCAAATGCAAGGGAGTGGGACCCATCATTCTCTGGTTCGCATTTAGAGATGAACAAGGCCGTAAGTTGACTTGATGGATAGCCATAACTATTCAAATTTTGATCTATCTCGATCACCTTTTTGTGCTCTAGCTTTGTGAGTGCATTATGGCTTTTTTACCTATATATTGCAAATCCACTTTTCATTAGGCTACAAATGTTGGAATGGGCTAATTTTTTGTGGGGCAGATATCCATGTTTAGAAGATCATCCTTCTAAAAATCAGCTCTTAACTTATCTGCATGTGGGCCTGCATAATTTAGTCATTAGATTAGTAAGAATATCATGAGTCAACGTATCCCAGCTCTATATATATACTAGAGGGTGGCTCATGCCAGTGGCAGTCCCCGACAAATCATTAGTCAAAATTGGGTGTGAATGATTGAGATCCACCGTCTAGTTGGGGACTAAGATCTCAGCATTTCTTTGTTGAAGCCTATAAGATGGGGTATAAGTGGAGAGACAACTATTGTCACTTGTTATATACTAGTGGGTGCCCCGTGCCATCGGCACTCCTCGACAAAGAGTTTGCCAAAATCAGGTGAGTGGCGGAGATCCACCATCCATTTGGGGGAGAATTAGATCTTGGCCCTTCTTTGTTGATGCTTATAAGAGGAGGTATAAGTAGGGAGGCAACCAATGTGTTTTGTTATATAGAATAGTAAATGGCCCATGCCCACGGCACTCTCCGACAAAAGCGTTTGCAAAAATTGGGTGCCTTTGGCACTCAAACGGTATAACGGATTGGGGCGTTACCGTTTTTTCCATTATAACGACTGTTATAACGGGTTGTAACGCATAGAGGGAGAAATGGAAAAATAACAAAAAATAACAGTGTTGAAATTTAAATTTTGAATAAATTGAGGTCAAATGAGGCGAATTGAGTGGTTGAAATCTAACCGATGGATTTGATCTCAACCACTCTTTATCTAGCCATCCACATTAAATGGATGGATGATAAGAGAATAGAACTGAGTTGTCTTGATATATGCGTGGGTGGCCCGTGCCCATGGCACTTTCCGACAAAGTGTTTGTCAAAATCTGGTGGGAGTTAATCTCAGCCATCGATATGAAGCATAGTGGATCTCGGCCACTCATTATTGAAGCCATATAAGATAAGAGGGGTATAAGAAAACTGTTAAATTTATGTTAAATTCTATTTCTTTTTTTAATTTTCAATTTTCAAATTTCGAATTTCAGCACCACCTTTTTTGTTAAAATCATTAAAATCCATTTTTTCTATTTTTGCCCCTAGCCGTTTCAATCCGTTTTAATGGTAACCCCCCTCTCGAGGCATAAAAAGTGGGGCTCTTGAGCCTGACCCTTGGGCTATATGTAAATCCAACCCATTTCATTCCTTATATGTAGGTAAATAGTAAATGGCCCGTGCCCACGGCACTCGATCTCCGACAAAAGCATTTGCAAAAATTGGGTGCCTTCGGCACTCAAACGGATTGAGGCGTTACCATTTTTTCCATTATAACGGTTGTTATAACGGATTGTAACACATAGAGGGGGAAATGAGAAAATAACAGAAATAACAAAAAATAATGGTGTTGAAATTCAAATTTTGAATAAATTGAGGTCAAATGAGGCGGATTGAGTAGCAAAAATCTAACCGTCCACATTAGATCAATGGATTTGATCTCAACCAATCTTTAACTAACCGTCCACATTAGATGGATGGATAAGATAAGAGAATGCAACTGAGTTGTCTTGTTATATGCGTGGGTGGCCCCTGCCTGCGGCACTTTTCGACAAAATGTTTGTTAAAATCGTGTGAGAGTTGATCTCAGCCATCGAAATGAAGCATAGTGGATCTCAGCCACTTATTATCGAAGCCATATAAGATAAGAGGGGGTATAAGAAAATCACAGTCATCACTTGTTATATTTATTGTGGGTGGCCCGTGCCTTCGGCGCTCCGTCAAAGCCTTGGCCAAAATCATGTGTGAGTGGCTGAGATCCACCGTCATTTGGGGTAAAAGATCTTAGCCATCTTTTGTCAAAATAGATAAGAGGGGGTATAAGTAGGGAGACAACTTCCCTGTTTTATTATATAGACTAGTGGGTGCCCCGTGCCATCGGCACTCCTCGACAAAGAATTTGCCAAAATCAGGTGAGTGGCGGAGATCCACTGTCCATTTGGGGGAGGATTAGAGGAGGTATAAGGAGGGAGACAACCAATGTGTTTTGTTATATAGAATAGTAAATGGCCCATGCCCACGGCACTCTCCGACAAAAGCGTTTGCAAAAATTGGGTGCCTTTGGCACTCAAACGGTATAACGGACTGGGGCGTTACCATTTTTTCCATTATAACAGCTGTTATAACAGATTGTAATGCACAGAGGGAGAAATGAGAAAATAACAAAAAATAACAGTGTTGAAATTTAAATTTTGAATAAATTGAAGTCAAATGAGGCGGATTGAGTGGCTGAAATCTAACCGTCCACATTAGATCGATGGATTTGATCTCAACCACTCTTTATCTAACCGTCCACATTAGATGGATGGATAAGATGAGAGAATACAACTGAGTTGTCTTGATATATGCGTGGGTGGCCTGTGCCCGCAGCACTTTTCAACAAAGTGTTTGTCAAAATCGAGTAGGAGTTAATCTCAGCCATTTATATGAAGCATAGTGGATCTCAGCCACTCATTATTGAAGCCATATAAGATAAGAGGGGTATAAGAAAACCATTAAATTTCTATTAAATTTTATTTTTTTCATTTTTGCCCTTGGCCGTTTTAATCCGTTTTAACGGTAACATCCCTCTCGAGGCATAAAAAGTGGGGATCCTGAGCCTAACCCTTGGGCTATATGTAAATCCAACCCATTTCATTCCTTATATGTAGGTAATAAATAGTAGGTGACCCGTGCCCACGACACTCATCGACAAAGCGTGTCATGCTCCGAATTTGGATACCCAGATATGATCCAAAAATTTGTGGATCGACCCGTACCCGAACCCAGATGTGATCCATGAATGTCTCCTAGTGGATCAATTAGGTCAATTAGACTACTAAGGTTAATTCGAAAACCCACTATGTAGAAAACAAATAATTAAAATAATTCATAACTCAAATAATTCAATCAATCAATTAAGTATAGAGAGATGGATGTGAGAACATGCTCTCAATCAAAGGACTATATGCCTGTGAAAATAAATAAGTAATGTTTTAGAACAATCAAAATCAAGTCTTCTAAAGTGTGGGAATCGACTCCCAAATCCTCATCGATCTCATCAAATGCACCGGAGTCTTTCGTCTTAAAATCATCCTACGTACTCGACTCCTCAAAATCTGAAAATGGTATCGGTGTAGCACCGTGAGCCGATGCCCAGTAATACAACAGTGTGCATGGTATGATATCATACTATATAAATTTTTTAATCAAGGTATGCATCTCAATCGTATAATAAGGATGACATGAATATGAGGGTGAATGCAAGTGAGTACAGGATGCAAATGCAACTAGTACCCATAACCACATAGGATCTCCATCTCATTCCCGCACTGGGAGCGATCTCATCGACCCATCTACAGGATATAATAAGGTCTGGGGCCATTCACCCTAAGGTACTGAACCCTGATTAATTGATAAAATTAATATAAACGTATATAATATACTTCAACCCCGTTCCCTTATGCACCCCTTATATGAAATGACGTGATGATCGTGATATGACAACAAGATAGTACTAGGGATACATGGCATAAGCACACATGTATTTAATATTTAAATAATAATATAAAATAAGACATGATCATCAAAAGTGATAACATGTGAACGAATTAGGGTTAAACATGAATAACATGTAACAATCACCGAAAGTCACGATCAACACGGATGAACAATATAAGTAGAAATCGCAAGAGAATCTAACACACCATTGTCGAACCTTATGAGGGATCCATGACACAAGATCAAACCCTAAAGAGGGATCCAAGACACTTGGCCGAACCCTATTAGAGATCCAAGACACATGGGTAGGATCCCTATGCATACAAGTATAAGTCAAACTATCTAGGTTTAATAGTCAATAAGTCATGACCGAACCACTAAGGGTTCCCAAAGCCATTAATCGTCCAAAATCCAAGAAATAGGTAATTCACAGAAGATATAATTTCTTGTAAAAATCATAACTAAATAAATATAAATTAGAAAAATACAAACTTAATGGATTTAAAAACTAGATTCACAGAGATTTATGAAAAATATTCATATTCAAAATATAGGTCGAAACCCTTAATAAAGTGACTGGACAGAATCTGAAATTCTAGTTTTATAGAAAAGTCACACACATTTGAAAAATCATAACTTAATTAATACAAATCAAAAAAATACAAACTTAAAGGTTCTAAAAACTAGATTGATAAAGGTATCTATGAAAAATAATTAAAAAAATATTTAGATTAAAAATATAGATCGAAATCTCAAGTGAAGTGGACCATGTAAAATCTAGAATTCTAGTTTTTTCGTAAAGTTCAACAACTTAGAAAAATCATAACTTAATCAATACAAATCAGAAAAATACAAACTCAAAGGTTTTAGAAACTAGATTGATAGAGGTATCTATAAAAAATAATTAGAAAAATATTTAAGTTAAAAATATAGATCGAAATTTCAAGTGAAGTGGATAGTGTAAAATCTATAATTCTTATTTTTTTCATAAAGTCCAACAACTTAGAAAAATTATAACTTAATTAATACAAATCAGAAAAATACAAACTCAAAGGTTCTAAAAACTAGATTGATAGAGGTATCTATAAAAAATAATTAAAAAAATATTTAGATTAAAAATATAGATCGAAATCCCAAGTGAAGTGGACCGTGTAAAATCAAGAATTATGAGTTTTTTTGTTAAAGTCCAATAGCTTTCAAAAATCATAACTTAATCAATACAAATCAGAAAAATACAAACTAAACAGTTTTAGAAAATAGATTCATAAAAGTATTTAGAAAAAATAATTATAAAAGTACAACAAAAATGATAAAGAACATAGTCATTTGTTATAGGTGTAAAAGAAACCATGGCCAAACCCATCATGGTGGCCCAAAATAGAGATCAACCCAATAAGAATAAAGTAAATATTATTGAAATTAATTTATAATGAGTATCAACTATTATCTAATGAAAGAGAAATAAATCTTGAAGAAAAATAAGTATATGATGGATCAAACACACTTACCTTAAGATTTCTTGAACTTTAATGAAAATCAAAAGTTTATTCATATTTGAAAATCATCAAATCGTCCTCTCCTCGGGGTATGTTCTTCCATTCAGAGTCTCCGTCAATTCTCCCTTCTTGCTTGAGTGCGATCGGTGCCCGAATGAAGCTTTCTCTATTCTTCAATGGAATTAGGTTTGTGAAGCTCCTAAAGCTTTGGGGTTTTCGTAAATAGGTTTAGGAAAGGATTAGGGTTTCTATATTACTGAAAATCGTAACTATCAAAGGGATGACTCTTTCGACCCTCAAAAACTTATATTTTATATTATTAATGGGTTAGAAATGAGTCAATGCCCATATACATCAATTAGGCTTCATTTAAGAATATTATTAAACCCAAAAGACCTCTAGATTGGTCATACGGGCCCACCTAATAATCATAACACAAATAATTATACATGAATTTAATTAAACTATATTATATAACTTAAAAGTCCATACAATAAGGTATTGACACATGTCACACACATAAATCACAAAAAGTAGTCTAAATACATAAAAATTATAAAAACATTTAAAGCCTCGAAAAAGTGTCAAGATGACCTCGGAATGACCCGAAAAGTGATTCGCGGGTCCCACACTTCTATTAAATAAATAAAATATAATTAAATATTAGTTTTGAAAATATAAGAATTATAGGAATGTTCAAAAATTACGAAAATACTATTTTTGTCAAAATCTCTCGAATCTCCCGCCAAGGTTTTTATATCTCAAGAAAGTTCTAAATTTCATTGGTAAGTTGGTAATGATAAAATAGGAATATTTTTGGTGTCTCGGGCCCACAAAATAATTTTTTTATAAAAGTTCTAAAACGTTAGCCGGGGAAAGAAAAAGTTCCCTGCAAGTTATGATTTATTATTTTTAGCAGAAATTTAGCCATAAAGAACGAGTTTCAAAAATATAAGGTTTTTTAAAGTTGTCAAAATGAAATTAAATTAAACATACATACTCAAGCATTATATTAAACCATAAAACAATATGATAGAAGTCTGAAAAAAGTTTAAATTTGGTGAATTTATCATAATACCCTAAAACGAAAGTTCAGGATATTACAAAGCGTTTGTCAATAAAAGTTGGGTGTGAGTGGTTGAGATCCACTGTCCATTTGGTGTAATAAGATCTCGGCCACCCTTTATGAAGCCGGATAAGAGGGGGAGACAACTGTCCTGTTTTGTTATATATATAGTAGGTGACCCGTGCCCACGGCACTCATCGACAAAGCATTTGTCAAAATTGGGTGTGAGTGGCTGAGATCCACCGTCCATTTGGTGTGCTAAGATCTCAGTCAGCCTTTATGAAGCCAAATAAGAGGGGGAGACAATCGTCCTATTTTGTTATATAGACTAGTGGGTGCCACATGCCATCGGTACTGCTCGACAAAGAATTTGTCAAAATTAGGCGAGTGGCGGAGATCCACCGTCCATTTGGGGGATGATTAGATCTCGGCCCTTCTTTGTTGATGCTTATAAAAGGAGGTATAAGTAGGGAGACAACCAATGTGTTTTGTTATATAAAATAGTAAATGGCCCATGCCCACGGCACTCTCCGACAAAAGCGTTTGCAAAAATTGGGTACCTTCGGCACTCAAACAGTATAATGGATTGGGGCGTTACCGTTTTTTCCATTATAACGGATTGTAACGCATAGAGGGAGAAATGAGAAAATAACAAAAAATAACGGTGTTGATCGAAATTTAAATTTTGAATAAATTGAGGTCAAATGAGGCGGATTGAGTGGCTGAAATCTAACCGTCCACTTTAGATCGATGGATTTGATCTCAACCACTCTTTATCTAACCATCCACATTAGATGGATGGATAAGATTAGAGAATACAATTGAGTTGTCTTGATATATGCATGGGTGGCCCGTGCCCGCGGCACTTTTCGACAAAGTGTTTATCAAAATCAGGTGGGAGTTAATCTCAGCCATCGATATGAAGCATAGTGGATCTCAGCCACTCATTATTGAAGCCATATAAGATAAGAGGGGTATAAGAAAACCATTAAATTTTCGTTAAATTCTATTTTTGTTTTAATTTCTGAATTTCAGCACCACTTTTTTCCGTTAAAATCCATTTTTTCTATTTTTGCCCCTGGCCGTTTCAATCCATTTTAACGGTAATACCCCTCTCGAGGCATAAAAAGTGAGGCTCCTGAGCCTGACCCTTGGGCTATATGTAAATCCAACCCATTCATTCTTTATATGTAGATAAATAGTAGGTGACGCATGCCCACGGCACTCATCAACAAAGTGTTTGTCAAAATTGGGTGTGAGTGGCTTTGATCCACTGTCCATTTGGTGTGATAAGATCTCAGCCATCCTTTATGAAGCCGGATAAGAGGGGGAGACAACCGTCCTATTTTATTATACTAGTGGGTGCCCCGTGCCATTGGCATTCCTCGACAAAGAATTTGCCAAAATCAGGTGGGTGGCGGAGATCCACCATCCATTTTGGGGAGGATTAGATCTCGGCCATTCTTTGTTGATGCTTATAAGAGGAGGTATAAGTAGGGAGACAACCAATGTGTTTTGTTATATAGAATAGTAAATGGCCCTTGCCCACGGCACTCTTCGACAAAAGCGTTTACAAAAATTGGGTGCCTTCGGCACTCACACGGTATAACGGATTGGGACGTTACCGCTTTTTCCATTATAACGCCTGTTATAACAGATTATACCGCACAGAGGGAGAAATGGGAAAATAATAGAAATAACAAAAAATAACGGTCTTGAAATTCAAATTTTGAATAGAGGTCAAATGAGGCGGATTGAGTGGCTGAAATCTAACCGTCCACATTAGATCGATGGATTTGATCTCGACCACTCTTTATCTAACCGTCCACATTAGATAGATGGATAAGATAAGAGAATACAACTGAGTTGTCTTGTTATATGTGTGGGTGGCCCGTGCTAGCGGCACTTTTTGACAAAGTGTTTGTCAAAATCAGGTGGAAGTTAATCTCAGCCATCGATATGAAGCATAGTCGATCTCAGCTACTCATTATTGAAACCCTATAAGATAAGAGGGTATAACACAACTACTGTCACTTGTTATATAGATAGTGGGTGGCCCGTGTCCACGGCGCTATCCAACAAAGCGTTTGCCAAAATTAGGTGTGAGTGGCTGAGATCCGCCGTCCATTTTGGAGATAAGATCTTGGCCTTTCTTTGTTGAAATATATTAGATGGGGTATAAGTGGGGAGACAACTTCCCTGTTTTGTTATATATATAGTGGGTGGCCCGTGCCGACGGCACTCTCCAACAAAGCGTTTGTCAAAATTGGGTGTAAATGGCTGAGATCCACCATCTATTTGGGGATAAAATCTCAGCCCTTCTTTGTCTAAATAGATAAGAGGGGGTATAAGTGGGGAGACAACTTCCCTGTTTTGTTATATAGATAGATAGATATTGTAATTATTTTTTAGCCAAGTCCAATTGTAATATGGATCCCGGGATACATCACTATCCCATCTCTGTCCATGAAAGTGATTGTGTCCTATCCTTGGGTGAATTTCTCCGTGGTTGATCAGTGGACGTCGAGAAAAAATTCACGGGTTTGGGACCTTCAAACTTTGAAGGCCCCCTCCCAAAATGTTTGACACGTGCACTTTGTTAACCACCCTTCACTAACTAACTAAGGGTTTAACATGGGTTAGGTCTAGTCCAAGGGTTTAACATGGGTTAGGTTTAGTCCTTGACGTACGTGTCAGACCTTTTGGGAGGGGAACCTTCAAAGTTTGTAGCTAGGTTCCCTCGACCAGTGAATCTTTTCTCAGTGGACACCGAATCAGTCTCGGGCCGTCTCGCTCGAGATGATGTGAGGTCTCTCATGGAAACTGTACATGGCAAGACACTTCTGTCCTCCAAAAGTTAGCCGAAAAATAAAATGGACTGGTGTGGTATGGCTGAGGACACGGGTAAATGCCAAAAACAAAGAACGTGGATTGTAGACATTTCCAAAGAAATGCTTCCAAAAGAGAGACATTAAAAAGGGAATAGAAATCTACCACGTTTGTCGCATTGTGGATGCCTATTGGAGTCCTTGACTCTGGGACCAGGCTATAGAGCCTACTAAACTATCAAAACTCATCTTATTTCATTAATGGTACTAGGGAATGCCATATGTACCTTACACGTGGCAGTCCCCTACACATGGGACACTCATAGGGTTCACTAACTATGGACCTATATGAAAAAAAATCATCCTGATTAGTGATTTTTAATAATTTGATTGGAGTCATTTTCATGGATTGATTTTTAACTGTAGATTTCGAGGATTATTTGGGGTGCTCAAATCCAAAGTTTCTAAGTCATTAACCAGTATGATATTTGGTATATGGGTCCACCTCGGGATGGGACAAACATCCACATGGTCGGTGGTCTCTACTAGTGTGCCAAATGGCTTATACTATTCTCCACCACCATCATCATCATCATCATCATTGATGAGGGATGTGGGCGTGCTGGACAACTGAACTATGGCGAGGTTTTGTCTTTAGAATAGAGAGGCATTTAATGAGGGAAGGTTTTGTAACTTTTACCAAGGAGAGAGGCCTTTAATTGTCACAAATGTGGGTGGCAACCCCGGTTTTAGCTTTATAATAGTACTGCCCCGGTTTTGGATTTGTAATAGTACTGAAGACAACTTGTGTACTGGACAAGAGTAATTACAGGGGCTTCATCAATATTGACGACGGACCATAGTATGAGCCAAATGGCACATACTTAGAGCCAAAGTCCTGGGAGCCTGTCAAAATCCCGGTGGCCCGACCCTTGTATATAAGTCACCAACGCATGACCCAACATTCCTCGAAAGAAAACAAAATAAAATAAAGAAAGACGAAACTCCACCTCTATCCTCAAATCACGGAAGTTTAGTAATTCATTGAACGTCTCAATTCGTCAACGCACCTTCTTTGTTGCATGTGAGTCATAACATAGGCGGATTTATTATAATGGGTCAGCATTATAAGATGAATCAGTGAACGTCTCAATTCACTGACCCCCTTTTTTGACCCCATCTTGGTGTACCCACATAGAAGATGAATCAATGGCTGATTTTTGGTGGGGATGATAACGTCACCATATAGATCACCCCAACAAAAAATCAGCCCATTCTGAAATTTCTAACCCCATCAAATGTGGTTTTCAAGTTCCACGGTAAAAATCGACGGTCCATAATTCTTCAGCTTCTAAATCAGTCTATGAATATCAAAATGATTTGAAATTTTGTGAGCATGATCTCCTCCCATGCAACAAAGAAGGTGCGTTGACGAATTGAGACGTTCAATGAATTACTAAACTTCCGTGATCATCAACCAGGCTGATTTTTGGTCTGAAGGTCCACCTAAGGATGAGACAAACATCCATATTGTCATTGGTCCCTAAGAGTGTGCCACGAGGCATTTCTATAGGTGCGACCCGGAGCCAAAAAAAAAAACCGCCAACAGCAAAAAAAATTCTCAACATACATGTTTGATTTGCAGTTTCCGATTGTTGGGTCAGTAGTCATAGTTGGGTCATAACCTCCAAAATCACGGCAACTTATTTTATTTAATGTTTTTTTTTAGGAGAAGTAAATCACGGCAACCGATCACTCACAAAAGACTGAAGGTTTTTAAATGCCTAATCAAACATTTGGAATGTGGGTCCCAAAAAACCAACGGTTGTAATGGTTTTGGATGCAATGAAACATTTGGGCTCCTCCGAATTCTTTTGGTGTTATAGGTCTCCAAGGTTTCATGATCATATATTATCTCAACCATCCATTTCTTCCCACTGATTTAGTATTTAGATACAAGAATGCAACAAGGTCAGGCCTAGCGGACACATATTTTCACACAAAAAAATCATCGGGGCATTGTATAATTTAGAAGTTTTGGAATGGGATGATTTTTGGTGAGGATGGTCTCTATGGTGAGGAGATCAACCTCACAAAAATTCAAATCATTCTGGTACTCGCAGCATGGTTTACAAGTTGAAGAATTATGGACCATCTATTTTTTACCGTTAACTTGAAACCCACATTTGATGGTGTTAGAAATTTCAGAATGGGCTGATTTTTTGTAGGGATCATCCTCGTAAAAATCAGCCGTTGATTTATCTTCCATGTAGGTACACTGAAATTGTGTGTGAAAATATGTGTCCGCTGAGCCTGACCCTATGGGAATTGCTTCATCCATTCCACTCGTAAAAAATTTGAACCGTGGATGAAGCAAAATGGGCAGTGGAAAAGGCGCTTACCAAATACCCGCCATTTTCGTCTCTTTCACACGCAATTCCCTCTGGGTCTCACCAAATCAACGACCCTCCACCTGTGTCCGACGTGGATCTTACTTGGAGCTTCTAGTACCTAACGGTCATTCCACGCCAGCAGTAAAGGACTAACGTGGCAGATGAGGTGGTGGTAGGGTAGCGGATAGAATGGAAAAAGCAATGGACCGTGTTGGGTGCTGAGGACTGTTGTTACGGAAAGAGAAACTGCAAACGGCGTCTCTTTTGCTTTTGCGGAAGCAGAAGTAAGCTCGGCGTGCTTTATCGGCTTTTCCTTTTTTCACTGCTCACCCCACCATCAGCAACTCCTCTGCCATTATCAGATCAACGGACCATCTTCTCCGATCTGATACTCTTGAGGGTTTACTCGCCGGAGGAAATGGACTGCTTAGATCCTGATCTCCGGTGAATTTTCTTCGTCAGAGCTTTTGATCTTCTTCATCAATGGGGAGTGTTTCGTCGGAAGACGATTTCGATCAGCAGAGCGAGCGATACGGGAGCTACAGCTTGAGTGCGGATGTCAGTGAGTCAGAGAGTTCGAGTAGCTTTTCTTGTCGGCGGTACGGGGCCGAGGGTGCTTCGAGTTCTATGGCGTCTTCGCCGCTCGCATCCCGCTCGTTGACCCAAAAATCCGATTTTTGGGTGCCTCCGCCGCTGATGCTGCCGGTAATTGGTGGGAGAGACGTCGTAGCTTGGGAGAAGCCTGAGAAACCCGAGACTGAATTATCTGGTAAGGTTTTTTTTTTTCCCTTTTTTAATTGTGGGGAAGATCTAAAGTGATACGTTGTGGCCAATGTTTCGCACTTCGGATCTCTTTTCTCTTGCTAAGCAACTGTCTTCACAGGCGCATCTTAGCATTCATCCATTTTCGTTTATTTTATTGATTTTTTTCTCGAATTGTTGTAGAGGTGGAGATGATGAAGGAGAGGTTTGCGAAGCTTCTACTGGGAGAAGACATGTCTGGTGGAGGGAAGGGAGTCTGCACGGCTCTCGCGATCTCGAATGCCATTACTAACCTCTCTGGTTAGTTTATTTTTCCTTATTTTGTCTTATTTTTCTTTCCTTTTATTTGTTTATTTTAATGGGAAAAAAATTGCAGCTACTGTGTTTGGGGAGCTATGGAGGTTGGAGCCATTGGCGTCCCAGAAGAAGTCGATGTGGTGCCGAGAGATGGAATGGCTCTTATGTGTAAGCGATTCAATTGTAGAACTCATCCCTTCAGTTCAAGAATTCCCGGGTGGTGGGACCTTTGAGGTCATGGTGACTCGGCCCCGCTCCGATCTCTACATAAATCTACCAGCCCTCAAGAAGCTTGATGCTATGCTGCTTAGTATGCTTGATGGCTTTTGTGATACTGAGTTCTGTTATGTTGATCGTGGGATAATTGTGGCTGATACCAATGACAGTGATGTGTATCCATCGTCTTCCTCATTCGGGAGGCCTTCGATTAGGCAGGAAGAGAAATGGTGGCTCCCCTGCCCGAGGGTCCCAGTGAACGGGTTGTCGGAAGATGCAAGGAAGAGATTACAGCAATGTAGGGACTGTGCAAATCAGATCCTTAAGGCAGCCATGGCGATTAACAGCAGTGTGCTTGCTGAGATGGAGATCCCAAGCGCGTACGTGGAGACTTTGCCAAAGGTGTGAACCCTCTGAATTATTGCTGAACGCTGAACCGGTTTTTGTATAGTGAATTCTCCAATTTAGTAAGGCAGGGGCAAACACAATTGTTACCAAGTAATATATTCTTATGTCATTGATTTGTTTTGTGTTTGCATGAAAATTTGCCCTACTTTATTGATTGTAGAAGATATCAGCATAATGCTACAAATTTTTTTTAGAAGTCGAATCATCAGGAGGAATGGGAATTGTTGCTCTCTGAATTTGAGACTTAATCAGTAGATTGAAAGGGGAATCATTTGCTTATTGCTTTCTTTTCTTTCCTGTTTATCTCATGTGCAATTTGGGAAAGTTATGGGTGTTAGAATATTTTTATTTGACTCTAGGTTGGGAAGTATTTTATTCCTTTCAAGCCATTGGAATCTTTCTAGGAGTGTTTGCAAGATATATTGTTCTTGACACGCAGGTAGTAGATAACTCAAAAACCATTACTATTGCTCTTAAACTCTGAACTTGTTTTTATGGCCATTTTGTTTGGCTCTCTTTGGTTGTATTTGTATGTTCACACTTGTGCATTTTAGTATCCAACTTATTGGAAAAGAGTTTAGGTGTGGATAGAGTTTCAAGCTCATGTTAGTTTGTGACATCGACACTGGAAGCTAGGTTGGGTGAAGAAACCAGTGGACTTTGGATACCCTACTCTTTTTGGCTTCTACTTTTACATAAGGATGCTACATAACAAATTTCTTCATTAATCAAAAATTCCGTCTAAAAAATCAGAGATCATAAAGCTCCCTTTTTAATCAAAATTAAAATAATAAACTCTTATTACAACTTAACTACTTTTGTCAATCTCAAATTGGAAAATCATATTTTAAAACAAATTCTATCTATAATTAACAAAAATTCTAATAAAAATAAAACAAATCTTTCTGGGGTCTACTTGCTTGTCTCTGCTCTGATTTGTTGTGCTTCTCCGTTGAAAAGAATTTGACCTCGAATTCGGATGCAGATATCGACCTTTCCAACAATAGAGGTACTTGAAGTATTTGATGATCTTCAATTTTGTGTTTTGCATCATCCAAGTTGAAAGTGAAACCTTGGGGTTGGTCCTTTCGATCTTCAATTGAATCATAGTATTAGCACAAATTAGAGTTGTTCTACAAACTCTTATGAAACCATAATGAGGTATGTTGAATTCTTTTGGAATCAACAAGTCATCCAGATTGGCTTTGAAGTCTGGTGACACATCCATAGGAGTCAACGGTGGTTTGTCAACTTTTGGCTTTTCTTTAGTTGGAATGGCTTCTTGTGGAGAATCATCATCACATGTGGAGGCTTGAAAAGACACGGCTTCACGGAGCTCTTCTTTTGCTAGACAAATAGGTTGAGGTGAATGGCAAACAAAAGAACCATGGTCTTTAACAACTCCAAGCTTGTTGATGAGAGACTCTAATTTTTGACCGAATGTAAGGGTATGATCTGAAATATATCTATGTACCTTTATTTGCTCATCCATTAATCTTAACAATAATTTCTTTTGATAAATTCGCAATGTTCATGTATGTGGACAAGCAAGAAAAATCAAGTTTATCCGGTTTGGGCTGGGTCAACTGGGCTGTCAGCAATCAAAATGGGTTGAAAAAATGGATTGGGTCAATGGTCAAACTGTTGGTCAAAAGGGGTTTTCCCGGTTGACCCTTGAACTATACCAGTTGATTAGGTTAATGGTTCGGGTCTAACTATATGGGTTGGGTTTAGACGATTGGACTTTTATCTGGTGGATTGGGTTTTAATGGGTAATCTAGTGGGTTTGGCTTTGGTGAGGGTGAACTCTTAGGGCTTAATGGTTTGGACTTGTTCAATGGGTTTGGTTTAATGGACCTAAATGGGTTAGGCTTTGTTAATAGGCCTAATGGATGGGGCCTATTGGGTCGGATCATATATATGAGCTTTAGAATGTGAGATGGGCATGTGGGCTAACAACTAAAGCCCACCAATAATTAATAGAGTGGAGCTTGGTACTTTACCTTTAAAACCCCAAAAAAGACTCTTCTTCAACCTTTGGCTAAGAGGAATGAAGAGTTGTAGTTTTTGAGAAAAGCTTTCCCTAGGTCCATACTGATCCAACAGTTGACTCTTGACCAAATCAACTGACTATTGACTATCCATCAATTGTTGACCGTTGACTAGTCCCATTTGACCCACCCAATTAGTTTGACCAACCAAATTGTTTCAACCCTATTTTTCTTGTTAGTGAACATACGGTAACACTATGAATTTATCAGAAGAGTTCATTAAGAAGATTATGGGATTAATGGAGGAGCAAGGTAATCCCGATTTTCAATTGGGAGGATTTGATGCAGGAGCATCCTACTATAGTAATCCCGAGCTACACCAAATCAGAGCAGAGCTAAGGAAGTAGACCCCACAAAGATTTATTTTATTTTAATAAGGATTTTTTTTTTTGAAACCGTGGGTATCCGGGCCTCTTGATGGAATTTGTTTTAAAAAAGGATTTTTCAATTTGAGATTGTGAAAAGTAGTTTTGTAATAGTAGTTTATTCTTTTAATCAGATCAGACTTAGGGAAGTTAGATTAGGAGTTTTATATATATGGTTGTTATCTATATGTGAAGATTTTTTTATTAATGAAGAATTTTACATTTGGGATTGATTTCCAAATATCACATTTTGTTAAAGGGAAGAGTGTTTCTTCCTTTGAAGGAGTGATTCCTTCAACTTGGTGGAATGATTTCACCAAAACCCCTCTTCCATTGTAGAACATGTTCTCGTGCTGTATCAATGAGGTATCAAAATCATGTATCAATGAGAAGATCTTGCGAAATTGCGCACTTGATTTTGCCACTTCCATTGATGACCACAGTTGTTTCCAGCTTGTGTTCATCACCATCACAATTTCGCCCTCTCTCTACTGTTCATAGTTTGTTGTTGCTCACTGTCAACTCGAGATCTCTGCACCACCACTTCGGTTCGTTGTTAGTTGTCGTTCTTTCGGCATAGCCGTTTGCACAAACAACACAATGTTTGCTTCAATTTTTTGTCCCTTCACTAGATATCATCCATGTTTACGTTGGAAACTCCTTCGTGATTCCTGTAAGCTCACCGGACCTCCTTCCCATTGGATTGCCTATGTGAGGTAAGTTTTTTGGTTAGGGTTTCAAAACCCCAAAACCTTGTGTTGAAATGACGAATAAAGCATCCATTCTTCTTTGTTTTCATCGTGCCCTACTCTTTATCGGGCTTAAGTTGTATTAAGGCTCAATGGCCCAACAACCCACTAGCCCATAGATTTAAAATCCAAATACTGAAGACCTTTAGTATTCCATTGGAGCTCAATCTGTTAGATTTGGTTCATTTACCTAGACTCGAGCCACAATCCAATCTACCAATACCTTTGGTCCATACCGGTCCACTAGTTGACTCTTGACCCTTGACTAGATCAATTGACTATTGATTGTCTATTAATTGTTGACTGTTGACTAGTCCGTTTGACCCAATCCGATTAGTTTGACCGATCCAAATAGGATCAACCCGGTTTTTTTGCTAGTCCACATACGGCGATGATGAAAAGTGAATCAACCTTTAACTTAAACGGCGTCACTTGTTGTGCTGCCCTTTTTTTAAATGGATGGCAGACTGCAGTGGTGTTGGATAGGTTGTTGGAGCACGACCTCACGGTAAAGCATGGTTGCAATCTGTGGGCAACTCCGCCACAAATCAATGGGGATAACGTGTTGTTCACAGCGATAAACTCTAACGAATGGATGGATGAAATCAAGGTTCAGCAAGTTGCAGTTGCAATAGTGAACTCTCCGCAGTCATGATTAAAACGATGTTGATCAAATCTGAACTCTAAACAGTTGATGACTTGATTTGAGTGATGATGTGTTCACAACCCTTGGCCAAGATTTGAGAGCAACAATGATGTATCGGTGATGAGCAACAATAAACGACAACAGTGATGTGGTTGGTGTTGGACGGTGATAGATGATGTTGCGTGGTGATGATTGGCGGTTGTTATAGATCGTGACTACAAAAAAATGAAATTTCTGGCAATGATGCTTCAGATTTGATACCAAATTCATGCAGCACGGGGACCCATTCTATGATAGGATAGGGGTTTCGGTGAAATCACTCCACTAGATGAAGGAATCACTCCTTCAAAGGAAGAATCACTCATCTAAAAAACAAGAGATTATAGAACTCTCTAATTCTAATCAAAATTAAAAGAATAAATACCTATTAAAACCTAACTACATTTCTCAATCTCAAATTGTATTTTAAAACAAATTCTATCTTTAATTAATAGAAATCCTAATTAAAATAAATCAAATCTTTGTGGGGTCTATTTGCTTGGCTCTGCTCTGATTCGGTATAGCTCGGGATTAGTATAGTAGGATGCTCCTGCATCAACTTGTTTGGCGGCTCAAATTACCTGAAGTATCACTTGGTAAAAATAAAGGTGCACGTGAATGTTCCAAAGAAAACTCATTAGTGCAAGGTATAAGCATAACCTGCTAAAGTAATGTTTCGGAGGGGACAAAATTGAAATTTGAAAAAAGGAAAAAGGAAAAAAGGAGAAACTGAATGAAAGGATATTTACCTGATGCAGAAGAAAGCCCGTACTACTTGAATTCCAAGAGTAAGGGTGAGAATTGTAGGAGACTAATGATGCTTGTTTGTTTTTGGCTGACAAATATACATGCTTATGAGGCATTCTGATTAGAACAATGATGGTGTGGAATATGGATAACTCAAAAGTCTAGCCAACTTTTTACCATTGACACTGGACAACATTGGGGAAGCTTGTACTTGTAGTAATAGAGTGACCAGAAAGCATTTCATCAGTGATCTACAAGTTACGAGTTATTTTTGCCCCTTTTTGGAGGTTTTTCTAGGCTCCAAAGTCTGAACTAAAATCTCTAAAAATCTAAACTATTTCTTCTGAGTGTGAAATTGGATAACAATATTAAGGTTTTAGTTATACTAGTGTTTCAATTTTTTTTAGTTATACTAGGTTTCAACAATTGCTTCCAAAGTTTTCTTATATATAGATATAGATATCGATATCGAATAACCCAAAATTTTCATTTTTGCTTCTAATAGTGTGCTATTTGAGAAGCTATGATTTTTACCATCTACCAAAAGCCTTACAATTAATAAAAAAAAACTTAATTTAATTACATAAAATCACTGTACTGATACAAATGCACCTAACTGGTTATTTTAGTTATGAATGATTTGATGGCTAGTTTAAATCTCAACTGGAATTGAATTTTGAGACCATCTTCCCTCTCTTGTAATCAAGTATTCTTTAGTAAATCATTATTTATGCATCTTATTAGTAAGTCACATGGTTTCTGTTATTTCCGCAGAGTGGAAAAGCTTGTTTAGGTGACATTATCTACCGGTACATTACTGCTGAGCAGTTTTTGCCAGAATGTCTCCTTGACTGCTTAGATCTGTCATCAGAATACCACACACTGGAAATAGCAAGCAGGATAGAGGCCTCTCTGCATGTTTGGAGGCTGAAAGACCAGAAAAGACGTTCAAATCACGCAAAGGCTGGGCGGTCATTGTGGAGTGGCAAGGTCAAGGGCCTTGTTGGTGACATAGAAAAGTGTCAACTCTTAGCTCAACGGGCTGAAACCCTCCTACAGAGCCTAAGGCTTCGATACCCTGGCCTCCCGCAGACTGTGTTGGACATGAACAAGATTCAATACAACAAGGTATTGCCCCCACCTTCCATTTCTATTTAAATACATATAGATTATAGGTATTCTTTCATTTGATGGGGTGTATTTTGTACTGCTCCGTGTTATTGAAACTCCGTGTTGATTGGACTATGGGCCACAACTTGACTTCCCCATAGGCCAGAATCACACTTTAGATAAGTCTGACCATAAACCTTTTTTGTGAATTGCGAAAAGAATGTCAGTACTCAGTAGAGAGCGCACATGGGGGAAAGGATGGAGTTTAAGATTTATGAGATGGGGAAGCCTTATGCTCTGTCAGATAGACACTTAAAGACATTAAGTTCAGTCTAGTATAGCCATACTGTTAGATCCACTATTCTTGATCTGTCCTACCTAGGATATCTCCCGTGCTACATGTGACATGGCGGATGTTTGTAACCATCTCTCTGGGACAATCAAACAATGTGAACACTTGAACAAAATACAAAGAAAGGATGGTTACGATCATTGAGTGAGGGTTTTTGGTGTAGATCTCCTACTTTCATTCCTTGACTGCCATGCACATGCTATGTTGAATTCAGTGCTTTTTTGGTCTAACAGAAGAGGACCTTGAGAATACCCTCTTATTTACAAAAGGCTCAGGCTCCGAGGACCCCCTTTTTCTGACCCCTCTCAGGAGTCGTGTGCTTGGCCATGGATTTCACGAATCCAATGGTGGTTGAGCGCTGGCAAAAAGTGAAAAAAATGAATGCCAGCTCAGCGCTATCAACCACCGTTGGATTCTCGGAATCCACGGCCGAGCACACGACTCCTGAGAGGGATCAGAAAAGGGGGTCCCCTGAGCCCAACCCTATATGAAAAGATAGAAGATGGGAAAGTAAGCATTTTTTATTTGCAGGATGTAGGGCAGTCGATCCTTGAGAGCTACTCGAGGGTGATGGAGAGCTTGGCCTTTAATATAATGGCAAGGATCGATGATCTGCTTTATGTGGACAATGCAACCAGGCAATGTGTGGCAGCGGAGTCTCTGTCACTGTTCAGCAGGGGAGGGTTGGGTGGTCTTCCAGTGCAGAAACGGATTTTACCTAGCCCCTTTTCAATCCAACATACCCCTTATGCCTCTCCATTTGCAACACCAACCTTCTGTTCTTCCACACCGGTGGTTGGAAGCCCCAGAAGGTCACATCCCTCCCTAGCCCAGAACATTCTTCTTGGAACAAAGGACGGGAAGTTAGATAAATTGGTTTCTGCCGATGTGGAGAAGGTGTGGTCATGTCCCGGAAACTTGAGTGCTAGAAAGGATTCCGGAGATGCTCCAGAGCGAGATTGATTAAGATATCCATCATCGCCACCAAACATGATTAAAAGAGATGGTTTTGTGACCCCCCCTAGCCGAAAGGGTGGTATTTAAGGTTGGTGGCTTTGATCTTGTATATATTCTCTAGAAATGGAATTACCACAGTTCAAAGTTTTGATCTGGATTATCATCAGGTGCTAGTTCGGAATTACAGGCTTTACAGCTTTAGTCACTGCTATTTACTGAAGCCGGGTCCTTCTCACTCCTTGGTAAAAAGAAATTCTCTCTCCTGTCTTCTTGTAAAATGGTTAGTAACTCAAAGGATACAACCATGTATTGTAAGTATTATACTACTGGGTATGTACTTCACCCGATAAATTTCAAAGTAGGTTCAGACCCGCCAATTTATTGACCCACCAAAGAGATCTCCAAACCCATAAAAAAATCTTGTTTGATTGAATGCAATTGATTGGATGGTTTACTATCATTTGATCAGGTTGACAGGTGGGATACATCTTGAACTGGGTCGATGAATGAATTTGTAGTCCATGTGTGTTCATTGGACCCTGTTGCATGTACATATCATTAGGAGAGTTCATGGATACATTGATTTTCTTTCAGACGGGCATTCTTGTTGCACCCGAGAGATCTCCCTTGCATTGAATTGAAACTCTAGCTATACCATTTTCAAGTCTCGAGTAATCTTGTTATATAGGTAATGGATTTGGCTTACATTAGTCTTTGGCTGACGGTGAACAGCTTTTTAAATGGATCCTATGTAAACTGTTTGAGCCCCCAACAAGCAGGCAACAATTATTTTTTGTTGGCTTTTGATAATCAAGGATTGCTCTACCTCACAGATTTGATCATCCTCCTTCTCATCCGTCCGAATCTTGTTGGAAACCTACCCGAGGGTGGAATGGCAGATGTCTCCATTACAGACCTTCCCAAGCTGGGGAATGCCTACTCAGGGAAATGCTACAATTTGCTTGCTTGTGGAAGTATCTGGGACAACTGAAATTGCCCTCTTGAGAGAAGTGATGGTGGAACAATATTGCAGAAACCTGCAAACTCCAGTCGAAGCATGTCACATGAACTGAAGAAACACAATCACTACAAGAAGTATACAGACCTCTTGGTAAGATAACTATAATAACTGATTTATAAATGAAATAGTTCTACCATAATGTCAACAACCAATAGTGATTATGTGTTTAGTCCAGCAACTATGTGCATAGATTTTGGAAATCATCGCACACTATAACGAAAATAGAATTTGTTTTGAACCCGGGATTAGGGTTCTGAGAACCTATTCCACCACCAACAGAGGCATTTTTTTAGGTCACTTTCCAGCAACATTTGGACTGCCACAAGTTTTCCAGCTGACGAAACACATCCATGTCCAGACATACAATTTACAGATTTAATTGTATTTCAAAGATTTTTTTTTTTTAAAGCTTTCGAATTTTCGGTATGGTGAACCATTATATGGTAAGAGCAGATGTAGCGGAACGGGTCCGTGTTTAGTCGTAGTAATTGGCTTGAAGCTAAACGCCTTTGCATCCAACATGTACCCCTGGCCCTGGCAACCTTATTTTAATTTTGAAATTTAAACTTTTCTGAAAACAGGGTTGTTCATGTCGGATGCAAAAGCAGTGTTTGGGTAAGCTTAAAAACCTGCAATAAGTCAGCTTTTAGCAGTTTTTAGGCGCTTGTAAAAAAAATTATGCATTTGGCAAAACTTAAAAGGTACTTATTTAAATCCCAATAAAAACTCAAATTGCGATGAGCAGAAGCCGTTCAAAATGCTTTTGAGGGAAGCTGTTCTTAAAAAGAGTTTCTTTACAAGTTTATCCTAAAATATTTTTTGTAAGTACCGAAACATATTTTTATGGGTCGGACTCTAGGGACCGGCCTTTTTTTACCGGCTCCCGTAACAGCCAACAATACGAGCCATGTGGCACACTCTTAGTGGACTCCGACCGTATGGATGTTTGGCCAATCCCTAGGTGGACCTACAAACCAAAAATCAGCCTGATTAGTGATTTCTAGGCGTTGGATTGGACTTATTTTCATGGGTTGATCTCAACTGTGGGAATTTGATGAGCAGTATTTGAGGTACAAAGATCCAAAGGTTTGAGATAACTAATCAAGCTGACTTTTTGTTTGTAAGTTCACCTAGGGATTGGCCAAACATCCATACAATCAGAGTCCTCTAAGAGTGTGCCACGTGGCTCATATTGTGTCCTATAACGGGCCGGATCCTATTTTTATATGCTTTTGCCACAAAAAAAGCATTTTTTTTTTTAGGACAACACCAAAGGACTTTTCAAGAAAAGAAGAATTTTTCTTGTATGATTGTTCAAGAAAAATGAACCTGTTGAAGAGATTTCAAAATAAAAATAGAGGCAGTTTCATCATTTCCCTTTTGACTGATCAAGGTCAAGGTTCAAGGGAGGGAGAAATGTCAAATGTGTCACATTAACTAGGGACCTTGGTGCAAGGAGCAACTAGGGGTAATATCTCTCCACACGCCTTGAAATCACCACCTCGCGGGGAGTGAGTACCACGGGAGCTGTTCTATGATACATAATTCCCAAGTGATATGTGGCACTCTCTTTTCAGGCCCACTGATTACATAGAATGTTTGGCCCACACCTTGGTGGACCTACGCACCAAAAATCAGCTTGACTGGTGATTTCGATCTGTTTGATTTGAGCACTTTCTTTTTTTATTTTTATTTTTTTACGTGTTGGATCCAAGCTCATGACGAAAACGTGCTCAAATCCATCAGCTATAAATCACCAATTAACCTAATTCTTGTTGCGCAGATCCATCAATGTGGGGGCCAAATATTCATGGGTCGGTAGGCCCGAACATTTGCAGTTTTACTACCAGGGCCCAGCTCACTCGGCCTTCAATATATTCATACTGATATTTTGGTGCTAACTGAGCATCAAATGAAGAAATGTCTGGTGCAGGAGAAAGTACACGATGAAGTTGAGGTCCATCACCCTCCACGAATGCCAAACCCTAACGGTTCACATGGTTCGGCCACTTCTTAGATGGCTAGTAATCCTAAATTCATGGAGCGATCTTAACAGATGGTAGAAAATCTGATTGAAGGTAGGGATAAAAAGCCCATAAATAGGAGGGCTAGAGGCCCTAGTCATTGAATTGGCAAGATTTTCAGCTACGGCCCCATCAAATAGATGCTCTATTATTTATGGTCCATGGTATCTGGCATCACTTATCTCTATAATGCAGTGCCACCATACATTTTTACGGTGTTTGGATGCAGGCTTTTTCATGCCATTAATCCAGTAAATGGCCAACCCTTAACAGGCTGAACTTCCTGCATTTTTCAGTTATGGAGTAGGGCCAGGATCACTTATAGGGCGAAAACTGGTCGACCAATGAAAGCTCTTAGTCTTGAATTTGAATTTTATCGGGTCAGGCCTCAAGCTCGGGTCTGTTCAAAACTTAACGAAAGCCGGGCCCAGGACTGACCTATTAACACTCCTAGTTGGTTCAGTTGTACCAACCATGTATCAATGTTTTAAAAACTGAACTGGCAACTGAACTGACTTTATGTCTTGGTCCAATTCTTGATGTCAAAGTGGTCCAAACTATTCAAAGAGCAGAGAGGCCTCTTCTTTGAAGATTTTGTGTTTAGATGGGAGACTTTGTTATTGTTGCAGCTGGGCCCTGCCGCTAGTAATCTAGTCACTGGAAATCAAATACTTAAACTACGAATTTGTTGATTCTGGTAACCCGTGGAACATAACCAAGAATCACGTACAATAAAAGTAAATAAATCCGGAGGAAATAAAGCAAAAGAACCACACACCATAATACAATGACATACCTAGTTTACACATAATGAGGCTACATCCATGGACAATTTGACAAGAGATAAATTCATTAAAAATTAAGATAATAGATATTACAAGGAGATTATGACCTTACTTCCTCAAACTCGAGAAATCCACCAAATCCCTCTTTCGTAGCTCCAAACCCAAATCGTTGCTAAACTAAAATCTACCTTCAACATCGATGTTACAAGCCCAGAATAACACCGTAACCGGCACTCTAAACACCTTAGACTTTAACCATCTTTTTATCTTCATTAGACTATACCCACAACTTTTAATTTTATTTTTATAAAACATAAAGCAAAACTTACTTTATCCCAAAATACCATTCACAAAAGAGAACATATCAAAGAAAATAAAAATTTATGATTTTGTATTACTAACCCAACAATCTCTACTTGATAAAAAAAATACCCTCTTGATTTGTCATTCTACATCCTCACCGATTCACTATGCTCTAAGGCAAGAAAAGAAATACACCATACAATTGATAATCCTCTCTGATCAACTGAGGGATCGTGCCTTCATGTAAAGTACTTCTAGCACCATCAGGCTCTATATAACATATTGCTATGGAGAAGAACATTCTTAATTTCTTTTGAATTTCTACCTACTAACATATATAAGTAGGAGAACATCTACGAAAAACGGCCTTAATTTTCTCATTCTAAATCAAGTTTTCGCAAAGATGGTAATTTCATTTAAAACCAATGAAAGTAAAATAAATATGTAGAGAAACCGGTATGAAACCTCGAACCTTAAGCTCTTTTATATATATATATATATATATATATATATATCTCGGGGGACAACAATTTCATACAACACTTTTGACAACAAAAATTGGCAGAGGCAACTGTATAAATTAGAAGTCTTGGAATTGGGGTGATTTTTGGCGAGGATGGTCTCTACAGTGAGGAGATCATCTTCACATAAATTTAAATCAATCTGATATTCGTAGATGGGTTTACAAGTTGAAGAATTATGGACCATCTATTTTTATTGTTAACTTAAAAACCACATTTGGTGGGGTTAGAAATTTCAGAATGTGCTATTTTTTTGTAGGGATGATCTAAATGATGAGGAGATCATCCTCACCAAAAATCAGCTATTGATCTTCCATGTGGGTACACCAAAATTGTTGTCCGCTATATATATATATCATCATCATCATCTAGACTTTATCCTTACTATCAATCATTCAGTCTATTATAAAAATATATACATAATTAAAAAATAAATAATTTATAATGAACGATATTAATAATAATATTAAGTGATAGTAAAGGAAATTGATATAAAGAAAAATAATAAAATAAAAAATTCCAATGGACCCGGTGGCTGTGAGGCTAATAAAAAGAATATTAAGTGATAAAGAAAATTGATATAAAGATTAATAAAATGAAAATTTTTAATGGGACGATGGGGCGCATAGATATGTATCACGTGGTACGGCCTATTATACATTAAAAATAAAGCATTGCAGTGGCCTTGCTACTTTTTTGGTCTCGCTTAAATGACCTATTTACAAGATGAATTTTAAGGAAATGTAGGCTGTGTTTGGTAGTGCATCTTGAAAGTCTACGTCTTCAAGGTGCATACCTTTAAAGGTGGGCTATGCCCATTGGGAGGTGAAGGGTGAAACTTCAAGACACACGTTGGTGCATGTTCAAAAACTCGAGGGGGAAAGTGAACTTTCGTGCGTCTTCAAGGTACACTGTGTCTTTGAAAGTGTGTGACTTGGTGTGACCCAAACACTTGTTATCGATCAAGACAAGCGCTGAAGACACATTAGATCCCAGTGTTGTTGTGAAACAAACCGGTTCATAAATGCTCCAAGTAGTTAGAACAATGACCCAAAATTTTTAATTTTAATTATTAATTATTATTTAGAAAAGAAAAAAAAAAAATGGTTCAATGACCGGTCTGGGTTTACTATTGTCAAATCCTACGTGGATGAAAGATTTTACTGCACTCTTTCAAGCTAATAAGTGTAATCGATCACTTACTCGGTCACTCGACAACCTATTTGCAGGTTTACTTGGTAGGTTCAAAAAATTAAGGGAATTTTTGACATACCCCCCATGTTATCTTTAAATTTTTTGACATACCCTATCTTTAAAATTTGACATACCCCCACAATTTGGAAAAGCTGACATACCCCCTATGACTCGGTCCACTGTCATTTGACCAGTGTTGACCCGAGTTGACTACCAAATTTTGTATTAAAGGACAAAAGTGCCCTTGTCTTCAACTTTAGAAGAAGGGTTTGGGTTTAGGCGAAAACCCAAACCCCAAATCAAACATGAAAAGAGGAGATTAAAAATAAAAATTGAAACCCATGTTGGTGAACTTGATATTTTTTTTTTAATTTTTTGATAAATTAAGCAAATATTGAGAAGAAAAAACCTCTGAAAAATAGATAAAACTCATGAAGGAATATTTTAAAATTGAAAGAACCCATCTTTCTAAAATTACTTATAATATAAAGTATTTTGTCTTGTTTTTCATTTCTGTTAATGAAAATTTTAGAAGATTGATCCTTGCTAGTGCATGAGAATTGGGGAGTCCATTTTTGCTCACTTACATCTTTGATCACGTGGCATTGACCTATAGACATAAATCAGCTTGATTGGTGATTTCTAACCATATGATCCTAGTATACCCCAAATACTGCTTGAATCCCACGTCAAAAAACAAACCCTGAAAAGGACTCAAAACCAACGGCTAGAAATTGCAAATCGAGCTGATTTTTGGTGTGTAGGTCCACCTAAGGATGGGTCTGTAAGAGTGTCAACGTGACTCATAACGTCGTCCGTGAGCAAAAATGTACTCGTTCTTGCGGAAACACCGATTCGAATGCAAGCTGGACCGAAATTTTGTAATTAATTTCCAGTCCAGTTTTTAAAAACGCTGCAACATACTCATCACTAATAGCCGAACTTCCTTGAACTAAAACAAAGTAGAAAATTTTTCTCTCATTTCTTTCTTCCTTAATATTGAATTTAAGGCACAATCCACACAATTGCTGTAAAATCAGAAACAAAAAATGCCACCGACCACAATAACCATTGTAGTCTGTTTCAATCTCTAGCTAGCCATTCAGTCTTGAGTATCCAAAAAAATTGTTCAAACCCCATGAAAATCGTTCAAATCTAACTGCTAGTGATCATCAATCACGCTGATTTTGGTGCTTATATATGTTCATCAAGTGGTGGGTCAATCATTCATGGTTCAGTGTGGCATAAAAGAGTTTGCCAGAAGCACGTTCTTATGCTCTCCACAGGGAAAAGAAAAACTCCACAGACTAAATTTTTTCAGTCGTTAATGCAATAAAATGAAAATTGTGAAAAAAGAATAAGTCTTCTTTAGGGAAATCATAAAACTGAATAAGTGAGAAAACCAGCAATAAATTTTCCAACTCAAAACACTTAGAAGGGTTGTTCCCTTCATGTCATAAAATCTTCCAGCAAAAAAAAAAAGATGGAACATTTCAGTAGCTTCACGACGACCTCTTTTCATAGTTCTGACGTCCAAAAGACAGCAATGGACATGGTGTTCGTTCCACCCACGCTGAGCATTCGCCATGAACCAGTAAACAATAGGAAACCCATCTGTTATTGGTACCCAAGATTTCCACACAAGAGATACAGCAGAAAGTTAGAACCTTTCTTGATTAAATAGGAAGAAGCAAAATGGGCTCTGGAAATAGATATTCCCATTTTCAAAAGGGCAAAAAAAATAACTAGAAAAGATGTTTCTTTGTAGAACATATATGGTCCCCTAAAATTATAGATATCCGACATATATGGTCCCAAAAAATTATTGCATTCCTTATACTTCTTTAGGGTAAACCTCAACCTTGCAAACCACAAGATCACAAGTTGTAACCAGTAAGGGACTTTGGTCGACTTGGGTGCTAGCCACAAGAGCAAGAGGGCTAACCCTCTAAAGCAAGATTAGGGTTTAGTCGATCAGGCTCCTCTTCACCACAAGGTTTGACCTAAAGACAGGCTCCTCTTCAACTTCCATGGCCATTTCTTAATTTTCTTGCACTATAGTATCTAGAAACATAGAGCCTAAGGTGGAGGAGGTGGGGGTGCGTAGCGCGCACTGTATGTACTATGTATTATGTAGTAACAATCTTCAATCATGACCATACTGCAGAGATGCAGACACGTAAGCAAATACGGAGGTGATAATAAACCATGTGGATAACCTTGCATGTGCTCTCCCTTCCTTGGATTCTTGAAAGATTTGGACATAAATTAGGATCCCAAGCTTTAACTGGCGTAATCATGACTGCTAATTCTGGTAGTTTTAATCTTTTTTTCCTCTCCTCTAAGAGAACCAAGAAGAAAAGCATGTCTCTAGTAGAAGAATTTTAGAAGTAAACCCTAGAAGAGAACACAAGTACTGCAAGAGAAGAAAAACCCTTCTACTCTTTCAATTTCTAGAATGGAAAACAAAAGGTAAACTAGGGTTTCAAAAGGTCATTTCGTCAAATAGTTCAACCTAACGGAATACAGTGCAAACCTGCAAAACGAAAAGATGAGAGAGAGAGAGAGAGAGAGAACCCACAACAACAAAAAAACATACCATTTAAGCATACTTGCGAAACTCCATGTCCATTGCAGGATACGGGTTGATACCCACTTAGGGCATCGAGCAAAGAAACACAAATAGAGATGGGTTGTGAAGAAAAAGAGAGACAGGTAGTACATAGTAAAATCAAACGGTAAGTTCTGAATTTTACCTCTTAAAACCGTATAAAAGAAGAGAAGAGACTAGATGAGATGGAATTGCAGAGATCCTCACATGGGTTTCACAAAGAGAAGCCAACAGAGCTTGGTTGGCAGTATGCCCACCTCCAATAACAAGGAAAAAAATATAAAAAAAAAGAAAAAAGAACGATGAGTTCTTTGACTAGGAGGTGGACAGAATGCCAAGAAACTCTGTAAGAAACCCTTTGATAAACCCACATGAAATGAAACCACTTTCTTCTTCTTCCTTCCTTCCTCCTTCACCTAGTAGGCGTATTTATAGAGAGAGAGAGAGAGAGAGAGAGAGAGAGAGAGAGAGAGAAATGATGACATACGAGAGAGATGAGAAAGAAAGAATAGGTAGGAATTCTATTTATGGTGAAGAGGTGTAATTGGTGCAGTAAATATGAGAGAGAGAGAGGTTATTGAGTGGGCTGCACGCATGCAAGTGCAGAGAGAAGAGAGGCAAATTGGGAGTAATGAAGGATTCGAATTAGGATTGTTCTTTCTCGCTGTCATTGAATAAGGAGAAAGAATTATCTTCTCCCTCATCCTCCCTTTCTCTCTCCATCCTCGTTACTGATGCAAAAATTCTCGATCAGCAATCTTTCTAGCCTTCCTCACCCCCTCTCTCCCTCGTTTCTGATGCAAACAACAGACTCTACAAGAAAGATAAGAGTTTAGAGGAAGGGCAGATTAAGGAAGCTTCCTTCCTTATCAAATCACAAAACTCCATAAAAATACTTTCACTTTCAAAGCCATTTTTTTATGTGATACATATATGCCTTCGGAGCATTCAAGACATGGTCCACCCACGAGGAAAACCAAACACATGATGTATAGCGCTCTCTCTCTCTCTCTCTCTCTCCCCTGACATACAAAATGTACCCCACTTATTGAACGGTCCTGATTAATGATCAAGTTTCCTACTATATATGATATGTGATGTCGGATGCATCATCTACAATGCTCATAAGCAGCATCAGTTGTATTTCCAAGTAAGATAAGTTGGTGCTCGCGTTCTATAGGATGATGACCCCTTCTTGAGTAAAACTTTGATGACAGCGTGCAATATGAGCCACGTGGCACATTCTTATAGGAATCTGCCCGTATGGATGTTTGGCCAAGCACTAGATGGACCTACAAACCAAAAAAAAACCTTATTAGTGCTTTTTAAGCGTTTGACTGGAGTCATTTTCATGGGTTGATTTTTGAGCATTATTGACCATTATTTGAGATAGAAAGATCCAAAGGTTAGAAATCACTAATCAGGCTGATATTTTGGTTTGTAGGTCCACCTTGGGATTGGAAAAACATCCATACGGTCAGAGTCCTCTAAAAGCGTGCCTCGTGGGTCATATTGGGCGCTGTCATCAAAGTTTAACTCCTTTTTCTTCTTCTAGGTAGGTAAAATTTGTATCTACTGAGTACTTGCACTACTGCTACGCTACTGCGACCTTTTTCTCCTTAATACATGATTTTAAACATTTGTGGTTGACCATTTGATGAAAAAGCTAAAAATTAAAGTTGACCATCAATTTACCTTTTCTTAAAGTGAAAGCATAGCACTTGTAGAGGTGAATAGTCAATTCCACTTCTTTTACAACACCAACTGTGTCAACTCGCTCGAGTTATCTTAAAGTTCCTAACATTTCCCATTGAGAAACATGAAAAGCTGCACCCCACCAATCTGGACCATTTAATAAGAGACCAATCAAATCTTGGATGGTTAGTATCATCTGATCAGTGAGATTCTTGGTCTTCGCTAACAAAGCTGGGACATAGCAACCTGCACCGTCCGATAAAGATCAAGTGGTTGGTAAAGTTTCCAACACTATATTTCGATAGAAATGATTAATTACCATTCTATTTTTCAAATTACAGAAGTAATCATCAAAGTAAACTATCATCATTAATGGTCCTCGAGATTAAAAACAACAGAATCTCGAAGAGCATCCAACGGTCTGAAACCTAAGGAGGACGCCAAGCTCAGGATGATAGTGTCATAAAAAACATTACTAGTTACAAAAGTGAGAGCCTGAGAGGAATGAGTAAAACTTGTGTGACAAGATGTTGTGACGGAACACGGTCACAGCACTCAGTACGAGCCACGTGGTATACTATTCGAGGACAATGACTGTATGGATGTTTGGGCAGTCCCTCGGTGGACTGGTACACAAAAAATCAGCTTGATTAGTGATTTTTAACTGATTCTATTGAAGTTATTTTCATGGGTTGATTTTAACGGTAGAAATTTGAGCATTATTGAGCGTTATTTGGGTGCATAAATCCAAAGGTTTTAAATCACTAATCAGGCTGATTTTTGGTTATAGGTCCACCGAGGGACTGGTCAAACATCCATACGGTCAAAGATCTCTGATAGTGTGCCACGTGGCTCTTATTGAGTGCTGTGACCGTGTTCCATCACAACATCTTGTGACACAAGTTTTACTCGGAGAGGAATAGGTGAAAAGGTCAGGATGAGGGGCCCTAAGGTGGCCTCTGAAAACCTCCTTTTTGTCGTCTGATACGTCTCATTCATTATGCCCACCCAGCAAAAATTTTCCCGCCCACACCCCACGCTCCTCCTCTGGTCCTTGGCAGTATAAATAAAAAAAAAAAAATTAAAACCTACACCAGCTCCTACCTGTTTCTTTGCAGGATTTATTATGGGAAGTGATATTTCCAAGCCGGTCTTGTTTATTTCCAGACCAATTTAATGAACATGGACCCAAATGTTTATGGAATTTTGAATTGGGTCGTGATGTAACAAGGTATACCTGAGATCTTTTCATTTGCGGAAGCGGCATTTTTGGTAGTCACCACTGCCATCTGGGCCCACTGACCGCATGGATGTTTAGCCCACCCTTTAATAGACATTCATACAAAAAATCAGCTTGTTTAATGATTTTTAGCCGTTGGTTTTAGTACTCGAAAGAGTGTTGTATTCAACGGCTATAAGGACGCCTTAAATGGTGCTAAAAAGTGTTAAAATCTAATGGTTATAGATTACCAATCAAGGTGATTTTTGGTATGTATATCCACCAAGGGGTGAGATAAACATCCAAGCGGTCAATGGGTCCAGATGGCAGCGGTGACTACCAAAAATGCCGCTTCCGCAAATGAACAGTTTCAGGCATACCTTGTTACATCTTTTTCCTTTTGAATTTATGGGCCATTTTGTCCAGCATGGCAGCCCACGCCCTCGAATTTATTGATTCAAATCTACCGCCAACATGGCAATCCAGTTCAGCTAGTGATGAGATGGTCCTCGAGATTTACATTACGAAAATCTCGATGACCATTCAAATTGTTTAGATCCTAGGTTTCATGTGTCTTTATCTTGAAAGAGACTCTCTACGAGTAAAACTTCTATCACACGAAATTGAAAATCACACAATCACAAGCCAATGATTTCTCGGCACGTACACAAGTGCTTTTCAAACGTACCCATTGCTTTTGCTTTTTTAGGTGTACGTGCCGAGAACTCATTGGCTGTGTTTGTGTGATTTGCAATCCGATTGTGACAGAAGTTTTACTCTTCTAGAGTCTCAAGACTATCTATTCTATATTCATGGTCATTTTTACGCTAAAGAGTAGAGGATTGCATTCATGTCTTGTACACGTGTTACGCATCCTGAGAGTTTGTACTTGGGACCCACGATTTGATGGGTCCCATCTTGAGATCAACCCGACCTCGAAGGGCGTAATGGCTCGGATCTTTATATAGTATATAATCTCTCTCACGGTTTTGTGAATCTGCTAGAAGAGAAAAAAGCAACAATAGTTGTCCAACATCCAAAATTTCTTGAAGAACAAAATTCTCACAGACCCATCACCATTCAGGTTCAGATTGGGCAATTCATTAATGGATCAGCGGACCCAAAAGAGTGTGCCACATGGCACATTTTTCAAGGGCCCCGCAACGCTAAAACGAGAGGGCCTCTTTCATATTTGACCATGATGACATCATTTCGGTAAAAAAAAAAACCTCTGAGAGCTAGGCCCTAGATAGCATAGCACTCTGATCAAGCCGCTGCTTTGTTCGACCAAGTTATTCATCTTTGACCATGATTACACGCACCTTCGCCATTTCCGACATACGTACTCCCGGTGATATGATATCATCGTCAAAAACTAAATAATACGCACATACGTCCCTTTTACTTTGTTCTCGAGCACGTTACCTTTCTTTTTTGTTTTGGATAACCCATGTTTCCCTCCTTTCATGTATAAAAATTTCATGAAAGTATCAAGATAAGTTCCAGTGATTAAGGACGTGCTACTTGCAACCCATTGAGTAGTAGAACTTTGCTGACGGGCCACAGTATATGGACCACGTGCCACACTCTTAGAGATCGTTTGCCCCAACCCTAGGTAGACCTTTAGTGATTTCTAAGCGTTGGATATATTGGAATCATTTTCATGGGTTGATTTAACCAAAGGTACTTCAACCCAATCGAGGGGTGTTCTTATTTATGATTGGGGTATGAATTAATCAGTGAGAACTATTAAACCAGAATTATGTCCGTCCATATAATGTCGGGCCCAATCTAATGGCACAATCAGACTATGATCCTAATCATGATATGTGTCGTGTCGTCGTATTAATTCTTCTGGACCTTTAAGATCATCTGATCTGAATCATCTGATTATTTTCCTGGCTCAGGGGATCTCTTTAAGTTCAACTTTCAAACTCGAGTGTTTGTGCATCACGTTTACATTAGTCATTGGCCAACTGAAGAAATATTTGTTTTCTTGATTTTCAAATTCAAGTCCAACGTTGAGAAAGTCCATGGACTTTTCTTCTCTCTTTTGTTTTTGTGCAACTTTTTTGGTCTACTAGCTTTTGCTGGTGAGTGGGGAAGGCTGAGGGTACAGAAGGGAGTGGGACTGCTGTTTCTCCCACTGCTCGATGCATGCAAAATTCTCACTTTTCATGATTGTGAGCTCTGCTGCTGAAACACAATCCAATCTTTCATAAAGCTTAAAAGCTATCCATAGCTTCTCTGAAGCTACAATCAAGAAATCTTCACTATAGTGCCGAGTGTTCTTTACACGTGGAAGGGGGACGTGGCCAATCCAAACCGTTTATTTCATTGTCGATCTTCCAGATTAGTCATGTGGGTACGTGAATATATACTTGTCTTTTCCTCTACCAATTGCAGCCGGTGATTTTTTTTTTTGTTTGAACTTTTCCTCTTTAATTTGCCAAGTGTGTTATTAAGCTGAAACTTGCCATGTGGACATTTTGAGGTGGCAAGGTGTGTGGGCCCTCTATTGTCTAGGCACATCAGCTGCCACTCGTAAAAAGACGACCTCGTCACCCACGTACCGTTCGGAAGAACTCTGGACTGTTTGAGTGTTTAATAACTCGTCAAATAAAGATGGCACAAAGTTGTGGGAACTGGGAAGTGGTTTGGAACTTTGGGCACGTCTACTTTTGGCAACGAAGCACGACGCCCACATTCTTCATTGACCGTATGTATGTTTGACCTATAGATCACCAAAAATCAGTCTGATTGGGGATTTCTGGCTGTGGGATTTGAGTCTTTTTCATGGGTTGATTTTTAAGTTTTTAACCAAGTATTCGAGAATTGTAGGGGTACGATCAGATTCAATGGTTATAAATTACTAATCAATCTGATTTTGGGTCTGTAGGTCCACCTAGGGTCAGGGGTGTTTAAGAGTGTCGACGTGGCTCATACGGACGTCCGTGAGCAAAAAATGGACTAAAGAGAGAGAGAGAGAGAGAGAGATATGATGGAGGCAGATGCGACGGCACGCGTAGAGTGGCAGGCGTTGACGAGAGGCCCTCTAAGACATTTATCATATGTAATCATTAGAAATACCTGTTGATCATAAACCAAGTTCCTTATTAATGAATTTAGTTAAAATGGTTGGTGGTGCTAGCTGTCATCATACTTGTTGAGAAATAATATGATGCACTTATGGAGCATTGAATATGATCCATGGTATTGAGAATGCAAGTCGAGACTCGAGACCATCTATATCTCTTGTGAGTAAACCTTTGCTGACACCTGCAGTCAGCAACGCTGCTGACTGCAGCCAACATGAACCACTTGTCATATTCTTAAGAGAACACTGACAGTATGTATGTTTGGCCAATAACTAGTTGGACCTACAAACCAAAAACCAGCCCCATTAGTGATTTAAAAACCTTTACACTTAGAAATCACCAATCAGGTTTATTTTTTGGTTTGTAGGTCCACCAAGTGATTGGCCAAACATCCATACGGTTATTATCTTCTTAAGAATGTGCCACGTGGTTTATATTGGCTGCAGTCAGAGGCGTAGCTGACTGCAGGTGTAGCGAAGGTTTACTCATCTCTTGCCTCTGCGTTAATACAAACTTAAAAAGAGAGATGAGTTTGTTATTGGAATGTAACGTTGGAGAAGAGTAGAACTTTGCTGACTACCCCAATATGAGCCACGTGGCATATCCTTGGAGGATGCTGATCGTATGGATGTTTGGCCGTCCTACAAACTAAAAATAAGCTTGATTAGTGATTTCAAACCTTTGGATTTCCGTATCCCAAATGATTGTAAATAATGTTAAAATTCAACGGTTAAAAGTTAAAACGACTCCAATACAAATCGCTAATAGGCTAATATTTGGTATGTACGTCCAAGACTCCAGACCAAACATCCTTACGGTCAGAAATCTCTAAGAATATGCCACGTGGCTCATATTGTGAGCGGTTTGCAACATTGCTGACCAGCTCGTTGGAGAAAGCCCAGAAGTATGATTGAAATTGAAGAGGGCATGTGAGCAATGATGGGGCGTGACAGTGCGTATCACGTGAGCTTTGATGGGCTTTGTGGGCATATAGGTATGTAGGGAGAGAGAGAAAGATAGAGGGGAGCAAGGGCGGTGTCGTTGTTGATTTTAAGGGGAAAAGGAAATAGAGAGATGTGAAGGACATGTTTTCAATTTCAAGACATGAATGATGAAGGTGATGACAATGGTGATGGTCTCTCTTTCCAGCGATGCTGGCACGTGATCTCTCTCTCTCTCTCTCTCTCTCTCAGATTTCTTCATGTTTTGTTGCCCAGAAAATCTGATCCTATCTCTAATATTTTCTTCTTATCAAGCTTATCCCAAAAAAGTCTATTGGTATCAAAATGTGTTCATCAAACTCATAATTATCCATGAAATGAAATAAACCATGCTTACGTTCTTACCAATCTCGACTGTCTACTTAGTGGGTCCCACGTTAGATTTCTTTGACCAAATATAATATCAATTTTGACAAAAAAATTCTAGTCAACTCGACCGAGTTGACTCATCTCGGTTGAATTACGACGCACTTGGTTTGTTGTTTTATAATCAAGTTGTGAGTTAACATAATGAATTTCTCGCCTAGTCAACTCAAACTCAACTCAATCTTATAAATTCTGCTTATAAAAATATGATATACATTAATATTAATATATGTATATAACTAGTCGGTGGCCCCTGCCCACAACACTTCCCGACAAAGTATATGCTAAAATCGGGTGTAAGTGGTTGAGATCCACCGTCCAGTTGGGAGATAAGATCCCAGTCATCTTTTATGAAGCCGGATAAGAAGGGGAGACAACTTCCCTATTTTGTTATATAGACTAGTAGGTGGCCCGTACCTACGGCACTCCTCGACAAGGCGTTTGTCAAAATTGGGCCTGAGTGGCTGAGATCCACCTTCCAGTTGGGGGATAAGATCTTGGCCCTACTTTATGAAGCCCTATAAAAGGGGAGACCAGTTCCCTGTTTTGTTTTATAGACTAGTAAATGGCCCGTGCCCACGGCACTCTCCGACAAAAGCATTTGCAAAAATCGGGTGCCTTCGGCACTCAAATGGTATAACAGACTGGGGTGTTACTGTTTTTTCCATTATATCGGCTGTTATAACGGATTGTAATGCACAGAGGGAGAAATAGGAAAATAATAGAAATAACAAAAAATAACGGTGTTGAAATTCAAATTTTGAACAAATTGAGGTCAAATGAGGCGGATTGAGTGGTTGAAATCTAACCGTCTGCATTAGATCGATGGATTTGATCTCAACCACTCTTTATCTTACCGTCCACATTAGATGGATGGATAAGATAAGATAATACAACTGAGTTGTCTTGTTATATGCGTGGGTGGCCTGTGCCCGCGGCACTTTCCGACAAAGTGCTTATCAAAATCTGGTGGGAGTTAATCTCAGCCATGGATATGATGCATAGTGGATCTCAGCCACTCATTATTGAAGTCATATAAGATAAGAGGGGTATAAGAAAACCAGTTACTTGTTATATTGATAGTGAGTGGCTGAGATCCACCGTCCATTTGGAGGATAAGATCTCGGCCCTTCTTTGTTGAAACAGATAAGAGGGGGTATAAGTGGGGAGACAACTTCCCTGTTTTGTTATATAGATATTAATATATTACTCGAATATTCAAATCAAGTTGTTTCAAGTTGAGTCCAAGTCTCGATTTAACTCAATTCCAAAAGACTTTCGAGTCGAGTCGAGTCGAGTTTTTGAGTTTCCAAACACTCTGAAAATATATAAAAGAGTAGACTTAGGGACCACGAGGGGTCGTCTGGTTGACACCGTTGATCCAAAATCCTAGAGTATCTATCATTTCAAATTTGAAATTAAAATGACCACAGCCCTTCGATCTAAGGATTCAATGGTGTGAAATTCGAAACTTGTAACCCTTCGTGGGCCATAGAACCACTCTAAGACCATTACTGTCAGAGCATGTAAGCATGTTAGAGTAGACCTGAGGTCCACACTAGGTTTTGCCAACCTTGATTCAAATATGTTCGGTTGTACATCCTCTAGATGCATCTCGATGAAATAGAATCCAACGGATCAGCAGACCTTACGTCTAATCAAATAATGGTACTGGGCCTGTCTCAGTAAATATTTTTAGGTGGGCTATCTCAATATTTCAAGATACGGGAGTATCCACTTTCTTCAGATTCTTGTCGAGGTGGAAATATTCTCATATTACTCGATGAAAAATTTGGGTGTCATCGTCATATTAGGATCCGATTAGGACAGATTACTCGATTAGGATACGACCCACAGCCGGACGCTCATTGGTTGTAAGGCTCGCTTATTTCTGCATGTACTACTAAGTAATACTTCGGGCCCACATTCCACTGCAGTCAGTGGCGGACCCCGGAAGGGCCCGGGGGGCAGTTGCCCCCTTCAACTTTGAAATTATTTATAAAAAATAATTTTTTATACTTCCCTAATTACATTTTCCTTTAATTTGCCCCCCTGATTTTTTTTTTTTTTTTTGTGATTTACCCTCCCTTAAAACAATTTTTTGTGATTTTGCCCCCGTTGATCAAAATCCTGGGTCCGCCACTGACTGCAGTCTTGTCCTTATGACCGTTCCGTCAACAACATTTTTCTAAGCCATAGAATTTCTTGAGTAAAACTTTGATGAGCGCGCAGTATGAGCGACGTGGCACACTCTTACTTACCGTATGGATGTTTGGCCAATCCCTAGGTTGACCTACAAACCAAAAGTTGGCCTAATTAGTTATTTCTAGGCATTTGATTGGAATTATTTTCATGGGTTGATTTTAACCGTCTCAATTTGAGCAATATTGAACTTAATTTGAGGTAAAAAGATCCAAAGGTTTGAAATCACTAATCAAGTTGATTTTTTATTTGAAGGTTTACCTAGGGGTTGGAAAAACACCCATACGATCATAGTCCTCTAAGAGTGTGCCATGTGTCTCATATTGTGCACTGTCATTGGCCTCGATGACAACGCGCTGTACTCAAACTTTTACTCAACAAGATACACCTCGTCGATGGTCTAGGAGTAAATCTTTGATGACGGACCATAGAATAGCCACGTGACACACTCTTAGAGACCACATCCAACCGTTGGATTCGAGTCTTTTTTATGGGTTGTTTTTTAGTGGTGGGATTCGAGTATTATTTAGGTTACTCAGATCCAAAGGTTAGAAATCACTGTTAAATAACCATTTACCCCAAAAGATGGACCTATTGAAGAAAGGCAAAACAACCATGTATACCAATGGGTTGTCAGGCCAACACAACACGTGCACGGGAAACACATCATCAGTTAACAATCACCAATCAAGCTGATTTTTGGCCTGTAAGTCCATCTGGAGATGGACCAAAACATCCATACCATCAAACGTTTATTCATTGGCCATTAAGCCCACTAAAGAGAAATTTGGACCTTTGTGAATCCAATCGGCATGTGGGTATTTTGTGGAATGAAAGAAGGATTGAAAGTTTATTTTCTTCAATTTTGTGTTTGGCTTGACGGACTCAGATAATCATGGTTTTAGTAAGATCCCATTATAACAACCAATACTGCTTTTATTGAGTTAATGCCTTATCCCAACTATTAATATCTGGATCATGTTATGCAGTAATAATGTCGAGTTTTGGTCTCGCCATTTCCCTTTTTTTTGTTTTCCGTATTTGCCCGTGCGTTACAATTCATTATAACGGAAAAAATGGTAACAAACCCAATCCATTATACCCCTTTTTAAACCTGGCTTTCGACCATTGAAATATTCTGCTGCACTAAAAAATAGCTCTGGCAATCCAAACAGGTCCTAACTTTCTTATTTGAAAAACCGTCTAAGAAGAAGAAACTCCTTAAACCTCAAAGAAGCCCTAGGAAGGAAGATGAGAGTTTGTTTCATGGAGGCGTGCTAACCCTTTTCTTAGGATGCTTTTGACCTGCCCTTCATGTCGTCAGGTCCAAAATCCAAACACCACAAATTCTCACTTCTCTCGTGGTATAAGCACCCAATCTTTGTCCCTTTAAGACTTTATTTTCTTAACTTTTTGAATCTCACACCATATTTGACTCAATTTACTCAGGTACGCATTTATGCCCTTTAACATGGAAGTCAAAGACTTAAGGAATATTGGTTGTCAAAGAGAACCGAAAAAAAAAAAAGTTAACAGTGAGTAAGGGTGGCAATTTGGCCTGCCTCGGGCTGGGCTTAAGTCGGGCCGGGTTGGTGAGGCCGCGGGCTACTCGAGTTGGGCTGTGTACCGGGCCTCAGTTTAAAACTCAAACCCAGGCCCATCCCGTGGTCGGATCTATAGTCGAGCCGATGGGCTTGGAAGGGTCGAGATGTGGGCTTGGTGATGGGCTGCTTAGTGGGCCAGGATGCGGGCTGGCCACATGAAATTGACTCCAATCCAAAGCTTAGAAATCACTAATCAGGTTGGTTTTTGGTTTCTAGATCCACATAAGGATTGACAAACATCCATACAGTCAGTGTACTCTAAAAATGTGCCATGTGGCTCATATTGGACTACCTCTTGGTTGATTTTTGGTTTCTAGATCCACCTAGGGATTGACCAAACTTATGGATGTTTGGAGTTGGACCACCTCTTGGTGGACCTACATACCAAAGATCAACTTGATCAGTCATTCAAAAAAAAAAAAAACTCAAATTCATCGGTAAAGAAACCATGTTATTAATCCACCTGTAAAAAACTGTCATTTTTCTCAATCTTTGTGCGCTGCCAGTGTTTGAATTTCACGTCAAACGAATGCATCAATAGGTATACTTATATAGTTAATATCAAAATATATTAATCATTTGTTTTGCTAAAATTTACTCGTATCCCAAAGTAAACCATGGAAAAAGCAAAATATTTCCTAAAGTACTTTTTTCCATGGTTTTAAAAACAGCCGTTTAAACGGTAACGCCCCAAGCCCGTTTCCGTTTAAACCGTTTAAACCCGTTTTATCGGTTTTGAAAAAAACGGCCGTTTTTTTGTTTTAACGGCCGTTAAAATCGTTTAAACGGCTGTTAAAATCGTTTAAACAGCCGTTTAATTTCAAAAAATTTGTAAAAAAAACGGCCGTTTAATTCCGTTAAAATCCGTTAAATTCCGTTTTTTTTTTTTAATTTTCAAATTTCAAAATTTGAATTTCAGCGCCACTTTTTCCGTTTTTTTCCGTTAAAATCCGTTTTTTCCCGTTTTTTTTTCCATTTTTGCCCCTGACCGTTTCAATCCGTTTAAACGGTTTAAACGGTAACGCCCCCAGTCCGTTTAACCGTTAAAACGGCCTCCTTTAAACCTTGCTTTTTTCCACCAACTCATGTTAAGAGGAACTTTTCAAAAAGAAAGGCCATCAAACACTGGCTCAACAGGCGGGCTGGGTTCGGGTTAGATTTTCAAACACAAGCCCTACCCAACGTATTCACGGGCTGGGCCGGGACGGGCTCAACTTCGTGCTGGGCCGGGATTAGCATGAGATAAACGTATGGATGTTTTGCCAATCCCTAGGTGGACCTTCGAACCAAAAATCAACCTGATCATGGGTTGATTTTAACAGTGGGATTTTGAGCATTATTGATCATTAATTGGGGTACAAGATCAAAAGGTTTAAAATCACTAATCAGGCTGATTTTGGGTTTGTAGTATGTGTACTCCAAAAAATCATGCCACATGGCTCATATTGTGGGAGGTCACAGCTTCGCTGACTGTCGCCGGTCAGCCAAGTTTTACTACTTATCTTATACCAACAATCTGAATCAGTCGGCATTCATTTGGTGGGCCTCTCTTGAATGTACATATCATAACAAATCTCACTGATTGAATGATGATAACCGTGTAATCAATCTACTTTTTCTGGGGGATTGTAAGTCCATATTTTAGGATGGTCAAAATATGATCTCATTAGCAGTGCGTGGTTTTGGATCTAGACACAACGGCTGGCCCACCTATTGAAAGGTCTGTGTAGATGAGATTTATGGGCTTACAATCAATTTTTATTTTCTTTTGAGATGAATTGGGGAGCACTGGAATAGCTATAGATTAATAACCTCCTATTCAGAATGTCAACCTGATCAGACGATCCTAACCATCCAATTTTTAGGCTTCTTTCCAAACCATTTTCCATATATGAAAAAGGATGAAACAACAGACGGCCAGGATCATCCCACAGGCTAGATTTTAATCTAGACTGGATCTTCTAGATCGATAGGAAAGCAAGTTCGTAGCTGGTAGTCAGTGGGAGGAGTGGGCTTGTGGAACCAGGTATGTCATGTGGTACGGGTCTTACCCACTTAGCAAACCGGATGCCCGGAACTTCTAGGTGGGTCGTCCAATGATCAGCAAAACTTCATTAATCCTGATGTTTATAACTCATTATGTGCTATCACATGTCATGCACGTGCAGGTTAGTGGACCCAGCGTTTGATGGGGGCCCACCCTATACCAGAGGCTGATTCAATTGGATGATCACCCTGCTTTCTAGACTTTCTTATGGGCTGTTCTCTATTTTCTTTTCATCGCCTAAAAGAATGCGATAGATCACGATCATTTGATCACTACAGCTTCGGTGTGCGAGATCTCCTAGATGACTCAGCAAATGGTAGTCGTACCGATCTTCACATGTGCAAGGTGTGCAATGGCTTCAACCAGGGGCCATGACCTTCTAATACCAAGAAGGACGTATACAAGCTTATATAGTCAAGCCTATTATATTTTATACGTTCAAAAACATGAAGAACGTTTACTTTATTCATACATGATTAATAATTAATAATACTAGAAGCTCTATGGAACATTATTTGCTCCAGACCGCGTATCTGTGGCCGCTAGTCGTCAGTGTCCACTCTCTACCTGCTGGGCACCACGACCCATCCCCGATCTTCATGCACACTTTCTCCTCAATGATGGCAGAGTAGAGATTTGGTTGGGCCTCCAAAATCCTGATTGAAGATCGGCTGTGAATGCCTTGACTTCTTCTAACGTCCATCTGCAGAGAATTGAATGAGCTTAGAGAGGAACTTTAGTTCAAAAAGGCTGCAACAATGAAGAGAGTTTCGTAGTATACCAGCTTCACAATTTGGTTATGATTGGAGTCACCCCCGTCGTAGAAGTGGTCATAAAACACAGCTGGTATTCCAGGATGTGTCAATATGTACGCATAACCCTGTTGAATATCATGGTGTCAGTACCTACGAGGAAGTTCAATGATAAAGAAATACATGAAACTGGAAGACATGGATTGACAAGAAATCCCAGAGTACCCTGCTGAAAGGGTAGAACACATGACGTGGGTAACTGTAGATCTATGTTATGTAAAATTCATTAAAAAGAAAAAGAACATGGAATCCAGAAGCATTGAACCACAATCAAACATGCCTCGACACAGGAACTTCACCCGATAGAAGAATCCATGCAACATGATGTACAGATACCATGCATAATAAATTTCAAGTTAAAAATTGGATGAGAAAGTTACATATGCTTGCCTGGACAAGATTGCCTGGAAAGTATATATTCCAATTTTATAATTAGCAGACATTTGTAGATTGGGAAAAGTTTGCATACCTCCATAAGGTGAGCAGAGGGGAAAGGCCAATGAGCCTGTCAGAATTAAACCATGTTATTAAAGGGCAACTATAAAAGGGTAGAAGCTTGAGTTCTAACCAAAAAGATGAGCACAGGGCACATTTCAAGTGGAAGAAAATGTAAATGATGAATATATGCCCCCAATAAACAAGTAATCTCCTCCAATATGAGGAATAATTATATCAGGAAAAGATGACTCAAGGCAGCTGTTTCTCCTTGCCTCTTCTGTGAAATATGTACCACATGCATAGGGGCAGAAACCCACCATTCGATGGTTCCCTCCAAGATGATCTCCTACCTCAAAAAATGATCCAATTGGTTGATGCTAAACCTGTTATGTGGTTTTTTTTTTTAATTCTTAACTGCTAGCCATTTTTTTCTCATCTTCCAGATTGGATGGATAATATTATCCACTGGAGACAATTTATCAGCCTAGTATATATCTTAGATGGGACCCATGGAGTGGTAAGTCCAAACATCCTGCATTTGTGCATCAGAGGCAAGGAAGCTTTTTTCTTCTCAACATGCCACGCTCATTGCACCATGCCGCAGTGATGATCAGAGAACTAAGAAGTACCTGCGTTGACCCTGTATCATGGTTATCAATGAAAGTGACGGCCCTAGAAGGCCACCATCCCACTAGACCTGGTGGCTTCCCTTGAGGGTCACGCAAACGCCACAGTTCTCCCTTAACAGCTTCCTGCATGGCAAGAAACATCTTCAGGTTTATATTTGCCCTTAAAAATATATCCATTTAGCAGCTAGGTCAAGATTACTTGAGGCAGCACCAAGCTTAGTTCTCATAAAAAGAAAATTACAAATAAAGAATGTTTGTTCCAGTGAGATACCTGAAGAATTCCCTTTGTTGTGAAATCAAATGCAGTGGAAAGTCCCCCCGTGTTATCAATCCAATTGATAATCCGTTGTCTATGACTATCTGTGTATTGCAGACAGCAGGGCCATTACATAAAACTTACACAGAAGTTATCTTGATGGTGAAAAAAAAAATCCATACGAGAAAATACAATTTGAAAAACTAGAAGTATTTGACCAAAAACATTGAAATAGACTACCACTTGTGAAAAAGTACTAGCTGAAGAGAAGTGAGACTCAGTAGATGACTTCAAAAGATCAAGAGATCATACTCATACTAAATCTCCCCAAGAACAGATAGACACCATTTTAGTGAAGTGCTAAAAGAATGCTATAATGGTGCATGCTAGTCATTTTGAACTAGATCAGTATGTTTTAAGGCATTATTCTCATGAGATAAAGCTTTATTTAAAAACATAGTTGACTAAAATCCATCACTTTTATAAGCATTCTTGTTCCACATCTCTAAAGAACGATTCATTCATTATTCAGTGAAAAGGCTATACTCTCCCACATGGCGTAATCTTCGAATCTTGACAGAACTTGCAAAACGAGATGATCTCCAACCTTGTTCATCAGGCATGTATCTTTGACAAGGGTAGGTTGGAGGTGCATGAAGGTCTTCAAAGGGGTTAAATAACCTCGGTGGATAGGTCATCTAGAGAGCTTAAGATTTTGTGTAGCAACTTTCACGAGTTTATTTACAATATTTCTTATTTTCACCTATTTTGAATTGGATTACAGTTTAAAAAAAAGGGAATTCAGATACATGGCAGAAAATTTAAGATAAATGGAATCTGGAAGGGACAAGATTTCCCAACAACAATATTTAGGTAAATCTCCATGAAGTACAATTTCTCCATTTAGACTGAATTAAATTGACAATAGTTGAAATAACAGAAAATTCAATATTCTAGTTACTGTAGCATCTAGACCTTCCAAGCGATGATGGTAAATCCTGTTATCAAATGCGTATTTTATATGTATTGGGATTTATGTAAATACCCCTTGGTGTGAGGGGTATACTTGTCTTTGTCTATTCCTTTTTTATATATATAAGATTTATGGAGTCATTGTGACCTAAGCACAATGACATCCTTTCATTTTCCATCTTTCTCTTCTCCTCCTATACTTTGAAACATCTAACCTAACCCTAATACTACAATTCAACTTGGTATCAAAGCTAGCAAGAGGGGATTTGTGAAGAAAATTCTCAGGAGAACAACCAGAGAGGGTGATGACGTCGGCCGTACGGCTGCTGACGTCAGCGTACGGACAAGTTCCTCCTCCCAACCTGAATCTTCACCACTAGGTAGAGCTCATTTTTCTCTTCCTTTTAGTGATTTTTGAGAATTTTTTTGAGTTATTTTGGTGGGTGTTTTTGCTGTTCTTCCTTGAAAATTATAAAACTCGTTTTTTTGAACCAGCCTTCATTTGGTGGTTCTAACAGCCTTTCTTGGGGGGTTTGTTGCTTCGATTTGATCCCCCCTAATCTCATCTACATGTGGATATCTCATTCTAGAGATTCCATGCAGATTTGAGGGCTGTGGGAGCTTTCTTCTCCCCTACTGTTACCGCCGGTACCTATTTTAGTCTGATTAGACTATCGGTTGGGACTTGCTCCTCCCAAAATTGATCCCAAACCTCTCCTTAATACCTTCTAGTGTTATTCGCATGCACCTATCCATCCCTATGCTGCTGTGCCATGCCATTAGTCCTTCTTTAAGGCTTATGTGAGGTTCGTTTGGGCTTTTTTCTTGGTCGCCAGCTCTCTTCGGGTCTTATTTCCCTTTGGTTACTTCTTTTTTGGGTATTTGAAGCCTCTTTGTGGGTATCTTTGGGGTTACGGTATTCCCAGGACTTCATCGAATGTTTTTTGGGCACTTTCGTGGTTGTTTACTACATCGTGGTGCTGCATTATTGCTGATCTGGCCTTAGTCTTGCTGCCTCAGTGATTTTTTATCGGCACTCCATCGACTTAGCTCATCATGGCAAATCCTTCACCTCCTGTGGTTACTCCGCCTTCCTCGGCTTCTCCTTCCACGTCTAAAGTGAGCACGGAAACTCCCTCCACTGGTAGTGGAGGCCCTATGGTGCATCACTTGGCGTATGATAACCCTAGTTTACAGATCACCTCAGTAAAGTTAGATGGCAAGAACTACCTTCGCTGGGCTCAGGTTGCACGGTTGTTCATTGCGGGCCATCGAAAACTTGGTCATACTACGGGGGATACAGTTGAGCTTCCCAGAACTGATCCTTCGTATCGTCAGTGGGAGACAGATGATCTCACTGTTATGTCAACCGGACATCAGCCAGAGTTTCTTATTCATGCGCACAGTTCGCGAGGTTTGGGATACTACACGGAAGACCTTCTCCGAACAGCAGAATGCCGACAGAGCTTTTCAGTTGCGATAGAGTATCTCTCACTTTTGACAGGGGGAGAAATCTCATTCTCAGTACTATACCGCTCTTCGCACCATGTGGCAGGAGCTCGATCATTACTATTCCTATCAGCCTCTTCATCCAGGAAAGATAGCTCCCTATCAGCGGTATGTGGAGAAGGGTCGTATTTTTTATTTCCTTGCTGGACATCATCCATCCTATGAGCTTGCTCGTGTTCAGATCTTGAGCAGCAAGATGGATCTTCCCTCTCTCAGTGAGGTGTATGCATATCTTCAGAGCGAGGAGAGTCGCCGGAGTTTCCTCCAGGATGTGCATCCAGTTTCCGGGCGATCAGCGCTTGCCAGTTCTTCTGCTCTTCCTACCTTCCAGCAGCAGCAGTCTCAGAGGGGTCGCTCTTCTCAGCCCTCTTCTACGGCTGTGTCTTATGTTCCTACTGGCCGAACTTCAGGGAAGTCTTCTACGAGGGAACGGCCCAAGTGTGATTATTGTGGTAAGCTGAGACATATGCGAGATCGGTGTTGGAAGCTTCATGGTCGTCCTAGCCAGCCACCCTCCTCTGGAGCTCATACTGCTCGATTGGATGCTTCTGTGCCTTTTCAGGATTCCCAGCCTAGCCCTTTGGGAGCTCCAGCTGGTATTTCTACTGCTGAGATTGTTGTTCTCCGACGCTTGCTGAGTCAGCTGGATGGTCCTTCTGCCTCACCTTCAACCTCCTTGGCCTAGTCAGATAACATTAGACCTGCCCATCATGTGTCCATATCACCTTCTAGTTCTCCTTGGATCATTGATTCAGGGGCTTCGGAACACATGACGGGTATGTCTTCCCTTTTTTCCATATACACTATTTGTTCTGGAAGAGATAGGGTTAAAACTGTAGATGGTACCTTATCTTCTATCTCTGGGAAAGGGAATATCTTTCCTTCCCCTCATTTACCCTTATCCTCTGTTTTGCATGTTCCTACTTTTACTTCTAACCTATTGTCTGTGAGTTCCCTTCCCCGTCAGCTAAACTGCAGTGTGACCTTTTTTCCTTCCTCATGTGTCTTTCAGGACTTGGAAACGAGGACGATTGGCACTAGACGTGAAGCCGATTGACTCTATCTTCTGAATGGACGTATCTCTGAACCCACATCACTTCAGTCTCATAGTAGTCTTAGTAGTAGTTTATCTTCTGTTCTATGTTGGCATGCCTATCTGAGGCATGTCTCTTTTTAGTACTTGAAACACTTATTTCTTGCTTTGTTTAGTTATGTTTCTTTTTCTAAGTTACACTGTGAGACATGTGAACTCTCCAAACATTGTAGATCCACTTATCCATTCAGAGGTAATAAAAGCTCAAGTTCTTTTGATATTGTACATTCTGATGTGTGGGGTCCTTCCCCTGTTACCTCTACTTTTGGCTTCCGCTACTTTGTTTCTTTCGTTGATGACCATACACGGTGTACTTGGGTCTATCTATGAAAACCAAAGATGAAGTCCGTTCCATCTTCAAGGGTTTTCATAAGATTCACACATAGTATGGTGCCTCCATCAAGGTCGTTCGATCTAACCAAGGTGGAGAGTACATGTTTGGAGGTCTCAAGCAGTATTTTTTTGATCACGGGATTTGCCATCAGAATTCTTGCAGCTACACACCTCAGCAGAATGGTGTAGCTAAACGAAAAATGCGTCATCTGACAGAGGTCGCTCAATCTCTTTTGATCGGCGCCCATGTTTCCAGCTCTTATTGGTCCGATGCTGTTTTGACTGTTGCTTACCTGACTAACCAGATGCCTTCACGAGCGCTCAACTTCAAGTCTCCGGTTCAGGTTCTTGTCCCTAGCCCCTATCACACCTCGCATCTTTGGGTGTGTCTGCTTTGTTCACATTCTGGGTCCACACCGTAACAAGCTGGATCCTAAAGCACTTAAATGTGTCTTCCTTGGTTACTCTTCTTCTCACAAGAGGTACAAGTGTTATCACCCCTTGATAGGCAAGAAGTTTGTTTCCATGGATGTCATCTTTCGCGATGAAACATTTTTTTTCTCCCCTCCCTCTCTTCAGGGGGAGCGTTGCAGTGAAGAGCGGTCATCTAATCTTTGTCATCTTCCTACTGTATCTATGTCTCCTCCATTCCCGTTGGTTGTTGAGCAACCTACTCAGCTTACTATGGTATCTGATAGTGCTCCTGGAGCACAGGGGGAGCTTCAAGTCTATCGCAGAAGAGGGGAGGCCATTGCTGATCCAGTACCAGTAGTTCCATCCTCGGATTCAGGTAACCTATCTTCCATCTCTGTTCCTATCATTCCTTCCACTGATGTGTGTGCTCTTGATCTTCCCATTGCTTTACGGAAGGGCACTCGTAGTTGTACTCAACATCTCTTGAGCAACTTTGTCTCCTACAGTGCCTTGTCTCCTTCCTACAAGGCGTTCATTTCTTCTGTGGACACTTTCTTTATTCCCACTTAAGTGGCAGAAGGATTGGCACATCCCAGATGGAAAACTGCTATGGTCGAGGAGATGCGTGCCTTAGACAAAATAAGACATGGGAGCTTGTTGATTTGCCAACAGGCAAGAAGCCAGTTGGGTGCAGATGGGTATTCACAGTAAAGTACCAAGCAGATGGGTCAATTGAGAAGTACAAGGCTAGATTGGTAGCCAAGGGGTATACTCAGACCTACGGGATTGACTACGTGGAGACCTTTGCACCTGTGGCAAAAATGAACTCTATCAGGGTGTTGTCATTAGCAGCAAACCAAGCATGGCCTTTGCATCAGCTGGATGTAAAGAATGCTTTCCTTCATGGTGATCTACATGAAGAAGTCTATATGGTACCTTCGCCAGGATTCAGCCCCCCAGGGGATGGCAGCAAGGTATGTCGACTGAGAAAAGCCCTCTATGGGCTCAAGCAGTCTCCCAGAGCTTGGTTCGAGAGGTTCACTCTAGCAATAAAGAAGCTGGGGTATACTCAAAGCCAAGCCGATCACACCCTTTTTGTGAAGCATCTAGGGAAGAGCACTACTGCTCTTATCGTTTATGTGGATGACATAATTCTGACAGGGAATGATGCAGAAGAAGTGTCCAAGCTAAAGAATCATCTGAAAGGGAAATTTGAGACTAAGGATCTGGGGCCCCTCAAGTACTTTCTCGGCATAGAGGTTGCAAGATCCAGTCAAGGGATCTTCATCTCACAACGGAAGTACGTCCTAAACCTATTGCAGGACTCTGGCAAGCTAGGAGCTAAGCCAATTGAGACTCCCATAGAGCAGATCACCAATTGGCTGACTCAAACAGTGAGCCCTTACAAGATGTGGGGGGCTTTCAGCGGCTGGTTGGGAGATTGATCCATCTCTCCCTGACTCGACCAGACATTGCCTATGCGGTCAGCGTTATCAGCCAATACATGCACTCTCCTAGGGAGATCCACTTAGAAGCAGAGCACAGGATTCTGAGATATCTCAAGTTTACCCCTGGCAGAGGCCTTCTCTTCTAGAAGAATGACCACATGAGAGTTGAGTCAGATGCTGATGCAGACTAGGTAGGTGCCAAGGATGATAGGCGATCTACTTCAGGTTATTGCACCTTTGTTGGGGACAATTTAGTTACTTGGAGGAGCAAGAAGCAACCTGTTGTTGCCAGATCTAGTGCAGAGGCAAAATTCAGGGCAATGGCCCATGGCTTGTGCGAGATGCTCTAGTTGAAGATGTTGGTTGTTGAGCTTAGTTTTCCAGTCTTGGGGTCGGTAAGCTTGTATTGTGACAACAAATCTGCTATCAGTATTGCTCATAACCTGGTACAGCATGATCGGGCCAAGCACATTGAAGTGGATCGTCACTTCATAAGAGAGAATATTGTATCTGGAGAAGTCTGCACTCCCTTTGTGAAGACCGATGAGCAAGTAGCGGATCTCTTCACTAAAGGCGTTCCCAGTTGGCAGCTTCACAGATGTTTATGCAAGTTGGACATGCGAGATATCTATGCACCAACTTGAGGGGGAGTGTTATCAGATACGTATTTTATTCGTATTGGAATTTATATAAATACCCCTTGGTGTGAGGGATATACCTGTCTTTGTCTATTCCTTTTTGATATATATAAGATTTATGGAGTCATTGTGACCTAAGCACAATGACATCCTTTCATCTTCCATCTTTCTCTTCTCCTCCTATACTTTGAAACATCTAACCTAACCCTAATACTGCAATTCAACTAATCCATCCACAATGCATGTTTTCGCTGAGTATTTATCTTTAGATTCTTTACTTTCATTATTCTTCATATACAACTATGCAAAAGGACCTCAGCAAAGTGGACATACATCCACGATCCCAAACTCACCACAACACTCAACACATATATAATAGTAAGAGCATCATATCTAATACTTTAAATAAAGGACTACAAGCTGCAACCAAATTCAAAACCAATATCTTGGTGCTGCTAATTTTACTGGGAAATAGATCTCATTCCTACAAGGAATAATTTGACAAGAAATTCTTATCACGGTTTTGTCTGTAACTGCATCATTGGTTATTAATTGGGCAATGCACATTAAACATGATTAAAAGAGTAAACTACCTTGATTGTAGTCCAAGCGGGAACCACTGTAGTTGCAAGAATCCCAGTACTCCCCAACAGAAAATATTGGCTTCGACCCCTCGATGTATTCTTTTACATATTTTGCTGCATAGCTAAAATTATGGAATAACACAAATGTTGAGCCTGCAATCAGGAATGTGATTTTGTAAGTGGACAATAACAAATTGCAGATCCACTTACCCTCTTGCGAAATCAAAACGGAAATCCTGGAAGCCAACATTGTTGCGAAGCCACTGTAGCCACTGAATAATGTCTTTTCGAACAAAAGGTTGGCTATGATCTATGTTTGGAACCCCATGGAAGTTGTCCCCAGTGCTCCGGTTCCCCTGGAAGCAAACCATTTTACAATAGTATGAATACCTATACACAGCTTATATCCATACTTGATTTCACAAAAAAAATTCAAATCCATATATGCAAGTCATGTAGGTAGTAAGAAAAAGAGAAGGGGCAATTTGTCTCAAGTTGAAGGCCTTTAAAGGGAGAGAGGAAGACCGGAAATAACATGGATCTAGTAAGAAAGATCTGAGCACGTTACATTCTCGCCAAAGGCATGGTTATAGAAAGATGTGACTATTTCAAATAAGATTTCAATACCTATATCATGCATCCTGACTCGTATGGGAGTATTCAAACATAACTTGTTTGTTTATGCATATAGGACGCTGAAGTCTACATTAACGTTACTTATCTGTATTTTATATGAGAGTTTTTGTGGAAGAACTCCAATGCCCTTTGTACACACAATTTCTTATGTGAATGAAATTACAGAGATCTTCTCTTACACTCACAAGACAATTCTTAGACAGGCACGGAAAACAGAAATTGCTCTGGTACTCAAAATAAGTGTCACTAAAAATAAACTGAATGCAACGAATGGTGCTTACCAATCCACCAGTACAAGTTGTGACAGCATGCTCATCCCATGCTAATGGAATCCCATCATAACGGTTATACATTCCCCCATGCCCTTGGGTAGTTCCAATACGATGATTAATAACTATGTCAGCCATTGCTCTAACTTTGTACTGCTTCATTTTTTGAAGTAAAGCTTTTAATAAGTGCTCAGATCCATATGAGGAGTTGAGAGAGTAAAGGTCCTGTGGTAGGTAACCTGTAGACAGAGAGAGAATAATAAATAAATCCATAGATGTGTATACATAAAATAAGACAATAAATCTGAAGAGCTATTATGTGGTAGCTAACCTTCTGGTGAGAAGGAATGAGTTGCTGGTGGCAACCAAGCTGATGTAAACCCAGACTTTGCAATATCAGGAACCTTTCTTTCTAAGTTTCTCCACCAATCATTTTTATGAGACTCCCAGTTGAAAGCCTGTTAACCAGAATGTCAGTGAGGATTTACAGATACTAGCAGATTCCAGCCAGTTAAGAATAAGATATGGTGTGACATTAATTTGATGTAAATAATATCTTTATAAAAGCTCACAGAAAGTAAGCTAACCAACATCTTCTCTTCAAGTAAGCTAATCAACAAGTTCCAAAAGCATGGATAAAACAACTTCAAATCGATATGAATTGAAGGATAAACAAATCTGGATATATCTTCCTGGTTATGAATAGAGTTTAGGATGGCCCATGTTTGCCAGATTTACCTGGAGAAGGATTTCTCTTCCATTCCGTAGCACTGCACCTACAAATGATTCCAAAAGCATATTGCAGTAAGCATTTACAAGATTCAGAAACAATGTCCATCACAAACATAATTTTAGAAATATCAAGAAGTATATTTTTAATTTTTGGAAGTGTTTCCACAACTCTGATTCAGATTCTGTGTTTTCACGCATGACTTTTGATACAAACATAATGGGGCATGATGATCAGAATATAAGCATCAGATTCCATCACTTTTACGTAGGTTAAACATTAGGATCCTCCATTCCGGAGCAAGTTTAGCATTTTTTATTTTTCATCTCATTCCTTAGCTGAGTTTGTTGAAGCCCACAACCAACTAATAAATATAAGATCTCATGAGTTTCTGCCATCAGTTTGTCTATTTAATGGTATTCAAATACTATGATGGACTTGAAGATTAGTCTAGTATCCATATTTTATGGTATATTGTGAACTAACATAGTTTATCCAGACATAACATTATAAATTAGAAGAACAAGATATCATTACATTAAAGAATGAAATCATTCACCCATTACCCAAGATAACCTACACCAGATTCTAGAACGTTCATATGCCCCATTATAACCCTATGATCGAAAAATAAGGATTCTGAATTGTGTTTTTTTACTAAAAATGACATTATATTTAACAAACATATAAACACAAATAAAGATCTAACTCATTATATGGCCCAGTATGACCCTAATATTATTATAGAAAAGATTGATTTTAAAACCAATTAATATATAGTGGAACCAATAACTTCTAATTTCAAGGTTCGAGGAGTTTGAAACTCTGTAATTATTTGTACATGTACAACTGCAATATAGCTTCTCTAAACCAATAGATCTCAATAGAGACTTAGCCATTTCTTTCCTGTCTTTTAATGTACCATTTTCACAATTCTCTGAGGACTGGCACACTTTTATAAATAGAAATAATTATGGTTGTTACCAAGAAATTTGTCCTAACAAAAGAGATGGCTTTAGACAGGATTGAATAGGGGAACAGGATTCGTGCAGCCGACCTCATACTGTTGGGAAAAGGCTTATGATAATGATGATGATGACCATATAGCCTAAGTAACAAGGACATAGACACGTGTCTCGGTGTTTGACAAAGATATGAAGTGTCTGACACAGCAACTTTAAGAAACCGAAACGAAAGAGACGTTTATAAACATGTATCATCCTGACTAGGAAATATTGGAGATTGCGGGTGGGATAAAACCAATAAAACAACAATAAATATAAAGAAAGAAATATGAAGAGAAAAAGAAAAGTTTTGCATACGCTTAGAGCTATCCGATAACATAAACATTAAAAAATATAAGTAGATTTATAAGAGGAAGACTTTTAAACAACTATAGCTATGTTTAACAACTTAACAGCATTGTATGGAAGATGGAACACAACAACCCTCTTTTAGAATTCATATTTGGAATAAAAAATCATTAAAACAAATGGTGACACTGTCGTACATGTCAAGATGTGTCGTTAAGTATCCGACAAGGCAAAAATCTCTAAAAGTGTTGCGTCCTTGTTACATTGCATATAGCTAATACAATGAAATTCTACCAAAGAATCCCAAATTAAAAGCTGAATTATTGGCTATGTTATCCATACATTTCAAAATGTATGACGTACCCACGTCAAACACTTCATTTTTAAGTGTAAATGGTGTGTCCATGATGTATCCTAGCCATGTCTCTGTCATACCCAGGTAATATTAATTATTAGCATCTTGTTGAATAATTTTTACAGAAAATGAAGACACAAACGTCTTATTAGAAATAATGCGACCATTCATTGAACATCTAAAAAGAAAAAAAAAGTCAAACAAAACAATCACAATATAAGAGAAAATTTGCATTATGAACATATAAGCGTATGACATGAAATCAAATAAATGAAGGAATATCCAAGGAAAGAAGAATACCCTGCTCTGTCCCCTGAAAACTATCATTGGAACCCTGCATTTTCAACACAAAATAAACATTATATAAATAAATGAAATGAGTAAGCCAGCCCACTAAAATTCTAGACAAAGCAAGTAACCGATTGTAATCTTTAGATTTGAACAGACAATCTGTAAAAATTAGCATCAAGATCCATACATTATTCGGGAAACTCATATTAAATCACGTGGTAGTTGTATGGAAATTGTCTCTAGACCGGATATGGGTTGGGCACAAAGAAACCTGCATCCATTAACCCACAATGTAAGACTTCATTCACCAAATTCCACTCTCAAGAAAACCAGAGAAACTTCAGTTCACATATCCAAAGTAAAGAATGCAACTCCAATCAAATACCATCAGCTGGAGAATATTTTACTATATGATACAAAATCTGTTGGTCGTTGTTGAAGCACTTCCCAGACTGTAATTTTTTTTAGAACAGTTATTAGGGCCTGTTTGGATCGCCATTTTTACACCTGACAGTCTTTTTCTTCACAAAAAGACTTTTTTCAAAATAACAGATTGTTTGCATTACGTTTTTTTCTAAAAAGAATTTATTCCATAAAAATATATTTTTTAAGCCAAAAAAACTTTTTATAAAAAATAGCTGAAAGCTGTTTCAAGTAAAAAAAAAAAGACTTTTTTAAATTTGCTAACTCAATGATCATAAAAAACAAAGAAATCCTACTCCCGCTCTCCATATCTATCACTCTCATTAATTATAGTGATGGGCCCACTACGAGAAGATAAAGTTAATGATGATCCAAACTACCTTTTCAAGAAAAACACATTTCAAATTACAAAAAAAAAAACACATTTTCAGAAAAATCGCTTTCAAAATAAAGCATTTTTTGAAAAATGACAATCCAAACGGGCAATTGATTTTTTTTAAAATTACACGTCCGTTTACCATAGAATTTCCTTCACGTTTTTTCGAAGAAATGACACAGAAAGGGAAATTAGGATCCGCAAGGAGAACAAACCTAGCGATCTCTACTACGGAGGATGGCGTTGAAGCGAGAATAGTATCGAGTGCCACTGCCACCGTCTTCCTCTTTCGCTTCGGCTTATAAATCGAGAGAAAAGATGAAAATTCGATCGGGACCAACGAAGGGAATCATCACGCTCCTCCATCCATCAGAAAGCGATCGAAAGCTCGAATATTATCGATCTTTCTCTTTATTCTCCAACTTTAGCTAAAAGATTTCGATGTCGCAACATAAACCCTAATTTCGAATGCACGTTCGATATGGAGAAGGAAAAGTGCGTCGGCTTTGAAGGGGGATCTCAGACCTTTCTCTTTTCCTTCGATTCTATTCGACTTCTTTTACGGTTGGACGCCAACATAAAAATTCGATTCTTTCCCAAATTCCAAAGAACAGACATATGGTAGTGCCGACACGAGTAGAGCTTTGCTGACTACACCGGTCAGCAAAATTACTGACCGCCCACAATGTGAGCTACGTGGCATATTCTTATAGGACTCTGACCGTATGGATGTTTGGATCAACCTTAGATGGACATACAGACCAAAAATCGGCCTGATTAGTAATTTTAAACCCGTGGATCTTTGTACCCCAAATAATGGTCAATAATGCTCAAACTCTACGGTTAAAAATCAACATATGAAAACGACTCCAATCCAACACTTAGAAACACCGATCAGGCTAATTTTTGGTCTGTATGTTCATCTAGGGTTGAGCCAAACATCTATACAGTCAGAAATCTCTAAGAATATGACACATGGCTCATATTGTAGGAGGTCAATAAAGTTCTGCACTCATTATGACAGCATAGAGTTTCTTTGTGCCCAGTATCAACTATCAATTGTATCATAGACGTTGTTCACGGGATACAGGTGGCCCATCCAGCGCGATCACTGGGCTCCACAGTCATTCAGATGATCCAAAGAAGTAGCTAAACCTGAATGCGATAGGATGTGAATCGATCACGAAAGCTAATATGCATTAGTTGGAAAGGTCAAAGGTGTTTGGCAAGATGCCGGGATGCGAAATTCGGTTGAGCACCCATTTCCCGGTGATTGTGACTTTAGCGGTATCTAATGAATGGTCTTTACAAAGGTTACGTACATCGCCGAGTAAAATTTTGATGACAGCCCACAATATGAGCCACGTGGATGTTTGGCCAATCCCTAGGTGGACCTACAAACCAAAAAGCATCCTGATAAGTGATTTCTAGGCGTTGGATTGGAATTATTTTCATGGGTTGATTTTAACTGTGGGAATTTAAGCATTTTTTACCGTTGTTTGAGGTACAAAGATCCAAAGGTTTGAAATCACTAATCAAACTGATTTTTGGTTTGTAGGTCCACCTAAGAATTGAAAAAACATCCACACGATCATTCCTCTAAAAACGTGCCACGTGGCTCACAACAACATACTCATCAAAGCTTTACTCTGCTCGGCTGTTCGTACTATCGTTCTTAACGAGTAAAACTTTAATGTCAAGGCCTTGTCATCAAAGGAGATGACAGAGTTGCAGATCTCGACACCTGGATTTTGTGCAGGCTGACCACCTCGGCCTCACTGCACACGTACCCAAGTTAGTGTTTTGGCAAAAACCACTTGAGTACACCCTAGGTACGTGTGCGGTGAGGCCGAGGCAGTCAGCGTGTACAAAATCCACGTGCCGAGATCTGCAACCCTATCAGCTCCTTTGATGACAGGTCCCGGTCATCAAAGCTTTACCGTCCATGGTCCTCTTTTGTCAACATGCTGTTTTTTTTTTGGTGAACCAAACTAAGAACTAGGAGAAAAACATAAAACTTCCTCCTTTGAACAAAAAGGAATCAACCAGGGGGAGGACAAGACCAAACATAAGAAGAAGACCACTAAGCTATTACATTCCCGAAAACAGAAAGCAAAGTTAACTGCTGATAGAGATTCAGCCAAAAAGAAAATATCAACATCGACAGATGAAGAATACCAGCCCAAATAGGAACTACGACAAGTAAGTTGGTCCACAAAAAAAAGATCATCCAATTCCATAATAACTCGGCTAAAATATGGGTTGGCAATGATGCGGGCTTCACTTTGCCTTCGATACTTTCTATTCATTAAAAAAAAATTGTACTTCACAAGAAAAAAATTTATATCCGCGATTTTTTATGCTAACACCTAAACCGCACCTAAAAACACTGTGTGGAATACAATTAAAGATCTATGACCATATGTATGAATGAAACATCCCTATGTGGACATGCAGACCAAAAATTAACCAAATTGATGGTTTTTAACCGTTGGATTTGAATATTTTTCATGGGTTGATTTTAAATCGCTGATTCGAGAAGTATTTTGTGTATTGAGATCCAACACGTAAAATATTACTCAGGCTGATTTTTGTTCTATAGGTTCACCTGGGGATATTTCAAACACCTGTACAATCATAAATTTCTTTGCGCGTGCCCTCATATTGTGGTCCATCATCTTGTTGATGAGTAGTAGTCATCAAAATTCTCTTTCTACCTCCACCCTACTTAGTTCATTTAATGCATTTTCTACCTAAAGTTAATTAAATACCCCTTGATGAATATTTAATTATATTTGATGCCATCATTCTTATTTTCAACACAACTTCTTGATGATTCATTAATTATTACCCATCTATCTATATATCTATACTATAGCAGAGAAGCGAGCAGCGTCGTTCTCTCTCCTCCACATCAAGTTGACGTGGCACTCTCATCATGCAGAGTGCCATGTCAACAACCTAAAATTCTCTTTCTTCTCTTATCCACTTGACTCTACCCTATCTTTTTTGTCTTTTCAAAAACACCCCTTGACACTTGAAGTAATGTACCTCAAACATTAAGGACTTTTTAGACTTTTTAACTAACTCAATTTTTTTTTTTTTTAAATCTTAATTATTTATTCCTTAATTCTCTCTTTCATTCTTAAATTATTTATTCATTCGTTCTTAAATTTGTATTTCTTAACGTCTCTTAACACTTTTTTATTTTTCAAAACATAACATTCACAACCTTCTATTTATGTTTCAATCAAAACGTTTATCCCATTACCACCGCCTCCATTATGGCCTTCTAATAGCTTTCCATCTCCTTCATTCCATTCTCACAACATTCTATTTTTGTTTCAATTGAAACGTTTTTCCTATTAACATCACTTCCATTATCGACATATAATGTCTCTCCATATTTCGTTAATAAATAAATATTCATTTAATTAGCCATTAATTCGGTAATATATAAATATTAGGATTTAGGCAGAGTTCTCACATTTCTCTCACCGACTGAGCTTCTTCGAATGACGAAAACACAAAAGCAGGAGAAAAGTCAATATGGTTCGATATCTTTACCATCTCTTCTAAAACTTTTTTTTCCTTTAATAAGTCGTATATGTTGAATACTGGATTTGGGCCTCTAAAATAATTGTTATTCAATTATTTACATTCATGTTTATGTTTAGACTCTAAAATGGATATTTGTTTATTTGTACGGTTTCAATTTTTTTAGAATTATATAAATCTTTGAAGAAAAAAATGAAGATTATGAATTTTTTTTTATTTTCTTCCATTGTTAGCCATTTTATTTATTTATTTTTTTATCATGTTTTACAGGCTAAAGGGATGTTGTTGAAGATAACGAAGATGATTATAAATAAAAATAATATGAAGATGGAGAGAACTGATGAAAGGGTCATCACTATTATGGACATAGTGGATGTGCTGTTATGTGATGCTTGAATGTAAAAATGAAGACTATAAAAACTTATTTTTTAATTTCTTTTGATTTTAGCAACTTTTTTCATTTTCTTACAATGTTTAGAGATGATGAAGGGAAAGTGAATAGTTAAGCAGTTTTTCTGTATTATTTCCTACTACAATTAAATATAGATATAAAAATTAATTGTTGTTAGTTTGTATTTTCTATTTCCACCCGTGCTTTAGCACGGGCTTTCATTACTAGTGTTATTCCAAAAAACAGCATGATTAGTGATTTTAAACCTTTGATCTTAGTACCCAAAATAATGCTCAAATTCCATAGTTAAAAATCAACTCATGAAAACGATTCTAATCGAATACTTAGAAATCACTCATCAATTGATTTTTTGTACATAGGTCCACCTGGGGATGGGCCAAACATCAATTCAGTCAATGGTTTCTATTAGTGTTCCACTTCTTTCAAAAACATCCCTACAATCACTAACGTGGATGCACGTGCCGCCCCTAGTAGGTAATAAGGCTTCTGGAGGAGTTCGATATTTGAAGTTTTGTTTTTCTTTTTTTTCTAACTGCACCAAGAAAAGATTTGAGTGCCCCAAATGCTTGAATCCAATGTCTAGAATCGCCCCACCATCAATACTAATAGCTACGAATCACCAATCATGCTAATTTTTGGTGTGCACAATTGTAAATCTATTAAGCTTGTATTTGGTAGCACATCTTCGGCCCGTGTCTTAACTGAAGGTGCGTATCTTGATCGATAACAAGTGTTTGGTTCAGACCAAGGCGTGCATCTTCAAAGACACAATGGACCTTGAAGACACACGAAAGTGAACCTTCGAAGGTTCATAAGGTGCATGAATGTGTGTACCTAAAAGGTTCACCCTCTACCCCTTATGAACTTAGCCCACATCATATGTGGTCCACTTATGATGTATGGGCCCACTCGACATATAGCACATGTATAATCTACAGCACCCCTCAATTATGTGGGACCCACATACGATCCATCAACTTTCATTCTTATGTGGGGCACACATGATTTATCAACTCAGGTAACATGTGAGACCCCTACATGATTTATCAACTCTAGTAATTATGAGAGGCCCAAATGAACTATCAATCTTTGTTCTTATGTTGGGTGTGTACTGTGTAGCACCAAACGTGGATCTTGACCTTTAAAGGTTCGACGCCTTGAAGTCGTGGACCTTCAAGACACAAACGCAGCCTCAAGGGGTTGACCAATAGTCCATGTCAGTGGGTCCAAAAGAGCTTACACGCTGCATGTTCCAGGCCAAAACATGGAGAGAAGATTTTATAACACTCATTGGTGTCATGCAAAGCCATATGTGCTACGTGTCATACTCTTGAAGATCACTGACCATACGGATGTTTTGACCACTCTTTGGGACCTACAGACCAAAAATCAGACCGATTGGTGATTTGTAGCTGTTGGATTTTAGTATTTTCATGGGTTGATTTTTAGCAGTAGGATTCTAGCATTCCTAAAGTGATCATGTACATCTCTTGCTTGCTATGTCTTCGGATTCTTTAAACTATACACCGTCATTTCCCGTCTATAAGCCCAAACAAGTAGGGAAAAATCTCTGATACACACTTCTGTATCAAAATTTTGATGCAGAAGTCCCTCAATTTGCCACGTAGTAGACTCTTTCGGGCCCACTGCCTCCATGAATGTTTCGGCCCACATCTTGGTGGACCCACACACCAAAAATCAGTGTGATTCCTAGCCATTGGATTTTAGGAATTTTTCATCATGGGCTTGGAACCAACTCATAGGCCTGTTCAAAAAGCCAACGATGAAAAAGTGCTGAAATCACCAATCACGCTGATTTTTGGTGTGTAGGTCTATCATAGTGTGAGCCAGACATTAAGTGGCAAGTGGGCCCGCACGAGTCTATTACATTGCAATTTGAGGGACTTCTGCATCCAAATTTTGATACAGAATGTTGCATCAAAGAACAGCCCAACAAGTAGGGGGTCGTCAAGGTTTAGCTAGGGTTCTTGGGTCCAGTATCTAAACCAGTAAGGTGCTGCCTCTCTTTCCTTCTTTCTCTGTGGTGTCTACTGTAATGGAGAATACATCCCCACCGAGCAAGACGAACTGAAACATGGACTCTACTTCCTCTCCCCCACAAGAACCCGAACCCAAGAAGCTTAAGATGTCCACTACCACTACCTCCGACGATGAGGCCACCACCAACCCCTCCTCAACCGATCCCACCTCCGATCGAAAACCTAGATACAAGCGGCGCAAAATAGCAATCTTCTTCGCTTACTGCGGTGTAGGTTATCAAGGCATGCAAAAAAACCCCGGAGCTAAAACCATCGAAGCCGACCTCGAAGAAGCCCTTTACCTATCCGGTGCCGTCCCCGAACCCGACCGCGGCAAACCCAAGCGTTTCGATTGGGCCCGCTCGGCTCGCACTGATAAGGGCGTTAGTGCCGTGGGCCAGGTCGTCTCTGGCCGGTTCTACATTGACCCGCCTGGCCTCGTCGACCGGCTCAATTCCGTTCTTCCTCATCAAATCCGAATTTTCGGGTTCAAGCGCACCACCGCTTCGTTCAATGCGAAGAAGTTTTGTGATCGAAGGAGGTACGTTTATCTTATTCCGGTCTTCGCTCTTGATCCTAATTCTCATCCTGATAGAGAGAGTGTGCTGGCTAGTTTGGGTTCAGAGAATGAGCTTGTTAAGTGTTTGGAGTGCTCGGAGAGAGGGCGTAAGGTTGTCGGTCTTATGGGTCGACACAACAGCGGGTCGAAGATCGTGGAAAATAGTGGAGACATTGTTTCTCCGTCCGCAGATGTAATTGAGTCTGGGGTTTATTCAGAAAACAATGGTGTTGCTGTTTCAAATTCTGAAACCACATTAGAGTCTAAGGTTTCACAATCGGAATTAACAGTGGAGTCTAGGGTTTCTTCAGAGGAAGAAAAATCAGAAACAAATTTGGGTCAATGTAGCAATGGAGAGGGGAAGTCTGCAAATGACAGTGGGTTTTGTTATGGAGAGAAAGAGAAGGAGAGGTTTAATAGAATTCTGAACCGTTATGTGGGAACCCACAACTTCCATAACTTCACGACAAGAACGAAAGCTGAAGATCCCTCTGCGCAGCGCTACATTGTGTCTTTTGATGCAAATACTGTTGTTGTTGTTGAAGGTATTGATTTTGTCAAGTGCGAGGTCGTGGGTCAGAGTTTCATGCTTCATCAGATACGGAAGATGATTGGGGTCGCCGTTGCTGTCATGAGAAATTGTGCCCCTGAGTCGTTGATTGATACGGCTCTGCAACGGTAAGTGATTTTCTATTTTGTTGTTTGAATTGCTTTGTTGTTTGAAAGCTTGATGCGCTCTCTCTAATTATTGAAAAAATTATAAAAAAAATCAGGGATGTACACATCACTGTGCCTACGGCTCCTGAGGTTGGGCTCTACCTGGATGAGTGTTTCTTCACTTCGTACAATCAGAAGTGGAAAGACACGCACGAAGAGATTTCAATGAAAGCTTATGCGGAAGAAGCAGAGGACTTCAAAATGAAGCAAATATACTCTCATATAGCTTCCACAGAACAGAAGGAAGGGGTTGTGGCCCTCTGGCTGCATTCCTTAAACCACCGTAATTATCCCGATTTACGTTTCGTGGGGGACAATGAAGCCTGCACCAATGGGGAAAGCACTCAAGTTGACAACGTGGCGGATTAAATTCTGTTAAAGGATAGTGGTGCTTGAATTTGGGTAAACATCTGAGCCAAATGTTTTAACAGTTTCAGAGGGAATGATGGCCAACAACTGCTCACTGTGCAATGTATGCAGTCTTGTATTTTTTTTTCTTTTTGTTGCTAATTCATCACCTATAGAAAGTTGCATATGGATAGGATTTTGTAGGGAAAAAACTATGATATCCTGTTTTAGATCTGAAGTGCTTGCATTTAATTCTTGCAACTTTCTTTTATCAAAGGCTCTTTAATTTTTAAACTTTTAATCAGGCCTGAAAATGTCAAAAAATCTTGTTCATTAATCCATGGGTGTGCCATTCTAGACCCCCAATTTACACTGCAAATTGCTAAAAAGCTATCCTGCAAATTGTGGTTATTGTTATTCTGCCGTGAAGATGGATTTGTATGCTTGTGGAAAATGATGCTTTTAGGTGAGGTGCTTTCATGAATATTTGGTGTATGTGTAGCGTTTATTGCTGTGTGCTAGCACAACCATTGAAATGTAATTGCTTTTATTTCCCCCTGCTTTTCTGATTCACTTTCTTTCGCAATTGGCTAAAAGGGAGATCATTATTGGGTTTTGCATTTTTTACAAGGGTACTCTTTGCAAAGAGAGAAAAGAGATCTGGAATTCAAATGATGATTGACCCTCTTTATTGATAATAATCACTTTAGAACACACAATAACATAACTAGAAGCAATATCAAAGAGGAATCCATAGCATCCGAGTCAGAGTTCTGCGGACTAATCGGTTGTAGAAACCACAAAGAAGGAAGATGAAGATGAGAGGCTAAGAAGAAAGGAACAGAGTAGGAGATCAGGGTAACACATTGGCTCTGATGTCCTCCTATTTTTCTTCAACCCTTTCTTCTATTTATAGGAGAGAGTTGAAGGTTAAGAGGGCACGATTGTAATTATTTTGACAATCCTCATCGTGCGTCTGTATCGTGCCACGTGGATCAAAGGTGGCGCCGTCATATCTGGATTACGACCCTTCGATCGAACACGTGACATGCTACAATGCCTCTATGTTGCCTGGACGGCGATCGATCAAACGAGTATCTCGTTCCCACGTATTTTAGTGGTTTTGCGAACAAGATTGCCTCTGACTGATCTCTCATACACTTGCCCCGCCAATCCTACGATTTATCTATGACCCCTATGTCAGTGTGCGACACTAGCTAGCGTGGTGAAATGGAATTCTTATTAGCGAGTATGTGACCCTTGCGCGAGCGAGACTACCGTCTTAGCGCTATATGCAAATATCCATTGGGCACTTTGTGAATGGAAGTTGGTTTACAACACCGTTTAATGTGCAGGGTGCTGTCAGGTAGACAAGTTGCACGTGTGGGTGCCGTATAGTAGACAAGTTGCACATGCGAGTGCCGTCTGCTATATAGTCTCACATGCGAGTACCGTCTGGTAGACAAGTTGCACATGCGGGTGCCGTATGTCTTTATAGTCTCACGTGCGGGTGCCGTCTGCTATATAGTCTCACGTGCGGGTGCCGTCTGGTAGACAAGTTGTACGTGTGGTGTCGTCTGTCTTTTGTTTAGGATATCTACACTCTTTTATGGTATAGCTGTTGGAACTTGGAACTGCTCAATGTAAGAAATGTTAGATGACTTCAGAATGAAAATTTTCCCTACATTTGGCATATTTTATGTGTGGAGAGTCTCAATCCATTGAATCCTAGAAAAAATGCCAATGGCTTAGGGGGCGTTTGGCAACACAAAAATAAGTAACTTATTGACTTTTATAAGCCAAAAAGTTAAAAAGTTAGTTTGGATGTGTTTAGTGTTTTAACTTGTAAAAAGTTAAAAACTAACTTAAAACTGAAGCTAAAATTTTTAGCTTTTAACTTCTAAGAGAAACAACTTCTCAAAAATTAGAACCCCTTTTGACATTTTAATTTCTATGACTTTTTTAGAGGTAAAAAATCAACTTGTAACTTCTACTACAAGTAGAAGTGCTTTTACTTCTCGTTCCCAAACGCCCCCTTAGGAAGTAGGAACAAGTGCCATATAGATGCAGGATGTAGGTGTGGGACCATGGAACCAGCATCTGCTGATTTGAAAGCATCAAATGAATGCTTAACATGGCAACTGTGGCAAGATGGTTGATTACCTCTTGATATACATGATAAGGTTGCATTTAGTTGTTGAGTGCTTTAATTCCGTGCTTCAAGATTCCTTCCATTGGCGTTTGATGCACGGATTGTTTTGGACTGATGATTATGTTGTAAAGTCAATTTGTTCTCGTGGATTACCGGGGATAAGCTATGTGTACAATATTGAGTTCACGTTTACTTTCTTCTGGTTAGTTTTGCAACCCATGTGATAGAAATGTTGGCCATTTAACATAAGGACACTACAATGATGGGGTTGGTGACTGTCGATACTTAAGTGTGCTGAATTTGATGACGTAATTGGGCATGGGTATTATAAATTATTAATCTTCAATTTATATTATTAAGTATCCTAGATTTCATTGAACTATACAAAATTATTAAGTGCCACAATCCAGCTGCTAAAATTAAATCATGATTATAGTACATTAAGATGAATGTCTAAGCTTCCTTAATCGACATCCTTGGAGGGTATCATCCAATTGGAGTTTGACAATGAGGTGGGAGAAACAAAACATTTGGCTTGTGAGCTGAGAAACAAAAACCTATTCCAGCATTTATAGTGGATTAAATTTGTTAACCAGCCAAAAGAAGAAATCTATTCTGGGATTTGGAGTGGATTAGACTGGCCATCTGATTTTGTTCCAAATTTTTACCTTACAAAGTTTCTCATGATCGTCACTTATGCATGAGAACAAACCATAAACCAGACCAGAAATGGGAAAATTTATCTTCACTCGTTATTGGATAGGAGAACACTGCTTGGAAATCTATGTATTTCAAGGTCACCAATGTTGTAAATAAATGAAATAAAATTAATACATATTCAACCCCAAATAAACTGAGCATCACTAGTATAACCGGGTAAGGGCTCGATGTGGCCATCCACTACATTGAAGATGCTACATCATGGTCTTCCTTTGGAGCCTCCTTGTAGTGTTTTTGAGAAGTCATCATGCAATTTCCTTTACATCCAGAGAAATCGGAAGCCGAGATAGATAAGGAGTAATTATCACCCTAGAACAACATGTGGTTGCCCAAGCTTTTTACCGCTAGCCACTTTTGGTGAATTAGAGCTTGCTTAAAAAAATTGAATAGAGTCCTTCTATAAAGAAAGTTACGATCACGACTATTTTTTTTTTATTTTTATAAAGTATAATTTTATATACAACAGTTCCAAGGAGGTCGAGGAAACCTCCTAATGGCATAAGACAAAGGAAGAAATAGACAACACAACAAAGGACTTACTCTATTGCATAACAAGGATTCTCATCTAAAAACAAAATCTTCAAAAAGAAACCCCTACATTCTCTGAATTAGGTAGACCACTGGAACATAAAAGCTTTAACTTTCAAAATTATACTCTCTGTCTTCCTACCTGCCATCAAATACGCTCCTGTTTCTCTCTGGATGAGTCCACCAGATAAGTCAGCTCTGAAAGAGTCTATTGATCCAATTTGTTTTGCCTTTGGAGAAGGACCAATATTGTAGACTACAACTCTTCTGTAGTTATCCATGTAGAATTCTCCCTTGAAAAATATGACCCGTTGTAAGGATGCTGCTGAGTATACTTCCATTCTTTATTACAGTCCTAGTCTATCTCCTGGTTTTCGAAAGGCTAATGGTGAAGCTCGCGATAGATGGCCATAACTACGCAATCTGAAATGGTCTTCAAAGTTGGACTTCAGGATATAACGGCTTTAACTGTCAATATTGTAACTTGTAGAAGAAAAGGTTTGGGATCTTGTGATTGGATTTAATAAAGAAACCATGTGGTTGTCTCCCATCATAACCAACTAGCCTTGGGAAGATCTGCAGCACCCTTGCCAACTGCTCGAAAGATCAGGATGGATTGGATTTTTTCAGGTTGTTCAAACCTAAAGCAGACAAATATTATGACCATGATTGATTGTTTGGCTAAGGGCCCGTTTGGCAACACCAAAATAAGTTGCTTTTTTGCTTCCAAAAGTTGAAAAGTTTGTTCGGAAATCCATTTTGAAATTGCTTCTCAAAAGACAAAAATTTACTTTTTGTGGAAGCAAAAGTAAAAAAAAAATTGCGGAATAACGCTTCTAATTTTAAGTGAATCTTTCCAAATGTCAGTTTTACCCTTGTAAACTTCACATTATGAAGTGTAGATAGAAAACATTTTATGAAGGAGAAAAAGCAGGGATGGTTTGCTGAGGAGTAGGTCAGTAGACCATCTCTTTTTTGAAAAAATAATTACCCATAAAATGACTCACTTGGTGTGTCGTTTATTACTGACCAGTTATAATTAAAAAAAATTGAAAAAAACAACATATGGGATATTGGTTTATGATCTTTATTAATAATTTATTAGAATATAATATGTATATAAAATTATAAGAAAATGACTTTTTGACTTAATTCATGCTAAACTAACTTTTTCACTTTTTGACTTATAAGTCGGTGTTTCACCAAACAAACTTTTGCTTCCAAATGGCAACTTTTAAATTCAGCAACTTCATTTAGAAGTTACTTTTTGCTTCCACTGGTTTACCAAACGGGCCCTAAGTGTGATGCTAAGCAGTTGCTGACGGGATCTGGTTGTTCGGGATGGTGGGACTGTTTCAGGTCCTTCAGACCTAAAGCAGACAAATACTATGACACATTGATTGTTTGGCCAATTGCAATGCCAAGCAGGTATATTTATGTGGCGTTACTTTATAAACTTCAGTTTTAGCTTTTGACGAAAGGTAAGGAACATTCCTTAATTTTAGCTTCAAAATGTTGGTTATTTTCCTGCCACCTTTATTCCTTAATTTTCGCTTCAAAATGTTGGTTTGTGATAGTCACTTATGTAAGTTGGCTTCTGTTGGTAATAGTCCATCAGATTTCTATGTTTTTGGACAAGTTCTCTGATCCATATTGCAACTTATAACTCCATTCCAGAGAACAATGAAGTATTCCAATAACACCAAAGTCATAAATAAACATAAGTGTTTGTAACTTTGTACTTGCCTCACAAAACCAAACTTTGTGCTTCTCTCCCTCCCCTACCATAGAGAGGGGAGTAACCCAAATGGGTGGTTGCTTAATAAACTCGGCATCACTGCTACCGTAACCAGGTAAGGGTTTGATACCCAATCCATTGAATAATCCTACACTATGATCTCCTTGTAGTCTTTATTGGAGTCATCAGTGAAATAGATGCAATTTCGTTTACATCCAGAGAAATTGGAAGCCAAGAGTGACAAGGAGTGACTATCACTTAAAAACAGTACATGATTGCCTAAGCTTTTTTCCTTCTACCCACTTCTGAGTTCTGGTTAATCTGATCTCACTTAAAAATTTTGATTTTGTGGACAAAGTTAATTACTCCATCGTTTAACCAACAAGAGCTCTCCAGGTGAGTCCACCAGATAATCTTTGCCAACTCTAAAAGAGTTTGTTGATACACTGTAGTCATCAACAGTGTAGAATTGCCCCTTGAAATATATGAGGTTCCTCTTATTGTCGAAGTCTTGTACCCTGGTTTACAAAAGGTTAATCGGCAAAACCGGCCATTAGATGGCCATAACTGCACAATCATCAATGATGTTCGAGGTTGGACTTGAGGACAAAACTAGCTTTAATCATCCACCACTTGTGCAAGTCTTTAGATCTTCGGGTGCACGTTCTGTTATTATTCAGACACATAACATATTCTCTACAATGTATCAAAAAAAAAATCTCTGCCAACTTCAGAGACCTGAAATTCCAATATGGAATGTTGTTACAGTGGAAGAATGATTTGGGCTCTTGTGATTGGATTTAGCAAAGAAATCGTCGTGCCGTCTTCCACCATAAATAGCCAGCCTTGGGAGTTGGGATGATCCACAGCACCATTGCTTGTGATTCTCTGGTAACTCAAGCCAATATACCTTGTCATGATAGACTGAAGAAACCAAGATGCATTCTGATGTTTTTGTCGTAGGGAGCATAAGGAACTTGATGAGGTGGATTGTGTGGGTTAGTGTGCTCTCTGCAATGATGAAGCGCCATGACATAGATGGCCCCGTATCGGATATAGTTGATGATGTTAATTGTTAACCATGCTGCGATCATCTCTGACAGTTTTTTCGGAAGTTTGGACTAGTCACCCATTATGGATCCTCAAAAGTTAGCCAGAAGAGAAGAGAGGAAGATGGTTAGTAACTGGGAAATCTTCAAGAGGATTTTACTTTTCCCAAAAATAAAGTAAGCTTTTGCAGGAGGGCAATTTGGCCACTGACTCTACGAGGAAAACCTTGTTCAATGCCTGGGGTCACACATAGAGTTGTAGCTATAGGCAAGACTCGTGGGTGGTTTAATTTGAAGATACATGGTTCTTTTTTAATTGTCTAAGGTTTAGCTCTAGTTCTGAAGGTCAAGGCTGAAAATCCCCTGATAGATGTTCAGCACAGAGAAAGTTCAAAGCGTCTATTTACATATGTTCTTGCCTACTTGTGATGATTAATTGTTTTTAGTTTATTGATTAGAAATATGTGGTACAATCTCTTTGATTTTTTGTTATTCTACAAAAAATAATCTTCAATCCTTCTCAGACCATAGTTTTGAAAGTTGTAGAAGCTCAATTTGATCTCAAAACGGACAATGGCTTATAGTGCTTGATCTTGAACCAGGTCTTAAACTTGGTTTGATGTCCGGTACGAGGACCATGTGAAGCTTGTTCTCAAACCGGTGGTGTGTGATGTCAAAATTCCTTTTTGGTGCACATGACAGGAGCCTTTAGAAGGCTTGGTCTCAGTACTTGAATCTGTAAGAACTTTTAGGTAGATGTGTGTTATTGATGTTGATAAAAGCTCTTTTTCCAATCTATAGGCAGAAGACTGGTTGCAATGTGATCTTGGTGTTTCAATATCTGACAACTTCAAAGGTAGATGTGCTGCTTTTGCTTTGGTGTGAGAGAGTTTTCTCCAACTGCAGAAGGGTTTTCCTCAGTGCTGCTTTTGATCTCGGGCTTCTTTGATGCCTGATGTGTTGGTCAATTGATTCCTCATCTCTTCAGTTATTTGAATTTTAGCTGAAGATTTCTAGTTTCCATATTCAAGGCTAATTTGTCTTAATTAGTGTTTGTTATTGAAATTTAAATGGTCCGAATGTTGCATGTATGGACGCGAGACGTCATTTTCTTCTCGTTTGAATATAAAAGAAATGAAGTTGTATTGACTAAAGTAATTACTCACGAGATATGACGGGTACTACCGTTTTGGTGCGTTGACAGGTGGACCGCCTTCCTTAAAAGAGAGGTTTGCAAAGGGGCTAGAAGGGCGTGTAAACTCCAGATAAGGACACTGCCGTTCGATTACCATCCCCGTCTTTTCCTTGGTATACAAAAGGGTAATTCGCCCATCTCACCATGGATGACGGCTATGACTACGTAATGGTCTTACCGAGTTGGTGAAGTTTGTGAGTGTTGATACCTTAGACCTGAGTTCAAAAGATGCAAGGACTCTCAAAGTAGCCACCTATATGTTTGAATTAAGAGTCCGTCTATAGCCACACCATTTCTTTCATCCAGTTCTTACACCCAATGGTGGGGCCCACATGGAGATCATGTTGGACAATCCAACTGCACAGTGAGTTTTACATACTATGGTTACCATCAAAAAAAAAAAAAATCAGGACATTTCGATATTTCTAACCTCATAAAAAATTGACATTAATTTGAAAAACCCAGACCATCTTATTAAACCATTATTTTGGGTCAATTGTTTACATAGTAATGTTGATATGAACTGGTTTTTGGTGACGATGATCATCATGGCAAGGACAACTCAAAGTATGGTTGGATTGTCCAAAATGATCTCCATGTGGGCCCTACCACTAGGTGTAAGAACTGGATGTGAGAAATGGGTGTAGCTCTAGACCGACTCTTGGAATTAATTAAATTTAAAAACTCTTTTAGTCGGGGACATATGGTCACTGGCGGAATTATGCTTGCAATTGTGCTTGCTGAAACTAAAGTAGTTGGATTCAAGGTTTAAAGGAGGCCGTTTTAACGGTTAAACAGACTGGGGGCGTTACCGTTTAAACGGCCAGGGGCAAAAATGGATTTTAATGATTTTAACGGAAAAAATGGCACTGAAATTCAAAATTTGAAAATTAAAAAAAAAATTAAATTTAAGGGAATTAATGGCCATTTTTTTCACAAAATTTTTCAGAATTAAAAGGCTGTTTAAACGATTTTAACGGAAATGGGCTTGGGGCGTTACCGTTTAAAAGGTCGTTTTTAAAACCATGGTTGGATTTACAAAATGGGCGTCCGCATTAATTTTGATCCACCCAGCCGGTGGGGGTCCATTGGTGACTAATGTTCGTAAATTGGAGTCCCGGTCCCAATTGAAATGTGATATATCTCGTTTTATTTTGTAATGCCGATGTGTTTGCTAATTCTCCTTTCAAATTACACATGCAAAATGCTTCTAAAACGATCAATAAAAATGAAATACTCCAACAATCCTCCTTTGTCATACATTCTATACATTGTACTAGAAAGCTATCATATTTATGGAGTACGATTCACTTTCAAGATGCCTTGATTGTGAAATGATAGAAACACGAGATCTCGTGCCACAAAATGTGTAGGTTCAAGTCCTCTTCAAGGCATAATGCAATTCCGTAAGAGATCTCCGATTGAATCGCTATTGATATACGAAATATTCAAGCGATCCCCACGATCCGGCAAGAAAAACGCCGGGAGGATCCGAAAGTCGAAAAGGAAACTACTACTCCCAAACCATCAACAATGAAGAAAACGTGGAAGGGGGGCATTCCAGACTCGTCGTTCCTTTAAAGGGACACATCAGATGAAGAATATGATCCGGGTCATAATCTTTTAAACTATAATCGTCAGAAAACTCTTGATATCATTTGTCCTCACATTGTACATATGTTGATGCGGCACACGTTTCCCATGGGATCCACCTGGAAGAATCTGAAAAAAAAAAAAAGAAGAAGAATTTAAGTTGCACAAAATTTGGTGTTGCTACACCAGAGTGTGCCACATACGATTGGAGGAGGTGGTGCTCACCGAGAAAAAATTCGCTGGCCCGGGGGGACTTCAAACTTTGATGTCCCTCTCCCAAAATGTCAGACAAGTACCCCCTTTTTTACCACTAACCAGGGACTTAACGCGGGTTGAGTTAAGGGACTGTGGTACGTGTCTGACATTTTGGGTGGGGGGACATCAAAGTTTGAAGTCCCCCGGGGCCACCGACCGAATGTTTTCTCGTGCTCACATGATACGGAAGGGAGTGCTGGACCCCACTCCGTATATATGTGGCACTCTCTGCGGCGGCAATATCCATTTTCATGGAGATTCTATACATGGTTTAAAACTGCTGTAATAACAAAAATAACAGCCGTTATAATGGCAACGCAAGCTCTAGAATCTAGATAGATGTTGAACAAAAGAAGAATTCAATAAACTCTAGTCTGGTGCAGGCTGTGAAGATGATCCAACCACCAAACTCAGTACTAACCCAAGAATTTGACTGCTTGAGAGATCTTGACCCACCAATTTAGAGCTATAAATTGGATCAACCAAAAAGTTTGTATGGTGAATTGTCAAGACAAAAGTTCAAGTCAGCGAGTTGGAAATGTGCAACAGCTTAAGATTGGTACCATGACCCATCTAGAGGAGGCTCACCAACGATCTGGATCAGTTGGTAAGTACATAATAGTATGGGGGTGGGTTCCAGTGACATCTAGTTTTCCTGTTTCCGATAACAAAAAACCAGTAGAAATCTCGACAAACAATAAACAGTGATGTTTTCAGCCATCTAGGCAGTTGAATTGACACCTTGGAGTGTAAAAATCACACTGGTTGGACGTCCCTGACAGTTGAATCTAAGTGCTACCTTCAAATTGTCAATAATGTCATGGTCAATGCTACGGGTCAAGCAGGCAGATGAATCAGTTATGCGATTTTTCTATCTACTACAACAGGTGGCCTTCCAATTAGATAGTCCAAATCATTGATGGTGCTTCATTACTGTGATGTATAATGATCCATTAACTCACATTTCTTTTGGAGGTTCTGCTGGATGAAACACGGTACTGTACTTTGAGAGAAGGATAAAAGTGTCTCTTGATCAAGTTTACCCATTGTCGATCTCTTCCAACAGCCCAATCGACATGGCCGCGTCAACTTTGTATCGTCCGACAGAGTTCACCATTTCTATCTCAAGAAAGGAAGCTGAAAAGATGCTTAAGATAACAGGATTCAATCATCACAGACTCACCAAATGTCAGAGGTTCACATCTTTTGAGAACCCCTCAAAGGTGGTATGGACTTCACATTCTTGTAGGCACCAAATTCCTGCAGTGATTTCCATTCATGGTGAGCCAGGAGCTCAACAAAATCATCTTCATAGAACAAGGATGGATCATTGAGATTGACTGCCACCTGCAGCATTCATCATAGCGATAAAGTAAACATTCATGTCTCTTAAAAAATGAGTTAGATAGTGATAATGATGAAAGAATGTTAATTTCATTGATGCTGATTATATATGCACTAGTGGGTGGCCCACTCCCCGACAAAGTGTTTGCCAAAATCGGGTGGGAGTTAACTCAGCCATTGATATGAAGCATAGTGGATCTCAGCCACTCTTTATTGAAACCAGATAAGATACGAGGGACAACCAGTCACTTGTTATATAGACTAGTGGGTGGCCCGTGCCCAAGGCACTCCCCAACAAAGCATTTGCCAAAATTGGGTGTGAATGGCTGAGATCCACCGTCCAGTTGGGGGATGAGATCTCGGCCCTTCTTTATTGAAGCCTATAAGAGGGGAGACAACTGAGCTCCCTTATTATATAGATGTCTTTCTTGGCATAGGTGACCCTACTGATACTTCAGATGTGGTTCACCAACTCATCAAGTAGATCATTAATTGGTGGGTCACCTCACATTGCACAAAAGTCGGCATGGCCCAAAAACTGGATTTGAGTAGAGTTTTCAATCTAGAGTTAAATCCCGGAAAGCTAAATAGAGTAAGAATAAGGTTAAAAAGAAACGCCACGCATGAGGTGGTAGGAAGAGTATGGTATCAGCTATGCCCCTGTACATCCGGTTGCTAGAAGAAGATTATGATTTGCCTGACTTTTGTGCTATGCTCCAGTCCAGATATATCTACACATATGAACATTATGAATTATATCAATTCTTAATTGTATCCGTTCAACGGTGTTGGAGATAAACTGAGTCTATCCTCTATAATCTGTAAAGAGTATTACAGAATGAAGCCCAATCAAATCCTCTAAGCCACTACGTGAATGACATACTCAATGAAGGTGTTGAGTAACAATGCTATCAGAAAAACTGAGGAAGGCATATCCGCATTTTATCATATAGAAAAACAAATAATACCAATAAGAGCTCAGGCTCTTACTGCTCATGATGCAGAGCAAAAACACAAAATAAATAGCAGCATAAATCAAGTCAATCAATTGCTAGCCAAGAGGCAGAATTGAATCCAAGAAGCACAAACTCATCACTAAATGCTATGGCTAGAAAAGCATAAATCAAGTCAATCCATTACAAGCCAAGAGGAAGGGTTGAATTGAAGGAGCACAAAGTCATCAGGGTGACTTAAACTTAAAGCTACGACAACAAAATCCAGAGTCTACCTTAGGTGAAGGATAGGTCATTTTGCATTTCATCAAAAGAGAGCTGTAAACTAAATTTGTACCAGACGCACAGATGAAACTTGGATTCTTAGTCTGCCGGTAAGATATGTTGTTCTTCAATGAGGTGGTAGAGGGCAAAGGTTACATATCTAATGAAGCGTGAATGAAAAAAATATTTATATATTTTTCAAGTAGCGAATGAATAGAAAGAAAACAACAATTAAACGATGGATCCTCATCCAACCTTGTAAACATATCAAACATGGTAAGAAGACATGAGATGAAGCTCTTGTATGGACTCCACATCCTCATTAAGTACCAACCTCCAGCAATAATTGACATTGATGTGTGCAAGGAGACATGAGATGAAGTTCTTGTATGGACTCCATTTCCTCGTAATGGTCGTTCTCTTGTATGAGAGCAAGGAGCTCACTGAAATCGCCTTTGTTTTACAAGGTTGGGACATTGAGATTCATTCCACCGCTGCTGCATTCATCAAAAGGATAAAGCTTAATATTTCATAAATCTTGAAGAAACAGGAATCAGATAGTCATAATAATGAAAGAAAGTTAATCACATTGATACTGGTTAAATGTGTCTGTCTACACAAAATCAACCCTACTTCACAATTTGAATGTGGATCACCAACTCATTGACTATACCAATAAATTGGTGGCCACCACACAGCACAAAGAGGGTGCATTTTCTGGAGTGCGTAAAATAGCATGTACTGCTAGCATTCCTCAATACCAAATTGAGGTCATATAAAGGAAAGCAGATTCAATATGGAACTTTCTGTACAATTAAATAACAAAACAAATAATAACCAGTAAGAGTAGATGTTGTTGCTGACTGCAACTCTCATGCTGCAGAGCAAAGGCACCCAAATAAGGAGATGCATAAATCAAGCAAGCTAATGTTCGGCAAGAGGTTAATTAAGATTTGTTTGAAACAAGTGTGTTGGAATGTGTCTAACACGTGAATAAGACACGGTGTTCAACAAGGCAAATTCTTGGAAAATGGAGTGTCCTCGTTACATGACTTCAACCCATAGCATCTCATTGTAAATATTCCAACTTTTGTAGTTACTATGTTCGAATGAATGATTTGGGGCTGAATCCTGTTGTTCCGAAAGTCATTTCACAAATCCAATGATATAGTACTCCTGTTACAGTAAGGGATTCAACATTCCTCTTATTACTACCACTATTATTATTCTAATTAAAGCCCTGTATGGTTGTCCATAAAAGTTTTATAAATCCACAATTTTTGACATACATTCTTGTCTAGAAAACATTTTTGTTGTCATTGTACAGGACTTAAGCATCTAACCGTAGAAAATTATTTATTTATCATTCGACATAATAAACTCAGACACTTCACCGTAAGTGACATTCTTCAATAGAATCTACTTTATGCTAAATGTGACTATTTCCTTGGCTGTCATATTGGTTCTCTTTACACTTTAATATCTTTCTACCACTGGTTTTACCTATTATATCGGTGAATGTTTGGGGTATGCTTATACAATAACAAGAAGGTCCAACGTAATTATAAAAGTACAACGAAGGAGAAAAGATAGGACACATTTTAGAAGAAGATACTCTTCAAATATTGATTTGCACACAGGCCCTTAATTTGAGAATATCTACCATTTAGAAAAAGAGGTTCCATACTACACTAAGCTTTATCAAAATGTAAAGCACAAAGCAAACTGATTCCATGAATAATGAATTGACCAAAATAATATTCAAGGAAATGGAAAGAACACAATTTAACACAAACCTAACTATAATAACCAATTGCACTTACTTCCAATGTCGTCGGTGTAACCCAAGCGGGGGGTGGCCAAAATAACTGGGAATAGCCTGGAAACGAGGCTAACGGTCCAATACTACCATCATCTAAATTGAACAAGCATATTTTATAATCGTCCTTGAATCCACCATCCCCTTCTCTGTTTGAACCACATAGGTTTTTCTCAGAAAAATAGATGCAATTCCCTTGAATTCCTGAAAAATCACAAGCTGAAGCAGAAAATGAGCAATTCTCACTCAAGAACAACACATGATCACCCAAGCAATTCACCTTGACCCACTTCTTCTCACGTCTATCTAGCTTAAAAACTTTAAATTGAATGAGGAAAAGATAAAATTCATCATCATAACAGTGTGCATCATCATGGCCTCTATCAATCAACAACAGCTCTCCATCTGATTCCACCAAACACTTCTTGTTGCCACCAACCACAGGAGATGCAATTTCCGTGACCTTCAGCGAAGGGCCGACAACCACAGCTCTTCCTGTGCAATCTACAGCATAGAATTCCCCTTTGTAATGTATAACATCAACGTAAGAAAGCACAACATCTTCTATTATGGTCCATGTCTGGTCTTCTGATCTGAACAACACCAAATTTCCGGAATCATGGATGGTCATGAGCATATAATCGTCATCGGCACTCGATGCAGGACTCGATGAGACGGCGACTTTTCGCCTGTACATGTAACCGGCCTCTCCTAAGCGGTAATCGGAATAGATAAGAGCATACTCTTGACCCAATTCGGTGACCCGAAATTCCAATAAATCCAATATCTTGGGGAACGTCGCGGGTAGAGGCTGAATTTGGGCTTCGGACAGGGGATTTAAGAGATGCAACATGTCCGGAACAACCTCTTCAAGCTTGATTAGCCAGCCCCCTTCGGAAGATGTTACAGAGTTTCTTCGAGGATTCTCCGGCAAGCCGAGACGAAAGATTACCCGCTTGGAGAGATAGAAGAAACCAAGGTCAGGGAATCCGCTGGTCCGATTCCCATCCTTGGGGAAAATTGGGAAACGGGTAGGCAAGCGGTGAGGTGGATACGATACGGATGATCTCCATGACGAGCAGACGGAGCGGAATCGAAGTATATCGATGAAGGTGGTTAGTCGTCTTGCGATTAGCTCTAGCAATTCCTTTGGAAGGTAAGACCATTCGGCCATTATAACACTTTCTTCAGAACTGGAGAAAATTGAAGAAATGAAGGCGAGAAGAAGACTCGCGTATGAAAGAGTGGCGAGGAAGACGAAGCAGAGTGCCACGTACAAACGAAAATACCACGGAAAGGAACTTCTTGGGTCCTACCCAGGTTCTGGGAAGATTATTCCCCAAGGCACCAAGAGTGGACCCCTATCAGGCGTTCTCGTGTTAGAACTGCAGAGTCCACCTCGTTGTGGAGTAAAACTTCTGTCACAATCGGATTGCAAATCACACAATCACAGCCAATGAGTTCTCGGCACGTACACCTAAAAGCAAAAGCACATGGTACGTTGCAAAGTACTTGTGTACGTGCCGAGAACTCATTGGCTTGTGATTGTATGATACTGTGATTTACAATTTCTTGTGATAGAAGTTTTACTCCTCGTTGTGCTACGGGTACTCCGTAGGCTAGGAATTCTCCTCGTTGCATAGTCCACCTACGCAGCACGGAGACTCCGTCGGAAATTCACTTTTGCAAGACACCTACACCCAAAAAAGCTAAAACTCAACCTGAAGTTATGAATTTAACAGGGATTAGAGTTTTTGGGGTACGTGTCCTACAACGAGGAACCCGCTACAACCCTGTTGCTGTGGGTACACCATAGGTTAAGAAGTCTCGTCGTTGCAGAGTTTCGGGTCTCTCCAAAATCGCCACGTGACACACTTTCGGGGATCTGTGAAAGTTCCCTTTCTATTGATTTCGTAAAGAATTCAATGGATGAAACGGTTGTGGTACTGATCAACATGGAGAGTTTAGTTTTGCTCTGATGTCCTAGATGAGATCCATTGAATCAAGTGGGTCCCTTCTTGCCACCCTGCGTGCTTCGGTACAACTTTGCTGTTAGAAATCCCCTTCCCAGAATGCCACGTGGCTCACCTCTTGGTGGACCTACACATGAAAAATCAGTTTGATTGGTAATTTCTAACCATTAATTTAAGCGTGACTTTTTTTTTTTACTGAGATAAAATTTTATGGAGGAAAAAAAACAGATACAAAGGAAAGGGGGAGGGATTTGTATCACAATGGATGAAGGCGTTCCAACTAGGTTGGCACCCCTGCATCCTACCATCATCGCTCACCCCAAGAAGGTTACAAGGCAAATCTGCACCACTCACCTTGCCGAATAGCCATCATCTGCACCACTCAACCAAAAAGGTTACAAGGCAAATCTGAATAAGACCTGTCCGGTCCCTCAATCTCCTTCAGGAAGTCCAGCTTGCCATCCCACCAATAGCTCTCACCAAGATCTAAGGTACAACCCTTTTTTGCCAAACAGTCCACATTAAAATTGACCTCCATGTTTAACTAATTCGAATCGAAGAGAGATCTTTCCTGATGGTGTCCCATCTAGCTTTAACTTTTTAATGGGGTGATTTCTTGCAATTGGAGTCGAGCTTTTTTTCGTGCTCAGTCTAATTTTAGAAATCACTAATCCAGTTAATATTTGATCTGGGTCCACCAAAGGGTGGCCAAATCCATGGGTCAGTGGGCCATGGTAAATATTCCTCGTGGCATTTTGAGAGACTTCGACCTTTGAAGTCCCTGGGGATCTCAATTGTTTTCTCCCTGCATTTGGGCCACATTAATGGCCATGTTGGTAGGCAAACCTCGCACTTGGATTTCCGATTTCAAAGAAGGCGAAAGGGTTCCGAAGTCTGACCATAATGCGGTTCATATATACAGCGTGAAACAAGGTTCGCATCTAGCTTCGGGCCATGCCATTTACAGAGCACTGCGAGTTCAATGTTACACTTTATTGACACATATTATGCCCAAGTAAGGTGGTATCACTATCAGGCCACGGGCTGACACCATGGTTTGGATTTCCTGTCCCTGTAAGTAGCAATCTTCTGCGGCAACTGACATACACGGTGTGACCAGCGAGCTTGCAAAAATCACCTTGCGAAAATCACCTTCCGTGTACAAGGTCTCATCTTCGCCATTCATTGCAGCCTGCCTGCATTCATCATTGAGATAAAGCTCCAGCATCACACCTGGAAAACAGCATCACACCTGGAACTCAGCACTTCAAACACTAAAAACGCATCAGGATGACAGCAGCAGTTTGCCTAAAAAAGTATACAATGGCGCTCTTTTCTTGCCTCTGTGAACTCACTTTATACATGACACAGGTCCCGCTCACTGACCTTTGATGTGATGATCTTGGTAGATCACATCACCACCATTATAAGCCTTACCCCAATTATATGAGAATTCCTAGCCTACTGTGTACCCGCAGCAACACTTAACACTATAGGGTGGGGTTCCTCCTTTGTAAGACATGTACCTAAAAAGCAGCATTAACCCTTGTTAAACTCAGGGTTAAAAATAACCGTCATGTTTATAACTGAGTTTGAGCTTCCTTAAGAGTACTTGTCCTGCAAAAGTGAACCCCGTGGCATGTGTTACTGCGGGTACACCATTGCAAAGCTGGACTGCAACTATATATGGTTGGCAGAATGAATCCTGATCCAGATCAAGATTCATGTTAGGATAGGAAAAAATTCCACACCAACTACCAACCTTACATAATCACCATTTGGGCTTGGGACCAGCAATGCAGGGTAAAATGCCCTACATTGTCGAAGTAATGGCAACCCCATAAACTGTAAGAATGACCCTAAACATCCAATATATTGCATGCTTCCAGACAGTGAAAAGACTAATGGGAAACAATACAAAGAAAGGGACATTTTTATTAATTACAAATACAAGTAAAGGTAGGAGAATTTTTAAAGAAAATATGGAAAGCTAGAACTAACTTCCAAAGTAAGGGGCATTTTATTGGATAGATAAAGGCCATCCAATCACCATATTTTGGGAGTTATGAATCACCCACATGGCCACTGATGGTCTGGATCCATGACCACATCTATCAGAGTGGCACCTCAATAAGCAACAGCATGTGATGAATTCATGCTAAAAATAAGAGTCATTCAGAACAAATCAAATTTGCCAAATTTTTTTTGAAGTGAATAAATAGAAGAACAGATAATAGAAGTACGAGTAGACATTGTTACCTCAATCCTTACAATGCCAGGAGAGGTCACACAAACTAACTAGAAGAATCAATCAAATCCGCCCATCGGTAAAACACATCAAACTCGACAAATTTGGAAAAAGTTGCATATAGAAAAGAGCAAGTTACATTCACAGAGTAATCTTACGTTCATCAAAACCCTAGCAAAGAAAACAAAAGCAAAAGCATAACAATGATTAAATGCTTTCTTAATTAGGATACTCTTGCCTCCGATCAGGACATCAGGACAGTCGTGCTTAGCTGCCTCAGTGGTCCACATCAGGTATGGAGATGTGGTTCACCCTAACAAACATATTAAAACTTCAAAACATGGCTTGCAAGCCTCCAAAGGAAGTGCAAACATGCATGGTTAACTACTGAAGGGCTTCCAACCTTAAAATATGCAAGCAACAAATGTTGGAAAATGCAGTCCCTGGTGTGCAGTGGATCGTAGTTCTTGGTCACTCCTGTATGCAGTTCTATGTAATTTTTCAAAGCCTACAGTTGTTGTCTCCTTAAGTTCACTAATCGATTTACAACGCAACAGTATGCATCACTATAATTTTAGTAAAAAAGTCATATTCCAATGGAAAGGCATACTCACTACTCAAGCACCTATAGAATGCTAAAACACAATCACGTTGACAAACTCCACCTTTTGATTCTAAACTATATATAATCAACTGTAAACATGTGACTGGAAGCACTACTATGGAAAACTTCCAGTATTTTTGGATGTCAAATGTAGACTAACCTCTGTGCTTCCTCTGCCTAAATCATCCCAAAAAGTTCTCTATAAAACTTGATTCTTCTCTTTCTACTCACAAAATCCTAAATATCCCCCCAACCACCACCACCCACACACATAAACACGGATGAAATAAATAAATTGGCTTCTATGGGGTTCATATTTTTAATGCTGTAGTGTTGTGGAGTCCATAAAAATTCTATTCTGGGGTTACGATAGATGCTCTTGAAAAGAAAGTCAATATGGAAAACTTCTATGGGCCACTACGGTGGAAAACATCCAGTATTTTTCGGATGTCAATTGTAGACTAGCCTCTGTGCTCCCTCTCTCTTCTAAATCATCCCAGAAAGTTCTCTATAAAACTTGAGTTTTTCTCTTTCTACTACAAATACTGCCCGCCAAAAACAAATTCCTAAATACTCCCCACCCCCAAGCACCACCACCCACACACACACACATATGGGAAATAAATAAATAGGCTTCTATGGGGCTCATCTTTTTTATGTTGTACTGTTGTATTTGGGGTCCAAGAAAATTCTATTCTGGGGTTAGGATACATACTCTTTAAATGGAAGTCAATATGGCATTCTGGTATGGAGATTTAGGCTCCCAGGTTGACAATTATCTCACATTTATGTGCAGAGTTCTAAATTATTCTACCAGGAAAACTAAGAAAACTGAAAGATAGAATTCATTCTATAAAAAACATTAAATAAACAAATGCCACAAGTTAAGCAAAACCATAGTCAAGGAAACAACCATAAAACATTTGTTCGACCAAAACATCACTCAGATAAAGCATTGCATGCACTTCCTATAGCCCACCTTAACATGGATTGGAGTCGTGCCAAAGTCCAAACTAACTGGGGGGAACCTAGATAACATGATCAGACTTCAATACTCCAACTTCTAAGTTGTATCCCGCTGTATCGTTACCTTTAGTTGATGTGCAGCTTTGCACCATTATTGGCAAAATAGATATAGTAATGTTTCATTTCACTAATAAAATAAAAGCCATAACAAATACAGTTCATCGGTACTAGACAAACTTAAGGATTTTTTTCAAGCCCTAGAATACTTATCTTGCTGCCGTAGGGTGTAGAAACCCTAGGGAAGGGCTTCTCTTGGTGTCGCATGCCCTAGAACCCTAGGGGCAGTGTTATCTCGTTGCCACGCGTTCTAAGGCCATTGTAGTCCATGTAGAAGATTCTGCATGCCTCAAATCAGACAAAAAAAAAAGTGTTGTAGGTCTAGGGTTGTTTAATTAAGATCTCTCGTGTTGTTGTAAATGTACCTAATGCGTTCTCAGGCCAGTTTGCAGTCTCTGACAATAGTAGTTCTGTGGAGATGAGTAGTAGTTGTTAGATATTATGTTGTATGGGTTTTTGTATGGGACGTATGAGGGGTAATATTGTCCTTTCATGTTATGTTTTATGTTTACATGGGGTATATATATATATGAGTGGTATGGCTAGGCTCTTCTAAGCCTAAGACGTCAACTCTTTTCTTCTCCAATACTTCTCCCTCTCCTCCACTATGAAACCCCAAATATCAAATAGTAGTAGATTTGGGTAGGCCAGGCAACCCTAATATGTCCATCAATATGTCCATTAAAGTCGTTTCAGTCAGCAAAAATATTCATTGGTGGTAAAGGTAGGATGCATACATCAATGAGAGGATCCTAGTTCCTGACGAGAACAATTATGGCTATGTATTTATAAAAAAAAAAGAAAAAAAGAAACAATTCTGACTATGAGAAGTGGGAAGCCAAAAATTGGACCGTAATGTCGTGGCTTGTCAACTCTATGCAACCAGAAATACTAGAGGTTTTATATTTTTGTAGACAACAAAGGAGGTCTGGAATGCCGTTACTCAGACATATTGCCAGGTTAAGAATTCAACCGATATTATTAGTTAAACCAAGATACATCCATCATTGTCATGGGGAGAAATCTTTGACTACATACTCTGCTTCTTTGAGTATGTAGGAGTTTGATCAGTATCGGTCCTACCAACCGAAGTGACATATTGATTGGAAGTGGAGAAAGTTCATATTTTTGAGTTCTTGGCAAGTTTGAACTCCACATTCGAGCACAGATTCTTAGTAAAGAGGTTATTCCATCACTTAATCAGATATATGCACTTGTTCAGAGTGAAGATAGTCGGCGTACAACCCTGAAGAATCAGGATAACAGCACACTGTTGAGCAATCAACCCTTGCTTCATCCACTATGACTCAAAAAGGTAGTAAGGATAGTTGGAAGAAATTTACGAGGGTGAGTACATAGATTCCAGGTTACAATCTTATTTCACTAAATATGGGTAAGAGCACCAAACTACTTGTGTTGGAACACCTAAGCAGAAAGCGTGGCTCAAAAGAAACTTCACCACATTCTTGAGGTTGGCGCACTCTCCTGTTCAGTATGAATGTTCCTAAAAATTTCTAATTTAAAGCAGTTCTTATTGCATCTTATTTTAGGAATCATATGCCATCAACGTATTGGAATACCAAACTCCAAATGATGTGCTATGTCTTGGACAGTTATCCTTTTCTGTTGCTCCAAAGGTATTTGGATGCGTTTGATCTGTCCATGTACATCGTGGAGACCAATCTAAACTTGATCTTAAGGCACTTAAGTGTGATTTTCTTTGATATCCATCATCCCAAAGGAGCTATAAGTGTTACCATCTGAGATTAAGAAAAAGGTTTCTCAACAATGTGATACGTGTAGTGAGGAATAGGGCTGACGTGGATAGTTACCATTATTGAATAAGGAATGAGTCATTACCATTATGAATAGTTACCATTCTCTACAAGGAAAGGAGTCGCTACCGTTCTCTACAAGGAAGTAGAATTTGAATTAGGAAGAATAAAATCAAATCCATTACCACATATGGAATGGAAGTCATTAAGGTAGTTATTAATTAGAATTGCTTAGTCAATAGGTCTTGGGCTTCAATTAAGGAGTTGAATGTTATCTTGTAAGCTATATAAAGCATGGGTGGGTTGGGAATAAGGCAAGCAATTTTTGAATAATCAGTTACTATTGTAGTTTCCCCCTTAACGAGGGATTGTTCTTAGTCAACTTGTCATCTTCTTCTTGGGCATTCGTATCAATTGGTATCAGAGCAACCATCCTGCCCTGTAACCGTTGATCATGTCGGAAGGGACTAGATCACAAGAAGCTAAGCGAATGGACGAAACGATCAAACAGTTGAAAGAAAGCTCCGACAAACAAGCTGCAGCTCTAAAAGAATTATCACAGCTTGTTGCAGCGATGAATCTCAAATACGAACAGCTCGCTAACCGATGGAGTGATGGAGATCGTGGTGAAACCTCAAACTATACCGGATCTAGACACTCCTCCGGTAGAGATTTCATTCATACGAAATATGCTAAGATCGATTTTCCTCATTTCAATGGCGACAACCCAAAAGGCTAGATATATCGGTGTAATCGCTTCTTCAACTTTAACAACATTGAAGAAGAAAATATGGTTTACCTTGCTTCCATTCATTTGGAAGGTAAGGCATTGGAATGGTTTCAAAGCTATGAAACCTCAAAAGCTCACGTTGACTGGAAAACATTCACTAAAGACATATCTACGCGGTTTGGACCGGGTACATATGACGATGCGGTGGGTCAACTTACCAAACTCAAGCAAGAGAGTTCCGTGCAAGTATACCAGGAGCAATTCGAAACTTTGATGGGCCGAACAACTGGCCTATCTGAGGACTTTTTTGTGAGCTGCTTCACAAGTGGGCTGCAAACGGAGATACGAAACGGCGTTATAATGTTCCAACCGACTACGTTAATCCAAGCTATCGGGTTGGCCCGATTACAAGAAGATACCATGGATGCTGTGGTTCGTAAGGCAAGAGCACCCTTCAGGCAAAATAGTACTCCTATTACTGTCGCCAAACCGGCCGTGCAAACTACCACACCACCAATCAAAAGAATAAACCAAGCCCAGATGGATGAACGACGAGCCAAAGGACTATGTTATTACTGCGATGAACGATATGTGGCAGGGCATCGTTGCAAAAAACGGCAACTCTTCTTACTTGAAGGTGAGGAGGAAGAAGAGATAATTGAGGGGATAGAAGGAGATGAACCAGAAAAAGAGCATATATCAAGTGAGGAACCCATTATTTCGGTTCACGCACTAGCCGGTTCAAATGCCTATCACACAATGAGGGTGCGTGGATACATCAAGCGTAAGCCGGTTACCATCCTCATTGATTCTGGAAGTACACATAATTTCCTCGATCCCATGGTTGCAAAAAGAACAGGATGTACAATCCACCAAACTAACCCCCTTTCAGTTGCTGTGGCCGATGGCACCAAGATTTCTAGTTCGGCAATTTGCCGACAACTCCAATGGAACATGCAAAATACAACCTTCGAAGCTGACATGCGTCTACTTCCATTAGGAGGTTGTGATATGGTACTCGGAGTCCAATGGCTGGCAAACCTTGGGCCAATAGTATGGGATTTCAAAAATCTCTGCATGGAATTTACCACCAATGGGCGTCGGCATATCCTAAGGGGAGCCACTACCAGACCTATCAAATTAATTAAGGCAGAAAAAATGAGCCGGACCTTGAAACAATCAGCCCACGCAGCTGTAGCCCAACTTTTTCTGATACAGTTTGGCCCAGATGCTGCTCAAGCCCAGGTCCAAGTCCAAGATGGTACTCTGTGCACACTCAGCCTGCACCATAATAGTGCTGACCCTACTGAAGTAAGTCTCGAACCTGAACTACAAGCTTTATTGAACCGGTTTGATGCGGTTTTTTCAGAACCACCCGGGTTGCCCCCAAGCAGACCACAGGACCATCGAATACCATTAAAACCAGGCAGCTCTCCTACTAATGTCCGCCCATACTGCTATCCCTACATACAAAAAAATGAAATAGAAAAGATTGTAAGGGAATTGATAGCTGCGGGAAGCATCCAACCAAGTGTGAGCCCTTTTTCATCACCGGTTTTATTGGTGAAAAAGAAAGACAACACATGGCGAATGTGTGTTGATTACCGAGCCTTGAACCAAGAGACTATCAAGGATAAATTTCCCATACCCGTCATAGATGAGCTCCTTGATGAACTTGATGGTGCACAATTCTTCTCTAAGTTGGATCTTAGAGCCGGCTATCATCAAATAAGGGTGCACCCTGATGACGTGCATAAGACCGCGTTCAGGACCCATGAAGGCCACTATGAGTTTTTGGTCATGCCCTTTGGGCTAACCAATGCTCCCTCTACCTTTCAAAGCCTTATGAATGAGGTATTCAAACCCCATCTTCGTAAATTTGTGCTTGTGTTTTTTGATGATATTTTGGTGTATAGTCGCAGTTGGAAGGACCACCTTAATCATTTGGAGGTCACATTGGGCATATTACAAGCAAACCAATTATGGGTGAAGCACTCCAAGTGTCTATTTGGACACAAGGAGTTAGAATATCTTGGCCATCTTATATCAAGCCAAGGAGTGGCTGCGGACCCTGCAAAGATTTCAAGCATGGTGAATTGGCCCAAGCCCACCTCAATTAAAGGCCTGCGAGGATTTTTGGGCTTAACCGGCTATTATCGACGCTTTGTTCGTGATTATGGGAAGATTAGTCAACCTCTCACAGCTATGCTCAAAAAGGATAATTTCTATTGGACCGACGAAGCTGAAGAAGCCTTTAAATTACTTAAGCTGGCCATGAGTACAACACCTGTCCTGGCAATGCCCAATTTTGACAAGACCTTTGTGGTCGAATGTGATGCTTCGGGAACAGGGCTGGGTGCGGTGTTAATGCAAGAAGGGAGGCCCATTGCCTTTGCTAGTAAGGCCTTGTCTCAAAGGAACTTAGGTCTCTCCACCTACGAAAAGGAGATGCTTGTAGTAGTATTTTCAGTGCATAAATGGAGACATTATCTTCTTGGTCGTCATTTCAAGATCAAAACAGACCATTTTAGTCTCAAATACTTGTTGGAACAAAGAATCACCACCCCAATGCAGCACAAGTGGCTCACCAAGCTCATGGGGTACGACTTCGAAATCACATATCGATCCGGTCAAGAAAATAAGGCGGCCGACGGATTATCTCGACAGTTTGAAGAAAGCACGCACATCATGGCTCTTTCCATGCCAATTGCACAATGGATGGACGAGCTAAAAGAGGAATGGGCCACGGATCCTATGATCCAACGGTTGATACAAGAGCTGAATACCGATCCAGCAAGTCACCCAAACTTTACTTGGGAACATGATCGATTGCAGTTCAAGGGCAGATTATGGCTCGGGCAAAACTCAGCCCTCAAAGCCCGTGCTCTCCATGAAGCCCAGGAGGGGGCCATTCTGGTGTTCAAAAGACCCTTCATCGGGTTAAACGAAATTTCTATTGGAAAGGGGTGCGTAAAGATGTTTACGCATACGTGGCCGAGTGCGACACTTGCCAACGGAATAAAATAGAAAACGTGGCTAGCCCGGGTTTCCTCCAACCCCTCCCAATTCCGGTTCGACCATGGAGTGATATCTCTATGGATTTTGTGGAAGGGCTACCACAGTCCAACGGCAAGGAAGTGATTTTTGTAGTGGTGGACCGCCTCACTAAATATGCTCATTTTATGGCCTTGCGACATCCGTACACTGCCATGGATGTGGCACAAACTTTCATGGACCATGTGTTCAAACTACATGGGCTGCCCAATACTATTGTAAGTGACCGTGACCCGGTTTTTACAAGTAAGTTTTGGAACGGCCTATTCTCTATTCAAGGTACAAAGTTGCAAATGAGTTCAGCATACCACCCGCAAACAGACGGGCAGACTGAGGTGGTAAACCGTTGTTTGGAGCAATATCTTCGTTGTATGACAGGTGACCGACCCAAGGAATGGGCCAAGTGGCTACCGTTAGCCGAGTGGTGGTTCAACACTTCTTTCCATTCATCCACCAAAATCACACCATTTGAAGCAGTATACGGTGTACCTCCACCATCTTACACTGCATATGTGATGGGAGAATCCAATGTAGCAGCCGTTGATCAAAGCTTGAAGAATCGTGATACGATGATGCGGCTACTCAGGGAGAATCTTCACCAAGCACAACACCGAATGAAGCAAGTTGCCGATGCCAAAAGGACTGATCGTGAATTCACGGAGGGTGATCTAGTCTACTTACGTCTCCAACCATTTCGGCAGAGCTCAGTTGCATTAAGAAAAAATCGAAAATTATCACCACGTTTTTTTGGACCATTTCGGATCTTACAACGGGTCGGAAAGGTGGCATATAAGTTACATCTTCCAGACGGTTCACACATCCACCCGGTATTTCATGTCTCTTGCTTGAAAAGGAAGGTTGGTGAAAAAGTTGCTCCACAAGCTACATTACCTCCTACAGATGAAGCGGGAAGACTTAAACTTGAACCAATAGCCATTTTGGACCGGAGGATTGTCAACAAAAGGAACCGGGCAGTGACGCAGGTGTTGGTCCATTGGTCTAACTCATACCCAGAAGATGCAACTTGGGAGACTTTGTTTGAATTTCAAACGAGGTTCCCTAATTTTAAGCCTTGAGGACAAGGCTTATTCGAAGTGGGAAGGAATGATACGTGCAGTGAGGAATAGGGCTGACGTGGATAGTTACCATTATTGAATAAGGAATGAGTCATTACCATTATGAATAGTTACCATTCTCTACAAGGAAAGGAGTCGCTACCGTTCTCTACAAGGAAGTAGAATTTGAATTAGGAAGAATAAAATCAAATCCATTACCACATATGGAATGGAAGTCATTAAGGTAGTTATTAATTAGAATTGCTTAGTCAATAGGTCTTGGGCTTTAATTAAGGAGTTGAATGTTATCTTGTAAGCTATATAAAGCATGGGTGGGTTGGGAATAAGGCAAGCAATTTTTGAATAATCAGTTACTATTGTAGTTTCCCCCTTAACGAGGGATTGTTCTTAGTCAACTTGTCATCTTCTTCTTGGGCATTCGTATCACAATGGATGTTACTTCTTCGAGTCAGTTCCTTATTTTCCAGCGCGCCCATACACTTAACCCTTAGAAGCATCTTACAATATGACTAAACCTTAGCTTTCATATTGACCCTTTAAAATTTTCTACAACTGATTTTACCTGTTATATCATTGTTTCATCCTTTAGAGTTTTAAACTGGAAGTGGTGCATCAGATTAGCTTCATAGGTGTCTGAGCCTTAATTATGGGAAATTGGTGTCACGCCTATGAGCTGGGACTGTTTGGTGTATGTTTACACATGAAAATGGCTAAACATAATTATCAGAATTAGAGAACATAGGAGAAAGATTGGAGATCTTTTGGAAGAAGATACCCTTAAGTTGAGATTATCTCAAATTTACATGCAGAGTTGAGAATTATACTTCATCAAAAAGTGTGAAGTAAAATGCACAAAAAGAGAACATCCATTGACATTCACCATTAAATGAACCAATGCCGCGAGTTTACCAAAATCAAATTCAAGGAAAGGAAAACCATACAGCTCAACTTTTTTTTTTTGATAAGTTCCATACAGCTCAACTGAAACCTAACTACAGTAAAGAATTGCACTTACTTAAATGCTGTCGATGTAACCCAATCAGGGGGAGGCCAAAATAACTGAGAATAGCCTGGATAGTACGCCAACGGTCCAATACTACCATCCTCTAGGTTGAACACACCTATATCATGACCCTTGAATGCACCATCCTCGTCCCTATTCGATTGGAAGAATTTGTCTGTAAAATAAATACAACTTCCTTTACATAGAGAAAGATCCCTGGCTGAGGCAGAAAATGAGCAATTGTCACCCAAGAACAACACACGATCACCCAAGTTTTTCACCTCGACCCATTTCTGCCCATTTTTATCTAGCTTAAAAACTTTAAACCGAACTGTTGTATCGATAATATAAGAATCATCATCATGATCATCATCGTAATAACCAGGATCATCAGCAGGACCAATGCTTAGGTACCTATCAACCAACAACAAATCCCCCTCTGATTCCACTAAATACTTCTTATCGCCACCAAATATCGGAGATGCAATTTCTGTAACCGTGAGTGAAGGACCAACAACTACAGCTCTTCCCGTGCTATCGACCGCATAAAATTCCCCATTGTAATGTATGACATCATCGTATGGAGACGGTAGATCTTCAATTATGGTCCATTTCTTGTCTCTTGATTTAAAGAACGCCAATTTGCCGGACACATGGATGGTCAAGATCACATAATCAAGCTCGGAACTCCAAGGAGGACTCGAAGAGAAGACAACTTTCTCCATGTACAAATCACCAGCATATCCCAAGTGATCTGCAAAGGGGCGTTTACTGGTGTATTGAAGAACATATTCTTGAACTAATTCGGTGACGCGAAAGTCCAATAAGTTCAATACCTTGGGGAATTTGGCGGGTAGAGGCTGAATTTGGGCTTCCGAGAGGGGATTTAAGAGATGCAAAATATTCGGAACATCTTCTTGAAGCTTGATCAGCCAACCCCCTTGGGAAGATCTTCCAGAGTTTCTTTGACGATTCTCTGGTAATCCGAGACGAAAGATTACGCGCTTGGAGAGATAGAAGAAACCAGCGTCAGGGAGTCCGCTAGTACCATCTTTGGGGTGAATCCGGAAACGGTTAGGTAAGCGGTGAGGCTGATATGATACGGATGATCTCCACGACGAGCAGACGGATCGAAATCGGAGAACATCGATGGAGGAGGTTAGTCGTTTCGCGATTAGATCTAACAAATCTTTTGGAAGGTGGGACCATTCGGCCATAACAGAGAGAAAAGAAGACGAGAAGAAGATTAAACGAACAAAAGTTGGCGGTGAAGAAGTTGTAGAAGAGCAGAATGAAATCCCCAAATTAGATCCAGAGAAGAATGGGGATTTGCTCCGACCGTTCCTTATTACGAAAGAATTTTAGCTGGCGCAATGCACCAGCAACAGAAGATGCTGCAATAACGACCAAAGAAAAAGGTCCAATGGTGTGGGTAATCATTGCGGAAACACTTTTTGCTGGTGCAATGCGAGTAAACCTTCGCTCCGAGTAAACCATCTATCATAGCGTTCCGACAGATGGTTCGTCACAATGAAAATCACTGACCACATGGCACTCTTAGTGGACTCGGACCGTATGGATGTTTGGCCAGTCCCTCAGTGGACTTCTAAACCAAAAATCAGCCTGATTAGTGATTTACAACCTTTGGATCTTTGCACCCAGATAAAGCTTAAAATCAACCCATGAAAATAACTTCAATCCAACGCTTAGAAATCACTGATCAGGTCTATTTTTGGTTGTAGGTCCACCTAGTGATTGGCCAAACATCCATACGGTCAGAACCCTCTAAGGCGTGCCACGTGGCTCGTACTGTGGGCTGTGATCGGCTTCACTCACACCGGGGTGTGACTGTGAGCGAGGTTTACTCCTGCCAGAGGTTTGTAGCATGTCATCTAGACAGCGCAATTGTTAGCATCCAACGGTGATAGATGTTGGTGATATCTAATTAAAGATTCTGATATATTATAGGACGTATAAATTGGATGGTTAGATTGTGAATTTTGCTGAGGGTCCCCTCTCGTTGTGGTGTTGTGGATCGCCTAGAAACTGTCATGTGGAATACTCCTAAGTCCTAAATCATTTGTACCCACTCCTTACCGAGCTTACACACCAAAAATCAGCCTGAATGGTGTTTTCCAGCCGTTGGAATCAAACGTTTTCCATGTGATGTTTGGATACTCAGATCCAATGGCTAGAAATCATCAATTTGGGCGTATTGATTGATACACCAACGGGTGCCTCCTAAAAACCAAAGGGCTTTGCAGTAACCAGGCCTAGGCGACTGTTTACCAAAAACACAGGTCTCCACAAAGTCGTAAAACCATGTATGGGGGATGACACCTGCACGGAAGGTCGAGGAAGTTGGTGACCAGATAACAAGGGAGCCCGCTAAAAAGGCCCCTGCTCAAGATTCAACCAAGCTTGGATTCAATCTAATACTTAACCTATGTACCAAATGCCTAGAAAATAAAAAATCTCCAAATTAATTAAACTATTTATTAATAATGTGAATTCCATCGGGACCGATCCTTAACATATTTTGACATTATGGCCCTGCTTGGTTCAATGCAAATCGGATGCAATGCACCCATTTGCCACGGTTTTTGGGATTACTCATAATTGGTTGGGGGCATACAAATGAGCTGCTGTGCAAGTGGTTGCCACACGGTTGCTAACTCCTTAAGAACATAGATGCAAGCATGTGCAGCCCAAAAACCATGGTAAGTGACTGCAATGCAACTCACTGCATTTGCACTAGAGTGCAAAATGCATCCCAGTGCAGCGAACCAAGCAGGGCCTATATTTCACTTCCATGATCGTAAGAACGCAGAAAATTTCTACCTCAATAAAAGACAGTCGTGTATCCCTTCCGAGTCCTTAACACAAATCAATTTATTATTATTTTCTCACCTCAAAATGCTCTTCTTATTTTTCTTTAACATTTTTAAGTTTTTTTTTTCTTTTTAAGGGTACTTTAGACTATACGCATTTTTTTTTTCTCTTCAATTTGCTCACTATCAATTGCAGCATTATTCCTAATATGACCATCGCATTTCTTAAATAGACAAACACTACTTCTTTCTTTTTTGAAATTTCTTAATTTAAATGGTGCTTTGATCATTCAACATTTTCACATTTCAACGTAACTGTGAGCATTTATTGAGCCCCACATGACACCTAACTCTATCCCTATAAAAGAATTAGATGATGAACCCACAATTTGATCCATGTGGCACACTATTAGAGGCTATTGACCGTATGGATGTTTGACCCATCCCTAGATAGACTTACATAACAAAAATAGGCATGACTAGTGATTTCTAACCTTTGAATATGAGTAACTCAAATAATGCTAAAAATCCACGGTTGAAAATATGCTATGAAAAGGACTCTAATCCAACGAATTAAAATTATTAATCAGGATGGATTTTGGTATGTAGGTTCAACTAGGGATGGGAAAAACATCTATGCGGCCAGTGGTCTCTAAGAGTGCGACATGACTCATAATATAGTCCATCATCATCGTGAATGTTTTAAAGAAAACAAAACCAAAAAGATAGTTAATTAAGTTACCCGTACATACCTCATTATTAAAATAGTAATGATCACATGGTTCAAGAGCCATGGATGTTGTTATCATGTTGCATAGTGGTGTCATTTTGTCATTGGCCAAATAATACTCAAAATCCACAGTTAAAAACAAATTATGAAAAAGACCAATCCAACGGATAGAAATAACTAATCAGGATGTATTTTTGTATGTAGGTCCACCTAGGGATGGACGAAACATCTATACAGTCATCGATCTCTAAGAGTATGCCATGTGTAAGGTGCATGTGCATCGCACGTAGCGGTCCCCTAGTCTATATATAGACAAAATGATATCCTCTTTATCAAAGGCTCAGAAATTAAATTCTCAAAAGCAACATTTTGTGTTAATATGAACTGAATCCGCAAGGACTTCTCTTTATTACATATTGGCATGATGTCACTTCCAAGTTCCTAAAAACACAAGATATGTAAAGAATTTCTACCTCAATAACCCAAAGAATGTAAATGCTCTGCCTCACGAGTCATGACTAAGAGCTACTTTACTTCAATGGGGCAAGCTCTGTATCTCGTCTTGATGGGTTTTGCATTTGGTACCATTTTTATGCAGGCTTAGCATCATAACATCAATGAAAAATCACCCTTCCCCAAAAGATGAGATACTATCTCAGAAGGACGCCGGCATACTCAAAGCTAGATGGTGATCTGCAAAATCGCAAAAAACATCACAAGCTTTTGTCTTTGAGTCCGCTACGTTGGTATGATGCCATGGGTTGAAGCTCTTGTATGGACTCTACGTCCTTGCAAGTACCGACCTCCCACAGTGATTGCCATCCATAGTGAGACAGAAGCTCATGAAAATCATCTTCATTGTACAAGGTTGCATCTTCACTGTGAATTTCCTGTCTGTTGCATTCATCATAGTGATGAAGCTTAATTGTCACACCTGACAAACCAAAAAACCCTGTTATAATTCACGTTTCAATTAAGAAAATAACAATGACAATATTAAGTTATATCAATACTTATTGGGACAAGCCCCCAGCTCATTTGCACCGTTCTCTATGCCACCACTGTGAGGCAGCAAGTTCCATCCTTGCTAATTATATTAATACTATTCAAGGCCAAACCCATAGCTAATATAGATGGTTCCTCCATGTCACTATCTTGTATTGGTTAGTTTTCAAAATGCCATATGTTTGTGTGTAGAAAGAGCTAACGCACCATTTGGTTTGCAAACACAACGAGTAGAGTGTCTCCTTCGAACACACGTAATCTCCCAAAGGGTGTTTTTTTTTTCCAGGACACATGTTAAGTCATTTTTCTCCTTAACCCAGGGTAAGCAGAGCTATCCCTGTATCCAAACACACCAAAGGGCCTCAATTTTTTCCTCACTCGAGTTAGGAAATCAATATTAAATTTATACAGGCACATTATAATTTAGCTGTATTGGGGACTGACCGGGATCAACATGAAGGGTGTAAGTTGTTTGAGGCATGGCACAATCAAAACTCCTCACAACACCATCCCCATCTTCTACCCAAAAAGATCGTTTCGATCTCAATCCAAAAGCACTTCTAATGGCATTCTTAATGGCATCTGCAGATCCATCAATTTGAATTCTACGGGTCACCTCGCCCCACTTCACAATGATAACATGCCCTGCAGGAAGTGGTGCAGATACATGAGGAAAACCTATGCCACTGTTCCAGGGAGGAACATCTGATAGGCCAAGAAAGAATCAGCAAATCAGCAACTTTTAAAGAAAAAAAAATCATTTATTTATAGAAAAAGCAGTTGGAGAAACAATAGAAATCACACCAGCTGAATTATTGTCTCTGCAACCCCACGTGCTTCTTCCATTTTGTAATGGACAATCTTGAGACATCATGGAGGTTGTACTTTGTCCGTCCCTGTCTAACCTTCTCTCAATATTTAGAGTGGGTGATTCCAATCCTGAGAAACCTACTGCATAAGGACATTGATATGTTGGAAAAAAAATAATTAAAAAGTGTTACAGAATGAAAATAAGATCAACAATCAGAGTATTTCTTTGTTTCTTTACCATCATTATTTGAAACTAGGGGAATGCCACTGCGATGCACGTGTACCTTACACGTGGTGTAGTATTGACCCTACATTTGGCCAAAGAGAACAAGAGTAAATTTTTCTACCAAGACCTGAGTAAGTCTTGAGTGACAAAATATGGGTCCATCTTCTATCATCTCAAGGAGAACTAAAAAAGAAGGCCAATTCAGATTCTCTCCACCGTTGCACTAAGTAATGCTGAATGAATGTGTCAAGTAACAAGGCAACATTGAAAGTTCAAGCAAACATCTCTGAATCCACTCAAACATCAAACAGAATCCAACCTCTAAACTAAGCTCTGAAGTTTGTTCCAAGGGAAACATAAAAACAAATAACTACTCCACGGACTTCTGATTCAGCTTCTTGTTCACAAAACTACCTACATTCATGGCTGAAGAAATCAAGGACCATTCTTTAGACAAGTTAACCAACAGATGCATATGCAAGTTTTGAAGTACCGAGCTAGGCTGCATAAATGTAAGGTTTCAAGGTCAGGGAGCTTAAACGGGGACTAAGCTTACTCTAGCACCAGTGACGTAATTGCAGTCAGTTCTATAAATAGCAGAATGATGATACAGAGGTATTCCTTGAGATGGAGAAGCTCCACATGTAGTAGTACAAAAAGGAACTGGCTATGATGGAGCCATTACAAAGGGAGCTAAAAGAGTTGGCAATACAGCTCGTAATAACATATGCAGCAATAGCAGACTGTCTTTGGGTACGTAATCAAATGGGAGACAGGCTAATGTGAACAGGATCATAACTTACAAGATCAATAGATATGCCAAGGGAATCACTCTGCTGACGGCAGACCTGTTTAATCAGAAGGAATGGGATATTTGCTGGTTCATTAAAACTTATATTCCTTGCGAATGTTCCAACTGGTTTCAACTGGTTTTACGTTACCCGAATACGGCAAGGACACGGGACCGACACGGGGAGGATATGGCATTTACACTTAAATGGAAGTATCCGACACGGATACGGCACCCATGTTGAAGTATCCATGTATCATAGTTACCTATAAAAAAAAAAGTGTTCCAACTGGTTTCAGACTTCATATTCATTCATCTTCCATAAATCATCTATATTTGTCCAACAAGACACAAGAAAACAAAAATTGTACAAAAAACATTAAGGTTGAGAACATGGTGGGAGATTATGAAGTGTAAACTTCCTGGAAGGAGACGACAACAAAAGCAGTCACATTTAGAAAGATAAAATTAGTAACCTGAGTTGTTCTTGTTTCACAAAGATTCTGTAAAGGTACCTTTATAATGAAAAGGTTTTCCACCTCGACCAGTATTGGTAACAAATTTCATTGGGGAACAAGAGTGGAGCATATAAAGGTGTTGCAATTGATTCCGGACCTAAGAAATTTTTGATTATGCATTCCCAGATTCTCTATAGTAGCACTGAAAAAAATAAAGAAAAATAAAGCAGCTAGCCCAAAGGTTCTAACCTTCTCATTAATGTAAAGTAGCATCTAGTGGAACCATAAGTAGATGAGAAAGTGAGGGCCTTCTTAAATGGGTTAAAAAGAAGAATTATACACGTTCGAGAAACAGCCAACAGAGAGCAGACAAGTACATAAACAATATACACCTGATACTTGTGATCCATAAAAAGCAACCACCCAAAACAGACAAACCTCTAGAACATGTGAACCTAAATGATATTTCATGTACTGTTACTTCTTTATTAGTTCCCAGTAATGTTACTTGCACTGCTTACTTAGACAATAAGAGCACAAAAATATTTCAACAAAAAAAGGTAGTTCCTTAAACTGGATTGAAAAATGTGGTGGCATCTTCTCATTTGGCATTTAGACTTTAGTTTCACAAAGTGGCAATAGGGATATTGACGTAGGATGATTGGTCGTTCTACAATTTCTGGAAAAATGAGAGAGGATGATAGAGTGAGAGAGAGAGAGAGATAGAAAGAAAAAGATAGAGATAGAAGGATTAATGGTGGGAATCGCTCCCTTGGCCTCACGCCAAACCCATCACGGGGAAATCATGCACAAAAGCATCATTAATATTCATTCGTACTAATTCATTATTCATTTTCTAAAATCAAAGGATTATATCCTATTTATAAAACTCCCAATTGAACTTTCCTAATTCTAATCAAACTAAAATAAGAAATTCTAATACAAGACTACTATTGCAATCAATCCCAAAATCCTAATTGGAAACAAAATCTAATTGTAAAATCCTAATAAATCTTCGTGGGGTCCACTTGCTTGATTGAGCACCGATTTAGTGTAGAGGCAGACCATTGTAGTTAAATGCTCCCGCATCAAACCCTCCTAGTTGAAAATAATTCGACCTTGTATTCAAACACAGGTGAACTGATCTGGACCTTTAGATAGTTAGGACTCCCCCCTTGGCCTTAGCACCAAACTCCTCTCTCAGGAGTAGTATCACAAGGTCTTCCACCAATCATCATCTTCGAGATACTTGGAGTAGTTGTTGATCTTCGGCAGAAGACTCGACTCCTCCTTGCAAGGCATCTGTACCTTGCAAATTCTTTTAGAACTCTCTTCCAAAAGAAAATGAATTTCTTCAAACTCTTCCAAATATTCTTGAACTTGCGAATAATTCAAAGTTCACAATCTTCAACAGAAGGGTATTGCAGACCTTCTCCTTGATGTCATTTTCCACACCATTAATACTTGATCTTCTCACTTGCTTGTTAAGCAACCCCATCTTATTTCTTGTAGCTTAAAAAGATAAAAATAAAAAAAATTAAAGTAACTTTTTCACTTTTTTTTTTGATTTTTTAACTTTTTAAATTTTTTTTTTACTAGAGTTGTGGGTTTTGAAACCCTAAACCATAAAAAAAAAATACATGAAATTTAGGTGGTGAGGACGACGGCACCACCAGCCTCCTTGATCTTCTTCTTCTTTTTAACTTCTTCATCTTCTTCCCATAAACAGTATCGCTAACAGTACCGTGAATAGTACCCATGAACAGTAAAAAAAAATAAAGAGAGGAGAGAAGAAATGGTAGGATTTTTCGAACTTGCTCTGATACCAAGTTAACGCAGAACGATTGGTCGTTCTACGATTTCTGAGAAAATGAGAGAGGATGATAGAGAGAAAGAGATAGAAAGAAAAAGATAGAGATAGAAGGATTAATGGTGGGAATTGCTCCCTTGGCCTCACACCAACCCATCATGGGAAAATCATGCACAAAAGCATCTTCAATATTCATTGATACTAATTCATTATTCATTTTCTAAAATCAAAGGATTACATCATATTTATAAAACGGGTCAGGATCTGGAGACAACAATTTTCACAACATTTTCTACAACGATTTTGGCATACCCACATGGAAGATGAATCAATAGCTGATTTTTGGTGAGATGATCTCCTCACCATATAGATCACTCCTACAAAAAATCAGCCCATTCTGAAATTTTTAACCCCATCAAGTGTAGTCTTCAAGTTAACGGTAAAAATAGATGGTCCATAATTCTTCAACTTCTAAACCAGTCTACGAATGTCATAATGATTTGAACTTTTGTGAGGATGATCTCCTCGCCATAGAGACCATCCTCGCCAAAAATCATCAAATTCCAAAACTTATAATTTATATATTGGCCCACGCCAATTTTTTGTTGTAGAAAATGTTGTGAAAATTGTTGTCTCCCGATCCTGACCCATATAAAACTCCCAATTGAACTTTCCTAATTCTAGTCTAATTGAACTTTCCTAATTCTAATCAAACTAAAATAAGAAACTTCTAATACAAGGCTACTATTGCAATCAATCCCAAAATCCTAATTGGAAACAAAATCTAATTGTAAAATCCTAATACATCTTCATGGGGTCCACTTGCTTGATTGGGCACCAATTTAGTATAGCGGCGCATCATTGTAGTTGAATGCTCCTGCATCAGATAAAATAAGTAGCACTTTCTAGAAAGGTTCCACAATGAAAATGGCTAGGGAAGCATCCACTTAGACATTTTAAGAAAGAACTAGAATGCAATATAGAATGGGGAGCGCATATTTGCACACCCCATTTCCTATCCCGGTGGACTCCAAGTCGGGGCACACCCCCAAAAGAGATCTCTCTCTAAAACTTGGCTGACCAGTGACGGTCTCTGACCGCCATGTGACATATTTTTAAAGGAAACTGACCGTATGGATGTTTGGCCAATCCCTAGGTGGACCTAAAAACGAAAAATCAGCTTGATTAGTGATTTAAAACCTTTCGATCTTGTACCCCAAATAATGGTTGATAATGCTCAAATTCCCACGGTTGAATCAACCTATGAAAATGGCTCCATTCAACACTTGGAAATCACTAATCAAGTTGAATTTTGGTTTGTAGGTCCACCTAGAGATTGGCCAAACATCTATATTTCCCTCTAATAATGTGCCACGTGGCTCATTTTGTGGGTGGTCAATGTGGTCACCGGTCAGCCAAGATTTAAAATAGCTCTCTTTTTGGGGTGAGCTCCGACTAGGAGTCCATCGGGATAGGAAATGAGGTGTGCAAATATGAGCTCCATATAGAACGTTAGTTTATTTAGTAATGAGTTTCCGGACACTTCAGATTTTCAACAAAATCTAATTTTGATGGTAACAGCTTGCCAAGTTGGTAACATCTGTAGTGTTGATGCTCTAGACCCGGGTTCGCAACCCGACTTGACCCACTAACTCACTAACCAAGCAAAAAAGAAAAAGGAAAATAAACATCTAGTTTCCACTAAACTACCACATAATTGATGAAGTTCAGTGTGTAAAGAGACATGGTCATGGACTAAACTACCACATAACTTATGAAGTTCAGTGTGTAAAGAGACATGGTCACAGTGGTAGTGTGAGGATATTTCAAATGTGAGAGAGATTCCAGCCCCAGGGTAGCATTGGTACCTTCAGAATGTTGTCATAAACTTTTGAAGTTTCCCAGAAAGTGCATTTGAAGCCTACTTTTTAAAAATAAACAAACATACTAACTGTCGTCATTGACAAGTTGGGTTCAGCCATGAAAGTGCAGGACTAAAGATAAAGGTCACTGAAACAGAAGGAAAAAACTAACAAAAGGGTAAAACAAAGAGGATTTCAGGAAGAGAGATTGCAAACGATGGGTTTTTAACTTCCACTGGAGAGAGGACAGGCTAAGAGAAAGGGAATCCATAGAAATAAAGAACAAACTTAGGGAGGATGAAGATACACCACAATTGAGAAGCTAGAGAAGGCAACTTGAGAGCTATGGGAGATGGTAAGAGAAAATGATAAAATGAAATATGATAGTTAGAAAGACAAACAATAAAAGAAAGATGAGACATTGTGCAATATCAGTGGAAGCATATGTGATAAACAGAATCCACACACTGTGTACAAAGAAGTAACCCAAAAAAGTCATAATAAAATAATAAATACAAGGATTAGGGAACAAAGTTCCCCATGTACAAAGAAGCACTATTTTACATCACTAATTGCAACAAAAGCAACTAGATCATTAGCATCACAAAGCATGTGATTAAATACAATTGAATGGTTACATCCTAACTCAAAAACGGGGTCCACAAAGTTTGCCAACCTCCACAATCCCTCCCCTTTTGAGGCCCACAAAAAAGTGTTCGCCAAATCCCCATCAACAACAAGCCTCCCTAAATTTTCTCATTGAACATTTGAAACCCATGTAACAAGGCTCATATCTCAGCTTCATCGCCGTCATGATGTGCTCTAACTTGTCATCTGCGTGGCGTGCTCCGATTTCTTCTATCGTCGTTGGTTGCTAGTATTAGGAGAGTTAGCTAATTGATCTTATCTGTTTGAGTGATTGTTTAGATTGAAGGCTCTGTGATGATTACTAGCCGTAGAGAACTGCTTGCATTAGATGAATCCTAGCCTTAGTAGAGAACTGCTTGCATTAGTTAACTAGAATCTAGAAGTTGTTGCTTTCTTATATAAGTGTACCCTTAACAGCTTGAGAGGTAAGATTTAACACATTAAGTGAATTGTTGAAGGTCTAATCCCCCTCGAAGAGGATTCTTCTCACCTTATTCTCTATTCTTCATTTTCATTACTTGAAGGACATATCAGGTCACGAGCTCTAATCAGACCAAATAACCACTCCAATGATACAGCAATACTATCAAAAACTACGCCATCATTATACAGCGTTCATCAAAGTTTGAAGCTCTAACTAACTACTCGCCATCTCCTATAAAAACACTTTAACTACATTGTTATCTACATAATTAGAAAATTCATACTTCCTCACTTATCAGTCCAAATAAAGCCCTAAGCATCCAGGGAAGATTCCTCTCTTGAATTCTACAGAGCATATAATCAGCGGTCCACCAAAGAAGCCATTCATCTGATTTGAGAATTGAGATGATCTAAAGGTAGGAGATATCCAATTGCAGGCCTGACCCACTGATTGGATGAACTGGAAAGGCTACATGCACAGACAGTGGATAGGTGAGGATGCATTAATTTTCATGCCACTTCACAGAACAAATTACTGCCTCAAATTGATAATTAACACAATTCCTATTTCCTTCCTCTGTGAGCAAGATCTAAAGGTGATAAAGACAATTAAGAGGCACTTGAAGGTTTTGTGTCGAAATCGAAAATAAAACTCTGAAGAAAGTAGGGAAGATTACCTTTGGAGGCGGATTGTACAGCGTTGTTCTGGGAATTTTGGGGTCGAAGGAGGCGTCTTTGAAGAAAGCGAGAGGAGATTGGGAATAATGATGGTGATCGTGGTGACTATGTTTCCGTTTTCGAACGAGACTTCGCCATTATCTCTACAGACACCTGGTGAGTGACGGTGGTCTTGGTCTCTTATCTTAGAACGAGTGATGATGACGAAGATGATGAAAAAGAAGAGCAAGTGTATCTTGTGTTGTTAGTGGTAGTGGTGGTAACGGTGATGAAGGCGAGAAGGTTGTGGATCTTGGACTCGGCTCACACGTCGACGGGCTCGCGGTTCGTCTCTATCGCCCACGTCGATATCGGAGTGAAGCTGTTGGGGGACTGCGGGGCACCCCCAACCTCCATTTCCAATTTTTTTTAGGGAATTTTTTGACATACCCCCGTGAGGGACCACATTATGAGCCACGTAGCACACTCTTAGAGACCACTGACCGTATGAATGTTGGGCCCATCGCTAGGTGGGCCTACATACCAAATATCATCCTGATTAGTGATTCCAAACCATTGGATCTTTGTACCCCAAATAATGCTCAAATTCTAGGGATAAAATCAACTCAGAAAAACATCTCTAATCCAATGCTTAGAAATCACTGCTCAGGCTAATTTTTTGTCCCTATGTCCACCTAGGGTTGGGCCAAACATCCACACAGTCAGCAGTCTCTAAGAGTGTGCCAGTTGGGGCTCGCGATTCGTCTCTATCGCCCAGGTCGATATCAGAGTGAAGCTGTTGGGGGACTGCAGGGCACCCCCAACCTCCATTTCCAATTTTTTTTAGGGAATTTTTTGACGTACCTCCGTGCTGTCTTTGAAATTTGACATACCCCCATGAGGGACCACATTATGAGCCACGTAGCACACTCTTAGAGACCACTGACCGTATGAATGTTGGGCCCATCCCTAGGTGGGCTTACCTACCAAATATCATCTTGATTAGTGATTTCAAACCATTGGATCTTTGCACCCCAAATAATGCTCAAATTCCAAGGATAAAATCAACTCAGGAAAACAACTCTAATCCAATGCTTAGAAATCACTACTCAAGCTAATTTTTTGTCCCCATGTCCACCTAGGGTTGGGCCAAACATCCACACAGTCAGCAGTAGTGTGCCAGTTGGGGCTCATACTGCAGTCCTGTCAACGCTGATGAACCCCTATAATCAATCACGTGCCGCCACCCTAGTTTTAATAGCGTAATTTTAAACCGTTGGATTTGAGCATTGTTTTAGATGGTATTTTAAGTGTTAGAAATCATCGATCAAGCTGAAATTTGGTACATAGGTTCATCAAGAGGTGAAGCAAACATCCATAACGCCAGGAGGCCCTAAAGTGAGCTCCACATAACTTTTGTGGGCGACAAACATTTTTGAACTATTTTTGACAACCAAATTTGGCAGACCCACATAGGAGATGAATCAATGGCTGATTTTTGGTGAGGATGATCTCCTCACCATATAGATCACCCCAACAAAAATCAGCCCATTTTAAAATTCCTAACCCCATCAAACGTGGTTTTCGAGTTACACGGCAAAAATAGACGGTCCATAATTCTTCAACTTCTAAACCAGTCTACGAGATTTGAATTTTTGTGAGGATGATCTCCTCACCAAAAATCAGCCATTGATTCATCTTCCATGTGGGTCCTCCAAATGGTTGTCAAAAAATGGTTGTCCCCCGATCCCGACCCTTTTGGGAATGGGAGACTTTAAATTTTTGAAGTTCCAACGACAGCGAATATTTTCTCTCCTCTGCATCGACTGCATCGGGAGACCTCGGCATCTAAAATTTTTCTACTTCATCTCCCGTCACTTTTCAACTGCGTTTAGCGGAACGCGGAACACAATACAAAGAAAACTAACAGAGAACTCGTATTTCTCTCCGAATCCTAACAGAGAAAACTCCAGACCTTATAAGGGCAAGTAAGGATGGAGGAGCAGCAGAAGAAGGAGAGGAACAAATACAGTATAATCATCCCGACCTACAACAAGCGCCTCAACATCGGCCCTCCTCGTCTATCTCCTCTTCAAGCATCTCAAGTACCCTCCTTATAACCGTCTTTACTTTTCCAGTTTTTTTTGTTTTTCAATGATCCGTCTCTATTACTACAATATGGATTTTATTCAGAGGGTTATGTTGTTGAATCCCTTGTTGGATTCATTGTCAAGCAATTTGAAAGTATGTTAAGGACATATAGATTCTCTGTGATTGCTTGCTTAAGTTTTGGATCCAGAAATTGAACAAGAAGAAGAAGAATTGAGTCCTTCTCAAGAGAGTGTGAATAATCAATATGCCAATCACACTCTGTATATAGGTGAATGGAATTACATCAAAACTGTACAATTATTATGAAGCTTCTGTATTGAGGTGCTGTTTGCATCCTGGAATCTTTTTTCCTCCCTCATTGGCTATCCCTTCTGAACTTTGCTCTTGAAGACATGGATTTTGAATTTTGTTGTTATTGGATAGATTTTGTTGAAAGTGTAAGTTCAGTTTCAAATGTTGTTAATTACTGCATAAAATGACATACATTCATGGTTCGAAGTCTCAGGATCAGTGGATGCCGATCCCGATCCAGATTGGTCCGAGTCAACACCGTCTTGGACCGTCTTGCTCGAGACGACGTTAGGTTTCTTCATGGAACAGTGCATCTCGGGCGAGACGATCTTGAACGGTGCCTGTTGATCCCAATCAGGATCACCCGATCCAGAATGGGTCGGCGAGACTTCGAACCATGCATACATTTAGATACTGCTTAGCTACTCCTGCTTCTTGACCATTTTGAGAGCCATTGCTTCCTTGCCCCTGCTCGAAAATTCTCACCCGCTTGCCCTCTTGCTTCCGCTAGCTAAAGTTGGAGCGTTAATAACCATCTTCATGTTAAAAACAGAGAAGAGAGTACACTTTGTTAGGCAATATCATCTGCTAGATATTTTGTGCCATGAGAGATATTAAGAACACCAACCAAACATAAAATATGATTGGTCTTGTTTGTGAGCCTCCGAGGACTTCCAGACCCACTAGTTGCCCAAGATATGACAATGAAAGAATCTCATTCTAGGATTTTCACTTCAAGAGGGCCTTCAGAAAATCTAAACCAAGATCTGAAAACCTTCCAAAAGATCTTTGGCCCTTACCTTGTTTGATCTTGCCTCATCGACGGGGCTGGAGAAACCTTTCAAAATCAAGCCCTGTTCATTCCTAATAACTCCCCCATTTCCTGCTGGGCTAGGATTCCCAGGTGGACATCAATCTAATTTTAGCTTAAGTCAGCCTTACAGTGGTTTTGCCACAAGGATTTGTAACATCTTTCTCCTTTCCTCCTTTTTAAATGGCCCACAAGTTGCAACCCATGTAGAGATTCCTCATCTTTGTGCTGAAGCTTCCTGAAATAGATTCCTTCTTCATAGTCTCAAACAGGATGGCTAGATGGACTTCAAGACCTTAAGCAAATCGTTGACATTGAAGATGCTACTACTTATTCAATAATTCATTGTTAATCACGTGATGTCCAACTCTCTGATGATGGTTACCATTTGTAAAATTGGGATAACATTTATGAACATGAAATTTAATAAAAGCTAAACTTGTCATATTATCTTGAAAGCATCATCATATCTACTAGGAAATCCAAACTCTGACTCTTGTACACTAAATATAGTTTAGTAACAGTAGTAATAGTCTATCAATCAGATGGTTATGATCATCCAATTGGGTTGACTTTTGGTATAGGGATCTCCTAGGTAGGAGCCATCAAATGGTGGGTTCCATCCCTTGCACGTATGCATGTTTAAAAGCTATGCAGTTTCTTATTGATTAACTGCAGTCATCTATACTATACATGAAGCTGATATTGACATCCCTTTGTCTGCTTTGTTTAGGGATATTGATTTTGAAATAATCATTGTGGATGATGGGAGTCCTGATGGTACTCTAGAAGTTGTGAAACAGTTGCAGCAAGTGTATGGAGAAGATCACATTGTAAGTATTTTAAGAATTTAGATCAGACATATACTTGCCTTCTTATGTCTTGTTTCTGCATTATGGTTCATTCAGCTTATATTAATTACCCATTGTTTTGCTCTGGATAATGCAGCTATTAAGAGCTAGACAAAAGAAGCTTGGTTTAGGTGTGTGTCTATCCTTCTTATGTTTGATGCAAACAATTAGGAAGTGGTGCATGATCTGGAATTAATTTCAGGAACTGCTTACTCTCATGGGCTAAAGCATGCATCTGGGGATTTTGTTGTAATCATGGATGCCGACCTATCCCACCATGTAAGTGTCTTCGTTGGGATTTTTCAGTCTACTGGGATCAATTTATGAGCTTTTCATTCTGGAAACATAGAAGAGAAGTTATTCAGTTGATGGAAAAGCTAAGCTGACCATTGAGTGGATTATTTGGATGGTCTACCAACTGCACAGTAGTAGATGTGGCCTATGTTACATTGACACTGGTATGGGTGTCAACTATGATAAGGGATCGAGTACAGGGATCCTTGAATTTTGTGAAAGAAATGAACCAAAATGGAGGATCCGAATCAAGTATCATATCGTCTATGGGAAGGATCCAGTAGCATACTCTAGGAGTATATAAAGGATTGGGGTACAATGGGATGTGGCACAAATGCAGGGGACGGGACCCATGATTCCTCTACTCCCATATTCTAGGCCAAACATTTACGAAATAGGGTTCTCTTATATGGTTCAAGTACAAGTTGATAGATTGGATGGTTAGGATCATCTCGACAAGTTTAGTTTTCCACTTGGATTTCCTTGGTACAGACCATTTTAATGGTGAGTCATCTGATTTCACCTTTCATTTGCACCTCATATACAATTAAGCAGTTGATTGATCTCTGTATTCTCTTCCTGGCAGGTACAGCATATTTCCTCTTTAATTTGCTGTCTGCTTGAAGCTTCCTTTGTTTTGATATCGTTCGGTTCTTGTTCTGCAGCCGAAATACTTGCCAAGCTTCATCAGGTAAGATTTTTCCACCCAGATGCCTATTTTCCTATTCTAGAGTCGAAAATACTTGAGTTTTTCCTTTTATTGTTCTGAAAACAACCCTGGAATTGTTTGAATGAGATTCTGAAAACAACCCTGGAATGGCATTACTGATTCTGCCAAAAATTACTCACCAAACCTTCCAAAGAAGCCAACAGAAGGAGATCTGAAATCAATCTCTCATGTGAAATTTTTTTTTTTTTAATTGCTCAGATAAAAGGAGGAGTTTCTTTCTCAGAAGGATGTTATTTTTTAAAATATAAGGACTTCTTGCTCATTCAAACAATTCCAGGGTTGTTTTCAAAACAATAGCTTATATAGTTATGGGATAAGTACCCAATAGGAGTGGTCAGCTATTAGCCATCTCTCTAGTGCATCTGTTGACCCAGACTGTAATTGATTGTCAAACTTTTGGATGGGCCATAATCCAAATATCACACTGATTATCACTTTCTAACCATCCAATTAGCCACATGATTTTGGACTGTGTGAATATAGATATGGGCAACAGTCTGACAAAAGATTCATTGCTTGGATTATTTGGATCATCTAAGTTGCTGTATGGTTGCCATGAATACGTTTTCTAGAAATGATTTTTTGCATATAAATGTTATAAAACTTTTTTCAGTATCAACACTTTCTGACATGCATACAGTGATACAGAGCCCGTCGAATTTTTTAGTCAGTGGCCCATCTATTGTATGGTCAGGTTTGCTGGCACATATACCGTTGGACAGAAAAAGGGAACTATACTATTTATATGAACAGTATAGGTCTCTACTTGATTCACAAACTTTACGTAAAACTCAAAACGTTCATGGTACTTGTGTATATTTCATTATTTTAGGGGGTGTTTGGTTGCTAACAACTCTATTTTCAGAAAGGGTTAGCTCGGTGTAAATGCAAAGCATCTTTTTCAAGCAGACACTTTTTCCCTTAATATTGCAAGTTTTTGCTTACTCTTGATGTGCAAATCTATTATTGGAGACAAAAACTTTACAATAACACTCCCCTAACTCTAGTTAAATATAGAGCTAATTGTTGCAACCAAACACACCCTTAGTGAATAACAAGCATATAGATTCCTTTATTAAAATTTATATGATAAACATGTTTTCTACTAGGAAAAAACATTTAAGTTGGTATGTTGTCTTCTACCCTATGTTATTAGGAAACAGATGGATACTGGTGCAAGTATCGTTACAGGGTCCCGATATGTTAGAGGTGGTGGTGTGCGTGGATGGAACCTTATGCTAAGCAAACTGACGAGCAGACGAGTAGGGGAGCCAGTGGCGGAGCCAAGGGGGGGCGAGGGGGGGCAACTGCCCCCCCTCAACTCTTAAAAATTTATAAAATCTTTTTTTTCCAAAGAGGAAAAAATTGTTGATGGGTAACTATATACCGTGTTGCCCCCCCTCAACTCAGACCTGCGCTGCCTATTGACCGCATGGATGTTTAGCCCACCTCTTGGTCGATATGCACACCCAATATCACTCTGATATTCAATCTCTAGCCATTAGATTTTAGTACTTTTTTAAAGCGTGATTCTAGCTGTTGGATTCAAAAAAGATTGGGTACTAAATCCAATGGCTAAAACTCATCAAACTAGCCGATTTCGGGTATGAGTGTCTACAAAAGGAAGGGCTAAACATCCATGCGGTCAGTGGGCCCATCTGCCCCACTTTGACGAGTAAACCTTCGATGACACCTGTTGAGAGTGAGCGATGCTGCTGATTGCAGCCAATATGAGCCACTTGACACATTCTTAAGAGGACATTGACCGTATGGATGCTTGGCCAATCACTAGGCGGACCTACAAACCAGAAATCAGCCTGATTTGTGAGTTAAAACCTTTGGATTTCTTACCCAAGTAATGCTCAAATTCCTATGGTTAAAATTAACCCATGAAAATAACTTCAATCCAACACTTAGAAATCAGTGATCAAGTTTATTTTGGCTTGTAGGTCCACCTAGTGATTGGCCAAACATCCATACGGTTAGTATCCTCTTAAGAATGTGCCACGTGGCTCATATTGACTGTAGTCAGAGGCGTCGACTGCATGTCGTTAACTTCGCTTTGATGGTCGCTTGCCCCCCGTGGAACAAAATCCTGGCTCCGCCACTGAGGGGAGCCAATGTTCTCGCTCAAACACTTCTATGGCCTGGTGTATCAGACTTGACTGGGTCTTTCCGGTACATCACTTTAATAACATTGTGCAGTTCCTTTCTCACTCTTGAAGATTCAAAACTAACAGTACTTGGCTGTTTTATAGGCTCTATCGGAGAACGGTCCTTGGAGATGTCATTAACTCCTGTGTTAGTAAGGGATATGTTTTTCAGATGGAAATGATTGCCAGGGCTTCCAAAAACGGCTACCATATTGAAGAGGTATGGTTTTGTTATGTCCTATGATTGCATTGCAGTTGCATTGAAGGTTGGAAAACTCATGGGAACCAGAATTAGCTAAGCCAGCTATAAAAACTTGACTCCCTCAAGTATCTAGGCAACTCCTATGAATTTTTGTCCAAAATATTAATAAATCCAAAAAGTATTTATTTCCTTAAAAGATATAAGAACACAAAGACCAGTGTTATTTTATATCTTTTTTATTTACTAAAAGAAAGATCCCTGTAATGTTTGATTTCATGTCCCTTAAAAAAATAGCTCAACATGACTAAGTTTTCCAACTGTAGTTACAATAATTGTTTGTCATTATTTCAATTTTGCAGATGCAAAAAATGGCACTTCATTGCACAAATAATTGTTGTGATATATTTACAGGCAGACATTCTGGTGTTGAACATGTTGAGAAAGAACTAGAATGAACCCTGTTTCTAGATTTTTCTTCCACATTTTAATTAGACTACAACATCTCTATATATTTGGATATTCTACATAATGTTATAATTTTAAAACATTACACATGCAGATATTATTTTATGATTATTTTTAATGCTACTCAAGTTTTGATTCTTATCATAATCAAAAAGATTGGTGATTAAATTTTTCTTTTCTAACCTTTGTCGATAGAGTATATGGGAGTTCAAAGCTTGGTGGATCTGAAATAGTTGAATATCTGAAAGGCCTCGCATATCTCTTGGTCACAACATAAATTGAAGTGAAGTTGGTACTACCTCTGTTAATCTTGTGCATTAGAGTAATTTTTTTAACTCTTCTAGTCTTGTTTAGTGAAATTACTAGTCTTTAACGAGGGCAAATCATGAGAGACTCTCTATCCCATTTTGGAATTAACTACCATTTTTATTGGCTTTCGTCGTTTTCTCCTTTTTTCCTGATCCAATGTGATAAGAATTGCGTCCTTTTTTTTTCTTTCATTTTAAACATTTGATAGCCATTTTTTGGGTACATTGATCTGCAGCTCTAATTGAGGACTTGGGGTGTTCTATCTTCGTAAAAAATGGGATGAAAACTGATCAAAATATTTTTCATGATTTTAGGTTTTCCAGAACAACTACAGCGCTATTAGCTTTGTCATCTCTTTCTTTGTTATTATCTTTCTTTAATTCTTTATTATATTCTTAGTCCTGAGCCTAGTTGCCAAGTTCACGAATTATTCATTTTATGGGTAAAAACATTTTAAACGGCCGAACCTATCAAAAATTCGGTTTAATTCATGATTTATTGAAGCTTAACGAATTAACCACAATTTATAAGTTTAGGCGTTGTATTCGGCCCATTAATTCGGCCTTTTTATTCAACAGTCAACACAATAAAATAAAAAACCAAAAAACTCAAAAAGTGAAAAACAACTAAAAAGCCCTAAATACCTTTCTTCATCTTCATCCCATCCACACAGTCCCCACCCTTCACTCTCTCCCCATCGTTTGCAACTCCACCGGCAAGCCCCCACGGCCCAACCTAGTTCACACATCACAGGGTCATTGACTTGTACACCAACTTCATCACGCCGTTGGCTGCAACACGTACACCTCTCCACTTGTTGCCTCTGCAACAGAGCTCTCTCCGAGGTGATTTCTTCCTCCAACGCCACCCTATCTCCTTCTCTCTACCTCCCTCTCATGTTCTCCTCTTGAAAAGTTTGGAATTTGGGGGGTTCTTGAAGGAACTTGGTAGACATGGAATCTATTCTACAGACAAAAGGGCTTCTTTATTTGTCTTCAAATACCAAAACCAGGGTTTTAAACCCACATAGTAAACTTGGTTAGGGCCCATGAATCCTCTTATGTGCTGTTGTTTTAGAAGCTTGACAATAAATGCATAATGCTCTGTTTATGCAATTTGATAAACAAGCAGCTCATGGCCTTCCAGTCAAACCACATTTAGGTCTAATAAATGCCTAATACAAACTTGTACCGGTAAAAACTTGTACAAAATGCCTAATAAAAACTTGTACCTGTAACTTTTCTAAGTTTGCTATTTGTTGAACTAAGTTTGCTAATTGGTTTACAAAGGCTCAGTACCTGCCGCAATATCTGTAATTTACAATTTACTGTTCAAAACTATACAATTATCTTAGACACCTTTAGATTTAGGTCACGAATTTTTAACATCGAATCTTTGGATCATAGTCGAATTAAACATGAATGAATGCAGTTGCGAATTTTTACCGTTTCTCGAATTTTTGACCGAATTTATACCAACAAATTTTTAGTACATACCCGAATTTTACACGAACTTTTCCTGTCTCGAACTTTTGCCGTATCCGAACTTGGCAACTAGGGTCCTGAGATTAGATTCTTGCATATGGGTTGGATGCTTCTTTATGTTAGTTGTACAAGTATACATCTGAACTGTAGTGGAAACAACAATGTTCATTTCAGAACTCGACACAACAGCAACATAGGACTATTCAATAACCTAAGCCTGCAATAGCATGAACTTTTCCTTATGAAATCTTGATTGTTAGGTTGTAATCTAAGTTCGGCATAACCCTGTATTCATGTGCAAGAGTAAACATCGAGGCCACCATAAAGGAACACAACACGATTGAAAGATAACTGGTATAATTATAGGGTAAAGGAGCCTTTTCCTCTTATCTTTTGGAGAATTAAAGTAAGTTTTGGATCAGAAGTAAATACAAAATAGAGGATTCACGGGATATGCTTTAGTTAGGATTTGACTTTTATCAGCTTCATCCAGTATGTGTTGAGGGTTATATCAACAAGAGTGAGTCATCTTTTGTTGATCAAAGATAATGTTGGAGACTTCTCCAAGTGTAAATTACAAGTCAAAAGATAAACCTTTTGACTTTTGATGGCGTGTTACCTGTTACATTGGACTGAATTATGCTACAGGTTTAGGTTTTGCTCTCTATGAAACTTCTTCGAGGAGTTCCATTTTTCATGTCCAGAACCAGATCAGACCAGACCAGGCAATTTCTACTTCACCTTTTCTATGTTGGGATGATCCATCTTTCTTTTACTATTGAGGAAGATTATTTTCTTTAGTATACCATCATAACATTTTGAATCGTGATTACTCCCTACTAAGTTATTGATGTAAGAATTGCATTATAAATTAATTGAGGAAATCTGAGGTGTTGTTCATTAATACCTGTGCTGCATTTTATTCGTGCCAAATTTTGCCATGTGACGTACTTTTTGGGCCCACTGACCATAAATGTTTGGCACACCCCCTTGGTGAACCTACACACCGAATCAGTCTGATAGGTAATGTTTAACTGTTGGATTTGAGGATTTATTATCATTATGATCTTGGACCCAATGTTTTCACTGATGGGCCTGTTCATGTAATCTATGACAAAAAAAAAAAAAAATCAAGTCCCAATGGCTAGGAATTGCCTATCAGGCTAATCTTCGGTTGGTTTGTAGGTTCATCAAGAGGTGGGCCATACTTTTATGGGCTCAGTGGGGACCCAAAAAGTAAGCAATGTGACTATATTTGTCATGACCAACATGCAAGACAGGTATTTTTGATGAAACACTTCAGGTATCCTCAAATTAAAGTTAACATGTTTGCCTAGTTGATTCAATTAATTTATTTTACCCTTTTATGTTCAGAAAGAAAGAGAAAAATGTTTCTAAGGTAGCTCCTCATTATCTTAGAATTATTATTTTCATGATCTTATTCATCATTTATTTGGACGGTAAGCTAGGGTTCGGCGATACACTCATACCCCTACCAAATCATTTTAAATTCCTTGATATACACATCCAAAGGCATCCTCTTCGAAAATACGAGATAGATGACTCGGAAAGTCTAGATTACCTCATGAATTAGCCACAATTAAACATTGTAATACACAAATCATGTTGGATCACAGGATCATATGTAACCCGGTATTTTCAATACATTGGAAGACCACAGTATGAGTCACGTGGCAAACTCTTACAGAACTCTGACCTAGAACTCTTAGAGATCATCCAGAATTTGTATTTTTATTTTACGCATTCTAATCAAAATCCCACCGATAACCTAGATTATTATGAAAACAAAATACAAGAAGCAACACATATAGATGCAGAATAAAGTTTCTTTTTCCTTGTTGGTATTGGATTGAATGATTTTAGCTTTTTTATCAGCTAAGCTTATTAGTTGCAACTTTTTGGGCTGAACCCCATCCTCCCCTTGGTCAAGTCATAGATCACCTCCAAGTTTTTTTGTTGTGTATTCCCAAGGATGGCCACATCTCCAGCATCACTGTTTCCAGCGAAAGCCAGGCAGACTTGTGATTCACTCCCTGCAATAAGGATGCCAGAAATGTCAATGTCCACCTTGACGTTCCTCTTGAAAAAGAAAGCTATTTTTGGAATAGTCACTCTGTCGTATCCGGTAAAATTGTAGCACGTATCCAATATTGAAAGGGGTTGAGTCGATGGATAACTCGACATCGATTTTTTGAAAGCTGATCGGAGAGCAGCATAGGCTGATGGAGGTAACCGAGTGATGACGGTGCCAGAGTCTATAATTGTGCCTGAGGATGTAAATACTGACGCTGATATCGGCAACTTAGTCTCCCCTACACTCATTGCTATCAGGTCAAGGAAGTAGAATGAGGGGCCTCGAGAATCCGTAAGCAACGGTGTATATTGGGTTGAGGAGGAACTTCCTTTATTTCCAAAAGTCAAGTATCCAGTCGAGCTCGATTTGGATGGGAGACAGTAGGAGAAAATCCCTCCATATTTTTCAGTAGTCTGTGACACTAGCGACAAGTTGTTTCGGCCTAGGCCGATCAACCCAGCTGTTCTCCCAAAGAGTCCTTGGTTGTTTTGGCCACAACCGAACAAGAAATTGGGGAACACATCATAGCGCGTTAGTGTTAGTTTCTCGCGTCCAAAGAATCCAACAGAGTATGACTGGTCGCCGTACTTGATACCATAAATGCAGGTGGAGGTGGAAGCAGCACAACCTGGGGTGACGCTGGTGGCAGATCGGAGTTGAGAGCACTGAACAGAGTTGCAACTGATGTTAGAATATGTTGTTGACTTGGATGGATCAAAGATCGTGTCTTGCTGTGGATGGCAGTATCTGGCGCAAGGCTCACATTGAATCCAAGTGAAGGAACTACCTGTGTCGAAGATGAGCGATAGATCGCTCTTGGGCGTTCCAAATCCAACGGTTACAATGTAGTTGCCACTGCCCAGGTTGATTCCTGATTGGACTGGCAATTGAGCAACTGAGTTTTGTGCTTTGATTCCACTAGAATCATTCGAGAGTATAGATCGAAGCGAGTCAACTCGGATTTGATCTTGAAGGAGGATCTGTTTCAATATTTGGTCAGGAGTTTTTTTCTTTCGGGTTCGGCCCAGCCGCGACCGCAAGCAAGGCCCATGTCTGTGAACTATTTTCAGCAATGACCTTTTATCGAGACCTGATGTCATAGGAGACGGGAGGTTGCAGGGAAGTTAGGCAATGTTACAGGTACATATTAGATACATATACTTTTATATATATACCATATCGGTACATGCTCGATCTGGTACCGATCCGAAAAGAATATAGGTGGTTCTGGACCCAAAATTATCCGATTTAATCGGATCAGATTCATTGACAGCCCTATTGGGAGGCAGAAATAGTGAAGACATAAGAAAAGTTTGAATCCAAGAGATCTAGGCAACAACAATTTTACCCTTTGCAGTGGACCATTGATTTCATGAATCCAATGGTCTATAGCCTCGACCGTGTTTTAGCATTTTCCTAAATAAAAATTGATGACCGTGTCATGTTTATGCCAGGCAAGAGAGACGAAAATGCTTCAAAAAGCTCGACCATGTAGCGTTCCTGCTACTTATAGTTAAGTGCCACCTGTACTGGGGTTAAGGTGGTGCTTTTTCTTTACCTGTCCTGGGGATAGGTGGTGCTTAACTATAGGTCCCAGTAGACTTATAGACAAAAAATTCAGCCTGATTGGTGATTTCTAGCCATTGAATTTGAGTTTTTCTCATGGGTTGATTTTGAGCCATCTATTTGAGTATTATTTATGGTACTCAGACCCAATAGATAAAAATGACAACTCAGGTTGATTTTTGGTTGATCAGTTGACATAGGGATGGGCCAAACATCCATATGGTCAGTGGGCCAAACTGCAGCCAAGTTTATTGAATAGTGAGCCCACCTCTCTCTTTCCATGGAAGACGCGTTGTTTTGTTTTTTGTTTTTTGTTTTGTAATCACAGGGCTGGAATACGTTAACTCATCCTTTTGTGACATAAAATGAGAAGCAGCCCACGTGCAGATGAGTTAAGGTTGATTTCTGGTGATGATATTATTTGCAATATGGACATCAACCTTACAAAAAAAAAAAACAGAACATTTCAATATTTGTAGCCTTTTGAGATGTGAATTGCAAGTTCAAAGAACTTTGGACCGTCTGTTTTCACCGTTAGAATTAAGTCCATATTTGATAGGTTTAGAAGTTTTAAAAATTGAGGAGATCATCATTACCCAAAATCAGCCCTTAATTCATCTGCATGTGATCCCCACAACCACACGTCATTTTATAAGTTAAAAAGCATTAGTAACTTTATTCTTACCCATATATATACATGGACCTAAATGTAAATGTGAAAATGGACGGTCCAAAGTTTTTTAACTTGTCGTAAGGGTACAAATGTTGGAATGGGCTGATTTTTTGTGGGGTTGCTCTACAGGCACCCTTCCTCTTTCGCTTGGGCACCCACACCATCTCTTCGTGTGTGTGTCTCTCTCTCTCTCACCCACGGTGGAGAGAGGAGACAAAGAGATGGGGTGGGTGCCCACACTGGATTTGGGCATTTTTGTCCAGTGTGGGTGCCTAGCCAAAAGACGTGGGCGCCTGTAGAGCGACCCTGTTTTGTGAGGTTGATATCCATGTCGAGACGAATATCTTCACAATAAATCAGCCCTTAATTCATCTCCATGAACCCAATGTCCATGAATCATTATAGGGTCAGGATCGGGGGGACAACAATTTTCACAACATTTTCTACAACAATTTCTGCGTACCCACGTGGAAGATGAATCAATGGCTGATTTTTGGTGAGGATGATCTCCTCACTATATAGATCACTCCTACAAAACATCAGCCCATTCACAAATTTCCAAACCCATCAAGTGTAGTCTTCAAGTTAACGGGAAAAATAGACGGTCCATAATTCTTCAACTTCTAAACCAGTCTACGAATGTCATAATGATTTAAATTTTTGTGAGGATGATCTCCTCGCCATAGAGACCATCCTTGCCAAAAATCATCCAATTCCAAAACTTATAATTTATATATTAGCCTGCGCCAATTTTTTGTTGTAGAAAATGTTGTGAAAATTGTTATCTCCCGATACTGACCCTATATATTTATGTGTGTGTATGTGGGCGTGTGTGTGGGCCGTACATAATTGTGATGTTTGTGGTACTCAGGACTTATGTTGTGTAATGTGGAAACAGCATTCTTCTTAGAACAAGGCAAACTCCAACAGATTTAGGGTCGGGCTCAGGGGACCAACAAAAGTGAACCAACAAGTTCACTAATGTTCTCGGCCGTGGATCTCGAGATTCCAACGGTGGTTTTACTTTGCAAAAGTGAATGCCAGCTTAACACTAATAAAAACCATTGGATTTCTCGGGATCCACGGCTGAGAACATTAGTGAGTGAGTGAGTGAGAGAGAGATTAGCCGTAGTTTTTCCAAGTTATGAGTTTACCTTTGGTGTAGGAGGTGGTGGAGCAAACTGTTGCGGGTAGCAGAGAGCTGATTCCAACTTCATGATGGCTGTCTGTGGTGTTACCTCCATAAACGTAGGCCTTCTCCGGATGGAAGAGAAGAAAAGTGGAGAAGAGAAAAGTGAGGAAGATGGAAGGATGGGTAATGGCCATGGGCCCTCTTGTTGCCATTACCTCCACGGGCACATACAAGTTACAACACCTACACGGTATCCAATATATACTTCGCGCCTTGCCGCGTCCACATCTCTCTTTTGCCTACCCACTAAAACAAACCATGTTACTGGATGGTTTAGGATTGGGTTGGTTTTCAAATATGATCCGAGCCCTTCATTCCCCATCTTCAGTTAGTGGATTTGTGTGTTCCGTAGTCTTCCACTCTTGAGGAGCAACAAATAATTGAGTCCACGTCAGGAAAGACAAAATTATAGCACGCAAGGATGCCACTACCCATCTATAGAGAAACTATTATGGCTGGCACGAAGTTGACGCCTACATGGGAAAACAAAACTAGACCCAGGGTTTTTGTTTTCTCAGTTGGACTCTGGGGCCCAAATAATATGCCACGTGGAACCCCCTCATTAATAATTGGTCCAACCCTTCATGGAGGGCTGTTCTTTGATGCAGCCATCTGTATGAAAATTTTGATGCAGAAGTCCCTCAAATTGCAACGTAATAGGCTCGTGCGGGCCCACTTGCTAATTGAATGTCTGGCCCACACTATGATAGACCTACACACCAAAAATCAACGTGATTGGTGATTTCTAGCCGTATGATTTGAGCACTTTTTCATGCCCATGATGAAGTGCTCAAATCCAATGACTAGGAATCACTAATCACACTGATTTTTGGTGTGTGGGTCCACCAAGATGTGGGCCAAACATTCATAGAGGCAATGGGACCGAAAGAGTCTACTACTTGACAAATTGAGGGACTTCTGCATCAAATTTTTGATACAGAAGTCGGTATCATAGATTTTTCCATTCAGGGACCTACACTACAAACATCAGCCTGATTGGTGAATGCTAGAATCCAATGACTATAAATCACCCCTGAAAAAACGCTGGAATCCAATCATGGTGATTTTTTTTTGGTGTGTGGGTCCATCAAGGGATGAGTCAATAAATCAGAATATGCCACCTGGTATTTTTTTTTTTTTTGTTTGTTTATGTATCCCAATTCCCACACCAATCAGTCGAGTTCTCCCTTTAGTGGGTGAAAGCTGGGATGGAGCTAATGAGGACGTCCACTCATCACATCCAACTCTCATATCTCTCCACTCAATTTCCTCATTTGTTTCCCAGCCATTTTCTTTTTCAGTTCACACAATCGAGTGGGCTTAGAAAACAAAGATGGAAGTACTTTTTTTTTCCTTCTATAATTGCAACTTGCCAAACTACTGTCTTTTATTATACTTTTTTTAAGTAAATCCATGATTAAGGAGGAGTAGAACTTTGCTGACCAGTGTGTCGATCAGCAAAGTTGCTTAAGGTCCATAATATGAGCCACGTGGCATATTCTTAGTGATTTCTGATCGTATGAATGTTTGGCCCACCCCAGATGGACAATACATCTCAAAAATTAGCCTGATTAGTTATTTCTAAACGTTGGATTGGAGTCGTTTTAATGGGTTTATTTTTAACACCGTGGAATTTGAGCATGGTTGACCATTATTTGGAATCACTAATCATGCTGATTTTTGGTTTTGTAGGTCTACGGTCTACCTAGGGATTGACCGAAGATCCATACGGTCAACGTCCTCTAAGAGTGTGCCACATGGCTCATATTGACAGGTGCTAGTCAACAAATCAAGCTCTACTCATTAAGGAGCCCAACCTTTCAACCACCACCACCACCACCACAGCAACACTTCCATATTACATGACTACCTCCCTTGTTAATTAGGCAAATTTAACATGCCTCCCTAGATTCAGAATTTTAGTTTTAAGAGTGAAGATCCATTTTCATATTTTTCAAGGTACTTTTGCAACGCCTCCCTGAAAATTGAAAGTATATAGTAAAATACCCCTATGTCAAAGAAGTATTTCCTAAAGTTTGGAAATATAAAGGGGGTGTTAGTAATTACTTTTAAATTTGAAGGGTATTATTGCAAAAAGTACCCTAATTTTTAATGTGATGGGCTTATTTGCCCAAGTCGTTTTTTTTTGGTGTGTTCAAAATAAATTTTAAGATTAATTTAAGTAGATGAAGTGGCTCCCTCTTGGTCGGTTGGTAAACCGAACTTTCTGAGTGGATACCTAACTATCACGACTAAAAGTGTCCAGTGTGAAAAATGGACTTTCATGTACTTGACGAGTAAACTTTGATGACAGGATCCTGTCATTGAGGCCCATGACAGGGCGCAATATGAGCCATGTGGCATACTCTTAAAGGACTCTGACCGTTTGGATGTTTTTCCAATCCCTAGAAGGACCTACAAATAAAAAATCAGCTTGATTAGTGATTTCAAACCTTTGGATCTTTGTACCTCAAATAATGGTCAATAATGTCGGTTAAAATCAACCCATGAAAATAATTCTAATCCAACGCCTAGAAATGATTAATCGGGCTGATTTTTGGTTGTAGATCCACCTTGGGATTGGTTAAACATCCACACGGTCAGAGTCCTTTAAGAGTGTGCCACATGGCTCATATGCACCCTATCATCAAAGTTTTTACTAGTTCTTGATAAAGGAAGTATGGAATCATCTACAAATTGACCAGTCATTCGATTTTTGATGGGCGACCACTTAGATGCACAATTTGATCAAAAAGCTAAAAGAGGTGGTTAGTGATTTTTTAAGTTAATGATGCCTTTAGTGTAGTCTAATTGATATCATTTTCTTAGGGATTAATCATCCTGGAAGTGGTGGACCAGTGTGACTTCGGGAACGCGGACACAGGTGGTGCATGGCTGTCGTCAGCTCGTGCCGTAATGTGTTGGGTTAAGTTCCGCAAAGAGCGCGTAAGGGGATGATTTCTAGCTATACAATTTGTGAGTTGATTTTTTTTTTTTTCTTTTTCTCTTTTCTTCGTGGAGGCTGAAATCTAATGCCTAGAAATCATCAATGGAGCTGATTTTTTTGTTGTGAAGGTCAACCAAAGAGGTGAGCTAATCCAAGGTTTGAAGGAGGCCGTTTTAATGCTTTAACGGACTGGGGGCGTTACTGTTTAAACGGCTGTTTTAACGGATTGAAACGGTCAGGGAGCGTTACCGTTTAAACAGACGTTTTAACGGATTGAAAAGGTCGGGCAAAAATGAAAAAAAAATAAATAGAATTTAACGGATTTTAATGGAATTTAACGATTTTAACGGAAAAAAATGGCGCTAAAATTCAAAATTTGAAAATAAAAAAAAATGGAATTTAACAAAAATTTAACGGATTTAACAGCCAATTTTTCACAAATTTTTTCAGAATTTAACAGCTGTTTAAACAAAAAACGGCCGTTAAATTCAAAAGCGTTAAACGTGTTTAAACGGTTTTAACAGAAACGGGTTTGGGGTTTTACCATTTAAACGGCCGTTTTTAAAACCATGAGCTAAACATCCTTAGGTCAGTGAGCTCGAGTTTAAAGGTCAGTTCCGTTTTGAAACGATTATGTGCGAGTATGAGTCGGTATGACTGTTCCAGACTTCCAGTTCCGGTTCGTATTTGTTCTAGTACTTAAGCATGTGGATCCAGAACCAAAACCGATAAAAATCTGGTTCTTCCATCGAATTTTGGGTACCCCTATATTATATGAAGGCTGAGGTTCCAGTTACCGCCCTAAAATGACAGGCTCCGGTTACAGGACACAATATGAGCCACGTGGCCAATCCCTAGGTGGACCTACAAACATCCATACGGTCAGAGTCCTCTAAGTGTGTGCCACGTGGCTCATATTGTGTCCTGTAACCGGAGCGTGTCGTTTTAGCCTATATAGCTTATTTTTTTTGGGCCCACTGACCACATGGATGTTTAGCACACCCATTAGTGGATAAACATACGAAAAACATTCTTGATTTAGTGATTTCTATCCATTTGATGTAGTATCAAAAAACAAGTTTGAATCCAACGGCTAGAATCAAACCTAAAAAGTACTACTAAACAATCAAGTTGATTTTTGGTATGTAGACCCAAGATGGGGCGACTAAACAACCATGAGGTGAGTGGGTCCAAAGCAATGCGCCATGTAGGGCCACGAGCGTCTTCTCTGTGTCGAGTCCATCTAAATTTTTTCCATCTTTGATGTTTATAAAAGGGTCAGGGTTCCGGGACTCGCCTTTTTGCACATGTCATTTCACTAGGCATGGATTCTGAGAATCAACGGTGGTTGAGAACTCTGAGCTGGCATTCACTTTTTGCCAAAACAAACCACAGTTAGATTCTCGGAACCACGCCCGAGAAGACAAGTGAAATTTCGATTGCAAAAAGGCGAGTCCCCGGAACCTGTTCCTATATAAGATGCTAGTCACTCTTTAAAAAAAATAGAGTGCACCAGCCGGGAATCGAACCCGGGTCTGTACCGTGGCAGGGTACTATTCTACCACTAGACCACTGGTGCTATTTTATTTACCTAAGAGAAATAAAATTTAATAAATACATTTGAAACATGTAAGCCCTGTTTGGTAACCACATGTTTATCAAAAAGTATTGATATAGAAAACTTTTATGAAAATTAATGGGTCAGAATCATTTTCTGGAAAAGGTCCGTAGTTGTCACTACTGAACATTAGACAATTGCTTTGACGGGTCATAACCTCGGAGTAAAACTTGTGTCACAAGATGTTGTGACGGAAGCCAGTCACAGCACACAATACGAACCACGTGACCTACTATTAGAAGACAATGACCGTATGGATGTTTGGCCAGTCCCTCGGTGGACCGGTACACAAAAAATCAGCCGGATTAGTGATTTCTAACTGATTCGATTGAAGTTATTTTCATGGGTTCATTTTAACGGTAGAAATTTGAGCATTATTGAGCGTTATTTGGGTGCAAAAACCCAAAGGTTGTAAATCACTAATCAGGCTGTTTTTTGGTTTGTAGGTCCACAGAGGGACTGGCCAAACATCCATCCGGTCAGCGCCCTCTGATCGTGTGCCACGTGGCTCGCATTGAGTGCTGTGACCGGCTTCCGTCACAACATATTGTGACACAAGTTTTACCCCAATGGCACCAATAGTGCAATACTGACCATCCGATCAAAATTTCAAATAGAATAGGAGAAAATTTACTAACACTTGATATTAGCTGGTAAGTTTTAGAGAAAATTTACCAACACTTGATATGGATGAAATGATTGTGAATTATATATTAACTAAGGGCCTGTTTGGTACGTGAGAAAAAGAGTTCCAATGACAAATATTTAGTCAAACGAATATTTAATTGGCTAAATATTTGTGCATATCAAAATTTAGCAACGTTTGGTTCGTGTATTAGCTAGCTTACTTCATTTTCTTTCAATTTGTGTGGGTTCCACATATCAGCATATGTCAAATATGGGTTAGGTGAGTGTGGGACCCACATATTATATTATAGAATCCAAACGCTCATTTTATCTTTTTTTATATTTTAAAAAACTCATTTTAATTGAAAGTAGCTATTTTTGTGCTAGTTTCGTGGGCCCGGCAAAATATTTGGTGCGTGCAAAACACGCCGGGATGAATATTAGCGCGCATAAATATTCGGTGGCCAACCAAACAGGCCCTAAAAGATAAATTTTGATGGGCGTCTTGGTCCATGTGCATTGAAGTGGCCTGCAAATATATAATAAAAAAAATTGGGATAGGACACAGATGTAGCGGGAAAAAAATTCACCCTCTCAAAATGTTTGACAAGTACCCTTGTTAACCACTAACCAAGGGCTTAAGGCGGGTTGAATTAAGGGATTAGGGTACGTGTCAGACATTTTGGGTGTGGAGACTTCAGAATTTGAAGTCCCCCAGGGCCACCAGCGAATCTTTAGAATTGTACCATTATTGCATGGTGTGCAGGAAATAATTAAAAAAAAAAAATGAAAAAACTTGAGTTTTACGTTGTGGGTTGCAGTTATTATTGTTACCGCAGTAGACATGGTGATATTGTTGTGGCCCAAACCAACTGCAGGCGTTACCGTTATAAAGGATGGTGTGTAGGTCTATCATAGTGTGGGCCAAACATTCAAGGGGGAAAGTGGGCCTGGACGAGTGTACTATGTTGCAACTTGAGGGACTTCTGCATCAAAATTTTGATACAGAAGTCTGCATCAAAGAACAGCCCTATTCTTTAGTGAGGCAAGCTTCAGTGGATGGACTGTAAGCCCATTAGCGCGGAACAACCCGTAATTCTGGCCTATCCTTAGTTACACATTGTACGTTTGGTTTCTGTTATCTATTCTATACTACACTACTAGTGATTTATGCCCGGGTCAGCTAAAGTTAAAGATAAAATTTATTAAAAAAGTTTTTAAAAAAAAAGATTTTTAGCATTTTATATTAGTACATAGAGGGTCGGGCTACGTTGACAGATCTAAAATGACAGATATAAGCCACGTGGCATACTGTTACAGGACTCTGACCGTATGGATGTTTGTCCTATCCCTTGGTGGAGCTACAAACAAAAAATCAGCCTGATTAGTGATTTGTAGTCTTTGGATTGGACTTATTTTCATGGGCTGATCTCAACTGTGGGAATTTGAACAGTATTTGAGGTACAAAGATCCAACACTTATAAATCACTAATTAGGTTGATTTTTGGTTTGTAGGTCCACCATGGAATATGACAAACATCCGTACGGTAAGAGTCCTATAACAGTGTGACACCTGGCTTATATTATGTCCCTGTCATTTTATATCTATCAACGGAGCCCGAGCTTTACATAAATAATTGCAAAATATTTAGATTTAAATCCTGTCCATATGACTTGTTAGTTCAATACACGATGATAACATGTTTGGGAATATGAATAGTAGGTCACGATTATGTTTCTCACCATTTGTATATCGCTACCCAAAATAATAATTAAGCCTAGCATAACCCCATTCTGCCCAATTCTGAAATGCAATGGCCATTGAGGCTATAGTGTGGACCCATTTATACGAATTCTTTTGTAATAAATAACAATCATCGAACATCAGCTATTTGAACCGCCTTTTTGTGTGGGTCAGCAATGGCGACTGTAGTGTCTTCATACTCCAGATATCAATGTCGTCTTAAAGAGCATTCCTTAGAAGCCCTTCGATCTTATCGATCTTCTGGGAGTCATCGATTGGAGACCCAGAGTCCACATCTAGAACATAAGTTAACAACTTGATCCTTCCATTGTGCATCCACACCTTTTCTATTCAATGACATTATTTGTAGAGAGAGGATTGCAAATCTCTTGGAATGGAGACCTGTAAAAAAAGTCCATGTTAGTTCTAGTGCCGTAAGGCCATTTAAATAGTTAGATATCACGGAGTTAAAACTTCCCAGTAACTGAACCATCTTCCGTGCGAAGAGATTAAACCTTCTTAATACAAAGGTTCGGAACTGTGAGGACTTTTACAACCTCTAAAATGATTCCAAGTTTTCTTGCACTATTGATCGCTACCCGCCTAAAATAGCCAAGACTAGCAAATTAGAGATTATTTTCTGAAATTTGGATAACAAACAAAGGAATATTACAGGAAAAACCACGTGCGATACTTCAAACATGGCAACCCATGTAGGTGCCAATATGCTGGCATGTCCATCAAAATGGAAGATATCAAAACAAAACAACTTAAAGGCGTGTTTGATTGTCAAGTGGGAAAATTACATTTTCCTTGGGAAAACATAAATATCCGTCATTAGATAGCCATTTTAAATCTATATGATTTTCCCTACCAAGTCATTTAAATGTGGATAATTTTCCCTACTAAGCTGGGAATCCATTTCTCATCCAAATAGGTGAGAATTCATTTCCACTTGAAAATACGCCTTTATTTTCTCACATGATTGAAATATTATTCTCACTTGCAATCAATCAGCCATTTAAGGCATTTCCCAGGTGTATTTTCACAGAAAAATTTTCTGTGCAATCAAATACGCCCTAAGTGCAAAGCCATGCCCCAAACTTGTGTAAATTGGGCATTTTTGGAATCATATCCTAAAAAATAATATAAATTATATCAACACCAAAACATAATCAATTAAAAATCCACTAAAACATAATATCAACACAGAAACAACTTTTGTTCAATCATTTATGTTCCAATCTAACATTGATAGTAAGTAATTCTGTCAAAGCCCGATGACAGAAAATAACAATGATTGATCTGATATATTTTCCCCTAAAAGAACAAAGGACAAATTCCATTACAGTTTTCATTTATATATACACGTGTTAGAATGTTGGAACTAATGAACAAAATTAGGTTTCATCTGTACTTGTGGGCGAGTGGTGGTGGCTTGGTCCCTTTGACAATTTCTTTAGTCAAGACCTTTTTTTTGTGGATTGATTCTAAAACTTTAAATGCTCATTTTTTATGATTTGATCTTCAACCTTTTATATTTTTTCTCCACACAAAATATAGGATTTGATCTCAATTGAAAAGCACAATGATTTTCATATAAAATATTGTTAATACACAATTTGTTTTATTGAATACTCTAAAGAATTGTTAAAAAATTTAATTCCAGGTACTACTATTGTTAACACAATGTTGTCTGTCTCCCAAACACATATGTACTTGTCTAATTCCACCATATATAACTCGTGTAAATGTGATAAAACGTGATTGCATTGTAAGTACAAAAAAAAATACAATTACAGAAACACATTTCACCTGACTTTGTGATCATTGTGGATTAATTCCAACACGGCAACTGCAAGCACATAAAATAAAGAAAAGGCCATCAGAGAAACACATTTCACCTGCCCCTACTTGTAAAAAAATAAAAATTTCACCAACCCCGAATCTATAAAAATCAAAAGTAATGGGAAAAAAAAATAATTTCATTATCTGAAAGCATTCAAAAAGAAATCCAAATCCAACGTTCACAAATTAGATCATTATCTATGCTATAGATATGAAAATATCAAATGTCTAACAATGTTTTATTACAACCACTCCTAATGGAACTGGTAAAAGATAAGATGAATCAAACAACAATCTACTCTTGATTTGAAACAGAATGCCACTTAGGTTCATTCATGGTACTCTGGCCGAAAGTGTATTTCAGGTGGCTCCAATTTGAAGTGCTCCACAGTTCCACTTAAAAAATATCTCCTATGGATGAACTAACTTATTTCAGCAATCATCCCATTATGGGATAGAGCTGTAATCATACCCGTCTAATAAATCCTAGTCTCTCTCTGGCATCATATAAAAAAAAACAAAACGTGCATTTCATCACTACTTCCGGATTGAGCCAAAGCCTAAATTCTTGTTCCAAGAAACAACACTTCTGTCCGACATTTTCTCAAACAACTCAAAAGCAGATTCATTACACATAAATATTGATAATGTAAGAGAAAAAGGACATATTTATTTCTTCAAATAAAAACCTAGATTATTCGTACCCTAAGAATAGAATCTAAAATAGAGCAAACTTGAGATATATATTGAAAAAAAAAAACGTTGTTTAGTTATCTTACCGTCTTACATGAAATAATGCAACCTATTTAGGAATCAAAATATAAATTAAATTGCATGAAAAGTAGGATTTTTCTGAAATAAATATGAAGAAAAAATAGTTGTGTGAATTAAAAAAGAGAACAAGTTAGATTGAAAGAAAGTGTTTTCGCATGAGGGTAAGAAGATGCAAATTTTAAAGGAAATTATTATCGCTTGGGAGTAGAAAATTACAGACCGTAAAGAAAATCAAAGAAAAAAGAAGCAGAATCAGAAATCATAAAAGAACCTTATTGAATATGAAAATAATCGTCTGTGGCCTCAATATATTCTACCTCACGTTGCAAAATATATTGAACTTTTGAATATTTCATTTCCTGCAATAAAAATTGAATGAGGAACACAATGACAGAAAACATTGAAGGAGAGAAAGTCTATTTTGAAATATATATAGGGATTGAGAGAAGGAGAGACGTTTTAGGAACCAGTCGGTGTTTGAACGTTGTTGAGACTGGTTGGGAGGAGGCGTTTTGTTGGAAGGGGACACGTTTTGTTGGAAGAAGAAAATTGGGAAGAGAGACGACAATTGGGAATAAATACATGCTGATGTGGCGTGCGGTCCAACTAGTAAGCTGCACCCGATATATTTTTTTGGCGTAGGATTGGGATATGGACAATAAGGAAGAGACCATTTAAGAATTAGAAAGGTGCGAAGGAGAAGATTTTTATATGGGATAGAAAATTTGGTTAGGGATATTTTGGGAAAAAAATTAAAAATCAGAGAGAAAGCCATGTGGAGGAGAGAGAAAAGCTTTTTATGCGTTAGCTTTAGTATAGAAGTATAGATTATAAAGCTATAAAGCAACAACCGGTAGTGCCACACATGTGACACAATTAAAAGCTCCTCTACTTTCGAAGGCAAAACCTTTTCTCATTAACTACCTCTATTCTAAAGAACAGACAAACTTGGGTTGGAGTACGCCCTCCACAGTTCAGGATGTCCAGCACGCCCACATCCCTCATCAATGATGATGAGGGACAATAGTATATGCCATGTGACACACTCTTATGGACAACTGATCCATCCCTAGGTTGACCTATATAAGCCTGTTTAGTAATCTCAAACCTTTGGATCTGAATACTCATATAATGCTCAAAATCTACGGTTAAGAATTAACTCATGAAAACGACTCCAATATCGAGGGATGGGATATGGCGAGTGATCTCTACGAGTGTGTTACGTGTAAGGTGATGCCACATGTAAAGTGCACGTGCATCGCACATGGCGTTCTCCTAGTAGTTGGATAATGACTGATCCATACCAAGTTGTTAAGTATGAGGTTAGTTAATATTGTCCTATTTGCTTCCTTGATTTCAAATCATTTTGCTGAATTACCCACAAACAAGATGTTTATGTCAAGAGATTAATTCAATTATTTCTGTTGCTTCTGAGCAATTGTACGGAAATTATATCTGGCTTTTTGTAGACTGGGCTTTATTAAAGTATCTGGGTCCAAGCATGGCCCTGCCCATAATCCAAAGAAAGATAAGCCATTTATGTAATGGCTCTTAATTTAGCCATAGGCCCATAGATTTGTTAATGGAGCAAAACCCGAACTCATACTAAGCCAGACAATTGGTGCTCATCACTTGTTCATCTGCCAGCCAGGCCCATGGGCCTGACAACGTCACATATCAAGTAGCACGAAGAAATTAGCAATAAAATAGAAGTAGATTTGGATATTGTGTCGGATTCATGGGACCCCTTTGTTCGTGTGCTCGACCGTTGGATTCCAAGTATCTAACGGTGGTTGTCAGCGCCGAGCTGGCATCATTTTTTCACTTTTTTCGGCACTGAAAACCACCGTTGGGTTCCTGAAATCCACAGCCGAGCGCGTGAACACCAAGACGTGTTAGAAAATGGGTTGTCCTCGGAGCCTGAGCCTTGGAAATTTGCCCCAAAACGTACAACAAGAGCGTCTTTTGTTTGGAGGGGTAACCCCGATCGATCAAGGGTGGTGGTTTATCCAATATCTATTATTCTGCTTCCAACTGAACTAGGGAGGAGGAATTCAGTTACGCACAAAGGGAATGCTTTTACATGTTTTTCTGCCTCTTTTATGGATAAGTATGCCCTGCGAAAGAATTTTTTTATGGGTCGTGGTGTAATAAGATATACCTGAGATCTTTTCAATTGCGGAAGCGCATTTTTGTAACTCACCGCTGCCATCTTGGCCCACTGACCGCATGGATGTTTAGCCCACTCCTTAGTACACATTCAGACGAAAAATCAGCTTGTTTGATGATTTTTAGCCGTTGGTTTCAGTACTCAAAACAATGGTTGAATTCAACGGCTATAAGCACGCCTTAATAAGTACTAAAATCTAATGGTTAGAGATCACCGATCACGGTCATGTTTGGTGTGTATATCCACCAAAGGATGGGATAAACATCCATGGGGTCAGTGAGACCAGATGAAAGCGGAGAGTAACAAAAACCGTACTTCCACATTCGAAAAAGTTTCAAGCATACCTTGTTAAGTTTTATCATTTGGGTATATAAGCTAATTAGGACTCTTTTTTGAATTATTTTGAGTCATATTGGCATCATCTAACCATTACAACATATTTGGGAAATTTCAGAAATTTCAGATTTTTTTTATTTTTTAGGATTTTTATGTGGGCCCATATGGGAGACCCATGAATTTTGTGACTGTTTTAAGGCATATTATTCTATTTTAAATTTAATTATGATTGGTAGAATTCATTTGAGATTATTATGATTTTTAACTTAAACCTTTTATTTATTTAATGAGTATATTATATATATAATGCATATATATTGGTGTCAATGTGTATGTCATACACCCCACAAGCTAATTTAATGCTTAAGATATACTTAATTGATATAAGTGTCAGGCTCTAGTGACAGCTGTAAAATGGCAGGTTGAGCCACATGGTACACTCTTAGAGGACTCTGACTGTATGGATGTTTGGCCAATCCCATGGTGGACCTACAAACCAAAAATCGGCCTGATTAATGATTTCTAGGTGTTGGATCGTACCTCAAATACTGCTTAAATTCCCACAGTTCAAATCAACCCATGAAAATTAGTCCAATCCAATGCCTAGAAATCACAAATCAGGCTCATTGTTGGTGTAAGGTTAGTTTTTTGTTTTTATCTTTTAAAAATCCGGTGACAAACTTTACTTTAAGCAATTGAATCTTCGCTTAAATCACCACCTAAAACACATGATTTACACTAGAAACAGTGGCGGATCCAGGAAGGGGTGACACCCTCAACTTTAAAAGTTCAATAAGGAGAAGGTGCCAGCTTGCTCAGTTGGTAAAGCTTGTGGGTGATGATACCATAGACCTAGGTTCAAAACCACCTTCACCGAGTTAATGATCTCTTTAAAACCGGTTTAACTTTCAAAAAATAAAAAAGTTCAGTAAAGATTTATTTTTCTTTCGAAGCACCCTTTTGCCCATACTGGAACAAAATCTGTATAATATTGCCCCTCCTTTAGCCAAATCTTGGCTCTGCCACTGACAAAAAATACTGGGGTCCTACTACTCCAAGAGAAATGAAAAATTTTACCCAAAAAAGATGAAAAATGTATGGAAAAATAGAAATAATTTGTGCTTAATTAGTCATTTCACCAAGATAAAAAGAGCCTTTGATCATGTAATTCGGCTCATTTACCAGGGATATAGGGCTCATCAGAGTGCCGCCTATCATTGGCGACCAACCCACCATAATCTCCCGGGCGACCTCCACAACCATGTCAACTTGGGGTTAGGGTTTTGACCAAAACTTCACACATTGTGATTCAAGGTTGAAGAAAATAATATTTTTCGTCCTTCCACCCAAATTAACTAATCAATTATCATCAACATTGGTCAAAGAATGTGCCAGGCTGCCAGCTTGCTCAGTTGGTAAAGTTTGTGGGAGATGATACCACAGACCTAGGTTCAAAACCAGCCTTCACCGAGTTACAGATCTCTTTAAAAACAGACTTAACTACCAAAGAAAAAAAAAAAACATTGGTCAAATGACAGTGGACCGAATCATGGGGTTACGTCGGTATTTTGAAATCGTAGGGGTATATGTCAAAATTAAAAGATAACATAAGGGTATGTCATAAATTATTTTATTTATTTTCTTGTCCTTTAGAAATGTGTGACCACGTCGACTAATCTATTTAATAATAAGTTTAACAAAAAAATTAGGTTTGTCGGTACAAGTTGGTTGTTATTAAATAGGATAAAACCCATACCCTTAAGTTCCATGATGCAAACGAAATGTATAGAAATAAGATAAATCGATTAGATTAACATCCCTTTGTAGGAAGTGTAAGGGTTCCATCCGTTCTGTTGCTCCTCTATTTATTTATTTATTATTATTATTATTATTAATTTTTCTCTGGTAGGAAGATCTGTCGGTGAGGACGAATTAGGAAGGCTCTTTTTATGCCAAGCTGTTAGATCGGGACTGTGATCCCACTAGACCATAACAAGTAAAACTTCTATCACAGCGTTCTGACAGATGCTTCTGTCACAATGTAAATCACAGGCCACGTGGCACACTCTTAGTGGATGCTGACCATATGGATGTTTGGCCAGTCTCTTGGTCGACCTACAAACCAAAAATCAGCCTGATTAGCGATTTACAACCTTTGGATCTTTGCACCCAAATAACGCTAAAAAATGCTTGAATTATTACCGTTAAATTAGAGGTCCCCTGAGGGACTGGCCAAACATCCATGAGGTCAGCATCCACTAATTTAGCGGTAATAATTCAAGCATTATTGAGCGTTATTTGGGTGCAAAGATCCAAAGGTTGTAAATCGCTAATCAGGCTGATTAGCCAAACATTAGAGGTCCCCTGAGGGACTGGCCAAACATCCATGAGGTCAGCATCCACTAAGAGTCTGCCATGTGGCCTGTGATTTGCTTTGTGACAGAAGCATATGTTAGAGCGCCATGATAGAAGCATATGTTAGAGCGCCATGATAGACATTTTACTCGACCACAACATAGTGGCCTCATCATTTAATGCACTAGTTCTAATTTCTAAGGGGGCGTTTTGGAATGAGAAGTAAAAGCACTTCTACTTGTAGTAAAAGTTACTAGTTGATTTTTTGCCTCTAAAAAAGTCAGAAATTAAAAGCGTTAAGAGTCCTAATTTTGAGAACTAATTCTCTTAAGTTAAAAACTAATATTTTAGGTTCAGTTTTGAGTTGGTTTTTAACTTTTCAAAGGTTAAAATATGACACACATCTAAACTAACTTCTTAACTTTTTTGCTTATAAAAAGTCAATAAGTTATTTATTTGTGTTGCAAAACGCCCCCCTAAGTCATCCTTTCCTTGGCCCTTGGTATAAGTGAAAGAAGCATCAAATCCACTGGCCTCAGTCAGCCCGAGTTCCCCTTCTGGCCCACGACCTTGAAGAGTAGTTAATAGCATGGTTTTAAAAACGGCCGTTTAAACAGTTTTAATGGCCGTTTAAACGTTAACGCCCCAAGCCCGTTTCCGTTAAAACCGTTTAAACGCGTTTTATCGTTTTTGAAAAAAAATGGCTGTTAAAATCGTTTAAACGGCTGTTATAATCATTTAAACAGCCGTTTAATTTTGAAAATTTTTGTGAAAAAAACGGCCGTTAAAACCGTTAAAATCTGTTTAATTTCCGTTTAAATCCGTTAAATTCTTTTTTTTTTTTTTTTGATTTTCAAATTTCAAAATTTGAATTTCAGCGCCACTTTTTCCGTTTTTTTCCGTTAAAATCGTTAAAACCCGTTTAATTCCGTTTTTTTTCCATTTTTGCCCCTGACCGTTTCAATCCGTTTTAACGGCCGTTTAAACGGTAACACCCCCAGTCCGTTTAAGCGTTAAAACGGCCTCCTTTAAACCTTGGTTAATAGTAATACTTGGTCTACCGTCCTGCAATAATGATGCGATGGGGCCCACAACTTCATGAAATATTTGCTGTCAAATCATGTGAACCCCCTCTTCGTGTATGGATAGACGGTCCTTGTTTCGGGGCTCACTGAATCTGTGAACGTTTATCCCATTTATTTGTGGACCTATACCCAAAAATCAGTCTGATCTGTGATTTCTGACCATTGAATTTGTTTCATTTTCACCATGGGCTTAGAACACATCCATAAAAATGAGTTCATTACAAACAAATTTTTAATTATTTCAGAACTTTACTTTTAAATCAACAACTTCGTTTAGAAGTTATTTTTTTTACTTCCACTGTGTGCCAAACGGACCCCATCTGCTTACAAAAAACGCCCCGAATTCACTCACCTATTTTGCTTCTTCTTTAAAAACGCCCTTAATTCACTTTCGTTCGGTCTTTTTATCCCTCATTTCATTTTTTAGGCAGCTTCAAGTTCAACTACGGGAGCCTGGCTAAAAATCATAGTCCCGTGGGTTGGGCAACGGGCCTGACCCGCCAAACCATGTTGACTGGCCAGGCTGCGGGCTGAACCTCAAAGCCCAAGCCCGACTCTGATACTTAGCAGGCCGGGCTGGGCTGACCAATGGGCCAAGCCGGTCCCGAAATAAACGGAGTGGGTCACAGGGCGTCGCGGGCCAAATTCGCCCCCTCTAAACTAGTCTTCCAGAACTGGATAAAACTTTGATGACGGGCCCTGTCATCGAAGGAGATGACAGGGCAGCAGATCTCGTGTATTTTGTACGGACTACTCACGTCTACCTCACCACACACGTACCCAGGAGGTGAGTACTTGAGTGCTTTTTGCCAAAACACTCACCTGTGTACGTGTGCGGTGAGGCTGAGGTGGTCCAACTGTACAAAATCCAGGTGCCGTGATCTGCTGCCCTGTCATCTCCTTCGATGACAGGGCCCTGTCATCGAAGTTTTACTCTCCAGAACTACTTTTGGGGCTGAAACTTTCCTATATTGCCGCTTCTTCAAGGTGCACCTTCCACTAGTGTTCTATTTATTTATTTTGAGAAAAATATAAAAAAGATACATCTTTGACTAACTTCTATTTTTTAATTAATTAAGAGTTCCCTGCTGTTTTGTATGACGTGCACAAGTCCGAATTCAAGTCGTTTACGAGTTATCCTAATCAACTTATTGAAAGAATTGTGAAATGACACGTGTATGACTCAGATGTTTAAGAATTATTCACTCGAATGGGGATTTTCTTCTTAATCATGGTTCACTGCCATCGCACGGTGCACATGTCATGTGGTGCTTTACTGCAAGAACCACTTAGGTGGTGGTGGGACCACAAATGGGCATCTTCGGGAATTATCAGATGAGCTTGTCCCTTTGTTCATTAATAGCGATTAAGCAACTTACCTGTTATCAATAAACCCAAAACGTCGTTGTTATTTACGACCTTTTACCTTACCTCTGCATCAGTTTCTTATCTTCTATATCCAGGACACGTGTCACGGGTTCCATAAGTTACTTTCACCCGGTCACGCAACTCTTCTGTTAAACCCCTCACGTGTAATCTCTTTTCGTGCCAAAGCAACCGCCAAATCAGGCCAACCGTCTGGACACAAACGCCACAAACGCCCTCCTTTTTTTCTCACTTGTTTAACTTTAAATCCCCAAGATCTCTATTCACAATATCCACAAATCTCCCAAAGAAAAATTAAAAGGATATCCCTATCCTACCCGAAGATGAAAACTAAGAAGTAGGGCGCATCCTAGAACCTTACCTACCCCACTATTTAAGTACTACGAGATACACCTCATTGAGTACAAGGACACGGGAGAGTTCATCGCCGGCGCACCGTAGACTCTTGGGTGATCGCTCTCCAGCCCATAATCCATCATTGGACGGTACTCCAAAGTTTCATCATGATCATACACGAAATCAGGGATCTCGATCTCATTTCTCCTGATGTGGTCCCACAGAAACTGCAGCCTGTTCACGTATTTAAGCTTCCCGTAGAACCTATTAAAAAAAAGAAAGAACATAAAACGTAGAGTTACTAACTTGCGCCGTGGATTCAACTTTCCACCGGATTTCAAAATAAATCACGAAATTAAATTTAGAGCGTTTTTCGATTCCGCTGAACTGGTAGATGCCAATAATTGCCATAACGGAACCCCAATATTTTGTCAGTATGTAAAAGCTAAGATGCGCAGGAGATCCTTACCCTCCACTGAACATAAAACGACCAAAAGTGGCGAGGAAGAGCCTGGCCTGTAAACCAGGGTGAACGAAATAGACAGCCTCAAGATTCTCTTTAATGGAGATCGGGAGCGCTTCATAGATTAATCGTAGAGCGGAGATTCCAGGAAAGTTTTCACTTCGTTCAACATTGGTGTGCACGTACACCACAGAAAAAGGGCGTTCACCTAACAGAGGGAAGATCTTCTCCTCCAAATACTTCTTCAGAACCTCGCTACTCAGAACCCGAGCTGAAAAAAAAAGATAAAATGAAATCCATTAAGATTCAAGAACCAAAAAAAAAAAAAAAAATTGAGAAAAACATAAAGAGATATAGAAGAAATCTTACCAGGCAAGAACTTCCCTATTACGCGAAGTATCTTTCGGCCACGTTTGTCTCTGCCTTGGATCTTAAAAATCTCTAATTTCTCGATGAGTTGTTCTTGCTCGGAAAGAGAATTACAGGTGAAGGTATGCATGACTAATACGTTAGATGAAAACTAAGCTAAAGATGGAGAAGCGGCTTCTGCTAAAGTTAGAGGTGGTTTGACAGGAGAAGATAAAGAAAGGGCAAAGAGAGTTGAGACAGAATGGTATGGTTGGTGAGGAAGAGAGGAAATTGTGAGGGGTTGTTTATATAGGAGTGAACGGCGCTTTTCCGGTTGGCTGGATAATAATGTGGAAATTAGAGAAATTCAAGAGCATATTCCCAGCATCTTCCTTTTTGGACCAAGGTGAATCTGACTCAACAGCGGTGATTTTCTGACACGTATGGGTCCCCACCGCCCTTACCTAAGTTTAGTTTCCACGTAATTGACGGTCCGATTTCAATGGCTCCAAAACGGTTTGTTGGAACGGTGGAGATTGGGGATGGGCTTCGGATAATTACTGCCAATACCAGAGTAACGGCAAAGGGAAGTGCCATGCATTCAGGAGTCAGGACAAGATTTATCACCTTATCTGTAGTTCTGATCTATATGTATTCGGGGCGGCATGAGTGATTGTAGGGGTGTTGTTGGAAGAACTGACACACCATTAGAGACAACTGACATGTCTGGATGTTTCGCCCATCCCTAGATGTACCTACATACAAAAAAAAAAGATCAGTCTGATTAGTAATTTCGAAGCATTTGATTGGAGTCGTTTTCATTGGTTGATTTTTAACCATGGAATTTGAGCATTATTTGGAGTACTATGATCCAAAGGTTTGAAATCACTAATCAGGCTGATATTTGGTATGTAGGTCCATAAACGGATGGGCCAAACATCCATACGGTTGATGATCACTAAGAGTATGCCACGTGGCTCATACTGTGGTCCCCCGTTGGCATGTTGAACAACCAATAAGGTGAGCCCCACATGAAGATGAGTTAATAGGGTTTATTTTTTTGTGAGGATGATTTCCTTACCAAAAATAATCAATTTCTAAAACTTCTAACCCTATGTGGACTTAAATTTAAGGGTGAAAATGGACGGTCCAACGTTAATTTGACATCCATGATTAGAAGAATATTAGCACCAAAAATCAACCATTAACTCATTTGAATGTGGACCCCACGGCCATAAGTCATTATACTAGCTAGTCACGAAAGCGTGAGTCAACAATTCCCAGCCTATCCTACCACGTCACAAAATAAATAAATAACTAAAAGGTGGACTTTTTCAACCTCTAAGCCCTACACCGGCGGGGCCATGGTCACCCATGATTTATGAATGTAGTTATTGAGTAGGATACATCTACATTGTAAGTACAACAGACAAAAAAAGGACTCTCTATACAAACATGACATGATCAGATGATCTTAGTCGTCCAATACTTGAACTTGGAGATCACTTATTGATGGCTGTCAATGAATCGGGACGCCTCGTTCATAGAATCTGACCCGATACAATATCTCATGACGTATATTAATAACTGTTTTTATATGCTTAAAATCAAATTCAAGAGGTTTATCAATCAAAGACTCAATGTTAAGTCACCCTGATCTGGGGCTTGGATCTAGGGATTGTGATATTGGATTTTGTCTCGATCAACCCTACGGGCCTACATGACTCTACTCTTATGTATAGGATCGAATGACCAATTGAATGGTTTCGGTCCCGACATAGTTTAAAATAACACCGTTTTAACGGACCAAAGCCCAGTATGTTATGAACTGTATTGATGCTTAGAAAATAACAACGGTTATTTTCTGAAAAATTATAAAAAAAAGCCGTTATTTACATTATTTTTCCATTTTTTTTGTTTCTGAAATTCAGGGTTTAAATTTCAGCACAAATTTTTTTATTATTTTCCCATTTTTGTCACTATCCGTTACAATTCATTTTAACGGAAAAAAACAGTAAAGCGCCCAGTCCGTTATACCGTTATATTGGCCTCTTTTAAACCTTAGGTCCTGATACCCTTTATCTGGACAAAATATTTATCGTCCCTGGGGACTTCAAAATTTAACGAATGCCACGTCAAATTAACTTTAGTGCCTACTGACCTTATGGATGTTTAATCCATGGTTTTAAAAATTGCCATTTAAATGGTTTTAACGGCCGTTTAAACATTAACGTCCCAAGCTCGTTTCCGTTAAAACCATTTAAACACTGACACTTTGAATTTAATGGTCGTTAAATTCTAGAAAATTTTGTGAAAAAAAATGGCCGTTAAATCTGTTAAATTCCGTTAACATCCATTAAATTCTGTTTTTTTTTTTTTTTTTTAATTTTCAAATTTTGAATTTCAGTGCCATTTGTTTCCATCTTTTCAGTCAAATTCCGTTAAAATCTGTTAAAATCCGTTAAATTCTATTTTTTCTATTTTTGCCCATGGCTGTTTCAATCAGTTTTAACGCCCCTAGTCCGTTAAACTGTTAAAACGACCTACTTTAAACCTTATTTTAATCACCCTCTTTGTTGACCTATATACCAAAAACCAGCTTATCGAAAATTTCTAAAAGTCATATTTTAGCATAAAAAAAATCCTCGACTGACAAAAATTACTTATTCATATGCTAAATCCACCGGATAGAAATCACCAGTTAAACTTTTTATCTTTTAGGTTTAGATACCTCAAGTAGTGGACCAAAAATTCATAAGGTCATTGGTCCATAAAGAATACTCTACGTGACACTTAGGGAGGGGGACTTCAAACTCTAGGGGACATCAAAGATAAAACCAAAATCAATAAAAGAAAGGGTCGGGATTAGGGGACAACCATTTTTGACAACTATTTGGCGGACCCACATAGAAGATGAATCAATGGCTGATTTTCGGCAATGATGATATCTATAGTGAGGAGATCATCCTCACAAAAATTCAAACTATTCTGATATTCGTAGACTGGTTTAGAAGTTGAAGAATTATGGACCATCTATTTTTTCCGTGTAACTTGAAAACCACATTTAATGGGGTTATAAATTTCAGAATGAGCTGATTTTTTTGGGGTGATCTATATGGTAAAGAAATCATCTCACAAAACATCAGCCATTGATTCATCTTCTATGTGGGCCCACCAAAATGGTTGTCCCCCTATTCTGACCCTAAAAGAAAAGAGAGCATGAGTGTCCAAGATTAGCTTTAGACTAGTTTTTAAGTAGGGTCATTCGGAAAAAGGAGGAAACTACGCTTTCAAATCACTAAAAAGAGATATTTGGCATCTCAAGGTGAAAAGACTTTTATATTTTTGTATTGACATATTCTTATCAACTGGGAACATTCATTTTCATTGCAAGGGATGATTTAAAATGGCAAAGTCATGATGGACCATACAATCGGCACATTGTCCTCAATGGACCTTCCAATCACTCCATTTAATAATGGATACAGACCATCCAATAGGTGGGCCATCTCTTAGACAAATCTAGCACAAACAAACATTACAATTTGTACACTTTAAAAATCTAACCACAAAAAATCAAACCCGTTCTGGCCACATTTATAATATGGCTTTTTACCCCTGAAAATTTGGCTAAATTAGTAAGACCTCCTTATACTTTTTCGAAGTAAGGTCATTTGTCTGTCAACGTTTTTAACTAACACCAAACCATTTGGAGTTTAATTTGGTTTTGGGATAAAAAATTCCGGTCATTGTTGAAATGTTATGCTGGTTTAGCTTTAAAAGCCTGAATTTTACCAATTTTTTCATTTTATGCGGTCATTTAAAAAGTTTTTATTTCAGAAAAAATGAAAAATTCACCTGTTAAACATGAATAATATGTGTTTTATTCGTATATTACTAAATTTAGTGATTTTTTCTGATTTTTTTATTTTATTCGGCCCTATGAAACATTTCTTCAAAATCAAAACAAATTCTGGTATTAAAGGCATATAATACACGAATTTACTAACTAGGCACCAAACCCATCGACATTATTTGCACACCCCATTTCCTAGATGGTGGACTCCTGATCGAGGCACACCTCAAAAAGAGAGATTTCTCTCTAAAATTTGGCTTACCCGCAATGGACACTGACCACTTACAATATGAGCCACGTGGCACGTTTTTAGAAGATACTGACCATAGGTATGTTTGCCAACGCCTATAGGTGGACCTCAAAACCAAAAATCAGCTTGATTAGTGGTTTCTAAATGTTGAATTGGAGCCATTTTCATGGGTTGATTTTAAGTGTGGGAATTTGAGCATTATCGATTTTTGGGTACAGGATCAAAAGGTTTGAAATCGCTAATCAGGCTGATTTTTAGTTTGTAGGTCCACCTAGGGATTGGCCAAACATCCATACGATCAGTGCACTCTAATAAGGTGCCACGTGGCTCATATCATGGGTGGTCAGTGTCCATCACCGGTCAGCCAAGTTTTACTCGTTTGAGAGAGAGAGAGAGAGAGAGAGAGATCTTTTGGGGGTATGACCCGACCAGCTGTCCGCGCGCCGACGGGAAATGGGGTGTGCAAATATGAAAGTCAAGGCGGGTGAAGTATAAGGGGGCCTTAAAAATTTGCAGGGACTAAGGCTAAATTACGCTTGTAGTAGGTTCATTGGGGGTTGATGGAGATGGCCCACCACATAATTCCTATCAAACAAAAGAATTAAAGAGGACAGGGAGATAACTGTAAATGATGAAGTAAACGATAAGATATTTCAAAATCACCTCAATAATGGTTATGGTTTCTACAAAAGTGGGTGCGATAAAACCGGCCATAATTAATTTTCTATTTGCTTTTGTCAATTTCAAAACAAATGTTTGTCCCCACTATCTTGTCCTTCTCAAATTGGTGTTTCAGGGCCCCACGCTGTAAACATTGTGTACATGCGAAGGTTCCTCGAATTTGCGTGTGTAACGTGGCCTCAAGTCCTCCGCAAGTCCGCATAGGAGGAGTGGTTTATTATCTCTCTTTTATTTGAATGGTTTAATAGGTGGGCCCAAACTATCAGAGTACCATCTTAATGGTGGGCCATCGGTTGAATGAGCTAGTTAGGTTGGTGGGCTACGGTTACTACAGTTGGTGAAGAAGGTGTACGTAAAGAACATCTCCTCATCTAATAATGTAGAGGGCTAATGATTCCATATTCCCTTCCCCGGGGCATGACTGATGTAAATCCATCAATTTGTGGGGCCACCTCTTGGATGGACCATACCTCAAAATCCATACCAATCCGAAATGATGCCATGATGACGAAAAAAAACCCTCAAATCCGATGGCTAGAAATCACTAATAAGACTAATTGTTGATGTGTGGGTCACCAGGATGGACCAAAATAAGGTTTTAAATGGTCTGTTATAATGATATAACGGTCTCATAATGTTACCGTTATAACTCATTTAAAAAGGAAAATGCTGCCTCGCGTATAACCGTTCAAAAAATGTGATGTTGAGGGCCTTGAGGCCATTGAACACCATGGTTGAAAATCTCGGGATCGTAGGCTGGATCGTGAGGATTTTTCATGAACAGTGCATCTCGGGAAATTACCCTATTTCGGGATCGAATCGATAGCCACCGGATCGGGATTCAAGAGATAAACTGGATCAAAGAGATCCACGGTCTACGAGACAACAACCGCAAAAAGTAAAATAGTTGTTGCCTCGTGGACAGTGGATCTCTTGAATCCAACGGTCAATGGCCTTAACCGCACATATTTTTTGTCCGGTTACGTGTGGCAGCACGACTCTCTAAAAAAAAAAAAAAATTAGTTTGAGACCTATAAATATACAACCCAAACTCGTGGCTGTCGTCTCTAGGTCCACACCACTAGATGGTCATCGGATTCCTATTACCAGGATATTAATGGCATCACTTTCCTTGAACAGTTGGGGTAAACGTGTGGATTGGACATTCAAATTTTTGTATCGGAAACAAAATATCTCTTAACATATTTACTTGCCAATGGTTTTGCATAATTCTGTACGTGGTGTTTGGATGCAAGGATACAAGAGGCATTCGCAAACTAGTTCTTCCCGTCTTGGACAAGGCCCCTCCAAGACCAAATAAAGTTATCCTCTGTTCACAAAGGAGAGAAACAAATAAAGTTAATTTTTGGACAAGCGAACTTCAATTAGGATAAAGTATTAGTATATCCTTGTGTCCAAACACCTCTTTACAGTTTACTCATACAACGGCTGTTAGTTGGAAAACCATGAGCGGAGTATAAGAAAGTAAAGAAGACGAGGGTCTCATCGGGAAGAGGTCCCACGTTAGCATTCTCTGAAGCTCCACAACAGTTAAAAGCGATCCCAACGTCTTGGTCGGCGAACATATATGCCGCTTGGAATGCTCGTTGGAAGGGGACAAACTACAGGAGTAACAGTGATCCACGCCGCTTGAAAATTTTAAAGTAATCGTCTAATGGAAACCGAATGAGGCATGTAAAATAAGAGCAATACTCAAGACAAATAGAACGACGAACCGATGAAGCCATCCAGTCATCGTATACGTGGACTCGCGTGCATAAACTGCTCTCTGCATCATACGGGCGATCCTAACCATCCGAACAATGCTTTTTAGTCACCCATATGATCTTGAACATGTACGAACTCTATACAGTATGGTTTGGATCATTTTGACTTGTCAAATTTCGCGTACTGTACCCAATCCAAATAGTGGCCCATCATATCGAACGAGTTGACAGGTACCGCAAAGGAGATCTCTTTTTCCAATCAGAGTCGTGCAATCCCACGCTTAACCGGAACCATCGGATTCCAGAAATACACAGTTACCGTCTGTAAAGGTAAAATAATCAATTCATTTCAGGTATTTTTTTATATCATGGGTATCCGGGCTTCTTAGAGCACCCGACTTGTCCTACTGGGCACACGTATGTCACCCCTTCCGCACGTACTACGTATACTGGGATAAATCCCAGGAGTGGTCCCAAAGGGGGATTCGATCTGCGCCCAACCTTCGAGTAAAACTTCTTTCACGACGTTGTGAGTCGTGACAGATGCTTCAGTCCGACTGTCACAACGAACAATACGTGCCACGTGGCACACTCATAGTTTACGCTGGCCGTATGGATGTTTGGCCAGTCCCTCGGTGGACCTGTAAACAAAAAATCAACGGGATTAGTGATTTCTAAACGATTCGATGATTGAAGTTATTTTCTTGGGTTGATTTTAAAGGAAATAATTTGAGCGTTATTTGGGTGCAAAGCAAAGATCCAAAGGCAGTAAATCACTAATCAGGTTGATTTTTGGTTTGCAGGACTACCGAGGGACTGGCCAAACATCCATACCGTCAATAGGCCCTAAGAGTTTGCAAGAGCTTAGCAACCACTTGCACGCCTCCAACCAATCACGTGCAATCCCAAAACCATGGCAAGTAGAACCAAGCAGGACCTCAGAGACCACTGACCTTATAGTTGTTTAGCCCATCCCTAGTTAAACATACATGCAGAAATTCATCTTGTTTAGTAATTTCTATTCATTGGATTAGAGTCTGTTTCATGGTTTATTTTTAGCCATGCATTTGTAGCAGTATTTGGGGCACTCAGATTTAAAGGTTAAAAATCACTAATCAAGCCGATTTTTGTTACTTAAGTCCATCTAAGGATGGGCCAAGCATCTATGTGATAAAACCCTTTATACTTTCAAACTTTAGACTTATTCCCTTGACCCAGTTTAACCATCGTTTGACTAACGTTAAAACGTGACTCAGCATTATCCTGTACTTGAATTGGGGTCTCAAACTTTTATAAAACTCCTCTATATAACTAGTGACTGGTTGTCTCCCCACTTATCCACATCTTTTATAGGCTTCAATCAAGAAGGGCTGAGATCTTATCACCAACTGAACGGTGGATCTCAGCCACTCACACCTGATTTTGGCAAATGCTTTGTCAATGAGTGCCGTGGCACAGGCCACCCATTAGTTTCCAACAAACGAAGGTTCCTCGAATCTGCATTTAGAAAGCAATTGATGGGTAACGTTACATCAAGTCCTTGGCATAAGAGCATAAGAGGAACGGCTACTCTTTTATTTGGATGGTTTAGTCGGTGGGCCCAAACCATAGCAGGTGTCAAATTTGTAAATCTTATCCATCTGATCCATTTTGTACATTGTTTACATGTGTCCATTTTGTACAACTTTTGTTGGGTACCATCCAATTGGTGGGCCATCGGTTGAATGGGCTATGTAATTGCCACTTGGACTATGAACCTACCAGACGACACGGGAATCCAAGCCAAGCCACCGACTAATGACTATGAGTCTATGATTAACATTTCTTTCATAGACGGTTTCAGTAACGAAGGACTTGCAATGAGTTTCGGTGGCGCTTGGACGCAAGGATATGAGAGGCATTCTCAAATTAGCGCTTTTTTGGGTACGGATTATATGCGCCAGGGACGCATTTGCAAAATAGAACGGCCCCACGGAGCTGTCCCCACGTCACCTCAATTTCAAAAAGTTCAAAAAAAAAAAAATGACTAACCCGAGTTGCCGTTGTGTTTGTTGACGTGTCACAATTTGAGTATGGCAGGTTCTGGGCCCCTCCACGATTAAATTTCGAGGACCCGCCTTTTGGTAATCCTCTGTTCAACAAAGGTGAGAAACGAATAAAGTTTATTTTTGGACATGTGCTTCAATTAGGCCGTGTTTGATTGCATGGAAAATTTTCCCCAGAAAATACATCTGGGATATGCCTTAAATGGCTGATTGATTGTAACTGAGAACACATATTTTAATCAGGTAAGAAAATAAAGGTGTATTTTGAGGTGGAAATGAATTCTCACCAATCCGGATGGGAAATGAATTCTGGGCTTAGAAGGAAAATTATCCAGATTTAAATGGCTTGTTAGGGAAAATTATACAGATTTATACTGCCTATCTAACAATGAATAGTTGTGTTTTCCTAAGAAAAATGCAATTTTCCCACTTGGTAATCTAACACGGCCTTAGGATGACGTATATCCTTGTTCCCAAACACCCCTTACATTGAGCCTCTGAATTTTTAGAACATAACTTACAACTTTTTCATTAGAATTCGAACTACGTACCAGGCAATCTTGGTCGTCGGATGGGGACAAACCGACAAACCACCAAAGTAACGGTAAAATGGTGATGCATGCTTTTTGAATTTTTAAAGTAACTTTTCTGTTGCCTAGCCGAAAAAAATAGTAGGTTTTCTGATGGAAACAAAAGTTGGCTTATGACAAATAATCGAGACAACAGGACGAAGCTATCCTCGTTAAATCATGCGCTACACGGGAATGTTGATCCTGGCCATCCTAGCATGGTTCAAATCAAGGTTTAAAAGGGACCATTATAACGGTATAACGGACTGGAGGTATTACCATCTTTCCGTTATAATGGCTGTTATAATGGATCGTAACACATGTTCTTAGTGGACACTGACCGTATGGATGTTTGGGCACTCACTAGGTGGACCTACACACCAAAAATAAACATCATCAGTGGTTTATAAGCATTGGATTGAAAAGTTATTTTCATGGGTTGATTTTAACCGTAGGAATTTGAGCATTATTTAAGTGAAGACCATGCTTGAACATATAGCGGATGGTCATATGAGCCAATCGGGCTATATCAGCCCATTAACACTCCTATTAATAAATATTCTTTATTTTGTTTATCTTGTTTATGCATACAGTAATTTTTAGGAAAATGCTGCTCCGGGCATCCCGGCAAAAAAGTAAATTGTTGAACTTATTGACCATTGGATGCAGAATATCCACGGTCCACGAGGTAAGGTAGCAACTGCAAAGGATAAAAGTGTCCTGCTACCACACGGATTACCAGACAAAAATATGTAAGGTTGAGGCCATTGACCGTGGGTGGGCTACAAGAGATCCATCGTCCACGCGGCAACAACTATTTTATCCTTTGCATTGCTGCCTCGTAGACCATGGATCTCTTGATTCCAACGGCCAATAGCCTCAACCGAACACTTTTTCGACCAGTTATCTGTGGGATAGCATTTTCCACGTGGATCAAACATCCATTAGGTCAGTGGGCCCTAAAGAGTACTCCACATGGCATTTTGGGAGGGAGACTTTAAAAGTTAGGGCTCCAACTTTGAAATGGACCACAATTTTCGATTCACTGACATTCTAGGGGTACTTGTCCAGTGGCAGCGGCAGGGGAACTTTTTAATGTTTGGTCCATCCCTCAGGGACCACAGTATGAGCCATGTGCATCACTCTAGTTGACCACCCATATACTTGAATGTTTGGCACATCCCTAAGTGGAACTACATACTAAAAATCCATCTCATTAGTGGTTTCTAACCATTGGATCTGAGTACCCCAAATAATGCTCGAATCCAATGATTAAAAATATTCCCATGAAAAAGAATCAAATCCATTCGTCGTCAAAGAGTTACTAAAAAAACAAAAAAGGTTCTGGAGCATGGAGAATAATTTAAAAAGTTGATGGGCTTTGATTGCCCTTTCTATGTAGGAGTAATTGCAGCAAGTAAAAATGTCAACAATTATTGACATTGTAACTTGACTGTCCCTTGCCACCTTTGCCACCCTTGAACAAAATCCTGGCTTCGCAGCTGCCCCTACATATATGCAGGCCCTACTTGATTCACTGCGCTGGGATGCATTTTGCACAACAGTGTAGGGGTATCAACCGTCGGTTTCGGTTCGGTTCCTAAGGTGACCAGAACCGGAACAATCGGTTCCGGTTCTTTTCGGTTCCTTAATGGATCCAGTTCTCTAAGTGATGGATCCGGAACCGGAACCGATTATGTATTTATGTCGGTTCCAGTTCCAGTTCCGGTTCCGGGTATATTGGGCCAAATCTTGAGAATATAACAATATTTACACTATATTTATTTATTGGTACCGGTTCTTATCGGTTCGGTTCCGGTTTTTACCGGTTTCGGTTCCATATTAGGGTACCCAGAACCGGAACCATTATTGTCGGTTCGATTCCGGTTCCGGTTTCTTTTTAATCAGTTCCCAAAAATGTGGAACCGGAACTAATGTTTTCGGTTCCGGTTAAACGGGTAAAATTGACACCCCTACAGTAGTGCAAATGCAGTGAGTTGCATTGCAGTCACTTACCACAGTTTTTGGGCTGCACGTGCTTGCATCCATTTTCTTACAGAGTTTGCAAGGGCTTGACAACCACTTGCACACCAGATCATTTGCAAGCCCCAGCCAATCACTTGTAATCCTAAAACTGTAGCAAGTGGGTTCACTGCATCCGATTTGCATTGAACTAAGCATGCCTCAACTTCATTACAAGCATATTGAAACATAAGAAGTTTCCACCTCAACCAATTCCTTGTATACTCTTCTCATTAGAAATGGTGCGACCCCTTCAACCACAAAGGCCTCTACACCACCTCAACAATCTATAATGAGTAAACCTTTGATGAAACCTGCAGTCAGCAACACCATTGATTGCAGCCAATATGAGCTACGTGGCACAACTCCTTTGGATCTTTGTACCCAAATAATGCTCAAATTCCTACAGTTAAAATCAACCCATGAAAATAACTTCAATCAAATGCTTAGAAATCATAGATCGGGTTTATTTTTGGTTTGTAGATCCACACCTAGTGATTGGCCAAACATCCATACGGTTAGTGTCCTCTTAAGAATGTGCCACGTGGCTCATATTGGTGTCAGCAAATGTTTACTGCATTCATTTCACTGATATGAGATCCTCATCGTCATAAGCCTTTTTCCCAACTGTATGGGGTCAGCTATACAAAAGTTGTTTCTCCATTCTGGATAAAGGTTCATGGAATGATTTGGCAAAATTTTCACAAATACCAACCTGACATTATCTCCTCCATCTAGTCTGTGACCGACGATGTAGTGTAAAGCACTTCATTAGCAGAGTTATTTCACTGATCTAAGATAGATTAGAAAATTTTTGGTGTCCTCTGCTACATCTAACTATACGGTGTAAGATTTTTTGAGATCACAAAAAATATATGGCGAGCTGGCTTTTTTTATTGGAAAAATTACTTTTAAGTCCATATTTACAAAAATACCAACCATTAAGTCCCCTCTATAAAACTATGGACGCTTTAGTTTAATTGTCTGCCCATTAAGGCCTTTTTTTTTAAAATGCCCATACTACCCTCTAGTTAATGTCAGTTTGAATTGATAGCATCAATTTGATTTGAGGTTTGACTGACGCACAATACTGTACGTCAGTTTTGTTCAGCTCTTTCCTCAAATTTCTTGCTCTACAGCTTTTTTCCCTTCATTTTCTTGCTCAACAACTCTTTCCCTCTATTTCCTTCCTCTATAGCTCTTTGCAACTCACTTATACTCCATCCAAGGTGAAGAAAGACGAAAGTGATTCCAATTTAAAAGATTTTCTTTCAGTCATCTATTTTATAATATCGCAGTTATCTTCCGCAGCTCTTTGCAGCTTCTCTATGTGCCATTGAAGACGAATAAAGAAAGCAACGCTGGTTTCAAGGGTTAGTTAAAGAAAGAAGAATGTGAAGAAGGAACAAAGAAGAAGATGGTTATCACTTTCATTTTCGTTAAGCAAGAATCTTGAAGGAAGAAGATGATTATCACTTTTATTTTTGTTAAGCAAGAATCGTCTATCAAATTTTAGTAATGAAATTCACGAAATTGGTTGAACCAAGACCATTTTTCCCAAATTGATTGAATCAGTACCATTTTCACTTAATTGGTTGACCCAGTACCATTTTCACGATGTTTGTCTCTGTTTCTAGTTTGAGTATTGAGCTCAACTTAGTTGAAACACTAACACAGTTGGACTATAACGAAAAGATGATGAGAAAATGCATCTCAACGAAGAAGAACTCGTGTAACAATGGTGGAAACAAACATTTTTTTTTTCTAAAAAACCGTTCAACTTGGTTGAACCAGTACGTTTTCATAAAGTCGATATTTATTCCTAGATTGAGTATTAAACTCAACTCGATTGAACTAGTAATACAGTGAGACAATAATGAAGAGATAATGCCAAAAAATCTCTACAAAAGGAACTCTTGTAACAATGGTGAAACATTTTTTTTTTTTTCAAAGAAACCGCTCAACTTGGTTGAACCAGTACCATTTTCATGAAGCCTATATTCGTTTTCAATTTGAATTTGAGCACAACTTAGTTGAATCACTAACAAAATTAGATGATAATTAAGAGAGGATGGGAAAATGCACAACGAAGAGAACCCCTGTAACAATAGTGAAACAGACAAAATTATGTCAAAGGAATCGCTCAACTTGGTCGAACCAGTACCATTTTCACGAAGTTGACATTTCGTTTTCAATTTAAATACTAAATCTTAAAACCAACAAGTAAAGCTTCATCTCTCTGACTGTTTCTCTTTTATAAGGCATGTTTGAAACTCCGTTTCACTCTCAATACCTTCTCTATTTCTCTAACCACTTTTAAGTCAGTATTTCATTTCAAGTTTGAGTATTGAGCTCAAACTGGTTGAACCAATAACAATTGTGAAACGGATGTCAAAAGTATTTCAAAGAGATTAAGTCTTTAAGCGTCGTGAACGATGAATTTTACCTTTGTCAGTCAAGGATGAGGGCATTGTCATCTTTTCATTATGATTTTAAATATATTTAACAGTAAAAATAATCAAATAAGACTTATTGGTCCATATTTTTTTAAAGCAATATTAATTGGAACCGAAAATTTTCCTACGGCTTGAATGGTCGAGTCATGCGTAGACTACGGACTTTGTGATACTTTTCATTTTTTTTATTATTATTTCTCTTCTCAAATTGAGTGGGCCCACCTCCCATATGTATGTGGTGATCTGTAAAGGTTCCAACACCCCGATTTGAAGTAGCACTAACATCTTCAGTTAATTATCTGATCACGAATAAGAAAGCACCACATGTACCTAAAAAACCTACAGACCTTGGCCATTGATTCTCCCTCTATTGATTTTTATATTTTGTTTCTTAAAAAAAAAATGATGGTCTCTCTCGTTCCACGTTTCACCCTCTTGTTCGTGTCCAACTATAGGTTACTACGCTTAAAGGAGATTATTTTGCATCACAATACGTGACCAAATATTACTTTTCAGAGGAATATCTCAGCCAAGTAAAAAAAATCGAGACAAACTCCGAAACGAAATGAAACATTCACGAGAATTGAAAAAATGGTGAAATAATGAAATTTCCGAAACAATACGAAATATTCTCAAAATCACGAAATCATATTTTATATCTGTTTTTTTATTTTTATTTTTTATTGTATCGTAATGTCTCAGTTTATCTCGACGAAACAAATCGAAACATTACGAAACAAAACGAAACGAAATATATGAGACATTGCAACAAAATGCAATACCTTGTTACAAATGCAGCAAACAAACTCATTTATCTATCTCTTTAAATAACAGATTCGAATCATTTTCGGGACCCATTACTCTAAATTATACTTAGGTTTGGTGTTGACTTGTTTATAATTAAATTATTTCATGCGCAAGCAAATACCTAACATCCTTGTCTTATTGCATGGTTGTTACACAAACAAGTAATTAAAATTAAAAAAAAAAAAAAAAAAATCAACAGTTCAACGCATATTAAGGTGGATACGTTCAGGTTGCACTTAACATGAACGAAGACAGAAGAAAAGGAAGAGCGGAGACATGGGAGGTGGATGGATTCTTTTCTGTATCTTGTGTTTCGGTTTCCTCCATACCCATGTTTCTGCTTGGAAAGCTACATGCCATGATCCTTACTACGGAATGTGCTATGGCATCCCTCAGGCCTGTCCTCCCGGTTGTCCCCGACTATGTGAAGTAAATTGCAGGCTCTGCAAACCTTATTGTGGTAAGCTTTTTTCTCTTGCTTCATTCTCTTTTTTTTTTTATCCATGGGTGAATTCAGTAAATGGGTTTTTTGAATTTGGAATGATTTTGCTACACCACAGCTTGTGATAGACCAGGAGCTGTGTGTCAAGACCCTCGTTTCATCGGCGGCGATGGTGTCATGTTCTACTTCCATGGAAAGAAGGACAAGGACTTCTGCCTGGTCTCGGATTCTGACGTCCACATCAATGCTCACTTCATTGGCAAGAGAAGCAAGAAGGGGAGGGACTTCACGTGGGTTCAATCGATCGGCGTCTTGTTCGGGTCCCACCAGCTCTATTTGGGTGCACTCAAAGTTGCCAAGTGGCAGGATACCATCGACAACATGCTGATTAAATTGGATGGAAAGGAAATCATGGTTCACTCCGGCGACGGCAAGGTATGGCGGTCACCAGATGCAGGTTTGAGTATCCGACGGCGAGCCGAGGCTAATGTGGTAACAGTAGAAGTGCCGGGGTTGTTTGAGATAGCGGCACGTGTGGTTCCCATTACTCCAGATGAATCAAAGGTACACGGATATGATGTGACAGAGGAGGATTGCTTCGCACATTTGGAGCTCAACTTCAAGTTTAACTCGCTGAGTTCAAGGGTGAATGGGGTGCTGGGACAGACCTACAGACCAAGTTATCGCAGCCGGGTCAAGATGGCATCACCCATGCCAATCATGGGAGGCGCAGAGAAGTTTGCGTCCTCACATATCTTCGCTACAGATTGTGCAGTTGCAAACTTTGGGCTGAAAATGGAGGCCGATGGTGGGGAACATCTCAGTGTGTCATGTGGAAGTGGTAATGGTGGGGAGGGGATTGTCTGCAGAAGGTAAAGGGGAAGAAAAGAGTCCAACATCTACTTTGTAATAATAAGTAAAAATAGTTGGGAGACTTTGATGCCTGTTTGAAATTTGAAAACAGCCACAGCAAGAAGCTGTGTGTTATCATAAAATTATACAGTAATGCTAGCAAGCAACGCCCAAAAGAGTTGCGCCGATGCAACCACATAAAAAGGCAAGGAAATCCTTCCACTCCGCTTGAGGGCACAGTAATGGTCACCCTACAATTACAGTCTAATTTGTACATAATCCGCTAAAGAGGGTTACCAAGAATCTCAACAAGAGCACAATCCATTGGCAAAATGGTGAAACCGTTATGAATCTCGAATAACGATTGTTTGCTTCGAATAACGATTGTTTGGAACTTTTGGAATTCCAGCAGCATAACTAATGGATTGACCAAAGCAATGAACCTTTCGTTGTCATCATCCATTGTTCAAATTCAAACACTCCAACGAGTCAAAAAGTAAACGTATGTTATTTATACTAAGGGGAAATGTTGTCCATCTAACGATCTTATTCAATTTATATGTGCTTATTTATGCATGGATCTGATCTCGACTGTACAATTGCTCAGCTACTTGGAGTGGGCCATAACCAAATATACAGATGACTGATGACTGATCAGCGCAAGCCAATTGTGATGTAATCAAATGGTTCTCCTGATACTATTCAAAATCTAATAGTTGGTACTGCTATATAGATGATGACCATCGGTTGCTATGTAATTTTGATTTGGAATGGTCCAAAATTCATAAAACCTAATCAATTAATCAAGACCCTCACAAAAGAACATTCCAAAACCATAAGATCTAAATTGTATTATTCATGGTGATTGAATCCTGACCATTCAAATGATCACGACCTCTTCGATCCAACACAAGCCTGAACCTACGTCTATTGTCCTACCTCTGTCCCAACAAGAATAAGAAACCAATAAATCAAACATTGCAGAATCACGTATCCACAATTATTTACTAAATTGTACCTATCAAAAAGAAATTATTATCTAAATTGTACTCTAGAATGCGTGAAGACCATTTAATCAGTTCATTTCTCAACTACATGAAGGGTCCCTTCCTTCTGACAGCCCATATCAAAGGGTATTTGTTCAAAAAGAAAACTTCAGATTCTAACAAGGCAAAACTAAGAGAAGAAATAAAAACTTGCTCTTACTGGAGTTTTCTGGCATCCTTGGAAATCTTGTTCTCTAACCAAATGAAAACCGGAGAGAATCTTTGGTGATGGATTACCCTGATGAGAACCCAAGTGTTTGCAGCCAAGAACAATAGGCTTGCCAGCCACAGCTGGACGAAGACATTCTTGCCTTTGAATTCAAGCAGATAACCCCACATCAGCCAATGGATTTGAGCTCCCACCCACGCAAGAATGCAAAATAAACCTTCCCATCTAAGCTTCATATTGCTCCATGGCAGTATTAAAGGCAACAGGCAGAAGAACCACACAAAATACTGCGCTGTGATAACCTGTCAATGGACATGTATCATATGAAATGATTTTTAATGCTTAATGAAGCTAAAGACCGAGGTTTTAAACCTTGTTCAATAAAATGAAAAATCTGTACAGCATCAATTGAATTTATGGGGTTCTCTTGACCACAATTTCGCAAAATACGTTAGCCTTCAGCAATAAACAAAAAAATGATCAGGAACTTACAAACCTTGTTAAATGCTACGAAGGCCACTGTCTGCGCGAAAAGGCAGAATGGGAGGTCCTGTGCAAAGCGTAAGATGAGAACCAGCTGCACCATCAACTGAGGCAAGAAGGAGATGAGCTTCTCTATCACCGAGAACTCTTGATCGTGATGAAGATATATATGATAAAAATATATGGAGAAGTTGTGTCTCGGGTCAGTACGGGTAAGATGATAGAAGAGTGCCTCATGCAAAAACTCCCATCCATAGAGATAAAAGGAAAGGCTAGTCCAAAAGAAAAACATAGTCCCAGAGAACAACCCAAATAATATCCTCTCTCTTGTTAGCATGCTTCTCAAAAGAAGCCATGGATCAGACAAATATGCAAGTCTTGAACTGCCAGAACTTTGGTGTGATTTTTGTTGACTAGGGATCCAATTCCTAAGGGTGGGCTTCTGACCAAATCGAAGGTTATGTGGATCAAGAACTAAGAGAATAGGAAGTGCATAGATTATTGGATAGATTCTAAAATGGACAACAAGCCCATACCAAAATGCTGCTTGTAACACATTCCCTGTAAACAGGAAACAGGACAATGTCAAGGAAGAAAAATAAGTGATTATAATTATATAAACTTTTGGTCCAGAAAATTGGAAAGCATAACATACATGTACATCTAACATAGGGTTTTAGTGATTCCCTTTTCCATAAAGGGCTTCCAGAATATGGCATCACATTATTCGTTCTTATTCTTATCACTAGGGATATGACATAACCGACCATACATCCCATTCATCTCTACTATAACATATAAATATGACAAAACACAAAAACCACATCTTTTTCTCATTAATGCCATCAATCAACCACCTCACATCTGTGCAACACTGGCAACCATCTAATCAAAATACTACTGTTTAAGGATGGTTCTCTTGAAGAGATTAAGATAAAACCCCAACTTTTCTAGAATAGATGGAAAGTTGGAAACATGGTAGGAATTTCTCTTACAATTAAATTGATTTTAAAATAAAGCCAATAACAGATAAACAAAAGCAACTTTGCAATTTTTTACTTGGGCAATGTAATGTCAAGAAGTGTTTGCTGAGGGTAGCCAGTTTGCAAGTCAAAAGTAATGAAGAGAAGGTTTGAACATATTAATAAAGCTTGATGATTATCACAGAAAACGAAAATTAAGTACTCTCATAGTCCTTGATCAGATGGGTTTCATCATTATTTATAAGTTTTAAATACTTTCTTCACCATTTCATGTAAATATAAAAACAACGAAATCCTTTTATTTTAAGAAGTTATGCATAAGGGAGTAGAACTTACACCATTCATGAGACAGATAATAATCCACAGAACTATGGCACAAACAATGGGCTCACAGTTTCCACGGGTTCCAATGGTGAATGTAAATGGATTGAAGAGCCACACTCCTACAGAAATGAGGCATAGATTCTCAGGAACCCCACGTAGCTTCAAAATGGTGCGAATAAACAATCCCACTAGCAAATCTGCAACACAAACACGTCATTCAGTTATTGGGTTTGTGGTTATTGGTTAAAGATGTGCATAGAAGGGTATTTCTCGTATGCTATTTAAAATCATCACCAAGTTCTGGTTGTAACAGAAAATAAAATAAAACCAGCTTCCAAGATTGGGTTCATGGGCAAATCAGTATTCCTTCTTAAATTGGGTACTAGGTGAACTATTCTATCATAGCTAAAACATGTACAGAAGATCCCACTAATCAAAAAGGTGTATATTACAGATCCCAAAAGCTGAAAACAAGCAAGCATTATAAAACATTTGAACCTGAAGCATCCCACAAATTTTGGTATGGATTAACAGGGTACACGGATTTTTGACACCACCAACTAATCATCCCATGCAAAGAGATGAAAGAATGGTAAAGCTGACACAAATTGCACAGATCAAGCAGTGTAATTGAATAAATAATCATAAAAACTAAGATTAGATCACACATAACACATACAAACTAAAAAAAAGTTTTAAAAGACAAAATTTAATCAAAAGTATAAGAGAAGACAAATCTTTGTGTACCTGAAACAGAGAAGAGAAGTTTCCCCCATGAGCGATGAATAATTGAATTTGGTACAAGCAGAAATGCAAGCAAAGGCGAATATCGATATGTAGATCTCTCATAAGGAGACTTTCCTGAAGCCACTAAAGCAGCAGCATCAGAGAAGACAAAGTAATCGACATCGGTGTATCTAACCTCCATATGGGTATCTTGCCATTCTCCATAAACAATGAAAAGGAGTCTAAGGACTGCCGAGAATAGAAGAAGCGAATGAAAATCAACCGATGCCATCGCTGCAAGAAATAGAATTGAGATGCATTGGTTTAGTAGTTATTTGAGAAGGTTTCCTTAAGGAAGTTAAAAGAATTTTAATTTTTCTTGCCACTTTTAGTTAATTAAATGGTGGTACAGTTGGGTATTGTCCGTTCAACAGTTACATGTACCATTGACCCAGACCATCCAATTGGTGGCTACTTCTTCTCAATTGAATCGAATAGCAAACTCTGGCAATATGAAATAGAGGTGCATTTCTCAATTTCTTCAACAAATTGCCCAAAAAAATGAGGTTGCAGTCCTATTTATGACGTAGCGATCCAACCCACTTTGTCAAATTGAGTGAAAAAACAAGATGAACAATCTTAAGCTGCAATTTCTCACAAATCGAAATCCATAACAAGCAAACAAATTGGAAACCCTAAACGCTAGTTACTACACATATGCCAATCATTTCTTCAACCCCGGGCGAGGAAATAAAAAAAAAATCCCCATCAAACCAAATCATGCTTTCTCTAGCATCGAAGAACATGGAAGAATTCAAGGAATTTATCATAGAAGAAATGGAAAATACCTGCCTGCTGTTGTTACGGAGCTTACTCTTTAGATGTGAACATGGTCGAGGGATTCGACGAGGCTCGTTGCCCCAAAGAATCAACACAAAGAGATTCGAACAATTTAAAACACAAAGGATGGTTTATTTCAATGATCGAATCTGCTGTGACAACTGACAAGGGGAGATATCGAGCGAGAGTACTTACCGATGCCTGAAGGTCGCAGCGTCGGCGGTCGCGAGTGTGGTTTTCTCAACCCGGATCGAGCCGTTCTATGATACGAGGTACTGTATAAAAACTTTGATACTGTAGTCCCTTAAATAGCTACGTGGCACTCTTTTTCGGGCCCACTGATTCGATGAATGTTTGGCCCACATTTTGGTTGACATACGCACTAAATATCAGCGTGATTGGCAATTTCTAGCCATTAGATTTAAGCACTTTTCATCCCGAGCTCATGAACAGATGTATATGGGTTGGTTCCAAAACCATGATAAAAAAGTATTCAAATCCAACGGGTAGGAATCACCAATAATGCTAATTTTTTGTATATAGCTCCATCAAAGTATGGCCAAACATTCGTAGGGCTAATGGAGTTGTCATTTTCGTCGCCACTGACCTCGAGAAAAAATCTGATGATGGGCGTCCATAATCAACGTTGATAACGGACCACAGTGTGAGCCACATGGCACACTATTAGAGGCCACTGACCACATGGATGGCCCATCCCTAGGTAGATGTACATAACAAAATTCAACTTGATTAGTGATTTCTAACCTTTGGATCTGAATACCTCAAATAATGCTCAAAATCCACAGTTAAAAGTAACCATGAAAAAGAATCTTATCCAACGGGTAGAAATTACTAAATCAGGATGAATTTTGGTACGTAGGATCACCTAAGGATGGGCCAAACATCCATATCCGTTGGCGAGCGGCTTCCATGTGCCAGGGCCGTACGGAGCAAGCAAAACGGACCTGCTCAGATTGTGACACGTCAGTAAATAGCTAAAATTACCGTGCACTTAAACACACAAACCCAACCCATGTTCGTCAGTTACGTTTGGGCACGGTTATATTTAGCTTTTGTGCTGATGTGGCACAACTTAAGCAGGGCCGTTTTGTTTGCTCCACACGACCCTGGCGCATGAAAGCCTTTCCCATATCGTTGGCACACTTAAGGTGCACGTGCGATGCACATGCCGTCCCGCCAGTAATAATAATGGTACGTTATTTGTTAAAAAACAATGTGCAAAATCGGGAAAAAAAAAAAAATTAACTCAACGGTGCAATGGCATTATTTTGTCTATTACTTATTTTACTATTATCCATATAATTTGAACAATAAATTTTAAAAAGTAATATGATATTGCGCACCCCCCCCCCCCCCCCACCCCCACCCCGACTATTTTCCTATGTTTGATTAGCACTTCCTTTGCATATGCAAATTTCAAAACTTTACGCACTGTTTACCGTTGGTTCATGTGCATATGCAAATGGTAAAAGATCAAAGATTGGATCTAGAAACAAATAAAGAACAAAGAAAATTTTGAAGCGGCAGGATGGTCTGGATTGGACATGTCAGCACGATGGGATTTTCGAAGCGGGGATCATGCGCCCAATGATCACACGCCACATATACTTGGGGTTTAAGATTTGGTTTAATTTTTTTTTTTTCTTTTTTGAAAAAGTAACCATAGACATAGGTGGCGAATGATTGCCGCTTCAAAAATCCCACTTCTTCGTGGAAGATCATTGCGTTCCTAACACCTTATGGTGGACAAATTTAGTATGCAAACATTGTCAGTCCTGTTGGATGTTCCTTGAAAAATGTGTTATTTCAATATTTTCAAAATTAAAAACACATTTTTCAAATGAGATGAGTGTTCAACGATGGATACTCTACATCCGGCATGTAACTTTGACAACACTAGTTTCAATCATCTAAGATTCGGATGCTGATCTGGACTGTTATCCTCAGCTGATTATTATGACTTTTGAAATAGACCCATCCATGAGGGGCTCACAAAATGAACGGTCCCAAGTGATATCCCAGTGGTCCACTTATCTTTACCATTATAAAGGGACTCAAAAGTTTCTCAAATGTTTGCAATTTTTCCGCCAACATTCCCTCCCAACTTTCTTCAATTTTCAACGAATGGACAAAAATACAAGCTATTTAAAGTTTGAGAATAGGTCGGGGCGCAATGATGCCTCTAATCATTGCCTTTACCAGATAGAACTCGTATGTAGGCTCTAGTCATCCTGCGCGAAACTTCAGAGGAAACCAACTACTAGTCTTTCGCCCCTATACTCAAGTCAGGCACGTCCTAGGCAGTGCACATGCATGACTTAAGGCAGTGCACATGCACGTCCTAGGCGGTGTACAGCATGACTTGGGCAGTGCCTAGGCATGACCTGGGCAGTATGGCCATAAAATTCTTTTCATATTTAATAGATGACCTAACTTATCACCTAATAAACCATTCCCACTCACCATCTTCTTCCTCTTTTAACTCCTAAACGTTTCCAAACATGCTTTACAAAACGGCCGTAACACCCCAAACCATTACGTTTTTTTCCCGTTATAATCACCCAAAACTGAAAAAATAGATATCCGTTATAATGGAAATAAAATCCATTATTTTGTAGCAGCATAAGGTGCCATCTGCACTCTCTGAAAACCAAAACGAATCTTTTGGGTAGAAAAATCATGAATTTATCTTTAGTACACTGAGAGTAGTGTACAAGTGCCCGATACACCATCCACAAGATCCGGTATATTCATCCAAAAAAAAATAAATGACCGGGTATAGCATATCCAAATGTCCCGTAACTTAATGTGGATAATGGATTGGGCACATGCATACTATATTTTCAATGTATTAAACATTAACTCAAAGTCATAACCATGTAACAGGGAACAGATAAATTATTTATATATCACAGATGCTGTAGCTACAGCATGCCTGCTGAGTCCAAAACTAATTAGTTTCAATTAAATACAAGTGTGGATACATATTTGTTCTCTCCGATGTACAAAAAAGGTAAGGTTACCACATAAATTAAGTAGCAGGTTGAATTGATGCGTAAAAAATAAATCCAACATGACTTACTTGGAAAATCCTATCGAACTTCTTCAACGTTGTTGGAGAGAAAATGGGCATCTCGTACGTATGGGGGAGGCTTGAGAGCTGTACATTCAGTTGCGACATTGGAATCTCATTAGGTTGGATTAAAATCTTCAAGAACAAATCCGGATGCTCGTGCAAGCTCTGAAAATTCTTGCTCTCCACTTAAAACCTGCAAGAAACACCCACTTTCACAAGATAGGACTCAAAAGATAACCCCCCCACAGTTCATGTTGCCTTCATCAATCTGGGCTTTTTTAATTGGTAGGGGCACCTATTTAATGGGGTCTTAGCCAAAAACAAAATAGCAATCATATCCATACTATAAACATAATTAATGGCTCTGGATCAAGTCTATAAATTTTCTGATCAGATATGATATTTTGGGCTGTGGCTTATCCAACAGGATTGACCAATGGGAAAAACTTATCTGCAACCTGCAACCGTTGCATGCTTTTATGAGTATGCAATTGCTGGAACAAGACACGTGGCTCTGTTAACTAAGTTGGTCCTTTAATGTGTTTATTTTTAAAAGAAATTAAATAAACAGTAACACATGTCTTGTTTTGGCAACATCTGTATACTTTTACAAGTATGCAACGATTGCAGATAAGTTTACTTTGCATGCATTAGAGGGACCATAAGTTGTTACAGAGGAAGGTGGTACCATGAATCATGAAACGTTAGAAACCACGATACATTTCCACTGCTTAAAATAATTGTTTCCATTTATCATGTGGTCGACACCCACCAATGCAGATAAATACCAGTGTAATTAATCTATTAACCAGGAAAGTAACCTGGTCAGAACCTTATACGTGGTAAATTACTGTCTATAAAAAAATAGAATTTATCCATATGCACAGCACATTGGTAGGGAGTCAGAACCCCAATGGTTACCACCTAGAAGGCTAGATCACCTAGGTCAAAAGTCAACCTGACAGATAAATCATCCAATCTATAGACCTTTTACCATATCTTTTAGACAACTCAAAAAGAAAGTGATAGATCAGAAGGTTGTGATCATCTGATCAGTTTGATTTTTGGCGTCTATAAGCCTAGGCACATACCCTAGCAGAAATCTTTCAGGAGAAGGTACTAGAATAGAAATTCTGCTGAAAATTGGAGACCAGTATATAAGAGGGATGGAGTGGTCAGATAAAATGAGCTTCCTAACCTGGCCATTTATCACCCAAGTTGGGAAACCATCAATGCCAGCATCTGCACATGCTTTGGCTATTTTGGTTCCTTTCCTAAATCCATCTGGGAAGCATTCTACATAGTCCAATATCTTCGCAGCTTCACGTCCAAACATCTGTATTGACCACAGAAAGGGTAAACCAATGATGACTACTAACATTAGATGGAAAACCTTGGAAATTGAGACATGACTAGTGAAAATAAAAACGCAAGCCTGGTTAACTGGACACAAGACATGCTCGAGAGAGGGTTATTTTGCAGTTTTTGTAATAATAATATACTACTTACATTTCCTTTTCTAGTCTCAGATTTTATTTGTCATGACACCATAGTAAGGGTCCTACAATTCCCAATTTCTCCAATTATTTTTATGCTTTCTAGTGAGAATTGGTCAAATTGTTTGACTATTTCTATAATTCTCAAATGTTTGAATAATTTAATTATAGGTACCAGAATCCCAAAGATCTAGTGCTTTGCATCTATGGAGGTTCACTGTATGCCAACAGCAAAAGTTTGCAAGAAAGTTATCTTTCTTCATTTTTAAAAGGATTATCTTGCATATGGAAAGGAAAATACACACTTTTAAGTCTATCCTTTGCATATTTTTCCGGTGTAATGGTGATCGACATGCCAGCACTAGCACATTTGACATCAGCAATATGTCTGGGTTCAGCCGAGCCTAAATTATCTAAGATTTATCAACATTCGGTGATCTTTATTGAATTCTTAAAAATCAGTTTATGACTCATGATCTAGAAAGTCCACTTCAGCCGCTCTGGGTTTGTAAAGACAGCCCATCATTTGCAATGGGTAGAGCTGAACATGAAATGATTATTCGTACAAGCTACATCTTTGTTTACATTTTAACACCTATGTCCTGTTCCAATATGAATTGTGTTAATGGGAATATAGAAGAGAAAGTACCTGTTTCTGTTCTAAACAATGTGAACACCAGAAAGCTCCATACATTTTAGCTCCTACAGATCGCAGATGCTTTGCAAGAGAGAGAGCAAAAGGATTTGATTGTGTCATTATTCCGGTTTCATAAAATGGCAGGTCAATGTTAGCCAAGCTGTTCAACAGAAACTGAGAATGAGGACAAGTGATATTTTTCATAATAAACACACAGCAATGCACCTCTAAATTTCATCTCAGATCAGTGCCAACAATATTCACACACACACACACAGTATGACCACAACTACCAAGTAATCCTTATCAGCACAATTAATTACACTAACACAATCATGAAATCCATTGACACCCATACAAATTAAGTATTACAATCAAATCACATCATAACTTGGGAATTCTAGAGCACAAAAATGTATGTGACCAGCCTTCTTAATGCTTACTTTCAAGTTTCAACATTTTTTTTTCTTTCACAGAGACAACCACCCTAAGGTAATACGTAATTTATCTACCTCATTTGATGCAACCCAATGTAATAGACCGTCCAAACTTAGTGGCCCAAAGATAAAAGTCAAGCACCAATAGAAGCCATGACAAATAGATGCTGGGAAAGGAGTTCAAGATCATCAAATCCACCAAAAGGAGAATAAGACAGTCAATTTTGACAGGCAATAACTTTTCACTCAGTATCTAACTGATAAGCTTTAGATGCGTTAAGGAGGTTCAAGATCATCAAATCCACCAAAAGGAGAATAAGACAGTCAATTTTGACAGGCAATAACTGATAAGCTTTAGATGTGTCGGAAAGATCTTTTGAAGATATACAACAGCAATCTCACAACTGTTCTCAAGATTACAACTTTTGGGCCTCAAAACAATGTTTACAGTTTCACTATAGGGCTCATGACTGTTGTCAGTATGAGGGAGAATATAATATAAGATATATGGTGGGTGGAGATATTAATGTGGGTGTAATTGTTTTGACCTAGTAATATAAATAATATTGTGGGACGTTGGTAGATTCAACTCTCCAACGCTTTCCCTTCTTCTTTTTCTCTCTTCTTCTCCTCTCTTCCTGAAACCCTAAAATTCTACTTGGTATCAGAGCATAGCGATTCGAATCCGCACAAAAACTTCAGGGGTGAATCTCCTCACGCCTCAGACCTTCAAGGGGTGATCAACATTGCTGACGTCATTGCTGACGTCATGGAGCCGTATGGCTGACGTCATCAGCTATATGGACAGGGTGCTCAAGATCTCTAAAACCTTCACCTCCCAGTAGATGACATTTTTCTAGGAATTTTAGTGATTTTTTGAGAATTTTTTGGACCTTTTTTGAGCATGTTATGGCTGATATTCGAAAATATTGAAAAACAGGCTCGTTTCAGTTCGTGGTGATTTGCGACCTCTTTCAAAGCTTCTTGGCTTCGATTGCTGCTTCGTTTTGGTCCCTCCCATTATTACCTACAGGCCTATGCTATTTATTTCAAGTTTGGTGGAGTATTGAGGCTGGGGGATCGATTTCTCCCCCCTATTATTATCGCCGGCGACTTTTTTGCCCTTATTGGGCATCACGAACACCCTCAATCCCTGTTGGTTGGCTCCCCTATGCCTTTAATCCTTTCTTGGATGCTTTGTTGGAACTTTGGGATAATCCCATCACTCCGTGATCTCTTGGTTAGCGTGGCTTGAGTCGTTTGACTCGATTCGATCTCCGTTGTGCCTCCGGTTTGTCTCAGATCGTGGTAGCTGTTTATTGGGTGGTCTTTTTCTATTATTTGCTTGTTATTTGTTGTTTGTGACGCAGCTATGCCGACGTCAGATGCATCCGGAGCCTCAGATGTGGTCTCCAGGCCTACCGACCCCCCAGTTTCAGCCCCTACTCCATATGAAAACCCTGTGTTGCAGATCACCACTATCAAGCTGGCTGGAAAAAATTATTTGGAATGGTCTAGGGCTGCCAAGATGTTTATTGGTGGCCGTGGAAAACAAAGATATCTTACTGGCCGTCTAGTGGCCCCTAAAGAGGATGACCCCGAGTTTGAGAAATGGGAATCGGGAAATTTGACTGTTATGTCGTGGCTTCTTAACTCTATGGAGCCCCACATCAGTCGAGGATTCCTATTTCATACTACTGCAAAGGAGATCTGGGACTCTACATCTCAGACCTATTCCCAGCAAAAGAATGTTGCTCGTGTGTATCAGTTGCGCCAGAGCATTGCCACTCTTCGTCAAGGAGACTTGCCTTTGGCCGAGTATTTTGCTAAGCTTCGTAGCATGTGGGAGGAGCTTGATTATTATCAAGTTTTTACCCCTGCCTGTACCACAGATGGTAAGGCATATCGCACGTTGGTGGATCAGAACAGGATATATGAGTTCCTTGCTGGCTTGAATGCTGATTTCGAGTTAGCCCGTGTCCAGTTGCTCAGTAAAGATGATTTACCCTCGCTTAACCAAGTATACGCCTATGTTCAAAGTGAAGAAAGTCGCAGAGATGTCATGTCTCATCTTCCCAAATATGAAAAGTCTGCCCTGGCTGCAGTTTCATCATCACAGAAACCACCACAGCATCGCCCTAAAGGTCCTCCACCTACTTGTGCTCATTGTGGCAAGAAAGGCCACAGTCAAGATAAATGCTGGAGTCTTCATATGTGTGAGGGGTGTGGCAAGAAGGGCCATAGTAAAGAAAAATGTTTGAATATTGTTGGACGACCCCCGCAGTCGTCCCTACCGTCGTCACGCGCACCTCCCACTGCCCACAGCGTTGCTATGGATACTCCTACAGATCCATCCCCTTCCTCGGACACACCACCAGTTACTATTTCTCGAGAGGAGCTCGAGAATATACGGCGCTTTATGGCCCACTTGGATGGACCTTCGGCCACTTCTGCATTTGCCCAGTCAGGTACCATCAGTTCTGCCCATCATGTTTCCGCCTCTACTTCTTCCTCACCCTGGATTATTGATTCGGGGGCTTCAGAACATATGACGGGTATGTCTACCTTATTTTCTTCCTATTCTGTGGGTTCTGGGGCTGATAAAGTCTGCATCGCAGATGGCACCCTTTCCTCTGTCTCTGGGAAAGGTCGTGTCATAGCCACATCTGAGATTTCTTTATCCTCTGTCCTTCATGTTCCCAAGTTTGATACTAACCTGCTTTTTGTTAGCTCTCTCACAAAAACCCTGAATTGTTGTGTCACTTTCTTTCCTTCTCATTGTGTGTTTCAGGACTTGGTCACGAGGAGGACGATTGGCACTGGACGTGAAGTGAATGGTCTCTATTTCCTAGATGCGTCTCCCACAGTTCCAGTAGCATTGCAGTCTCGTAGTCATAATAATAGTTTCAATAAGGAGCAGCTACTGTCTTGGCATGCTCGTCTTGGTCATGTGTCTTTTCCATATTTACGTCTCTTATTTTCTGCATTGTTTCAGTCTGTATCGCTGTCTGAACTTCATTGTGAAGTGTGTGCTCTGTCCAAGCACACTCGTTCTGTTTTCCCACCACGGGGTAATAAAAGCAATGCTATTTTTGATTTGATTCATTCTGATGTTTGGGGCCCGTCCCCGGTTACTTCCATTTTTGGTTATCGCTACTTTGTCTCGTTTGTGGATGATTTCTCTAGGTGCACATGGATATTTGTTATGAAATCTAAAGATGAAGTGTTTTCTATCTTCCAGAACTTCCACAAACTAATCCTTACCCAGTTTGGAAAGTGTATAAAAGTTCTCCGATCTGACCAAGGGGGGGAGTACATGTATGGGGGGTTGAAGTTGTACTTGGCAGAGCATGGTATTGAGCATCAAAATTCATATGTGTTCACCCCGCAACAAAATGAGGTGGCCGAAAGAAAAAATCGACATCTACTAGAAGTGGTTCGTTCTCTCCTTTTGTGGTACAATGTTCCCAAAACTTATTGGTCTGATGCCGTGCTTCTTGCCGCCTTTCTCATCAACCGTATGCCGTCTCGGTCTCTTCAGTTCCACACTCCTTTCCAGTTCCTTCGTCCCTCTAGTCCTCCATTTGCGGTTCTTCCGAAAATCTTTTGCTGTGTTTGTTACGTCCATATCCTTGGCCCTCATCGGACAAAGTTGGACCCTAAAGCACTTAAATGTGTGTTCCTAGATTACTTCTCAAGCTCGAAGGGGTATAAATGCTATCATCCTCCCACACGAAGGAGGTTTGTTACTATGGATGTCACTTTTCTAGAATCGGCTCCTTTTTTTTCCGCTGCTAGCCCTGCCGATCCTTAGGGGGAGAGTAGTTGGTGTGAGGAACGGCATGTGACCCCTGCTTTGCCCGTGACATTAGATGATCCAGTTATTGATACTATTATGCATGACAGAGACACTAGCAAGCAGGGGGAGCTGCAAGTCTATACTCGTCGTAGAGTAAGGGAGACAAAGACCATTCCTGAATGTCAAGGTCAAGACTCCTCCTCACTGGATCCAGGTAATTCCTCATTTGGTTCCCCTTCTTTATGTGATAGTAGTTCTGATCTTCCTATTGCTCTTCGGAAAGGGAAGAGATCCTGTACTCAACACCCTATTGCTAATTTTGTTTCCTATGATAACTTATCACCATCCTACAAATCTTTTGTTACCTCCCTGTCCTCTGTTACTCTTCCTTTTTCTGTCACAGAGGCTCTAGCACAACCCAGATGGAAGGAGGCGATGGTTGAGGAAATGAACGCACTGAAAAAAAATAACACATGGGAACTGGTTCGGTTACCACAGGGCAAGAAGCCGGTTGGATGTAAGTGGGTCTATACAGTGAAATGCAAACCGGATGGATCTGTGGATAGATACAAGGCACGGCTGGTGGCTAAGGGCTATTCTCAGACATATGGTATTGACTACAAGGAGACATTCGCTCCTGTAGCCAAACTAAACTCTATTCGGGTTATTCTCTCACTCGCAGCAAGTCAGTCCTGGCCACTACTACAGCTCGATGTTAAGAATGCATTCCTCCATGGTGACTTGAAGGAAGAAGTTTACATGCTCCCCCCTCCGGGGTTCCGGGTGTCTGATGACATGCAGAGAGTGTGTAAGTTGAAGAAAACTCTGTATGGTTTGAAACAGTCACCAAGAGCATGGTTTGAAAGATTCAGTGGAGCAGTTAAACAATTGGGATACAACCAGGGTCAGGCAGACCACACACTCTTTATCAGACGAGTAGGGGGGACTACGACTATCCTAATTGTGTATGTGGACGACATTATTGTCACAGGGAACTGTGCAACAGAAATTTCCAGACTTAAGAGCTTTTTGGCAGCTGAATTTGAAATTAAGGATCTAGGCACCTTAAAGTACTTATTGGGCATTGAGGTTGCAAGATCAAATGAGGGGATATACATATGCCAGAGGAAATATGTATTGGATTTACTTTAGGATACAGGCATGTTGGGGACACGACCTGTTGATACCCCGATTGAAGCAAACCATCGGCTAGATGGTCAATCAGGAGAACTCTTTGAGGATGTGGGTAGCTTTCAGAGACTCGTGGGACGCCTCATCTACCTAGCTCACACACGACCGGATATTGTATATGCCGTGAGTGTGGTGAGCCAGTACATGCACGCGCCTCGCACACCGCACTTGGAAGCTACTAACTGTATCTTGGGATACTTGAAGTCATCCCCAGGAAAGGGACTGTTATTTCGTCGTCATGGGCATACGAGGGTTGAAGGCTTTACTGATGCAGATTGGGCTGGTGCCCAAGATGATAGACGGTCTACTTCAGGCTATTGCACATTTGTGGGAGGCAATCTAGTAACCTGGAGGAGCAAGAAGCAGCAAGTGGTAGCTCGGTCAAGTGCGGAAGCCGAATTCCGATCTATGGCCCATGGTCTGTGAGCTACTATGGCTCAAAATTTTACTTAGGGAGCTAGGTTTCCCGATTGAAGGATCTATGTCGTTATATTGTGACAACAAGGCGGCCATAAGCATTGCACATAATCCCGTGCAACATGATAGAACAAAGCACATCGAAGTGGATAGACATTTCATTCGCGAGAAAGTTACTTCGGGAGTAATCTGTACACCATTCGTGCCTACGTCAGAACAAGTGGCTGATGTTCTCACCAAAGGTGTTGCGGTTGCTCAATTTCGGGCTTGTTTGGACAAGTTAGGCATGATCGATATTCATGCACCAACTTGAGGGGGAGTGTTGTCAGTATGAGGGAGAATATAATATAAGATATATGGTGGGTGGAGATATTAATGTGGGTGTAATTGTTTTGACCTAGTAATATAAATAATATTGTGGGACGTTGGTAGATTCAACTCTCCAACGCTTTCCCTTCTTCTTTTTCTCTCTTCTTCTCCTCTCTTCCTGAAACCCTAAAATTCTACTATGACATGGTTTATGGTCAATTTCGTCATTATAAAAATTAAATTTATGTTACTTTAGATGGATGATTGAGATTTATTACAACTTGGCTTTAGGTTCTTATTTTCTTACAAATAGTTGTTATGAAAAACAATGTAAACAGACTTCAAATTATTGAATGAAGATTGGCCAATTAGGGTCTGTGGTTAACAACTTTTGGGACTCTGATTAGCACCTCGAAGGAGGCTTTTTCTCGAGCTCCCCTCCAAGAAATCGCAGCTCGGGCGGTGATCAAAAATCTATCTTTTTTTTTTTTTCGAAGGAGGCTTTTTTTTTTTTTTTATTTGCTATCACTTTTGAGTTGCACTGCAAGGATCGATTTTCCCTTGCATTAATCATTATAACCTCTCTTAAAACCAAACGACATAAATTTTCTATCATTCCATTCTCAAACATTTGCCCTTTGGGGGTGTCAATGGATAGTCAAAATTCGAATAATCAAATATTATCCGAAAATTTCTGATATCGAATTTGGATTCGGCTTCGGATTCGGATAATTTTTTATATTCAAATACTTTGCGGATACGGATTCAGATATTGATATATCCGCTTCGATAATATCCGATCCAATATTACACACACACACACATACATCCACGGTTTCAAGCTATTTAGCACGAAAAACTTGGGTTCTCCCTCCTCTTCTCAATGCATATAAAAACCAATTCACAAATAACTAAATATGAAGAAATATAGTTGTACGATCCAATTCCATTATGTTTCCTTTATTCATTCTATTAAGCAGTTTGCCCGTAGTAAATAGCAAAACATATGGAGAAAAAAAATTTCAACCATAGCCAAGCTCCTAAAGAAACAAAATTAAACTAGTATACTACATAGCAAATAAATTATTAGAACAGAAAACTCATGCAAAAGATCCATATCATATCAAGAATATATTGCCCCAAAACCAAAATGAACTAAAATTATTAGAACAGAAAACTCATGCAAAATATCCATAGCATATCAAGAATATATTGCCCCAAAACCAAAATGCACTTGTACATGTAAATCAAACAATATCGCCTGCACATCACCAGACTAAAATACGATAATTTAGATTTTTCTTTAAAATGGTGCAATATCATCAACTACCAGATAGTAACATATGCAGATAAATGGACTAGATAAGCAACCCCAAGATTGAAAAAAATTGGTTTTTGTTACGAAACAAGAACACTACCCAAAAGATCATCCAGAGAAAGTAAAATTTAGATGAGTAAATAATATCTACGAGCTATTGGTAAAATAATATCTATGAACTGAATCTAACATGCTTGGAGATTAAATGACTGACCTTGTAGAGACAGGTTGAGAAGTATTATATGACGTATTTAAAGCAGCAATTACTATGCCAGCTATACATAGCTGTAGACCCACCACTTTTTGTATCTCTTGCAACCCAAAATCCTACAGTAGACAGAACACCAGCAAAATGGTTACTGGCCATGAATCAATCCCAAGGACTGCCTACTTACTGCCAAAGTATTTAATAAAACCACACCTTTAGAACGGTGAAAAGTAAGGTGAAAGACAAGGCAGCCGATAATAAACAGTATGAACATGATGCTCCAGCAAACTTCGTGCTTAGAAGATACATAAAATAAGCACTAGCTGCTGCCATTGAGGTAGTGGTCCCAAGTAGAATCATGCGACCATTAGTTTCACCAAGTCCAAAAAGTGAATTCTTTCCGGCCAGAGATAGACCAAGTGATGCAATTAACCCATATGCGACCATACCAATTAATGGAAGAGGAACACCTGGCAAATTCAAAAGGAGTAATGGTGAAATCCTCTTTCAAACATTTCACCTGCAATGTAATTGGTATATACAGTTCTTGTCAAATACATATTTTCTTGTTGAAAACAATGATGAATTCAAGAAAAAATGTACCCACAAGTACATAAAATAAAATATACATGATGAAGTGAAGAATGAAAAGAAAATAAAATGATATAACTAGCTGTATAAAGACGAAAATAGCATTAATCTGTGTTTCAAAGTTTGTGCAAGTAGTCAAGATGCAATAATCAGTCATATGCTCCTTTTTTTCCCTTGTTTAATCAGTAATCAGCCATACGTTATCACTAGACTCACTACCACCACTTCCAGCACATGAGATGATCCTTTACAGTTTTTCATTTTTATCCTACAGGATTGGGTTCCATGATTACAAGCTTGTTGGACTATAGTCAAATGAAAATAACTTCTCAAAAGAGCCAACATTTGACAAGGTAACCATTCGAGGATGGATTGAGAAGACGGACCAAGGAACTCAGACCTGCAAAACTATCTTACCAAGCGTAAGTGATCCTTCTGAACATATCAAGTTACAGATATACAAAGTGAGCCTACTATTGGCATGCCAAGCCCCAATCCCTTACTCCTAATACTCTTCTAGCTTCCCTCCCTAACACATGAGACTCATAGTTACATTCTGAAACCCCTCTGGACCCCTGAGGTCCTCTTCAAATCTCCAGTAGCACTTTCTAGGCAGAACCTGATCCACCACCTCAGTCCCTTGACACTAACTTTTCCATGCCTTCTCAATGGATGTCAAAATATGCATTCACCATTCGTTCATAGGCATCGCTTGTATTTACACTGATTCTGTGGCTGTATTCATCTATGGCACATTTGCATGAGTAGCGTTGACCAACAGCTACCTTTTTAGCAGTGGGCATAAGACCCACGCAAGGTATTAGTGTCCCTAGCCATGAAATAAGACGCAACACATTGAGATTAGCAAAGGTGCTTGCACAAGCTTCTAAGAGAGCACATTCTTCTGCCCTACCTCCAAAAGGGTATTATTCTGAAAACTAACCTCCTGGCCCCCATTGTTGAGAACCACTTTACTCTAAAAGCTTAAGCTGTTAGAGGGAGGTGAAACAATGAGGAGTGCTGGCAACACAACCAAACAACACACCCCCTCCGCACCCATCCTCATAACATCTACAAATAAAGTTTACCGCTTCAGAAAATGAGAAAGAAGCATACAAAACAACCAAGTGATCTCATTAAACTTCCCACCCCAATAACTTCATAAGTCTTGCTTTAGTTTCCTACCAAATATTTTACTCCAAAACCATTCACCATGGAAGAGAATTGTGTTAGAGAGACATTAAGCAGTCGTTGATCTTCTCTATAATCCCGAAGCTCCTATGCCAAGCATAAATAAAGGAATCCCAATCCACACAAGAACACAGATCTGAGTATCCTTCGATGAAGCCCCCTAGTGGAAGAGATTAACCCATCCATTTCTTACTAAGATGTCGGGATAGTGCTTTAACAATGATCTTATAAATGTCGTCCAGTGGATGAACACACCAAAAATCTCTATTGGTTAAAATCGCCTTTCCTGTGCGCTCTAAAGTCAATAAAACCATATTAAACCGCACAGGCTTGTGGAACTTAGAAAACGCTGAACTTAAATCGCCGTTAGCAATTTGGCAAGGCATGAACACATCGCAACTAGATAAAAAGAATTGCAAAACTTTGAAATAAATACAGGTCTTCGCATGTTGTAACACATCTCCCGATCTTAATTTGCTTTTCGGTTAAATTTCACAAATCGTTTATCAAACAGTTGAATCGAATATAAGAAAACAAAAAACTAAGATTAGGTCATACCGAAGACGACAGCATAGTCACTGTTGAGGATATCGGTGCAACTGCCACCACCAATAGGGCAAAAGACATTGGAATTGGTGAGCTTGAGGTAAGTCAGGTATCCAGTTTCCAGAAACCCTAGGGATCCAAGCCCTGCGCACCAATTGTATGTAGAAATGCTGCTTTGAGAAGGAGGAGAAGACGACTCGGCTTCCGGCTCAGTTTCCGGTTCGGCGTCCCGAGTCGGCCCTGATAGGCATTTTACTGGAAAAATCACCATCCGCTGCACCAAAACGTTCTTCCAAAAATCAATGAATAAACGGAAAAACTATAATTAAAAATTTTGATTTAACAGAGAAAAACAAAATTAATAAAAACGTCTGCAAGAGAGAGGGAGGAGGGGTTTAGATACCTTGAATTGGGCTGCAGAAGCAGGAATACGAGGACATGAGAGATAACGAGCGCGATACAGGACTGGAGGAGCGGAGATGCTTAAGAAGCTCGCCATCACCACCACCATCCCACCCCACTCTCGCTTCCAAGTTCGGAAAAGACTTTCAGCGTCAGCTCCTGATTAGGTAAAATGTAAGGCTCAGGCTCCCAGAACATTTATTTTTTACCCCAAAATTTCTACCCCTCTTCTTGGGCGTGGATTCCGAGAATTAAACGGTGGTTGTCAAAAGTGAATCCGAGAATGCCAGCTCATCACTTACAACCACCGTTGGATTCTCAGAATCCACGCCCAAAAAGAGGGGTCGAAATTTTGGAGTCAAAAGATGGTGCGCGCCTCTCCCTCTTTTTCCTTTTTTTTTTCCTTGTTTTGCTTCAATGGTAGATTGAAGAAAATAAAGCCAATCCGGGTCGCCGAATTGTGGATGTGCTGCAACTTTGGCGGGTTGGGTCTGGGCAGATCTGACCCGAGATCCTACTTGATAAGAACTCCTATTTTGCGGATTTGGATAGTTGAGATGTGATCCTGATGAAAAAAAGGGTTGAATACGGATCATCGTAAATTAATCGGAATTGATTCTCCAAAATGGATTCAAGTCGAACTTGGATCCGGTATTATGAATTCAGACAGGGCTGAATCATGGGTTTGGTGCTTGGATCCACTACAAAATGAGCTTGGATCGTAACTAAAATTTGTCATTTGAAGTGGAATCCAAATCTGGGTTAGATCCTGATCTTCTCAAATAGACCACGGTTCGAATTCGGATCATGTGTCATGGATTTGAGACGTATCCTGATCTACTTAGATCCAACACTGGATCCGACCCATTCCAATGCCTAGTCTGGTGGAGTCAACTTTAACCCTCGGCTCAGACAACTCCACAAGCCCAACCTAACTAGAGCTTAGGCCCATTATGCGTAACTTGGACCATGGTTTTAAAAACAGCCGTTTAAACGGTGACACCCCAGGCCCGTTTCCGTTAAAACCGTTTAAACACGTTTTAACAGATTTGAAAAAAAGGCCAGTTTTTTTGTTTTAACGGCCGATAAAATCGTTTAAACAGCCGTTTAATTCTGAAAAATTTTGGGAAAGAAACGGCCGTTAAATCCGTTTCATTCCATTAAAATCCGTTTAATTTTCGTTAAAATTCGTTAAATTCTATTTTTTTTTTATTTTCAAATTTCGAAATTTGAATTTCAGCGCCATTTTTTCCGTTAAAATCAGTTAAAAACCGTTAAAATCTGTTTAATTCCATTTTTGCCACTGGCCATTTCAATCCATTTTAACAGTCGTTTAAATGGTAACGCCCCCAGTCCGTTTAAACGTTAAAACGGCCTCCTTTAAACCTTGACTTGGACTGTTCATCATTTAGCTCAAGCCAGGCTCAGGGATGGGATGGGGGTTGGGTTGGGATGGGGTGAACAGGCGACACGCCCGTCCATGAAATCTTAGCCACCACATTAGGTCTTGGAGTCCGACCTTGGATAGTTAATACCATGGTTTAGAAAAATGGTTGTTACAACGAAATAATGACCTTACAACAATATCTGCCCCGGCCCCGTTATGTTTTTTCCCGTTAAAACCCCCAAGACGGTAAAAATTAAATTTCCCTTATAACAGTCTTTATATGAAAAAAAAAAACATTTTTTTTACTCTTATCAAGGTTATTTTAAAATAATAACATTCTGACTTTTTTTACAGACGTAACTAATGTGACCCTGTTATAACGGCCATTATAATGGTCATAACAGTATACCATTAGAACGAACCATTAAACCTTGGTTAAAAAACAGATCAGACCGTTATAACGGTCCATTTAAACCTTGGTTGATACAACAGATCAGCCCATTTGACGAATTGGAAAATAGAAGGTTGAGATATCTACGCTACATTTAGCAGACCATGATAAACGGGCTGTTCTTTGATGCAGACCTCTGTATCAAAATTTTGATGCTCAAGTCCCTCAAATTGTAACGTAGTAGAGTCGTTCAGGCCCACTTGCCCCATGAATGTCTGGCTCACAGTATGATATACCTACACACCCAAAATTAGCATGATTGGTGATTTCTAGCCGTAGGATTTGAGCACTTTTCATCATGGGCTTATGAGCAGGCCTATGTGTTGGTTCCAAGCCCGTGATGCAAAAGTGCTCAAATCCAATGGCTAGAAATCACCAATCACGCTGATTTATGGTGTGTAGGTATATCATAGTGTGGGTCAGACATTCAAGGGGCAAGTGGGCCCGAACAGGTTTACTACGGAGTGCGATTTGAGGGACTTAAGGATCAAAATTTTGATACAGACGTCAATATCCTAGATTTTTCCATGATACACCATGTGATGGCTCGCAACTCGCAACCAACACATGGGAGACATCACATACCACATACCACTTATCACCATACTTCTATAAATGAAGGTCTACATTACTGTATAGGAGGATGAAAAATCTAGACCATAAAGAATCTCTCTAAAAACTCCCCAGCTCTGATCTGACTTGAGTAACCAACTTACATATTTATCAAGAATAACTAATCGGTCATTCAAGTCGGACTATGGAGGTGTTGGGTCAGACTTACCTTTTTAACCAAAATCATGCCGCACGTTTCTAGCGTTATCTGTGGGATCTGAAAGTAAGCATGTGCCAAATAGGAACATTACAAATTTTTTAAAGTGCAAGCCCCTTATCAAACCTCAGAAGATTAACCAAGCCTTCTTACTTGTCGTTTGATGCAAACCTTAAGATATCCATGTTACAAAGAAAAAAGTTCGGATAGTTAAAGGATTCCATAAATCTGAATAGGAACCAACAAAATATTTAGAAATATTTAGGGCTCTAGGACGACCAAATTAGTAGAACAAACACTTCTGGATTCTGACTTACCTCAAGAGGAGTATGTGAAAGCTATGGTGTATGTAATAGAACGAGCCCAACTACTGAATTTATCAACTAACACAATTTAGTTTGGTTGAGAAGAAAGCTGACTCCAAAGAAAGACTAGTTCAATAGAACGAGCCCAACTACTTGAGTAAGTCGGCATGACTTTATCATTTATTCGGGATGGGATGGGATGTGACCTACCTACCTTGAACGAGGGAAAGACCCCCTCTTCACTACTGTATAGGAGGACGAAAAATGTGGAATGCAAAACTCTCTTTTTAAACTAATGCCCTTAAACTACTGCCCACCATGAATCCTCCAATAGGGTTGGTGTCACGTCTTTCTTAGGCTTGAGATGGGCGAGTTAGGGCTTTGGGGAAAGCCCATTGACACCCCATGATGGATTGAATCACCGTTTGGTGGTTACACATAAAAAAATAGGTGGATTGGTGATTTTTAGCTATTTTGTTTGAGCCTTTGTTCATCAAGAGCTTGATACTCATCCACATGTCTGTTCATAAAGCCCATGATGAAAAAACTCAAATCTTGCTAAAAGTTGCCAATCAAGCTGATTTTGGTGTTTGTAGGTCGATGGAGGAGGGGCCAAACATTTGTGGTACCAGTGGTCCCGAAAGAGGGCCACTTGGTTCGGTCAGGAGGACAATATTGTTGTAGAGTGGTGATCATATGGTCCAGGGTCGATGTGATGCCCAACTGCTGGCACATTTTGACCAGTGTTGCACACCTCGGCCGGGCTACTAAAAGTTGTAAAACTTCTGTCACAAGATGTTGTGACCGAAGCCTGTCACAACCCATCACAACCCACAATACGAGCCACGTGGCACATAAAAAACCAGTCTGATTAGTGATCTCTAAATGTTGGATTGAAAAGTTGTTTTCATGGATCGATTTTAACTCTAGGAATTTGAGCATTATTGAGCGTTATTTGGGTGCAAAGATCCAAAGTATTAAATCACTAAGTAATCAGGATGATTGTTGGTTTGCAGGTCCACCGAGGGATTGGCCAAACATCCATACGGTCAGCGCCCTCTAATAGTGTGCCACGTGGCTCGTATAGTGGGTTGTGACCGGCCGGCTTCGGTCACAACATCATGTGACAGAAGTCTTACTCGGGTAGGCCTAGTTAAGGGAGTAAACTTATTATTTGAACGGTGTGGATCGCTCATGCTAAGTCCACGTGCTGCACTCTCGTGAATACTGTCAACCTAGGCATAAAATGCCACGTCGCGTGAGCGTGTTAAACAAGAAACCAGAGAGATATAGAGAGAGAGAGACAGTACGATGCAACCCATCCACCGAGTTAAATGTTCACCGCAGGATCGAAAGCTAAAGTGTGAATCAGAAAAAATTCCAAATATCAACGGTAAAAGTCGCCCACACCCCGCAATCAAACTTAACGTCTCAGACTTTTTGATTGTTGATGTGTCATGTACGTCCTTAAACATGTCATGAGGATTGCTTGCAAATGTACGGACCAGACACGATCTGATACGATACCTCAGACATTTTGGAGATATCAGAGATAAAAGTCAGGAAGGCAAGAGGCGGTCATTATGACCTTCTGCCCAAAGATAATTAAATAGTCTCTCGGATTTATTCACTGTCTTAGCCATTAAAAGCCACGTCCACCCGGCAGGATATCGACCCTACTGAAATCTCTTGAATTGTATATCCTCGAGATACGTAATAGATAGGACAAAATTGGATTAAGCGCATCTCAAGGATATACAATCCAACGAATATTACGTATGTTTTGTAACACTTGGCTGTGGATTCTTGTGTAGTTTAACATTTCTAAAGCCACTGCCATTTCGCGTTACGTTCCACGAGTCTACTTTTAATTCCCCAGTTACCACCGCCTAATTATAATTTCGTTTTTTTTTTTCGCTATATTCTTCTGATTTTCCGGCGACTAGTGGTGTCGCCTGGAAAACTATGATGTCGGAGGAAGAGAAAATTACGGGAAAGCCACCAGGAAGGGGAGTGGAGGATAAGCGCTATCCTGCGCCGGTCGCTTCTCATGAAGAGGTTGTTAGCAATCCCTCGGTTTTCATGGACACTCTCAGGCTCTTTCATTCTGTGATGGGTACCAGATTCATGTAAACTTCTTCTTCTCTTTCTTTTCTTTTCTTTTTTTTGTTCTGTGGTTGGGAGTTGGAACTTAAGAACTAGAAATTTTAGCCAACCATTTAATTTTTTTGAAATGGGTTTTATGTTTTTTCCCCCTGTTTCTGGGGGTCTAAATTTTGAATATTTTTGTTCCAAGGATACCGGTGATTGGAGGGAAAGAACTGGATTTGCATCTTCTGTATGTCGAAGTTACCAAAAGGGGTGGTTTTCAGAAGGTTATCTTTTGAACTCTCTCTCTCTCTCTCTCTCTCAAATTAATTAATTTTTTTTTTGGTTGGGTAGGTGGTTGGAGCGAAGAAATGGAGGGATGTGGGTACAGTTTTCAAGTTCTCTCCGACAGCAACAAGCGCTTCTTATGTGTTGAGGAAACACTACTTGAGTCTTCTTCACCATTACGAGCAGGTTTACTTCTTTAAGTTACAGGGTCCATTGCTAACTCCAACAGGTATTCTTCTTTTCTTTCTCTACAAATGAGTATCCATTTTCTTTTTCTTTCTCGGCAAATGGGTCTTGGTTTTTTTTTTTTTTACGCTGCCCTAAAAATGGTCTCTTTCTCTGCTTTTGATTTATCTCTTTTGGGTGTCTTTTGTTTGTTTTGTCTGTGGGTTTTATTTGAACTATGTTTCAGTGGCATTGCCTGTCAAGGGTTCTTCATGCAGACCTGCAAGGCCTGAGCTTATGGAATCTGCTACTGACTCCATGCAACAACAGATACCCCAGAAGTGGACAAGAAGTTCTTCCAATTTGCAAATCGCAGGTAAGTTAGTCTACCGAGTTGACTCGGACTGGGATTATCTGAGTCGTGTCGCGCTCGTCTGTGAGTTCTCACTTCTCAAGTTGGAGAAGGTCAAACTGAGGGAGAAAAAGTCAAATTAATAAATAACTGCCATAACTTTTTTTTGGGTCCTGATGTAACAAGGTATACCTGAGATCTTTTCAAATGCGGAAGCGCATTTTTTGTTATTCACCGCAGCCATCTGGGCCCACTGACCGCATGGATGCTTAGCCCACCCCTTAATAGACATTCATAGTTTCATACCAAAAATCAGTTTGTTTGATGATTTTTAGCCGTTGGTTTTAGTACTCAAAAAAATGGTTTAATTTAATGGCTATAAAAGCGTCTTAAAAAGTACTATGATCTAATGGTTAGGGATTACCAATCGCGGTGACTTTTGGTGTGTACATCAGTATATCCTCCAAGGGTGGTATAAACATCCGAGCGGGCAGTGGGCCTTGATGACAGCGGTGAGTAACAAAAATCGTGCATCAGCATTTGAAAAAGTTTCAGGCGTTCCTTGTTACATCTTTTTCTTAAACTTATAAACCTTCGATGACACATGCAGTGGGCGACGCCGCTGCCCGCAGCCAAAATGAGCCACGTGGCATATTCTTAGGAGGACACTAATCGTATGGATGTTTGGCCAGTCACTATGTGGGCTACAAACCAAAAATGAACCTGATCGGTGATTTCTAAGCGTTGGATTGAAGTTATTTTCGTTGGTTGATTTTAACAGTAGGAATTTGAGCATTATTTGGGTACAAGGATCCAAAGGTTCTAAATGACTAATCAGGCTGATTTTTAATTTGTAGGTCCACCTAGTGATTGGCCAAACATCCATACGGTCAGTGCCCTCTTAAGAATGTGCCACGCGGCTCATATTGGCTACAGGCAGAGCCCATGCCACGTGGCTCATATTGGCTACAGGCAGCGGCGTCGCCCACTGCATGTGTCATCGAAGGTTTCTCTTTTTGTTAGAGTAAAACTTGGCTGACAGCCCACAATGAGCCACGTGGCACACTCTTAGAGGACGTTAACGGTCTGGATATTTGGCCAATATCAAGGTAGACCCACAAACCAAAAATAGACCGATTAGTGATTAATAAGCATTGGATTAGAGTCATTTTCATGGGTTGGGTTGATTTTGACCGGTGTCAATTTGAGCATTATTGATCACTTACCTTACGTAAGAGCATCTCCAACGGCAACGGGTCTCTCTATATCTTCAGTGAGTTTGGCTGCAAGGGCCAAGCGGAATATTTCCTTGAGCTTGTACACATCGTGGTTAGTGGGGAATCAAGTCACGCTAGACAAACAGAAAATTGCAGATCTGTCTTATCCTCAATGTGAACAGTTCATTCCTGCAGCCAAACGTGCTCATACGGCGTGTAGGGACTTTGAACTTTGAAGTACACGAGTCATTTCTGAATTTGGCCCATCCTTAGGTGGACTTAACAACCAAAAATAAGCCTGATTAATGATTTTTCGAACATTTGATATAGATTAACTCATGAAAACGACTCCAACCAAACGCTTAGAAATCACTAATTTAATTTTGGTCTGTAGGTCCACGTAGAGTTGGGCCAAACATCCATAGAGTCAGCGATCTCTAGGAGTGTGCCATGTGGCTCATACCATGGTGTAGTAAATGCCAGTATGCCGATTGCAAATTCACCAATAATTCTCTTATTCCAACTTCTGCAGCTCCTACATTTTCTCAAGTGATGGGAACAATAGACGGAAAATTTGACTGCGGTTACTTGGTGACGGTGAAGTTGGGTTCAGAAATCCTTCGTGGCGTACTCTACCATCCACCACTATTGGGATCTTCTTCCCCTTTAACCCAACCCAACAATGCCATCGTCCCTTACCACACCCCTCCTCGCCCATATGGTAGGAAGAGGAGACGACGAAGATCCGGCAGGGAGCCCGGACACCCAGTACCCAACCGGAGCGGTTACAACTTTTTCTTTTCTGAAAAGCATTCCAAGCTCAAATCCCTCTACCCATTCAGAGAAAGAGAGTTCACCAAAATGATCGGAGAGTCCTGGAGTAAACTCAGCGAAGAAGAGAGGATGGTAAGTATAAATTGTAAATTGTATATATGTGGAACTGGAACCAGTGTTTTTGGTTTCCATTGGATTTTGGTTAAATGGGTAAAATTGAAACCCTAGTTACAGGTTACTGGGTATGGATATGGATTTTAGAGACATAATTTAGGGTTTCTTGTTTCAATTTTGTAGGTTTATCAGAACATTGGGTTGAAGGATAAGGAGAGATACAAGAGAGAATTAAAGGAATATAAGGAAAGATTGAAGGTTTTGCAGACCATGGAAACACAACCAAGGAAGAATGATATTTAGGCATTTTGTTCTTTTTGGATCCTATTTACTTGGTAAATGCATGTTCTAATACTTTGATCTTGCATAAAGAACTATATACGATGCTTAATTAAACCATCTTACAGCCTAATTTTGAGTGTTTTTTGATGTATAGAGGGAATGATTTAATGGTTTTTGGGACCATTAATATCCCAAGCAATGCTTCCATAGGATGGTAAAAGGAAATCATCAGTGTCTCAATGATGGGACAACAAGTTCGTAGTCTGACCGTTTGATCAGATTGTATTAAGTGGTAATAAGTAGTTTTACTCATAATGCAGAGGGTTTTGGAAAGTGGAAGTGTTTGAAAACTCGAAAATTCGACTGAAGTAACTTGACTCGAGTAATATATAAATATCGTATTTTTATAAGTAGAATTTATGAGATTTGGTTGTTTGGGTTGACAAAATAATATACTTGGTGCATCGTTTTTTACAGAAAATCAATATACAATTGTCAAAATTCAGCCCAATTGAGTCAACTCGGACATGTTTTGAGTTGACCCAGATGAGTTTTAAAACACTGGTGGAAACTACCAAATCATTACTTCATTAAACCTGGTAAGAGATGTAAAAAGGAAAGGAATAATAATTAAAAAGAAAGGAAAATAGGAAATTGTGATGAGGCCTGGTTGGGAAAAATCTACGGTACAGTACTTTCTATCGAAATTTCGATGAAGCCCCTCAAATTGACACAAGTCACTCTTTCGGGCCCACAATCAGCATGATTGGTGATTTTATCAATTGGATTCGAGTACTTCTCATCATGGACTTGGAGCCAACCCGTATAATGAAAAAGTGCTCAAATCGAGTGGATAGAAATCACTAATCACAGTTGACATTTGTTGTGTGGATCCACCAAGAAAAGTGGGACATGCATTCAAGAGCTCTGCGGGTCCAAAAGAGTAACATGCGGCAATTAGGGGGACTTCTGCGTTATAGAACGGCTCACTTGGTTGTGAGTCATAGACTCATTTGTGCAGACGATTCTGGTTGTATAACGAGACATGCATCCTATAACAAAATTTTAGTATAACAATCCTTCAAATTCCATTTGGCACATTACACACTGTGGTCTAATCAATTTTATTTATTTTTCTCATGAAGAGTAGTTTAGCACCACTTGCCGCGTCAATTTGAATGCATTTACATTCAGAGAAAAGTTACGTAAAGATTAAAGTACCTCTAAAAAATTAAATAAAAAAATTAAAAAAGTAAAAAAAAAAAACTTGATATGGGTATTTTTGAAATAATGGAGATTACTTTAGTAATGCAAGAAATACCTTCGTGGAAACGTATGGATGTTTGGCCCATCCTTGAGTGGTGCTACATACCAAAATTCTTCCTGATTAGTAATTTATATCCATTGATTAGATTCTTTCGTGGCTTATTTTTAACCATAGGTTTTGAGCATTATTTGGGTTACTCATATCTAAAGGTTAGAAATTATTTATCATGCTGATTTTTATCATGTACATTCGTCTAGGGATGGGCGAAAAATCCATATGGTCAGTGGCCTCTAATAGTGTGCCACGTGGCTTACACTTTGATCTGTCGTCCCCCCCTCCATAAAAATTAAATTTTTTTTCTTCCAAAAGTAGTTTAATGCCCCTCATCATTTAAAAAACTATTAAAGTGCCCCCTCACACACCATCTATTCTACTTATTAACAGTTTTTTCATTATTTGTATTTTTTATTTTTTGTAACTATGATGATATTGATAAAGGAAGGAAAAGAGAGAACAGCCCAGCAGGTACGAAAAGTTCACCTCCAGCCACCGCCTGTTAGAGTCAGTCATCCTCTGCTATTGAAGTGCGGAGCCAACTAGGGGGGAGGAAGACCATTCCATGGGCCCATCGAGTTTGGAAGCCCAACGGGCTAATGGGCATTTTAGTCTTTACACATCTAATTGAATATAAACGCATTAAATTTTCCTGTCTCCACTGAAAAATTTTAGATTTTAACATTTTTTGAAGGGACATCTAAGCTGCATCTATAAATGTCATGTGGAAACTGTTAGAGATCTATAACCGTATAGATGTTTGAAACACCCCTAAATGACTTTTTAGACCAAAAATCACCAGGATTGGTAGTTTCTAGCCATTGGATTTGAATCTCTTACATTAGTTGAATTTCAACCTTGGATTCAAAAATTATTTTGGGTATTGAGCTTCAATGCTTAGAAAATATCAATAAAAATGATTTTTTGTTTGTAGATCCATCTAGTGATGTTTCAAACATCAATACGTTCATAAATCTCTAAGGGTGCGTTTGATACGAGTGCAAATTGGGTGTGCAAATAGGTTTGCGCGTGCAATCGTTTCCCACGCATGTTTGGTACGTGTGCATTCGACGATTTGCACATGCACACGGACAAATGAATGCTCGCCCTCCTTATCAATTAAAAACCCATTTCACCCCCTGAGCAATCGTTTACACAACCTCCTTGTGCAAACGATTTGCATAAGGTACAAATTAAAATCTAATATTTTCTCAAATCAAGTCCGATCGTTCTCAAAGAAAAAAAAAAGAAGAAGAAGAAAAAGTGGCCTTTAGATTTAAAATTTAAAAAAATGAGAAAAATGAAAAAAAATAACGATAAAATAATGGCCTTTTTTCACAATTTTTTTAAAAAATAATGGTCGTTATTTTCGTTACAAAAGAAAATAATGATCCTTATTTTTTTACCATTTTAATGGTACATAACGTAACGTGGGAGATCCAAATCCATTACAACGGCCGTTATTTTTGCCATAACAGATTCGGACCTACCTCGTTACTTTATATACTGTAAAACCACTAAAAAAATATATCGGAAAATAACAACCATTATTTTTTGAAAATTTGTGGAAAAAAAAGAACGTCCGTTATTTCTGTTATTGCCCATTATTTTTCTATTTTTTTTTATTTTTTAATTTTGAAAATTTAAAATTTATGTATGTGGGGTCTACGTATTAAGTACAAAAAATTCATTTTTTTCATACTTAATATGTAGGGCCCACATATTTTGTGCTTTCCTAAGTGAGCATGCGCGTGAACCAAATGGTATTAAATATGAACAGTGCGTAAATTTTAAAATTTGCATATGCAAAGTTAGTGCGAAGCAAACGCAAGAAAATATAATGGGTGCGCAAACCATTGCATGCACAAACCATTGCACGCGTAATGGTTTGCATGCATACCAAACAGACCCTAAAAGTATCACATGATGTTTTTAGATGCGGCCGCATAGAAAAATGATCTATATAAAAACATTTCTCTCACCCGAAGCTTTCAACATTATTATAAGGGCAAAACTTTGACGATAGACATCCATCATCAACGTTGATAATAGACCACAGTGGGAGCCACATGGCACATTATTAGAGGACAATGACCCTATGGATGTTTGGCCCGTCCCTAGATAGATGTACATAACAGAAATCAGCATGATTAGTAATTTTCATTCATTGGATTTGAGTACTCCAAATAATGTTCAAATTCTACGATTAAAAATAATCCACGAAAAAGGCTCTAATCCAATAGATAGAAACTACTGATCAGGATGAATTATGGTAAGTAGATTCACCTAGGGATAGTTAAACATCCATACGATTAGAGATCTCTAAGAGTGTGCCATGTGTACCCTTGACTAAAATCCTGGCTCCCTTGTTTGTAATCAATTTTTTTCTCAAGGAAAGTAGTTCACATACCAAGAGTACTTGCATTAAATGCATTTACATTGAGAGAAAGGTAAGTTATGTAAAGACTAAGGAACCTTACAAAGTAAATAAAAAAAAAGAACAGAGCATTTTTTGGAATAATGGAGCAATAATGCAAGAAATGCTTTCGGTGTGTTAATAATTAGAACTAGTAAGGATGACATGCGCACTATAAGTATGCTAACCCCCGAGCTACGGAATCCAATTTGCTTCTTCTCGGTGTGTGTACCCGCGTTCTTGACATGTGACGGTACATCGACCGTCCAAAAATAGGGTAACCACGTAACCCAACGGATGTTTGGCCCAACAAACCAAAATTTATTCTAATTAGTAATTTCTATCCAATCAAATCAGCCCTCCTCAAGTTGCGCCACGTCCGTGAAAAGCAAAAACTTTTGCAACATCAACCTAGGTTAATCGGTTACATGATGGGGCATGGTTAATTTTTGCTTTTTCACTGATATGACATGACATAACATGAGGAGGGTCGTTTTTTTTGGTGTGTACGGCCTTGGCCCATAGAAGGCGCATAGAAGTCGTTTCCTTTTTCTTGCCGTGAAGTAAAAATTGTGTGAAGATTAAAGAACACTCAAAATGTATTAAAAAAACGAAGAACCTTTTTTGTTTTTTCAAAGAAACAGAGGTGAACCTGATCATTTTTTTAATAATGGAGATTGGGTTAGTAACGCAAGAAATGCCTTCCAGCTTAACTAGTAGAATCCACATGAGTTAGCAACTATCCAGCATGTGTGTGTGTAGGTTAGTGGGGTAAGACCGAGGTGCGTGTCCCAATCGGCAAAATGATGTAATAACCAAAGAAATTGCTACGCCCACTCACTATCATAACACTACAAAGTTACCTACACCAATCCACTGAAGGAGTGGGCAAGAGATCGGAGGTTGTGAAGATCATGGTTTTAAAAACGACCGTTTAAACGGTAACGCCCCAAGCCTGTTTCCGTTAAAACCGTATAAACACGTTTTATCGGTTTTGAATAAAGCGGCCATTTTTTTTGTTTTAACGGCCGTTAAAATCGTTTAAACAGCTGTTTAATTCTGAAAAAAATTTGTGAAAAAGATGGCCGTTAAATCCATTTAATTTCCGTTAAATTCTTTTTTTTTTTTATTAAATTTTAAAATTTGAATTTCAGGGCCATTTTTTTTCCGTTAAAACCTTTAAAATCCATTTAATTCCATTTTTACCCCAGGCCGTATCAATTCCTTTTTAAAGGCCGTTTAAAAGTCCGTTTAACTGTTAAAACGGCCTCCTTTAAACCTTGATGAAGACTACATGGTCAACACGTGTCTCAATATCAACGGCTTGCTAAATTTCTAGAGAGTATAGAGGACTTGTATGGTATGTATTGATTTCATTCCATGCTAGCACACCTCGACTCTGCCAAATTGTTAGAAGGGCAGAGTAAGACTTGCCTGACCACCCACGATATAAGCCACGTTGCAATTTATTAGAGGACACTGACCGTATAGATGTTTGGCCAATCCCTAGGTACACCTACATCCCAAAATCAACCTGATCAATGATTTCTAAGCGTTAGTTGAAGTCATTTTCGTTGCTCGTTTTTAACCGTAGGAATTTGAGCATTATTTACCATTATTTCCGTACAAATATCCAAAGGTTTGAAATCACTAATCAGGCTGATTTTTGGTTTGAAGGTCCACTTACGGATTTGTCAAACATCTATACGGGATTTGTCAAACATCTATACGGTCATTGTCCTCTAATAAATTGCCACGTGGATTATATTGTGGCTGGTCAGGCAAGTCTTACTCAGAAGGGCAGGCTATCTGAAGTTGAAGTGTGCGGTCTAGATTCAAGAGCAGTATCATTTCTCAAATCTCATGTTTTTTACTCCTCATCGTCCCCAACTTTCCCAATTCATCTAGAGAGAGAGAGAGAGAGATTTCGCCATTACAGCTCGATTTCAAGCATTCGAGTGTGTAATAGATAGAAAGTAGAGGAGAGACGATGGCCTTTTCAACTATAATCTCTTCTTCTCCCCATCTCTACTTCCCCAGAAGACGCCCAAACCTTCTGCAACACCACCAACCCTTTCGCTGCTTCTCCTCTCTTTCAACCCCATCCACAACTCCCCAACAAAACCAATTCGATCTTAGAACCTACTGGAAAACCCTAATCACCGAAATCAACCAGGAACTCGACGCAGCCATCCCTGTCAAATACCCACAACAGATCTACGAGGCCATGCGTTACTCCGTCCTCACCAAGGGCGTCAAGCGCGGCCCTCCCGTCATGTGCATCGCCTCCTGCGAGCTCTTCGGCGCCCCTCGACAAGCCGCCTTCCCCACCGCCTGTGCCCTCGAAATGGTCCGTTATCATCTCATTTCAATTTCACAGCCAAAATCTTTATTTTATTTTTGTTTGAGGGGTAAAAAACCCAATTTAGTTTCTTGGATTGATAACAGGTTCACGCAGCTTCGCTGATTCACGACGATCTTCCCTCCATGGACGATGACCTCTCCCGTCGCGGCCGCCCCACAAACCACGCAGTCTTCGGAGTTGACATGGCGATCCTCGCTGGGGACGCCCTCTTCCCCCTCGGTTTCCACCATATCGTCTCCCACACCCCTACTGACCTTGTCCCAGAAGCCCGCCTTCTCCGCGTCATCGCTGAAATCGCCCGAGCGGTGGGGTCCACAGGAATGGCTGCCGGTCAGTTTCTCGATCTCGCCAATGGTGGAGATACATCCGTTGAATTTGTTCAAGAGAAGAAGTTCGGGGAGATGGCTGAGTGCTCCGCGGCTTGTGGGGGACTGTTGGCCGGAGCAGCAGATGATGAGGTGGAGAGGTTGAGGAGGTACGGACGGGCGGTTGGGGTTCTGTATCAAGTGGTTGATGATGTATTGGAGGCGAAGAAAGGAGAGGGAGGTGAGGAGGGGAAGAAGAGGGGCAAGTCGAGTTTTGTTGGGGTGTTTGGTGTTGATAGGGCTTTGGAAAAGGTCGAGGAACTCCGGGCCCAGGCAAAGAGAGCGTTGGATGGGTTGGAGAAGTACGGAGAGAAGGTGGCCCCGCTTTATAGCTTCGTCGATTATGCAGTTGAGAGGAACTTTACAATTGGCGGTCAAGGTGACGATGAAAATGGAACCGTCGATCATGCTGATCGTAAAGCTTCTTTATAGTTAGTAACTTGTACGTTGTAACACCGTCGTTCTTTCCACGTTTCAGCAATAAAAATTGAATGGAAATGGGATAACGTTATCACCCACCCATTATATTAGAGTATATTATGTTTCTTTATCAGAAAATTGTGAAAAAGAATACAAAATTAAATCTATTTGTAGAAAAGAATACTTGTTTTCAAAAATTGTAAAAATGAATACACATAGCCGTTCGAATTGGCGTCAAATTTTTTAAAAGGTAATACCCAAAAAGCCCTTTAAGTAGCCAATTGAATTGGAGTCAAATTAGATTTGACGCCAATTCAATCGGCGCCAGAATGAATTTGGCTCCGTTTCAATCGGTGCCAAAATGGATTTGGCTCCGTTTCAATCGGAGCCAACTCAGATCTGACTTTGATTCAATCGGCGCTAGAATTGATTTGACTTCGATTGAATCGGCTATTCGACCGTTGCGCATATCCCGACCGTTGCTCACAAACTTTTATATGTATGTGTCAATTTGGGCTCATCACACATTTCTTTCTTGATCTCTCTATTGATTTAATCAACTGTTATCTTGACCGATGTTCAGAACAATCAACCTATATTTATTATTAAAATTGTTAGAATTATTTAATGCATCGTAATATAATGATTTAAAAATTTTAAAAATAAATTATCTTATAAATATCTGAAGCTCGAAGACCTGCTCGATCCATGATTATGTCATGTGTAGTCGGGCCACCGGGAAATTGACCATCATTATAAGCCATCTAAAAAATTAATCAAATAAATTTTATATGTATTTATCAAATAATTGAAAAAAAAAATTATAAGGGTCTAACCATGGTTTTAAAAATGGCCGTTTAAATGGAAACGCCCCAAGCCCGTTTCCGTTAAAGCCGTTTAAACACGTTTTATCGGTTTTGAAAAAAACGGTCGTTTTTTTTGTTTTAACGGATGTTAAAATCGTTTAAACGGCTATTAAAATCGTTTAAACGGCCATTAAAATCGTTTAAACGGCCGTTAAAATTGTTTAAACAGCCGTTTAATTTTAAAAAAAATTGTGAAAAAAATGGCCGTTAAATCCGTTTAATTTCCGTTAAATTCTAATTTTTTTTTTTAATTTTAAAATTTGAATTTCAGCGTCACTTTTTCCGTTAAAATCCGTTTTTTCCCATTTTTGCCCCTGACCGTTTCAATCCGTTTAAACGATTTAAACGGTAACGCTCCCAGTTCGTTTAACCGTTAAAACGGCCTCCTTTAAACTTTGGCTCTAACAAATGACGAATTTTGTTTATATTGTCAATGGCGCCAAAAGCGTTTTGACTCCGTTTGAAATGGAGTCAAAATGAATTTGGCTCCATTGCAAACGGCGCCAAAACCATTTTGGCTCCATTTTCAATGGCACCAAATCAGATTTGACCAAAACCGTTTTGGCTCAATTTTCAATGGCGCCAAATCAGATTTGACAACTTTTGAAACGTAGCCAAAATGGTTTTGGAGCCGTTTCAAACGTAGCCAAATTCGTTTTGACTCCATTTCAATTGGAGTCAAAACGGTGAGGGTAAAATCGGATTTAATCAAAAAAAGTTGTTTTGGCGCCGAAGGAAATGGCGCCAACTTATTGATGCTGATAGAAACGGCTATGTGTATTCATTTTTACAATTTTTGAAAAAAAGTATTCTTTTCTACAAATAGATTTAATTTTGTATTTTTTTTCACAATTTTCTGTTTCTTTATTAAGGGGGTGTTTAGCAACACAAAAATAAGTTACTTATTGACTTTTATAGGCCAAAAAATTAAAAAGTTAGTTTGGATGTGTTTCATATTTTTACTTTTGAAAAGTTAAAAACTAACTTAAAACTGTAGCTAAATTTTTAGCTATAAGAGAAATTTAAGTTTTTTGACTTTTTAAAGGTAAAAACTCAACTAGTAACATATACTACTAGTAGAAGTGCTTTTACTGGTCGTTCCCAAACGCCCCCTAAGACTAGGGGCAGCCATATGTGTTACGACATTCTTCTTTATTGACAAAGTTGTCAATAATTGACTTCTCTGTTTTCTAAAATTATTTTTACCAAATTTTTCAATGCATTTTTTTTTTTTGATAAATCCAAATTTTACCCGAACATTTATGAATTGTTAATTAGGGTCTTGAAGATTAGTTTGGAGAGGCAAATTTGTAAATTGTGACAACTCAAGGCACAATTAGATAATCAAAATTTTGAAGTTGTGCAGGTAGGACATATGGGTAGTTCTTAAGGGATAGTTTTGAAAATACAAAAGAAATGGCATGAAAAGTAATTAAGTTGTCACTAAGGCAATGTTTTGGAAATATAGAAAATGGCATAGTAAATAATTAAGTATTTATGAATAGGCAAATTTGTAAATTAATTGCATAAGAATGGAGTACCCGGAGAATTTTCATGGGCCTGATTAGTGATTTATAGGCATTGGATTAGTGATTTATAGCTATGTTTTAAAACTCGGAACTTCGACTCGGAAGTCCATTGGGCTGAGTCACCTCAGACTAGGGAGTTGACTCGGCGAGTCATTAAATTAATTATTAAATATTTAAGTATATAAAAATTAATATTTATTAAAAAAGAATTGGCGAACCCCTAGGTGGACCAACAAATCAAAATTCAGCTTGATTAGTGATTTCTAAACGTTGGATTGGACTTATTTTCATGGGTTGATCACAACTGGGGGAATTATAGCAATATTTGAGGTACAAAGATCCAATACCTAGAAATCACTAATCAAGTTGAATTTTGGTTTGTAGGTCCACCTAGGGATTGGCCAAACAACCATACGGTCGGAGTCCTCTTCAGAGTGTGCCATGTGGCACATATTTGTGTCATGTACAGAATCCTGTCATTTTAGGGCTGTCAATGGAGACCGGCCCTATTTTTAAAGCGTTTTAACCGGTGCATAACGCAATGGGGGAGGTCTGAATCCGTTATAACAGCCGTTTTTTAAAGCATGATCTTAATTATATGGAAGTTTATATGCCCGGCCTCTAGTCTCTCTGAGATTCACAGCTCCACGTAGTTCTAACTTCTAAGCTCTACACGGAGGATGCATGATAGGAAAATGATCCGATCATCCTCAAGAGAGCATCGTCCTTAGGGTCTCTACACTGGTGGATGGGTTCGGAAGGTATATAAGTCTCGCTATGTCACTATATCCTATAGCATAGAGAGGGCTTTAACAACTTATTTGGATAATAGCGACTCTGCTGACCTCGGTGGGACCCACTTACTTTCAAGCTCACCATTTGATATAATGAGAGGAGGGGCTGTTCTTTGAGTAAAACCTGTGTCACAAGATGTTGTGACGGAAGCCGGTCACGGCACTCAATACCTGACGCAAAAGATCTGCTACTAGGTTGGCGAAAAGATAAGGTAGCGTCTGGTCTACATCACAAAGGTCTACACTAGGCATCGCCACATCGGTGTAAGAATAAATCTTCGATGACGGATATTCGTCATCAACATTGATGACAGACCGCAGTACGAGGCTATGAGCTACGTGGCATACTGTTTAGGGTGGGCAAATCTCATCACTGCGGTCACTGTCAGTGATCTTGGTGTGAGATGCACTAGGATACCGACTTCTGTATCAAAATTTTGATGCAGAAGTCCCTCAAATTGCATTGTAGTAGACCCGTTCGGCCCACTTGCCCCTTTAATATCTGGCCATAGACCTACACACCAAAAATAAGCGTGATTGGTGATTTCTAGTCATTGGATTTGAGCACTTTTTCATCACAGGCTTGGAACCAACTCATAGGCCTGCTCATAAAGCCCATGATGAAAAAGTGCTCAAATCCTACTGCTAAAAATCACCAATCATGCTGATTTTTGGTGTATAGGTCTATCATAGTGTGGGCTAGACATTCAAGGGCAAGTGGGCCCGAACGAGTCTACTATGTTACAATTTGAGGGACTTCTGCATCAAAAATTTGATACTACGAGCCACATGGACACGATCAGAGGGTGCTGACCGTATGGATGTTTTGCCAGTCCCTCGATGGACCTACAAACCAAAAATGAGCCTGATTAGTGATTTACAACCTTGGGATTTTTGCACCCAAATAAGGCTAAATTATGCTCAAATTCCTACCGTTAAACTCAACCCGTGAAAATAACTTCAATCGAATCGGTTAGAAATCACTAATCAAGCTGATTTTTGGTGTACCGGTCCACCGAAGGACTGGCCAAACATCCATACGGCCATAGTCCTCTAATAGTATGCCACGTAGCTCGTATTGAGTGCTGTGACAGGCTTCCTTCACAACATCTTGTGACACAGGTTTTACTCCGTCGGGACAGAGTAAAACTTGCGTCAGGACTAAGGAAACCGTTTCGTTCAACTTTTTCTGGTTTTTTTTTGGGCTAGTTTAGTAATATCGTCGTCCCTACGTCCAGTGCGTTGGATGGCCTTCAAGATTTGTGTGGTGTGAATCACGAGAAAGATGAGCAGAGTCTCGACCCAGGGATGATGATAACGCAGCCTTATCCATAGTAGTAGTACTAAAAAAAGAACAAAAAATGCCATCTATAAAAGTATTATCTGGCAACGTGGCACACATGTAGATGATTGGTCTGACCCACACTGAACAGCAAGGTTCCGAGCAAGACTTGCCCGACGACCCGTGGTCAGTCAGGTAGCTACCTGACCACCTACAATACAAGCCACGTGGAAATTTATTAGAGGACACTGACCGTATAGATGTTTGACCAATCTGTAAGTGGACCTACAAACCAAAAATCAGCCTGATTAGAGGTTCAAAATCGTTGGATCTTTATACGGAAATAATGGTAAATAATGCTCAAATTCCTACGGCTAAGATCAACTAACGAAAATGACTTCAACTAACGCTTAGAAATCACTGATCAGGTTGATTTTGGGTATGTAGGTCCACCTAGCGTTTGGCCAAACATCTATACGGTCAGTGTCCTCTAATAAATTTCCACGTGGCTTATATTGTGAGTGGTCATGTCGTGGTCAGGCAAGTCTTGGTCGCAGGTTCTGATTTCTTCTCTCTTGTGAGAAATTTTTTGAAGCGGAGGAAATTTAGAAGCAGCGATCATGTGCGAATGATGTTGCGCCAGATATACCTAAGTTATTGCGCCAAGTTAACCCTGGTGTACTTGGCGCAATGTCATTGGCCGCATGATCCCTTGTTTGCTTGCTACGTTCCTTTCTGATTTCCCAATCATCCAATGAAGCAAGTGATCCGATAAGAACAGAAGAAAGAAGACACGGAGGGAGGTCTGGGAGCCGTGGCCGAGGCAGCTATTAAATTCCATAATTTCTTTACTATAATAGGTATGAGCTGCAACTCACGCAATCAGCGCCACCGTTCTCTCTCTCTCTCTGTAAATAATTCACAGTAGCTCACCTGCTCAAGTGCTCACAGTTTGTTGTACATTGAGAAGAAAATGACGACCATCTCCCTCTTCTCCTCCTCACTTCCTCTGCTTCTTCTTCGTCCTCAAAACCTAAATAGGTTACTCTTACACACTCACCATTCTCTACTCTCTCTCTCTCTCTAGATCTTTCTCTCTCGTCAAATCTAAATCTTTTTTTTTTTTTTTTCAATTTGCAGGCATTTATCAGCGGCTACAAAGCTGCAATGCCAGCTCCCAAAAGTACTTAACAGAAACCGGATTGGTACGAATTTCAGGTACTCTTTTAGGGTTTCCGAAGTAATGGAGCATTGGGGTTTCGAGATTCTTGAGTAATTTTTCTCTCGTTTTTTCTTTTTAAATTATTTTTTGATTTAATTCGTTAATACTGCAGGTTGATTGCATTTGCCGCAGGAGGAGATTCAGAAAATATTGGAGTTCCGAGGTCGGTGCCGGTTCGTGTAGCACACGAGCTTCTTCAAGCGGGACACCATTATTTGGACGTCAGGTAGTGACTTTCAGTCCGAGAAGATTGATCTCGATTGTTTAGTTCTCTGAAGAGTTTGCAAGGGAATTTATATAATGTATTTTTTTTTTCACAACAAAGCTTAGGATGGTGATTAAATTTGTTCTTTTGCTGTGATTTTGAAGAACTACTGAAGAATTCAATGCTGGACATGCTTCAGGGGCTACAAATGTTCCCTACATGTTCAAAGTTGGAGCTGGTACGGATCAGTAACTGATTTTGCAGATTATTATTGTTTCAACTCTGTATTCAATTTTCGTCTGTGACTTCGGATTCATATTTTTTTTAATAAAAATTGAATGTGGTAACACACTTGGTAAGAAAAGCTTATCCGACAAATGGAAGATGATGATGGGACCAGCCTGTGTTGTTGCATCTTGAATGGTCAGGAGTGATTCCCATTGTGAATAGGAAATAGGAACCCGCATTATCCAATTAGCCGCTGTAGGTTTGCAAGCTTTCATCTTTCTTATTTGTGCCGGGTAACATCACTTGATACTTGCAAATTGCCCTAATTTTTCATGTAGAAGGGGGATCAAAACTACATGTTCATATGTCCTGTAGACTTCGTTTGCTTCCTGTGTTGGTTATTGTACACGTTCCCTTCCCCTAGTCTGGTATTTGCAGTGCGTGTGACAAGCACATTGAGGTCGATTGCCATTCCATTCGAAATTGTATAATTGGCGCAACTAGAAGTAGATCAATCTTTAAGCTCTACAATGTAAATGCCAGAGTAGAAGTCAAGTGGAAAAGGTAAATTATAAACTAGACCTTGGTAAAATTGAATAATTGTAGGTTCTCTGTTGTGTGGGTTGCTTCATCAATAAAGAATATGTGAGTAGAGAGAAATATCCAATGAAGCCTCCAACAGGAGCCTAGGGTCAATAAAATCTCGAACAGGAAGTATCTCTTGTTAAAAAGTAAGAGCATTGAAATAGAGATTGAAATAGAGAAGTCGATAACATAGAGACATCTTTGCCTTCGGATTCTAGTATAACATTTCCTTTTCATTTCTTTTTCTCACCAGTTGTTCTCACATTGACTCGTATAAGTTTTTTTTTTCTTCTGTTGGTGTAGGGATGACGAAAAATCCTAATTTCTTGGAGGAAGTATCAAAACATTTTGGAAAGGATGATGAGATAATTGTGGTGCGTCCACATGCCTGAAATCTTATTCATTACTTGGGTTGAATCATCTCTATTGTGATTTCACTTTCCTGTGTTTACAGGGATGCCAGAGTGGAAAGAGGTCACTCATGGCTGCAACTGATCTTTCATCTGCTGTAAGTACTTTTAACATTGAGGCCACTATTTGAGCTGCAAAAACTAAAAAAGAAATGTTTCCACCCACTTGTTATAACCTGTATGTTGGAGAAATTTCATCATATAGGGAACAGACAAGTAGGCTGCTAGAATATTGATAAAATTTTGCCTCTCCTTTCTTTTCCATAATCTGTCCTCACTAAGTTAAGGCTGGGTTTATAATATGATTGTGTTTTCCTTCTCTATTTACTGTTCGAATTTATGTGTGATCTGTTTCTTTGAATAAATCAATCAATAAAATCTTATCCCAACTATTTGGGATTGGTTACATGAGTCCTGTTATGCAATTCCACCCTATCTAGGGTCATATCCTATATTAGAGCATGTCTTCAGATCTTTTCTCACTAAATCCACATCCTTTTTGGTGCTCCGCTCATCCTTTATGAGCCTTTCAACCTGCACCAACGAACTCCTCACTGATGCTATCAGTAGTCTTCATTGAACATACCCAAAGCATCTCACTCAACTTTCAATTATGTTATCCCCAATTGGTGCTACTCATAGATTCCCTCATATGTGTTCGTTTCTTATTTTGGCCTGTCTAGTCTTTCCATTCATCCTTCTCAACATCCTCATCTCCATTACACTCATTTATTAACATGTTGTTCCTTGTATGCATTGATCACATAGTAGTACAGAAGCACATCTCCACTTTTGCCACCCAACTCTAATTCTATGAGCCACATCCTCTTCAATATCTCTTTCTTTATAGAAAAATTGAACATATATAACGAATCTCCACTTTATTTTTCCTTTGGGATATCCCCGGGTCTTGTGCAAAACTATCTTTGTGTTGGCAATTTTGTCATTCATTATTACCATGATCTTATAAGACATGATTGAGGATCATGGTACTTGTATTTTTTACCTTTTAATCATTTCTGATTTGTGCCTATCAAATGGCGATCCTTCAGCTTGCTCTAGCATGGGTTTCTCTCCTTAACTAGAATCTAACTTTTGTGAAGTATAAACAGCTCTCCTTTGACCCATTGCTTGGGAAATTTAATGTTGGATTCCAAATTTTGTATCGAAATCTTAAGTTACTTATATTTACTTGGAGGTGGATCGCTAAAAGTCCAATTGAGGAGTATGGATAGAGGTGGTAAAGGTGGATTTTTCAAAGCCTTGAGCATGAATTTGTTACTAATTTTTCTCTCTTAAGGCTCTGTATGGTGATCAACAAAAAGTTTTACAGAAAGGATTTGTATGTCAGAAAGTCTTGATATAGAAAAGTTTTATGACGTTTAAATGCAAATCATTTCTAGAAAACTCATTCAGGACAACCATACAGAGTTGCAATTGTAATTCTATGTGGCAGACTTTTGGATCTTATATTTTGGTAGTAGATTGATTCGTTGAACTAGTAACATAATCGAAGCATCTCAATGTGACTAGACAGGTAGGATTTCTATTAATTTGGGAATTTCTCAGAGACATTGTTCCCAAAAGAATAATCTCATCTAGAGTCTATCCTTCAAGCATCTTCATCCATTGGTGATTTCTTAGAGGAGCGAACCTCCAAGATGCGGGGACTACCATTTGATTGAATATGTGGATTGATCATCTGACTTTACTTCACATCTTGCTCTAATCTGGCCTCCAGATTCCCAGTATACTTCAGTTTTCTTAAAATTAGATAAGGAAAGTCAGATTTGGATATAATGGTGTTTGTCATGCTGTCTTGCTATTTTTAATGTTATAAAGGCTGAACACGCTTTTCGATTGTTCAAAAGTAAAAGTGTGGGTCTATAGAACATGTGAATAAAGAAGTGTGGTTAGATAGATGGAGATGAATGAGCAACTAAAGTTAGAAGATATTTTCACCTAAGGATGGTCATGAACCCAAAATCTTTGCAATGCTGAGAAGGACAAGGAAATGAAATTCTGGGCAAGAAAAAAGACTTAGTCTCCTGGACAAGTTAAGTTATTCTAGTCAAAACGTGGGGTTCTGCAATACATTTGAGTTCAAAGAGCTACTTACCATGTTTACTTTTAATTACTAGTGTTACTTTGAACTCACCTTGTTGAACTGGGTCCTATAATTTGACTGTAAATTGGTTATGTTCTTTGTTGTTTCCTTTCAGGGTTTTAGTGGCATCACTGACATAGCCGGTGGGTATTCTGCATGGACACAAAACGGACTTCCTACAGAGTAGTTATTCTCTGCCAGATTTCGGCATAGTTACGACAGTTTTGGACAAGAAGAATAAAGAAGTATGATGAGCAGAATACAGTTCCATAGGGCATAAGATCTGGCACTAGCTAACGAAGCACATCGAAGAGATATCACTAAATGTGGTATGAAATAAGGATTATTCTGTAAGAAACTCAATAATTTATTAAAAATTACTTGATGAGCTCTATAGCTACGTTCATTTCTTGATGTGTTTGAAGATTTATGGAATTTTTCATCTTGAGGAACCAAGGCACCCGGATAGTAAGAAGTGATATAGATCAAGGGATATGGATCTGGGTTGAATTTGCATACGGATCTCCCTCGATCCCACCTGGGTCAAACTCATTTCATGCTCTACCTACATTCAATCCAGCCGGGTTCGACCCATTTTCATGGCCTACCCACTGCGTTGTGTTGTGTTTTCTTTTCTTCTTTCGTAGACCCAAAGGATGGCCTATGGGGGAATGTTCATTATACCGGTACTTCATTCTCACATCAGGACTGTAGGACGCTGAAGTGGTTGATACCTTGATGGTGCCTTTTTGGAGATGGGACCCACTATCCTTTGGTCCAGCTCAGCTTGTATAGGACCGGGTCTTATACAAAGTTTGATGGCACTCGTCTCCAAACTGCCACCTGTCACACTTTTTCCGGCCCACTGAAGCAATGAAGTTGCCCATCCCTTGGATTTTCTAGCCTGATCGATGATTTCTAGCCTTTTGGATTTTCTTTTCATCAGTGCTTGGAGCTCATGTAAAAAACACAAACTTCAAATCCAAAGACTACAAATCCCCAATCAGGCTGATTTTTGTATGACTACCAAGAGGTGGGCCAAAGATTCAAGGTGGCATTTGGATAGGGGTCCTATCAAACTTTATCCATGGGGAGAGCCTTGGGAAACCCTCTACAGGTGGACGGTAATACAACGGCTAGAGACCTGGGGTATTACGCCAATGTCCTCGTTGACATGGATTTAGCCAAATCGGTTCCAGAGAAAATATTTGTCCAAGTGGAAGGGCACATCGATTTCTGGCAAAAAGTCGAGCTTGGAAGACTCCCAAAGTTCTGTAACCATTGCAAAACAGTGGGTCACTTGGTGGCTGAATGTAGGGTTATTAAAACTCTATGTTTGGAAAAGGACAAATCTGCTATTCATGATCAACCCGTGGTGGAGGTCAGAGAAGTTTCCAAGAAAAAAAGAAAGCAAAATCGGAAGACTCAAGTTACTGTTACCGCTAGTAATGGGAAATCTGTTGCAAACGTGGTTGATGAACATTGTGAGGAAGAATTGAATGATGCCCAGCCATCCATTAATGTCATGCAACATATTGATATACAACATGTACAGCCTCATGATACTGTTGTGCAACATGTCTCTGCTGATGTAGAGCAGACTGATGTGCAGCCAGTCATTGTTATGCAACCTTACATGAATGTGCAACCTGCTGATGTGCAACTCGCTTCAGTTGAAGTTGTACACCCTATTGGATCTAATTTGGGAGCAGTCTTGGGAAAGAATGATGAACCTCCTGGGAGCGAATGGCTTGAGACTCCGGATCCCCTTCCACTGGTTGTGTTGGAGGATGGTGAAATTGTCCCAAACTCCCAACCCATTGCCACTGAGATGGGCATGTTTGGGCCTTTGGAATTTGTTCCTGAGTCTATATCAGATGCCTCCATGGTTGCTAACTATATTTTAGATGCTGTTGACTCTAAAATGAAGAGTGGTGCTCTGGTTGTCACCTCTGAATTCTCTACTAATTCAAATAAGGAGAAAGTAGCCATTCCTAAGTGGAAAGTGCAGCATGCTTCCCGGCCATCTACTCGCTCTAAATCTGGAAACAAGGCCTCTTGAGGTACTGTTTTAAGATCTTTTTCCCTTTTGTTTATATGTCGAACGTCCTTTTTTGGAATGCTAGAGGTCTGGCAAACACTAATACTGCAGGTGCTCTAAAGAAACTAGTTGGCCAGACTAAGCCTGAATTGGTCTGCATCGCAGAACCTCTCATCAGGCCTCATAAACTAACTGCTAGTTCTTGTGCCGCTCTCAACTTGAATATGGATTTCATTTCCAATGACACCCCTGTAAAGATGGGCAACATTTGGATATTCTGGAAAGCAAATTTGCCTAAGCCTACGATTCTTGCCTCTTCTAGCCAGCAGATTACAGTTACTCACGCAAATTGTATCTTCACATTTGTACATGCTAAATGTACGTTTGGAGAAAGGAGAAGACTTTGGGTAGAGCTCTCACAATTCAGTCTTGATGCAAGACCTTGGCTCCTCCTTGGTGATTTCAACGCTGTTATTCGTTTGGATGAGAAACAGGGTGGTAGGCCTCCTATGAGGCAATCGATTGAAGACTTCTGTAACTTTGTGGACTCTTGCAATCTGATGGAGGTTAGAAAATCCGGGTTAAAGTATTCTTGGTCTAACGGGCAGATGAGTGCTAGGCGTATCCTTTGTCTCCTAGACAGGATGTTTTGTAACCAAGCTTGGAACTTACGGTTCACGGGATGGCATTACAAAGTCTTGCCTAGGTTATATTCAGACCACTCCCCTCTCGTCGGTGAGGGCATTATTCTCCATAAACCAGTGAACGCACCCTTCAGGTTCCTTAAGTTCTGGACCTCTTACGTCAGCTTCCAAGATGTGGTAAGACAGTTCTGGGACAGAGAAATAACGGGCAATCCAATATTTGTGGTTGCTCAAAAATTGAAGCGCCTCGAGTTTACCTTACAGACTTGGAACAAAGAAGTAGTGGGTCTTCTTGGAGCCAACCTGAATAAAGCCTTATTGGAACTTGCTGTTTTACAAAGCAATCTTGAGCTCGATCCACTCAATGATAATCTAGCTAGTGATATTATTTCTAAAGAGAAGGATATATCCACTCTCCAACTACAAGAAGAGTCTTTGTGGAGGCAAAAGTCTCGGCTTCGTTGGCTTAAGGAGGGTGATAGGAACACGGCCTTTTTTCATACTATTACCAAGGTGCGACGTAGCTACTCTCTCATTCATGAGATCCGCTCAGAGGAGGGAACCTTAATCAAGGACCAAGAAGGTATTAAGAGTCAATTTGTTGATTTCTTCACTTCCAAATTTGCTGCTCAACCGTGTACCATCCATGAGGAGATCATTGGTTTGATACCAAATCTAGTCTCCGATGAGGATAATGCCTACCTCACCAAAATGCCAGATGCTAAAGAAATCAAAGATACGGTCTTCTGCATGAATCCTGATAGTTCTCTTGGACCAAACGGGTTCCAAGGTTGTTTCTTTCGTGCTTGTTGGGATATTGTGGGCCTAGATGTGATATCGGCTATCATCCACTTCTTCAAATGGGGCAAAACGCATCATAGCATGAAATCAAGCTTCTTGGTTCTTATCCCAAAAGAAGACAACGCATGTAAATTGGGACAATTCAGGCCTATCTACCTTAGCAATTTCTTTTTCAAGATCATCACCAAGATTATGGCATCCAGGCTTGGGAACATCGTTAGCAAAATTGTCTCAGAGGAACAATGCACCTTCATAAAAGGCAGGAACATTCAAAGCAATATTGGTCTTGCGTCCGAAATGATTAATGAACTGAATAAGAAACGGTTTGGTGGGAATGTGGGCATCAAGCTTGACATCACTCAAGCCTTTGACTTCCTTAGTTGGGATTATCTTTGGAAGGTTCTTGACAAATTTGGCTTCAATTCCACATGGTGCAACTGGATCCGGGAATCTATTACAAACTCTTTCCTCTCTGTTTTGGTTAACGGAGGCCCTTGTGATTACTTCGAGGTGGGCCGAGGGCTTAGGCAAGGGGACCCTCTTTCTCTTCTTTTGTTCGCCTTGGCAGAGGACGCTCTCAGTAGAGGCATTAACTGGGTAAGGGATAGTGGTCAGATCTATCCCATGGTCTCCTCTCTCGATTCACGGGTCCTTCTCATCTTTTATTTGCAGACGACATATTTATTTTCACCAATGGTAGAAAAAAGGGCCCTATTAACCTCTCTACTCTTCTAGAATTATATCAATCCTCCGCGGGTCAGATCATCCACAAACAAAAGAGTAGATTTTTTTTAGGAAGTATGGGCTCTTCCAGACGTAGCGGCATAGAGAGTCTTCTGGGTATTCAAGAAGGTTCCCTTCCTGAGAAGTATCTTGGAGTACCACTCTTTCATGGGAAAGTTAGTCATTCAGCTATTCGGCCTTTAGTGGAGAAGATCAGAAAGCGTGCCTCAGGTTGGGTCGGTAAGCTCTTGTCTTTCCAAGGTAGAGTTACTTTAGCCAAATCCATTCTAAATAGTCTGCCTATTTATAACATGACTGTCTATAAATGGTCGAATGGAGTCATTAAAGAGTGTGAAGCCATTGTTAGAAACTTTGTTTGGACTGGAGACCCATCTTCACAAAATGTGATTATTGTAGCTTGGTCTACAGTTTGCAAACCCCTTGATGAAGGGGGGCTTGGAATCCGTTGTCTTAAAGAGGTGAACTTGTCTCTTCTAATGAAACTAGCTTGGAACATGTTGGAATGTCAAGATGCTTGGGTGAAATTCATGAGAGGCAAATTTATTATGAAGTGTGGGGATCCTATATCTTATCACAAGAGTTCTTCTATATGGCCGGGCATCAAATGGGCCTTGGAGGAGTTGAAGCCACACTGTGGCTGGGTGGTTGGAAATGAAGCAAAGATTGATGTTTGGAGAGAGCCGTGGGCTGGGGACTATGCTGTTAAAGATGTTCTCAATGCCAACAATCTGATCTGGAAACATTGCAGCACAAAACTTTGCTCCTTTATTCATAATGGTCGATGGCAATTCCCTTCACCTGTCACAAGAGTGTTTGAGATAGCCGGTCTCACCAACTTCCCTCAAGGTTTGGTATCTAAAGTAGAGGACTCTTGTATTTGGAAGACCTCCTCCAATGGACATTTTACTGTTAAGCTGGCTTGGAGTCATGTAGGGTTAAAGGCACTAAGGCGAGTTGGCATTCATGGGTATAGAATGGAACTCTTCACCCTAGATCCGTTGCCTTGGCATGGAAGATTTTACAAGGTGCCATCCCCACTGATGATCAAATTCAAATTAGGGGCATAACGCTAGCTTCACGGTGCCCCTTGTGCAAGTCCAACACCGAAACTATATTGCATATGCTTTTTGAATGTCATTGGCTTCTAGCTTATGGTCCAAAATTGGAGGGATTTTCGATCATCAAGCTCATATAATGGATTGGAACTCTCTCTTCTCCACTTGCAGCAACCGGAAGCCTCTTATTAAATTCTTTTGGCACACTACATCAATGATTTGCTTGGTTTCGATTTGGAAGACTAGAAACAGAGCTCTTTTTGATGACATTAGTGTTGCTGCCACAAATGTTTTCCACACCATTATGCAAGCTGTGAGGGATTCTCATTTTGGCAAGAACATGGTTGCTCGTTTGTCGAATACTGATGTGGCGGTGCTCCATAATTTCGGACTCAATCCAACTCTATATAACGCCCCTGCCATTAAAGCTTGCTGGTGGGTTCCTCCACCTCTGGGTACAATCAAGTTGAATTGCGATGGGGCATCTTTTGGTAATCCGGGAAATGGTGGTTTAGGCGTGGTGTTTAGAGACTCTAATGGTAACGTTCTTGGTGCACTCTTAAAAGGTTTAGGAGTTGTTACCAACTACACTGCTGAATGTCAAGCCATTGTTGAAGGTATGGCCTTAGCCTTGTCTAAAGGTTGGACTAAGATTTGGATTGATTCTGACTCCGAATCCACTATCTTAGCTTTCCTAAAAAATGATGTCCCGTGGAAGGTCAAAGCGCAGTGGGAAAGTCTCAAATCCGGGTTTGCCTCAATTCGTTTCACTTCCTCTTGGAGAGAAGTTAACTTTACAGCGGACCAATGTGCTAAGCTTGCAACTACATTACCGTATGGCTCTTGGGAGTGGATTGTTGGAAGGCCTACATTCTTTTTTTCGGTTGAGCTTCCCTTGAGAACTTACTACAGATTCATTCTCTAGGGGCGATTGAATGAATTTTGCCTTTCTTTTTCGTTTTTGTTTCTTTTTTGGGAATCAAGTTAATGTTTGATTTCCCAATCCCGGTTTCTTTTCACTTTTCTTGTTAATCTATTCTTTCACTTTTCTTGTTAATCTATCTCATTTAACAAAAAAAATAAAATAAGTATAGCATTGAGTCCTATATAAGTCGTACTCCGATCCAAAGTAGGACTCCATTTTCTGAACTTGGCTGCTTCAAAAATTCACTTCTTCAAAAATTTTCTCAACATTCAAACGGTCAGAAATCTCTAAGAATATGCCACGTGGCTCATACTGGTAGTTGGACGTCCGTCGTCGAAGTCCTACTACTCGTTTTGGATAACCTATGGTGGGAGCCGACTGGCAAGACCTCCCTATCAATCTTAGTTCTCTCCCAACATGGCTCTTCAGATGTGGATGCCCCTAAAATTTAACCACCAGCTACCGTTGTTCGCCCCTCTTTGCGCGCTCAGCAAGCAGGGCCACCGCCTCCTCTCCTCCCTGGACGCCGCAGCCGGAGACTCCACCGCCGCCCACCGTCTGATCCGCAAGTTCGTCGCTTCATCATCAAAGTCCGTCTCTCTCAACGCCCTCTCCCATATCCTCTCCTCCGACATCCACCATTATTCCTCCCTCGCTCTACCCGTAAGCTGCATTTTTACGTCTTTTCCCCTTCCCGTCTGTCCTTTTTACATTCCGCCCGCTAAGATCCTAAATTTTCTTCATTATTTCTCTTCAATTCATCATTGCAGATGTACGCAAGGATCACTGAAGCCCCTTGGTTCAATTGGAACCCTAAATTAGTTGCCAGTGTCATCGCTTCGCTGGAGAAGCAAGGACGGTTCGATGAAGCCGAAACCCTAATCTCCGAATCGGTTCAGAGTTTAGGGTTTCGAGAGCGAGACCTTGCTTTCTTCTACTGCGATCTGATCGAGTCCTACTCCAAGCAAAGCTCGAAGCAAGGGGTTTTGGATTCTTATGCTCGTCTGAAGCAACTTCTCTCTGGTTTTCCTTCTTCTCATGTGAATCGACGAGCTTACGAATCGATGATCAATGGCCTGTGTGTGTTGGATCTACCTCGTGATGCCGAGAAAATGGTGGAAGAGATGACAATTGCAGGATTCAAGCCCTCTGCGTTCGATTTCAGATCGATTGTCCTAGGGTACGGGAGGTCAGGATTGTTCAGGGAGATGAGAGGAGTTCTCGTTCGAATGGAGAATTCGGGTTACACTTTGGATACAATCTGCTCGAACATCGTTCTATCTTCATATGGAGCCCACGGAGAGCTATCTGAAATGGTTTCGTGGATTCAGAAAATGAAGGATTCAAACATCCCGTTTTCAATTCGAACATACAATTCCGTCCTAAACTCATGCCCCACGATCATGTCGTTGCTGCAAGAGCCCAAATTTCTTCCTCTTTCGATCGAAGAACTGATTGAGAAGTTGCAGAGAGATGAGGCTTTGTTGGTTCGAGAGCTAATAGGTTCGTCGGTACTAGTTGAGACCTTGGAATGGCGTTGTTCGGAGGGAAGGTTGGATTTGCATGGAATGCACTTGGGTTCTGCGTATGTGATCATGTTACAGTGGGTAGAGAGCTGAGATCAAGGTTTCGTGCCGAAAATTCAGTAATTCCGGAAGAGATTACGGTGGTTTGTGGGTTGGGAAAGAACAGCAAAGTTAGAGGGGAATCCCCGGTTAAAGCTCTGGTTTCAGAGATGATGCTGAGATTGGGAAGTCCCATGAGAATTGATCGGAAGAATGTTGGTGGTTTTGTCGCGAAAGGGAAAACCATGAGGAACTGGTTATGTTGACTTAACGACTGATCATGTTGGTGCTCCACTCATTGGCCCTTCCTTGATTTCCTAACTGTCCACGATCAAAGTCCTTGCAATGGATGGTTAAGATTTGTGCGTGATTGGTATGAATTTTGATTATGATTTGTTCAGTAGGAACATCCACTAAATGTACAGTATTCATTTGGTGGACCCTACCTTTAGGAGATATGGTTGATTCAAACCATCATGTGAAAATTTGATTAGGATCATTTTGAATTTTGGAGGTTTCCCTTGACTAAAGGAGGAGTCCGGTTTTGGGTCACGAACGTCAATGGTCCGATATAGCTTATTTTGTGGGCCTACTGACAAATGAATGTTTGGCCCATCCATTAGTGGATAGACACTAAAAATCAGCTTGATTGGTGATTTCTAGCCGTTGGATTTAGTATTAAAAAAATGCTTGAATCCAACAGTTAGAATCAATTCTTCAATTCTTATAGCGGTTTGATCTGAGTAGTCCAAGTACCACAGTTGAAAATTAATCCATGAAAAAGATGAAAATTCACAGTTAAAACTCACAAATGAGGCTGATATTTGGTCTGTAGCTCCACCTAGGGATGGTCCAAACATCCATACGGTCAGCGACCGAAACCGAACTCGTGAACAAGCTGGTCTAATGAGCAAGTATGATATGTGAAAAAAAAATAAAAATAGGACAATGAGACAATGCGAAGTTTGAGCTATGGTGAATCCCTGGGGTCCACCAATATTCAAAGGTTCTATGTGATGGCCCACCAACACACGAAGACGCGGCTAAGGATGGTGAACTTATGACGCCCCTTAGACCTTAGTTGGGAGTGATACTTGGGTGTTACCGTGTTGGGTCAATCCATCATTGTATCTGCCGGCCGTGTCTGGTAGAGAGGTGGAAATCTTCAAAAACACACACAACGCAAGTCCAAGCAAAAACAAAATTACATCCCACCACGTTCTCAGTCCTGACAACAGGGAAAGAAACAGAATCTCTCTCTCTCTCTCTGTCTTGTATGCGTAATGGTCCCAACAACTGCTGTATACCAATACATGTTGAGCACAATTCATACCTTTACGCGACCTTCTCCTCTGCCTTTTTGAGTGAAAAAACGCAGATTTCAATCTCAAAGTTCAAACAACCCAGAGAGAGAGAGAGAGAGAGAGAGAGATGGGAATGCACTGGAATTGGGTCGGCATTGTCCGGAGAAAGTTTGCCAGATCCCCGCCACAGAAAACGATCATCGTTCTCCACGCCAATAACACCGAAAGCCTCAGAGAAGAAGAAGAGAAGGGTTTTGAAGAAATCGTAAACTTCAAAGAGGGTGGTGTTGTTGATGATGCTGGTTTATCGTTGAAGAAGAAAGAGTTCTCCGAAGAAGACATTGCCGCCATAAAAATCCAAGCGTTTTTCAGGGGTTATCTGGTGTGTTTTATATCTGGTAATCAAATTAATTTTCAAAAAACTGAACATTTTAGCTAACAATATTTGTGTTTGCTGTCGGGTCTTCAAATTAACAGGCAAGACAAGCATTTCGAGCACTGAGGAGCCTGGTGAAACTGCAAGCTGTGGTTCGTGGGATGTTCGTGAGGAAGCAAGCACGAGTCGCTCTGCATTGCATGCACGCCCTTGTCCGCTTGCAAGTGAGGGTTCGAGCCAGGCAGCTGCTCAGCAGGGTAGGTGACGATGATTCATGATGCATTAATTCCCATAAACCTTGACCAAAAAAAAAAAATTAATTTGATTACCAACATTCCTCCCTGTAACTGCTTTCTTTCTCCTGTCTGTGTGTAATATTAGCCGCTGTAGAGAGATAATGGGTTCGATGTGATAAGAAATTTTCAAAACCATTAAATTTGTATTTGGTTTAAACTTGCGAAATGTAAGTTATGTTTAATTTATGTACCTTGATCATATCCAATGCAACATTAGAAGGTAAAAAAATACATTATCACAAGAAAAGAGTTCTTATATAGGCTCAGGCTCCGAGGACCCCCTTTTTCTGACCCTCTTGGTGTTCGCCCACTCGGCCATGGATTTCATGAATCTAACTGTGGTTGTCAGTGCTGCCAAAAGTGAAAAAAGTGATGCCAGCTTGGCGCTATACCATAGACCTGGGTTCAAAACTCACCGAGTTACTGATCTCTTTAAAAACAGGCTTAACTATAAAATAAATAAATAAAGTTGGGCGCTGACAACCACAGTTGGATTCTTGAAATCCATGGCCAAGCACACGAACACCAAGAGGGGTCAGAAAAATGGGGTATATATACTAGCAGGTGGCCCGTGCCCACGTCACTCTTCCACAAAGGGTTTGCCAAAATCAGGTGTGAGTGAGTGAGATCCATCGTCCATTTGAGAGATAAGATCTCGGCCCTTCTTTATGAAACCTAGAAGAGGGAGAGTCAATTTCCCTGTTTTGTTATATAGATAGTGAGTGACCCGTACCCACGGCACTATATGACAAAGCATTTGTCAAAATCGGGTGTGAGAGGCTGAGATCCACCATCATTTGGAGGATAAGATCTCGGCCCTTCTTTGCTGAAACAGATAAAAGGGGGTATAAGTGGGGAGACAACTTCCCTGTTTTGTTATATAGACTAGTGGGTGCCCTGTGCCATCGGCACTCCTCGACAAGGAATTTGCCAAAATCAATTGAGTGCTGGAGATCCACCGTCCATTTGGGGGAGGATTAGACCTCGGTCCTTCTTTGTCGATGCTTATGAAAGGAGGTATAAGTAGGGAGACAACCAATGTGTTTTGTTATATTGAATAGTAAATGGCCCATGCCCACGGTACTCTCCGACAAAAGCGTTTGCAAAAATTGGGTGCCTTTGGCACTCAAACGGTATAACGGACTGGGGCGTTACAGTTTTTTCCATTATAACGGCTGTTATAACGGATTGTAACGCACAAAAAATAACGGTGTTGAAATTTAAATTTTGAATAAATTTAGGTCAAATGAGGTGGATTGAGTGGCTGAAATCCAACTGTCCACGTTAGATCCATGGATTTGATCTCAACCACTCTTTATCTAACCGTCCACATTAGATGGGTGGATAAGATAAGAGAATACAACTGAGTTGTCTTGATATATGGGTGGGTGGCCCGTACCCACGACACTTTCCGACAAAGTGTTTGTCAAAATCAGGTGGGAGTTAATCTCAGCCATCGATATGAAGCATAGTGGATCTCAGCCACTTATTATCGAAGCCATATAAGATAAGAGGGGTATAAGAAAATAAATTAAATTTCATTAAATTTTATTTTTTTTTTAATTTTAAATTTTCAAATTTTAAAATTTGAATTTCAGCACTACTTTTTTCCGTTAAAATCATTAAAATCCGTTAGAATTTATTTTTCCATTTTTGCCCTTGGCCGTTTTAATTCGTTTTAATGGTAACACCCATCTCGAGGCATAAAAAGTGAGCCTCCTGAGCCAGGCCCTTGGGCTCTATGTATATCCAACCCATTTCATTCTAGGTAAATAGTAGTGACCCGTGCCCACGGCACTCATCGACAAAGCATTTGTCAAAATTGGGTGTGAGTGGTTGAGATCCACTGTCCATTTGGTGTGATAAGATCTCAGTCATCCTTTATGAAGCCGGATAAGAGGGGGAGACAACCGTCCTATTTTGTTATATAGATATCCCAATTAAGAGGTCTTCTAGGCTACAAATTGACCTAATTATAAGATTGTAACCATCACATATTTTTGGATGGCATATGGATTTGTACTTGGCAGGATTGGAACCCATGACCTCCCCATATAGGGCATGCCACTAACCATACACCCTACCCGGGGGGCATTGTTCTTCCTTTATTAGTGTTCTAATACAACAAACTTTTGAGCAACAAAGCAGGTTATCCTATAAACACACAAGAAGAAATAATACCTTTTATTATTGCTAAACACGGATGAAGGTCTTCGGATTGGGGGTTGGATCGATTGGCACCACTCTCGATCCGGATTGGTCTGATCCAACTTCTTCTTGGGTTGTCTCCCTCGAGACGATGTGAACCCCATATTGCAAATATCCGTTCTCGGGCGAGACAACCCCCTGTATGGATCGGTCCCTCAAACCATGTTGCGGAATACCAAATTGAGTAAAGTAAGATATCATTTGTTAGGACCAAGGTTTAAAAAACGGCCATTATAACGGATTTGGACCTACCCCGTTACGTTATGACCGTTAAAACACCCAGAAAATAACGGCCGTTATAACGAAAATAACGGCCGTTATTTTTCCATTATAACGAAAATAACGACCGTTATTTTCTGGAAAATTTTGTGAAAAAAAACAACCGTTATTTTCGTTTTGTTCTGTTATTTTGCAGCGCCATTTTTTCCGTTATTTCCATTTTTTTCCATTATTTCCTTTATTTTTCCATTTTTTTTCGTTTTTGCCCGAGCATTTTTTTTCATTATAACGGAAAAAACGGTAACACCCCCAGTCCGTTATACCGTTATAACGGTCCCCTTTAAACCTTGGTTAGGACAAACATAGATATTTTTGAATTGTGAGTATGGAACCAAAGCAGTAGCTTTATAGTCTCTCCAAAATAAAGATAAAATTTTGGGTATTATAGTAACAGCCCCCCTTGACATTTGAAAATAATTTGTAATGCCCCCTTATACTTTGAAACATTAGGATTACCCCCTTACCTAGTTTAACAATGCTTGACTTGAGTTAAAACAGGACTTGAATCACACGTCGTTAGCATTGTAATTGCAATATTATGATCCTTTCATAGGTGCATTAAGTCAAATGATAGTTAAACTTAAACTAGGTCAATCAGTCAATGGGTAACCTAAAGTTTGAAAGTATTAGGGGGTATTACAAGTTACTTTCAAATTTCAGGGGGGGTGTTATTAAATACCCTAAAAATTTTATCCTGGTAATTTTTTATCCAGCATCCACCACCTATCCTAGGTTAAGGTGGCACTTAACTGTGGTTTCTTTTTTACATGTGGTCTTTAACCCCCAGGACAGGTGGCACTTAAATAATGAGGCTTGGACGCCTGATCCAAAAAGGGTCGCTCTATGGGCGCCCACCTCTTTCGGTTGGGCACCCACGCCAATTAGAGGGCCCCTGTTTGGACACCCACGTTAAAATCCAAAAAAGAAAATTCTGACATGGGCTCCTGGTCGTGGGTGACCTGGTGGCCACGGCTGGCTTGGCTGTGGGTGCCATGGTGGCCACGGTAGTTCAGGGCCGTGGAGGCAAAAAAATAAAAAAAATGCGGGCTTGCCGCATATTGTCCATCCATTTGTGAGAGTATGAGGTGCTCCAAACCACCGCTCCACCACCACTCTACCTCCACCACTAACTCCACAACCACCATCACCACCACCACCAACACCACCACCACTCCAACACCACCACCAACTCCACCATCACCATCAACAGCAGTACCACCACCACCACCACTCTACCATTTCCATCAAGAACAGGGAAAAAGAAAATGAGAGAGAGAGAGAGTAGCTTCGTCGTTTTTGGCGCAAATGGAGGTAATGAGTGTGGGTGTCCAAACAAAATTGTAAAGGGATGGGAAAGGGCAATTTGGTCCTTAAAAATTGATTTATTTTGTGGGTACCCGACTTAAAGAGGTGGGTGCCCGTAGAGCGACCCATCAAAATATTGCCGGGATAAAAATTAATTCTCCAAAATGAGCTATGATTTTGCTGGAATTCCTCAAGCCGAGCCACAGACCCATCTCCTCAAAAACAAAGGAAGCAGCAAAAAACTATTTAGAAATCTCAGAGCCAAGATAATTACCTCCCCGTTTGGATGAACAGTTTGAAATCTCTCCAAACAATTACCATAAACATAAAGAAGTCGAGAAAGAGAGAAAAAAAAGAGTTTATAGAAAACACACTGGAACGAAAACAAACAGGACCCACAACATAGAGAAGCAAACACAGTACTCAAATTCAACTAACCACCTACCCAATTCACGCACTTGGCGGAGGCGGCGGATTTTGCATCTGGACCACTTTCTTCCAGGAAGCTCGATTGGAGATCTCATCCCACCATCTCCCCACATTCTTTCTCGAAGTAAACAGTCGTCCCTTATTAGTAACCTTCACTAAATACTGAGTATTAGGCAAGTGAGAAAGATCAGCGAGCGTAAACTCCTCACCAGCCAAAAATCTACTTTCGCCGAGCCTCCGTTCGTACACATCAAGCACCTTCGCGAGCTTCTCTTCGCTCTGCTTGATCAATCCTTGGTCCTGCTTGAGCTTCATTCGTGGTGCGAACGCGAGTTGAAAAACCAGAGCCGAGCTAGGAGGATTGAAGCTCTGCCCTTCCGCCTCTAACCACTGATCTATCGAAGCCTTCACTAATGGGTCCGTCCCGAATAATCCCTTGTTCCCCTGCTTCGCGTACTTCTCTGCTACGTATCGACATATCGCTCTCGATTCTGAAGACAATTTCAAAAATCAAAATCGCGTAATTTAATAACAAATAAAAAAAATGAAAATGTGAGGGCATTTAGCATTTAGTTACCGAAGAGGGTGATTTCTTCGTCTTGGAAAGCTGGGACTTGGCCGAAGGGCTGTTTACAGAGTCAAGAAAAATTCAGAGAGATAGAGGACTAGAATGCGCAGTGGGGGTTACGTAGTGGGCACTTCAAATTGGTTTTTTGTTGTACCTGGAGCTTGAGATAATCGGGCTTCTTGTGCTCTCCCTTGACCATGTCGACGGTGATGAGCTGAAAGTTGACTTCTTTCTCGAGGAGACAGGCTAAGACCCTCGACACAGCAGTGGACATGGGTGGTCCGTACACCTTCACGGTCGCCATTAGAGGTCTTTTGGAGATCAAAAATTAGGCTTTGCTCTGTTTGTGGTTCTAACCGCACAGGAACAAGATGCTAGAAAAAGCGCTCTACTTTATCTTGAGAGTCATGACTCATGAGGTGGTTGGGGGGCTTTTTGTTTGGTGGGGACCCCAAAGTGCAAAAGAAAAGAAAAAGAAAAAGAAAAAAAATATTTGCCTTGGCCTTTAATATCTAATCTGTACGCTATAATCTGCTGGGCCAGGCAATTAGGAAAATCCAGAATCAAGTCTTACGTGAGAACCTGCCCGGGACGAGGAGTAAAACTTTGCTGACTGCAGCAAAATTACTGACCGACAACAATATGAGCCACGTGGTATTTTTTATATGACGATTACCTTATGGATGTTTGACCAATCCCTAGGTGGATCTACATACCAAAAATCAGCCTAATTAGTAATTTCTAAGCATTGGATTGGAGTCATTTTCATGGGTTTATTTTTAACCGTTTAATTTAAGATTAGTGACCATTATTTTTTGGGGTACAATGATCTAAAGGTTTGCAATCAGTAATCAGGCTGATTTTTGGTTTGTAGTGCACTTAGGGATTGGCCAAACATCCATACGGTCATCGTTTTCTAAGTGTGTGACACGTGGCTCATATTGTGGTCAGTCAGCAAAGTTCTACTGCAGGACCAGTGTTCTAGCTACATTCGAATAATTCTTATGTGGAGAAGCGGGGTTTTCTTTTAGACATGGCAGTTGAGATGGCAGGCCCCAACGTGCCATGAATTTTGCCACCTCGGCATACCCAATGTGGCAAGTTTCAGCTTAATAGCGTTTTACTGCAGAATTAATTTTGGTGTCCCTTTGCCCTTCCATAACGCCACATGTCACACTATTTCAGGCCCACTAACCGCATGGTTTTTTGGCCCACTCGGTGGAACAACCCACCAAACATTAGCCTGATTGGCGATTTCTAGCCCATTGAACAAAAGTACAAGAAAAAAACTGCTCAAATCCAACAGCAAGAACCATCCCAGGAAAAATGATAAAATCCAACGGCTGGAACTAATCAGGCTGATTTTTGGTGCGTAGATCCACAAGGGGTTTGCTAAACATGTGGCACACTCTTACAGATCAATGACAGTATATTTGGATCATCCCTAGGTCGAGTTATAGACCAAAAATCAGGATGATTGCTGATTTCTAGGTGTTGGATCTGAGTTTTTTTAATGGGTTGAGCTTTTTTTTTTCCATCATAGGCTTCAAGAACAAGTCTATGTATGAGTTCCAAACCCATGATAAAAAACTCAGATCCAACACCTAGAAATCAGCAATCATCCTGATTGATGGTTTCTAACCATTGGATCTTAGTTTCATGGGTTTAGCTTTTTTCCATCAGAAGAAGCCTATGGATGAGTTCCAAACCCATGATGCACAAGGGCTAAGTGGGCCATAAGAGTCTACCAAAATCAAGATTTTCTTGTTAAAAATAAGCGAGAGTACTTGGAAGGGGGGGTGTGCGCACTTTAATTTAGATGGGGCCCAAGTCAACCTAATGGGATGATTGCAACCATTTGATCGTGTAGATCAGTTCCTCCCTGAAAAAAAATAAAAATGGAAAATCGAGTACTCATACTTAATAATATGCTTTTTTTGGTAAAATTCTTAATAAATTAGTAAAATATAGTAAATAGAATTAATTTACTATTTTTACTATTATTACATTAATTTTATTCTACATAAAATATGCTGTTGACTCCAAGAATCCTATTTTTTTTTTTTCTGATTGGCTGAATCCAAGACTTTCTACCGTGTTAGCCAAGATGTTGCTCTCGTATCCCCTGGGGATCTGAACCGTCAGTGAGTTTTTCCGTTGTATGATCAGCTGTTGGAAACAGTCCAATTCGAAGGAAGGCGTGTGGAGGACAAAGCGGGCATGTTCCGTACATTGATATCGAGAGGCAGCATTCGATACTCGATGTCGTGATCCCTGAGAATTTTGATCATCTCCTCAACTACAAGAGCTCTCCTTGCCCATCTCTCCCCCATTTCCTGGTGATTCATTCGGTGCTGTAACCACACTGATAGTTTAAGCCTGTTCATGTCCTCTACATCCCTCACTACAACCTTTGGAGTAGGGTGCCAGTGGTCCATCTTACTCTCAATGTACCTGCAACAGCAAACGTAGCAAGAAATAATGCCCATCAGATATCTCCTTCTCAGGAAATTAGTGACCAGATAATCGTAATCAGTCAACTTATGTGGACCCTTTTTCTCTGTGGAGCTGTGGACCCATCTGATCAGGTGCTGCCATCTGTACATGACAGAGTGGGACACAAGTGATTGATAGGAGAATCAAGGTTTAAAAGGGGCCGTTATATGGGGGTGTAACCATTTTTTTTCCGTTATAACGGCCCTTATTTTTGTTATAACGACCATTTTTTAAACCATAAGGAGAATATTAAAAAAGTTAGAATATTTCATTCTAACATGGGGCAGCATTTGAGATGTCCCTGTTAAATAACCATTTACCCCAAAAGATCGACCTGGTGGGCAAAGGCTAAACAACTATGTATACCAACGAGTAGTCGGGCCAACACAACAGGTGTGTCGGAACATATATCTTCAACTAACACACCCCCCAATGTGAATACACTCTGCTGGAGACTTGAACCCACAACTTCTCAGGCCTTAAGGCTCTGATAACCCCCTAGGTACTGCAGAGCTTTCAGCCCAATCTAAGACCAGAAACTGTCCTCTTTCACATGACAGCTTCAAATTGTAAGGGCAAAAGGAGAAAAAAACAGACAAAATTAAAACAAAGAAAGAAATTTGAGAGGGATGAGGAAGATGTTGTTTTCATACGTACCCTGTTATTCTTTGTTTCAAGATAGCAATCTTTTCTGCTGGAGTTGAAATGTGGATACAGAAGTCGATTGAATCTCCCATATCGGGACTCCGATAATAATTACTGATGGGCTGGGTAGATAGAACAGTGTTTGGGTAAATAATCTTCTGGTTGTCGAACCTCAGAAACACCGTAGTTAGGATGTTCATTTCCTCCACCACCATCTGAGACATGTAGAAGTAGAAATAAGGATCCCAAAATATCCTAATACGCTAACGTCTAAACACGCACGCATCGACAGATATGTTCAAAGCTATGTAACAAGGACACGGACATGTGTTTTGGTATCCGATACAGAGTGTTAGACACGCTGATACCCACAAACCCAATATGCCAACATTGTCCATACAGTTCATTATTTCTGTTGAAAGATGCGTCTTTTAAACACTTTAGTCCATCTTATGCATGCAATATGGAAAGAACGTATTTTTCACCGGTCAGGCTCTGTGACTGGCCTTTTATGACAGGCTCACGGGATAGGCCTTGTCAGACGTGGATTCCGAGAATCCAACGATTGTGATAGTGCTGAGCTGGCATTCACTTTTTGCCAAAGCAAACCACTGTTGGATTATCGGAATCCACACCCGACAAGGCCTGTCCTGTTAGCCTGTCATAAAAGGCCGGTCATGGGAGCCTGTGCCATTTTTCATATAAACCATATGCAAATAATAGCTGAAAATAATTTTTTTTAATAAATTTAGATTTTCTTGAAAAGATGAGTCAGCATATGTCCGACACATGAATACGGCAAGGCGTCTGACACGATAAATTCTTAGAAAACGGAGTGTCCTTGTTACATAGGTTAAAAGTTTATTTTGTACCTGAACACCATCGACTTCACAGCGATCACCCACATCAAATGGGTGCATCACAAATAAGAAGATGATAGCTTCGAATATCATTTTGCAGGTGTTTCCAAAGATAAAAGCCACCAGGAGGAGTTGAGAGCTCATGACAACCAGGACATGGGTGGTTGCGATCCCAAGTATGAGAAGCCAGATAATCAATATGACGATGCTCATGACAATGTTCACAATATGGTGGAGTTTCTTTACTGCTGTTTTTGTATCATTCAAAGTCAGGGCAAGAGCTCTCCTTTCTCTGAAGGCATGAACCTGAAAAATCAGAGCTTAAACACATTAGATCAAGAACTAAACAATGGAAGGCTGTAACTGTAAGTGATCGGTGGCGATAAAAGTGTTAAAATTGGATGGTTAGGATTGTCCTACCATGGCAATATTTGGAAAATGACCCATATCAAAGGTGTGGAATAGCATGTTAGGATTCTAAAAGGTTACGCTGTCCACAACTCTATCACATAGGTGCTTTTGGTGTATTGATTTGGGTCTTAACATTTGGTATCAGAGCCAACCCCATGTCATGGGAGGGCCCCTCTGGCGAAAGGGCTACCTCAAAAAGTACTTGAAAAAATGTCGGGGCCGCTCACAAAAAGTGACAAAATATGGTAACAGAGTGAAAGTCACCTCAAAGTAGGCCACCCTAGACATCAGCCTTGGAAGCGACGGTGGAATGTTAGGATCCTAAAAGGTTAAGACTTAAGCTTTCCGCACCTCTATCACCGAGTGTCAGTGTGTGTCCTCGTTGGAGTGGGAAATCCATGACACCACACCTGAGCCTGTCTTGGTTCATATCCCTTTGTGTGTGTAAGAATTCAGCAACAGGATATAAGATCATTACCACCCAGTTCTTGAGAGCTGATTTGCTGACTTTCTTGCTTTCAGTTGCTCCTTCAAAGAGATTCATGGTCTTCAAAGCTTCATCTTCTCTCATGAAACGCATCAAATTCTCCAGGTAGATGTATCTGTTACAGAAAAATATAGAACACTAAGCCAAGATGGCCAGGACCCTGCCTCAGTAAGCAGGAGATCCTGAGTTCAAATCTCCTTGGGCGACCATACCCCCTGAGATTTATCCCAGTACATCAGGCAGGTGTTCTAAGAGGTATAGGGAGAAAGGAAATACAAACTTACTTGGACATGGGCTTAGCTACATTGTTGAAAATCTTCCTAGCTGCAGATTTTGCCTCAAATTCACTTCTGATCTGCACTGCTGATTCGTCTCCAAGAGTCGAATTCTGTAGTTGTTCGTCCAGTGTCGACAGGGACCCATGCCGGACTATATTCATCAACCTCTTCATGTTCCAAGCCGAGATGTTTTTCTGGTTCAGCTTGTGCAGGTGGTCGATCGTGATCCCCTCATCTTGCTGCTTAGAAATCACCCCAGAAAACTTAACGCTCTTCCCAATCCCAATGTTGCGCTGGAGCCCCCCACTCCCTATTACCCTCCCGCTCTTCGCGGTGGCGAAAGCTGTAGCCCTGAGGTCAGAGGGCATAGTAGCCCCTGCGTTCTGAAGTGTTCGAACCTCAGCCATGACCTTTTCCTCCTCTTCATGGGTGTTCTGGATCTCCATCAAAGGCGGGCCTGAGAGCGTCTCAACCACGTACTGATTAAACAACGCTTCCTGAATCCGATCAAAGTAGGCGGTCACATGGAACGATGAGGCGAGGACCTTAACAAGGAGAGTCTTCACAAGCCATAACAATGTACCTACCAAGAGACAGACCAGGATCTTGGTTACATAAGGCAGAATTTTGTTCTTGACCTTCCTCTCTACTTTCATGTCAAACATAATTTGCCAAGCAATCAGAACCAAACCCAACCAGAGACAATTCTGGACGGCCTTCCTCACCCCATAAACGAAATACAAGACTCGTTTACGCAGAAGGAAATTGCGTTCTATGAAGAAGACTACAAGGCGAATCCCCCAACCAGAGACCAAACGCCCGCAGATTAAAACCAGAACTAAGAGCTCCCATTTCCATAGATGGAGCTCCCATAGCGTCTTCTTAATAAAGAAAGGGACCGTAAGACTACAAATGAAGGCGGCCAGAATCAAAATGAGACTCATCCATTGAAGAATGGTTAAAGCGCTCAATTTTTTCTTGAATGCTTCTGGGAGGTCCTCTTCTGCAAAGGGGTCATCTTCATCCTCATCGTTAATCCTTCCTAAGAACCCAGATTTCAATTGCCCTGATTTTGCTGATCTTCCCGATTTTCGATTTTGTTCGTCAGGTGGGTCCATCAGCCTTGACTTAGTCTTGGTCCTCAACAAGCTTGAAGTCCGCCGGAACGAAGCATTCGAAGTACATCTCAAGACCTCTCCTCTGTTTCCTCCTCCATTAACACAACCCAAATTGGAAGACGGACGACTGTGATTGTGATGGTGGTGGTCCTCCTCCTCCTCCTCGTCGTCTGATGATTCCTTGTACCTCCGTTGAACGGTTTCGTGAGAGATCTCGACACGATTCGGGGCACGGTCTTGGAAAGAGACCCGGAGGTCCTTCGAAAAAACCTCTGGGACGGGGGGTAGGATGCGATCCTGACGAAGCTCGTCCATCTCCAAATCCATATCTAATGACATCTTCCCCGAAGACTTCTGCTTATTCAAGAACTGCCCGATAAGCTTCGTAGGCGGATCATCCGTCCCTTGTTGTGCGCGTTGTTGAAAATGAAACCCGTCACCTGTGCCACTGCGGCCCGCATTGCCTCCATCTCTGTTCGTCGGACCGGAATCTTTCCAGAACTCATAGCTTGATTCCCTCCATATCTTATTCTCATTGCTATCCACAACAAGCTCAACATCTCTGGTATTATTACCATTGCTATTGTTGCCGTCGATCTTGACGACCACCTCTCTGCGGTCGCCCGAATCAACGGATTTCATCAAGTGGCGGTCGTCGTGATCGCAGAGGATGGGCTGCTCTTCGTTGTCTTGTTCTTGTTCTACTCCTCCCGCAGATATCCTTCTCATGTGTCTGAATGAACCAAGTGAGCTGAAGGATTTTCTCAGAGATTCCATGAAAATGAGCTTTGTTTAAGTATCAGTGGTGCTTCCATAGATATCGTTAATGGTAATAAATACACATTTCAAAGAGACGCATCTCCTCAGCCCGACATTAAAGAAGCTTAAATTGCGGAAAAATAATGGTGGGAATTTGCAACAGAGAACTGGTGAGAGAGATACAGAGAGAGTATCTAAGCTATGCATTTTAATTTCTAAATTTGTGAAAAAAAAAACATGGGTACGTGGTAAACATTAAACGTGGGAGTTGATAACTTACCCAATATACAGGACTTGAAGTTTTGAACCCTTCCATTAAAGAATGGGTCGGGCTCCGTTGACCAGTGAAAAAATGACAGGATTCTGTACATGGACACAATATAAGCCATGTGGCATACTCTTAGAGGAATCTGACCGTATGGATGTTTTTTCAATCTCATGGTGGACCTAGAAACCAAAAATCAGCCTGATTAGTGATTTATTGGCTTTGGTTTGGACTTATTTTCATGGGCTGATCTCAACTGTGGGAATTTGAGCAGTATTTGAGGTACAAAGATCCAACGCCTATAAATCACTAATCAGGCTGATTTTTGGTTTGTAAGTCCTCCATGGGATTGGACAAACATCCATACGGTCAGATTCCTCTAAGAGTATGCCACGTGGCTTATATTGTGTCCCTGTACAGAATCTGTCATTTTTTCACCTGTCAACGGAGCCCGACCCTTAAAGAATTCAGATCCTCTACTCCAGGGATGTTGGGTAACCTCCCTAACTTTGCCACGTACACCATGTGTCATGGACCGGAAAAAATTCATTTTCATCGGTTAAATTACTATATTGCCACGTACATACTATGTTCTACCTGGGAAAATTGCGGGTTATATGTGCAAAGTGAGGGTAATGTCGTAATATTGACAGAGCGAGGGTATTTTTGTTGGAAGGAACTCTTTTTGTCCCTAGCTTTGCGAGCAAGACTCGTTCTCGAGCAATATTTTAGGTCTGCATTTCAGATTTTAAGGCTACGAGTATGTGGCGAGACCAAACCTGAAAAGTCGAAGAATAAAGAAAGGTCAACGGTCAACCAAGTAGTAGCGGGAGGGAAGAGAACAATTATCAAAGTCTTTAAAGGGAAGTTTATATAAGGTTCAAGTCAGTCCCTGACTTTGGTGTTCCAACTTGAATGTTCACCTTGGATCATGATCACACAGTTCCTAGACCGTTTTGGGACCAGTTAGCTGGTTCACCGGTTCAACCGGCAGGGTCTGACAACACCAAAAGGTTCAACAATATGTAGTCTACCGTTCAATTGGTGAGTCATTTCGAATATGGTTTTACATGACCCAGTATAACGTTATAACGGTCCCTTAATGTTACCGACCGTTATAATGCTAAGCCTAATTTGGGATGTTATTTTCATTGGGTCGGGCTCAAGGGACCCCCATTTCTGACCCCCTTTTTTGACCCCCATCTTGGCGTACCCACGTGGAAGATGAATCAATGGCTGAGTTTTGGTGGGGATGATAACCTCACCATATAGATCACACCAACAAAAGATCAGCCCATTCTGAAATTTCTAACCCCATCAAATGTGGTTTTAAAGTTATATGGTAAAAATTGACGGTCCATAATGCTTCAGCTTCTAAACCAGTCTATGAATATCGGAATGATTTGAATTTTTGTGAGGATGATCTCCTCACCATAGAGATCATCCTCACCAAAAATCAGCCATTGATTCATCTTCTATGTGGGTACGTCAAAAAAGGCGGTCAGAAATGGAGGTCCCTTGAGCGCGACCCATTTTCATTATAACGGCTGTTTTTTAAACCTTGATCTGGAATTGAACATGCCCCAAAGAAGGGGGAATTTTTATTTTTTTTTCAAATTGCCCAAGGTGTAGATGTTTGCCCCTCCCAATATGCCATGTGGCAAACTCTTCGTGCCCAATGACCACTTGGATATTTGGCCCACCCTTTGGTGGATCTACGTCTACATACCAAAAACCATCCTGATTGATGATTTCTTGCCATGAGATCAAGGGCTAGAATCACCTTGTGAAAAATTCTCAAATTCAATGGATAAAAATTACCAATCAGACACATAGGGCAGATATGTAGACTCTGCAACTGGCAGCACCATCTGATCAGCTCCAAAGGGTTCTTGGCCACAGGATACCTTAGTTTTTCTGCTTTGGGATGAGAAGACGGAAAGTTGGGGTGGAATCGTATATCGGGATCAGGTGGAACCAAAACAACGGGCGTGTTGGAACCTATGGCTAATGAACGTGTGGGCCTGTGGGGTGAAAGGCTGTGGTACATTAGCAAAGGGAAGGGAATGATATAGGGGCTGACAATGATACGGACCAACCCGACCAACTCGATTGGGTTGGGCTCGGGTTGTATGCTCTGAAACTCGGGTTGGCCCTAACCCAACCCAACCGACTTGCATCTAAGGGTGATCCAGTATTGACCGTGACTATGTTTTAACCCCCATTGACATTGGACCACTGGCCATATGATTTAAAGTTAATTAGGATCGCCGGGGGGTGGGGGCAATTATCAGAAAAATATGTGGACTTGATGCTAATCAATGTCAATTAATCGTAAAATCCACAAAGCATCTTTCTAATAAATGCTCATGTAATCAACTTGTTAGAAGGAAAAAAATTTGAATCAGTAATTTGATACTGTAAGTCAAATGCATTGTGCACTAAGTTACAGCACGTCCTTCCAACCACATCTTAAGCATTGGTAAATGGACAAGGCGAAAGGAACGAAAGCTGGGACAAAAGAACAAATAAAACCTTAAAAAACGAAAATTACAATGGGGTTGGTCATCGAAACAAAATACTGTACAGTGCAGACAAAAGTAGGAGATGGGAAATGGCCCACAGGATTAGAGCATACATACACAATATAAACAGCAACATCTTCTCCCCTTACTTCAGTGGTTATTCCGTCTAAGAACTGAAAGGAATCCGCCTGATTTCTCCTTGCGCCGATCCTCACCGTCGTCCCCAACCTGGTTCAATACCTATGAGACCCATATATCTAGTTTATAGAAATGTTTAATGGGTCCAAGATGTTAGTCTTGATATTGCCATACCTCCTTGGCTATTTGCAGCAGGATCTCTATAATTTCGGAGAAGTCAGGCCTCAAAGTTGGGTCTTGCTGCCAACATCTCTCGAGCAGTTCATCAAGCTTCGGATGCGTGTGCTTCGGGATTGTAGGCCTTAGACCCTATAGTAGAATTAACAACAATCAACATTTTTACAACAAATAAACTAAAGTTTTAAACGCGATTGATGCATTCTAGTGGAATCACTTGGAAGAGAATGGTGAAACTGATAAAAACCTTTTGGACCACGCCTACTGCTGCTTGTAACGGGGTTAAGTAGTCATATGGAAGCTGTCAAATCATCAAAGAACATAAAAGCTATTTAGTGCTAAGAAGTTAATGCCATCCTCATCTAATAGAAATGAAAGGAAAACAAAAAACAAAAAACTGAAGGCTCCAGTTAAGTTGCAAGAAAATGCGATAAGATGCTACCTTTCCTGTTAGCAGCTCCCATAGCACGATTCCGAAACTGAAAACATCAGCCTTGTGATCATATGGCTTGTGTTCTATGACCTTCAATGCATCACTAGATTGATAAGCAAATGCCAAAAAAGATCAACCTTCTATTGGAATGACAATTACCTAGAAAAACTAATGCAATTTTTTCCACCCATTAAATCAGAGAAAATATGATCCAAAATCTAAATGGCTTTAGAAACCAAATAAGTTTAAACCATCCACTTCACAGCTCATTCCAATATTCTGCTCAACCATATGATGAACCAAAATGATAAACGGGCAGCGGCCCAAGAATAAAAACATTGAGAACGACCTTGCTTAAGACCACCCCAAATCCCATACTTGATCCAATTAACTCCTCCCCATCTATTATTCATCAAAAAAGACCAATCAATTGTAGATTTCTTGGTTAAGAACCTAGCGGATTGATGGTGAGGACGAATAGAAGCCTGTTTTGGGGTTTTTTTAAATTTGAAACGTAAGTATAAAATTTCTTATTATTAACTGAAATTTTTTGTTGTTTCTTGCTACAAATAGATGGATTACATGTAAAGGCATCAAATCTATGAGTCTATGATTCATTTAAACTGGACTTGTGCACAAATTGAAAATCGTTATGGGTGAAATTCAAATTTAGGGAAAGCCCCAATTTCGTTGATTTTCACCCTAAACACCTATGGTTGTGCATAGATTAATTATATGTTGCATAACTTAACTTGGACTGATCGACAACTTGGTTGAGTTAAATATTTTTCCAAGCCTAAGATTATTTTAGGGACGGGATATTGGCACCCGCGTTTTCACTCAGTAAACCCATCACTCATCACACTCATCTTCTACGGTGGTAGCGGAGGTGTTCTCCTCTCTTCTTCTTCTTCTTCTTCTTCTTCTACAATGGTGGTAGCGGCGGCGGCGGCGTCCTCCTCCTCCTCCTCTTCTTCTTCTTCTCCTTCTCTGTTTTTTTTTTTTTTTTTGAGTTTTTTGGTTTTTTTTTTTCTTTTTTTTATGGGTGTGATGAGTGAAAAAGGAGGGAGGGTGATTTTTGGGTTTATTGAGCGAAAACGCGGGTGCCAATATCCCGTCCCTTATTTTACTAAAAGCCAAGTCATTCAATACGATCCTTGGTATCTGTTATCCCTCTACAGGCCTTGGGCCGGGGCTGGGCCTAGTCCCTGGAATTTGGGCCGGTCTGGCACTGTAGACCAGGCCCTACCCCAGGCTCGAGCAGGGCAGGGCCAGGCCGGCCTATCGGGCAAAAATTATAGGCTGAATCTCAGCAACTGAATAACACTTGAATAAAAAGCACAAGTACGAGGTGAAGCATCACAAGCTAAGGGAATCATCAACTAAGAAATAGGTTTAACTGCCTAAAATTATCAATGAAAAGGTACATAGAGCACTGAACAACCAAACCTTGGTCAGCATGGAACACCATATAAAAGATTTAAATGATCCATTAAAGTTGTAATTTGTGACTAGGTGAAGTAAAGACAATCGTTAAGATATCAAAACTAATGTGTGAAAAATGCCCACCTCAGGAGCCATCCAACGATATGTTCCAGTTTCTGCAGTCATCACTCCAGATTGAGCTTGCACCCTGGCAACTCCAAAATCAGCAACCTTAACAACCTGATCCACAAGATAGAGGTGGATTTAAGGTGACAGATCAGCTAGGAGGGCATTGATGTCCAAATTCAACCAACTTTCACCTATTTATAACTAATTACACTTGTAGGAATAGCTAGTTATCACACTCGTTAACAAAGAAAAGATCACATACAAATTAATGTAGAATCGATTAATCATATATCACAAAGACAAAAAAACAGTGTTTGTATAGGACAAAAAATCAGTGTTCAGAAAACACTGTCCGAGTTAGAATCCCAAAGCTGAATAGACATTGATATAACACCATAAAGATGCTGAAACAATCTGAAGCGAATCCTTTGTGATGTGTTCAGCCAGCAGAAAACACAGGTAAAAGTAATTTAAACCCACAAACCACTAACTCACATTGGTCAGGTTCAAATTTAGCTATTCAAGCTGCCTTAATAATGTGCTATAAACAGATTATAGATTAAGGAAATATAAGCTAATCACAGGAAATGTGCTTTAAAATCAAGGTAGAATGAATGGCAACATGCAAAAACATGAACGAAGTCACAGAGACAGATAGTACGATATGTTGAGTCAAAGATAAACTATAAAGGATTGAAATAATATCGACATCATCCAAACTTAAGATCACACATCCAAAGGCATCCGCATCACACTATATGTAATTTTGTGTACATTAGACAAGTGAATTTGGATTTTTCAGTTAACAAAAACAACAATGCATCAATTAAAAAACAATACTTGATGTATAAAAGAAAATTAAAGAGATAAATAGAAAAATAAAATATGCCAATATGGGAAGAATATTAAGTGCAGATATGACATGATTATATTGAAGGATACTTCATGCATAAACAATGGAAAAATGGCAACCTGGCATATAATAAGTTGAGTGTTTTGAACTAACAAATAACAATACTAGGAACTTAAATGCATTCCACATACAACAAAAATAAAATGACAAACAATGAAAGGGATTGACAAGCTAGTATGTACAGGTGGATGAGAATCCCTTACTTCGTTTTCATCCATCAGAAGATTGGCAGCCTTCAAGTCCCTGTGGATTATATTATTTTGGTGCAAGTAGTTCATTCCCTTGGAAATGTCAATCGCCACTTTGAGCAGGGATGGAAGTTTAAAGACACCTTTTTGTTTATGCAGAAAATCATACACACTTCCACCAGACATAAATTCTGGGGGAAAAAAAACTCCAGTGAAATTAATGACAAAATCATCAAAGAATATCAAACTCAGATTCTATAGATAATAAAGCTTCCTCAGAATACAGCACTAGGGATTTCCAGATAGATACCTGTCACAATGCACAAGCTAGGAGGTCTGGTACATGCACCAATAAATTGCACAACATTCTTGTGCCGAACTTTCCTGCAAGGTCAAAAAATGGAGAGTTGGAACAGGCAAAGTAAGAAGAAATCCCCAAGAGAAAGAAACAAGTAGAGATCTGTCTTTTCAAGAAAGATACACAAGTGCAATTTTGACTCTTGATGTATAGATAAAGAGGAAAAAACCAATGGGATTCAACCCAGAATGTTGAAAATGCTTTTCCAAAATAGAATGCACCAAGCAAGATATAATGCTCGATCAAGACATCACAATCCAATCATAGTTTCTTAATTCTTACAAGAAGTTCTCTTGAAAACACAATCACCATATATATGTGCATGCTATTGGAAGAATAAATACTCCTCCAATACATGCATGATGTATCTAAGCAGAAGAAAGTTACGTATTTAAAAGCAGTAATGAAGTTATCTCTGTTAGTGTGTTCCATGTCTTGGATGTACATAACAAAGGCGTGTTAATCATGGGTTTAAAACTCCAACCCACAGTCAAACTTACAAGTAGAGCGCACATGGTCAAGGTCTCAATTGTCCCAGTAAAGGATTGAGACAATAGATTGGGGTATATATCGTCTCATACCAAAACCCTAATATGTACTTCTTTTGATTGGTAAAGTATATTGTATTGAAGGAAAAAAGGAAAGCATTGCTCCACTGTACAACAGAATACACAAAAATAGGAGGAGCCCCTCCAAGCTATACAAAAGTGCTACCTAATATCAAGCTTAGCCTCCTGCCATCTAAAAATAAAGTCCTCAAACCTTACACTTCCAAAGTTTCATGAAATGCTGCCCAAAAAAATAACTTTGCTTTTATACTCAGCACCACAGCTTCAAACTCTTCCGCTTTATCTTCGAATATGCACCTATTTCCCTCTTTCCATGATCCGGAGGATACTTAAAAATCTAATAAAGACGCATATGTGTCTTGTATATGGTCCAAGCTATACAGTAACCTTGTATATGTGTCTTTTTAACACAGAAGACAAACAACATTTTTTTAGCTTAATACTTAAAAATCATTTAAGGTAATGTATATCTATACCTTTGCATATCAAGACGTATCATTTTTTTTCCCAATGTCTCATTACATCTTGGTCAAGATTTCTCGTTACATCTTGGTCAAGATGTCTCATTCTGTCAAAGATACCAAGACGCTGAATGAGACCTAGATTTTAAAGCTTGGAGGGACGTTTACAAGTTAGCGAGAAGTAAGTAGATTGATATTGAAAAAGCAGATGCATTATTTCAATAATAGTTATGAAACTTATGTGTGTCATTTAAAAGTCCACGTGAGTGACTCAGAAAAGTGAATTTTTTATATCAAATCAGTTCTGGAAGACCAATGCATTTTTTGACTTGGACAACGCTTCAAATGCATGCTGTAATTTCTTTTTTGCCTTTCTTTTAAAAAGTAGTGACAGAAATCATATAAAAGGAAAGAAGCTAAAAATTGACTCCAATGTATGAAGTGTGTCGATGATATACAATGGATTTAACATATGAGTCAGCATCAATGCAGCTCTTAAGACTTCTAGTCATAAAAGTCGACGCGCCGACTCAATATAAGTAAACTACAATACAAAGGATATGTAAAACAAAATATTGCTTCTTTTTTCGTGTAAAACAAAATATCGCAATTACTTTATTGAGACTGTTGTCTACTTTAACATAAAAGAATGGGGCACGCTCTCATGAGTTGACAAGGGCATAGTTGAACTTGTAACTTCAGCTGAAAAAGGAGTCACTGACCAATACCAGGTCGGGTATGGTATTTGAGTTCCCTGGAGTTGACTTAGGGAATGATTTGCCTATAAGAACATATAACATTATAACAATGTTTATTAATGTTAAGAGTTCTTATTTTTGTGTTATAGGTGCTTATTGTGGTGTGTAAGAGTCTAAGGGCAGTTTTGTCCTTTTAGACTCATTGTCTTTATATATATATATATATATATATATGGGTGGGATAAAATGACTCATGCTATTCTTACTAATAGAATGACTAATGGACATGAGGCCCACATGCAGATGAGTTAATGGCTAATTTTTGGTTATGATATTTTTCTCAACATGGATATCAACCTTCCAAAAAATCAGCCCATTCTAACATTTGTAGTATTATAAAAAGTGGATTGCAAGTTCAAAAAGTTTGGACCGTCCAATTTCACCGTTAAATTTAAGTCCATATTTTATAGGGTTAGAGGTTTTAGAAATTGCTGATTTTTACTGAGGATGATCTCACCAGTAAAAATCAACAATATTCTTTGGTGATTGGCGTCAGTTTCTTAGTGTTCTTTCCACTTGCAAGTTGTCTTTTGGTGTAGTTGTGTGAAATGCTCGCCAAATATTTGTTTTATTGACTTTGTGTAAGGGGTCTATACAGTGGACTGTTTTGGTGTGGATGTACATGGTGTGATAATGTTGTTTGTAGTCTGTTAGTGGTGTTGATCACCTTGTGGTGCTTCTTATCGTGTTATGGCTACCTCTAGTGATGAGAAAGCCCCCGTTTGGGATATGTCTGACAGCATCGGTACATAAATTAGTTCGGTGAAACTCAATGGCACCAATTATTTGCAATGGTCCCATTTAGTTAAAGTGTTACTATGTGCCAAGAAGAAATCCAAGTTTTTGGACGAGTATCCGCCTAAAGTTGATGATAAATCATATAAAGATTGGATGAGTGATAACTCGATGGTGATGAAATGGTTATGGAATAGTATGGAGCCCTCCATCTCTTCAAATGTTATCTTCTTGGACACCACCAAGCATATCCCAAGACAAGAATGTTTCTAAGATTTATGACTTATTTGAGACCATGTTTACTACAAAACAAGGCACGAGATCTCTCAATGAGTATTATAGTGCTCTTAGGGGTATGTGGGAGGAGCTGCAGATCTATCAACCTCTCACAACTGATCTAGAACTTCAAAAACATCAACGTGAAGAGTTTCATGTAGCTCTATTTCTCTCCGGTCTGATCCTAGAGTACTTTGCCATCAAGGGCCAAATTCTAGCCGATGAGTCTTTACCCAGTGTAGCCAATGCTTATTCCCGCCTTCAGCGGGCGTCATTGGGTAGTGTCACTTCTTCTAGTTCCAACGAGTCATCGGCGTTGGTTTCTAGTGGCCGTTCTGAGAGCACTCGTGGTCATGGTGGTCGATGTGGTGGTCGTAGTGACCGTGGCTTTTGTGGTGGCCGTAGTTGTCATAGTAGTCATAGGGGTCGTGCTATTCGTGGTGAGTTGAAGTGTACTTACTGTGGTTACAATGGACATACTGAGAATTATTACTGGGATAAGTGGCGAAAGCCAGCTTGGGCTAATCATGCATCCAATGTCTTGCCTCAGCCTACCATAGATATTTCCTCGTCTCTGGCCCCGCCTGCTCCCACATCATCCTCCGTTGTGGCAATGTGTTGTGATTGGCCTTTACATCAACCTGATATAAAGAATGCCTTTCTCCATAGAGACCTACAGGAGGAAGTTTATATGGAGCAGCCTCCAGGCTATGTTGTCTTTGGTAACTTTAATTTGGTATGCCAACTGCGGAAGGCTATCTATGGCTTGAAATAGTCCCCTAGAGCCTAGTTCGACAAGTTCAATGCGGTTGTGATTCGTTATGGTTTCCAACGCTCTTCTTCTGATCACTCAGTCTTGATTTGTCGAACATTCTCAGGTGTTATTGTTCTGATTGTGTAAGTGGACGACATCATTATTACATTATTACTAGGAGTGATGCATGTGCTATTGTTAATTTGAAAACCCACTTACAGACACTTTCGTATGAAGGACTTTGGTCTTCTATAGTACTTTCTTGGAGTTGAAGTTGCCCGTTCCAAATCTGGTATTGTTTTGTCTCAGTGGAAGTATGTGTTGCATCTCCTCTCTGAGACTGGTATGTTGGGTTGTTGGCCTGTTGAGTTGAGACTCCCATGGATCCTACTATTAAGCTCATCCAACTCTCACTCTAAGCGGGCATTCGGAAGTCTACTTTTTCCATTTGGCCCATATGAAAATGGGTAAGATTTGGGTCGGGGGCAAAGGTCGAGAGATTGATGTTGAATAGGGGAGTGTTATGTTGATCCAAGTCGTTATCGTCGTTTGGTTGGAAAGTTGATTTATCTCCTTGTTACTCGGCCTGATATAACCTTTACTGTAGGGGTCGTCATTCAGTTTATGCATGCTCCATGACAGCCCCATTGGGACACTATGTACTGTACCTTACAGTATCTCAAGGGGTCTCCTGGTAAAGGCCTGATATATCGCCCTTCGAAACTTGTATCTGTTATGCGGTTTTATGATGCTGATTGGATTGGGAGCCCTACAGATCGTCGATCCACTTCTGGGTATTATACGCTAGTTGGAGGTAATTGGGTAACCTAGTGCAGTAAGAAGCAGAGTGTCGTGGCTCGTTTTAGTGAAAAGCCATGTCACATACTGTTTGTGAGATGATTTGGGTTTAGTCGTTGCTTCTAGAAATGGGCATTGAGGTTCCTTCTCCTATGCCAATGAATTCTGATAATCAGGTAGCTGGTTATATTGCGAGCAATCCAGTGATGAGCGGACAAATCATATTGAGGTTGACTGCCATTTTATCAGAGAAATGGTGATGCACAAGCGTATCTCAACTCCATATGTCAAGGCAGAAAATCAGGTGGGGGATATTTTTAGTTCTTTTTCTTCCTTGTGTACCAAACTGAGCATGTATGACATGTATGCTCAGCTTGAGGGGGAGTGTTAGAGTTCTTATTTTTGTCTCTAGTCGGTCATTCTCCTTCCTCTCCATCATCTTTCTTCTTCTATCCCATACCCTAACTTCTCAACAATTAAATTTGGATTTAGATAAATATAAAGCCTATGTTAAAGTACTAGTCGATTCACCCGATTCGTACAGACCGTGTCAAATTGGTTGCATACCTTGAAAATAGGTTATATGCACAGAAATAAAATTCATAGTTCAAAAAATAAAAGGCCGTGGTTTTTAGTTTCTTTTTCCCTCTCTTCTCTTTTTAAAATCAGAAAAATACCAGCGGGTTTTGTCTGCATAAAGTGACTACTATTGATTGTTAATGTGACCCTACTTGGTTCAATGGTTGGAACTTACGTTCACCCAGATTCCTTAGCAAAACATGAGAAGGTTTTGGCTTGTGCAATCAAAAACTTAGTGAAGCAAATACATCTCTATAAAATAATTCTAAAGAACAATTTGAGGAAGGCCAGCTAATGCCATTCACAAACACAAGCATTTTAATTTAACATACCTCATAATATAGACTTCCTGGGCAAATTCTCGCTGCATATCCGCATTTACACGCTCTGGCTTGAGGACTTTAATAGCCACTTCCTGGCTACAATAGGTACCTTTGTACCTGAAAACCAGAACATGGGTCCAAAATACAGTTAAAAGATACAGTTAAGTGAGCAGTCATACACAATCAGAACATGGGTCCAAAATATTGAAAAAACTTACAGATCTCCAAATGACCCGGATGCAACTTTGTTTTCGAACTTCAACAACCTAATATCAATTTCCCAGACATCAGTCTCATCAGTAGGTATTTTTACACGATCAGGGATTGAACCCATCCCACTTTGTCCATTCTTGCTGATAGAAGATAATATATGAGGTTTCGACCAAGATTTGTTCTGCAGAGCACTTCAAAATAAGACTTACCAATGGATGTATTGCTCTTGTATAAGGAAAATGAGAAGAAAAAATACAAAAAAACAAACACAATTCAACATTACAAAGCACAGCTAAAGTCCTGTGAATTGAAATGATAACAATACAGTATGTGAACTGTATCCTGTCCAAGCTTCAATACAATGAGAGGACTCTAATCTAGAAAAGCGATACTCATGTAGATAGAAGAGAAACGATGTCAAGATATCAACAAACATAAACAAAGTTAAAATATGAAGAACATCCTTTCTAAGCAATATCAAATAGCCAAAGACCATAAAATCTGAAATGCTCCGTATACAATCAACACTTAATTATTCTTTGAAACTATGCGTTAGATTAAGATTTGCGCTATTCATGCATAATATAAACTTATAAATCTGTGGGAAAATCTGGTGAGACAGATAAGTTGCCTATATTTTTCAGGATACTCTAAGCATATTCTAGAAGCATTTCAGCCTTAAGGGATATACCTCAAGCTTTAGAGACTGCATATGTTGTGTAAGAGGAAGGGCATCAGTTGAACAAATTACATACATGAACAATATAAAAAGCAGAGGTTTAGAATGTGCTGCATACATTGCGGTTCTACACAAAGTTAAGCACTCTTGTTAAGTTGAATTGAAATTTTACAGATAAGATACACTATCAATGAATAATAAAACAGTAAAAGACGCACACACACAAAAGCACATGCCCATATAGCACAATGGGCTAGCAGTAGCACTTTGTAATGCAACTTTAAGGTTTTGGGTTGGGATCCAGCTTACCAACGAATATCTATCTATCTATCTAGACCTATGGGTATGCACATGGTTCAAAATTTTGTTTCGTCTCAGCCGAGACATCTCATTCCCGTAGTGTACTGAGACGATACATTGGGGAATGTATTATCTTGTGACAAAAGCCAAATTTAAGTACTAAAACTGAAAACTGGTTTAAAGCTTATTTTCATGATAGATCTATCTTTGCTAACACATATAAATGCTAAAAAACAAGTTAGTAACCTAATTATGCATTAGAAAATGGTTTAATCTTATCGAGAAACATACTAATTTTTTTCCATTGTCACGTTCCGTTTCGTTTCATCTCGGTCGACACGTCTCATTCTGTAAGTTTATCAAGACAACGAGATGAAACGATATTTTGAACCTTGGGTATGCATACATCTACACCCACACCCTCAATAAAACATACATCAGATGGAATAAGTCATGTGACCAATGCGGGAGCAGGAGTGGGAGACGACTCGGATGCAGGAGCGGGGAAGCAGTTGTTGCGAACCAGTTTTAATTGAATTATTTTAAGAAGTAGGAGCAGGAGCGAGCTTCCGAAGCGGAAGAGAGAGCGGCTTCCCACGGCTAAGGACCAATACTTAAGATTCCTGATGAAGTTTTTCGAAATAACCAGGTTGTGATCGAATTTCAGAAAAACTCAGTTCTATATCCATGGAACTATAGTATGAATGGAAGTAGGAATCTATTCTGGTTTGGCAACATATACACATTGATGCATGTGATCTAGCCCTAGAGAAACATATGCAATGTATATTTTTAACACGCAAATCTTCGAAGGTTTATATTTGAAAGTACATATTACTAAACATATGTGCACATGTACAAAACAGGTTGTACAACACAAGTTATGCTTCAAAACCTTGTAACTTAGCTGTCTAACCTAGATATGATCACATATATTTGATGTATAACATCTTCTGAAGTGTCAAACATACTGATCCTTAGTTCTAACAAAACCCAACACATCAACAAGTCCATATGATTGATATATCTTCTAAATATTTTTACTTCATATAAGCATACAATAAAGAAAGAATTTATACAGACAAGTTGATAAACATTAATTTTACAAGCAGTGGGAATAATAGCTGACAAAAAGATATTTGATTAATTTTGTCTGATTGAGAGACCTTCACCATGTGAGGGACACAAGTGTCTATATGGGTTTGCAACAGCAATATTTTCAGAAGATAGTCTCTTTGTTACATATCTCAATAAATGATTCATATTATTAAAGTGGACGAATTTTCAATTGATAGTGTCATGACATATTACTAATTCATCCTGAATGATATTGGTCCCGCTCAAGAAAAATGGGTGCCAAAAGCAGGTAAAACAAGAAAAAGTTTGGATAGGCAATGCTTCTTCAGACATCACATAAATGGAATTAAGGTAATTTAGTTTATTTTCAGCCCACAAGAAAGCATTAAATATCAAAAGACAAACCTTAGTGATGAAATGAGGGCAGTGCTATTGACTGACTAGTTATCACAATTTCAAAAGCTAACCTCATTACGCTTGGATCTCCAATTCCACAGAATTGTGATAGCACTTAGTTATATAACCCAAGTTACCCAACAGGCTAACATGCCATTCTAGAGTTCATAGTCCCAACAAGTGGAGGATGGTGACAACTTTATCTTGCTCCTTTGTTCCAAAATAACTTGGCAATCATCTCAAATAAAGATTATGTGGGGCTCAAAAATCAAGAAAGAAATGGATCCGATACTTGGAGGACTATCGTAGGATACTCGCAACCAAGACTTCTAACCTAGACAGATCACGATGAGTTCACCATCCACATCTAGTCACATTATCCCTTTTCTGGTAAATTGATTATAAATTATCACTGCTTGAACTGTTTCACAAGATTGTCCATGCTTCTAGCAACATCCAGAAGACAAGGAAAACGAACATCATCTGAGATGATCTTCAGGGAAAATTTTGAAACATTGTTCCAGTGAAGCAACCAACTCAACAGTGGTGTAGTAAAGGGAAGCACTTTATTTACATAAACATTGCCCATTCATTAGGCCTCCAGCTAACTAGTACAGCCAGTTATTTTAGCTGTAACTCCTGTAGGATGACTTTTGCAACCACTTATAAAATCAGTAACCAAAGTTCTGAATCTTTCTTTAGCATCAAGAGGAGCAAATACTAAAAAAGTTAACCTTAAAAGAGTTAACAAATATATTATTGTCATAAAATATGGTTAGGAATTTCATGCTCAATTTGCATAAACTTGAAATTTTAAAATGTAGGGGAAAGACAAAATTACCTCGATCTTTAACATTTCCTTTTCCAGTGCATGTCTAAGCTGTTCGGTTTCCTAGAAATTTTCAAATAACAAATAACTCAGTTCATACTGAACCCAAAGAGAGAAAAGAAGGTTAAGATTTTAGGCATGTAAAGTTACCCAGTTGGAGATATTAACATTCAAGATAACCTCAAAATTGGAATCTAATAGTGTTATTTATTTGATTTTGAACTCAAGTCTAAAACTACACTCACTTTCTCAAATGAGCAGCAACAGTACATTAACTAAGAGCACAAAAAACCAAAATATCATCATTATCATCTATAGAGATAACGCAAGATCGGGTGTAATCTTATATAGATGACATAATGCACAACTCAGATTACTTTCTGTATGAACCTGAATTACGCACCAATGATTGAGAGCAAAACAAAAAAACTAGAAGGAATAATTCTACCCGAGGAAAAATGGCATTTTCAATTTAAAGTTCGCTTCTGTTGTTTTTGCGACTTGTTCTGATTTCTTAACTCTTCCATGTACTCTCTTTCTTTTAACATAGTATGTATCTTTCTCTTAATTTGTTTTTCGGATGAAAGATAAAATTTCCTTAGTACATTCATAAAATAGAGGTGTAAGTACATTCATAAACTTGAATGTATTAACAATCAAAATGTTATGGCTGAGTGTCTCAGCAGTTCATGTAAGATGCACTCAATGTATTGTACTCAAAGAGAGAAAAAAAAAAGTAAATTTTACAGTAAATGGTGTCTTAGCAGTTTACTCTGCCATGGTTGTCTTTAGGAGTCTGATCAGAACACATGCAGAGCTACCGCTGTACAGCACAAAAGGCCAACACAGGTTACCCGCTTGATGATTCTGAGATGAAAAAATCCAACAAATTCCCCCTGCTTAATCATCAAAGTGACCATTGTTTATTCTTTGAGAGCAATCCTCCAGAACAACTTTGACCTTTAGCACAATAGTAGACAAGCCTAAACCCAGCATTAAAACAAAAGAAGGAGGAGAGAGAGAGAGAGAGAGAGAGAGAGAATTTGTAGTCATTTTAAGGGCTCATAGTTGTCAAACAGGACTCAAAACAGAATAGGAATAAACTTCACCCACATAACGTACTTAACTATTTCATCTGGCATTCAAACAATGAACCACGTCGATGTATTACTCAACTACACATATACATTCAAAATTCAACCAAAAAACCCATTCTAAAAGTGGTTAGTAAGAAGTAGAAGCCAAGTAAATGACAAAAAAGGAGCAGTTACCCCTCGAAGGGAATCAATAAGAAAGCAGTATGTAAGCTAGCCTTTTCTTGATACCATACAGACACATAAATGTTGAGCGCTTTCTCAAGACTACTACGTCATTTGGTTCAATAATTAAATGGAGAAGAAAACTAGGAAATACCTCGTACGGCCAACCATCAACAACAAAGACATCCAAGGAGTAGCCATCCACTGTGGAAAAAGCATGTGCCTCTTGAATGTTCAGACCAATCTCAGCAAGCAATGAAGTCAACTGGAAGTTTAAGACAGATGAATTTATTACAAAGATGAATGAAAAGACATACATATAAGGATAAATACAATCTTTTTTAAGAAGTAGAAGATACTGTTGAAAGTACGCATAAGTTTGGCATCGCCAATTTTATTCAAGTGCCCTGTATTTTAGTGCTTGAGAAAATAAGTCGCCAAAATGACACATCCTCGGATCTTAATATCAGTTGTATGGTGCTGTTTGGAGGCAAATTAGCACTAAAACCCAATCCACGGCATAATTAAGGTTTCTTTGACTAAAACCCTAGAGAAGGGGGAGAACCTCACCGCATCATACTATTTGCCACACCGTACTTGGGAGAAACGCCAGACCACGCCTCAAACCTCCTCAAATTAAACTACCTAAGCTAGCTCATTCCTATCTCTAAGCCTTCTTGAGAATTTCAAAGTTTAGTCCTAGCCTTTATTAAACTTAGACCCTCATATTCTTCTCCTTCAGAGAGTGCTGCTTTGAGTCTTTTGTTTATAGGTGGGACGAGTTGTTAAGGGGCTCTTATCCTTCTCTAAGGAGCTAGATCTCCCGTCTTTGTACATATTTGGGGTTTCCCCTTCTTTAATGATATATACACACTTATCAAAAAAAACTATTGTTATCTAGACATAACTTCGCAATTTTTGAGATGTCTTGGAATGAATGTGGTGACCACTATTTCTAGTTTTTCTAGGGTAGCTTAAGGGCTAGGATTGATTTTTAGAGTTTTGGCAGTTCGAAATGGCTTGAGGTAGAGATTTGTCTCAAAGATCAGGTTTCTATGAGATCTCTCGGATTAGATCTAAGATTTGCTAAGTAATAAGCATTTTGACCTAGGGGACACATTCTCAGTGCCAATTCTAGGCTACGGTGCTAAGATTGCATTAAACTCTGTACTATCTTTCCAGGTTTGGGTAGATTCATGGTTTATAATCACTTAGATGTGTTCTAGAACCTTGAGAAATGTATTTTAAGCCCTTAAAAGTCTAAAAATGCCTGAAAAGTCTTAAAAACTTGTGGAAAATCAACTTGGATTGAAATTCTGCTGAAATCCGACTTGCGATCGAGAGAATAAGGTTGTCGATTTTGACCAAATACTAGCATATGGGTACTCATTTGAAAACCTTTTTTTTTGTAAGGAATTCATATTTGAAGTCAGAAATCACTTTGATGCACAAAATTCATGGTCAGGTCCCATATAGGGGTGTTTGGTCTTTTCACATAAGAAAATCATTTCAGTGTCAAAACTGCATGAAATTGGTGTCATCATAAAGGTCTTGGTGAGCACTTTTCAACAAAACAATTTTCAAGGTCATCTAACAAGAAAAAAATGTTATTTCATGTGAAAATCAAGACTTTTCAAAGGCTGATCGGAAAAGCTTTTATTCTTCAAATCCCCAATGGCAATGAAACTAAACACATCTGAAAGATATTTGAGTTAGAAAAATGATGAATTTGATCCTTTTGAAATCAAATAAAATGATTTAAAGATCTAATCATTTTGTGACTACTTGCCATTTCCAGGTCAAATCTCTTCTCTAGGGCTATAAGGGTCTTAAAGGCTATGTTAATGACTTGGGATGGCATGGTATGAATTCATAATGACTGGGAAAAGTTTTAATGAAGTCCGGATAATAAGATAAAGTCGATTCAGACCATAGGTGTGCGAAAATGGGGTGTCGGGTCTCAAGGGGGAAGATTTGTTATCAATTGTGAGTCTTAATTATGGAGTCAATATTATCAATTCTCCCATTGGTTAATTGATGTACATAGTGCCTATCTAATTTTGGGACTGCTTTTCTCTTTTCTAATACCGAATCTTACACCTCAATATCATACAACAAAGTTACTTATCGAAAAAAAAAGTTCTAGAATTAACAAACCGACCAATTACCTGACTGAGAAGTTTTGGCTTGTCATCTGTTGAAAAGGTGATTTCATGCATGGGCCTACATGATTATCAATCATACAGAAACATGAATTTCGGAGTCTAGATGTCGGGGTGCGGTGCAATTGGACTACTTAAATAAAACTAACTTAAACTTGCAGCAATCGATGGTAGTAATATTTTCCAAAAACACTTGCAAAAGAATCATTGTGAAATGAAGTTAGAGCATTTATTGGCCAATCCATAAGTTTTAACAATACTTGCATGAAAAAACTGAATAACATTAACCTTTTTTTCTTGAATGGTAGTAAATACTTTATTAAATATGGAAGAAAACTTAAGGAACATCGTTCCCTAAGTACACAGACTGTAACATTAAACAATTTAATAAATTATTTACAGTGACCTTGGTAAAATATTTCTCTCATCCACGTAAAATAAATAAACGATAAGTCTACTAAGAATATAAAAAGAGAAAATGATAAATTTAGACAGATAAATGAAAAAAAAAACATGTAAGACACTGGAATTATCAATACTACCGTGTGTTATGAATAAGAAAATATAAGACTAGCAACTCAATGTGTTTTCAGGAGCTACTACGAGTACAAGTTGAGGAACAAGACAGACGGATGAGTAAGGGAAGAGGGTAGGCAGGTGCATTCTTCTCTTTCAATATCTAAAATGGTTAGTAGCATATCTCACTTTCTAATTATATTTAAGATTATTTGCAACCTTAGCATTCATGGAAATAGCACAGAATGAGACCATCAGTCTCATCATTTGAATGAGAATCATTTGCTCTCCAGCTTCAGTTCTTGCACCACATTAAATTGACTATCTATAATAAAATTCTGAGAAAAAAGATAAGAAAAATTATAAAACAGATCACAAAGAAAATTTTTTTCTCAAACAAATTATAGATGACATAGTCATAGGCTTACAGCTTCATGAAATGTACACAACAAAGTAGAATCACCATTTAAACTTAATCACATTATTGACTTGGCTCTAAAGTATGAAACCAATTAATCATACTCCATTAGTGAAAAGCTTCATAGCAGATCCCTTAGTGAAAAAAATTACAGAAAAATCATTAAAAAATAAGATATCTCATACGAAATAGCAAACTGATCCTCTGGCAGCTGATGCTGTGCTTCAAGTGCCAAGGTGAACAATCACCTCAGTATAGGAACGCATCTCAGTTATAATCTGAATGATCAGCTCTTATATAACCACAAACATTTCCATTGTTAATGTACTGCTGCTTCAAGCAATCACTTACAACTTCCACATATAATATTTTATATTTCATCTGTTGATCTGCTGATCTCATTCTTGAAAGTTGGCTGAATGGAAACAAGAAACCCGGTTTCTCCATACTCTGTTCCATCAAAATTATGGCTTGGTGGAAATATTTTGACCACTTCACAAATCTTTCCACATATTTTCCTTCTGCAGTTTAGTTCCCATTGGAGTTAATCAGGTTGACGGTGCACAAAATCTCATGAAACTATAAAAGATTGTCATCCAAACTTGATAACCACCCATCCATAAACCAACATGTTGAAAATCGACCTTTCACGAATCAGCAAAATTAAAGAATCAAAAGATCAATCACACAAACACAACAGATTTACTGGGCCGGGGGCACGCTGCCCCCCTGCAATCCCAGCTCAGTGCAGAGCTGGACCCGCGGAAGCTGTGGCTTAATTAACTGTATAATCCCTGCAGAATACAAGACACCTGACCCAACACAACATAAAAAAAATACAATGTATTGTAGTTTTTGTGTTTCATATCACCCAGCATAACAAACTCAAATTCCATAACAGTACTACACTCCTACTGTTTGTTATTTGTTTAAGGACAACATTTGAGCTGGTTAACTACAGAAGTACATGATTCTCTTATATTGAGTATCTACTAACCTGAACCCATGATGTCATGCCTAATCTCCATCTCCAGATATCATGAACACTAAAGATGTTATATTTTTTAAAAAGATTACAAGAAAAATATGGTACATCAAACAGATGAGAAACGTTATACCAGAGACCGCTTATCAAAAAAATATATATCAGATATCATGAAATCAATTAACAAGCATAAGGAAGTATTCTAACATAATTCACTAGATGCTCTAAGTAAAAAAGAGAGATTCCTGAATGAGCCTTGAACCTATGAACATGACCTAAATTTCTAGACAGTATTTACCGGGCAAAGCATCGATTTGCATTCACCGAGCTGTCTCCATCTTGAACATGTGATTTGTTGGGTGGTGCAATTGCAAGGGCTTCGAGATTAGGTGATGAACCAAAAGCAGGTGGTGGATGAATGCTGAAGAATTGATGGGAAGTTGACATCACAACATAATCAATGAAATTTAAAAGCAAATATAAGGAAGATAACAACAAAAAACAAAGCAAGAATATATACGAATAAACTCCATCACAGAGAAGGATGTAAGATTGATGAAAGATGCACTCCAACAAGAAAAGTATACCTCTGTCTGCTAGGGAAATTAGATGGACTTTGAGCATCGTCTTTTGGAGAGTTCGAAAGAAAAGAATCAACTAAATTGCCATCAGAGACAGGAGTAACCTGCATAACAAAGAGATTGCCACAGTGCATTTGGCTGTGCTTATAAGTTACAGACCTACAATAGTCACAATAAGATCAAAATACCAATTGAAAAGAAGGAAAAGAAAAGCATTTTTTTAACTGAAAACTGTCTCAATAAAAGGACCGAACTGAAAACTGTCCATCCTTCGAACTAGCCCAAATACGCCCATCCGCCACCAAGGGAGACTGAGTGCTATCCTGCAATCGGGCCAAGAACCGAGTCACATCCTCAATCTCACAGTCATTGAGCCTTCTTCTAAAGCCAAGGCTCCACACCAATTCCTCCCCATCCCGACTAGAGCAAGACTGAATGGAGCAGTTCTTCTTGTCGGAAAGAGAGTAAAGACGGGAAAATCCACCATAAGAGGAACTTCTCCGCACCAGCAGTCTTCCCAAAACCTCACCCTGTCACCAATCCTCACCTTAAATCTAACACCTTAGAAAATTTCCCCGACATCTTCATTATTCCCTCCACACGCTACACCCATAAACCGAATGCACCAGAATATGTGTCGTGTTGGATTCCAACGAGTGTCCGACAAGGGTACTTAACCCATTTAGAAGAATCCACGCAACATAGCTCACAAGCTTAATCGTTAAATTAAGCTTGGGATTGGACCATGCTTGGGCCTCAATACATATAATCAGTTTGAACACAAGCCGGCCTATCAACTACACCCCTATTAGCATCCCTTGAACATTCAAAGATACTCACCTAAGTACCTCGGTGCCCAAGAAGTATCTAAGTTGTCCAAGAACCTTCACTTAACGGTCTTACCAGACCCCTAATTAGCATCCCTAGTGCATTTAGAGAGTAATCACCTAAGTACCTCGATGCCAAAGACGTATCTAACTTGTCCAAGAACAGAGGAACCTTAATTTAACAGCCTCGACACAGAACATCTACAAATAAAGAACCTTGAATGGGCTATTGGATTAACACATACATTGGCAGGTTAACTGACAACTATATGAATTTTCAGAAATAGTTTATTAAAACAAGCACAAGGTGTCGACATATATACATATTGGTACGCAGTTTCTTAATTCATTTTATATGTACATTTTTTGACTTATCGAGTTAGTGTGTTTTCATTGTTGAAGTAAAACAAAAGGTGTTTACCTGCACAAGACGGACTTCAAATGCAGGTCTACTAGCAGGGTCATGCGCCAGTTGCAGTAATCTCTTGTGAGTGAGAACATCATCTGTCCTCTCCACATTCACATCCAGTGCATACCTACAATGCAGCAAATCAAATCCCTCGACACAATAATTCAATAAGCATAAATAAATAAATAAATAAAACCAGGAATTTTCCACCACCATATCAAGCCACAATAGAGCATCGATTATCAGAATTCGCAACATTCAACAGTCTAATCAAGGAGCAAAAAGATAAATCAAAAGGAAAAAAAAAAATGTCCGTTCCCTTTCTACACTGTTTTCAGGCGACAAGCAAACATAGAAATAGACTAAAACCAACTTCAACAGAGATAAATCCATCAAACATCATAAGAAAATCCTATTTTGAATGAAAATTCAAGCGAAAATGGACTAAATAGACACCAAAGAAACAAGAAATTCAGAAGCTAACCCCTCCACCAAAGCCAATTTCACAGACCTTGATCGAGCAAAAACACGACTAATAACCACTACAACAAAACGCACAAAATCAAAACTATAAAACATCAAAGAAGAAATGAACGAAAAGAAAAGCTAGGGTTTGGATACCTAGCCGGCAGTCGTCTAAAATGAGCCCAGAGCTCATCCTCGAAACCGGGAAGATTCGCCTCTTCGTCATTCGAATCCTTCAGTCGACGAAGAACCTCGTTGTAAACCTCAAGCTTCTTTCTCTGCTGCCGAGGATGCGTTGGCGATGAATCCACAGTTCTGCTACTGCAACTCTCGTTATCTTCCATCGCCATTAGAGACCACAGTATAAAAAATAAAAATAAAAATAAAAAATCAAACCAGAACAGAGAGAGAGAGAGAGAGAGAGAAAGAGCTTTGAGATCCCAAGCTACACTTGAAGACGAAGAAACAAATCGAGCAAACGATGATTTCTCATGGTTTAAGAACAGAAGATATGAATCAGAGAGAGAGAGAGGTTTGAGTTTTTTTTTTTTTTTCTTTTTTGCTTTCTTTATTTATAATGCTTCATTTCCTCTCTTTGCATGAGAAAGAAAGAAGAGCAGTACGCAGTTATTGCAGTTTTAGGGAGGAATCACCTCTCAATGCTCTCATTCTTAATTTCTCTCTCTCACAATTGTTTGGCGGAATGCTTAACGGCGTGGTAGTGCGCACCCATCCCCCCCTCCCCCTCATGTCGATGTGGATTCTACCAATGCTTACTAGCTTTGTTTATTTCGTAGTTTATTGTATTTTATATTATTATATATTTGAATTTATATATTTTAGTAATTTCATCTCTTGTCCGTGATGACGCCATCTCCCACCTCCTCCTTTTATCCAATCCGCTTGCTTCTCCCCTTTTTCATCCCCACTCATCCGTATCTATCTCCATACCAAAAAATAACCAAATTCTTGAAATCAGTCATTGATAACGTTTTAAATGATCCGTTATAACGCTTTACCGTATGACCATTATAACCGTCCTTAACATCCAAGTGAAAAAATGTAAAATTATTTTTTCAAAAAAAACTCAATAACAATAAAAAAATGTTTTTTTTCAAAATAATGGCGGTTATTTTTGCTATAATGGATATCCCATTTTTTGGAGAAAAAATATAACGGGGTTGGGGTGTTACGTTGCAAATGCCGTTATTTTTGTTATAATGGCTATTTTTTTTTAAATATTGACATTAACATTTTTATTATACATATAATACATTGAACTACATCTATTCTACTTTTCAACGGAGGAAGCTAGGTAGTCATGGTGTCCCCAAAATTCTCAAAATATTCCTATTTTATTCTTTAATTTTTTAATTACTTCTATATTTAATAAGTAAAATATTAAGTAGGGGTAATTTAGTCTTTTCACATTCTTTCGAAAAATTTCGTTGTTTTGATTGTTTAATTTTTTTTCCATTCTTGTGTTAAAAGGGTTCTTTTAGCCTTTACCCACCTTACACAATGCCGATTGCATTAATGCATTCACACATCCCCTTCTTTATAAATGACTTCTTCTCTTTTGGTTCACGCACGTGTCACCTCTGCATAAAGGGGTCCTTATAACGGACTGGGGGTGTTACCGTTTTTTCCATCATAATGGATTGTAACGCATAAGAGCAAAATGGGAAAAATAGAAAAAACAGCACTAATTAAATTTTAAATTTTGAATTTCAAATTTTCGATAAAATTTATAATGAAATAATGGGCTTTTTCAACATTTTTTTGCAAAAAATAAGTCATTATTTTTGTTATAACAGCCGTTATACATAACATAACAGGTCCAAATCCGTTATAACGGCCATTTTTTAAATAATGCTAATAAGCAACGGTCGTTATGTGTGTGTGTGGGGGTTGAGAGAAGGGGTAGGTTTTGGAGCTTTGGGCAGGTCGTTGAGATCATGAGAAAAGTGTGAGAGGGGTTGAGATATCTTTTTTGTTTATTGATGTTGGCTTCTAAGGACGACAATGGATGGGAAGAGTGAGAGGGAAAAAGATGGGTTTATGACTTCATGGTTCTCCCTCCATGTATCTTGTTGATGCATACTTTGGTTCTTTTCCAACTAATTGAGAAAACAAAACTGTCGAGTGTCGCGTCACAGACTCACAAATGCAAGGGTGAGGTTGCACTTGCAGTGACTAACACCACAAGTTGAGGTGGGATCCACATCACTTTTAGAGTATCTCATTTTAATACATGTGGGCCCACCTTGATTACCGCGACCACACTTTTTGCAGTTGCAATTTGCAACACATACAAATTTTCCAGCTCAATTGATAGTCTTTCTTCATCGGTATTCTTAGATTGTGAATCACAACCATTCAATCTTAATCAAGTGGTCAGAATCGTACATGGCAACCTGTAAATGGTCCATATTAATAGACAACCTAATACGTGACATGATGTAGATGTTGGCTTCCCCCATCCCACACCGGCTACCCAATTGTGGTGAAGATGGCGATTTAGCCACGTAGGTGTTGCACCCTGCATGCTTAACGTCTAGTGGTAAGATGGTTATAGACCTGTCTGTCGCATAATTTCCCATTTTTTCTTTAAATCACGATTTTGAATTATTCATTGTTATTTCTTAAAAATAAGCTACTTTTTTCTTTGAGACCCTTGTGACTTTGGGTTGTGCTGTCCTCGGATTCAAGGTCCATCATCCATTTGGCCAAGACAGTAAACGGTAACACAATCATTTAGGCTCCATGGGCACCCATGCACGTCTTTCGGGTGGACACCACGTTGGATAAAAATGCCCCCTCGGTCAGTTTGAGCCCCCACCCCACCCTTTCTTTCTCTCTCTCTCTCTCTCTCTCTCTCTGCCTTTAGCCCCACGGTGCTGAACTACCGTGGGGATTATGTGGTCTAGGGTAGTTCAACACTGTGGGGGCTTAAGGCTGAGTGAGAGAGAGTTACAATAAAAAGAGGAGAAAAAGGAGAAGGGTGGGTGCCCAAAATAAAAGGGGGGGCTTTTTTGTTTAGGATGTGGGGGGCCGGCTTAAAGAGGTGGGCATTAATAAAGTCATTGCCACATGGACCATGAATCTCGGCTCATCGGCACATCCTATTGCTTATTCCAATAAGATGGTAGAATAGACCAAGGTTTAAAAGAGGCCGTTATAAGGGCTTAAAAGAGCTAGATCATTCTAGATCAAACATGTAAAACGTGGGATGTTCTATTAATGTAGCCATGGTGACAAACAATAGATGGGTCTCCACAGTACACGGGAGACAGATTTATATAATTTAAATGGGATTTGTTTTTTAAATATAATCAACAAATTAGGTTTTTTAATGTGAAGCTAGAACCAAGGTTTGAAATGGTCGGTTATAACAGTCACTTAACATTATCGAGGTTGGGGCGTTACTGTTATAGCCCTTGCTTAGTAGCAATGCATATGTTTGCACGCAGACGTTTGCGCGCGGTATTTGCATTAGCCAAAAAGTGGCTGCAAACAACTGCCAACAAACAATAAGCTAATTAATGACTCTTTCATTCCCTTGTTCCCCCCGACAGCTCACCCCCCTCCCCCAACCAAACGAAAATTTTCCTAGCAAATGAATGTCATGGCAAACATTTTCCTGCAAACTACAACAGAATAGCAAGCAGGGCCGTTCATATTCCAACCACGGATAGAAGTATAGAACAGCTAACTATTGGGATGTGGAGGTTTGGTCTCACTAATAAATACGTGGATTAATTCGGAAATGCTGACATGGAATGTGATGTGGCAAAAGTGGCTCTTGGAGGTAGCGAAGAGGTGGATGTGTACGTATCTGGGGATTGAAATTGCCAGGTAGGTTCTTCATAAGCACTGCGAGCTGTCTCAGCTGGAAGAGTAGGTGGAAAACGTTACTTACGGAACTAAAATTAGATTAAAAAATATTAAATTTATTTATCCAAAAGAAATGTATATATACAGATATAAAAATCTAATCCGAAAACAAGTTTAAGTAGATTCTGTTTGCCTGTTTCTCGGTTAGCTGGTGAGGGGAAAACGCTAAGACAATGTACTACCATAGTACCATAGTACCATATATATATTATCTTTTTTTTAGGAGTGTACTACCATATTATCTTACTCGAGTGGATCCAATCTTTTTTTGGATGAAATTTAAGAGGTGTCCGATGCTGATCATCTAAATAAAAGGTCGTGATGTGAAATGGGTGGAAAATATATATATATATTTTTTATTTTCTTTTGTGGGGGAAGTGGATTTTTTTGATTGGTGAGGTGAGACGTTATTCAATTGTGACGAGTAGATAAATAAGATGAGAAAATTTTTGGAGTGGCGATCATGGCGCCAATGATTGTGCGCAACATATACCCATGGTTTAGGCTTTGGTTTTAAAAAGTAACCATGGGTATATGCGGCAGCCGCAGCGCATGATCGCTGCTTCAAAAATCCCGCGGCTTCAAAAAATTTCTCAAATAAGATAGCCAACTAGTAAAATTTTGATGACAGCGCACAATATGAGCCACGTGGCATACTCTTAGAGGATCTGGCCGTATGGACGTTTGGCCAATCCTTAGGCCGCATTATTTGGATGAGACCGTATCATTTGGAGAAGATAATACAAAGTGATTCAAATGTACATAAAATTTTCACGTGCAAATAATTATGCGCGCAATCATCTATGCACACAGTTATTTTCTGTTAAAGTTTTTCTTTTTCCTTGATTGCCAAGGGGGCGTATTTGCAAAATAGAACGAGTAGTTACAAGAGCTTTTTCTTTTTTGGTAGCGTGGCACAACATGAGTAGGGCCTTTTAGTTTGGTCTGTGCGGCCCTGGCGCATATAATCCGACCCAGTCCAGTGTCTAAAAATCATGTTGATGCCATGAATTTTAAAGTAATTCATTTTTATATCTTTAATTATTATATCACATAAAATTTAGCTTTTTGATTATATAGATAGATAGATTAGGAGCACAGTGAGGGTGTTTCAACGTGGATCACGTGTGCCTAGTCATTGTCCATGTCATATATATCCATCCACTAGAAAAAATGTGTTTAGTCACGTGCAATTATTATTATTTTATTTTTGTTAGAATCACAGGGCGGTGTATAGCCGTGTAGGTATTCAATGAATGTGGACCACCATTGGGGGGGATAAGAAAATATAATACGATCGTTTAAAAAGACGTTATGACGATAACGCTCCAAGATCATTACGGTTACTAAACGGAATGGAGCGAAACTGAAAATAACTGACTATTATTTTGAAGAAAAGTAATTCTCAATACTTGTCCCTTATGTCTGTTATTATGGGTCAGAGGATCGGGGGACAACAATTTTGACATCATTTTTTACATCAATTTTGGAGTACCACATGGAAGATGAATCGATGGCTGAAATTTAGTGAGAATGATCTCCTCACCATATAGATCTCCCCCGCAAAAAATCAGCACATTCTGAAATTTCTAAACCCCATCAAGTATGGTAAAAATATATGATCCATAATTCTTCCATTTCTAAACCGGTTTACGAATATTGGAATGATTTGAATTTTTGTAAGGATGATCTCCTCACCGTTGAGACCACATCCTCGCCAAAAATCATCCCATTCCAAAACTTATAATTTATATATTGACTCATGCTAATTTTTTGTTGTAAACAATGTTGTCAAAATTGTTACCCCCCGTTAACACAACTTAAGTTTATTGAATGTGTGTATGTGTGTGTGTGTATATATATATATATATATATATATATATATATATATATATATATAGAGAGAGAGAGAGAGAGAGAGAGAGAGAGAGAGAGAGAGAGAGAGAGAGAGAGAGAGTTTTTTTCTCTCTTCAATTTTTTAATGGATGAAGTTTTTTGCTAAATGTAGAAATGTTTCTTTCTTTTTTGTAATTTAAGGATCAAATCTTGCCACCCTTTTTTGTATCTCGCAGAACTTTTTTTAATCTTGATTCCTTGCTGCCCATGTTCAACATGGGCAATTGAACATTGGTAGTTTACTAGGAGTAGGGGTGTCAATTTTACCCGTTTAATTGGAACTGAATCGAAACCGGAACCGAAAACATTGGTTCCGATTCCATATTTTTGGGAACCGATTAAAAAGGAACCGAACCGAAAATAATTGTTCCGATTTTGGGTAGTCTAATATGGAATCGAAACCGATAAGAACCGGAACCGAACCGATAAGAACCGGTACCAATGTATAAATATAGTGTAAAAATTCTCATATTCTCAAGATTTGGCCCATTATACATGGAACCAGAACCTTAACCGACAGAAATACATAATCGGTTCCGGTTCCGGATCCATCACTTTGAGAACCGGAACCGTTAAGGAACCGAACCGATAATTCCGATTCTGGCCACCTTAGGAACCGACCCGTTGACACCCCTAACTAAGAGGGATCACAAAACCTAAATCATCCTAAAGTAGAAGAGAGTTGTACAGTGACCAAAATGTCCATATTGATACTCATTATGTATTGAATATTATAAGAACATTTAAAAAGAATTATAAAATTTTGCAAATTGATGATTATTTTGGAAGATTACGTGTGTGTGTATATATATATTGGATAATACAATTTAAGTTCATTTTTTTGTTTTTGTAATCAGACAATTTAAGTTCATTGAATGTAGACGATCTAGGCAAAAGTCTTGGCTAGAATCGACAGAAAATGAACTATTGTCTATATTAAAAAAATCAGCCCATTCTGAAATTTCTAACCCCATCAAGTGTGGTCTTCAAGTTAACGATAAAAATAGACGATCTATAATTCTTCCACTTTTAAACCAGTTTATGAATATCGAAATGATTTGAATTTTTGTGAAGATGATCTCCTCACCGTAGAGACCATCATTGCCAAAATCATCCAATTCCAAAACTTAGAATTTATATATTGGCCCGTGCTAATTTTTTGTTGTAAACGATGTTGTCAAAATTGTTATCCCGTGATAATACAACTTAAGTTCATTGAATGTAGACAATCTAGGCAAAAGTCTTGGCTAGAATCGGCAGAAAAGGAAGTATGTCTACATTTAATGAACTTAAGTTGTATTATCTAAGGTTTATATATATATATATATAAGTCAGGATCGGAGACAACAATTTTCACAACATTTTTTACAACAATTTTGGTGTACCCACATGGAAGATGAATCAATAGCTTCATTTTGGTGAGGATAATCTCCTCACCATATATATCACTCCTACAAAAAATCAGCCCATTCTAAAATTTCTAACCCCATCAAGTGTAGTCTTCAAGTTAACTGTAAAAATAGACGGTCCATAATTCTTCAACTTCTAAGCCAGTCTACTCAGAATAATTGGAACTTTTGTGTGAATGATCTCCTCGCCATAGAGACCATCCTCACCAAAAATCATCCAATTCCAAAACTTATAATTTATATATTGTCTCATGCCAATTTTTTGTTGTAGAAATTAAATCCCGATCCTGACCCTATATATATATATAGAGAGAGAGAGTTTTCTCTCTTTGATTTTTTTAATGGATGAAGTTATTTGCTAGAAGTAGAAATGTTTCTTTTTTTTTTTTGTAATTTAAGGATCAAATCTTGCCACCCTTTCTTGTACCTTGTGGAACTTTTTTTTAATCTTGATTCCTTGCTGCCCATGTTCAACACGGGCAATTGAACACTGGTAGTTTACTAGGAGGGAGCACAAACCCTAAATCCTAAAGCAGAAGAGAGTTGTACAATGACCAAAATGTCCATATTGATACTCATTATATATTGAATATTATAAGAACATTTAAAAAAATTATAAAATTTTGCAAATTGAGGATTCTTTCGGAAGATTACAAAGGGTATATAAATAATTACAAAAATACAACTTAAGTTCATTGAATGTAGACGATCTAGGCAAATGTCTTGGCTAGAATCGACAAAAATGGAAGTATTGTCCACATTCAATGAACTCAAGTTGTATTATATATATATATATATATATATATAGAGAGAGAGAGAGAGAGAGAGAGAGAGAGAGTTTTTTCTCTCTTCGATTTTTAATGGAAGAAGTTATTTGCTAAAAGTAGGAATGTTATTTTTTTTTTTAAATTTAAGGATCAAATCTTGCCACCCTTTTTTTGTATATTGCAGTAATTTTTTTTTAATCTTGATTGTTTGCTGTCCATGTTCAACACGGGCAATTGAATACTGGTAGTTTAATAGGAGGGAGCAAAAACCCTAAAGCAGAAGAGAGTTCTACAATGACCAAAACATCCATATGGATACTCATTATGTATTGAATATTAAAAGAACATTTAAAAAAAATGATAAAATTTTGCAAATAGAGGATTATTTCGGAAGATTACGAAGGGTGATTTTAAAATTTCGCAATTCAAGGAAACAATTATAGTAGGATCTTTTTTTTTTTTTTTTTTTTTTTCTTTTTTTTAAGTTTGAGGGCAGTTCTGGAATTTTAGCCAAGTCAAATGTTGTTTCTCCTATAAGGATTGTGATAAATATAATCATTGCTATTAATATTGTAAATATTTAAAACTAATATGCCTGCTAGATAGGTATCTGAAATGACCCTTAAGCTCTGTTTGTTTTTTTTCCAACGTGCGTGCATTGACGTCAATGTGTGCTATTCCCACAAAAACGTGTTTGGATGCACCAATGCGCAAATGTTATAATGCTCACTAGGGCTGTCAATGTCAATGTGCTCTGAAGCATGAATTGCAATACTCACCACCGAGAACTATAATGTGCATCAAATTGAGTCTCAAAACGTGTTGATGTACCATGCGATACATTTATGGTGCATCGCACTACGTAACAAAAGATTTTCACGCTCTTGCCTTTACTAGAAATATATCTGGGAAATGCCTTAAATGGCTGATTGATTGCAATTGAGAATATATATTTCGATGGTGTGAGAAAATAAAGGCGGATTTTCATGTGAAAATGAGTTCTCACTTATTTGGATGGGAAATGAATTTCCGGCTTCGTAGGGAAAATTATCCAGATTTAAATGTCTTGGTAGGGAAAATTGTACGGATTTAAAATGGCTATCCAACAATGGACAATTGTGTTTTCCCAAGGAAAATGCAAATTTCCCACTTGCCAATCAAGCACGCCTTAAGATTTTTTTTTTAGATGGTTCCTAAAGTGATCACATGGACCTGGGTTTATGGATGTAGTCATGGTGCATAGTGGTGTCTTTCTCTCGTTGGCCCAAAATATTGGATTAACTTCAATAAATAATTTTTAGCAAAACATAAAACGGATGCATGTAGTTCGATTATACTTTTAACCAATGACAAAAGGGCAACACCATGCACCATGACTCCATCTATGGACCCTGGACCATGTGATCATTCTTCTTTTCGAGTTTCATATGTAAAAGTCCAACTGCACATTTCTTGGGATGCCGTCTGATTGTTGACTCTTCTCGCCATTTTTTATGGCTCAAGTCATTTTTTATGTGGTCATTTAATAAACGGAGTAATGGATGATTTAAAGAGACATGAGTCCGTTTTATGTGAGCCACATGTCACTTTTTGAGATCACTGACCGTATTGATGTCTGGAACATCTCTCGGTGGAGGTACAGATTAAAAATCAGCCTGTGTTTATTTCCAGCCGTTAGATCTGAGTACCCCAAATAATACTTGAATCCCATGGCTAAATTCAATCCATGAAAAAGACTCAAATCCAAAAACGGCTAGAAATCACCCATTGGGCTTTTTGTTTTTGGTCTGGTCCACCTAGGGATGGGCCAGACATCCATATTAAAAGTAAACAAACTCTCATTAATGGGTAATCTAAAGAGTCTGGTGAATGCCATAGTGACCATTGATTTGGACATGCCAAATGAATGCTGTTATTTGGATGGTTATGATCGTGTGAATGATCTTAAGACAGACAATCCAAAAACGGCTAGAAATCACCAATTGGGCTTGGTTTTTTTGGTCTGGTCCACCTAGGGATGGGCCAGACATCCATATTGAAAGTAAACAAACTCTCATTATTGGGTAATCTAAACAGTCTGATAAATGCCATATTGACCATTGATTTGGACCTGCAAAATGAATGCTGTTATTTGGATGGTTATGATCGTTTGAATGATCTTAAGCCTGGCTTTTGTAGACAATCCAAAAAGTGTGTTAACATTTGGACTGTCCTGATTGATGATCGTGAGAGTACATCTTTTTTCTTCGGTAGCCTCATGCCCTTATTTTTGTCCGGTTATCCGTGGGGTAGCACCACTCAAATCAAAACTCTAAAAATCTAAAACCTTAGGAAGGAAAAGCCTTTGCTCGGTCTCTTATGGCAACTTTGAAGAGAGGATTGAGCCATCAGCCGTGGAGGAAGGTCAAAGCCAAGGACAGGGTTTTTGGCGGAAAACGAAAGCCGTCCCATTCTTCTTTAATATGCTCCCTTTCACAACGTTGTAGAAGAGGTTTTTCGGCAGACATTGTCCACTATAAGAGTTTTAGAGATGGATTGGAGTAGAAATCATAATTTCACAATCAAGAATGTCTACTATTAACAGTTTCAATTTCTACATATATACACTGACCAGTAAGCAATTTTCTACAGACACACACTTTGACTAGCAAGCAAAGTTGTTAGTCATGGAGGCATAATTACACAGACAGCAATATCCTATCTTACAACAACTCTCCCATTTCTTCATCGTCACTCTCACCCTCCCCAATTTCTTCATAATCGTCACCCTCGCCTTCTAGCAGCCATTGTTCAAGTTCATCTACTTCTTCGTGGCCATGCCTGTACAAACCATCCAAACTATCCCAAGGGCCAGTTCCCAGCTCCTCACCATGGCATGCCATGTGCAAGAATGGCCTGCTCCTCGCCAAAGCGTCCACCATATCTCTATTTACACTTCCTGTCAGTCCAAACCATCTCAACCTTGGAAAGTATGGCTTCTTGAACCATCGGAATGCAAGCTGTGTAATGCCCCCACAATCATAAAGATCCAGCAACCGCAAGCTACTCCCATGCCACCCACCCTCATCAACCTGCATTGAAGCTAATGCCATGATTGAAGTGTCACCTATGCGTGGACACTCACGCATACGAAGTTCAGTAATAGGAACCCGACTTCTAGCTAGTACTAGAATTCCATAGTCGGACAGATTAGGAAGATTGGAGAGGTCTAAATCTTGCAAGGCCTGCCCAGAAGAGCCATCAAATATGGCAGCAATGCACTTGTCTGTCAGTCTCTTGCAATCTCTGACGGACAATGAGAGTAATGAACCCATCACACCATGTCCTAGGTATGATAATCCTGTATCACTGATATCAGAGCCATCCAATAGTAAAACCTTCAACTTACAAAGAGTGCTGATCGCTTTCAGGCCCTCATCTCCGAGATTTCGACACTCTCTCAAGTCTAGAACCCTGAGATCCATGTTGTACGCCAGACGCACAACTGCAAGGTTGGTTAAGAGATTACACCATGTCAAGCTAACATTTGTCAAAGAAAGGGAGGTGGCGGAGATGTCGTGAAACACCAGATCCGTCAGCTGGGTCCCGTGGCACACCCTAAGCTTGCGCAGGCTAGAGCATGAATGTAAGATTGCCCTGAAACCTGTATCTGTAACACGACAGAAGCCTCCAAGAGAGATACTTTCCATGTCTGAGCATGTATCTGCCATTAAGAGGACACCAAGATCATTGACTCGTTTGAAGTAGGTGAGGATATATTCTTGGCTCCGGACCAAGGAGAGATGTTTCAATTTCCCGTGTTGATTGATCTGTTGAAGACCAGAGTTGGTGAGGTCAAATGTGACTGTTGGCTCTATAATGGGTGCATCTCGAAGATCCAAATGGGTCAAGGACACAAGGCCTTTACTAATTGCACCAACCAAAGTGTCCGTGATATAGTCTACTGAAAGGCACAATTTCTGAATGGTTGGCAACACAGATTGTCGCATAAGGGATGCTGGCTGGTGGGGTCCCACAGTTGGACTAAGCAGTTCAGTCACCATAAATGAAGAGATGTAACCAATTTCCAAAGTTGTGAGATTTGCTGAAGCCATCTCCCAGACTCGAGCAAAATGATGGAGAAATATTGAGACATCAAACATCATGCTCAATGACTACAAAAATACAGCATGCATCAGTTAACAGTTAAAAGATTTCTTTTGGGGATGCCGTAGAAAGTTACAAAGTGTAAACTACATGAAGAAGAAGAATCTATGTTAATAAGATTAAATCTAAGTCACTTTAGACTGTAAAGATGGCCTTGACAGCAGAATAGAAGTTCAGATGTTGCATATGTACTACGCTGTCAAAATGCTCAGCCACTTGCCTCAACCTATTGTCATAAGTGCCCTATCGCTCACGTCTAAGTTATTGACAAGGCACCTAGGCAATTAGGGGAATGCCTTGAGACACATGCCAACATGCTTATTATTGATTTATCATTTTTCATATATTTTAAAATGTCGGTGACAAATTATTGATGGGTCAGGCTCCGTTGACAGGTGAAAAAATGACAGGATTCTGTACATGGACACAATATAAGCCACGTGGCATACTCTTAGAGGAATCTGACCGTATGGATGTTTTTCCAATCTCATGGTGGACCTACAAACCAAAAATCAGCCTGATTAGTGATTTATTGGCTTTGGTTTGGACTTATTTTCATGGGCTGATCTCAACTGTGGGAATTTGAGCAGTATTTGAGGTACAAAGATCCAACGCTTATAAATCACTAATCAGGATGATTTTTGGTTTGTAAGTCCTCCATGGGATTGGACAAACATCCATACGGTCAGATTCCTCTAAGAGTGTGCCACGTGGCTTATATTGTGTCCCTGTACAGAATCCTGTCATTTTTTCACCTGTAAACGGAGCCCGACCCATTATCGATATATCATCTTTCATGTTTTCATTTATTATAATGTGCAAAAGCACATGCAAACAATTAACTACAGTAGCATAAATATCTGATACCCATCAGTGCAACTCGATATAACACAAACTAATTAACATTTAACAAAGTTAAGAATTTTTAAGAAAATTACAATCAATAGTCAGCATTCAGCAATTAACTTTATTCAACAAGGCCTTAAAGATAATTTGAAACATACAAGAACATGTGTAATTTAGAAAGCACTACTTAGCCTATTTTGTGTTACCAATAAATCACTCCTTGGCCTATTCCGCTACCAAGAGTTTATTATTCTCATAATTTATCATTTCCTATATAATAATACATTACATTATTATTGGCACTACCATTGAGTATAACATACATATTTTCATATACTTCTTGTAGATGTCCTAAACTCAAAACAATCAAAGTCCATGGAGTACATGATCATAGACGGTGTTGGAGGATAAAATGTTGCAGTACGTTCTGACCCATATGACTAACCTCCGATGGGGACCACCACATAACAACGCACAGCAACAGATTGGCGCATTGGAGTGTGCCTCGTGCAATTGATCTCTTAGATGGCACAACACATTATAACGCTGCCGAATACTGGTGCCTTCCACCCGCGACGCTAAAGAAGACAGTCAGATTGGTTCGTTAGAAGGTGCCTCATGCAATTGATATATTAAATGGCACCGCACATTATACAGTGCCATATATCGGTGCCTTTCACCCACAAGGTGCCCATTTGGTACTTGCATACGATACTAAGGCGATAGTCTTGCATGTGCCCGCTAATAGGAATTCTATTTTTACTACGCTAACTAGTGTCGCACACTAATATGGGGGTCAAAGATAAATCATAGCATTGGTGGGGCAAGGGTATAAGAAGTAGACCGGAGGCAATCTTGTTTGCAAAACCACTGAAGGAAACGAAACTTGCTTGATAGATCACCCTCAGGGCAACACGGAGGCACTGTAACATGCCACATGTTCAATCAAAAGGTCGTATTCAAAATGACGACGGTACCTCTGATCCACATGGCACAATACGGACATGCAATGAGAATTGTGATAAATTTATTACAATTGTGCCCTCCCAATTTTGACCCTCTACTATAAATACAGAAGGGGGGCCGAAGAAAAATAAGACGGATGCCGTAGCCAATGTGTACCATAATCTTCTACCATGTTCATTTCCTCTTAGCCTCTCCTCTTCATCTTAGCGAGAACTCTATCCAAAATCTACTTTCCTATTCTGGGAATCGCAACCTAAGATACACTAAGAAAATGATCATCCCACCTGGCTGATATCAAGAATCTATCCAACCTGCAAAGAGTTGGGTTCTCTTGATTATTAGATCAAGTAAACCTGCCACCGTCAATAGGAAGATACATAAGAAAATTGCGATCAATGAAAGCCCCGAACTCCCGCATGTCTCTAGTAACCCTCCTACCAACATTCTTCTCGTGACTATGACGGATAACGTTGAAATTCCCACCAATGCACCATGGGAGATCCCAAGGCCCTGCTACATCATCCAACTCCTCAAAAAACTGTTTCATGAATCACCTATCTATAGGCCCGTACACCCCGAATAAGACCCAAGAGAACTGCTCACCAACCCAATTGCAAACTATCGACATAGAAAAGGCCCCCACTACTGAATCCCTAACCTCCAAACTGTTGCGATCCCAAAAGATAATGATCCCTCTCGCATAACCAAAAACTGGAAGATCAATCCACCGACATCCTTAAAGCCGCTAAGATCCTTGACACTGCTTTCATTCATAATATCTAATTTCGTCTCCTACAGGATAACCACCTTAGCACCCCACCTTTTGATACACTCTTCACTACTACCCTCCTCTCCTTACTCCCCAAGCCCCTCACATTCCAAGTCATGATAATTGGCGCCATTTAACAACCACTGACTTTCTACCCTTTCCTCCGTCCGCCGCTATCCAAACAAATACCAAAATTGAAATGGCTCGCCAACCTATGAAGTTCTCATGACAACTTGGTAGATTTGCCCTTAAAACAAGGACTGAGGCAAAAAGAAACATTTTTCCCATTCCCCTCTAGACTGCATGCCTGCTCCATCTCTACTGCTTGAAAGCTGAGATTGTCCCTAAGTACCTCCTGCTCCTTGGTAGCCGACGGATGACTGTCCAAGATCAGCTGATTGGCTACACCGATCTCCTCCTCCGTGAGTCCCATATTCCACGTGTGATGATGCTCTACAGCTACGGGCTTAAGGATAGAGTTTAGCAACAGTCTAACTTCCGCCTCATGTCCTTTATAAGCAACCCCTAATATCTCGCCCATCCCCTGAATATTGGCCTCGAGCCATTCTACAAAATTGAAACCCCTCGCCTGAATAATCTTTGAAAAGGAATTTTCCAACGGAATCTCTCCCACCCTTGGAATAGTAACTCCTCTGTGAGGCTAGCAACCCCTTTGGTGACAAAGAGATACCAAGAGTCGTCTTATCTGTCAAGCTGTATCCGCCACCCCTCCCACTGCCAATACTGGATTAGCGGCATCAATCGAACTGACACCCACCGCCCCTCGCTTCCAAACTATCAGAGAAGAGTTGCAACCACCCCCCCCATACTTTGGTGAATATTGCGAAGAATAGGAGAGCATCAAATGAGACATCTAACCCAACACAATCTGGAGAACTTCGACCTTGGAGAAAATCTCCTTCGTCCTGTGAGGAGTCAGCGGTGCAGGAGAATCCGACAGTCGGAGGAACCGACGAAGAAGAGATAGGTAAGGAGGGGGAAGCACAGAAAGGAAGTCCCTTACCTTTAAAACTTTGATTGTAAAAGGTAAAACTCATAACCTATGGCATATGTTAATTAGTACCTTGAAAGTAAGGAATGAAAAAATGGAAGTGTCGAACTAGAATCCGTATTGTGTTGGACTAACACGGGTACGTTAGTTGTTTTGAAGGATCCATGCAACATAGGTGATATTAATGGTTCAAAGGCGCGGGTTTCTTTTCAGTAGTTTCAGTGGTTTTAGTCTAAAACTTGGCGAAACCAAAGTGAATGAGAAATTCGGTAGTTTTGGACCGAAACCACCGAAACTACCGAAACGTTTCAGACCGAAATCATTGAAACTATCGAAACCACGGTATTTTTTTTTTGATCGAAACCACGGTATTTGATGTTGCCCTTGACCAAAACTTTCAATCATGGGTGATAATGGATGTGCAAATTGTAATTCATCCAAGAGTGTGTTGTAAACTCAAACTTGTTAAACTGGTCTGGTAGTTCATTTAAGAGAAATCCAACTATAGGATCACCCATTAACTTGTGGACTTTTTCATGAGGTCCATGACACAAAAGCGACATTTTCTACTAATAAAAAAAAAGTGACATATTTTCTTTGTTGACATCGTTCATTATTGACCAACGTGATAAAGCTTGAGGGGACTCTAAGGAGTACTGTATTATTTACTTTAAGACAAGCAATGCTACATCCACATCTAGGATCAACAATTCATTTAGAGAGAAAAACCACGTATAGGATAAATGGATAATTTCCTCCTATCATTAGATTGTGGACCTAATCACCAAGTCCGTGAATCAAAAGTGACATGTTTCATTGGTTGACATCAATCCTTCATTTATTATATTGTACAGCTTGAGAGAACTTGGGGGGATTCTTAGAAGTGCCACGTTGCTTATTTTAAGCCACAAGAGTATCCCTATATTCTTCTCCTTCTTGGGACATTTAAACTTATTTATGGAGTATATGTGAATGCTTCTATTTATTATGATAGCACATTAATACATTGAGGTTAACACCCTGATTTTATCAAAATATCATAATTCTGCCTCTCTCTCAATCTAAGCGTAACTAAGCTAAGAGGGAGCATTTACACAAAACAAATGCATAGAGCTGAATTTTGCAAATAGGGTTATTGTGAGGGTTCTTAGATTGAAGCTTTATGGCAAAGGACATGGTTTTAGACAGAGTGGAATGGCAAAACAGGATTCGTGCAGCCAACTGAAATAGTAGGGATAAGGCTATAGTGATGAATAAAGTACTATTTTACTTTTTTCTGGTAAAGAATAAACTACTCTTACAAGTGAACCTCACTTCTAATAGAGAGCAACCACAGAGTAACTCCTCTAGGTCAGAAATATGGATTTCACGCCCTCTTTTTTCAGCTACTGAACCCAAATAGAGAGACCTGGAGAGAATTAGACATTGTCAATAACAAATTTATTTGAACAAAATTATGTATCGAAGCTAATGCTAGTGTTAAGTTCATGATCATCCAACTATTCTTTGAAAGCACACAAACTGCTAAAAAAGAAAAGAAAAAATTGAAGATAAACCAGAGAGCATGCCACCCATTTCAACCAATATTAACTTAAATTTGAAGCATTGTACAAATCACATTATCTATACATTCAAATGGAAATAAGTAATAACATTTCAAAAACTATTTCACCAGTAAAAAATTCCTATAATATAAATTTTCAAGTAAAAGCAATGACTTTTTTTTATAGATACAAGACAATTACATTGATCAAGAATAACTGTTGAAGGAAAAACGTAAAGTACGAGTCATATCATTCAAAACAAATTATATGAGGGATAAAGAATCTCCGACTGTTGGAGACAATCTAACGAATAGTTTAACTCCAGAGACACCCTATAAAAAGTGTTGAACTCCAACCAGCCCTGGCTTCAAAAAAACATATTTTTCAAAGGATTGGGATCGGGATCGGGGGACAACCATTTTTTACAACCATTTGGAGGACCCACATAGAAGATGAATCAATGGCTGATTTTTGGTGAGGATGATCTCTATGGCAAGGAGATCATCCTCACAAAAATTCAAATCATTCCAATATTTGTAGACTGGTTTAGAAGTTTAAGAATTATGGACCGTCTATTTTTACCTTGTAACTTTAAAACACATTTGATGGGGTTTGAAATTTTAGAATGTGCTGATTTTTTGTTGGGGTGATCTATATGGTGAGGAGATCATCCTCACCAAAAATCATCCATTGATTCATCTTCTATGTGGGTCCGCCAAAATGGTTGTCAAAAATGATTGTACCCCGATCCTGACCCTTTTTCAAACGGATACAAAAGGCATTTAAATATTGTTTGTAAAAGTGGACCAAAGTTTTTTAAAAATACGCAAAAAGGATAAAAATGGAATTCAAAAAGTCAAAAAGTAGGGCTCTATATTTGAAGACCCAAATCGAGATATAGAGCCCGGCTTCAAATTTGAAGCCAGATATAGAGCCCACTTGAAATTGGTTTTTGAAGAATCTTCATCAAATATAAAGATAGAGCCCCTCGGTTGGAGATGCTCTAAAGGCATATACCTTGGGAGAAGCTACTACCTTCTCGTCTCTAATTGTTTTAATGCCGTTATGGTAGCTATAAAACAAGAACTGTAATCCAAAATAACTCCAGCATCTCCATCACTAATCATATATGACTCCCATACTCTACAAATGGTTACTGCTACTCCTAGAAGCAATCTTTGCAAGACCCTTGTGTATATTTTCCTTTCAACAATCTCACTTTCGAATTTGGACCTTTTCCTTCAAATTGTTTTTCTATATACAATACTGCTTTAATAATCCTTACAGATTTCCCTTCTCACCCATGTCTCCACCACTAGAATCCCAACAATTCCTACATATCAACATCAGCAATCCCCTAATCAATATAACAGGGTTTTTCCTCCACCAAGATTTAGATGCTTTATCCATTCTGATGCAAAATCTTTACGGCCATCTAGTTTCATGGTAAACATAAAACTTGGCCAACTGAACATCTGGAAAAATTTTGCCACTGCTTTAAAACATTACGAATGGATTCTCCAACAACATATTTGTGAATATACAGGGAAAAGAGCCCCAAAATTTACCTAGATTCCAACAAGATAAAAAGATGAAACAAATGGATCTAAGAAGCACCCTCTATAACACTGCAAGACAGTGCAACTGTCATTCTCCAAGAATGAAAAACTTGCCAAATAGTTATCACTAGAACCTCTTTTTGGTCCATATTAAAGTCACATCACCAAGTACAACATCAAGCAATGATGCAGGGCAAAAGAAGACTTGCCCTATCACTATGGGAGCCAAGATTTCTTAAAAGGAGGGTATAATCTTCTATAAGGGTTTCAAGAACTAAAAAAGTGAATTCTCATTTGCTAATTCAAAACTGTCTCCATTACAGCATTCTCTTAATGCATTTATGAAGTAAAACCCTCAAAATCATCTCCTGTAAGGGTCTCAAGAACTAAGAGGGCAAATTCGAAATTATCTCCATTCCAGTGCTCTTTCGACGCCTATTTATGAAAATAAAACCATAAAAACTAATATAAGGGCTAAGAAACTTATCTCAAATGTTCATCTAAAACAACTTAAAGTCAACTCTAATAAGGGCTAACATATCTCTCAAACCACCTATCGCAAGAAGGAGAAAAAAAAGTTGTGTGCATGCTACAATTAAGTACTCCGTGAATTTTTTTCACACTTATACTCAGACTATAGTAAATCATCTTAATACCCCCTAAACTATAGTAAATCAGTCTTAATACTCCATAAACATTACAGCATCGACCACTTGCCATTAGTTCTGAGTATTCCATGCATCAATGCATCATGATTGTGTTGGAAATTGGGGCCTTACTAAGCACTTTCCCTTCAGCTAGCTATGTATTTTTTGAAGACATATCACCCAAATTTTAGAAGATTTAGCAGGAGGGCAACAATAGAGTCCTTTAAGACTGGAATTTTTATTTTCTATATATGGTGCTAAAATGACCGCCCATTAACTTTTGGGAATTGGGACCTAAAGTTGACCATTTATTTGAGAGAATAGATGAGAATTGCCTTGATAAGCCGGTTCCTTCACTCGTGATAATTTAGATGTGAGACTCCTCTCAAACATATCTAAGCTTAATCTTTCACATGAACTTCATTGGCAACACAGGTTTGGAATCTAAACGTCATGGTTTTGGTGCACTAGATCTTCAACACTACTAAGAGAACGAGAACAACAAACATCAGGTAAGAATAAAAAATAACAGGAGACCGAGCAATGGAATGAACCTTAGATCCCTGCATCGCCCTCCGATCTCTGAAAGCAGTTTCCCGCTGAAATCCTCGCAATTGTGCAAATAGAGCTCGTGCAAAGAAGGCCGAAGCAGATGCTCAATCGACGAGTCATCGAGCCGGCCACAATCGACCTTGAGGCTCTGGAGGCAAGGGTTTGGCGGCAACAGAGGCCTCAGCAGATCGATCGAGGGAGCGATGTCCTGAAACAAAGATCCGCTTAAAACAAACCTAGCTAGGGCAATTTCTTCTTCAACTATTATTATAACTAATTGCAAAGGTCGAAGCTTGCTTCCTCAAATCGGTTCCATTAAATTTAAAACCCTAGATGGCAAAAGGAGAAGGATCGCAGAAAGGAAAATGTCATGGAGGTTTAATCTTATCACTTACGAGGAGATGAAAATTGGGGAGGAATGAGAGGATTTGAGAAGTGCAGGCGTTGAACGTCTTGCAAGTGGCCGCGACCGAGCAGATCGAAGAGACGTCGAGCTTCGCCATTATCGACACGAGAAGCGCAGAGGGCAAGAGCTCCAAGCTCTGTCCATCTGGTGCGCACTTCATCATTTCTCTCTCTCTCTCTCTCGATCCACAAAATGTGCAGAGTGCACAAGCTTTTGACTCGATTCTGGTTGGGCATATTACCTTGTCGTGTTATCGTGTATTGGGAGCGTGGTTATGGGTCGTCCAGGGGAGTTTCAAACTTAGAAAGTCCCCTACCAAGCTTTCTGACACGTACCCTCTTTTAACAACCATTAACAAATTAACCAAGGTTTAACGAGGGTTGGATTTAGGCCTCGACGTACGTGTCAGACAGTTTGGGAGGGGAACCTTCGAAGTTTGAAGGTCCCCCGGACCAGGGAATCTTTTCTCGTCCAAGCGCATGTTAGACTTTGTGTAAGCTGAATAAAACTTCGATGATAACCCATAATATGGGACGCGTGGCACATTCTTAGAGGATGCTGACCGTATAGATGTTTAGGCAATCCCCAGCTAGGTGGACCTACTAACCAAAAATAACATGATTAGTGATTTATAGGCATTGGATTGGAGTTATATTTCATGGGTTGATTTTAACCATGGGAATTTGAGCATTATTGACCATTATTTGGGATCCAAAGGATTGAAATCACAAATCAGGCTGATTTTTGTTTTGTAGGTCCACCTAGGGATTGGCAAAACATCCATACGGTCAGAGTCCTCTAAGAATATGTCATGTGGCTCATATTGTAGGCTGTCAATGGCTTCGTTGACCGTCGACTATCAGCAAAATTTTACTCGTGCACACCGAAATATGGCATGTTTCGCTTGCACGCGACAAATACATTTTTCGATTGTAATGAAAAACTATTGGGTGGCACATGCGTTTGCAAGTGGTTAACATTCAAATTAAATGTATAGGTTGTATTGTATTTAATCTTGATTTTGGCCTTTATACGAGACAATCATGGAAAGATGGGTGAAATGGTACGGAAAGAAATTAAGTGGTTAAACGGTTAAAGAGGGTTGTGTTAGAAATATAGATAAAATGGCATGATAAGTAATTTAGTGATTATAAAGGGGCTGTACTGAAAATATAATCAATGGCATAGGAAATAATTGCTTGCAAAAAAATTTGCATAGGAAATAATTAAGTATTTTTATAAAACTATTTTTCAATGACTCATAAGCCTTTTGAAATCAATTTTTTTTTAATGTGAAGAGGCATTTAATGTCGTGTGGTACCCAAGTTTTAGCTTTAAAATAAGATTAAGGGCCTATTTGGTACGTGAGAAAAAGAGTTCCGACGGCAAATATTTAGCGAGGCGAATATTATCTTGACTAAATATTTGCTCATAGCAATATTTAACAATGTTTGGTACGTGTACGAGCTAGCTCACTTCAGCTTACTTCATTTTCTTTCAATTTGAGTGGGTCCCACATATCAAAGTAAGTCAAAAATAGGTTGGGTCAGTGCGGGAACCACATATTATGTCGAAGAATTAAAAAAAAATTATTTTTATCTTTTTTATATATTAAAAAATTAATTTTTATTGAAAATAGTGATTTTCTGGCGAGAAAATAAAATTTTCTCACCAAGGCATAATCGGCGTGAAAATTTTTCACAAGGGGGGGGGGGGGGGGGGGGGGGGGGGGGGTGATCAAATGTTTTCCCGCGCGCGGAGGGCAAATATGTGGGCCCGGCTAAATATTTTATTTGCCCGCCGTGGTGCATTACCAAACAGGCCCTAAGGGGTTATTTTGGAAATATAGAAGAAATGACATAAAAAGTAATTAAGTTGTTATAAGGAGTGTTTTGAAAATACGAAAATGGCTCATGCTCCGATGACCTCCTTTTTCTGATCCCTCTTGGTGTTTGCATACTCAGCTGTGGATTTCAAGAATCCAACGATGGTTGTCAGAACCCCCAAAAGTGATGCCAGCTCAGTGTTGATAACCTCCCTTGGATTCTTGAAATCCACAGCCGAGCACACGAACACCAAGAGGGGTCAAAAAAATGGGGTCTCTTGAGTCCTAATGGCATGGTAAATAAATAAGTATTTATCAATGTGTTATATTGAAAATATAATTAATGGCATAAGAATGGGTGATTATAGGCAATTAATGAACTTTTTTGTTCATACCCAAGAGAGACATTTAATGAACTAATAAGTGCATACGTTTATTTTGACAAGCTACTAATAGTGACTCTTATGTGCCAACCCAAGTTTCGACTTTAAAATAGTAATAGATTAGTGAGTTGTGTTGTTGCATATGAATGATCGTAGGGGTGTTTTGGGAAGAAGTGTCAAAATAAGAAAGTGTCAACCCAATGAGCAATATTTAAAAATATAATTGATAATATGAGAAGTAATTAAGTAGATAAAAAGGGCTGAAAAGTTTCTTGAAACAAAAATGTATTTATTTTAATAATGGGTGAATGGACATTTAATGAACTAATAGGTGTTTAGGTGAAATGGCATGGAAAGAATCTATGTGGTTAAAAGGGGTTGTTTAGAAAACATGGATGAAATGGCATGAGAAATAATTAAGTGGTTAAGGGGTTAATATAAAGGTTTTAGCTTAAAAAAGCCTCATGAAATGACATGGAAAGGAAGGCACTAATGCTGCCCTTTAGTTGTAGAGATCAACACATAATACCTTGAAGGGTGCAAAGGAAGGAAGCTATTACGTTAGATGGATTTTTCCACCCACCAATTTGTTAGATCCAAAGGCTCACGGGATCGAATCCCAGAATGGGCCCGCGGGTGCGAGGTTGATCGCCGTTAGAGCCAAAAAGGTTATACAATCGAATCGTGGGGACCACAAGGTGTGACGTTGATCGGGGTACAAAAGCTAAAGTTTGCCCTCTCCTGACAAGATATATTTTCGGAAGGAATGACGGCTTTAGGCCCGGTAAAGGTCCTAACACAATTGAGTTAAATGCAACTTTGATTGACCGGAAATCGAAGGGGAAGCAGCCATTGTTGGCGTTATCATTGGAGATCATAACAAGGGATATTTATTGCAGTGATGGTCCAATACCTTGGCAAAACGATATCTGTTACAGAAGCATGGGCTCCAAGAGAAACAATATGTAGGCACAACGAGGCACAACCAAGCGATCGAGGATGGTATCTATTACAGAATTCCGTATTTGTTTTCATATTGAATACTCTTTAGAGAGGTAAATTACCAACATCGACCACAAAAGGTTTCTAAAAGGCTTAGGCTATTCTACAATACTCTTTCCACGTTGCCGGTTTCGCGAGACAACAATGACAGTTCAGAAATGTTATCACCAACCCATGCAAATGATGTTTGATTGAGTACTCAATGAGCTATCTTATAATTGCAAAATTTGAAGGTAAGGCGAGCCCTGAAATGCCACTTGAATTACCCTCATTGAACAAGACTTAAATCTGTCACGAGTCATAAAATCAAGACTGTCGTGCGAATTGAACGCATTGATGCCACTTTTTGCTCATTGTTGAAGATTTTCGTTCTGTTTTCGTCAACAAAGGGAGTCCAGAATGCTTAGGCCGTCTTGTTTTCTCGTGTTACCAGTTTCTAGACAGCAATGGCATGGTTCAGAAATGGTGCGTGAATCCATGCAAACGATGTCCATATCGAACTACTCTGATTAGCATCTTTGGATGACTCTTTTGTTTATCTTTCCACCAAAATTCATGGAAATGGGAGATTGAAAAACTCAATTCATCTCAAGCTCTTTTCAAACTAGAGAATCTTTGCATGGCTCAATATTCCTTGGGATCGATCTCTGTGAATTTTATCAAGTTCAAAGCCAAAGTCTATTAATCAGTCCAAGCCCATCTTGCTACATGGCCCAAGTCCAAGACTCATCATATGGGCGAAGTCTTAAACTTGACACTCAGGCCAAGTCCAAAGCCCATCGTTTGGCCCAAGCTTGAAGCCCATCGTTTGGCCCAATTTCTGGTTCCCATAGTCACAAGTTATAGATCTGAAAAGTCTACACATATGTCACTAAGGAAATGATCTTTTCTACATAGCATCAAAGCATTTATGTTTGGGAGATCATCCTCACCCAAAATCAGCCCTAGGGAGAAGGAGATGAGGGCACCGGTGAGTGTTTTGGCAAAAAGCACTCAAGTACTCACCTGGGTACGTGTGTGATAAGGCCGAGGTGGTCAGTCCGTACAAATTCCACGTGCCGAGATCTGCTGCCCTGTCATCTCCTTCTATGATATGGCCCAGTCATCAAAGTGTTATCCAGCCCTAGGGGCTCACTCATGTACGGCCCCACAATGTTCGATGAGTCAAATGCCGTTGGGACCTAGGCCAACCACATATCATCAGTGGGGGTGTCAATTTTACCTGTTGAATCGGAACCGAATCGAAATCAAAACCAAAAACACTAGTTCCGGTTCCACATTTTAGGGAACCGATTAAAAAGGAACTGGAATCGGAATCGAACCGAAAGTAATGGTTTCAGTTCTGGGTAGTCTAATATGGAATCGAAACCGATAAGAACTGGTAGCGATACATAAATATAGTGTAAAAATTCTCATATTCTATAGATTTGGCCCAATATACCCGGAACCGGAACCGACGGAAATACATAATTGGTTCCAGTTCCGGATCCATCACCTTGAGAACTGGAACCGAACCGAACCGGAACCGACCCGTTGACACCCTTAACTCGATCAGCATGGGACCTACGTTATCTACGTGTCATTTACTATATGAGCAACATCGAGTACGAGATGCACGCACCACATAATCCACTTTTCTCAACATCCACGAGTATTGCCATGGGGAGTGGGAATAAACCCACGACCTCCGTGGGCATAACCATGGGGAGGGGACACAAGTCCTTTGGTTGGACCCACCATCACCTCTCAGTGCTCTCACTCATTTACTCTTGGAGACGCATGGAGTAATAATAGTATGTACCTCTACCATTAATGAAGGTGCCACGTTCTTACCAATCTAAAATGTGAAAACCGTGTACCCCATCTAGTGGATTTCTCCAACCAAGATTCAACCTATTAGATGATCCTAACCATCCGATAAATTATATTTTTTTTGGACGGGTAGAAGAAAACGGGCAAGAATATCGAGAAAAAAGTGTAGTTAATTACCGGATGGTTAGATTAATCATCTGATCAAACTGTTTTTTTATTGTCAAGTGGGCCTTCAACATGGAGTCCACGGATTGGACAATCATAGTTCGACAAGACCATAAAGCATTGTATATATATATATATATTTATAGCCATCCTAATCCGTCTAAACTCATGAAGTGTGACCTCTTAGATGGGTCATGGAACGTTCCTCTAACATGTTAATAATCGGACGGCTAGAAACATCCCATCAATGCAACCCTCAAGATATGATCTTTCGCCTATGAAATGGTTTTGACTTTGGAATTAAAATTGCTAGAAATCACAAGTTTTGAAATTCAGTTTTCACTTCCAAATCCATGTCCGGCCATTAATTTCCCAACAAAAAGTGGAAGATAATTTTCAAGCGTCATAGGCTCCAAAATCTTAGCAATTAATAGCCCATATCTCGATCCCAACAATCGTATTCAATGGGGGCACATGTACTTGTCCCATACATATTTTGAAAGGGTCGGAGTCCCCGACCCCGGGGACTCCCATTTAGGACCCCCACTTTGGCGGACCCACATAGAAGATGAATCAATGGATGATTTTTGGTGAGGAGATCATCTCACAAAAATTCAGATCATTCTGATATTCATAGACTGGTTTAGAAGTTGAAGAATTATGAACGGTCGATTTTTACCTTGTAACTTGAATACTACATTTGACGGGGTTAGAAATTCTAGAATGGGCTGATTTTTTGTAGGGGTGATCTATATGGTGAGGAGATCATCCTCACAAAAAATCAGCCATGGATTCATCTTCTATGTGGGTCCACCAAAGTGGGGGTAAAAAATTGGGGTCCCTGGACACATTTTGAAAAGGGTCATGATGTAACAAGGTATACTTGAGATCTTTTCATTTGCGGAAGCGGCAGTTTTGGTAGTGGCCCAGTCCTTGATAGAAATTCATACCAAAAGTCAGCTTGTTTAATGATTTTTACCAGTTGGTTTTAGTACTCAAAAAATGGTTGCCTTCAACGGCTATAAGAACACCTCAAAAAGTGCTAAAGAGTGTTAAAATCTAATGGTTATAGATTACCAATCAGGGTGATTTTTTGTCTGTATATCCACCAAGGGGTGGGATAAACATCCATGCGGTCAGTGGGTCCAAATGACAGTGGTGAGTAACAAAAATCGTGCTTCCACGTTTGAAACAGTTTCAGGCATACCTCGTTACATCTTTTTTCCTTTTGAAAATATGAGAAATGGTTACCTCACCTATGACTCTCTCGTTTACATGGTTCAAAGTCTCAGACTATCCCGTTCTGGATGGAGCGATCCGAATCAAGATCAGAGCCCACCGATCCAGCCTTTGATCCGAGATTTTCAACAATGCTTGTTTTTGCCAAGTGTTTGAATCCAAATGGAGGCTAAACTAACACAGTATTTCTTCTTCTACCTCTTTTCAGAATTCAAACATGTACGTGGAGACAGACAGACAGAGCGAATCTACCAAGCAACCCCTGAGTTGCACAGATGCAACACGCGAAAGACAAAAAATTATTTAGAACATAAATTTTCACCAAAAATCTCGTCGGTGGATCCTGAGAAGTCAACCCCGGTTTACAGTGCTGAACTGACATGAACTTTTGCCAAAGCAAAATCATTGCCGGAGAGGTTCGGTGAAAATTTATGTCCAAAAATTTAGGTCCTCGGAACCTGTTCCTAGTTAAAATATGTATTTTTTCTAGTATGTTTGTGGGTTGCATTTCTGCACCACATTTGGGAGTTGCTTGCCAGAGATTAGAATGGAAAAAAAAAAAAGGGTCGGGCTCAAGGGACCTCCATTTCTGACCCCCTTTTTTGACCCCCATCTTGGTGTACCCGCGTAGAAGATGAATCAATGGTTGATTTTTGGTGGGGATGATAACCTCGCCATATAGATCATCCCAACAAAAAATCAGCCCATTCTGAAATTTCTAACCCCATCAAATGTGGTTTTAAAATTACACAGTAAAAATTGACGGTCCATAATGCTTCAGCTTCTAAACCAGTCTAAGAATATCAGAATGATTTGAATTTTTGGGAGGATGATCTCCTCACCATAGAGATCATCCTCACCAAAAATCAGCCATTGTTTCATCCGTGGGTACGCCAAGATGGGGGTCAAAAAATGGGGTCCCTTGAGCCCGACCCAAAAAAATAAGGGTGAGTCTAGTATGCACATTTGCATGCTTAAAAGTATGCAAACATTGTATCCATCATTGAATGCTCGTTGAAGACCGTGTTTTGGTTGTCATTTATAAAATGTATTTTTTAAAAAACATTGAAATAACACATTTTTCAAGGGACATCCAACCGTACTGACAATGTTTGCATACTTTTAAGTATGGAAATAGTTGCATACTAGATTTGTCCAAAAAATAAGTAGGTTAGGGAGGGAGCATTAAATGAGGGAATCTCTGTCTGACTGCAGATATAAAAAGCATCCATTTATATAAATGACTACAGTTTCTATTCTTTTAACACCCCCCATCCACATGTACTGCACTCAATAAATAAAAACCCACACCCCCATTTCTCTCATTTACTCTCTTCAACTAACTAAAACAGTACCAACCAAAAAAAGGGTCAGGATCAAGGGACACAAATTTTGACACAAAATTTCACTCCAAAAAATTTGGCAGGGTCCAATATATAAATAAGAAGTTTTGGAATGGGCCTCACAAAAATTCAAATCATTCTGATATTCGTAGCCTGATTTACGAGTTAGAAAGAATTATGGACCGTCTATTTTTTAACCATTAACTTGAAATCCACATTTAACGGAGTTAGAAATTTCAGAATAGACTGATTTCGATTTTTTGTAGGTAATCTATATGGTGATGAGATCATCCTCACAAAAAATCAGCCATTAATTTATCTTCCATGTGGGTACGCCAAAATTGGTGTGAAATTTTGTACCCTCTGATCCCGACCCATAAAAAAGGGGTATTACAATAATAAATAAAAAAATACAAAATGTCAAATGAGGAAACTTTTATATTTATCTACGTTTTACCAAAAAATTATTTACAAAAGCCTTTGCAGATGGTGTAAGTAAAACATGAATCATTTCTTTACCTTCCAACTATGAACTCAATATAGTTGCGGAAATAATGAAATAAAATACACCCTTATCATATAATTACTAAACCAATATTCCCAAAAAAAGCTAAATTCAAAGACTTCGACCCATCCAAACTTACTAATTTGATCCATCTAGACAAGATTGGTACTCCTTACATTAGAGCTTAGGCTTGCAGCTTCTTGTAATTTGTAGCCATCGTGCACCTGTGTTACAGGGTTACCATGTTAGCACCTCCTACAGATACCAGCCTTAACTAGGTGTACACTTTTTATTCAATCAATAAATCTCCCCTCCCGTGCGCGGACGATCCAAAAAATAAAAATTATCTCTACAAAAAACAAATAACTAGTGTAGCAAATTTGTGGAAATGAGGCACTATTTGCATGTGTAAATTACTCCGTCCCTCATAACTACAAACTAGTTAGAGAAAGCATGGAATAATTGGCTTTAAGAGATGTAAGGATCTATAAGAAGTGCAGTTTTGGGAAGACAAACCTTGAGCAGCTTTGTTTGTGGATGGAAAAGAGAGGAGAAATGAAAGAGTACTAAGATATTGGCACGGCTCAATCAGGATTACACCACTCCTTCATTAGTGTGTTTGTCTGAATGAACCGGGCCAACATCACAGTAACTATTTCAATATATATAATAGCCATGCACCCTTTTCAATCTTTCTTTCAATCCTTCTCCCTACTTGTTGTAACAACAGAATAGGAAGGAGAAGATCGAAATGAAGAGATTTTATCATCTCCAACAAGAACAAGAAGCAACACCAAGGCGAGAGAGAGAGAGAGAGAGGGTGAGAAGAGGGGGGAATGTCTTGGTTGAATTTAAGAAGGTTGAGGTCTGCAAGTGCATTTAAGACCCTCGACTACCAAGCCAGAAAGACGGGCCAGAGCATTAATAGGAAACCCCGACCCATAATATTCTCTCTCTCTCTCTCTCTCTCTCTCTCTTTCTCTCGATCGACTACCAAACCAGAAAGACAGGCAACAGCATTTATAGGAATCGCCCTGTAATATTCCCTCCATCCCTCTCTCAATGGGCACATGGGATTGCCCCAGTAATATCATACTAATAGAAATACCGGTCTAAATCATATAGTTTGTGCATAGGCGCCTTATCTATCCACACCGTCCAATCAATGGGCCCATCCATAAGATTCTCTTATATTAAAAAAAATCTGCCACATTCAATAATATCTAAATAGCAAAAGATAAAAGTCAATTTCTTGGATAATCAAGATCATCAAGACGGTTCAGATTGACAAGAATGTGTACCATGGTTCTCAATCGAAATATATATATTACCATTTGTTGATGCCCATCCAATTAACCGAGAAAAACTTAGATGTCCACCCCTAATGATGCCATGTGGAATCTGTGGCACACCCATTAGTGGACCTACATACCAAAAATGTAGTGGGATTGGTGATTTAATTATGGCCAATGGATTTTGAGCATTTCTTACTGGTGATTTCAAGCCATTGGATTCAAGCATTTGTTTGTTGTACTCAAACCCAATAGACAGAAATCATCAATGAGGTGTGTGGCGAAACACAAAGGGGTGGGCCATGGGCCAAACATTCATGAGAACATGGGCCCGAAAAATGTCCCAAGTATATATACATCAAAAGTTTTCTTTAACCAGGTCCGACTTTTTAGGTCCAGTGGGATGGTCTTCCGGATTCGTGTGATATCTGTTGAGGACCATCCTACACTGTAGAGCTAGAGAGGACATCTTCAGCAACACAGCTTTTTCAAATGGAAACCAAAAAATTATACGGAAAATTGCAGAAAAGAAAATAAACTTTAATTTATTTACAAAAAAGAATACAACTTTTTGCAAATCCCAAAAAAGAAAACGAAACACCCTTTGAAAGGGCGTTTCATCTGCTGTCAGTCCAATCAGTCGTCGACTGACTGATGGCTGACACGTCTGACAAACGCCCTTTTAAAGGGCGTTTATTCTTGAGCAATTTTAAAAAAAATCCCATAATTCCTCAACTTCTAAACCAATCTACGAATATCGGAATGATCTGAATTTTTGTGAGGATGATCTCCTCACCATAGAGATCATCCTCACCAAAAATCAGCCATTGATTCATCTTCTGGGTACACCAAAATGGGCGTAAAATTTGGGGTATCAAAAAACGCCCTTTAAAATAACGTCTGTCAGGTTGTCAGATGTCGGACCGACACTGACAGACGTTTTTCAAAAAGGTGTTTATTACTGAAAAACGCCCTTTAAAAGAGCGTTTTTTCTGAAAAACGCCCTTTTAAAGAGCGTTTTTTTAATAAACATGTGCCACGTCATGAAACGCCCTTTTAAAGAGCATTTCGTTTTCTTTTTTGGGATTTGCGAAAAGTTGTATTCTTTTTTGTAAATAAATTAAAGTTGGTTTTCTTTTCTGCAATTTTCCGAAAATTATACGCTGGTTCGTGGTAGCATGATTGGCATCGACGTAGATGGTACTCGTGGTCCTTGAGCCACACTTACTGCTGTAAGTCTCTGGTGATCACGCATCCTCCCCCCTCGACAAGTACACACGATAAACCCCTGTTTTGAATTTTGAAATTTAAACTTTGTTTCTATAAACAGTGGTGAGGCACTGAGGATTGTCAGGCACTCGGGGGTAGTTGTCGATTGGAGAGGTGCTAGTGATGTAAAGTGAACTCGGGCACGACAAGGTTGCAGCGACTCTTCAATTCTTCATGCTACATGGTACAAGCGTAGAAGAAGACTATCTTGAGATGGGAGCATTGAAGAAGATGCTCCTTGCCCACCGGACATGTACCTTTTCATCTGTTACGGAGTAACTCTTGCACGTGGCTTAGCCCAAAAGTTAAGACTCCAACCTACAGCTTAATTTTGAGGTAAATAGATCAGATTACCGGTCTCGGCCAGAAAAAAAGGATCATGCATTAGGGCAATTAGGTACCTTTAATCCTCTTGATTTTTTTTACCAACTTAACGGTCCTGATGGATTAAGCTTTGGGTCATGAGCGCTTCGGCATTATCTTCTCTCCATCTCACTTCCACTTGTTTGTCGGGATGTGAATGGGTCGGTGCACCAGTAAATAAAGATCCGACCCAAGTACTAATCGGGTCTAAAGAAATTTAAGGGTACTTTAGTAACACCCCCCCTGCAATTTGAAAGTAATTAATAACACAAGAAATTTTAGTCGCACCCCTTGAGTTATAAGGGGTATTACTGATTACTTTCAGCTCCATTTTTTTTTCGTTTTTGACCCCGAGTGTTACAATTCACGGAAAAAATGGTAACACCCCCAGTCCGTTATACCGTTATAACGGCCCATTTTAAACCTTGACTAGTAAAAGGGTGATGCATCTGCATCTACATTTAATATATCGTCCGGGTCTAAGAATACCTAAACTTCAGTCATTTAGGTTTTTGTTGTTGTTGTTGTAGGTGTGTTGTTTAGGGTTCAGTAAACTTCAAAACTGATTGGAATTGGGATGAAGCACACCAAGAAAAGTTAGGGTTTTAAATGAGATCCAGGTTTTCTTAGATGCGGACGATATATGCCGTTATACCACCCTCAGTCCGTTATACCGTTATAACGGCCACCCTCAGTATAGTTGGCATTCAAAGAAGTCGGCGGTTCGAGGGCAGAGGAGACGGAGACAAATCGACTCAATGACTCAGGTAGGTCGACGGTGACTTGAGAGAGTTATTAAATTTCATCCCAGCAGGGAAATATGACCAGAAAGCCTCAAATTTCAGGGTCGCATAAGGTCACGGGGAGTTATACGCTCTTCTAATGAGATTGTGACATATGGAAGGAGATTCGAGAAAATTTATTATCCTCATTTACCATGATTGATCGAAGTTGTCTCCCCTCTTATACGGCTTCATAAAGGATGGCCAAGATCTTATCCCAATAAACGGTGGATCTCCACCACTCAATCCCAATTTTGGCAAATGCTTTGTCAGTAGTGCCGTGGGCACCGCCACCCACTAGTATTAAACAGTAGAGGGATTTTAGCAGGCAACGCCTTAAATGCGTTGTACACATGCATTGTCCTCAAAACTTTATACTCGTTGACACAAAATGTTACAGATTTTGTCCTTAAAACAGGGAGAATACCCCCACTTGGGAACTTTTTCGGGGTTATTGATCTCTTAATGTTTGGACCATAGTTAGCAAATCCCTCTTTAAAACATATCTTTCCGAACAAGGCAATTTTTTTAAAAAAGAAACAGGTTCCGCGGCCTCACATTTTTGCACTCGTAATTTCACTCATGTTGCATGGTTTCCGAGGATCCAACAGTTGTTGATAGTGTTGAGTTGGCAATCACGGAATCCACGCGAAAGCATCTCCATGGTATACTAATTATACCATTGGCAATCACGTGTTCCAGGGAGTAGATCTTTGCTGACCGATCATAATATGAGCCACGTGGAATACTTTTAGAGGACGATGACTGTATGGATGTTTGGCCAATCCTTAGGTGGACTGTATGGATGTCTGATTAATGGTCAAGAACGCTAAAGTGGCTCATATTCTGGTTGGTCAGCAACCCGGTTCTAGGACCTGACAGGATTATCACCAGGTCCACCTGAGGCTGACAACGTCATTTTCTTACGGGTAATGAGACCCACATGCAGAGGGTCAAATCGTGATCGTCTGAAATCCATTTGATTCTATTGCATGCCAATGACATTTCAGATTTCCTAAGTGGGCCTAATCCAAGGGTGCAACTCTTACCAATTGCACGTTTGCCACATGTCGTGCATGACAGGTTTGTGTGCTCATCTTAAAATCATACGTGTTATACTAATTGGGTAGCATAACATCCTTGACCCAAAACAAGGTCTCGCACCCAACCCTCCTATACCACGTGGCAATTTTTTTGGCCCACTAACCCATGAATGTTTGGCCCATCTTTGGTGGACCCACACAGCAAAAATCAGCCTGGTTTGTGATTTTTACATGTTTGATTTGAGATTTTTTTGTCATGGGTTGGAACTAGTTCATAGCCCTGTTAATGAAGCCCATGACGAAAAAAGCTCATATCCATCGGTTAGAAATCATCAATTGGGCTGATTTTTAGTGTGTAGGTCCATCAAGTGTGGACAACACATGTACATCCATATGAGCCACGTGGTACACTCTTAGAGACCACTGATAGTATGTATTTTTGGCACATCCCTAAGTGTGCCTAGGGTTGTAAATAGGCCTACCAGGGCTGCGCCTCAACCCAAGATCCCAAACCTGTGCCCAGTCCTTAGGTGTTTCCGCCTGGGGGTGTCTAACGGAGTGTGGGGCACAAGAGGTAGGGAGAACACTATTCAATTGCGCAGCAGGGCTCCAAAATGCAAAGTTCATACCAACCCTTAGAAGAGGTGGGTCGGGCCTATAAACGGGCTGGCCCTACCTAGGCCATGGGCTCAGAGGTCAAATTTTCACAGTTGAGTGAACCTACATACCAAAAATATCCTGATTGGTAATTTCTAACCATTGGATCTGAGTACTCCAAATAATGCTTGAACCCTTGGAATGAATATAAACCCATGAAAAAGACTAAAATCCAACCGATAGAAATCACTAATCAGGCTTATTTTTGGTCTGTAGAATATAAACCCATGAAAAAGACTAAAATCCAACCGATAGAAATCACTAATCAGGCTTATTTTTGGTCTGTAGATCTTGTCGGGATGGGCCAAACATCCATGCAGTCAATGGAGTCAAAGCATGCCTCGTGGCTCATACAGACCTGTTTGAGCATCCGTGAGCAAAAAAAGGTGACTCAACATCCACAGGTCAATGGGCCCAAAAGAGTGTACCACGTGGCATTGAGGAAGGGCCCATAGGAGCATGCCACGTGGTTCATATTGTGGACTCTCATCGTCGTAGACCACTGTCATCAAAGTTTTATTCATCGAAGCCGATGAGAGCCCACAAAATGAGGCACGTGGTATACTCTTAGAGGACGCTGACCGAATGGATGTTTGGCCAATCCCTAGGTTGACCTACAAATAGAACTCGTCATTGATTGAGGGAGGATGTCTTTAACGAGTAAACCTTCGATACGCCGATGACTGCAGCCAGTATGTGCCACATGGCACATTCTTAAGAGGATGCTAACTGTATGGACGTTTTGGCTAATCAGTGTTTTAAAACTTGTCGAGTGAACTCGAAACTAGGCCGAGTTGAATCAAATCGGCTGAGTCTCGAGTTGACTTGAAATAAACTCGAATCGAATAAATAATGGGTTTGGTGCGTTGTTTTTATGAAAAAAACGGATTTAGTGCATTATTTTTTAATCGACGCACCAAATAAGTTTTTCGAACACCTTGTCAACACAAAATCAACCAAATCTTATAAATCCTGCTTATAAAAATATGATATTTATATATTAATATTATATAGATATATAATATTAATATATTATATAGATATATATTAATATATCTATTAATATTAATATATTAATATATATCTATATAATATATTAATATATTATTTGAGTCGAGTTACTTCGGGTCGAGTTCGAGTCTTCGAGTTAACTCAACTCAGTAGACTTTCGAGTCGAGTAAGAGTTTTTGAGTTTTCAAACACAGCACTACATGGACCTACAAACCAAAAATAAACTTGATCTGTGATTTGTAAGCATTGGATTGAAGTTATTTTCATGAGTTGATTTTAACCGTAGAAATTTGAGCAATACTTGGGTAAAAAGATCCAAAGGTGTTAAATCACTAATGAGGCTGATTTTTAGTTTGTAGGTCCACCTAGAGATTGGGCGCCAAACATCCAGACAGTCAGTGTCCTCATAGGAATGTGCCACGTGGCTCATATCGTGTCATCGAAGGTTTGCTGTCTTTTAAGTACTTGAGAGTAGAATTAACAACAGCCCTTATTATTTGGATAATATTACAAAAATATCCATACAGAGGTATCTACCTCAATTGAGAGAGTCCTAATCACGTTCAAACCCTAATTTCCAGCAGGTGAGACTCCGAGGTTTCACCCTTAAATTAGTAAAATTCTGGTAAATCTCCTTATCCAACGTAAGAAGCCTCCAACGAAAACCGTCTTTCCTTTTTAGTGAAAGAGAGACTTCCGCATGTAATCTCCTGAACCAATTGGGTACAATCACACCAATCACGATCAGGCACGTGTAATCAAAATCACCTAAGTCCTGTCCCGATCTAATCAGAACCGTGCCGTGGGATAAACCGTTATAACAAAAGAAAGGGTTCCTTATAGCAAAACCAAGTTAGACATAGGAAAAGGGCTCTCGCCGTACAGAAAGGCGTGTTTGGCCTCCAATAGAAACGACTGACTCTGCGAGAGCGAGATATATAGAGAGAGAGATATGAAACGGAAGTCTTCGTCGTTGTATGTAAGAGTAGCCGGAGAAGAGAAGGGTGAAGAGCATTTCTGATTCTGAAGTATTTCTTGGGTTTGTTTACAGTTCTTCTCTCGTTGTGATGGGTCAATGCGTGTCAAGGCAATCTAAGGAGAGAGAAGGGTGGGATGATGAATCGGCTTCGGAACGGCGTGGGTGTTTGGCCATGGCTAGGGAGCGACGGTCCAGACTTTACATTCTGAGGAGATGTGTGGTGATGCTTCTCTGCTGGCATAAATACAGCAAACATTGAAGTTTTATGTTTCTTTCTCCTCCTTTCTTTTGATTTCTTTTTATGTTTTTTCTTATAGATAGACTGGGTTGTATCTTGATGATCCTGAGAAAATGGTTTTTCTTTTTTTGTCTTGTTTTTAAGAATTAAGATTTTTCTTTTTCGGCAAAACCCAATTAATTGTTTTATAATCTTATTTTATTTGTTTTAATGACGAGTATATCTTGTCAAAAGAAAGAAAGATTGAGAATTTATTGAGAGGGAGATTACCAGCAAAGGGAAAGGTTTACTCCACAGACAGGGGGGAGAAGAATTCTCTACACAGACAGAGATAATGGAGATGAACAAGAGGAGCCCAGAAATAGGAGTAAAACTTTGATGACAGCGCGCTGTCATCGGTCGACTCTGACCGTATGCTTGTTTGGCCAATCCTTAGTTGGACCTACAAACCAAAAAATCAGCCTGATTAGTGATTTCTAGGGGTCGGATTGGAGTTATTTTCATGGGTGTGGGAATTTGAGCATTATTGACCATTATTTTGAGGTACAAAGATCCGAAGGTTCGGAATCACTAATCAGGCTGATTTTTGGTTTGTAGGTCCACCTAAGGATTGGAAAAACATCCATACTGTCATAGTCCTCTAAGAGTGTTCCACGTGGCTCATATTGTGCGCTGTCATAGTCCTTTAAAAGGGCGTTTGCCCATGGAGGAGTAAAACTTTTGTCCCGATACGAGTCACATGGCACACTCTTATTGGATGATGACCGTATGGATGTTTGGCAAATCACTAGGTGGACCCAAAGTTTAAAGGGGACTGTTATAACGGTATAACGGACTAGGGGCGTTACCGTTTTTTCCGTTATAACGAAAAAAAGCGCTCAGGGACAAAAATAGAAAATTAATGAAAAATAACAGAAAAAATGGCGCAGAAATTCAAATTTTGAATTTTAAAATTTAAATTTCAAAAATGGAAAATAACGGAAAAAATGGAATATAACAGAAAATAACGAAAAAATAATGGAAAAAAATGAAAATAACGACCATTTTTTTTCACAAATTTTCAAGAAAATAACGGCCGTTATCCGTTATTTTCTGGGCGTTTTAACGGTCCATAACATACTGGAGTAGGTCCGAATCCGTTATAACGGCCGTGTAAACCTTGGGTTGACCTACACACCAAAAAAGAAACATAATTAGTGGTTTATAAGCGTTGGATTGAAGCTATTTTCGTGGGTTGATTTTAATTGTAAGAATTTGAGCATTATTTGAGTGCAAAGATCCAAATGTTGTAAATTACTAATTAGGCCGATTTTTGGACTGCAGGTCCATCAAGGGATTGATCAAACATCTATACGGTCAACGCCCACTAAGAGTGTGCCACGTGGCTCGTATTGGGACAAAAGTTTTACTCCTCTATGGGAAATGCCATTTTAAAGGGCGTCCGTCAGGTATAGACGGCGTTTGTCAGCCTTTTCAGCTTTTTTAGTCAATCTTTTCACCTTTTATTTATGCCGGGGAGAAATGCCTTTTGCATTTAGTTACTTTTTTTTTGGGATTGTCACAATTTAATTTTTGTTTTAGTAAATAGATTGAAGTTATTTTTCTTTTTAGAAATTTTCCGTTCTCTATATCTTGGTTTGTATGGCCATGGGAGGTCGTACTTTGTCTGGTTTAGAAGGGAACGAGAGATTTTACTAACTTGTATTTTATTTTATTCTTTTGCGGTGGAGATAGGGGGAATTGATCATGAGGTTGCTCCATTTCAGGATTGATCAGGAGTGTATACTACCGTCGATTAAGAACATATGATAATGGATTAGGGTAGTATCAATTTCTCACCAATAAGCCATGATCAAATGGTAGGGTCATTTTAGTCTATATTTTGATATTTTATATGCGTATGCACTGAATCATTGTTAAGGTGCATCTTCCTCTTCCATGGAATTTTTAAAACTACAATAAATTCACAAGATTTTTTCTTTCAAAAATAGTTAACCATGAAAAAGACATCTAACCGATAGAAATCAACAGTTAAAAATAAACCATGAAAAAGATTCTAATCTAACAGATAGAAATTACAGGATGAATTTTCGTATGTAGGTCCACCTAGAGATGAGCCAATACGGTAAGTGATCTCTAAGAGTGTGCCACGTGTAATTTGCATCCACATGCACGTGTACCTGCGTCCCCTAAGTCATCAGTAAATGAAAAAGATCAAATGCTTGCAATCATACGGTTGGATTAGGAGATATCCTTGGTGTGATCCAATTTTCTCGTGCCTCCTTACATGGTGAACGTCGTCATCATCATCATCAGTGTTTGGCCAAAAATCAACAGATTGGTGATTTCTAACCGTTCTTTATTTGGAGATATTTAAAAAAAAATTATAATGGGCTTCATGAATTGTCTCTTACCTAATAATCATTGGGTTCCAAGCCTAAGAAGAAGAAAAAAAATGCTCAAATCCAACGGCTGCTATTTTTTATGTGTAGGTCCACGAAAGGTTGGGGCTATATCTGGATTCTGGAACCAAGAACCCAAACCGATCCGGTTCAGCTAACTCGGTTCAAAAAGATATTTAGGATTCCAGTTGATTCCAAAAAAGGACAGGAGATATGAACAAGAAGAATTTGAGAGGATCATCTGTAAGTAAAAAACAAAGGGCAAAAGACCTATGACGTGATGATCACAATGCTTTTCCTCTTAAACTCCAAACTCTTCAAATTGGGAACCACACTAAGCTATTCCAACTTTTTCCTCTCTCGAACGAGATGATGCGTGCCTTGCAAAATCAACCGGGCGGTTATCCGGTGGAGCTACCGTATGGATACTATCCCAGCGAAGTATCCCCCGATTGGTTGAACAGGGCTGATAACGCCTGGCAGATAACGGCGGCAGCTTTGGTGGGTCTACAGAGCGTCCCAGGCCTCATCATCCTCTACGGTAGCATGGTTAAAAAGAAATGGGCCGTTAACTCCGCTTTCATGGCTCTCTACGCCTTCGCTGCGGTCCTCCTATGTTGGGTACTTTGGGGCCATCGCATGTCCTTCGGCACCACCGGCGGCACTCATTTGTCCGGTTTACCTGATATCGCTCTCAAGCAAAGATACCTCCTTCAACAGTTAAACGGTTATTACGTCCCAATGTCTACTTACGTGTTCTATGAGTTCGCCTTCGCTGCCATTACCGTTATATTGTTGGCAGGATCATTGCTTGGGAGGATGAACTTCTATGCTTGGATGCTCTTCGTTCCAATGTGGCTTACCTGCTCCTACACCGTTGGTGCCTACGCCATATGGGGACCAGGATTTCTTGATCCTAAAAAAGGATTTCTTGAAATTAATGAAGGTGGACTCGTTGATTTCTCTGGAGGTTATGTTATTCATCTTTCATCTGGTGTCGCCGGCTTCACTGCCGCTTATTGGGTAAATCGCCATGCTCTCCTCTCCCTACTTAAGTCGTCTAAAATCTAAATCAGGAAGATGCAGTTTTTTCAGTCTAACAGCTTGATTGATAATTTCTAGCCGTTGGATTTAGTACTATCAAAATGCTTGAATCCGACTGCTAGAATCATTCTTTTAAAAAGTGCGCGAAATCCAACAGCTATATGTGGCGTAATAGACATCAAACGTTGATGCCCAGCAAAAAAATGCCATGTGGCATGCTCTTTTGGGCCAAGAATGCTTGGCTCACCTCTTAGTGGACCTGGACGAAAAAAATGGTCGTGATGTAACAAGCTTTAGAACCTTTTTTTTACTCACCATTGTCATCTGGGCCCACTGATCGCATGGATTTTTAGAACAACCCTTGGTAGAGATTCATCCCAAAAATCAGCTTGTTTGATAAACTTTAGCCGTTGGTTTTTGTCTTAAAAAAAATGATTGAATACAATGGCTAGAATCACATCTTAAAAAGTACTAAAATCTAATGGCTAGAGGTTACCAATCAGGGTGATTTTTTGTGTGTATATCGACCAAGGGTGGGCCAAACATGCATATGGTCAGTGGGCCCAAAGGGTAGCGGCGAGTAACAAAAATGCGCTAGCGTCAGCTATAGCTTGTTACATTTTTCCCAACAAGAAAAGTAACTCCATTGGTGATTTCTAGGCCATTTGATTGTCATTTAGGCTGGTTTTTGGTGTTTAGGTCCAATAAGGGGTGGGCCAGACCTTCATGGGTCACTGCGCCCAAAATATTTGTGGTAGCCCCAGGAGACATTTTAGTGTATCAACTGGTGGACCTCAAAGTTTTTCTCCTACATTAAATTTGGATTTTGTGCCAATCAGAACACTATCTATACGTGGCAGGGTAAGGCCCACATGATTTGACAGGACAATAATTTTGGGCCTACCTGCCACATATAGATGGCACTCCCTGATCGGCATCATTTCCAAACGTCAGAAAAAAAGCCCATGCTTTTAATATTATCGCAACATGGGCTTGGGCCTAGCTTCTTTGGTTCCTAGTAAAGGTGCGGAGCATGGACTGTCCCATGACCGCACTTACTGTCCCACATTGACGGACTGTTTGGTAACATCTAATCAATGATGGAGGGTTTTGATTTAGCCTCCGTTTGATGACTGGGCTGATCGTAATACCTTTACTTCTGATGACTGGGGTGATTGTGGTGATCAGGTGGGACCCAGGCATTCTCATGACAGGCAGCACTTTCCTCCAAACAACATAATTCACATGTTGGGAGGTGCAGGCTTCCTTTGGCTGGGGTGGAGCGGCTTCAATGGAGGGTCGCCAATGGCAGCCAACATGATCGCATCTCTCGCCATTCTCAACACCCATTTGTGCACCGCAGTCAGCCTCTTGGTGTGGTTGTCGTTGGATATGATCATATACGGAAAGAGTTCTGTTATCGGCGCAGTGCAAGGGATGATCACGGGCCTCGTCTGCATCACCCCTGGTGCAGGTATTAAAAACCTTCGTTATTTACTGCTGCTACGCAACATGAACATTTATACATACTCAACAAATTGCATTCGTCTGACGCTCATGCAGGGGAATCTGGACCATCTTGTTGATGGATCTAACGTAAGAGATTCCCTAACCCAAAAATCAGACCAATTTATGATCTTCAACAACCAGAGATTTGTCATCATTTAGTTTCCTGATTTTCAAGGTATTGTCAATCTAAGGGAAAAATCTATGATACAGAGCTCTGTATCAAAATTTTTTATGCAGAAGTCCCTCCAATTGGCATCTGGCACACTCTTTTGGGCCCACTGACCTCATGAATGTTTGGCCAACATCTTGGTGGAGCTATGCAACAAAAATCAGCATGATTGGTGATTTCAATCCATTGGATTTGAGTACTTTTTCAACATGGGCTTGGAACCAACCCTTAGTTCTGTTCATGAAGCCCATAATGAAAAAGTGCTCATATTGAGTGGTTAAAAATTACTAATCACGTTGATTTTGTTGTGTTGGTCGACCAAGAAGTGGGCCCTGCATTCAAGGGGTCAGTGGGTCCAAAAGAGTGAAACGTGGTAATTTGAGGGACTTCTGCATCAAAATTTAACGGCTCCAATCCGAGAGCTGACCTTACCAGATTTTGGCGGCATGTGCGCCACATGGAGACCAGACGGATGAGGAAGCTTGATTGGGATACTAGACGGTCTCAAATTTCATCACTTATCCTCTATTACCGTTGGACATACTCACATGGGGTTGTTTCAGTCAGTGGGCCACTCGTAGCCCTACATAGCTTATTTTTTGGGCCCACTAACTGCATGGATGTTTAGCCCACGCCTTGGTGGATCTAGATGCAAAGGTGGTATGCATCTAGAGATCTGTAGACGCAAGGGGTCGGCTAAGCATCCATGCAGTTAGTGGGCCCAAAAAAGTGAGCTCTGTAGGGCCACGAGGGACTTCTGCGTCGACTGCATCTGCATCCAAAGTCCTCTGCATCTAAAATTTTTCCATTTACATCAGATGGTTAAGATACTTTTCGGTGAGGAGGATTTACGGAAAAATTTAGTCCGTGAAGCATTTTTCCCTGTGGAGCTGTCGAGCACATAACACTCTTTCGAGCCCACTAATCCATGAATGATAATACCACCGATTGATGGACCTACACACCAAAAATCATCGTGATTGGTGATCTCTAGATATTTGCTTTCAACGTTTTCAATGGGGTGATTTCTGTCCGTTGGATTTGAACAATGTTTTTTAGATGCTCGGATTGATCAGCTAGAATTGATCACCAATCCGGCTAGTTTTTGGACCGTGGGCCAATCATTCTTGGCTCAGTGGGCCCGAAAAAGTTGCCAAATTATGCGTTCCACAGCTCCACACGGAAAAATGCTCCACAGAGTAAATACAGTGCAAGCATTTAGTAACACCCATGCACCAGAGAGGCAGAGACCAGCCTAGACCAATCTACGCTGGATTCAGAATTTCAGAGGGTCCCACTTGGAATTTCTTCGTTGTTAGCGTGAGTGTTCACTTAGATGGGACCCAATGAATGGTGAATCCCTCCCTTACACGTAACAACATCTAACGTTATAAAAAACATTGGCAGGGTTGGTGGAGCCATGGGCAGCAATGGTGATGGGCACCATGTCTGGTTCACTAACATGGTACACGATGATGGTCCTACACAAGAAATCAGCCTTCTTCCAAAAGGTAGACGACCCCTTAGGTGTGTTCCACACGCATGCCGTGGCTGGCACGTTGGGTGGGCTCCTCTCCGGCTTCTTTGCGAAGCCGGCCTACTTGAGAATGTTCTATGGCAAAACAGACCATTATGGACTAATGTACAGCCTATTCGACGGGAAAGGGAATACCATCCAGGGTCTGCGCCAGATGGCTTACCAGCTCATCGGAGCCGCTTTCGTTACTATATGGAACGTCATTGTCACAAGCCTTATCTGTATTTTTCTTAGTCGAATCGTTAATCTTAGGATGGACGATGATGATCTTCGTATAGGGGATGATGCTGCACATGGGGAGGAAGCCTATGCCGTATGGGGAGATGGAGAGAGGATGGCTACCCCTATGCGCTTATCCATGACCCCTAAACTTCCTTCGTTTTGTCGTCGTTAGTTCTTTGGCATCATCACCGTTGATTCTACGTTCAATGGTGTTTGTAACCCCAATAAGTATGGTTGTATGGTAATACTGCATTACCTAAGTTTTCCTCCCTTTCATGTATTACATGTATAATAATCATTTTGGTTGATGATGGTGCGTAAATGGCTCATTTTTTTACTGTGTTTTTTTACTTTTAAATCTGCAAGAAAATAAAGGAGGGCCGTTTGATTAAACAGGATTTTAAGATATGGTTTGATAGACCATAAATATGGAATCCTAACGGTGTAGCTGCATATATGTGGTACAAAATTACAAATACGGTGGATGAAAGATCTGTACGATGGTGCATATGGATCCGAGTCCATCATCAATAGGTCACACCTAAGAGATCTCCTATGTGAAATATCAACATGATACGGTGATATCAACCGTTCAACTCATTCTATTCTTCCAGGCAATCCCAAAATAACTTACAATGATCTACTTACATGGGGTAGAACTTCGAGGTATGAGCCACGTGGCAGACGATAGAGACCACCCACCTATGGATGTTTGGCCCATCCCTAGGTGGACCTACATACCAAAAATCAGCTGATTAGTGATTTCAAACCTTTGGATCTTTGCACCCGAAATAATGCTCGAATTCCACAGTTAAAAAAAACCCATTAAAATGAGTCTAATCCACCGCTTAGAAATCACTAATCAGGCTAATTTATTATCTGTAGGTCCGCGTATGATTCAGCCAATAAACATGTTTGATAAAAGCGATATTGTGCCAATAAGAAGAAGCATAGACTGAAAAACGTAATTGCAATAGTAAGTATGAGATTATCTTCAATTACATCACAATTCAAGGTACTCTTGTTTCATCTTCCTCTAAGCCTGCGCCCACTCTTAAACAACTTTTCTCCCTGCCTAAATCGTTTTGCTCCCACAATTCCTGTGAACCATTCATTCCAAAATATGATATATCCGGTAACCACTCCAATTACTAGTCCACACCCGTATCCCATCAACATGGCTTTCCAATCAAATTCTCCCATGGACTCTGACTCCTCGTCTTGTTGGATTTCCAATTGTGGTGGCTGTTTTGCCTCTCCGCATGTTCTTGGCAATGGGAACCCACATAATCCCAAGTTTCCATCAAATGAAGAATTTGTGAATGTTTCAAATTGGTTGCCACGTGGTATAGGTCCCATGAGGTGATTTTGAGAGAAGTTCAAGACTGCAAGGAATGTTAGACTCGTAAGTTGTTGGGGTATCTCTCCTGAGAGCTTGTTTTGAGAGAAATCTAGTGATTCAAGTTTTGTCAAATTCCCTAAACATGATGGGATGTGACCTGTGAAGCTATTGCGAGACAAGTTGAGCACACGGAGTGACTTAAGATTTCCTATTGATTCTGGAATCTCTCCTTGGAATTTGTTGTTCGAGAAATCAACGGCTGTAAAGATGGTCAGGATCTTTTCTAGTACCATCTCTAGTCCTTTGTTCATCACTGTTATTGAATCTTTATAGTAATCGTTCCCCATATACTCCACATCGGATTTATCCTCATCGGTCGTCATCATGGCATTCCATTGAGAAAAGTATTCCACTGGAAACTCTCCCGTAAAATCATTGTAAGAGAGGTCAATGATACGCAACATGGAGAAAGCAAGATCAATTTGGGGACGCCCAATTAGACCGTAAAATCGATTAGATCTTAAAACAATAACTTGCAACTTTGGTAGAGACTCCAACCAAAAGGGGAAAGTATCATTTATCTTATTCTTCCCAAGATCTAGAACTTCGAGATTTTTGCAATTGACCAAAGATCGTGGTACCTGCCCTTCTAATTGATTGTCGTTGAAGATAATTGTCCTCAAATTGCTTCCATTTACAAATGTTTGAGGAATTGTGCCATGAAATCTGTTACTTCGTAGATTCAACACTGACAGAATTTTGCCAAAGTTGCCCAAACATTGTGGTATAAAGCCACTCAAATGATTGTTAGACAAATCAAGGATTTCAAGATATCTCACTTCGCAGATGGATGGAGAGATTTCTCCAATCAAATGGTTGTTAAACAAATGGAGGAACCGTAACCTGCTCGATATCCCCAATTCTCTTGGAATTTTCCCTCCAAGCTGGTTTTCATGCAATGCTAACTGTGTTAGGTATCTACAATTACTGATTTCAGGTGGTATATTCCCAGACAAAGAGTTATTAGAAAGGTTAAGGATCACAAGGCTACTTAGTAAGCCAAGGGAAGGTGGTACATTTCCAGACAAGAAGTTATTAGAAAGGTCAATGACCCTAAGGTTACTTAGTAAGCCAAGGAAAGATGGAATCTTGCCTGTTAACCTATTCTTCGAAGCTGTAAAGTACGCTAATCTACTGCAATTAGCCAAGCCCGACGGGCGTTTCTTGCAACTCCCCAAACCAAAAGGAATCCTACCTTCTAGACTGTTTGAATCGACATACAAGTCAGTAAGGTGGTCGAGATTGTTCAAACACTCAGGCAAAACCCCAACCAAACTGTTATTATGGAGAATAAGTTCTTTCAATTTAGTGCAATTTCCAATAGAGTAAGGTATAATCCCTGATAATTGATTATCACTCAACCACAAAGATGTAATCTGAGACATGTTTCCTACACTGGACGGGATTGAACTAGTGAAGTTATTCATGTCAAGCCCAAGAATTTCCAAATTTGGAATATGAAACAAGAACTCCGGTATCTCTCCACTGAGGGAATTATCGCTGAGGGACAAAAACGTCATTTTTTGCAGGTTTTTCATGTGTCCCGGTATTCCTCCGGTGAAATCGTTTGCTGATAAATCCAAGTAATCGAGATTGCTACAATTCCCTAACTCTGTGGGGATCACACCCGAGAGACTGTTGTTCCTGAGATTAATTCTATTGAGGTATCTTAACCGCCCAATCTCTGGTCCCAATCTGCCGAAAATCTCATAATCCGACATTTTCATGGAAATGACGTTGTGTTTGAGGTCGCATTGGATTCCTTGCCAGTAACATGGTGTGGAATGAGAGGAATTCCAACTGGATTTGATTGAGGGAGGTACCTTCCAATTGGTCAAGAGCGAAAGTAGAGCTTCTCCATCGAAGCTCAAACCAGACACGGTACGGATCAAGATAAAGAAGAAGTAGAAGAAATTAAGAACAATTCCCATACTTCCAGCTTCTCAAACAAAAAACCAAGTCCTAAAGAAGGAACACTGAACAAAAGGGTTGAGGCTTACCTTTTGAAGCTTGTAAGAGAATTCACTCTGCCTTCGCCTATTCTTTGAACGGTGAACCTACTGAGAAAATGTGGAAACATAGGAGAGAATTTTGGATGGAATATGAAACCCTTCTACGGAAACCATTTATAGTCTGGGATCTCCAGGTTATTTTATTGTCCATCTTCCTGTTTTTCCTCTGCCATTGGATTCAAGTGATTACAGTCCACGAGGCAACAACTGCAAACAACAAAGTAGTTGTTGCCATTTGGAGTGCAAGCCTCTAATTTTGAAATTTTTTTTTTGTTGTAATCATAATTTTAAATTTTAAAAGCATGGTTTTAAAAACGGCCATTTAAACGGTAACGCGTAATGCCCCAAGCCTGTTTCCGTTAAAACCGTTTAAACACGTTTTAACGTTTTTGAATTAAATGACCGTTAAATCTTTTAAACAGCCGTTTAATTCTGAAAATTTTGTGAAAAAAAGGCCGTTAAATCAGTTTAATTTCCGTTAAATTTTCGTTAAATTCTATTTTTTTTTTAATTTTAAAATTTGAATTTCAGTGCCATTTTTCCATTTTTTTTTTCCGTTAAAATCTTTTTTTTTTTTCATTTTTGCCCCTGGCCGTTTCAATCCGTTTAAACGGTTTAAATGGTAACGCCCCCAGTCCGTTTAACCGTTAAAACGGCCTCCTTTAAACCTTGTTTAAAAGTACCAATATTGACTGTGTCTATCCATTGAAACTTCTTAATAGTTCTTATAGAGTAAAACTTGGCTGACCGTGATGGTCACTGACTGCCCACAATTTGACTCACGTGGCACATTTTAAGAGGACACTGACCGTATGGATGTTTGGGAAATTCCTAGTTGGACCTACAAAACAAAAATCAATCTGGTTAGTGATTTCTAACCATTGGATTGGAGTCATTCTAACGAGTTAATTTTAATCGTGGGAATTTGAGCATTATTGACCATTATTTGGGGTACATGATCGAAAGGTTTAAAATCACTAATCAGGCTGATTTTGTTTTGTAGGGTCCACATAGGGATTGACCAAACATCCATATGGTCAGAATAGGGCATTTTTTATTTGTGCACGGGCCTTTAATTACTAGTATTATATTATAAGCAAACCTTCTATCACAATCCAAGGTTCTGCTGAACCGGGCCAGCCCAAGCCCCGTCCATGTGAATTTATTTATTTTTATCTTATTTTGACCAGAGAATAGGTTCCATTTTTCAGCAAGTCTGTTCCCTGTATATACCATGATGTGGAGGGAGACAAATTGGGACGGCAGAGGACTTTTTTTTAGTAAAGGGGCGGGTTCAGGGCACCAACAACAGTATGTTGTTTTATCTTAGGGTCACTCTATGGGCACCCACGTCTTTCGGCTGGGCACCCCACTGGACCCAAATGCCCCTCCTTCAGCCAGGCACCCACACTGAAAAGAAAAAAAAAACAGAGAAGAAGAAGAGTAAGAGGACGCCATTGTCGTAGGTATGTCTCTCTCTCTCTCTCTCTCTCGCCGGAGGTGGTGGTGTTGGAGTGGTGGTGATGGTAGAGTGGTGGTTTGGAGCACACCCCATACTCCCACAAAATATTTTTTATTTTTTATTTATTTTTTTTGCCTCCACGGCCTGGAACTACCGTGGCCACCATGGCACCCACGGCCACGGCCAGGAGCCCAAGTCAGAATTTTTTTTTAGATTTTATTATGGGTGAGAGAGATAGAAAAGGTAGAGTGAGAGAGAGAGAGAGAGGGGGAGGGAGTTACCTACGGCGATGGCGTCCTCCTCCTCTTCTTCTGTTTCTTCTTCCTTGTTCTTCTTCCTCTTCTTTTTCTTCTTCTCTGTTTTTTTTTTTTTTTGTTGGTGCCGGGCTGAAGGAGGGGCATTTGGGTCCAAGTGGGGTGCCCAGCCGAAAGACGTGGGTGCCCGTAGAGCGACCCTTTATCTTACAAAAGTGGTTTTGATTTTGCAAAGTTGGAGTAAAACTTGTGTCACACAATGTTGTGACGGAAGCCGGTCACAGTATTCAATAAGAGACATGTGGCATACTATTAGAGGACGATGACCATATGGATGTTTGGCCAGTCCCTCGGTGTACTGGTACACAAAAAATCAACTTCATTAGTGATTTCTAACCGATTCAGTTGAAGTTATTTTCATTGGTTGATTTTTACGGTAGGAATCCGAGCATTATTGAGTGTTATTTGGGTGCAAAAATCTACAGGTTGTAAATCACTAATCAGGCTGATTTTTAGTTTGTAGGTCCACCGAGGGAGTGGCCAAACATCCATACGGTCAGCGCAATCAGATCGTATGCCACGTGGCTCATGTTGAGTGCTGTGACCGGCTTCTGTGACACAAGTTTTACTCTCAAAATTGAATGCCAGCTTAGAACTATTAACCAACGTTGGATTCTCGGAATCCACAGCCAAGAACATTAGTGGACTTGTTGGTTCACTGTTGTTGGTCCCCTGAACCCGCCCTTTTAGTAAATATGTAAAGGTGGGTAGTATACTATAGAGTCATAGACTATAGACACCAAAAACGAGGTGAGCTCATGGTTGACGTCATCCTATTTCAACTCATACAAAGCAAAAATTGATGCCACGTGGCATACTCTTGAATACTGATGACCGCATGGATGTTTGGCCATCCCTAAATGGACCTATATACAAAAATTCATCATGATTAGTAATTTCAATCCGTTGGATTAGAGTCCTTTGCATGGTTTACTTTTTACCATAGATTTGGAGCATTATGACCCCAAGGTTAGAAATCACTAATCAGGCTGATTTTTGTTGCATAAGCCAACCTAGGAATGGACCAAACATCCATATGGTTTGCAGGCTTAGAAATCACTAATCAGTCGTCGCCCTCTAATAATGTGCCACGTGGCTTGTATTATGGGTTGTGACCGGCTTCGGTCACAACATCCTGTGACAGAAGTTTAACGCCAGACAAGTCGGCTTTCCATTGTTGGTGTTAACATATTAGAGAGAAAAGATGTAATAAGGTAGACCTCACGCAAAAGGCATCAGGTATAGCCAGTTTTGTTACTCACCACTGCCCTCTTAGCTCACTTACCGTATGGATGTTTAGGACAAGCCTTGGTGGATATACACACCAAAAATAACCCTCATTGCTAATCTCTAGCCATTAGATTTCAGTACTTTTCAAGATGTAATTCTCGCCATTAGATTCAATCTTTTTTTGGGTGTATTCCATGGTTAGAAATCATCAATCAAGCTGAATTTTGGTATGAATATCTACCAAGGGTGGGCTAAACATCCATGCAATTAGTTGCCACAAAGTGCAGAATTGAGTAACAAAAAGCAATAAAGCTCACGCATTTGCCGTGCAGGTCTACCTTGTTACATACGACTACATATTGGATTACAAGCAATATGGCTGAGTTGGTAATTTCTAGCCATTGGATCTGAGTATCAAAAAAAATGTTCAAATCTGATGGCTGGAAATCACCCCATGAAAAAGGTTTGAATCCACCAGCTAGAGATCACCAATTGGACTGATTTTTGGTGTGAACGTCCATCAGGCGGTCATTCATGGATCAGTGGATCCAAAAGAGTGCCAGATAGCGGTATATACTGTAATGGATCGTTTACTACGTGGCAATAAAAAGTATAGACCGAAAAATAAATATAAACATAATTGCAGCAATAAGTATGAGATTATCTTCAATTACATCACAATTGTTAATCACTGAAGCTGTCTATTTGACATCACAGGGGCATTGATCTTTCAAGGTACTCTTGTTTCATCTTCCTTTAAGCCTGTGCCCACTCTTAAACAACTTTTTCTCCTTCCTAAATCGTTTTGCTTCCACAATTCCTGTGAACCTTCATTCTAAAATATGATATATCCAATAACCACTCCAATTACTAGTCCATACCCGTATCCCATCAACAAGGCTTTCCAATCCTCGTCTTGTTGGATTTCCAATTGTGGCGGCTGTTTTGTCTCTCCACATGTTCTTGACAATGGAATCCCACATGATCCCAAGTTTCCATCAAATGAAGAATTTGTAAATGTTTCAAATTGGTTGCCACGTGGTATAGGTCCCATGAGGTGATTTTGAGAGAGGTTCAAGACTGCAAAGAATGTTAGACTCATAAGTTGTCGAGGAATCTTTCCTGAGAACTTCTGTTGAGAGAAATCTAGTGATTCAAGTTTTGTCAAATTCCTTAAACACGATGGGATGTGGCATGTGAAGTTACTGTGAGACAAGTTGAGCACACGGAGTGACTTATGATTTCCTATTGATTCTGGAATCTCTCCTTGGAATTTGTTGTTCGAGAAATCAACGGCTGTGAAGATGGTCAGGATCTTTTCTAGTACCATCTTTAGTCCTTTGTTCGTCACTGTTATTGAATCTTTATAGTAATCGTTCCCCATAAACTCCACATCGGATTTATCCTCATCGGTCGTCATCATGGCATTCCATCGAGAAAAGTATTCCACTGGAAACTCTCCCGTAAAGTCATTGTAAGAGAGGTCAATGATACGCAACATGGAAAAAGCCTGATCAGTTTGGGGATGCCTAACTAGACCGTGAAATCTATTGGATCGTAAAACAATAACTTGCAACTTTGGTAGAGACTCCAACCAGAAGGGAAAAGTATTGTTTATTTGATTCTTCCCAAGACCTAGAACCTCTAGTTTTTTGCTATTGACCAAAGATCGTGGCACTTGCCCTTCTAATTGATTGTCGTTGAAGACAATTGCCCTCAAATTGCTTCCATTTACAAATGTTTGAGGAATTGTGCCATAAAACCTATTACTTCGTAGATTTAGCACTGAAAGATTTCTGCCAAAGTTGCCCAAACACTGTGGTATTAAGCCATTCAAATGATTGTTAAACAAATCAAGGATTTCAAGAGATCTCATTGAACAGATCGATGGAGAGATTTCTCCAATCAAATGGTTGGTAGACAATTGGAGAAATCATAAATTGCTCAGTATCCCCAATTCGCTCGGAATTTCCCCTTCGAGCTGGTTTTCATGTAGTGCTAACCGTATGAGAGACCCACAGTTCCCTATTTCAGGTGGTAAATTCCCAGACAATGAGTTATTAAAAAGGTCAAGGGTCCGAAGCTTACTTAGTAAGCCAAGGGAAGATGGAATCTCGCCTATTAACCTATTCTCCGAAGCTCCAAAGTATCTTAAGCTCTTGCAGCTCCCCAAGCCGAAAGGAATCCTACCTTCTAGACTGTTTGAATTGACAATCAAGTAAGCGAGGAGCTTGAGATTGTTCAAACTCGGGGGCAAAACCCCAACCAACCTGTTACCACTTAGGTAAAGTACTCCTAATTTAGTGCAATTTCCAATAGAGTAAGGTATAATCCCTGATAATTGATTATCAGCCAACCACAGAGATGTAATCTCAGACATGTTTCCTACATTGGACGGGATTGAACCAGTAAAGTTATTGATGTTGAGCCAAAGATGTACCAAATTTGGAATCTGAAACAAGGATTCTGATATCTCTCCACTGAGGAAATTATTGTAAAGGATCAAGGTCCTCATTTTCTGCAAGTTTTTCAGGTCTTCCGGTATTCCTCGGGTGAAACTATTTATTGATAAATCTAAGTAAAAGAGATTGCTACAATTCCCTAACTCTGTCGGAATGGCACCCGAGAGACTGTTGTTGCTGAGATCAGTGGTCTTGAGGTATCTTAATCGCCCAATCGCTGGTCCTAATCTGCCGAAAATCCCATAAGCCGACAAGTTCATGGAAATGACATTGTATTTTTGGTCGCATTGGATTCCTTGCGAGTGACACGGCGTGGAATCAAAGGAATTCCAACTAGATTTGATGGAGGGAGGTACTGTCCAATTGTTTAGGAGAGAAAGTAGAGCTTCTCCATCGGAGCTCAAACCAGACACGATACGGATCAAAACAAGGAAGAAGATGAAGAAGAAGAATTTAAAAACAGCTGCCATACTGTAAGCTTCTCAAACAAAAGGGTTGAGGCTTACCTTTTGAAGCTTGTAAGAGAACTCACTCAGCTTTCGCTCATTCTTTGAACCTACTTAGATGGGACACAAGAAAATGCAGAAACAGAGGAGAGAATTTTGGATGGAATGAAGTGGGAGTGTGGCTTTATAATGTTACATTGATCCATCCGAAAAGTGTCGCAATATTCAGGACCTCATATGGGTGGGACCCACATGTTTGACAGGAAAATGTTCCAATTTGATGTGGACCCCATCTCTACATGTGGTCCTGACTAACCAACATCAACAATTTTGGAACCCAAACCTTAGTCCATTTGTCATCCAGTTGGTGGGACCATCTCATTGATTGGACTCTCCAGTAAATGGGGGCCACCTCTTGGATTGGCTATAGTAGAAGAGTTTGTATAATCTGTTGATCTTCCCCACCTCCATGTGAAATCATTTCAAGATGTGGAGAGACAAATGGGGCCAGCAGAGGTGAGTTCATGATTGACGTCATCCTATCCAACTCGAGCAAAGCCCAAAAAATCCCATAAACAAGTTAATGATTCGTTAACCCTTAAATTTAGCATCCGTCTGGTACATTTCTCCCGGTGGAACTGTGAAGCGGATACAAATACACTACTTTTGGGCCCACTGACCTATGGATGATTGGCCCACCACTTTATGGACCTATTCACCAAAAATCAGCCTAATTGGTGATTTCTAGCCGTTGGATCAGAGTATCCAAAATATTATTCAAATCCCATGACTAGAAATCACCCTATGAAATCGTTTGAATCTAACAGATAAAAATCATCAATCGGACAAATTGTTGGTATCAATCAAGTGGTGAATCAATCATTCGTTGCTCAGTGAACCCAAAAATTGTGCCAAGTCTGGTCCACAGACTAAAATTCTCTCTCCTTAGCTTAAACATTTGATTATAGATTCACAGCTCCATAGCGCTTAGTTGGTGAACGCTATGCATGTAGCTCGCCCACTCTTATCTCCAAAGCAAAGAACCCCACTCCACCACCTCGCCATCATCGGAGCCGCACTCCACACACACACACACACACACACTCTCTTCCCCTTCTGTCTTCGCCCCCACGACTCTCTTCCCCTTTTAGTTGTTTGCGCCCAATGTGCAACATGTCAGCATCACTTTCATCCCTTTCTCTCCTCTCGATTCACATATCCACAACCTTTTTGATTCGTTTGAAGAAATTATTATTTACAAATGTTTGAGGAATTGTGCCACGAAATCTGTTATTTTGTACATTCAGAACTGAGAGAGGCTCGCTAAAGTTGCCCAGACATTGTGGTACTAAGCCACTCAAATGATTGTTAGACAAGTCAAGGATTTGGAGAGATGTCAGCTCACATATCCATGGAGAGATTTCTCCATTCAAATGGTTGGTAGACAATTGGAGGAAATCTAAATTGAACAATATCCCCAATTTGCTCGGAATTTCCCCTTCAAGCTGGTTTTCATGCAGTGCTAACTGTGACAGGGAACTTAGAGAGGTTAAGGGTCAAAAGGTTACTTAGTAAGCCAAAGGAAGGCGACATATTCCTAGAAAAAGGTTTTTAGAAAGGTCAAGAACTGCAAGATTACTTGGTAAGCCAAGTGAAGGCAGTATAATCCATGATAATTGATTAAGACTCAACCATAGAGATGTAATCTCAGACATGTTTCCTACACTGGACATAATTGAACAAGTCAAGTAATTATTGTCAAGATTAAGTTGGTTCAATTTAGTGCAATTTCCAATGGAGTAAGGTATAATCCCTGATAATTGATTATCATTCAACCACGGAGATGTAATCTCATACATGTTTCCTACATTGGACGGGATTGAACCAATTAAGTTATTCATGCCGAGCCAAAGCTTTACCAAATTTGGAATCTGAAACAAGGACCCCAGTATCTCTCTAGTGAAACCATTTAATGATAAATCCAGATGATTGAGATTCCAAGACCCAATGTGTTCATGGAAATGCCATTGTTTTTGTGGTCACATTGGATTCCTTGCCAGTAACATGGCGTGGAATCAGAGGAATTCCAGCTCGATTTGATCGAGCTAGGTACCTTCCAATTGTAAAGGAGTGAAAGCAGAGCTTCTCCATCGAAGCACAGCCTCCTCCTCCTCCTCCTACTTCTTCTTCTGTTTTGGGTTTTCAAGGTGAGAGAGAGATGTGGAGAGGGAGGGACGAAGAGGGTGTTGGGGTTTTTTGTTTTTTTGGTCTTAAGGGCATTTTATGAAATTTGTGGGGTGCAAATAGAATTTCCCAACGGGACAACAAATATTTTCTCATGGATTTGGCATCTTATTCTAAAAATTGCAATTTTGTTCAATTTTGGTGTTCCAAGTATATTTTCTCCAAAAAAGAATGTTTACATTTAGGCAAAACATATTTGAATAGAGTCATTGCTCCAAACAAGCTGGTATTAAAGAGTGGTGGGAAAAAATTGAAGGTAAAACTGATGACAAGTAGACGAAAATTACTTCACAATCACATAACGTATAATAAGTAGTAGTCTTTACACAATCAGTAAGTTTCATGAAACCCTAAACATTCGTAAGTACATCAAATTCAACACAACAATTTTGTGAGGTTACAACAAATGATTGTGGCTCTAGTGTATTGAGCCTACTTGTGCACCTCAAATTTACTTGTGAAACCTCTCCCACGCCATTGTTTTGAATCAATGTTTCAACGTCCCCCTCTACTCCTGTGCCCACTCTTAATCAACCTCATCCTCCGCCTAAATCTTCCTGCTCCCATAATTCTTGCCATCTGTTCTTGTTTCTTCCACAATATGATATTTCCAATGGCCGCTCCAATTACTAGTCCACTCCCGTATCCCATCAATATGACTTTCCAATCAAATTCACTCAAGAATTCTAAACCTTGGCCTTGTTGGATTTCTTGTTGTGGTGACAGTGCCATCTCTCTGCATTTCTTTGATAACGGAAACCCACATAATCCCAAGTTTCCATCAAATGAAGCATTTGTAAATGTTTCAAATTGTCTGCCACGTGGTATAGGTCCCATGAGATGATTTTGTGAAAGGTTCAAGACTTCAAGGAATGTAAGACTCGTAAGTTGGTGAGGGATCTTTCCTGAGAGCTTGTTTTGAGAAAGATCTAATGACTCAAGCTCTGTCAAATTCCCTAAAGACGATGGGATGCGGCCTATGAGACTATTGTGAGACAAGTTGAGAACAATGAGCGACTTAAGATTCCCTATTGATTCCGGAATCTCTCCTTGGAATTTGTTGTTTGAGAAATCAACGGCTGCAAAGATGGTCAAGATCTTCTCAAATACCATCTCTTGTCCTTTGTTCATCACTGTCACTGAATCTCGATAGTAGTCATCTCCCATATACTCCGCGTGGGATTTATCCTCATCAATCGTCATCATGGCATTCCAGTGAGAAAAGTATTCTACTGGGAAATCACCCACAAAATCATTATAAGAGAGGTCAATGATACGCAACTTGGAGAAAGCAGGATGAGTTTGGGGACGCCCAACAAAACCGTGGAATCTATTAGATCGCAAAATAATAACCTGTAACTTTGGTAGAGACTCCAACCAAAAGGGAAAGGTATCATTTATCTGATTCTTCCCAAGATCTAGAACCTCTAGTTTTTCACAATTGACCAAAGACCGTGGTACCTGCCCTTCTAATTGATTGTGGTTGAAGACGATTGTCCTCAAATTGCTACCGTGTACAAATGTTTGAGGAATTGTGCCACGAAGTTCGTTACTTCGTAGATTCAACACTGAAAGATTCTTGCTAAAGTTGCCCAAACATTGTGGGACTAAGCCACTCAAATGATTGTTAGACAAATCGAAGATTTCAAGAGATCTCATCGCACAGATTGAAGGAGAGATTTCTCCAATGAAATGATTGGTAAACAACTGGAGAAATTGTAAACTGCTCAATAACCCCAATTCGCTTGGAATTTTCCCTTCGAGCTTGTTTTCATACAGTGCTAACTGTAACAAGGACCTGCAGTTCTTGATTTCAGGTGGTATATTCCCAGACAATAAGTTATAAGAAAGGTCAAGGATCGAAAGATTACCTATTAGACCAAGAGAAGGCGGTATATTCCCAAACAAAGAGTTATAAGAAAGGTCAAAGACCGAAAGGCTACTTAGTAAGCCAAGGGAAGGCGGTATATTCCCAGACAGAGAGTTATTAGAAAGGTCAAGGGTCCCAAGTTTACTTAGAAAACCAAGGGAAGACGGTATATTCCCAACCAACCTATTATCACTGAGAAGAAGGTATACCAATTCAGTGCAATTTCCAATAGAGTAGGGTGTAATCCCTGATAACTGATTACCACTCAACCACAGAGATGTAATCTTGGACATGTTTCCCACACTAGACGGGATCGAACCAGTGAAGTTATTCATGCCGAGGACAAGATATTGTAAATTTGGAATCTGAAGCAATGACTCTGGTATATTCCCAACCAACCTGTTACGATGGAGATAAAGTCCTTCCAATTTAGTACAATTTCCAATAGAGTAAGGTATAATCCCAGATAATTGATTATCATTCAACCACAGAGATGTAATCTCAGACATGTTTCCTACATTGGAGGGGATTGAACCAGTGAAGTTATTCACGTCAAGCCAAAGAGTTACCAAATTTGTAATCTGAAACAAGGACTCCGGTATATTCCCAACCAACCCGTTACCATAGAGATAAAGTCCTACCAATTTAGTGCAATTTCCAATAGAGTAAGGTATACTCCCTGATAATTGATTAAGACTGAACGACAGATATGTAATCTCAGACATGTTTCCTACACTGGACGGGATTGAACCAGTGAAGTTATTAACGTCGAGCCAAAGAGTTAGCAAATTTGGAATCTGAAACAAGGACTCCGGTATCTCACCACTAAGGGAATTTTTGTAAAGGGATAAATACCACATTTTCTGCAAGTTTTTCAGGTCTTCCGGTATTTCTCCGGTGAAACCGTTTCTTGATAAATCCAAGTATTCGAGATTGCTACAATTCCCCAACTCTGTCGGAATTGCACCGAAAAAACTATTGATGGTGAGATCAATTGACTCTAGGTATTTTAATTGCCCAATTGCTGGTCCCAATCTGCCAAAAATCTCATAATCCGACATGTTCATGGAAATGACACGGTCTTTGTGGTCGCATTGGATTCCTTGCCAGTAACATGGCGTGGAATCAGAGGAATTCCAGCTCGATTTGATCGAGGGAGGTACTGTCCAATTGCTCACAAGCGAAAGCAGAGCTTCACCATCGGAGCTCAAGCCAGACACGATACGGATCAAGACAACGAAGAAGAAGAAGAATTTGAAAATAGTTCCCATTCTCCCAACTTCTGAAACAAAAAAAGAAATCCTAAAGAAGGAACACTGAAAGGGTTGCGGGTTACCTTCTTATGCTTGTAAGAGAATTCACTCTGAAAAGCATGAACGAAGGTTTGGGTTTGTAGATCCAACACGACCTTTTGCCTGTTTTTCGAACCTAATGAGATCGGACAAAAGAAAATGTAGAAAAAGAGGAGAGAATTTTGGATGGAAAATGATGGGTCTTTAGAGATTCAACGAAGGAAGAAGAGAACAAAAACCAGAAATGTTCTACGGAAACAAGAAATGGGAGTGTGGCTTTATAGCCTTGAATCACCCTCGCCATTGGAGCACGGACCTTCAACACGTGGCATTCTCTTTCTGGCCCATTGACCTCATTAATGTTTGCCCAGACCTTGGCGGACCTATTCACACCAAAAATAGCCTTGATGATTTCTAGCCATAGGATTCAATAATTTTTTTTATCAAAGGCTTCGTGAACGAGAAATATTATGAAGTGGCGGGATTTTTGAAGAGGCGATCATTCGCCAATGATCGCACGCCACATGCACCTTAGCCTTGGGATTAGGCTTCAAAAATTTTCAGTGTAGCTTTAACATCGCACACTCATCCACCAAAAAACACGTGGCACACTCTTTCGGGCCCACTGAACCATGAACTGGCCATACCTTGGCGAACCCTGCAATATGACCACTTTTTTGTCACCTGCTTCATGAATATGCATTCTAATGAGGAGAAGACCACGTGGCACGTTCTGAGAGACCTCTAACCTATTGGATGTATGGCCATCTCTAGGTGGATCTATATACCAAAAATAAGCCTGATTAGCAATTTCGTACCTTTCGATGTTTGTACCCCCACGGTTAAAAATCAACTCATGATGAAAATGGAATCACTAATCAGACTTATTTTTTTTTAGCATGTAGGTCCACTTAGGGATGGGCCAAACATCCATAAAGTCAGCAGTATCTAAAAGTGTGCCACGTGGCTCATACTGTGATCCGTCTATAACATTGATGACTGACGTCTCTCATTAAAGTTCTACCCTCGGATGGGTTCCCGGCCATGATGAAGAAGTGCGAATCACATGGCTAGAAATCACCAACCAAGCTTATTTTTTGGCTAAGAGATGGACCAAATTTCCATGGGATCACCAAGTGGCATTTTGAGATGGATTGGGACCGGGGTGACAACCATTTTTGACAACTATTTTTTACAACCATTTTGGCGGACCCACGTAGAAGATGAATCAATGGCTGGTTTTTGGTGAAGATGATCTCCTCACCATATAGATCACCCCAACAAAAAATTAGCCCATTCTGAATTTTCTAACCCCATCAAATGTGGTTTTCAAGTTACACGGTAAAAATAGACAGTCCATAATTCTTCAACTTCTAAACCAGTCTACGAATATCGGAACGATTTGAATTTTGTCAGGATGATCTCCTCAACATAGAGATCATCCTCACCAAAAATCAGCCATTGATTAGTCTTCTATGGGGGTCCGCCAAATGGTTGTCCCTCGATCCCGACCCGTTTGAGATATGTGTATATAAAATTGGAAGATACTTTTTATATGGAAGGTTGTTTCAAAAGTTCGATACGTCTTTTGGTCTCTGTGTGTACCAAGTGGGCCTAAACGAGTGCTTTAAATGGTATTATGGGCTTCTTTTCACACTTCTTTTTTACCTAGATTTGCACTACGCGGTCACTTTTTACACGTCTTAATTGATAATTATCATGTTTAATTTTGTTAAAATGGCGAACGCCAATAAGATCAGGTCATGGAAAGGGTTGTGCTTGTTTTCAGACATCTTTTTGACCTAGACTTGGATTACTAAATTATTGATGTGTTACACTTTGATGAGGTGTTGAACACCAATAAAATTAGGTTGCGTATACTTTGAGAAACTTAGTGTGCTTGCTTTAGAACTTTTTTTGACCTAGACTTTGGTAGTGTTTGGTAAAACTTAAGTCTGAATGGGCTGAAATTCAATGAGTTCCGCAATTAAGTAGCGTTTGGTTAAATACTTAGGATCTGAATAAAAGTGAAATTCAGACATAAGCAAAAAGTGAGCTGGGGGTCACTTAATGCGGTAAGTAGTTCAATGAAAAGCATCTAGAAAAGAGATTCTAAATTTTTTCTCTTAAATACCCATAATGCCCTTTTCTCAAAGGTTTCTCTTTTAAAAACTTACGAAAGTGTCCTAATAAATATTTCAAAATACCCACAATGCCCTTGAGTTAATTTTAAGATTTAAAATCTTTACCAAAAATTCAAATCAGACATAAGTCATTAAGCTATCAAATCTTAAGCACTTTAAGCTTTTAGATCTGATAAATTAATTTACCAAACGCCAAACTACTTAATGACATTTCACATTCTCAATAGGTAATTGTAGTCAGAGTGTTCCTATGGTCCAACTCCACTACAGCATAATAGAATGCCATGTGGACGTGATTAGAGTGAAGAACGGGAAGAACATGTTTTACGAATAGGATATTTTCAAAGATGAGTCAATTAAAGAGGGTGGCCAGATTTGAAGAAGCATTTTAGTATTTTAATTATTTTAAAAGTTATGCTGATGTAATAGATCAAAATAACATGATGATTCCACGGTCTGATTTATTGCATTCTTTTATGATTTATACCAGCATACCACTAGTAGAAAATATTTTAGATGTCGCATCGTGCAATCCCAAAAATGTATCACAACGTTCAATTTGATGCAGACCCACTTCCATAAATGCGTGCACGTGAATATTGCGGCATACTTTTTTTATTTTTGCTAAGGGATGTATATTAAATAGAGGAAAGAAATACAAAGGGAAAGGAAGAAGATATGCTATAAGTTGCACTACCTACCAAGGTTTAAAGGGGACCGTTATAACGGTATAACGGACTGAGGTGTTACCGTTTTTTTCCATTATAATGGCCGTTATAACAAAAACCGCTCAGGGACAAAAATGAAAAAAAATGGGAAAATAATAGAAAAAGTAGAAAAAATGGCTCTGAAATTCAATTTTTGAATTTTAAAATTTGAATTTCAAAAATGGAAAATAATGGAAAAAATGGAATATAACGGAAAAATGGTAAATAAAAAAAAAAAAAAACGAAAATAATGGCCAATTTTTTTCACAAAATTTTTCAGAAAATAACAGCCGTTATTTTCGTTATAACGGCCATTTTTTAAACCTTACTATCTACCACCAGTCAAGAAAAGAAAAAGGAAAGGAAGAAACACATTACGCAACAAAGCGATAGTAGGTCTGGCAGGGGACTTCCACCGAGGAAAGGAGAGCAGACCTCTCATTGGCATACTTTTTCGATGGTGCAATACAACATCCAAAGTTTAATTTCTCATCAGACTGTGCTTCATCCCAACTATTTGGGCTTGGCAATTAGGAGTAAGAGCATCTCCAACTGGTCTCTATATCTTCAAATTTGATGGCCCATACCAAAAGTTTCAATGGAAATTTCGACGATTTATGTTGTTCTCTGGTCTTCTTAATATCTCAGCCTATTATTTTGGCCCATGTACAGACCAGGCCCGACGGGCCAAAGCCCAGCCCGGTATGGTCCTTGGCCAAGTTTGGGCCTACCCTCCTAAAGTCCGGCCCAAATCCAGCCAATTTTTTTTTACTTTTTTATAATTTCTTTCATATTTTAAACAATGAGACCAGACCTAGCCCAGATCGACCAGGCCTAGCCTGAGACACCACCACCTACGAGCTTTGGACCGGGCCGGAACCTAGGCGGCCCTGGAATTTGGCCCAGCCTGGCACTATAGACCTGGCCCAACCTGACCGGGCCCAGCCTGACCTGAAACTAGTGAACTAGTCATCCACTCACTCCACTTAAAGTTAGTTGTTCTTTTATGCATTTGGTAGTGAATCGTTCTTCCTAATCAACCTGCTCCTCCTACCCTCCCCTCTACTTCACGGACAAATCTAGTATGCAACTGTTTACATACTTAAAAGTATGCAAACATTGAATCCACCATTGAATGCCCCTTGAAAAACGTGTTTTTAATTTATAAAATATAAATTTTTGAAAACGTTGAAATAACACATTTTTCAAGGGACATCCAACAAAGAGGTCCCTACTTCACTGCATCCACTGACCATATACTTCGTGTTTTTTTTGTTAAGGTTCACCTTCAAGCTACAATCAATCTTAAGTCTAAATGGGTGCTTGGTTGCGACGATAAATTTATCTGACTGAAGCTAATATATATAAGACTATTTTATTGTTTGGCTTAACGAGATCATAAAGAGTCCAACTTTGCTACAGAAGGTCTAGGACTCTAGGGTGGATATGACTCTCCCCTTTGAACACCACCTGGAGTACTCTTTAGGGCCTACTGACCTTATGGATGTTCGGTTCATATCTCTTCGATGAATGTAAAAATTAAAAATCAACTCAATTGGTGATTTCTAACAGTTGGATTTAGCATTTTAATAGCTTGATTTCTGGCCGTTGGATTTCAGCCTTATTATTTTAGCTAAAATATAACTATTAGAAATCATCGATCAAGCTGATTTTTGGTATATGTAGGTCCACCAAGAGGTGGACCAAACATCCATAAGGTCAGTGGGCCCTGAAGTGAGCTCTACGTGGCACTTTTGAGAAGGGGAGACTTCAAATTTTGAAGTCCGATGGGGACAAACATCTTTGAAAAAAGTCATTTCAGTGAAAGGTTCAAGACTTAAAGGAATGTAAGACTTGTAAGTTGTTGAGGGATCTCTCATGAGAGCTTGTTTTTAGAGACATCTAAGGACTCGAGGTTTGTCAAATTCCTTAAGCACGATGGGATGTGGCCGATGAAACTATTGTGAGACAAATTGAGCACACGGAGTGACTTAAGATTTCCTATCGGCTCTAGAATCTCTCCTTCGAATATGTTGTTTGAGAGATCAATGACTGCGAAGATGGTCAAGATCTTCTCAAATACCATCTCTAGCCCTTTGTTCATCACTGTAATTGAATCTTTATAATACACGGTCCCCATATATTCCACATGGGATTTATCCTCATCAGTCATCATCATAGCATTCCGGTGAGAAAAGTATTCCGCCGGAAACTCTCCCGTAAAATTATTGTAAGAGATGTCAATGATATGCAACATGGAGAAAAGCATGATCAGTTCGGGGACGCCCAACTAGACCGTAAAATCTATTAGATAGCAAAACAATAACTTACAACTTTGGCAGAGACTCCAACCAGAAGGGAAAAGTATCACTAATATGATTCTTCCCAAGATCTAGAACCTCTAATTTTTTGCAATTGACCAAAGATCGCGGTACCTGCCTTTCTAATTGATTGTCACTGAAGACAATTGTCCTCAAATTACTTCCATTTACGCCATGATAGAGACCATCCTCACCAAAAAATCATCCCATTCCAAAACTTCCAATTTATAAATTGGCCCCCGACGATTTTTGTCTGAAAATATGTGTCCGCTGAGCCTGACCCTTTAGTAAATTATGTTTGGGCCTAGCTCAAATCTAAAATCCCAGCCTGTTTTACCTATTCCTGGGCTGGGTTTGGGCATAAATATTTTGGCCAGTCTTGAGCTTAGTTACTTGTGTTTCTGCCCAGGCCTGGCCTAAAATACCCTTAAACTCTTACCATCCATTCTTTGAAATTCGTGAGATTGGCCAGTCTTCGTTGAACTCTTACCATCCAATCTTTGAAATTCGTTGAAGTTGTACCATCTGATTGGGCAAGATTTGGTAGAAGATATATGATTGGTGGGGTCATGCCCGACATCGTATACGAAGTAGGCGAGCTTCTCTCACCAACCGAATGCAGTAATAGCAGGAGTCGCACAACAAAATACTGTGAATCCTGCTATTAGTGGAGTAAAACTTAGCTGACCGCCCACAATATGAGCCACCTGGCACACTCGGAGAGGACACTGACCGTATGTATGTTTGGCCAATCCCTAGATGAACCGACAGACCAAAAATCAGACTGATTGGTGACTTCTAACCTTTCTATCGTTGTACCCCAAATAATGGCCAAAGCATACTTTCAACGGTTAATTCTTGAATCCCACGGTTGGAATAAACCCATTAAAAAGACTAAAATCCAACGGTTGGAAACCACGAATCAGATTGATTTTTGGTCTGTAATACGGTCGCCGATCTATACAACGTGGCATTTTTTAGGTGCGACCCAGACGCCCACACCTAAAAGTTGCGAGGAGCTAAAAAAGTTCTCAGATTTTGCCAATTCCTGACATGGCTCAAAAAGGGAGGCCGACAAGAGAAGAGGTCGTAAGTCCCAACCATAGTTTTAAGCTATATTAGGCTATTAGGAGAAATATTCTGATCCTCGCATTTTTTTAATCTGGGCGTCTCGATCCCACCCAAAAATACCACGTGGAACACTCTTAGATATCATTGACCATTAAGGATGTTTGAACCAAGGTTTAAAGGGGACCGTTATAACGGTATAACGGACTGGGGGGCGTTACCATTTTTGTAACGAAAAAAATGCTCAGGGGCAAAAAGAGAAAATAACGGAAAACAACCTAGGGATGGTTCAAACATTTGTACGGTCAAAGAATTCCAAGAGTGTGCCACATGGCACTTTTAGGTGCCCCTCAACCCGGATCAAAAAATATCTGGATCAAATTTTTTTTCTCTTATATTAAGTACTGGGTACTAGTAGGTCCAGTACAAGGATCCGGGTTTAGAAGAACCAAGCGAGAGGATCCTTGGGCTTGCGCCTTGTGCTCAGCGGTACCCATCAAGAAAAAGGTACAGCGGATCCTTCAAATCCTAAAATCTAATAATAATGCCATCCGATTGGGACCAAATTGTTGCAGGATCTTAAGAGTACACCTGCGTGTAGCTCAGTTGGACAACTGCTGTCTATCTGCAGCATGAGAGAATGCCATGTGGACGTAGTTTTGGAGAGGAATCGGAATAAGAACCGGTCCCTTACTTTTCTTTCCGTCAAGTCAAGTCAAGTCAAGTCCCCATTTATTTTATTTTTTCACAACCCATTTTATGAAGTTTCCGATCTCTTAACACCAATCTTAATCCTAAGCAAAACATAAAAATAAATAAATAAATTTACTTACTGATCACCGGGATTTGGATAGGACCCTCTAAACTTGTTCTCCCGGTTGCTACTGTCTACATAGCCACGTGTTACTTTTTAATGCCGCAGCTGGACAATGCATGACCAGCTCAGAAGGATCAAATAATTCTAAAAAGAAAAAAGTAAATTTATGAAACGGTTGAAATCATCCAACCAAATTGATTCTCAGCCAATGAGACGTCCTACATAGAGTCCAAGTTGAAAAGAATATGCACCCTTTTTGTGTAATAATTGCTTACGTACCAAAACTACCTCACATTTCTCTTACCTTTCTATTGGTTGTCCAAAAAATTAATAATATAGATCAAACGGTTAAGATCATCCAGCCGTATCTACTTTTGAGATAGATATCTTAAGTGGGGCCCCTTGGATCTCCCCTAAATATAGTAGTTGTCATTCTTCAATGCCACGTGTTATTTTCTAGTTTTAAGAGGTTCGGTTTCCGTAAAATGTGGTTATGGTTTGTTGCAAGGTTTAAAAATCGGCCGTTATAAAGAAAATAACGGCCATTCTAACGGATTCGGACCTACCCCGTTATGTTACATACCTTTAAAATGCCCAGAAAATAATGACCGTTATAACGAAAATAACGACCGTTATAAATTTGAATTTCAACACCCTTTTTTCCTGTTTTTGTCCCTGAGCGTTTTTTTTGTTACAACGGAAAAAAGGGTAACGCCCCAGACCATTATACCGTTATAATGGTCCCTTTTATACCTTGGTTTGCTGCATAGCTTTACTAAATTCTCCAAAGGGTCGGCCTCCAGTTACCGCCCTAAAATGACAGGCTCCCGTTACAGGACATAATATGATCTACGTGAAACACTCTTAGAGGACTCTGACCGTATGGATGTTTGGCCAATCTCTAAGTGGACCTACAAACCAAAAATCAGCTTGGTTAGTAATTTCTAGGCATTGGATTGGACTAATTTTCATGGGTTGATCTCAACTGTGGGAATTTGAGCAGTTTTTGAAGTACAAGGATCCACTGCCTAGAAATCACTAATCAAGCTGAATTTTGGTTTGTAGGTCTACCTAGGGATTGGACAAACATCCATAAGATCAGGGTCCTCTATGAGTGTGCCACCTGGCTCATATTGTGTCCTGTAACTGGAACCTGTCATTTTAGGGCGGTAACTGGAGCCCTAAAAAACTTTATTGGTTCAAAATGTCCATACTCTCTTTGTGGAGACCAAATATAAGGGTTGGGCTCAGGAGACCCCTTTTTCTCACCCCACTCAGGAGTCTTGTTCTCAGCCGTAGATTCTGAGAATCCAACGGTGCTTGATAGCACTGAGATGGCATTCACTTTTTTCATTTTTTTTTTTGCCAGCGTCAATCACGCAAATCCAACGGCCGATCATAAGGGTTCGAGAAGGTTGGGTGTATTATGTAGTAACCTAGTTCATTGTTAGATCAAGAGAAGAAAGAAATAAAAAAGTGAAATAAAGGGTGGATATGGGTTATCTCCAACGAATAAAGAGAGGGGATGAGGCACCATTATTTGCCTTGTCCTCAAGCAACTTGAAAGGGAGGAGATAAATCTCTCCAACAACACCCCTCTAAAGAAACAGAGGTAGAAATGAAGACGAGAATAACCAGTTCCATGCATTAGATTTAGTATAGTATATAGATGTATTGATGTGTGTAACATATGAGATGTATTTGATCATTGATCTCAACCATCCAATTCTTAGACCTTGCGAACCTGATTCTCTAAAATTAGATCGTTCAATTTTTGGACTATCGATATCCCCCATGTGTACACTACTAACCCTATCATGGTTCAAAATCTCAAGATCGGTGGCTTCTGATCCAGATCCGGATCGCCCAATCCAGAACGGAATCGGCCGAGACTTCGAACCATGAACTCTATAGCATCATACTTGTAATACTACAGAAGTATCATATTTTTCCCAAAAAGAAAAGGAGAAGGAGAATCAGGATTTCGACACCTTCCCCCTTCTCATTCGCCGCTTCCGCGTTACATACGCGTTCCGAGGGGAATCTTTTTTTTTAATCAAGGTAAAACTGTATTTAATCAGACGAACCACATTGCCTCCTATCTACATTGATGAACCACCCCTTTTTAGAACAAATTTTCTAAGTTAAGGTGAAGGTGTTGAGTTTACATATTTATGTCACCTGCCCTAATATAAACATTGTGCCGATTCTCTGAGCCCAAAAGGTCTCAATTATAGACCTCCTTTCCTTTTCTCTTTCCCCCACTAAATAGTGGTGGAGGTCACCATGCCTTACTCTCTCTCTATATATACTCCTCAACCTCCCAAAACAACTTCCACAGCTCTTTTGCTCTCTTTCTCCTTTCACTTATTCTCTTTTTTTATGGGCTCTGACCAAATTCGAGTCATGGGGTCGAGTGCCAGGCTCCAGGTCGTCTTGAGTGCACCTGGGGTGAAGGGTAAGAAGGTGACCAACTTATCCGCGAACGGATTGACTGATTTCATTCAGTCTATAATCTCCAAGAAACGAGACCAGGTGAACGACCCTTTCTATGTACTAGACCTAGGGGTGGTAGTCAGCCTCATGGACAAATGGAACCGAAGCCTACCCAATGTCCGTCCCTTTTACGCTGTTAAGTGTAATCCTGAGCCTGCGTTCCTCGGCGCGCTTGCTGCGCTTGGAGCAGGCTTTGATTGTGCTAGTCGAGCTGAAATTGAAGCTGTCATGGCACTTGGGGTCTCCGCGGATCGAATCGTCTACGCAAACCCATGTAAGGCGGAAGCCCACATCAAGTACGCGGCCAGCGTAGGTGTCAACCTCACGACCTTCGACTCGCGAGACGAAGTCGAGAAGATACAAAGGTGGCACCCTAAATGTGCCCTCTTACTCCGGCTTAAGGCACCGGATGATGGTGGTGCTAGATGTCCACTAGGACCCAAGTATGGCGCATTGCCCGATGAGGTCATCCCGCTTCTCCAAGCAGCGCGTGCTGCTCAACTGGCTGTTGCTGGGGTGTCTTTCCATGTGGGTAGTGGGGCTACGCACTCGCGGGCCTACCGTGGTGCGATCGCAGCCACTAAGGCGGTGTTCGACACCGCCACACAGTTTGGCATGCCTCGCATGACCATGCTGAACATTGGGGGAGGATTTACCTTAGGCCCCCAATTTGATGATGCTGCAGTCACTATTAAGACTGCTCTCCAAACTTATTTCCCAAATGATTTGGGTTTAGTGAAGATTTCCGAGCCAGGGCGATTCTTCGCCGAGACATCATTCACACTGGCGACCAACATCATTGGAAAGCGTGTGCGCGGGGACCTGAGGGAGTACTGGATCAATGACGGGATATATGGGTCGATGAATTGTTTGTTGTATGACCATGCGACTGTGAAGGCAACACCATTAGCCTGCTCATCGAACCCTTCCAATCCAACATGTCGGGGAACGAGGACTTATCCGTCGACCGTGTTCGGACCGACGTGCGACGCACTGGACACGGTCCTAACCGGATGCCAACTGCCAGAGCTCCAGGTGAACGATTGGCTCGTGTTCCCCAACATGGGCGCTTATACAGCCTCAGCCGGATCGAACTTCAACGGGTTTAACACCTCGGCCATATCAACCCACCTTGCCTACTCGAATCCAAGCTAACGCAGCCGTGCATGAACCACCCCTTATCTATTTCTCTTTTTACTCTCCAAGTAGCTTTCAGTTTCTTTTTGTCTCTTGTATTTGAAGAAAGTCCTGCTTAGCGGACTATATCACTATATCTCCTCTTTTAGAATAGTAATTATAATAAGTTTTTATTACTAGACTTTTTCTTTTTTTTTGCAATATTTTCATATAATGTGCCACGTGGCTTAAGGGCAGAAGGATGCCACTCATTGGTGTATTGTATAGCTCCTCCACCTGGGGCATATTCACAGGTGGAAACCACCATCAAAACGGTCCCTTATTGGAGATCCCCTATCATCATGATTTAAACCATGGAAATCTGAAAGATCACAACACAAATTTCGGAGACCATCCAATGGTCTGGATCTAGGGACAATGATATTATAGTATCTTCTTCAGGAAAATACTCATCATTCTCTTTAGTCTGATCCATCACATACTTTAGTCTGGTTGTGAAAAAAGGGCAACAGAATTAGAAAAGTTTATAAAACTGAACAGACGGTCACAATCATCTGATCAGTTAATACTTGATACTTGTACGATAGATTCCTCTACAAATACAAGAGCTAAAGGCATACCCCCATGTTTTCTTTAAAATTTGAAGTACCCCCATACTTTGAAAAAGCTGACTTAACCCATGGCCGATCCACCGTCGATACTTATATTAACTAACAACTTTTCGAAGGATGAAAATATCCCTATCTTCAACCTTAGAACAAGCAAGAATATGTGGGTTTTAACCAAAACCCTAAGCCCAAATCAAACGACTGTGGTGGACAATTGGCCACAAGATTCCAGTGGAATGGTCGCTCATCACTGAAGACCAACTTGTCGGCCAATTACCACTCTGACGAACAATTTAAAATCCAATGTTCTCTAAAAAAAACAATATATTTAACTTAAAATTACACGTTGGAGTAGTACTGGCCGGCCACGAGACTGGTAAGTTGGTCACCGGTGATGAGAGGCCAACCTATCGAAGTCTCGTGACCGGCAAACCACCACCACCACCATGAGAAATTTGAAAAGCTAACGTTCTTTAAAAAATATAAAAATAATAATGTTTTAGAATTAAAATTGCTCTCAAGAGTGGTAGTTAACCAGTCAAGACTCGAATAACTCAATCACTAATGATGAACAGCCAACCTAATGAAGTCTCATGGTCCATCGTTCACTACAACTGTTTGATTTGGGGTTAGTTTTAGCCCAAACCCACATAAGCTTACTTATTCTAAAGTTGAAGAAAAAGGCATTTTCATTCAACAACAGTCATACGCGGCGGACCAGATCATGGGGGTAAGTCAGTTTTTTTCAAATTGTCGGGGGTATATCACATTTCAAAGATAACATGGAGGGGTATGTCTAAAATTCCCATAAATTAAAGGGTCAAGATGGTTTAATTTGGTTTACCTTGACCTTTAGTTATAGGATGATGTTCACCTTTCCGGAAGCATAAACTGAGATATTTTGGGGTACATGAGGTCAGAAATTTTTGGAGAATATAAGGTTTTTTTTACACAGATACCACGTACAAGATGAAATATTCCATGGCGCCTGTCGTGCTATAAGAACTCCATACTTCACCTTGTATGTGGGTCATGATCATCTGGACTGGGGTATTTGGTGGGCCACTTCTTAATTGTGGTCATACCTCGTAATCTATTCCTTTATACCTGACACACATGATCTGACAAACAGGAACAGTTCAAGGTTTTCTAACATTTGGACGGTCTGGATAGATGATAGTGGATACACTTTCGCTTCATTGATTTTGGACCGTTACGCATATTCATTCGCCATAAACTCTTGTTGGCTTTCCCGTATCCAAAGGTTAGCCAACATTAGACGGTCTGGATCCATGACTATGGGTACAATATGTAAATAGGAATGATGCATGTGCAGAGAATAACCCTAGACTGGATATTTCTGAATCTGGATTACATGGATATCTTTCCACATTAGCTTTTTCCTTGGGAAAAATCACAAAATATTCGGAGTGAACTTTTCCTGGGGAAAGTCGCAATTATCAACAGTATATATTGAAATGCCTGCCTCCCACTACACTTGCTCTATCTCTGCCATGAGATTCCCTGAATGTGTGATGTTTGTTCCCACTGTCCATTTGACCAGAAATGGTTTAATGCATCTCCCTTTTAAAACACCCTTTAAACAAAGTCAATGAGGGCAAGTTGATGCATAAGATCATTCCATCTGATGTGGGGTCATAACTGCCTTTCACGAGAATAAAGATACAGGCTATCTTCTACAATTTGATGCTTGCAGTTGGCACAACAGCTTTGTGATGACCATCACGATGATGACACATCAGCTTCTTAAGGCCCTGTTCAGGAGTCTCATAAGGGATCTCGAGGTTAATTAAACCGGTAGATGATCACATCAAAAAAGAAAATGTCAAGAAAAGAGGGAAAATGTTTTTTCATACGTTTTAAGGGTAGGATTTGAAGTGGACCATTGGCGAGCTTTTTAAATTTTAGGCAAGGGAGAGAATTTTCTACCCTACTTTTTATGTGTTTAGGGTAGAGTAGTGTTGAAGATGCTCTTACATTAGTTGCAGTTCCTATTTTTCAGAAACTATCATCCCAAGGACAACATCCAATCTAGACCGTTAGATGGCCTGAGCGATTTGTGTGGTTTGAAACTCGAGAACCATAAGCAGACTGGGCCTAGGAACAACATAGGGATGACGGCACCCTCTTAGAATTGGCATGTATCTGGTGGTCCTAAAGGACCTAAACTGCCCAATCAATCAATAGAAAAAATTTGCTCAATCAAATGGAACTGTTGTCATCCGTGGATGGAATGTATGAGCTAAAGGCATTGACTTTTGACCTATGCGATCGCTCCATTGGGACCCATTGAATTGGTGGTTGATCCTGCACGTGCACCATTTCTCCTGATATCATGCTTAAACGGGGCAGTAATTTCCAGCCTTCAGCACCCAAAACTATGGAATTTTTTATTTATTGATAAAAGAACTCATTATAGATTTAACTGCGCAATAAACATATGCTGGAACAAAATGTGGCAAGCAACTAAATCCGTGACCGATAGATGGGGATGACAAAGACAGAGACAACATTTCGTTTACAAGAGAAGATGGTGAATCGGATCTGTCCGAAGTTACAAGCAAATAAATATTAAACAGAATAAACAAGATAATTTTACCAAAATAAGTCCCTATATGTGTCAATCGAACCCATACCCAGGACCTAGAAGAGCTAAGGAACAACCTTACCTCGAATAGGCATTAGGACGACGCCCATAGCTCCTTCCAGGGCTATCGTAAGGAGAATAAGAATGTGACCTAGACCGTTCTTTTCTTGACCTACCACCATAAGGTGAGCGTCTCGGAGAATAATCACGGCCCCCTCGATAAGGTGAGTGCCTCGGAGACCTCCGGGACCCATAGTCATCACGGCCATAGCCACCACGGTACCTTCCACGATCTCCACGATGGCCTGCCACAAAAAACAGAAACACAAGGAGAAAGGATGATTATGATGTAAATAAGAACCAATGATAAAGGGGCTCTCATATCTTCAAATACTTACCAGTCTCTCTGGTGCTTTTCACTCCAAGATAATTTCCAGGTGTAGGTGTCCTCGGCCGTTTCCTCCTTGACTGAAAGGTAAAAAAGCACCTCAATTCTCTACATGTATTCCCGAAATAGCCTTCAGCCCAGGCAAAGTATGCAGGTCATGGCAATGAATTGAGAATGAAGAGTTACATACACCGCAAGGCACCGATATCTCATGTTAAAGTCATAAAATCATAAGAGTGGCTAGAAATAAAAATAGCTAAACCTCGGAAGGAAGAAAAAAAGGCTAGGAGGGGAATATATATATATAATAGTAAAAGAAAATGAAAACATAAACTCGACATATTCAGGCATATGACTAGTAGCACCATCAAATGAATGCCAGGTGTGAGGTACCATAAATCCCCGATTAGATAGAGTTGTTGGTAATGTCCGTTGATTAGTTGAGAGTTGAAGGTGAATGCTGAGATTATTTAGTTGTTGGGCAATATTTGCTATTGTTTAGTTGATGCATGAGAAAAGCTGTTAAGCTGGCCATTGGTCAAGCTGTGTAACTTAAGTTGAGATGGATGAACTGATCATCTTTGATTGCTGCCAACATAGCTGATGCAATGTCTTCTGAATATAACCAAAAACCTCCAAGTCAAAAATGAGAGGATAACCAACCAAAAAACCCTTTGCCTCGTTACCTCTGGACCACAGGTACAAAGAAATTACCTTCTCCACAGTTATGTACCGGCCTTCCAGAACTGACTGGTTGAGATGTTTGATGCAACGTTCAGCATCCTCGTAAGTGTCCATGGTCACAAATGCAAAACCTCGGGAGATGCGTGTTCGAGGCTCCACAACCAGATGACATGAGGATACCTAACAGAAGAGGGGCAGGCCATTAACAAAGAAACTACAAACCGACAACTTTGGACATGTCCAGGCATTACCACACAAGCTCACCTTTCCCTCCTTGGAGAAGTGATCCTCAAGGTCCCTTTCTGTGACCCTAGTAGACAGTCCAGTCACATAGAGTGTATTTCCAGGATTTGAAGCATTCCTGCAGCAACATTCCAAAGATCAGGTAAAAATATTTGTTGGAAAGACCAATATATTAAAAGGTAGCAACTTCAGAGTTGACACAAACCTGCCACGACTTCCAGACCTGGATCTAGATCGGGATCGAGACCACACCCTTGATCTTGGCCTAGACCTGGACCTGGACCTGGATCTGGACATGGACCTGGATCTGGAACGAGCTCTAGGCGAAGGAGATCGTGAATACCTGATACATTCAGTAATATAACATAAATAATGTATAGAAAAAAATGAACCTGAAAAGGTTACAGCCTGGGAATGTGATGCAGCTACATACAAGGGCATTTCCAACCATCAAACTCGATCCAAGAAGAGGCAGGGAAGGATTAAAAAGAGGGCTAAGAAAGTCCAGAATTTTAGTACTGAGTGGGACCACTTAAAACATATCATATGGGGGATTTGGGTGCGCCCAGCCCACTTACTTCAATAGGTATTGTTGTGGGATCTGTCAGTGTTATATTTTGTGTCTATAAGAGAAGGTAGTTTATTTTAAAAATGGGTGTTAAGTCAAGGGCTGCAACTAGAAGTGATTGATGGCTGAGATTAGGGAAGAATTGGGGGTTGTTTAAAAGGGTTCTGAGAAACTTTTTGGATGGATATTGTTACTGGAATTTTCTGCACAAGCTCTCTCTCCATAGAGAGAGATTATGAACCACCATTTTCGCGGATCATTCACTTATCTACTTGCTGTCTGCTCCTTTCCAGTACTAAATCAGAAAATCTAACAGACACCTTAATTTTTAATTAAGTGACAAAAAAAATTGCATCTTCAAAAAGGTTCTCTGTACATGGTGATCGACTCTGCTGATGAGCAGGAAGCAGCTAAGGAAATGGTGCAGCCTTGGTAGTAGCTCAAAGAATTCTCAAAACACTTCTTCAACACAAAACATCAAATGTCCAGGATTATCGTTCACAATTCCATTACAAAGAAACATAAGATATAATCTTCATATAGTTGTAGTTCATCACATTTTTAATCGACATGCAATATCTCTCTAAATATGTAAAGAAAGTTTTATTAGCAAAATACAGATGTTAGGATTGGGATTCACTGTATACACTAGACATATATTAGTTATAGACCAATGAGTAAGAATTCAAAAAATGCACAACTGTACAAATGTCTAGACCTCGACCCAAATGTGAGATATGACATTCAGTATTAGAAAGTCTTCACTGCCCCCACAGGGTTCCTAGAAGCCCAAGAGATCATCATGAGCAAGTCCCGATCCACCTCTAACATCCACACATAACACAAAAAATAAAAATAATAATAATAAAACAACAACTAGAAATGAAAGAAACAAGAGATCTTCAAACATTTCATGTGTGCAAGCTTATATTTAATTGTAATCTTTCATTCAGGCTGCACCAAAAAAAAATACAAAACTGAACCCAAGTAGTCTCTAAACAACCACTAGTTATAGTCACAAAAATCTCCGATTTTTTAATTCACGAATTAATTGCCAAATAATTGGCTAAGACCCAGTTTTTCCTCTTCTGATTTATTTTGATTTCGATTTTGTCGATTTTTGAATTTTGATTATGAATGATGAATCATGCTTATGAGTTATGACTTATTATTATGGAATTATAGCTGTGTTTTTCATCATATAAATGTGTTTTGTTAAAAACAACATTTCTAACTTGAAATATGCCATGATATATTTTTTATAATTTTGTCGATTTTTACCGAATTTTTTCGACTTGAACCCTTACCGATTTATTGTCGAATCCCGACTTTGTGACTATGGTTACAGCTGGACCAATTGTCACTCCTAAAAACTTAATTTATCCTCCCACTCTCCTGGCATTTTTTTTCTTTTTTATAAGTATAGATTTATTCAAGATCAACACAAGCTACAAAGGGGATTTTGAGAAAACCTCTTAAGAACAACTTCAACCGGAATCTCAAAAATTTGGCTGCAATTGGAATCTGCTCCATATTTGAAGATGGAGAACCCTTCAAAAAGTGTTGGACTCCAACGGTCCCATCTCCAAAAAAACATCTTTTTTGCAAAAAGATGCACATGTAGATTGTAAAAATGCACATTTTCCCTTAAAAAATTATACAAAATGAATTAAATTTGTTCACAAGTTTATTAAAATGACAAAGTTGGAAATTCATAAAAGCAAAAAAGTAATTCAGAGCAACTCCAACCCAATATAGAGATGTTTTTTGGAAATCCAACTCCAGCCCATCTCTATATTCGGCTCTAAATTTGAAGCTAGTCCCTCTATCTCCATTTCTGACTCCAAATATGGAGATCTCCATTCTCTAGCTCCAAATATGGAAATCTATTTTTTGCTTTTCTGAATTATTTTTTGCTTTTCTGAATTTCTTACTTTATCTTTTTAGTAAACTTGTGAACAAATTTAGTTCCTTTTGTATCTTTTTGAAGGGAAAAGATGTATTTTCACAATCCACGTGTGTATCTTTTTGCAAAAATATATTTTTTTGGAGATGGGACAGTTAGAATCCAACACTTTTTGAAAAGTCTCTCATCTTCATATATGGAGAAGATTCTTTTTTGCAGCCAAATTTTAGAAACGCAGGTTGGAGTTGCACTCAGAAAAGCAAAAAAACAGATCTCCATATTTGAAGCCAGAGAATAGAGATCTTTATAATTTGAGTCAAAAATGGAGATAGAGGGGCTAGCTTCAAATTTGGAGCCAAATATAGAGATGGGTTGGAGTTGCTCTAAGGAAGCCAAAGAACAAAATCACATACTCTCTCCTATAGGGACTCCCATCTAAAAACAAGATCCTCAAAGAAAATACCCCTACACTCCTTTAAGAGAATTGACAACTAGAATATCAAGGATTCAACTTTTAGGATGACAAGTTGTCTATCGTACTCTCTTCCATCAAACACCCTCCTGTTCCTCTCTCTAAAGAGCCCAAACCACCGCAAAAGGTAGAATGTTCCACTAGTGCCTAACGCACAACGAAAAAGTAGAAGCTGCCCATCCACCAAACATGTCCCTTACAGACCTCGGCATCACGCAGGCCATCCCAAACAACGAGAAGTGGCACCAAACCTCCCTAGCAACACTACAGTGAAGGAGAAGGTGGTTAACGGATTCTAAACTAACTTTGCACATAAAGCAATAGTTTAACAAAACCCTCCTTCTCTTGATCAGATTATCCAGGGTCAATCTTTCTAGAGCAGTGCACCAAGCGAAGAAAGCTACTCTAGATGGGACCATGGAACCACACACTAATGACGCTAGGAAGGAACCGCGCAAGGACACATCAAGAGCTGCGTAGAGTGAGCAAACCAAAATTTTGTTATTCCCTCAAAACAGAAGCCCATTCAAAGCTCTTGAATCTCATGCACCCAAGATAGCCTCTAGAAAACTCTATTTTCCTTGAAAACTCACTTGTTACTATCCTTCCACATGATCTAACTTGGAAAAACAAGCTCAATAGGTGATTCGGTGGTATTGAATTTTGTGCCATCAAGATAACCTCTAAAGAACTCTCTTGGTCTTAGACTTAAAAGAAACACTTGTTCCTTTCCTCAGATTACGACCTTACTCATAACAATCTATTCTGCTGAAAAAGAGATCAAGAAGTTGATTCCAAATTTCCGTAGCAACTTCTCAATGAATGTGCACCAGCCTCCCTACAAAAAAAAACAGACATACCAGGGAGGAATTAGACTACACATTAAATGATTCACAGATGCCATCCATACAATAAGAGTCACCCTCTAGCCACCAGAGCACCATTAATTAAATAAACCATGAAGTCTATAAATTCCCCAATCACGGAAATCAAGTAGGATTCCTTGGTCTCATTTCAAAAGATATATTTTCTTAGCCACAATCTGCAGTACACTCCACTGAGACAACCAAGGATGGCAAGCAAATGAACCATTATGAGTCCTTCAAGTCCCTCCAAAACATAGGATACCAAAGTACGACCTCCAACATCCTCAACAGAACCATTGACTAAACACCTTTAGTATAACCAACGTATGAAAACAAAGAAAATTGTCACAAAAAGCTCATCATTCACAAAGTAGACATCTTCCCCATCCCCTACCCCCAATCCATACATAATTCCGTTAATGTACCCCCCAAATGCCTTAACATCCCCCTTCCCACTCTTAAAACATAACTATAATTGACTCTTCTAATATCTCACCTTCTATTTTGACTATCAAACTCATTTTCAAAGACCACTAGATCCTGCACCCCCAAATCTCAAGCTTGCAACTCGGCATGCTACCCAGCTAATCTACAGGCTCAACTCCAAACACAGATGAATTAATTCAGTTTCTTGACTTAATCCAGTTTCTTCACATCGTAATCAGCGTAGTGTGTACAGTAGAGTTGGACAACTGCAAAGCTAGAAATTTCTTTCACCATAATGCTGAAAGGTTATTTTTCTCCATTGGGAAAATCAAAAAATTAACCTAGCGTCAAGATAATCACTTGCTGAAGTTACTTAAAAGAATAAAAAGCTAAGATCCAACAACATAAACTGGCGTTGTGACCTTTCTCAATACATGATGATAACAAGACATTAAAGAGGGAAAAACCCTAAAGCTGATTTTTATTAACTGGGCATTTGAAGGTCAAAATTACAAAAATAAAGCATCCAATAACAAAAACAATGAGAAAACGAGGTTCGATAGTTAGAGATTTAGGGTTTGCTTACCTTCTACGAGGGGAATCGGCCTGCAAGAAACGAGTACAGAGAAAAATTAAACAAGTTCAAACAAATTAATATTTGAAACAAAACAGAAATAAAGAGAGATAGAGAGAGGGGGCTTGCCATTTTCAGAAATACAGGATGAAACCCTAGAAGAAAGAGAGAATGGAAACTAAGGTTCTGCTACAGTACGCGCTAGCCGGGTGTGTTCCACGCCCTGGACGATGGAGAGATCGTACCGCCCTTAAACAGGCTTAAAGGCGAGAAAAACTTCATAGGGATGGAGGTTGGTATGGTCGCATATAAAATATCTCTAGAGAAAAAATGTGGTATAACCAGAATCATCGTATTATAATACTACATGGTTCAACGTCCTAAAACGGATCACGAAGATTCTCATCTAATCTTCCTTTGAGTCCCCCTCGTCACGTGTGAGAGAGTTGGAAACGGATTTGGAGAGAGTAGGACGGAAGATACAGTTTCGGACTCTCGGAGAGAGGTTTTACGAAAGTGGGAACTGTTTTAGGGTTTAGGGTGAGAGGTCTTACGAAAGTGGGAACTGTCTTAGGGTTTAGGGTGGGAGAGTGGGACCATTTTTGTTACTCACCGCGCCATCTGAGTCTACTGACCACATGGACCTACCTCAGGCCAAAATAAGTCAGGTATACCTTGTTACGTTGCTTTCGTTTTAAGAAAAAAAAAAAGAACTAATTTAATGCCTTTTAATTGGTTAGGATCCGTGGACCAACAAAAGTTAACTAGGGAGTTCACTAATTTTCTTCGGGCGTGGATGCTGAGGATCCAACGGTGGTTGTGCTCTGGCAGAAGTGCTGATTGCCAGAGCACACCCTCCGTTGGTTCTCGAAATCCCGGTCCAAGAACATTAGTGAACTTATTATACAGGTCAAGCTATTTGGGCCTAGCTACTCCTATACAGGTCAAGCTAGGGTAAAGCTTGATTCCATACGAACACAGCCCATTAACACCCATGACTTGTGTGGTCCTAATGTGGTAACCTTATGCACGTATAGTGACACATCCTTCATATGGTCATGATCTATGAACAAGTGATCGACATATAGTTGAATTGGGGCTTCTAACTTAAAGATCATAAGATACCTTGAATCATGGAAGAGATAAGGCTGAAGGAATGGTTAATAGAGAAAACATAGTTAAGTGGCAATGATAGAAGGAATGAATAGAGTTCTCGAGCAAAAATGCTATTGAATGCACGGAGGAATTTGATTGTCATGACTCATGATGTTACACCCCGACCTTGGGTCTACCGGACCCGACCCGCGACAACTTAGTCCAACCCGTGGTTCATAACCAAGACCCATCGTTCAAGGATTTTCAAAGTTTTACACATGACTTACTAAGTTATTTAATAATATTTTGAAGACAAGAAAAATGTCAGATGAATAGAGAAGAAGTATTGTATTACCCAAGGTTTAAAAAATAGCCGTATAACGGATTCAGACCTACCCCGTTATGTTATGGACCGTTAAAACGCTCAGAAAATAACGACCGTTATTTTTCCGTTATAACGGCCGCTATTTTTTAGAAAATTGTGAAAAAAGGCCGTTATTTTCATTTTTTCCATTATTTTCCGTTATATTCCATTTTTTCCGTTATTTTTCATTTTTGAAATTCAAATATTGCGCCATTTTTTCTGTTATTTTTCCTTTTTCCCATTTTTTCCATTTTTTGCCCCTAAGTGTTTTTTTCGTTATAAAGGCCATTATAACGAAAAAAACAGTAACGCCCCAAGTCCGTTATACCGTTATAACGGTCCCCTTTAAACTTTGGTATTACCTATATACAAAACAAAATGAGATGTACAGAGTTATACAAACTGCTATAACATCAAACTTATGATGAGTCAACACAATGAAATTATAAGAATGGGTGATGGAGCAAAGATGAAAGCAAATTACAAGAATATATGAAACTCAATTTAAATTTATGTTGGGAAAGTTAACCATCGAAATAATCTTCTTACTTAGACAAACTATAAGAATGAGCGATACGGTCTATAGGTCTACCTAGGATGGGCCAAACATCCATGTGCATTAATTGCATGTACGATATATAGGGGCTTTTTTAGAATGGGCAAAATATGAAAGTTTATGCCCGAAAGCAATTTTAGAAGATTAGTTAGAAGGCATGTGTATAGTAACATGCCCAATCATAACGACTTTTTTTTGGAAGAAGGGGGAAAATAGGAAGCCCAAAGGTCAATTTTGAAAGATTAGCTTAGAGGGTCAATTTTGAAAAGGTAGCTCTACGCGTGCCTGCCTCTTTAAGCTAGGCACCCACATTTTACAAAAAGGGTTGTTAACAAAAATACCCTGATGTTTTTAGTTTGGACACCCACCCCTCATAAAATTGAGCATACACATTCAATTTCGAATAGGCCGAGAACACGTCCATGTGCTAGACCGACGAAAGATCTACTCCAACTCTAGTTCTGCATTTTCCTTAGATTTCTTCCTTTTCTTTTCTTCATCTTTCATCTCCCCAAAATCTCTTGTTTCTTATTTTTAAAATCCTTATTTTCCTCTATGGAGAAAACAACCACACGTGAATGTAGATTTAAGATGTGGTTGATGACAAGTGTTTGGGTCACACCAAGGCACGCACCTTCGAAGGCACAGTGGACCTTGAAGACGCTCGAAAGTGAACCTTCGAAGGTTCACCTCCCCCTCTGAGTCTTCAAAGACGCATGTACTTTGAAGGTTCACCCTCCACCCCCAATGGACTTAGCCCACCTAATGTGTGGCCTGGCCCACTTATGATGTATGGGTCCACTTCACATATAGCACATGTATGATCTATCAACGTCCCTTTATTATTTGGGACCCACATATGATCCATCAACTTTTGTTCTTATGTGGGGCCCACATGATTTATTGACCTCATTAACATGTGGGGCCCACGTGATTTATCAACTCTAGTTATTATCTTATGTTGGGCCTGCGTGATCTATCAACATTTGTTCTTATGTAGGTCTCACATGGTCGTGTAGAACCAAACGTCGGTCTTAAAGGTATGCACCTTGAAGACATGGACCTTTAAGACGCACGTCTTCAGTTGAAGATGCACTGCCAAACACAGCCTAAGCTGCAACCATTGTTTGTTCGGTCATTTGTTTTTAAATTTCTTATATGTTAGGTCTACTAGGACCAAAAAACCGTGGTTTGTTTTGTCAGACAAAATCGAACAATGGAGGTTTGTTCGGTCCTAGCTGACCAAACATAACATTTTTATAAAATAAAAGATTATGTTATGTTTGGTCTGCTAGTACTGAAGAACCATCGTGTGTTCGGTTAGATACAACCGAACAATGGAGGTTTGTTCGGTCCAAGCTGACCAAACACAGCTTTAAAAAAAGTTCAGATGATCCCACGTTAAAAACCATATAATAGAGATGGATGGCAAGAAAAAAGAGAAAGATAGATGGGTTGAAAATGAATGAGAAAAGTTGAAATGAAGAGGGAGGTGATCGATAGAGGAGGAAGAAGAGAGACAGTGTTTGACATGGGAAGGTGATGAAATAGAGAAACGACAGGTGAGGTGGTAAGAAGAGAAGAAAAAGGGCAGTATCCCTTAAATGGGAGTCAATGCTCAATTTAAGGAGGTGGGTGTGCGGAAAGACAAAATGATTAAATAGGAAAAGTCACACTTGCCCACGACCGATGAGACAAAGGGCAAAAAACTCGGGGCAATTCCCTTAATAGTACTAGGGGAATGCCATGTGCGATGCACGTGCTCTTTACACGTGTCACACTTGTAGAGATCACTGATCATATCGATATTTGGCCCATCTCTAAGTGGACCTACATGCAAAACATAAGCCTGATTAGTGATTATAAGGATTTGATTGTAGTCGTTTTCATGGGTTGATTTTTAACCGTAGATTTCAAGCATTATTTGGGGTACTAAGATCTAAAGGTTTGAAATCACTAATTAGGCTGATATTTGGTATATATGTCCACCTAGGGATGGGACACGGTCAGTGGCCTCTAAGAGTGTCACATGGCTTATACTATTGTCCCTCATCAACCATCATCATTGATGAGACGTTGGCGTGTTGGACAATATGAACTCTGAAGGGGCGTACTCCAACCCATATCCCTAGATGAACATACATGCAAAAAATCAGCTTGATTAGTGATTTTTAAGGATTTGATTGGCTTCGTGGGTTAATTTTTAACAGTAGATTTTGAGCATTATTTGGGGGGTACTCGGATCCAAAGGTTTGAAATCACCAATGAAGTTGATATTTGGTATATAGGTTCAGCTAGGGATGGAACAAACATCCCTACAGTCATTGGTCTCCAAAAATGTGCCAATAGCTTATACTATTGTCCCTTATCGTCATTGATGAGGGATGTGGGCATGCTGGACAACCTGAATTGTGAAGGGGCGTACTCCAACTTAAGTTGTCTTTAGAACAGAGAGGCATTTAATGAGGGAAGGTTTTGCCTTTAAAGTAGGGTCGCTCTACCGGTGCCCACGTCTTTCGGCTGGGCACCCACAAGGACAAAAATGTCCCCCTTCATTTTGAGAGAGAGAGTTACACAGTAGAGAGAAAAAGAGATAGGAAGATAGAGAAGACGAAGGCGAAAGGGCGGATGCCGAGCTGAAAGACAAAATGAAGGGGGCATTTTTTAATATTTTTTTTTTGTCTGGAATGTGGGTGCCCAGCTGAAAGAGGTGGGCCCCGTAGAGCAAGCCTTCAAAGTAAAGTGACATTTAATTGTCACAACCGTGGGTGGCAAGTAACCCCGATTTTTGCTTTGTAATAGTACTAGGGGAACGCCACGTGCAATGCATGTGCACCTTACACGTGGCACTTTTAGAGATTATCGATGTTTGGCACATCTCTAGGTGGACCTACATGTAAAAAATCAGCCTGATTAGTGATCTTAAGGATTTGATTGGAGTGGTTTTCATTGGTTAATTTTTAACCGTAGATTTTGAGCATTATTTGAGATATTCAGATCCAAAGGTCTGAAATAACTAAACTACCCACCTAGGGATGGGATAAACATCCATACAGTTAGTGGTCTCTAAGAGTGTGCCACGTGGCTTATACTATGGTCCCTCATGGAAGTCAGCTATACCCCCCACCGTCCAGCCACTCCAAGTCTCCAACCCAGGTTTTGGCTTCTAGGCAAAAATTTTGCTTTAAAGTAGAGTGGCCTTTAATTGTCACCCGGTTGTTGCTTTATGATTATATAGAAATTTTTTTTTTTTTTTGGTAAGTAATACTGTAATAGTACAGAACTATAGATAGATAAATTCAGAAAAGTAAAATAACAGAATTTTGACCGTTCCTTGACCTAGTTAACGGTTATAACAGTAACGTTTAAGTACCCTCTCAAAAAAAGTCTACTCGGTTACATGTCGACTTTTGTGGGTGTTAGCATCAATTTGTGCTGCTAATCGTTGGCAGCAAAAATTTTCTCGGTATTCCTACAGGGAGAGCGTGGCGGCAACTGGCGAGAGGCACGATGAGTCCAAAGTAACTCCAAACATGTATTGTTTCCCTTCTCTGCTGCGATAAATTTCTGCCGCCCCCCCCTTAGACCTGAAAGAGATCACCTTCGACGTCCCATTTTTCTTCTCTCCTTCAACATCATATATACTGTCCAAGCACTCGTTCTGAATTCGATTGCTATTCAGAGAAAATGGGTAGGTTGGCGAAGAGAGCGAAGACGAATGTTGGTAGTGGAATCGCTGATATATGGCAGCGAGAGGTTGGTGAGCTCCCTCCTAGGTCCTTCGCTCATCGAGTCAGAGCTTCTGAGGTACTTTCATGAATAACCCATTTCACATCTCTTTTGGGTCTTATGTTTCTCCTTATTTTTTATTTTTTATGTGCGGAAGATGAATCGGTTCTTGGTAATTACAGTACCTCTGTTTGACATCCATGTCTGATGCTTATTAGCTTGTTGGTTCTTTTATTATATCGGGATTGTTATAGTTCAGTGCCTGCTTTCTATTAATAGAATTGCGATTCTGTTTGAGATTGAATGATTTGTGATTCTATGTATCCTTCATTGTTCAAACATTTTTCCTCGCACATCAAAGAGATACAGCATAATTGCAAAGAATGAAGATCCTGTGTGCCACGCCTTGGGTAAATTACCTAACAGTTTCTTCTTATTTTATTTTATTTTTGTTTTAAGTCTTGCCAAATGATTGGTGATGGGTAACTTACTCAACACCAGGAGTACAAGATCTCATCTCAATTGAAAAATGGATTGCTGTTTATACTGTTGTAGTTTTTAGTTTGGGTATGATGGTGAGTGTAAGTTGAGCGTTACTATTATTGTCAATTTGGTTTTTTATGTATGATGAACATATTTCTATTAAATCGTTTATACGGAGGGCAGAATCTAATGATTGGAAGGGGGATTAGTCCCATGGTTGGTAGGATGTCATGGTAAAAGTTCGTGCAGTTTAGGATTTGGGGGCTTATTGAGAGAGGCAAAGTGGGAAAGGAAGGTTGCTTGTTATTTTTTGTGTTTGTGTAAAACACCATGTTTATCGGTTTGAGAACCTTGATCAAAAATTTCGACAAGGGTAAGACTGATCAATCTGAAAAGTATGGCGGGAAACAAACGGAGATCTTCCATGGTGGTCGAGAAAACGAAGAAAACAAAGAGGACGATACTTCCCAAGATAGGAAGGTAGAAGACCATACGAATACAAATCAGTCCATGGTTAATTCTCTCACTTCCATGGATTTTGAAACAAGCTGCAAAACCAATCATACTGGACTGGATGAGATGACAGGAAAAAGGGATTCTGACCCTGCTAAGAATTACTGCTGGACCGGGTGTCCCTATTTCAAGGAGAAGCTCCTAAATAACCAAAATCTTCTTAGCTGGGCTGATTTTATAGAAATGAAGAATACAAGGATGTAAACAAGGATATCAGTGATGACGACATGGAAGAAGGCCCAGGACTAAGGATTGAACTGGACCAAAAATCAAATTGAGACTGAGGAGATCATGGCAATCGAGTCTTATTGCATACAATTTCTCAATGAACACATTCATGCCTTCTGTCAACCTTCTGACCCATACAGATTGTGGATCTAGGAAATGAATGTTACAGTTTCAGATTCAGCCTTGAAGCTGATTTAACAAAGCTGTACTTTGGGGACAATGGTCCATATCTAAACATTATTTAACCCTAAAAATGGTGGAAACTGGACTTTTGACTGTCAAATGAAAAACTACCAGAATGGCTGTTTGGATTTGATTACCAGAAGTTGAGTATTACGAGTGAGAGGTTCTTCTCAAAGTGGAAGATGCCTTGGATAAGATTCACCAGATTTTGCATTGAGACTGATCTCAACAATCCCTTAGTTTCCATAGTTAAAATTGGGAAAACCAAACATAGACTTGAATATGATGGGATTTGTGTCATCTGCTTCAAATGTTGAAGAATTGGACACAAGATGGAGAAATGTAGGATAAGGAATGGGAAACAAACTCCAACATGGAAAAAGATGAGATAACCCAGAGAAAATAAGGCACCATTCCAATGGAAGAATGAGAAGAACTTGGTCCTTGGATGCATGTGATATCAAGAAAAAAGAAATTGCCTAATATAATGGACCCCCAAAAATGGTCATAAAGGGGAATCGTTGATCGGCGAAGGTTGGACGATTCAAGAAGAAACATGGCTCTCTGGAGGCATCTACTAGGTGGCTTTCGAAGGTGAAAATTGTCGAGGAATCCAGGTCAGAGAGGAACAAAATATCTCACCAAAGGATTCAAGAAGAAGGTGCCAACTTTCTAAGTTGGTAAAACCTGTGAATTTTGGTACCATAGACATGGGTTTTAGACCCGTCTTAATCTATTGACCACTAACACGAACCTCACTTTGCCACCCTAAAAGAAAAAAATAGGATTTTCAAAAGACAAGGGAGTGTCAACAAGCCAAGCTACATTTTAATAGCTCACGTAAACAAAAAGTGAAAATTGCTATTGAGATAGATATGCATGCGCCAAAAATGTAGGGTAACTTGGAAATTGCCCTAACTAATCTAATTGAGGTTGTAAGAGTATTATCAAAGGAAAGAATCTAATGAGGCTTGTGTTGCAATGGAGAATGGAAAATGGGGAAGACATCGGGTTTGTGTTCATGTGACACTGTTCATGTGCTCTAAGACCATGTAGGAATAAAGAGAAAGGAGGAGAAGAGAAGCGTGGAAGAGAAAAAGAGAGAGTCGATCATGTATTGTTCAACCTCTTCATAATCTTATTATAAGAACCCAAAGTACATAAAAAGGTGAAAAGACAAAAACTACCATTAATGACAATAATGAACTCTAACAAATACAAATAGTATCAAGGGAAAGGAGTCGAAAGTTGACGGATATCATCAATCTTGTTTGTGGCTGTTGGGGCCTTAGTGTGGTGCATCATATCTTTCCTAATGACCTTTGCCAAAAGATCAAGGCTATTTCTTTGAACAAGGATCCATTATCCAAGGATGATCATTTGGTCCCTTCATCCCTTAATTGCAAGAACCTTCCACCGTAGGTACCGCTCCCTCTCCGGAATCTCGCTTTTGATCCCACATCCTAAAATATTTCAATTAAAACTGGTTTGCAACAACCACTTCCCCGCTCCCACAACCGAGTCCTCTCTCGCTCTTGCTTCTGCTCCCCTCCTGCCTTGTGCAACTAAGCTTCATCCATCGTGAGCAGTTACTATTAAAACAACCTATAATTTGGCTAGAAAGAACTTATGACTTAGAAACATCATCACCATCATCTATGCCATCCCAAATGTTTGGGGCCAGCAACATGAATCCTATTTTTAGTGCTATGTCTTCGATCAAAGCATAAGTCTTCAAGTCGTTTCTAACTACCTCCATCCATGTCATTTTTGGCCTTCCTCTCTCCCTTTTAAGGCCTTCAACTTTCAAAGCACCCCTCTCATTAGTGCCATTATTAGCCTTCATTGAACGCCTAAACCATCTCAATCGACTTTCCCTTATTTTATCTCCTATTGGGGTTATTCCTAGGTTTCCTTCAATCTGCTCATTTCTAATTTTGTCTTTTCTAGTTTTTCCACTCACCCATCTCAACATCCTCATCTTTGCCGCGCTCATTCCATGAACATGTTGCTTCTTAACTGCTCAACATTCAGCTCCATAAAGCATTGTTGGTCGTATAGTTGTCTTGTGGAAAATGTCTTTTGGCTTGATAGTAACATATCGATCACATTATACTCTAGAAGCACGTCGCCACTTTAGCCATCTAACATTAATTCTATAGGTTACATCCTCACTGATCTCTCCATTCTTGTGAAATTGAACCTAAATAACTAAATTGGTCGCTTTGGATTATTTTTTGTCCATCAATCATTACTAGTCCTATCTCCTATGAGTGTTTTCACTAAAGTTACACTGCATGTATTCTGTTTTGGTCCTGCTTATCTTAAAATCCTTAAAAGTCTCTTTCCATAAGTTTTAATTTTACATTTACTCCCTCTCTAGTTTCATCAATCAATACTATATCATCTGCAAATAACATACACCAAGAGACCTCTCCATCCATAACTAGTATAAGAGATACTGACTTAGGACCGATCCCCAGTGCATACCCATTGTAACTGGGAACTCACTTATCTCACCGCTAACTGTTCTCACACTAGTCATCGCTCTTGCATATATCTCCTTAATAATGTCAATATTATCCCTAAGGAATCCCTTTTTTCCTAATACCCACCGAATTAATTCTCCAGGAAGCTTGTCATATGCTTTTTCTAAGTCAATAAAAATCATATGTAGATTTTTTCTCTTTCCTCAAAACGTTTCCATTAACTATTTAAGTATGTACATAGCCTTCATAGTTGACCTCCCTGACATGAAACCAAATTAATTTTATGACATTATTGTTTCTTGTTGTAATTATTTCTCTATTATTCTCTCCCATAATTTCACAGTGTGGCTCATAAGTTTTATCATAGTTAGTAGTTAGTACAATTTTGTACATCTCCGTAATTCTTGGAAATAGGTACGATAAGACTTCTTCTCCACTCATTTAGCATTTTCTTAGTTCTACAATTTTATTGAACAACTTAGTTAACCAACATAATCAAATTTCTTTTATGCACTTTCAAACCAATATTGGAATATCATCGGGGTGTAGAGCCTTTCCTATCTTCATCTTGGCCAAAGCTTCTTTGACTTCCGTGAAATTAATCCCACAAGAGTTTATGTGCCTTTGGTCTCTCTAGAAGTAGCATGATTAGTTTCTCTTTCTAGTTCCATGTTTCCTATGTGGCCTAAATATAGTGATGAACTTCTCAAGGTTACTTGCTAGCAACCACATCCTTGTGAAAAGCATTTCGTGCAGAGAGGTAAGAAGATTGATCCTCCCTGTTTGTTGTGTTCAATGTTTTTAAATGCAAAGGCATGTGAGGTGCTTCAATGGCCTAAAGCATGAGATGTAAGCCTCATGATCATGCCTTTTAAAATTATCATAATAAGCATTTTCACAATGGTATGCTGTCGGTTGCACGAATCCTATTCGTCCATTTAATCCTATCTAAAGCCATCTCTTCTATTAAGGCAAGTTTCTTGAAATCTCCTCACAGAACCTTACTCCACGTCCGTTTTGGTGTTCCCCTTGCCCGTTTAGGCCCTTTGACTTGTACATTCCTTCTCATTGGTGTTGTTAGTGGTCTTTGTTGTACATCATCAAACCATCTCAATTGACTCTCCCTTATTTTGTCACTTATGGGACTTCTCCTGTATTTTCACGAATGTGTTCATTTCTAATTTTTTCTTTCATCGTCTCCATCTCAGCATCCTCATCTCGACTATACTCATTTTATAAACATCTTGTTTCTTGATTGCCCAACATTCTACTGCATAAAGCATTGTCGGTCTTATTGCCGTCTTATAGAATTTTTCTTTTAGTCTGATTGGCACACGTCGATCACGTAACACTCTGGAAGTACATCTCCACTTTGGCCACCCCGCTCTAATTCTATGGGCAACATCCTCCTCAATCTCTCCTTATGAATAATAGAACCAAGGTAACGAAATTGGCTACTTCGAAAGCATGCCTTTTGAAATGAATACTAAAAATAGAGAATAAATTGAATAAAAAAGAGAAATTTAGGTAAAATAATGGAAGACAATGATCTATTTGTATGGGGAAAGATATGTTTTATTTCTATTTCTCAACCTAGTATAGCTGTTCATTATCTAACTAATGGTTAGGGGATAAACAAAAAATATGAAATAAATATAATCTTAAAGGACAACCACCTAAAAAAATTGCCACCACCAGCATATGCACGTGAGGTGCACACCTTTAACACAAGGCGTTAAGAAAGGTATGAATAGTGTAAGGCATGAAACATTTTTAAAGCCGCAATTGATAAGACATGCCTCACGAGCTTTTAAGCTTTTTTCATAAGTCTCAGGGCATTTTAGAGAAGCCTCGTTCATAGGCAAGCCTCAAGGCATAGACTTCAAAGCCTTTCAAAACACTGCTTGTGTTTTAATGTTGAGGAATCTACAAAGAACCTTATCCATGAAAAGTATTTCACCAAAAGAATAAAAAATAAAAAATTGGGATCTTGCTTCAGAAAATATCGTGTCTGCATCCAATATGGAGAAATTTCTGTAGACTGGATTATCAAGAATATTAAGCTAATCCAGATGAGGTTTGGAAAGTTCTTTCTCCATTTATTCCCTAGAATATTTGAAAGGGAGAAACACGATACTGGGGGTTCGGGAATCCAAACTTCATAGGTAAACACATCTTGGATTTGTCAGGTTTCCGAACCAAGGAGTTTCCATGAGCCAAAGACGGATTCTGATTTACTTAACAACAAGACCCCTTCTTGCACAGAATCATTTATAACATTGAAACCCCCACCTTGTGGATGGTTTAAACTTATTACCCATGTTGCTGCTACCTCATCAACAGGAATGGCAGCATAAAGTTATATGTCATGATCGTGGCAGGTTTCTTGCAGGTTTTGCTAAATCAATTGGCAGGAACAAAAATGACGTGGTGGAGCTCGGGGCCACTAAGGGCTTGAACCGTCAAGAAGATTCAGAATTAGGAGTTTGGTGGTTGAAAGTGATTCCAGTTCATCCATTAACTTCTGCTGCGGAAAGACCCAGTCACCTTGGCACTTAAAAGGGATTGGTAAAGGAGTGCTTTTCTTTTCTCTTTTTGAGAGATGACTACAATGCAATCTTTAGACTAAACTATAGATGATGGAATACTGTTTGACTAAGTTAGCTGCCAATCATCATATGCATAACATTTGGATCCACGCCTCCCTAGGGAGCCCAGATGGATCCTTTTTGATGATGTAATGGGGAGGGCCTTCCCAAGGAATGTAAGTCCCAGTTAGTCTTTTTTCCTAATAAATCTCCACTGACCGAAAGATAAAAAAAAAAAAAAAAGGAAGAAGAAACAGCTGATTGATGGATATTGGAGTTTAGAGTTTCAATGCAAGGTATGTTGAAGCAATTTTAGGCAAGGTTTACTTTTTTTGATGAAATTTTGAGATTTTGTTTCAGGTTCAAGTAATTTTGAATTTTGAACAATTTCAACCAAGTCCCATACCAAATTATAGTATCTTGACCTAAATTTTGAAATTTTGAGATTTGTTTCGATCTTGTCCATGTGCAAAATTGATGCCTAAATTGAGATTTAAACCTTGGTGTTAGGGGAGGGGAAAATGGACTTTGGGTGCAAGCGCGCATTTGTGCAGAGGTGTTTGTAGAGGCCAAGAGTTTCTTGACTTCTCTTCAAAGAAAGAGGGTTGTTGGGCTTATTTGTTCCAAGGTGATAAATTAGGATCTGAGATCTACAGCATGGAATTATATGATTGGAGCTTTCAATGGATACTTGTTTTGCACCTCCTGAAAGCTCTTGCTTTCGCTCTGTTCTATACTTCTCTTTATGTGCAATTTCTGCCTCATAGATTTGGGTAAAGATATTATGTTTTTTGTAGAAATGATTCTTCTGTATCCTATCTTTCTTCTGGGCTCTAGGATCCATATATCCTGTTGGAACTCGTAACTTAGATTTTTCTCCTCTGCTGAAGTACTCTTGTGGATACTAAAAGTCTGCTCTCACAAACTGGTTACATTTTCTGGGTTGCAACATAAATCCATCTAGGATTCCCAAGTTTTTGAACCCCAGTTCTGATGACCCTTTTTCTGGTTCAGGATCTTGTGCTCCGACTTGATATCTACAAAACGCTGGTCAAACACAGAGGTTGCGTGAACACACTGAGTTTCAATGCTGAAGGTGACATTCTCGTGTCGGGCTCCGATGACAGGCTGGTTATGCTATGGGATTGGGATGCTGGGCGTGTCAAACTTTCATTCCACTCAGGGCATACCAACAACGTTTTCCAAGCAAAGATCATGCCATACACCAATGATCGGAGCCTCGTTACTTGTGCTGCAGATGGGCAGGTAATTCCCCTGGTTTAAAAATCAATTGCTCAAGTCAGGACAGTAGGATGGAAAGAAGTCACCGAGCCATCTTTGTGTGGTAGACATGGCACCCCTGCTGCCAGCCTCTTAATATTGAAATCCAGCTAGAAGATCTCCCAGGAAAAAAAATCCTCCAGATCGAATGATCCTAATAATCCTGTCTATGAAGATGATCTGTATTCCTCATCATTTTTCTGGATGTCCCAAATAATGTACTAGATCGAATTGTGAGGGTAATCTGTTCACTTAGGTTTTGTACTAGTAGATCCTGGTATGATCTATCGGATGCTATTCATGACCCCCTGCATGTGTGCCATGTTAGGGAGGATAGCCTCCTATCCAACTTTTTAAAAGGAATATTATACCTTCTTGTTTCTAAAACATCAGTTTTGGCTATAGTTTGTGGGTTTATGCAATCTGGGTTCCTAATGAGAACTATTTTTCTGTTCCTCAATTTTAGGTGAGACACGCTCAGATCCTAGAATGCGGGCGAGTGGAGACAGTAATGCTGGCCAAGCATCAAGGACGAGCTCATAAGTTGGCAATTGAGCCTGGAAGCCCTCACATATTTTACTCCTGTGGCGAAGATGGGTTGGTTCAGCATGTGAGTTTTGATCTCACCGGCTCTGTTATTGTCGGTTTTCTCTTGCTTCTTTCATGAGGAAATCTAAGGTACTTCTTGGTTAGATCTTAAGGATCATAGCAGGCCATGTGGCTCACAGCTGGGGGTGGGACTCAATCTGTTATTCTGAGAATCAACTTGATGGAATCCATTTTTTTTTCTGAACTGGTAATATTTTTTATGAATATGCCCAAAATAATAGTGTATTAGGGAGACCATCATATGATTAAGTTGATTGTTGGCCTAGGAGAGCTTCCTGGTCGGATCCATCGAATGAGTCCCACCTCTTTGCATTTGCCCGATGCTGTCGTTAGATGTTCATCAACTGTCAACCCTGAAATGTACCTTAGATTTCCTCTTCTTTGATGATTCATACATCCATGCGACCCTAATGAAATACCTTCTCACAGTTTGATCTGAGAATTGGGACTGCTACGGAGCTCTTTGCATGCAAATCTTTCCATGATAAATCAAGATATAGGACGATGATCCATCTAAATGCAATAGCAATAGATCCAAGGAACCCAAATCTGTTTGCGGTTGCAGGGTCTGATGAATATGCTCTGCTTTATGACATCCGCAAGTACAAGTGGGATGGGTCAAGCGATTTTGGTCAACCCACAGACTGCTTCTGCCCTTCTCATATGATTGGTGATGAGCAAGTGGGAATAACAGGCTTGGCCTTCTCAAGCCAGAGTGAGCTGCTTGTCTCTTACAACAACGAGCATATCTATCTTTTCACAAATGATATGGGGCTGGGATCCAATCCAGTTCCGGCATCTCCATCATCTGTGGGTAGCAATGTCGGTGGAATTGGACATGACCCAGCTTTGGCAGCATCTCCATTGGCCACAGATGCTGATGATAGAGCTGGACCCCAAGTCTACAAGGGGCATAGGAATCGCGATACATTGAAGGGTGTGACTTTCTTTGGGCCCAGTTGTGAGTATGTCTTGAGCGGGTCTGACTGCGGCCGGATCTTCATTTGGAGGAAGAAGGGAGGGGAGCTCATGCGTGTTATGGAAGGAGACAAGCATGTGGTGAACTGTATCGAGCCTCATCCTCATGCGACCGTGCTTGGCAGCAGCGGCATTGAGCAAGACATCAAGATATGGACCCCCGAGGCCACTAAGAAAGCCTCTCTGCCCATTAAAGTTGAACAGGTATGCCCCATTACTTCGAAAAGTATCGAGGCTTACACCTTGAGGCAAGGCTTAGGGTATTATGCCTCAAGGTATAAACTGCAAAGCTTGCATTTAAGATAATTCTAAGAGCTTATCAAAAAGACAAGTACAGGAAAACTCAAAATTATGTTACTGGGTAAAAGTAAAACCTTTTATCTCCTTGGTGTAGTTCAACTTTTTTGAGTTCTGAGATACCTGTTCGGTAGGTCCTAAGTTCCTAACAACAATCAAAGACTAGATGCAGTCTCATGAGGTACACATGCAGGGGTTTGGCATCAAGTTGGGATTTAAGACACTCAATTTGATGGGTACCATCTGGACCTGGGAAACCTCCTTCACTGATAATCAACCCGATTGGCTGGTGGAGTCCATTTTGGACTCCCATTGATCCATTTTTTTTCCGACCCACCAAAAGAACAAATAGGTTGGATTGTTACCATCATCAGGACGGGTCATTTGGCAGGGATATCCTGGGGAAGATTTGGTGAATGGTGGGCACCTCCCTTCCCTCTACATTTGCACCTGCCTAGCCATGTGATTTCCGTAGGCCATTCTTACCATCTATTTGACAGTAACCTTATTTTCTTATACAGTTTTCAGGTCATAGTTTTCTCCATGAGTTATTTGTTCCTATCTTTTATCCTGTATAGTAGCAGCATTAATGGATGCTTCTTATCTACTTGATGAATTTATAATTTTTCTTTTGTATTTTAAAATCTTTCTGGCTTTCTTAGTCATCATCCCCCATCTCCTCCCCCACACCCCCAACCCCACCCCCCCCCCCCCCCCCCCCCCCCCTGCCTCCTTCCTCCTCCTCTTGTGTTTCTGTATTTTATCTTAATTTTCCATATTCCTTTAAACTCATTCCTTCCAGAATGAGAGCTTTTCATGCCTTGGGTCTTATGCATCAATCTGTCTATAAAACATCATAGCTGTTCCTATCACTCACACACAGGCGATATGGTTTAACATCTCGTTTATGGACATTAGATAGTAGGGCTGTCAATGGATCAGGTCGCCCCAATGATATGATTTGGTAAGATCTGAGAGTTGTTATCCGATACACTATTGAATTAGTTTCGAATCGACTTTGATCCGATCCGATAATGACCCAATCCCATACATATGTATATATTGATATTGCGTTTACCCATTATTAATGTAATATGTTATATCAATGAAATGTATCTTGATAGAATAAGTGACCAATTGATATTTTTGACATAAGAATTTGTAGCTTTTATTTCCTTTAAATAAAATTTAACAGGGTAATCGATCAGATCGGTTCAATGTTAACTTATCAAATCAGATCTGAATCCCATCCATTGAAACCTATTGGGTTTGGATCTGGTAGACTTACTATTGGATGGGTATGGATCAACCCTGATCTGATCTGAGCCTGATCCATTGACATCCCTAGTAGATTGGTCTATAATACTATCACTATAGATTATCCATAATTCTCTGCTGATACTTGTTGGAAAGGTTTTGATACCTGATCGAATTGCTGGATTTGTCATTGACGATGACGATGACGATGACGATGACGACAATGATGATTATTATTATTATGACGACAATGGTACCATCATTTATGATGACGACGATGATGACGGCAATGACCATGATGATGGTTGTGATGACGATGATTCCAATGATGGTGATGGTGATGATGATGATGGTGATGATGATGATGATGATGATGATTGTACATGTGCTGTACCAGTTGAAATCCAAGAGAAATGATTGGCATCACCCCTTCTCTTCTTCCCAAGATCTGTTACAGAGGATTCTCTGACGGCTAAGGGGATCAAGCTCGGGCAGCGATGGGGAAAGATGATATGGCAGCATGAATGGATTTTTTAGAGCTTATAATGACTTTTAACAGCGACGATGCTGTTAACATTGGCGATGTTTCCTCGGATGACGCGACTGTAGCTAACTGTAGAGTTAGCTGATGTTGTGGATTAGCTGTCCTATCGAAAGTAATAAAATTAAACTTGTAATTCAGTGAAGAAACTGTACTGTTTGAAATCGGGGTGGGCCCTGTCGTATATCAACCCTTTCATTCACCCAAAACCATGTTTTCCACTGTTGATTGGATATATCGAAGTTATGGAGTTTTGGTGACTTTTGTACGTACGCTCACTTATCAACTCAAAATTTTAAATTTTAGATGAAGAGGACTATGGATGCAGAGGAATCTCAGAGCACTACGCATTTAATTTTTTGGCCCAATAACCGCATGGATGTTTAGCCCCACCCGTTAGTGGATATACACACCAAAAATCAGTTTGATTGATGATTTTCATCCGTTGGATTTAGTACCAAAAAATATGCTTGAATCCAACGGCTACGATCACTCTTAAAAAGTTAACTTATAGCTAGAGATACCCACCAAGGGTGCGAGTTAAACATCCATGCGGTTAATGGGACCAAAAAGATGCACTACGTAGGGCCACTAGAGTCCTCTGCATGACTGCATCCGAAGTCCTCTTCACCTAAAATACCTCCCTTAACTGAATTAACTACCAAATGATGGTTGCTTTATAGGGTTATATGGTAGCATGACAGCGTCCGAAGGACCAAAGTGTCTTGAAGAACTATGTGGGTCTTCTGTTGAAGACCCAAATGCGTGTTTTAGGCCCTCTAGTAGGGTTTAGGGTCTTCACGAGATTAGGGTTTGGGCAGGTTAGATTTTTCTATGGAGCGAGGAGATGGAGGGGACCTTTCAGAGACTCCTACGATTACAGTCGCCTGTTGCAACATTGTGTTGGTATCAAAAGCCTTAAAGAAATCCATGCTCAGATCATCACCTGCGGTTACGAGCAGAACCAATTTCTCGCTGCGAAGCTTGTCAGCCACTACGGTGAGCACAGTGGGTCGAGCATGGAAGACGCTAGGAAAGTGTTTGATTGTGTGTGTGAAAGAGATGTTCTTCTGTGGAATGTGGTTGTTCGTGGCTATGCGAATTCAGGTTCTCTTTGGGAAGCCGTGAGTATTTATGATCAGATGCGGTTGAGTGGCGTCTGTGCAAACCGGTACACTTACCCTTTTGTTCTCAAGGCTTGTGCTGCTATGGGAGATGGAATGCAGGGCCAGATCATCCATGGCCACATTCTGAAGGCTGGGTTGGAGTGGGATTTGTTCGTGGGGAATGCCCTGGTGACATTTTATGCCAAGTGCCACAAAATTGAGATAGCTCGGAAGATATTTGATGAAATTCCTCAGAAGGACATTGTGAGTTGGAATTCCATGATTTCGGGCTATACCCAGAATGAATGCGCGAAAGATGCCCTTACGCTTCTCCACCAGATGTTGCGAGAGGATGCTGTATGCCGACCTGACCATGCTACCCTTGTTGGCATTCTTCCTGCTTGTGCCCAAGCAGCAGCCATCCAAGAAGGAATGTGGATTCATTCTTATGTCATAAAGTCCGGGATGAAAGTTGATGTTGCGTTGGGTAGTGGCCTCATCACAATGTATGCAAATTGTGGATGTTTGGACACTGCCCGGGACCTCTTCAATAGACTGTCCGAGAGAAACATTGCGGTGTGGAATTCAATGATAAGATGTTATGGGATGCACGGCCATGCAAACAAGGCGTTTGAGATGTTCTCAAGAATGATGGAGATTGGTATTCACCCGGATGGTATCAGCTTTATATGCGTGTTGTCTGCGTGTAGTCACACAGGTTTAGTCGATAAGGGCTGGGAGCTCTTTGGAAAGATGGATTATTATGGAGTTGAGAAGAGTGATGAGCATTACGCTTGCATGGTGGATCTTTTGGGTCGAGCAGGGCAACTCGACGAGGCGGTCAAGTTTATCAAAAGCATGCCTGTGAAGGCAGGGAAGAATGTCTACGGAGCTTTGCTTGGTGCTTGTAGAATACATAATAATATAGAGCTAGCAGAAGAGGTTGCCGAAAGGTTGTTTGTTCTTGACCCTGACAATGCAGGGCGTTACATACTTCTAGCTAAGATGTATGAGGATGCGGGGCGGTTGGGGGATGCTGCTAGGGTGAGGAAAGTAATGAGGGAGAAGCGAATCAGGAAGCCACTTGGATGTAGTGCAATTGAGGTGGATTCTGTACTCCACACATTTGGAGTGGAAGATGAATCACATCCGCTGACGGGGCAGATTTTTGATACATTGGAACAGTTGGAAAGGGTCATTGAGGAGGAGGTGATGGGTTGACGGCCTTTGTGTTGCGGAAGGATAGCCATGACCATGGTTTCTGCAACATTCTTTGTAATGCTACAGATGCAATATTAACGGTTTTTGTGGATAGCCAGAAGGTAACATTTTTTTTTAATATTTAAATCATTTTTTAACTAATGCTATTGTGCAACTCGCACGGTCGCACCCAATATAATGTTGCTGCTTTCTGTTTGATGCTCATCCCCCATCAATCGGGATCCTCCAACATCTCTTGAATGGGTCATACCAACCTAAAAGTAGCGTACTCTATGGGGTGGGAGCAACAACTGCAAGCTAATTCGATCCATAAAATCTGGGGAAAATGGTAAAGGACATTACTGTAGTATCATTGTCTTTGGTCCCGACCATTGGGTGGTGTTCGAGATTCCTGTACTCAAGAACATCAGCGGTCTGGACTTTGGGATGGCGGCAACTGGGGATGATGGTAACACTGCCCAAAATCTTCAGCACCAAAGGAGAGTTGTAGAAAGCTGACACAAAATAAATAAATAAAAGGCCTCATGATCGGAGTTGTTATGATCATCTGATAAGTTTTGACCTTTGAGATGAACCTCTTGTATTGCAGAATCATCACCATCATTGCACTGTCGTTGGGTGGCAGATCTTCTTATCAAGGTGGGAGAGACTCATTCTCTTAGTGCGAGGAATGATTCTAGATGGTAGACACATGATAGTAAGGGCAATTTCTCAGTTCATTCTTATTATTTCCCATGATAGTAAGGGCATGCTAGTAGGATTAATTTTCAAGTCCTCGGTCATCGTTTGACTCCAAGGTAGACAGACGATGACTGAAGAATTCATGACTAGTTGTCAAGCTGGGAGCTATGAAGGAGGTGAAGATTGAATCTAAGAGCTTCTCCATTGAGGTAGCGAGGATAGGTAATCGACAGCCTTTAACGCTTACGGAGAAATTCAAGTGGTGGCAGCAAGAGATTCTTCTGGCCCTCGCAGAGGAGGAGTGGCTAGGGGTTGTCTTCTTGGATGCTTCTTCAGGCAACAATGGTAAACCTTGTGGAGGAATATCACTTCTTCTAGTAGAACGAAAATAGCTAAGATGCTTTCGAATGGTCACAATGGGTGTTTAGGAAGATGAGTACACCTTCGCTCACACCTGCTGTTAGCGACGCCGCTGACTGCAGCTAATGTGAGCCACGTGGCACATTCTTAAGAGGACACTAACCGCATGGATGTTTGGCCAATCACTAGGTGGACCTACAAACCAAAAATAAACCCGATCAATGATTTCAGAGCGTTGGATTGAAGTTATTTTCACGGGTTGATTTTAACCCGAGGAATACACCACCTAAGGATTGGCAAAACATCCATACAGTTAATGTCCTCTGAAAATGTGCCACGTGTCTCATATTGTGGCCGGTAAACATGCAGTCAGCGAAGTTTTACTCCTTAAAGGAATACGGCTTGAGTAAAACTTCGATGACCGCCCGCAGTATGAGCCTCTTGGCACATTTTTAGATGACACTAACCATATGGATGTTTGGTTAATCCGTAGGTGGACCTACAAACCAAAAATCAACCTGATTAGTGATTTCTCAGCGCTGGATTGGAGTCATTTTCATGGGTTGATTCTAACCGTTGAAACTGAGCATTATTGACCATTATTTGGTATGATGGGAAGATTTGAAATCACTAATCAGGCTATTTTTGGCTTGTAAGTCCATCTCGAGATGGGCCAAACGAGTAAACTTTGATGAGGCCGATGACAGGGCGCCGTATGAGCTATGTGGCACAATCTTACAGGACTCTGACCGTAGGGTCGGTCTAGTATGCAATCACTTGCATACTTAAAAGTATGCAAACATTGTATCCACCATTGAATGCTCATTGAAAAACGTGTTTTAATTTATAAAATATATTTATTTGAAAGCATTGAAATAACACATTTTTCAAGGGACATCTAACAGTACTGACAAAGTTTGCATACTAGATTTGTCCCTGACCGTATGGATGTTTGGCCAATCCCTAGGTGGACCTACAAACCAAAGATCAGCCCGATTAGTGATTTCTAGGCGTTGGATTTGTATTATTTTCATGGGTTGATTTTTATCGTGGGAATTTGAGCAATATTGACCATATTTGAGGTACAAAGATCCAAAGGTTTGAAAATCACTAATCAGGCTGATTTTTGGTTTGTAAGTCCATCTACGGATTGTACATACGGTCAGAGTTCTCTAAGAGTGTGCCACATGGCTCATATTGTGCGCTGTCTATCGTCAAAGTTTTACTCTGGCTAAAGCCACCAAACATCCATGCGGTCAGAGCGTCCTCTAGAGTTGCCACGTGACTCATTTATCACCGATCACGGTTTCACTAACCGTCGGCGGTCAGCGAAGTTTTACCCGCCAAGCGCAGATCCTTTTCCTCGGTCGACGATATTTTTTTTCTTGTTTTCTCTCTGTTTATAAAGAGTCGTCAATCGAACAAAAACAAGAACCACTTGTAAAACACCTGTGAACGAGAGAGAGCCCGCGGGTAGCGTCGAAAGCGATTCGTTTTCTAAAATTATGAAAATATAAAGACCAGAGATAAACGACGTTATTCTCCTTCATCGCCATGGAAACCCTAAGCGCCTCTGCAACAGTCGTGTCTTCTTCTTCGCCTCTATCGATCTTCTCTCCTAAGAGGAAATTCTCTACAAGACCTCTTCTTCGAATCCCAATTGCCTCCAAAAGTACCATCTTCTTCTTCTCTCTTATTTTTCCGTTCTTCCTTTATAAGATTTTCTAACAATATCTCTGCCTTTAAATCAGATAATGAGAACGAAGCTGATCTCCGATCCGATTCGGACAACTCGAACATCGTTCCTCATTTGAACAATTGCGTCTCCTTTTCTCCTCTCTCAAAGGTAATTTTTCTAATTCAGTTTCTCTTTTTTTTCTTTTCCTTTTTTTCTTTGCATTATTTGTGTCTATCTATCAAATTTGGGAATGTTAGGGTTCTTAACGGATGTTTTGATATGGTAGGATGCGGCAATGGGTTTGGTTCTGAGTGCCGCAACTGGCAGAGGCTGGACAACCGGATCAGGAATGGAAGGGCCCTCCGTTCCTGCCGGATTCGATGCCGATTCCGGCACGGAGAGGATCTCAACCTTCCCCTGGTCCCTCTTCACCAAATCGCCTCGCCGGAGGATGCGTGTCGCTTTCACCTGTAATGTCTGCGGCCAGCGGACCACCCGTGCAATCAATCCTCATGCCTATACAGATGGCACCGTATTCGTGCAGGTTAAACCATTAATTGACCCTTTAATTACGCTTTATGTTGCTTTATATTTTTAAAGTTTTCATGTCTGTTTAAGCTTCTGATTCTATTTTCTTTTGTTCTTGATTCTAGTGTTGTGGATGCAACGTGTTCCATAAGTTGGTAGACAATCTGAACCTGTTTCACGAGATGAAGTGCTACGTTAACCCAAGTTTCAGCTACAGAGATCCAAAATGGGATGTCAACTTCAAGTATCTAGACATGGATGGTGATGACGATGCCTTCCCTGTCTTATGAGGTGGAAGGATGGCGTCATACGGTGTGTACATTCATGTTCTTATGTCAATCCATTGGAAATTCTGTTTAATCGCGATTGTATATATTGCTTCGTTGATGTTCTCTGTTAGACCTCATGGTTAATGATACAACATTGGATTAATTTAAATTTGTCTTATTAAGATTGATTTAGATATGTTTTGGTGGACATTTAGAGGATCTGATTTTCTTTTCCATGCTGATCCGTATCATCATCATCAATTTATAAGTGTGTAACATTTAATAAAAAAACATGGAAACAACAGTTGGTTTACCTTTATGTGACGATTATGCTTCATATTGTTGAAGAGCTTGTTTTGTGTATTATGGGGTCCTCATGATCATTTGTTCTGTTTTCTTGAGTGTGTCCGTTGAACGACTTTCCAAGGACTTAAAATTTCTACACTGTGTTTTAGGAGTTGACGCAAAAATCACAATCCTTGTAGATATGTGGACTTACTAATGCTAGGTATGAACTGATAATAGTGTTTAATTTTCTGTTCGAAGCTACAAAAATATATGGACTCTATTGATCAAAAAAATAAAAAAATAGTATGTGTGACTTCTACTCTGAAGTTGCTGCTCTATTCTCTGCTTTCACTTGCTTCCTTAGGTACTTGGGGAGAAGAATGCATAAATTTAGGGAAATCTAGGTGTTCGACTTGCTCTGATAAGTTCCTTCCATTTGAAGAGTTGCTCTTTTTTTGACTTACTCTTTTTAAAATTTTTTTTTTCTCATTGTCCTGGACATTTTATGTTTAGTGGGATATGTGGTTCACCATGCATAATCACTTCATTGTTGTTGTGTTTAACAAAAATCCGCTGAATCCCTTAGTCTCTGTAATTGCTTCCTCCATCATTTTCTTTACTCGATGATCCTGCCTTGACACCTAATTCCCTCTAGGTTTCACCCATATTGAATCCTTGTGCATGACAATCCCAGAGCTAATTCCTCTTGCAACCTCCAGAAATCTACCTACTTCTCATCATCTGGGAGTTGAAGAACTAGTATGTAGCCAAAGGCCACCCAATGATTGTTACAGCATGGCTCTATCTTTCTAACATCAAGTTCCAACAACAGTGGTTAGGAAATGTACCTGTGGTGTTGTACAATAGTGTTACCAACTGTGGTGCTCATTTGTGCACTAGGAGTCCTTGCATCCCCTCTCTCATTCAATTTTTAAACTTGCCCGGCAACCAACTTGCTCTAAATTCATTCATAACGTCAAACCCAATTGGTGGCCTAATGATCCAAATGAAAGCCTTGCTACTTGCCTCTTACCTAATTGCCAGCTCCCTCATTTGGAAGTAGAGATGATGCTTTGAGTGCCAAAAGATACATAGAGAACTGAGGCCGATGGCTAGAGGTTGAGCCATTCAGCAGAACCATAACTATATGGAGACTTTCCTGATTTATTCCATCCCTCCATGCCTATTGTCTTTTTTCTTCTGAATGGCTATTACATCCGTACGGTACTTGCCTCTAACTAATTGCCAGCTCCCTCATTTGGAAGCAGAGACGGTGCTTTGAGTGCCAAAAGATACATAGAGAATTGAAGCTGATGAGGTTGAGCCATTCCGCATAACCATAACTATGTGGAGACTTTCCTGATTTATTCCATCCTTCCATGCCTATTGCCTTTTTTCTTCTGGGAGGAGTAGATAGGCCCCATAACCCAAACCGATTGGTTGTCAGTTTTCCTACTAAAATATCTCATCCCAGACTTTTCCAACCTCTCTATGGTGTTTAATAAAATTCCTTCAGAGCACAAGCAACGGAAGAACTCCCACACATAGAGGAAGGTTGCAACATCCGTATGGTAGGTGAGTTAGAATTCATCTCCGAGTTGCCATTTGTCACTTGAGATGCTTCAGGAAAGGCTGGTGGTGGGTACTCAATGTCATCAGTCTGGCATTGTGGGAAGTTAAGTAAGAGGGAGAAATAAATGGCCATGCCATAAGACTTGTGTGATGGAAAGTGAGTGGAGCATACCGACATTGTTTGCAGCATGGACTGTCCATCCCAAGAACACGCATGTGATGCATGTCTGTATTGATATCTGAGAGGAGGCATTTAGAGGAGGGTCAGAGGGTCTAGGAGGCTTCAAAAGGAAAATAAAGAGTTCACAGGGAGCATGTTCATGTCCTACATATCAAGTGGGGGGCCGTGATTGGTGCTGTAGAAGCGAATCTCAACGAGGCGTATGGTAGTGTCTAGAGGGAATGGTGATCGAAGCTTTTGGATGTTGAGAGGGGTCTTGACAAATGATGTACACCCCTTTGCTCTCTGAGTCTTAGGTTGCGTTTGGCATTGCAGAAATAAGCAGAAAAGCTGCTTATTGCAGTTTGAGATGGGTTTTAGGTTGCGTTTAGGATTGCGGTAACTTGGACTTATAGCTTATTGATGTAAGCGTTGGGTAAAAGCAATGGGTTTGTGTATTTTAGGACAACTTTGTCATTTTGAAAAGGTATTAAAAACTAGCAAGGGTAGTTTGTTTCATGGATGGCTTGAACAGTCAGGCAAAAATCAAATGACTTGCTGTAGAGTATCCAAATGATCTTGGCAGCGTTTGACTGCGGGGGAACTTATTCTTTATTTGATTGTTTGGAGCGGGGATTCAATCTTCAATATTCTCGTGGATAGATTCGAGCTGGGTTTGTATATTTTAGGATGATTTTGTCATTTTGAAAAGGTATTAAAGACTAGTAGGGGTAGTTTTGTTTTAAAGGAAAGTTATTTTTAGGATGCATTTGTCATTTAGAAAAAGTTAATTTTAGGCTTAGGAGGGATTTTTTGTCATTTATGAAAGTTATTAAAGTTTAGAAGGACAATTTCGGTATTTATAAAGTTTCACTTAAGTTTAGAAACTGCGCTCCGCATAAGCTATATGTAGAAGCACTTTTTCAACTGCTTCTGCTATTACCTGAAAACCCATGAGAAAGTGCCATTACGAAACCCGCTAAAACCTGTCCCAAAACCACAATAAGCAGCTTTTCTGCTTATTTTCCGCAATGCCAAACGCAGCTTTAACTGTCTGAAACAACACTTTTTCACGAGTTTTCAAGTAAAAGTAGAAGCAGTTGAAAAATGCTTTTGCTTATAGCTTATGCGGACCACAGTTTCTAAACTTAAGTGAAACTTTATAAATACTGAAATTACCCTTCTAAGACCTTAATAACTTTCTTAAATGACAAAACAATCCCTTCTAAGCCTTTAATAACTTTCTTGAATGACAAAATAATCATAAACTTCCCTTGCTAGTTTTTAATACCTTTTATAAATGACAATATCGTCCAAAAATACCCAAACCCATTGCTTAGAGCATCTCCAACATTGTGCTATCCTGCCGTGCTATTCTAAAATTTGGCATGACCATACCGACCATCTCTAGACGGACTTCAGTTTGATCAGATCAGCCACAGGGAAAAGACTGGTTTAGAAAGACCTATTGAGGAGGAAGATGTGCTACGTTCTATCGCTGATATGGTAGGAGACAGCCCCAGGACCGGATGGATTCACTTTGGCTTTTTTCAAGCATTGTTGGGATATTGTTGGGACAGATTTCATGAAAGTTGTTCAAGATTTTTGGGAGGACGGATACTTGGATAGCACTTCCAATAGTACTTTTATAGCTATGGTTCCTAAGAAGCCGGGGGCGGACGACATTACTGATTTTAGACCTATAAGTTTGGTGGGTTGTACATACAAGATTATAGCCAAGATCCTTGCTACAAGGATACGGTTGGTGCTAGCTTCGGTAATTTCACCTAATCAAGGGGCGTTTGTGAAGGGGCATCAGATATTGGATGGGGTTCTTATAGCAAATGAATGCATTGACTCTAGAAACAAATCGAGGGAGCCAGGGATCATTTGTAAGATCGATATGGAGAAGGCTTATGACTATGTGGACTAGAGATTTTTGGACTATATGCTATATAGGATGGGTTTCGGGGATAAATGGAAGATGTGGATTAGGAAATGCATTTCAACTGCAGCATTCTCAATCTTGGTGAACGGCTCTTCTGCAGGATATTTCAAAAGCTCTAGGGGAATTAGACAGGGGGATCCACTATCCCCGTTCCTATTCATAGTAGTGGTGGAAGCCTTAGGGAGAATGATTTCTAGAGCTGTGAGTATGGGAGCGATGGAGGGTTTTGCGCCGACACAGGGAGGTTCTACAGTTTCTCATCTTCAGTTTGCCGATGACACCCTAGTTTTTCTAGGACCTTCTAGAGATCGGGTTAGATGCCTTAGAGGTATTCTGATTTGGTTTGAGGTGGTGTCGGGTCTGAGGGTTAATTTCACTAAGAGTAAAGTCTATAGAGTGGGCACAGTGGATAATATTTCGAATCTAGCAGATATTTTGGGATGCAGTTAAGAAAGGTTGCCAGCTACATATCTGAGTATGCCTTTAGGGGCAGCGTACAGATCGAAGGCATTGTGGGAGCCGGTTATTAAACATTTTGCGAAAAGGTTGGCACTTTGGAAGACGAAATATCTATCGAAAGGGGGTAAGGTGGTTTTGATCAAAAGCATTCTATCTAGTCTGCCCATATGCTATATGTCTCTTTTTACCATTCCGAGTAGCGTGGTGCTTGTTTTGGAAAGAAATATGAGGGATTTCTTGTGGCATGATAAAGAAGGTAATCACAAATTTCATTTGGTAGATTGGAAAACTGTTTGTAAATCCAAGGAAAATGGGGGGGTTAGGGATAAGGAATATAAAGTGATGAATTAGGCTTTGTTAGGTAAATCGCTATGGAGGTTCGGGGTAGAGATTGATAGTCTATGGAGGGGGGTCATAGCGAGCAAGTATGGGGTGTTGATGCATGGTTGGTTAAGCGGAGAGGCTTGCCTTCCGTACGGATGTGGTGTGTGGAAAGGGATCTTGAAGGTTTTCGTTATTTTTTCTAGAGGGGTTCGTTATGTTGCAGGGATGGGGAATAGAATCAGATTTTGGGAGGATATTTGGTGTGGGAATACATCCTTCAAAGTTGATTTTCCGAACCTCTTCTCACTTTCAGAGAGGAAATATTGGTCAATACAAGATCGTGCTTGTAGTGGAGGGGAAATAGTAGGGTGGAATTTTGAGTTCAGAAGGAATCTAAATGACTGGGAGATTGATCCCCTTTCTAGATTAATATCTAGATTGCATGATGTTCAAATCATGACAGCGATCCAAGATAAAAGGAAGTGGATATGGTCTAAGGAAGGCACATTTTTGGTACGATCTTTTTACGAAGGAATTGATGAATCTACAGGTACCAATTATCCTTTTCGTTTGGTATGGCGATCTAAAGTACCTACCAAAATTGTTTTCTTCACTTGGACAGCCTCTTTGGAGAAGATATTGACAGTAAACAAGCTGAGAACCAGAAAGGTAATCATTGTTGATTATTGTGTGATGTGCAGACATTCCGGGGAAAGTGTAAATCATCTATTGTTACACTGTGATGTAGCCAGGGAGGTGTGGTCTTCTTTCGTTAGGGAGTTTGGTATGAGTTGGGTATTGCCGGATACAATTAAGAATCTACTTATAAGCTGGCATTCTAAAGCCTTTTCATCAAGAGGGAAGATTCTATGGAGGATGCTACCTTTTGCAATCATTTGGGGTCTTTGGAGGGAGAGAAATCATAGAACTTTTGAAGGAAAATGTCAAGATACCCAAGCAGTTATTCTTAATATCAAGGGGTCTACGTTCTTGTGGTCAAAGTTGTTTAGGGAGTGCGGAGGAATTTTCTTTGAAGATTTTGTTTTTAGATGGGATTCAGTGTGCTCTAGAGAAGTATGATGTCGATTGCATTTTCTTTTCTTTTCTTTGTGTGTTTTGTTAGATATAAGTTTTTAGTTGGTCAACTCGACCCCTAAAGCTTATTCCCTTGTAATTTTTTTGGCTTTTCAATACATTCTTATACTTATCAAAAAAAAATTGGTGCTCCTACGCTATGCTATCCTAATGCTAAAATATAGCATATGAAATATTTTAGCATATGGCAGCTTTATGGGTTTTGCTTTATGGCAGCCTGATTAGTGAGTTCAAACCTTTTGATCTTGTACCCCAAATAATGTTCTCCAACGCTAAAATGCCAAAATGCTATCTCAATTTTATATTTTGCGACATCTACAGTGCCAAAATGCTATATTTGGTACGGCATGCTCCAATGGTGCAATGCTATCTCAATGCTATTTTTTGGATTGGAGTCATTATCATGGTTGATTTTAACGTGGAAATTTGAGCATTATTTGGGGTTCAAGATCGAAAGGTTTGAAATCACCAATCAGGCTGACATTTGGTTTGTAGGTCCATCTAGGGATTGGCCAAACATCCATACGGTCGGCATCCTCTAAAAATGTGCCATGTGGCTCATATTGGGACCGTTGATCAGCCAATCATGGATTGATTTTAACCGTGGGAATTTGAGCATTATTTGGGATACAAGATCGAAAGGTTTGAATGGGTCAAAGAGTCAAAACTCAGTGGCACATGATATAGTATATGTTATATTTTAGCACACGGATAGCATAGCATTGGAGCACCACTTTTTACCCCATTGTGCCAAATTTAAGGATAGCATGGTCGGATAGCACAGCGTTGGAGATGCTCTTACAGCTACGAGCCTGGGTTGCCGCAATCCCAAATGCAACCTGATTAGTGCTAAGAAAGGGAGTGGGATTATGACTACGTTTATGGCTTCCTTTGGGCCATTGTAGACACGGTAAAGATCTCTCTCTCATAGTTTACAATTTATTTTATGACTTACACAAGGTAGTTACTCATTTTCTCCCAAGAGGCATTCGGGAAGGTTTGCCACTTGCTTGGCAGGAAGGCATATATACCATATGGATTGAAGGGACTCGAAATCAGTTCCACTCACCTGGAATCTATCTTTGCCTACATGTAGATTGCTGTAATGGCTTCACAGAGAGGGAGGTACAGGCTGTTCAATTATACACGTTCCTTGAGCTCTTTACTTGAGAGTACGAGATAGTTTTCCCCTAATGGGCTGTTTGTTCGCAGGCATAACTTTGTCCAAGATAGAATATATCCATGTAGGGATTATGGGGTGCGGAAAACACGATCTTCCTCCGAAAGATTTTGTGTCTATTTTTGCCTTTTTACAGTTTTACAAGCATATTCTTTTTTAAAGCACATTTTCACTCATCCTCTATAGAAGCTTGTGTATAACTGTAACCAAACCTCTTAGGGATGTTAGTTTGAACGTCATCGGAGGCAGGCTGGTTTTCTTTTGGAACCTGTGCTGCTATCTTTGATTTTTCTTCTTCCTTCTCAAATTTAACTTCTATTTATTCTGGTGGTGTAACTAATCATACTGCTCATACTATTGCCCGTAGGGCACGTACTTCTATCTCCCATTTGAGGTGGACTAGGTCGCCACCTCTTTGGCTTAGTAAAGCCATAGAGGCTGACAAACCCCCTGATCCACTCTCGGATTTTGTAGTTTGTTTTGGTGTGGTTTTTTTTTATCGATTGTCTTACAAAAAACAGTTGTAGCGATAATTGAATTGAGTCATTGAGTGTAAGACTTTGTATAGTAATCAACAAAAAGTTTTAAAGAAAAAAGATTTGTATATCAGAATGTGTTGATATAGAAAAAGTTTTATGTTGTTTAAAAAATTTCGTGTCTTTTTTCACTTTTTAATGTGTGTGTGGTTAGTCGGCGTTTTACTTCCGAGAGAATACATTGTCGCAGCCAACTAACTACGGCTAAATATCCGCGCCTGAAAATATTTTTCAAGTGTTTGGCAACCATATTATTTTCTTGCCACATTTTCCGACGCCCAAATTTTCATGGTGTTTGGATGGCGTAGGTAAATTTACGGAAGTTATCATGCGCACTGCATATGTTCCATAGTCGATACTTGTCATAGTGAAACAGTGCCACGTGGCTTTAAAAAATGCTTTACTACCGACAGAAAATGAAGAATACGCTACTTCTATGAATCACATATGACACATTTTTTTTTGCCCCACTTGCACCATGAATGTTGATCCCCTAAATCTATTTACAAAAATGTGTCATATACTTTTATGGGCCAAATGATAGAATGAATGTTATAGCTCCCTCATCTATTTACTAGTATGACACATGGCAAAACTTTTTGGGCCCACTTGCACCATGAATGCCGGATACCAGTGTACCAAGAATTAGAGCCTAATTATATATTTCGGTTACATAGTATGGATTTTTCGATTCTTGTTCTGAGATAGCTAATTCCGGAATTGGAATAATCGGGACCGGTTCCTACTGGGTAGCGGTCAACCAATGGGGTGCGCAAATATGCATCTCATAGGTTCCACCATTTGATGAGCCCCATCCAGGAGATCATTGCACCAAAAACCATCAGTCCTATGATCATTTTCTTTGTGACCATTAGCATAATGCGGTCACCAAAACCAGCCTGCTGAGTTGGTAAGGTTTGAGCGTATTGATACTTGATACCATGACCCCGTTCGAAACCATGATCACCCACTAACTACTGACCCACTTACCCAATAAGGTGCCGCGTTCTGTACAGGCAGATTGAGGCCCACGTCATTTAACAGGAGAATATTCTTATGGTGCAGGTGGCGTCTTCTCATTGGTTACACAGCTCCACATAAAAAAATTTCTTCATGATTTTGTACCATAATTTACCTATATTCTCTTAGTAGATCAGCCTTAAGATGCAAATTTCCCAGATTACTGGTGTGATTTTAAGTGTGTAGTATAGCCGGACTATCAAGTGGATGATCTGAACCGATGGTAAATCATATTATACACTTGCACTACACTGAATACTTCCCCTCTATCTCTGTCTTATAGGGAAAAAATGGTTTATTTTTCTTCCACAAGTTGGGAATCTATCTCTCTTACATTTCCAGCCAAGCATCAGCCCATCCATGCCACGTCATCGGATATCATCCATTCAACCAATAAGATGAAGCTTGACCAGATAACCTAGCCTCTGCCACACAGATCCATTATCCAATCTCACTCGTTACGCCAAGCACAAACCACACAAACAAAAGTTACAAAACCACACCATGCTCTCTTATTCATTTTATTAAGATCCTCCCCCTTTCTATCTTTTCAAGTTTTGATTTCCTCTACACACACAAAAAACGTTACACCAAGAGAAGTAAAAATATAACCTAAATGGCTAGTGTCACCTCTGCTGCCATTGCCATTCCCTCATTCACCGGCCTGAAGGTCGGTGCAACCACCAGAGTAGGTGCCTCTGCTAAGGTGGCAGTCTCTCCAGCACCGAAGGTCGGTGTTAAGGCTTCACTCAAAGACGTGGGCATTGTCGTCGCTGCCACAGCTGCTAGTGCAATGCTCGCTACTAATGCAATGGCAATTGAGGTCTTGCTCGGAGGCGACGACGGATCGTTGGCCTTTGTGCCGAGCAATTTCTCGGTGAGCGCTGGAGAGAAGATTGTCTTCAAGAACAATGCAGGGTTCCCCCACAATGTTGTATTTGATGAAGATGAAATTCCCTCTGGAGTCAATGCTGGGACCATCTCCATGAGCGACGAGGACCTTCTGAATGCCCCTGGGGAGACGTACTCTGTCACCTTGAGTGCATCGGGTACTTACAGTTTCTACTGTGCACCTCACCAGGGAGCTGGCATGGTTGGCAAAGTGACCGTTAATTAAATTGCGAAGACTTTGTAAGGAATGTCTCATTCTTTTGCTACTCTCTGAGCTATGGACTTCGTTCTCCATTTTCTTCCTCTGAACTTGTAGATTTCGTGGTGCTTTTTTAAATAAATCCGTCATGTACATCTTATTTTTCTTTTTATCTTGAAGCTACAGTTTCAAGATATGGTTTTCAAGCTAGCTAGTACTACTGTAGATAAGACTTGTTTAGTTTTCAAGTAGCCAAGTCGGTTAAACAGGCTTACAGCTTCTTACGCGAAGAAGCCCAAGCTTTATCTCGAGCCATTCTTGCCACCAAACTGAAATGAAGCTCACGAGAAGAGAGAGAGGGAGAGAGGGAATGAGGAAAAGAGACCAAGAGAGAGAGGTTGAGAGAGAGAGAAGACGAAGTGGGTGGGGTCGGGTGTTTTCACAAAACATGGGGTGCAAATAGATTTTGCCAATTTTAAAAACTCTTCCGACTCTGAATGGTCCCATTTTTCCTCCAAACTTTAAAAACAAAATCTGTCCTTTGGGTTGCCAAATTTTTCAATAACACCCTTAAATTGTCTAAAACATCTTGAATATAAACTAGGGCTGTTATTTATTAAAAAAAAAAAAAAAAAATCTGCTACAAAAGTCCCTCAAAGTGCCATGTGGCATTCTTTCGGACCCCGACTGATTTTTGGTATGTTTGTCCACCAAGTTGTGGGCCAAACGTTCACACTCACTGGGACCCTAAAACTTTGAGGGACTTCTGTTTCGAAATCTTGAATCATAATTCTGTATCATAGAACGGCTAAGAATCCTTGGAACGAAACAGGATCTGAAGGAGTTGGGATTTGCACTCAAACCTTGGTTTGAGAGCAGGACCATTTGGACGGTTCCGGTTACTAAGTTGAGTATAACTATAACAAACTACTGCTGATTGGGTATCGCCCGAGCCACCTTATTATCTGACCTCGCATTTTATCATGTCGACCATAACGTTTCAAACACCAAGAGCTGTATAACTCATGTTGTTACGATTTACGAACACAAAGACTACTTTATAAAATGACGCGAACCACCCGATTGTTGCTGGTGAGTGGTGACAACAAAATAAGCGAACTATCACCTCGGGTACACGGCGGGATCAATGTTTCTCTTAGGCCGACGAAATTGCAAAAAAAACGATATCTTCTAGGAGAATTTATGTCGTAGTCCCGGAGCTGCAATGCCCACGGCTCAGATGTTCCTTTTACGTTTACTTATCGTCACATTGTGTGGTGGTTCCCCAAGCCAACGGTTTGGATGCTTTGAGGAATGTTGCCTTCTATGATGCTTTCAACTTTCTAAGTGACGCTCTCAGTATCATTCAAAGAAAGTCGATTGATGGAGTAAAGCACTGTTTCTGTGCAGGCTGCGAGAGCAGTACCAAATCGAAGCAAACTCTGAATACTGGATATGACCCCAAAATAACAGGGGCCAAGGTGGAACTTTTGGGATACAAACTTGGGCAGATTTTCGGGGTAAAATCAAGAAGTGGTCCAATCAAGAAGTGGTCCATATCCCGTAGACCGAGTGGTCCTACACCATGTTATTAGAGATCCAGAAAAGTGATCCTTCAAATCCTTAAATCACATGGTACAACTTACTCGAGCCCCGCAGTTTAGTCTGGGATGCCAATTGTATTAGATATTCTTAAATGGTGTGACCAAGAGCGAGTAATTTGAAGAATAAAGGACTAGCTAAGGATATCGAATCGTATCGATTCTGATCATTAGAGGTGTTCCTAAGGATCAAGTTAGCACCTGATGGGACCAAACATGAATCTCTGTTGCAAACATAGGGTCCTATCTGCAACACATGGTCCGTCACCTGGTGGGAGGAACGAGTATCTGTTACCTATTGCCTCAAATCACAGAATGTACAGTTTATTCATAGAACAGAATATTGACAGTGAAATTACAAATTATTTTTCTTTTCCCAGTAAGTGAACAAAATTACAACTGAGGCGCATGCAATCCATCAAACACCCTGGCGATTCTCCCACAAACATTATGGAAAACCTCTACCAACAAGAAAGCAAGTGGAAACTATGTGGTCAGAGCATCAGGAAGGCCAGTGGTGTATGCTCCGAGTACCTTACCACCTACGTCCGGGAAATTCTCATGCCCAGGTAAGGGCCCCACTTTCCCATTAGCATCTACCAGGATCGGGTACTTGAGAAGATGACCACACAAAGGCGTCACCTCCTCAGCCGTGAACCTCTTCCAGTTCTCTTCAGCTACCTTGTTCACATGCTTCACACAATCCAAACTGTGGGGCTCCTTGAATTGATCATCTAGCAGCCCTAGGTGCTCTGCCCACAGAGACATCCTATATCCATATATCTGCAGACATACCATTACTTTTGATCATTTCAATTGGTTCAACAAAGCAACTTCAAACAACCAAAATCACAAGTACGCTAAAACTAATAAAGAAAAATGTAACCAACCTGGCCATGTGGATGTTTCTTCTTCACAGCCCATGCATGATGCGGCTGATACGCAGCCATAGCTATCTCAGTGTCTCTTGAACCAGCCAAAGATCGTTCGTTTATATTGGCAGACCCCAGAAGCACATACTCGTCATCTACTACCATTCCTTTGGCATGCACATAAATCATAAATCGCCGGTATTTTTGGGCAGCCGAGGCCTGGAATATGACAAGCTCTACACTCAAGTTGTATTCAATGATGTGAATTCAAAAATTAACATAATCATATAAAATCGGATCAACTTATCCACTACCATTGCCCATCAAAAAATAAAAACTTACCCACTACCAAAACCAAAAAATTATATTACCTACAAGATGGAACATTAAGAGCAAGAAAAATGTTGAGAAATATCATGAGTAATTATTTGCATTGACCATTTACATAATTAGAGTAAGAAAGTTAAACATAGGCAATTTGTAATTTATGTCAGGCAATATACTTTTGAGTATATTTCAAGAAATGGAATTTAAAGTAAATACCTAAAGATCCCAAAATTCATGTGAAATCCAAGCACATTGATGCTTTATGACCTACTGGAAAAATGAGGAATCATAATCAGAATGTTGCTACACATGAGATGCTCATGAACTTCTTACAAAGGTATCAACTCCAGACTTTTTTGGTATCAACTCCAGACTTGCTAGACACGTAAGCATTGGTAAGACAGAGAATGTAACAATGATCCCAAGGCAAATGCTGAACTTGCTTGTTTTCGATTTCACTAGGTTTCGGCCCAAGTCGAAACCGGAATTTCGGTGAAATTTTGGAAAAAACTGAAATAATAAGATTAATAATATCTTATTTATAGGAACTAAACTTATCTTTTTTTCCCTCTATTAACTTCCTAAGACTAAAGAAATCTTAATTATACTTTTATTAATGGAAAGAGTTAATTATCTATTTTTCCATCAATATCTAACAGTTAGTCGAAATATTAAATTTTGTTGAGTTACGATTTCGGTAGACCGAAACCTAAATTTGGGCGTGCCGATGAAATTTAAAACCTTGATCCAGGCCCTTATTATTAGTTCGATGAATTTGATTTGAGGTTTGTGCTGATAGCTGTTAAAAACCAATGAATGAGATGGGCATTTCATCCAATAAAGGGACCCAGCAATATAAAAATTGGGCCTGTCAATATCACCTCCGTTGTTTATACTTTATACTCAATCTATATTGCTTGGATCCTTCTAAACAAGCGGAGTATCTGTGTTGGACATGTGTCGGATTCCAACATGACAAACTGGTGCGACACATTTTGTTTTGTTTTTTCTTTCCTTACTTGCAAGATACTAATTAAAAATTACCATAGGTTGTGAGTTCTTCCTTTTACAATGTAATTTTCTATGCAACAAATATAACATTACATATATGTATTCTCTTGTTTATATGTATTACGAGTACATGAGACAAATCATAATATTGTTGAGTCCACAAGTCCTTTTTTTCAAGATTCGCTGAGTGGTACACTTCACATTATATTGGACTTTGACACCGTACCAACATAGAACTCAATCAATAAAATGTCCCTAACAAGGAATTAAATTTCACAAAATAAACGAAATATTTCCCATTTTTGGGCGACTTAACACGAAAAACTACTTCCATGGAAACAACATATAATGTTGCGAAATATTTCGATTAATTTCAAAATATTTCGGGTGAACAGTGTTTTCTAACCCAAAATAAACATAAAAATGCATTTTTCGGTCAAAATATTTTGACATAAATCGAAATATTTCGACCAAACATAGGGTACCTCCCATTTTTGCTTAAAAAAAATTAAAAACCCATTCTTGTTCAAACAACCCCTCCCCATCAATTTTTTGTCAAAAAACACCACATCATTGAGAAGATTTCTCTGTGAAAACCCTCGTGGATTGATTGTGAGGACGAATCAAAGCCCATTTTGGAGTTTTTTTCAAATTCGAAATAGAAGTATGAAATTGCGTGTTATAACTGAAATTTGTTGTTGTTTCTTGTTACAAATAGATAGTTTAGGTGTAAATGCATTAAATCTATGAATCTATGATGCATTTACTAACGATAATTCAAAATTTGGAGAAAATCCAATTTCGTTGTTTACCCTAAACATTCATGGTTATGCAAATTATATGTTGCATAATTTAGCTCGATCTACAACTTTGTTGGGTTAAATTTTATTTCTAATTTTTTTTAATATTTAAATTTTTTTAAAAAATTAGGAGAATGCTATAAGTTAGCAGTAGATAGGTTTTTTTAAATTATACTTAATATTAGTGCATTAAAGTAAGTACATTATGAATCATTATACCTAGATTATAAGTTATAATTTTTTATAATAAATAATAATTTAATTAAAATTTATAAAAAATTTAAAGAATGTCAAGGGAACCCTAATGCGTGCATATGAGATGCATCTATACATAGGGCACCAGTACTATCAGGGTCCTAACCACGATGGGGATGGTGGTAACCGAAGGTATATGTGGTTTTGACCTTTCTATTTTTTGTACTAGTGTATTTGAAGACATATTTGGATGTAGTGAACTTAATCTGAGATTATTTGATGATTATAATAATTTCCATTTGTCATTATTGCTATTTTATAGTTGTTTGACTTTGACTATCAGATCCTGTTTCAGCATATTACAGACTGCCATGGTTATTCATTTCCACACTAAATATTGTTGTATATTATGATTTAATAGCTTATGAGTGTTTTATGCTTGTTTTATTTCCTAAACTTTCCACAATATTTATATCATTTTTGCACTATTTGCATAAATTTTCACAAAAAAATGCATTATTTCCACACTAGTCAAAAAATTTCTATGAAATATTTTCCTTTCTTGGCTGATCGAAATAAACCTTGAAACCAAAATTTAATTCCTTGGTTGCTGGTTTTCTATTTCATGCATTGTATGCAAAATGATATGTGAATTTAGTCTTCCAGCTGGTTGGGGCACTGGAAGACTCAATTACCATATTTAAATCAATGTTAGATACTGTTGCAAAGGCAAGCAAAAGGGTTAAAGGGCTTAACACTTACAAGATCAGTATGCAATGCCATCACAAAGTGATTAAGAAGCTAAAATTTGTCATAGTTGTATGATGATTTGAGACGAGAACGTGCATCATTTATGCAGTAGCGAACAAAAAATCCATAACAACTTTTTTAATTTTATCTTGTGTAGTTCAAAGCCCAGAGATAGGTTACAGAAGGTCATCATCATATTTGACTTATCCCAACCATATGGGTCAAGATAAGTTAGTGGTAAAAGATAACAAAACCAAGTACTGGACCATAAGAAAAAGGATACATTTATGGATTTACCAGTTCTGAATGTAGTATATTGTTAATATGCTACAGAACATTAAAACGATGATAGAAGTTGGACAGCTGATGCTTTTATTTTACCATCAATCCTGCATTCTAAACTAAAATTTGAGATTTCAAAAAGACTCTCTTCGGCACGTGACATACTAAAAACTAAGGTATGCTTTCATTTGTCAAAAGAAAAAAAAAACAGAATAATACTGAAGTTGGACAGATCAAAGTTTAAAGCATTGCAGATTTATCTTATGATAGTCTAGATTCAATTTTAAACCAAATACACCAGGGACTATCAGGTGTGCCACTTTCCAAAGACAGTTATTTGTGTAAGTGGGTCCAGAGTTGCAGCAAACTAATGTCATGAACCATGGTATTCCCCAGCTATAATAATTGTGGACAGATCATTTTAGTTTTGGTTATAATAGAGGACAGAATGAACTAAGAACAAGCCCAAAAGCAATTTCGTTCTACATAATTACCGCATCACCATTAGCAGAAGGTTGACTGGTTGACCTCGACATTTCCGTGGGCAATTCTTCCCGATTACCAAGACAATAGAAATTCAGGTAGTCCTGTGGATGTGAATTCTCAAGCTGCATGTGTTTTAGCTCCTGTGCAACAATTTGATACATCATTTCCATTGTCTGGCTCTGCAAAAGCAAGAATACAAAAGTTAAACTAGTTGTGAATTATATGTTACTTGTTTGTATAAGATACATATGTATGAAAACACTTTCTATTTAAGAGTTCTTTTATTGATTCTTCAGATAAGATATATCAATGTGTGATCATTTTATACATATACATACATGTTACTCTTTGGAAAAAAAAAGTTAACAAATAAACATGAATGCAAGTTCTAGACTCTCTTTACTAATTGAGAGAATTAAAGTGATGACCTCTCATCGGGCCCTTGCATCAAAGGATTTGAAAGGAGTGAATATTTGCGATATTTTGAGAGAGTGGAAGTTGGTTACTTTGACGCAGCCAGTTTTAGCGGGTTCTAGTTTATATTTTTTTCTTTTAAAGTTGAGTTAAAATTAATAAGAGGGTAATTTATCACATCACTAATTAGTTTTAGGAATATTTAAGTCTAATGCCATTAATGAGGGGTAGTTTAGATGTTTACACTTTTTTTGTATAAAGGGACCATCTAAAGTTGTGTAAGGAGATTATATTTTTTTGAGTTTTAAGAATTGAAAGAAACCTTTAGAGGATGTTTTGGGGGTTATTCTACGCTCTTACTGAGTTTTTCTTGCCTGGAAATCTTTGTTTCTTCTTATTTTCACTGGATTTATTTCAGTTCTGTTAGTGGCTTGCATCATACTTGGTCCTCTCCGCACCCAGTGACATTCATGTGAAATGGGCAACCATCAAAAGAGGATGAACTCAAGCTCAACTTTAACGGTCACCCTACGAAAACCAAGTATTGGTAGATATATTTAGAGTTTATTTATTAGATGAAATTGTTTAAGGATTGTTAGTGTGTGTGTTTGTTCTTGGGGGTATTATGGTCTTTTTACACTATGTTATGTACTTAAGTGATATATACACAGATGAGGAGGTTGAACTAGCTAAGTTCGACTCTATTTTCTCTCCTCTACCAACTCTGTGAACGGGACCGTGAACAGTGTCATGAACAATGCTATCAGCGATATCGTAAACAATGTCGTAGTCTTAATATCTTTTTCTTATTTTTCCTGTGCTTAAAAGACCAAGTTGAGGTGAATCAGCTTAGGTTTTTTAAATCTCTAAGGGTGCCGTAGGGCTAGGGTTTTCACTTAAGACCTACGACAGCTAGGGTTTTGGTTTCTAGGGGTGCTACAAGCTAGGGTTTGTGTTTTAAGGTTGCCACAGCCTATGTAAAGGCTGCCACAATGCCCCGTAAAAGGATTGAACGGAAATTTACCTTTACAATCAAAGTTCCAACACTTAGAATCATTTTCCATATCCCTTTCCTGCAACTATGGTTAAAATTAGCCAGAGAGTTAAACTTACCTGAAATTGTGGTTGCAGGAGGATCTTGTAGGCTTCAATTAAGCAGGGATTGTGAAGGATCTTTCATATGGTCAAGAAGATCTAGATGTTGACTTCTTCTTTCTTTCAATATCTTATTCTTTTGTGTGCTAAGGTTGGCTGATGAGAAGGCGGGCATCTTAGCCAATGATGGAGTAAATAGACATCCATGTACTTTGATGAAACTTGGCCTTTGTAACCTTTTTTTTTCTTCATCACTCTTGTATTTTTTCCCTTCCCTTTTTTCCTTTCATTAATAACTATTTTTATCATTTATCTTTGACCAAAAAAAAACCAACCAACAGCAAATTAAAGATTTTGAAACAAACTATGCCAATACTATGAACAATAACAATTGCAAGTGAATAAAAGAATTGTCATTATTATTACAGGAACATAGCACTCACAATTTTGAAGCACCTTAACAGTCTTATAAAGGATCTAATCTGCTTATACTTTTTGAGGTACCAATGGTAAAGAGCACCAAGAAAGGCACCCCTATCGGTTAGTATTAAGCAGAGGTAACACTAATGTATTATTTCCAGTTGGGCAAGATACTAAAGATGAGGTTCAAGAACTAATACGAGAAGACAAGTCTAGTTGTGGTTCTTCATTAGTCATTCCACATTACCTGAAAAAAGAGAATTTCTTGCACGGGGGCAGAATTTGGGACACCCTCAGGCCACATTGGTATGACAATATACACTGCAAATCTCTCCTTTGCTCTTATTTTACTAGCAATCTTCAATGCCAACTCCATTGGGATTAGATTATCAGCACCTGGTCATACCCAAAAAAAAAAGGTTAAAAAGAAATAAGGTATTTTGAAACACCTCCCCTGAAAATTGAAAATAACTAGCAATACCCCCTTATACTTTAAAACTTTAGGAATACCCCCTTGACCTAGTTTAACCATCATTGACTCACATTAAAGCTTGACTTGCATCACACATCGATATCATTGTATCTACAATATTTTCGAGCTTTCATAGGTGCAATAACAGGTGCGTTATGCAAGTAAAGTTTTAACGTGAGTTGGTGACGGTTAGAGTAGGTCAAGGGGATATTCCTAAAGTTTGAAAGTATATAGGGGTATTCACTAATTACTTTCAAGTTTCAGATAGGTTTTACAAAAATAGCCAAAAAAACAATTGAGTAAGAAATAGACATTGTATCAGTTTGTAGCTTGTCTTCGAATAGAAATACACATTACGATGGCACAAGGTATCCTATCGAAGATGTGAGGAGACCCACTAATGGATGAATTCTTTGTATAACGGTTCAAGTTGTTCAAACAAAGACACTTATAGCTGTAGGGAAGTTGAAGGCAACCTTTATTAGCCCTCTTATGAAGGGAACGTCACGTTATCAAGTCTCATTTGTATAACCAAGAAAATAAATTTCACAAAATTATCGAAATATTTCCCAAAATATTTCCATTTTCTAGGTTCCCAACAGGAAAGAATACATACATGAAAAAAATGTTAAGTTTCACGAAATATTTCGATTCATGTCGAAATATTTATTTCGCATGAAAAGTAAATTCAACCAACTGACAGTGTAAATATGTATTATTTAGGTCGACCTGCTGGGGAAAGGTGAAACAATTGTGTATACCAACGGGTTGTCGGGCCAACACAACGATGCGTAGGAAAACACCATCCGCTAACACGCCCCCTCAACAGGAATACATTCCGCCGGAGACTTGAACCCGCGACCTCCCAGACCTTAAGGCTCTAATACTATGTTAAACAACCATTTTACCCCAAAAGATTGACCTATTGGGGAAAGGTGAAACAACTATGTATACCAACGGGTCATCGGGCCAACATGACACGTGCGTGGGAAAACACCATCCGCTAACAAATTGATCACGAGGACAAATTGAATCTTGTTTTGGGATATTAATGTAAGTGAATTAGGATTCCTTAATACCTTGATTTATGTTTTCTTCATCATTAATTGTACCCAAATAATAATTACTTATTTAAAAATTAATAAATTTTTAAAAAACTTATAAAACATCAAGGAAACCCTAATGCATCAAATCCATGCATATTTGAATTAAAAATGAACTTACTGTGATACTATTTGATGCTATAAACATGCATCGAATCCATGCATGTTTATAATTCCGTTTTAATCATGTCAAAAATTGAAAAAGTTCCAATGTATTTTCTACAGAAGGTTAATTCAGCGAAGAAAAATGTGTACTTATCAGTTCCTTTAATCATGTGGAGGGTTTGGCATTAATGAACTTCCACTGGTTAATTGTTGCCTTCAAAAAATGTTGGCAGAATGTGAATAACAAACTTTGTTTTGAGTATCCCTGGTTGAAACATAGAAAAAGAGATCACTGGAGTGCTTTGGTTTGAACTTTATTGAATAGCTAGAAACCTGTGTGGGGGATTGAAAACGAGAGCGGAAACAAGCATAGCAGTTGCCTAGACTTTTTGTAAAGAGATACTACTCTACCTGTTTCATATCACAAAATCTTCTTAAAGAGCTAAGAATCCAACCTAAAATCTGCGATTATATGGAAAATTCAGAAAACACATCATTCGGATCAAGGTTCTTGAAGGTCTATTCGGCAGAACCCTCTTTGAAATCCTATCCCGCATGTCTGAACTACAGTGACGGTAATTTCCCACATTGGTTTAAAAGATAAACAGGCAATGAAACCTAATCCCAATAGTAGTTCTGCAATGAAGTCTTTACATTAGTCTTTCCTAAATAATAGTATCCCAAACCTTTATCCTGGTGTCTAAAACATAAAGCCCAACCCTAGGGTGATGTGGTTCATTATCCAAACCAAAAATTCTGACGTTATAAACTAGTTGAAACAGAACCAGCCTCTAAGATCTGGTGCTCCCTTTGAGGTGGCATAACTGCAACTTCATATCATAGTCTATTGAGAGACCCCAGAACTCAAAATGCATGGATATTGTTTTGTCGATTATATCTCCATTGACCTCCACAATATCTTCTCTCTGGCAACGCTATGGATACTGTGGTGCAATCCTATGGAAAATCTGAGAGTGGAGAGAGTATGTGAGGTGCTATATTTCCCTCGACCATCTGAAATGTTTGGCAGGAATGAGTGCTAGGATCTTTAAAGGCAAATGTGGGGAACTAAGACTGTAATTCAAAAGATAATCCAGGACGTATCAGAAGGATTTTTGTTCAAGTTTTAAGAATGTATCGCTATAGGTCCTCATGGATGACTAGATTAAACTTTCCCTTCGGTTAGATGTAGGGAAATTCAGCTGCCTCCTCATATACGTTGGATCAAGCTAAATTTCGACGGAAGGAGGCAGAAGATAAAGATTGGAAACAGTGAAGGAGAGCAGGTGGTTATGTAGGAATATCTTCCAACAACAATACCGAAGTAATTCTAGCATATGTGGGACAAGCTAGAGATCCCAAGTCATTCAACCTTGTAGAATGGGATCACGTTCTTGTTTACTCACGCTCGCTTTACCCTTTGGGTGGAAGGGGATTCTCAGTTAGCAAGTAGATGGTTCAAAAAAGATTATAAACCCCTTGGCATTTGCATCAATTTTTCGAAAAGATGAAGTATCTCCTCACTCCTCACATATTTTGTAATTGGTCATATTACTCATTCACAGAGAGGAAACTCCCAAGCTAAGATGTTAACGAAGAAAGGATGCAACACGGATTCAGAAAAAGTATCTAATAAAATATGAGTTCAAAAGATCCTCTTTAGTGGAAGGACGGACATTCCTTGCTCATTATAGATAATCACTAATTCACAAACCTCATATAGGGCTAATAATCTTCATTTTCCCTTTCATGGAAATAGGGTTATGGCCTTCACATTTAATAGTGAAGAATCATACATGGATGCAGCGCCATTCTAAAGTTAGTAACATTTCTTACACTTATTATGCCTTTCTAGATTTTGTCTATACTTGACATGAGGCTTCTTCATCTAAGAAGTTGTCCCCATTTTGAACAGCTAAAAGCCATCCATTATTAGATCATGCCTTCATAAGAGAATTGTACTTGGGATGTGGTTGAACAACCACCTGGAAAGTAGTGTATCATATGTAAGTGTTGTTCTATATGATCAAGTACCTTGCTAATGGCTCAATTTGAAAGGACCAAAGAGATTCACACAATAAATATAGAATTGAATAAAGCTACCATGATACGATGAAATTCTCACAAATTAGACATGAAGAATATGTTCCCTCGCAACAAGTTAAAACAGATATATTTACGAGGCATGTGCTCAGCATCTCAAGGCACACTGTGAGTGATGTACCCCTTTTTTGACTTTTGATGACAATGAACTGAAAATTTTAAGTAACTGAAAAATCAAGTGATGGTGTGAACTTTAGAGGATTTGAATCAGTTGAAATGGATTAGGGTTAGAGTTAGGGTTCCAGAATCCAAACTAGGGTTTCAATGAAGAAGAAGAGTAGGAGAGAGATAGAGGGAGTTAGAGGAAATAGGATGTCATGCTTAGGTCGCATGACTCCTAAAATATTATTTATATGGAGAACCTTTTTACATGGACAAGTATACCCCTCATACTGAGACGTATACAATATTACCCTTTACATGGGAAATATGACTAAAATACGTATATGATAACACTCCCCCCCTCAAGTTGGTGCATAAATATCTCTTATGCTCAACTTGCTTAGACACATGTGGAGTTGCCAACTAGGAACTCCCTTAGTGAAGACATCAACAACTTGCTCATCTGTCTTCACAAAAGGAGTGCACACCTCTCTTGAAATAATCTTTTCTCTGATGAAGTGACAGTCCACTTTATTATGTTTGACTCGATCATGTTGAACTGGGTTGTGAGCAATATTGATGGCGGCTTTGTTAACACAGTACAAACTCATAGTACCCGAGACGGGGAATCCTAGTTCAGCCATTAGCATCTTCAACCAGAGCATCTCACACAAACCATGGGTCATTGCCCTAAACTCTGTCTCTGCACTGGATCTTGCAACCACAGGTTGCTTCTTGCTCCTCCAAGTAACTAGATTGCATCCAACAAATGTGCAATAGCCCGAGGTAGATCTCTTGTCATCCTTGGCACCTGCCCAGTCTGCATTAGTAAATGACTACTCTCATATTACAATTCTTCTCAAATAAAAGACCTCTACTATGAGCAGATTTGAGGTATCTCAAGATCTTGTGTGTTGCCTCTAAGTGAATGTCCCTGGGTGAGTGCATGTATTAACTGATGACACTCACTGCATAAGCAATGTTTGATCTAGTCAGCAAGAAATAAATCAATCTCTCAACTAGTCTATGGAAACTTCCTATGTCCTGAAGTAACTCACCACTGGCATCGCCAAACTTGTGATTCTGCTCTATAGGAGATTTTGTTGGCTTGGCTCCTAACTTGCCCGAATCCCTTAGCAGATCTAGGACATACTTCCTTTGAGAGATGTAGATCCCTTGACTGGATCTTGCAACCTCTATACCTAGAAAGTACTTGAGAGGTCCTAGATCTCTGGTTTCAAACTCCCTTGCTAGATGACTCTTCAGCTTGGCCACCTCTTCTGCATCATTCCCTGTCAGAATGATGTCATCAACATAGACAATAGGAGTCGTGGTGCTCTTTCCGTGGTGTTTTACAAATCGGCTTGGCTTTGGGTGTAACCCAGCTTCTTCACTGCTAGGGTAAACCTTTCAAACCAGGCTCGAAGAGATTGCTAGAATCCATAGAGAGCCTTTCTCAGTCTACACACCTTACTACTATCCCTTGGTGGAATGAAGCCAGGTGGAGGCACCATGTATACTTCATGCAATGGCCATGCTTGATTTGCTGCCAAGGACACCAAGACCCTGATGGAGGTCATCTTCGCCACAGGTGCAAAGGTCTCCACATAATCAATCCCATAGGTCTAAGTGTATCCCTAGGCTACCGATCTAGCCTTGTATTTCTCAACGGATCCATATGCCTTGTACTTCACTATGAACACCCATCTGCAACCAATAAGCCTCTTGCCTCTTGGCAAGTCAACCAGCTCCCATGTTCTATTCTTGTCTAAAGCACTCATTTCTTCTACCATAGCAGCTCTCCATCCAATCCTTCTGCCACAGAAGAGGGAATAGGAATGGTGGATACGGATGTGAAAAAAGCCTTGTAATAGGGAGATACAACATCATATGAAACAAAGTTGCTCAAGGGATGTTGAGTAAAACTCCTAGTGCCCTTTCTTAAAGCAATGGGAAGATGGTCAGAAGTACAAGCATCAGTAGAAGGAATGACAAGTATAAAGAGAGAAGGAATATCTAGATCCAAGGATGGTACAACTGGAACTGGATCAAGTGTGCCTTTCCCCCTTCTACTATAGACTTTGAGTTCCCCCTGAGCTAGTTGGTTGAGCAGGCGGAGACCTCTCAAGCACTAAAGGAGAAGATAGGAACACAGCAGGAAGAGGAACATTCCACCTATCTTTATTACTGCTCTCCCCCTGAAGAGATGTGGGCGAGAAAAAAGAGACTTCTTCACAGAAGGTAACATCTATGGAGACGAAATTCTTTCCAGACAAGGGATGGTAACACCGATACCCCTTGTGAGTGGAAGAGTAGCCAAGAAACGCACATTTAAGAGCCTTGGGATCCAGTTTGGTACGATGGGGACCCAGAATGTGCACAAAACAAACAAACCCAAAGATTAGAGGAGCGACAGCAAACAAGGAAGAGCTTGGGGCAAGTACTTGAAAAGGAGACTTGAAGTTGAGTGCACGAGAAGACATCCTATTAGTCAGGTATGCCGCAGTCAGAACAGAATCAGACCAATAAGACTTTGGGGGCATGTGAGCCGATCAAAAGAGAATGAGCTACCTTAGTCAGATAGCACATCTTTCTTTCAGCAACACCATTCTGTTGAGGAGTGTAACTGCAAGAATGGTGACAAATCCTATGATTCATAAAATACTGTTGGAGACCTCCAAACATATACTCCCACCCTGGTTAGAACGAAGGATCTTGATGGAGGTACCATACTGGGTCTGGATCATCTTACGAAAAACCTTAAAGATGGACTAAACTCCATCCTTGATTTTTATGAGATAGACCCATGTACCTAGTATGGTTATTAACAAATGTAACAAAATAACGAAAGTCAACGATAGAAGTAACAAGGGCAGGACCCCACACATCAAAATGCACAATATCAAAATGAATTGAACTTTTATTACTTCTGGAAGGATAAGTAGAGCGACAATGTTTGGAGAGTTCACACGTTTCACAATGCAGTTTAGAAAAAGAAACAGAAGTAAATAAAGCAGGAAATAACAACTTTAAATACTAAAATGAAACATGCCCTAGATGAGCATGCTAACATGACACGGACTCCAGACTACTACTATGTGACTGCAGTGCAGTGGGCTCAGTCCATCCAGAAGGTACAGGCCGTCAACCTCACATCCAATGCCAATCATCATTCTTGTCTCCAGGTCCTGAAGGACACAAGACGAAGGAAAGGTCACACTGCAATTCAATTTTTGAGTAAGGGCACTCACAGACAAAAGGTTAGATGTAAATTTAGGTTCGTCAGTCCTACAATCTCAATACCACCTTCCTGTGATGTTTCTAGGGTCACTGTGGTCATAACGGTGTGCTAGCTATGATTCCTTCATGGAGTCTGTAATGTTTATTATGCTAGTACTCTTGTAGGAGAGGGAGAAGTATTTGTTGTCAAGGGCTTGTAATATCTTATATTCTGTAGGGGTGTCTTTGTAATTATGCAATAGTTCCAATATTATAAATATTGCTGAAATCGTGGAGCTCATTATGCTCTATACGACTTCACTCTTTCTCCTATATTCTCTTCTCTTATCTTCTTTTCCAACCCTTAATCTCCATCATTATCTAATTTTCTTCTTCCCTGGTTACATTCACGTGTTACAACATGGTATCAGAGCATGATTGCATGACCATGGCTCAACACGAGGGAAGATAGGAACTCTAGGGATTGTGCAACGATAAAAAAAAGGCTTTCCAAAGGTGGAGATCATCTCCCATGGTTAGTCGTAGATCGTAGAAGCTTGGAGAAGTGATACCGGGCATGACCACAGGCTCCAGAAACCCTAGCCGCCATAACCGCAAGTTTTCTGGAGGGTTCAGACCCCTAGCCGCACTCTCCAGAACCCTAGAGAACTGTCTCCAGGGCTAGCCGCACCCTTTAGAACCCTAGAGAAGACCCTCCAAACCTAGTAGCAGGTCTCATAAAGGTCCAGAAGCCTTCTTAGTGCTAGTCGCACTCCTCCGGATGGTAGGAGAACTACTCCCAGAAGCAACCACACCCTCCATAAGGTGGGAGAACCTCTCCCAGTCCTAGCTACACCTATCTATGAACCTTTTTGGGTCCTTGGAATTGTTCACAGGTCCCTCGGGTTTTCTCCAATAGAAAATCATTAAAGGAGTTGTTCCGAAAAGGTCTGAATCCTGATCGCGTTGTTCGTAAGAGGCTTTAAAATAAAACTGAGCGTGATTTGCACCTCTCCAGCAGTAGTTCGTTTGACTTTTGATCAGTCCAAGTTGCTTTATTCCTCAGAAAGGTCTTCCACTTACGTCTCTTGGACAGGTCTACTCCTACATTCAGAGTGAGGACAACAGGAGGAGAATTATGGGCTCCAAATCGGAATTGAGGATCCTTTATCTGAGAAGTATGCATTGGCCACTCAAAAATGGGACAAGCCAGCATCCAAGAAAGATGACGAATCTGATGATAGGGAGAGACTTCGTTGTGATCACTGCGACAAGCGTCACCACACTCGCAAGAATTGTTGGAGCCTACATGGTCGTCCTGCATAATTCTCTGGGGGAAAACAAGGCTCATCTAAGAAGCCTTCTAGATGCCAAACAGGGGACCTTAGCCGCTCATGCTACTAGTCAGGAATCTTCTGATGTGATACCTTCCTCCTCCAAACCACCTAGTACCGTCTCCAGCAAGGACCTTGACAGGTTGCGCCAGCTTCTTGCCTGGTTACATTCACGTGTTACAACAGTATTTCCTTCCCTTCTCTAGATGGGGAGGGTGCACCTTGTCCCTTCTGCCATCTACACCTACTCCTTCCTATAAAATAGACACTATCAAGTGTAGAACTAGTTAGGTGCACTCACAAGCATACATGATAAAACCTTCTTAGATAACCCAATGAATTATATAACTAAAATTTGTTTTCATGATAAACTTATGAAATATATAAGAAAATAATATGATAAAAAAAAATGGGAGCTACTGTCCCATCAAGCTAGAGAACTTAGCAAGCCAGTAGGCAAAAACTTGAGCACAGCTTTCTATATAAAATGATCCATATCCATGTGATTTCCAGCAAAAGAGGATCTTTGTGCTGAGCAGTGGAAATAATTTTCAATAGAGAAAATAAAAAAGCAATTTATATAGAGAAGTTGCTTCCAACCTGCTTCTTTGTAACATTGCCACCCATAAGATGATCCAATAAAATATTGATTTTCAATATAAATGAAGTGTTGGGCAGATCTAATCGCCTGGATGTATCCTGTTTGAATGCTCTTATCTATCACCAGATTTTTTTCACAGACAAGGTTCTGCAATGGAAGAATTTCACAAAGTTCATCCCATTATTACCTCAAGAAAAACTGTGAACTTTGATAAGGTGTACTACTGAAATAAACGACCATTTAAAGGAAGAAGACCTGGTCAACAACCCTAAAACATGATATTACCCTATTCAATATATAAAATATGTGTTCAATCTGAATACTATTAAGGAATAAAAAAAAGTTAGTAAATAAACCTGGGCCTCCGCTTCATGAACAGTTTTGGGAAATCCTTTTACAGATCCAGAGTCAATAGATCGGAAAACCTGCCGAAGTAGAGACACTCAACTAAGATTCATTAATCCTGACCAATGAAATTAAATAACAGAAGTTTCCACATGGAAAGAAGCTTTCCCTATCCAACCTGAACATGCCAGTTTTCAGGATCAACTTCCTTGGAAACCCATACGATAGGATCATCTGGGACAGATGGGGAAGGACTAAGTATCCATGAGATACGCTCTAGCTTTATCAAAGCATCATCATGCCAATGAGATATCTTTTTGAAACGCAGTCCAAACTCTGACCATTTTGTTGCTTTTCTCCAACGCTGCTCAAAGTTTGCAAGCACATCATATGCAGCATGCCCTTCAATTTTACAGTGCAAATCGTGCCATGGTTGCCTTGGACCCTTAGTTGATGCCTATTATATGCAACAAGGAGACATATACTTCAGACGATAGGAATATTGACAAGACAATATTAAACAGAATTCTCATTGTATTAAACCAAGATAGTTTAAGAAAACTTGTTCTCACACACTTTCATGTGGCACTTAGAGTTCTATATGGTGGCATCATGCTAGTTTCACACTAATATAAACATGGCTGGAATTCTTGATATTTCAAAATACAAGCCAAGGCCTACTCCCCAGTGGAACTATCACATTACTACATAAAATAAAATAAAATATTTAAAAAAGAAAAGAAAAGAAAAAGTAGTTCCTTAATCTGTTTTTCTTCCAAAATTAAAGCGTGAAGCCTTGAAAACATTGATTCCGTCTTTCAAGCATGTACAAGTAAATAAGTAGGTTAAACAAAAATGATGAAAATAGAATGACTGTGGAACGAATACTCACAGGAAATGTAGGGTTGTGATAATCATCCTTAAATACAGTATCAAGATCACGAAATAGTCGATGCTCAGGCGTATCATAGCGGCCATCACAAAGATCAAGACCTCCCAAAAAAGCAGTGATCTTTCGGTTATTTCCAGATGCTTGTGTATCCACAAGCACACATTTCTGATGGTGTGTGAAGAGGGTTCCAACAACCTGGATGCAGACATTACAAAAAGCAATGTCAGAAAATTGTATAGTTTGAAAGAGAGATTTTATAATTTTTTATTGATAACTTAAAGAGAATTTTATTAAGACAATGAAAAGTGAAATCAGCAAAAGGAGTTCTGCATGTACAAAGATTGTCTGTCTATAACGATTGTCCATAGAAAGTAAAAATTGAACAAAAGCAATTACGCTATAACATGCCAAAGAAGCAGCATGGGTCAAGTCATAATATGCACAAGAGGATTCCACACACACAAGCATATGCATACATACATAAAAGGTTGAGTATTCCATCCAATGAGGAGATAACTCCCATATACATACATACATATATATAAGGGGAAAGGAAATATATGTATGAGTATGAAAGGCGTCTCTAGGCCTGAAATAGATGTTTGCCATGTGCCTCACATTGTCATCATCATCCAGACAACGAAACATATCCTTTTGCCCAAACCTACTACAGTAATAGGAGGTTGAGAACTTGTGATCATCAATCTACCATCCATAGCCTCACTCAAAATATTGTATTATTTCCTAGTCGTGAACCTCCCCAAAATGGAGCTTTTTAAGCAGCCAAAATGAAAATTAAAGATGACAATAGTACCAGTAAGAAGGCTTATAAAGAGACCAACCAGCCACAAAGACCCTGAACGAAGCAAATAAGACAGCTATGCATAAAGGCTTGAAGATCTCCTTTTCCTTTCTCTCATCCCTAATAGATGTAGAAGGAGATTTTCCTAATTTCATCTTTGAATTCCAAGTCGCAGGTACAATAATGATACATTTTGTGACAAAGCAAACATTTATTTGCAACATGTCCTGGGATGCGTCAATGATTTATCCAACTCATTAATTAAGGAAGGAGTCAACTGTCAATAATTACATATAGACGGTGTGGGGGAAAATATCTGATCTTATCCCACACAATCTTCGAGGTTAAAACGATTCGTATCTCGAGGTAGATTTGCCAAGAGGATAGAATCCGACGCTCTTACGATTTTGAACTCCCTACTGCAACTGACGAGATGATTTCTTCAGGGATGGCGGTGGTGTACCTGTTGACAATACTCCAACGCTCAAGTCAGTATCTAGTCTCTATTCTAGATCGATTACTCAAGCAAAAAAAATTATCAAGAAAGTCTTGTTAATCTTAGATCGGATGATCAAGATCCTTTTCTCAGTTCTGTACATAGTATATTTATAGACTGAGAATTGGCATGACTCATCTGCCGAGTGTCCACTTCTCGTTAGTCAGATCTGATCTAGGAAGAGTCTGTTAGATACAACTTCTTCCTCTTGGATCTGAACTTCTCTCATTCAGTTAGATCTGAAACAACTGAGGTGCCAGCTGACGTGGCAAATATTTTGAATGAAAGAAAGTGGCGGGAATATGATGATGATCAAATCTGCTGCCAAGTGGCATTTCACATAGATATTTAACGTACAATTAATCTACTAGTTGGGACACTTATCTATTCAGTAGTGTTTAGTGTCGCTACTTGCTGGGAGAGGAAGAAAGCTTCACCCGTTGAGTATAAGATGTAGATACTGACGAGAAGGGTTGATTGCCTTGACCACCAAGTATAATATCGAATTTGTCGGGATAGGTTGAATGCCAATCCCGTCATGTATAAAGTTGAACTTGTCGGGATGCGTTTGAATGCCAAACCCGTCAATTATAATGTTGAACTTGATGCCAATCCCGTCATGTATAGAATCAAACTTGTCGGGATGAGTTGAATGCCAAGACCGTCAAGTATACAATAGAACTTGTCGGGATGGGTTGCATGCCACGACCGCCAAGTATAATAAATAATTTGTCGGGAAGGATTGAATGCCTCACCGACAAATTTATTGTTGAATCTTCAATGCATTTCGTTACTAACCTGTCCCGAGATGCAAGTTCCTCGAACATCTTATCTGACATGTGACTCCATCTGTTTATAAGTGACTGAAAAAAGGTTGATAGATGTCTCTTCAGATCCCTTCGGCGCATTTATTCATACATGCTTCAAAATGCCAGATGTCAATATCTCATATTTTGCACGTGCGAGGCCATTCATACATGTCGTCTTATTGGCTGGAAAATACGATACCCACAGATGGTTCCATCACCCAGCCTAGGTCCTTTTTGTTGGTTGTATGACTTGTATCTACTTAACCTATTTTTATAAACTTTGCTATTTATGGATAATTCCAAGCCCTTCATGGCACTTCAAGAGGCCTAATCTGGTTCCACTTCAATGGCCAAAATTTGGCATGTTAACATGCCAATGGCAATTTGGATGTCATCTATTACTACTTTAAAGCCAAAACTTGGGTTTGGACACGACGTTCACTATTAGTTGCCTATAAAAAAATATAGGCACCTAATAATTCATTAAATGCTCCTCTCTCCCAAGAACAAAAAAAAGTTCATTAACTGCCCTGTCAGCTTACTCACCCATTTTCATGCCATTAAATACATTTTCAATACAGTCCCTTGATAAATACTAAATTACTATACTTATTTTCAATACAGCCTCTTGTTAAGAACTTAATTACTTACTGTGGGTGCCGTATTTTCCAGCAAGTCAAATATGGACACGTGTTTCTGGCTTAGCACGTGCGGTTTCGAATAAACGACGCGTGTTAGTAGACAACACGCGAGAATAAATGCGCCGGACGCATCATCAGGAGCCATAAACTGCCCATCGTGTCACACGATTTCCATTAATTGGAAATGCCACGTGTCAGGGTAGAGTAATCGACACATGGAAGTGATGATAACAGGATATATTAACTTCTTAGCCTTTAAATATGTCGGGAAGTATTCAATCTTGCCCGACATATTTATTGTTGAAACTTCTCCCGGCAAGATATACTGGCTAGACGGGATCTTTACAATCTTATCCCGGCAAGGTCATCAGACTTACTTGACGGGATCTTTTACAATCTCATCCCAGCATGTCCAACAAGCTTGACGGGATCATTTACAATCTTCTCCCGGCAAGATATACTGGCTAGACGGGATATTTTACCATCTTATCCCGACAAGGTCACCAGACTTACTTGACGGGATCTTTTACAATCTCATCCCAACACCTCTAACAGGCTTGACGGGATCATTTACAATCTTATCCCGACAAGGTCACCAGACTTACTTGACGGGATCTATTTCAATCTCATCCCGGCAAAGCCAGATAATGTCAAATGACTTACGTGGCAGGATCTCTTACGTACGAGGTAAGTATTCTGAACACAATCGATTTCTTAACTAATGAATATTGGCCACATGGCAGCTAGTTGAACCATCACGAATTCGACATCCCCTTATCCGAATACCTAACACAAAGGATGCCACCTCAGTGTCACTTCAGTTATTTCAGGTATGACCGATTCAAGGAAGTCAAGATATAACCATAAGATTCTGTTTTATAACAGAATCCATCTGAGTCATCGTTGACTGATAATAACTAGACACGTGGAAGGTGAGTCACGCCAGTTCTAAGGGTATAAATATGAGACCCTCAGGACTCAGAAGAGGATCTTGCTCTCCAGATCCAGATAGCCTAAACTCTGAAACCTTTTACTATTTTCTTGAAACCTGTTACATTTCCTAAGCTGACTTGAGCGTCGGAGCCTTGTCAACAGGTACAACCAAATCTCATCTGGAGATCATCCAGTCCTTCGCAGAGGAGAAAGCAGTTTCGTCCTGGAGCCTCAGAATCGTCCGATCATCACCAAAATCTGAATCGTCTGACCTCGAAGATTGTGTGGGTTAGATCAGATATTTTTCCCCCACACTTACCATGGCATTATTTTCATATTTCCAAAATAGTTCTTTAATAACAACGTAATTACTTTCCATGCCACTTCTTTCATATTTCCAAAACAACCCTTTAATAACTATGTATATATATTCTACAAAGAGAACTTCAAAATTTTGATTTCCTAATTGTGCCTTGAGTTATCACAATTTATAGATTCGCCCCTCCAAACTGCCTTTGGTTTGAAACTTTGTTATTTTACCATTTCTTCCAAAAGGCCCCGACAATTTAAGCCAAAACTTGCGTTGGGGCACGCCGTTCACTATTAGTTGCCTATAAAAAAACCATAGGCACCTATTAGTTCATTAAATGTCCCTCTTGATGAGGACATCAGATCGTCCTACCCTAGAGTGTACCAGAGGAAAAGAAGAACTGGAGCCATTCATGTGTCATTATAATTTGATGACTTTTATGTGGGCCCCAGTTTGAGTTCTCCATGATATTGGGAGCGGAAGACCCCACATGCATAGCATCTTGAAGACTCCACATTGGAAGATGCATGTGGGTTGCAATAAGGATCTATTTGTTAGCTTTAGATGGTTTTAGTGTTAGTTTTTTTATTTTATTATTTGTTCTGGGTGTCTTAGCAATTAGCTAATAGTTTTGGGCCTCATTGGAACTTTGCTTAGTTTTTTAAGTGGGTTGTATTTTACTTCAACCATTGGATTCATTAGTTATTTTGGATGGTCCAGATTAAATTTATGTTTTTAGTTTTATATAAAAACTCTCATTGCTATATCTTTATTAATGATGAATGAAAATTGAAGCTCGGCTTTTGAGAAATCTCATGTGAAAGAATCTGGTGTGAAGCCATTAAATTTTGGTGTGAAGCCAAGGTATCTACTGATATCTTCTCCTCTCTTCTTCTCCAACTTAATTCCTTTTTCTTCTATAAATTTTGCTTGAGCAATTTTAAACTTAGAAACCCTAATCGTACTAACAGTTTTCCCCAGCCGCACCCTGACCTTCTCCCAACCCTAGTTGCACCATCCCCCCATCCCTAAAATACCATGTGGCATCCTCTCCCTGCTCATCTAAACCCTACGGCTCCTCCTGCCATCTGTTCTCCTTGCACCAACCCCAAAACCCCCAAAATACCATGTGCGCCAACCAAAACACCCCTGCACCTCGCAACAATCCCATAACCCCTGACACCCTTATAACCCTTGTGGCACCCCTACAATCATCTTCTCCCTGCAACCCCAATAAATCTCTCTAAATCTCTTAGGTTTCATCCAAAATCCCAGTTTACCCTATTTCAACCCTTCTGAACCTAATTTTGTTTATTAAATCATTGAAAGGGAATATAGTGAATTTACACGTGTTGATTGAACCCTAGGCTAATGGAAGTTCTCACTTCCATTAGAACCTTCAATCAATAATTGGAGGTTTGTATTGCTGGATTGTGATTTTCTAGTGTCGAATTAATTATATGCTACCATTTCTAGACTATTTGTGATAGATTTCAGATTTATTTTATGCTGGATAGATTTCAGATTTATTTTATGCTTCATATTGTTCATGGTAATTGAATTCTGATATCAAATCATCTAGGCTTAGATTTTAAAGTCATGCATTAAATTTGGTATTAGAGTTTAGGTAGGTCTAGCTTAGGGTTTTTGTTCATCACACTAAGGAATAGAGTATTTGCATGTTAGAATTAGATTCCAGCATCTCATTCGCATCTCATATAGTCATAGGATGAGTGGCGGAGCCAGGGGTTTTACTATGCAGGGGAGAGCCAAGTGGGGTCCAGGGGGGGCAGCCCCCCCTCAACTTTGAAAGTTTGGCCCAATGACCATACAGTATGAGCCACGTACATCACTCTCAACACTCTCAGAGACCACTGACCATATAGATGTTCGGCCCATCCCTAGGTGGACTTACAGATCAAAAATAAGCCTCAGTTATTTCTAACCTTTGGATCTGAGTACCCCAAACAATGTTCAATTCAACGGTTAAAGTTATTCCCATAAAAAGAGTCCAATTAAACAGTTAGAAATAAAGAATCAAGCTGATTTTTGGTCTGTAAGACTTAAAAAAAAAAATTGGTCTTTAAGTCCACCTAAAGATGGGTCGAACATCCATGCAATTAGTGGTCTCTAAGAATGTGCCATGTAGCTCATACCATGGTTCATCATCAACATTGACGCAAACCCTTAGAACCACCCCCCCACCCTAGGGCTGGCAATGGATCAGATCAAACCCAAGATCCGATTCGAAAAAATCAGGTCTAGAACTTTATTTTTCGTTATTGGATCGACCTTGTTCCGATCCGATAAAGATCCGATATCTATATTATATATAATATATATTATATTAATTGCATATATGTATTTAAATATTTGCCTAATGTGATTATACATGTATATATATATATATATATATATATATATATATATATATATATATATTATTATATACATATGGGATCGTATCGGACCCGGAACCGATCTAATCATATCGGATCGGTTCCGGAACTAAATTTTATTGATCTAATCGAGTCCGGATCAATTGGATTTCTTATCAGATCGGTACCGAATCAGTACAAATCCGACTCGAACCCGATCCATTGCCCCCCCCCTGGATATTCACAACAAAAATCAGCCTGAATTCTCGAGCCATTAGATTTTAGTACTTTTTAAGGCATGACTCTAGTCGTTGGATTAATAAAAAATTGGGTACTAAATCCAACGGCTAGAAATCATCAAACAAGCTGAATTTTAGTATGTACCAAAGGATAGGCAACATCCATGTGGTCAGTGGGCCCATCTGCCCCACTTTGATGGTCGCTTGCCGCCTTGCCCGCCTGGAACAAAATCCTGGCTTCGCCACTGCGTAGGACCTTAGAGAGTCGTTGTTAGTGCATGTCCACACATAATGGTAGGAGTTACCGACCCACTATAGACAACAGTCAAATCACCCGAGCTCTTGAAGCTCTTAACCATCGTCTGGCAAGCATTGTTGCAAGAATTGAGGAATGGAAGCATGCCACTAATACCAGTCTAACCAATTTAAAAGCTTCTCTCCAAAATAACCCTGAGGAATTAAACGAGGAAGAGTCTCGTAATTTAGGTCGAGGTTGAGGGCGAGGGCATGTTCACCAACCCCTTGGTGAATATCAAGACACTTATGATCCCGATGACCAAATCCTGCGAATGGTCAAGATCGAGGCCCTTAGCTTTGATGGTTGATTGGACCCAAAGGCTTTCCTCGATTGGTTGTAACTTGTAAGACATGGACCACTATTTTGAGTGGTATGAAATGTCTTAAGGTCTTAGAGTTGGGTTTGCCAAGATGAAATTAAAACGAACCAAACTTTTTATTGGACCAATGTTGAGTGTAGAATCGAAAGAAGTGGTGAGGACCCCAGTGTTCAGTGTACTGAAATGAAAGAAGTCCTCAAGGAAAAATACCTACCCCTAAGTTATCACGAAAAACTCCTAGATAATCGCAATCCCTTCGCTAGGGATCTATGTCTGTCGCTGATTACATCGTGAAATTCTATAAATATATGATGCGATGCAATGTCAGAGAAGATCCTCTCATGAGCCTATCCGGATCTAGAATGGGTCTCCGATGGGAGCTCCAAAGAGAGCTCATCTCTCATGACACCATTCGTTGAAGCACACCTATCAGGTGGCTCAAGAATTAGAGCGATATCTGAAACCGCAGTTTGACAGGCGATTCGGTTCCAGCAACCCGATGGTTAAGTCCCCTCCCTTGGGAGCAAAACCTAATGTTGACAGTCAGCCTTTTAGAGTCAATTCTAGCACTCCTTCCAGTCTTCAGCTCAACAAAGGAAAAGGAGTGGTCGGTGGAACTTCGAGAGGAAGTGAACAAAATCATTGTTATAGATGCCAAGGTTTTGGACACTGTAGCCCAATATCCCCAAAAGAATTCATTAAGGCTTTGTTGACTGATGGCACAAAAGTGGATGACTAGGAGACTTTGAAAAAGAAAGCCATGATCATGAGTTCAGTCCCATGACAAGGACGGTGATGATGTAGTTAACTCATGTCTAGTAGTTGTTAGGTGCGCCCTAGCCCAGATCAAAGAAAATGATGATTGACATAGAAATTCCATTGTCCACACATACGCCAAGTGTGTCGAGAAGAGTTGTAAGACCATCATTGATAGTGAGAGTTGCACCAACGTGGTCTTGTCTAGCACTACTGTCTGTTTAAGATTGACGCCCATAACCCACCCACAGCCATATCGAGTCGCATTGGGTTGATACATCATCCAATCCAATTTCTTAGAGGTGCCAAGGTCTCATTCAGTTTTCTTGCTAAAAGGACGTCTTGTGGTGTGTTGTACTACCTATGGATGTAGGTCAATTCTGGGTAGGCCTTGGTTATATAATTAAACACATGTTCTCTTATATATAAAGGCAAGAGGATCAAACAAAATCCTCTCCCACCCAAGAACATCACTGAGAGGATAGAAGATATGAAAAATGGTGAGATTAGTAAAGGAACCAAATCAAAATCTCCCCACATCATCAGTGCGAAGGAATTTGAGAGAGAGACAAAGAATGAGTCTGTTGTCTTTGTCCTTCTAGCCAAGGAAACTTCTCCTGAGTCGAATATTGAGCTACTAGCAGATGTGGTCCTTGTTTCGGAAGTTTCAAGATGTTTTTCCTGACGATTTGCCAGACGAGCACCCTTCGATGCGGTCATTCAGCATCCTATCGATCTAGTCCCCGGAGCGACTCCACCCCAAACTCCCACACTACCGAATGAACCCCACGGAGCATGTTGAGTTGAAGAAGCATTTTGATGACCTTCTCATAAAGGAGTTTGTTCGAGAGAGCATGAGCCCTTGTGTCGTTCCTACACTTCTTACTACAAAAGACAGATCTTAGAGAATGTACATAGATAGCAAAGCCATCAACAAGATTAAGATCAAATATCGGTTCCCTTTACCCAGACTTGACAATATGTTGGACAAGATGATCGGTGCCACGATCAATTCAAAGATAGACCTTAAGAGTAGTTAACATCATATTCATATTCGTTTTGGAGATGAATGGAAAACTACCCTCAATACAAAGAATGGTCTGTACGAGTAGTTAGTCATGCCCTTTAGATTGACCAATGCCCGAGTACTTTCATGAGGTTTATGACACAGGTACTAAGGCCATTTATGGGCAAGTTCCTGGTTGTGTACTTCAACGACATCTTGATTTATAGTACCTACAAGGAACAACACCTAGATCACTTGAAGCAGGTTTGTCAGGTCTTGAGAAAAGAAAACATATTCGCGAATCTTAAGAAGTGTTCGTTCATGTCCCGTCAAGTCATCTTTTTAGGGTTCATTGTCTCTTTTAAAAGAATGTTTGTAAACCCCTGAAAGATCAAAGCCATTGTGAACTGGCCTGAACTGAAGAACATTCATGAGGTCCATAGCTTCCACGGATTAGCTACATTCTATCAACAGTTCATTCCTAGGTTTAGTTCCATCATGGCCCCTATCACAAATTGTATAAAAAGGGGGGTGATGAGGACATCAGGACGTTACACACTAGAGTGTACCAGAGGAGGAGGAGAACTGGACCCATTCCTTTAGCATAGCAAAGGAACCTCCTTCTCGTACTCTTAAGTTCGCTTATGCTCACCTTACCATCGAAAACAGGGGAAACAAGCACCTCCTCAAAAAAACGTATAAACTCTGTCATTGTACTTTGATGACTTCTATGTGGGCCCCAGTTCAAGTTCTCCATAATCGTGGGAGCGGAAGGCCCCACATGCATGGCATCTTTAAGTCTCCACATTGGAAAGGTGCATGTAGGTTGTATTTGAGAAGTTATTTGATAGTTTTATTTGCTCTATAAAGTTAGTTTTATTTTTTTGTTGTTTTGGGTGTCTAAGCAAAAAAACAAAGTGATGGGGCACATTGTAATTTTGCTTAGATGTTTAAGTGGCCGTATTTTTTTAAGCCATTGGATCTTATTAGTTTATTTGAATGGTCTAGATTAGATTAGGTCTTTATCTCTGTAGTCAAGGCGCACTAAGGCGCGCGCCTGAGTCGCAAGGCGCACCTAAGGCGCCTTGAAATGGTCAAGGCGAGGCGCCTTAAGATCAAGGCGCACCTCACTAAAATAATTGTTTTTTTTTTTAAATATTAAAAAAATATATTAAAAAAAAAAATCCTTATTCCTAATATAACCCCCAAATCCCTTAACTAATTTTCTTTTATTTTTTGAATTTTTTTTACTTGGGGGTGTTTCGGTGATTCAACATTTTAACATTTCAACTTGTGAAAGAAAAAAATTGATGATGGTGTACATCATAAAAGTTGATAACTGACCAACAGTGTGAGCCACGTGGCATACTATTAGAGGCTATTGACCGTATGCATGTTTGGCCTATCTCTAGATGGGCTTACAGGACAAAAATGGGTATGATTAGTGATTCCTAACCTTTGAATCTGAGTACCCCAATAAATGCTAGAAATCCACAGTTGAAAATAATCAATGAAAAAGACTAATACAACGAACATAAATTACTAATCAGGACAAATTTTGGTATGTAAGTCCAACTAGGGATGGGCAAATTTTATGGCTTTTTGATTACTTGTTTTGTATTTAGATAATGACAATGTTAACTAGAACCTATGATACTCGAATAACTGTACCCCTCATCGTACCAGTGCTGACATGGATACATATATGGTACCGACACGTATTCCGGACATATCCATCATATATGCTGATATTTCTTAAAAAAATAAAATTTAAGTAATAAATGAACGCACTAGATGTGTCGTTTTCTGGTAAATTTTTTAAAAATAATAGAAAAATGTCAAGTTCTTTATATTATATTTATGTGGCCTAATGATTATTTGTTTTGTTATTTTATGATGTTATTTTTCTTATTTTTTAATATTTTTTATTATAATTTTTAATATTGCGCCTCGTTTCAGTCAGGCGTGCGCCTCACCTTGCACCTCAGGCTCCAGGGGTCCTAGCGCCTTAAGTGCGCCTTGCGCCCTTAACTACCTTGGTCTTTATTATTCCTATAAAAGCTATCATTCATGTAATTTTCATTATGAACAAAGAAATAGAAAAGCTCACTTTTGTGAAATCTCCTGTGAAAGGAAATCTAGTGTGAAGCCAAAGGTACTTCTCTCTTCTCTCTTTCTCCTCTATGATTCTCTTATCTAACTGTTATTTCTATTTGATCAGTTTTTGACCTAGAAAACCTAACCGTACACCCCAAACACTAACCCTAGCTCTCTCCACCCCTAATGCCCAAACCATGGCTGTAACCCTTTCCCCAATACCTAACCTTGTGGCACCCCTTCCCCTACCCTATAGAGCCTTGTGGCAAGCACAGTAGACCTTACTATAGCCTATGACAATACCATAAATCCTCTTCTCCTTTTCAAAATTAAAATATAACATGTTCTCCCTTTTGCCTGTAGCCCATTTGGACCCCAAATTTTCATATGTAACATCTAGAACTCCAATTAAACCCTGTTGAGCCTAATTTATTTATTAAATATTGGGTACTAGACTTGTTGAATCTAAAAGTGTTGATCGAACCCTAGTCTAGTGGAAGTCTTTACTTCCATTGGACCCTTCAATCGATAATTGGAGGTTTTACACTGTTGAATTGTGATTTTTGCCTTAAAACAATTAAATTAATTATTTGCTAGCATATCAAAATATTTGTAGAAGGTTCTTAGACCATGGTAATTTTCTTTGATCTCGGCTCATCATTTAGGCTAGTTTTCACAGTGTGCTTGTGAGCCGGAGCCCGACCTTCCTACCACATCAAAAGGGGAAAAACACATCTCATTGTGGGAGCACCATAAAACAATGCATAAACCTCAATTTCTGCATCAAATCACGTCCAATATGCACAAACCAAGTATCTATACACCCCGAACAACAAGTTGCTCCTTTTAAATGGAGAAAGTGAAAATTCGAGAGGTTGTAAAGGGCTAATAGAGAAGTGTGTTTCCAGACAATGATGAACTATAGGAGGAAAAGTGCACGAAGTTACAATTGAAGGGAATCACTTTGAAATTTGTCTCTTTAGAAATGGTGACGAATTTGGAATCTAAGCCGCATATGCACCTTAATGAACTTGCCAGATTAGAGTATAAGACAAAAGTGCATATTGACCACTGATGTCTTGTCCCGTTCCCACATTGGGAAAAACTATAAAGACAATGTATGGTGTGACATAGTCCCAATGGAAGCATGTCGCTTTGTCTTGGGACATCCTTGGAAGTGCATCATAAAGCTATCCACAACCCAAATCAAAACACATATATGGTTGCTTATGGAGGAGGGAAAATCACTCTTGTACCCTCGAAAGAGCTTCCCAAATAGAAAAGTAGAAGAGCAACAAAAGTTACGTGTGCATTGGGTATAACTTGCACGAAGTGATATCCCTGAGGATTTGGCATGTCATGGTGAAACTTAATGGCTAAAAAAGCAAAAGGAGTTGCTAGAAAAAGACATCATGAGGGCAAGAGATTCTCGAATGGCCAGTGTGAGGAAATGATCACCGAAGGGCACCCATCCCGACCAATGTTGTCGAAGAAACCTCTCCCAATCAATATGATTGCCTAGGATCCTTGGAGTTTTGGAGAAAAACCTTCCAGTTCATAACATGGATTGGACATTATTTCAACACGTTTGGATTGAATAGAAAGATTATTCCATCTCCTACGAAAGTAGACCCAACGATTTCAAGCCTCAATTTCCCAATTCCCCATTTATTAAGTTAGAGAGTTAACTAGTTAAACATTTCAAGCCATGGAATGCTTCAAAGGAGATGAGAAGGAAAAATAAACTACATTGCAAACCACTGAGGAATAGCTTCAACCCCACCCTAAGTGAATGGGCATCTCAAACAAATTGCATAACTAATATCACAAAAATCATCAAAGATCATGTTGTAGCTTGCCTAAAATAAATTTCATGCTCTTGCCTTTCCAGCAAAAAAAAATGGAAAATGAGGATATGGAATATAGACAAAAAGATAGAAAAAGAAAACCTAAGGAGTGCTTTCAACTGCAGACATCAGATGGTTCTTCTCTCTAAATCTAACAAAGTTACCAATTTGAACAAGTTTACTAGCAAGAGTAAACTAATTTTAATATGTGCAAGCGCATATGCTATAGTCAAACGATCACATGAATAGATCCCAACAAATTACTGGAACAAATGAATCCATGGTATAAAGCCTGCCTGTTGCTTGAAAATGCTAAGCTTACTGCTGGCATAACGAGGTGACAGCACACAAATGACAGATGAATGCTTGAAAAACTTCCGAGTTTCTTCATCATGAGTTTGCATCATTCCTGCCTGCACCCAGAGCCACATCATATTAAGATTGAGAATGTGTAACCTCAATTAATGGGGAAAAAAAAACAAGAAGAAAAATGATACCTAAATGTCTAATTACATTTTTTATCTCTGTTATTTCCCTGTTTTCTTGTTTACTTATATTTAAAGTAATCATGTGTTTAAAGTTTTCTTGTAATATGCAGGTGTTACTATTTATGGTATTGACGTATTTAAAATTTCCGTTTGTAACAAAAAATGTAAAGTAATCATGTGTTCAAAGTTTTCTTGTATTGTGCAGGTATTACTATTTAAAGTGTTGATGTATTTATAATTTCCTCTTGTGATAGAAAATGCAAGTCATACAATGACCATGTTTTCCAAACATGACATCGAAACCAATACCCTTCAATTATAATCAGGAAATGCAATATAGGTTTCTCGCAGAGAAAACATATAAAAATCCTATTCTTCTCAAGTCTCTATGTACGATTGTATACAAAATCATGGAGATTGCTTTTACTAAATCAATATTTCAGTTTTTAATTGAAGAATGGACAATTGTTGTCCAATTAAACAAGTTGATCAAATCGAGAATAGAATGATAAGCAAAACAAAATCTTCACAACATAGTTCTCTACGCAAGCAAATTAACAAAATCAGAGGACCTTTACTTCTTCTAAAAACACTAAAAGTTTCACCAAAAAGGACCATAGTAAAAGCCAGAATTGAGGAAACAATTTCAGAACAATCAGAAACCAAAACATAAATCCCGTTAGTTAAACTTCTTACCGTATTGATGAAGAATTTATTGTGGGAAGTCTTATCATCCCAAACCAACATGAGCACTCGTACTCCTTCTTCCGATTTATACTTAAGCAGATCACCAAGAGTCAGATCGCCACCGCGGGGCAACGGCCTGGTCGGTTCTCTAATCAGCCTCACCTTATGGTAAATAGACCAACCAACAATATAAATCATGTGATGAGCCTCCGATATGGCATGACAAATATCTTCCCAGCACTTCTCATGCTGATAAACCCTCCCCTCCTCCAATTTAATCTCCGGTAGCATTCCATCGGGAACGTGAGCGTCCTGATAAAGTGTCACTAGCCCTCCTTTCCTGAGCGGAAAATAAGTGTTCCGAACACCCAAATGCTCCGGATCCCCCGCAATGCCCTGCTTATACAACGGATTTTCTTCAGCCGGCGTAAACTTCATTTCAAGATGAAGAGCCGAATCCGGCTTCGGCGGCTTCCCATACGAATCGATCACTGGAAACCACTCACTAATAAAAATTCCAGACCTGATTTTCTGAGCAGGAATCGAAACGATTCCGATAAGTTGAGCGCCGAACATATCATTATCCTTCACCTGAAACTCAACGTGGGATACTGGGTGAGCGAGCGGGATTTTGAAGCGTTCGTTCCAGGTAGGATTTTGAGAGTTAGGTAAAACTCGAGTCCGAGCGACGGTAGCACCGGAGAGGCAGACAGTGACGTAAGGGTCGCTAGTGATAATTTTCCGGTGGGGATGAGACTTCCGCTCAGGCTCACCAGAGGCGCAAGGAACTCGGCAGGTGTCGCAGGCAGTGAAGCAACGGCGGAAACGCTCGGAAACTAAATCCATGTTTGGTAAGCTTCGAGCTGCGATAATTTTCAAATCAAGGTCTCCATGAAGGAAGATTATCTGGTCTGAAGAAGAATTGTCCGCCATGGAACCTGAGCTGTCAAGATCTCCGTTCGAATCAGAAACCGCGAGAGTTGCAGAGACTAGAATCTACAGAGAAGATAAGGCACCGAAGAAGAAAAGCACATTATGGTTGCTTGATTCCGACTGGTTCGATTCGAATGCTTCTAAGTTTGCTTGTAACAGAGACCATAGAGCATCCGCCATGTGAGACAGATTTAATTGTTTATTGATATTACATTTACAATTAAGCTGTTTCGTTGCTGTCCGCCTTAGGAAGACGTTACACTATTGTATCATCCTCGGGATCATTCAATACAAATCGCGAGGACCATCGTACGGTTTGGTCCCTATGAAAGAAAGACGGTCCCCTGATGTGATACCACCATTTTTCTTGTTAAAAGTAAAGAAAGGCACAAGAGGAAAGATAATGCCAAAAAGAAGTAATTAAGCCAGTGGAAAGTTTGCCCTTGCATCCGTAATATCACGTTATCAACGTCAGTTACCGTCCATGGGGAAAAATTTTAGATGCTGAGGACCCTACATAGCTCTTTTTTGGGCCCACTAAGCCCACCCACATTCCATCAATCTCTGGTTTTCTCTAGCCATATATTTCATCACTTTTTAGACGTTGGATTTAAGCGTATTTTTTCCGAGTAAAACTTCGATGACTGGGGCCTATCATCGAAAAAGATGACAGAGCAACAGATGATGGCACGTGGATATTGTACCGGCAGACCACCTAGGCTTCACCGCCCACATACACAGGTAAGTGTTTTGGCAAAAAAAAAAACACTGACGTACTCACTTGGGGGTACGTGTGTGGTGAGGCCGAGGTGGTCAGTCCGTACAAATCCACGTGCCGAGATCTGCTGCCCTGTCATCTCCTTCGATGACAGGGCCTGGTCATGAAAGTTTTATATTCCGTACTTAACGCCAACGGCTAGAAATGATCAATCAAGCTGATTTTTGGCATTTATATCCAGGTGACCTATACATAGTCACGACTTTATTGGTATTAGACACTTCTTATGTACAACATCGTTGGGCACTACAATTATCCTTTTGTTAATGCCCCTTTATATAGTCTCTACATTAAAACGGAAATGAAAGCCAACAACGGGACGGCCCTGTCCGTTACACCGGTGTACCATTGTTCAGTTCAATCTTCAACGTGCCCACCTTTCGCTGATTGTGGAGTGTCAATGAAGCCGCTGACAATCAGAGAGTTCTTGGCGCGTGAATTTTGTACAGTGAAACCACCACAGTCGGACCAAACACGTACCCAGGTGAGTTTTTTTAAGATTTCTTTTTCAATTCACTTGGGTAGTTGACAAAAAAACAATCGGGTACGTGCGGAGAACTCTGTATTGTCAGCGCCGGACTCTTGAACGGGGTCACAAACTAAGAGATCTCGTCAAACAGAAAATTGATCAAATGGAATTCAGTGGGTTCACAAGTAAGGTTGTAACTTTCCGTTTCAACTGTTTCGACGATGTGTAGACAAGAAAAAAATGGTCTATGGATTGAATAGCTCTGATTATTGGATCGTATTGATTTGTGACCTGGGAGATGGCTTGGCATTGGGGGAGACAAGATGAATGACGGTCTTGATCTGTCCATATGTGCTTAACTACATGTGTATCATTTTAATTGTCAAATGGATTCAAAATCTAGATCAGATGATCTAATCCATATGGTAAATCACATTCTTTTGCTTCATCGTGGTTAACGATTTGAGAAAAAATATCCATTTACCCATTGATCTGGATCGGCAAGATCGGATCAGATTGAAACGCTTTGGTTTATCAAATATGGTTTTCATTAAAGGCATACACTCTGTCTCACCGTGGAGTAGGTAAGGAAATGCCCCCACGAAGGTGGTTGGTGTGGGACACCAATCTTTTGTGGACTATAGGAAGGCACGTGGCAAACAAAGCAGCAGGCACGTTGCATTCGTGTGCCTAGTTTTCCTCTACTTTACAACGAATTTGACTTCAGAGTTATCAACAACGATCTTTTGGTATTTTGATGTGGCAGACGAGCTGTGGTCCGTGGACAGTCGGATCTGATCAGGGATATGGTTTTAATATTTTAAAATGATAATCATACCCTTCAAGATTTTTCGTCTTTCTTTCCAGTTTCCAGTTTCCAGTTTCCAGTTTCACAACCCCCAACCTGTGTTCTCCACGTCTGGTTTTTTTTGGACAAATTTAGTCTGCAACTGTTTACAGACTTTAAAGTATCCAAACATCGTATCCACCGTTGAATGCTCTCTGAAAAATGTGTTTTTAATTTATAAAGTTTTTTGATCCTGCAACTTTTTAATCCACGTCCTGCCACTTAAAAGCACCACCTGTCACGGTGGCCATTAACTGTAGCTGCTATTTCTCCACTGTTACAGGTAACTACAGTTAAGAGCGACCTTAACCCCAGGACAAGTGGTGCTCAACTATAAATGGTACGTAACATAAGGGAGGAGGTCTGAATCCGTTATAACGACCATTATTTTCATTATAACGGCCGTTTTTTTAAACCATGAATCCAACTTTGCATACTTCTCAAGTCTGCAAGCGTATGCATATTAGACTTGTCCATTTCAATCGGTCTAGAATGGGAACGAAGGAGCGAGAGGTGGTAGAGTGGGGAAGAGATTTTTTTGTCATGGGCAAAAAAGTCATTAATTTTTTTTGTGGATTGTTGTCTCCACGTGGAAGATAATTCAAATCCTCGCCCAATGGAGAGCACACACCTGATCATCCGTGTCCATCCAGATAATGAGACTTCCATTTTTTTACAAAATGGGATGATTCATCTGATGCAATATTCCAAGACTAAAGACATTTTGTCTTTTTGTTGTTGGTAGTTGGTACCTATCTCTACTCTTACGACAGTAAACCAAGAAGGGCCTTTATCCATGAGTAAAACTTGTGTCACTAGATGTTGTGACGGAAGCCGGTCACAGCACTCAATACGAACCACGTGGCACACTATCAGAGGACAATGACCATATGGATGTTTGGCCTGTCCCACGGAGGACCTATAAACCAAAAATCAGCCTGATTAGTGATTTACAACCTTGGAGTTTTGCACCCAAATAACGCTCAAATTCCTACCATTAAAATCAACCTGTGAAAATAACTTCAATAGAATCGGTTAGAAATCATTAATCAAGCTGATTGTTTGTGTACCGGTCCATCGAGGGATTGGCCAAACATCCATACGGTCATCGTCCTCTAATAATATTCCACGTGGCTCGTATCGAATGCTGTGACTGGCTACCGTCACAACATCTTGTGCCACAAATTTTACTCTTTATCCATTAACTAGGGTAACGCCACGTCCAATGCATGTACACATTACACGTGGTATTACTTTATTTGTAACAAACACTTAGAGATCACTGACCGTATCGATATTTGGCCCATCTTTAGGTGGACCTACATGCAAAAAAATCAGCTTGATTAGTGATTTTTAGGGATTTGATTGAAGCTATTTTCTTCGGTTGACTTTTAACTGTAGATTTTGAGTATTGTTGGGGGTGCTCAAATCCGAAGGTTTGAAATCACTGATCAGGCTGATATGTGGTATATAGGTACACCTAGGGATGGGACAACACATCCATACGGTCTGTTGTCTCAAAGAGTGCGCCACATGGCTTATACTATGGTCCCTAAACATCATTGATGAGAGACTTAGGCGTGCTGAACAACCCGTGTGAAGCCCTGTGGACGGCAACACCGGTTATTGCTTTATATGCGGCTGACCCATTAAGCTGTGAGCCCATCTCTATGTCATCATCGTGTCTCTTTTGCATCCTTCCTAAAAGATCTTCATGGTGCGAGCGAAGCCGATCACAGCCTACAATACAAGCCACACGGCACACTTTGAGTGGATGCTGACCATATGGATATTTGGCCAATCACAAGGTGGACCTATAAACCAAAAATAAACCTGATTTGTTATTTCTAAACGTTGGATTGAAGATATTTTAATGGGTTGATTTTAACCGTATTAATTTGAGAATTATTGATCAGCGTTATTTGGATACAAAGATTCAAAGGTTATAAATCACTAATCAGGCTGATTTTTGGTTTGCAGGTCCACCGAGGGACTGGCCAAACATCTATACGGTCAGCACCCTCTAATAGTATGCCACATGGCTCCTATTGTGGGCTATGATCAGCTTCGCTCACAGTATGGTGTGAGCGAAGGTTTTTTTTTTGTTGGTATTGGTGTGAGCGAAGGTTTACTCAAAGAAACCAACCGTTTCTCTTCCCAACTACCCATAAATTAGTTCCACTGATATTTATTATCTAATATTTTTTTATTTAAATATAAAATTGATATTTATAACTTTATATTGATTTAAGATTCTTATAATTACTTTAAAAAAATTATTTTTCCACGTGGCGTTTTTGGAGGGGTGACTTCAAACTTTGAATTCCGGGGACAACAAACTCTTTCTCATTGAAGTCTCCCCACCCAAAATGACTGACAAGTACCCCAATCCCTTAACTCAACCCTGGTTAAGCCCTTGGTTAGTGGTCAAAAAGGGGTACTGGTCACACATTTTGGGTGGGGAGAGTTTGAAGTCCCCCAGGGCAGCGAAAATTTTCTCTCATTCTAGGACCATTAATCGTGACTTTATTGGATCAATTAATTGGGGGAAATCTGACTATAGTTATTTGTGGGGCCACATGCTATCGAAGCACTGGCGAGTAAAACTTGTGTCACAAGATGTTGTGATGGAAGCCGGTCACAGCATTCAACGCGAGCCACGTGGCATACTATTAAAAGACGATGACCGTATAGATGTTTGGCCAGTCCCTCGGTGGACCGGTACACAAAAAATCAGCTTGATTAGTGATTTCTAACCGATTCGGTTGAAGTTATTTTCATGGGTTGATTTTAACGGTATGAATCTGAGCATTATTGAGAGTTATTTGGGTGCAAAAATCCAAAGGTTTTAAATAACTCTGATTTTTGGTTTGTAGGTCCACCGAGGGACTGTCTAAACATCCATACGGTCAGCGCCCTCTGATCGTGTGTCACGTGGCTCGTATTGAGTGCTGTGACCGGCTTCCGTCACAACATCTTGTGACACAAGTTTTACTCAGCACTGGCCCATTGGGTAGTCATGATACATGTGCATCACAGCCTGTGCACCAATTTGTGACACCGGTGGTCCTTATACACGCATAACAATGGGTGGTCCTGACATATGGGCGTCACGGCTTGTGCACAGAGCACCAACTTGGGGACAACTTCAGAGTTCAGATTCGGAGGGTCAATCTAATAATGACACCGACCCCGCTACAAGAATAAAATTTTGCCTGTCATCAAGGCCGCGTGGAACACTCTTAGAGGACTCTGACCGTATGGATGTTTGGCCAATCATTAGGAGGAACTACAAACCAAAAATCAGCCTGATTAGTGATTTCTAGGCGTTGGATTGGAATTGTTTTCATGGGTTGATTTTAACCGTGTGAAATTTGAGCATTATTGACCATTATTTGAGGTACAAAGATCCAAAGGTTTGAAATCACAAATGAAGATGCATTTTTGTTTGTAAGTCCATATAGGGATTGGAAAAACATTCATACCGTAAGAGTCCTCTAAGAGCATGCCACGTGGCTCTTATTGCATCCTGTCATCGGCCTTGATGAGAGGGACCTGTCATCAAAGTCTTACTCCCGCTACAACATTTTTCTCCATCCACATTTATTTATACTTTATTAAATACTTATTGGACCCACCATACACGTGTGACGTGTACACGTGATGATTAGATGCACACTTAATGGAAAAAGATGAAACAAGGTGTGCCTCAAACTTTTTGGCACGCGGAAGCTCGATCTTTGTTACTCACAGCTGTCATCTGGGCCCATTAACCGCATGGATGTCAACTTTACCCCAGCCCTTGGTGGATATACACACCAAAAATCACCCTGACTGGTAATCTCTAACCGTAAGATTTTAGTACTTTTCAAGGCGTGTTAATAGCCGTTGAATTCAACCATATTTTTGAGTACTAAAACCAACGGCTAAAAATCATCAAACAATCTGATTTTTGGTACAAATATCAACTAAGGGTTAGGCTAAATATCCATGCGGTCGGTGCGCCGAGACGGCAGCTGTGAGAAACAAAAATGTACTTCAGCATTTGAAAATATCCCTAGTTGCCAAGTTTGCGAATATTTCGCGAACAATTCAAAAATTCAGAATTATTCGTGAATAATTAAGGTAATGTGTTTAAAACGTGTTTTATTCGGCTAGACGATTAATTCGGTCCATTAATTCGGCTTGAAAATAGAATAAAAAATAATAATAAAAAGGGAAAAAATAAAAAACCCTAATTTCATTCTTGAATTCACGTTCCTCATCGTCTCTACCCTAATGCATGGGGCATCCAAAGTTGTCTCAATAGATATAAATATTTAGTATATTATTATAAGGTGCACATGAGATGCTTGTAAAAGGCCACAGTGAGTTTCAAGGAATATTTAAATATAAAATTTTCAATAAGAAGGTTTTTTTTAATCTTTTTACAAAGAGGAAACCTGAGGTGTTGGTCACTAATACTTAGTCTCGAGATCTCCTTAGTCTCATGTGTTTGTTATGTTAAATATTTTTAGGTCCACTGATTTCATGAATGTTAGATTCATTCCTTGTGAACTTACAAGCCAAAAACTAGCCTGATGGGTAATTTGTAGTCGTTGGATTTTAGAATTTTTTTTTCATTACAGGCTTCATGAACAATCCCATGGGTGGAAAATAACATTGGATCCAATGTCCGAATTTTTAACATCGAATTTTTGGATCATAGCCGAATGAAACACGAATGAATGCAGTCGCGAACTTTTACTGTTCTTCGCATTTTTGACCGAATTTTTATCGACGAATTTTTAGACTATAACCAAATTATACTCGAACTTTTCCTGTCTCGAACTTTTCCCGTATCCGAACTTAACAACAAGTGGTATACCTATTACATCACAACCCACTTATTTTATTAGAATTAGAGCATCTCCAAGAGGGCTCCCTATTTTTGGGAGTAAAACTTAGTTGAATGCCCACGATTATCGCCCACAATATAAGCCACGTGGCACACTTTTAGAGGATACTGACCTTATGGATGTTGGCCAATCCCTATATGAGCCTACAAACCAAAAATCAACCTGATTATCGATTTCAAACCTTTGGATCCTTGTACATCAAATCCCTATGGTTGAAATCGACCCATGAGAATGACACCAATCCAACGCTCAGAAATCACTAATCAGATTAATTTTTGAAAAAGAATAAATATTTTGAAAAGATTAAAAGGAAAATAAGCAAAAGTGGGACCTTGTTAATAGTTTGGCGAGCTTCTTGGCTCCCTACACACCGGGAGCGTGTTGAGGAGCGCCTAAAGTGGCCATTCAACTGACGAGGCTGTCCGAGCTACTTTTGTAGCCAACGAGCTTAAAACTTGTGTCACAAGATGTTGTGACAGAAGCTGGTCACAGCACTCAATACGAGCCACGTGGCACATGATCAGATGGCGCTGACCGTATGGATGTTTGGCCAGTCCCTCGGTGGACCTACAAACCAAAAATCAGCCTGATTAGTGATTTACAACCTTGGGATTTTTGCACCCAAATAACGCTCAATAATGCTCAAATTCCTACTGTTATACACAACCCATGAAAATAACTTCAATCGAATTGGTTAGAAATCACTAATCAAGCTGATTTTTTGTGTACCAGTCCACCGAGGGACTAGCCAAACATCCATACGGCCATTGTTCTCTAATAATATGCCACATGGCTCGTATTGAATGCTGTGACTAACCGGATTCCGTCGCAACATATTGTGACACAAGTTTTGCTCCCCTACTCTGGCTCTTGGAAATGCTCTTAGGACTACATATGTGATTGTAGTATTACATAGGGGCTTTTTGGAAGTAGAAGCAAAATTAGAAAGTTTCAACGGAAAATTTTCGAAAGGAACCTAAGTTTAATGGTATTTTTCAAAAAGAACCGTATTTTTAAAAATTTGTCAAAACAAACCTAAGACGTTGAATCGTTCGGCGTATCTTCACGAAAGAAAGAAAATGGCAATTTTGCCCTCGCCATTCGCCATACTGTACAGCAAGGGTTATTAATTGTCTAAACTGTTTCATATGCGGAAGCAGCATTATTGGTAGTCGCCGCTGCCATCTGGGCTCATTGACTGCATGGATGTTTATCCCACCCCTTGGTGGATATACAGACCAAAAATCACCTTGATTGATAATCTATAACCATTAGATTTTAACACTTTTTAGCACTTTTTGAGGTGCTCTTATAGCCGTTGAATGCAACCATTTTTCGAGTACTAAAACCAACGGCTAAAAATCATTAAACAAGCTGATTTTTTGTATGAATGTCTATTAAGGGGTGGGATAAACATTCATGCGGTCAGTGCGCCCAGATGGCAGTGGTGACTACCAAAAATGCCGCTTCAGCAAATGAAAAGATCCCAGGTATACCTTGTTACATCACGACCCAAATGAAAAGATCCCAGGCATATTCAATTACAAACCGCCAAACTGTATGGCGATCTGTAAATTGGAACGCCATACAGTTAGGCGATTTTCTAAGTGATACGCCAAACTGTTTGGCGTATCTTTGCACTGTCGTAAGTACAGCCACGTTGGCAATTTAATAAGGGCAATTCTGGCATCTTGAACTTTCGTAAGAGTCCTCCCAACGGTTTGGCGTTCTAAGTTTGTTTTGACAAATTTCCAAAAATATCCTAAAACTTGGGTTCGTTTCGAAAATTTTCTGAAGTTTCAACTCAGTGAACAGTTTGAAAGACCAACTGGAGGGGTGAATCTGTAAATTGAAGCAAGTCAAGGCACAAATAGTATGGGGAGTCAGGTTTTTGTTGGAAGGGGACAAGGGGGCGAGCGACTGTCAAAGTGGAGCCTATCAAAGTCGTTTTCATGGATTGATTTTTAACCGTAGATTTGAGCATCATTTAGGATATAAAGATCCAAAGGTTTGAAATCACTAATCAGACTAATTTTTGGTTTGTAGGTCCACTTAGGATGGGCCAAACATCCATACATCCAATAGTCTCTAAAAATCTGCCATGTGGTTCATATTGTGGCTAAGGCTGTCAACGGCTATTAAACGAATCAAATATACTTATATTCAAATTCGAATACTAAAAAAATTTGGTATGCGAATTTAAATCCAAAATCCAATCAATATTTGAATTCGAATTCGACTTGCTTATTGAATATCCAATTCGTCCAATAAGCAAATTGTATTCAAATGTCATTTGAAATCTATTAATTAAATTCGAAATATTATTATTTGATATTTCATGTGTTTGAATATACGACATCCGAATATTTGAATATTCGAGCCCCAACCCTAGCTATTGGCATACAAAAAAAAACAATAGGGAGAATACTCGAGTATAATTTTTTCAATCTGTATTATTATGTCTACAAAGTTTACATATCCCAATGGTAATCAACATCAAAGTTTCTATCTGTAATTTACATGAAATCTGTTAGAGAATATATATCATAGTAAGTTGTGTGAAAAATACCATATCTTTATTGGTTTATCTTATTACAAGATTAGGATAATATATTAGGATTAGATTTGATTTAGAGATTATAGGATTTTCTTCTTATTGGACTCTTGTAATGCTCTATCAATTAAGATTAAATTTGATTGAGAGATTATATGATCTATGTAATTAATCAAAAGATATTCAATAAACTCAAGTTTCTACAAAATCAAACAAAGAAAATCAATAGAGAATGAGGTAGAGAAAGAAAGAGAGGGAGGGAGGGACTAAGGGATAGAAATCATACCTTTTAAGCTTTAACAGAGCACCAAATGTTTGGGTTCTAGCAACGACCATTGTCCGTGGGTGAGGGAGTCCGAGGAGAAGGTTTGTGGCGCGAGTGGTGAGTCTTGAGGAAGAAGAAGAACCGAAGAAAAAAGGGTTTGATAGAGAGTAAGCTAGGGTCGTTGGTCGTGGTCTTCGTGGGAGTATGCTGGAGTGTGAGAGAGAGGAGGGGGTTAGCCGGTTAGGATTTTCTAGTGAAGAAGAAGAAGAAGAACTGTTGAAGAAGAGTCCGTTGAAGAGTGATTAGGGTTTTGCATTTGTGAAATAAAAAAAAAAGGAGAAAAGATTAAAAAGTCTTTAGTAAAGGGGTACTTTGCTACGTATTTTCGACTATCCATTGACAGACCTAATTTTGATCCATCGTGATGACGTCCTGTCAGCAGAGTTCTACTCCTATTTTGGAAATATTGAAATAATGGCATGGTTAGTATAAGTGGTTATCAAGGGACTATATTGAAAATAAGAATGATGGCATGGAGAGTAATTAAGTATGGTTGTATTTAAAATATAATTAATGGCATAAAAAATAATTAAGTAGTTTAATAGGATTGTTTTTCAATGACTTATAACTTTTTTTGAATATTTGCTTTAATAATGGTGAGTACAGTGAATGAATTAATAGGTATCCTATATATTTTTTCTAATAGAAAATTAATAAGTTTCTAGGTGAACGTCGTGTGATAACCCAAGGTTTAGCTTTAAAATAGTAATAGATGGATATATTTTTGCCAACAAGCTGAACCTATCTTCTATTTTTAATAGAATAAAAAACGATGATCTTAACGTGATTGTAAATAGCGTAATTGTAGAAATGCTATACATACAAGTGATTGGCCCCACTTATCAAGAGCCATTCTTATGTTTATAAAATCTCTCAAAATGCCATTTGGCACACTTTTTGGCCCCACTGACCCATGAATGTTTGGCCAACACGTTGGTGGACCTATACACCAAAAATTGGCGTGATTGGTATCCAAGCTCTTAAAGCACCCGACTAATCCCCTAAGGCACGATAGTCACCCTTCCACATGTGCCGGAGTGTACTGGGAGTGTTAATGTGGACTGAGCCACTTATTACCCTGCTATTTCCAGGGGGTGGCCCCAAGGAGAGTTGAACTCATAACCTCCGACTATTCCCTTCCCTAAGAGTTATCCTCATGGGCAGCTTCGACATTCTCCTTGCCGATCATCCTCCTCTCTCTCTCTCTCTCTCTCTCTCTCTCTCTCTCTCTCTCTCTCTCTAAAGTTCTCTACAACAGCAGCTCGAACTTCAACTGTGCCTTGAGTTACCACAATTTTCAGATTCGCTAATCTAAACTTATTTTTTGAAAATTGCCCTTTGAGCTGAAACTTTCCTATTTTACCACTTCTTCAAAAAGGCCATACAATCACTCATGTGCAACTCACGTGCCTTACACTAGTAATAGATTAAGAGATCTCATAAGCCATATTAGATACTACTAATAGAAACGCGAAATCTTTTGGAGGACTTTAGATGCACTCGATGTAAATGACTCTTGTAACCCAACATAAGGCATTTTTTTGGGCCCCACTAACTGCATGTATGTTTAGTCCACTCTTGGTGGATATGCATACCAAAAGTCAGCCTGATTGGCTTTCTTTAGCTATAAATTTAGCACTTTTTAAAGATTGATTCTAGCCATTGGATTCAAGCATGTTTTTAGGTACCAATGGCTAGAAATCATCAATCAAGCTGATTTTTAGTCTGTATTTTCACCAACGGGTGTGCTCAACATCCATGTGGTCGTGGGCCCAACAAAATCGAGCTATGTGGGACCACAAGAGTCCTCTGCATTGACTGTATAGCGAGATCTCTGCATCTAACAAATTTTCATGAGAGGGAGAGAGAGAGGGAGAGTGGGAACCATTTTCAAGAGAGATAAGTGGAGAGTATATGCTTTTGCCCTTTGTTGTTATTATTAAAGATAAAAAGAGTCTATATAAGATGGGCCCATTGGGCCTAATTTGTCAGGCCCTTTTCTCTGGGTCTCATCTAAAAATTCTCCATATGTATAGATCCATAGATGTACACCTAAATTTATATGGATGGATCGCCATCCAAAAGAATGGAATAAAATTAGATGGTTATGATGTTGATATCAAGCGGTGGAACGTGGGAGATGGGACCCATCAGATGGTAGGTGCCGTGTCCTGCACCTGCTCACAACTATGCCCTTTAAACTTTAATCTCTTTTTAGTGATTCCTTTTGTTGCTGAGCAATTCTATATCCAAAGGTTTGATTAAATAAAACTCTCAAAATGCCACGTGGACTTTTAGGGGAGCAAATATTTGCTGTTCCATGTGGACTTCAAAATTTGAAGTGGGTCCACTAACCTTTCGCCAACTTGATGTATCCCATTTGATGTCATGATTTCCAAATACTCAAATCCAACGGCCAGAAATCACGATATTAAAATACTAAATCCAACTAATATAATCACCAATTACACTTACTTTTGATCTGTAGATTCATCAAGACGTTGACCAAACATCCATAAGATCGGTGGACCTAAAGAGTGCTCCCACCTGTGCACTCAAAGGATGATCTAATGCTCTGGACCTAGAAGGATTTCGTAAGGCCGACGGCCATGGGGTAGGAAGTCTGCTTAGTTCCAGAGAGGGTCCCTCATTACCCGGAATTTTTTCTTGCTGAAGTCGTGGGGAATCGTGGGCCAAATAAAAAAATGCCACATGCACACTAAAAAGTCCAAAAAGTAACTTAACTCAAGTGAACTCATCTGACCTGAGTTAATGAGATATTTTGGTGTGCACGTGGCATCTTTTTATTCGACCCACAACGCCAACTAGACGAGCAAAAAAAAAATTCCTCCCCACCCCAGCTAGAATTGTGTACCGGTAAAAACAAGATTGAATGCTCGACGGTCTCCACTATCTATTAGCTAATAAGCTTTCATCACGACTGTAATCAAATGGCCAAAATTCTGGTTTGGCCCCACCATCATCTTGGCTAGCCCAAATGACCCTTGGATTGGTCCAAAAACCAACCCCTCAATGGGGTACTGAGCAAAAGCCTAATTTTTATATTCCCATCCTTTGCTTGGCAACCTGACCCAGGGCCGTCTCGATACAAGTTGAGACATTCATGCAGTCTATATAGGGCCTTTTTATATTTGATATATTTTACTCTATAGAGTAGAAAATCTAATTTAACAAGGATAAAAAAAAAACTAGGGAAAGTTTTAGATGCAGAGTACTCCTAGTCCCGTTGCAGTCTATGCAGAGGACTCTCACGGCCCCACATAGATCATTTTGTGGGCCTAACAACTGCATGGATGTTCAGCCCGACCTATTAGTAGATAAACACTCTAAAAATCAACTTGATTGATGATTTCTAGCCATTGGATTTACTATTCAAAAAAAATGTTTGAAACCAACGTCTAGAATCAATCCTAAAAAGTACTAAAATCTCTAGCAAGAGATAACCAATCAGGTGCATTTTTTGTTTGTATATCCAACAAGGGGTGGGCTAAACATCCATGTGGTTAGTGGGCTGGGGGCCTTCTCTCACTTGGGGCCTTAAGATAGAGCTGGCCCTGATCTGACCAATATGGAGCCCGTAGCCAAATTGAGATCCCAAACCCCGATGTCTCTATAGATACAACTCCCCAACAGCTGGTATAAGGTCAATGTTGATGCGTCATTTTCATCTATGCAGGTGCCATGTAACATCAGTATAATTATAAGCGAGTTCACTGTAAGTAGCATCAAACGATCACTCATCCAATCAAGTCCGCTGAAGAAGTTGAGAGTATAGTGATGCTTACATGGGTTTTGCAAGCTAGAGATCTATAATTACTTGGCCTTGTTTGGGAATGTGTCTGAAGAAGCACTGTGGAAAAGCACTTCTGTAGAAGCCTTGAAAACAATTGTTGAGAAGTGCTTTTTTCTAGAATAACGTTTGGCAAGCCGTGCTGCAGAAGGGATGTTCTCTGTGTAGAAGCTAGTATTGCTATTTGGTAAAACCAGCTACGAACTTCTGGATTATGTCAAAATGTCAAGAATACCTTATAAAGGTTGAAGGGTTTTAAAAGTTGTTTTGTAACATGAAAGAAAGAGTAGGGACAAAAAGGTTAAAATATGAGACCCATTTTGTCAGTGATATGCTTCCCGCAAAAGCATGAAAGCAGAAACACCCTCCTTTAGACGCTGGAAGCCAAGGCGTTTTTGAAAACCAAACAAAGATTTCTGCTAAGGAAGCACTTCTCCAGCTTTTAGTGCCAAAAGCTGGAGAAGCGTTTCCCAAAAAGCATTCCCAAACACTACACCTAAATATTGCGTTGGAGGGTAATGCCAAAGGCATCATGGACATTTGTGTACAGATAATGCATCTGTTTCATGGGCAGCGAAAGCTCTTTCGTAGGATACCAAAGGAGCAAATCAACATCCAGTGGAACTAAGCCAAATTAATATGGGAAGAAACTAAATAAAGGCATTTACTAGCCAAGATATGAAATGACAAATAAAATACTTGTCAAAAAATTAAAAAAATACAAATAAGATAATTACATCACCGGTGTGATTGCAGGTCTCAACATGGTAGAATCCTGCTTCTTTCCTCTCCGTAGCAAGTTCCGGTGAAGGATCAGGCCTCTTTCAGCTGGGTTAGAACATACTCCAACGAATAACTGCAGCCAAACGTTACAAAGTGGTCTGGCTAGTCATCATAAGCTCCCAGTGTTGGAGTGTCCACAAATACACAAGTGTACCATGATCATTCGAACCAATGGGGTCATTTGTGCTGGTTCTAAGTTTTCTTCTATATATATGTGAAGCTTTGGACTAATTAGAGTGCTCAATAGTAATATAATGGCCAGAGAGGTACGTGTTTTGACTTGTAGGATTCGAATCCTCAAAGGCTAGGCCTCTACATAGGCGCTAGTGCTGACTTTGTGGCTTGATATAGGAGCCGCCGCCCTTATCATAATACTCTGTATGAAGGCTATCATCTGCAAGTTGGAGTGGCCTTTGTGAAATTGAGTCCATGAAGTAAGCAACAATAGAAACAAAGAAGAAAAAGCAGATTGTTGATATGGGATAACATCAAATATTCTGCAGGGCCAGTTCGTCAAAGTGCCCTCACAGGTCAAATAATGAAGGTCAAGCAATCCATGGTGCTAGAAGTGTGGCGATGTAAGGATCAAAACTTGTATGCTTACATCAGAACAGTTCAAAAAATGCAGATTGCAGGCCCACATTTTGAAGTGGTAGCAGTTTGCAAACTACCACACTGCACCTCATGTTATTGTACAAGTGCTTACCAATGCAAATCCGATGCACATAATACTGAAGCCTGGGAAATGAAACGGTGCTCTTTCTGACAGGAACAAAGCTGGGAGAACACAATGGGTGTTGTCAGTTTACTATCCGTTTTGAGAAAAAAACAAGGTTTTGATCAAAGAGATAGTTACCTGTTAGAGGAGTGAAAGCCAACGGAGATACAATGTTAGCAAAGGAACATATGCCTGAAATGCACCCTTGAGCCTTCCCCTGAAATGAGTTTTGATCTGTTATAAAATTGAGCAGAATCGATCTGCAGCAGGACAAATGAGGAGACCACGGGTGTTGTTGAAAAGATGGACATTCCCCTCTTCCATACGCCTCTGCTGTACACACAGTGCACATATAGAGAGGGAGGTACCCACCATTCGATCGGTCCCAGATTGCAGATCTCCGAGTTAAAGTCACCTCAATTGAATGATTTCAATTTCTTAATATTTTCAAAACAACGTTGCATAGTGTAAAATAGTTAAGTTTGTTTTGCAACTTCTAGAGTTCATAACAAAATTCAGAAGTAAACAAAATGTTGAATCAGATAGGAAGAGAATTATTAGGAGCCAAACTCTTAACAGTTAACAGAAAATCCATCACCCATAACATCTGAGTCCCTCTGCAAAAGAATTACCTGCTCTTCAGGCCCAACTTGTTTGGATGCGATGCTCCTTATCTGCACAAGTAAAAACCTTCAGATCAAGAAAAGTAATTTTTAAACCAACAGAAAATAGACTTAAAATGTTATACAGAGTAAGAACTCACACATGGGGGTGTGAAAACACTCAAAATAGAAAACATAGTAGCAACATAGGGAACCTGCAAGTTTTTAAAACGTCAACAGAAATAAGACATAATATAAGGTAATTAAGTAGGTTTCAACTTCAAGCACCAAAATAATAACAACTGCTTATAAATGAATAATGAAGGACTATTACAATGAACAAGAATACTCAATGTCAACAACTGAAAAGACTAAAATACTTAATGAGAGACAGAAATTGTCTAGAAATATAAAAAGAAATCAGAAGCTTGCTGATTTAGTTGCAAAGAGAAGTACCCAAATGGACCACGATATACTGTAGAGAAATGTCTGCAACATTCCAGGCCATAGATCAGTAACTCCAAACTTTACACACACACACATAAACATGAAGGGAAACAGGTACTAAATGAGACAAGGTACTCACATTTAAACAGGCTGCAAAGAGCCCTATCCTAAGCAACTTCTCCTCTCCTATACTAGGAGCTAGTATGGGCATGAGAAGTAGCTGCAGAAGTGAATTGGATTTTCAGTTGCGATCAGTTACCAACTGAAATATATGGAAAAATGAATATGACAAAAGAAAAATAGATTAAGTGGTAGGAAGCTAACGATAACAAACATAATAGTGCACAATCATGTAAACGTACCTGTGAGATGGTCCCTGCAACCCCCGCTATCAGCAACAAATCAGCAAATTGGTCCTTGTTAAAGTGGAAACGGGCCTTCAAGAAGTACTGCACAATGCAATAATGGAAAATTTCCTTGGTAATCAGTAAAATTCCTGATAGCAAAGATAAATATTATGCAGAGTTACAATCACTAATTTGGATAGCCATAAAATATAATACAAAGAAAAGCGATGGTAGAAACTTGTGGCAGATCAATAAATGCATATTTCAAATTATTGAAGTTATATGATTGGAATTCATCTGTGCACGTTTTCAAATATTGGGATCAAGTTGAAGAGTCAAATAAAGGCATCCATTTCTTAATGGAAATTTATTCTCAAACTGCTAGGATGAGTTCTAAGGAATACATCAGGTCCAAAGATCAACTCAATGAAAATTTTAGTTAGTGTCTCGGTAGAGAGCACTTGTATCTTGTAAGCATTGTCAGCATGCCAGGGAAAAAACAACATATATGTATTTATCATTTAGTTCTAATAGTACATGCCAAGAGTTCTTTTCCTCCAAATTTTACTTCTTTATGCTCCATTGAAGCATTGAATAACATGTGAGAAAAATTGACAATATTTCCTTACTCATCTATAGTTTCCGTCAGGTATAATTCCTTGAGCATTACTTAGAGATTGAAACTTAGGCATAATTACTAATGTAGAATTTCTATAAGCACCTCGAAAATGAGTAAACTACTCCAACATGAAAATTAAAAATGAAAAAAGAGAATAAAACTTGTATTATGTGTATTGTAATTCTAAAGTACAGCTTCTGATTCATGCGGGGAAAAAAGGTACCAGCAACGATGTATGTACACCACCCTCTGCAAGACTGTTGAAGAACGCAACAATTGCCGCTTGTGAAAATGCCGAGCTGCATGATGAGTTTTCATGAAATGTATCAAAATATATAGGATAAAATAAATAATATGAAAATGGTAATAGAAAACAGTGAAGACTCGAAAATCAGAATTTTGGGTACTGTTGGGTAGGTAGACCCATGCCAGAGTCTGTCAACAGCGTGCTGATACACACGCATCAAAGTCTACTCGACCGGATGATCACTAGTATCAATAAAATTGCATTCCTTAGGGTAGTCAGAAAAATTATGGATAACGGTCCCGAAAAATAAGAATAGGAAATGAATGGTTATGGTCATCCAAATTGATCAATTTTTGGCATAGGAGATCTTCTGGGTGCAAGCAATTGGTCTGTGGCTCTCAATCCTTTATGGTCTATCCAATTCGCAAAGATCCTATTTCTGGCACACAACAACTTATAAATTTTTTTAGGGATAGGTTGAGCTGATTAAATCCCAATTCAAGCACCGATCCATTGTACTGCTCTTTACAACAAAGCCAAATTTCCAATTTTTTTTCTGTTTTTTCTTCATCGAACCTAATGTCGTTGGCAAATGGCAAGTCGAGTAACTCTCACAGAATCACATATGTATAAGCACCAAAAAACCCTAATTTTCCCATTCGAGAAGTAATTACTAAACTAGAAAAAGCGAATAATTATAAAAAAAAAAAAAAAAAAAACAGAGAGAAACTAAAACGAAATTCAAAAACTTACCTACTCTTCAACAAGTAGACCATATCCTCAACCGATGGGATTTTTTTACCGATCTGTACCTTCCGACGCGAATCGCCATCGGAACTATTAATTTCAGGTCCATTGTTCTTCAAGATCGGCCTGGAAGAAGCATCGATTTGGCAGTTTGAATCCGTCAAAAAAACTCTCATGTATACAGCAGCGAGCAATGCTACGAACGCTGCAGCCTGGAATCCATAAAGAAGACGTTATTGAAAATCGATTCAGAGAGAGAGAGAATTCTAACTTTTAAGAAGGTAAGAGGAAGAGGGAAAAAAAAAAGGCGGGAAAACCTGGAAAGTGGAAGCAGTGGAGAGAAAACGAGCGGTTATGGTTCCGCAGACGAACGCAGCGGACCCAACGCCCGACAGAGTTCCGAAGGCCGACGCTCTTCGGCTCGCTGGAATGTGGTCTGCCTGTGGACAAAGAAAACTTGAATAAGACGTGAATGAGAGGGAAACTTGAAACGGAACAAGATCACCCAAGTGCCATTCATCTATTTGACCTTATAATCAAATCAGCGGTTGAGATTGTCCGACCAATAAAATTTGACCCAAAAGGATATCTGAATTGAAATGATTGGATGATCAGGATCAACCAACACAATCACCACGGGTCCTTATATTGTTATCTTAGATGGTCATCACCATTAAGGCGAATTTTACCAAAGTCTCTCTGTCATGTAAATTCGTTCATTAAAATTACATGGATAAAAGCGTCATTTCAGATGGTTATCGAGCTACCATTTTAATCATTTAATAATTTAGTATTAATAACCGTGGTTCGAAGTCTGGGCCAATCCCGCGATCCGGATCGGGATCGGATCCAAAAAATGGATCGTCTCTCGCCCCGAGATCACTGTTTGCGAGATTCCCCGATCCCGTTCTGGATCAGACCAATAGAGATTGGGATCGGAGCCCTCCCATCCCGAGATTTCCAACCATATTAAGAACAGCTATGAGCCTATGAGGTAAGACCTACAAAAAAAAAAAAAAAAAACAACCAACCTCCCATGGGTGTTCAATTTTTACCTGTTTAACCGATACGAATTAGAACTACAACCAAAAACACCAGTTCCGGTTTGACATTTTTGAAAACTGATTAAAAAAGCACCAGAATCGGAACCGAAAATAATGATTGTGGTTCTGGATAGTTTGATATAAACCCAAAACTGACCGAAGCCGGAACTGATGTATAAATATAGTGTTAAAATTGTAATATTATCAAGATTGGAACCAATACACACAGAGCCGGAACCAAACCCAACTGGAACCAAATAATCAGTTTTGGTTCTGCATCCATCATTTTGAAAACCAAAACCAATAAAAACCGGCAATATTGTTCCGGTTCTAGGTACTTTAGGAACCGATCAGTTAACACCCCCTATTGCCCATGTACGGCCATCCAATCATACTGGTATTTGGCCCGGAAAATCTCCTTAGGTGGGGCCATTTAATGGCCCCATTTCCTAAGTCCTGAATCCTGATCCGTTGTAGATGAAATACTTTGTTGAGATTATTATTATTATTAAGGACCGTATCCTTAAGTCTGAGTAGTGAGCATGGTTTAAAAACTGGCCGTTACAACGGATTCGGAACTCCCCTGTTACGTTATGTACCGTTAAAATGCTCTAAAAATAACAGCCATTATTTTGGGGAAAATTTTGTGAAAAAAATGGCTGTTATTTCCGTTATTTTCTATTTTTGAAAATTTGAATTGTAGTGCCATTTTTCTGTTATTTCTGTTATTTTTCGGTTTTTTGCCCGTTTTGTTCTCAATTTTGCTCCTGAGCATTAAAATTCGATATAATAACAAGAAAAAATGATAACGCCCCCGGTCCGTTATACCGTTATAAGTTATAACCGCCCCTTTAAAAACTTGGTAGTGAGTACGTGGACTTAAAACGGTTCCTTCAACTTGGTAATTCACAAGTTAAAGTACCAAATCGGGCCTACCCAATACGCATAAAAAGGACTAGCTTACTTTTTTTTTTTTTTTTGTGTGTGTGTAATCAAAGGACTAGCTTACTTGGTTGCTAGGATAACTCTAAAACTTAAAAAATAGCTTGCATGTCCCATAACAGCTGTTTTGTTATTTCACTAGAAATAGAGTAGTAGTCATCCTTAGGTCCACACCATTTAATCTGTGGCTTAAGTCCTGACTCCTGAGGACCATGGATCCAACAGTGTGTACCCAAGGACAACCCTACTCTTTAGAAGGACTCCCTAACCGAGCTCTTTAGGGGACGCGGATAAGTGTCCTCTTAAAGGTACGCTGGCACTTAGGCTTAGGCCCTGCTTGGTTCGTTGCACTGGGACGCATTTTGCACTTTGCATTGCAGTCACTCACCATGGTTTTTGGGATGCACATGCTTGTATCCATCTTCATAAATAGTTTGCAAGGTCTTGGCAACCACTTACATAGCAACTCATTTGCACACCCGCAATCAGGTGTAATCCTAAAACCATGGCAAGTGGGTGCAGTGCATTGCATCCGATTTACAATGAACCAAACAGGGCCCTAATGTTGACGTTGCAATCAAACGCGAGGCAGCAGGTCACATTATTTCCTTAGTCCTTGCCCCCAAGGCAAGCAAGAGAGAAACTTTTGCCCATCGGCTTGCGCAGCAAGGTGAGCGAGGTGGGGTCCACATCACTTTGGGAATATTCTCTCTCTGAGTGGAGTCGGAATCTGAGATACTTACCACATAAGCAAGAGCAAGGCAGTGAACGCTGCCATCGCAAACCATAGCAGTGAGAGTCTTGAGCACGTAGTATCCGTAGAAGTAGTACGTCGTCCTTTTATATGCCAATATAACTGTAACCATACGATTATTATTAAGCAAACCACATCAGCACCGTTCGATTATATCTCACATTTGTGTATACCCTATTGCAAAATACGATCCTAACCCTCCTCATTGAGACTACAATTACCCATATCCTATTATTTATTTTTAGATGAACCAATCGAAGAGAAGTCCCATTGATTCAATGGTCCAGATTGATGCATAGGTGTAGGCCATATGTACAGTATGGGTTGATTGGCTCATTGAAGATGGTGGGATAGGCTTCTGCATAAATTTGCTCTCTAGGGACACCACAACAAAAGGAATTTAGGAATTTAAGACGAGAAGAATATTCAGAAAATAAAGTAAAATTTTAATTCTTTTTTCTTTTTCTTTTGCTACTTTAAAACTTTAAATACTGTTAAAAAAAAAAAAGGAAAAATTAACCCTTAAAAGAAGCATGAATTCCGACATTTGACCATGGGTAGTTAAATTATCGGGAAAAGCAGACAGGTTGAAGGTCCCCATCTTTACCATCCAAGAGGAACTCCATTAGTTGAAAGGTTTGGATCAATGAGTTGGTGGGCCTCGTGCACGATATACGACGGTATGAATCGTATGATCGGGCTCGGCCGAGATAGGGGATTTAAACACCTATATTGATAATTGTTTTTATTTTTTAATGCTTGATGTTAAAGATATCCCATTAAAAGAAGAAAAAAGGAAAAAAGCAAGACATTAAAAAAGGGGAATCAACATCTTGATTTTTTAAATTATCTATTTTTTAAGTATTAGAATAACTGAAGCATTAACTAATTACCTAACAAGCACGACCGGGTTAGTAGGTTTTGGGTCCAAATTATTTTTATGAAAAATACCCAAACCCGGAGAGAATGGTGGTACCCATACCAGAACCAATGTGTATGATAAGTTCGGGTACCGAGTATGTTGGTACCCATATGGCCATGCCAAAACCGGAGAGAATTCTTGAAGTGGCGGAATTTTTGAAGCAGGCAATGATAACCATGGGTTAGGTTTTGGGATTAAAAAGGCTTTTTAAAAAGTACCCATGGGTATAGGTGATGGGCGATCGTTGGCGCATGATCGGTGCTTCAAAAATTCTGCCACTTCAAATTTTTTTCCCAAAACCGACCCGTTGACACGCCTAACTATCTATTTAATCCATGATTATAACTAGATCTATTCGAATTATCCGTATTTTTGGATGGCTTCATGATCCGTATTTTTGGAAGCATACCTAGGGGAACAATGGTGAGAGTCATTGGGAGGGTAAGCAAAGCTTTTCTCCCGTATGCGTCGGAGAGGTTGCCGATCACTGGCATCATCATGAGACTCCCCAACCCTGTGATCTGCATCAAATCACACGTTTATTAATTGAGTTATCCTGTGTAGAACAAATATACCAAATCATGAATAGTAAGTTCCATCACCATAAGATTCAATTTTGAAACTGATCAGGCATGTGACCCCACCAGCTGATAATTAAATCGGAATAATCTGGACCCACTTAGATGGATTATTATCCCTTCTAAGAGCAATTTGTGCATGATGAAGATGATGACTAGTACATCAGATTCAATTGGACGGTTGAAAATAAAATAATAAGTTGGAAAGAAGTCCACAGATTTAATGGATATAATCATCATATTGGGTAGGTTCTTTGCTGGACTAATGGAACGGTGGATCCTTCCCAAACACAAGTATGCCAATACCTTCAGTTTGGTGGGACCACGGTTGGAAATTTGGGGACCACCGATGCATGGGAGGCCGGTGTTTTTACACGCAAGGAAAAGAAAAAAGAAAAAAAGAAAAGAAGAAAAGAAAAGAGAAGGTGATGTGTTGTTGGCGTGCCATGCGAGGCAAACAAGGGAGACTGGAGAGATCCTTATTACTAAACAAGTATTTATTTTTGGTCACTTAATTTAGTGACCAATCTCAATCACTCAACCCTCTAAGAGATTGACACGTACCTATACACTCATGACAAGACTATTTTTCTAAAAAAGTTAAAATTTAAAAAAATTGAAACAGTTGTTATGGGTACTTGTCAAGTGTTGAGGGATGAAGAGGAACTCCGCTAACAACTATGCCCATACGTTCAGCCATGGACATCATTAACAGCGCACTTCATTCTATCTTCTCGTACACGTGTCATTTATCAACTTTGATGGAAACTTCTAATTTTTTTTTTTGGTAATGTCCGAGCACTACGTATCCTTAGACGTGTGCTTGTCCCTTTGTTCAAAAACATCCCAACAGCAACAGTAAATAAATGAAGTTTGTCTAAACAAAAAAAAAATCATATCTTTCAAATTTCCCTTTGAATTTTCAAAATTTCAAAATGGCTCCACCATATGATTCTTCCAAACATGGTTCAAAGCCTCGGCGATCCCTGTCTGGATCGGGCGAGCTGGATGGGGATCAGAGCCCACCGATCCGATCCAAACCATGTTCTGTCTCGCACGAGTTCTCTGTTTTCCAATGGATTTTCACACCGTCTCAGGCCCACCGATCCAGAGCATTTTTTGGATACTCAGATTAAACGATTATAAATCATTGATTAGGCTAATTTTGGTGTATAGGTCCACCAATAGACTAGCTAAACATTCTAGGGTCAGTGAGCTGGGAAGACTGCCACGCGCCAACTTTTACCTAGAAAGAGCAAATATTTTACTGGGCGAGTTATCATTTTTTCCGCTACAACGAATTGTAACGCTCAAGGGCAAAAACAGAAATAACAAAAATAACGGCGCTAAAATTAAAATTTTGAATTTCAAGTTTTTGATAAAAATAAAGGGCAATTTTTCACAAATGTTCTTTCGTTGTAGCATCCAGTGATTGCAATAATCAGGACCACAGGATGAAGTAGGGTCCACATGTATTAAAAGGAGAAACTCCTAAACTGGTGTGGACCCCAACTCAACATGTGGTCTTGATTAATCCGATCTCACCCTTGAAATCGCATCGCGACAGCCACATAGTTTGTGTTGTTTTAGTGCATCTCAACCTTAATCTACCTAGTAAAAATCTTAAAATTAAATTATAATCTGGAATTGGGAATCAAAATTCGTGTAGACGACACGTATATATATAACATAACGATATACCTACATGTAAAATATACTAAATTAAGTATTCTGGCACATATAGTTAAGTGCCACCTATCCTGGGTTTACAGTGGGATAGAAAGCAACTATAGTTAAGGGCCAGCTTAACTCCGGGACAGGTGGCGCTTAACTATAAGTACCAGAACGCCATGGATTAGCGAAAAAAATTTCTCGACAAGTAGTACTACAATTGGGCTACAAAATTGAGGAAGGAGATGAACTTACCGCCTGTTGGAACCCGCTGAGGTAAATCGCAAGTGAGCATTCATCCTTGCCGGGACAGAGCGCAGACATAATAACGTCGGTGATGGCCGGAATCATCATGAATGTGGCATAGTTATAGAGAAAGACAGTCACAAAGAGATGGCCCAACCCTGCAAACTCCATCTCTCTCTCTCTCTCTCTCTGAAACACAGAGACTTCTCAAGAACAGAGGAAGCAAAAAAAAGCAAGCGAGAAGATCCGACCCTCTTACTTTCCTACTCTTTTCTTAAGAAATTAAGAAGTAAAACGAAACCTGAGCTTGATTTAAAGAGTTAGAGTACGATTTGTCACATTGCTCGTTTGCTTTTGCTTACACGAGAGAGAGAGAGGGTCACACTGCTCGTTTGCTTTTGCTTAGAAGAGAAAGAGAAAGAGAAAGAGAGAGAGAGAGAGAGAGAGAGAGAGAGAGAGAGAGAGAGAGAGATGGAGATGGGCTAATGAGATTCGAGATCTTTTTTTCTTGCGTTTTTCCTTTATTTTAACCGACCAGTAACGAAAGCAAATATACCAAAGTGGGGATGGTGGCGGATGCGTGGCTTCCAAGTACATGCAAGCTTCGTTTCAATTACTAAACACTCCTCTTCATTTTTCTTCGATTACTTTTGTATCCTTCATTCCATTATACGTTTGGAACCATAGAAAAGTTTTCTAGAAGAACACTTTTTGACATTGGAATGTTCTTCTTGAAAACTTTTTTTTTTTTTTTTTATGAATTTTTTATGGGGTAAGAATCGTTTCTAGATAGAAAACATTTCTAAGGACAACCATACTCGCCGTGGGGCCACTCCCCCGGAAACAGTAGGGTAATAAGCGCCACACTCTGCCACGTGTGGAAGGGGTGACTATCGTGCCTCAGGTGCTCTAAGAGGCCCAGTTCATAGTTAGCAATTGGGTCGCTCTACAGGCACCCACGTCTTTCAGCTGGGCACCCCACTTGGACCCAAATGCCCCTCCTTCAGCCGGGCACCCACCCACCCCTTCTCTCTCCCTTCCTTTCTCTCTCTCTACTGTAACTCCCTCCTCCTCTCTCTACTGTAACTCCATCCCCCCTCTTCTCTCTCACTCTACCTTCTCTATCTCTCTCTCACCCACATTAAAATCCAAAATTTTTTTTTGACTTGGGCTCCTGGCCATGGGTGCCATGGTGACCACGGATGGCTTAGTCGTGGGTGCCATGGTGGCCACAGTAGTTCCAGGCCGTGGAGGCAAAAAAAAAAAAAAATTTGTAGAGTATGGGGTGCTCCAAACCACCACTCCAACACCACCACCTCCGACGAGAGAGAGAGAGACGTACCTACGGCGATGGCATCCTCCTCATCCTCTTCTTCCTTCTTCTTCTTCTTCTCTGTTTTTTTTTTTCAGTGTGGGTAGAGAGAGAGAGAGAGAGAGAGAGAGAAGGGGGGGGGAGAGTGAGAGAGAGGGTAGAGAGAGAGAGGTGGGAGGGAGTTACAGTAGAGAGAGAGAGAGAGGAAGGGAGAGAGAAGAGATGGGTGGGTGCCCGGGTGAAGGAGGGGCATTTGGGTCCAAGTGGGGTGCCCAGCCGAAAGACGTGGGTGCCCGTAGAGCGACCCTTAGCAATTCGGCATACGGTAAAGATTCGAAATGAGAAAAGTTCAAGTTTAATTCGGTCATTGTTGAAATGTTAATTATATTCATTTAGCCTTGAAAAGCCTGAATTTTACAAATTTTTCATTTTATGCGGTTATTTAATATATTTTTATTTAAAAAATATAAAATTCGTGTATTAAACACGAATAATACGTGTTTTATTTGTATGGTATTAAAATTTGTGATTTTTTTCTGATTTTTTTATTATATACGGACGTATTAAACGTTTCTTGAAAAATAAAAAAATTTGGTATTACACACGTATAATAAACGAATTTACTAAATAGGGCCGGATACCCACAGTTTAAAAAAAAAAAAACCATACTAGAACTAAGTAGAAAATTTGAGGTAGGAATTAAAGTCTTGACGATGTACCGGTTGGACTATATATAAATTTTGCTTGGTATAACTTTTAATCCGTGATCAATCGAAGAAGTTTGAACCAATCGAATAGTTGGATTCAATAATTGCAGGGCCTCAAAGTTTGGATTAGGGCCGCATTATGTCAGGAGTAGAACTATCCAAAACTAGAAAATATGCATACCCATGGATGAGCAGAACTTTGCTGGCCACTCCCTAGGTGGACTTACAAACCAGAAATCAGCCTGATTAGTGATTTCAAACCTTTGGATCATTGTACTCCCAAATAATGGTCAATAATGCTCAAATTCCACGGTTAAAAATCAACCCATGAAAACGACTCCAATCCAACCTTTAGAAATCACTAGTCAGACTACTTTTTTTTGTCTGTATGTCCATCAAGGGTTAGGCGAAACATCCATACTGTCATAAATCTCTAAGAATATGCCATGTGGCTCATATTCTTGTTCTTGAGGTTCAAATTTTTTTTGTTTTCCTTTTTTAGAGAAGGGAGGGCAAATTTGTCATTTGAAAATACCATCCGATTAAACATAGTATCTACTTGAAGTAAAAAAAAGAGTATATAAAACCAAGAAAGTGGGGCGAAGTGGGGAGGGAGTCTTAATGTTGAATACACGTCTGCTGGTTTCTATTTTTAAAATCTTCCGAACTGAACCTGCAGCCTCATGACTCTCTCAAGTTAAAACTTAAAGACAAACCAGAGTCGTTGTTCTCTTCTTCAAGTTACACTCTCATCCGATAAAGACGTCCATCATCCTCTACATGCCTCCATATATCACATTTAAAGTGGATGTTTGGGTCTCATTCTTTGAGTGGACTTACCAACCAAAATACAGCCTGATTAGTGATTTCAAACCTTTCGATCTTGTACCCCAAACAATGGTCGATAATGCTCAATATGCGCCCCGATAGGATATGAGGTGTGCGAATATGTACTCCCGTCAGCTGTCTTGTTATTAGACTAGTAGGTGGCCCGTGCCCACGGCACTCTCCGACAAAGCATTTGCGAAAATCGGTTGTGAGGCTTAGATCCACCATCCATTTGGGGGATAAGATCTCGGCCATCCTCTATGAAGCTGGATAAGAGGGGGAGACAACTTCCCCGTTTCGTTATATAGATGTATTGTGGGTGGCCCGTGCCCCCGGCACTCCCCTACAAAGCTTTTTCCAAAATCGGGTGTGAGTGGTGAAGATCCATAGTCCATTTGGGGGATAAGATATTGGCCATCCTTTGTGAAGCCGATAAGAGGGGTATAAGTGAGGAGACAATTTCCCTGTTAAATTAATCCAACCGTCTAAATCTTATTTTATGTAAGGGTTGATATGGGTCCTTGGATATATGAAGCCTATAAGAGGGGGAGACAGCCGCTGTGTTTTGTTATATAGACTAGGAGGTGGCCCGCGCCCTCGGCACTATCCAACAAAGCATTTGCCAAAATCGGGTGTAAGTGGCTTAGATCCACCATCCATTGGGGGTGATAAGATCTCGGCCATCCTTTGTGAAGCCGATAAGAGGGGGGATAAGTGACTTTTCTATTATGTTATATAGGTGTACTAGTGGGTGCCCCGTGCCATCAGCACTCCTCGAAAAAGAATTTGCCAAAATCAGGTGAGTGGCAAAGATCCACTGTCCATTTGGGGGAGGATTAGATCTCGGCCCTTATTTGTTGATGCTTATAAGAGGAGGTATAAGTAGGGAGACAACCAATGTGTTTTGTTATATAGAATAGTAAATGGCCTATGCCCACGGCACTCTCTGTCAAAAGCGTTCGCAAAAATTGGGTGCCTTCGGCACTCAAACGATATAACGGACTGGGGCATTACCGTTTTTTCCATTATAACAGTTGTTATAACGGATTGTAACGCACAGAAGGAGAAATTGGAAAATAACAGAAATAACAAAAAATAACGGTGTTGAAATTTAAATTTTGAATAAATTGAGGTCAAATGAGGCGGATTGAGTGGCTGAAATCTAACCGTCCACATTAGATCGATGATTTGATCTCAACCACTCTTTATCTAACTGTCCACATTAGATGGATGGATAATATAAGAGAATACAACTGAGTTGTCTTGATATATGCGTAGGGTGGCTCGTGCCCGCGGCACTTTCCGACAAAGTGTTTGTCAAAATCGGGTGGGAGTTAATCTCAGCCATCGATATGAAGCATAGTGGATCTCAGCCACTCAGTATTTAAGCCATATAAGATAAGAGGGGTATAAGAAAACCATTAAATTCTATTTATTTATTTTAAATTTTAAATTTCAAAATTTAAATTTCAGCACCACTTTTTTCTGTAAAAATCATTAAAATCTATTTTTTTTTTATTTTTGCCCCTCGGCCACTTCAATCCGTTTTAACTGTAACACCCTTCTCGAGCCATAAAAAGTGGGGCTCCTGAGCTTGACCCTTGGGCTATATGTAAATTCAACCCATTTCATTCCTTATATGTAGGTAAATAGTAGGTGACCCCGTGCCCACGGCACTCATCGACAAAGCGTTTGTCAAAATTGGGTGTGAGTGGCTGAGATCCACCGTCCATTTGGTGTGATAAGATCTCGACCATCCTTTATGAAGCCGGATAAGAGGGGGAGACAACCGTCCTGTTTTATTATATAGATAGTTGGTGGCCCTTGCCCTCGACAATTCCCAAAATCAGGTATGAGTGGCTTAGATCCATAGTCCATTTGGGGGATAAGATCTCAACCATCCTTTGTGAAGCCGATAAGAGGGTATAAGTGGGGAGACAATTTCCCTGTTAATTATTCCAACCATCTAATTTTTATTTTATGTAAGGGTTGATATGGGCACTTGGATATATGAAGCCTATAAGAGGCGGAGACAAGTTCCATGTTTTGTTATATAGATAGTGGGTGCCCCGTGCCATCGGCACTCCTCGACAAAGAATTTGCCAAAATCAGGTGAGTGGCGGAGAATCACCGTCCATTTGGGGGAGGATTAGATCTCGGCCCTTCTTTGTTGATGCTTATAAGAGGAGGTATAAGTAGGGAGACAACAAATGTGTTTTGTTATATAGAATAGTACATGGCCCATGCCCACGGCACTCTCTGACAAAAGCGTTTGCAAAAATTGGGTGCCTTCGGAACGGTATAACAGATTGGGCGTTACTGTTTTTTCCATTATAACGGCTGTTATAACGGATTGTAACACACAGAGGGAGAAATGGGAAAAAAACAGCCGTTATTTTCATTTTTTTCCGTTATTTTTCCGTTATATTCCATTTTTTTCTGTCATTTTCCATTTTTAAAAATTTGAAATTCAAATTTTAAAATTCAAAATTTGAATTTCAGCGTTTTCCGTTATTTCCATTTTTTTCAGTTATTTTCCCATTTTTTCCCTTTTTGCCCCTGAGCGTTTTTTTTTCTTTATAACGGAAAAACGGTAACGTCCCCAGTCCGTTATAACGGTCCCCTTTAAACCTTGGGTGCAAGTATTGGCACCCGTACGTTGTTTTTAACGGCGTTAGAACTATATATGGATTCAAGAGAAAACTTAAGGTCCTTTCTGTTTAAACATTCTTTTTTGTAAGCTTCTGTTTAAACATTCTTTTTTGTAAGCTTCTGTTTAAACATTTTAAGACTACCCAAAAAAAAAAAAAAAAAGAACTTAAGGTATAGGCCTGTAGGGCAAGAAATGAAAACCACTAGACTGATGGTGATTTCTAGTCATTGGATTTGAACATTTTAATGGAGAGATTTCTGGCCATTGGACTAGAGCCTCTTTTTTTTATTTTAATTTTTATCTGGGTGCTAAAATCCAACTGCTAGAAATCACCAATCAAGCTGGTTTTTGACTTGTAGGTCCACCAAGAGTTTGTTCTTGTAGGCAGGGAGCCACGTGGACAGATGCCAAGAAGCAAGCCAAGCTAGACCTGGGCCGGGCAACGCCGGGAGAGGGGATTTCTACTCCAAGGTACAGCTGCACAAGGAGGATACCTGCCTACGTGAGATTGAACCCACCACCTACCACAAGGAGAGGGTACATACTACACACTAACCATCTCAGCTAGACGGGCCCTGTCATCAAAGGAGATGACAGGGTTGCAGATCTCGGCACGTGGATTTTGTATGGGCTGACCACCTCGGCCTCACTGCACACGTACATAGGGTGCACTCGAGTGCTTTTTTGCCAAAACACTTACCTGGGTACGTGTGCGGTGAGGCTGAGGTGGTCAGCTTTTACAAAATCGACGTGCCGAGATCTGCAACCCGGTCATCTCCTTTTATGACATAGCAGAGCCTTGTAATCATAGTTTTACTCTTATGTGTAGGTCCACCAAGAGTTGGCTATGGTATTTTCAGAAGGGACTCTTCAAATGTGAGTGGGGATGTAGGGATAATGGGAAAGAAATTATGGTGTAAGGTGTCGGTGCTCATACATGCAAGGTGGGGCCACGTAATTAGACAAGAGAATATTCCAAGAAAGTGAAATGGGCTCCACCCCATATATATGGTTGGCAATTCCTGAATGTGGTATGAACATCTGAATTACATGAAACAAAGAAATTGTGATGGTGGTCTCTCATGGCAGACACTAAATGGTGGGAGACTGATCCCTGTCGCAGTGGGAAGGCTCTGCAATGTTGCTCCTTTTGACCTAGTGCAGCCAACAAATCAGTAGTGATGAGGGTGAGGTGGAGGTCAACCCTTACTCAACACGGGCCCAATGTGCCCATCCTCAGCCCAATCCAACTTGCTCATCAATATGCCGAAGCCCGACTCGAATACGGTCCTCATGCTTGGGTTGCCTGAGGCACCTGAGCTCAACCCAACTTTTATTTGAGCTTTGAAATTCTAGCCCAATAATAGTCTGAGATTGAGGAGCCCATCTAAGATTGGGTCGGGCTTGTGAAGCTCAGCTAGGGCCCATCCAAGTTGCACCTCCTACTATTTACTACTCACATGGCATGGCTTAGAAGGTACCACGGGATCCATCCGAGTTTGCAAGGGCTTGGCAACCACTTCCACGCTAGCCCATTTGCACGCCCCCCAACCAATCACTTGTAGTCCCAAAACCATGGCAAGTGAGGGTATTGCATTGAACCAAGTAGGGTCTTAGTTTTTAATGAAAGTTATTAGGGCTAAACAGTTCTCTCTCACTCTCTCTCTCACTTTCTCAAGCGATGTTTGAGGGGTGACAACACACATACTTGGAGTGTTGCTTATTTCTAGTCGGCTGTTGAATCTTGAAGGTAGACATCCAAACTACTGTCAACAATACTATGAAAGTGCAACGGTGAAATTTACATTTAGACAATGCATTGAAAATTTGCTAATCCGATAAATCGATTTTTTCTTCTGTTTACAGAATTATCAATTTTAATATGTGAACACACGTGTAGATTCTATTGTTCTTCCTAGTGAGTAGGACTGGATCTTAAGGGTCTGCTTAGAAGCTAGGCCATGATTTTTCCACCAAGAACTTTCAGAATCATGACATTCAATCACCACGCCCGTACGATATTTTCAGAATCATTTCTTAATTACTACTCACAACCTATAAACAAATATTATCACACACTTGGCATAATGCATATGAAGAGTAGTATTTATCATTGTTCCTAGGGGTATAAAATGGGCCAGGCTTGCTAAAATTTCAAAGCCTGAGGCCAACCCTACGCTTGCCGCTGGGCCTTGTTAAAAATATTTAAAAATAGCTGTTGAGGGTGGGGAGGTTTAATGATCATTTTACCCTTTCCCAAGCTAGAAATTTGAATATGGAAGGAGAGAGGACAACTTTCACAAATTTCAAAATGGGTGGGCGGGGGGAAGCTTCAGCAGGCCGCACAGCCCATTAAGGGGATTTTGCAGGTTGGGATGTGAGCTGGGCCATGTGGTCCGAGCCAATGGGCCATATGGCCCGGCCCGTATGCTCAAGGCTAGGTCATGGCAGTACCTCTGGCCCAGGCCCAAGACCGAAACATTTTGGAAACTTCAGATTGGGGCTTCATAAAGTCTAGTCCAAACCCAGTTTCGAAAATCTATCAAGCTTGGCCTGGATCATATTATTAGAACCCAAAATGGGCCCGAGCCAGGCTTAAACCCTAGTTAGTAAATTCGCGTATTATACACATTTAGACTGTGCGAATAAAATATGTATTATTCTTGTTTAATACACGAATTTTATATTTTTTAAAAATAAAAACGTATTAAATGGCCACATAAAATATAAAATTGGTAAAATACTGGATTTTTAAGGCTAAACAATATAACTTTTCAACAATGACCGAATTTTTTTATCCCAAAACCGAATTAAACTCGAACTTTTCCCGTTTCGAATCTTTGCCGTATACCGAATTGCTAACTATGGCTTAAACCTACTGTGGCTACTCGAAATCTAGCCCATGACCTTTTCTTAAGTACTGGGCCTCAGAGCGGATATTCAGGACCAATCCGATAGAATTTTGAGGCCCATCATATACTATACAATTTAATTTGCATATACTAGTGGAAGTTTGGAAGGGCATGTGATATTCAAAGTAGTAGCTTGAACATTTGAAAATTAAAACATTCAACTTTTAGTAGATACCATAAGGATGTTTTTGAAGAGCCATTTTAGTCCATTTTTTCCTTGTGGAGCTGTGAAGCACATAAAAATGTGCCACGTGGCACACTCTTTGAGCCCACTGATAACATGAATGATGGACCTACGCACAAACAATTAATCTAATTGGTGATCTTTAGCCATTGGATTTGAGCGTTTTTCATGGGATGATTTATAGCCTTTGGATTTTTGGGGTGTCCAACTATATTAAAAATTAATAAAATCAGTGGTATGAAATTGGTTTTTTTTAATGTGTAGATCCAGACCAAACATCCATAAGGTTAGTGGGGCCTAAAGAATACTTACGTGGCATTTTGGGAGGACTTCAAAATCATAAACCAAAAATTAACCGTCCAGAAATCATCCTACTAAAATGTTCAAATTCAACAGCTAGACATCATCAATCAAGCTGATTTTTTGTGTGTAGGTCCATCAAGAAGTGAACCAAGCATGCATTGGTCCGAAAGGGTATGACTGGACAGCAAACTGGAGATCGTGATCGTCTTTGGAAATATCTTCTTGTTTTAACGTTTTATTATTAGTAGGGCCGGCTATCTTGTCTTGGTTCGCAAAAGGTGGGAATCCCCGTTATTATTTCAATTTAAAAAAAAAAGGATAGCCGGCCCTACTAATAATAAAACGTTAAAACAAGAAGATATTCCCAAAGATGACTACGATGTCCGATCTCATGTATCTGAGAGCCCCAATTTGCTGACCTGTCATACTCTTTCAGCCCAATGCATGTTTGGTTCACCTCTCGATGGACCTATACACCAAAACTCAGCCTGATTGATGATTTCTAGCCATTGAATTTGAACATTTTAATAGGAAGATTTATGGACAGTTAAATGATTTTGAAGTCCCCCTCCCAAAATGCCACGTAAGTATTCTTTAAGCCCACTAACCTTATGGATGTTTAGTCCACTCCTTGATGATGGATCTACACATTAAAAAACCAGTTCAATTGGTGATTTCAAACCGCTGATTTTATTATTTTAATATAGTGATTTTTGACCGTTGGATTTGAACAATTTTTTGAATGCTATCCATAAAATCAATGGGCCATAAAGTTAGCTCCACGTGGCATTTTTGGGAAGTCCAGAGGGGCAGCAAATAGTTTCTGGGTTCAGTTGGAACACTGAAAGCAGGAGTAAAATAAAACAGATGGGTACATGAAAGAAAGAATCTTATAATTGAAAAATCCAAACAAATTAGACAGATTCAATTCAGAATGGGCGGGAAATCCAATCCCAAAACATCATCCTCTTCCTTAAATAATTACTTTTACACCTAAACTTAACATAAACGTGGTACTTATCAAAGTTGATATAAACATAATTAAACCCTATAAGTACCCTGCCCTCTAACTCTAAGACTTATACCTTGTCGCTTATCAGAGTAGAAGAACAAGGAATAAGTAGGCCGTGTTTTCTTGCAACATGTGAAAAGCCCTCTGCTCGATCGGCTCGCTCGAGCAAAGTTGTTGACCCGCCCGCAATACGAGCCACGTGGCATATTTTTCTAGATTTTTGACCTTTGAGCATTATTTTGGGTACAAATCACTATTTATATTTGTAGATCTACCTAGGTATTGGCCAAACATCATACAACCGGACTCCTTTAAGAATGTGCCACGTGGCTCATAATGTGGGTTGTTGCGAAACTATCAAAATATTTTCGTTTTCTAGATAGGAAATAATACATACATAGAAAAAAAAATTAAATTTCGATTATTTGATAACATAAATATGTATTATTGCTGTCGAAAGGGTTCGAACTGTTTAGAAACAGTTCGATCGAAGATAAGAATCATTTCATTTGAGCTCAAAATTGTCACAAATCCCATGTTTGATATATTTAACCATTTTCATCTATATAACAAAACAAGACGGTTGTCTCCCCCTCTTATCCGGCTTCATAAAGGATGGCCGAGATCTTATCACACCAAATGGACAGTGTGTAAGGGGTATTTTCAGACGGTACGCGTGGGGTATTACGATGACGACACGTGTCCCTTAGTACTCTGACTGAATGGCCAATTTGTGCACAATGATGGTTTGGCTGACTTGATAATGATGAATGTCTGGCCGATTGGATGGGTTGGCCGACGTGAGAATGATGAATGTCTGGCTGACTGTAGGAAGATCGGGCTACTTTCTACACAGTGATGGGTTGTCCGACTCGAAAGTGATGAAGGGTCGATCGACTTGAGAATAATGAAGGTCTGGCCGACTCGAGCATGAGGAAGGGTTAGTCGACGAGAGCATGTAGAAATATTGACCGATTTTAGCATGATGAAAATCTGGCCAGACTATGTCGATTATCTATATCTCACGGCTAGTCGGCCAAACGAAGAGTAGAGCCTGAACAACGAACGGAAAGCAGCCACCTATTGTACTTCCTCAACAAAACACGATCTACGACAAGTCATATATAAGATAAAAATATCTAGATTGATTGGTGTGACCTCTATCGTGTTCTTGGATACGTAAGGAGTCGCATATCCTATAAATAGAAAGCTACAGTAAGAGGAAATGAGGCTGAAAGCAAGGAGGGAGAGATAAGATTTTGGAGGTTCTAGAAGTATTCTGACTTAAGCATCGGAGGCTCTACGGTGGCTCGAGTTGTTTTGTAGGTGACATCGGACGACTCGGCTAAGGAGATGGGCGTGCCGGCAAGCCTATCGGATCGCACGGGAGTGAAGACGATCATCTCGAGCCAAACATCTACTTGGTCGGCGGAGCTGTCGGATCATGCAGATTTGGGGGAGATCTGATATAGTGTGTATTTCAAGGGGGGTGCGTGATTTTTCCCTTACACAGTGGATCTCAGCCACTCACACTCAATTCTGACAAACGCTTTGTCAATGAGTGCCGTGGGCACGGGTCACCTACTATTTACCTACATATAAGGAAAGAAATGGGTTGGATTTACACATTGCCCAAGGGTCAGGCTCAGGAGCCCCACTTTTTATGCCTCGAGAGGGGTGTTACAGTTAAAACGGATTGAAACGACCAGGGCAAAAATGGAAAAAATAATTTTTAACGGATTTAATGATTTTAACAGAAAAAAAGGTGTTGAAATTCATAATTTAAATTTTGAAATTTGAAAATTTAAAATTTTAAAAAAAGATAGAATTTTACGAAAATTTAATGATTTTCTTATACCCCTCTTATCTTATATGGCTTCAATAATGAGTGGCTGAGATCCACTATGCTTCATATCGATGGCTGAGATTAACTCTCACCCGATTTTGACAAACACTTTGTCGGAAAGTGTCCTGGGCACGGGCCACCCACGAATATATCAAGACAACTCAATTGTATATTCTCTTATCTTATCCATCCATCTAATGTGGACAGTTAGATAAAGAGTGGTCGAGATCAAATCCATCGATCTTATGTGGACGGTTAGATTTCAACCACTCAATCCGCCTCATTTGACCTCAATTTATTCAAAATTTAAATTTCAACACAGTTATTTTTTGTTATTTCTGTTATTTTCTCATTTCTCCCTCTGTGCGTTACAATCTGTTATAACAGCCATTATAATGGAAAAAATAGTATCGCCCCAGTCCGTTATACCGTTTGAGTATCGAAGGCACCCAAGTTTTGCGAACACTTTTGTTGGAGAGTGCCATTAGCATGGGCCATTTACTATTCTATATAACAAAACACATTGGTTGTCTGCCTACTTATACCTCCTCTTATAAGCATCAACAAAGAAGGGCCGAGATCTAATCCTCCCCCAAATGGATGGTGGATCTCCGCCACTCACCTGATTTTGGCAAATTCTTTGTCGAGGAGTGCCGATGGCACGGGGCATCCACTAGTATATTAAAAAAAAAAGACTAATTCATTGTAGATTTCTTGGACGCAAATTAATCGTAAGGACAAATCGAATTTTGTTTTGGAGCTTTTTTAAATTCAAAATGTACGTAAGTATAAAATTTCTTACTATTAGATTTGATTTGATACATTTACACAGGATTTGTGCACAGATTGAAGATCGTTTAAGGTAAAATTTTAAAATTTGAGCAAAATAACAATTTTATTAATTTTTACCCTAAATGTCCATAATTGTGCATTAATTGATTATATGCTTCATAATTTAACTTGTTCTATAAGTTAATTGAGTTTAAAAAAAAAACTCAAAAAAATGTTTAAACATTAAAAAATTAAGTAAATTTTATAAATTAATAGTAAATATATATATTTTTTAAAATTGTACATAATATCAAGATATTAATGTAACTGAATAAGGATTGATTAATACCTTAATTTATAATTTTTTTATAATTAATAGTTAGATAATTATTATCTAATTAAATAATACATTGATTGACTATCACATACCTATTTCAGTATATTACAAATTACTATTATTATTCATTTTCACACTACATATGATTTCATATTATGTTTTAATGGTTGGTGTGTATCCTCCTCTTTCGAGAGGTCATGGGGTCAAACCCACACAGGTAGATTTCCTCCTTTGAGCAGTGTGCCAGGAGTAGAAATCCCTTTTACTGGCTTGACTGGGTCTATCCAGGTTTCACCTGCTAATCCGCGGGACCCTCCCACGACGGTGACTACAAAAAAAAAAAAAAATTTTATAATTTTTCAATAATTTTATCATCACAAAAAATGTATTATTTCCACATTGGACACGAAATATTTTCATTTCTGTCGAAATAAACTTCGAAATCAAATTTTATTGGCCTATATAGAGTAAAACGTCAGCTGAAGACCGCCCATGACACATTTTTAAGACAGTAATCACATGGATGTTTGGCCAATCCCTAGGTGGACCTACAAACCAAAAATGATTTTGATTAGCGATTTCAAACCTTTGGATCTTTGTACCCCAAATACCGGTACCGAGCCATGTGAATCACAACTACATCTACTCTTGACAAGTACGCATGACATGACTTTTTTAAAAAATTTAGGGTCGTGATGTAACAAGGTATACCTGAGATCTTTTCATTTGCCAAAGCGGCATTTTTGGTACTCACCGCTGCCATCTGGGCCCACTGACCAAATGGATGTTTAGCCCACACCTTAGTAGGCATTCACACCAAACATCAGCTTGTTTGATGATTTGTAGCCGTTGGTTATAGTACTAAACAAATGTTGTAGTACTAAACATCCATGCGGTCAGTGAGCCCAAATGACAGCTGTGAGTAACAAATCCTTGACAAGTACTCATCTTTAACATTTTACCTTCAAAATTTGGAAAAAGATGTAACAAGGTATGCCTGAAACTGTTTCAAATGCGGAAGCACCGCATGGATGTTTATCCCACCCCTTGGTGGAAATACAAAAAAAAAATTACCCTGATTGGTATTCTATAACCATTAGATTTTAGCACTTTTTAAGGCGTTCGTATAGCCGTTGAATGAAACCATTATTTTGTACTAAAACCAACGACTAAAAATCATCAAACAAGCTGATATTTGGTACAACTCTATATTAAGGGGTGGGGTAAACATCCATACGGTCAGTGGGCCTAGATGGCAGCGGTGACTACCAAAAATGCCGCTTCCGCAATTGAAAAGATCTCAGGTATACCTTGTTACATCACGACCCTTTATTATAAGAAATATAAAAAAATCACTCACATGGGTACGTGGCAAAAAGGACTCATGCTGCAGTGTCATCAAAGTTTTACTCGCGGTGATTGAAACACTAATCAAGTGACCAAACTGGAATGGGATAAACACGAGTAATGATTTGTGTCGACCAGCAGCCAAAAATCATGAAGATTGCTGATTTCAAACTGTTGGATTTTAGCCTTTTCTATGGGTTGATTTTAGGCTTCTAGGTACTCAAATCCAACGGCTAGAAATTATCAATTGGGCTGAATTTCCGTCTGTAGGTCGACCAAAAGTTGGGCCAAACATCCATACAGTCATTGTTTGGTCCACCCTAAACATCCATATATACAGTCGGTATCAAGCACGGACATGCATCAAACGTTAATATCCACTCTAAATTGCCATGCGGAATAATCTTTCAAGCCCATTCACCCATGCATGTTTGGCCCACTCCTTAGAGGATTTACTCGCCAAAATTAGCCTGATTGTTGATTTATGGCACTTTGTACGTATTCAGGAATCCGCATCTCCTAGATTTCACCATCTTACACGCGCATCTCGAGGCATAACTGTAAAGGAAATTTGAAATGAAGAAAGAAATCTCCAGATCTGTGATTAACGCCTATCTGTATCCGAATTCGCACCAAAAAATCAGTCAAAGACTCAAAACTCAAACTCTTAAATACAAATCCAAACCCTAGGCTGTCAATTTTAACCGAATACTGGTTCCGGTTTCACACTTTTGGGCACCGATTAAAAGAGAACCGAACCGAATCGAAAACAATGGTTTCGGTTCTAGGTAGTTTAATATGGAACCGAAACCGAATATATATATATATATAAAGATTGGACCAAAATACCCGGAATCGGAACCAACAGAAACTACATAATCGGTTCCGGTTCCGGACCCATCATTTTGAAAAACGGAACTGTTAAGGACCCGAACCGATAAAAATCAGAACAGTTTGTTCCGGTTCTGGTCACCTTAGGAACCGACCCCTTGACACCCCTAGTCGCGATGTAACGAAGTATACCTGACGCTTTTGGTGTGAGGAAGCGCGATTTTTGTTAGTTGTCATCTAGGCCCACTGACTGTATGGACGTTTATCCCACCTCTTTGTAGAAATTCATACAATAAATCATCTTGTCTGATGTTTCTTAGCCATTGGTTTTAGTACTCGAAATAATTGTTGAAATCAACGGCTAAAATCACCCCTTAAATAGTACTAAAATCTAATGGCTAGCGATTACCAATCACGGTAATTTTTGGTGTGTATAGCCAACAAGAGTTGGACTACACTTCCATGCGGTCCGTGTCAGTGAGTAAAAAAAATCTCGCTTCCTCACACCAAGAAGTGTCAGGTTTAAGCATTGTTTGAGTTAATTTAGCTGATTTTTGTTACGTAGGTCCACCAAAGATGGTGAAACAACCATACTGTCTGCATACTCTAAAAAGTGTGCCACGTGGCTCATATTATGGTCCGTCAGCAAAGTTCTACCTGGAGAAGCATTTTGGAGCATTTTTAAAGATTTAGAGAGATGTGTTTTCGAGATAAGTGATCTTTTTGGGGTGTGACCCGACCAGGAGTCCGCCCCGACAGGAAATGGGGTGTGTGAATATGCGCTCCCTAAAATAAAGCCCCCTTGGAAAAAACATTCCTCAACGGCGCGTGGCACACTCTTGAAGAAATATGACCCTATGGATCTTTGGCCAACCGTTGGTTTTGAATATCTAAATAATAATCGAATTACATCAACCCATGAAAATACTTAAATCTAATGGCAAACATTCATAGGTCAGTGATCTACAAGAGTATTCCACGTGGCGCATACAATCGTCATTGAAGAAATTTACCCACTTGTCTCTGTATGATTTAAAAAAATATGAAATATTCATGACAGTTATTCACATGGAAGAATTCCGAGGAGCTGTGGACCCAATCAGATACTGCCATTTTGTACATGTCTTCTTTGCATCTTTAGAATATAGTCCCATCAATTCACTTGCCAAGTATATATAGGGGTAGCTGGGTCCACTAATCAGGCATCTTTTTGGTATGTAGGTCCACTTTTAAGTGCCACCTGTTGTGGGGTTAAGGTCGCCCTTAACTGTAGTTACCGGTAACAGTGGAGAAAAAGCAACTACAGTTAATGGCCCACCTTAAACCCAGGACAGGTGGCACTTAATTATAAGTGACACTATCACTGGGATCAAAAGGTTTCTCCATTGGATTTTCGAAGCAGCGAAGCAGTGGCCAATCAAATGGCGCCACCATCCGCTGTTCAAAACTATTTCTCGGTAATTTGTTCAAAAGCATCAGCAGATTTGATTCATTGATTGGCCACTGCTTCAAAAATTTTCTCGTAAAAATTATGCCACGTATTCAATCAAAAGTCATATTTAGCTCACGTGTATACTTGGTTCATAACATTAATGGGTCAGGCTCGTGGATCCAACGTTGGTAAATAGAGCTGAGCTGGCTGCCAGTGTGGGATTCTCGGGATCCACGGCCGACAACAAACATGAACTTGTTGGTTCACTTTTGTTGGTAGTCTGATCCCGACCCATACTAATTAGTAATGAACTAAGAATCGTGATTCTCCTCTAATCTCAACTCTATTGGTAGAGACACGAGTGAAACTTGTGTCACAAGATGTTGTGACGGAAGCCGGTCACAGCACTCAATACGAGCCGCGTATCATACTATTAGAGGACGATGACCGTATGGATTTTTGGCCAGTCACTCGGTGGACTGGTACACAAAACATCAGCCTGATTCGTGATTTCTAACTGATTCCATTGAAGTTATTTTCATGGGTGATTTTAACGGTAGGAATTTGAGTATTATTGAGCATTATTTGGGTGCAAAAATCCAAAGGTTATAAATTACTAATCAGGCTGATTTTTGGTCAGTAGGTCCACCGAGGGACTGGTCAAACATCCATACAGTCAGCGCCCTCTGATCGTGTACCACGTGGCTCCTATTGAGTGCTGTGACCGGCTTCCGTCACAACATCTTGTGACACAAGTTTTACTCGTAGAGACATTGCTAAAATCAAGGGCCGCCATCATACATATTGGTGGGCCATAGTTTTTTTCGGAAATATTCTCTGTGAAAATCATGTTGGCCGCACTTCCGAATGCATTGAAGGCGGGACTTGATTTGGGTCACTCCTTGTGTGAACATTGAAGCAAGTGACCCAAAAATTAGACTTTGCTGACCGACGCTGGTATGAGGCTATGAGCCACGTTGCGCTGGTAGACTTTCTTTACCGATGTTTCGCCAATCCCTAGGTGAACCTACAAACTAAAAATCAGCTCGATTAGTAATTTCAAACCTTTCGATCCCTATTCCCCAAATAGTGTCAATAATGCTGAAATTCCCACGGTTCAAATAAATCCATGAAAATGACACCAATCCAATACTTAGAAATCTTTGATTTGTAGGTTCACTTAGGGATTTCCAAACATCCATACGGTCAGCGTCCTCTAAGAGTATGACACGTGGCTTGTATTGTGTTCGGTCAACATCTTTGCTGACTGGCGATTAAAAGAAATGTCTGTCTCTCTCTCTCTCTCTCTTGCTTTTTATCTGTTTTTCATGCGGATGACAATTCAAAGCCCACTGGAAGGGACTAGGTTTACGTGGATAATAAGAAGAAAGAAACTGTTACTTTTCAACCTCCGTTATTTCCTCTCGAAGAATTTAACCCCCAAATCCTGCTATTTAAAACCCTTTTCCTTTCTCCCTTTCTTCTCTAATCTCAACTCTTCTCCACCCATCATGGATTCTCTCGCTCTTTTCTGTACGGCCGCTCTCCTCGCCGGCGGTCTATATTGGTTCATCTTCGTCCTCGGCTCAGCCGAACGAAGGGGTAAGCGAGCCGTCGACCTCTCTGGTGGCTCCATCTCTCATGACAAAGTCCAAGACAAGTACGATCAATACTGGTCCTTCTTTCGCCGCCCCAAAGAGATCGACACCGCCGAGAATGTCCCCGCTTTCGTCGACACTTTCTACAATCTCGTCACCGACATCTACGAGTGGGGTTGGGGCCAATCCTTCCACTTCTCCCCCGCCATCCCCGGTAAATCCCACAAAGACGCTACTCGCCTCCACGAAGAGATGGCCGTAGATCTCCTCGACGTCAACCCCGGAGATCGCATCATCGACGTCGGTTGCGGCGTCGGCGGGCCCATGCGAGCAATCGCTGCTCATTCCCGCGCCAATGTCGTCGGCATCACCATTAACGAGTACCAAGTCAAGCGCGCACGGTTGCACAACAAGAAAGCCGGTTTGGACTCTCTGTGCGAGGTTGTTTGTGGAAATTTTCTTGAAATGCCCTTTCCTGATAACAGCTTCGATGGAGCTTACTCTATAGAAGCTACATGCCACGCACCGAAGCTCGAAGAAGTTTACTCTGAGATCTTCAGGGTTTTGAAGCCTGGATCTCTCTACGTTTCTTACGAGTGGGTGACGACGGAGAAATACGATGCGGACAATTCTGAACACGTTGAGATTATACACGAGATCGAGAGAGGGGATGCGTTGCCTGGACTGAGGAGTTACGATCAGATTGCGGAAATTGCGAAGAAAGTAGGGTTTGAGGTAGTGAAGGAGAAGGATCTGGCGAAGCCGCCTGCGAATCCGTGGTGGCAGAGGTTGAAGATGGGAAGGATCGCGTATTGGAGGAATCATGTGTTGGTGATGGTTCTGTCTTGGTTGAGGATCGCTCCGAAGGGCGTTGTTGATGTTCATGAGATGTTAGTCGTCACTGCAAATTATCTTAGTAAAGGAGGAGAGTCTGGGATTTTCTCTCCGATGCACATGATCCTCTGCAGAAAACCAGAATCTTCGTAGAAGAAGACTATAGTTCAACGGTTCCGTCTTCCGATAGTGGAGGTTCTACTCCCACTCCTTCTTATCTCTGTTTCTCTTTTTTTCTTTTTTCTTTTTTTTCTTTTTTTTTTTTCTGGGTTAAGTTCTTTGTTTCTAGTGGAGAGATGAAGATGGAGTATCGATCTGTGAACAGCTGTAGAAGAGGAAAACAAAGTATGAAAAGGAAATCAGAGAATCTCCTATAATTTATCCAAAAGTCTCTCTATTTTAGGAGAAATTGTTTTGATCCCGCAACTTTTTATCCAGCGTCCTGCCACTTATAGTAAGTTGCCACCTGTCCTTGGGTTAAGGTGGCACTTAACTGTAATTACCTTAACAGTTGAGAAAAAGTCAAAAACCAACTCAGTTAATTGGCCATCTTAACCCTAGGACAGATGGCACTTTTCTATAAGTTGTAGGACGCTGGATCAAAAAGTTGCAACGATAAGAGCTGTTTTTTAGGAAGACTTCTTCTATTTCGTTTTTTCGGTAATTTGAATTTTGAATTGCATGAATGCCAATCCACGTTAGAGTTGGATGGTGATTGATAAATTATTGAAGTGTCCACCTCCAATAAGCTATTGAAACGTGTACCTAAGTGAACTGGAGACCATGCCAACAGGTGACCGTCTCAAATCTAAAATCATCGACATCGCCAAGCCGAATTGCTAACTAGATCCTAACTATGATCTGATGGTTAAGAATCTTAAGATCAACGCGTCAGGAGTAGTCATTCACTATAAGAAGACTAAGATTGCAACATACACGTGAAGAACTGTAGGCAGCCATACACGTGGACAACGTTACTGTATTATTGGTGGGGTTAGCCTGGTATATCTTGAGAATCACACGTGATGGTGTTGGAAAACGGTCATGATTTTTGAACTTTTGAAGTGTCTGGCGGGGGGTAGAAGCATCGTAGGACACGAAGAGAGTGTCCCTTATTTGGGGAGGGAAGGGCGGGAGACACGAGCCTCGTGAGATGCAAATGACCTGTCAATGCTTGTTTGGCTGTGAATGTTATCGTTTAGCGATCGTCTGTTTTGTCGGATATGTGCAACGAAGGCAGCCAATATGCCAGCTATTGGGGACGCATCGGCATGTGCTCCTTGTCGTCTCCTGCAGTTTTTATTTCACATAACACATATTCTCGTGTCTCTTACTTTGGCCTAAGCCTTGGCAGAGCTAGGAGTCTAGGACCTAGCTCTACTATGTCCGGCCGGGCCGGGTCCTCTAAGATTCAGGGAAACGGGCAATCCACATAACTTACATTGGTTTCGGTAGGGCAGTGGGCTTACAAGTCACACGACAACTTTGAAAGTCAGCCCACGGTTACGAGTTGGGCCTAGATTGTCAAAGGAGCCGTTCCATGATACAGAACTCTGTATCAAACTAAAGAAGTCCCTCAATTTGCCACGTCTCACATTCTTTTGGACCCACTGACCCCATGAATGCATTGCTGGACACAACAAAAATCAGTGTGATTAGTGGTTTCTAGCCACTCAATTTGAGCACTTTTTCATTATTGGCTTTCTGAACAGACCTATGGGTTGGTTCTTTGCACATGATAAAAAAAAGCACTCAAATCCAATGGATAGAAAGTACCAATCATGCTGATTTTTTGTGTATAGGTCCACCAAGATGTTGGCCAGACATTCATGAGGTCAGTGGGGCCGAAAGAGTGTACCACGTGTCAATTTGAGGCACTCCTCCATCAAAATTTTGATAGAGTTATGAATCATAGTAATGGAACCAACCATCATATTGACCGCTCATGATCTAATTCTCCTTTTTTAAGTGATATTCAAGTGGCAATCATGCACCAATGACTGCACGCCACATATACCTATGATTAGTTTTATGAAAATTTTTTTTGAAACAAAATTCTAAACCCCAGGTATATGTGGCATACGATCATTGGGAGCATGATCGCCCTTTCAAAAATTTACTCCCATAAGGTGTAGGTAGAAACAAGGTTCATTCGAGCTAGTTCTACACTTGTACCTAGGACATCCTAGCTAGGTAGCAACTTTTCAGATGATCCCATTCCTCATCTGGTCCAAAGATGAAGATTAATTTTATAAAAGAAATTAGAAAGGATCTAAGAATTAACGCATCGCTTGCTCCTAGGACTGTCAATGGATCAAATCAACCAAATCCAATCCAATCGGATAACATCGGATCTGAACCTAGGATTATGATCGATCTGTTAATTTTGGATGTCACCCAGATCAGATAAGCTTGGATAGCTTATTAGATCAAGTCTAGAGTAATTGAGTTGTGAGTTGACTCGAGAAACTCATTGAGTCAACTCAAACTCAACCGAGTCTTATAAATTCTACTTATAAAAATTTTTTAAATAAAATATTTACATATATTAATATTAATATATGTATATAATATTAATATATTATTCGAGTCGAGTTCGAGTCTTCGTTTTAACTCAACTTGGTAGACTTTCGAGTCGAGTTTTCAAGCATTAGTCAGAACCTATCCTGATTCGATCCTGACCTGATCCATTGCTTTTAGGTGAAAAGAAATCTCTCATTTTCAACAAAATGCTTGTAATCTGTCTTGAATGCTCCATTTGGCTCTCTAATCTCCTTGTTATTTTCCGAGGTTAGCTAAAAATAGTCTCCATTGCGCCACTGTTAGTGAACTTCCTCCATTGTCATATCTTCTTGCCATTTGAAACCTTAACATTTTACTCTTTTGCAAGAGCAAGACCAAATCTGAAACAAAACCCACTTCTGGGGACATGCCAGTGAAGCTGCTACAGAACATGAAGAACACCCATCCTCTTGAAACAATACCCACTTCCTGAAATAATACTCATCCTCATCGGAGTATGGGTAGTAGAATGAGCCTATTGATCTCGTTAGCTCGTTCCTATCATTATATTTTGCAGATTTGTGTGCTGACGGCTTATTGCACTTATTTTTCCATTAGAATCGTATATATATTTTATTTTGATTTCATATATTACTATTATAAAGCTAGAACTTGAGGCATGCCCACACGCCTACACAAAAGTGAAAAAGAAAACTAAAAAACCCTTCAGGGTCACATAATTACTTTTCATGCCATTTTCCCTCTGCATTTCAGGTTGTCCAACACGCCCACATCCCTCATCAATGATGATGAGGGACAATGGTATAAGACACGTGGCACAATCTTAGAGACCACTAACCTTATGGATGTTTGTCCCATCCCTAGGTGGGCTTATATACCAAATATCAGTCGGATTTGTGATTTCAAATTTTTAGATCTGAGTACCCCAAATAATTCTTGAAATCTATAAAAACTATTCCAATCAAATCCTTAAAAACCATTAATCAGCTAATTTTTTGCATATAAGTCCACTTAAGGATGGGCCAAACTTGAATACAGTCAATGATCTCTACGAGGGTGCCACGAGTAAGGTGCTTCCATGTGTCAGGTGCACGTGCATCGCACGTGGCGTACCCCTAGTATCTTTAAATTTTTATAACATGTAAGTAGGTTTTTATAACGAAAAATTTCTTAAACAAAAAAAAAAGTTTAAACTATTTACAAAAACAAAAAAAACTTTTGAAACTTTACAAAAAAAATAACTAAACAGCCACGCGACAATTTATTAGAGGACACTGACCGTACAAAGGTTTGGCCAATCCCTAGGTGGACCTACAAACCCAAGATCAACCTGATCCGTGATTTCTAAGCGTTAGTTGAAGTCATTTTCGTTGATTGATTTTAACCTTCGGAATTTGAGCATTATTTACCATTATTTCCGTACAAAGATCTAAAGTTTGAAATCACTAATCAAGCTGATTTTTGATTTGTAGGCCCACTTACAGATTTGTCAAACATCTATACAGTCAGTGTCCTCTAATAAATTGCCACATGGCTTATATTGTAGGTGGTCAGTCAGGTCTTCTTCCTTTTTCGGGCATGTACGTGGGATATTTAAGATGACCAGATAAGATGACAAAATATGGGATAGTCTTCTTGGGCCCACTTGACCAGATTGGTCAATCCCTTCTACATCCAACAGTCAGCCTAATCGGTGATCTATTTGCAACGACTCCAATATCAGTTCTCCTTCGCAGAGAAGAAACCAAGAAATCTGTTTTCCCCAAGAATCGGATGGTCTTAAAATCTTCAGATTTGTTGCATTATCTTTCTGCGTTGATTTCATCCGTAAGAGCGAGCAAGTACTCCATTGACTATCGTTCACTAGGTATCTTATTGGTCAGGTTCCAATCAGAAACCCGATTGGGTCCAAAATGGACCTGAACTGGTGTGAACCCCATCAAAATGGTTCAGGTCCGGTCACTCAGTGACTAGAAAATTTGTATATCAGAGTACCAAACCTAACAGAATCATTTTTCTGTTACAAAACTCAAGCTCAGCCTAGAATTTCAATGGTGATATTTTTTGACTGTCGGATGATTTTGTTTTTTTTTAGGATTTTATAAATCAATTGGCTTTTCTTGCTCCTGGGCCAAATGCTTGGATGTTGCACCCTTGAACAATTGAAGTACTTCTGCAAGCACACAAAGAATCATCGTACGGGTGCAAAGGATCGAGTGCTTTATCTTACGTATCTTGGCCTGTGCAAACAGCTCGATCCTTCAGGACTGTTTGATCGATAGCATACCATTTTCTTTTAAGATTCAAGTGTACGTAACGAAAATAACAATCTTAAGCAAACCTGAATTTATTTCGTTTTGAGATATAATGCGAATCAAAATGTAAATCAACAATCGTAGGCTATCTTTTTCCTTGGATTACATGGTTGCAGTCACTCTAAGCTTTGGGGTGATCGTGGGAACCGTCAAATGAATCCATGTACAGTTCAGGGATATGGCTTGAATAGTATTTTAGCATGTTGAGAAGCTCTATTGATCATAAAAGATGTCTTCAGATTCATAAGAAAATCATCGTCCATCCGATGAACGACAATTAGTTCATCCAACACCATGGCTCTTTCGATAAAGAATTGCAGCAACTCCAATTTGGTATCCGTCAGTGTAACTCCACGTATCTCCACTTTCTTTAAACAATGTTGCAGACACATGAATGGCAGCTTCTGCTTCTTATCCCAATAGCTTTGAGTATCCCCAAACAGTTTTCCCTGAAATTAATGGTCATGAATCAAAACATCCATCTATAAAACAATATTAGCTAGAGAAATTAACAATGATAGATCTCAGCCCGCATGCAATACATCGAAGAACCAGGCTAAAGTCGTGATGTCTATACGGAGATGCTCCAAGTCGGGAGAACATCTCAGCAAGCATGCTATTCCAGGAAGATCCTTTCCTGACAACGCTGTCTCCACTTTCAAATACTTCAGATTCTTCAGTGGTGCTACCAGCCTTCCCTCGTTTGCCAAATCCTTCTGTGTGCTTAATGCCTTCATGAAAATAATTAATAAAGGACCCTTAATCTTAGTTCTGCAAAGGTTTCAAGAGAAGCTAATGACTGGTATCATCAAGGTTTTAAAGGGGCCGTTATAACGGTATAACGAACTAGTGGGGTCATTACCGTTTTTCCGTTATAACGGCCGATATAATTAATTGTAACACTCAGGGACAAAAACGGAGAGTAACGGAAATAATGACGCTGAAATTCAAATTTTAAAAACGAAAAATAATGGAAATAATATCCCTTTTTTTCCATGAAATATCCCAGAAGATAATGGTTGTTATTTTCGTTAACAGAAAATAACGGCCGTTATTTATAAAGTGTTTTAATGGTACATAATGTAACGGGGGAGGTCCGACTCCGTTATAACGGCCGTTTTTTAAACCATGACTGATATAACCAAAAAACAGAAAAAACGTACCTCGACGCACCAACTGCACATCGACAAAGATTGGATGCAGTTAAGATCGCTCAGAAGCTGAACCAGAGTGTCATCGACGTAATCAAATCCAAATTCCCGATCACAGTTGATAATTTCAATTACAGCAGTAGCCAGACTTGATACATTCTTTATACGGAACTTCCCGAAACACCCAACATATCGGAAGTAACCAAGATTTGGAGCATCAATAAAAATTTCATCAATCCCAGAAATGTAATCATCATCCAAACAATATGCTATTTCCAATCTCTTTAATGGCAGATTTTTACCAGAAACATGAACAGTATATAAACCCACACAATTTTTTATACTCAAATTTTCAAGAACCGGACAGTTAGAAAACATATCCCGAACTAGTTGATCTTTTAATTTGATGAGGAATAGGGATATGGTTCTAAGTGAAGAGAAAGCTGTAAATGTAGGAGGATCAAATTTGCAGAATTTTAAATTCAACACAGTTAAGAACCGGCTAGTAAAGACACTAGAGGGCAAATTATGGGGTTCGATATAGGAGAATATATGTTGGTTCATACACCCACCTGAAAAGTCTAGTTCGAGTTCTTGAAGGTTACGGGACACGGCGAAGTATATGTACCGATCGATACGATCGGGATCGATTAAATCAGTATGAAGCCAGAGACGAAATTTATGTATATGTGAATTCGAATCGTGGGAAAGGTGAAGTGAACTGTCTATGAAGTCAAGAAATTTCAACCTATGATCTTTATTTACAGGTCCAGCGCCAAATTCGGTCTGGTTATAAATGGGATTTGTTTGATGAGCAAGGGCAGTAAAAAGGAACTCATCAAATTCATAATCAGATAAGTCGATATCAGGAGAGTCGTCACAGTTCTTCGCTCTTTTAACCTCACTGCTCTGGTTTCTGCTTTCTTCCAGTTTTCTAATCTGTCACAAAAAATGCACAAGATTTTGATAAGAATATGAAGAATGTTCTTCAAGAACTAACAAGAAAGAAATGTAACGAGTAACAAGATGTCAAGAACTACAAAAACATAAACAACATGGAAAGGAATTCTCTCGATCGATCATATCCAAGTATCAAAATCAAACGATCGTTGTAAAACAAAAGACAGGCTTACAAAAAAAAACAGTTCAAAACACAGGTTTCTTGGATTTCTGACGTTTTACCATTTCTTTGTTAGAGCGCCCCACACCACATCCAGGCAAAGAGCACGAAATGGGATGAACTTTGCGAAAACATCTTATAGAGGAACAAATCCAAAAAATAAAAGGAATAAAACTTCGCAGCGAAGCCCTTACAGTTACAGCCCACAATATGAGCCACGTGGCACATTCTTAGAGGATGCTGACCGTATGGTTGATTGGCCAATCCCTAGGTGGACCTACAAGCCAAAAATAAAGATGACTTGTGATTTCTAGGCGTTAGATTGGGGTTATTTTCATGCATGGGTTGAATTTTACCGTGGTAATTTGAGAATTATTGACCCTTATTTGGGGTACAATAATCCAAAGTTTTGAAATCACCAATCACGCTGATTTCGGTTTGTAGGTCCACCTAGGGATTGGCAAAACATCCATTCGGTTGGAGACCTCTAAGAATGTGCCACGTGACTCTATTGTGGGTTGTCAGCAAAGTTTTACTCCCAAAAATGGTGTCCACATCAATAAAGTCGTGCCATGTGTACTTAACAACACTTTATGTATAGTGATTTTGGCTGAGGGACGTCGAGTAAATCTTACCTGACCACCCACAATATAGGCCACGTGGTCATTTCTTAGAGGACACTGACCGTATAGATGTTTGGCCAATCCCTTTGTGGGTCTATAAACCCAAAATCAACCTGATCAGTGATTTTTAAGCGTTAGTTGAAGTCATTTTCGTTGGTTTATTTTAACCGTAAGAATTTAAGCATTATTTACCATTATTTCCGTACAAAGATCCAAAGGTTTCAAATCACTAATCAGGCTGATTTTTGGTTTATAGGTCCACTTACGGATTGGTCAAACGTCTATACGGTCAGTGTCCTCTAATAAATTGCCACGTGTTTATATTGTGGGTGATCAGGTAGCTACCTGGCCACGGTTCGTCAGGCAAGTCTTTCTCAACAGTCAGCCTAATAGGTGATCTATTTGCAACGACTCCCATATGAGATCACCTCTCGGTGAGAACAAACCAAGAATTCTGTTCTTTGCCTGAACGTTGGGGAGCTCTCACAGTTCACAAAGAAAAGGTAAAACGAAACCCTAGATTATTTTTACAGTTCTTGTTACTTTTTACTATTTCCTTCTTTTTTTTTTTTATAATCCCCCATTAGTTTAATTTCAAATTTCAACACTAAATCCTAAACCCTTGACAAGAAGTTAAGATCACAGTGAGGAGAACATTTGTCTCGTCCGGACTCCGGACTCCGGAGTATCTGTTTTTAATTTGTCTCATCCCGAGCGACTGAGAACATTTGTCTCTGTCGATTCCTAGTTGGATCACTCTGGATTGGCCGATCACTCGAACCATTACCTGATCGGATGGTCTTAAAATCTTTAGATTTTTTGCACTATCTTTCTTTATCAAATTGAGTTGATTTCATCGGTAAGAGCGAGCAGGTACTCCATTGACTACCGTTCACTGGGTATCTTATTCGTCAGGTTCCAATCAGAAGCCCGATTGGGTCCAAAATGGACCTGAACTGGTGAACCCATCAAAATGGTTCAGGTCCTGTCAGTCGGTGACTAGAAAATTTGTATATCAGAGTACCAAACCTAACAGAATCATTATTCTGTTACAAAACTCAAGCTCAGCCTAGAACTTCAATGGCCAGGTTCCAATATAACGGCTACCCATTGACAAACCAGTCCAGGTCGACCCTAACTTAATTGGTGACTAGGTGCTCTTTTTTGAATGTGTGATGATTTTTTTTTTTTTTTAGGATTTTAAGAGTTCAGATCATGATTTAAAATAACGCCATTTTTTTGAAATTTGAATTTCAGCGCCATTTTTCCCGTTATTTTCCCATTATTTTCTCTTTTTGCCCATGAGCATTACAATATGTTATAACAGCCGTTATAACAGAAAAAACGGTAATGCCCCCAGTCCGTTATGCTGTTAAAACGACCATTATTCGTTGAGTATTAGTGTAATTATTTTTTCATTTAATTTGTTAATTATGTATCTGCACGTCTCAATATTCCTTATCTGAGTGTTGGATTCTTATCAAAAGCCCATATGCATTCCTTATTGTTACAGTTTATATAACTGAATTCATGGAAGAAAGCAGTAATGAGAGCCGTGATGAAGTTTCAGAGATCAGTAAGGTTACAGGAGCAAAGGAGTTAGCTGAGTTTGAATTCGATTTACTATGGGTGATCAAACATCTGGCCAGAAACTAGAAAAAAGTGAGTTTGGCTCTGGACGTTCAAGTAAAGGTGCAAGGTTGAAATTCCTTGAATTCGTGGACAGGTTACTTCAATTTCACTTGGAATCCAACTCAGATATACATAAATTTCGTTTGTGGCTTTACAGGGATCTGATAGACCCGGTTCGTATCGATCATTATGTCTCTGTTGCTGTATCCCATGAAGTTAAAGAGTTGGAATTGGACTTTTCAGGAGGTTATGTTGGTCGAGATATATTCGATTTTGGTCGTCACGATTTGCCCCGATGTCTGTATACCAGTGAGTCGTTAAATGTCTTGAAATTAAGATTTTGCAATTTTGATATTCCTACCTCCACAGGCTTCAGCTCACTTAAGACCATATACCTAGTCCTTGTCAGCCTCGGAGATGAGCAAGTTCAAGACATGTTTTCTAATTGTCCCGTCCTTGAAAATTTGAGTATGAAACGTTGTTACGATATAGAGCGTTTTTGTGTTTCCGGTTCGAATTTGCCACTAAAGAGCTTAGAAATCGCCGATTGCTGGGATATGGATGCCATTTGCGGGATAGAGTATATTTATATTGATGCTCCAAATCTTGTTAACTTCTGTTATGTTGGGCATTTTCAACAGTTCGATATAAAAAACTTATCGTGTCTGGCCAATGCTGTACTTGAAAATATTAACGATAAGGAGCTTTGTCCCCGCACTCTGGTTCGACTTCTAGCGACCTTAGCCACACCGAATCTTTGTCATTGTGTGGTTTGTGTGTTGAGGTATGTTTCTGTTTTGATTCACATTATGTCTCTCTTTCGTGCTACAATTGTTATAATTATTTGTTCTTAAATTGAAGAATGAGATTCAAGCATGTAGGTGAACTACTATAGCATTTTATAATGTCAGATTTCTAAGAAGTTTCTTTCTTGTGTCATACTTAAAATTTGTAATGTGGGTTTGACATGTTAAACAACTATTTACCCCAAAAGATCGATCTTGTAAGAAGGTTTGAACACGGGACCTCTCAGGCATCACAGCTTCTGGGAAATATTGTTTCGCCCTTTTTACCCGAAAGATCAATATATCATCCACTAACATGACAGTATGAAATCTTTATTTCCCCTCCAATTGTAATCAAATTAGTCGCCATCTCATCCACTCAAATTTTTAAATCAGACACCTCTTTGGGTAATGGCTGAAAAATGCTATAGCCTATAGTAATTCGGTAGAGATTTGGGTTCGTTCCTTGATTACTGTATGTTGTTCATGAAGGCATCATGTAGGGATGAAATGCTACTTGCACCACTCCATAATTTGAAGCATTCGAAGTTGGAGACAACACTATAATGTAAGGCGTTGCCAGGGATAACATGTTTGCTGAGAAGTTGTCCCAACCTGGAGCATCTCAGCATATGTATCACAAGTTTAGAGTGGTTTTCTGAGGTATCAACTCAAAATCTGAATCCTAACATGCAGTTCATTCATGGAATTTTATTATGCCATTTATTTGCACTTCACCTTATTATTTTGTGTATCGATCATTTCCAGGACGAAGAGTTTGTGGAGGGTGAAAGTTTTTGGAAAAAGCAGAGGTTGCCTTTTGCGTGTATGCAGCGTTGCCTAAAGAAAGTGGAGATACATGGATTTACATTGAGAAACAACAACTTTGAGATGCTGAAATTCTTGAACCAAAACGCCATGGTGTTGGACGAACTTACTGTCAATCATTGGGTCGACAATGAGTTTGTAATGAGTATCGAGAGATCTCTTATGATCAATAAAGCCTCTCAACATTCTAAATTAGTATTGAAACATAATTGACATGGAACTATTTGGATTTTTTAGGTCGTTTTCCAGATCGTTGGCTTGTAGAAACTAAAGCAAGAGTAGGATATAATGGGCTTGGTTTGAATTGCAGGGTTTATTGTGCCTGCAGGCCTGGGTTAGCTGTCGCAGTTGTGGACAGCAAAGTAAGTTAATTCGCCTTTTAACTGTGTTGTCACCGCCATTATTTTCAGGTTGAAGCTCAATGAAACAAAAAATTGTAGGTGTTGCAAACATAAAATTAGCCCAATGGCCTTTTAACTGTCGGTATGTGCCGGATGCAGAGGCAATATAGCTTGAGGCACCGCACTGTCGAGCAAATGGGCATTACAAATCGTCGCTCATTGGTTAGTGATTAGTGATTCCTAGGTGTTGGATTAGAGTTATTTTCATGGGTTGATTTTAACCGTGGGAATTTGAGCATTATTGACCATTATTTGGGGTACAAAGATCCAAAGGTTTGAAATCACTAAACAGGCTGATTTTTGGTTTGTAGGTCCAGCTAGGGATTGGCCAAACATCCATACTGTCAGAGTCCTCTAAGAATATGCCACGTGGCTCATATTGTGGGCTGTCATTTGCCTCCATGACAATCGACTGTCATCAAAGTTTTAGTCCAAGTGGTGAACACTATCACTAAAAAAAATTTGATGATAGTATCCACGAGCCCTAAGCGGTAGTGACATGACAAGCGATGGTGCACAGCAGCAAGGGAGGGGGGAAAGAGAGAGTGGGGAGACAGAAAGAGAGGAGGGAGGTAGTAGCCGCTGCAGGGTGGGGTGGGTGTGGAGATGAGACGAGAAAACGAAAGAGAGAGGGGAGAGGGGTCGCGGGAGAAGGGAGGGGTGAGAGACAGGAGAATGAGAGGGAGAGAGAGGGGTCGCAAGGGAGGGGGCTTATGTTATATAGATCGGGTTCAGGTTGGGCCAAATTAGTGATGGTTCAGCCCGAGCCCAACCTAATTTTGTTTAGGTTTTGAAATTTGTACCTAGGCCCAATATGACTCAATACTAATCCAACCCAAAGTTAGGTTGAGCCTGCCCAAGTTGCAGCCCTAGGTTTGCAGACCAAAACCACCATTGAATTTCGTGAAATCCACGGTCTGAGAGTTTAGGGGAAAGTTTGAGTCCTCGGAAACTGTTCCTCTTATGGAAATTACCCACTCAAAATAAAAAATTGGTGATGCTATTTTGCATGTGGAGCACATAAAAATGCACCACCTGGCACATTGTTTGGGCCCACTGACCCATGACCTACACACCAAAAAGCAGCCTGACTGGGGATCTCTAGCCATTTAATCCGAGTATCCAAAACAAGTCTTAAAATCAAATGGATAGAGATCACCAATCAGGCTGATAGTTAGTGTGTAGGTCCATCAAATGGTTGGCCAATCATTGGTCAGCACTCGGTGGCCAGGTGCACCACAGCTCTATAGTGAAAAATGTTACACAGAGTATGGGCAGGCTTTTAGGGTGACAAAACATTCTACGTGAAGCAATTTTGGATGGGGGTACGTGATCTTGAGGTCCGATCAGGGACCACTATATGTAAATGTCAGAATTTTTTTAGCTTCATAAAACATTCTCCTTTGAAATGTCGCCCCTTGTTCGAGCAAAAGTGGAATTCGTTTGCCATGCACCCACTTGCCATGGTTTTCCGATTACACCTGATTGGTTGGGGGGGTATGCAAATGAGTTGCTGTGCCAAGTGTTTGCCAAGCCCTCACAAACTCTTTAAGAAAATGGATGCAAGCATGTGCAGCCCAAAAACCATGGTAAGTGACTGCAATGAAACTCACCACATTTGCACTGAAGTTCAAAATTCCAGTGCAGCGAATCAAGCAGAACCACACATGTCGCGAATATCTCCAAGAAACTTCTTCCCCTCCCTGTTAGGGTGAGTCATGCTACCCTACGAATAACGGGAGTTCATGGACCGTTGAATTCAAGAGATTCACGGTCCACAAGGCAACAGCTATTTGACCTTTGCACTTGTTCCCACATGGACCCATGGATCTCTTGAATCTATGGTCAATAGCAGTAATCATGTATTTTTTTTTGTCCAGTTATCCTTGGGATAGCATGAGTAAACCTTAATTTGATGACACCTGCAGTCAGCAACGCCACTGGCTGCAGCCAATGTGAACCACATGAACACTAACCATATGGATGTTTGGCCAATCACTAGGTGAACCTACAGACCAAAAATAAATCTGATCAGTGATTTCTAAGAGTTGGATTGAAGTTATTTTCGTGGGTTGATTTTAATTGTATGAATTTGAGCATTATCGAGCACTACTTGGTACAAACTACAAAGATCCAGAGGTTTGAAATCACAAATCAGACTGATTTTTGGTTTGTAGGTCCACCTAGTGATTGGCAAAACATCCATATGGTTAGTATCCTCTTGAGAATGTGCCACGTGGTCCATATTAGCTGCAGTCAGCGATGTCACTTACTACATGTGTCAGCTAGGCTTACTCCATTTTCCTTTCTTCTGATGTCTTTCCTTTACCTTACAACACCAAAGGAAGCGCAAGTTCGGAGGGGACAAATCTAGTCTGTAATCGTTATATCCACCATTGAATGCTCTTTGAAAAGCGTATTAAAATTTTTAATTTGTAAAATATTTTATTTTGAAAACATTGAAATAATACATTTTTCAAGGGACATCCAACAGTACTGACAATGTTTGCATACTTCTAAGCCTATAAACAGTTGCAGTCTAGATTTATCCGTTCGGAGGTGCGATCCACTCAAGGAGAACTTTCTCGAACTCACATGGATCATCGTTGTGCTGCTTTTAGAAGCTGGTGGCCAGGCTTGTGCCCAGAATTGGGGTGTCTAACAATTTCCAAGCCTATATCCCAAATCTTGGGCCAGCCAAAAAAATAAATGACCAATCAAAAACAATAAGTTGATTTCCAGGTGGAGGCATCACAAATATCCATCTTGCGCTTGAGTGGGTCCCATATGATTTGAAAAAGAATCTAGCAGAAAAAGTGATAGGTGAGGAGGAGATATTTTCTCCACAAAAAGGGTATCTTTAATGTCTTATATTCACTGTGTGGAGCATGGTTTTAAAAACGGCCGTTTAAACGGTTTTAACGGCCATTTAAATGGTAACACCCCCAAGCCCGTTTCCGTTAAAACCATTTAAACACATTTTATCGGTTTTGAAAAAAAACGGCATTTTTTTAGTTTTAACGGCCATTAAATTGTTTAAACAGCTGTTTAATTCTGAAAAATTTTGTGAAAAATGGCCGTTAAATCCGTTTAATGTCCGTTATATTCCATTAAATTCCATTTTTTTTTAATTTTCAAATTTCGAAATTTGAATTTCAGCGCCATTTTTCCATTTTTTTCTGTTAAAACCCGTTAAATTCCATTTCTTCCCATTTTTTTTCTATTTTTGCCCCTGGCCATTTCAATCCGTTTAAACGGTAACGCCCCCAATCCATTTAACCGTTTAAACGGCCTCCTTTAAACCTTGGTGTGGAGCTTATTATTTGGTGAGCCCACCTTATCTCTTCTATGCAATCAGAACCCGCCCTGTTGGGTCTTTGTCAATCTCCTATTTATTGGGGCCAACGTGGGATTACATACAGTCAATCTATCTATCTATATTACTTAGAGCCAAAACTGGAGTTGGGCACGCAGCTCATTCGCAGGACGCACACTTTCACAGGTTGTTCGGCACGCCGACGCTAATCATTGATGATCCACTTGGCACACTCTTAGAGACCACTGACCCTATGGATGTTTGGCCCATCCCTAGGTTGACCCACAAACCAAAAATGAGCTCGATTAGTGATTTCAAACCTTTGGATCTCTGTATGTTTAACGACTTTACCGACCTTCAATCAAAAGAGCAGTTGAATAAGAACTTCAATTAATGCTGGCAGTGACAGCCCAAGTAAATGACAAAAAAAATGTGGGGGTACCGGAGCATAGGAGAGCAACTTGCGTGTTGGAAGATCTGAATATTGGGAATTCTCATTAAAAACTGCCCCTTACGTCTCTAAGTCGAGATGCTGGATGAATCCCCCTACTCACTTATTTAATCCATCAATCAATGGCCCACCTCTTGGGTGGGTCATAGCTCAAATTTCAAACCTATTGAAACACATCTAACCTTCTCACCCCTCGACTAATCTTATTAAATTCAGCTGTCCTAGTATTATGTATAGATTGGTTGGTCAAGATCTTCTCTCCAATATGCCGCGCGCTGACTCCATCTAATATACCGACATCCTCCTAAATGCCACTTGCCACACTCTTTTGGGCCCACCGCTTGGTAGTCCCACACACCAAAAGTCAGCTTGATTGGTGATTTCTAACCGTTGATTTGTTTTTTTTTCTAATCATACATGCATGATGAAAAAAAATTAAATGCATGCGCAACAGCTGGAAACCACCAACCACGCTGATTTTTGGCGTGTAGGTCCACAAAGGAATGGGCCAAGCATTCATGGGGTTAGTGGGACCTAAAGCGTGTGTCACGTGGCATTCTGGGTATTGGACCATTGGTATACTCAAGATTGGAAAAATGCTACTCTACGGATAACTGGACCAAAAAATGCCCGGTTGATCAGGCCATTGAGATCCACGGTCCACTCTTGAATCCACAGTCAAATGCCTCAACCGCACATATTTTTGTCCGGTTATCCGTGGGTAGCACGACTCTACTAGATTTTTCAATGCCACAAGTGGCCCTGAGCGATAAATTTGTTGAGCCACGTGTACGTTATAAGAGGTTGTTCCATGAATCTTGCTGGCCTAGACTACAATTTGGGGAAAATTTTAGATGCAGAGGACTTTGGATGCAGTTGATGCAGAGGGCTCTAGTGACCTCATATAACTCAATTGTTTGGGCCCACTAACCGCATGGATGTTTAGCCAACCCCTTGATTGATATATATACAAAAAATCTGCTTGATTGATAATTTATAGCCATTGTATTAAATATCCAAAAAATATGTAAAAATCATGTTTGAATCCAACGGCTATAATTAATCCTAAAAAAGTGCTAAAATCTATGGCTAGAGAAAGCCAAGCAGACTGATGTTTAGTATGTATATCAATCTACCAAGGGGTGGGCTAAACATCCATCCGATTAGTGGGCCCAAAAACTGAGCCATGTAGGGCCACTAGAGCCCTCTGCATCGACTACATCCAAAGTCCTCTGCATCTAAAATTTTTCCTACAATCTGTGCCCTAGACAACTTTGATTGTGTGAACTGTGAACAACGGTTTGAAGACAAATAAAACTCTGGAAATCGAAGGTGTACCCATGTGGAAATGATACATGATTTACAGTGTGTAGATGCAGTCGATCGGACCATTGTTTCATCCCGCTTAGAAAGTCTCCTATGACAAAACAAGAATTGATGAGATGATCCAAACCACAAGATGGTCAGGATCATCTAATCTTAATGATTATTGGCTTAGCAGATCTTCCAGATTGAAATATCAAATGGGTCCCACCCACACCCAGGATTTGCAACCTTAATGCGCCATTTGTAGACCGTGTAACGGGTCAATGGGTACCTTTGGATTTATCAATAATATATATATACCACAAGATGCGTGCACTCTTCATGAAAACAAGGGCATGTGAACATTCAAAAAGGGTGTCTCAACTCTCAACGGCTTTATTTATTTCATTTTGAAATTTACACTTTTTTTGTCCCCTTCTCTCTAACATACTTAGCATATCTTAATCCTTTATTTTTGTTATTTATGATCTGACTTATATAGCAGCACTGGTAAATTGAAGGTTGTGACCTCTGGGAATAAAGTTCATAAAGAGCATCAAACTGATCAGGCAACATCACATGGTCAATGATGTAATACTAGTCAGAATGATGAAGGGCGGGTGCTCGGTTGCCCGTCTCAATCCCACGTAATCAAGTTTAGCAACTTGCGATAAACCAATATCATATTTATCCTGAATTATGACTCTTGGGGACCTCATATGTGTACTCCATAGATTCATCCAAAATTCTAAACAATAGAATTGAATTTTTCAAAACCAAAATTGACATAATCGATAAGGTTACGGATATACCCACCAAGGGTTAGCACATATAGTAACTAGTGACGGGTTTGCTCCTTCTAGTTGTGTATTCGATTCTCCGAGTAGGTCGGTGCGTGCAGCTGTAGGGATTAATCAAAAAAGGTCAGGATCAAGGGACACAAAATTTCACACCAATTTTGGCATACCCACAGGGAAGATAAATCAATGGCTGATTTTTCACGAAGATGATCTCCTCACCATATAGATCACCCCTACAAAAAAACCAGCTGATTCTAAAATTTCTAACCCCATCAAACGTGCGTCGTTTCAAATTAACAGTAAAAAATAGACAGTCCATAATTCTTCAACTTGTAAACGAAGCTACGATGAATATCAGGGAATGATTTGAATTTTTGTGAGGGTAATCTCCTCACCATAGAGACCATCCTCTCCAAAAATTGTGTCAAAATTTGTGTCCCCTGATCCTGGATCTGACCCATCAAAAATAAGGTTACGGGTCCAATCCAAGCTTACCCACATAAAGAACCTAAGAAGGCAAAAGTCCTTTTTAGATCCATAATTCTATAGCTAAAGTAGCAAGTCATTATAAGGTAATTGCGTGGTGGATCAAACTCCCTTCAATTCAAAGCAAACAACAAAAAAGTTTTGTGTATGAACATTCATGTGTACGCATCTAAACATTTCAATTACAGAACCATTGAAGGATTTAAATGTAACAAAAAAGAAAAAATAAAAATTCTAGGAGTTTCCATCACTTTTGTTTGCCTGCGACATTCAATTGAAGAGGTCTAGGTGGAGCCATGGTTCTTCTCTTCCATAGATTAACTTCTTTCCTTGGCTCCAAAGATACTCCACCACCACCCACCATCATGGGTGCAGAATGAGGAACAAAGACCTCATCATCTTCTTCATCACTCTCTTCTCTCTCCTCGTCTGAATAATAATTCCGGCGATCCGATTCTACCGTCCTATCATGGGCCTTCCAATTGAAATCAGCAAACGTATCCCGACCGCTTGTGAACTGTTTCATCTGACTCAAAGAAGGTGCTCGATCTGGTAGCGGTGGCTTCTCGGCTGAAACATCAGATTTTCGTCCTGGTTTTGCACCACGAAAAATATTACGGATAGATGACGATGAACGTTTTGTCTTCTTTTCCTCTCGGGGAGTCGGAGTCGGAATCTGTGTAGGAGTTGAGACTCGGTTAGATTTGCAAACCTTCTTCTTGTGCTTAATTTGACCCATGCAAGAGACTTTTGGTGAAGTGGGTTCTTGTGCATCAAAGCTTCCACTCTTCGATTTCCTTCGAGCTTCTACTGGAATCATCGATATGATCGGACCCGAGAATCCCTTGTTCTTGAACTTGTTTTGATTATCTGATCTCTTGTCTCGACCAGGGCTGAAAGGCGGATTTTGAAACGAAACGGTAGCGCCTTTCGGTAGAAATGAGAAGATCTTACTTCTCGATTTTGCTGGTTTCTCCATCTCTGCAGATCACTATATCGATCAAATGATTCCAATCCCTCTGTCTCTTCTTCTATGATCTATATATATAAGAAGGTAAGAGTGAGTAGAGATTGAAGACCTTAATGCTTGTAAACAAGTTGAGAGAGAGAGAGAGAGAGAGAGAGAGAAGAAGAAGAAGGATAGGATTATAGGAAGGAGAGAAGAGGGGGGAGGTTTGGTTTGGTCAAAGGGACGACTGAGCAAACCTTGCAGAATTTAATATTTGGCAGTTTGCTTAGATGCCGGTTTTCATCTTCTTCTTGTTATAATATGACTTAAATTTTTTTTTTTTTTTTCAAACTTCAAAAAGCAGAAAGGACCTGGACAAATTTAATGTGACTAATTAGTACATATGATATTTAAAAATGACATACATGTCCTCCTATACCATTCTTGCAAATTAAGGGACATGTTTTGTCATTTGGAAAAAAAAATTGAATTTTGACTTGTCCATTGTCAAAAAAGTCAAAATTCACATGCTATACCATGTAATTCCTGCGGAGGATTCAGAAATAAATAATAAAGTCTAAATAAGCACAATAACCTTGTGCTTATTGCCGGCGGATGAGAGAGAGAGAGAGAGAGAGAACGTTTCCAAAAAGAATGGGGTTGGGAATGGGAATTCATGGACTGCGTTAAAGAGGTGGTGGGTGAGAGAGCGTATCACAGCTAGTCAACCAGATAATAACACCAAGTAAGTAATAAATTAAGGGTCGGGCTCGGGGGACACCCGTTTTGGCTTACCCACATAGAAGATGAATCAATGACTGATTTTTGGTGGGATGATCTCCTCACCATATAGATCACCCAACAAAAAATCAGCCTATTCTGAAATTTCTAACCCCATCAAATGTGGTTTTCAAGTCTGAATATAAGAATGATTTGAATTTTTATAAGGATGATCTCCTCACCATAGAGATCATCCTCACCAAAAATCAGCCATTGATTCATCTTCTATGTGGGTACAGCCAGTGGCGGAGCCAGGGGGGCGCCCACCCTCAACTTTGAACTTTTCCACATCCCTAGGTGATGTACAGTTTGAGCTAGTGCAACACTGTTACTTTGCCCACCCTCAACTTCAAAGTTTGGCCTATCCCTAGTGGACCACAATATTTGCCACGTGCAATACTCTTTGAGACCACTGACCTTAGCCCATCCCTAGGTGGACCTATATTACAAGGATCTCGATGTGCCAATCAAGCTGCAGCTTACGATCCCAAAGCGTAAGTTAACACCAATCTTGTTACTCATTGATGCCATCTGGGCCCACTGACCGGATGGATGTGTAGCCCACCTCCTGGTAGACATTCATATCAAATATCAGCTTCTTTTGATAATTTTTAGCCGTTGGTTTTAGTACTCAAAAAATATGGTTGAATTTGATGGCTACAATCAAGCCTTAAAAATTACTTATCAATCACAGTGATTTTTGGTGTGTATATTTGCCAAGGGTGGACTAACCATCCATGCAGTCAGTGGGCCTAAGTGGCAGCACTGAGTAACAAAAATGATGCTGGGCATAAGCTACAGGTTGTTACATCGCCACCCATGCCATAAATGAGGCTAATGAGCCTCATTTGTGTTTTCTAACCAAATTATGTTTGAATCCAACGGTTAAAAATATTCTCATCTAAAAAGTCAAATTCAACGGTTACAAATCACTAACCAGGCTGGTTTTTGGTCTGTGGGTCCACTTTGGGATGGGGCAAACATCCATATACAGTCAGTGGCCTATAAGATTGTGCCACGTGGCACATACTATGGTCAGTCATCAAAATTGATGACTGATTTCCATCGTGGCAGATTTACTCAAAAAAATTAGCTCTAAGGGGTAATTCTGTCAATTAAAAACATCATCAGCTGTTATTGGCATCGTCGACTCATTGACGCTTGCCACTTTGCCCACCCATTGAACAAAATCCTGGCTCCGCCACTGGGTACGCCAAAATGGGTGTCCCCGGAGCCCGACCTATAAAATAATCCATGTTTGTTGCTATGATCCTTAGAAACCCCCCCACCAATTTTTCTATTAATTATCTCTAATAAATAATGGGTAGGGTTCAGAGGACCAATGAAAGTAAACTAGTAAGTTCACTAATGATCTCGGCCAAGAATCCAACTGTAGTTGTAAGTGATTAGCTGGCATTCAGTGGATTCACTATTTGCCCAAAGCACAACCACCGTTGGATTCTTAGAATCCACGACAGCATTAGTGCACAAAAGTTGGTCCCTCAAGCCTGACCCAATAATAACTACCAAAAAGTTGTGCCTATTGATTCAGATCATTTAAAAATGTTATCTCAATCTTTGGATGGATCGTGACTCAAAATGTAAGATCGTTGGGCCATCATCGTGGTAAGCCTTGCTGCACGAATCCTTTTCCTCCATGGCCCTCCATGGCCCTCCATGGCCCTCCATCTAACTCTGTCTAAAAATTTTATTCACTTGCGGCAAGTTTCTTAAGATTGCTACATCAAATATGTTAACGATGCAATGGTCCATCGGAGGATTTGGCCTGGCATTTGTATGATCTTGATTGATTATCATGCATCATGCATGTGACATGTGTGCTGCATATCGCCGAATAGGATAAAACCGGTTTTATGGTGAACAGGGAAGGATTCCTCATTAAAATAGTGGACACCGGCAGTCCTCACCTAAGGAGTTGGGCGTTAGTGCAAAATACTCCTAACTTCAAAGTTTTGGAAGTGGTAATTTACATTTTAAACCCACGTTTTATGAAAATGGAGACCTGGTCAATCTAGTTTAACGGCAAACTTTGACCGTGCATGACATCATAAATAATTTTATTTATAATTAAAATAACGGAAAATTTCTTTAAAAATTTTTTTTTAATGTATTTACATAAACAAAAAATCTTTCTCACATTTACGAAAAAAAGTAACTAAACCCCTTTGAAAGGGCGTCTGTCCCTGATGAGTAAAACTTCTGTCACAAATACGATACACATAGCACTCTCTTAGTGGACGCTTACCGTATGGATGTTTGGCCAGTCCCTCAGTTGACCTGCAAACCAAAAATCAGCCTGATTAATAATTTACAACCTTTGAATCTTTGCATTCAAATAATGCTCAAATTCCTACTGTTAAAATCAACCAATGAAAATAACTTCAATCCAACACTTATAAACCACTGATTGTGTTTATTTTTGGTGTGTAGGTCCACTTAGAGATTGGCCAAACATCCATATGGTCAACGTCCACTAAGAGTGTGCCATGTGGCTCATATTGTAACCCTAGTTTTACTTCTCTATGGGAAAACGCCATTTTAAAGCGGTCTGTCATGTTTAAAGGACGTCTGTCAGCCGTTTCAACTTTACTTTTTGTCATTATCAGCCTTTCAAAGGGTGGTTAGTTACTGAGTAATTTTTATTTTTGTAAATACATTTAAATTTTTTTTTCTTTTAAGAAATTTTTCATAAAAATAAAAAGGGACTCGTAGTTTAAAAGAAACATAATATATTAGAAAAATAGAATTCCGGGTCAATGTTCACCGGCCCAACCGCTTTTAGAGCTGGTTCACTGATTGAACCCATCTTTCCGGCCCGATTTGTCTCAAGTAACACAAACGCCTGCTTATAAAAAAAACTAAGGGTAATATGTAAATAATATCTTAGGATGAATTATGAGATCGAGGGGATAAGGAGACAAGAGGACAAGTACGTGAACAAACTACAAATGCTTGTTTCAACTGCAAATTAAGCCATGGGGTGTTGGACAGAAGAGTAGAAGAAAGGGTGTGAGCATGTGTACGAGTTATGGACACTAAAGTCTCTGTTTCTCGTTGTCTGGCTACATGGTTAGTTGGTTCCCATCATGGTTTAAAATAACGCCGATTTACCGGTTTTAACGGCCGTTAAAATGGTAACACCCCAAGCCCGTTACATTAACAACCATTTTGACGCTACGAAAATAATGGCCATTATTTTCTGAGAACAATTTGTGGAAAAAATGGCCGTTAATTCCTTTAAATTTCTGTTTTTTTTTTGTTTTGAATTTTTGAATTTTGAATGTTGAATTCCATTTTTTGCCCTGTCCCTTACAATTCGTTTTAACGGTAACGCCCCCAGTTTGTTATACCGTTAAAACGGCCTCTTTTAAACCTTGGTTACCATAAATCCAACTCCCAATTTCGTTCACTCACAACATTTTTTTTGTAAAAATAATTTTTCGGCTAGATCAAGCATAGTAAATGGCCGTTCGATTCAAAACTAAACCCAGTTGGATAGTTTCTTTTCAAAAAAGATTTTATTTTAAAAAATAACTTTTTTCTGAAAATGACTTTTTTTCCTTGAAAAGGCATTTGAATCATCACTTATGCAAAATATCTTTATCTTCTTTTGGTGAACCCTTCCGCTATGATTGATGAGAGTGATAGATTATGACGGGTGTGAGTAGGGTTTGTTTGTTTGTTATGTTCATTGAGCTTGTAAAATTTAAATAAAAAAAACCATTTTTGACTTGAAAAACGAGTTTCATGTTTTTTTTTTTTTTTTTTTTTTTTAATAAAAAGAGTTTTGGCTTCAAAAGAATCTTTTTATGGAATTAATAATTATTGAAAAATGGTTATCCAAACACAATATGTTATTTTGACAAAAGTTTTTTTGGTCTCAGGTCAAACAAATGGGCATCCAAACAGGCCTAAAACTAAGAATCCCATTGGGTCCCACCAAAGATGTCTCCTACACCAAATTTTGGAATTTATTAGATGATTGGTGACTCACGAGTCCACTCGGCGAATTATAAAATAATTATTGAAGTAATTAATATAAATAAAAGTAAAAAATATTTTAAAATAAAAATTAGAGAAAATTTTAGGAAAAAAAAAAATCAAAGATCCTAAGAAAAAGTGACAAAAAGGCGACTTATAATTCAAAAACCAAAGGCGGACCAGAGTAATTGAAAACCGAGATCGTTGCCTATATAACCGAGATCGTTGCCTATATATACCGGTAATCCCACCCAATTGAGTCCACTCTTTGAGTTTTAAAACTATGGCCTACAGTTAAGGAAACATTAACCATCCACAGGTGGCGATCTCCCATATGCGCATGATTGCCGCTTCTAACTTTCACCGCTTCAAAAAATTTCTCCGAATTGAGTTGACTCGTCAAGTTTTAAAACTATGAAAACCCGGGTTGTTGCCTACATTCACGGGTAATCCCACCGAATTGAGTTGACTCATCGAGTTTTAAAACTATGGTTAAGAAAAGTGAGTTCAGGTGGACGGGAACCTGTTTCATTAAAAGAACAAAGTGGGTGTATATCAAGCAATTGAGTGAGGAAGGATGACATCATGAAAAATGAATAACATGGTCCCGCAATCCAACCGATTGAAACCTTAATCCTAGTAAATTAAAATTAGTACTTAAGTGATCATCTCATTGAAGTTTTTTTTTTCTCTTTTCTTTTGTCGGTAGAATGTCTCGGGTTAGTACCGCTGTCAATGGATACCCGACTACCCTGATCCCAACTTATACCAAACCTGAGCCTGAGTTTTTAGACCCAGTCCATAATCGGACCGGGCTATCCTAGATTCCTATTACACTTTTTGTTCACTACCTAACCCATACCTAGATCCAACCCATTTGGTTGGTGGCAGGTCCAATTATTTATATATAGGAGGACAAAAATTTTGAGAACAATTTTGGCCTACTCACATAGAAGATGAATCAATGGTTGATTTTTGGTGAGGATGATCTCGTCACCATCTAGATTATTCCTACAAAAAAATGAGCCCATTCTGAAACTTTAAACCCCATCAAATGTGGTTTTCAAGCTAACCGTAAAAATAGACGGTCAGTAATTCTTCAACTTCTAAACCAGTCTACGAATATCAGAATGATTTGAATTTTTGTGAGGATGATCTTCTCACCATAGAGACCTTCCTCGCCAAAAAATCATCCCATTTCAAAACTTCTAATTAATATATTTGCCCACGCCAATTTTTTTATTTTCAAATTTGCTGTCGAAATATTTGTTGCCCGACATGAATCCCACAGCCTGCACCTCGTCACCGACACATCAGTACGGGTGGTAGGTGATGCAGGCCTCCCTTTACAAAGCCGTTCTATGATACAGAATCCTGCCTCAAAATTTTGATGGAGAAGTCCATCAACTTACCATGTCTCACATTCTTTTGGACCCGCTGACCCCTTGAATGCATGGCCCACTTCTTGATGGCCCTACACAACAAATATCAGCATGATTAGGTTTTCTAGACACTCAATTTGAACACTTTTTCGTTATGGGCTTTATGAACAGACTATGGGTTGGTTCCAAGCCCATTATGAAAAAGTACACAAATCCAATTGATATACTTTCACCAACCATGCTGATTTTCGATATGTTGGTCCACCAAGGTTTTGACCCGCTGTTATGAACTGTGCAACAACACTTAGCATGCTTTGGTACGTGGGCCCTAAGTAGATCAGAATCATCAGATCATGCTAGGATGATATGAATTGGGAAACACATTCACTTGCATTGGTAGAAACTTATATTATTATGTCATAACGACAATAGGACCAGTCCAGCTTTAGCGCATCAGAAGACCTCATATAGCTGTTTGCACGCCAGTAATCACTCTGATTTTCAGGCCTGGGAAAGAGGCAACTCCCTTTTGTTATAACGGATTCGTACCTCACCCGTTACGTCATATACTGTTTTAACGCCCACAAAATATTATAACAGCCGTTATGAAAATAAAAACAGTTATTTTTGAAAAATTTGTTAAAATTTTTTCCGTTATAAATTTTATAGCATTAACAGCTACTACTTTCTGAGCGTTAAAACAGTATAGCATTAACAGCTACTACTTTCTGAGCATTAAAACAGTACGTAGAGTGGGGAGGTTCAAATCCGTTATAACAGCCGTTATTTTTGTTGTAACAGTGGTTTTTTAAACCATGATTGGAATCACTCGTTGACATTAAGTTCATCATTGCTACGTGAGACTATGTTGCCGTGCGTCACCACTGCCCGGATCGGCGAGACTCATCGTCGGCATCTATGCCTTCTCCAAACTGTTTGGGGTCTGACAACATGAATCCGATTTCATTCATTCGACCCTATTAGAGTCCAAAGGAGATCAATCAATAAAAATGCAGGTGGGATTTGTGAGTGTGATACCACCAATCAAGGTTCAACTAGCAGTAATACCCGCCATTCTTTATATTAGTAATAAACTGATACAGTATCATTGTACATTATGCAACCGCTGCCACCTTCTACGTGCTCATACTTTCTTTCCCTTCATTTTGGTGGTTGGCCGGGTATCTAGAACATATACCAAAACCTACCTAAGACAACACTTCAGAATACGAATCAGCTTTTCACCAGTATCTCACAAACAACTAATCCTCCGCCTTCTCAATCTTTTCAGTGAAAAGGAATGACGATGGTTGTTACAAAGTCCATGTACATACAATCAAAAGCATGCAGAACACACCGAATTTCGTCATCTCAATAAAACTTAGAAGTTTACTCCGTCTAAAGAACGAGCTTTGATAACCTTGATCTATGCTTTCACTTCCTTGAGAAGATATATGCGTCAGCGAGTGCTCCCCTCATCCTTGTTACTGAATTGTGGGGTGTACTGGCTGGTTGATGATGGCGAGTACCCAGGCGCCGTTGGTGAATACCCTGCACTAGGACTGTGGATTACGAATGAAAGGGTTAGTCTCAAATGCCACTTCTGATAAAAATGGGTGTAACCTTCATAAGATGCAAGAAAAAATGTTAAACTGGACCAGGAATGACATTATACAAAAATCCCCACCTGTACTGCGGAGAACTTGGACTGTAGTCAGGGCTCACGCCTGAATTGAATGGGCTGCAAAATAAAGAAACAGTATCAAATCCAAACACAATTCTCAATACATAAGCATTAACTACGCTCTACGAAAATATAGTTTTGAAGAGGCACAAGGTGTTTTTGACGAGGCAAGGGAATCCATGATAATATTCCTGGTTTATCCAATATGAAATTCTGCCTATATCAAAAACTAGTTTTACATCCCCCCCAACATTGTAAATCATAACTTGGGAATGATGCAGATGTGAACTAATGCAAATATGCACAGATCCACTCGACATCATTTTTCTTTCGCAAGTACTCCATCAATATGCTTTTCAAAATGTTCTTGAAATTATTTAAGATTCTAATATGGGTAATTAAACGAAGACATGTATACATCAGATTAAACTCGAGTAAGCGATCCGACTACTTATGACACCCTAAACAATTAAAATTGATTGCTCAACACAGACTGAAGCTCAAACCAGTTGTAATAAAATCAAAAGGAATAAACCAGGGAACATCAATTATTTTGTGAGCCCTGCCTATTATCTTAAACAAATGTTACAGCAATTATACTGGATTATTTTTTTTTCCAGGAGGCAAGCAAAGGCCTAAAAAACAATATAGATCCAAAGAATGACGGCTGTTTCGAGCCTTACAGCTCTCTTAATCCAAGCAGCTGATTAAAAACATGTAAATCAGACATTCTTATGGTAACATCCCCAGACAGTAGAAGAATAACATGTAGAACATTCACAAAAGTCAAAATAATCACAGCATTATAACCAATAAATATAACATATTAAATGTTTGACAATATACTTGGACTAATGAGGAAGTTTACCTGCTTGGACTGTATGTAGGACTTGGAGGGGAATAAGATGGAGATGTCGGTGAATATGATGGCGATGTTGGGCTGCAACAGAAGCAACAAAAGTTGAACAAGGACAAATCAGATGGTATGAAGGTAAAAATAATAATAATAATAATCCATTCTAAAGTTCAGAAACCGGCCCCAGTCTGACTCAAACATATTGCTTATTCGGAGTGGCCTAGTGGCAGAAAATTTGAAGAAACAAACTGAAGGGAAACACCAGCCAAGGCTCAGCAGCAGCGGTACAGCTGCGTTGACTGTGTTTGAGTCCAGACAACTGATATTTGACTCAGCTTTGCTGAGCAACTAGAGCAAGGCCAGGCGGCGACACTAGATTTTAAACTTAAACATACAGCATATCAACAATTAAACTGTTACCTGTAATTTGGAGATGTTTGACTGAATGGACTGGAAGGTGATATTCTTGGACTGCTTGGCGAGTATGCCAAGGATGGACTATATTTTGCTGAAGGAGGATTGTAACTTGGAGATGTAGGGCTGTAGCTTGGAGAGGTTGGGCTGTAGCTTGGAGAGGTTGGGCTGTAGCCAGGAGAAGTTGGGCTATATGCAGGAGATGTAGGGCTGTATGAAGGAGAGGTAGGGCTGTACGAAGGTGAGGTTGGGCTATAGGAGGGTGATGTTGGGCTATAGGAAGGCGAGGTTGGGCTGTAGGAAGGTGAAGTGGGGCTGTACGATGGTGAAGTCGGGCTATATGCAGGAGAAGTGGGGCTATAGACTGGAGAAGTAGGGCTGTAAACTGGAGAAGTAGGGCTGTAGCTCGGTGAAGTAGGACTGTAGCTCGGTGAAGTAGGACTGTAACTGGGAGAGGTAGGGCTGTAGCTGGGAGATGTAGGACTATAACTGGGTGAGGTGGGGGAGTAAGATGGACTAGTAGGAGAATATGCAGGACTAGTTGGACTATAACCAGGAGAACTAGGACTGTACGTTGGAGAAGTGGGACTGTAACCAGGTGAAGTAGGGCTGTATCCAGGAGAGGTGGGGCTATAACCAGGAGAGGTAGGACTATAACCGGGAGATGATGGACTGTAGCCTGGAGATGACGGACTGTAGCCTGGGGATGAGGTAGGAGAGAAGGCCATCCCACCAACATAAGGAGAAAACTGAGCATCTGTTATGGGTGACGAACGGACATTCGGGCTCAGCAAATAACTCGGTGACATCATGCCCTCGTGATATGGAGTTCCTGTGATTGGTGAACGAGATGGCGTCATGCCAAAATCAAGACCTTCCATATAACTAGGAAGCTGAAGTTCAATGGCTTGCTGCAACATCTGATCATTCAAATACAAAGCACAATCTCCTGTGCCGATGGGAGCAAGCTGACCAAGCATAATATTTTCAGTAACACCCCTGAGATAATCTGTTTCAGCATACACAGCAGCATCCAAAAGAATGTCCACAGTTTCCTCAAACGAGCATCTCATCATTGGCCCAGTATCATTCCGATTAATACCATGACGGGTGATGGCCATCAAGTGACCCCGATAGGTCATGGTGTCACACAGGATAGCCAGGTGCCTATAATTCACATAAGATCCATCAAAAGATATAACCACACGCAACTCGTCCAGCAGGGATCGACGCACAGCCTCTATTCCAAGAACTTCAATCACTTCAATCAAGTGGTTACTTGTGGTCCTTGTGGCATCAACATCTTCATGACACATAACAGCTAAGAGATTGACACCTTCCGTATCCAACATCCACTCAACTTCGGCTTAAATCCTTCATTCTCATCAAACTTGTTTACTTTTCCAGACTTAATAAACACCTTGTTGATATCTGGGATGCCTCGAAGGGCCATTTCCGTCAGCATGTTACTCTCAATCTTCTTTAGGAAAACATCATCTTCTGCGGACTCATCCTGCAATTCTCCTTTAGGAGACTCGTCATTCATGATACGAATACGAAGAATCAGTTTCTCAGCATTGTCATCATTAAATATACAGGTTAAATCATCATCAAACTCAAGGTTGATCTTCTCTGCAATGTCAGCCATGCTCAACTTCTTATCCACCATCATCTCACGATTTAACTCTATCCGAAGCAGCCAAGGAGAAATTTTCTCTGGAGCAACCTCTTCATCAGGCATTTCATAATAGGACTTGACAAAATCAACATCCTCTTCAATTATGGTGCTCATGGGATCTGGATCATACCAAACTTCAGTAGCTTGTGTCACACTCCGCAGAGTAGTGTATTCCAAAGCACACTGTACATTCTTAGCCTTTTCCTTTGTCTTGCTCACTTCAGGCTTCAAGTAGACAGAGAGTGAAGGTGTTTTAATTTTCTTAGCCACATTAATGATTTCCCTCAACCTGGGCACACCCAGAGTGACATTCTTGGCACTCACACCAGCATAGTGGAAGGTGTTCAGAGTCATCTGAGTAGCAGGCTCACCGATGGATTGGGCAGCAACACACCCGATCATTTCCCCAGGTGCTACCAGTGACTGTAAGAAGCGAGACTCTATCTCACCAATTACCCACTCAAATGCTTCACGGGTAAGCCTGTATTCTTTCAACACCCTCTTACTGGCAAATGTGCTACGAAGCAAGATGTTGAAGAAAAGGGTGGCGTTTTTCTGAGCTTCCATGCTCATTAAGTCATCACCAGGAACAACTTTCAGCCTCTCCTGAAGTTTATCGACGGCTTCCACAATCTCCATCGGGTGCATATCAGATGGCCTTCTCAAGTCAACCTTAAATGTCTTCTGTGCATTCCAGATAAGCCTCTTTAGGTTCACAGGCATAGGCCAGGAATTATCACCTGTGGTAGTAATCTCCGTACCAAGCTGGAATCGGTCAGCTTCCAGTTTCTGAACTTCGGCATCAAATACGTTGCGGAACTCCCGGATTGTTTTCAGATCCTCCACATGTTCTGGTAACATGTAACTTGGGTTCCAATTTTCATTGTCAATCTCGTATCTGAAAACCTTATCAAACTCTGATTTCTTCATTTTCAGGGAGTCCAGCTTTTGTGATTCAATCCAAACAGCATCCATACCATCTTCTCCATAGAGAAATTGAATAACATCCCCTAAAGAGTTCCGAACAGTCCCATCGTATTTGACCATAATGTCCTCCATAGCCTTAACAAGGCGCCTCTGTATATACCCCGTCTCAGAAGTTTTCACAGCAGTATCAATAAGACCTTCCCTACCACCCATAGCATGAAAGAAGAATTCTTGTGGAGTCAACCCACGCAGATATGAGTTCTCCACAAAACCACGACTTTCAGGCCCATAGTCATCTTTAGTGAAATGGGGTAGCGTTCGATCAATGAAGCCGTAAGGGATTCGCTTGCCCTCAACGTTCTGCTGTCCCACACAAGCAGTCATCTGTGAAATGTTGATAAAACTTCCTTTTGATCCTGCTGTCACCATTGCCTTGAGATTGTTACTTTCCGATAAGCTCTTCTGGGCACTACTTCCAGCATCATCACGAGCCTTATTCAACACCTGAAAGGGAATGTGATTGTTTTAGAAAAATTACAACAAAATAGCTAAAATCAAGTTGGGGGATAAAAAGATAAAATCTATTGATCTCAAACCTGGTTCACTCTGTTTTCAAACGATTCCATCATAGTTCGCCCAGGCTCAGCCTCCAACTGCCTTTCTTGAGCAGCCCTGATAAGTTCTTTCACTTCATTCTTTGCTTTAGAAATTGTTTCGTTAATTTTTTCCATAGTCGCTGCATCAGCAATTGTATCCCCAATTCCAATACTAAAACCATTCTGTAAAAGCCAATAGTTAACGAGCCACTGAGTGTGTCCCAAAAACTTACGGGCTGCATCTGGACCAACTTCTTCCCTGTGCATATGAACATTCATTTTAGGCAATGAGGCAGTAAATAGATTGCATCCAAATCTGAGAATTGCAAGTGTTCACATAATGCCCTACCAGATGACATGAATAAGACTTCCAGTAGATGTTCCAAGGGTCTTCTTGCACAGTGTGCCTGCAAGAAGCTCCCCTCTCTCTATTCGAACTTGGGTATCTCCTGGGGTTATAAAACCCGTTTCAGATTCTGAGTGCCATGCTGAGGTTCTAATGAGATTTATTTGCTTTGGAATGATAAGATTAAAGACTTGTTTTCCCGTCCAAAGAGGTCTAGGCTTCAAAATTGCAGGAGCAGGTATTTTCCCATCGAAATCCTCCCACCACATCAAGATGTTCATAAAAACGTCCTACAACAATTCCAGAATAGATTCGAATCTCACAAATCCTAGGAAGAAACTGCCATATTAAAGGGATACAACAAAGGAAATTGAAGCAGTATGGTGTGCTGCCATTACCTTCTCTATGAATGTATCTCTTTTGGTGATCTTCCGGCACCCTAAGAGTGTATCCTGGACAATACCCATGACAGGTCGATTTGATTGAGGGGACACAATGCATTTTGGTACCATCATGAGCTCCAAGACTTCTGCCCTGGTTTCAAATGACTGAGGAACATGCATATTCATTTCATCTCCATCAAAATCAGCATTGTATGGGGAAGTGACAGACAAGTTCAAACGAAAAGTTGAGTATGGCATAATCTTGATTCTATGCCCCATAATAGACATTTTATGAAGACTAGGCTGCCGGTTGAAGAGAACATAGTCCCCATCGTTCAAGTGTCGCTCCACCTGCAACCAAGATAGAACAATTTCAGGCAAAGTGAAATAGCCAAGAATAAATCAAGAACCAGTGCAGAACTTAAGGGAAACTAGCCTTATATCCAAGCTCCAGATGGTGATCACTACTTTTCTTCAAGTACCGAAGATCAAGCCTCTGCCCATCTTCTCTTATGATGTACTTGGCACCAGTCTTACCAGGGGGAGGATGGGGCCCATATTCTACAAGTTCCTTCAACCTGGCACATAAGGGAAATTACTTTAGCACAATCATAGAAACAGATAGAACTAAAAAAATCAGATACAATACCTTTCAATGTTATATGGCGTTACAGTTTCTGGGTATGTTAAATTTAAAGCAATACTCCATGGCACCCCCAGTTCATCAATGTTAATGGTTGGGTCTGGTGTTATGACAGTTCGTGCTGAAAAATCCACACGTTTCCCCATCAAGTTACCCCTAATCCGACCTTCTTTAGCTTTAAGCCTACTGCATATGGATTTGATGGGTCGACCCGAACGTTGAGTAGCCTGCACAGTAAAACAGGTCTCAGTTGACCTTCAAGAACAAATATCAAGTCATTAATGGATGCGAGTAGACATGCACACACACCCTCGGCTGACCAGGCAGCTCATTATCGAAATATGTAGCTATATGGAACTGCAGTAACTGAGCAAATTCTGAAATAATGTGTGCAGGAGCTCCATTTCTCTCCTGTCTCCTCAGATTCTCATTGTGTCTAATGACCATTGCCAACTGATGAGTTAAGTCATCCTGGTTCAAGAAAGAATATTATTAAGATAGTAGAATTCAAATATATCTGTAGGACAAGAAGTACCAGCATCATTATTGGATAATCCATTGAAATACCACGGACTAGGCCCTTGTCTAAACATTAAGTCCATAATGTTACTAAATAAATATGGAATGTAAGTTTATGGCATAATAACAAGAACTGTTCTCACAAAAAACCTCTTCAATTTAAGAAGAAGAAGAAGCTTGCCTCACTCCTGGAGGATGTATCCATCATCACAGAAGGCCTCACAGGAGGTGGAGGGATTGGGAGGACTTGTAAAATCATCCAATCTGGACGGGCATACTTAGGGTTCAAACCTAACAATGTACAGTCTTCATCACTTATCCGCTTCAGAACACTGAGAACCTGGCAAACATGCAACAATAAATTAATTTTATAGGGAAAAAGCAACATAACAAAAAAAATACAAAGCATTTTCTGAATGAGATACCTTTTCAGCAGAAAGCTGTTGTTTTCTTTCAACAGGTTCGGGAAGCTGATCCTGGTCATCACTTTTCTTCCTTTGAGCCTTGTATTCCGCAATCATTTTCATACCTTCAATAGTGAGCTTCGGCTGTTGGGCACCACAGCCCCCTCGACTCTTCTTCACTGGTTCTTCTGAATCTTGACCTTGAACCTCAATTTCATCACCACCATCACACTTAGTTTTGTTCTTACAGGCATCCAAGACCTTTTTTAGTCTATGTTTTGGATTTCTAATTCTATGAGCTTGCTTGAACTTGTGGTCCTCCTGCAAGAAGTCATAATAAAATAGAAAGTGCAACATGTCACAGTCTGGTAGCAACCAATCCCAAATACAAGAATATGCATAAATGACTGCAGACAACAAGATCATGTGAAGATGTAGACAAGCAGGCATAATTATTAAAGAAGTTACAACTTCTGAATAGCATTTCCCTTTTGGTCTTAAAACCTGACAGAAGAAACCACCTATTCCAATAAATAGACAGCTCAGACAACTACCAAAACAAAGATTTTTCATAACATTTGCACAAATTACAGACATATCTGATAGCAGATATAGCATAGAGTTTAAGATGCGAGAATAAAGACACTGTCCCTGCCTGAGATGAACGCACAGACAGTGTTGGCATAGCAGCAAGCTCTTCAAGGCGCATTGCTAAGAAATTCCTTCAATAATTTGAGGTTTGTACATGAGAAAGCAGATATTGTAGCCCTATCAAATGAACAAAGTGTTCTGTGTTTGTACGTATGGAAATTAGCAAGTTGGTGTAGGGTCTATCATAAATACCCTCTATGCAGTATCCTCCAGTGACTATTGAAGTAGTCCAGATGGAATTATCAGTTGCAGGTGTCAGACAGTTTCCGGGCAAGTAGCAACTGGTATCAAGAATCGGTAAAATTTTGTTGCGTTTTCAACAATGTTGTAAGTCGAAGCTTTTAGGCAATAAATACCCTATTTCAGTACCCAGACTCAAGGATAGCCATGACCCATATTGAAGACCACATAAGGCTTTCAATTAGTCTTGAATGGAATGGGGTTGTTCCAAGTTATTATGGTTCCAATAAAGATATTATTTTTAATACATTATTTTCATAGAATCAACTAAACATCCGTTTCAAGGAATATCCCTTCATTCACCCAAACTAGCAAGGAACTTTGGATATAAAGTACAAGCATAAAATCCAGTTATCCCCATTCTCCCTGCAAGGTAAAGGTTCGCAACAGCAACTAGTACGGCAACTATAAGAAAATTTATAGATCATTTTAATGACAAGATTTCTCCTCAAACGCCCCAATATCCCAAAAGTCTAATTCAATGCTTCATGGAAAAACTCCATCGGAATGAAACTAAGCCTAATTAAACAGTCCACCCCAGATACGATGGGTTTACATGTGACGCACTCCCTCAACTCTGAGGCCCTTTTCTCTCGCTAAGATATAATACCCGTTTCAAGAAGGGCTCGAAGTGGTAAACTCAGACACCAATAAACCTCCATTTCAAGTTTCAACTGTGCGATTTGAAAGAAACTAACTTGACAAACTATTGTACAACCCAGTTAGCATTTGCAGTAAAAAACAGCAGAGAATTTGAGAAATACCTCATCGGCGAGGATTTTAGAGCAATTGAAACAGACACAACGCATGATACTAAGTACAGTCTTCATAAACCCAATGTGGAACATGGGCTTGGCGAGCTCGAGGTGCCCAAAATGCCCAGGGCACTCAGCCATGTTCGCCGTGCACGTCTCACACTTCATCTTCCGGTCAATGGTGCCGAGACGAGGGTCGCTCAGACCGCCCGGCTTAGGCTTCCCCCTCTCCGTCGTCTCGCTGTGCTCGATCTGTATGACTGACATTTGCCTCTGCAAAGAAAGAACCAAAACAAAACCCTAAGAATAAATCGAAAAGAAACCCTAGAAAACCCATAAAACGAGGGGTGGTCGAAAATTACGATCTCGTCGGGGCTGAGGATGCCGAACTGAACCATGCGGACTTTGGCGACCTCCGCCGGAGAGTATGGGAATCGCATATCCATGGCGACTGATGTATTGAGATTTTCAGAGAAAATTAGGGAAAATTAGGGTTTGAGAGAAGGGCTTCTAGCGGAGTTTGCTTTCGATCAAAATAGTTTCTGTTTCTTTTGTTTACGTGCTTTATGTTTTAGATTCTACGTTTTTCAGTTATATTTCTTTCGAGTTGTTGCAGAGAAATATATCAATGGGATCCATCTCTCCAAATACCTCGTCTCCAAGAAGAGAGATCTCGAAGAAAGTCTCCCTTCGAGGGTTATTTATAGAGAAAATAGCCGCAGCCGCCCTAAAGCGTTATTCGCGGACCGACTTCTCAGGATAACTCTAACGTGCGCAGGGCGCGCAAAGGCGCACTTCATGGAACAATGTTGATTATCAAAAGGGGCTGGATGTTCGCACCCGCCTTTTTACCCTCTACGCCCACTTAAAAAAAAAAACAAATTTTGAAAAGACAACCAAGTCCCTAATCCTTTTCTCTCTGCACTCACCATCTTAACCCCAAAAACCAAAAAAATGAAAAGAAAATCTCATGCGGAGTAGAAAACGAAACCGCACCCTCGCCACCTCCTCTCTTTCTCCCTCTCTCTAGCCGAGTGTGCTATGCATATCTTGACATTTCTCTGTCGAGGTTTCAATGGCTGCCTTGGTAGTCCATAACCGAGGCAAAGAAAAAGAGAGGTAAGAGAGTGGTGGTGCGGTTAGCTGTCAAAGAGCCAGGCCAGAGTAGGGTCTAGCCCTTCCCTCACTTATAAGGGTGAGGCCCTTGCCCAGCCTTAGCCCTTAGAGGGCCTGAACTAGTTAGGTCCTAGCCCTACCCTCAAGGGCCAGGGGTCGTATCAGGATAGGGCCAGGGCCTAGAAGAAGAGTATTAAAAAAAAATAAAAATTTAAGTAAAAAAAGTGGATGTTTGAATAATGTACTTGGCTTAGTAACGTGTTTCTTCGATTTTATCCTTGTAGATTTTTCTACGAATGATCATAATTTTTTTTCGTTACAAGGGTGAATCTTTAATGTTTCAAAATGAAACTTTTTAGTCTTTTAAAAAACCTCGATAAAATAAATGATATTATAAATTTACACGAGAAAATAGTTATTTTAGAACGATTTTGAATCATTCTTAAATTTTTCAAAATAGGATCAATTTTGGAATGGCTCAATCATTTGGAAATTGCCCAAAATTTATTCTTTTTTTATAATAATCGTAGTGTCCAACACCAATAACATCACGACACGTGTACCTAAGGAAATCGGGAGACCATGCCAAACTGATTTTCTCCATTTCTTTTGTATGTTTTGTTTTTTAAAGAAGGGTTAGATTTCCTAGGTAACCTGGAACTCTCATTAATAGTACGATATGTGACCTTAGAACAACCCATTTTTCATTTAAAAAATATAACTTAATTTAGATTTGAATATACCACGCACCTAGGGTGCATTGTTTTATGGAATATAAATTTAGAAAATAAATAAACAAAATTGATTTGATAAGGGGGGGTAAGGCTGAGCCTCCTTGAGTGTGACCCTGGCTCGGCCCTTATTTAGATGGGCCTTACTTATTTGGACTTGGCCCGGTCCTAAGGGTTTGAAATTTATAAAAAAAAAAGTCCTCTTTTTTAAGACTTTGAAAAGATAGGGTAGGGTCAGGCCCCCTTACAAGAGGGCCGGATTGACACCCCTAGGCGCGGTAGTGATGGTAGAAGGGGGAAAAAATAGGGCGGGATTTTGGTTCTCCACCATGAATTTTTTTATTTTGGGTGGGGTGTAGAGATATCTTGGGTTTACAGAAAAAAAAATATAGAATTTTAAGGTAGGTTTAGAGAGTAAGTGGGCGTATAGAGTAAAAATACGGATGCCAATATCCCAGCCTTTATCAAAAATGCCCTTCCAATGGGCCTCATCAGCACTCGATTCACCTAGTACGACGAGATCTCTATGTTAGCTTTACAAGTTTTTTGCTTGATCTTCTAAAGCCCAATCTTTGGTCGTTATTAGGGGTGCAAACGATTAGGCCAGATCAAGTTTTAAACAAGCCAAATCAGGTCATAAGCCAAGATCACAAGTTCGAGCTCGATCCTCGGGGTGTGCCAAGTCAAGCTAGGGTGTCCAACAATTAATGGGTACAAAATGGAGGGGGAACACTATTCAACTACACGGACCTGGCAGACCAAGCTAAGGCAGGGTTGGGTTGGGTGTCCAATAGTCAAATTTATAACACTTGAGCAAAAAAAAAAGGGGGGGAGGAACACTATTCAACTACATGATCTTAGCGGATTGGGATGTGGGTTGGGCCTAATATGGACCAAATTGGGACCAGGCTGCTCGCCAAGCTTGATGGGCTACGATTGAGCCTGACAAGCCTGGCCAAGCTGCAGGCTCACGGGCTCACAGGCTAGATTTACTCCCCTAGTCATGATAAATCAGAAAAGGCCACCTCATATACAATTCGCCCTCCACCAAAACCACCCCATTTTCAAGATGGTTTCCATTATACATGGTTTGAGCTCCACCTAAAATTTATAGAAAAGAAAGTGGTTTCATGGTGCCTATTGAATGGCATGGCCCATGACTAAGTGAAATATGTACTCCTTTATGAATTATTAGTGCGTACATATCTTGACAAAACTAACGTTACCAACTCCACACCATGGTGAAGTATGGAGTCCCTTTTCTATGGTAGTGGGGACATACACTCCAACTTTCCCCAACCTCTCGTCTATTCTACTTATTAATGAGATAAGGCCGGCCCTTTTTGCGTTACGACCCCAAACCCCAATATTTTGAAAATACTCTTATTTTTACCTCTTCTGTTTTCTTTGGTCTTTTGGTATCAAAGAGACATAGATCACCCATGAGCTCTTTGTCTAAACTTCAATACAATTGAATTTTTCGCATCTTCTAGAAAGTAACTTTTCTTTATATTCTTTAGTAATTTATTTTTATTTTATTACATTGTGTAATTATAATGTGATTTTTTCAGGAAAATACTATGTGGGTGATTCTGGGTACACTAATTCAACTGGATTTTTGACTCCATATAAAGAGGAGCGATATCACCTAAATGATTATAGAGGACTTATGCAATGTTATTAAGAGATGCTTTGGAGTAGTTAAAACTTGTTTTCACATTTTGAAGTTGATGTCATTATATAGTCTTTGTAAGCAACGAAACATTGTTATAGTTGCATATGCATTCATAATTTAATTAGAAAACACACTCTCATAGATGATTTATTCATAATGTTTTTAATAGATGACATTATTATTCCTGATGAGATTAGTGCTGACGCAAATCAAGCATATACAAGTGCAAATATGGACCACATACAACAGATGATGGGAACAGTAAGAGATGGTATATGTTGGAATATGGCATGTATTACCGTTGCCTATGTAGAGATGATATGATTTGTTTGAATTGTTTAGCTAGGATCAAAATTTTCATAGTAATTCTTTTTTGGCTACAACATTTGGTTTGAAGAATAATTATTTTTATATAATTCAAAATTTCGAATAGATCTAGTATAAAGAACAAGGTCACATTCCCTCTATCAAGTGCTAAGAGGTCTTTCTTTGTTGTATTTTTTAAATAATTACCTAGAAAACAATGCACTGGTGCTTTGTTTATTGCTGAATTTGTTTTAAAAAAATCAACATAAAATTTTAAAGAAATAACTTTTTGACTTTAATACATGCCAAACTAACTTTTTGACTTATAAGTCAGTGTTTTACCAAACACACACACACACACACATTTGAAAAGGCTGACATACCTCTATATGACCTGGTCCACCGCACGTTGATCTTTGACTTTGATAGGACATAATTGACCCTTTAATTTCTTCAACTTTGGAACTTAGTTGGTTTGGATCAAACCCTAACCCAATCAAACGGCTGTGGTGGACGGCCCCCCATGAGACTCCGGTGGGTTGGCCGCCCATCACCAGTGACCAACCCACCGGAGTCTCGTGGGGTCGATCGTCTACACTCCAGCGAGCCAATAATGATCCCAATTATTTTATTTTTTTCATTTTGGGTGGGCAAAGTCGGTTAAGGCAACACTGTTCACAAGGCATAGCCCAAGGGATCTTGATCTCAAAAACTCTAAAGAGAAGTGCGCTATTATTTCAATAAAATCAAATATTAACATCAAAATTCTTTAATCATTGCTTGTCCACGCCCTTGAATCATCTATATCGCTTTGTTTTGTTTATTGAGGTGTGCACAAAAGGGACCAAAGAAAGAAGAAAAAAATGTGGAGAATCTGAAAATTGACTTTTTGGGCGCTCTTCCATGGTCTCTCTCTTAAAAGTTCAAAAGGAGAAAAATGATAGAAGTGGGTCTTGACAACTTGGGGAGCTCAAGCAACCATGTACAATTGCGAGCATGGAAACCTACAGGAGTATAGACAAACGGCCACGAGACTCCGATAGGTTGGCCGCTTTGCTGGTGACCAACCCATTAGAGTCTCATGGCTGGTTGTCCATCACAGTCGTTTGATTGGGTTAGGGTTTGAACCAAACCCAATTAGGTCCAAAGTTGAAGGCGCAGTTTTATCCTATTAAAACAAAACTAGTGTTATTGGCCTGTGCTAAAGCACAGGGTAAGAAATTAAAAGGAATTTCTTTATAAACAAAGAAATTCATAAAAAAATTAAAAAAAAAACTTTCATTATAACTATATAAAAATTAAAAGGAAAATATAATTGGACCCATTACAAATTTAACACTATGCTCTAAATATATTTAGTAAAAAAATCTCCAAAAAATATCTAGAATAATTATGTTACCACATTCTTTAAAACGGTAATATAATTATGTAAGACTAAAATGTGTTATTGGCGACTTCATAAATAAGATCTTTAAGATAAAAAAAATTACAATAATATACAATAAGCAAGACATCCTTATTAGTTTACAATTTTACATTATAATTTTTAACTAATACGGCCAAACACATCAAATTGATCTTTAAAAAAAAAAGACAATATTTTTTTATCCACATTCATACGTCCATTCGTTCTTAAGAGTGTTCTTCGTCGCTGAGAGCAAAAGTTGTCTCAATTTCTTTTTCTTTGACTTGATGCGCGACTTCTCAAAGTTCTAGGTCTTCAAAAAATATATTCACCGGCACTTCTAAAATTCTAATAAGTGATCATGCTATAAAGGATCAGCCGATCACATTATTCTATCTTCATTTGTTGCCTACCAAGCTCTATCAGCCCAAGCGGGTGCTAAAGAACTCGACAATTGTTGTTAAGAATAACAGATTTGTGTCGACTCATCAAGCTATTTTCAATCTATTATATACATATAGAATTAGATATTTATTTATTTTAGGTGGATGAAAAAAAATTGATCTAAATAGGCTCCGATTAATCTGAAAAAAAAAATATAGATAAAAAATAAAAATAAAATAGAAATTCAAAGGAGAAGTGGAGGAGACATGCCTGCAATTTTTGTGGAGAGTTGTGTAAATATCACAGATGTCTTCTCTGTCCATGTACAATTTTTATCTAATTAAACAGAAAAAGGAAAAAAATAATAAAATAGAGAAAAAATATACAATGAGGCAAAAAAAAAAATACATGGTCAATAAGTTGATTAGCCTGCATCAATGTAGAGAAATTTTTTGCTCCTGCGTCTTTTGCTATAAAACGTTTCAGCCATTGGACAATGGAATGAGAGATCTTATAAGGAAAGCAGAGACATTTTAAAAAATTTTAGGTAAAAAAAAGATAGATCGACGTTTTAGGAAAGAGTAAAAACGTTTTAAGGAGAGTTTTATGAAGTTTTAAGAAAACAAAGAAACATTTTAAGAATGAAAGACGTTTTAAGAAACCAAATAGACGTTTTAAGAGAGGAGATAGACGTTTTGGATAGTATGTAACGGTTTTGGAATAATATATACTTAATGTAACCAATTCAATTTTGATATAGTCATTAATTGTATTAATGCTAGAAGGAAGAATAGATGATAGAAAATTCGGTGTCGATGACATGGCACTCTGCATAAGAAGAGTGCCACGTCAACTTGATGTGGAGGAGAGAAAGGGATGCTGCCCACTTCTCTACTATAGTATAGATATATAGATTATTAGTCAATTTCAGTCAAAAAGGTCACCATACAGTATATGTTGACCAAGTCGTAGGGGGGTATGTCAGCTTTTTCAAATTGTATGTGTGATTTGAGGGAGGGGGGTGTTTCAAATATAAAATGGTGTGTGTGCCAAATATTCCAATTTTAATTCATCAACTTAATTTAGAATAACTTTTTGCTTCCACTGGTTTCCCAAACGGTCCCTTAACAGTAGAATAGACGTCCTATCACATTCCGCGTGCATGACATTATTTCTTTGAAATCTACGCATTCGTCTCGTTGAATTTTCTTCGGAAAATTTCTAAAAAGAAAATAAATTTTAATCCATTTATAAAAACAAAAATAAAATTCTGAGAATTCCAAAAAAAGTAAAAGGGCGTTTCTCCCTGACAGTTGAAAAAATTGACTGTTTCTCCTGACAAAAGCTGAAAAGGCTGACAAACGCCCTTTTAAAGGGCATCTGTATCTGATAGACGCCCTTTAAAAGGGCGTTTCCCATAAAAGAGTAAAACTTTTGTCCACGAGCCACGTGGCACACTCTTAGTGGACGCTAACCGTATGGATGTTTGATCAGTCCCTTGATGGACCTGCAGTCAAAAAATCAGCCTGATTAGTAATTTACAACCTTTGGATCTTTGCACTCAAATAATGCTCAAATTCTTACGATTAAAAATCAACCCCTGAAAATAACTTCAATCCAACGCTTATAAACCACTAATCACATTTCTTTTTTGGTGTGTAGGTCCACCTAGTGATTTGCCAAACATCCATACGGTCATCATCCGACAAGAGTGTGCCATGTGGCCTGTATTGAGACAAAAGTTTTACTCTCTATGGGTAAACGCCCTTTTAAAGGGCGTCTGTCGGCGTTTGTCAATCTTTTCAGCTTTTGACTGTAAAACAGTCATTTTAGGGAGAAACGCCCTTTCAAAGGGCGTTTTGTTACGTTTTTTTGGGATTTATTTTTGTTTTTGTAAATAGATTAAAATTTATTTTCTTTTTAGAAATTTTCCGAATTTTCTTTCATAGCGAATTCCCTTTGAAATTTCTTCCCTCATCTTCGTATAAACCAACCTCTCATCCTCTCTTTTCCCTCATCAGACCTGTAAAACTCATCCATGGCTTCGATTTACAATTGCACGGAATGTGGAGCCAACTTGAATCTGCACACCATCCATCTCTTCCCTTCTGATTTCTACTTCGAGGCCGGAAACAAGGGAACCCTCTCATTCGCTTCGGTAGATGAAACCAAACTTAGGTTTGAAAAAGAAGACAAGATTCTGCCCTTCTTTGAGACTGTGAATTACTGGGGAATTCAGAGGAAGAGAACCAAGATCAAGTGCAACAGCTGCGGACATCTTGTTGGGTATGTTTATGATGATGGGCCTCCCCTCACCGACAGTCCTGGGCAGCTCAATATGGGCCCCAGCCAGGTGATCCCCAGGGCTCCGAGGTATAGATTCAAGACCAAGGCTCTCAAAATTACATCAGAGACCTAGATTTTCCTTCTAGGTTTTATGTTTTTAAATTTTTTTTTGGGTTTTTTTTTGTTTGGGAATAGAACCCATGACTGGTTTTGTGGGTTGATGTGTTCTTGATTGTATGCGCTTTTGTATATTTGATGTGGGTCTTTGTATTCTAATAAGAGAATTATTTTGCTTCTTCTTCATTTCAGTTTAGTATAATCTTTGGGCCTGTTCCAATTTCCATTCTTGAGCCAAAAAATAATAATATGAAGGGGTTTTAATGCGCAAAAACAGCCATCCAAACAGATCCTTATTTTTAGTGTGAAATCTAGTTTCTGAGGATTTGTACTGTGCGATATCTTTGTGGATTAATGGGTTCTTGATTTTTGTTTCTCTGATATGTACCGGATGTTGGTCTTCTGAGTATAGATTGCTTTTTAGATCGTTCTCTGTTTTTCTTTGTGTGGATATGGGTTTTGAATAATAGTGTTGTTTTTCACTTTAATAAAGTTTGATCTTTGTGTTGGTTCTTAGTTTTGGGGTCTCTATCACTTGGTGGATTGAAATCATAGTTACAGATTTAATGGTTAACTTAGGCAGAATTCAATTAGCTTAGTTGCAACTAAAAAATGTGGCCAATTGTGAACCATGTAGATCAAATTGACTGTTAACCAGAGAAATATGCTCAAAATTGAAGTGTTGGTTCAGTTTTTAGCATACATCAGACTGATCGATGAAACAAACTTGGTTTGGATGTGCTTGAGCTTGTTGCTCAATCATTAGAATTGCTGCACTGCAACAATGGGATTGCGGGTTTAGGTTTGGATGTGTGGGGCTGAACAATTACAGGGTTTTGGATATTTAACTTTAATGGGTATTGGCAGATTTTGGGGTGGGGTGAGAATGTGGGGATAAAGATTGTTTCAAGGATTTCTACTGCCAGAGGACTGAAACTCGTTTTTAGTAGTTTTTAAACTGGTTTTTCATTAAAAACAAATCGGTTTGGATTATGTAGGCTGAACATATATGCGGAAATCTGAATTAAACAAAAGGGTTGCATTGAAGTTGCTTGTACTTTGGGATCTATCTTCTTATTACTTATTACGTCCTCTTTCTTTCTATCTTTTTTAGAGCTTGTTGTTGCAGTGAAGTAGGAGATAGTCACGAGGAACACAAAACAGTAGGGAAGAAGTAGGATTTAGGACCCTAATTTATTTTGTTAGTTTTAACGTTGGAGAATGAAGGGGAGGGAAAATGGTAGAGAGACCCTACAGATGGATGCCAATACAGGAAGAGTTTCAGGTTTCATTCATCGAGGAACTGGAGGGCTTAAATTGTTGAGAGAAAATAATATACTCAGTAACTGCAAAGAGAGTTTATGAGGAGATAGCAACTTTGATATGGTTCAACTATGTGGTTTGTTGGAGAAGTCTTGAAGTGTTTACACTATGGGACGTTTGTAGATCTTCTGTTTGTGATCTAAGATGACAGAGTTGATTTTTTTCCATCAATCCTTTTTATGCTTTTGGTTGGTCATAATTAATCCATCCAGGATTTATGAAATGGAATAGCCTAACGGCGAGAAAATCTTTTTTTTTTTCTTTCTAAATCCCTGCAGCATATCCTGGAAAACTCTTTTATGATTTGAAAACTTGGGAAAGGTTGTGAAAGGGGAGGATTGCAAAAACTATTTCTTTAAGCCATCCAGCAGCATTTGGAGTTGGAGATAAGTTGTGTAAAGCAGAAAATCCGATTTAAATTAAACGACAGTGGATCTGAGGCAGCAAGTAAATATTTGAACGCATGTGCATCAATGGTCCTGGATATAATAAGAATGGCAAAACAGGATTCATATAACCTACCCCAAATAGTTACGGGCTAGGATGACGACAGTCAAAGTACTTTTCTTTTTGCCAGGCAATGATCATTTGTTATGACAAGGCTAGGATGAGGATGATGATGATTATGTGTGGCTACTTCACATAAGTTTAGGATATATTTGGTGTCAAGAAGGCAGACGAATTTCTTAGTTCTTACAGAGTGCAACTCCACTGGAGTAGCTTGAAAATCTCGTTAAGATTACTATTCTCTCTTTTTTCCATTGTATTCTCTGATGAGACTCAAAGGAACATGTGATGGGAATCATGGGATGCAAGAATTATTGGGAACTCATTGGAATAAGCAGGTGGACTGACTAATGAGAACAATGCAGAGATTCGCAAGTGAGAACAATGAAGTAACCATACACTTGAAGGATATCTGTCAAATTGAGGGATTTTTTTCCCATCATGGAACGGGATCCAATGCTTCTCACCTATTTGCCTGTTCCTCAAGTCCACAACGAGGAGAAAAAAAACACTAAAAAATAATGGCTAGAAATCGCTTACGGATACAGAGTCAGATAAAATATTGTGATGTACTCGGATTGAATGGCCAAAGATCACCAATCAGGCTAATTTTTGGTGTGTATGTCCATTAAGAGGTTATTCATGGGTCAATGGGTCAAAAAGAATGTGCCAAGGGGCAGGTTTTTTTATGCGCTCTTAAGCACCAACAACAACTATTAAGATTAATGTGAGATCTTTGTCCTTATTATAAATATTCTAGTTTACTTACTCTATTATCATCATCATCATAAGCTTTTTCCTAATTGTACGAGGGCACAAATCACGTTCCTTTATTCAGTACTGTCTAACACCATCTTTTCCGCTAAAGCAAGTTTCTCTCCTCTAAGAATCTCATTTCACATCCTTTTTTTGGCAGGTGTTATCACTGATTTTCCTTGTACATTATCATACCATCTCAATCGACTTTCTTTCATTTTGTCACTTATTTGGACTACTACTATATTTTCACAAATCCGTCACCGATTACCAAATTTCTTGTAGCTTGATTCCTACATTAGAAAGCCAATCAAAATGAGCCATCCACAAGTTGGAATAAACAGATAAACATGGCTTTTGAAGATAAGGATCGTTGAAGAATTTATCAGAACGACATTAATTATTGAGAGACGATAGAGATTGCCACAAATTTCATTGTATATATACTATTAAAAAATCCGTTTTACAAAATCAAGGAACAAGGCGATAAAATAAATCAATAAAATAGAACCCGAAATCAAAGTATGTACAAAGGAAAATAAAATCCAAAAAAAATATCTGACGTTCAAACAGAACTCTTAACAGTCACCGTTACCGTTACGATTTTCCTTGCTCTTATTATTGGAAGTCGCTCTGAATAACCTGCCAAACATTTGTCTGATCGTCGGAAAAACGAGGTGGTTGATGAACTCAAAGCATTCGTGAAAACTCTGGCCTTCGGGTTCCGGCAGTGTCAACATCGGCTGCAAGTATGACCAGGCCGCCTGTTTAACCAACTGATTTTTTATTGGAATATGGTGGAAGCTCTGGGTTCCGATGGAACTCGAAGACGAAATACCGTTCCCAGAGGACGTCAACAAATCTTTGAGGCTCGTGTATGTCATGTCGAGAAAAGAAATGAACTCAGAGTTGAACATTCGATAGAGGCGTTAATTCACCGTTAACACTTGAGTGGGAGAGATGACAAAGCGTCGGTATTGCTCTTGCTGCTGCTACTAACATTACAAAGGTGAAATTAGAGTGCTGTAGTGCATTTTAAAATGACTAAATTGAAACTTAACTTAGTTTTATACTAATTGGGACTGACTTTGGCTAGGAATAGAAGTTTTGGAGAGAAATGGAGAAAGCGATCCGGAAGAAGCTTCCGTGGCTCGTATGAATAGGGCTACAACTCAGGCGGGTTGGTCGGGTTGGAGGTCAACCCTAGCCCAACCCAACCTTAAAGGCTATCAACCCTAACCCAACCCAACCCAAGGTCGGGCCTAGATTTTCCAACCCTAACCCAACCTTATCGGGCTGGGTCGGGTTAGTCGGGTTGGTCAATTTCTCAATTTTTTTATTGATTGAAAATATTGTTAAATTTTTTCATATTAAAATAATTTATCGGTCAATACAATAGTCATTGTGCTAACCATTAAATAATAACATAACTTCATTTCTAAAGCTCATGAAAGAAAATATGATATTTTCATAATAACGAAAAAATTAATTAACTCAAATGCATGATAAAAGTAACTAAAGAAATAACTAAAAACAATCATTAGAGAAAAACACGATATTTTCACTATCAACTGACCACATAAAATGCCAAAATGTAGTTTCACTGGCATTTTGTAATATCACACAAAGGTTGTAGTTACCGAGGACAAACATCCATGGGTTACTGTATTTGCCAAAATGTAATGTGGATATTTGTCAGTAAAACTAATATATATATATTGGGCCAAGCCTCAACCCTAACCCAACCCGATTTGATTGGGTTACCAAAAATCCGGCCCAAGCCTAACCTAAGTTCTAAAAGGGCTAACCCAACCTAACCCTAATGTCAGGTTCAACCCGTTGGGCTCGGGTTGAGCCCGCCCAAGTTGCAGCCCTACATATGAATATGGAAACTTATTCAGTAAGCGAGAGTAGACAAAGAGAAATTCGAGGTGATTTTGGTATTTGAGAAATCGAAACTCGTCGCGAGGAATAGCAGTCGAAGATTTGGTTTGGTGATGGCTCAACAGTATTTTGTTAGACACGTGGGCAATGTCATTTGTTTGTTGGGTGGGAAGAAATCTAGTATAGCGAGTCCCCATAAATGCCACGTGGCACACTAATTTGGCCCCACTAACTACACACCAAAAATCAGCCTGATTGGTTATTTTTAGCCATTCGATTTAGTATTTTTTTTCTTTGGCTTGAAACCCATTCATGGGCACATTCATGAAGCCTATGATGAAAAAGTCTCACCCAAGGGCTAGAAATCACCAATGAGACTGATTTTTTGTGTGTAGGCCGTCCAAGGCTTGGGCAAGACATCCATATCATCAGTGGGTCGCAAAAGTATACCGCATGGCATTTATGGGTGAGTTTGTTATATTTCTTTGTATAACTACTTTGTATACTTAGTTTGGTATATTTCTTTGTGCTGAAATTCTCTCTTTTATTTCTCTCTTCAGATGTGCCGGTCGTGTAACTAATAATATTGCTCATACTATTGCCCATAGGGCACGTACTTTTTTCTTACCCTTGAGATGGACTTGAGCACCACCCTCATGGCTTTGGGAAGCCATTGAGGCTGATAATCTACTCCTTCACTCAAGGAATGTGTACGTGGTTTCTTTTTGGATGAGCAACCAGTGGAAGGCACGTGAATGATTGTAGCGACTTCTTATTTGAAAAGACAGGCAAATAGGAAAGTTTCAGCCCAAAGAGCAATTTTGGAAGATTAATTTAGAGAGGCGTTAGGTTAAAAAATTTAATTGGAAGCTGCCCATGAAATTTAGGTTGTGTTGCCTTCTTTGTGGGTTGTTTACACATGAATATTTTTCTTGGCCCCGCCAATTTACCTGTTAACAAGAAAAAATATTTGATCACCTTTCTTGAGAAAACATTTTCACATCATTGCCTTAGTAGTACTAGTGAGTGGCACGTGCATTTGCACATAATTAAAATGCAAATTATCAAGATGTGTAGGCTGTCTTGTATTTAATCGGCTAAGTGAAGCATATTTTTTTTTATTTTTATATAATCTTGATTTATTTAGTAATAAGGGACTGTTTTGAAAATATGAAAGAAATAGGACGGGAAGAAATTAATTAGCTAAAAGGGGTTGTTTAAAAGTATAGATAAAATGGCATGGTAGGTAATTTAGTGATTATAAAGAGGTTGTAAGGAACATATAATTAATGGCATGAGAAGTAATTAAGTAGTTAAACATGACTTTTTTCAATGTAGAGTAGGGTGAGTTTTTAAACTAAAATATTTGCTTTAATAATGAGTGAGTAGGGTGAAAGGAGATTCAAGGCCTGTTTGGTATGTGAGAAAAAGAGTTCCAATGGCGAATATTTAGCCCGACGAATATTATCTTGACTAAATATTTGTGCATATCAATATTTAACAACATTTGATACGTGTATTAGCTAGTTTACTTCATTTTCTTTCAATTTGTGTGGGTCCCCCATATCAAAGTAAGTCAAATATGGGTTAGGGGAGTGTGGGACTCACATATAAGGTCACCAGATCCAAAAAAAACTTATTTTTATTGAAAATATCAATTTTCCCACCGAGGCTTAATTAATGTGAAAATATTTACTCGGGGGGAGGTGATCGAATGTTTTCCCACCGCTGCAGGCATATTTGTGGGCCCGCTAGCAAATGCGTGTCAAACACACCCGGGTGATTATTAGCATGCCCAAATATTTATTTTCCCGCCGCGGTGGCCTACCAAACATGCCCTCAATTGCTTTCACAATCTCTACCCATTAGAATTTGGTACTTTTTAAAGAGTGATTCTAGCAATTAGAATCAACTTTTTTTTTTAATAATAAATCCAACAGCTAGAAATTATCAATCAAGCTGATTTTTGGTATGATTAATATACCAAGGGGTGGGAATGTGGGATTTACATCCATGCGGTCAGGAGAAAAGATTCACTAGCCCCGGGGTACTTCAAACTTTGAAGTCTCTCCGCCCAAAATGTCTGACAAGTACCCCAATCCCTTAACTCAACCCTGGTTAGGCCCTTGGTTAGTAATCAAAAAGGGGTACTTGACAGACATTTTGGGAGGGGACATAAAGGTTGAAGTCCCCCGGGGCCAGCGAAAATTTTCTCTGCGGTCAGTGGGCCCAGAGGGTAGTGGTTAGTAACAAAAAGGGTAGCTCTACGAGCACCCACGTCTTTCGGCTAGGCACCCCACTTGGACCCAAATGCCCCTCCTTCAGCCGGGCACCCACCCATCCCTTCTCTCTTCCTTCCTCTCTCTCTCTCTCTACAGTAACTCCCTCCCCCTTCTCTCTCTACCCTCTCACTCCCTCTCTCTCTACCCACACTGAAAAAAAAAAACAGAGAAGGAGAAGGAGAAGAAGAAGAGGAGGAGGACGCCATCGCCGTAGGTACGTCTCTCTCTCTCTCTCTCTCTCTCTCACCGGAGGTGGTGGTGTTGGAGTGGTGGTGATGGTAGAGTGGTGGTTTGGAGCACCCCCTCCCACAAAATTTTTTTTTTTTTGCCTCCACGGCCAGGAACTACCGTGGCCGCCATGGCACCCACGACCAGGAGCCCAAGTAAGAAATTTTTTTTGGATTTTATTGTGAGTGAGAGAGAGATAGAGAGGGTTGAGTAAGAGAGAGATAGAGAGGGTTGAGTGAGAGAGAGGGGGAGAGTGAGAGGGTAGAGTGAGAGAGAAAGAGGGTAGAGACAGAGAGGGGGGAGGGGGGAGGGAGTTACAGTTGAGAGAGAGGGGGAGGGAGTTATAGTAGAGAGAGAGAGAGAGGAAGGGAGAGAGAAGGGATGGGTGGGTGCCCGGTTGAAGGAGGGGCATTTGGGTCCAAGTGGGGTGCCCAGCCAAAAGACGTGGGTGCCCGTAGAGCTACCCTAACGAAAATGGCTAGACGACTTTGGCGCGCGTGAGATCTAGCTGGGGACGTCACTATGCAAGAAACTTTCACATCTTTGTTACGGTCCATTAAACTGGTACTGTATATCGTCCCTTCTTCATTTTTAGCAGTCCTCGGTCTGTCGGTCGGTCTCACTCTTCTCTGTAGTGGAGACGCCATGGTTTTCCTCAAAACAAAGGTGCGCTTACCCCTCTATGCACAGTCTCTCTCCCCTCTCTCTAAACTTAGCTTCAAACCCTATTCTTCTTCTTCTTCAACTTCCGAACTTGATCTTCAAGAAGACGAAAATGAGAACAACAATACTAATAATGACATCAAAATATCCCCAACAGAAACCCTACTTGCAGAAAAATTCCATGCCCTAATCAAAGACCATCACCGCAAAAACCCTAACCCTAACCCTAATCCTGCCCCTCCAAACCCTAACTTCACCATTTCCAGTCTCACCTTCGACTTCTCTCGAATCTCCACCGTCGATTCCATCTCCCCTTCCATCGTACGGCAAGTGATCGAGAAATGCGGTGGTGTCCGCCATGGCATTCCTTTCCTCCAAACCCTAGCTTTCTTCAATTGGGCCACCAACCGGCCTGAATTCGAACACTCTATCGAACCCTATAACGAGATGATCGATCTTGCCGGAAAGGTCCGGCATTTCAATCTTGCTTGGCACTTGATCGATACGATGAAGAGCCGAAACGTAGAAATTCCGATCGAGACGTTCTCGATATTGGTTCGGCGGTATGTGCGCTCAGGATTGGCCGCGGAGGCTGTTCACGCATTTAATCGTATGGAGGATTATGGTTGCAAGCCTGATCGGATTGCGTTCTCTGTTGTGATCAGTATTCTCTGTAAGAAGAGAAGGGCAGCTGAAGCTCAGTCCTTCTTTGATAGCTTGAAGCATAAATTCGAACCTGACGTGGTCGTATACACTAGTTTGGTCCATGGATGGTGCCGAGCTGGTAACATTTCAGAAGCCGAGAGGGTGTTTCGGGAAATGAAGGACGCTGGAGTCCAACCCAATGTGTATACTTATAGTATTGTGATCGATGCATTGTGCCGGTGCGAGCAGATCACTCGGGCGCATGATGTATTCGCTGAGATGATCGATGTCGGATGCGCCCCAAACTCGATTACTTTTAATAACCTGATGCGAGTCCATGTCAAGGCCGGGAGGACAGAGAAGGTTTTGCAGGTTTATAACCAGATGAAAAGGCTCTCATGCCCCGCGGACACCATCACCTACAACTTCCTTATAGAGAGTCATTGCCGAGACGAGAATATTGAGGAAGCCGTTAAGGTCCTCAATCTGATGGCTAAGAAAGGCTGTAGCCCGAATGCATCCACATTCAATCCGATATTTAGGTGCATTTTGAAGCTGCGAGATGTTAATGGGGCTCACAGGATGTTTGCTAGGATGAAGGAATTGAATTGTAAGCCCAACACAGTGACTTACAATGTGTTGATGCGGATGTTTGCTGACTCAAAGTCAGCAGACATGGTTCTCAAGCTGAAGAAGGAAATGGAGGAGAACGAGGTTGAACCGAATGTGGATACTTATCGAGTTTTGATCTCAATGTTTTGCGGGATTGGACACTGGAACCGGGCTTATAATTTCTTCAGGGAGATGATTGAGGAGAAGTGCTTGAAGCCATCTTTGCCTGTCTATGAGATGGTTTTGCAGCAGCTGAGGAAGGCAGGGCAGATAAAGAAGCATGAGGAGCTAGTGGAGAAGATGGTGGATAGGGGATTTGTTACTCGCCCTTTGTAGTAACGAGGTTGCTTGCTCTGTATCGATGAACTGGAGGAGGAAATATTTCCGTTCGCATCATCACTGGTATTGCGATAAATTAAACTGTGAGAATTTTGTTTAGATATAATTGTTAGAACTCCGAATTTCAAATTGTATCCATAGAAAGTATCATGTACTTGCACACAAATTTTGGAAGTAGATTTAATGATAGGACCTAGTTTTTTCTCTCAATTCTCCAAGTGGTAAATTAGTTTTATGTCTTGCATCCTCTCTATCTACTGAGATCACTTAAGTTAGTTGTAGTACGGAAATATGGTATTGAAGTATTCTGGGCTATAATGTAGTTAGCTTGCCTTGCATTCATGATTGCAAATCGACAATGTGCATTATCTTCTTTTCTTTGTTGAATTTTTAATCTAAATTAGTCTGACTGTAGAGTTTGAAGGGGTTTATTGTGACTGCAACAAATAAAGATGGCAAGACTATGAGGAAAACTGACTTTTCTTTGGGTACTTTTAAGTCCCTAGGAGCACAAAGTTGAGGTACAAATAGGTGAGTGTTGTTCCTGTATTTTATGTTACAAACCATCTGTGTCTGTCGTTGAGAATAATTCACATGCACTATCAGTTATTTCTTGAGCATAGGTTTAGGTTTGGCATTGAATGGGAAATAGAGCTGCTGACAATCAATCTTGACCAACACAAGAACCATGTGATCACTTTTTCACTCTAGGTTGGAGGAAGTCCTACCCTATTTGATCCTCTTATTTCTTTTAACCTTTTTTTTACCTCTCATGTTGCTCCTGAAGGAGTCCACCTACACAATGCGAACTCCGTTGCTAAGGTTTACAATAGGGTTCGTCAATGTGCAACATGCGTCCGTAAGTCTACTCCCCCTCTCCTTTAACGAATTTCAATTTTTAACTATAGTTAGTTTTACTGCATCAAATTAGATAAACCAAAGAAATAAAAAGAAAAAACAATGGTGTTAAATTTTTTGGTTAAAATGTAACATTCAAATTGACCAGAGATTAAAAAAATATATTCTGGAAACATTCTGTTTTCCCCATTTTCTCAGAGGAATCAGAGGGAAAAAGAAGTACTAGTTTATACAACAGAATTTCACAAAAAATCGAAAAGGGTTTTCTACACGAATTCATTTATTTTGTTTTTTTCAATTGGGTTTAGGTTTTTATATTTGGTTGTCTTTCATTAAGAAAAAAAATACAATACAAAGTTAGATTAAAACAGTAAAATTGGAAATTCAGAAACAAAGAAAATCATAATATAGAAGTACATCAAGAAGGGTTAGTTCTTATTTTTCACTTCATTTTCCATTTGTTTCTTTTTAGCATTCAACTATTTCAACCCATGTGAAAATGAATTTTGCTAAGTGAGTTTTTCTAGCAACAAGAAAATCACATAAATTGGTCTGCAACCAACTTCTTTCGAACAACAAAATGATAGAAGAAAACACTAAACCCTAAACTGTGAACCATCAGGCTAAGCTAGAGGCCTCCAAAACCTTTTCTTGACAGTGTCAGTGCAAGAGACCATGTGCACATAGCGAGGGGAGGGAGAAAGGGAGAGGAAAAGGAAAGTTTAAAAAAAAAAATCAAAATAAAGTAACTCGGGTTTAGTTAAGTGGACACATGGTGCGTGTTTACGATCTCCGTTGCATCCCTTTGCGATAGAGACTCCGTTGGCTAGGAAAGTCCTTCCTGGAGTTGTTTAAAAAAGTAATAGTCAATAGGATTTCCCAAATCCCTCTGTTTTATATTTATTTGAAGGGGGCGAGCTAAGCAAAATCCATCAAGGTAGAATAACTTCTTTTTGCAGAAAAGCAGCTAGCTTCTTGGTAGTTGATTTGGTTATATCTCTTTGACAATTTTACAGCCGATAAATCCACTTTTCGGTAGAAAACAAACATGGCCATTCAGATATTCAAGTACGCCTAGGAATGGACTGAGGTTTTGTAAGTGGAGATCTTCCTCACCAAAAATCAACCCTTGGCATGTGAGCCACACATAGGTTCGTAAGTTTGGCGTGTAAATATAACGTATGTCAAAATTTCCTAACCCGTCCAATACTCCAAAAGCACCTTGGTGATAGTGGAGCGGAAAGCTGAGGTCTTAATCTAGGATCGTAACATTCCACCACCTTTCAAGGCCGATGTCCACGGTGGTCCACTACTCTAAGGTGACTTTCACTCTGGTACCCCTATTTTCTCACGCCTTTTTGTGAGTGGGCCCCCGACATTTTTTTTTTTCGGTACCCTTATTTTCTCATTTTTGAGTGAGCCCCCAAGTGCCCTTTCCCCAGGTCGCCCCTTCCGAGAAGGATCACTGTAGGCCACTACGGCTGTGGGCCCTCCATATCTCATACTATGGTGAGCTCTTTTTTTTAACATAGTTGTCTCTCCCGTGACTCGAACCCTGGAGGTGGGGTTTGTTCTGATACCAAATGTAATGACCCAAACCAATACTCCAAAAGCACATTGGTGATAATGGAGCGGAAAGCTGAGGTCTTAACCTAGGATTGTAACATTATCCTTTATGGGTTCTTAAAAGGTGTTTATGGGGCTGAGGTTAGCCTTCTAGGGGTGTTTATGCAGGCCGAAGGGTTCTATGTGAATCATCCGTTATGATAGTAGGTTTCAGCACGTGCATTGAGTACCGACCTCCAAAGGGCAAGTCTATTATGATAAAAGTATACAAGTATACAAGTATAAAGCTCAAACCTTGAGAATCCAAGAGCTACTCAGCAAAAATGGACTCGGTTGCTACATGGTGACCAATCAATCAGAAATCTACGTGGAGGGATCAGAGGAAATTTTTTCTGAACCAGCCACATTTTGATCGAGTCTATCAGTGGGCCTATGTAGCCCTATGTAGAGCATGTTTTGGGCCCACGGGCCACATGTATGTTTAGTCCACCCCTTGGTGGATATAGGCACCAAAAATCAGTTTGATTGATGATACCTAGCAGTGCTTACGAAAAAAAATGATATCTAGCAGTTTAATTCAGTCCCCAAAAAACATGCTTGAATCCAAAGGCTAAAATCACTCCTAAAATAGTGCTAAAATCTAATGGCTAGAGATAACCAATTCAGGGTGATTTTTGGTGTGTATATCCACCAAGTGGATTAGAACTTTGCTGACTGCTCTCAGTCGGCAAAGTTGCTGACCAGCCACAATATGAGCCACATTGCACATTCTCAGAGGACGCTGATCCTATAGATGTTTGGTCAATCCCTAGGTGGACCTACAAACCAAAAATCAGTTTGATTAGTGATTTCAAACCTTTGGATCTTTGTACCCCAAATAATGGTCAAATTCCACGGTTAATAATCAACCCATGAAAACGATTCCAACCAAATGCTTAGAAAGACTAATCAGGCTAATATTTGGTTTGTATGTCCATTTAGGGTTGGGCCAAACATCCATACAGTCAGGGTCCTCTTAAGTGTGTGCCACGTGTCAGTTAGCAGTTCTACTAAACCAAAGGGTGGGGTTGACATCCAATCAGTGGGCCCAGAAAATATATGCTACGTAGGGCCATCGAGTGAATCGAAATGTGGCTGGTCCAAAATTTTTGAAGTCAACAACAAAAGCGATCCCTCAACACACAGGAAAAATCTATGATACAGAAGTTCCTAAAAGTTCCAAGTGGTGCACTCTTTCAGGCATACTGACACATGAGTGGTTTGGTCAATTGGTCCTAATGGATACTAGGGGAACGCCACGTACGATGCACATGCACCTTACGCATGGCAGCACCTTACACGTGGCACACATTTAAAGACCACTGACTGTATAGATGTTTTTCTCATCTCTAGGTGGACCTACCTATGAAAATTCATCATGATCACCAATTTCTATCCATTGGATTAGTCTTTTTCATGGTTTGTTTTCAACCGTAGATTTTTAGCATTACTATTTAGCAAGCTGTTTGAGGTGTATTTTTTGCCAATGATGCCACCATGCACGTGCGACTGACCGTATAGATGTTTTTCCCATCTCTAGGTGGACCTACCTACAAAAATTCATCTTGATTAGCAATGAGTTTTGACAGCATTAATGATGCGCCATATTATGAGCCACGTGGCCCAATCTTAGAGATCACTGACCGTATGGATGTTTTTTCCATCCCTAGTTGGACGTACATATCAAAATTCATCCTGATCAGTAATTTATTACCGAGCATTTTTCTTGATTTATTTATAACCGTGGATTTTGATCATTATGACCCAAAGATTAGAAATCATTAATCAGGTTTATTTTTTTGTTACATAAGCCCATCTAGGGATGGACCAAACATCTATACGGCCAGTATCCTCTGATAAGGTGACATGTGTCTCACATTGTGAGTCCATCATAAACTTTGATGATGGACTTCATCATCTAAATTTTTCTAGTGATAAATTTTAAGTGCATGCAATAATTGCTTGTACAGTGGAGTTGAAATTTGAAAGTATTGAATGACCAAAGAACCCTAGTAAATTAAAAAATTTCAAATACTGAAATAAACAATTTTTTTTGTCAATTTAAGGAACTTGAGGGTATATTAGGAATAAGGATTTATTTTACTTTTTTAACATTGAATGAGCTGCATTGACGTGTGCTTGCAGGGTGACGTGTGCTTTGGCAACAAAAAGAATTGAAAGGCCCATGTCAAGTAAATAATATGAAGAAAAGAAAAGAAGCAAAAATAAGAGCATTTATAGGAAATTGGGGTTTAGCGTGAGGCATGCAAGAAGGGCCTTCACCCTTTAAATAGTAGAATAGATATGACAAAAAGAAATAAAGTGGACAGGACATACAAACGACCAAAGAGGTAAAAAGAGTACAGGAGATCTAATAAAACTTACTAATGATTTGTGTTTTTGTATTGAGTTGAAGAAGACATCTGATTTGATACATCACATCATCTATTTGCCTTCCATAACAATGGAGGGCACATGTGTGATCTTACCCCACATTTTTCTCGACTCTGACTTCCAATTCCTTGGACATGTAGCCCTGTAACTTCAATTCCTGGAGGGTGGTGACTTGCCGCAATCCATCCGGAAGCATTTTCAACTTTGGACAATGAGAAAGATATATGCAACTGTCTAAGACTGAGTAACGCTCCTTCCTCCACCCTCCATTCCTCCATTCCTCCAAATTGTGTAATAGTTCCAACTTCAAATCTTGAAGTTGAGGAAACCCTCCAGCTAAGCAAACCATTTCCTCTTCCTTTTGTTGTGTTCAACTTGTGTATCCGAAGGAACTTCAAGTTTGGCAGATTTCCAAGTATTGGTAACGGATCATCCTCTACATTGTATCTATGCAACTCAAGGTTGGTCAAATTAGGTGGGAATTCATGCGGTTGGGGAAGCTTCTCTATCCATGCTCCATTCAAAATCAGCTCGTAGAGATTAATATGATTCTTGGAAGAAATTATCAACCTTTCTATTGGATTCATACATTTTTCTTTGTTAGTCAGCTGCACTCAATCGATGGATTTGAATAAAGATAACTTCCTTGGCTTTTGATATTGACAAGTCTCTCAGAAGATCATGAATGCGACATGTTTCAACAATCCCATTTGGCCTCCTTGCTTCTACTTGAATCATACACCTATCAATTAACTCTTCCAGGTAGTCCTCTGCAGCGTCCTCGACTACTTCCTCACCTCGTTGCTGCTGCACGAATCCTTCTGATATCCACAACTGAATCAATCTCTCTGCGAAGATCTCAGAGTCTTCAGGGAAGATGCCAACATATAGGAAGCACGATTTGATGTGGAAAGGTAAGTTGCTATAGCTCAAAGCCAAGATTTCTGAGCATTGTGTTTGGTCTTGATTGAGCTGCCAATTTATGCGTGCAAGTACTTTTGACCACTCATGAATGTTCCCATGTTTCCTTGATAAGAAACCTCCCAACACTACGATTGCAAGAGGTAGACCCCTACACTTGTTTACGATTTTTTTTCCAACTTCCACCAATTCTTTTGGTGCAGGGTATGCGCATGTCCCCATGTATGCTACCCCAACTAAAAAGAAGTGCTTTGATGCTCAAAATAACCTCTTGGAGAGAGCTCTCCTTTCCGTGAAAAGTTCTCTTATTCCATTCCAACCATACTCCCCACATAATTGCATATGGTAGCATCTTCCATAGTAATTTCCCTCTATCTGACATGGGGAGATGAGGCCAACTTACCAAAACTGCACCCAAAGAGTCCGGGAATACCCAACTCACGTTCGTGAGGGCTAGGAAGAAGCACCAAACCTATTTGGCAAACTCACAGTGTACGAGAAGATGGTTAGTATTCTCCCCACTTGTTTTACACAAAACACAGAAGTTCACCAACATCAAATTCCTAATGATTAAGTTTTCAACTGTAAGGATCTTGTTAAGTGAGGCAGCCCAAGCAAAGAAACAGATTTTAAGTGGGACTGGAGATTTCTAGAGATTGGAGCAAGGGAAAGAAGGAAATGAGGGAGGTCATGAATAATGTGCTAAAACTACATAACATGAGTGAACCAAGAAATTACCCGATTTGGAATAAGTCCAGACCAGATGATCCTCCTCCAATCTGTTGACATGGTAAAGATTCAAACAATCAAGTAATAAGTCAATCTGTTCTTTTTCCCACTCATAAGGATTCCTTTTGAGATCTAAGTCCCAGTTTGCTTCAAGAGAAAAACCGTTCAAGAAACAATCGATCGTTTGCCCTTGACACTTTGATAGGGAGAAAACCCTAAGAAAGGTCTCCTTCAGGCAAAGGTCCCCTACCCACGTGTCCTCCCAAAACTTGATTCTAGCACCATTGTTCTTACCGATTGCTCTTTTCTTTGAGCACATGACTATACGTTGAACATGCACCCCACAAATTCCATAAGCACTCCGTTTGGGTGCTTTTTGGCCAAAATGCCCTTAAAGACCAAAAATACAAAAAAAAAAAAAAAAAACCCAAGCACCCCTCTTCATTGGAGGAGGAGAAGAAGGAGGATGTCGTCACCGTCGCCGCCACCACCACCAAAAAAAAAAAAAAAAAAATCCAAGCACCCCTCTTCTTTGGAGGAGAAGGAGGAGGAGGATGTCGTCGCCGCCACCACCACCAAAGGTACGTCTCTCTCTCTCTCTCTATAGCCCACGGCCAGCCCAACCATATAGAGAGAGAGAGACGTACCTGTGGTGGTGGTGGCGGCGGCGACGATGACGGCGACGACATCCTCCTCCTCCTCCAACGAAGAGGGGTGCTTTGGTTCTTTTTTTTTTTTTTGTATTTTTGGTCTTTAAGGGCATTTTTGGCCAAAAAGCACCCAAACGGGGTGCTTATGGAATTTGTGGAGTGCAAATAGAATTTCCCTTCTAAATATTTTGGCTTGCATTGTCCACACAGTTAGCTGGTGCTAATGAACTACGCTATGAGACATGTAGACTGTAGTTTCCATTTCGCCAGATTGCAGCTTATGTTACTTCCAATGGGGTAATTCTGTATCTTGCCGTGATTAATGGTTCCTGATGTCGCTAGAAATCATATAGGAACTAGTCACAAGTGGATCTATTGGATCAGTTCATCCGTAACTGCTCATATCCCATATTTACTCGGCACATTTTATTCCAATTGGTGATCAATCAATTTGAAATTCCTTCATATCCATAGAGATGGGATATGATTCACATGGATATAGTAAGTTATTGCTTGGGCTGCTTCATTTCGGTAGTATGGGGAAGAAGTGCAGTTACATGTTCACATATATAATGGAATATTCAGGAATATCGTGTTCTTCTGTCTCTGACATCAAAGACCTATTTAATATGGCAGGCTTGTTTTCCTTCATCTTCTAGTCTTGGAGTTCGAAGATGCTTTGTCGACTAATTTGTTTTATTGATACTAGCAGCAGCAGCGTAATCTTAATGGAAGGATTATCATCAAGAAGAGATGCTCTTATAAGGCTTGTCAATGTGGAAACTCCATACTATGCACCGACAGCAACCCAATTGGCGAACCATTAATAAAGTCTGTAAATTTTAATGTTATATAAGCTAATAACATAATATGATCAATGAATTAAGAAAAACTAAGAGTGAAATTTCTAGCTTAAGCTAGATGATTTGCTTGGGCCGAACAAGGTCATAAACATGGTAAAGCCAGCCCAAACTACAAAATAGAAACGATTTCCTGTGCCTGCAACATCAACAGATACTGCTTAAAATAGATTAAACAGACTAAAATAAAAAACTGATACAACTTCAATCGTATAATGAAAAATCCAAGGATAAAGTAAATTAAGGTTCCAATGACCCCCAATCCCAGTAAGCTACTTAACCAACCAGGAGCAACATAGCTCCATCTACAAATAATAGTTAAAATCTTAAAACAAAAGAATAAACACCTAAAGAAATTCTCACACTACAACCAACACCCACCCCCCCCCTGTGAAAAAATAAATGGAAAATTACAGACAAACTAATCTAGTACAAGTAAACTATATTGCTTTTATAAATACAAACACAGAAGGGGTCAAAACTGTCTCCGAAGTGCTTGAAAAGCCGCACCTCTGGACCTGTATCCACCTCTACACTCAAACTCAGCTTCTGTTTCAACAAGGCCAGTCTTTTGGCAGTTTTGAGAGGTAGATGTTGCTTCAGCCTTCAGTCTAAAAACTTGGGCAATAATTTCGCTTATGCTTGCTGAAATCCAGACCACACCTTGGGTTTGCGCAAAACAAATCATGGCTCCATAATGCCATCCAAAGATGCACAAATGGAAACAATACCCCCGACACATAAACACAGCACTGAAGAAGCACGGAGACTGGAGACTGGAGACGGTCACCACCACAAACACAACACCTTTAGTTTGAACACAATCATACTTGATATTTTGACAACTTGTCCTTCACTGGGGGCTCCAAAGCAGACATGCACTGTTCCCACCCTCCATTCCTAAGCATCTGTGCAAATATTGGTCCAAATACAGGTTTTTTTTTACTTCTACAGTTCGTTGTCATCTTTGTAACTACTGGCAATAAATTAAGTTACCGATACTATCTTATAAATAATCATAATGAATTCAGTTTTACATTATTATCACAATAAAAAGGATTTCTCCATATTCTTCACATATCTTAAGTTAGTAATTGACAAATTGTCCATTATTTTTTGGGAAAAACATAAACTTTATTGAACTTGAGCTATGAAAAGTAATATATTTAAAGATATTATTAAATTAAATATTAGGCTATAGCTAATAACTTTACACTATTACCAAAAAATTGCTAGTAAATATCTGAGAATTGTGTGGTCCTTGATAAACCAAATTATTACCAAGGTTATAATTTAGAAAAAATTTCAAATTTCTTAAAAGAATAAGTTGGGATGCTGTTGAGAACACAAACTGACCTGTTTATACCCATTCAACACCTGACAAACTTCATTGTGTAGATCCTCACTCCTTATTTCCTGACAGACAAACATAGTCTTAAAAAAAGGAAAAAAGAACTATCTGTTTCAAGTTAATGGTCATGCCATTCTTACGTGCCAACTTGCAATAGCTCTGCACATGTAAACAAGTGAACTTAAAGCCCCTGATGGATTCGATCTAACCTGCAAAAGTTTGAGAAGACCTCGTATTAACTTGCAGTTATTAATCTTGGTCTACTTAGAATTATCAAGAAAAGCACATGCATACCATTGCACATAAACCCCGGAAGGCATCCTCTTTCTCAATATCATCACGTATCCTGCCACAATTTGATTTCTTATGAGATATTGTTATATTTTTACAAGTGTTTTATGAAAATCTGTTAGAAGGCACAACTTGAGCCCATGATAAAAAACCAAAATGTACGCTCACGTTTAGGAAGCCGAATAACAACTCATTTAGAGGAGACCAAGACTATACATGACAGATCATTCTTCAAGAAAATATATGAACTCAAGCATCTGAAGAATGAGTCTGCACTGCAGCTTGCTAAATTCTTCCAAGTACAATTATGCAATTCCCAACTCCCATGGTGTGATATTCTGCTTCAGTCACTGTGACTAGGAGTTCCTCTGTACATCTATTGTCTGGAGTTTGTAGATGGTAATCACCATCTATAAATGGAATATCAGGACATGCGGAGTGCATGCGCAGGTAATGAGTCTCTGGCTTACTCATGTTTTCCACAGATGCAATCACCGCCTATAAATGGAATATCAGGACATGCGGTGTGCATGTGCAGGTTATGACGTGGCTTGCCCAAGTTCTCCCCAGATATTTATCTGATTCCCGACTCCATTCGAGATTTTATTTCAGTCAAAAGGGAAAGATTTCTTGTCTAACAGGTAAATCTATTTTCTGAGTACCATATATGACAATTACCCTTCTATCATCTGAAAATCGGTACATATAGTGCAATCCACGACAATGCATTAGACAAGGTCTTAAGGAACATCCAATCTAGCCGATTATTACCCTAGATATTCCAGGTGGGATACATTGATTCCATTGTACTAATTTCTAACATTGAAATCACAAATTAATTCTCTGTAACAAGAATCTATTCATTGGCAGCGGAACGAAAACTCAAACTTACATGGATAGAGCAGTACACCATGACTGCATGAAATGCTCCATATGGGGTGATACAATATCTGGACAGACCCAGGCGAGCCTCCCAAGAGTGATGGCACAATTTTCAATTAGCGACTTGTTGAGCCCCTTGGCTTTTGATATTGACAAGTCTCTCAGAAGATCATGAATGCGACATGTTTCAACAATCCCATTTGGCCTCCTTGCTTCTACTTGAATCATACACCTATCAATTAACTCTTCCAGGTAGTCCTCTGCAGCGTCCTCGACTACTTCCTCACCTCGTTGCTGCTGCACGAATCCTTCTGATATCCACAACTGAATCAATCTCTCTGCGAAGATCTCAGAGTCTTCAGGGAAGATGCCAACATATAGGAAGCACGATTTGATGTGGAAAGGTAAGTTGCTATAGCTCAAAGCCAAGATTTCTGAGCATTGTGTTTGGTCTTGATTGAGCTGCCAATTTATGCGTGCAAGTACTTTTGACCACTCATGAATGTTCCCATGTTTCCTTGATAAGAAACCTCCCAACACTACGATTGCAAGAGGTAGACCCCTACACTTGTTTACGATTTTTTTTCCAACTTCCACCAATTCTTTTGGTGCAGGGTATGCGCATGTCCCCATGTATGCTACCCCAACTAAAAAGAAGTGCTTTGATGCTCAAAATAACCTCTTGGAGAGAGCTCTCCTTTCCGTGAAAAGTTCTCTTATTCCATTCCAACCATACTCCCCACATAATTGCATATGGTAGCATCTTCCATAGTAATTTCCCTCTATCTGACATGGGGAGATGAGGCCAACTTACCAAAACTGCACCCAAAGAGTCCGGGAATACCCAACTCACGTTCGTGAGGGCTAGGAAGAAGCACCAAACCTATTTGGCAAACTCACAGTGTACGAGAAGATGGTTAGTATTCTCCCCACTTGTTTTACACAAAACACAGAAGTTCACCAACATCAAATTCCTAATGATTAAGTTTTCAACTGTAAGGATCTTGTTAAGTGAGGCAGCCCAAGCAAAGAAACAGATTTTAAGTGGGACTGGAGATTTCTAGAGATTGGAGCAAGGGAAAGAAGGAAATGAGGGAGGTCATGAATAATGTGCTAAAACTACATAACATGAGTGAACCAAGAAATTACCCGATTTGGAATAAGTCCAGACCAGATGATCCTCCTCCAATCTGTTGACATGGTAAAGATTCAAACAATCAAGTAATAAGTCAATCTGTTCTTTTTCCCACTCATAAGGATTCCTTTTGAGATCTAAGTCCCAGTTTGCTTCAAGAGAAAAACCGTTCAAGAAACAATCGATCGTTTGCCCTTGACACTTTGATAGGGAGAAAACCCTAAGAAAGGTCTCCTTCAGGCAAAGGTCCCCTACCCACGTGTCCTCCCAAAACTTGATTCTAGCACCATTGTTCTTACCGATTGCTCTTTTCTTTGAGCACATGACTATACGTTGAACATGCACCCCACAAATTCCATAAGCACTCCGTTTGGGTGCTTTTTGGCCAAAATGCCCTTAAAGACCAAAAATACAAAAAAAAAAAAAAAAAACCCAAGCACCCCTCTTCATTGGAGGAGGAGAAGAAGGAGGATGTCGTCACCGTCGCCGCCACCACCACCAAAAAAAAAAAAAAAAAAATCCAAGCACCCCTCTTCTTTGGAGGAGAAGGAGGAGGAGGATGTCGTCGCCGCCACCACCACCAAAGGTACGTCTCTCTCTCTCTCTCTATAGCCCACGGCCAGCCCAACCATATAGAGAGAGAGAGACGTACCTGTGGTGGTGGTGGCGGCGGCGACGATGACGGCGACGACATCCTCCTCCTCCTCCAACGAAGAGGGGTGCTTTGGTTCTTTTTTTTTTTTTTGTATTTTTGGTCTTTAAGGGCATTTTTGGCCAAAAAGCACCCAAACGGGGTGCTTATGGAATTTGTGGAGTGCAAATAGAATTTCCCTTCTAAATATTTTGGCTTGCATTGTCCACACAGTTAGCTGGTGCTAATGAACTACGCTATGAGACATGTAGACTGTAGTTTCCATTTCGCCAGATTGCAGCTTATGTTACTTCCAATGGGGTAATTCTGTATCTTGCCGTGATTAATGGTTCCTGATGTCGCTAGAAATCATATAGGAACTAGTCACAAGTGGATCTATTGGATCAGTTCATCCGTAACTGCTCATATCCCATATTTACTCGGCACATTTTATTCCAATTGGTGATCAATCAATTTGAAATTCCTTCATATCCATAGAGATGGGATATGATTCACATGGATATAGTAAGTTATTGCTTGGGCTGCTTCATTTCGGTAGTATGGGGAAGAAGTGCAGTTACATGTTCACATATATAATGGAATATTCAGGAATATCGTGTTCTTCTGTCTCTGACATCAAAGACCTATTTAATATGGCAGGCTTGTTTTCCTTCATCTTCTAGTCTTGGAGTTCGAAGATGCTTTGTCGACTAATTTGTTTTATTGATACTAGCAGCAGCAGCGTAATCTTAATGGAAGGATTATCATCAAGAAGAGATGCTCTTATAAGGCTTGTCAATGTGGAAACTCCATACTATGCACCGACAGCAACCCAATTGGCGAACCATTAATAAAGTCTGTAAATTTTAATGTTATATAAGCTAATAACATAATATGATCAATGAATTAAGAAAAACTAAGAGTGAAATTTCTAGCTTAAGCTAGATGATTTGCTTGGGCCGAACAAGGTCATAAACATGGTAAAGCCAGCCCAAACTACAAAATAGAAACGATTTCCTGTGCCTGCAACATCAACAGATACTGCTTAAAATAGATTAAACAGACTAAAATAAAAAACTGATACAACTTCAATCGTATAATGAAAAATCCAAGGATAAAGTAAATTAAGGTTCCAATGACCCCCAATCCCAGTAAGCTACTTAACCAACCAGGAGCAACATAGCTCCATCTACAAATAATAGTTAAAATCTTAAAACAAAAGAATAAACACCTAAAGAAATTCTCACACTACAACCAACACCCACCCCCCCCCTGTGAAAAAATAAATGGAAAATTACAGACAAACTAATCTAGTACAAGTAAACTATATTGCTTTTATAAATACAAACACAGAAGGGGTCAAAACTGTCTCCGAAGTGCTTGAAAAGCCGCACCTCTGGACCTGTATCCACCTCTACACTCAAACTCAGCTTCTGTTTCAACAAGGCCAGTCTTTTGGCAGTTTTGAGAGGTAGATGTTGCTTCAGCCTTCAGTCTAAAAACTTGGGCAATAATTTCGCTTATGCTTGCTGAAATCCAGACCACACCTTGGGTTTGCGCAAAACAAATCATGGCTCCATAATGCCATCCAAAGATGCACAAATGGAAACAATACCCCCGACACATAAACACAGCACTGAAGAAGCACGGAGACTGGAGACTGGAGACGGTCACCACCACAAACACAACACCTTTAGTTTGAACACAATCATACTTGATATTTTGACAACTTGTCCTTCACTGGGGGCTCCAAAGCAGACATGCACTGTTCCCACCCTCCATTCCTAAGCATCTGTGCAAATATTGGTCCAAATACAGGTTTTTTTTTACTTCTACAGTTCGTTGTCATCTTTGTAACTACTGGCAATAAATTAAGTTACCGATACTATCTTATAAATAATCATAATGAATTCAGTTTTACATTATTATCACAATAAAAAGGATTTCTCCATATTCTTCACATATCTTAAGTTAGTAATTGACAAATTGTCCATTATTTTTTGGGAAAAACATAAACTTTATTGAACTTGAGCTATGAAAAGTAATATATTTAAAGATATTATTAAATTAAATATTAGGCTATAGCTAATAACTTTACACTATTACCAAAAAATTGCTAGTAAATATCTGAGAATTGTGTGGTCCTTGATAAACCAAATTATTACCAAGGTTATAATTTAGAAAAAATTTCAAATTTCTTAAAAGAATAAGTTGGGATGCTGTTGAGAACACAAACTGACCTGTTTATACCCATTCAACACCTGACAAACTTCATTGTGTAGATCCTCACTCCTTATTTCCTGACAGACAAACATAGTCTTAAAAAAAGGAAAAAAGAACTATCTGTTTCAAGTTAATGGTCATGCCATTCTTACGTGCCAACTTGCAATAGCTCTGCACATGTAAACAAGTGAACTTAAAGCCCCTGATGGATTCGATCTAACCTGCAAAAGTTTGAGAAGACCTCGTATTAACTTGCAGTTATTAATCTTGGTCTACTTAGAATTATCAAGAAAAGCACATGCATACCATTGCACATAAACCCCGGAAGGCATCCTCTTTCTCAATATCATCACGTATCCTGCCACAATTTGATTTCTTATGAGATATTGTTATATTTTTACAAGTGTTTTATGAAAATCTGTTAGAAGGCACAACTTGAGCCCATGATAAAAAACCAAAATGTACGCTCACGTTTAGGAAGCCGAATAACAACTCATTTAGAGGAGACCAAGACTATACATGACAGATCATTCTTCAAGAAAATATATGAACTCAAGCATCTGAAGAATGAGTCTGCACTGCAGCTTGCTAAATTCTTCCAAGTACAATTATGCAATTCCCAACTCCCATGGTGTGATATTCTGCTTCAGTCACTGTGACTAGGAGTTCCTCTGTACATCTATTGTCTGGAGTTTGTAGATGGTAATCACCATCTATAAATGGAATATCAGGACATGCGGAGTGCATGCGCAGGTAATGAGTCTCTGGCTTACTCATGTTTTCCACAGATGCAATCACCGCCTATAAATGGAATATCAGGACATGCGGTGTGCATGTGCAGGTTATGACGTGGCTTGCCCAAGTTCTCCCCAGATATTTATCTGATTCCCGACTCCATTCGAGATTTTATTTCAGTCAAAAGGGAAAGATTTCTTGTCTAACAGGTAAATCTATTTTCTGAGTACCATATATGACAATTACCCTTCTATCATCTGAAAATCGGTACATATAGTGCAATCCACGACAATGCATTAGACAAGGTCTTAAGGAACATCCAATCTAGCCGATTATTACCCTAGATATTCCAGGTGGGATACATTGATTCCATTGTACTAATTTCTAACATTGAAATCACAAATTAATTCTCTGTAACAAGAATCTATTCATTGGCAGCGGAACGAAAACTCAAACTTACATGGATAGAGCAGTACACCATGACTGCATGAAATGCTCCATATGGGGTGATACAATATCTGGACAGACCCAGGCGAGCCTCCCAAGAGTGATGGCACAATTTTCAATTAGCGACTTGTTGAGCCCCTATACAGCATCAAGAAACACTAAAAAAGTTAATACAAGGCAGAGAGGAAACAAATACAAATTGATGCATCACAGGAAGAGACAATCACCTCTGCATGTTGAAGAATTGGGACTAGGCATGATATAACTGTCATCACAATCGGAGAAATTTCTTGATGAACCTGAAATTTGGAAGTTTAGAATATTCTCACAATCCTTCCACTATACCAAATAACACAGTATGATCAACCCCGCATACATGCTTCAATCTTGAAATTTCAAAAGAAATAAAATTAACAACCAGCATCATATAACCATAACTACATTTGTATAATTTAGATGTATGGACACAAGAAGATTGGTATCGAAAAAAACCCAAACCCATTTGTCTAACTACATTTGTGCATATGTGAGCATCGATACACCTTGTTTCATATACGCTTTAGTTTCATGTTTTGTTGGGAATATACTGTCTCCCCCGTGTGACAGACAACATGTTGTCCTTGAATCACAGTTAAATTATTTATTTCTCTATGCAACTCTATCTAGAGTGATATCTTCCGTTAAGCATGCGCCTTCGTATCTTTCCCACTACCTCAATCCGTATCCTTTTTGGCCTGTCTCGCCCTTTCAACACCTTCAACCTGCACTATTGCTCATTATTGTGCCTTTATTGTTCTTCATTATGACCGAAACATCACAATAACTCTCCTTCACTATATCTCCTATTGGGGCTAAGCTTAGATAGGGTTTTAAATTTCAATTTTGGTGCATATTTCAGTGAGCAAATATTTCCATCAGGGGATTACATAGGAGACTTGGGACTGAATGGAGATGCTAGGGAGAACAGAGAACGTACATTTTCGTAGAATTAGGTTATTAGAAATGAAAGCAGCTTTAACGGAGATGAAGACAGGTAATGCCCTAGAACCAGATGGTATTCCAATATAGGCGTGGAAATGCATGAAAAAATTGGATTATCTTGGCTTACTAAGTTATTCAACGGTATCTTGAAACTAAGGAAATGCCTAATGAACAGAGAAGAAGTATCATAATGCATATACACAAGAACCAATGAGACATATAAAGCTGCACAAACTACTATACCATCAAACTTATGAGCCACACTATGAAACTGTAAGAGAGAGTGATAAAACAAAGATTAAGACAAAAGACAAGGATATATGAGAAACAATTTGGTTTTGTACCAGGAAAGTCAACCATCGAGACAATCTTCTAACTTAGACAAATGATGGAAAAGTTAGAGAAATGCAGAAGAATCTCCACAGTCTTTATTGACTTAGAAAAAGCATACAATAAAAGTTCCTAGAGAGTTTAATTTGGTGGGCACTAGGAAAGAAGGAAGTCCCAAATGTATACATTAACATCATTAAAGATATGTATGGGAGAGAAGTAACTAGTGTGAGAACAAATGATAGTGAGACAAGTGAGTTTTTAGTCACAATGGGTTTACATCAAGGATCAACCCCAAGTCTGTACCTTTTTTTAGTGATAGATGAAGTAATTGCTCATATAATTTAGAATGAGGTCCCCCGGTATATGATATTTGCAAATGATATAGTGTTAATTGACGAAACTAGAGAGAATGCAAATGTAAAATTAAATTAAATTTTGGAGGAATGCTTTAGAGCGGTTTTAAAATAAGTCGAACCAAGACAGAGTATATAGAATGCAATTCTAGTAAGGACGCACAAAAAGATGATCTGCCAATTAAAATTGATAACCAGATGATCCCTTGGCAATCAATCTTAACTAGCACTTCAGATGCATGTGTGTCCTTCGTAAAGTTGCACTACTCTTCTCAATGATTAGATGGAGAAAATTTAATGTATACAACTGGCATAAATATTCAGCATATTTCGAAAGACAACCATCTTCTAGCTGGTTGGGAAGACACAAGGCTAGAATGTAACAAATGATTCCAATGACGTAAGGTAAGACTTGCAGTCATCAATCACATTCTAAAATAAACTTCTCTTTTCTTTAAACTTTTGTGCAAGTGACTTGAAATATATGTTGCATTAATAGGGGTATGAGTGTCAAGAGTCTGACATGGGTGCGAAGTTTCCAATTCGGCAAACCTTGAAAAAACAGTTCAGTGGATTTTACAATATTTTAAATATGTGAAACAAAGTAACTGTTTTTTACACAATAATAGGATAATAGTGACAAAATTAGAAATGAACGAATTCGTGAAAATATAGAAGTGGCCCCAATAAAAAATGAGGGAAAGTCGATTGGGATAGTTTGGTCATGTACAACGAAGACCGATGACAGCACCAGTGAGGAGGAATGTGTTAGTCAAAAGACCTAAACTATGATACCCGGATACTTCAAAATGGGTGCCGTATCCGTATCGGATACTCCCATTTTAAGTGTAAATACCATCTCCACACCGTATCCTTGTTGTGTCTGGGTAACATAGGACCTAAAAGGGCAAGGGGAAGGCCATAACGGATGTGGAGTAAGGTTCTGAGAGGAGATTTCAAGAAACTTGCCTTAACGGAAGAGATGTGTTTAGATAATAGAATTGAATGGAGAAATAGGATTCGTGCAGCCAACCCCATACCGTTGGGAAAAGGCTTATGATGATGATAATTGCAGAGGATAATATGATAGGTGTAAACAGAGAAAAGAGATTTAGAACTCAGAAACGATGGTTGACCCTCTTTATTGATGATAATTACTTTAGAACACAAAGCAACATGCCTGAAAGCAAATTAAAGTGAAATCCAAGACATCCGAGTCCAGAGTTCTGCGGATTAAGCGGTTGTAAAGACGACAAAGAAGGAAGATAAAGAGAGGCTCAAAAAGGAACAGTGTAGAAGATCAGAGTAACACCTTGGCTTCAGTCCCCGTTTTTCCTTCAACCCCTCCCTCTATTTATAGTTGAGGGTTGAGGGTGAAGGGGGCACGATTGTAATAAATGTGTTTATTTTCATCGTGCGTCCGTATTGTGCCACGTGGATCAGAGGTGGCGCCGTCATATTTGATTACGACTCTCTGATCGAACACATGGCATATTACAGTGCCTCTGTGCAACCCAGATAATGGTCGATCAAGCGGTCATCCCATTCCCACATGTTTCAGCAGTTTTGTGAACAAGATGACCTCTGATTGACCTCTCATACCCTTGCCCCGCCAATCCTACGATTCATCTTTGACCCCCATGCTAGTGCGCGACACTAGATTAGCGTGGCTAGAAGTGGAATTCCTATTAGCGGGCGCATGACCCTTGCGCGAGCAAGACTACTGCCTTTGCGCCACATGCAAGTATTAAACAGGTACTACACGAGTGAAGGATATCGGTATATATCATTGTCCAACGCGCGGGTGCCGTCTGTTAGATAACTGCATGTGCGGGTGTCGTCTGATAGATAGTTGCACGTGCAGGTGCCGTCTGATAGATAGTTGCACGTGCGGGTGCCGTCTGATAGATAGTTACATGTGCGGGTGCCGTCTGATAGATAGTTGCACGTGTGGGTGCCGTCTGATAGATAGTTACATGTGCGGGTGCCGTCTGATAGATGGTTACATGTGCGGGTGCCATCTGTAGATAGTTGCACGTGCGGGTGCCGTCTGACCTTTGTTTGGGATATCTACAATAAGATATCTCATTACATGTATCATATACTTACACAAGAATGCATATCTGTGATATAGAAAATTTCAATTGCAAAAGGTAGAACTCATAACCTATCACAATTTTCAATTAGTATCTTGCAATGAAAAAAAGAATTTGGAAGTATCACACCAAAATCTGTGTCGTGTCAAACTCTAGCATGTGTCCGACACGGGTACTTTGCTCGTTTAGAAGAATCCATGCGACATAGCTTGAAATGTATGGATCATATCCACTTCAAGTTTTCTTTCTTCTCTCTTTCATACTAAAAACCAGCTGAATATGATTATACTTAAAAGAGAGAGTTTAACACCAAGAAACAGTTAGGTTGGAGCAAACAGGAACAAAAGATGAACTTACCTTAACTGCTAATTCTCCAATTGCCCAACATGCATTATTTGCCACTGAAACAGTCTCCTTCAGCTCAGGAGTATTCTGCGCAAAAGATATGTCTCATACAGGATTGGAATACCAAAGATAAGGTTTTGAATCAGGAAAATGAATTCCACTTACAAGTTGTTTGGTTGCAATGTTAAGGAATTCGGATAGGCGAGGATGCAAATGTACAGGACAAACCTGGCCATAAGTCATCACAAAGCACTGATATACTTTAAACATGAACAGACAAATAAGACTACCTAAACCATAAAATAATCAAATGCTTCAAATAGCCAATGTTTTCAACTCACTCTTGCAAGGTCCCCTAGAAGTGCAAGTGCACTTTGCCGGACATCAAGAGCATCATCCATGCAACATTGCAGAAGAAGGTCCCTCAAGTTGCTCTGTGCAACCTACAAAAGAAGTTGCATCAGAATGTAAGAGCACAGTTGTCTATGTAGAAGTGAACCAAAAATCTATTCTCTAAGGGTGCTTTTAACTAGTCTTCACAATGTGTCAAATCCAAGACTTTGAGAACTGAGTAGGCTATAGACACTCCCATATGCATTCTACCAAGATTGAGATCTAGAGCCCATGAACAAATTACGATGATCGAGAAAAACAATCAAATTGTTGCATTAGCTACAAATGGATCTTACTATCTCCCATTTCTTTTGTGTGATTTCTGTGAAACACTCTTGAGGCATTGAAGCATCAAAGACAGTTAAGAAACAACGGAGACCATAAAGCTGTCATCCTTGCCTGGCCCCAAGTTTCACTATATGAATTATGAAAAAGGAATCTCATACACGTTACTAATAAATGGGCCGTAGCTTTAGCTGTGCCTCTATTTTGCACCATTAAGCCCCACTAGATAATACATAACATATTAACAAATGTGGATTTTACCCAAGAGAGAGAAGAAAGAAAATCTAGAAATATGAATAAGCAAAACAAAACTCCTAGCAAGTTGAAAAGAAACCAAAAAACACAATTTGAATCTATTCACAACTGGTGGAAAGATAAAATTAAAGAAGTATGACTTAATTAGGCTAATACAGTTTGCATTAATTAGGCGGTAGAATGGTAAGAATAAAAACAAAGACAACATTAGGTACCTTTCTTATATAGAAGTATGACTATTTCTTATATATCAAAATTTGAAGGCCTATTTTGATATACCGCAGGAGCTTCTATATACCATTTCTTATGGCTGACGGACATTTATATACTGTACCTTCATGTCTTTGTAAGGAAGGATTTGATGACATATACCTTGACAAAAGACACAGCTTTTAATAGAGTCAAGTGGCGAAATAGGATTCATGTTGCAGACCCCAGATAATTGGGATAAGGCGTATGATGATGATGACCTTAATGTTATTTGTATTATTTTACAAGATCATGCTTTGAGAAATAAAAGCCTATACAACATCAACCATTAGGAAGAGCTTAAATGACTAATAAAAAACATGACCTCAAACCAGGCACTTACATAAAAAAGGCAGGTACCAGCATACACAACATTCATAATTAAAAAATTCTGAAAAAAGAGAGGGAGTACCAAACTCTCTATCCCACTACCAAGACCTTCTGCAAGCCCAGAGAGCAGGTCCAGAGAGCAGACAATAAACTCTTTATCGTATTGAACTCCAGCCGATGCAGGATCAACCTGCAAAGAAAGCATCGATAATTGGAGTGAATGGAATTGAAAGAAAAATAATGCTATAAAATTATCATATTTAGGAGAGAACTGGCTCTTCATCACGTAACATATGTAGACAGCCAGCTAAGTAGATTACAGGAGTTAATGCGACTTCACATAAACTTTGTTATGCAAGTACAGATAAAAAGCAAGGTATAGCAGTGATAACAAAATGTGGACATGATTATCCCATGAAAACTGCATAGGGGAGGGGCATTAGCGAATTATTCAGATATGCGTACACACGTATGCATTCCTAAAAAATAAACAAAACTCCAACAATGGAGTTTCTGCCTGAGGTTACAGTACAAACTTGAAGAAAGTTCCTAATTGCTTTCTCATTTAATTGGTCTCACAACTAAAAAAGAATTCATAATTGTTAAGAGGACATGCTGTACAAAAAATACCTAGTAGGCAGTGAATATGAAATATAGATGCATGGGCATTAAGAAATAAACATGCAACTGTGGGGACCCATCGTCTAAAGTAATACAATGCCACATTCATGAGGGATCACTTTTTCTTCTTTGTTTGTGTTGAAAATGACACCGGTGGAGGTAATTATATGCTATGGCAACTTACTAACATTCCACAACCCACTTTGGAAGTTGTTTTTCTGTTTCTCAGTTGTCTTCTAAGGCCTATAAATAGCACAACACCATCTGTATCACAGCATTTAAATCTGTAGGTTTTATGTATTTTAGCATACCTAACCTTTGCCCATGTATTCACCTCACTTTACCATGAAGGGGTCCCTCAACAGAATTCTGTAGTCAATCTTAAAAGAGCAAGAATAGAAATACCTAAAAGTCTACTGTAAACATGTAGATGTATTGTAAATCTTAAGTGTTCATATAATGCCACCGCAAGAAAAATTTGCAGATATGCATAGGCTCCTTTTTCAGACATATATAGTCTGTATATGCAGATACACATAATTTTATTTATTCGTCATTATTGGGTACTTTACAAATTCAATAGGCCACTTGTTCACAGTGTTACCCTAGCATTAATACTTCGATTTTGAAGTTTGTTTAAGGAAGAACTATAAGAAACCATTATCGTGAATTAACTGCAAGTACTGCAAGTACGTGAAATTAACACACAAGGCCACGATGCATCAGAACACGGAAAAACATTAATGCCTTGTCAAAGCTTTCTCGCCAATGGTGCAAATATTCATGAATCTTGACTGTAGATGGCATATTTTGAGTAGTGCAAGATCAGTGAAGCTAAGTACCACACTGTAAGCTCACTATCACAGGGACAACTCGTCCTCGTACCAATTGGACTATTCTGTTCACTGATGCATATTCCACTGTACCAACAGTCTTCGTAAACAGGAGGACTAATGTGATCATAGGCTTGGTGACAACCCAAGGCTGAGGCCCCTAGCGCCCCAAACAAAAGGGAAGTGGTGAGAGACGTCACCTGTCTACAGTGGCACTCCGAAGAGTGAAAGTATGACGTCATACCTATTATGTTTCAATAAGGGCACCAACACCCATGCTTAGTAGTGTGGCGCCTCCAGACTCTTTGACATCTCTCTCTCCCATACGACCAGGGCACTCTTCATTTAGATGCAGCAAGAGGATACATGGACACATGGACAACCCTGATACCTCTAGGACCAAATCGTACAAACCCTTTGGTCTATAAACTGGACCCTTGGTGTCCAAGAAAGGGGCGACCTTGTCCTTGGAGTCCAAGAAGCAAGGCCAAATCGAACGGCAAGTGGCTCAATTTAGGAGGTGATGCGGGAGCATCCTACTGTAGTAGTCTACAGCGACACCGAATTAGTGCACAACCAAGCAACTGGACCCCACAAGGATGTATTTTAGTTTAATTAGGACTTTACAATTAAAGTAAGATTTTATTTACAATTAGGATTTTACGATTTGAGATTGGTTTAAGTAGTAGAGTTGTAATAGGAGTTTATTATTTTAGTTTGATTAGAATTAGGATTTGAGAACTCTATAAATATATGTAATGGGAGAACCCCAAGGGGAGATATTTTAATGGAATAAAGATTTATTTTCTTTTTGGAGTGATTTCCAATTTTTCTGAGTGAGATGCTTGGAATGGAAGTGTAATTCTTCCCAAAGGCGTGATTCCTTCAAAAATCCAATGGAATGATTTCACCGAAAACCTATCCGATCGCAGAACCCGTGCCCGTTTGACGCAGGACGGGAGACCGTTCTGCGATTTTTTTTTTTGGGCAGGGGGGGAAGAGAAGGTTACTATTCACGGGTTAGGGGTGTAGAGATGGATAGGGTATGGTTTGGATTTTTTTAGGTAAGAAATTGACCCAAAAAGAAAATATTTATGGAGAAAGAGAAAAGAATAAGATAGAAGAAATAGGGATAGGGATAGAAAGATACATTCGGCTTCGCACCGAATTAGCTTTCGCACCAAGAGAGGATGGCTTCACACCAAGTTTTCCTTCGCAGGAGATTTCTCCAAAGAGATTTTCTATTTCTTCATTCATCATTTCTTTTTTAAAATCAAAGGGTACATCACCTTTTATAAGACTCCCTACGTGAATTTTCCTAATTCTAATCTAATTGAAATTAGAAACTCCTAATACAAGTCAACTATTGCAATCAATAATAAAATCCTAATTGGAAATAAAATCTCTCAGAATCCTAATTCTATTACCACTCAAAGAACCAATTACTAAACAACTAGAACTCTATCTAAAAATACAAAAATTAGAATTTACTATAAATAGTAAAAATGGGATTTACTATAAATAGCAAAAATGGGATTTACTGTAAAAATGGCTCCACTTGCTTGACGGACCATAGATTCGGTGTAGCGTGGACTATCATAGTAGAATGCTCCCATATCACCATCCTACATCAAGAGTTCATTGGGACCATCTGCTCAAGCTTGGGCTTCATCTCTTCCAATATGGACACACTCCCTTATCTGGAGTTCAAATTTACAAATATGATGACCAAAAAAGCTATGTTTGAAAGTTGAAACAAATCTAACCTATCAAAGAACCTAAACCTTCTTAGTTTTACTCAATTGATTTTGTACCCGACACAGCTTATATTCCTTGTTGCACTGGGTTTTTAACCTAATATTGATAATCAAGGCCACAATTAAGTATCTCAAGTTAACAAATGACTAAGCCCAGATCTTTTTTTGAGAAAAGAATGATGAAACATAAATCAGCATCGACTGTTGAGATATAGTGACTGCATAAATATTATGACTTAAATTGGAAGCTTCAATGATGGTTAAGGTCAACAGAATTCAATGCATAGCTAACTCTAAACAACCATAAAGAAGTGATGGCTATATATCAATGAGACAACTCTGACTCATAAGATATTGAAAATATCAAATGTGTACCTTTGCCAGTTGTTGAGTCTGGATGAGATTTATGCACCTCAGAAATACAGGTTCAGCAAACTGAGAAAATCCAGGACCTAATGCCTGAAACATGTAGAACACAATAGTTCTTTTAGTATCACCATACTTCACTGTTATCTTCATCCAGTCTACAAAATAAAACATATTCAACATTTCACAGATTAACAGAAAGGACATTAAAGAACACAAAAAGCTTATGAACTATATCTGTAAGTAGGAAATTTTTGAAAACAGCACGATGCTGCCACTCATTTGCGCCAAACTGGACTTCTTCCTTTGCTTCAGGACATAAACATGGGCTGTTTTAGGTATTTTGTGATGAAATTCTTTAAGCAGGTCAAACATATAGTTCCAATAAAGTCAGACAACAAGCAGTTACATGTTAGTCAATTATTTCTCGATTTGAATTGGTTCAACTGTTAAGATAAGAAATCTTGTTAAATATGCACTATATTAAGAAAATCTCCTTGTTTGTTAGGATGTTATGCGGTTAATTGAGTTTGCGTAAGAAACTAATTATTTGTTAATTAAATTCGCTAGTCCTTTTATTGATTGGATTTATGAGTTGATTAAGATTAGTTAGTTGGTTGGAGTTAGGTTACTTGTGATTGAGTAAGATAGAAGACGACATTGCATTGATACAGGTACAGGTGTCAATGTCCGACATCGGAACGAAGTGTCGGATTTGGCAAATCCTGAACACTAGGATTCGTGGATTCGGTAGTACATTAAAATAATGTAAAGCAAAGTAAATACTTTTTATATAATAATGAGGATATCGATGGATTATTTAATGGGATATCTTCTGATTTATGACATATACCTATAAAGGATAAACATATATGTAATGCGATATCTGCCGCATAGAAAATTACGGTTCGAAAAGGTAGAACTCATAGTGAATAATAAATGTTAATTAATAGCTTGCAAGTAAGGAAAGAAAAAACAAAAATAAATCAAGAAATGTCATACCAGAATGTGGACTGTTGGAATCTAACAAGTGTTCGACACGCGTATTTCACCCATTTAAAGAACCACAACATAAATTGAAGGTTTTAAGAGTGATTGACCTACTAATGGGTCAACACATACATAAACTGTTTTCAAGGCTCTTGTAGAGATGCGAATTGCTGTACTACTTTTGTGTTGCTCCCATTAAAGAACTTTAATTGATAAGTTCTATATTTTCGCTTGTCTACTCTGGTTTTCTTTTGAAAAATTAAGATTCAGATGGTTCCTCCGCAAAATTCTATATTTGTATCACATTATGCTTAGAAAGAAAAAGAAGGAACCAAAATCAAGAGACTAATGTTGTGTTTCTCTGCAAGAAAACATACATGTCTCTTCAATAATATGTAATATAAAAACTGAATTTTGTCGGGCTTTAAAGAGTAAAGAACAAAGCAAACAAATCCTATTTAGTATGAAATAATTTAGTATGTGGAAAGATTAAAACAACTGATCAATATAACTATATATTTTGATGAGAAGGTCTGTACTTAAAGCGTAAGTTGTTGGCAGACCCTATAAAAATAAGGCGTCTTCCGCCTAAATCTCCAATTCAGCAAAACATTGCCCCACTTTGCAGTGAGAGTCATTCCACCATTTGATTTTATGAATAGAGCAAATGCACCATTGCCTCGGAATGTCTTGGCAATGGCATACATAAGGGTCTGTATCGTCTCATACTAGAAAATTAGTTTAAATAATTAAAAGCTTGTTTTATTGTATATGTCCTAAAAACTAGTATTATTTACTAAACATCACACTTTTAGCTTAATTAAGTGTTAAAAATGTAAATATTAAACATCATACCTGTATTTTTGTGTATCAAGGTGTATTATTATTTCTCCCATGTATCATTCCATCTCATACTGTCTCATTCTGTCAGCTTACCAAGACGTTGAGCGAGACTCGGGTTTTAATCTTGTAACTTAAAATTCATAAAGGCTTGCTATCCAGCTATCTTAATTATTTCTCTGAGCATTCACAGAGTGCATCTAAAATGAAATTGTTGTATAAATTTGAGCATGATATACCCCTAAATTTCTTTACCCAAATAAAAATTAAAAAAATTCAACCAAGCCCAAGAAGGGAATGAAAACTGGCATAAACCTAGCATTCTCCACAAGAAGAGCTATAAACCATGGATGTGCAATTGCATGAAAACAGCAGCTAGCTGACACATTGATTGCGCTTGTAGACATCCTACTAATATAAATGACCTTAAAAACGTAAGCTTGAATAGTTCCACAATCTCACCAAAGAAAGATCAGTTTGCAGAAGAAATTAATCAACCTCCTTTCGTTTAGCATTAATAGGCTGCAGCCCCCACCCTCCACCAACCCACCAGCGTTACCATATTTGCTTTGCACTACCATAATTGCTTTGCACAATTTTTTAGACTAGAAACTTATAATTGGCCATGAAAACCCCTTGTTATTGCAATGAACATTCACATTGCTGGGGCCAAATTCGTTAAATCCATAAAGCCATCGTCCTCCCTAAAGAATATTCCGTCGAAGATATGTTTCAATCTCCAAAATACTACTTCCACTAATGGCTTTCTTAGCTAATTCCATGCATATTGGACGTCATTCTGTACATGGAACGATTTCCATTCTATGCCTTAAATGTACCCTTTACCTATTGCATATGGTTGACCTTTTACATGGTTTGGACAGCTCACTGACTTTGGGGGTAGACCCCCAATAGCATGTATTTATTTGATCTGATACACTTGCTTAAACAAACAAAAAACCACTATGGCTAGAACAAATTAATATCATAGGTTCAGACCACAAAAATAAAAAAAATAAAGACCCAGCATTGATAAAATAAACCTGTGCTATAGATGTAAAGCACTCAAGCAATGGAAAAAGATCTCGGTCTGAATTCGGAAGTTGCTGCCACTTTGCAATTAGAGGCGGCATCAAAATATCAAGACATCTGGGCTGCAAATCATTAAGATAGAGAATCAAGAAGTGTGTCAAATGATTATAAACATCACATGCACAAAGCTTTTGGTTCAAATCCTCACTGTAATCAAATATAAGCACCATCTTGTGCATAACAGAGAGATGGTACCTGATTAAGCTCCCCTCCAACAGCATCTGCTAGAGTTCCAATAGCATCATACACAATCCGAAGGTTTCGTTTCTGAAATAATTAAACATAATATAAAAAGAGAAAAGCAAAAGTATGAGCATATGAATAAACATTATAAAAAGATTGGCCCTTTAATATGTATTAGTAAAGAAAATTAATCAGTATTACACCTCATCGTGATAACGAAATGCAGAACTCAATACATGAAAGAACCAGCAACAAACCTGATATTTCCCAAAAGCACACAAGAGGTGCTGCAGAATAATTTCCAAGCGTGGCGCCAACTCCTCAGCAGCCTCCTGCCATTAAATAAAGCCACGGTTGGGATCTACAAAAAGTTAAAAGCAGAAATACAGTCATTCAACTGTAGCTAGAGAATGAACCTCTTCAAGTGTTGCAAAAGCTGAACAAGCAGCCTCTTGCACCCGCTTGTTAGTGTCTAATACTCTTCGTAGAAGACCCATAAGAACTTTGTCGAATTGATCATGACCTTTTTGATTTCCAATACCCTAAATTAAGCAGGACAAAAATTGTCAACAGAAATTCAAATTTTTTTAGTGCACTCTTTATTAGAAGAGAAAAATTACGAAGTTCTAAAATAGAGAAAGGTCTTGATAAGAATCATAGTCTGATTCCAGAGAAGTAAACTACTAAAGATGTTTGAAGAACGAGAATAAACTGCAACAATTTGCATTCAAATATAAGATATGCAGATGAGACTAGTTGATGTAAGCAATAACAATTGAAAACTGCCACAACAAAATACAGCTGATCTCGCCGGAAAATTGAGCCTGGACCAGCACACCCATTAATCGGGCCTCTCCCTGGTCTGGTTCCCCTGCCAACCCAAAAAATACCCCAACCCAGACAGTCGGACTGCGAACCCATTTTTGTCGTGTACCGGAAGAACACTTGAACTTTTTTCTTTTAATTTTCTAGCCAAAAATGGAAGGAAAACATAAAGAAAATTAACAGGGAAAAGAAAAGCTAAACCCTCTCTATGTTAGGTTAGAGCTTTGGGAAGAAAGAAGAGTTGAGAGAAAAAGAGGAGAAGTCGAACTAGCTTAATGTCCTAGTCGCCACAATATATTACATTACTGAAAATTATAAAAAGACAATAATACCCCTACACATCCGACACATTACAAATAACTCTTCTAATACTCCCCCTCAAGCTGGAGAGTAAACATCATGTACCTCTAGCTTGGAACAAATGTAACCATACAACTCTTAAAAAGGATTGTAGAGAACAAATCCGCTAACTGATCTTCAGACTTCACATACGGAGTAGAAATATCGCCACAGACAACCTTGTCCCTAATAAAGTGACAATCCACCTCAATATGTTTTGTTCTTTCATGAAATACTGGTTTACAAGCTATATGAATAGCTGCTTGATTTATCACAATGCAACTTCATCAAAGAATTCACATCAACACTTAAATCTTGAAGGAAGTGCTTCAACCACGTTAACTCGCAAGTGGTATGAGCAGTTGCTCTATATTCAGTTTCAGCATTAGAACGTGCAACCACAAATTGATTTTTAATTTTCCTAGTCACTAGATTGCCGTCTAGGAAAGTGCAATAACCTATAGTAGACCTTCTATGGGATGCAATAGCCCAAACACACTCCCATGTGGGTAACATAACTCATATTTATCAGCTTGAGCAAGACATAGGCCACCTTCGTCAAGGGGAGAAAACTCTTGCAATATATTATGGAGCCTTATGTCAAATGTGGAAAGAACTTAACTACTTTCAGGACGTTCCACCTGAGACCCAATGATGTGGTTAAGTATGGTGTCCTAGTTGAAAGGAGTAGAATATTCTAATTCTTGGTTGGTCTAAATGTTAAGTATGAACAATCTCATGTTCAATTTCTTGGGAAGAAGAGTTTTGAAGTAGGACAAGAGAACCACCCAACGATTTGTGAAAGGACCTCCGCTTCGCACCAAGGAAGAGTGTGATTTCGCACCACGAAGAGAGAACTCCTCGAAGAGAAAATCAATATGAAATTTCATTAATCAAGTCATTCCCTGGAATCAAGGATTACATCCTATTTATAACACTCCTTGACCTAACTTTCCTCATTCTAATCAAACTAAAATAAGAAAGTCCTAATACAAGTCAACTGCTAATTTAATCAATAATAAAATCCTAATTGGGAACAAAATCTAATTTCAATTGAAAATCCTAGCTAAATTAAAACAAATCTTCGTGGGGTCCACTAAACTAAAATAGTAAAATTAGAATATACTATAAATAGTAATTTTGAGATTTACTAAAAATAGTAAAAACAAGATATGCTCCGACTCTCTTCACTGATCTAGTACAGTGTGGACTATCGTAGTAGAATGCTCCCGCATCAAACCCTCCTGGTTGAAAAGATTTGGACCTCGAATTCTGCAGATGATCCACTTGGCATAGTACTCGCAATCATCGGACTTGGATGTGACGCATGGACTCTCTTCCCGTTCAACCTTTTGCAACATCACCGCAATATACCTTGATGCCATGCTCAGAGATCCCAAATTGAAATTCTTCAAAGTGCAGGACATTTGAAGATGATAAGGGGAGGTGGGTTGGGTCATGGGTCGGGTTGCGGGTTTAAAGTGGTTGGGCCGATGGTTTAAGTGAAAAGTCCAAAGGAGATTAGAAGAGGGGCTTATGGGGGTCATTAAATGGGCTTGGATATGTATCAGGCTGAACCTAGGCTTGGGTTATAATAAAGGAGACTGAAGGGCCCAAGTTAAATGGACTGACTAGGAAAACATGGGCAGATGGACCAATTAATAGGCCCAAAGTGAGATGAGCCATTAAAGAGGTTTTATATGTGGACTTATGGGTCGGGCTCTTGAATGTGCCTTGGATTGTATCACTTAATGGGGTTGAACTATTGGATGGGTTTAAGTGGGTTGCACTTCGGCTTGGATATAAATGTAAGCCCACAATGAGATAAAAAATTTCAGCCCAATAGTAAGAAAAGGAGGTTTTGGGTTCTGAAGCCCTATTCTCCATTCGTATCCTTCTTTGAGAAGGAAAGAGTGTTTTGGGTTCAAAAACCCTAATGGTAATGTGGGATGATGCGACGACGAACAGTGGCGCACGACGACGATAATGATGATGACAGTGACGACGATGACTGTGATGGCTGCGGCGAATGACGGTGATGAGGTACGTCGAATCCTTCTTTCTATGTTTCTTCTTCTTCATCTTTCGGTCCTCATTCAACTTTTCCTTCTTCTTCGGCCAACGAGGTGAATCCCTATTGTCTCCATAGATCGACGAGCTTCTTCGAGCTCTCTTCCTACTCCAAACTTTCTTGAACATCATCATTAAGACCCCTGACCTGGTAATAGTCTCCATGATATGCAACACTTTTATGATATAGATTTCTATCGACTTGAAGTCGCAGATACCTTTCATCACTGATGCCATCACACTGACCTACCTTTCCTAATTTTCATCAAACTGAAATAAGAAAGTCCTAAATTCATAATACAAGTCAATTACTAATTTAATCAATAATAAAATCCTAATTAGAAATAAATCTAATTTCAATTGAAAATCCTAGTGAAATTAAAACAAATCTCCGTGGGGTCCACTTAACTAAAATAGTAAAATCAGAATATACTATAAATAGTAATTTTGGGATTTACTATAAATAGTAAAAACGAGATATGCTCTGGCTCTTTTCACTGATCAAGTACAGTGCGAACTATCCTAATAGAATGCTCCCGCATCAGGTTTGCCTTCTCCGAGCCAAGTATACGCTTTCATACAGGGAGAGGAGAGGAGGACTGTCACGCAAACCCCTCATCCACAGGAGAGATTTGCCTTATTCTCCAACACTAGCAAGGGTGGAAAATGTGGTCGCAGAGGTGGAGGAAGACTTAGCCCCATGAATAGTGATGAAAAGGACAAATTAAGGTGTGAATATTGTGGAATACACACCAAGGAGACTTTTTGGGATCTTCATGGTCGTCCCGAGTGTACCTACATTGGCAGCCATCTTACTGGAAGCTCGACTACTCATTCCACTTCTTCAGCTGGTTCTACATCATCATCCTCGAATGGCCCAGCATCTTCCCTTACTATTGCTCCCAATAGCTTTCGCCTATCCTGAGAAGAAGTTGAGATTTTCAAACAGTTTGTCTTAGATTGACACAACTCCCACGGCCTCTTCATCGCTTGCCCATATAGGTACATCAGCCTCTGCCTACAAAGCATTTGCATTCTCTTCCAAATCCTCTTGGATCATTGATTCAGGAGCATCAAATCATATGATTGATACGTCATCATTTTTTTTCCTCCTATCAAGTGAGCTCTGGTAGGGATAAAGTTAGAATTGCAGATGAGACTCTCTTCAATCTCAAGGAAGGGCAATGTTATTGTTTCTCCTTCTATGTCTCTTACACTTGTCCTCTATGTGTAGGGCTGGCAATGGATTGGATCGACCTGGAGATCCGATCCGAAAAAATCGGATCTGGAAACTGACCCGAGATATATACTCTAGTGTATATAATATGTATTATGTATTTTATATATATAAAGAAATTTTTTTAATGATTAAAATAACAACTAAAGATTTCAGTTTAACTATTGAGCTTTAATCTCCTAAAATTGTGGTGTATCTAAACATGGATTTCAAATTTTAAACCCAAAAAATATCTTTCCTTTAATTTTGGTTTCCAGGTTTGGTAGTTAAGATTTCATTTAATTCTAAAACATTTTATTTCCTTTTCAATTTTTACCCTCATTAACTCATTCTGTCATTCTTTTCTTATAGGATTTTAGGATTTTTATCTTCTTCTTTTCTTTTATTCTTTTTGTTTCATTTGTTGCTTTGGAGTTTGGAGGGCGGTAGCCACTAGCTCAGCCCACAATGATAATCACTAATCCGTATATTTTTTTCTCTTATTTCATTGTTGTAATTTTTTTGTTTATCTTATTTTCATTTTTATTACAAAAGTATTTATTTTTTATAGACATATCATATCGGATTGGACCCGGAACCGATCCAATCATATCGGATCGGTTCTGGATCTAAATTTGACTGATCCGATTGGGTTCGGATCGGGTCCTGATTTCTTATCGGATCAGTACCAGATCAGTACCAATCCGACTCGAACCCGATCCATTGCCAGCCCTATCTATGTGCCTAAATTTTCTACTAAGTATTAACCTTCTTTTTGTCAATAGTACCACCAAATCCATGAAGTGCAGTGTCACTTTTTTCCCTTCTCATTGTGATTTTCAGGATTTGGTGATGAAAAGGACAATTGGCAGTAGTCGTGAGGAGGGCGGCCTCTACATGCTGGACGATCCTCTTCAGTGATCCAAACACATCAATCATGTTATGGGAGTAGTAGTGGTGGTAGTGTTAGTGATGTGATGCGTTGGCATCAAAAGATTGGGACACCCATCTTTTTTGTTAATGAAAAGAACTTTACCTCATTTGTTTAACACTGGTAGTGATCTTCATTGTGAAGTTTTTGAACTTGCCGAACATCGTAGGTCTTCTTACTCATCTCATGGAAGAGGTTCTCTCCCTTTTGATATTGTTCATTCTAATGTTTGGAGTCCTGCAACGACCACATCTTTATTAGGTTATCACTATTTCACTACATTTTGTTGATGACTATTCATGTACTACCTAGATATATCTTTTGAAAGCTAAGAATGAAGTGTTTTCTGTCTTCAAGACCTTCCACTAAATGATAGTAACCCAGTTTGAAACCAACATTAAGGTTCTTCGTTCTGATAATGGGGGTGAATACATGCATGGGGGGATTTCATATTTTTCTGAACATGGCATTGTACATCAAACTTAGTGTTAAAACTCCAAAACAAAATGGAGTCGCTGAGAGAGAATCAGTATGTGCTTAAGATAGTTCACTCTATTGTTTACCATGCAGGTTCCTAAAACTTTTTGGAAGTTGTTCTCACTGTTGCATTCCTCATGAAAATGAAATATATGCCATCTCGCATATTAGAACATAAAACTCCCCTTGAGCTTCTTTCTCCTCAACATTCTCCGCTCCCCCACACCCCTCCCTATCTATCACTCTCATCAATTATAGTGATGAGGCCCACTAAGAGTAGATAAAGACATTTTGCACTAATGATGATCCAAACGACCTTTTTAAGAAAAACACATTTTCACAAATATATTTTCAGAAAGTCTTCTAAAATAAAGCATCTTTTGAAAAATAGCAATACAAACAGGCCCTAAACAACAGAAAGGTGTAAAATAAAGAAAAGAAAATGCTATTATAGAACAAGTAGCCCATAGAAAATAATTTAGTTATACCTGAACAATAAATTTGCTATAACGAGAAAGTGTCCAACAAGTGATACTCCGTATAAGAGGAAACCTATCATCTAAAAGAGGGATGAGAAAATCCACAATCTGCACATAAGAAGATTGAATTAGTTTTACATTATTTCATAATGATGTACTGAATTAGCTACACACATTGAACTTTTTTCTATAAGTGTACGCTTTATTAAGGGCTAGCACCGAAACAAACAGACAATGTGTAGGTCATCTCGTCCTCTTTAGCTACACACATTGAACTTAAACCTGATAAAGAAAAGAAAGAAATAAAAAATAAAAGCAAATAACACCGAACTAGATTCTAAACATCCTATATGACTCCAGTATACAAAAATAAACTTAAGAAGCAATCAGAAAAGGAAAATAGAACTCAACATACCATTAGATTTCAAGGTCGAAAACTTAAGAAGCAATTAGAAAAGGAAAATAGAACTGAACATATCATTAGATTTCAAAACTTCGACCTGAGAAAAAAAATTAACTTAAAGAAGATGAAGTAACACGATCAAACAAATGAAGACTAGAGCTAGTGAAAATCACTCATCTATTCTACTTATTAATGGATGAAGACCCTTCTTGTGTGCCTCACGCTAAACACCAATATCCAAAAAATACCCATGTTTTGCTACTTTTGTGTTCTTTAAACTATTCACATAGAGGGGGCTCTTCCGTCTTTTTGGTGTCAAAGCATACATCGCCCATGTAAGCACACATCACCTTGCAGCTCCTTCAATGCTCCTCTTTTATTAAAAAAATCAAAAAAATCCTTATTCCTAATTTAACCCTCAAATTCCTTAAATTGACAAACATTGCTTCCTTCATTTTTTTTACTGTATAGGGGTGCTTGGTCATTCAACATTTTCACATTTCAACTCAATCTGTGAAATTATTTATTGAATGCCCACATGGCATCTGAACTCCCCTAGAAAATTTTTGATGATGGTGTCCATCATAGAATGAGCCATGTGGCACACTATTAGAGGCTACAAACCATATGGATATTTGGCACATCCCTAGATGGACTTACGTAACAAAAATTCGCCTGATTAGTGATTTCTAACCTTTGGATCTGAGTACCCCAAATAATGCTTGAAATCCATGGTTAAAAATAAACCATGAAAAAGAATCTAATCCGGCAGATAGAAATTACTAATCCGGATGAATTTTGGTATGTAGATCCACTTAGAGATGGGCCAAACATCCATACGGTCAGTGGTCTCTAAGAGTGTCACGTGGCTCATAATATGGTCCATCATCAACGTGGATGTTTGCAAAAACAAAACCAAAAGAATTAATAAATCTATCCATACATACCATATATTATTTAAAAGTAATGATCCATTGGTTCAAGGGCCATGGGCGTTATCATGCTGCGTGGTGGTGTCGTTTTGTCATTGGCGAAATAATGTTCAAAATCCACGGTTAAAAACAAACCATGAAAAAGACTCTAACCCAACAGATAGAAATTACTAACCAGGATGAATTTTCATATGTAGGTCTGCTTAGGGATGGGCCAAACATCTATATGCTCAGAGATCAATAGTGTGCTATGTGTAAGGTGCATGTGCATCGCACGTGGCATCCCCCTAGTGATAATGAAGAAAGAGATAGGGGTGTAAATTTGGCCCGTGGCCCGCAGCCCAGCCCGACCTTGTTCGGATTTTTCGGGCCAGCCCGTATGGTTCTTGGGCCTGGGCCTGGTTCTTGGGCCTGGGCCTGGGCCTGGGCCTGTCTCCTTGCCCAGCCCAAAAAATGGCCCGACAAGTCTGATTTTTTACGTTTTTTTATTTTTTATTTTTTTAAATTGACCCACCCGGCCCGAAAAACAGTCGGGTCTGTCGGGCCAAATTTACACCCCTAGGAAGAGAATGTTATGATGTCAACAGATAGGAATTGATTAACTGAAAGGCACCACACATAATATTCATACAGTAACTGCTCAGAAACTTGTTTATTCTAATCAGCAACTGAAACCATCACAGTTCACCTCTGATAAATGCGGGTGAAGACCGGTAATGCAACCCTCTGCTATGGCACCAAGTGCTAAAACAGCAGCTTCCCTTTCCTTCCAGGCCACGTCATCAGTAGCGACTAGCTTAGCCTGCAACGATTTATTGAAAAATGAAAGAATAACTTCAAGATATGTCAGATGGTGTACAAACCTAAGTTCAAAAGCCTGCTATAATCTATAGATCAGCTTAATATGAAAAGACAATATGGAATGTAATTGATAAAGGTAAAAGCTTCGGAAAGATAAAAAGGAATACCTATAAACTTCAAGAATATACATAACAAGGACTTTTCCCTGACTACAGAATTAAATCACAATTTCCCAACCACAATATCCAAATTGAGATTTTGGTCTATCGTAATGTGGGCTGTTTGTTCAGCCACGGAGGACCAATCACAGTCTCCTTCAACCAGTTAGAAGAGGAAGAAGAAGAAAGAGGAAGTTTGACAAACAAGAGATCCCTAACATGTTATATTGGAATTTTGAAAAGCTGCAATTTGGACAAAAAGAGTCAAACCAAAAATTTCATCTTCACAATCAAAACTTGCTCTACCTAGAGTCAGATAGTATAATGACCTGAAGTAAAGGCATCAATGTTGGAAGAATCGCTTCAGCAAACACATTTGAGATGATATCCAGTGCAGCCGCACTGCATTTTCTTAAATTCCAAATGTTGACAATGTCATCATCCTGTAAATAAAAACACCCAAAACATTAATCAAAAGAATTTCCATGTAGTGATCTAAGTTCTCTAACAGTCACTAAAATACAACTGTTAACCAAGTAATTGGTCACAGCAGTCGACAGATTCAATGGTTAAAGAAGTTAAACATGAACCTAAATATTAAGAGCAATCAGTGATACATAAAAATAAAAAATAAAAAAAGAATAAAGAATAACATGGTAAGCTTGAGAACATACATCGTCTTCCACATTATCTGCTCCATGAAATCGTGACGAATGAAAACGAGGCTTCAGATCCTGCAGTGAAAGGTTTTCGATAATTTCCTACTTTATATTTTTTTTTTTTGACAAGGACTTAAAATTTTGAGTAGGATGTACAGTCATTGAAGGAAAAAGTTCAACTACAGAGTACAAAGGAACTCAGCAATGAAAATTTGAACCTGATCTCTGTCCGGGAATGACTCATCCTCCTGCAATTATGTACTGAAATGTGAGGTAATAAAAATGACTTTCATAAATTAACTTTTTTAGAATGACTCGGGAAACGTGAAAATAACCCAGAATTCACCTCGGCATCAACAAGCGACTCGTCATCCTCAGCATAACGCATGTTTGACAGCAAAACCTACAGAAGGCGTGGTAGCAGCATTAAGATGGAACAACTAACAAGTAACTCGGGAAAATGAAACAAAATAATGCCAAATTTTGAGGGTCCATCGCATGTGTGAGTTATACTGGAATTAGGCGTGGCAAAAACTCTCTCAAACTGTCGGAGCGTAGCTGAGCTTCGCAATATGCTGACCTGACAATCAAAATCAACATTAGAAAGTACACATTGAAAAGTACAACAGGGATACAGGCAGTAGACAAATTAGAAAATAAGAAATAATATACTTCAGTAATATGAAAAATGGTTATTACATTTTTTATTCATTTATAGCGTTGAAGCATTAGAAAACATGATAAAAAAAACCTACATAGGTAGACTCTGTGCTCTACTTATAAGAAATCCAGATTGACCAACTCATTCACCACATGCTTTGCCTCTTTATGCAAGTCATCATCATAAACCTTTTTCCCAATGGTACGGGGTCAGCTGCACGAATCATGTTCCTTCATTCAATCTTATCTAAAGTCCTCTTCCGATAAGGCAAGTTTCTTAAAATCTCCTCTTCGAACCTCACCCTAAATCTGTTTTGACCTTCCCCTTGCCCTTTTATGCCCTTCAACTTGCACAGTCCTTCTCACTGGTGCTGTCTTCGTTGTACATAACCAAACCATCTCAATCGACTTTCCCTCATTTTGTCACTTATTGGGGATGCTATATTTTAACGAATGCATTCATTTCTAATTTTGTTCTTCCTTGTCTTACCACGCATCCATCTCAACATCCTCATGTCGGTTCTACCCATTTTATGAATATGTTGTTTCTTGATTGCCCAACATTTTGCTCCATAAAGCATTGTTGGTCTTTTTGTCGTCTTAAAGAATTTTCCTTCGAGTCTAATTGCCATATGTTGATCACATAGCACTCCGAAAGCACATCTCCACTTTAGCCACCCTGCTCTAATTCTACGGGCAACATCCTCTTCAATCTCTCCTTCCTCATGAATAATAGAACCAATGTAACAAATTGGTCATCGAGCTATCTCCTGGTTGTCAATTTTAATCGGCGAATCATCTCTATGTGCATCCTCACTAAAATTGCATTTCATTACTTTATCTTAATTCTACTTATTATAAAACCTTTAGATTCCAAAGCATTCCTCCAGAGTTCTAGTTTTGCATTTACCTTATCCCTAGGCTCGTCAACTAATACTATGTCATCTGCAAAATAACATACACTAATGGACCTCATCTTGGATATGAGCAGTTACTCCATCTATAACTAAAGCAAATATGTATGGACTCAAGGCTAATCCTTGGTGTAATCTTACTGTGATTGGAAACTCACTTGTCTGACCACCAATTGCTCTAACACTAGTAATTGCTCCATCGTACATATCTTTAATGATGTCAATATATCCATTTGGGGCTCCCTTCTTTTCCCACGCCCATCAAATTAGTTCTCTAGGGACTATCATATGCTTTTTCTAAGTCAATGAAGATTATGTAGAGATTCTTCCTCTTTTCTATAAACTTTTTCATTATTTGTTTACGTAAGAAGATTGCCTTGATGGTCAACTTTCCTGACATAAATCTAAATTGGTTTTCAGATATCCTAGTCTTTTGACGTAATCTTTGCACCATCACTCGTTCTCATAGTTTCATAGTGTGGCATAAGTTTGATGCCACGGTAGTTTGTGCAATTCTATATGTCTCCTTTGTTCTTGCATATAGGCACTACAGTACTTCTCCATTCATCTGGCATTTTCTGGTCCTAAAGGCCCTACCTGTCTTCATCTAAGCTAAAGTTGTTTTCATCTCTAATACAATAATTCTAAGAAAGTATGTGTGTTCTATATTCTCCTTAATATTTTCATCTAGTCCTACGTCCATTATGCTATCCTCATTTAACAATTTTTGGAATTAAGTCTTCCACATTTCCTTAATTTCTTCATCTTTCACTAAGACTCTCTGGTCATCGCCCTTAATGCATCTAACATGATCTATATCCCTAACATATATCTCCCTTGTTCATGCAAGCTTATAGACATCTTTCTCACCCTCTTTTATCCCTGATATATTATATAAACTATCATATGCATTATGTTTGGCCTCACTAACCACCTTCTTGCTTCCTTTTTAGCATTTTTTTCTCTGTAAGTTCTCATTGTTTATTGCCAGTTGTTAGGTCTTATAATAAATCCTCTTTTCTCTGATGACCTTTTTGAACCTAATCATTCCACCAAGTTTACTTGTGTGTATGACTTTTCCTTTTAGATTCCCCAAGGACCTATTTTACTACTCTTTTAATACATTAGCCATTAGTTCCCACATTACCGTAGTCTCTGCTTCTAATTTACACATTTCTTTCCTTACCAATTTATCTATGAAAAGCACCACTTTCCCCTTTTAAATTCCACCACCTTATTCTTGGGCATCTTTTATTTCCATTCCCTCTTCCCTCTTCCCTCTTCCCTTTCTTGATACGAACATCTAAAACCACTAGCCTATGTTCTATGGTCAAGCTCTCTCCTGGATCATTCTACAATTTTAAAGTATGCGTTTGTTATTGCAAGATCATTTGCCTCTCTATGGACGTGAGTGGCACTAATCGGACCCCAATTAAATGTATATCAAAATTTCACCCAAAATGTAGAAAACCCACCATGTGGAGTTAGTGTTATCATGTCTTTATATTTCATGTAATGTCCTAGTCATTTAATGTTTTTATGTTCTTAAGTTGTTTGGTTGTTGGTCCAAACAACTTAAGAACATATAAAACATTAACTGACAAGGACATTACATGAAATATAAAGACAAAGACATGATAAAAGTTAACATCTATGTCACCTAAAGAATAATGACTAAGAAGCCTAAATCATGCAAACTTGGCATAAATGGAGTGGAAAAATGAGATACCCACATACAATCCACCTCCAAACTATGAAGACAACAATGCCGATGGAGTAGAGAGCCAACATATTAAAAAACATTCTTACCCCAATTTGAGAGGAATATCCTACCACCATCAGCCTTACCAAATTCTCATGGAGCCAATGCACATATCAAAACTGAGTTTAACTAAACCAGCCAACAAATCCCAAAGATCAAGAAAGAACGTACTATAAACAAATCTTGGATCAATCCTCGTACAGTTATGTTGGCCCAATAACAACAAAAGCAAAACATCAAGCATCACGCCCCTAACCAACCTTTCAACATTATAGGTTCCATCTCCGCCACAATAGTCATACAGAATTTCCTCCTGATTGTAATCGAACACTTAGCCATAATATGCCTTTAATAAATGCTCCATATTGCTCCAATCAGAATTCAGTTTGATTTAACCAATCAAAAGAGGACTATGACAATCAGGTGGATATCTAGGAATGCAAGTATACACAACAAGTATACGACCAATCTTCACAAACTTGCGCCATCCCAAGACCAACAAAAACCGAGACTAAGTTTATCGATAAAAATTTAAGCGCATACCCCAACCACTTTATCTGAACTTCACATAGCTAGGATTTAAATTAAATCGGTAAAGTGGAAAATAAAGTAGAAAGGACTGAGATAAGAGGAGAAGAAGAGAAAAGAGAAGAATGGAGAGTGGAAATCGTGTATTATGTGCACGATTTCCCACATTTATATTCATGAGGTGAAAGACAAAGAAATACCAAAAATACCCCTTGTTACAATGTAATAGGGAAAATAAAGACATAACCAACATTCCCCTTCTAGTTGGTGCAAAGATATCTATCATGCCCAGCTTGATTAACATATTTTGGAGATAACCGTTACTAACACCCCTAATCAGAACATCTGCAACTTGCTCTCCTGTCTTAACATAAGGTGTGCAAATCTGGTCACTTCTCAACTTCTTGTTAGTTAAGTGTCTGTCAACCACTATATGCTTGGTCCTATCATGTTGGACTGGATTATGAGTTGGACCAATTCATCAATAAGATTCTATCTCTCATAGCTCAAAATCAATATCATCAATAAGATTCTATCTCTCATAAGGAATCGAAGGAAGATGCGACGATTTATTCCAAGAAATCCCCAACGAAAAATACACACTATTTCTTTTCCATCGAATCGATCATAACCACTACCTACAATTCTCCTCGACTCCATGTCCGAATAAAGTGGTAATAAGTCTGATAGGATCAATAGGCTTTTGATAAAATCCCCCCACGATGCATTTTATTACGATTTTTTGGCTAAGGGATCAAATGGAATAGTTCATTTGTTGGTAGCTTGGAGGATTAGAAGCATGAGCGCTCTTCTAGGTTTCATTCCGTTCTGTCAGCGCTCATACTTTTTATTTATCCTCCATTATGAGTTGGAGGAGGTGTCTATGATGCCACCATGATTCAAACGTGAGGATAGTAAGAATCAAGTCTGTAAACTGAAGAAAGCCTTGTATGGGCTGAAACTGTCACCTTGAATTTGGTTTGAGAGATTTAGTGGGGCAGTCAAGAAGATTGGGTATGTACAGAACCAAGCCGACAACATATTGTTCATCAAACGCAATCAAGACAGAATAACTACTTTCATAGTTTACGTGGACATTGTGGTGACAAGAAATGACTTAGAGGGAGTGCAAGAGTTAAAGTTTATGAGGACAAAGTTTTAGATTAAAGATCTTGGATCCTTGAAATACTTTATGTGACTTGAGGTAGTTCAATCGAAGAAATTGATATTCATCTATGAGAGGAAGTATGTTCTTGACTTGTTGAGTGAAACGGGTAACCTTGGTTCCATGTCTATCAACACTTATTGATCAGAATCATCGGCAAAATGATGTGGATGGTGACCACTTCATTGATGCAGGCAGCTTCCATAGGGCATAGGCTAGTTTGGAGGTTGATTTAGATGTCCCTTACACGTCATGACATTGCGTTTGTGGTTAGTGTAATCAACCAGTTTATGCATCCTCCTCGAGCATCTCACCCTGAGGCTACCAACATAGTTCTTAGGTATCTCAAGGGCTCTCTAGGCAAAGATCTATTGTTTGTGAGGCATGGACACCTATTTATATAACAAATTGTATGCTAGGTCACAAATTGGGAGAATTTGCACCTACTCTTAATTTCCGGGGACATGAGAAAAACGAAGGACCCGGATGTAGAAGTATACACTTAAGGTCAACATATATGTATGTCTATTCACAAAGCGCGAAGAGTGATTGATCAGATTCGTGAGGGTTCCTACGAGGAACCACTAATGATACTAGAGCTCACTAGGGTGAGCTGAGGGGAAAGCTTGAACTCAGTTCTTACAGTGATGAATATAAACGAAATGAAATTCCTGAGGTGAAAAAAACTCAAATGGAGTTCATCTTGGCAACCAATGCAAACGTCTCCTGATAGTCAATCACATATGTCTGAGTGAACTTTTGACACTAACTTGGCCTTATACCTATCAATTGATCCATCAGGCTTATACCTTACTCTATATACCCATTTGCATCCAACTGGCTTCTTTCCCCTAGGTAAGGTCACATGATCCCATGTGTCATTTTTTTCAAGGGCTCTCGTCTCTTCAAACATGGTTTCCTTCCACTTGGATTGAGAAAGGATATCTCAAACATTAGAAGGCAAAAAACTAGAGGCCATAGAAGCTGCAAATGATCGATACATGGAATGAAGATAAACAAAGTTCAAAATAGCATATTACGTGCACGCACAAACACCCTTTCGGACAGCAATAAGAACATTAAGACCAACATAAATATCAGAAAGATCGACAGAGACGTTAATTAGATCAGATGGAACTCCTTGACAGGGCCCTTAAATGGTGGGTTGTTTCTGTCTTTTGGTATACACTTAAGGTTTTTTTTCTGTAGCACATCACCAGTAGAAATAGTAGTAAAAGAATCAAACATAGAAGCAAGAACTGGCAATGGAACAGGACTCTCTTCACTATTCCTATGCTCCACCTGAAGAGAAGTCTAGACATCACTGAAGAAGGGAACATACTCAAAGAACGTAGCATCCATGGATATCAGTCATCGACGAGTGCTTGGATGATAACATTTATATTCCTTTTGTAATAACAGATATCCCGAGAATATACACTTCAGCCTTTGGGTCCAACTTGTCACGATCAGGACGATTAACATGAACACAACACACCGCCGAAAACCTTTGGTAGAACTAAGAATAAATAACTTTCCAAACGAAGAAGTGAAATGGGAGTCAAAAAATTCAAAAAACTAGACAGCATACGATTTATTAGGTAGCAAGCTATTGACAGGGCTTCAGACCAAAATCAATTCAGAACTTGCATCCAAGAAGTAGGGCATGGGTCACTTCAAGTGCCTGTGTTCTCTCTGCAACGCCATTATGTTAAGGGTTTTTGAACACAAGACGTTTGATGATCGATCCCATGTTCATTGAAATACGGCCTAAGCGCCCATCCATACACTCTCGTCCATTATCAAGCCGAAAGATTTGGATTTTAACACCAAATTGAGTCTGAACCATCTAATGAAGAGTCTTCAAGATAGAAAACACTTCATCTTTAGGCTTCATCAGATCAGATACACCTAAGTACAACAGATGTAATCATCAACAAATATGATAAAATAATGATAACCAACTAAAGAAGCAGTGGGGAGCAGACCCCAAACATCAGAGTGAACAATATGAAAAGTAGTACTTCTATTCTCACTAATGGGAAATGAAGTACGGCAATGCTTTTCCAGTTCAGACTTCCACAACTTAACAGAAGCAAAAGACGCAAATTGCGATAAACGTCTCAACCCAAAAACAAGTAGATGGCTTAATCAGTTATGCCAACACATTAATTTGTCTTTATTAACACTACTACAACTACCACTAGTAATTGTAATAGAATGTTGTGCTACCAAAGAAGAGAGTTACTTTGTGTCCAGATAGTACAACCCTTTGTCCTCGTGACAACTACCAATCGTCTTCTTCGTTTCCAAGTCCTGAAACACACAATCATAAGGGAAGAAGATGACACTACAATTCAATTTAAGGGATGCCTTGCTCATTTTGAGTTGTTTGTTGCAAGTACATACTTATCATGAGAAATAGTCCTATGCATGCTTGGAGAAGATAGCATGTTTCCTTCTCTCTTCACTGAATGTAGACATAAACCCAAGACAGTACGAAAGGTGGAAAATCTTTACCCAAAATTTGAACCCTATGCTCGTAGCTCTGATTTAGACCGACGAGGAATTCAAATATCCTTTGGCGTTCTATCATCACTCTGTATTCTGACACATCAGTAGCATAAACTAAGGTATAGCTAGTGGTCCAACTCCTCCCACTTACTCGGTAGAGTAGCATAATACGTCCCCAAGGACATCTCCCCCTAATAAAGATGGAATATTTCTTGCTGCAACTTGTGCAATTTTGCAAAATTCCCAACTTGGGCATAAGTCTGCGCAAATTTGTAGTCAAGAGAAACAAGAAACCCTTATTAATGTGTAATTGCATAAAATGTAATAGCCATGACATCACCATGAGGTTTCCAGCCTCCCACTTATCATAGGTAGAATCTGTTCGGGTTGGTGCTACCATCTTACCATTAATGTACCCCAACCAACTACATCCACCAATATACATACGGGCAAACTATGCCCACTCCAGGTAATGTGACTCGTCCAACTTCACTATGGTGACCTACAACCCTAGGTGATGGTCACCATGGGTACCCATGTGTGTCATACCACTCATCACTCCAGATGTGGAAGATGAATCTCCAAACGAACTATCATTGGACATATTTCAACCTAGGGTTTGCATTAGAAGTCCTAAAAAAAAAATCATGCAACATGCCCTGTGAACAGTAACAGTGAACTGTATTCTGTGAACAGTACCCGTGAATAATGATGCTGAACAATACTCCACGAACACTGCGACGAACGGTATTCTATCAACAGTACTTCGTGAATAGTGCGATGAACAATACTCCATGGATGAACAATGCGATTAACATACTCTGTGAATAGTACGAAGGGGAAATAAACCCAACACCAAAAAAACTTTGTGATTTGCCCTAGGCGTAAGACCAAACCGTGTGGTTTTACCACCTGTAGCAGCCCTAGAGTTCGAAACACAGCACCCTAGGTACCTGCTATAATACCATGTTCTAAACTTCACATACTTAGGGTTTAAATTAATTGGTAAAGTGGAAAATAAAGAAGAGGAGATTAGAAGAGAAGATAAAGATGAGAATAGAGAAGAGAGAAGAATGGAGAGGGGGAAATCATATATTATGTAAAGCACGATTTCCCACATATTTATATTAATGAGGTGAAAGACAAAGAAATATCCCTCCCCAAGTTACAATGAAACATGGAAAATAAAGACATAACCAACACCACTAACTCAATATTAAAATTCATGCTAGCAGATTCTCGTGCACTTCTTTAAAACCATATCTTCTAAAGGACAACAAAATAGTAATCACCCAAGGAATTCTGAAGTCTTGACATCCTTAGGATACCTCCACCAATTCCATTTTATTAAAAATCAAGAAAAAGCAGTGAAACCTAAGCCAATAACAACAGTACAAAACTGAAGGATGATAATGGTTACTAGGAAAAAAAAAGGCATGACCTTAAAAGATTATTTGACCCTTTACCCTAAATGATAGATTTCGGAGGAAGGATTAAAAAAAATATGAAGAAAAATACAAAATACAAGCAAGTCATTAGTGAGTACTTTTTTCTCCACAAACGAGGCAGGCAAAATAAAGACACATTAAGCCCACAAGAACTTCAGGTCGAAAACAAATGGGAGGAAGGACTATTAACATCAGTATAGACAATAAAAGAATGATAATTTTTTCCAATGACCATTAAATCCTTTTGCAAGTACCTTTACCATTCTCGCATTTTTACCTAAAAAAGAATGTATCCATTGTCTTTTGGAAGAATAAAAATAGAAGAGGCCAAAACCCACCCCAGGCACTGATGGTGCTCTATATGGGGTCAACAGTTGAGTACTCGCCTAGGCACTCATGGGGCTCTATCTCCTCGGGCCATTTGCATTTTGACAAACTTGGTAGTTATTGAATGGGGCTCACATTTTTACCTAAAAAGGAATGTATCCGTTTTCTTCTGAAAGAATAAAATAGAAGAGGCCGAAACCAACCCAGGAACTGACGGTGCTCTATCTGGTGCCAATAGTGGCCTCGGCACTAATGGGCCTCTATCTCCTCATGCCATTTGAATTTTGACAACTTTCTGAATACGATTCAACAAAAGCATATCCTATCAATTTTACATAACGCATCACAATGAATTAACTCCTCGGTAACTATTTAATGAATAGAAGTTACAAATTAGAAGAGATTGACACTCATCCTAATAACTAACTAGAGGTCTAAAGCACACCAAAACCCAAACCAAAATCCGTCTCTCCATGATCAGACATAAGAGGAATTCAATCTCCTAGGTAAAATTCCAGGTATGAAACTCTATTCAGGATATCAAGATAACAACACAAGCTGCTCTTTAGTCTTTGACCTCAATCATACTTTGGTATAAAACCCGAACATATTATCAAGGAAACCATTGTGGCAGAATATTGGAATTCTCATTATATCATTGCTTTGACATCATGTTCAGTGAAAACACAAATGAGGGAAAATCGTTCTTTCTCATTGACCTTAAATTGGGCAATTATAAGACAGCCATATAACCATAAATTGCTTTACTGCTAGTGCAAAACCATTATTAAGTTCCATCAACATTGGTATGCAATTACATTTTAACTAGTAAAACAGTGATCGAAACCAGGTGACAGAGGAATACCAAAATTCACAAGCCTCAAGAGCAACTTCAGCATCAGTGTCCTTGTTGGCTTCCAACATGTATTCAATTACATTTTCTATATGTGGCTGCAATATAACGTTAAACGTCACTTCAAGAAGAGCGACACATAAAACATTAAAAGATACTTGTAAGACAAAATACAACAAAATAAACATAACAGTGCGGAAGGGGATCAGTAAATAAAATCAGTGATTAAATATAAAATTTTCACAATCATAGCCATATACCAATCAAATATACATGAAACAGAACTAAGATGCCCACCTCCAAGAAAGACGGACGAACTTCAATTAGCTGAACAAATGCCGCAAAAACCTGTGCATCACAGAAGCACAAATAAATAGATAATAGCCAAATGCTACTAGAATCAAGTTTTATATAGAAATAGAAAGCACACAATAGCCAATTATAAATTGCAAAACTAACAAGAGGCTCCACAGTGAACAAAGCTTTTTTGCCTGGGGACCAATTTCCTGAGTCCTATTATCGACTGGAAAACAAAATGGAAAAAAAAAAAAAAAAGATAACACTAATCATACAATTGTCATATTATCGAGATTGGAACCAAACCGGAAACGGAACAGATTGGAACTAAACAGTCAGTTCTGGTTCCGGATCCATCATTTTGAGAACCAAAACCGATAGGATCCGGAACTGATAAAAAAAATTTGGTTCCGGTTCTGGGTAACTTAAAACCGGAACTGACCCGTTGACACCCCTACTTCAAGGGCTTGTGCTTTGAGGATTCTTTTTTAAATGGCATGAGATTGTACTTGGGCCATGCTAGTTACGTTTTCATTCATTTTCTTGTTCAGCGGGGTCTTCCCCACTTCCTTTTCCTTAAATATGGTGGGGTAAAATTAGTGGGCATCTGACACTTTGAAAGGTTCATGGAGATTCACAAATATTGTGTATAAAATTAGAGACCTTTGTATAAATACGGAAATCTCGTTTATCTATATATATAGACATGTTAATGTTTTGGCCGATTCAATTGGCCACGAATGGGGTACACTGAGAATCTATATATATATTGGAAGCAATCCTTAGCTTCCTCACTTCTTCTCATCTCCATAATGAAACTTCTTCATTACGTATGAAAAAACAGTCTAGACTAACCAGTGTGGAATTGTTTCAATGTGCCTGTTCCATATGTATGAGAGCTATAAACGTCTCCTAGCCTGATCTCATAATACTTTTCGTTGTCGCTCTCCCTTATTTTACATTACGATAATTGTGTCACAAACACTTGAAACTAGAGTTGTAACTAGGAGAAAATTGTACTAAATATGAATATTTCTTGAACATATCTTTTGTCCAAATAGTTGTGTGAATCTAAAATTTATAGTTTCATGCGGTCAGTTCATGCAATTTCAATGTATAAAAGGTCAATGACAATCTACTCACCAATTTTCGCACTTCTGCAGCAGGGTCATGAGCGAGAACAACCAAACCCTGGAGGTATTGATCCATGGATAGAAGTAAAGCCTGCAATGCAATAACAAATCATACTGCACATTTCTACCTCCAACAAGAATAATACTTTAGGTCCAGTAGGAACGGACAAAACAAAATGGCAGATATACTTACTGTGGGAGTCAACATTATAAACTGATTTATGGAACCCAAGGAAAGCTTTCTGAGTGAGGTATGTGGTGACTGTAAAAACTGATTCGAACAAATGAAATAAAGGTTTTTAGGACAAACTTCAACGAAAGGCACCGGCAATCCATCTCCATATCAACAGAAACAGAACATAGGGAGATCTTACACCCATGCAATTCTAGCAATTAAAAACCTTATCCTATGTCACCTGGAATAATCTAGGCAGGAATACATTGATGGGGCGCTCAGCTAAACCAGGTACATCTGAATCAAGCTCTTGTGGGATATCCTCACAAATCTGTGACGCACCACATGATTAATTCATCATAAACTAATTAGATATTTCGACATAGAAGTAATAATACGATTACCAAACAACTTCTCTACTATGTAAGAGCTTCATTACACGATTAGTAACATCACCACAAGCAAATAACTGAAAAAAGCTTTACAAAGCAGAGACCAGAAGAAAATAAATGAACAGATCTTTACAAAACAGAGATCTCAACAAATATAAAAGGACTCCCCTTATGAATGCATTTCCAAGCAATGGGTCCACCTAAAAAAATGACAGTGAATGATTTTATGGACTGATTATAAGTATCCACGCATGAATCTTCATTTGCATTTTCAATTCCCATTGGTATTTTCCCAATCCAAAAGGAGGGAAAAAGGGAGAAAACATCCAAAAATCCGACCTTTCACTGGAAAAGAAAAGGAAACCCAAGCAATCAAGAAACCCACGTGGATCTCCAAGAACTCCAATAAATGTGGAACAATAAAATACACTTTCCAAGTTGTAGGCATCCTAAATGCCTTTCAACTTACTATAGTCAACACACAGATATCAGATCATATCATATTAATGAATGCTTCACAGTAACAGTAACAATATTGAACTAACCCAACAATATTCATTTTCATCTGCTTTTGTGTCACCTATCTCTTGTTTACATATATGTTATATTTTTTGAGAATTTCCACGTATACAGTAGCTTCTGAAACTGAAATATGGTTGTATAGATGTGCCCATACATTTCCCTGAGATCCATGCCTGACATCATATGTTCATATCAGAGACTAAAATGCATGTCCATGTATATTTTATAAGGATTTAAATACTGTATATTAAGAAAATACAATATGTCAACAAATTGAACCAGGAGAAAAGAAGCTTTGATAAAGCATTTATAGCACCTTTATTTTATCAATCTTATTTCAGTTGAAAGTTCCTTCTTTTAAAAAGCTAATAACAGGAATGTAAATAAAGAACAATCAAGCAACCTTGAGAGGTAGCGCATACCTTGGATAAAGCATCCATAGCACCTTCCATATGATTTAAGTCATTACTGTCCATGCAATTTACAAGGGCTTGCAACAGCTCTGGCCAGCCAAAAACTCGTCCTTGCTGAACAACGACACTTATAATTGTCCCAACAGTAGACCTGATGTGCCTATCTCCTGCTCCTAAACAAGGCAACAACTCTGATTTTATATATTGCTGGAATGAAGGAGGCATGGATTTGAAAGCAGATCTCAGATTATTTTTCAAAAGAAGACCAGCAGCCTGTCGTATTTCCACAGATGTACCCTGTTTGAGAAGCAAAAGGCAAATGTTCACACTTATGGGAAAAAGAAAAAAAAAGGGAAAAAAACAGATGTTCACACCGGAAGTAAACAAAATATAACGATTCATAAAGCTCCTAAAGCAAGCAAACAGCATTTTTCTTCCACACTAGAAGCAAAAATTGCATCACAAGAAAACTTTAAAAGGCAGGTTACCAGTACGTTTCACATGCATGTCTGCAAATTTTTACGGGGCAAGATAACAAACGCATAGGCACACAGCAAGTTTATGGGAGGTCGACACATAACAGAACATTATGCACACGCCCTATAAAGTAGTACCCATTTAAATTGGCACCGCAAAAGACAGTCCCTTAAAAGGCATAAACAAACAAGGCCATAAGAGTTAAGATGCTTGAATAACAATACTACTGAGAGAGATGGTACATATAGTTGAAAGTGCAAATAAATTTTATTATAATGAAAAATGCAGACTAAGTTAATCTTCCACATGTTCTAAACCTTCTAGGCACGAGTTAAATTTTAATTAAACTAAATTCAAAAAATAATAATATTCGTTTTTATGATGGTTCTTTCAATATAATCAGAATCACAGAAGTAGATAAAAGCAAACAAAACTATACCGAAAATATGCCACCAGAATCAGTAAGTCATTTTTAATTTGTTTCGGGTGCTCTTTCTATACAATTCAAAATCATATAATACTTGAGTAAATAAGGGCAAACAACACTATTGTTAAAACATTGGAAGGAAAAAAAAAAAAAGCAAAATCAAAAGGAAGATTCGGTGTTAAGATGCTCTATCAATTTAACAAATTTTGATGAGATAATTAGTTTACATATTTTTTTATCGGTAGGTGATAATTAGGTTACATTTACTTTTACAAAACCACTTCCAAGTAGCAAAATATGTCATCTTAGATCTCCAATGAACATAGAACTATTTGAGGCAACGAATCAAAATCTATGGCACGGAAGTGCTTTCCTCAAATTTTCCTTTTTCTTTTGACGTCCCATGGATGTGGCAACGAATGAATACAACAGAATAAGTCGTGAATTATCCACAACATTTGTAAAGCGAGAAAAAAAAAAGTTGAACAAAAATTATCGAATAAAACAACCGTCCAACACCGAGTCCAAAACATCCATTAATGAAAATTAAATGAATATCGAACAACAAAACACCCAATTCTCAACTTCATCAACACAAAACCGATCCGCTATGTTCATAAACCCTACCAAAACTCATCAAAGAACAAAAACAAATCCCTCCACCATCACAACCATTACAAAAACCATCTCAATGCAATCAAAACAATACTCCACCAAGAAAACCCTAGGCGACAATCAAATAGCGGAAATACCTCGGCACGGGCGAGGATGAAAGCGAGGTAGTTATTGAAATCGGGGAACTGACTGTAGTGTTGGAGTTGTTGCCAAATCCGAGGCTTATCGGAAGTAGGAGAGATATGTTGTTCAAGTAACCCACAGATCTCCCTGAGACCTTCTTCCTGGGGCTGCCATTGAGCAGGTGCCGCCATATTTAGCGGTTTCCGCTGAAGTTAGCGAAGGTTTTACAGAGACGTAAAGAGGTGGAAAAGGAATCTAGCGTCCTCGGGTGGCCAAATTATATGGAGAGAGAGAGACAGAGAGATCGAGGTCTGTGTGAGGGGAGACAATGCCGAAGAGGGCAAGCGAGGTGTACGACTGACTGTCGCAACGAGTAACTATAAAAAGGAAAAGTGGAACTGAGAGAAGATTAAGGGTCGGACTCCGTTGACGGATACAAAATCACAGGTAAAATGACAGGGACACAATATAAGCCAGGTGTCATACTGTTACAGGACTCTGACCGTACGGAAGTTTGTCTATGGGCCTACAAACCAAAAATCAGCCTGATTAGTGATTTATAAGTGTTGCATCTTTGTACCTCAAATACTGCAATCCCATTGTGACAGAAGTTTTACTCCTACTTGAAATTCCCACAGTTGAGATCAGCCCATGAAAATAAGTCCAATCCAAAGCCTATAAATTACTAATCAGGCTGATTTTTGGTTTGTAGGTCCACCATGGGATAGGACAAACATCCATACGGTCCACCATTTTATATCTATCCCAGACCGGAGAGAGGAGTCGAGCTCTATTCCAGCTGTCAGCTGTCTCTTCGTGGCGGCGCTATTCACCAACGACTTGGATTGGTAAAATATTATATCAATTTACTACCGTGGCTATAACATCATGACCGGGGACCTCTTCCGTCATCCGCATTAGCATGAGTAGAACTTTGCTGACGGGCCACAATATATCCCACGTGGCACACTCTAAGAGGACTCTGATCGTATGGATGTTTGGAGTCTTTGGACCATTCCTAGGTGGACCTACCTACGAAAATCAGCCTGATTAGTGATTTCAAACCTTTGGATTGTACCCCAAATAATGGTCAATAAAACTCAAATTCTACGTTAAAATCAACCCATGAAAACGAATCCAATCTAACGCTTAGAAATCACCAATCAGGCTAATTTTTGGCTTGTAAATCCACTTACGGTTTGGCCAAACATCCATACGATCAGAAATCTCTAATAATATGCCACTTGGCTCATTGTGGTTCGTCAACAAAGGTCTACTCCATTAGCATGGGAACGGGCAACTGCACTAACCGCATTAGCCGCCTCATCTTCAACGCGTCCCTTTTTATCCAATGTGTGAGATGGGGTTGTGCTCATTCCATCTCAGTGTGAACATGCCCTTCCCATGTATCAATCTGAAGTATGAACCATTCATTCCATCTAATCAGTGGATCATGTCTTATACGGCCCCGCTCCATAATTCCCCATCCGAGAAAATTTTCGCTGCCCCAGGGGGGACTTCAAACTTTGATGTCCCCCTCCCAAAATGTCTGACAAGTACCCCTTTTTGGCCACTAAACAAGGGCTTAACCAGGGTTGAGTTAAGGGATTGGGGTACTTGTCAGACATTTTGGATGGGGAGACTTCAAAGTTTGAAGTCCCGCAGGGCAGCGAATGTTTTCTCTTCCCCGTCCTAACATGTGTTAGGAATCTTGTGGGACAAATCTAGTCTGCAACTGTTTGCAGACTTAAAAGTATGTAAACATTGTCATTATTGTTGGATGTCCCTTGAAAAATGTGTTATTTCAGTGTTTTCAAAAATAATTATTTTATAAATTAAAAACACGTTTTTCAATTAGCATTGAAATGAAAATGGCAGCCTACCACGTATCCCCCTAAAATTTGAAAGTAATTTGTAATATCCACATATACTTTTAAACATTAGGACTACCCCCTTGACCTAGTTTATCAGTGGTTGACTTGAGTTAAAACGGACTTGAATAACACGTGGTTACTAAAATACCCAAAAATCAACTGTATCAAAGTATAAGGGACTATTGCTCGTTTCCTTATTTTTCTGTTTATGGTGTGAGAGGGAGAGAAAAGGAACACTAAAGCCCTGCTTGGTTAGCTGCACTTGGATGCATTTTGCACTCCATGCAAATGTGGTGAGTTGCATTGCAGTCACTTACCGCGGATTTGGAGCTGCACATGCTTGCATTCATTTTCTTAAAGAGTTTGCAAGGGCGTGACAACCGCTTGCAAGGTAACGCATTTGCACACCCCCAACCAATCACGTGTAATCCCAAAACAGTGGCAAGTGGGTGCATTGCATCCGATTTGCATTGAACCAAGCAGGGCCTAACAAACTATTGAAATGCCCCCCTTTGAACAAATTCGACCGTCATTGACCAATATTGGAAAGTGATGTGCATCATGTGCTTGTTAAGAGCATCTCCAACCCTACACTATTTTAGGGTAACCCCAAATCCTACCCTAAAGTTAGGGTGGGATTTGGGGTGGGCAGATTTTTGTTGCCCCGTTGGTTTCTCTTATCTCCCTCACATAAACTTTAACAAGACAATTATATCCCCTCTGTTTTCTCAAATCTTTTCCCTTCCAAATGGCACCCTTCTACTGTAATGCTAAGTGTAATATTATATGATTCAATTTATTGATACTATAGTGCTCTTTGCACCGAAACAGTTTTAGCCTGAGATTTAGTTCCAAACAGTACCCTCCTACCATATATAATAATGTTACTTCAATATATGGGTACCAAAATGGAATGTATGATTTGGGCAGTTCAATATCGTTTGGGTATAATTTTTTTAGATGTCCATGCGTGTTGAAAGTTTGTGTGGGGTCAGGGGACCTGTACTTAGCATCACATTGCCTCATGTTGAATTTTTCAGCTAAATGGGTACTCCACACTCCACTTCACTTCACGACCAAGAAACTACATCTCAAAAGCATAGTTGTGATACCAATCTCACCGAACTCGAGTAGAAATTTAAGGCTTGGGCTGAAGAACGGAGCAAAGAGACGCAGATCTAAAGAAGACTGTAAAGGATCCCCGGCTCTAGGGTTTCTATAAGAGAATAAGAGATGCATAGGAGGTTCTTCTGGGAAAAGAAACGATATTTGAAAAAGAGAGAGCTTTTGATGAGGTAAGAGAGAAATCAATTAAAGAAAAGGGGCAGAGATTGGGAGATTTGAGAATTGCAGGAGCAGGGATGGGTTTCAATGCCCAAGCAAGAAAATGTTAGGGCAAAGGCAAGACACGGTAAAGGCCTTCATCATATGAGTACTGGGGGTGATTTGAGATTTTGATAGGGGGCAGATTTGAGAATGGGGACGATGGGAGAAAACGATGGAGAACTGAAAACTTGCCTTTAGGGTGGGGGCAAGTGTTGTGTATGTTTTTCGCGTGATGAGCATAAATTTCCAACAGCCCAGAAAACCCTCTCCACCGTCAATGTCGGAATTAGGATTGCAATAGAACCTAGTTGTTGCATTGAAATAATCCATTCCAACAAAAAACAAATTTGCAATATATTTATGGGTATCTACATGTGGGTTCGTGACAATTAAAAATAAAAGAACAAGAACAGAGTTGTTTCAGAGAACAAAACTTATTAGATAAAAATCAATACAGTTGAAGAATACAAGAGCTTCTCATGTTAACTACGTGAGAAACAAGAACAGAGTCGTTTTAGTTAACAAAACTTATTAGATAAAAATCAATGCAGTTGAAGAATATAAGAGCTTCTCATGTTAACTACGTGAGAAAGAAGTGGGTAATGCAGTAGAATGTGGTTCGAAGAGGGAAGCTTTGCCATTAATAAAAGCTTCCCTAGGCTTTTGGTTTGGAGGAACTAGGTATTTTGGTATTTGAAGAGGATATTTAATTTAGTCCTTTCATAGCACTATTAACGAGCACATGATGACATTCTGATGCTTGCCAATAATGGTTGGATCTGGTTAAAGGAAGTGTTCTTTTAATTTAAAAGGGCAAGGTAACAGTGTTGGACAACTTGGACCTCAACTGTTTTTTGATAAGTAATAGATTGCAGCTTTAGAGGCCGAGGAAGCCTACCAAAAGCAAAATATGAAAATAATAAAGTTTGTTTTCTTTTATGCAATTTTTCGAAGAATAAATCAGCGTCTTGACCTCTAGGATAATCTGCTCCAATTGAAAACTTTTGCTTTCAAACACCCTATTGTTCCCCTCTCACCACAAACTCCATATAACCGCTAATGGTGTCAAAACCCACATCCTCCTCCCAAGTCTACCAAACCCCTTCCCTCACTACGCCAAAAATAACTCTTTAATTGTCTTATGATCTGCCCAACACACCTCAAACTCCATGAGTAACTCTGTCCAAATTAACCATGCGTTTCTACAATGTAAAAAACAAATGATCAACTGACTCCCCGCTTTGCAAACAAAGGGGACAATGATCCACAACTCTTATCCGTCTCCACAAAAATCCGTAGTTTGAAATATACCTCGTACCGCGCATCATGCTAAAAACTGAAACTTCGGATGCCAAAACCCTATTCACTGGAAACTCATCATGTTATTCACCCATTATAGAATTTTATAATGGTGGATTCTTTTTCTAATACATTTACTGTTATTTCATTATTTTATTATGGGTCGGGCTACATTGACAGATATAAAATGACGGGGACACAATATAAGGCAAGCAGCACACTGTTACAGGACTCTGACCCTACGGATGTTTGCCCTATCCCATGATGGACCTACAAACCAAAAATCAGCCTGATTAGTGATTTATAAGTGTTGGATCTTTGTACCTCAAATACTGCTCAAATTCCCACAGTTGAGATCAGCCCGTGAAAATAAGTCCAATCCAAAGCCTATAAATCACTAATCAGGCTTATTTTTGGTGTGTAGGTCCACCATGGGATAGGACAAACATCCATACGGTCAGAGTCCTGTAACAATGTGCCACGTGGCTTATATTGTGTCCCTGTCATTTAGATATGTAAACGGAGCCCTGACCTTTTATTATATATAACTTTAAGAGAATAATATACAATTTTCACATTTCATTATTTTATTGTATACGACTTTAAGAGAATAATATAAAACTGTCATACTAGGATATCAGCAACTATAAATTTATATAGGGGATAAACATGTTTTAAGAAATGGCATTTACAATGGTAACGCACCAACCCCGTTATGTTTTGACCTTTATAACACCCGTTGTTTCAAGAGAAAAAAAAACATTTTTTTACTGTATCAATTTTTATTATTCAAGGAAATAATAATAATATTCTGACTGCTTGCTTTATTCAGACGTGACTGATGTGACCCGTTATAACGGACCATTTAAAAACCTTGGGGATAACAACGTTTTTTTAAACCATGCAACCTTTTGTCACTGCGGGGCATGTTTATTGGGAAAAGTTTGTGGTGGCGTCTTAAATTCAGTTTGGGTATCATAAAAGGAGGGCTTCACATGGGCTGTGCAATGGTTATGCATGGAAAGGAACCAGACCGGAAGTATAACTCGATCCAAACAGCCCCATGGAGTATGTCATCAATGGTGCAACTCAAATCCTTTTTATGGCAATAATAAAACCTGATGGGAAGACAAATTGTAGTTTGAGATGGTATATCCCCATTGTTTATAGAAAAAGATGGCATATCCCCCCGTGTTATGGTGGTGCACGTAGTGGCATATCCCCCCATACTATGGTGGTACCGCGTGCACAGCAATTTGATAAATTTGCAATAATCGTACAACAGATCTACTTGCTCCATATTAACAGTATGATGCACCGGTTCACATGACCCCCATATTATAGTGTTACCAATGTACCACGCTTACTAAAAAAAATGTACCACAGTTTGATGGAGTTAAAAAGACCCAGCATTGGGTTAAAAAAGACTACTGTAGCAGCAGGAACCAAGCGTCCAGGGAGGGTCAGGCATTGTCTCAGAAATTGGAGAAATGAGCATAACCATCAGCAAAATAGTGCAGTCAGTCCTGGACTAGCATAGAGACTAGAGCCATAGAAGAAATATATATAATCTTTTACTGTTGTATTGTGATCTAAAATATTCTTTGGGGTATTGGAGTACTGCTTTGATATATCAGCACCTGACCTTCTAATCTTCTAACAATAATAATTTCGATGAATATTTACTGATCGAAGAAGGACCAGTTTTTATTGTTCCAGTTGCAGAAGGGTTGAAGCTTCCCAACCTGAATACTAGTTAGCAGAGATACAAAAGTCTATCAAAATTGAGGGCATGAAGACATCTGAGCTGTGAAGGTTATATCATATCTGTGCCACAAGTAGGTGGAACTCTGGTTAGCATTCAAACACCATTTTACACACTCTACAACAATAACCCACACGAGCAAGATCATAGCCTGCCAAAAGAAAATGAATAATATTACGAGGAAGAAATGTTTTAAATTGAGGTGGTGGAAATGTTTTAGATGGGTAAAACTACCATGCAAAAAGCTGTTTGCAAGAAGAAACAAGATATCTAGTCAGTAGGCTACATTGCCAGTTAAAGAGAAGACTTAACAGGTAAGAAACTTTGAACAAGATGCCCAGGCAAAAAATTCACTGTATCAGCTCATCGCCATGGTGTAGAATACCATAAGCACAGCACGACTCCAGCAGCAGAACAAGAAAATACAAATTAAAATGAAAAAAAAAAACAAGTGGATAAAATGAAAAAAGAAAGAACGTTAGATTTACAAACCACTATGGCACTACCTACACACATTGGTTAATAATCAGCCAATTTAAATTATAAGATTGAGAGGTTTTCCATGAAGTCCTGAAGACAATCCTATACTATCATTATGATATGTTTACACGTATAGCGAATAGATTCTGCAGAACCCTTCAGCTCAGCATCTTTTAGTCCTTTTAAGATGCTACAAAGGGTCTGGAACCACTTGCTCAAGCCTTTTTGACATATTTCCTGTGAAAGTGGCCGACTTTGACAATAAATGACTCAAGAAGGCACTCATTTTGCTTATTTATTCTGGGGCATTTGGAAGGGGAGAAACAGTAGGATCCTTACAGATGAAATGGCTTAAGGCAAGATGGTGGAAAGAAACAATAGTCTAATATTGCAGTGGGCCTTCGTGATCAACGAGTTTTGTGGCACCAAAGACTGGGCAACTATAAGAACCACCAGAAGGCACCCTCAAACTCAATCTTGACAGAAGTTTGACAGGTAACCGAGGGCCGTTAGGCACTGAATATGTTATCAGAGACCAAGCGGTTCATTCAATTGGGCGCTGATATTTTGTTAAGAGTTCTCATATGGCGGGGATGTAAAGATCACATCACTGCAAAGACATAATGGATTCATTCCCTCAAAAAACTTTGGACATCTTGTATGATTATATATTATCAATTTTAAAACAGATAAATAAAAGGCCTCTTGGCATTTAATATCCCATCAGTGGCCATACAACTCTCTGGTGACCCGGATGTAAAATGGATAACCAAAACTGGCAGTAGACATTTTTACCTACACTAGGGGACGCCACGTGCGTTGCACGTGCACCTTACACGTGGCAGCATTTTACGCATTGCACACTATTAGAGACAATTGACCGTATGGATGTTTGGCCCATCCCGAGGTGGACCTACATGCGAAAAAATCAGCCTGGTTAGTGATTTCTAAGCATTCCATTTGAATTGTTTTCATGGGTTGATTTTTAACTTGTATTCTAAAGTTCATCATGATTAGTAATTTAGAAATCACTAATCCATACGGTCATTAGCCTCTAATAATGTGCAATCGTGGCTCACACTGTGGTGCGTCATCGATGTTGATGACACACTTAAATCAGAATGCATTTAATGCGTTTTAGTGAGTTGAAAAGTAAAAAGTGGATGATGATTAAGCATCCCATGAAAGTGAAAAAAATTAAAAGAATGAAAGAAGCTAACAGGGATATTATAGGCATTTTGGCATAAAAGTGAAGCCGTGAAGCCCTTGCCATCGCCAGCCCAAGTTTTGGCTTTATAATAGTATAGATGACAATGGAAGTAAGGAACCGACTTATACATGGTAGACCAGAAATAAAATAGGAAGAATACAATGTCTAATAAAGTGAAATCCCAAGGTGAATGGATAACTTGGAATGAGGATATAAAATTGAACTTCAGAATCCCAAAATTGGCATAGATGACTTGCATTTTTCCATTTTTGTCAATGAAAAGTGTCTGATATTACTCCATAGTCCATACTGATGTCATGTAAGCAATCAAAAAGTGTCATGCGTAAGTCAAACAACTTAGTGTGGATTGAGGGATCAACATGTTAGCAACCACAAGACTATTTAATGGTAGCAAATTATCAAATTGGCTTTCTTATTTCAAAGTATCACAAACACATTATATTGTGAACGAAGATAAATGCCAGAGAGTAGCTTATCAACAACAAAATCTGGCTGCTCATAAACTGTGCCTGATACCTTTTTTAATGAAGTTTATACTTATCAACAAATAAAAATAAAAACTGTATGCCTGATAATCATTAACTCCATCACATGCCTCAATATATCCAAATAGGACACTGATGGCACAGCACTGGCGGACTTTAGTATAATATCACCTCAATGTCAGATCTTGGATTCGGGAATAATGATGCTGCCATTGACGTGGTATTATACTTAACCACCAGGGCTATGGCATCATTATCCATCCAAAAATATCATGCTAGATGCAACTTTCATTAGCCTGCGACCCTTTGACAAGGTTACATAAACTAAGCTATCTGGGCCAATGGAAACTTGTAATTGTCTTAGCAAAAAAGATAGATATCAATAAATTACAGGTGAATTGCTTCAACAACAACAGGAAATACTAACATGTTATCAATGACTACTACAAATTTTCTTGATGACAACTTGTGGGTATAGAAAAGTACCTTTAGTAGATTAAACCTTATACTCACTAACATGCATCCACTTTGTAGATGACCACTTATTCCCTTTAATCACAGGACAACCACCTGGAAAAAATCCAGAATGAGAATTTTGAACTCACAAATTAGTTAACATTTGATATTGAGTGATATAGAAACCTATTGTTGTTAAGCATGGACAGTAACTTTTAATTGGAATATAACCTATGCAATGCAACTTCACTCCTATTTTGATAGCTAAGATAAACGTGTCAGAAGAATTACAACTATAACCCTAACTAAAAGCTTTTAGTCACTGGAGAACTAACAACAACTTACCATGCAAACTTGATGGATCTAGAGTGGCATCAGGCCTCATGCTCCAGAACAGCAATGCATCACCCATCTTTGGCTTAACAGAGAGGCCCTCTTTCCCACATTCAGATAACTCATTCCACCATGGTACAGAACTGATATTTCCTTTAGCAGAGGGAAATATTGTCTCGCCTCCTTCTTCAACATTTGAGCTGTAACAATAGCAAAAAAAAAGAAAGAATCAAAGTGGGACTATGTAACATGCAGCCTAATGCAATTTTGGATTGCACGAGGAAGAGCATCTAAAATGTATATGGAGGTAATATGACTCTTACAGATACATCAGAACGGTAGCTATTCGCTGACCCCCATTCTTAGTGTTAAATTCATCAAGGAAGTAGTCGAAGTGAGGTTCGTATTTCTGCCCCACTTCATAATGGAGAATTTGAAGTCCTTCCCCATGCTCTGCAAATTGTAATGTCTGTTTAAATAGCAGATCATGTCTTGTGGATCAAGGAATAAAAGATAAACTATGAAATAAACCCATTAAAAGAAGTATTCGTATAGATAAGTAGCATTTAAAAGAAGTATTGATATCAAAAAATAAATGTAGTAAGACCCACCAACACAACCACCACATGAATCCGCATTATTTCACAAATCAAAGTTTTTCTATCCTTTCCTAAAACATCAAATTCAGGCCCTACGCATAAGTATATTATATTTTAGTCATTTCATATGTCACTTCCTCCCAAACAACTTCAGCAAAGGGTATCTTCGTCCAAGTGTATGAAGCCACAACACCACTGTTGCGTAACAACCACCCCATGTAGGAATTTTGTAGGGTCCACGAGAAGTTTCTAGAAAAACATGTCCAGCTACTATATAGGTAATTCCTGAAGAACTGTGATAGGCTTATATAATCTTTATTGGTATTATGGTAGTATTAGGACACCTCTCCTTATTGCTAAATTAGGGATACTGAGAAGTCTATAAATAAGGAATGGGTGAATCGTTTTGGGGGTCTTGAGGTTATGTTGTGTTTTTGAGAATATGAGTTAATAAGAGAGCTTTTAGGTCATTAGTTGATCGTGCATCCCTTTTGGGTGTTTCTTGAGCTTAATTCTCCTAGATAAGAGTTTTAGTATTGCTGTCTTCCCAAACCAGCAACTTACTATTTCCAACCAGGAAAATTTTGGAGCCTTTGTTGTATTTTCTCTTGCAGTCTTGCAACACATAATAAAGCCTCTACACCGTTATAAAGCAAATAAGAGGCAAGCAAAGTTAATTTATGCCTAACTTGTGCGCGTAGAAATGTAGAATTGATGCTCATTGAAACAAACCAATTACTTCTGAAACCTAATACTTTAAAACAGCTCTTTAAATCAATAACATTGGTAGTAAGTAGGAGCATTACAAGTTAATTACTAGTCACATTATAAACGGATAAGGTTGCATGGTTGAGAAGTAGGGGAGGCCTCCCTCTCTCAGCAAGTCCTCCAAAATATATCACAACAAAATCCAAAGTGCTGGTCATAGGTGGTGAAGTTTTACTATCTCAAGGAATAGCTAGACAAGAGGGAAAATTCATACACATGTTACATGACATCAAATGCATAATCGAAAAGCATTGCATTGGAGCTTTCTATAATGCCATTCTCTATGACATATTGTGACTTCCATAACCTTCAAATCATAAAAAGATGCCAGATGTGCAGACTCAATGGACCAAAAATGGAAACAAAATCAAAAAGCACTAGCCACTGTAACCTAAGGGCTTGACATAAGTATTCTCCTAACCACATACCTACGGGTATGAAGGTGAAGTCTGCAATCCTTTTCTCTATGTCTCTAACGATTTTATCCCGTCCTCTCCTGAGAAATGTTCCAGAGCTTGTCCGGACCCTACAGACCAAAATTGTATGTTGAGTACCTTTATGAGAAGAAATAGCTTCTTTTTCTTTTCATAACCACAAAAGATGGGAACAAAAGGACAATAAGATTGAAAAAAGGAGCAATGCCGTCTTCCATATTTGAATAAAAGTGCAAATAGGAAGTGGGAAATGCAAACCTGCTGTCTTTACTCTGACCAGTTGCGCTATCAACAACTGTTGATTTTTCCATATGAGGCTTGGCAAGATTAATCAAGTATTCACATTCATCCTTAGACTGCTCAGAAAGTAGCCAAAGTCAATATTTAGCAACTCTAGACTCTCACCAATTGATCCTTGGACAGGTCCACAAATTATTTAACAGAAACACTGAAATACACAGGTATAATATCCCTCTCCACAAATGAGCAGCATAAAAAAAGCAAGTAAAAATTGAGCCAGATGGAGATTGAAGCAGATATATAACCAGTCTATATCATAAAGATATAATATATGGCTCTGATCATTAATTATGAAATTATAGGTGGACATCCTCGAAAGGCCACTTGTTGCTAAATTTGCAGACATAGTTCTTAATCAGATACAACCCAATGGGAGAGATAAAGCAACGCCTGTATGAGGCAATTTCTTAGACAGCAAAGCCTATCTAAACCATCAAATTGTTTGCTTTATAGATGCAGAAATGAGTAATTAATCCACGTGAAAACAATATTTTTATGCCGCGGATGCTGTTTAATCTAAAAGAGGCAGGAGGGCCCAAAGACCCTCACAGACAAACATGAGGCCCCTGCTCAGGTATAGGCCCCAAACCCGCATTGACAAACAGGCCCACTAGATTTCCATCCACATAAGACTTCATTCTTTAGCAAGCACTACAGGGTACCACAAGTTTTATGTATTTTCTTTTCGTTATCACAGAGGACGAGATGCAAATAACTCAAACCATACCGCATGCCAACTTATTCTAAATAGTGGTGCCTTCACATATATTATCACGGAACTATAGTACATATTAACTGGTCCATAGTTGCCAACAAGGGAAACAGGTTCAAGAACTTATACGAGAAACAGAAACGGAAAAAAAACCCTAAAAAGTTCATGTGATACGGGAAACAGGAAAATGTACAGAAACAACAATGGAAACGTAGAGGGAAACCATGGGGAGATAAGGGCAATGACATAGTAAACATTAGGTACCCGTTGACTGGTGGGTCTTACTCTCAGCTCTCTGCTACCTATATTTTGTGATTGTATTGAGCTAACTTAAAAGGTATTTTTATGCTAAAAATCAAGTCAATGAAGTGTTATTGACCATCCAATCTATGTAATATTTTTAGTGTTTCTTTGACCGAGTCATATTTAAATGGTTATCCAAAATAATGTGATTGAGGGTTGATATTTTTTTGGTAGGTATTAATAGAGATGATTGTTGTAGCAACTAAGTTGGTTTTACAATGTACATAAATCAATGGAGAGAGATAGCTGGGAATCTAAGTCAAATCTTTTAGTTAGTCCCGCCCCCGCCCCTTGTATATGGGTTCACTGGTTCATTTCCTGAGAAGAAAGAGAAAGAGGTTCGGAAACAAGTTTCTATCCATTTGAGAAACGGATTTTGCTAATGGTTTCCCCCAAAACAGGAATGGGAAACGGAAACGAGTGTCCTTGGAAACGCCAGTTTAACTGGGAAACGAGTTTCCCAGTAATTATGATCCATACATCATGACATTCATCTCTGTATACAGAAATAGAGATCAGAAACTCAGATCTTCACAGAATTCACCAAACCCAATTGCAATTACACTCAAGGAGACCAATTCATCTCCGTTATCAATAAAAATCTCACCAGGAAATTATGATAAATGAAGGCTCTGGGCTCCCACGAAAGAATTTCCGTCCACTGCTCCCCTCTCTCCCCCAATCCATCGCCTCTGCAACACACATAAAAACCAGATCTCCATTGAATTCCTATGGGTCAGTTCATTAAAAATCAGATTGGGAGGTGCTAACCCACCTCTCTGCAGTCTTACGCACGAACGAACTGAGATCGTTCGCTTTCGGAGAATCGTCGGAATTGATTGGAAGTGAGAAAATTCTGAGAGCGAGAAGCATGAGAAGAACGAACGAAAGCATGAGAAGCAACGCGAGAACGAGCGTGGACGAAGACGATCTCCTACCCGGCATCCGAGAATGTCTCCCACCTTTCGCCATTGTTGCAGCTCGATCAACAGAAACCCTAGAGTTCGATCGAGGAAGCCAGAGCAAGATCTGGTTCGCTGTTTAGAGAGAGAGACAGAATTTAATTTTAAACAATGACACAGAAACGCTTTTATTTTCTTTTATTCGTGTCTGTGGGATACGGAGGCTCCGCTTTTAATATGAAACTAATAAACAGAATTTCAATTCCACCGATCTATCCCCTTCAAGAGCTGGTCCTGATTCTGTCCAAATGTATTGCTAAAGACCAAAATATCCCTGTCGGTTTCACATATTAACAGAGACAACACTAATTTTATTGAGTTGACGATATTGCCACTAGTTCGGTTGAAATTATGCGTTGCTGGAGTTTGGAACTAGTCAACTGAAGGGTGTTTTTCGACATTTCAGTTGTGCTTTCGGAGTGTTGGTTTCAAGGTTTCAACCGCCGCAGCCCAAGGTTTGTCGAGTGGTATTTGAAGTCTTCGAAGAAATCGCGTAGTCGCCTACGAAACATGCATTTTGATATTGGACTAGTGGGTGCCCCGTGCCATCGGCACTCATCGACAAAGAATTTGTCAAAATCAGTTGAGTGGCGGAGATCCACCATCCATTTGGTGGAGGATTAGATCTTGACCCTTCTTTGTTGATGCTTATAAGAGGAGGTATAAGTAGGGAGACAACCAATGTGTTTTGTTATATAGAATAGTAAATGGCCCATGCCCACGGCACTCTCCGACAAAAGCGTTTGCAAAAATTGGGTGCCTTCAGCACTCAAACGGTATAATGGACTGGGGCGTCATCATTTTTTCCATTATAACATATTGTAATGGACAGAAGGAGAAATGAAAAAATAACAAAAAATAACGGTGTTGAAATATAAATTTTGAATAAATTGATGTCAAATGATGCGGATTGAGTGGTTGAAATCTAACCGTCCACATTAGATCGATGAATTTGATCTCAACCACTCTTTATCTAATCATCCACATTAGATGGATGGATAAGATAAGAGAATTACAACTGAGTTGTCTTGATATATGCATGGGTGGCCCGTGCCCGCGGCACTTTTCGACCAAGTGTTTGTCAAAATCGGGTGGGAATTAATCTCAGCCATCGATATGAAGCATAGTGGATCTCAGCCACTCATTCTCGAAGCCATATAAGATATGAGAGGTATAAGAAAACCATTAAATTTTCGTTAAATTTTTTTTTTTTTTTTAAATTTCAGCACCACTGTTTTCCGTTAAAATCATTAAAATCTATTCTTTTTCACTTTTTCCCCTGGCCATTTCAATCCGTTTTAACGGTAACACCCCTCTCGAAGAATAAAAAGTGGGGCCCTTGAGCCTGATCCTTGGGCTATATGTAAATCCAACCCATTTCATTCCTTATATGTGGGTAACTAGTAGGTGACCCGTGCCCACGACACTTATCGACAAAGCGTTTGTCAAAATTGGGTGTGAGTGGCTGAGATCCATCGTCCATTTGGTATGATAAGATCTGGGCCATCCTTTATGAAGCCGGTTAAGAGGGGGAGACAACCGTCCTATTTTGTTATATAGATGAAAAGGAAGACAGGTCACAGCAGTATTAAATTTTGGTGGGCCCCTGCTCATTTTAGTCAAAGCTCCTCTTTTACCATGAACGGGCGGGTTTTACCATTTTAGTAAGGGTCGGGCTCAAGGGACCCCCATTTTGGCGTACCCACATAGAAGATGAATCAATGGCTGATTTTTGGTGAGGATCATCTCTATGGTGAGGAGATCATCCTCACAAAAATTCAAATCATTCTGATATTCATAGACTGGTTTAGAAGCTGAAGCATTATGGACCATCAATTTTTACCTTGTAACTTTAAAACCACATTTGATGGGGTTAGAAATTTCAGAATGGGCTGATTTTTTGTTGGGGTGATCTATAGGGTGAGGTTATCATCCCCACCAAAAATCAGCCATTGATTCATCTTCTATGTGGGTACGCCAAGATGGGGGTCAGAAATGGGGGTCCCATGAGCCCGGCCTATAGTACTATATACCGAGTAAAACTTCTATCACAACAAATTGTAAATCACACAATCACAAGTCAATGACTTCTCGGCACGTACACAAGTCTGTTGCAATCATTGCTTTTGCTTTGAGGTGTACGTGCGAACTCATTGGCTGTGATTGTGTGATTTGCAATCCTATTGTGACAGAAGTTCTACTCCTATATACTACGCAGGGTCTAGGAGTAAAACTTTGATGACAGAGCCGATGACAGGGTGGAATATGAGCCACGTGGAAAGGAAAACTCCTAGAGGACTCTGACCGTATGGATGTTTGGCCAATCCTTTGGTAGACGGTGGACCTACAAATCAAAAATCAGCCCCATAATGATATCTAGGCGTTGGGTTGAAATTATTTCGTGGGTTGATTTTTATTATTTTTTTTATAAATTAAATTGAACATTCTTGATTTTAACCGTGGGAATTTGAGCATTCTTGACTATTATTTGAGGTTCAAACTTCAAAGATCCAAAAGTTTGAAATCACTAATCAAGCTGAGTTTTGTTTGTAGGTCCACCTAGGGATTGGAAAAACATCCATACCTCCTATAATAGTGTGCCACGTGGCTCATATTACGCCCTGGCATTGGCCTCGATGACAGGGGGCCAGTCATCAAAGTTTTACAAAGGGTCTAGCTTAGTGTAGAACTTCGCTGACATACCCACGATCAGTGGCGGAGCCAGGATTTTGATCCAGGGGGCAAGGCGACAAGTAACGATATACAGTCAGCGACGCTGTTGAATGCAGCCAATATGACCATGTGGCACATTCTTAAGAGGATACTAACCGTTTGGAGGTTTGGCCAATCACTAGGTGGACCTACAGACCAAAAATAAACTAGATCTCTGATTTCTAAGTGTTGTATTGAAGCTATTTTCATGGGTTGATTTTAACTGTTGGAATTTGAGTATTATTTGGGTAAAAAATCCAAGGGTTTTAAATCACTAATCAGGCTGATTTTTGGTTTGTAGGTCCCCCTAGTGATTGGCCAAGCATTAATACGGTTAGTGTCCTCTTAAGAATGTGCCAAGTGGCTCATATTGGCTGCAGTCAGCGGCATCGTTCACCCTCAGCAGGTGTTATTGAAGGTTTAGTCATCAAAGTGGGGCATATGGGCCCACTAACCACTTTAGCCCTTCCTTTCGTAGACACTCATACCTGAAATCGGCTTGTTTAATGAGTTTTAGCCGTTGGATTTAGTACCCAATTTTTTTTTTAATCCAACAGCTAGAATTATGCTTTGAAAAGGTATTAAAATTTAATGGCTAGAGATTGCATATCAGAGTGATTTTGAGTGTGCATATCCACCAAGAGGTAGGCTAAACATCCATGCGTCAATATGCATAGCAGCTATGAGTTGAGGTGGGGCAACATGGTCTACAGTTACCAATCAACAATTTTTTCCTTTTTGGAAAATTCTTTTTTATCAATTTTTAGTAGTGGTAGCTCCGCCACTGCCCATGACGACCTACAATATGAGCCATGTAACACACTTTTATAAGACCCTGACCATATGGATGTTTGGTCAATCCCTAGATGGACCCACAAATAAAAAATTAGCCTGATTAATGATTTCAAACCTTTGGATCCTTGTACCCAAATAATGGTCGATAATGCTCAAATTCCTGTGGTTAAAATCAACCCATGAAAATGACTCCAATCTAACGCTTAGAACTCACAAATCAGGTTGATTTTTTTATTTGTAGGTCAACTTAGAGATTGGCCAGACATCATACGATCAGATACCTCTAAAATGTGCCATGTGGCATATATTTTGAGTGGTCAGCGAAGTTTTACTCGATTTTAGATATCAATGGATAATGATTGCATGTGCTTAATGATTTGAAAGCCCAGTGGGCATCGCACCTCTGATGCCATAGATCTTATTTTTTGGATCATGAGGTCCGCATGATTTTGGGCTGTGATCCATGCATTAGGTGCTCTTCTGATCAGACGGTTGAGGTTGTCCAGCAAATGATATAATAGTATCAAATAATTGACCCCAACATGCTCTAGGGCGATCAACCGTCCATCAATGATTAAAAGATTTTACAAGATAACATGGATCCACCATTTACCTCGAACGACCCGGGACTGGAGTGCATTGGGTTCAAGGAAAATTTTCACTCACGCATTATTTTTTAACGGCCGTTTTTTTTAAGCGTTTTAACTGTACACAACGTAACGGGCAGGTCCGAATCCGTTATAACGAGGTTATTTCGTTATAACGGTGGTTTTTTAAACACGCAAAGCAGTACCCTTCCACTAAAGCCTAAATTAAGACCGACAGTCCGTGCGGCAAACGGCATTGACACGAATACAACATCCGTTGCATGTACCATTTTGACCTTTGAGTGTGCCCTCGATCCACCTCCGCCAGACTAATCTAATCCCAACTTCCCATTCAAGGTCTGCCTCCTGCGCATAGGAGGGTGATGGTTTTACGAAACCAGAAAAATGCTCCTCCTGTATACAAAGACTAATTCAATCAATATAAGCACGGGGCTGGGCTCCAGCGACTGCCCTAAAATGACAGGCTCCTGTTACAGGACACAATATGAGCCACACGGCACACTCTTGGAGGACTCTGACCATATGGATGTTTGGCCAATCCCTAGGTGGACGTACAAACCAAAATTCAGCCTGATTAGTGATTTGTAGGCATTGGATTGGACTTATTTTCATGGGTTGATCTTAACTGTGGCAATTTGAGCAGCATTTGAGGTGCAGAGATTCAACGCCTAGAATCACTAATCAGGCTGATTTTAAGCTTGTACGTCCACCTAGGGATTGGCCAAACATCCATACGGTCAGAGTCCTCTAGGAGTGTGCCATGTTGCTCATATTGTGTCCTGTAACGGGAGCATGTCATTTTAGGGTGGTCACTGGAGCCCGACCCACATAAGCACGACTGGATTAATAACTTAATAATGCATACTTTAATATTTAATTAATCCAATTGAACTGGTCATGACTCAGGAATTGGTCCAGCTGTGGTTCCTTTCCCTCGTATGTAAAGTGTAAACATAGGGGAACGCCACGTGCAATGCACGTGCACCTTACACGTGGCACACTCTTAGAGATTACTGACCTATCGATGTTTGTCCCATCCCTAGGTGGACTTACATGCAAAAAATCAGCCTGGTTAGTGGTTTTTAGGGATTTGATTTGAGTCATTTTCATCGGTTGATCTGTAACTGTAGATTTCAAGCCTTATTTGGGGTACTCAAATCCAAAGGTTTGAAATTACTGATCAGGCTTATATTTGGTATATAGGTCCACCTAGGGATGGGACGAACATGCCAGTTGTCTCTAAGAGTGCCCCACATGGCTTATACTAGGGTCCCCAATCATCTCTGATGAGGGCCATAGGTGTGCTGGACAATCCCTGTGTGAAGGGGTGTACCCCAACCCAGGTTTTAAAAACGGCCGTTTAAAAGGTATCTCCTCAAGCTCGTTTCGTTAAACCCCGTTTTTAAGCTTTGAATTTAACGGCCGTTAAAATCGTCTTAACAGCCATTAAATTCTGGAATTTTTGTGAAAAAATGACTATTAAATCTGTTAAGTTGTGTTATTTTTTCATTAAAATCCATTTTCCCATTTTTTGCCCCTGGACGTTTTTTTTTTCCCGTTTTAACGGTATCGCCCCTAGTTCTTTCTGCCGTTAAAACGCCTCCTTTAAACCTTAGTTTTGGCTTTAAGGATGGGTCCACGGACCTCATTAGTTTCACCCGGTCTCTTTAGAGGAGAGGAAGACAAAACGAAAGAGGTACTTCTCACTTTTATGTCGCTCACATTTAGGGAGTGACATACCTAACATACAAAGCTTCCAAGTTCAAATCTAGGATTATATCACCCATGCTAGCAAAACTAACTTGACAGGTCGGCGCCGTCGGCCAGCATCAGTCACTTGCATTCATTTGGATGATTAAAATAGGGTATTTTAGTAACAACCCAATAAACTTTGAAAGTAAATAGTAATACCCTTACACTTTCAAACGTTTGGAATACCCCCTTACATAATCATTGGACAAACGTTAAAATGCGGCATGCATCATGCACGATGCACCTATTAAAGGACCATAATATTGCAAGTACAATGCTAATGCTAAGGATTTGTGATTAAGTCCGTTTTAACTTAGGGCATGTTTGGTACGTAAGAAAAAGAGTTCCGATGGCGATTGTTTAGCCAGACGAATATTATCTTGGCTAAATATTTGTTCATATCAATATTTAATAACCTTTGGTACGTGTATAAGCTAGCTTACTTCAGCTTACTTCATTTTCTTTTAATTTGAGTGGGTCCCACATATTAAAGTAAGTCAAAAATGGGTTAGGTGAGTGTGAAAAACCACAGATTATGTCAAAAGATTAAAAAAAAAAAAATTAATTTTTATCTTTTTTATATATTAAAAAACTTATTTTTATTGAAAATTGTAATTTTCGCGCAAGAAAATTAAATTCCATCCCCCCCCCCCTAGTAAAACTTTAATGACATGCCATGCCATGCCATCAAAGCCAACGATAGGGCACAATACGAGCCACGCGGCACACTCTCAGGGGACCCTGACTGTATGGATGTTTAGTCAATTCTTATATGGACCTACAAACCAAAATCAGCCCTATTGGTGATTTCTAGGCGTTGGATGGAATTATTTCCATGGGTTGATTTTAATTGTGGGAATTTGAGCCTTAAGGCCTGTTTGGCATGCCGGGAAAATAAAATATTTGTGAAGGCGAATCGTTTTGCTCATGGCATTTGGTTTGCCATTTTTGCGTCAAAAGATTTATCCAGGCCCACAAATATGCCCGCGCTCGTATGCGATTTTATCACACACATACAACCTCCCCCTATCAAAATATTTTTAACGCGAATTTGTTTATTTATTTTTTGTAATCTATCCAACAATTATGTTGACAAATAATAGATGTGATTTTTTTAGGGTAGAACTTCGATGACAGCGCACAATATGAGCCACATGGCACATTCTCAGAGGACCCTGACCGTATGGATGTTTTTCCGATTCTTAAGTGGACCACAAACCAACAATCAGCTTGATTAGTGATTTCAAACCTTTGGATCTTTGTACCTCAAATAATGGTCAATAATGCTCAAATTTACACGGATAAAATCAACGCATGAAAATAACTCAAATCCAACGCCTAGAAATCACTAATTGGTTTGTACTTTGTAGCATGGTTTTAAAAACGGCCGTTTAAATGGTAACGCCCCAAGCCCGTTTCCGTTAAAACCGTTTAAACATGTTTTATCGGTTTTGAAAAAAAGGCCATTTTTTTTGTTTTAACTGCCGTTAAAATCGTTTAAACCGCCGTTGAATTCTGAAAAATTTTGTGAAAAAAATGGCCGTTAAATCCGTTAAATTCCGTTTTTATTTTTTATTTTTTTTATTTTCAAATTTCAAAATTTGAATTTCAGCGGCAATTTTTCCGTTAAAATCGTTAAATTCCGTTTAATTCTATTTTTTCTATTTTTTTGCCCCTGGCCGTTTCAATCCGTTTTAACGGCCATTTAAATGGTAACGCCCCCAGTCCGTTTAACCGTTAAAACGGCCTCCTTTAAACCTTGCTTTGTAGATCTACCTAGGGAGTAGGGATTGACAAATCACCCATACAGTCAGAATCCTCTGAAGTGCGCCACGTGGGTCCTGAACGCTTGCATGAAGTTGCACTCGGTGATCTCGAATGGGAGTCATTTTCGTAAATTAAGCAAATTGAAGCAATATCCGTCGTGTACCTTCAACAGGCAGGGTGCCCTCACAATTCGTGGGGTGCGACCAAAATTCCCCCCTTTTTTTTTTCCATGCGAAAATGTATAGCCATCAAAAACTACGTTTCTAGCTAGGGTTTTCTTCCTCTACTTGCTGGTCTTCGTGCTTCTCTTCTTCCTCCTTACTGCCCTGACTGTACGCGAGACGCTGATTTTCGCGACTGGAAAGAGAAATCTCTGGAAATCTCTTCTTCTGTTGTTGTGTCTACGGTTTTTCTTGTTCGGGTGAAGATCTGGTTGGGGAAACCTGGCTATGGACTACGGACTCTCCAGATAGCAGCGGTAAGTTACCTTGTTTAACGGGCTTTATGATTTCCGAGGAGTATTTGGTGCTTATTTTCATGGATTACGGTTAGGGTTTGGATAGCATTATCTATAGAGTGTTTTAGGGTTCGTGCTTCTCTTCTTCCTCAAGGGTTCGTGGTTCTCTTCCTCCAGGTAAGCCGTGTTCATTCGCTGCTGGTCCTCCGTTCGTGCTTCTCTTCCTCCAGGTAAGCACGTGATCTTAGATTTACCTTGAGATTGAGACTTTAAAGTTTAAACCACGGAACGTCTCGTTTTTATAGCTTACCAAGATGTTGAACGAGTTCGAGATTTTAAATCCTGCCGATATGAACAGGTTGATTTTTCGTAAAATTGACATTGCCCCCTAATTTTATGTTGGTAGCTATAGAAACTAGCATTAGATCAAAATGTGTTGAAATTTTGAACTATGCCTGCAGTTGAGGATTTTCCATGGCCTTCATTTAGACTGTCCAAATGTTGGGCAATCCTTTTGATCCCATTATACCAACTTTCCTAACCATTTGGTCAGTGCAATATTAACTTTGAATTGGATGGTTTGGATATTTCCAAATGAAGGCTCTTTTTAGGATGTTTAGGATAGCCCAAACAATGTTGACATTGTCCTGTGGCTAATCCAAGTCGTGGCCTAATCTCTGTGAAGTTCAGATTGAATACAGTTATTCTTTAGTAGGAATGTAGAATACAGTTGATTTTTCAGCAGACACATTGATTTGGACCATCACCTATATTTATTTATTTATTTTTACAGAGACTCTTAATCAGATGGTTCACGGTTAGGATTTAGCAAAATAGTATGAATTATGATACACACAAAAAAAAAAAAAAAAAAAAAAAGAAGTATGAACTTGGGATTGTGGTCAATCCAAACAGTTTGCACGCGCCGGATTACCAAATGAACTAGGGTTGTGTTTTTGCAGGCGTTGGTCTAGATTGATGTAAGAAAATATCAGTGGGTGCAAGAAAGAAGCCTGGATTATTGGGTTAGATTCCTATTTTACTTAATTTGATGTTTGTCTTGATGTTTAACTTAATTACAGGAGCCTTTTATTTTAGGTGTTGCTCCTGCTTTTGAATCTCTCCCATTCCCTCTTCCATACTTGCTTACTAATAAAGGTCAAGTCAAAACTTGTTTTTTAAAACCCACTCAGATAGGTGCAAATTTGGCATCTTCCACTCAGATGCTTTATAAAGGGTGTGATAATACCTATTTATAGGCGCTGTGGTAGTCTGGGAAAATGCTTGTATCTGTCTCTTCTATGTTTGCAACTCCAAAGGGGGCTTGTTAGTTCTGAACAATCAGATAACCGCAGCATGTGCCGAGGTTTTGGAATTTTGGACAGGTTTATGGTTTAGTTTAGAAGGGGAGGAAGATATGAGAAAAATATGAAGTCTGTGCTAAATTACTATAGAAGAGCCTCATACTTGATTCAATTTCCATATAAAATTCATGACTTAAATCCAACATTACAGACCAGGAGACAAAACCAGATTTTATTAATAAGTCAGATTAAACCCAAATTTCCTGAACCCTGCAAAGTGCCAGAAAACCTTGCATTAGCAGGCCAAATAGTTTCTTTGGAAGCCCTGCTTTCCTCAATTTCATCATAAAATAATCATCTTTGCAGGTCCATCTAATACCTTGATAGAAAAACATTGCACCATACAAACCCTAATTTCTTCAATTTCACATGGAAATCATGATTAATAGTTTAAGACTTATATTTCGTTTCTGTTTTAAGATTGAATCAGACGGTAGTGTGGGTAAGTTTCATTTTCTCCTTTTTCCTTTCATCAAATGCCAAAATAAAAAGGAAGTAAGAAATGTTTTTCATTTCCAATACCACTGCCTTATCCCCAAGGTCCTTTCTCTCTCTCTTTCACTCATGTCGGATGGCTGCTAGTAGATTTGCTAGCCTTTAACTCAGTTGGAATTGCAGCAGAATTTAGCACCTTTTAGTGGCCGGCCTGGTTAGAAAATCACTCATCTTATTGTCTTCCAGTTTCTCGTAACATCCATTCCCTGAAGCTTTGACATTGCCTTGGTTTGCAATTGTAGATTGAGAAGTTCTCTTCTTCTAGTATTGGTGACCATTTTGTTCAATTTGGAAAAGTTTAAGGGTTATTAAGGTTAAACATGTCCCAAACTCCAAGACTTTGGCATGTATTGTGAGTAGCTTATTTATTATAGCACACAAACCCTATGGAGTTGCAAACAAAAAAGACGCGGGATACATGCCTCCCATTTTCTTGAAAATACACAAGGTAGCAAAATAGGATTCATGTTGCCAACCCCAAACATTTGGTTTTAAAGGCATAGGCGATGATGATATAAGGTACCATAGTTTCCTTTCATACTTAAAAGCAAGGAAATAAATTTCGATTTCGAAGTTTATTTCGACCAGTCTAAAAATAGAAATATTTCGTGTGGAAATAATACATTTTTTGTGGAAATGATGGAAATAATGCAGAAATGAAGGAAACATTGTGGAAATGTTTGAGAAATGATGAAACAAGCATAAAAACACACTCATAAGATTTCAAACCATAATATACAACCATATGTAGTGTGGAAATGAATGACCCTAAACGATCTTCAATTCGTGCATAAATCTAGTGTAAATGCATCATAGATTCATAAATTTAATGAATTTACACCTAACCTATTTATTTGTAGCAAGAAATTTTATCCTTATGCATATTTTGAATTTGAAAAAACTTCCAAACGGGATTTGATTCTTCCTCACGATCAATCCACGAACTAAAAAATCTACAATGGATTGATCTTTTGTATAAACAAAATGTATGAAAAATGGTTAAATGGACCAAATATGTGATTTATAGCGGTTTTGAGCTCAAATGAGATGTTTCCTACCTACGATTGAAATGTTTCCAATGTTTCCATACATGTCGAAACATTTCGACTGAAATAATACATATTTACACTGTCAATTGATCGAAATTTACTGTTCACGCGAAATATTTCGGGAAATTTAACATTATTTCGATGTAAACTTTCCTGTCGATAACCTAGAAAATGGAAATCTTTTGCGAAATATTTCGATAATTTCGTGAAATTTATTTCATTGCTTAAAAGTAATTAGTGTTCCCAGGATGGTCCATACATTAATACATTATACTCACCACACGGGGTTGGGATGACTCATGTTTTTTCGACACACTAAATGACACACGATCATGGGGCCCACATGGAGATGGGTTAAGGTTGGAGATCATCCTCACCAAAAAATCCTATTCTGACATTTCTAGCCTTACGAAAAGTGGATTACAAGTTAAAAAAAATTCTGGACCGTCCATTTCACTGTTAACTTGAACTCTACATTTGATAGGGTTAGAACTTAGAACTCAGAAGTTTCAGAAAGGGTTGATTTTTTGTGACGAGGAGATCCTCGCAAAAAATGAGCCCATGATTCATCTCCATTTGGGCTCCACAATTGTATGTCATTTAGCGTGTTAACTGATCCCAACCCTGTATGCTTGTATCATTGCACGTATTTATACATTTGTGTATGTTAATGGATGCATTGTCCAGAGAAGTATGTATGAGTATATGTATAGTTTTTGGTAATAAACTAATAATTTCCTCACTTGAGTGGTTACCTTAGTCAACCTTGTATCAGTTCACATTGCCTTGGTCAAAGCACGTGGACTTATGCAAGCCCATGTTACTTGGGTATGGGTACGGGTGTCGGCTACGAGTATGTCCAAGTGTCGGACTTGCTCAACCCCCAATTTCTTGGGCACATGAACATGGCTACATAGTTAATATTTTAATATAGTATTATTTTAACGTTTTAGCATTTTTAATATTATAATGTGACATTTTTTTAAAAATATTTATCACTTCTTATTCTTATTCTTCTTCACATGGGTGCATGTAGCCACGTCCAAGTGATGGACTTACACGTGGGTGTGTGACCGACTCATTGGGTCCGCACTCGAATATAGAAAAACTGAACTTGAAAAATTGGACATTGATTTTTTTTTTTGATGATTTGTAGGATCTGATACGGAACCTGTACCCATACCCATGGTTCGAAGTATCGGGCGATCCCGAGTTGGATCGGGCGATCCAGATCGGGATCAGAGCAATCCGAGACAAAGATCCAAGGTATGTCTCGGATCACAGTGGATCGCCTGATCCAGCGAGTTGGATCGGTTGGATCGCCCGATCCCGACGAGTTGACCAGTCCAACTCGCTGAGTTGAACTAGTGATAAGTGTTAAAAACACTTCAAAACCCTTTTTTTTTTTGTTTTTTTCCACATTTTCTTCTCGTTTCCTATCCGATTTCCTCCTCTAACTCATCCTAGAACCTAAAACTAGAATAAAAAAGCCTGATCTACCCTCGAAACTTGTAGATCCATGAAGATCAAAGCTTGAAGTTAAATAACTTCGAGTTGGGGAGAAAATCTGGCAAGATCCAGCAAGTTCCGGCGAGTTGCTTTGAATCTTGCAAACCTTCTTTGAGATTAAGTTCAGGTTTAATGAAAATGGCTAAGTTTTTCATTTTTTCTTATTTTTTTTGTAATTTTTATAATTTTTTCACGTTTTATTTTTTTATTTTTATGTTTTTTTTTCATCCCAAGAGGCTGAAATGTTTTGATTTTCTTATATTTTGTGATTTTATAATTTTTATGTTTTTTTATGATTTTTCCACATTTTTCTACATTTTAAAAATTTTTTTTTGCCAATTTTTGGATTTTTTTTTGTCTCGTCTTGGATCATGGCGGATCAGACCTATCCAACCGTCCAACTCGGGATCGGAGGTGGCCGATCTGACGGCCGATCCCGAGACTTCAAACCTTGCCCGTACCTGTGTCAACACTGGTATGGTGGGGGTAACATGAATGGTCCTGGTATAGGCTGATATCACAGATGCAAGCTCAAGTATTTCCTGCACTTAAAGTGAGAAGATCTTCCTCTACATCTGTCATGCCCCGCTACCTAGGTCCAGCACATCTGGTGCCAACACAGATCCCGGAGCTCGATTTGGGAACATATTCCCAACACACGCCATAAAGATGTAGTGTTAGCTGATAAATATGAGCCATTTAAAGTATTAAACAAAAATTGAATATCCAAATAAATTAAAATAACTGAATCAAGTTAATCAATGGCTGCAATGTAAATACAACCCAAGACTCACTACATAAATCGCTCAAAATAAATAACCACTCCTAAGTAGCCCAAGTGTATCTAAATTGATCTTGCGTGCAATCCTACTGTCCGTGCTGACTTGAAAAGAGAGTCCCCGCGAAGGTTGAGTCCAACCGACTCGCAAGTAAAAACTACATTGAGCCCTCTTCGACACTTTTAGTGGATGGACCTCGAGAGCCTTCTCAGCTAACGATTGCTTGCTTTGGAGGATCGTCCCTTTCGCTATATGTTGAGAATTATGGAAGGAGAGAAACCGTCGGACGATTGATGATAAGGAGGCCAACATCGACTAGATAGTCATGAGCATTGAAGCCAGCCCTCTATTACTGGAGTTCAGCCATTTTCGAGCTTAAACTTTTCAGATTTGAAGATTTTGTTTTATGGTGGGATCGATTGATATTGTAACCATTTTGATTCCCTTGGGGATTCCGGACCTTGTGTTCTAGGTGTTTTAATGCTTGGCGCTCTTTTCTTTCTTGGTCTGTTGTATAGCTTTTGGGGCTCCTTCAACCCTCCTTTTAATGCATCTTTTATCGATAAAAAAAATATATTGAGCCCTACTGATTCACATGTGTAGGTGTACAAAATAACATGCTCAATATTTTTTCCCCAAGTATAACTAATACAGAAACATGTCATAAGGGACATACAAAATATCGAAGAACGGAACCACGAAGGATACACGTTAAGGAGATCAATGAATGACGTCCACAACAATTATATATCTAATTAACCATGCAATGCGACGTTGATATACACATGAACTGACTCATAGCCTAACTTTCAAAAACGTTGCACGTGACTAACAATGTGTATTTGCACCCGAAGGGTGACTTGGAGCTTGAATCGTCACTTGAGGCGCCCTCATTTTAGGGTTGAACGAATCGTTTTTAAAGACACATCTTTAGAGATCGAACACATAGTACCCCTTTGAACGGACCCTAGATAACTCCTATCGAAAATGTTGAATGACGTTTGCATGATAATTATTAACGAATGAATCCAAAAAAGATCATATACAATGATAATTCAATAACTCCAATAATCAAACATAATGGTAATCGAGCGATAATATATAGAAGTTATTTACAATATTGTCAAACATATTTATCATTAACTAATTAACTGATAAACATATAAACATTAACTACATCATCTTTAAATATGTTCATATAATCACTAAGATCAAGGTAGTTAAAGGCACAAGGCGCAAGGCGAGGCACGCGCCTGATTGAAGCGAGGCGCAATATTAAAAATTATAATAAATATAAAAAAATAAAGAAAAATAACATTATAAAATAACAAAATAAGTAATCATTATGCCTTAAAACATAAAAGATAGCAAATGTCGAAAATCTCAAGTAACCCAGAAGCAATTCTAGTTAACATTGTCATTATCTAAATACAAAACAAGTAATCGAAAAGCCATAAAACATAAAAGATAACAAATGTTCAAAATTTCAAATAGCCCACAATTAGTTCTAGTTAAAATCGCCATCGTTTAAAATATAATCATTAGCTTTATCCTCATCATCATCGGATGTGTTAGCCTCAATATATTCTTCTTCTGTCTCCTCCGAATTGACCTCTTCCTCTTCCAGCTACCTTATTAAAGCCCTTGCTCTTACTCTTGACCTTGATTGTGATCTAGTATTTGATGTTAATTCATCAACTCCAGCAGCACTCGCAACAACACTCCATGTCAAGCTATCATCCTCAAACACCAATTCATCTTCTGCCACTTCACCTTCTGTTTCCATCTCCCCAAGTAGTCATTCATTGCCTTCATCAATGTCTTTCAATGAGATAGGTTCAATTGTATCTCTTCTATCATATCGATGTTTAATATAATGGGCCAAAAAATAAACTTTTTACAAAAAACATGTATTTTAGTGAGGCGCGCGCCTTACTAAACGTGCCTCGCCTTGACCCTTCTAAGGCGCTTTAGGTGTGCCTTGCGCCTGAGGCGCGCGCCTTGACTACAGAGACTAAGATTACTCCAATCGTTATACTACCAAGGTAGTTAAGGGTGCAAGGCGCACTTAAGGCGCTAAGACCCCTGGAGCCTGAGGCGCAAGGCGAGTTACGCGCCTGACTGAAGAGAGGTGCAATATTAAAAATTAAGAAAAATAACATCATAAAATAACCAAACAAGTAATCATTAGGCCATATATATAATATAAATAACTTATCATTTTTTCTATTTTTTCCAAAAATTTACCAGAAAACGACACAGCTAGTGTGTCATTTATTACTTAAATCTTATTTTTTAAGAAATATCAACATATATGATGGATACGTCTGGGATACGTGTCATTACTGTGACCAATACCTGTATCTGTGTCGTACCATGTCGACACTACTACGATGGGGGATATAGGTATTCAAGTATCATAGGTTCTAGTTAACATTGTCATTATCTAAATACAAAACAAGGAATCAAAAAGCCATAAAATTTGCTCATCTCTAATTGGACCTACATACCAAAATTCATCCTTATTAGTAATTTATGTCCATTGTATTAGTCTTTTTCATGGATTATTTTCAACCGTGGATTTCTAGCATTATTGGGGTATTCATATTAAAAGGTTGGGGATTACTAATCAGACCCATTTTTTTCTTGTAAGCCCATCTAGGGATAGGCCAAACATCCATACGATCAATAGCCTCTACTAGTATGCCACGTGGCTCACACTGTTGGTCTGTCATCAACTTCTATGATGTACACCATCATCAAAATTTTCTTTCACAAGTTTAAATGTTAAAATGTTGAATGACCAAAACATCCCTATAAAGTAAAAAAAAAATTCAAAAAATAAAGAAGCAATGTTTGTAAATTTAAGAAATTTGGGAGCCAAATTAGGAATAAGGATTTTTTGATTTTTAACTTTTAAAAAAAAAAAATCAGTTATTTTAGTGAGGCGCGCGCCTTGCTGCACCTTACGCCTTATTTAAGGCGCATCGCCTTGACCATTTCAAGGCGCCTCTTGCGCCTTCACTACAGAGTGTACTACAACGTCAAAATAATCACAGCTCTTTGATTCATTATCGCGTATTTGATTTCTTTCTTAAACAATACTTTTTTTATAACTCTAAATCTAAAATAAAACTATAATTACCAAGATAATAAATTTTGTAAAAAATATATTTCAAATTTTGAGAATTCTGTGATTCACATTAACTTTTAAAAAAATTACCACGTTATTTTACTCTTGGAAACACACAATTTAAAAGAAAATAGAGTTAAAAAAGGTTAAGAAACGAATGAGATAAAATTCCGACAAGAGAAGGCCTTTTATTAATACCGTGAAAATTAATATTTTGAATTTCGAAAATTCTGTGATTCATATTAAATTCTAAAAAAATTACGACCTTATTCTACTATTCGAAACACAATTTAAAAAAAATGGAACTAAAAAAGGTTAAGAAACGAATGGGATAAAATTCCGACAAGAAATTACTCTTTAATAATCATGCGAGAATTTAAAGAAAATTAAAGATTATAGCTTGCTTTTTTCATAGATTTATAACAAAAGTTTCTACATGATTTCTTAATAACCAAACAAGAGATTAAACATAGTGGTCATACAAAATATTAAACCTAATAAGGAAGAAATCTTAAACACCATTAATAAATTAAAATCATATACAACCAAAACAAACAATCTAGAAAAGGCTTAAAGGAGCTTCTATTTGCCTCACAACGCTCCAAGAACGAAGAAGAAATGGGGAACAAGATGAAGACACGGTCTCTTAGTCTTGATCTTCAACAAATACCCCAACAAAATCCTAGCTCTAAAGAAAGAAGAGGAAGAGAGAAGAGAGGGTTTCTAAATTTTTGTGAGAATAAAAAGCAATTTGCGTCAATTTAGAATGTGTATATAAATCAACCCTAAAAAAACCCTACATTAGGTAATTAATGGGCCTAAGGCTCATGGGTATCGACTGGGCTCCAAACTGGATTTTAAAAATGTCCGAAAAGCTCTAAAATTGGGTCTAAAAGCCCACTCAAATAAATGCAACAAAACCATCGTGCATTATCATTAATTACAAGGTACAACAATTAATATGAACTAACGATCAATAATTACGGAAACTAGTCACTACAATATACCTATTTATGTCTGTTTTGGTTGTATTTTGCTGATGGTGTTACAATTTTGTTTATTCAATAATACGGGAGAAGGTTTCATTTGATCTTGAGTCATTAAAATCAAAATAAGTTTAGGAGTTGTTTGCAGCATTATATTTAGCTCATTGTTTATGTTTTTTGCTACCTCCTACCTATCTGATTACTCTTATATTTGGCTTTTAGAAATTTGAGGTAATCTTGAATCAATGGAATGGGAAAATTGCTGTAGAAATTGAAAAGGATCGGCATAAGAGGAATGCATGGACATAGCCCGGAATATGCTCTTTTAGTAAATGCAGAGGTTGATTCCATGGGAGGAGTCATTGACGGTGGAGTTGGTATTGATAGCAAAACCTCTCCACGCCGAGCAGCAATTGAAAAGGCTCAGGCAGAGCTGAGGTAACACTGCATCCTCATCCTCTTGTCTATTTTTTGGTGGTCATTTTATATTCAAGCAATAATTGTTTTGTTAACCACAGGCAAGAGTATGATGTTCGTGAAGAACGAAGAAGGGAGCTAGAATTCCTTGAGAAAGTATGGCATTGTGCTGCCTTTGTTGCTTTTTGCACTCCATATCTGCACTTATTCAGGTGGTTTAATGCGTTCCTTTCTCGCAGGGGGGCAATCCGCTAGATTTCAAACTCGGTCCTGCAACTTCAATCAGCGTTCAGTCTACTTCACTTACGGATCAGCTTGTGACTAGGTATTGTTCTTTTTTTAAAGTAGGTTATCAGGTCAGAAATGGTACTAATATCGATGTATTTTTGGTTGGTTAATTGGTTTGTTGTGGTATGACAGTGAAGCGAAAGGTAGCTTTGCATTGACTGCCTCACCTCATGGAGATTCTGTCGAAAGCAGTGGTAGACCAGGGGCTCCTCCGGGTCGTGAAACAAATAGTTCTGATAATCTCTTGCATTTTGATGCTGAAAATGATTTACTTGAGGGGGAGAGAAATTCTATACATCCTAGCAGAAGTAACATTGCTCCATCAGAACAGTCTTCCCAGCTGGATGGCAGTCATAATGCAAAGGAGTCAGAAGACTCAGTGATTTTCCGTCTTGTGGTAAAAAGTCAAGCATATGCTCGAAGGAGGCCCAGATCAAGTCGTGATAGTGCTCGAGTGTGCTCAACTGAATTAGCTCCAGTTGGTGATGGTAATGGATCTTCAATTTTACCTTCTTCTCGTCGTGGTTCAAGGGATCCAAAGGGGTCCGTATGTGAAGGAAACACTCAGAAGGACCACTCTGTATCTAGTATTTGTAATTCGAAATCAACAAGTCCGAATAATAATGTGGTTTTTAAGACTGTGGCTTCTGATAGTCAGTTGGATATGGAATTGGATGCTCCACAGGCTCATGGACCAGCTACTGGTATGACAAAAGTTGGTCTGTCAGAAGGTGAGTCAGATGTTGCAGCTTCCAAAGACTTACATGGTAGTGAACATAATCAACATTCTCAAGTGGATGCTGTGCAAGTTCCCAATACGACAGCTGTCGTGGCACCTGATTTGGTTGGAGAGAGGGAAGAGGGAGTTTCATCTGGTCTGGATTATATGCCCTGTGCAGCTTCAGCTCATATGGAGAATCTCGGTAGTGTTGGTCAACTTAATGGTTTCAGCATTCCAAATAGAGATGGGGAAGACATGCCAAATGAAGGTCAAAACAACACTGCAGCCATTAGTACAAAGGGCTTGAACTCTGAGTCCTCTTGCGCTCAGATCAGTGCTAGGTTAGATGGAAATAATGCTCATGACCAGTGTCCCAGTTTAAGGAAAGTTAATTCTAATGGAAATTTCAAAGAACAGACATCAGTGTTTGAAGGGACTCCTGACATAGCAGTTGTCCATGTGGTCAAAGGAAACAATGGGACCAAAGCTGTTGAAGCGCTTGCTATCATCAATGACGATCATAATTCTGTTCGTCAAAACCTAATGAACAGTAGCTCTTATGTCAAAGTTGAGGGGGAAATATGCGATAGTAGATCTGGTTTGGAAAATGAGGTGAAACCTCTTACGAACATTGAGGGGATGGAACCTAATGACCATATTATTTCAAAAACAGAGAGAAAGCTGGATAATCTATCGGGTGATAATAACCATCCCAAGAGGGCAGGTTTATGCCCTCAAGGTAGACCCCTAGTAAGTACTATGGATTCCTCCATTTGTGAGCTTCCAGAGGTTACTTCTTCTGGGAGGGGTTCCGCAACTGCCCCTGAGCTTCAAACCTGTACAGGGAGCCACTTAAAATTGGCGAACAAGGCTCATGAAGATTCTATTTTGGAAGAGGCACGGATTATAGAGGTTACTTCTGATGCTTCTTTATTCTTATTTCTGGTCTGTTTTGTTGAACTTGGAAGGAATTTTATTATTTGTTTTAGTTTGGACTTCAAAGTTCTTACATATTTCAGTAAACAGGCTAAACGTAAGAGGATTGCTGAGCTATCTGTGGGTAGTTTCCCTTTGGAGAACCAACGAAAATCTCACTGGGACTTTGTTCTTGAGGAAATGGCATGGTTAGCTAATGATTTCATGCAGGTCTGTTTTTTGAGGATAGGTGTTTCTCCTTCTCTTATGTTTTTCTATTTCCAACTCATGTTTCATTCTGTTGCAATATGTATATTTTCCCTTTTTATTTAGAGGATTTAGTGTATTCCTTGTTTTTACTTTTTTTATTTTTACTTTGAAGATGCACTTTTAGTCTTGCTGTTCTTTCACCTTACTATTTTTTTGCCTACTGATATAGGAGCGTGTTTGGAAGATAACTGCTGCAGCCCAAACATGTCACTTGGTTGCTTTTAATGGTCGGTCAAGATTTGATAAACAAAATCTGTGTCGAAAGCAAAGAAAGGTAGCTCACACCTTGGCAAAAGCTATCATGGAGTTCTGGAGATCAGAGAATGTTAATGGAGGTGAAGCTGTCAAGCACAAGGCTGGAGAACCGAATATGGTACTGGTTAATTTATTTTGACCAATTTAATTGTAGGCTGAGTACTATATTATGTTTTTGCTTGGACATATTTTAATACACGTCTTTTTTATGTGGAAGATCATATGTACATTTTCATTTTGTTTTTTCTCGTTGGATATGAATCAATCTCTTTGGTTTTAATTTACCATGGAATTTAATCTCTACAAATTGTTAGACTAAGAAAGAAGGGTTATGGCCTCTCAGTATGTATCTTGCTGAAATATTTGGCGCTTCTGGCAGGAGACAAGCAGACATCTGGAGGAACAAAATCCTGGACAAAGTCTCCGACTTGCAGTTCAGGGATATGCAGTGAGATTCTTGAAATACAACAGTTCCCTTGACCATTCTCTCCAAGCTGAAGCACCATTGACTCCTGACAGGATATCTGACTCGGGCATTATGGAAATGTCATGGGAAGATCAGTATTCAGAAGTATGGGCCAAGTCCTCTTGTACTTTTAACTACTTAGTGAAGCCATTGTTGTCCATTTCAACTATTATCTAGTTTTTAGGATATCTGACAATGACTCTGTTTTCTGTATCCTTTTTTGCCAATAAGTAGATTATATTTGTTTTTTTCCCTCAAGACCTTTTAGATGCTTTTTTTAATACTCTAACGATGTTAGATTTTGCAGGTTGAACTTGTATATTTTTGCATTCTTTGCTCCTGCCAATTTTATATCCATTGGTGGCTGCATAAAAAGCTTCATGTTCTGGTTTCTTTTGGCAGGAAAGCCTCTTCTATACAGTTACCCCTGGCGCAATGGAAGGCTACAGAAAAGCTGTGGAATCTCATTGGTCACAATATGAGGTAGTCACATGCTCTTCAATGTGTTTCTTTGTATACATCTTGGTAATATGAGAGATGTGCCAGTAATGACATTCTTATGCAAATCGTTCGTATTCTTTATATATACTAGGGGAACGCCACGCGCGATGCACGTGCACCATACACATATAAGCACCTTACACGTGGCACACTCGTAGAGAACACTGACCGTATCGATGTTTGGCCTGTCTCTAGGTGGGCCTATATGCAAAAAATCAGCCTGATAAGTGGTTTTTAAGGATTTGTTTGGAGTTGTTTTCAAGGGTTGATTTTTAACCATAGATTTCAAGCATTATTTGTGGTACTCAGAGCCAAAGGTTTGAAATCACTAATCAGACTGATATTTGATATAAAGGTCCACCTAGGAATGGGACAAACATCCATAAGGTCAGTGGTATCTAAGAATGTGCCACGTGGCTTATACTATTGTTCCTCATCCGTGGGTGTGCCAGACAACCTGAACTGTGAAGGGACATTTTAATGAGGGAAACCCCGGTTGTTGCATTATAATAGTATAGATAGGGTCGGGATCAGGGGGACAACAATTTTGACAACATTTTTTACAGCAAAAAATTGGCGTGGGCCAATAAATAAATTATAAGTTTTGGAATTGGATGATTTTTGGTGAGGATGATCTGTATGGTGAGGAGATCATCCTCACAAAAATTTGTATCATTCTGACATTCCTAGACTGGTTTAGAAGTTGAAGAATTATGGACCGCTATTTTTACCATTAGCTTGAAGACCACACTTGATGGGGTTAGAAATTTCAGAATGGGCTGAATTTTTGAGGGGTGATCTATATGGTGAGGAGATCATCCTCACCAAAAATCAGCCATTGATTCATCTTCCATGTGGGTAAGCCAAAATTGTTGTAAAAAATGTTGTCTCCCGATACTGACCCATATATATATATATATATATATGGTCGGGCTCAGGAGCCCCCTTTTTCTGACCCCTCTCGGGAGTCATGTTCTCGGCCATGGATTCTGAGAATCCAACGGTGGTTGATAGCGCTGAGCTGGCATCACTTTTTCACTTTTTGCAGCACTATCAACCACTAATGGAACCATCTCTAGCCAACAAATCCTCACATTTTTTGCCACCCTACGGTGCATGACTGTACAAGTATCTAAACGATGGCCAAAGTCTATGATGCGGTCAATAACATTAGCAAGTCTCCATGGAATCTTGGTCTTCCTAGAAGCATGGTTTAAAGTATCGTTCTGTCTTGGCTGAGACGTTTTGGTCTTGGGGTTGACTAGAGTGATATATTGGGGGTTTGTCTCGGGTTGTCTCACCATTCTTGCTTTATAACATGCTTCTCTGTCTAGATGTCTTGTTTTTTCAACTGACCGAGATGTAGCTTGAGACTAGACCTGAAACCATGTCTAGAAGACCATTATATCATGTTAAAAAGAATTCTTTCTGCCACTGAAGGACCCTGAAGAGAGAGCTAAAGATCTTCAACGATTCCAGTAGCAACTCAACCTCTGTCTCCCATTGTGATATCTGTGTTTCAATTTCTAATAGCATATAATTTTTTTTTCAGCATGTGCAAACATTTGACGCAAGATTATTCTTGCCATATTCCAATCCTCTATTTCTTATGCAACTGACACTATGCAAACATCATTTTCGGTCAATAACCTTCTTTTTTCCAGTTTGTTCACGCATCTCTCTGTTTGGAAGCTTATATATTGAAATGGTATTTTTACAGAAAACTGGCGGTTACATACACCAAGAGGAAGTCGAGACATCTATATATGACACTGTAGCAGGTATTAGTCAGTAACACTCTTAGTTGTTTCTTTCCTTACTGGTTGAGCAATCTCATTTCTTGACAAGGTTTATTTGGATTCAGAGTTTGGATCTCGAGAAAATGCATATGAAGAGTATGAAGGCGAAACTGGCACATATTATTTGCCTGGAGCTTTTGATGGTAGGAGGTCATCAAAATTTTCCCAGAAGAAACAGAAAAATATACCAAAATCATACACTGCAAAATCATATGAAGCGGGGGTCGATTTGCCTTATGGGCACTGCATGGAAAATAAACTGGGGACTCAGCAGTCAATTTTAATGGGAAAAAGGCCTTCCAGCAGTCTAAATGTTGGTTCAATTCCAACAAAGCGTGTGCGTACTGCTGCGAGGCAGCGGGTTGTAAGTCCTTATAGTACTGGAGCTACTGGTGGCGTACAGGTGCCGAATAAAACTGATGTTTCAAGTGGAGATACTAGTTCTTTTCAGGATGACCAGAGTACTGTGCATGGTGGATCCCAAATCAGGAGAACATTGGAGGTTGAGTCAACGGGAGAATTTGGAAAGCAGTTACCGTTTGATTGTACAGAAATATCGACGAAACTTAAAAAGAAGAAGAAGGCTAAGCATTTGGTGTATAAGAACTCATTGAACTCAACAGACACTGGAGGCTTTGTTATTGGAAAAGTATGGTCATATCCTCTGTGTTCTTTTCTCATACTGTCAGTGTTTAAGTTGCCTGAATCCTGTATGGTTGCAGGGTTCCACGTATGAACAGAGATGGCAGCTTGATTCCATGGTTCAAAATGAACAGGTGATTTTCATTCTGTTTAGTGAAGATACATTGCTTGATATCATGGTTCAGAGATCGGATCATCTTAGCTGGGACATCTTGTTCCGGTAAGGTACTGAGACAATACATGAGGGTATGTATAGTCTCGTACCAGAACTATAGATAACTGATTAGACTTCGTTAACTTCAAGTAATTTGGCAAACTAATAGATATCGAAAAATGAATTTTTCTGGCTTATGTTCATTGATTGTTACATCAGTGTGATTTGTCTAATGCCATAGTTGACATCTTATTGAAAGCCATGTCAGAAGGCTATTAGGTTTTCATGTTTCATAAACGCGCACTGTTTATCATTTTCTTCATCAGTTCAACTTCTATACAGCATCTTATGTTGAGAAAATTTAGTACAGACTTTTAAGGGTATAACAGGGACGGGGAGGTTTCATTACACAGTTTTAATTTTCTCAACGGTTACTCTTGGTTAAGGCCAAACTTTGACTAGTTGTTCAGACTTCAGACACATTTTGGTGGAGGTGAGGTTGAAGTGACCTCGTCTTGTATCCATTTTATTATTTTAATGCTGGAAAAATAGTAAGAATAAAAGTATTAAATGAATTTTGAACATAAGATGGTCATAAAAGTGAAATTTGTGCGTAATGAAGTTTAAAAGTTCAATGATGTTATAGACTTGTTTGTTATTATATTTAACTATTCGGTGTAGTGCTTCCAGGTCTATCTCTAGATCATTTTTTTTTTCACATTTGGTCAACCAAGAGCATGCATATCATATACCTTTTTTTTGCAGTAGTCATCAGATTCTTCATGGTGTTCTTTTGTTTTGCAGCGGGATCATTCGAAAAAGAGATTAGAGAGTCTCAATTTTGAATCTAACGGAAATAGTGGTAAGACTCTTTCTGATCTTGTAGTCACTCTTAAGAAGTCGATTAAAAAAATGCATTATTTTTTCGTGTTCTTTCTCATCACATGATTTTAAAATGGCTGCTCTGAAGGTTTATTTGGCCAACATGCTGCAAAGAAGCCTAAGATCATGAAGCAATTACCAGATAATTCTCCGGAAAGCATCACTCCAGTGACTGGATCTATTCCTTCTCCAGTGGCTTCCCAAATGAGTAATATGTCCAACCCAAATAAGCTCTTTAAAATGATTGCTGGCCGGGATCGTGGCAGGAAAACTAAAGCGCTGAAGGTATGCTCTTCTATGGTGATGGCTTGTTGACCATTTGTTCTCAGTCAGGTTTCATTGGGACTGGTTGGTTGGAGGATATAAACTGCTTACTCATACTCTAATTCTAGCCCTCAAATGGAGGATATAAACTGCTTACTCATACTCTAATTCTAGCCCTCAACTTAGCAAATAGTGTCGGGTCACTATGTTCTCTGCAAATCTCAATCCTTTGGTTTATGAGTATCGTTATATGACCTAGTGAGTTATAGTTTGGCTTTCACCTTTAGGATGCCATGACTCCAGGACATCATCTTAAACATAATTTTCTTTTGCATTCCAGGGCAGTTTCTCTATGCTTATAGGTTCCTGAACAGTTTGTACAGGTTCTGTTTTGATAGGAATGAATTCCTACTGGCTGCTATACTAAAATGTACATGATTTTTGTCTCCATTACTTTTTCGAAATTGAACTTTGGAGTGACAATGTGACATGACTTCGATTTTATTTTATTTTTATATATTTGTTTAGAATTTTTCACTTGAGATTGAGCATTCTTCTCTTTTGTGGGGATTCAGGTTAGCCTCGGATGTATCTTCTTGTGATTTTTCTCTTTCATTGAATTCTTCTGCTCCTTAATTGGTGGCTAGTCTTGAGCATTTTTGCTTGGCTATGTTTCTGTAATTTGCAAAAGTGAAACTGGTAACCTTTTGCTGGCATGTTACAACCAGTATAGCGGTGGCCTGTTGGGCCGGGCCACAGGTTGGGCCTAACAGTCATAAAGAGGGGGGGGATTCTGGCATGTTACAACCAGTATAGGGGTGGCCTGTTGGGCAGGGCCTAACAATCATAAAGAGGGGAGGGGGGGGGGGGGATTTTCAAAATTTAAAGTTGGGATGGGGGAGAGGAAGTGTTTCTGCGGGCTGCACACGGGCCTAGATGCGGGCCAGGCTGTGAAGCCCGTTATCTTTGGTCACACGGCCCGACCCATAGGGTTAGTGTGCCCGGCCAAGACCAAAAAATGGCTGCGGGCCAAATCGCCACGCCTAAACCAGTGTAGAAAATTGAAATAATAATATGATCTGTCGCTTCCATTTTTTGGTATAAGATATGCTTTGAACTTGGATACGTTACCATCTTTGCAGATCCCTGCTGGGCAGTCAGGGTCAGGAAGTCCGTGGTCGCTTTTTGAAGACCAGGTTATTATGCTCCTCTTAACTGTATTATCTTTTTGAATAGTTGTGAATTGTAGAGAAGTCTCTGAATGTTTGAAGTTCGTTATTTCAGGCGCTTGTTGTTCTTGTACATGATATGGGTCCAAACTGGGAGCTTGTAAGTGATGCTATCAACAGTACTCTGCAATTCAAGGTAAATCTATGTTCAGATTTCTTCCCTCACTTTTGACTTAGGATGGGTCTAAGTTAACTTCATGTTTTCTAAATTGATTTGCAAACTTGTTGCTACTGTTGATAAAAGATCACCTATTGCTTTTTTCGCTTGGAGGTTAAAGATACTGATATATGATTGACCTTTCCAACATTTACAGTGTATTTTTCGAAAATCTAACGAATGCAAGGAGCGCCACAAATTTTTAATGGACAGAAATGCTGGTGACGGTGCTGATAGTGCCGAAGATTCAGGGTCTTCCCAACCTTATCCATCCACTTTACCTGGCATTCCGAAGGCAAGCTTCTTTTTTGCTTCCTGATAATTTGAACTTCGTGTCCGTTTTATGCTTATTTTGGCCATGAAGAACATTCTACTTACGTAGTTAAGTTGTTGAGCTTGACACTTTCACCAATCTGATCTGTGTTGGTGCTGCACTTCACATCAGGGCAGTGCCAGACAGTTGTTTCAGCGCTTGCAGGGTCCGATGGAAGAAGATACCCTTAAGTCTCATTTTGAGAAAATCATTTTGATTGGGCAGCAACAGCATTCTCGTAGGAGTCAGGTTTGTTTTTTTGGTTGCGTTTTGGAGTGTCTTGTATGTGTATGGATTTGTATGTTTGGAGTGGCAGAAGCATAAGTTAAAAACAAACCTACAGAGCCTGCCTGTTCGTAGATTGCATACTTATTAGTTTAAATCAAAAGCCCTGGTATTCTCAAAGCCAGTTTTTCCGGCATTTGTAATATCGTATGATGGTCCAATGTATGTCTAACCTAAGTGGTATCTAAGCCATTTCTTTTGTGGCATTGTATTTTGTGTCATCTGCTTATTAATGTGCGTGCTTTACTTTGAGAGGTCCAAGTGGGCAGCTGGTGAGCTACCAACAGTTTGCAAGGTTGCAAAATTAGGGTCCTCTATCCATGGTGTTTGAGCCATGCTAGTTTAAGCAATACCTTTTTTTTTTTGTGGGGACATCAACCTACATTACCCAGATTTGCCCTGACAATGCAGGGATATGCCATTTACACTTAAAATTGAAGTATCCAACATGGATACGCACCCATTTTGAAGTATCTGGGTAACTGTGGCATCAGACATGGTTCAAACATCATGAATGTGGTATCCATGGCCTTTGGTTCCACAATCTACCTGAATTAGCTAGCATGTGAGTTACTGATGTTTCTCTTTCTTTACTCTTTATACTAGTTCACGACTGTGATTGTTTTTCTGTTTTGTTTTGTTTCGATTTGTTTTTGTGAAGAATGATAATCAGGAACTGAAACAAATAATGCCAGTCCACAATTCTCATGCCATCTGCCCGAATAACTTGAATGGAGTTCCTCTTACGTAAGTTCTGGTGTTTGCATTCAAGTGTTGCAATGTTGCTATGATTTTGAATCATTGCCAATCATTCATTTCCATTAGTATTTGTTTAAACCTTAACATTTTCTTGCACATATTGATTTATTTCTGATGTTTTCATAAAAATGCAATACTAACCTGACTCTTTTTGATATATTGAAGGCCTCTTGATCTTTGTGATGCAAGTACATCAAGCCCAGATGTTCCACCCCTTGGATATCAAGGGTCTCATACTAGTGGTTTAGCAATTTCAAATCAGGGATCTGTGGCACCTTTACTTCCTACTTCTGGTCCAAATTCCATGCTCCAAGGATCTTCTGGTACGATCCTTGGCAATAGCTTGCCATCATCATCAGCTTCGCTCAATGCTTCTAATAGGTACGTCTCATTAGATAGCTTGAAATCATCATCCACTATCATTCTATTTTCTCATGATAACCTTGATGTGTTATCACATTTTTTTCAGGGATGGTCAGAGATATGGTGTGCCAAGACCACCGTCCTTACCGATAGATGAACAGCAAAGAATGCACCACTATAATCAAATGCTCTCTGGTAGAAACATCCAGCACTCCAGCTTGTCTGTTCCTGGGTCTTTGCCAGGAACTGATCGTGGTGTTCGTATGCTACCTGGTGGGAATGGTATGGGTATGATGTGTGGGATGAATAGAGGCATGCCAATGCCTCGGCCAGGATTTCAGGGAATAGGTTCACCGGCTATGCTGAACATGGTTTCCTCTGGAAGTATGCTTTCCTCCAGTGGGGCTGGGATGCCAAGCCCTGTGAATATGCACAATGGAGCTGTTTCTGGTCAAGGGAACTCGATGATGAGACCGCGCGAGGCTTTGCATATGATGCGGGTGAGTGCTTAAACTTTTGTCAGAAATAAAATTGCTTCCACTAATATTCTTTTCTGTTCCATTATATATTCTTGATTAGGTAGGAGCAAATATTATTAAAGTGAAGCAGAATGAAACAACATTCAAAGCTTTGGAGGACATATCTAACTCTCTGAGGACATATATAGTTCTGTAACTCATTTAAGGAGAGAAACCATTTTCAATGTGATTGGTTTTGGAACAATGTAAGTTGCATTGACATCCACTAATTAAATATAAAAGATCTCCAAGAAATCCAGCCTATCCATGGTGAGTGGCCTGACCCATTATATGACATCAAGGTAAAGCTTTTCAATGACAGCATAAAAATAATCTGCACCTTTAGTTTATTACTCAGCACCTCGACCTCTGGGATGATAATATGTGCCACTTTTAGACAAATGATCTGGCGTTGTTAGCTTTTACTTTAAACATTGATTTGGATGAATCATAAAAAAAAACATTGATTTGGATTAAGGTAAGTTGTTAATATTAGTAGCCCTTATAAAAAAAATATTAGTGGCTCTCAAACATTACTGAATTAGTATCTTAAAATTGTTATCTGACGTTGCAAATCTGCACATCCCATTTTCTAGTGGAAACCACTGCATTGACTACACACTACTAGTTTCAATTTCCTGATTATAGTATTTATTTGGTGTTATAGCCTGGTCAGAATCCTGAGGATCAGAGGCAGATAATGATGCAAGAGCTTCAGATGCAGGTCACACAAGGGAACAGCCAAGGCGTTCCCCCTTTCAACGGGCTTAGCACTGGGTTCTCGAATCAGACAGTCCCTCCACCCGTTCAAACATTTCCAGTCCAACACCAGCAGCAACATCAGATGCCCTCACAACAGTCCCATGTGCTCAGCAACCCTCACCATCCTCATCTTCAAGGCAGTAACCATGCTACTACCCCACAGCAGCAGGCTTACATGCTTCGGCTTGCTAAAGAGAGGCAGCTCCAGCAACGGATGATTCATCATCATCAGCAGCAGCAGCAGCAGCACCAGTTTGCTGCCTCCAACGCTTCGATGCCTCATGCCCAACCACAATCCCAGCATCCTATATCATCTTCTTTACAAAGTAATTCCCAGATTCAGCAACAGGCATCTTCTCAGCCAGTATCACTGCCCTCTCCAAACTCCCAGCACCCCCAAACATCATCTTCTTCTGCAATGAATCCCATCTCTTCACAACCACAACAGAAACAACATCACCTGCCGCCTCACGGGCTTGGTCGCAATCCTCAAGCTGGGGGTAGCAGCTTGCCAAATCAGATGCAGAAGCAGCGGCAGCGGCAGCAGCAGCCGCAACAGCTTCAACAGCCTGGCAGGCACCATCCTCAACAACGGCAACAATCACAGTCACAGTCACAGCATCAGGCTAAACTTATGAAGGGAATCGGCAGAGGGAACACGATTATGCATCAGAACCTCCCCAGTGACCCCTCCCATGTGAATGGCCTTTCTACGACTCCAGGAAACCAAGTTGCTGAGAAAGGGGAGCAGGTCATGCATCTGATGCAAGGCAGCTTATTTTCTGGCTCAGGATCAAACCCTGCTCAACCGGGTAAATCATTGGTGCCTCCTCAACCCTCAAACCAGTGCTTACCGCAACCAAAACTATTTTCTCGTTCACCACCCCCTTCATCGAAGCAACTTCCACAGATGCCTTCTCTTCCAGATAACAGTAATCAAGGCCAGGTCCCACCAGTTCCTTCTGGTCATACACTACTGGCAGCCCAACAACCCGTTCTTCCATTGGGTATGGCTTCTTCCCAGCAGCAGCAGCCACAGCCACATCAAAGGCAGGTGGGTCAATCGCAACAGTCCGTTCAGAGATTGCTTCAACAGAATCGTCAAATGAACTCTGACCTGCCGATGCAGTCCCCAGTTGATCAAGTTCAAGTTAATCAGCATCCTGTGAACAATGCGTTTCAAATGGGCACAAGCATGACACAGCCTCAATGCTGTACGGAATCGACCAGTGTCATTCCTGTTCTTTCCTCTGCAAGTGCCCCTCCTCAGTGGAAAGCATCTGAGCCATTGTATGAATCGGGTACGCCAAATTCAGCCGGTCACTTGGCTGCCATCGGAAGCTCACCTTTACCAAGTATGGTGGGAACTGAGCCAATGCCCTCGCCGAGCCAAGGGTTAACCCAGAGGCAGTTCTCAGGCAACATACCAATTCATGGACACAATGCCGGGACGCACTGGCAGCCACAGCCGCAACAACCACTGCCACCCCAACAACCACCCCAACAGCAGCAACAGCCACCCCAGCAACCACAGCTGCAACAACAGCAACCTCAGCAGCAGCTGCCACGGCAGCCGCAGCAGCAACAGCTTCTGCAAGCAGGGCAAGGCAGTGTGTATGCCAGGCCCACCAACTCTGGACCAGGGTGAAGCACCAGGCAGGTTCAGCAGTTCTTGAAGCAGTGGGTCCATTCTGGCTTGGGTCAGCATGTCTGTGTAACAGCAGTGTACAGGTAAGGACTGAGTTCTGTGATGCCCACATATTTGTACTAGTAGGCTAATGAAAAGATGATATAAGATGATACAGTGACAAAATCGCGGAGTTATCTTATACGTGAGTCTCATAATCTGGGCATCAGATGGTTAATTTGGTGGGACTCCAGTTATTGTCGTTGATTTGATGGAAAATATGAAACTAACAGAGGCATGTGGTTCTGTGCAGATGGAAGCTTGTCATTCCAAAGCGGTGTTACCAGATGGGGAGATGTGTAAGGTGCAATGTGCAGGTTCCAAAAGAGTTGGGAGAGATCAATTGGGAGAATTGTCTTTCTGTACCTAATTATTCTTCCTTGTACATTACTGATCTCGGCAGTGGGAGATATAGAGGAGATAGATAGGGATAGAGGATTATGTGTACAGGGGTCTCATCCCTTCTCTTTGACCCCCTTCAATTGTTTTTGTATAGGGTAGGGAAGGGGTTGGTCATTCCTTTTTTTTTTTTTTTTTCTCCCCATAGGTGGTCCGTGTATTATTTTTGTTTTGGATTAAGCTGTTAATGTACAAAGGCTATCATTTTAATCGGCAAAGCCGTTTGGCATTTTGTAAATGCAAGTTATCTAATTCTTTTCTAGCCTAGGACACGGAATAAACATTATGCTTGTTCCATGGTATGGTATCATTGGAGTCCGTCTAGAGCTACATTCAATTCTTACATTCAGTGCTGGGGCCCACATGGAGGTCGTGTTGGACAATCCAACCATACATTGACTTGTCATTCCATGAAGATCATCATCATCAAAAATCAGTTCGTGCGGCCTTGTTAATAATATAAAAAATTGACCTAAAGGTATGGTTTAATTGGATGGTCTGGATTTTTTAAATTGAAGTCAAATTTTCACGAGGTTATGAATGTAAATGAACTGATTTTTTGGGAGGATGGTAACATAGTATGGGCAACTCGCGGTGGGGTTGGAATGTCCAACTTGATCTCTTCGTGGGTTCGAGTCTCGACCACCGGGTGTAAGAAATGATTGTAGCTCTAGACGGATTCTATCCTTGGAATTTTTGACATACCTCTCCAAAGAGTCCCGAGTTTGATGACCCCTTGGGAGTTCCGAGTTTGAAGTCCCCATCCCACAATGTCAGGTGGAGTACGCTTTAGGGCCAACTGATGTTTGGTCCACTTCTCGATGGATCTACACATCAAAAATCAGTTTAATAGGTGATTCTTAGCCTTTGGATTTAGCATTTTAATAGCATAAATTTTAGCTGTTGGATTTGAGCTTTAGATGCTAATATTTTACTGTTAGAAATCATCGACCAAGCTGATATTTGGTATGTAGGACCACCAAGAGGTGGACCAAACGTCCATAAGGTCAGTGGGCCCTAAAGTGAACTTCATACGGCATTTTTGAGAGGGGGAGACTTCAAATTTTGAAATCCTTGGGATAGCAAATATTTTCTCCTTCTCCAAGTAATCTTTGAAATTTGACATACCTCACATTTTGAAATTACAGACAGACCTCCCTAGTTCACTATACAACTGTCATTGACCCAAATTGACTAACCAATTTTTCATGTGTTTATGAAGTGATTTTGACTTAAGATACCATAGCTTAAAGCAAAGCTTATCATCGGGTTTTCAAGAAATAAAAATAAAATATCAATAATTAGATCTTGCTATTTTGGCCATTTACCAACATTATATGTTTAGTCGGAGTGTAGTCCATCATTGGTGACTAACCTGTTGGAATCCCATGGCCGGCCGACCACCACAGCCATCCATTTTGAGGTTAGGGGTCAGCCAAAACCCACTCATGTTCTTACGATCCAAGGTTGAAGACACGGGTTCTTTCATATTTTCAAAAAATATCAGTTAGTGGAATGTATCTCTTCAATTTCAAAATGTGAGGAATATGTCAAATTGCAAAGATTACTTGAGGGGGTATGTCAAACATTTCCTTTTAATAAAAGAGTTCGATAGAAGTGGATGGAGTCATATGGCTGTTAAATTTACTCAAAACCAGTTTATATATGGGTAGGGCCGTCTCGATGCAAGTTGAAGCCTAAGGTGAAAACTCCATACAAGGCATTTTTTATATGTAATATATTACCAACTATTCATGATAATCAAAAGCTACTGAAAAAATTTAGATGCAGAGGACTCCCGTAGTCCCATTGAAATCTACGCAGAGGACTCTCGCGGCCCTATATAAATCATTTTTGGGGTTTAATGATTGCGTGGATGTTCAACCCACCTATTGGTGGATAAAAACAATAAAAATCAGCTTGATTGATGATTTCTAGCCATTGGATTTACTACCCAAAAAACATGCTTGAATCCAATGGCTAGAAGAAATTCTAAAAAGTACTAAAATCTAAGGCTAGATATAATCAATCAAGTTAATTTTTGGTTTATATGTCCAACAAGGGGTAGGCCAAACATCCATGCGGGTTAATGGGCTGGGGCCTTCTCTCACTTGGGCCCACCCAGGGCCTAAGGCCACCCCTTTAATGGCAGAAAAGGAAAAAATGTAACAAGGTAGAGCGTAGAGGTATAGCAATTTTTGTTACTCTTCGCTGTCCTCTGGGCTCACGGAATGCATGTATGTTAGACCACCCCCTGGTGGATATACACACCAAAAATCACATTGATAGGTAATCTCTAGCCATTAGATTTCAGTACAAGGCGTGATTCTAGCCATTGGATTCAACAAATATTTTGGATATTAAATCCTACTGCTAAAAATCATCAAACAAGCCTGGTCGAAAAGAGTGAAAACTCAGGGGGCTTGCACTAATATAGGAGAAATATTAAGGGGGTTTTGTAATTTACAAAATAATCCAAAAAAGAAACACTTGGCCGAAGGATACTCATAAAGAAGAATATTAAGGGCATCTTCGTCTTTTCAACATCCCTAGATTAAGAATCAACATCCATCATCTTCTCAGTTACTCTGCTCAATAAGGATCAGCTTCTTCGTTTGCTTAGATCTGTTGCAGAGAAAGAAGAGCTTCTCCGAACTGTAATTCTCTTTCCGTACTTTCCGTACTTTCATCTTCTATCTTTCTCTCTTCTGTATGTCTATTCTCTACTTGAACGTGGTTTCTTCAGAATTTCGAATGACCCCAAAAAATTGATTATTTCCATGGTTCGGGAAAATGGGTTTTTGATTATACGTTTTTTCCAGATCTGGGTCGTTCGTATTTCCTCTTTGTTCTTCCAAAAAGCAGGTTTTTTGTCTTTTTGATTCTAAACACGGGCGTGGGACAGTGGGAGTGGCTGTTTTTCAATTTTTTTTTTTTATTCTTTCCTCATCGAATAGGAAGCGACCCGTTTGATTTTTCTTTTCGGATTTTAATTCGAGGGGGGGTACTAAGATCTGTATTTAGCAATGAAGCAATGCAATTACTATGGGTTCATTATTAGTTTCAAATAATATCAGATTGGAAATTGGCTCGATTGGAAAGACCTGTTTGGGTAAATTGGCTAACGAAATATTTTTTTCCTGTAAAAATGGCGATCCAAACTGGTCCAAAAATTTGCAGCTATTTGATACTTTGTTGTATTGAACAATCTTTTGTTCTGATTGTAGAATCTGTCCATCTTTACTGGAAGGATGGGAAGTGAAAGAGAGTAATATGGACAGCGAAGTTCAACGCTCTGTCTCTTTACGGGTAAACCGTAGAGCAGACCGGATTAATCAAATCCATCAAACTAATGGTAAAAAGGATGTCATTTTTTTCCCCTTTCTTCTTGTGGGTTTTTGGTCTTGACTTGTGAGGTCCAAATATGTAAGTGAGCTCAGTGGTGGATGCAGATGTTGAAGATGGCGTATTTTCTCCCTCTGGGAGGGTGTTGCAAGATTATCCAATGAAGATTGTTTGGAAGAGGGGTTTTATACGTTTATTTCTTGTAGCTGGCATCTTGTGGATGTTGCTCATTCTCACTGTGTTATTATTTCACGTCTGGTCTTGCCAATCTTCTATAAATTTCTTTTCAGGTATTGTGGAAAGTGTGAGACTACTCGGGTGAAATTTATTTTGGTTATTATCTGAATGTGTATATAAGTTTATACGTGTTCCAATTTATTTTTTTATGGTTCTTGGCATTTGCAGAGATGGGATACTCAAAATGTTAGACATGATAAAGGACAAATACTTATGGAGTAGTTAGATTTCACACTAAAATGTTTGAATTCAAGCTTCTTTTAGATTGGTCATGCTTTAATTCTTTTCTTTCTTTTGCTTAATTTCATCAATCCCTTGCAGTTACTATAGCATCATTTAGACAATAAACAAAACAAACACCCCTGAAGAGGAAAAAGAAGGCATCTAGTTATGAACATCCTGATAGTACTTCTGTCATCTAGGAACCTCATCTATAAGAAGCCAGTGAAAGTTTTCAATCCTCCAGTCATCTTTCCGTTACATGAGATTGTCCTCTCTATGGGCATTGAAGATTAACACAATTCTTAGATAATACCTTGGAGGTTCAATTGAGTTGCAGCCACAGTTTCTTAAGTAGAGATGATGGGTGGTCCTATTTTTTTTGTTTGATAACTGAAGATATGTTTGTTGAAAGGGGAAAACCAAATAAATTTACAAAAAGAGAGGGAGTGAAGAATATGGCTGGTCTTTATTTTGAATCCAACTTTCTTCCATTAGGTGGGTCCACTGCAAACCCCTGTTCCTTTCTGGCCTTTATGTGCAATGATATGTTCATTTATGTAAGGTGGAGCAATATAAAACTATTGGTTACTCTACTCTCATGCATTATCAAATGTAACACGATGACAAAGAGACACAATGTAACACGATGACAAAGAGACAACTAAATATAAAGCCCCTTTAATCTCACACTTTTATGTTCTGAAAGCATGAAAAAGAGCTGAAAATGTTTAAATATATTATATTAAGTTGAACCGATAATGTAAATTGATAGTATAGCTTAAATTTAGAGGAAACAAAAAAATATAAGAAAGCACGAACTGGCATAACTCTTACATGAGAAGCTGAATTTGAAGCTTCATTGGCAGACTTTATGTGGGAAAATCCAGCATAGGGCTCCCTTTACATGGGTACAATCTACAATCTCCAAGACTCCAATACCCTGTGCAAGATATACTTTTGATTTCTAGGGGATCAGTTTCTGATACACATGCACGGATTTTAATGCTATAACCTGGTGTACTTCAGTTCTCTCTTGATCCAGCCAGGCCTTCACAATGTCTTTACTTACACCACCTCCATTAAACCACATGTCTTTAAATGTCTGTCACGATGGGTGCGTCTCGACTGTTTTGTCTCAGTTTCGTCCTAGTCTCATCAACTGACATATTAATTTAGTAGCATATCGGCCATCTTGTCTTGGTCTTTGGTGCTGTTTGAGTCGCACACCAAACTAAGATTTTAATCCATGGTAAAATGGGTTTTATAGACTCGCGATCTCTACACAGTGGACAACTTTGATGTCCCAAATTAGAGCAAGGAGGGTTCTAGATTGAGTTAATTTCCTGAAATTTTCCTATACTAGCCATCATTCAAAAGGAGATCCATAGTACCATAAGTTGGTCAACCATATATACTTCACAATTTTCAAATTTTTTTCTTTCACAAAACTATCTTTTTTTAGCTGCAAGGACTAAACATTAATATTCACTTATTTTTTTGCCTGTAGATAACATATGCTATAAAATGGCCTTATTTCAAAATCATCATGATGTGCCCCGAGCTATCATATCCTCTTATTTTTTCAAGTGATTGTCTCCATTTCCTACGCGCCAGAAGGGAATTCTTGTGTATGCATATAAAAGTTAAGGTCTATCATTGTGGTAGCGTTATGATTATTATACCCATGTTGGTTATTGCTTGTTTAAGAGCACTTTCACAACTTTGCCAGTCTTCAAGTTTTGCTTGGTTTACTTTTCAAGAGGAATAGTTAAAGGCCTTTGGATAGTTATGCATGCCAGCAATCTGAACCATCCATTAATGACCTATCTTATCAAGTAACTAACATCCAAGAGGTGTATTAATTAGATGATCTGGATTGACAATAGGAGTATGGATGGCTACTAGCTGACTGGGCCAATTACTAAATGAAGACTTACTGCAACTTTTCTCAGATTTCCTTTTTTTCGAAGTCTGAACTCATTGTATGAAATGGTCCTATAATTTTTTGCTTCATGTGCAGCTATTTGTAATAAAGACAGCAAGGTATTTATCGTGTTGGACACGATGGGACTTGTACCAAAACCACAACACCGTAAGATTATGCCACCATTTAACCTTTTTCACTCTAAAGTGTTTATCTTTGTAATATTAATTGTCAGTTAATATTGTTTTGTTGATAATGCAACTAGGTTGTTCAATTCCCGTTGTGGATGACCCAGATTCTGTAATCATTCCAAAGAGAAGAACTCCAGAAAAATTTGTTGATAATTTGTCCTATATTTTGGAGGATGATGCTGTAAATAATGGGTCTGAGACAGCCCCACTATTCGGAGGGCATCAAAGTTGGATTCAAAGGGAGAAGAGTTTTAAACTAAATTCAACTATGAAGGTAAACTAGACAGTAAATTGACATTCCACTTTTGAATTGCTTGAAAGTTCTTGTTCTTATTGCGTGTAATCTGCAAACTAACTGGTAAGGAAGGCTTAGTGTCAGTCTTGTGGAATCTAACTGTTTTCTTGCATTAAAATCCTTGCACTTAAGTTTAATATGTTATAGAGTATGCATCTTCTATCAAGATGAGTCTTTTTCAGAAGGTAATATCTTTGGATTAAAGCATAAATTTACTAGAGCCAAAGTCAATTCTGGCCATTACTTTTAGCATTTAGAAAATTAAATCATTTTGGTTTGTATAATATCACGTGGTTTGGGCCTTTGGACTGTTGGATGTAATTGGGACCTTGCACGATGGGTAATAACTGACACAGAAAGAGATCCATTGTGAAACGTCTCGGAAAAGACAATCAAACCAATTCTTTCAAGACGTGAGCAACGATCTGCTTCTTGAACCAGTACTTCTTACAATGTGACAATTAATTTTAACAATTTTTTTTGAGTGAGGGTGGATGCTAAATGAATCACCTCAATTGCTTTGTGCATTTGGTTTAGATGATAGAGGCACTTGGATGAGAGAAGAGTAGGAAGCAGAATCTTAAGGGCTGTGCTGTCAATGGGTAGGAAGCAATCATGATATTAGGTGATGTTCCTTGACTTGAGGAGGTATTCTTATGAGATATGGCTGAGGGTGATATCTTTTGATGCTAGGAGGCGGTCAAATAGAGAACTGTGGTTCTAATTCTTAAAAGGAAATTATTGGTTTGTTCAACAAAATTATGATTAGAGGATGAGAAACCTTTCCTAATAGGTGATTTGTCCTCTAATACTAGCTCAATCTGAGTGATCTTGTGATTTTTGTTCTCAAGTAAATTGGTTATGATACATAGGGGGCATTTTTTTGAGAGACTGTTAAATTGATGCAAGCGGTCTGTTCTTGTAATGTTTAGGGGTCCAAAATGTTACCATCTTTCCAGTATGTAAGGGGGCGTTTGGCAACACACAAAAAAGTTACTTCTTGACTTTTTTAAGCTAAAAAGTAAATAAGTTAGTTTGGATTTGACCCATGTTTTAATTTTCGGTAAGTTAAAATCTAACTTAAAAGTGTAGCTAATTTTTTTTGCATTCAACTTCTAAGTGAAGTTATTTCTCAAGAATAAAAACAACTCCCGATACTTTTCTTTCAAAAGAAAACAACTCCATCTCTCCCTCCCTCTCCCACTCCTCTTTCTGTCCCAAAAAACCCTAGCAAATCAAGAAGGTTCAGTTCAGGCCGGTTCGTGACCATCCACTGAGATTTCGTAGAAATTTCAGAGATTCTAGGGTCAGCTGTTTCGGTACTCCTAGTTTTCTTTGAAAAATTTCAGTTTGTTGCATTTGTAATGTGTATGATATATTCCCTATTTTTCTGGGTGAAAAGCCTAGTTTATAAGTAAAAAAAATAGAATCTTTGAAGAACAACTCTACATGATGAATCTTTGAAGCAACTTTCACCAAGTCCATGATGAAAACGTCCTTGAATCCAACAACTAAAATCACCGGGCAGGCTGGTTTTTTGTTTAGGTCGTGATGTAACAAGGTATACCTGAGATCTTTTCATTTGCGGAAGCGGCATATTTGGTAGTCACCGCTGCCATCTGGGCCCACTGACCGCATGGATGTTTAGCCCATACCTTAATAGACATTCATACCAAAAATCAGCTTGTTTAATGGTTTTTAGCCGTTGGTTTTAGTACTCAAAAAATGGTTGCATTCAACGGCTATAAGAACGCCTTAAAAAGTGCTAAAAAGTGTTAAAATCTAATGGTTATAGATTACCAATCAGGGTGATTTTCTAAAAAGTATTAAAAGCTTCCTTGTTCAATATCATTATATTGTCTAAATTGACTTTTTTTTGTCAAATCAATGCCAAACTGACTTTTTGGCTTTTTGGCTTATAAGTTAGTGTTTTGCCAAACTAGCTACTGACTTTTCTAGAAGTCAGAAGTCGACTAATAATTTTTACTATAAGTAGAAGTGCTTTTACTTCTTGTTCCCAAATGGCCCCTAAATGCCTCTGGTTCTATAGAGTAAGCAACTAATCTTTTTTTCAATGAAGTTGTTGAATGTTTTGGGTACCAAAGATTATACTTGATGTGGGAAAGATGATATTGTAGGTACAAAGCTAACCGGAACTGAACTAATAATACACACCATGTATTACATATTTTGCAGGTCTCATGTGTGAAAGAGATGTAAATGTTATGTATGAAAAGCTTCTTAAATGCAAGATGTACGCAGCACAGCTTTTAGCCCTTGGAGGATAACCCTCCAAGCCCTTCCAAAGACTTAATAGAAGAAAGAATTAAGAATTTATGAAAAGCTTCTTAAATGCAAGATGTACGCAGCGCAGCTTTTAGCCCTTGGAGGATAACCCTCCAAGACCTTCCAAAGACTTAATAGAAGAAAGAATTAAGAATTTAAGTCTAGAGTGCAACTTAGCCAGCTCTGAAACCAAGTGGACCCTGCTATGATTCAACTGACACACTTTCAATTGGGCATTCTGACACTAATAACAAATAGCCTCCTGAATGATCTGGACTGTTAAGTTAGTGGATCATGTGTACAGTATGGGGGTTAAGTTCGCTTAGGATGATGACCTAGGTCCATCATATGTTTTCTCTATATAACATCAGCATACTAATTTGTGCGATTCTTGTTTATTGCTCCAAGTCTGGACTTGTTCACCAGGTTCTGTGGCTTTCAGGTGCACTGTGGTTTTATGCGGAATGGAGGGGCAGAGATGGACCCTGCAGATGTCAAATATGCCAAGAAATGTAGGTTTGTGGTTGCATCAGGCATTTTCGATGGGTATGATACACCCCACCAACCTTCAAATATAAGCCTCCGATCCCAAAAGCTCTTCTGCTTTCTTATGGTGGTGGATGAAATGTCTCTCAACTTCATTGAGAAAAATGTTACTGTTAGAGAAGATGGTGATGGGGGAAAGTGGGTTGGTATTTGGCGCCTTGTCGTACTACACCATCCACCCTACGACGAGCCAAGAAGGAACGGGAAGGTTCCCAAGATCTTAACCCACAGGCTGTTTCCGCTAGCACAGTACAGCATCTGGATTGATGGAAAAATGGAGCTTATAGTCGACCCCTTGCTTATTCTAGAAAGGTGGGTTGGTGGGATCTTGCTGGTCTTATATTGAGATAAATTGACTAATGCTTTTGTGACTAATATAATGACTAATGGCCATGGGTTCCCCACATGGATTAGTTAAGGGTTAATTTTTTGTGATGTTCTTCTAAGCATGGATATCAACCTCATCAAAAATAGCAAGTACTGACATTTCTAGCCTTGTGAAAAGTGCATTACAAGTTGAAATGTTCTAAACTGTCCATTTTTACCGTTAAACTTTAGCTCCGCGTTTCACGGGGTTAGAACTTTTGCACCTCTCTCTCTCACCACACGTTCGAGAGCTGATTTTTGGTGAGGATAACCTTGGACATCATCCTCACTCAAAATCAACCTATGCTGAAAATTTCTAACCATGTCAAATGTGGACTAAAATGTTTGTGGTGAAGTAAATGGTCCAGAATTTTTCAATTTCCAATCCACTTTTTATAGGGCTAGACATATCAGAAATGGGCTGACTCATCTTCATTTGGTCCCACAATAGACATTCAATCTATCAACTTCCCGCAGAACTGTTACCTTATTTTTTGACAGTTCAAAAGTGCAATAGTTTTGATGGCTAGGATCATCAGGTCAATTTTCGGCTTCAGAAGCTTTCATTGGTGGGACCAATTGAATGGGGGCCCCATCCTGCATGTGCATATGTTTATGCTAGTCCTGAGTGGTCTTGATAGAAAAACAAATAAACTGTACCATCTATGTAATTTGCAGATATTTATGGCGTGGAAAGCACACATTTGCCATTGCTCGTCACAAACACCATCAGAGTATATATGAGGAGGCAGATGCAATTAAAAGAAGGAAGCGATATGCTCGACCTCTTATTGATCTCCACATGAAAATATACCGTTACGAGGGAATGAAATTATGGAGTCCGAGTAAAAAGACCATCAGCGGTAAGAAAAAAGCAACTTCTCACAGATTTTTGTTTATGGATCTTTTTCTCATTTGGTCTGTAAGGTAGGATGAGACCAGACTGTTTGATTAAGCCCAGGGGTTCGGGACCTACTGAAAGTGGGGTCCAACCAAGGAGATCCTTTAGGCCATATCTGACAATCGGATGTCCCTAACCATTCTCACTAAAGTCACCTTTTCGGTGGTTGGAAAACAATAAAGAAAGTCTCCATCTTTGATGGTTATGGTCATCTGAGGAGGTTGACTTTTGAACACAAGTTCTTGGTGGGATCAATAGACTAGTGTGACCTAATCACCCTTGAATGTTTGTCATAATGCAAGTGTTAGTGTTATTTCATAATATTAATGGAAAAATGATATAATGCAGATGTGCCGGAGGGAGCCATTATCATAAGAGAACACACTGCATTGAACAACTTGTTTAGCTGTCTGTGGTTCAATGAGGTCAACCTCTTCACACCCAGAGACCAGCTGAGCTTCGGTTACGTCGTGTACAGATTAGGGGATTCATTCAAGTTCTTTATGTTTCCAAACTGCGAGTACAACTCGTTATTCGTGTTGCATAGACATACTAGGGAGCATTCTTCTGTTGTGGAGTGGGTGAAGTCTTTGGACGAGTTTAAAAGGAACAGCACCGGATTGAAAGAGAGTAGGGGGGGATTAGGCCTGTGGACTCCTTACCCTGGGAAGCTTGACTCAGTTGACATCCCACCTGTAGCAAGAACATCACAAGCAGGCTGAAGTTATAATCTAATGGGGTTTTCTTAATTATTTTTTGATCTCATTGAAGGATCATTCCTGTCCATTCTCAGGTTGTGTTCTCCTGCTCTCCACAAGAACTAGCTCCTAAATTTGAAAGAGAAAATCTGAGGTGTTAGTTATTATAACAGGTGTTTGCTTTTATTGATGACTGAAATCCAGCCCTCAATTTTGAATCCTGCAAAAAATTCGACTTTTAGTTCAAAAATACCCAACAAGTTTAGTCCTTGCCTGGTCTTGGAAAACTCCTGGGACAAAAGAAATATGTAACCGGTGGATGTTGTTACCATTTTTGCTCAGAAAGAGGGTGTTTGGTTACAAGTGAGTTGCTGCATATAACAAGGTACGGTATCATTTTGCATTTGGGTCAAATTTGATTTTAGGGATTGTGGATAATCTCATAAGCATTTTTATGTGTTTTTTCCCCCAAGGAAAACCCAAGATAGGATACAGTTTGAAAAAACAGATTTCCCATTGTTGGGAACCATCGAATGGTGGATCCCACATTCTTGTAGTGGGCACACATGCAAGCGAATTTTTTTGAAGCGGCAGGATTTTTGAAGCAGCGATCATGAGCCAATGATATACCAATGGTTACTTTTTAAAACCAAAGTCTAAAGCATGGGTATTTGTGGCGCATGATCATCGGGCACATGATCATGATCGCTGCTTCAAAAATCCCGCCGCTTCAAAAATTCTCCACATGCAACATGAATGTCGTTGCGAGCATGGGCGACTGGGCGTGGGGTTCTACAGCTATGCCTTCTGTGCAATGTGTTCAAGTCTACCTGATGTGTACCTTATTTATTCACTCCAAAAGTCAGCCCTCTAGTACTATAGGCCAGGCCAGTATTTAAATATTAAAATGCCCAACGATGTCCTTGTCCAGATAGTAAGTTAATATAAAATCACGTGAATGCATGCCGTTGGATATGGAAACAATTAAGTTATACATTTTTATTGATGTAATTCATTCACAAGTCAGCGGCTTTCGATTATGCGGTATGGTAATAAATTACCATCGGTGATACAACAATATATATACTCATAAGTTGGAAAGAAATCCTCAACGGATCATAAATGACTTCCATGGCAGAAGACCTGAGAACTCACATACTTGCAACGGAGGTAAGCCTGTCCAACACCTCTCTTTCTCTAAATTTTGTTGCAACACTGTTTTTCTTTATATTTTCATTTGTACAAAATCCTTGGGTTGTTCCGTTGGTTGCCTGAGATCGAATTACTTGTAGTTCTTGTGGTTGATTTACCGTGATCGAACTTATAGAGTTGGGTCCTAGCAGCTACATGGACCGGCTTCTGTAGTGCTTAGCAGAGGAATGGTCTCGATATTAGAGGTGTTTATATCGACGCACTCGGTTGATTTTGGGATGATCTATAGTTTTGAGTATTAGACGGTGTGATGATTATGTCCACAGTGCGGTTTCTAGCTTAGTGTGCCATTTGAGGAAGACTTTAAACAATGAATTTTTTATTTTTTTTATGGAAGAGAGGGGGTGAGAGTTATGGATCATTGCTCTCTATGCTTATGTAGTGGGGAATCAGTTGATCATTTGTTATTTACATTGTAGAAGCGCATGGATCATATGGATTGGATTTTTAGGGACTTTATTTTTTGCTTAGAGAGAAAAGGCTTTATGTCGCATTAGGAGAAGGATGTGGGTCTTAACTCCATTAGCGGTTATTTTGGGGATTATGGAGGGAGAGGAACAATAGGGTGTTTGAGAGTGTGACGATCAGTCTACTTAATTTATAAAGTCAAAATAAATCCTGTTTGGCATTTGATCGACCGGAAAGGACACTTTTGGGTTCAAGAAGTGTTCAGTGCATCAAGTTCCGAATCGTTCCTTCCTGCATCAAGTCAGGTCCAAGTTTGATGTCCCCTGCCAACTTCAAAGTTAGAAGTCCTCCCAAAATGCCAGGTAGAGTACGCTTTAGGGCCCACTTACCTTTTGGATGTTTGGTTCACTTCTTGATGGATCAACATATCAAAAATCAGTTTAATTGGTGATTTCTAGCCATTGGATTTTGTATATTAATAGCATAGTTTTTAGCCGTTGGGGTTGAACATTTTTTTTTTAGATGCTAATATATAACTGTTAGAAATCATCGATCCAGCTGATATTTGATACGTATAGGTCCACCAAGAGGTGGAACACACATCCATAAGGTCAGTGGGTCCTAAAGTGCGATCCCCATGCATGGCATTTGTGTGTGTGTGTGTGTGTGGGGTGGGGGGCGTCTCCGACTCATACATATTAGACTTTAATTAGGGGTGTCAGCTAGGATTAAGGTCAGGTACTTGTACCTAGAACCAAAATCTATTGTGCATACGATTCTGGTTTGGTTTCCAAAACAAGTGGTTTCAGAACCGGAACCAACAAATATCCGGTTCTCCTATGGGTATAGCCATACTGGTGCTCATATGTTAAATAAATAAAATTATTTTCACACTAAAGTTTAGAAAAAAAAAAAATTGCATCTTTAGCACTACGATATATGTCATCAGTTCGGGTTATATCGGTTTTTGATTTTGGTTTGCTTTGGGTACTAAACTACTAGTGTAACCAGAACCAGAACTTTTATATACTTCGATCGGTTCTAGGTACTATTTAGTTCCGGATCTTTCTATGTTCGGCTCCCAAATAGCAAGTCTGGTCCCATAACTGGGATAATCAGGACCAGTACGTTCCAATCGGCCGGGTGCCTATTGACACCCCTACAACTAAATCTATCTGGTCCATTTAATTAAATTCGGGTAATGGAAACTTTGTCTACCACGAGACCCAGACCCAATGAAGACACAAGCTTCTTTAGTCCCTTGTTATACAGAGTTTCATTCATAAGCTGATCATCTACACAGTACACACTATTAAGGCAATTGCCGAAGTGGCCGGGTCATTTTTTATCCAAAATTTTCCCCTCTTATCATCATACCTCATGGGCAAATGTGACTATTCTAACTTCGTTATTTAATTTTCTTGTTCTAACTGTGCTTTGAGTTGCTACAATTTAAATATTCGCCCTTCTAAAGTCTAAACTATCTTCCAAAACTGCTAGCTCTTTGGACTGAAACTTTCCTATTTTGCCACTTCTTCCAAAAAAGCCCGGCCCTTACAGTCACGTGTTAGTTTGCGTAATTAACTCCACAATAGATTGATTTTCGAAATTTTCACGAATGATAAAATAAATCCTGATAATTATCACATGAGCCTTTGGAATTTTATAAGAAGGATGAAGTATTACCTCGCTGTAGCTCTCTAAGTGTAAAGCCTTTCGTTGATTCACCCCTTTCTGTTTCTCCTAGAATATTTCAAAGAATTGATGGCCTTCTCCTTCTTATGTGGACGCCCCTTTAGGTTTTACTGTGCAAAACCCATGATTTGGAGAGAGAATACAAAAAGAATTAAAATCCTAAGTTGAATAGTATCCATGAACTAGATTAGAAAGGGTCGGGCTCAAGGGACCCCAATTTCTGACCCCCTTTTTTGACCCCCATCTTGGCGTACCAACATAGAAGATGAATCAATGGCTGATTTTTGGTGGGGATGATAACCACACCATATAAATCACCCCAACAAAAAATTAGCCCATTCTGATATTTCTAACCCCATCAAATGTGGTTTTGAAGTTACACAGTAAAAATGGATGGTCCATAATTCTTCAGCTTCTAAACCAGTCCATGAATATTAGAATGATTTGAATTTGTGTGAGGATGATCTCCTCACCATAGAGATCATCCTCACCAAAATCAGCCATTGATTCATCTTCTATGTGGGTACGCCAAGATGGGGGTCAAAAAAGGGGCCCTTGAGGACCCAATTAGAAAAACCCTTGAGTTTGCTTTTCCCACTCTCCCTTTATATAAAAAAACATCATATATATCTAAGCAGTTCCATATTCGGATCTGCTTTCCAAATATTGACCAGAACCAGACTTGCACCATTCTAAAGTTTTTTACATAGCACGTACATGTTAAGGATCCGATCAGGTCTCCAAGACCCACACCTGGACCCAAATCTAAACTGGGTTAGATTATCTGGATCCGAATCTGGCCTACATTGAACCAAAGAGATCACCCTCCTGTAGAGTGTTAATTAATGGGAATTGGGAATCCAACTCCCCATTGTACCTGACAGATCTGAAGCTAGGGTATGGGTACCATGATACTTCATCGAGAAGGTGAATCTAGCAATTCTTGTAGCTAATTTGGCCATTAAATTTTACAGAAAAGTGAGAGATTGAGAAAAAGAGAGAAGATAAATACACTAAACATCTGATCATGATATTACGCATTTGTACATCAAAAAACAAAAAAGATTACAAGAATACATGAAATCATGATAGAAAACTATAAGTATGGAATGGTATCCGTATATCGATCAGAGTGCGGTACAGTAGAGATTTGGTTTCAAACAAGGAAATTTGGAGGAAGGGTTGGACCAAAGTTTTCGAATTTCCAAACTACCATTAACACGAGATAGAGTAGAAGAATGACAAACAGGAAGAGGAGAGCAATTAACCCAAGAAGATAAATGGGGAGAGGTACTAAACAAGTCCGGAGAATGAAAGCAACTGATAAGAACCCGAAGCCGATCAACATGATCATCTTATGAATCCGAATGATTGTTGGAGTCGCCGGACTAAGAATCGAGTGGGAAGAAAGCCCCACTCCCAGGAAGAAAGTGAGGTAGACAAAGGTCATATAGAAAGTAAAGAGGATCGGCTTTCGAACATGATTTCCAGGAGTGTTGAGGATAAGCCCCACGGCCATGCTTCCCAAAAATATTGCCGCTTTTAGAACTTTCTCAGCAACTTCTGGGTTCTCGATCTCCGGCTGAGGCAGCGGTGGAATTGGAGGGTCATCCATCACAGGATCCGACGTCGGTTTCTCGGTGGTGGGCGGGTTTCCTATATCTTCTTTCATCGGACTATGGGTGACCAGCCGATGGTGCAACGTTATTGTCAATATTTCGGCGACGGAAGTTGGCTGGAGTATTGATTTCCAACTTCCAAGAGAGAAAGGAAGGAGTTATAATCTCAGCTTCGGTTAGTCAACATGGTTTAAACTTAAATAAGTGGGATTTTTTCTTCTCCTTCTCCGTAATCGGTATAAATAAGAGTGATGATATATCGGATTCGGCCGGACCTCCCCCGTTACATTACGTATCGTTTTAACGCTCAGAAAATAACGGCCGTTATTTTTCGGTTTTAACGATAATAATGACCGTTATTTTCTGAGAAAAGTTGTGAAAAACGCCCATTATTTTCCGCTTTTTTTTTTAATTGAAAATTTGAATTTCAAAAATAAATGTCGCCAATTTTCAAAACAATAAAAAATAATGGAAAATAACAGAAATAACGGGCATTTTTTTCACAAATTTTTCTGAAAATAACGGCCGTTATTTTCTGTTAATTTTCATTATATCAAAAATAACAACCGTTATTTTCTGAGTGTTAAAACGGTACATAACAGAACGGAGGAGGTCCATATCTGTTATAACGGCCGTTTTTAAAACCATGGTCCAGACCGTTAAATGGGTGCCTCATTTCCTACAAGGAGGTAGCCTGAAAATAAGACTGATTAAATATAACAATGTTTAAACGGTAACACACCAAGCCCGTTACATTAAAAACCATTTGATGCTTAAATAATGGCCGTTAAAACTGTTTCAACAGCCATTAAAATCTGGGAAATTTTGTGAAAAAAAAAACCGCCGTTATTTCCGTTAAATTCCATTTTTTCAATTTTGAAAATTTGAAATTTAAATTTCAGCACCATTATGTTTTCCTGTTAAAATCCGATCAAATTCCAATTTTTTTTTTCATTGTTGCCCCTGTCCGTTACGATCCGTTTTAACGGCAACGCCCCCAGTATAACCCGTTATACCGTTAGAACGGCCTTGTTAAACCTTAGTTAAAATCCTCCAAACAATCTGTTCCATATGCTACTGCTTATCGAAGAAGTGGCCCACCGTTACTTTGAACAGTATAGTGTGCATTTAGGATTATTAACCCAGTTCAAAGATATAGTACCTCAATCAGATGAGCAAGACTCGCCTGACCACCCACAATATAAGCCACGTGGAAATTTATTAGAGGACAGCGACCGTATAGATGTTTGGCCAATCCCTAGGTGGACATACAAACCCAAAATCAACCTGATCAGTGATTTCTAAGCGTTACGTAAGTTGAAGTCATTTTCGTTGGTTGATTTTAACCATAGGAATTTGAGCATTATTTACCATTATTTCTATATAAAGATCCAACGGTTTGGAATCAATCAGATAATTATTTTGTGGAATAAAAAAAGGAAGGTCCGCGGAATCTATTGAAAATTCTCACGTAATACGTGACGCATGGTACGCGCAAAAGTTAAGTAGCAGAGTAGTAGAGTGCATTTAGCTTGACGATCAAGTTACAGCACAGGGTGGGCAACGCCAGAATGTTGAAATTTTTCGTTGCCAACTCGTTGCTGAGCAGGAGAGAGAAATTTCACGATTGGGGACCACCATCACTAATTAAAAGGGAAAAGAATTGGTCATTTAATCTAACGGTGTTTAAGCCTCGGACACCTTAAAATATTATATATATAGTAATTTTGAATCAATTGGTCATTGAATCTGATAAAACTTATTGAAGCAATTTTTTTATTTTTTTATTCCCTTCCGGTCTCCTTGAGGGCTACTCGTTGGACACTTGTACCAAGTTCAAAAGTGGTCCATCCAAAAATTGGATTATCTGCTAAGAAGGAACCTTTCTAGAACCCAAATCAAATGACATTTTATGAATAAAAAATTAGTTTTTATTGGACCAACTGAAACTAAAGTAGTTTCGTCCACTACTGAAACTTGAAACCATGCTCCTGAGAGGGTCAGAAAAAAGGGGGCGGCTTAGCCTGAACCCTAAAAAATTAGGTAAGTGATTCTTTATTTGGAGACAATTCAAAGAAAGTAAGGTTTCTCTGGTGCTTGACTTTGTTGCATGAGACAAAATTAAAAACTGTAAAAATAGTTTAAAAGAGGACAGAGAATTTATTTCTTTTTTAGTTGGAGTTGTTCTTTAGGTTGTCCCAACATTTTTTTTTCTGGCGTAAAACAAACAAAACTCTCTTGCCAACAAGACTTCAAACTTTTTTTTTGGATAGTTAAGCCTGTTTTTAAAGAGATCAGTAACTTGGTGAATGCGGGTTTTGAACCCAGATCTATGGTATCATCACCCACAAATTTTACCAATAGAGCAAGCTGGCACCTTCAAGGCTTCGAACCTAAACACCATATTTGAAAAATAACAACTCTTCATTTCTAGAGAGACACTACCCTAACTGTAGATGGAGGCCTTTATACTCATGATGGTATCCTTCTTCTCTTTTGAAAATCCTTCTATTTCTTTCCCACAAAAATCCCAAGATAACCGCAAATGGTGTCATCTTCCGTAAGACCTTTCCCCTTTCAAATAGCTTGATCTTTGGCCAATTGCCCAACAACTCCCCTATCTTCTCTAGCATCATCCAAGAAATACCCACATGCCCCTGAAAGTATAACCATATTTGTGTAGCAAAATCACAATGCAAAAGAAGATGACTTGTATTTTCTTCATTAGACTTACACATGGTACAGAAATTTATCAAAACCCACTTTCGAGCAATCAAATTTTTCATAGTGAGTATTTTGTTAAGAGAGGAGGTCCATACAAAGAAACGAATTTTGGAGGGCATTTTAGCTTTCCAAAATTTTGAGCTTAGATGCGAAAGTAGTTGTGAGGTAGTGGTACTGGATAAGGTATCATAGAATGATCTCACCGAGAAACACTCAAATTTGGAATGAACCCAACATTTTTAAATGGTCCATTTGCAACGTTATATGACAATGACCGTTACAAAAGGTATCATCATTTTATAAATTAAAAAAAACACCTTGAGTTGATTTGGAGAAAAAGTTTGGATCCGGAGAAGATTATTTTAGAAAGGGTTCAAATCAGGGATGACAACCATTTTGGAGTACCTACATAAAAGACGAATCAATAATAGATTCGTCACCATATAGATCAACTTTACAAAAAATCAGCCCATTCTGAAATTTCTAATCCCATCAAATGTGGTTTTCAAGTTACACGGTAAATATAGATGGCCCATAAATTGAAATTTTGTGAGGATAACCATAGAGATCATCCTCACCAAAAATCAGCCATTGATTCATCTTCTATGTGGGTATGCCAAATGGTTGTCAAATATGGTTGTCCCTCGATCCTGATTCCTGACCCAGAAAAAAATTAATAAGGCATTGGTTTACTATTTTGTTAAGTTGTACGAGGAAGAAAAATGCATTTCCTTTGAGACGAGATTGTTGAGATATTTGGTGTAGTTTATTTTTACATGTATTTTTTTATTTTTCTTTTTGTAATTGTTTAGGCTTTTGATAGTCTTTTTCATCCGGTGAAGGTCTCTATCTAATAAAAAACTTTGATTATGGTAAAAAGTTATTTTTTTTTTTCAAATTAACGGCAATTATCTTTGTAATGACTCTAAGCCGCAACTATTTTATCCTTTGCAGTTGTTGCCTTATGGACCTTAACTATTTTATCCTTTGCAGTTTGTGTCGTGGACCATGGATCTCTTGAATCCAATGGTCAATAGCCTCAATAGTTTACTCTTTTTTTTTTGTTCTGTTCTCCAACGGGTAGCATTTTCCTTTTTTAAAAATCCGATCCGTTTATTTTTTATTGGAAAAAGATGTAACAACGCATACCCGAGATTTTATCAAATGTGGAAGCACATATTTTTTATTCCCCGCTGCCATCTGGGCCCACTGATTGCATGGATGTTTAGCTATCCCTTGGTGGATATAGACACCAAAGAAACACCTTGATTAGTAATTTCTAACCATTAGATTTTATTACTTTTTAAGGTGTACGTGATTATAGGGGTTGGATTCAACCAATTTTTTGAGTACTAAAAGTAACAGCTAAAATTAATCATCCAACAAGTTGATTTTTGGTATGAATGTCCACTAAGGGGTGGGCTAAACATCCAAGTTGGTCAGTAGGCCTAGATGGTAGCGGTGAGTAACAGAAATGCGCTTCCGCATTTGAAAAAGTCTCAATGCAGGGGTGGTGGATTTCTTGTTAAGCAATCTTTCTTCATGTATTAAGTGCACCACCCAACGAACCCATATCTAATTGATTGAGCATCAATGGTTAGTAATATCAAAGTCATACAGATAAAGCATAAGAGAGTGTAAATGAATGCCACACAGATATATGGTGACAAATTTACCCTCGTGATTTTTCCTGTTGGCGCATGAAAACATGCCATGTGGCTGTGGCACTCTTTGTGAGTTCATTGACCCATGATGATTTGCCCATGCACCCCTTAACGACCTCAGTCTCTAGACGTTGGATTCCAGAAATTTTCATGGGATGATTTCTAGTAGTTGGACTCGAGTAAATGGTTAGATGGCTAGAGATTGCCAATCAAGCAGACTTGTGGTGCGGCCCGGCCGCTTATGAACCACTTGGTCACTTCTTAGATGGGCCACAGGACAAAGATCATATCAATAATCTTAACTTGCAAAAACTTTTGATGGTTGAAAAAATGGTATATCAATTCAATGGTTTGGATCGACTCATAGTTGGGCCACGTATACTGTTGGTGAGCTAAGAATTAATCTACAATAAATAGCATACCCACTTTGCATTGTTCGTCATCTCCTTGGTCAATATGTTGACCAATACAGCTCAAGGGATGCCCGAAGTCAGCTGATACCTGATTTATGTAATTTTTTAATGTGATATTTTGATTTTGCACATTGAATTACGGCATGCTGAGTCAGATCCGGGTCATATTTAAGTAGTTCCATATTAAGATCTACTTTCCAAATATTGACCCGAACCGGATCCACACCATTTTAAGGATCCAATCAAGTCCAAGACCTACACTTGGATCAAACTGAGTGTCCCGACCCGAATCTAAAGTGCGCACGTCAGGACCGTCAGGTTATCTGGATCCGAATCTGAAGTGCAGGGTCTAGGTCCATCTTTTAGATCCGGTAATAATTAGATGGATATGGGTGGGTTGGTTCTGGATATACTGGTCTCCGACACATTGACGCTTCTACCCTTTTGTGTATGGTGGAGATAATCCAACAATCCTATTGTAGCTACTTTGGCCATTAAATTTTACAGAAAAGAGATAAATTGAGAATTCGAAGGAGATGAGATAAATCTACTATCAAACAAAAAGATTACAGGAATACATGAACTCAAAGAAAACTATTAAGTATGGAAGTGTATATATCCGCGCGTATATCAGTAAACTCAGGAATAAAAAATAGCCTGTAAAGTGCGGTATTCTATAGAAATTTGATTTCAAGCACGGAAATCTGGAAAAGGGGTTCGATCAAATTTCCAAACTACCATTAGCACAAGATAGATTAGAACAATGGCAAACAGGAAGAGGAGAATGGTTAACCCAAGAAGATAAATGGGGAGAACGAAACAAGTCCGGAGAATGAAAGCAACTGATATGGATCCGAAACCGATCAACAGGACCTTCTTATGAATCCAAATGATTGTTGGAGTCGCTGGACTAAGAATCGAGTGTGAAGAAAGACCCACTCCCAGGAAGAAAGTGAGGTAGACAAAGGTCATATAGAAAGTATAGAGAATCGGCTTTCGAACATGATTTCCAGGAGTGTTGATTATAAGCCCCACGGCCATGCCGGCCAAAAATATTCCCGCTCCTAGAACTTTCCCAATAACACGTTCGTCGTCTGGGTTCTCGATCTCCGGCTGAGTTGGTGGTGGAATAGGAGGGTCATCCATCACAGGATCCGACGATTCCGACGCTGGTTTCTCGGTGGTCGACGGGTATCCTACATCTTCGTTCATGGAACTAGGGTGGGGATCAGACGATGGTGCAACGTTATTGTCAATATTCCGGCGACGGAAGAGAGAAAGGAAAGAAGAGAAAAGCCAGAACACGTTTTTTTTTTGTCAATAATTGATCTCTGCTTCGGCTGGTCAACATGGTTTTTATAGAGTAAAACTTTGATGACTGGGCTACTAAGGGGAGGGGAGGGGAGGGGAGGGTCACAAATAATAATTAAAGAGAAGAAAGAAATCAAAACTATTTAATTTAATTTGGACATTAAAATAAGTCATTTTTAAGTTGAGAGAGAGTGGGACATTAAAATAAGTCTACTTAATACTTTCCCAATTTTTGATGAGTAGCTTTCTCAATGGGTGTAAAACACTTTCCCAATGGATGTTGTACGCTTTCCTTTTTAGCTTTCTCAATGGGTGTAAAACACTTTCCCAATGGATGTTGTACGCTTTCCTTTTTACAGACAATATAAGGACCTTGGTGAAAATAGCTTGTCTTGGGTGAGATAACCCGGAACTATCCTAATTGGCGGGCCCGATCCTGATCCAGATCCAGATCCAGATCGGCGATCCAAAGCGGGATTAGCCCAGACTCCGAACCATGCTACTAACTCATTCATCATTATAGTCGTGTGCTCGGCCGTAGATTCCAAGAATTCAACGGTGGTTGATAGTGCTGAGTTGGCATTCACTTTTTGCTAACGGTCAACCACCGTTGGATTCGTGAAATCCACGGCCAAGCACAAGACTCCCGAGAGGGATCCTCTGCCTGAACCATTCTCCAAACAATCTAAACTTATATGACTCTGCTTATCGAAGAGGTGTCAAACCGTTTGAACAGTATGGATCAATCAGCTGTCATGGTGTGGGGGTTAGGATCTATTAATGAGGATTATTAACCCAGTTCTGTTATATAATTCTTCAATCACACTCTTTTGGGAAAAAGGTCAAGCTCAGGGTACACCTAATTTCACACAAAAAATCGTCGGGGGCCAATATATAAAATAGAAGTTTTGGAATGGGATGATTTTGGGCGAGGATGGTCTCCATGGTGAGGAGAGCACCCTCACAAAAATTCAAATCATAGCATGATTTTCTGTTCCGTAGGGGTGATCCATGTGGTGAAGAGACCATCCTTACCAAAATCAGCCATTGATTTATGTTTCATGTGTGAAAATGGGTGTCCGCTGAGCCTGACCCGATGGGAAACAGAAAAAGGTCGGCCAAATCTATTGAAAATTCTCGAGTAAAACTTCTGTCACATCAAAGTTGCAAATCGCACAATCACAGCCAATGAGTTCTCGGCACGTACACCTTAAAGAAAGCACATGATACGTTGCAAAGTACTTGTGCACGTGCCGAGAACTCATTGGCTTGTGATTGTGTGATTTACAGTTTGTTGTGATAGAAGTTTTACTCAAAATTCTCATGACGCATGGTACGTCTAGAACATGACTAGGAGGAGTGCATTTAGCTGCACGATCCAAATATATTGAAAATTCTGACGTCATACAATGACGCATGGTACGTCTAGAGGACAAGTCGGAGAGTGCATTTAGCTGCCCCGTCACGGAAAAATCTATGATACCCACTTCTGTATCAAACTTTTGATGCAAGACGTCCATCAATTTGTCACGTGGTAGACTCTTTCGGGCCCACTGCCTCCATAAATGTTTTACCCACATCTTGGTTGACCTACATACCGAAAATCAGTGTGAATAGTGATTCCTAGACATTGGACTTGAGCACTTTTAGATCATGGGCTTGGAACCTTGATAAAGTTTCTAGAAATATTTAATGTTATTTCTTATAGCAGTTGAATGCAACCATTTTTCCATTGGAATGTCAAGCCGGGCATTATTTTCGAAATAACGTAACGGGGTTGAGGTACGTGTTACTATTTTTTTTTTAAAAGTCCAAGAGGATATATATATTTCCATTGGAATGTCAAGCCGGGCATTATTTTCGAAATAACATAACGGGGTTGAGGTACGTGTTACTATTTCTTTTTTTTTTTTAAAAAGTCCAAGAGGATATATATATAAAAAGAAGAGAGATCGAGGAGATCTTGAAAGTATAAAGAGGATAGCACTATTAAGGCTAAAGCAAAAACAACAAACCAGAACCAGAACAAGAACAAGAACAAGAACAAGAACAAGAACAAGAACGGCCCCCGACCCTACTTCATCAATAAAGTATCAAACTTGAAAATCATGTCACTATAGAAGGTGCCCCCTTAACTAGGTGAAGATGCTTCCCCAACTAAGAAGAGGAGCCTTTATACTAATGATGACATCTTGGATAGAGTTTTCTTCTCCTCTGAAGACCCTCCTATTCCTCTCTCACCAAATGCCCCATATGACAGCAAACGGGATCATCCTCCATAAAATTCTTCTCCTAGCTGAGAGATCCACCATGGGCCATCCTCTCAATTCTTCACCTATCGACCCCGGCATAACCCAATGTAGGCCCACTTGCGTCAAAAAATACGACCAAATCTATGTAGCCAAATCGTAATGTAAGAGAAGACGTGTTGTATTTTCCCCACTAAACTTACACAAAGCACAATAATTTACCAAAATCTATTTCCTAGCAATCAAATTGTTGCAAGTGAGTAGTTTATTCAAAGAGGACGTCCAAGCAAAGAATCAGATTTTTGATGGGACATGAGCTTTCTAGATATTTGGACATGTGTAGAGATGAGAAGTGTTGATGTGTTATTGTTATAGCTCCATTATTTTTGTTATAACGTATTTTAAACCATGGGTTACCCTTACCCTCTCTTCCACGTGTTAGGAGATGTGAGGATGTTGAAGAGAATGGGCGAGGCAAGCTGAAATGTAATTCCTCCAAATATAATAAGACATTTCTTTTCTAAATACAATGACACCGTGTTGTTTTGAGGAAGGCAATTTGGGACAATTTGTGGCGTAGTGTGATCTCAGGGAAGTACAGTGATAGTATAGCAAGTTGGGTTAGTAGTATGCCTAGAGGTCCTCATGGGTGCGGGGTTTGGAGAGATCATGAAGGGATTGTCGAAGTTTGAGGAAGAAGTTGTTTTCAAGGTGGGTAAAGGTAATAGAGTGCTGTTTTGGAAAAATTCTTGGTGCTCTAAGGTTGGAGTCTGTATTTCACGACCTTTATACTATCTCTAGTAAGAAATTGGTCTCTATTTACGAGATGCAGGCTGTAGATTTACCGACTTGGGATTTTGTCTTGTTGCGGGACATTAATGATGGGGATGTATTTCACGACCTTTATACTATCTCTAGTAAGAAATTGGTCTCTATTTACGAGATGCAGGCTGTAGATTTACCGACTTGGGATTTTGTCTTTTTGCGGGACATTAATGATGGGGGGAAACGTCATGTATTGCAAATCTCCTTGTTTGAGTGGGGGATACACCCTCTCTTAGCCAGGTGTAAGATATTAGATGGTGGAACCATGACAGCAAAGGTAAATTTTCTGTGTACTCTTTTTATGAGGCATTAAAGATAGTGAGGCAATAGAGTTCCCTGTGGCTAAGGTGTGGGGCAACATAGCTCCCTCCAAAGTTCATTTTCTGACATGGTGCCTGGTCCGTGGTAGAGTCCAGACTATAGATTTCTTACGGAGCAAAGGTATCGGGGTGATTGACCATTGTCCCATGTGCTTGGAGAGTGGGGAATCCAGTGATCACCTCTTCCTCCATTGTAAAGTGGCATAGGTGATATGGTCAGAGTTTTGTAGAGATTTTGGTTTCAGTTGGACTGCTCCTTCAACGATAATTTGTTTTTAGCTTGACATTGCAGACTTTTGGTGGCCTTCCGAAGAGGTTGTGGGCTCTAACTCTATTGGCTATCTTGTGGGGGTATTTGGAAAGAACGCAATAGTAGGGTTTTCGACGGTAGACGTTCTTCCAGAAAAACCTCTTGATGGAAATTAAAAGTTTTGTTTATATTTGGGTCAAATTGTGTGTGTGTGTGTGTTTTACACCTTGAGATCCATGTATAACCAATAGATGTGCTTATCATATGGTAACAGTGTGTTTGGCCGCAGGAATAAGAGACATATATTCATGGTTTGAGTGTCTCCTCATTCTTGAGAAGTGGAGAATTGTTTTCTTTTTAGGAACACACTTGATCACAACATACGTCTAACGGGCAGCATCTTGCAGATAGTATACCCCTTATCCTTTATTTCCTGCAAGACAAACAGTAAATGAGCTCTTATCCTCGACCAGGAAACAGTTACACCTGCAGCCAACGATGAAGGTTCCAACTTATCCTAGTCAAAACAAAGGTGAGTACTTTAGGTTCTAACTTGCCAACTTAGCTAATTTATCAGAAAGTATTGTTACAGTGCCATCAGCTACTACACTGCAAACTGACAACCTTATTTTTACTCACTATAATGCTCCTACCAGGACTACCATGTTCAAGCTAGGAGATTTGAGGATCGAATAATAATCTGATCCGATTATCACAACCATCCAATCTATAGAATTTTAATTTTTCGGACCTCACTCGTGTTATTTTCCTGAATGTCCAAAAGAATGAATGGAATCATCCTATTCCGACGATCTTTGCCATAAAAAAAAAATAATAAACATTATTGACAAATATACATCCAGATTTTTAAAACGTTTGTAGTCTTACGATTAAAAACTCAAAAACGAGAATCATGTATCACAAGAGAAATGCCATCCAACTTTGAATAGCTTACGCATTATGAAACCCGGAAAACATTTGGTTTCTTATTTTCACGCTGTTGATCTCTGTTTTCCATCAGAATCAAGAGTTCCCTTTCTCATCATGGCTACAAACTCCTCATAATTGATCTTGCCATCCTACATTACAGAATCCATATAAGGAAACTTCGAACACAGCTCAATGAGGTCGTAGTGAGAAGATAAATAAGGATGATTATGAAATAAAGAAACGGCACTCACTTTGTCCAAATCGACGTCATTGATGACTTCGTCTATATTGGCTTCGTCCACCATTCCGTGTACAGTCATAGCTTGTTTCAATTCATCCCTTGTAATAAACCTGTTGACGACAAGAGCAAAAAAACATAGATATTTCTCTTACACAAAAACATATATATATATAAACAAGATGTTGAAGTTGAAACTGTGTTCAGAAACATACTGACTGATTATGAACTTGGCTGAATTGACTCATTCTGGTAGGGGCCCAAAATGAGTTCAAAATTAAAACCAGAAGATCAGTTTCTGAATGAAGTGTCAGCTTTTAATTCTAACAGTAGTTTGAACAAAGCATTTTCAACACACAATTGGTAGAATTCCAGCAATCCAGACTGTTTAATTGATGGGTCATACCCCGGTACTTCACCTGATATATGATCCTACTGTCCAATCAACTCCTGCTTTTGGACAGGCAATTGATCAATCCTCAGTCGGACTGGGCAGGATCAAACAACGGTGCAATTTTTTGGGTTATGGCCCCACCATTTAGACACTTTGGATGGATGGGTATGTGCCACTGTGGACCCAATTGGACGGTCACTCTGAATAAGACTCACGCAGGATTGCATCCCATCAATTATCAGCTACTATCATTATATGTTTTAAAGAAAAAATTCAGATCTCTTATAGAGAACAGAAACAGAATACTAACCCACTCCCATCCTTGTCGAAGTACTGAAAAGCTTTGGACAAGTTTTCTTCTTTCTCTAACCTATGCCGATGCATAGTAGCAGTGATGAACTCGATGTAATCAATACTTCCACTCCTGTCAACATCAGCCTGACAACAAACCATTCAAAAGTTCAACAGGTCATAATACTAATCATCAACAACAGTATAGTAATAGAGTATCTTCTTACTGCATCCATCAACTGCTTAATTTCAGGTTCAGTAATCTTTGATCCCAGTCTAGACAGTCCAGTCTTCAGCTCTTCAAAGGTAATTGTACCACTTCCATCAGTGTCCATGTTCTTGAACATTTGTTGCAAACCCTTGATTTCTTCCTCTGTAAGATTTTCTGCTATGACCTTACAAAAATAGTAAAGGCAAAATTAGTATCAGAAATACTATGTCACATACATGTGGGTATGAGTATCAGAATACAAACAGGTATGGAGCGCTGCACTCAATGGACCACTGTATACACCCTGAGGACAGTTTAATAACAGTTTAGTAGGACACGTGGTGAGACAGGAATGCGACCCACCTTTGAAAGTCCCAACTAGAAAATTTCTTAGGCCAAAAATAAAAGTGATCCTATTATGCTAATGATCTGATCACCAAAAGAAGTATTGCGAGGAAAAAATTCGAGAAGTATTGAATTGTATCTATGTAGTGTCGCAAATTAGAATCTGACATATGAGGCGCAGGTAATGTTGTGAAAAACTGAGAATCGACCACAACCAATTGCAGTAACAAAGAAGAGAAAACAATCGCACGCACAAGAACACATATTTATGTGGTTTGCTCCTAAGGGCTACGTCCATGGGTGATGACAATCGAGAGCTTCCATTATATGTGAATTGAAAATATAGAAAATAAAGTTAAACATTGGCTTATATATGAGTCCCAAACCATAGTCCCACTATATGTGGTGCCGTCCTGGTCACGGGAGTAGCCCCCCCCCAAGTTGGGTCAGAACCCTACGCGGGCCCAAGTACACTAATGATAGAATTCGGACACCCAATCCACATAAAACAGGTACTTGTTTAGAAAAACATATGCACCTACAGAACAATGTGATAATAATGAGAAGAGGAACTGACCTTAAAAGCGAGTTTCTTTAGCTTGTTCATTGCTCTGAATTGCTTCAACCTAATTAGAACAGCACTATCAATAGGCTTGTCAGATGCTTCACCATCTTTTTTGATCCATGGATGCTCTGTTTCATATATCATATAACAAAATTATGCTGATGTTTGATGGTTCCATGACTCTTATATTTCAAGGAAAATGTCTTTACATCCATGACAAAATATGTGGCCTGCATTGCACAACGTACATGTGGCCTACTGACTCATCTTTCAGACAGTTCTAAAACCCCTCTTGGATGAACCATAACCCAAATATCATACCATTTGGGTAATCCTAAACATCTGACGTTATGGACTTTTATATTCCAACTGATAACATATATCTTTTATGATGGTTAAGATAGTTCAATTGTTACGGTTTGGGGCAATGACCAATCCAAGAGGTGGCGCACTAATTGAAGGGCCAGAGGTGGCCCATGTATTGGACTTTGAAATAGAAGTTTGTACTCACCAAGGACTTGGGCAGCAGTAATTCGTTTCTTAGGGTCCCGTGTTAACATCTTCTTGATGAGATCCTTTGCAGCATCGGATATGTTAGGCCATGGTGCGCTTTTTAAGTCAAGGCGACCATCCATGATAGCATCAAAAATACCTTTCTCTGTCTCTGCAGTCAATTTATTAATCTGAGCATTGAATCAATTGATAGCAAGTTTATTTAGTGAAGTGCAAGTAATGGTTTCAGAAGCATGAAACCTAATGTTCCCATGAGCATAAATTCACTTAACAATGCACACGAGGTGCACAAGCAGATGGGTGGATCAAAAGAATGGTGGGTTCCCCCCATCCTGCATGTGTACCATGAGAAGCATTATGTTGTTGATAGACTCTTGTTATGGCCAACATGATGGATATTTCATATTTTTTTCTTTACAAAAACTACGGCTTTCTATTTAGCAAACCTAACTGATCTAAAAGGTAGATATTTTCCTCACCGGCCCAAAATGGAGGTACACCACTTAGAAGAAGATATAAGATGACCCCAGCACTCCAGACATCTATCTCCTTCCCATAACGCCGACTCAACACCTCTGGGGCCACATAATAAGCACTTCCTACAACGTCACTGTAAACTTTCCCTGGACAGTCATTTGCAAGCAATGTATTCATTAAAGAAGTTAAATAGACTGACAGTTACCTTGAACATGTCCACATTAAAGAGTAACTTTCAGAAGTATAACAAGCTCTATTGCTTGTTTTCTTTTCAACAAGAGAACAGAAATTAACAAGTTGGATTTTCCACTATAATATTTAAAAAACTTAGGTAGTAGTCATTCCCTTGTTTAAAATTTTTAATAAGCAATCAGTATTTTATTAGGGAGAAAAAAGGAAAAAAAAGGCTATGGAAGACAAGTTATCCAAGGGGATTCTAAGAGTCGATACAAACTTTACTGGCTTCAGCTTCTCCTACTTTGTGGAATTGTATCTTCATTTTCTAAGTTAAGTGGTGATGACGAACAACTGAAGAGAGTGAGACAATCTTGGTTTGGTTGTTGTGCACCAAAGCAATTTATTTACATACAACTAAATCACTGAATAAAATGTACAGGGACTACAAGAATGATCCAAGGCTTTCATTCAGTTACCAGAATTCCCAAAGAAGGGAAATATAGTATAAATAAATAAAAGGAAAAAATACATAAATGCTGAAAACTATCAATTTGCATTTGTTTCTAGCACTTCCCTCACCCTGTTTTCGACCACTTCCCATAGTGAAACCTGTCAGGTACCTCACAATCACTACCAGATGTCTCATCGGTGTAATAAGCTCTCATGATGTGGTCTACCACTAGGTATACTCACTTGACATAACCTGTGTTCAGAAACTTCCCAGATTGATTTTGTGAATGCGAATGTTGACTCTTGGTCTAATCCAAGAACTAGTTTACAAAACCTCATCAAATTTTGTAGGTATTAAAGGTTGATAGCTGGAAATTTTCTATCATTTTCTATAGATATTTCATTGACTTGTTTACCCGTCTGTTTTCTTCATTGACCTGGTCGAGTTGACTCATGCAGTTCTCTAATTCTTGCTCAATTACGAGTCTTCGAATATTGGAATATATAATCCACTCTAGAATTATCTATAAAAGATCTGTTCTCCACCTCAATTTTCCTAGTGGGCTAGAAGTTCCACATTTTCTTTATTTGGGTCCTAGCTTTATAGAACAGAGTAGCAAAAAATGACCTCAAAACCCAGAGGAACAATAATCCAGTGTAGTCACTGTAGTGGTATAACAAAAACACTTTTAAGTTTTTATAACTTGCAGAACTATTAAGGAATGCAAATCCAATCAAATAAAAAATGGAAAGATACATCCATCCTACGCAGAATTCAAACAATCTAATTTGAAAAAATTAGGAAATCGCAACCAAGACCCAAATTCAGGAGAACCCATTAGAAACTAACCTTCCTCAATGAATACTGAGAGTCCAAAATCCGTGGCTTTGAGAGGGGAATTCTCATCACGATTCACCAACAAGAAGTTCTCCGGCTTCAAGTCCCTATGTATCACCCCCATGAAATGGCACACATGAACCACATTCACAATTTGCCGACATATGGATGCGGCTGCCCGCTCTGAATAACTCCCCTTCGCAATAATCCGATCGAAAAGCTCTCCACCCGAACATAGTTCCATCACCAAATGTACATTCTGCCTGTCCTCATAAGCCCCCTTGAATTCAACAATATTGGGCTGCCCAGTAAGGTGCTGGAGAATCAAGACTTCTCTCTGAAGATCCTCGATCTCCTTCTTGTTTGTAAGCTTTCGCTTTGATACCGACTTACAGGCATACTTCAATCCAGTGGCCTTCTCGGTGCAGAGATAAGTAATCCCAAACTGCCCTCTACCCAATTCTCTATCAAGAGCATAAATTGAGCTTATATCACAAGTGGGTTTTCCTAGAATTGATCCAATCTGTGAAGATGAGGGGGTTTTGGATGGTCTTGAAGAAAAAGTTGATTTTGTTGGTGGTGGTGGTGGTGTTGGGTTTATCTGTTCTTGGGTTTTTTTGGTTTGTGGTTGATATTGATGAGGAGGAGAATTGTCTGAAGAGGAATAGATTGGGATATCTTGGGTTCTGGTGAAGCAGAGACCCATTTTAGTAGACGAGATTATGAGTTTTATGGGATTTCTCTTGATGGGTTTGGTTTTGTTGCAGGGAGGATTGAAGGTTTTAAGGGATGGAAGTTTTGATTTCTTTCTTTCTACTTCTCTTTGTGCTTTGTTTCTCTATTTGGATTGTTCTGGTTGCAGTTCATCACCTTTTCAGTTAAGTGATTTGCTTAGAGCAGAGAGAGAGAGAGGAGAGGTGTCGCCCTGTCCGAGTCGGTTTTCCCGATTCGAAGCGTGCTGTTAGGCTGCGCACTTTTCAGGTTACCGTTTAGTTTGATAATTTGATATTGATTTACTAGGAAATACCTACAATGCCCACAAGAATCGGAGATTTCACCAAAATAAATAAAGGGAATTTTTGACATACCCCCGTGTTATCTTTAAAATTTGACATACCCCCATGATTTGAAAAAGCTGACATACCCCCTATGACTCGGTCCACTGTCGTTTGACCAGTGTTGACCCGAGTTGACTACGAAATTTTGTATTAAAGGACGAAAGTGCCCTTGTCTTCAACTTTAGAGGGTTTGGGTTTAGGCCAAAACCCAAACTCCAAATCAAACATGAAAAGAGGAGATTAAAAGTAAAAATTAAAATCCATGTAGGTAAACTTGAGATTTTTTTTCTGATTTTTTGATGAATTAAATGAATATTGAAAAGAAAAAACTCAAACAAAATAGATAAAACTCATGAAGGAATATTTTAAAGTTGAGAGAACCCATCTTTCTAAAATCCACGTCTCAAAAGCTTAAAATATAAATTACTCTATCTTACTTTTCATTTATATTAATGAAATTTTACGCTTTTTTTTTTTTTTTTTAACGTTGGGTTTTAAATTATTGTCGGAGAGGTGGCCGGCTGGCCATTAGACTCTAGTGGGATGGTCGCCGGTGATGGGTGGCCAACCCATTAGAATCCCTTGGCTGGCCTTCCACCATAACCGTTTCGTGGGGTTTGGGTTTTTTCTCAAACCTTGTGTCCAAGGTTGAAGACAAGGGCATTTTTGCCATTTAGTAAAAAAATTGATAGTCAACTCGGATCAACACTGGTCAAATGACCGTGGACGGAGTCATAGGGGGGTATGTCAGCTTTTTCAAATTCTGGTGTGGGGGGTATGTCAAATTTTAAAGATAACATTGGGGGGTATGTCAAAAATTCCATAAATAAAAGGGTTTTCGTTAGGAAACCGGGTTGACCCATGCAAAATGCAAATCCCTCTGCCTTGTGGGGTCGTCCACCTTAGAGCCTCATAATGCAGAATTACCTCCATTAAACGACTGTACGTGATCGGGCTATTGGAAGGATTGTATTGGAGACGCATGGAATCATTTGACATTTGGCGTGTCTGATTGCACAAAATTTTCTGTGCTCATAAAAATTTTGTTCGGAAAATACACCTGATACGACTCTTTGGTTGCACCCGAGAGAATATGCAATCTTCAATTATGTGAGAAAAATAATGGTGGATTTTCATGGAAACGAAGAACGGAAATGAATTCCAGGCTTGGATGGGAAAATCTCATTTTCTCACGAAAATTTTCTAAATTTGGAATGGTTATCAAACAAGGGAAAATTATGCTTTCCCGAGAAAATGCGATTTTCCCAGGCAATCAAACACGAACACCCCCTTAGTTTATGCTTTCATTTTGTTGGTGAACAAAATCTTGGATCTTTAATGGTGAGGCCGGGGGCCTGCAAACAACAGAATAATTCTATCAACCTGATTAAATTTGTAGAATCCCATCATGAATTTGCGGACCGCAGTATCTCTAATTATCTGAACATAACCTAAGTATCTCCAATTAACTAAAACATAATTCAATGTTCATCTTTGGACCTTAGCAGGCCAACTGGGTTCAGTCGATGATGAACTCGGATGAATCAGACGAGTCCGTCCTAAAGTATTTTTAAGTAATTTCCAAGTCGATTCAACTCGGTGAGTTTCTTTTCTGTTAAGCAACTTAGCCGAGTTCTCGAACACTAATCCCATGTGGTACTTCAGGAACTCAATGCCATCCAATCTGATGCAAACTGTTAGGCCCCACATCCCATAATCATCCGGTTAGGACGGGAGGATGATGATGTGCAAAGTGCCATTTGTGCCACTAGCTAAAAGGGCGAACCGTTGAACAAATAAAAGTGGTACTATTATTTCTTTTTCTTTTAAATAACAAATAATTCCAACAAGCTCGAAGGCAGGCAGCCAAGCATTGAAGCATTCCCTCTTTAGTGAAAGGGAATGAGAGAAAAGTAAACAAAGAGAACAGATTCTTGCAATAACAACCACTCCTTTGAGAAATGCTCCCTTGGTTCACTTTAAAGCCGGGAATAATCGGTAGGGATACCCCCTCTTGAATATCTTGTTGCTCTCTTCTAAAGCTGTTCACCGGCCTATCCCTCTCAAAGATATTCAATATTTCTTTTAAAACGAACACTAATCCAGATTAATGTCAGTGTCATGACTCATAATACAGCTTAAACATCATAACCGTCCACATGGCAGGTGCACCAAGCTTATAGACACTACCAAGGAGATAAGAACCAGATGCCCATAATTTTTCCAAAAGCATAGGTTGACAGTAGATCATTCTCAGCACTGATGTCAGAGCTCGGCACCTCACTGACCTAGTTCGTGATCAACTGAGCCCCGAGTGAAAGCCAGTATCTGTTATCTGCCGAGGTAATACTGAGCTACTTGCACAAGTCCCCCATAGGGATCATCCGAAAGAACATTCCAAGAAATAAGTACTGGACACAACCTCAAATCTAAGAAGCATTGTCAGAAGAACCATACACAAAAAAGGCACTGTCAGACACTACCCTGGTCGAAAAGACTAACAACCATGCAAAAATGTAAATGTGATCATCCACAAAGAGTAACCATGCAAGCAGTTCTCCAATTGCCTCCTATTAAACACTTGTCAGTAGTTGCTACATTGTAGGCCACATCTTCATCAAGAGGTAAACCGCCTATGTAAGGATATCTCCCTATAGGTTAAGTGTTTGATTTCATTCATTTACTACATGCTGTAACTTTGCAGACTTGAGCGTTAGAGAATCTGTGTGGGTTTTGTTTTGCAAGTTCAAACGTAGTTTGAGCTATCCATCCAAGTCAGGATTACGTCTAGTCAAGTTGAAATGCTGTGAGAAGAGTAAACATATCAGACGACAAATATAGAGTCAACATACCATGGTTGTTATACATTAACAACCATGGTATGGAAAATACTTTGTATGGGAGGACACAAACAAACCATCCTTCTTTCCATACAATGCACATCGACAAGTACTCAGAACCGGTCATGCTATAGGTCTCAACGTTGGAGATCACCTAAGACAAAAATAGACTCCAATAGTTAACCCTAACCACTAACTCACCACATTCTTTCATGAGAAAATCCATAGATCAATGGTATTATAAGTTGATTTTATATTGAAGATCTCCTTAGTAAGACCCATTGAGGCGGGTCTGAAGACTGCTGCATCTTACCTCGTTATAAAATGAGCAGGGAGAAGGGCCATCTTCCCTTCCTCAAGCAACTACCCTTCCTATGGTATAGTTCCGTTAGCAACCACAACAGAGTATGCAAAAGGAATTAAAACCAAATAAATAAATAAATAAAAATTGAGAGTACCTTTCATTGAACCAAGGCGTATGGTCAGGATGACTTACAAATTTCTAATTGAAGCGTGATGCCTGGACATGAGACCCATTTTGATATCTCCAAAGAAGTTTGGCTTCGATCTATCAAAGTGCAGTGTGATGGCTTATATACACAAATGAACAATTGATCACCATGGGGTGATTAACTCTTGGATATCTATATCTCTCCTTCATAAAGAATTGAACTTCACTGTGCTACTTCCGATGTAATTTGATGATCAATTTCCTCGATCATCAAGTATATCTCCATTGATCGACAATGTGATCTGTCTCCGGCTAAGAACTCATGAATGACACCATCAATCTCAATTGTGCTACTTCCTGAGGACTTCTTGATCCCCATATCCATCATCATCTTCCTCACCCCCAGAGCTTCTTCAAGATTGCCGGACAAGGCATAAAGGTTCAGCAGAGCTATGTAACGACTCTCTTCATAAGGTTGTAGTTCCAGAAGGCACTTTGCGGCATGAATTCCTAGTTCATAATTTCGATGAGTAAGGCAACCACCTAGTAGAGCGCCCCATACATAGGTATCGGGTTCAAAGGGCATGTTCTCTATAATCACGCATGCCTCCTCAAGATGCCCACCGCGAGAGAGAACGTCCACCAGACAACCATAGTGTTCCACCCTCGGTTCAAGACCGAACACTCGAGTCATGCAATCAAAACAGCTGTAGGCATGATTAACCATTCCACCATGACTACATGCCATCAACAACCCAATAAAAGTAATCCTATCAGGCACCAAATCCAGCCTCATCATCTGTGAGAAAAGAGACAAAGCACTCGTCCCGCATCCATGGATCGCAAAACTAGTCAACATGGTGTTCCATGATTCTAAGTTCCTAGGTCCTTTCTCGACAAAAACTTTATAAGCAACATCCAGTCGCCCACATTTTGCATACATATGCACAAGGGAGTTAATTAACGTTGAAGTCACCTCAATATCATTACATCTATCTATGTAAGTGTGTACCCATTCTCCAAGAGACAAACAACCCAATTGAGAACATGCAGAGAGGACGCTTACTAGCGTGATATCGTTAGGCCTAAGCTTGGCAATTTGCATTTCTCGAAATAGTCGGATTGCCTCCTTAGGCATCCCGTTTTGGACGTACCCACTTAACATGGCATTCCACGCGACAACATCTCTTTTGGGCATTTCATCGAAAAGTTGACGAGCGTCTTCGACAGCGCCATTGTGAACATACCCCACAAACAATGTGGTTTGTAGTACCATGTCTTTCTCATCAATCTCATCGAACATCTGGCGTGCCGAGGCTAGCCGGCCACAAGCAGAGTAAAAGCCAACGAGAGCGCAGGCGAGGAATCGATCAGAACTGGATCCGCCTTTAACGATTTGGGCGTGGATGGCTTTGCCTTCTTCGACAGCCTGGATGAGGGCACAAGATTTTATGGCAGCAATGAGCGTAAATTTATCGGGCAAACGACCTAGGGTTAGGGTTTGATGGTAGAGGAGAAGAGCATTGATTGGCTTTTGAGTTTTGGAGAGTTGGTTCGTTGGGGGAAGTTTGGGAGGCTTTGTGTTCGTGATGCATGTGGCGGGAATTGCAACGGTCATACTGTTTTGTCAGGAAGTAACCGTTTTTTGGTTTTAACTATTTTAGAGAGACCGATAGAGAGAGAGAGAGATGGGAGTAAAACTTGGCTGACCGTTGGCAGACCGGCGACGGTCACTGACCACTCACAATAAGACCCGCGTGGCACATTTTTAGAGGACACTGACCGTATGGATGTTTGGCCAATCTCTAGGTGGAGTATAACTTCGCTTCAACTGATTTTTGCAGTAATAAATTGCTGAGGAATAGGAGTGTCGGTTCCAGTTCCAAACCAATATTTCCAGACACGATTAGAGATATTCAGGTATCTGGTCGGGTGGTGTATAGAAAATTTGCATGTCAGGAACCCAAACACCAACCCATTATCAGTCTAATTGGGTCCAAAAACAAAGATCCGGAACCCAATAATTCGGTTCGGATATGACTGCAACCAGGTGACTATTGAGAAATGCTTTAGGTCAGGATGGAGGCAACACAAGTGGAGGTAGGGTTAGAATTGTAATGGTAGGTCCCACCCAAGATGTGTGAATCTTGACCATTTGATTGATTCAATCCTCTTTGAAATGTCAAGAAAGGTTGACTGATACATCAACAATATGGGTCGGGCTCAGGAGACCAACATAAGTGAACTAATCAGTTCACTAATGATCTCAGCCATGGATCCCGAGAATCCAACGGTGGTTGAAAGTGCTGATCAGCTGACATTCACTTGATTCACTTTTTGCCAAAGAACAATTACCGTTGGTATTAAACAACCATTTACCCCAAAAGATTCAATACCAACCATTTACCCCAAAAGATCGACCTATTGGTGAAAAGAAAAATAACTATACATACTAATAAGTCGTCGGACCAACCCAACACATGCACAGGAACACAACATCCGCTAACATGCCCCCTCAGCGGGAATACACTCTACTGGAGACTTGAACCTGTGACCTTCCAGGCCTTAAGGCTCTGATACCAAATTAAAAACCATTTACCCCAACTTCTCCCTGGCTTACCCGATTGATGTGGTTTGCGAGTGATTGCGTGCATTATAAGGATTAGTCCTTCCTAGTCGGGTTTGGGACACTATACATCACCCAAAAATAAAAATAATAAGAGCACCATTATAGTATGAGTGATGATCACATGGGCCCAGGTCCATGGTGCCTATTGTTGGTAACTTCAGGTTTGGGACACTATACATCACCCAAAAATAAAAATAATAAGAGCACCATTATAGTATGAGTGATGATCACATGGGCCCAGGTCCATGGTGCCTATTGTTGGTAACTTTTGATTAGATACCAACTCAACTTGGACTGCACATTAGCTTTCTAATTTAAAATTAAAATATAATATTTTAATTATTTAAAATTATATTATATTACTTACCAAATAAATCAAAGATTCACTTACCAAAAAACCTTTCGTCTTCTAGAATCTAAACGACTTCTTTCTTCTCTCCTCTGTCTCAACATCTTTTTCTTTCTTCTCTTCTCTCCACCTCCCCCAATGTCTTCTTCTTTCTTCTCTATTCTGCAATTAGCCATGTCAGATTGATTATGGTAAATAAGTATATGGGTCCTTATCATTAGCAAAAAAATAAAAAAAATATATTAATGGTTCCAATTACAAAAAAACAACAAATATCATTGACGTCTCCCCTCACGTCCTTCAAGAGAAGTCACTACAAAATTAGTTTGCGCGTTGGCATCATGGTAGGAATGGCAAACAAGTCCACGAGAGATTTAGAGTCTTCTTCGCTATTCGAGCATAAATTACAAGAGGCTGGCAATATACGAATTCACTTATTGTGGTAAAATTTTACCCCGTGCATTGTGTGATCCAAAGGGCATCATGCAAATCAATAGCCATCCATGATTTGAAATGAGTATAGGATGTCGCCGATGGCCCTTGATTTGGTTGCCGTCCTTTGTGTCAAGCATTTCTGAGGCAAAATTTTCAGAAAATAAACGTGCACATACATTTGTGGGCAAATGCGCTGAGAATATCATCGATCCTGCACGCGCGAATGTGATTTTTTTTTTACACCCAATTCAAACAAATCCTTATTATCAATTCATATGTGATACCACTCATAAGAAATTTCACTGGTCCGTTCTTTTTAACTCAATATACCTAGAAAGGGGGGAGGGTTAATTAGGTATTTAAAATTAATTATACCTACACAGTGTTATTGGACGATGGTAAGAGAATAAAATTGCATGCTTTAGTTGTTTGATAAAAGATTATCACAACCGACTTAAATTGAATATACCTCCGTGGTATATTTTCTTTTCGTCATTTGATCTAATCAGAATAGATTGCGGAATACAAACAAACAATCACACAAGACAAGAGATTTTTACGTGGAAACCTTAGCCAAGAAAAAACCACGGGATCACGTCCAGACAAAAAGTATCACTAACTGAAAAGTTAAACGAAACAAAGGTTACCTATGCAGCATAGTTGTAAATACAGCTTCCAACCTTAGCCAAGGTCTACTGTCGATGCGTCTACGTCCTCTGAATCAACGTTACGAATCTACGCATGCCCTTCCAATCAAGAAGCCTTGTCCGCTTGTTCAGTTTGGTATACCCCAAACCTACCATTGATCGGCTCTTCTGATTTAATTCTCAACACTCCCGCCTTTGCAGAAGGTGAATGATTCAGTACACCCTGAACCATAAGTTGCTCAAATGGTATTGAGTCACACTGGTACACTCAGACTACTAGGTCGAATATAGAAGTGGAAGACCTAAGCTGAGAAAATGATCAAGCTCTTGGCTTTGATCAAGAAGAGAACAAGCTCACAAGATGTGAATGGAAAACAAGCTTCTTGCTCTTTGTATGGACACTCTAATAAATATAACATTTTCTTCTCTCTTTTGAAGATCGAGTCACTCTGTGTCTCTGTGTGTGTTTAGAGAAGACATATAATGGTTGTATATATAGAATTCCAAGACCCTGAGTCGTGTAGAACGTGGGATGATGGAACCATAAATTTTAGATCTGAATAAGACCAATTCTGTGCATGGTCCAATCGATTGGGCCATATCTAATCGATTGGGGATAACTATCCAATCGATTGGGCTCAATAAGATTTCTGTTCCGAAGGCACCAATCGATTACACAGTTCTCCAATCGATTTGACTCAGAAAAGTTTCTGTCTTGAAGGCTCCAATCGATTTCACAGAGTCTCCAATCGACTTGACTCAAATAAGTTTATGTCCCGAAGACTCCAATCGATTTCTCAGAGTCTCCAATCGATTGGGTTGAAATAAGTTTTAGCCTCGTAGTTTCCAATCAATTACACAGAGTCTCCAATCGATTGTGAATAAGTATCCAATCGATTGGACTATCCCATTAGTCAATTTAATTGACTTAGACTCGGATCAGTCCAATGACTAAGTTTGACCATTATATTTTGTTCATTTTAACCAACTCTATGGCCACTAAGTCACTTACCTTCCTAATCGAGCGTACACGATCGTTAACTGACAAATCGACAGTTACTCAGATGACTTCTATCGTCAACCGTCTGATTCTTGCTGTCTCTGTCTTTTAGTCTTCATGTAGTTGGCGAAGTATGCGTACTCACGACATCTCCACACTACACTAGTGCTCATAGGAACGGTTACAAAAATATTTTTATGTCAAACAGAATCTTTGTCAAATTGAATATGAAACTATTCCTTACATCACATCCTTCCATGATAAATCAAGAATGCCAAATATGTTCTTACAAGTGCAAGTTTGTGGGCATTTTTGTAGCAGTAAAAGTATGTAGTAGGCTAATCATCATTAATGATATGTCTGGTTTGTGCATAAAGGATTACGCGAGTGTATGAAATGCACGTACAAGCTTTTTAATGCGTTTGGTTCACACATTTAGACATGCAAAATAGAGAAACTCAGGTCTATCGCAGATGCATGTGATCCCCAACGTATCAAAAGATAAAGTGGACCCCACACGCATCAAGATGGTCCCCACGACTCAAATGTAGGTCCCACACACATAGATGTGGGTGTCACAAGGCTTGGGTTTGAAAGCAAAGCCACATGTGGGTTGAGATGCTCACCTCTATGTGTATTGAAGTTGTGGGGCTCACCTTGATGCATAAAGGACCCACCATAACTTTTAACGTATGGAAACCATATATTAGGTGTGTTATTAGTAAGTGTGTACAAATATACATGTATGCGTAACACTGAATTTCCCAACTTACTTGCCTAGATAGTTCAACTGATGAAAAGACAACCATCTACTGATGTACTGTTGCATGTCTATTGATCTGGATCATCCTATCAATGGGCCATGGCCAAAAGCTACACCAAGTATAACTAAATGTTGAGCAAGTCAAATCATCTCTCTTAAAATCCTTTGAAATAAATCAAGCAATTGATGGTGAATTTGCCATCCCAATTTTTTTGATAAAACATACTTGACAGACCATCAGTCCTTGGTACTTTGATTGCTCCTATCTAAAAGATAGTTTCTTTCACTTTTTCTATGTCCAAAGCCATGTGGTTTTATATGCACCTTGGTACAAGCTCAGATTTCTTCTAAACTATTAGGAGGCCTATGCCCACAGCACTCCTTGACAAAGCTTTTGTCAAAATTGGGTGTGAGTGGCTGAGATCCACCATCCATTTGGGGATAAGATCTTGGCCCTTCTTTATGAAGCCTAATGTTGTGTTATGTAGAGGCTGATGATGCTTGAAGCAATGTACATGAAGGCACGATTCTGCGGCCCAACTAATTTGGAAAACCCTAATTTTGTCTTGGGGTTATATATACCTTTGTTGGTGAGAGATGAGCATCTAATCTTGTACTGTGTGTATTTCTTTTGCCCTAGAGCATGGTGGAATCGGTGTGGATCCATGGACGTACCTCAATCTAGAGGGAACCGAGTAAACCTCTGTGTTGTGGTTTGTTTGTATTTTTTGTTTTATTGTTTGTTTATTGTTCTTTCTTCCCAACATATAAGAAGGGGGAGACAACTTCCTTGTTTTGTTATATAGACTAGTGAGTGCCCCGTGCCATCGGCGCTCCTCGACAAAGAATTTGCCAAAATCAAGTGAGTGGCAGAGATCCACCTTCCATTTGGGGAGGATTAGATCTTGGCCCTTCTTTGTTGATGCTTATAAGAGGAGGTATAAGTAGGGAGACAACCAATGTGTTTTGTTATATAGAATAGTAAATGGTCCATGCCTACGGCACTCTCCGACAAAAGCGTTTGCAAAAATTAGGTACCTTCGGCACTCAAACGGTATAACGGACTGGGGTGTTACCGTTTTTTCATTTATAACGGCCGTTATAACGGATTGTAACGCACAGAGGGAGAAATGAGAAAATAACAGAAATAACAAAAAATAACGGTGTTGAAATTTAAATTTTGAATAAATTGAGGTCAAACGAGGCGGATTGAGTGGCTGAAATCTAACCGTCCACTTTAGATCGATGAATTTGATCTCAACTACTCTTTATCTAACCGTCCACATTCGATGGATGGAGAAGATAAGAGAATACAACTGAGTTGTCTTGATATATGCGTGGGTGGCCCGTGCCCTTGGCACGTTCCGACAAAGTGTTTGTCAAAATCTAGTGGGAGTTAATCTCAGCCATCGATATGAAGCATAGTGGATCTCAGCCACTCATTATTGAAGCCATATAAGATAAGAGAGGTATAAGAAAACCATTAAATTTCCGTTAAATTCTATTTTTTTTAAAATTTTAAATTTAATAAATTCAAATTTTGAATTTCAGCACCACTTTTTTCCGTTAAAATCATTAAAATCTATTTTCATTTTGTCCCTGGCCGTTTTAACGGTAACACCCCTCTCGAGGCATAAAAAGTAGGGCTCCTGAGCCTGACCCTTGGGCTCTATGTAAATCCAACCCACTTCATTCCTTATATGTAGGTAAATAGTAGGAGACCCGTGCCCACGGCACTCATCGACAAAGCGTTTGTCAAAATTGGGTGTGAGTGGCTGAGATTTACTGTCAATTTGGTGTGATAAGATCCCGACCATCCTTTATGAAGTCGGATAAGAGGGGGAGACAACCGTCCTGTTTTATTATATAGATACTTTGTATTGCCTGCTGTGAATAAGTGCTCAATGAATGCTTCTCCAAATTTCTTCCATACTGTGGTTCAAGCAGAGCACTCTGTACCAAGCAATGATCACTATAATAGAGCTTTACAATATAGTTTGGTTAATTAGGCATGGACATCTAAAAAATTTCATGCCCAATTAGTATTGAACTACTGAAATAGACCAGTCCATTTTGGTACCCACCTACTGAAATAATGTTCATATATAAGGTAAGAGGGTACCGTTTGGAACTAAATCTTTAGGTTAGAACTATTTTGGTGCAAATGGCACCACAATACCTAGAAACTGAATAATATTTCGATACCCACCTACCAAAATTACGCTTACAAATATGGTAGGAGGGTGCTGTTTGGAACTAAATCTCAGGCCATAACCGCTTTGGTGCAAACGGCATCATAGTACTGAGAGATTGAATCCTATTTTGGTACCCACCTACTGAAATTACGTTTGACAATACGGTAGATGGGTGCCATTTGATATACATTAGCACTCATATATGTTTAGATCGAACGGTACCCTCTTATAGTTGGAGTGACCATTGTTCCGGTGGGAGGATATAGTTGTCTTTTTATTTATAGTTGAAGTGGGGGTGATAAGAGAAACTGACGGGGCAACGAAAATTTGCCAAAGAAATCTATATAACAAAACAGGGAAGTTGTCTCCCTACTTATCGGCTTCACAAAGGATGGCCGAGATCTTATCCCCCAAATAGACGGTGGATCTCAGCCACTCGCACCTGATTTTGGAAAATGCTTTGTCGAGGAGTGCCAAGGGCACGGGCCACCCCACTAGTATTAAACAATTCATGCACTACAATGTTGTACACGTGGCACATATGCAAGGATCTAAATTTGATAAGTCTAACTTGAGCTCCCAGGTCCCATTGAATGACCTCAATGACAACTATGGGCGCTGTATTGAAAATATAATTAATGACATGGAAAGTAATTAATTAGTTAAACATGCTTATTTTTCAATGACAGGTGAAATATTTGATATAAGGGTATTTTAGTAACACCCCCCCTGAAATATGAAAGTAATTTATAATACCCCTTTATACTTTTAAACTATAGGATTACCCCCCTTGACCTAATTTAACCATCATTTGACTAATATTAAAATATGACATGCATCATGCGCCTGTCAACGCACCTATGAAAAGACCATAATATTGCAATTATAATGCTAACGGCATGTGATTCAAGTCCTTTTTAACTCAGGTCAACCACTGTTAAATTAGGTCAAGGGGGGCAATCCTAATGTTTGAAAGTATAAAGGGGCCAGGGTATTACAAATTACTTTCATATTTCAGGGGGTGTTACTAAAATACCCTTGATATAATAATGGGTGAGTACCAAGAAGGGGGGCTTAATGAATTTTTTATTTTTTGGTTAAAAAAACATTTAATGAACTAACTGGTGTCCAGGACTTTTAGGCAACTAATTAGCGCAACGGTGAACATTGCGTGCATGCCTAAGTTTTAACTTTAATAATGAGTGAAACTTTATAACTGACGTCCCTCATCAATGTTAATGAGCCACGTGGCACACTCTCAGAGAACACTAGCCGTATAGATGTTTGGCCCCTCCCTGGATGGACTTGCATATCAAAATTCAACTCGATTAGTAATTTCTATCCAATGGATTAGTCTTTTCCATGGTTTATTTTTAACAGTGGATTTCAATCATTATTTGGGACACTTCAGATCCAAAGATTAGAAATCACTAATCAAGATGATTTTTAAGATGTAGACACCTAGGGATGGGAACATCCATACGGTCAGTAGTTTCTAAGAGTATACCACGTGGCTTACACTATTATCGGTCGTCATCATCGTCAAAGTTCTGCTCTTTATTAATGAAAAAGTACGGCGAAGGGATATTCAATCAATTATTTACTTGGTCAGAAAGGAACTCAGGAGTAGGGCACTAGGGCCTGCCCCAACCCCAGTTTTGGCTGTAGTAATATTATATATATCGTTAATTTGCAACAAGGTTGATTCTCTTTTACAAATCTCACATAAATACTGCCCAAAAATCAGTCTGATTAGTGATTTCTAGGCGTTGGATCTTTGTACCTCAAATACTGCTCAAATTCCACAGTTGAGATTAACCCATGAAAATAAGTCCAATCCAACGCCTACAAATCACTAATCAGGCTGACTTTTGGTTTGTAGGTCCACCTAGGGATTGGCCAAACATCTATACAGTCGAAGTCCTCTAAGTATGTGCCACGTGGTTCATTTTGTGTCCTGTAATAGGAGCCTGTCATTTTAGGGCGGTAACTGGAGTCCGACCCTTTAAAAATTATGGTGGGACTTACTATACAAATGAATTTGTTCTTACGTTAAAAGTAAAACTGACCCTTAAAATTTTATCTGACGCAAGAAGGGGAATTTGTATGAGAAATTACTATAGCCAAATGGGCTACTCACATGCTAATGGGTCCTACATGTCAAATGGGCTCACGTGTCACGTGATCAGCATATATATCATTTGATTTTCATATGCTAGGTGGGCTCCCACTTTCTCTGTGTTGCACCATCTTACAACTTTACAAATTTCAAGCAACACGTCTTTTTCGCGTGACTTGCAAATCACATCGCGGTCGAAGTCATGTGAACAAACCACAAGTCGTGGGACCTCGCGGTAAACAAACGCGCCCCTATTCGTTTAATAGCGGGCACACCACGCATTCAGCGACCATCGACGCCAGATTTGTTTACCGTGGAATCGTGAGACTTTGACTGCAAATGCGTGTTTGGAACGACCAAGTCTTGCGACAAAACGAGTTGCGTTTTGCCTTCAAAGTTGTATCGGGGCGGGGAAAACTGACTCTCACGGTCTCACCACTCCTACTCATCCTCATAAACTCAACAAGAGTAGCGCAAAGAAACTTGGCAAGCGGGAGCCATCTGGAATGTGGGGCCTACATGGAATTATTAATTATATGACACGTGTGAAATCACCTCGCATGTGGGGTCCACTTGGCTTATAGGGTATAGGCTCCACTTCATTTGATAGTTGATTAAATAACACGTGGGGCTACGTGGCATATGGAATTCACTTGATATTCGTTTATATGATTCATAGAACCCACATGGTTATGTATGACTCATAGTATGAGGCATTGATTGGGTGGGCACATCTAACATAGACCAATTTGATACACGTGTTGAGCCATGAATAAGCCATGTGTCTATTTTTAAAGTATTATGCATCAAGGTCAATATGTAGGCCCTGCTTGGTTCACAGCAAATTCAGTGAGATGCACTCACTTGCCGCAATTTTGGGATTGCAAGTGATTGGTTGGAGGCGTGCAAATGAACTGCCGTGCAAGTGGTTAACAAGCACTTGCAAACTCCTTTTTCCGAATGCAAGCAAGTGCATTGTGTTAGCTCAACATTTGTTTTTTCCGAAAAACAACAACAATAATAATAACAATAATCATTATTATTTATTATTATTATTATCATTTTTTTTATTTCTTCTTTTTTTTAGTTTTCTATTTTTTGATAGGGTCAGGATCGGGGGACAACCATTTGGCATACCCACATAGAAGATGAATCAATGGCTGCTTTCTATAGAGATCATCCTCACAAAAATTCAAATCATTCCAATATTCATAGACTGCTTTAGAAGTTGAAGAATTATGGACTATCGATTTTTACCGTGTAACTTGAAAACTACATTTGAGGGGGTTAGAAATTTCGGAATGTGCTGATTTTTTGTGGAAGTGATCTATATGGTGAGGAGATCATCCTCACCAAAAATCAGCCATTGATTCGTCTTCTATATGGTACACCAAAATAGTCGTCAAAAGTGGTTGTCCCCCGATCCTGACCCTTTTTGATATATCTGGTCGGGGTCCCTAACCCCAAGCTTTCCCCTCCAAAACAACAACAACAACAACAACAACAGCAATAATAATAATAATAATAATAATAATAATAATAATAATAATAATAATAATAATAACAATAATAATTATAATCAAGGTTTAGAAGGAGCCGTTATAACGGTATACCGGACTTAGGGCGTTATCTTTTTTTCCGTTATAAGGAATTTTAACACTCAGGGGCTAAAATAGAAAATAATGGGAAAAACAGAAAAAAAGGCGCTGAAATTCAAATTTCCAAAATGAAAATAACTGAAATAACGGCCGTTTTTTTCACAAATTTTTTCAGAAAATAACGGTCATCATTTTTGTTATAACGAAAAAATGAAAAATAACATCCGTTATAACGAAAATAACAGCCGTTATTTTTAAACATTTTAAAGGTACATAACGTAATGGAGAAGGTCTGAATCCGTTATAATGGCCGTTTTTAAACTATGATTATAATAACAATAATTATAATTATAATTAATAATAATAATAATAATGAAATAAAAATGATAACGATAATATTACAATAGTAATTTTATATTGTGCATTTTTTTTGTAAAATCAAAAAGTAAAATCATTGCATTCATTTGTGATGCCCGTGCAGACGGCACCTCTCGACGAAGCGTTTCTCAAAATTGGGTGTGAGTGTGAGTGGCCGAAGTTGGGGGATAAGATCTCGGCCCTTCTTTATGAAGCCTATAAGGGGGGAGACAACTTCCCTGTTTTGTTATATAGATGTATGTAATAAGTCCACAAAGCTAAGTCATGCCCCGTGTCAAGTACTCTACGTGACCACTCGATTGCACGACATCATATTACACAATGAATAACTTAGCGCACGTCATTGGATTCGCGGGAATTGAATTTTCAATAAACCAACAGAGTTTAGTATCTCTTTGATGTCCAAAAGACTAAAAATTCGGTCACACCCGGCTGTGAGCGAAGCCGGTCACAGCCCACAGTACGATCCACGTGGAATACTCTTAGTGGACACTGACCGTATGGATGTTTGGCCAGTCCCTCAGTGGACCTGCAAACCAAAAATAAACCTGATCGGTAATTTCTAAGGTTTGGATTGAAGTTGTTTTAACGGGTTGATTTCAACCGTAGGAATTTGAGCATTATTGAGCTTTATTTGGGTGCAAAGATCCAAAAGTTGTAAATCACTAAAATTGTCCCACGTGGTTCGTATTGTGGGCTGTGACCGGCTTTAGTCACATCCCGCTGTGACCGAAGTTTTACTTGTCTGCAGAGGTTTGGAACAAAACATTCGTGGGTCAGTGGCCCGAAAGAGTGTGCCACATAGCATTTGAGGGATTCCGTGTCAAAGATTTTTGCTGAAATTAGACGCCAGGCATCACCACGGAGATTCCCTGGTGATGCAAAGTGGAATTACCACTCAATGAAATTGAATTCTCAGCCGTGGATCCTGAGAATCCAACGGTGGTTAATAGTGCTGAGTTGGCATTCACTTTCGCAAAAGCGAAACCACCGTTGGATTCTCGGGATCCACAGCCGAGAACAAACGTAAACTCGTTGGTTCACTTTTCACGTTTGTTGGTCTTCTGATCCCAACCCGAAAAAAAAAACCATTTTAAGGAATATGGTAAGAGTGGGCCTTAAATCCACACCATCGGATTATTTATATATTTTTGGCTAGGAAACATGGTTGAGTGACTTGAGTCTAGACCGCAAGACCAGTGTGGCGCAGGCTGGCCTGCCGCTGCCACCCCTCGCACGTGGATGAAATTTGCCTGGGAGTGGGAGGGATTAAACATACGACCGAGGGAAGACACACAACAACCAACTCTGATCGAGCGTGTATTGTCCATTGGATCCTAAACTTTTTGAGACGCAGATAGTTTTTTATTTCGAACGGAAATGCCACAGCCCTTGGATTTAGCATTGGTGTAAATCTATGGACGACTGTACACAGCTTCCAATACGGACTACTGTGTTACAGTAGTCCTTTTGATGATTCTTTTGTCAAATCCGTTGGGCTGTATAGCCTCAAGAATCAAGATACTCGTGAGCGAGGTATAGTAAGGTCAGGAATGATCCTCCCTATATCACCCTCTCACACACTTTTGGCACAAACGTTGCACGTGCAGAAGTCTCCAGAATTAACCAGCACCTACCCGTCTGATCCATACAAAGAATCAAATAGATCAAAACGGTCAGTCATCGATGCATGATGAAATCTGATACACGTGACACATGCCATGGAGTTGGTCCGACGGATCACGGAGGTCCTAATGTATTGTAGAGGACTCCTTAATTTTCGGTGGAGGAAAGGAAAGTTCCCTCTACGGGAAGTTTGTTTTGATGTTCATGGTGTCTCGATTTTTGTCCCTCCCGAAATGCCACTTGGCACTCTTTCGGCCCTACTAAGAGCAAGCATGTCTGGCCCACTCCCAGATGGATTATCACGCCAAAAATCAGCGTGATTGATAATTTCTAGTCGATGAGCCACGTGGCATAGTATTTGAGGACTCTGACCGTATGGATGTTTTTTCAATCCCTAGTTGGACCTAAAAACAAAATTTCAGCTTGATTAGTGATTTCACCCCTTTGGATCTTTGTACCTCAAATAATGGTCAATAATGCTAAAATTCCTACGGTTAAAATCAACACATGAAAATGACTCCAATCCAACGCCTAGAAATCGCTAATTGAGTTGAATTTTAGTTTCTAGGTCCAACTAGGGATTGGACAAATATCCATACTGTCAGAGTCCTCTAATAGTTTGCCACGTGGCTCATTTTGTGCCATGTCATCAAAGTTTTACTCCCTCTACCAGTCTACCCCTTTGCCAACCGTCTTCGGCCGTGTCACTCAAGATGGATCAATGTCTGTCCATGCCGATCCGGACCACCCCGATCCAGAAAGGAATTGCTGAGATTCGTAGACCCCAAGTCCAGACTGTCGGATGGTCTTCGAGATACGTGTGATGCGAATCCTGAGATGGACCTTGCGACCATAGTAACAGTGCTCGGTTAGAGTTTGGCTCAGCAGATTCTTCTGGGCGAGTCCATAGATCGGTAAACAAAATTGTATACGAACATCCCACAAATTGCCACGTGTCACACACTTTCGAGTCCACTGAAAAATGATTAGCTCATCCCTTGGTGGATCCAAACACCAAAAATAGCAGATTGTTAGATTTGAGCATTTTTCATCACGGGCTTGGAATCCATTTGCGGGCCTATACATGAAGCCCATAAAAAAAAAAAAAGGTCAAAACCAACGGATGTACGCCACGTTTGACGTCTCTGTCTTAAATACTGGAAAGACGAGTGATGATTGTCAAAATTAGTTAGCTCAGGCAACGAAGCTTCTCTTCTATCTGGGATCACTCGTCAAACACTGTGACCCGAAAAAGTCGTGGAAGTCGATAATATTCAATAGAAGCTTCGTTTTCTCTCTCGTCGTGTCTTTGACAAAAATAAAAATAAAAATAAAAAAATAGTTCAATAAATAAAAGAGAGGTCACAATTTCTTTGATCAAAGAGAGACGTTTGAAAGATAGAAAAAGCTTTAAATGCTTGTTGGTTTATGTGGTTTCCTCTTCATCTTCTCTTAACGACTAAGCATCTCTCTTTCTTCTTTATATATTTGGTTTCGATCATCAACACCGCCATTGACAAAATGGAGTTTTACGCCTACCCATCTCCTTCTCCAACTCCTTCTTTGAATTCTTCTTCTTCTTCTTCTTCTTCTTCTTCTTCTTTTGGGATTTGGGTTGATAGAGTTAGAGAAATTTGCAGCTCTCTGGTTTCTGCTGTTCTTGGGAACATTGTCTCTGCAATCTTCACCTTCTTTTTCGCAGTGGGTTAGTCTCTTTTTTTTCTTCTTGAATATTATTATTTTTTATAATTTCTTGTGTTTTGGGCTACAAGGATCTTGCTTTTATTTTTTTCTGATTTAGTATTCTTTTAATGCTTAATTATTATTAATTCTCATGTGGTTGTTTGGTTTTTCTTTTCAATTGTTAAATCTATACATGTTTTATATATTTAATTCTAACCACCATGATAACTAAGCATCTGGGTATATATTTTTTTCTGAAAAATCCCCAGCGATTGAACAGTTTCTGTCATCTGGGTTTTTGGATTAGCAGAAGATTTCTTTTTTTTTTTTTTTTTGTAATCCTCAGTATGGAATCAGAATTGTGGTCTTCATTTGCAGGATTGATAAGGTTTTCTTGATAATGTTATTAATGGAATCAGTTGGTGTTTGTGTTTGTATGTAGTGGGTTCTCTGTTAGGAGCCATGACTGGAGCTTTGATAGGCCAAGAAACTGAGAGTGGGTTCTTCCGAGGGGCTGCAGTTGGAGCCATTACTGGAGCTGTTTTCTCGATCGAGGTTTTCGAATCGTCTCTTGTTCTCTGGCAATCCGACACAGGAATTGGTTGTCTCCTTTATTTGGTGAGTAATTTGCTTGCTTGTTTGCTCAACATGGTTAATAGCCCATCTGTCCTCAGTACAGGAAAAGGAAACACAAGAAATCATTTAGGCCAATCTCCCAAATTCATACTTCATAGCAGCACTCCTAAATTTGATTTTGAAATTCATATTTTGATTTGATTTCGACAGATAGATGTTATTGCAAATCTTCTAAATGGAAGACTAGTTCGGGAGCAGGTCGGTCCAGCGATGTTAAGTGCAGTACAAAGTCAGGTAGTAGCACATCTTGAATTGAATTATGGATGTTGAAACAACACAGGTCATTATATTGTGATTTGATTAAAGTTTGGATGTTTGTTAATAGATGGGTGCCATTGAAGTAAGCTTTGAAGAGGTTCCCGATATTTTCGAGACCAGTGAGGCGAAAGGTTTGTCGGAAGATTCAGTCGACAAAATCCCAAAGATCAAAATCACAACAAAGAACAATGTGGACACCTCTGGGGAGAGGATCTCCTGTTCGGTGTGCCTTCAGGTTGCACCTTAATTCTCCGCTAACTAACTTTTTTAAGAATCGACACCAATTCGATATAATACAATGAGGATTCTAAATTTTGGGTTTGGATATTTTTCTCTTTCAGGACCTCCAGATCGGGGAGACGGTTCGAAGCTTGCCTCATTGTCATCACATGTTTCACCTACCTTGTATCGATAAGTGGCTCGTCAAGCACGGTTCCTGCCCACTATGCAGAAGGGATCTGTAGTGCTCATGCAGTAAATTATCAAGAGGAGTTTTCATTTTTTTTTTTTTTTTTTACTTTTATTACTAATACCTTGAGGTTATTTTCATTGATTAATATTCAATTCTTCTTTTTCCCCCCTACTGCCCTGTTTGTAATTGTTACCGATTTCTGTATAAATTTTTCGAGTTCTTCCTGTTTGTACTGTTAATATAAGAATTTCAGTTATTTTTTGTTAAATCTTTGGATGGATTTGGCTTTTAAACCAATAAATTAATGAGTGGTTAAATTCGGAAAAGTCGTCCCATTTTTTTTTTTTTAGCGAATAGAGCCTTTGATCATACAGCCTTTAACACTTGAATGATCAGAGAGAAGTTAATGAAGTGCAAGAAAGATTAATTTTTAGATGGGTTATGATCGGATCGAAAGGTTTAGAAGGGAGGGGACGTCGATATTGACTTTGCTTTATCCATTGTTTGTTTGAAGTTTATTTCGAGTAATGGATCAAAGGCAGCTTAGCAGACCAAATCAATTCAACATTTGTGAACTATCTTAGAACGTGACCAAGATCAAAGAGGACTTTCGACACTCGTTTGGGTTCTCATGAATTTTCTCTGTTTCTGTGAGGATCAGAAATGGAAACCGGTGTGTGCAATGGGGGGGACCACAATTATTTTTTCTAGTGTTCATACTGATCTGATGTTCGGATCTCGAATCATGAGGACTTCATGTCACTTCGTGTTTGTTTGAAGTCTGAACTACCTTTAGAGATCATACCGGAATTTCAAAAAACAATTAATGGCACATTCAACAACCCTTACCAAGATATGCAAGAAGTTTCTAATTTGAAATTGGTTTCTGATTCTCGGAAGTTATAATGTCAAGAACTTAATTTGGTTGACAAAATGAACGACCCCATGTAGGCCTGTCATCGGATACCTATCGAACTGAAAATGGGTACGAAAAAAATAAGTAGTATCCGAATTCAAATTTGAATCTGATGGATATTCCAAACTAAAAATCGAATTCGAATTTGATGATTTTCTTATCGGAGATCCAATTCGAAATTGCCTAGGTAAATGGCAAGAGCCTATTTTGGTTTGACGCAAATATTTCACGATACAACACTAAGGAAGATAGGTTCAGTACACCATAGATCTCCTAGGCCATCCGACATACTGCTTAGAAACAAATGAATGTGATCATCTGATTACACTCATCAAACAATCGAAGATCAGAAAACCACCTTGCCCAGAGACTTCGCCATCGAATTGATCAAAGAAGTAAAATATTTATACAAATTATCATTTGCACATTGAGCACAGGTGTGAATGATCAGGACTTTTCCCACCAAATCTACTTGTTCGGTAATGGGTTTGCTAAGATGAAGACAGTATTCAAATATTGTCCTATCCAACCATGGATGAAAGTCTCGAGCGAGACAAGCTGGATCCAGCGCGGGATCGGCCAAGACTTCAAACCATGTACGCGATAGTTTACGAAATTATATGGTACTGTACAATTGCTTGCAACCTACCATGTTTGAACTGTGTTGATGTAAGCAACCAATTTATATGGCACCTCCCCACCCAATAAATTGACATTTTATTCGATCCCGACTCGGCACGAGCACGGCATGTGATGGTGCAAACAAAAATAAGACAGAACATGGTGCTGAAAAGCAAAAAAAAAAGACAATTTTCTACTAGGCACCGTTTGTATTGTTTAAAGTAAATGTCGCGGGAAACAAACAGAATATAGCATCTTAGCGAACCCATTAAATTTTGGGGGGTGTTTCCAAGAAAATAGAGAACCATTGACATAATGGTCGGGATCAGGGGACCCCCTTTTTTTCTGACCCCTCTTGGTGTTCGTGTGCTCGGCCGTGGATTTCAAGAATCCAACGGTGGTTGTCAGCTCCGAGCTGGCATCACTTTTTGGGGCACTGACAACCACCGTTAAATCGTGAAATCCACGGTCTAGCGCACGAACACCGAGAGGGGTCAGAAAAAGAGGGTCCTCGGAGCCTGAGCCTTGACGATAATCCTCCAAACATCAAACGTGATTTTCCTACAATAAGAATTCCAACATTCACAATATATTCCGAAAAGGGCAATCAAACAAGCATGACATACAATAAGGGCTTTACATCTTGAAGTGTATAAAAGCCCCATTTGTTCCTTAAAAAGTGTAAAAGCCGTACCCATGCCACACCTGGGTAACACAAATAAATAAGTACGGATATTACAGAATGCTATATCAACGAATGAATGGTGTTGCCTAGAATGCCTAGACGAACAGCTTTGATATGGGGTACTTGGAAGACAACCCCACTTATTCATTAATGCTGGATGCCGACGAGCCATGTGGCCTACTCGGGATGTAGAAGGCAAAATAACAAACCGGGGGAGCTCGAATTGAGGCCATTGATTGAGACTAGGGGCAATACGAGCTTGCTATGCTTCGGTTAATTAGTTGCATCACGACTGTAGTATGCGTCTAAAGTTTTTGCTGGTATACGGTGGAGAAGCTCACAGGGGAAAATACGAAGCAGTGTCCATGCCAAATCAAGCGACTGGAAGATGTTGCGTGTGTCATAGGCTCCTTGGGAAACAAACTTCCTCTCGAATTTGTCTAAAAACTCAAGATAGAGCTGTTTATTCAAGAGAAATCTTATTATTAGCACTGGTTAATATAGTACGATAAAAAAAAAACAAGGTGTGGTGGAAGACAATGGTTTGCATGGAGCGTTCATGTGTGTGTGTGTGTGCGCGCGTGTAGAGAGAGAGGAGACCAGGTCCTCAGATGAAAGTGCTTCTTCTCCAACCACAGCTTTCATTGCCTGGACGTCCTTCCCGATAGCATAATTTGCATATAGCTGAACATAAAATATCAAGAGGATCAGTGCTGACTGAGAAAGTCCTAACATTGAGATGATGAACAAGGTTTATACCACTACCAACCTGGTTGGACACATCAGCATGGTCTCGTCGAGTCATCCCCTCACCAATGGCACTCTACATGAATTAACAACGGGTACAGTTCAATAAGAATCCCAACATACCATTTCTTCATTAATGGGTACCCCTGCATGTAAATTGAGAGAACTAACTGAAGTTACCTTCATTAATCGTGAAAGCGACGGGAGGACATTGATTGGTGGGTATATCTGTTGAGACGAGCGCAGTACAATGTTTAGTTCCAGAAACAATAGTACCCATAATGGTAACCAGTTGTGCATAGAATGCCTAAACATACAAAGTCACTTTGAAGAATTAAAGACTCAGTTTTAGTGTGCAACTTGTGCACTGCTAAAACAGATCTGACTTGGAGCCAACTAACCAAGTGGCTGTAAAATTTTTACATAATTTATTACAACTCGACTCAGCAGAGTCGGCTGCGTAATTAACTTTTTAATATCCCCCAATACCAATTCATGTTTGCGAAGATGAATCCGACTCAGCAAAATTAAAAAGCCCTGGTCACTTATTCCCAGAATCATCCTGAGCTATGTAACAAATACACGACACAGCTACATTACTTAATAGTGTACCTAATCTGTGTGCCAACTTGGATTTACATGGTTCTCGTCCTTCCGGGTTCCTTCTCCCCTCCCCTAATATATATGCTAATTTCTAGATGATTTCTTTATTTTCGGTAGTTTTACACCTAATGATTCGATACACATGTACATGTTGGTACATTGCGGGTCGAGGTCACCATGCTTGACAGACACCAATCCATTTCCCATTATTTTTTATACATGATTCTATGGCTCTTTAACATATGAAATGCAAAACCCTGTAATGAGTAACTTCACCTGTCGGTTGTGGAGCGGCCTATCAATATATATCTGTCCCTCAGTAATGTAACCAGTAAGATCTGGAGTGGGATGTGTTATATCTGGTCAATGCAAGAAGATCAATTATGACCATTGCCTGATCACAAAAACAAGAAGAATTATATTATGCTAGGAGAGTGTATGTAGGGATTTGAGAATTGCTAAAGCACCTTCATTAGGCATAGTTAAAATAGGAATTTGTGTGATGGAGCCTTTTCGTCCTTCAATACGTCCAGCACGCTCATAGATTGTTGCCAGATCTGTATACATATATCCAGGATACCCACGTCTACCTGGCACTTCCTCTCAGGCAGCAGATACCTGCATCGAAAGGAATAATTCACATCAAATGACTTGCGACCATTCAAGTGTTCAGGGAAGGTAACCAGGAAACTTAAGTACTTTTTTTTTTATTGGTAAAAGATATATATTAAAGAAGGGCTGATGGGGCCCTCAAAAGAAGAAAAAGAAGAGCCGCAAGGACCCGGCCAACAAGGCAAAACGAGCCCAAACAAGCCAAAAACCCAGCCCAACGGGGAGCCTAGCACTAGGAGATCAAAAGATCCCAACGAAACACAAAATCTTCAAATCTGAAACGCATTAACTCAGGACAAATGGAACTCCAATAATACACTGAAGCTTTGATCTTCAAGATGATCTTCTCCACCTCTGCCTCCTTATCTTCAAAAATACGGAGATTTCTCTCTTTCCACACCTCCCAGCAGATAGCAAAAGGAATAAGCCTCCATAGAGTACAACCGCTAGCTGAAAAGGCAGTAGATATCCATCCTATAAAGAGGTTGGACACCGACTTGGGGAGCGTCCACAACATGCCAAAGAGGCACAAGAATCTTTCCCAAATCCTCCTGGTCACGCTGCAATGGATGAATAAATGATCACTCGTTTCCTCATCATGGTAACAGAGTGAGCATCTATTGGCCAAGTGAAAGCCTCGCTTTTTAAGATTCTCCACTGAAAGAACCTTGTCCAACATAGAGCGCCAGACAAAGAAAGAGACTTTGGATGGAATGGCATTAATCCAAATACGGTTGGCTGGAAAAACTCGAGGAGATCGACCTAAGAGCAAATGATAAAGAGATTTAACTGAAAACCTGCCCTTAGAATCATCAATCCACCATCTGCTATCGTCTACGCTATCTGATAGCTTAACTCCATCAAGCCGATTCATTAAGGCTGCCACCGAGTCCACCTCTCAGTCATTGAGCCCTCTTCTAAGACCTGGATCCTAGGAGAAAACACCATTCTCATTAGTCAACATGGCCCGAACAGTTTCGCCTTTCCTATTAGAGAGAGCATATATACCAGGAAACTCTTCGCTAAGAGGGACCTCCCCGCACCACCTGTCTTCCCGAAATCTAACTTTACGCCCGTTGTCCACTTTGAATGTGCTTCCATTTCTAATTGTCCCGGTCATCTTGGAGATGCCTTTCCAAACCCCCGTCCCATAGGAGGAGGTTGGATTTCTACTGTCCCACCCGTTATGATCGACCCCTTGCTTGACCGAAATAACGCTTCTCCACAAGCTTTCCCTCTCGATTCCAAATCTCCACGCCCATTTGCCGAGCAAAGCGTTATTCATGATCTTGATGCGCCGGATACCGAGACCTCCCTTTTTCTTATCCTTACAAATCGTCGACTAGCTGACCAGATGGAATTTATGATGGCCCTCATGATCGCCCCATAAGAAATTACTGATAATGCTTTCAATCCTCTTGGCGACTCCTATCGGGACGAGAAAAGAGACAAATAGTAGATAGGCATGTTAGAGAGAGTGCTTTTCACTAAGGTGAGTCTGCCACCTTTAGAGAGAAACCCTCTTTTCCATAAAGCCAACCTCCTCTGGAAGCGCTCAACAACCGAATCCCATATGCCCTTGGATCTATAGCTCGCACCGAGCGGAAGGTCGAGATAAGAAGTGGGAAGCTTCCCTCTCTTGCAGTCCAAACTAACTGCGATAGAGTCCAGACAATTGACTTCGCCCACACCGAAAACTTCGCTCTTGGAAAGATTGACCTGAAGACCTGATACAGCCTCATAGCACCTGTGCCTGGGTGTGAGAAGCACTCATGAAAAATATAGTATCATCTGCGAACTGCAAATGGGAGATAGTAGGACCTTCCCTCCCCACTTTAAACCCATCTAGATCACCACCATCAACCGCCTTGGAGGCCATGCGACTCAGAGCTTCAGCCACTATAAGGAACAGATACGGGGATAGGGGGTCCCCTTGGCAAAGCCCTTTGGAGCTCCTAAAGAAACCGGCCGGGGCTCCGTTTACTAATATCGAGAAGTGAGCCGTAGACACACAAGTATGAATCCAATTTCTCCATTCTCTCCAAAACCCATACAGCCCATCGGGTACTCAAGGAAACACCAATTGACGTGATCATACGTCTTCTCCAAATCCACCTTACAAATGATGCTCGGAGAGCCACTGCAAAGATGCGAATCGATCACCTCGTTGGCTATCAGGACCCCATCCAAAATCTGACGGCCACCCACGAAAGCCCCTTGACATGAAGAAATAACTTGACCCATCACCCCTTTCAATCTGGAGGCCAACACCTTCGCCATAATTTTGTACATGCTACCAATCAAGCCAATAGGGCGGAAATCAGCTAGAGAAATAGTTCCTTCTCTCTTAGGTATCAGGGTGATAAAAGTAGTATTGGCTCTCCAGTCAAGCCAAGAGTCCTGATGGAAATCTTCCACAACCCTCATGAAGTCTTGGCCCACTATGGGCCAACATTTGATAAAGATTGCCAAAGGAAAGCCGTCAGGCCCTGGCGCCTTATCCCCCCTAGGGACTTAATGGCCGCCAAGACTCCCTCTTCCTCGAAAGGCCTCTCCAACCAGCTGCTGTGATCCTCTTCTATCCTGCTGAATTCCAATCCATCCAACTTAGGCCTATGGACCATTCTTTCAAAGTTTAGAGTAGAAGGAGACAATCTCATCTCTTATCTTGGTCTCGTCCTCCACCATCGATCCATCCACCCTGATACTGGAAATATTGTTGACTCTTCTTCTCGCATTTGCCATCCTATGGAAAAACTTGGTGTTCCTATCCCCCTCTTTAAGCCACCTCACTCTAGATTTCTGCCTCCAATTAATTTCTTCCAGCTGAGCCAAAGCTTGGAAATCTTTTTTCAAATCTGACCTCCTGCTAAACTCAGTAGTAGAGATGTCCTCGGTCTCCTCCTTATCAATCCGAGCGATCTCTTCCAACACCGTGTCCATTTTCTTGTCCACTCTGCCGAAAACCTCTGCATTCCAGACCTTCAAATGCTTTTTGAGGGCTTTAAGTTTGCTCCAAAAGATGTAACCGGCTCTCCCTGTGGCAACTGAGGAGTCCCACCAGAATTTCACCTTATCCATGAAGGTCGGCTCATGCATCCACATAAGCTTGAATCGAAAAGGGCTAGGCCTCCTGCTGATACCCCTGCTGTCAAGAAGAATAGGGCAATGATCGGAAACCGGATTAGGGATAGCAGACTGAATGACTCCAGGAAAGTGGGCCTCCCAACTACTTGAGATAAGGAATCTGTCCAACCTACACAAGGTAGGCTGGATCTGGTGATTGGACCACCTAAACTTAGCTCCAGCCATGGGAAGATCCATTAAATCGTTTCTGGCCACAAAGTCGGAAAACTCCCTCATGCAAGGCGTGATTCTGCTACCCCTACTCCCCCCTCCCCTCTTCTCATGAGCAAATCTAATGACATTAAAGTCCCCTCCTATGCACCACGGGTGGGTCCACAAACCATGCACACTATCCAACTCATCCCAAAATTGGCTACGTAATTGATTGTTGTTGGGGCCATACACTCTCGAGAAGACCCACAAAAAATCGTCTTCCTTGTTTTTACACAAAATGGAAACAGAAAAAGCACCCAAAAGAACATCCTCCACAAACACCACCTCGGTGTCCCAAATCACCACCACCCCTCCAACGGAGCCAAGGGCTGGAATAGCTTTCCAACCTAATCCCCTCTTACCACAGATATCCGAAACCATAATATCTTCCATAGCAGCTATTTTAGTTTCCTGAATGACCAAGAGATTCGGCCTCCACCTACTTATCACACTCCAAACAGCCACCCTTCTATCCTTATTGCCCAATCCCCTAACATTCCATGACATGATATTCAGCTTCATCGAGACAGACTGTTGGCCCTGGATCTCCTGCTCTTTCTCCTGTCCTGATTTCTCCCGTCGTAGTTAATGTTGCTTGCCAGCTTGCTAAGTTCCTTTTGGATCCTGCTCCTCCCTTTGTCAGTACTCTTGCCTTTGGATTCCTCTCCAGCACGGATCCCCCCTTCTTCATTATCCCTGTTGCGATTTGGTGAGATATTCTACTGGGCTTCACTGGCTACTAGCACAGGAACTTCAGCACCATTACCTTCTCTTACTGTGGCTGTGGCTTGGCTGAACGGTCCCCTGGCTTCTTCCTCCGGTCCATCGAAAGAGACCCCAATAGACTTGCCAAATTTAATGACTTTGTCCGTAGACAAGCCTACATCACTTCCGATAGAAAGCAACCTCCCTTGATCAACAGGGCTGGATGGGGAGCTCAGATCATCATCCTTAATAAACTCATTGATACCAAAAAAGTTCTCAACTTGATCGATACCCGTAGCAGTGTGACCCTTCATTGACACCGAACTCAATGAATCTGCATCATCACTGTTAGAAAGAACTTCCTCTTCTGAATAGCCTGGCAGAGAGGAGAGCTCGTCCGACATCCCCCCATAAGTCGAATGAGAGGCCATAGTAGAGGACTCCGAATACCCATAATCGACTAATTTTCCTTCCTTCAGAATATCCACTACCGCGGATGGTTCGTTAGGTACCCTAAGGGTAGAGAAGACGATGGAATCTGAAGTGTCCTGATTCGGGATTGGTCTCAGGTTGACTTCCGTCGACGAGGAGGGTGACTGAGAACCGTCGGAATCCCGATCCGTACCTGCTTGTCTTCGCCTCGATGCCCTACAGGGTTTCGCCATGTGCTGGAACTTCACCGAGGATTCAACCATAACATCGCAGGGTGGACGAGGGTTATACATAAGACGGTAATTAAGCTCAGGTATCCTGTTGAGTGAGACGGGTAGACCAAAAGTGGGTGTGCCTGCTGAAATAGCCGTTGGATGACTTTCTAATGATTTGTCCTTGGCAGTGATAATATGCTTTGCAGGTAGGCTGGAGCAGTTGCCCACTTCCCATCCTCCCTCCCCAATACGACACCTGTCCAAGTCCATAAAAAGAGAACCGCCACGATGCTTCTCTGCGACGGTACAAGGCTGGCTGTCCTGCCAGTGGCTGATGTGACTTTACCCTACCCTCGTAAGAGAGACTTTCCCTCTCAGGAACTGCCACTTGCCTAACCGTCGTGGAGTAGGCCTGATGATCGACACCCTCGGGCTTGTAAGCTTCCAACGCGTGTCTGGTAGTCCTATTGGCCTTACACTCTTCCCCATACGGAGCCTGCGACCTGCCCGCTAGACCCTTAGACTTCTCTCCCTCTTCGCTTGCTACTGGAGGACTACTCTTCCCGTACGACGCGTGGTCCTTACACCTGCACACTTCATCACTATGACCGCTAAGGATTCGAAAAAATCTGCCTGATTATAAGAAACTTTGGCGTCTGATCTGATCCAGCTGGATGGCTGGTGCGGTCCCACCCCTGACCCCTCCAGAACCGGCTTCCCACCTGACGAAAATTTGCCCCTTTTACCCTGCTCCATCATGCTGCTCTCGCCACGTGGAGCCGGTAGCTCCACCACACCTCCTCCGAAACAACGACCATGGATAACAGAGTTGCTCGGCGTTTGGATCATTCCCTCCTTCCGACGCTCTTCAATCTCGATAATGATGGGAAAAAGGACACCCCTATCGCTAAGATTGACCACTCTAGGGATGTTCCTTAATCCTCCAGCCGCAACTCTGACCCGTATAAAGTCCATGTTTTCCGTTGTTGTCCCTGAACTATCAAGTTCCTTTAGCCCTCCGCAGAGACTCCTGATCGCTTCGATGATATTCCGATTGCGCAGATGAAAGGGAACTCCTCGAAGTAAAATCCACCACTCTGTGATAAGGGATGACGCATGGAAGGTGTGAACCGATGGCCACTAACAATGAAAGCACACCATCCCAGGGTCCAATTCGATCGGGCCCCTCCTGCAAATCTGCACCACCTCCTCCTAGGAGTAGGCAAAGAAGAAGAATCTATTCGTTCCAAATTCCAATATCTTCGAAATCCCATACGGCCTGAGGTGCCAAAGGATGGCTTTCCTGATCTCAACCTTTGGTAGGACGCTCCCTTCTACATCACACACAACCGCTCGGCTCCATCGCCCAAAACAACCTGTTGCTGCCCCATAATCGGTGGTAATGTGGTGTACGCCCCCGACCGTCTCCACCTTGGCAGAAACCTCCCCTGCCTTCCCTGCTACTCGAAGTAACCCTGGTCCTCGGGGAACTGGGGTTGACTGGAGGTCGCCAACAGGCGGTGAAATAATGCTGATAAAAGATCTTCGGATGACATAGGCGAGGTTCTTCCACCCCTCTCTATTGGAACCTTTAGGGACAAAGATCAGGGACGAAGAGGACTCCCCATAGAATTCGATCACCTTCAGAAAACCACCCCTATGGTTAGTCCCTCGAGTAGCAATCCACGTCCTCCCTTCGTCATATTTTTTCCTCACGAAACTATGACCATCCTCGCAAACGCACAAATCTTCCAGGACCTTGCAAAACCAGAGAATACTACCTCTGGTCAGGAGAATGGATTTGAAAAAACCCCTTTCCCTCTCCGTGAACTTCACCAGTTTGCGTTTTCCTACCCAAACTTCCTCCAAATCAAAGGATTTGGCCTCGATGACCAAGTTAAAGGTCCACTACTACTTGGGCTGTCATCAAGTTTGAGTTAATTCAAGTTTCAAGGGTTAAATGTTGGAAGACATGTCTCAAACTTTCTTGTATATCTCTTAAAGGTGAGAAGCACAAATGATCACAAAAGCTACTAGACATGGTTGCGAAGAACTAGTTTGCATGGTTGCGAAAAACTAGTTTGCATGGTTGCGAAGAACTCCAAGTAAGTGCATAGTTGCAGGATGTCATAGGTGCTGCTCTCACTCACCCTCCTGCTCCAAAATCTCGCTCTTGCTTCTTAAAATAACTAAAATTTGTTTGCAATAGTCACTTCATCGCTCTTGAACCTGAGTCTTATCCTTTTTTTGCTGAATGAAGAGATATATTTAAGGAAAGAGGCTAAGAGAAGAAACAACAAGAGAAGAAAAGAGAAGAAGAAAAAAACAGAAGAGGCCACACTACAGCGGGAGGAGGAGCACAACAAGAGCAAAACTCCTGCCCACCGAAAGCAAGCCTAGAAGTAAAAAATCAATTGACAAAACGAAAGTAGGTGGTGGAAGGATCCCCACCAATCGGAGGAAAGGAGGCCTTCCATCAAACCAATGCCTCGAGCCACATGCGAGATCAGAAGCATGCTTTGCACAACAGTCAGCTCCAAAATTCACTTCCCTCCAAGTAAAGCTAATCCAGAACCAATCAAACTTAGATTTAACAAACTCCCATTTGGCCCTCACTTGTCCTGCACTTGCTCCCTCTACATTCCATGAATGAGAAAATAATTGAGAATTGTAAAAAGATGGAAAAGATTCTAATTTTCTTCCAGCACACAAGAAGCGAAGGATAAGGTGAATACTAGCAAATTCAATTTTATTGAAACTGGTCGTATCATTTCTTGCCGTGATGTGAAAGGGGGAAAAGGCTGATTGCGTTAATATTCAGAAAAGTGCACCAAAACAAATTTTCAAGAAAAGTTCCAAGGGTTCGAAGCAAAAGTGGACAAAGAAGGCAAACATGAGTAATAACTCAAGAAGAAGAAACTTCAAAATGCCAAGGATCAGCCAAGTGGGAATTGCATGTGCTCGGATCACCGCACGAATTTTCAAACATAATTGAAGCAGTGTTGAAAAGAAAATGCGGTAAATATATACTTGTGGATACATAAAATGACAGATTACCATTGTATTGGGAAGGGTACACTGCGAAGCACTATATTGATCCCCTAAACCCTAAAGTTCACCTTACATTGACACATGTCAGAGGAGGACCCTATAAAGAGGAGGGTGTGTAGTAGAAGAGAGAGGGCACTTTTGGAAGGAACCCTAGACAAGCTAGAGTGAGAAAAATAGAAGATATGTAGAGAGAAGCTAGAGAGAAAAAGGTGCATTCTATGGCATCGGGATGTATATTGTAACCGGATTTGCTTCTATAATGAAGATTGGCCGAAGATCGGCTTCCTGTGGACGTAGTAGCCGGCAAGAGACCGGCGACGAACCACGTACGTATTGTGTTGCTTGTTTTTTATTTATGCCATTTAATTTTATTGTTATTTTCTATTAATACATGATTATTGCTTATGGAAGGATGACTGGAGATCGGACGATAAACCTGGTTTTATCCTCCACAAATTGGCGCCGACTGTGGGAAATCGGCTGCAAAGCCATGAAGAAAAGAAAAGAAATCGAGAAGAAAAAGAGAGATGAACAGCAAGTGAGGAGTGCACGTTGATGGAGGTTCGGATGCAGGATCAAGTGATGAAGGCGGCGGTGTTGAGCGGCAGATGGTTGAGAACCATGATGACGATAGATGGAGCATTGATAGACGGTGCTTGTGGTTAGCAAGAGAATATTCATGGCCGCCGGTGCTACAATCACCAACTGATCGGCTATCACGATGCCGATCAGAAGAATTGCTACATGGTGGTTTGATGGCGTCAGTTGAAAGGAGCTACAAAGTGAAGACGTCCAGCTCTTGGTGGGGATGTTGCTCATGGTTAATGTTTGACATGCAGCCAAGGATCTCGGCCCGTTGATCATGATTGAAACCACTATGTTGGTGATGATCGAAAATGAGAAGAAACAAAGCTTTGGGATTTGGTGATCGTGGTCAAGTCGGCTTGGTTGGGGCTGAGATGAGTGGTTAACACGTGCTGATCATAGGGTATGAATGGTTGAGGATCGATGAGTGAACCAGGTACTAGAGTATAGTTAGAAGATCATATGGTCCAGATTGAGTGGTTGGACGAGATTGGTTGCTGTGAAGTTATTGTGAATTGTAACGGACAGTCAGAAAGATATGTTAGAGATGAGGGTGTGGAGTTATTGGATAGTAACACGTAGGAGGTGACTAACATGATATACATAGCCTCCAATGATGATGCACGAAGAGAGACACCTGTAGATTGAAAGGATAAGAACAAAGTGATGAAGAGGTCGCTCATAACTAATGAGCAGGTGGAAGCTAGCCAGCGAGATGGATTCTTGATCAAAGATGTAGGCCCTTTGATGATCTGATGTGGAAATGAATGAAGGGTTGAGCTCTAACCAATCCCGGAGAACACGTGTAGAGGAATCGACCTACGTGGCTCATAGAGCTCTAACGTGTACCACCGACTTATTGTTGCATGCATCAACGAACACGTCACTAATTGGTCCACGGTTGCTGCACAGTGGATGACGAAGCTTAGAAAAAAAAAAAAAAAAACCAAATTAGATTAGAAGAAAAAGAGGAGATGAGAGAGGAGTAGAGCACGAGTGAAGGTGCTACATGCCGGTACTCAGCTAGACCATAGAGGAGCTTACCATTGCTGCCGCCTGAGCTCCATCTTCATTGAATAGAAGGTATGGGAAGAAACAAAAATAAAACATAAAGGAATAAGAAAGCATTAATATTGGCGTATGGATTTGGGATCCACTCTAGTGTGTGGCACACATAGGAGTGGTTCCCAAAAGGTTAAGGAAGTTTAGACTTCTCTGAAAAGCTGTAGAAGGCACATAGGCCAAAAAGAGTTGGAAACAGGATGGTTGGGAGCTGATCTTATGTGCGGCACACATGGGATCAACTCCAAAACTAATGAAAAGCATGTGTACGTGTGCATCAATAATGAAGCCAAAGCCTAATGCAAAAAGACAAAATAGTAAATAAAAATGTGTGAAAGTTTTTATTAAGGTGACACCACCGTATTTTGTCACACACGTAATACTACGAGATATACACATGAAACATCTTGCACAAGCACAAGTACATGTGGGGCCTAATCCGCCCAAAAGTAGTAAAAGCAGACATGGGCCCAAAGTAGCCCATATTCGACATTAGCGTGGTAGGCCATGTAGTCGGCCTACCCGAACATAGTATACTCAAGAGCCCGGTTCTATACAAATATAGACTTAGGCCCGACTGAGGACCAAACGTAGAAAATGACTATACTAGCCTAGATTCTGTGGGTTAATATTAGATTTAATTTGGGACTGTGATTGGCCCAATTATTTTTATGAAGCCTTAGGACTTATTCTGATAACTTTGTGGGCCATGTATATTGAGACTAATCTATATTGAGATCATTCGGGTGGGCCATAAACTAGGCCCACCCAAGCATGATCCAGTGCAAGAATAATTTTACAGACCCTGACCAGCTTGCATGTGAAATAAAAGTGTTCAGACCACACAGTTGGTTGACTTAAATTTGATCGGACCAAGAAAGTTCTGATTTAGTATGAGCATTGACCTATGGGTTACGAACTTATGAAGGCCCAACCATCAGACTTGGGGGCTTGTTAAAGGGGGGGTGACGAAAAGAAGAATAGTAGAGCTCGAGTTCCCTGACCATGAGAATTTGATTAAATATTGAATTTCTATTATTGTTTCTAGCATGTTATGTGAAAAGCATGTTAAATATATTGAAACACATTGAAGTACATTGAAATCCATTAAAGTATATTGTTGTATATTGAAGCATGTTAAATATATTGAAGCATATTGAAATATATTATAGTATGCCAGCCATCTCCATAAACGGGATTGAGCCTGGACCATGATATTGCCAGCCATCTCCATAGATGGGATTGCGCTTGGATCAAGTTTTGCCTGGAAGTGCTAACCGTTTATGGTTTAGGCCAGCCGGCACCATCAAGTTTTGCCTGGAAGTGTTAACCGTTTACGGTTTAAGCCTACCGGCACCATCATGTTTCGCCTGAAAGTGCTAACTGTTTATGGTTTAGGCCAGCCGGCACCATCAAGTTTTGTCTGGAAGTGCTAACTGTTTATGGTTTAGGCCAGCCGGCACCATCAAGTTTTGCCTGGAAGTGCTAACTGTTTACGGTTTAGGCCAGCTGGCACCATCATGTTTCGCCTGGAAGTGCTAACCGTTTACGGTTTAGGCCAACCGGCACCATCAAGTTTTGCCTAGAAGTGCTAACCGTTTACGGTTTAGGCCAGCCGGTACCATCATGTTTCGCTTGGAAGTGCTAACCGTTTACGGTTTAGGCTAGCCGGCATCATCAAGTTTCGCCTGGAAGCACCAACTGTTGAGGCTTAGGCCAGCCGGCACCATATTGTCTAGAAATGTTAATATTATTCTCGGCTATTGCTCTTGGATAAGGAATTATTCTCAGATATCGGCATTGTAGTTTTATTTTCGGTTATCTTTCTCGGATGTCATTATTCTCAAATATCGACATCGCAATATTATTCTCGGATAAAGAATTATTCTCAGATATCGGTTATTGCAGTTATGACGCTATTCTCAGATATCGGCTATCGCAGTTATGGCGTTATTCTTGCATCACAGTATTATTCTCAGATATCGACTATCGCAGTTATGGCGTTATTCTCAAATATCGACTATCGCAGTTATGGCATTATTCTTGTATCACAATATTATTTTCAGATATCAGCTATCGCAGTTATGATGCTATCCTTAAATATCGACTATCGCAGTTATGGTATTATTCTCAAATATCGGCTATCGCAGTTATGCCGTTATCTTGCATATCGGTTATCGCAGTATTATTTTCAAACATTAGTTATCATGATATCATTCTGATTACGACGAAGACAAAGGAGATCGAGTACTAATTTATTTTCTCTCGGAGGCGGACCATCACTTTGGATCGAGCTCCACCTTCGAGAGGGGGCTATTGTGGGTACATAAAATGACAGATTACCATTGTATTGGGAAGGGTACACCGCGAAGCACTATATCGATCCCCTAAACCATAAAGTTCACCTTACGTTGACACATGTCAGAGGAGGACCCTATAAAGAGGAGGGTGTGTAGCAGGAGAAGAGAGATGGCACTTTTGGAAGGAACCCTAGACAAGCTAGAGAGAGAAGCTAGAGTGAGAAAAATAGGAGATATATAGAGAGAAGCTAGAGAGAGAAAGGTGCATTCTATGACATCGGGATGTATATTGTAACCGGATTTGATTCTATAATGAAGATTGGCTTCCCGTGGACGTAGTCGCCGGACCGGCGATGAACCACGTACGTATTGTGTTGCTTGTTTTTTATTTAAGCCCTTTTAATTTTATTGTTATTCTCTATTAATACATGATTATTGCTTGTGGAGGGATGACCGGAGATCGGACGGTAAACCCGGTTTTATCCTCCACAATACTCACCAAAATCAAGCTTCTGAAAGACCAAAAACCTCTTAATGTGGAGCTTCGATTTGTGTGGGAGTTTGGGGGACCTAGGTAGGTTTAAGAAAACCCCACTCGCATGTTTTGGTGGAGATTTTCAATAAAACAGAGAGGGAGACATGGGAAACCTTTAGAAAGGAAAAAAAAAAGAGAAATGGCAAAAATAGGATTTAAATGGATTCTCTTTCTTAGTGTGTTGGGAGTTTTTTTTTTTTTTTTGTAAATGGATTCTCTTTCTTAGTGTGTTGGGAGTGAGTGTGGAGGCAAAAAAAGAACATCAGGGAATAAAGGATATTTTAACGAGTTCTTGGCTGTGATTTTTGCGATGACTCACTTTCTAGGATTCACTCCTAACTTGGAAGTTGCTGAATTTCTACATTGTATTCACTTAAAGATGGTGAAAATTTTGCCACAGTTTGGCCATGGATGTTTCCCCAAGTTTTAGTTCTTACCACGTTAAATCTGTGTGGTAGCATGCTTGTTCGCTTTGTAGAATTTGTTTGAAATTTTTATAGTCAAACTTACTGAGAAGAAAATTCAATCCGAGTTATTGCATAAGACTGAAATCCAAGGCTTGTTTTGGATCATAATATATCTCTCCACTTTTTACAACGTAAATAGCATGTCCCAATTTGTATATAACATAAAGTAGGATCAATGACTTTAATTAGTAAGAATCCAAATGGCAGTTCTGAACTCCAGATGGGTATCATGACCTAGAACAATGATGGCAGCAAGACGAAAAAAGAATCCAGCCACCATATCAAAAATCATTTGTTCACTAATAAAAAATTAAAGCTACAATTAAACTGTGAGGATATGGGAAGCCATTGCTGCTGATTTCATCATGGTTAAATTAAGATACAAACAGCACTTATCAGAATCATACTTAAGGGTGTTTGGTTAAATTGAAGTGCTGAAAGCTTAAAGTACTAAATTTTCAATGTTTACTAAAGGTTCTTATGTCTGAAAATTAAGAGAAGGGCATATTTTTTTTTTCTTTTTTGATATGCGTAACTAGTATTAAAAACCAAAGGACAATACAAAGCTGCGTAAGAGATTGAGATGACCTACAATAAGCAGAAAAAGCTCAAACAAGTACAAAGCAAGACGAGAAAAAAAGAAACTAAACCCCTTCTATAGAACAGACAATGTCCCAACGGACTACTAGGTCCTCAAAGAATAAGCCACGGCATTCACTGAAAGCTTTGAACCGGAAGAACATCAAGCCCTTGATATTAAGGATGATGTTTGGCACCTCTTCCTCTTTTCCTTCGATGACCTGAAGGTTTCTCTCCTTCCATAGACCCCAACAAATAGCAAACGGTAACTGACGCCAAAACACTCTCCCTCTATCTGAGAAAGCCAAAGTATACTAACTACACACGAGATCCAGAATAGCAACAGGAAGGACCCACATCATCCCAAACTCTGCCAAAACCCCCGTCCAAACTGATCTTGCAACATCACAATGAAGAAGGAGATGATTGACCGTTTCCCCACTATGCTTGCACAAGGAACGATAGTCAATGATGACGAACTTTCTAGCAATTAGATGGTCGACCGTCAAGATCTTATGCAAAGACGTTGTCCATAAAAAGAAAGCAATCTCGGAAGGCAGATGAGATCCCCAAACAAACGAAGCCGGAAAATTCCCACAACAAGGTCTACGCAACTCCTTATAAAAGGACCAAACCGAGAACCATCCATCCTTCGACCATCTCCAAACACGCCAATCCTGCTTTAAAAAAGATAAATGACAATCCTCAAGACAACTCAACAGAAGAGACACCGCCTCAATCTCCCAATCATTGAGCTTTTTTTCTAAATCCCAAGTCCCAAGAAAAATCTTCCCGGACCTTGCAAGATAGAATAGAACAATTGTTTTGGTCAGACAGAATAGACCGGGAAACTCCTCCAGCAGCGATAGATCTCCACACCACCTAACCTCCCAAAATCTAACTCTATCCCCACGACCTGCTTTGAAACACACTCCCTTCGAAAACTTCGAATGTATCTTCATGATTCCCCTCCAAATGCTACGCCCGTAAGTCGTAGTACCTGCTCTCCCATCCCAATCGAACACCGAAGCCCCATATTTTCCCACTATTGCTTCCTTCCATAGACTTGAATTTTCTACCCCAAATCTCCATAGCTATTTACCCAAAAACGCCTCATTCATGGTTGAGATGTTCTTGATCCCTAAACCCCCTTTCCGCTTGGGTTGGCAAACAGTCTTCCAATCAACTAGTTGAAATTTTCCTCCCTCCTCCTTGTCGTTCCATGAAAAGTCCCTCATACACTTCTCAAAGATATTCGCAATGCTTCTAGGGATAGAGAACAAAGAAAAGTAACAAACAAGCAAACTAGACAGACAATGCTTGATGAGTACTAGTTTGCCCCCCTTCGAGAGATATCTGGTCTTCCACGTAGCCAACCTCCTAAATCTCTCACGTCGGATCCCAAAGTGCCTTCGATCTATAACTCGACCCTAAAGGCAAGCCCAAATACATAGTAGGCAAATTGCCCACTTCGTACCGTAGGATTCCCGCCAAGCCGCTAATATCCGCCACTTCCCCCACTCCGAACACCTTGCTCTTCACCATATTAACTCACAAACCCGAAACAACTTCAAAACACCAAAGGAGGCCTCTCAAATATCTAGATTGAGGCACTGAAGCCCCAAGGAAAACAAGTGTATCTTTTGCAAACTGGAAGTAGGAGATCGCTAGGACCCCTGAGCCTACTACAAAACCTTACAACTCCCCACCAATAACGGCTCTAGAAACCATATGTCCCAATGCCCCTACCACCAATATAAATAAATAGGACAACGGGTCCCCTTGTCTAAGCCCCCTTATACTCCAAAAGATACCCGCAGCCGCGGGAGACCCGTTGACCAAGATGGAAAAGGAAGCTGAAGAAATACATTTCCGGATCCAACCCCTCCACTTCGGACCGAAACCCATCCCGCCTAGCATATAATCGAGGAAGCACCAGGATACATGGTTGTACGCCTTCTCCATATCGCTTATGCATACAATCCCAAGACCCTCAACTTTGTTATGGAATCTACCAATTCATGACCGATGCCGAATGGAACAAGTTAGATCGGAAAGCGGTGGTTATCATTAGACAAAGTGTGCCTGATTCGGTTTACTTTCATATTGCACAAGAAACGGCGGGATCCTTATGGAAGAAACTACATGAACTATATGAAAGAAAAACCGCTATTAACAAGGCTCCTTTAATTAGAAGATTGGTGAATTTGAAATACAAACATAGCTCATCCATTTCCGAACGCATAAATAATACACAACATTTTAAATCAACTATCCGTCATGAAATTGACATTGGAAGAAGAATTGAAGGCATTGCTCCTCCTTACTTCTATGTCGGATTGTTAGGAAAATTTGGTTGTTACGGTTAGTAACTTGGTATCGGATGGAGAACTCACTTTTGCCCCAAGTGACTAGTAATCTCCTAAATGAAAAGATTAGAAGAAAGACCAACTCTATAGATTTCCCTAAACTAGATACACTAACTATTGAAGAACGTGGTAGATCTAAAAGCAGATCAAAATCTAGACATGGTCTAGAGAAAGGTGTAAATCAAAAGAAAGAAGATCTTGTCATTATTATGGTAAAGTTGGGCATCTAAAGAAACAATATTGGAAATTAAAGAATGAAAGGAAGAATGAAACGGAAAATGAGAATGATAAGGGTTCCACTACCGCTTTAGCAGAAAAAGATAATGAACTCCTCCTTGTAGGAGTAGAAAATTATCGAGTAACTTCTTGTGATGAACAAGAATGGACTATTGATTGTGGAGCATCCTACCATGCCACCCCTTACATTGATTGCTTTATGACTTATACTTCCGATGATTTTGGAAAGGTTCACATGGGCAATAAAAGTGTTGCAAACATTGTAGGTATGGGTGATGTTCACTTACATGTTAATGGTGGTTGTAAACTTGTACTTAAGGATGTGAGACACATCCCAGACCTTAGAATTACTTTGATATCTTCAAGAACCTTAGTTAGGCATGGATATTCTACACATCTAGGGATGGAATGTAAAATCCAAAGTATCATTGGTTGTAGCCAAGGCAACACTCAAGGGTAACAACTTATACTATTTTAAGGCAAAAGCAATTGACGAAGACATGATCTCTACCAATGAGGATTTCTCCTCTAAGTTGTGGAATCAAAGACTTGGCCACATGAGTGCAAAAGGGTTGGAGGTTTTGTCTCGTCAATGGCTCTGGCCCAGTGTTGAGAACATAAATATTGATCCTTGTGAGCATTGTGTGGTGGGAAAACAAAAGAGAGTGTCATTTAAAATGAATGACAAAGAGAATAAATTAGAAATTCTTGATCTTATTTATTTTGATGTGAGTGGCCCAATGAATGTTAATACATTTGGTGGTGCATCTTACTTTGTTACATTTATTGATCATGCATCAAGAAAATTGCAAGTGTATCTTTTAAAATCAAAGGACCAAGTATATAAGACCTTTAAACAATTTCATAAGGCCATTGAGAGGGAAACTGGAAAGTCTCTCAAATGTATTAGAATAGATAATGGTGGAGAATATTCCTCAAATCTATGGAAAGATTATTATAGGGAACATGGCAAAAACATAAGAAAACGGTGCCATACACGCCACAACATAATGGAGTGAATGAATTATACCATTGTAAGCAAAGCTAGATGCTTGTTGTCTCATTCTAAACTTTCAAAGCAATTTTGGGGTGAGGCTGTTATGACCTCATGTTACTTAATAAATTGATCACCCATGAGGCCTTTGAATGGTGGTATTCCCGAAAAGGTATGGACCGGTAAGGATATTTCATATTCATACTTAAAAACCTTTGGTTGAGTGGCCTATGCACGTTCCCCTAAAGAACTTATATCAAAACATGGCAATAGGTCCACCAAATGTATCTTCTTAGGATATGGGGGTGGTGAGTTTGGGTATAGGCCTTGGGACCCCATTGGAAAGAAAATCATTAGAAGTAAGGATGTTGTCTTCTTTGAAGACCAAATGTTTGATAGTATGGAGCCTACAAAAACATTTAAGGAAATTGAATCACCAAAAGATATTGTCTCTATACCCATTGATTCTCAAGAAGAGGGTGTCCAAGCCAATGATATCACTCCTCAAGGGCATGATAATGGTCATGATAATGATCACCATGGACATGACGTTGTTGATGAACAAAGTGTTGATCAAAATCAAGATCAAACTCCCTTAGTGAGAACTAATAGATCGGGAAGAGTTCGTCAACCTTCAAAGAAATATCCACCACATGAATATATGTTACTCACTAATAGTGGTGAACTCAAGAGCTTCAAGGAAGCTCAAGAAGATCAAAATAAAGAAGAATGGACTAAGGCAATGCATGAAGAGATGAAGTCTCTTCAAGAGAATCATACCTATGACCTAGTGCCTTTACCTAAGGGGCAAAAGACTAAAGAACAAATGGGTTTTTAGGAAAAAGAATGAAGGTCTACGTGATCATCCTGATTTCAAGGCTAGACTAGCAATAAAGGGGTTTGCCCAAAAGAAAGGCATAGACTTTGATGAAATTTTTTCTCCAATTGTTAAAATGTCTTCCATTAGAATCATCTTAGGCCTAGGCTGCCTAGCAACCTCATTGGACTTAGAAATTGAGCATCTTGATGTTACAACGACTTTTCTTCATGGTGATTTGAAGGAAGAAATTTACATGGAGCAACCTAAAGGGTCAAAGAAAAAGGATAAGTACATTTAGTGTGCAAGCTCAAGAAGAGTTTATATGGGTTGAAACAAGCCCCTAGACTATGGAATAGAAAATTTAATTCCTTTATGAAGGATCATGAGTTCTATAAACTTGAAACCGACCATTGTGTTTACATTAAAAGATTTCCAGATGAAACATTCTTGATTCTCTTGTTGTATGTCGATGACATGCTTATTGTTGGCCAAGAATCCAAGATAAAGCCAAATCAATCAATTAAAGAAAGAAATAGCTAAGTCCTTTACAATGAAGGACTTAGGGCATGCACAACAAATTCTTGGCATAAGAATCTTTCTTGATAGAAAAGCTCGAAAGTTTTGGTTATCTCAAGAGAAGTACATTGAGAAAGTGTTGGACCGCTTCAACATGAAGAACGCAAAAGCGGTTGGAACAACATTAGTTGGGCACTTCAAGTTAAGTGCAACTCAATGCCCTACTAATGAGATTGATAAGAAAGAAATGCAAAAGATTCCTTATTCCTCAGCTATAGGGAGCCTAATGTATGTCATGATTTGTACTAAACCTGATATCGCATGTGCCGTTGGTGTTGTTAGCAGATTCCTAGCAAATCCTGGTAAAGAGCACTGAGAAGTTGTCAAATGGATTCCTAGCAAAAGTGTGTTGCTCTTTCCACAACAGAGGTAGAGTATATTGTCGCCACTGAGGCTTGTAAAGAAACAATGTGGATAAAAAGATTTCTCCAGGAGATAGGTTTAAAATAAGAGGATTTCATAGTCATGTGTGATAATCAAAGTGATATCCATCTGGCAAAAAATCCAAACGTCCATTACAAGTCCAAGCACATAGATGTGTGCTACCATTGGATTAGAGATGTGCTTGAGAATCAAACCTTTAAAATTGAAAAAGTGCACACTAATAAGAATCCTTCAAACATGATGACTAAAGTAATTACAAGGGACAAACAAAAAGTTTGTTGTAACATGTCAAGAATGAACTCTCTATTTCGGGTTTGAGGGGGAGTTTGTTAGTTAAACCCTCATTAATGTTTTTTGTCTTCTTATCTTGTTTTGTCATTTTGTTAAACTTGTTTGATTTTCTTTTTTTGGGTAAGGCGGTGCAACGGTGCAAAAACACCTTATTTAATTGAGGCGGTGCAACATTCCTTTGGACCGTTGGACACCTCTTTTCTTTGCCTCTCTCTCTCTTCCATATCATCTTCTATATATACCCATATCTATTGTGGTTTTTCAGACCCACAAGCATTCACACAACCAGAAACATGTGTTTGAGCAAAAGGTGTGGAGTGTTCATGATTGATTAGCCGAAATAATTTGGGAGTGATCAAGAGGAGCCGAAGAGATTTCGGCTTGAAGTAGCATGCAAAGAAAGCTTGCCGGAGTGATTCCGGATTTGGCGGCATTAGGTTCGGTATTTCTGTAATCAAAAGATTCTTGTAAGATTTTTTATTTCTTTCTTGGCCAGATTAATTCCAGAGATTTCTAATATTTTTCTCGATTAGTGGATATTTTTATCGGCCTTCGGTCCGTGGTTTTTCCTCATTTTATTAGGAGGTTTTCCATGTAAAATCGTTGTACGCTCTCTTGGTTTGTTTTCTCTATGATTTCTTTTGGTTTTGGTTCATAATCACATAAATCAAATTGTTGCTTCTGCGCCAACTTGAACCACCCGATCCCAACATGACCGCCCCAACTCAACACCTCCTTCGGTAAAAGTTCACCTCCTCCTTCCATCTCCTGCTGAGTTCTCTGAGGCAGCAAGAACGAAGATTTCCCCTCCTAGTTTCCTCGCACATGGATCTCATCGAGTCTACAACCACCTCCAATCTCTTATCTCCTACCATGGCCCTCGAGCACGACTCCAAAAAGAGAAGGGCATAATGTGCATTTTGAAATGTTTATCAGGGCATTTTGTAAGTTTTTGGTAGAGAAAGCTTTGAATATAAGGGAGTATTGGGTAAAGAATCTTAGAATATTTTTAACGATGCCGTCACTTACCGCACAGTGAAAACCACTTAGAAAAATGGAGGTGGGATGACTTAAAAAGAGGCTACATTTTGTGAAACTTAAAAGTAAGCCCTCAATTTTTGGAGGTAAACGAATGACACTTAATACTGAAATTAAGTTTACCAAATAGCCCCCTAATACTTTTATATTGCACAAAAGATATTACTGATTAAAAAAAATATAGAGAATTTAATACCTCACGAAGTGCATCTGCATAAGAGCTCATATCAGTTAGTATGACTAGAACATGCTTCCCACATTCATAAGCCAAATATTCTGCAGTGGTGAGAGCAATTCGAGGAGTGATAATCCGTTCAATGGTCGGGTCATTGGCCTGCACAAAGAGCATATCAGAAACAGCAGAGTATGGGACAAGTTCAGTTTCATACCAGATTCAAGAATAAAAGATACCCATAGAATTTCCACTTAGACAAGCAAAAAAAGAAACATATTAGAGGAACATCTATACCATAATAACAACTCAGTTTAATTAATAATAGGTACCAGGTTTAGGAAAAGGGTCACCCTCTCCATTGATCCATTTTCCTCAAAATCGCGTTTGAAAAACTGTGCGTCTCCATGTTTACTCCCATGGCTGCAAATACAATGGCAAAATTGTCCTCTTCCTGATCCTGTAAATTCAAGAAATTGGTAGAAAAAGTCAAACTACCATACATTTAGGTCCTTCGGAAAAATAGAAAAGAAATTGAACTACAGAAGAGGAAATAGAGAAGAAATTGTTGTGTTAATAACAACATGCCACAACTTTTAACTCTTGCCAATAGGACATCAAAACAATTCTGGCCCAGTTCAACTCATTCAACATTTCACAGTACAATGGATAACTCAACCCCACTTCAACTCATACTACTACCAAACTTCAAGAATTAAAAACTGGAACCATAACTTGTAGTTTTGCTTCTTTGCAACAAGCATGAGAATGAAAATGTATTCGGCCATATAATAGTTTTGTAGAGATTGAATTGTAATATTGTAACCTTCCTTAGAAATATACAAATTGCTGTGGCCTTGTTTTCGTCATTTAATTTGTCAACAATAATACCAAGTCAATTATGATTATTTCTTATAGGTAACAATAGGCCAATCATACCTCCATGAGATTTTGAGTCTTTTCTAACTGCTTTACGAGACCAGCTTGACGACAGATCTGAGCAGCTATTTCGTTAGGAGGAAGACCAGCAGCAGAAAAAAGAGGGATCTTTTGTCCTCGAGCAATGGAATTCATGACATCAATTGTTGAAATCCCTGTCTGAATCATTTCTTCAGGATATGTTCTCTCACTCAGGTTGATAGAACTTCCTGAAAAAGAGAAACGAGATATGCAGAAATGACAAACATTTCGAGGTCTAAAACCATGCTAACGATAATTTATATATCATTAGTTCCTTGAAATGACTAACCGGAAATATCCAAGTAAGCCTCAGGCAGAATAGGGGGGCCGTTATCAATGGGTTTCCCTGATCCATTAAAAATGCGTCCAAGCATATCTAATGAGACAGGAGTTTTCAAAACCTGCAAAACAAAAAAATATAAATAAAGAAAAATGAAGAGAATGACGAAGGGCCAGAGGCTGATAGTTGAGGTCGATTTAGAACATAAATAGAAAATATATTAATAAAATGAACAAAGTTGAGAATAAAAAAAAAACACAAATAAGAAAAACAGTGCAACTATTCTAGAGATAAACCAACTAAAGCTAGGCGAAAGGCTTAGTTCCACAGTATAGCCATACACTGGAAAATTGAGATTTTAAAGAAAAGAAAAATTCATCTTGGCATTCACCATATAGATATACACTTTTATGTAAGCCGTCATAGCTGCCTACTAGTGAATTCTTTAAATAATGAAAAACAAAAATAGAGCTTCCAAACAAATAAGAGCACGGATTATCCAATCTGTACATGGTAAGAGTTCTAGATTGCCAGTCCATGTACAAAAATCAATTGTGTCCCTCTAGAATATCTTTTCACCACTAGAAAGAGGGATGTACACATTTCCTACAATGAACATGCCATTTCCTTCTCGTGTTTGCAGTTTGCATAGTACGGTGTCTCAACTGGAACCCAAATCTGCAGTGCAGGCTTATTGTCAGAACTTTCAGAAAGAAACTCCAATAAAACAAAATGAGAAAACCAAGTGAAATTTGAATGCTTTTTATCCTTTGCATCTATATCTTTATCGTCACATGAATTTTTCAAGGTTGATTGTGCATTTTCTCACGTTCATATCCATGTAAGACATCTAATTAATTTACAGGTCCAATAATTGCGGCAAGTACAGGCCACATACTTATGCACTTAAGAAATGAATCAGAGCTAAAAAAAGACAAAAAAACTCACAAGGGATATGAACAGAAGATATATCTACTAACAGAACGCAACTAGGGAAAAGACAAAAAAAGAAGTGGTTCTGTACCTCCCCTGTGAATTGCAAGGTTGTGTATTTGTTGTCAATCCCTGACGTTCCTTCAAAAACCTGGCAAGAGGAACACCAGATTAACAAAACCTACTGTTGAAGAAATGTCTCCACTTCTAATGATCTATACGAGAAGGATTAAGAGCATAATATAAGAATTCATTTAATTAGAATATAACGCAGGAAATTATTGATTTTTTAGTTTTGGTGATGCATTGAAACCAAACCTGTGTAAGACGTCCATATAAAAGAGAATATCAGAAGCTAAAGAAGACCATACAGGTAGTTTGAAAGGCAAACATCCAGACATGCAGATGCCTATGGGTGATAACATACTTGTCAGAAAAAAATATATGGGTGGTAACATCATTGTAGAAAATACCTACTGCATGCAAAGATACAGGGAGACATTAACATTATAACTCAAAAGGAAAAGTGATGGAGAAACCCTAAAGTATAGAAGAACATACCATTGCTGGTTAAAAAATTGTGCACAAGTGATCCTACGCAAGAATGTGTAGCACTTTAAAAACCCATAAATCTGAGCCATTAATGAGGAGTTGCAAATGGCATGACAACCTGCACAACGGCTTTCTCCCCATCAACTTCTAGAACTTGACCACGTCGGATTGTGCCATCTCCCAATCGGATATTGACAATCTCCTGATATTTGGGACCCTGGAACAGTTTAACAGCAATGGTCTAAAATCATTGACTGTGCACATAAATACATTCTGAAACAGAGTAACATGTCACAGCGACAACAGAATAGCCCGAAACACAAAACTAAAGGAGAAAGTGAGCAAGTCTACCTTAACTTTCTCTAAGATAACGAGTGGTCCTGCAACTCCAGAGACAGTTCTATATTCTGCAATGTACATAAAAGGAATACGCTCATGGATCATTAAATTAAACTGACAAACCAATCTAATCAATATCAAATATACAAAAACTCACATTAAACTATCTACTCAGCCAACCAAGCAGACATTCTTCTAAAACTTTGGGATATTGAACCACACTGAGACCATTCTTATTCCCCTTTATTGGAAGAGGTAGGTGAAGGTAATCATTGATGAGGCTGGACAGGTTAAGTCAGGATGCAAGTCAACTCACCTTGCTTTTGCGGGTCAACTAGTAGCAGAATAGCAACTGAGACAGAAGTTGTGGCCTTTGAACCAATCATCACAAATGATAATTTGGATCAAAGGAGACAGTTGGGAAATGGATCAAGAGATATGCCCCACGGCCTTGGCTTTCAGTGTTTCAAAAAATCAACTTGCTTTTTTAATGTCAGCGAAAAAATATCTCACATCCACCAGAAGCTAATAACTTACGAACTTTAGAATCAATAGTAACTCACTAACTCTATCGTGAGAATTTAACCAACAAAAAAAAAACCTTTATCATGAGAATGTGACAATGCCCCAATTATACTCTCACGATTATTAAATCTTTCAACAAATGTTACCTTCCTATATCAGGATATTAGACTATCTATACTACTTCTAAATGTCCGAATGTGAAAAAAACTTTTTTTCCTATTTTATCCCTGATTGTTTACTCTTTTTCCCAAAATAGAGTACTTCCATTACTGTTATTAAAAGATGGGTTATGCAAGACCTTTTTTCAACCAAAACCTTTCCTCTTCCAACCTCTTCTCTTCCAAAGACGTCTACAGTCCGACGGTTTCTCTCCTCCTAAACCGTCTTCCTGCCTCCTCCAAAATCCTAGAACCATAATCTTTGCATGGGGTGTGTTTATCTGATAAAAGCTACAGGTTTCTATTATTAAAAAAGAAGAGAAATTCAACTTTTTTCCAATGTTGGGTGTAATTTTTCTTCCTTTTTGTGAGAAGAAATAGGTACGTTAATGGGTTGAAGGAGAAGGTGGAAGAGCGATCTTTCTTCTCAGAAACTTCAGGGACTCCGACGAGTATACCCAATTCGTCTCTCGATGATCCGTGGAGGTTGACGTCGCTGAGGATGAGTTCCTCCTTGGTTGCTCAACCGAAGTAGAGAAACTATTCTGCTTTACATTATGTTTGCATATATTGTGTGATCATCAGGCACACAATGTTTCATAGACTTAATTTCCTAATAGGATGGTGATGCATTAGGTCGAAATCGAACCAATATCCGAACACTTCATTGATCCAGATAGAGGGGGTCAACACTAAAGAGGAGGTTGCGTGGTAAGCTGGGAAGCGTATGGCTTATATCTACAAGGCGAAGGTGAAGAAGAATGGATCGCATTACAGGTGCATTTGGGGAAAGGTTACGTGGCCTCACGGGAGCAGCAGCATTGTTCAAGCCAAGTTAAAGTCCAATTTGCCACCCAAGTCTATGGTAACTAAGTTTCTGAAAACTAAAAATTTACTCTACTTCGTTCTCGATATTTTATTTTCCGTTTCTGGGTCTTGGAGATTTAATCTATGTTTTTGGGTTCTTTCAGGGATCGAGGGTTCGGGTGAGCAACATTTGAGGTATTACTCTGATCTTTCATGTGTATTCTCTTAAGTATACTTCATTTCAATTGACCATGGGGTTATGTTACATAATTTGTGCGATGGGACAATGCACATGTAATATTTGTTTGTTTTTTTTCTCCTTAAGAGTGTATTTCGAATTTCATTTGATCTTATTCACTAGCATAAGTGGAAAGGGATTGATTTAGTTCAATAGCTCATATCAATTTGATTTACCATATTTGTGAATATGTGTTGTGACGTTATCATGGTTTCGAGTTTCAAAATAATTTATACAGTAAAAGGTTACAACAGTGGAGCTACAGATGCTTAAGATTTTGCGTTCTAGACAGTTAATTTCTGCCAAGATTTGATTAGAGAAACGGTTAACATCAATAGCGATCCACGAACAATAAGAGGTTGGTGCTAAGCTATGCCAGGTGAGACCTTTAACAACTTGGAAACTCTACTCCTCTTCATTAGTTAGTTATTAAGTTTGTTCTACCATCTCATGTTCTACCAAATTTCGAGGTTTGCACTTATGATTCACCGTCTGATATGCCTTCAAATCGTCTTTGATGTTCTGTAATGTCAACTTGGCAATTATCTCTTATTTCTGTCTCTGTTTCGTTGATGATGTGAGTTCATCTCTTGATGTACGATTTTTTTATAAGATCTCTTCATCTACAGTTGATCAGAATCTAAATTGTTCGGCGATGGAACTCATACTCAGACACGGTTTAGCATTTTAATCAAGAACTCCTTTCTCTTTATCTTCCAGATTTTGATCAAGACTGTGGTTTCTGATGTATATGCAGTGTTCATGTGAGCATATATGGGGAAATTTTTATCTTTTATGTGCTTCTTAATTGACAAAGCACTATATCTTTTCAGGATCCGTATGACTACTATGTGTTTGGTCAAAATTATATCGGTCGTTGATTGATTTCAGGTGGGCCAGCAAGATTGATGTTTTAATTTCTTTGTTTGCTATGCTGGGCATGTCTTCAAAATTAGTTTAGTTGACAGGTAAAAATCATCTAAGTTGCATACATATTGAAGAGCTTTATATTTGTTTTGAATGTTCATTTTTACAAGTTTTTCTTATATTCTTTCTTCGCATTCTTTGACCTTAGTTTTCTTTGTCTCTCCAGAAGATCGAATATTGCAACCTCTTCCTATTTTATGACATGGAAGAGAAGTTTCAGTAGGTGCCTAACTGCAATTGATCATCTTATGGTTGTTTATTGTATTATGGGCTACTTACATGTCAAACATTATTAGATGCTTTAAATAAGGGTGGTACGTACAATGACATTGTAACAGCTTAACCATGAAAGGAATATATCCATTCTTTTGGTCTACATGTTATTTTATGCAGATTTGAAAATTAATTCTCCTATTTACTTTTCTTAAGAACCTACATATAATTGTCAACTATCCCAGAATTTTTTTTGGGATTAGTACATAACTTTTTAGTTATAATCTTTGCAACAGATTCAACCAATTTTTTGACATTGACTGGATGTTCAAGTTATGGCTTTACCCTGACCATGGAGTTGCCTATATGCATTTAGTGTTCGAAATGCCTTATTGAGCACACAAAATCTGCCAAGCAATCACACTACCTGCCCAACATGCCAAATGAAAACCTTTTTTTATTTGTATTTATGAGTTTGTCTTTTTTGCGTTACAATATTAATTTTCACAAATACAGATTTTGTCATCCGACGATGAGTTCGACATTGATATGGTTCGCAGCATAGGAGGATACAAGCTCATCTTTTTTTAATGGCTGGATTTTAGGGTTTTTTATGGTTGGATTTTTTAGGTTCTGACGATTGGAAGTAGAAGTTGGTGTCAGAATAGTCTTGACGATACAGTCTTCTCATTAGTGTTTTTTAATGGCTGGGTTGGGTTCTCATTACTAATGAACACCATCGAAGTAGAAGATGGTGTTCATTAACAACATTTGCCAATTCTGCATCTTAATTTCACACAGTTTAGTATCACGAATTAGTGATCTTAGAGATGAAAAATCGAATTAGTACTGCTACAACGAATTAGTGAGCTTAGATCTATAGAGATGTTGACATTGGAGCTTCTCAATGTAGAATAACGTCCACAGCTTAGACGAATAGTAGAAGAAGAAGAAGACGACATAGCTTAGCCGAATAGAACAAGAAGAATAGAAAAAGAAGAAGCTTAACTGAAATTTTTTGCAACTATTTCAAGTTTTCATTATTATTATAAGCAACTCTATGGTTTGTTGTTTGAGAGTAAGTCTGAGAAAATATTCAAAATTTGGTGATTGAGAATGATGAAGTTTTGGGGGGTTCTCTTTGTATTTCATTTCAACTTATCTTCAATTTTAACTGAATTTTTCTGCAACTCTGTTCAAGTTTTCATTATATCTCTAAGCAATTCTGTGGTTTAATGTTTGAGAGTAAGTTTGAGAAACAATTTCAAAATTTGGTGATAGAGAATGATGAAATTTTGGGTTGTTCCCTTTGTATTTCATTTCAACTTATCTAAAATTTTTCAAGTTTTCATTGTATCTCTATTGCAACCCTATGGTTTGATGTGTGAGTAAGTTATAAGCTTGAGAAACTACTTCACAGTTTGTGATTGAGAAGAATGAAGTTTTGGTCATTTCATGTTAAAGTTTTCTCCTATTTTCAACCACGTCTGCCAATTAATATGCACCGTCGGACTGAGTGGCCACATGTTGACTGAGAAAACAACCCCAAATCTAATATTTACTTAAAACATCTGCTTTTGTTTAGAATAACTAGATGGGCAACGCTTGCAAATGTTTAAGATCATTCAATTTGTTAAATTTTTGTGCTAGGACCCATCCAAGTTGTGGTCCTATTGGAAGGTCAAGATTGATAGATGAAATTAAGATCGGTTGAGGCGTGCACTTCTTGCACCTATGAGATGGTTTCTTCAAACGTGTGTTAGAATTTAACAACGATTAGGGGTTGTATTTGAACTGAGTTGGGACTAATTTCTACCAAGTTGTTTACATTTGTCCAACTCTTCTATTTTTTTTTAATTATATAACAATATATAATAAATTTAAAAAAGATTGTTTTTCCTTTTAGAGTACAATCTTTGGGCCATTCTTGGGTTTACTTACAGACCAAAAATAAGCCTCCTTGGTGATTTCCAGCATTTGGGTTGCCTTTTCCTAGGTTGATTTTTACCCTTGGGATTTGAACATTATTTGGGCTACTCAAATCTAATGGCTATAAATCACCAATTAGAATTTTATCTTGTGTGTCCTGATCATCCAAAGCTGAGTAAGTTTGTGGTCTATCATCCATAGGTGTGTCACAATACATCGCATAAAGCTTATAGTACAAAGCAGTGATGTGGCTACGAGTTGCATTGAAGGGCAAAGCCAATTTATAAGGAATCTGTCATTTAATTTTCTTTGCAATTTCTTCATCGAATGAGGATATTCCACTCCTTAATCATAATCTACACAGTTGTCAATGACCTGCATCCCATATTAGTCAAAAATGTTTATGAGGGTTGTTAACAAAATCCAGAAATTCAATATCAAAGTTCTAACTGGTCATTAAGATACCAATCCAAAATGAAATTGAGTCAGAAAAATTGAAATTTGGCCTGTCCACCATCCAAAAATACGGATGAAAATCATCTTATGTGGATTGGATTTTCATGATAATCACATTTTTACGGTCAGAAATTCAAAATTAAAAATTAAAAAATTTAACCAATCAATAAGGGAAATTTTGTTAGATCATAAAAAATTAAATTCAATGCATTATTGAGATCCACTATCCTTAGACTCAACCACGAATAACATATTGATTTCAATTATGATGAAAATAAACACATGCCAAAAAAAGACTTTACTTCATATAATTTTTATTTTTTTGCCATCACATTAGCATATCCATTCTCCTCTTCATTTGTTAAACAACACGTCAATTTTAAAGATAGACGTTTGTGTAATTACGCTGATTGGGTTCCCTTAATGGGTTGAAATAGAAACAGTCTCTCCCAGAACTAAATAACCCCCAAGGAATAAGAAGGAAAAATAAACCCATTGACCCCGGTACAAGTCGCCTTTAATTACAATAGATGGATATTTCTCTTATTCCATCTTCAAAACCTACGCTTCTAACTTCATTTTCAAGTAGCCATATTCGAGGGTATGGTCTTTTTTTCCTCCTTTTATTTGTTTTTGCTCTTTCATTGAGTTCGATATTTATTTTAATTTTTGGTGATCTGTAGGCACCAAATAGTATGTTGAGTTTGGGAGAGTAAATATTTGATGACGGGCAAATCTTGCTGATTTGGATTTTTAGCCGTTTGATATCCCCTAAAATCTCTCAAACTCTTACTCACCTAAATAAATTCTTTTAATTTTGCAAAATCTCTCTAACTCCTTATCATTCTCTTAATATCTCTACACTTTCTACTTTCTTAATAATACGTAGAAAAATAAATTTTCTTCCTTTTTTATATTAAGGGGTTTTAATGGATACATCTTTTGCAGTATGAGTTGTTTACTTATTGGTTTTTTTTACCTATTGAATTCGATTATTATGAAAATATAATTTTTACACATGCTAAAAAACTTATTTTTATGTAATAATTTATTTTTAGGGCCGTGCTTAACACGTACCTCGACATTGCTTACGTGGTGCTTTCTCCATCTTTTTTTCTATTTTTTTTTCCAAAAGTACCCCCGCTTCAAAATACCGCATCCCGTCTCTCCGACTATCCCACTCCCAACGCGTCTCTCCCGATCGTCTCTTCAACTCCTCTCCATTATATATATGTTTTCAAGAATTTCCTCCACCAAAACCGAACAAACGTTATGTATTCTTTGTGAAACCTAATCCGAATGTAACTATTTACCACTAAGAAATTTGGGAAACCACAAATCAAGCTGATTTTTTTTACCTTCAACAATCGATCAGGCTACACGCTCTCTCTCTTTCTCTCTCTCTCTTTATACCTAATGCTCGCTAGAGGAACGGTGGTTCTTTTCCAGGCAATCTCTCTCTAGAAGTTAGTGTTAGAGTTAGGTTTTGGTTTCTCTTTGTTTGCGCGATTATGATTTTTTCTGTTTTCTACAATCTGAAGTAATTTTGGATTCTCAAGCTCATTATTTTGATCTTCAATCACCTATTAGGCTGATTTTTTAGTTTCTAACCGTGGGATGAAGGCATTTTGGAGTTAGTAGAGCGATTTTGTTACTCACCGTTGCCATAGACCACTGACCGAATGGATGTTTAGCACTACACCACTTGGTAGATATTCAAGGAAAAAATTAAAGTTTGTTTGATGATTTTTACCCTGTTGGATTTAGTACCCAGTAATGGTTAAATCCATGGCTAGAATCATGCTTTAAACAGGGTTAAAATCTACCGTTTACCTTCTCACACGACTTTAAGTGATAAAAAAATTATGCCTTTTTAATCTCTTAAAAAGGATAAATTCCTAAATCTGAAAAATAAAATAAAATAAAATCTCCGAAAAATAAAATAAAACAGAATACAATGAAAGGTTAGTGGTGTATGGAAAGAATCATCCCTTCCCATCTATTGGATGGATCACACAGGAACCTGACCTTTTTGAAAAATATTGATAAAAAAAAGACAAAAGTCATCACAATCGGATGGTGAAGATTAATGACCTGCTAAAAGGAACCTTCGGCAAACATTTTTTCACGCATAGAAGAGAGAAGTCGGAGGAGTTGCACCAGCAACACCTGCTGTTGACTCTGTTCTATAGGTGGCAAAGGTTCAAGACCAGATCAAGCGACTCATTTTTGCTCAACATCGCTCGTGTCTGACACGTACCCTCACAACATTGTTACAACACTGTTTAAAAAAAAAGTTAGAATTTGAAAAATGAAAAACATAGTTGTAAGGGTATAGATCTAGGGGTTGCAGGGAAACTTTCATGGATTCGGATAATGGAGGCCCTGTTCTCTCTCAGCAATTGAAGCTGGAATCTATGTTCACCAAAAGGATCTCTCACATTCTCTCCCGATGGGCTACACTTCAGATGGCCCTGAAAAATGAGTGGGCTGGCAGAGATCTCGCGGTAAATCGGAGCAGCGTGCTGCCGATCTTTTCTCTTGGTTCTCCCAATCAAAAGGTATAATTAGGGTTTTCTATTTCTAGATTAAACATATTCACGAACTTTGACGTTCAATTGAATTGGATTTATAAAGAAAAGTTATTAAGTTTCATTTTATTTCTTATTTGTCTTTAGGGGGTAATTAGATTAATCTTGTAGGCCCTAAAGAAGTTAATTAGAATTTATCCATAAAGTATAAACTTTGCTACTACTGTACGGGTTTTTTTTTTCTTTCTCGGCGGGTATCTACATGTGAATCATTTCAAGATAATTTGGATTACATTGGTAACTTAGAAGCCATTTTCGACAAATTCTTGTTTCTCCAAGTTCTTGAAAATTACAAAATAAATAAGGAAAATCTACCAATATTATAGAGACTAATAGGAGCCAAATGTGACACAATGTGATAAGCACAAAACTTGCATTGTGAGGTTCACTAGATCTTAGCTGGTATTCTTTTTTATTTGGTTTTATAATAATGACTTGAAGTCCATACATCAGGTGGTTAGAATTGCTCACCAAATGAAGAATCCTGATTAAAGAGTAATTACCTAGAGAACTCATCTTTAGAGCTGGATTGACTACTGCGTTGGTGAAGTGATTGCAACTAAGAAATAATTAATTTAATTGGGGAGTAGGAAATTAGGTTAATATCGCACCTGCAATCTTTAGGGATCGCTACTAGGTTAATCTCAATTCTTTGACATTCAAGATTTGAAGTGTTGATGCACTTTCCTTCAACCTTAATGCATTAAAACACTCAAGGGCAGAAGTTCTTCCTTTTGGTCCGTCGAAACTTTCTGCTCATCTAGCTTCGTACTTCTAAAAGCAAGGATGTGAATTTACTATCGACAGTCATTAATGTACATATCCCCAATCAAACTCTAACTATCCACGTGCAACGCACGTGTGCACCTACTAGTGGCTCTAAAACTCCAAATGCGTGAAAGTTTTGATCTCGTGAGAACCAACTTGGAATAAAGTTTCCCCCTCACTACTACCAGAAACTGCAACGTTTAATGCATAAATAGGATAAAAGAGACTACTCACAAGTAAAGCAAATCAGCAGACTTGGGCAGATTATATCAAGAGTCAATACCAATGCAATCTAAATAAAAATCAAATTAAAAGGAGGAATCACAACAATCTTAAAAATTATGTTCCACAAGAGATAACATAGTGAATTTACACAGGTACATGTTCACTATACACCTAGAATTATATGTAGAGTTAAGAAAAATGACATATATGCACCGTAAAAATCTCAAATAACAGGATAGTTTCAACACAAGGAACAACTAACCCATGCCAATCTCCAGCAACCCCTCCTCCATGTCGATTTGTGCCACACCCATCTTCAAGCTAGTGAAGTAAAAAGAATTCAAACAAATGTGTTAAAACAGATTGCTATAAAAAGAGGTACATAGCAAAACAGTGACAAATATCTCGTTAAAGACGCTCATCGATGGATAAACTACATCAAGTTATCGATAATATTCAGTAAAATCAATATTTTTTTTAGAGTTTAAATCCGTCGTCCTCCTAACTCAGCACCAGGCCACCAATGTACAAGTGATTCTAATTAAAAGGAGACAGTAGATGAGTATCAGAACTTCATTACTCGCAAAAAAACCGTTCTACTAATCATTCAAGATTCAAAGACCAAAACCATTTCCTTCCGATCCTGACAGTTAGGACAAAGTACTCAAAACTAAGGCATTAATATGCAAAAAATAAGCAGAAAACGTGAAACCAATTGCTTTCGACTTGTTTCGATACCGAAATCACAGCCTATCTATGAAAACGTGAATCGGACATTAATTAGAGCAAGAAATCAACTTCCGGACCCAGTTTTTGCCCTAAAAGCTCGAAAATTCGGATTTTCGCTGGTGTAGGAAGAGCTTTAGAAGAGATTACCAAAAAAATTCAATAATACTTGCAGAAATCCCTCTGGACCCCGAAATGTAATTCAACTATTCGATCAAACAAACAAAAATTCGAATTGATCCGATCCTTCTTTCGAGTTAACCAGAAGTTGTTAATTCAGAGTCTAAATTGACCGAAATAATGCTCGAATGACACTGTTATAAATAATCCCATGCAAAAGATCCAATCCAACGGTTAGAAATCACTAATCAGGTTGATTTTGGGTCTGTTGTATGTCATCTGGGAATGGGCCAAACATTCATACGGTCAGTGCCTTTTAATAAGAGTATGCCACATAGCTCATCGACGTCCGTCGTCAACGCTGATGACGACGTCCGTCCGTCATCAAAGATTTACTTCCTTGATCAGGGAGAGGGATCCGATGGACCATTAAAGATTAAACAAAAAAGGCACTTGATTTCTTTTCTATTTTTTTAAGGATTTTTTTTAATATTTGCAGCCAATTCAATTGGACTAAAATGCCCCCGATAAGATGATAACTTTTAAATTTATTCGTGGCCACTTTCCTAATCTATATTAGTGTAGTGGAAGATAAAGAATATGGGATATTAATATAAAATAAAAAGATATATGAGATATTTCCAAGGGGCCCACTGACCCATGAATGTTTGGCTTGGCCCACTCCTTGGTAAACACCTACATAAAAAAGCAGCCTGATTGGTAAAATCTCTAGGGTGTGGATTTGAGCTTTTTTATTTGTTACCAGCTTCATGAACAGGCCTATGGATGAGTTCCAATTCCATGATCAGAAAGCTCAAATCAAGCTCAAATCAAGGGCTAGAAATCACCAATCAGGCTACTTTTGAGGTTTATGTTTACCAAGTTATGGGTCAAACATTCATGGGTCAGTAGCCCTGAAAGAGTGTGCCACATGGCATTTTTGGGAGGGGTGCCATTAAATTTTGCTTGAAACAGGGGCCCATATTAGCCAGACTCCACGATACTCTAGCACATCCTCCATATGTTAGAACCATTGATGTTCTTCAAAATTTGCGTGGTGGTCTTTGAGGTTCATATGGCAAGAATCTCAATAACCATCTGTGGCTAGACTTTGGGACGATGATATCGAACATTGTTACGATCCATTGATTGCAATGATTCAATCACACGCAAATAAAGAAAAAGAGAAGAAGAATAGAGAGAAAATAGCCGATTCAAGGTGACTGAACCTCCAAGTTACAATACATAGGGAAAAGCGTTTCACAAAGCACTGAACATGCATAGTACGGCGGCCCATGGAGCTAGCCCATGAGAGCATAAACTATAATTTGGGGCCATCATCATCACCAGAGGGTTGGTGGTCATCGTCCTCATCATCTTGGGCGAAACCGTCGATAATGGCTAATTGACCTTTGCAGCAATGACCCCGGGAGTGAACTTTTCATCGCAGTTGTAGCAAAGACCCCTCTTGTGACGTTCAAAAAGTTCAGCCCGTGTAAATTTCTTGGGTGGTAAAACAGGCTCCTTAGGTGGTGTTTCCACGGAGCTCGTGGGATGGGCCATATGGAGTAGAAAAAAAATTGTCGGAGGATGGCGGTTGTACTGTCGTTGAGTTACTGCAAATTCTTCTTGCAACACCGCAAGTTGATACATGTGACTCAGATCACGCTGTTGGAACATTTGAACACCCACCCAATGTCCCCTCTTAGGCCAGATATAAAGCATCCCGCTAAAAAAGATTATGGCAACCATGAGTTGTGATTAATGAGGCGTTCAAACTGTGCCCGATAGTCACAAACCGAGGTAGTTTGGTATAATTTCACTAATGCCCCACCCGAATCGTTGCCTTCAGGTGGTTCAAAATGAGTACAAAGAACATGAGAAAATTGTGGCCATGAAATCACTCTCATTGTTCTTTCGATCCATCGAAACCAAGGTACAACACCTCGTAAAGTGCATAGACGCCAACTCCACCATCTGGGCATAAAAAATTTGGTTGTATTTTTGGATGGACCAAACATCCATACAGTCAGTGGTCTCTACTAGTGTGCTATTTCTTCCAAATAATGCTCAAAATTCAAGGTTAAAAATAAACTACGAAAAAGACTACTCAAATGGATAGGAATTACTAATCATGATGAATTTTGGTATGTAGGTCCACCTAGGGATGGGCCAAACAGCTATACAGTCAATCATCTCTAAGAATATGCCACATATAAGGTGCGCGTGGCATCCCCTAGTTAATTATAACAACAACAACAACAACAACAATCATAACAATAAAATAATAATAATAAAATAAAAAAAACAAAACTCCTTACTCGCCATCGTTAACACATACTATGTGTGTGTATATTAATTTAGATAAATTCGTCATTTTTGGTCATTTGGTCAATCAACCATCCAATCAATAATAAGTACAATCATGGGCTTACCATGCTTGTTGTAACCCACATTAAGTGTATTAATTGATGAATAGTGTCTTATACATGCTTTTTTTAATAAAATATACCATCGCATTCATTTTCAATATTGCACTACCAACCAATCAGCTAAACTTTGTTTGCATTTATTTAGAGGGTGTGAACCAAGCTCTAACCGCAGGTGACGCAATTACAAGCGAATGAAATGCAACTCACTGCATTTGCATTGAGTACAAAATGCATCCCAATGCAGCGAACCAAGCCGAGCCTAGGTTTCAATTGAAATAAATAAACAAGACAATGAACTAAAATATCGAATTCAAACACAATTTAGCACGAGCTACATATAAATGGTGAGGATGATCTCCTCACAAAAAAAAAATCAGTAACTTTTAAACTTCTAACCCTATCAAATATGGACCTAAATTTAACGGTGAAAATGGATGGTCCAAAATTTTTCAATTTGCAATCCACTTTTCACAAGGCTGCAATGTTGGAATGGGCTGTTTTTTTGTGTGATTGATATTTACGTTGAGAAGAATATCATCACCAAAAATTAGCCATTAACTCATATGCATGTGGGCCCCACGTCCATTACTCATTCTATTAGTTTATACATATCTATATAACAAAACAGGACGTTGTCTCCCCTCTTATCCGGTTTCATAAAGGATGGCCGAGATCTTATCACACCAAATGGATGGTGGATCTCAGCCACTCACACCCAATTTTGACAAACACTTTTGATGAGTGTCGTGGGCACGAGTCACCTACTATTTACCTATATATAAGGAATGAAATGGGTTGGATTTACATATAGCCCAAGGGTCACACTCAGGAACCCCACTTTTTATGCCTCGAAAGTGGTGTTACCGTTAAAACAGATTGAAACGGCCAGGGCAAAAATGGAAAAATAGATTTTAATAGAAAAAAGTGGTGCTGAAATTCAAATTTTAAAATTTTAAAATTTAAAAAAAAATAGAATTTAACGAAAATTTAATAGTTTTCTTATACCCCTCTTATCTTATATGGCTTCAATAATGAGTGGCTGAGATCCACTATGCTTCATATCGATGGCTGAGATTAATTATCACCTGATTTTGACAAACACTTTGTCGGAAAGTGCCGCGGGCATGGGCCACCCACGCATATAATAAGACAACTCAATTGTATTATCTTATCTTATCCATCCATCTAATGTGGATGGTTAGATAAAGAGTGGTTGAGATCAAATCCATCGATCTAATGCGGATGGTTAGATTTCAGCCACTCAATCCACCTCACTTGACCTCAATTTATTCAAAATTTGAATTTCAACACCTTTATTTTTTGTTATTTATGTTATTTTACTATTTCTCCCTCTGTGCGTTAGAATCCGTTATAACAGCTGTTGTAATGGAAAAAACGGTAACGCCCAGTCTGTTGTACTGTTTGAGTGCCGAAGGCACCTAATTTTTACAAACGCTTTTGTCGGAGAGTACTGTGGGCATGGGCTATTTACTATTCTATATAACAAAACACATTGGTTGTCTCCCTACTTATACCTCCTCTAATCCTCACCCAAATGGACGGTGGATCTCCGCCACTCACCTGATTTTGGCAAATTCTTTGTCGAGGAGTGCCGATGGCACGGGGCACCCACTAGTTTATATAACAAAACAGGGAAGTTATCTCCCCACTTATACCCCCTCTTATCTGTTTCAACAAAGAAGGGCCGAGATCTTATCCCCCAAATGGACGGTGGATATCAGCCACTCACACCTGATTTTGGCAAATGCTTTGACGGGGAGTGCCGAGGGCACAGGCCACCCACTATCAATTAATATAACAAGTGACTGGTTTTATTATACCCCTCTTATCTTATATGGCTTTAATAATGAGCGGCTGAGATCCACTATGCTTCATATCGATGACTGAGATTAACTCCCACCCGATTTTGACAAACACTTTGTCGGAAAGTGCCGCGGGAACGGGCCACCCATGTATATAACAAGACAAGTCAGTTGTATTCTCTTATCTTATCCATCCATCTAATGTGGACGGTTAGATAAAGAGTAGTTGAGATTAAATCCATCGATCTAATGTGGACGGTTAGGTTTCAGCCACTCAATCCGCCTCATTTGACCTCAATTTATTCAAAATTTGAATTTCAACACCGTTTTTTTTTTTTGTATATATATATTTTTTTATGTTATTTTCCCATTTCTCCTTCTGTGCATTACAATCTGTTATAATGGAAAAAACAGTAACGCCCCAGTCCATTATACCGTTTGAGTGCCGAAGGCACCCAATTTTTGCAAACACTTTTGTTGAAGAGTGGCGTGGGCATGAGCCATTTACTATTCTATATAACAAAACACATTGGTTGTCTCCCTACTTATACCTTCTCTTATAAGCATCAACAAAGAAGGGCCGAGATCTAATCTCCCCAAATGGACAGTGGATCTCCACCACTCACCTGATTTTGGCAAATTTTTTGTCGAGGAGTGCCGATGGCACGGGGCACCCATTAGTATATAACAAAACAGGGAAGTTGTCTCCCCCTCTTATCCGACTTCATAAAGGATGGCCAAGATCTTATCCCCCAAATGAACGGTGGATTTCAGCCACTCACACTCGATTTTAACAAACACTTTGTCGGAGAGTGCCGTAGGCACGGGCCACCCACTAGTATATATACATTGACCATTAGATTAAAAAAAGGAAAGCCATCCATCTCTCCTTTTTTTTAATACATCTGTGGAATTATAAAAAAACCATAGGATCCAAGAAAGATTTAAGGGTCCACGAGGCAGCCACCTATCTCCTGAATTATATGAGGGTAACATTTTCCTTACATTTTTAAAGTATTCCACAACAGGGGTATGTCATCCTTGGGTCAAATCCGTTGGATTGTAAAACGTGGAGATGCGTGTTAATTCTAAATTTTGTCCTTGAATTGTAAATATCATTTTTGCATAGAGATGGGTTCACTAGTAGATCTCACATGAGAAGTTCATTATTAGTACATGAATACTAGTGGAGGAGAGGGGACAATGCACATGCTGCAGAATAATGGAATTGGATGGGACGTCGGATGCGGCATTTCACGTGGGTGAGGTAGGAGCCTTTTTGGAAGAAGTGGCAAAATAAGAAAGTTCCAACCCAAATGACAGTTTGAAAGATTAATTTGGCATGGGGAGTAAATTTGTAAAATTATGGCAAGCACAAGTAGAAAATCAAAAGTCTAAAGTTGTTCATACAGTGGTTTTAAAAATGGCCGTTTAAACGAGGCTGTTTCTGTTAAAACCGTTTAAACACGTTTTGACGCTTTTAATTTACCGGCCATTTTTTTGTTTTAACGGCCGTTAAAATTGTTTTAAAAGCCGTTAAATTCTAAAAAAAAATTGTGAAAAAAATGGCCGTTAAATACCATTTTTTTAATTTCCAAAATTTGAATTTCAGTGTCACTTTTTTCATTTTTTTCCATTTTTGCCCCTGACCGTTTCAATCCATTTTAACGGTAACGCCCCCAGTCCAATAAAACGGCCTCCTTTAAACCTTGGTTCATACCATAATTAGTAAATTCTCAAATTACTTTCGAACTGTATGATTTATTTAAAAAACAAACCGAACAACGACCTATTCAAAGGTTTGGAGTAAAATTTGCTCATTTTTTTTTAACATGATCGAGTTAGTCTCCAATAATTCTCAAAATTTTCTGAATTATTTGCAGATTATTCAGTTTTGTACATAAAAAATGATTTAATAAGATAAAAAGTTGTCAATATATTACTTATTTTATTTTTTAAATTACTTTTGCTAAATTTTTTTACACATTTTCTTTTATAATGAAGAACCCGAATTGTAATCTAACAATCCCCATACCATATTTTAGAGAGAGACATTTAATGAATTGAGCAAGTGATATGCAGGCAGTATGGTAGCTTACACACACAAAAAAAAAAAAAAAAAAAAAAGAACTAGTAGGAGTCTATGGTTTTTACTTTTTTGTCCGACAACTAATAGGTGCATAGGTTTTGATAGAAAAAAAGTTTTTCTATATAGGCAACTCATATGTGCCTAGGTGAGGTTGTGTCATAGTTCAAAGTTTCGGGTGATCCTGGTCTGGATCAGCGATCTGGATCGGGAACCCACAGACTTTCATCCATGGGTTGTGTGGCAACCAAAGCTTTGGCTTTAAAATGGTAATGTTTAGAAATTTTGTTTTATTTTCATTGGAATTGAGATATTGTACACCAAGTGTTGGGTAAATTTACCAAACACCAAGGCCCTACTTGGGTTCAATGCAAATCGGATGCAATGCACCCGTTTGTCAGGTTTTGGAATTACAAGTGATTGGTTGTGGGTGTGAAAGTGGTTGCCAAGCCCTTGAAAACTCTTTAAGAAAATGGATGCAATCATGTGTAGCCCAAAAATCATGGTAAATGACTACAATACAACTCATCGCATTTGCACCAGAGTACAAAATGCATCCCAGTGCAGTGAACCAAGCAAGGCCCAAGTCTCCTGATTTGCCCCATAATTTTTTAACTATTTAGCACTTTAGCTATATCTTGTTTGCTTTGGTTTGTATAGCTGACAAATCAAGAGATTGGGCTCTGCTCGGTTCAATGCAAATCGGATGCAATGCACCCACTTGCCATAGTGTTGAGATTACAAGTAATTGGTTGGGGGCGTGCAAATGAGCTGGCTTGCAAGTAGTTGTCAAGCCCTTACCAACTCTTTAAGAAAATAGATGCAAGCACGTGCAGCTCAAAATCTGTGGCAAGCGATTGCTAACCACATTTGCACCCAAGTATAAAATGCATCCTGGTGCAGCGAACCAAGCAGGGCCTTGGTGTTGGGTAAGTTATCCGATTCTGAAAGTGAGGATTGGAATTATTTTCATACTCAAATTCCCAAGGTTAAAATCAACCAATGAAAATAATTCCAATCCAACGCCTAGAAATCACTAATTGGGCTGATTTTTGGGTTCATCTAGGGATTGGAAAAAAAACCCATTTGATTAGAGTTCTCTAAGAGTGTGCCACGTGGCTCATATTGTGCCATGTCATCGGCCTCGATGGCAGGGCCCTGTCATCAAACTTTTACTCCTTAACAAGTATCCGACATCCCAGCTGTTAAATTTAATATATCTTTGACTATTGATGCTCTGGACGTCTCTATGGACCATGGTCACGTGGCACATTCTTAGATAGTGGACCTAGGAACCAAAATTCGGCGTGATTGGTGATTTCTAGCGGATGGATCACTAAATAATACTCGAATCCCACGGTTAAAAATCAAGTTACGAAAAAGACACAAATTCAACTATTAGAAACTTAATCTTAGTTCTGTCAGCTGTAGCTGTCAAGTGAACAGACGTGTACTGATCATTAGATCGTAGCCACGAGACCTATGACCATTAGGCCTGCATTGAAATTCAAATCTGGTGCTTGACGCTTTTTGGCGTCAGAGAGCTCAATTTTTGTTATTTACCGCTGCCCTTGGGACCATTTTCGCAGAGATGTCTGGCACACACCTTAGTGGATATACACACCAAAAATCATTTTGATTGGTAATATCTAGCCATTAAATTTTAATACTTTTAAGCGATTATTCTAACCTTAGATTCAACCAATTTTTTTGACTATTAAAACTCACGGCTAAGAATAATCAAACAAGCTGATCCCTTGGTGGATATACACACCAAAAATCGCTATGATTGGTAATCTTTAGCCATTATACACACCAAAAATCGCTATGAAGTGGTTGGGTGGCAATAAATCGGATTCGTGCTATCTGACCGATAATCAGACAAAAATGTGTGGTTAAGGCCATTTAACTGTTGGATTCAAGAGATCCCCGCAGTTGTTGTTGGACTATATTACTCTGGAATTCAATGGCCATTGACCTCTAAACCGCACATATATAATGACCACCCTTAAACCGATAATCCGACAAAAATATGTGTGGTTAAGGTCATTAATTAGATTCAAGAGATCCACGCATTTATTGCCCGCGGATTGCGTTACTTCTGAATTCAACGGTCAATGGCCCCAAAACCTCACACATTTTTGTCCGGTCATAACATTTTGCTACATAACAACCCTTTAACCAAAAATTGGACAAAAATATATATGTGCTATCCCACCGATAATCGGACAAAAATATATGCGGTTAGGGCCATTAACTGTTTGATAATCCAAGCAGTTATTGCCCCGTGGACTGTTCCGTTATCCGGGTGCTAACATTTTCCCACGTAACGATCCTTAAACCAAAAACATGTGGTTATGACAGTTATTACCCATGGATTGTGTTACTCTTGAATTCAATGGTCACTGGCCTCAAAGCCGCACATATTTTTGTCTGGTTATTCGGGTGAACATTTTCCCACGGAACAAAGCTCGCACCATTTTTGTTACTCACCGCTGCATCTTGGACCACTGATCACCAGACGGATGTTTAGCCCTCCCTTGGTGGATATACATACCAAAACCAGTTCGATTGGTAATTTCTACCCATTAGATTTTAGTATATCTTCTAGCCGTTGGATTCAACCATTTTTTGAGTACTAAAACCAACGGCTAAAAAGTCATAAATAAGCTGATTTTGGTATAAATGTCCAGTAAGGCATAGGGTAAACATCCATGCGGTCAGTGGGCCAAGATGGCAGATGTGACTAATGGGGGGTCTCAAAGGGACAGCGAAATTTTTATCATGAAAATGTTGCTAGCTGACGCCAAAAGCGTAAGCTAGAGCTTGTTACACTGCGAACCTTTAAATTTGAGTAAGGGTCGTGATGTAACAAGGTATACCTGAGATCTTCTCATTTGCGGAAGCGGCATTTTTAGTAGTCACCACAGCCATCTGGGCCCACTAACCGCATGGATGTTTAGTCCACCCCTTAATAGACATTCATGCAAATCATCAGCTTGTTTAATGATTTTTAGCCCTTGGTTTTAGTACTCCAAAAATGGTTGCATTCAACGGCTATAAGAACGTCTTAAAAAGTACTAGAAAGTGTTAAAATCTAATGGTTATAGATTACCAATCAAGGTGATTTTTGGGTCTGTATATCCACCAAAGGGTGGGATAAACACCCATGCCGTCAGTGGGCCCAGATGGCAGTGGTGACTACCAAAAATGCCGCTTCCGCAAATTAAACAGTTTCAGGCCTACCTTGTTACATCTTTTCTGTCACAGCGTAGTACAGATGCTTCTGTCACAACGCACAAGACAAGCCACGTGGCACACTCTTAGTGGACACTGACTATATGGATGTTTGGCCTGTCCCATTTAGACATCTAAACCAAACATCAGCCTGATTAGTGATTTCTAAGATATTCGATTGAAGTTATTTCCATGGGTTGATTTTAACGATAGGAATTTGAGCATTATTGAGCGTTATTTGGGGTGCAAAGATCCAAAGGTTGTAAATCACGAATCAGGCTGATTTTTAGTTTACAGGTATAACGAGGGACTAGCCAAACATCCATACTGTCATCGTCCACTAAGAGTATGCCACGTGACTCGTATTGTGCGTTGTGACAGAAGCATCTGTCACAACGCAGTGAATAGACGTCTACCGATCATTAGAAGGTGCCATGACCAGAGTAAGATTCTGATGACAGGGCCTGTCATCAAGGCCGATGACAGGGTGCAATAGGAGCCACGTGGTATACTCTTAGAGAACTCTGGCCGTATGGATGTTTTTCCAATCCTAAATGGACCTACGAATGAAAAATCAGCGTGATTTGTTATTTCAAACCTATGGATCTTTGTACTCAAATAATGGTCAATATGCTCAAATTTCCCACGGTTAAAATCAACTCATTAAGACAATTCCAATACAACGCCTAGAAATCACTAATCAGGCTGAATTTTGGTTTGTATGTCCAACTAATGAATGGCCAAACATCCATACGGTCAGAGTCCTCTAAGAGTGTTCCACGTGGCTCATATTGTTCCCTGTCATCGGCCTTGATGACAGGACCTGTCATCAAAGTTTTATTCCCATGACCATTAAGGCTTGTATTGAATAAAGTAAAGGTAAAACTTGCCTGACCACCGATGGTCTGGTCGCTACCTGACCAACGGTGCAGTGCTCGGCACGTACGCCGAGATCTTTCTGCTTTTTTGCATTAAAAGTTTAAAAAGAAAATCTTAAAAAAAAATCACCTGAGTACGTGTTTAGTGAGGTTGCGGTTGACAGTCCGTACAAGTTCCACGTGCTCCGACCATAGGTGGTCAGGTTAGCTACCTTTTAGGGTCGTGATGTAACAAGGTATACCTGAGATCTTTTCATTTGCGGAAGCAGCATTTTTGGGAGTCACCACTGCCATCTGGGCCTACTGACGGCATGGATGTTTAGCCCAGCCTTTAATAGGCATTCATACAAAAAATCAGCTTGTTTAATGATTTTTAGCCGTTGGTTTAAGTACTCAAAAGATGGTTGTATTCAACGGCTATAAGAACGACTTAAAAGGTGCTAAAAAGTGTTGAAATCTAATGGTTATAGATTACCAATCAAGGTAATTTTTGGTATATATATCCACCAAGGGGGTGGGATAAACATCCAAGCGGTCAGTGGGCCCAGATGGCAGCGGTGACTACCAAAAATGCCGCTTCCGCCAATGAACAGTTTCAGGCATACCTTGTTACATCTTTTTCCTTTTAGTTATTTGGCAGTGTATAGTAGGGGTGCATCTAGTATGCATACATTTGCAAAATTAAAAGTATGTAAACATTGTACCCACCATTGAAAAATTTGTCCGTTTAGTGGTACCTGTAAAGGGCATGTAAAGCGACCTGTTCGTGGACAGGTGTATTAAAGTCTGTACAAGATTGTATCCTTAAAAATTTATGATACAGAAGTCAGTATCAAAATTTGATGCGCAGTCCATAGAATTGCTACGTAGTAACCCTCTTTCCAGTAAAACTTGTCTGACCACGGACAGACACTGGGAATCCCTGACCACTCATAATAAGAGCTACGTGGTACAGTCTTAGAGGGCGATGACCGTATGGATGTTTTGCCAATCCCTAAGTGGATCTATAAACCAAAAATCAGCCTGATTAGTTATTTCAAACCCTTGGATCTTTGTACCCAAATAATGGTAAATAATGCACAAATTCCTACTGTTATAAATCAACCCGTGAAAATGACTTCAACTAACGCTTAGAAATCATTGATCAGGTTGATTTTGGGTTTGTAGGTCCAACTAGTGATTGGCCAAACATCTATATGATCAGCGTCCTCTAATAAATTGCCACGTGGCTTATATTGTGGGTAGTCAGGTAGCTACCTGGCCAGCGTGGTCAGTTAAGATTTACTCCCGTCTTTCGGCCCCACTGTCCCCTGAATTGTTGGCCCACACGTTGTGGATCCACACACCAAAAGTGAGTGCCATTGGTGATCTTTAGAAGTTAGATTTGAGCACTTTTCCATGATGAGCTTGGAACTAATTACCAATAGTCCTTATCATAAACCCATAGAAGAATCCTACGACTAAAAACTCTCCAATCATGCTGATATAAGTCTCCCCACCCAAAATGTCATTCGTATCCCAATCCCTTAACCCAACCCTTGGTTAGTGGTTAACCAAGGTGTAGGCCAAACGGCGGAACGGCCCAAACATACAAGGAGCCGGTGGGCCCGTAAGAGTGTACTAGAAGGTCATTTAAAGGACGTCTGCATCAAAGCCGTTCCTAGAATAAGTCACATGTTCATCATCAAAGTCCCTGACAGACCACATGATAAATCACATGGCAACTCTTAGGGACCACCGACCGTATGGATGTTTACTTTGGCCATTCTCAGATGAACCTACAGTAAAAATCAGTACCCCCAAATAAAGCTCGAATCCCATAGTTAGAAATCATCTCCAGAAAAAGATTAAAATCCAACGGTTAGAAGTAAAACATTGAAGAGTTCAGCGGGCCCCAAAAGAGTGAGACGGGTATTTTGGTAACGAGTCTAGTCCCTATCAAACTGTGTACAGGAGCTGATCATACGGAAGATCGGCTAGTTGCAAAGATTATTATTATTATTAAACTAGAAAGTTATTAAATAAAGTTTGTCTTCTTGTGAGGTAACTTTCAACAACTTTGTAAGGATATTTTATCGAATAATGATACATAGTGACGTTGTCATGGTGCATGGTGTGTCCTTTTGTCATTTGTCAAAATTGTGTGCAGGTTAGTTTCATGTTTTATTTAGGAAAAAGATGTAACAAGGTATACCTGAAATTTTTTGGCGTGCGGAAGCACCATTTTGTTACTTAACGCTGTAATCTAGGCCCATTGACTGTATGGATGTTTAGCACACCTCTTTTGTGGATATACACACTAAAAATCACCTTGATCGATAATCTCTAGCCATTAGATTTTAATACTTTTTAAGGCGTGATTATAGCCGTTGTATTCAATCATTATTTTTTAGTATTAAACCATCGGCTATAATTATAAAAAAAAGCTGATTTTTGGTTGGAATGTTCACGTCTACTAAGGGGTGGGCTAAACATCCATGCGGTCAGTGGGCCCAGATAGTAGTACCGCATGGATGTTTAGAAAAATATTTAAAAGGGACGGACTGGAGGCATTACTGTTTACACCGGCCGTTATAACAAATTGTAATGGAAAAGGCAAAAAGGAAAAATAATGGAAATAACAAAAAAAAAAATACACCAAAGGGTGGGATATAGACTAAGGTTTGAAAAGGGACCCTTATAACCGTATAATGACTGGGGGTGTTACTATTTTTTCCATTATAACGGATTGTAACGCGCACAAGGGCAAATGAGAAAATATCAGAAAAATAACGCGTTAAAATTCAAATTTTCATAAGAATTTTTTTAACGGAAAATTACAGAAACGAAAATAAAATTTAAATAATCTACAAAAAAGAATACAACTTTTCTCAAATCCCAAAAAAGAAAACGAAACGCCATTTCGTCAGCTGTCAGTCGAATCAGTCGCCGACTGACTAACGAATGACTGATGGCTGACACACCTGACAAACGCCCTTTTAAAGAGCGTTTATTCCTGAAAAATAATTTTTTAAAAAACGTTTTTATGAAAAAATGCCCTTTCAAAGGGCGTTTGCCAGGCGACAACTTAAATTCCGCTTAAGTCGCTTTCATCTATTTTCCCGCCTCTCCTTTCTCTCTGTGTTCTCCTCCGGCGAACTCTCCCTCTCTCTCTCCGGCGGTCTCCTTGTGGCCTCCTTGCTCCGATCGAAGCGACCTCCTACGATTAAAACTCAGGTATGTTTATTTATTTTTAGTTTTTTAGTTTTTTTTAATTTTTGGTGGGGCATGGGGGACCCCCATTTTGGCATACACAGTAAAAATCGACGACCCATAATTCTTCAACTTCTAAACCAGTCTACGAATATCGGAATGATTTGAATTTTTGTGGGGATGATCTCCTCACCGTAGAGATCATCCTCACCAAAAATCAGCCATTGACTCATCTTCTGAGTAGGCCAAAATGGGCGTAAAAATTGGGGTTCCCTGTTTTTTTGGGCTTAGGCTCCAATGTTACTGGACACAATATTAGCCACGTGGCACATTCTTAGAGGACTCTGACCGTATGGATGTTTGGCAAATCCCTAAGTGGACCTACCAATCAAAACTCAGCCTGATTAGTGATTTATAGGCGTTGGATTAGACTTATTTTCATGGGTTGATCTCAACTGTGAGAATTTGAGAGGTTTTAGTACCTGAGATCTTTTCATTTGCCGAAGCGGCATTTTTGGTAGCCACCACTGTCATCTTGGCTCACAGACCGCATGGATGTTTAGCCCACTCCTTAATAGACATTCATATAAAAAATCAGCTTGTTTAATGATTTTTAGCCGTTGATTTTAGTTCTCAAAAAATGGTTGCATTCAACGGCCGAATGCCCTTTTAAAGGGCGTTTTTCTGTAATAAACGCCCTTTAAAATAACGTATGTCATTTTTCAGACATCACTCAGTACCTAACAGACGTCCTGACAGACGTTTTTTTAAAAGGCGTTTATTACTGAAAAACGCCCTTTTAGGGCGTTTTTTTGATAAACATGTGACACGTAATAAAGGGCGTTTAGTTTTCATTTTTGAGATTTGAGAAAAGTTGTATTCTTTTTTGTAATTTATTTAAATTTTATTTTTTTTTCTGTAATTTTTCCTTTTTTTAACAATAATTTTAAAAAAATAACGGTCGTTATTTCCATTGTAATAGAAAATAACAGAAAGTAACTGCCATTGTAAAAACAATAACGGCCGTTATTTTTTGAGAGTGTACATAACGTAACGGGGAGGTTTGTTATAATGGCCGTTAATATAATTATAACGGCGGTTTCTTAAACCGTTAGTGAGCCCACATGGTATAGCTGTGACTTAACCAAAGAAAAAATGACACACCACGCACCTTGAAAACGTCTATGGACCTCGGACCATTTCATCATTATTCTAAATAATGGGGCAGGCGATTTGCAACACCTGTATCCTACGAAGCCAGGTGTAGATAATTATGTCGAATCGCCAAATCGCAATACAGCTCTTCTATAAATAGCAGTTACAACTCTAGCAAATCCATTTCAACAACAACAATTCAAAATCATGGCAGCGGCAGTAGCTGCAGTAGAATCGCCTCTGTTATCAGATGTGGCGGTGAAGAGTAGAAGGGGGGTTTATTGGGGTAGGAAATGGAGATTCGTGGATGTGACATACGCCGTGGGCGTACTCATCGTTCACGTTTTGTGCTTATTTGCGCCTTTCACCTTCAATTGGAGTGCATTTTGGGTTGCAGCGATGCTCTATGTAGCGACTGGACTTCTAGGGGTTACTCTCTCCTACCATAGGAACCTTACGCATCGGAGCTTTAAGCTTCCTCAATGGCTTGAATACCTGTTTGCTTATTTTGCGGTGCAAGCCCTCCAGGTTAGTTACTTGCTTGGTTTTGGATCTTAGATTTGGTTTCTGTGTTCTTTATTTACCCCTTGTGTTTGTTTTAACGGGTGACAGGGAGATCCGTTGGATTGGGTGAGCAAACATAGGTATCATCATAAATTCACGGATACGGAGCGAGACCCACATAGCCCAATTGAAGGGTTTTGGTTCAGTCACATCAACTGGATCTTTGATATCGATTATATCATTGGAAAAGTCTGTTTTTCTCTCTCTCTCTCTCTCTCTCTCTCTCTATACAGGTTTGTGTATTGATGTTTGTGCTGATTTCTTTGAAAATTTACAGTGTGGAAAACAAAGCAACGTTGGGGATTTGAAGAAGCAACCATACTACCGATTTCTTCGAAGAACTTACATTGCTCACCCAATTGCATTTGGGATTCTACTGTTTAAGTTGGGAGGATTTCCGTTCCTAGTCTGGGGCATGGTAAGAAATTACCTTATTTTTATACGCGTATTATACCCGAATCGTACACATTGAACTCTACGAATTACTCTCCATTTTTTCTCTAAAACCGATCAAAACATGTATTTTCGTTTGTTTAATAAAACTTTGGGAAAAGTCCATTGACACTTTCTTATTGATCAATGACCTTACTTTCTTTTTATCTGGTGATCGCATATCTCGGTTGAAAATCAGCCTGGTTGGATTTTTTGTGCCCACCCCAAAATAATGATCCAATCACATGATTGAAAATCAACCCATCTTAAAGACTACCCATTAAATCCTCCAACTTTTTTGTTCCCCTTTTCCCGTTTATTTGACCGTTTTTATCGTATTTCAAAATGGAATATATTCGTATGTCGAATTGTTAACTAGGGTTCATACCGGATCCGGATCAAGGGATCCGAGTGAGTCTTATCTTAAGAAAAAGATCTAGGGAGAGAGAATTGGGTGCAAAGATGATCCATAAAATATCTCTTGAAACGTGAAAGGGTGCACTACATGTCAAATTTCTGTACTTTTCAAACCATGGGTGGCAAAGAAGTCGTTCAATGAGGTTATTAGCTTCCAAAAAAGAAAAGAAAAAAAAAACTTTTAACAGTAAAATATCTTTGAAATTTTGTCACTTTTTTCAAAGATGCCCTAATTCCCCCCAAAATGATTCCTCTCTCTCTCTTATACGTGTCTTACGCTAATATGCTAATCATCTAAAAAGACTAAAATACCCTTATATCAATAAGTTCAAACTTTCCCTTCAAATATGTACCGGTTGGTGGGTGATACCGAGTTCCTAGCAACAACTTATATAACTAATGCATTGACCCCTTATTTTTTAAAAAAACAACCGTCGTTATAACGGTAATGCAGTTATAACATAACGGGGTTAACGGGGTTGGGCCTTTTGTTGTAGCAGTGTTTACTTTTAATATTTTATAATAAATAAAATAGGTGCATGATTTAGGATTTAATCGTGGACATGTTAATGCAGGGTGTGAGAATTGTATGGGTGTACCACATCACTTTTCTAGTGAATTCGGCTTGTCATATTTGGGGAAGCCAGGCTTGGAACACCAGAGATTTATCCAAGAACAATTGGTATGATTTTGATCCAATTCCCCATTTTTTATTTTGGTACGAGGGGTATCTGGCCTCTTAGAGTACCTGACTAAATCCCTCGGGTACGTGCAAATCCCCTCATCCACACGCACTAGGTAAGCTGGGCCGAAGCCTCAAGGGTGGCCGTCAAGGGGGGGATTCGAACTCAAGACTTGCGCTTCCTGAGACGTGGCCTTGGCCATCTCACCAACCCCTCGTTGGTTAAATTCCTATTTTTAAATCCATGAATGTTCAATCAAAATCCTATTTTCACACATTCATTTACTCTTCTTCTTGGATATGATTGTTCAGGTGGGTTGCCTGGCTCTCGTTCGGAGAGGGGTGGCACAACAACCACCATGCCTTCGAATTCTCAGCTCAACATGGCCTAGAGTGGTGGCAAGTCGACATGACTTGGTATGTTGTGAAGCTACTTGAAGCTCTTGGATTAGCGACGGATGTGAAGGTGCCATCTGAGATTCAGAAACAAAAGATGTCTTTCAAAAATGGAACTGAGTCTGACGACGGCCCTAAGAAACTTGTTCCTAGTTAACTACATCAAGAAATCTTCAATATATGGGGCGGAACCAAACTTTATTTGTGTTTGCTACTATTAGGGTTGAGTATATTGTTATTAGGTGCGTGAGAATTACAGTTTCATTATTAATAAGTGCATTTCCTCACTATATACAAGTTCGTGTTAGAGCTACACCCATTTCTTACATTCAGTTCTTACACCAGGTGGTGGAGCTCACATGGAGATCATGTTGGACAATCCAATTGCAGGGTTGTTGTCGATATTGTGGAGACATGCTTACAAAAAAATCAGTCTATTCTGACATTCCTAACCTCATTAAAAGGTGGAATTTGAATCTAAATTTTTCGTTAATTTAGGTCAACTTTTCATAAGGTTAGTGATGTCTAAATTGATTTTTTTTTTTTTTTTTTTTTTGTGATGATGATCAACACGACGAGAACAACGCACTGAGCAATTAGAATATGATCTCATGTAGGCTCCACCATTGGATGTAAGAAATGATTGCATCTCTCTCTCTCTCTCTCTCTTTATTCTTACTAATGAATTCTTACGTATAGAATAACGTATGATCCGGGCCCCATTTGTTGCTTTATATCTTCGGGTGACGTGGCAACGGTTTATTTAAGAGAAAAGTTGTCCTTTGATTCGGAGCCCAACCGATCCGAGCTTAGCCCACTAATTTTCTCACAAAAGGCAACTAATAATTTCTTGAAAATGACGAGCTAAAAATGTTCGAAATATTAAAACAATTTATTTTCCTTAAAAATTCATGGTTGGCAAGCTTTTGAATTGGGTCGCTCTACGGGCGCCCACCTCTTTCGGCTGGTCACCAACATTTGATTGATGGGCCACCCACGCCAATTAGAGGGCCCTTGTTTGGGCACCCCATTTTGCTGGGCACCCACATTAAAATAACAAAAATCTGACTTGGGCTCCTGGCCGTGGGTGCCATGGTGGCCATGATAATTCCAGGTTGTGGAGGCAAAAAAAAAAAAAAAAAATTTGCGGACTTGCTGCATATTGTCCATTCATTTGTGGGAGTATGGGGTGCTCCAAACCACCACTCCACCACCACACTACTACCACTCTACCACCACCACTCTACTACCACCACCACCACTAACTCCACAACCACCACCATGAACACCACCACCACCAACATGGCGGCTGGGGGAGGAGGTGTTATATGAGAGAGAGAGAGAGACGTACTTACGGTGGCCTCCTCCTCTTCTTCTTCTTGTTCTCTTTTTTTTTAATGTGGGTGCCCAAACAAAACCGTAAAAGGATGGGAAATGGCAATTTGGTCCTCAAAAATTAGTTTATTTTGTAGGTGCCCGGCTTAAAGAGGTGGGTGCCCCGTAGAGCGACCCTTTGAATTCTTGCAAGTTTTTCAAATTTCAAAAATGGATTGAGTGAGGGTAGCTCAACGTGTCGCACAGGTGCACACTGCACGGCCCGTTGGCATTTGTTGGGCGGGTCAGCCCGGCAAACCCTCTTAACGGGCCAAGTTGTGGACTCTAACTTCAAAGCACAAGCCCATTCCGGATACTTACAAGGCCGGGCGGGGCACGGGCTGCGGGCCAAATTTACACTCATAAATGGTGTCTAAAATTCTGCCACATGGTTCATACTTGACGCCATCAAAAGCAAAAATGAATCTCTTGCATTTGTCTCCTACCAGTGTCAGTTGTCCTACTCTTATAGCACGAGATTTTCTGTAATGACGTACGTCGGTCATCACAGTTCTTGACAGACCACATTATACCCCCTGAGGATATATGAGGGAGCTTACTGGTTACTGGAAAAGATGCAGGTAACAAGCCCTCCTTTGGTGCTATTCTCTTACGAAAAATCTATAATACCGACTTCTGTATCAAAATTTTGATTCAGAAGGCCCTCAATTTGCCACGTAGTAGACTCTATCATAGTGTGGGCCAGACGTTCACGGGTCAAGTGGGCCCCAACGAGTCAACTACGTTGCAATTTGAGGGCCCTCTGCAACAAATAACGGCCCATTCTCTATCTCCCATGGCGTCGGACACCTTCTTTCCAGCCTGGTTGGATTCAGTGCTGCGGGATGATACATCCCATTCTCTGCTCATTTGGCTTTTTATGAAAGGGCTTAATTACAATTGAAAAAAAAGTTTCTAACAGGCTCAGTTACAGCCCTAAAATGACAGGCTCCGCTTACAGGACACAATATGAGCCACGTGGCACACTCTTAGAGGACTCTGACCGTATTGATGTTTGGCCAATCCCTAAGTGATGGAGTGTGCGTCCGATCATTTTCGATGCTCCACTGTTATCTCGTCCTTTCTTAATTATTTGGTAAAAAAGCGGACCGTTGATAAGCATTCAATACACTATTGGTCCCAACATGGGAGATATACAGCCCCGCGCCCCTAAACCATTCGGTGCGTAGAGACGTGTTGGAATGGGAGAGGAGAAGGATACGTTGCAATTTGAGGTATAGGAATCAGTTAGGGGTAGAAATCACCAATCACGCTGATTTTCAGAATGTAGGTCCACCAAGGTGTGGGCCAAACATTCAAGGGAACACTGGGCCCCAAAGAGTTTACTTATAGGGACTTCCAACATATTTCTTTACTTTTTCTGTCCCATGTGTATTTCATGTCCACAAAGCAAGTTAAATGGACCATCACTTTTTTTTTTTTTCGTGTAACCAATGGACCATCACTTTAATAGTAAAACTTTGCCGATCGACCAGCGCTTAGACAGCAATAATCAGGCCTATTTTTTTTGCCTGTAAGGCCAGAAAACTCTTATAATATGCCACGCGGTTCATATAAGTTAGTAAAGTTCTACTTGGACCTCTCCCTTTCAAAAGTACCCGACACCCCGCATCTTAGCAGTTAAGGGCATGTTTGGTAGGCCAAGGGGGCGGGAAAATAAAACATTTGGGCGTGCTAAGCGTGTTTGGCATGCATTTGTCCGCGTCGAATATTTAGGCCAGACCCACAAATTTGCCCCCCGCGGTGGGAAAACATTTGATCACCTCCACATTTGTCCGCCACGGTGGGAACATAAAATTTTCTCGCCGAAAAATCACTATTTTCAATAAAAACAGGTTTTTAATATATAAAAAAGATAAAAGCGAGTTTTATTTTTGGATCTTGTGATCTAATATGTGGGTCCCACACTCGCCTACCCCATATTTGACTTACTCTAATATGTGGGACCCACACAAATTAAAAGACACATGAAGTAAGCTGGCTAATACACGTACCAAACATTGTTAAATATTTGTCCTTGGAACTCTTTTTCTCACATAACAATAAAAGGCCCTAAATTGAAAATAAATCTTTGACCACGTATGCTATAGAAGCTGGGATCACTCGTCCAATGATATTGCACCAGGTACACACCAGGTTAACCTGCCACAATATCATTGCCCCCACACTTAGGTGTACTTGGGCAATATCACTGGGGCACTAAGTGTAGGTCCACTTGATTTTTGGTATGTAGGTCCACCAAGAGATGGACCAGACATCCATAAGATCAATGTCTTCCACGTGGTTCATACTGTGGTCGGTCATAAATGTATTATTCAGTAATTTTTATTTAAATGAATTTTTTAAGAATCCCTATTATGTTAATAACTAGTAAATGACCCGTGCCCATGGCACTCTCCGACAAAAGCGTTTGCAAAAATTGGGTGCCTTCGGCACTCAAATGGTATAACGGACTGGGACGTTACCTTTTTCCATTATAACGGATGTTATAACTGATTGTAACGCACAGAGGAAAATATAGAAAAAATAACAGAAATAACAAAAAATAACAGGTTAAAATTAAAATTTTGATTTTCAAATTTTTAATAAATTGAGGTCAAATGAGTGGTAGTGAATGAATAAATGAGGGGGATTGAGTGGCTGAAATCTAACCGTCCACATTAAATGGATGGATATGATCTCAACCACTCTTTATCTTATGAAGCATGATTAGATAAGAGAATACAAAAGAGTTATTTTGTTATATGTGTGGGTGGCCCATGCCTGCGACACTCTCCGACAAAGTGTTTGTCAAAATCGAGTGGGAGTTAATCTCAGCCATTGATATGAAGTATAGTGGATCTCACCACTCACTATTAAAGTCATATAAGATAAGAGGGGGTATAAAACAACTACTGTCACTTGGGGGATAAGATCCAACAAAATGTTTGTCAAAATCTGGTGTGAGTGGCTGAGATTCACCGTCTATTTGGGGGATAAGATCTCAGCCCTTCTTTGTTTAAACAGATAAGATGGCGTATAAGTGGGGAGACAACTTCCCTGTTTTATTATACTAGTAAATGGCCCATGCCCACGGCACTCTCCGACAAAAGCGTTTGCAAAAATTGGGTGCCTTCGGCACTAAAACGGTATAACGGACTGGGGCGTTACCGTTTTTTCCATTATAACGGTTGTTATAACGGATTGTAAAGTACAGAGGGAGAAATGGGAAAATAACAAAAAATAACAGTGTTGAAATTCAAAATTTGAATAAATTGAGGTCAAATTAGGCTGATTGAGTGGCTGAAATCTTACTGTCTACATTAGATCGATGGATTTGATCTCAACCAATCTTTATCTAACCGTCCACATTAGATGGATAGATAAGATAAGAGAATACAAAAGAGTTATTTTGTTATATGTGTGGGTGGCCCATGCCTGCGACACTCTCCGACAAAGTGTTTGTCAAAATCGAGTGGGAGTTAATCTCAGCCATTGATATGAAGTATAGTGGATCTCACCACTCACTATTGAAGTCATATAAGATAAGAGGGGGTATAAAACAACTACTGTCACTTGGGGGATAAGATCCAACAAAATGTTTGTCAAAATCTGGTGTGAGTGGCTGAGATTCACCGTCTATTTGGGGGATAAGATCTCAGCCCTTCTTTGTTTAAACAGATAAGATGGCGTATAAGTGGGGAGACAACTTCCCTGTTTTATTATACTAGTAAATGGCCCATGCCCACGGCACTCTCCGACAAAAGCGTTTGCAAAAATTGGGTGCCTTCGGCACTAAAACGGTATATCGGACTGGGGCGTTACCGTTTTTTCCATTATAACGGTTGTTATAACGGATTGTAAAGTACAGAGGGAGAAATGGGAAAATAACAAAAAATAACAGTGTTGAAATTCAAAATTTGAATAAATTGAGGTCAAATTAGGCTGATTGAGTGGCTGAAATCTTACCGTCTACATTAGATCGATGGATTTGATCTCAACCAATCTTTATCTAACCGTCCACATTAGATGGATAGATAAGATAAGAGAATACAAAAGAGTTATTTTGTTATATGTGTGGGTGGCCCATGCCTGCGACACTCTCCGACAAAGTGTTTGTCAAAATCGAGTGGGAGTTAATCTCAGCCATCAATATGAAGCATAGTGGATCTCAGCCACTCATTATTGAAGCCATATAAGATAAGAGGGGTATAAGACAACCACTGTCACTTGTTATATAGATAGTGGGTGGCCCATGCCCACGACACTCTCCAACAAAGAGTTTGTCAAAATTGGGTGTGAATGGCTGAGATCCACCATCTATTTGGAGGATAAGATCTCAGCCCTTCTTTGTCTAAATAGATAAGAGGGGGTATAAGTGGGGAGACAACTTCCCTGTTTTGTTATATAGATAGATTTTAAAAAATCTAAGAAATAAAAATAGATATATTTTCGGAATATTGGGATTTGGGGTCGTAACACAAGAAGATGACCTTAGTCTATTAATTAGTAGTATAGATTATTTAGAGTACAAGATCAAAATCAGGCTGATTTTTTCATTTGTAGGCCGTAAAAAAAATGTGTCACGGGGTTCATATTGTAGGTGGTCACAGCTTAGCTGACCTCCGATCAGCCAAGTTTTACTCCCTAAGAGGAGTCCAGCACTCCATCTCCAGCCGTCATTAGAAAAAGTCTGAGAGAACATAAATTCGTCATCAAAGTTCCCGCGAAAACCTTTGCCGACACTTGTGTGTGAGCAAAGCCGATCACACATCACAATATGAGCCACGGGGTACACTCTTAGAGGACGATGACCTTATGAATCTTTAATCTTTGCCTAGTCCATCGGTGGACTTGCAAACCAAAAATTAGCTTGATTAGTGATTTCTAAGCGTTGGATTGGAATCATATGCATGGGTTGCTTTTAACCGTAGAATTTAGAGCATTATTGACCTTTTTTGGGGTACTAGATACAAAGGTCTGACATAGCAAATCAGGCTGATTTTTGGTTCAGGTCCAACGATTGACTGGCCAAACATCCATACGGTCATCGTCCTTTAAGAGTGTGACACGTGGCTCATATTGTGGTGTGTGATCGGGTTTGCTCACACACAGGTGTGAGCAAAGGTTTACTCAAAGTTCCCGACAGACCATATTATAAGTCACATGCACACTTTTACCGACAGCAGACCGAATAGATGTTTGTCCATCCTCAGATTGATGATCTCAACCTTTGGATCTGAGTAACTAAAATAAAGATTGAATCCCACCGTTAAAATTAACTCATGTAAAAAATTCAAATCCAACGGTTAAAAATCACTAATTGGGCGAATTTTTGGTTTGCAAGTGGACGTAGCGGCGGCCCAAACATTCATACATGGGTTTTATGGGGTTGGTACTCATCCATCGCCCTGTTCATCAAATCCATGACAGAAAAAGTCGAAATCCAATGGTTAACAATTATCACTCAGACAGATTTGGGGTGTACAAGTACAAGTACACACAGCGTGCCAAACATTCAAGGGTTCAGTGGGTCCCAAAGAGTGGGACACGGGTATTTTGGCAAACCAAAAATCAGCCTGATTAGTGATTTACAACCTTTGGATCTTTGAACCGAAATAATGCTCAAAGTCTTAAGGTTAAAATCAGTCCATGAAAATGACTTCAATCCAACGTCTATAAATCACTAATCAGGCTAATTATTGGTTTGTAGGTCGAACTAGGGATTGGCAAAACATCCATACGGTCAGAGTCCTCTAAGAGCGTGCCACGTGGTTCGTATTGAGTCCTGTAACCGGATCCTGTCATTCTAGGGGCGGTAACTGGAGCCCAACCTTTTATTATTTTTAATTGAACTTCAAAATTTATGACACAACTTTCAACAACTTGGTACGGATATTTTCTTCACATGGTTGTCATGATGCATGGTGGACATGGTGCACTTGTATATATATAAATATACAGTTAGAACTAAGCAATTCCATTAAAATACAACCAATTCAATTTCAAACCATGGCAGTGATAGCAGCAGCAGCAGCAGCAGCAGCAGCACCAATTCCCATTTTCTATCCCTCTCCTTCCTTTGACCCGAGTCCGATTCTCCATTCAGGCAAAATTCTGTTATCGGACGTGGTGGTGAAGCGTAGGAGGGAGGTTTATTTGGGAAGGAAATGGAAATCGGTGGATGTATCTTACGCCGTGGCGGTATTGACCATGCACGTCTTGTGCTTATTTGCGCCGTTCACCTTCAATTGGCATGCATTTTGGGTTGCAGCGATGCTCTATGTGGTGACTATACTCGGGATTACTATCTCCTACCATAGGAACCTTACTCATAGGAGCTTTAAGCTCCCTAAATGGCTCGAGTACTTTTTCGCTTATTGTGCGGTACAGGCCTTCCAGGTTAGTGCTTGGTTCCTTTCTCCTTATTTTTTCTCTTTAGGGCGTGTTCGATTTGCCTATTTTCCTGTGGGAAATTAGTATTTTCTCCCGAAAATATAATTTTCCCTTGTTCGATAGCCATTTTAAATTTGGAAAAAATTTCCAAGAAAATGAGATTTTCCCATCCAAACCTGGAATTCTTTTTTTCGTAAGGTAACACCAGCTCTTTGTTTGTTTTTATGGGTAACAGGGAGACCCATTGGATTGGGTAAGCAAACACCGGTATCACCATAAATTCACCGATACGGAACGAGACCCACATAGCCCAATTGAAGGGTTTTGGTTCAGTCATATCAACTGGCTCTTCGATATGGATTACGTAATTAGAAAAGTCAGTCTCTCTCTCTCTCTCTCTCTCTCTCTTCCTCTCTCTCTCTCTATGTGTGTGTGTGATGTTTGTGCTGATTTGTTTGAACATTTACAGTGCGGAAAACAAGACAACGTTGCGGATTTAAGGAAGCAAGCATACTACAGGTTTCTTCGAAGAACTTACGGATCACACCCGTTTGCGCTTGGGTTTCTACTGTATAAGTGGGGAGGATTTCCGTTCCTTGTCTGGGGCATGGTAAGAATAATCAAAGATTAGTTTAATCAGCCACGGAAACCACAAAGAAGAATAAAACAATCACACACGAACGATTTAGAGCTTCCATTAATTATATATGAATTAAGAACATATAAATTAATCGCGACACGTCGTTAATGCAGGGCGTGAGAATTGTATGGGGTTACCACGTCACTTTTCTAGTGAATTCGGCTTGTCATATTTGGGGAAACCAGGCTTGGAACACCAGAGATTTATCCAAGAACAACTGGTATGAAATTGATCCAATTCCACATTTTTCAATCAACGCATGTTCAATCAAATTTCTATTTTCACCATGACTTGATCTCTTCAGGTTCGTGGCCTTGCTCACGTTCGGAGAGGGGTGGCATAACAACCACCATGCCTTCGAGTTCTCATCTCGCCATGGACTCGAGTGGTGGCAAGTCGACGTGACTTGGTACATTGTGAAGCTACTTGAAGCTCTTGGATTAGCGACGGATGTGAAGGTGCCATCTGAGATTCAGAAACAAAGAATGTCTTTCAACAACGGAACTGAGGCCGACCCCACGAAACTTGTTCCTAGCTAGTTAGGAAAGGGTATTGTAATAAAGTAAACGAGATGCGCCATTTCATTATTGGTGTATTTCATAACGTTGTCACGATATAAACTGTTATCAAATTTAAATTATGATTAAATTGGATAGATTTGGTTTAGTTTCCATAGCTTGCGGCCACAAAGAAGAGAAAAATAATCACATACATGCGTGCGCGATATATAGATTTATGTGGTTCACTAATAAGGATTACGTCCACGGGTAAAAACGACCGAGAATTTCTATTATATCCTAATTAAAAATATATAAAATAATTATAAGATTCTGGCTTATGTATGAGTCTCAGACCCCTAGTCCCAAATCAATAAAAACCTCCCAAACAAAAAACTAAGGGGGCGTTTGGCAACACAAAAAAATAAAAGACTTTTTGATTTTTATAAGCCAAAAAGTTAAAATTAAGTTGGTTTGGATGTGTTTTATATTTTAACTTTTTAAAAAGTTAAAATCTAACTTAAAACTGAAGCTAAAAATTTTAGCTTTTAACTTGTAAGAGAAATTATTTCTCAAAAATTAGAATGCCTTCCATCGCTTTTAATTTCTTCGACTTTTTTGGAAGTGGTAGCTTTTACTTCTCGTTCCCAAACTCCCCCTAAATGCCTAATACACATATGACAGTAACCATAAATTAACGGACACGGACCCAAGTACAATAATAATAGAATTCCAAACACCCAATACACATACGACAGTAACCATAATTTAATTATTGTTAAAGCACAAGTTATAATGGACACGTTCACACTTTGTGTTTTGGAGGGGAAAGCATTATTTCCCCTGGATCAGGATCGGAGGCGGCCGATCCGACGGCCAATCCCGAGACTTCAAACCATGGTTGGTAGTGCATTGCAAAAGAATGCAATGGATTACTTTATTTCTTGATTTTATAAAAAAATACACAGTAAAATTATTATAGTTATCGTGTTGTTTTTATTATTATTACTTTTTTGGAGGGGAAAGCATGGGGTTAGGCGGCCCCGACCAATTATATAAAATAAAAAGATAATAATAAAAAAATACTCACAATTATTATTATTATTAATGTTTTTCCAAACAAACAATGTTGAGCTAATACAATACAACCACTTGGATTACTTTTTGGGCTGCACTTGCTTGCATCTATCTTGTTAAGGAGTTTGCAAGCACTTGGAAGGCACTTGCACAACAGTTTATTTGCACTCCTCCAAGCAATCACTTGCAATCCCATCCCAAAATTATCAAGCAAAACCTTAGCTTCAAATGGTCATAACTTTGTACTCGGAGCTCAGAATAACTATTATTATATATTCATGTGATCGTATCAACGACACCTACATGCTTACCCGCTAATGTTGTTCTCAAAATTTTCAAGATGAAATAAGACTGAAAATAAGGGTCAAAATATTATTAGGAATTTGATTTTGATTTTTAATAATTTTTTTCTCCGTAATTAGTTTCACGAGGTCTTTGTTAGCAATTTTTAGGTTAAGATTTATAAATAAGGGTTGTAAATGGGGACGAAATTCATATATAATTATTGGAGAATTGAATTTATTGAAGTTTCTAGTTTCTAGTTTCTACGGTAAACATCGGTATCACAATAAATTCACGTCGAGATTCACATAGTCCAATTATATTGAAGGGTTTAGGTTCAGTCGCATCAATTGGATCTTTGATATGGATTATACAGCGGAGAGGGCGCCGAATTTGCTTTACGCGCGATACCGTGTTTAATTCTAATATATGTCTCAGTTCTTTTGTTCTACGTCCATTAATTTTGCCTACTGACATAATTAAGTATGGGTATGAGCCACGTGGCACATTTTTAGAGACTACTGACTGTATGGATATTTGGTCCATCCCTAGGTGGACGATTTTAGATTGTTTAATGGATTGATTTTTAGCTGTGGGATTCGAGCATAATTTTGGGTACTCTGATTCGATGGTTAGAAATCTATAACCAAAAAAATCCCCACTTGATCTCTAAGAGTGAGCCACGTGGCTCAAATGGACATCCATGAGTAAAGATGGACTCAGATATTTTGGTTGAAACTTCAAACTTGAAGATGAAATTCATGAGTAAAGATGGACTGAGATCTTTTGGCTGAAACTTGAAAGATCTTCCTCTCCACTTGCCTCATAGAATATTGATTTTGAGATCAACACATCGGTGGGACCATGGTTTAAAAAACTGCCGTTATAATGAAAATAACTGCAGTTATAACGGATTCGGACCTCCTCCGTTACGTTGTGTACCGTTAAAACGTCCAGAAAATAAGGGCCATTATTTTTCCAATATAACCATAATAACGACCATTATTTTACGGAAAAATTTGTGAAAAAAAATCATTATTTCCGTTTTTGAAAATTTGAAATTCAAATTTGAATTCCAGCGCCATTATTTCCGTTATTTTTCCATTATTTTTCATTTTTGGCCCCGAGCATTATAATTCGTTACGATGGCCGTACATAACGGTAACCTCCCCAGTCCGTTATACCGTTATAATGGTCCCTTTTAAACGTTGGTTGGGACTTGGGACCACAAACAACAGTACGGTGTACTAAGGAGGACAATAAGATGAGGTATTGGAGTAGGATAGAAAATAAATGGTGAGGAAGATGTTTATCTGTCAAGTGTCAACCAACCACGTGGTTGAAAAATAAAAATTAAAAGATGTTCCCCAACCTAGTAAATACAACTGACATTCCATACGCAATCGGCGCACATCTCCGTGTACACACAGCGTTGTGTGCTACTCGATGGATGATGTTAACGTTTCCTTTTGTTCATTAATGAGGTATTTTGAATTTTCGACCAGGATCTCTGTCACTCCCTTCCCCAAATGCTGACTCTCATCTGTATCCTCAACCAACCTTCTGTTTCCATCTTAAAAGATCTTAATTACCTCTCCCCCCCCCCCCCCCCCCCCCCCTCCCTCACCCACCACCCCCCCACCCCCCCACCCCCACCGATGTATAAATGTCGACTGTGGAGATAAGGATTACTATTCTACAACATTATGAGCCACTTGGGGCACTTGTAGAGGACTCTGACCGTATGGATGTTTGGCCAATTCCCAGGTGGACCTAAAAACAAAAAATCAGCTGGATTAGTGATTTCTAGGCGTTGGATTCATTTTAACCGTGAGAAATTTGAGCATTATTGACCATTATTTGAGATACAAAGATCCCAAGGTTTGAAATCACTAATCATGCTGATTTTTGGTTTGTAGGTCCAGCTAGGAATTGGCCAAACATGATCCATAAGGTCAGAGTACTCTTAAGAGTGTGCCACGTGGCTCAATTGTGCCATGTCATGGCCCTGTCATCAAAGTTTTACTCATTTCTGACTGTATGGATGTTTTATGTTTATCCCAATCCTACATGTACTACAGACCAAAAATTAGCCAGCTAAGTGATTTTTATGCATTGGGTTGGAGTCGTTTTCATGGGTTGATTATTACCTGTGGAATTTGAGCATTATTTTGGGGTACAAAGATCCGAAGGTTTGAAATTACTCATCAAGCTGATTTTTGGTAAGTAGGTCGACGAGACAAACATCCATACACTCAATATCCTCTAAGAGTAGGCCACGTGGAAGATATTTTTTTTAGGGCTTTTTTGCTTTACCCCTTACTTTATTGATGCAATTTGCATCTCACCCAATGTTTTTTAAATATTTACTTCTCATCCTTTGACCAACGTTGACCATAGACGGTCTTTGGATGGACATCCCAATATTTTTTAAATGACTATAATGACCTTGGGTGAGACGCAAATATTTTAAAAACATTAGATGCGATGCAAATTACATTACGGGGGGGGGGGGATAAATTTATTTTAAATGTCCCTCATCAATGATGACGATGGACCACAATATGAGCCACGTGGCACATTCTTAGAGGTCACTAACCATATGGATGTTGGGCCCATCGCTAGGTGCTACATGCCAAATGTCAGCCTGATTAGTGATTTCAAACCATGGGATCTTTGTACCCCAAATAATGTTCAAAATCTACTGATAAAATCAACCAAGGAAAACGACTAATCCAATACTTAATAAATAATAATCAGATTAATTTTTGGTCTGTAGGTGGAGGTCTATAGGTCGACCTACGGTTGGGTCAAAAGTAAATGAAGAAAGGTTTTAAGCTTGCAATCCTCAAAAAAAAAAAAAAATTCCTTGAAAAAAAAGATCTTTTGCTTTACCACCTTACTTTATTGATGCAATTTGCATTGCACCCAATGGTTTTAAAATATATTCATCTCACCCAAGGTCATTATAGTCTTTTAAAAATATTGGGATATCCATCCGAAGACCGACGTTGACCATGGTCAAAGGGTGAGACGCAAATATTTTAAAGCATTGGGTGATATGCAAATTGCATCAATAAAGTAAGGGGGTAATGCAAAAAAGCCCATTTTTTTAAAGACAACGTCCATTTGTAGGTGGACCAACACACCAAAAATAATGAGTAAAACTTTGATGACAGCTGACTGTCATCGAGGCCAATGACAGCCCACAATAAGAGCCACGTGGCATATTCTTAAAGGACTCTGACAGTATGTATGTTTGGCCAATCCCTAGCTGGACCTACAAACCAAAAATCAGCCTGATTAGTGATTTCAAACCTTTCGATCTTTATACCCCAAATAATGGTCAATAATGCTCAAATTCCCACAGTTAAAATCAACCCATGAAAATAACTCGAATCCAACACCTAGGAATCACTAATCACTAACCAATGCGCGACGATTTGTAATGCCCACATGTCATGCCCACATGTCACATGGAAACCCTTCACCCTGAGCCAAATTTTGCTCGACAGTGCGGTGCCTCAAGCTATATTGCCTCTGCATCCGGCACATACCCGACAGTTAAAAGGCCATTGGGCTAATTTTATGTTTGCAACTCCTACAATTTTTTGTTTCATTGAGCTTCAACCTGAAAATAATGGCGGTGACAACACAGTTAAAAGGCGAATTAACTCACTTTGCTGTTCACAACTGCGACAGCTAACCCAGGCCTGCAGGCACAATAAACCCTGCAATTCAAACCAAGCCCATTATATCCTACTCTTGCTTTAGTTTCTACAAGCCAACGATCTGGAAAACAACCAAAAAAATCCCAATGGTTCCATCCATGTCAATGATGTTTCAATACTATTTTAGAATATTGAGAGGCTTTATCGATCATAAGAGATCTCTCGATACTCGTTACAAACTCATTGTCGACCCAATGATTGACAGTAAGTTCGTCCAACACCATGGCGTTTTGGTTCAAGAATTTCAGCATCTCAAAGTTGTTGTTTCTCAATGTAAATCCATGTATCTCCACTTTCTTTAGGCAACGCTGCATACACGCAAAAGGCAACCTCTGCTTTTTCCAAAAACTTTCACCGTCCACAAACTCTTCGTACTGGAAATGGTTAATGGCATAATAAAATTCCATGAACGAACTGCATGTTAGGATTCAGATTTTGAGTTGATACCTCAGAAAACCACTCTAAACTAGTGATATATATGCTGAGATGCTCCAGATTGGGACAACTTCTCAGCAAACATGTTATCCCTGGCAACGCCTTACATGATAGTGTTGTCTCCAGATTCAAATGCTTCAAATTATGGAGTGGTGCAAGTAGCATTTCATCCCTACATGATGCCTTCATGAACAACATACAGTAATCAAGGAACGAACCCAAATCTCTACCGAATTACTATAGGCTATAGCATTTTTCAGCCATTACCCAAAGAGGTGTCTGATTTAAAAATTTGAGTGGATGAGATGGTGACTAATTTGATTACAATTGGAGGGGAAATAGAGATTTCATATTGTCATGTTAGTGGACGATATATTGATCTTTTGGGTAAAAAGGGCGAAACAATGTTTCCCAGAAGCTGTGATGCCTGAGAGGTCCCGTATTCAAACCTTCTTACAAGATCGATCTTTTGGGGTAAATAATTGTTTAACATGTCAAACCCACATTACAAATTTTAAGTATGACACAAGAAAGAAACTTCTTAGAAATCTGACATTATAAAATGCTATAGTAGTTCACCTACATGCTTGAATCTCATTCTTCAATTTAAGAACAAATAATTATAACATTTGAAGCACGAAAGAGAGAAACATAATGTGAATCAAAACAGAAACATACCTCAACACACAAACCACACAATGACAAAGATTTGGTGTGGCTAAGGTCCCTTAGAAGTCGAACCAGATTGCGGGGACAAAGCTCCTTATCGTTAATATTTAAGTACAGCATTGGCCAGACATGATAAGTTTTTTATATCGAACTGTTGAAAATGCCCAACATAACGGAAGTTAACAAGATTTGGAGCATCAATATAAATATACTCTATCCCACAAATGGCATCCATAACCCAGCAATTGGCGATTTCTAAGCTCTTTAGTGGCAAATTTGAACCGGAAACACAAAAATGCTCTATATCGTAACAACGTTTCATACTCAAATTTTCAAGGACAGGACAATTAGAAAACATGTCTTGAACTTGCTCATCTCCGAGGCTGACAAGGACTAGGTATATGGTCTTAAGTGAGCTGAAGCCTGTGGAGGTAGGAATATCAAAATTGCAAAATCTTAATTTCAAGACATTTAACGACTCACTGGAATACAGACATTGGGGCAAATCGTGACGACCAAAATCGAATATATCTCTACCAACATAACCTCCTGAAAAGTCTAATTCCAACTCTTTAACTTCATGGGATACAGCAACAGAGACATAATGATCGATACGAACCGGGTCTATGAGATCCCTGTAAAGCCACAAACGAAATTTATGTATATCTGAGTTGGATTCCAAGTGAAATTGAAGTGACCTGTCCACGAATTCAAGGAATTTCAACCTTGCACCTTTACTTGAACGTCCAGAGCCAAACTCACTGTTTTCTAGTTTCTGGCCAGATGTTTGATCACCCATAGTAAAAATGAACTCATTGAATTCAAACTCAGCTAAATCCTTTGCTCCTGTAACCTTACTGATCTCTGAAACTTCATCACGGCTCTCATTACTGCTTTCTTCCATGAATTCAGTTATATAAACTGTAAAAATAAGGAATGCATATGGGCTTTTGATAAGAATCCAACACTCAGATAAGGAATATTGAGACGTGCAGACACATAATTAACAAATTAAATGAAAAAATAATTCCATTAATACTCAACGAATAACAGTCGTTTTAACAGCATAACGGACTGGGGGCATTATCGTTTTTTCGCGTTATAACATCTGTTATAACATATTGTAATGCTCAGGGGCAAAAACAGAAAATAATGGGAAAATAACGGGAAAAATGGCGCTGAAATTCAAATTTCAAAAAAATGGCGTTATTTTAAATCATGGTCTGAACTCTTAAAATCCTAAAAAAAAAACAAAATCATCACACATTCAAAAAAGAGCACCTAGTCACCAACTAAGTTAGGGTCGACCTGGACTGGTTTGTCAATGGGTAGCCGTTATATTGGAACCCGGCCATTGAAGTTCTAGGCTGAGCTTGAGTTTTGTAACAGAATAATGATTCTGTTAGGTTTGATACTCTGATATACAAATTTTCTAGTCACTTACTGACCGGACCTGAACCATTTTGATGGGGTTCACCAGTTCAGGTCCATTTTGGACCCAATCGGGTTTCTGATTGGAACCTGAGGAATAAGATACCCAGTGAACGGTGGTCAATGGAGTACCTGCTCGCTCTTACCGATGAAATCAACGCAATTTGATAAAGAAAGATAATGCAAAAAATCTAAAGATTTTAAGACCATCCGATCAGGTAAATGGTTCGAGTGATCGGCCAATCCAGAGTGATCCAACTAGGAATCGACAGAGACAAATGTTCTCAGTCCCTCGGGATGAGACAAATTAAAAACAGATACTCCGGAGTCCGGACGAGACAAATGTTCTCCTCACTGTGATCTTAACTTCTTGTCAAGGGTTTAGGATTTAGTGTTGAAATTTGAAATTAAACTAATGGGGGATTAAAAAAAAAAGAAGGAAATAGTAAAAAGTAACAAGAACTGTAAAAATAATCTAGGGTTTCGTTTTACCTTTTCTTTGTGAACTGTGAGAGCTCCCCAACGTTCAGGCAAAGAACAGAATTCTTGGTATGTTCTCACCGAGAGGTGATCTCATATGGGAGTCGTTGCAAATAGATCACCTATTAGGCTGATTGTTGAGAAAGACTTGCCTGACGAACGTGGCCAGGCTACCTGATCACCCACAATATAAACACGTGGCAATTTATTAGAGGACACTGACCGTATAGATGTTTGACCAATCCGTAAGTTGACCTATAAACCAAAAATCAGCCTGATTAGTGATTTGAAACCTTTGGATCTTTGTACGGAAATAATGGTAAATATTGCTTAAATTCTTACGGTTAAAATAAACCAACGAAAATGACTTCAACTAACGCTTAAAAATCACTAATCAGGTTGATTTTGGGTTTATAGACCCACAAAGGGATTGGCCAAACATCTATACGGTCAGTGTCCTCTAAGAAATGACCACGTGGCCTATATTGTGGGTGGTCAGGTAAGATTTACTCCACGTCCCTCAGCCAAAATCACTATACATAAAGTGTTGTTAAGTACACATGGCACGACTTTATTGATGTGGACACCATTTTTGGGAGTAAAACTTTGCTGACAACCCACAATAGAGTCACGTGGCACATTCTTAGAGGTCTCCAACCGAATGGATGTTTTGCCAATCCCTAGGTGGACCTACAAACCAAAATCAGCGTGATTGGTGATTTCAAAACTTTGGATTATTGTACCCCAAATAAGGGTCAATAATTCTCAAATTACCACGGTAAAATTCAACCCATGCATGAAAATAACTCCAATCTAACGCCTAGAAATCACAAGTCATCTTTATTTTTGGCTTGTAGGTCCACCTAGGGATTGGCCAATCAACCATACGGTCAGCATCCTCTAAGAATGTGCCACGTGGCTCATATTGTGGGCTGTAACTGTAAGGGCTTCGCAGCGAAGTTTTATTCCTTTTATTTTTTGGATTTGTTCCTCTAAAAGATGTTTTCGCAAAGTTCATCCCATTTCGTGCTCTTTGCCTGGATGTGGTGTGGGGCGCTCTAACAAAGAAATGGTAAAACGTCAGAAATCCAAGAAACCTGTGTTTTGAACTGTTTTTTTTTGTAAGCCTGTCTTTTGTTTTACAACGATCGTTTGATTTTGATACTTGGATATGATCGATCGAGAGAATTCCTTTCCATGTTGTTTATGTTTTTGTAGTTCTTGACATCTTGTTACTCGTTACATTTCTTTCTTGTTAGTTCTCGAAGAACATTCTTCATATTCTTATCAAAATCTTGTGCATTTTTTGTGACAGATTAGAAAACTGGAAGAAAGCAGAAACCAGAGCAGTGAGGTTAAAAGAGCGAAGAACTGTGACGACTCTCCTGATATCAACTTATCTGATTATGAATTTGATGAGTTCCTTTTTACTGCCCTTGCTCATCAAACAAATCCCATTTATAACCAGACCGAATTTGGCGCTGGACCTGTAAATAAAGATCATAGGTAGAAATTTCTTGACTTCATAGACAGTTCACTTCACCTTTCCCACCATTCGAATTCATATATACATAAATTTCGTCTCTGGCCTTATACTGATACATATACTTAGCCGTGTCCTGTAACCTTCAAGAACTCGAATTAGACTTTTCAGGTGGGTGTATGAACCAACATATATTCTCTTATGTTGAAATCTACCGTTAAAAATCAACCAATAAAAAATCACTCCAATCAAATCCTTAAAAATTACTAATCAGGCTGATTGTTTTTGCATGTGGGTCCACCTAGGGATGGGCAAACTTCGATATAGTCAGTGATGTCTAAGAGTGTGCCATGTGTAAGGTGCCCCCAGTAAGTATAATAGAATTGAAACTATATGATATTTCCCTTAAAAATAAGTAATATAAGCAACATTAATAATTTCTAAAATAATTTTTCGTTAATCAAGGTTTCTAAATGTGTAGGAATCTGTTAATCTTTGATAAAATTATTTTTTTAAACATAAAAATTGGTACCATATTATAAATAAAAATATTATTTAATTTTTAAACCAAGAATGAGTTTTATTTATGAGATTTTTTTAAAAATTTAAACTTACGGGGTTATTTTAGATTATTGAGGATCTGTTTGGTATGCATACAAACCATTATGCGTGCAATTGTTTTTGCATGCATTAGTTTGCGCAGGAAATGGTTTGCACACCCACACTATTTATTTGAGTTTGGTTCGCACTAACTTCGTATACGCAAATTTCAAAATTTACGTATTGTTCATATTTACCACCATTTGGTTTGCCCACATTTGCGTTAAATTTCATACTCTGATAAATTTCTTTTTTCTCGTTTTTAAATTTTTTGAATTTCAGTGCCATTTTTTCCATTAATTTTTTTTTTTTTATCATTTTTACCCCTGGCCTTTACAATCTGTTTTAACGGTAACACTCCCAGTCCGTTATACCGTTAAAACGGCCTGCTTTAAACCTTGGTACAAACCAAAAAATCAGCCTCATTAGTGATTTTAACCAAGGTTTAAAGGAGTCCGTTTTAACGGTTAAACGGACTGGGGGCATTACCGTTTAAATGACCGTTAAAATGGATTGCAACGGCCAGGGGCAAAAATGGAAAAAAATAGAATTTAACAGGATTAAACGGAAAAAAAATGGCGCTGAAATTCAAATTTTAAAATTTGAAAATTTAAAAAAAATAAATGAAATTTAACCGAATTAAACGGCTGTTTAAACGATTTTAATGGCCGTTAAAACAAAAAAATGGTTGTTTTTTTCAAAACCGGTAAAATGTGTTTAAACGGTTTTAACTCAAACGGGCTTGGGGCATTACCGTTTAAACGGCCGTTTTTATAACCAAGATTTTAACTATTGGATTGAAGTCATTTTCATGAGTTTATCTCACCCGTGGGATTCGAGCATTATTTGGGTTATTAGATCCAAATGTTAGAAATCACCCATCAAGCTAATATTTGGTATGTAGGTCCCCACCAAGTGATAGGTCAAACATCCCTACAGTCAATTGTCTCTAAGAGTATGCCGCGGGGTTCCTCATACCATGGTTTAAAATAATGCCGTTTTAATAGTTTTAATGGCCGATATTTTTCGTTAGTTTTTGAAAAAAATTGTGAAAAATGGGCATTATTTCTGTTATTTTTTAATTTTATCCATTCTTTTTTTGTTTTTTAAAATTTGGAATGTCAAAATTTGAATTTCAGCACTACTTTTTCCGTTATGTTAGGAACGATGGGCCGGACTTTATTTGAGGTTGTGTAAATGATTGATCAGGAGGTGAGATAGGTTTTTAATTGCCAAAGAGGATGAGCATTCATTTGCCCCAGTAGTGTAAAATCGTCAAATGCACACATACCAAACATGCGTAGAAAATGATTGCACTTGTAAACCTATTTGCACACCCGATTTGCACGCATCCCAAATACATACTGAATATTTTGTGTTTTTTTTCACAATGTTAATTTTGAAAACAACGAGATTTGAAACGTTTTTTTTCTTCAAAAAGTCGGGTTCCAAACAGAGAATTGCTAACTTTGAGGTTATATTGATACTAGGTTAGACTTGGCCCGATAGGAATTTGAACTTGGTCCAAATGGTCTCGTTCTTGGGCTTCACTATGACTGGACCTGGGCTTGATGTTAAGGCCTGCTACAAAAATGGGTGGACTTGGGCTTCACATTTGAACAAATTTATCATAGGCATGGCTTAAATGTAATGGAGACCCCTAGTTAGTAAATTCGCCAATTTTTTATTTTTTAAAAAAATCACGAATTTTAATATTATACGAATAAAACACGTATTATTTGTGTTTAATACACACATTTTGCGTTTTCTACAACATTATGAGCCACGTGCCATATGTTTAGAGATTTCTGACCAGTAAAACTTTCATGAAAGGGCCCTGTCATTGAGGCACAATATGAGCCACTTGGCGCACTTGTAGAGGACTCTTACCGTATGGATGTTTGGCCAATTCCCAGGTGGACCAAAAAACAAAACATCAGCCCGATTAGTGATTTCTAGACGTTGGATTGGAGTTATTTTCATGAATTGATTTTAACCGTGCGAATTTGAGCATTATTTGAGATACAAAGATTCGAAGGTTTGAAATCACTAATCATACTGATTTTTGGTATGTAGGTCCAGCTAGGAATTGGCCAAACATCCATAAGGTCAGAGTACTCTAAGAGTGTGCCGCATGGTTCAATTGCGCCATGTCATTGTCCTCGATGGCATGGCACTGTCATCAAAGTTTTCCTCATTTCTGACTGTATGGATGTTTTATGTTTATCCCAATCCTACGTGTACTACGGACCAAAAATTAGCCTGATTAGTGATTTTTATGCATTGGGTTGGAGTCGTTTTCATGGGTTGATTATTACCTGTGGAATTTTGAGTATTATTTTGGGGTACAAAGATCCAAAGGTTTGAAATCACTCATCAGGCTGATTTTTGGTATGTAGGTCTATGAGACAAACATCCATACCCTCAATATTCTCTAAGAGTAGGCCACGTGGAAGATATTTTTTTTTAGAGACAATGTCCAGGTGGACCAACACACCAAAAATAATGAGTAAAACTATGATGACCGGGCCCTGTCACCAAGGCCGATGACAGGCTCAATATGAGCCATGTGGCACAGTTTTAGAGGACTCTGACCGTATGGTTGTTTTTCCAATTTCTAGGTGGACTTATAAACCAAAAATCAGCTCTATTAGTGATTTCAAACCTTTCGATCTTTGTTGCTCAAATAATGGTCAATAATTCTCAAATTCCCACGGTTAAAATTAACCCTTGAAAATAATTCCAATCCAACGCCTATAAATCAATAATCTGACTGATTTTTGGTGATTAGGTCAACCTAGGAATTGGTCAAACATCCATACGGTTAGAGTCCTCCACGTGGGTCATATTGAGACCTGTCATTCGCCTTGATGACAGTGCCCTGTCATCAAAGTTTTACTCAAAAATAATCTGATCAGTGATAAACTTTTGATGTTAGCCGACTATCATTGAAGCCCGTGATTATCAATGAGTTTTTGGCACGTACCCAGGTGCTTTTTGCCACATACCCATGTAACTATTTTTTAAGGTTTCTTTTCAAGCACATGGCTTAGTGACAAAAAGCACTCGGGTACGTGGCAAGAATTCATTGGTAATCATAGGCTTTGATCTTATCAAAAGTTCAGTCATGAGTGATTTCTAAGGAAAAATCTATGATACCGACTTCGGTATCAAAATTTTGATGCCGAAGTCCCTCAATTTGCCACGTAGTAGACTTTTTAGGGCCCACTGACTCCATGAATATTTGGCCCACATCTTGGTGGACCCACACACCAAAAATCAGTATGATTAGTGATTTCTAGCCATTGGATTTGAGTACTTTTTCATCATGGGCTTGGAACCAACTCATAGGCCTGTTCATAAAGCCCATTATGAAAAGTGCTCAAATCCTACGGCTAGAAATTACCAATCACGCTGATTTTTGGTGTGTGGGTCCACCAAGATGTAGGCCAAATATTCATGGAGTCAGTGGGCCCAAAAGAGTCTACTACGTGGCAAATTGAGGGACTTCGGCATCCAAAATTTGATACCTAAGTCGGTATCAAAGAACAGCCCGATTTCTAAGCATTCTGAGTGGAGTCAGTGTCCATACGTTGATTTTTAAATCAACGGTGGAATTTGAGCATTATTTAGGGTTATATGGGATATAAAGATCCAAAGGTTTGAAATCAATAATCAGTCTATTTTTGGTAATTAGGTCCACCAAGGATGGACCAAACATCCATACAATTATTTATCTATAAAAATGTGCCACGTGGCTTATACTGTAGAGCATCATCACCGTTGATGACGAACGTCCGTCAGCAAAGTTCCACTTGATCAATTTGGTTGGTCAGTGCATTTAAACTGTGCATATTGTTGTCTTGCGCTATTCATTCAAGTGTTCTAAATGCCTCAGAGGAGCCATGTGAGGACTGAGGACTCTCTTCATTTTCTTAGTACTCTTCTCGCCGTCAGCAAAGAGGTAGTAGATGGATAACCACCATTTTCTTCAAAACATCTGCTTTTGTGATGTTATATAACATTAGGGCTGTGGATGGATCGGGCCGCCCCATAAACCAATCTGATCTGGTAATTTCAGGTCTGGACTTGGAAATCATAATCTGAGATAAGATTATCAGATTGGTTCCAGATCTACCTTGATCCAACGATATGGTGTTGGTGTACGAATCCTACTTCTCCATTCAACATATTTTTATTAATCTAACAGTTTTATTGACCAGATCGACTTGATGTTAGGTTACTCAAATCCAGTCCAATAAGTTCCGATAGCTTATCGGATTGGGTCTTGATCTAAGATCCATGAGAAATAATTGGAAGATCACGTGGCCTAAAATTAGATCTAAATTCTATTGATGATTTAGAATCTGTGTTAGGCCCAAACCTAGCTCGGCCCATTGTGAACCCAATAATTTAGGCCTAAGCCCAGCCCCAGATCACCATCAAGCTGATTTTTGGTGTGCAGATTGATCAAGGGTGGACCAATCATTCATGGGTCAGTGGGCCAGCCCGAAAAAAAAACTAGCACGAATACAGCTAGAATGCGCAAACGGAACAACCAAACCCCTGGTTAACTTAGTTAAGGAGAGAGACATTTGCATCCTCTAAAAGTATTCAACCATTTGCATACTAGTTTTTTTCTAGGCCAGAAAGAGTGCCACGTGGAATGATTTTTCTCCACGAGTTTATTATTTATATTCCAATATTTTTTGATATATTCCAATATTTTTCGATAAGATCCATGAGAAAATTGATATATTCAATTTGATAATATCTGATCTGATATATCATATAAATATAATTATTTTAATAAATAAAATTATTTAATTATAAATAATTATATATTTTTATAATATATAGTTATATTTATTATATAATAATAATTTTATTTAAAATTTATTTTATATATGATTTACTTATCGAACATAGTAGATACTATCAGATAAGTTAATTAGATTCAAATTCGAATATTATTACAGATTATTTGTCAGATATTGAAATAAATTCGGATATCTCATATTTTTTTAGATTCATATTCGAATTTTCTTATATTCGATTTGGAAAATGTCAGTCAACCGCACCACGCCTAGACCACAAACTAAGCCCTGTCCAAAACATAATAACCTGTGACATCTTGAGACGTGTCCGGAGTCCACGCCACTCCCATGTTGATGTTTTTGAGACGTGTTTGGAGTCCACGCCACTCCCATGTTGATGTTTTGAATGGAATGTTAAAGCTATAGAGACTCCCTCGTCCTACCGTTCAATACTCCACCCTCCTTACATTGAACTTGGTTGGAGCAAGGAGCAAGCCATCGAGTACCACTTGTGGTGTGTCAACTATCAAGAGTTAAGACATGTCGTGTATAGTTAATGAGTCGATGCTCACAACATTGTCTTTTGGATTTACATCATTTTCCATGAGAAGGTGAGTCCTTTCATGAACTCCGGTTGCGACTGTTATGATATGTGGAGCCTGATGGTGCTAGAAGTACTGTGCATGAAGGCATGACATCGTGGCCTAATGCACGGTGTCGTGAACAACCCTTAAGATGAAGGCACAACAACATTGTCTTGGAGAGGTCTTTTTCCCTTAAGGACAGTTTCGTAGTTTTACATAGAGATACGGAAACCTTAATTTTGTCTTGAATTTATATATAGCTCGATTGATTAAAGATAATTATTTATTGTATTGTATGTGTTTATTTTCTTGCCTCAGATCATAGTAGAATCGGTGTAGATCTATGCACATACCTCAATATAGAGGGAACCATATAAATCTCTGTGTTGTGGTTGTTTGCATCTTTGTTCTTTCTTCCCAATAGGGACTTGCGGATAAACACAGTGCCAACCCTCGATCACTACGGACAGAAAAGTAGTTTGATTAATGTTTTCTAAGAGTTGGATTGGAGTCAATTTTATAGGTTTATTTTAACTGCAATTATTTGGGGTACAAAGATCCAAAGGCATGAAATCACTAATCAGGCTGATTTTTTATATGTAGATCCACCTATGGATGGGTCAAACATCTATACGATCTCCAAAACCGGCTCATACTGTGGGTGGTGTCAACTTGATGACAGAGGTCCGTCCGCAAGTACAAGTACCGGACATCCCTCGTGGAGTAAAACTTTGATGACGGCCCACTGTTAGCAAAGCGGCTGACTTCCACACAATGACATCCACGTGGATTCTAACCAACGTGAGTAAACTTGGGTTAGAATTCTTTTTTAAGAGGAGTAAAACTTTGATGACAGGGCCTGTCATTTAGGCTGATGATAGGGCACAATACAAGCTACGTGGCACACTCTTAAAGGACTCTGACTATATGGATGTTTGGCCAATCCCTAGGCGGACTTACAATACTGATTTTTAGGCGTTGGATTGGAATTATTTTCATGGGTTAATTTTAACCGTGGGAATTTGAGCATTATTGATCATTATTTGAGTACAAATCACAAATTAAGCTGATTTTTGGTGTTTAGAACCACCTAGGGATTGGAAAAACATCTATACGGTCAGAGCCTCTAAGAGTGTGCCACGTGTCATATATTGTCATCAAAGTTTTATTCTTTTTAGAGTTTGAATTTCAAATTTTCAATTAAATTAGAAAAGGGTTGTGATGTAACAAAGTATACCGAGATCTTTTCAAATGCAGAAGCGGCATTTTTGGTAGTCATCGCTGTCATCTGGGCCCACTGACCGCATGGATGTTTAGCCCACACCTTAGTAGGCATTCATACCAAAAACCAGCTTGTTTAATGATTTTTAGTCATTGGTTTTAGTACTCAAACAAATAGTTGCATTCAACGGCTATAAAAACGCATTAAAAAGTGCTAAAATCTAATGGTTATAGATTACCAATCAGTGTATTTTTGGTGTGTATATCCACCAAGGGGTGGGATAAACACCATGCGGTCAGTGGGCCCAGATGACAGCTGTGAGTAAAAAAATTGTGCTTCAGCATTTCAAACAGTTTCAGGCATACCTCGTTACATTTTTTTCCATTAGAAAATGCTCCACGTGGATTTTTAGAACTCTTTTACTTTTGAAGAGTGATCATGTAGCAAGCTGTAGCTTAATCTGTTACTCAGCGCTGCCATCTGGGCCACCGACTGCATGGATGTTTAGCCCACCCCTTGGAGGAGAGTAAAACTTGTGTCACAAGATGTTGTGACCGAAGCCAGTCACAGCATTCAATACTAGACACGTGGCATATTATTAGAGGAAGATGACCGTATGGATGTTTGGCCAGTCCCTCGGTGGACCGGTACACAAAAAAATTAGCTTGATTAGTGATTTCTAACCGATTCGGTTGAAGTTATTTTCATGGGTTGATTTTAACGGTAGGAATCTGAGCATTATTGAGCGTTATTTGGGTACAAAAGTCCAAAGGTTTTAAATCACTAATCAGGCTGATTTTTGGTTTGTAGGTCCACCGAGAGAGTCGCCAAACATCCATACGTTCCGCGCCCTCTGATCGTGTGCCACGTGGCTCGGGTTGAGTGCTGTGCCCGGCTTCCGTCACAACATCTTGTGACACAAGTTTTACTCCTTGGATGATATACACACCAAAAATCACTATGATTGCTAATGGCTAGCCATTAGATTTATGTACTTTTAAGACGTGATTCTCCAAGGGTTAAAAATTATCAAACAAGCTGATTTTTTGTATGGATGTCTATTGAGCAGTGGGCAAAAGAGAAAGATCCTTAGGATCAGTGGTTCCCAGATGGCAGCGGTGAGTAACAAAAAGGGTACTAGCTTACGCCTTTGGATTAAGCTACAGCTTGTTACATCACGACCCTTTACTTGATGTAAAAAAGCTGTAGCAGCGTAAGCCAGCACTATTTTTGTTACTCACCTCTGCCATCTGGGCCCACTAACCGTATGGATGTTTAGCATAGATATTCATACCAAATGTTGTTTGATAATTTTTAGCCGTTTATATTAGTGCTAAATAATGTGGTATTCCACGGCTAGGATCACGCCTTAAAAAAAAATACTAAAATCTAAAGGCTAGAGATTACCATTCATAATGTTTTTTGGTGTATATGGACCACCAATGGGTGGGCTAAACGTCCATACAGTTAGTGTGCCCAGATGACAGCGGTTAGTATAAAAAGTGGTGCTAGCTAGAGCTTGTTACCTCGCCACTCTTTCACTCTTCGTCAGTTTTACTCCGTCTGAAACACTCGCTGCAGCCCCAGCCCCAGCCCAAGCCGCCACCCCCTTCCCTCTCAAACCCTCACAGCCACCCCGTGTTAGCACATTTTTAGAGACATGGATGCATGTTTGGACTTGGACCATCCATCACTAATGCTCAACTCCCACGGTTAAACATTAAACCATGAAAAAGACTCAAATCGAACTCTTAGAAATTTAATTAAGTGCTGCCACGTGTAATTGTTGTCACGAGGACAAGCGTCTAATGATAATTGGAAAGTAGACATATACCATTAAAGGCCTGTATTGAAATTTAAACTTAGCATTGACTCGGGTACTTGGGACATGGTGTTAGATAAGTACCCATCTTAGGATGTGTTTGGGGGTTCTAGAATAAGTCGTTAATGATGGACCTATGACGACCGAATAATTCATTAGAGAATACTGATTGTGAATGTATATTTATTTTTTTGATAAGTCCAAAATGATGTATTAAAGAGAGAGATCGAGAAGATCAAAGAAGAATTGGAACACCAAGGGAGATTACACCGGAACCCCACCCCTCACCCTAAGATTTCCTCGTACCTGAAAACCAAATCACCAAAAAAATTGCCTCTCATCTCGGTAAATGTGCTACCCAACCTGAAGAGAAGTGCCTTCGCACACATGATTATTTCTGGTAGTGACCTTTCTTCTCCTACAAAAACTCTCCTATTTCTCTCGACCCAAATGCCCCATATGATAGCGAACGACACCATTTTCCATAAAATCTTCCCCCTAGCTACTAGATGCCACGACTCTAGACCAGCAGCCTCCCAAAAGAGCTCCAATGGACCCCGGTAAGATTCAAGAGAGATCCACTTGTGCTAGGAAATATGTCTAAATTTGTCTGACAAAATCACAATGCAACAATAGATACCGTTAGCTTTCTACATGACACAATAGTTTACCATTATCCACTTCCTAACAATCAAGTTCTCAATAGTAAGCAGTTTATTCAATAACGCAACCTATGCAAAAAAGAGGATTTTCTTACCAGGTGGACCTATAGTAAAATCAGCCTGATCGGAGATTTCTTATATTGGATCTTAGTACCTCAAATAATGTTCGAATCCCACGGTTACAAATCAACTCATGAAAAAGACTCAAATCCAACGGGTAGAAATCACTAAATCGGGTGAATTTTTGGCCTATAGGTCTAGGGTGGTCTCTAAGAGTGTCCCACTCGTGAAAGATTTATGTCAACTTTTGAAACTGAAGTACTAACAAAGAAGAACAAAGTGTCTCAATCTCATCCCACTTTATCTTAAAAAGTAAGGTTTCTATATTTGAAGCCAAGTATAGAAATAGAGACTTTGTCTTCAAATTTGAAGCTAGAAAGCTCGGTTAGAATTGCATTTTTCAACTTTTTCATCAAATATGAAGATAAGGCCCATCTGTTGGAGCTGCTAAGGGGTAAAAATCTCAGGAGGGGTGTTACTAAAACATTCTTTTTCATGGGCTTATGGGTCGGAAATCATCCATTGATCTGTTCATGGAACCAAAACCGAGAAAAAACTCAGATCCAACGTTTAGAAATTAATCATAAATCAGACTGATTTTTGGTGTATAGGTCCACAGAGTGTTACAAACATTCAGGGGTTCAGTGGGCCCGAAAGAGTGCCATGGGTATTTTGAGTAGGGATCAGGATTGGGGGACAACCATTTTTGACAACTATTTTTGACAACCATTTTGGCGGACCTACATAGAAGATGAATCAATGGCTGATTTTTGGTGAGGATGATCACCCCAACAAAAATCAGCCAGTTCTGAAATTTCTAACTCCATCAAATGTGGTTTTCAAGTTACGTGGTAAAAACAGATGGTCCATAATGCTTCAACTTCTAAACCACTCTACGAGTATCGAAATGATTTGAATTTTTGTGAGGATGATCTCCTCACCAAAGAGATCGTACTCACCCAAAATCAGCCATTGATTCATCTTCTATGCGGGTCCGCCAAAATGGTTGTCAAAAATAGATGTAAAAAATGCTTGTCCCCCGACCCCGACCCCGACCCAGTAGGGGTCCCTATCAAACTTTTTACGGGACGTGACCTGATCCTAAAAATAGGTAGCCTAAATGCCAAGATGTTTAATTATTAAATTCAATTCTGTCTTCTTATGAAATAGCTTTCAACAACTTGTTAAGGATATTTTCTCACCATTAATGGGCTGGCAAATTGTCAAACGTAAAAGCCCACCATGCAACCCTACATATCCCATATCACCATTTCGTCATACATGTTCTTAGTATAAATACGCAGTTGGAAGTAAGCAATTTCCATTCAAGTCATGGCAGTGATAGCAGCAAAACCTATTCCCATTTTATATCCATCTTCTTCCTTCGACGACCCTCCAATAAAGCGGTCGACGCCGCCGACTCTCCCTTCCGGCAGAATTCTGTTATCGGATGTGGTGGAGAAGCGCTGGAGGGGGGTTTATTGGGGTAGGAAATGGAATTACATGGATGTGTATTACGCCGTGGCCGTACTTACCGTGCACGCCTTGTGCTTATTTGCGCCTTTCACCTTCAATTGGAGTGCATTTTGGGTTGCAGCTATGCTCTATGTGGTGACTGGACTCCTAGGGGTTACTCTCTCCTACCATAGGAACCTCACACATAGGAGCTTTAAGCTCCCTAAATGGCTTGAGTACTTTTTCGCTTATTGTGCTGTGCAAGCCCTCCAGGTTAGTTACTTGCTTGGTTTGGGACCTTAGACGACTTGGTTCCTATGCAGGGCCGGCTAGCTCTAACCATAGGCCTCTTGGTGAGAGAAGGCCCCCAGCTCAGGTCCCACTATATCCACATGGATTTTTAGCCCACCCCGTGTTGGATATACATACCAAAAATCAACCTGATTGATTATCTCTAGCCGTAGATTTTATTACTTTTTAAGACATGATTCAAGCTTGTTTTTTTAGGTATCAAATTCAATGGCTAGAAATCATCAATCAAGTTGATTTTTAGGTAAAGCTGCAGTAAGCAACTAACATCAGCTCTTTGGTTGTTTTTATGGGTGACAGGGAGACCCGTTGGATTGGGTGAGCAAACATAGGTATCACCACAAATTCACTGATTCAGATCGAGACCCACATAGTCCAATTGAAGGATTTTGGTTCAGTCACATTAACTGGCTCTTTGATATCGATTATATCGTTGGAAAAGTCTCTCTCTCTCTCTCTCTCTCTCTACGCGTTTGTTTGTGTGGTGATGTTTGTGCTGATTTGTTTGAATATTTACAGTGTGGAAAACAAAACAACGTTGGGGATTTGAAGAAGCAACCATACTACCGGTTTCTTCGACGTACTTACATTGCTCACGTACTTGCATTTGGGTATTTGCTGTTTAAGTTGGGAGGATTTCCGTTCCTTGTCTGGGGCATGGTAAGAAATTATCTTATATTTATACGCGTATTGTAGCCCGAATAGTACCTTTTTTTTTTTTGAAAAAACGTTTTTAAAAGACCGTACACATTGAACTGTACGGATTATTTGGTGTAGGCTTAATACAAGAGGTAATGAGTCTAATGACCCCCTTCGTATATGGTGGACAGATGCATCCTCATCTATAATGACCCCTTTCCTCAGATAAAATCTGTTGCACTACGTACTTTACTTTGATGGGAGTAGAACTTTGCTGAACAGCGGCAGTCAGCAAAGTTACTAAAATCGCCCATAATACGAGCCACGTGGCATTTTAGTAGAGATTTCTGACCTTATGGATGTTGGGACCAATCCTAGATGGACGTACTGAAAAGAAATTAGGCTGATTAGTGTTTTCTAAGCATTGGATTGAAGTTGGTTTACATGGGTTGATTTTTAACCGTGTAATTTGAGCTTTATTGACCATTATTTGGGGTACAAAGATCCAAAGGTTTGAAATCCCTAATCATACTGATTTTTGGTCTGTAGGTCCACTTCCGGATTGGCCAAACATTCATACATTAAACGTCCTCTAAGAGTGTTTCACGTGGCTCATATTGTGACGGTCAGCAAATTTGCCGGCCAGCTGCGGTCAGCAAAGTTCTACTCGTTTGGTTGATGGACAGTAACGAGTAAAACGTTGATGAGAGGGCCCTGTCATTGGCCTCCATGACATGGCGCAATATGAGCCACGTGGAAAACTCTTATAGGACTAACCGTATTGATGTTTGATCAATCCCTAGGTGGACCAACAAACCAAAAATCAGCCCGATTAGTGATTTTTGGGCGTTGGATTGGAATTATTTTCATGGGTTTATTTCTATCCGTGGGAATTTGAGCATTATTTGAGGTACAAAGATCCATATTTTGATGGGTTGATTTTAACGGTAGGAATTTGAGCATTATTGACCATTATTTGAGGTACAAAGATCCAACGCCTAGAAATCGTGTTCATTTTTGGTTTGTAGGCCCATCTAGGATGGGCCAGACATCCATACAGTTAGAGCCATTTAAGAGTGTTCCACGTGGCTCATATTACCCCCTGTCATCGTCTTGTCATCAAAGTTTTACTCGTCAATAACAAGAACTGGCAGCCCTTGTTACAAGGACAGTGATTAATGATGAAACTATACAAGCAACGTTGACACAGTCACACAGACCGGACCAACCTTAATAAGGAACCTGTACAAGCGACGTTGAACTTGAAACCCTTAGAGTCGAGCAAGACTTGCCTGACCACCCACAATATAAGCCACGTGGCAATTTATTAGAGGACACTGGCCGTATAGATGTTTGGCCAATTCCACCGGTGGACCTACAAACCCCAAATCAACCTGATCAGTGATTTGTAAGCGTTAGTTGAAGTCATTTTCGTTGGTTGATTTTAACCGTAGGAATTTGAGCATTATTTACCATTATTTCCATATAAAGATCCAACGGTTTGAAATGATTTTTGGTTTGTAGGTCCACTTACAGATTGGTCAAACATCTATACGGTCAGTGTCCTATAATAAATTGCCACGTGGCTTATACTGTGGGTGGTCAGGCAAGTCTTGCTCCTTAAGAGTCCGGAGCTAACCTTAATGACGAACCTGTATAAGCGACGTTGACACCCTTAGAGACTGGACCTGACCTTAATGACGAACCTGTATAAGAGACGTTGACACCCTTACAGATTGGACCTGACCAAAAATCAGCTCGATTGGCCATTTCTAGTCGTTTGATTTAGTCTTTTTCAGGGTTGGTTTATAGCCGTGGATTCGAGCATTACTTGTGATACTCAAATCAACAGTTAGATATCACCAATCAGACGATTTCTAACGAAGACGTTTGTGAGCAATACATGAAATTAACCGTGTAATGTGGGAAACAAGAGTCCAGTTTTGCTCACGGACAATAACAAAGGTCCACAATCAGTTGAGCCACGTGGCACAATCTTCCAGAAAATAACAGAAAAATGACAGAAAATAACAGCGGTTATAACAAAAATAATGGCCGATATTTTTAAAGGATTTTAACAGTACATATTGTAACGGGGAGGTCCGAATCCATTATAACGGACGTTTTTCAAACCCATCACTTGCAAAAATAAGTGTAAGATGAGTAGAATAAGCTGATTCAATGGTGGACATGTTGTTAACGCAGGGTGTGAGAATTGTATGGGTGTACCACATCACTTTTCTAGTTAATTCTGCTTGTCATATTTGGGGAAACCAGGCATGGAACACCAGAGATTTATCCAAGAACAATTGGTATGATATTGAACCAATTCCCTTTTTTTTTTTTTGTAAATCCATGCATGTTCAATCAAAATCCCATTTTCACACATGCATGCATTTGCTCTTCTTCATCAGGTTTGTTGCCTTGCTCGCTTTCGGCGAGGGATGGCACAACAACCACCACGCCTTCGAATTCTCAGCTCAACATGGACTGGAGTGGTGGCAAGTTGACATGACTTGGTATGTTGTGAAGCTACTTGAAGCTCTCGGATTGGCGACGGATGTGAAAGTGCCATCTGAGATTCAGAAACAAAGAATGTCTTTCAACAATGGAACTGAGTCTGACCCCATGAAACTTGTTCCTAGTTAACTATGTCAAGTAATCTTCAGTATATGGGGCGGAACCAAACTTTATTTACGTGTTTACTACTATTAGGGATGAGTGTATTGTTACTAGCTAGGTCCGTCAGATTCGGAGTTTCATTATTAGATTAGATATATTAAGATTATTTCTTATCTATGTTCTGATGTAATTTTTATATAAACTCTTTATTAAGGTTAATGTGTACTCAGTGCATAATAGAATTTGTCCATTTTTATAGATCGATGCACTAAGACAATCCAAACACGTGGATTTGGGTCAAAACTATAACTTCAAATCAAACGGTTGTGGTGGAAGGACGACTATGATATTTAAGTGGGTTGACTGCCTATCATCGGTGGCCAACGTACCGGAGTCTCGTGGCCGATCGACTACCAGTCCAACAAGAAATTTTAAAACCCAACATTTTAAAAAAAAATATAAAAGACAAATTATTAGAGTTAAAATTGCTTGCTGGAGTAGTGATTGACCGACCACGGGACTCCAAGGGTGGCAACCTACAAGAGTCTTATGGTTAGTTGACCACCATTCCAACAAGCAATTTAAAAACCCAACAAAAGTTTGGTACGTTGGCGATTGACGGTCAGCCCACTAGAATTTCGTGGTCGGCCATCCTCGACGAAAGTTTGATTCGGAGTTAGGGCTTTGGCCCAAACCCGCATGGTTTGACTCAAGGATGGTCAAAAATGGTGTCCGGTACACCATTCTTTGACAATGGATGTCCGGGGTCAAAGCTCCTTACGAACCCTAGTATGAGCCACGTAACACATTCTTAGAGACCACGTACTGACCCTATCCACGTTTGGCCCAACCCCAATGAACTTACAAAGTTAAAGAAAGACCACCCTGGTTGGTGATTTATAACCTTTGGATCTAAGTACCCTCAAATCCCAAGGTTAAAAATCAACCCACGAAGAGAAAAGTATTAATAGACGGTGTACTTGCTGCATCAATGTACCAATGCGTTACACGCTTCAATTAATTAAATTTTGAGAAGAGTGTCAATGCAAGGACAGTGGTGTGCTTTACGAGTCATACAATTGGTCCGCACTCATTAAGAATTTTAAGACCACTTGTTAAAGTCGGGTCCACATGTTTTAACGCTCTTAGAGGACTCAGACTGTATGAATGTTTGGCCAATCCTTAGGTGGACCTACAAACCAAAAATCAGCCTAATTAGTGATTTCTAGCCGTTGGATTGGAATTATTTTCATGGGTTGATTTTAACCGTGGGAATTTGAATCTTATTGACCATTAAATGAGGTACAGAGATCCAAAGGTTTGAAATCACTAATCAAGCTGATTTTTGGTTTGTAGGTCCACCTAGGGATTGGAAAACATCCATACGGTCAGAATCCTCTAAGATTGTACCACGTAGATCATATTGCACGCTGTCATCAAAGTTTAATTTACTCCCTCAAAATGTGGTTTTGATTAATGCGACCTCGCTCTTGAGCGATACAACTTCATTGCATGCAGGTGGGAGTGGGACCAGCAAGGAGACTTATATGTTGGAAGGGAGCACTCTTGGGTGATTCTCAATATCTTGAGTGAGCAGTTAGCGCATCTGTTGGATTATTCAGACTGATGAGATATATATATATATATATATATATCCAATCTAACGATGAGGATGCATCAAGTTCCATGCTATTCATTACATGATGCAGTATCTTACATGAAATGATTTAAGATATTAAAAGGGGCTGTTATAAACGGACTGGGGTGTTACCGTTTATTCTGTTATAATGGTTTGTAATGCCCAGGGACAAAACCGAAAATAATGGTTTGAATTTCAATTTTTCAATAAAGTTTAAAACCGAAAATAACGGAAATAATGGGCATTTCTTAGCAAAAAAAAATTTCATAAAATAACTGTTATATTTTCAATACTAGTGGGTGCTCCGTGCCATTGGCACTCCTCGACGAAGAATTTGCCAAAATCAGGTGAGAGGCGGAGATCCACTGTCCATTTGGGGGAGGATTAGATCTCGGCCCTTCTTTGTTGATGCTTATAAGAGGAGGTATAAGTTGGGAGGCAACCAATGTGTTTTGTTATATAGAATAGTAAATGGCCCATGCCCAAAAGCATTTGCAAAAATTGGTGCCTTCGCCACTCAAACGGTATAACGGACTGAGGCATTACCATTTTTTCCATTATAACGGCTGTTATAACAGATTGTAACGCATAGAGGGAGAAATGGAAAAATAACAGAAATAACAAAAAATAACAGTGTTGAAATTTAAATTTTGAATAAATTGAGGTCAAATGAGGCGAATCGAGTGGCTGAAATCTAACTGATAGATTTGATCTCAACCACTCTTTATCTAACCGTCCACATTAGATGGATGGATAAGAGGATACAACTGAGTTGTCTTGATATATGCGTGGGTGGCCCATGCCCGTGGCACTTTCCGACAAAGTGTTTGTCAAAATCTGGTGGGAGTTAATCTCAGCCATCGATATGAAGCATAATGGATCTCGGCCACTCATTAATTATTGAAGCCATATAAGATAAGAGGGGTATAAGAAAACAGTTAAATTTCCGTTAAATTCTATTTTTTTTTTAATTTTCAATTTTCAAATTTCAAATTTTGAATTTCAGCACCACGTTTTTCTGTTAAAATCATTAAAATCCATATTTTTTATTTTTGACCCTGGCCGTTTCAATCCGTTTTAACGGTAACACCCCTCGAGGCATAAAAAGTCCTGACCCTTGGGCTATATGTAAATCCAACCCATTTCATTCATTATATGTAGGTAAATAGTAAATGGCCCGTGCCCATGGTACTCGATCTTCGACAAAAGCGTTTGCAAAAATTGGGTGCCTTTGGCACTCAAACGGTATAACGGACTGAGGCGTTACTATTTTTTCCATTATAACGCCTGTTATAACGGATTGTAACGCATAGAGGGGGATACGAGAAAATAACAGAAATAACAAAAAATAACGGTGCTGAAATTTAAATTTTGAATAACTTGAGGTCAAATGAGGCGGATTGAGTGGCAGAAATCTAACTGTCCACATTAGATCGATGGATTTGATCTCAACCAATCTTTAACTAACCGTCCACATTAGATGGATGGATAAGATAAGAGAATACAACTGAGTCATCTTGTTATATGCATGGGTGGCCCCTGCCTACGACACTTTTCGACAAAGTGTTTGTCAAAATTGTGTGAGAGTTAATCTAAGCCATCAATATGAAGCATAGTGGATCTCACCCACTAATTATTGAAGCCATATAAGATAAGATGGGGTATAGGAAAATCACAGTCATCACTTATTATATTTATTGTGGGTGGCCCGTGCCCTCGGCACTCCGTCAAAGCATTTGCCAAGATCAGGTGTGAGTGGCTGAGATCCACCGTCATTTGGGGGAAAAGATCTTAGCCGTCTTTTGTCAAAATAGATAAGAGGGGGTATAAGTTGGGAGACAACTTCCCTGTTTTGTTATATAGATGAAGGAAAAATAATGGAAAATAACGGCTGTATAACAAAAATAACGGCCACTATTTTCTGAGCATTAAAATGGTACATAGCGTATCGGGGGAGGTCCAAATGCTTATAATGGCCATTTTTTAATCCTAAAGTTTGAAAATATCAGGGGGCTATTACTATTTACTTTTAAATTTCAGGGGGTGTTACTAAAATACCCTTTAAGTTACTATCAAAATATCTAAGCCCTTGGTTAGGGTCAATGTACAGATCCCATTTTGTCTAGGTGTCATAACGGACTGGATTTAGCCTGCTGAGCCCAGTCCGAGATATATGTCGTTAGGCCCAAACCCAACTTGGCCCGTTATGAACCCAATAATTTAGGCCTAAGCCCCGCCTACTACACTCATCTTGCTGATTTTTTGGTGTGTAGATCATCAAGGGGTGGACCAATCATTCATGGGTTAGTCCGCCAGAAAGTGTGCCATGCAGCATTTTTTTTTTTTATGTGCCTGTCATGACATTTTTTCATGAAGTTGGGAGTTCGATGTTTCTCTGAATATCAGAAAATTTTCTAGCTGATTTGGGATTGATTGGTATTTAGATCTCTTACTTGTGAGCCATCAAACAGGCGGGTCCACCGCTTCATGTACGAGAAATCTCCTAATACGTTACTGATCAGATGGTATAGATTTTTTTTTGATTAATCAAAATACATTGATAGAAAAGGGAGATCGAGAAGATCTCATAACAAAAGGAGAGTACAAAATCAGCATAGAAGTTGATCCAATCTAAAAACAATATCGTCAAAAAATGTCCCTCTCATGTCTTGAGAGATGCTACCCCAATTGTAGAGGAGAGATGATGACTTCTTGAAGAGATCTTTCCTTGCCTATGAATGTTTTCCTGTTCCTTTCTAGTCACACCCCCCATGTGATGGCTAATGGCAACAGCCTCCATATCACCTTACCTCTTGCTGAAATGGGCAGTTGGGGCCAACTCTCAATGACTTCTCCTAGTGTTGCCAGAAAAGCCCAACATAAGTTCATGTGGCAAAGGAAAAGTGACCAAATCTGTCGAACAAACTCACAATGAACAAAAATGTGGTTAGTGTTTTCTCCGTTAGCTTTACACAAAACACAATAGTCCACTAACACCCATTTTCTATTGATCAAATTTTCAATAGTAAGAATCTTGTTAAGAGTTGCAGTCCAAGCAAAGAATCGAATTTTCAGAGGTGCCAATGATTTCCAGATCAATGAGTAAGGGATTAGCTCGGTGGGGGTGAATGGGATGGGTGAGGAGGTTGATAGGATTTGGTAAAAAGACCGAACCGAGAATATGCCTGATTTTGAATGGTTCCAGACTAGGGCATCCTCTTCTGAATTGTTAACCATATATAGTTTCAAACACTCTAGCAATACCTCAATCTGTTGTTTTTCTCACTCAAAGGAGTTCCTTCTAAGATCTAAGTCCCATTTAGAATCTCTTGAGAGACCGGTCCAAAAGCGGTTTATCGTTTGCCCTTTGCACCATGAAAAATTGAACACCTTAGGAAAAGACTCTTTCAAACAGATGTCCCCTACCCAAGTTCCCTTTCAAAATCTGATCCTAGACCCATCTCCAAGAGATATCTTGGATCCCTCTAACACCCTTTCTTTTATTTTCGTAATACCTTTCCAAACCCCCACAACCATAAGATGTTCTAGGAGATTTGGGTGCCCACCCCCCTCCTCCTCACCATGCAGACGGACTATCACCTTGTGCCATAAACTATTTCTCTCCTTACCAAATCTCCAAATCCACTTACCTTGAAGAGCCAGATTTATAACCCATATTTTCCTGATTCCCAAACCTCCTTTTGATCTTGGTAAGCATACCTGAACCCATTTCATTAGGTGGTATCGAAACACGTCCTCCTGATCATTCCAAAGAAAATTCCTCATGAACTTTTCTAATTTTTTTGCTACTGACACTGGGATCGATAGAAGTGACAAGAAGTATATTGGGAGACTTGATAGAGTGCTTTTGATAAGAGTTACTTTGCCACCTTTGATAGATATTTTCCTTTCCAGCTTGCTAACCTGCGACGCACTCTTTCCACTACTGGATCCCAGACCGATTTTGCCCTAGTTGGAGCTCCCAATGGGAGACCCAGATATGAGGAGGGAAGAGACCCAGTAGAGCATCTTAGGATTTTGGCCAATTCCTCTACGTCATCGACCTCTCCTATGGGCATCATGTTGCTTTTATTGAAATTGATTTTGCGGCTTGAGCAGATTTCAAAACAACATAGAAGATTGTTTACGAATTGCACTTGATCGGATTGTCCTTGAAGGAAAAGTAGGGTGTGATCCGCGAATTGTAAGTGAGAAATTGACACCCTTGATGGCCCGGCTTTGAAGCCTTCTATTTTTTGAACTTTAACTCCATTCGAGATCATTCTCCCCAAAGCCTCTGTTACCAAGATGAAAAGGAAGGGAGATAACGGGTCCCCTTGTCTAAGGCCTTTAGAACTATCGAAAAATCCTGATCGATAAGAGTTTGGACAAATTTCCTCATTCATTATCGCCATTTAGCCCCAAATCCCAATCTCCCAAGTAAGTAGTCTAGGAAGGCCCAATTTGTATGATCATATGTTTTCTCTAGATCAATTTTGTAGACCAAGCCTATCTGCCCGATACGACGCCTATAATCTATACACTCATTAGCAATCAAGACCCTATCAAGAATTTGCCTTCCTTGCACAAACGCTCCCTATTCCCCAGAAATAATTTCTCCCATTACTCTTTTTAACCTTGACGCTAAGACCTTTGTCACTATCTTGTAAACACCTCATATCAAATTGATGGGCCTGAAATTCGAAATATCCTCTGCCCCTTTAATCTTTGAGATTAAAACAATGAGGGTTCGGTTGCTCCCGTAATCCAAGAAGTTACTAGCGTGGAGTTCTTCAAACACTTTCATCAGATCTAGTTTGATGATTTCCCAGCACTCTTGGAAAAAAGCTATTGTGAACCCATCAGGGCCTGAAGCTTTGTCTCCTGACATCTCGAACACTATCTTTCTAACTTCCTCTTCACTGAATGCTTTCTCAAGATCTATTCTTGAATCCGCGCTGATCGAATCGAAGGGTAGACCGTCCACAAAAGGTCTTTCCACTGAGGTTTCCTTATAAAGATTCTTGTAAAATGAAACAATGCCTTCCCTGATATTCTCCCCCTCCTCCAGCAAGTCTCCCTGATTCTGATAGACTCAATATGGTTGTTTCTTCTTTTGGCATTGGCCATCTGGTGGAAGTATCTAGTGTTTTTGTCTCCTTCCTTCAACCACCTTATTCTCGATTTTTGTTTCCAGTTAATCTCGTCCAGTGTGGCCCATTTCTGAAATTCTATTTTGAGATCCTCTCTTAGTCTGTAATCTGCTTCCTCCAGCTGTCCTTCCTCTTCCTTTGCATCCAATTCCTTGATTTGTTCAAACCTTCTTCTCATCTTCACATCCACCTTTCCTAGCACGTTCTTATTCCAGTCTTTGATTTTTTTCTTTTAGCGCTTTAAGTTTGTTTCTCAACACTAGTCCAATGCTATCTTCAAACTTGAAAGACTCCCAACAATCATTCACTTTTTCTTTAAAGCCTTCCACCTTAAGCCACATATTCTGGAATCGGAAGGGCTTATGTCTGCCCCATAAAATCCCCACATGTCAAGCTTATAGGTATGAGGTCTGAAGTAACTCTGGGGAATCCTTTCTGAACTAGTTTTGGGAAAATCTCCACCCATTCCTCGTCCACTCAGAACCAGTCGAGTCTACTAAGACTGGGGTTAGCTTGGTTGTTTGACCACGTGAAAGAGTTCCCTAATAGTGGTAAATGAATCAGGCCATTTCTATCCAAGAAGGATTTAAAGAGTCTCCTACCTCTGGAATTGGATGGACCACCTCTTTTGTCTGATTCTGAAATTACCTCATTGAAATCTCATCCCAGGCACCAAGGCTTTTGCCACATTCCTCTAATGTCATCCAATTCCTGCCAAAATTTTTGTTTATCTCCTTGTTTCACTAGTCCATATATTCCTGAGAAATCCCATTCCCCCCGACCCCCCTTGTGTTTGCCTAAAATCGATGCGGAAAAGGCCCCTATGAGGGTTTCGAGCATTTCAATGGAGTCGGTGTCCCACATGAGAAGAATCCCTCCTGAAGCTCCTAAGGATGGCGAAAAACACCACCCAACTTTGTCACCCTTCCAAATTTGACTTATCACTCCTAAGATGTGTTACAATTTGGTTTCCTGAATGGTTACTATATGAGGCTTATGAAAAAAGATGAGCTTCTTCACGGCTGCCCGCTTGGTTTTACGCCCAAGCCCCCCGATGTTCCACGACAGAATGTTTAAAGACATAAAGACTGACACTGCCCTCTAAACTCCGATGTAACCTAACAGACTCTGCTAGATAAACCCTGACCCCTACCCTCCTGGATCTATCCAACCACCTGACTGCCTATTTTCTCGATTGAAACCTTTACCAGTGCATCTTCCTCAATATAAGTCGATGATAAGATGGGAATAGGATCTCTGCCCCTAGCTTCTTTCTTTAAATTTCCCTTTCTCAGTCTATAAGAGAGTATGACGTGTAGGTTCACCAACTTGCGGTTGTTCCTGGACAAAAGGCTGCTTCCTAGCCTTCCTTGATTCTTTTTTTGAAAGTTTATGTTCGTTCTTTCTAGATAGGACATCCCCGATCAATTTGCGAGTACCTTTTAAGCAGAGAAATAGAAGTTCATGCAAGACTGGTTACACGTGTAACAAATTACAAGTGATCTCGTACGAAAGAAACCAAAATCTGATCTCATGTGATCTCGTACGAAAGAAACCGAAATCTGATCTCTCGACGTTTTTGGCCTGTTCAATTATTTAAAGTACGCCTGAATAATTGAGTTCAAATTTGTTAATGGGGCCGAGTAGAACTTTATTCTTAGAGATTTATGACCATATAGATGTTTGGCCCAACCCTAGATGGACATACAGATTAAAAATCAGCCTGATTAGTGATTTCAAATCGTTGGATCTTTGTACCCCAAATAATGGTCAAATTACACGGTTAAAACCCATGAAAATGATACCAATCCAATGTTTAGAAATCACCAATCAGGCTAATTTTTGGTTTGTATGTCTATATAGGGTGGGACCAAACATCTACACCGTCAGAAATCTCAAAAAAAACATGCCACGTCATTCGTATTGTGGGGGGTCAGCAAAGTTCTACTCACTAATGCCTTTCCTCTTAACATTTACCGACATCCACATCCGTTTTCTTAAATAGTTCGGGATCCCGGAATCAAAATTTTCACCCAAACTCTGTGGTTTTCCTTTGGGAAAGTGAATGCCATTTCAGCGCTATCCACGGTGGGATTTAAAGAAATTCAAGACTGAGAGTTTGGGTGAAAAAGTTGAGTCTCCGGATCCCTCGTGCTTTCTTAAATTGAGTTGAATAAATCTTTGATGTTATAAAGCACGTGGCACATTCTTACAGATGTTTAATCATGATAGGTGATATCTGATCGATGGATCACGAAATAACGCTCGAATCCCACATGATCATTTCATCTTAGTATGCTTTCAGGTAGTTTTCAAGTTGGCACTGTATTGAATTTTAAACTTAGGAGTTCGAGTAAAACTTCTGTCACAACGGGTTGCAACCGAAGACGGTCACAACCCACAATACGAGCCACGTCGCACACTATTAGAGGGAGCTGACCTAATGGATGTTTGGCCAGCCCCTCGCGGTAGACCTGCAAACAAAAAAATCAGCCTGATTACTGATTTAGAATCTTTGGATTTTTTTTGAACCTTTGGATCTTTGCACTCAAATAACATTCAATAATGCTCAAATTCCTATTGTTAAAATCAACCCATGAAAATAACTTCAATCCAATACTTAGAAATCACTGATCAGGCTGATTTTCGATTTGCAGGTTCACTGAGAGACGGGCCAAACACCCATACGGTCAGCGCCCTCTAATAGTGTGCCACATGGGTTGTGACCCGTTGTGACAGAAGTTTTACTCATGAAGCAAGAGGTGGACCAAACATCCTTAAGGTTAGTGGGCCCTAAAGTGAGCTCCACGTAGCATTTTTTGGGAGGGGAGTGGAGACTTCAAATTTTGAAGTCAGGGACAGCAAATATCTTCTCTAAACGAGTAAACTTAGTATTGTCTGAAGGGCAGTTGTCAAGCGGACAGGATCCTAAGGGAGCCCGACAAGTACTCCTTATTAACCATCCTTTACCAACTAACCAATGGCTTAACGTGGGTCGGGTTAAGGCTTTGGTTTACGTGTCACATTTTGGGAGGGGGACTTCAAAGTTTCTACCTTTCAACCAAGGGCAAAACCAAAAGGGTCGGGCTCGGCCGCTAGGGGGACCCCCATATTTTACCCCTATTTTTTACACCCATTTTGGGTACCCACATAGGAGATGAATCAATGGCTAATTTTTGGTGAGGATGATCTCTACGGTGAGGAGTCCATCCTCACAAAAATTCAAATCATTCTAATATTCATACATTGGTTTAGAAGCTGACAAATTATGGACTGTCGATTTTTACCGTGTAATTTGAAAACCGCATTTGATGGGGATAGAAATTTCAAAATGTGTTGATTTTTTGTTGGGGTGATCTATATGGTGAGGACATCATCCCCACCAAAAATCCGACTTTGATTTATCTTCTATGAGGGTACGCCAAAATGGGTGTAAACAATGGGGGTTCCCCTAGCGGCCGAGCCCAACCCAAACCAAAATGTCCTTCTCACCTTATCCCTTTCATGTCATGTAAAACGTAAAACAACAAAAGAGTCGAAAAATGAGCAAACAATAAAAATAAAAAAAAAAAAAATAAAAAATAAAAAAAAAAAAAAAATTCTAGAGCTACATTCATTTCTTACATCTGATGATGGGACCACATGGAGATGATGTTGGACAATCCAACCGCTCAGTACATTATTTTCGTCATGTTGATCATCTTCATCAAAAATAAAAAAAATCAATCAATTCTGACATCACTAATCTTACGAGGATATATAGTCTCCACAATATAGAGGCAGTACATGATACATGCCATGAGTTCTTGAGTAATCTTAACTACCCTTGAATCATCTTTATGTACCGGTATGGGCATGCAAACAACGTGCACCATTTTAACAGGCCTTATCTTGACACCCATTCAACACGTACGTCCGATGATGTCGGTGTGTCGAGGTTGATTTTTCATGATGATGATATCTTGTACCGAAGAACAGTTCATTCTATATCATTTTAAGCCATAAGAAGTGAATTACAATTTGAAATGCTTTGGAATGTTGATTTAAACCTTTTCTTTGGAATAGAGTTCTAAATTTTAGAATGGATTACTCTATTTTTTTAAGGATGTATTATTTTTGAAAAGTACGAGGATTTATTGACGAAGGCTAAGAAAGTCTGCCAAAACGCCAAAGCAGTTAATTACAAAGAAAAGCAAAACAACACCTCTACCTCCTCGCTCATCCATCGCCGTACATACAAGTTTGTCCCATTATCTAAAGACTATGGTAGTGTTTGGTAAATTAAGTTTTCAGATCTAAAAACTTAAAGTGCTTAAGATCTGATAGCTTCATGACTTATGTCTGATTTGGATTGTTTTGTAAGGATCTTAAGTCTTTAAATTAAGTCAAGGGAATTGTAGGTATTTTGAAATGTATATTAGTACACTTTCATAAGTTTTTAAAAGAGAAAGCTTTAAGAAAATAGCATTATGGATATTTAAGAGAGAATAATAGAATCTATTTTGGAGATGCTTTTCATCGAAACCACTTACCGCAATAAGTGACCCTCAGCTCACTTTTTGCTTATGTCTTTATTTTAGACATTAAGTTGTTTACCAAACGCTACTTAATGGCCGAAATCACTGAATTACAGCCCATTCAGACTTGGCGTCTAAAAAAAAGTTTTACCAAACGCCACCTGTCTCCAAAAGAAACACCCTTCTCTTCCTCGTACACAGCTTAATCCAATAATAAACCAATTAAAGCTTTAATCTTCAAAATAAGTTGCTTTGTCTATAAGCTTTTACCCTCAAACACCCTATTTGTTCCTCTCCCTTCATAAACCCCAAATGGCTGCCAACGGTGTTAACGCCCACATTTTCTTTCCTAGATAATTTGATCATCATGAAGCCCCTTCACAAGCTACGAATAACTCCGTAATCGATATCTAGGAGATATCTATGTCATCCTAAACTCTCTAAAATCTCTGTCAATGTGATCCACACAACTTACATTATAATAGCACTTGATTTAGTATTGAATCCCCACTAAATAAATATAGAGGACAATGATCCATTATTCTTACCTAAGATTTAAGGTGTGATAAAAATAAAAAACGCTCTTGAAAAATTAATGAAAACACAAAGAATAACCATCGTGATTAATGACGAGTCAACCCCAAAAGTCAAAATAGTTCAAGAAGTCAAGTAATGACAAAATTATCTTTCTGAAGTCAAAATAGGGTATAACTAACCTCAGTTAGGTTTTTAGGGTAAAAATATATGACTGATCAAAGTTGAATTTTTTTTACATTTTCAATTCATTTGACTCTAAAATAATTTTTTGAAATTAAAGTTCAAATTATTGAATTTAAAAAAAAAATTGAAATGTCAAATTAGGCTAGTAAATAGGCTATTAATATGTACTCAAAATGTACTATTTTTTTATCAAATAAAAAGATGTGTGTTTTATTTTAAAATTTAAAGAAAAAGGCATCAACAAATTAAAAAGTTAATTTGATAAACCCCTCCCAAAATGCCACTCTTTCGGTCCCGCTGATCATTAGGTTTGAGTTTTTTTCTCATGGGCTTATGGTTTGAAATTCATCGAATCCATAGACCCTGTTCATAAAACCCATGACCAAAAAAAGCTCAAAGCGAACGAATAGGAATCAACAATCAGACATTTATAGGGGTGTACCTACGTGCATAGTGTGCAACACATTCATTGGGCCCAAAAGAGCGTGCCACGGGTATTTTGGAAAGTGACCTGATCATCCAACAGCGCGCGGCTAGATTTTCTATTGAACTTAAAAGTTATTAAATACAAATTTGTCTTCTTATGACAATATCCAACAACTTTTTTTTTCTTCTTGTTTTTTCTTTTATTTTTTCGGACCCGGTGAGTCACGTGAGTCACTGATGTCCTTGGGCATCGACCGTTGGATTCTCGAAATCGACACCCGAGAACATGAATGACTCACGTGACTCATTTTTGTGAGTCACTAGAGCCTGATGCTTTTTTTTTTTTTTTTATTCAACATCCAACAACTTTGTAAGGATATTTTCTTACAATTTATTGATTATAGGAGTCCGCACATGAAAGCCCACCATGCAACGTGGATAATGATGTCATTTCATCAATTGGTCACGCAGTTCTTCTATAAATATGCAGTTCCATTCAACGATAACATATTCAAATCATGGCAGTGATAGCAGCAAAACCTATTCCCATTTTCTATCCCTCTTCTTCCTTCAACCCGAGACCGACGACTCTCCATTCCGGAAGAATTCTGTTCTCGGATGTGGTGGTGAAGCGCATGAGGGGGGTTTATTGGGGTAGGAAATGGAAATCCGTCGATGTGTCTTACGCGGTCGCAGTACTGAGCATGCACGACTTGTGCTTATTCGCGCCTGTCACCTTCAATTGGTCTGCATTATGGGTTGCTGCAATGCTCTCTGTGGTGACTGGACTCCTAGGGGTTACTCTGTCCTACCATAGGAACCTTACCCATAGGAGCTTTAAGCTTCCTATATGGCTTGAGTACTTTTTCGCCTATTGTGGGGTGCATGCCTTCCAGGTCAGTTACTTTCTTGGTTTTGGTCCTTAAACTAATTGGTTCCTCCTCCTGTCTTTGTTTTTATGGGTTACAGGGAGACCCATTGGATTGGGTGAGCAAACATAGGTATCACCATAAATTCTCCGATTCGGAACGAGACCCACATAGCCCAATCGAAGGCTTTTGGTTCAGTCACATCAACTGGCTCTTTGATATGGATTATATCATTCGAAAAGTCTCTCTCTCTCTCTCTCTCTCTCTCTCTCTCTCTCTCTCTCTCTCTCTCTTTCTCTCTCTCTCTCTCATATATATATATACACACACACACACTAGGGAACGCCACATGCTATGCACGTGCACCTTACACACCACTAACCGTATAGATGTTTTTCGTATCTCTAGGTGGACCTGCCTACGAAAATTCATCCTAATTAACAATTTCTTTCATAGTTTGTTCTCAACTGTAGATTTTTAGCATTATTATTTAGCACGCAGTTTGAGGTGCATTTTTTGCCAATGACAAAACTATGCATGTGCTACTGACCGTATGGATGTTTTGCTCAGCTCTAGGTGGGCCTACCTGCAAAAACTCATCCTGATTAGCAATGAGTTTTGACACCATTAATGATGGGCCATATTATAAGCCACGTGGCACAATCTTAGAGATCACTGACCGTATGGATGTTTCGCCCATCCCTAGTTGGACTTGCATATCAAAATTCATCCTGATCAGTAATTTATAACTAAGTCTTTTTCTTGATTTATTTGTAAACTTGAATTTTGATCATTATGATCCAAAGGTTAGAAATCACTTATTAGGTTTATATTTGTTACATCCGTCCATCTAGGGATAGATCAAACATTCATACGGTCAGTTGCCTCTGATAAGGTGACACATGTCTTAAATTGTGAGTCCATCATCAACTTTAATAATGGACTTCATCATCTAAATTTTTCTAACCAAAACTTAAGTGTGATCCTATGGTTGCTGACATAGTTGAGTTTAAATGTGTAAGTATTGAATTACCAAAGCACCCTTTTAAATTAAAAAAAATTTAAAAATTGAAACAAACATTTTTTTGTCAATATAAAGAACTTGAGGGCATAGTAGGAATAATAATTTATTTTACTTTTTTAATATTGAATGAGTTGCAATGTGACGGACGCGCTCTTTGGCAACAAAAAGACCGAAAAGCCCTTAACAAGTAAATAAAATAAAGAAAAGAAAAGAAACACAAATAAAGGCATTTGTGGAATATTGGGGTTTAGCGTGAGGCACACAAGAAGGGCCTTCGCCTTTTAAATAGTAGAATAGATATTATATATATATATATATATGGGTCAGGATCGGGGGACAACAATTTTCACAACATTTTTTTTGGTGAGGATGATCTCTTTGGTAAGGAGATCATCCTCACAAAAATTTAAATCATTCTGATATTCATACTCTAGTTTAGAAGTTGAAGAATTATGGACCATATATTTTTACCGTTAACTTGAAAACCACATTTGATGGGGTTAGAAGTTTCAGAATTGACTGATTTTTTTGTAAGAGTGGTCTATATTGTGAGGAGATCATCCTAACCAAAAATTAGTCATTGTTGTAAAAAATGTTGTCCCAGGCCCGATCTAAGTGTGTGCGTGTGGTGATGTGTGTGCTGATTTGTTTGAACATTTACAGTGTGGAAAACAAGACAACGTTGGCGATTTAAGGAAGCAACCATACTACAGGTTTCTTCGAAGTACTTACGGTGCTCACCCAACTGCACTTGGGTTTCTGCTGTATAAGTTGGGAGGATTTCCATTCCTTGTCTGGGGCATGGTAAGAACTTTTCTGTGGAATTCGAAGTTTATCCACAAATCATGGGAATCACAAAGAAGAATAAAACAATCACACACAATATGAGAAACAAGAGTCCAGTTTTTTTCATCCATGGAGATGGAGGATAACGAATAATAGGTGTAGGATGATTAGAAGATGCTCATTCAGTATATTTTGGACATGTTGCAGGGTGTGAGAATTGTATTGGTATACCACATCACTTTTCTAGTAAATTCGGCTTGTCATACTTGGGGAAACCAGGCTTGGAACACCAGAGATTTATCCAAGAACAATTGGTATGATATTGAACCAATTCCCATTTTTAAATCCCTGGATGTTCAATTAAATTCCTATTTTCACCATGACTCTCTTCAGGTTCGTGGCCTTGCTCACGTTCGGAGAGGGGTGGCATAACAACCACCATGCCTTTGAGTTCTCATCTAGACATGGACTGGAGTGGTGGCAAGTCGACATGACTTGGTACGTTGTGAAGCTACTCGAAGCTCTTGGATTAGCGACGGATGTGAAGGTGCCATCGGAGATTCAGAAAAAAAGGATGTCTTTCAACAATGGAACTCATGACTCTGACCACCCCATGAAGTAAACTTGTTCCTAGTTAACTGCATCAAGAACTCTTCAATATATGGAGCCGAACCAAACTTTATTTATGTGTATATTGTTCTTAGGTGCACGAGATTCAGAGTTTCATTATTAGATTAGATAAATTAAGATTAGTTCTTATCTATGTTCTGATGTAATCTTTATATAAACTTTTGATTAAGGTTAATGTGTACTCAGTGCATAATAGGGTTCATTCAGAATTTGTTGATTTTATAGATGCACTAAGACACTGAATTTATGTTGTCACTGCATCTGTATGCCTCCATCCCCTTCGTTTTTGTTTAGTAGAGCTGATTAGCGATTCTCTGCTCGATACATACTCCTAAAAAACTATAAAAGACAAGATATTGGACTTAAAATTACTTGCCCGAGTGGTGGTTGGCTAGCCTCGAGAATCCGGTAGGTTGGTCATTGGCGATGGGCAGTTAACTTACTAGGGTGTTCTCGTTGGCTGACCACCACTCTAGCGAACAATTTATAAACTTAAAGGAGTTCAGCTCCCCTCACCCATTTGGTTGAGGAGATGCCTCAACCCCCTATCATATTCTGACATGTGGAGGCGCGGGCAATGGGCCACCTAAAGAGTAAGTTACATGTACAAGATCCTTATTCTTAATATTTTATTGTCTCTCTCATCTCTATTAAAGTCAACTAACCATATTTTCCTTTGTTTACTTTTTAACAAAAAAAAAAATTGAACATGTTGTTTCACTTTGAAACACGTCATCTCATTTTAATCACATAAGACCATCAATCTAGACCGTCCAAACAGTAGGTAACCTGATGGGATAATCTTGACCGTTCATTTAATCACACTGATATGATGGTATGGAAACCTACATACAGACGATTAAGGATAACCTGTCACTGTTATTTTCACAAAAATGGTCCACCGAGTTGTTGGAACAACAATAAGACGATCTTGGCAGTGGCAGTGTGTTAACAATTGGACAACACGTATACGAGGCACAACATGTTTGGCTAATTTAACATCGATGTAATAAGCGGTAGCTTAATCAAAAAGCCTAAGCTAGCACCATTTTTGTTACTCACCACTGCCATCTGGGACCCACCGACTGTATGTATGTTTAGCCCACCCCTTGGTAGACCTTCATACGAAAAATCAGTTTGTTTATAATTTTTGGCAGTTGGTTTTAATACTTAAAAAAATGATTGAAATCAACGGCTAGAATCGCGTCTTCAAAAGTACTAAAATTTTATGGCTAGAGATTACCAATCATGGTGATTTTTGGTATGTATATCCACCAAAAGGTGAGCTACACATCCATGTGGTCAGTGGGCCCAAATAACATCATTTGATCATTACTATTGGTAAAAATCTAATTTAAACCATGGACAAAAGATCTAAAGTACAGATTATCGAGTGAAAGTGTGAGAACCAGATCAGATCAATTTGAATAATAATCATCTCCTTCAAAGATCTTGGGCAGATAGAGGCGTGTAGATAACCCCATTCCAGGTTCGTTGATGACACCAAGATGAAACACCAGATTGAAGATGGAGGAACAGTTTATTAAAGAGAGAAAATTGCAAAGAAATAAAAGAGAGAAAGATTGCATAAGAAAGAGGTGAGCAATAAATAAGGAAAGGAAATCTTATCAAAAGATGATAATATCTTGACCAAAACAAATTCTCCGGGTTCCCTTCAGCTGCCCTCCACATGTTAAAATATGATAGGGGTTGAAGCATCTCCTAAACCAAATGGGTGAGGAAAGGTTTTTCCAACTTAAAGTTTAAAAAAAATATATAAAAATTAAGATTTTAAAATTAAAATTTCTTATTAGAGCGGTAGTCGGTCGCCTATGAGACTCCAGTAAGTTGCTCGTCAGTGACAGACGGCCAACCCATTGGAAAATTGTGGTTGGCCATCCACCATAACCGTTTGATTTGGGATTAGGGTTTTGGTGGGGTAAATCAGTTTTTTACAAATTGTGAGGAGGTATGTTAAATTTCAAAGATAACATAGGGGGTATGTCCAAAATTCCGTTCAAATTAAGACACTTATAATGGGAAAAATTAGTCTTGCAAATGTTTTTCCCAAAGCACAACACGTGTTGAAAGAAACACGACTTTTATTACTCTAGACAAAAAACTTGGATGATGGAGTCCCTTATCAAGATTGATGATGGACCATAGAATGAGTGAGTCACGTGGCACTTTCTCAGAGGACCATTGACCGTATGTATGTTTGTCCCATTCCTAGGTGTACTTACAAACCAAAATAATCTGCCTGATTAGTGACTTATAACAGTAGATTTTGAGTCTTTTCATGTGTTAATGTTCAACTGTGGGATTCAAGCATTATTTGGGAGTACTCAGAACCAAAGGTTATAAATAACAAACCATGTTGATATTTGGTAGGTAGGTCCACATAGGGATGGGTCGAACATCCATACGGTTTGGTCTCTGAGAGAGTGCCACGTGGCTCATACTGTGGGTGTTGTGTCACATTAATGGGTAAATTGCGACTGAGATATTTATCCTTCAACCTGGGGGTATAAACGGATCTGTGTTACATTATTGGGTCAATCCATCGAGTAAATGGTGACTAAGATATTATCCGTGGATGGACGATTTGTTAGTCCATTTTTGCTTACTGACATCATTGAGCATGACCCTCACAGACGTACGTCTGCATGAGCCATGTGGCACACATTTATAGGCTGTGTTTGGTAGTCCTGTCTTGAATGTCTACGTCTTCAAGATGCATACCTTTAAAGGTCAAGACGGACGTTTGGTTCTACACAACCATGTGAGATCCACTTAAGAACAAATGTTGATAGATCACTTGGCCCAACACAAGAACAAAGATCGATAATTTGTGTGGGCCGCACAATAATAACTAGTTGATAAATCATGTGGGTCTCAAATAATAGAGGGGCATTGATAGATCATACATGTGCTATATGTCCCAAACATCATAAGTGGGCTAAGCCCATTGGAGGTGGAGGGTGAACCTTCAAAGTACATGAGTCTTCAAAGACTCAAGGGGGGGGGGGGGATGACCGTTTGAAGGTTCACTTTCGTGCTTCTGCAAGTTGCACTGTGTCTTTGAAGGTAAGGTGCGACCCAAATACTTGTCATCAATCAAGACGTGGACCTTCAGCCAAGACGCATGTCGAAGGTGTGCTACCAAACACAGCCTTACCAAACACAAACTTATAGACTACTGACCGTATAGATGTTTGGTCCATCTCTAGGTGGACCTATAGAATCACACATCTTTATCATTGCACTTGCAATATTATGGTCCTTTCAACAGTGCATTAACAGGCACATGATGCATGTCACGTTTTAACTTTATTCAAATGATGGTTAAATTGGGTCAAGAGGGGTAATCCTAAAGTTTGAAAGTATAAGGGTATAAGTAATTACTTTCAAACTTCAGGGGGTATTATTAAAATACCCTAATTTTTATTTGGACCAAGGATTAAGGAGGCCGTTTTAACGGTATAACAGACTGGGGATGTTACCGTTAAAACGGATTGTAACGGCCAAGGACAAAAATGAAAAAAAAAATTGAATTTAACAGAAAAAATGGCACTAAAATTCAACTTTTGAAATTTGAAATTGAAAATTTCAAACATGGAAAAAAAACAGAATTTAACCGAAAATTCTAACGTATTTAACGGCCGTTTTTTTCACAAAATTTTTCAGAATTTAACAGCTGTTAAAACGATTTTAACGGCCATTAAATTCAAAGCGTCAAAATGGGTTTTAATGATTTTTACGGTAACGAGCTTGGGGCGTTACCTTTTAAACGGTCGTTTTTAAAACCATGATTTGGACAACTACGTGGATTGGTTGACAACATACTACACAGAAATTATTGGTTAACTTAGCTCAACATTCTCTCCTGCCATTTACGCGATGAGATGATCATAATTTTCTCAACCCATCAAAAATCATATAGACTAAATCGCATGGTTGAGATTCTGAATAATCATATTCTATTTATTTCAAACATTTTGACTGATTAATATAACAAAATTTCTGTTTAGCAACGGCCCAAAACCGTTTCTAAGACTCTTAAGACGATTAGGAACAACAGTCTGCGCTGCCAAGGTTTAGAAATGGTTCAAGATCGCTCCTAATTTTTCCAAACTGTTCCCAAATCGAAACGGTTAAATAAAGAAAGCACTTGGTGCGTCATCACGGTATGTGACGTTTTTTGGTTGTTCGTTCATTGATAATTTTCTTTTGGTTTATTCAATTTTTCACGCTATTCGTATGTTCAGAATTTCTCAATGTAAACAACCACCATGGGATTCTCGAAATACACGGCCGAGAACACGAGTGAAACTATGAGTGTAATCGTGCGAGTCCCTCAGGCCTGGTCATTTCTTTGTTTGTCACCTCAAATTTTTTAGACGGGGCATAAACGTGGATGTGCCCAATAATCTATAACCCATCTGATCAATGACTGGATTTGCCCAATGATCTATACCCCATTTGCCCAACATTCTATTCAAAACTTCAACACGGGAACTGAATCAGATCAGCACATCTTCCAGCCGGGCTTCGTTCTGAACCGAATCAAATCACTAATCAGGCTGAGTTTTGGCTTAAAGGTCCACTGAGGGACTGGCCAAACATCCATACAGTCCGTGATGCAGGACATTTAACCAATACTCCCCAAAAGCCGCGACTGGTGGTAGCGTGAGATTAAATTCCTCTATCTCATAAGATCTATCTAAGTTCTCAGTCGACACGACCCCTCGTGGGCCCATATCACACAGGCCACCCCACCCCGAGTGTGCATCATATTACACAGGCTACCCCACTCGAGCCCGGTGTGAAAATGCCCCGGCATTAGTCCGCGTCCACTAAAAGTGTGCTCCGTGGCATGTGGTTTTGCATTGTGAGAGCAACATTTGTTAGAACGCTGTGATAGAAGTTTTATTGCGTAGTTTACGCTGGACGCCTGTGACAGCTATCTTTCAGTCCTTGCTTGGCCAGCTGCACTGGGATGCATTTGCAGTCTAGTGCACAGGCAGTGAGTAGCAACGAACTTACTTGCCGTGGTTTTTGGGCTGCACTTGCTTGCAGTGCGGACCCAGGAAGGGCCCATGCCCCCCCGCCCCTCTCAACTTTGAAATTATTTATAAAAAATAAAAAATATTACTTCTTTAAATATATTTTTCTTTGGTTTGCCCCCCTGGTTTTTTTTTTTTTTTTTTTTGTGATTTACCCTCCCTTAAACAATTTTTTGTAATTTTGCCCCCTTCTTGATCAAAATCCTGGGTCCGCCACTGCTTGCTTGCATTGTTAATGAGTTTGCAAGGGCTTGGCAATCACTTCCGCACCAGCTCATTTGCACGCCCCCAACCAATAACACGCATTCCGAAATTGTGGTAAGCGAGTGCATTAACATCCCAGTGCAGCGAACCAAGCAAGTTGTTAGTGTTTCTAACAAGAGACCTGGCTGGGTTGAATCAATCCGGTTCAACCCATGTTGACGGGTTAAAATTAGACCACGTCAGATGTCCCTATTCTTCTGATCTATTTGATTGGATCAATGATTTGGTGGCCCCAGAATGTCTACTAAGGGGTGGGCTAAACATCCATGTGGTCAGTGGGCCCAGATAGCGGTGGTGAGTAACAAAAATGCGCTTCCGCATTTCAAAAGATCTCGTGTATAAATCTTTGACAAGGGATGCGTATGTATGGACATCCGTATAAAGCACATGGCACATTCTTATAGGTGTTTGGACCATCCCTAGGTGAGAAAATATTTGCTGTCTCCCCTCCCAAATTTTCCATTTGGATCCTAGTTTAGGGCCTATGGATGTTTGGACCACATCTTGGTGGACTTATATATCAAAGATCAGCTTGATTGGTGATTTATATAACAGATATATTTTAGCATCCTAAAAAAAGACTCAAATTCAACAGTCAAAACCCACGTTATTAAAATGCTAAATCCAACGGCTATAAATCACCTAATTATACTATTATTTATCTGTAGAGTCGTCGAGAGGTGGACCAAATATCCATATGGTAAGTGCCCTAAAGATTACTCCACGTGGCCATCTAACACGGGCTTATCCCTAGGTAAACCTAAGAACCAAAAATCAGCTTGATAGGTGAAGTTTTTAATCGAGAAACAAAAAATCGCTATCCCCGGGGGATTGCAAAGTTTGAACTTTGAAGTTCCCTCCCAAATGTCTGATACGTACCCCTTGTTAACCAGTACCCTTCTCAACTAACCAAGGGCTTAACGTGTGTTGGGTTAAGGCCTTGGGGTACGTATCACACATTTTGGGAGAAAAACTTTTATGACAAGGCACAATCTGAGCCATGTGGCGCAGTCTTAGAGGACTCTGACGGTATGGATGTTTGGCCAATCCCCAGGTGGACCTACAAACCAAATATCAGACTGATTATGATTTCTAGGCATTGAATTGGAATTATTTTCATGGGTTGAATTTAACCGTGAAAATTTGAGCATTATTGACCATTATTTGAGGTACAAGATCCAAAGGTTTGAAATTACTAATAAAGCAGAGTTTTGGTACCTAGGTCCACCTAGGGATTGGCCAAACATCCATACCGTCAGAGTACTCTAAAAGTGTTCCACGTGGCTCATATTGTGCTCATAAGATGACAGGATGCTGTCATCAAAGTTTTACTCACATTTTGGGTGGGAGTGGACTTTGAACTTTTCAGTCCCCGCGGGACAGCCAATATTTTCTCTTATCTAATGATTCTAATCGAATCCCACATGATCATTTAATCTTAGTACTGTCAGATGTAGTTGCGAAGTTGACAGGCGTCAACAGATCACTAGAACGTACAAATAATCATAAGGGCCTGTATTGACATTTAAACTTAGGAGTTCGAGTTTGATGTTCCCTACGGACTTCAACCCTCTCAAAATGCCAGGTGGAGTACGCTTTAGGGCACGCTGACCTTCCGATGGATCTAGATATCGAAAGTAAGTTTAATGGATAATTTGAAGCCGTTGGATTTAGCTTTTTAAAGGCGTAATTTGTGTAGATCAAGCAAGAGGTCCAAAACGATGTTTTAAAAAATGGCCGTTATAAAGGATTCGGACCTCCCCGTTAGGTTATGAACCGTTACAACACTTTAAAATAACGGCCGTTATTCTCATTATAATGGCCGTTATTTTCCGTTACAACAAAAATAATGATCATTATTTTCAGGGAAATTTTATGAAAAAACGGCCGTTATTTTTGTTATTTTCCATTTTTTTTCGGTATTTTCATTTTTCAAATTTGAAAATTTGAATTTCAGAACCATTAGGGTATAAAAATTCAGTCATTGTTGAAGTGTTATACTCGTTTAGCCTTAAAAAGCTTGAATTTTTACTGATTTCTTCATTTTATAAGGCCGTTTAATCTGTTTTTTAAAAAGAAAAATGCAAAATTCATGTATTAAACGCAAATAATACACGTTTTATTCGTTTCGCCTTCAAATTTTTCATTTTTACATTCTTCATTTTATACGCCGTATTAAACGTTTCCATTTACTAACTAGGGTAAAAAGGACAGTTGGGACAGGGTCGTGGACAGGTGCATTAAGGCTTGTACAATGTAAATTTAAAGTTGGAAGTTGGAAGCTAATGCGGCAGAGGAAATCCATTACCTACTCCTCTTCTTGTCTTGTAAAATGTAAAACAACCAAAAAGAGCAAAAATGAAAAAACAATTTGAAAAAAAAAAAAGTCTGTCCAGATCTACATCCATGTCTTACACCCGGTGGTGGAGTCCACATGGAGATCATGTTGGACAATCCAACGGCTCAGTACATTATTCTCGATCATCCATTTGATCATCATAATAAAAAATCGATCAGTTCTGACATCACTAACCTTATAAAAAAGTTGATATAAAGTAACGGCAAATTTAGATAGTTCAGATTTTTCCAAATTCAAATCACCTTTTCACGAGGTTAGGAATGTCAAAATGGACTAATATTTTTGTAGACAGTCTCCATTGTACGGACCAACTCTCTACTAGGTGTAAGAATTGGATGTAAGAAACGGATATGCAGCTCTAGACGGACTAAAAACATTATTTTACTCAGTTGCTTTGAATATTGGGTTATGGGATTTCTATAGAAGCGGTATGAGGCACCATGCCAACGCGCGAGTTCTTGAATATTCTGAACTACCCATGAATCATCTTTATGTGAGCCCATATAGGCATGCAAATTAAATGACGTGTACTATTTTAACAGGCCTTATATTGACACCCATTCAACACGCCCACATTGGTAAGGTGCCAGCTTGCTCAGTTGGTAAAGTTTGTAGGTGATATATCATAGACCTAGGTTTAAAACCCACCTTCACCGAGTTACTGACCCCTTTAAAAAACAGGTTTACCTATGGAAAATAAAAAATAAAAAAAAAACACACGCCCAAAGGTTGAATTTTCATGATGATGCTATCTTGCACCAAAAAAAAACCCATTCTATCATTTTTAGCCATATAACGTGAATTAAAATTTGAAATACTAAAGTTGATAGAGTTAGAAATTTTAGAATGGACTTTTTTTTTGGGTCGGGCACGGGGACCCCCATTTTTTTTATCTTTCTTGGTGTTCGTGTGCTCAGCCATGGATTTCAAGAATCCAAAGGTGGTTGTTAGCGCCGAGCTAGCATCACTTTTTCAAATTTGAGGGCGCTGACAACTACCGTTGGATTCGAGAAGTCCACGGCCAAGCGTGCGAAAAACACGTGGTCCCCAGAGCATGAGCTTTTTTTTAAAGCTGATCTCCGCTGTGAGGATATCATCTCAGCCCTTCATTCATCTCCATGTGGAACCCACTAGAGTAATTTAATAACAAAGGCATCAACAAATTAAAAAGTTAATTTGATAAACCCCTCCCAAAATGCCACTCTTTCGGTCCCGCTGATCATTAGGTTCGAGTTTTTTTTTCATGGGCTTATGGTTTGAAATTCATCGAATCCACAGACCCTGTTCATAAAACCCATGACCAAAAAAAGCTCAAAGCGAACGGATAGGAATCAACAATCAGACATTTATAGGGGTGTACCTACGTGCATAGTGTGCAAAACGTGCTACGGGTATTTTGGAAAGTGACCTGATCATCCAACAGTGCGCGGCTAGATTTTTTATTGAACTTAAAAGTTATTAAATACAAATTTGTCTTCTTATGACAACATCCAACAACTTTTTTTGCGGACCCCGGTGAGTCACTAATGTTCTGGGGCATCGACCGTTGGATTTTCGAAATCGACGCCCGAGAACATGAATGACTCACGTGACTCATTTTTGTTAGTCACTAGAGACTGATGCTTTTTTTTTTTTTTTTTTAATCAACATCCAACAACTTTGTAAGGATATTTTCTTACAATTTATTGATTATAGGAGTCCGCACATGAAAGCCCACCATGCAACGTATGGATAATGATGTCATTTCATCAATTGGTCACGCAGTTCTTCTATAAATATGCAGTTCCATTGAACGATAACATATTCAAATCATGGCAGCGATAGCAGCAAAACCTATTCCCATTTTCTATCCCTCTTCTTCCTTCAACCCGAGACCGACGACTCTCCATTCCGGAAGAATTCTGTTCTCGGATGTGGTGGTGAAGCGCATGAGGGGGGTTTATTGGGGTAGGAAATGGAAATCTGTCGATGTGTCTTACGCCGTCGCAGTACTGAGCATGCACGTCTTGTGCTTATTCGCGCCTTTCACCTTCAATTGGTCTGCATTATGGGTTTCTGCAATGCTCTCTGTGGTGACTGGACTCCTAGGGGTTACTCTGTCCTATCATAGGAACCTTACCCATAGGAGCTTTAAGCTTCCTATATGGCTTGAGTACTTTTTCGCTTATTGTGGGGTGCATGCCTTCCAGGTCAGTTACTTTCTTGGTTTTGGACCTTAAACTAATTGGTTCCTATGTTCTTATTTACCTCCTCCTGTCTTTGTTTTTATGGGTTACAGGGAGACCCATTGGATTGGGTGAGCAAACATAGGTATCACCATAAATTCTCCGATTCGGAACAAGACCCACATAGCCCAATCGAAGGCTTTTGGTTCAGTCACATCAACTGGCTCTTTGATATGGATTATATCATTCGAAAAGTCTCTCTCTCTTTCTCTCTCTCTCATATATATATATACACACACACACACACTAGGGAACGCCACGTGCTATGCACGTGCACCTTATACACCACTAACCGTATAGATGTTTTTCGTATCTCTAGGTGGACCTGCCTACGAAAATTCATCCTGATTAACAATTTCTTTCATAGTTTGTTCTCAACTGTAGATTTTTAGCATTATTATTTAGCACGCAGTTTGAGGTGCATTTTTTGCAAATGACAAAACTATGCATGTGCTACTGACCATATGGATGTTTTGCCCAGCTCTAGGTGGGCCTACCTGCAAAAACTCATCTTGATTAGCAATGAGTTTTGACACCATTAATGATGGGCCATATTATAAGCCACGTGGCACAATCTTAGAGATCACTGACCGTATGGATGTTTCGCCCATCCCTAGTTGGACTTGCATATCAAATTTCATCCTGATCAGTAATTTATAACTAAGTCTTTTTCTTGATTTATTTGTAAACTTGAATTTTGATCATTATGATCCAAAGGTTAGAAATCACTTATTAGGTTTATTTTTGTTACATCCGTCCATCTAGGGATAGATCAAACATCCATACGGTCAGTTGCCTCTGATAAGGTGACACATGTCTTAAATTGTGAGTCCATCATCAACTTTAATAATGGACTTCATCATCTAAATTTTTCTAACTAGAACTTAAGTGTGATCCTATGGTTGCTGACATAGTTGAGTTTAAATGTGTAAGTATTGAATTACCAAAGCACCCTTTTAAATTAAAAAAAATTTAAAAATTAAAATAAACATTTTTTTGTCAATATAAAGAACTTGAGGGCATAGTAGGAATAATAATTTATTTTACTTTTTTAATATTGAATGAGTTGCAATGTGACGGACACGCTCTTTGGCAACAAAAAGACCGAAAAGCCCTTAACAAGTAAATAAAATAAAGAAAAGAAAAGAAACACAAATAAAGGCATTTGTGGGATATTGGGGTTTAGCGTGAGGCACACAAGAAGGGCCTTCGCCTTTTAAATAGTAGAATAGATATATATATATATGGGTCAGGATCGGGGGACAACAATTTTCACAACATTTTTTTTGGTGAGGATGATCTCTTTGGTGAGGAGATCATCCTCACAAAAATTTAAATCATTCTGATATTCATACTCTGGTTTAGAAGTTGAAGAATTATGGACCATATATTTTTACCGTTAACTTGAAAACCACATTTGATGGGGTTAGAAGTTTCAGAATTGACTGATTTTTTTGTAAGAGTGGTCTATATTGTGAGGAGATCATCCTAACCAAAAATTAGTCATTGTTGTAAAAAATGTTGTCCCAGGCCCGATCTAAGTGTGTGCGTGTGGTGATGTGTCTGCTGATTTGTTTGAACATTTACAGTGTGGAAAACAAGACAACGTTGGCGATTTAAGGAAGCAACCATACTACAGGTTTCTTCGAAGTACTTACGGTGCTCACCCAACTGCACTTGGGTTTCTGCTGTATAAGTTGGGAGGATTTCCATTCCTTGTCTGGGGCATGGTAAGAACTTTTCTGTGGAATTCGAAGTTTATCCACAGATCATGGGAATCACAAAGAAGAATAAAACAATCACACACAATATGAGAAACAAGAGTCCAGTTTTTTTCATCCATGGAGATGGAGGATAACGAATAATAGGTGTAGGATGATTAGAAGATGCTCATTCAGTATATTTTGGACATGTTGCAGGGCGTGAGAATTGTATTGGTATACCACATCACTTTTCTAGTAAATTCGGCTTGTCATACTTGGGGAAACCAGGCTTGGAACACCAGAGATTTATCCAAGAACAATTGGTATGATATTGAACCAATTCCCATTTTTAAATCTCTGGATGTTCAATTAAATTCCTATTTTCACCATGACTCTCTTCAGGTTCGTGGCCTTGCTCACGTTCGGAGAGGGGTGGCATAACAACCACCATGCCTTTGAGTTCTCATCTCGACATGGACTGGAGTGGTGGCAAGTCGACATGACTTGGTACGTTGTGAAGCTACTCGAAGCTCTTGGATTAGCGACGGATGTGAAGGTGCCATCTGAGATTCAGAAAAAAAGGATGTCTTTCAACAATGGAACTCATGACTCTGACCACCCCATGAAGTAAACTTGTTCCTAGTTAACTGCATCAAGAACTCTTCAATATATGGAGCCGAACCAAACTTTATTTATGTGTATATTGTTCTTAGGTGCACGAGATTCAGAGTTTCATTATTAGATTAGATAAATTAAGATTAGTTCTTATCTATGTTCTGATGTAATCTTTATATAAACTTTTGATTAAGGTTAATGTGTACTCAGTGCATAATAGGGTTCATTCAGAATTTGTTGATTTTATAGATGCACTAAGACACTGAATTTATGTTGTCACTGCATCTGTATGCCTCCATCCCCTTCGTTTTTGTTTAGTAGAGCTGATAAGCGATTCTCTGCTCGATACATACTCCTAAAAAACTATAAAAGACAAGATATTGGACTTAAAATTACTTGCCCGAGTGGTGGTTGGCTAGCCTCGAGAATCCGGTAGGTTGGTCATTGGCGATGGGCAGTTAACTTACTAGGGTGTTCTCGTTGGCTGACCACCACTCTAGCGAACAATTTATAAACTTAAAGGAGTTCAGCTTCCCTCACCCATTTGGTTGAGGAGATGCCTCAACTATCATCTTCTGACATGTGGAGGCGCGGGCAATGGGCCACCTAAAGAGTAAGTTACATGTACAAGATCCTTATTCTTAATATTTTATTGTCTCTCTCATCTCTATTAAAGTCAACTAACCATATTTTCCTTTGTTTACTTTTTAACAAAAAAAAAAATTGAACATGTTGTTTCACTTTGAAACAGGTCATCTCATTTTAATCACATAAGACCATCAATCTAGACCGTCCAAACAGTAGGTAACCTGATGGGATAATCTTGACCGTTCATTTAATCACACTGATATGATGGTATGGAAACCTACATACAGACGATTAAGGATAACCTGTCACTGTTATTTTCACAAAAATGGTCCACCGAGTTGTTGGAACAACAATAAGACGATCTTGGCAGTGGCAGTGTGTTAACAATTGGACAACACGTATACGAGGCACAACATGTTTGGCTAATTTAACATCGATGTAATAAGCGGTAGCTTAATCAAAAAGCCTAAGCTAGCACCATTTTTGTTACTCAACGCTGCCATCTGGGACCCACCGACTGTATGTATGTTTAGCCCACCCCTTGCTAGACCTTCATACGAAAAATCAGTTTGTTTATAATTTTTGGCAGTTGGTTTTAATACTTAAAAAAATGATTGAAATCAACGGCTAGAATCGCGTCTTCAAAAGTACTAAAATTTTATGGCTAGAGATTACCAATCATGGTGATTTTTGGTATGTATATCCACCAAAAGGTGGGCTACACATCCATGTGGTCAGTGGGCCCAAATAACATCATTTGATCATTTCTAATGGTAAAAATTTAATTTAAACCATGGACAAAAGGTCTAAAGTACAGATTATCGAGTGAAAGTGTGAGAACCAGATCAGATCAAGTTGAATAATAATCATCTCCTTCAAAGATCTTGGGCAGATAGAGGCGTTTAGATAACCCCATTCCAGGTTCGTTGATGACACCAAGATGAAACGGATCTGTGTTACATTATTGGGTCAATCCATCGAGTAAATGGTGACTAAGATATTATCCGTTGATGGACGATTTGTTAGTCCATTTTTGCTTACTGACATCATTGAGCATGACCCTCACAGACGTACGTCTGTATGAGCCATGTGGCACACATTTATAGGCTGTGTTTGGTAGTCCTGTCTTGAAGGTCCACGCCTTCAAGGTGCATACCTTTAAAGGTCAAGACGGACGTTTGGTTCTACACAACCATGTGAGATCCACTTAAGAACAAATGTTGATAGATCACTTGGCCCAACACAAGAACAAAGATCGATAATTTGTGTGAGCCGCACATAATAACTAGTTGATAAATCATGTGGGTCCCAAATAATAGAGGGGCGTTGATAGATCATACATGTGCTATATGTCAAGTGGGCCCAAACATCATAAGTGGGCTAAGCCATTGGGGGTGGAGGGTGAACCTTCAAAGTACATGAGTCTTCAAAGACTCGAGGGGGGGGGGGGGGGGGGGGGGGATGAACCTTTGAAGGTTCACTTTCGTGCTTCTGCAAGTTGCACTGTGTCTTTGAAGGTAAGGTGCGACCCAAACACTTGTCATCAATCAAGACGTGGGACCTTCAGCCAAGACGCATGTCGAAGGTGTGCTACCAAACACAGCCTTACCAAACACAAACTTATAGACTACTGACCGTATAGATGTTTGGTCCATCTCTAGGTGGACCTATAGAATCACACATCTTTATCATTGCACTTGCAATATTATGGTCCTTTCAACAGTGCATTAACAGGCGCATGATGCATGTCACGTTTTAACTTTATTTAAATGATGGTTAAATTGGGTCAAGAGGGGTAATCCTAAAGTTTGAAAGTATAAGGGTATTAGTAATTACTTTCAAACTTCAGGGGGTATTATTAAAATACCCTAATTTTTATTTGGACCAAGGATTAAGGAGGCCGTTTTAACGGTATAACAGACTGGGGATGTTACCGTTAAAACGGATTGTAACGGCCAAGGACAAAAATGAAAAAAAAAATAGAATTTAACAGAAAAAATGGCACTAAAATTTAACTTTTGAAATTTGAAATTGAAAATTTCAAACATGGAAAAAAAACGGAATTTAACCGAAAATTCTAACGTATTTAATGGCCGTTTTTTTCACAAAATTTTTCAGAATTTAACAGCTGTTAAAACTATTTTAACGGCCATTAAATTCAAAGCGTCAAAATGGGTTTTAATGATTTTTACGGTAACGAGCTTGGGGCGTTACCATTTAAACGGTCGTTTTTAAAACCATGATTTGGACAACTACGTGGATTGGTTGACAACATACTACACAGAAATTATTGGTTAACTTAGCTCAACATTCTCTCCTGCCATTTACGCGATGAGATGATCATAATTTTCTCAACCCATCAAAAATCATATAGACTAAATCGCATGGTTGAGATTCTGAATAATCATATTCTATTTATTTCAAACATTTTGATTGATTAATATAACAAAAATTCTGTTTAGCAACGGCCCAAAACCGTTTCTAAGACTCTTAAGACGATTAGGAACAACAGTCTGCGCTGCCAAGGTTTAGAAATGGTTCAAGATCGCTCCTAATTTTTCCAAACTGCTCCCAAATCGAAACGGTTAAATAAAGAAAGCACTTGGTGTGTCATCACGGTATGTGACGTTTTTTGGTTGTTCGTTCATTGATAATTTTCTTTTGGTTTATTCAATTTTTCACGCTATTCGTATGTTCAGAATTTCTCAATGTAAACAACCACCATAGGATTCTCGAAATACACGGCCGAGAACACGATTGAAACGATGACTGTAATCGTGCGAGTCCCTCGGGCTTGGTCATTTCTTTGTTTGTCACCCCAAATTTTTTAGACGGGGCATAACCGTGGATGTGCCCAATAATCTATAACCCATCTGATCAATGACTGGATTTGCCCAATGATCTATACCCCATTTGCCCAACATTCTATTCAAAACTTCAACACGGGAACTGAATCAGATCAGCACATCTTCCGGCCGGGCTTCGTTCTGAACCGAATCGGATCACTAATCAGGTTGAGTTTTGGCTTAAAGGTCCACTGAGGGACTGGCCAAACATCCATACAGTCCGTGATGCAGGACATTTTACCAATACTCCCTAAAAGCCGCTAGTGTTGGTAGCGTGAGATTAAATTCCTCTATCATATAAGATCTATCTAGGTTCTCGGTCGACACGACCCCTCGTGGGCCCATATCACACAGGCCACCCCACCCCGAATATACACCATATTACGCAGGCTGCCCCATTGGAGCCCGGTGTGAGAATGCCCCTGCATTAGTCCGCGTCCAATAAAAGTGTGCCCCGTGGCATGTGGTTTTGCATTGTGAGAGCAGCATTTGTCAGAATGCTGTAATAGAAGTTTTACTGCGTAGTTTACGCTGGACGCCTATGACAGCTGTCTTTCAGTCCTTGCTTGGCCAGCTGCACTGGGATGCATTTGCAGTCTAGTGCACAGGCAGTGAGTAGCAACGAACCTACTTGCAATGGTTTTTGGGCTGCACTTGCTTGCAGTGCGGACCCAGGAAGGGCCCATGCCCCCCCCCCTCAACTTTGAAATTATTTATAAAAAATAAAAAATATTACTTCTTTAAATATATTTTTCTTTTGTTTGCCCCCCTGGTTTTTTTTTTTTTTTTCGTGATTTACCCTCCCTTAAACAATTTTTTGTAATTTTGCCCCCCTCTTGATCAAAATCCTGGGTCCGCCACTGCTTGCTTGCATTGTTAATGAGTTTGCAAGGGCTTGGCTATCACTTCCGCACCAGCTCATTTGCACGCCCCCAACCAATAACACGCATTCCGAAATTGTGGTAAGCGAGTGCATTAGCATCCCAGTGCAGCGAACCAAGCAAGCTGTTAGTGTTTCTAATAAGAGACCTGGCTGGGTTGAATCAATCCGGTTCAACCCATGTTGACGGGTTAAAATTAGACCACGTCAGATGTCCCTATTCTTCTGATCTATTTGATTGGATCAATGATTTGGTGGCCGCAGAATGTCTACTAAGGGGTGGGCTAAACATCCATGTGGTCAGTGGGCCCAGATAGCGGTGGTGAGTAACAAAAATGCGCTTCCGCATTTCAAAAGATCTCGTGTATAAAGCACATGGCACATTCTTATAGGTGTTTGGACCATCCCTAGGTGAGAAAATATTTGCTGTCTCCCCTCCCAAATTTTCCATTTGGATCCTAGTTTAGGGCCTATGGACCAAATATCCATATGGTAAGTGCCCTAAAGATTACTCCACGTGGCCATCTAACACGGGCTTATCCCTAGGTAAACCTAAGAACCAAAAATCAGCTTGATAGGTGAAGTTTTTAATCGAGAAAAAAAAATCGCTATCCCCGGGGGATTGCAAAGTTCGAACTTTGAAGTTCCCTCCCAAATGTCTGATACGTACCCCTTGTTAACCAGTACCCTTCTCAACTAACCAAGGGCTTAACGTGTGTTGGGTTAAGGCCTTGGGGTACGTATCACACATTTTGGGAGAAAAACTTTTATGACAAGGCATAATCTGAGCCATGTGGCGCAGTCTTAGAGGACTCTGACGGTATGGATGTTTGGCCAATCCCCAGGTGGACCTACAAACCAAATATCAGCCTGATTATGATTTCTAGGCATTGAATTGGAATTATTTTCATGGGTTGAATTTAACCGTGAAAATTTGAGCATTATTGACCATTATTTGAGGTACAAGATCCAAAGGTTTGAAATTACTAATAAAGCAGAGTTTTGGTTCCTAGGTCCACCTAGAGATTGGCCAAACATCCATACGGTCAGAGTACTCTAAAAGTGTTCCACGTGGCTCATATTGTGCTCATAAGATGACAGGATGCTGTCATCAAAGTTTTACTCACATTTTGGGTGGGAGTGGACTTTGAACTTTGCAGTCCCCGGGGGACAGCCAATATTTTCTCTTATCTAATGATTCTAATCGAATCCCACATGATCATTTAATCTTAGTGTTGTCAGATGTAGTTGCGAAGTTGACAGGCGTCAACAGATCACTAGAAGGTACAAATGATCATTAGGGCCTGTATTGACATTTAAACTTAGGAGTTCGAGTTTGATGTTTCCTACGGACTTCAACCCTCTCAAAATGCCAGGTGGAGTACGCTTTAGGGCACGCTGACCTTCCGATGGATCTAGATATCGAAAGTAAGTTTAATGGATAATTTGTAGCCGTTGGATTTAGCTTTTTAAAGGCGTAATTTGTGTAGATCAAGCAAGAGTTCCAAAACGATGTTTTAAAAAATGGCCGTTATAAAGGATTCGGACCTCCCCGTTAGGTTATGAACCGTTACAACACTTTAAAATAACGGCTGTTATCTTCATTATAATGGCCGTTATTTTCCGTTACAACAAAAATAATGATCATTATTTTCAGGGAAATTTTGTGAAAAAATGGCCGTTATTTCTGTTATTTTTCATTTTTTTCCGGTATTTTCATTTTTCAAATTTGAAAATTTGAATTTCAGAACCATTAGAGTATAAAAATTCAGTCATTGTTGAAGTGTTATACTCGTTTAGCCTTAAAAAGTTTGAATTTTTACCGATTTCTTCATTTTATAAGGCCGTTTAATCTGTTTTTTAAAAAGAAAAATGCAAAATTCATGTATTAAACGCAAATAATACACGTTTTATTCGTTTAGCCTTCAAATTATCCATTTTTACATTCTTTATTTTATAGGCCGTATTAAACGTTTCCATTTACTAACTAGGGTAAAAAGGACAGTTGGGACAGGGTCGTGGACAGGTGCATTAAGGCTTGTACAATGTAAATTTACAGTTGGAAGTTGGAAGCTAATGCGGCAGAGGAAATCCATTACCTACTCCTCTTCTTGTCTTGTAAAATGTAAAACAACCAAAAAGAGCAAAAATGAAAAAACAATTTGAAAAAAAGAAAAAAAAGAAAGTCTGTCTAGATCTACATCCACGTCTTACACCCAGTGGTGGAGTCCACATGGAGATCATGTTGGACAATCCAACGGCTCAGTACATTATTCTCGATCGTCCATTTGATCATCATAATAAAAAATCAATCAGTTCTGACATCACTAACCTTATAAAAAGTTGATATAAAGTAACGGCAAATTTAGATAGTTCAGATTTTTCCAAATTCAAATCACCTTTTCACGAGGTTAGGAATGTCAAAATGGACTAATATTTTTGTAAAGACAGTCTCCATTGTGTGGACCAACTCTCTACTAGGTGTAAGAATTGGATGTAAGAAACGGATATGCAGCTCTAGACGGACTAAAAACATTATTTTACTCAGTTGCTTTGAATAATTGGTTATGGGATTTCCATAGAAGCGGTATGAGGCACCATGCCAACGCGCGAGTTCTTGAATATTCTGAACTACCCATGAATCATCTTTATGTGAGCCCATATAGGCATGCAAATTAAATGACGTGTACTATTTTAACAGGCCTTATATTGACACCCATTCAACACGCCCACATGGAAAATAAAAAAAATAAAAAAAAAACACGCCCAAAGGTTGAATTTTCATGATGATGCTATCTTGCACCAAAAAAAAACCCATTCTATCATTTTTAGCCATATAACGTGAATTAAAATTTGAAATACTAAAGTTGATAGAGTTAGAAATTTTAGAATGGACTTTTTTTTTGGGTCGGGCACGGGGACCCCCATTTTTTTTATCCTTCTTGGTGTTCGTGTGCTCAGCCATGGATTTCAAGAATCCAAAGGTGGTTGTTAGCGCCGAGTTAGCATCACTTTTTCAAATTTGAGGGCGCTGACAACTACCGTTGGATTCGAGAAGTCCACGGCCAAGCGTGCGAGAAACACGTGGTCCCCAGAGCATGAGCTTTTTTTTAAAGCTGATCTCCGCTGTGAGGATATCATCTCAGCCCTTCATTCATCTCCATGTGGAACCCACTATGATTCTAGGGCTGATCCAGCAGAAGCTCAAGCTAGATTTTTTTTATTAAACTTAAAAATTATTAAATTCAAAATTGTCTTCTTTCTAATTCTTATATAAAATCCAACAACTTTTTTTTATTTTTTGTAATCAACATCCAACAACTTTGTAAGGATATTTTCTGACCATTCATCGGATAGTGATTAGTGAATTGATACACATGTTGGCCCACCATGCTGTCGATAATTATGTCATATCGCCAATTCGCCATACAGCGCATGTATAAATATGCAATTAGAACTTAGCAAATTCCATTCAACAACAATTCGAATCATGGCAGCAGCTAGTCCCATTTTCTATCCCTCGACTTCATTCGACCCTCCAATAAAGCGGCCGATACCGACTCTCCATTCCGGCCGAATTCTGTTAATGGATGTGATGGTGAAGCGCAGGAATGGGGTTTATTGGAGTAGGAAATGGAAACGTATGGATGCGTATTTCACCGTGACAGTACTGAGCGTGCACGTCTTGTGCTTATTCGCGCCCTTCACCTTCAATTGGAATGCATTATGGGTTGCAGCAATGCTGTATGTGTTGACTGGACTCCTAGGGGTTACCCTCTCCTACCATAGGAACCTTACTCACAAGAGCTTTAAGCTCCCTAAATGGCTTGAGTACTTGTTCGCGTATTTTGCTGTTCAAGCCCTCCAGGTGATCAGTTACTTGCCTGGTTTCGGACTTTAGATTTGGTTCCTATGTTCTTATTTTCTCTTGGGTTTTTCTCTATTTAATTAGTTCAGAATGTGACATATGTGACACCTCCTTATCTTGTTTTTATGGGGGTTACAGGGAGACCCGGTGGATTGGGTGAGCAAACATAGGTATCACCATAAATTCACGGATACGGCTCGAGACCCACATAGCCCAACCAGGTTCAGTCACATCAACTGGCTCTTTGATATGGATTATATCTCTCAAAAAGTCTCTCTCTCTCTCTCTCTCTCTCTCTCTCTCTCTCTCTCTAATGACTCGTGTTATTCTTACTAATAGATTACTAAACGACGTGATGAGTTAAGAGCTGGTTTTTGGTGAGGATGATTTCCTCACCGTTGAGATCATCTTGACCAAAAATGAGTAATTTTTAAAACTTCTAACCCTATCAAATATAGACCTAAATTTAACGGTGAATATGGATGGTCCAAAAATTTTCAATTTGCAATCCACTTTTCACAAGGTTGCAAATGTTGGAATAGGCTGATTTTTTGTGTGGTTGATATTCATGTTGAGAAGAATATCATCACCAAAAATTAGCCGTTAACTCATTTGTATGTGGGCCCCACGTCTATTAATAAGAACAGCATGAGTCATTTTATCCTAGCCCTATATAGTGTGTGTATGCTGATTTGTTTGAACATTTACAGTGTGGAAAACAAGACAACGTTGCGGATTTAAGGAAGCAAGCATACTACAGGTTTCTTCGAAGAACTTACGGTGCACACCCAATTGCACTTGGGTTTCTGCTGTATAGGTTGGGAGGATTTCCGTTCCTTGTCTGGGGCATGGTAAGAATAATGAAATAAATTCAAAGAAGAACGAAACAATCACAAACGATTTAATGCTTCCATATCTATATAAAAAGGGAACTCAGTTGTCTACCCCTCTTATAGGCTTCAATAAAGAAGGGTCAATATCTTATCCTCCAATTGGACCGTGGATCTCAGCCACTCACACTCGATTTTGATATATACTTTGTCGGAGAGTGCCGTGGGCAGAGGCCACCTACTAGTCTATATAATAAGGGAGCGGAGCTCATTTGTCTCCCCCTCTTATATAGGCTTCAATAAAGAAGTGCCAAGATCTTATCCTCCAACTGGACAATAGATCTGTGCCACTCACACCCAATTTTGGCAAATGTTTTAAGGGGGAGTGCCGTGGGCACAGGTTACCCACTAGTTATATATGAATTAAAAACAAGTAAAATAATTGATATGTTGTTAATGCAGGGTGTGAGAATTGTATGGGGTTACCACATCACTTTTCTAGTGAATTCGGCTTGTCATATTTGGGGAAACCAGGCATGGAACACTAGAGATTTATCCAAAAACAATTGGTATGATTTTTGAAACCCATCCATGCATTATGTTCAATCAAAATCCTATTTTCACCATCCCATATTGCTCTTTTTTATTTCTTGAAAATGAGTACTCTATTCAGGTTCGTGGCCTTGCTCACGTTCGGAGAGGGGTGGCATAACAACCACCATGCCTTCGAGTTCTCAGCTCGACATGGACTGGAGTGGTGGCAAATCGACATGACTTGGTACGTTGTGAAGCTACTTGAAGCTCTTGGATTAGCGACGGATGTGAAGGTGCCATCTGAGATTCAAAAGCAAAGGATGTCTTTCAACAATGGAACTGAGGTTGAACCCACCAAACTTGCTCCTACCTAGTTAGGGGATGAGTATTGTAATAAAATGAACGAGATGCACCATTTCATTATTGGTGGTATTTCATGACAATGTCATGATATCAACTATCATCAAATTTCAATTATGAATAGATAGATTTGATAGATTTGGTTCGTTTCCATAACTTGCAGCCAAAAAGAAGAGAAAAACAATCTATATAACAAAACAGGGAAGTTGTATCCCTACTTATACCCCCTCTTATCTTTTTCAACAAAGAAGGGTTGAGATCTTATCCCCCAAATAACCGGTGGATCTTCGCCACTCACACCCGATTTTGGCAAACGCTTTGTTGAAGAGTGCCGTGGGCACGGGCCACCCACTGTCTATATAAAAAATCAACTCAGTTGTCTCCCCCTCTTATAGGCTTCATATATAGATGGCTGAGATCTTATCCGCAATTGGAAGGTGGATCTCAGCCACTCACACCTAATTTGGGCAAAATGCTTTGTTGGGGAGTGCCGTGGGCACGGGCCACCCACTATCAATATAACAAGTGACTGTGATTTTCTTATACCCCATCTTATCTTATATGGCTTCAATAATGAGTGGTTGAGATCCACTATATTTCATATCGATGGTTGAGATTAACTCCCACACAATTTTGATAAACACTTTGTCGAAAAGTGCCGCAGGCACGGGCCACCCACGCATATAACAAGACAACTCAGTTGTATTCTCTTATCTTATCCATCCATCTAACGTGGACGGTTAGATAAAGAGTGGTTGAGATCAAATCCATCGATCTAATGTGGACGGTTAGATTTCAGCCACTCAATCCGCCTCATTTGACCTCAATTTATTCAAAATTTGAATTTGAACACCGTTATTTTTTGTTATTTTCCCATTTCTCCTTATTTGGTTACAATCCGTTATAACAGCCGTTATAATGGCCCATATCAACCCTTACATAAAATAAAATGTAGACGGTTGGATTAATTTAACAGGAAAATTGTCTCCCACTTATACCCCTCTTATCGGCTTTACAAAGGATGGCCGAGATCCAATCCCCCAAATGGACTATGGATCTCAACCACTCACACCCGATTTTGGGAAATGCTTTGTAGGGGAGTGCCGAGGGCATGGGCCACCCACTATACATCTATATAACAAAACAGAGAAGTCAATATCCCCGCTCTTATCGGCTTCACAAAGGATGGCCAAGATCTTATCACCCCAAATGGATGGTGGTTTTTGGCAAACGCTTTTGTCGTAGAGCGCCGTGGGCATGGGCCACCTACTAGTCTATATAACAAAACACAGCAGTTGTCTCCCCCTCTTATAGGCTTCATATATCCAAGGGCACATATCAACCCTTACACAAAATAAAATTTAGACGGTCGGATTAATTTAACAGGGAAATTGTCTCCCCACTTATACCCCTCTTATCGGCTTCACAAAGGATGGCCGAGATCTCATCCCCAAATGGACTATGCATCTCAACCACTCACACCTGATTTTGGAAAATGCTTTGTAGGGGAGTGCCGAGGGCACGGGCCACCCACTATATCTATATAACAAAACAGAGAAGTCACTTATCCCCCCTCTTATTGACTTCACAAAGGATGGCCGAGATCTTATCACCCCAAATGGATGGTGGATCTAAGCCTCTCACACCCAATTTTGGCAAACGCTTTGTCGGAGAGTGCCGTAGGAACGGGCCACCAAGTAGTTAAATACATACAAGAGACAGATTTACATGGTTCACCCGTAAGGGTTAGCAACTCCCGAGAGTTTCCACTATATGCTAATTAAAAAGATAATAACAATAATATTCTGGCTTATATATGAGTCTCAGACCCTAGTCCCAAATCAATGCAAATTAAACCTCCCAAAATAGAGAACTACGCGATTTTCTCTGAAGAACATACCTAAAAAATTGGAACCTGTAGAGTTGTCCCTTCAGTTGGATATGAACCTTATTTGTACATGGGCCCAAGAAGTACAATAATAATATATTTCCAAACACCCAATACACATACAACAGTAACCATAATCTAAAAATAGTATTAAAACACTAGTATAATGGGCACGGTCACGGTCACGGTCACGGTCACGGTCACGCACTATTTTTTTTTAATAAGCAGCTGCAAACTATATATATGTAACATTATCGACTAAAACACCTATTCGTTCTCAAATAAGGTCATATTTGTTTGAAGGCTGAAGAAAGGGATATTTTCGTCTTTTTGAAATATCTCTTGAGTCAGTGCTACATGCACACCATATCTTTAAACAGTCATAACTTTGCGCTCGTAGCGCAAAATCACTATAATTGCATCTTCATGTGATCGTATCAATGAGATCAACATGCTTAAAAATTCACTATTATTAGAGAATTAAATTTATTGAAGTTTCCTCCTCATTTGATTCAAGGAGTTTCTGTGATAATTTTACATGGATTTCACCGTTCGAGGCTAATGCGTCACAGGAAATCCTTTGGAGAAGACGAAAACGGAAATGTCGTTCTCACCTTCTCTCCTTCTTGTCTTGTAAAATGTAAAATGACGACAAAAAGCAGAAAATAAATAAACAAATAATGAGTTTGTCTAGAGCTACACCCATGTTTTACATTCACTTCTTACATCCAATGGTGGAGCCCACGTGGAGATCTTGTTGGAAAATCCAACCACTCAATACATTATTCTCATCACATTGATCATCATTAGAAAAAATCAATCACTTCTGAAATCACTGAGCTTTGGAAAAGTTGATCTAAACTAACAATAAATTTGGATGGTTCAGATTTTCCAAATTCAAGTAAACTTTTCATGAGGTTAGAAATGTCAAAATGGAATTGACTTTTCTTGTAAGGATGGTCTCCATAATATGGATAACTCACCCTGCTGTTAGATTGTCTAACATGATCTCTATGTGGGGCCGGCCACACCACCGGGTTATGGGGTTTCCATAGACGCGGAACGAGGTTCCACGAGTTCTTGAATAATCTTAACTACCCATGAATCATCTTTATGTGAGCTCGTATAGGCATGCAAATGAAGTGTACTATTTTGACAGGCCTTTTCTTAACACCCATTCAACGCGCCCGTGTGGGTGTGTCAAGGTTGATTTTTGATGATGATATCTTTGAAATACTTGGGAACTTTGATAAAACTTTTATTTATGCCCACATTTGGTAGGATGATCTCCATTGTATATAACTTGAGGGAAAATCGCTATTTTCAATATTAATAAGTTTTTTAATATATAAAAAAGATAAAAATGAGACCATTTGGATCCTTTGACCTAATATATGGGTCCCACATTCACCAAACCCATATTTGACTTATTCTGATATGTAGGACCCACACAAATTGAAAGAAAATAAAGTAAACTAGCTAATACGCGTACCAAACGTTGCTAAATATTTAGCCAAGATAATATTTGTCTGACTAAATATTCGTCGTTGGAACTCTTTTTCTCACGTAACAAACACGCCCTAAAAGTCGAAGAACGCTGGAAAGAAAAAAAATTAAGTTTTCTAGAAAAGATTTTTATATAAGTATCATAAAACTTTTATTTTGTATCAACACTTTCTCACTACCCACATTCCTTCATTCTTTTCTTTTTGTACTTCTTTTAATTTCAAACCCTAAGCTACAGCTTGTTACATCGGGACCCAACTTTTTATTAGTGTTATTAAATTCAAAATTGTTTTCGTATGACCTAATATCCAACAACATTTTTTTTTACTTTTTGTAATCAACATCCAACAAATTTGTAAGGATATTTTCTTACCATTTATTAGTTAGTGATTAGTGAATTGCCACTCATGTAGGCCCGCTATGCTGTAGATAATTATGTCGTACCGCCAATTTGCCAGCTCTTCTGTAAATATGCTGTTAGAACACTAAAATGTCGCCAATTCGCCTATCATGTTGTGACCATAGTTAGCAATTCGGCACACAGCAAAGATGCACACGGAAAAGTTCGAGTTTAATTCGGTTTCAGGATATAAAAATTCAGTCATTGTTGAGGTGTCATATTCGTTTAGCTTAAAAAGCCTGAATTTTACCAATTTTTTTTATTTTGTATGGCTGTTTAATATGCTTTTATTTAAAATAAAAAAAAAACATAAAATTCATGTATTGCACAGGGAGAAAAGATTCGCTGGTTAACAAGAGGTAACATTTTGGGAGGGGGGCTTAAAAGTTTAAAGAGCGCGAGATATTGAGAGAGGAGAGAGAAGATAAGAAGGTGAGAGAATGTCTAACAGTGTCAATTTGTACCTGATATCGAATAGAAACCGATTATCCCAATTCTGGGACTAGCTATTTCATAACCAAACTCGAAAAGACTGATAAGATCCAGAACCGAAGTTAATTATATATATATATATTAGTGTTAAGATGTCAAGGTTCTTCGAAAATTAAGTCATTTTATTTAATACCTTTTCACATTTTTGTATAGCACACGGGAAACGGAACTGGAACCGTCACTAATCAGGCTGATTTTTGGTCTGTAGGTCCACTTACGGATTGGTCAAACATCTATACGGTCAGTGTCCTCTAATAAATTGCCACGTGACTTAAATTGTGGTGGGTCAGGCAAGTCTTACTCCCCAATACTAAATTGTCCCCTCAAATCTTAGAGACAAGTGAACTTGAAAAAGTAATGACATGATATAAAGTTGTTTTAAAAATAAAATTGAGTTTCCTGTGATCATTTGACATCTTTGGGGCCCACCTTTTCTCCATCATGAGGACTATTGCGAGCAATAACATAAAATTAAATAAAATTAAAAGGATATTATTGCATCACTAGCTTTTGTGATAAAAGTTTTAAGCAACTCAATACACCTAAAGCAATATGAGACTCATCACATCAAATCATCGAAAAATAAAAAAAAGGACTCATCACACCATACCGTTCAATTAAGCCCTTGGCGATAGAAAAGCCCTGCAACAAATCTCAACAACTCCAGCCACTTGAATCAGCAAAAAATCACAAATGAGGTAGACCAAAAAAAGAAAGGGGAGATAATGAGAACAACCAAAATCTAAGTAGCCCACCTCAGACATTTTTACAGACTTACAAAAGCACAGGGAACAACATCATCCCTTTAGAAGAGCCTCTATCGCTTCAAAGAAGAGTGGTGCCATTTCAGGGCTTGTCGTCTTGATAGCGCACTTGACGCCAGGGATCCCAATGACCGCTGTAAGTTCGATTAGGAATGGGACCCCACGAGGGATCTTGGCTGAGAGATACAACACATCCTGGTTTGCATGCCTCCTCTTTGCAATGAAGAACATATTGGATGCAGCCAGACGATCTAGGGTGGCTTCAATGCTGTTCACCACCACGCCTGGCAGGTCCTTTGTGACCTCATTTGAATCAGGGAGGGACTTCCATGTCTGCAAGGGAGAGATGATGCAAAGGGATCAGAAGAGTTTCGAACCATCTACCTCCATAGGAAGAATTAAATGTTCAATAAAAGTGGAACAGAAAATGGTTAACCTTTATTATCATTTAAGAATCCATTATCAAATTTGCAAGACGAAGCATCAAAGAAGCTGATGAATTCAACTAGAGTTACCTCGAGGAAGTTTGCGCGCTCCATTCTACCATCCTCAGAGAACAACACCAGCATTGAGATTTTATCATTAAAGTACCACACAGGCTGTTGATTATTTTTTACTGCAACCTGCAAAAGTGAGCTTGGAGGACCAGGGTTGATATTCTGGAACACCACCATGGGCAGAAGGGTCCCTGCTGATGTAGCAGGTTGCAATAGGGGGACCTAGTCAACAGAAAATATCCCAATTGGAGATCAGCTTGGCACACAGGAAGTTAAAAAAAATTGTGATCTAAGAGACTATGTAACCACCTGTAGGGGACCAGCAGCCCCAAGACCAAATGTATTTTTGTTGAACTGAATCATGAACCCGTCAAGAGGAATCTGCGAGTTGTTCTCAAACAACATACTGTAAAATATTTCCCCATCACGCCGTGTAAGCTGTGCACTGATCTGCAGACCTTGACCAGTTGATGCTGGTAGTAAAACAGGCAAAGGAGGGCTGCATAGACATGGTTAGAAGACTCGGTATCATTAATAGGCATGAAATGCAATTTATATGCGTTATGCCACTAGCATAGTTGGAAAATTCATAATACACACCCAGTAGGTGTTGTAGGCTGGTCAACAGGGACAAGAGCATTATCCAGGCCTATCAGATCACCAAGTAAGTCTGGCACTGGAGCTACAGGTGCAGGGGCCGCTGGTGCGGGTGCTGGCTGCCTTGTTGCAGCGTATGGAGCATTACTTGAACTAGTTGGTGTTGAAGAACTAGTGTCAACCGCATGTGCAGGTGAATCAGAATACCCAGTTTCACCCCCATCAGGATACTCATCATCTTCTGGTCTCTGGATTGCTGTCTTCACACGGCTTACAAATGCTTCTGGGGGCTTATGATACACAGAAGACAGAGTAGCAATGTTCGCAAGAAGCTCATCAAGAAGCGAAGGATCAAGTTGGTTTGAATCATCACTGATCACTGGTTTCTCAGCCAACACAACATCTTTAGCTGCCTGAGATAAGTGGGAGGTTCATCATGCATGAGTAAACAGCATGCAGTCCGACAAGTGACTAAACTACTCTATAAATATATGCAGTCCTATAAGAGTCTAAATATAGTAAATGAACCTCGGGATCGGTTGAAAGAAGGCGCCAATATATGTAGGCACGATCACGCAGATCTGGATTGTCTGTCTCCACAGTAGCATTATTCAGAACAACCTGTACACATGTGTAGTTGAAGCAACAACTGAGATGTTAAGAATCAAGCACAAGAATCACTAAGAACTGCACATAAATTTTAACCAGATTTCTATAACTTAATGTTATACTATTTCACCCTATAATGAAAAAGAGTAACATCATCGCTTATTATCCCTATCATGCCATCTGTAATGAAAAAGAGTAACATCATCGCTTATTATCCCTATCATGCCATAAAGGTGTGCCCTGTGCTGGTGGCTTTGAAAGATTCCCACATCTGATCTATATTTTGCTTCCTCAACACATGCAGGCACGCAAAAATCTCTTATTGGGAGCTAAAGTACGAGCTATTTAAATTCCCAACTTGAAATATCTGAGCTACCATTTCAACAGAATCATTATCATCATCTTCATCATCTACGCATTATCCCAAAGAATTTTGGGTCGGCAACTTGAATCTTATTTCGCCATTCGACTATGTTTAAAGCTATATCTTCTGTCAAAGCATAAGTCTTCAGATCTTTTCGTACTACCTCCATCCGTGTCATTTTCAGTCTTCCTCTCCCCCTTTTAAGGCCTTCAACTTGCATTAAAGCACTCCTTCTCACTAGTGCCATCGTTGCACATGTCCAAACCATCTCAATCAACTTTCTCTTACTTTATCTCCTATTGGGGTTATTCCAAGGTTTCTTCGAATATGCTCATATTTTATTTTGCCTTCCCTAGTTTTTCCACTCATCCATCTCAACATCCTCATCTACGCTACACTCATTCTGTGAACATGTTGTTTCTTAATTGTCCAACATTCAGCCCCATAAAGCATAACTAGACTCATAGAGAATTTTACTTTTAGGTTGATATAGGTAGCCATCGATCACATAATAATGGTTTAAAAAACGGCCGTTATTTTATAACGGATTCAGACCTACCCAGTTACATTATGTACTGTTAGAACGCTCAGAAAATAACGGCCGTTATTTTCGTTATAACGGCCTTTTTTTAAATAACAGCCGTTATAATTAAAATAATGACCGTTTTTTTTTGAAAAAATTTGTTTAAAATAATGCCTATTATTTTCAGTTATAAATTTTAGGGAAATTTCCCTAGAAATTAACGGTTGAAATATTTATCACCGACAAGACAACGGATAACCAAAAAATCAACGATTACCGATTTTGCCCTCCAAAGGGCGTCTGCAACTCCCGTACGCCTATTGCTTTATCTCGCCTATTCCCAATGCCGACTGTTTACGAAAGGACAACACTATGACGCGTCAAATCAAAATGCCATTTAAAATCTTGGAAAACCTCTTAAGCTTCACCATTTTTCCTTTCAACGATGAGCTCCAATGAATTCGCTCTGCAACTCGAAGAAGATCATTCTACACTTTAAGGTATAACGTAGCTCATCCTTCTCTTTTTTTTGTTTCTCCTCTTTTAGTCTATTTTCCACTTTCAAACTATTCTTTCTCTTTTTCAGAAAGATGTTTGCAAAAGTTGAGAATGGGTGGAATGAGAAACATTTGGGCGACGAAGTCTATAAGGGCATCAAGGCTGATGAAAATGTCGCGATGTCCTTGATTGGAAATCACTGAGTACAACCTTATTAGGGTATATTTCGGGTATACCCACCTCAGGATGTCTTGTACAACGCAAGCACACGAAATCTTCTGAGAAAGAACAAGAGGTGCCTCTGACAAAAGATGATCCTTTGAGATGCTAAATCTGCTCCACCCTCCACATGCGTTTGGAACTTCAATGAAATAGGAAAGAGTTAGAAAAGGGAATGAGTGGTATGGGAAAAAAGGCTATATTGCCCGTAAATATAATTTTTTTCTTTTTCTGTACATTCTTTTGTGCAATACATGTGTATCCAACTATCCTTTATTAATAAAGATTCTATATTCTTTTCAAAGATCGCTAAGAAGCAAAAATTTGAACATGAGTATAAAACCGACAACATGAAAGTAGAAAAGAAATGATAGGATAGGAGAAACCGATGGTAGAAACAAAGAACACAGATGATATGATGGCAGAAAAGGGATAATAGGAAAGAAGAAAACAAACAATAGCAAAGGAGAAAATAGACAAGAGAAAACCGATTATAGAGAAGATGAAAACAGACGACATGATGGCAGAAAAGAGTTGATAAGAAAGGAGAAAATAGATGATATGAAAGAAGAAAATATACAAGAGGAGAAATCGATGATAGGGAAGTAGAAAACAGACGACATGCAAGGAGAAAAGAGATGATTGGAAAGGAGAAAATAGACGAGAAAACCGATTATAGAGAAGATGAAAACAGACAACATGATGGCAGAAAAGAGATGATAGGAAAGAAGAAAACAGACAATACCAAAGGAGAAAATAGACAAGAGAAAACCAATCATAGAGAAGATAAAAACAGACGACCTGATGGCAGAAAATGGATGATAGGAAAGAAGAAAACAGACAATACTTAAGGAGAAAATAGACAAAAGAAAACCGATTATAGAGAAGATGAAAACAGACGACATGAAGCGAATAACTTTGAAGGGAGTTTTGATTTGATGCATATTTGAAGGGAGCTTTGTATTGACGTCAATGTTGTCCTTTCGTCAGAGCCGCGCACCTATTCCCAATGACGGCTCGAAAGTACAACACTATTATGCAAAAAACCGTTGATTATTCATCGAACGGCTGGGGACCCACCCCAAAAAGCAATTCCAGGTTGAATGCGTCAAATCAAAACCTGCAATCGTTTCACCATTAACTTCGAAGTTGTGTTAATAGTGAATGTGTTTGATGAATCGATCTCCAACTCTAAGATCTGCAATCGTAAAGGTCTCCAACCCTTTCTCTTTTGACCAAACTTCTTTTATGCCGAATCTCACATCTTGTGAATACAAATGTGGTCTATTTTTTCGTTTGCAGAATGGATAGCTAGGCAAGGGTGGCTGGGAATGGGTGGAATGGGAAAGAGTCGGTTTGAAGTCTACAACGCCGTTGTACACTTTATTGTCCTGGAGACACGACCTTGTACACGATGTTGTCGAAGTATACAGGTCCGCTATAATGGCCTTGACGGAGATGAATGAGTACACCTCGAAGTGATGCAAATACTAACTCTATTTCTGCTCCTTTGAGGTTCCTACTCTATTTTCTCATCCTCGGATACTTCGGAACATCGTGATGTGAAAGCGTTGGTATGGCAGAAGAAAGACTTGTGAGAAGGAACAAGTGGTGTAAAGTACTGCTGGAGCTTTGGCGCTTCAATGTGATGGGAAAGGGAATGGGTGGTATGGGAAATTGACGGGAAATGTTATCTTTTTATGTACATTCTTTTGTGCAACACATGTACATGTAATGTAATCAATGTGACTTGTATTATACATAGTATTTGCTACAATTTGTACAATGGAATGAATGAGTATTGTGAATGAGTGCAACTATGATACAGACCATACTAAAGAAGAAAAGAGATGATTGTGACATATGAAGAAAGACGACACTGTGGGAGAAAAGAGATGGTACAACAAGTGTAAAGATACGATAGATTAGGAGGAAACAGACGATATAATAGGAGAAAAGAGATGATTTTGAAATATGAAGAAAGACGACACAGTAGGAGAGATGAGATGATACCACAAGACTATAACATAGGAGGAAACAGCCGATATGCAAGAAGAAAATAGATGATTGTTAAATTCGAAGAAAGGCGACACAGTAGGAGAACAGAGACGATACAACAAGAAGAAAGAGACGATAGCATAGGAGGAAACGGCCGATATACAATGAGAAAATAAATGATTGTTAAATATGAAGGAAGACGACATAGTAGGAGAAAAGCGATGATACAACAAGAGGAAACAAACAATACACAAGACAAATGTAAAATACGAAGAAAGACGACACAGTAGCAGGAGATAAGAAATGATACAACAAGAGGAAAGAGACAATAGATTAAGAGGAAACAGATGATATAATAGGAGAAAAGAAGTGATTTTGAAATATGAAGAAAGACGACACAGTAGGAGAGATGAGATGATACTACAAGAAGAAAGAGAAGATAAATAGGAGGAAACACAGATGATTGTCAAATATGACGAAAGACAACACAGTAGGAGAACAGAGACGATACAATAAAAGGAACGAGACGATAGCATAGGAAAAAACAGCCGATATGCAAGGAGAAAAGAGATGATTGTTAAATATGAAGAAAGATGACACGATAGGAGAAAAGCGATGATACAAGACGAATGAGACGATAAATTAGGAGGAAACAGACGATACACATTCTGTTCGTTTGATTTGACGCGATGATTATCAATGGTTGCTCTTCGTCAGTGTTAGTCAGAGCCCTCATTGGGAAAAGTATTTCGCGCCGACTACGAAAGGACAACACTATGACACAAAACAACCCAGTCAGTTATTCGCGTCAAATCAAATCTTCGCGTCAAATCAGTCCTGTCGGTATTCGCATAAATCAAATCTTCCTTTAAAGCCTTGAAAATCCAGTCAATTTCACCATTCAACGAAGGAGCTCTACAAATTGATGAAATCACTATCCAACCGATCTGCAACTCATTCCTCTTCGCTTTCTTTTTTTCTCTACTTTTTCGTCAGTTTTCTCCTGTTCTATATCATGTTTGTCAACCATCTACTCCATTTTTATCATTTATTTCTCTCTTTGATAATTTTGTTGTCAACCTCATCAAATACAAGTTGAAGGCAGTTGGGAATGGGTGGAATGGGAAAGAGTTGGGCGAGGAAGTCTATAAGGGCATCAAGGCTGATGAAAATGTCTTGATGCCCTTCATTGGATATTTCTGAGCACCACTCGATTGGATGTTGGAAGTGATGCACAACCAATACGAAATCGAGTTGTGCAGAAGCCTGGTCGAGTTGTGGAATGTTCAGTTTTGGCTCAGAGTTTTGCAAAGAAACTAGTTGCCAAATGTATTCGTCCTTTTCTATCATCTATTTTCTCCATTCTTGTCATCTGTTTTCTCCTATTCTCACATTTGTCGTCTTTTGTTTATTTTCTCTTTTGCAGAATGGATAGTCTCTACATCGATAATGGCCTTGACGGAGATGAATGAGTACAACTCAAAGTGATGCAAGGCCTATATTGTCTCGAGTTGAAAAGCATGTCTTCTTCGACGTAAAAACATCAAAGCTTCTGAGAAGGAACAAGAGGTCCCGCCTCGAAAACTCAAATTCTGATCCTTTGAGATGATAACTCTGTTTCCTCCTCGGATACTCTGGAACTTCAATGTGTAAGGAAAGAGGTGGGAAGGGAATGAGTGGTATGGGAAAGGTTATTTTGCCATGAAATGTAATTTTCTTCTTTTTTGTACAATCGTTTGTTGTGCACCCATATCCAATGTGTCTTTATTAATAAAGCATCTTTTTCAATCTATTTGCTATCTAAAAGTTGCTACTTGGTTGCGTACAACTGGAAGTGCTTGTATCTCTTTTAGCTTAGCAAAACCTTGTTTCAACAGACACAACTTCTCTTAGAGAAGAGATGAGACAACAAGAGGAAAGAGACGATAGAATAAGAGGAAACAGACGATACGAAAGGAGGACAAAGATGAAAAGGATGAAACAGATAATCGTAAAGGATAAAAGAGACAATAGAATAGGAGGCGACAGATATTCGTAAAAGATAAAAGAGACAACAGATAAGTTTGAAAAGTAAAAAAGCAACCATTACCCATTTTGCCCTTCAAAAGCCGTCTGCAACGCCCGTACGCCTTACTTTTTCGCTTCTGTTCCCAATGACGATCTGTAATACGCTGATGAAAAGCAACCGTTGATTATCATGTAACGGCTAGGGATTACGCCTAAAAGCAATCGACGTCATGTGTCATAAATGGGGTTCCCTCCAAAAATTCGAACCTATGTTCATCTCCTTGTCGAAAGAGCTCTGCAACTTCTACGAACTCGATAGCACCTTCACCGTCTCGAAGACGATCTGCAAAACTTATCTCATCTCCCATTACAGGTATCTAACTTGTATTTTTTCATTTTTTTCTTTTGTCGTCTTTTTGCTCCTATTCTTTCTTTTGTTTCTCCTATTCTATCGTCTCTTTCTCATTTTCCTTCATTTCATCTCATATCAATCTTTTCTAGTGTTTTTCTTTTCTATCATCTGATTTTCCACTGTTATGTCATATTTTATCTCGTATGTTCTCATCTGTTTCACCCTATTTCCTTTTCTTGTGTTGTTCTGTTCTACCATCTAATTTCTCGTCTGTTTTACCCTATTTCCGTTGCTTGTGTTGTTCTGTTTTACCCTATTTCGTTTGTGTTTCCTGTTGTTTTGCTCTTTTGTCTGATTTCTCTTATAAAATTGGTATTCTTATCAATGTTTGAGTGATCTAACGTCGGATTTCTCTTATTCTGTCATTAGTTTTCCTCTGTCATTTTTTATACAGGATAAAAAAATGGCCCCCAAGAAACTCCAAGTAACCACTCGTAGTTCCGTCGAGGGACTCACCAAGTTCTTTGCAAATTTGACAGAAGAAGAGCGTGTTGGAATCAAAGAATCCTGCTTCTCTGTTCTATTGGATGCCGACAGCTTCAAGACTCGGTCGACATTAATCTGCAAATTACTGAAACACCATACTAGTAATATGGTCTTCCAATTCGGTGCAGTAACGTTAACGTTTAACGTTATGGACGTAGCTTGCATCTTAGGTTTGAGCGTGAGGTCCATACCAAATTCATTACGTCTAATGGATGAACCTACCCCGTCCCAATTCAGAACAAGGTATTTTGGGGCTAGAAAGGTTGATGTCGTTGAAGATTCGCTGAAGAGAGCGAAGCAAAGTTTGGTAGGGGTGGAAGGGACAGAGGCCACTATTGATAGGACTAGACTAAATTTGTTGTACATCCTCTGCAATTTTCTCCTCCCCAATAGCGGCAGAAATGTAGACAGGAGGTTTGTTGACATGGCCGAAAACTTGGACGAATTTAACAACTTTCCGCGGGGATGTGTAGTTTACAAGTCATTGGTCAACTCGGTGAATGACTTCCAGAAAGACTTAAAGGAAGAGAAGAAACATTACATAATCCATGGTTGTGTAACAGTTTTGATGATCAGGGCTTTCCTAAGCATCCCTTTACTGGATAATGGGTGCTAGGCGCATATATGACAGTCAATTCCTAAAAATTCGTGGATGGAAGCTCCCATTCAAAATGTACAAGATCAATTCTATCAAGGAAATATTTAAGTATATGAAATTTGCGCCATTGGATGACAAATTAACTGAGGAATTGAATCATCCCGTCATCTTGGGTGTAATCACGGATGCATCTACAACCACCACGACCACCATGAATGTAAGTAACAATCCTCTATTTTCTTCTTTCGTATCGTCTTTTTCCTCTTATTCTATAGTCTCTTTCCTCTTGTTGTATCATCTCTTCTCTACTGCTACTGTATCGTCTTTCTTCATATCTGACAATCATCTCTTTCTTCTTTCGTATCGTCTCTTTCTTCCTATCTATCGTCTCTTTTCTCCTATTCTATCGTCTATTTCCTCTTTTTGTATCATCTCTTCTAAACTGCTACTCTGTCGTCTTTCGTCATATCTGACAATCATCTCCTTTCTTCTTCGTGTCGTCTCTTTCTTCCTATTATATCGTCTATTTATCATATTCTATCATCTCTTTTCTCATATTGTGTCGTCTACTTTCTACATATTACATTTAGATTGTTGTCTGATTACATTATGTTGTCATTTATACAGTTAGAGAACTTGATTCTTGCCAAACATGATGAAATCATAAAGGCTGACGAGGAGCAGAGAAAGAAGGCAGAGGAAGAGGAGAAAAGGAAGGTAGATGGGGTGGAGGACGAGAAGAGGAGGGCGAAGGAAGAGAAAAAGAAGGCAAAGGAGGATAAGAGAAGGATGGTAGAGGAAGCAAAGAAGGAAAAGAAAGGAAAGGCTAGACGTAAGTAGACTAACAATGTCATTATAGAATGGCATCTTGTTTATATTACTCTGACATCGCTAATTACTTATTCTAAGCGCCGGCATCGAAGAATTTATGAACCAACGGATCAACATTCTGTTGGCGACCTCATTCTTAGACCGTCAATGTTCGAAGGTGCAGAAGAAAGTGGTTTCTGAGGCAAATAGATGATATCACAATAGGAAAGCGGCGAAAGCTTAAGAGGAAAGAGACGATGCGCAAGAATAAAATAGATGATTTTACAATACGACGAAAGACGACACAGTAGTGGTAGAGAAGAGATGATAGCACAATAGGAAAGAGACGATAGCAAAGAAGAAAATAGATGATTTGTAAATACGAAGAAAGACGACACTTTAGCGGTAGTGAAGAGAAGATACGACAAGAGGCAAGAGAAGATAGAATATGAAGAAAAAGACGATACCAAATAAGAAAAGAGATAATTTGTACATATAAAAAAAGACGACACAATAGAAGCAAAGAGATGATTTCACAATAGGAAAAAGACAATAACTTAGAATGAAAGAGACGATGCACAAGAAGAAAAGAGATGATTTTACAATATGACGAAAGACGACACAGTAGCAATAAAGAAGAGATGATAGCACAATAGGAAATAAACGATATCATAGGAGGAAAACGACGATAGCAAAGAAGAAAATGGATGATTTGTAAATACGAAGAAAGACGACACCGTAGCAGTAGAGAAGAGATGATACGACAAGAAGCAAGAGACGATAGAATATGAAGAAAAAGACGATACCAAAGAATAAAAGATATGGTTTTTAAATATAAAAATAGACGAAATAGTAGACGCAAAGAGATGATATCACAATAGGAAAGCGACGATAGCTTAGGAGGAAAGAGACGATGCGCAAGAAGAAAAGAGATGATTTTATAATACGACGAAAGACGACACAATAGCAGTAGAGAAAAGATGATACCACAGTAGGAACGAGATGATATCATAGAAGAAAAACGACGATAGCAAAGAAGAAAAGAGATGATTTGTAAATACGAAGATAGATGACAACGTAGCAGTAAAGAAGAGATGATACAAGAAAAGGCAAGAGACGATAGAATATGAGGAAAACGATACCAAAAAGAAAAGAGATGATTTTTACATATAAAGAAAGACGATACAGTAGAAGCAAAGAGATGATTTCACAACAGGAAAAAGAGAAAGCTTAGGAAGATAGAGACGATGAGCAAGAATAAAATAGATGATTATACAATACGACAAAAGACAACACAGTAGCACTAGAGAAGAGATGATAACACAATAGGAAAGAGACGATATCATAGGAGGAAAATGACGATAGCAAAGAAGATAAGAGATGATTTGTAAATACGAAGAAAGACGACACCGTAGAATTAGAGAAGAGATGATACAACAAGAGGAAAGAGACGACAGAATAGGAAGAAAAAGACGAAACCAAAAAAGATAAGAGATGGTTTTTAAATATAAAGAAAGACGACACAGTAGACGCAAAGAGATGATATCACAATAGGAAAGCGACGATAGCTTAGGAGGAAAGAGACGATACGCAAGAAGAAAAAATATTATTTTACAATACGACGAAAGACGACGCAATAGCAGTAGAGAAAAGATGATAGCACAAAAGGAAAGAGACGATATCACAGAAAGAAAACGATGATAGCAAAGAAGAAAAGAGATGATTTGTAAATACAAAGAAAGATGACACCATAGCTGTATAGAAGAGATGATACAACAAGAGGCAAGAGACGATAGAATAGGAGGAAGACAATACCAAAGAAGAAAAGAGATGATTTTTAAATATAAAGAAAGAAGACACAATAGAAGCAAAGAGATGATATCACAAAAGGAAAGCAACGATAGCTTATGAGGAAAGAGACGATGCGCAAGAATAAAATAGATGATTTTACAATACAACGAAAGACGACACTGTAGTAGTAGAGAAGAGACGATTGCACAATAGGAAAGAGACGATATCATAGGCGGAAAAGACGATAGCAAAGAAGAAAATACATGATTTGTAAATATGAAGAAAGATAACACCGTACCAGTAGAGAAGAGATGATACAACAACAGGCAAGAGACGATAGAATAGGAGGAAGACGATACCAAAGAAGAAAAGAGATGATTTCTACATATAAAAAAAGACGACACAGTAGAAGCAAAGAGATGATTTCACAATAGCAAAAAGACGATAACATAGGAGGAAAGAGACGATGTGTAAGAAGAACGAAAGACGACACAGTAGCAGTCGAGAAGAGATGATAGCACAATAGGAAAGAGATGATATCATAGGAGGAAAACGACGATAGCAAAGAAGAAAAGAGATGATTTGTAAATACGAAGAAAGATGATACCGTAGCAGTAGAGAAGAGATGACACAACAACAGGCAAGAGACGATAGAATATGAAAAAAAGATGATACCAAATAAAAAAGAGATGCTTTTTAAATATAAAGAAAGACGACACAGTAGATGCAAAGAGATGATATCACAATAGGAAAGCGACAATAGCTTAGGAGGAAAGAGACAATGCGCAAGAAGAAAAAGATGATTTTATAATACGACGAAAGACGACACAATAGCAGTAGAGAAGAGATGATATAACAAGACGACACCGTAGCAATAGAGAAAAGATGATACAACAAGAGGCAAAAGACGATAGAATAGGAGGAAGATGATACCAAACAAGAAAAGAGATGATTTTTACATATAAAGAAAGACGATACAATAGAAGAAAAGAGATGATTTCACAATAGGAAAAAGACGATAGCTTAGGAGGATAGAGACGATGCGCAAGAATAAAAGAAATGATTATACAATACGACGAAAGACGACACAGTAGCACTAGAGAAGAGATGATAGCACAAGATGCAAGAGACGATAGAATAGGAGGAAAAAGACGACACCAAAGAAGAAAAGAGATGATTTTTAAATATAAAGAAAGACGACACAATAGAAGCAAAGAGATGATATCACAATAGGAAAGCAACGATAGCTTAGGAGGAAAGAGACGATGCGCAAGAATAAAATAGATGATTTAACAATACGACGAAAGACGACAAAGTAGCAATAGAGAAGACATGATAGCACAATAGGAAAGAAACGATATCGTAAGAGGAAAACGACGATGGCAAAGCAGAAAATAGATGATTTGTAAATACGAGAAAGACGACACCGTAGCAGTAGAGAAGAGGTGATACAACAAGAGGCAAGAGACGATAGAATAGGAAGAAAACGATACCAAAAAGAAAAAAGATGATTTTTACATATAAAGAAAGACGACACAGTAGAAGCAAAGAGATGATATCACAATAAGAAAGCGACGATAGCTTAGGAGGAAAGAGACGATGCCCAAGAATAAAAAGATGATTTTACAATATGACGAATGACGACACATTAACAGTAGAGAAGAGATGATAGAACAATAGGAAAGAGACGATATCATAGGAGGAAAACGATGATAGCAAAAAAGAAAAGAGATGATTTATAAATAGGAAGAAAGACGACATCGCAACAGTAGAGAAAAGATGATACAACAAGAGCCAAGAGACGATAGAATAGGAGGAAAAAGACGATACCAAAGAAGAAAAGAGATGACTTTTTAATATAAAGAAAGACAACACAGTAGAAGCAAAGAGATGATATCACAATAAGAAAGCGACGGTAGCTTAGGAGGAAAGAGACGATGCGCAAGAATAAAAAAGATGATTTTACAATACGACGAAAGACAACACAGTAGCAATAGAGAATATATGATAGCACAAGAGGCAAGAGAAGATGGAATATGAGGAAAAAGACGATACCAAAGAAGAAAAAAGATGAATTTTAAATATAAAGAAAGACGACAAAATAGAAGCAAAGAGATGATATCACAATAGGAAAGCAACGATAGCTTAGGAGGAAAGAAACGATGCGTAAGAATAAAAAAGATGATTTTACAATACGACAAAAGACGACACAGTAACAGTAGAGAACAAATGATAGCATAAGAGGCAAGAGACGATGGAATGGGATGAAAAAGACGATACCAAAGAAGAAAAGAGATGAATTTTAAATATAAAGAAAGACGACACAATAGAAGCAAAGAGATGATATCACAATAAGAAAGCGACGATAGCTTAGGTGGAAAGACGCGATGCGAAAGAAGAAAAGAGATGATTTTACAATACGATGAACGACGACACAGTAGGAGTAGAGAATAGATGATAGCTCAATAGGAAAGAGACAATATCATAGGAGGAAAACGACAATAGCAAAGAAGAAAAGAGATGATTTGTGAATACGAAGAAAGACGACACCGTAGCAGTAGAGAAGAAATGTTGCGACAAGGCAAGAGACAATAAAATAGGAAGAAAAAAACGATACCAAAGAAGAAAAGAGATGATTTTTAAATATAAAGAAAGATGACATAGAAGAAGCAAAGAGATGATATCACAATAGGAAAGCGACGATAGCTTAGGAGGAAAGAGACGATACGCAAGAAGAAAAGATATGATTTTACAATATGACGAAAGACGACATAGTAGCAGTAGATAAAAGATGATAGCAAAATAGGAAAGAGACGATATCATAGGAGGAAAACGACGATAGCAAAGAAGAAAAGAGATGATTTGTAAATACGAAGAAAGACGACACCGTAGCAGTAGAGAAGAGATGATACAAGAGGTAAGAGACAATAGAATAGGAAGAAAAAACGGTACCAAAGATGAAAAGAGATAATTTTTAAATAGAAAGAAACACGACACAGTAGAAGCGAAGAGATGATATCACAATAGGAAAGCGACGATAGCAAAGAAGAAAATAGATGATTTGTAAATACGAAAAAAGACAACACCGTAGTAGTAGAGAAGAGATGATACGACAAGAGGCAAGAGACGATATAATAGGAAGGAGACGATACCAAACAAGAAAAGAGATGATTTCTACATATAAAGAAAGGCGACACGGTAGAAGCAAAGAGATGATTTCACAATAGGAAAAAGACAATAGCTTAGGAGGAAAGAGACGATGCGCAAGAATAAAAGAGATGATTTTACAGCACGACGAAAGATGACACAGTAACAGTAGAGAAGAGATAATAGCAAAATAGGAAAGAGACGATATCATAGGAGGAAAACGACGATAGCAAAGAACAAAATAGATGATTTGTAAATACGAAGAAAGATGACACCGTAGCAGTAGAGAAGAGATGATACGACAAGAGGCAAGAGACGATATAATAGGAGGAAAAAAACGATACCAAATAAGAAAAGAGATGATTTTTAAACATACAGAAAGACGACACAATAGAAGCAAAGAGATGATATCACAATAGGAAAACGAGGATAGCTTAGGAGTAAAGAGACGATGCGCAAGAATAAAATAGATGATTTTACAATACGACGAAAGACGACACAGTAGCAGTAGAGAAGAGATGATAGCACAATAGGAAAGAGACAATATCATAGGAGGAAAACAAGGATAGCAAAGAAGAAAAGAGATGATAGCACAATAGGAAAGAGACGATATCTTAGGAGGAAAACAACGATAACAAAGAAGAAAAGAGATGATTTGTAAATATGAAGAAAGACGGCACTGTAGCAGTAAAGAAGAGATGATAGGACAAGAGGCAAGAGACGATAGAATAGGAAGAAGAAAAAAAACGATACCAAAGAAGAAAAGAGATGATTTTTAAATATAAAGAAAGACGACACAGTAGAAGAAAAGAGATGATATCACACTAGGAAAGCGACGATAGCTTAGGAGGAAAGAGACGATGCGCAAGAAGAAAAGAGATGATTTTACAATAGGAAGAAAGACGACACAGTAGCAGTAGAGAAGAGATAATAGCACAATAGGAAAGAGACGATATCATAGGAAGAAAACTATGATAGCAAAGAAGAAAATAGATGATTTGTAAATACGAAGAAAGACGACACCGTAGCAATAGAGAAGAGATGATACAACAAGAGGCAAGAGACGATAGAATAGGAGGAAAGAGACGATATCAAAGAAGAAAAGACATGATTTTTAAATATAAAGAAAGACGACACAATAGAAGCAAAGAGATGATTTCACAATAGGAAAGAGACGATGGTCAAGAAGAAAAGAGATGGATTTACAATACGATGAAAGACGACACAATAGCAGTAGAGAAGAGATGATATGACAATAGGAAAGAGACGATATCTTAAGAGGAAAACGACGATAGCAAAGAAGAAACGAGATGATGGTTAAATACGAAGAAACTGACGACACAAAATAAATGATATTTAGGAAACTGACGACACTAAATAATTAAAGATCATTACAATATGTCTTATTATAGATGGCAAGATGCCAATGATTTGATGATAATATATGTACAACCAAATGACAGTTCTGGGCTTCTAAACAACAGACTTAATATGGTTCAAGGACAGAACAAACATATGTTCTATCTGTTGGATGTCTCTTAGCACAAGTTTTACGGTTGTGTCATCTTCCTCTGCAGTTTGAGCAATACCGTTTCTGAATGGGCACGCCTTCTCTTTTACATCTTTTTCTTACTTTCTTTGGACGACCTGACATGACCCTGTCTAATGGAGGATTCAATGTCTAATCTGTTTCATCAATCATCTATTGTTCCTTACCCCTTGTAGGCACCCAAACCTCAATATACGTGTTTCTGAAGTTCTCTGCAGTGTAGTAATGTTGGCAGAAGTCGGAAACATGTAAATTGTTGTCTGAAATGCATTTCACTGCATGCTCACATGGGATACCCATTGTCTGAAACCAGTTACAAGTACAAGTACGTTTGACCAGGTCTACCTGGTCGACTCGATATTGACTGTGAACTTGGAAAAGAGTGTTGCTCGCGTGCAAAATTGCCATGTAAGATCCAATAGTTTTCCTTCTTTTGATATGATTTTCAGCAAACGGTGTTAGCGCAGTCGTCCTTTTCTCCCCTTCCTTGCGATACTTGTAAAAATGACTTGCACAGTTGGCTCGTATTAAATGCTTCGTTAGACATTTAAGAGTGGAACCAAAATTAAATGCTTCGTTAGACATTTAAGAGTTGAACCAAAATTAAATGCTTTGTTAGACATTCAAGAGTGGAACCAAAATCCATCCAATCATGTTAAACACATGAATTCTTACGTTATATAATGACTCCTTACCGTGTATATACGAAATGAGAGTGAGAGAGTGAGCCTAGAATGTGTTTCTCCAATACAATATAGGAAGAAATTAATGATAAGAGATAAAAGGAAGAATCTTGGAGAAGAAGAACAAAGATTTGTAAAATGAAGAAATCTCAGGGGAAGCTTTTGTGAGAGAATGAAAAAGAATGCGTACAAGGGAGGCTTTTGTGAGAAAATGGGGGAAAATGCGTACAAGGGAAGCTTTTGTGAGAGAATGATCATAATGTGTACAGGGGAAGCAATTGTGAGAAGAAGAGAAGAGAGAGAAAGAGGAATGATTGTTGTCAGTTGAAGTGTACTTGTTTTTACTTTTTGAATGGAAAAGTTGGGTTTTCTCTTGTTATGACAGTAAAGGTAATAATGTTCGAAAATGTACCTATTATCTGAGAATGGTTGAAAAGTTATTGTCTTGTCAGTGATAAATATTTCAACTGTTAATTTCTAGGGAAATTACCCTAAATTTTAGCACCATTATTTTGGTTATTTTATGTTTTTCCATTTTTACCCATGTGCGTTACAATCCGTTATAACGGAAAAAATGGTAACGCCCCCAATCCATTATACCGTTATAACGGCCATTTTAAACCTTGCATAATACTCCAGAAGCACATCTCCACTTTAGCCATCCAACACTAATTTTATAGGTCAAATCCTCACCGATATCTCAATCCTTGTAAAGAATTGAACCTAAATAACGAAATTTGTCGTTTTTGGGTATTTCTTGTCCATCAATCATGACTAATGGCTTATCCCTACCAGTATCTATACTGAACTTACACTGTATGTATTCAGTCTTGATCCTACTTATCCTAAAAAGCCTTAGTTTCTAAAGTAAAGTCTCCCTTCATAGTTCTAATTTTGCATTTACACCCTCGTTATTCTCATTAATCAACACTACATCATTTGCAAATAGCACCAATGGAATCATTATCCAGTCTATAAATATCTGCATTGTCTATAACAATATTTGCAAATTACTCAACATCATCTTTGATCATTTTGATGTCAAACTTAAAGCAGCGAAGTCTTGTGCATCTTTTATTTTGTAATAAGCTCAACAAAATCATAGCTTCTAATCTACTTCTATCCCTGGCTACTTGAAAATAAGTGTCAGATGATAATCTTGATAGATCATGGTCTTAAATCCCAATTATGTGACTTTCTCGGGATTGTAATATATGTACTACAATAATATAAAGTAATACACTCATATCTTAATGTAACTAACTTAATATACCACACATTAAAACATACTAATTATAAGAAACTAATGTATGATTTGGTCATGGATAATTAAATAACATTTTTTTTATTTTTAAGCGAACACATTCCATTATCATCAGAAGGAAAAATTCTTCAAGGGATTTTTCTGTACATCACTAGACCAACAAATGAACGTGAAGGACTGAAACAAGTGTAAAAAATAAAAAATAAATAAAGAACTCATTGAAGAAATAAACCAAGACAATTACATGTTATGTCAGAAAAATTGATACAAGTGGAAAGCACATACGTGGTGAGAAGGATATTATGCATTATGAACTCTGAAATTTGGAATGTAATTCTAGGAAGCCCTGAAAGGGTTAAAAGGGAGAAAAAAAATACAGCAAAGCTTGATACAACGCTCTAAGTTGGTCATGAAATATATTGCCGGCAGGCCCAGCAAAAGACTAGAACAAAATCACGAGGACATCTTAAATAATAGAAATAATGAACCTGAATCATTTGCTGTGGGCCTTCAGTTGGCTTTTTAAGAAACAGTTTGACAGTTGCAGTAAGCAATTGCAACTGGACTAGCGCCGGCTCTTCTGGAAAACTCTCCAAGAAGCTTTCAAGGAGCTCGTCAGCATTGTCAATTCTTTCCGCATATTCACCAATTATCCAGATCATGGATGCCTGTGGCAATGAAAGGAAATTTTGCGAACATATGAAAATGAAAGCTATAACCTACAAGAAGAAAGCTCACTCAACTCTTCCATTAAGGAAATGAAATAAAAACATGTATACCTTTGCCTCTGGTTCATCTAGGGTGTCTAAACTTTCACAGAGTGTGGCAATGATGGACTCATAGCTGTGGAGGAGAATAGCAATGCAGAATAAGCTTTGAATGATCATAACCATCAATTACAGTATATTAAGTAAGCCTATAACTTACGTGTTAGGATAACGTCTAAAAATGTCCTTGATGACTATAATAGCCTCCTGGACAACATAGTTTACTTTTATCTTTATCAGCTCAAGCAAAACACTTATGCACCGCTCAGCTGCTCTCTCTAACTTGATGGCACAGCGGCCAATTGCACGAACAGCCTTTCTAACAAAATCTACATCCACTTCTGTGGCATACTCTTTGAGCTCCAGTAAAACCTGCAAAAAGTGTGCACCAAGACAGTATCAGAAAGACAGAAACCAAAAGAAGTTCCAACAGAGAGATATCATTGATTAGAATTAAAAATGATTTAGAAGTTTATGTACCTGGTCAATATTCCGATCGGATGCAAGCTTAATCATGATCTCTAACTTTTCCATCTTCACATATATTGGATCATTATACTTGCAGAAGAAAACCTAGCAACGGACATTACAAGCACACATTCAGAGCTCATAATAAACCCTAACACAGAGAAATAACAGTAAATAATTAATGAATTATTCAAAATCACCTTAATTTCATGGGCAAGGATTGTAGGCCGCCTTTGTACAATAAGATTGATGTTTCGCAATGCAACATACTGTATCTCAGGTTCTGCAGAAAGTAGTGTGACAAGAGGAGGAGCCATTTTCTTGCAAAGATTTCGGACCACATCTGTACTAGTGATGAGCTCCATTTGTTGAAGGATCATCTGCAACAACCAGTTCATCACATGATTTAATGCACAAATGACATGAGAAACAAAGAGGAAAAAATGAATTTTTGAGTCAACAAACAGATGACAATTGAAACCATTAAGTAATTAAAACAAAAGTAATAATAACACCATTTATACCAATTAAAGGGAATATATATGTCACCTTAACAGCAGAAAGTACAACTGCACAATTTGCATGTTGCAGTCGTGGAGTAACTCGCTCTACTATATTTTCAGCTTCTCGAGCATCAGCTGCCTTGTACTTGGAAAGAGCATCCAATATGAAAACTTGACCCCATCTGCACAACATGATAACCAACTCAGGAATCACATCCAATGGCTGTCACCAGATAAATTCAAAAAGAATAATAAAATAAAAGAAGAGAAAACATAGTATAAAAGAATCAAGAAAATACAATCAAAAAAAATTGGGAAGGGTGTTTATATTAATGGCGAAGCTTGGGATTAATTATCAAAACCTATGATACCCAGATACTTCAAAATGGGTGTTGTATCCATGTCGTATCCATATTGGATACTTCCATTTTAAGTGTACATGTTGTATCCACAACGTATCGATCCAGTATCCTTGCCATGGCTGGGTGACAGAGATCAAAACCTATGACAAGCTTGGGACTCAAAACATGAGTAACTATGTATGGCCTTTTACATACTGATGGAGTGCATATTACCTAAGCGCTTCTAATTCTCATAACTAGAGGTGCTATTTTCAGCCACAAACCATAGAATGAAGTCTATTCTGCATGCTACGTATGCATGTGTCCATGAAGAAAGAAGCCTGGAGAACAAATGTTGTAATAAAGTACGCATTTTTAAAATATAAACTTACTCGGTACACTCGTTAAGAGCTGTCAGGAGCTTTGAAAGTGTGTGACTAGTGATCTCAAAGATTGGTCTATTACTATTTTCTTGGATCTCCGCAAGAGCTGCCACAGCATTTGCTACAACCATTGGATTATTGTCAGAAATCAAATCCTTGAGAGTGTCCAAGAATCCCCTATCTTCCACTAGCTCGGCATTTATATCATAGAGTTTAGCAACACAAATAGATGCCGTCTTTCGAACATAGGGATCATCATCCTGTCAGAGAATGAAAAGTCATCAATTTATATGTCAAACTTCACAAAAAGTTCCATGAGAGCACTGCAATAGCTAAAAAGGAAAATAGGCTCCATAGTGCATCGAAATTCTATAATGAAACAAGTCTGTAATAATGTGTCAAAAGAGAAACAAAAAAAATACTGACTACATATTTAATTATCCACAAGCAATATGAGGTTCCAACAGTCACCCAAATAAGTAAGGGAATGCAACTGTTCTAGATAGATCAACCTTGAGACATCTTTGAAGAGGATCACATAGATATTCTGTGATTTTATCAACACGGATGCATCCCATTGTCCGTACAGCTAAAGCACGAATTAAGGGGTTCGGATCCTGTGAATCCTGCAAAGATGATCAGAAACATAAAAGCTCAGTAGGGATGCATAAAGCGTTTAAAAACAATATTAACTTAAAACTCATACTTAGAATTTCAAAGAAAAAAATTATATATTTCTCTAATTCCTAAAACAGAAAAGTAAAAGGTATATTTACTTCAGAATGGTACATCATTTCATTCAGAACGCCATTGGAAAAGAGCAACTCAAATATAGAGTAAGGGTAAACCCCATACTGCATTGTTTACTTGATAACATGTGAAACAGCAGAAGTACAACTTATGTGGCAGTTCCTAGTTCCTCATACCTAGCATCAATTAGTACAAAGTTCCATCCGCAGCTTATGAAGGTTGAAGCTTCCATGGAATGGGAAACCTATAAAATCCTTGATGAGTAATTGGAGATTTGCCAAATTCTCCGGAAATTATTTAATCACAATACTGTCTATATTAATATCCATAAATAGTATCTTGATGTTCCAATGGTAGGTATAATATATTGGTTCCTGAATGAATATAAACACAAATATACGAACTTCATGGACAAATACTATTTATAATTTCCAAATTTGAAAATTGGCACCATTATTGACCCTAAAATCGAATCTATGCTCGCAGTCAAGCATTCAAACCAATTTTTGCATGGTGTTATGTAGCATTAAGGTACAGTATCAGCAGGCAAATTTCCAGAAGTTCCTAAGCATTGAGAACAAATGTATGTTCATGATTGACCCAAAAATGAGCATACACTCGTAATCAAGCGCTAAAACCAATTTTTTGGGGTGCTACGAGCAGTAAGGCAAAGTATCAGCTAGCAAATTCCCAGAAATTCCTAAACATTGAGAACAAATGTATATATATATATATATATGGGTCAGGATTGGGGGACAACATTTTCATACAACAATTTTGACAACAATTTTGGCGTACCCACATGGAAGATGAATCAATAGATGATTTTTGGTGAGGATGATCTGCTCGTCATATAGATCACCCTACAAAAAATCAGCACATTCTGAAATTTCTAACCCCATCAAATGTGGTTTTCAAGTTAATGTATAAATTGACGGTCCGTAATTCTTCAACTTGTAAACCGGTCTACGAATATCGGAATAATTTGAATTTTTGTGAGGATGATCTCCTCACCATAGAGACCATCCTCGCCAAAAATCACCACATTCCAAGACTTCTAATTTATACATTGGCCTGTGCCAATTTTTGTTGTCAAAAATGTTGTATGAAATTGTTGTCCCCCGATCCTGACCTTATATATATGTAACAAGGACACCGACACCCGTGTCGGTGTCCGACACGAATACGGGGTGTCTGACACGGCAACCCAAAAAAACTCGATACGGAGACACGTCCGTACATAAAGGTAAATATATATATAAGTACACACATATATATAAACAATTTTTCTTTTTTCTCTTTTTTTTTTCAAAAATTTATCAAAAAACAAGCACTTAATGCGTTGTTTACCAGAAAACAACGCACCAAGTGGTTGTTTATTACTTAAAAGTTGTTTTTTTTTAAATGGGCCCTGTCCACCCATCAGCCTTTAAGCCCATCGGGTTTAAATGGAATGGGCCACTAAGTAGACCCAAGCCCACCCTCTTTATCTACTTAGCCCGATAGAAAGGGTGAAGAGGTTTATTTTGGAGAAAGGGAGAAGAGGTCAACAGCAAAAGGGGTTTTCTGAAACCCTAACCCCATCGGTAGCTTTGGCGGTGGTGGTGGCAGTGGCGGTGGCGACGGCAACGGCGATGGCGGCATCTCTAGCAGTGGCGACAAAGGTAAGCCTTCCTTCTCCTTCTCCTTCTCCTTCTCCTTCTCCTCCTCCTCCTTGTCTACTTCTTCTTCTTCTTCTTCTTGTATCCAGAAACGACTGCCACAATAGGAACAGTTTTTTGTTTTTTTCATTTACGACGGTGTCTGATAGTGTCGACACGAGTATCTATGTCGACACGGCCAAAAACCCTAAAAGAGCCGTGTCGTTGTTACATATATATATATATATATACATGCATCATCCATAGACAGCTTTTTGGGATATCCACCAAGAAACAGGAGCCGATTCATGACTTTCTGATAGGGGCGGGGTCTGCTCGTACTTGGGACTTTGGTTTCAGGAGAAACTTAAACGACTGGGAAGTCCCGACGGTGGCTGATTTGCTTCTTAGATTGGAGGGGATGGAGTTTGATTCTTCCAGGGAGGATGGTCTAAGGTGGATCGGTAGGACTGACGGACAGTTTACGGTCCATTCCTTCTATGAGATGCTGGAAAGTGGATCGAGGTCAACCCCGACTCACACTTGCCCCGATGCGAGGACTGCTTACCCGACGGCCAGAGTGTGGGGGGCTAAAATTCCGTCGAAAATAGCTTTCTTCGTTTGGTGTGCCTCCCTTGGGAAGATCCTCACGGCTGACAACCTCATCAAAAGGAAGTGGGAGATAGCCAGCTACTGCTATATGTGTAAGGAAGCAGGGGAGTCTGTTAATCATTTGCTGGTGCATTGTAAGACTGCTAGGGAGATTTGGAGTATGTTCCTGACCTCGTTTGGATGGTTTGGGTCTTCCCGGAGTCAGTTTCAGATATCTTACAAAGTTGGAGGTGTTCTTGTTTCGCCCCTTGCAGTCGAAGGCTTTGGAGCCTTCTCCCGTTCGCAGTTTGGTGGGGTATTTGGAAAGAAAGGAACAGCAGGATCTTTGAGGGGAAGGAGGCCTCCATTTTCGACATCAGCCTCTCTATCAAGTCTCTTCTTTTCCTCTGGTCCAAGCTCTTTGCGGAATGTAGGGGCCTATCCTTTGAGGACATGGTGTTCAGATGGGACTCCATTTTGGCTAGGGGCTAATTGTTTTTTGTTTTGGTCTCTTTGTCTTAGGCTTAAGGAGGCCTTCTCGTCCTCTCTCTAGCCTTTTTGTATCCTTCTCTCTTATTTACATATCCCACCTTTTCAAAAAAAAAAATCATCCATAGACATACGTACATACATAAATATATATATATATACACACACACACATGCAGATGAATGTGTGTGTGTGTGTGTATATCAACACACATGCAATGTGTGTGTATATATCAACACACATGCAAATGAATGCGTAGTAGACCCATGAAGTTATACTGTCAATACTAGAAAGATGATAAAGATGAACCTCACAAAGACAATAGTTGTGTAGCATCTTTTATCTTAACGAATGTATTTACAGCAACAATTGCAAGGTCAGTCAATACTAAAAAGCTATGACACCCGGATACCTGTACATGGCCATCATACCAGTATCAACACGACACGACACGACTCAACATCCAAGTATTTACCTTTCGATTTTCTGTTTTTTACATAAAAATTAGAAAAACTGAAAAGTTCTTTGTATTCTTCATTCATTTGAACTCAAATCTTTCACAAGAGACTTCAAAAAAAAAAGTTCAATGCTTGTTGTTCTGCATTTAGAATAACAAACTCAATTGTAATGTAAGCATGTCATAAATCATTACTAACATATCAGATAAGATAAAGCATATATGGATCTTAAATTTAAGAAAAATCAAATGGATACTCGTATCCGTATCCGTGTCTTAGATTTTAGAAAATATTGAGTCGTATCCCCTCATGCCGTATCTGTGTCCGTATCCGGGCATCATAGATAAAAAGATGATAAAGATGAACCTCACAAAGACAATAGTCGCATAGCATATTTTACCTTAACGAATGTATTTACAGCAAGAATTGCAAGGTCAGGTTGGCTTTTAGCATAGTTTATAAGATATAGATAGACAAGCTTCTTCAGCTCCAAATTTTCTGTTTGCATGCAGTTCACAACATCCGTGAACAATGATGAAACATCCTTCCCAACGGTCATTGCAGCAATCACCTTCTTTACAGCATCTTTTCTCTTATCCTATAAGGCATATTAAAAAGAGTAAGTTTCCCATAATTGATTATGCAGTACTTCAAAAAAATTATCAAATATGGAGTATGAAGAAAGCATAAGCTTACAGAGACCAGAACAATAGGGGAACAAGAAATCTTCTGTTAAAAGTCCAAAAAAAAATGGGTTCGGCATAGCATTCAGAGCCAAAAGTACATGACACTAAATAAAAAGTAAAGAAACAATGAATACAATGAGCAGGTACTGCAAATGCAATCTGAGATAAGGTTTGTCCCATCTGGTCAAGATCAAATTTTGAAGGAAGTTCATTTATAAATCTGACTAAACAATCAGGTCTATCTTATGAGATGTAATTGTTCAAGAAACAAAAGCCGTTTGATCACGATATTAAATTGGTACATATCGTAACTTTTTTTTATAATTGGGTACATTTCGTAACTTATCAGAAAATACATATCGTTTTATTTTTAAAAATTTTGAAGGTACAATAGGATACATAACTTGAAATTTGTCGTATTTTCTCATATGGTAGAACTTACTAGCAGGAAACTCCTACATATGATGACGCTCCAACTCTAGAACCGCACTTTCACACTTCGGCCTTGGGAGCTCTTCGGACACGATTCTAAGTTGACAGAAAGCCGAACTTGTTTGAGACGGACTCTTGCTTTCTAAACAACAATATTTGACTGAAAATTTTGAAAACAAAGCTTAATAATTCTCTTAAGTAGTGAAGAACTTAAGAAGTTATGACATCTACCACAAACATAATATTATTAGCTTCAAATAGAGTTTATTAATCACTAATTCATAATATTATTTGGATTTCTGTCAATTAATATGTATATGTATATCGTTTTAAAATAATTAAGTTATCTTTGATATAAATATATATATATATATATATAATCTAAAAATAATCAAGTTATTCTCTCCCTCTCCTTTCAGTCGAGAGCTAAAGCACCTCATAAACTCGGTACGCCATTAGCTCCTCTCAAGTGGGTCGCATTTAGGGCTGGCAATGGATCGAATCAAACACGAGATCCGATTCGAAAAAACTGGGTCTGGAACTTTATTTTTCATTATCGGATCGGTACCGGATCACAAATTGTCAATCCGATCTCTTATCGGATCGGTACCAGATCAACCTAGTCCCGATCCGATATAGACCTGATATCTATAGGGTCGGGATCGGGGGACAACTATTTCATACAACAATTTTGGCGTACCCACGTGGAAGATGAATCAAGAGCTGATTTTTGGTGAGGATGATCTCCTCACCATATAGGCCACCCCTAAAAAAAATCAGCACATTCTGAAATTTCTCACCCCCATCAAATGTGGTTTTCAAGTTAACGATAAAAATAGACGGCCCATAATTCTTCAACTTGTAAACCGGTCTACGAATATCGGGATGATTTTAATTTTGTGAGGATGATCTCCTCACAATAGAGACCATCCTCGCCAAAAATCATCCCATTCCAAAACTTCTAATTTATAAATTGGCTTGTGCCGATTTTTTGTCGTCAAAAATGTTGTATGAAATAATTGTCCCCCGACCCTGACCCTATTTATTATATATATAATTGCATAAAAGTATTTAAATATATGATATACATGTATGTATATATATTATATACATATGGGATTGGATCAGATTGGACCCGAAACCGATCTAATCATATCGGATCGATTCTAGGACTGAATTTTATTGATCCAATCGGGTCCGGATCGAGTCCAGATCAGTTAGATTTCTTATTGGATCGGTACTAAATCAGTACCAATCCGACTCGAACCCGATCCATTGCCAGCCCTAGTCGCATTGTTCCAATAAAGATCTGCGTTATCTTTGAAGAGACACCAAAGACACAAGAATGAGTAAGGATTTTGTTCCCTAACAAATGGGCATAGTCTCCAATCCACAAGTAAACCCCAAGTCTTTTGACAGCAGATGTGTGCATCCATTTGCTTATTTTGTTCGCATGTAGTCAACATTCTAGAAGCGAAGCTTCCCACAGTATATATATGTATACATTTATGAATTATACAGACGCTTCTCAAGTGTTCCAAACCCTAGGGCTTCCTTAAAACACCCACTTCCTCACTCTGGATCCTGTATCAACTCCTGCACCCATTCTCACCTTGTGCAATTAAGTGGTAGAATATGATATTTATTGATATCTATAGCCAATTTTTAAAGAGCGTGAGTACACAAGGCATTTTGCATCCGTAAGGCAAAATGTAAGCCTCGGATTAAAAAAGAAAAAGCAAAAACAAAAAAAATTAAACCCATTAATTTTTTTATAAAAAAAATCAATTTCGATAATAAAATTTTAATTTCAAAAAAAATATCATAAAAAATAAAACATAAATTGTAAAACTATAAATTAATTAAATAATATAAAATTCAAAAATAAAATTAAAAGTAAAAACTAAAAAAATAAATTAACTTTACAAATAAAGAAGAAATATTAAAAGAAGTTAAGAGCTCTTTTTTACGATCTACCATAAAAACCATACATCTTGACACGAGCTAATTAGTATGTGATGTCCTCCTTTTATCATTTGAAGGCCTTTATTACTTGTTTTATTACTTCAGATCAGCGATGTAACAATTACACGGACACGTGTATTAGTGTCCAATATAGATACGATATGTGAAACACAGTCAAGGTTCTAAACTTCGACTGCGCCTTAGACTTCGGTCAGTTAAAATTCGAAATTAATTCGGGGAAGTTCAATTCGATTTAGAGAATTTCTATAAAAGCTTGCCAACTTAGAGAAGTTTAAAGATGTTTTGCCAAAATGAGTGAAACGATATTAATCTTGCTTAGGTTGCTCTAAATGGTTGTTTTTATGATATAATAAGTTATAACTATTTTATCATGCTTGTTTTCTCATATCCTTAAAAATCAATGTGTTTTACCAATGTTTTGGCAAAAATTCTCCCAACTTCTCTAAGTTAAATGTTTACTTCGAATTAAACGAATTAATTCGACGAATTTTTGCAATTTTTGTACTAAAAAATGTCAAATTTGAGAAATTAGCCGAATTTTCACTGTTTACTTCGAATTAATTCGGCGAATTTTTGTAAATTTTTTAATACATGCACACTTTAATTCGGTCATTCAAAATTCGGAATTAATTCGGCTAATTTCGCCGAATTTTAAAACGCCTTTCAGAAGCCCAAAAAGCAGACACGTCTATAAGCATGTATTATAATATAATATTTTATTAATATATAAATCATAAAAAAATTTAAAAAAATAAGAAAAGAAATATATAAAAGAAAGAAAATATTTCTAGAGCTATCCACTGACATAATAAATATAAGTACAATTGTAAAAGACAAAATTATGAAACAACTATAGCTATGTTTAACAACTTTAAAAAATATTGTATGGAGGATGGAATACACCAACACTCATCTAGAAATCTTTTTTTTATCGGTAAAAGAGGTAAATTAATTAAAACGGGGCTGAGAGAGCCCCCAAAACAAGTGACACAACCGTACATGTCCAGATGTCTATCAAGATGCATCGACACGTGTATTCATTTTGATGACTTATTTCAAAGTCTATTGATTGCAATCTCAGGAATCCTTATCCTTCTCACATAAAACTCAAGTTCTTAAGAGTTTGACACTATAGCAATTTTGATTTCTCCAGTATAGAAATGTAATCACTTAGAAACACTTCCAGCTAAAATTGTTTAGACCATGTATGTCAAAATACTAGTATAAAGGAGATGAAGAAGATGTTCATTACGGTTGTTATTGGCATAGAAGATAAATTGAAGGGGTTTGGTTGAGGAAGCTGCCTAGAGAGCAAAGGGAATGGGAACAAGAAAATGAAAAAGATAGACTAGAGGGCTAATCTCGATCACCAACGAAACACCAGATCTTCAAAGAAGATACCCCACATTATTTAAACCCTTCAGACCCTCAGGTTATATGGGCTTTGCTAGACATAATAATACGATTGACATCCTCCTCCTTATCCTCAAAAGCCCTGTGATTCCTCTCCCTCCACATACCCCATAACACCGCAAAGGGGAAAATATTTCACAATCGGCTCCACAAGGAGAGAACGAACGCATATGCCAAGAGTAAATACCTCCAACACTAACCTCGGCATCACCCAACTCACCCCAAACAACAATAAAAAAGATCCCCAAAAACTTCCCTAACCACATTACAATGGAGGAGGAGGTGATTCACAACTCTCCATTCTCCTTGCACGTATAACAGAAGTTGACGATGATTTTCTTCCTCTTCACCAAGTTATCACAAGTCAGAATCTTCCCCAAAGCCGCGCACCATACAAAGAATGATACCTTGGAAGGAATTTTAGACCCTCACACACCAATAGCAGGAAATGACATCCTCATAGGTGGTCCCAAAGCCTCGTAAAAAAATCAAACTGGGAACATACTTCCACTATTGGGCATCCAGACACGAACATCTTTTGAGGTGGGTTCTAAGTGAACTAAATTTAGACGCCCTAGCAAGCTAGCCACTAGATCCACTTCCCAGTCGTTGATGTTGCGCCTAAAACCAGAATCCCACGATAGATTATTGCCTTCGCAACTCAAAAAACGAGCACAATTCCCTCTGTTTTGTTGGATATGCTATACAAAATAGGGAATTCTTCTTTAAGGGCAGAATCCCCACACCAAATATCTGACCCAAAGCAAACTCTACTTCCATTCCCCACTTTGAACGTCACCAACTTAGAAAATCTCGACGATAGATTCATGATCCCCCTCCACACACTACAACTATAGGCGACACAAACTCCCCCACTTTCCCACCCCAAGATACAACACCCGTATTTGGCGACTATGACCTTCCTCCACAAGATATCACTATCCGCCCTGAATCTCCATAGCCATTTACCTAATAGAGCCTCATTCATGTTCTTAAACTCTTTAATCCCTAAGCCACCGACCCCCTAAGGAAAGAACAACACCTTCCAGCTGAGAAGATGGAAATTACCCTTATCACCCCTATCTTCTCGTAGATTTACAAAATCCTAATCTAGTTCTACAATTCACCTCCAGATGTATATATATATAAAACAAATAATTAATTAGTGCTAATGTCACAACATGACCCATTTCCTTAAGTTTGTCAAGAATTGATAATGTCTCCAAATTTCAATCGGAACTTCAAATATATGCAAACTATTAACTAATAAAAACCAAAAACCCTAACATTAATAAACCAATACGATTTAAAGAGCGAGAGATCAACTTTTTGTGAACAATCCAGAAATTCCAGCAGAGATTTAGTTCAGCTCGATCAAGATACCACATAGATCTCTCGTTTATTTCAAAAAAAAAAACGGATCAAACAGAAAGCAAGTTAGAAACGTAGAAGGAAAACAAAAAAAAAACCCCACCAAGATTTAAGATCAGAGCCCTTATCAAAAAAATTTAAGATCAGAGCTACAGATCTGCTAAAATCTTCGTTAATCGGTTAAATAAAACACTGAGATCCATAAAAAGAAACCCTAATCAAAGCAGATCAGATAAGAAACTACGCAAATTAGATGGATTCGAAAACAGAATGAGAGATAGAGAGCGAGCCAGAGATGGAGATATGGGAATTACCTTGTACTGGGAATTGAGCTCGTCTTTGAGTTCAGGGATTTCTCCCTTCTTGGTGGTGGAGAAGTACTTCGAGTCGTGCCCACTCATCTTTTCTTCTTCGCTCCTCTCCTCCTCTCGGCAGTAGATGGAGCAGCCAGAGAAGAAAGAAAATGGCCAAAACGACCAGACTAATTCGTCTAGCCAATAAAAGGGACACGTTTTAGTACAAACCGAGCCGGCCTATGAACTGGTACATTTTCTGTTTAGTTGGACCGGATAATCATAGCCATTGATTCATTTATTAGAACTAGAAGACGTCCCGCTAGTTGCCCAAATTAATCATAGCCATTGATTGGACCGGTTCAAATTGAAGAATGATGGCGATGAGGAATACCGAATACTGGAATTGGAGCTAGCCCTCATTCACTTATGGAGTAAACCCTCGTTCACAGCCCGGTGTGAGTGAAGCCGATCACAGCCCACAATACGAGCCACTTGGCACACTCTTAGTGGACGCTGACCTTATGGATGTTTGACCATTCCCTCGGTGGACCTGCAAACTAAAAATAAGTCTGATTAGTGATTTACAACCTTTGGATCTTTGTACCCAAATAATGATCAATAATGCTCAAATTCCTACGGTTAAAATCAACCCACGAAAATAACTTTAATTCAACGCTTAGAAATCACTGATCGGGTTTATTTTTGGTTTGTAGGTCCACCTAATGATTAGCCAAACATCCATACGGTCGACGTCCACTAAGAGTGTGTCAGTTGTACGTTTATAGATGATCATTACCTTCTATAATGGAAATGGTCTTCGCTCTACCATGAACGGGGTACACCGTAGTGACTGTACACATTGGCATGGATATGGGCCAATCTAATCAATGGGCTCTATCAAAAGGATTCCTGAACTCAAAATCAGCCCATTGGTGTATTCTTTATGATTGCCAGGAAAGGAACTAACAAAAAGTTTGAACGGTCAAGATAATCCTATTTAACTGATGGGCTCCTTGATTGAATATTTCAGATTAATAAAGGGATCGTATTAATCGCCTTAAGCAGCTTATATTTTCTTTAAACCAATATTGCGATGATGAGAGGGTTAGGTTTGGTCCAAAAAAATTGAATTTTGGGGCTGTCATCATTACACAAAAGCTGCTCAATTTTTGGACTGTTCAAATTGATCATTTGTTACACGTGGTGGAATCCTCACAGGTGAAGGAACGCATACAGAAAATGTCCTTCCTTAAGCACAACATCTAATGGCCCAGGATTCACCACTGTATGGGCCCACATAAGAGATTTCTTAAGTAAAACATGACTGGATCTTTTCAACTTGTAATCCACTTTTCGTTCCCTCTCCAAAAATCAGCCCTTGACATATCTCCATATGCAGATATCTAGCTAATTTCAATGGAAAAATATTATTAGTGTTTTGTGGGTTTGAGTATGGGCCTGATGCGGGCTTGAGCCCAACCCAAATTCACTGATGCCTTGGCTTCATCTAGGGCTGGCTCGTCACAGTTGCGCTTCGGCTTCTCATGCATTCATGATGGGCTTAGCTAGGCTAGTCTTTAGGCCTTAGCTCATGAACTGGACTCAACTGGTCTTCAGCCCTTCTGAAGCACGGGCCATTGACAGTCTTATAAAATAGGGGATAGGGGTGCATTAAGCATATGGTTATTCTGGACATCATGGGGTTTAAAATCGAACTGCATTCGTGGGCTTGCATTATACCTACTAGCCCAATAGGAGTCAAATTAACATGTAATTCAAGGAAACTTGACTCTTTCATGCTTCTATGATCATTGATCAGTCTCCTTAAGAAGCATGTGGGCCAGGATTAAACCAGGCAACGGCCATTTCAAAATTTGATGCATCCCCGTCCTAAAATGCCATGTGGTACACGCTTTTGGGCCCACCCTTGGTACACCGAAAATCAACCTGATTAGTATTTCTAGTAGTTGGAATTGAACATTTTTTTCATCATAGGCTTCATGAACAGGCCTATGAATAGTTTCCAAGCGCATGAAGAAAAATGCTTAAATCCAACATCTATGAATCAACAATCAGGCTAAGGCTAATTTTCAGTGTATAGATCCACCAAAGGGTGGCCAAACATTTATAGGGTCACAATAAACCCAAAAAACAACCATACATCAACCTTTAGACTGAATCAGACGTCTATCCTCCTCAATGGCGTCACAAATCCATCGAGGGGGTAACTCTGACAAGGTCGAGGCTGAGCCAAAAGTACGAACCCTACGGGCAATAGTATGAGCAGTATAGGGGGCAAAGGGTGTATCAAACCTTCGGAACACGTCCATCTTGAAATTTTTCTTCTCCTTGCACAACATCTAAGGAGCGTTGTCCTAATTCAGCCCCCAGCCTTTTTATTTGTAAGCAAAATCCATTAAGAAGCAACTAAAGCACGCCGTAGAAGTTTGGTTTCTCTCCTTATGAACTCAAAATAGGCTCAATGAGCCAATCAGGAGGAGACCCGATCCAAAAATCATTGAAAGAAGTTTTTGCTCTAGCAGCAAGCCAATGGGCAATCTGAGTGGGTGCAGGAAGTATTTAATTATGGTTCGTGATGTAACAAGGTATACCGGACGCTTTTTGGCGTCAGGTAGTTCATTTTTGTTACTGACCAATGTTATTTGGGCCCATTGACCGCATGGATGTTTAGTCCAACCCTCGGGAAATGAGTAATTTTTAATGACAAAAATATCTCCCTAAGCCTTTAGTACAAATTGTAAATGACCACGTTTATCAAATAAGTTAGGGCTTTTTATCCTTCTAAACACACTTCCATTTCTAACAGGCAACTTCTACTTCCAGTAACTTTTTGTACCACAAGTAGAAGTCGTTCCCAAAAATTCAGGCAAACCTTCACAAATTTCACCATTTCTACAGCATCCATCTTAATTTCCAACTTCCTCACTTCCAGCTCCATATATAGTCTTCTCCACTTCTTACTTTAATGCCCATGCTTCTGCTTCTTTGTTGATTCGAGTGTACATGCAACCAGCTGAACAAAAATCACCCTCATCAGTTCTAATTATAAAACCATGCACTTGCTTCATTTCCCACCTTAGAACAGGCCCCATCCGTGTTCAGTTTGAACCTACCCTTAGCTTGCTTTTCCCAGCTCACTGATCGCCTGATATGATTGGACTTGAAGGTTTTAGTTTCTTGAAGCACATTCCTTTACAAACCAGATATCGATCCTCTGTTTTCTAAAATAGGGTCACCAGTCCATGGACACTAAAAGTGTCAAACTGATAAGAATAAGAGTTCCAGGCTACCTAGAGAATGTAATCCTTTTTTGAAAAACAAAACATGAAAAAGAAATGAAGAAAACCAATTGGCATGGTCTCCCGGCTTATTTAGGTACACGTATCACTACTTTATTGGTCGTTGGACAGTACAATTATCTTTTTTTTTTTTTATAACATTTTTTTTAATGCCCCACAAACGGGAAAACAGTTTTTTAATGGAAAAAAATATCGAAGAATTTTTTTCAGAGTCGAAAACAGAATAAGCATTCCAACATTTTGTTTGTCCTTCATTTTCCTGTAGAAAAGGTCAAGCCATTTTAAAACTCTTATATATATATAGGAAAGAGAAGCGTTAATTTAGAGGTCAACCACGTTCAAGACCATGGTCTGGTTAAGGTCATCCGATCATGTTGTTTTGAAGTCTCCCCATCCTAAATGTCTGACACATACCCCAATCCCTTAACCCAACCCGCGTTAAGCAGTGGTTAACAAGGGATACTTGTCGGGAGACAGGCCAGAGAATCTTTTCCCGATACTCGATATATATTCCATGTCCAATTTAGCATGTATAACTAAAAAAAAAATACTTATTATTTTTATTTTCCTTTTTTTTTGCGTACATGTAGCATCGGGATGAAATGCACATTGAACCATGGATGAGGTTAGGATTTTACTTAATCAAACACTGGACTAATTAACCGAGTCAACAAAGAGAAACAACAACAAAAAAACATATTATGACATGGTTCGGCCTCATACGGCCGTAATCCAACAATAAGCTGCAATTCTTATCTGATCGATTCCATTTTGCTCAAATAATATATGTTCGTAGGACTCGCGGATTGCTCTTCGACGCTGTTAGGTCCCCGTCTTTATAATTAGTCAAGTAGTTAAATATTTAATTAGTCATGCATATTCTACACTTACGGGTTACATCAAGAAGGAATCCTTAATGAAACTCCAATGAAGATTGATTACATCACTATTATTATTATATCTTGATCATTAGAAATGTATAATATATGAACCTCTTCACTTAACCTATGTGCCGTCCTGAGACAAGACCAAGTCATTTCTGTAGAAAGATGACATTCAGACTCATTTTTGAATCCTTGAATTGCCGGCAATACTTCAGTCTTTTGTGCACCAACTCCATATTCCAACTTTTATTCTCTCTCTCTCTCTCTCTCTCTCTCTAAGACCTTCAATGAAGTAGTTTCATGCAAAGGAGGAGGAGAACATGTGAAAGGCCCAAGGAGGAATGGAAGGAGAGAGGATGAGGTAAGTAGTTTCATAAAATAAGGTTCAGTGTTCTTCCATTGATTTCCTTCACTAGGACCTTTCTAAGTTACAATGTCGACACATAGGTACTCTTCGAAAATTTCGCCTGCATCACCACCTCGATCATCACATGGTTCCAAGCCAGGATTTTCCCAGAAACATCTTTGGGGAGGTTTCGCAATTGGCGTCACAACAATCTTGGTTTGTGTCATGTTATATTTTTGTTTTAGGAGGCGATCCTTCGGGGTTCTTCGGCAACGGTGGATGCGTAGAGGTGAGATGGGTACTTGGGTACTGTTTTTTTTTTTTGTTCACTTCTATAATCAAAAGCTATGTTGATTGACGACCAAATGTTGTGGATATATACATATAAGTAGGGGGTTTGAAGAGTAAGAAAATGCATTTGAGACGGTTCCAATTGGAAGAACTTGAGAAGGCTACCAAGAATTTCAGCCAAGATTGCTTGATTGGGTCAGGAGCGTTCGGGAACGTTTATAAGGGAACGTTCGATGAAGAAGGATTGCTCGCGATCAAGAGGGCCCACGACGATTCTTATCAGAGTGTCCAGGAATTTCGAAATGGTAATTAACTATGCATGTACATTTGTGTCTGTGTGCAATGGTGTATTGAAATGGTCATTGATGATTTTTCTGTTCTTTTCTTTTTGAGGACACAGAAGTAGAACTAATCTCGAGAGTAAAGCACACGAACCTTGTGGGCTTGGTGGGCTTTTGCGAAGAAGTTGGTAAGTAAATGATATCTGAGTTGGATGCTTATCAATGTCAGCCGTCCATCAACGAGTTTTCGGACTGGCCTAGCTTAAAATTTGCATCAGATGGATGATTCCGTCCATTCATCGGACGGTTAGGATCATTTGACTGGACCAATGTTTGGGCTATGGACCATCCATACCAATGGGCATATGCCTGTTTTTGCAACAGAAAAATGCAGGTCACTCTCCTAATCAACAGTTAATTTGTGTTGTAAACAGGGGCAAAAGGGGCAAAAGTATTGGTTTACGAATACGTACCCAATGGTTCTCTACTTGAATACATAGTGGGTGAGACTCACTTTCTTAATCCTCCTTACTTTGTTCTACCGAAAAACCTTTCCTCGAACATTGGGTTGGGCAACCCCAATCATCTATCACACGTGGAGGGGAGGTCAAGGATAACTGGGATAATTAGTTTTGGTTCAAGCTATTTTTTTACCCTCTGTTTTGTAAATGTAACCTATTCTTTAGGTAGTCCTTGCTCTCCCCTCCACATGTCACAACATCATAGAAGGTTGAGGCATCTCCTTAACCAAATAGGTGAGGCAAGACCAACTGTTTATTCTATGGTTTAAAAAACGGCCATTTTGTTATAACGGATTTGGACCTCCCCCGTTACATTATGTACCGTTTTAAAGCTCAAAAAATAACGGCCGTTATTTTCTATTATTTATCAATTATAACAAAAATAACGTCCGTTATTTCTTGAAAAAATTGTTAAAAAGTTTGTTATTTCTATTATTTTCCGTTATAAAGTTTATTGAAATTTTAAAATTCAAAATTTGAATCTAATATTTTTCCATTATAACGAAAAATAACATCCGTTATTTCCTGAAAAAATTGTTAAAAAGTTTTGTTATTTCTGTTATTTTTCGTTATAAAGTTTATTGAAATTTTAGAATTCAAAATTTGAATTTTGGAAGATTTTTTCGTATTTTTCCATTATTTTCCGTTTTTGCTCCCGTGTGTTACAATCCGTTATAACAGCCCCTTTTAAACCTTGGTTTATTTATTCTACTTATTTGACAAATTCACCATGCATTCAAATACCTTAGGAAGGAGAGGGAAGACCTTAACTTGGAGGCAAAGAGTAAACCTAGCGATTGGAGCCGCTAAAGGTTGGTTTCTCAACTCTAATCACCATTAACTTATATAATCTAGCTATAATGTTACGAAACAAAATTATCGGATGGCTTACAGGCATAGCGCATCTCCATGAAGGCGTCCAGCCGAGCATAATCCACAGGGATATCAAACCAAGCAACATATTAGTGGGGGACAGGTTTGAGGCCAAGGTTTCGGATTTCGGGTTAGTGAAGTCGGGACCCGTAGGGGACGAGTCGCATGTTAGTAGCCAAATCAAAGGAACTCCAGGGTACTTAGATCCGGCTTACTGTTCAAGCTTTCACGTAACTCCGTTTAGTGATGTATATAGCTTTGGAGTTATACTGTTGCAACTTGTTGCTGCCAGACCCGCAGTCGATAGAAATCGAAACGGTTCTAGTTATCATATAATTGAGTGGGTAAGTGATCTCTATTTGTTAATTTAAAAAATAAATAAATTTTTTTTTTGGGTATCGAGCTATCACATTATAAGAAATTGTGATGAGCTGCACCATATCATTATTGGTGAATCTCATCATGATTTTCTCTGTATGATCCCGATTATATTAAGATATTAGATTTGATTTGATTTGATTTAGATTAATTTTTATATTTAGATTTTGTCATTATCTATATAAAATTATTAAGGTTAATGTAATAATCATCCAAGTTTTCCAATTACTATAAAAAAAATAAATGGGGTTTTGATCTATAGTTTGGGTCTTATGGACTGCGACGCGACACACATAATTTCAGAAATGGAACACCTAGATCTGATGATTGTAGCCATTAGAGTGTCGAATTTTTTTTGAATTGTTGAAATTACTAAATATTTGGTGTTTTTCTTAAACTGCAGGCAAGGCCTTGCTTAGAACGAGGTAACGTTGAGGATATATTAGATGTCAATTTGCTAACAGAACCATGCAACATGGAGATGATGCTGAAGATGGGACAATTAGGTCTTCGATGTGTTGTGAAAATACCGAAAAAGCGCCCCACGATGACTCAGGTGTGGCAAGAACTAGAGGAAGCCCTTTATTCGACAGATAATTCCATCCACAAGCAGCCTCGTAGATCAATCGGGGGCTCTCGTAGTCGTAGATCAATAGATTATGATAACTCCCAAAGCTTCGTGAGCGTAGATGGCGTGGGATTGCAGAGGTTCCATGTAGAGATGGATAGCATATCATTTCAGAGTACAAGCATGATGTGCTTAGAGAACAACAGTATCAGCATCGATGTCGATAAGAACAATTTAGGAGGAATAAGCGAGGAAACAAGTACAGATTATGAGACTAGCTTAACGCGTGATTAGTCATGTTTTTCTTAAGAACACTCCCTTGTGCTTTCGACATGTATGAGAATTTTTTGCTGTTAACGAACTCGATGATGCTAACACACGAAAAAAAAAAACGTTACGTTGGCGAAGAAACAAAAAATGCATTAAATTTATTTAATTAATCCCGAGGTTTTCTTCTTCGTTACAATGTGTGTTTTTAGGATGTTAGCTGTGTTTCTTTGGCAACAAAAAAAATTCTCTGAATTTATGGAGCAAGATTTGCTTCTAGAGGCTCTGTGTTGCATGGATGTGGACACACGTGTTGGACTCTGACACAGATACAAGGTATCGAACTCGGTAAACCCCAAAAAATAAAATTCGGGGACTCAACTGAATATTTTAATTATTCAAATAGGTCTAATTTATAATTAATATATTTTTCCTTATTTATAGGAAGTGAGATAATTATTTATAGAAAATTAGAAATAATTTATCTATTAATTATCAAACTTTTTATTTGAATATTTTAATTATTTAAATATCGAAGTGTCCGTGGCGTATCGGTGTTCGAATCCGTGTCTAAACGGATGGACACACGTTTCGTCCGCTGGTTGGAAGTATCCATATGCAACACACTACATGCTCCATTTTTTACTTGTTTTGGGCTTGAGATGAGATTGGCTTTGTTTGGCTTGTCACAAGTTGAATTAGTCATACAAATTAATTATATAGTTCCCATTTCCAGGATATTTGATTGGGAAGAAGACACGCCTGATTGGGGAAGAAGACACACAGCAATTCCTAGATGGACCACTAGAGATTGTGGCTTCTACGACTGTGCCATACATGGGTTGCAAATTCGGGAGGTATCGAAAAATGATCGGACCCACAAAGGATATTTTATACGCCAATATTGACTTGATGATCATCCTATCTTTGGCTCTCCTTTGTAGGTCAGCTTGACGTATTTGATCTGCTTTCCCTTTGGCCTTGGCCTCATAAATAAAGCTTACATTTATAAAAATACAAATGTGAGCCTGACATTGTATTTTAAAACTCTACCAAATGGATGGTCCAGATGGATACTCTTCCATTGATTGGCGTGTAAGGGATCATCCATGACGGTCACCGTCACCGGCCGATTTCATCATGCAGCATACATGTCATACATCAAAGAATCCGGACCACCTAATTCAGAGTTCAATTTTGATTTGCCACACTCTCACCATAGAAAGTAAGATGGAATCCGATCCGGATCGGTCCGATCCAAGCTAACCCCGTTTCAGAAAACCGAAGAGCGTAGTCTGGATGGCACATCTTTAATGTCAGCTAATGCAATACTTTGTTTGTGTCATTATCGAACAAGGTGAATCTGACACGTCATTCACTTAGTAGCGTATGGTTCATATGGTGCAATGTGGCATTACTTGAAGTTGACACATGGCGTTTCAATTCATAATTTCATTCTATTTCCGTGTATGAGGAATTAGCCTCACCCTTTTGGCACAGGGTGGTGAATGCGGGTCCGCGTTGCATTTTGATGGGGCATGTAAAGAGTGGCATTTTGATCTTGGCCCCACCCCTTATTAAATCTACACGCCAAAAACATCGTGATTGGTGATTTATATCCCTTTAATTGGAGCACTTTTCATTTGGTGATGATTCTAACAGTTGGATTCAAGCATTTTTTGGGGTGCTCAATTTAACGGTTAGAAATCACCAATCAGGTTGATTTTGTAGGTGTGGATCCAACAAAGGGTGGGGAGCATCGTGGTCACTGGGCTAGAAAGAAAGTGCCACATTGAATTTTGGAAAGGACAAACCATTAAAAAATAGTCGTTATGTTGAAAATAACAGCCATTGTAACGATAATGCCCTGATCCTGCTACATTTTTTTTTTCCCGTCGTAACACATTTTACTGAAAAATAGTATATCCATTAAGATAGCCAAAAAACCCATTTTTTTTACGGTAACGTTATAACGGACCTTTTAAAACCGTGGGACAAAGACAAACATCTAGCAATTTGTTCATATATGTGAAAACAATTGTAACGATCCCATGCTCTATATTCAAGTTCATGGACAATCATTCGATCTATAAAACATCTGTAATCCCTTCAGGACACGTGGATAACATGCATGAACTCTTCAATCAATATGCCTCATCATAAGTGATCTTTCCATTTTTTTTTTTTTTTTTTCTTTTTGGCAGTGAAAGAGATTTATTTAGGGTCGTGATGTAACAAGGTATACCTAAGATATTTTCAAATGCATGCGAAGCGCATTTTTGTTACTCACCGCTTCCATCTGGGCCCACTGGCCGCATGGATGCTTAGCCCACCCCTTAGTAGACATTTATACCAAAAATAAGCTTGTTTGATTATTTTTAGCCGTTGATTTTAGCACTCAAAACATTGGTTGAATTCAACGGATATAAGTACGCCTTAAAAAGTACTAAAATCTAATGGTTAGAGATTACCTATCAGGGTCATTTTTGGCGCATGTCTACATCCATCAGGGGGGTGGGATAAACATCCGTGCGGGCAGTGGACCCAGATGACAGCAGTGAGAAACAAAAATCGTGCTTCCGCATTTGAAAAAGTTTCGGTATAACTTGTTACATCTTTTTCCTTTATTTATTATCAGATTTGGCCTGATACATGCATCGTCCCTTGCAGTATATTCTTTTCCGGGTCGGGCTCCAGTTACGGCCCTAAAATGACAGGCTCCGGTTCAAGGACACAGTATAAGCCACGTGGCACATTATTAGAGGATTCTGACCGTATGGATGTTTGGAAAATCCCTAGGTGGACCTACAACCAAAAATCAACCTGATTAATGATTTCTAGGAGTTGGATCTTTGTACCACAAATTCTGTTCAAATTCCCACAGTTGAGAGTAACCCATGAAAATAAGTCCAATCCAACGCCTATAAATCACTAATCAGGCTGATTTTTTTATCGTTGGTCCACCTAGGGATTGACCAAATATCCATACGGACAGAGTCCTCTAATAACGTGCCACGTGGCTCATATTGTGTCCTCTAACCGGAGCCTGATATTTTAGGGCGATAATTGGAGCCTGAGCCTCCTTTTCCTTCTCACTAATTTTTTTTCTTCACCCTCCAAATTATCAAAACAATCCAACGGCAAAGATTATACAGCTACATTAACTTTCACAGGCGTAGAACTTTCCTGACGGATATCACGTTGATGACGGACCACAGTATGTGCCACGTGGCACATTCTTAGAGATTGTTGACCGTATGGATGTTTTGGCTCAACCTTAGATGGACTTACGGAACAAAAATTAGCCTGAATAATGATTTCTAAGCATTGGATTGAGGGTATTTTTAACCGTGGAATTCGAGCATTATTTGAAATCACTAATCAACTAATCAAGCTGATTTTCATATGTAGGGTCCACCTAGTTCTAAGTTCTAACTAGGTGGGACCTAAACTGTAGAGCCCAGATCCTATTGTAGATAGTTATTTATCGTCAGATTTACGACTGTAGAATTTCTTTCCTAATTTTGGTTAAAAAACTGAAAACCAAGTGACCTCTCTCTTTCTCTCTCTACTCTCTCTTTAAAGAGAAGATAGATGACACACACGTTTATGGTAGAAAGTAGACAGAACAGAAATGAAGGAAATGGCAGCTGCGCTCTCCGTCGGACCCAACCGTGCCATCCTGCACCGAAGCCAGAACCGGGCGGTCTGGGCTCGACCGTTGGTTCGCCGGACGGCAACGACTTCGCTAAGAAGGACGAAGAATAATCGGTGTTGGGGTGTTGTCCTCCCCTCCCGGCCCACATTAGCCAGGGCCTTCACACTCGTCCTCGCCGGGTCGAGAGCCGACGATTCCGCTCCGTTCGAGATGTCTGTAGAGAACGCTCTGAAACTGCTCGGCGTCTCCGAAGGGGCTTCCTTCGATGACATCCTTCGCGCCAAGAATTCAATCCTCGCTTCCTGTAAGGACGACCAAGAGGCCATGGCGCAGGTTTATTATCCTTCACTGACACCTGCCCCAATTTTTCTTTTAGATTTTGTGTGAATTAGAATCGATTTGATAATGTAATGGTCTTTTTCTTTGTCCAATTGGGTCTGTTCATTGATTTTTAGAGTAATTTCGGGGTTTTTTCCATATGATTTTCGCAAATGGTGAAGTTTAGTTCTAGAAAAACTTAAATTTCCATCTAGGTTTGCAAATTCGTGATCTGGGCTAGCTATTTAGGATACCCATTAATGTGTTCGAGCTTTGGAGCCAATAAGAAAGCTATGTGGGTTTGTGAATTTGTGATCTTGGTTGGGCATTTTGGGAGACCCAATGACATAGGGCAGCAGGAACGATCCCATAACTGATGCTGTATGGAAGCGTGTATATACAAGTAAAAAGGGGAGAGAAGAAAGCAATTAGAGAGAAATAAAGAAGAAAGCGAGAGATGGAGATGAAATGGAAGGATCTTCCCACTTCAAGAAGGCACGGAAGTTGATGGAGTCGCACAATCGAAGAGAATCACACCTCACAACATTATCTATCTCAGCAGGCAAGAGAAAATTGAAACACTTCAGTCAACTTCTCAAAGTAAAGAAGTACATTGGTGTTTATAGAGACGCTCGATAGCATCCTCAAAGATCTCTTAATTGTGTACTAAATAGAAAATCCCTAAGGTTCATCTAGAACATTTGGTCATACTACAATAAGAAATTATAACAAATCCTAAAGAATAGGAACTAAACAATCATGACTTTTTGTGGGGTGCCATTCCAATTTCCAAAGCACTCATTAATAGTATGTGGCCATCCGGTAGGCTGCGGCTTGGTTTTCTCCTTGAAGTTCCTTCATATGCGTTCTTGAAGTACTGAACTTCATTGCTTTTGCCAACTTTGTCTTGTGTTGAGCCAACCTTAAGGTGAGATTTGTTCAGTGAATTAGAAATTTATCAACTCATTTGGTCCGCGCATTCTTTGCAGTCTTCCTTTTTAAGGAAAACTCTTCCAGCACAAGAAACAACTGGTCTGTGGAAGGTGAATTTTTTTTTTTTTGAACACTCTTTCATTCCCTTCCAAGTTGTCGCTTCTCCTTGATCGGCTCTCTTTAAACTTTCTGGTGCTTCTTCACCAATATGAAGCTGGACCTTTTATCTTAGCGGTTGCAAACTTCATTTTTCGACCCTTTGTCAATCCATGTCAATCGAAAAAGCTCTCAAGGTTTGATATCCAATCTAGAATAATTCTGGATTATACTTTATTAAATTCTGACACTGCAAGCTTAATTCCTTAATCTGCCTCTCTATTCTTGTCAAATGAACAATTTCTTCGTGACTCTTAGAAATAACCTAGCTCGACTTTTTGAGGGTGAGCATCAACCCTTTCTTCCCAATAATTCTGTTGATTTACCTAGAGAGGTTGATTTGTCTGTGTAACCTGCAATTCTCCATGATCCTCTCAACATAGAGGTTCTTGAATTCCATCGGCCAAATCATTTATCCAAGATACTTATCAACCGTTTCATCATCAGTAATCATTATAGGTCCTTGTGGCAATGTCTAAAAACATGTTGAATTTCTCTATCCTCTATTGAAAATCTTGTCCTAACATTTGAACAAGTTGAGACAACTCTTGTAAGCTATTGTCCTACAGATACTTACGAGATTGCACACCATATAACATCTCATCTTGCTGTACATCCATTAACCCCCCTTGATATTTTATGTTGCTTCTCATCTTTCTTATAGGATCCATAACTTTTAGATGCTTTTCTTCAGAAATGTTTACATCTATTGAGTTGGGCCTAGCCTGTAGAGTTACTGGGCCTGATTCACGGACCTAGCGGATGAGTCTGAGCTCCGAGTCTATAAGTGGGCCTTGAAATTCCACTAAGATCAGAAAATTTGCAGGGAACACTAACAGTGAATATTACAGATGAATAGTATCACAGCAAACAGTGTGGTGGCAAACAGTATTGTGATGAACGGTACCTACTCTTTAAATGCTTTTTATATGCTCCATCAGGCACCTACTCTTTCAGTTCTCAGCTGTTATGTGACAAAAGTTTTGTTGCTGTGTAGAAGTTTTTAACTTGAGTTAACTGTTCAACTGGATCGTATTACACAAAAAAAAAAAGGTTCAGTGTGAAATCTTGAAGTTCATGGATCAGAAAGTTTCCACTGGACGGCAAACTACTTTTAGATTCCAGTATTAATATCCATGTTATCAGATTTTGCTTGGTACCGACCTCTTGGCATCTCTGTTACGAAATTTCCCATGCCAAATCACTTGTGAACCCAGTGGGGAAGTGTTCTGCTGATGTAATAGTTACTCGGAGCAAAGTCTCTTGATCACCAAGGGTATTTAAAAGTTTCTATTAATACGAAGTAGCAGATTTTGTAAGAGTGTAGTGCTTTCATTAATATAATTTGTTCAGAGTTTGGAATTTTTGTGAAGAAGAAGGGAGGATTCGAAAAGATTAACTTAACCTCCCTGTTCGGCATCCCCTTCTGATCCTTTGTCCTATTTTTAACATAATTTCTTGACATAGAGAATGCTTCAAGAATATTTTTGTTTATTTGTTGTTCCTTCCACTCTTCTGTATGCATCTCTTTTTATATTTATTGGATTGAAGATCAGAAATTCATGATTGGCCTTTAGTTAGCAAAAGCACGTGGATTTTGTGCTTCTGCTGTTAACATGATTTTATTAGAGAAAATCCAGAGTGCCCATTGCCAAAGACTCTAGTGACAGCCTACCAATATGGTAAACATGCAAGGGGTGCGACTCCAACCAGTCCCACCTGGAGATCTTCCATGCCAAAATTGACCTGACCAGATTATTGTAACCATCAACTTCTGTGGTCTTTTTTCTGGACCTTTTGCCATTTTTTTCTTTCTTTCTGACCATTTAAGAGATCTTTAAATCTCATGGTTACAATCATCAGATCAGGTTGATTTTGGCTTTATGATCTCCTTGCTGAGTCAGCCAAAGGTCCCCATCCTGCATGCCCCTCATTGGATCTCGTCCGTAGGGTCTAACAGATAGGTATATTCTATTTTCACGTCATCTCGTCCATGGAAGTAATGTGATTGCTTGTGTTTCAGGTAGAGGCTGCATACGACATGCTACTTATGCAGAGTTTAACACAGCGCCGGGCAGGAAAAGTTGTAAATAGCAACATTCGTTATGCCGATGTGAAACCTGTAAATGGTCCTCGATTGGGTTCAATGCCCCAGTGGCTACAGGCCACAGTTAAGAATGCACCCGTTTCAGTTGAAGCACCATCTACCAGCAACTTGGGAATACAAGCAGGGGTTTATGGAGCCTTAATGGTCTTAACATATGTCAATGGAACCTCCACATCTTCAGCAGGGCCATATGCTGGGGCTGATATTCCTGGGCTAATCTTAGCTTCTAGCTTTGGAGCTTCATTATACTTCTTGACCAAGAAGAACATTAAGCTAGGTAAGGAGCCATTCTTCTCATGTTTGTTTACCTCTCGTATGCAATGGAGTCATGGGCTCATTAGGATCGGAAGGAATTAATGTCTTGTGGAATTGAAACAGATAATTTTAAACTGGGAGGATCCATGTTTTAAGGTAAACCATTTAGAAGAAACAGATGCAGTCTTGCAGATTTGGAATACCTTTGTCTACTAACTTCCATGCAACTCAAGTTCATATGCTTCGTAAAATCTGGATGGATTTCTAATCAGAATTGAACTGCTACTGAATTTGATAAATCAGATTTGTGACGTGAATAATTTAATGGTCTTATATTACTTGCAGTATAGTCTTATGACCTGGGGCTCAAGGATCACTTCTAATCAGAGTTTGACAATGTTCTTGGGGCTTGGGTCCTTAAACCATTCATGGTTTATGGATGATAATCATAACATTGTGTTCTTCTTCTTTGGAGAAGAGAGCAGGTAGTGGTGTTGCCACTGTGATGGAGATATTTTTAACGTGCATCAGAATGAAATTTTTGATCTTCCTTTTGAGAATGTGACTTTTACATGGTTCAATATCTATGAGAATCCTACAACTTCCCAGAGGGTTTGGCTCTTTATCATGTGTGATTGGGAGGACCACCTCATCTCAACTGGTTCTTACAGCCTCTACGTTTGATCAAATTCTCCAGTTTGCATGAATCTGGGAAGAGTATATGGGTTCTAGCCTTATAGGACTATTTAGATTTGCGATTGGTGGGATTCCTGTTAAGTGGAAAGTTGGGATTAGGGATGGTATTGATTTATGATGAAGCTTAAGTTGCTTAATGGGAATCTTAAGGAATCAAACATGCATGGTTTGGGAGGTACAGGGAGTAAAATGCTCATAGTCATTAGTATGTTGCTGATGTCAATGCTAAGCAACAAGCCATATCACTGATAGGGGAGGAGAAAGTGAAAATGTTAGCGTGAAGAAGGAATATTAGTATATGGTGATGAAGGATGATATAATTTGGAAACATGAATTGAGTAAATTGTTGGAGGCCAATTATAGATCTATCAAGTAATTCAAAACCCCAAGAAGAGCCACATCGACACTACCTAGTTGAAGAGAGTGGTCAATAGAGGTGGTGAGGGGGGCTATTTAGTTTCTTTGACTTGACATGGTAGAGGATGTCAAGGTTAGATTGGGTTTCCTTTTTATGTAGCCCCTAATGGTTAGGTGTATGACTGCAGTGCAGTTTGAGGAAAACAAGATTATGTGGACAAAACAGACAATTTTGAGGTGTGATCAAAAGGTATACTTCCATGTTCTTGGAGTTTATGATAAAGCTTAGGTTCGCAGATGCATGATACTAGTTTGGATGTCTTAGGTGCTCAAGAAAGAAGGTAATAAGTTAGCTCTATTTGTTAGGTTCATTTTTTTTTTTTTTGGCTAAGATAAAATTTATTAAAGCGAAATAAAAAATGGCAAACAACAAGAAAACAAAGGGGCAAAGCCATGCATCACAATGATAGAGCGCATCCCAACTAGGTTGGCACCCCCACTACCACCCATCAAACGCGAACTTGCCCCAAGAACCCATTACGGGTTAACAAATCTGAAGTACACCCTGTGAGGATCTTCCTCAGCTGATAGGAAATCAGGTTTATGGCCCCACCACATAGACATTCCACAACATCCTCTATTCGCACACTTCTCAAACTCGTGAGAGATACACTCCCATCCCGATATGACTTTCCAAGGGATTTTCCTCGAGTTAAAGGCAGTCACAGTTGCCAAAGGATCCGACTCAATCCAAATAGATTTCCATCCTTTTTCCAAGGCTACTGAGGAACCCCTCAAAACCGCCAAACACTCAGCTATGTAATTGGTGACAACACCCACGCCCTTAGCCAGCACCCCTATGACCTCACCTTTGTTATGGTTTAAAGTCTAATTTCTGAAGATCCTGAGGTTATTAGTGTCCCCCCTCCGAGGCACTTCTGTAGGAGTCATGGTTTAAAATTTCGGAATGTTTCGTACGGAACATTTTGGAATTTTTTAAGAGAACCGAAATGAAACATTCACACGAAACATTGAATGTTTCGTTTCGTAATGTTTCGGATTGTTTCAGTTTGTTTCGCCAAGACATTACGATACAATCAGAAGAAAACGGAGAAAATTATGATTTCATGATTTTGGTAATGTTTCGCCTGTTTCGTTATTTTTTCAATATCTCATGAATGTTTCATTTCATTTCGGAGTTTGTTACGAATGCTTTCAAACATATAGAAGGAATATAAAGATTGTCTCATAATTACTAGAATAATATTGGAAAAGCGTATATGCATGATGGAACCCTATTAGGTAGGATACGGGAGCCTCACTATCAATGAAGTCAGCATACTTTTTATTTTGATGTTTGCAATGGATCACTAGTTGCAGGTAGAGTCAAGGTTTTATTTTTGTGGACCAAGATCAAGTTTATCTTTAAGGTGTACATTGGTTATTTGTGTCGAGAGTGGTTGAATAATTCCATTAGGTAGCTTACTATCTCCTCCATCATGAAGCCATTAAAGAGGTGATGACACCTCGTCTTCTTTCACCATTAGGACATCTTACATCCTTAGGGAACATGCTTCGAAGTCTCAAGATTGGGCTTGGAATCATCCGGGCCAAGATCGATCAAAGATCAGACGATCCAAGGCCGATTCAGTGCAAGATGAAGCCGAGATAAAGGAGAAGAAGAGGATGAGAAAGAAGAAGAAGAAGGAGAAGAAGAAAACCCTACCAAATATGTATGTTGTATCCTCCTGCTCCTTCCTCTTCTTCTTTTAGTTCTTGGGGGTTTCAGAAAACCCTCTGTTTTTCCAGTAAATAGGGCTTTAACCTGAAAAGAGAAAAAAATAAAGTAAAAAAAGTGGGGAAGAAAAAGAATATTTTTTTTTGAAAAGAGGGTATTGTCTTGACTCGTCAAGTTGATTCGGACGATTCAAGCTTGATTTCATCTATTCTAGGAGGTCGCCATGTAACACCCCTGGCCCACACCAGTATGATATTGTTCGCTTTGGGTTTTTCATCTCTCACGACTTTGTTTTTCTCCCAGGAAAATGCCTCTTACTAGTTAAGGTCCAGCGGCCACTTATAGCTCAGATCTTGGATAGTTACCTAGCCGAAGTGGGACTAAACTCAAGCACATATCTACCATTCTACCCAACAACCCCGGCGTGGCGCATCGACTAGGTCTTGACATTCACCCCACCCGACAAGATGAGCCGTCCTCGGCTTTGATACTATTTTATAACGCTCCAGGCCCACACCAGTTAGATATTGTCCGCTTTAGGATCATCCCCCTCATAGTTTTGTTTTTCTCCCAGGAAAAGTCTCTTACTAGTTAAGGTCTAGCGACCACTTATAGCCCAAATCTTGGACAAGGCCTTTTCCTGGAAGAAAAAGAAAGCCGTAAAGGATGAAAAATCCAAAGCGGATAATATCATACTGGTTTGAGCCAGGGGCGTTACAAATGGTATCAGAGTCGAGGACGGCTCATCTTGTCAAGTGGGGTGAATAATGTCAAGACCTAGTTGATGCGTCACACCGGGGTTGCTGGGTAGAATGGCAGATAGGTGTTTGGGCTTAGTCCTACATCGGACAAGAGAACGTTCAGAAACTAGGCTATCAGAGCAAGCTTGACCCTATCTGGTAAGAGGCCTTTTCATGGAAAAACAAAATCATGAGGGGGATGACCCCAAAACGAACAATATCTTACTGATGTGTGCCTGGGGCATTACAAAATGGTATCAGAACCAAGGACGGGTCATCTTATCGCGTGGGGTGAATGTCAAGACCTAGTCGGTGCACCACGTCGGGGTTGTTGAGTGGAATGGCAGACAAGTGCTTGAGTTTTGTTCCACATCGGCTAGGTAACTGTCCAAGATCTGGACTATAAGTGGCCGCTGGACCTTAACTAGTAAGAGGCATTTTCTGGGAGAAAAACAAAACCGTGAGGGGGATGACCCCAAAGCGGACAATATCTTACTGGTGTAGGCTAAGGGCGTTACAAAATGGTATCAGTGCCAAGGACAACTCATCTTGTTGGGTGGGGTGAATGTTAAGACCTAGTCGATGCGCCACGCCAGGGTTGCTGGGTGGAATGGCAAATAGGTGCTTGAGTTTAGTCCCACATTGGACAAGAAAATGTTTACAGCTTGGGCTATAAGGGCAAGCATTGCCCTATTTGGTAAGAAGCATTTTCCTGGGAGAAAAACAAAACCGCAAGGGCTGAAAAATCTAAAGCGGACAATATCACACTAGTGTGGGCCAGGGGCGTTACACGCCATCTGTGAATATCACATAGAAAGGGGAGGACTGAGCTACCTCCTTCCATTCTGAAAACCTTAAATCTCTCTATTGACTGGTCATGAGAGATGAAGATGTTGGTGATCGAAGCAAAGACGTATGACTTGGAGGAGGTAGCAGAGCAGGGGGTGTTGGTCTGCAAGTCCAGGAAAGAGGAAAAGTGATGCAGGACATTTAACCAATACTCCCCAAAAGCCGCAATTGTTGGAAGCGTGAGATTAAATTCCTTTATCTCATAGCCCATGATCCAAGGCCCTCGGTCAAACTCTCCTTCGTGGGTCCCATTTCACACGGCCATCCCACCCCGAGTGTGCCCCATATACGCAAGCTGCCCCACTCGAGCCCGGTGTGAAAATGCCCCTGCATTAATCACCTCCGGTGAAGAGTCTCGAATACGAGACCTCCCGCTCTGATACCACTTTGATGCAGGACATTTAACCAATACTCCTCAAAAGCTGCGACTGTTGGAAGTGTGAGATTAAATTCCTTTATCTCATAGCCCATGATCCAGGCCCTCGGTCAAACTCTCCTTCGTGGGTCCCATTTCACACGGCCATCCCACCCCGAATGTGCCCCATATACGCAAGCTGCCCCACTCGAGCCCGGTGTGAAAATGCCCCTGCATTAAAAGGGATATTCTAAAGTGATAATCCTAACCGCCCTCCCTTAATGGCATCTCTGGCACGGGTACATCGCAGACTATCGTTCAACACCACTTCCTAAAGCAACCGTTAACTTTCTCATAATCTAATTTATTCACAGTCCTCCCCCCAACCTGAATTGCATGGGACCCCACTCCTCGACCTCTACCACTTGGTCTGAGGGTTTGAGACCAGCGATACTCCTAGCTCCTATCTGCAAAGAATTTCCAACATCTTCCCTAAAAAAAGATCCCCTCACCACAGATTCGAAATTTCTCCAGCACCCTCCCTTCCAACCCTTTGGGCTAATATCAAGTTGGATGATGAATCCTTAAAGAACTCCCAACACTTTTAAGAACCTACCCCTCGAGTTTTCCTTTTCTTTCCTGCCACCTAGGTCCTTCCTCTCTTGTGGAGCTTGTGAATGAATCTCTCGCCAATACTCTTATTACAAACTTCAAATAATAGTATCTGGGGTCTGCACCCAGTCAGGAGATTTTACATAGAGCACATGGACATCTCCAAGTTTCTGCTTTTTCATATGCCATTCAGGATGGATATCCTTCTAATCATAGATCTATATCTAGGTACTATACCTTTGTTTCTAGGAATCCGGTTACCTAGAAAAGCAAGAAACAATCAGTTATGGTTCAATCAGGGCCACATATGGATTGATGTTCCATACTGCTTTGTGAGCTTACTTGGCTCAAAGGCTTATTGGTGGAGTTAGGATTAGTGGTTGATCAAGCGATGAGATGCATGGTTTTAAAACTTGGTCTTGGCTATTGGAGCGTTCGGTGCCAAGACCAAGTTGACTCACGTGGACCAACTCGGCTGAGACTGTGTGAATCCATAACAGAAAATATGCTGGCTTGGTCTTGGCCACTTTAGTCAACTTAGTCTCAGCCGAGACTTTTAACCATGAGGGATGTGTTGGGCAGTCAAACTGTTATGCATTCACATCTCCTCTAATCCAGCTTTCTCACTAGACCAAGATGATGGAAAAAGAAATTCATATTTCCTCTAACCCTCCTAGTCCAAGCCCTGAAGCAGCAAGAGTTTTAGCCAATGTTTAACTTTTCCTGAATCTTTTAACATGAATCGTGATATGTTCTTTCAAGCTCATGCTAGGGTGTTGCCCTGGATAGAATGGAGTGGCAGAACAAGGGACATGTAGCCAACCCCAAATAGTTGGGACAAGGCAATGATGATGATGATATCGAGTCTAAGGCCTTGGGACATTTTTGCCTACTGAGATTTGTCCAAGCTGGGCATGAGTAACCTCTATGCGCTAGCTTGAGGATTATTGGAGCATATGTTTCTTGTTGTTTCATATCTCACTGGTGTCTGTCTTATATGTTTCTTATGCTTTTACATCATGTGCCACTCATTAATGGCATCTTGCTAATATGCTAATTGATAAAAACTCTTGTGCATTTTCTTACCAGAAAAAAAAGAAAAAAATCTCTTGTGCATGTGAGATGAGATCAGGCACATTCATCCGATTCTTAATATGTTTTCTTACCTCTCCCTCCTGGTATAAGTTTTTACTGAAATCAAAAGGGTGTAGTAGTTTGGTATTGTAAAATATGATATCCGGATACTTCAACATGACTGTTGTACCGATATCATATTGTATCGATACCGATACCAGTACAGGATACTGGATGATACTTCTATGTCTCATTTTCTATTATGTTATTGTTTTTTTTCTTTAGTCCTAACAATTTTCTTATTCTTTACGTCAATAAAAAGATATGAATAATGTATTATAACAAATTTTGTTGTAAGAAACTTTGAAATTTTAGAAAATTTTATTATATTTGATGTAAATATTAAATAGAATACTTAGCTTGAAAAACAAAAAGTTAAAGCATGGTATGAACATATTGGATGGGATACCTGTACCCGTTTGTGTCCTGGATTTTGGGAAATGAAGAGTCGTATCCCCGTTTCCCATACCAGTGTTCCTATCTGGGCATCTTAGCTTTTTACTGCTATTGCATAAGGAGAGCATCTTTATGCTAGAACAACTTTATATAGTGACCCATTTTATAGGTCACTTTGATGAAAATACTTTAGCAAGCCAGTTTTTTGCATTCAATACGACTTCTTAGGTTATCCTTTTCGAAGCTGATTTCACAAGGTTACTACTTATGAACTCCATTTGATCATGTCTTCAACCTAAAAAAAGTATGACGGATTTGGTCTTTTTCACATTGTCGCTGATTAGAGTAATATAGAAGCTGTCAAGCTAGGTTTGAAGAGAATGTTTCGGCCCGTAAACAATAGCTTATGCATATTTCTCATGTGACCAGTTCATATTTATTGTCAAAGTAGTTGTTTCATGATGTTTCGTGAGAAATACTTTCTGCTTCTTCAAGCAGGCGAGAGCAATTACAGACCTGGTAGTAATCATTTCTCAATGAGGAGCTAAGAATTTTGTTATTTTCTACGACTTAACCCTTGTGATCATGACTGGAAAGAACTGATGTTTCAACAAGGTATTCTATTGACTAGTAGCATTCTCAATTGGATATAAACTGCTTTGCCTTTCAAATGTCTGAATTGGGACTAAAGTATTCTGATGAGTGGAACTCAAGATGTGTTAACTCTTGGAATAAGAAACCGTTCAATACCTTTCCTATGCTCTGCTTGCATGGGTTTGAAGGAACTGCCTGCAGCTACTTGTTCAACATCGCTAGCTACAATTCGTATCCTGTGGCTTCTACAATGCACTAGTATACTTATCTAAAAAAAAAATGTTTACCAGATGCTTCATTTTTCCAGTGTCATTGGGTCTGGTTTTCAGTGCTGAAAGCACATTTTTGCAGAAGCGTATTTCCACATGTAGTGTATCATGACCTAAATTAAATTCCATTTGCAATGTCGCTATTTGTTTCCTGGCACATAGGTTGTGTAAAAACATACTCTGCAGTTCCACGACTTACCAATGTTTATAGACAGTAAATCTACTGTAGAACTAATGGTTAGACCATAGAGAAATACTCAAATCAGGAGGGGGGATGCGCATGAAAAAGCCGTTACCCCTACTTGTGCTGTGCACATGCCAAACATGAAATGAGGTCAGGATTTACCATTACTTGGTTCCCATCTAGAAGAACTAGCCTAAATTGTCAGATTTTATGATTATAACCATCCAACCTCTAGTCATTTTCTGAACCATCCATTTCTCTTTACATGTTGAATGAATATCTAATCAGGGTGATTTTTGGCCTAGGAGATCTCAGCAGGATCTGTCAAATGGTGGGTCTGGACCACCTTGCATGGGACGGTTTCCTCTTGTCCTACTATCCTATCTTTAGTATTTCCCTCTCAATGAACGATCTAGTTTTCATTGATCCCCAAATTTATGCGACTGGCTGTATTTTGTTTTCAGTATATGCTTGAAAAAAACACCACCCAGGTTCTGTTTCTCTTATCTGCAGTCCGCGTGAAAGAACCTAAGAAGTGCTTCATCTTTCTTTTTGCAGGAAAGGCAACTGTAATAACTATTGGGGGTCTTGTTGTGGGTGCGGTGGTGGGATCGGCAGTTGAGAACTGGTTGCAGGTGGACATTGTCCCATTTTTTGGCTTACACTCCCCTGCCGTCGTAGTAAGCGAATTCATACTCTTCTCTCAGTTCTTGGTCTCCCTGTACCTAAGGTAAGGTTTGGGGCAGTATCTATTGTAACTTAAACTTCAATAGCTATAATTATTATTTTAACTGCTCGGCGGTGTATTCTTTTCCATGATCATTAGAATGCCGTGCTTGCTTAGGATGTAATCATCAAGTGGTGTACAAAGGAAATGTGTCAGCTTGAATCATTCAAGGACATTCATCTTAAAATGTCAATGGATATGTACAGTTTCTATGCCATTTTTATTTAGTTATCTCAATGGGGAAACAACTTCTGCTATAAACAGATCAGAACCATTGTAACAAATTTTGTTTTTCCAGAACTTCGTGGCCAAGAGAATTCTTGGGAGATTTTTTAAACATTATTGGGTTCTTGGGTTTTTATCCGCGAAATCTTGGGAAACTAAAATATTGAACTCATTAAATTGTAAACATTACAGGCTCCTGACAATCTGGGGTGAAAAATGAGGACTAATAAAAGGAGTAGAATCCATTTCTTCACCAGAAAATATATAATCCTTTCCCACGAGGCTTTCGAAAGAGATTTTTTTGGTGAAACAACCCTCCTTTTATTTCCTCCAAACCAGATTGAAGATGAAACCAGTTTGCCTCTAGCATCATGGAAACATCCTTGACAGCATCATAAGCCTGATGAAATGGTCATCCACATCCTTCAATGCATCCAACAGCTCCCTCCCCCTTACCAGCGCATCGATCACCGTCTGTCCCTTCGGCTAGCTCACATTAGCACCACCCACTACTTTCACAACCTCAACCCCACTCTCCTCCCTATGTTCAACATTATAATCATCTGCAGCCACCACCACCTTTCTCTCTTTTCTCTCTCATCCTCTTCTAGCTCTGGAATCCTTTCTCCCTCACCACCCCCAAATCCTCATTGGAGCTTCGACTGAAGCCACCAATCATCTAGGGTCTCACTCCAGCTAATGGATTGAAGAAATGCCACCCATAATGCGGCATTCCCGTATAAAAGTACCAACAAACTTCTTCTTGGTGTTCTTCGCCGCCCACTCCTTCCCTCCGTCTCCGACAAGTCTGATGAAATGGAAGATAAATGGCTTCTTGAGTTGACATTAGATAACAAATGAACCTAAAGAGCTTATACCTTTGCTACAAGATATTAGAGAATTACTTCAATGGTTTCAGAAACTTAGACTCAGACCATATGTATAGAGAGGGTAATCAGACGGTTGATCAATTGGCAAATTTTGGAGCTTCTATTGTGTATATTGTGGATACCATATTGTCACCAAAAATATTAACGGCACGAATGTGAGATAGCACGTAACTCGACGTGTGACACGTGGGCCCAACATTCAAGCAATCGAAAACTCAATGGCTTCAGACACTCACTTAAAGAGCAAAACTTTGATGAGAGAGATCCATCATCAACGTTGACGAGGGACAATACTGAGCCACACGGCACACTCTTAGAGACTACTGACCATATGGATGTTTGGCCCCTCCATAGGTAGACCTACATACCAAAAATCATCCTGATTAGTAATTTATAGCCTTTGGATCTAAGTGTCCCAAATAATGCTCGAAATCCAGGGTTAAAATAAAACATGGGAAAGACTCTAATCCGACAAATAGAAGTTACTAATTAGGTTGATTAGCTAGTGATGGGCCAAACGTCCATACGGTCAGTAGTCTTTAAGCAAAAATCTTGCTAGAAGCCAAAATCTGGGTCGGGGTCGCGTGTGTTGGGGGTATGGCTGACCTCCACGAGGGACCATAGTATAAGCCATGTGGCACACTCTTAGAGACCACTGACCGTATGGATGTTTCTCCCATCCCTATGTGGACCTATATGCCAATTATCAGGCTCATGAATGATTTCAAACCTTTAGATCTGAATACCCCAAATAATGCTCGAAATCTACGGTTAAAAATCAACCAATGAAAATCACTCTAATCAAATCCTTAAAAATCACTAATCAAGCTGATTTTTTATATGACGGTCCACATGGGGATGGGCCAAACAGCGGTACGGTCAGTGATCTCTAAGAGTGCCACATGTAAGGTGCGGCGTTCCCCTAGTTACTAATAATGAAAGAAAGTCGATTGGGACGACTCTTTTTTTGCCACTATTCCAAAAAAACTCCTTACACTTCCCATGCTTATTTTGATACAGCTGGAGGTATTTTAGACTTTTAAACTTTCAAATCTCTGCCACTTATGAATGCCATGGTTATCACAATGCCACAATTTTCAAAACTGCCAACCACATGAATATGGTTCTCTTCCTTTTTTTTTTCCCTCTATAGAAATGAAATTTATTACTGGAACAAAGCTCCACAAGGGAGAAGACGCACAAGGAGTGCCAGAGAAACATTTTTATTCTGGTAAGAACACAAAACGCGATGTTCCCCTTTTTAAAGAAGAGTGATGATCACATGGGCCGGGGTCCATCGACGCATCCATGGTGTCTATTGTTGGCAAATTTTGATTAAGTGGCTAAATACATAGGTGGTGGAGGTACATCAAAAATAAAAAAAAATTAATTCAGTGGCATGGCCAACGTTTTCGTACAAAAAAAACATCTAAGCTGGCCATCAGGCTTATTAAAAATCAAAATATCAAAAGGAATAGTACGCCTTAGTTTCGATCGCTAGATAATATGTGCGTGCAGTACTCTCTGAATCTAAGCGCATGTCCATTATGATCGAGAGGGAAGGGAGCTGTATGATATTGCATGGTGAATGGCTAGCTCTAACTAGGAGCCTGTGGATGTATCCACTGTTGGTTGCGAAGAATCGTGTAAAAACCTTGTGTGTTCTCTTCTTCTTCTTTTTATAGATGCTTATGCTTTTATGGTTGTGCACGTGATCAATTTCCATGCACGATGATATCCCGAAGAGTTTGTGAGAATTCAGAAAAATCCCCCACAATGCTCATGTTTATTTTATCTTTCACTCTTCTATCTCACTGTTACTTCCATCTCCAAGAGGGCTCCCTATTCTTTCCCTATTTTTTAGAGTAATGTAGTGAAAACTAATTAGGGTATAGGGAGCCATTGATGGTAACTCCAACAGGCTCTCTACACTCTTTGGGAGTAAAACTTCGCTGATCCCCCAAGATGATCGCCCATGACTAGGGGTGTCAACGGGTACTTATTGGTTCCGGTTCTCAAAGTGATGGTATTAGAACCGGAACCGATTATGTAGTTTTTGTCAGTTCCGGTTCCGGTTTCGGGTATAACGGGTCCAATCTTGGTAATATGAGAATTTTTACACTATATTTATATATTGGTTCCGGTTCTTATCGGTTCGGTTCCGGTTCTTATTGGTTTCGGTTCCATATTAGAGTACCGTAACCGTAACCATTAGTTTCCGATTCTTTTTAATCGGTTCCCAAAAATGTGGTACCAGAACCGGTGTTTTCGGTTCCGGTTCCGGTTCGGTTCCGATTAAATCGAGTAAAATTGACACCCCTACCCATGACCGCCCACAATATGAGCCACGTGGCACAATTTTATTATAGGACACTGACCATGTAGCGAGGCTGTTGAGGAGCCCCTAAAGTGGCGAGTCAACTGATGAGTCGTTGGAGGTGTTTTTTCCCCTCTATAGCTTTCTATTTTGACGAAAAATCAGCAAGAGGGAGCCGGTTGGAGATGCTCTAACGAGAGAAGGCCCTTCTTATGTTAAAAACAGTTAAAATCTCTAAATTGTCCATACTTTGGCCAAAATGCTCTTATGTTTCTTTAACAATTTTAAGTCTTTTACTTTTTAAGGGTATTTTAGACTTTACGCACCATTTTTCTCATCTTTATGAACAGTTGACGTCAACGTACTCAATTGCAGCTCATTAAATATTAAAACAAAAAAATCATTCTTCCTAATATGACCCTAAGTTTTTAAATTGACAAATATTACTTCTTTTAATTTTTGTAAATTTTTTAATTTATAAGTGTTCTTTGGTCATTCAACATTTTTGCATTTCAACTCACCTGTTAAAGCATTTAGTGTATGCCTATGTGTCCACCTGAACTGTGTCTATGGAAAAAAATTAGATGATGGTGTACATCATCGAAGTTGATGATGAACCCACAGTGTGAGTCATGTGGTACACTATTAGGCTACTAACCGTATATACGTTTGTCACATTCTTAGATGGACTTATGTAACAAAAAATAGACCTGATTAGTGATTCTTAACCTTTGGATCATAATACTTGAAATTCACAGTTTAAAATAAGCCATAAAAAGGACTCTAATCCAACGGATATAAATTACTAATCAGAATGAATTTTTGTATGTAGATCCAACTAGAGATTGGTGGTAAAACATTTACATGATTAGTGGTCTCTAAGAGTGAGCCACTTGACTCATAATATGGTCCATTATCAGCGTGGATGTTTTGAAGAAAACAAAAAAAATAGTTAAGAAGTTACCTCTACATACGTCATTATTAAAATAGTAATGATCACATGGTATAAGAACCATGGATGTTCTTATGTTGCATAGTGGTGTCGTTTTGTTATTGGCCGAATAATACTCAAAATCCACAGTTAAAAACAAACCATAAAAAGGCTCTAATCCATCAGATAGAAATAACTAATCATGATGAATTTTTGTACGTAGGTCCACATGGGGATGGGTGAAACATCTATATCGTAATCAATCTCTATGCCATGTGTAAGGTGCACGTGATGGTCCCCTAGTATACATAAAAGCATATATATATGGATTCGAATATAATAACAAATTTATTTTTATAGTGTTAACATACAAAATATGATGGTGGTGGAAAAGAATGAACAATGTGATAGACCTTGTGATTGTACGTATCAAATGAACACGTCATCGATTCCTATCCGTTGGATGGAAGAACATGTGATTTATCCAACAGATGGAGAAAAGTCAGGGAATTATAATATAAGAGGGGCCCAGGGTAAAGGCCGGGTTAGTAATACTTGCATTTTGAATAATTGAAGAAAGAGTGAAGGTATCAACACGTGTATCAATACGTGTCCATTACAAGCAACCAACATCTTTGAGGGTCTCTTTTTTTTCTTCTTCTTCTCTTGGCTTAAAGCAAGGTTTAAAGGAGGCCGTTTTAACGGTTAAACGGACTGGGGGCCTTACCGTTTAAACGGTCGTTAAAACGGATTGAAACCGCCAGGGGCAAAAATAGAAAAAAAATGGGAAAAAATGGAATTAAAAGGATTTTAACGATTTTAATTAATGGAAAAAACGGTGCTGAAATTCAAAATTTGAAAATTAAAAAAAAAAAAAACAGAATTTAAAGGATTTTAACGGTAATTAAATGGATTTTAACGGATTTAACGGCCATTTTTTTTTCACAAAATTTTCAGAATTAAACGGCTGTTTAAACGATTTTAATGGCCATTAAAACAAAAAAAATGGCCATTTTTTTCAAAACCGATAAAAAGTGTTTAAACGGTTTTAACGGAAACGGGCTTGGGGCGTTACAGTTTAAACGGCCGTTTTTAAAACCATGCCTTAAAGATTAAAAAATTAGTCAAAGTTCTAATACTAATTTTTTTTTTTTTTTGATAAATAAACTGCTTTATTAAAAGACCCTTAGAGGCTAAGGAAGCCTACCAAGCAATCAAACAGTCTAATACTAAAATTCAAACCCTAACCTCGAAATGGCTAGAAAATCAAGAGCAATTAAACATCCATATTCCATAGTTCAATGAATTACAACTCTAATCTAACCCTAAACCACTTAAACACTAATCAAATTCGAAACCCTAATCTAAAACAGAAATAAAACAAAAAAAAAATTTACAAAGAGAAACTACGTACCTACTGGGCTATTGAGAGAGGATATATTTTCCCGTTATTACAGTAAGAGAAAGAAGCCCCAGCTCGGTGAGCTGAGCATAGTTCGGCTAGCTACTTGGTACAGGACTCAGGACTCAGAGACAACAAAACCCATAAACTCCTCATCTGACTCGAGAGCACTCATCGTCTGCGGCAACAGGCACACATCCACATCCACACTTCCTCCCCCTCGGCGACCAGGGTACGATGCAACCTTTCCATCATACCTGCTGGAAGACCCTCTACGAACCGCGACTGGCTTTCCCCACCCGAAATCGTTCCCGTATGCATCAAACCTGGGTGAGCCCGCAATCATAATCAAACTTTTATTGATCAAGCGGCCAATCTGGCGAACCGTAGGAGTCTTAACCCATGCATCAAAGTTCTTGCGAACTACACCGTCGTTGTGGCCGACCACACCTTGGTGCAACAGCCACGCAGCACAACCAAGATCACGGTCGACAAGCTCGCCCGCAGTCGCGGATGCGCACACTGAATGAACACAATTGCCAAGATATTCTGGAGACAAGGGTGGGTGCAATCTCGATCGGTTATTGATCGTCAGTAGGCATCGGGTTGTCTGATTACTAGGTAGATGACGTGCCCGAATCATCGACCTCCACAAGAGCGCACACAGGGACTGGAAAGAGGAGATCTTGTCGGTGTTGCACTCCTGGTTTGCCTTGGCTTTCAGTTGCGCGATGGATAGAGATGAGAAGTGGAAGATTCTCTCTCTGAACACTGGCGGGGTGAACCTATCTATGAACTCGTCGGGGTGGGAGAAAGGAAGGTTGATGTTAGGACCATGGCCGTCGGGAAACCAACGTTTGATGATGGGTGGGCGTGAGAGAGTACTCTCACCGTCGATGGCGTCTCCTCTAGATCTACAAATCTCGGACCATACATTCAAGAAATGCCAGAAAGAGGCTCCATCGCCAACAACGTGATTGAAAGAGCACCCGAAGAAGATGCCATCCACCAGCTCAGTCACCTGCACAGAGAGCAATGGCATAGTGTGGCCATCATGATTGACAGCTCCATCGAGCGGGAACATCGAATTTACGATGGTTGGAACATCGATCGGGGTGATTATGTCGGCAATCGTTACGTCTGCGACGGCATGGATGAATTCGGCTCCGGGAGCATTAGTGCAGTCTATGAAGATAGTGTAGGAAGGTGGGTGGTCATCCTTTTTGGTTGCGAGGCGGCCGGCAAGGGGGAAGAAGTGAACGAGGGCGGAGGAGAGAGAATCCTTAAGTGTATGGAGAAGGAGGGTGATTGTATGGGAAGATGGAGGTTTGGAGAAGAGGAGACCCTGTTGCATATAGGTTCCGGTGAGCATGGATAAATCCCATGGCGTCAAATTACAAGGCTTCTCGGCATCTTCAGGCATACGCTTTGGTTTTATGGTGCATCTCGAGATTTGACGAACCGACGCCATGGAGATTTCAGGTGCTTGTGCTTATGAACGTACGAAACCTAATAGGGTATACTAAGGATCAACCCATGAAAAACAATCAATGGCTCTATATATATATATAGATACGTGAACAAAGAGGTGGATATATCGGGACTACATGCAGACAGCAGACGTCGTTACTAGTTAACGATTTTTCCTCAACCCCCGTTAGTCAAACTTAGGCTCAATTCCCAAAATAGAAAGTTCGCATTTCCAAACCCAAGTAATAAAGAAGGGGAAAATCTTAAGACTAAGTGATGGATGTCCCCAGGCTCCAGCTAGCTAGATCTCACCCCTGGCCCACTTATCGCATGGATGTTTGGCCCATTCCTAATCGTACCTAGAGATCAAACTAGGGCCGTCATCTCAATATTGAGGCCTAAGGAGAAAAATACGTACGGAAACAATTTAGATGCGGAGGACTTCCGGTGCAGTCGATGTAGGGACTCTCTTGGCTCTACATAGATCATTTTTTGGGTCCAATGACTGCATGGATGTTCAGCCCACCTATTGGTGGATAAACATACTAAAAATCAGCTTGATTGATGATTTTTTGCCATTGGATTCACTACCCAAAAAACAGGCTTGAATCCAATGGCTAGAATCATGTCCTAAAAAGTACTAAAATCTATGGCTAGAGATGATCAATCAGGTTGATTTTTGGTTTGCATGCTAAAATTTCATGTGGTTAGTGGGACCTGGGTTGGGGGCCTTAGGCGACCGCCTTAATGGCCTTAAGGTAGAGCCGGCCCTGGATCAAACATTTGCTCGATTGGTAATTTCAAGCAGTTTGATCATATTACCCAAATAATGGGGCAAATCACACGGTTGAAAGTCATCAACTCATGAAAAAGACTATTATCCAACGCTCAGAAATCACAAATCAGGCTGAGTGTTGGGCGTTAGATCTATCTAGGGATGGCCCCAACAGTGTCCCATATCCGTGAACGTCGGTCATCAAATATATATATATATATATATATTATAGCAGACATTATCACATGGCAAGGGCACCGGCGAGTAAAACTTTGATATTCTAGCAGACACGATCGTAATCCATTTTCTTGGTGGTGGGGTAGTAAACATCCATGCGGTTGGTGGGCCCAAGAAAATACATGACGTGATTCAGGGGAGTCCATTTAAATGCACGTGCCACCCACGTACTATCACCCTTTGAATAAGGGTTGTCTGTCTGAGATATCATAGCTAATCTTTTAGGGGAACGGAGCTCCAGTTACCGCCCTAAAATGATACAATATGAGCCACGTGACACACTTTTAGAGGACTCTGACCGTATGGATATTTGTCCAATCCCTAGGTGGCTCTAAAACCAAATATCAGCTTGATTAGTGATTTCTAGACGTTGGATCTTTGTACCTCAAATACTGTTCACATTCCCACAGTTGAGATCAACCCATGAAAATAAGTCTAATCCAACGCATATAAATCACTAATCAGGCTGATTTTTGGTTTGTAGGCCCACTTAGGGATTAGCCAAACATCCATACGGTCAGAGTCCTCTAAGAGATTGCCCCGTGGCTCTCATATTGTGTCCTGTAACTGTAACTGGAGCCTGAGCCTTTATTAAAATGTTTCACCAACTATCTACTAGTTATTTTTTAGGAGAAAATAATTGGTGCTCCCTGGGACTTCTAAATTTGAAGTCTATCCCTCTCAAAAGTGCCACGTGTGGCTATTTTTGATAGGTGATTTCTAACAGTTATGTCTTAGCGTAAAAAGGGTCAAATCCAAACATCAAAAATCATGCTATTAAAATGCAAATTTCAATGGTTAGAAATCACCAATTGAACTAGTTATTAATGTTGAGATCCATCAAGAGGTAAATAAAATGGTAATTTGAATGGTTAGAAATCAACTGTCTCTTCCCCAACACCGAACTTCTTCCATGACTTTGTGTTTGTTTCTTATTGTCCCTTTCTCCTGATCTCTCGTCAATTGAAGTTCTTGAGATCTATAAAGTTAAGGTTCTTGATTCCCGAATTCTATAATGGTTTATATTCATGGTCATTGTTGAACGAACGAACAATCACAGAAATAATCTTTTTCATTGATCGAAAGAAACAAGGAAGGAATTGTAAATAAAATTATTCCATGTTCGTAGTTAGATAAAGAAATCATATAGTGAATTTTTCTGCATTTGTGTTTGTGTCTTGAAAATCTTTTTCTCTTACTTTAATATAAAAAAAAAAAAAAAAGGACCAAAGTTAACTAAACATCACAGAAACAAGAATTAGTTCAAGGTTGTGAGCATTCTAGTTCAATCATTGCTTTGAACTGGTTGAGCTTCCTAAACATCTCCTTAATGTAGTCCCATGTTAGTAGCACTCAATTTTTTTTTCTTTGGAGGGCGTTTTGGTAATTATTTAACATATGGGTAATTTCGCACAATCTAGTATGCATGAATTATAATAGTTAGGCTAACTTAATAACTCTAGAGATACTGTCTCCGAAGTTTGAGAGTTTTCGAACAATTTCATTCCGTAACTTTGCTCTTTAGGGGCATTTTCGTTATGTTGCTATATTTTGATTTTTGAAACTTTTGACTGAGAAACAATGATATATTTATAAATCATTAGCCTTATATGTTATAACCTAAGTCGATTTATTTATTTTTCATTTTTGGTTGTAATCCATGTTTAGGGTGTATTAGTGAGGGTGGGGAGTACCCCCAACACTTTATAGGGCTTAGTGTGCTTCATAGGAGAGAGAAGTTGATGCCATGGCATGCACATCCCATAATTCCGCAATCCACAATAATTTTTCTGATTTTATTGTTCGAGGCAAGGTAATGCAATTATGAAGACCCCATAATTCCGCCATGGAAATAGTAGAAATAGAATGGCTTATTTTGTATAAGAATCCCACCAGCATGTATTGACCTAGAACTGAACTGATAGGAATCGGAACCAATCCGAAGCCGATATATAAATATAATGTTAAATATATAATAGTGTTAAAATTGTCATACTATCAAGATTGGAACTGATATACCTGCAACCGGAACCGGAACCAAAACCAAACACTCGATTCTAGTTCGGGATCCATCATTTTGAGAACCAGAACCGAGAATAACCAACAATTTTGTTTCCAGTTCTGAGTACCTGGAGAACCGAATTGGTACCGACCCGTTGACACCCCTACTGGCAGGTGCCTGGTCAACCGAAGAAGAAGTGCTTCAAGGGAGTTCCATAAAATTCACCATCAAGGGGTTGTCGAGCTAATCCATCCCCACCATTAAAGAGCTGAAACTGAATTATCTCTCTTACTATGTTGAAAAATCATGAAAGAGTAAAGAAGCAAACAAAAGGAGAGACTTAGATTTGCCGAGGATGTTGTTTCACACAATTTACAAAAGCCAAAGAGCCCAAAAGAAAGTAAAATGAATATGCAGAAAGAACTGTCCTAAGGTAATAATTTAGCTGTCACCTTGAAGTTCTTTCCTTGCTTCTTTTGCTTAGAAACTAAATTACCTGTCCACCCAGTTAATGTTACAGCGTACATCAAAAGAATTGAAGCCTTGACCCTTCCCTCATTTCAAGAATACCACCTGATTGTGTCCTAGTAGTCACACAGCAGATCCAAGTGAACTTCTCCTGTGGCTCCCATATTAGTACAACGGGGATAATACAAGAGCCAGCTCATCAGGTGGTACCAATTTCCATGGGCGTGGCACAAGGGGCAAGAGTGTTCGCCGGTAAGTTGATCCCACCCCCTTTTACAGATAGCTTGGGACCCTTCACCGAGCTGGCCCTGCTCACAAGATTTGAATCAAGAAACATGACGACGACTGTGATGTCATCATGGAAATGCCGGCGGACTCCACGATCAATCTTCTTCAAGTCTGAGTACCTCATTTCTCTTTTCTTCGCGGCTTCCTGCAGTGCAGCTTTCACAAGCCTCCGAGCACTTCCCTGCATGAACAGCAGCAAATATAAGTAATTTTTCATTTTTTTTAACAGGCAAGATTTAGTGTCCGATATGGACGCACAACTTGTGTTCAGAATCCAATATCTTACATGCCTGTTCATCTACACAACCACCAAGACCATTTAACCAGGGAGGCCACCGCCCTCTGGGATGGGCCATAGCCCCAAAATTATACCGTTCAATCAAGAGCTAATACTTGGACTGCAGAAAAAGATATGGTCAATGGTGTGAGAATTAATCCAAACCTTGGGACAGATGGGACTGTTTGATGGGTATGTTAACTGAGAGAGGTCCATTCCAGAGGTGGTCCAACAATTTGAATACCCACATTGGCAAGTCAATAGGACACATGTATGGCATGGGATGCAAGGCACAAAAGGGGGAATCAACAGTCCCCCAAAAAGTTCATTAATTGGATGGTTAGGATTGTCAGATTTGATGCAATTTATGTCCATGGCCCCATCTAAGAGGTACCATATTAGGACCATCATCAATGAGCACATCCATAGAAGCAAGACCCTACCGTCCAAGATCAGCTCCATCACATGCTATATTTCCATGGGTTTAAAGTCAGATGTAGAACCACCTCTGGAGATTCTTGGGCAAGTCCAGTTGTGAATTTAAGACTATTTAAAGCATTAAAAGAAAACAAAATGGCACCATATGCAACAATAAAACTCAGCTTATTAGTTAAAAAAGGAGCAATTTTGACAAAAATATAGTAAAGATCACGTCTGGTTCAATATCTGGTAATTATTTGATGTTAACAAGGGCACGTCTGGTTCAATATCTCAAAGTAAAGCTTCAGAACACCGTATCAGCTATCTGTAATAACAGTGTCATTTGCTGACTAGGTTCTATAAAAGCTGGGTCATTGTAGCAACAAGGACAAGTCAATTTTTGGTACTTCCTAATTTAAGAACTCATAAAACCTGCATCACCAGATGTAGAGAACAAGGGTTTCTATACTGAGATAAAAATCTTACGTTGTGTGGGTGATTTTGAACTATATCCACTGCTTCCTGATTACTAAGGTGCTCCCAAAGCCCATCAGATGCAAATATCAGAAATTGATCATGTGGCTGCAGTTGATGCACAGAAATCGATGGTTCAGCACTTAGTATTGGCCTTCTAAAAGGTTCACGAAGGCGAAACTTGGCATATAAGGGCTCCCTGTTGAACTCGGCCTTTTTTAAATATACATCACCAATAGATCTAGAAATCTGCAAGATCAAAGAGTACCATTAGAGGGAAAACACTCAAGCGTGTGGCAATCCCGGCAAACTATAGCAAACAAATATAAAACCCACATTGCCAAGGCTAATGCTTGGAAGATATTGGTGCTCAAAACCCCCAAAAGTCACCACATGCAAAGAAGACAAAAATGTTATTTAATCCAATTAACCCAAGTTTGTACGTGGCAACTTTTAGAGGTGTGAGCATCCATTTTTTATGCCTCTCCTGAACACCATTTCTTTTCCTTTGAAGATGCATCTATTGGTCAATGTGAGCTGTCTTGTCAAACATGTTTTGTAAAATTCATAAGATGGAGCATAGAAAAAATTATATACAGAGTTGACAACATTCTATTCCATTTGCCAAATCAACCACATTCAAACATTTCAACCTCGTTTATCAATTTGACAGGTAAGGAATTTGATCTTGGTATATTACTTACATGGTTACACTCAGCAAAAATAAATACCATAGGAACTTTCAAACCATTGCCCTTCAATAAATTATATAAAATTAACATAGATGTGAAGGTACTGCAAAATATGTCAGGACATGGGAGCATCGAAGGACAAACTATTATTGGAATAGCTAAAACTATGCATCATTATTAGTAAACTATAGAAATTAACCCATTTAGGGACTACACTTTATGAAACTAAGAAACTGATTAGTAAACAGAAATTATCAAGTTAAGGTGGACTTGAAAGAGGCTTTCTTTTTTCCTGATCAGTGTTACAGAGTCGCAGTAGTGGAAATTAGCAGGAAGAGCAAGAAGAGTTTGGAAGGTGAAGCAGGAGCAAGAGCAAGTCCCACAGCTGAAGAACCAAGTCATGTAGAAAAGATTCCCGGTACTAGATCTCATCAGCCATTGTTCTCAGGTTAATTAAGGCTCAGAGACTTAGACTTTACAGTTCGACTCAGCCAACGCCAAAACGGAGTCAATACCGATATGACTCAGCTGAGCCGTTAAAGTATTCATAAAAACAATTTCGATTGGTAACCATGATCAGGCACCAATCAAAACCACAATAACTCCGCCGAGCCGTATTGACTCAGTTAAATCTTTCAACATTGGTGTGATTATTTCCTATGGACATTGATGCCCAGCCTTTGCTTCAACTTTTAATCATACTCCCAGCTGTAATAAAATTGTGCCTGGATAGAAGAAGCTTGTGATTGCCTTAAGCACGCATGCAAGCACACCCACATCGCATTAACTCTATCAGGAAGTAAACAAAAACATTTGAAGACGAAATTAGGTGGACATACTAAGTGAGTTAAGCACAAAATAAGAAAATAGGCAATCTTATTGAGAAAACAACAACTTCATCAATAGAGAGATGGGATCTCAACCATGTGTATTAGTGGTACGTGCTCAATTAGAATCCTTCACAAAATCAAGGATCACAGTAACTAATCTCCATCCTCCTACCAGAAGAAAGAAACAAGGTGAAGATCCCAAGGAGAAGGGTAATGACGGAAAGCTTTGGGAACATCAACAACCAATCTACTTTTCAGCCAAAAACCAAAAGAAATTTGTTCTTGGAAGGTACAAAGAGGAAATGGTGTAGGAGATGTGTGAGATCAGAAGCCCTATAATATCCTAGCATGGATGCATCAACACGACAAGGTACTAGCACATGAACAACCAGAGCTTGCAAGATGAGAATATTTCAGTATTACAAAGTTTATCGTTTTCTAAGTAATCTTTGATGTGTTCGAAAAGTATATTATAATGTCTTCAGAAGGCCATAATAAACTATTTGGATGTTCATTCTATAAGAGATTAGCCATTTAATTCTGAAACAACTTTGATGCTTCAGTAGCAATGTTGTTGAAGAAATCAACACCCAAGTATAGGAAGCATCAACAAAGATTTAAATTTTTTTATCGAACATTTTTTTAGGTTATGAAAACTTGCAGGCATTAGAGATAATTAGGGAAAGGAAAGAAAATGCACCAGAGAGCAACATGGCAGGAAACAGCAGAAAACCTAATAAGAAATGCTTTCAAGATCTACTCAATGGAACACATAAGTCTGCCAGTGAAGTGTCATTGTTCACACTACATTGCTGGTCCCAAGCCCGAATAAAGGAGAAGGGTTATGTCAGATGACAGTTGGTGTAAAAACCATGTCAAATCCCAGCACATGATCTGAATTTGATTTTGATGATAATCTACTCTAAGGAGCATAAAAAGTGAAGCACAGGATTCGGTTAGTTAAGAACCTATTAAGTGCAACTTCTGGGAGCTCTATTTAAGCAAGGATCTTTGGGCTCCAAAACCGTGGAATTATATGTACAATTGGTTAAAAGGAGAAATCAGGAAATGGGGATAATGACAAAGTTGCATGGAAACGGACACGTGTCTGAATCCAACACGGATACGAGGTGTCGGACTCGGCAAACCCCAAAAAATATGATTTGGGGACTCGGCTGAATATTTTAATTGCTAACTTATTTTTATTCTATAATAACGAGTCAGTGGCGAAATGGGCGAAATATCAGGATTTTCTTGGTAGATATCTAATGATTTGAATCATATAATAATAAACAAGAGAAGACATTTATACATGTATTGTAATTCCAGAAATTGCAATTTGGCGTGTTTGGGTGGCCAAATTCTAAGAGAATTACAAGTTCAATTCCCTGAAAACCAGGAGTCAGGGTAAAACTTGTATTCCACAACACAATTTCCTCAGTATTAGGTTAAAGACCATCGACATGGATAAGATCTAAGTAGATCCAGATCCAAAACTGACTTTACACGTCTGGACCCAGATCCAAATCTAACTCAGATCCATATCACAAGATCTGATCTATGTTACACGGATTTTTCCAAATGGGCTAAGTACCCATGTCGGAGTCCTACACGACAGATTCTTGTGCGATGCTTCCAAATTCTATTTTGTTTTTTTTTTCTTTCTTTACTTGCAAGGTACTAATTTACATTTGCCATTGGTTGAGTTTTACCTTTTACAATTGAAGTGTCTCTGCAACAAATATAACATTACTGCATATATTCTCTTGTCATAAGTATATGATATAAGCATTAGATATTTTATCACATTATCCACTATTATCCTTATTATTATTATTATTATTATTATTATATGAAAAGACAATCACTTTGTTTCACATTATTTAAAGTATATTGCCAAGTCAACAAATCCTATTTGTCAACGCTCGCTGTATCAGACCTATGCAACATAGATTTTGATCCATCATCCGGATTACATTATACAAACCCAACCCACTAACATGTGGGTAGGATGAATGGATGCATTAGGTCAAATCTAGGTATATCCAGATCCATATTTGACTCTGAACATCATGACTTATATCTAATTCTAAATCCAAACCACGATCTACATTGGAAGATCCAGACCCGAGCCATACTTGGAAATATGGGTCGGATCTACTACAAAATCCATACTTTAGCAAGGATCCAAGGCCCAAACCCCAGATCAGTCACTCAACCCAATTACCTAACCTAGGACTCGAACCCGACTCAGATCAAACTGTTACATCCATATCCAACCTTTTTTTTTTGCATTTGGATACTATCTTAAATATCTAAACCATTGTCAAATCCCATCTTTTAGAGTGTTAACATTATCCAAGAACACGATCCAACTGGGATTGGATCATTTAACACGATCCAATAATCAAGATTTCTAGATTTGTAATTTTTAATTCCAATTTCATGCCTAGTTCCAAAAACTATCCTTGATTAAAAGGAGAAACCGGGAAATAGGGGAGAATGATCATGTATACACACGTGCATTCTAGATATGATTTGCATTTTGGATAGCTAAGATCTACAGAAGTGTATAATATATATATATTTGATGACAACCCCAAGCTGCCAACCTCCAAAGACATTCAAGCTGACATGGACTGGGTCAAAGATATGGATATGGAAAGTGGCAACACTTTACAAATAACTTGTCAAAACATCAGATTGACAACATCCCCAATCTCCCAACATCCAAAGAAGCTCAAGCTGACAAGAACTACATCAAAGCTATGAACATAGAAAATAGCAACACTCCACAAAAAAAGAGTTACAGGACTGACCCAATCCCATACAAGTCAGTGTAAGGATGGAAACAATGAGCATTATAACTACATGAGCATTTGCGAAGGATCTAACAAAACATCATTTAGACTACGATGAGACCTTCAACACTAAAATGCTATAATCAGCTCAAGGATTGTTTAGGCCTACATGAAGGGGTGTGAGCTTTAGCCAGTGGATGTTAAAATGTTTTCTTGAGAAACTGGAAAATGTTTTCATGGAGCTACAACTGGATAGGACAGAAGAAAACTTTTAACATGTCCGCTTTGCCCAAAGAAAGCAATGCACAAGCATAATTAGGCTTCTTGAGTGCAATTCGATGGGATACACAGACAAGTAAATCATTTTCTTGGTTCAGTATTCATCGTCAAACTTCTCTATGTTGATGATATAGTAAAATCTGCCAACAACAATTCTGTGTTTAGAGCAAAGATAACTTGTGGAGGATTTTAAAGTGGAAAATTTGAAATCAAAATCTACTTTCACTTTCTCAGATCTGAGTTTGATGAAAGACGCAACACACTAGGAGGTAGAGATGATATAAACATGCTTTGAACATACTGTCCAATAGCTATATGCAAGCCACTGTCTATCTCATTGCATTAAATAAGAAAATTTTTAGCCCATTTCAACACTTAACTTTCTCTACAGCCAACATCAAGTTTGTCACAGATTTTTTAAAAATATAAAAACTTCCATCTCCATGTCTTATAACTAGTAAAATGTAATTAAAATTTGGTATATTACATCAACTGCAAGAATGAAATTTCAAGGCCAGATCAGCTACAACTACACTAAACCTTCAAAGCTGGGCCAGCTGATCGAGCAAGCATAGGCTAACAGGAATAAAGAAATTACATTTTGCTGAATGGACAAGCCTCTAGCACAAATAAACAGGAGGAAACTGGAAAAGGAACACATTTTAAATGAAAGAGATGAAAAATTGAAAAAAGTATACATGCAAGCATAGGAAAATATCCCCTTAAATGGATGTCTAAACAAACTACGTAACTCTGTCATTGACAGGTGAACATTTCTCATTAGCAGTAGTGTACCAGATCCAACCTGGTATTTCCATAATTCAGCTGATTCGAACCCCAGTAATACAAGGCTTCTCAAACACTGGATTTGCCTAGATTGATATGAGAAGACTAAAGAATCCTTGAGGGATGGAAAATTCCATGTCCCTATTCCTATATTTTACGTGTGATCCACCAGCTCATCAATCAAGACCATTCAAAAGGGATCCACCTCTTGGACAGTAAAAACCCCAATCACACTCATCAAACAACTCTACTTAGTTGAGGGACGTTTTATGGACCCTTCTCCATGTTACTTGAGCCACCCCAATGCAGGCTCCTGATTAGATAATTTAGATTGTTGTGTCAGTGTGATTTGAAGCTATGAGCAATCAAACAACGACCCACCAATATAGTTGTTGGGAGTCAAGTAGAAGTGGTTCAGACACAGTTTGAGAATCCTATCTATTTCTTGATCAGTGAGAAGCAGACAAAGAAACAAGGACCAGAAAAAGGAGAAAGAGGAACTTCCACAAGTGACCTAAACAAGGAACTCCATCCACTCCCACTTCAATCCATCTCGAGTCAACTAGCCAACCAAATGTGTCTCAGCATTTGTCCTCTATGAACACCAGGGATCAAAACCACCCTGAAAACATAAACAAAACTACATTCGCTCCAAGCTTTAAACGATTCTTAAAAAATAAATAATGAAATAAAATAAAAAGAAAAAATCTGCTTTTCTAATGGTCTATTAAAGTAGAAGAGTTAATAATACACTACCACTTATCCACCAACATAAGGCAATGCAACTCGTCTAGTCTACTAAATGTTTTTGAACTTTTAATTAGCATTAAGATGGATAGAAGTTTCCCGCAAACTGTCTGAAATGGAAAAAGTACAGAAATCAGCTAGAATGAGAAATTCTGATATGCCCCGATGAGAGAAATTAAACATCAATCACCACTACCTGTACAAAGAAGAAATATACCTGTATGAGGCCCTTTACGCGCCATACATTATGCTTTAAAACTACAATCTGCGAGTCATCAGGGTGCAAAGAATGCAGCTCCTGTCTCACAGACTCTATGCTGGCATTGTGCTCTGCTGACAACTGGACGGCCAGAACCTCCCCGGTTGCCTTGACAAGCCTCCCCAAAACAGCACGGGAGTCACCGACGTTGGCAACATAGAGGGTCCCTCCACAGATCACGCCAACCAGGCAGCAAGATCCAACAGCCGCAATCTGGGGTTTCATTGGCCATTGTTTGGTGACAAGAGATAGAAACCCATCTTCTGTCGCTTGAAATGCCTTCCGAATCACATCCACTGACATGGACTGTTGCTCGGAAGTAAACCCTGCAAACGAACAGTCCAAACTGAAGAATTAGGACAAGGGCCAGATCTCTAACACCAATACCCCACTGTTGAAATACAATTAGTAAGAGTCAGATTTTTTTTTTTTGGAAGGACCAAGTCTAAAGGTTTTATACTCAAAACCCAATTTCCATCTAGAATTGGAACGGAATCCCAGCACTGTAACTATATTTGAGTCTGCTGTTCCATATTCCAATGGGATTGAGGATTCTTACTCTTGAGATGGTCGAAGAGGTGAGCGTTGACATAGCGTGACGTCTCAGGCCCGCCGTGCCCATCATATACCCCAACGAAGGTCCCATACGGGCCAGACTCGACCGAGCTCAAAGGGCCCGACTCAATCTGGCTCTGATCCTCAAGCAAATTGTTGGCCTGGACCACGGCCATCGAGAACTCACCATTCAAATGCTGCCCAGTGTCTTTGTACCAAAGAAGCCCATCTTGCCGGCCCACCGCATCCGAACCTGTGTGCACATAACGATCCGATGATGGCCTCCAACAGGCCCTCAGAAGGTTCATCAACCCTGATAACATCCCTCATCTCACCAAACCAACCTCCAATTTCTCCACATCCAAAAAGGATGCAACAGAACTCCAACCCAAATACCCAACCAACCTTCTCCTTCACTGCATAACCAAAGAAAGTAAACCTACAAAAACAATCAAGAGTCTTGAGAATTATAGCAATAACAATAACAGAAGCCAAATATATGAAGAGAAACCCACTTTTTTTTTTGGTTTATTTCAGTCAAAATCAGCCCAAACGAAATTGAAATAAGGCCTACAATCTAAAACCCATCTCTTTTTTCTCCGTGAAACAAAGACCCCGGAAACCAACAGCCACGAAAATTGAAAAAAAAAAAAAAACAGAAACAACAAAGAAGGGTGGGAAAAAAAGGGGGTCAAATCTACCTTTTTTTCTTTCACTTTTTCATAGAGACAAGTGTTTGGTCAGCCATCCCAATTCCAGAAGCTCTCCACCAGACCTAAAATCAAAAACCATCTCTATTTTCACACCTCCAGTAAAACCCAGAAACCAAAATCCTCAAAACCCCTTCAATTACATAAATTTCACAAAAAAAAAATATAAAATATCATAAACATTAAAAAAAAAAAAAAAAAAAACTGACCTTTTCTTCGTCTTTTTTTCCCTTAGTCTGATCAGATACTCATGTTGTTCTAAAGGATCAGCAACTCTGGTTTTTCTACAAATGGAGACGATGGAGATCTGAAAGTAGAAGACAGACCATGTGGTTCTGAAAGGGTTAGATCTAGAGATCCATCAAATCAGATAAAAATATATGAAGCTTTTTGTAGTTGTTTTATTTCTATCTTTTTCCCTCTTGTGGGTGTGGATGAGAGACAGAAAACAGATTATAAGGAGAGACAGGGAAGAAAAGAAAAAAGGAGCTTTCAATCAGTGTATGTGCCGATTGGGCGAACTCAAGAAACTCTCGTCTCTCTCCAAGTCTCAGCAGACAAACCCCATAAAAACCAACAAAAGGGAGAGAGCTCAAGGCCAGCAAAGCTGAGGGGCAGGCTTGGGCTCCACAGAGAGAGAGAGAGAGAGAGAGAGAGTTTTTTTTGTGGGGTGGATTAATGTCCACTCAACTTAGGCTTTTTTTTTCCTTGTAAGAATGGACATTTTTTAACTCCGCCGGCCTTCAGTGCCCAATGGGGGTCGGGTTCGGGGGACCCCCATTTCTTACACCCATTCGGCACCCACATAGAAGATGAATCAATGGTTGATATTTGGTGAGGATGATCCTCACAAAACTTCAAATCATTCTGATATTTATAGAATGGTTTAGAAACTGAAGAATTATGGACCGTCGATTTTTACCGTTAACTTGAAAACCACATTTGATGGGGTTTAGAAATTTCAGAGTGGGCAGATTTTTCGTTGGGGGATGATCTATAGGGTGAGGAGATCATCCCACCAAAAATCAGTCATTGATTCATCTTCTACGTGGGTACACCAAAATGGGGTCCCCTGAGCCTGACCCTTGATTCTATAATCTATCCATACCCCCCTTCTTTTTTTATTCTTTTTTTTTTTTTGAGAAAGATAATGTATCTATATCTATATCAATCAATCTAGAAGCGAAATCCCCGGAAGATAAAAAGAAATAAAAAATAAAAAATCCCAGGAAGATTGATTTCCAACTATAGCCTCTATTTTTTTTTATGTAAACTACATACATAATTTATATAATTTTAAGAAATGATAGGGTAAATTAGTCTTTTAATTTGGAAACGTTAATCTAATAATTGATAAACGGGAGAGATATAGGTGGGTGCTTATACAAAACTGAATTAATATCTTTTTGAGAATTTTAATTCTTTTTTTTTTCTTTTAAATTCTTTAAAAACTAAGTTAGATTGCAGTAAAAATGATATCCGCTGTATTAACTAATATTATTTAATTATAATTTAATAAATTTATATATTTAAAATTCTATAATACTTTATAAATTATTTCTTATGACTAATAATTATGTACAAACAAGTAATTTCATCGTTTATAATTATCCATTGTCAAAAAATGTTATATTATTTTGTCATATTTCATTACTAAAATAGCACTAAGGGTGTCAATGGTCGGTCCTGTTCGGTTCCTAAGGTACCCAAAATCGGTACTAACAGTTCTAGTTCTTAACGGTTCCAATTTTCAAGATGATGGTCCGGAATCAGAATCTATTATTTGGATCTGGTTGGTTCCAATTCTGAGTATATTGGTTTTAATCTTGATAATATGACAATTTTAACACTATATTTATATATTGGTTCCAGTTCCTATCAGTTCCAAGCCCATATTAAATTACCTAGAACTGAAACCATTATTTTCTGTTCTGATTTTGATTCTTTTTTAGTTGGTTCCCAAAAATGTGGTACCGGAACCGGTGTTTTTGGTTCCGGTTAAATAGGTAAAATTGACACCCCCTCCAATATTAAAATGATAATTGCAACATTGAAATTTGCTAACGTACGCCTATGGTAGTTTCCACCATGATTTTAAAAAAGGGCAAAAACAATATAATGGCCGTTTGTAAGGGTAATATGATCTCAACTGTGGGAATTATAGCAGTATCTGAGGTACAAAGATCCAACGCTTAGAAATCACTAATCAGGCTGAATTTTGGTTTGCAGGTCCACCTAGGGATTGGCCAAACATCCATACCGAGTCCTCTTAAGAGTGTGCCATGTGGCACATATTTGTGTCTGTACAGAATCCTGTCATTTTAGGCTGTCAAGGGAGCCCGACCCAATGTTACCATGGTTGTAGCTAACGTGCGCAGCGCCTTTTCTGCATCTCATGGTCGATGTGATGCATCTCTTCGACAATTCTTGTGGCTAATGTGCACCTATGGGGACTTGTCAAAAAAAAGTGCACCCCATGGGGCCTCGTGGAGACTTGAGACATCACATTTTACTAGATTAGATGGTTCTTAAATAAATGCATATTATTTTTTCTTTTTCTTTTTCTTTCGGATAAGCAATACCTGCATAATTTTGTTCTTTCTCGTAGCTTCATGCTGTGTTGTGTATGTCCCGGTGGGTTGACGTTTTTTCGTCTAGTCCGGCGACATCCAATGAGTATAGCCCGCCTTACCCTATTAACGGATCTTGTGGTCCAAGCCAAAAATGCCTAATTTTTTAGGAAAAAAAAACATTATTTTTTTAGAACTGATATTTGCAAGCTAATGGATTCGGACCTCCCCCGTTATGTTATGTACCGTTTTAACGTTCAGAAAATAATAAAGAAAATAACAGCTGTTATTTTCTGAAAAAAAGTGTTAAATTATATTGAAATTAAAAAAAAATTTAAACTCTTTACAAAAAACAGATAATTTTTAAAAATTTACATAAAAAAAAAGTAACTAGACACCCTCGTGACAAAAAGTTAAGGCTGAAAAGGCCGACAAACAAAGGGCATCTGTTTACCCATTGAGAGTAAAACTTCTGTCGAACCACGTGGCACACTCTCAGTGGACGCTGACCATATGGATGTTTGGTCAGTTCCTTGGTGTACCTGCAAACCAAATATCAACTTGATTAGTAATTTACAACCCTTGGATCTTTGCACTCAGCCATTTTCAGCTTTAATTTTTGTCATGACTGAAAGTGCGTCTAGTTACTTTTTTTTTATAAATATCTGTTTTTGTAAATAGTTTAGAAATTTTCTGGATTTTGAATTTTAGCGCCTTTTTTTCCATTATTTTCCCATATTTGCGTTTTTGCACCTCTGCATTACAATCCATTATAAACGGAAAAAGGGTAACGGCTCAGTCCGTTACTATATTTTTCGTTCATAATTCAGATGTGTTGTCAGGGAAGCAATGTCTACGTTGATGGGGATGGAAAGTTGGCAGGCAATGTAAAAAATTTGCCGAATTCGTTCAAGATTGGGGGCGTGTCATGGTACCCAGCTCAACAACACTAGTGGTTAGTGCGATTATCCATAGATTGTCCTATTCGATCGCCTAACAAATAAGAAAGATTGGTGAAATAGAAGCTTTAAGGAGTGACTTTGCAGACCACCTAATAAAACATTGCTACAGAAAATCCGCAGCGGATCACATGGTCAAATTAGGGCAGAATTACCCCTCTTTGTCATATGGGAAGGGTTTTAGGACTTTAACCGGGCTTCAAGCTATCATTCCTCCCGAAAAGATATCTTGTTAAGAGGGGGGCAAACTTTAACCTTTTTTTACCACAATTGACATCACACTCGCAATACTATTCTGCGATTTGATCTCGTGATCCTAACTCTAACAACAATCGCGCGACCTTGTAGCCGTTGGCCCCTACCGCGCATTATTGACCCCCAACAAAGGGAACCCTCCCCTCTTACATAGTATTTCCTATTCTATAGTTGTTGTTTCTGTTATATCTGTGCTTGTAAGTGTTTTTTTTAGAAAGATGCATGGACACCTGCATGCATCGCCATGCAAGTTAGATTGCCTGTCAAAATCTTCCCGATATGGGGTAACCATTGGGTTTATGTCGTGCAATTCATGGTGCAATTGAAGAACTTGGCCATGGGGGGATGAACTAGTTTTTTTTTCTTTTCTTGGTCTTATGTGAATGCCATGCCAGCCATCGGATTCATTTGGTACGAATCTCAGTACGAATGAATGGACTTGGATACAGTGGTAGATTTTCACCATGTGTAAAATCGAAAAACATAATACTATGTATATTATTCTTCCTTTTTTCACTTCACCAATTTCCTCCTTTATCCACATTCAATGCGTTGGATTGATTGAATTTTGTTTGTGTAAACATTGTGAACGTTTTTGGGGGGTGTGGGGGCCATGGGCGTAGAGCGAGCCACGGACAAAATGTATGCTCACGTTAGGCTCTGTAACATGCGCCACATCTTCCTTCGTAGAATAGGACGACCTCTTTCATCCCCAGTCCCTACCTCTCCGAGACTTTGACCCAACTAAATGATTAGAATATCTTATCCTACGCTTCCCTCTGGTTCTTTGTTCATTATCTTGCCACATCAATTTGTAGCTTCAAAAACGTACGCCATGTAGATGCATGTATGATAAATGATATCCCCGTTTATAAGCAGGTTTACAGATTTGATGGAATGGTACCAACCGTACGATGAATGACCCTTAAAATCATCCCGTCTAAGAGCATCTTCAACAGGCTCCCTAAAGATGATTTTTTTCCTTCATAAGAGGGGAGTCGTCTGGTAAAAAAGCACCTCCAACAACCTCACTTCCTATTTAATTTAGGGCCTCCTTAACCCACTCTCTGTGTTTAGGGAGTTGAGCCAAACGCTCTAAACTCTCCCTAAACTAACATATGAGTTAGCACACCGATGAAGCACTACAGTATGAGCCACGTGGCACACTTTAGAAGATCACCGACCATGTGGACGTTTAGCACATCCCTAGGTGGACCTACAAATCAAATATCAGCCTGATTAGTGATTTCAAACCTTTGGTTCTGAGTACCCCAAATGATGCTCGATATCTACAATTGAAAATAAACTATGGAAAAGACTCTAATCCAACTGATAGAAATTACTAATTAGGTTAAATTATGGTATATATATAAGTCCATCTAGGGATGGGCCAAACATCCATACGGTCTGTGGTCGATCTCTAAGACTGTGCCACGTGGCTCATACTGTAGTCCGTCATCAACGTTGATGAGGCCCTTACAATCACTCACATGCTACCCCCTAATGTTGAATAAGAAAAGGTTATGACCCAACGGCTCTATACCCTAGAAGTGCTTTTTTTCGTAAGGTTACCAAATAGCCAAACAATTTCCCACAAGCATTTCGCACAAGTGTTCATGGGTAAGCACTAAAGATAAGCTTTAGGTTACCAAACACAGCCTCCGGTACACCTAAAATCTCGCCATGAAAGCCAGAAAGTAGAATTTTTACAATTATTATTTTAGGCAAAAAAGAATTTCTTGACTCATGCTGAGAGTATTAAATGTAAAATCAAATTGTCAAACAAAAAAAAAAGGATTTAAGTGAGTCCATAAACATGGATGGTGTGAAAAGGGAACACATTATGAAGAAACCCAAAGCTAACGCCTCCCTCAAAAAGAAACCCAGAGCTAACACCTCCCTCAAAATGACTTCCATGTAAATATATATATTTTTTTTAATGGGTCGTCTTTCAAAGTCGCCATTAAGAAATAAGAGAAACGCTAGCATCAGCGAATCTCACCCGCTACCGCTATTGTTACCGTTCACGCTCTTACTTGGTTGGGAGGCTGTTTATTTTGAAAATTTACAAAGCGCCGATGGAATTGATATAATTACCAAAACACCCTTAGATGTTGCTAGCCCCGAGCGTGACATGTGAGGTAGTGCGTGATGCTATCACTCTTAAAATAATCTACTTTATTGGAATTTGGATTCATTTTCTTTCTTTACATCACATTATTGAATTGGAATGTATGAGCCTTCATCTTGGACTGGTATCTATTCTACTTTACAACGAACTTGATCCTCAGAGGAGTGTTAGTGGAACTTTTCCCTTTATTACTAAAACACCCACGGGCAATTTTGACTTTTTCAACTTAGAATTTCATTTTTCCATGGAGTTGATATAATTACCAATCATCCATACGGTCAGAGTCCTCTTAAGAGTGTGATAGGTGGGTCCCTGAACGCTTGCATGAAGTTGCACGAGGTGATCTTGAACTTGTGGAAGGCATTTTCATAAATTAAGCAAATTGAAGCACAATTCGTGGGGTGCTGCTTTCAACGGGTCAGGGTGCCCTCATAATTCGTGGGGTGCTGCTTTCAACGGGTCAGGGTGCCCTCATAATTCGTGGGGTGCGACTAAAATTTTCCTCCAAACTAATCTTCCAAAACTACCCTTAGTTGTAACTTTCCTATTTTGTCTATTCTTCCAAAAACATACTTACTAGACATGTTTTAAGCAAAATCCATGGGCATCCATAGTGTGAAAAGATAATATAAAAGGATGAAAAAACAAAGCTAACATCAGTAACGCCTCCCTCAAAATGACTTCTAGGTGAGTATTTTTTATTTTAAAGTGGTCGACTTTCTAAGGAATCACCATTAAAATAATGCACCCCTTCTATTCTGAGTATTTTGGGAAGGGTTGGGCTCCGGGGGACCCCCATTTCTGACACTCATTTTGGCGTACCCACGTAGAAGATGAATCAATGGCTGATTTTTGGTGAGGACGATCTCCTCACCATATAGATCATCCCAACTCAGCCCATTCTGAAATTTTAACCCCATCAAATGTGGTTTTCAAGTTACACAATAAAAATCGACGGTCCATAATTCCTCAACTTCTAAAACAGCCTACCAATATCGGAATGATTTGAATTTTTGTGAGGATGATAAAATCAGCCATTGATTCATCTTCTACGTTGGTACACCAAAATGGGTGTCAAAAATGGGGGTCCCCCAAGCCTGACCCTTTTGGGAATTTGGGATTTGGTTTCATTTTTTTTTTTGGGGGGTAATGGCTTCATTTTCTTGGATGGAGGTCAACGGTCATAATGGAAACCATGGAAAAGCCCAAAGCCAATCCCCAGGAACAATAAGGCTTCATATGGTCTTTCTGTACGTCCAGGTGCAGGTAGTTTGCAATCAAGGTTCACATTTGACAATTACAACATTATGATTGACAAATAGCGTTACCATTATGTCCGATATAACGGCCGTGAAATAACAAAAATTGGCCAAAATAATAACATTTTATTATATTTTTTATTTTATTTATAAAAAGAGTATCGATAAGGATAAAATAACAAATATTAGACAATAATTTTTGAAGTAATTAAATGTTGTTAACACTAAATCTGTTTTTTTTTTTTCTTTTTTTTTTTTTTCTGTTTTTTGCATTTTTTTATTGTTTTTTTTATTTTTTGCAAAAAGTAATTTATTTCATCATGGGACAGAAAAGGCCGCGAGAAAGTGAAATGGAAATTGTGAGCTTTTTACCTCTTCCAGTCAACGACGTTGAAAATGTTGACTGAAAAAATCAATTCTCGAAAACCCCATTTTTCTGACTACTCTTGGTGTTCGTATGCTCGGCCCTCGATTTCAAGAATCCAATGGTGGTCGTCAGCACAGAGCTGGCATCACTTTTTCACTTTTGATGGCGCTGACAACCACTGTTGAATTCGTGAAAGTCATGGCCGAGCACACCAACACTGAGAGGGGTCAGAAAAATGGGAGTTTCAGAATTGATTTTTTCAGTCAACATTTTCCATGTTTGATTATCAAATGATGTGCTTAAATTGGAAAATCCATTGTTGACAAGCATTGCCAAATTAGGGCTTTTGCTAAAATTGATTGGTTTTAGGTAGGCCATATGGTGGGTAAGTAGAAGATTCAGTATAGCACATTGTTCGAAATCTCAGGATTGGGGGCCGGATCGGCGCATCTCGCCCAAGACAAAGCCAAACTTCTTTGGGATACAGTGATCACAGGGCGAGACAATCCAGTTTTGGATCGGATTGGGGACCTCCTGATGATCTAGAACATGATCGGCCAAGACTTCGAACTATGGTATAGCATTGATGTAAAGGAAGCTCTTGGAGTTATTGTGTGGACCCATTTAAGTTGGACCACTCGATCTATAGACTTGGGGAGGTGGTATTGGATTCATTGACATTTTTCTGACTTTTCATAAGAATGTGATAGATCATATGGTTGAGTTCATCCTACTAGTCAATTTTTTTGTGCAAGAAGTCTTCGGTCATGATCGAGACTCGATGGATGGTGATTACTACCTCCCATGGTTGATTATGTGGTTTATAAAGATCAGGCAAAATGTCTCTCACCCAAAGGAAAAAAAAGGTCAACCTTTTGGGATGATCACAACCATTTGATGTAGACAGTTATTTTGGGGACCATTAACCATATTCTCTTCGACCATAAAAGATAATGCAATAAATCGGATGCTGGTGATCATCCAATCTAGTTGATCTTCAAATAGGAATTCTACTTAGTGATACTCATAAGTCATATCCACCGGGCCGATGATCTTGGTGGGTATTTGGTAACATGTGCTAAGTTGTTCGGGGCTTGGGTTAGAGTCAGACCACGGTAATATGCGGTACGACAAAATTTCAGCCACTAAAAATGTGTGTTTAATACGATCTCAATTTAAAAAGAAAAAAATAATAAAAATAGACAAGAACATCAAAAGATCGGTATTGCCACGACTCGGTATGCAAGGAACATGATTGTCAGCCTAAAGACGTCCTCACTTGGGTCTACTCCTTTCGATGGTAACCGAAATTCAATCCGGGATCTATCCAACGATACAGAGGCTGACAGCAACACATTTTATTTTTTTTTTTGAAAGGTAAAATTGAAGATTTATTAAAGCACTTGGAGGCCGAGAAAGCCTGCCAAGGCAAAACGGAATGAAGAGAACAACACATCTATATAATGCAGGGACAGAAGGGAGAAGGGTGTGAAGGTAGCCTTGTTATCTACACCTCCGGTCGAATGAACGGAGGTTTTCACGAGTGTTGGTGGGTCCTGGATTGCCCATTCAAACCAACGAGGGGTTGGTGAGATGGCCAGGACCACGCCTCAAGAAGCGCAAGTCCTGAGTTTGAATCTCCCCTTGGCGGCCACCAAAAGGCTACGGCTCAGCTTACCTGGTGCGTGTGGATGAGGGGGTTTAAACATGCCTGAGGGAGGTGCTCTAAGAGGCCCGGATACGTCCTACCCAAAAAACAAGGGAGAAATTTCCCATGCAAAGATGCAGCACGTGTTGGCAAGGTTAAATTGAACCGTGACAATGTTATGACAATGTTGTAACCGTTAACGTTATGTCTGTCACTAGTAGAACTTTGCTAACGACATTGATGACGGATAACGTGCACGGTCTAAGAGATCGCTGACCGTACAGATGTTTGGCCCAACCTCAGGCCGTGGACCTAGAGACCAAAAATTAGCCTGATTTGTGTTTTCAAACCTTTGAATATTTGAACACCAAAATAATGCTCAAATTCCATGGTTAAAATCAACCCATGAACATGTAGTCAATTCAATGGTTTGGCCACCAATTTGAGGAAGAACAGCCCCAAAATCAGGATTTAACCTAACTAGTTGGAAATTTTAACACAGAAAAGCGTTAATGTCTACTGGGGTTGATGGACACTTTTAACAAACCTATGTATCAACCTTTTTCTCAATTTGTATTATTTTTCTTAGTCAAATAAGCTTTTGTTCAAGTTTGGGAGGTTAATTAAGATCACCTAAACAGTATGATTTACATCCAATTCTCTGTTCAAGATGTGGCAGATCGATCGAACGATCCATATTGATGATTAATTGGGCCGCTTTTAGCATGTATGGAGTAGGACTGCAACTTGGGCAGGCTCATCCCAAGTCCAACGGGTTCAACCCTACATTGGGCTAGGGTTGAGTTGGGTTGGCCTCTTCAGTATTCAATCGGATTGGGCATGGGCTAGGGTTGAGGCCTCAACCCAATCCGAGTCCAACATACACTATGGCTCTGCTTGGTACGCTGTAAATGAATGCATTTTGCAAGTGAATGCAAATGCATTAAGTTACCGTGCATTAGTTTACACTTACTTGGTAGCAGTTGAGAAAAGCTTTGTAAACTAATGCATCTTGATTAACACTCAATGAGTTCATTAGCCCAACATAGCTTGGGCCTTAAAAGGCCCATCTCTTCCTTTTCATGGATATTATTGTCGCAGTGATCAGTTCAAAATGCAGTCCAAGAGTAGTTGGACCTCTCTCTTTCTCTCTAGAGAGAGTCTAGAGTGTGAGCATATGGGCCCTAACTAACTGAGATGAGCCTATCTCTCAAGGATTAAAATTTTGGTTTCGTATGTCATTTCGGTGAGGGCAACCGAAATATGAGTCGAAAATTTCGAAATGATGAAAATTCTAAAATTTTCAAATTTCGACCAAAATTTCGTGAAAAAAAGTTTCGTTTTATGATGGTGTGAAATATCACGATTTTTGTTACTCATGGCTGCTAACTGGACTCATGGATGTTTAGCCCACCCCTTAGTAGACATTTACACGAAAAATCAGGTTGTTTGATGATTTTTAGCCATTGGTTTTAGTATTCAAAAAATGGTTGAATCCAACGGCTATAATCATGCCTTAAAAAGTACTTAATTCTAATGGTCCATTTTTTGTTAAGTAAAACAATTTTTGTTACTCACGGCTGCCATCTGGGCCCACTGACCGCATGGATGTTTATCCCATGGTTTTAAAAACGGCCGTTTAAACGGTAACGCCCCAAGCCCGTTTCCATTAAAACCGTTTAAACATGTTTTATCGGTTTTGAATAAATTAAACAGCCGTTTAATTCTGAAAAATTTTGTGAAAAAAACAGCCGTTAAATCCGGTTAATTCCGTTAAAATCCATTTAATTTCCGTTAAAATCTATTTTTTTATTTTCAAATTTCAAAATTTGAATTTCAGCGCCATTTTTCCGTTAAACTGTTAAAATCCGTTTAATTTCATTAAACTCCATTTTTGCCCCTGGCCGTTTCAATCCGTTTTAATGGCCGTTTAAACGATTTAAACGGTAATGCCCCCAGTCTGTTTAACCATTAAAACGGCCTCCTTTAAACCTCGGTTTATCCCACCCCTTGGTAGACATTCATACCAAAAATCAGTTTGTTTGATGATTTTTAGCCGTTGATTTTAGTACTCAAAAAAATATGGTTGAATCCAATGGCCAGAATTATGCCTTAAAAACTACTTAAATCTAATGGCCGGTTTTTTTTTTGAGGCAACACAAGATTTATCCCAACTGCCATCTGGGCCCACTGACCGCATGGATGTTTGGCCCACACCTTGGTAGACATTAATACCAAAAATCAACTTGTTGGATAATTTTTAGCCATTGGTTTTAGTACTAAAATAATTGGTTGAATCCAACGACCAGAATCATGTCTTAGAAATTACTTAAATCTAATGGCTAGTGATTGGCAATCAGGGTGATTTTTGGTGTGTATATCCATTAAAGGGTGGGCTAAACATCCATGCGGTCAATCTCAGTGGGCCCAGATGGCAGTGGTAAGTAACAATCTATGCGGTCAATTCTTCTTCTTCGTCCTTTCTCTGTTCTGCTCTGTCTTGAGAAGATAACCGAAGAGTCTATAGAAGCCATTGATGTTCTTCCTCTATTTTTGAGAAATAAAGAGATGATGTTTCCGGCATGACTGTCATTTTCATGCGAATTTCGATGACAATACAACCTCTGTGTTTCTTCGTGAATCCTTACAGCCATTGAATATGATGAGGTCTGCGAGCTCTCTTTCTCAGAAAAGTCTCTTAAAACCTCTCGTACAAAGAGAAAAAGAAAGATTTGAATCGTTTTTCAGAGATCTGGCGAAGGGGGAGCCCAAGCGACAGCCCGTATCTTTCATCCTCTCTGAGATCGGGTTTTCTTGCAATTTGAATCATTTTCCGGTCATGGAGTGAGGAAAAAGAGAGAGAGAGAGTCGGTTCGTGCGGCCTGCATTGTAATTCAGCAAGTTTTTTAATGCGTTACAATGCATAGACTTACTTTAAGGAATGCAGAGCAACCGCGTTCATTTATAGTGGTCCCATTTTGCGGTGGGTAACCTAGCACCAAATTTTGTGGGGCCTACTGTAAATGAATGCATTTGCATCCAGTTATAGCATACCAAGCAGAGCCTATATATATATGGTTCACAATTTTTTCTCTCAGTTCTCTCCCCCTCCCCTCCTCTAATGTGGTCTTATCAACAGGATGTGGAAATGAAGCTATTATTTAATGGCTAGTATAACGGTCATTGTATTGACTAATAAACAATTTTATTAGAAAAAAAATTTAGCAACTTTTTCAACTAAAAAAAAATTATGAAATTGACCAACACGACCAACCCAATAGGATTGAAGTCAGGCTGAGAAATCTAGGCCCAACCTTGGGTTAGGTTGGGCTCAAGTTCACGGCCTTGATGGTAGGGTTGGGTTAGGGTTGACCCCAACCCGCCCGAGTTTCAGCCTTGGTGTGGGGTACGGCCTATTGAAAATGTGCTCTCCCAGTTTTCAATCTCTTCAAAACATTTCAATCTATAAGAGTTTGAGGAGTTTGAGTTTGGAAAGACAAACAAAGAGAAGAAAAAAAAATGTGGGCACAAATAAATCTTTTAGAAGAATATTTGTTAGGGGTGTGATAGGCATGAAATGGATCAAATGAAAGTAGCTTGTAATTCGGATCCGACTTTGAACATTTTGACCCACAAATCTGAATCGTAATGTATATGTGAAGATTCAGATCCAACCCATATCCATATATGGGTCAGATATACTATAATGTAGCTACTTATAGTAAAGATCCAAAGACCCTAACCCATATCCATCGGTTCTTGAAAGCACCGAGCTGGCATTACCGCTATCTTCTAGAAAAACTGTTAAAAAACGTCTTATTTCTGTTATTTTTTCATTTTTCGTTATTTTCCATTATAAATGTTATTGAAATTTTGAAATTCAAAATTTGAAGTTTGAATTTTGAGACTTGAGTTATAGCACCCATTTTTTCGTTATTTCCTTTTTTGCCCTTGTGTGATACAATCCGTTATAACGGAAAAAATGGTAACGCCCCCAGTCCGTTATATCGTTATAACAGCTAGCCCCTTTTAAACCTTACTTGAAAGTACAAAAATCTAATGGCTAGAGATTACTCATCAAGGTGATTTTTGGTGTATATATTAATATCTACTGAGAGATGGGCCAATGCATATGGTCAGTGAGTTCATAGGGCAAAGTCGGGCAGACGTGAGTAACAAAAATTACGCTACCTGAAGCCAAAAAGGGTACACCCAACATGGCAGCTCAAATGGTTGGTGTGTATCCACCTCTTTCAAGAGGTCGTGGGGTCAAACCTACACATGTAGATTTCCTCCTCTGAGTAGTGTGCCAGGAGTAGAAATCTCCTTGACCGGCTTGACCGGGTTCAGGTTTCACCTGACTTCATCTCAGGCCCCACAATGGTAACTACAAAAAAAAAAAAAAAAAAAAAGCCAAAATGCGTTAGGTCTAATTTATTACATCTGTTTTTCCTTTAGATTTATATTGAAAGTTTGTAAAACATGGGCATTTGGCAAGGAGTAAAACTTTGAGTACTGGGCCCTGGCGATGACAGGGCTGCAGTCCTCGGCACATGGATTTTGTACGGTCGAACCACCTCGGCCTCACCACACATGTACCCAGGCCACATGGAGCCCTCTTTTAGTCACACTAACCTTCTTAATGTTTGGCGGCTTTGGCCCACTTCTTAGTGGACCCATACACCAGAAATTAATTTGATTGGTGATTTCTAGCAGTATATTTAGCAACAAAAAAAACCTCAAGGTCATATGTGACCCCATTAAAATGCTCAAATCCAACAGCTAAAAATCACCAATTAAAATGATTTTTGGTGTATAGTTTCGCTAGCGAACCAAACATGCATGGATCTATGGACCCAAAAGAGTGTCCCTCGGTCATTTCTCGAGGGAGATTTCAAAGACCGGGCAGCAAACACGGGGCTCCCAATGCCATGGATTAGAGGAGTGGTTTTGCCCTTCTGGTCCCTCAGTTTTGTTCTATCTTCTATCGCTTGCCATGCCTAATTGGTATCTCAGATGGGGAAGTATTGGACAGCCAGCAGCCTTTAGTGCTTATCTCGGCGGACCAGGACCAAAGAACCTGCTTGTGGGTAGCCCGCCCAGCGGTGGGACCAAATCATTGTCCCGTGTTTCCGAGAGGTCGCTAAGAATTTTTTTAGTAAAATCTCTAATACCACAAAAGTGGAGCCCGAGTTTGGTGTCCCATGGGACTTCTAAGTATGCCACGTGGAGCACTCTTTAGGGCCCACTGAACTTATGGATGTTTGGTCCACCACTCAATGGATCTACACATAAAAAATAGATCATCGAAAATAGATTTACTCGATGGTTTCTAGTGGTTGAATTTGAACACTTTAATTGCGTGATTCTATTCGTTGGAGCAAACATCCCTAAGGTCAGCAGGCCCTAAAGGTGCTTCACGTCGTATTTTTGGGACCCCAAGGACAGCAAATATCTTCTCCATGAAAGTGGGAAGTATTTATGATGTAGAACTCCATATCAAAATTTTGATGCAGGAAGTCCCAAAAATTGACAGGTAGTATACTCTTTCGGGCCCACTAGCCCCTTGAATGTTTGACACGTACATTGGTGGACCTACACACCGAAAAATCATCATGATTGGTGATTTCTAACCATTGGATTTGAACACTTTTTCATCGTGGGCTTGGAACAACCATAGACCTTTCCGGAAGCCCATGATGTAATAGTGCCCGAATCCTATGGATAGAAATCATCAATCATGATGTTTTTGGCGTTTTGGAAGGGGGGACTTCAAACCAAGGTTTAAAAGGGGTCATTATAATGGTATAACGGACTGGTGACGCTATAACAGAAGATAACGGAAATAACGGTTGTTATTTTTGTTATAACAGACAAATAACAGTACATAACGTCATGGTTTAAAAAACAGCCGTTATAACAAAAATAACTGCCGTTAAACGGATTCGGACCTTCCCCATTACGTTACATACCGTTAAAACGACCAAAAAATAATGGCCGTTATTTTTCTGTTATAATGAAAATAACAACTGTTATTTTCTGGAAAAAATGTGAAAAAAGGTCCGTTTATTTTTGTTATTTTTCCATTATATTTAATTATTTTTTTCATTATTTTTTGTTTTTAAAAATTTCAGCACCATTTTTTCTGTTATTCCCCTTTATTTTCCGTTTTTGCCCCTGAGCGTTACAATTTGTTATAACAGAAAAAATGGTAACGTCCCCAGTCCGTTATACCGTTATAACGGCCCCTTTTAAACCTTGCTTAACATACGGGGGAGGTCCAAATCCCTTAACGGTCGTTTTTTAAACCATGCTTCAAACTTTGAAGTCCCCCGGGGCCATCAAACGCGGGCTCCTGTGCACCGTGGGTCCGTGACAACATCCATGGACCGCGGAATGGGTGACTGACCACTATTCCCATTTTAAAGCCCACGTGAAGTCTGCCTTTTATCTTCCCACGAGCTTACATACTGATAAAACAAAGCAAAAAACCGTCCCACGAGCTTCTCGTCTATAAAAGCCATATAAGATATATATATGCAGATCCTAGTTTCCCCTCTCCCATAACTCTCCGATTAGAAGAATAAAAGAAGGAAAATGGCCGTCGGGGACTTGCAGGATCCGCTGCTCCACGGGGAACCCGAACCCGATATCGATGAGATCACGACTTGTGGTCTATTCATGAAGGAAGCCATGAGAGAGAACAAGAAGCTATGGTACTTGGCGGGTCCTGCGATCTTCACTTCAATCGCCCAGTACTCGCTAGGAGCGGTGACGCAAGTGTTTGCAGGGCACCTCACAACGCTCGAGCTCGATGCTGTATCCACCGAGAACATGGTCATCGCCGGCCTCGCTTTCGGAATCATGGTACTACTTTAACCCTCTCTAATCCAATTTTGAATTAATACAAGATTTACTCCTTACCCCCTTAAACCCCAGGAGAACTTTGCTGCTTGACCACAATATGAGGCAGGCCTCGGGTTGTGCCTCAGTCCGGGCCATGGTCGGGGGTTTGGACCGGTCAATTTTAAAAAAAACTAGTAACACCCCCCTGACTTTTTGAAAGTAATTTGTAATACCCCCTTATACTTTCAAATTTCATAGATGCATTAACAGGCGCACGATGCATGTCACATTTTAATGTTAGTCAAATGATGATTAAACTAGGTCAAGGGGGGTAATCCTGAATTTTGAAAGTATAAGGGGTATTACAAGTTACTTTCAAATTTCAGGGGTGTATTACTAAAATACCCAAATTATTTTTTGAAAAGAATGTAAAATAGCAGGAAATCTCTTTATTATGGCCTTGTAGAGATTAATTCGTAATCAAATGAAATTTTAATTTACAGTTAGGAATGGGTAGTGCACTAGAAACATTGTGCGGACAAGCATTCGGAGCGAAGCAGCTACACATGTTGGGCGTGTACATGCAGCGTTCATGGATCATCCTCAACGTGATGTGCATCATCCTACTACCGATCTACATTTGGGCGACACCGATCTTGACAGTCTTTGGGCAAAACAAAGAGATTGCCGAGCTCGCGGGGAAATTCTCGCTCTACATGATCCCTCAATTATTCGCATATGGGTTCAATTTCCCAATACAAAAGTTCTTACAGGCACAGAGCAAGGTCATGACCATGGCATGGGTGTCCGCAGCCGCACTTTTGCTTCATGTTTTCTTGTGTTGGCTTCTTATAGTGAAATTGCAACTCGGGTTGCCGGGTGCAGCAGCCGCTCTCAATATATCTTGGTGGGTTGTGGTGTTGGGTCAGTTGGCTTATATTTTTATGGGCTACTGTCCTGGTGCTTGGACGGGTTTCAGTTCGAGTGCGTTCCGGGACTTGGGTGCATTTGCTCGGCTCTCTGTTGCTTCAGCCATCATGATGTGGTACGAGGAACACCCTTCCCCTATCATCTGTTTCTCTCTCTTTCATCTCTTTTATTATGGTTCGAAGTCTGGGCCGATCCTGCTCTGGGTCGGCCGATCTGGATTGATCCAAAAATGGATCATCTCGACCCGAGATCACTGTTTCCCAAAGGAGTCCCATTTTGTCTCGGGCGAGATGGGCCGATCCTGTTCTGGATCGGAGCCCACCGATCTGGCCTCCATCCCGAGATTTTGAATCATGCAGTTTTATATGGATGAGTCAATTTGTCTATTACTCTTAGGCTGCACACTCTTAGAGACCAATGACTACATGGATGTTTGGCCATCCCTAGGTAGACCTATATACCAAATTAACCCAATTGGTGGTTTATAACAGTTAGAATTTTTTTTTCTTTTTCACCGTGGGATTCAGGCATTATCTTAGATTATTTATATCCAACATCTAGAAATCACCAATCAGGCTGATTTTTGGTCTTTAGGTCCACCTAGGGATAGGCCAAACATCCGTACAATCAATGGTCTCTAAGAGTGTTCCACGTGGTGATTTTAAGTGCTGCCCCCGGATGCCCGGAGCAAAAAATGCCAGAATCAACAAATTTCTATTTTGAACTTTTGGCTGGCTCAAGCCATTGCCATCCCTAATCCCGCCCAGCAAGGGCTGTTAATGGGCTCGGCCGGACCAACAGTTCTGGGTGAGCTTCCCACTTGGGTAGCAAAGTTTGGCATGTGAGCTAGATTTGGGCCTAGACTTTGGGCCTTATAAGTATCAATGAATCAGGCTGTGTCCGGGCTTTGATATCGGATGCAATTCAATTTGAGCCCAAGTCAGGCCCAGTTCAAGGTTTTATAGCAGGCCTGGCAAAGTGGGAACACCCAGGGCCGACTCTACCTTAAGGCCATTAAGGCGGTCGCCTAAGGCCCCTTGGTGAGAGAAGGCCCCCAGCCCAGGTCCCACTAACCACAGAGATTTTTAGCCCACCTCTTATCGGTTATACAAAACAAAAATCAACCTGATTGATTGTCTCTAGCCATATATTTTAGTACTTTTTAGGACATGATTCTAGTCGTTGGATTCAAACATGTTTTTGGGTAGTAAATCCAATGGCTAGAAATCATCAATCAAGCTGAACTCCTAGGAATCGCCGCGTATACATGGTATATACTGTATATGTCCTCATAGGGTGAGGGCCGGGTGACACATATTTGATCAATCCTATACGATGTATATGATTTAACGTGTTCTTTTCTTAATCCCGCAGCCTTGAATTCTGGTATTACATGCTCCTCGTCGTGTTGGCGGGCCGCCTGAGAAACGCTCAGATTGCGGTAGCTTCCATATCCATCTGGTAAACTTCTCAAACATGTCTGCTGTGTATTGCTTCATGTTTGTGTGTTTGATCCAACCCATTACCATAGCTTCCATAATATTATTGTTTCTGTTCTTCCATGGCAGCACCAACCTGAACGGATGGGAGATCATGATATTCCTAGGATTCAATGCAGCAATCAGGTAATTAATCACCCCCCGGCCCCCGGGTTCCCCGTCATTTACTGATGATGAAGATGATGACACATTGACACCCACCATATAAATTGATTAATCATAGAAAATATGGTTAATAAAAGAACTAAATTGATGATCAATGATGATGGATCACGGTCATAATCAACTCAATTGGATGATCATAACCATTCGATGTATCACAGATTCTCTTAGATCGAATCGATAAATCCCATTTCATAGTTGATCAATATTAACATTTCTTTTGTTACAGTGTGAGGATCTCAAATGAGCTTGGAGCAGGGAGGCCAAGGGCAGCCAAATTCTCTATACTAGTGGTGGTGCTATCTTCAGCATTGATCGGTGTAGCATTCTTTGTCCTTGTCTTGGCTCTGAGGAATGTGTATGCTATCCCCTTTACGAACAGTCGAGAGGTTGCCGATGCCGTCTCTGAGCTCGCTGTCATCTTCGCCTTCACATTGTTACTCAACAGTGTTCAGCCTGTTCTAACAGGTTATAGGCTATGAAAACTATTTTACTTTAAAATGTCGTTTTTACGGAAAATTTCAATTATTCACATTTTCTGGTTGCATGCAGGTGTGGCTGTGGGAGCCGGTTGGCAGTGGCTGGTTGCTTATGTCAACGTGGGATGTTATTACATTGTCGGTCTCCCGCTCGGGTTCATGCTCGGCTCTCTCCTGAACATGGGAGTACAGGTGATCTTTCACCTCCACTGCTATTTCTCTTTCACTTCTTCACTAATTATGAAATCTATATGTCCCGACGCACATTTTAAATGGTATCTGCAGTCGCAATATAAATAAATATTAGGCTAATATCGACGATATCTTATGTTAAATGTAACATATCGGTCATACATAATTGAAGTCTTATACGCATGCAAGGTGAGAATTGGTATATAGACCACCCATACTCTCAATAAATACAGATGACATACATCGATTAATTCGAATTTCGGATTAAATAAATGGGCCATAGCAAGAACTTGCTTGATTAGATGATGTTAACAACGGTTTTAAGTGGTTCGTTACGGTGTAACGGTCCAATAACCTTACCACATCTCGTCAAAAAAGGTCAAAATATTAGTATTTTACTATTATTTTAGAAAAAAAATTGATGGCTGTAAAGAATGATTATAAAAATAACGCGATTACGGTTATTCTGGTTTTTCGGTAAAAAAAAATGTTATAATGGGAAATAACATAATGGGGTTGGAGTATTACCGTTGTAACGACCGTTTTTTAAACCAAGATGTTAACAATCAGATTATTGGTATCTAAGTTTATACAAACATCCTGTTTATTTGCAAAAAAATGTTAATGGAGTGGATGGGCCCTTTTAAATGGCAGGGAATATGGACTGGGATGATCACTGGGGTGGGCTTGCAGACCTTGATTCTTGTAGGCATCACTCATAGTACAAACTGGAACAAAGAGGTCTCTCTCTCTCTCTCTCTCTCTCTCTCTCTCTCTCTCTCTCTCTCTCTCTCTCATATTTAAAGTTTTTCTCTTTCATCCTCTGTTACAGGCTAAGTTAGCAGACTCTCGGATAAGAAAATGGGGTGGATCTATTGATCCTCCAGTGGAAAGCATCAAGACTGTAATTAATTTCAACTTCAACACAACTTACTCTTATTGATGAAGTTTTGAACTTCATTTTGTTTATAATTTGTCTAACTAAGCTGTTTTTCTTTGTTGGTGGCAGAAAGGTGATTCTAAGAAGCGAGGAGATGTGGTTTAAGTGGTGTGATTCACCAAATCACAGTCATTGAATGAACACATCCGACCTTACACCGTCATCAGGGCTTTATAACACCTCGAGATTGCAAAAAGTTGCTTCCTTTCTTGATGAAGAGCAAATATTGGCGGTCTGTATATTATGATCTTGCAATGAGACGAAAATGGGTTTTGATTCTTGTGAAAATATAACTTTTTTCGAGCATTGGGAGGTTTGCTGGAATCGTTGTTGCAATTTTGAGAGATCAATGAAGTACCATTTGAGGTCCTCTATAAGTTTTTCATTGTTGGAGATGTAATTTTGCTTTTCGAATCAGGTTGGATCTCAAATCTGAAACCCCACCCCCTAATCCCATCTTTTAGAGTGTTTACATAGCATTTATAGTAAGATTTGATCAGATCCAAGAACACGATCCAACTGGGATTCTGAACCCGACCAAGACCCTAGTCAAATAAAATGCAAAAAACACAAAACTTGCTACAATAGGTATAGATTGCTAATGGATATTGGGAATGACCCGCACCGTTTAATTCCCTCTGGTTTAATATCATTCGTTGTTAATAATGTACAATTTCTAACTACTCCCAAACACTGGATTTCTAATTCCAGGAATTAAGATTTTAAATAATCGCAATTTCTAGATTTGCAATTTTCAATTCCAACATCCCCAACCTCCCAACTTAAGAAACTCAAGCTGACAAGAACTAGATCAAGGCTATGAATATAGAAAATTGCAACACTCCACAGAAAAAGAGCAACAGACCGACCCAATCCCATACAAGTTAGTTTAAGAATGCAACCATTAAGCAATATAAATACATGAGCATTTGCGAAGGATCTAATAAAGCATCATTTAGACTATGACGAGGCCTTTTGTTAAGCAACCATTTATCCCAAAAGATCGACCTTTTTGTAAAAGGTGAAACAACTATGTATACCAATGGGTTGTCGGGCCAACACAACACATGCACAGAAACACACCATCCGCTAACACGCCCCCTCAACGGGAATATATTATCCTAGAGACTTATACCCGCAACCTCCCTGGTTTTAAGGCTTTGATTCCATGTTAAACAACCATTCACCTTAAAAGATAGACCTTTTTGGGGAAGACGTAACAACAATGTATATCAACAGGTCGCTGGGCCAACACAACACCTACGCGGAAACACACCATCCGCTAACACCTTCATCATTAAAGTGCTATCATCAACTCAAGGGTTGTTTAGGCCTGCATGAAGGCGTGTGAGCTTTAATTACCAAAATGTTTTTGTGAGAAATTGGAAAAAGTTTTCATGGAGCTACAGACAGAAGAAACTTTAACATATCACACTCTACCCAAAGAAAGCAGTGCACGAGCATAATTAGGTTTCTTGAGGGATACACACAGACAAGTCAATCATTTTATTGGTTAAGATTATGTTGATGATATAATAAAATCTATCAACAACAATTCTGCAATTAGAGCAAAGTTAACTTGTGAAGAATTTTCAAAATGGAAGATTTGAGATCAAAATCTAATTTCACTTGCTAAGATCCAACTTGGTATTTCCATGAGGATCTACCATGATTGAATATGAAGTTCTTCATCCCCAATCACTGAAATCATCTGTTTATCAACAACAAATTTTAACTGTAGACATCCCATTTTGGCACGATCTTTTAACTTGGCAATCGATAGTCTTGATCTTCTTCTCTATTGGTCAATAGATTACTTAGTTAATCTCAATCCTTATGATATTTTTAACCAATCATAAAATCCTATTTAGAATCATCGACCACCCTTAGATAACAATTCTATAACCCAAAACCATCATTAGAAAGCCCATCTTAAGTTATGAGAATTTAGTCAAAGGTTTGACTTTTGTTGATAAATGATTAAAAAATGACTGTATCTTTTATTTTACCTTTAGGGTCTGTTTGGCAACCAGCCACGGATTTGGAATTGAAAATATAATTCTAGGATTTGTGATTTCTAAGAATTTGAGCTCAAAGAATTGAAATTTCTTGTGTTTGGTTGCGCCGGAGAAATTACGTGGAATTCCCAATGAATTCTAATTTTAACTGTTTGGACATCTAACAGAATTGAAATTTCTATCCATCTACATAGAGAAATATAATCTCATGAACTTTGTGTTATAACGACTGCTTTTTTTTGTCATTTGTCAATTAAATGTTATAGATTCTAATTTAAAGAAAAAATTTAAAAATAATAATTAAATTATTTTGATAATTTTTTGACTATGATTAACCTGTGTCAAAATATCGATGGCTAAAGCCTAAGTGGCACACGAGGCAACAAATACAGATGTCCGTCATCAACACTACTGATGGACCACATTCTAAGTGCGCCATGTGGCACATTATAAAAGATAATAGACCATAGTGATGTTTATCCCATCCCTAGGCCGACCTACATACTAAAAATCAAGTTGTTTAGTTATTTCTAACCTTTAGATTTGGGTACCCCAAATAATGCTAGATATCTCATAGTTAAAAATCAACTCATAAAAGACATGAATCCAATGGTTATAAATCACTAATACTGTATGGATACCAACATACTAAAAATAAGGTTGGTTGGTTATTTATAAGCTTTGGATCTTCATACGCCAACTAATTGTATATATCCAACGGTTAAAAATCAACCCATAAAAGACACCAATCCAACGGTTAGATACATCCCTAGGTGGACTTACAAACTAAAATCAGGCTGATTAGTTATCTCTCAACTTGGATCTTTGTACCCCCAACTAATGTTATATATCACACGGTTAAAAATCAACCCATAAAAGACATCAATCAAACGGTTACAAATTTGTAATCCGTTGATGATGGACTACAATGTGCCACGTGGCACATTAGTAGAGACCACGGAGCATATGGATGTGTGTCCCATCCGTAGATGGGCCTACATGCTAAAAATTAGGCTAATTACAAATTTCTAACCTTTGGATCTAAGTGCCCCAAATAATACTAGCTATCACACGGTTAAGAATCAACCAAAAAAATACACCACTCCAACAGTTTCAAATAACTAATCTTGTTGATTTTTTATTTATAGGTCCACCTAGGAATGAGTATGAGTTGGAGCCCGATAAAAATTCGATCTTTTGAATTTCTCCACCCGGAAATAGAATTCCAGGAATTAGAAGTTTCTTCTTCCCCCCTAAAACTTCTAATTCCGGGAAATTCACTGAATTGAAATATAATTCCTGGAATTCGGTCCTCCCAAATGCATAGATTTGGGATTCCAAGAATCACAAATCCAAATCCGACTCAATTCCAGGTTACCAAACAGACCCTTAGATTTGATCAAAATTAAAAGGTTTCACTAAAATCCAATGACTCGATTATAAGATCAATAGCATTTATTTGATTAATTTTTAAATGATCTCAATTTTTGACAGCTTGTGTAAATGAGATGTTCACCATTGAATACTTTAAAAGATCCTTCAAAATATATTTTTTTCTTGTCAATTTTGGACATAAAAAGAGTATTTTATCAATGATTAATCAAAACTTTAGATGTGTGATTTTAATGTGAATAGATGCACAAATGTTCATACATCATGACACACCTTATATGATTTTACTCAAGCTTATCTATCAAACTCATCAACTCATTGTTTTTTCATTTTACCCACATTTTTTTGTTTATTCTTCACGTATAAATTTTTTAAACCTTTTAACTTTTTTCCTAACAAATTAGAAAATATCTTAGGATGTCCATATAAGACACTCTCTTCTACTCTTTTACCTCTATGTGACCAAACTACCCTAAACATATACCCTTCACCTATAAATACTATCTCACTCCCTTTAAAAATCCATACTTTTAAGCGCTATCTTTACGCCTAAAGAAGCTCTTACAAAATAATTTATCTTTACGCCTAACCCGACCTGAATATTATCTTATAAAGCTCGGGTTGGGTAACCCCATTCGGACTTGGGTTCGATCACTCCTTAAACTTCGGGTTGGGTCAGCCCGACCTAACCCATCCTAACGGCCTGGCTTGCTGTCTATTTGAATGGCCTGGCTGACTGTTCTGATGCTGCCCTTCACCACATGGCTAACCGTTCTAAGCTATTGAACTGAACCTGGACTGATTTCATCCTGTGTGTTTTTTCTTTAGTTAGTATCATCTTTAATCTTTCATTTATCATCTATCATCTTCCTCTTCGTTCTGTAATCCAATAATGTTTTGCCCTATTCCCTTACCACCTCTTCTTCCATCCGCTAATCATCCTCCTCCTCGTCCTTATATGGAGTCTAAAAGATATTTTTTAGTTGCAATAATATTCTTCTATTCTCATTATCTTGTTTTCTCTTCTGATTTACATTTTAGCATCTACTAATAATTCCTTCGTGGGCTAGGTTTATCTTGTTGGGAATTCTCTTGTTTCTGAATTTTCTGTGGACAGGATTTTAACCCTTGTACTCATTTTTACAGAAGCTCTACTATTACATACATCCACACTTCCATTCTGTCTTCTTCATCAAGCTCATCTACCCAAATATATGGGTTGGATGGGCAATTTCTACGTTCAAATTATTATTTCTTGTCTGCATTCGAGTCTGAATGATCGATTTGCTTTGGTTTTACTTTCAACCTCCTTAGCTATTGGACAAATAGCTTTGGTGAAGTTGAAAATAAGAAGAAAATACGGTGATAATATAATTAAATATATCATTCTCCATTTTAGTCATTTAACACTCCTCATGTGTTCAGAAAAAAAAAATTGTATATTCAGTTAGTGTTAAGTGCTACACCGGTGATCTTCGGTTGTCTACTATTGAAGGTAACAATAATACTTTTATATATTTAATTTTTTTTTGTTAATTAATGATTTTTCTTCTTAGATGAAGCCATACCCTGAGACTCTCTCAGACTATAGCGAAGTGGAGCAGACGAGCGAAGTGGAGCAAAAGGAAGATTTATTGTTTTAGTTTTTATTTTTATTTTTTTTGTAATTAAATATCTGTTGGTTTTTAGTTTTGAAGACTGGGTATAATTCTTGACTGGAGGTTTAATCTTCATTTAGCAGACCATGATACACCATGTGATGGGTCGCAACCAAGAAGAGGTTGGGTTGCTCTTTGATACAGCCTTCTTTATCAAAATTTGATTCAGAAGTCTCTCAAATTGCAACGTAATAGACTAGTGCAGGCCCACTTTCCACTTCAATGTCTGGCCCACACTATGATGGACCTACACACGAAAATTCAGTGTCATTGGTGATTTCTAACCGTATGATTTGAGCACTTTTTCATCATGGGCTTTATGAACAGGCCTATGAGATGGTTCCAAGCCCATGATGAAAGAGTACTCAAATCAAATGGCTAAGAATCACTAATCACACTGATTTTTGGTGTGTGGGTTCACCAAGATGTGGGCCAAACAGTCATGGAGGCAGTGGGCCCGAAAGAGTCTACTACATGGCAAATTGAGGGACTTCTGCATCAAAATTTTGATACAGAAGTCGGTGTCAGAGATATTTCCCAAGAGGTTTGCTAGATCATTAATGATCTCGGGGGCAAACACCTTGGTAAGCCTCAAGCGTGTCGTCGCAACCAGGAGGTTTAATTGCTAGATCAATAATGATCTTCGGGGCATACACCTTGATAAGCCTCAAGCGCATCATATAATTCTTCATTTGGTTTTATAAAAGTACAAAATTCTTGGAAATATATAGGGATTTATGGCTGCAAGCTTCATTTCAACCCTTATCCATTGTTTGGTATGCTAAAAGATAAGAGATGGGGAATATGAATAAGGCCATGTTGCAAACCCCATCTTTTACTTTTCCATGAACAAAGGGATGGGATGCTTATCAGCGAAAATCCATCCCTTATTGCCGGAACTAGGTGGGCAATCCTTGACTTATCCGGGTGGGTTCCGTTTCTTTGGAATTTAGGTTAAAGGATAGGTTTGGGTTAACCTCTCAACAGCTCGACCCAGAATGGGGTTCAGCTACAAGTGTTAGGTTGAACAACCGGCCAACACTCTTGAACCCTGCCCTTTTTTGTTGCATTAGGGTTAAAGGTTTCTTTCGTGGACATTGGCCCACCTTGGTGAACCTACGTACACACTAAATAATGGCCTGATTGGTGATTTATGGCCATTGGATTTGAGTATTTTTTATTTTTTTTTTGGGTTGGAACTCATCCATAGTCCTGCTCTCATGAAGCATATAGTAAAGAAAATGAATCCAATGGTTAGAAATCACCAATCAGGCTGATTGTTAGTGTATAAATCCACCAAATGAAGTATGGATCTCAATCACTCACACCTGATTTTGGGAAATGCTTTGTAGGGGAGTGTCGAGGGGACCTATACATCTATATAACAAAACAGAGAAGTCACTTATCCCCCCTCTTATCGGCTTCACAAAGGATGACCGAGATCATATCACCCCAAATGGATGGTGGATCTAAGCCACTCACACCCGATTTTGGCAAACGCTTTGTCGAAGAGTGCCGTGGGCACGGGCCACCTACTAGTATAAAACATATCAAGGATAAAAAGGCCTCACGGGGTTTTCATATATGAAGCCTCCCATGAAGATTTTTTTGGCTACTAAATGTCGATAGGATGGGCCTCATGGGGTTTTCATTTTTATGCAATATAATAAATTCATTATATTTTTTGCTACTAAATGTCGAGTCTTCATGGGATTTTCATTTTAATGCAGTACAATAACTTCATTAATGAAACAATTTGATTCGAATGTAGAATTTTTCGAGTTCTGAATATTACTAGAGAATGACTCTTTTTTACTTGGGTTTACTTGCCGAGTTTAGTATATTACAGTGGGCTATGGACCATGATGTTGAATATCCTGAACCTTTTTGAATTTTTTTTCTTTTTCGTTTTTAGCGGACTGGAGCCAATGTTTAGTCCCCAAGTCTCCTTCTAACCGTATCCTCTCCCACTTTTGACTCTCTCTTCTAAGAGTATCCTTCCAAACGGTACATATCCTCCACGATTACAGCCCTCTCATCTCTCCATCAATAAAAAATAAGATAAACAGACTCTCTATCTCTCTCTCTCTCTCTCACACACATACAAATATTCTTTCAAATTTTATGATTAGGCGACAGACAGCAACAATGCGACCTCATGGGTTTATCCTTCTTGATGGAAACTTGCAGGTTTACCAAGAGAGCTAGAGGAATGTGTCGGAACAGAAGTCCTACGTTCTACTCTATGTCGGCAGCATAAGAAATTTGCTCCAAATAAAACAAGTGATGTTCGCAAATAAAACATGGTACCAATTGCAATGGAAAACTGACAATATTCTTTTCTCGTTGATTCTAAAAATAATTCACAATGGTACAATTGCAAGAGTATTAAGTAATCCATATTATTATATGGGTGTATCAGGTAGCGGTTCATCAAAAGCGTGTATGATAATTCAAGTGACCAATTAAATTGTCAGTCGTCATTTATAGTTTTCAGAGTTCTATAGATTAGCAATGAGCTTTCGGTTGCGGACTACAAGACGACACAAAAACTTTGTATCAGAGAATACACGGCTCTGGAATCTTGAGTAACAATTTTCATAGTATGAGAGATGCTGATCACAGTATGATCACGTGGAAAGACAACTTACCGTATGGATGTTTGGTCATAACTAAGTGGACTTATATACCACAAAATAGCCTGATTAGTGATTTTTAACCACTGGATTGTTGGAGTCTTTTTAGTGGATTATTTATAACCACGGGATTCGAGATTAGTTGGGGTACCAATATGCAAATGTTTGAAATCGGCTCCCACGCTTCTTTTATCATCACTTACTTCTCTATGAGTGTGCCACGTGGCTCATCTATGGTCGTCATCAAAGATTTACTCTGATTTTGGTATATAGGTTCGCCTAGGTATGGGCGGCGTGGGCCACATGTCCATCCGTACGTTCGGCAATAGTACATCAGAATTCTGCTAGAAACCCACCACAAACTGGAATCGAAACTGAAACCAGAACCCAAAAATTACCAGTTACCCACCAGTAACCCGATTCCTTTTTTTTTTTTAAATAATAATAAAAAAAAAAAAGTAAAATGGCACAATTAATACATTAAATCAAGATTTGGGCTGTCAATGGATAGTCGAAATTCGAGTCCAAATTTGAATTCGTATTCGAAAAATCAGATATTATCCAAATTTTCGGATATCGAATTTGGATAATTATTTTTTAATATTCGAATAGTTTTCGGATTAGGATTTGAATATTAATATATCCAATTCAATAATATCCAATCTGATATATTATTTAATAATTATATTAAATAAATAATAATTATAATTATTATATATAATTAATTATATCATATTTATCATACAAAATAATATATATATATATATATATATATATATATATATATATCAGATTTCAGATTAGATATTATCAAATATCCAATAAGTGAATCGGATTTGAATTCGAAGATTGATTGAGAATATCCGTTGACGACCCTAATCAAGATATATCTTCATTGGCTTCTTCAAGAAAAAATAATATAAATAATTTAATAAATAAATACTAAATAAATAAAGATTAATCAAGGCTCCTTGAACGAATGGAACAAGATCGACCCAAATAATATAAAACACCTTAATGGGGAAAAAACAAATCTAAGAAATAAAAGGATGTAATCGCAGAAATCGGCTCTGTGGACAAATGGAACAAGATCAACCCACTATCAGCGTAGGAAACAAAATATTGATGTAGGCTCAATCATAGCATCGCATGTCAAAGCCCATCTTTATCACCTTCTAAACATAAGAGGTCGTCAAATATTTCTCCAAATCTAGATTCGAATTCCAGTTTGAATTCCCAATAATCTCCCTGCGACACCTCCATTAATGCTGATATATCTCTTATCATATTAACCACTCCCACAATATTGCAACCATATCTCCCCTTCCCATCCAACATGGCAATAATACCCTTAGTGTTACTAACCCCAATGGTCTGGATTTAGTAGATTTGGCAGGTACTCAAGAAGGAAACCCAAGCCAAGGGTGTCACCATTCAAAGTACTCTCGTCTACCAAAGCCCACCCACCCAAGTTACACGTTCTTTCATGCTCTTCTTACAGAAGCCGACTCTCAACATGAACTAATTTGCTTCTCCCAAGTTAACAAACATCAACATTGGCATGAAGCAATAGCAAACGAACTGAATCAACTCTTGAAGAATGGCTCATGGTTCCTTGTTCCTTGGGATCCTTTCATGAACGTCGGCCGCTAGATGCAAGTGGGTCTTGCAGGTCAAAAGAGAGGCTTATGGTACAATAGAAAGCTATAAAGCGAGATTGGTTGCAAAGGGCTTCCACCAACAAGAGGGAGTCGACTACACAGCTGAGACATTTAGTCCTGTGGTGAAAGCAACAACTATCTGCAGTCTTGTTAATTGCAGTAAGCGATGGTTGGGTAACTCGACAACTGGATGTAAGTAATGCTTTTTCTCCATTGCCATCTCAATTAAGAAGTTTACATGACCCAACAATCGGGGTTCATTAATGATACCAAACTTCATCATGTTTGCAAACTCCTTCGATCCCTCAATGGATAGAAACAAGCTTTGCGGCCTAGGTTTCACTGATTAAGCTCATCTCTTCTACAAACTTCAATTTGTTGGGTCCAAGGTTGATAGTTCTATATTCATTTTCAACAATGAGAGTACAATCCTTTATGTTCTTATATATGTTGATGTTATAATCATATTGGAAATAACAGTGCGGCCATTGATAATGTCATTTCTACTCTTAGCTCTAAGTTTCCTTTGAAGGACCTAGGTACATTACATTACTTCTTGGGTATTGATGTGGTGCCCCATTCTACTGGTGTAATTCTGTCACAGCGCAGATACATTATTGATCTTCTCAATCTATCCAATTTGTAGGATGCCAAACCAGTTGACATGCTCATGGCATCATCTTCCAAGCTTAGCAAGACAGGTGGGTGACCCAATGGCTGATCCACATTCATATTGGAGCATTGTCGGTGCTCTTCAATGTCACCTTAACACGCCCAGTCTTGGCCTTCTCTATCAACAAGGTATGTTAGTTCATGCAAAATCCCACCACCAAGCATTGGAAAGCAGTCAAAAGAATCCTCCGCTACCTCAAGAAAACTATATCCGGTGGCATGGCCTTTTTCACTGCAAATCACCTTCACATGATATCCAAGCATTCACTATCCCAACAACTCCTGGGACACTGATGTGATACCAAATCTATCATGTTTACAGATAATGTAATTTTGAGCCGATCACATGACCAAGTTGTGCTGCACCATGGGATTTTGGTACTGAGTTTTTGAGTCCTACGGACCCGATATCCTTACCGTATGCAGACCTTGATGGCCCGGTCAACTCCCATACGTGTATGTGTTGGCCACTCTTTCTAGTTAAATAGAAAAGCCCTTTTGCCAGATAGAGGGCAACTGACAGAAATTTGCCATATGGAGAGAAGATGACGAGGACCAACAGGTGTACTACTTTGGCCCACAACCTAAGTTGCGATAACCGTCTTTCAACACTCCAGCAGACACATCTCCCTTTAAGCAACCAGCTCCAATTAGATGGGAATTAACAGACAAGAAACTCACAAGGGGCTGTAAAGTTTCTACCAGTTCTGTTTTACACTAAACAAAAGATCATTTCCTAATTCACGAATGGTGTAGCAGTTACAATAACCATCAGTAATTAAGAAGCATTAACCCTAAACAGACCTCAAAAAAAGAAATAATTCATCGTTGCTAGTTCAACTCCCTCTCAACAATACATTTACTACTAAATATCTCCTCACCCCAATCTGCCATTGGATTACATGCCCAACTCAAAGCTACTGCACTTTTCATTAACAAAAGACACTAATTGATTACGAGATGCCACTGTCAACGTATTCTTACTTCAGGCTCCATGCTCAGCATGTGAATTGCTTACAAGTTGATATAGAATCAAACTGGAGTACAACTTAAAATACACCCAAAACTGAAATTAGACGGAAAAAAAAAAAAACTTCCAAGAAAATGAACTGTTTTTTCTCTCTTTCAAAATCTTGCCTGCAATTAACCAACCACGCATGCCCCCTTCAAAGAGATCTAAAACCTTAGGAGTTCATCGCCTTCGCATTCCACGTCCACGGCCACGGAAACCTGCCCCACCACGCCCTCGACCCATGGCACTTGCAGCAGCCTCTCCTTGTGCACTCTCTGACTGCATTATCAATATGAACAGGAACCATAAACAACTGACCTTCACAAAAATCTAGACATCTCAACACAAATGAGGTGCTTGGCACATTAAAAAGTACAAAGAATGATGTCTCGGAAAATATTCAGCAGTATGAATTTAGGGCAACCTTGGAAGCATTGATATTCTGACTGGTGTAATATTATTTTGACGGAGCACAATTCAAACATATAAAACTAAACATGATTCTTCATGGTCATCACTTGGCTCAAAATTTAAATTACCTTAGGGTTTTTCACCGTCTCATCTACACTTAGAATAAGGCAAGCTGCCTCTGTTGCCGCATTTATAGCATTAATCTGTGATAGATAAATTCCATAGTCAAAACCAACACTTAAGTGCCAACAGTGAAAAATGTTAACGCTAAATCAAGCAACAAAATGTGAGAGCAAGGAATACCTTCACCACTGCAGGCTCCCATACAAAGTTAGCAAATGAATCCGCAATTCCACCAGTGTTGATATCCACCCCATAAAGGGCACCCTCACCTGTGATAACCTTACAGATATCAGCAAAAGCAGATATTTACCAACAAAGAGAGAGCCCAAGTAGGAACCACCAGAAACTGACCCAATGATCATAACCATCTGAACCATTGCATCCCGATAGACAACCAGAAAAGAAAAATAATATGGCACCCAGTCCTGAAATTTCTGGATTAGATGGTTACAATCATCTATCAGGTTGATTTGATCTTGTGGGTGGGAATCATCAAATAGTGGGTCCCATCCCTAGAAATAGAAAGAAGAAGCTAACCAGATGGAAGTGCATGTTTCTGCCTGAGTTTGTTCAATACGTCAGTTGCATCGAACCCAGCATTGTCACAGAGCTGCCTTGGAATAACCTACAAAAAGTGCAAAAAACAAGAAACGACCATCAATGCAATAATAGACCAACTTCAGGAGGCAGGTCATCAAAAACAATTGTTGGCTTGGCTTGCTTGATATGCCTGCCTTTTTCTAACGAACATCAAATATTTTAAGCTTCCTTCGGTGAAACAGTAAGAACCTTTAACCGAGGCATAAAGCACGCATATCAGAAAAGTCCCTTTTATGGCAAGAGAGATGCCGTTTTAATTCCCACATAAAAAATGCTGTAATCAATAGTTAATCCAAAGGGATGACCAATAGTGACTATAACATGTGCATACATGCAAGAAAATGGGATCAGCCAACGTGCTCATCATAAAAGATATTCTATTCCAAAACCTGATTCAGCTTATAGATGATTTTACCCATCTACGCTGTACACCTTTTGGACAATTTGCCATAATTTTTTCTGAGCATGTGAAAGAAACAAAACATCAAATAGTTACAATCATCTGATCAATCTTTGGCATAAAATATCTCCTAGGTGGGACTATTGAATGATGTCTCCCACTACTGTACATCCGTGGCATTACTGTTCTATAAGAGGAGTGTCTTAGATATTTGCAAACCCAAGTAGGTTCTCACCATAAGTTCACTGAATATTATTAGCTGGGTTTTATTAAAATTAAAGGCAACCTATATGGCTGCATAAGCTGGGGTTGAACCCTCGACCTCATGGTTGTCGTGCAGCATGTCAATCAATACACTGATTAGTTTATAGCCAATGTCAATCACCACTCTTTGTGAATGAGTCGGTTAATAGCTGGTGTCTGCATCAGGTACTATCATCATATTCATGTGATATTGGCATTGAATTGATAAGATACTTTTTAAAATACCCCTATGTGCATATGCTGCAGTGTTGAAGTTATTTCATTTTACAGAAGACGTTTTCCTAAGGATCCCCCAAAAAAAAAATTAATTAAATATAGCAAATCCACTTCCAGTGTTACTTCAGAAACTCAGCTTTTCTACTTGTCAAAAGAAAAAAAAGGAAAAAGGGTAACTCTGCTCTGTTGCGTGACCTGGACGACACCAAAAGCACTTACGACTCGGTGGAGTTTGTCCTGATTTGTAGGAGTCCTCCCATTCATATGGAATTTGGTATGACTCAGCCGAGTAACTTGCATAAATGATTTGTGTTGACATCCAACAAACCTTTATGACTAGGCCGATTTGTAATAACTCAGACCAGTATTCAGACCAAGCGTCTTACCCATCAAAGTAAATAAAATGAGGATGCGCAGAACTTCTATTATTTCCACAAGTCAAACCACAAATGTTCAAAATTTTGACATGCCGTTAAGTGAGAGGTTCAAGTAACCAATGTCGAAGTCAACAAGGCCAGACAGAACTTAAGCAGAGTAAGCAGTATCAAAAATCAAAATGAAAGCTCAGACGGCTGGTGAAGAAAACCAAATACATAAAAGGAAATCATGGCCGACCAAGAAGAAAAAGAGCATTAGAACACCACAATGCATACCTCAAGTGCTTTCGCATATGAGTTTATAAAAAGCTGAGACTTCCCAGCTATGGTCCTTGCATGCTGCCTCAAGTACCGACTTATTTCCATCTGCCATATGAATAAAAATTTGAAGTCTATCTTAAAGCATCATCTTCAAGATATATTACTGAATCAAGTTCCTCATTAAGTGGTGATAAGTTGCATACATCTATGGCACCACCACCAGCAACAACAGTTGAGTTCTTTAGAGCCCTTCTGACTATCATAATGGCGTCATGCAGACTCCGCTCAGCTTCCTCAATGAACTGAAACAAACACAAAAGTGAACTTCATGATTGACTTCTAAATGCTAAATGAGCATTTAAAGCGCATTAAACTGTTGTAAGTATTGACACACCTGATCAGCTCCACCACGAAGAACAATAGTTGCTGTCTGACCTGATGGACAACCACTGAATATGTTAAAGCGCTCGTTTCCAACTTGCCTTTCCTCAAAAAGCTCACAGGACCCAAGAACCTTCACAACATCAAACTCTCCCATTTTAGATAAAAAGAAATCAGAGAAAACAAGGTGCTCAGTATCATTGACAGCAGCTGGCTAACTGCCCATGCTGTCCTGTCAAAAGCTCAAGAAAGATGCATCAATTATGTAATCTAAAAACCTATTTTCCAAAAAATATTGTTAAGTTGAAGAGCGGACATAGGAGAAACCTCATCAATAACGTTGTTGACAGACGTCTGTACAGTTCCCCCAGTCGCAGCAGCAACCCGATGCAAATCCTCTTCAGTTACACGACCAGCACAGAAAATATCTCTGTCTGCAAAATACTGCACAAAAACCAACCAGAAGATGGATTGTGCATACAACTTGTATGGAACCATTTTTGTAGCATATTGGAAATCTCGTTCTCTGGAAATTTTCTCGAAAAAGTATATTCTTTGGGATATTTTAAACTTTTCTTATCAAAATTGTGTAGGTAAGATATCTATTAATTTTATGTTAAAGTAACCATGATAATCTCACAGTTTCAGTAAAAAATCAAGTTCTTGCGAGATATCCAACTTCTAGTGAGAATTAAAGTTTTCATCACTCTTTTTACATCTCTATAAATGATACCAAAGATTTCCAACATAAATATATATTTATATAGATCCCAGAGAAAGTACCTGTGTTGCTAGGTCACCAATAGCCAGTCGTGAAAGTACGATTTTAGCCCCACTCTGGACACATTTGTCCAATTTGTCATAGATAATATTCCATTCGGCGTCAACAATTGATTGATACTGCAACGGATCAGAAAGTCTGCAAACGGGAAAAAATAATTCAGCACAGTTAGGTAGAAGCACTGTGTCAGATCAAATGAAGAACAGAAGGATCGAGTAACTCCCACCTTATCTCTGCATTTTCTTTCTCTGACTTCAGTTCTAGTTCAATGTTCAGTAAGAGTATCTTTGGATTCAAAAACTTCTTTGGTTGCTGCTCAAATCCAGCATAAGAAAATGTCTTCTTAAAGGCAACGCCATTAACAAGAAAAGAGTCCCGCATGTTACCCCCTGGAACCTACAATGCAACCCAAACTCTCAGCTTAGGTCAACTTCTAAAACTTCTTTTGAGTCAATAACAAAATACCAACAAGTGGACAAAGAACTAAAAAAAGCATTCCAAGAAGAATCTGGCATCAAAACAATGAACTTGAAGATGTAGAAACTCGACCCTGCCCAGAGATGAGCTGAAGTAAGTCAGCTCAAAAAATTGATTTGAGTCTCCATTAAGAGATATACAACAAGAATAAAAAAACATCTAATAAATATCATAAGATAGAAAAAGAACATAAAATCAAGAAAACTAATCATTACATCGGGAAAAAAAGAAGGTAAAATAGAGTCAAAAAAAGAAACTAAACAAAGTTGATATTCTTAGTCCTGCCTAGTTACCCCCTTAAAGATGTTAGATCAAATAGAAATGGAAATGGCCAATGCTACACAAGATTTTTCAGAAAAAACTTAACACAAGATTGTTCCGGAAAACTGCTTTTTTTTTATAAGTCCGGAAAACTTCTTTTCATAACTGTGAATTAGAAAAACTTCATGCTGAGCTCTAATCTTTGTTTAATCATCCTGGCGTGGACAACACTAGGGAAAATGTGTTTTAGGCAATACCCTAAAACAACCATGGACAACCACTTAAAGCCATTGGAGCTAAATTAAATTCTTTTTGAGTTTATGCTTTTCAACTAAAGCCCTAGAAAGAGTCAATCAAGCCTTGAGTCGAAATGAATTTTCATGTCTTTCCTAGAGTTATTGAGTCTGAATAAATCTTAGTTACAATTGAGTTTCTCGTCAAGTCAATTCCATCAGTTTTTGTACAATTTAGACAAGCACTCCCACTTTGGTAGAAAATAAAATTAGTAAAGGGACAAAAAGGATTATAAAACGTCAATGAGAAATGACAAGTCAGAAACACAGAATTGCCACTGGACAGGAGGGATAAATTTCCCAGAGGTATACAAAGTTCACTAGAACCAACCACCCAGTTTGCTGGTAGTGCAGGTAAACCTCACATCCAAGAATTAAAGTAAAGCTCTTCCACCAGCAAATAGGTGTTATTAGTAACAGTTCCTGAAGACTAATAGAATATTGTCCAATCAGTCCAACAGATTAAGTTTAGCATCTAGAAAAGGCCAAAGATATCTGCACAATGCATCAATGCACAAACACGGGACATTTTTTTATATCACAAGAACACTAAAGTTGAACAGAGCATTACCAATCAAAAAAAAAAGTTGAACAGAGCATGTTCGTCTCAAGCAAAGAGTTTGTCAACAACAGTACACTTATATGCATGCAGTATGCACATGCACACGGAAAAAAACACCAGACAATGCACACAATCAGACAGTAGTATATGCTTAAGACTGACAAATACACACATCCCTTAATGGAAGACACACATGCCAACTCAAACAAAACACTTGAGCAGGAATTGGCATGCTTAAACCAGGTGTTATCTAGTAGACGACACCGGGAAACAAAGAGAAGATGTGTTAGCATCATAAATAGCTCTGGATGAGTCCAAAACCCAGGAACCACAAGCGCATGTGCTCCTACCCACCCAGACAGTTTATGTGGCCACCCCCAACACGCAAAGGAACAGAAACCCTCAAGACAGCGAATGAGTCACCTTTAAATTATTGAAAAAGGAGAAGGCAGACAGAGACTGAAGCCCGGGTTCCACCCATCAAGGGTATCATATCATGTCATGCTTTAGTACTTCCACACAAGAAAATCCTTGTCCCACATACATTTCCATATCCAACAACTCAGCATCCCTAGAACCAGTTTAGACCCTCAAATCCCCATGATTTCAGTTCATTTGAAATTAAACAGCATTTTATTGTTTAGGTGAACCTGATTCTCTAGGCAACTTCACGATGGAACAGATAATTTAAGAGGAAAAGGTCTACCTTCTTTATCCCAATTAAATTTAGTCTATCCTCACTGCCAATTGAAATGACAGCGTCCACAACCATAGATGCAAAAAACTCCTTTTCTCCACCAATGAGCTTTGAAGAGAGTGTTGTAGCAGCACATTTCGCCAATAAGCTCTTCTTTTCTTCCAGACTTTTCCCCTCTATGCTCACAGCAAGCTCTTTGATTTTGTTGATAGCCTGAAACATGAGTTGCAAAGTTCATGATTCGTAGCACAATTCAGCATCAAATCATAACCAAATGAAACAAAGAAGTATAAAGTATATACCAAAAAACTTGCGGTCCTATAACTCCGTATGAGATTCTGAGGGTGCACCCCATCCTCGATGAAAGGTTTAGCCTCCTTTAGAAACTCTCCCGCAAAAAGCACCACACTAGTGGTTCCATCACCAACCTGGGCACAAACACAAGAAAGGCTGAAACTTCCAGAAGGCATCCCCAGATATTGCCCCTCTGAGTCTGAGCAGGTCAATGTAGAAATAACCAAGGAGATTATGATAAAAGGGGAAAAAATAGAGATATAAACTGTGTGAGATCCACATGCAAATTCTTTGACATATCAATGCTCCCAAACCAACTTTGTACCATTTATTCTCTAATACAAGTTAGGGGAACACATTTGTTCTCAAAATATATATAAGCAAGAGAAGAAAAAAAAGTTCTAGGGACATCATTGATCCGCATGACCAACAACAGAACAGTAAATTAACATTTAAAACCAACAAAATTAAGGTGGTGTCTGGTTGTGGGTTTCAAGTAGTGGGGCGCTGATTTAAACCACGGATAATCGGGGTTTTGCTACAGACTTGATATTAGAGAGTTGGATAGCGTGTGATTATATGCCCCCCTCCTATAAGCTCACTGAGTGCTTTTTTTCTTTCTTTTTATCGCAATCCAGTCCTAGTTAAATCAAACAGAAAGTTGATTTTCACAACACCACTAATACACAGGGATCGCTCTTGCCAGAGAACACGATATAAAAAACTAGGGCAACGAAAAACAATGGTAGTGAATGTGAAAGTGAATAAGAATAAACCTAACTGACGCTATTAACTATTAAGTGATCCATCAAATTTCAACGACTGGATCCATCTACAATCATTTCTCAGTAACTAACAATGGGAATTTAAAGAAAGAAAATTAGGGTTCCTTTTTTTTTACTTGGTGGGTTGTATACCTCGGAGTCTTGGGACTTGGCAATGTCGACGAGGATCTTGGCAGCGGGGTGGACGATGTCGAGGAGCTTCATGATGGTTGCGCCATCGTTGGAGATGGTGGTGTTTCCCTTGTCGTCGTGGATCAGCTTGTCCATCCCTCTGGGACCCAGTGTCGTCCGCACCACATCCGCCACCACTGTGCACGCATTGATGTTGCTAATTAGCTGCGCCTTCCCTTGCGATGTATCTGTCCCTTCCTTCAACAATATGATTTGAGGTTGCTGTTGTTTCCACAATAACAAATTCAAAGAGAGTTATATAGAGAAAGAGAGAAAAATCGGAAATGAATATTAGGGTTTTGTAGATAGAGTAGCTAATCTTCTACTTTTACAGGAAATGAGAGTGAGATAGAGATTACCATCATGGCCGCCATAGAAGGTGAATCTTGAGATCGAAGATTGGAAAGAAGAAATGTTAAAGGTTAGGGATTTCAGTTGCAGAGAGGTTGTTCTAGAGAAGCGAAGGGAGAGGTTTATTTGAGGTTTCTTAATAAAGGAGAGAGGGAGACAGAGAAACGAAGGCTCTAGGCTTGGCCCTGGGGTCCAACACCCAACTCCAATTTCTTCCAAGTCACCGAGGAGTAAAACTTCGCTGACCGGCCATAATAAGCCACGTGGCATATATTTAGAGGACATTGACCGTATGGATGTTTAGCCATTCTCTAGGTGTACCTACAAACTAAAAATCAACCTGATTAGTGATTTCGATTGGAGTCGTTTTCATGGGTTGATTATAACAGTGGGAATTTGAGCATTATTGACCATTACATGGGCTACAAGGATCCAAAGACTTGAAATCACTAATCAGGCTTATTTTTGGTTTGTAGGTCCACCTAGGGATTGGCCAAACATCCATAGGGTCAGGTCAGCGTCCTCTAAGAATTTGCACGTGGCTCATATTGTGGGCAGCCAGCGGTCTGGTCAGCGATGTTTTACTGATCACTAAGGAGTAGGGATGTAAATGGGCCTGGGCCTTGCTATTTTGTAATTTAAATAGGCCCGAGCCTAAATTCAGGCCCGAATCCACTAATGGTTACTGTTTTAACAGCCGTTAAAACAGTGTTATTTTAAACCATGGTCCTGACCATTACCAACCCTGGCGGATCATTGTGCTGGTCGTTTCAGTTTCTGTAATTTAGGGAGATGTACCTCAATACGAAGACATTAATCTATAATTGTGACAAAATCCAAGAAACGGAGGTGCATCGATCACAACTGCTCGCTACCCTCTATCAGAAATAACAGTGCTGTCCCTCATCTATCACTTGTCATCGGGACAGTAATTTAATATAATAGTACCATGTCTACCGCATCGACACCCTTCAGAAAAGCTCCCCAAAGAAACAAAAATACATCTAGGCCGTGTGATAAAACAAATATTGGTCGGGGCTCCAGTTACCGCCCAAAAATGACTGGCCGTGAGCCACGCTGTACACTCTTAGAGGACTCTGACCATATGGATGTTTGGCCAATACACCTAAGTGAACCTACAAAACAAAAATCAACCTGGTTAGTGATTTATATGCGTTGGATTGGACTTATTTCATGGGTTGAACTCAACTGTGGGAATTTGCCTAGAAATCGCTAATTAGGCTGATTTTTTGCTTTGAAGGTTCACATAGGGATTGGCCAAACATCCAAACTAGAAAATCATCAATTAATCAAGCTGATTTTTAATGTCTTTATCCACCAATCGGTGGGCTGAACATCCATACAGTCATTAGGCCCAAAAAATGATCTATGAAAGGCCGCCGCGAGAGTCCTCTGCATGGACTGCAATGGGACTACGGGAGTCCTCTGCATCTAAATTTTGTCCGTAGCTTTTGATTATCACGAATAGTTGTTAATTAAGATTTTCTACTATATATAGAGAAATTTTTAATATGGTATTAGTTAATTGGATCTAGGTCGACCTAGAGACCAAATATCAGAGAGATTAGCGATTTTTAACCGTAGGATTCGAGCACTATTTGTAGTATTCGCATCCAAGCTTACAAAGGCCGATTTTTAGTATATGTATCCTAAAGGTGAAGAACTTGTCACTCCCGTTCAAACTGGTAGTGGTGACCGACTGACCGGTGATCACAATGACAATTTCAGCGGATGAGATGATTCGAGCTGTCTGTTTATATTCTTTTTTGCACCTACATCGGTGATTGCGTAGCAGTATTGATGATGTGGAAGGAATTGCAGGAAAGATTGCTCTTTGTTACTTAACTTTTTAAGTTTTCTCATTAACATAGATCTCCTCATCTGGTGGGGTCCTGAGATATGGTTCCAGCGATCGGACGATCCCGAGTTGTATCTCTCGGATCACAGGGATTGTCAAAAAAAAACTGCTCGTTTTGAAATACGGAATTGAAATACGTCCAAATTAAAAACCCGCTCTTCTTCTCCTTGGGTCAAGCATTAGACGGTCAAGACTGAGAGATTCGTCATTTATGGTTTGGACCTTTTTGGAGGGATCGGAGAGGAGATGAAGGGAGATGCGGAGCCATTCGAGGTCTTATATTTGGTCGTGGGTGGAGTTAAAGTCTTGGAGAGACCCGGCTTTATCTTCAAAATTTGACATACCCCCCTCCCCCCACAATTTGAAAAAGCTGGCCAAGTCATGGGTATGTCAGCTTTTTCAAAATGTAGGGGGTATGTCAAATTTTGAAGATAACATGGGGGTACGTCAAATTCCATTATAGAATTGGTCTTCATCCGTACGTGGTCTCCTCACTAAGTATATGGTAATGGGCTTTTAGGCCCGGCCCTAATGGTCCTGGGCTCGACCTGCATTTATAGGCCCAATTGGAGGGTTTCGTTTACTTTACAACATTACCTTAGTCTCGGCCCAATCCTAAATTATCCGCCCGTTATATCAATACTGATATGTATGTCGGGCTTAGTCCAAATCCGGCCCATTAACACCCTACTCCTTACCCCTTAGCACTCAAATATGGTTTTTATGTTTTTGCTATCTCAGTCCCCGATCACACAGGATAATTGGCCCAAGACCGAGATCTTCATCCATACTCCTGACCCCATATCATCACTAAGGTCAAATATGGATCCAACAGGCAATGTTGGACTTTTTTTTTCCCGAATCGTTGCAAAAAGTTTTCAAGAGATTAGATGGCTATAAGTCCTTTACTGTATAACACTACGAATACTCAAAGTTATTTTTATCAAGGCTTCAATATCTAATTGGTGTAACTTCAACGGTATAGAAAATTGATAATAGTCGCAATGACCCTAGTCATCCAGATAAGGCTAGCAATAGTCGATTGTGTGGTTGTTCGTCTAGTGAGAAGCTAAAGAATGAGAAAGTTAAATACAACAAAGATCAGAAGCATGAAAGTATTAGTCTTTTAGCAGAAGCTAGTGAAGTATTGAAAAAAGATAGAGCTATATGCGAAGAATATCGCCGAATATGGGAGTATGAAAGGAACACTCTTGTGGCAGAGCTTTGTGCGGCACGTAAATCTGCGGAACTCTATTGGGCCTTTTGCATGAGTTTGATCGGTTAGGTGAAAAGGATGTATAAGCCAAGGTTTAAAGGAGGCCGTTTTAACGGTTAAACAGACTGGGGGCGTTATCGTTAAAACGAATTGAAACGGCCAGGGGCAAAAATGGAATTAAACGGATTTAACAGAAAAAATGGCGCTGAAATTCAAATTTTGAAATTTGAAAATTTTAAAAAAAAATAGAATTTAATGAAAATTTAACGGATTTTACAGCTGAATTTTTCACAATTTTTTTTAGAATATAACGGCTGTTTAAACGATTTGAACGGCCGTTAAAAAAAAAAAAAAAAACAGCCTTTAAATTCAAAAGCGTTAAAATGTGTTTAAACGATTTTAACGGAAATGGGCTTGGGGTGTTATCATTTAAATGGCCGTTTTTAAAACCATGGTATAAGCTAATATGGAAGTTGGTGCAAGTTCATTTATGTTACTGAACATTTTTTTTTAACCTTTTAAGAGTTTATAGATTATTATATTATGAATTGTTGGAAATAATTTGAATTATGCATAAAATGGTTCCATTTTGAAAAAACTTTGGTTAGATCGGGCTGGTCTGTAGGTTCCTTGCAAGCCATGTGCGTCGAGCAGACCGTGGGTTCCTGTAAGCACAGCTTATCTTTTTAGCCTAAAAACCTTCGATGTTTTTTTCTCTTTTATTAATTTAAAAACATTGTTGAGTGGAGGGACCCCCACACACCAAAATCATTTTGATAGATTATGTATAACCATTTGATTTGATACCGGAAAAATGCTCAAATCCAACTGCTAGAAATCACCCATGAAAAATGCTCAACTCCATTTTTTCATAAAATCAATAGCTTTGAGCAATTTTAATTTGTAATAAGCTATTCGGATGTGAGCATTTTTCACATGCAATATTCTAGCCGTTAAATTCTAGCATTTTTTTGGTATTTAAATCAAATGGATAGAAATCACCAATCATCCTTATGCATACGAAGTATTAGAGCGCACTATTTGTCAATCGTACAAGCAAAGTAACATGAACTTTGTACATGCTTTTGAATTTTGTAACGAGACCCGCACCCCTACAGGCCTCGGGACGGGCTTGGGGCTCTGGGCCTGGAACCTGGCCTGTCCGGACAGGCCAAATTGCCACCCTGAGTTATTGCATGGATGTTTGGCCCACTCCACGGTAGACCTACACCCCATAAATTAGCTCGACTGTAGTGATTTCTAGCATTTGGATTGGTATCCAAATAATGTTCAAATTCAAGGACTAGAAATACCCCATTAAAAATTGTTGTCATCCAACGGCTTGAAATTAGTGGATCGAAGGATTGCCACGTGGCATGACAATCCGAACATCAAAAAATTTCCGGGTATGGTCATGTTCAATAGGTCTGGAGGCATGTTCGAGGTCAAAACAAATGACGATCAGGCTTAGGGCTGTTAATGGGTCGGGCTTAGGATGGGCCTAGTTATTCAAGAGGAAAAGAGTTACCTAGGCGTGGACAAGAGAGTCTTCCATATCTTGATTTTAATGAGGATTAAAATAAGTATAAAAAAACAGATGAAATCCAAGGGCCATATATCACTAATCAGGCTGGTCTGTGGTGTGTAGGTTCACTAAGGGATAGGCCAAACATTCGTGGGATTAGTAAGCCCCAGAAATGTGCCACGTGACATCTCCTACGCTCACTATTAGCAGAAATTTTTTGATCCTGCAACTTTTTGATCCAGTGAACCTGCAACTTTTAGTTAAGCACCACCTGTGCTGGGTTAAGGTGGCCCTTAATTGTAGTTACCCTTAACAGTAGAGGACGACATGGCATACTATTAGAGGACGATGATCATATGGATGTTTGGCCAGTCCCTTGGTGGAGCGGTACACAAAACATCAGATTGATTAGTGATTTCTAACCGATTCGATTGAAGTTATTTTCATGGGTTGATTTTAACGGTAGGAATCTGAGCATTATTGAGCGTTATTTAAGTGCAAAACTCCAAAGGTTGTAAATCACTAATCAGGTTGATTTTAACGGTAGGAATCTGAGCATTATTGAGCGTTATTTAGGTGCAAAACTCCAAAGGTTGTAAATCACTAATCAGGTTGATTTTTGGTTTGTAGGTCCACTGAGGGATTGGCCAAACATCCATACGGTCAGAGCCCTCTGATCGTATGCCACGTGGCTCATATTGAGTGCTGTGACCGGCTTCCGTCACAACATCTTGTGACACAAGTTTTACTCGTTAGTTGTTAAGGGTGGTTAACAGAGAGTACATTGAGGGGACGGTGACAGAATTTTTCCCCGATGGTGGAATGAGCCACGTGCACTATTCAAGACCACTGACCGTATGGATGATATACCAAACATACAAAAAAAAAAATGAGTCCAAATGGTAACTTAGACGCTGGAATTGTCTTTTTCATGGGTTGATCTTTAGCCGTGCTATTCTAGTATTATTTGGGGTACTTAGATCAAACGGCTAGGAATCACCAATCAGGGTTGATTGCTGATTTGTAGTCCACCTAGTGATGGGCCAAACATAAACATCCATACTTAGTTGTCTCGAAGTGGCTCATGCAGATGTGGTTGATCATTTTTTTGCTCAAAGACACCTTTGAGCAAGAATGGACTCGGCATTTTTTAGAAGGGTATGTTTTGGAAAAATTTGTGAAAAAGACGACCGTTATTTCCTTTTTGAAAATTTTAAATTCAAAATTTGAATTCTGGAGCCGTTTTTCTGTTTTTTCATTATTTTTGTTATTTTTGTTTTTGCCCTTGAGCTTTACAATCTGTTATAACGGAAAAAACCGGTAACGCCTCCTATCTGTTATACCATTATAACAGCCCCTTTTAAACCTTGGTTACATTTGAAGTTTGCCCTTCTAGAGCCCGTATCTACTCAAGTATGAGTCTCTATAGTTGTGGCACTGCTTGTTGCATAAAAATGCACAGTGGATCTAGAAACCAAAACTCATCGTCATTAGAGAATTTTAACCGTTGGATTTGAGTCTTTTTCATGGATTGATTTCTAGCCGTAGGATTCAATCATTTTCTTACGTATTCAAATCCAATAGCTAAAAAATCACCAATATTGCTGATTTTTTGGTCTATAGGTCTACCAAAGGGTGGGCCCAACGTCCACATGGTCGGAGACTGGGAAGTCCGGAAGAATAGTATTTATAAAGTTTCTCCTTTATTTTTTGTTTTTTTTGTAATCAAGTTTCTCCGAAAAGCATTTTTTTTAGTCTAAAAGGTTTTTAACCTTACACCTTTTAGGTTATTGCTTTTTTGAATTTTTGTCGTTTTTTGATATACTTTTTTTTATCTTTATAAAAGTTTTCATCTAAATCAAGGTTTAAAAACGGCCGTTATAACGGATTCGGACCTATCCCGTTGCGTTGTGGACCGTTAAAACGCCCAAAAAATAACGGCTGTTATTTTCTGTTATTTTTCCATTATAACTAAAATAATGACCGTTATTTTCTGGAAAAAAATTGTGGAAAAAAACAGTCATTTTTTTCATTTTTTTTCCGTTATTTTTTCGTTTTTGAATTTTAAAATTTGATTTTCGACGCCATTTTTTCTTTATTTTCTATTTTTGCCCCTGGGCATTTCTTTTTTCGTTATAATGGAAAAAACGGTAACGCCCCCAGTCTGTTGTACCATGTATTGTGCACACACTTAGTCCTACATTGCTTGGGAGTAAGGTACTTGAGCTTAAATATTTGGAGGTTGAGCATAAAGGGTGGAGCCCTTGGCACTCCCAATTTTGTGTCCCATCAACACAGCTCATAGACATAGCTCTGCACAACCAAAAACTCACGCACATGCGCACACATGGGATCATTTTTAGGGCAGTGGCATTGCTCGTGCATCGATCTACAAACTGATAAACTCATGTAAGAGAAGAAACAAAATGTTACCGTATGTTACTGAACAACAAGTTCTACTCAAAATATATCAAATGTCGAAGATGCAATAGAGTTTGGGCTGCTTAGGTGTACCGACAAACCAAAAATCAACTTGATTAGTGATTTCTAGGCGTTGGATCTTTGTACCTCAAATACTGCTCAAATTCCCACAGTTGAGATCAACCCATGAAAATAAGTCCAATCCAACACCTATAAATCACTAATCAGGTTGATTTTTTTGTTTTTAGGTCCACTTAGGGATTGGCCAAACATCTATATGGTCAGAGTCTTCTAAGAGTGAGCCACGTGGCTCATATTGTGTCCTATAACTGGAGCCTGTCATTTTAGGGTGGTAACTGGAGCCTTAAAAAAATGATCAAACGTTGGTCATGCACGCCATGTGACATTATTTCAGGCAAGTGAATCGTGGAGGAAAAATCCCAAGAAGCCGTCGTATGATCCTCGAGATTCTCCCCCACCTCCCCAAGAGATGAAGATGATCTCATGGTTATATGTTGTAAACATAAAGATTAATAAAGAATAGAAGATGTGGGGAAAAAATTTCAGTTGACTCTGCCTGCACGATCCCCGAGGAGTCGGATTGATGAATAATGGATGAACTGTCTGGTGTGGTCGGCCTTACTTTCGATGATCTCGAGATAAGTGGGCCGACTGGTGTCCATTCTTGCCCAGATTGGTCCGTCGCTACTCCAGTCGCCGTGGTACCTGCAAATTACACTCCGCCGCTCAAGTCAGTGTAGATCCAAATACTGTAGAACTAGTTCTTGATTTCTGACTCTCTCTTTAGCTTGTATTTTTACATCCCCTCTTCATTAGATTCTTTTTCTTTTTATAGGGCCCTCAATAAGGAGCGCGTCGTTGTTGAGGAGCCTGTAACCGTCACTTCTTGATAACGGTTTTCTGTTACGTTTCTTGGTCTTAGGGGAATATTTCCCCCAGGCGCTCTGCTAGATGACGTTCCAACCGTCCAGGTCCAATATCTGTCAACTTTGGGCGACAAGCCTTTTCTCTTGTCTGGATGGCCTCGTCGGGTGTACTGTCAAGGACCATCCTTTAGTCGGACGGCCTCATCAAGTGTTTTGACAAGGACGGACGGCTTCTCCTGTTGTTCCGACAAGGCCCATCCTTTACTCAGACGGCGTCAGCAGTTGTTCCGACAAAGTCGGATGGCTTCTCATGTTGTTCCGACAAGGCCCATCCTTTAGTTGGACGGTGTCGGCAGTTGTCCCAACAAAGATGGACGGCTTCTCTTGTAGCTCCGACAAGGCCCAACGTCGGTAGTTGTTCTGACAAAGCATCTTTTAGTCGGCCAGTGTCGGCAATTGTTTCGATAAGACGATATGTTCATCGGACTCTGGGCCTAGGTGGTCCGTGAACCACGGAGGCCAACATGCCTCTTTTTGGAGAACGTGCCCCATTAGGTGACACGCGGCATTATTTGTGCTTCTCGGAAAATAGGGTAAAGGAGTTGAGTGTAACAGTATGTAGTTAGGGGAGATGATCTGATATGTTGCAGGAGAAGCTAAGGTATAGCAAGATGTACCATAGAGTGAGTTGGACTTCGGGATACGTATTTGAAAATATGGGTACCCACATGAATCATGAAAGATTTCCCACCCTGATGGACCTACATACTAAAAATCGATTTGATAAGTTATATCTAGCCATATGATTAATGTACAAAAAAAAAAAATGCTCGAATCCAATGACTAGAGATCAAAATAGCCACATAGCATGCTCTTTGAGCCCACTGATTTATGGATGTTTGGCACACCCTTTGATTAACCTACCTACAAAAAAATTAACATGATTAGTAACTTCTAGCTGTTGGATTTGACAATTTTTCATGGGTGATTTCTAACCATTGGATTCTAGCATTTTTTTTAAGGACTTGAATCCAACAGGCAGAGGTAAATTGTCTATGTATAAGTCCACCAAGAGGTGAATCAAACATCCATTAAAAAAAACAAAAAAATTGTGACCCAAACATCAATGGGTCCGTGGTCCTTGTATCATTTTAAAAGGGGTGGATATCAAAAGTTTGATGTTCCTTGAATGCTAAATTTTATAGAGAGAGAGAGAGAGAGAGAGAGAGAGAGAGAGATAAAGAGGTATAGATGAAAGATTCTTATCAAGTCAGGCTCAAGTTGGCCAAGTAAAGTTCAAAATCCACGAATTAAAAACAAACCATGAAAAAGACTCTAATCCAACCGATAGAAAACTACAAATTATGATGAATTTTCATATGTAGGTCCACCTAGGGATGGGTCAAACATCCATACGATCAGTGGTCTCTAAGACTGTGTCACGTGTAAGGTGCCGCCACGTCTAAGGTGCATGTTCATTGCACGAGGTGCCCCCTAGTATTTATAATTGTTATGGGGGTGGGGGTAGTAGTGGATTTGTTTGAAAAACAATCTGCATCGAGTTCTCAACTGGGGAATCCATTGTGTATTACAAATATGGCACATCTTAAGCACTGTTATTCGAGAGTGTTGTTTAGTTTTGTGGCCAACAGTTTGCCTCTGTTAGACTTGTGGACCCTTTGATATGCATTGCTACACCTCCCTCTATCAACTTAAGCTTTTAAAGTAAAGTGGTTAGTAAACATGATATCAGACTAGGAGATCCGAGTAAGTCACAAGTTTGAGTTCCTGACAAAGTGCTGAAGGGGGGTGTTGTTGTAGAGTGTTGTTTGGCTTAGTGGTAGACATTGTTGTTTGGTTGTGCAGCGAGCACTCTCCCTCTATTAGACTTGTGGACCCTTTGAAATACATTGTTACACCTCCCTCTTTAAGTTTTTAGAGTAAAGTAGTTAATCAACAAGCACCATTAATTTTAGGGTCTGGCTCAGGGACCCGTTTTTCTAACCCCTTTCGGGAGTCGTGTGCTTGGCCTGAATTCTAAGAATCCAACAGTGGTTAATATCTCTAAGGTGACATTCACTGTTTTTACTTTTTTGCCATCGACTCAACCACCATTGAATTCGTGAAACCCACAGCCGAGCACACAACCCCCAGGGCCTGAACCTTAATTTTATACTCCATGGAGTCGAGGGAGTGGAGTAAAACTTTGATGACGGGGACTTCGAAAACAGGGCATGACAAGGGGCAAGTAATACATGTAGTACACAATGGTCCCATGGAGTCGAGCGAATGGAGTAAAACTTTGATGACAGGGACTTCGAAAACTTGGCATGACAAGGGGCACGTAATACATGTGGTACACAATGGTCCCATGTCATCAAAGTTTTACTGAGTGAAGGAGACATGATAGCATCGTCCAGAGTAAAACTTCTGTCACAACGCACAATACAAACCACGTGGTGCACTCTTAGTGGACGCTGACCGTATGGATGTTTGGCCAGTCCCTCAGTGGACCTGCAAACCAAAAATCAACCTGATTAGTGATTTACAACCTTTGAATCTTTGCACCTAAATAACGCTAAAAAATGCTCAAATTCCTACCGTTAAAATCAACCCATGAAAATAACTTCAATTGAATTGCTTAGAAATCACCAATCAGGCTGATTTTGATTTACAGGTCCACTTAGGGACTTGCCAAACATCCATACGGTCAACGTCCACTAAGAGTGTGCCACGCCTCTTGTATATTGTGCGTTGTGACAGATGCATCAGTCACAACGTTTCGACAGAAGTTTTACTCCATGAATAAACCTTCGCTCACACGTGTTTGAGCAAAGCCGATCACACATCACAATATGAGCCACTTGGCACACTCCTAGATTATGATGATGGATGTTTGGCCAGTCCCTCGTTGGACCTGCAAACCAAAACTCAGCCTGATTAGTTATGTCAGACCTTTGGATCTGGTACCCATGGTCAATAATGCTCTAAATTCTACGTTAAAATCAACCCATGTAAATGACTCCAATCCAGCACTTAGAAATCAATAATCAAGCTAATTTTTGGTTTACAAGTCCACCGAGGGACTAGCCGAACATCCATACAGTCATCGTCCTATAAGAGTGTGCCCCGTGGCTCATATTGTGATGTGTGATTGTGATGTGTGATCGGCTTTGCTCACGCACAGGTGTGAGCAAAGGTTTTCTCTTACTCCGTATACATGGTATTTGGGATTCGTTTGGTGCTTTAAGGAAGTGTGGTGGGAATCCGACTGGACCTTGAGATGACAAAATACTACAGTGGTTTGGCTTCTTTTGATTTTCCTTGTACATTTTGGGGCTGTTCTTTGATGTAGACTTCTGTATTTGATACAGAAATCCCTCAAATTGCAACATAGTAGACTCGTTCGGGCCCACTTGCCCCTGAATGTTTGGCACACTATGATTGACCTACACACCAAAAATCAGCGTGATTAGGTTTTGAGCACTTTTTCATCATGGGCTTAATGAACCGGTTATGATTTAGTTCCAAGCCCATAGAGAAAAAGTACTCAAATCCAATGACCAGGAATCACTAATCACACTATTTTTGGTGTGTGGGTCCACCAAGGTGTGGGCCAAACATTCAGGGTGCAGTGGGCCCGAAAGAGTCTCTACGTGGCAAATTGAGAGACTTCTGCATCAAAATTTTGATATAGAAGACTGTATCATAGATTTTTCCTACATCTTGCGATCTCCTCGATCTCCTTCTATTACATCGGTTGGGTCATATCAAAGAAGGCAAAGGCTAGAAATCACTAATCACGCTGATTTTTTGGTTTTTTGATCTACATCAGCATTTTGATCTACGGATGGGCAGTGGTTTTGTACTGTTGTCCGTGACGTCCATCATGAAAGATTATTCGCGTTATTTCCCTAAGTAGGTCCCACTACTAATTTTTTGGTCTGAAGTCTGAACCCGTAAATTTAGCTCAATTGTCAACGGTTTACTCTACACATGGCACCAATAAACACCAACGGCCAAACACCAACATCCATAAGATCGTTAAAACTGTTAGGCGACTTTTTCCGTTATTTTCAAAATACAATCATACAATAGCGTTTCAGTGGTAAAACATTAAATAACGGTGCAATCTAATCTACTTATTAACACACGAAGGCCCTTCTCGTGTGCCTCACGCTTAACTCCAAAATCTCACAAATGCCCTTAGTTTTTGTTCTTTAAAATGACAAAATTGTTTCTTTTGAATTTTAAAGGTTTCTTATTTTAAAAAGATGATTTGGTCAATTAACACTTTCACATGTCAATTCATATTTGCAAGCAATTATTGCATCTTAACTTGGCAATTAAATTGTGTGGCTAGAAAACTTTAAAAGACATGTTCACGATGGATCCAAAATATGATATACGTGGCACAATATTAGATGATACTAACCGAATGGATGTTTGTTGCCTCCTTTGATGGACTTATCCTAATTAGTGATTTCTAGTCTTTGGATCTTAATGATCGAAGTCCATGGTTAAAAATAAATCAAGAAAAAGAATTAGATATAAATTACTAATTTTATATGTAAGTCCAATTAGAGATGGGCAAAACATCCATTCGGTCAGTGGTCCTTAAGAATGTGCCACGTGGCCAAAAATGTACCTCGATCTTTAAATGTATGCCACGTGTAAGGTGCTGCCATGGTAAGGTGCACGTGCATCGCACGTGGCGTCCCCTAATAAAGATAACGATACTGAGGCACACAACAGTTTAACGCCGTTAAAAATTATTTTTTTCCTCGTTTACTTTTTGGCACGGACCCCACTTTGTCGACCCTTACCTAACCTAAGCAGCGTCTCCTCTCACAGAGAAAGTCCTGGACGACCTTCTACAGGTGCGAACGCGTCCATTTTTCTCATACCCATCTCTCTCAAACCCTAACCCTTTTAGGATTTCTCTTTATTAGGGTTTTTGTTTTTTTACTTATAATTCGTGTCTTTCTAGAATTTCTGTGAATTCTGTTGTTACAGAGGAGATTCTTTCTGCTAATCTACATGGCTTCTAGTTCTTCTATCTTTAAATTTCTGGTTTTTGTGTTTTTAGTGTTCGTGATCTTCTCGTGGGACTCTCGTAGCTGCTATGGCTTCCAGAACTTCGGCTTCGACATTCATCACAGGTTCTCCGATCCCGTTAGAGGAATCCTCCCCGGCGATGGGTTGCCAGAGAAGGGAAGCCTCGAGTACTACGCGGCCATGGCCCATCGAGACCGGATTTTTCGGGGCCGTGGACTGGCCGAAGACGTCTCTCAGTCGCTTACGTTCTCCGACGGCAACGAGACATTCCGCATCAGTTCATTGGGATTGTATGTATTCTTATTACATTCGCAGAATATTTTATTACATTAAGAAAGAAATTGCCCAATTAGACCAGTTTATTTGCCAATTCGTTTCATGGTTCATAAGCGTTTTAGTGAATTAGGTGAGATTGGTTTTGAATATAGGATTTTGTTCATGGTGTTTTGATTAATTGTTTAATATGTTGCGGGAATTCCAGTTTGCATTACGCCGATGTTTCATTGGGGACGCCGAGTTTGTCGTTTCTGGTGGCACTCGACACTGGAAGCGACTTGTTCTGGGTGCCATGCGATTGCAGGAGCTGCGTAAAGTCCTTGGTGACAGGATCTGGAAAAGTATGTTAATTAATTTAATGGTTATTTTTGTTCAGTTGGTATCTAAATCTTCCTTGGAAATATATGTTTTTGTTTCATCTGGTACACTTTTTGTGGAAGGTTGATAAGAAATGAGTCATCTTTCAAAAAGGAGAGATGGAAACAACAATTCTTTTGATGTGGTGATTTTAGATGAATAATAGCAGATTGGGTTTCTTGATTTCGGGTAAATTTTTGCACAAGTCTAGGGGATATTTAACTTGTTTCTATGAATTGTAATTGCCTGATTCTGTTGCTGCAGTTCTGCATAGACATATTTTTCCTAATCGATGCCACAATTACTGGAAATGATCATTTGACTCTCTAAGTATGTAATTATGTATGTATGATTTTTTTTTTTTATTTGTGTGAACACAAACAGTCAAGAGTTAAGATTGGTTCTGTTAAAGAAAAATCTTTGGATGTGGTTAAGTTATGAAAACACCATGACAGGCGAAACGCGATGGCCCAAAACCTGGAGAGTAACCCATTAGATATATGGAAGGAAGGCCCCTTAAAGTGCTATCCTAGATTATCAGATTACCCTGTTGTGGGGACGGGGAAATTTTATGAGAATGTCTCCCAACCATTTTGCTTCCAACCAATTCTACTAGGATCAAGCCCAGAACAATAAATTATTAATTCACAAACAGTCGTATGAGCCACATCCAATTTGCCTTATTTTACCCAAATCATCTCAAAACAGTGTATAAGTTGCATCCAATTTGCCTTATTTGAACCCAACTCATCTAGATGGTGGCTCTGGGATTTTAGGAATTCAAGGTCAATATTTTAGTGCTCATCTTCAACTAACCACCAAAACCTAGTATCTTATCTCAGCTATCATAGAATGAACTGCGATGCCAGAACACTTTTATTCTCTTATAGCCATGAGTTCTGGTTCTAGGGATTTAGTCCACATGTTAAAAAGTAATACTTGATTCACATGGTCCAATTGAAGGCCCATAGAAGTGACTCCTTAGAGCATACGAATCATCAAGTGTTTGGCTAATGATGCAGATACATCTTTGAGGACCCGATACCAGTATCAGCTCTGTTTGTAGCCTCGTTGGTGTGGTAAATGTATTTGCATCCACACGGTCAAAGGTTCGAGGGATGGTAGAGAGTGAGAGAGAAGAGATCTGATACCATGTACATGGTGACTATCGTCCACGTTTAGATTTAGTTAGATGTGAAGAGATACCCAAATACTGGCACATAATATGATTGCCTTCTGGAGACTTCAGTTCTAGGAGCCAGAAGAAGTGACTAGTCACATTCCATAAGACTTCATAATTTAACCATGAACTTATTAGTTATTACATCTGATCAAAATACCCCATAGATAATAGGGGAAATATACCTCTATAACTTTTGACATCCCTCCTCAAGTTGGAGCATAGATGTCGAGGTGGCTGGCTTGATCGACATTTTGAAGCATGGTTACCAGAAGCTATCATCATCATGCCATCCAACTCTTGTCATTGGGGACTGATAAAAGCATTTTCAGAATTCATTTCTTCTAGAATCTCATTTCTGATTTACTAGAAGCTTGGTTCTTGTCGCTAAAAATTTGTTTCTAGTCAACATGATTTTTAATTTTTAAGTAATTAACAAGGTAGTTAAGGGCGCAAGGCGCACTTAAGGCGCTAGGACCCCTGGAGCTGAGGCGCAAGGCGAGGCGCGCGCCTGACTGAAGCAAGGCTCGCGCCTAACTGAAGCGAGGCGCAATATTAAAAATTATAATAAAAAATATTAAAAAATAAGAAAAATAGCATCATAAAATAACAAAACAAGTAATCATTAGGCCACATAAATATAATATAAAGAACTTGACATTTTTCTATTATTTTTCAAAAATTTACCAGAAAACGACGCATCTAGTGCGTTCATTTATTACTTAAATTTTATTTTTTTAAGAAATATCAGCATATATGATGGATATGTCCGGAATACGTGTCGGTACTGTGTCCCATACATGTATCCGTGTCGGCACTGGTACGATGAGGGGTACAGTTATTCGAGTATCATAGGTTCTAGTTAACATTGTCATTATCTAAATACAAAACAAAAAGCCATAAAATTTGCCCATCCCTAGTTGGACCTACATACCAAAATTCGTCCTGATTAGTAATTTATGTTCGTTGTATTAGTCTTTTTTATGGATTATTTTCAACTGTGGATTTCTAGCATTTATTGGGGTACTCAGATTCAAAGGTTAGGAATCACTAATCATACTCATTTTTGTCCTGTAAGCCCATCTAGAGATAGGCCAAACATGCATACGGTCACTAGCCTCTAATAGTATGCTACGTGGCTCACACTGTTGGTCAGTCATCAACTTTTATGATGTACACCATCATCAATTTTTTTCTTTCACAAGTTGAAATGTTGAATAACCGAAACACCCCCAAGTAAAAAAAATTCAAAAAATAAAAGAAAATTAGTAAGGGATTTGGGGTTCATATTAGGAATAAGGATTTATTTATTTTTAATATATTTTTTTTAATATTTAAAAAAAAAAAAAAACAGTTATTTTAGTAAGGCGCGCGCCTTAGTGCGCCTTGACTACAGAGGTAATTAATGCTATTATTTTGTATATGTGATTGATTATTTTGTGGAATATACTATTAGAAAATATATGAATGATCACATGATTGTCATGCATGACCATAGGGGGATGAACTTTGAATCCAATCTCAGATGACAGAATAACAAATTGTTTACGAGTATATCCAACAGTTCTATTTATTTGCTTTTGCAGTAGACATCCCCTCTACTAACTACTTTACTCCATTTCCATATGATTAGTTTTCCTTATCAGAGATGTATCTTAATGTTTCCAAGAAACTTGGGTCTTTTTCTGTTCTTTCTACTATTTACAATTACCTGTATTACCATAGTGTTTGTTTTTCTTTTAATCAACTTGTATTGCAACAGGAAATCCCTCTCAACATTTACAGTCCTAATGCATCATTAACAAGCAAAAACATCCCCTGCAACAGCAGTTTGTGTGAACACCAAAGAAGGTGCTCTGGAACACCCAACAAATGCCCTTATCAAGTGTTATATCTTTCTAATGATACTTCAACTACTGGGTTTTTGGTAGAGGATGTTTTGCACTTGAAAACAGACAATAATCATCCAGAAGTTGTTGATGCACGGATCACATTTGGGTAGGTTTTCTTCTCTGCATATTTTAAAAACTTCAATTAGAATTTAAGATATTTAATTGTATGGGCTTGTTCCACTTTAATCTCTTGCTACTGTACTGTGAAGCATGTGTTTAGTTTGACTGGTTTTAGACATCTCAAATCATTTTCTTTCTGTTTTTGTTCTGGTAGGAGTTTTTCTATCTAGCTGCTTTCTATTTCTTACTAGTTTTTGTGATCTAATAGTGTTACTTGGATTGTGCAGTTGTGGTCAGGTTCAGACCGGTTCATTTTTGGAAGGTGGGGCTCCCAATGGGCTATTTGGGCTTGGTATGGAGAGGTCCTCAGTTCCTAGCATTTTATCAAGTGCAGGCCTCGCTGCAGATTCTTTTTCCATGTGTTTTGGACTTGATGGGGTGGGAAGAATAAGCTTTGGAGACAAAGGTAGCGCAGACCAGGAAGAAACTCATTCAATCTTAACCAATTACAGTGAGTAGTCATTTCTTTATTTGCTTAATGCTGATGGCATGTGCACTGGATTGGAATACATATCAGCTTTGACGAAAAAATGGAATGTTAGTTATTCTGATTTCTTCTCTTGAAACTTGTTCCCCAGCCCAACATATAATATCAGCGTGACTCAAATAAGCGTGGAAACAAATCTCACCGATATTGAATTTAGTGCAATTTTTGACTCCGGTACCTCGTTCACATACTTGAACGATCCAGCTTACACACATCTGTCTGAGAGTGTAAGTACTTCGGAAAATGAATTTATGTCTTGAATTCTAATTACTAAATTTGCAATAACGTGCTCTTTTGCAGTTCAATTCACAGGCCCAAGATAAACGACATCCATCTGATCCCAGGATTCCTTTTGAATACTGTTATAATATTAGGTCATTTATCAGAAACCTCACCTCATGTGTGTATTTGTTTCCATTTTCAACACTCAAGTCTTAACTCCCTTAAAATTATGCAGTTCGAAAGCAGATAGCATTCTGATTCCCAACGTGACTCTAATTATGAAAGGTGGGCGCCAGTTTCCTGTTCTTGATCCAATAGTTGTCATCTCTGCTGAGGTAAGACTGCTTCTATTATAATAGTGCTATATCTTGCAGTCATCTCTAAAATAATATTTATTGCTGTTCTCATGATGTGCAGGATAGATTTACATATTGCTTGGGTGTTATCAAGAGTCCAAATGTGAACATCATCGGACGTAAGTGTTTTCATTGTTAACTTTTACATATTTTGTGGTTAGATCCCAATTCTTGGTCAACTTCAGAATGATAGATATATGCGTTTGGATTGATTTGTATGCCTTATCTAATCACGATTGCATCTTCTACCATTGAAGCATTAGCTTGTATGTTTACTTGTACACGCCCTTGGACTGAAAAGCATAACACCACCCTCAGCTTCTCAATAACGATGCACTAAACAATCATTGCGGTTCATCGACAACATCATATTTTTCTCCAAACTTTGTTGTCCAGAAGCATCAACTGTGTAAGGGCTTAATGGTACAGCGTAGAGGTCTCTGATGATATAGATATTAAGGTCATACTCCTCTGTTGCTCTGTTAAGCTCATGGGTGTCTGTTGAACCTTCTCAAACTATCCAGCGCCAATGCCACATCTTTCATCGTGGCCTTTCTTCACACTTCAATATTAAGGATCTCTTTGCAAGCTCAGCAACTGGAAGGACTAGCTATGTAGTTCATATATCGATGAAAGAAAATCGTCTATTTCAGCTTCTTGAGACTCAAGTCATGAACGAAGGGAAGAAGGACGAAGTCCTTGCAGTTGCTGAGCTTGGGTAGAGATACCTTAAACAGCAAGGTTGAAGAAAGGCTCCACGATGAAAGATGTGGTGATGAAGCAGAAGAGAGAAGGTCAAGAAACGCTAATGGGCTTAGCAAGCCAATGAAGATAGCATAAGCTACAATCTGAACCATACAGACCTCCATGCTGTACATCATTGAGCCCTTACTGGTGATGCTTCTGAACAATAATGATCTAATATTGGCGTTGAACCTTCCTCAATTATTGTTTAGCCCATCATTAGGGAGAATCTGAGGGTGACGTTGACTTCTGAGTAAAACCTAGCCATACTCTTACGCATTTGTAAGAGACTGTCGATGTTAGAAACTTAGAATATATGTCGGTTAGTCACCAAGGTAGTTTAGTCATTATTCTGCTTCGTATTGATTTGTTTACCATATAAATTTTTTAACATATGCAAAAAAAATGCATGATTACATTGGGATAAGAAGTAGATGATGATGCATAATTACGTTGGAAAATTGTTGCTTACACCACAGTTATTGGCATTCATGCAGAGAACTTCATGACGGGCTACCGTGTAGTCTTCGATCGAGAGAAGCGGGTGTTGGGGTGGAAGAAGTCCAACTGTGAGTATAGTCCTGACAGATTGTTCCCCTATGCTCAAATTACAGAAGCTTCTATAGTGATAAGGAGATACTGTTATTTTGTTGTCCCCCAGGTTATGATATCGAGGAATCCAATACTCTGCCAATAAACCCTCGAAACTCTACAATAGTGCCGCCCGCCATTGCCGTCGAACCAGGTAATGACACCTCGGAAGCCAAAAAAGAGACTGGGAATGGTTCTCATATGTCAGGGGCACCACAACCTTCAGTTAGCAAATCACCACATTTGAACCCCATCTTCTACACTCTCTTGATGCATTTTCTTTCCATTTTGATCGCTGTTTGATTATTTTTTCTCAGGCTACTTGTGTAGCCATTATTATAGAAATAGTTAAGAGCTACCCTGTGTATCATCTTTGTTTATAGTCCTTTGAAGTCTCAGATTTATACCAAATTGGAGGCATTTACAACTGCCCTTTATTTTTCTAATAATGCCAGATTATTTCAGGCCTTTTGTGGTAAATATAGCACAGATAATCATTACATTCTTGCATCATCGATCAGAAAGAAGTAAAACAGCACTACTGTATTTGATTATTCTGTTTCGGTTACACGGTCTGTTTGCTACCTTTTTCACATTTCAATGGTGGAAAGCTTAAAAACAAGGTTTTAAATGACCCGTTGTAACATTATAACGGTCTCATAATATTACCGTTGTGACCATTGTAATGGGTCACATAAGTCACGTCTGCGATAAATATAAAAAAATGTCAGAAAAGTATTTATTTTAATATTTTTCAAAATAAAGGCTGTTATAACAGATACTCTGTTTTTTTTAGGGTTTGAACGTTAAAACAGGAAGAAGAAAAAAGTAACGCCCCTGCTATATATAACGGCCATTATTTTTGTTGTAAATGCCGTTTCGTTGTAAAGCCCGTTTTTCAAACAATTGGGTTTCTCAAGGTTGGTTGCCCTTCTAATGTCATCCCATCTTTTCATTGTTCCCATATAACAGCATCTATTGCGGTTTGATGTGATATGTGATAGCCCCGGTAGCTTCGTATTGTGTTTTGATGTGATAGCCCTGATGGCTCCCGTTCCCAAATCTCATATCCAATGGTTTGGGTGATGCTCATTTTCCGAATCTCAGTTTATTTACCTTGTTAAATGCTTTGTTTTTTCGATGTGATAGCCCGGTGGCTTCGTAGTGGGCCTTATGGGTGGACTGTAGTGGGCCTTACAGATAGACCTTACTGGCTGGAGTAAAACTTTGATGACCCTCTTATTATGAGTACAGCTCCCGTTTCAAATCTCGATCCAGTGGTTTGGGAGGAGTAACACCTCGATGACTGCCGCAGAGCCAACAAACAGCCCACAATATGAGCCACATTCTTGAGGACTGACCGTATGGATGTTTGGCTAATCCTTAGGTGGTACTACAAACCAAAAATCAACCTGATTAGTGATTTCTAAGCGTTGGATTGGAGTCCTTTTCATGAGTTGATTTTAACCGTGGGAATTTTGAGCTTTATTGACCATTATTTGGGGTATTAGGATCCAAAGGTCTGAAATTACTAATCAGGCTGATTTTTGGTTTGCAGGTCCACCTAGGGATACGGTCAGTCCTCTAAGAATGTGCCACGTGGCTCATATTGTGGGCTGTCATCAGCTTGTTGGCTGCGGCTGTCAATGAAGTTTTACTCAAAATTTAGAGTTTTTGGCATATGGATGGGCCTCTGTACCTCATAATTGGCGCCACCAGCAAAGAGAGTCCACGATAATGGTAGTGCCATGTTTTACCATTAATAATTTTTTCATGGTTTAAAACAAGGGTAAGTTCCCAAATAATTAACGTTTGTAATTTTTATCATCGAAATGACAAATAATGTTTTCGAAATAACCAAAAAACAATGATTACTGATTTTGCCTTTCAAAAGGTGCTTGCAACACGTACGCTGAAAGTTTTTTCACGCTTATTCCCAATGACAGCTCTGACAGAATGACAACACTTTGACAAAAAGCAACCGTTGATTATCATCGAACGATTAACATGGTTGACTTGAGTTAAAAGGGACATGAATCACACATCGCTAGCATTGTAATCTCAAGTCCTTTCATAGTGGCATTAACTGGCACATGATGCATGTCACATTTTAATGTTAGTCAAATGATTGTTAAACTAGGTCAAGGGGGGTAATCCTAAAGTTTGAATGTATAAGGTGGTATTACCAAATTGCGAGAATTACTATAAAAGTCGTAGTTACGAGCAGGTTGGTCGTATCTGACTGTAGAAAAAAATTTCACCCGATTTAGTCGTGCTTTTATGGCTTGGTGGACACATGCGTCTCTTTATTCACAGACGTTGTACGAATCGTAAAATCATTTTATACCGATTCTACCCTTCTGAACCATCTAACGTTGCTGAAAATTCTGAACGACATGATAGTCCATCAACACCTCGTCGACGACGTTGTAAAATAAGTGAAATCTAAAAAAAATTGAAGTCCGTCTGGAGATATTGTTAAGAAGAGGAATGGGACACAAATGAATTGGAGAAACTCTCTGGAGACAAAAAAATAGGAGAATCAGAAGAAAATCCTGCTCTATCTCATTGTTTGGTCGAAGGTTGAAGGATATAATCAGAGGAAAAACTCTCTCTCCATCTCATTGTTTGGTTGAAGAATAAATTGAAGCAAGTGATCGATTAAGGTAAGTAGGTTTTGAAGAATGTATGGGGGTTCATGGTTTAGATGGGGGTTTTGTATTCACGTTGGGGGTTTAGATTTAGATGGGAGTTTTGTTGAAGAAGAAGAAAATGTAGATTTCGTTGATTATATTTGTTGTCTTTTTATCAAGATTTAATTTGAGTGGGTCTTTGATTGCTTTTGTTCCATTTCATTTTGAAAGTCAATGAAAACGTTGAAACCAGATTTGGAAAACAATTTTCTTTCTTCTTAAACATTTTAATTAAAAGTAATTTATCATGTATCATTTGAGGCATAATTGGTTGTTCCAGTACCATGTTCACAACTAACCTAGTTTACCACTAGTTGCATTTTTACAGTAAAATCATTTTAAGCAAAAAAGTAGTTTAACATATATCATTTTAGGCATAGTAGATTGTACCAGTATTATGTTCTCAAAAAAATTCACTAACCTGACTTACGAGTGGTGGAATTGGTTACTATAGAATCATTTTCACCAAAACAATAACCTTCTATGAAAGATTGGTTAAACCATATACCTTAGCGGTTCCCACAATCCTATTATGGTTATAAATAAAAGGCAAGACTTCTTACAGTCCTGCCTTTTTATTTGGTAAGTCTGATTTGTTAAAATGGTAGTATGTATACATTGTTTTGAGTACAGTTGTCTTTGAATATGTACTAACATAGGTAAAATCAATTTGAACATGGAATCGATTTAATCCTTACATATGTGCTAACATAGGAAAGTTATTTAATCCTTACATATGTGCTAACATAGGTAAGTTATTTAATCCTTACATATGTTGTAACATTTGGTATTTGCTCCTGTATCGATTCCATAATTTGCAGTAGGATTATTCCCATGTCATTGTGACTATTATCAGTGACTTTAAATGGTCATCAGATCAATCAGGGTTTCATAATGGAACATTGGAGCCGATGTATTATTTGTTGATGCCATTAATATGGGCTCAATAAAATAAAATGCAAGACTTCTTACTTTGGATAGTCTTTGGTAAGAAGTCCTACCTTTAATTTGGTCAGTCTGATACCTGAAAATGGTATTCTAAATGTCTGTCTCACAGAATAATACTTGCGAGAATTACCAAAAGATTTCTATCTTTTCTTTTGTACCTATAGAATTTCATGTTATATTATGTATCCTGATCCACTTCCAATCAATTTCAATAATTTATATGTAGGTCCATACATTTAGGTCTATATTCTGAATATTACTACTTATCAATAAGAATCTATATCCATTTTGGGTTCTAGTCTATATGGATCTTATGTACTTTTATAATCCATTTTTTTTCTTTGATCCTAGTGCACATACTTGCAGAGAAATTCCCTATCAAGTTAGTAAGGTGGTGTTAAATGTACTTGTTCCACAATTATGTGTAGCTTTCATTCATTTTAGTATTATGGTAAAAGAATCATATCAGCTTCTTCCCTTTAATGTTGGACTTATTGTGCACACACACACATGGTAAAAAAATTAAAGAAAATATGAGAGCAAAAACAAAAGGACAAAAAAAAATCCATATTCTTTCCAACATAATTTGTAAAAGAATTATGTTGACATTGAAGTTTGATGCTGTTGAACCCCTTTGTAAACATAAATGATCTAAAAATGAAATCTTTGCTTAATTTGAAAGTTACATCACTTAGACATGGATATTGATACATGCATGAATATTGGAAATGATTATGCAATTGATCATTTTCTGAATCCTAGACATGGATATAGATACGATTATCCTATCAGATCTGACTTTTGATGTCATGCTCCTAAGTTTAATTTGCTCAAGCTAATTATCACTCTCAATAAAGCTTTACCTTTATTAAAAAAAACTGCTCAATTATTTGATGAACACTACATATGTTCTTTTATTAATTTATTCCTTACAAATATGCAACCTCAGTTATATTTTGATTTTAATAAATACTTTGCAAATATCAAATCTTAGAGGCCATATCAAACCTAATGTAGTTACAAATAAAAGGCAAGACTTCTTACACCAAGGTAAGAACTCCTGCCATTTATTTGGTAAGTCTGATTTGTTAAAATGGTAGTATGTACCTTATTTTGAGAATAATTTGTCATTGCTTTATTACTTATTAGTTGATTGACTTAGATCAAAGTTGTTCTCGGAATTTAATTTATTTCAAGTTTTGATTTTTGAGTCAATATATATAATTTTCATGAAATCTTAGAGGTCTCAATATGACCCTAAATAAAAGGCAGGACAATGGAAGGAGGAACTTCTGAACTGCAACCAGTGGACTCTACACTCCTTTATAACCAAAAATATCATATTACAAAAAAGATATGGTCAGGGATGATAAGTAATGGTAATCTTTTATTATTAATTCTTATTTTTGTGAATATTTATTGTTAATATCATCTATTTTTATTGTTAATATATTGTAGGGAAGACCCCACATCCGATCTAGTGACCGTAGTAAAGCGATAGGCCAGTGGAAGCTGAATCGACAACAAAAGGAGATGGTTAAGATGGCTAGATTTGAAAATTTATGAAAGATAGGCCATCTCCAAATGGACTCCCATTTATTGTCAGCATTGTTGGATCGTTGGTGCCCAAAAATAAACAGCTTCCACATGCGCAACTTCGAGATGACTATCACATTGGAGGATGTGACGCTCATCTTCGGATTAAGTCCCATAGGAAAAGTGGTTGTTGGGAGCACAATCGAAAATGCATAAGACTCTTTGAAGATCATCCAATGCTTTCTTGTACTCCATCTCCAACTTTGAGTATGCGACTCATCAAAGAGCATCTTTCAAGAATGTCTTCACTTTTGTAGACAACTTATACCCCTTCAAAAAACTTAAGAAGTTCTCAGACAAATGACGATAGTAGTGCGAGTGTAACACATGTCCATACACCTCATCCACAGTACGAAGGATATTATGATTCCTATCAGACACGAATATAATGCATTGTTATACTAAATGGATTCCTTCAGATTGGTTAGAAACCACTTCCAATCCTCGTATGTCTCTGATCCAACAACCGCAAAGGCGATGGAAAAAAAATACCATTACCAACATCAGTCCCTGTCGCAGCAAGCAAAGTTCCTTTGTACATAGATTTTAAAAATGTTCCATCTATGAATAGTATGGGTCGACAACCCACTCTGAATCCAAGTAGCGATGCGTGAAATGCAACAAACAATTGTTTGAACCAAGAGTCTTCCATCTCAGTCATGAGTGCCACACTTCCAGGGTTGGACTCTATTATCCTTTGACAAAACCATTGGAGCCGCTTGTATGAATCTATCGTCGCCCCATGTATTTCTTCTTTCGCAGCCTCTTTACCCCGCCAAGCTTGCTTGTAAGACACATGAATGTCATATCCTCAAAAAAAGTCTTGAACTATCTCTCTAGGCTTGTATTCAAGGGTGTCTTGGACTTTCTCTTCAACTACGCTTGTTATCAATTTTTTTGAAGTTCGCAACTTTGCCTTCACAGTATCCTCCACTGTGTGAGAGTGGATGCTGTCATACTTGTAAATCATGAACTGATATGTCCCACATACGGAACTAGCAAATATCTTCTAATTACATGCATCCACACTATACTTCACCTTCACTCGTTCTTTATTATTCTTGATGAAGACATATGCGAAGCGATGTGCCAATGAATACTTATTCACTTCTAATCTCAATTGAGCGACATTAAGAAAGATTTGTCACACTCCTGTAATGTTATCCTCCCATAAGTTACTCATGAGTTGTTCACTTCTACTCATACGTTGTTCACTTCCACTGGTTGAAGACTGATCAGAAATTTGTTAGGGTCCTGATATGGCTGTGCTTGCACTACAAATACATGAAATGACATATGGTAACTAGTATTACAAATCACTTATAATTAATAATTTCACTAATTGTAAACGATGGTACTAATTATTTACCTTGTACACTGTTGGACAACCTCCAGATTCTCATCGTCTCGGAGTGTATACACATCCGCCGTTGAGTCATTGAATTTAATCAAATTCTCCATGTCCATATCATCAGAACAAGTAATCAAAATCGTATTGTGATACTTGGTATTATACTTAAGAACTGTCCGAGTTGGGTCAATGTTCAATTTCTTACACACATTTATAAAAAAAACTTGAAACGTCATTCCCTCAACGATACAAATACCCTCATTTGTTCCCCCCATGTAATTTATCGAACCATCGGGCATTTGAGAACGAAACCCCCCTGTAGGTTCATCAAGGGTAGAAAATCTTTCATGATTCACTTGCTTGAAATAATGTCACATGGCGTGCATGACCAACGTTTGATCATTTTTTTAAGGATCGGGCTCCAGTTAGCGCCCTAAAATGACAGGCTCCAGTTATAGGACACAATATGAGCCATGTGGCTCACTCTTAGAAGACTCTAACCGTATGGATGTTTGGCCAATCCCTAAGTGTACCTAAAAACAAAAAAACAGCCTGATTAGTGATTTATAGGTGTTGGATTGGACTTATTTTCATGGGGTGATCTCAACTGTGAGAATTTGAGCAATGTTTGAGGTACAAAGATCCAACACCTAGAAATCACTAATCATGTTGATTTTTGGCTTGTCGGTCCATCTAGGGATTGGCCAAACATCCATACAATCAGACCCCTCTAAGAGTGTGCCACGTGGCTCACATTGTGTCCTGTAACCGAAGCCTGTCATTTTAGGGCGGTAACTGGAGCCAGACCCTTTGTTTAAATGATATTTAATTTTTTTTTTAACCATACCATAAGTTACTAGAAACGTAATAGAAATTCAAACTTTATGGCATGTTTACACCTAAGCAGCCCAAACTCTATTGCATCCTCGACCATTGATATCTCTAAGTAGAACTTGTTGCTCAATAACATAGAGCAACAAACATAGAGAACTTGTTGCTCAATAACATACGATAACATTTTGTTTCTTCTCTTACTTGAGTTTATCAGTTTGTAGATTGAGGCACGAGCAATGCGCATTCTTCTCTTACCTGAGTTTATCAGTTTGTAAGATGGAGGCACGAGCAATGCTCACTGCCCTAAAAATTATCCCATGTGTGCATGTGCGTGAGTTTTTGGTTGTGCATAGCTGTGTCGATGGGACACAAAATTGGGAGTGCCAAGGGCTCCACCCTTTAGGCTCAACCTCTACATATTTAAGCTCAAGAACCTTACTCCCAAGCAATGTATAACTAAGTGTGTGCACAATACACGGTTCTAAAGTTTTCCTTTTAAATTTAGATCAAAACTTTTATAAAGTTAAAATGCGTTTAGTAAAGGAGAAGCTTTATAAATACAGTTCTTCGGTACTTCCGACCATGTGGATGTTGGGCGCACCCTTTGGTAGACCTACAGACCAAAAAATCAGCAATATTGGTTATTTTTTAGCTATTGGATTTGAATATGTAAGATAATGGTTGAATCCTACGGCTAGAAATCAATCCATGAAAAAGACTCGAATCCAACGGTTAAATTCTCTAATCAGGATGAGTTTTGGTTTCTAGATCCACTGTGCATTTTTATGTAACATGCAATGCCACAACTAGAGACTCATACTTGAGTAGATACGGGCTCTAGAAGGGCAAACTTGAAATGTAACCAAGGTTTAAAAGGGGCTGTCATAATGGTATAACATACGGGGCGTTACCGTTTTTCCATTATAACGGATTGTAACGCTTAGGGGCAAAATAGAAAAATAATGGAAATAATGGAAAAAATGGAAAAAACAGAAATAACGGCCGTCTTTTTCATAAATTCTCCCAAAAAATACCCTCTCTATATAATCTTACGTAGTTTTTAAGGTCGTGTAGACTCGAGCGGGATACACCATATACCAAGTCTATGCTTGCTCAAAGGTGTCTTTGAGCAAAAAATGCTCAACCACATCTGCATTAACCACTTCGAGACAACTAACAATATGGATGTTTATGTTTGGCCCATCCCTAGGTGGACTACAGATCAGCAATCATCCCTGATTGGTGATTTCTAGCTGTTGGATCTAAGTACCCCAAATAATACTAGAATCGCACGGCTAAAGATCAACCAATGAAAAAGACAATTCCAACGTCTAAGTTACCAATTGGACTCATTTTTGTGTATGTTTGGTACATCATCCATACGGTCAGTGGTCTTGAAGAGTGCACGTGGCTCATTCCACCATGGGAAAAAAATTCTGTCACCCTGAAGGTTCCCTCCACGTACCCTTTGCTAACCACCCTTAACAACCAACCAAGGGTTTAACCAGTGGTGGAGGTGGAGCCAGGATTTTGTTCAAGGGTGGGCAATATTGTACAGATTTTGTTTCAGGTTGGGCAAAAGTGTACTTTTTCAATGTGGGCAAAAGGCAACTTTGGAAGAAAAAAAATTCCTAGTGAACTTTTAAATTTGAGGGTGGGCGACGCCACTGGGTTTAACATGAGTTGGGTTTAGGTTTTCACGTTCGTGTCAGAAATGTTGGAAGGGGACCTTCAAAGTTTGAAGCATGGTTTAAAAAACAACCGTTGTAAGGAAAATAACAGCCGTTATAACGGATTCGGACCTGCTCCGTTATGTTATACTGTTAAAACACAAAAAACAACGGATTTTTCAGTTTTTTTTTTTTTTTTTTTTTTTGAAAATTTCAAATTTTGAATTTCAGCGCCATCTTTTCTGTTTTTGCCCCAGCATTACAATTTGTTATAACGGCTGTTACACCCCCCCCCCCCCCCCCCCCCCCCCCCCCCCCCCACACACACACGCACACACACACACACAAACACAAAAAGAAAAGATATAATGGGCTGATCTTTGATGCAGACACGTGGCACATTCTTAAGAGGACACAGACCGTATGGATGTTTGGCCAATCATTAGCTGGACCTACAAACAAAAAATAAACTTGATCGGTGATTTCAAAGCGTTGGATTGAAGTTATTTTCATGGGTTAATTTTAAAAGTAGGAATTGAGAATTATTTGGGTACAAAGATCCATGGGTTTGAAATCACTACTCAGGCTGATTTTTGGTTTGTATGTCCACCTAGTGATTGGCCAAACATCCATAGGTCAGTATCCTCTTAAGAATGTGCCATGTGGCTTATATTGGCTGCAGTCAGCGGTGTCGCTGACTGCAAGTGTCATCGAAGGTTTACTCGTATTTTTGTTACTCACCTCTTCCCTCCGGACCCACAGACCACATGGGTGTTTAGCCTACTCCTTAGTAGATATTCATACCAAAAGTCAGCTTGTTTGATGATTTCTAACCATTGAATTCAGTATCCCCAAAGAATGGTTGAATCGATGGCTAGAATCACGCCTTAAAAAGTGCTAAAATCTGATGGCTAGAGATTACCAATTAGGATGATTTTTGGTGTGTCTATCCGCCATGGGGTAGGCTAATATGCGGTCAGTAAGATCTACTTGTTAACATATTTCTAAAAATACGGTTTTGAGGCCATTGACAATTGTATTCAGAAGTAACAGTCCACGAGGCAATAATTGCATGGATCTCTTGAATCCAACGGGCTATGGCCTCAATCGCACAAATTTTTGTCACCGTGGGATAGTTGAGCAGACTCAGTTGAAGAAGCCGAAGCACGAGTCATGAAATGGGGCCTTTAAAAAGCAATCAGCTTCAGCTTCAGCTTCCCTAAAGTTATTTTAGAATCATATGCGCAAAATTTGGTGGAGGCTCATTTGGTTGGTTTGTTGGATCTGGGTTGGAGTTCTGCTTTTGGGGCTGATATTTTGGTTATTTCTGCTTTGTTCTCCTCTTTCTCCTCGGTTTATGTTCCCAGGGAAGCTAATGTTGTTGCACATACTATTGCATCTTAAGGTCTGTTAACCCGGAATTGAGCCGGATTTGAATTTGTCTATGTGTTTGGAATGACTGAATTCCAGGAATTATATTTCCAATTCTGTGAGTTTCTTAAAATTAGAAGTTTTAGGGGGGTGAAGAAACTTCTAATTCTTGAACTTCTATTTCCGTGATTATTGTCTTTTCGTTGGTTGATTTTTAACCGCAGTATATCTAGAATTATTTGGGGTACTCAAATCCAAAGGTTTGAAAATTTTAATCAACCTGATTTTTATCAGGTCCACCTAGAGATGGGACAAACATCCAGACAGTCCGTGGTCTCTAATAATGTGCAACGTGGCTCATACTATGGTCCATCATCATCATCTTTACCGGAGTACTTTGGTCAATCTGCAACCACACGAATTAATTTTATTTATATGTACATGTAAATTAATTTTCAGGTTTGTAATAATTTCATAGAAGGGGAATAAATATAAGATTGTGCCAGTATTATGTTAATTATACAGATGTTGTATATTCGCTAGAGTCCGGACTCCTGAGCGGGACCCACTAATGAATTTGCCCCATGCATTAGCTCTCTTAACAAAAAAAAAGGTGCATTTGGAATGCGTGAAAATATATCTATCGTTTGCCAAGCGTGTTTGGAACGCATGCATTCGATCATTTGCATTTGCACGTGCGCAAACCACTGTACACCCTCTTTAGCAAATAAAAACCCAACTTATCCCTATGCAACTTTTTACGCACCTAGGAGTGCAAATTGAAAAATTCATGTATCATACATACACGTGTATCAAAGTGAGCCCCACAACTCATGAGTGCATATGTTGGTCCCACACACATAGAGGTGAGTATCTCAACCCATGTGTGACTATTCTTTTCAAACCCAAGTTTTGTGACACCCATCTCCATATGATGAGACCCACATATGAGTCGTGGGGACCATCTTGATGTGTTTGGGACCCATCTTGGTGTGTGTCAGGCCCTTCTTTTCCTTTGATATGTTGGGGAGCTCAGATTTAGTACGTTTTTGTATTAGGATATAATAATACACATATCTATATAATAAAACAGGGAAATTGTCTCCCCCTCTTATAGGCTTCATAAAGGAGGGCCAAGATCTCATCCTCAACTGAACGGTGGATCTCAGCCACTCGCAGCCTGATGCGCCATCGCCGTTGATGGATTATTGTGAAGTTGATATGGGGCTTTCAAAGAAAATTGCCACATGGGGATGCCCGACCCAACACCAGTATCTAAAATCCCATTTCAGATATTCGCTTATAAAATAGTGGAGAAGGAGAAAACAAGTGTGAACCTTAAAGAGAAGACTTCCGACTCGGGGGGGAGTGAAGGAACTTCAGTTTGTGGGATGAGAATGGAAAAAATCTATGATACAGAACTCTGAATCAAAATTTTGATGCAGCAGTCCCTCAAATTGACATGTGACACTCTTTTGGGCCCACTAACCTCATGAATGTTTGGCCAACGCCGTGATGGACATATAATGATCTCTATCCATTGGATTTGAGTACTTTTTCATGATGGGTTTGGAATCAACCCATAGAAATGTTCATTAAGCCCATATCAAAAAAGTTCTCAAATTGAGTGGTTAGAAATCACTAATCACACTGATTTTTGTTGTCAGGTCCACCAGGAAGTGGGCCATGCATTCAAGGGGTTAGCGGGAGAAAATTTTTTGATCCTTGGACATTTGATCCTTGGCATCCTTGGAACCAAACATTAAGCGTCACCTGTCATCGGGTTAAGGTGGCGCTTAACCCTAGTCAATTTTAAAAAATATGCGAGATATTAAATATATTCCATTAATATATATTCACCAAGAGGTGGATCAAACATCCGTAAGGTCTGTGGCGCTTAACCCTAGTCCATCCCTATTTGTGCATGCAGATTGGTGAATTCTAGCCATTAAATCTAAGTACTCCCATAGCTCTCGATCAACCCATAAAAAGACTAAAATCCAACGGTTAGAAATCACTAATTAGGATGATTTTGGTCTAAGGTTAGCTATGGTCATCAAAGATTTATTCACATACGAACCACCTCTTGGATGGATCAGTCGCTCGTTAATCACAACCATTAATGGTCCCCGAAATTAAAAAAATATCATAAATTTTAATACACTTGTTTTTCTTTCTGTAGCATCTTCATCAGACGGTTAAAGCCCACCCACCATTTTCAACGGTCCAAATTCTTTCTTCTCTGTTTCTTAAATTTTGAAAGAAAAACATTTTAACACACAAGATCTGTTTCGGCCTTCTTTTTCCTTCAACTCCGCCGTTAAGACCGAGAGAAATAACGAACGAAACCCAGCTCCGTCTCCAGCAACAAATTGACTACAAACGCGTAAGAGAAAAGTCTCATTTTCTTTAATTTCTTCTTTTTTCTTTTTAAGACTTTAATCAAGTCTCATGCAACCATGTCTTTAAAACTCTTCTTTACCCTTCGATCCAAATTCTTCTTTTAGAGAGAGAGAGGGAGGGAGAGAGAGAGAGAGAGAGAGAGAGAGTAGAAGGTGAATCGGGGTTGAGGGTTGAGGGCACCTCTGGTCGTAGTTTGGTTGCAGTTTCAGCCTCTATTTGGTCGTCGAAGGAAGAGGACGATCAAGAAGCCATAAAGGGAACATTCTGGTTTTTGACGAGAGAAAAGCTAAAAAAGAAATATAATAAAAGATATATATTAATATCTCACATATTTTTTTAAATTGACTAAGGTTAAGCGCCACCTTAACCCGAGGACAGGTGGCCCTTAATGCTTGGTCCAAGGATGCCAATGATCAAAAAATTTATCAGTGAGCGGGATAGTGACACGTGGTAATTTGAGGGACTTCTGCATCAAAATATTGATGCAGTTATGTATCATAGAACGGCTCATGAGAATGTGGGGAAATAGTTGAAAAAGATGTATTCAGAATTAGAAAAGTTATGGTTACACAAAAAAAATAAAAAAAAGAATTAGAAAGGTATAGCATGAATCACACTCTCACCATGTTTCCAAGTGCCCCAGTTTGATGTCCCCATGAGCCTTCAAAGTTTGATGCCTCCTCCCAAAATGCTAGGTGGAGTACTCTTTTGGGCCCACAGACCTTATGGATGTTTGATCCACCTCTTGGTGAATGGTGGTTTTTGACAGTTGGATTTAACATTTTAATAGTGTGATTTCTGGCTGTTAGATTTGAATATTATATTTTTTTGATGCTAAAATATAATTGTTATAAATCATAGGCAAGCTAATTTTGGTGTGTAAGTCCTCCAAGAGGTGGACTAAATATATGCATAAGGTCAGTGGGCCGTAAAGTGAGCTTCAATTCTCATGGTATTTTGGAATTGGTTATAGCAAAAGTTTACGGCAAAACCTGTTGGGGGATTATTTTGGAATTGGTTATAGCAGAAGTTTGCAATCATCAACAGGATGAAAATTTTTCTGAAACTATTACGATACATCACAAAGTAACATTATAATGCGGGGCTCTATACATTGAATGATTCTGACAAATTTAGCAATTAACCAACGGCATACAAGGCTAAATGAATAGCAAAACAACAACTAAGGTATCTACCAGCAATAGAAGTGTCATAAATTTTGTTGGAATGTTCTACCACCAACCAAAAAAGAAGTGCAGAAACACAGATATGCAGAGGTATTCCCCATCTTCCACAAAATGGATTACAAGACTAAGAAAGTCCCCTATGATACCTGCATTGGAAACAAGATTAGCATTATAACATGATAAAAAACTGTATATAGAAGTTGAATAGTTGTAACATATATCAATATATATATGAAAGAACCACATATCATAGGGATTGGAAAAAAGATGAGCAATATGACATTATAAGAAACTATAAATCGAATTATAATACAAGCAGTTGTATAAAAACATAAATATCCACCCAATTGACCAACTCTACTCTATTATTTACTACACCTAATAAGTTGATTAGGATGTACATGACAACAATCCACTTGTTACAATCTAAGGAAAATAGTGAACGGATGGATGATTAAGGGACAACTTGAAGAGTGTGCAAATCTTCAGCATAACCATTGTATTAGGAACTAAAATCTACGAGAAAATTATGATTTGTTTATGTTGTTCTCATTTTGAAATATGCATACATACATCCATCCAAAATGCAGTTGATAGTTGAAGTGTCTGTTGCTTTTCTCTAGTATGCATATATTCATGTTTCTAATATACTGTAGTTTCATTCTCTAGTTGTCTATGGTGCTTTTATTATATATACCTTTATACTGTTGTGCTAGCCTACATTTTGAGATTGATGTTCCCCGTTCTTTCATCTCATCTATGCACGTCTTTAGAAAATTGCTAATTTTCTTGACAACAAAACAACAACTGATTGCAATGAATTCTACTACAAGAATCATAAATCAGAAAGCTTTGAGAAAATAAAGAAAAAATTAGAGATCACAAAGCAAGTCTGTAATTTTCAACACATAGTAAAGAAATGTTGGCCTGTTGGATGGCAAACAATATTCACTCTTTGTATAGAAATCAGATGCGTATATAGATCTTTTACAGCCTGAAATCAACATCACAACAGCCATCATCATAGTTTAGAACCAGAAAGTATTTTGAGAAGGATTAATTTGCAATGGAACAAGTAAAGCATAACGGATGGACATCCCCACCACTTCTTAATGTCGCCTTCTAAAACACGAATACATATGCCACTAGCAGTTGTAGTTCTAACATGGAAGAATTCCATAGAGCCACTAAGAGTAGGATTAGGATTAGTAATGATGTGCAAAGCTAATTTAATTTCTTAAAACTTTAAAGAAGGATAAATGTTAGCAGAAACTCTGAGTAGTCAAGCTAACAACAGGATTGACGGGGGATGAGTAAATGTTTAAACTAACGAGGTTGAATGCAACCTGCAGATAGATTTTACAACGATGAGAATTTAGAAAAGTGTTGATTCGGTGTTTAGTTAATACTACAACTATATTCTATATAGAAACAAATTAAAGAATACATATACTACAACTTTGAAGGGTGTGAGGATTGTTCTGGATGCTTATCATGATTCTAAGTCCATTCAGGCAAGTTGCACACCTCTTGTACACATATCACAATCGTGTTCGCACCCATAAGTGCCTTTATGTGTTATTTGAGACTAGATTTTACCCGTACTAACGGCACTCCCTGACAATGTGTTTGCCAATCAATTCACATGCCATCAGCACTCAAATCCATTTCATGTGCTTACGCACTCCCCAACAAAGCATTGACAAATCAATCTGAGTGCCTTTGGCACTCAAATCTATTTTCCGTGCCTACGGCACTCCTTGTTGAAGCGTCCGTAAATCAATTCGCATGCCGTCGGCACTCAAATTAATTCAAATGGAAGATAGTCTCTCTCTAACCATTAAGATGGGACTCGGAGAACTATATAGCATGTATAATCAAGATGGTCCTAACTTTGTTTCAAGCAAATATAGCACAACCTTATTGTAAATGTTTTTTTAAAATTGGGATTTAAATGATTGTGTACGTACATCTCATATTTTCTGAAATTAAAGAACTCATTCAATCAAATCAACAAAAAAAATTCCAAACCTATAGTTCTTTACTCGTGCCCCCTACAACTATTATCAAAGATGTTTGCAACATTCCAAGGGGATGATAATCTCTCTCTGCCCAATAAGATGAGACTCGGATAACAAATTGGAATCTCATAGTAGATTAAACCAATAGAATTTACAAAAATAAGAAAATGGAAATGAACTCATAAAACATGAAGAACCTTAAATAGAGGTAACATGGAGAAATTGAGTACACCAGGTACATGTGGAAGGGGAGATGTACGTGCTTCGTGGGATTTAGTCGAGGTGCTCTAAGAGGCCCGGATACCCATTTTCAACCAGGCATTACCATAACCATTTCTACCCATTGGATTCAACGAAAAGGATCGCTAAACATTCATACGGTCAATGGGCCCGAAAGAGTTTCCACATGGCAATCCAATGAGCCCACCCCTTGTGAACCTATAGACCAAAAATAAGTCTGAATTTTGATTTCTACCCATTGGACTCAACAAAGAGGATGGCTAAACATTCATAAGGTCAGTGGGCCTGAAAGAGTGTGCCACAAATCCAATGACCCCTAAATATTTGCACACCAAAAATAGGTCTGATTTGTGATTTCTACCCTTTGGATTCAACCAAGAGGATGGCTAAACATCCATACAGTCAGTGGGCCTGAAAGCGTGCCACAAATCCATTGATCCATGAATATTTGCACACCAAGAGGATGGGTAAACATTCATATGGTCAATGGGCCTGAAAGCGTGCCACAAATCCATTGATCCATGAATATTTGCACACCAAGAGGATGGGTAACATTCATATGGTCAGTGGGCCTGAAAGAGTGTGCCACAAATCCATTTATCCCTGAATATTTGCACACCAAAAATAAGTCTGATTTGTGATTTCTACCCATTGGATTCAACCAAGAGGATGACTAAACAACCAGCATCAAACCCACTAAAAATAGAAATAAAAATGAAAATATGAACCGAAAATATACTTTAACCAATAATACCGAGAAATAAAAGTAGTGGGTACTTGGGAGATTGGATTGATCTGGAAAAAAATTACATTAGGACAAAAAAATTATCAATGAAAATTTCCCTCAAGACATCAGTGAACAAGATTTTTAGGAATCTATGTCTGTCAGTAGCCTTCCTTTTTTGGTGGGTAATCATTGAGTGATCCTGCCAACTCATGGTTGGAGGAATCTAAGTCAGTCAATATAGGCCATCTAACAAATTTCCTTTGGTGGGTAAGCTGGGATTGAACCTGCCAATTTAGGGTTGCAATGCAGAAGCCTCTAGCATGGGAAATACTTTACACGGTGTATATTTTAGATGTCCGTTTCGGGCTACAAGATCAGAAAGATTCTAGCAAAGCAGAAGCTAGTGCACTTGTGGGCGTTGCTTTTCCCTTTTACTATTTGGTATAATCGACTGGACATTAGAGTATCTACTCTTACATTTATGAGTCCAGGTAACTCCCTACAGTTGAGCTGGTTTTTGAAAGAAGTACAATGTTACTAATAAGTTCGTGGACATTTGGTCAGATTATCAAAAAAATTTGATAAAGCTGAACTTGAGGTTAGGACATTAGAGCAAACAATTACATGACCCAGATTAGAACTCTCACATTGCTGGTTACAGTGGTTGTGATGGTTTAGGAATCCTCTTCTCCATGACAAAATGTAAGAAATCCATATCATTTCTGATCATATTTATTTACATAGTTACCCGTTGTGTGTCTAATTAATGGGGAACTTCCACAGCTGACATATTGGCTCATTTTAGGCATATTTTTACTTAGGATTATGTCGTTGGGATTGCTACTAGTACTTTGTTTTCATTTCTTGTTTACTTGTGTTGATTAAATAAAAGATTCAATTCATATTGTGAAAAAGAAACACATTAATTGTTCAAAGCATCTTACAAACATGAGACAACACTGAACTTATTAACATGCATCATTGGTATACATACATCTTTCTTATCACAGATGCAAAAGCATGAACATGTAGAAAGAATTGAGTCAGTTTGTAATGAAAAGAGTACTACAGTTAAGTGTTTTTTGGTAATTTACATAGAATGTTTAATTTGACCAGCAACATTAACTTCCAAGTAAGAACTTGTTTAATATTATGAATTGTGCTTGTATATAGTTTAGCATTTAGAGACTTTTAAATGGGTCGAACCCATCGTGCACCATCCAGTGCCTGATTATACAGCTACGTTGATAACACATTGATTATACAGCTGTACATGCCCACGATGGAAACCAAAAGCATTTTTATCACAAGCACTAGATGTCATCATTGTATATTCCACTACTACATTAGAGCAAGATTGCTTTTTCGTTTTATTTATTTGCATATCTAGGAGAAGCTGTGTAATTATTTGCCTTAGATATATTTTTTTATTCCCTAAAAATAATAAAAACAAACTTAAATTTATAAAGAAAATATTTACCTTCGTAAAGCATCTGTAAATCCACTTCAGCTCCAGTGACAACACCATCTTTACGATCAAACTGTAAAATAAATATATTAAGACTAACACCCTATTTTTTTATCGATAAATTAATCTAATGTATAAAACAACACCTCGCATATCAAGGTGATGGCTATTGCCAATCCGCTAAGGATTGCTTCGATGAAATTCCTTTCCAATAAGAAATAAACTGTCAGCTCTGAGAAATGCTGCAGTACATATTTCATAAAAGGAATCGTCAAAATTCCTCCCACCTTTAGTTTCACCAAGGAGATCTGACTAACAGCCATTGAACAAGAAAACAATAGAGCCAGAATGTTTGTCACGCCCCGGTTCCGGATACCCAGATACGACCCAAAAATCCATGGATCGACCCGTATCTAGAGGTGATCCATGAATGTCCTATAGTGGTCTAATTAGGTAAATTAGACCACTAAGGTTCATTTGAAAACTCACTAAGTATAATAATATTTATGTGCGAAAGTAACCTTAGAATGATCCTACGCGATTGTCCAATTATCAGAGTTAGATTAAGTTCGTTAATCAACTAGTTTGTTCTACAATCTACGTGAGGTTCATTATGAATTAATTTAATAGATTTAATTTCTTTAGTTCAGTCTATGGTAACCTATTAAGTCCATACGGTCTAGGTATGAGTCAACTTGACTCGGTCAGGTCTCAAAATTTGGCTAAGGCAAAATATGACAGAATTTGACTAAATCCAAACAGGGCAACAAGGCGCTGTTTTGACTATATCTCCTTCATTATTAAGAATCTGTGAACGGACCAAATGTATTCGGAAAGGTCTCACAGAGATCTTCGAAAAGTCATTCTGCGATGATCTCTAAAAAGATTATCATCCCTTCCGAATCTGCTCACAAGACAAACTCAAAATATGATTTTTGGACCTATAGTCACTATTTTAACTGCTGCAAGTAGCACAGATAGAATTTTTAGGATCTGTTGAATGTTCTGAAAAGCTAATTATAGAACGTCAACAATGTCATTGTGGGAAAAATCCCAAAAATTTCATCTCCCTACCTGTATATACATTATAATATATAATCACGAATCTGTTAGATTCGTTTACTACCTGTGTTTTGATCATAACTTTTAGCACATATCAAATCTTCAGAAACCGTAAATATTTCTAGAAAGCTAACTTGAATATCTTCAAAAAGTTCTTCTGGTCCAAAGTCTATAAAGGTTATCTGTATATCCGAAATTGGACTATAAGTCAGAACTATAAATTTGGCAGATTCATGATATGTTCAGTATTTCGGTCATAACTCTCTGTTCTGATCGAATTATTGAATTCCAGAAATTGTTCCAGAAAGCTAACTCAGTGGGCTTCAAAACGTCCCTACTGATCAAAATCAATTCTGTCATCTATACATTAAGAAATGCACCATAAGATAGAAAAATTGGTTGCCGTCTTGTTTTACATTTTGGTGACTAAGTCTTTTGAAACCCGATATGTATATCAGTCCAAACGGGAATGTACTAGGGCATTCATTTTATTATTTAACATATATTCATAATCATCAAAAATATAAAAAAAAATCATAACATAAACTCAATCAAATCATGTTCACAATAACTCAAACATGTTATAAAATAAAATGAGAAAAAACTCTAAAAAATCAAGTCAAAACAAGCTTATTTTTATTCTAACTAACCAAAGCATATACATGTGTCCAAATTGAGTCTATGGCTATCTATCCCCCCTCAACATAAATGTCTTCATCATCACAAACATCATCATGTAGATCCTCCAAATCTGGATCTACCTAATTATCCGAGTCTTCAAGTGCATCGTTGGTCAAATCTAAAAATATGTCGGCAAACGCCGTGAATCCAAAAGGACTCAATATACCACGTGTAGTCCAATATGTATTTTATAATGTCATAATAATTTATTATGCTAAGCACATGTTAAATAATCTAAATCATGAACAAAGAGAAATAAAAGTCGGTAACATGCATGATAGATGCACTTACCCCCGTTCACTCAAACCACACACAGATCTCCAATTTCTTCCTATCATGGGAGATTGACCACACGAGGGGCCTTTTGTAGGAAATATAAAGTTTGGGATCTTGCGCCCTAAGGCTCCGGGCCCTTCTTAATTTTTAGATATTCAACGACATGAGGTTTCCATCTCTTTCCCTCACTGGGAGTCACCTCACTGGTCTAAATAATATAGCTTCATCACAATGCACAACTCCCCCCAAGATGCCCGATGCAAGAATGACGCATAGGCCATCACAATACTCCAAATTATATATAAATCCATAGGGTATGACTGTACGGTCTATTGTGAAACTCATCATGGCCAAATCTCTTCAATCATGCTCATCGCAAGCTCATAATAAAATCATTACATAATCATGCAAAAACTATCATCTCATCATCATGTTCCATTAAAAGCAATAGTCACATATGATCAACATCACTCAAATATCATAGAAAATAGATAATTTAAACATACACATCACATAGGTAAATAATGATGGAAGGTTAAAATAGACATGGTTAGAACCACTCACGGTTATCACACACCTTTTTAGTTCTCTTTAATAGAAAATAGAAATTTTCTCTGGATTTGAAAGTGGTCGGATTGGACTCTCCTCGGAGTATGTTGTTCTCCTCGGTGTCTCCTTTAATTCTCCATTTTACTTCGAGTTCAATCAGAGTTCGGATGAAGGCTTAATCGAAGCTCTCACACTTCTTTAATAGAGTTTTGTAATAGATTTTTAATGAAAGCTTTAAAGAGATAAAATGGGAAAGAATTGAGAAGAGAGAAGAGAGGATTTTGAAAACAACAATGGGATCCAAAAATATTGGCTATTGATAATTCTATTAGGTTGCCTTATTTAAATAACACAAGGGATGGAAGGTTTGAAATTTGAATTGATAGAGATTCTCTAAAGTTGTTGAGCAACAAAAGGGAATTGGTGAAATTCGTAGCTTTCAAAGGGGTGACTTTTTCAACCCTCCAAAACTCATATTTTAAATTATTAATGGGTTAGAAATGAGTCAAATGCCCATGGGTATTAACTGTGCTTCAATTAAGGTTATTCTTAAGCCCAAACGGACTCTAAATTGGCCTACGAGCTCACCAAATAATTATAACTCAATTAATAATATAATTACTTATATTAATAATTAAAATAGTTATTAATTATAATTATGTCATATTCTCTCAAAAGGTGATTAGTTTGATATGATTAATATATATGAGCATTAAACTATACTTTATAATATATTAATACACAACAATCATTAATTAATTCATATCAATCATATCATATAATTTAAAAGTTCATAATTAATAAGATGTTGACATTTGTCACACACCTAAAATTCAAATAAAATATTCTAATACACAAAATTTCAACAATTAGTCAAAGTCTCGAAAAAAAGTCAACACCTCGTCGGATTGACTCGAAACTTGTTCTGTAGGTCCCGTACTCATTTCAAATTTATTTAAAAATATAAAAATAGTAGAAAGTTCAAAAATTATAAAAATATTTTTTTTACCAAAAGTGTTTATTATAGTTTTAAAGTTTCTTTACAAGGTCTAGAACCATAAGATGCGGGTCCCAACTAAAATTTAACCTAAAAATAAAGAAAATCAAGTTTGTTATATTATTAGATATTTAGGATCTATATAAGTATACGATCATGCCGGAACTGTCCGTTTATCGATCGAAAGTCAAACAAATTTTTTAGAATAGTTTACTCTTGTGGGTCCCATAAAACCCTAATTTTTGAAGTTTTCATAATGCAACCAAAATTAATACACATGTTTATACATGATATCTAAACATAAATATAACAAAAGTCTAAAAAAAAAATTTGTAAAATCACCATAATACCCTAGAACGAAAGTTCGGGGTATTACAGTTTCCTCCCAATCCAACTAGCAATCCGTGGTGGATACAAGAGAGTACAGTTCTTTCTAATAGAACCCCATCCAAGAGAAATAATTCGCTGGAAGCTTGATTAGGATGACAAAAATAATTGAGAGTGAGAAACTGATCGCCAACACTGCCACAACAACAAAAGCCCAGCCAAAACTAATCTCGAAAATTGAGCTAGATTGGACCAGTTTCAGAAAATTAGAACAGATTTGATAAAATGTGCATCCTAAATAAACCAGGGACATTTGAGCGATAATTAAAGACACTATGGATAAAGATGCATATACTAAGGCATGCATTTTCAGAAACGGGGAGACGAAACAGAGAATGAGTAATCAGGAGAGGGGGACAGAAAACTGACAACGATGGACAGTGAAAACAGAAAAGATGAGGGAAATAATGAAAACGGAAGAGGAGGATTTTAAACAAAATAGGGTTCAAGAGTCGAGACTTTCTCCAAAAAAAAAAGAAGGGTTCAAGACTTACTCGCGCGCGGGAAAGGCTTCCACGCACCTTGGCGTAACCGACTAACCTAGTGATTGCAGGGCTGTTCTTTGATGCACATGTCTGCATCAAAATTTTGATGTAGAAGTCCCTCAAATTGCAACGTAATAGACTCGTTCGGGCCCACTTGCCCCTTAAATGTATGGCCCACACTATGATAGACCTACACACCAAAAATCAGCGTGATTGGTGATTTCTAGCCGTAGGATATGAGCCCTTTTTCATGATGGGTTTTATGAACAGGACTATGAGTTCGTTTATATCCCATGTTGAAAAAGTGCTCAAATCCAATGACTAGAAATCACTAGTGTGAGTCAACCAAGATGTGGGCCAACAACAGGGCAGTGGGACCGAAAGAGTCTACTACGTGGCAAATTGAGGGACTTCTGCATCAAAACTTTGATACAGGAGTAGGTATCATAGATTTTTCGTAAGGCAAGAGCTTTTAGCTATCGAGCGGGTCGGGTTAGCTCATTCGGTTGCCACCCGACCTTTACCCATCGACCCGAACCATTCATCCGGATCATCGGGATTTCAGATCTCCTTTCTGCACCGGTCGACGAAGCGACACCCCTAAAAGCCGGTCGAACTCCCCAGCTAACGTCTTGGCCGGCCACCCTCATGTCAGCCTACAACGCACAGTCTCACGTCGATCAATGCTCCTGCTGATCTCCATAGCCCCGCCAACACTTCTGTTGGTCTCCCCATATCCCGGCCAACGCTTCTGCTGGTCTCCCCCTGTGACCCTGTCACTTATATGGCAGAACCAACTTTGATGGCTACCCAAAAAAAAGAAGAAGAGAGGAAGAACCTCTGCCGAAGAAGAAGAGGAAGAGGAAGAACCTTCACCGTCTCACTCTCACTCTCTCTCTCTCTCTCGACAGCGGAGGCGGTGGCGATGGCGGTGGCGGTGGCGGTGGCGGTTGCGGTTGCGGCAACCTCCTCTCCGCCGAATAAGAAGAGGAGAAGAACCTTCGCCGTCTCTCTCTCTCGGCAGCGGAGGTAGTGGCGGTTGTGGCAGCCTCCTCTTCTTTTTTTGTTGTTGCTGCTGTTTTTTTAGGGTTTTTTAGGAGGAACAGTTCCAGTGACCAACAAAAGTTAACCTCACTTTTTTCATAGCCGTGGATCCCGAGAATCCAACGGTGGTTTTGATTTTGCAAAAGTGATGCCAGCTCAGCACTATTAACCGCCGTTGGATTCTAGGGATCCACACCGAGCAAATAGTTAACTTTTTTTGGTCATCGGAACCCGACCCTTAGAGGGTGGGTGGTCTGGAACCCTGGTCTTCACTGTGACCATCCTCACGCTTCTCCAGTAGAGTAGACTATCATTCCTTGCTGACTCATGTGGCTTTAAACGCTTTGGTCCATTTCTTGGTCATTAGTTCTCCTGCTCTCTTCGCTCTTTGGGCCGACTTTTTGGTCATCTTATTCAGCCCATATTTGGCCCATATCTTCTAGTCATAGCATGTGGGCTCTTTAAGCTTTGATAATGGGCTTTCCTGATCGATGTGGGCTCGCAAGTCTCGAGAATTGTCCCATCGGGGTTTCCTGCGACAGAAGAAGCGCGTAATGAGATTTTATCAGAACGACTTAATGTCTAGACTTCCGAAAATGTGTTTAATGCATGTAAATATACCATTTCGTCCAGAAAAGTATGTTCTACGCAACAGAAGAGACTATTACGTAGAAAAGTAGATAAATAAAGCATTTTACGTAGGAGACTGTAATAACGCTAAAAGGATAATTGCTTAAAATAAGCACTTTTGAGCGAATATCACAACCCCCAACCAGCATATTGCCAATCCTTGGCAATTAGTGCGAAATAAATGAGCTTAAAAGGGCTCTGCACATGCTGTACACTTTCACATTAGCTCCGGGAAAACACCGTTCGTCAAATCATTGAATGGATGCAAAAATAGTTACATGCTAGCGAAGAGTTTGAAAGTTTTTGCAAGACTACAGACTGATAATCATGACCCAGAATAGTCAGACTCTGTGTGTGTGTGTGCTCAACATTCTCATCATCTGACAGTAAAGATTTCCAGATCACCTCTAAGTTTTTATGCCTCGACCTCAAATCTCACATGTTTAGCACTCAGAATAGAATCACACAAGAAGGGTTTTCTTCTTTTCTCTCAATTTATATGTGAGGAGATGTGTTGATATATGAAAGCAAAGATCTCACATATGTATTATTTAAAGGAAGGACATCTTTAACAGAAGAAGATCTCATGATTGGAATACCACTTCACTCGGAAACGTCAGATCAAACTCTATAGCTTCTCCTTCTCCAATCTCCACATTTTATGATCGTGCTACCCTAGAATCAAATAGGACTTTCCTGGGTTGTAATGAGGCTTAGGTCAGGTGTAGAGAGATAAAGGGATACAGGATTTCAAAGATCTTGAGAGGATATTGTCATTTTCTTGCATTTTTCCTGCGGCGTAACACCATTATCTGGTTCTTTTTCCTTTTTTCGTATTTTTCTCTTTTTCTTGATATTTCTGAGACTGCTCAATTTCTTTTCAGCTCTTTTTCATACTTTCTTTCCATATTTTATTTTTAGCTTGAACCACTTTCTTTTCCTTTTGATTCTTCTTCTTTACTTTTTTTTCCACGGTACACCCACATCAGTTATTCTTTTTTCCATCTCAAAATAAGGGTAGCCAGTCATGTTTCGTAGCTGGACTGGATTTTAGGTTGATGGGTTTGCAAAGAAAAGGCTTTTATAGAAAGGTTCAAAGGGTTTCTAGTGAAGTATAATTCAGGTGAGTAAAAAGGCTGAATGATTCAGAAAAAATGGCCTAAATCATTTTCTAGGGTTTGCACTATCATGTATACTGTCTTGACTGGATATAGAGAATGTTCTGTCGTAGTAATCCAATGTTAATGTCGTTCCGAGTTTTATGATCGAAGCAAAAGATAATGAGATCTCTCAACGAATATTGCGGGCATGAAGAATAGTGAGTCATCTTGTGACTCAGAATTGTTGTATAACCCTCTGAATTGATTAAAGGCTCGAAAGCTCACTGGGTTAGGTCTCCACAATTATTCTCACAGGATCTCCAGAATTTCTAAACTTAGGGTGACTCTAATATTGATAGTGTACAATTGTGCCGAATATGAGTTTTTCTGAGTTTTCAAACCTGTTGTAGTCACGCTTGACTTGACTCAACGCTAACTTTAAACAAAAATTGACATCCTCAATACTGACTTAACGGAGGTTTTTAGCTAATCAAAGTTAGAGTATTTGACACATTTTTGAAATTCTAGAAAACTTTTGGAGAACATCGGAAATCACCCCAAAAACAACATTTTATTTTATTTATTTTTTTTTTTTATTTTTTTTTTATCAAAAGGTGGTGTGAGTGAAATCGCGGGTGTGAATATAAACCTACTTATTTTTTGCAGGTGTGAATATAAAACTGTAATTGTCTTATTGGCAGGAGGGCGGGTGTAAATATAAACCTGCTAGTGTGATTCGGCAGGTTTGTAACCGAATCTAAACCTACTTATTTTTCCGACGAAACCTCAGATGTCTCGTATTTGTGAAGCAAAATTTATCACTCGGCGGATGCTTGGCCCACCTCTGGTGAACGCACACCCAAGCAGCATGGCCGGTTACTCTTAGTCGTTGATTTAGCTTTTTCTTTTTCATCTCAGAAGATTTCTAACCTCTCCCACCCCGGCACATACACACTTCGGAGAATATATTTCACACAGAATTACACCGCTATCCATCCTTCTTAGCAATGGCCTTCTATTGCTTGTTCCACTTTGGGCTCTCTCTCTCTCTCTCTCTCTGAAATCTAAAGCTTGAAGAATTGATAAAATTGTCATTGCTTGATTTGGTTTATCTTTTGTGAATTCCTCCGAAAATCAGAAACTCGGAAGATAAAGAATGGTGATGGTTTGAAACATCTCTAGCAAAGATGGTCTTTTGGTGTCGGATTAGGCATTCTAGGGTCGAATGGTTATCCCATCAATGCAAGAGATGGTACTTTCAGATCCCTGGAATCAGTTCGGCTAATTGCATTGCTGGAGGGACGAGAATTAGGGTTTTGGAGAAGCCCAATTCGTATAATCAGCGGAGACCAACCGAAATGTACGATTCTGTGAGGTTTTTCGCTGCTCCTGTCCAGGTAATTTTGTTGGGGAAAATGATTTTGAGGACGATACTGTAGTATCGTCGTTCCTAGATCCAGACCCCTGGATGGTCTTCGGGATTTGTGTGATGTGAAACCTGGGAACCATCAGCGGTCTGAACCTAGGTACGACGGCCACTAGGTATGATGTTAGCACTGCCCTTTTGTTGGTTGCACTCTGCTCTGTCTTTCCCCCTCCATTGCCTCCTGTTCCGTGGATTGCTAAGTTTATGATGATTAATTGAATATCAGGCTAAACCGAAGCCAGAAGCGAAAGACCAAAGCGGGCCGCGGATGAATAACCAAATTAGGTCCGAATTCATTAGGCTCGTTACTGATGAAGGTATATCTATTGTAGTACATCTGGGTGCTTGGAATTTATTTATGTTGGTTGAACATCTTTTGATGATATTTTATTAATCCTAATCACATTTGTGCTGAATAGTTGTTACATTAATGGTTTTGTATGACTTTGTGTGACCACTTTATATTCGCTTCAAGAAAATTAGAAGTAGGATATACCAAACCTCAATTGGTTTCGAATTGACTGAATCTTTATCAATAGTGAGAGAAAAGAAGGAACTATATTGAAATTCGTCTGATGTAGACGTGGTTTCAACTTTCATGTTTGGAAATATATGGAATCTCATCTAATTGGAGTTGTGCCATTCTCTGCTATGGCAGTATTGATCAAGTGAATCATTTGTTCTTGAATTAATACTTAGACCAATAAGGGACCCGAGCCTTCATACTGACTAATTGCCCTGCTTCAGCTTCCCCCAACCAAAAAAAGAAAAGAAAACGAGGGGGTTGGGGTGGGGTTGAATTATCCTCTGTGGATCAATGAAGTTCATGATATGTCTCTTTCCCGCTGTGTGTGTGTGTGTGTGTCTATATGTGCATATTCATTTTACCATGCTTTTATATTCAAATTTGGGTAATAACAATGTTGGTTAGTTTACATTGGACTATGCTTAAGGAATGTTATACCACATCCTTGAAATTTATTGCTGTTTCTATTTGGTATGGTTTGTGGTACTATGGTCTCATTTAGCATCATATTACTTATTTAATAAGCACCCAAATTATTTCCCAAAAAAAGCCTGCAAGTACTAACCTTTGCTAATTGGTATAATTTGTGGTACTATTTGGCACCATTGTACTTATTTAAGAAGCACCAATTTTTCGTAGAAATAAAATAAAATAAGCAGACATCACCTGCAAATACTAATTTTTATCCTGGCGGTGTTGTTACTATTAAATGATAAAACTGCATAGTTCTTATTATATTTAATATGCGCTCTCATTGATTTTCTGAAAATAGAACTAGATCATAAATTCATAGGAACATATTGATCTTATTATAAGATTGAGTTATAATAAATTTTCTTTTTTTTATGTCAAATTAATGAATAGGCTTGCTAATGATGGCACTCTTAGGTGTTTTTATTATGTTGAGGAGGATTATCATGGTCTCCCTTTTGTTCCTTTCTAAATAATTTTTTTATACTATTGATCAAATAAAAGCAACAAAAATAAAAATTACTAAAACATGATGATGAAATATGGCCTAAGCAATCATATTCAAAAAATGCAAATCTAAGTTTAGTCAAGCATAACATTTGGTGGAATTTCTACGGAGTTATGACCATCTACTCTACATCAACCAAATATCAGAAAGAAGGTAGTTCAGTCCTTCAGTATGTTTATGGATGCCTATGCTGTATCGGACTGTTCATATAAGTCACAGCGGAATGCATTTAATGTAAGTATGTTTGCAGGGCATGAGGTTGTCTCACGGCGTGAGGCACTAGACCGTGCAAGGAAGCTCAATCTTGATTTAGTTGAGGTATGTGTTTCATAATAATTTTATCCTGTTTCGCTTACACTGAGAAGTTATGAAGATTATAATTACTCAAGACTTGAAAGGAGAAAAAGAAAAAAATGAAGCCACCTGCAGACATGGAATGTTCCACAAGTCGTTTGTTTTCTATCAAAATGAATCACCTGGCCCAGCTTCCATTTGTCTAATGGCAGTTATTGGTGTCTGTCTTCTATATCATCCTTCCTACATTATTCCCTTATTTTCTTATTTCTTGTAGTTCCAAGTATACATGTTTTACGTCTTGTTACTTATGACTACTTGAAGTGTTCATTAAAGGATGGCATTTCCGTCTTCAAATCAAATTTATCAAAAATCGCTCTCGTAGTGTACAAACACAAAGGCACAACCTAGTACTATGCAGAAAGTTTCAACTGTTGCGATAAATTGTCATACCTTGAGCACATGCTAAGACATGATCTCAGCTTGCATGCAAGATTGTGAAGGATATAATGTTTGAACAGGCAATTGCAAACCACATTTCACATGTAAACACAAGCTATATGATTTTATCAATTAATCTTTTCATTATTTAGGATCTTTCTTAACCATGGTTCAAAGTTTCGGCCAAAATCGAAACTTTTCGTTCGTTTCGTTTCGGTTTCGCTATAGGACAAAACTACATATGTTTCGGTTGGTTTCGTCCAAAACCGGACGATACTTCATTTTATGTGTAAGTTTGCAGTAACATTTTTTTGATAAGGAGTTTGCTCTAACATTTGTTTCGGTTTCACGAAGTTTCGTTTGAAACCGAACGATACTTCCGATACATTTAGGTATCGCCCATGAATGATACTGAAACAATACCGTGTACTTTGAACCATGGTCTTATAAGAGAAGAAATTTGAGAAAATTCTGCATGATTCTCACGGAATGGGAATTCTTGTGTGAGAAAGATGCATCCTATGGCCCAATTAGTCAGATTATTGAAGGTGGTATTGGTTTTGGTTTGACCTGCCTATAGAATTTAACTTGCTTTTGGGCAATGTGGAGGAGGAATTTGACCTGACTTTGGCTTTGATTTTTGGTCATGATGGTAAACTATGACCAAAGAGGCAGCATCTGCATTTTGGTAGGTGGAAAATAATAGGATGATGTGGAATTGTTGCGACCTTGGTCCACATTGATTGCAATTATCGATCTTTTTTAATTTTTATATGCAATTATCAAATTTCAAGTAGACAATAGCTGTATGATCTTGTTTTGCCTACAGAAGTGGTGTGGGGAAGTCCTATTTGCTTCCCACCTCTGGTCTACAAATTGAAAGTAATATTAGGGTCCAGGCACGTGAATATTTGTAAAATTGTGGTTATTGATTTTATTTGTCCTGCACCCTTGTTCTCCTGCCTCCTCTGCCCTTATGTTCGGCTTCACGTGTTTGGCCAGATGAATCATTTCGGTGATTGGATGTTTATTGGTCAAATGCTGTAGAGCAACTATGGTTCACTGTGCAAATGAATAGGTGTCTACTAATCTTTTTGGTCTTTATCCTTGGTTCCCTTAGGTATGAAATTTGTTTTCTTTATTCATCATCTTTTATACATTATCTGTTGTACCACAAGGTATTGGCAACAATGTTGTTTTGGTGTTGAATGTACTAGTTTGGTTTCCAGGAGTGCATCTACAAAGTTTGAGTTGCAGTGAACTTCACACAATTGTCATAGTGATTTGACTGTTTCTAGAATTAGGGAAATAACGACTGGTATTGTTCTGGTGTTAAGCTTGCACGCAAATAAGTTAGTATTTGATCCTTGGCTTAACGTGGTATGGTGATTTAGAAGCAAGGATCCTTCTTTCTGGTGGTTCGCCTCAAATGTTTGAAAACATTGAGCTAATGCTCTTGTTGTTTTTATATGGGCTTATCTCAAACATTTGAGGTTCGGGAAGGTAGGCAAGCTTGCAAAATGTGGTGTTGAAATAAGTGATCTGTGCATTTTACATTCCCGTCCAGATTTGAATTGGTGTACGTTGTGAACTTGATGGATCTTCTCTTCACCTGATGTAAGTTATGAACTTTATCCTACCTAGGTGGTTCACTATGATTTGTTCCCATTATGTTATGCAACTTCCTTGAAATTATCTAATATGTAGTTGCGTGACATGATTTTAATCTTGACCACTTTATGTTCTTGTAGGAGCTAATTTGTCTACCTTTAGTTGAATACTCCCATTGGTGTTTAGTGAAATCTTTGTTTTGTATTTTTACAGGTTCAACGAACTGCAAATCCACCTGTTTGTAAAATCATGGACTTCCATAGAGAAAAGTACAAAAAACAATTAATGGAGAAAGACCGCGCAAAAACCAAGGTACCTTCTAGTTTATACTGAATTTTTTGTCCAGGACAAAGAATTTAAATTATGACCTATACTATACTCCATCGGATTGAAGTTTCATTGAGCTACACAGGAGTGAAGCTTTCCTTTAGAGGACGACAGTAAAAGTTGCTATTCCAGGACAAAGAAGTTCATAATTTAAATTCTTTGTCCTGGAAAAGCAACTTTTACTGTTGTCCTCCAAAGGGATGGAGCTTTATCAAAACTAATTCTTATTGTATCTGTAATTGTTATCTTGATTATGTTTCTTATTCGCGTCCGCTCCTGACAAAAATGAGCGTGAGAAGTGCATTGGAATACTTACCAAGTCCATGACATGAGATTGAAATACTTATTTCCAAGCTGTTTCTTATTGATTTCCTGGCCCCTGATTGAGGTTGACGATGAAGTAGGTGACATTTTTGTAATTGTGCATGTATTAGAAGAATGCAATTACATGCTACACCTATACGTTCCAAAATGGTGTATGTTGGCTTTGCATATTCTGCCAGTGAGCAGGTTGATGGCTTTCGATGAAATATCAGAAATAGAAATCCCTGTCGCCAAGCTGTTGCATGTTGATTTCTTATCGTATGCTGAACGAAGACTGATGTAGGGTGGCTTTATTTTTATTCTATTTTTAGGATGGGGGTGGGGGCTTGGGCTCGGATCAAAGTTGCACCCGCATGGTTGGGATGTAGTATGCCAACAATTTGGCTGCGGGTTGACAGCTGGGGTGCAGTACATCAACCATTGACCTGCAGTTTGAGGGCTCGGACACATCACTGTTGAAATTTATACCTTCTCCAAGGTTTTAGTTCTATGTTGTTTTAAGCCTAAAAATTCTCCTACATTGGCCTTTCAATTCGTTATTTCGTCACCCGCTTATGATGTGATAAGTAGGACCTGTCAGCGAACCACGTTATCATTTATTGTTATGTTGCTAAAGAGGTTTGATGCTCATTTCTATCCCTATCTGGGGTTTCATGGGTGATGCCAAGGTCAGTGAGAGAGTTTCTTGGCTCTTGGTGCATCTTTGGTTTTCTCCTTGTGTCGTAGGAGAGGAGTATTTTCACTTTGTAATGCTATGGGGTTTGTGGAGAGAGAAACCAAAGGGCTTTTGAGGACAGAGAGGAGGTTCAGCATATCATCTTATCTATTAAGGCCCCAATGTTGCAATGGTCTAAAATTTTCAAGGAATGCAGTGGCATCTTCTTTGATGATTTTATCTTCAGGTGGGAAGCATTGTTGTTCAGGGGCGTTTAGATCAAGTCTGTGTTGCCCCTTTTTGTTTGTTTTCTTTGCCTTTCGTCTTTAGGGTGTTTTTCTCAACCGCCTAGGATCTCCTGCTTTCTTTGTATTATGCTTCATTTGCTTCTCTTCAATAAAATTTATACTCATCAAAAAATAGGACCTCAGATCTTAATTATATCCCAGATAAATGTGTTATTAGCACTCGGCAAATTTTCATGCACATGATGCTTTTATTAGATGATGAAGATAGTGATTCAGTCACACAGATATTATAGTTACAGGTTGGGAGATTCAATTCATGAAGTATTCATATATCTTTGGGATTCTGTCTTGAATTTTTTTAATAAATTTGACTTTCTGATGCAGTCAGAAGTGACTCTACGCAAAGGGGATTGCAAAGAAGTCCGTTTTTCAGGAAAAACAGTAAGTTCTTTCCTTCAAACTGTTGTTATTTTATGCTTATTAAACAGCTGATGATTCCTGAAGCTCATCTATTCTTAAATGAGGGAAGAAACATCTTTGTTACTTATGTTCACTTGAAGGGCCAACGATAGCATGAAACGAAGAAAGAAGAAAATCTTCTTTTGTGAAGTTGGCACCAAGGCTAGGGTACTTCCAAATTCCAATTGCCTCTTAGGGCCTGTTTGGTAACGCACCGTGGCGGGAAAATAAAATATTTGCGCGCGCTAATATTTGCCCGGGTGCGTTTGGCAGCCACTTGCCCTCGGCGAATATTTAGCCGGGCCCACATATTTGCCCTCCGCGGCGGGAAAACATTTGATCACCTCTCCTCCCCCCCCCCCCTGTGTAAATATTTTCACGCCAATTATGCCTTGGTGAGAAAATTTTATTTTCTCGCCGGAAAATCACTATTTTCAATAAAAATTAGTTTTTTAATATATAAAAAAGATAAAAATGATTTTTTTTATCCTTTGACATAATATGTGGTTCCCGCACTCACCCAACCTATTTTTGACTTACTTTGATATGTGGGACCCACTCAAATTGAAAGAAAATGAACTAAGCTGAAGTGAGCTAGCTCATACACGTACCAAACATTGTTAAATATTGATATGAGCAAATATTTAGCCAAGATAATATTCGCCGTCGGAACACTTTTTCTCACGTACCAAACTGATCCTTAAATGTTGTGTCTCTTCGGTTTCCATGCAGTTAACTTTCTCTTTGTTACTTCCGTTCTTTTTTGCATGAATATTGGAGCCAGAGTATTAACGACCCGATTGATCCCTAGGGGCGTGTCTAACTGCCTCATAGAGAGCATCCAGTAATTAACACCTATAAGCTTTTTTTAATCTAATATTGTCATAAAGGCATGGCATTTAATTACCACTATATCCTGATACTCGGCACATAAAATTTTAAGGTCTTAACGGTGCCCCTCCTTCATAGAAATATAAGGTTATTTTATTGAATCAAAATCCAGAACACTAGCTACCAGTAAGAACAATAACTGACACTAGCTACTAGTAAGGGATTTCTATCCTTTTTAATGTCTCTTCTAGGGCTGCAACTTGGGCGGGCTCAACCCAACATTGGGCTCGAGTTGGGCTGACTTCTTCAGTACTCAGGCTCGGGCTAGGTTTTCTCAACCCGATCAAAACCGAGTTGGGTTCGGGTTAAGGCCTGGACAACCCAACCCAACCTCCTATTTACACTGTTAAAATGAAAACCCACCCTTTGAAAACGATGACAGAAAACTGAAAACCTTCCTTTTATGTTCTCTTTTTTATTGAAGAACCAAATCCAAATATTCTTCATCTGTCTCGTCTTCATCATCTCTATTTTCTTGCTTTTTAGTAATGTGATAGAAGAAAACCATAACAAATTAAAAAACAAAATCTCTTCTTGTAAGAGGAGAGTGGCAAAGAGAGAGAGAGTCGCAGCCATGGAAATGCAAGATCCTGCAAACCCTAGCTCTGAAAATGCCCAAAAGACAACAAGAACGGTGAGAGAACAGGGCTGTCCAAGTTAAGAGACATGGAAGAAGAGGAAAACCGTTGGTCTTTTACGTGGGCAACAGTGTTGGAGAGCATCTTCATCAGATCTCTCTCAATCGGGGAGACACTACAATGTATCTCAAAGGTACTTCTGATTCCTCTCTCCTCTCCCTCTCCCTCTCCCTCTCTTCTCTCTAGTCTCTTCTCACTTTCCTCTCCCCTCTCACTCTCCCTCACATATACCAACCCAACCCGATGAACCCGAGAGGATTGGACTCGGGGTGAGTGTCTTAGGCCCGACGTCAGGTTGGGCTCGGGCTAGGGCTCGGGCTGACTATAAGGAAGGTCGGGTTGGGCTCGGGTTGAGTCCCAACCCGCCCGAGTTGCAGCCCTAGTCTCTTCATTAAATTATTACCTACCCACCTATTACATGGATTTATTATTTATGTTAGTTCAATTGAAATCTGAGGATACGAACTCAATCTTGTGTTGCTTTACCTGGTTGGGACCCCTAGTGCATAAAACTTGGGTTCATGAAGATGCTAGTAAAGTTAACTCAGTTTTAGACTTTTAGTTAAATATATTTGAGTTATATATATCTCTATTATATATACTTATATGGTTGGGGAATAGGAATTTTTGTTCTTTTTTTCTTTTTTTTTGAAGATTAAATCCTACCCTCTTTGCTCTACAATACTCTCCTCTCTCTTCTCTCTTCTCTCTTCTCTCTTCTAATACTCTCGTCTCCCTTCTTCAACAATAAGGAAGCAGGGCGGGATCTATGAGCTTTATTTTTGGCGGGAGCAACAGGATATGTACATCACTGTTCTTTTCTTCTTGGTTGCAAGTATGCAACAACTTCTTATTCATTGTTAGTATGCTATTACGTGTGTGCGTGTGAGCTCTTCTTATTTCTTGCGGTTGTAACAAGTGTCTAACAATGGCTGTTGTTGATTGTTATGTGACTTATGTCAACCATTTAATTCTTCTTTTATTCGGATTATGTTATGTGAAGAAAATTATCTTAATTTCACGAGCTAAGATAAATAGTGAAATTTTAAGTATTATTTGAATTTCTTTCTTTCGTTTGAATTTAATAATTCACTTTGGCTTTGAGGCACCTAGAGAATCTCCAGCACTCACTTGGAGTTTTTGACTGCATTGATTAAATGATACTGAATATTATTTACTTCTGGGCCTCTGGCTTGGAAATAGAAACTCTTTTAATGTTCTTTGGCAGGAGGTTTTGCATGCTTCTTGCTTGGAAGTAGAAACTCTCCTTTGGCATGACGTTTTGCGTCATGTAAACCAATCCTGAGTTTCTACCTCTTACTCCCGAAAACACATTGGTACTTGTCCTACTGAATTAGAATAGAAGGCTTAAATAAATATGATAATCATATCATCTTTTCTGCTACCTCCACATGGGATATTTAACCCTATGGCCCATTCTACATCAGAACCCATTTCTCTTGGGCCTACCTTGATGTAGAACCGATTTCTCTTGGACCTACCTTTTAAGACATCTTTGGCCTCATTCCTATTCTCTTGTTCTCACTCTAGGTTCCCCTTAAACTTTACCTTGTCTGTAGCCCTAACCCATTCCAACCTTGATCGTGGCCCTCCTTTTGAATGGTTGTGGCATGTTTGAAGCAATTGGAACCTGTTGCAATGCATCTTTGGCATCAGCCCCATTCTCTTGTTTTCGTTCTAGGTTTCCTTTGAACTTAACCTTGTTTGTAGCCCTAACCCACTTCAACCAATATTTCGTCTCCTAAAATTCATCACCCTCTTCAGATGAAGCACTACATTTTCTTTACCAAACCTAACTCTATATTTTAACACCCTAACTCAACCTCGAAATCATGTTTTTGGGCTTGATTAGGATTTAGAAATATTATTTTTCTTGGCCCAAATTAATGTGATGTTTGTAAGCTCTGAATTTTGGTTAACTAATGTGATTTAATTAATTGCCTCTGCTTCCAGGAACAAAAGGACCTTCAAATGAAAGCAGATACGGTTAAGAGATTGATGGAGAAAGGTTATCGGGTGAAGGTACTCCATTTTCCTTCTCTCGGGATTTTATGACTAGACTCTTCCCTTAGGGAAGTGTTAGTATCGTCCTTAGGATGATACTGTAGCATTGTCGTTCCAAGGTCCAGACGACTGCTGGGACACCACACATATCCCAAAGTGCACCACAAATTTCTAAGATCATCCAATGGTTTGAACATATGGACGATGTGCTACAGTACTTCCCAGGGACAATGCTATCATTTTTGTTTCCTTTAATATTATAGCATCTCTCTATCTTTTCTTGTAATTGAAACTTTTCTTTTGTTGGTTATTGAGTGCATGCTAATATTTTTGCGTAATTGAGGATACCAACTTCAGAGGAATATTCGGTTGAAGTAAACAATGCAAGTTCTAATCATGTTTGGTGGAAAACAAAATTTTGCATGGCTTGCTTTACGACTCTTATATACAGGGAGGTTGGGGAGCTTATTTCCCCAAGGTTGCACACTTCATTGTCTGGACTTTTTAACCATTGAAGCATCTGTATCAAACATGTGTTAGAATTACTTATAAAATAAAAACAGTGTTAGATTTCGAAAGTCCACAGATTCTGGTATGGCACTTCTGGATTTCTTTCTGTTTCTTCCATCCTTGCAAGATATTAACCTTTGCCATAGATTAGAGTTCTAACCAATTGAGATTCTGTGGCAATACAAAATTGCATCATGTATTCTTCTGTCTATACGTATATAGGACGAATCATAATATATAAAATTTCCTAATCCATTTGTATCCTTGTCATTGTATAAAAATAAATACTCTCAAATTTTAGAATATACTGCCGAGTTCAAGAATCCTATTTTTCAAGTTTCACTGAATCCGACACTCCATACCCTTATCTGACACTAACACTTATCCCCATCAATGCAACATAGCTTGCATGCCTCCCTTATTTTATTTTATTTTTACTTTCTGTGATCTGATTGATGTTCACACATATTTTGCTTAAGACTCCAAGAAATGAAATATCAAAATTTTCTGAACATAAATCTCAGATTGGTAATATGTGAACGGCTGTTTCTAATCTGCCCACGTTGAAAGTATATATTAGTAGACTTTTTTTTGTTATAATTTATGTTTTTCCACTCACTGAAAGCTGAAACACGTGGACTACCAAGTTACCAACATACCCCAAAAATAACGGTATAATTACTAGTCGAGTGGCGCCTTGGCACTTTCCACCATTAAAGTTGAACATTCACAGAAGTATCTCATTAATGTAGGACAATTGAACTCCAAATCAATTGCTAAAATTTCCAGGTAGATGCTAAGGTTTAAAGTGCTGGTTTCTGAGTCAAACAGTATCTACATATGGGGTTTATGGTGCAGCTAGGGTTTTAGTGCGGTTAAAAGGGGCTGTAAGGGAGAATGGGCTGTGGATGGATGTTTTCAGGTGCTGATGATTAGGGAGGCTTGATTATGGGAATTAGGTTGAAGTCTTGAAGGGGATGAGATTGATGGAGAAGGGTAGCAAGGTTAGGATGAAGGAGCTAGATGCATGCCTGTCCTCATGGACTGGTAAAATAGAAAACAGAAGAGAATAGTGGGAAAAGGAGAAAATAGGGATGATGAGTTGGAATCTCACCGATTCATGGGGCTTAGAGGAATGAGTGTCACCATTTCTTGCAGCACCTTGAAATCAGACCACCGTTGAGAGGGCATCACACCACTCGAACAGTAAGTAAGCTAGAAAACTTGTCTTGAAACCCTCCTACTATCTTCTAGAACTATGTCTCGAATTCATAACAGTTGCAAAATCCTAATAATAGGATTCACGTCGCCGACCCCAAATATTTGAGACAAGGCATAGATGATGATGATGATGATGATGATGAGAGGGCTGGATGAATGGGCCCTAAACCCACTTTGCACCGACGCTTGAGCAAGTAGGCTGGGATGAGGGATTCTTCCAGGGTCCACAATGAGAAGTTCTCAGAACCAACCTTTCAAAAAAAGAAGTTCTTAGAACCATGATCATGCGGGTTGCATCACCAATGGCTACACAAATTGCAATTGGGGGTGTTTGTGGTGAAGACAGTGGTTTGCCACCTCCATTATGTTGGTGTATGGTATTTGTATTGTACCTTGCCACGGTAAGATCCATTTTAGTGATGGACCTCATGGTTTTAGCTTTAATTGAGAAGATTTAAGGTCCATTGTTATGTGCCCGGGTTAAGTAATTAGATCATCTTCCCCTTAACAGGCCGGTCTTTTGAGGTGGAATGGTCAAGGTACTTATCATTTGGTATCAGAGCGGGCACCACGTCCGGGGTTCGAGTTGCGGGGGGTGTGTTTTCGGGAAAAATTCCCTACACGCCTCCGAGAGGCCTTCTTCGGGACAAAAAAAGGTCCCCTAGATCGCCGCAGTGACGTGGGGTGTGATTTCGGGAACACGCCTCCGAGAGGCCTTCTTCGGGACAAAAAGGGGTCTCCTAGATCGCCGCCGTGACGTCGGCTCTTAAGCGTGGTGGATTGTTATGTGCCCGGGTTAAGTAATTAGATCCTCTTCCCCTTAACAGGCCGGTCTTTTGAGGTGGAATGGTCAAGGTACTTATCATCCATGGTTCAATTTTGAGAAGGAAATCAAGGTTCCTACTAAAGAGAATATGGCTTCAATGAGATCAAATGCCATAGTTTCCAGACCTGTCCCATGGGGATGGTAAGTTGGGATAACAGGATTGGCATGGGTCTGTCTGGGGTAAGTCCAGTACCAGCCCATCGAAAGTTTAGAACTCAATGCGGATCTGAGCCTATAATGGCCCTTGGTTGTCGATTTCTGGACTATAAATAAGTCCAACTTCTACTAGCCCAACATGGTTATTGACACTTTAATTATTATTTTTTTGAGAAGTGGAGGATACTGCAAGAAATTTTACTTGAAAAAGACAGATTTCACCTATGGTGTGTATGTCAGAATGTGCATGTGCTTGCCATGTGTGTTCTTAATTCGTACATCAAATGTATCAAATATAACTAGTTTTCCTGATTATGCAACAGTGTATGGTCATGGGTACTGAAGATCAAGATTTGGGAGGATTGCTATCTCGTCTGTCAGCTTTGGTACCAACTATCTTTTCTGATTCTTCTCATATTCCTCTTTACAGTCATGTAAAAGACGAAGCATTTAGTAATTGGTTGTCCAGCGTGCTGAATATTGATACAACCAAATTTACAATATCAGAGCCCGTAAAGCATGTATATTTTTGCTCATGGCGGAAACAAACTTTTTTCCACAGATAGAAGATGTTTGTGTTGTGGAAAGCGGTCCAAGGGCGGAGAAAAGGCAAGCATATGTAATAGTCAGGCATATCAAGTTTGGCCCCTCAAAGAAAGGTCCTGTCAAAAAAGCTGTCAAGGTTGTGGAACCTATAAGAGCAGAAGTTCAAAGTGCAGCTACTTCATCACCCACCATCAACAGTTCAAACCCCATTCAAAGTCCTCTACAGATCGAAGAAGATTGGAAACCTACAGAGTCTGGTTTAGAATCTGAAGACGAGATCATTCCTGACCGAGCAGAAACACCTGTTGCCCCTTCTATGGAAATGCCAAATGGAGTGCTTGGAGAAAACAAAATGTTGTGGCCAGCTTTTGATGCAAGTGATGACTTTGAAGAAGTATTTGATATTGCTGATAACGGGAAGGGGGTTAGATCAAGTTCTACTGATGGACAAATGGATAGTACAGAGGACACTGTTCCCCCTCGAGAGGATGTTGCCAAAACAGGGTTACTGTACCCCAAACCAGTACTAGGGTCTACAAAAGCAAAATCAGTACCTTCCTCTGCACCAAAGCCTTCACTTGAGGGTCGGAATAGGTACAATGGAAGAAGTGAGTTCCAGACAACATCCACAGAGAAGACATCTGATGATAATAAATTGTTCTCAGAGCTCTCGAAATTTTCCTCATCGCTTCAAAGGAGCCACGTAAACAGGGTCCCTGATGTGACAGACTCGGCACATTTAGAATCCCAGTTGCCAAATCAAGGAAGGCAGCCCCGAACAGCTGTGAATGCTTCACCATCAACAGCAACAGAACAGAAGCAATTAAGAACTGATGCTTTCTCACTTAGAAACTTGAAGCAGTCTCCTACAGACGAGACTTCAAAGCAACAACTGTCTCATACAGGTACCACCAATTCCAGTTCTCCAGCTCCAAATTACGGCATTTTCAGTGCTTCAAAACCTACTGCCCCTAGCAAGCAGAATGCAGCAACAGAAGCCAATAGGGATAAGGAAATAAACTCATTGAATTCCACACACAGTCCCACTTCAAGCGTTATTACTCAAAATGGGAATCCACCTAAACCGAAAGCTGAGAGCAGCCAAAGGCCAGAGGCTGATAAGACCAGACAAGGGGGATGGGGGGTATTCAGCAGAGAGGCCTCGAGTGCAGACCAGAAAAATTCTTCTAGTTAAGTCAAAGTGCAAATATGTTTTATAGGAGAACAGTGGATATTTGGATCCATGTATTTATCTCATGGCATCAGTAATTCTGGGGCAGATTCCTTAGTTGGGCAACTGGACCATGTTTCCTTGACATCCTCTGATGGTGCCAACGATTTTTCACCCTTCATAGATTTTTCACCGAACCATATTTCATTTAGTTTAAGGGTCTGCAGAAAATTGCATTTATTCCCTTCTACTAAAATTGTATGGAAGTGAAATTGGTTGTTACATCAATTTCCAGCCACTCGGTTCCAATAAGCTTTAGTTTTGTACTAAACTCACATGGAAATGAAATTGGTTCTGCTATTACTCTAATTTCCAGTCCAATCGGTGGCAATATGCTCTTGCCATCTTTTCTTTGTATGTTTAACTGCTGCTGAAAATAATAAATAAGTTGCAATCTACCATTAACTGTCAATCAGTATTTCTGAGGGGTGATGCTCCCTGTGGCGATAAGACAGCATTGTTTGTGCTAAGACTCATCCAATTTGTAGAGTCGCTGTACCTTTCACCTCCAAGGTAGCAATCCAGCTTGCCAAGAAGAAATTGGATTTGGTTCATGCAGGTTTCTGCAGTTTGGGATGCCATCTTTAATTGACTGCATGACCAAGTAGCTGAAATCATAATTGAATCTTGGTCCGGTGGCAACTTGCACTCTTGTTTAATTACTCTACTTTCAGTAAATCAAATCCAAGGATAATTGTATTCGGGTGTGCCTGAACAAGCCGCTCCTGTTTAACTGCACTACCATCAGTATGAAATATCGAATCCAAAGGATACTTATGTATTCAGGTGTGATCCCTGAATAAACCACTCGCTGGCAGAATTTGAATAAAGGGTTCCATCAGAGTTGAGTTTGATCCCCCCGTCTTCATGCTTACTCTGAATCAAGTTTCATTCACACGCTTTTGCATTGAGTTGTGCACAGAGGGTCTAATGGCACAGAATCCTCAACATCAGTTGTCGCAGCCAAGCATTACTTATCTCCACACAATTAGATGTGAAATTCCAACTGTGCAGACCAACTGCTTGGAGAACTCCATGGTCACTAATCCATTAGGGATCAGTGGGGGCTGCAGTTCAACTTCACCATTCACTCCATACAATTGATCGGGGCAACCATTTCAAAGCCAGGCATGTACGGGCCCCATGGTAGAGAACGACTGTCCCCAGTGAACTAAATAATCTCTCACCAGTAATCGCCACAGGAACATAGTCCATCTTTAAAATGATGAAACCGATTGGTGTCCCTGACAAAAATCTCTCTTCCTTCAAAGTTGGATATGAACTTTATCGCAACATGACAATCACCACAGATCCTAAGGTTCTTGATTACTCGAAGGGGAGACCCAGGGGGCGTATTCAGGAGCCCAAAACCTATCGCCAACTTCTCACTGTGCCCACACAAGATGTGCTCCTTGTCCTGTTCCTCCACATCTTGCAGCACAAAGTTGGTGTCTGGAAGGTACCCTGAATTCTTCATTTCCATGCTCAATATGTTCAACCTCTTGACAATTTGGGTCATTTGGGGATGTGATATGTCCCCTGCTAGAAGTGTATGCAGCTTGTTCTTTACCTCAATCCAACTGCAGCCAGGGTTTTTACTCAAACCCATCCTCTTCATCACATCTCTCACTCTATCTACTTCATTCCACATACCCTTAGCAGCATATATATTGGAGAGGAGAACATAGTTCCCAGGATTACTTGGCTCCGACTTGAAGAGTTTTTCAGCAGCAACTTCGCCCAAACTCACATTACCATGAACTCTGCAAGAACTGAGCAAAGCTCCCCAAACACAAGCATCTGGCTCAGATGGCATCTCCTTGATCATGGCATAAGCCTCTTCTAGCCTTCCTGCACGACTGAGGAGGGTAACCATGCAAGCATAATGCTCCATTCTAGCTTCAATCCCATGCTCCCGGGACATGCTATTAAAGTAGCACCACCCTTCTTCAGTAAGGCCCCTCTGGCTACAAGCAGATAAGACACAAGTGAAGCTGATAAAATCAGGCTTCTGCCCACTCCTCTGCATTCTATCAAATAGCTCCATAGCTTCCTTAGTCTTTCCATGCATCGCATATCCACCCACAATTGCATTCCAAGAAACCAGATTTCGTGTGGGCATTCCATCAAAACAATTGTGAGCATCTCCAATTCTTCCGCACTTTGCATACATGTCAATCAAAGCACTACCAACATACACGTCGCTGGAAATACCCCTCCTAAGTGAGAAGCAGTGAGCTGCCTTCCCGTGCATCAAGGCCGCAATGTTGGCACAGGCTGGTAATAAGCATGGGATTGTCACAGAGTTGGGCTTCACTCCTGCAACCTGCATCTCTCTAAAGAGCTCTAAAGCTTCCATATCCTTCCCATTTTGAGTGCAACAAGCGATGATCGACGTCCAAGACACAACGTTTAATTCCATCCCTTGGCCCTCAAATTGCCTGAACACCTTCAATGCATCATCGACAAGGCCATTGCGAGAGAGCCCAGCAACCAGAGCATTGCAGGAGCCCACATCCATTTGAGCGAGCTCGTCAAACACTTGCAACATCCCTTGCGTGCACCTACACTTCCCATACATATCGAGAAGTGCACTAACCACACACTTGTCAGACTCAAGACCCTGCTTGATCACGTAACCATGAATCTGAATCCCCATCTCTAGATCCTCCAAGTCCCCTACCGCGGGAAGAACACTTGAAATGCCAGTCCCATCAGGCTTAAATCCTTGTATATGCATCTTCTGCAACATGGCCACCGACTCTGAAGAGAACCCATTGTGGTTAAACCCGGCAACCAAACCGTTCCATGATACTGGATTTGGTTCCACCCCTGAAGCCCTCATCTCATCAAAAAGTTCCTTTGCCTCATCAATGTATCCCTGTCGAGCATAACCAGCGATCATAGCACTCCAACTAACCACATTTCGATGGGTCATTCTATCAAAGACTTTGTGGGCATCCCTTGTTTTGCCACATTTTACGTACATATGTACAAGAGAGGACTGAACGAATGAATCCGAATCAAACCCATTTACAGATGCAAGACCATGGATCTGTCGACCAGTGTGAAGGGATAAAAGTCCAGCGCAGGCCCTGAGTGCGCTTGGGAGGACAAAATTGTCGGGCAGGAGGCCAAGGGAGAGCATTCTGTGAAGGAGACGGAGGGCTTGATTGAAGTGATCGAATTTGGAGCAAGCGGAGATGAGGGTGGAGAAGGAGAAGACATCGGGTTCAGGGATCGAATCGAGAACGAGTGTTGCGTCGGAGAACTGGAGGCAATTGGCGTAGAGGGAGAGGAGCTTGGTGGCGAGGTGGGTTTGGTTTGAAAGGCCTGTTTTGAGGATCTGTGAGTGCACTTGTTGAGCTTGTGAGAGAGAAGATGTTGTTGCGTTGAGAAGGTTGAGAATTGTGTAGACTGAATTGTCGATCAGAGGGAGAGCTTGCCTTGCCTTGCCATGGCTGCTCTTCCAACAACTCATGGGAAATTTTCTTTGAATCTCAATCAATTAACGGCTCCTTTTAACATTCAGTTATAGCTGAGACACACGAGATCAACATAACTGAAACGAGTACATTATGCTACGAGTAACCTTCGCTCACACCTGTGTGTGAGCAAAGCCGATCAGACACAACGATATGAGCCATGTGGCACACTATTAGATTATGACGACCGTATGGATGTTTGGCCAATTCCTCGTTGGACCTGCAAACCAAAAATCATCCTGATTCGTTGTGTCCGACCTTTGGATCTAGTACGCCAAATAATGGTCAATAATGCTTTAAATTCTACGGTTAAAATCAACCCATGCAAATGACTCCAATTCAACGCTTAGAAATCACTAATCAAGTTAATATTTGGTTTACAAGTCCACCGAATGACTATCCAAACATCCATACGGTCATCGTCCTCTAAGAGTGTGCCCCATGGCTCATATTGTGATGTGTGATCGGCTTTGCTCACACATAGGTGTGAGCGAAGGTCTTCTCAATATGCTACTATGGCCCACGTGAAGTGAGGCGGGACCTACTAGGAGATCACATACATCGAAACATACCCGATGCGATCAACATGACCATTGGACGTATGCCATTGTTTTTACGGTTCAATAAGACCTAGTAAAGCTTTGATGATAACGGGCTGTCATTGAAGCCCACGACTACCAATGAGTTCTCGGCACGTACAAGAGTGCTTTTGCCACGTATCCATGTGCCTAAAAAGAAATCTTAAAAACATTCATATGGATACGTGGCAAAAAACAAGGTTTACGTGCCGAGAAGGCATTGGTAGTCACACTGTCATCAAAGTTTTACTCAATAAAACCCGTCCTTCCCATCAGTTCATTTTACCACATATGAGATCGCTTTGGTAGTGCCATCCATGGCCGTCTCGATACCAGTTGAGACGTGAGGCGAAAACTTTATTTAATGGGTAGGGCTCAGGGGACTCCCTTTTTCTGACCTGTTCGTGTGCTTGGCCGTTGGATTCCAAGAATTCAATGGTGGTTGTAAGTGCTGAGCTAGCATCACTTCTGAACCACTGTTGGAATCGTGAAATCCACAGCCGAGCACGCGAACACCGAGAAGGGCCAGAAAAATGGGGTCCTCGGAGCCTGAGCCTTTTTTTAATATATATTATATTAATTAAAAAATTAAACTCTTTATATAATTGAAAATTATTATATAAAAACTATTCTTGATAATCAAATACTACAGAAAAAAGGTAAATGTAGAGGACTTCGTTGCAGTTGATGCAGAGGACCCTCGTGGCCCTACATAGATCAATTTTTGGGCCCAATGACTGCTTTGGTTGATTAACACACTAAAAATCAGTTTGACTGATGATTTCTAACTATTGGATTTACTACCCAAAAAACATTCTTGAATCCAGCAACTAGAATCATGTTCTAAAAGGTACTAAAATCTATGGCTAGAGATAATCAATCAGGTTGATTTTTGGTTTGTATATGCAATAAGGAGTGGGCCAAAAATCTGTGGTTAGTTAGTGGTAACTGAGCTGGGGGCCTTCTCTCCCAAGGGGCCTTAGGAGACTGCTTAACAACGTTAAGGTAGAGCCGGCCCGGAGCCCTCAAATGGTTCATAGGATGGCATGAAATGGGTCAGGCTGGGTGGGATAAAGTCCAAATCAGATTTCAAAAGTGACTACCCAAATCCAGATTCAATTTGAGATTCTTTACCGCATGAATCAAACCGACCATGCAATCCATATCAAGGTTTTTAATGGTCCGTTATAATTAACGTTACCATTATTATCATTATAATGACCATTATAATGAGTCACATAAGTCACGTCTGAGTAAAAAATGGTTAGAATATTATTTTTGAAAATGACGGACGTTATAACTGATACCTTTTTTTTATAAGGTCTTGAGCAATATAATGGGGTTGGGGCATTGCCGTTGTAATGGGGGGTTCATATTTGGTGTATTTCAAACTTTTCATTTTCTCAAAGCTATTGTAAATTAAAATATGGGAATTTTTGACATACCCCGCATGTTATTTTTGCAACCTAATGACCTAGTTCATTGTTTATGATCGTCGTTGGCCCAAATTGACTAACAAAATTTTATTTGAAAGGATAAAAATAAGCCTTTTTTCAACAAAGAACACGAGGATTTGGGTTGAAATCCTACTGCAAATTAAACAGTTGCGGTGGTTAGACGGTTATGAGACTCTGTTTGTTTAGCCGTCCATCATCGTCGATCGAGCTACTAGAGTCTAATGGTTGGCAAATTACTACTATGGAGACCAATTTTAATTCTAAATTCTTATTTTTTATGTTTTTTTAATAGAAACATTAGATTTTTAAATTGTTCATCGGAGTAGTGGTCGGCTAGCATGGCAACCAACCTACTAGAGTCTCGTGGCTAGCTAACCTCTACTCTAACGAGTAATTTTAATTTCAAACGCTTGTCTTTCATATTTATTTTAGGAACATTGACTTCTTAAACTACTCGCCGGAGTTGTGGTTGGCCAGCCATGAGACTTCATAAGGTTTTGTCGACGATGATGGGTGGCCAACCGACTAATCTTGTGGTTGGCCGACCACCATTGTTGTTTGATTTGGGGTTAGAATTTCAGTTAAAACCCACATGTTCTTGTGATGTAAGGTTGATGAAAGGGGCATTTTTATCTTTCAAAATTAATTATGTCAATTTGAGTCAAAACTAGTCGACATGGTCGACTAGTCATGGTATAAGTCAACCTTCTCAATTTGTGGGGGTATGTCAAATTTTAAAGATAGAGGAGTGGTACGTGAAAATATTACTTTAAAATCTAGGGAAAATTTGACATACCCCATCTGCATGTTTTCTTGGAAATTTGACATACCCCCATAATTTGAAAAAAAAAACTTACTTACCCCCTTATGACCCGGTCCACCGTCTATGACTGTTGTTGACTCAAATTTGACTAACATTTCTTTTAAAAAGATGAAAATACCCATTTCTTAAACCTTAAAACATGTGGGTTTGGGCCAAACCCTAACCCCAAATCAAACGATTGTAGTGGATGACTGACCATGAGATTCCAATAGATTGGCCACCATCACTAGCAAGCTCACTTTGTAGAATGGACTTTTAACACCGACACATGGTAAACATGCATTGATTTTTGCCACAACCATGAACAACTTCCGTAACCACATTTCAGATAACCAGGAGAGATCATAAACAAAACTTATAACCATACGACAAAGATGAGGAAATAGAAAACTTCATGACAAAATGAAGAATAAAAAATAAAAAATTTAAATAGGTATTCTTTCACAGAATCCATGTACACAAATGCGGGATTGTACTCTCTTCACATTGCAACTTTTTTCTTTCTTTCTCTCTTTCTTTGCTTCAAAGAGAAAACTTCACATCTCTACTTCTTTTCTCTTCTGTCTCTATTGTGTGAATGGTGAGTAGATCAGAAACTCCTCTCGTATTAATTAAACTCATGATCACCCTCTCCCTCTCATTCACTATCCTTTCTTCCAATACAATCCTCTAATCTTCGGGACACCCTTCTCACCTCCTCTTCTCAAATGCCAAAAACTCTCTACTCCATTAGTCGTTAGCAATATTTTTTTTTCGAAAGCATCTTTCCAATATCTATTAAAAGTTAAAGGTAATTGATAACATTTCATTATTTTATATTTTAGTTGTTAATGAGATTCAAAAGCCACAAATGAGTCACGATTTCTTTTCGGAGTGGTAGTCGGCTAGCCACGAGACTCTGATAAGTTGATTGTCATTGGGGTAACCAACCCACTCCAATCTTGTGGACTGCTGTCCATCACATCCGTTGATTTGGGGTTAGGGTTTTGGCCTAAACCCAGTTCTAAGGTTGAAAAAGGGCAATTTGGTCCATTTAAAAAATAATTATTTGAGAACGAGGGGGGTAAGTCAACTTTTTCAAATCGAGGTATGTACAATTTCAAATATAACATGGGTGTATGCCAAAATTCCCTAAAATTTGAAGTTTAAAGACGAGGGGGTCTTACAAATATCTATTTTCTTGTTGTTCTCAGCTAGAGAGGTAAGGTAAACTCCCAGATTTGCAGAAACCCTAGCTAGGGTTTTGCTATATCTTTGACTCTGTTAATCATTATAAGATTTTTCCATTCAAATCTCACTCTCCATTCCCTCTCACTTCTAGGGTTTTAGGCTTCGTTTACGGAAAAATAGCAGAAGTTGCTTGATTACACTGAGTTGAGTTCGTACCTCGAAATTTTTCTGTTTTTGATTTAAGTTCTTCTGGTTCCAGCTGAGTTTCTGGCTAAAAGCAGGTCTTAGGCAGCGTTTGGGAGAGGTCGTTTGTAGCCTTATCTTCTTCGAAGTTTCTTTGATGGACTTCGACGAATACGATTATTTAGAGAAAACAGTTGAAAATCCGGAACCGCCGAAAGGGAAGATAACGGCGAAGAGTGGCGATGACGGTGTTAAATCAGGGAAAAAAGACCGGAAGAGTTCCAGGCGCAGGAATGACGAGAACGAAGATGATTTGGATAACCGGTCGAAGCGGGCGAGATCTACAGACGATACTCGAGACCACAACAGGCATGAAGAGAGGAGTTCCTCACGTCACCGTTCGTCTCTCGATCACCAGTCGAGAGACGGGGAGCAGATCGAGAAGGACCGGCACAGAAGCAGCAGAGAACACACAGATAGAGATAAAAATAGAGATAGGGATAGGGATAGGGACAGGGATAGGCGAAATGGGAAGGAGAGAGACCATGATCGTAATGCGATAAAAGAGCGGGACCGAGAAAGTGAGTGGGAGAGGGAGAGAGAACGGGAGCGATCACAACGTAGCAAGAGCCGCCCCGAAAGGCACCTCATCGACCGCGAGAAGGCTCCTGAACCCGATAGGGACATAGAGAGGAGCAGAGAGACGGAGTACAGAGAAAAAGAAAGGGAGTTAAGAGACAGAAATCGAGATGGCAGGTAAATTTTTGTTAATTTATGCACAACGTGAGATTATCACTTTAGAATCGTAACACTGTCAAATCAGAACTGGTGAATTCTGCACATTGGTGACCTAACTAACTAACGAGATTGTCACGTTAGAATCCTAACTCTGTCAAATCAGAACTGGTGAATTATGCACATTGGCGACCTAACTATCTAACTAACGAGATTATCACGTTAGAATCCTAACTCTGTCAAATGAGAACTGGTGAATTATGCACATTGGTGAACTAACTAACGTTCAATAAAGCCGTGCAATTATTTGTTTTTAATTTCAGATTTACCATGCATTTAAGGCTTTTAAGTTTTGTGCTTTTAATTTAGGCAAATTAATCATACAGTTATGCTTGGAGATTAGCCAAGAAGCATTTGAGTACACAATTTTGAGCTTTCCTTTTGCCATACCTCCACGCCCTTAGACGATACCGACACCAGATCTTTTAGTTCCAGGATACTAAAATTGCGTATGTGTCTGTGTTTTCTTTTGGTTAATCACACTACAATTGCTTTCAATCTTCTATTTGAATGTTAATTTGAAGGTGTTTGATCGGTTGTCAGATGCCAGTTGTTGGTAGTGTGAACTTCATGGCTCCATGATCCTAGACTTTGTGAGCCATACAGTGCCCTAGAAAGAGAAGAAAGCATGGCCACAACTTTTATAGTTTGCAAACAATACATGCATATGCTGTAAGAAGCAATTGTCCTACCTTCTGTTGATCTTAACGTCATTGATAAAAAATGTTATTCATCAGGTTTGAATATTGATTGTGGACATTCCAGTTCGTTTTCTTTTAAGATCATAACTATAGAATACAGTTTCTCAAGGAGTTCGGCGTTTTTAAACACAGGTGCCCATCACCTTGAAATCTCGTCAAAGTTTTAGGATTTAGGGTATCAAAATTATCCAGTGTGATTCCTGAAACCAACAATTGGAAAAATCAATGATAAGAAAACCAAAAGATCAGGAGCATATATTTTATTTTATTATAGATCAAGAGCAGGTAACCATTGAGAATTCAAGTGGCCTCCTTGAAGTTCTTAAGATTGTCCGTGGAAGTTTTGCTAGTCCACTTGTGGTGGAAGACAGTTTTAGACACATTATTGCTTGGGGGTTGGGTATTTTGGAGGGGTTCCGTGGGGATTTCTAAATTCGTTGAGAACATTAGAGACATTTAAGTAATGACTAAATTTGGTGCTTATAGACTCTTAGAAATGCCGATGAGGACGTTGATTTGTTGGGTAAAGAAAATGTTAATAGACAATCTTTATACATTGGCAATGGTAGACAATTTCCCCCTTCTCTCTTATTAATGTACTTCTCTCATTGCTTACCCAAAAAAACATATGTTCTTAATGTCACCAATTTATACCCAAGGGTGAACATTCTTTTCTGATATTTCCATTGTTACAGGCACATATGTTATGGATTTCATTTCTAATGTTTTTTTTCTAAATCACCTACTGTTATTTTTACATTTTTGGTAAAATGTGTTATTTGGGTCACTCTAGCTTTATCAAGTCAAACATTTGGCCCAATTGAGAAAAATGGAAAGTGAATCTCATGCTTTGCATTTTTGATTCATAAGAGGATGGATAGCGTATGACTGAGGCCTTTGTTTTTCTGCATGGTCATGCATTTCTTTTTTGTCTCTATCTAGATCCATTCTGTGTTTGAGATTTATTTTATTCCCTGATGGTTTACTTATGAACATCTGGTTTGGCCATTAATTCGACTGGTTTTGTATCTTTAGACAACATCTCTTCTTGACAAGGATATCTTTTTATTCCTTTAAAAATCCAGTAGGATAAATGGGGCTGCAACTCAGGCGGGTTCAGTGGCCAACCCAAGACCAACCTGAGCTCTAGACAACTCAACCCAAGCCCTTCCTTGGGCCTGAGTTGCTCACCCCGAGCTATAACTCGAGTTGGTTTGGGTTTGAGATTACAAAACAAAAAAAAATGAGATGAAGGATGAACTATCAGGAAACAATTGAGAGAGCAATTTCAAGAACTAAATTACTGCAATTCGTTCTAATCTCGAGATTACTAATTCAAATCAGAAGTTTTTCGAAGGAAACATCGTGAGCAACTTGAAATCTCTTGAATAAATCCTATTTTAGAGAACTACTTGAGAAATTGATTGAAGAGCTATTGCAAAATTGGAAGAAAATTAGCGTTTTACCTCTTCCTCACCCTCCATTATGTGATTGGAGCGGGTGTCGTTCCGTTTTGGACACTCAAAAGCATGGTGTCTGGGTTTTCGACAATGAAAGCACATGTTGCTTTAAACATCTATAGCGGTTGGACGTCTTGGTCTGTTACCAAGGGTTCCCGGGTTAGGCCGTACACCTCCCTAACGGTTTTGTGTGTCCTATGAACCCTGTTGAGCAGCCCCTATGGTTTGGACCAAGCTTGGGTTTACCCTTCTTAGTGGCACCATACCTTGTGCTTACGACTTACTCCTTCATGGGCTTTCCTCCGCTTTTAATTCAAGCTCGTAGGCTTCTTTCTATGTCCCATATCCTCTGACAAGAAATTTTCTTTGAAATGTCAAGGTTTAGGCCGGTGAGAAAATGTTTCAAACACATGGTTCAAAGGCGCGGGTTTCATTTCGATTTCGCTGCGGGCGAAATCGAAACGTTTCGGTAGTTTCAGTGGTTCCGGTCTGAAACTTGGCGAAACCAAAGTGAAGGAGAAATTCGGTAGTTTTGGTCCAAAACCACCGAAACTATTGTATTTGGTGTCGTCCTTGACCGAAACCGGAACATTTCGGGCGATATGTTTTGGTTTCGGCTGAAACTTTCAACCATGCTCAAATGTATTGCTTTTGTATTCTGTAGTCCAGCTTGTGTGCATAACTTATGAAATTCCTCCATGTAAGTTCTCACATCCGAACATCGATGTCTTAAATTCAAGCACTTTGTGAAATTTCAGTTTCATATGAGGACGGAAGAAATCTAGTTTGTAGGCATTTTTCATCTTGTGCTAGGAACTACTTTTCCCTTTCTCCTTTCATATTTGATTTGCCAGAAGATCTAGCCACAATCTCAAAGTGAATGTAGTCATTGGAATCACTATCTTCATCATCCCTATGAAATCCAATGTTATCCTGAACCCATTCTTATTGAAAACAATGCCCATAATCATTTTCACGATTTCTAGGTTTTTTGTGTCCACCTCGAAATATGTGCAGAACATTATCACTATCTCCATCATGGCCATCCCCTCTTTGATCTCGAATCCAGAGGTGACGATCATCTTCTCGTTGCACCAAAGGAGTTCCAGTAGGAACTCGATAGAAGAGTTATCCCTCTCTATTCTTGGTCGATCCTCATCTTCCCGGGTTTCTCTCCTAGGTTGTTCCAAGTTCCAACAATTGTAGAAGCCTAGGGAAAACTTCTGTAACCTGTTTTAGTTGCATGTTGATCACTCATATCTGACCTTCCAACGATATATGTGATCGGTGAGGTCTTGATTGTTTCCTCTCCTTGGTGGCATTATTTTTTTTTATCAGAGTCAAAATTCTAGGTCTCAAAGCACGCTCTGATACCAAAATGATGCAAGCCACTAACATAAATTAAGGAAATCCAGTAACAATAAGAAGTAGAGATTACCATGTAAGAAGAACCAAGTAAGAGCTTAAAATAGCCCCCAAAACATCCTCTTAGGGTTTGTTTCAATTCTCAAAACTCAAAATAGTGAATAATTCCCTTACACAACTTTAGTTGGCCTCTTTATACTAAAAAAATGTAAAATATCTAAAGTACCCCTCACTAGTGGCATAAAACGAAAATATTCCTAAAACTCATTAGTGATGTACTAAAGTACCCTCTTATTATTTTTAACTAACTGTAAAATAAAAACAAATAAACAAGAACAACTAAACTGGCCTGTGTTATTTAATTTCAAGGACCAAAAATATTTCAAATATTTTAACATGTTGTGCATAATCATTTTGGGGCGGTTGGTATTGAGTTTTTCAATCTCTTGTAGACGATATAAAGAGAAAAAGGAAGATGTGTCAGAGCTAGAGGCTGATCCAGAACGAGATCAACGGACTGTATTTGCTTATCAGGTATCCTCATGCATTTTTTGCTTGTATTTTCATGTTTGGTTGTCTTCAGTAAATTTTTACCTGTAATTCTGCTAATGTGTGTTTCCACCAACAATTATGGCAGATTTGTTTGAAGGCTGATGAAAGAGATGTGTACGAATTTTTTTCTAGGGCTGGCAAGGTTAGTATGGGAATGGAGTTTTTCATCTTCGCTCAATCAAGGCCTTGAATTATGCCAATTGCATGTTTTATGCACTATTAAAATATGCTTTCTTTGGTTTGTTTTCTTTGTTCGCCCAATATATTTTTTTGGTTTTTTTTATAGAGCCCTCTAGGTCTTACTGTATGTGTATTTCTCCTTGCATTTTGGTATTTTGCAAATGATTCTGTGGACCTTGCAATGTCTGTATTTGGCTATAACTTGCTTGAATTATGCCTGAACTGCGAATCTTCTTTTCTGATAACTAATTGATTAGAGCAGTGCTAGGCAAACTGCTAAGTCGCCTATCTAGCCACCCCTCATCAAATTAATGCCACATGTGAGAGAGGAATCAGCTATCAGTCATTACAGTTTTTAGTAAAATTTTCAACCCTTTTTACAAATTTATAAAAAAATTATTCTCTAACCCTTGGCAACTCTAGTGTATTGAATCTCCCGCATTTCTTGCTGTTGTCAGATCTCAGTAAGAGTCGCTCCGACATGTTGGAATCACTGTCGGAGGTCATCGAATTCACATTTTTACACTTTTTGAAACCTAAAGCAAAATCTTTAAAAGGAGAGAGAGAGAGAGAGAGAGAGAGAGAGAGAGTGATCCTCCGGTCACAAATCACCACCAAAGGTTGGATCGATCCACCATTTTTGTTGTTCTAGGAACTTGATGTAAAAACCTAGATATGCTTTAAAAAAGGAGAGAGAGAGCGAGAGAGAGATCCATCCGAATCATCATCGGTGGTTGATGGATACAACATTTTTGCGGCTCCAGGTGTTAAACAACCATTTACCCCGAAAGATCGACCTGTTGGGGAAAGGTGAAACAACTATGTATACCAACGGTCGTCGGGCCAACACAATACGTCCGCGGGAACACACCCTCCACTAACACACCTCCTTAGCGGGAATACACTCCACTGGAGACTTGAACCTGCAACCTCCTAGGCCTTAAGGCTTTGATACCATGTTAAACAACCATTTACCTTGAAAGATCGACCTGTTGGGGAAAGGCGAAACAACTGTGTATACCAATGGTCGTCGGGCCAACGCAACACGTGTGCGGGAACACATCCTCCGCTAACACTGGGAACTTCTTAAACAAAAAAGAAGAAATTGATTCTATTTAAAAGTTAGGTGAGAGAGAAAGAGAGTTCCATTGGGATCCCGTCAGATTACGAGAGAGAGAGAGAGAGTTCCATTAGGACCACAATCAGAATATGTGTGACGGAGACGTCTTCTGTAAAAAGTTCTTTAGAAGCTTAAAGAGATTAGAGGGAAACTGGTAAAAACACGCAACCTGTTTCCCTCTTGACACCACCCGAAGCGCTGGGCATGCTCTCCTATTTTCTTCTGAATTGTGAACGACACAGTTGTACCTTATGTGATGTAAAAAGACCATTTTACCCTTTTCTCTAGGATATGTTAGGTTCTCGTATTCTTTTCTTATCCAAGAAGAGAGGGTAAAATGTTCTTTTGTTGTCACATATGAAGGCTGAGGGTCAAAATTGTACATAGACACTAATAACAGAATTTTCAACCCTGCTCAGTCCTTAGTGGTAGGGATGAGATTGCAAAGAAGTTAGATAATATAGGAGTAGATATGCAAAATTCCGAAACACGGGGAAATATTCAAATGTTGTAAAACCCAGGGGTATTTGCATAAATCCCTAGTTTTTATTAGAACGGGTCACCAGTAATGGACCATTTTGAGTGTGGATAACTTGGTATGTGATTGAAAAGAGAAAAAGATCATAAGTCTGTATAGTTGGTACATTGTCGTACCTATGGTTTTGGGTTCCTTGGACAGACTTGCTATAATTTTCTCTATCATACTTGTGCCATCACGATATTTGCATAATTTGACAAGAGGCTATTCAAACATATTTTGATGCATGATTAAGATATTTGGGCTTCTTATTGCATTGATCTACTACCTCCGTGAAGTATTATGTGATGATTATTGTAGTCTTAACATTGTTTATATTTGGTGGGTTTAATTTTGCACTTAAAACGTGACAGGCAATTATATAGGCTGCCCCTCATGGTGCTATAATATAAACTATAAAGTATCTTTGTCAGGGGATCATCGCTTTTGTAAGTTGAAGCTTTTGAAAATGTTTCTAGGCTTAGTCATCTTTTATCTTGTTAATAACCTAATATTTACCATCTTCAGGTGCGAGATGTACGGCTGATAATGGATCGCAATTCAAGACGTTCCAAGGGAGTGGGGTATGTTTCTTTCGTCTTTCACTACTATTAATTCTCAAAATTGTCATTTTAATGGAATTATTGTGACCTGGTGAGCTTCAGTGTTGCAGTTGTACCTTCACAAGAATGTGACTTTAGTTTTTCAATTTTGTGTGTGCTTATATTTAATCTTGGGGTTGTCAAATTTCCAAAAGACCCTCAACTTGAAATAGATTCCATAACCAGGACCAGCTATCACGAAGTAATAGAATTTCATGACAATAGGTTCTGAATTAATACTAAGAAGCATCTGTCCAAATGGCGACTTCTTGTTAAATATTATTTGGTCGTCCTACTAAAATTAGATGGATGGTTATTGCTGCTGTAATGACATTTGAACTTGATATCCTTACTAACGCCAGTGTATTGCAACCAACTTGAAGGCATAAATCACAATTTTGATGGGGCAAAAATTAGTGAATGGCTGAACTACTAATTTGCCCAAAAATCTCTTATTTGATTTTAATAAAAATCAAGTTCTTCTGCCGCTGGTATTTTGGTATATATGGATGCTCTTTGAACTATTTGACAACATTTTTTTACAGGATGATTGTCATTGTTTTATTATCTATTGATTCACCCATTTCCAACTCTTACTAATTCTGCAATATACAAACTAGGTTTCTCATGTGTTTCTAGTTCTAATCCTTTACTGGACATTTTTGTATTTTAGATTCTTTTAAATTCTAATGACTTTTCAGGATAGTTTATATATATGAGGTTATATCTATGTAACAAGGACAAGGCACTTTTAGTATATTTGCCATATCAGAACCGTATCGACATGGGCATACTTGTTGACACATCCCGACACTTCATCCTAGCATGTACGGCAGTGGCCCCCTTTATACTGATAAGTTTCATATTGAACAATAATTTCTAATATAGGGTTGGTGTGTCCGGTTCTCCGTACAATATTTTGTTTAGTTGTTCAACATAGCTATAGTTGTTTTAAAGTCTTTCCCTCTTATAAATCTACATATTTATTATATTATTGGTTCGCTCCATGGCATATGTAAATGTTTTTTTTTCAAAAATTTATTTCCTTATTTGAAAAAAAACTTATGGTTTAAATATAAGTAAAATAGTATATTATAATACATGTGTATGAATGCCTGCATTTCAGGCTTCTTTAAGGTGCCATGTTAGACACCTCATATATGTGTCGGACACCATGTCCATGTCATTGTTACATAGGTTGATATGTTCTTTTTAAGTGTATTGTAGAAGTAAAATGGAACGTTTTTTTATAACAACTGGCTCAAGAACCCTTATAAAATGTGTTTTGCTTCATTGCAGGCGTGCGCATGTGGTGGGTATGGGGGTTGGGTGGGGGTGTCATTTGTTTCTTATTAGGGTATCCTACTTGAGTAGGTTGACAATAAATTTTCATAATTAATGCTCAGATTGGGTATCCTTGTGAAATTGCCACCCCCAATTTACATATAATACCCCCATTGAAAAAAAATGCCCACTGTTATCGTATATGATCTTTATAAAGGGCAATGTAGTGAAGTTGATTATCACCCTTGCTTTTGGCTTGAGCCATTAGCAACATTTGTCTTTGTTATGAAATTGTCATCATTGTATTTTATTGGTATGTCATTGGAGAAAATACAACCACCTAATGTATACTCAACTTCAAAGGTGATTGGATGAATTTAAAGGACAAAATGCCAAGTGGGGACTAGCAAATTCACACATTGCCTGATTGTTATACCAAGAAACACATAATATGAATTTTGACTAGGGAGAGTTGTGTACATGGAAAAGGAATTTGTGGAGGTCTTTTCTGTTGCAGACCATGTCAAGCCACAGCTATTTCTTTTCTTTCCATGAAGGTTAATGTATTGATTGAAATGAATGAGTTTACCCTGTAACCGTAGATTCATAATGGTGTATGCTTCTACAGGAATGAAGTGTATTTGTTTACAGATTTTGTTTTGACTTATTAGTGGTGTCATTTTTAGGTGGGCGAAATTCCTCCATTTTGTTCGCTGTATGGCTGAGTTGTTTGGTTCATGGATAACATCTATTATATTTTTTTTCTTTTATCAAATTCTAATATTTCTTAGTTGTTTCTTTTATATCGCTTAGGGTCTGTTTGGCAACAGAGAAAAAAAGTTCCAAGGGAAAATATTGCCTGCTTAAATGATGGCGTGCGTTATTATTTGCACGTTTGGATCACTTTCAATTTTCTCATCCAAATGATGTGGTTAGTGTGTGGGGCCGCACGTACAGTTGTTTTTTGTCGTTTTCCGATGAGAAAATAAATTTTGCTCACCAAGGCTTCAAATGGGGTGGGGGGTGCTCAAAATTCTAATTTGCACATGCGAATGATTTCCGTGCAGTCCAAACTGACCCTTAATTAACAATGAACTATGATTAATTTGTTTTTGAAAGTTTCCTAACATCTCTACTCTATCAAATTCAGTGTAATTTATCACCTATAGAAAAATACCGGTTCATAATATATCTTTTGTTGACTGCATGTGGTCATTTGATTTTGTGAACACTACTTGCTAGATAAAATGGGCTATAGCATGCAAGGCGGAGTTCTATTTGTAAAAGTTGGTTTTTATTTGGGAATTTTAATAATATATATTCGTGCACGTTAATCTATACTTCTGTGAAATCATGGATCGCATCTTTTAATGCATGATTTTTGACGGCTACTCGATCCTAATGTAATGGCCTTTGCAGGTATATTGAGTTTTATGATGTTATGTCAGTCCCTATGGCAATAGCACTCTCTGGTCAGCTGCTTTTTGGCCAACCAGTGATGATTAAACCTTCCGAGGCTGAAAAGAATCTGGTTCAATCAAATACAGCTGTAGCCGGAGCAGGTGGTCATACTGGACCCTATTCAGGGGGAGCTAGAAAGTTGTATGTCGGCAATCTGCACTTCAACATCACAGAAGATCAACTTCGTCAGGTAAGGATATTTAGTTCCCTCCTTTTGGCTGTAGACTATGGTCCCTTACGTCATTATGTATCAAACACTCTTGATCTTGCTTTTCTTACTTTAAATGGTTACTTATTGTAGTATGATGAGTTATAAGTCATGGTGGCATTTTTGCCCCTTGGGCCGGGTTTGTCGGACCGCGTCTACAATGATGGGCCGGGCCGGGTTCCAGGCTGAGTTATAAGTGTGTTTTATCATTTCCTAAAATATTAGTGTTATTTCTTATGCTTTTCTATGATTTCCATACTATTTTCGTAGTTTCTAAGAACTTTACCATTTTTCCATAGTGTAAAGCGAAATTTGATACCATCCCCGTGGTTTATCTTAAATCATATGGAACAATAGCAATATACAAGGGCAGCATTGAGCCAAAAAGCTCATATTTTTGTGAGCCTTACCCATTTGTACGTTTAACTTGTTCTTTTATGTTATGATAAACTAACTATGGCTTCTTGAAATTGATATCATTGCTTAAAAGATGTAGGCATCATCTTAGATGATGTTCAGTCATCTCAATTAGGTGTTCTTGGACCCTTTTCGTGGTTTTGATTGTTATGTGATATTGAAGAACTTATGGGATTACCCCCCTTGACCTAGTTTAAAACAGTGGTTGACGTAAGTTAAAACGGAGTTGAATGACCCTTTTTCGTGGTCGGAGCCTTGTGTAGGTCATCTCGACCTCGCTAGCATCGGCTTATTCTGTTTTCCTTGGCCTTTGGCCCTTAATAAAGTTTTCACTTATCAAAAAAAAAAAAGAACTGATCTTGTAATGATTTACCTCATTATACGTTCCTTGATATTCTAGATCTCCAAACTTGGTCGCTTTGATTGGTGGCATGATTTTATTGACTTTTAAGCTTAATATTCCAGGTGTTTGAACCATTTGGTTCTGTAGAGTTGGTGCAATTGCCTCTTGACGAGACTGGGCAATGCAAAGGTTTTGGTTTTGTCCAAGTGAGTATGATCTGATAACCATTAATCTCCTTTCATTTAAAATCACGTGCTAATGATTTAAGGTGGGTGCCACAGTTTGCACGTCTTGAAGATGCTAGAGCTGCTCAAAGTTTAAATGGACAATTAGACATTGCTGGGCGGATAATCAAGGTAAGTTACACCTTTATTTATTTCTTGTTTGATTGATAAAAAAATTGTGACGATAATGGAGGAAAAACATGAAACTTTGAGGAGCCCAAGAGAGGCAACATAAGCTAAAAAAGTTATAAAAAAGATAATATCCAGAAGAAATATAGATTGACATATGGATATTAGCACTTATGTATGACTCTTGAAAGATGTGGTGAGATGAAGAGGAGAATCCTTCGCATAAATCCCCTGTGTTCTATTCACCCATATTATATTCATGCCTTCTTTTTAACTATGTTGCTTTTTCATGCCTTTAGGTATCAGCTGTTTCTGATCAAATTGGAATGCAAGATGTTGGGGCAAATGCTGTTGATTTTGACGATGATGATGGTGGAAGCTTGGTTAGTAATGGCTCGTCTTTATTCAATTTCCTTTGATAACAAATTTTGTCGCAGTAGTATGGAAATGAAAGCATGATTGTCATTTGTGTTTTTTAGTTATTTCATGTTCACTGTCCACTTATTAATCGTGGTTTAGCTCTTCACACTATATGTATTTTAAATACAGTACAGTAACTTGGAAAGGGGACTCTTTTTCAACTAATGTGTAAGTAGAGTATTGCCAATCTCGATATCTCAAAAAATTGGTATTAGTCACAATGCCGCTATAGGTTAGGTTGTACTTTAGCATTTATGGAACCATTTGTATGTGCATCCACATTTTATATATGTGTGTCTACTTTTTGCAAACTGTGTACAGGTCTGAGAATTCAATTGTTTTGCTAGTTTTTAGTAGTGCAAAGTTGATTAGGTTTTGGAGAATCGGCTTAGAATTGAAACCCATTTATAACGAACAGGTTTCACAAACACTAAGGTTGTGTTTGGTCACACAAAACTCTTTTCCCTCATCATGGGAAAGGTTTTCCCCTGACGTTGCATGTGTAAACCATGAACTAGGGTAGTCTGGATGCTGTTTGTTAAACTGTATTCTTTCATGGTTGTCTATATACTTTTTTGGTTGTACTCAAAGCATTTAATTGCACTCTTCTAACTCATAAATCATACAAGGGGATTTTGCAATGCACATGCGAGAATAAAGAGGACAAAAGGGATATAATCTTAAACGTAGTATAATTTTGAACTGTTGCATAATGGGCATCAGTTTCATTATTTCATCAATCATTGAACTAGCCCAAAACATAGTGTATACATGTGATCTCTTGAATGGGGCACAAATGAAATATCGATTGGATCAACATCAAGTGATACCCCGACCATTCAATCTAAAAATTAAACTTAGCTACAAATCGAGCCAAGGGTCTAGAAGAAAATTCATTCATTAGGCAGTTTGGATTGGCTAATTGGTTTGAGTCTTGGACTGTCTCCCATCCAAAAGTAGCTTGCTGTTTGAATGCTCTGAATCAATGACTTGGTGTGATTTATCATATTTTTCATGACTTACAATGAGGATGGATAATCAACCGGCTGCATCATCAATTAATTTTTTTTCTCCTTTGTTTGAACAAGGATTTCAATGTATAAACAAAACGTTAATCCATCCATGGTGCTCAACCTCTTCAATATGAGGAAAAGATTTGGGGAGTTGACCTCGGAGGAAACAGAATCATTATCCCACTACAAGAGTTTCAATCTCATCATCATTGGTTTGTATGGCTAATTTTAATCTAAAATTAAATGGTCTACAATGAAGCAGCCTAGATCATCAAAGGATGTTGCTGTTGCACCTCCAGCCCCAGCTTTTGCTTTAGCTTCTCCATCAAAGTTTATTTTGATCACTTATGAAAAAGAAAAGGAAAGGTTTATATTGATCCACCCCGTTTTTGGATGTCTCCACATATAGAGACTGGCACTTCCAAAAAAAAAAGTTAGTTTGAGGAGCAAAGAAGGGAAACCCGGAAAAATATTTTTGGGTTTCGAATATTTCATGAAATTTCTAATGAAGATTTGAATACTTATTGCTTTGACAGAAGATATAGTTTTAAACAGAGTCGAATGGCGAAATATGATTCATGTTGCCAACCCCAAACACTTTAAGATAACTTAGATGATGATGAACTTACAACCATTGTAAATTCCAAGAAATGGCTATCTCACATCACAAACACGCCCAAAGATTTTAGATTCGTTTTGCTAGTGATGGCAAATTATCACTTTTTTAGATTAGTTGGGCTCTCTTTTAATCAACTCTTTCCTTGCTTGATCAATTTATGTGGTACTACCTACTTCTAACCTACATCAAAGCATGTCATGGTAGGAAGCCTCCCTCTCTTCTCGGCAAGGGAGGAAGAGGGAGAAGGCCCTAACCTCAGAAGGTATCCCTTTGCCATGGATACACCAATTCCAAGCTAAGAGCTTATTTGCTGTTTGGTTTACAGGGAGGGAGAGGGCCCTAAGAAGGTATCTTTGGGCAGCTATAACTCTGTACTGGATAGACTAAATTCAGGATAAGAGTTTAATCTGCTGTATGGCTACAGGGATACAGGCTGTAAATGTATCCTTCTTAAGTTTTAACCCTTCTTTTCCCAGAAAAAAAGGGGTGACATCAGGGATAAGAATGTTTTGCTAAAAAATTCTTTTCCTCATTACACATATGCTAGCCCTGCACCTAAACACCCTGTTGAATATTAATGAATATAGGTGTTCTTCTTTTATCCAACTTCCGAATCATTTTATTTAGCTGATTGATTCTTTCTGAGTGAGAATGCTTTCCAAATGTATTTGAAGTTCTGATATAATGAGCTAATCTATCCCATGGCGTGGTATGTGGGATTAATGTTGAGGATGAGGAGTTTGAAGAGTTTGCAGTGTCCACAGTTTTCTTGAGGGGAACGCTAGCCCAAAAATGGGAATTAAGCTTGTGAAAGATTTTAAGGTCTTAGTGGCAAGCTCTCTTATCTAGGTTTACCCATACTTTTGTCTTACCATGCTCTATATGGCCCACTAATCTGCACTTCATGGTGGCAAATGGAAACCTAACATGCAATCATGTTGGGTCGCAATTTTTGTCTGATGAGGATTTTATCCTTCAGTCCATTTTTAAGGACAGTGGTTTCAGGACCTCAATGAACAATCTAGTGGCAACTGGAAACCTAACATGCAATCATGTTGGGCCACAATTTTCATCTGATGAGGATTTTATCCATCGGTCCATTTTAATTGACGTTTACGCTTTAATGAGACAGTTCACTATTTGGCTTATATATTTCCCATTTAATTGATGTTTACGCTTTAATGAGACAATTCACTATTTGACATATATTTCCTATGAGACAATTTGACTGTTTGACTTGTATATTTCCTTTACACCGGGTGAAGCCCAAGCCATTTTATCTGTGCATTGAAGAGCTTTGAGCTTTTCTTTCACATCATCTAAATGGTTTTTAGAATTATAATTTCATGTACGAATTTATATTGCTCAATTTTGTGTTTCACTCTATTGAGTAAAAACTGAAATTTTGAATGGAATAGTCAATTTGTTCAGTTCTCTATCCTTGAATGAAATAACATCATGGTTCAAAATCGTGTTCCTTCTCAACCGAGACATCTCATTCTGGTAGGGTACTGACATAGAGTTTGTCTTTGCAGTCTTTGAATGCTCATTCCAGAGCCATTCTCATGCAGAAGTTGGACCGAAGTGGCACCGCATCAAGGTTTGCAGGCTTGTATATTGTGTATTTTATTTGTCTAATTGCACTGAGTTTAACCTCTGCCTTCTTTATCTGCAGCATTGCTGGTTCACTTGGCACTTCTGTTGTCAATGGACCTTCCCTTACTCTGCCAACAGCACCAGTCTTTGGTGTTGCACCTGTGGTTTCCCCCATGGTTGCTCCACTTGGACAGGCTTCCGTGTCTGCACTTGCAGGATTGCCAGGTTCTGGCCTTCCATTCGCCACTGTAACTGTGCCTCCTATTGATACCATTGGTGTTCCTAGTGAATGCTTATTGCTGAAGAATATGTTTGATCTGAATTTAGAGGTTGGTTGAGTTGGCCTTTTTTATTTTTCCCAATTTGATCTCGAGTTCTGTTTTCCTTTGTTTACTGTTTATGTTGAAAGTATATGCTGTATTGCAGACTGAACCAGATTTTGATTTGGATATTAAGAAGACATTCAAGATGAGTGTTCGAAGTTCGGCATTGTGAAGCATATCTATGTGGACAAGTAAGTAACCATGTGGTTTAGACTCATCCTTGTGGTCTTACCATCTCTACGTGATATTCCCCATAGGAGTTCTCAGGTTTTATTTCTGCATCCAACTCAAATTGGTTTCATGTCTTAAGCCTACCCTCAAAAACCTTATACCACTTGATTTGGTAATGAATGCATAAACGTGGAACCCTTTCCCTAATGCTTAAGCACCAAACTGTTAAGATGCCATTTGGGTATACCAGAAAATACAGTTAGCCCTATTTCTTTATTGTGCCGACTTTCTTTTGGATATCCGTCCATTAGGACATGGTGCAAAATTTGTGCCATAGTTTGCAGCATCCTTCAAAAACAGTGTTGGTGCCAATTTGATGAAAAGTTGATGATGCTTTTCAATGTCGTTTTGGCCTAGTAACTTGTTTTTGCTATATAATCTTGCTCCTGTAAAAATGGGTCCTAAATTTTAATCCTACCACAAGTAAAACCTAAAAAAGAGAAAAAAGCACCCAAGTTCCATTTATTAAAAAAAATCACTCTAAAGTTCTGTTCTAATAATGTGTGGCGGAAAAAAATTCATGTAGCCGATCCCAAATAGTTGGGATGAGGCTTTGTTTATTGATTGATAATTTTAGCTTATATTCGACATGCCCTTGCACTTCTGGGTCCATCTTGACAGGTGCAGAAATCATTGCAATATCCTAAAGTGGAAGCTGGAACCATATGCATCTAGTCCCTGTTGAGTAAAACTAAAGTGGAAATTTTAGTTAGGAATTAATACAGGTTCTCATTGAGAAAGAACATGTGAATGCTCTCTACTCTAGATTTGGCACCTATGTACCAAGCTGGTTTTCAAGGCCACCGAGCGAAAATAAAGTAAATTGTGGACATTGAATTCTAATAATTATATGCATCCAAAATATGTTTTGTGAAACAGGATTCATATTTCCGACTCCAAACATTTGGAATAAGGTGCAAATGATGTAACCAAAGTGGCAAACCCTGATCTCCTAGCTGAGACCTAAGCATAATCTGTATTACTGCACAGTTTTCTTAATTGATTCGTGGAATACTAAATGTCTGATTCAGTTCTGTTTAATGCCCATCAATTCTCACCTTTTGTAATGGTTAATTTCGCAAGGCAGTGGTCTTTTTATATATATTTACACTTGATATGCTCAGCTCATGTTTCGGGTTTGATAACAGGAATAGTGCTGGGTATGTATACCTGCGCTTTGAAAATGCACAATCCGCCATGAATGCACAACGCGCACTCCATGGGAGGTGGTTTGCCGGGAAGATGATTACAGCAACATTCATGGTGATTATAACTTTATCTCTTTGCTCATTCTATTTCATATGGTTGCATTAGATTCCTAATGTTGTTTCCTCTTCTTTTTTTGCCCTTTCTACATTACACAGTTGCTCCAGAACTACGAGGCGAAATTCTCGGACAGCAAATAGGCTGCGTGTAACAATATTAAACATTTCTGTTTATATGGCTTTAATTCGTTCCTCATGTTTGCTGAAGAAGTCCTGGTGTAACAGAGAAAGTAAAGATCCCCTGTTGTGGCACCGTGTTGCCAGTTTTATGGGGGTTGAATTTCGAATTTCTGTAGATCATGAGAAGTCTAATTGATATATGAGAGCACGGTATGAGAAGAGCCGCTGCGGAGATATTTGTGCGTACTTGTTAATGTTGTAAAATGTGTTTGATCTGTTGACATTGTTATGGCAAAATCACGCCTACCCGATGAGAGAGCCTTGGGATTGTCTATGATTTTAAAGAGGCTTTCTTTGGGGTTAGGAATTAGGATCTGCCTCCTAACATTTGGTGGTATCTAATTTCCACCTGGGAAAACCCAGAAATGTTTATGGGTTGTCAGGATATCTTCTTTTAGGGCAGATGTGCCTTGGTGTCTTATCACTGGATAAAGTGTCCATTGGGTGCCCATGATGAGTAAAACTTCTGTCACAACGGATTGCAAATCACACAATTACAAGCCAAGAAGTTCTCAGCACGTAAGCAAGTGCTTTTCCTTTGAGGTGTACGTGCCCAGAACATGGCTTGTGATTGTGTGATTTGCAATCCGTTGTGACAGAAGTTTTACTCCCCACGATATGATATGATATGATGGGTTGGATAACCCTTTTCACTGGAAAATCTATGATGCAGAATTCTTTATTGGACTTGCATGACAAAAATCAGTTTGATTGGTTATTTCTTTCTGTTTGGTTCGACTGCATTTTCATCAAGGGCTTGGAACGAACCCATAAAGTCAATGAAAATTGCTCAAATCCAACGGGTAGAAATAACCAATCTCACCGAGTTTTGGCGTGTAGGTCCACTGGTGTGGACGAAAGTTCATAGAGTCCGTGGGAAGGATTTCTGTATCAAATTTTGCATCACATAACGGCTTCTTTTCACTGCATTTACCGATTTGATCCGAAAGAAAGCAATGTCCCGACGGTCTGCTATGCAAGCGCCCTATTCCGACAACAGATTGTCAGATATACGGATGTCCCTATCTTGTAGATGGATGAATTGGGCGCTCGTGGGCCACTAAATGTGCCATACCGTATATCTGGACATGAGATGCTACAGCATCAGTGTATATATATCTAGGGTCGGGCTCAGGAGCCCCCTCTTTTTATGCCCCCAGTGGGGAGTCTTGTTCTCGGCCATGGATCCCGAGAATCCAACCGTGGTTAAGTGTTAAGCTGCCATCACTTTAAAGTTCAAAAAGCATGCCGTGCTGTTTGAGTTACCAAAATACACTTACATGCACACCTGTCCAACATAGTTGGCTATAAGGCAGGGTCGGGGGCTGTTCTTTGATGCAGCCATCTGTATCAAAATTTTGATGCAGAAGTCCCTCAAATTGCAGCGTAATAAACTCATTCGGGCCCACTTGCCACTTGAATGTCTGGCCCACATTATGATAGACCTACACACCAAAAATCAGCGTGATTGGTGATTTCTAGCCGTAGGATTTGATCACTTTTACATCATGGGCTTATGAACAGGCATATGAGTTGGTTCCAAGCCCATGATGAAAAAGTGCTCAAATCCAATGGCTAGAAATCACTAATCATACTGATTTTTGGTGTGTGGGCCAAACATTCATGGGGGCAGTGGGCCCGAAAGAGTCTACTATGTGGCAAATTGAAGGACTTCTGCATAAAAACTTTGATACAGAAGTCGGTATCATAGATTAGGGAGCTCTTAGGAACATTTTAGTTTTGTTCTGTCAAATCTTCTAGTTGGGATGTGTATTGCAGGGCCCACATCAGCGAAAATCTTTGATGCTAAGAGCATCTCCAATGCCAAAATCCCATCTCAATTCTATATTTTGAGATAGCTACAATGCCATGTTGCTTGATTTGGCAGCACATGCTCCAAAGGTGCAATGCTATATCTCAATGCTATTTTGGAGTAGTCATTTTCATGCGTTGATTTTAATGTGGGAATTTGAGCAATAATTGGGGTTCAAGATCGAAAGGTTTGAAATCACTAATCAGGATGACTTTTGGTTTGTAGGTCTACCTAGGGATTGGCCAAGATGTAAGCTCAATTCTATATTGTGAGATAGCTACAGTGCCATTTTGCTTGATTTGGCGCGGCACGCTCCAATGGTGCAATTCTATTTCTGGATTGGAGTCATTTTCATGGGTGTATTTTAACGTGGCAATTTGGGGTCCAAGATCGAAAGGTTTGAAATCACTAGTCAAGCTGATTTTTGGTTTGTAGGTCCAACTAGGGATTGTAAAAACATCCGTACGGTCAAGAGTCCTCTTAAAGTGACCCGCGTACAAATGGCAGCACCCGAGATTATTCTTTTTCCACAGCTCCACAAATGAACGTTTTCTCCATCATGTGGCAAAATGAGACTCTTCCCTTACCTTCTACTTTCTTCTCTTTAAAAACTTCGGACGAAGGGCACTGTCCAATTGGCTAATCCAGAGCGTCCACTATCAGATGGGGACACTGGATTCCCCATTTCAGTGGCCAGAAAAAACCCATTCTTGCAGGGAAGGAGTCTGTGGGACACCCCAGAAACAACCACCCCCCCTCTTTTTTTCTTAAGAACAATTCATAAGATTTTCATCAATGGATCGGTCTCCAGTGCAGGACACAATATGAGCCACGTGGCACTCTTAGAGGATTCTGACCATATGGATGTTTGGCCAAACCCTAGGTGGACCTACAAACCAAAAATCAGCTTGATTAGTGATTTCAAACCTTTGGATCTTTGTACCTCAAATTCCCACAGTTGAGATCAACCCATGAAAATAAGTCCAATCCAACTCCTAGAAATCACTAATCAGGCAGATTTTTGGTTTGTATGTTCACCTAGGGGTTGGCCAAACATCCATACGGTCAGAGTCAGAGTCCTCTAAGACTGCCATGTGGCTCATATTGTGTCCTGTAATGGGAGCCAGTCACAAAAGGCCGGTCACTGGAGCTCGACCCTTCATCAATATACAGCATTAGGTGCGGACCTAACCAAGATTGGGTCACTTTCAGCCATCAACATATTTCCAAAAATAATTTCTGACATTCTCGCTCAAAAGTTCAGTAAAACAGCTTCTCATGTGAAAACAGTTGCTTGGGTAGCGTTGGCATCTACTCTTACCTCTGATCTTGCAGCATTACAAGGAAATAAAAAACACTACTTCCACTGTGACTTCAGCTGTGTAAAACTCTCGCCTTTTTCTTAACTGATTGAACCAAGGCAGCGAGTTCGTGTTTATTTTTCTTCGTTGATATACCATCAGATTGCAATGGTACATCTTTCTTTGATGCCTTACGATTGGGTGGTAATTGAACTTGTTGGGCCTTTTTCTTAATTGATCGAACTAAGGAGGAGAGTTCGTGCTTCTCTTTCTTCAACGACATACTGTCAGACTGCAATTGCTCGTCTTTCTTTGCGGCAGTGTCATCTGATGGTGATCGAGTTTGTCTGGGTGGTTTCATCTGTTCTTCATCCACCATTTCTTCTCCGACATCATTTTGCTGCTTTCGTGCTAACTGCCGAGCATAAGCGGCACTCCTGCAACATCCAAACTTGATTTATCAGCATACTTAAAGAAAATCCAACTAATAAAGCATGCAGTTAATCAGATAGGAGGAAATCTAAGGTATCGATCAGATAGGCTGTAAGCAGTCCACCAACAGCATAAGTTGTGCACATGAAGGCAAGCCAGACCCAGCTTTGCTGGAAGGATCCTACATACATCAATAGGCCGAAACCAAGCTGATCAGATGACCATGACCATCTATGATCCAGCCTCTTGCCTTCTTTAGGAGGGCCATAATGAGTATGGTGCCCAGTCCAGAAGAAGTCAATTGATCTGATGGTTGGGATCATAAAATCAGGTATATTTTATTTAAAGGATCAGATTCACTCTCAGCAAGTACAAATATACTGATGCTAGGTAGGTGAATAAAATTGGGCAATTTTTTATCTAAAAGATCACATTCACCCTTAGCAAGTACACTTCAGGAAATTATTATTTGCATAAAGGCTCTCCTATATAGTTGGGGTGGTGTCTCATCTGAGATGAGGGGTTGTTTCTTTTCTGATATGGTGTTTAGATTCGATGCCTTGTTGGGTAGTTAGTCTTTTAGTTTTTTTGGCTCCCTTGTTTCAGTCCATCTTTTTGTACTTTGAGATCTTCTCGATCTCCTTTATTATATTTCATCTCTGACTTATCAAAAAAAAAAACGATCAATCTTTTTTCTTGTAATCTGAAAAATCAAGTGTGTTTTGAGAAAATGACTTGGGATTGTGTTGCTGCTTGATAGATACCTCTTATACTGCGGATCTGTGGGGTCCAAGGCAAAGAGAGGAGAAGTAAACATGGCAGAAAATCGTGGATCGTCATAGTCAACATCAGGTAGCTTGTCCTCAGCTGGCACTTCCTTTCCTTTTTTACCCTTGGCCCTTTTAGGTTTCAAGTTATATCCCTTCAGACTGCGGTCAGCCCCCTGGTCCTCGGCCAGCAATAACTCAAGTTCTGCTCTACTTGCTTCTTGTTCCTTGTCTGTTTCTTGGAGCTGCTTTTCTTTACGATTTTTTTTTCCCACCTTACTGCTTTTCACTGAGGGTTCTTCAAGGAAGAAGTCATCAGGCTGTTCTGGTGCTTCCTCCTCACTATCACTACTCTCATCCTCTGACGAGTACTTGGAACTGTTTTTCCTCGCCTTCTTCTTCTCGCTTCTCTTTCTGAGGTAGGCCTCCCAGACAGTTTCAGACTTCTTATCCTTCTTCTTCTCAAGAATGCGCTTGCTTATATCCTCTAAGCCAGTATTGAAAGTAACCTCCATATCCTTGTCATCCTCTTCACCATCACTATCACCATCTGAACCATCCCCAGTCTGTATGAGAGCACGATACTTCTCCCGTTTATCAAGCTTTTTTTCAGATTGGCCATCCATAGCTTCATCATTCTCATCAACATCACTTTCTCCATCATCTGAAGCTAAAAACTCCCTCAACTCCAACTCAGCCAGCTTCAAAAGATATAAAAACAGCACCATTTAAGTATAGGAGCAGGAATAAAGTATAAAACCTCCAAGTGCATTGACAGTTGGGAGCAAAAAATATTCATCTTTTTGTGGTTGCTACAGAAAACCTCTTTAATTAAATATCCTTTTAAGACTGAACCAATCAAATTAATTTATACAAGTTATAACCATTATTCAAAGTACCATATCGTCTCGAACGGTCTTGGGCAAGATGTCATCTCAAGTAGATACTAAGATGATGCATAATAGCACGTATTAAATATCCTTTAAGACTGAACCAATCAAATTAATTTATACAAGTTATAACCATTATTCAAAGTACCATATCGTCTTGAACAGTCTTGGGCAAGATGTCATCTCAAGTAGGTACTAAGATGATGCATAGTAGCACGTATCGCCTTGTACCAAAACCCTAATTTAAGTAATTGAATCCTTGTTTCTATAAGATGTCTTTTATAGCACAAAAGATAAACATGCCTTTAACTTAATTAAGCATTACAAAATAGTTTACTGTTATGTATCTTCATATCTTTACGTATTGAGATGTAAAAATATTTCTCCAATGTCTCGTTCAGTCAGCTTACTGAGGCACTGAACTAGACCGAGATTTAAACCTTGGTTATAACTTCACGTTTTCTACGGAGTGAGTTATAAAGGTATTAAACTAAAATATTAGCTACTACCTACAGGAGATTATTAAATTAATCACATTGAGGTCAACCACCCACCACAATCCAATAAGAATCTAAAAAGACACCATCTTTTATTCTTCCCACCAGATGGATAGATCAAGAGCTAGAACTTGGATGACTAAAAAATGACTAATGGTTGGGATTTCAAAATGAAGTACATACATCAGTTAATTTGGATTCTCCAGTATATGATATTTGGAGTACGGATCATCCAAGATGTGTCACAAGATCACTTGGAATGGTCTGGATGAATGCTTCCATGTGCATATACATAATAAGGTGACATACATGCGTTGTTTACTTAAGAATGATATACATATGTTGTTTACATAAGATGATATTATATGTGAACTAAAAACATGTTATTACATTAAAATGTTGTTGTTTATCAAATAATTTTCAAATTTCTTTGGTATATATAACAGGATTAGTTTAATGAAAATTGCTTGTTTGAGCTCAAGATTTTACCTCCGGTATTGTAAAAAAAGAACTTTTAAAAAAATGACAAATATAAAGTGAATCCAAGCATTATACAAAGCTAAAGAGACACCAATCAGTACGACAAGTGAAATGCTTTTTGGTTTATCAATGAATTATTAATTGAGAAGGCACAATAGACAATGTAAAAGATTACGAATACCTTACCCCATAAATTCCAGTGAAGATCACAATAAACCCATCAATGGAAACATCAGGAACAGATATAGTTGAAGCAAAGTAACTGAAAATGGGAATTTCAATGAATTAACCAACCTGATCGGCATTCAATTTCCGTTTTAGGGTCTTTGCACGTTGCGGTTCATCTTCATCCCAGGAAATATGAATTTTGCTCTGCTGTAGTGCACGAGTATGGAAATCTAGACCGTCGTACTTCGTAGGTGCCTGAAGAAAAAACAATTAAATTGCTCATGAATTAATCATCTATTTGAACTAGTGCAAGGATGGATTACTCAAGTACTCAGTGCTATGGCATTCATGACTCACATAAATTGCAAGACTGCTAATTTTTTTTTCCATGAATATAATAATCTCAAATGCATGAAACGATAAGGACACTGGTCCACAACAAGTTCAACCTACCTACCTTCCCCTTCCCCCTCCCCCCCCCCCCCCCCCCCCCCCCCCTCTCTATTCCCTGAGGTTTTTACTAATTCTTTGATAATGAATTTTGTTAATTATCAAAAAGGCGATGGAAGAAGTACCTCTGTGGCAATGTCACGAGGAGGATGTTTAAATTCCATGGAATCAGGAATAAACCGCAAATCCAACACATTTGATGTTCTTTCAAACTCAATACCATCACAAGTTTTGTAGAGGTAATCTGCTGTAGCACTCGAATCACACTCCACAACTGCATAGTAGTACCTGAAATAATGCATAGCAAAGAAAACGATGTGAATAACGTCTGTCTTAAGGAGCAGAAGTAAATGGTTCTGGCTGTCTAAAAGCAGCATAGAAATAGCACTGCTGCTTTGAAGTGCTCATATGTATGATGGCAAAAAAGCACACCCTTCACAGCTACGACAAAGGCAGGCAACTAAACTGTAGTTGTGAAATAATGAATCAGCAGCAACTCAATGAATTGAACTATTACCGAGAAGCATAATCACTTCTTCTTAAGGAAATGGCTAAATATGCTCAGTTCACGGGTTGCTTGACTTTTGTGTCACAATATATCAACAAAAATCACCAGATGCCATAATCATCAGAAATTTGAACCAACATCCATAGCCATAGTTAATACCCGCTGAAATAGTAGCCGTCACAGTGTGTTCTCTAGTGCAACAAGAACACAAAGTTGAAACTCTTTTATAGTAGTTAAACAAAGATAAAAGTGGAATTTAGGTCCACCAAAAAAGTGAATGACAAGAGCTGAAGGCTCAAAAGCCAGAAAGGAAACTGCATATGACAATTGAGTGGAATCATCAGTTCAGAATAGATCATAAACCAGTGCCACACAGGTACAGCTACCAGTCTCATAATCCCAACTCCTAAGCAGATACCGAGTGTTAAACTCATTAAACCACCAAAAAACAAATGAGCAATTTGGCCTGTCTATATTTCATTCTTGTTTTAGATAGATGTGCTACAAATTTTACATAAATGGCTCTTGGAAGTTGGAACTATATTAACAAAAATTTGGAAAATATTACCTTCTTTTTATCATCAGTAAATCAGAAGATATCACTCGAAGAGAAACAAACACAATAAGTAAAACATGAAAGTTGATAGCAGAGACCGTTTAATTCCATGAGCTCCATCAATGGCTCAGCTTCCAAAATGGAATGAATCAGTTAGAGAAAAGGTCTACAGTTTCTAATTCTAATCTTAGAACCCTATTAATGCTGGGGCATTTTCACACCGGGCTCGAGTGGGGCAGCCTGTGTAATATGAAGCACACTCGGGGTGGGGTGGCCTGTGTGATATGGGCCCACGAGGGGTCGTGTCAACCGAGAACCTAGATAGATCCTATGAGATAAAGGAATTTAATCTCACGCTACCAACAGTCGCGGCTTTTGGGGAGTATTGGTTAAATGTCCTGCATCAAAGTGGTATCAGAGCGGGAGGTCTCGTATTCGAGTCTCCTCACCGGGGGTGATTAATGCAGGGGCATTTCACATCGAGCTCGAATGGGGCAGCCTATGTAATATGGAGCACACTCGGGGTGGGGTGGCCTGTGTGATATGGGCCCACGAGGGGTCGTGTCAACCGAGAACCTAGATAGATCCTATGAGATAAAGGAATTTAATCTCACGCTACCAACAGTCGCGGCTTTTGGGGAGTATTGGTTAAATGTCCTGCATCAAAGTGGTATCAGAGCGGGAGGTCTCGTGTTCGAGTCTCCTCACCGGGGGTGATTAATGCAGGGCATTTTCACACCGGGCTCGAGTGGGGCAGCCTGTGTAATATGGAGCACACTCGGGGTGGGGTGGCCTGTGTGATATGGGCCCACGAGGAGGTGGCCTGTGTGACATGGGTCCACGAGGGGTCGTGTCAACCGAGAACCTAGATAGATCCTATGAGATAAAGGAATTTAATCTCACGCTACCAACAGTCGCGGCTTTTGGGGAATATTGGTTAAATGTCCTGCATCACCTATGGAGCCAGCCAAATGGCAAGAGAATTCCTTACTTCCTGGATAATTCCCCAGGTAAACATAAACCATAGGTAATCTATAATTACAGTTCAATATGTACAGCTCTTAGACCTATTCTAAAATACACTAAATCCAAATCCTGAATCTAAATACTATGATACCTGGATACTTTAATATGCCCAGCATACCTGTATCAACATGATACAATACCGATATTAGTATAGAATACTGCAGTGATACTTCTATTATTTTTTATGATTTTCTCACTTCCTATTGTACAATAAATTATTACCCTGCAGCCTTTTAACAGTTTCCTTCTTTGTTATGTCAACAAACATATATAAATTGCATCTTGTAACAATTCTTGCAATTAAAAATTTGTAATATTAGTACATTTAACATAAAAAAATTGATATTCTAACTCAAAAACTAAAGCTAACACATGGATCAACATATTGAATGGGATGCCCGTACCCTTATTCATCGTGAATTTTGGGAAAATGAAGAGCTATATCTCAGTTTCTTGTACTAGTGTCCATATCAGTATCCATTTCTGAGCATTTCACTCTAAATATGATATAAACGACCTTGCCATTGTGGCTCTGAGAGTCAGATGGAGAATAACTATAGCTCTCAAATCACGGTGCACTATGTACTCTTCCACTTGTTTACTGGCTCATCCCAATTCATCCCAGACTCTGATGGCATCTTGAAGAGGGGAAAAATAATTTGAATGCAAACTAATCCAATGCTTAGGCATGCCCAGCTTCAGAGACCAAACTAGCAAAACTCATCTATACTACTTTTAACAGCTTCTAAGGGTCCCATGACCACTTTACCAAAATGCTTATCCTAGACCCTTGATCACTTGCATCCATCATCTTAATCCTACATCATGGGCCAAAGGAAAGTAACAGGCAGCCCACAGTGAGGAGGCTATGCACTCTGAAAAGTGGAACATATGAAGGAGAGAAATACAGCTTGCAGGGCCTAAAAAATAAGTCCTGAACAATAAACTCTCTCATCTCTCTATCCACATATCTTCACTAATTCCCATTACAACACCGTACAGTAATCACCGTCCTTTTGAGGAAAGTACAATCTCTCAAGGCCTTTTGGAGGCTGTGAGGCTTGTAACCTAAAGAACCAAACATTTCTCTAAAAGAGATTCAGATCTAGCAGACAATTGAACGGAACCCAACACTACTGGGTGACACCCATCTAGTAGTTCGCAGCTCTCCCTTTTTACCTTATAGTTATAGAGCCTTATCAGAAAGGGTCAACCTTAATCCGCACTTACCAATGTAAGGAAGGAAGATTTTCCTCTCAGAAGAAATCACCATATTCCAAGCCTCCACCAAAACTTGGAATAGAGATATCGAACTGAGGAGGAAAAGAAATACCTCCATATAGAACCAAAAACTGCTAATAAATAAATAAAGGGAGGGGGGTATCCAAAAGAAAACAGATGTCATAATAGTAACGAAGTGATGAAAAAAAATAAAGAAAAAATGTGACCTTAATGTTTGCATACAATCACCTTAGTCGACTCTTCTCATAAGCACGCAACTTTTCAGGGTCAATTTCGTCATCACCATCATCGTCATCATCGTCGCTGTTCTCTTTCTCACTGTCAAATAGGCCAATGGGTCCATGCACTGCTTCCTCTTCCATGCGCTTAAGCCCGAACTCGGATGGATAGACAAACACTGACAAAATTTGTCCACCTTTAGGGAGAAATGAGCTCATCAATACATACAGGTCAACAGCCTACAGAACATCACAAAATTCTCAGCCAAGACAGCACTAACTACAAAACTTTCTCCAAAAGCAAGCATCTTAACACCATTACATAACAATTTGATATCCAATAAAAAACGCGAACAAGCAACTCACTTGAACTGGGAAAAAGCATAGGTCATCCAGAAAGCAGTGTAGACCTTTTTTTTGTGCTTTTTTTTGTGGTGTGGTGTGGATGGACAAGAAAGCACTGTAGACCTTAAGGACTTTTACTCAGACTTGATTTTTATGATAGTTTACTTCTGAAGAAGTGGGATGCGGAAAGGAAGCAATTGAAGCAACTACCAAAAACACACTCTAAGCCAAGCAGGAAATATTGAGGGTACTGCTCGAAATCACACAAAGAAGAATATGAGGACTGTTGAGGATATTAATATAAAATATCCAAAGGAAGTATACCCCAAGACCTATGTAGAATTTTATAGAATTCAATCTTCTTACTCAAGTTATTGGTTGCAATATTTTGCTATAAGAGACTTTGGGGTGATTTTTGATTCACACGGGCTGCTGTTAACTTCTCTTTTGGGGTAAAATCCACTTTTCTTTTGATCTTTTCTTGCAATAATATTAGTGTTTTTCTATGATTTTTTATTCACACGGGCTGCTGTTACCTTCCCTTTTGGGGTAAAATCCACTTTTCTTTTTATCTTTTCTTGCAATAATATTAGTATTTTTCTAATGTTCTAAATTAATAAATAAAAAATTAGTATTGCCTAGGTGCCTTTGACTACACTGAGACCAGCCTAGTTCAGCAAACCTCAGTCTCACTAGGCTGAACTATGTATGACTTGAAGACCATTGCATTTCTTGTTTGCCAAGTACAAAATTCAAGACCCTTGATTTCGTTTGCTTTTTCATATATCTGCATTGTATCGAAGATGAATTGGGTTAGAAAGAAGACCAACATCAAACCTTACAACGGAGCTGTGTCTTAACTTATAAACACGTAGAGGCTTGACAGCTCGGTTTGCTAACTATCTTCCAACAAATTAGCTTCCATCAGAGTATGCAATATTTGCCAAGTAGAAACTTCAACACCTAAAGTAGCATTTGGTAAAACTTATTTTAAGGTCGGATAGACTATCAAAAAAAATTGCTAAGATCTGAAAATAAGTATTCTGTTTGGTAAAACGACCCAAGAATGTCTAAAAATTGGCATTTTATCACATTTGTCCTTCTTAAGTGTTAAGTCTGTTTGGTAAACACAACTAGGAATGTCTAAAAATTGGTAATTTGTCACATTTGCAACTATTATATGTTTGGTAGTCCTCAATGGACTCAAAATTATGACATAAAAAGTTTTTAACTTAATATTGCCATTCTAACATGAAAAGGAAAAAACATGTATATCAATATTTATCAAGAAAAATGTCCTACATATGACTCAAAAGATACCAAAATAATTTTTAGACATTTTGGAATGGTCCTGAACCATAACAAATTTGTGTAACATTAGCTGCTACAAAATTAAGGTGCGTCGTTTTTGGAAATATAATTTTTTTGAAAAAAAAAACAATGATGATCTGCTAATGTTATTGTGTGACGTTGGGACCATTTAAATGGTGTTCACCCCTACCTGTGCACCGCATGTACTAGTATGCCGTTGGTAGGTGATCTTTATGTTCTACCAGATGGGTACCTAGATTTTGCTCATCGGTTCAGTAACAAAAAAATATAGGAAAAATTCATTAGTGTGGTTTATTTATATTCAATCCAAGTAACCTATGGATAAATTGTATCTTACCACAGAGACTTAAAAATAGAAACAAGTGCATTGGAAAGGAAAAGAGAAGTGAGTTCTCACTGTACAATGAGCTTTTATTTACACCATTCCTTGCCAAAGAAATAGCAAGATCATTAGCACTCTAATGTAAGTAGAAAACACAAAGACAAGTCCACCATTTGGCCTAAACCAATTAACAAATCTTAAGGAATGACCGGCTCATGATGGATCAATAGCTCAAGGTATTTTTAGCATGTCCTTTAGGGAAAACATGTGCAAATGAAAAATATATTATCATCGAGCTGCATGTAGATGAAGCTAATAAATATATCCAAAAAAAAAACCCACCGGTTTAAAGGTTTGTGAATTCCTAATCTAAATTGTGAAACAGGTGTATCATCTGATTTTTTGTATTTGTTTTCTTTGGTCAGTAACGTACAGATGTCTCTTACAGTCCCTTAAATCACATTTTGTACTCTTTAAATACCGAAAGATGAACAAAAACTTCAAAGAAGTGTTCCTCAGGAACCATTGCAGAGTAATAAAAAAAAAGAACCAATTAAAGGATGCTAACAATCTATTCCAGGCTCAGCAATTACACAAACAGAATCAACATGCAAGGCATCAACTTCGCTAATTCTCAGAATACTTCTTCGCCATAAGAATACAAAACAATCTAACATTTTTCATCAATCAACCTCAAAAAAATCCAAAGATCCATTAGTTACAATGAAACTCTAATTTTAACTCCATAGCAGAAACCACCAAATCATTCAATTCCGTATGCAGCTACTGAACACTAGCAACAGACCACTCAATTGGAGCACAGGCACAGATGTCTAGCCACTGCCCAAGTGAGCCATTCCTGGTGCTTGTACCTTTATTGCCTAAGGGAATGTAGTAAAATTGAATGGTTGAGATCACTCAATCATATTGATTTTCAATACCCACTAAATGCTGGGTCCTGATCCTTAGCCTGCCAAGGATTTGTAAACATATTATGGTTAAAGACAGTCATTTCAAGTCTTGAGTACTCATTCTCCGGATTTCCCCTAACAAAAACAATCATAATGAAAACATTTAAAATTTTAAACTACAGGCGATAGAGTTGATCGACTTAATCAATTGTCCGGCAGTCCAAGGAGGAGTCCCTTCCCCGCGAATATAACCACCGGGACGCTGGGAAGCAGTAGAAACTATTATTTTCAAGTTGAAAACAGCATCACGGAGTACTCTTTCAATAGCAATAATCTCATGACGAGGGGCTGAAATAGGAATGGTACACCAAGTGTATTCTGAAACTGGATAATCATTATGATCTCTTAGGAGACTATCATATCCATCCAAGTCATCATTCATCAAGCCATCAGAGTTATGAAGAACCACACCAATAGTGGAGGCAACCAGCAACACGGAACAGGGATGAGATGATAGAACTCCATGCAAATGCACCAATTACAAAAAGAATTCTTTGGAGGCGTTGTCTTCAACTCTTTCCAACCTTGCTGAGAAACACGGTGGGTATCTATGATGATGTTCTTGAGCACTCAAAAAGGAGGAAGAAATTTAGATTGAGAGAGAGAGAGAAGGGGTGGGTGCCCAAACAGGAGGGAGGCTATTTTGGTAAAAAACAAAATTGTCTGGGATGTGGGTGCCCAGCTTAAAGAGGTGGGTGCCCGTAGAGGTACCCTTCTCAGAATTTCATGAAGTGAGGTTGTATTGTTTTCTATACATGGATGATGATGGTGTATTGTTTTCTATGCATGGACATAGTACACTATCTAACGTTGTTGGTAAAAAACTAACAGGGATTCATTCTAATTCATCGTCTGGTACATAACAACATTTATTGATACATATCATTTTATTTTTTTGCAACATAAGCACCATGATAATGATATTTAATATCAAGCTAAAATTAAATCTGTGAACAATGTTTTAATATTAGCGTGATGTTTTTTATTGTTATTTACTAATGATATTTTTTTTAAACAGTAAATGAGACTTCATTTTTAATTGTCGAATCATGTTCTTATTTTGACATAGGACAATATATATCTTGGGTTACAATAAATCTACACCCAATTCTTACACCCATTGGTGGGCCCATATGGGAAAACCAACCGCACATTGGGTTGTTGATATTGTGAAGACCATCCTTGCAAAAAAATAGATCAATCCTGACATTCCTAAACTCATGAAAAGTTGTTGAATTTGGAAACATCAGTACCATCCAATTAAACCATTGCTTTAGGTTAAATTTTCGTATGTCAGTAGTGTCGGAATTGATTCTTTTTTTGTAATGATAATCATCATAGTAAGAACAAATCAATGTACGAGTGGATTATCCAACATGATCTCCAAGTGGCCCCACCACTGAGTGTAAGAATTGGGTGTAGATTTATCCCAACTCATAATATATAGTGTACTATGCCCAAATAAGAATGGGATTCAACAATTAAACAATGATGCCTCTTTTATTGTTTAGTACCATGAGATCAATCACTGTTTGCTGTCAACCCCCAAACAGTTTGAACTCAAAATACTCAAAAATCTGATTCCAAATGTTTCAAGTTCAAGATGGCAAGAAATCAGCAAGCAACAGTGCTTCTCATCGATGACCGCAAGTTCTAATTTTCCCCAGTCCAATTCTGCTTTCACCTGATAGCATGCTTTACATAAACATCTTTTGTATTTCCCATTTCATTCTCACACCTTGACAAAAGGTCTCTCAAGCTTTTCTCTTCGGAAAACAATTCCAACCACTCCTCGCATCTCCACATTATCAGAAAAACCAATTCCAACCCATTACTAAGAACTAAAAAAAAGTTTGCCAAAAATGTGAAACCTAAGCATTCCTCGAACAATTTCAACAAAAAATTCCTAAAATGGGAAGATGAGTCCTTTTAATTTCAGTTCGGTTGACACTACTAACGTTATCCACACAAGAAGAAAAACATTTCAAAATTGGGAAAAAAAAGCACTCACCCTGACTTGACTCCAATCCATATTAACGATAGCAAGTCTGTGAGTTTCTTGTTCAATCACCGCTATGTTCTCCTCCTGCTCCCAAACATCAAACCAACAAATTAATGTTAGAAAAACTAAGATACTGCATTGAAAACTGAGAATAAATAGGGTTTTCTCCACTTAATCGGCATCAAATCTTCGAAATCAAGCCCAAACTCACCGGCTCCACGGGCTCATCCTCGGAAAAGACCTCGTCCGTATCAGAATTAGTCGAAGATGTATCGCTCTCCGACCCTTCCGAAATTTTTGCCTGCTCAGATTCACTGCTCGATTCCGAATCCGAGGAGATACGATCAAGTTTCTGCAAATTGCCATTCTCATTCTCTACACCTTCATCATCTTCCTCGCTGTTATCATCTATGTTCTTCTGTTCCTCTTCTTCGAGCTGATAATAATGGCGAAGAGGGTTTTCTGAGCTCTGGTTCTTGGGTTTTCCTCTCTTGTCGAGACGAGCAGAAGAGGATGAGAAGCTCTTATCGGAGAACATACGATCGAAGCGAGAGTCGATCGCAACCTTCGATTGGTGCTTTGGAACTTTCTGGAATCGAGGGTCGGAGTGTACGGACGAGAAACGGGCGTCTGTGATGACATTGCTGCCATGGTTGTTGCTGGGGCCGGTTGTGGCGCTGTTATCCTGCGCACCCCCTGCTGATTCTTTCTTCTCCTTGCTCCTGTTCTTCTTCTTCTTGCTGTTCTTCTCGGCTCTCGTCCCCATGGCTGCTAAAACTTATTCCTCTGCGCAATCTAGCGTAAAGTAGTTGGAGTTACCAAGCTGCGGAGGATGATAGCATTCGGCGCTCTCTCTGACCTGCCAACGATAACACTGCACATCTATCAGTTGTGAGAATCATGTGGTTTGGCACTTTGGCCATCCCTACTAACCCCAATCTCAAGTCTCCCTCGAGTCACACAAGAGAGAGAGAGGTTAAATAAAAAACAGAGAAAAACAACAGAGTTACAGAAAAGCTTATAATAGAAAAAACAGGGAGGAGTGATTTAATTGGGACCACGGCTCACCTTAGCCTTCCGGAAGCAGCAGGAATAGGAGGTGGGGGTGGAGGTGGCGGCAGCACAGAGGAACCTCCGCGGAGAGATGGGGGAGAGAGGAGAGTGAATGGGAGCTGCGAAGACGAAGAGGGGATTAGGGTTTTTCGTTTTTTTTAATTTTTATTTTTTATTTTTATTTTTTATTTTGGGTTTCCTTTGGGCCTCGGATATTGCCACCCACGTTTTTACCCTGCCCACCCACTTTACAAAAAATCTTTTTTAATGACAAATGTGTCCCCACTTTTTTTCCCTACCCACGCACCGAGGTCTCTCTCTCTCTCAGCCAGCCCAGTCAAGGCTTTACATAGTTCCATGTGTACCTCAGTTGGGCTGGCCCAGGGTGAAGAAGAAGAAGTGATGGGGTGGGTAGCTTAAGTCGGTGGACAATGTAAAATCATGGGGGAAAATGTCCCAGTCCTTCCTCTAAATACCCAAACAAAACAAAGCATGTGATCTTAACGCCCAAAGAAGGGAGTAAGATATTGGCACCCGCACTTTTATTCTCTAGCACCACTTAACAAATAAAAAATAAAAAATTAATTGTAAATGTCCCTTATCATTTTTTCTACACCCCACCATTAAAAAAGCTAAAAAGAACTTGTTATTACCACCACCACCGCACATTCTTCATCCTCCTTCCTTCTTCTTCCTTAAACCATAAGCCCTAAATCCAAAATCCTATTTTTTTAAGGTGAAGTGATAGTGGTAAGCAGCATTGTGGTGGTGCAGAGGTAGTGGAAGAAGAAGTAATTGTGGTAGCATGGTATAATAAGAAGTGGTGCGGTGGTGGTGCCAGCATGGTGGTGCAGTGACTAGCTTTAGGCGATGGCATTAGGATCCAGTTTTGGGAGGACATTTGAATTGGGGACTTATGTTTGAAAGAGACATTCCCTCGAGCGTTCCTTCTTTCTAAGCGTAAAGGTAAAATTGCTAATTATTTTTGGAATGGTTCTTCTTTGGAAGTAAGTTGGGACTTAGATCTCAGAAGAAATCCTTTTGAGTGGGAGAAGGTTCAAATTGACTTGTTGCATGACTGTTTAAAACTTTACCATGTTACCATCTCTGAGGAGGATCACTTGGTCTAGCTCCACTCCAAATCGGGTGATTTCTCGGTATACTCGTTTTATGAGGTTTTAGCATCTGCTTCAATATCAACACCACCTTAATTTCCTTGTACCAAATAATGGAAAGCCAAAGTCCCACTGAAAATCCGTTTCTTTGCATGGGTTGCAGTTTTGAATAGAATCCTTACCGTTGGAAACTTGATCATTAGAAAAATGGATTTTAGTGGACTATTGTGTAATGTGCAAAGCTAGTGGGGAGAGTACTGACCATCTTCTTGTACATTGTGAGTTTGTAAGACAGGTGTGGTAGCTCTTTCTCTCTCATTTAAATATAGCATGGGTCTGATCCTGAAATCTATAAGCACGGTATTAGAGTGTTGGCCTCATATTCCTTTGTTGTCTAGAGGCAAATTACTTTGGAAAATGACACCTTTGGCTATCATTCGGGGCATATGGTTGGAGAGGAATAAGAGAACCTTCGAGGGTAAGGAGAGCTCCTTGCACGAAGTTATTTTAAGTATTAAAGTTATATTATTTCATTGGGATAGTATTCACCACGAGTTGAGGGGAACATTTTTTAGTGACATGGTTTTTAGGTTTGAGCGGTTGTTATTTTGATTTTGTTTTTCCCCTTGTACTTCTTGAGATCTTCTCAATCTCCTCTCTTTTAATATATAGCTGGACTTATCAAAAAAAAAAAGTGATGGTAGTGGTGGTGGAAGAAAGAGTTTCGGTGGACAAAGGAAGGATGAAGTTCTTTTTTTTTGGATGGGTGCACAAAATAATGATGTGTGTGCTTATTGTATTGCTGCTTTAAGTGGGTGCATGTGTAAAATGAGTGTAGAGAGTAAAAGTGCAGGTACCAATATCTTTCCCCAATCGAATTAGCCACAAACAAAACGTGCACCTATTAAAGTTCATGATTTATCACAAATCTTTTCAATAGTTCTACCGTATCATACATACAATAATACCTCAAAAATCAACAATTCACGAACTTAGCAACTACCTAACATCTACACCCTAGAGAGGTGCTTGGTAACAAATGCAATTCTCTTCGAAGTTCAAATAAAATTAAGGGAATTTTTGCCATACCCTCCCATGTTATCTTTACAATTTGACATACCCCCCTACAACTTGGTTCGATGTTATTTGACTAGTGTTTACTTGAGCTGACTACAAAAATACCCTTGCCTTCAACCTTGCAACAGGGATTTGGGCCAAAACCCGAACCTCAAATCAAATGGTTGTGGTGGACAGTCGGTTAAGAGATTCCAATGGGTTGGTCACCCATCACCGGCGACCAGTCCACCGGAGTCTCATGTTTGACCGACCACCGCTCCTACGACAATTTAAAAACCCAATGTAAAAAAAAAAAGAGCAACGTTTCTTAGTTTACAAAGAGAATCCATTAACAAAAATGAAAAATAAGAGTTATAACACTTTAGATTTTAAGCTTTTTTTGAGGCATGGATTTTAAAAAGATGGGTTTTCTCATTTTTAAAATTGTATACCATAAAAAAATATCAAAAAAAAGTTCTACAATAAAATTCATAAAAAGAAATCTCATTCCTTCATGAGTTTTATCTATTTTATGGGATTTTTTCTTCTCAATCTTTGCTTATTCATCGAAAAATCCAAAAAAAAACTTAAGCTTACCAATTTTTTAATCTCATCCTACTTTCATTTTTTATTTGAGGTTAGGCTTTTGGCCGAAACTCTTGTTCCAAGGTTGAAGATAGTGGCATTTTTGTCCTTTAATATAAATTTTGATAGTCAGCTCGGGTTAACATTTGGTCAAATGACTATGGACTGGGTCATAGGGGGTACGTAAAAAATTCTCTAAAATTAAATATCTTAAAATTATACCATGATTTAAAAAAAGGCGAATTTTGGATACCCCCGTCATTTTATCTTCTCCCCCCTTTCTCTTAATTTCCCTCAACAATTTCTGGCATTCTCTAATTGCCCCATGGGCCCATTGAAATCTCTTATCTCCCCCCCCCCCCCCCCCCCCCCACACACACACACTCACACCCTTCAAAACGAAAATAATGGTAATTAGGAGGGCTTTTACCCTCTTCGCTCTTCCATTGTGAAAACCAACGTACCTTCATCGTAGAAGGATGAGAGCAAGCTTGAGCAAGTGTGTGCGCCTCTGCCTCTTATGGTATCATCATTAACGTGCAATCGCCATCTCCGGTATCTGAATACCCCCCTTACTTAGCAAATAATTTTCTCAAAATAGGGGTTTCATTGTTGAGATTCTTGAGAATAGCTTCGATAGGGCGGAGTGAAGCTTCGGTAGAGAAGAGTTGTTCTCTGTAATAGGCACCGGTGGAGAAAAGCTTCGACAAGCCGAAGAGTGGAGGCACCTCTCGTTCTGCAGGTACTCATTGTTGTTCGGACTGCTAAGTCCAAACAATCAATTCAAAGACCGTGACTGAGACTACATGAGAAACAAACCCCCAATGTATCATTCCGGTGAGATTACTATAAATTCTTGTTAGAATGATTTTGTCTATTAAAAAAATTGAATTAAAATACATACATCTATTGATTCCTCCATTGATTGCTTTTCTCAAAAGTTCCTAATGAGAGTTGTAGAAGATGTAGAATACAACCCTAGAATCTTTTAGGTATTCTCCATTTACTTTTTCCATAGTTTCCCTTGCTTTTTCAGTTTTGAAATAGTCTCCCTTGATTTCTCCCATGCTTTAACGGTTTTGAATTTTAATGGGGATGAGTAGAAATAGAAATGTATTAATAAGAGAAACAAAGGGGGTAAAGTTGGCATTTTTTATATTTTGCGGGGGAAGATAAGAGAAAACATAGGGGATATAAATGTTATTTGAATTATAGTTTAAGTGGGGGATAAGAAGAGAAATGGACGGGGTATCCAAAATTTGCCAAAATAATGGCTCTATGAATGAAAATAACGGCCATTAATGCCATCCTACGTAGTTTCAGGTTATAACGTATTTCATATTCATTATAATGCCATTATTTTTTAAAAATTCATTTTTTTACTGTTCCAAACAACTTAAAATAATTTAAGCAAATAATTTTATTCCAAGTTGAAGTCTATTCATACTCACTTTCAAAGGTTAATACTAACTTGAGCAACTGCCTCCGAGCGTCTTAACCTAACCATAGTTGGCAATTTTAAATTTCCTAAAAATAAGGTGTAGAAAACTTTTTGAGAACAATTCGGGAAGAAAATAAAAAATCAGCCATGCTCAATAATTCATGATTTTTTCCTAAATCTTTCCATAGAACATTATTCCATTCGTATCTTTGTATAATTCATTTAGTTCGTGTGATCTTACTATGGCTCTTTATTCTTTTATTGATGGCGGGGAGTGGGCATTCTCGAGGAGAAGAGGTTAAAAAGGCTTGACCATAGGGTTTTAGAGGAGCTATATTAACTTATTTTCAAAATCTAATCAAAACAAACAGCGAACTAAGTTGAATTTATCTAGTTGATTTTGCTGATCATCCTACATGGCATAAAAACCCAGTATTCATTTTTGTCAAGTAGCGCTATTGATCCACGCCTCCTAACTTAACACGTACACCTGATTGTCAGGGACATGTTTCGAGTGGAAAGGTATGGAATAGTGGTATTGTTGATGGTCACCTCACAAAATGTTTGACACGTACCTGCGATAGCCACCTTAACTAACTAACCAAGGGTTTAACACGGGTTGGGTTTAGTCCTTGACGTACATGTTTGACATTTTGGGAGAGGAAACTTCAAAGTTTGAAAGTCCCCGAGACCAGCGAATTTTTTACCTGGTTGATCAAACCGAGCAAGACTTGCCTGACCACCCACAATATAAGCCACATGGAAATTTATTAGAGGACATTGACCATATAGATGTTCGGCCAATCCCTAGGTGGACCTACAAACCTAAAATCAACCTGATCAGTGATTTCTAAGTGTTAGTTGTAGTCATTTTCGTCGGTTTTAACCGTAGGAATTTGAGCATTATTTACTATTATTTTCGTATAAAGATCCAACAGTTTGAAGTCACTAATCAGGATGATTTTTGGTTTGTAGGTCCACTTATAGATTGGTAAAACATCTATACGGTCAGTGTCCTCTAATAAATTGCCACGTGGCTTATATTGTGGGTGGTTAGGCAAGTCTTGCTCGATCAACCTTACACAACCCTACTGAGCAAAATAGATTCCACAAATTAGATTTGTTATTGCCTAGTGTTGAGGTGACAAGCCCTCAAGATTCTTAAATTTTTTTTATTTTTATTTTTGTAAGCAATGATATTATAAAGCAACTGAACCAGAAAAAATCGAAGAATAGTTGCAATCTTCTAGTGTTAGACTTTTAGAGAGCCAGCTAAGAAGATTGTGTGACCATTCCTTGGCTACAGAAAATAACGAGGCCTTGCTGGCCAGAGTATGTGCAACAATATTAGCCCCCCTGGGGATATACAAAACAGTGACAAAAGAAAGAGACGCCAAAAGGTGCGAGATATCCACCAAAATAGTTGTAGAGAACCATTCGGAGCAAAGAGATTCGTTGTTGAGAGAGTTCACCAAGTTTAGAGCGTCCGACTCTATTTCCAACTTCGTAAAACTTTTCTGAAGCGCACAATGTGGACCCCACCTCATAGCTTGTGCTTCAGCTTCTTTTGCTGATTCAGCTTTTGAGGGGGAGCAACCTGCAAAACCAGTTTTGGATATCCAAGAGGCATCCGTATTCAGTTTAAGGTACTGTCTTGCAGGTGGGATCCAACAAAGGTTTCACTGTATAGGTTCTCTAGGGTTGTTCTTCCTTGATGATATAGTTCCTAATATAGTGGAGGATGTTCAGAGGGTTCATAATACGTTGGCCATGGATAACCTTGTTTCTGTGAGTCCAGATTTTCCACATTAGAATAGCCACATATTCCATGCAATCCTCGGTATTGTTTCCATTATCAAGCCATTCAGAAAGGATTGTGCCAATAGTTTCATCGGATTTGTTTTCCCATCTTAATGACAGTGGGGATGCATACCAAAGCTTATCACTCTCTGGGCAAGAGAAGATGGCATGAAAATGGTTTTCCCAAGAGTGGGAATAGCGTGGGCAAGAAGCATCGATCTCTGGGATTCTACTATGAAGTTTGGCTCTAGTAGGCAGAATGTTGCGCATGAATTTTCAAACAAAGAATTGGCAACGACTTGGGATTTTCAAAGTCCAAATAGCTTTCCATATTTTGCTTGGAATGTCATTATTGGCGAGGTTGGGGTTGGTAGAATGCATTGAAGCATAGGTGGATTTAACAGAAAATTGCCCGTTATGGTGTAGATCCCAGTAAAGTCGATCTTCATGGTCTTCATGATCATGCTGACTGAGTGGAATTGCTATAATAGCTTGGATTATTGCCTCAGGGAAGAGATTCCTAAGAATGTTCATGTCCCATTGACGATGAGGGGTAATGAGGTCAGCCACAAATTGGATCGAACATTGATGGGGTTTAGCAGTGGGGGGATGCAATGGTCATGAAGATCTTTTACCCAAGGGTCATCCCATATTCAGATATTTTTTCCATTCCCTGGAAGCCATATGCAATGTTTTTCGCATTGTTTTCGGACTATAATGAGTCCCTTCCAACACCAGGAATCTGTTGGTTTACTGTCAATGGCGAAGAGCGCTTTCTCATGGCAATATTTAGAGAGAAGTTGAGATGCCAGTAGAGATGTATCTTTAGATTGAAGATGCCAGACATTTCTGAGAATGAGAGCAATGTTCTGTTGATAGAATTTTTTGAAACCCAAACCACCCGTGGCCTTTGGAGCACATAATGAATCCCAATTGGTAAGATGTAGAACCTTTTTGTTTTCCGGATTGATTGATGGTTGCGTCCATTTTTGTACGAAGAGATTTAGGGAATAGGAATGTGGACATGAGATAAGTGGGGATGCTGGCTGCCACAGCTTTGATGAGAACTGTTTTCCCCGCCTGAGAAAGGGTTTTTGCTCTCCATCCTTGAGTAAGGGAGGTCAATTTGTCAAGGCAGGACTAAAAAGCTTTGGATTTTGATTTACCTATGAAAAGCGGGGTTCCCAAATATTTTTCCGAAATGGAGAGGCTCTTTATATGCAGGATATACGAGATGGCCTTTTTTGTGGCTCCTGTGCATGTTGTTGCTGAACATAATCCCCGATGTCTCATAATTGACCGCTTGACTTGAGAGTTTGCAGAATTTATCAACGAGTTCTTTCAATGCTCTAGCTTCAACTAGGTTGGCCTGAGAGAATAACAGATAGTCGTCAGCAAAGAATAAGTGAGAGATGGGAGGACTTCTTTTACAGAGTTTAAGCCCATGGATATGGTTCTGTTGAGAGGCTTGATGGAGTAACAGAAAAGACGTGTGCAAATGGTGAAGAGAAAATGTGAAATGGGGTCTCCTTGTCTGAGTCCTCTAGTAGGGTTGAATTTTACTATGGGGGAGCCATTGAGCAGGATAGAGAAAGTGGTGGATTGAATACACTGTTTAATCCAAGTTATCCAACGCTCGGCGAATCCCATTGCTTTCATAGTATTCAGCAAGAACGATCATTCGACTTTATCATAGGCCTTAGCCATGTCGAGTTTGATTGCCATAAAACCTCCAGCCCCCTTTTTCTTCTTGATGAGACCCATGAATTCTTGGGCAAGAATGGTGTTGTCAAAAATGAGACGGCCTGGCAAGAAAGCTCCTTGGGTAGGAGTAATGATAGGGCCCAAGATAGCTTTAAATCTGGCTGAGAGGATTTTGGAGATGATTTTGTAACTGACGTTGCACAGGCTAATGGGCCTAAAGTGGGTGATGGATATATGAGAGTTGGATTTAGGGATGAGAGCTATATGAGTTTGATTGAGAATTATGATATCACGACTTAGAGAGAAATGAGTTCACCAATTGGATAAATGTCATCCTGGAGGATATCCCAATACTGTCGATAAAAGTGGGTAGTAAACCCATCTGGGCTTGGAGCTTTGAAAGGCCCAAGACTGAAAACTACTTCTTTTACTTCATCCATAGTAACAGGCCAAATAAGATGAGCATTGTCTGCCGCGGATACCACTAGATATATCAGAGCCTCTAGTTCTAACTGATCAGTCGAGTTTGAAGATGTAAAAATGTTTGAAAAATAGTCAATGAAGGCTTTACCAATAGTGGATCGTTTGTTGCATTCTGTACCATTTTCAGTTTTGATCCAATCAATTTTACTTTTCTTCCTTCTGATGATCGTGGATAAGTGGAAAAATTTAGAATTTTTGTCCCATTCTTTCAGCCAAACTTCTCTAGACTTGTCCCTCCAGATCATTTCCTCTTTAAGCATGGCCTCTTCAATTTCTTTCTCTATCGCTTTTTCTTTATCAATATGATTGATTTTGGCTTGAAGCTGATATATTTTTTCCTGAAAGTGTTTAACTTGATCGTGGATGTTGCCAACACGCCTTTTATTCTACTGCTTGATTATACCTTTAGTGGTTTTGAGCTTTCTATGGACTTGAAGGGGTTTAGGGCCATTTAATGGTGGATACAATGTTTTCATACTTTTGAGTCTGCAAACAGTTGCATACTAGATTTGTCCCACCTAGGGGATGGGCCAAAAATCCACTGTCAGTGGTCTCTAAGAGGGGCCACGTGGCTCACATTGTTATCTAAATGAATAATCCGCTAATAATTCAGAAAAATTCGCATAGCTCCTTTGTTCGTCTCTTTTTTATTTTTTTTGTATGTGAATTATCTGTGATTGCTTTTAGAGATGATCAGAACAAACATATATATATTTTGTAGTCACCATCATGGGAGGGCCCCACGGATTAGCAGGTGAAACCTGCACGGACCGGTCAAGCCGGTTAAAGGGGATTTCTACTCCTGGCACACTGCTCAAAGGAGGAAATCTACCTGCGTGGGTTTTGACCCCAACCTCTGGAAAGAGGTGGATGCACACCAACCATTTGAGCTGCCATGTTGGGTGTTAGTACAAACATATTGTTTGTATAGATATTGCATTAGAATGCTTCAAGGAATAAATCTTCGATGAGCCACGTGGCACTCTCACAGACCACTGACGAAATGGAAGTTTGGCACATCTCTAGGTGGACCTATAATGCGCTGATCCCACGGTTGAAAATAAACCCCTGAAAAAAGTCTACAATCCAAACGGTTATAAGTTTTTTGGTTTGTATGTCCACGGTCCACCGAGGGATGGGCCAAATATCCATACGGTCAGTGGTCTCTAAGATGTGCCACGTGGCTCATACGATGTTCCTCAGTAACGCTGTTGACGGACGTCCGTCATCAAGATTTATTCCTTCTCGAGTCATAGCCCTCCTACTCCCTAGTGTATCTGAAGCTCTGAACGAGCGCTCCATATTTCGGTTCAAGGCCGGTTCGCCCGATTAAAAGCGGTTCTCTAGGGCAGTTTGGTAGTCGTATATATAGAAGAGAGTACCACAGCAGGTGGTTAGGGCGGAAAAGAAGAAACGAAGCCGGAGAAGAGGGCTCTTCGAGGAGCATCCAAGGTAATAAAAATTAGAACAAAGAACAAAACCCTAACCATAGATCTCATCTCTCTCTATGCGTGCGTCTATGTCTGCCTTTTTTCCCTCCCGATCATCTGCAAATCGGAAGAAACCCTAGCTTTTTTCGTTGGATTGGTTGATGATTGTTTAGTCTCGCCGTTTCCCCCAGTTTCGGTGTTTTCCTGGGCTTCTGAGCTAGGGTTTCTGGCTGATTCAGAGAGTAGGAGAGATTTGATGCATTAACGTAATAGTTTTGGACCTTTTGGTTTGTTCATTGTTGAAAAAATTATTGTTTTGGGTTGTGGAGAAGATGGATCGGTACCAGAGGGTGGAGAAGCCGAGAGCGGAAACAACGATAAATGAGAACGAGATACGGATAACGACTCAGGGGAGGATGCGTAGCTATATCACTTATGCCACCAGTCTGCTTCAGGTATAATTCGTCGTTACCCCTCAACGTACAAAATACCAGAAAATTTTATCCTTTTCCATATAAATTTGTAATATTTCGTGTGCCCGCGTTGAAGTACAAGAATCACAGAACATAAGCTCAGGAAAAAAGCTAAATATGGACGGTTCTCGTAACCCTTACTTGCTAAATTATCTTTTGCTTGGACGGTGAGATTACCCCAATGCAAATGGTTTTTTGGACTCGGTCCCACTGAATGAATGGTCCCGATTGATGAGTGACAAACCATTTGAATGTGCATGGTTCTGGGGTACACCCTCTTTATGATGCTGACTCAATCGTAATATTCATGGGGGGAAGTATAATAAACAACTTCTGCCTTGATCCACATTGCCTAGTTCAGGGCCTGTTTAGATTTCCAACTTGGATTTATCCAAATTGTCACTGTCGGAGTTTTCCTAATTGGTGTTTTTAGCATTTTTAATGTTATTTTCTGGAATAAAGGTTGGTCTAAAGTGCTTTCCAAACGTGCCAATTGTCAGTTTGCTAACATGATATCATATTAGTATTCAACCATGTTATTGAATTTCTTAAGCAGTTATTTTTGGAAAAAAATTTATATTTGATTAGTAATTTTTATACTTACAATGATCTCTTTGTCATCCCTAAAATCAATGGAACTCTTCTAACCATATTCGTTTTTTTGATGCTATTGCAATTCTTATTTACAAAAGGAAAAAGGTTCAAGTGAGATTGTCTTCAAGGCGATGGGAAGAGCTATCAACAAGACTATAATGATCGTGGAGTTAATTAAGGTAGTCTATATAGTTTTCCTAATTTCATCCATTGAGACTAATCTTTGATCTCCCTCTCTCTCTCTCTCTCTCTCTCCAAGGCTTGTTGTAAAACCTTATTGTTGGATTTTTTTTCTGTTTTTCTCCTTGAGCTGATAAGTACATGCGTTTTAACTGTATTGCAGAGAAGGATTGTTGGTCTTCATCAGATTACATCGATTGGATCCATTGATGTAACTGATACATGGGAGCCACTAGAGGAAGGCCTCCTTCCGTAAGAACACTTTGAGCCCTGTTTTGAATATGAAAGGTTGCATTTTAAATAATTAGTATAGACAATACAGTGCGCATCTTGCCTTTCCTGTGTCATCACTATGCAGTATGCACATTCTTATTTTATTTTGGTTCTCATAAGGATTCTCTTGTTTATTTTACAGTCTGGAAACCAAAAGGCATGTGTCAATGATCACAATAACTCTGTCAAAGAAGGAGCTGGATACGTCTTCTATTGGGTGAGTTAAATCTGGTTACATTTTGTTTTCTTTCAAAAGTTGTGCCCCAATTTTAGTTGATATGGCCCACTATTCCATGTTATTGTTAGAAATCATTGCAAGGTTATTTCAAGTTGTCAGAGTTCATTGTCACATGCTATTTTTTTATACGTGCGTTAATATTTTCTATCATCTCGAGCCGTGAGAACTTTATAGTCATATGGGAAGACAGTATCTTCATGAACTGCGAGACTTTACAGTCATTTAAATATGTTCTTGTGAATTTTGGTTGGTACTTGGTAGAATCATTTGCAATATAAGGATAATATTAATTTTTATTTTTGCATATGTTTGCTAACGTTGCTATCCTAATTAAATTGGTTAATTTATAAAAGGGGTCAAAAGTGGCTAATGCATGATTTGTTGTGTTGGAATTTTTATGATGTTCGTAACTTATTATCCATAGAGGTTTCTTTTGTTGGAATTGGTACGCTGCTCTAAACTCCTTGTCTTAATGTAAAAGATTCATATTGGATGGAGATGGACAGAAAATGAAATGTTTGTTCCGGTGACAGTGTCTCTACTTCACGTATAGTGGGTGGCTTAGTATATTGGGATACAGAAATACTATTATAGGCTATTTTAAGAATCGTAGAAATGAACACCTGCACTTTATGGAGTAGGTTTTCCATTATTAAGATAGGAACTTGGGACTCCTTTCTCTGAAGAGGAGCTACTATGTATAGTTTCTTCACTTCAAAAATGTAAGGATGCTGGTGTAATGGCTTTCTGCCCCCTTTTTGTTAATGGCTTTTTGGTACTCTTTACACACTGATCGTAGTATTGTTGGAGAACTTCTATTAGTATCAATACTGACAAGTTTTCAATTCGTCCTTGACCTTGTTCATCACAAAATCCAGGAAGTTGACTGATTTGAGAAGGCTTTGTTCTACACATCTTCGGACTTTGATCTTGGAACTTTATATGGATTTATGGTGTTACTAAAAGAATTTTATTACTGTTAATAGTAGACTGAAGTGTTCACCATCTCCCTGATTGTTTTATCATAAAAACTGGGAATTTGATTAATTCGAGCGAACTTAAACCACAGTAATTTGGTAAGCATGCTACAAGATCATGGCACTGTCCTTGGGTCTTGGAACATGTATGTAGTAGGACATTAGGTTGGCACCTAAGTGCCTTTGTTAGTTTTCAAATTGTCAATATGGTGTAGGTCTGTAACAACGAGCTTGGTGTGGCTCATAGTTTGGGTTTGAGGCTATGGATGTTAGTGATAATATTTTTTTGTTACTTAGTATGGTTGATTTGGTGAAATCTTACAATTGCATTGGGTTTTAGTAAATATGGATTTAAGCTAAATGCTTGGAATTATATCATATGGTACTTTTTCCTTTTTCCTGACAATAATCAATTAGGTTGAGGAAAGCTTAGCTAGCCTTGGGGATTATGATGACAGCACCTCACTTTAGAAGATATCTAAAAAAAAAGTTACTATGTAGAATTGAGTTTCTCAAGCCCATTGATTTTACCCCTATATTTTCTTTTTCGCTTTTTTCCCCCTTTTTCCCCTTTTTATCTGTTTTGTTCTGATAAGTAAATGGGTCCATAGATATTTATAAGATTGGTTCAGAGAAATGTTGACAAAATGTATGACTCTCTATTGACCATGGCAGGAATTTATTCTGAATGGTATTGGGCACAAAATTACAACTTAGGTTAGACAAGTGAGTGATATGGTTATTGCTAGTCCGACAAGGATAAATTGGGCATGGTCCACTTTCGGGTCCTTAGCATTGTTGATGAACTTGTGGAAGTGTTGTAATGAGGTCTTGCATATTTATGCTATGACATTAAAATTTATTGGCTCTCTGGTAGGCTACAACTCGGGCGGGTTTGATAGGGTTGGGGCTCAACTCAAGCTTCAAAACAATCATCCTGAGCCCAACCCGAGGTCGGGCCTGAGATGTTTAGCCCGCCCAACCTGCTCAGGTTGCTTGGGTTAGACGAGTTACTTGGCTCATGGCTCAACCCTAGCCTAAAGTGCATCTGTTACATCTATTGTTGCTGTCGCTGCTCCAACCATCACCACCACCACAGCTAGATCCGGCATCGCCCTCTGCCTCTCCCCCTCCCCCCTCTCTCTCTCTCGTCTCCTCCCTTTGCCTTCTCTATCTCCGTGGAAGAAGAGATTGATTGTCATCGCTGTTGCATCCACAACAAATGGTGATGCCATCGTTGCTACAACCACCTCCACATCTGTTGTTGTCATCGTCGCAGCAAATGTCGCCGTAGCATCAATGAGAGAGAGAGGGGATTTGGAAGGAGAATGGGAGAGAGGGAGGGGGGAAGGGGAGGGGAGAGAGAAGAGGGAGATGAGAGAAAGTGAGAAAGAGGGGGGGATAGATTAGGGTTTTCTTTAGCTATTAACAGGCTCGGTTGCAAGAGACCTCAGCCCATGCCCAACCCGAATTTCAATTGGGTTCTAAAATTTGAGCTTGATCCCGAGTCTTATAAATCCAACCCAAGCCCGACCCAAAGTCGGCTTCAACCAGTCGGGCTCGGGTTGGCCCACCCAAGTTGCAGCCCCTTTGGGTCTAAGGGTTTTATCATCATCATCATCATCTTCATAAGCCTTTTCCCAACTATATAGGGTCGGCTACAAGAATATTGATCGTCTATTCAATTTAATATAAAGTCATGTCTTCCGTTAAGGCAGGTTTACTGAAAAATTGCTCACTACCTCATACCATGTCCTTTTTGGTCTTTCCCTCATCTTTTTAGACCCCTCAACTTGCACGTTCATTTTTATCGATACTAATTTATGTATATCTTCTAATTTTTTACACAAGTCCACCTATGTAAATGCTTTTTTACATTGTGTTGCTAGTCCCAAGCCCAGATAAAGGAGTTTACTCAGGTTGATGGGCCCTGTAAAATTTGTGTCAAATCTCTTCAGATGAATCTGTGTATTATGTGACCAATGTGTACTATTGAATTAATGGAAAAATTTTACAAGACGACAATAAGACCAACTAAATTAGGATGTTGATATGGATGCATGAAAAGACTAAGAAAGACGATTAAAAATATGCACATTCGAGGAAATCTAGTAATAGCTCCAATACGAGATAAAATAAATGAAAGTTTGTTGAGATGGTTTAAACATGTATAACAAAGACCAATATTACTACCTATGAGAGAGTGTTTTAGTTTAAGTTGAAGGCTTTAAAAGGGTAAGGCGAAGGCAAAATTGACGTGGGTTGTAGACTACTTGTAGTAAGAAAAGATCTAAAGATACGTGCCTTGACCTATTTATTTAGAGTTGAATGGTGAAATAAGATTCATGTTATCGACCTCTAACATGCTTCTGTGAATATGAGGATGATGATGATGATTGTTGCATTTTTATTTGTTGATGCATCTGCTATATTATGAGTCCACTTTCGAAGAAATGTGGTATGCCTTTTTGGAGCAATTGAGATGTTCGGTGGATCTTATTTCCCACAAACTTGTGGAAATTGGAAGATTTTTTTTGTCTCTATTGTTGTGTAGATCTTGGAACTTAGTTGCATGAGGCGAGAGTGGATACGAGAGTGAGAGTGAGGAAGAGGGTGTCTTAAGGAAGCCCTAGGGTTTGGAACGCCTGATAAGCGTTCGTATAATACACACATACATATATATAATTGTGCCATTAGGTAAGATGCACTGTGTACAAGAGTTACAAATACAATAAATAAAAGAGACTTTTGTACACCTACACCTAACACACATGATACGAAATAAACCGTAAGAACAATCTTTTTCACTCTCGCTCTTTTTCACTATCTCCCTTATTCTTTGCATATCTCCCTCATTCTCTTTCATCCGTTACCCTCAGCCTTTCCTGCGGAAATGTACACAATTATATGTTCACTTTCGCGCTCTATTGCGCTAATGTCACTGGTGTACATCTACTGTTCTTTCAATCAGAGCTGCATGTGGTTCGTGGACATTGTGGTCTCTACCACAATCTCCCCAGAGAGTGTACCTGTTGGGTTGTGCACTGCTGTCACATTCTATGTCTGCAACAATCGTGCTCCCACTTTCATTTTTTTTTGTTATGTGAATCCCTCTTCTCATGAGCTATTGCTCATGGATGCGTTTCCACGCGTGACTGGTATTATCATGCGTTTCTACAAGAGACTGGTATCACTCACATCTCAACCCTAACATTGGGCTCGGGCTCGAAGTTTAAAGGTCGGGTTGGGCCATCCCGACCCAACCCAACCCGCTTGAGTTGAAGATTTCTCTAGAAAAAGCTCAGTACGTGGTTTGTTAGATATTTTTGTGTGTAATCAACTGTGGTTAGTTGCTTACAAAAAAACTATGGTTAGTTAACTAGCTTACGTCCCAACCGTTTGATTCTTGTTAGTATAAAATATCGTCCCTCCTTTTCACTATATCACTCATTCTCTGTATATCTCCCTCATTCTCTTTCTTCTGTCTCCCTCAACCTTTCCCGCGAAATTGTACACAGTTATATGTGCACTTTCGCACTCTGTCGCACTAATGTCACTGGTGTACATTTGCTGTTCTTTCAGTCAGAGCTGCATGCAGTTTGTGGACATTGCGGCCTTGTGGCCTCTACCACAATCTCCCCGGAGAGTAACCGTTCTGTTGTGTACTGTCGCATTCTATATGACATCTGCTACAATCGTGCTCCCACTTTCATATTTTTTTTGTTATGCGAATCCATCTTCTCATGAGCTCATGGATGTGTTTCTACACGAGACTGGTATTATCATGTATCGATCACACGTTTCTACACGTGACTGATATCATTAACATCTCAAACCCGACGTGGGCTCGGGCTCGAAGTTTAAAGGTCGGGTTACGCCGACCCGACCCGCCCGAGTTGAAGGTTTCTCTAGAAGAAGCCTGGCACATGGTTTGTTAGATATTTTAGGCTGTAATCAACTGTAGTTAGTTTACAAAAAAAATGTGGTTAGTTAACTAGAGTACGTCCTAACCGTTTTGATTCTTTAACAGTATAAAATCCCTTCCCTCTTTTTCACAATCTCAGGTTTCTCTAGAAGAAGCCTTGTACATGGTTTGTTAGATATTTTAGGCTGTAATCAACTGTGGTTAGTTAACTAGAGTACATCCTAACCGTTTTGATTCTTAACAGTATAAAATCCCCTCCCTCTTTTTCACAATCTCCCTCCTTTTCACTACCTCCCTTATTATCTGTATATTTCCCTCATTCTCTTTCTTCTGTCTCCCTCAGCCTTTCCTGCTAAAATGTACACAGTTATATGTGCACTTTCGCACTCTGTCGCGCTAATGTCACTGGTGTACATCTGCTGTTTTTTCAGTCAGAGCTGCATGCAGTTCGTGGACATCGTGGCATCTACCACAATCTCCCCAGAGAGTGTACCTGCTGTGTTGTGCACTGTTGCATTCTATTTGACATTTGCTACAATCGTGCTCCCACTGTTGCATTTTATGCGAATCCATCTTCTCATGAGCTATATAGCTCATGGATGCGTTTCCACACGAGACTGGTATTATCATGTATCCATCGTGCGTTTCCACAAGAGACTAGTATCATTCACATCTCAACCTTGACATTGCGCTCGGACTCGATTGGCATCTACTCGTTGCAGCTTTAGTAGGCACTTGATCTTTGAATTCCTGCCATGTGATTTGGAAGGCCTATTTCTCTAAATTGCATCACTTGTTCTTTTTGAAAGTACAGATTGATTACTCATTTTCTGCTCTGTTTGAACTGCAATACTCTTTTTAAGTCTTGAGTTGAATGGGATGGGCAGTGTTTTATGAATGTAAAAATCGGTATGGTTATTTATCAGTCAAGACATGTTATGTTATTCGTTATAAGTTTTAAGCTGGTATTACTGTCCTTGGACAGTTGTTACACTGGAAGGGTTTCTCCTTCCAAATTTCAGTTTATGCCCGACAAATGGTTTCATACCACAAGCTAAACATCAGCCGACAAAGATCGGAGACTTGTCATAGCTTATGCATTGCTACCTTCTGCAGGTACCAGTATCCATTACCGGCTGAGCAGGTGAAGGCATGGACAGAAGTCGATTATGAAGGAGGTAATCCAGAAGATCCTAGTCTATCTTATAATTGTTCTCAAGTTAACAATTTCCAAGCTTTCTCAAACATACTTTTCACCATACAGAAGGCTCACCCGGTGGTCCAGGCAGGGGCCGTGGTGGTCGAGGGAGGGGAAGGGCTAGAGGTATGTGTTCAATGAGCTTACAAAAGTTCAATTTCAATTTTACAATCCCTATGTTCAGGCACACCCACTACAGATTTCAGTTGTCTGCTAGGGATTTTGATGATTGGGAGAGACTTGCTGTGCACTGAAACTAATACGGAGTGTTTATGTCAAATTTATGATTATATAAATGTATGCATCAAATTATAGAGATGTTATTATATTCAAAGTATATGTTTATTGTATCTATATAATATTACAAGTTCAAAGAGAATTACTTATCTAGGCATCCACAGAAACTGAGTTGACTCATCTGACATTGATGTTGACCTTGTCTCAACTATTTGGGGTCTGCAACATGAATTCAACTCCGCCATCGAATTTTATCTAAGACCTTATCTTCTGGAGAACGCCCTAGCATGGTTTAGAAACAATGAATCAGAATTGATGTGAAGAGATTTGGCACAAGTTTTACACCAGCTGCCAACCTGACACAACTGTTCATCAGGACTTGGGACTGGGTAATGCAAGCCTAAAGCTTGACACTGGTGGAGGCTCTAAAGTTTTCAATACTAATTCTGAACATCCAAGGCTAGTTGTCATGAAGATGGCAGTTAATGACATGTGCTCATAATTTATTTCAGGGAATGGTTATGTGTCTGGTGAGTATGCAAATGGAGGTTGGGATAGAGGTCGTGGTTATGCTAGGGGTTGGGGCCGTGGAAGAGGTCGAAGTTTCCGTGGCCGTGGTAGGGGAGGATACAGTGGTCCCATGGCAGATACTCATCAAGACACAGGGGGGTATAATCATTATGGACCTGCTCAAGGCCGAGGTAGGGGAGGAGGATACAGTGGTCCCATGGCAGATACTCATCAAGACACAGGAGGGTATAATCATTATGGACCTGCTCAAGGCCGAGGTAGGGGAGGAGGATACAGTGGTCCCATGGCAGATACTCATCAAGACACAGGAGGGTATAATCATTATGGACCTGCTCAAGGCCGAGGTAGGGGAGGATACAGTGGTCCCGGGGCAGATACTCATCAAGACACAGGAGGGTATAATCATTATGGACCTGCTCAAGGCCGAGGTACTGCTTCTTTCAACTGTTCTTTATATTTCTTGAAGTTCTTAGAATTTGAGAAACTGCGAATTGATAGTGTGGGCTGGGCAGGCAGTAGTCACTACAGTACATGGATTGATTTATTTAATACAGTTTTGAATAATTTTGGCTATTTGGGCATATGATTTGTAGGGCGTGGCCGTGGGAGGGGACGTGGAAGGGGTCGTGATTTCAGATCGAATGGGCCAATGCATGCAGCTGCGGGAAGTGCTTAACTGGCCGATCTCTTGATTCTAATGCAAAATCTCTGCTTGATAATGTGTTGGATGCCTGCTCAATTTATATCTTTAATTATGTTCTCAATACTTCTATTTTAAATTTTATTCTATTTATAGTATGTATTCACCTAAATCAGTGTAAACTAATGTCGACACCGCAGGCCACAGGCGGCCTGTCTTTTTGTAGGAGGTGCGTGACTAATTGTAGAATTTTAATCTAACCGAGCAGTACATTATTTCATTTAATTTTTTTTCCCTCATAAAAGTTTGGTGGTGAACTAGTCAATAAATACATATGTTTTATTTAGGGTATTTTAGCAATATCCTCAAGAAGAATTGATTGAAGTAGACAGACCCCCCTCCTTCAATTCAGGCACGGCCCTTGATCAAATATTGGAAAGCAATGTTGGTTCAATCCTCTGTCAATATGATGAATATTGGTTCCTTTCTTTTGGTGTAACCGAAAGGTGGAGAGAAAATGCGGCAGTAATAATTTGCAGCATTTCTCATCACTATGTTGGAAAACTTCTGCTTGAGGGTTTGTTCAGAAACCTGGGTCCGGATGAAATAGGTTTGGAATCATCAGGGTGGGCAAATGAGGTGCGGAAGGGTTGAGATTAACCAAAAAAGGAACCACTTACAACCTTTGCCTAGGCAATGGACCTTAACCCAAGCGCAAAGGAACCATGCGCCAACACCTCAATCACCTGTTTTGCGTCAGACTCCAAGGTAATAGCTCCTTTATAGAACTGCACCACCATCTGGAGTCCCCATCTCATAGCTCGTACCTCTGTTTCTTCGGCAGATTCAGCAATCGCATTGAGTCCTCCTCCCAACAAACAATGACCAAAACAAACAATGACCTTTGTAATCACGCAAAAGAAATTCCAGACCTGTTTTTTAGATTGAGCACACCATGCCGCATCCGTATTAATTTTTAACACACCCACAATCAGTGATTGAGCAAATACCATCAATAAAGCTATAAAATATTTTTATTCAATCCTAATTTTGAATATTGAGAAGTTGGGCCTACAAGGGGTACACGTAACGCTAATAACCTGATTGATCATATGTGCTCAATCTCTGATTTGAACAAAAAAAAATATACCCTGCATAGAGGAATGGTGGGTGCAGTCTCTTTTTATTTATATTTTTTTATTGGAGAAACAGATAACTTTATTTATTTATATACAGGCACTCGCCCTATCGTACATCTTCCCTGACGATCTTCATGGAGGACTCGACGAAGGAAAGCCTCAGCCGGAACAGATGATCGATGTCATCCCATGATTTGTATTTGCATGTTCGGTAGGATAATATGTGCCTTAAATCACATTGTTCGGGGAGCAACGCAAGAGTCGGTTCGGACTTGGGAGTGGGTGGCTCTTTTATATTTACGAGTTAATTTTTCAAGAGAAGCCAAAATACAGATTTGGTTATCCAAATTCCAAAATGACGACATACGTATTGGGCTGTCATTATCTCCAAAGCGAGTAGAGCTTTGATGATTGACGTTCCTTTTGATGCTCGACGATAGTACGTATTGGGCTGTCATTATCTCCAAAGCGAGTAGAACTTTGATGATTGACGTTCATTTTGATGCTCGACGATAGTGTGGATACCATATCCGATCCCATCCGAGATTCCAAAATGACGACATACGTATTGGGCTGCCATTATCTCCAAAGCGAGTAGAACTTTGATGATTGACTTTCCTTTTGATGCTCGACGATAGTGTGGATACCATATCCGATCCCGTCCCAGGCATGTACATACCCTTGTTATTCCCACATTAATATACGAGCCCCCACTAAATAGAGAATTTTATGAAGCAGTGGAAATTTAGAAGCGGCCATCATGCCCCCAATCATATTGCACCAGGGTTAACCCAGCGCAATATCATTTTCCCTACACTTAGGTGTACCTGGTGCAATATGATTGGGCACATAATCGTTGCCTCTAAATTTCGTCCGCTTCAAAAATTTTCTCCACTAAGGGCCTGTTTGGTAGGCTGCCGCAGCGGGAAAATAAAATATATGTGCGCGCAAATATTCGTCCGGGCGAATTTGGCAGCCACTTGCCCCCGCCGAATATTTAGCCGGGTCTATAAATTTGCCCACCGTGGCCAGAAAACATTTGATCTCCTCTCCCCCTGAGTAAATATTTTCACACCAGTTAAGCTTTGGTGGAAAAATTTTATTTTCTCGCAGGAAATCACTATTTTCAATAAAAATGATTTTTTTATTTATCATTTAACCTAATATGTGGGTCCCACACTCGCTTAACCCATATTTGACTTACTTTAATATGTGGGACCCATACAAATTAAAAGAAAATGAAGTAAGCTAGCTAATACACGTAGCAAATGTTGTTAAATATTGAAATAATGCTAAAATATTTAGCCAAGGTAATATTTGTCGAGTCCATCTAGAGCTACACCCATTTCTTACATCCACTTCTTACACCTGAGGTTGGGGCCCACATGGAGATCATGTTGGACAATCCAACCGCACAATGAGTTTTTCATACTATGGTTACCCTTCTCACAAAAACTCAGGACAATTCGACATTCTTAACCTCATGAAAATATGACTTTAATTTTAAAAATCCAGACCATCCAATTAAACCATTATTTTCGGTAAATTTTTTATATGGTTAGCGATGTCGAAGTGAACGGATTTTTGGCAACAATGATCATCATGGCAAGGACAACTCAATGTATGGTTGGATTGTCCAACATGATCTCCATGTAGGCCCCAACCTTGGGTGTAAAAAGTGGATGTAAGAAATGGGTGTAGCTCTAGACAGACTCATATTTGTCTGGCTAAATATTCACCATTGGAACTCTTTTTCTCACCTACCAAACTTGAACCCCTCATTTTTAAAGCAAGATTCCATGACAACTGTATCTCAGCGAGCAAGGCAGGAATCTCGACCAAGAACCCTTTTTCCAGCTGTCTAACGAAAGTCCAAACTCCACGCAGTTAGACTCCCTACAGCCCAAGTACTGGAATTGAAATATAATCTACAACAATCTTGACCGACAATAGGAAGTTCCCTCTCCAGACGGTGGTTCTCCTAGGGATGGGCCAAACGTGCAGAATTGAGGGGAGGCAACTAAGAGTGTTGCTGGGCAAAAAATTCAAATTTGAGGGGGGTCCACTAAGGATGGAAAAAAAAATCAAAGTTGAGGTGACTCCGCCACTGTGTATATCCCACCAAGGGGTGGGTTAAACATCTATGTGGTTAGTGGGCCCCCCAAAAAATTGAGCTATGTAGGGCCATCCCAGCCCTCTACATCGACTGCATCCGAAGTCCTCTACATCTATAGGATGAACTTCCGAAGAGATAAATTGTCGATCAAGAGGGCTAAAGGAGAGTGCAAAAGGACAGTCCCCTGATCCCGACCCATAAAATAATTTTTCTAAAACGTTTTTACCATCCTGTAACGCCCTGACCCCATTATGCTTTTTAACGGAAAAAATGTATATCTGCTATAACTTATAACTGCCGTTATTTTTGAAAAATAAAAACTTTTTTTTACCTTTACTGCTCGAGATTTCTTTTAAAGAATAATAATATAATAAAATTTTTCTCACCATCTTTGACTGAGATGTGACTGGCTTGACCCGATAATAATGTTACGGGACGTGACACCGTTATAAAACCTTTAAAGCATGCTGATGAGTAGGATAATTCATATTTTCTGACAGCCTCGAGTTTTATAATATGTCCGGGGATGCATGTGCTAGGTAAAATGTGGAAAATTCGGATAAGGTTTACCATGTGAAACTCGTTGAGCATATATCTTTTATTTCATAAGCAACTCGTGAGCAATATCATTAGCATGTTTATGGTATTACTAAGGGGTGGCACGTGCGTCTTGTGAAGCCCGTGCGAGAAGGCATACCCCAACTGAGGTTTTGGCTTTAAAGTAGTATAGATTAATCAAGGATGGAAAAAAAAAACGAAAAAGGAAACAGATGTAACAAGATATACCCAACGATTTTTAGCGTGAGGAAACAAGCACGATTTTTGTTACTCACCACTGCCATCTGGGCCCTCTAACCTTATAGATGTTCAACCCACTCTTTTGTGGATATACACACGAAAAAACACCCTGATTGGTAATATCTAGCCATTAGATTTTTGTACTTTTTATAGAATGATTCTAGCCGTTGGATTCAATTATTTTTTTAAGTATTAAAATTAGCGGCTAGAATTATCAATCGAGCTGATATTTGGTATGAATGTCTACCAAGGGGTGGGCTAAACATCTATGCAGTCAGTGGGGCCATTTGGCAGTGATGAGTAACAAAAATCGTGCTTCCTCAAGCCAAAAATCATAAGGTATATCACGGGGAATGTTATGGGACTGTTACATCGTTATAACGGAACATTTCAAATCTTTTTTTTAAGCATGATGGTGAATAGGGTAATTCATGTTTACACGGTCTCGAGTTTTATAACATACCCCGAGATGCATGTGGAAAAATTGGGAAACATTTACCACGTGAAACTCGTATAGCAACTCGGGCGTGAGGAGTATCATTAGCATGTTTATGCATGGGATTATTAAATATTAATCAAGGTTTGCTAGCATACGGCATTACGAAATGGACGGTGTGTAATCACATATATGCAGCTCAATCAAGGATCTTATAGATGTTCAATCAATCTTAATCACACAGATCCGATGATAGAAGCCATTGGATGATTTATATTTTCATGCCGTAGGTTTTATGTCTTAATCACTTTTTCATCGTGACCAAAGTAAGAATCAGCTTGGATTCTGTGGGTATTTTATAATTACTAGTGGAGAGGCACGTGCTATGCGTGTAACATAAAAAGAAAAAAAAATAACAATTTTTAAATAAAAAATATTGTTCAATGATTAAAATGCTTCTATTTATATTCAATGCTATATTAGATAATGTGAGCGTCGTTTTCAGAAAAAAAGCGTATTATTTTAGTAACACCGCTCTGAAATTTGAAAGTAATTAGTAATACCTCCTTAATTATACTTTCGAGGATTACCCCTTGACTAGGGGTGGCAATGGATTGGATCAGGATCCGATCCAATCCAATCTGAAAAAATCGGGTTTGGAATTTTATTTTTCGTTATCGGATTGGTAGTGGATCACAGATTGGCGATCCGATCTCTTATCGGATTAGTACCGAATCGACTTTGTCCCGATCCGATATAGACCCGATATTTATATAATTAAATATATTTATATTTAATTATATAAATATATTTTAAATATATGCCTAATGAGATTATAAATGTACATATATTATCTACACATAGGATCGGATTGGACCCGGAACCGATCTAATCATAATGGATCGGTTTCGGAACAAGATTTTATTGACCCTATCAGGTCCGGATCAATTAGATTTCTTATGGGATTGGTACCAAATCAGTACCAATCCGACTCGAACCCGATCCATTGCCAGCCCTACCCTTGACCTAGTTTAACGGTGGTTGACTTAAGTTAACACAGGCTTGAATTGCATGTTGATCGTTAGCATTGTACTTGCAATATTATGACCCTTTCATAGATGCATTAACACGTGCATGATGCCTATCATGTTTTAACGTAAGCCAAATGATGGTTAAACTAGGTCAAGAGGGTAATCCTAACGATCAAGGTGGTATTACTAATTACTTCCAAATTTGAGGGGGTGTTAATAAAATACCCCCCAAAAAAGTGGCAAGATGGGAAAGCTTATTTCCTCTTTTGTCTACGATAATTTGACGTATGTCCTTAAAAGACACAAAACAACAGATTGGATTTCTAAATGGAGACATATTTTATCGTTAATTATCGATCATTGCTTTCCTCGTGCTTGTATTCAAACCTCTTTATATATCGTCTTCCCCGTCTTCATCTCTGTCTTACATTCTTAACCTTCTCATTCACAAACAAGATAACAAGCAGATTATCCATGGAGGTCGTTGAAGACATTGTTATCATCGGTGCCGGGATAGCAGGCCTCACCACGGCATTAGGACTTCATAGGTACTCTCTAACTCTGTGTTTGTGTGTGCGATTTTCAAATTATGTTGTACTGATCAATAGATTTTTAGTCTAGGCATGTTAAGGGAATGCCGATAATGTGCGATGGCATTTCCGCCTCGCATTGCGGCGGTCCGAGTGTCATTTTCTGGTGTGGCTTGTACTTGGGCCAATTAAATGAGTGACTCTTCACCAAATTAACAGCCCCTATTCAATTGTTCATAGACATAGACAGATACATAGGCTCTAAGTAAGGGTCGGGATCCGCGAACTAATTTTTGGCAACTTGGACAACTTACAACGATGTTTGTCCCGCATATCACTAGGAAGATCGGGATTTTTAATTTACAAAAGGCGCACTTTATATTATATGTGCATTGCTATGTAGGATGGGGTTACGAAGCTTGGTTTTGGAATCTTCCGACTGCTTGAGGGTCACCGGATTTGCGTTTTCGACATGGACAAATGCTTGGAGGGCCTTGGATGCTGTAGGCATTTCCGATTTTCTCAGAAAACAATGTTATCAGCTTCACGGGTAAGACAGCTATATATCCTTCGTGATCGTTGATGTATTAAATATCGCTTCGCAAAAAAAAAAAAAAAAAAAAATTGATGCATTGCATGAACTGATATAATCAAGACTTTGAGTACGGCAGGACTGTGACTGCTTCAACCGTTACCGGACTTCCTACCTCACAACTGTCATTTAAGGTCAAAGGGAAACTGTAAGTATTCGGAAGAGTAATAATCGGACGGTGGTAATTCACCTGCTACATATCATGTTAATTATTGAAACAAAAGTTGTTATATGACATAAATGGTGAGAACCCATCACCATAAGTTCTGAATTAGGGTTATGATATCATGGTCAAAGGTGTATGATGTCATTGTCAACCAAACCGAAGGCTTGGATTCCCTTTGCATGATCAGCGTCCTTACATTATACACGTGCATGGTTTTGATATTTTGGGATGTTATGTTATGGGGTGATGTAGTGGAGACCATGAAGTTCGTTGTGTGAGAAGGAAGGTGCTGCTTGAAGCCCTTGCAAAGGATCTGCCACGTGGTACCATCAGGTTCTGCTCCAAGGTTGTTTCAATTGAGGAAGCAGGCTACTTCAAACTAGTCCATTTGGCAGATGGATCTATCCTCAAAACTAAGGTAACGGTGTCGTATATAACCTTACTCGATCTTTACATGAGAAGATAGATATGGGCCTTACATGGGCACATCAGCTCGGCCCATGTAACAAGAATGCCACGGAACGCTTATCGTAGAAATCAACGACCTTGTGGATATTTGATCAAGAGGACCCTGAACCAAAACCCACTTTTTTGTTTTCCAAACTCAGGTGTTGATTGGGTGTGATGGAGTGAACTCAGTGGTAGCAAAATGGCTAGGTCTCCAGAAGCCGACCTTCACCGGTCGATCTACGATTAGGGGCATTGCAGAGTTCCCGGATAATCATGGCTGTGGGCAAAAATTCTTACAATTCTTTGGAGATGGCTTCCGAGCAGGTTTTCTTCCTTGCGACCAAAATACCGTGTATTGGTTTTACACCTATACGCCATCTACTCATGGTAAGCCATTCATTCCATGCTAGGATTCCTGTGTTCAAGTCTCTTTCTCACTGAGTTAATTCGCGGATTAAATGCTCTGTATTTTCGTAAATATGGACTTAAAAATAATTTTTCCTTTCTTTTTTAATGTGTGGTTGCAGAAAAAGTCAGAGATGACCCAGCTAAGCTTAAGAAACTTGTGTTGAGCACTCTTAGTAAAGTACCTAAAGAAGTACTTGGTGTAGTAGAGAAAACGAAGTTGGATACCATCTTCTCCACTCCTTTAAGGGTCAGGCATCCAGTTCCTGTTTTATGGGATAATATCTATGAAGATAATGTTTGTGTAGCTGGTGACGCCCTCCATCCGATGATGCCGGACATCGGTCAAGGCGGGTGCGCCGCATTAGAAGATGGTGTTGTTCTTGCTAGATGCCTCGCAGAAGCCTTGTTGGGAAAAATAGACGAAAGAAACGAAGAGAAAGTGGAAGAAGATGAATATAATAGGATCAAGAAAGGGTTGGAGAAGTTTGGTAAAGAGAGGAGATGGAGAAGTTTTGAGCTTATGAGTACATCTTATATGGTGGGTTTGATCCAAACGAGTAATGGGAAGGTGATGAACTTCTTCAGAGATAAATTGCTATCAGCATACCTCGCTGGGATGTTATTGAAGAAGGCTGAATTTGATTGTGGGAAACTTAATTAGCATTTCTTCGTGTTCTCAGTCTCTTAAGTGCTTTAATAAACTTCATTTTTACTTTTCCAAAAAAAAAAAAAAAAGATGTTGGGTTGTTTGTTTGAATGTGTTTTTAATGGAAGGTTATGAGATGTTTTCTCTACTCAAACAATGTTCATCAATCATCCCCATAAAATGGCACGTGGCGTACTTGTGGGCCCCACTTACCCATGAATGTTTGGCCGACCCCCTTAGTAGATCTAAACACCAAAAATCTGCTTGATTAGTGATTTATGGCAGTTGGATTCATAGATTGGAATCAGTACATTTTCGGGCCTATGAGCCATGTGGCACACTCTTAGAGATCACTGACCATATGGATGGTTGGCCCATCCCTAGGTGGACCCACATACCAAAAATCAGCTGATTAGTGATTTCTAAGCGTTCGAGGGCAGTGATTTTTTTCCCCATTCGTATGATTAGTGATATCTAACCTGTTTGGTACGTGAGAAAAAGAGTTCCAATGACAAATATTTAGCTAGACGAATATTATCTTAGCTAAAAATTTGAGCATGTCAATATTTAACAACGTTTGGTACATGTATTACCTATTTTACTTTATTTTCTTTCAATTTGTGTGGGTCCCACATATTAAAGTAAGTGAAATATGGGTTAATCGAGCGTGGGACCCACATATTAGGTCAAAAGATAAAAAATATTGCCTATTTTACTTTATTTTCTTTCAATTTGTGTGGGTCCCACATATTAAAGTAAGTGAAATATGGGTTAATCGAGCGTGGGACCCACATATTAGGTCAAAAGATAAAAAAGCTCATTTTAATCTTTTTTATATATTTAAAAACTTATTTTTATTGAAAATAGTGATTTTCCCACCAAAGTTTAATTGGTGTGAAAATATTTACTTAGGGGGGTGATCAAATGTTTTCTCCCCGCGGCGAACAAATTTGTGGGCCCAGCTAAATATTCGGTGCTGACAAGTGGCTGCCAAACGAGCCCGGGCGAATATTAACGCGTGCAAATATTTTATTTTCCCGCTGCGGTGGCCTATCGAACCTGAAGAGACGGAAAGTGTGCTAAGCGTCTCATACTTTGGTCTGCCATCAACATCTGATGACAATGTTCTATTCGATTGAATGGGCCATTTATGCTTACCAGTTCAATGACACTTTGTTTGTCTTTAAGGGCCTGTTTGGTACGTGAGAAAAAGAGTTCCGACGGCGAATATTATCTTGGCTAAATATTTGCTCATAGCAATATTTAACAATGTTTGGTACGTGTACGAGCTAGCTCACTTCAGCTTACTTCATTTTCTTTCAATTTGAGTGGGTCCCACATATCAAAGTAAGTCTAAAATAGGTTGGGTCAGTGCGGGAACCACATATTATGTCAAAGAATAAAAAAAAAATTCATTTTTATCTTTTTTATATATTAAAAATTAATTTTTATTGAAAATAGTGATTTTCCAGCGAGAAAATAAAATTTTCTCACCAAGGCATAATCGGCGTGAAAATATTTTCACAGGGGGGGGGGGGGGTGTGATCAAATGTTTTCCCGCCGCGGAGGGCAAATATGTGGGCCCGGCTAAATATTAGCCAAGGGCGGGTGGCTGCCAAACACAGCCGGGCGAATATTTGCACGGCTAAATATTTTATTTGCCTGCCGCGGTGCGTTACCAAACAGGCCCTAAGAAGAGAAAACCGAAATTTGATTTCCAAATGGCGACATACTTATTGGTTGCTAAACTTTGGTCACAACTCACAATACAAGCCACGTGTCACATAATTAGAGGATGCTGAAAGTAAGGATGCTTGACCAGTCCCTCGGTCGACCTGCAAACCCAAAATCAGCCTGATTAGTGATTTACAACCTTTGGATCTTTGCACCCAAATAACGCTCAATATTGCTCAAAATTCCCATGGTTAAAATCAACCTATGAAAATAACTTCAATCCAACGCTTAGATATCACTAATCAGGCTGATTTTGGTTTGCAGGTCCACCGAGGGACTGGCCAAACATCCATACGGTCAGCGCCCTCTAATAGTGTGCCACGTGGCTTGTATTGTGGGTTATGACTGGCTTCGGTCATAATCCACAACCTTGAATCATTTTCTATGTGCGTTGGTGCTGTACATGGAGATGTCAGAGTGGGACCCATTCGGTATGTTGAATAATTTTCGAGTAAAACTTGTTTCACAAGATGTTGTGACGGAAGCCGGTCACAGCATTCAATACGAGCCACGTGACATACTATTAGAGGACGACCGTATGGACGTTTGGCCAGTCCCTCAGAGGACGTACACAAAAAATCAGCTTGATTAGTGATTCTAACCGATTCGATTGAAGTTATTTTCCTGGGTTGATTTTAACGGTAGGCATCTGAGCATTATTGAGCGTTATTTGGGTGCAAACATCCAAAGGTTGTAAATCACTAATCAGGCTGATTTTTGGTTTGTAGGTCCACATGGGACTTGCCAAACATCCATACGGTCAGAGCCCTCTAATCGTATGCCACGTGGCTCGTATTGAGTGCTGTGACCGGCTTCCGTCACAACATCTTGTGACACAGTTTTACTCATCATTTTCTACGTGGGTTGGTGCTGTACGTGTCAGAGTGGGACCCATCTGATTTAACGGGGAAATATTCTAAAAGTTAGAATATTTCGAGTCAAACTTTGATGACATGGTTCTGTCATCAAGGCCGATGAAAGGGCGAAATATGAGCCACGTGACATACTCTTAGACAAATCTGACCGTATGGATGTTTGGCCAATCACTAGATGGACCTACAAACCAAAAAAAAGCCCGATTAGTTATTTCTAGGCATTGGATTAGAATTATTTTCATTGGTTGATTTAAACCGTGGTAATTTGAGCATTATTGACCAATATTTGAGGTACAAAGATTGAAAGGTTTGAACTTACTAATCAAGCTGATTTTCTGTTTGTAGGTCCATCTATGGATTGGATAAACATCTATACGGTCATAACCCTCTAAGAGTGATCCACGTGGTTCATATTGTGTCCTGTCATCAAAGTTTTATTCGAAAATTTCACTCTGCGATGGCAGCAGCACTTGAAATTGGCTCCCCGGCTCCGCATCGAAAAAGGGTCCACATAAACCATTTACTTGACTCCATTGATTACCTCAATTTTTTTTTTTTTTTTTTGATAATTTCTTCGTCTTCGTCTTCGTCTTCATCTTCATCTCTCTGTGCACGCCCAAACATATTCATTGACGAACAAGATAAGAATGGAAATCGTTGAAGATATTGTTATTATCGGTGCAGGGATAGCAGGGCTCACTACTTCATTAGGACTTCACCAGTACTCTCTTAATTTCTCTCTGTGTCGCACTGATTTAATGGATTTTAGGGGTGTTCGGTACCAACTTTATTTTACGGAGTGCCGATAATTATATCTGCAGTTCTATATAGGTTGGGGTTGCAGAGCTTGGTTTTGGAATCTTCAGACGGTTTAAGGGTCACTGGATTTGCATTTACGACATGGACAAATGCTTGGAAGGCCTTGGATGCCATAGGCATCGGAGATTCTCTCCGAGACCAATGCAACCAGATTCAAGGGTAAGCCTCCGATCCTTCCTAATTGGACATGTAATTGTCACTTTGACACCGAAAATTGATACAAGTAAGGTGGTATTTGCGTATGCTTGATGTTGATGGCGCAGCATCCAACAAATATTTGCATTAGACCCAATTGTTTTTTGCCATAAAGTGGTCTAATGTTTGCAGCCAAACAATAGGAAAATGAATCTCTAATCTCCTGAGAGCTCTCCCTTCCCCACCCAATATTAATATTTTCCCAACAAATGTTTGTCATTGCAATCATTTGATTTTCAAATATTTGCCTACAGACATTTTCCTGCAAACTATAGACAGGATACCAAACAGGGCCTAAGAGGTGAACACTAGTTTGCTTCGACCTTTGATGAACCATATTCATCTTGCTTACACGAGAAAAAAAATGATTTACCATATATGCTTTTCTTAAAATGATTCATTGCATCAACTGATGATATTCAAGATTTTGAGTAGAGGAGATTTGAGTGCAGGACTGTGGCTGCTTCTGCGGTTTCTGGACTTCCAACTTCACAAATGTCATTTATGGTCAAAGGGAAACTGTAAGTACATGTAAGATTAATCGGATGGTGGTGGATTCACCAGATTCATATCATCTATCTATCTATCTATTACTATTTTAAAGCCAAAACATGGGTTGGCACAAGACATTCACCTTGGCCCTGCTTGTTTCGCTGCATTGGGATGCAAATGCACTCACTTGCCACAATTTTGGGATTTCGTGTGATTGGTTGGAGGTGATGCAAGCCACTGCAGCTCAAAAACTGTGGCAAGCGAATGCAATGTAACTCACTGCATTTGCATTGGAGTGCAAAATGCATCCCAGTACAGCGAACCAAGCAGGGCCTTAGGCATCTCTTAGTTGCATGTCAAAAAAAGGCTTGGATTCCCTAAACGTAATTTAATTAGACTAGGGGGCGACACGCGCGTTGCACATGAGTGATTGTAGGGGCCTCATCAACGTTGGTGACAGACCCCAATATGAGCCACATGGCACACTCTTAGAGACCACTGACTGTATGGATGTTTTGCCCATCCTTGGATAGACTTACATACCAAAATTCAATCTTATTAGTAACTTTTATCCATTGGGTTAGAGTTTTTTCCATGGTTTATTTTTAACTGTAGATTTCGAGCATTATTTTGGGGTACTCAGATCAAAAGATTAGAAATCATTAATCAGGCTGATTTTTGGTATGTAGGTCTACTTGAGATGGGTTAAACATCCATACAGTCATTAGTCTCTAAGAGTGTGCCACGAGGTTCACACTGTCGTCCGTCATCAACGTTGATGATGGACCTCCGTCATCAACGTTGATGATGGACCTCCGTCATCAAAGTTATGTAGGTGAGCGTCGTGTTTAGGGTATGCCCCAACCCCAGTTTTGACTTAAAAGTAGCAATAGATGGTACGGGGGGCATGAGATCAGTGTCCTTGTATTATATGCATGATTGATATTTTGGGGTGTTATCTTGTGGGGCGATGTAGTGGAGACCATGAAGTTCATTGTTTGAGAAGGAAGAAGTTGCTTGAAGCCCTTGAAACGGAGCTGCCACCTGGTACCATCAGGTTCTGCTCCAAGGTTGTTTCAATTAACGATGCAGGCTACTTCAAACTGGTGCATTTGGCAGATGGATCTATCATCAAAACTAAGGTAACAGGGTCCTTACAAGACAGGATAGATTATGGGCCGTCCGTGGGCACATCAGCTCGGCCCATCATCTCTCCAACCTAGACCATTTGATTGGTAGCTACCTCTTGGTTGAGGCATTAAATGAAAATCATACTAAATGAATAAATTAAACCGCCTGTTACATGAATTCCTTTCTCCCCAACTCCTTAAGGGTCTGTTTGGTTATTAGACATGGATTTAGAGTTGGAAATAGAATTCCAGAACTTGTGATTTCTAGAATTGAGATTCTAAGAATTGAAATTTCTTGTGTTTGATTGCACCATAGAATTTGCTTAGAATTCTCAATGAATTTCAAACTGTTGAACTTTCTTTTAAACCATCCGGGTTAACTCAAATATTGGACTTTTAAGATTATCCACGAGTTGGCCCGCCAATTGAATGGACATTTTGGATTATTCCAAGGGCTATGCTAATTGCATGGGAGTATAGGACCAATCATCTATTTTTGTGCTAATTCAACACTATAGACTGATGCCAAAATGTAACGGGCTTCCCGAACCTTATCAACCAATGGCTTAACTCATTATGAAAAAAAGCAAAATACCAGCAACAAAGTCGCTATTTCCACCATTCAGAAGATGGAGATTGCAATTTGGTTGGTGTAAACAGCAAAGATTGCGAGTTTGTTGGAAGTATTTTGGTTTGGTTGATGGGGTTCAGGAGTTCAATACATTTTGGCATCACTCAACAACTGACAGTTAAGGGGTTTTTACTAATTTCGATAAGTACAGGGGGTCCAACATATTTCCCAAGGGTTTAGTACTAAAATGCTTTTTTAGTTTTTCTATTGTATTATGTCTGCCTTGTGTTATAAGGTCATCGGTGATTTGACTCTAATGAGCATTGTGGGACCCACATGGGAGATCCTCTAGTGCTGATTTTGGATGAGGATGATCTTATAAGAAAAAATCAGACCATTCTGAAGTTTCTAACCCCACCAAATTTGTTCTTCAGAGAATGAAGAGCTCAGAATGAAGATCGCATTTTGGTGGGGTCAGAAAACTCAGATTGGCCTTTTTTGGAGGATGATCTCAATGGTGAGGAGATCATCCTCACCCAAGACCAGCCCTAGGGGCTCATCCATGTGGGCTTCATAGCGTTCGTTTGAGTCAAATGCCGTTGGACACTATAATTATCCTAAATTTTATCTACTAAGGTCAAGGTCAGGGAAGGGTGCTACTAACACCCAAGGGGACCCTGAACCACTACCCACTTCTTTGTTTTCCAAATTCAGGTGTTGATTGGGTGTGATGGAGTGAACTCAGTGACAGCACAATGGTTAGGTTTTGAGAAGCCAGCCTTCACCGGGTGATTTACGATTAGGGGCTTTGCAGAGTACGCAGATAGCCATGGCTTTGGGCCTAAATTCTTGCAATTCTTTGGGAATGGATTCCGGTCAGGTTTTTTGCCTTGCGAGCAAGATACCATGTATTGGCTTTACACCTTTACACCGTCGACCAAAGGTAAGCCATTCCATGGTGGAATTCCTGTTTCTAAATGCTATGCATGCAAACAGGTACATTTAACATATATGTGTGTGTACATGTGCATATAACATAAAATTGAATGGTGTAACACTGATTTGTGTAGCCGACTCCATATTGTTAGGATAAGGCTTATGATCATGATGACACCGATGATGATAGATATGTGTATATGTACTACCTTAAGGCTCTGTATGGTGATCAACAAAAAGTTAGTTTTACAGAAAAAAGATTCGTACGTCAGGAACTAATGATACAGAAAAAGTTCTCTGACATTTAGGCCCTGCTTGGTATCCTGTACTGTAGTTTGCAGGAAAAAATGTTTGTAGGCAAATATTTGATAATCGAATCTAAGCAATGACAAATATTTGTTGGGAAAATATTTGTATGGTTGGGGAGGGGAGAGCTGTTGGGGAAACCCAGGGGGATGAGAGAGTTATTTGCCCATGGTATGCAGATGTTGGCAGCTACTTTTTGGCAAAAAGTAATTGGGTCTAATGCAAATATTTGTTGGATGTTGCACCTTGCAAATGCCGCAAAACATTTGTAGTACTACCAAGCAAGGCCTTATATGCAAAAATCATTTCTAGAAAACTTATTCAGGGCAACCGTACAGAGCTTAAATTTTTCAAAATGCAGTAACACTCCTGAATTCTTAGTCTTTCTCTTCTCGTTGCAGACAAAGACATGGAAGATGACCCAGTTAAGATGAAGCAACATGTGTTGAGCACACTTGGTAAAGTGCCTAAAGAAGTGGTGGAAGTAGTAGAAAAGACTGATTTGAAAAGCATCATCTCCACTCCTTTAAGATTCAGTAGTCCATTGCATGTTTTATGGGGAGATATCCATAAAGATAATGTTTGCGTAGCTGGTGATGCCCTCCACCCGATGACGCCTGACATTGGTCAAGGTGGGTGCGCAGCATTAGAAGATGGTGTTGTTCTTGCTAGGTGCCTCGCCGAAGCCTTGTTGGGAAAATCAAATGAAATAAACAAAGAGACGGGGAAAGAAGATGAAGAATACAATAGGATCAAGAAAGGATTGGAGAAATTTGGTAAAGAGAGGAGATGGAGAAGTTTTGAGCTTATGAGTACATCATATGTTGTGGGTTTGATCCAAGCAAGTAATGGGAAGGTGATGAACTTCTTCAAGCAAGTAATGGGAAGGTGATGAACTTCTTCAGAGATAAATTTTTATCGGCATTCCTTGCTAGGATGTTATTGAAGAAGGCTGAATTTGATTGCGGGAAACTTAGCATTTCTTGATGTTCGGATGTTATGATGTTTTATCTTTAACTATAGTGATGTATTTGTTGGAAAATTTTCAATGCATTTGATGCAGAGGGCTCTCATGGCCCTACATAGCTCATTTTTTTGGGCCCACTAACTGCCTGGATGTTTAGCCCACGCCTTGGTGGGATTGATAATTTCTAGATGTTAGATTAATCTATGTCTAGAAAATATCAATCAAGCTGATTCTTGGTATGTATATCCACCAAGGGGTGGGCTAAATGTCCATGCGGTTAGCGGGCCCAAAAAATGAGCTATGTAGGGCCATGAGAGCCCACTGCATTTTAGCTTCAGGTAGCTTCTTCATTGTTAAATTCCAAAAACATAGGTTTCCAGAAGGATGGCATAAGCTCGCCAACCGGCCCAGGCCACTAGAGTCAGACGGGAGTGATAATTGTTTTTTCATTATTACTGATGGAAAAATGCAACTCAAAAGTATGAAAACATGCTATCCACCGTTCAATACTCTTTGAAAAATGTGTTTTTAATTTATAAAATAATATTTAAATAACACGTTTTACAATGGACATCCAACAGTACTGACAGTGTTTGCATACTTTTAAGTCTGCAAAAGTATGCAGACTAGATTTGTCCATTACTGATTGGTCCCAAGACTCCCAACCCAAAAGTTAGATGGGCGCCGGTCCTGGAATTGCCTTTGCTAAATTTCTGTCATGACCCAAATCCGGAAAACAATTTAACATCCCTAGGTCCAATATTTGTCATGGGCCAGCTCATTCACATTCCATAGGTCCAGACCAGGCCTAGACTGTTCAACTAGGAAATCTGGGTTCTTAAAATCTATTCTACTTATTAATGAGAGAAGGCCCTTCTTGCTGTTGTGCAACCCCGTCCCTAATATTGCGAAAAATACCATTATTTTGCTCCTTCAAATTTTAACATTTTAAGGGCGATTTGGTCATCAACTTTAAAGGCACTAAGTGCATTCAGGTGAACTCCTTCCACGTGGAAACATTTGATGAGGGACGTTCATCATCAACGTTGAGGACAGGCCACAATATGGGCAATATCTCTTTTCGTCCGTTAACAAGTCAAGACGTGGCACACTATTAGAGGCAACTAACTATATAGATGTTTGGTCTATCCTTAGGTTGACCTACGTAACAAAAATCAGCCTGATTAGTGATTTCTAACCTTTGGAGCATAATGCTCAAAATCCACGGGTAAAAATAAATCATGAAAAAAGACTCTAATCCAACGGATTGAAATTATTAATCAAGATGAATTTTAGTATGTAGGTCCACCTAGGGATGTGCCAAACCTCTATATAGTCAGTAATCTCTAAGAGTGTGCCATGTGTAATTTAAATAGACAGAGAGGAGAAACTTTTTAGGCACAAAGGAGTTCTACAGTGACTAAAATGCTTGTTTATACTCAATCTGTATTTTGTAGGGGATTTACAAAAAAAGTGGCATAATAAAAGGCAATTTAGAAGACAGCTTGTTAAACTTCGGTCACAGCACACAATATGAGCCACGTGGCAAACTCTTAGTTGGGTGATGACCGTATGGATGTTTGGCCAATCACTAGTTGGACCTACAAACCGAAATTAAACCCTATCAGTGATTTCTAAGCATTGGATTAAAGTTATTTTCATGGGTTGATTTTAACCGTAGGAATTTTAGCATTATTGATCGTTATTTGAGTGCAAAGATCGAAGGTTGTAAATCACTAATCAGGCTGATTTTTGGTTAGCAGGTCCACTGGGGGAGTGGCCAAACATCCATACGGTCAGATCCCAGTAAGATTGCCATGTGGCTTACTCCTCGTGAGATTTAGTCTACTAGGCCTGGCCCACCACACCTTACATTTGGGCCTAAAGATGCAGCCCAACTCCATTCCAGATCTAGAACAGACTGAGCCAGGACACGTTGGATACAACTCTATTGTGCGCACCAAGCGTACGTTAAGAGTGTTAACTTCCCACAGAGAACCTTTTTGTGTTTTTAGGGAGCTTGCAGAGAAAGAAAAGGGTGAGATACCAAAGAAACTCGGTGGAAACCCTAACTTCTCCAACGCGGATCGCTCCAGATTTGTAAGAGTTCCACTTCACCCTCTTCGTTTGATTATTTGAGCCGAATTAATTGAGATTTTCATTATTTTTTTGCTTGGTTATCTCTGAGATTTATAACGTACTAATTTTTCTGATTTTTTGGGTAGTGTCTGCAAAGATGACTCAAGATGTAGAGATGAAAGAGCTTCCAGCTCCTTCGAATTCTGTTTCTTCTACTGTTCCCTCAACTTTTCAGCGTAAGACAGAACATCGAAAACCCTAATTTTTCTATCTTTGCGTCCCAAATTAGTATTTTTTGTTTGATTTTGTTTTGTTTGTTTTTTGGGATTTCAGATTTGAAGGAAATAGCTTCCCTTATCGAGACTGGTGCATACACCAGGGAGGTGCGCCGAATCATGCGAGCCGTCCGCCTCACAATCGCATTGAGGCGGAAGCTGAAGCCCTCAGTGCTCTTCACATTCCTCAATTACGCTCTCGTGTCGGGTTCCGAGGCGCACACCCGATTATCTTCCTATCTTCCCAAGGTAGTTCATGAACCCCTTTCGGTTATGTTGAAATTGTTATGCCCATTTCTTTCTTAGAGGTCGTGAAGTAATTGTAGACATCGGTAGGTTTAGAGTGATTGTTTTCTTCATTGCTAAATCTGCCAAAGAAGGGATCCCGTTTAAAGATGCAAAAGAACTCATTGGGGGTTCCACACTTGCAATCAACGTTATCACGTGGAATCCTTCTTTCCCTGTTCGATTGGTTCTTAATTCTTTACCATCTGCATTGTTATGGTCTTTGTTGGCTTTTGGGTATATGGGAAATAAATTAGCTAGGTGTTACAAGAAAGATGGAGGAAATAATCTTGGGTAGAAATTTTGCTCAGAAAAAGATTGAGCCAGCAATTACTATTAGCTTTATTCTTGCATGGATTATGTAAAATGACAATTTTTATTTTTTGATAAGTAAACTAGACTACAATTTTTAAGGTTGTAGTATACATGGTTTTTATTGTTGGGAATATATCACTAGACTAGCTTGCAATCAAGCGGAAGAAAAGAAATGCAGTGGGATGTCAAGCTTCTATGGTTTCAAAAGTGATTGTGTAAACCACAGATATTTGGTTGGAGACCTGCCACTAAATAAAGAAAAGTGCAGAAGTGGACCACTTACTAGTCCAATTTAGGTGTGGCACTCTACATGTAACAGTATTCTAGTGCTCCATTTTCTTGTTGGCAAGATGGGTAGGAATTTGTGGTACACTTTCATCCCATTTCAAGAGTTACATTTCCCTGGTGCGAATCACAGTGAAACAAATCAATGCATGAACCACATCAGTCATCTTCATCTGATGATTTTTCGTCTCCAGACATTGATATCAATGTTATTGAATTGACATTGATATAACAACCCCATACATTGATATCAATGTTAGGTATTATAACACATCTCCACTATGAAAATCTAGAGTTTTATATCTATTATTGTTTTGGTTGCAGGAAGATGAGCATGATATGGAAGTTGACACTGCAACATCTGCAACTCAGACTCCTGTGAAGCACTCGCCTGAGCTTGAGATTTACTGCTACTTGCTAGTGTTGATATTTCTGATTGATCAAAAGAGATTTAAGGAGGTGAGACAAACTTTAATTACATCAGTGGCTTCTATCCTTCATTCTAGAATTAAGTCATTCTGTTTTAACATTTTACCGGATCTTGGCTTTGTTTTCTTCAGGCTAAAGCTTGTTCCTCAGCAAGTATTGCCCGTCTAAAGAATCTGAATAGGAGAACTGTTGATGTTCTAGCATCCCGACTGTACTTCTATTACTCCTACAGCTATGAACTTACGGGTGATCTTGCAGAAATTCGAGGGTGAGTCATAATTAACACAATGCATAAATGCAACCTCTTAACTGCAAATTCTAAGTGTCACTGCATCCTAGATAAGCACAGAGTTGCAGTTGCATAGATACACGTACATTACAAGAGAACAAGGTAAGAGATGAACCTTTTGAATAATTACGTAGGTAACAATGACACGGACGTGTATTGGTGTCCGACATAGATACAAGGTGTCTTTAAGAAGCTAAAACACAGACATGTTTGTACACGTGTATTGTAATATAATAATTTAGTTTATTTAAATCAAACTTTTTTTGAATAAAATAAGGAAAGAAAGATATGAAAAGTTAAAGAAAACATTTCCATACTTATCAAAAAAATAAAACAAAAAAATTCATACATTATGGAGCTATCCAATAATAGAATAAATATAAGTAGATGTCTAAGAGGGAAAACTATCAAACAACTATAGCTGTGGAGGATGGGACACATTGGTACTCTTTTAAGTCTTTAGTTCAATGTAACAATGACATGGACACGTGTGTTGGTGTCTGCCACGTATACAAGGTGTTTGACATGACGCCTTTGAGAAGCCTTAGATGCAGACACGCCCATACATGTATTATAATATAATATTTTTGTTATATTTAAGCGAATATTAAACCTACCTCTTTTTTATAACAGAGTATTGTAGGTCATCTCGACCTCCTTAGCCATTCAGTGTATTTTGTTAGGCTTTTGCCTTTTTAATAATATTTATACTTGTCAAAAAAAAAATATTTAAGCGAATATTTTTTTAATAAATATAGAGAAAGAAATATATGAAAATTAAAAGAAAGCATTTCTATACGCCATGGATCTATCCAATAAAAAAAGTTCAAGTAAATATATAAGTGGAAAAATTATCAAACCAAGGTAGTTAAGGGTGCTAGGCACAAGGCGAGACACGTGCCTGATTGAAACGAGGTGCAATATATTACAAATAAAATTATAAACATAAGGAATATAAAATTACAAGAAAAAAAATTGAAAATTGAAAGATGAATTTTGAAGTGTTATTATATACAATTTCTATAACTATTAACTACTAATTAACTAATCAAGTAAGCAAATAACTAATAACCAGCATTGTAAATTGCAATAGTGAATTAAATGATGCAAAACATAAATAACATTATATCCTACAAGCACCTCAAGTTAGCATCGTCATTGTCTATGACATAATCATTTGCTGCTTTTAACAAATTAAAAATTATTATGTCTCTAAAGATTTAAACAACAGAAAGTTAGAAATCATACTTACAAAAACATTGACAGTCAATTGAACTTAAAAAATAAAGTGTACTAATAAATTTAACAATTACTATCTGCCATTGACTGAAATTCACTGAATGACTAACTTACGACATGCCAATTAGGTAATCTACATTGTAAAAAGAATAAGAAGTGACATAAAACTGAAATGACAGAAGTACTAATGTCTAATAAGTAATAATAATTTATCGGTAGCTATTACAACTTTGATTGTGCACACTCTTAAGAAGAGAATACAATGATATATCTTTTAAATATGATATGATGTGGATGCAACAATGTTCTCCCTAGACAATAAAGTGTGTGTAACTAGAGATATCAAGTTGTAGTTAGTTTTAAAATCATGGGATTCTCATGGTCGAACCACAAGGATTGAGAGTGAATGACTAGTGCAAGTATTACTACAAGTGGGAAGAGAAAAAATGGAAAGAAGAGTAGTGTATGATGTGTAGTGAATGGATGTTATGAAATGAGAGAAAAAGTGTGCAAATGGTTGAATGTACCACCAATGGTGGGCAAATTTTTGAGGAGAAAAACTACAAGAGAAGAAGAGTACTAGGGCATTAAGATTTGGCCTAGACCCTTCCCCTTTGTCCCTTAATGAGTGTAGTCCAAGAAGGGAAGAAACAATTAAAGAGTTGCTCTCCCAAGCTAGAAAGAGGCATGCTATGGGCTTGAGAGAAGACAAGGCCTATTCTTTACCACATTGAGCATTCTCCTTCTTGACTTGTCCCTTTCACCCATGTGAAGGCTCCATGTGGCTTTGATGGCTTGAGAATCCTCTAGAAGGCTCCAATGGCTTGGGATGGCTCCATAAATGTGTGATGGCTTCAATGGCTCTCATGGCTTGAACAAGTGACTTCATGGCTTGAAAATTTATGATAAGCCTCTTAAGAGACTCCTATGGCTTGCACAAAACTCTCTCATGCGACGAATGTCCTATAAGTATCAAATATGCACGTAATGAGAGTCTAAATTGGATAAGTTGTGCATGAGACACCTAGGATGCATTTTACATTAAAATGTGAAGTTATAAGCTCATGAAACTCGATAATGCCCTAAAGTTAAAACGGATAATAAGCACAAAATGAGCATTATTAGTAGCCCATAATGGCAACAAAGCAGTACTAATGATCTTTGAAACCCATTACTCATAATTCATAAAACAGAAATACTAATAAACTGATCAGTAACCATATTGACAGCACAACACTAATTATCTCTGAAACCCATGTACTCATTATCCATAAACCATGGTACACAATAGCTGATCAGCAATGTACTGCCCTTTGTTACTAGTAATAAAAACAAAAAGAACGAGAAATGATAGAATTAAATGTTTATAACCATATGGCAGCCACATTTATTTAAAAAAAAATTAAAACCTTAGTAAGCCGTGCGCTTTAGGTTGCGTTTGCTTTTTTTTTTTTTCACGTGTGTTTTTGGACGTGTGCGCACATTTGTAAAAACAAACGCAGCCTTAGTGAGGTTGCCTCAGCTTGGACCACCTAAGGTGCTATAGGTGCACCTCGGTGTGCCATAACTACACTATAAAACAACTATACTTGTGTTTAACAACTTGACAAAGTACTATATGGAGGATGGAACACACTAACTCTCTTTTAGATTTTTTTAAATCATTAAATAAAGTGACACTGCTGAGCGTGTCAGGACGTGTCAACACACATCCATATGTCGACGTGTCCGACAGGGCAAAAAATCCTAAAAATGCCGTGTCCTTGTTACATAGATTTTTCTTAATAAAAATGATTAAAATAAAGAATGATGCTGCTATACGTGTGTTGATATGGTTAAAATGTATCTCTTTTCCGATCCAAAAAAAAAATATGGTTAAAATGTCATTTGTATCCATGTTGATATGTGTGTGACATGGCAAAAAAACCTACAAGTGCAGTGTCTTTCTTAGTTCTTACATAGGTAATTACCTATATATATAAAAATAAGCAAGTTCATTGTTATTGCAAGTACACTTTTTTCTCTAACTTGGATGCTCTCACTTTACTAGAAACCTCCTTTATTTGCACCGGATTGCCACTTTGCGTCATGACGAGCTGGGTCAGGTTTGTTTCCAATTAATTAAGCAGTTACTTTTATGTCAGCATCCTTTGAGCTTGTACCTAATATAATGGCATGATGCAGGAAACACTTCTCAACCTGCTACTTCGCAATTATCTCCATTATAACTTATATGACCAGGCAGAGAAGCTGAGGTCAAAGGCACCACGGTTTGAAGCTCACTCAAACCAACAGGCAACTCCCGTTTCCTTTAATTTGATTGATGTAGACCTGCTTTTTCTAGGATAACTAATGCTCAGAATATGGTTCAGGTTTTCTTAGGAGATCATATGGGTCAGGTCTTTTGAACATTTGGATCATCTGTACAGCACTGAAGTATATGCCATGATAATGGTCAATAAATGGCATATTCCATGTTTATTTTGGATACATGGTGTGTGTGTGTTTGGGGGGTACCCATTTTAGCTCCTTTGAGATCTTTTATTGCTATACCATGATTGTAACTGTGGAGCGTATTGATTTTATTTGAATAGTCAGAACAAGCGAGAAGAAAGTCTGTAGCATGGTTCAAAGTTCCATTCTATCTCTGTCGAGATGATACATTGGGTTATGTATCTTCTCGTACAAGAACCTAATACAAGTAATTTGAACATTGTTTTTATGTTTGCTTCTTGGGACGTATTGTTATATTTTTCCGTTTTGTCTTATTCCGTCTTGGTTGACATATCTAGTTCTGTCAGCAAACGGAGTTCAAACCTTATCTTTAGAATAATTGATTAAATGGTTACACAAACCTAATCAGGCTGATCATTGTCCTATAAATCTCTTAGTTGGACTTGCAATATGATGCCCCTCCTTTTCTATTTGTGATCCACGGGTATATCTCTGTTGTTTGTGATGACCATATATTGCCCCTTCTTGATTGGGATTGGTTTTGGTTACAATTAGGGGAAGCAGTACCTACACTTGAGGTCTGGTGATCACTGGCTTGTTGAAGCTCTTGTAATTTCAGTGTCTTAACAGAATATTTTCTCATGCAGTTTTGCCGGTACCTCTTCTACTTGGGAAAGATTAGGACGATTCAGTTGGAGTATACAGATGCAAAGGAGAGTCTCCTGCAAGCAGCTCGCAAAGCCCCCGTTGCAGCCCTTGGTTTCCGAGTTCAATGCAACAAATGGGCTGTGATAGTCCGCTTACTACTGGGAGAAATCCCTGAGCGAACTGTCTTTGTGCAGAAAGGCATGAAGAAGGCTTTGAGGCCATACTTTGAACTCACAAATGTGAGTCTTGTCTCATTAAACTTGAGGATTCTTTCTTCACTATCAACGCGCACACACACACACACACACACACACACTTAATTCTTTTATTTGGAACAAGGTTGTAGAACTGGTGATTCTGGATTGATATGGCAGGCTATTAAAACTTGACTCAGTCAACTTAGTGGTTGACCTAAATGAATTATGAGTTCATATTCCCATTTACTGAAAAAATTTGCATTACTGTTGATTTAGGGGTGTCACTTAGCCATGCAAAACTTGGGAGAACCTGACTGAGTCAGCATTTTTCAGGCTAGCTGAGTAATCTGGCTTTTGGACTCATTCGGCCTGAAAAATGTGTCAGGGCTGAGTCACTAGTTGACTCCCTGAGCTGGCTAATGTCAATTTTGAAGAGAGCTTGACAATGTGTGGTGGACTTTTCAGGCTGTTCGCATAGGGGATTTGGAGCTGTTTAGGATCGTTGCAGAGAAGTTTGCGGGTACTTTCAGTTCGGATGGGACCCACAATCTGATTGTGAGGCTGCGGCATAATGTCATAAGGACTGGTCTACGCAACATCAGCATCTCCTATTCCCGAATCTCGCTTGCAGATGTTGCCCGGAAGTTGAGGTTGGACTCTGAAAATCCTGTGGCCGATGCTGAGAGCATCGTAGCCAAGGCAATACGTGATGGTGCAATTGATGCCACAGTGGATCATGCAAATGGGTGGATGGTATCAAAGGAGACGGGGGACGTGTACTCTACAAATGAGCCTCAATTTGCATTCAACTCGAGGATTGCCTTCTGTCTGAACATGCACAATGAGGCAGTGCGTGCCCTGCGGTTTCCGCCGAATTCTCACAAGAAGGAGAAGGAAAGTGCTGAGAAGAGGCGAGAGAGACAGCAACAGGAGCAGGAGCTCGCAAAGCATATTGCAGAGGAGGATGACGACGAGTTCTAATTAAGCTTGGATCCCGTCAATCCAACCCCACTAGTACACAATAGGTGCATAGGGGAAGGAGCACTGCACCTAGGAATCAACAACATGAAAACTTTGTTATGAATTACCCCCTTAGCTCTGCGGGCTTCCAGTCATTGCAGAGAGCCATTTCTTCTTGTATTTTTTCAGCTTCTTTTGAAAATTAACGGTGAGGATACTCAGTTTTCTTGGATTCATCATTACGATGGAATTTTTGTTTTATGTTAATGGTTTTAACTTCAAACAACCGTTTCACTATTTAGAATTGTTTTCTATTTCTGACTTGTTAGTTTCATGTGCTCGTCATATCTCCCCATGATTTTGTTTTTTTAGAGGGCTTGTTTTAGTAGCTGAATGAGGTTAACGTAGGTACTGTCCCTTGATAACTCTATATGTGGGTCCCACATAATATAGGGGTGTTGATAGATCAGACGTGATATATGTCAAGTGGGCCCATACATCGTGAGTGAGCCACACATTAGGTGGACTAAGGCCACTGGGTGTGAGGGTGAACCTTCAAGGTACATGTTGGTGCGTTTTCACTCAAAATCTCAGTGAGAGGTGGTGAACCTTCAAAGGTTCACTTTTGCGCGTCTTCAAGGTACACTGTCTTCGAAGGTGCACGCCTTGGTCTGACCGAAACACTTGTTACCGATCAAGACGAGTGCTGAAGACATGAAGCCGTTAAAACGAAAATATGGTTGTTATTTTCCAAGCGTCAAAACAGTTCTTAATGTAACGGGTTTGGCGTGTTACCGTTTTAACGTACGGCTGTTAAAATTTTAAACCATGGTCTAAAGCAAGGTTTAAAAAACGGTTGTTATAACGAAAATAACGGCCTTTATAACGGATTCGGACCTTGCCCGTTACGTTATGGGCCGTTAAAACGCCCAAAAAATAACGGCCGTTATTTTCTGGAAGAAAAAATTGTGAAATTCAAAGTTTAAAATTCAAAATTTGAATTTCAGCGCCATTTTTTCCGTTATTTTCCATTTTTTCCCCTGAGCATTTTTCTTTCGTTATAACGGAAAAAAGGTAACGTCCCCAGTCCGTTATAACGGTCCCCTTTAAACCTTGGTCTAAAGTACACAGTCTTCACATTTTCAGGAGAGCTATCTTTGTAGAAAAATGATGCCTTGAATATGACTATGACAAGTGCATGGTGTTTAATTTCACATGCAACTCTAAAGGAGTGTTTGTGTTTTACAACCACCATTTCCTTTTTTTTCTAAATCTAGTTCTCTTGAATGGGTGAGTTAACAAGGTCGTTACACACTGTTTGATTAGTGCCAAATATGCTTTGCTGACTACCAGAGTTCTCGGCACGTATCCGAGTGCTTTTTGCCACGTAACCAAGTGAGTGTTTTTTAAGATTTCTTCTTTAATTTTCTATTACAAGAGCACAAAGCACTTGGGTACGTGGCAAAAAGCACTTGGGTAGTCAGCGAAGCCGCTAACAACCTGCTGTTAGCGAAGTTTTATGGTATCATTATTGTAATCCTCCTTGTACTTCTCTTCATAATGCTTAGGGGCTAGTAGACTATGTTCATAGACTTTTCTTGTTAATGATTTGTACAGTAGGTTAAAGAAGGGGTGAGCGAGATACAAAGGGAAGTGTCCAAAACACAAAACACTTTCTTACTTTTGATGAGTGGTGCCAAATCATTGTAAGATCATGTTTTTGCCCAGAAGATTACAGATCTGCAACTTAGGTGGAGGGCCACATGGCTCATGCTTCTTACTCCCTTCCCCTCATGTCATCTGTTGCCATATAATGGCAAGTAGGACAATCTGAGTGTCATGAATGGAACAGTGAATCAGACGGATCCAACTTGCTCGGAGTAGAAAATATGATTGATGATGAACTTGCCCTCCTGGAATTTTGCTTGTCGACAAACTGACAACCTACCCCAGCTAAACTTGATCCAACTAATTTAGTTTTTGAGATTCTAATTGGATCTTTAGAACAATATAAGAAGATGTTAAGACCTAAACCTATACTCCAAAAGCACCTATAGGTGATATTGGTGCGGAAAGCTTAAGTCTTAACCTTTAGGTTCCCAACATTCCACCACGCTACCAAGGCCAATGCCCACGGTGGCCCACTTCGAGGTGGCTTTCACTCTGGTACACCCCTATTTTCTCACTTTGTGTGAGCGGCCCGGCCTTTTTCCAATACCCCCATATTCTGTTTTTGAGAGAAGGTCACCCCTCCCATGACTTGAACCTGTGACATGCTTTGATACCAAATGTTAAGATCTAAACCAATACTCCAAAAGCACTTAGGTGACAAAGGTGCGGAAAACTTAATTCTTAACCTTTAAGAACCTAACATTCCACCACGCTTCCAAGGCCGACATGTCCATGGTAGTCCACTCTGAGGTGATTTTCACTCCAATACATCCCTATTTTCTCACTTTTTTGTGAGCGGGTCCTCGGTATTTTTCCGGTACCCTTATTTTCTCTTTTTGAGCGACCCTCAGGTAGCCCTCCTGTGACTTAAACCTATGACATGGGGTTGGGTCTAATACCAAATGTTAAGACCTAAACCAATACTCCAAAAGCACCTAGGTATTACTTACGACACATGGCTGATAATTCCATGGATTGTTGGATCCAGGGTCTGCAAGCCCACAAGACCATTTAATCTGGTAGCTCACGAGTAATCAAATAGGGCTTGTTCTTAATTTTAGGTTACAATGCATGTGCTTGACTGTGGCTAAAACCTTATAAAAGTTTACAAATGCTGCAAATAGAATCAATAAATCTCTTTATCAAGGAATTAACTAATACCAACAGATTCCATTTCTAATCCCATCTGATTATAAATAGATGCAAATACACCGTCCCTTGTCTCTCCATCACGTGCATCATACAGCATTCACCACTATTATATGTACTGATACATTAAAAAGAAGCCCGATATGGTATCTCGCGATCGACTGTATTAAACGGCTCATGTTCGTGTCATCGTCGTCATCATCATCAACTATGGTTAATTTCCGCCGGTTTTGAGCGTGTTGGGGACCACCGAGATCATTTAATATGGTAGGTTGGGAATTACTTGATTTTTTTTTACCACTTTCATGCATGATCCCGAGAGATTTTCCTGTGGCTTGCTTCACAATGTTCACATCACATGAGGAAACAAAATTCAAAGGGGAATATCTAGATTACAACTCCTATACATGGCACAAAGGGTGGGTCAACCATCATTACCCTCAATTGGAATAGGTTGCCCACCAATCTGGACAGTTGAAATGAGATACCGATTCGACAACCTGGAGCCCATTCGACAGATTATACATAGATACAGATTTTGCAAATAATGATAAGATAGAAATTTTGGCCCCATTGACTGGAAGCTCCAGATTAATGAGCCATCTGCCAGGATTGATGGTAGAGATTGACACACTTAAGCTTTATATGATACTCCAGATATCTTTACGATCATGCGACCATCCTTTTCGACTGTTCGATTGATGGGCCACTTGTTAGATGATCCATAATTTGAAATTAGCACTGATCAGCTGGTCCTAACCATCGAAGATCAAACTGATGAACATTTTCAAGCACTACCTATAGTTTTTTTGACCATCAAAATGTAGGAGAAACATCTGATGGTCAGCATCCTCCTATCAAATGGACAGTTATCTGTACCAATCAATGATTATGATGGATGATACAAACATATAACATATCTAAAAGTTGGCACCAGAGATTATCCCATATAACTATATCAGTATATTACAATAAGAAAGGAAGTTGGCAACAATCCATTACCATCCCTAGGTAGGAAAATGTCAAATGAGGGCATGTGCAAGACCCAATATTTATGGGTTTTGATCAGATAGGTCAAAAGAAAGACCATGTGAGGTGTATCAGGTGATTTATGAGAAATATTCTATCACCCATTCACCCCCAAACCATTTTCTTCATATGGCAGCAAAGAATATATAAAAACAGAAACATTAAAAAGAACAAATGAGGTTGTGGTTTTTGATCCATTCACGGCTCTTCATGTGGATGTGAAGAGGAGAACGTGGGAAAAATTGAATGAGGCCCAGAAATCTTCAGAGTTGCAGAGATAATAGAGTTGGTTGCAGGAATACAGATTCATTTATAATTTTTAAAAATACAAGTTTTTCTCTACTTGCAGTCATCACATGTTCCCTATTTAAAGAGGAAGGTGTTGCCTCTTCAGAGAAACCATTAAATGTAAATAAGTCCAAGATCTCATCCTTCAGCATCATCTTCTTCTTCCTCCCTGTATTGTGTTTTCAGTGATAAGGAAATGGCAACGCGCGTTGTTCTTGCTTTGGTGATTATGTTTGGATTGAGTTATGAATGCATCCATGTCCATGCCTTTTCACCTTCTGGATGGACTAAAGCCCATGCTACCTTTTATGGCGGCAGCGATGCCTCGGGAACTATGGGTATGGGATTTTTTTTATTTTTAGCTAGTAATGTTGTTTCCTTTTGTTGTTTAATAACGAATTGGTACGACACGGGGCTGAATCTTTGATTGGTTACAGGAGGAGCTTGTGGGTATAGTAATCTGTACTCTACTGGGTATGGAACAAGGACTGCAGCTTTAAGTACTGCTCTGTTTAACGATGGGGCCTCCTGTGGGCAATGCTATAGGATCATATGTGATTATCAAACGGATAGCAGATGGTGTTTAAAAGGGAAGTCTGTGACCGTTACTGCTACTAATTTTTGTCCTCCAAATTTTGCTCTTCCCAACAACAATGGTGGGTGGTGCAACCCGCCACTTCAGCATTTCGATATGGCTCAGCCTGCATGGGAAAAGATTGCTATTTATAGAGGCGGCATCGTACCCGTGTTGTTCCAAAGGTTGATACTTAAATTTCTCCTTTAGATTTCTTTTCTTCCGTCTCCTACTGTATGGCTTATGGTGTTGAGTGGGATGATGCAGGGTTCCATGCAAGAAACATGGTGGAGTTAGGTTCACCATTAATGGGAGAAACTACTTTGAACTTGTCATGATAAGCAATGTGGCAGGGAGTGGATCGATTCAGTCTGTGTCAATCAAGGGTTCGAGTACTGGTTGGATGACAATGTCAAGGAACTGGGGAGCTAATTGGCAATCCAACTCATATCTCAATGGTCAATCCCTTTCATTCAAGATCACTACCACTGATGGAGAAACACGACTCTTTACTAGCATCGCCCCGTCTAATTGGGGATTTGGTCAGACCTTCTCCAGCCCTGTACAATTCTAAGCTCACAGAGGCTTTGGGTTCAGGGTTTAGGTCGGCAGAGGCGTGCTTATTATTTTACTGAAGCAGCCCGCCATCCTTATTTGATACTGGATGAGGTGACGACCACGACAATATTGTCTATCCTTGGTTAAGCTGGGATTGGACCCATGAACCTAAGGCTATTATGAAACTTGTGTCCAATCTAGGACACAGGTCTGGACCCCAAAAATGGTAAACATTGTGGGGGATGAAATGTATTTCAAGAACATAAATGTAGATTAGCGCACGTTAATACGATGTGAGGTTTGGCTGCGATTATATTATCAATTTTTCCCTTTTATCTTCATGTAATGTAATATCATCTATCATAATGTTCTATTACCTTATATCAATAAAGATGTCTTCAGAATCTTACTTTTAAAGTTCATTTGATTTTCCTTTTCTATCAGATTCCTAGGTATTCTAGTTTATCACTGCCCTGATGAGTAATCTCACTAATGCAGATAATTAGATATTTGTACATGACACTTCTGTAAATCTAGAGTCAAGTTCCATAGTTATAGGATTCAATGTAAGTAACTACTCTGAGGATTACAAATCCAACCATCCGTTCCAGAGTTATATTATCTTCTTTGTATTTATTCCATTCTTCTACTGTCAAGGAAAAAAATCTGCTGAACAAACTAAAAAGTGTCTTGTGTTCAGATAATTACAATCATTTGATTGTGTTGAATTTTGACTAGGGAAATCTCTGTAGACAGTGCCATATCAACTTGCTCATCATTTGGGTCTCGTATCATGGAATTACACTTAATAGGAGTGATCATAACCAAACTAAAATGCTCAGGCTATAAGTCATCCATTCCAGTAGATCAAATTGTTTATGATTGTTTTGAGGTTCATACCTGATCATTGAGGTTCATACTTGATCAATAAAGATAATATGGTCTGTTCACCATGTGCAAGTTTCTTGGATTCGCAGTAGGAGGGTAAAGTATCTGTACGTGTTACAAGCAAATGACTAAATGAATAAAGAATTCATCTGCAATCATATGAATGTAATTATAATCATCAAAGTGGCCTTCAACATATCAAGCATTCAGTATTGAGAAATTCTGTGACATCATACAAGAAAATTTGGGATCAGCTACTGAAGAAATATCTATCAGAGGAGATGATAATTTATCCAAAATACCCAGAATTGCCTTTAATACCTCCCTTTCTATTCTTCGACACGTTTTCTTCGGGCTTTTCTGATCTTCCCAACAAGGAGAACTAGCGGCAATTAACCACATAATCACACCTTACTTTGTTCTCTATTTTCTTTTCTTTTTCCCATTCGGAAGCTCTAGGTCCTCAAAAACGGAAGATAGTCTGTGAGAGATTTGCTCATTGTACATGTGATCCTCACTAAATTGATCCTGCTACCTTGAATGTGCTCACCTTCTTCAAGAGGCTGCTAGCTTGGAAGACCTCCTTTGCCACTTTCTTTTTCCAGTGAACTGTACCAGTGGCAAGCGTTTCAGTTTAACTAGGCATCTAACGACATTCCATGGAACCAGAGTTTTATTGGCAGAGCAGAGAAACAAAGTCCCATTTGCAGGAAACCTCTTGAGCTACTGCAGATTCAGCAGCTCTACTAGCATGAAAATGATAATATCTGAGCTCCCCAAGAATCAAGGACATGTAAGGGCGTCGAGCAAGCTCATAACATGTTATAGCAGAAAGAGTAATGACAATGCAACAGCGGAACAGCTTGATCACGTAGGATTTTTTTACCCTGGTAAATTAACCAGGCATAAAAAATACAACCTCATGGTTCAGATTTAGAGCACTGTCCAGTTGACAGTTGTCCACTTTTAAGTGGAACATACCATTTAAAAATTGAAGAGACACCCTTACCTTGTTATACTGTGTGCTTCCCTTGGTTGAGAAATCTAAACAAACAAGAGCCTCTCAACATGTTCTTCAGTTCAACATGATCCTCCAATACTCAAAAGACTCAAAGCCAGCTCCCTTTTACCAGATTTGTTTAGGTATTCAACTATACCATCAACATAAGGAGCTTTCAGTGGTATCCTTCTCTCGACCATTACACTGACCAGACTTGCAGCTTCCACCATATGACCCTGTTGACAAAGTCCTACTAAAAGAATGGAGTAAATGTCAGAATCGACAGATGCTAAGCATCCTTTCTTCTCCATTTCACTATGCCACTCAAACCCATCAAGGACCCGCCCCTTGGAACACAGTTGCTTTATCAAAGAGCTACATGCCAACCCATCGGGCTTCAATTCACTTGCCAACATCTTCCCGATGAGCTTCTCTGCTTCCTCCATGTTCTGTATCCGCAACAAAGATACAAGAAGAGAACTATAACACCCATCACTTGAAACATTCCCGTCCACAACCACTTTGTCAATCATCTTATAAGCTTCCTCTATACGGTTTTCAGTGCAAAGACCATTAATCAAAGTACTAACTGTGACACGATTTGGAGGACACCCATGGCCCCCCATTCGTTCCAAAAGCGTCAATGCCTCCATTGCCCTCCTATTCTCACAGAAACTCTGAATCACGGACGTATACGTAACAACATTCGGCATGCAATCATTAACCTCGTTCTCCATCTCGCCCAGCAACTCCAATGCCCTATCAAGATTCCCAGTCTTACAAACACCATCAAGCAATGCAGAATAAGCCACAACATTCGGCAAACAACCGTGGCCACGCATAACGCTAAATAGCCCACATGCATCCTCAAACCGGCCCACATTACAGAACCCCTTGATCATTGCGACGTAAGTGATCATATCAGGATAAAGATCCATCAATGCCATCTCTTTCATTAATCCCAGTGCCACATCCATTTCACCCTTCTCACTGAAAAGCCGTATAACAACATTATATACAGTAGTATCCGGCCGGCAATTGAACTCCCCCATCTTTCTCAACACCCCTAAAGCCTCTTCTGCGAGCTTAGCTTGTCTACATAGATTGAAAATCACCTTAAATGTCTTAATTGAAACCAAGCAACCTTCCTTCCTATAAGCTTCTAAAACATCATTTAGTGTTTGCGGCCTCCGATCGATTTCGAATAATTCACAAGCTTTGTTGTACATAAATGCGCTGTGTCTGTAATCTGATTGCAGACCAGCCCAGATGAAGAACCTAAGACCTAAGAAGGATAGATGGACGGAACATCTCCGCAAGATCTCTTCGACGATCGAAGAGTCCAATTTTGTTCTAGTTTTTGCTAAGGTTTTCTCTAAGTTCGACTCGGAACCATTTCTCTGCAAGATATTCCAGTAATTCTCAGTAGTGGAAGCGCTCGTGTACGGACGCCTCACTGTGAGCAGAAATCTAGGGTTTTTGTATCGACAGGACATAGAAAGATATCGAGAGATCACATGGATTGCCATGAATTTACAGTAAAGACAACTGGACTTTTCGTAGAGGTGCTTCAGGTAGAAACCCTAATTTTTGAATTCGTTATTAAGGGATGTACCTGGAATTTTGCAATTGAAGCTTCGATCTTGTTTGGTCTCGCTAACACAGCCCACTTCCAACAGTCCTATGGAAAAAATGCTCGAGTCCAATTGCGCAAATCCCTAACAAAGTGATTTTTGGTGTGTGTGTGTGCCAAAATTCATGGGTGGGCCCGATAGAGTCTGACAAGCGGTTTTATGCTTACTGGGCCTTAAGAATGGCCACATGGCATTTTGGGAGGGATGACTTCAAACTTGGAAGTAGGCTGTCTTAGCAACGACGAAATCTCTCTGAGAGGCCCAAACAAGATCGAAGCTTCAACAGCAAATTTTAGGTAAAATCCTTAATAACGACCTGGGGGACAGCAAAATTGCGATCCCAAAAACCAAAATGATGTTGGATGTATAACAATGAGGAAGCTTGTGTATTGTTCATGACTCTCCATACGTCGGTCATGCCAAATATTTTTAGGTGGCACATTTAGGCCCACTGACCCACGAATGTTTGATCTACCCCTTGGTGAACCTACATTGCAAAAATCAGCCTTCTAGGTGATTTGTAGCCGTTGGATTTGATTTTTTTTTTCTTACAGGCCTGGAGCCAATTTTTCCACCCGTGAGCCTGTTCATAAAGCCCACAATGAAGTGATTTCAGTGTCTGTTAGTAAACTCGGTAAAGCCCACGCACATTTTTCTTATTTATGTATTTATTTGTAGAACCCGTCTGCTATCTCCATCTCCAGGCACATAGTGGCCTAAACGTAACAGGTTACAAAGTAGGAAAAAGATGCAACAAGATTTAGCTAACGCTTTTCAGCCTCAGCTAGCGCATTTTTGTTACTCACGCACGGCTGCCCTCTGGGCCCACTGGCCACATGGACGGTTAGCACATCCCTAAAAATCACCCTTATTGGCAATCTCTAGCCATTGGCATTAGATTTTAGTACTTTTTAAGGCGTGATTCTAGCAGTTGAATTCAACTATTTTTTTAGTACTAAAACCAACGGATAAAAATCATCAAACAAGCTGATTTTAGGTATGAATGTCTACCAAGGGGTGGGCTAAACGTCCATGCGGTCAATGGGCTCAGATGGCAGCAGTGAGTAACAAAAAACGCCGTATAGCTTGTTACATCACGACCCTACAATAATAGCATAACCTGAGTAAATGCTGTCCAAATAGAGATGTCTGATCGTAGTCGACGGGTGAGCTCGACTGGGGTTGAGTTTGCACTTGCCCCTAGTTGATACTGCTTCCTAGGTTTGTCGTGAGCTTGATATTGTGCCTGACACCGATCGTTGTTTTAATGTCTGAGTAGAACTTTGATGAGCGACATCTGTCATCAACATTGATGACATACCACAGTATATGCCATGTGGCACATTCTCAGAGACCACTGACTGTATGGATAACGCCCATCGCTCATCATCATGGTTAGTGATTTTATGGGTTGATTTTTAATTGTGCAAGGTTGGTGTTAATGTGTCATACCTCTGCACTACGATTATATTGTGGCCAGATGCAAATCCATTTACATTTGACAAATAATGCAAATGGAGTAATCTTCATTAAGAAATAAAATGGCCAAACCGTAATAATTTGTTTCAACTCTTGACTGTAAATAAATGTGTTTTTTGCTTCTTGGAAAGGTTGTAGACATGAACTGTGTTCTTGATACATATGAAATTGGTTTTGCTTAACTACCTTAATTGATAGTTGAACACTTGAACATGAGGAAGGAAAGAAAGAGAAGATTCACAGGGTTTCAGACGAGGATATGATCTGACAAAGTCTAATCTTACATTGCGAGTAAGATTCTTTAAACAGCTGCACTCAACCCGAAAGACTTGACTATGGTACTCACTCTTTCAGCAAAAGTTCTTGAGGTTATTTTCTTCCCTGGCACATGAAATGGGTTCGAAACTGCATCCACGTATGCCGAGTGAAACCTCCTGAAAAACTACTTGTGTAGTTTCCACCAAAAGAGAACAAGAAGAACAAGTTAGACGCCATGTCTTGTTCAAATACAATCTGTATTAAATACAAGAACAAACAACCATCCTCCAAGCTTCCAAGAAGCTACTCTGTTAATCTTTACTCTCCAATTATCAAAGAATCACGAAATCGTGAAAAAGAGGACTATTTCAATATTATGGTTTCTATGTGATAAACATTACTTTTACACACCACCACTTACATTTCTCACATCTGCATCTCTGACATCTAGATCGGTTGTGACCAAAATAAATTTCACCTTTGTGTTAGTCAAGTATCCGTACCTGCATGGAGTATACTACAATGAGATCAAAAGCCTCAAAATAATTCCAGGCCAACAGTAAAATGCTTGAAGTAGAAAGAGTAAGCACCTATGTCTAATTTTGGCAGACTTAACACGCCCAAAAGATAACCACTCCAACGAACTTACACTTTGTAATTTTCAGTTGGATAAAGAAGACCAAGAAATGTCTCATTCAATGTTGGCCCAGTTTTTTTCGGATTGTTCACTGCACATATAGAACAAATAATAGACAAATTAGTTAGCCCTACAAATACATTAATTCAATTATATTAAGATTTTAACAATATGTTTAAACAACTAATTCAGATTAAATATTAAGCACCATAAATAGTATCAACACAGTAAACTGCCTAGAACAGTAGCAGATTGAAAGCAGAAAATAGAGCACCTTAAATCCTGTCACAAACAAACCTGAAAACTTCAAGTGAGTTGTATTTCGGAAGCAGAACAAAAAAAAATTTAGGTAGACCAAGACAGGTCTGTAATCCATCATGACAAGTCTCTAAGCCCAAGACTAGGCATGCTAACCAGGACAGTACATAGTCAAGCTATGCATACGAGTGAACTTGCAAGAGATATTTTTGGAAAAGCCGAGACGGTGATGATTTAGATAAAGCACCATATCAATTAGTTTCTTTGGGCTATCCACCAAAGCTAACAGATAATGAATTAGGTTCCTTGCCTCCAAAAGGCGAGGCGTAGCCTCGAGGCAGTGCTAAGGCTATAATCAATTCTAGAAAAATTAGAAACAATATACCATGTGAAAAAAAACTTAAATAAACATAAAAGTTAGTGAAGCTATAGTTTTTACCTTAAGAGTGACACTGTCGAGCGCTAGCCTAATACTTATATCAAATCTTAAAAAACATAAAACACAACTAAATTACCAAATCTAAGTAGTTAATAAGTTAACTCCACTAACAAAGTAACTAACAAGATAAAGCTAGAAAAATAGTAGAGCAAGTCTGTAATATTTTGATTTCTTGCTTGAGTTTGGTGAGGTTCCTTTTTAGACTGTTTTTATCATAAAAGCTTATTTGGGAGGGTATTTTGGGAAAAAGAGTGAAAATTTAAAAAAAAATGCAAAATAAGGGATTATGGTTGGGTTTTAATGTGTAAAGGTGAAACGATAGCCTCATGTGCGCCTCGAGGCTATAGTCCATGTGGACTGAGGCTTAAGCCTAAAAAAAGACCATTGAGGCTATAGCCTCAAAGCTGTTTCTTGGTGCCTTGCCTTGAGGTGAGCCTAAAAGTGTAGACGCAAAACGCCTTTTTAAACCATGCTTCCAGTCGCTTAAGGTGTATAATTAGTTGTTTCCATTTCTTGTTCAACTTATTCTACGCCTGAAGGGTTTGCAAAACAATGCATAACAACTTATGTGAGTTGAACTAATCTCCGTGTTAATTCTCTATCAATTCTTGCAACTTAGATATACCTCCTACACATCTGCCACGGCTTCGAGCACCTTGTCCAGCCATTGGATCTCAAATCTGGCACAATCAAGCTTGCTCCAATACCATTTCAAAGCAGTTGAATCAAATAGAAAAAAAAAGGAAGAGAACAAACCAAACACAAAAGATCTACAAGCTAAACTAGCCTTAAGAACTAAATCAAAGAGAGAAATAGTAAAGTAACTCTAGAAGGGGTGAGACGTCACTAATTATTCACTCCAACTACTCTACTTCCTAATACACACCAAACCTTCTAGTCTTTATTTAAAAATGACACTTGGCACAAATACGAGATGCCTGACACAACACCTTTAAGAAGCTCAACACCTAGACATGTCCGTAATATATTATAATATAAAATCTTAGTTATATATAGATCAAAAGTTTTTTTAAATGAAATAAGGAAAGAAAATATATGAAAAGTAAACAAAGAAACGTTTTTGTAAATGATGGAGCCATCCAATAACATAATATAAGTCGATTTATAAAAGAAAATATTTATAAAAGAAAATATTATCACATAATTATAGCCAACAAAGTACTATACGGAGATGGAACACACCAACCCTCTTTTAGAAATCGTTTATCTAATAAAAAAAATTATTAAAATAAAGGGTGACACTGTCATACGTCTTAGGATGTGTCGACATGCGTGTCCGTGTCTGTACGTGTTCGACACAGCAAAAACCCTAAAAGTCATCCAAACACAACAGACTTCATAGTTCAAAAACTTAAACGAAAATAGAGATGAAATTTTTAAAAGAAAAAGAGATTGCAATTGCTAATGTTTTGGACTATCTCGCATGCGATGTCATCAACATTTATGATCAGCTTCCTCACCACTCAGTTGACAAAGAGGTCCAACTCCTCCATGTCTTAGAGAGACCTGGTAAAGAAATTCTTTTGTTTATCGACTGAATTCAAATAAAGACATCTCACCAGATTTGCTCTTCTGCAGCAATATGGGGCTATCTTCTTTGCTCTCAACATTTGGAGCCTATTCTCCATGAAGTCCTAAAGATTCAGAATACTCAAGGATGTAGATGTGAAAGGTGTTAACAATTCACACTATAATGAGAAAGGATTCATGACTGTTTGAAATTATTATGTAAGGATCAAAGCACTATCTGAAGTTAAAAGAAATCAGTCACACACGAGTTAAATGGGTCAATTGCTGAACTCGTGCCCACCCAAAATCAGAGATCGTCTACTCCTTCGGATCCTTGTGAATTGATATGGGAGTGGGATCGTGAATTTAAAACTTTGTCCCATATAAAAATTGGTATACATTGTTAATAGAAGCAATCTATTGTTTATTCAATGATCTTCTGATTTTTTTTTATGTAGTTCAGAGTACTTGGTGTGGTAATTCTTAAACATTATGAGAATAGAAAATATCAACACTAAAGGACAATGCTTAGCGAAAGCAACTGTGGTTGTTTCCCAAATGCGTAGAGTTTCAGCTTCCACATGGCATCATCACCATCTTCTTCACCTGGGGCTAACAAATAAGTACCTATACAAGCAAAAGTTTTTTTCGGATTATTTACAGTACACTTACTAAGAATTTACGAAGGTCATGTTGACTACATATCCTTTTGAATTTGGTTGTTCTAAGGTTTGGTTACAATATTAGATACGTTTGTTGAAGATTCTGGTTGTCTTATGTGGATCACTAGGATTCTCTCTACGCTCAATACAAGTCATCCTAAATGTAACGTCAAGCATTTTTAAAGTGACGAGGGCTGCGAATTCCTGACTGGTACTTCCTTGAGATTGATATTTGGTTGGAGTCATTGCTACTATTATCGATCATGCAAAACAGAGAAACTCTCTTAATAGTCGCAGGTGTCCAATGGATTGAGATATAGTAGAAAAGAGAGTTCAATGTGTTGTCTTCACAAGCGTAGCCATAACCCTAACCCGAAAATAATAGTGATCCATTCAAAATCTTAGCTCAGAACTCTCCACTATCAGATCCCCAACTACGAACCCTAGAAAACTGAAATAAAATGCTTACGTAGCTGGTCACACCTAATCAACCAATAATTCCATACAGAACAATAAAACTGAAATTCTTAGGAAAAAAACCCTAGAAATCAAATTTCCCAAAATTAAGCGAATTGATCGATCTAGACTCAAGAAATTAAGAGAGAATACGAGAACTGAAGTCTAATTCAATGAACGAAACGCAAGTTGAAATTAAACCAAAAAAAAAGAAAATACCTCTCTCGTCGATGACGTCCAAGGAGCAGTGCACGATGTGATGAAGCTTTAAGGCATCATCTGCCTCCGTGAAGCTCTGCAGATACAGTGGATTGTTCTGCGCGCCGGATTGAAGTCAGACTTGTCAGATTCCGGCGTAAGGACTGTCGATAAAACGAGAAGGAAATAGTTGGGTGGAGTGAAGTGCGCACCTGGTGGCCGACGACGGCGACGCACACAATCATCTTCTCCGGCTTATGTCACGATTTCTCCTGCTGTGGTATTTTGAGATCCGCTACCGCGACCGATGCAAATTGCAGAGTTCTTCGCCTCTTCGTCCCTAAAAGGAAATATTCTAGTATTTTGCAGTGTATAGACATTCCAAGTCTCAAATTCATCTCTTACTGTACGTTGTTTAGTAGTCAATCGATCTAACCCGTTCAAAATCATCACTGGGCTCTGGCCCAATAGACGGATCAGATGATGAAGGAATCCATCCAACGGAAGGATGAGACTTATCGACCAGTGGCCCATCGACATAAAAAAGAGAGACCAAGACAACTCCCCGGATATATATGCTACTTCGTGGGCTACCAAATTAAAAGGTTTTGACTTGGGTGTACGAGTTGGATCGTGCAATTATCAGTTTATGTTATCAAAATAGACAACGAAAAAAAAAGGTATTGGCTACATCCAACAACATCCACCATAAGATGAAGCTTACGTGTTGTAGGATCAACGGCTGTAGAACTCGAGAGACCATTTACTTTAGTAGATTGGGAGATATTAAATCAAGCCTCCCCAACTTTGAGTAAAAGTGTAAAACTTCTGGCACAAGATGTTGTGACCGAAGCCGGTCACAACCCACAATGTGAGCCACGTGGCACACTATTAGAGGGCGCTGACCGTATAGATGTTGGGCCAGTCCCTCGGTGGACCATAAACCAAAAATCAGCCTGATTAGTGATGTACAACCTTTGGATCTTTGCACCCAAATAACGCTCAATAATGCTCAAACTCCTACAGTTAAAATCAACCCAAGAAAATAACTTCAATCCAATGCTTAGAAATCACTAATCAAGCTGATTTTTGGTTTTCAGGTCCACCGAGGGACTGGCTAAACATCCATACGGTCAGTACCCTCTAATAGTGTGTCACGTGGCTCGTATTGTTGGTTGTGACCTCATCTTGTGACGGAAATTTTACTCCCTTTTCTATTGTGAGTAAAAATAAGAGGAACTAATCCGCCAGTCCAGGTTCTGTCCTCTGCAGTAATAGGATCTGGATTGTCCAAATTTTCGGGCAACCATTGGATTAGCCGCAGAACAAATTTCAGATTTTTCCTAAAATCCTAAATATTTGATTAGCGCAATAATGAGCACTCAAACAAATTGGATGGTTAAGATCATTTCCAAATTAAATCTCTTATTTGGAAGGATAGGACCGTCTAAATTGTTTTTAGACCAGAGGTCGCCTCAGATTTGGACTAGGGTTGTTAAAGGGCCAGGCTGAACTGATGGCTAAGCCTGCTATATATCCAGAGTTAGATTTCATTAACAGGCCCAACGTGGTGTGATTGAGTTAATTTAAGGCCATAAAGGGGCCGGGCTTAACTTTTATCTTAAACTAGAGTTTGCCCCCGTGCGAAGCACGGGTATTCGATTTTCTAAAATATATTTTGTAGAAAATAATTCCACATCAGTTTTAAGAAGATAATTTTTGTAGAAAATGAAATTAAGTATAAAAAATAAACTTGTAATTGATGTATGTAGAAAAATACATAACATCAACATGTCGTATTATAAAAAAAGATTTTGGCATTTAGTAGCTTGAGTTGATATCTTTTTTTTTTGTGCCAATTAGAGGCATTTTAATACAAAAAACGTTTTGTCTATAATATTATAATTCAATGTTATAAGACAATATCTCCTAAGTTCCTAACTTGCTCATGTTTGTGCACACAGTATAAAAAAAAAATCTTGTAAAAAGATATTATTTATTAGTCTTTATTAGTGATAGAAATTGTATTTCTTGGATTCTCTATAATTACTTTAAAGAACAAAATATAATTAATCGACTTTATTAATTTCAAAAAAGTCTTAAAATTTTCCTTACCTATTAGTTTTAAATAGTGAGTAAAAATTTTGGGATTCTTTAAATTTCTATTTCGGTTTCGTTTAAAACTCCGTATTATTCTTCTAATTCTCCCCATCGTGCTCTATTCTCTCTTTAAATTTTCTTTTTTTTCTAAAACAACTTAATTTCCTAAAAATCTCCTCCTTAAATGGCCTGATGTATTTTCTTAAACCTTTTCTTTTTTTAAACAACTATCTTTCCTAAACAATATCCTCTTGAAAATGTCAGAATTATATTTCGTGGCAGATTAAATAGAATGAGAGAAAGAGCTATAGACATTTAAAAAGACTTTAGTGACATTTACATGGTGATTTTGAGGATTAGCACGTCGTTATCAATGCTTAGACAATTCTCAAAAGTGCGTGTCTAGAAACCAATGAAAAATTCTTTGGTGTCATATCACACCAAAAGAGTAGATCTAGGTCCCAAATTATAATGTGAACTGATTCATTTTCTGAACCCAGGGTATAATATATTTTGATAGTATGTGAAACCTACAGGAGATGATAAAGATGGCAATATGCGACAATTTCATAGCTCACAAACTATAGTGATTGAGGCATTTCGGGCTACCAAATTTTCATCTTGGATTTTACCAAATGGCCGGATATTTGATTGATGGATCCAATACTTGTGTCTAGCGTTGAAATAATGCTTTCATGGTCTACTTTGTTATGGTAAGTAACTTAGGATTTAGGGCCTTAGTGAATTGTTTTAAAGTGGCAATAGGCTTTGGAGGTTTGGGCAATGACTTATATTGAATCCATCTTAGTGAAGGATAATATAAAAGTATGTATTTTTTCTCAATATATAGGGAAAAGGTCTACAGGATGCAAAATTCAACCTTAGATCGATGAAGTTTAGTCAACCATTCCATTGACGCCTCAACGCATCAAGCATACCCAATAAAAAGAAAATGGATTAACGAACAAAGAATAAGAAAAAGAAAACACTTTGATCAACCCATTAATATAAATAAACATTGCGATCCTTCAAAAGATTGAGTTACGTTGAGGAGAGTCTATTGGGACGCACGTCCTTGATCTTTAACTTTTGCTCCAAGGTGGCTGTTTGTAGTATTCTTTTGGTTTTCCTATGATATATTCGTCATATAGATATATCCTCCACTGTTGAATCCGTGTGATAATATTTTCAGGCGATTTTCTACCATTGCAAAGCTCTTTTTAAATTGAAATGAGCTTATAACGTGCCTGGCTATATCATCCCAACGGAGATAACTCCATACAGACGACAAAAGAGAAGAAGAAGAAAAAAATGATTAAAGCCCAATAAAATGGTACTTTTCAATTAGATCAAGGAACTACCTAAAATTCAAACCCTAAAAAAAAATATTAAAAATCCCAAAATAAATAGCAATTCCTCCTCAACCACCTTTTCTTCTTTTCCTTCATTGTCTTCTTTTTCCTCTCTTCTAACACATTTCTTACGACCATCCTTCATGGCTCTACACTTATAAAGCTATAAACATAAAGATGTGGAGCATTTCAATTTATGAGAAATTTGATCTCTTGGTGTTTTGGAATAGAGAGAACGATTGGGGTTTTTGTAAGCGGTGAAGGGGTTGGATGAGGGCATACCGGGAGAGGGAAAGACATGTTGGAGAGAGGAACAGGTTTTGCAATCTCAAAAGTTAAAGTGGTGATGTTGTTTGGTATTCAATCTTCCCCTAACTGAAGGATGGTGGAAATACAGAAAATGAAAGATTTTAAGGAGACGTTGAGGTAGAGAAACGTATTTGGGAGAATGAAGAGATGGTATTTAGAAATTAATGGAGAGAATGATCGTAATTAATGCATTGGTTTTGAAAACAAACCAAATGTATTTTTTAATGCATTGTTGATAATTTAGAAATTAATGAATGAAATAAGGGGAGAAAGAGTCGTAGGATTGAATTAATGTGGAGAATGGTCGTAATTAATGCATTGGTTTTGGAAACAAACCAAATGTATTTCTTAATGCATTGTTGAAAATTTAGGAATTAATGAATGAAACAAGGAGATGAAGAGTCGTAAGATTGGAAAGAGAGAAGACGTTTTAGAATTAATTGGAGATGTGAGAGAATTTAAGAATTAATGAAGAAATTAAATAGAAGGAGAGTGACAGGATTGGAAAAAGAGATGTTTTGTGCAAGGGTGTTTTTGGGATAAACTAAAAAGCTGGAGGAAGTGCCACCTCAGTAGGGTCGAGCTTTAGTATAGATAATAGATAAGCTTACACCAAGCCCAAATCTAATGGCTTGGTTTGTTATACCTATTCATGGGCTGGGGTTCGGCCTGAATTGTTTAGGCCCGTCACGGGGCAGATGGGCTTGGGTTAGCTACTTCTATTCTAGGCCTGGAGCTCGGAGGACAGGCCTGAAGGGGTCCATTTGTTTTACCACCTCACCACCCTCACACGTGGTGGCAATGAGGCAAGAATTTTACCTTTTGTTGTAGGCCCATGCCCACGGCACTCTCCGACAAAAGCGTTTGCAAAAATTGGGTGCCTTCGGCACTGAAACAATATAACGGACTGGGGCGTTACCATTTTTTCCATTATAACAGCTGTTATAACGGATTGTAACGCACAAAAGGAGAAATGGAAAAATAACAGAAATAACAAAAAATATAAATTCAAATTTTGAATAAATTGAGGTCAAATGAGGCGGATTGAGTGGCTGAAATCTAACCTTCCATATTAGATCGGTGGATTTGATCTCAACCACTCTTTATCTAACGGTCCACATTAGATGGACGGATAAGATAAGAGAATACAACTGAGTTGTCTTGTTATATGTGTGGGTGGCTCGTGCCCGCGGCACTTTTCCGACAAAGTGTTTGTCAAAATCGGGTGGGAGTTAATCTCAGCCATCGATATGAAGCTTAGTAGATCTCAGCCACTCATTATTGAAGCCATATAATATAAGAGGGGTATAAGAAAACCAGTCACTTGTTATATTGATAATGAGTGGCTCGTGTCCTCGGCACTCCCCGACAAAGCATTTGCCAAAATCAGGTGTGAGTGGCTGAGATCCACTGTCCATTTGGGGATGATCTCGGCCCTTCTTTGTTGAAACAGATAAGAGGGGGTATAAGTGGGGAGACAACTTCCCTGTTTTGTTATATAGATTCCGTGTCATGCCACCACCAAAAATTTTACCCTTTGGCTTACCACCACAAATTTCGAAAAATGTCATATTGTTTGATCTTAGGGAAAATTAAGGTATTTTAGTAAAAAAAAACCTGAAAATTAGTAATTATTTATCGGTCCGGTTCAATTTCGGTTCTTATCGATTTGGTTCCAACATAAGCAGAATTCAAACCGCTATTATCAAGTTGGTTCTAGTTCCGGTTATCTTTTAGTCGGTTTCCAAAATTGTGAAACCAGAACCAAAAATTCAGTTTCAGTTAAACCGGTACAAATTGACACCCGTAGTATTGGGTGCCCATCTGTTACACAACTTCGGTGACAGGGCAGCAGATCATGGCACGGGGATTTTGTACCGGCGGACCACCTCGGGCTCGCCAGCCACGTACACAGGTGAGTATTTTGGCAAAAAGCACTCGAGTACTCACCTGGGTACGTGTGTGGTGAGGCCGAGGTGGTCCGCCGGTACAAAATCCACATGCCATGATCTGCTGCCCTGTCATCTCCTTTGATGACAGGGCCCGGACATCAAAGTTTTATCCCATAAATTCGACCAAATTTTAATCGGTTCCAAAATTTTCTAAAAATTGGGTCGGACATGTTGGGTAATCAGTTAATCATTCTCAATAGGGATCGATGACTTGTAGGTTTTGACTTGCAATGCTTGCATGAAGTGGACCTTTCGTAGCCCAGAATGTACCCGCGCGGTCTAGTTTTAGCATGCCAAATCCGATTCTAACCCACCATTGGCGCATGACATGCAACAACCTTGCTACCCATTAAAGATTGTCAGTCACATTGATGGGTCAAGGACTTGCTGGTTGGGCATGTTTAGACTTCCTAATGCAACATGACCTTGACGCCAAACTATTTAAGTCGCAAGAGGGCCTCGACGCCATTAGTTGACTCCCACTTCCCTAGCAACAGTACCAATCATGGTTTAAAATTTTGTTTTAGGAAATTTCTTGTGAAAGACCGAGGTAAACTCTGAAACGAACCAAAACGAAACGAAATGAAACATTGAAAAAATATCGAATCAGTGAAATTTCGAAACATTCTTAAAATCATATTTTCTTTTAGGGTCAGGCTCCAATTACCGCCCTAAAATGACAGGCTCCGGTTACAGGATGCAATATAATTATAAGCCATGTCACTCTTAGACGACTTTGACCGTATGGATGTTTGGCTACTCCTTGGTGGACCTACAAACCAAAAATCAGCCTGATTAGTGATTTCTAGGCGTTTGCCCTACTCCTAATGCCACATGAAAGTTTGCCCTACTCCTAGCCCGGTGGACTTCAACACCATATGTAGTATGATTGGTGAGCATTTTTCATCATGGGTTTGGAATCCATTGATGGCCCTCTCAGTAGTAATAAAAGAAAAATACGCAAATCCGATGGCTAGAAATCACCAATCAAGTTGATTTTTCGTGTGTAGGTCCACCAAACAAACATTCATGGGGTGAGTGGACGTCCTGGCGTTTTCAGGAATATTTGTATGAAAAAAACGAATACTTTATCAACTAATCCTCATTGTTAGGTTAGATGAATTATGAATTATCCACAGATCTACCAGCCACAACCACGGATACCTTTAGGTTAAAGACTCATGCACGCAAAGTTGAGTAATGACTCACGACACAGTTGTTGGTCCAACTCTTCTCCAACTCCGTCATAAACAGCCCATCACATCATATTGTTAGCTGTTGATCTTACTCTTTAAAATAACTAAGTTGGAAACTTATAGACCAAGCTTCGAACCTCCTTAACGCCAAACTACCAAACGTTCCTTTTCAATATTGAGATAAACGTGTCAATATTCATATTTACAGAGAGATGTTGTGATTTCGTTGATCCGGCACATCCAATCAACGAGCCAACTGTTTTATTGCAGGTGGCCCACGTACCAAATCGATCCAATATTCCCAGCCATCGGATTAAGAGATTTTATTGCATGACCATTTTTCATGACCCACTAGTCAAACCATGGTTTTAAAAATGGTCGTTTAATGCCCCAAGCCCATTTCCGTTAAAACCGTTTAAACACGTCTTGACACTTTGAATTTAGAGTCCATCTAGAGCTACACCCATTTCTTACATCCACTTCTTACACCCAAAGTTTGGGCCCACATGGACATCATGTTGGACAATCCAACCGCACAATGAGTTTTTCATACTATGGTTACTCTTTGAAATTTTGCAATTTTCAATTTTCAAAATTTGAATTTCAGCACCACTTTTTCCGTTTTTTAGTAAATTCTGTTATATCCCGTTTTTCCAAAAAAAATTTATATTTTTGCCCCTGGCCATTTCAATCCGTTTTAATGGCCGTTTTTAAGTTGACGTCCCCAGTCCGTTAAACCGTTAAACCGGCCTCGTTTAAACCTTGAGTCAAACTATTCAGATTGGCACTCTGGAATCTGGATAGGGTAGCAATAAGGGATCATTTTAATACGTTGATATGGATCTATTGCATCGTTCTCTTATTTATATGTATTTTCGAGTTTTGAGATCATAAATTACTTATTAGTAAAATTTTGATCCTGCATTTTTTTATCGGTCGTCTGGGCCACACTTAAAAAAGCCACGTGGTATATTACTACAGATCAATGACCTCGAAACATCCCTAGGTAGACCTGCATACAAAAAATCAGCCTAACTAGTGCTTTATAGGCGATGGATCTCAATACCCCAAAATCATTTTAAAATCCCACAGTTGAAAATCAACCCATGAAATCCAATGCCTAAAAAACACCAATCAGGCTGATTTTTGGTTTGCAGGTCCACATATGGATGTTTCAAACATCAGTGTGGTCATGATCCCTAAGAGTGTGCCACGTGGCATTTTTAGGTGCTCTCCCGGACGCCTGGATAAAGAAACGCCAGGATCAAAAGTTTTCTCTAACCTCTACTGATTGAGAAGTCTTTCAAAGTAAGGGCCAGATCATTAGAGAAAGAGTAGTGTTACTATGCAGATGCATATATTATTTTTAAAGACATACCTGGAAAGGATTACGGTCCAATGAAGATCAGACGGTGCCTAGCTAGATATGGAAAAATTGTGCCAATTAGCTGAGGATCTGGTAAATTGTGCCAATAAAAGTCAGTCAAGAGGGGCCCGCATTTTGAAATATATAATAGAGGATTAAGTAACCTAGAGATTTTTTTTAATATTCTAGATAATCTAGGAAAGACTTCCAAGTGCAGAAACAAAAAATGCGACATGGGTTGTCGTCTAATGAGGATGCTTCAACAACACCACTCGCTCCATTATCAGGATTCTTGCTCACCAAATTTAATATCTGAACCACCATTTCCTCGATCTCTAGCCATAACAACTCCATCTCTCTCTCACTCTCCTCGATCGTCTCTTCTATATATACTCTTATCACTCTCTTTGGTTTCCACAAATGCATAACTAGAGAAAGAAAATTAAGTACAGCAGAAAATCTACCATGGCAGCCGTTGTTGCACCATTGTGCATGCTCCTCATCTTCTCATCGGTTTCTTCTCTGGGATATGCACTGAGCTCTAATTACTACGATCAAACATGCCCGGAAGCAGAGGCAGCCATCACGAATGCTGTCAAGAAGGCGATGATGAACGACAAGACAGTGCCTGCAGCGCTACTTAGAATGCATTTCCACGATTGTTTCATTCGGGTAACTGAATTGGCGCGTTCGTGTGTGCAATATAACGGGTTTATTCGAATTAATATACTTATTTCTATATTTATGTTTATTTTTCTTTTGAAGGGTTGCGATGCTTCTGTGCTATTGAATTCAGTAGGGAAGAACACTGCGGAAAAGGATGGACCTCCTAACATTTCTTTGCATGCATTTTACGTCATTGATAATGCGAAAAAAGAAGTAGAAGCTTTGTGTCCTGGCGTGGTCTCATGTGCGGATATCTTGGCTCTAGCTGCAAGGGATGCGGTCACTCTAGTAAGTTAACACTTAACATAGGATGCAATGTCTGAGTGATCACTACATAGAGCGAATACTTAAGTTTTGAGCAACATGCTTTTGATATATAAATGTCAATAACTACTATTTTGCTCATAATTCAGAGCTTTTAATCATTCTTTTATTCTAAGGTTTAAAAGGGGCCGTTACAAACGGACTGGGCCGGGGGTGTTACTGTTTTCTCTGTTATAACGGATTGTAATGCACAGGGGCAAAAATAACGGTGCCCAAATTCAAAATTTCAATAAATTTTATAACCGAAAATAACAGAAATAACGGGCGTTATTGTAACAATTTTTTTCCAGAAAATATTGGTCATTATTTTCGTTATCACAGAAAAAGAACGTCTATTAGTTTCTGAGCGTTAAAGTGGGGGAGGTCCGAACCTGTTATATAACGGCCATTTTTTAAACCATGCTTTTATGAATTAAAATCAATTAATGTTCAGTCGGAAGTCTAATAATCTCTACAAAGATTCAAATTATTTTATAATAGGGTTGCTAATGGGCTGCGGATCTGGGATGGGCTATTGTCAGCCTTGTCTAACATGCAATACCTTAGGCCTGGTCCATGACTATTAATCAAACGGACCTTGAGACTGAACCTAAACATGGGCTTGAATACCCAGCCCATCAAAGGCCCAGCCCATTGACAGGCCAATTAGAATAACACAGATAAGCAGCACTAATCTTTACAAAGATTCACATTTTTTTTTGATAATAGGGCTGCCAATGGGCTGCTGCGGGTCCTGGGAGGGCTATGGTCAGCCTTGTCCAACATGCAATACCTTGAGCATGGTACAAGACCTACCGTGGGCCTTGAGACTGATCCTTGACATGGGCTTGCATCAGCTTCCCAGCCCATCAGCCCACAGTAGGCCTAGCCCATTGATGGCCCAACTAGAATAACATGGATGAGAAGCACTAATATATAGACGTGTTATAGCATGATTTCCATAATTTTTCTTTTCTGATGGTTGAATCATATTAATTTTGTAGTCTGGAGGTCCCACATGGGACGTACCCAAAGGAAGAAAAGATGGAAGGGTTTCAAAGGCTAGTGAAACCAGATCATTACCAGCTCCAACCTTTAACATATCTCAATTGCAACAAAGCTTCTCTCAAAGAGGTCTATCCATGGAAGACCTAGTGGCTCTCTCAGGTAAACTAATTAACAGACCCTAATTCTTATATAACTCTCAAATTCTCCAAATAAAGCTTAATCTGTAAAATGACCAAATTTACCCTCGCCTCATGTACAGGAGGGCACACCCTTGGGTTCTCTCACTGTTCATCCTTCCAGAACAGAATCCACAACTTCGACACCACCCATGATATCGATCCTTCGATGCACCCGGCTTTCGCGGCAAGCTTAAGGAATGTTTGTCCATCACACAACAAGGTGAAGAATGCAGGATCTACCATGGATCCGTCGTCGACTACATTCGACAATACGTACTACAAGCTACTCCTCCAGAAGAAGAGTCTTTTCTCTTCAGACCAATCTCTACTCACTGTTCCAAAGACCAAAGGGCTGGTCTCCAAGTTTGCTAGCTCCCAAGAAGCCTTCACAAAGGCTTTTGTGAAGTCCATGATCAAGATGAGTAGCCTCAGTGGTGGACAAGAAGTGAGGTTGGACTGCAAAGTGGTTAATTAGGTGAAGGGGGGCCATGCTCTTACTATTGTTCTAGTCTATTTAAGGCTGTGTGAGTTACAGGTAATCCATCAAATGGGTTATCTTCCTTTTCCTTTTTCTTATTTTTGAGGTATTGAAGGAATAAAGTAGAATGTGCCAGCTTGCTTACTTGGTAAAATTTGTGGGTGATGATACCATAGATCTGGGTTCAAAACCCGCCTTCACTGAATTACTGATCTCTTTAAAAACAGGCTTATCTCGTAAAAAAAAAAAATTTAGATCGAATGTGTTGGACAGTAGCGTTCAGCCATATTCATGAATGTGCTGTAGAAGGGTTAACCCATCTTCCACCAAAAAGAGCAGGGTAATCTGACCATCGAAAGGAAAATAGATCACATGGTTATGATCATCTAATTATGTTTACATTATATATTACATTTGCTCTTTTTTAGGGGAAGATTATTTAAAAAAAAAAAAAAAAAAATTAAGTGAGTTAGGTTAGGGAATATGAATTTATCCTAAGGGCCTGTGTTGATTGACAAGTGGGAAAATTGCATTTTCCTTGAGAAAACACAACTGTCCCTTGTTCGATAGCCATTTTAAATCTGTATAATTTTCCCTACCAAGCCATCTAAATCTGGATAATTTTTCCTACTAAGCCCGGAATTCAAGGCCTGTTTGGTAACGCACTGCGGCGGGAAAATAAAATATTTGCTCGCGCTAATATTTGTACGGGCGCGTTTGGCAGCCACTCGCCCCCGATGAATATTTAACTGGGCCCACAAATTTGCCCGCTGTGGCGGGAAAACATTTGACCACCTCCCCCCCCCTATGTAAATATTTTCATGCCGATTAAGCCTTGGTGGGAAAATTTTATTTTCTCGCGGGAAAATGACTATTTTCAATAAAATTATATTTTTTAATATATAAAAAAGATAAAAATGAGTTTTTTTTTATCCTTTGACATAATATGTGGTTCCCACACTCGCCTAACTCATTTTTGATTTACTTTGATATGTTGGACCCACTCAAATTGAAAGAAAACGAAGTAAGCTGAAGTAAGCTAGCTTCTACATGTACCAAATGTTGTTAAATATTGATATGAACAAATATTTAGGCAAGATAATATTCGCATGGCTAAATATTCGCCATCGAAACTCTTTTTCTCACGTACCAAACAGGCCCTCATTTCCCATCCAAATAGGTGAGAATTATTTTTCACCTGAAAATTTATTTTCTCCCGTGATTGAAATTTATGTTCTCAGTTACAATCAATCAGCCATTTAAGGCATTTCTCAGATGTATTTTCTCAGGAAAATTTTCCGTGTAATCAAACACATCCTAAGTGGAAGTGTATTAAGAATAAACTTGTGGATGCTACCAAACACCCCCAATAGATTTATTAACATTTTTCTATTGGAATCAGATGAACTTCCCTTCAAGGGCAACGATAATCCAAATTCCAAACCCTAATCTTCCGACAAAAGGTTACATTATTCACCTTTGAAGCTCTCTCTCCCATGCGTCAAGAAAGTATCCATTTCTTTGCTTCAATTGGGGATTTTTAGTCGTGAAAGAAAAACTTTAAAATCATGAAACGGACGCTTCAAATTTGCCCCCCTCTACAGTAAAGAAGAATACTTAGGTCAGGATAAGACGGGGGGGAAATATAACCCCATCCCTTTGTTGTACAAGTGGCCACATTAAAAGAGATTCGGGACCCACCATTTGAAGGTCCCCACCTAAAATATCCGGACACGAGATTAATTTGATATTTTGATCTATGGCCTTCTTTTGGACAATTCTTAATAACCACGTAGTCATGTGACTCATGTCCCAGGAGTAAAACTTTGAGGACAGGGCCCTGTCATCAATGCCGATGACAGGGTCCAATACGAGCCATGTGGCACTCTCTTAGAGGACATTGACCGTATGGATGTTTGGCCAATCATTAGGTGGACCTATAAGTCAAAAATCAGCCCGATTAACGATTTCTAGGCGTTGGATTGGAATTGTTTTCATGGGTTGATTTTAACTGCGTGAAAATTAAGCATTATTGACCATTATTTGGGGTACAAAGATCCAAAAGTTTAAAATCACTAATTAATCTGATTTTTGGGCCATGTCATCGGTCTTGATGACATCAAAGTTTTACTCATATGTCCCAGGCACAAGCAGGGAGCACGGTTTCAACCAACAATCTCCCCCGAGTAGAGATCTTCCATTCCTCTTTGGAGTAGGAATACCCACGCGCGAGGAGGACGGGAAGAAGGTGGCCCTGTCTGTGCTGTACACATGTTGGTAGAGTAAAACTTTGCTGACCGCATCGACCATGCACCCATGAGCCCCGTGGCATACACACACTCTTAGAGGTCCACGTTGACCATATGGATGTTTGGCCCACCCCTAGGTGGACCTACAAACCAAAAATCAACCTCATTAGTGATTTCTAAGGGCGTTTGGGAACGAGAAGTAAAAGCACTTCTACTTGTAGTAGAAGTTAGAAGTTGATTTTTTACCTCTAAAAAAGTCATAGAAATTCAAATGTCGGGAGGGATTCTAATTTTTGAGAAGTTATTTCTCTTAGAAGTCAAAAGCTAAAAATTTTAGCTTTAGTTTTAAGTTAATTTTTAACTTTTCAAAAGTTAAAATATAAAACACATCCAAACTAACTTTTTAACTTTTTAGCTCATAAAAGTCAATAAGTTACTTATTTTTGTGTTGCCAAACGCCCAAGTATTGGATTGGAGTCATTTTCTTGAGTAGCTTTCAACCGAGGAAATTTGAAATCACTAATCAGTCTGATTTTTGGTTTGTAGGTCCACTTAGGGATTGACCGAACATCCACACGGTCAGCGTCGTTTAATTAAGAGTGTACCAGAAGAAAGAAACATACCTATTTTACCACATGAGGCAGGCGAGAGGGCTGTATAGAGGACTTGTCTCTTTTGCCACATGGTGCAGGCGAGTAGGTTGCATGGAGGGGTGTCAATGTGTACTCATTTAATGGGAACTGAACCGATAATAACAATTCTGATTCTAGGTACTTTGATATTTGAACTAAAATGATAGGAACTAGAACCGATATATCTGGAACAGACAGAAACTAAACAACCGGTTTCGGTTCTGGATCCATAATTTTAAGAACTGGAACTAATAAGAATCAGCAGTATTGGTTCTGGTTTTGGACACTTTATGAACTGAACCAAAATCGACCGGTTGACACCCTTGACTGCATAGAGAGCAGTTAAGGGAGTAAAACTTCTTTCACGGCATCCTGACAGATGCTTCTGTCACAATGAAAATCACAGCCCACAGGGCACACTGTTAGTGGACGCTAACCGTATGGATGTTTGGCCAGTCCTCAGTGAACCTCTAAACCAAAAATCAGCCTGATTAGTGATTTACAGCCTTTGAATCTTTGCACCCAAATAATGCTTGAATTCTTATCGTTAAAATCAACCCATGAAAAATAACTTCAATCGAATCACTTAGAAATCACTAATCGGGCTGATTTTTGGTTTAGAGGTCCACTGAGGGACTGGACATCCATTCAGTCAATCTTCACTAAGAGTGTACCACGTGGGTTGTGAATTTCATTGTGATAGATGCATCTGTCAGAACGCTGTGATAGAAGTGTTACTCAAGTTAAGGTGGTTGTGAGTGTAAAAATCTAAGGCAAAGCCGTCGATTTTCTTGATATTCATGTACTACATCTAATATGTAATGAATAATAAAAGAGAAGTTAATAGAAAAATGTAAAAGTAACACAAGAGGTTTTAGGTGATTCGTCGTTGCAATGAGTGACTACATATAGTAGATGTAATTGTATAATTCTTATATTTCATTTGCTAGTACGAGCTGTGCAGCTAAATAAGTAGTTTGAGCTAAAATAGTAGGCCGAGTCAGCGTGGACACGTTTTGGGAGACTTTGACTATCTTTAAGAACTAAAATAATTAAATTGTTGTCATTTTTGGCAGACGTGCAAGAAATTCACAAATTTCCAACCCAAACATAACATAATAGGCATATCTCAAGCTGAAATTGGGTTAGAGTACTTCTAATTAGTTTTAAGTCAAACTTATGGTGGTGACTTATGATGTAGACCTATAGTGCTGGCCAACGACGTATGGTGCAAGCTTATAGTCAGGGCCGTGTCGATGCAAGTTGCGGCCTAATGCGAAAACTCCATATGAGGCCTTTTTATATATATAGGGTTAGGATCGGGGGACAACATTTTTGACAACAATTTTGGCGTACCCACATGGAGATGAATCAATAGCTGATTTTTGGCGAGGATGATCTCCTCACTATATAGATCACTCCTATAAAAAATCAGCCCATTCTGAAATTTCTAACCCTATCAAATGTGGTTTTCAATTTAACGATAAAAATGGACGGTCCATAATTCTTCAACTTGTAAACCGGTTTAGGAATATCGGAATGATTTGAATTTTTGTGAGGATGATCTCCTCACCATAGAGACCATCCTCACCAAAAATCATCCCATTCTAAAATTTTTAATTTATATATTGGGCTGCAGCAAGTTTTTGTTGTCAAAAATGTTGTCCCCGGATCCCAATCCATATATATATATATTACATTAATTAAAACTTTTAACTCTAGGAAATCTTATTTAACAACTATTCATGATATTCAAAAGCTACGAAAAATAATTTGGATGCAGAGGACTGCCATAGGCCCATTGCAGTCCATGTAGAGGACTCTCGCGGCCCTACATGGATCATTTTTGGGCCTAATGATTGCGTGGATGTTCAGCCCACTTATTGATGGATAAACACACTGAAAATCAGCTTGATCGATGATTTCTAACCATTTTATTTACTGCTCAGAAACACATGCTTGAATCCAATGACTAGAATCAATCCTAAAAATAACTAAAATCTATGGCTAGAGATAACCAATCCGGTTAATTTTTGGTTTGTATATCCAACAAGGGGTGGGCTAAACATCCTTGGGGTTAGTGGGCTGAGGCCTTCTCTCACCTGGGGCCTTATTGGCCTTATGGTAAAGACAGCCCTGCCTATAGTGTCAACTTAGGGCACTGACCTGTTGGGTTTGGGTTATGTGGTCTTTGCAGATTATGATATTGGATTGTCTAAGCCTGATCTAAGATGATTTGAATATCTCAGAGTCGGATCATGGTCAACTAATTCGATCGAGACGCATCCCAAGGTTAGATCTATAAGTTTATACCCGAATTACTGTGGAAAATCATTAAATATATGGTTTGGCATTGGGCAAAAATCATAATATCGGATTATCTACCGTACCAAAATCCGAGCTCAATTTCATATCTCGACTTTATAGTTGAAACGAAGGTTTAAAAGGGGCCGTTATAACGGTATAGGGGACTGGGGGCGTTACTGATTTTTCTGTTATAATGGCTGTTATAATGGATTGCAACACCCAGGGGTAAATTTGGAAAAAATGAGGCTAAAAATTTGAATTTCAATAAAATTTATGAAGAAAAATAACTGAAATAATGACGTTTTTAACACTTTTTTTTTCAGAAAATAACGGTCGATATTTTCATTATAATGGAAAAATAACTGCTGTTATTTTCTGAGAATTAAAATGGTACAAAATGTAACGGGGGAGGTCCGAATCAGTTATAACGGCCATTTGTTTTGGGATGGGGCTCAGGGGACCCCCTTTTTCGTGTGCTTGGCCGTGAATTTCAAGAATTGGTGCTGAGAACCACCGTTGGATTCTTGAAATCCATGGCCAAGTGCGCGAACACCGGAAAAGTCAGAAAAAGGGGGTCCTCTGTGCCTGCGCCTTATTTTTGTTGTAACGGCCATTTTTTAAACTATGGTTGAAACGTGTGTGGTTAGGATGTGTGATACATAATTTGCTCCTTGTAAACTATGGTTGAAACGTTGTGTGGTTAGGATGTGTGATACATAATTTGCTCCCTGACTGACCACAATGAGTCACGTGGCACATTCTTAGAAGATGCCCATCGTATGGATGTTTGGCCAAGAGTAAAACTTCTGTCACAACGTTGTGACAACTCACAATAAGAACCACTTGACACACTTTTAGTGGACGCTGACTGTGTGGATGTTTGGCCAGTCCCTCGGTGGACTTGCAAACCAAAAATCAACCTGATTAGTGATTTACAACCTTTGGATCTTTGCATCCAAATAACGCTCAGTAATGCTCAAATTTCCACCGTTAAAATCAACCCATGAAAATAACTTAATCAAATTGCTTGGAAATCACTAATCAGGCTGATTTTTGGTTTACAGGTCCACCGAGGGACTGGCTCAAACATCCACACGTTCAGTGCATCCACTAAGAGTGTGCCACGTGGCTCGTATTTTGGGTTGTAACAGAAGTTTCTCTTTGGCCAATCCCTAGTGGACCTAGAAACCTAAAATAGCCAGATCAGTGATTTCAAACCTTGGGATATTTATATCCCCAAATGGTCAATACTGCTCAAATTCAACGGTTAAAAATCAACCCATGAAAACGATGCGGTCAGAAATCTTAGTTATGCCACGTGGTTCGTATTGTAGTCGGTCGGCAAAGTTCTACTCCCGAAACGAGGACAGTAGAATCTGAGATGAGTAGAACTTCTGTCACAGTGCTGTACAGATGCTTCTGTTACAACGCACAATATGTACTGCGTGGCACACTATTAGTGGATGTTGACTGTATGGATGTTTGGCTAGTCCCTCGGTGGACCTATAAACCTAAAATCAGCCTGATTAGTGATTTATAAGCAATTCAATTGAAGTTATTTTCATGGGTTGATTTTAACGGTAGGAATTTGAGCATTATTGAGCGTTATTTGGGTGCAAATATCCAAAGGATGTAAATCACTAATCAGGTTGATTTTTGGCTTGCAAGTCCACCCAGGGACTGGCCAAATATCCATAAGGCCAGAGTCCACTAAGAGTGTTCCACATGGCTCGTGTTGTGCGCTGTGATCATAACTCCCGTGGAATTTAAGAAAATAAAAGGGTCATATCAGCCATTTAAATGTTACGTCTATAAAAGGCTCGGACGGGCTTGTAATTACAGAATTGTCCCTGCACCGCAACCAGCTCCCCCGCTTAACTTACATTCACCATCAGTAGGATTGGAGAAGAGCCGTTCGTCTAAAGCGAACTTTCTTTCTCTCCCTCTCTCCATCGTTTTCGATTCGGAGGTAAATTCCTTCTCTCTATCTGACTCTCAAGATCTTTTAAGCTTACAATCCAGGTTTTATTCTTAAAGCTAAAATCTTTAACTTTGAAGGCATTTTCGATTCCTTTTATTGTTCTTAAACTCTTTCGATTGGATGAATTTACTCAATCGGATCCTCTTGTGAGAAACTCGTGGAAGGATTCGAGCTCGTTTAGGTCGTATCGATTCGTCGAGTGTCGTATCTTCAATAGAACAATCGGGTTTTCTGGTAATCCTGAGCTGCTCTAGGGTTTCTCTGCGTTATTGTTTTTAAATTTCGATCATTGGTTCTTAACCTCTAATCCATAAATTTATAGAAATTTTCTCGATTTATTATCTGCATTTCTGATTTTACCCTAACACGATAGAGTTATTTGTGAGAGGATATATGGTTTGAGTGGAGGAGTTCTTTATTGGATGAGCTTCATTACAGGTTCTATTTTCTTTGGGAGTATGAACTCCAACTTGAATCTGAGACTTAATCCTGATTTTTATGATATAAGAGACGTTGAGGTTTTTTTTACTTTTATTCTCATTTTTTTTTGTTCGATGTTAAGCAGCATCTCACCTGTGATTTAAAAGGCTTGCTATTCTAGAATAATTGTTTGGAGAGTGGCACAATACCGCCAGTATGTGGGGAAAGATTATTTCTTTAAGATGGCTGTTGATTTTATGGGTAATCTGGGCTTGAACATTGGGTTCTTCAAATTTTCTTACAAAATTCTTGTGTTTTCAGATGGGGAACGAGGATCACCATTCTGATGCCTATGTTTCCGACTCAATTGCAACTATGCGTGATAACAGAACCTTGAATCGGATGGATTGCACAACTAATGGGTTTGCTTCTGGGTCACCTGGAAATTCTGAGAGCAAGGAAGCAAAACCACAGGAGGTCGAGGGAAACCTTCTTCATGCTCCATGTATTTATAGACAAGATGTCGTTAGGTGCAACAGGGATGGTGGTCTAATTGGAATTGTGACGGAAGTTGCTGGTGACTCAGATTCAGACAGTGGCATTACTGATGATGACGACGATGATGACGATGATGATGACGATGACAATGATGGTGGTGGTGATGATCATGTCAATGATGATAGTAATGGAGATGGGACTGGCAATGGGAGTAGAGTTGATGGTTACAAGAACGATCCTCTTCCAGCTGACCAAGTTCGAGTAATTTGGATGGATCATTCTGAGACAACTCAAAATGTTGGTGATGTAACAGTTGTAGATAGGGGATTCTTGCATGGGGATATTGTGTCGGCTGCTTCGGACCCAACTGGACAAGTGGGTGTTGTGGTGGATGTTAATATCTCTGTTGATTTACTAAGTGCAGATGGATCCATTATAAAAGATGTCTCATCCAGGGACTTGAAACGTGTGAGGGATTTCACTGTGGGTGACTATGTAGTACTTGGACCTTGGTTGGGAAGAGTGGATGATGTTCTAGATAATGTGACCATGTTATTCGATGATGGGTCAACGTGTAAAGTCATGAAGGCCGACCCTTTGCGGCTCAAGCCAGTTTCAAAGAACATCCTTGAGGATGGGCATTTCCCCTACTACCCCGGCCAACGTGTCAGGGCGATCTCTTCATCGGTCTTTAAGAATGCTAGGTGGATTTCTGGCTTGTGGAAAGCTAGTCGTTTGGAAGGTACTGTTACTAAAGTTACAGTTGGATCAGTGTTCATCTATTGGATAGCTTCCGCAAGCTCGGGGTATGGTTCTGAATCTGCAACAACCCCTGCTGAAGAGCAGAGCCCAAAGGATTTAAAACTTTTGTCTTGTTTCGCACATGCAAATTGGCAACTTGGTGACTGGTGTCTCCTTCCTTCTCCTGAACTATCATCTTCCATTCCTACAAACAAGGATTCATCAAAAGTGAAATCCGGCAATCCTATTAAGGGTGGATTAGTTTCAGGTGATCTGGGAAGTGAGCGTTCAGAAGTGGGCCCTATGGAGAAGTTAGATCAAAATTTTCCATCGTTCCAAAGTAGAGAGTCCATGGATCTTGATACAGTTCCTAACCTGGATGGGAATAGTGGAAATCTAGAAGGTAACGCATTGCCAGAATCTAGCTCTTGTAGCTGTTCCTTGTCAGTTTCAAAAGAACCTGTGCATGAAAGTTGGCCTGTTCACCGCAAAAAGATCCGCAAAGTCGTGGTTAGGAGAGACAAGAAGGCTCGAAGAAAAGAAGAGAATTTTGAAAGAGCCCTTGTGATTGTTAATATGAGGACAAGGGTTGATGTGGCTTGGCAAGATGGAACAATGGAACTTGGGATGGTTTCAACAACTTTAATTCCAATTGATAGTCCTGGTGATCACGAATTTGTTGCTGAGCAGTATGTGGTGGAGAAGGCCTCAGATGACACCGATGATGCTTGTGAAGTGAGGCGTGTTGGGGTTGTGAAGAGTGTTAATGCAAAAGAGAAAACAGCATGTGTGAGGTGGTTAAAGCTGGTTGCCAGGCCAGAAGACCCCCGGGAGTTTGATAAGGAGGAAGTGGTAAGTGTGTATGAGCTTGAGGGGCATCCAGATTATGATTATTGCTATGGGGATGTGGTTGTTCGGCTCTCCCCAGTTTCTGTTTCTGCACATCCAGTCGGTTCTGGTAATCCAGTTGAGGAACAAGAGCAGCATGCTGGTTTAAATGAAGCTAAACGGGACCTGAAAAAGCATTTGAGATGTAAGAAAGTAGAAGACACATCAAACAATGAAACTCCTGTGGATTTCACAGATCTCTCATGGGTTGGGAATATAACTGGTCTAAAAGATGGTGATATTGAAGTTACATGGGCTGATGGGATGGTTTCGACGGTATATCCACTATCCATTCCTTGGATGTTGATTACTTTCTTTCTCTCTTTTGTATTTTTATTTTACTTGATAGGTATTTTCTAGTTTCTAGAATCAGATAATCAACCAGTCAGCTACCTTTTGTCTATCATTAATTATTCAAGAAAGTACAGCAAAAATTTATTTCTTCCTTTGAGGGAGCTCCTGCAGTTCTTAAACTAATCCTTTGCTTTGGTCCCAGGTTGGGCCTCAAGCTATTTATGTTGTTGGTCGAGATGATGATGAGGAATCTATTGGACTTGGGAGTGAAGTCAGTGATGATGACGCGGCTAGTTGGGAGACAGTTAATGAAGATGAAATGGATGCCCTTGAGAATGCTAAAGAGGTTCATTTATGTTTGAAATTGTTTTATGGGTATCATCTTAAGAGGAACTCTAATGTACCTGATGGATAGACCATAAAAACAGTGTGCCAGAGGCATATCAGTGTGGCCCACATGCAGCGGATGGAACTCACAATTCCATATACTCTCTCACCTAGGATATGTCCTGAGCAAAAACTACCCCATTGCATGATCAACTAGTCAATTATGCACCCTTTTCTGGAACATTGAGAGCATTTGATAGACCAGATGGTTGGAATCATTTGATCAGGATGCCTATCAAATAATTGGTCCACACCTGTGTGTGCCACATATATCACTAGACATTAGAAGTCTGTTGTTAGGGTCTTCAAGTTGGGTACCTTAGATTTCCTCAATTTTTATTTTCTTCTATGATTTCTTTTTGTTGGAGTCACAAATGAATTGTAAACCAATGATGTTTAGGAATCTAGACAGCAAAAAGCCACTGACATCAATCCTGAGGCGGAAACAACAGTTCATTCAGAAGAGAACAATTCTGGACGAAATGGACCGCTGTCCATTCCCCTAGCTGCCCTTGGGTTTGTTACCAGACTGGCCAGTGGCTTTTTTTCCCGGGGAAGAAAGCAGATTGATCCATTGTGTTCAGATTCCAACAGTGAAAATGAACCTCAATCACAGGGGATTATTGATGCTTCCGAGAGAAGAGAATCCAGAGATGAATCTAGCTCTCAGGAATCTAGTGCTATCGATAGTTATGGTGCACAAACTACTCATGAAAATGCTGAGGAGCATGGCCTTGTGTCAGAGGCAACAGATGTAGTGAAGGTGGCAGAAACTTTATGCAGCTTGAGGTCTGAAGAACCAGTTTCTGTCAGCATGATGGCATGTTATGGGGATTATTCTTGCAGCTTTAAACGCTTTGATACTGCCAAAGACCCTTTGGACCATTATTTCCTCGGTGCAAGTGGACAGGTAAACATTCCTGTGTGATCCATTTCATCATTTGCAAACTGCACAATTCCTCCTTTTACAAGGTATTTGATTTCGTAAATTTTGTGAAATATTTCCCTCCACAAGAAGCCGACATGGAAATTGAAAACAAACACTATTCATATAGACAATTTTTTGATGAATAATGTTTTTTCTTCGAACTATTAAAATTGCAAGTGATGTTTTGCATTTCGATTGTTTCGTTGAAAATTTCAACAAAAAAAGGAAAAGAAGAAAAGGACCAGATTTGAGCATTTTTGGGGTAGTACTCAAATCAAATGTCTAGGAATCACCATTTAGGATGATTTTTGGTGTGTTGGTCTACAAAGGGGTGGGCGAACCAGTCATGGGGTCAGTGGGCCTAATAGAGTGTCGTGGCATTTTTGGGGGTGGACGTCAATGTTTGATGTCTAGAGGTTGGCATCAAAGTTTTTCTTGGTACTGCCATTTGCACCTAGACTATCTTTCTTCTTTTTATTTTAAGTACCTAGTCTATATCTTTTTGATCGGCAATATCTTACCTAGTCTACCTCAATGTCCCCTTAGTGATATTTAATACTATTTGTGGTTGTGAATTGGGACATTTATAAAATGAGTATTGTTGCTGTTGGCATTTTATAAATCCACGTCGTTAGATGATTCTTGAGATTCACATCACACGAACCTTGTGGACTGTGGACTTCAGAGATGCTAATAACTTGCATGCCTAGCCTACAATTTACCTAATACAGTAACTATTCAGCCTTTAACCAATATAGCAACTATATATATGAGCCTGCTTATCAGAAAATTATATATATGAGCTAGTCTTGTATAGGACAGGCCACATGCAAATTTTGATGCGACCCTCCCTTAAATGCCACATTACACACTTTGTGTGACTACGACCTCATTTGTGATGTGTCATGTACTCTTTTAATTTGATATAATATACTAATGTGACATGATTTAGTGATTATAATCATTTTTATGTGTAAATTTCAGTCGTCTTTGGCTATCATGCTTTCAAATACTTACTTCACTATATAACAACGCTACGACATTCATTTCCACACTCCATATGGTTGTTTACTATGGTTTGATGGATTATAAGTGTGTTTTCATGCTTGTAATATGATTTCGTAAGTTTCAACAAAAAATACCTAATATTTCCATCATTTCCCCAAAACATGCATTTTTTCCACACTGTGTCGAAAAGTTCCCTCTCCCGGGAGGTCAAAAGATACTCTACGTCGAAATTTATTACAAACTGAAGTACACTTGTGCTGGTGTTTACATGGTGACTCTGAGATCTTGCAAGTATATTTAAGTACTAAAACTTGTTATACAATAGTCCAATAATTAGGAAAAATTAAGAAAATGCAAAAAATTTGGAATTGAAATAAAACGTTTTCAAAGGGATAAAATATTTTAAAAGGGATGCTTTGTTGGAAGATTAAGTTTGTACTTTGTATGTTCTTTTTATTATTCTCTAGTTTTTCTAAATTTGCTTCATTTCTCTGTTTTTTTTTTCCTTAACTCCTTATCAAATGACATCAATTGCATATAATTTATTTCAATTTTGTCTCTAGTTCTTAATTTTATCAATTAGCCCCTCAATTGTTAAGTAATATTACAACTTATACCGATTTAGATATATTTGCATATATACATAGATAGTTGTGTCCTTCATGCCATACACTACTCATGCCCTACCCATGAATCACTCCAACCTGAACACTGTAACAATTCTAATTTGCAGAATAATAATGGAAGGAAGTGGCTGAAGAAGGTTCAGCAAGATTGGAGCATCCTTCAGAAGAACCTGCCTGGTATGTATGATATGTTGTTTCTTAAGAATTTATAATTTCTGCCAGGAACCATTTTTACTCGAGCAGAACCTTTCGGTTAAATCTTTAAATTCCTACATTTTGTTACAGATGGGATCTTTGTGCGAGTTTATGAAGATCGAATGGATCTCTTGAGGGCTGCGATAGTTGGAGCATATGGGACACCGTACCAAGATGGCCTCTTCGTCTTCGATTTTCAACTTCCACCAGAGTATCCTCAAGTTCCACCGGTAAGAGAAATTGGTGATGCTTCTTTAAAGTCAATTTGGTTCTTTCATTTAGAATCTGAAGTAAGCACCTGGTTGGACTGATTCAGAAACTTCAATGAGTTTGAAAATGGTTCAACTGTTCCATCTCTTATAGTTTATGTGATGCTGCAGTCTGCGTACTATCATTCTGGTGGTTGGCGGATAAATCCAAATTTATACGAGGAAGGGAAGGTGTGCCTTAGCCTTCTAAATACCTGGACTGGCAGAGGGAATGAAGTCTGGGACCCATCATCTTCAAGCATCCTTCAAGTCCTAGTCTCACTTCAGGGTTTGGTGCTCAATTCTAAGCCATATTTCAATGAAGCTGGGTATGATAAGCAGGTTGGGACTGCTGAAGGAGAGAAGAATTCATTATCATACAATGAAAACACTTTCTTGCTAAATTGCAAGTCAATGATGTATCTTCTGCGAAAGCCTCCCAAGGTGAATACTTTATTCCCTGAAACTCCCTTTGTTTTCACTCTGAATCTTCTTTTTTGCCACTGTTGTTTGTTGCTATTAGTATCATTCTTAGGTGAAATTGAGGCTTTCCTTCCGGTACCCAAAGGGGATGGTCCATTATCACAATTCTTGTTCTCAAGAATTTTTTGGGAAGGAAAATTTGTGGAGATTTAATCTTCTCTGGAAATTAAACGAGGAAGGGAAAAAAAGAAATATATTTTTGGAATTACGAATGTTAAATATTTTAACCATTGACTTGTATGCACATGAAAATATTTTAACCTGTGTACTGCAGGTAAGAGCATATAAATGAATCAACATCATTTTTGGAATTAGCAAACATAGAATGAAGATTAGAACATCTTTTGTTATCTATTTTCCATGATATTCCATTAATTACCAAAGCAACATGGCCTTTGGCTTCCATTTCGTTTAGAGTTAATAGTGTAATTAGAGTTAGAATTTAGAAAGAATCAAGAAGAGAAAACAGAGGATCGTGGGAGAGAAACTAAGGCAAATTGAACTAGTGAAGAATCTGATTAGTGACCCCCTATTTATATTAATAACATAAAGGGAAAAGACAAATACCCCCACCATACATAAAACATAAATAATAAACAACACTCATGCTCAAGTTGGAACATAAACATCATGAAGCTCGAACTTGGAACAAATAAAATTCATGCGTGTCTTGAAGAGTGCCTTTGTGAACAAATCTGCAAGCTGGTCTGAAGACTTCATATATGGAGTACATACGTCACCACATACAACTTTGTCTCTAACAAAGTAACAGTCCACCTCATTTTTTTGTATTCTCATGAATGATTGGATTGAAAGCTATATGAATAGTTACTTGATTATCACCGTACAATTGCATCGGAGACTTTATTAATACCCAACTCATGAAGGAGACGCTTCAACCAAGTCAACTCACACGTAGTATGAGCCATAGCCTCGTACTCGGCTTTATCACTTGACTGGGCTACTATTGACTATTTCTTACTCTTCCACGATACTAGATTGCCACAAAAAGTACAATATCCTATAATGGACCTTCTATTACATGGTGATCTAGCCAAATCAGCATCTGTTTATTCGACAACTCGAAGATGCCCATGATGTTTATATAGCAGACCTCAACCACACCCTTCAAATATTTGACAATCCAAACCATAACATCCCAATGAGGAACCCAAGGTGATTGCATAAATTGACAGACTACACTAACAAACGAGATATTTGGTCTTGAAATATTCAAGTAGCTTAGCTTTCCAACTAACCGCTGATACACCCTTGGATCATCGAAATAGTTCTCCTTGATCGACCACCAATTTGGTATTCAGATTCATAGGTATATCAATAGGTTTCGACCCCAACAAACTTATTTCCTCGAAAATATCCAACACATGTTTCCGTTGGGATAAACTGATGCCCTTACTCAATCTTGCAACCTCAATACCTAAGGAATACCAAAGTTTCCCTAGGTCTTTTGTATGAAAATATATCTGTAAGAATTCTTTTAGGGTTTGAATTCCTGCATCATCTCCTTTCACTACTATGTCATTGACATATACGACAAATATAATGGTTCCTTTGGCTGTCTTTTGTGTGAAAGCAGAGTAATCCGACTATCATTGTCGTTGCCCAAACTAAATTACCACCTCATTGAATTGACTAAACCAGGAGCATGGCGATTGTTTTAGTCCATAAATGGCCCTCAACCAACAAACCTATGTGTAGACTCTCTTTGAGCAACAAACTGTGGAGGTTGCTCCATGTAAACTTCTTATAGATTACTATGCAAGAAAGCATTCTTGACATCCAGCTGATAAAGAGGCCGAACCAAAAGAAGTAGCTAATGCCATCACTACACGAACCGAAGTAAGCTTAGCAACTGGAGAAAAGGTCTCACTGTAATCAATGTCGTAGGACTGAGTATATCATTTAGCAATTAGACGGGCCTTTAATTGCTCCACAGACCCATTTGGTAGGAATTTCACAGTGTACACCCTACGACAACCAACTGCATGTTTACCAAGAGGCAACTGAACAAGTTTTCATGTGTTATTTGATTGAAGAGCCTCCATCTCATCAATCATTGGTTTGACGCCATCCAGAAGAAGAAAGTGCATCCTGTACAATATTAGGAACAAACACTGAAGAAGCAGAAGTAGCTAATGTAATACATGAAGGAGAAAGATGAGAGAAAGATACAAAATTGGAAATAGGATGTTGTGTACAAGAATGAGTACTTTTTGTAAAGCAATAGGGAGGTCTGCAGAAACAACTGAGATAGGGGGATCTATAGACGGAACCGGGACTAGAGGATCTGTCGACGTTGAACTGGATGGTAGAGCACATGAGTCAGGACTCTAAGAGTCATGAGCTTTTTACGAAGTACATATATGCGAAGTGGTGGCACAATCTGACCTTTGAACATCAACAACATGAAGCGAAAGAGGTGGAGATAAAAAATCATCTATTGAACACATCAGAAAAGAAACGTGCTAAAAAAATGTAACATCAGGATAGACAAACTGCTTAGAAGAAATATGATCAAAGCAATGGAAACCTTTTTGGGTACGAGAGTATCCCAAAAAAATACACTTAATGGCACATGGGTCCAGTGTCCCCTCCTAGTCCCAAACACTAAACAAAGCAAACACATCCAAAGATCCGAGGTAGAGAGAATAAAGATCTACTTGGAAACAAAACAGAATGTGGAGACTAACCCTGTAGGGCAGACATAGGCATGCGATTAATAAGATAACAAGCGGCGAGCACAACATCATTCGAAAAGACTGAGAGCGATCAAGTCAAAAATAAGAGCTCGGGTAACTTAAAAAACATGGTGATTTTTTCTTTTTGCAGACCCTATTCTATTGAGATGTGTGTGAACAAGAAGTTTGATGAACTATGCCATGAGAACCAATAAAAGAACGAAATGGTAATGGATCAAATTTCCCCGCATTATCAGAACGAAGAGCTTTAACAAATAAATCTAATTGATTTGTGATTTTAATGTAAAAGAATTCAGATCTATCATCCATCGAATATATCCTTGTCATACGAAAGAAAATCATCAACACATGTAACAAAATATTTAAACCCATTTCTTGAAGTAATACAAATAGGTCCCCAAATATCTGAATGAACTAAATTAATATGCCTTGAAACATGATGAACAAGTCTAGAAGAAAGGAAACACGATGGTGTTTTTCCAACTGACACGATTCACAATCTAAACTTAGACACAATACTCAAAGATGGAACCATCAATTAAAGAGAATGCAAAGAAGGATGCCCAAGATGACAGTGCTACTGGTGCGGTGTAAGGGATGGTGTTTGGAATGCAGTAGCTTCTCTTCCAATATCAAGGTAATATAAACCACCAGACACATGCCCTCCATCGATCCTCTTTGTCTCGAGATCTTGAATTACACAAAACGAAGGAAAAATGTAACAAAACAATTGAGAGATTTAGTTAGTTTACTAACAGACATAAGACTAAAAGGAAATTTCAGAATATATAACGCAAGATAACGGTAAAGGTGAACTAGGAGAGGCAGAACCTAGGCTAGACACTTGAGATGTAGTGCCATCAGCCATGGTTAAAGACTGAGAAGATGAAGAAGACATACTGAATAGAAGAAATCACACTTGGGGTCCCAGTCATATGATCTCAGGCGCTAAAATCAATAACCCAAAGAGAAGTCCCAGACACCTGAGAGGCAAGACAGCCAGTTTCTGAGTGAGCAAGAATGACAAAGGAGGAAGCACCAGATGGTTGTGGTTGGATGAGCTTGGAGCTTTCTTCACACGATAAAGTCACTATATTAGAAGAGGTAATCGACTGCTGATCTGGAATTGTCACGCCCCCCAAATCCAATATTCGGTCATATCGACCTTTCTCGTATCTTGAGGCGCGATCTGATCATACAAATGCGCAGTTAAACAAAACTGGTATCACGATGTAGCGGAAATACACTGGATAATTTTTTTTCATTTTGTTTAAACAATCCATAAGACGAAACACACTTCATTGACACATTAATAATGTTAGTGGATCTCTCACCTCAAACAAAACCGTAATATGCCCATCCAAAAGAAAACATTGTATATATATCGCACTCCCAAATATATGTTATTAAACGGTCAAACGACCTACATAACTCATGTATCCTTCTACAAGATAGAAGAATTAAACAAAATATAACATCGTCTCTAACACAAGTCTATCAACAGAAATGCTGGAAGCATCAGATCAACTTCCTCTTATTTTTTCCTAAAAACAAAACATTTTAAAACGATGAGCTAGGGCCCAGTAAGTACATTTCTCATGCGTAAAACCACTTAAATCAGCGACTTTTGTTTATTTTAAAACAAATACGATTTGCAAATGAATTTCACATGTAATTTGATAAAACTCAATTCTCCATCAATTGCTTACGTATAACTTCGAATACAATGATGACTTTTCACATAACAGTCAACCTTTCTCTAATCAGAATACCCGTGACCATTTCTATACAGTCAAACTATCAATTCTGATGTATTCAGTACCAACATTCCATCGGTCCTAGTATACGATATCAACACTTCTAGTCTACAAGTAAACTCCCTAATGTGCACACTAATTGTTTTATTAGGTATCCTCTCTCCGGATTCCCTAATTTTCTTTTAGGTATAAATACCCGAGGGGTCTCATGAATGAAACAACCCCTCTTCTTTAGGGGACTAGAACCCCAAGTGGTCTTAAGGAAATAAGACAACGCCTGATACTTTAAGGGACTAAAACCCTAAGGGGTCTCAAAGAAATGAGACAACGCCTGATTCTAACTAATCTGATATTCCACTTTCCCAATCACGTTCTTATTCATGTCCTTAATCGTATTTATATGCATAAAATAATAATGTTTGTAGAAACATCTTTACATGCATAACATTCATATTTTTGTATTTTGAAACTAAAAATAAAGACATTTAAGCCCTATTAATATCTTAGAAAGCGAATACATAAAACGGATGAAAAACGCATATATCTCATTTTAAATGAATTTGAGCATAACTTCATCCAACTAAATAGATTACACATGTCCTCATCTATCATAATTTCATGCTTTTAAGATTACAAGAAATTATCAATGCATTTACACATTTTATGTGGAAAATACAAGAATTGGGATTTTTCCTTGCTAAAATTTAACAGATAACAAGAATAACATTTTCAGACATTTTCCCCAAAAATAATAGAATTTTCTAGAATTTATCTACAATATTTTGTCAATATCTACTATTTCCAAAATAAAATAATAATAAATAAATAAAAATTAATCAAATAAATAAATAATAAATAATTAATTAAATAAATAAACGCATAAAATAAATAACTATGTACTTACAAGTGAATACGCTAGAATCCAAATCCTTGAACCTCGTACGATGCGAATCTCGAGGTAGTGCGTATCTCGAGGCAGTAGGCCCCACAAAAACTTTTCAAAGGACCTGAATATTTTTAGGAATTCCTAGAAATTTTTTAGAATTTCTTCTAGTTGAGGAATTTTTTTGCAAATATTCTTACCTCAGGGGTTAGAATGCAAATACCCAAATTGATGTAATTTTCTCAAGGCATGGCCTTGTATTTATAGAGGTTGAAAACTCAGAACTTTTCATTCCTATCCGATGTGGGACTATAATTTTGAAAATTGTATTTTTTTTTTTCAAATTTTATATTTTTGATATCAAACTATAGCATGTAAAAACTTAAAATATTGTCTAGAACTAAACACAATAACTTTTGATTCGCACGTCCGATTTGGACAAACTTGATACCGATAGAAAGCTATTGTTGAGACCTTTAAAATGGCATACATATAATGCTCAAAGTATTATAAAAAGTCTACTATAATATTGCTAGAAATAGGGTCATTACAGGAATAGTTGCAATCAACCCAGGAGTTGAACTCACAATTTCACTGTATGCTATAGAATTCGCCTAGTTTGCTAGTTTACCATTTAAGTCCCAGCAAAAATCCACGGTGTGACCATTTTTACCACAATGAGTATACTTCCGTGTCCCCGGCCACGTCCACTATTACCACGACCCATTAGCGGAGCCAAGATTTTGATCAAGGTTGGGCAAGGCGACAAGTGATAGTCAACATGTCAATAAGCTGATGGCATTTTTATTTGACGAAATTAACCCTACATAGAAATGGGGTAATTAAAGCCCATCAACTTTTTTAATTTTTCTCCAGGGCTCAAGAGCCAATTTTTGAGTAAATCTTTGATGACGAAAGTCTGTCGTCAGCGTTGACGATGACCCATAATATGAGCCACGTGACACTCTTAGAGACCACTGATTGTATGGATGTTTGGACCATCTATATACCAAAAATCATCCTGATTAGTGATTTCTAACCGTTGGATTGGACACTTTTTCTTGGGAATTAAAGCCCATAGAAATGGGGTAATTAAAGCCCATCAACTTTTTTAATTATTCTCCAGGGCTCAAGACCAAATTTTTTGAGTAAATCTTTGACGACGAACGTCAATCGTCAATGTTGATGATGAACCATAGTATGAGCCACGTGGCACTCTTAGAGAACACTGATCGTATGGATGTTCGGACCATCTATAGGAACAAAAATCAGCCTGATTTATGATTTCTAATCGTTGGATTGGACTATTTTTCGTGGGAATATCTTAATCATTCGGTTCGAGTATTATTTGGGGGTACTCGTCCATTTGAATTTCCAAATGGATTCTTTATTCAAATTCCGAATCTGTTATTGTTCTCCAATCTCCAATCTCCATTTATAAATTTATTTTTTGTTATATCCATATTACCCACCAACAAATCGAACAACAGGAACCACTTATTAGGCTGATTTTTAACGTGTAAGTTCACCACGAGGTGGGGGCAGACATAAATGGGACAATGGGCTTCAAGAGTGCTACGTCACTACGTGGCAACTTTCGAAGTAACGAACTCATGGGACATGTATTAGTCAGCAACACCACATGTTTCCTCACACGATATTGAAGTATCAAATTGTCGAATTCCCAAATTCCTACCAAACAGAGTAAAATGTCTGCATGTGATTGAATTCGAAAGATGCGCAAATGCAACTCAAGGTCCTGTTAAAAAAAGTCATGTAAATGGATTTTAAGGGTAAAAAATGGAGCCCAATTACCAAATTTAAAATGTGCTTTCTTAGCAAATAGTTTATATGCCCCCCCCCCCCCCCCCCCGACCCAATTGGTTGGTTGTCCTGCTTGGTCGATAAATGTATGCCGAGTTGACGAGAACCTTTGGAAGTTATGGGTAAAGGCATAATTGAAATCGTGGTTGGAAAACTTGCGACTCAACTAACTTGCCCAGTTAAAAGAATTGACTCGGGCAAATGGACTAAATTGCATAAGCAAGTCCTAAATTTTATTTAACTGTCATGCCCCGCAACCTAGGTCGAGCACATCTGGTGCCAACACAAGTCCTGAGGCGAAATTCGAGAACAAATCCCCAAAACACTCCATAACAATTTAGTGCCAGTTGATAAAGCATGAGCCGACTAAGGCATTAAATTAAAACCAATTATCCAAGAAATCAAAGTATTTGAAATAAATAATGGTTGAAATGTAAATACAACTCAAGCCTTACTACATAAGTCTCTCAAAATAATATTATGAAGTAGTCCAAGTGCTAACTAAGTCAAATCCTGAGTGCTATCCTATTGTCTGTGCTTACCTGGAAGGAGAAATCCCACAAAAGGGTGAGTCCAATCGACTCGCAAGTAAAGACCACATTAAGCCTTCCCGGTGCTCGTGAATATGGCTCAATGGATATACACAAAGGTAAGGGTGTTGGGGGGGTTTAGAGATGGTGCGGCTGCGATGCATGCTATCAGCCCCGTTGAATATGCTATGATTAATCCTCCGACGATCGTCAATCAGCGAGTACACCATTCCAGTCCATCTGCCTTACACCATATTATTTCTCCGGCTTCTCATGTTTTCATTCAGAATAACCCGATTTACGGTGTTGAACTCGAACGAAGGACAGAATGGGAGGGAGGTCTCGCTGGCGACAGAGTTAGCGCTCCTTTTCTTGGGGAAGAGAGAGGGTGTGGTGGGGATCCTCCTCCCTTTAGAGCATCAGCGGAGAGGGATATGCCGGGATCGTCACATGGTAGCAGTGGTCTTCAATGGGGTAGTAGTTTCGCTCCCTCAGCGGTGGTCGACATCTTGAGAGATGGCCGACTGGTGGACTATGACTATTCTAAGGGTTCTTCTTCTGCGGTATCCAGTAGGGAGAGCGTAGGATCGTCAGAGGAGAATCTATCGGTAGGGGACATGGTAGGGGAGATGGGACATCTTGACGGCGACCGTCTGAGTCGGTCTCCCATCTCAGGTGATCGTCCTCCGCTGCGACCGATAGAGAGAACATCGCCGGCCTCACCCTCCTGGCTTTCTGAAGAGGATGGTACTTGGTCCACGAGGCGGATTATTAAATTTAGTAAAGTTATCGGGGTTTCTTTGGAGGGGCAGGAGAAGGAGGCTAGAAGGTTATTCAGTCGGGGCGATCCTTCTAGAAATGATCTTACTCCCACTGGTTCTGCAGAGGCGGGACTAGAGGAGGGTCAGGAAAACAATCTTCCTATCTGGAATGCTAGGGAGAAGATCGGATCTCCAGACCTTTCACGTGAGGCCAGTGAACCAGAAGGGGAGATCCCCAAAGGAAACAGGTCCAAGAGGGCTAAGGGGAAGGGCAAGAAGGAACTTAGCAATTTGGTCAGCAACATCAATTACGATGGGAAAACTCAAGAGAGGCGAAGGAATAGAACACCAAGGCTTCCCCACAGGTATAGATGAAGCTCAACATTCTTTCATGGAATGTGAGAGGGCTTGGAAGCAAGGATAAGAGATCGTCAGTCCGGAGATTAATCAGCAGATGGAAGCCTAATTTGATGGTGATTCAGGAGACCAAGCTAGAGGTGATGAATGACTTTATCGTTTTTGAGATTTGTGGCCAGCGTGGGTACGGGTGGAAAGCCATTCCTACTGTTGGAACGGCCAGTGGCGTGGTGGTGGTCTGGGATCCAGATACATTGATAATGGAAGATGCTCTATTAGGCGATTTCTCCGTTTCCATCCTTTGCAGGAACATCGAGGATGATTTCTTGTGGGTTTTCACGGGGGTGTATGGCCCCAACGTTAGGGCTTCAAGGAGTAATTTCTGGGACGAATTGGATGGAGTTCACGGTAGGTGGAATCACCCTTGGTGTATTGGGGGGGATTTCAATGTTATCAGATTTGCTCATGAGAAGAGAGGGGGCAATAGCAGTAGAATCACGACAAGCATGAGGGATTTTTCCGAGTTTGTGGATAGAAATGACTTGGTGGATCTTCCTCTTGCTGGTGCCAAGTTCACGTGGTCGAACCATCAAGAGCAACCTACCTTGTGTAGGCTGGATAGATTTTTAGTTTCCAGCAGTTGGGAGGTCCGTTATCCGGAGGTTACTCAGTCGGCTATTCCCAACCCGGTTTCCGATCATTGCCCTATCCATCTCGAGTGTGGGGGCATTAGCAGGAAGGCCTCTCCTTTTCGTTTCGAGCTCATGTGGATGGAAGACCCTACCTTCGTTAGCAAGGTGGAGTCTTGGTGGAGGTCTATGGGGTCAACAGGGAGAGCTAGCTATGTTTTTGGAGTAAGCTCAATGGAACGAGGAGGTTTTCGGCAGAATTGACAACAAGTTGGGGAAAATTCTAGAGGAGATAGATCGGATTGACAGGATGGAGGAGGAGGAGCCTTTATCCACTGAGGACTTCAGCAGCAGGATCCAGCTGAAGAAGGATTATTTGTCTCTGGCTAGATTGGAGGAAATTAGTTGGAGACAAAAATCTAGGGTGACCTGGCTTAAAGTAGGGGATAAAAATACTAAGTTCTTCCACAGGATCGCCAATGCTAGGAGGAGAGCGAACTCTATCACTAAGATCAGAGTGGACGGTGATATTATCGAAGAGGAGAACATTATCAGAGAGGCCACGGTGAACTATTATTCCCATCTCTACTCAGAGACGGCTAAGCTTAGGCCTAAGCTGGATGGGCTTGACTTTGACAAGCTTGAGGAGGATCAGAGCAATTGGTTGGAAAGACCCATTGAGGAGGAGGAAGTGCTAGAGGCCATCAAATCCTTGGGGGGTGAGAAGGCGCCAGGTCCGGACGGGTTTCCCCTAGCTTTCTTTTCCCGCTGTTGGGCGATAGTGGGTCATGACTTTATGCGGGTCGTTGAGGACTTCTTCCAGGAGTCGTGGCTAGATTGGAGACTCAATACCACCTTCATTTCCTTGATTCTTAAAACAGATGGAGCCGAATCCCTAGCCGACTTCCGCCCCATCAGTTTGATAGGCAGTACTTATAAAATCATAGCCAAGGTCTTGGTCTCCAGAGTGAGGAGGGTGTTGGGTCGGATTATCTCATCTTTCCAAGGAGCCTTTGTCAGTGGGCGTCAGATTCTGGATGGGGTTCTGATAGCGAATGAGATCATTGATTCCAGATTTCGTGCAGGTTCTCCAGGGATCATATGCAAAGTGGACTTGGAAAAGGCCTATGACCATGTCAACTGGTCCTTCCTCGATTATTTGATGGGTCGTATGGGTTTTGGTACCCGTTGGAGGAGATGGATCCATACATGCATTTCTACTGCTCGCTTATCGATTTTAATCAACGGAGCCCCTGCAGGTTTCTTCAAGAGTACTAGGGGCTTGCATCAAGGGGATCCGCTATCTCTTTATCTGTTTCTTATTGTGGCCGAAGCTATGAGCCGGATGGCCTCTAAGGCGGCTGTCGGAGGTCTCTTGGTAGGTTTTAAGGCAGGAGAGGATGGCCCCTCCATCTCCCATTTGCAGTTTGCTGACGACACCATATTCTTCTTGGATGCTTCTACGGCGCAACCCCAAGTTTTGAGAGGGATCCTTAGGTGTTTCGAAGTGGTTTCTGGACTTCGAGTCAATCTTGCTAAAAGTGAAGTTTTTGGGGTGGGCGAAGTGGGGTGCTTGGACACAGTGGCAGCTAGTTTGGCGTGCAGGAAAGGGACGCTTCCCACGGTCTATCTCGGCCTCCCGCTTGGAGCAAAGTACAGATCCAAAAGCATTTGGGACCCGGTGGTGGAGCGCTTCCATAGGAGATTGGCCTCATGGAAAAAAGCGTATCTATCCAAAGGCGGAAGACTCACCCTGGTTAAGAGTACCCTTTTTAATTTGCCTATCTATTATCTATTCCTCTTTTCTATTCCCATGGGGGTGGCCAAGAGCATTGAAAGGACCATCAGGAACTTCCTTTGGGACGACAGAGAAGACAAACATAAGTTTCATCTTGTGAGTTGGTCTAGGATATGCAAACCCAAAGAGGAAGGGCGCCTCGGCATCCGTCATCTTAAACTTATGAACAAAGTCCTGTTGGGCAAGTGGTTATGGAGGTTTGGTAACGAGAGGGATAGTTTGTGGAGAAGGGTGATCTCTGCTAAGCAGGGAGTGGATTCTTTTGGATGGGAAAGCAAGGTATCAACCTCGACCTATGGGACAAGGGTGTGGAGAGGCATTTCCATGTTGATGGGAGAGATCAGGAATGGTAGCAAGTTCAAAGTGGGCAGAGGTAACTTGGTGAGATTTTGGGAAGATAGATGGTGTGGGGACCTATCGCTTAAAGAGGAATTTCCCTCTATCTACGCCATTTCCAACTGCAAAGGTGAGTCAGTTCGCGCTGTGGCCGCCGTGGAAGAGGGCATCCAGTCATGGGATCTGGGATTAAGGAGGATTAATGATTGGGAGGAGGATACGATGGCTGCTTTGCTGAATCGTCTTGAAGAGGTCAAGCTTTCAGATAGTGCAGAGGATTCTAGATGGTGGTTAGAGGAACCTAAGGGGACATTCTCAGTTAGATCTTTCTATTCTAGACTCTTGGGTCACAGCCAGAGTGTCTTCCCAGTCAAGCGTCTTTGGAGGACCCCTATTCCCTCTAAAGTCACCTTCTTCTCTTGGTGTGCGATGTTGGATAAGATTCTGTCGGTGGATAAGCTGAGGAAACGGGGCATCCAGATGCCCAATAGATGCACTTTATGCCGGAAAGCCGAGGAAAACACCAACCATATGCTCATTCACTGCAGTGTTTCCAAGAGAATTTGGGAGCATTTTCTCTGTCTCTTCGGAGTGTCGTGGGTCCTTCCTCTATCAGTGTTAGACACCTTTAGCAACTGGCATTCTTTAGCTTTCTCAGCTAGTGGTCGAATGCTGTGGAGGCTTCTTCCGCACGCCATCTGTTGGGAGCTGTGGAAAGAAAGAAACCGACGGATTTTTGAAGATAAGGACGCCACTTTCGAGGAGATTGTGATGAACATTAAAGCCGTTCTGTTCCATTGGGGCTCAGTCATCCCGGTGATAAAAGATTTCAGGTTTGAGGACTTCGTTTTTCGGTGGGACCGCTTGATTATGTAGCCGTTTGTGTTTTTGTTTTGGTTGCCCTTGTAGGGTGGGTCCCCTCTTTTGCTCGTTTCGTTTTGGTGTCGTTGTATAGCCTTCTTGGGCCGCCTCAGCCCTCTTAATATAATTTTCTTTTACTGATCAAAAAAAAAAAAAAAACAGATCTACGAAGGACGCTTGTTAAAGAAGTCAACCAATGACATCTACAACATCAATCTCGTACCAGCATACACATACAATTTCAGAACAAGCATTAAGAATACATCTGATTTACATTTACAATTAACCATGCAATGTAATGATGACAGACACACGACCTCACCCTAACAGACAGTCTGGCTTTTGAGACGGTGCACGTGAGTAGCAATGAGTATCTTCATCCGCGGGGTAACTTGGAGATTGAACGAATCGCATCCCTTGAATAGACCCGAAATAGAAGTACTGAACTCCCATTGAAAGACTCAATTACACTTGCATGATAATCATCAACTAATAACAATTCACATAACTCAATGATCATACAAAATGATAGGCAATAGACATCAACGAATGATTATCTCAACACTCAAAGGATCATACATAATGATAAATAATGGAAATCAACGAATGATAATCTCAAAGGATAACATGTGAGAATTAGCTACAATGTTTACAACATGTTCATTCTATTCATAAATTACCATACACATCAAGAATCTTGAAAATGAGGAATTCCAATATTACATGTGTATTGAGGCATTCGATGCACGCTAGGAGATTACCAAGAACTCCTAAAACTATCTTTGGTAAGGTCAATCCACCCCACTAGACGGCCGGTCAAACCCCCCTCCCCCCCAAAGCAACTCACAACAGGTAGCAAAACACAATTCTCGGTTAGATTGGGCACCCCAGAAGTGTTCGGGTGACTGAAGTTGCGCGAACTCAAAAAACCTCTAATATGAACCAGAACTTGGGAAAATTGCCAAAAATTCTACATAGATCTGAAAAATACGATTCTAGTTGCATTGGAACATTAACAAGTTCTAGATTCAATGAAAATTAGATAGAAAATATTAGGGTTCAAGATCTTAGTTGAAAATCACATAGAAGATCAAAATCAGGAGAAAACCATATTTTTTTTTACAGAAAACATTGAAATGATTGTAAAACTATAACACATGCTTCAAATCACATTAAGATAACCAAGGATCATCATAGTTGCAACATACCATGAAGAAGAGGGCATGAAATCAATCACAACATGACATACCACAAGAGAAGAAAGTAGGGAATCCTAAAAAAGACAACGTATCATAGAAAAAGCAAGGAAATCATGGAGTGAACTATGTCCATTGTAAACATGATTTCTAATCCACACCCATACTATCAAATATAGAAACGAGAAGAGTTAACGGAGAATCCACTTGCTTGTTAATCGCTAGAAATCAAATACGGAAGATCTGACGAAGTTTGAAGACTCTATAATCCTTGCTCCAGAGAGAGAAAGTACAAAAAGAGTGTACTAGGTTTAGGGATTAGTGAAAAGTGATTTTTGTGACAAGAAGGGTCTAAAATCCTAATTTTAGTAATTTAATGGTCTAGAAATGAGCCCAAGGCCCATGGGGATCAATTGGGCTCCAAATGGGATCCTAAGCAAGCCCAAAAAGTTCTAAGATTAGCTCTAAAAGTCCACTTAAATAAATGCCACTCAAACAAATCATTAATCATGCATCTCAAGCAATCACAACAATTAATTATTAATCACACAATTAATAAATAAAAACGGGTCACTACATTAACATGCTTTGTAAAAAAGTATAAACTACTTTTAAAAAGTAAACAACATAACTGTTGGTCCTTGTAACCTTTCAAAGTTGACCCCCTGGTTCCGCCACTACCACGATTACCACTACTTCTACCACCACCACGACCACTCTAGGTGCTTGTGCCAAATACCGCTAAGGTAGATTTATCCCCAGTAACCACACTACTATCTGATAACGAAGCATGCTGTAGGCGAGCAAAAGACCTCCGTCATACTTGGAAGTTCCTTGTTCCCTAATATATGAGCTCGTACTGGCTAATACTTTGCCTTGAGTCGGAACCGAGCCACATCAAAATTTTCTCTGCTTACGCTGTTGCTCTAAATCCGATGCAAGGGGTTGGTAAATATTTGACTTCTTCCGAAATATATGTAGGGAGAAAAATACTCTACTAAGGGCTTATCTCTCTGCTGTAATGAAAAATAATCCTTTACCAACTGATATATTGGGAACCATGCTATTCCACAACCATGTCATAATTTGAGCATTTTCCTGGGTCCATTTTGAATAATTTTTCCCATTAATAGATGGACGAGACTTATTAAGGTACTTGACTTTTCCTGTGGCTAGTAGAAAAATCTCAACGGATTTAGTCCAAGGGACATAATTGCTTCTATTTTAGATTTATTTTCCATGGTATTCACTACAAAAAATCAACAATAACTACTAGTAGCACACAAAAATCATTGACCAATCCATTTGGGGAGGTGTGGCTGCAATAAAAACCATCAAACAATCCACTTTAAGGCTTATGGCAGCACCTAAACTACCAACCAGGGGTGCGACAACACTTACACCACCAAACAAACCACTTTTGGGGGTGCAGCAACACCTAAAGTATCAACTAGGGGGTGCGACAACACCTAAACCAACAAACAGAGGGTGCAGCAGTGCCTGAAAGAGATTTCAGGCGAAAACCTAGCTGTGGGACAAAAACCCAATGGCCCACTTGCAGAAAGTACTCCTTAAATTCAAATTGAGAGAGTCATCAATCAGAAAATACCTGAATATAGTGGTAGAATAGAACACCGAATGCACATATATCCGAGAACATCACAAAATCAGATCTTCATAGGGAAGCCGACAATCAACCGACAAAATTTTCTACACAGCACTAGGGACTGCTGCAACCTTCACTTAGGCCCGTGGCAGCCCTAGGACAAAAGAAAAGTTGCTTCCTTAGGTTTAAAAGATGTGAAACCAGAAAAAAAAAAGAGAGAGGGAGAGAGAAAGAAATGAAGTAGAAGGTTGGAATGGTGAGATTAGGGCTAGATTGGATCAGAAAAGTAGCTCTGATACCAGGTAATCAGAATTAGGGTATAAAAGAATAAAGGAAAGAGAAGAGAGAATCATTGGAGAGAAACTAAGGCAAATCGAACTAGTGAAGAATCTCAATAGTGACCCCCTTTTTATATTAATAATATAACATAAAGGGAAAAGACAAATATGTCCACTATACATAAAACATAAATAATAACCAACAAATAGGCTCGTGCATTTTCATGAAACTGATGCTGCAGGTTCTTACAGAAAAGTTTCAGATCTTTAACCATATTCTTATGGGTGTAGGACTTTGAAGAGCTGGTCAAGGACCATTTCCGGAGGCGTGGTTATTTCATCCTTAAAGCGTGTGACATATATATGAAGGGCATCTTAATTGGCTCTCTCACTAATGATGCTTCCATAAGTGATAAGAGCAATGAGAATTCAACATCGGTTGGTTTCAAGCTGATGCTGGCTAAGATTATGCCCAAGCTAATCTCTGCACTAAGTGAAGTTGGAGCGGACTGTCACCAATTCAAGCACCTGCAACAATTATAGTTGACATCTCTTCAAAGGGCTAACTGCCCAAAAACTCAGTCAAGTAAAGGAGGTCAGTGGTTCTGATTCATGGTGTTTCCACAAATTTTTACACCGTGTAAAATTTTCTGTTATAGTAACGTTTCATTTATATAACCCATGATCAGAAACATCCTCCTGTCGTGTTTGAGAGCTTGTCTGAACTATAATTCTTTCTCCATTCTTTATTTTTACCAGCTGGAGTTCTTTGGAGAAAATTGTTGGGTCTTCTCTGTGTCAAGGAAAAATTTGCCTCTGCTAAAATAACAGAGATTGGGAACAACTACATTGGCTTGAACTCGACCCTTAACTTCTTGTAGTTGACCCTTCGAATTGATTGAGTAAAAGGGAATGATTACATGACATACAGAAATAAGGATTCTCAAGGTTTTGTCAACTATTTGCTTTTGCCATTTCTTTCAGGTTGGATGAATCAATTTTCAATTTAGTCATGCCTCATTGTGTGCTCTTAAACCTAAGGCGAATCATACAAACTGTTCAGACCTTCTCAGTCACTTTTATTTGTTTCTACTCGGTTGCAATTCATATAAAGGCATTCCCACTTTTATGCTACTGTCCCAGTTACAACATTTAGGTTCATCCAGGAAGTTACAGAAGCCTCTTAAGACTTGCTACCTAGACTCGTTCATGTTTGGTTTCCTTTTCTGCTTAATTATCAAACCCATTGATCTTCAATCTGCCTTCAACTTCTTGATTATCAGCCATAGGTTCTTCATTTTACTCAAAACTCATGTGGGCACAACTCCTCATTTTGTTTCAGGAACAGACTAGCAGATGTTGTGGATCTATTGATTATTGCATTTGATGCCCTATCTGGCTCTATTGTCCGTTTGACATGTTATTTGCATCTACAGAAGTCAGCTTTGCTTGATTTCTTGATACTTGTTCGAGTGTTTTCATCAACCCCTTTGTGTCGTTAATTCTAGTGAATGGCTGAATTTTTTCATCTATTCAGGACCATTAGGAATAAAAAATTTGCCTTAATGGTCTCCGAGCTCTTGAAAATTGTAATACTGTCGCCCATCCATCAATTTGGTCTGAGCATGATTCCTGCTTCTGCAGAGGTCTTGGGGCCAAAATCTCAAATAGGAGTATGCTGCCTTCTTTCCCGGTCCTTTAAGCATCGAGTTGATATGCAGTATTACTATAGCTACTCGTTTGTAACACTTGAACAAGAGAAAGTCTGCCAACCAGATGTTTGTAATCATCTTATCACTACCAGGATCACTTGTAATCATCACAAGGATGACCGTCTTTCCCAATATGCAGTATTACTATAGCTATGCGTTTGTAACACCATAGTGACAGCATACAAGACTTGTGCCAAAGATGATTTCATTTGGTTTGTTATTATTCATTTTTAGTGCTGTTTTGGATCGTCCATTTTGCAGATAAAAAAAAGGTTTCAGAAATAGTAGTCGATGTGTTCTCTCATCCCAAATGCCATGTGGCACTGAGCCCACTGACCCATGAATGTTTGGCCCACTCCTCGGTACAATCCAACCACCAAACATCACTCTGATTGGTGATTTCTACTGTGGATTTGAGCATTTTTCAGGGTACTCAAATCTAATGGATATAAATCACCAATCATGCTGGTTTTTGGTGTGCGATACCAAGGGGTGCACCAAACTTTCATGGAGTCGGTAGGCTAGGAAAAATGTGCCATGCGGCATTTTGGGAGGGATCCACTGGATGAAAAAGATCTTTCAATTGTTAGTTTTTTGCAAGGGCCCAATGTTTGCTTTGAGATGAACGGAAATCTTCGCTACTATGGTCCTGCTTGGTATCGTCTGTAGTTTTTAAGAAAATGTTTGTTGGTAATATTTGATAATCAAATGTTTGCAATGACATAATTTTCGGGAAAATATTCGTTGGCTGGGGAGGTGAGAGCTGTTGGGGGAGACCAAGGAGGATGAGTCATATGCATATTATTTGCAGCTAAAGAGAGGTTGCAAACATTAGACCCACTTTTTTGACAAAAACTGATAAAAAGTCTAATGGAAATATTTGTTGTGCCGCTAAGCATACACAAAACATTTGTAGTCCTACATTCCTTCACAAGTTATCGATTTGAGAATTTTTTTCCCAAGTGCCTATACAGCGAAAAGTCGATTTGGGATTTTTCTTTTTTACTGAAATACCCATAACACGAATGGTTTCATTAAAGTAGATGGGAAGCTACAACTTTTCCAATTTAAAAAATTGGCTTTTCTAAGTCTCTAGTTGTCACAATATCATGCCATTAATTTCAAGGGTCAGGCTCCATTGACAGCCCTAAAATGACAGGATTCTGTACAGGACACAATATATGTCACGTGGCACACTCTTGGAGGACTTGGACCGTATGGATGTTTGTGCAAACCATTGCATGCACAAACCATTGCACGCGTAATGATTTGCATGCGAACCAAACAGACCCTAAGACAAGTATGAGCATTGCCCATGATTGAACGTACAATAAAATCACATAGTACAGGGTCAAAGATGGCGTCTCAACGGGTGTCCCAATAATTCAAGCCTATTAGTATTTGCAGCGGTGTGTAACAAAAATGATGCTATCTCAAACCAAAGCGTGAGGTGTAGTTTGTTACATCGCGACCTAATCTTTGCGGTCCCACGAGCTACATCTATTAGTTCAGTGTTACCATCATCAATAATGGCCCGTGTTCCCAGATCTAGATGATTGATGGACCTCTGACAAGTAAAACTTGCATGTGACCGTGATCGTCAGTCGTAATATGAGGAGGATGACTGTATGGATGTTTGGCCAATCCCTAAGTGGACCAACAGACCAAAAATAGCATGATCAGTGATTTCTAAGCGTTTGATTGGAGTCATTTATGGTTTCAGAAATGGGTAGCTACAGTTATACTGCGTATAAGGAGGACAGCTAGTTTTATGATGATTACAACTGGTTTTGATTAGACGATTATACAAACATCTAGTTGGCGAGTAAAACTTGTGTCACAAAGGGTTGTGACATCCCACAATATGAGCCACATGGCACACTATTAGAGGTCTTTGACCGTATGGATGTTTGTTTGGCCAGTCCTTGGGTGGACGTGCAAACCAAAAATCAGCCTGTGAAGCGTTGGATTGAAGTTATTTTCATGGGTTGATTTTAACGGTAGGAATTTAAGCATTATTTGGGTGCAAAGATCCAAAGGTTCTAAATCACTAGTCGTGTTGATTTTTGGTTTGCAGGTCCACCAAGGGAGTGGCCAAACATCCATACGGTCAGCGCCCTCTAATAGTGTGCCATGTGGTTGTGGCAGAAGTTTTACTCTTAGTTGGCAGATAACCAATCAATCAGGCAGATTTTTGGGATGGGCTAAACATCAATGAGGTTAGTGGGGCCAGGCCAAAAAACTGCGCTATGTCTTAGGACTACTAGAGGTCCTCTGAATCGACTTCATGCACCTAAAATTCTGCCCAAATGTGCACCATTCAAATGGTCTAAACTGTCATCCTACGGATGGGCAACGATTCTATATGTTCGGACCAAACATTCTCATATTTGCCTATTCAAAACAAAAAATATCCACATTTTTTCTTTTTTCGAATGGTCTTGTGTCAGGACAACAAATGTGCACATTCTTAAGGGGGCACTGACCGTATGGATGTTTGGCCAATCATTAGGTGGACCTACAAACGAAAAATCAGCCTGATTAGTGATTTTAAAACCATTGGATCTTTGTACCCAAATAATGATCAAATTCCTACGGTTAAAATCAACCCATAAAAATAACTTCAATCCAACGCTTAGAAATCACTAATGAGGCTGATTTTTGGATTGTAGGTCCACGTATGGACTGGCCAAACATCCATACGGTCAGTGTCCTCTAAGAGTGTGCCACGTAGCTCATATTGTGTCCTGTAATGGGAGCTGGTCAAAAAATGCGGTCCCTGGAGCCCGACTGTTAAATGATTTATGAAGTACTATAAATGATTTATGAAGGGCCACGGGACTACTCTGGATCGACTGCATCCAAAGCCCTCTGCATCTGAAAATTTCCGAGAAGATTAGACAGTATATGATGGAGCAGAACAAATATACATTTACATAATATACATGACCCACCAATCAATCAATCCGCAACGTTCAAGGATCCCTTCAGGTGGGCCTAACCATCAGATCTAGAGCAAAAACTTGGACATCTAAACTTATTTTTCAGCCCATAAATAACTTTTAGCTCCTTGGACATCAGAGTGGCCACCCAAACAGCTAAATCACAATGCAATACAATGCGAGGTTAAGAGCAAGGTTTAAAAATCGGCCGTTATAACGAAAATAACGGCCGTTATAACGGATTCGGACCTACCCCATTTTTTCTGAAATTAAAAATTTTCTGTTATTTCCCGTTATAACAAAAATAACGACCGTTATTTTCTGCTCACACGAGCACAAAAACTGACGAAATCCACAAGGTTCAGGCTCCAATATCCCCCTTTTCTGACCCATCTTGAGAGTTGGTCATGCTCAGTACTGCTATCAACCATCGTTGGATTCTTGGAATCCACGGCCCCGACTCCGACTCCGACTCCGACTCCCAAGAGGGGTCAGAAAAAGGGGGACTCCTGAGCCCGACCCAATCCACAATTCAGATAAACAATTTTAGTTTACAAACTACTACAGATCACATAAACACAGTGATAAGGCCAAGGATTTAATATAGTGTTTAGGATCTTCCACTATCAAATAAATTCATGGTTTAATTTAATTCACAAAGCTTCATAGTCTACCGTGTCTTTTATGGAACTTCCAAAACGACCACCAAACAGAATTACCTATTTATTATATGACTCAGGCTTCCAAAAGGACTCTTATTTTTCTGACTCGTCCTTTCACTCATGTCCTCGGCCATGGATTTCATAAAATGGACATGACAAAAATGTTTACATAAAATGGAGATGGCGAGCGCTCTGAAGCATGGTTTTAGAAAACAAGTCCCTGAAATTGTCACGTAGTACACTCTTTCGGGCCCACTGGCTACATGATGTTTGTCCCATACCTTGGTGGATCTACACATCAAAAAATCCAGGAGATTGGTGATCATTTCTATTGCTCGAGCACTTTTTCGCGTCTTGTGCTCCTATGGGCTTGTTCCAAGCCCATGATGAAAAGTGCACAAATCCAACAGCTAGATATAACCAATCACAATGATATTTGGTGCGTAGGGGCGCCAGGAGTGGTCCGAAATCAGATTGACCAGAAATCACAAATCAGAAGAGCTATGTAGGGCCACAAGAGACCTCTGCATCTAAAATTTTTCCCATAAAGAGAGTGAAGCATAATGAACTTCCTTTGTGATTAAAAAAAGATGCCGAGTCTCGGGAGAACTTCCTCTATACGCTCCAGTAACTTGATGGCTTTAGTTTGAGATATGTACGTGTGATGGATGTGAATTTCAAGGACCATCAAACGATGTTGGACCTAAGGAGGATGTCCTCTTGATGTGGGACCCGGGCCAAAATCTCAAATAGGAATATGCTGCCTTCTTTCTTGGATCATTTAAGCATCCAGTAGATAGATTATTGGATGTTTTCAGAGGAAGCTTTCACAAATGGTACTCTTCTTGGATGAATTAAAAGTGAACTAGGGTGAGGAATTGGGGCGCTGATGGAATAGCCATTGGTTAGAGGTGGTGGGTCCATGACATACATAACCCTTAGATGGTTTCAAATCCCATGATGAAAAATGCTCAAAACCAAGAGCTATGATACATAATTCTGTACCAAAATTTTGATACCGAAGTCCCTCAAATTGCCATGTAGTACAGGTCCCACGGGTTACATGATGTTTGGCCCACACCTAATTGGTGGATCTACACACCAAAATCAGCGAGATTGTTGCTTTCTAGAAGTTGGATTCGTGCAAGTTTTAAATTATGGGCTTCATGAACTGGACTATGGGTTGGTTCCAAGTCCATGATGAAAGGTGCTCAAATCCAACTGCTCGAATTGCCAATCATACTAATTTTTGGTGTGTAGGTGCTTAAGGAATGATCCAAATGTTTATGGGCCAGTGGGCCCAAAAGAGTGAGCCACGTGACAATTTAAGGGACTTCTTTATCAAAATTTTGATATAGAATTCTGTATCATAGATTTTTCCGATTTTGGTGTAGGTCAATGGGGCCAAACATTCATGGGTCAGCAAGCCCTAGAGAGTGTGTGATGTAGAACAAGTAGCGGATTCTTTCATGGAGCTTTTGGATTGTCAAAACTTCAAACGGTACTAAAAGACATAATAGGCATTAATGGACTTGTTAATGAAAAAAGGACGTAACATGTATTAACGAAATTGTCAACGGGCATTTATGCTGCTTTTTGGACAAATTTCATCGTTTAAGGGGATGAAAACGATAGTTTTACTATTTTAGGAAGTTTTTGTTTTAGCAATAACTTTGATTATAGAAGTCAAAATCGCTCACCGTCGATTCTGACATGTTTCTAGGCGCTAATATTTTTAGTTTTCATGCTTAGTTAGATTTTGTCGTTTTTAGTAACTTTTCCTCTTTTGCTTATTTTTGTTTTCTATTAGATAGGTTATAAGCCGAAAGACAAAGATATTTTTTTATTAATAAGATTATGTGATTTAACTCCTTTGAGAGTTCTACTATGTTTGGTGGATTCCAAACCGCGAGATATTAACGTTGGTCATATCTCCATATCACGTGGTGATGGTTGGGATTGATTTGGGAATGTATCAAACTGTTGAAACAGCCTTCGGTATCAAAGATCTATTTAGGTTACTTCGATGGGTCTTGGCTTGGTGATTTTGTAGGTAATGCTATCGAATCACAAACAATTGATCTACGTAATTTTCTTGTTAGCTTCTTTTGCTTGATTTTTCTTGACAATCCTAAAAATAGAGTTGATCGGATGGTTGAGATCATAACATCACATTATTTTTCGACCCTAACAGATCTTATTGTGAGACCCATTTGATGGTGTCAAAATATTGCCACATTGCAGACTTTCGTGACCAAGAGCCCATTAAAATTCGGCCCCCACCCCATCTTGTAACTATAAGCCAATAATCAATCTGATAGATAACTAGCCATTCAATTTGAACATTTATATATCCAATGTTCTTGAAGCCCACAATGAGAAAACGCTCAAATCCAACTCCTAAACATCATTCACTGTTTTAAAAAAGAGACGATTAATGCCGTTGTATCGGCCTTTATAACAGTTACACTCCATCTGCGTTACCGATAACAATAAAACACATTATAATGCATTTAATATCATAAGGAGCTTATATGATTGGACTGTATAAAAAGCCAAGGATTTAATAGAGTGTTTAGGATCTTGCACTATCAAATAAATAAATATATATGGTTTAATATAAGTTTCAAAGCTTCATCATGAAGATTACATTACAAACATGACATGTCTTTGGTAGATCTTCCAAAACAACCAAGAAAGCAACTTGGATTCTATGTATCGCGAAACAACTGGACATAACTCCACCTGCATTAGACAAGGTCACAAGTCCAAAAATCAGTCAAGTCGAGTTGAGTCTTGAGTCAAACAAATTCTTAAATTTTACCAAATAAATGAGGGGTATTTTGTTCAAATTACAACACTGCTCAATCGAACAAGCTATAGATAAGTTAATTAAAAGAACCAGAGAAAGAAGGGGGCCCAGCCCGGCCGGAAGATGCTTACCTCAGTTTTTTTATTTATTTTTTTCGTGTGTAGTGGGTGATCTGGGGGATGTGTTGAACCTTTGGACGATCGACACTGTTTTCTCCACGCAGCCGCTCCACGAGTTCCTCGGATGGATCAATTAAGATCAGTTTTTGCAAGTTGGTAAGATGTTCGATGCCCTGAGGCAGCATCATTAACTCCTTACAGTTGTCCAACGTCAGCGTTTGGATGATTGGCATTGCTCCCTTCTCTATTATTATCTGATTCAACTGTGGCAGCATGCATAATTCTAGGGTCTTGAGCTTCAGGAACCGTCCAGCATGGAAGCACAACTGTTCCCCATCATATGCATTGGTTAGCCTAAGAAACCCTAAATAGGGCAAATCATGGATGTAAGGGAGCAGATCTTCTCTTACTCGGGACCAATGCAAACACAAAAGTGTGAGATTCTTAAGAGAGCGAAACCAGATAGGTACCTTCTCCAATTTCCCAACCAAAACGACTATTTGAAGAAGGGGAGGAGGAGACCGTAGGGCATCCATTCGAAGTGATTCAGCCTCATCAGTAACCATTACAGATAGATGATGAAGGTGATTCAATTTCTGAATTGAGGTGCACAATTCTATCTCGTCTGCTTCTCTCACATTCGTAATCCCAATCCTTCTGAGCTGTGTCATGTTTCCAATTTGTTTAATTATGTCACCTTTTGCTTCGATGCCTGCCAGAACTTGCAAGTTTTTTAACTTGCATATATCTATTGGCACCTGTGTTCCGTTGCAATAATTATAAGCAAGCATTCCTTCAGTAGTAAAACGATACATACGTAGATGCCGCAAGCTCTGCAACTTTACTACCCCACTTGGAATTGCCTCAACTTTTGAATTCCTAATGTCCAATGTTTGTAGGTTTTGGAGCCTTCCCAAGGATTCCGGAAGCTTCTTCACATTAGTTTCTCTCAAGTTCAAATACCGTAAATTAAATAAACCAACTAATTCATCCGGTAGGCTCTCAATAGGAACACCTTCCATATCCAAAACCCTCAGTAGTCTAAAGCGGGATAGAAATCCATTCGAGGGAGATGGCATGCCTTTGATGAACACAAGGAAAGAGCGAAGCTCCAACATGCTTTTAGGGAATTTGTCACCTTTATTATGTATGGATAGACGACGACTTGCTCTGCCATCTTCTCTTGCTTCACACTCGCTCCCGTCATATACCTCACAAAAGTTCTCGCTTTCAGATATGGAAAGAGCTAGCTCACGCATAAGATCGTGCATTCGACATGCTTTTGGCCTTCCAAAATGGTTCGTCTCTGCTACCAGAAGCATGCTACGAGAAATGAGTTCCATAAGGTAAGCCTCTGCTACCTCTTCTAGTGTCATGCCTCGCCTTTCTTTTACAAATCCTTCGGCAATCCATAGTTTAATCAGCCTCTTTCGCCTAATAAGGTAATCCTCGGGAAAGACACAACAGTACAAGAAACAATGCTTAAGATAATAGGGTAGCTCATTGTAACTAAGCAACAAGATTCTGCTTACTATTTGAAGGCTGGGATTGTTGTTTAACTCCCAATTCAGGCTATTATAGACTATCCTCCATTCCGAGTTCGTCTGACGTTTTGATGACATTAGACCCCCCATGGCGACAAGCGCAAGAGGTAGGCCTTCACACTTTTTAACAATATGCCAAGCCAAGTCCTCTAGCTCTAGAGGACAACATCTATTTGGATCGCTTGAGAATGCCTTCTTACAAAATAGGTCCCAAGCCTCACTCTCTTGTAGAGGTTTGATGCGGTGAACATGGCTTCCAACTCCAAAAGAGAAAGAAGCAATAACTTCCTTTCGAGTTGTAAGCATGATCCTGCCACCATCTGGAAGTGCCACATTTATTTCACTCCAAAAATTGGAACTCCATACATCATCAAAGACAACAACGTACCTTTTTTGCCTCAAGTAGTTCACCAACGTCTTCACTAGCTGTCTGTAGTCCATCGTGGTTAAGTCGCGTGGAACCAATTCCTTCTCAGACTCGAAAAATTGATTTACCATTCTTCTGAATAGATCCTCTATCGCGTAACTCTGGGAGACGGTGATCCAAGCATAGCAGTCGAAATTTCTCTTCACAATTTGACTGTTGTAAACCTTAGCGACGAGAGTAGTCTTTCCCAAACCCCCCATTCCGCACACCGAAATTACAGTACGTTGCGGTTCTCCCTTCATCAACCACCCAATCATTAAATCTCTTTTTCCCTCAATCCCCACGAGATCTTCGTCCTCTTTAAAAAGAGACGATTCTCCATGGTGTTGCAACCATCCGCGAGCGTCATGTGAACTCGTCGCTTCTTCTACACGATCAAAGCCATATCGTTTGCACCTTTCTGAAATGTCTTCAACTTTGGAGTTGATTTCTTGTAATTTCGTAGCAAGTTCATGCCTCACCCAAACATTTATGGGGAGGTGAATGATTTTACGGGCGAAACCACTAAATCCGCTGCCTTCGCGTTGGCTGGTCATGCGATACATGAACTCGTCGATGATGTCTTCAACGTCGTACGCCACGTCTCTCACTTGTTTCACCCAAGTGCTCACCCCCTCGTTGCTCTCTCTTCTTCTATCTGCATCCTTCAAGAAGGATCTCATGCTCTCTAACTCGTCCTTGATTTTGTCGAATTCGTGGCAGACTCCTCCCAACAAGGATGCTTCGTTCTCAAGGAGGGAAACTATTTTGCCAAGCAAGACTTCCACAGCAACCTCCGCCATGTTTGCTCTGCTCTCTTAACACTATCGGGATAAGTCTTCTTGCTCTTTCAAACTTCAATCAGACCCTCCGTTCTTCATTTCATATCTTGCAATGGTGGGTGGATCCATGATCTTGATACAGTTGGAAGTTGCATATCAAAAAAAAGAAGATGAAGTAGGAGATGAGCTTTTCCTGGAAAATTTAAGTGTCCGTAGCTTTGAAGGTGGGATGATGGGCTCCCATCCTTCGGTAAAAACTGTCCTGTGACTCCTGTCCACTAAAATCATATCCGTGTAGAAAATATCTTCACAAAATATAAGGTGCACAGATTAATTACCTTTAGATAAAGTCGTAATAGGTAGGTAATCGTAAAATCATTTCCATGGATTTGTGTGATGTGAACCCCGAGAACCATCGTCTGCCTAGATTTAGGGACGACGGCTACTGGTGATGATTGGAACACTGCTCTAACATTTAGATATTGCATACTTAATTGTCTTTTTGGCACTAATGGAATAGCCATTGGTTAGGAGGTGTCATGGTGGGTCCACCCCTATGTAAATCTACACATACAAATCAGCCTGATTGGTGTTTTCTATTAGTTGGATTTGAGCATTTTTCAGGAACTCAAATCTAACGGTTAAAATCACTATTGTTGGTTTCCGTCTGCAGAATCTGCAGATCCTTGTGAGTCAGTGGCCCCAAAATGTGCCATGTGGCAATTTGGGACAGATTGTATGCATAGATTTGTATGATGTAAATTTCGAGGACCGTCAACCGTCTGGATCTGGGAACGCGGGCAACGATTGATGATGGTAACTTGGTTACACTGGTCCAATAGTTACGGCTGGTGGGACCCCAACGATTAATACGCTTGAATTATAATGACAAGCTTTTTTTTTGACACGCTTTGAGACGCCATCTTTGACCCTGTGCTCGTGGCTTTTATTGAAGTGTTACAGTCATGAGCCATGCTCATCACTGTATTAATCTGAATGTGGGTAAACCAAATATTCAAAGGGTCGGGCATGGATTCCGAGAATCCAACGGTGGTTGATAGTGCTGAGCTGGCATTCAATTTAGCCTCTCGCATACGCATAGTATAGGGTCAAAGATGAGTAAAACTTTGATGAGAGGGCCCTGTCATCGAGGCTGATGACAGTGCAATATGATCCACGTGTACGGTTGGAGGATGACATCTCTCCATTTTGGAGAAATAGAGCACCGTTGGAGATGCTCTAATCAGGCTGATTTTTTGTTTGTGGGTAGCAAGGTTTAAAAAACGGCCGTTATAACGAATTCGGACCTCCCCCGTGACATTATGCACTGATAACATCCCTTATTTTCCTTATTTTCATTACGACGGCTGTTATTTTTCCGTTACAACGAAAATAACGACCATTAATTTCTGAAAAAACTGTAAAAAATTTCAGAAAATAACAGCCATTTTTTGTTATTTTCTGTTATATTCCGTTTTCTTTTTCAGTTATTGAAATTTCGAAATTCAAATTTCAAAATTTGAATTTCAGCACCATTTTTTCCGTGTTTCCGTTTTTTTTTTCCATTAAATTCCATTTTTACCATTGTCCATTACAATTCGTTTTAACGGGGGTTTCAACAGCCGTTTTAACTCCCCCAGTTCGTTATACCGTTAAAATGGCCTCTTTTAAACCTTGGGTTGATGTAGTGGGCCAATCATCCAAGGGTGAGTGAACCTGAAAGAGTGCTAGATGGCATTTAGGATGCAGAACATCAACACATTGACATTTTTTTGGCGCAAAATGGGCGATCCAAAACATGCCTAAAAATAAATGATAAGTTGATAGCAAACCAAATGAAATCATCTTTGGTATCAGAAATGCACAGCTACATTTATGATGATTACAACTGGTTGTGGTTAGATGACTACAAACATCTAGTTGGTGAATAAAACTTATGTCACAAAGGGTTCACATCCCACAGTACGAGCCACATGGCACACTATTAGAGGTGGACCGTATGGATGTTTGGCCAGTCCCTCGGTGGACCTGCAACCAAAAATCAGCCTGATCAGTGAAGCGTTAGATTGAAGTTATTTTCATGGGTTGATTTTAACTGTAGGAATTTGAGCATTATTCAGCGTTATTTTGGTGCAAAGATCCAAAGGTTGTAAATCACTAATCATGCTGATTTTTGGTCTGTAGGTCCACTGAGGGACTTGCCAAACATCCATACGGTCAGCGCCCTCTAATAGTGTGCCACGAGTCTTGACTTGTATTGTGGGTTGTGAACCCGTTGTGACAGAAGTTTTTCTCTTAGTTGGCAGACATGTCCTTGTTTTTAGCTGTCCTTCTTCTTGTACCGTCCAAAAAGAATTTGGTTCATCTGACGGGTACAATCATCTAACCATGTCGGTATTGATCTGGGATGTTTACTGGATGGACCCTTTAATGGTGGTGGGCCCAAGCTCCTGCATGGTCTCTGGTATTAAGTTATGCGATTTGTGGACCATTTATGTCATGTACCCACTATGGCCCTCTATCTAATGGCGATCAAACGTAGTAGTCAATATTCAATATGTAAATTGCACTTTCGTATCTCTCTCAGTTTGGACCATAGTTTTAAAACGGCCCTTATAACGAAAATAACGGCCGTTGTAACAGATTCGGATCTCCCCATTTATGTTATCTACCGTTTTAACACTCAGAAAATAACGGCCTTTAGTTTTGTTAAAGAGGCCGTTGTAACGGCTGTTATTTTCTGAGAAAATTTATGAAAGAAAGCTTGTTATTTATGATATTTTCCGTTATTTTTATTGAAAATTTGAAATTCAAAATGTGAATTTTAGTGCCATTTTTTTCCATTATTGCCCCTGAGTTAAATTCGTTATAATGGAAAAAACAGTAACGCCCCAGTCCATTATAACGGTCCCTTTTAAACCTTAGTTCAGACGATTACAAACAAAAAAAAAAAATGCAGCCTTAGTTTGGACAATGCTCCTACTATTTTCCACCACCTGCCAAAATGCATTAGCATAACCTTGGCCAGAAACTGCTACTTTTTTTTTTTTTTTTTTATCTCGTCAAGATTCTTGGCCCACTTCCTTTTATGTCATCAACTCCTGCACCCAATAAAACAAGCCCCAATTTGTTACTTGTTCATCTTCAAATCATCCAAGAAGAGTACCATTTGTGAACGCATCCTCTGAAGACATCCAATAATCCCTCAACTGGGAGAAAGTTGAATGAGAATTCTTTTTAATTTTTCTGGGAAGCACTAAAACTGGGTACACATGAGAGTAACAGTGATTTCAACCCAAATCTTAGCCCCAAAAAGTACTGTATAAAGATAGACATTTTATCATTCTCATATGAAAGTAGTTCTCCCACTTTGCCGAAAGGACTACTTTATTTTAGCAAACTATGATATAAAAAAAAACCCACTCTGTCAACCAAGCTCTTGGAGATCAGGAGATGGTGCTTATGCATCAGGGGTTCCTACCACTACTACCTATGGCATGCATCACATTGTCAACCAAACTCATAAGATCTTACAAACTATAGCACTTAGGGTATTTGCTAGTTATGGCTTAGGCGGTTGAGTCACCCCCCAACTCTCACGAGATACGATACGACAAACGATTGATCCATGGAAGAAGACGGCGAATAAGCTGAAAAAGGCAATTTCCGTTTTTTCTCGATTTTTGACAAGATAAAAAAGGTAATATATTAGAAAATAATATTATAAAGTAAACTAAGTTTAAGCGCAACCATAACCTGAGGACAGGTGGTGCTTAACATTTGGTCCAAGGACTTCATGGATCAAACGTCCAAGGATCAAAACTTTCTTCCTCAACTGGATGCTTAAAGGATCCGGGGAGGGAGGCAGCATATTCCTATTTGAGATTTTTGGCCCTGAGATCTCCGGCAGAAGCATAAATCGTGCTTCGGACCAAATTGGAATAGGCTCTACGGATACAAAAGTAAATGCCAGCTCAGCACTATCAACTACTCTTATTGGATTCTCGGAAGGGTCGGGATCTTGGCACCAGCGTTTTCGCTCAGTAAACTAAATTCCCTCCTTTTTCACTCATCATACCCATCCAAAAAAAAAAAAAAAACTAGAGAAAGAGGCCACCACCACCGCAAGTAACTCTCTCTCTCTCTATCTCTCTCTCTCTCTCTCTCTCTCTCTCTCTCTCTCTCTCTGGTTTTGGGCTGCCTCGGCAACCCCTGAGGCTGAGTGTGGAATGCCACACTCAGCAGCTCGGGAGAGGGAGAGAGAGCAAGAGAGAGACGAAGGACACACCTGTGGTCTTGATGGCGGCGTCGGCCTCCTCCTCCTCCTCCTCCTTTTTCTGATTTTTTTTTTGTTGGTTGGGAGAGAGCGAAAGGGAAAGAGAGCAAGAGAGAGAGGGAGGATGCACCGGCAGTCTAGATGGCGTCGGTGGCCTCGTCCTCCTTCTCCCTTTTCTAGTTTTTTTTTTTTGGTTGGGAGGGTGTGATGAGTGAAAGAGGAGGGATGGGCCTTCTAAGCGAAAACGCGGATGCCAATATCCTGACCGTTCCCGGAATCCATGCCTGAGAACATGAGTGAACTTATCAGTTACACTTCTGTGAGTCCACGTATTCCCACCCTATTCAAATAGCCTTTTTCACGTGGACCCACCCCACCTCGTCAACATGCGAGTAAAACTTTGATGACATGTTGCAATATGTGCTACATGGCATACTCTTAGAGGACTTTGACTGTATGGATGTTTTTCCAAGGGATGAGATATTGGCACCCGCGTTTTCGCTTAGTAAACCCATCCCTCCCTTTTCACCCATCACACCCATCACCAAAATAAAAAATAAAGATGAAGGAGGATGAGGAGGAGGAGGATGCGACCGCCACCACCACCATTCTAGGTACCTCTCTTTCTCTCTCTCCCTCTCCCTCTCCCTCTCTCTCCCAACCAAAAAAAGAAACCAGAAAAAAAGGAGGAGGAGGAAGAAGACACCGGAGGAGGAGGTCACCGCCATCAAGGCCGTACCTCTCTCTCTCTCTCTCTCTGGTTTCGGATTGTCTCGGCAGCCCCCCGAGGCCGAGTTTGGCATGCCACACACAACCTCGGGCTGCCGTGTGGTATGCCAAACTTGGCCTCGGGCTGCCGAGGCAGCCCAAAACCAAAGAGAGAGAGAGAGAGGGGTGTACCTACGGTGGCGACGGCCGGCGGCCTCCTCTTTCTTCTTCTTTTTTGTTGTTTTTTTTTTTATTTTTTATTTTTATTTTTTATGGGTGTGATGAGTAAAAAATGGAGATTGGGGATTTTGGGTTTACTGAGCGAACACGCGGGTGCCAATATCCTGGCCCTTTTCCAATCCCTAGGTAGACCTACAAACCAAAAATTTGATTAGTGATTTCAAACCTTTGGATATTTGTACCTCAAGTAATGGTCAGTAATGCTCAAATTCCCACGGTTAAAATCAACCCATGAAAGAATTCCAATCCAACGCCTAGAAATCACTAATCGGACTGATTTTTGGTTTGTAGGTCCACCTAGGGATTGACAAAACATCAATACAGCCAAAGTCCTCTAAGAGTGTGCCACATGGCTCAAATTGCACCATGTCATCGGCCTCGATGACATGGCCCTGTCATCGAAGTTTTGTTTTATTGAGCTATGATTTTAAGCCATTGCTTAAGTATCCCAAAAACATGCTTGAATCCAACGGCTAGAATCACACCTATAAAAGTGCTAAAATCTATGGCAGAGATAACTAGTCAGACTGATTTTTGGTATGTATATCGACCAAGGGGTGGGCTAAACATCAATGAGGTTAGTGGGCCTAAAAAATGCGATATGTTGGTCTATTGGGAGTCCTCTGAATAGACTTCATGCATCTAAAATTCTTCCCAAATGTGCACCAATCAAATAGTCTAAACTGTCTCCTACAGATATGGACCCAACATTCACATATTTGCCTATTCAAAAGCAAAATAATATCCACATTTTTTGAATGGAGGATCATTTTTTTGAGGATCAAATGTCAATTCATTCTAAAGAAACATACCATTCAGATCACCACTTAAATGCTGCTTCTAATGAACTGCATATATATCCCATTTTCATGCTCATACAAGCACCAAAAACCCCACTAAATCCACAGTTCACATAAATAATTTTTTAATTTAAAAAACTACTACTAATCACATAAACGCCGTATCACCGATAAGGACAAGGATAATATCGTTTAGGATGTTGCATTATCAAATAAATCCCCATGGGTTAATATAATTTTGCAAAGCTTCAACCACCACACAATACAAATACATGGAAATTATATATATTATACCTGTTCTTAGTCTACCATAGGTTGATGCAACTTCCAAAACGACCAACGAACATAATTACCTCTTTATTATTCAGAACTAAGCTGGTTTATCTCCCCATGCCATAGAAGTGGACATAACTTCCCTTCAACCTCGATCAATCTGCATTGAACACCTTATGATGAGAAAAACGATACTGACCGACAGCATTAGCGGGACTTCTTTTCTATGGTCCAGATCATTGGATGGTCTTAGGGATTCGTTTAATGGATATGAATCTCAATGACTAATTAACCACTGTGGCTGACAGCAACATTGTTCCAACAAAGATATAGAAGGAAATTGGGGATGATGTGTTACCTCAGATTCTTATTTTCCTCAACTTGTGTTCACAGAGGAGGGTAAGCTTTCATATCCATCTGGTGTTGTGCGGTAGTAGTTTATCTCGGGGATGTGCCGAACCTTTAGACGATCGACACTGTTTTTTGCACGCTGCCGCTCCATGAGTTCCTCTGATGCATCAGTCAACATCAGTTTTTGCAAGTTGGTAAGGTGTTCGATGCCCTGAGGCAGCATCTTTAACTCCTTACAGCTTTCCAACTCCAGCTTTTGGATGCTTGGCATTGCTCCTTCCTCTATTATTATCTGATTCAACTGTGGCAAAGTCCCTAACTGTAGGGTCTTGAGCTTAAGGAACCATCCAGCGTGGAAGCACAACTGTTCCCCTTCATAAGCATTGATTAGAGTAAGACGCTCTAAATTGGGCAAATCATGGATGTGAGGAAGTGGATCTTCTCTTAATCGGGACCAACGCAAATTCAAAAATGTGAGATTCATTAGAGAACGGAACCAGATAGGCACCTTCTTCAATCTCCCAACCAGAATGAGCGTTTGAAGAAGCGGAGGAGGAGACAGTAGGGCATCCATTCCAAGTGTTTCCTCTTCACTAATCGCCATTACAGATAGGTAACGAAGGAGATTCATTTTTTGAACCGAGGTGCACAGATCTATCCCGTATACTTTTCTCACCTTTGTTATCTCAATCCTTGTGAGCTGTGTCAGGTTCCCAATTTGTTTAATTATGTTGCCTCTTGCTTCGATGCATCTCAGAACTTGCAACTTTCTTAACTTGCATACATCTATTGGCACCCGTGTTGCATTGAGGTAATTATAAGCACCAAAATCTTGAGGAGCATAACGAAAAGTAATCAGATGCCGCAAGCTCTGCAACTTTACAATCCCCTCTGGAAGTGACTCCACTTTTGAATCCCTCATGTCCAAGGTGTGTAGGTTTTGGAGCCTTCCCAAGGATTTCGGAAGCTCCTTAACATTAGTTTTTCTCAAATTCAGATATTGCAAGCTCTGTAACTTCACTATCCCACTTGGAAGTGCCTCCACTTTTGAATCCCTAATGTCCAATGTTTGTAGGTTTTGGAGCCTTCCCAAGGATTTCGGAAGCTCCTTAACATTAGTTTCCCTCAAGTTCAAATACCGCAAATTGAATAAATCAGCTAATTCATTCGGTAGGCTTTCAATAGGAACACCTTCCAGATCCAAAACCCTCAATAGTCTAAAGCCCGATGGAAATCCATTTGAAGGTAAGGAAGAAATCATGTATCCATCAAACACAAGGAAAGAGCGAAGCTGCGACATGCGCATACGGAATTGAATAATTTTTATGTCACTTTTATTATGAATGGTCAGACGACGACATTCTCTGCGATCTCCTATCTCCCTAGGCCTTCTTCGTATACCTCACAAAAGTAATCTGTTTTAGATGTGGAAAGAGCTAGCTGACGCATAAGATAATGCATTCGACATGCTTTCGGGCCTTCCAAAATGGTTCTTCTCTGTAACCAGAAGCATGCTACGAGAAATGAGTTCCATAAAGTAAGACTCTGCTACCTCTTCTAGTGTCATGCCTTGGCTTTCTTGTACAAATCCTTCAGCGATCCATAGTCTAATCAGCCTCTTTCTCCTAATAAGATAACCCTCGGGAAAAATACAACAGTACAAGAAACAATGCTTAAGATAATAGGGTAGCTTATTGTAACCAAGCATCAAGATTTTGCTTACTATTTGAAGGTGGGGATTGTTGTTTAACTCCCAATTCAGGCTTTTATAGACGTTCCTCCATTCCGAAATTGTCTGATGTTTTGATGACAATAGACCCCCCATGGCGAGAAGTGCAACAGGTAGACCATCACATTTTTTAACAATATCCCAAGCCAAGACCTCTATCTCTGGAGGGTAAAATATATTTGGATCACTTGAGAATGCCTTCTTGCAAAATAGGGCCCAAGCCTCACTCTCTTGCAGAGGTTGAATGTGGTGAACATGGCTTCCAACTCCAAAAGAGAAAGAAGCTATATCTTCTTTTCGAGTTGCAAGCATGATCCTGCTTCCACGCCCATTATTTGGAAGTGCCACATTTATTTGACTCCAAATATCGGAACTCCATACATCATCTAAGACAACGACATACCTTTTTAGCTGCAAGTAGTTGTGGAGGGTCTCCACTAGCTCTGTGTTGTTCATCTTGGTTAAGTCGAGTGGAACCAATTCCTTCTTTGACTCGAAAAATTGTTTTGCCATGCTTCTGAATAGATCATCTATCGCGTAACTCTGGGAGACAGTGATCCAAGCATAGCAATCGAAATATCTCTTCACTATTTCGCTTTGGTAAACCTTAGCGACGAGAACAGTCTTTCCCAGACCGCCCATTCCGCAAACTGAAATTACAGTACGTTGTGGTTCTTCCTCCATCAACCACCCTAACAATAAATCCCTTTGTCTATCAATCCCCACGAGATCTTCATCCTCAATAAAAAAAGACACTTCTCGATGGTGTTGCAACCATCCGCGAGCATCCTGTGAACTCATCCCTTCTTCTACAGGATCAAAATAATATAGTTTGCCCCTCTCAGAAATGACTTTAACTTTGGTGTTGATTTCTTGTAATTTAGTGGCGATTTTATGTCTCACCCAAACATTTTTGGGGAGGTGAATGGTTTCACGGATAAAACCCCTAAATCCGCTGCCTTTGCGTTGGCTGCACATGTGATACATGAACTCGTCGATGATGTCTTCAATATCGTACGCCACGTCTCTCACTGCTGCAACCCAATATTTCACCCTTTCGTTGCTCTCTCTTCTTCTATCTGCATCCTTCAGGAAGGATCTCGTGCTCACTAACTCGTCCTTGATTTCGTTGAATTCGTGGCGGACTCCTCCCAAAAAGGACGTTTCTTTCTCAAGGAGGGAAACTATTTTGCCAAGCAAGACTTCCACGGCACCCTCCGCCATGATTGCTCTTGCTCTCCAACTCTATCCGGAATCCCGGATAAGTCGTCTTCTTTCAAAAGTTCAATCAATCCCTCCTCTCTTCAGGTCATCTTAGAAGTCAACACCTTGTAGATCGTGAACACATTCAGATTTGTGGCAAGGATCCGGTGAACCTCGAGCGGCCTGTGTAATAGCTCAGTCCACATTCAGATTTTAGATGCCGGCATAAGGTGTTCCTAACCCTGAACTTCCTACAAACGTGGGCAGAAGTCGTTCCCTGCCCAAGCCTAGCACCATGTGGACGTTGAGAATTTTTTTTTTCTCTCGAGTCTCGACGGCTTAAGTTGGAAAGATACAGAGAGATAAGCAAAGTAATAAAAACGAAATTGCAGAAGAGAGAGAAAAAGAAAAACATTAAATAAGGAGAGGAGAGATGGTATACCTAAAAGGGTCGTGATGTAACAAGGTATACCTGAGATCTTTTCATTTGCGGAAGCGGCATTTTTGGTAGTCACCACTGCCATCTGGGTCCACTGACCGCATGGATGTTTAGCCCACCCTTTAATAGACATTCGTACAAAAAATCAGCTTGTTTAATGATTTTTAACCGTTGGTTTTAGTACTCAAAAGATGGTTGTATTCAACGGCTATAAGAACGCCTTAAATGGTGCTAAAAAGTGTTAAAATCTAATGGTTATAGATTACCAATCAAGGTGATTTTTGGTACGTATATCCACCAATGGGTGAGATAAACATCCAAGCGGTCAGTCGGCCCCGATGACAGCGGTGACTAGCAAAAATGCCGCTTCCGCAAATGAACAGTTTCAGGCATACCTTGTTACATCTTTTTCCTACCTAAAAAGGGTCGGGCTCCGTTCACAGATAAAAAATGACAGGTATCTGTACAGAGACACAATAAATATGAATAAAACTTCTATCACAGCAAATTGTAAATCACACGATCACAAGCCAATGAGTTCTCGGCACGTACACAATTGCTTCTGCAACGTACCACGAGCTTTTCTTTGAGGTATACGCGCCGAGAACTCATTGGCTGTGATTGTGTGATTTGCAACTTTGTTGTGACAGAAGTTTTACTCAATATGTAAGCGGCACACTCTTACTTGATTCTGACTATCACATGGTGGACCTACAAACCAAAACTCAGCCTGATTAGTGACTTAGGGCCTGTGTGGTAACGCTCCGCGGCGGATAAATAAAATATTTGGCCGAGTAAATATTCGCCTGGCTGCGTTTGGCAGCCACTCGCCCTCGTATTTGCCCTCCGCGGCGGGGAAACATGGGGAAACATTTGATAAGCCTCCAAGTCGATTATGCCTTGGTGAGAAAATTTTATTTTCTCGTCGGAAAATCACTATTTTCAATAAAAATTAATTTTTTAATATATAAAAAAGATAAAAATAATTTTTTTTTTATTCTTTGACATAATATGTGGTTCTCGCACTCGCCCAACCTATTTTTGACTTACTTCGATATGTGGGACCCACTCAAATTGAAAGAAAATGAAGTAAGCTGAAGTGAGCTAGCTCATACACGTACCAAACATTGTTAAATATTGCTCTGAGCAAATATTTAGCCAAGATAATATTTGCCTGGCTAAATATTCGCCGTCGGAACTCTTTTTCTCACGTACCAAATAGGCCCTTATAGGCTTTGGCTGAACTTATTTTCACGGGTGATCTCACCTGTGGGAATTTTAAAAGTATTTGAGGTACAAAGATCCAACGCTTATAAATCACTAATCAAGCTGATTTTTGGTTTGTAGGTCTACCATGGGATAGGACAAACATCCATACGGTTAGAGTCCTGCAAGAGTGTGCCACGTGGCTTATATTGTGTCCATGTACAGATACCTTGTCATTTTTTTTATCTGTCCATGGAGCCCGACCTACCAAGTATAAAAAATCTTGAAGGGAGACTAATTTAATCGGTTCCCTTGACCTCCCCTCCACATCTCACATCACACCATGATAGGGGGTTGAGGCATCTCCTCAACTAAATGGGTGAGGAAAGGTTTTTCGTGGAAAACATCTTAGGCTGTGTTTGATTGCACAGAAAATTTTCTCGAGAAAATACATTTGAGATATGCCTTAAATGGCTGATTGATTGCAAGTGAGAGAACACATATTTCAATCATGTGAGAAAATAAAGGTCTATTTTCAGGTGGATATGAATTCTCACCTATTTGGATGGGAAATGAATTCTGGGCTTAGTAGAAAAAATTATCCAAATTTAAATGGCTTGTTAGAGAAAATTATACAGATTTATACTAGGTATCTAACAATGGACAGTTGTGTTTTCCCAAAGAGAATGCAATTTTTCCACTTGGTAATCAAACACGGCCTTATGGATGTTGGAGTGGACGAGGAAAACTTACCTAAGCATCGGATTGAAGTTATTTTCATGGGTTGATTTTAATCTTAGGAATTTGAGCATTATTGAGCGTTATTTGGGTGCATAGATCCAAAGGTTGTAAATCACTAATCAGGCTGATTTTTTGGTTTGCAGGTCCACCCGCACGAAAATTTCGTTTGATTTTTTATTCCAGTCAGTGACCTCCGATAGCGTGTTATATGGCACATACAGCTGTCATGTACGAGTCATTCAAGTTATTCTATCTTCTTAAAATATTTTCGTGCTGGTACCACTCTTTCATACACAGAAGAGGAGAAATTTTTTTACGTCGGGTCCAGGTACTGCCTTAAAATGATAGGTTCCCCTTACAGGTCACAATATGAGCCACGCTCTTATATGACTCTGATCGTATGGATGTTTGGCTAATTCGTAGGTGACCTACAAACCAAAAATCAACCTGATTAGTGATTTTTAGACGCGAGATCTTTGTACCTCAAATACTGCTCAAATTCCCACAGTTGAGATCAACCCATGAAAATAAGTCCAATCCAACGCCTGTAAATTACTAATGAGGCTGATTTTTGGTTTTTAGGTCCAATTAGGGATTGACCAAACATCCATATGGTCAGAGTCCTATAAGAGTGTGCCATGTGGCTCATATTGTAACATGTAACGGGAGCCGGTCATTTTAGGGCGGTAATTGGAGCATGAGCCAAAAATTTTAAGTGGCAATCATGCGGCCAATCATATTGTGCGCAAAACTTTTCTCGACAGGAGGCCGCACCCTAGTTGTTAAGTTCGGATACGGGAAAAGTTCGAGAAAGCAAAAGTTCGAGTATAATTCGGTTATGGTCTAAAAATTCGCCAATAAAAATTCGGTCAAAAATTCGAAGAACGGTAAAAGTTCGGAACTGCATTCATTCGTGTTTCATTCGGTTATGATCTAAAAATTCGATGTTAAAAATTCGGACATTGGAACCAATGTTGTTTTCCACCTATGGGTTTGTTCATGAAGTTTGTAATGAAAAAATTTCTAAAATCCAACGACTACAAACTACCTATCAGGTTGGTTTTTGGCTTGTAGGTTTACAAGGGATAAATCCATTCATGGGATCAATGAACCTAAAAATATTTAGCATAACAAACACATGAGACTAATGAGATCTCGAGACTAAGTATTACTGACCAAACACCTCAAGTTTCCTCTTTGTAAAAAGATTAAAAAAAGCTTCTTATTAAAAAATTTATATTTAAATATTCCTTGAAACTAGCTGTATCCTTATTACAAATATCTCAGATGTACCTTATAATATTATATTTAATATTTATGTCCATTGAGATAACTTTGGATGCCCAAACACATGCAAATATGCATTAGGGTGGAGAGGATGAGGAACGTGAATTCGAGAATGAAATTAGAGTTTTTTTTTATTTTTTCTCTTTTTTTTTTTTTTTTTTAAACTCTATTTTCTAGCCGAATTAATGGGCCGAATTAATCGTCTACCCGAATAAAACACGTTTTAATCGCATGACCTTAATTATTCGCGAATAAATCCAAAATTTTGAATTGTTCGGCCGAATAATTCGTTTTGCCTTATAAAACGAATTGTTCGCGAATTATTGGCGAATAATTCGCGAACTTGGCAACTAGGGGCCGCACCTGAGATGGCGCCACAGCTCCACGTGAAAAAGTTGGGAAAACGCTGCGCCACGGATAGCTGAAAAAAATATACATATCTTGAACCTATCGACCACTGGATTCCAAGTGATCACGGTCTACAAGGCAACAACTACAAGTGGACCGTGGTATCTCTTCAGGTGCTGGCGCGCGGGAGTAAATCGTTGGTGATAGACCACACAGTATGAGCCACGCAGCATACTCTTAGAGACTATTGACCGTATGGATGTTTGGCCTATCTTTAAGTGGACCTACAGATCAAAAACCAGCCTGATTAATAATTAATCTCTTAACTTTGTATCTGAATATCCCAAATAGTGCTTGAATTACAGGGACCCATAAAAAGACTCCATCTAGGGACGGGCAAAACATCTGTACGGTCCATGATCTCTAAAAGTTTGTCATGTTGCTCAAACTATGTTATGCCATGCCCGTCATCAAAGTAGGGCTGTCAATGGATCGGGTTGGAGTCGGATCAGTGTTGATCTCGACCCGATATTCTGATCTAATAAGAAAATAAGTTGATCCGAGATATCAACATAATTGATCTGATAGAAAGAACAGAGTTCTTTGAACTTAATCTTATCCGATCTACTAAATCAAAGCGAATTTTTTAATTTAAATTATATATTTTATCCTCTCAAAATAGTCAAAAAATATATAACACATATTTTATCAATCTTTAAATAAATTGGATCAGTACAGGTATAATAAATTGGATTAGGGTCGGGCTCCGTTGATAGATATAAAATGACAGGGACACAATATAAGCCACGTGGCACACTGTTACAGGACTCTGACCGTACGGATGTTTGTCCTATCCCATGGTGGACCTAAAAACCAAAAATCAGCCTGATTAGTGATTTATAAGTGTTGCATCTTTGTACCTCAAATACTGCTCAAATTCCCACAGTTGAGATCAGCCCATGAAAATAAGTCCAATCCAAAGCCTATAAATCACTAATCAGGCTGATTTTTGGTTTGTAGGTCCACCATGGGATAGGACAAACATCCATACGGTCAGAGTCCTGTAACAGTATGCCACGTGGCTTATATTGTCCTGTCATTTTACCTGTCATTTTATATCTGTCAATGGAGCCCGACCCATTGGATTATCACACATTCAATAAGAATATATAGGTGGTTTCGGGTCTGAAATTTTCAAATTGGATCCGATTTTCCCGGTTGATTCAATCCATTGACAGCCCTGCATCAAATATTTACTGGGTGGCGGTCTTGAGCCAAATATGGGTAGAGTCAAAAGTCATCTCCTCGACTTTTGTATCAATTAAATTTAATAGTTTGGGCCCATTAACTGCGCAAGATCTGGTCTGATCTAGATCATAGTCTAGAATCTGATTGGATCCTTGAATACAATTCAGACATTTAGTACAATGTTTTTGGATCAACCCATAAATGACTCGTGGGTTGGATCATGGTTCTGTATGGAACCAGATTTAGTTATGGGCCAACATCAAGAGCAAAGGTAGTCCATGTGACAGTCCATATGAAATGTCCACCTAGGGATTCGCCAAACATCCATACGGTCCGTGGTCGGTATTTGAGGTACACAATAGAAATGCACCAATCATGCTGATTTTTTGTCGATCATCAAAGGTAGCCCGAACATCCATACGGTCGGTGGTCTCCAATAATGTGCCATGTACCACATATAGCCGTTATCAACGTCGTTCAAGACATTTTATCTTTTTAAAATATTCTCCTGTTGGTCCACTCTGTTATGCACAGCAAGGTTTAAAAAGGGCTGTTATAACGGTATACGGGCTGGGTGCGTTATCGTTATTGTAATGGATTGTAAAGCACAATGTGGCACAAAAAAAAAAAAAAAAAAAAAAAAGGAAAAACAGAAAATAACAAAAATAACAGCGGGAAAGAATGGATCTAAAACTCAAATTTTCAGTAAAATTTATAATGAAAATAACAAATTTTTGCATAAAATAATGGTCCTTTTTTCATTAAAAAATGGCAGTTAAACGAAATTAACAGTCATTATTTTCTGAGCGTTGAAACAATAAATAACATAATGGGAGAGGTCCTTATCAAAATAAATAAATAATGGGGGAGGTCCGTTTCCGTTATAACGGCCGTTTTTTAAAACATGATGCACATTGGGATGGCTCCATAGCTCCACATGAAAAAGTTTACTCATCTGAGTCAAGTTTGGGACTAGAACTTTGCTGACCGACCGCATTATAAGCCAAGTGGCATATTCTTAGAGACTTTTGACCATATGGATGTTTGGCCCAACCCTAAATGGACATATAGACCAAAAATTAGCCTAATTAGTGATATCCAAGTGTTGGATTGGAGTAATTTTCATGGGTTGATTTTTAGCCGTGGAATTTCAGCATTATTGATCATTATTTGGGGTACAAAGATCATATTCTTTAAAATCCCTAATCATGCCTTTATTTTAGTTTTCAGGTCAACTTAGGTATTAACTTCTCGACGTTTGAAGGTCCGCCGGAACAGCTCCAAGAGTGTGCCAGTAAACGATTCTTAAAAGAAATAGTGTGACAGCTCTTGTTGCAATAAGATCCACTTCAGAAATTAGGAGCACATGGTGACTTTTGAGATTGTGTCGGTTAAATTTAAAATTTATTCGTCTTTTTTATGCACACATGTGTACCTTGATCATATGGTCGGGGATCTCCATGTGGTGCTCAACTGCTGGATTCAATATTTCCATCAGATTTGTTCATGGATTAAATAAAAATTTGAAGAAACCCTAATTTCATTAGTTTTCACCAAAGTTTAGAAGAGCCATTGTAACGGTAATAACGACTCGGGGTGTTACCGCTTTTCCGTTGTAACAGCCTTTATATGGATTGTAAGGCACGGGCAAAAACAGAAAAAAAAAAAAAATGGAAAAGAATACAAAACGAAAAATAATGTAAATTACTTAGTTTTTTTAACAATTTTTTTCAGAAAATAACGACCGTTAATGGCCGTTATTTTTTTAGCATTAAAACGGTACATAACGTAACGGGGGAGGTCCAAATTCATTATAAGGACTATTATTTTTGTTATAATGGCCATTTTAAAACCATGGCTTTCACCTTAAACTCCTATAATAGTACATGGTTATGTTAAATTAATAAATAGGCAAATATTATAAGTTAAAAGTAGATTTTAAAGTTATACATTATATTAGTATATTAATAAGGGGATTATAAATCCTTAATACTTTGATTATTACTATTTTTCTAATTAATAATGAAATAATTAAAAATTATTGAATTTTTTTAAAAATTTAAAAACGTCAAAGAAGTCCTAATGCATCAAATACATGCATATGTGATACATTCTTTCTTTTTAATCAACCTAAATTTTTTAAAATTTTAGAAATTATTTATAAATACATATAATTATATTAGTTAATAGTTTATAATACGGGCTCTAATTTACATATGTTGTGTTTTTACAGTTATTTAAGTGTTGTGAATTGCAAGAAGTGATGTAATGGTTAACTTGATTGAATTGAATAACAAAATAAAATTGAGTATAAAATTGCTGAAAACTGACCTTCCGCAAACTAGAAAAGAGAAAGAAAGAGAGAATTGAAAAGATCAATCACATAGACACAACAAATTTGCATAATTTGGCAGTGTGCCTACGTCAACAGGTGAGAACAACTCTTTCACTATCTCTAAAGAATTATGGTTATAATAATTTTCTCTCTTACTCATTTGATATACAAGTGAAACCCTAATACCCCTTCAGAGAATATATAAAAATCTCTAGTACAGTGAAATATCCGAAGTACCCCCATTGTAAGTTGTACCAAACACACCCCAAAGTAGTTACAAGTTCATGAATTCTGTGTTGTATTAGAACTTGTATTGGGGCTATTTCAGGTATTTTATTAAGAGAGAGAGAGAGAGATGAAATTATTTGTAACGTATAAGTAGACTGTTGAACCACATAAATCTATTGTGCATGTATGATCGATCTTTCCAGTTCTCTCTATTTTTGTTAGTTCGTAAAAGGTCAATTTTCAACAATAAAAATTGATTTTAGTAACAAAGCATTCTCAAATGTCATGCAAATATTCTTATGCCGTTTGAATTGCACCTGATTTTGCCGTCCAATTGATATGGTTAGTGTGTGGGCCTACATGTACGATGCAATAATCTCATTTTCAAGCCGAAAAAAATAAAATTTGCCAAATAAGGCTTGAATCATAGCAACTATTTTACCCAACAGGAATAAGGCTTATATGATAGTAACTATTTTATCGAGGAGGAAGGGGTGTGTGGTTATCAATAGCTTCAATCCAATGTCAAAAACCCAGTGGCTAGAGATAACCAATTAGGATAAATTTTGTTGTCTATATCCTCCAGTGGGTAGGCTAAACCAAGGTTTAATAGAGGATGTTTTACCAGTATGATGGACTGGGGGCATTACCGTTAAAATGGATTGTAACGGACAGGCAAAAATGAAAAAAAAAAAAAACCGAAAAAATTAGAATTTAACAGGAAAAAGCAGAAAAAAATGGTGTTGAAATTCAATTTTTCAATTTTTCAAAAATGAAAAAAAAAAAAAAAAAAAGAATTTAGCCATCTTTGTCACAAATTTTTTCAAATTTTAACGGCCGTTAAAACAAAAAAAAAAATGGCCTTTATTTTCTAAGCGTCAAAATGAGTTTTAACGTAACAGGCTAGGGGCGTTATCGTAACAGCTGTTAAAACCATTTGAACAGCGTTATTTTAAACCATGGGCTAAACATCCATGTAGTCTGGAATAAATTTTGTTTCATCCACCAGTGGGTGGGCTAAACATCCATCTAATCGTGGCCCATCTGTTGTGTTAAGCTTCATGTATCCTTATTCTATAAGGCCGTGTTTGATTGCCAAGTGGGAAAATAGCATTTTCCTTGGGAAAACATAACTGTCCATTGTTAGATAGCCAATATAAATCTGTATAATTTTTCCTAACAAACCATTTGAATCTGGATAATGTTTCCTACTAAGCCCGGAATTCATTTCCCATCTAAATAGGTGAGAATTCATTTCCACCTGAAAATACACCTTTATTTTCTCACATGATTGAAATATATGTTCTCAGTTGCAATCAATCAGCCATTTAAGGCATATCCCAGATGTATTTTCTCGGGAAAATTTTTCGTACAATCAAAAGTGGCCTAAGTGTTTTGTAGTCCATAAGGAATACTTTTCTGCTGTTGTGTTTTTTGTCCATATAAGTTCATTCGGTTTGTGTCTAAGTACAACTTAGAAGATACTTCAAGTATTTCATTATACCACATATTATACATATCTATCAACAACTGGAAGTGCTATGCATGTGACACGATTAAAAGCCTCTTTACTTTCAAAGGCAAAACCTTCCCTCGTTAAATGCCTCTATTCTAAATAAAGACAAACCTAGGTTGTAGTAGGCCCTGCACACAGTTCAGGATGTTAGGGACCATTGATCACATGGATGTTTGTCCCATCCCTAGGTTGATCTATATAAGCCTGTTTAGTGATCTCAAACCTTTGGATCTGAATACCTATATAATGCTCGAAATCTACGGTTAAAAATAAACCCGTGAAAACGATTCCAATCAAATCCTTAAAATCATTAATAGGCTGATTTCATTTTGCATATAGGTCTATCTAGGGATGGGCCAAATATCAATACAGCGAGTGATCTCTACGAATGTGCTACGTGTAAGGTGCACATGCATCACACGTGGCGTTCCCCTAGTTCTCCATTAAAAAAGTTTTGAGTTTCATTTATACATTAAGATAATAGATGAATCTATTGTAACCCTAATTCTTTAAAAATAGTGAAAAAGTTCTCTATTTTGCGAGTTCGTGTGTAACGTCTATGTTCGACAGCCCAATAAATATAAACCCCATTGCACGAATTCGCTCGTTTAATTACTCTGAGATTTGCAAGGAACTCTTCATTATGTACTTTATTTAGAACTCTTCCGCCACATGCCCGAACTTTTCCAAATTTTAGTCAGAATTCTTGGTAACATAATCAGCCATGCACAGTTCCTTTGTCAAGGAGACTCATGATGGACCATCTTTACTGTCTACAAACTGCTTAGCACCCAATTTTTAGGGTGGGGCACATCATTTGATGGTTCCTACCTTGGAGATCTCCAGTGGCGGATTGAATGGTTATGAACATCAGTAAAAATGGCATATACCTACAGCAAGGGCATGGCAGCACTCGTGGAGCACATGCAGTAGCTCCTACTCACCATTTCAATATGTCCCACCACCTAGGAGATCTTCCAGGTAAAAATTAATACCACGGAGTTACATAAATAAAAAATAATTTTTCAAAAATACCCCTTTAAACCTAGTACAATTACAATGCCTACCCCTGCCCACCCTCAACTTTGAAACTTCAAAAAATAAAAACAAATTTTCAAAAGTTCCCTTTTAAACCTAGTAGAATGCTCACCCTTGAAAAAAATATACACAATGGCTCTCCTTAAAATTTTGAAATTTTGAAAGCAAATTCCAAAAATACCCTCTTAAATCTAGTAGAATACCCATCCTTAAACAAAATCAGTACAATGCCCACCTTGAACAAAATCTTGGCTCCGCCCCTGATCCGATAGATCAACTTTCACTACAGTTCTCAGGAGTGGGAGCAAGATTGTGTAGTGGGATTGGCTGCAAAGAACTTAGAAGCTTCCTGCTGCTAAGGTTACACAATCGGTTACCTCAGGCTGTTGACCATCCAACGTCATCTCCACCAATTGTATGTTCCCAGTTATACTAGATGCCTTGGAAGATGGGATGAATGAAAATGCATCCAGAACCTTTGTGCATTTCAGGCTCCACTTTACCATCAAGTACTCAATTAGATGATGCCCACTGCACATCATGAAAATATCATAGTTTATTAGCAAAATTGGGACCTGGAGTACTAGATAAATTTTGAGATAAAAAATCTCGGATCATGAGGCAGAAAGAATGACCTTCTATTATGGTAAGTTGTTATAAAGACTGATCCAGGAGAATTTTGAAGTAGGAACGTTACTGTTGCGAAGAGGTCATCGAAATCTAACCAACACAAACATGGTCAACATTTCATGAAAATATATTGATAGAAATTTACATGCCCCCTGGACAAAGTAATCCTACCCCTTGTGTCGTACAATACATCGGCTCCAAGCACAATATTTGGTTGTAAACTGAATATAGGTGCATCCCACTCTCCCCAAGTGAGCCCCAATATCTACAGAATCAAACAAACAATTTGATGAGAAACTCTTAAGGCTGCTAATAGGACTTGAGAGAAGGGCTGACGGTCCGAAGGTAAAAAGAAAGCCTACCAAAAATGGATGGTCACCATCCAATCAAATCAAATTTTGTCCTAAGATCTCCTGACGGGACCTGTCGAATGGGGATGTGGGATCGTAGCCTTTATAAGTAACAACATGCTCACCCCTGCTCTTTTGCAGGTGATGGGTCCCACTCCCCCACTCCTGTTATGCTTCAATGAGGATCCAATGAGATGAGAAGCTTGAGCATTGAATCTTTTGAGTTAAACACTACATCATTGTTGCACATCTGTAAGAAGAATGGGAAGATAATTTACTTTACAACTGAGTTTATTGAGGTCACACATTCTTCTCATGTTGTCCAGCACCTGCAATTCCAAAACCTCGGATGTTGTTAGTAATTATATCCGAGTGTTAAACAGGTTTGAACTAGCACAACATTTATAAATAAACCAAGACCAACTCTTTGTTGAAATTCAATAAATCTCAAGCAGATATAACATACAACCAAAGTAATTCCTTACGGTTTGCAATTTGATTGACATAACCTATAGAAAAGAAGCGTACAAGGACATCGCTTTATGGACCACAAAATCCAAGTAATGCACCCAATTTTTGTGTAACACTGTAAATTGGACCAATATTGGAAGGAGAATATGGTTTCTATGTGCCTCCAAAACCCATGCTTTTGTGGACTTTCCTTTTGCCTTTAGTGTTGAGATGCTATGAAGAGGCCATGATCTACTTTTTTCTGATTAATATGAAATCATTAATAGAAGGAGTTTTGCGATGGAACTTGGAAGACTTCTGAGCTTGATCTTTAATGATATTTAAATTTAGTCTGGACCATTTCCATCATTGCAATTCTGTGGGTTATTTGGAGGGACTCAATGAAACTTGTGGAACCTCAACGCATTGTCCTTGTTGTGAGGATAAAATGGTCCTTTCACAGTTTATTGTGTGAGTTGTGTGCTATGTAGAGGCATAATTGTCCATCTCAAATTATAATGAAGTAAAAAACACTGGGGTTCATGTGTGAAGAGACACAAACTCCCTTCCCTTCTTAATGATAACTACGGTGTGGTGCTTTTATACTGCATCGCCAGTACCGAGGCCAGATGGAGGAGGAACGTAATGTCAGGTTCACAACCGGTGTAGGACTTTGCCATATCTGATCATGAATCATGATCCATTGTTTCATTGATAGATTTGAATGGAGGAACATGATTTGTGTAGCAACCCCATATGGTTGGGATAAGGCTTATTGATGATGATGATGATGATGACGACAAAAAAGATCTAGTGGAGGACCTATGGTCAATAAAATTAAATCATTGAGTTTGTAGAGAACTTAGGGGAGGTTCACAATGTTCCAACAAGTATGACAAACTCTTAATGTGGCTAATATTTTTTTTTTATCGGTAAAAGGAAAATATATTAAAAGAGGGTTGAGGAAGCCCAAAAGCTGTACAAAATGGAGCTCACAAAGGAGCCATCAAGACACAAACCGAAATACCGAAACCCAAAAAGCGGACCACAACTAAGATATCAAGTGGCCCCACCGGAAAACAAAATCATCGAATCTAAACTGCTTGAGTTCATGGATGGCTGAACCCCAATAATAGAAAGAAGCTTTAATGTTCATGACAATCTCCTTAACCTTGGCTTCCTTATCTTCAAAAATCTTTCTGTTCCTCTCCTTCCAGATCTCCCAACAAATAGCAAAGGGAGCTATTCTCCATAGGATACAACCGCCCGCTAAGAAAGCCCTGGAATGCCATCCAACAAAGGTCTCAAACATCGACATAGGGAATACCCAGAAAATCTCGAAAAGCTGGAGAAAATGCTCCCAAATATCCTTGGAAACGCCACAGTGGATGAGCAGATGATTGGTAGTCTCCTCGTCTCGACAGCACATGATGCATCTACTGGGGGTTTGAAGGCCGCGTTTTCTAAGCTTCTCCATGGGTAGGATCTTGTCTAGCATAGCACACCATGAGAAGAAAATGACTTTGGAGGGAATGGGTGTTTTCCACACGCACTTTGCTGGGAAACTCCTTTGAGAAGGGCCTAGGAGAGAATGATAGAAATGTTTAACCATGAACCTCCCCTTAGAGTCATGCTTCCACCACCTTCTATCTTCTACGCCTTCTGCAATATGTAAGCCCTCCAAGCGGTTCAGCAGGGAAGTCATACCGTCCACCTCCCAATCATTTAAACTCTTTCTGATCCCCAGATCCCAAGAGATGATGCCGTTCCTTCTGGAGACAATGTCGCAAATCCATTCTCCTTTACGATTAGATAAGTCGTAAAGAGAGGGAAAGTCCACAGCAAAAGATGACTCCCCGCACCAAACATCTTCCCAAAATCTGACTTGCGACTCATTCCCCACTCTGAAACTGCTCCCGTTTCTAATATCTTCTCTCGTCTTGGAAATACCTTTCCACACACCGGTTCCATACGAAGAGGACGTCACTCTGCAATCCCAGCCAAGATTGTCTGTACCCTGTTTGGCCGATATCACCTTTCTCCACAAGCTTTCCCTCTCCTCCCCAAAGCACCAATGCCATTTCCCAAGTAAGGCTTGATTCATAAGCTTGATCTGACAGATACCAAGCCCCCTTTCTTCTTTAGGCTTACAGATCTTGGCTCAACTAACAAGATGAAACTTATTCTTTTCCTAATTGTCGTCCCAGAGAAATTTCTTGATGGCGCTTTCGATCTTCTTAGCCACCCCTGATGGCATGGGGAACAAAGACATGTAGTAAATGGGCAAATTGGATGGCGTGCTCTTGATAAGAGTGAGTCTGCCTGCTTTGGAAAAGAACCCTTTCTTCCAAGAGGCCAATCTTTTCTGAATACGTTCAAGAATCGGATCCCAAATCTTCTTCGATCTGCTACTGGCCCCAAGGGGAAGACCGAGATAAGTCGTAGGGAGGTTCCCTATTTTGCAAGACAGGCATGCAGCAATCTCCTGCAAGCACTCCACCTCTCCAACCCCGAAGACTACACTTTTTGAGAAATTGATCCGGAGCCCTGATATCACCTCAAAACATCTCAAAACCCCACGCAGACACATGGCTTGGCTATGGGAAGCCTCTAAAAAGAAGATAGTATCGTCGGCAAACTGTAAATGGGAGATGGCGGGGCTCTCCTCCCCTACTTTGAAACCTGCTATGTATCCTCTCTCAACCGCTATGGAGGACAACCGACTCATCCCCTCTGCAACAATGATAAAAAGATACGGTGATAAAGGATCCCCCTGATGAAGACCCCTTGTACTTCGGAAGAACCCAGCCGGGGAACCGTTAACTAAAATCGAGAAGTGAGCCGTGGAAATACAAGTCCTGATCCATTATCTCCATATGTTTCCAAAGCCTAATTGACCCAACATATAATCCAAGAATGACCAATTAACATGGTCATAAGCCTTTTCCAGATCAACTTTGCACAAAATTCCCCACTTCCCCTCACGATATATGGAGTCGATAACTTCGTTAGCAATAAGCACTCCGTCCAAAATCTGTCAACCACCCACAAAAGCCCCTTGAGTAGCGAAAATAATATTCCCCAACACCCCTTTCAATTGGTGGCTAGAACTTTGGCTATAATTTTATAAGTGCTCCCTATCAAACTTATGGGCCGGAAATCCGAGAGAGCTTTAGCACCCCCTTTTTTGGGGATAAGGGTTATAAAAGTGGTATTGGCCCTCCAATCAAGCCACGCGTCACGGTAAAATTCCTCCACCACCCTCATGAAATCCTTGCCAATGATAGGCCAGCATAAGGAGAAGAAAGCCAAAGGGAACCCGTCTGGCCCAAGAGCCTTATCCCCCCCCAAACAAAGCGTTAATGGCATCCAAAACTTCCGTCTCATCAATAGGACTCTCCAACCGTCTGCTCTGATTCTCGTCTATTTGCTCGAAAGTGATTCCATCTAATTTAGGTCTATCCTTCTCAGTCTCAGAGTAAAGTTGAGAGTAAAAAGAGACAATGACATCCCTGATTCTGGCTTCTTCAATAACCGTGCCCTCCACCTTGAGACGGGAGATAAGATTGGATCTTCTTTTAGCATTAGATATTTTGTGGAAAAACTTTGTATTTCTGTCGCCTTCCTTAAGCCATTGCACCCTGGATTTCTGTCTCCAGCTAATCTCTTCCTGGCGGACTAAGGTAAAGAAATCCCTTTTCATGTTTGTTCTTCTGCCAAACTCTTCTGTAGAAAGGTGCTATTCCTCTTCTTTTTTGTCAAGCCGAGCAATTTCCTGGAGCAGATCCCCCATCTTTTTGTCAATTCTGCCCACCACTTCCTTGTTCCACACCTTCAGGGCCTTTTTAAGGGCATTCAGCTTCTTCCAGAAAATGAAACTAGCCCTTCCTGTGAAGTCATAAGAATGCCACCGGGCTTCTACCTCCTTCAAGAAGGAGGGCTCCTATAGCCAGTTTCATTTTCTGGCTACAGGAGCCCAATTGATCCTATTGATGTGGCTAATATGGATGCACTTTGATAAACAAAACTGAAAATCCTATTGATCTATGAAAAATTGCTAGATTTCAGGTCACTAGAGTAAAATTCAAATATGTACTTCATACATTCTCCAAATCAATGTAAAATTTGGAAGCTATTTATCATCAATAATACCTCTAATCTGCTTGAGTTGTCTGTCAGCATGACATCTGACCCCACTTTTGCGGCTACTAACCCAGGCAACGAAGTTCCAGCCCCAAGCTGCTCCATGTAGAAACAATATCAAAAGAACATAAGAATGCAAGCAACTAAATACTCTATAATTAATTGATTGATCAACATAAAGGTAGAATATAAGACCCATAATACAGGCAACATAGTCCAGGCTGAACGACAAGACCAAGGCAAAAGGAGAATAAGAATCCATGAGCAAACAATATCGAGTGAATGACCTCCCCATAAAGGGGACATGCTGCTAACAACCCTACTAAGAGAGCGGTAGAAAATTAAAGAGGTAAGTTACTGGAAACAAAAGTGGTTGACAATCATTTCTTTTGTTCAATTCAAAAAATGCCAATGTAGAGTTACGAAACTCACTAGCATGGTTCAAAGTCTCATTTCGTCTCGGCCAGTGGCGGAGCCAGGATTTTGATCAAGGGGGGGCAAAAAAATAAAAAAGTTCAAGGGGGGTAAAAGCGCAAAAAATAAAAAATCAGGGGGGGCAAACCAAAGGAAAAGGGTAAGTTTGGAAGTATTTTTTAAGTTTTTTTAAAAGAATTTTAAAGTTGAGGGGTTTCCCCCCTTGGGCCCTTCCTGGATCCGCCACTGGTCTCGGCCAAGACTTCTCGTCCTAAAAAGCAAGGTTTAAAAAATGGCCGTTATAACAAAAATAACGGCCCTTATAATGGATTCGGACCTCCCCTGTTACGTTATGGACCGTTAAAACGCCCAAAAAATAATGGCCGTTATAACGAAAATAACAATCATTATTTTTCTGGAAAATATTGTGAAAAAACCGGCCGTTTTTTCCGTTATTTTCCATTTTTGCCCCTGAACATCTTTTTCGTTATAACGGAAAAAACGGTAACGCCCACAGTCCGTTATACCGTTATAACAGTCCCCTTTAAACCTTGCTAATACCGACAAGATCTATAACAAAATCCTAATTTTAAGTAATTTAAACCTTAAATTTTTTTAGCTTAATCAAATATCGATAATCACTTAATGAAATCAATATCTGTATCCGTGTATGAAAACATTTTTTCATTAAATCTCGTTCTATCAGCTTTCAAGACAAACAATCAGACCAAGATTTTAGGCTTTCTTCACCAACTTCACATGAATCAATTAATTCTCAGTCAAGTCAAGTAGCTAAGGGGTGTACAAGTTTAGATAGCACAAAATGCAAAAAGAGATAGGCCATAGAATGTTGCTGAAAAAAAAATCAGAATTTGCCAAGTTTGCAGGACCACTGTTATGAGGTTGTTTTGGGGGATGGCGCAATTACAAGGCACAAACTAGGCAGCTTCTCCAAACACATCGATACCCAAAACGCAGTTGGCACAAATAGAAAAATTATGTCAGCTGTATTTGGTGTTACATCCAAACAGTGTGCTTTGCCATCAATACTGCTTGTCAAAATTCAAATGGGCGCCAAGTATACATAAATTTAACTAAGTAAAGATCATAGGAAACAACATAAAAGAGCAATGAATGTGAGTACTAAAGAACTACTTCAAGATCACAGATGAATTTCCGAACAAAAGAGGATAAACCAATCAAGATTAAGTTGAATCGTGAAATAGATACCTCAACTACTGATATCCCAGAAAAGCGCAATCTTTGCTGCCAAACATACTCAGCCAGTGCAATGCTACATGGCCACACAAACATACCATACTCTTCCTCCATATTCTGAAGTATCAGCACCACAAAATCAATCACAATTACCGTCCCGTTTCCGTAGAACTCATAACAGTGAGAGAGGTAGAGTATGAAAAAGGATGCCGTCAGCCTCAGGAGAACGTCTTCCCTAGGGTTCCAGATCGTTGGATGGTCTTCGAATTCGTGTAACGTGAATCACAAGGACCATCCAACGATATGAACATAGAGAGGAGGTCATCCAGAGTCTCACAGAAACATTGCTCAAAAACTCTTAAGTTACCTCGATGATTTGGATAGAGAAAGCTTCGCCTGTCTGACCCGGTATTCCGAATGAATGGCGAGAAATCGTCGTCATTTGCCGAAGGTGGACACCCATAGATGTAACGGCCGTGTTGTCTTCGTTATCTTCCATGGCTGTTGCTCGACAACTCTATAAACAACAGCAAAAAAACCAGCGACCCGTTACAATCCCCTCTGTGCAGCAGATGTTCGTGGAAAGTCCTGAACCAAGGCTCCTGTTGGCTAGTTCGACTCTCAAACAAGTGCCACAACTAAATCACATCCTCTAGATTATATATAAGGCGGGTCCCGTGCCCCAAATCCCAACTTTCTGCACATGTGACATGTGTCTAATAATAAGTACTAAATTGCTCCTCTATAAACATTACATGGCTCTCTACTCAATCCAATGATCTAATCAAGTGGTCGATGGTCCTTCTCCTTTTTCTTTTATTTATTTTTATTTTATTTTTTGGTAGTCGTCATCATGGAGGGTGGGAGGGCCCCACGGAAGAAGCCAGACTAATTCTGGATCCGGTCATTACCGGTGAAGGGGTTTTCTACTCTTGGCACAACCGTACAAAGGAGGAAACCTGCCTGTGTGGGTTTGACGGTTTGACCCCACAAGCTCCCGAAAGAGGTCGATGGTCTCCTTCTACTCATCCAAAAGCATGTGATTGATTTAGCTTGGATCGTCAAACTTTGACGCAAATAAGTTGTGATCCGCTGATCAACGGTTTGGATCTGTTGAAGGAGACAAATATACTAGAGATCTTCTTTGTATATAATTTTCATCGGATGTAACGCCAAAACCCGGTCGGGTCCCTCACTCGTCAGTTCCAAGAGCTTATTTAACACCGCGTGGTAAGCAGGAGCACCCTCGTTCACGCACGTACGCACCCATCCGTGAGTTAGAAAAACAACCCAATAAATACACCCCTGTTTTTCTTGCACCTTCTCGAGCCATCTCCTCTTTCTTTCGACTGAAGTCACTGAACTCACCCACCATCAGCCCCTGCCGCCCTCCTCTCTCTCCACTGAAGTATTGAAGGAAGGTCTTTTCTTCCAGTTTAGCCATGGCATTTGCTCATTATTTACTGGCCGTGCCCCTTCAGTGTTCAAACCGTCCGAAAACTTCGATTGTAACAGCTTCTTCTTCATCTACTACTACTTCTTCCCTTCTCTCTCTCTCCTTCCCCTCTTCTCTTCGGACCAAAGCGCGTCAGCTTTCATTCCTTTCGAGAAGGTTCCGAAAAATCGGACACAAAAGTACTTTCCTGCTCTCTCTCAGTTGTTTCTTTTAATTTTCGCGATTGTTCGCTTTTTGTTTAACTTTTATGTGTAAAGGTAGCTTAGAGATTACTTCATTGTAAAAAATTTAGGGATTTTGGATCCTTGATCTCTTTAAAGTAATTCTGAATCTTAGGCATATGTTATGTGAATTCATAGTAGAACAATCAAATTTAGTTCAATTATCAAAATGGTGTCACCTCTTCGGTAATTGATGTTTATGGATCTAGAAGGCTATTAACACCCTATAGTTTGCGATTGCGAAACCAATCGTTTAACATGAATCGCTCCTAGACTGACTTGTAATCGATCCTCTGGTCCTCCTGTTCCAGTTATAGTTCCTGAATTTGTTTTTGCCCCTAATGTCTCATCTGATTTCGAGGAAAAATATGGTCTTGTACTGGATAGGAACGCCACTTGATCGAAATCATCAGTTGGGTTCAAAATGGGAAAGTTACCTAGTGGTGAAACTTGCATGTAATGTTAGATTGATGGGCAGACTTACATACCCGAACGATCTGTTACGACCCAAACCAAATACGCCAAAAGTACCTAGGTGTTAGAGGTGCGGAAAGCTTAAGTCTTTACCTTATCAAAAAAAAAAAAATGTCTCAACCTTTAGGCTCCTAACATTCCACCACGCCTCCAAGGCCGACGTCCACAGTGGCCCACTTTTCACTCCGGTACCCCTATTTCCGCATTTTTTGTGAGCGGGCCTGGGATTTTTTTCGGTAACCCTAGTTTCTCTTTTTGAGCAAGCCCCAGGTCGCCCCTCTCATGACTTGAACCCGTGATGTGGGGTTGTCTTTGATAAAATGTTACGACCCAAACCAATACCAATACGCCAAAAGCACCTAGGTGATAGAGGTGCGGAAAGCTCAAGTCTTAACCTTTAGGATCCTAAAACGATCACTAGACCCAGGCTTTCCTTGTGTAGTTTTTAATGGTGAGTCAGCTCATGCATGATATCTTGAAGTTGTACGTAACATCTCTTGGTAGAGATGTGTTGTACACTCCCAATTGTCGCCTTTGATGTTGCTGTATGCTCTTGTGCCAAGTGGATATGTTCACCTACTGATTGTAGATTGACTAGTTATTTACATTCATGGGTGGGGGTATCTGGTTACTCAGTGCAGCAATAGCTACGGCGTTGGTCATGAGGTCCAATGTTGAGGCAGAGTATCACGCATTGGTATATAGCACATGTGAGATTGTCTGTTTGAGGACTCTCAGCAGAGATTGATGTTGCTGTTAAAGAATTGGTGAGATTTATCGCTTGCAATTGGGCAACAAGACTCATCACTTCGATCCTTTTTTGTATGTGAAGCCTAGCATATTATAGCTGATTTAACCATCCTAATTAAAAAGTTGGAAGAGAAAGAAAAAAGAAGCCTCCATACTGATAATGGGTGCTTGTTGACTTGGATATGCTCTACCAATATAGACGTGATTAGGAGCTTATGACATGGCTCCACAAAGAATAAAGGTATGGAGACGCATGGTAGTCTGCCGAAAACCATCATGACTTGAGCTAGATCTTAGTCATGACCTCCGCATTCACCTAAAAATAGATAAGACCAAATTTGCATTGAGGATCATTGTGATTCCTATCAAGTTCAGGGTTCTCTGGTATTATCTATGTAATGCCCACCCTCCTTTTTCCATGATAGGGGTGGAACTTCTATTTTTGGGTAAGTGTAATAATTGCTGCTGCCACTGCGTAAGCTTGTTTTTAATAAGATCAGTGACTCCAAAGTTACAAACCTTTTACTCAACAGCACAGAGCCTTTCCAACTTAGACAGGTAAGCTATCGCTGGAAATTACTATTCCTGCCAGGTGCAAAAAAAATTAACTTATCTTAAACCTAATCCTTATACAACTACCACATATTTTGAAAATGGGTAATCTTTTATTACATCTACATTGATAATTTACTGTTCAAAGTTAACTTGCATAATTGCTCTAGATATTGGCTGTTTGATGTTATCCACTTTACTATGGCTATATGAATCCTACTTCTTATGTTCTCTTAATCACCTTATTGCAAGCTTTGTTCATCAAATTGGTCACCTTTTGTTTCATTTTTATTTATTATTGGTTGCTGATTCCTCCTCCTTTAATTATTTTTCAGCAAGGGCAAAACTGCAGGACTCTGAAGCTAGTTTAGCCGCAGATGCTTTTACACAGTTCAAACATATACTTCTTCCAATTACAGATCGGAACCCTTATCTTTCCGAGGGAACAAGACAGGTGATCCTTGTAGCATGCTAGGATATTAATGGAATTGTTCATTAAGATTATTCTGTGCTTTGTCAATATAGATACATGGGCATCTGAAATATGAAGTTCATGTGTCATGTCTCAACTCATATCGTCGTATGAATTAATCTACAGTACGAGTCCACTAATTAACATGCATAAACAGTATACCATGATAGACAGCACACATGCAGGGGATTGGAACTTGGAACTTGGAACTTACCATTTGCTAGTCCCCACTCAAGAGTGGTATGTCAAAATGAGTTGGATCGGACGATCATCGCCTTCCGATATATTGCATTCCTTTTTATGGTTGGAAAAAAAATATGATGAATGGGCGAGAAATGTAACTTTATAATTTGGATGGTTGCAACTCTGGTCAGCTTTGAGTTCTTATGGGATATCATAAGTAGGACCACTGAACAGTGGGCTGTAGCACCGAGATCCTTCATATCCCCTCAAGATACTCATGGTATGGTTGCAGATCTGTTTTGAATATGGCCCATCAGATGTGTACCCTGGGATTTTGGGGTCAAGCAAGTCTGACTTTGAAGCCCAAACTCATACTTGACACTATGTCCCTGTTCTGATATTTTGTTTATATGTTATGGACGGAAATTACCATTTGTTTTACTCCGACTATGGATCTCCCCTTGTGACAGTGCTGCCTATCTTTGATGCTATTACATTTCAAACTTTCATTATCTTTGTACTTATTTATCTTCCGTTGGCAGGCTGCAGTAACCACTGCTGCTTTGGCAAAGAAGTACGGAGCAGACATCACAGTCGTGGGTATGCTTATCTTACCTCTGTTAGAGCTATTATTCACTCTTCCTGGTCTGGAAAGTGGAAACATAAGCTGTAGAGATACCTGGTGTTTTGGTCACAGACCCATTTGAGTGCAGGATTTCAAAGGATATAGAAACCTGATGTTTCTTGCAGTTATTGATGAGAATCTGAAAGAGTCGTTACCTGAGCATGACACCCAACTATCTACCATCCGCTGGCATCTTTCTGAAGGTTAGTCTGCCCTGTCAAGAGCTCACCTAAGAGGTAAGTATGGAAAAAAATTAAGTTTAGAGTCTCAGCCAAGTCATTATGCATGGAGACGATCGGACTGTGGTTGAATCGTGCCAACTTAGACTGGCTCCCATAAGTTCATGTTTTGACTTGAAAGAGAGTTGAATCATCAACTTGGGTTGACTTAGAATGACACTGACTGTTTCTGCTGCTATGACTTTGGTGAGACGCATGTATCGTTTGTCGGATGACCTGGACTAATTTGACCTGTATAAGTTTTGCCTTGGATAACTCATTCCTGTTTGGCCGAGTAGATGAATCGAGAAATGAGAATATCGGAGTTGGGTTGACTGATCAGGAGGGCCCGGACTATTGTAGATACATATTATGTTGACTTATCCTATAACTACTTGGGCCTTTTGTCTAATCACAGCTGTTCCATGACCTGCTCCGTTATATGACACTTGTACATCTTGGAAGATATAAATTGGTGTCATTCCAGATTCTAATACGCCTTGGATGATACATATTGGTGTTGTCCAAAATTTTAAACTAACTATGGTAACCAGACTCTTCGGCTCTGCTGCTATGGATGGCAAGAGGGTCCGCCAACTCTGCTGCAATGGATGGCAGAGGGTCTGCCATTTGGCTCTAGATTCGGGGGTTTCCGCTATGGTCGAATTCTGTTATTGCTAATATTGAACTGTCTTCTTTTGACTAGGTGGGTTCCAAGAATTCCGGTTGCTAGAGCGACTTGGAGAAGGGAAGAAGCCGACTGCCATCATAGGTGAGGTTGCCGACGACTTGAATTTGGATTTAGTAGTGATAAGCATGGAAGCCATCCACTCGAAGCATGTTGATGCAAACTTGTTAGCTGAATTCATCCCATGCCCTGTCTTGCTTCTACCACTCTAAGAGTAGCCGCCTGCAGCACGCACACATGCACAATAAGTGAATTTTTTTTTTTTGAGTACAATACTGGACTTTTTTGGGTGCTGGTTTTTTAAATCTCTGCGAGTTTCATGGTTTTGCTATATTAAATCCTGAATGAGATGATGATATATTCTTTTTTGTTTGTCTATTGAGCAATCAGTATGGGAAGAGGTTTTATCACTCTGCCATGGTCATGGTTCCTGTGAGACCATTATGACCCTATAGACGAGGTCTATCCCTGTTTAGTTGAGATAACTTCTCACTGGAAAAAAAAGGGGGAGTTTTTCCCTCTTCACATCTTGTTAAATTCTAAATGGCATCCATTTATGTCGGCAACATAAATCTTATTTCTCCATTTTGACTCTATTTAGAGATATATCTTCTTGTGACAATTCATTTTTTTACTATCTCAATCAATGTATATCGAAACCAAAGTGCACCTTCTCACTGGTTCCTTTATTGGTTTTCATTTTACCTGTCCAAAAAAATTGTTTATTTTTACAAGTATAGTAAAACAAAGTTTTTTAAAAGCTGTGATCAGGCAAATTTTGATTTTCATTCCACTTTGTAATGATCAAGTATTTTATCTATACTACTAAACGGATCATGATTTAGATCATTAAATCTACAAGGACAAAATTGATATTATTGGAGGAGGATTTCTCGACCTCCTGTTAGTTGTGTTGTACTTCCTTTTTTTATCTGTATAATTTCACCTTATCAAAAAAAAAATAAAATAAAGTGTCTCCTGCACAAGAAAGCTGCCATGGTTTTTTGAGATTCATGGCAAGTCTCATTTTCTATCACCCAATCAGGCACTGCAAGAAGATCCCTGACAAAAACCCAAGAGATCAAATATCTTGAATGTGTTCTTGTCTTGATCAGCCAAGAGGGCATAAGTGGAGGAATTGTTCTATTCTATGCTGGTGTGGATGTTGCATTTAAATGCTGCAACCAGAGCAAGAATCTTAAACCAGGACCTCCTTTAGTTACACTGATGTCCCAACCCAGAATAGTGAACTTGTTTCCAGTGTTTGAGAATTTCTGTAGGTGAAGGCTGGCAACACGAAGACCAATGCACTGGATTAAGCATAACAGTTAGAAGCTAACCAGTTTACCTGCAGCTTCACTCCCATGCTTCATGGTATTCCTCTTACCTCAAAGTTACCATTGCTTAAGAATGGTTTTGGAGAGTTTGAAGTAGTGTTAGCAGTTTATATTGACATATGCAGCGGCCCTTGTGCCAATTGGGTAAAGTTCCATTAAGGTTCCGGCATTTTGTGTGCCATGGGAGTTGGGAGCAAGAGATGCAAAAGCATGTTAATTCATGTTTGTTATAACCATGGTTTTAAAAACGGCCATTTTAACGGATTCAGACCTCCCCTGTTACGTTATGTACCATTTTAACTCAGAAAACAGCGGCTGTTATTTTCCATTATTTTTCTGTTATAACAAAAATAACAGTTATTTTCTGAAAAATTTTGTTAAAAAAAAGTCTGTTATTTTCCGTTATAAAGGTTATTGAATTTTTTTGAATTTTGGCGCTGTTATTTTCCATATTTCCGTTTTGCCGTGCGTTACAATAAAAACGGCATCGCCCCAGTCTGTTATACCGTACGGCCCCTTTTCAACCATGGTTATAACTTAAATAAGGTTAAAAAGGGGCTGTTATAACACCTTGATGGTTGGAGGTGCTGTAACCATGGTTTTAAAAACGGCCGTTTAAACGGTAACGCCCCAAGCACGTTTCCATTAAAACCGTTTGAACATGTTTTATCGGTTTTGAATAAAACGGCAGTTTTTTTGTTTTAACGCCCGTTAAAATCGTTTAAACAGCCATTTAATTCTGAAAAAATTTGTGAAAAAAATAGCTGTTAAATCCGTTTAATTCTGTTAAATTTCGTTTTCTTTTTTATTTCAAAATTTGAATTTTAGTGCCATTTTTTCCGTTAAAACTGTTAAAATCCGTTAAATTCCTCTTTTTTTCATTTTTTTCCCCTGGCTGTTTCAATCCGTTTTAATGCCTGTTTAAACGGCAACGTCCCCAGTCCGTTTAACCGTTAAAACGGCCTCCTTTAAACCTTGGCTGTAACACGAGGTAGTGGGGATTTAATTAATCTCTCTTTGTTTCTTTTATGTTTTGGGTATTTTAGCAACACCCCCTGGAAATTTGAAATTAATTTGTAGTACCCCCGTATACTTTCAAACTTTAGGATTACCCCCCTTGACCTAGTTTAATGGTGGTTGAGTTATGTTAAAACGGACTTGAATCCATAGTTCAAAGTCTCGGCCGATCCCGGTCTGGATTGGGATCGGAGCCCACCGATCCAATCCAAACCATGTCTGTCTCACCGAGTTCTCTGTTTTTGAAGGATTTTCACATCGTCTCGGGGCAAGTTTGCCGATCCGACCAATCCAGCCTCCGATCCTGAGACTTTGAACTATGCTTGAATCGCACGCGCTTAGCATTGTACGTGTAATATTATGATCCTTTCATGGGTGCATTAACAAGAGCATGATGCTTGTCATGTTTTAACATTAGTCCAATGATGATTAAACTAGGTCAAGGGGCGAAATCCAATAGTTTGAAAGTATAAGGGGGTATTACAAATTACTTTCAAATATCAGGGGGGTGTTGCTAAAATACCCTTTATTTTTTCCATTAATAAGTTGGCTCTCACAGAGATGATTTTGGGCTTTTAAGTAGTTAATTGTAAATTACAAAAAAAAAGTAGTTAATTGTAATATTCCATTCTAGGCAACCTTAATTACAAAGAGCTGGGCCTTTTATTAATTATTGTGGGCTAGTTTTGGGCCTACTATAACAATGCTTGGGCTTTTGTTAAATATCCTGTGTGGGTTATTGCTTACATGGTTAGTATTGTTCTTTGATGATTTAATCAAGTGGCCCGGCGTGAAATTATGTGTACACACACACACACACACACAACAACCCCCCCCCCCCCCAACTGTCTTAAATTGTTCCAAACGAAGCTTAGCATGACTGAAGGTCTATTCCAATAATTGCACAAACACCAACAAAATCATGGTTTAAAATAACGCTGTTTTAACGAAAATAATGGCCGTTAAAACAGTAACGCCCAAAGCCCGTTACGGTATAAACCGACGCTTAGAAAATAACGGCCGTTGTATTTTCGTTTTGAAATTTTGAATTTCAGCGATTTTGTCCTTTTTTTCCCATTTTTGCACCTGTCCTCAACAATTCGCTTTTAACGGTCGTTAACGGAAAAAAAAAGTCATGCCCCAGTCCGTTATAACTTCCTCTTTTGAACCTTGAACAAAAGTTTTCACTTGCATTAGATAGTGTTTAAATTGTAGCCAAACACTCGTATCCAATTAGTTATCATCATGGTCTGGCCTCCAAAAGAATCTTTCTGCTTGCCTATCAAAAGAAATAAAAAGAAAAGGAAACAATTTTTTCGCTCTCTGTTATCTAAAATTTGAAAAAGAATTCTGTATCAAAATTTTGATACAGAACAAGTGGCACACACCTTGGTGGACCTACAACTCAAAAATCAGTGCGATGGGTTTTCTAACCATTGGATTTGAGCACTTTTTAATCACGGGCTTGGGAACCAACCCATAGGCTTGATCTCATGATGAAAAGGTGCTCTAATGCAACGGCTAGAAATCAACACTCACGGTGATTTTTGGTGTGTAGGTCCACCAAGGTGTGGGCCAAACATTTATTGGGCCACTGAACCCGAAAGAGTGAAGTATGGCAATTTGAGGGACTTGTCTGTATCATAGACCGGTGCTCTCTTTCTAGCAGACTACGATTATACCGTTGGGTAGTGAAGGGGGCAAACGGAAAGAAAGTAGGAAAGCATCTGAGACTCCGAGTTTATGATTTGTAATTGTCTAACGTACGGACATATCTTATTGTTGCCAAGCTCCCTGAACCATCTCCATTACTACTTCATGCCTCCACAGTACTACGCACTTGAACACCCAATCACAATACCTGCCTGCTCTCTCTCTCTTGGGGCATACCTGCTACCACCTTTCGCTGCTAAAATGGAAGCAGTTTCACCTTTGGGAAACTAGTTTTGACGGATTCTTTAAATTTAAGACAGCTCCTTTTTGCAGCACCATGACCGAATCTAATGGTTTCTCAGCGAATTCAATGCCACCATATCTACCTCCCAGAGAGAGAGAGAGAGAGAGAGAGAGAGAGAGAGAGAGAGAGAGAGAGAGAGAGAGAGAGAGAGAGAGAGAGAGAGAGAGAGAGAGAGAGAGAGAGAGAGAGAGAGAGAGAGAGAGAGAGAGAGAGAGAGAGAGAGAGAGAGAGAGAGAGAGAGAGAGAGAGAGAGAGAGAGAGAGAGAGAGAGAGAGAGAGAGAGAGAGAGAGAGAGAGAGAGAGAGAGAGAGAGAGAGAGAGAGAGAGAGAGAGAGAGAGAGAGAGAGAGAGAGAGAGAGAGAGAGAGAGAGAGAGAGAATGTTTTGGTACTGTTTGGGGATTATGGAAGTGGCTCTAGGATCTGTAGGCAATGGAAGGGCTTTCAAGTGTACCCAACGTGTATTGGAGGACGAGGAGGATAAAATGAAAGGTGGGTTCCTCTTACATGATCGTCCTCATCATGTGATCCTGGTTTGAACGGCTATCCTTTCTTTAGGATTTTGCCCAGAAGAGCTCCCTTCCTGAATTTCCAAAAACAAGTTTGGTGTAAAACTACACCAAAAGCTCGATGTTTTATTTGCCATTTCATCGTTTTGTGTTTTTTCTGGTTTGGACTTGACTATCCTATCTTCTGTGGGGTGTTGGATGAACAAGTGTGAAATCATGTATGGAATTCAATACGGTTAGTAATATGGTTAATGAATCTATCAACATTATTTTTCTTTTTTTTCACCTATCTTTACTCTGGATTGGCTACCTCAGCCTCCACGTGGCCAGAAAAACTCCACGTGTGCAGTGGAGCAATTTGGAGGGACTCTCCAAAACCTTACCCCTTTGTGATCAGGGGTGTTAATGGACCAGGTTTGGGCTGGGCTAGCTCAGCCTGAGCCTAGCACAAGATACTTGTTGCTATCCCCATTACACCTCGAACATTTTTACGCCAATCCCGGCCTGTTAATATATAACAGCCAGGCCATTTAGTTTCCAGCCCGGCCTGAGGTTATTTTCACAAATTTAAGCCCAGAAACGGCCCATTTATTTAAACAGGCCTTCAGATCATACCCAGGCCTGGATCATTGTGCCCATCAGTGCAGCCAGAGCCCATTAGGTCGGGTCTAAAAGCCATTGGGTCATACAAGCCCATTGGACTATACCGGCCCATTAGCAACCGATTTGTGATTCAGGTTTAGCCTTTTGCCTGTCTTTCTTTAAAGCTTTTCAAGAATTGAGAAATAGCATTATGTAAATATAGGCTGCACATTTTATATATACTTCACACTTCGACCGTGATGTCCACAAATCCAACAGCTAGAAATCATTAATCAGGCTGATTTTTGGAGTGCTTGTACACCAAGGGGTGGGGAAGACTTTCATGGGGTCATTGGGCAGGAAACAGTGTTCCACTGGCATTTTTTTTTTGGGGGGTGGGGGGGGATCTGGGGAAGAGTAATTCCAAGCTTGTCTCCCACAGACGGCAATCCTTAAATCGTCACCGTTGGATATTAAATACTTGAGATGTGCATCAATTAAAATTTCATATGTAAAATAGTCACAGCCCAAAATTAAAATAGTCATTTGATCTATCAAGTTCCTTTGGATGGTAGAAAGAGATGGTGAATGGCCCAAAAGATGTATGATCGTTAAATTGGGTAAAAAAAAAATGGTCAAGGGAATTTCTTACATACGCTCCATGTTCTCTTTGTAATTTGATATGCCCCTCACAACTTGAAAAAGGCTGACTTACCACCATGACCTGGTCTACTACTGCCAATGACCCAAATTGACTCATTTGTTTCTTCATTGACCATTTTCTTCAACTTTAGATTATTAGAACATTTGGATTTGTGCCGAAACCTTAACATCAAATCAAATGACAGTGGTAGTCAGCCGGCCACGAGACTCTGGTTAGTGGGCTTAAATGACAGCGGTGAGTAACAAAAATCGTGCTTTCACAAACCACAAAGTGTGAGGTAGGCCTTGTGACATTGTATGTCAGAGATCGACACAAAAAGTTTTATAACATTTATATGCAAAAATAATTTCTAGAAAATTTATTCAGGACAACCCTACAAAGCCCCAATTTTATAGTATGTATAAATTGTACCAAATTTGGTACAATCATGCACAAATTATTAGTGATGGCTGGATATAATTGAAGGTGAAGAATTAAGAGGCTTGAAATCAACTTTAAAATAGTTAGTATTCGAACTGTTTTGAACAAAAATAATTAATACATTAAAAGAGGCTGTTTTGGGAAACCGACGTAAAATAAGAAACCCCCTAAATATCATATCGGGTTGGACTCCAGGGACCCCCATTTTTTAACCCCACCATGGCGTACCCACGTATAATATGAATCAATGGCCGATTTTTGGTGAGGATGATCTCTATGGTGAGGAAATCATCCACACAAAAATTCAAATCATTCTGATATTCATAGACTGGTTTAGAAGTTGAAGAATTATATATGAACCGTCGATTTTTTTATTGTCATACTTGAAAACCACATTTGTCGGGGTTAGAAATTTCAGAATGGGCTGATTTTTTTTGTAGGGGTGATCTATATGATAAGGAGATCATCCTCACCAAAAATCAGCCATTGATTCATCTTATATGTGGGTACACCAAAGTGGGGGTCAAAAATGGGGTCCGACCCAGATCATAAACCCCAAAATATATCGCCCTTTAATTTTCGAAACCAAAAGTGAGTTTTGTTGCCCATGACCCATGTTGTGTTTTTTTAACTATTTTGGTTTTAAAACCTTGAAAAGTGGTAGACAAGTTTGGGAAACCTCGAGAGTTGCTTATATTAGTAGACCTAAGAACTATTAGGTAGTTCCAACACTATTATACTTATACTACTACACGTACGTATGTGTTTTTTTACCATTTAATTTTGAACTACGAATCAAGGTTTAAAAGTGGCCCTTATAACTGTATAACGGACTGTGGGCGTTACCGTTATAATGGATTGTAACACACGGCAAAAATGAAAAAATAACGGCCCTAAAATAATGGACGTTCGTCTAACAATTTTTTTTTCAGAAAATAATGGTCATTATTTTTGTTATAACGGAAAATAACAGCCGTTGATTTTTTGAGTGTTAAAACGGTAAATAACATAACAGGGGAGGTCCGAATCCATTATAACGGCAGTTATTTCGTTATAAGCTCCATTTTTCAAAGGGAACTCATATTTGCACACCCCATTTCTTATCCCGGTGGACTCCTAGTCGGGGCACACCTCAAAAAAAAAAATCTATCTAAAACTTCGCTGACCGGTGACCACATTGACCGGTCACAAAATGAGCCACGTGACACATTATTAGAGGACACTGAACATATAGATGTTTGGCCAATCTCTAGGTGGACCTACAAACCCGTATTCAATTTGATTAGTGATTTCCAAGTGTTGAATGGAGCCATTTTCATGGGTTGAGTTAATTCCGTGGGAATTTGAGCATTATCAACCATTATTTGGAGTACAAGATTGAAAGGTTTGAAATCACTAATCAAGCGGATTATTTGTTTTAAGGTCCATCTAGGGATTAGCCGAACATCCATACGGTCAGTGTCCTCTAAAATTATGTCACGTGGCTCATTTTGTAGAATTTTTGAACAATTTTTTTATTCTTTCTTTTCTTTATAGAAATCATATTAAACACAAATTCTTCAGTGGCCAAAATTTATGGTTCCACGAAATGCTAACTCTGATTAAATTCGTAAAATCATACAAAAGGGGTGTCTTACTGCGTTTAAATCACTTTCTTGCGTGAGAGACAAGTAGACCAACTTCAATGTATTCTTCCTTCTTATTCTTTCAGCCAAAATCAAATCTTATTGGATGTATCCCGCTAGAATTGCGGGAGCAAATAATTTTTTCTTGAACAAAACCAAAATATATTGGTTCTGTCAACAGATGGGGTTCAAATTGGGCTGGGCCAAGATTCAGAACCAATCCAATAGTAAGCTCACTCGATCCAGGCGCAACAAGGCCGTTCTCAGGGATATTAAATCAGATCAGGGAGCGCCACCCAATTTTTATCCCGTCTAATCTATAAACATGTCAATTTTGATGTGCTTTGTGCTAAAGAGGTCGTGTAGGATTTGAGTGGTTGTCTTGTTTTTGGTTTGCGCTCTTGTTATACCTTTTGTCTTTCTGTTCGGTTTCCCTGGTTACTGTTCGGCCTTTTGATGGTCTTTTTAATAAAGTTTATACTTATCAAAAAATAAAAAAGTTCGATGTAGGAGATCAACCTACACTGTCAATTCAAATAACAAATAAGAAATTTTTTTCTCGACCATAGTTAGCAATTTGATGTGTGGCAAAAATACAGTACGGGAAATGCTCGAGTGCAATTTGGGTTTATCATTTAAAAAAGCATAAAATTTTTGGGAAAGTAATTTAAAAATAAAATAAAATGGAAAAGTAAGATATTGACAATTTTGTCTTGTAAAATGATTTTTCATGTTTAAAACTGACTATTCTGAGAATAATTCGAAAAACGTTTATAAATTATACGAGAATATATAATTCTATCATGCTAAAAAATGCATGAATTTTTTCAAATCCATGAATAGAATGTTGTTCGTTTTGTTTTTTTGTTGTACTAATTCGCAAATAACTCAAGAATTTACTATGTTCTCAACACATATTTCATTGGTATGATACATTAATCCTTCTTCGTCCCACAAAATTGTGGCTTGGAAACCACCAGCGATGGAATTCTGAAGCTTAATTCGGATGCATCTTGGTCCCCAGTCTTGGAGATAGCTGGGTTGGGTTTCACCTTACATACGTGATTCATCAGGACAATGTCTTTTGGCAGGTGGTATCAAATCAAGATTAAAATCTACAGAAGAAGCAGAAGTGCGAGTGGTGAAGTGGAGCCTTCAGATGGCTGCTCAATTTTGCAGTTCAGGAATGTTGGTGTGGAGCTAGATGCCCAAATGTTGTATCTGCACTGCGGGATGGATCATCCTCGCCTGGGAAGACTTCTATTGCTCTTGCTGTAGATATTTTGCACATGGTGTCTCTTTTTTCTTTATTATGAATTGTATATTCTCCTCAAGCTACTAACAGTGCAGCTCATAAGTACCATTGCTGAACAGGCTTCTCTTTTTTTGTTTCCTTCTATGCGGACATCGATTGTAGCCCATGAGGGCAATGTCGACCATGGGTAGTTGATAGTTTGTTTTGTTGGTGCTCTGATGTTGCCTTTTTTTTTATAATGAAATGGTATGATTACAAATAAAAAGAGCTGATTGTAAGATCATACACTTGGTGCATGTTAAACAACCGTACCAACTTAGTGGGAATATACTCCGGTGGAGACTTGAACCCGCGACCTTTCAGGTTTTAAGGCTCTGATACCATGTTAAACAATCATTTACCCCAAAAGGTCAATTTGTTGGGTAAAGAGGACGAAACAATAGTCCCCAGAGGATGTGATGCCCAGGAGGTCCCGTGTTCAAACCGGTTTAATTATAGAATATATATATTCATCGATCAATTAAGCAGTTTGAATCAAAAGGCATGAACAAATGACTGATCAATAAAATCGTCCTGATCAAAGAATTTGAACACCGATTGTGTAAAAACGGTTTATACAAAAAACTTGTCTTTACAAGATTTATTCTAAATAATAATATGAACTAAAGTCACCCCTTGTCTACATGATCATTATTATCCTAAAAGATCAAAATCTTACAAGATTTGAATGATCTTTTTGTGAAGATCAAGAGGGAAAACTCACTATGTGAAGCAGCATGGATTTTCTTTCCATCGATCATCATCACCATCAAGAACGTTGTTGTTTGTGCACCATTATTTCCTGGATAACAAGTCTTCTAGCTCTATTGATAGTGAGAAAACACAAGTAAACATGCTCTTCCAGCTCTTCTAGCTGTTCCAAAAAGCAAGACTCATGGTTCTGAAACTCATTCACTACCTCCTTCAACATCTGCCTCTTCTGACTCCTCAAACACAACCCAGCAATGGCCTTACTGTGCTCTATCTCATTATGTAACCTAACCACAAGCCGACTCATTGTGTCAAAATCCTTGTTTAGTATATACACACCCTTTGCCGCGGCATCAAGCTGTGCACCAAACCTCATAAGCGTGCTTGTCTTAAGACCCACTCGAGCAGACTTTATCCTCCTCTTTAAAAAAGCTAATGGAAAAGTGACTAGTCCCGGTGCAGCCACAATGCCCACCATACTATGAATCGCAAGGACTAATGTCACTATTGCAAGCGCACCACAAGTGAGTATTAGGCTTACCCCTAAAGCCTTCTTGCATAAACCGATCAGTTTCGCTCTCCTTACAATCTTTTTATGTTTCAACGTTAATCGATCGAGCATCAACCGATAACGATCGTGAATTATACTGAATTGAAACGGGCTAGAGCTGGAAAGCGGGTTATCGAGCTTTGTAAATGAAGCAAGCTCGTTGAACATGGAGCGACGACATTGATCGTCGGCGTGATTGTTGACATTGGATACCCTTTTACTTAGGTTGATGACCCTTTGAATGATACAATGATTTGCGCGTGTTTGATCAATGCTTTGGAGGAGGAATCCACATATCTTACAAGCTTCTAAGCTGCCTTCGAAATAGTCCATGAGTAGCTGATGGACATCAGAGTTATCGATCATATCGATCAGAATCTCTTGCGGAGGTTCGAGTAGGAAGTCAGAGAGATGCGTGTAGGAAGGAAAAGGAGATAAGGAAGAAGAGAGTACTCTCTCTTCGCTTGTTCTTCTTAGCTGCTCTTGAACTTTGCTCCATATTTCTGTATACGAATTTGTTCTAAAGGTTTCCATGTATTCCGCGTTAACGCTTAACCTGTTCTGCATAACGTGTGACCTTGAAGATCCTCCACCTAAGAAAGTCAAACCCATATCAGAAATCAAAGGAGAAGACGAGTTCATGTGATCAAAAACTGTAAAACTTCTCTTCTATCTCTGTGATCTACTCTCGTAAGACCCACAAAACAAATGTTTCAAAAATCCCAAAATCAGGCTTCTTCACCTCTTAAACCACAAATATTTCTCTGTAAATATCTATCCTCATAAAATTTTAAAAAAAAAACTAATCAAGAAGGTTAAACCAATAAACAACGAGAAAGATCAATGACTATCATGGGCTCAAAACCCATGAAAAAAGAAAACCCAGGTAGCTGGCAAATTAAAAATATATATATATGGAGAACCCCAAGAAGGCTTTAACCGACTCACCTGTCTTTGTAGAAAGAGATTTCGACCTGGGCCACAATATGAACCTTCTAATCTGAGACATGAAAAGGCAAAATAAAAAAAGAAGATCAAATATTAGAGAAAGAACGAAGTTTTTAACTGTTCAACGAAAAAAAAATGGAGTTGTTTTTTCTCACATTCAGAGAGAATTTAAGAAGAAGAAATATGTCATCACCGCCTCACCTGGTTATGGTGTTTGGTACACGATACCTTGACAGCTGGTTTCGTTCAGAAGGGCTAGCTTGTTGTAGGGGCAAGTGAAGAAAGTTTATCGTCAACCCACTCTCTCTTTCTCTCTCTCTCTAAATTGATTTATATTTATAAGTCCCTAGTACTCATTATTGATAACGGTCCAAAACTGGTCAGTTACGTTGAAGTTTCCTCTTGCTTTCATTCCTTACCAAGTAAAATTTCTGCGGACCATAAGTTTGGTCTACAAGTGATCAAGTTGTACACTTGGCAGATGAGTAGTGAGTGTGGGGCTCATTTTTGTGAGTCCCAGCCTTCCAGGTAAGATATTTGGTAGGACCAATTAAATGATGAGCCTTGTTTCTTCCGTTTAGGGCACGACTATGAAAGGATATAATAGGCTGTAGCTGCAGTCGATAAAAAATTTTATCCGGGAGTCCAGGCAGTCTTGAACCATCCCTAGTTGGACCTGCATGCCAAAAATCAGCCTGATTGGTGATTTCTGACCGTTGATTTGTAACAGTCTACAAGATTTAGACCTTAAAATGTTGGTGGGATTCAAACTATGGAGTATGGACGTGCTGTTATATGCTCACGGGAAATCTGATATGGGAAATGTTTTCAAATCCACATGATCTTCTTGTTTAAGATGGTTTGCTGTTGGTCCCTAGCTTAGTGTTATTGATCGAATGGTACAACTCGATAGATCACATTTGTATGGAGGTCCCCACATAGTACTTTGGTGAGAGAGTTTCACTCTAGGTCATTTATATGGTCTGATATTTACAAGGATCTTAATTTTTACGCATGCATCCAAGTAGCCTTCGTGTGGTAGATTTAAAAAAAAAAAATCATAAAATGGTCGGCCAAGATTTTTCCAGCTCCAGTCCAAAAGTGACACATCATATCGTGACACGTGGTTTCCTAATAATGGAAACTTTCCATTGCTTTGGTAAGCAATAATGGAAACTGCTTCTAAAAGTTTTCCAAACAAACTTTCCATGATAGTCTTAGCAACTTAGCATCCATTGCAAGCGGCCGGCAACCCAGGATTGTCCTAAAAAATAACCTTAAAGACCGAACCTTCTTTTTCCGACATGGTGAAAAATCTATGATACAGAATTCTCTCTCAAAATTTTGATGTAGAAGTCCCTCATATTGACATGTGGTTCGCTCTTTCGGGCCCGCTGACCTTGTGAATGAATGTTTGGCGAACACCTTGGTGGTCTTCTACACCAAAAAGATCAGCATGTTTGGCGATTTTTATCTGTTGGATTTTAGTACTTTTTCATCTGGGCTTGGAACTAATCCATTGGTCAGTTCATGAAGCCCATAATGAAAAAATGCTCAATTTGAGTGGCTAGAAATCACTAATCATGCTGATTTTTGTTGTAGAGGTCTACAAAGAAGTGGCCCAAGCATTCAAGGAATAGTGGGCTCAAAAGAGTGCCACACGTGGCAAATTTGATACAGAGCTTTGTATCAAAGAACGTCGCTGGAATTCATTGACCATCCCGAAAACAAAATATGGGGAAATTTTCGAGCAATGTATCAAATTTGACTAGTCTTCTCAGCACTTCCACAGAGAGGCGTGGATTATGAGCGGGCTGTCCCGATGCAAGTTGAGACCTAAGGCAAAAACTCCATATAAGGGATTTTTTATATTTAATTTATTAATATATATGTGGTATTAATTAAAAAATTTCTCTCTATATAGTAGAAAATATTATTTAACAACTATGCATGATAATCAAAAGCTACGGACAAAATTTAGATGTAGAGGACTCCCGTACGTAGTCCCGTTGCAGTCCATGCATAGGACTCTAGCAGCCCTTCATATATAGATCATTTTTGGCCTCATGACTGCGTGGATGTTCAGCCCACCAATTGGTGGATAAGCACACTAAAAATCAATAATTTTTAGCCATTGGATTTACTACCCAAAAAACATGCTTGAATCCAATGGCTAAAATCAATCCTCAAAAGTACTCAAATCTATGACTAGAGATAACCAACCAGGTTGATTTTTGGTTTGTACATCCAACAAGCTAAACATCCATGTGGTTAGTGGGCTGGGGGCCTACGGTCCTTACTGGCCATGTGGTAGAGACGGCCCTTATTATGAGAATGCAATGGTGGTTGTGCTTGGGCAAAAAAATGAATCTAGTGAATGCCAACTCAGCACTTACAACCATTGTCGGATTCTTGAAATCCTATTTTTTAGTTTTTTTTTCATACCGTGAGTATCCGGGCCTCATAGAGCATCGGAGTAATGCAATAGATCAGATTGACCAGAGATCCGATCTGAAAAACCGGGTCCAAAACCTTATTTTTCATTATTGGATCGGTAATGGATCAATGGTCGATCCGATCTCTTATATATCAGATTGGTATATATATATTTTCCTTATTGATCAGTAATGGATCACTCACACCCGATTTTGGCAAATGGTTAGTCGGGGATTGCTGTGGGCACGGGCCACCCACTAGTTATATATACAGGGTGAGTGTTGGTGTGGTTAGGCCCATCAAGTGGTGGTCCAAACATTCACGGATCGGTAGGCCCGAAAGATTGTGTTCGGTGGCGCATTTTTATGCGCTCCACAGCTGCACAGGGAAAGTGCTCCACGAGTAAATTTGTTCGTGATCAGAGTCTCTGTACACCAGATTATTGTGGAAAAAATTGCTCTATTTGTTGCTTGACGTCGGGTGGTGGTGCAATGTTAGTTGATATGTTAGAGATTCTCTTTTGCAAGAAACTGACTTCTTCTTTAATGTCCCATGAGGATAGGGATGTGGGGTGACGGAGAGTGTTGAACAAGCATCACCGTTATGATTCCTACCACGTGTCCCTAAAAATATGACTAGGTGAGTATATCTTATCACTTCACGTGGGAAATGTTTTTTGCCGATTGTCCGTCTCGTTATAGCATTGTGGGGTCACATATTAAAACATGCCATGTGGCCTACTCTTCCAGACCCGCTGATCCTGAATTTTTTGACCAAGCTCTTAATGGATCCACACAATTAAGAAAGAGTGATTGGTGATTTCTAGTAGTTAGAATCGAGCATTTTTCAAAGTGTGATTCTAGCCGTTGGATTCTAGTATTGTTTTTGGGAATACAGATCCAACAGCTATAAGTCACCAATCAGGCTGATTTTTTGTGTTTGGGACCACCAAGGGATGGACCAAAACATTCAGCAGTTGGTGGACCGAAAAGAGTGTGTAACGTATCGCGTTGTGACGCGAACCATAATGCTACAACCAGTGCGATCCTGAGCAAAAAAATTCTCTAAAGGCTTTTGCGCACAGAAATAGTGCGTGCACGGATTGATATATGATGATCAGATAATGCTTCTCTCTCTAACTTGAATGCATCACACGTCACACGTCACACGTCTTAACCTTCTCTCTCTCTCTCTCTCTCTCTCTCTCTAGTGATGCACGTTACACGTGGCCAAATTTGGCCTAAGTCTGTAAATCGGATGGGTAGACGTAACCCGCTGGATCAGACATGATTCGAAGTATGCAAAATTGGATCCGATATTGGATTATATCGTCTGCATAGTTGCATAGGCTTGGTTCAGATAACTCCAATCTTTTTTATCATCAAGTGGTGGGTCCCATTCATCTGCATCTTCTTGTTCTAACTTTTTAAGATTAATCAATGGTTATGCGTTAAGAAGTTAGATCCTGTACTCCAGGGTGTTGGGTAATTAACTTGCCAAATTCAAACGTTTCCTGGTTGGCCACATACCCCGTGTTTTAAGGATTAAAAACACTTGAATTTAGATCCTGTGACTTAGGTAACTAACTCACCCAACTCTTACGTCTCGTGACTTACCAAATAAAACTGGGAGTTTAGAGAGGACTATGTGTGGCCAACAACAAACGAGTAAAACTTGTGTCACAAGATGTTGTGACGGAAGCCGGTCACAGCACTCAATACGAGCCACGTGGCATATGATCAGAGGGCGCTGACCGTATGAATGTTTGTCCAGTCCCTCGGTGGACCTACAAACCAAAAATCAGCCTCATTAGTTTTTTACAACCTTTGGAATTTTGCAACCAAATAACGCTCAATAATGCTCAAATTTCTACCGTTAAAATCAACCTATGAAAATAACTTCTACTGAATCGGTTAGAGATCACTAATCAGGCTGATGTTTTGTGTACCAGTCCGAGGGACTGGCCAACATCCATACGGCCATCGTCCTCTAATAGTATGCCACGTGGCTCGTATTGTGTATGACCGGCTTCCGTCACAACATCTTGTGACACAAGTTTTACTCACAACAAAAAGCCGAGAGTAGTAGATCTCGACTCAAAACAAATATAAGTACTCAAGGTCAAGGGTGTTGGATAACTGTCAGTGCAAGAATCCGTACGCGTTTGAGTCCGACCTTGGGAATTGCCTTAGGTTGGACCTAGGGATAAGTGTCAGATAAGACCTTAGGATCAACGTCATGTGGGACCTGTGGGTTCGTGTCAGTTAGGATCTTGAGATCCACATAGTAGGACCTTGGGATTGTGCACCACCTCTGAGGACTCTGACCTGAGGAGCAAACCCAACTTCTATCACACGAAATTGTAAATCACACAATCACAAGCCAATGTGTTCTCGGCACGTACAAAAGTGCTTTTTGCAACGTACCCTGTGCTTTTGCTTTTAGGTGTACGTGCCGAGAACTCATTGGCTGTGATTGTGTGATTTGCAATTCGATTGTGACAGAAGTTTTACTCCTGACCTGAGTAAGACTTTGATGACAGGGTAAATAGAAGCTACGCGGCGTATTATTAGAGGACTCTGACCGTATGGATGTTTTTCCAATCCCTGTATGGACCTACAAACAAAACCTCAGCTTGATTCGCTATGCCAAACCTTTGGATCTTTGTACCTCAAATAAAGGTCAATAATGCTCAAATTTTCCACGGTTAAAATAAACCCATGAAAACAATTCCAATCCAACGCCTAGAAATCACTAATCGGGCTGATTTTTGGTTTGTAGGTCTACCTAATGATTGGCCAAACATCCATATGGTCAGAGTACTCTAAGAGTGTTCCACGTGGCTCATATTGTGCCCGGCCCTGTCATCAAAGTTTTATTCCGCCTAGATCATATTCTTGGGATAACTATACCACAGTACCCACTGCACATGCATGAAAGCAAATGAATTGAGAGTTGGGAAAACGAAAGAAACACAAGTAAGATCGGTTTATACGTGGTTCATTATCAACACATCAACTATGTCTATAAGCTCAACGAGCCAACATTCCACTAATAGTTTTGTTATATATTTGCATTTGTTAAGTATAAATGTCAAGAGGTCAAAAGACCTTAGAGTCATGCTTAGATGAAGAAGAGGTTGAGAGAGCCTTGTAGTCTCGCCTAAGTAAAAAGGAAGCTGAGAGAACCTTGAAGTCTTGTTTGGCGGAAGAGGTTGGGAGGACCTTAAAATCTCACCTAGGTATAGTGGTCGAGAGGAACTTGAAGTCTCGCCTAGCTGAAGACGTCAAGAGGACCTTGAGGTCTTGCCTAGTTGAAGATGTTGGTAAGAATTTGTAGTCTACCGTGCATCAGGTATGTATTAGGACCTTAATTGGGCCTCAAGCCGTTATTCCTCCCGAAAAGATATCTTGTGAGTAGACAAATTTTAGCCTTTATACCACGATCAACATCATAACCTGCACCCCTACCACACCCTTAGGGAGCGACAATATTGACCCCCCAACAATCCCCCATCAAGAATGCACTTCCTACGACTCGATCCCATGACTTAATCTCATAAAACAAGATGATCTTTTTAAGATTTACTAAAATTTTCTAAAAGATTTTGAATGTTAAAAAACTATTTGAAACAAACTTCTCTAAGCCGAATGACATAGCTTAGAATGATATCTTTTTCTCTTAAAAGGAGGAGATATTTATAGGTGAAATATAAGCTTTTGAAAATTTGGGAATAAAAGATTAGGTTAGTTTAGTCATTAGAGAGTAAAAGCGTAAAAAAAAAATTTGTCCTACATAAACGTCTTGGAAAGTTTTATAATTTATTGAGTAAAAATTTGATAATCTAAACTGTTGAATTGTTGTAAAAGAGTTAAGTAAGAAGAATAAATAAAAAATGTTATAGATAAAAAACAAAAATAAAAGAATTGATAAGTTGGATTGATAGACTTGAATAGTATTATCAAAGTTATGCCATGATGTATAAACATTTATGCATATACTCACATTAAAGATTCAATGTATATCTCGAGGTTCGATCAATCATTGATAAAATATTTATTTTAAGTCTAAAATTTAATAAGAATAAAATAATTTTATTAAATTGTTAAAGTATTTTTCAATAATAAATATCTTATTCACATATAAGATATTAAAAATTGATATCATCGAAGTATCAATCAAACAAAAGCTTTGATCTTATAATTAAGTTATTAGAGTTTTGTTAAATAACTTTTTTAAAAGATAAATAAATAATTTTAGTTTCAATAAAACCTTACAGTGAATAGGGATTTCTAACAATACAAGTATTTTTTATCACTTGTCAATAAAAATTAAATATTTAACTAAAGCATCTTCGTTTAGAATGGGGATTTCTAATAATAATTTTAGATTTTAAAAATATTATTTAAAGGTAATTGATGGTTCTACATGAATTTTTCATGATTGATTAAAAATATCCTAAAATATCGAAATGAGTTAGATAATCTATTAACGAATAAAGAAGATAATCAAGACCGTTGATTGCTAGATTAAAATATTGTACTAAAATGGGGTGTATGTAATCGTCCCTCTTTGTTGGAATTGGTTCGCCAATGAACGGTAAGGACTATAGATAATAAGAACGTTTTGACACAATGAAGCTCGTATATATAAATTGATCATTAAACATTGAAACTGTCTCTACCAACTTCATTAATAATTTTAAAGTTCCTTTAGAGTTCTCTCAAATTTGAGAATATTTAATACAAGTGCATAATTATCCCTAGGTGGAGCTACATACCAAAAATCAACCTAATTAGTGATTTATAACCTTTGGGTCTAAGATCCCCAAATAATAATTTAAATCCACGATTAAAAATAAACTATGAAAAATACTCTAATCCAATGGATATAAACTACTCATTAAGATGAATTTTGGTATGTAGATCCACCTAGGGACGGAACAAACCTCTGTACGGTTAGTAGTCTTTAAGAGTGTGCCACGTGGTTCAGTATATAATCCATCATCAACGTGGCACCTAATGTCAAAATTCAATTGTTTCTAATAGGAAAAAAAAGTTCCTCATACATCATCATTAAAGAAGAATGATCACATGGTCCAAGGTCCACGTAGTTATCATGGTGCATGGTGGTGTCATTTTGTTATTGGCCAAAATTGTACCTCGAGTATTCAAATAATTTTAAATTTTAATTAATTAATTATTTAAGTAACTCTAGCACATTTGACCAATATGAACCATGTGGCATACTCTTAGAGAACACTGACCGAATGCATGTTGGCCCATCTCCAGGTGGATCTACATACCAAAAATCAGCCTGATTCTGATTAGAGATTTTAAACCTTTGGATCTTTGTATCCAAAATTATACTTAAATTCCACGGTTAGGAATCAACCCATGAAAACAACTCCAATCGAATGCTTATAACACTAGTCGGTTTGATTTTTTCGTATGTAGGTCTACCTGGGATGGGCCAATCATCCATATGGACAGTGGTCTTGATTAGTGTCCAACTTCTTTCAAAGATGCCCCTACAATCACTCATCTGCCGCCACCTAATTCATATAAAACTCCAGAAATTACGGTTGAGTGGAGCCACATTGTATTTTAGGCCCGGATAAATTAAATTCCAGAAAATTTCTATTACATATGCCTGTGTATCTGAAGATTTCAATCTGATCAAACAATATCGGGTTTGGATCAAGGTATTAGGTCCAACGGATTGGGTCTGAGTCTAGGTGTGCTGCGTGTGCATAACCATATGTGTACACTGTACACCATAAAGGGTTGATTGATCAGATAACTGAGACCATTTCTGCAGTATTTGGGATACGAACAATGCAGGAGTTGTGAAGGTAAATGGGTCGGGCCTGGGCTTGACTTTTGTTGAAAGTTTGAATAGGCCAGTCTTATATAATTAAATTTAGGCCCAAAACCATTCACGCCAGGTCCATTTACAACCCAATTCCTAGACCTCGCTATTTACACCGCACCCAATCCCAGGGTAGATGTCGTCCTTAAGATGATACTAACATTTTCTCTCTCTTATTTAATTGGGTCGGGTTCACAGTTTTTACCAACACATTGATATACCCACATAGAAGATGAATCAATGGCTGATTTTTGGTGAGGATGATCTCCTCACCATATAGATAACCCCAACAAAAAATCAACCCATTCTAAAATTTCTAACCCCATCAAATGTGGTTTTCAAGTTACACGGTAAAAATTGACGGTCCATAATTCTTCAAATTCTAAACCAGTCTATGAATATCAGAATGATTTGAATTTTTGTGAGGATGATCTCCTCACCATAGAGATCATCTTCACCAAAAATCAGCCATTGATTCATCTTCTTTGAGGGAACACTAAGGTGTTGGTAAAAAATGTTGGTCAAAACTATTGGTCACCGGAACCCAACCCTGTTAATTATTATAGAGATGGAGCCAAAACAGCCGAGTAAAACTTCTGTCACAACGCACAATAAGAGATACGTGGCACATTCTTAGTGGACGCTGACCGTACGGATGTTTTGCCAGTCCCTCGGAGGACCTGCAAACCAAAAAACGGCCTGATTAGTGATTTACAACATTTGGATCTTTGCACCCAAAGAATGCCCAATAATGCTCAAATTCCTACCATTAAAATCAACCAATGAAAATAACTTTAATCGAATTGCTTAGAAATCACTAATCAGGCTGATTTTTGGTTTAAGGTCCACCGAGGGTCCGGCCAAACATCCATACGGTCAGCATCCACTAAGAGTGTGCCACGTGGCTCATAATGTGCGTTTGTGACAGAAGTTTTACTCAAAACAGGCCTGTTAATCATAATTCTCTCCAGCTGTTCCAGGTGGCAACCGTGATCAAAAGTGAATCTTGAAATGGCGAGTTTGATAATCCCCTCCCAAAATGCCACGCGGCACGCATTTTGGGGCTGGACGCATGGACGTTCGGCTCACCTTTTGGTGGACCTAACACAAAAATCATCTTGAATGGACTTTTTATTAGTTGAATTTTAGCATTTTTCATGGACTGATTTCTAGCCCTTGTATTTGGAAAGTATCGCGATCGCCTCTCTTATGCATTTAATCCTGACTGCCAAGCCTCGTAATTATGAGTAGGTGTTAGGGCTCCAACTTGGGCGGGCTCAACCCCACGTTGGGTTAAGGTTTGGTTGGCCCCTCAGGACTTGGGCTGGGCTTGGGCCTAGATTTGGACAACCCAATCAAATTGGGTTGGGTTAGGGTCGAGGCTTAATCCAACCCAAATAAAATATGAAATCGCTTGGGTTGAGAAATCTAGGCCTGACCTCGGGTTGGGTTGGGTTAGGATTTCACAGCCTTGAAGGTAGGGTTGGGTTAGGGTTGACCTCCAACCTGCCCGAGTTGCAGCCCTAGTATGTAGGTGGGTCAATAGATAATCGAAAATTCGAATCCAATTGAAATCCGTATTCGAAAAATCAGAAATTATCCTAAAATATCGGATATCAAATTCCGATTCGAATATTTTTTAAATATTTGAATAATTTTCGGATGTGGATTTGGATATTGGTATATCCAATTTGATATATTATTAATAATTATGTTTATTATATATAATAAATAATATTATAATTATCATATTAAATAATATTTATTATGATAATAATTTGATTATATATAAATATAATAATTTATTATATATCTAATTTTCAGATAAGATAATATCGGATATCCGATTAATTAATTGGATTCGAATTCGAATATTGATTTAGAATATCCATGAGATATCGAATCAAATTCAGATATCTGATATTTCTTCGGATTTGGACTCTTTGGATATGCTTATGTTCGATCCAAATAGTATCCGTTGCCAACCCAGCTCTGATTATGAACCCCAAAATGAATCCATCTGTCTGATCAATAGCCTTCATTTGGACAATTAAATGATGGGCTCCACTAGTGAAGTGGAAGCCATATACCTACCAGTCTTGATCATAGATCTTGACCATTCAAAAGTATAGAATCGAGAATGCAACATCCTTGAAACGATGTTACCGGTCCCACCATTTAGATGGTTATTGTTTTACATAGCTGTATTTTACATACTTGTATGAATGAAAGTTATGAAACCGTGATTTTAAATTTAGAAACTATAAGGGTAATAAAGTTACCTCTTTTGTAGGGCGTGTTTGATTGGGAAGTGGGAAAATTGCATTTTCCTTGGAAAAACACAACTATCCATTAGTAGATAAGCTATTTTAAATCTGTATCATTTTCCCTACTAAGCCTGGAATTCATTTTCGCCAAAAAATACGCCTTTGTTTTCCTACATGATTGAAATATGTGCTCTCAGTTATAATCAATCAGCCATTTAAGTCATTTCCTAGATGTATTTTCTTGGAAAAAATTTCTTTGCAAACAAACATGCCCTAATCTAAATATGTAATGGCTGTCGGGTTCGGGTTTCTCGAGGCCTTAGCCTGAGTTCAACCCAAGTTTTGATCGGGTTCTAATATTCAGGTCCGAGTCCAACCTGACCTTTATAGAAGCAAACCAAGCCCGACTTGAAGTCAGGTTGAGTTCGTCAGCCTCGGATCTGGCCCACCTAAAGCCCTACTTGCATAGTTACATTTGTCTGAAAGGTGTGTAATTCTTCAACGCTAAGGGCCTGTTTGGTAACGCATCGTGGCGGAAAAATAAAATATTTGCTCGCACTAATATTCGCCCGGGCACGTTTGGCAGCCACTTGCCCCTGGCGAATATTTAGCCAGGCCCACAAATTTTCCCGCCGCGGCAGGAAAACATTTGACCACCTCTCCCCCTCCTGTGTAAATCTTTTCACGCCGATTAAGCCTTTGTGGAAAAATTTTATTTTCTCATGGAAAAATCACTATTTTTAATAAAATTGAGTTTTTTAATACATAAAAAAGATAAAAATGAGTTTTTTTATATCCTTCGACATAATATGTAGTTCCTACACTCGCCAACCCATTTTTGATTTACTTTGATATGTGGGACCTACTCAAATTGAAAGAAAATGAAATAAGCTGAAGTAAGCTAGCTTATACACGTACCAAACATTGTTAAATATTGATATGAACTAATATTTAACCAAGATAAATTCGCCTGGCTAAATATTCGCCATTGGAACTCTTTTTCTCACTTACCAAACAGGGCCTAAATGATTTGTTGAATCAATTGAAAAAAAAATTAAGTCTATAAGCTGACGTGAGTATAATTGGCAATTTAGTCTTTTCAAAATTCAGGATAACGAGGTTAATGTTTTGGGAAAATTTATTTGCACCCGCAAATTGTGCAAGCACATGAGTAAAACTTTGTTGACCGCCCATTCTGACCTTCCACAATAGGTGCTACGGGGAAAACTTCTAGAGGACGCTGACCATATGGATGTTTGGCCAATCCCTAGATGGGACTACAGACCAAAAATCAGCCTGATTGGTGATTTCAAACCTTTGGATTCTTGTACCCAAATAATGGTCAATAACGCTCAAATCCCTAAGATTAAAATCAACCCATGTAAATGATTCCAATCCAACGCATAAACATTACTGATCAGGCTGATTTTTTTTTTATACGGGTCAGCGAAGGTTTACTCAGGGTGCCTGCACAATTTGTGGGGCGCAAATAAAAATTTCCCTGATGTCTTTGACTTGGTTAATGATGCTAAAAACAGTCATAGAGATAAAACTTAGAGAATGAAAGTACCGCATAATACTAATATCAAGGTTTAAAAGGGACTGTTATAACGGTATAAGTGTCTGGGGCGTTACCGTTTTTTCTGTTATAACGAAAAAAACACTCCGGGAAAAATGGAAAAAAGGGAAAAAAATAATGGATAAAAAGGGTGTAAACGGCCGTTTTTCACAATTTTCTCCAGAAAATAACGGTCGTTATTTTCATTATAACGGAAAATAACTGCCATTATTTTCTGGGCACTTTAATGGTACGTAACGTAATGGGGTAGGTCCCAATCTGTTATAACGGCCATTATTTTCGTTGACGATTTTTAAACCTTAACTAATATATCAGATTTTTCAGGGGTTACCACAAAATTAGGTAAAAAGAGAGTAAAAATTCGAGCAGCAGTAGCTAATATGGTCCACTTGGCACCAGCTTAGAGAACGCTGACCGTATGGATGTTTGGCCAATCCCTAGGTGGATCTACTAACCAAAAATCAGCCTGATTAGTCATCTGAAACCTTTTAATCTTTATACCCAAATAATGGTCAATAATGCTCAAATTCATATTGTTAAAATCAACCCAAGAAAATAACTTCAATCCAACGCTTAAAAATTACTGATCCGGCTGAATTTCGATTTGTAGGTCCAGCTAGGGATTGGCCAAACACCCATACGGTCAGTATCCTCTAAGAGTGTACCCACATGGCCCATATTGGCTGTGCAGTCAGCCAAGTTTACTGGCAGGATACATGTGGGAATGTCTTGTAGGACTGAGACTTTTCAATTGGAAAACTTGTAAGCTGCTGAAACATTCCCTTTGGGTTCCCCACCCCCCACCCCACTCCCTCTGATTTTTCCCTTTTTGCGGTTTTACCCCATGAACAAAATTTTTGTGATTTTGCCCCATTTGTTGCCCATTCCTTAGGTGGACGGACCTGCGTCCTAAAAGTCAGACTGATTTAGAGAGTTAGAAAACATTAATCACGCTACAACGGTTAGCGATTTGCAAGAATGTGCCACGCCGATAGGTAAAAACTTCTGTCACAACGGTGTGACAGATGCTTCTGTCATATCGCACAATACGAGCCATGGGGCACACTCTTAGTGGACGATTACCGTAGCGATGTTTGGCCAGTCCCTCGATGGACCTATAAACTAAAAATCAGCCTGATTAGTGATTTAAAACCTTTGGATCTTTGCACCCAAATAATGCTCAAACTCCTACCGTTAGAATCAACCAATGAAAATAACTTCAAACGAATCACTGAAATTACTAATCAGAATGATTTTTGGTTTAGAGGTCCACCGAGGGACTGGCCAAACATCCATACGGTTAGTGTCCATTAAGAGTCTGCCACGTGGCTCGTATTGTGCACTGTGACAGAAGTTTTACTCTCCGCTGATAACATCAACTATATATTTGAGAGTAAAACTTCGCTGAATGGTCAGCGAAGCAACTGACCTCCCACAATATGAGCAACGTTGCACATTCTTGTAGGACTCTATCCGTATGGATGTTTGGCCATTCCCTAGGTGAAATTACCAACCAAAAATCAGCCTGATTAATGATTTCAAACCTTTAGATCATTGTAACCTAAATAATGGTCAATAATGCTCAAATTCACACGGTTAATATGAACCCCTGAAAATAACTTCAATCCAACACTTAGAAATCACGAATCAGGTTGATTTTTAGTATGTAGGTTCATCTAAGGATTGGCCAAACATCCATAAGGTCAGTGTCCTCTAAAATGTGCCACATGGCAAATATTGTGGGCTGTCAGAGGTTTCACTGATCATTGATGGTCAGCAAAGTTTTACTCTATATTTGATAAGGAAACTCGAGTAAACCTTCCGTGACACCTGCAGCCTATATGAGCCACGTGGCCATTCTTAAGAGGACACTGACGTTATGGATGTTTGGCCAATAAATAAACCTGATTAATGATTTCTAAGCGCTAGATTGAAGTTACTTTCACGGGTTGATTTCAACGGAGGGAATTTGATAGCATTATTTGGGTACAAAGATCCAAATGTTTTAAATCACTAATCAGGCTGGTTTTTGGTTTGTAGGTCTACCTAGTGATTGGCCAAACATTCATATGGTCAGTGTACTCTAAAGAATGTACCACGTGGCTCATATTGGCTGCAGTTAGCAGCGTCGCTGACTGCAGGTGTCATCGACGGTTTACTGGGGAAGAAACTTACAGCACCATGCCACCTCAATGTCAACCTTTGGATTTAAGAAAAATGATGTTTTTGTTTCCACGTGGGAATAATGATTTTACAACGCCGTTAGACAACTGTATCCGCAGTATGACAGCCGTTATTAAATTTGTGCATTACAGTTAAATTAGTACCTTCTGGCTATCAATGATTAAGCAGCCATGTTCTGTTTCGTTGACGGAGCCCGACACTTTATAAATAGATTTTAAAATTAAGTCTATCTTCAAGGAATAAAAATGACAGATGGAATATTCTTTAATGTTGCGTATAAAAAAAATGAAGAATAATTTCATGATGTAACCTAGTCCTTTAAAGTCTATAGAACGGAAGGTGACAATTCAATACTTGTTTCTTTCTGGGGACCCATCGGATAATGTGTTCAAACCCTCCACGTGTACTGGATCAACGATGATGGGCCACTGGTAGAGAGAGCACCGGCCTGATCTTCGTCTTTTCTCTTCGCATGAGCAAGGAGCCCATACAATAATTATAATTTAATGATCCAGCTAGCCAGTATTTTCATTTTAAACATAATGGACTGCAATGATTGGTGACGAGTCTTATTGCTCTTACATAATAATTAAATTATTGTGCTTTTTAAATTCAAGAAATTAAAAGGGATAAATCATCTTTGGTACATACCCCATTTGAGTGTATAGTTGTATGATTCGGAGGGGCAAAAATACCGTAACCGGAAATGAATCGAGTACAATTTGGGTTTGTCATTTAAAAATACATTAAAAATTATAAAAAAAATAGAAATAAAACAAAATTTTAAATATTGATAAAATGATTTTTCATGTTCAAAATTGAATAATTCAAAAAAGGTCATGAATTATTCGAGAATAATCTGATCATGTTGAAAAAATACGTGAATTTTTCCAAACCATTGTATATGACGGTGTTTGGTTTGTTTTTGAATAATTCACATATCAAGAAAAAAAAAATTGAATAGGACAAAACCATGGGGTCCCGAAATCATGTTTCAGCCCATCATTTAGCCCAGAAAAATATTTTCCCGTTGTACCAGGCTGTTAAAATTTGTAACAATTAATTAAGGGCGTGTTTGAGTACACAGAAGTTTTTTTTCGAGAAAATACATCTGGGAAATGCCTTAAATGGCTGATCTATTGCAACTGAGAACACATATTTCAATCATGTGAGAAAATAAATGCATGTTTTCGGGTGGAAATGAATTCCCACCTATCTAGATGGGAAATGAATTCCGAGCTTAGTACGGAAAATTATCCAGATTTAAATAGCTTGGTAAAGAAGATTATACAGATTTAAAATGGCTATCTAACAATGGGCAGTTGTGTTTTCCCAACGAAAATGCAATTTTACCACTTGGCAGTCAAACACACCATAACTGATTTTGTGCATGGCGCATTTGTTAAGAAAAAATCGTGCTTGAATCACGTGTGGATCACGGACATAAATATGGGCAATATTTGAGAGAGTGAATTAGAACCATTGGACGTGTTTGATTTTGAAGTTATGGCGCATTGATTGGAGGGTTCTGATTGAGACATCTCAAAGCCTCTAAACTGTAGAAGACATGCACCTGATCAGAGTAATTAATAGCATCTGCTTCCGGTGCAAGAAGTAATAAAGAAGAAAGACGTTATACTGATTATAGTACAATGTTTAATTGCAAGATGATATCTCTGAACATACCAATTGAATGAACCACCCGCCTAACTACACTTAAATGCCCACGTAATTAACACTGCCTGCCAGAAACAATGGGCCCAACTAACAGGTTCCGGGCGCTCAAATTTTCACCCAAAATCTCGGGGATCGTGGATTGCAAGAATCCAACCGTTGTTTTGCTTTGGCAAAAGTCAATGCCTGCTCAGTACTTTCAACCTCATTTTTGGACTTCAATTTTTACCTAAAATCTCGGACGTGGATTCCGACAATCCAATGGTGGTTTTGCTTTAGAAAAACTGGATGCCAGCTCAGCACTGTCATCCACTGTTGGATTCTCGAGATCCACGGACGAGATTTTGGGTGAAGATTTAAGTCCAAAATTATGAGTTCGCGGATCTCGACCTTAAAAAAAGGCCATTTTGATCATCCCTAAGAGGGGGGAGAAAGGGTCGGGTTCCGGTGACCAACACTTTTGACCAACGATTTTGACCAACACCTTGGTGTACCCTCATAGAGGATGAATCAATGGCTGATTTTTGGTGAGGATGATCTCCTCACCATATAGATCACCCCAACAAAAAATCAGTCCATTCTGAAATTTCGAACCCCGTTAAATGTGGCTTTCAAGTTGAATGGTAAAAATCGACGGTCCATAATTCTTCAACTTCTAAACCAGTCTATGAATATCAGAATGATTTGAATTTTTGTGACGATGATCTCCTCACCATATAGATCATCTTCACCAAAAATCAGCCATTGATTCATCTTCTATGATGGGTCAATAATGTTGGTAAAAAATGTTGGTCACCGAACCCGACCCGGGGAGAAAAGAGAAATTTTGATAGACATGAAAAATGGAGAGAGGAGTGTTAGCATGGTCCTAAAAATCTCAATGGCCACACTACGGTCTGAAATTCTGAATAACCATTACACAAATTTCAAAGAACCGTCTAATGACTTACGTAAAGAGACACCGTACAGTATACTAATATTTTTCAAACATGATGTGCTTTATGGTTCGAAGTCTCGGCCCGATCTGTATTGGGATCGATCGAGATGATCTGAAATGGGGTTGTCTCACCTGATATGCACTGTTCTCCCTCAACCCTCACGTCATCTCGAACGAGTCGAAGTCTATCCAAGATGAGCGATCCACCCTCTGATCTGGATCGGAATCGGGGCCCACGGATCCAACCTCCGATCGAGAGATTTTCAACCACGGTTAGCAACTTAGCATCATTAGTCTTGTGAGTCCGGACCTTGACTGACAATTCTTTTCTGTTTTTTATTTGGCTCAGGCTCTAGTTACCGCCCTAAAATGACAGGCTCCAGTTGCGGGAGACAATATAAGACACGTGGCACACTCTTAGAGGACTCTGACTGTATGGATGTTTGGCCAATCTCTAAGTGGATCTACAAACCAAAAATCAGTCTGATTAGTGGTTTATAGGCGTTGGATTAGACTTATTTTCATGGGTTAATCTCAACTGTGGGAATCTGAGGTACAAAGATCCAACGCCTAGAAATCATTAATCAGGCTGATTTTTGGATTGTAGGTCCACCTAGGGATTGACCAAACATCCATAAGGTCCTAGTCCTCTAAGAGTGTGCCACTTGGCTAACATTGTGTCCTGTAACTGGAGCCCGACCCTTTCTATTTATGTGAAACCATATTTGGAAAGGAGTAGGGGTTAGTTTGGGTATTTGAAATAGAATGTGAAAGTGTCTTATAAAGAGAGAAGGGTATGTTTGTCTATTAAAAATGTGGTCCAAAAGCAGTAACAATTAACAAAACAAAAGCATATCAAAATTAGAAACGGAATTTCTCTGGGAAATGGCGGGTCACTTTCTAAAGGGTTGATATTTAACATTCGCAGCAGAAGGCAGCTTCACACACTGGCTCACAGCCACAAAAACGTGATTCAAGTTTTTTTTTCTGGAAAATATGACCGTTGCATAAGAAAAGCAGAGAGACAGAGATCAGTCCCTCTCATCAGAAATTCCAGCAATTAAAACCTTGCCTGTCGAAAGACGATAGCCTCGAAACATCTAGCCGTTACGAATTAAATATATGGTCCGTGGGGTCTCTGGCCGGTGGACAAGACAAGAATGAAAAATTAAACAATTTCAAACAACAATACCCTTAATTGAGTAGGTTTCGTGAAGAATGTGTAGCGAATGGGCTCACAAAAGCTAGCTTTGGTAGTTGGCGCAATATCCGGGTTCCAGATAACGATGAGGGGGTGGGTCCGGGCCGAGTAAAACTTTGCTGCCGCCCATGAAGATCGACCCTCTTAAATATGAGACGCATGTCATATGTTTACCCCACCTCTAGATGGGCCTACAAACCAAAAATTAGTCTGATTTCAAACCATTGGATCCATGTACCCAAATAATGGTCAATAATGCTCAAATCAGGCTGATTTTTGTTTGTAGAAACATCTGGAGATTGGCTAAACATCCATACGGTCATTTCTAGACGTAGTTGATTTCTGGTTGGTGATTTATAGACGTTAGATCAGGGTACTCCCAAATAATTATCAAATTCAACGACTAGACGTCTTCAATTAAGTATTGGAAAATTTCTTAAACGGAAAAATATTTAAATGTATTTACTAAAACAAATACAAAAAAGTAGGACTGAAAAGGCTGACAAATGCCCTTTTAAAGGGCGTTTGCCCTGTCATAATACTGAGCCACGTGGCACAGTCTTGGGGAGCCAGCAAATATTTTCTCTCTTCACTCTTCCTTCGAAAACTGTGATCCGTCTCAGCTGATGCCACGTCTTCGCCGCTTGATCTTATTTAGCCGCTGTCACGAGAGTGTCTGACAGGTCCTAGTCCATGTTTCATTATCAAGCGAAAGAAGGTTCAGGCTTCGCAGAGAATGTTACAACACTGCAGAACCACTGAAATAGACGGAATTAGTAGTGAAATTACACGAATGCCCTAACTGAAAATTAGATTAAAATTTAAATCACGAAAACTAAATGTCACAAATTTGAACTCTTCATGTATTATTCGAATGCGTAGTAGGGGTATTATTGGAAGAATAGGAAAAATAGGAAAGTTTCGAGTTAACGGTAGGTTTGGAAGATTAGTTTGGAGGGGGGAAATGTGAAAATTGTGGCAACATAAGTGAGAAAGGCAAAAGTTTTTGGTTTTTTTTGTGTAATCCTTGAATTCTAGGCAAAGATGGAGGAGGAAAAGTCGAAGCTGCTATGGGAAAAAAAATGAAATGAAGAACAAAAGTTGACAAAAGAATCCACCATGTGTAATCAGAAGGTAGTGGCGTAGGGGGGTTGCAATATCAACGCATATAAAGCCTTTATAGCTGGAATTGGAGATCATAGGTCAAAACTCTGTATACTCTTCATGACTGACTTTTCCTGACTCGAAACATCCTTGTATTTGAGTATTTGATACACCAATGAATAATAGTTGACACATGTGCGATTTTGATTTTAAGAAGTTATTATGTATATTCCACATGTGTAGCCATTCACACATATCAACAAAGTAAAAATAAGATAAATAAGAGACGGTGAGCTAGAAATAACGGAGAGAGACAATCTTTTTACGAGATTTGTCGATTATGTTATCGACCTCATCGGTCGAGGTAATCCACTATTTTTATGTATATCGGTCACAATGCATGACCCCTCTTTTAAATGTTGAAAGGTTCAATAAATAGAGAAAAACACTTCTAATCCTATTAAGAATAAGAAGGCGTGAAAATAAGATAGGTGATCAATCTAGTTCATTGTGTGTAGTGACACAACGTATCCTGGTACATACAGAGATGATACACCTTAAAGAATATCCTCGAAGGATGTACATATCTATTCTTTGAGGTACGTTCCAAATTGGATCTTGGGATACCAACAAGTGGTCCTATAGAGTCAATGTCTTCAATATTAGGGTGGTACATGCAGGCCCATCTCTACCATAAGGCCAATAAGGCGGTCGCCTTCGGCCCCTTGTGAGAGAAGGCCCCAACCCACTAACTACATGGATGTTTAGCCTACTCCTTGTTGGATATCCTAACCAAAAATTAACTTGATTGATTATCTCTAGCCATAGATTTTAATACCTTTTAAAATTGATTCTAGCCATTGGATTCAAGCATATTTTTTTAGAAATGAATCCATTGGTTAGAAATCATCAATCAAGCGGATTTTTAGTCTGTTTATCCATCAATAGATGGGCTGAACATTCAAGCAGTCATTAGGCCCAAAAAGTTATCTAAGTAGGGCCGCAAGAGTCTTTTTTTTGGTCTGCAATGGGACTGCGGGAGTCCTCTGCAACTAAATTTTTTCCGTAGCTTTTGATTATCACGAAGAAATAAAATTTTCTACTATATAATTATAAATAATTAAATATAAAAAGAGCCTCATATGGAGTTTTCACCTTAGGCCACAACTTGCATTAATGTGGGCTCCAGTTATCAGGTAACCCAAAATCACAGCCTCAAATGCTAGTGAGGCGCACGTGTTGTGAACTACTATATATCAGGTAGGCCCTACATATCTAAGTTTTAGTGTATCAAGTTTGACGTGTCATGTGAACCATTTGTTATGTGGCCCAAATATCATCCGAGTTCCGATCGTTAGGGATGAAAGTTAAAATTCTAACTTAATCACGCCAAACTTTAGCACGTCATCCTGTCGCACAACTTGTTTACACCAAACAGGCCAAATAGCTGAAGTCGTGTGACACAGCAAGTTGCATGCTGATTTTTCACTAAACAACAACGCCCTAGGGTGCACATCAGTCTATTTACACCTTGCGGACGTCAAAGGGAATAGGATCCACCCAAAATGATTCCATGGGACGATCATAATATCGTTCATCAATCCGGATTATAACAAGATTTGTGGTGGGACCATCGTAATATCGTTGAGATGTTACAGATGATTCTCCTTACAGCTTTTGCCATCATTTGACCATTGACTCATCCATCTGACGGTTCATATTGTCGCCAACTTGTGAGCTATAGACTGTTTATTGTTATATTCTAAGCTACTTTAGTGGGACCACATGAACTGGCTTTAATACGAAGAATATCATCCTCAACATCCGAGGAGGAACATAACTAACACCACATGCTTTATTCTATTTAAAATAATTCTACTAAAAAATATTCTCTTTAAATTATTTATTTTTGGGTCTATAATTTTGGTCGAGAGTTGGATGATCTTGTGTGAATCCCGAGGACTGAGTCCATCAACCATTTTGTTTCATCCAGCGTCAGTGTCTTTGTAAAACATTTGAACGCTGTATGAAGCTATGGAAAAAGGTCAAAAAAAAATTAGATGCGGCAAACTTTAGATGCAGTCGATACAGAGACTCTTGTAGCCCTACTTAGTGCATTTGTTTGGGCCCACAAATCACGTGGATGTTTAGAGCCTGCCCTTGATTGATACAACATATTAAAAAATCAACCTGATTAGTTATCTCTAGCCATTATTGTTTAGCATTTTTTAGGAATGATTCTATCCGTTGGATTTAAACATATTTAATCACGGCTGAAAATCATCAATAGATAGTTTTTAGTGTGTATATCGATCCACTAATGAGTAATGAGTGGGCTAAAAAACATCCATCTGGTAAGTGGGCCCACAAAAGTGACCTATATAGGGGCCACGGGAGTCCTCCCTGGAAAGAAATCGCCGAGATATAAATGCATTTGCATCATTTAACCAATTCAACCCCTATTTACTTTCTGGTGTGGGACCCAGAGGGTTATTTGGGTATTTCGTCTGACAGTCTTCGCCTCGAGGGCCGGTTTCTATCTGTCGTATTTGCCATACGAGGGAAAGGGGTATTTTCTGTAATTTAAAATTATATTTTTAGAGAGAATGGGCTTTTTTGTAATTATACCTTTTTTTTATCTAGAGAGAGGGTTTCGTAATTCGGATAGAAGCATGTAGCCGTTGGAGCTTGGGGCGTGGTAATGTAGCTTTTGTTAGATGCCAGGCTGACGCTCTGGGACTGCGATACAAAGACATGATTAGCCAGTCACATGGTCTCGCTGTATTGGGACCCACCACTTTCTCTCTCTCGAACTCTCTCTTTCTCTTTCTATAATTTTTTTTTTTAAATTATTTTATTTTCGAGAGAACCCTAGCTCTTATCCATAAATTCTCCTTTCCTCTCCCATTTCTGCAATCTACGACTCTTTTGTAGCTAGGAAGAGAGATCAACATAGCTTGCCGCCTTGAGATTTCGAGAGAGAGAGAGAGAGAGTTTGAAAGATGTCGAAAGAAGTGATCGAGGAAGGACGGACTCATGGGAAGGATTATACAGACCCACCACCAGCTCCTCTGTTCGACATGGGGGAACTCAAGCTCTGGTCCTTCTACAGAGCTTTAATTGCAGAGTTCATCGCTACTCTTCTCTTTCTCTATGTCACAGTCGCTACTGTTATCGGCCACAAGCAGCAAAGCGGCCCCTGTGATGGTGTCGGCCTTCTCGGCATTGCTTGGGCTTTTGGTGGCATGATCTTCATCCTCGTTTATTGCACCGCCGGAATCTCTGGTTCGATCCCTTTTCACCTCTCTCTCTCTCTCTCTCTCTCTCTCTCTCTCTCTCTCTCTCTCTTAATGAGTTTTGCTTGGTTTCACGAACAGGTGGTCACATTAACCCAGCGGTGACGTTCGGTCTGTTCTTGGCCCGAAAGGTTTCGTTGATCCGAGCTGTTGCTTACATGGTGGCTCAGTGCTTGGGAGCTATTTGCGGAGTTGGGTTGGTGAAGGCCTTCATGAAGCATTACTACAATACTCTAGGTGGTGGTACGAACTCAGTGGCACATGGTTACTCAAAGGGAACAGCTCTCGGAGCTGAGATTATTGGCACTTTCGTGCTTGTTTACACCGTCTTTTCCGCCACTGACCCCAAGAGGAGCGCACGCGACTCACATGTTCCTGTAAGTATGATTTTTTTCTTCCTTTATTGCTATCTTACGCGATGTGGGTTAAGGATTACGAGGTTGATTTTATTGTGGTTTTATGCAGGTGTTGGCTCCCTTACCTATTGGGTTCGCTGTGTTCATGGTTCACTTGGCTACCATCCCTATCACTGGAACCGGTATTAACCCTGCTAGAAGCTTCGGAGCTGCTGTGATCTTCAACAACGAAAAAGTCTGGGATGACCACGTAAGTGCTTTTTTATTTTTATTTTAAAATTTAGTTTTAGTTACTATCGATGTTTCTGATTATAGTTTTGCTGATCTTGATGAACAGTGGATCTTCTGGGTTGGACCGTTTATTGGAGCACTCGCTGCAGCTGCGTACCACCAGTATATCCTGAGAGCGGCAGCCATTAAGGCTTTGGGATCGTTTCGCAGCAACCCTACCAACTAAAGAGAAAGCCCCAGAGACAGAGTCTTCTTTGTTCTTTGCTTTTTCTATTTGTTCGTCTTTGTGTGTAAAAGAGGTCTTTTTCTTTTTTAATTTTTTTTGAAGCTTTTCTTTGTTGGAGTCTTTTTTCTGTGTAGCTGGGAGTATTATTGTTTGATTAGTGGTGGGTTGGTTTGCTTTATCACGTTAGTTTTTTCGTGGACCTATCTGTACTCATCATCATGTGCATTCTCCCATGAAAATGTATTCTTTTCTGGAATCTTCTGTCCCCCATTGCTTTTCGCGGAATGACTAAAAGACCCTCGTTAATTGTCTAATTTATTTATAGGCGTACAAAGTAAGAGGCACGAGGGTGAATCAGAAATCAGGTGAGTGTACAGCCACACAAACGAGACTGGACAATCCTTCGGCCACTCTTATCTGAGGAAATTGGTGACCTTGCCAACCGGTCCCCCCCTCGACTTATTCCACTTTTCGTTATATTAGATTCTTATCCCCGTTTTGACACTTCAACGTCCAACGACAGGTAACCCTATATCAACCTAACAAAAGTAGGCTGAGCAGCACGAGCCTAGAGCAGGGTAGTGATGTACCAAGGTATACTTGAGATCTTTTCAAATGCGGAAGCGCATTTTTGTTACTCACCGCTGCATCTGGGCCCACTGGACCGCATGGATGTTAGTCCACCCCCTTAGCAGACATTCGTACCAAAAATCAGCTTGTTTGATGATTTTCAGTAGTTGGTTTTAGTCATCGAACAAATGGTTGAATTCTTTTTTTTTTTTTTTTTCTGTAATCAACAAATGGTTGAATTCAACGGTTCAACGGCTATAAGAACTCCTTAAAAATACTAAAATCTAGTGGTTAGAGGTTACCAATCTAGTGGCCATTTCAATCCGTTTTAACGGCCGTTTAAACGGTAACACCCCAGTCCCAAGTTTTAAAGGAGGCCATTTTAACGGTTTAACAGACTAGACTGGAGGCGTTACCGTTGAAACAGCCGTTAAAACGGATTGAAATGGCCAGTGGCAAAAATGGATTTTAACAGAATTTAACAATTTTAACAGAAAAAGTGGTGCTGAAATTCAAATTTTGAAATTTGAAATTTTCAAAAAAAAAAATGGAATTTAACAGTCGTTTTTTTTTCCACAAATAAATGGCTGTTAAAACAATTTTAACGGCCGTTAAATTAACGTGTTTAAACATTTTAACGGAAACAGGCTTGGGGCATTATCGTTTAACCGGCCGTTTTTAAAACCATGTATAGGACATCTGGTTTGCCACCTTGTTTAATTAGTAAAACTTTGATCATGATCGAGGCCGATGACGGCCCACAATATGAGCCACGTGGCATACTCTTAGATGACTGACCTTATATATGGATGTTATGCTAATTCCTAGCTGGACGTATAAAACAAAAACAAAAATCAGCTATCTTTGTACCCCAAATAATGGTCAACTAGTGTTATTAGCCCGTGTTAAAGCGCAATGGTAAAGGGAAAAAAAACTCAAATATATTAAAAAAATTATATGTAAAGAAATATACAATTATGAAAGTTACTTTCTTTATTTGGTAGTTTTTTACAAGGTTTAAAAAACGGCCGTTATAATGAAAATAATGGCCGTTATAACGGATTCAGACCTACACCGTTATGTTACTGACCGTTAAAATGCTCAGAAAATAACGGCCGTTATTTTCTATTTTTGAAATTTTAAAATTCAAATTTTAAAATTCAAAATTTGAATTTCAGCGCCATTTTTTCTGTTTTTTTTCCGTTATTTTCCATTTTTTCCCCTGAGCGTTTTTTTCGTTATAATGGAAAAAACGGTAATGCCCCCAGTTTGTTATAACGGTCCCTTTAAACCTTTAAACCTTGGTTTTTTAGCCCATGCTTGGCACGGGCACTCTTTAAAGAATTTTAAAAATTGTAATAAAAAAATAAAATGAATAAAAAAAAAAAGCAAGGGGAATTAATTTGTAGCCCCAAAATGCTAATTGCACAATCCTTTTGGCCAAAAGACACAAATTATGGATCCACCATGCACCCGCATAATCAGCATATCTTTGATTTTCTATCCATTGGATTTAAGCATTTTTTTTTCATGGTCTTGATGAACATGCCTATGAAAAGGTTCGAATTGGAAAAATGCTGAAACCCTAAAGTACCAAAACCACACGATCAGAGATAATACCTTTTTAACAACACAAATAATCAAATATTAAATTAAATAAAAATATAGATCTTTGGAAACAAACCCACTTCAAAATCAAAGACCGTATCATCATGAACTTCAAAAGAAAAAAAAAAAAAAAAAACTCAAATTTATTGTATTTGTCAATTTTGTTTTTAGCTTTTGAGACTAATAATGTTTGTTAACTTTCCTTAAATGATATGTGGGTCGTAGTTTCTATAAAAAGGGGGTTATAAAAAAATATTAATACTCAAATTTATCTAAAATTATAATGAGTATTATAACATTAATACACAATACTGTAATTGTCGGGTGGGTGGAGAAATCCCAGTGTTCATCTAGGAAACTCTCTCTGTAAATAAAACTTGTAAACAAAGTAGAAAAGAAAAACTTAAATGAATTTTTTTTACAGAAAATTGCATAAAAGAAAACAAACTTTAATTTATTTACAAAAAAGAATACAACTTTTCGCAAATCCCAAAAAAGAAAACGAAACGCCCTTTCAAAGAGCGTTTCGTCTGCTGTCAGTCCAATCAGTCGCCGACTGACTAACGAATGATTGATGGCTGACACGTTTGACAAACGCCCTTTTAAAGGGCATTTATTCCTGAGAAATTTTAAAAAACGTCCCATAATTCCTCAACTTCTAAACTAATCTACGAATATCGGAATGATCTGAATTTTTGTGAGGATGATCTCCTCACCGTAGAGATCATCTTCACCAAAAATCAGCCATTGATTCATCTTCTGGGTACGCCAAAATAGGCGTAAAAATTGGGGTATCAAAAAATGTCCTTTAAAAGGGCGTTTGTCAGTAAAAAACGCCCTTTAAAAGGGCGTTTTCTACTGACACACGCCCATTTGACAGATTGTCAGAGATCTGACAGATGTTTTTTAAAAAGGCGTCTATTACTGAAAAACGCCATTTAAAATGACGTTTTTTACTGACAAACGCCCTTTAAAAGGGTGTTTTTTGATAAACATGTGCCACGTAATGAAAAGGGCGTTTCGTTTTCTTTTTTGGGATTTGCGAAAAGTTGTAATCTTTTTTGTAAATAGATTAAAGTTTATTTTCTTTTTAGAAATTTTCCGTGTTTTTTTATTAACACTAACGTACACATGGTTTTACCCTTTTTCAGTTTTCGAAGACAAACACTAGTATAATCTGCACCTTTTTCCACAACATAAGAGCCTTGAATCTCTACAACTTCACTCAAGTATAATTTATCAACGAACCCAACTCCACCTTCTTCACAATATAATATTTTTATTTTTTTTTTCACTTGAGTAACTAAAATAATGGATGAACTACTGTTTATGGTCTATGACACCCATCATGGCTTGGTTAATTTTCCTTCTTTATCAACAACGTTCTTTAAAAGCCTGAGAAGAAGGTGACAAACTATCCTACTTTGGATTTCGAGATCCACGGTTTGAGTTGCATCAGGGAATTGGATGGAGCTCTTGCCGTTAGAGAATTTGGCGCTGCCAACAACTTGATAATAATCCTAAGCTTGGATTTTCTTGGCTGCTTTAAAAATTTGAAAGAAAAAAAATAAATCAAGAACACGGGAATAGTAACAGGAGAAGTGGATTTAGATTCGGAGATTATCATGGGTTTTAGGAGCTACTGGCAAAACTTATTTATATTGTTACCTATCAATCAAAAACTAATCTCGCAATCAGAGACCTGGATTTGAATTCAAATAGAGAAAACTCACCTTAACATGTTGCTATAGTAATTGATCAAATACGTCACCGCCAAATGAAAATCTCGAAAATAAGAAAAAATAATATAAAATTACAACTCACCCTAAGAAACCTAGGGAGCCTTTAGGATTTTGTTGCCAACTCACGCAGACCATCTCTTGTCAAATCATTGGAGAAAGGTATTTGAGAGGGAGAGAGGTGAGAGTTTTTGAATAGTTATAGAGTGATGTTAAAAATAACAGTTGGGAAGAGTTGACGTTTTGGTGCTTTTGGAAATGGAAAGATGTAAAGGCGGCGCTTATTGAAAAAAAAAACCTATAAAGGAGGCCTGAACGTTTTGGTGCTTTTGAAGATGGGGAGAAGGTTTATGGAAAGAAGTTCTCGATAATTTGTTTAAGGCAAAAGATGAAGAGAGCGCCACCTAAACAAGCTCGAGCTTTAATATAGATAATAGATAATAGATAATAGAATAGATAGATAATAAATAATGCTCAAATTCCTATTGCTTAAATCAACCCATAAAAATAACTCCAATCCAACGCCTAGAAATCACTAATCATTTTCATTTTTGGTTTGTAGGTCCACCAATCAGTGTCCTTTAAAAGTATGCCACTTGGCTCATATTGTGGGCTGTCATCAAAGTTTTACTTTTGATTAAAGGCTGAGATCAGGTCATAACTATAAATTTGTTACACGTATACTTCATGCATTTATGCCTCTTGTAAGTAGCAGGGTTGGCTAGAAACTTAGTAAACTTTGATGACGGACCACTGTATGGGCCACGTGACTTTTAAGCGTTGGATTGGAGTCGTTTTCACGGGTCCGTCAGCAAAGTTCTACTCCTAGAAACGGTTTTTTGTTTTTAACGTCCCGAGTCTTCAGACGCACCTGGAAAAGTCCAAAAGATGCCGTGGGTGGTTCGGTACTCTCTGGAAAGGGGTCCCCCTCAGGAATCAGGATTGCTGGCAGACTAGTCTATGGCCACTTTAAAGGAAAAACCAACCATTGGGGAGTAAAACTTTGATGATAGAGCTCAGAAGAGTAAAACTTCTGTCACAATGGGATTGCAAATCACACAAACACAGCCAATGAGTTCTCGGCACGTACACCTAAAAAACAAAAGCACATGGGTACGTTGCAAAAGCACTTGTGTACGTGCCGAGAACTCATTGGCTTGTGATTGTGTGATTTACAATTTCGTGTGATAGAAGTTTTACTCAGCTCAATATAAGCCACGTGGCATATTCTTAGAAGACTCTAACTGTATAGATTTTTCCAATCCTATGTGGACCTACAAACCAAAAATCAGCTTGAGTAGTGATTTCAAACCTTTGGATATTTGTACCTCAAATAATGTTCAATAATGCTCAAATTCCCACGGTTTAAATCAATCCATGAAAATAATTCCAATCCAACGCCTAGAAATCAATAATCTGGCCGATTTTTGGTTTGTGGGTCCAACTAAAGATTGGCCAAACATCCATACGGTTAGGATCCTCTAAGAATATGCCACGTGGCTCACATTGCGCCCCTGTCATCGGCCTCAATGACAGGCCCAGTCATCCAAGTTTTTCACCATTGGGTTAAACGAACCCGGAAAGGCGGAAACCATATTGTTCGTAAGAGTAACTCTCAGTCACACGTGCTTTCCCGCTACTTATTCTTAACACCAAGGTTTAAAAAACGGCCGTTATATAACGGATTCGGACCTACCCCGTTATGTTATGGACCGTTAAAATGCCCAGAAAATAACGGCCGTTATAACGAAAATAACAACTGTTATTTTTCTGAAAATTTTGTGAAAAAAACGCCGTTATTTTTCTGTTATATTCCGTTTTTTCCATTTTTTCCGTTATTTTCCCATTTCTTTCCGTTTTTGCCCCTGACCGTTTTTTTCGTTATTACGGAAAAAATGGTAACGCCCCGAGTCCGTTATACCGTTATAACTGTCCCCTTTAAACCTTGCTTAACACTACGATTGTTAATGGGTCAGCTAAGCATTTAGGCTTGGCCCAGCGGATCAGGGGCTGTTCTTTGATGAAGACTTCTGTATCAAAATTTTGAAGCAGAAATCCCTCAAATTGCAACGTAGTAGAGTCGTTGGGGCCAGCTTGCCCCTTGAATGTCTGGCCGACACTATGATATACCTACAGACCAAAAATCAGTGTGATTGGTGATTCCTAGACATAGGATTTGAGCACTTTTTATCACGGGCTTATGAACAGACCTATGAGTTGGTTCCAAGCCCATGATGAAAAAGTACTGAAATCCAATGGCTAGGAATCACTAATCACACTGATTTTTGGTGTGTGGGTCCACCAAGATGTGGACTAAACATTCAGGGAGGCAGTGGGCCTGAAAGAGTACGACGTGACCAATTGAGGAACTTCTGCATGAAAATTTTGATACAGAAATGGGTATCATAGATTTTTCCGCGGATCAGGGCATCAAATGGGCTCAACTTGGGCCTATGGTGTATTACCTTATGGTAATAATAAGCAAACAGAGCCGAAGGTCCTAATATTTGATGATAAATAAGGGATAGATATAAAGTTTACAACCTTGATATACAAATTTTCAAATAAATATCTGATACAATGCCTATAGACCTAGCCCATCAACCTAACCAATTTGATGGGCTTTGAGTTCATTGTTTAGATCCAACTAGTAATCAGGTTTCATCTGGATGACAACTCACCGACAGTGCGAGGAATATCATGAACATCGTCTCCTGGTGAAATCGTTAATCGCCTTCAAACATGTGGGGAGAGTTATTTTGCTCAAAATATATCCTCAAGGTTGTTCTGACGAGAAGAGTTGGATTCTCGCATTTTTGTTCTGATGAGAAGAGTTGGATTCTTGAATTTTGAATACTTCAATTGGTCATTTATAAGTTGTCTTCAAGGATTTGGGAGTATATATGGTATTACTAAAGTTAGTACCATATAAGCATCAAGGCCTTTTTATACAGTTGGGGTAGTTTAGGTGCGGAATTGAGAGGTACAATTTTTGATGACATGCTGTTTAAGTTTGAATCACTCATAGAGTGAGATAGGTTGGGTGGCGTTGTATTTCTTGTTGGCATTTTTTACCCCTTTCCTTTGTCTTCTTTGAGATCTTCTCAATCTCCCTTCTTTAATGCAATTGCTTTGTTACATGACACAATATGAGCCACGTGGCACACTCTTAGAGGACTCTGACCTTATGGATGTTTGACCAATCTTTAGGTGGACCTTCAAACCAAAAATCAGTCTCATTAGTGATTTCTAGGTGTTGGATTGGACTTATTTTCATGGATTGATCTCAACTGTGGTAATTTGAGTAGTACTTGAGGTACAAAGATCCAAAGGTTTGGAATCACTAATCAAGATGATTTTTGGTTTCTAGGTCCACTTAGGAATTGGCCAAACATCCATAGGTCAGAGTACTCTAAGAGTGTGCCACGTGGCTCATATTATTTCCTGTAATTGGAGCCGATCAAAAAAGGCAGTCCCTGGAACCTGACACGTACTTAAATTGCAGCAAAGAAAGTGCTTTCTTTAAAGGGTCGGGCTCCGTTGACAGCCCTAAAATGACGAGTAAAACTTGCCTGACCACGGTGGTGTGGTATCCTACCAAACCATAGGAGAGGTGCTTGCCGCGTGGCATCCGCACGAGCCATAAACTCATCCTCTCCTGCTCTGGTAAACCTGAGGTTTGGTGAGAGCAAAAGAGTAATTTCCTTTTTTCTCCTAAAAAAAATAAAAAAGGTAAAGTAACCAAGTTACCTTTTACAACCGATGGATCTTTGCACCCAAATAATGCTCAAAATTCATTCGGTAAAAATCAACCCACGAAAATAACTTAAATCCAACGCTTAGAAATCATTGATCAGGTTTATTTCTGGTTTGTAGGTCCACCTACTGATTGGCCAAACATCCATACGGTCAGAGTGCACCAAGAGTGTGCCACATGGCTCGTATTGTGCGTTGTGGCCGAAGTTTTACTCCACCTAGAGATTGGCCAAACCAAGGTTTAAAGGAGGATGTTTAACGGTATAACAGACTGGGGGCGTTACCATTAAAACGGATTGTAGCGGATGGGCAAAAATGAAAAAAAGAAAACAAATTTTAATGAATTCAACAGAAAAAAAAAAATGGAAAAATCGTGCTGATTTTTAAAATTAGAAATTTTGAAAAAACGAAAAAAATGAAACTTTACGGAAATAATGACCTTTTTTTCACAAAATTTTATAACAGCCGTTGAAACGAAAAAAGGCCATTAATTTCTAAGCGTCAAAACGGGTTTTAATAGTTTTTAACGTACCAGTTAGCAATTCAGTAAAGATTCGAAACGAGAAAAGTTCGAGTTTAATTCGGTTTCGGGATAAAAACATCTGGTCAAAAATTCGGTCATTGTTGAAATTTATATTCGTTTAGCCTTAAAAATGCTGAATTTTATCTATTTTTTCATTTTATGCAGCCATTAAACATGTATTTTAAAAAACACGCAATCCATGTATTAAACATGAATAATACATGTTTTATTAGTATAATCTTAAAATTCGTGATTTTTTCTGATTTTTTATTTTATACGGTAATATTAAATGTTCCTTCAAAAAAAAATAATAAATCGTGTATTAAACGTGTATAATATGCGAATTTACTAGCTAGGGTCAAAGTCATGGTTTTAAAAACAGCCGTTTAAAGAGTAACGCCCCAAGCCCGTTACCGTAAAATCGTTAAAATCCGTTTTGACGCTTTGAATTTAATGGCCATTTTTTTTTCACTTTAACCGCCGTTAAAATCGTTTTAACAGCCATTAAATTTTGAAATTTTTTGTGGAAAAAAAATGGCCGTTAAAATCCATTTTTTCATTTTTTGAAATTTTCAATTTCAAATTTCAAATTTTGACTTTCAGCGCCATTTTTTCCGTTTTTTCTGTTAAAATTCGTTAAATTCTATTTTTCCCTTTTTTTTTCTTTTTTTGGCCCTGGTTGTTACAATCAGTTTTAACGGTAATGCCCCCCAATGCGTTATACCGTTAAAACGGCCTCCTTTAAACCTTGGTTTTACCCAAAGTTTAAAGGTGGCCGTTTTAACGATCAAACGGACTGGGGGCGTCACTGTTTAAACTGTTTAAACAGCCGTTAAAACGGATTGAAACGGCCAGGGGCTAAAAATGGAATTTAACGGAAAAAAATGGCACTGAAATTCAAATTTCGAATTTTGAAATTTGAAAACTAAAAAAAACACGGAATTTAACAGAAATTAAACGGATTTAATGGACTTTTTTTTCACAACAAATTTCAGAATTTAACGGGTGTTTAAACAATTTTAACGGCCGTTAAAACAAAAAAATGGCCATTAAATTCAAATACGTTAAAACATGTTTAAACGGTTTTAACGGAAACAAGCTTGGGGCGTTTCCATTTAAACGGCCATTTTTAAAACCATGGGTCAAACCAAGGTTTAAAGGAGGCCGTTTTAACGGTTAAACGGACTGGGGGCGTTACCATTTAAATGGCCGTTAAAACGGATTGAAACGGTCAGGGGCAAAAATGGAAAAAATGGAATTAAACGGATTTTGACGGTTTTAATGGAAAAAGTGGCGCTGAAATTCAAATTTTGAAATTTGAAAATTAAAAAAAATAGAATTTAACGGAATTAAACGGATTTAACGGCCGTTTTTTTCACAAAAGATTTTTAAAATTAAACGGCCGTTTAAACGATTTTAACGGCTGTTTTTTTCAAAACCGATAAAATGTGTTTAAACGGTTTTAACGGAAATAGGCTTGGGGCGTTACCGTTTAAATGGCCGTTTTTAAAACCATGGGTCAAACATCTAAAGTTAGTATATTATAAGAAATTGCCACGTGTCTTCTTCATGTTGCTTTACTTTTTTTTACTTTTATTTTTTTTTCACTTTTTTCATTTACTCTCACCAAACCTGAGTAGGTTAACCAGAGGAGAGGATGAGTTTGTGGCTCGTGCCGATGTGACTTGCTACCGTACAAAATCCAACGGCAAGCACCTTGCCTATGGTTTGGTAGGATAGCACACCACCGTGGTCAGGCAAGTTTTACTCTAAAATGACAGGATTCTGTACAGGATACAAATATATGCCACATGGCACAATCTTAGAGGACTCTTACCGTATGGATGTTTGGCCAATCCCTAGGTGGACCTACAAACCAATTTTTAACAACGGAAGTTTTTCTTTTTTGTAACCTTTTTATGTTCCCCCCGTTAGACCATCTCCAACCGAGATCTCTATTTTTCAGATCACCTAAAAATTATTTTTTTAATGATAAAATACTTTTAGAGTACCTTAATATTAGTTTCAACTCCAACCACCTATTTTATATCTCTAAAAAAATTCAATAAAAAATATATCATTTTTTTAAATCTATGTTAAAAATATTCAATATTGATCTCATTTTAAACGATAACAATTTTATAAAAATCCTATTTGTAGATTAAAAATTACACTAAATTAAAAATAAATATAATTGAAGAGTATAAAAGACATAATTGGTATCAAATTTAAGTATCATATATGAGGAAGGGCAAAAATAAGAATTTTAATAAAAAGAATAATATTAAAGATAGTTTAGAAGCTCATCGGTGGGACTTCAAATTTGGAAACTCCAAATGGGGTTTCTACTTTCTAATAGAGACCTGCATTTAGAGCACAATTGGAACACAGTTTCTACCTGACATCACCCCATCTTGCTGATTTAGAGCAAGGTTGGAGATGCTTTTTAAAATAGTATATATAAACAAGTGGAGAGGCACATATGCGAGTGTAGTTAGCTACAAAGACAAAGGAGAAAAACCATTATAGATAGAAAAGCGTTCTAAAATGACCAAAATGTCATTGTTTCTATTGAACATGTATTAGATTAAAAAAGGGATGGGATACTCACACCCGTGTTTATGCTCAGAAGAGAGGTCAAGGTTAACGGGGAGAAGTAGATTTTGCCTTTTTTGTCAAGTATTTTATTTTTTCATAATTTTTATTTTTTAGTATTACTTTTTGTCTAGGGACATTTTTTTTTTTTTTCTACTCTCCCTCTCTCTAGAAGTATTTTTCCCATTCTTTGTCCAATCTTCTCCGGGGCTATTAGCAGTACAGTCATCTTCAAGTATATATACATTCGATAATACTTCATGGTTGATGCTCTGATTAACTCTCTCTTTTTTCTTTATTTCCTCTCTTCTAAAACCCTACTAGAGATGTCTTACCTCTCCATAAGGGTTTTCATTGTTCTTCGTCCAATCTTTTCAGTTCCATTAGCTAAAAACATTAAATTATTTATTACCAATAATTTTTCAATCCATCAGATTTTAAGCTATGCCATTTCCTGAATTAGATCATCAAAAAAATTAGATGGTCTTATTTATATGAGATCCACCAAATTTTATACTTTCAACGCACGCACAATCATGTTGGGAAGAAACCTTTTAAGAACCTAAAGTTGTACTTGTTGAGAAAGATGATATTTGCATTAAAAAATATAACATATTTATGCACATATTAAGGGAAAAAATTTAGATGCAAAGGGTTTTGATGTAGAGGATGAGTGAGAAATCTAGACCACTCATCTGCCCTTTTTCAAGATGCCAACTTTACTCTAGTTAACCTTTTAAATTTTATTTTTTTTATAATATTTTTGTTTCCTTTTTAAAAACAAAAACTTCTTTTAGCTTTTAAAGCCCACAACACGAGCCTCTTCTTCTTCATCTTCTACCTCTTCTAAAGGAGTCGTCGTCATCGGAGATCTGAAGTACACAAGAAATCGGAAGCAGTACAACTTCTGTAACAACGCAAGCCACGTGGTAGACTATTAGGGGCGCTAACCGTATGGATGTGGCCAATCCCTCGGTGGACCTGGAAATCAAAAATATAAAACCATTAGTGATTTAAAACCTTTGGATATTTTTTTTTTAAGTGGAACATTTGGATACCCAAATAACGCTCAATAATGCTCAAATTCCTACGGTTAAAATCAACCCACGAAAACAACTTCAATCCAACGCTTAGAAATCATTGATCATGCTGATTTTTTGTTTGCAGGTCCACCAAGGGACTGGCAAGACATCCATACGGTCAACGACCTCTAATAGTCTACCACATGGCTCGTATTGTGGGTTGTGACCGGCCCGTTGTGACGGAAAGTTTTACTCCACCTGTGTAGGGACGACATGAGTAAATTTTTTAAGTTGTCACTTGTTCCACTAAAGAAATCCAATTATTTTCAAACAGGGTAATACATAATGCTCTTTGTATACTTCATCCACAACAGAATGGGAGGGAATGGTAATTCTATAAAATAAAACCCGAATAAATAGAGTGAAAAGCATAGATTAAAGAGAAGAGGAACACCTCACCCGCTCCTCATGTGGCAAGTCTTCGGCGATTGGGTTTCTTTTTAATATTTTTTTTACATCACACAGGTTCACCCACTCCGGCAACGGTGATCGTCGGGATTCACATCTCACAAATCCAGATGACCGTCTGACAGTCCGAAATCTACGAGAGAGAGGATCTAACCCTTTGGTGATCCCTCTGGCAACGGCGAACTACTCGTTGGAAGGGGCAGAAGGTGAAGAAGTAGTGTTTAGGGAAGAAAAGGCGTGAGCTTTCAAAATCTAAAAGGGAAGTTTTTGTTTTTAATCTTTAAAATATAAAATAGATTTGAGAAAGCTAAAAGGGAAGTTTTTTGTTTTTAATCTTTAAAATATAAAATAGATTTGAGAGGTTAAAATTTAAAGGTTAACTAGAATTAAGTTAGCATCTTGAAAAAGAGCAGATGAGTGGTCAAGATTTCCCACTCATCCTCTGCATCCAAAACCCTCTGCATCTATTTTTTTTTTTTTGCCATTTTAAGCCCAAATGTCTCTTTTTAATGGAGATCAAGAAAAAATTAATTTGCTTTACCTAAAAGAGAGATTTTATCAATGGCGTTGACTATGGCCTATGGTCAAAGGGTGAGACGCAAATATTTTAAAAACATTGGGTGAGATACAAATTGCATCAAGGGGGACAAACCAAAAGTCCCGTGATTCAATCTTTCGTCCTCTTTTATTCACATGAAGAGGTTCTCTCTAGAAGGTAAAGGAAAAAAGAAAAAAAAAATATTGGTTTATTTAATTTGATAGAGTAAACAATACAACTATATAAGCTGTGTTGCCTTTAACTGAGAGGAGAGAGAAAATAAAATATTGAAAATACAGGAAAGAACAAAAACGTAAGTTTTGTAGATGGAACGCACTCCTTAGGTACTACTTAAGGCTGCCTCTGGGAGTGCGAAAAATAAGCAATAAACTGCCTTATATAAGCTATTTTGTGGTGTTTCGGTTAAAAATAAATGAGTGCATCGTGGCACATAGTGAAGCCGGTTGCACGAAATAAATTATTTACTACATTTGTTTATTAGAAAGCTTAAGAATAATAAAGGAATGATTCTTGAATTTCACTGTTGTATGGGATCCATTTTTTTATTAAATAAATTTATGATTTTTTCTTTTTTAATGGAGGTAATGGTTTAATGTAAGTTCCAAAAAAGTTTTGGTGAATCTAAATAATACTGTTTAAGAGGCTTAAAAAGTCATTTTACAAGTTATCCAATAGAAAAAAAATACTTTTTTCATTACATAACCAGACACCATGATAATGATTTTTCATTAAATAAGTCCTTTTCTAACAAGGTGAGACAAACACCCAAAATAACTTAAAATAAGTTATTCACAAAAAGGTGCTTTTGTGAAGCACCTTATTTTCAGCTAACCGCAATGCCAAATGGTTGAGACAAGCCCAACTGAATTAGATATTGTAGAGGTGTTTGAGGAAAAGTAACACGTAACGTTGGTGATAGCCGAAGGGTCGACTCGTGGCAACGTTTCTCCAACTGACCGCATTGATGTTCACCTTTAGGGTTGGGATCGAGGGACAGAACTTTCCGCCTACTTTTCACCCAAAATCCTAAACCATAGAATCACTCAACATCCGCCGGCCAGTAGTAATATAACGTGGCGAAGACGAGCCGCTCAACGATTGCTGAAATGGGTGAAATCTCCTCAGGATGAAAAAAAAAAACAATTGAAATCACATTAACTTCGGCAACACGTGTCGCCAACTGCACGTTCTTTTCTGAACCACATCAAATCCGGGCAAGAAGGCATCTATGGACCTAAGAAGATTTCTTACACGTGGATACGATCATCCATATTTGGACGGCCTGGATTGATGATGATGATGTGAGTCCGTAGATGTCAAGAAGAAGCCTGGACCATCGCTCCAGAATTCCTTTTCCCATAGAATCACTCAACATCCGCCGGCCAGTAGTAATATAACGTGGCGAAGACGAGCCGCTCAACGCTAAAACGAGCCGCTCAACGATTGCTGAAATGGGTGAAATCTCCTCAGGATGAAAAAAAAAAAAACAATTGAAATCACATTAACTTCGGCAACACGTGTCGCCAACTGCACGTTCTTTTCTGAACCACATCAAATCCGGGCAAGAAGGCATCTATGGACCTAAGAAGATTTCTTACACGTGGATACGATCATCCATATTTGGACGGCCTGGATTGATGATGATGATGTGAGTCCATAGATGTCAAGAAGAAGCCTGGACCATCGCTCCAGAATTCCTTTTCCCATAGAATCACTCAACATCCGCCGGCCAGTAGTAATATAACGTGGCGAAGACGAGCCGCTCAACGCCAAAACGAGCCGCTCAACGATTGCTGAAATGGGTGAAATCTCCTCAGGATGAAAAAAAAAAAACAATTGAAATCACATTAACTTCGGCAACACGTGTCGCCAACTGCACGTTCTTCTCTGAACCACATCATATCCGGGCAAGAAGGCATCTATGGACCTAAGAAGATTTCTTACACGTGGATACGATCATCCATATTTGGACGGCCTGGATTGATGATGATGATGTGAGTCCGTAGATGTCAAGAAGAAGCCTGGACCATCGCTCCAGAATTCCTTTTCCCATCTAGTAAAATTTGCTTATGTAGCTCAGCAACAACAAATGAAATCAAAAGTTAGTTCCTCCATTGGAGAAAACAATCGAAAATCAAGATTAAATTTTTTGATAATCAAACAGATCTAAAATCTAACCGTAAGAAATTCAACTATAACCGAAGCCACAAAATTTCGATTCCTCAAGCTAATCTGTTTAATTTATCTCATAAAGTATCGGTTGGAGATGATTAGCTAGTGCTTCAAAAGCAAATTTTACAAAGATTACAGGAAAAATAGTCTTCAAATTACAAGTCAAGCTTTCATGTGAGAGAGTTACGAATGTTACAAAAGAAAAGGAAGCAAGATATAAAAACAACTCGAAGGTTTCAAATCAAAAGGCTTCGAGAGTGAGATTGAAGATCAAAGAAGAAACAATCAAGCAAAACTCGGAGAAAAAACGATGTAGGAATACAGATAAAAGAGCTTTGAAGAACTGAAATGAATGAAAGCATTAAAATTTCTCAAAGATTACAGATGGAGAGGAACTTCCAATGAAAATGAGGTTTGGATTTTGTAGAGGATAGATACTATGAACATGTATAGCTCCTGGTTTATCGTCTCTCGTGTTATCTCTTCACCCCGTGAGAGTAGCTGCGGTAGCAAAAAAAAAGTTCAAGATTAAATGGCATTTATAGGACAAATCACAGATGTGTGTCAACATGTGTTGGTAAATTCAATGTCCACGTCATAACTTGAAACCAATAAACTATCTAGGTTTTGTGATGAATTGGTATTAACGAGTAAACCAATACATATGAAACCACTAAACTATTTGAAAGGAGACGGAGAGGAAGCTCAGAAGACCATGGCGGACGGAAGACTTCTAGAAAAGGTGTAGTTCTTTTGCGGCTTAGAGAGAAGGAAGAGAAGACGAGCTGCAGAGAAGAACGTGCAGTTGGTGACATATGTTGTCGAAATTTAATGCGTTATCAGGTGTTTTTTTTAGCTCGAGGAGTTTTTGTCGAGCGTTGAGCGGCTTGTTTTAGCGCTGAGCGGCTCGTCTTTGCCACGTCTCATAACTACTAGCCGTCGGATGTTGAGTAAATCTACGGTTTAGAAGTTCGGGTGAAAAGTACGTGGAAAGTTCTGTCCCTCTATCCTGACCCTTAACTTTAACCCACTCCTTGGCAGATATACACATCAGAAATCACTGCGATTGGTGATCTCTAGCCATTAGATTTTAGTACTTTTTCAAAGTGTTATTATAAACGTTGGATCCCACCAAGGGGTGGGCTAAATATCCATTCAGTCAATGGGCCCAGGTGACAGTGTTGAGTAACAAAAATGCGCTACCTGGCAAGCGTCACGTATACCTTGTTAAAGTGCGCGATCCATTATTTCCATTTTGTCGCATTAACGCCATAGCGTTTAGTGTTCTCTTTCCGGCCCATTTGGCCCACCTCTTAATGGGACTACACAGCGAAAATCAGCCTCATTGGTGATGATCTCTAGCTATTCGATTGGATCACCCAAATTAAAAAATGCTCAAAATCTAATGGTTAGAAATTTTTCCAATGAAAAACTTTCGAATGCAATAGGTTGAGATCACCAATCAAGCTGGTTGTTGGTGTGTAGGTCCATCAGCGGTGGCCCAATCATTGATGGAACAGTAGACGGAAAGAGTGTACCACATGTCACGTTTTTATGCGCCACAACCCCACAGGATCAAAAGTCCCTCGACTAAATTTTTTCAAAGGGTCAGGCTCAGCGGACACATATTTTCGCACACAGTTTTGGTGTCCCCACACGGAAGATAAATCAATGGCTGATTTTTGGTGAGGATGATCTCCTCACCATATAGATCACCCCTACAAAAATAAGTCCATTCTGAAATTTCTAACACCATCAAATGTGGGGTTCAAGTTAACGGTAAAAAATAGACGGTACATAATTCTTCAACCTGTAAATTATGCTACAAATATCGGAATGATTTGAAATTTTGCGAGGGTGATCTCCTCACCGTAGAGACCATCCTCACCAAAAATCATCACATTCCGAAACTTCTTATTTATATATTGGCCCCCAACGATTTTTGTGTGTGAAAATATGTGTCTGCTAAGCGTGACCATTTTTGGAAATAGAACCTGTAAACTGTAAAGTTGATTAACAGAATTACTAGGTTTTTGGTTATTAATTTTTTAAGGAAAAATATGAAACAAGGTAGACCTGACCTTTTTGGGCGTCAGGTAGCGGTATTTTTGCTACTCACTGCCCTGTGGGCCTACTGACCGCATGGTGCAAGCCCTTGGTGGAGATATACAAAAAGGGTCAGGCTCCATTGACAGCCTAAAATAACAGGATTCTGTACAGGATACAATATATGCCACGTGGCATGCTCTTGGAGGACTCTGACCGTATGGATGTTTGGCCAACCCATAGGCAGACCTACAAACCAAAATGCAGCCTGATTAGTGATTTCTAGACGTTGGTTTGAACTTATTTTCATGGGTTGATCTCAAATGTGGGAATTATAGCAGTATTTGAGGTACAAAGCTCCAACGCCTAGAAATCACTAATCAGGCTGAATTTTGGTTTGTAAGTACACCTAGGCATTGACCAAACATCCATACGGTCAGAGTCCTCTTAAGAGTGTGCCATGTGGCAAATATTTGTGTCCTGTACAGAATCCTGTCATTTTAGGGCTGTCAGCGGAGCCCGACCCATACAAAAAATCACCCTTATTGGTAATCTCTAGATTTTAGTACTTTTTAAGGCGTGATTCTAGACGTTGGATTCAACCAGTTTTTTGAGTGCTTTACCAACGGCTAAAAATTATCGAACAAACTGATTTTTGGTATGAACGTTTACCGAAGGGGTGGGGTAAACATCCATGCGGTCAGTGGGCCCAGATAGTAGCCGTGAGTAACAAAAATGCCCTACCTGACGCCAAAAAAGCGTCAGTTCTATCTTCTTACATCACAACCCATTTTATAAACCCTAATCCATCTGATTATCCCACAAAAAAAAAGGAAGAAACAACAAAATCTTTTGACGTGCTTTGAATCAGCGTCGATTATATAGAGATGGGTTTGAGTTTGAATTAGGGTTGGCTGTTTAGGCCCTTTAGGGTTTAGTCGATTTTTAGAAAAACGTTCCTACTTGGCAAAATTGTGACGTCAGGGTTCACATATAGAAATAATACAACTGGAGAGTACAATATCTACTGCTTTGGTGTGAGAAGGGAAACTTTGAAAGATTTTTTTGAAATGGTTTTGCCCAAATGAGAAGGGTAAATTTGGCAATAAAAGTAATTAAAGAGACGGGGTGGTTTTAGATCATCTTTTAATGGATCCTATGCTTTGCATTAAGGTTACATTTTATTAACTTATAATTGTGGCTATGATATCAATCCTCACTTGAAGTGAAACCTAATTTACTCGGAATGGGAAATATATATATGCATCCCAAATACCCGGCCCATAACTCGCCTAGATAAATCAGGGCCAAGTCAGCGGTCAGCGAAGTAAATTATTGGGCTCAGCCATTACGTTTGGGCCAGAGTAGAGCAGCCTCAGTTTGGCCCACTTATCTATTGGGCCTTAAAATCAACTCATGGACAACTGAATATATAGCGGGGTGGGCCTAAAGATAACATGACCTCTACAAAACCCAAAATGCCCTTATATTTATGCATTCCAACAATATTCTCACTCTTTAGGTGGTGTTTGGTAAAACTTAGTTTCAAACCTTAAGCCTGAAACTGGGACAGTCAGACCGTTTGCTAACCACCTAAAATTTATGATTTCGCCGCTCCACTTAATGCAATAAGTGATGGAATCTTTAAAAAGATTTTAAGATTCTCCTAAAAAATTCAGTATGCCCTATTATCGAAGCTTTCTTTTTAAAAAAAAACTTACAAAATGTCTTAATATACATTTTAAAATACCTAATATGCCTCTGTCTTAATTTTCAGACATAAGGACTTTTCCAAACAAAATTTACAAGAAATTAAGAACTTAAAGTTTTCACCACTTAAATTAACACTTTAAGCTTTTAGTGCTGAAATTAAGTTTTACCAAACACAGCCTTGCATAGATAAATTAGTTGCTTATCAAAAATAAAAATATGGATAAATTAGACTTTTTTTTTATAAATAAAAATATGCTTAATACGCCTTTTATTACTAGTGTCTAGTTGGGTGGCACGTGCATTCGTAAAAAATTTCTAAAGTTGGAGATGCAAATCCCGTTTAAAACACATTGTTTTTTTTTGGGAAAAATAACTTTAAAACCACATGCTTTCAAAACATCACCCAAAAAAAACATGAAAATTTCAACAATTCAGAACAACTTTGTAAATTTAGAAAAAATTCAATTATTAAAACACACTTTTGTTTTAAAAAGTAAGAGTATATTCTTTATTTATAATATATGTCGCCTATTTTGTGTTTGTAAAAAATATTTTTAAAAAAAATATAAAGATTCTTATGCTTCCGAAGACTTTGATAAATGAGAAATACATTTTAGAAACTAGGAGTGTTGCTTGCATCTATCTATATAACTAAACAGGGAAGTTGTCTCCCCGCTTATACCCCCTCTTATCTCAGCTACTCACACTCGATTTTGGCGAATGCTTTGTCAGAGAGTGCCGAGGGCAAGGGCCACCCACTATCAATATAACAAGTTACTGTGGTTTTCTTATACCCCCTCTTATCTTATATGACTTCAATAATGAGTGAGATCCACTATGCTTCATATCGATGGCTGAGATTAACTCTCACCCGATTTTGACAAACACTTTGTCGGAAAGTGCTGTGGGCACGGGCCACCTAGGCATATAACAAGAAAACTCAGTTGTATTCTCTTATCTTATCCATCCATCTAATATGGACGGTTAGATAAAGAGTGGTTGAGATCAAATCCATCGATCTAATGTGGACGGTTAGATCAGCCACTCAATCCGCCTCATTTGACCTCAATTTATTCAAAATTTGAATTTCAACACCGTTATTTTTTGTTATTTATGTTATTTTTTCATTTCTCCCTCTGTGCGTTACAATCCGTTATAACAGCTGTTATCGAAAAATCGGTAACGCCCTAGTCCATTATACCGTTTGAGTGCCGAAGGCACCCAATTTTTGTAAGCGCTTTTGTCGGAGAGTGCCGTGGGCACAGGCCATTTACTAGTCTATATAACAAAACAGGGAAGTTGTCTCCCCCTCTTATAAGCTTCATATATCCAAGGGCCCATATCAACCCTTACATAAAATAAAATTTAGACTGTTGGATTAATTTAACAAGGAAATTGTCTCCCCACTTATACCCCTCTTATCGGCTTCACAAAGGATGCCCAAGATCTTATCCCCCAAATGGAATATGGATCTCAACCACTCACACCAGATTTTCGGAAATGCTTTGTAGGGGAGTGCTGAGGGCACAAGCCACCCACTATACATCTATATAACAAAACAGAGAAGTCACGTATCCCCCCTCTTATCGGCTTCACAAAGGATGGCCGAGATCTTATCACCCCAAATGGATGGTGGATCTAAGCCACTCACACCCGATTTTGGCAAACGATTTGTCGGAGAGTGCCGTAGGCACGGGCCACCTACTATACATAAAGTGAAGCGACCTTCCTGTCTGATATTTAAAGTCGGAAAATTAGTTCCTAATTATAACCTAACTTTTTATGAAATAACAATACGACGATGAAATTATGAGTTAATTACATAACTTATATAAATGGTGCATTAGTCTTTTTGTGTCTAAAGTTCGTTTACTATAAGAGATAAACATTGGGTGGTTCTTAAATTTTCTCTTTTACAAAAGTGGTTGGCATCTTTTGAGGAAAATTCTTTTATTTTTTCAAAAATAGATTACTCTTGATCCATTTGTTGGTTTACTGTAAAAACTGTGCCTTTAGAAAGCTTTCACGGAGATCTTTCCAATGATATCTATTTATTAAATATTTTTATTTAATTATAAATCTAAGTCTTAATTAACTTAAGATTATTATAATATCTTTATAAATTATGATTAATCATGAAGTACAAAAGAGCTATTCCATTATTTAGATTACGCTATTAATATTCCAATTGCAACATGTGCATTGCGGTTCCCCTCCGATGGTTATTAGACTTAAGGGAAGCATCAAATAGTTCCGTACTATTATACTTAGGGTTGGGCTCCTGTGACTGGCCTTTTATGACTGGCAGCCAAGACAGGGCCTATCGGGCATGGATTTTGTGAATCCAATGGTCGTGATAGCACTGAGCTGGTATTCACTTTTTGCCAAAGAAAAACACCATTGGATTCTAGAATCCACACCCAACAGGCCTTGTCTCGGGGCGTCGATCATAAAAGGCCAATGTCAGGAGCTTGGTCCTTATACTTATATTACTACCCAGTCTACAATACATCATTGATGTATGTACATATACGTATACATTTTTTTAATGTGTAGTTTTGGACTAAAAAAGGGACGGGATATTGGCACCCGCATTTTTGCTTAGTAAACCCCTCCCTCCTTTTTCACCCTCCTCTTCTTTCTCTATTTTTCTTTTTCTTTTGCTCTGTTTTTTTTGGATGGGTGTGATGAGTAATGGGTTTACTGAGCGAAAACGCAAGTGCCAATATCCCGTCCCCTAAAAAAATATTGAACTCATAGTTTCACATATCGATCTTTTGATGTTCTCTTTTTGACTATATTTTCTTGAACCAAAATCGTTTTAAACTCACATTTTTAATTGAGCAAAATTTTGCTGTTTCACGATTTGCTAACTATGGGTAAGAGAAACTTAATCAGTGGTCAATGAAGAAATCAATTACTTTTATTAATGGTAATTTCTTACATTTTTTTTTTTAATTTTCTACATATTTAAAATAATTATGAAACAAGTAAAAGACTAAAATATCCTTAAAGCATGTAATAGTTAATCTATAGCAAAGTGCTATTGATTTGTACTTTAATTACATTGGAAATGTGTCCAATTGGAGAAAACTTTAAAGAGATGTGAGATAATTTGATGTCCATACCAAAAATGCCTGTGATATACTCTTTCAGGCCCACTAACTCTATGAAAGTTTGGCCCACCCATACACCAAAAAATATCCTGATTGGAAATTTCTATCTATTCTATTCGATCCTTTTTTGGGTACTCAAATCCAATGGATGGGAATCACCAATCAGGCAGATATTTGTTATGTAGGTCCACTAAGGGGGTGGACCAAACATTCATGTGTCATGGGCCTGAAAGATTGTTCCATGTGGCATTTTTTGGTTGGACAGAACGTCAAAGTTTTCGGTCCAAAAGTCCAAATGTTAGTTTGAGCTTTGAGTAAAATCTAAAATAAACAGAAAAGGAATAAAACCATGGGCCTATTTGGAAAGGGTCGGGCTTGGGGGACCCCATTTTTGACACCCATTTTGGAGTACCCACATAGAAGATGAATCAATGGCTGATTTTTGGTGAGGATGATCTCTATGGTGAGGAGATCATCCTCACAAAAATTCAAATTATTCCGAAATTAGTAGACTGGTTTAGAAGTTGAGGAATTATGGACCGTCGATTTTTAGTAACCTAAAAAGTGAGGGAAGTCAAGGTAAGTCCAGGTCTAGTAGTGACTCTGACCTGGGTTCTGTTTCGTAACTGTGTGGGGCTTATTTCTTGGGCCTACATTTTTAACCCATTCTTACTTTTAGTCTAAGACTGATCCAAAACATTAGTTTCTGAACAGGCCCAAAAGGGTGCTTTAGCAAATCCGGCATTCGTAACAAAAACCTGGTTATACGAAGATTCCTAAAGAGAGAAGGAAAGAGTGACCTGGATTCTGTTTGGTAACCGTGTGGGGCTAACTTTTTTGGGCCTGCATTTTTAACCGATTCTAGGACTGACCCAAAAAATTAGTTCTAAACAGGCCCAAAAGTACAGTATAATTAGTAAATACAAGAAAAGAGAGGGGTATTTTAGCAAATCCGGCATTCGTAACAAAAACCTGGTTACACTAGGATTCCTAAAGAGCGAAGGAAAGAGGGGAAGAAAGAGAGAGAGAGAGAGAGAGGCAGCGATACAGAGAGAAATCGCTTGTCTCTGCCGCTCGCTTGTGCGATCGGATCATTAGAGATCCGTCCCAGAATCTTTGGAACACCATGCGCTTTTGATTGAAACCCTAATTTCCTCTCCCACCCCTCCTCTCATCTCTCGATTTTGTTTTTTAATCATCTCCTCATCGATAATCCCTTAATCAATTTCTGCAATTTTTGAGAACTCTGAAACCCTAATTTTCATGGCTACTGCTACCGATTCTGCTTCGAAAAACCACTCTCCTCGTTCTGCCGGATTCTCCGGCGAAGGTCATAGTAGTCCCCAATACCGTCGGAACTCAAGGAATGTGTCGTCGCCATGGGTGCATATCGTTCGTGGTGAATCCGAGGCGGTTCCTGCCTCTCCTTCGTCTCCTTCATCGCCGGTCGCGATTGCTCATCAGGACCAAATCCCTGATTCTGATTGCTCCCCTGTGAAGGCTTCATCGTCCTCTTCATCGCCGGATAATTCTGCAGTGGAGGCTCAGCCGGATAACTCTGATAGTAGTAACAGTAATGTAGGTCGGGCGAAAAAGCCGGCCTGGAACAAACCTTCCAATGGAGTCGTTGAGGTCAGTCCGGTCATGGGGGCTGTCTCTTGGCCTGCTCTCTCCGAGTCCACCAGGGCTTCGCCGAAATCATCCTCCGATTCTATGAAGGCTCTATCTGATGGATCTGTCTCTATCTCTGTCTCACAGGTTTTATTCTCAACTTTATATGTTTTAATGTAAATTTTCCTCGTTTATGTTATCGTTTCTAGGTTATTTACATCTACATTTATGTTTCTGTATTGCCGTATGTTTACTTTAGGGGCCTGTGATTGCATCTTCTCCACAAAAGCAAGTTACTAATAATGCAAACCCTAATTCGACTCCAAACCATGTGATCCCCACCCGTCAGAAATCTATGAAGCGAGGTGGTGGTAGTGGACCTGCTAATGGTGGCTTCACTCAGTTGCCACCACCGTCACTGCCAGCAGTGGAAATGCCTCAGAACAATATCGGCAAACTGGGGCCTGTGGTTCCAGATTCTTCTCCCAGAGACCCTCCTCACAAGAGCAGTAATTGGGAAAATGGACCGAGGGGAGGATTCGTGTCACAACCCCACATTGGCAATGATCACCCACATCAGCGCAATTCATTCAGGAGGGGCAGTGGAGGGCCCCATCCACGCGGAGATGGTCCCTATCATAACAACTATGGGGGCAGACGTGACCAGGATCGTGCAAATCACGAGTGGAATCCTAATCGGAGTTTTAACGGTAGAGATGTCCACATGCCGCATCAGAGAGGTGCTCCGAGAAGCTTTAGACCTCCACCACCTAGTACTGCCCCGTTTATTAGCCCCCCGGCTGTTCGACCATTTGGGAATCCCATGGGGTTCCCTGGTAAGTCCCATTTCTGATATATATATATATATATATATATATATTTTTTTTTTTGGTTTTGTGATTTTGGTTTGGTTGGCACTGATGTTGCAGTCCCTTTTCAGATATGACATCTCAGGTATATTATGTTCAGCCTCCCGAGTCCCTCAGGGGTGTGCCATTTATTCATGCAGCGCCCCTTGCAATGTTTATCCCTTCCCCAGATCCTCAATTGCGAACTATGTTAGCAAAACAGATAGAATATTATTTCAGGTATTTCGATTTGGTGGCGTGTTTTGAATATATATAGTGCTCTTTATCATCTTCTTCGTTCTTTCTTTTGTTGGGAACGTGAAGTATTATTATGTACCTCTTGTTTGTTTATTGCAGTTCTGAAAATTTATGTAAAGACATTTACTTGCGGCAGAACATGGATGAACAAGGATGGGTTCCTATTTCATTGATAGCAGGCTTCAATCGAGTGAGTTGTCTGTGGTGAAACTGAAACTTGTTCTCTCTGCTTGTTAATGTTTAGGCTTTTGAACATATCTGGCTTATTCACTTCATAGCTAATCCGTGGGACTGAATTTCTTATTCATCTTTTCTTATCAATTGGCATTATAACTGATTGCAAAAGAGGGTCAATCGGCCACAAAAAATTCCATATAGGGAGGTCTGTTTGATATATATAATCTTCTTCTGTACTTTATGCTCAATCATTTTCGTTGGACATCCCAGTCCTTGATAATCTGCATGGTCGGGAGAAATTTGTGGGATTCCAATAACCATGTTATTCTGATGAAATCGATAGAGGAGTTTGAGTGACACAATGAAAGGAAAAGAAACATGTAAGCTTATTGTGCTCATATAAAATACATTTTTTTTATCATCCTAGTGATCTTTTTCCAGACTTTGCAGAATCCTTTCACTTCAGCTTTTCCCTGTCATGTTACTTTACCAGTACCATGGTCTTGTAGCTTGGACTGGCCATTGTTCACTTTCAAGCTTGCAAATATTTGTGGAATGTTGTACTCTTGATCTGTACTTGAACTTTTCTTCTTGTCATTGTTATCTAGTTTGTTGTTTATTACATCTTACTTAGTGATTCTCTAACGGGGTGCCAAGCCTAGTGTTAGAACTGTGGTATCTTTTTTTTTCTTATGCCATTACCCAAGAGATAATGTAATTTTGTATTGAAGACTTAGATTTTTTTGAGAAAACTGCTTAGTTTGGTGCTTTGAGAGGTGTAGAGAGGGGTTGTTCATAAAAAACTGACTTTTAGGATGGTAAAAATCTAGCTTAATAGAGTTGTTGCAGTCAAGATAGAAGGACGTAGTTCATAACTACAAATTAAAATTAAGGGTATTGGTAACAAATTACAAGAAAGAAAGAATGTGCTGCATCAATTCTTCTTCATTTGAATTTGAAATTATCAATTGTCTTGTAGTCAGATTTTATGTAGGAAGAGTTCAGTTGATTATAAATATTATGGGGGTTACATATTTCTATCAATGCTGTGTACTATGTAATTGGGAAAACGGACAGGTGAGCTGGTGTCAGACATGGATATGAGATGTTGGACAAACTATACCAACTCCTAGCCAACCAGGTGTGTACTATGGACATATAGTACAATAGTAGTTTTCAGATAAAAAATTTCTTACAATAATTTAGTTATATGATGTATAAACAATGTATCTAGATAAGTTGATATATTATGTAAAAACTATGGGCACACAAGGAGATCATGTTGTACAATTATACCAAACAGTGAGCTGTCCATATCGTGGGGACCATCCTCACAAAAAAATCAGTCTATTGTGACATTCCTAATCTCATGGAAAATTTTACTTGAATTTGAAAAATCTGGGCCATTAATAAGACTGTTACTTTTGGTTGACTTTCATATGGCTAGTGATGTTGAAAAGGATTGATTTTTGGTGACGATGATCATCATGGTGATGACAACTCAATGTATGGTTGGATTTTCTAATATGATCTCCATGTGGGCTCCACCACTGGGTGAAAGAATAGGGTGTAGATTTATTATTTTTTCTTTGATAAGTATTTTGTATTAAAGAGAAAGGGGAAAGCCCCACTATACAAGAGATAAACACAAGAGGGGCTAGAGAAGAAGGCCCTCGAATGTGTAAAACCAAAAAAATATTCAAGGCCTAGCACAACCTCCCATTTAAATACAAAATCCTCAAACTTAAGGCCTTCAAAACCTTCAAAACAGACGGCCAAAAGAACAACATAACCTTAATCTTCAAAATGACTGCATTGAACTCTTTTGCTATGTTGTCAAAAACCTATTTCTTTCTTTCCATAAGGCCCAATAACAGGTGAGGGGAATTAATTTCCAAAGAGTCTGCCCTAGAGAGTCGGATGCCTCACAAGACCAGCTGGAAAAGAGCTCGAAGATGTAGCTAGGGGATGTCTAGCAAATCCCAAACAGCTTAAGAAACTTCCTCCATACTTCTCTGCTGAAGCTACAATGGATGAGCAAGTGATCTACTGTCTCCCCATTGGACATACATAGACAACCTATATTAGGCCCATACTTCCCCTTGCTCATCAAGTGGTCTACAGTAAGGAGTTTATCTTGTGTCTCCGTCCAAAAGCAAAAAGCTACCATGGATGGCAAGTAGTTAACCCACACACGCCCCACAACAAAGGTCAAAGGAGATGGACCTGCCAAAGCGGATAAAGAATGAATGGAAAAATCACCTTTAGATTTGCATTTTCTTATCCCTGTATCTTCTGTCTCCTCAACCCAGGTAAAGAGCCAAGTCTGTCTAGCAACCGTGACAAGTTATCCACTTCCCAATCATTAATATTTCTTCTAAGGCCCAAGTACCAAGAAACACCATGAACCCCACTAATCATACGATCTTTGACTAGAATTCCCCGATATATAATTATGCATATAGGCCAGGTTAAAATGACACTCCTAATTTGACATGCCCATGTGGGACCCTCATGGAAATGATGCATAGGATGATTATTTGTGTTGATTATGAGATCATCCTCACAAAAAATCAGCTCATTCAAACATTTCTAGACCTATGAAAAGTGGATTCCAAGCTGAAAAGATCTGGACTATATGTCACTGTTAACTTTTATGTCTACATTTGATAGGATTAGAAATTTCAGAATGTGCTCACCGAAAATCATCCCTTAACTCATCTCCATGTTGGCCCCACATATGTGTGTGTTTTGACGTGACACTATTTATCTGTAAAACATAAAGATAACTGAAAACAAGGAATATGATAAACTATTATTCGTGCTAAGAAGAGTTTCAGTGTGTTGGATCATGAACGTGTCATTTTTCCAGAAAGTGGAGTGTCCTGGTTACATAGTTGTATGTATGTGTATCATTTATTGTGTACCGTCTTAGCTACTAAAACTATTGTGTTATATGGAGTTGTTTATATGTATCCTACAGTGGGAATTGCACTACACATCTGGAAAAGGGGTTGTGTGCTGTTCAGGTTTCAAGGTCGGGTTGTTGTTAGTGTTTCTAAGTTTTGACGAAGGGGAGCCTTGTGTTGGATCATGAACGTGACATTTTTCCAGAAAGTGGAGTGTCCTGGTTACATAGTTGTATGTATGTGTATCATTTATTGTGTACTGTCTTAGCGACTAAAACTATTGTGTTATATGGAGTTGTTTATATGTATCCTACAGTGGGAATTGCACTACACATCTGGAAAAGGGGTTAGTTGCTGTTCAGGTTTCAAGGTCGGGTTGTTGTTAGTGTTTCTAAGTTTTGACGAAGGGGAGCCTTGTACAAATCCAGAAAAGGTCTAACTTGCATTTGCATGCCCACTGGTCCTTTTGTGCAGTGACTATAGGTTGGTACAAGTTGCATATTTCACTGTTTAAAGCCTAAAGAGAGATGTGTAAACATAATTGATGTTTTTTTCAACCTACTTTTTTGCTGATCTGTCCTATATTTTCAAAATCACAACTCCTTTACTCTTGTGGTGTAAAAGTTGTAACTTTTGCGAACTGGTTTGAAGTCCCTAATACTTAAATCCAAAATTCTCTATAAAAGGGAAGATCTAGCGAGTTAATACTTCGTGAGTTTTTCATGAAATGCTGCTGCATTGTTTGATAGGGAAGAAGTTTTAAGATACTTTAGAACTCACTTTTATGAATTCACATGACAAAAATGTGTGAAAAACAAAAATTGTGTCCAAGTATGGTAGCATGCAATAGCATGGATGTTGACCCCAAGGAATATTTTTATTTTTTATTTATTCTTCTGTGGATAATGTGTTTGGTATACCCGTGCCAGATGGTCCAGATCTTATCAAAAGTAATTTCCACTCCATTATATTAACGTCCACTTACATCCTCTTGAACATGTTCAAGGCTTGCAAGAATCTCAATGAAATTTACCTATTTCATCAAATAGTGCAGTTATCCTCGGGAAATCCTTGCACTATTTAATGAATTGTTTAATAACTGATTGAATTAATGGTTGAATACATGTAAAAAGAGGCCTTTGGCTGATAAATTGGCAAAACTAAAAATTTGTAATGATGTATGATTTGGATGTATCATGACCTTGTAGTCCATTTTTGCCTGAAGTTGAGTGTCGTTCCTTCCCTTTGTTTATTTTGAAACCTCTAGATGTTAAAAACTTCACTCATTGTTTTATTGTTTTCCCTATATTTTTTCCTTCCCTTTCTTTATTTTGTTTTTTATTCCCTTTCTCTTTGTTTTTTTTGTTAATAATAATCAAGTGCAGATCGACTAACCGCCTCGAATCATTCAGGCCTGCTTTGGACTTACTTGCTTTTCAGCTATATTCTCATGGGCCCAATTTCAAGTTCCAATGCTTAAATGTGCTGGGTCCAGGCCTGAGTCTGAACCGAAATAGGCCTAGGTCCAACCCAAAATAAGTTCCTTGACCCTATGTTGCATTAGGCTGCACTTTGTCACAGGTTTTTTTGGTGCTTTGTGCTGGTTTGGGCTTGGGCCTAGGCTTGTGCTATGAGTTCAGGTTTGGCCTGGCATGGACCAAGCCCGATCATGAGCACTTTCAATAACTTAATTAAGTTTGTTCTCATTTTTTATTTCTTTATAAGTTAAATCTCTTTTTATTTCTATCACTTTATATTGCTATTTATTTGTGTGTTTAAATTTGTATGCTTGGTTTTGTTACACCATCACATGTTGAAATTTCTTTTATATTCCACTACCAAATGCTTATTTTTTCTTCCATTTTTTTAGTTTGTGGTTTCCCTCTTCTATTCCCTAGTTTTTTTTTTTTTTTTTTACATTTGAAATATATATCTAGTTAAGTGTGCCGTTTAACTTCAGTTTTCTGAGTAGTAAATTGAGTTGACTTTCTGTGTTTGTGAACATTGTGCTAAATTGGTAAGTGTAATACTATTTTTTTTTGATAATTGAAGTGTAAATGCTTTTATAAACTATTCAGATAGATATGTGCTCAACATTGTTGTATACTATGTTACTTGGTGTTAAAAGATTTACAGGTTTAGATGTATGCTAATATTCCCTCCTATAATATTTGCATGAAAGAGGGGAGGGGCAAAATTGACATGGATTGCAGTAGTAGGAAAAGATTTGAAGAAATTTGCCTCAACAGAAGATATTGCTTGATATATTGATTGGAGAAATAAGATTCATGTTGCCGAACAGGATAAAGCATTGTGAACAATGATGTAAAAATACGAACAGCGAACTAGGTTCCCGACTTTGTTAGTATAGGAAAGTATCAATTACAACTTGCAAGTTTCAAGATACAAGTACAACACCGAGTACATTATAAAATCTTGAGTAAATAGAGCTAGCTGGAGGGAAAGTCTACAAATTGGAGTTCTAACTATAATATGCTATTTTAAATCTGAATTATTAGTTAGAACTAACTAAATAGAATTTATAATAAAGCTTATCGCTTGTTTTTTATTTGGTTGACTGAAGCACTTGACAAGGACCTTACGACATCCACTTAAAATGGTAAGGTGGTCTGGAAAATCATGGACGTATCTCATTCTTGAAAATATATCTCAAATGTGAACCATCATTGTTGACTCTTAAGGATGACACAATGTCTTTGGTTGAGCCTTGTACTTAGCTATTCAACAAGATTTTGGAGATCTAGAAAATGTCGAATAAATGGAAAAGTAATTTGTTATTTTTGTACAAGAACAATGTAGATCTATAAAATTGCACCAACTATTTGAGCCGCACTATGAAATTATAGGAGAGAGTGATGGAGCAAAGATTAAGTCAAGAACCAAGGATATCAAAGTACCAGTTTGGCGATGTGCCATAGAGGTCAACCATGGTCTTTATTGGAAGTTTCGAGAAAAGATAGAATATTTACATGATCTTTATTGACATAAAAAGCATAGAGGTAATTTGGTGGGTATTGGGATAAACGGAGTCTCAAGCGGATATGTTGACTTCATTAAGGACATTTATGAGAGAGCAGTAACTAGTGTGAGTACAGTAAACAAGTGAGCTCTCACTTACATTGGTTTTGCATTAGAAGTTGGCCCTTAGTCCGTATATTTTTGCACTAATTATGGATGAACTAACTGCTCATATTCAAGGGAAGTCACTTGGTGTATATTTTTGTCGATGATGTAGTGTTGGTTATCATAGTCACAAAGTCGGGATTCGGCAATAAATTGGCAAAAGGTTAAGTTGGGAAAATTCAGATAAATTCGTTAAAAATCATCAAAATTATTAAAAATATATCATGGCATATTTCAAGTTAGAAATACTTATCTAAAAAAAAAAAATTCAAGTTAGAAATGTTTTTTTTAACAAAACATATTTATATGATGAAAAGCACATCTATAATTCCATAATAATAAGGTATAACTCATAATAAGCATGATTCATCATTCATAATCAAAATTCAAAAATTGGCAAATTCGAAATTAGAAGGGTAAAAAAATAAAAAAGGGTCTCAGCCGATTATTGCTGATTAATCGCCAAGTTTTTCGATTAATTGGAGATTTTGCAGATATTGCCGATTAATTGGCGATTGATTCGTGAATTCGAAAAATCGGATTTTTTTGGCAATTTTTTGAAAAAATCAGAGATTTTTGTGACTATGTTAGTTATGTTGGTAGAGAGGGAGTAAATACAAAACTAAAACTTTAGAGGTTAGAGTTTAACCTAAGTTGGCCCAAGATGGAGTATATGCAGTGCAACTTTGATAAGGACATGTGTGAGACACTAGTTAGTAGGAAATACCCGAAATGACAAATTTTCTTGAATAGGTTTGATTATCCCAAAGGAGGTAGAGATTGAAGAGGACTTGCCCATATTGTCAAAGCTAGATGCTTAATGCGGAGATGCGCTTATCGAGTGTTATGTTATTTATGCATACAAATCAAATAAAAAGGAAAATTTTGGGAGGATAAAAATAAGACCAACTATGCCATATGGAGTAGAATGTTGGGTAATTAAGATGAAGAAATCTTAATTTATGCCTTAAATATAGGAAAAATCTGTTAAATATCTCATTTTTTTACTTAAAATACCGAAATTTAAGATTTTTTGGGTATTTCGGTTTTGGTAGGGGTTGAAGCCAAAATTTTGTCGGTTTCGACGAAATTTAAAACCCTGGTGTGGAGTGCTCGATTCGGAACCTTGAAATAAATGATTCATGGACTCGGCGGTATACTTAAATGATGACATGAAGTAATCATTTCTTCATATAATAATGAGTGGATAATATGATAGACTATATTATAATTTGTATCATTTACTTGTAGAGAAGAGAATACATTATGTAAATGTGATGTTATATTTGTTGCATGAAAACTTCAATTGTGCAAGGTAGAACTCACACCTCTATGGCAAATGTTAATTAGTATCTTGCAAGTAAGGAAAGGAAAAAACCAAAACAGAATCTGGAAGTGTTGCACAAGAATCCGTAATCTGTCCATGCAACATAGGTTGGGGCTTTGAAATAATAAATCTCATGAACTCTGCTTGGTTTTGGTCCTCCTTGTACTTTTTGATCTAGGCCGACACATTGGTTATAGATGAGCTTGTTAATGTCCTTTGTCCTACTAAGTACATCTTCAATTTTCTGTTTGTGGTATTTCCCAATATGAGTTTTATCCAGTTCAATACACGACTTTTAATCATTTCAAGTGTGCTGCATTTTAGTTTGTTAAAGTATTAATAGGTTTTGAAACAAACTTGAAACCCATGATGCATGTTGCCTTTACTTTTGTACGCTCAAAGCCTGTCTAAACACGGATAGACGGAACCGTCAGCCCTCAACACAGAAGGTTGGTCATGAAGGTTATCTCCTTCCCTTTTTGGCTCCTAATCTCTCTCAGAGGAAATTTGAGGTGTTCATGACACATTCTGAGAGTTGGGGAAGGTGATTAATTCTCGAAATCAATTAGGTCAGTTTGAACCTTTGACCGACAGGGCAGGAGATTAAGGGATGTAGGAACACACTTCTGATTAGATTAAAATCAGATCATTTATTACATCTCATGATGAGTGATCGCCTCTGATTAAGAAAAGAAGGCTTTACACAATAAATCAAATCATACAAGAAATCATACTTAACATTCATTCTTACAAAATATGTGGAATTTATATACCCGTACATGTATATTGATGTGCATACAAGCACGAGTTCCTTCTATAGAGAGAGGACTTAATGTACATGTCTTTGTGGACTTGTGCACATAATCTCTTTTTAGGGTCGGGCTCCAGTGACAGCCCTAAAATGACAGGCTCCCGTTACAGGACACAATATGAGCCACGTGGCACACTTTTAGAGGACTCTGACCGTATGGATGTTTGGCCCATCCCTAGGTGACCTACAAACCAAAAATCAGCCTGATTAGTGATTTATAGGTGTTGGATCTTTGTACCTCAAATACTGCTCAAATTCCCACAGTTGAGATCAACCCATGAAAATAAGTCCAATCCAATGCCTAAGAGTGTGCCACGTGGCTCTTATTGTGTCCTGTAACAGGAGCCTGTCATTTTAGGCTGTCACTGGAGCCCGACTCTTCTTTTTAAAGGTGGTCAAAGATACATGGTGACCCTTTGATAGATATGGCTTTCTTGTTTTAGGAAATGAAACCTAGTCTGTTCGCATAGGCCTTGTGTATATGCTTTTCCCGTATGCATGGGTAGCATGGTTTTACATATTTTTAAGAGAATAAATAAAATAGCACTCTTCCTTACCTAGTAAGAGCCATGGGTAAGGTCTTGAACTTCCTTGAGAAATGCGCACTGTATATGTGTTTTCTCCTTTTCTTCTCTTCTTGGAGAAGAATCTCCAAACTCTTCTTGGTATCCTCTTCTGGAGAAGTCCTTCCTTCAAAATCATCCTCTTTAAAAAAGGGTGATTAAAGGAGTTGTACTAGGTTTGTATAATTTCTCCATCAGCTAATCATTGAGGAGTTGTGATGTGCTTACAATTGTCGTACAGGTTTGTTTGATTGCTTTCTCCAATGAGAGAATGCAATTTGACTTCCTTATTGTTGAGGAAGTCTATTATCCAAAGGGTTTTATATCCTTCTTGAATTATAATATATTATGTTAATATATCCTAACTGGCGCATGTCAGGACCCCTTGGAGATCATACTGCATGTGCCACATGTCAGCCCGCAGTTGGGCCCTTTCAAGGTATCAACCATACCCTTGGTTGGATGACCTTGATCCGCAGAAAGCCTTTTACCTTGGGTACCACGTGTCTCAGGGGGTAAAGCCTTTTATCGCAGGTGCCATGTGTCAGGTCTTGATTGGGTCTGACATTTTTCTTTTAATTTTCAAGGGTTTGAAATTTTTCCTTGATTCCGTGCATATGAGGTGCATCAAGGCCGATATACGTCTGACTTAATGTTAGTGTGATTTTGCTGCCAACACGAGTCTGTGAGTCTGTATAAAAGTGTGTTGTTTTTCTATCTCGGTTTCAATATCTCCACACAAATTTCTAGCATGATCTCATAGTCCTTGTCAACTATTTTGTTATTGGTTACCTTCCAAAGTTTTTTACAAATACAATTTTTTGGTTAACTGGTTACGGTTATAAATCTAGTTCTTTTCACCTTGCATTTCAGTTGGTTCCTCAATGTCTTTATTAGTTCATTAAGGACATTAGAACATTTGTTGGTAGTTCCCTTCCTTTCACTAAATGTTACTTAATTCAATTGATCCTGCCTTTGTACTGTGAATTGCAGAACTGATATCTAGTTTCGGAAATCCTTCTTGGTATTCCTGCTTCAAACCCTTTTGTTTCGGCATTTTACTGAATGTGCATATAAGCAGTGTTGTCCTTAATCAACTGAATACCTTAAAAAAGAAGCTTAAAAAGGTGACATTAAAAAAATAAAAGGAAAGATAAAAGAAAGAACAAGAAACAGATGCATAGAGAGTGTTGAATCTTACCTGGATAGATAAAATATATCAATTTCCTTTTTTGATAGTTCAGGATTTGTGGCAAACTGCGTAAGCCTTGTTCCCCTACAAACTCCTCCGAGGCAGTAGCAAGATTTCCATTTGCTACTTTTTGAAAGCTTGTGACAAGTAGTAGAGGCCATATCGATTGGTTGAAAGGCCTGAAAGAGAACGTTGTTCTGGGGCGGATGATACCTGTTGGTACCGGATTCAAAGTATTAGTGCATTGTTTAAGGCAACACAACAACATTCCCCCCTAATATGGATGTACTTTCTTTTTCCCAGTCGGTTAATAAATATGTTTCTTTACAACTAAGACATAAGACTTGCGTAATCATATTTAATTTGAGGGTGTGAGGGCTTGAAAGGTGATATGAAGGGTTTGGACTCTATAGTCAAGGCGCAATAAGGCGCGTGCCTGAGGCGCAAGGCGCAACTAAAGCGCCTTAGAAGGGTCAAGGTGTGGCATTTAGTAAGGCGCTCGCTTCAGGCCAGGCTCCGAGCACACTCACTAAAATACATGTTTTTTTGTAAAATTTCTGTACTTTGGCCTATTATATTAATTTGTTGCAACTTATTAAGTTGTTCGTTGTTACATGCTATTGTGTCTCTTTTTACATGCAATACAATTACAACCTAGTCTCTCTTTTATTCATATAGAAAAAAGAACCCTAGACTATTTTATGTGAACTGAGAATATATTGAGGAGGCTAGCACATCCGATGATGATGAGGAGGGATGAAGCTAATGAGTATATTTTATATGATGACGATGTTAACTAGAACTAATTGTGGGCTATTTGAGATTTTGGACATTTGATATCTTTTATGTTTTATGGCTTGTTGAGTACTTGTTTTGTATTTAGATAAGAACTGCTTTTGGGTTACTTGAGATTTTGGACATTTACTATCTTTTATGTTTTATGGCTTAATGATTACCTGTTTTGTTATTTTATAATGTTATTTTTCTTTATTTTTTATATTTATTATTATAATTTTTAATATTATGCCTTGCGCCTCAAGCGTTAGGAGTGTTATTTTTCTTTATTTTTTATATTTATTATTATAATTTTTAATATTATGCCTTGCGCCTCAAGCGTTAGGAGTGTTATTTTTCTTTATTTTTATATTTATTATTATAATTTTAATATTACACCTTGCTTCAGTCAGGCGCATGCCTCGCCTTGCGTCTCAAGCGCTAGGGGTCCTAGCGCCTTAAAGTGTCCATTGCTTAAAAGTCAAAAAAACATAGGGGAGCCGTAACATATCTTTTTCTAGTTATTCAACTCATTTGCAAAAAAACTTGTTTGACATGATATATTGATATGTTTCAAGTCTCTCGTCAAGTTATTTCTCCTGTTTTGTTTCTGTTGTCCGCCAAACTCATCCAAGTCTCAACTTAGTTGATAAAAAAAATGTTTTCTATGTATTGGATTATGTGATTATATATTTTCCAGTTATGTATCTAAGAGATATATCTTTTTCGAACACTTTGTTTCCTATATCTCCCCTTTCCCTTGGAAAAAAGCAAAAGGGAAATAATAAAACTTAAATACCCTAAAAAGTGATGATCTTGATGATGCCCCATATAAGGCTTATCATGATGAAAATCCCAAGTGAAAATACAAAATTGTGCCACTTATGCAATATGGGAACAAATGGAGATACCAGTTGATTGGAAGGTGAACTGACCGTACCTTATTGTTCTGGGTCCATTCACAAGTAAAGAATTATTAAATGGAATCTGCATCAGCATTTGTTTGCTGATGAACTATTGAACTAAAATTGACATAGAACCGTGAATGAGACATGATATGTCATATTATCTCAATTTCTGTTGGTTCACAGGTTTGTTTGGGCTGCAAGGGCTGAGGTAAGACAGCTAAGTGGTAAATCAACTTGAGTGAATTTTTTGACTGTGGTATCTTGTCAGGGAAATTGTTCCCCAAAATGTTTGTGAGTGCTTGAAGTGAACTTTTAGGATCATTGTGCGTGGGAAATTGTTCCTTATGTGATGGTCGTGCATGCTGATCCACTAGACTTGGTGATTTTACTTTCATTGTATGCATGAGGTCAGTTTTGTACTGCATCGTGTTATGGTGGGTATGCTCTTCTCTAGCTTTGATGTTGTATCCCTTATCATTGCACAATTATAATGCTTGTTTACAGAGTAAAATTTGTAGTGTTAGATTTTCTTCATGTATTTTTCGTCATATTTTTTATTATCATTTACTCTCTGCTATCTTCTGTTTCAAGATATTGTATAGCTTCTGTAACCATTGATTTTGGTTGTTTGGGTTTAGGGTTTTCTTTTCCTTCCTTCCTGTGATTTGTGAGAGAGTAGAGATCTGTAGGTTTATTGCACATTTGTGATTAGACGTTTCAATTTTTCGCATGCATGACTAAAAGGAATTAACATTTGATATTTCTACTTGAATCCCTGAGTGTGTTTTCTGCTACAGCTCATGTCGGCTATTATTGTCGTTATCAGTGCGTAATATCTAGTGCTTTAGTCAGTGATTCAGATTAAATTTCCATAGAATGCAACTTTTAATGGGCAGCATTCTTTGTACTTTGTTGCTCTCTGGTATCTATTAACAATTTTTCACTTTTGCAAAATTTGTTGTTGCTTAGATATTGTGCAATCTCTTTGAAATCTAATCATTTTGAGGCTCGAACTGTATATGATATGCACAAGTTATAGTGCTCCATTTCTCCTTCGATTTCTTCTTAACGTGTTTATATGTTCACGCAGAAACAAAATTGCTCTATGGTTATGTTTTGCAGGTTAAGCAGTTGACGAACAACATCCAGTACATATTGGATGCAGTGCGGACTTCAACCATCGTGGAAGTACAGGTACATTTCCACTGAGGACTTTAAAAGCAAATATTATGTTACTTGGTTGTGGGAATGCACAGTACCAGTGTTAGAGATGGTGATACCATTTAATAAAATGTCTAGTGAGGAATTAAAATCATGCCTCTCGTCTTTTCATCATATCTAAATTTGCTTTTGCATTTTTGATTCCTGTTGCAGGGTGACAAAATGAGGAAGCGGAACGATTGGATGATTTGGCCACTGCCACCGTCTAATCAGTTTGCTTCTGCACCTGGTCCACAATCCCCACGTATATCTAATTACGAGGTGCTGGCAAATCGTATGCAGAATGTCGGACTGGAGGAGGGGAATAATACTAACCATAACAGTATGAGGAGTCCAGCAGACCCTCGTACAGAGGCAGTCCTTAGTAGATCGTCATCCGGGGACTTGAATAGCCAGTTACAAACATCCAATGGGGAGGGGCAGGACAATCTTCTGTTCAAGCAGGTTCTGATTGATCAATGTCGAGGAGAAGTATGAGCAAGAGTGGATTGTGCTAGGGCACATTTACAAGAGAGAGAGAAAGGAGGAGAGGTGGGGGTTGATGAATGGGGTAACAAGGCCTTTTGTGGGTCTTCTCAGAGATTATGGCCTTGTCATAGCATGGGAGAGGCAGTATTTCTCAGAGGCAAGAAGAGAAAAATGAAGTAAAAAAAAAAGAAATAGGAATTTTTTTAAAAAAAGAAACAGACCGAAGGAAAAGCTTAGTTTCATGAGTTAGTACTATGGAATTATTGGGATGTATAGTTTGGTTTGGTGTGGATCAATGGTGCTTTTTTGATGACAATTTCTCATGCCATGGGGTTTTGTGGTGGGGAGCAAATTTTGAGGTGATTTCCCTAGCCATCCCTCAGCTTTTCTCTTATATTTTTAGGTCATGTTACCTCCATTTTTGGGAGGTGAGGATTTGAAACGGAGTGCTGTTGAGAACTTGGGTGGAAGGAAGGGTGGGTGTGTGGGTTCTGCTGGATGATGCTATTACTGCTGCTGCTGCACTTCTCTTGCGTCAATATTTTTTTTCTTGTTTCCCCCCTCCCCTCCCCTCTTGTCACATACATAGTATTTAGTATCATATATATACTTTTTCTTCAAGACTCATTGAAGATTTTACTGCATAAAATTGACTCAAATATGGGGGACAAACCTTTTGATATTATTTACTTGTTGAACATAGATGGTTGGGTTTTTATGTTTGACTTCCAATAATTATGGGATTGGTGGCACTGGTTCTGGAATATGGATTGCAAACCCTAATTTGTGGTTATATATTTGATGATAGTATGTCTGACATATGATTAGGAAATATTATCCCCCTGGAGTTTATTTATATTTGCAGGTGCCTAGCGGCTGAGGGGGATTCAGATTTTCTTTTCTATTACATGATTATAGTTTTATTAATTTCGAGTTAGAAGTGATTATGGTTTACCAATGCAATTTCATCTCTTTCATATGCAACACTAACTAATTCTTAGATACTTTAGTATGGTTACTTCATGGTTTGTTTGAACATTAACAAGTGCCCTCCTGTATCATGGAGGGTTAGAATGTTGCAAGGTGAACGATGGATCTACTGGAGTAGCTTTGATAGGCAACACAGTTGCGGCAGGATCTCAAGACTGCGGGATGCATTCTGGCTAGACCTCCTCAATGGAGGAAACTTGCCTTGTGTGGGATTGAACCCACTGCTTCCTGCAAGGGAAGGGTAGGCTTTAACATCTTTTTATGCATCTAATTGTGCTTATTTTAGTTCAAACAACACAATTATAGTCGGTCGGGGTTGGGTGTAGTTTAGCAATGGGCCCATCGTCTGAGTCATTGTCAACGGCAGTTTTGTAGATAGATGATGTAAATCTGTATTATTTAGTGAAGGAAGGTTCGTTCCTGAAAGAGGTCAGACCATCCCCAACAGTTCTCCATTGTTCCTCGCCAAGCCAAAGTTTGGCAAAAAACCCTTAAAACCCTTCTCTAGCAGCCTCGCTAACCCCCTTGCTATTTTGAGGGGTTAGCTAAAAATACTCCATACTTCGTCAATATTGGCAAAATAACCCCCTCGCCAAATCCCTCAGCCATTTCAAACCAGACTATTTTATCCTCGTGCATTTTCCTCTGTTTTCGTTCGAATTTCATGTGTAATCGCCTTTTTACTCTCCTCTCAAAACCCTAATCTCGCCCTCACTAGTTGAAACCCCAAAACCCTAACCCAAGGCACCTCCGGTCATGGAGATCTCTGCAATGAGTTCTAAGGAAACCTTGAAGATCTCAATGGCAAGGATTAAGGTTCACAAGCTTAGAGGTAAGCTAGCTCTGCTTTGAGTCGCAAAGGTCACCAGTGGAGTGGAAATCATCTTCATTTTTGCCCAAAAAATGCCATGTGCTGTTCTGGTTTTGCAACGGGGAGGATGACTTCTACCCGTCCTTTTGATGCAATTTCATCTTCTGTTATGCATGCTCGATAATTTTTCAACTGAAATGTAACTTCCTAAATTTTTTCCAAGGATGTAATTGAAAATATCCATCTACTGCTGGATTTAATGGAGTTGGTCTTCCAGGGGGGAGGATCAATGGGCTCAGTGTGATAGTTGCTCCAAATGGTGAAGGTTGCCTCCGGATGTTCAGTGTTCCCCCCCAAAAAAAGATGAACAACAGGGATAAGTGTTGTTCTTGCTGTCCCCAGGGACTTCCTCAAAAGGCTGTGTAACACTCTTTCGGGTCCACTAATCCGTTGGATGTTTGTCCCACCCCCTGGTGGAGACCTACTTACCAAAAATCAACTTCATTGGTGATTTCTAGTCGTTAGATTTGAGAAGAAAGAAAAAGCTCAAATCCAATGGTTAGAAATCACCCCCAGGTGCAATGCTTAATCCATTGACTAAAAATCACCAATCAAGTTGATTTTTGGTGTGGTACGTGGCATTTCATTCAGTCCCGTTTTTTCCTTAAATGGATCAATGATCGACTGTTAGAGCTTCTAAGGATGTTGTTTTTGCTACATAAATCATGAAGCAATTAAACAATTGCAGAGTTGAGAAGACGGGGATTAAGGGTGGGGTATTGCTGTCGTTTTATAGATATATATATATATATATATATATATATTTTTTTTTTAAATCTATTTTGAAGAAGCTGATGGAGTTAACATCTTTTTGTTAAAACTTCCATCGGCAAAAGGGGTCGACTGTTAGCCAAACTTGCAAATAGCTATGGAAAGATGTTGGACAAGCTCTGAGAGATGGTAAAGATAACAACCAAACATTAGAGGACAAAGTAGAATGTCGCTGAAAATGATTCTTTCAATTTGTTTGTGTCAAGAAGGTTGTTCGATATCCAATTAAATGAATGTCTTCTTGTAATATCAATTCTGATTTCGCAAAAACAATGACAATGCAGCTGATTAGAGCATCTCCAACAGCTTATTCATATTGGTTAGTCATTTCAAAATAAAGTAAAAGGCTCTCTAGTAGTGTCTCTAACTGCTTAGCCTTATTTGGAGATTATTTAAAAGCACTCTTCTCTTCTTCAAATATGAAGATCTAGTTCTTTAGTTCTAACACCTTTTCCATTTTTACCCTTCAAAAGTTCTCTCTCTAACTTATATACATAGTAATTTTATATTTTCAACAAGGACAAAATAGTACATATACAATAGCTACTTTGCAAAAGCTATTAGGGACGAGGAGTGGTTTGTTAGCCAAACATGAAAATTGCTATGGATAGTTGTTGGAGATGCTCTCGTAGCTTTATGAAAATTGTAAATTCGAAGTGGAGTACTTTTTCTTGTGACGATGTTGTTGTTGTGCGTGATTGGCGTTACGCAGAAATTCATTACATCAGTTTAAGAATGAGTCCTCGAAATGAACAAAACCTCTAGTCACTCCAATCTTTGTTTTAGCAGTATTAGCAAGGAAGACGCAGTTCTTGCGGCTGCTAGTGGCAGTGGCCTAAGGAGTTTTGCTATTTGTCTAAATGTTGTGGTGTTGTGTTTTCAGTATATCTTTCTTTTTTTGCTATATATATATATACTAGTGGATGGCACTCCTCAACAAAGAATTTGCCAAAATCAGGTGAGTGGTGGAGATCTACTGTCCATTTGGGGGAGGATTAGATCTCGGCCCTTCTTTGTTGATGCTTATAAGAGGAGGTATAAATAGGGAGACAACCAATGTGTTTTGTTATATAGAATAGTAAATGGCCCATGCCCACGACACTCTCTGACAAAAGCGTTTGCAAAAATTAGATGCAATATAATGGATTGGGGCATTACCATTTTTTCCATTATAACAATTGTTATAATGGATTGTAATGCACAGAGGGAGAAATGGGAAAATAATAGGATAACAAAAAATAATGGTGTTGAAATTTAAATTTTGAATAAATTGAGGTCAAATGAGGCGGATTGAGTGGCTGAAATCTAACTGTCCACATTAGATCGATGGATTTGATCTCAACCACTTTTTATCTAACCGTCTAGATTAGATGGATGGATAAGATAAGAGAATACAACTGAGTTGTCTTGATATGCATGGGTAGCCCATGCCCGCGGCACTTTCCGACAAAGTATTTGTCAAAATCGGGTGGGAGTTAATCTCAACCACTCATTATTGAAGTCATATAAGATAAGAGGGGTATAAGAAAACTATTAAATTTTCATTAAATTCTATTTTTTTTTAATTTTAAATTTTAGCACCACTTTTTTTCGTTAAAATCATTAAAATCCATTTTTTCTATTTTTGCCCCTGGCCGTTTCAATCCGTTTTAAGGGTAACAACCCTCTCGAGGCATAAAAAGTGGGGCTCCTGAACCTGACCCTTGGGCTATATGTAAATCCAACCCATTTCATTCCTTATATGTAGGTAAATAGTTGAGATCCATTTGTCAAAATTGGGTGTGAGTGGCTGAGATCCATTGTCCATTTGGTATGATAAGATCTCGGCCATCCTTCATGAAGCCGGATAAGAAGGGGAGACAATCATCCTGTTTTATTATATAGATATATAGAAGCAGGTCATTGCACATGTATGAGAGCTTGTTGCACCCCACTCTAAAAACAAACAGTGTAATTGTGTGGATTCTACATCAAGTCAGTGTGTATCAAGTGAGTAATTCATTGCACATGTACGAGAGCTTGTTGCATCCTACTCTAAAAATAAACACAATATAATTGTGTGGATTCCACATCAAGTCACATATGTATCAAGTGAGTCCCACATGTTAGGTAGGCCCCACAAAGTCAATGTCTCATATATCAAGGCCACAATTGTCGTGTGATGAACTATTAAGTGGGCCTCACTAGTCTTGTGACCAGGTATCCGCATATCAAGGTCCCCACACATGTCATGTAGGCCCTACGTATTATGTGAACCAAATATCACGTAATCAACATATTAAGTGGGCACCACACATATATATATATATATACACACACACATTGAATGATGAACAATGTTGTGCCACGACACCAGATCCTGTTTCTCAAAGGGGGGGTGGGGGTGGTGAGAGTTGAATTTGCCCCTTGGACACAACTTTAGCGTGTAAGAAAGTCGGATTGTCACGCAACGTGGTCGCGCCGAACGCGGCAAAGAAGCTTAAGTCATCACAGCGACTTGCACGTCTATTTCTCACCAAACAAACACACCCTTAAGTTTACATGATAGGAGATTCTTGAGATAGCTCAGAATCATTAAGCATTAGAGATTGACATGTGTCGGATTCTCATATCATATATGACTAGGTGGGATGTCCAAAGAGCTCTCAAATCACATTTTTGAATGTCTGCCGTTAAGGGTGCCAAAAGGATAATTCTAGTGCTTCACGGTGCTGCTTCAAAATAAGTCCGTAAAAGACCAAAACGTCAGAACCTTCTTCAAATCATTAACTTACTTCCGTAATCTGGAATTAAAATTCCTAAACAAATCAAACCTCCTCCTTCTTCTTCCCTTCTTTGTCCCGCCATTAATGCACAATGAAGCTCCCAAAAACACCTGCAAAATTCCGATTTTTTTTTTTTTTTTTCAAACCCCAACAGGTCGGGTTGAATAAAAACAAAACATTTTGAATCTTTGATCATTGACAACTCTTTCATGCTTAAAATGTATCACAAAAGAGTACACCGCGTGCCTCTCCCACTAGGATGCTTTCTCAAGTACGGCTACGCCAGGGTTTTTTTTCTTTCCCATAGTGACATTCAGCGTTTCACAATTTCATTGGTGTTTGACGCTTATAAGTGTACAACAATCCGGTGACCTTATTACCATCCCTTCCCCCCAAAAATGATGACGCTTTCACGTGGAATGCGGCACCATCTAATGTTATATTGCTGCACTCAGAATTAGCCGACATGGGAGTGGGGTCCGCATCTGTTGATAAGGAAAAGTGGGGTCCAGCTAATTTATTTATTTTTTCCCTCCAATCAGCAGCGACACTTCATAATCCTCATGATTTTCCCATTACCTCTCCAACCTGATGGGATGGGGCTGCATTATATGGTAGGAGAATGGGGTGTTCTTAATCATGGTCAACTCCTATATCTCATCTACTTATAACCATCCCCCACACGATTGTGACGTATTTCTTTCCAACATTACCCCTACATTTTTCACTACATTCTGGGGGTGTTTTTGTCTTTATACACTTGAAATGTTCTATTTTTTTTGACTCCCAAGCACGCGCGGCGTGCCCGGTCTCGTTATTATCAAGCCTTAGTATCAAAGGACACGCGGATTACATGCAGTAGTTCTAGGACAACCATAGGATGGGTCCTACCTATATATCCTGATATTACTAATCAGATGTCTAATTTTATGGATGAATCACTACAATTTGGACGGTGGAAAAAATCTGGAATAGTCCCATGTGATGGCATGTTGTGGTCATCTATTTCTGTTCATCGACAAGGCGGTATCTCCTCCTTTAACTACCGTTATTTTAAATGACCCGTTAACGTTACCATTGAATACTATTGAAAATAACAGTACCGTTATAGCGGCCGTTTTCTAAACTTCCAACACACGCGACATGGTGGGTCCTGAATGCTTTTCTATGTGCCACATGTCCTTATGTATGCCGTCAGCGTCCAATTAGTCTGCTTTTCAGTCCATTTTCCAAACCATGGTTTAAAAAGTGGCAGTTGTAACGGTAATGCCTCGATCCCATTACGTAATTTCCCATTATAACGGTAACACCATAAAAATGGGTTTTTCGTTATAATAAAAATAACGGCCGATATTTTGGAAAAAAAGTATTTTTTTAATGGTTATCAAAGTTTTTTAAGTTATGAACGTTTTTAAAAAAAATAATATTAATTTCCTGACTTTTTTTCACTCCGAAGTGACTAATTTGTCTCATTATAGCTGTCATTATAACGGTTACATCAAGGGGACGTTCCAACGAGTCCTTTAAAACCTTTGCTCCAAACCAGTGAGAAAATATTTGTTGTTCCATTGGCCTTCAAAGTCCAAAATGCCATGCCACATGGAAGAGTCGAGTTTTGGTCACGAAAGGCCATTGGTCAGGACCAAATCACCAACGTCCATGCCAAACTCTTGAAGACCTAAAAAATTAACTTGATTGGTGATTTTTAGATGTTGGATCTGAGTATCTCCATGTTTGATTGGGGGCTCCAAAGTTTGAAGCCCCCTCCCAAAATGTCTGACACGTACCCCCAAGGCCTTAACCCAACCTATGTTAAGCCCTTGGTTAGTTAAGGTGGCTAACAAAGCGTACGTGTCAGACATTTTGGGAGAGGACCTTCAAACTATGCAGTCTCATGGGACAGCGAATTTTTTTCTCTTCGTAGTGGTAACTAACTAAAATTGGAGATAAAATCAGCTGTCCACGGAGGAATGCAAGTGTAAAGTCCCCCTCTTCGAATTTTGACACGTACCTCTTGTCAACTCTAAGGAGTTAACGTGGTTGAATTAACGGTTAAAGTGCTGGTACGTGTCGATATTATGGGAGAGGGACTTCAAATGGGACAACGAATTTTTTCCACCCAAACTGGCCTAACCACACAATCAAATTACCAATCAAAATATCCATGAATCGGTTTGTATTGCCACCTATGCACATTCTTTGAGACCACGACCGTATGGATATCTGGATTCTGGCCCACCCTTCGGTAGACTTATAAACCAAAACTGAGCCTGATTGATTATTTATATCCGTTGGATTATAGTATAGTATCCTATATAACGCTTGAAATCCCACGGCTTAAGTTCAACTTATGAAAAGCACAATTCCAATGGCTAAAAATCACTTAACCCGAGCTGATTTTTTTTTTTTTTTATTATCTTGAGCTCTACTTAGGAATGGGTCAAAGATCCATCCGGTCAATGATCTCTAAGAGTGGGCAACGTGGCACATAATCAAGCTATTGAGAGAATACTTCTCTTAACGTCCTTGAAATAAGGCGGACTGAACATGCATGCGTAGAGCGTGGTGGATGAAGAGTGTGACACGTGGTGTTTTGAGAGGGGGCTACCACGGGGTATACCATTTAAAATCTAAGAGATATCTTTAGGTGGGACCCGTGTGGGCGTGTGAGCCACGCGTGGAGAAAATAGGAAGCAGATGGTCTTCCGGTCCTCCCGGACCTCCCCTCAAAAGTATGTATTGGTTGTCCAATGAAGACTTGACAGGACAACATCGTACGAAGTCATACCAATGCAAAAAGCTCGATGACAGTCCGCTGTCATTAAAAGTTTTACACAAAGCCGAGGGAGGAGGAGAATTGCACTTGCCTCACTGCTGAAACTCTACTACCTTTCCGATATAGTGACACGTCATGCCTACAGTCTACACTGCATTCCCTTTTCCTCTTTTATTTTAATTTTTATTCACTGTTTTTAACTTTTAAGGTTTGTTTGGCAAACTGATATATAAAAAAAAAAAAAAAGGGTTTCAACGAAAAATAATTGCGCACTCAAATGATGGTGCGCATAATTATTTACACAAATTTTTTAATGCAAAATTAGATCACTTTCAATTTTCTCATCCCAATGACGTGGTCAGCGGCCTGTACGTATAATCTACTTTTTCGATTTTCGGAGAAATAAAATTTTCCTATCAAAACTTAAAAGCGTAGATAAATATTTTTCTGAGAGGGAAGGAGTAGGAAATTATTTACCCACATCAACGGAAAGATAGGTGGGTGTGCAGAAAATAATGGTGCACGCAAATGTGTGCAGCCAAACAAAAGCAGGAGAAAATGTAATTTGCATGCAATCCAAACTGACCCTAAATAAAATATTCTTTAAGAAACTTGGGCTATAAAAAGCAAAAATCTAAAAAAGAAATGGAAGTACTAATTAACCAAAAGTAGGAGACACTTAAAGCCCACTGGCCACTTATAAAACTTAAAAAATAAACCTAATCCATCATATATGATAACAATCATGAAACTTGTTTTAGAAAATGTTGGTTTTAATGAAGTCACTCGGCATTTGATTGGTTGGAGACATGGAGATCTCCAAAAGTGGCTTATTTTTAATTCCTTCTTTGTTTTGATTCCATACTTGAAACGGTTGTTGCTTGTAGGGACTCTCTCTTAATTTAAATATTACTCACCATGGGCTACAGCTAGGATAGGGATAATCTTCTTTATTCCTATGATCCTAATTCTAATCCTTAACCATCCAGTCAATTTTTTTTTGGATTTTCCGAGTAAAACTTGCTACAGACCATCCACAAAACAACCAACACGTGGATTTTCTACAGACACTAACTTGCGCTGCTCACCCTTCCAGGGCCTTCTCTTTGTTTTTGGCTACGTTGGACAGCTATTAGGTTTGGGTAACAAAGGATGAATTTGTCATTAAAAAAATATATATTATAAAATGATTAGAAGCATATTTCTGTCATTTAGAATATTTATTGAAAGAATAAAAGGATATTTTAGGTATTTAATTTGAGCATGTGCGCTCTTACAAGTGCTTCTGCGCATAAAAGCTATAAGCTGAATTTCATGGATGCCTTAAAACTTTAATCTAAAATCCCATAAATTATTTTTTATAAACTATAAGTTGACTTTTAACTTATTTTCAACTTACCAAAAGTGGAGCATGAGTAAGGTACCGTACAGTCTTGAACGCTATGCTACCAACTAAACCCTTGGTTAACCCTATTTTAAGAAGTGAGGTTGTAGACTAGAAACATGTGAAAATATTTGCTGGTACTAAGGGACTTCAAATTTTGAAGTCTCTCCCTCCCAAAATGCCATTTGGAGCTTAGTTTAGGGACTACTCACCCTTAGGATGTTTGGATCAAGGTTTCATAGAGATTATTATAATGGTATAACGGACTGGGGTGTTACCATTTTTTCCGTTATAATGGTTGTTAAAACAAATTGTAAAGGATGGGCAAAAACAAAAAAAAAAAAAAAAAAAAAAAGAAATATTGGAAAATAATTGCTTTGAAATTCAAAATTTTAAATTTAAATATAAACATCAAAACGTTAATGGGCTTCGGGCATTACCATTTTAACGGCCGTTATTTTAAACCATGGTTTGAACCACCTTTTGGTGGACCTATGTGCCAAAGATCAGCTTGATAACCCTTACATTTTAGCAACCTAAAAAATGGCTCGAATTCAACCGTTAAAAAAGACCACGTTATTAAAACGCTAAATCCAACGGCAACAATAAGTCACCAATTATACCGATTTTTTTAATCTATAGATTCATCAGGAGGTAGACCACCAAATATCCACAAAAACAAGTGGGACCTAAAGAGTACTCCACATGGCGTTTTTTTTGGAATGGGAGACATTACACCTTGAAGTTCGACGGGAGCATCAAACACAGGCGAGCAGAAAGAAACATTACGTCAACAGAAGGATTGGTTGTTACGTGTCAATTTCTGGCGAGAATTGGAGGAAATGCAAGCATTTGCAAAACAAGCTTTACCCTGTTTCAAAATCCCAAACATTCCAAAGCCCAAATTTGTACACGGGGGGTTAGGGAGAGGATGAGTCAAACTGTTGTAAGTGATCTCACATGTTATAGCATAGATTTGGTGTTGGAAAATTCTAGAAACCCAGAAAAAAAAAAAGATGGTAGCAATAGTAGCAATAGTAGTAAATACTAAATAGATCCGTATTTAGTAACCAAAGGCCAAAAACCAGCAAGAATCTGAATGCACCCACCCCCCATAGAGGAAATCTCAATCATAGCAAGTACCCCCCCATATTTTGCTCCCTCTAATTCCCACACAAACACTAAAGTTTTTAATTACTTAAGTGGATCATTGTGTCCTTGTATGATTTTTATGATAGAAAAGGTAGTAAGTGGGTTTTGTTTCAGGCCCATCAGAAACAAGTACTTTTTTGCTTTCAGATGAAGCAGTATGACGTGGACACAGTAGGGTTTAAGGTCCTCCTTAAGATGGATGGATGTAAAAAAGATGATGAATAATTTGGGGGCAGTGGATTCAGAGGTGACAGCTATTGCAGTAGACAAGACACCGTAATCTCTTATGACAGGATGGTCCTGATCTACGTTTCTCTCTCGAGTCACGATCCAATGGAAGAGCTTGCATTGAGTCTAAGTCATAGAACCTCTTCGTGTCTCGTTTTCATTTGATATTCCTTTTCTTGGGCTTCTCGTTAGCTGTTACAGTACCTTTTACCCAATCAAACTTAGCCACGATAACTTCTCTGATCCTTCTCTCTCTTCTCTTCTTCAGCGCCGATAAATTATTACTTGGGCAGTGTTAGTAGGACGATACTGAGTCCAAGTTTGAATTCCCCGGGGACTTCCCAAAATTCTACGTGGAGCACCCCCCCTTAAGGCCCCACTTACCTCGTGGAGCCCCATTATGATGACCGCTGGAGACTTCAATGTTTGAACTCCCCTCTCCAAAATGTTACTCTTTAGGGCCCACTTACCTTATGGATATTACGTGTCCGTCTCTTGATGGATCTACACATAAAAAATTAAAATATTTGGTGATTAATAGCCGTCAGATTCAGCATGTTAATAAAATAATATTTGGCCGTTGGATTTAATCCGTTTTTCTCGATGTTAAAATTCATCTGTTGGAAATGATTGACCAAGCTGATATTTACTATGTAGGTACTCCTCTTGGCGTGACAACACATCCATGAGGTCAGTAGGCCCTAAAGTGAGTTCCACATGGCGTTTTTGGGAGGGCGACTTCAAATTTTGAAGTTTCTGTAAGACAGCGAATATTTTCTCGACCTTATGGATATTTGGTCCACCTCTTGTTGGATCTACACGTCAAAAATCAGTTTTAATTGGTAACTTATAACAGTTGGATTTGATCATTTTAATATCGTAATATATGGCCTTCGAAAATGAGCCACGTGGCATACTTTTAGGAAAGAGGAAATTATCGAGGCTTTACTTTCTAACAGGCTACTAGGTTCTCAAGTGTTGTATTTTTAGATGAGAGAGAAGACTAAAGAGAGAGATAAGAGTTATTATTACGGGAGATGATGAAGGGGAGTAAAACTTTACTAACAGCCGACGGTCAGCGAAGCCACTGACAGCCCATAATATAAGCCACGTGGCACTGTTTTTGAGGACTCTTACCGTATGGATGTTTTGCCAATCCCTAGATCTACAAACTAAAATCAGTCTGAGAAGTGATTTTAAACCTTTTGATCTTTGCACCCCAAATAATAGTTAATAATGCTCAAATTCCTACGGTTAAAATCAACCCATGAAACTAACTCCAATCCAACGCCTAGTAATCACTAATCATGTTGATTTTTGGTTTGTAGGTCCACCTATGGATTGGCCAAACATCCCTACGGTAAGACTAGAGTCCTCTAAGAACAAGCCACGTGGTTCATATTGCGGGCTGTTAGCGAAATTTTATTCGATGCAGGGATGGTCTGAGTCGAGATGGGCCTCTCCCTCTCTGTCGCTCGCTCCGAGAAAAGCAAGTAAAAGACGATTAAGAGCAGCAAAGTATCCATTGGAACAAAATGCGTTTCTTGTTTCAAAGACGGTAGCGACTTGCTAGTGAAGGAAGTCTGCACTCCGCAGAAAGAGAGGAGAAATGGGAATCTGTGGGTGCAGCAGGTGGAGTTGGGTATGCTTTAGTGGCGGCAGACTGTGGAGGACGCTCGCAGAAGCAGAACGTACCCTCACCTCTCCCATTCTCTCTCCAATAAATCAGTCAAATCCATCGTCCTCCCTGAGGGCGGCGGTTTGCACAACTCAACAGATGGTCGAATGCCATTTCACTTCACCTGAGCAAAAACTTTGCTGATCGCCAGCTGCTGATCCCCACATTACGAACGACGTGGCATACTCTTAGTGTACGCTGACCGTATGGATGCTTTGGCCAATTCCTAAGTGACAAACCAATTATCAGCCTGATTAGTGATTTCAAACCTTCGGATCTTTGCACCCCAAATAATGCTCAAATTCCAAAGATTAAAAATCAACCCATGAAAAAACCCTAATCCAACGGGCTGATTTTTGGGTCAATCATCCATACCGTCAGAAATCACTAAGAGTGTGCCGCGTGGCTTATAGTATAGTCGGTCACGCAACTTTGCTAACCGGTGCCGGTCAGCAAAGTTCTAGTCCTCTCCCTTCCCTTCCAGGTAAATCTTTGTCCGTTGTCAACGTTGTTGACAGACCACAGGACGAACTACGTGGCACACTCTGAGAGACTAGTTGAAGTCTTTTTCATGGGTTTGTTTTTAACCGTGGATTCGAGAATTATTTGGGGTAGGCAGATCTAAAGGTTAGGAATCACTAATCAGGCTAATTTTCTGAATGTAGGTCCACCTAAAAATGGGCCAAACATCTATACCGTTAGTGGACTCTAAGAGTGTGCCACGTTGGTTTATACTGTGACAGACTTCCATTTTCAAAGATTTATTAATCCCTTGCGTCCCTCACGTGCGCGCACGAGCCCTTAGGTGATTTAAAAAGGAAAAAGAAATTGAAGAGTTTCTCTCTCATCTCATGTATGGGTGGCAGTCCCTGAATGCGGAACGAGTGGGAATTGGTTCGGTTGAGCAAGTTCGTGGGAGCGCATCTTTGTTTTCCTCGATAAATCGAAAAGTGAATGTGTGAGATCCTCAACATGTGGTCTTCGTTCGTTACTGCCACTCACATTTTGCAGTCGCACTGCACAGAAGAAAACTTTGTTTAGTAGTGGATGGATTTTCTTTACGCACACAGAAAGAGACACGCCACCCATTCTCTCCACCTGTTCTTTGATGCACCATTCTCTATCAAAATTTTGATCCACGAGACCCTTAAAATGACATGTACTGCACACTTTCGGGCCCACTGGATCCGTCAATGTTTGGCCCACACTGTGGTGGACCTACACACCAAAAATCAGTGTGATTGGTGATTTCTAGTCATAGGATTCGAGCACTTTTTTCATCATGGGCTTCGTGAACAGGCCTATGGGGTTGGTTCTAAACCTGTTATGATAAAGTGCTCAAATCTAATAGCTAGAAATTACCAATCACTGATTTTTTGTGTATGTGTCCACCAAGTTGTGGGCCAAGCATACAAGGAGCCAGTGAGCTCCAAAGAGTGCTACGTGGCAATTTGAGGGGCTTCTGCATCAAAATTTTGATACAGAAGTTTGTATCATAGATTTTTCCCATTCCATCGCTTAAATGAGTAAAACTTTTATCACAGCAGACTGTCAACAAACCCACAATATGAGACACGTAGCATATTCTTAGAGGATGCTGACCGTACCATATGGATGTTTTGCCAATCCCTAGCTGGACCTAGAAACCAAAAATCAACATGATCAGTGATTTCAAACCTTTGGTTCTTTGTACCCCAAATAATGGTCAAATTCCACGGTTAAAATCAACCCATGAAATTAACTCCAATCCCACGCCTAGAAATCACTAATGATGTTGATATTTTGTTTGTACGTCCACCTAGGGATTGGCCAAACATCAATACGGACAGCGTCCTCTAAGAGTATGTCACGTGGCTCATATTGTGGGCTTTTCATCGTACTCGACGAGAGTCCGCTGTCTTTCCTTGTTTTACTCCGGTTAAATGGGCAATATCTTTCCCTGTTCCCCATGGACCGGCCTTTTAGCTGTGGCGTTGCGACTGCAAATGTGAGGTAACCGTAACAAAAGACTACACGTCGAAGTCGGGTCCACATCAGTTTTTGGAATACGTATGGCTCCACTTCAACCTGTGATTATATTACTGCGATCAACACATTTTGCAGTCGCATTACGACAGATAAAACGTAATCACGAGGGTACGTACGTTACTGTATATGCATAATATATATATAAGGAAAAAACCAAATTAACCCAATTGGACAAAAAACAAAACAACGACAAACCCAATTGGACAAAAGAACGACCTCCCTCCACCTCCAACCTATCCCTCAAAAAAAAAAAAAAAAAAAAAAAGGAAAAAAAACCCCTTGTGTCAAATCTTCCAAAACGTCAAAATCAACACTTAACTCATGTATGCTATATAAACAGCTCTCATTCCGATGTCCTTTTAAGTCTTAACCTACTCTCTCTTTCTCTCTATATATCTCTCTCTCTAAGAGTATCACACACGCTCACCATGTAATCTCCTGTTAAGTCTAAACCTCTCTCTCTCTCTTTCTTTCTCTGTCACACACGCTCACACCATGTGGTCATCAGTTGGTGAAGACAACAACATCAAAAACATTAACAACAATAGAGCCTCGTCCTCATCTTCAAAGTCTTCGTCTTCATGTTCATCTCCCTCTCCTCTTCTCCCAACCCCAAGAAGAAAAACCATGGAAGAAGTCTGGAACGATATTAATCTTCCTTCTCTCAATGATCACCCCACAAGAGATCTACCCAAGACCAACAACCATCACAACCACAACAACAATCACAACAACTTTCGTGGTATGATCTTTCAGGACTTCCTTGCTCGACCCTTTGACAAAGAACCCCCCAAAAGCGGTGTCACTCCTATCTCTGCCGCCGGAGACGTCAGCCTCTTTGGTTCCTCTGCGCCACCTACTCCCCCCACCATTTTATGCTTAAATTCAGGGCCTGAATTCCATTACTTAGACGAAAATGAAGCTCTAAGACCGCACCAACGATTAGATAACAACTCCAGTGATATTACATCCTCCTTTGTTGCATCTCTGAACTCCCCTTTTGATGCTTTTGCTTCTTCTTCTGCCTTGTCCCCTTTTTGCAAGAAAAGGGTTTTGGATACTGAGGAGAATACTGGTGATCGACGACACAAGCGGATGATCAAGAACAGAGAGTCTGCTGCTCGCTCTAGAGCTAGAAAGCAGGAATGTCTCTTTCTTTTCTGTTCATTATATGGAATTTCTACAGTGAATTCGATGAATGAAATGGGTTTATGTTTCATTTTGTATTCTGATTTCAAATAACATTCTTTTTCTGCTTTTAATTTTCTTCTTACAGGCTTATACAAATGAATTAGAGCTTGAAGTTGCTCATTTGATGGAAGAGAATGCCAAGCTTAGAAAACAGCAGCAACAGGTAAGTAAAAAATTAGTAAGAAAACAAAAAAAAATCTTCATTTTGAGTCTAGATTTTGCTAAGAGTTGTTTGTGTTTACGTTGGCAGTTATACATAGCAGCAGCTGCTCAACTTCCGAAAAAGCACATGCTTCAAAGAACGTCAACTGCTCCATTTTGAAAAAAAAAATCTCTCGCCAGCCCTGTTGTCATAAGGGCTCTCTTTTTTCACTGTTTTTAATCTTCCCTGTACAGGATCAAGACCTCCACAGTTCAGAGAGAGAGAGAGAGAGAGAGAGGTTTTTGTTGTTTCTGTGGAAAAAAAAACATCTATGTCAAAGGTTGTGTGGTAAAGAAAGTAAAGGAAGTATTAGATCCCCAAGCAGGCAGGAAATTTGGTGGGTCTGTTTTGCTTTGTATCCTTGTCTTCTGCATCTTCTCTTCGGTAGTGGAGAATGGGGAGAAGACGATTTGCTTGCTATAAAGCTCTACAGTATAACGATTGGACGCATTGCCCATCACTGTCATCATCTCCTTATCTCCTCCCCCTTCTCGACTCTACCCCCACACACACTTTTTCTCCTTTTTCATTATTGCTGTTATTGATGCTCTTTTTTTTTCTTTTTCTCCCTTTTTTTCCTTTAATTTTTTTCTTTGATAGGGTATCCCCTTTTTTGTTTTATCTTCCTTGATATTTTCTATGTTTAGATTTTCTTATGTTGGGCCCATCATGCAAATGTTGGCAAACTTTTTTTTCCTTTTTTTTTTTTCGGTTTTTTTTTTTTTTTTTTTTTTTTTTAAGCAAGCGTTTGGAAACTTTCCTATTTCATTTTAGGGTTTGTCAAACAAATATCTATCCCCATCCTCACGAGGGAACAGCTAACATGCACTGTGCTCAAAATCTTATCCGTTGTTTTCAATTTTTAGATTTTTTTGGAGGGGGGATGTTAAATTTCAAAGATAACATGGTCCACCGTACGACTGTCTAGTGACCCAAATTAACAACATTTTTTTTAAGAAGACAAAAAATATCCCTTTCTAGGTCCCACATTAACATATGGGCTTGGGCTTAAATCCTAAATATCACCTGCGAGTCTGTGTCCAACCCACTGGCCAGCCAACTACTCCAGCAAGCACTTTTAATTTCCAAGTCTTGTCTTTATTTTTATTTTTTTAAGAATATAATGTTGTGTAATTAAAGAAAAAAATTAGTTGGGTGAATATGAAAATAAAAAATTAATTGAATTTTTAAGGAGATATTTAATAGAAACCAGGTTTTAAAAAGGTAACCCTAATGAGTTGTTTTAAGTATTTTATTTCTTATGGGCTTTTAAATTACTCGCCGTTGTCGGCTGGTCATTATACTTTGTTTGGTTGCTGGGTGATGGGCGGCCAAAATACCGTTCACCAGAGCCAATTGATTTGGGAGCTGATCACACTTTGTTTGGTTGCTGGGTGATGGGCGGCCAAAATACTGATCACCAGAGCCAATTGATTTGGGAGTCGATCAAGACAGCCGTTGGATTAGTGGCAACATGTTATGATCTAAGATGGGTACTTGTCTTTAGAAAAAAAATTCATTAGTTTGGTTTGGATGGTGATGGTCAAAGTATAGGGGGAATCATGGGGTAGGTTGGCTTTTTCAAATTGTAGGGTATGTCAAATTTCAAAGAAAATATGGGGGTATGTCGAAAATTCCCATAAAATTCTTAATTGCTTAAAGCTACCATGTCCGCGAGAGTGAGACAGCTTTCTTAGGGTCAAACCATCTATAACTATAATTGGTTAATAATAAGAATAATATCAACCACACATAATAGGCCGTCGTTTTCAGTTTTCACTACTAGAATGAACTAATTTAATTCTTCCATACGAATATCTGGCCAAACACACCCCAAAGAACCCGCAAAATATCTGTTTTTTGGGTAGAGGATATTTTTTTTAAACAAGCGAGGAAGGAGTGCTAACGTGAGCCAAAGTACCAAAATTAAAAATTAGGCTATCGTTTTGTTTATATAGAGGAAAGGCGGATGGAATATTAGCTTTGTTTGAACGCAAAGGAACCCTGGAATTGTGTGGTGGTAAAGATTTAAAGCAGCTGATGGGTACACAACATCTATATATGCGTGTGAGACCCTCGACCCTTAAATGTAAAAACAAAAACTGGAGGGAATTATGGGGCCTACCATTTTGTGGGACCTAGATTAGGCATGAATGCTTATTAATGTGAACTGTCCAAATAAAAGATCATAACTTTGATGCAATGCATAGCTAAATTGATGCCCAATCAGATCCTAAAAAATCTGATGTACATAAATAGTATTCACAGTTTCATAACCCAATTGAATGATCATAACCACCCATCTATCACACATTTTAGGACGATCATAATCACTAATCTGTTGAAAATCGTCCTACTACTGAAAAATATCAATTACAGATAAGACAGTTTTTACGTGATTCCGCAGTGTACCTACGTCCACAGGTGAGAATCTTTTCATTATGTTTAAAGAATTATTATGGTTACAATTGTTTCTCCTCTCACTCTCCTGATGAATAAGTGAAACCCCAATTCCCCTATATAGAAATCTCTAGTACAAAGAAATATCTAAAGTACCCATAGTACAAGTTATAATCAAACATGAACTGTAGGGATGCGTATGGACTTTTATGGACTACTAAATATGGTGGCACCTGGACCCGTCAATCTCAACGCAGAATACAAGACACTTAACCCGACACCATCTATAATAATCTGATAATCTGGACTTGGGGATCTTTTAGGAGGGGGCATTTTTTTTTTTGTAATGAAAATACTATTAAGACAAAGACAGCAAAACAAGGGGGCCAAAGACCCTACAACCCATCCAGAGGAGGACAATCTCTTCACCACAGAAACCTTGGACATGAAATGCAAAAGATCCTATAAACTAAAGAGAAACAACTGAGATAAGCCAGAAAACACTACAAACAACTTGCATTGGGCCTACAAGGGGGGAAGAGTAACATGTCACAACTACAATTGCAGGCATCACCTTGATAATAGTGTGGGCCTAGAATTCGGCCAGATAGTGGCACTTCCTCACTGATATGGCCTAACGCCTCATCATCATCATGGCGATTTTTAGTATGACTCCAGAGAATCTAAGCCAACCCCCCTTATTGCAGGTTTGATTCTTGTAGCAGTTGAGCCTTTTTGTCTATCATTTCTAAGGGAAACTGTGCAGTACCGTCTGCATGGCATTGCTGGCTGTTGGTTGGGCAACTGAAGAACCTTGGTCCAGAAGTCCTTGTGGATGGGAACTTTGGCGGTGGCCCATTTTGATGGTCTCCCTACTGCGTTGGCAGTGAATATAGGACCTGAGATACCATCAAGTCCTTCTGTCCACGGTGGTTGGGTGACAGAGAGTGACCCATCACCTCTAACCCGGTCGTCTAATAAAGGGCCGACAAATGTGTGATTCGGGTTTACTGACAAAATGGAGGAACTAGTATTGGTCTGGGGGACCCTTCACAGATGGTCTCACCATTGGTCTGAATTTTCATATCATTCCATTGATCCGTGATGTGGCTTACCCACACACCATGTAGCATATTGGCTCCTCCAAAGATGGGTCACTACCAACTGCATAGGTAGAATTAATGTGGCTGTTGACTTGGGTAGATTAGTCCCATGGGTCCAATCCGTAATTGATTTTTAACTTCCAAATTAACCGTTTAATGACTTTTCAATATAGCAAGGGTGGTTTGATTCAGCATAGCAGTTGGGTCTATCCTCTTCATTTTGAGGCTTTTTGAAGGAGTCCATCTGATCCTCCAATTCTGCTTCCACCTTCTTATGTTATGTGGAAGCCTGATGGTGCTAGAGTACTGTACATAAAGGCACAACACTGACCGCGCTAAGCTGGCTAGGGGGTTGCAGGGGGGCAACGCACCGGGAAGTCTTTTTCCCTTAAGGGCTTTTTCGTACTTTTACATAGATATGTAAACCATAGTTTCGTCATGGGGCTATTATATACCTCGGTTGATCAGAGACAGTTTTATTCATTGTATTGTGAGTGTTTTCTTTTGCCTCAGAGCATAGTGGAATCTGTGTGAATCCATGGAAGTACCTCGATCTTGAGGGAACCACGTAAATCTGTGTCATGTGTTTGCATCTTCGTGTTTATTGTTCTTTCTTCTAACACACCTCGCCCACCTCTAGGACTGAGGTGGGACAATGGGGTCGCGAAAGTTGAGTTCATCCTCTAAACTCCCCTCAGTTTGGGAGTTTCCCTTACTCTGAAATTTAAGGTTCAGGGGGTGGTTCTGCCTCTAATGTTATGATAAATTGATTTAAGAAGTTTAAATAAGAACTTTTTCAACATGATAATCCAGCAAGTTTAAATACAAAGCAAATACCAATTGCTTGACTATAATGCATTCATAAACATGAACACAAGCAAGAAACCAGGCATAATCCAACTTGGCTGTGAGTAACACTCGTGTAGTGCTGTTATGTGTTCAAAACAAGAATACAAAGAACAGAAAATCAAACACAAGACCGTAAAACCATGCCAAAAAGACCTAGAAATCCATACTTGTCAAACTATCGACGACCATCAACAATCAGGACTTGAGGATGATGGGCACTACTGAGTGATGGTATCACTTACCATATGGCTAACCATTTTCTTGTTAGATGGGCCAACCCTATAAGTTTTAACTAAATGAAAACAAGCATGGACAGTACCAATGCTCCAACATAATAAGTTCATTAGTCTATGAAAATGTCCATTGGTTGGGTGGCGTAGATTAATTAAAATGTGCACCACTTGTATGGTAATCTGTGTAAAAGTATCCTTAATATATTTATAATTAATTTAACTAACACAATTGCTAAGATACTATTTCACCTCAAAACCATGTGAGTTGCCAAAAATAAAAATTCTAATCAATCAAACTCTAGATCCAGTTTGGATGCACCACAAAGAATTTTTATTTTTATGTTTTAAACAGAGGCATATTTCTTGTTTGGTTTGTTGTTTCTATTGCCTATTGCCTATTCGTGAAAAACTAGCCTATTCCTCTCTAATAAACAAAATATTTCTAATAGAAATAAGAAATGAAACAAGCAATATGTCTGCTTAAAACAAAATAGAAAATTTAAACAAAAAACTGTTTTTGTAGTGCTCCCAATCGGTCCCTTCATTGTTAGCAATTAATTACAAAGGCACCAAATTAACAATTACTAGGTTCTTTATTAGAGAGGAAAGGCAGATGGAATATTAGCTTTGACGGAAGGCGAAGGAACCCTAGATTTGTGTGGTTGTAAAGATTTAAAGCAGCAGATAGGTGCAACAACATTTATATATGGGTATGAGACCGTTCACCCTTATATGTAGTAAACAAAAATGGATGGAGTTATGAGGCTACCATATTGTGGGACCTAGATTAGGCATGAATGCTTATAAATGTTAACCGTCCAAATAAAAGACCATCACTATAATGCAGCGCAGCGGTAAATTTTTGTTGGATTTATCTAAAAAAATGCAGCACAGTGCTAAATTGATGCCTAATCAGATGATCCTAAAAATATGATGTAGAGAAATAGTATTCACAGTTTCATACAGAAATGAAGTGCAATGAGGTGATGAAGTCTTTTAAACAAGTTTTTCTCCAACATTTTACCGCTTGTTTGAAGTTGGGTAGGGATGAGTCAAGTGCAGTAAATAATTCTTAGGCTTTATCTAATAGACCATAAAGATAGCGGAAAATCAACCCAATTGAACGATCACAACCACCCATCTATCACACATTTTAGGACCTCAGAGAAATCTGTTAAACCATTCATAGAAGTCTTTTGGTAGAGATGGTTATAGTAATCTGAAAACCAATTCAATAGGATGATCATAATAACTCATCTGTTGAAAATTGACTTTCCACGAACAAGCAAAATAGTGAGAACCAAAAAAAAATCCATCACACAGACCCAACAGATTTACATGATTCAGCAGTGTCCTACGTCCACGGGTGAGAAGAACCTTTTCACCATCTCTAAAGAATTAGGCTTAATTAACAATAGAATCCCTGCAAAACAGTACTTCTTGTAGAATAAAAGACACCTAACCCGACACCATCTATCACATATTTTAAGAGATCAGAGAAATCTGTTAAACCACCCATAGAAGTTTTCTGGTACATATAGTTATAGTAATCTGATAATTTTGGACTTGGGATCTTTTAGGAGGGAGACATTTTTTTTGGGTAATGAAAATACTATTAAGAAGACAGGAGACAACAAAATATGGGGGCCAGAGACCCTACAACCCCTCTAGAGGAGGACGATCTCTCTCCACAAAAACCTTCTACATGAAACGCAAAAGATCCTATAAACTAAAGAAAAACAACCAACAGAAACCATAAAATACTACAAACAACTTAAAGGCATTGAGCCCAAATGGGAGGAAGAGTAACATGTCACAACTACACTTGCAGGTATCACCTGATTATAGTGTGGGCCTAGAACTTGGCCCGATAGTGGCACTTCCCCACTGATATGATATAACGCTTCATCATCATCATGGTGATATTTAGTAAGACACCAGAGCATCTAAGACAGGCCACCTTGCAAATCTGATTCTTGTAGTGGTCGAGATTTTTGTCCATCATTTCTAAGGGAAACTACTAGAACTCTGTTAGCACACACCATGCATAGTGCCGTCTGCATGGCATTGCTGGCTGTTGGTTGGGCAACTGAAGAAGGAACCTTGGTCCAGAAGTACTTGAGGATGTGCGCTTTGGTGGTGGCCTATTTTGGTGGTCTATCTATCTACTTGGCAGTGAGTATAGGACCTGAGATACCATCAAGTCCTTCACACCACAACGGTTGGGCAAAAGAGAATGAAACATCACCTCTAAACCAGCCATCACCTCTGATCCGGTCATCTAATAAAAGGCCGGCAAATGTGTTATTTGGGTCTATTGACAAAATGGAGGAGCTGTAATCGGTTGATTCCCTCCCTAAATCATTGGTCTGGGGTGACCCTTCACAGGTGGTCTCACCATTGGTCTGAATTTCCATGTCATTCAATTGATCCTGTAGCATTGGCTCCTCCAAAAAGAGGGCCCACCAACTGCATAGTGTGGCTGTCGACTTGGGTACTCATTGGTCCCATGGGTCGAATCCGTAATCGATTTTCAATTACTAAATTAGCTGTTGAACGACTTTTAAATATAGCAAGAGTGGTTTAATTCTACATAGCACTTGGGTCTATAAGGGGTTCCTCTTCATTTTGAGACTTTTCGAAGGAGTCCATCTGGTCCTCAAACTCTGCTTCCACCGCGCCCACCTCTAGGACTGAGGCGGGACTATTGGGTCGCGAAAGATTGAGATCATCCTCCGAACTCCCCTCAGTTTGGGAGTTTCATATACTCTGAAACTCAAGGTTCAGGGGGTTGTGCCCTCTACCCCTTTCACCTCTTTCTGCCTCTATTATTATGATAAGTGGTCCTCGCTCTGTCTTGAACCACCTGATGAGCAGTGTTAAAGGTAATGCCTCGACCTCTCATGTTTGAGGTAATTGGTTGGCCAGGCTGTAGATGATAATCTCTATTTGATCTACACGTTGCTCATGAACGGCTTCTATTGGATTGAACCAAGAGCCATTCACCATAGTTACTTTAGCCCGTGTCATCTAATGGCTATTAATAATGTTGCCTGAATAACACTTTCCACTTCATGCAATTTAGCACTTGCAGAGCAAGATTCTCTTGTATGGCCAACTTTGCCACAGCCAAAGCATAACTAGAAGACAGCTTCATAAGCACACCTAATACGAAATGTCTTCTCCATACTTAATGAGCACCGTCGAAGCTATTGGTTGATGTAAGTTGATTTCAGTGCACACTCGTGCAAACCTTCCCCTAGTAAGCTGATCTATTTTAGTATCAAGTTTAAGGGGATGGCCTACACGTTCTGCTAGTTGGGCTCTCCCAAAATTCGATTGGGAGATTGCAAAGTCTCTCACCCAAAGATGCTTTATCGAGGGTGAATTTTTCAGCGTCAAGACAAGGATGCAATGTCTGAAGGACTAGAGACTGTCCATTATCGAACCACGGCCCATCTTTTAGGATTTGGGCAGATGTATCTTCTTTTGCAATTTCAAATAAAATGAACCCATTGCTGAGATCAATGGTGTTAACCTCAACATTAATGCCAGCTGTGATCCATGTCGCATTGGCTTTCTTGGCAACTATCTCATGGTAGATTGGTTTACCAAAGACCTTTTCGATGAGAGAATTTTTCCAATGTTGTTCACTTCCGCCGATAGCAGCATGATCAAATTCCATAGTAAATTTATAGTCTTGGATGAGATTATCATCATCTTCCTTGGGTCATTACATGCGTGATGGAGATTATCAATCTCTTTTGCCCATCGAGCCGACGTCAATGGTGATCCTTTCTTAAGGATGTCCTTGAAGAAGAAGTTAAGGAGGTTGAGGACATACCTTGGTTTGCTGCTTCTACATAAGCGGCCTGAAGAGATTGTTATCGGGATTACCTGCTTTTCCTGAGTCCTCCATGGTTGAACCGAAAACTAGATAGTCCGAAATCCATAAGTCATACAGTGGATGGAGTCTTCCATACCTTGCTTGGTTTAAATCCTGTTTACCTACAGCAGCACTTGATTACTCATGTTGTCATTGAAATCTCGGTTGAGACGTGCGATTATAGGTGGAGAGCCATCCACATGTCCAGACCTCTCTTGGTTCTTGAGAGTAAGAGCAAGGTAGTGGTTTGGTCCACTAGCCGTTTCACATTCAAGTTTCAACACCATTTAATTTAGCCTCTAATGGTCTTCGTCTCATTTAAAAAAAAAACTTACTTGCTGGTGTAGCATGGTAGGCCGTAGTTGGTGGGAATTGACCAACCTCATTGAATAGAAAGGAGGGCGCCATCAATGTCATCCTCAACCTCTTGCTGCCCCCCTGCGACTGGTTTGGACTTCTCCTTCTCTGTGCTCTTTGTTGATAACTGATTGTGGTATTTTTTATTTCTACAATGTCGCTACAGCCCTATCTTCTGGGTGGCCTTAGATGCCTCTACCTTCTCAACACTTTGTGTTGCTTCACCCTCCATGTCCGTTTGATTATCAAGCTTGTCCTTGGACATATATAGCTCATTCCATCTACGGAGTTTGTCAAAGAAGACCTTCAACCCTGGTTGGCCCATTTGGTTGGTGGGGTCCCTAGTCCTTTAACCTGTCTCATGGTAGGAGGGATGCACGTGGGTCTTCTCCCCTGAATGCTTGCTACATTTATGTCTATGTTCATGTCTTGCACCCTAGACTGTCAATCCTAGTCAACTTTAGCACAGAACTGTATATCTTGTCACTATCAGGTAGAAGGACCTAATTGAAGAAAATTGCAAATGTATACAATCGAGACTGCACGCCACACAAGCTTCTTATGCCAGCATTTAGTGTTTGCATACCATGGAGGTGATCATGCTTGGTGATCTCCTATGGGGATCAGGGTAAATGCATCTTGTGTAGATTAACATGACAAGAAGTTTGGACAGCAAGGGTTTCAATATGATAATCAAATTTATTGATTAAAAGCAATATAATCGACAATGCCAAACATAGGATCAACTGATCAAGCAATATAAAGTTAGAAGCAAACGAATTTTTTCAGAAATAACAGATTCTAGATAATAATTATTGATTGATAAACTTCACAAATTACATTAATCAAGACACATCAACAGCCCTATTAAGGTTGCTCCTTCAAGAAACGAGTTATTATGGTTCACTGGTGACATGGAAATAGAGTTCAAGATAATATTGCTCAGCTTTAAGATGTGGTCAAATCGGGTACGGGGTGAGTTTTTTGAGAGTGAACTCCAACTCTAGTGCATAGGCATGGTTTGGGGGTGAAAACTGTCATTCATTAATTGATAAAAGATTACACCCACTGCTTATATCATCCCCTCCTCCAAAACAGAAACGACAACTACGTTCTAGACTCCCACATCTTTCTCCAACTAGAGAATTATTCAATGGAAACTATTCAAACCAATCACCTACAAGGATGGAAACTACTATCTAAATTCAAGGATTCTCTATAGAAACCTTGATTATTAAGCAACTATCAATTAACTGACTAAATTAAGAACAGTTGAGATGGCGGTCCATGTGGCAGATGCACGTAGGCTGAGATGAACCCTATCATCACCCTCCGCTTTGGGATGAAGCTTGCCCTCAAGGTTCAAAGTCTGGAAAACGGTTCTTGAAAGCGTAGTATTCCTCCCAAGTTGCGTCTTCCAGGGATGGGTTAGCCCATTTAACAAGAATTTCAGTGATGGCATGATTATTATTATTCCTCATTCTTCGATCTAACACTACTCGGCCCACGACAACCATCGGCCCCATTGCTTGGGCTGATGGCTCACAAAGCATCCCAAGTATGTTTCAAGACACCAGTTTACCACCTTCGTTTACCCATCCGATTGGGGTGGTAGGCTAAACTCATATTGAGTTTCATTCCTTGCCACCGAAATAGCTCCTTCCAAAATTTTCTACTGAATATGGCGTCGCAGTCACTAACAATGGAGAGTGGCATGCCATGTAATTTAAAGACCTCATCAATAAAAACTTGAGCTACCATTGTGGTTGTGTATGGATGTGATAAGGATAAGAAATGTGCGTGCTTCAGCAAGCAATCAACCACGACCAAGATCACACTCTTCCCAAGCAATGAACCACAACTAAGATCACACTCCTACCGTACGAAACTGGAGACCCTTCGATAAAATCAACGGAGATGTCAATCCAAAAGGCTGCAATAATCCAGGTGGAGGCATGGTTTCAGTCTTATTCCCTTGGAAAATGTAACATTCGGCGATAAAGTTTTGATAAATTTGTGCATTCCTTTCCAATAAAACGTACGCTAAATTCTCTTGTACGTTTTCAAATACCCCACATGACCTGTTGTCGGTGAGGAATTTAATTTCCGCAAGATTTTTCCACGCCACTTTGAATTAGTCCCAATAACCAACCTTCTATTATAGTGTGGAATCCCGTCATTCATTGTGTATTTTTCAGCAATAGCTCATAGCCATTGTACTTCTTTTGCTCGGGTTTGCACCCACGAATTAGCTACAATGTCTTGTCCTAACTCTCGCCATAATGGTTGTGGAGTAGATAGAGCCGAAAGACGTCAATTCTTCGTGGACCCTTGAAAGTGCATCTGCACCCAGTTTTCAGCACCCTTTCAACACAAATATCGTACTTATAGCCCAATCGGACAATAGTTGTGGCTTTTGATAGGACTCCAATCGATCGAACCTACGCGAAACCGAATTCCGTGAACCGTTAAGTTTCCTATTCCGATTCAAACACTTGCTAAATTTAGGCTAGACTTGCTCACTCTATATATTGATCGTTTTGGTTCGAAACCCTAAGCAATCCTAAGCCATTAGAGAGATATAGGGCATCCAAGAAAGAGTTAGAAAGTTTGGCTCAAGATTTGAGGAACTTCTCATAGGAGAAGAGCACCCCATGACTGTATAGTCAAGAGAGTTCTTTGAATCTGATTCTCAATCTTTTGAGTTTCTCTCTTGATGATCTAAGCTTGTAGTCCCTTGCTAAACGTTTCATTTATCAAGCTAAATCCTTCTAGACCTAAAAAACCATGTCCACATTTCATTCTTAGAGACCTAGAAACCTCTTGGTTCTTTAACTCAACTGTGTTGAGATATTGTGCGTGTCGTGGTGTACCGATGCATTACTGTTCGAGGTGTACCGATCGCTGGTAGGTTGGGGGTTGGACCGAACTGAACAACGAGAAAATAAGATCATGCAAAGGTGCTAAGGAGATGGACCGGTGCGGAGGAACTTAAGAAGGCGCAGATGCAGTGACAGTGAGTTTAAAGTGTCAAGCAGGAAACTATGGAAACGTTGTGCATAGTAACTTTTGGGTTTCTATATTTGCATACTGATACGTTTCTCGTCTAGACATGGTTCCCGTAGTTTTTACTGAAAAGGTTTCCACGTTAAAATTGCTTGCGTTGCGGTTTGATTTATTTCCGCTATTAAATCTATTAGATTAAGGTAAACAAATCAGTGATGGATATATCCTTGGTATATTTGAACTGAGTCGATTAACTTAGTCACATTAATAAAATCAACCATACTAGGATTGTGTGCATGCGACTAGATTACCCAAACTAGACGAGCAAAAATGTGTTTAGGTTGAACGCATTTAGTTTAATTTTTAATTACCTATTCACCCCCCTCTAGGTTTACATCTTCTAGATACCAAGAAATTTCAAGAACTTATACGATGGAATCCCTATACACAAGGAGCGATGCCCAACATCTTTCTAAGACAACAAAATTGCCGACTCATTTGCACTTTTAAGTGACAGGGCTGAACTAAATCTTCTAATTTCCAAGCAACACCATCACCTCTGCTTCAATCAAATATTTATTGCAAATGAATCTAGAAAAGCTCCTGCACATGTACCCTGGTTATTCCTATATAGTTCATGAGACTAGCTCTGTTTTTTTCGAACAAGATGCTGTTGACATTTTGCTTCAATCCTTCAATGGTAAAGCTCTCATATTTTTTCACCTTGGTCTCAAATCTATTATTTTCTCCGAACATTGAATCCCAGACTTCTCACAAATCATCAGTTGGAGTTTCATGGCCCACATAATCAAATCATATAACATTCCTAATCAATAAACCTTAAATTATTAGTCCTTTTTCTGGGAACCTTCTCTACCATGTGGGTAGCAAGAGCTAAATTTCTTGAAGGAATGAAGAGAATGTTCTATGAATTTTTACAACATACAAGTTGAGAGTCCCTTGGCATGACTGAAAGAGACAAGGAAACTGACCTCAAAAAGACGTTCAGCTTTGTGAAATGTCTGTGGTGAGAATTAGTGGCCTGGTTGCATAGGGGATGGCTTCAATATCACTCATTAAGAATGCCTATTTCATTGTAATCGAGGTGATAAAGTCTGCATCAAATGGACAGAGTTTACTTTTACATGGCAGAGGATTTGAAATGTTTCTAGGCATTGAGTTATCACTTATCAGCCCGGCACAATAGATATCCTGGTGGAGATAGGGTCACAATCAAGAGCAATAAACTTATGGAGTCATTCCACTGCAAATCCCACCATAGAATGCAAGCGTTGCACCACGGTGTTTATAGCTATGAATAATACCAAACTTCAATAAAGTCTTTTTCTTCACTAGGGAATTTATAATTTTGGCTTTACTATGGCAGCAGCTGAATTTGTGAAGAAAAGAAGACAAGATGAAGCTCTGCATCACATAGAAGCTGAATAATAAGTTCCTCTTCACCTTGGAACATACCATTGTAGTTCTTTGGTTTCGACACCTTAAAATGACACATGAATGTGAGTTAAGGGCTGATTTTTGGTGAGGATAGTCTCCTCAGCATGGATATCAACCTCACAAAAAATCAGCCTATTCCGACATTTCTAGCTTACAAAAAGTGGATTACAAGTTGAAAAAAATCTGAACCATTTATTTTTACCATTGTAGATGTTTCAGAAAGTTCTGGGTTTATTGTGGTGAGATCATCCTCACCAAAAATCAGCCCTTAACTCATCTCCATGTGAACTACATGGTAGTGTGTCATTTTATGTGTCACAAAAGCACGTGTCATTATATATATAAAATCACAATGTGCGCCATTGAGTACCATTTCAGAGGCGCATAAAGTTTCCCAATTATAGCTATTGAAAAATGAATTTAAGTTGTAAATAATAACAATAAATGTGTCCTAAAATACAAAGAACAATATGTGAAGTGATTGACCTTGTTAGCTCTTGCTCATGAGGTATGAGTGTTACCTCTGCACAGGGAATATCAGACTGAGCAGTCATCATTTGTGTACAAAGCGCGTTACGATCCAATAAATCTGTTAAACAAGAAAATACGGCGATAAAAGAATGGCAAAAATGTTTTGGAACTTTCTGCTATTACAATAATAGCAATGACCATCTTATGGTTGATGGTTTGAAAGAAAATAAAACATAAGATGAAATTATGAGACAAGAACATGTAGCATATTATGATAGACTCACTTCAAAGGGAACTTAAATATAATTAAATTCTTTGTGATATTCTTAGAAATAAGGGAATGATTTGTCAAACATGGTTAACATTTATGGAAAAAGACTAGAGAGAAAAATGAACATCCCCAATTTTAAGGAAGATGCAATGATAAAGCTTCCCAGAATCACATCTTTCCCTCTGAAAACCTTTTCAAAAATCTCCAAAGTACACATCAAGACATTGACTCTTCCAGAAACTCCAATCAGATTGCAAGTGAGAAATTCTTTGATCATCCTATAGAACCGGAAATTGAAACAGTTAATTAAGTTTTGTAAAACTTCTCCAAGTAATAGACTTGCACAGAATTCTCTATCATTTGCAAGTAAAATTCAAACATAAAATTTTGATGTCAATTAGTTTAACTTCCATATTTCTTTTACTCATTTGAAAATTCACAGGAAGTCTATAAAAAATACATCAACACTTAATTTCCAATTAGTTTAAACTTGCAATTTTTTCTTCAAGATTTTCAGAGATATCACTAAATTTTGAGAATCTCAGGAAATATCTATGAAAATGTTTATCTGCAACTTTTTGTTTTGAATTTTCGAACCTTTTTCTTTCCATGACAACAATTTGGCAAGTTATTCATCTTTCCTTGAAATATTTGTGACTAGTTTTTTGGTGCAACTATAATGAGTTGCATTTTTTGAGATTTTCAGGCAAATTAGGTCGTCGATATTTTGAAGCATTCTCAGTGAGAAGTTACTATTCTACCTTCCTTTTTATGTGAAACAGCAGGTTCGAAGTTTCACCACAAAGATAGTATGTAAAGATAACTTTTCGGAGTTTTCTGAAGAGAAATTCCATGCCAAAATTTTCCTTGCACTTCATTTTGTATACTGTGATTTTTGTTCAAAAACCTAATATCCTGTTATTGGAGTGTGTTGTTTGGCTGTGTGGTTAGCACTCCGCTTTTGTTAGACCCGTGGACCCTTTGATGTACATTGTTACGCCTCTCCCTAACAGATTAAGCTTTTAGAGTAAAGTGGTTGTCGACATGGTATCAAAACAGGAGGTTCCAGTAGGTCACGGGTTCTCGTCCCCAGCAAAGTGCTGAGGGAGGATGTTGTTTGGTTGTGTGGTTAGCACTCCACTTCTGTTAGGCCCGTGGACCCTTTGATATACATTGTTACGCCTCTCTCTAACAGCTTAAGCTTTTAGAGTAAAGTGGTCGTCAACATATCCCGAATATAATTTAATAAGCTAGTAACATATTCATACAAGTTTCACAAGTTATCAAAGACCACATAACCGACAGTCCTTATCGCAGTTCAAAAGTACAACACCTACTTTCCTTTACAGATTTTCACTTGCATAAATGTTCAGCCTACATCACAGTTGGTCTTGACACTTTTTTGAACTCGCTATGCTATCAAGCAAAAAGTGGTTATGGATATAAAAGACTTACGATGTTATTTTCAGGAGAATTCCAGTAGAATCCTTGTATTGCAATAACAACCAAGTTAGAAGTTACAAGAACAAAGATACTCAGAGAATGCATTCCCATCCACTCCAATACAAATGTCAAATGCTTGTAGCCACAAACATCTACCTGTAACAGAAAATAGAGCACAGATAAGCATGTGACAAACATTGATGTCACTAGCGATCTTGAAAATATTACAAAATAAAACATCACAGTTAATGGTGAAAGTAGTAAAACAACAAAAGAAATTGCTGCATCTACATTGAATACATCAGTAAAATTGCAAAAATAAAATCAGTTACCTGAATTGCATTACGTAGCAGGTGTGAGCTGCCATAGAGAAATGCAAGCATTTCTATGTAGAATATTGCATTTAAAATTGCAGAAAAGAATTTGGGAATTTCCTAACCTATGGTTTAAACTAAAAAGATGTAAATGAGATTGTGCATATTAAGTCCGGAAACTGTACTTGGAGAACAAGGCATATTATCTGAAGGCATGAACAAGGTTTAAAATATCAGCGTCGTTCAGTGTATTGGTAAGCTGAAAAACTAATCGTATGGTAGATATCTATATATACAGGATGATAGACTGGAAAATCACCAATATGCTTTGATATGCATCATGCAATACTCTAAACTATGGTTTCGAGGTTTATTTCGACCAGTCTAAAAATGGAAATATTTCGTGGAAATATTTCGACCAGTGTGAAAATAATACATTTTTCGTGGAAATGATGGAAATATTGTGGAAATGTTTGTGGAAAGTTTAGGAAATGATGAAACAAGTATAAAAACACACTCATAAGCTTTCAAACCATAATATACAACCATACGTAGTGTGGAAATGAATGACTATAATGGTCTATAATATGTCGTGGCAAGGATCTTTAATTAGTCAAGGTTTAATTTAATTATATAACTATTATTTAATTGCTAATTATAAAAAAGTCATAAAATAATATATTAACAAATCCTTATTCACTTACATTAATTTCTTAACATTATATGTAATTTTAGAAAACCTATTTACTATTAACTTATAATATTTATTTAATTTTTTGAACGTTTAATTTTTTATTTGAGAAAAAAAATTTAGGGTTAATTTTTTTTAACCCAACCAACTTGTAGAACAGGCTAAGTTATGCAACATATAATCAATTTATGCACAATCATGGATGTTTAGGGTAAAAACCAATGAAATTAGAGTTTTTCCCAAATCTCAAATTTCCACCCTAAACAATCTTCAATCCGTGCACAAATCTAGTATAAATGCATCATAGATTCATAAATTTAATGAATTTACACCTAACCTATATATTTGTAGCAAGAAATTTTATCCTTATATATATTTTGAATTTGAAAAAACTCCAAATGTTTTCATGAACCAAAAAATCCACGAACCAAAAAATCTACAATGGATTGATCTTTTGTATAAACAAAATTTATGGAAAAGGGGTTAAATGGATCAAATATGAGATTTATAGCGGTTTTGAGCTCAAATGAGATGTTTCCTACCTACGATTGAAATGTTTCCATACATGTTGAAACATTTCGACCGAAATAATACATATTTACACTGTCAATTGATCGAAATTTACTGTTCACGCGAAATATTTCGACATGAATGAAAATATTTCGGGAAATATAGCATTATTTCGACGTAAGAATTCTTTCCTGTCGGTAACCTAGAAAATGGAAATCTTTCGCGAAATATTTCAATAATTTCGTGAAATTTATTTCCTTGCCTTCAACTATATATACTAAAAGGAGTCACAATTTTGTTCACTGATTCACTAAGTAAAATTACACTAAACTATGTTTAGTGCTTAGATAAGCTAAAAATGTGTTGTTTAGTGCAATATTGCAATATACTTAGGGCTGCAACTCGGGCGGGTTGGGTCGGGTTGAGGGTCAACCCTAGCCCAACCCAACTCGAGGTCGGGCCTAAATTTCCCAGCCCGAGCCCAACCCAATCGGGTTGGTCAATTTCTTAATATTTTTTTGTTGGTTGGAAAGGTTGCTAAATTTTTTTCATATTAAAATTATTTATTGGTCAATACAATGACCATTATGCTAGTCATTAAATAATAGCTTCATTTCCACATCCTGTTAAATAGGACCACATTAAAAAAATATATATATACATTCATATTTGTCATCTTTATTGGTTTATTCATACAAGAATTACAAGTTCAAAATTCTCCACATAGTCTTGCTCCTACAAATGCCAAATAATTTGCCTTCAGTTGCAGCTAGTAACACAAGTTTACAGCAGAACGAGACCCACACATTGGTGAAACTCGCAGCTTCAACTAAGACTCAAAAGCATCTCCATTGTCAGCAACATAGCAATGAGCTTTTCAACTGCTCACTTTCTTATGCAGATCAGATGGCTATTGCATACCTAGAGAAGGTGGACAGAGTAGGAATCTGTTTTGCCCAAGTCGTTCGAACGACTTCAAGGTCGTTCAAACGAGATTGAAGTCGTTCGAATGAAATGTTACTCATTCGAACGAATTGTGCGAGAGAAGTCCCTTCTTGCTCGCGGGAAAGTTGGGTCGAACGAGTGTCAAACTCGTTTGAATAAGGTCGCGATGTTCAAGGTTATCCCTTATACATATTTTTAATGATGTCAATATATCCATTTGGGACACTTCCCAATGCCCACTAAATTAATTCTCTAGAGACTCTATCATATGCTTTTTCTAAGTCAATAAAGATTCTTCCTCTTTTCTCTGAACTTTTCCATCATTTGTCTAAGTAAGAAGATTGCCTCAATGGCCGGCCTTCCTAGCATAAATCCAAATTGGTTTTCAAATATCCTTGTTTTTTGCCTTAATCTTGACAGGGGCTAAAACTAATAAAAAGAATAAAGAGAAAGAGAAAAGGGAATGGAAGATACAGGTAAATCACTCACCTATATGGACCAATGATTGGAATCAACGTCACACAAAAATGGATTCGGTAACACCCAAGTAAGGAATCACTCTTCACACAACATCTTCACAACAACCAAAATAATTTTACAACATATCATTAACTCTATCTAAAATTAGAGTGCATGGCTATTTATAAATTGCTGGACAAAACCTTGCTCTTTCCAAATTATATTCTAATTCCACCTAAAACAAAATTTAGTAACTCCCTTAAAAGATCTAGGACTTGCCTCTTTAGACTTTCCCTATTTAACTTACACTCTTTTTACATAAAAATCCTACTACAAAATAGCTATAAATATACACTTTCCAAAATTTATTAAAATTATTAGGGAATTTTTAACACACACACACACACACACACACACCCCACCCCCACCCCCCATGTTTTGGTCGAAATTTGACATACTCCCCCATAATTGAGTCATCCGTCTATGACTATGATTGACTCGTCATGACCAACTATTTTCTTTTTAAAAAGACCGAATTACCCCTATCTTCAACCTTTTATCATAACGCTTTTGGCCAAAACCTTATGGAGATCAAGCTCTCTTTATCTTTATATTTTTCTTGTTCGCACGAAGCTGCTAGTGAAAAACACTTCTCGAGAGTTAGAGAAGAAGAACAAGGTAGTAAAATGGCAAAAATCACAGGTTTTCCAAGGAAAAAAAAAAACCTCAAAACGCCAAGGATTACTGAAGAAGAACAAGGCAATATAATAGCTAAAATCGCAGGTTTTCCTAGAAAAAAAAAACATAAAAAAAACACCATGGATTTCTCTCTCCTTATGGATGACATGGCATCCAAATCCTATGGAAAGATCATAGACATGCACCGATCTCATGTTTCAGATTTCGATTTGTCTGCTAAGAATTTCAAGGGTTGTTGCTTTTAGTATATTTTTGGAGAGTCTATCTATCAGGTTGCAGCGCTTGGCATTGTGTTTCAGGAGGAGTGGCCACTAACAAATGATTATAACACCTCTCCAAACCCTAACTTATACACACACACATACCTTGCCACTAAAATCTACATCTAAAGTTCTTCAAATAATTTTTGTAGGATGACAACTTCAAAGTCTTATTCATTATTTACCTATTCAAAAAGAAAAGAAAAGAGAAAGTTTGAATCTTTTGGGGAATACATGAAGAAGATATCACCAACGCCCCTAATTGCAACTCAACATCAAGGTCCAGTCCTCATTGAAAAACTTCCTGCTTCTGAAGACGTATTTAACCACTCTCTCCATTCATTGTTTGCATTCCTTTGTCAATATTAACATTTTTTTTAACAAAATAGCAAAACCAATGTAACTTTAAAAGATCGAAACATTGAACCGTTATCAACATGCATATCGTTGGTTTCTCAGTAGCAGATTCGGTAACCCTAACATGTAATTCTATCTCTTATAATCAAACCAAACAAAATTGAAAGAAGATGGAGAAGAAGAAGAGAAAAGCAGACCATGGGAACAATGGAACATTCATCTTTTCAAAGGTTGAAGAGGGGGGGGGGGATGTCAAAAAATCCCAAATTATTAAAACTTCTTCGACTAGCTTCTAGAACCTCTTGCACCTATTCAAATATAGTAAAATGTGATTTAATAAAAATAGAAAAATTGAGCTTTTATTATACATAGTGAAACTTGATTTACCTCAAAATACAAAAATGAGCTTTTCCTATAAATAGAGAAACATGATTTGCTATAAATAGTATAAAAATATTCTTAAGCGTCTTTCCTAATGGTGCATGTGATCTGATGCTTTTTGGATTTGCAATAATATGTTGCTCCTTCCCGTATTCATGGTTGTCTTTAATTTGTATTCATAAAACATATAATCGTTTTAAATGATGTATAGATCTTTATGTATTTCACTTTTTTGTCCTTTGCTGGTGTCCAAAATTATGTGGTAAAGGGATTGTTTGCAAGCTTCACTGGACTAATTGGACTTAGCGGATTTACCCCTAGTTGCTTTACCTACCCCCTTGTTTACCCCCATACCCCTGCTGCTTGGGACAGTCCCACAACTATCAATTACCCTTTCACTAGAGCGAGAGCCAATGCCAGATTCTCCAGTTCCATTTGCAGGCTAAGGGGATAGCATCGTACTGTCGTATCTTTGCATGGATAGATCAGGCCTTTCCGGGCATAATAAGTGTAAGAGACAAAGCAAGTGAAAGTGCGTTGAGATTTCATCCGAGCGTAAAAAGGAGGGCGTAAAGATCACAATGTCGTTGAAGCATGTAAATATCCCGTCCGGATAGAAGGGCGTGAAAAAACGAATCGAAGGTGGGAAGGCATAATGCATGACCAAGGCCCCTTGACCCCGAGACATATATTAGAGAGTGCCCTCTAGATAGCATTCCACCGATGTCAAGTCATGGACCCTCCAGCCCTTTTTCTGTGTTGGTGTTCTATATGACCGAAATAAGACTCGACTTGCTAGATATTACGGAGGTCAGTTCATCCGGACAGATCACCAGTTGAGTACTATTCATTTGAAAGGGTTAGCAAGCGTAGTATCTATCCATCATATTCGTATGTGCTATAGATTCGGAAAGGGGTCCCTAGTGAAAGCAATAAAGGGGGTGCCTTAGAGTGCCCTTTCTCTAATCCTAGCTAATCCTAGGTAAAGCAATTCGTGCACTCACCCACCCCACAAGGAAGCAATTCAACAGATATGACAAGGATTAGTCCTTTGATTCATTAATCCTTCACAGAAAAGCTATGAACTTCTAGTGTTTCATTTCATATTTGTTGGGTAAAGGAAACAACTAGCGTTTAAACTTCATTGTTGCATGCATGAACTTTTCTCTACAAATATCAGCTCTTCAAATAATGGAATTGGTACTTGCGCTCACCAGAACGTATAAAGCACAGAAAGTGATCCCTGCAGAGGCAGATGTAAGCAGCATGTAACTGACTGTGTATAGAGATTTGTTTAGGGGGACTTCTGAGAAGTAACAAGACATAAATAGAACATCAGTTTCGTTGCAAGTTAAAGCACATTTCTGTGAAGTTGGAACATTCCAATTGAGTAAAAAGCAATTAATTTTTTTTGGTTGTTGAAGTGCATACCTACATAGGTAAGGAACAATCCAAGGGCAAATATTGAAACCGAAAATAGTAACCAATGAATGATCCGACCTTTATGGTTCTGAAATATATTGGAGTAACATAAAACTCACTCAACAATCAATCATTAAACGGTTAAAGCAATAAGAGCTTTCCATATTTGATGAACAAGCCAGATAGACCATGGTTGAATGTATAAGCAAAAAAGTGAAACGACAACATACAGTCCTTAGGCATTTCAAAGCATATATAGATGTGTATAAAGGTAATGTATTCCTAAAAATTTAGAGATGAGGTGCAAGGAATTTAAAGTGGAATAAAAAATTTATTAAAGGAAGAAATTTCATGTCAATTATTTTGAATGGATATATCAGAGTGGGGGTTCATTAATGATAACAGTTTTCAAGTACTAGAAAAAGTTGAACAGTCCTCTTTATATCATGCATATCACTCATGTCATAAGCTAATCTTGGAAGTTGTGACACCATTTGCATTTAGTCTATCAGATTACTCACCATTTAATTCCAGACCTAGATATGAGCTTCAGTAGTCAATATTTCATCTTTGTTAAAGTGTAGGACATTCTTGGCCAGATTAGGCTGGCTGCACATTCGACGATCAAAACCAAGGTTTGAAATTTCGGTTTCAGTAGCCAGTTCGGAGAGGGTCGAAATCGAATTTTGGGAAAAATCTGGAAAAAATTTAGGTTAATTTGGAAAAAATCTTATACATTTCTCTCTCCATAATTTCTCATGAGAAGCAAATCTTAATTGTTGCATTTAAAATAGGAAATAAAGCCTGAAATTTAGTAATCAATGAAGAATATAGAAGATATTCAAGAGAGGGCCGACATTCATGGCATTTCGGTTTCGGTCAACCTCGAAACCGAAATTTCGAAGATTTCGCCGAAATTTAAAATCCTGTTCCATACACTTTGGGAAACTAGTTTATCTCCTATGTAACATGGACAACATCATCATAAGCCTTATCCCGACCATATGGGGCTGGCAGCACAAATCCTGTTCCTCCATTCAAACACAAATTAGAACTATATGGATGCACAGTCATTTTAATTTTACTTTTGCATGGTATAAAATAGGATCTAAGAAGAACCAAGCTATGTTACTTAGAGATGGGTATCTGTATTCGAGTCAGACAAGGATACGAAATGGCGGGCACACTGAACCAGCAAACCGACAAACTCCAAGGCTCTAAATTTTGTCAAAATTCACGAAATTTCGGTTTCAGCCACTACTGAAACCGAAATATAAAGAAATCTAATTTCTGTATTGTATTCTATTGAAATACAAAGTGAGATATTTAAAACATTTCTTTCCAATAATCTAAGCTTTAATTAATATTATCTTGTCTTAGGGATTATAGATAGATAAGAAATAAGATTTTTTCCTAAAAATTAGGGATTTCATATAAGTTTACAAGTGATTATTTCCAAAGTTTTACCAAAATTTCAAATGACCTTGGCCAAAACCCAGTCCGAAATCGAAATTTTAATCCTTGATAAACTCACATTTGAGTACAGAAAATTTCATATTGAAAGATATGCTATTATGTATATATTAGTATATATAAGTATATAATATATACAAATAATGCATCTAGATAGGCAGCAATACATTGCTAGGAAAAACCCTAATTTGATTTTTTCCGTCTTAAACTACATACATTTATATACCATTAGTGTATGGCTGACAGTGATATACAATTCATATACTATTAATGTACAAGATGCTTTATTAAATATTGTATACATATGTATTAATAGTAATACACACACATCTTTAAATATTATCAAATTTTCTGTATGGCCATGTGAGCTTGTTGGTTTGCTGCTTCAGTGTGTCCGTCACTTCTTATCTGTGTCTACTTTACGTAGCTTGGCTCTTCCTAGATCCTATGTAATAACTTAAAAAGAAAAAGGTAACTAATGCAAAATCTGGATGAACGCCTAAGGATCTTGCATGTTGATGAGTTCTACTATGAATGTACATTGAAGGCCATTTTTTGGATATTACAAATCAAAGTAACTCTCTTTATCATTTTTAAGGAAAATAGCACTACAAAAAATAGGAGAGCCCAGTTTCCTAAGCACATGAAGCGTTTAAGTGAATTGTCACTATATGTAACCTTTCTAGATAAGATATCCAGTAATTCTTACCTAGAAGGCTAGAAACCTTCATTCCTTTCTCTGGAAGACTATTATATATTTATGTATTTGTGTATGTTCATATAGGAGCAAGATTCTAATTACAAGTCATGGTCTGCTAGGTTAGTGATAAATAGGACACTAAGTCATGTATAGATATTCCTCTCTTGTAAAATACAAATCACTAAGCATCGATTGATTGCACCATTTTCTTTTTCTTCTTTCTTTCTTATTTCTTAAGAAATAAAGTAAATGCCTCACCTCTAATTGCACAAGAACATGACCATAGTGAAGTCCAATGATGCAGGTCACAGCAGCTGTTAAAGAACTGGAAATAAGTACCATCAGTAAAATATAATAATAACAATTTTTAAGGATGAGTTTGAATATATAAACTATTGAATTGTGTTGAATCATATACGATCACACATTTACTATACGACCAAAAGTGTGATATTGCACAAGAAACAGATGAATGACTAAAAATAAGAGACCATTAGTATTCCAATCGGACAGAAGCAAGCATTGTTGAAAATATTCTCATCATTAAGCACATTTTGCAGATTACTACACCTCATTAAGTAAAGAACACCACAGCTAGATTCACATATCTTCTGAATGCCACTAGTGCATCTCCTTTTGCTAGTTTAGAGAGGCCCACCTCTAAGTAATAATTTTTACCAATTCATATTTTAATATTCACTCAAAAAACAAAGGTTCAAACTCCAAGATGGACTTTGTTTTCTCAATAGTGTAGGACAGGACTTGTTTAACAAGTTTCAAAATTTTAGAAAACCGTTTCTTGAGATGCATTAAATTAACTATAGTTCCCAACCACACAGAAGTCATGCTATTTTAACACTTCGGATCAGATTCCCTTAATTCATTAGACATAATGGATGTGACACTGGTAAAATCAGAGACATGCATAAGCCATTGGTAATGCTGATATGAAGTTTTCTTGAACTATTAGTATATTACCAAGCATCAAACTTTGAAAATGTATGTAGAACCCAAATATGCACAAGAGACAAGGATGTATTTTTATTTTTATTTATTTTTTGATTAGTATAGAGCTTAAGAAAGGCAAGCAAGAGGAACAATTGAGGAGGCTCAAGTAACCTCCAAAAAAAAGAAAGAAGATACAGAAAATTAATCTCCTCTATACAATAGGGACTCCCACCTAAAACCAAAATCAGCAATGAAGACCCCCCTACATTCCTTGAAAAATTTAGACCAATGAAACAATAGGGTCTTAATGGAGAACACAATGTTGTGGCTGGTAACCTCCTTGTTCTTAAAAAATCCTCCATTGCACTCAAAAGGAAGGGATCAAGATGTAATTTATGAAAAATAAGTTGAGGCTAAAACGGCCAATTAGTTGGCTTATAAAGGATATAATTCTACAACATGAATATCCATAAGAATGAAAATAAATGCAAATATATAGTATTTTGACTTAAAAATGACGATGACTCCTTTTTCTAACACTCCTCTTCAACTGATAATCTTTCCAAGCCTTTTCAGTTTGTTAATTACATGATATTGTTGTTCTTTTGCATTCCCCTTCTTCAGGACATCTTCCAATTGATGGAATGAATCATCTTCCACTCTTTTGCTGATTACTTGTGTTGGGAAAGTTTGTTCCATTTAAAAACTAAAATGATATGAAATTATGTTAGACTAAGAATGATGCAACCAGCACTATTCCACCAAACAAGTATGAAATAAGTAAATGCAGCTGGAGGACGGTAAAAGAACCAAAACAACCTTCAAATAAACAAAATGGATCTCCAGAGTGGAAAAAAAAAAAAAGAATCCCAGTGTAAAATCTATGAGATCCACTTTTTCACCTTAAAATGCCTTCAGGTTCAGAAGGGGCGTGACACCATGACGGTGCACTCTCTGAAACTCGGGTATTCTTGGAACTACTGCATTCCTACAGAGCAGAAATGTTGCTTAGGCATCAATGCATATGCACAATGTCTGCAGCATACCATAACTATGTTCTTCAGATTGGATGTACCTTCAAGTTTCTGTAAACAGGCTTCTGGTATAGATGATCAATACCAAGAACATAACGATCAATCATTCCAGCAGAATTACACGCCGGTCCAAGGTCACCTCTTACTGCACACTTGACCTACAGTCAAATAAACCTGAATGTATATAATCTCATGAATTGTAGACATACAGGAGACAAAACTTACTAACCTCAATTTCTACACATGATAATTGTAAACACAGATTTTTTGTGCAGGTAATAAGGAACAATGTATTGAATGTAGAAATTCTATGAACCTTGTAAATGGCGTTAGAGCGGCAACTAAAATGCTATTTTCTTCATCCTCAAATGTGTAAAAAAGTTTAAGGGAAGGAAAAAAAATCAAGGTAAGAAGATGATGCACCATCACTGTTGATGCGGGAGCATTCTACTACGATCGTCCGCAATACACCGAATCAATGCCTAGTCAAGTGTTTCCTATTTACTATTTATAATAATTCACATTTTTACTATTTATAGTAAATCCCGAATTTACTATTTATAGTAAATTTTGATTTTACTATTTTTAGTGGACCCCACGAAGATTTGTTTTAATTCAACTAGTATTTTCAATTGAGATTTTGTTTCCAATTAGGATTTTACTATTGATTGCAATAGTTGACTTGTATTAGGAGTTTCTAATTTTAATTAGATTAGAATTAGGAAAGTTCAAGTAGAGAGTCTTATAAAAGGTGATGTACCATTTGATTTTGATGATGAAAAATTATGAATGAAGAAATAGAAATCTTTTTGAGAAATCCCTCTCGTGGTGTGAAGCTATCATCTCTTGGTGCGAAGCCAAGCTAATTCGATGCGAAGCCGAAGGTATCTTTTTATCTCCATCTCTTCTCTCTTATTATCTTCTCTTTCTCCATCTCTATTTTTTTTTAATAAATTTCTTACCTAAGAAATCCCAAATCATACCACAACACTGTGAATAGTGCCGTGTGAATAGTGACGTGAATAGTAATCCCCTCTTCATCCTTTCTCAAATCGCGGAACGGTACTCCCGTCCTGCGTCAAATTTGGTATCAGAGCCCAGTTCGAAACTCCTGATCAAAAAATGTCTCATATTGGTTCGCAATATTTAGTAGCCGCGTTAGCTAAACTAAACGATGTGATAAATCGTTTTGAGAGCGGACTAAGTGACCAAATAAATCGTATTGAGAGCAAACTAGAAGCAAGGATCTCCACCAGAATTCCAATCAGCAACTGCCGTCTTGGAAAGTCACTACCACCACCACCGACTTTTCCACCTCTTTCTGGCAAGCTATTAGAAGGTTTCACAGCAAAAAAAAACTCCTAAAGAGGTCTCAAAGCAAGTCGAGAAGAAAGTAAACAAAGAAATAAAAGCCATTGAACAAGAGGGTATTTTTCCATCTAAGGAAAATGAAAAAATAGACGAGGAAGAAAAAGCCAGAACTGAAGAATTAGCCAGTCCTAAAGCTCCTATAGTTGTATCAAACGAAAAGATGGAGGATAATCATATTGATCCGCCTGTTGTTATGGAGAATGAAAATGATGATGATTCCCTTGGTTCAGACGCTCCAGCTAAAGATGGCCCAAATAGTATAGAAGATCCAGATCCGAAACAAGATATTTCTGCTATTTTAGAGCCGACAGCTGAAAATAAAGTAGATGGAACAAGCAATGATTTCTTATCAAAGAAGGCCAGAGTTGAGGACATAGACCATGTTTCAGAAAATTTACACCTGTCAAAGATACAAAAGAAGACACTGAAGGGAAAGTACTCCAAATATCTCTTCTGCTGGAAAAGCCTATTGCAATATCTCAACTTGAATTCGAGGTCGAATTCTTTTCAACAAAGAGGGTTTGATGCGGGAGCATTCTACTACGATCGTCCGCGCTACACCGAATCAAGTGGATCCTATTTACTATTTATAGTAATTCACGTTTTTACTATTTATAGTAAATCCCGAAATTACTATTTATAGTAAATCTCGTTTTTACTATTTATAGTAAATCCCGAATTTACTATTTATAGTAAGTTTTGATTTTACTATTTTTAGTGGACCCCACGAAGATTTGTTTTAATTCAACTAGTATTTTCAATTGAGATTTTGTTTCCAATTAGGATTTTACTATTGATTGCAATAGTTGACTTGTATTAGGAGTTTCTAATTTTAATTAGATTAGAATTAGGAAAGTTCTAGTAGAGAGTCTTATAAAAGGTGATGTACCCTTTGATTTTGAGGATGAAAAATTATGAATGAAGAAATAGAAATCTCTTTGAGAAATCCCTCTCGTGGTGTGAAGCCATCATCTCTTGGTGCGAAGCCAAGCTAATTCGGTGCGAAGCCGAAGGTATCTTTTTATCTCAATTTCTTCTCTCTTATTATCTTCTCTTTCTCCATCTCTATTTTTTTTTTTAATCAATTTCTTACCTAAGAAAACCTAAATCATACCACAACACTGTGAATAGTGCTACGTGAATAGTGCCGTGTGAATAGTAATCCCCTCTTCATCCTTTCTCGAATCGCAGAACGGTACTCCCATCCTACGTCAACTGCACATAAAAGAATTTGTAATAAACATTAAACAATAGAAACCAAGTTTCTTCTAGGATGGGTTCAGTATGTTTCCAATATCAAGATATAGTACAGGTGGACGAACTCAACAGCTATCCACGAGTTTTAACTTTTATGTCCTAAAATTTACCATATTTACTTGGCTACTGCAGAAGTTTAAAATTAGACCCAGGACCTAGATAAGCCACAGGGTGAGCCAAGTCTCCTGAGAAATATCATGAGAGAGAGAGAGAGAGTCATCACAAATATGAACTTGATCAAATAAACGACTGAATCACATACTATAGGAGAAGTAAAGAGCAAGCTCTCACCGTGTAAACGATATAGCTATCATTTGAATAAACAGAAGAGGTTGAGTGTGACACTTTAAATTGCCAATCTGGAACATATAAACCATATAACAGCCCCAAATATATGATGGATAGTGCAAACGCAATACACCTATTAAAAAAACAACATAAGCAAGACCCATGAAAAAAATGAACTTCTTTTTCAATAAGTATGAGAAACAGGACTAACTTGATTAACCATAACATCAGAGGATTTGGAGTTGAAATTAAACAATAAGATTGGCTTAGTTATATACAAGAAAGAAACATTAATAGGGGAAGATATCATCACCTTCTACGCAACGTCCTTCACTCATTAAAAAAAAAACGCATTCATAAATAAAATTTTTGGTAGTGTATAAGGCTTAGATACAGGAGCATACGTGTGTTGCTAAAATGGTTGCAGATATGAAATGTGTAATTCTTTAATCCTACAAATTTATAAAGTATTTACTCTCATAACTTGTTACTCATAATGATCTATATTCGTCTGATAAAAAAAGGACTCCATTGTAGTACTTATGATCTCTAGTTTCTGATAAATTAATAACTCTCAGAGATACAATGGCAATATATCATAATGGAATAGTTTTCGTGGGCTGCTCTTTCTTGAAAATAATACCATGGCGTGGCTACGAGCTTTATGGCAGAGTGTTGGGCGATTGGTTATGGCATACATAAAGCTATGGAAGAAGGCTAGAATCGTATTTGGGTGGAATCGGACTCAGAAGCGGATATCGAAGCATCTATTAATGGGTTACCTTGGCATATTAAGGGATTGTGGGACTTAATGAAGGAGAGACTTGAATGGATTCAATTCAGCTCCACCTGGAAGGAAGCTAATTTTGGTGCAGACCTTTGTGCTAACTATGCCATTGCAACAGGGTCACAAACAATGGTGGGGATTTAGACCCCAATTCTTGACCAACCTAGAGAACCCTGATAAGAGTTACTTTTGTTTTGTGACTTGAGTGAGGCTTCCAATACCTCTGTATAATTCCACTTTTTAATACAATTTCCTTATTTAGCAAAAAAAAAAGTTTGTAGTACAACGAAATATAGTAATAATGTGCTAAAACCAAAATGTATATGGAAACCAAGAAAGAGAAACACTATTTATTTGTCTCTAATACTTTAAAGTTTGCTCTAATGCAATTGAATACAAATGCTTAGATAGATTAGAGCATGCCAGTAATATTTCTATATGTGCAATTCCACCACTTAAGTGCATGTACATTGAATGACACTTTCACTAGCCTGTGTATGTAGAAATAGATTACTAAGGTATAAGAATCAAACCAGTAAATATTATTAAATTTGAAAAATGGATGTAGATCCAGTAAAGGCAAATACTTGTTCATTGGACTTCATAGATGGAAAATGAATGGTGCACCAAAGAAAACTAATTTGGTTCTCCATTCCTCCCAAGGTGGTAAGAAGTGTAGAGAATGATTCATTGCTTTCTTTGGTCCGGAAGGATAGATGGGAAAGGATACCCTCTGGTGGATTGGAGGATCGTGTCCTCTCCCAAGAAGGTAGGAGGTCTAGGGGTTAAGTACCTTAGATTAATGAACATTGCTCTTCTTGAGAAATGGCTTTGGCGATATGCAGTGGATGTGGATAGCTTGTGGAGAAAACTTATCGAGGCTAGATATGGTAGCGAATCCTTAGGATGGTTCAATAAGGGATCTCGGTTCCCTTATGGTTGTGGTGTTTGGAAGGAGGTGGTTAAGTTGTATTCTCATTTCACTTCGGGCATTCGCTTCAAAGTGGGAATTGGTGATAGAGTTTAATTTTGAAGTGATGTATGGTGCGATGACGAGGCTCTTAAGGAAGACTTCCAGCAGCTTTATGTGATATCTAAGAAGAATTAATATGGTGTAGGATTTCTTTGTAGGGGAAGGGAAAGTAGTTTCATGGGATCATGCCATGAGGAGGAACTTAAACGATTGGGATATCCCCTCCATGGCAGCTCTTATTCAGAGATTGGATAGTATGGTGGTGAACAGGTCTAGGGAGGACTCTATTTGGTGGACTGGCAAATCCGATGGGCTCTTTTCTGTATGATCTTTTTATGCTTTGTTGGATTGGTCTTGAAGGTCCCCTCCAAAGTGGATTTCTTCGTGTGGTGTGCTTCCTTGGGTGAGATCATCACAGTAGATAATCTCATCAAAAGGAAGAAAGTCATGGTGAATTATTGCTCCATGTGCAAAGAAGCAGGGGAATTTGTCAATCATTTGTTGTTGCATTGCAATGTTGCCTGGGAGATATGGAGTCTCTTCTTTCGCGCTCGGGATTTGTTGGGTCCTCCTTGGCTATGTTCTTGAGACCATAGGCAGCTGGTCTTATCTTTGCTTCTCTCCTCGTGCCCGAAGGCTTTGGTACTTCCTCCCTTTTGCTATTTGGTGGGGCCTTTCGAAGGAGAGGAACTCTAGAGTCTTTGAGGGAAAGGAAGCATCTAGATTTGATATTGTCTTATCTATCAAGGCTCTACTCTTTTGTTGATCTAAATTGTACGAGGAATGTAGAGGTTTGTCCTTTGAGGATATGGTCTTTAGATGGGAGTCCATCATGTATAGGGTCAACTAGGTTTTTTGTTTCTTTCTTTTGTGGCGATTGTCTCGACCTCTAGTTTTCCTTGTATTTTCGTTTCTCTTATATTTATCTTTTGACCTTATAAAAAAAAAAAAAAAAATTGGATACCATACAATGGTCAACTTTTGTAGTTGATAAATGAGCATTCTTAGATTAGTATCAACTATTCACAATGAGATATCATAACATCCAAAGGAGAAATAAGCACATTCAAGCGTCACTCTACAGATCCAAAATATGTCAAACCCTAGCCGACAGTGGCCTATAAATATAGTTGCAACCTACTAAATAAGAACCTTGTAAGGCGTCACATGTTCCTACACTTTGTCTACTAATAATTATGAGCTATGAAAGGTTCCATTCGATCATAGTATTACGAAGGGTTAAACAGGATTGGTTTTAGCAAGCAAGAATGGAAATTCAGTACTAGGATTGAACTACTAGGGCTTGGTAATAGAAGTCATCACCAGTAAATAATGCAAATATAGTTGGGATAAGGCTTATGACGATGATGACTAGTAAACAACCCCAAATACTAGAGATGAGATTATAGGTGTTTATAAAGAATGCTGTAACTAAATGCTCCATCATTCAAGTTAGTGGGAAACATGATATCAGAAATTAAACCGTTACCAATGCAAATAATAGCTCTTGAAAACCGCTACTTCCTTTTGTATTCTACATGGAAACCAAATTTCACATAAAGCTGCAACAACATATCCAATAGATATCCTCTGCATTCAATGAATATAAAATAGGATGTAAGTTCACAATTTTACTTTTATAGAGCATATGGATAAAATGGCAAAGGGAAGCCAATAAAGGAAGTTTAATTGGGCAAAAATCAATCAATATTAAAATTTTAGAAGTATTACAACATTGTATACCTTAAAACATATAATTAGAATTTAGAAAGAAGCATCCTGATCAAAGACAAATAAGGCCTTGATACTTTCATGTTATCCAAGTGCCATTTTAAAGACACCAATTCCATAATCCAATAGCATAACCCAACTATAAACAAAGCACATCTACAATACATCTTTGCATCAGATGCTAAACCTTCAAGTATTCCAAGTGAACCAAATGTAACTACAGTCAGTCATATAATCCACGTACACACTGAAGAAAGCACAGACTAGTGTTTCAACATGAAATGGTTCAGCTCTACAAAATGTTGACATACATGCACAATTTCATCCATTTCAGCTTAACGCGGTACCTAGTTTCATGTAAAATGTAGCTTGAGATAATAAAGTAAGGAAAAAAAAGAGGAAGAAAAAAGAATATAAAATCACTTTACCATATCAAGTAACTGTCAGAATATGACAAAAATTCTATCATCTTTATCTTCAAGGAATATTTGACATGAAAAATTGGTTCAGTTTGTGGGTTTGAACCCAGCTTACCCATCGAAAAGAAAAGGAAGACCTGGTTCAGATTATTTGATCAATCATCTATTAAATCAATCAAACAGAAAAGAAAATATATCCCCATTAAGAAAACACTTTTTTACCAAATTTGGGTTTTCTATGCATAAGTTTATATCCTATTAGATCACCTCCCAAATCCCAAGTGATATCTAATAAACAAACAAACACTTGTCATAACATTGGATGATAAACATGATTTTTTAAACATATGTAGAAAATATATACAAAAAAAGTAATAAGAAAAGAGGAATGCTAGCGAACAATCCCTTAAGGGAGTTGTACAAATGCAGCCCCAGAAAAGACACACACACACACACACACACACACACACACACACATATATATATATATATATATATATATATATATATTCAATGGCGTGGTTTTCAAGAAAGTTTTCTTGTTATTTCCGGGGATGCATCTGTGCAACTCTGATGTAGAACATATCGCCGATGATTATATGGAGCAATTGATCAGAAGATCTCTCAGAAGGCTAAACGCATATCTTAACTTCAAACCATCATAACTTTGCGATCGTAACCTAGAATCACTATTATTGCATATGCACGCAATCGACTTGATGAGTTCTATGTGCTTAACAACTAATGTTGCTCCTATTGTTTTCAGGACGAAATAAGACTGGGAAAGGGGTCAAAACGTCATTCGAAAGTGGACTTTTATATTTTTAGTTACTTTTCTTTTTGCGTGTTTTAGTAGGTTTCTTTTGGGTTTTGGTTTGTTTTAGGTCTTTGTTAGTAATCTAAGCTTAGTAAGAGAGTTTTAGTCAAATTAAAAAATTTGTTATTTTTAGTAGTTTTACTATTTCGGGAAAATTTTGGTGCCAGGATCTATAAATAAGGGTTGTAATTGGGACGAACTTCATTATGAGGAGTTGACTTAATATTGAAGTTTTTCCTTGTGGATTCAAGAGGTTTCTATGATTTTGGTTGAAGACAGTGATCTTCTTCCATTGTTTGTTCTTCGTGATTGACTTCACGCTTTCCACTAAGTAAAACTCACTTAAGGGGTGATTTCTAGCATTCCTCATAGGAAAAGGTAATCAAACTAACAAATTTTATGTAGACATCAATAAATATATTTTGATACCTGTAGAATGCCAAGCCAACGTATCATTTCAATGTCAACACCAAATGTCAGGGAAGTTATTCCATGAAAATAACCACCTGAAATGAAGAGAAGCATGTGCACTTAGTATCTCTTTCGATATTTGGTAATACATATAATGAATAAAGAATTAAAATAGAAAAACATAAATTATTCCAACCATGATAAACAAATGGAAAAGATAAAGCATACAAGATTTGTTCGTCAAATTAACAGAGCTAGGATAAAAAGTCAAGAAAGGCCAACTTCCTCATGTAGGAATTTCTTTTGGAAACACAGGGATGGATCCATTTGGATTCAGTGGATGCAATTAATGATTAACATTGGAATTGTGAGGTAACATGAGAACAATCATTACCATATGAACAATGAGACAGGGAATAAAAGAATATTATGCTAAAGCAACTGGCTATCAAGAAATTCAACTCCAAACTTCAAAATATCCCTATCTCACCTAGAGGTGAAACTCAAGGATTTTGAAGGACTCTTAAGAACTTTTACATAGAAAATGAACAGGTCAACCCAAACCTAGAATACTTAATTCTCCATAAGGCAAGACTATATCCAACGAAAACGCAAAACTCAATAACGGATATCTATCATTACTCAAAACATCAAACTATTGGTGTATGGTTTGACTGCAAATTGCTCTTTTCTGAAAGAATTATACCTTTGGTTGACGATCACCTAGTAAAATAAGTGATGTTCAAATAGATAAAGCCGTCCAAAAGGCATCAGTACATTGAAGTATCCTCATGATGGTCTCTGCTATTTATTTATAAATTTATTAGCCCACCCTCTGACTGATTCCCTAATGTCAATCCTACATGAATATCTTCATTGCCTTTCTTTGCATTGTCAATGATAGTACCAAGGCTTACACCCAAGAACTATTGTCAAGTGTATTGTGTCATTGTGTGCATAGCGTCTATGGTAATCTGTTTATCTGATTGTGCAACTCCAATTCCTAGGAAATAGTACAGATTTCCAGGTTATAATAGTTTCTCCAAATGGTTTTCAATGTCAGCAATTCTAGAGACAGCAATGCGATGTAATCCTAATCACCAGGCCTAACCTACCTATCAACAACACATCTAAAGAAGCAAATAAAATCCAACCACTAACAAATGTCATGGCACTTTGGCCCAATTTAGCTCTAAACAGATGAGGTGCCTACTTTACGAAAAAAATGATCCCCCAAATGTAAGGTCTTTCTGATCTTCCGCCACTGTCCCAAAGAATACCATAGTCCATTGCTGAATGTAATTTTACAAGTTCCAAAAATGACTGAATGCCCCTGAACTGTCCTAGAGGTGTTATCACTTTTGATTAGGAGCCAAGCAATCATTTCGTCGCAGTAATAGTGTGTCTAACATATTATAAACAAGTGAAATTTTTCTTGTTATGTTCCAACAAACAATCTATATCTGCAGAAGTGTTGGAGAAGGAAAGGAAGTATAACTCTGAACTTGTAGACTTTCCATTCCACTCACAAAGGAAACCAAAGCAACATAGGATCTGACTAAATTGCTTTTGACTTCTGAGCAGCAAAGAACCACTGACTCATCTAGCATGCCATTTTAAGTAAATTGAGCGGACTCAACAAGAACATGGGTCATGCTATGTTAAATGTAACAATTTCCAAACGATAATTTTACCAAACTCATGAAGGTTACACCAAGGATCCTTCAAATCAAGTCCAATATACACATGCTCATATATTAACTGCAAGAATATAGACCATCACAACTGGAAGATATCCTTGATAGTACCTTGAAGTAGAACACCAAGAAGAAAGAGTTTTACTGCCCTTAGCACCGCCTTACGTGTTGCCAGTATTCTGTTTGACACTTTCTGCAATTGATAAAATAAAATGACTCTTCAGTGCTAGACGAACTAATCTATTCAATGGCTCACTAAAGGCATATGTCAAATGATTAATCAGTTATGGAAGTAAAATCATATGAAACAATGTTTTTACAAGATTAACAACTTTCACTCTTTTCCAAGAAAGAAACTAATTCCCAAGAATAATATCTTCTGGGTACCTTGTAAACAAGTGCGAGAGAAACACCAGCAACGAAAAGAAAGAAAGGCATCACAAAATCCGCCAAGTGTACACCATTCCATGGGGAATGAGCAACGAATGGAAGAAGCGAGCCGGCATAATCAACAAATATCATGAGCTGGAAGAAGAAAATGTGATATATCATTGGTATCATCAAGCAAAAAATATCATTGCTGATGAAAAGTTCCATTGAATTACGAAAAAATTGTCTTAAGACTTGACTCTACCTGGTATCAAAAATAGATCCACTTTATGTTCTAACGAAAAGTGTCAAGGCAAATGGAGAAAAAAAAAGTAAAGATTTCTTTTTCATTAGTTGAAGCACATCTCTGCATAAAATTTAAGAGTTTTAAATTCCTTAAATTCTCATTTCATCTTCAAAATCAAATTTCAAGCATAAACATACATGAACTGCACAGGCAATATCCGAAGCTCTGTAAATTTTTTGTTTACATGTGTTTCTTAAGCAAATTGTAGACCTTTCAAATTGAAGCCATGAGTACTCTCTCTAACAAGAACTCAGGTGTATCTTTGTTATTGTGGTAGCATAGAGAAAGAACACAGATCCGTGAACCGGCTTCAACGGGCCTTCACCAATCGTCTATCTGCAGGATTCGTGCTAACCGCTAATGCCTATAAGTATATGGCCCGGCAAGAAGATTCCTTCTCGACACCAAAACCTACTCAAGTAACAACTGCTTTGGTACTAGATCAAGTGGTAGACAGATGAGCAAGCCTGTCTATTTCGCAATGTTTCGTGATTACTTGTCATCTCAATTGCAATTTACATATCCAAATCGCTCCCGTGCATCCAATTTACAAACCTTCTAGCTTGAATTCATATTAACTATGATCAACTAAGCATATCTCGACTTCAAGGTCTAGTGAATCGAGTCAAGACTGACTCGACCGAGTCAGTCCAGTCTCGTATCGATATCAATCCCGATCGAGTCGGGGTACCAATCCGAGTCTTTGATCCTTTGCTCTGTAGTATCTACTTTTCTACATGAGAATCTCAAATTACTTTGCTTACAATCGCATCTCCGACGGAGAATTCTATTAATTTACTCTCAAATCGAACGGAAACTCTCAGAATTCTGAGAGAGAGGGAGAGAGAGAGAGAGCTTACAAAGACAGCGAGGCCTCGAAAAACACTTTTCTACATGAGAATCTCAAATTACCTTGCTTACAATCGCAACTCCAACGGAGAATTCTAACTTATTAATTTACTCTCAAATCAAACCGAAACTCTCAGAATTGAGAGAGAGAGAGAGAGTGAGAAAGCTTACCAAGACAGCGAGGCCTCGAAAAACATCGAGAGATGCGAGACGAGTGTTTCTTCTCTTCACCTTCGTTTCTTCTTCCTCCACTACTTCTTCTACTTCGCTTCTTAACTGCACGTACCCGGCCATTTTCCAGCCGTTTAATCAGGAAAACGCTATTCTGGAGCTTTTTAAACTACGATTCCAGCGAAAAGTTCTTTTTTAATTCCAGAGATGGAGACGAACGGGCGTTTTTCTGGTTACGACGACTTACGAGAGAAGCCTTGCTTACCAAAAAGAATAGAAAATTGCGAGGAAAGAATAAAAAATGCGCTCCCTCCAACCCAAGTGCAAGACTGGCTGTCTGTGGCTGCTATATTACGGAAATGGCCCTTCAATTTTGTTATTAAATGGCCTCAATGGGCTTCCTTTAATGTTACCGCTCTAAGGTCAATTCTGACTTTTGAAAGAATGTCCATTCGGTTTCAAAATCTAAAGGGGGCAAAACTAGATGCTCCCGGTAGTTTTATTCTATACTTAGACTGGTATATTGGGCCACGCCTAAAGTTGATGAGCTGTATTAATCTATTCTGCCAGCAAACCAGGGCCACATCTATTAGGTCCCGAGTAAAAAATTTACCGACCGCCCACCATATGCTGACCGTTTGGATGTTTGGCCAATCCCTAGATGGGCCTATAAACCAAAAATCAGCCTGATATGTGATTTCTAACCTTTGGATCTTGTACCGAAATAATGGTTAATAATGCTCAAATTCCCACGGTTAAGATCAACCCATGAAAATAACTCCAATCAAACAGCTAGAAATCACTAATCAAGTTTATTTTCGATTTGTAGGTCCAATTAGGGATTGGCCAAACATCCATACGGTCAGTGTCCTCTAAAAGTGTTCCACGTGAATCATGTTGTGGGCGGTCAGCAAAGTTTTACTCATTATGTCCCATGTATCAAAATTCATACTGGCCAGTGGTTTTAACTTTTAACTTTTAACCGTCTGTCCCTAAATAAAACTTTGAAGCCAAACAAGCCCTTAAAAAATAAGTAATAATGTCCGAAGAGTATCTTAACCATCCGAGCTAGAGCTAAAACAGGGATACTCATGATATATCCCATTGTAAAGATAGCCCACTAAATGAACAGTCTGGATCAATGGCCATAAGAGGTGTAGAATCCATCATTCACATTTTACGCCATCACGGTCCTCTAATCTAATGGCCCGATGTTTGATATGGGTTTAATATACCACATCGCAGCTTACTGCATCATTACGTACAATACATGTGGAAGCTGGTAGTGTTTTGACTAAATGAAGAAAGGATATTCTAACAGAGAGGTACTTATGTCCCTTCGTGTATGTAGTATGTACAACTTCCTCATTAAATTTCGGTCTCATTAATATTTGGTCTTTATCCTTGCCGTTTTATGGTGTAGGCTGGTCCACTGAAGAAGTCAAGATCATGAAAACGATGTGCGTTATCTACTATCCCTTTTTCGCTAATAGCACTGTTTCTTTTTTTTCTTGGTGGGGAAAGAAATTATTACAGGACAGGCACCATATGGGCTAGGGCACGCCCCGCTAAATCTATATATTTATACTATAGCAGAGAAGCGAGCAGCGTCGTTCTCTCTCCTCCACATCAAGTTGACGTGGTACTCTCCTCATGCAAAGTGTCATGTCAACAACTTAAAATTTTATTTCATCTCTCATCTACTTGACTCTATCCTATCTTTTTTGTCTTTTTCAAAAACACCCCTTGACACTTTAAGTAATGCACCTCAAATATTAAGGACTTTTTAAACTTTCTAATCAACTCAATTTATTGTTCTTTAAAATTTCAATTATTTATTCTTTAATTCTCTCTTTCGTTCTTAAATTATTTATTCATTCATTCTTAAATTCGTCTTTTTTATGTTTCAATCAAAATGTTTATCACATTACCACCGCTTCCATTATGCCCTTCTAATGGCTTTGCATCTCCTTCCTTCAATTTTTACAACATTCTATTTTTGTTTCAATTGAAACGTTTTTCCCATTAACATCATTTCCATTATTGACATCTAATGTCTCTCTATATTTCGTTAATAAATAAATATCCATTTAATTAGCCATTAATTCGGTCATATATAATATATTATGGTTTAAGCAGGGTTCTCACATTTCTTCTCACTGACTGAACTTTTTCGAATGACGAATACACAAAAGCAGAAGAAAAGCCAATATAGTTTGATATCTTTACCATCTCTTCTAAAACTTTTTTTTTTCCTTCAATGAGTCGTCTCTGCTGAATACTTGATTTAAGCCTCTAAAAGAATTGTTATTTAATTATTTATATTCATGTTTATGTTTAGACTCTAAAATGATTATTTGTTTATTTGTAGGGTTTCAATTTTTTAGAATTGTATAAATCTTTGAAAGTAAAAACGAAGATTATGATTTTTTTTTTAATTTTCTTCCATTATTAGCCTTTTTTTATTTTATTATCATGTTTTATAGGCTAAGGGGATGTTGTTGAAGATAACGAAGAGAGACTTGTGAATAAAAATAATATGAAGATGGGGAGAACTAAAGAAAGGGTCGTCACTATTATGGACATAGTGGATGTGCTGTTATGTGATGCTTGAATGTAAAAATGAAGATTATAAAAACTTATTTTTTATTTTCTTTTTGTGTTAGCAATTTTTTTCATTTTCTTATCATGTTTAGAAATGATGAAGGGAAAGGGAATAGTTAAGCAATTTTTCTGTATTATTTCATACTGCAATTAGATGTAGATATAAAAATTAATTGTTGTTAGTTTGTATTTTCTATTTCCACCCGTGCTGTAGCACGGGCTTTCATTACTAGTCTTCAGATAACAACGATCCAGTCTTTGATGGGTGGGGTCCAATCCACACCATTTTAGATGGGGTTTTGTGCCCTAGTTTAGCTATCTCGTCAGCCACCCGATTCCCTTTTCAGTTGAACTTTTAAATGAAACTCGTATTATACTTGAACTTTTCTCGTACCATATTTTTTGTTGTATACTGAATTGCTAACTAGGGACAGGCCTATATATGAGATCCAAACCCACGATGAAAAGTGCTCAAATCACATGGCTAGAAATCATCAACCAATATGATTTTTTTGTGTCTAGTTCCACCAATAGGTGGACCAATCATTCATTGGTTAATAGGGCAAAAAAGTGTGCCGGATGGCATTTTGAGGAATTTGTGTAAAACTTTTGATATGGAATTCTGCCTCATAGTTTTTCCATAACTAGCAAGGTCTTAATTGTTAGGGAATTTGACGCAGCAGGAAACAATGAAAAGATACGACTAACGTCAATATCCCAAGAATTGGAATCCACCAGACTAAGAGGAACTCTCACAAGGAAACAACTCACGAAATTCTTAAGCAAAAAATTAACTTTGCGTTCGACTTATTGTCCTATTTATGGAAACTGGTAATACTAGATCTTAGAATCAAGGAAAAATTGACGGTGGGTGATCCGGACTTCAATAACTATAGTTATTGTTAAAAGAAATCTTTCCATAAATAGCAAATTGCTCTAATTATGGCTTTAGAGAAGGAATTTTGACCCAAAAGTGACTTCCAAGGCAAAGCATGGATCTTGAGGATCTTGTCATTTCCATTCAAGAATAGGTTCCTTTGCGCGATTCTGATTCCAGGGTCCTTGATTCCTACTAGTGCCTTTATGCCTTATGTTTGGACTTCTGACGGTCATCCTTGATTCTTATTAGTGCATTTATGCCTTCTATTTGGACTTTTGACGGTCCAATAGCTCTATGAAGTCCTTCGCCACTTGTTCTCCATCAGAATTTTACTCTACCTCTAATTATAGAACCCTGGTAGTAAAACCATGTATTTTTACCTCAAGATCACTAGGGTGGGTTTTTTCCAATAAAGGCAGGACGTTTTCACGTTACCCCCACTTCCGCCGATCCCACCATTACCTAATGTTGGCTTTGTGACCACATAGCTCCTAACTAAAGGATAAACCTAGAGTAGGAAGGTTGTCGGTAGACCTTATATATGAGCACAATATCTGTACACGTGGCTGACATGCACATGCAGGTTCCATCTTTAGATGGGTGCCGTTATGAGATTGGATTACAAATCCATCCGATCTATTGCATTCTTTTTAGAATGTCATTAAAAATAAATTAAGTTAAAAACCGATAAAATGGTCTTTTAAGTCTAAGCTCGAAGCCTGATATGCTCAAGCCTGGAGATTTATGTATCAGGCTTTGAGCCCTAATTTGAATATGGGCAAACACCCTTTTTTATTGGGTGATTGGATCAAGACCCAGCATTTTCAATGGTTCCATCTTGATGTAATACAAGGACCCTTTATGATCCAGCTCCCGGCCGGTGGACCAATACAGGGTAGAGTAACCTCCTTCACTTGGGGAGATCTTTCCCTCAACTTGACAATAGTATGGGTCCAAAAATCAAGTCAATTGAATAATTCTAAATTTGACTTTTAGATTGCTCCTCAACTTTGAGAATTCATAAAACAAAATTAATTTTGACTTTCCAAAAAGAGGGAAATTGCCCCCAGCTGTAGATATCTAAAAATAGTAACCTTGTATTTATCACGACTAATACACCCGCGAAGCACTTAATCATTTTCCAAAACCTTTAGAGAGCCTCTTAGGCTGACAGGTGGCAAAGGGGAGCATATAAAAAAAAGAATTTACAGAAACAAAGAGGAGGCTGAATGTATAGAAAATGGACTGTTCTGTAATGCCTAAAAAAAGGTGGATAATGAAAAGTTGGCCGCCGGAGATCGGCTTCTCGTGGACGTAGTTGCTGGCAAGAGACCGGCGATGAACCACGTACGTATGGTGTTGTTTATTTTCTATTTATGTTTTTAATTTATTATGCTTATTATATAATTAATGTGTGATAATTACTTGTGGACGGAGGATCAGAGATTGGACGGCAAATCCAATTTTATCCCTTCCAGTTGCCCCCGCCTCAACTTTGTCACGTGCCGGCTTGTCCCTCTTGGAAGAAAATCCTACTTACAAGTTGCCATTTAAAACGTGCAATCGTGTGTGTGAGAAAGAGTGTCAAAGTCAAGTTAGGTTGGTGTCTAGGTTGACTCTTATGGTAGAGAGATATAAGCAAGTTTGGTTTGACAGTACGGTAGAAAGTAAGAGAGAAAGAGAGATTTTGGTATTAGGGGTTGACTGTGGATGACTCGATTCTCCACCTTGAATTGAAAGCTATATTGTGGGCATTGGTATGGAAATATTAGACAGTCAATGTTTTGGAGGAATGTGAATTCTTTCCTGTTTGGAGAGAGAGTAGCCACGTACTGTATAGTCCACCAAGAGTTGTTTTCAACTCCTATTGTGCCTTAATCACTCTATTCTTGAAGAGGATAGGTGTAGTTGTAAACAAGGTTTAAAGGAGGCCGTTTTAACGGTTAAACGGACTGGGGGCGTTACCGTTTAAACGGATTGAAACGCCAGGGGTGAAAATGGAAAAAAATGAAAAAAAAAATAGAATTAAACGGATTTTAACAGAAAAAATGGCGCTGAAATTCAAATTTTGAAATTTCAAAATTAAAAAAAAAAAAAAAGGGAATTTAACAGATTTTAAAGGAAATTAAACTGGTTTTAACGGCCATTCTTTTCACAAAATTTTTCAGAATTAAACGGGTTTTTAAACGATTTTAACGGCCGTTTAATTCAAAAACAATAAAATGTGTTTAAAAGGTTTTAACGGAAACGGGCTTGGGGCGTTACCGTTTAAAAGGCCATTTTTAAAACCATGGTTGTAAATATGCCCCATATATATATTTATCAATAAAATCGGGTGAGACCACTTAATCCCATGCACAGATTTGGACCTCCCCCGTTACATTATGAACCGTTAAAACGCTTTAAAAATAACAGCTGTTATTTTCGTTATAACGGATGCTATTTTCCATTATAAGAAATTTTGAAATTTAAAATTTGAATTTCAGCGACATTTTTTCCGTTATTTTCCATTTTTGCCCTTGAACATTACAATTCGTTATAACAGAAAAATCGGTAACGCCCCCAGTCCGATATATTGTTATAAAGGCCCTTTTTAAACCTTGATCCCATGCTTACCTTAAAAAAAAGGTTTGGTTTGATAGTATGGTAGAGAGAGTCCAAGAGCTAAAAACTAGAGAGGTAAGGTTGACTGAATGGTAAAGAGTCTCTTCATTTTAGTTACAATTTTTTTTTTTGGTAGTTAAGCCTGTTTTTAAAGAGACCAATAACTCGGTGAAGACGGGTTTTGAACCCAGGTCTATGGTATCATCACCCACAAACTTTACCAATTGAGCAAGCCGGCACCTTCTAGTTACAAAGTTATTATCACATCAATCCTCCACTTAGCTATAATGTTTTAAAGCCAAAACTTGAGGAGAAAATTTTTGAAGCGATAGGGATTTTGAAGCAGCGATCAGGTGCCCAATGATTGCGCTCCACATATACCCATGATTTCGATTTTGGTTTTAAAAAGTAACTATCGGTATAGTGGTGCATCAGCACAGGAGGGTCATATTGGTAGCCCCTTTCCATTTAAAACATGGGTAATTCTACAGGCACTCACGCCTTTAAAGGGGTATTTTTGTCGAAAAAAAAGAAAGAGGAGAGAGAGTGCATGCATAGCTTAAAAAGGTGGGTGCATCTAGAGGCACCCTTAAAACATGTCAAAAGCCCAAACAACCCCTTAGATTGTCAGAATTTTCAAAACAATACAATTCCAACCCATCTCTATATCTTCAAATATAGATATGTATTTTTGAAATCCAACTCCAACTCATCTCTATATTCAACTCCAAATTTGGAGCCAGCCTCTCTATTTCTGACTCCAAATATATCTTTCTTCTCGGGCTCCAAATTTGGAGATTTGTTGCTTTTCTAAATTTCTTGAATAAATTTAATACTTTTGTATCTTTTTTTAAAAATACCTTCTATGTTATTTTGATTCCAAAGATGCTTTTTTGGAGAAGGGAGGGTTAGAGTTCAACATTTTTTGAAGGGTGTCTATATCTTCAAATATGGAGAAGATTCCTTTTTGCAGCAAAATTTTGAAAACGATAGTTGGAGTTGCTCACTTTAGAATCAAAATTCCCAAAACAACCTTGGATTGTCGGAATTTTCATAACCACCACCTCAATAAGGTACTTCATAAATTTGCAGGTGCTGCCCGTTAGTATATTTGAAAAGAAAAAATAATCGACCTGATCAAGAGTCAAAACGAGTTTTAAGAAATCGACTTTGTCTACTCATAACTCAATCGAAACTTAGCTAGGTGGAGTCGCTTTGACTGAGTTTTAAGTGGACTCGTCATGTTTTAGAACACCACTTCTAAATTTTGACTATCCAAGTAGGCAATCACTAGCTTTAGACCATGTTTCATTACTTTGTTGATCAATTATGATTAGATGACTGTCAGATATATAAGATATGTAAAAAAATCTGAGCTGCACAAACAAAAATCCGTTGTCGTCCAGCCTGGTTAGGATATCTGGCTTTCACCCAGGAGACCCGTGTTCAAATACCGGCAACGGAACTTTTATTCCACGTGCTCAAAAACATTAAAATGGAATTCCAGAACAATATTAGAAGAGGAGATAGCAGAATGTACCCTTAACTTTTTTGGTGGTTCATCCACGGTGTCCAGTCTGTGAGTATTTAGCTGGATGAGTCCATGTTATATTATAGGTTATAAAACTTAGAACAGTGTCAGAAATATGGGTATACATGTATTTTCTATGTATATGGGGTGGGATCCACCACTTGTTTGTACGTAAATAGAACAGATGCTATTATCAAGGTTTAAAAGACGCCGTTATAACGGACTGGGGGCGTTACCTTTTTCTGTTATAACGTGAGAAAAAATGGAAATAATTTTTAATTATAAATTTTCAATAAAACTTATATGGGACTTTTTTTAACAATTTTTTTTCAGGTTATAATGGAAAATAATGGACGTTATAGCATTAAAACAGTACATAACGTAACAGGGGAGGTCCGAATCCGTTATTTTGTTACAACAGCCATTTTTTTCTGGACAAATGACCTTAGCAATTTATTTTAGCAAGTACACATTTTCGATCCAATACATTTTCTTAACCATTAAAAACAAGGGTCGGGCTCCAGTTACCGCCCTAAAATGACAGGTTCCCATTACAGGACACAATATGAGCCATGTGGCACTCTTAGAGGACTCTGACAGTATGGATGTTTGGCCAATCCCTAGGTGAACCTACAAACCAAAAATCAGCCTGATTAGTGATTTCTAGATGTTGGATCTTTGTACCTCAAAACTGCTCAAATTCCCACAGTTGAGATCAACCATTGAAAATAAGTCCAATCCAACGCCTATAAATCACTAATCAGGCTGATTTTTGGTTTGTAAGTCGACTTAGGGATTGGCCAAACATCCATACGGTCAGAGTCCTCTAAGAGTGTGCCACGTGGCTCATATTGTGTCCTGTAACTGGAGCCTGAGCCTAAAAACAATGGGATGGATGAAGACAGATAGCAAATCCACCTTTAATTATTTTTAAAATTGAATAAAAATAATAAAAAAATAAAAAATATTATTAAAATAGTACCTGGTTATCTTTTATGCAAAAAAATCTTCAATATGCTGGAATTGCTGTTATTCGAGATGGCCCCCAATCTTTCAATGAAAGAATTCGCCTTGCACCTACTTGGGGATTCCGATTTATATTAGGGCGTGTTTGATTGCACAGAAAATTTTCCCAAGAAAATAAATCTGGGAAATGCCTTAAATGGCTGACTGATTGCAAATGAAAACACATATTTCAATCATGTGAGAAAATAAAGCTGTATTTTTTGGTGGAAATGAATTCTCACCAATCTGGATGGGAAATGAATTCCAGGCTTGGTAGGAAAAATTATCCAGATTTAAATGGATAGGTGGGGAAAATTATACAGATTTAAAATGGCTATTTAACAATGGACAGTTGGTTTTTCCCAAGAAAATGCAATTTTCCCACTTGGCAATCAAACACGCCCTTAGTAGACTAGGTAAAGGCTTACTCATATAAAAGAGAGAGCTTCATACATTCCCTCCGTAGTTTTCGCCAAAAAAAAACAAATCAAAATCAAAGTTGTAGGAAAAATAAGCCTTTTTTCAGATTAGTTCTCAGGCCTATAAAATGATAAAAGTTTCACTAGAATTTTAAAAAGAAGAGCGGGTGACAACTTTTCTGCAAAGCGTACTTTAATCTTTTGCATCCTCCTCTTTCATCTTCTTCTCCCACCTGCGCTTCTTGTAATCCAGTAACATGTCCGGCATTTTCTTCATCAATTCTGCCGTATTTGCTCGCTTTTCCGCAGATATTCTATCACACTTATGCCCTTTCCTTTTGCTCCTCATCTCTTTCCTTGCTGGATCATATGGCCAATCTTGTTCTGCAAGGAGAATTTCCTTACGGAGACGAGCCCGACGACGTGCACTGATGCCCAGGGGCTTCCATGCCCCTAACTCCCAGTAACCCCAAACACCCTTGGAGAGCTCATCTTTGTATTTTACCAACTTCTCTTTCCACGGGTACTGGTACTCCCCGATCGCTTTCACTACAGATTTTGCTGCTTTTCCTGCCATTACCCTAGTTCTCGAGGGATTCTGTAGGGTGTTGTTGGATTAAAAATAATATTAGTCCAAAGAAAGTAGGTGGAGAGCTAATAACATTCAATGTAAAACTAATAACATTATATGAAGAAAATGAAAGGACAAACAAATAATTTGCCAACTCCAAAAAAAAAGCGTAATTGTCCAAAACATAATCTCACATGCAGATAAAAGCAAAGAAAGGCCATCACGTAACTTGCATTTCATCTCATATATAATTACAAATAGCTTAGTGTTTGAGGTGTCGTTAAAGAGTTTATAAGCAAGGGAGCTTCTAATGATGGACAAGTTAGTTCCCAAGAAATCTTCTATAATGATCCATCTGCCTATAGCTGACGGTCATTAAATTTAAATTTCTATCACCAGGAACAAGTTATTAACCATTTTGGCAAGTTCCTAAGAAAAATGATTTATTTCTGTTTCTTGAGTACTTCAGGAGGCTTCTCAGGGTCAGCACATTCCTCTCCCAAAGAGGTGGATACATCAGGTACATCATTGTGTTTGGTGATGAAGTCCTTCTGCATACTCCTACTCTCCTCTTTCATCCTAGTTGTCAAAAGAGTACATTTCTGAATCAAGGCACAGTGTGGCTTTAGCTTGGGCTTAGAGGTGATGGCATTAGGAGATTGATCCACCTTCCACCACCGCATGTGGATGGGCCAAACTAAACATTCATCCAACAATTATGTTGAAAAATAATAGCTGTGGTTTTTTTATGGGCTGATAGGTTTCTAAAGAAATGCTGCATCCTATTCCCAACAGAAACAGTTTATTCATCTTGTGGAATGTAGCTTTTATCCAGTACCCTGAGACTCAAGTGATAAAGACAGAGAGAATAGTAAGAACTAAATGAATTTGCTGCAAGACTGCAACATGGTTTTCAAATTCAGCATCTAGATTTTGTCTTCTGGAAGGCCACAGAAAAATTCAACTTAATGTAACGAAGGTAAGTGTTCTAAACATGCCAAGTTGTCAGCACTTGGCTAACTGGCCAAGTCAACACATGTTTGGCCTCAACCTAGTATGAAGTTCCAAATACTTGGCTAACGGTGTTCTCTATTTTCTTCTAAATCTATTTCATTGAGTCCTTTGACCTGGATCAGACTTGTTTTCCTTAGAAAATTTGACTCACCAAGGACTCTGGGCAAATTCTGAATCCCCTTGAAGATTCTAAACACTACCGAAATATTTGTATTATGATGATCAAGGTTTAATTTGAAGAGCTTGTTCCCACTGTAATTTTTCTCTTCGTAATAATACAAAATACATCATTGGCTGCCGAACACGGCAGAAGTAAACTGGGGTTACTACCTCAATGCTCATACAAGGACCTCCATCAACAGGAGACAAATCACAATACCTGATTTGTCTTCCAAGATTGATAGTCTCCTGAGTGCTAAGAAACGTCCAATAGCTCAGTTGGTAAGGTCTTTGGGGGGTTGTACCCAAAGACCTGGGTTCAAGTCCCCTTCTTACCTGGGGAGGGGGGGGGGGTTTAAGAGTTACTAATAAAAAAATGGACTTATCAAAAAAAAAAAAAATCTGCTAAGTGCTATGTAAAGACCCATTGTAGCATTAATGAGACTCAATAGGACCCTAGTGCACTAACAAATAATTTTAGAAAGTATCTGTAACTCTATAGGACTTTACCAGGTTTTACATACGTTTCAAACCTAGTACATACGTGTTGGGATGCGGGGAGCCAAATCTGTTAAGAATTTGACCGAACATACTGTGTGACGATCTCCGGCTCGTCAAATTACCCTAAGATGGATATATTCACAATTCCTGTTAGGACTCTCAATAGAGCTCTATAGTATTTTTTAGTCAAATCAGTACATTTTGGTTAATTGTGGATAGTCAGTTGATGCATAGATTTCTTGGATTTCGTGTCAACCCAATCAAATGCCGAGAATGTCAAATTATCAAGTTAATCAACCCGGTCGAATTGAACCAATCCAATCAATAATCGGATGTGTGTGGAAACCATAATTGTAACTTGATCATGTGTATGTAAGTATTAAATTGGACATGCTATATGATAATAAAAAAAAAAAAAAACAAATTTGAAAATTTTAGTTCCGCATTGGCTGGGAGAAAAAAAAATATGGTTTTGAACTTCTATAAATAGACCCTAATACATTAGTTGTTAAATTACTTTTGGGTAATTGCTATCTAGCCCCCGGGTAAGATATAATTGCAAATACACCCTTTTTACTAGAAGAAATTCTAGCAAAATCCTGGGAATTCCTGAAAATCTTCAGGAGGTCCCTCGAAAATAAAGTTTTAGTGGGACCCACTGCCTCGAGATACGTGCAATACGAAGTTCGAGGATTCTGGTTTTAGCGATTTCCGGGTAAGTGATTAATTAATTATTTTAATTATGCTTTAATTATTTAATTAATTATTTGTTTAATTAATTAATTAATTGTTTAATTAATTAATTAGTTATTTATTTCTTTATTAAATTATTTAGTTAATTATTTAAGTGATTAATTAATGATTTACTTATCTAATTAATTAAGTATTTACTTAAATATTTAATTATTTATCAATGTTAATTGTATTTTAGAAAATAGTAGAAAATTTATAAAATATTCTAGAAAATTCTAGAAAAGTCTTAGAAAATTCTATAAATTTGGGAAAAATGTTTGAAAATTTTATTCTTATTATTTTTTAAATTTAATAAAGAAAATTATGATATAAGTTGTTTTACTTACATAGTATTAATTTAATTGTTTCTATCTAACTTCAATTAGTCTTCAGTCTTGCACTGATCTACAACTTATGAATCTATTCTAAAGAAAGAAAAAGAAACTTAAATTTCGAGTTTATAGTGAGGAAACAAGTATGTCAGGAGTGTGGTGTGTTAGATTAGTGTCCCTAATAAAGACATTCTATTGATTGGGTGCATGTGGACCCAGGTTGTGATTATGAGAGGTACTGGTTTAGGTTATTGGGAACTCTTCTAACACACGCATCAGTCTGAATATGAATTCAATAAGTATTATGTTTAAATTATTTATCTTATGTATACGTACCCAAGGTTTAAAGGAGCCCGTTTTAACGGTTAAACGGACTGGGGCGTTACCGTTAAAACGGATATTGAAACGGTCAGAGGCAAAAATGGAAAAAAATGGAATTAAACGGATTTAACGATTTAAATGGAAAAAATGGCACTGAAATTCAAATTTTGAAATTTGAAAATAAAAAAAAAACAGAATTTAACGAATTTTAACAAAAATTAAACGGATTTTAACGGAATTAAACTGATTTAACGGCCGTTTTTTTTCCAAAATTTTTTAGAATAAAACGACTGTTTAAACAATTTTAACGGCCGTTAAAACAAAAAAACGGCCGTTTTTTTCAAAACCGTTAAACGTGTTTAAATGGTTTTAACGGAAACAGGCTTGGGGCGTTACCGTTTAAACGGCCGTTAAAACCGTTTAAACGACCGTTTTTAAAACCATGTACGTACCTAAGTGAATTAGAAGGGTCGGCTAATTCTTGATAGACTTTATATCTATGTGTTTTCTAGCAACATGGGTAGCTGTAAGAACTATAGACACTAGGGTTTATTATAGAATTTCGATTTCTTCTGAGGATCTTGTTGATGCATGTTTACTGAGAGTAGCAGAGGGTTACAGGGTAATTGCCTGATAGGCATAGGACGCGAGGGTATGAGTAACTCTGCCCTGAACTTGTCTTTGGATCCTTAGAAAGTTTGCAGTCGTCAGACGCTTGGGCCAGCGTTCACCATTTCACCCACCTACCTGGCTATGTTTCACTATTAGCCGTGGCCTAACGGCGACCAAAGCTGGAAACGTGGGGTACATCGTCTAACCCGCGCCAGATGAACTAAAAGGGTGTTATCGGCAACTCCCAGGCCGGAAAATCAGGACAAGTTGAAGACCGCTTGACCAGCGTAAAAAGGCAAACAATGCATTCCACATCGGTGAATACACATTGGAATAATACCATGACCGGGGTTATATACCGGTAGTAACCTAATGAGATTCTCTATATTCTGCATCACCTATTTAGATTATTAATTATTCTTGTAGATTGGAGAATGTTAACATATTTTGAGTTTTGGATTATACATTGTTCTATTTTAATTTAAGACCTTATTTGTTTTAAATGGTTTTAACTGATGAAAATGTATAAAAGTATTACTGCTATTTTCCTGGTTATTCAGTTGTTTTACACCTATTTTATTAGTCTAGTTCACTTGCTGGGCTTTGGTTGAAAGCTCAAGATACGCACTTTATTTATTTATTTTTTTTAGCTTACCTAGTAAAGGACACCGAGTACCTTGTAGATCCTTTAGACGTGGACCCCTACTTAGAGTTTGTGAGTGCTAGCAAAGAGTTCATAGAGTAGCGGTATTCTATTTCTTTTTGGTGCTGAGGAAACGAGATGGAGCCGTCGTCGTTTTATTGTCTTTTCAGTTTCATCTTTTTAGGATGTCTGTATCTATGTATCATGCTACACAGTTACATACTATTATCACATTTTGTTCTGTTTATATTATGTTAATCATGTATATATGAGCAGCAAGGTTGGTTTATTTTAGACTCTACTGTTTTTAATCATTTAATTGTTAATTAAGTAATTGGAATATAGATCTTAATGTATTGACTTAGTTCTGTTATGTTTTGTATACCAGCACTTGAAGTTATTTTAATAGCTTCGGATCCTAATATTCGAATGGTTAGGGATCAGTTAGGTTACCCACTCACCCTCGATTCTAGTGTCGAGAATTGGGGCGTGACATGCTACCTCAACAGTTTTAGTGCCTTTTTCATTATTAACAAAATACCTGACCCTGCCACCTCTCAAATAGGCCTTTTTGGTTTCAAGATTGTCCAACTTCTAGGAGTTCCTGTTGCTGACCGGAGGGGAGAAAAAAAACTAGCAACAAAAAAGTGGATAGTTCAATTCGTACGGTCAAGTTTGGAGTATGAGATCTCATAGGTGGGATCCATCCAACGATAAGTGACAACCCTCCGTATGTGGACCACATGCTCGATATGCTTTAATAGACCATCCATAGGGTCTACCCAACAGGTACCTTACATTTCCTTGGAGAAGAAAGAGATAACCACATGCAGCTGACAGTTTAACACTTAAGCGCACACGTAAAGAAAATACATCAACGCCCAGTGGGCACTATTGGATGTCGTACTGTACAGAAGCCACTCCTAGTTGTACAGAAGCTGCTTGGAATCTAGTCAACCCTAAAGAGAGTAGGGTGAAATTTAAGAGGGACAACTAGAAGAAGGTATGCCATGACGAATAGAGCAATATCAACAGTGTGCTGCAGAGTACTGGAGAAGTCAACCATTATGGTGGAGCAAACATGATTAGCAATAACAAAAGAAAAAAAAATTCCATATTTTTTTGCCTTTTGAGTTTTGGTAGTGTATAATATTAGTCATATAGGCCCTGCTTGGTATCTTGTCTGTAGTTTGTAAGCAAATATTGATAATCAAATGTTTGCGATGACAAACATTTGTTGGGAAAATATTCGTATGGTTGGGGAGGGGAGAGCTATTGGGAGAAACCAAGGGGGATGAAAGAGTCATTTGCCTATTGTTAGCAGCCACTTTTCAACTGCAAACATTAGAACAATGGCAAAAAAAATGATTGGGTCTAATGCAAAAATTTGTTGAATGTTGCGCAGCTTGCGTCATCAAGCACATGCAAATGTAGCAAACATTTTTGCGCCAACATTTGTAGTCCTACCAATCAAGGCCATTATTTCAACAAATTTCCATCTGCCTGGATGCACTTTATAAACTTTTCAACTAATAAACTGATGTACTTATATAGCAATGTCTAATATCGTTATATCGCCTAACAGACATGTTGTGTTCAGGATTAATTGATATGTATGTGCGTGTGTCTGCGTCCCTATGTTACATAGATAAAGAAGCATACCTGGTCTAGTTGCAAATGAATCAAGGACTGACAAACAAAGGGGAAATCTAAGAACTTGTCAAGTAGACCATAAGGTTGATATACCAACTGCTTAGTGGTACATGTAGTGCAACTATTACTACAGGGCAGAACGAACCATTGACAGGTCCCACCAGGGAAAGGTCCTTGGGAAAAATCAATCCCATTCAATGATCATAAACAATCTGATTTTCTTGACTTTCTTGGGGTCATTCATCATGTTTTCTGATTGTTCAGAAAACATTCATAGAAAAAAGATGGTCAGGTTTATCAAATAGGCAGGTATGCCCTGTGCACTGCTATGGCATTTGGTAGACTGTCTTCCTTATAACAAAAGATGCAGACAAGTATGACGAAGATAACACCCTAGTAAAGGAGCACTTCCTAACGAGCTAAATTTGATCAAAAACAACAACAATTTGTTCGCAAGTAGAAATCGAGGCGTATCCAGAGTGGCAGACTGAGGAGCCAGTGAGTAAGCTGGGAACGAACCCAAGATCTCATAGTCAATCATTAGAGCAATGAGTCCGAGCCATTCACGCATTCCCATTCTTCCCCAACTAAACACCTTCTGTTTTTTTTTTCTCTTTTTGGTAAAATTTATCATTGAGAGGGACTAAATGCCATCCAAAGTTTAAAAAGTTAGAACCCCAATTTGAGTTTTTGAGTTTTTGGGTTTATTTGGTCTTCTTAAGCCATGTATGCCTGTATGGTGACCAGAGGAAAGTGTCTATAAAAGGATTTGTATGTTAAAATGTGTTGATCTAGAAAAATTCTATGGGCATTTATGGGCGAGAATTGTTTCTAGATAACTTTTCTAAGGGCAACCATACAGGGCCTTAGTGTAGAAAATGTCTAGATTGCGGATAATAGAAAAAAAAAAGTGACTATGATTGTCGTTCAGGCATTTTCACAAACAATATGTAATGGGAAGAAATGTGGAGAGGCAAGTTATCAAATTAGAAACCCTAACTTCAACCAGAGTTTGTATTCTCCGTACAGTACCGTAGATAGTATGAAGATTGACAAGCAGCAAAGAAAAAACCCCAATAAAAGCAAATGAAAGACGAATTAGAAGCAAAAGAAAAACAATAAAAAAACTCACCCTTTGAGAATGAATGCTCGGCTTCTTCCTTCTTCTGCAGAGAGAGTTTTGGTGACAAATAGAGTTAGGGAAGGTTTAGACAAAGGGGTTTCTGTTTCTCAGACTCAGAGAGAAAGACAATTGAGAGTAATACCGCTCACAAGACTCACAACCCACAGTCCGAGCCACGTGGAACACTCTTAGTGGACGCTGACCGTATGGATGTTTGGCCAATCATTAGATGGACTACACACCAAAAATAAACCTGATCAGTAATTTCTAAGCGTTGGATTGAAGTTATTTTCAGGGGTTGATTTCAACCGTAGGATTTTTGCATTATTGAGCGTTATTTGGGTGCAAAGATCCAAAGTTTGTAATTCACTAATCAGGCTGATTTTTGGTTTGCAGGTCCACTGAGGGACTTGTCAAGCATCCATACGGTCAACGCACTCTAATACTGTGCCACGTGGCCCGTATTGTGGGTTGTCACTGGCTTCCGTCACAACGCGCTGTGACCGAAGTTTTACTCGAGAATTAAGGTTAGGGTTGTGATGTAATAAGGGTGTTTGGCGTCAACCAGATTAGTTTGACTTTGATCTTTGTAGCCAAAAATGGTCAACAATGCTCAAATTCTTACGGTTAAAATCAACCAATGAAAATGACTTCAATCCAACGCTTAGAAATCACTGATCAGGTTGATTTTTGGTTTGTAAGTCCACCTAGGGATTGGAGATCATCCTCACAAAAATTCAAATCATTCTGCTATTCATAGACTGGTTTAGAAGTTGAAGAATTATGGACCGTCGATTTTTACTGTGTAACTTGAAAACCACATTTAATGGGGTTAGAAATTTCGGAATGGGCTGATTTTTTGTTGGGGTGATCTATAAGGTGAGGAGATCATCCTCACCAAAAATCAGCCATTGATTCATCCTCTATGAGGGTACACCAAGGTGTTGGTAAAAAATGTTGGTCAAAACTGTTGGTCACCGGGAACCCGTTCCTTAAAAAATATATGATCATGTTTGCTACTCATGTATGTGATGTGCTTCCTCTCTTTGTAGAAATAAGTCTGTTTTTGCTATACTTGCACACCCCATTTTCTGTCAGGGCAGACTTCCGACACACCCCAAAAAGAATCTCTCTCTAAGATGAGTAAACCTTGGCTGACAGGTGACCACCCCCACAAATGTACCACGTGGCACATTTTTAGAGGAAACCAACCGTATAGATGTTTGGCCAATCCCTAGGTGGACTCAAACCCAAAGTCAACCTGATTAGTGATTTCAAACCTTTCGATCTTGTACCCCAAAAAATGGTCGATAATGCTCAAATTTTCACAGTTAAAATCAACCCATGAAAATGACTCCAATCCAATACTAAGAAATCACTAATCAAGTTGATTTTTGGTTTGTAGGTTCACCTAGGGATTGGCCTAACATCCAGACAGTCAAATAGATATATTTGGTTTGTAGGTTCTCATTTTGGATTGTAATTTTGTCAAATAGATTTGGTCTTATTTCCTAACACAGGTTCTCATTTTGCATTGTGATTTTGTCTTACTATGGGTCATATTGGAGACTCCGGATGGAGAGAAACATTAGATTGTTTAGAGGAGATGAACGATCTTTTCAGGATTACACATTTTTAAACATCAAGACCCTCTTATTCAGCTGGGGTAGCATCCATCATGAAATGAGACATTTTCTTTGGTGGCATGGTTTTCAGGTTCGAAGTAGTCATGGAGTGAGAGTAACGAGTCATAGCACACCCATTGTATTTGGTACTGGTTTTTCTTTTTTGTTTCTTTCCTGTTTTCTTTCTTGAGATCTTCTCCATCTCCTATTTAATGAATTCTTCCGCTTGGACTTTTCAAAAATAAAACATTCACAGTCAGTATCCACTAAAAATGTGCCATGTGGCTCATATTGTGGGCGTTTGCTGGTCAGCCAAGTTTTACTCGCTCATGTATGGTTGTACATGTCTCAGTGAATTTACATTCTTTATCAACTAGACTCCACAATCAATGAGGCCCATAGAAGATTTCTAGACCAAATATAAGCCAATCAACTAATCCTAACCCTCCAACCATTCATATATATATTGTTTGGGTAGCTCTACCAGCGCCCACCTCTTTTGGCTGGGCACCAACATTTGATGGGCACCCACGCCAATTAAAGGGCCCCTGTTTGGGCACCCACATTAAAATAAAAAAAAAATATTCTGACTTGGGCTCCTGGCCGTGGGTGCTATGGTGGCCACGTTAGTTCCAGGCCGTGTAGCAAAAAAAAAAAAAAATTTACGGTCTTGCCGCATATTGTCCATCCATTTGTGAGAGTATGGGGTGCTCCAAACCATCACTCTACCACCACCACTAACTCCACAACCACCACTACTATCAACTCCACCATGAACACTACCACCACCACTCTACCATCACCACCACTCCAACACCACCACCAACTCCACCACCACCACTCTACCATCAACTCTACCACCACCACTACCACCACCACTCTACCATCACCACCACCAACTCCACCATCACCACCACCACCACAAACTCCACCACCACTACCATCTCCAACACCACCATCAACAAGGCGGTTGGGAGAGGAGGTGTTATAAGAGAGAGAGAGAGAGAGAGAGAGAGAGAGATATGTACCTACGGCGGCGTCGTCGTCCTCCTCATCTTCTTCTTCTTATTTTTTTTTCAGTGTGGGTGCCCAAACAAAACTGTAAAGATATGAGAAATGGCATTTTGGTCCTCAAAAATTGGTTTATTTTGTGGGTTCCCAGCTTAAAGAGGTGGGTGCTTGTGGAGCTACCCATATTGTTTTGGGATGGTTACAAAATAAGTAACAAGGGCAGTAGTCTAGAAAACTAGTCTATTTATCGGATGGTTAAGATCAGCTAATTAGGCCATTTTTTGGTATAACCCTCTGACATATCTCCTACACTGGCCTACTGGTTGGACGGTCCTGATTGCTAGGAAATTAGGAATGTGTACTTCCTGCACTGTAGAGATCCTCCTATAATAAATATTGTATTATTAGGCTATCCCATTTTTCTCTGCACTTACAATCATGGGTCCTACTTAATAGCAGTTCTGGTGCACATGCTTATCAAACTGGACCGTCCAATGAGATCTCCTAAACCCAGAATTCAAACTGATAAGCTCTTAGCCCATTGCCATCCAACGAATTATCTTCTACATTAGGCCATTTTGTCTTTTTGGCCATGCAACACAAGTGAACAGATTGGATGGTTAGATTTGTACCAAAAAAATAAAAAGATTGGATGGTTAGATCCATGGTTTAAAAAATGGCCGTTATAACGACAACTGTTACAACGGATTCGGACCTCTCCAGTAACGTTATGTACCATTTTAACGCTCAGGAAATAATGACCGTTATTTTCATTATAACGGCGCTATTTTTCCGTTACTATTTTCTGAAAAAATTGTTAAAAAAATGCTCATTATTTCCATTATTATTTTTTTTTCGGTTATAAATTTTACTGAGAATTTGAAATTCAATTTTTGAATTTTAGCGCCATTTTATTTTCCGTTATTGCCCCGTGTGTTACAATCCGTTACAACAGCCATTATAACAGAAAAACGGTAACGCCCCCAGTCAACATACAGTTATAACGGCCCCTTTTAAACATTGGTTAGATCATTTGGTTTGGTAAATTTTAGTGCGGGAAATCTCTTCAATGGGCCCACCATATGGACAGGCTAGATTGATAGGCATGTGTTCCCGTTAGTGCAAGAGAATAGAAGCATTTTAATAGGGTCAGATTATTTTGACACACCTAAAATTCCACGCTTTAGGGAGGCCCACATGGAGATGAATTAAGGGTTGATTTGTGGTGGGGATGATCACACAAAAAAATCAGTTAATTCTGAAACAGACCTATCAAACGTGAACTTCATTTTAAGAGAAATGACAGTCCAGCGAGGGGTGTCAACGGGGTGGGTTCCAGTTCGGGTTCTAAGGTGGCCAGAAGCGCAATAAACGGTTCCTGTTCTTATCGGTTAGGGTTCTTAACAGTTCCGGTTCTCAAAGTGATGGACCTGGAACCAAAACCAATTATGTATTTCTGTCTGTTCCGTTTTCGGTTCCAAGTATATTGGGTCCAATCTTGATAATATGAGAATTTTTACACTATATTTATATATTAGTTCTGGTTCTTATCGGTTCGGTTCCGGTTCCATATTAGACTACCCAGACCGGAACCATTATTTTCGGTTCGGTTCCGGTTTCGGTTCTTTTTTAATTGGTTCCCAAAAATGTAGAACCGAAACTGGTATTTTCAGTTCGGGTTAAACGGGTAAAAGACACCCCCAGCGAGGGTACACAAACTACCGAAACCAAGGGAGCAGTGTCTAGTAGAATGTGGAGGCTAAAGTCATCGTGCACATGGGTGGGAATGTGAGATCGTGCACATGGGCTTTTAGTTACTTTAGGACGTTAAATAGCTGGGGAGGGCCCAAAATCTCACTTTGAGCCAAGAATAAGCTTAGGCCTAAAATGCAATGATGCAAGGAAGGAATGTTGTAAATTTGAAGTCTTCAGCCCATGCTGATTCTGGCCCCGGTCATTCTCGAAGATAGTTCTTTAGGTCCGGTTGGGCTAACCTATAGCTCATGTTGATTCCTATCTAGCTACCACTCTTGTTGTGGCGCATGTGCAAGAGGTGCCATGTGGGTCTGGATATAATGGTACCTATATAAGTCCGCCTTTGCTCGATGATGTGTTGAGCAAAAATTGCTCAACAACATTTGTTTGAGCCATGTGGCACACTCTTGGAGAGACCATTGACTGTATGGATGTTTGACCCATCTCTAGGTGAACGTGAACCTACAGACAAAAAAAGCCTAAGTTTTTATTTCTTCCTACCCGTTAGATTTGAGTATCTTTCATGGGTGAATTTAACCGTGGGATTTGAGCATTATATTTCTGTGTAAAAATTATATATGCAGAGGACTCCCAATATAGAGGAGTCTCACGGCCCTACATAGTTTGTTTTTTGGGCCCACTGACCACATAGATGTTTAGCCTACCCACTGGTGGATAAATACACTAAAAATCAGCTTGTTTGTTGATCTCTAACTATTGGATTTAGTACCCAAAAAACATGCTCAATGGCTAGATATCATCAATCAAGTTGATTTTTAGTGTTTATCCCAATGGGTGCGCCACATGGACCAATGGATGCGCTAAACATCCTTGTGGTCAGTGGGCCCAAAAAATGAGCTATGTAGGCCACGAGAGTACTCTACATGCATCTAAATTTTTTCTAGACAGTTTTGTGGGTACCATCTAAGATCATCTAAGCAGTTTGTGCTAGCATTTTGAAGTTGCTTCTTCTTTTGATACTTATCTTTTTCTTTCTCTTGCCGTGTAACTAAATATGGTCACTCATACTATTGCGCAACGGGCTAAACTTTTCTCTCGGCCTCTTCCATGGTTCTCCTCTAGTCCTGACTGACTTTCCTCAGCCTTGTCAAAGGACAAGAGTGGCCCTCCTAATGTAGGGTAGTTTTGTTCTTCTGCTCTTTTTTAATAGGGTCCTTGGGGACAACTGTTTTTGACAACCATTTGGCTGTCCCACATAAGAGATGAATCATCGGCTGATTTTTGGTGAGGATGATCTCTATGGTGAGGAGATCATCCTCACAAAAAGTCAAATCATTCCGATATTCGTAGACTGGTTTAGAAGTTGAAGAATTATGGATCGTCTATTTTTTTCCATGACTTGAAAACCACATTTGATGGGGTTAGAAATTTTGGAATGGGCTGTTTTTTTGTTGGGGTGATCTATATGGTGAGGAGATCATCCTCACCAAAAATCAGCCATTGATTCATCTTCTACGTGGGTCCGCCAAAATGGTTGTCAAAAATAGTTATCAAAAATGGTTGTCCCCCGATCCTGACCCTTTTTAATATACCCTTGTGGCTTACAAACACACACACAAAAAAAAAAAAAACTAAGATCATCCAAGCAAAGAATCAAACCGGCCGATTAAATAATCAGGATAGCTAATCCTATTTTTTAGTCCTCCCATTGGTGAGATAATCACACTAAAAATCAGCTTGATTGATAATGATAAAAGTAATGGGGAGCGTGCTGTGCTGTGCAGTGGGATATATTTTCAAAGTAATCTAGTGTCAGATTCCACTATCTTGTGACAGGTGCACCAATAGTAGTGAGGGTTTATAACACACATGGATCTCTCTAGATCTCTCTTCAAAGGTGCACCAACAGTAAATGGTTTTTTAACACAAGGGATCTCTCTCCCTCTCTCTTATATATATGATGATCAATCCGAGGGCCACAGGTGTATGATTTCTTTGTCAGCCGCATGCCCAACAACCCCGTCCTTCTTTCTCCATCACATTTGCTTACAAAAGCTCCATGTGGCCCCACCTATCTAAACAATCCACATGGAGAAGACCCCATTTCTCTGTGCAACTTTTATTTTGCATGAAACAAGCTAGAGAAACCTTCCAAGGTAAGTCTAGTACTACCACCTCATCCCTTAGATCACACTCCACGGATCCAGATCACCCAATCAATTAAACATAGCTCACAAATCATAAAGATCAGATTCTCCTAACCATCCGATTAATTCATTTCATGATTTTGTGTACTCAATAAATTGGTGTACAAGATCATGACACCGAGAGAAAAGGCCAATTGGGCTTTTCCTGGCCCATTTAAAGGGCGTGATCTTCAGTATCAAAGTTGTTACAGTAATCTATGCCGAACGTTGAATATAAATATATACATATAATAAACATGTAAATATAAATATCCCAGTGATTTGGAAAGACGTTCACCACCATATCACTCGGACCATTTACATTGGTGCAGGAGGATAACCCATACCATGGCGCACTTTGCGTGGCTCTCAGAAGCTTGACGGGTGCGCAGTGCGCACACGCATGAAACCACCCACAGTACCAAGGTCACCCCCACCAAACATACCCCACTGTCTATAAATAAGTATTAGGAGAAGAACCATAACAGTAATTCAAATCATGATTATCAACATGAAAGGACGACTGTCGTCTCTCTCTCATCACTTCTTCTTCTTTCTCATTCTCTTTCTTCTCTCATTTCTGATACAACTCAGAGCAGACACAGACGAGGAGAAACATGTTTATGTTGTGTACATGGGAGCTGCGACTTCGCCACGGGATTCATTAATGGCGGACCACGTTCAGCTTCTCGCTTCGGTGTTAACCAGGTTACACGCTAACGATCGCTAAACCTAACCATTTATTTACCTGGTTCATAGTTTGTTGAATTTGCCTGGTTCACAAATTGCAATTTTATTTTTTTTTAAGCTTAATTAAGTGACTTAAAACTATATCTTCTGTCAAAGTATAAGTCTTCAGATAGTTTATGTATATAATTAATTTGAAAGAAATATAGGATGTGGTTGAGATAGTATGAGTTTCTATGGTAATAATGGTGTGTATCAATCTAGACTACTTAATCAGTGTCATTGATGATCCTAGCCATTCAATTTCTTGCATTCTTTTGGACAACTAAAAATGAAAAATCGATAATGGTAGAGAAAGAAGTCCATTCATCAAATGGTTGAGATCATCCGATCATGTTTTACATAAAGCATGTCAAAGGTATAATGGTGAAGGCCCATTAAATGAGTCTGTGTGTGTCATTGGGGCCATTTTTTTTTACTTCTAATGTGTAGCTTTATAATTTTACATAACCTAGCTGACAAAATAAATAAAGGGAAATGCACCTTCTTTAGCTGTCTTTTTAAAAGTTAGATTTGAAGTGAGAAAGGCATTTCCGTCAAATATTGACCGGAATAAGAAGTAAAAAGGTCATTGGAAAAATCATTTCCCTTAAATGAAGGGTCGGGATGTAACAAGCTGTGGCTCATGCTTTTGGCATCAGCTAGCACCATTTTTAACTCACCGCTTCTATTTGGGCCCACCGACCGCACGGATGTTTAGCCCACCCCTTAGTGGATATTCAACCAAAAATCACCATGATTGGTAATCTCTAGTCATTGGAATTAGTACTTTTTAAGGCACGATTCTAGCTGTTGGATTCAGTCTTTTTTTTTACTACTAAAACCAATGGTTGAAAATCATCAAAAAAACTGTTTTTTGGTATGAATGTCTACCAAGGGGTGGGCTAAACATCCATACGGTCAGTGGGCCCAGATGGAAGCGGTAAGTAAAAATAGTGCTAGGTGACGCCTAAAGCGTGAGCTACAGCTAGTTACATCGCGACCCCAAATAATAGGTAAGCTTTACATAACCTTTTTTTTGATTGCCAAAGCTTTACGTAACTTTAAAAAATTTGATTTCCCTGCCCACGATAAGAAGCAGTTATATCAATAGCCCACCTTCTGTTTTGTCACCTCCTGGATGAGTCGTAGATAAAAAATTGCACTATCAGAAGGTCCTAACCATCAGATTTATGTACTTTTCGATAGTCAACTAAATATGAGAAGCAATCCACCAATAGGGCCATTAACTGGAGGGTTAGGATTAACTGATTGTCTATCTTTTGGCCCATTAAGTGGTGCCATATTGGTTGGACGGTCGATGCTCACGTTTATTTTGTATAGTGGTCGGATAGTGGGGGTGTTAATGGACTGGGTTGACTTTATGGGCTTTCAGGCTTAAGTTTCACAAGTATGGGCTTAAAGCCTGTACGTCTTTAACGTGGGACCGGCTTAATAAATAGACAGGGCTTGGGATTGGCTTTTAACAAAAACAATGAGCCCAGATTGAATACTTGGGCTGGGATTGGGCCTGAATTTGTTTAACCTTCAGAAATTTACTCAGTGACGTTTCTATCCTTCACATATTAAGTAATTACTAAAAATACCTTGTAGCGTTTCCTTGGTCTCTCTTTCTGATCTTTGAGAGCTCGTGGATCGAAATGGTGCATGCAGGAAAGAGCACGTAGAGAAGACTCTGTTGTACAGCTACAAACATGGTTTCTCTGGATTCGCAGCCCATTTATCGGAAGAAGAGGCTCGAACAATCGCTACAAAACCAGGAGTTATTTCGGTATTTGTGGACCCCATCTTAAAGCTCCACACAACTCGATCATGGGACTTCCTACAGTATCAAACCGATCTTGAGATATATTCAGATCCAAGTTCAGACTCCGAGGCAGTGGAACAAGGAACAGACACCATCATCGGGCTCCTCGATACAGGTGAGCCAAGATATTGCTGAACAGCCTGAACCTTCTAGCCAGCATCCATGTATATTGGTTGTTTGCTTTTTGATTGATGTATAACTTGGTCATGTTAAGTTGGAAATTAGGTATATGGCCGGAATCCGACAGTTTTAGCGACAAAGACATGGGACCCATTCCACCTCGATGGAAGGGAGTGTGCATGAAAGGACAAGATTTCAGTTCTTCCAACTGTAACAGGTATATTGACAGTTACTGTTTCTCGAGCAACTGTTTTAGGGGTATTCTTGTCATTCACATATACGGTGTCTACAAGTTCAGGAGATCCACCATTTGAGTATATTCTCGTATAGATTTTCATAGTCAAAGTTGTCTGATTAGACAATCTAATGATCCAGTCAGAAGATCCTATGGACATTAGATGTCAATTCAAAATCCTAGCCATTGGATCTATGGACTTTTTTTCTAGACCATTTGACGGGCTTTTACTGACAGTTAAAAAGAATGTGATAAGTCCAATGATTATCTTTGCGAAGCCTCTAATCAAATTCTACGTCACCGTGATCTCCTTACAGAAAGCTGATCGGCGCAAGATACTACAACGATCCGACTTCGTCCAGAGAACAGATACATGAACATACAGCCAGAGACACTGTCGGTCATGGGACCCACACTGCCTCCACTGCGGCAGGGAACTCTGTTGCCGGTGCATCGTACTACGGCTTAGCTGAGGGGACGGCCAAGGGTGGGTCCCCTGGGTCAAGGATCGCTGTTTACAGAGTCTGCTCATCGAGTGGGTGTCTTGGGTCAGCGATTCTGGCCGCATTTGATGATGCGATCAGTGATGGTGTCGACGTGTTATCATTGTCGCTCGGTGCATCGTCGTTCTTGAAGCCGGACTTCTCAACTGATCCAATCGCCATCGGAGCTTTCCATGCTGTTGAGAAGGGGATCACTGTGGTATGCTCGGCAGGAAATGATGGACCCTCCTCAGAAACGGTTGTGAACGCAGCTCCGTGGATTTTAACCGTCGGTGCGACCACCATTGACAGGGATTTTGAATCAGATGTCGTGATGGGCGGAGACAAGGTTGTCAAGGTAATGTGTTTTGACTTTTTTCTTGTTTGATTAAATATTTTAGCGACCCCCAGAAATTTGAACGTAATTAGTAATACCCCCTTATACTTTCAAACTTTAGGATTACCCCCTGACAGTGAAAATCTAGTATGCAAGTGCAACTGTTTGCCGACTTAAAAGCATGCAACATTGTATCCACCATTGAATGCTCCTTGAAAAACGTGTTTTTAATTTATAATATATTTTCTTGAAAACATTGAAATAACATATTTTTCAAGGGACATCAAACAGTACTAGTACTGACAATGTTTGCAGAGTAAAACTTCTATCACACAAAATTGTAAATCACACAAAACACAGCCAATGAGTTCTAAGTCTGCAAACAGTTGGAGACTAGATTTGTCCCCCTTGACCTAGTAACGTTAAAATGCGACATGCATCATGCATCATGCGCCTGTTAATGCACCCATGAAAGGGTCATAATATTGCAAGTACAATGATAACGACTGTGATTCAAGTCGATTTTAACTTAAGTCAACCGCTGTTAAACTAGGTTAAGGGGTGTAATGCTAATTACTTTCAAATTTCAAGAGCTGTTACTAAAATACCCTTAAATTTATTGAGATGACCATTGGTCTCCTTTTACAATCTATAAAATGAATAGTGGACCATGGCACACATCAGGGGCTGGACCCACAAACAGATGGTTCCATTGATCCATATCAGATACTCCTACATCATTGATTCATGATCCAGCATTGCTGGATTCACCAAACTTTATGTCCCAAAACTGTAACCAAAAGCTTGTCCCTTCATAGATTTGCATGGCTGCATCACCTTGTTAATGTTACGATCCTAAAGGTTAAGACTTAAACTTCCCGCACCTCTATCACTTAGGTGCTTTTGGTGTATTGGTTGGGTCTTAACATTTGGTATCATAGCCAACCCCACGTCATGGGTTCAAGTCACGGGAGGGGCGACCTGAGGAACGGGTTACTTGGGGATCGCTCAAAAAGAAAAGAAAATAGGAGTACGGAAAAAATGTCAGGGGCTCGCTCACAAAAAGCGAGAAAATAGCTGCTTCACAGTAGGCCACCGTGGACATTGGTGGAATGTTACGATCCTAAAGGTTAAGACCTAAATTTCCCGCACCTCTATCACCTAGGTGCTTTCGATGTATTGGTTGGGTCTTAACAGTTGACCACAATGTGCTTAATTTAATGTTCTAAATCTCAGATAATCACCAAAGCTTCTTTGGTTTTTTTTTTGAAGTACAGGGTGAAGCCATAAATTTCTCCAATCTGCAAAAAACACCCATATATCCCTTAATATATGGGGGATCCGCGAAATCGAGTTCAAGCTCCAACGACGAAGCGAGGTAAATTAAAATCAAACCAATGTTTCCTCTCTTGGGTACATTTATTTTTTTATTGTGATCACAAATATCAATAACACGTGATCAATGTTCAGAAACTGCAACCCGGATTCACTGGATGGAGATAAGATCAAGGGGAAAATTGTTCTCTGTGAGCATTCCGACAACAGCTTTTCAAAAAGAGAGAAGATGACGGGATTGAAGAACATGGGAGGGATTGGATTGGTTTTGATCGACGACATAGAAAGACATGTCGCTTCTGCCTATGGAGCTTTCCCCATGACTGTAGTCTCTTCAAAAGAATCCTCCGACATCCTGTCCTACATTAACTCAACCAGGTAACATAACTAGTTGATCACCTAGTTAGTAAAGATTCGAATTATTCATCGCGAACTGTACGAATTATTTCAAAAACGAACCGAACAACGTCCTATTCAAAGGTTTGGAAAAATTTGCGCATTTTTGAACATTAATTCACGAACTTTTCTGGGTTATTCAGTTTTCAACGTGAAAAATCATTTTATAAGACAAAAAAATGTCAATTTTTATTGACAAAACCGAATTGTACTCGAACATTTCCCATACAGTATTTTTGCCGCAGTCCGAATTGCTAACTAGCTAGGGTTTGATCATAGGTCTCTCTTGCTAAATTTGAACTTCTCTAACATACACTATGCTTATGAACCTTGAACATTTGTGAAGAAACCCAGTTGCAACAATTCTACCAACGGTATCGGTGACGAAATATAAGCCGGCACCTGCAGTTGCCTACTTCTCATCTAGAGGCCCTTCCTCTCAGACAAAAAATCTTCTCAAGGCAAACCTTCACTCTCTCTTTCTATACTTGGCTTTACAGTTTTGGAAATTAGAATTTTTTTTTAATTGGGTTCCAGAATTTGAATTTTGCAGCCCGACGTCGCTGCACCGGGTGTGAATATTCTTGCAGCATGGTTGGGAACTAATGATACATCAGGGGCACCAGCAGGCCAAAAGCCATCCAAATTCAATTTGCTGTCAGGAACTTCCATGGCATGCCCACATGTTTCAGGCATTGCTGCAACTATCAAATCGAGGAATCCCAACTGGAGTCCCTCAGCAATCAGATCAGCCATTATGACTACAGGTCAGGATCTGTAAATCAACTCACTACATAACCAGTTTCATATATGAAAACATCATCAACTATAATAACTAACTTTGGGGTTTTGTTACATCTATATCTTTGTTATCTGGGGTGATCTTCAGCGACTCAGATGAACAATGAAAAGTCACAACTCACAACCGATTCGGGCTCGACGGCCACCCCTTATGATTATGGTGCAGGGGAAGTAAGCCCATCAGGAGCATTGCAGCCAGGGCTAGTTTACGAAATAGATACAAATGAATACTTGCAATTTCTTTGTAACTATGGGTACGACGTTTCGACGATCAAGCGCATCGCAAACTACACCCCCGATGGATTTGATTGTCTCAAGAATTCTAGCCTAGATTTGATCTCCGAACTCAACTACCCGTCTATTGCAATTTCCAAATTCACGGGGAAAGAGAGCAAGAAAGTGAGTAGAACAGTCACGAATGTTGGATCCGAAGATGAAACTTACGTCGTAAGCGTGAAATCACCAAGTGGGCTGGATGTGAAGGTCATTCCTGAGAAGCTGCAGTTCACAAAGAGCAGTAAGAAGCTGAGCTACAAAGTGATCTTCTCGTCGGCCTCTTCGTCTACAGTGAAAGATGAAGCATTTGGGTCGATTACTTGGAGTAATGGGAAGAACAAGGTTCGGACTCCATTTGTGGTTAGCAGTGATTGATCACACAAGGTTGTCTGATTCTAGTACTGTCACATTTTTCTGCTTCTTCTGTACATACACTAATAAGGATACCAATGAACACTTAGACTATAACACAGCAAGGGGTTCTTTTTCTCTGTTTCCCTTCATAGCTTCGACGTGCTTTCCGATTCTTGCAGAGAAAAGATAGGATTACTAAGATTATCTAGGAATTTATCCTTTTTCCATCGACTCAGAAGAAGTAAAAGAGACAGACAAGAAGCAGGATTGATAAATTTGAGCTCCTCATCCTATAATAATCTCAAATTCAAATTTTTGTTGTCCAAGAGTTAATCTACTTCAGCAAACACAATTTAATACTTTATTAATATCAAAACATTCAGTCTGAAAAAAGCCGCCTGCATCAGCGCCCCGCGTATGGTGCGATATGATATGATACTTGATATAGTTAATTTTTTCATGAAATTTCAAGCAAGCATTATATTAGATTATTAGAATCAAATACCTAAGGTATAATAACTTGATCATAGTTTAGCAAACGAACTTTTAGGAGGAACAGTGATCCAAAGTTCCAAACAAAAGGCTGCAGTTGAATCAGGTTAGAGGGGTTGAACCTCCCGGTTATGGTAGATCCTTAACTGAAAAACAGTAGGCAGAGCCAGCCCATTTTTCCTTAGGGTGACGTCAACTCAGTTGAGCATAACTGAACTATTTTTCACCCCATCTAGCAAATCAAGTCGGCTTTCAATCCTCTTGATTTTAAACTTTGCTGAAGACAGTACGCCCCATCTCAGGCTGTGCGCTTCTGCCTCTTCTGGTGACCCAAGAATGAGACTCTAGGTCCTTAGGACAACAGAGGTTACTGTCAGATGCAAAGTCTTTGTCATCTAATCCATTCTACCAAAACGATTTATAATGGGGCCCATTTTCTTGTACAAGATTTTTTGGAAAAAATAAAAAGCAGGACATCAGGTATACCGCGAACGTGCTTAAAGGTAGTAGATTTCCAATCTCTTGAAGGCCCCCAAATAATTACCTCAAGGCATAGGTTTTTGATATTCAAGATGACTTAAAAGAGTTACGAGGGCTTTCCTATGGGTTCTCTTCAAGGTTTTTGTTTTGCAAGGTAAACCTGTTTTTAAAGAGATCAGTAACTCTGTGAAAGTGGGGTTTGAACCCACTAACGATTTGATAATTAATGTACTGGCCGGGCGGGTTTTCATGCAGACCTTTGAAAATTAACGTACTGGTCAGATGCTTCCCAGGACAGAGAATGGGAATCCCCCGTCTGTCTTATTTTTAAGACACAAGGGTATCCCATCTTTGGAAGTTGCATCCACCAAGCCTTACATAAAGAGTTTCGGAAGTAGGTTTTCCGCATGACCAACGTTTCCGAATCCAACAAAATGGACGGAAATTTCACCTTTCAGAGAAAATTTCTAGTAAAAAAATCAAACGAGGTTATGGGACGATCGGCCCACATTAGATGTTACCTCCTTTTTCATAAAATGATGGGAGCAAAGACAGTTGGCAACATGCCCATTTCCAACTTTTACGCATCTCGCTCATTCAATCAAAAAGAAATACCAGTCGCACAGCCCATTTCCAACTTTAATACGTAACGCTCAAACAATAAAAAACGAATGCTTAACAAAAAAAATAAAACCCGTCCAAAGTTTTCCTGGAGCACACACCAGTTTCTTGCCATATGGAATGATGTTGTCTATCCAGACTATCATCTGATTGAGATTACCATCTGGATTGGCTGCATGCATTGTTCCCTTATCCAAATCATTCCAACACAACCTATTGCCATTTTTAGCATTTTGCCACAACAAAAAGTGGCAAATGGTTTTTTTTTTTTTTTTTTTTAAGTTTACACAAAAAAAAAAAAACCATTTGCCACTTTTTGATGTGGCAGAATGCTAAACAATGCGAGGGGGCAACACACATTGGCCCACCACCTCAGCAGCCACAATCCATGTAAAGAAAACTGCATGAATGCTGAGGTGAAGCTCCAGAAAACCAAGGATGCACACACCTATCACTTTCTCTTGATGCATCCCCCTTTAAAGAAATGGGTCAGGCCAGCCACACATGTAAACAACATCCCATAAAAGGGAAGAAAACCAACAAGTGAACAAACATGTAAAACATATATATAGTAATTAAAAAAAAAAAAAGAGCGTAACAAGGTGGTAGCAAAATGAGGCCGGTTGGTAGAGAGGAGATGGTGAAAATACCCCATCCCCTCAATGTCTTTCTACCAGCAACCAACCAACCAAACCATATTTACACTTAAAAAAGAAGCTACGAGTCTACTAGTCTGCTACTAGTCTACTACTACTACTACTACTAGTACGAATATAAAATAGTATCTACTGCGGAGAACAGTGTTATTAGTCTTTTTGCCTAAAATCATCAAACTCTACCTACCACCCCAAACCTCCAACAAGATAAACCATCCAAATCCTTCATCATTGAAACCTCCTTTTTTCAATTATCTTTCCTTCACTCGAAGGCCCACTGGTTCTCCCTTCGGACTTCCTCCTCTTCCTCCGGGGTGAAGTCGTTCTTGATGTTGAAGGTTTTGCGAATCTCTTCTGGCGTCTTCCCCTTAATCATGTCTGCCACTGTCTGGCATGTCAGATCCAGCAAGCTTTTGATGTTCAAATAATTTGCAGCCTGAGAAAAACAAGCACAACCACCAATCCAAACAGGAAGATTGGAAATAAAATTAGAGAGGACGTGACAGTGTCACAAGACAAAGAAGAAGAATAAGTAGAAGAAGAATAAGATGGACATTAAAGCTAAGTCATCAAATAGGCCACCTTTTCATAATACCAGTATTTGGGCATTTATTCATGGCCTTGTCACCATCTGGTATTTTTTCCAATAAGTATGGTAGCTCAAGGCTACTACTTTTTCCCTATCCATTTATTTTTAACAAGGATATGATTAACTGAAAACAACTATAGAGTCTAATAATACATTGAATATGTTTGCAAACTCTACTTCTTGCATACCAATGACCAAAACAATTACAGAACAAAATTGCTATCTTATATGCATTCTCTTTAATGCCTGCAAAGAACTTTTAATCAAAGCTTACATTACACCTGGGCAAATGGGGAAGAGCAACAGTAACATAGTTATTTAGTTTCTTTTTAAATACATGCCACTTAGGCTTAAAGATTGGTGGGCCATAGGAATACATCTGTGCTGCGTGCATCATTCGAAAAGAAGCCGACCTTTTGGAACAACGCATGCAGTCAATATTGTATATTGCAGATTCTTCAAGCACACCAACCTGGGTAAACCTCAGACTTGGTTATAATTGCTAATAAGTTATTTAGAATGTTCATATTCACAGCAAAGTTCATATCAGTGTTTTACAAAGCATGCCAAGGTGCAGGGTCCTGGTATCCAAGCTTAAGCCATTACTGAGTTAAGTAGCTTATGGCTCAACTAATCAAAGCGTGGGCATAGTCAAGGTTTATGCCAAAAAAAACCCAAAGATATATGATTTAAATCAGCTTCTTTATGTAATTGGATTATAGAAACTAATAACCGATGTGTTTAGCATATTATCTCTACTTTTGGTACTTTGTTTTATGAATTATGGCTTTGTCTAACACTTCATATCTGTATATATGAATTTATGAATACTACTTCTAATTATCTTCTTTTTGTTGATAAACATTATTTCTAAATTGTGCACTGTTGAACATTGAAGATGAAGATATATAAAATGTTTGGTTCAGAACTTTCACCTGTTATGGTAAATCATAAAAAAGAAGAGCTGACCACAGGGCACATGTCACCCCTTCCACACGTACCAAGTGTACTGGGATAAATCCCAGGGGGTGGCCCCAAGGGGGATTTGAACTCATGACCTTCACTTCCTGAGAAGTTGTCTTGGACAAATGCGCCCAACCCTTGGGGTTCCTTTTTCTATTGCTACAGTACTCTCTTTTTTAAGACTTTCTATTGATTTTTTAGACATTTCTTGAAAATAATTCATAGCTTACCTGTTATGTAACTTAATAGAGGCAATCTGCCTCATGCTCTTTCATACATAGTATTACAGTATTACAAATACATCAGTCTCAACTACATATTCCCTCTGAAGAGGAGGAATACATCTAATATTAAAGAAATTTAAACCTAACCTTTTATTTATGCCGCAGGTACTTACAGCTAATATTTCTTTAACAGAACCAACTTATTTTGTACTAGCAATCTTTTTCAAAGACAATATAGATTATATCTACCCTACACTATCCTACATCTATATAACAAAACATATTGGTTATCTCCCCACTTATACCTCCTCTTATAGGTTTCAACAAAGAAGGGCCGAGATCTTATCCCCCAACTGGACAGTGGATCTCAGCCAACTCACACCCAGTTTTGGCAAATGCTTTGTCAGGGAGTGCCGTGGGCACGGGCACCCACTAGTTTTTAACAAAATATGGTAAAAAAACGGATCAGATAAAACCTAGAAGTCTTTGGAACAGAACAAACCCAAATCGTCCTCGAAAGGTTTCATTCTCTCAATAATATATGATAAAAGACTGTTAAAGCACTCAGATTAAGTGAGATATCCTCCAATATACTTAGAAAGTTAACACAGTTGCCCCAACTCTGCAACAGCAGTCTTAAATAAAAAGACTATAGATTAAATTCTGTTTAGGATCCCAAAACTCAACGATACTGCTCTAAGAACATTCGAAAATGTGACTCTAGACAACCTTTCCACCCTAATAGTCCTTCATCGTTTATAAACTAAAAAAGGGAAAATATCAACAATATCACATCATCAAAACCCTCGAAACACCACAATTTAACCACTAAGTACCAGAAAGAAGCAAAGGTATAAATTCGAAACCCTAATTTAAATCCATGTTAAACGATCGTACAATAACAACCATACATCATAGCAATCATATTCAAACCCTAAAAAATTGACCAAAAACATTTAAGCAATCAAACAAACCCTAATTAACCTTGATTAAAACAATCACGAAACCCTTAAAAACCGAGGAACAAGAGAAAAAACGGAGACGAAACCCTCACCAAGATAAGATCGAACAGTGTAGCCTGATCAACCTTGACAAATTCCGCATCCCAGTTCTTGAGATCCTCATCTACGGTCCGGTCTTCGCTTTTGGGGCTCTCCACGTGTTTCTTACAGTACTCTATGACCTTCGCTAAGATCTTGCTGGTCACGTTCGGCAACGGAATCCCGCTGTCCGCACAATCGTCCTCGATCATATGCTTGATAGTCTGAGATTCGAGGGCAACGGTCTCGTCGACATCGAAAGTCTCTCCATCAGAGCTCTTCAAGGTCACCTTCTTCGACATAATTTGCAGAAGAATAAGAATAAGAACAAGAACAGATCTGTGTAGAAATCCTAACCCCAACTTCTATCTGCAACTCAAGATCGAGATTAAAGATGGGTTGCAACCCTAGAGACCCCTATTTATAGATCTCTGGCTGACCCTTCTCCTTCTTATAAGCGATACTGTTTCTTTAATTAATTTGATTCCTAATTGTTTTTCGGAAACAAATACGATTAATTGGTTAACAAGACTTTTTCTAAATAAGCCCGAGTCTCGAGAGATGGGTGTCAGACTCAGCAAACGTCATACAGACCATTGGATGGTCAATTTATTATCTCTAGGAAAATCCAACAGTTCATAGGAGGTTTTCGTGCGCTGACGCTAACACAGCTCAATTAATTAATTTTTTTTTTTTATAATTATTGTTTAGACGAATAAATCTTTGATGAGATATATAAGGGGCCGGGATAGGGGGGCTGTTCTTTGATGCAGTCTTCTATATCAAAATTTTGATGCAGAAGTCCCTCAAATTGCAACGTAATAGACTCGTGAATCAGCGTGATTGGTGATTTCTAGCCGTATGATTTGAGCACTTTTTCATCATTGGCTTTATGAACAGGCCTATGAGTTCGTTCCAAGCCCATGATGAAAAAGTGCTTAAATCCAATGGCTAGGAATCACTAATCACATTGATTTTTGGTGTGTGAGGCAATGGGCCCGAAAGAGTACTACTACATGGCAAATTGAGGGACTTCTGGGTATCATAGATTTTTCTGGGATCGGGGGACAACCATTTTTGACAATTATTTTTGCCAACCATTTGTCGGACTCACATGGAAGATGAATCAATGGCTGATTTTTGGTGAGGATGATCTCTATGGTGAGGAGATCATCCTCACAAAAATTCAAATCATTCTGATATTTGTAGACTGGTTTAGAAGTTGAAGTATTATAGACCGTCTATTTTACTGTGTAACTTGTAAACCACATTTGATGGCGTTAGAAATTTCAGAATGGGCTGATTTTTTGTTTGGTGATCTATATGGTGAGGAGATCATCCTCACCAAAAACCAGCCATTGATTCATCTTTTATGTGGGTCCGCCAAAATGGTTGTCAAAAATAGTTGTCAAAATTGGTTGTCCCCCGATCTTGACCCTACATATAGTTCTTGTAGTGGGCCGCCTCTATGGATTTGTCTCAAACATGTCCTTAATATATATATAGTGTGTGTGTATGCCGGGCTCGGGTTGGGATGAAGCCTTAACCCCAATCCAACCCAATTTGATTGAGTTATCAAAATCTAGGCCCAAGCCCAACCCGAATACTGAAGGGGCCAACCCAACCCTAACCCAACGTACCCAAGTTGCAGCCCTATATTTAATGAACTAACTTGTTCATTGTTTTCAGGGACAAATCTAGTATGCATACATTTGCAGACTTAAAAGCATGCAAACATTTTCAACATCCAACGGTTGTGATAAGCCCAAAGAGGATCTGAAACACTAACAACAATCCATGCGTATCACCCACTAACTACGTGCCAGTGACTGGCTTGCCTACCCAAAAAAAAAAAAAAAACACAAATCGAATTCATGTGATGGATGGTCAAATGGTGCGTTAACACCAATTTCCTAGGGCTATCAATTGATATTTTTTGAATTGGATATAAGCATATCCGGATGTTTTGAGTCATTATTCGAAGGGTTGGGCTCCGTTGACAGCCCTAAAAATGACAGGATTCTGTACGGGACACAATATAAGCCACGTGTCACACTCTTAGAGGACTCTTACCGTATGGATGTTTGTCCAATCCCTTGATGGACCTCTACACCAAAGATCAGCCTGATTAATGATTTATAGGCGTTGGATCAACCCATGAAAATAAGTCCAATCCTTTGATTTGTAGGTCCACCTAGGGATTGGAAAAACATCCATACGGTTAGCGTCCTCTAATAGTGTGCCACGTGTCTCATATTATGTCCCGTACAGAATCCTGTCATTTTTAGGGCTGTCAACGGAGCCTGACCCTTATTTGAATTCGAATAATATGATTAACTTATCATGTATCTGACAGTATCCGATTCGTCTGATAAGTAAATTAAACATATAATAAGTTATTATATTTTTATATATAATAAATATAATCTATATGACAAACGCAACTGTTGCCCTCCCTTTTATTCCCCCATAAAGAGTGGTCTAGATTTTCCCATCCATCTTCTAATTTGGATGGTCTCACTCTCGCTCATTTTTCCCCTTCTTCTCCATGATCTCTCATTTTAGGTTTCATGTTGTCCATGATCTCCCGTGCCCTTCAACCCCCAAGCCACACTTCCCTCTCTCTCTCTCTCTCGCTCCTCACAATTGCTACTGTCAAAAATCCATCACCAATAAGCGAAAATCCTGGGAATCGCCAGAAAGCTGGACAAAAAGCATGATATCATTGAACTAGAGAGGTTCCTACAGTCCTATTAATGGCGAATCTAGGTCAGATCATTGAAACATCCATTTCATTATCTGTAAGAGAATGTACATTTTTGGGTCTTTATTGGATCTGTAACCCATTTCGTTATTTGTAATTAAATGTACATTAAAGTTGTATATGATTCTGTTGATCACATTATTGAGTTGAATCATCAAGCTTGCCAAAAGATGAAAAATTTGTGGAGTTAGCTATAAAAATCCAGTTTATAGTTCAGAAGTACTATTATAGTTGACTCCAAAATAATGCTCAAATCCAACACACGGCAAATTTGATTTGATCGAAAACCAAAGCAATCAAAGGAGATAAGTAGAAATCACAGTTTAGAAGAGAACTCTAGAAAAACATAGAACATAAACATTAATTAATGTTTAGTAATCTAACTTAGCTAGATTCGCTATTAATGTCACTGTAAGAACCTCTTTCGTTCAGTGATATCGCAATTTCTCTCCAAATTTTAAACAATATGTTTTAAACCTCAGTTTTAGCGACAATTTGGAGACAAGGTCTTTGAAGGTAGGAAATCTTCCATTAAAGCTATCTTATAGGGAATTTGGAGACAAGGTCTTTGAAGGTAGGAAATCTTCTATTAAAGCTCTTTTGTTGGGATATGAGCCTGACTCAAATCAAACCACTTTACATCCGTATGGGTAGGGGTGTCAACAGGTCGGTTCCAGTTCGGTTCCTAAGGTGGCTAGAACTGGAACAATCAGTTCCGGTTCTTATCTGTTCGATTCCTTAACGGTTCCGGTTCTCAAAGTGATGGATTCAGAACCGGAACCGATTATGTATTTCTGTCGGTTTCGGTTCCGGTTCTGGGTATAATGGGTCAAATCTTGAGAATATGAAAATTTTTACACTATATTTATACATTAGTACCGGTTCTTATCGGTTCGGTTCTGGTTCTTATCGGTTTCGGTTCCATATTAGACTACCCGAAATTGGAACCATTATTTTCGGTTTGGTTCCGATTCCGATTCCGATTCCGATTCCTTTGTAATCGGTTCCCAAAAATGTGGAACCAGAACCGGTATTTTTAGTTCGATTCCGATTCCGATTCCTTTGTAATCGGTTCCCAAAAATGTGGAACCAGAACCGATATTTTCGGTTCCGGTTCTGATTCGGTTCCAGTTAAACGGGTAAAATTGACACCCCTACGTATGGGACTCGTTCTGCATTGGAACCATTTCTTAAATATTTAAACCTGCAAATCAGGTTAGATTTCAAATTAAACCCACCCATTTTAGGCATTAATTGAATCTCATCCTTTGGTCAAAATTAGCATGGGATCGAAACCCAACCCAAACTCTAGCCTAATCAAATGCAAGAATACAAAATATGTTAAAATGGGTATGGATCGTCAACTCCGATCCACACTGTTGGATTGTTAGTTGCTCTTATAAATATCACTTGTTGTTAATTCTGTATAATTTTTAAGCACACGCAAAGGATTCCGATCCATATTAACTCTCCCAGTACACTCCGGCACGTGTGGAAGGGGTGACTATCATGCCCCGGGGGACTAGTCGGATGCTCTAAGAGGACCCGATACTCACGGTTTAAAAAAAATAAAAAATTCAGTCCACTTACCAAATTATTTAAGGCTAATCACACTTATAAAACTCTCCTGCTACCACATTTTCAACTTCTTCCATAAAAGACACTAAACATGTGAATTGCACGTTCTTATGACTTTTGGAGGCAATATTAACGAATTAGTGCTCATCTACAGTACAGCGTGGAACCAGTGAGGTGGTTTAATATGGTAGCTCGCGAGCTATCAAAGCAGACCTAGAAGAAGAAAAAATGTGAGTCATGTGACACCGGTGCTTCGCGAATGGTTTGTTACGAAATCCCACGGTCCCCACCGATGGATGATGGGTTTTCATCGCTATGCATCAATCAGTAAATGTGCCATTCGATCTATATTGTTCGCTCAATGGAGTGTCGTCACCTGATTAGTTTTCTTTATTCCTAACCGTTGATGAAATATATATCTGCAAGGATCTATTCGAAAGTTCATTACTTGAATGGTTATGATCATTCCTTCGATGCGACTTTTGGGTACTTCAGTTACTATTAGACAACGGATGCATCGCAGCGTCGGGAAAATTTTGAAGCGGGGATCATGCGCCAATGATCGCACGCCGCATATACCCATGGTTTAAATCCCGCCCCTTCAAAAAATTTCTCACACGGTGAGTTGGAGAGCAGCAATACCAACTTGTGATATAAATAAATCAGGTTCATGCGCTTAACAAAAACAAAAAATAAAAATCTGGTCCATGTAATACTAATCATATCTTTGACTTCTTCTATTGTTTAAAAATCGATATTATTATGAAAATAACGGCCGTTATAACCGTAACACCTCTATCTTGTTTTGTTATTTCCCGTTATAATGCTTTTTACCAAACCAAAAAAAAACTTGATATCCATTATAATGGCTGTTATTTTTAAAAACTGTTTCTCTTAATTATTGAGATTTTTTTTAATAAATATTAAAATATTATTACATAATTAATATTCTGACATTTTCTTTGATTGAGATGTGACTGATATGATCCATTATAACGGTCATAACGATAACGTTATGGTAGTACCGTTATAATGGACCATTTATCCGTAAGTGCAAGTGAAAAACTATTTAAACATTAGTTTTGCGGGTTTGGTCCTTTGATGGGTAGACCTGGGTTCAAAACTCGCCTTCATCGAGTTACTGATCTCTTTAAAAAAAACAGGCTTACCTATCAAAAAATAAAAAATATCTCAACTATAATTTTGGGAATTTTTGACATGTTATCTTTAAAATGTGATATACCCCACAATTTAAAAAAGCTGACATACCCCCCTATGACTTTGATCTACTATACATCGACTGTTATGAACCCGAATGACTAACAATTTCTTTTGAAAGGACAAAATTGCCCCTTTCTTCAACTTTAGAAGAAGGGGGTTTGGGTCAAAACGCTAACCCAATAAAACTTGATGGCGCTCATTTTCATTAACGTTAAGCTGAAAAATGAAGTAACGGTAACTCCAGTTATACCCGTTATGCCGTTATAACGACCCTTTTTAAACCTTGGTTTAAACCAAAACTCCAATTTCTCCTTTTAAGAAGGCTATAAGTAAGATGGGAAGCCAAAAAAAGCTCTTATATTTGACAAAGTAAGGAGGGTACGTAGCATATGTAATAAGATGTAAAGCAAATATACATTGTTGGAAACTCTCCTTGCAAGAACTAAAAGACGCATCAGAGTCCATGCCACCAACATTCTACCATATATTCCATTTTGCACCAAAACACCCCTACGTCATCCAATTCTCCAGCTTAAAGCTTTGAAGCAGTAAGGCCTACAACAAGAAATTAATTGCAGATTAGGCCCTGCTTGGTCTCTTGTCTGTAGTTTGCAGGAAAATGTTTGATAATCAAATGTTTGCAAGAAAAATATTCGTATGTTTGGAGAGGGGAAACCAAGGAGGACGAGAGAGTCATTTGCCTATTGTTTGCAGCTATTTGTAGTCACTTTTTGACTGCAAACATTATATACCACTTTTTGGCAAAAATAAATGATTGGGTCTAATGCAATTATTTGTTGGATGTTAAGCCACCAAGCACACGCAAATGCTGCAAACATTTGTAGTGCTACCAAGCAAGGCTACAGAGCAAAAAACCAAAATGTCGACAAGGTTGTCTGAGTTCAAAGGATGAAGCATGTACCTAAGGCTTTTGCATTCACAATGCTTGGAGAAGCAGCTGGAGGTGGGGAGTTCTCATTCAAGAATGGTTCTACTCGGTTAGGATCAGACCAGACAGGATATCCTTTGATCTTCCCCTGTCATAAGCAAATGGGCAAGTAAAAATTGTTTTAGTTCTTCAAGTTACATGTCACACCCCTAAACGAAATCAAACACAAGTCGAATGTCGAGTTGTTCGTATTTTTTCGATGTACCAGGACGTTCAGAGCAGCCAGTGTTGCCATTCCTTCGCGAGTCCACTACATAAACCAAAAACCAAAAAAAAATCATTTGTTGGCAAGTGCGAAGGTCTAAATTTTAATCTGTGGGAAATCCATGAACCTCATTTTCCATATAAGCTCTTTTTACCTTGGAAGCAGAAGCAATGTGAGGCACCACAACGGCGTTTTTCATGTCTGCGAGTCCAGGTTTCATGTAAGGCTCATCCTGTAAAAAGACCATGATTAATGAACAAATTAGTAAAAAACTTAGTACTCAATTTGGCTATGGAAAGTGGGAAATCGCCTATACCTCGAAGACGTCTAGACCAACTCGAAACATGGGGTTCTCTTTCAGATGCTCGACCAAAGCTACTTCATCGACCACAGGGCCCCTGCTACAGTTTACAAGTATCGCTTCCTGTAATTGGAGATTTCTTCAATTTTAATCAATGGCACTCATATTTGCTTCAACCATGAATAATAAGAAAACCTATATAGAGTTTCACCTTCTTCATAATGGAGAGGCTGTCTTTGTTGATCAGATGGTACGTAGTTTTATCCAAAATCGGATGAAGACTTATCTGAAAGAGCGTAAATCATAATTTAGTTCATTCGAAACCAAATATTCCAACTTGAGAGAATTGAACTACCCCTGAAGTTCTAATCGACCAGTTTATCGGTCTAATCTTTAGATGTTCAAGGTCAGTTATTCTAATTATCGTCTTTAGAATCTGTTTATAATATGAAGGTCATAATTAAGCGCGAGTGTCCCACCACATCGGCCTCTCGGAGCACTTCTTCCATGGATGCTGCTCTTTTCCAAGTAACAGGTTGTTCACCATTGGATTTCAGGAACTCACCATAAGCTGCCAGGGAGGAACAAGTAAGTACAAATGTAGAGATGTTGAGCAGCAATCAAAACTCGATAGATTGACTTTGACATGCCTGTAACAAACTTTTCTAGCCGAGTCGCTTGGTACAAATCATAGTATATTAGGTTCATTTTGAACCCTTCAATCTGTTAAAAGAAGGAAAAAAAAAAATGGTGAAACACAAACTGAAACATACAGACAAAGACCAGCTGGGAATTTTTCTCCAAGAATTGGTCTGTCGGAAACGAAAACAGTTTTGGAAATTAGAAGGCCAAATTTGAAGAGAATCAAGGGAAGTATGTCTAAGGTTTCTAAGTCATTGCAACTAGTTCCAACTTCAAAAGGGTAAGCGAAGTTATTCAGTTGGAACTTGGAAAAGATTACCATCATTCTAGCATAAGCAGATCCAATACGACCGGCTCCAATCACTCCCACAGTCTGTCCCTTAAGCAAGTTGCCCACAAACCTATAAAAAAATGGTGTCGTATCATTTACTTGTTCTGTAATTGAGATCTACCAAGTCGCGAAGAAGTAAAGGTGGTGGTGGTGGTCATACAGGTGAGGAAGCCATCCTTCATATAAACCATTCCTCATGAACTCATCTGCTTCAACTATTCTTCTAGCAGCTGCTAATGAAAGTGAAGCTGCTAATTCTGCGGTCGTCTCTGTAAGTACACCCTACCAAACAAACAGAGGAGATTTCAAATTCAGATTATTTTTTTAATGTCAATGGACTCAAAACTAATACTTCAGGAAATATTACTCGAAAAAAAAATGTAGGGAATATTGATTTCTGACTCATGTTCAAGAAGCTAATGAATTATTGAACTTAGAAATCAAAGTCTGATTATGGACAGCCGACAGCAGTGGCATTGGGTCGGGTCTATCATGGGTTGGGATCAACTCTAATCCAACGCAAATCCGACCGAAACTGGTGAAAGACCTGCTCCATTGGGTCATGTTACAAAATTGGTTTTAAGAAGCATGGATTGGGGTCAACCCCAGCAAGACGAAATTCAGACTAAAGCCAACTTGAGGCTAATTGGGTTCTACCGGGTCAACTTGAACCCAATATACACCAGTTCGGCTATGTTCACCGGGTTATCCCAGCCCATGGCTACACCTAATTACAGAGTTTTTTTGCCCCGCCCCCACCAGCTACCACATTTCTGACTTCTTCTATTCCAAGAAATGGCCCACTGATTGAATTGTTCCAATTTAGCATAACACAATGAAATGTATATGTCACAAATGTTGAGAATGATCCAATCAATTTCTTTGATCACAATCAAAGATTTACTTAGCATTGGATGCTGCTTTCCTATCATTAGAAGATGGTGATTATGTAGTGGGACCTTTGCATGATGTGTACATGTCAGTATGGAGCAAGGTCGACCGCCTGATCACCATCTGATCAGGCTAATAGGAACATATAAAATAGAAGGAAACTTACAGGAGTGTTTCCAACAGCAACTCCATACTTAGTGGCAGCTTTAACGTCGACGTTGTTGTAGCCAACAGCCATGTTACTGAAAGCTCTTCCTCCTGCTTTGCTCAGAGCTGAGAACAACACCTCTCCCCAATCCTCTGTCAACTGAAAAACACAAAACCAGAGATTAATAAACAAAACCCAGTTCCAAAAATGAGTAATTCAAGTAAATTCTAAGTTTCTAACACAAATAAGAACAAAAACCTGTCCGATCACTCCGTCGCACTTCTGGCCGATGAGAGCCAGAATGTCCTCCACAGACAAGATGGTTTTCTTCAGAGTGCATATCTAGATATGAAAAAGAAGATACAATGAGTTCATATCTACGTCGGAAAATTCGATAAGAAAAACGGAAATGAAGAATTTACTTCAACACGGCAATCTTGATCGACTAAGAGACGAATCCAACGGGTTCCAGGCATGGGTTTGGTGCTAATAACTCTGTATTTCCCATTTGGGTTCCACACTTCGATTGAAACTGGCTTCGCCATGAAAGCTTGCAGTTGATCCAATCCTTACTGGTAGAACTGAGAACTGAGAAGAGGTTTTTTAAACAGAGCTCCTATTTTATTCCATCCCTCTCTCTGTCTTGTGTATCAAAAGATTAGTCCCGATTTCGTATAACACGAGCTACCATATTATAATGGTTGCAGTATGATTGGTGCTTTTGAGCTTTTACGCGATATAGTGTTTTGCGGGAATAGATCTCTTAAGAAGCGTTGATTTAAGGATCCTTGGTGGTGTTGGAACTGTGAGATTATATAGTATTTTAACTCGCGAGATATTGGATAATTATCTTTAAGGATGATAAGAGTTGTGTGTGTGTCCGTCGTGTGGTAGTGCCGTTTGGAGTTTGGACCTCACGTTCACTAAAAAAGATAAGAGGATGACTTTCGGAGACGGCCCTCTCCTTTTCACAAAATGACAATTAACTCTTGTTTTTATTCATGATTTCATTTGCTCCCATACGCTGTTTGGAGGATTATTTGGGCCAAACAAAACAAGAGATGATAGACATTATCCTTCAATGTCATGATGAGCACCATCAAAGGGTCATCCATGGGATCAATATATATATCCCATCAATCCAGACCGTCCATTTGATGATGGCCACCTCCTGAATGGGCAAGTATGAGGCCCAACACCAGATGATGGACATTATCCATCAATGCCATGATGAGCACAACAAAGGGTGCTCCATGGGATCACTGTACCAATCCCATCAATCCAGACCGTCCAAGTGAGGATGGCCCGCCTCTTGAATGAGCCAATATGAAAATCGGGTGGCTTATGATTTTTCTGATTTGTGCTTGAACAGTTGAACCTTTAACCTTTCGGCTAAGATCTTAGGCTTCTGATCTGATTGTAAAAATCAACAAATCAGCTGGACTCCTAAGCTAAGATATCGTCTGAAGACTCTGAACTGAATTACGGGTCCCACTTTAAGTAGGTACAGATGGGCTTTAGGCAGGTGCAGCCATGCAGCCCTGCCAAACGAGTAGCGCAAGACCTCAAGAGCCCTAACAACGGAGAATCTGAACTCTGAAAGTTCCTAATTATGGACCATAAAGACAAGGGAGTTGGGCCCACCAAGGAGATCTTCCACACTATAAATGGATCAAATAATTGTAACCATCGAATTCATCGTGCTCTGAAACGATCAGAAAGCATTGCACACATGCAGCGTGGGCGAACTCCCAGTAATGAGGTCTCTGGATCAGCCATCAACCTGATTAGATGATCGCAGCCATCTGATCTATTGACTTTTCTCTGTACTGTTTGCCAACTATTTTCTATTCAGCTGTTTCTAGTCTCGACTGTAACAAATAGAAGGCATAAGTAGCGGTTAGACAGTTGTAATCATTCAAAATCATAAGTTTGAGTACTAGCTGTCCAAGTCTAACCGCCACTTGTGCCTCTTGGTGGACCATATCCCAAATTCACAGTGATTGAATGATTTCAACCGTCCAATTATTTGCTAATTTTGAATACTCGTTAATTTTCTGGAATGAGTAGAAAAACATAGTACATTATTTTTATTATTGGGATCTATCTAATAATAGATGTGATTTTGGGGCTAAGGCTCATCAAAGAAGCAACGTTACGATCAGCTTGATCGGTGATTTCTAGCCATTCAATTCAAGCTGTTTACAGGGAGTGATTTCAAGCTGTTGGATCCGAGCATTTTTTTTTTTTTTTTGGGGTACTCAGTATAGAAGCAGCAATAGAATCTCCGCAATCTATGGCCAAGATTCCTCCTTAATTGGATATCTTGGTCATCCGATTTTTGAATTTGAACTTGTATAGTTGAAACAGTAACGAGTTTGTTGGTGAAAGTTTGCAACGTGTATATCCTTTCCTCAGGGAGAGGAAACTGTTTTTGAAAAGTTATATTATAAAATATAACCTCTACCCAACAAAAGGTTAAGGTCAATTGCATTAAAGGGTTCTTATCTCACACTCAGATCAAATGGGTAGAAATCACCAATTTGATTCTTTCTGGTGTTCAGTTCCATTGCACAAAGGGTCAGGTCAAACAATCATGGGTTCGTGGAATCGAAAGAGTTGCCACGTGTCATTAGATCGAAAAATTTCCGTCAATTGGTGAGTAAAATATTCCCCATCATGGACAACCAAAAAAAATCCAACTATTTTGGGTGGCCATCGAAATATGATTTTTAAGTTTATGAAATGGTACAAATATTGCATCAATTGAACAGTTAATATTACCTCATAGTTTAATTTTTGACAGAAAAATCTCTAATGTTGGCCCAATATAATGTCAAAAATGTTGGTATCCAAAGAGTTTTAGACCCCAGTCATTGGATACCCAACATTTTTTGAAATTTTCATCATCGATCATCTCCTCATCGTTTCTATTGCTGTTTCCTAATCATTTTCCATATCACGTTAAAATTTTAAGGGCCATTTCCAGTTTCTTTTTCTCGTATCATTTCTCGCACTTGTTTCCCTTTATAGGAACTGTGGTTTTCAAGAGTTAGCCAGATGAGCTGAGCTGCAAGAAGTCCACTCGTCGTTGAGTCTTTCCATCTGCCAGAATAGCCACCCACTTCGATGATCCAGACGAGGATTCGCCGTCCTAAAACACTTTGCTTTCAACATTCATGGTCATCAGTTGTCATTCGAACCGGGAGAGGATGTGGTGGTAACCACCGCAGCTTTGTCTCGATCCGGGAGTCCAGAGTGGGGGTTTATTACCTTGTCTAGGGCTGACATGGCCAACCCATATGAAAAAAGAACTTTATAAAAAATCAAACTTCATAGAAAAAGGTGGTCACGGGTATGCGTTGTAGGGGAAAGTGAAAGTCACGGGTTCTAGGCGACTTTTCAAATCACAGAAAATGAAGTGCATGACATGGATCAGACGTAATCCTATCCATCTTTAAGCAAAATCGTTACTATTACTCTCCAATAAATCCACTCGAAGATAGTGCTCAGTTCAAACAAACCATATTCCATATAAGAATTAGTTATGATACAGATGCTGAATCTCCAAAGGTATATAAAAAGACAACTTTACATACCTAGTTTAATGGGACAGAATTCTCGGAAGTACAAGTTCAATCCCAGGGGTAACTAGCCGGTACCTCTGCAGTAGGCATTTATAGGATTTTGACTTGTAGAAACACCAACTGAACTATTCTTTTGCCCTCCTCACAAACACTTCAAGATTCCATGTACTGTGAAGGTGGTGGGCTTGTTTTTGTCTTCTCAGGACCTGCATGTTGGTTACTTGTTATACAATATTCCTACTTAAAACTTTTCAAGGTGGGACAGCTAGGTTGAGTGAGGTGCCATGTTCCGTTAGAACTAACTTAAGCTCTGTGAAGAGAAATACATACCATAAATCCCGCGGATCTCCACTTCTCGCCATTCTTGGACTAGAGCACAGCAACAACACATCAAATGTGAGAGGAAGTCATCACACAAGCCTCCCTGCCAAATGAAGCAGTACAGCAATCTTTGGTGACACTAGAAATATTGACAGTATTTAGAATTGAGGTGCTATGTAGACGAAAATAAAAATTAGTTCATTAAGTTGATGATAATTAGGATCAAAGTCCTTGTGATCTTAGGGTTCGCCCCATCCAAGAGACATGATATCCGATTGAACATTGCAGATCAGTGATGTGTACAGTGAACCAATTTGATGGACAATAGCTGACTATATGATATAGCCATATATATAGGTTCTCGTGCAATTTCAATCAATAGAAACAAGTGGCCAGGAGAGAGGAGTTACTGTGATGTTCAGCGTCTTCCGAAGCTTCCTTCTTATGCAGCAGGTATAGCAACAGCAGGCCAATATCAATGAATATGCCATCAGTTCATTACACGCTTCTGCCGAAGCTGATGGTCAAAGACGCCAAATATTTCTATCAGTCATAGTTCTCACATAATTATTGCTTCAAAGATGATCATTTAAAAACATGCATACTCAGCACATTAAGTTTTGATGTTGCAGTTGAAGTTGATAAGAGAAGTTTTGGTCTTTAGAAGAAAAGGGAGCATCCCAAACCTGAATTTCAAGCGATGGAAACAAAGAGAGTATCTACCATTCCACAAGACAATTTACCATTAAATGTAGCCACGACTTTTTTGCCCTTCAATTCATTATTTCTTCTTCCGTGAAATTAGATCATCATGAAATAATCAGATACAGGATATCCAGATCAAGAGTATGGTGTCACCACTATGATCTTTGTTAAGAGCTAGGTCAGATCAAAATTATGATATTAATAGGGTAAGGGGAAATGTTAGCGGTAGAATGTACAAAAGAATACAGAACATTACTTATCAAAAAACAGAAAGAATACTGAATATTATATGCCTGGGTGTGCATAGCTGAGAAGAACATAGAGAAAATTATTATAAGGTTACTTGGAAGAAACACATATGAAGTGTTATCCTACCACCTCTGTTCTTTAGTCTTCACTCTTAGGGATCTGCTGAATAAAGTTATTTTCTGATGTATTGCACTACTACAAGTTCAGAGTCACTCATAAGTATCATCATTTGGAGGCACATTTTTCTCAGATTCTCACATGCAGTAGCAGACAGCAGGTCAGCAAGGTTATACTGGAACAAGTCCACAGACAGCTCAGGTAACTTCAGCATCCAGATCAAGCTACCAGTTGGACGTTCTTAAACAGCATGAGTTTCCAGCTCCTTTTGGCTGAAGCCCTCTCCAGTGCATTCTACCTCATTACATACGCCACTGCTCACCCTTCATGGAGAATCTCCAATTTTTGACTCACTAGCCTCCATCCTGATTAATGGCGTCCTCATGCCTCAGGCCACAGCCACACTTTTTGTTTCCGGAGTCTCCCATTTCCTCTGTTTAGGCCATAGTCTACATAGAAAGCCTATCAGTGATTTAAACCTAATCCTCTGCTTCTTTTTTTTATATATCATACCATCATTTTCCTTCATTCTACTTTATTCATTCTTGATGAACTTCTTAGGATTCTTACAAACAAGTCAAGATTCCATGTTTTGGTCATCAAAAGGTTAGCTGACCTAGTTTAGTTCGGGTCATGGCTGGATCATCTGGAATCAACTGATTTTTCCATAAACTCATTTTATTCATTAATCAAGGATGTGACTCTGATCAACTCCATTTATCTTGAAATGAAAAGAACATTGTCGTCACTGACACTTTTGAGAAAAAGATCTTCCAAACAATTTACAAGGTTGAACAACTATCTACAGATATAAAGGCATGGAGCCAACAGATAGCTGACCATCCATAAGGATTTGGTACGTGCATTAGAGGTTCATGTAGCAACCCAGCCATATATTATCCATTTACATCCTTCTCTATAGAAGGGAACATAATTTGGATCAGACACTGTTGGACATGTGCATGAGTCACTGGGAATATTAAAAGCAGAAATGTATATATTCCTTAGAGAACATCAGCATTTCATAATGAAATTATTCACGAAAGAACAAAGACTTTAAAGCTCAAAGAAGTCCACAGGGGACTGACTTTGTCCATGTTTCATATCAACAACTACTAGCAAAAGCAAATGCACCAGTATGCAATTAAAAAACAATCAGGTCTTATCAAATAACTCAATTCATAACACCCAGTTAAAAGCAATCAACTAGAAAATACAGAGACAGAATGACCATAAGGTTACTTACAAATGTGCCTGTTAGTGGCCACAGTAGCTATCTTTGAAAATGTGGCACAAGGGCAGAAGAAAGTCTTCATACCTGCAAAATGTTAATAAGCTAGTTATAAAATGTTCACATACAAAAATGATTATGATGTGATATATGCTTGATGTTAAGTACACAAGGAGCGCGTTGAAAGACAATAGAGAAGAGATTCCCAGTAATAGAAATCAAGATCATCATTAGAAACCTAAACTTCTAGCTGACAATGCATATTGGGCTCTAACCTACAATTACAAGTACTGTCGAACATAACACAATTATCATAATTTGAGATATTAGTAATTCAACATGTTCTCAGGAAGGCATGGGCAACTATCAGAAGCAGGACCCTCAGTCTACAGATAGGTAATTTAAAGGGTGAAATATACAGCATGCCTTAGCTGCACTGTGATTTAGAGGCACAGAGAAACTGTTCTGTGTGCTGTGTTCCATGGTATCAGCACATCAGGAACACCATTCACATGCAGATGTGCACTACAAATTCTTTGTGCCTCGAGGGCACCAATAAGCCTCAGATGCATGTTATAACAACTGTAATTTAAAGTATGCTGTTTAATATACTATTATTTTGTACAAGGGAAAGGGCAAGACTAGATATAGAGTGCAATGTCAAAGAAAAATTCGTGCGGTAGGGCATAAGGCTATGATGATGATACTGATAAAAAATGATGGTTATGATGATACTGCAGCAGACCTAACAGAAATATCAGGTCCTCTTTCTAAAATGTGGGTAATGGATTTCCCTTGACATAACCTAGAATCCAATATGCTACATCTAGGTGAGTTTTGGCAATGCCTAAATTCACTGACCACCTTGACTGCTAACATGACACAAGGACATGTCCTGGTCAGATATATGACACATTTCATTACACTACTATATAATTCTAGATCCTTGAGAAGCTTATGTAGCTTTAATCTTTTTTTACAACTCACAAGTTGTAAGAGCTTGAGCATGGTTTTAATTTAAGACATAAAAATAATTCGGTGAAATTAGGCCTAACTATTTCAAGTTTTGGGTGGTCGAATTTAACCTATTGTAATACAAAATTTCAATAATTCGCCTATTAATTTGCAAAATTAATTCATAAGGGAAATACTATTTCCATGGCACATTTTACTTCTTTCAAAGCAGGAATGTTTTTTCACTCCCATTTTGCTTCTTCCAAAGCAGGTTTTGCTTCGCCTACTATAGTCTCAAAAATATTTGTGCTCTGGAAGCAAACAAACGTGCTCTGCAAATAGCAATTCCCATTCGAAGTATACGATAAAATTCATAACTTTGCCAAATTATAATGAATTTTGACAGTTTCAATATAATTTACAGAAATTCGGTCAAAGTTTAGGAAGTTTTTTCTAGAAATTTACAAAATTAGGGATGTTTATGGAATTATTGCGAAAATGAAGGAACGGGAGAAACGGGCAAGGAAGGTCAAAATGAACATGGATTGAGGTTTTTGGAGAATATTTTAGGAAACTTGCCTTAATGGAATAATGACTTTAGAAAAAATTGAATGGAGGAACAGGATTCATGTAGCCGATCCTATATCATTGGGATAAGGCTTATGATGATGAAGGAAACATCCACTTATATTTCAAAAAATGCTAAAACAAATATGTAACTCATTATAATACAACAAACAATCATCTGGAGTAACAAATGCAAGCTCAATAGCATTAGTACGTACTAACTCAGATATTTGAATCACTAAGTCCGAGAAAAATTTACACAGTTAATTACTCAAAATAATGTTAACTAGATATACGAAATCTCAAAATTGATTAATTATGACCTTATGAGGTCATAATCACTTTACAAAAAACATATGTTAAAAGTATAATTTTTTTTTATTAGAAATGGCATCTAATGTGCAACCCATGACATATACCTTCTAATAATTAGTGAACATGAATCTAATTTGTTAATTATCTATTTTAATGATAACATTAAAATTTATGTTAATTTAAAAATAATTATGACACCTCTAGAACAACAAATGCATACATCAATGATAGTTAAAATAAAATCTAGTGGGTTAATTTCCTATTTATGATCTTACTTTTGTAAATCAAAAAAAAAAAAAATTTAACTAAGAAAATGCAAAAATAAAAAAGAAACCAGTAGGTCAACAACGGCATGCATCAATGATATAAACGTAGATAGACTAGGCTTATTAGCGATTACATATAATCTTTTATGGTGTAAATTATTAATGAAGAATACTTTTTTCTTTAAAATTTAAAAACAAAAATATTTAAGCAGTGTAAATAAAATGCACAACAAACTATAGAACTCTAATCTAATGTGATGTGTGTTGATTGTTTGCATGGGGGGGTAGGGGTCATGGATCCATGTGGCTACAACCTCCTCATATCATAGATAAGCTAATTCGGCTTATATACACTTAAATGAAACTACTTTTAGCAATTAACTGTAGATTTTGGTTCTTAGATTCTCAATATTTACAAAATTAAGTTGGTATACTCTAATGATCATACATATGCTGTTCAAGTGTTTTTAATTTTATTTTTTCAGGTGATATAATGAGTTATGAGTTATGAGTGTGTTATCATTCTTGTTTTATCATATTCTGAAAAAATCAGAATATTTTCCACCATTATAGCAAAATTCTTCAAACTTCCCCAAGTTGGTTAATTTTTATGAAAATCTCCGAACCGAATTAATTTCGAATTTTAATTGGCCAAAGTTTGGGAAAAAGTCAAAGTTTAAAACCTTGACCCAGAGTATATGTGCTTGGCAAAGTGATATACATCCTTAAGATCTTGTCAGTTCAATTCATAGCTTTTGAGAATGCCAAGGTATTATGCAACCAAATTCCCTTTAAGACGTTTAAGCTTTCTCGAGTGGGTGTAATTGTCCTTCATTGCAATATGGTTAAGAAGACAATGATCAGAGAGAGATGCATCCAAAAAATGAACAAGAGTGATAAATAAAAAAAATGTAAGTCTTCATTTTTTCCATTTCTTTTAGGGCCTGTTTGGTATGTGAGAAAAAGAGTTCTAATGGCGAATATTTAGCCAGATGAATATTACCTTGGCTAAATATTAGAGCATATCAATATTTAACAACGTTTGGTACGTGTATTAGCTAGGTTACTTCATTTTCTTTCAATTTGTGCGGGTCCCACATATTAAAGTAAGTCAAATATGGGTTAGGCAAGCGTAGAACCCACATATTAGGTCACAGGATCCAAAAAAAACTCATTTTATCTTTTTTATATATTAAAAAACTCATTTTTATTGAAAAGAAAACTCATTTTTATAGAAAATAACAATTTTCCCATCAAGGCTTATTTGGTGTGAAAATATTTACTCAGGGGGGGAGGTGATCAAATGTTTGCCCGCCGCAGCGGGCAAATTTGTGGGCCCGGCTAAATATTCAGCACGGGCAAATGTGTGTCAAACACGCCCGGGTGAATGTTAGCGCGCGCAAATATTTTATTTTCCCGCTGCAGTGGCATACCAAAACATGCCCTTAATGATTAATATAGAGGGAAAAACTGGGGAAGAAAGCAATTGAGATCTAGATCAAGAATGATATTACACATAATAAAGGATCGGAGGGCAAATATACTTGAGTTCTAGGTTCCCAAGTCCTCTCATATCATCTAAAAGAAATCTATTTGAAAGGCAGCACAAACTTATTGACTCCAAATATAAGCTATCAGAGGAGATCAGGAATCAATTTTTCATTAGCTCCCAATTGAAGTAACACTCACCGGTTAACAAACATGGAGAGCAAAAGACAGATAGATGTCAGCCAATTGCTAGTACAGATTATGTAGGACGTAGAAAGAATGAAGACCGGCAGAGAAACATATTCTAAAACTAGTGAATCTAACTTGCAAATAGAAGAGAAAAGGAAAAAACTATCAATTGCATTTTAAATTTATGTACTCCAACACAATGGAACAGAATATTGGGTGATATATGAAACATACACAAGTAAGGTTCTGAACAACAGCCAAGTAAATCTGAATGCCACTCTTCATGCCGGTGAGATCCTCTAGTTGATAGCAGATCATGACCCGATGAAACTGAAGAAGTATTTCTGCACAAAATTATTGTGGCATCAGAAATCCGCATGGCTTACAACATAAAAACTTTTGTTTTAACTTGTAAACTACGATTCTAGACAAGCTCATGGAGGGCCAAGAAGAGAATGGGATGGGAGATTCAGAAAACATAAAAAAAATTCTGGGAACCCAAAGTCCTTTAGCAAAGACTTTGCAGGTTTTCCAAGGTGTTGCATCCAAAAACTAGTGTCTGTTTGACACTTCTACCAAAAAATGCCGATTGACACAGGCACAGGCACAGGCATCCGTGCACATCTAGTTTATAGGGATTTCAATATTAATACTAAAACCACACTTGACAAAAGAAATTTGAAAATGCTAGTTGTAATTAGGGAATTCACCCACTTATTACAGAGCTAGAAAGTTGAAACACAAAAAATTGCTTTCAGCTAGGCTATATTCGAATATAAATATTTCAGAAACAAGGATGACGAGGCTTGTAGATTGTAGCTAAGTAATGCCAATTAAAACTTCAAGAACTATTCCTTTTTTTATTAACTCTCTTTTCTATGAACTATGGTTTACGTACGAACTACATGGATACCAACCTCGAAGGCGGCATGTGGTTATCACTTTGACTATGATAGCTTTCATCAAAGGTATGTCCTTTATCATTATCGGCATCCGAATAATTGAGCTCCGTTTTCTTCGAACTTCTGAGGGGCGATCCCTTCTCTGGTAGAGAATTTGCCGCAGATTCTGTGACTTCAAGCAAACGTTGGATCACTTCACATTGACCAACATCCATGTTAGCTTGTGATATTTGTAGTTCGACTTGGAGCTTCTCGTTTTCTTTTTGGAGGGCTTCATCAAAAGGCAAGTTGGGATAAGAACAGGAAAGAGTCTTTTTCAGAACCATTGTGTCATTTCTCGATGGCTCCGAGTTTAAAATTACGTTTTGCACCTTTCTGTCCTCTTCATCCAAGGTGTATTCACGTTGATCCCTTTCAATATATTCCAGCCTTTCCTGCCAATTGAGAGGGGGAAAATAAAACTTAATTCAAAAGGGTAAAGTTATGATGAATATCATGGATGTCCCCAAGATTACCCAAAGTAGAGCAGATAAGAGATCCTTTTTAGCTTCAGAATATTTATGTGAAGGTGAGCAGAATTCTGCCCAATTTGACATCAACAACAGTATGGAAAAACTCATAAACATGGGTTTAAAACTTGGTCTCGGACATTGGATCGTGCAGTGCCGAACCGAGTTGACTTGGGCGAGTCAATTCGATTTCGGCACTGACTCAGCCAAGACAATGTGGGTCCCTAATAGAAATAAGCTGGCCCAAGTGAGACAACCCGAGATAGCATGGCTCGGTCACTGTGAGTAAACTCAGTCTTGGCTGAGACTGTAAACCATGCTCATAAGTACTTAATAAAAAAGAACTATAAGTAATTGCAAATTTGAGTAAAGTAACAAAGGAAAAAAGAAAAAGAAGACAATTGATTTGAAATTGCATACAATTTAAATTCATAGTAATTATCTTTCTCTTTTGTTCTTTGCTCTTGGAGGTGAAGAGGCATTAGTTGCTACATATCAAACAAGTTGCAATTAAATATGAACTGTCACTAGAAAAGAAAATGATTTAAACAGAAAAACGTTTGGCAGGTTTTCCAAATAGACAAGCATTGGGTAAAGCTTCCCCTATTGCACAATGTTAGTATTCCCAGTTAACGGTTCAGCTGGGGAGAACGAAAAACACAATGAACAGCTGGATTTCCAGTAAGCAACAAAAGTCACAAATTCCTCATGTTACATTACATCACAAAGAGAAAAAACCTTACCCTTCGTTTCCCGCCAATCGGAAAAGAAGGCAGAACACCATAGTTAAATATAAATAAAACTGCGTACCAGAGAAAGAAATCTAGAGAAAAAGAAAGATACCTTGACTCTGGAATTATCCACAAGAGTGATGAGAGGGACGAGCCGTAAGTACCGATCGATCTCTCCCTGAGCCTTCCTGAATTGGTACACAATATTCCATCCCATGGCGAGCAGATAGAGATAGCTCCGGTCCTGACAACTATTCACCAGCATATAAGACCTTCTCAATGCATCCTCAAGCTGCTCCAATGGTTCCCGGGTTTCTGGATACTTCTTCAGCTCAGAGATTTTGAGCTGCTCTAGCAAATTCCCAATCAGCTTCAGATGCTGTGCAAACTGCCTGCAATTCTTCTTGTGCAATCGAGCTGTGCTCGCAGCCTTCACAATCATCCCAATTAGCCGGACGGCATCCAAGCCTGTGAGTTGGGCGACATTCGCAAGCTCTCCAAAATGTTCCCACGAACCTGCCATCTTTACCTCTCTATGAACCTAAATCCTGTGCATCTTAGGAACACCTTCTATCCATAACTTCAAAATAAAAGGCGTTTTCCAGAATCCTTTCTTCAAGAAACTTTCAATGCCAAAATTCTCACTATTTACAAAATTATTCTGGTTTCACAAGTTAAACCCAATCACCAAAAATCGCACGGAAATAACATCTAACGTCCTAATTCTTCAACATTACTGCAAAAATCCACCTTGATTTTTTGTTTCACAGGCAACTTTGAAAGATAGTTTCTGCGGACAATGTTTCCTCAAAAACTTTAGGAAAAAGAACGGAATTCATGAATAATTAATTCCACCTCCTTTACCTCTCCAAACTCAATCCTTCAACACTACGGAAACTTTAGTCTTTAACTTCCATCAATCTTCTTCTCGTTCGCATTTCCTTAACAGAAGCTTCGGGTAATAGATTTCCACGGAAGAATCCGAATTTAAACGATGAGCTAAGGATTTGACTACCAAACCCACAAACAATCCAGAAAACCAAAGATTAGAGAGATCAAACCGTTTTACAGCTCCTTCTCGAAGATCGTTCCAGAAACGAATTTTCCTACGAGATCTTCAACAAGAGAAGTCGAAAACGCTCCAGCATTCAAGTCAACTGCAACGAAAATAAAGGAAACGAGAAGACAAAATCTCAAAAATTGTCCATTACGCTTCTTCCCTCGCTTTGTATAAAAAAAAAGGATTGAGAGAGAGAGAGAGAGAGATTGTCCTCGTGATCTCTTCAACGACAAGAAAGAAAAAGTACAGAAAATTTACCAAAACTTAAAGCATTTGCCGAATAAACGCTTAATCCGCCACCACTTCACAGGAATCAAACCGTTCTTCGAAGAAATCTCCTCGTATTTTAAGATCGACCACTCTATCGATCGCAAGTTCTCAAAAAATAATTTTCAACCAAAATCTTCAGTTAAAGCAGTTGAAAATCTCCGAGAAGATTTAAAGCTTCTGAAACTCAGCACACAGATGAGAGAACGACCGAGAAAAGCTCAAAAGATTCGTCCAGATATCACTTTCTGCAAAAAAAATTCATTTATTTAGGGTTTTAGATCTCTTCGGTCTCTCTCTCTCTCTCTTCTTCTGCAGAAGCTTTTCTCTTCTAGTTTTTTTTTATCACTGAAACGTCAGTCCAACAAAGAGAGAGCTTTGATTTCTGTGATTCTCAGGCATTGCTTTGCGGAAAAGAGCTTCTTAGGAGAGAGACTTTTTTGGGGGTTTCTAGAGAAAAATTGGAAGGATTAAGCAGCAAGAAATCTCTCTCCGCTTCGCTGTTTGTTTTCTCTGGCTCTATTGCAGAGCTCTCTTGGCTCCAAGTACACACACACCAACCACACCGCTTGTGGCAAGCAGGTTTTAGTGCAGGACAGACTAAGTAGTTAAATGGCCTCGTTCTTGGAGGAATATTACGAAACAACCCTAGTTTTGACGGAGGACTATTACAGTTTACACTTTACAGACACGTTGCCTACTTGGCTTTCAAGGAAAAACCGAAAAACTAGTCGAAAACTTATAGCACCAGTTATTATTTTGACCAATTGACCAAACTGCCCTCTTTTGTAGGTTGGTTCTGGACCTTCTGGTCGAACTACAAAATTGAATTATACGACGTTGACGCAAGTTAAAGGGATGACACAAATAAGTGAAAACAGTTGGGTGTCTTGCAAATTTAACTGATAAATTAAGGGGCTGAACTAAAAAAATCCCATAAATCTATGGTTTCCCTGCAGTAAACAATAAATCCACTTGAATTTTTTACTTTATTGGGCGAAACCCCAGCGTCGGTCATAAGCGTAGTTAGTAAATTCGCGGATTACGCGAGAACTCTACAAATTATCCGAACAAACGAATTAGTCAAAGATAATGAAAAATTCGTGCATTTTTTAACATGACCGAATTATTCCCGAATAATTCATAAACCTTTTTGAATTATTCTCGTATTATTTAATCTTGAACATGAAAATTCATTTTATAAGACAAAATTGCCAATATTTTGTTTATTTATCCTTTATTTTATTTTTTTAATTATTTTTGCCATTTTTTTAACGTGTTTTTAAATGATAAACCTGAATTGTACTGACAGTTCTTGCATCACATTTTTGCCGTGCTCCAAATTGCTAACTACGGTCATTAGTAGATCTTTGCCAAATGAGACGAACCACATTATAAGCCACGTGGCATACTCTTAGAGATCCTGACCATATTGATGTTTGGCCCAATCCTAGGTGGATCTACAGAATGAAAATTGAGAAAAAATTTGCTGCCTCTGTGGGACCTCAAAATGTCTGACAAGTACCCTTGTTAACCACTAACCAAGGGCTTAACATGGGTTGAGTTAAGGGATTGAGGTACGTGACATTTTGGGTGGGGCAAGCGAATGTTTTCTCACTAAAAATTAGCCTTCTTAGTGATTTCTAAGCGTTGGATTGGAGTCATTTTCATGGGTTGATTTTTAACCGTGGAAATCGAGCATTATTTGGAGTACAAATACGAAAATGTTTGAACTCACTAATCAGGCTGATTTTTGGTACGTAGCTCCACCTAAGGATGATACAAACGGTCACTAAAAGTTTGCCACATGGACTGTGGTCCGTGGACGTCCAGCAGCAAAGTTCTACGGGAAGAAGATGAATGCCAGAATTGTACGAGCAAATAGAAACCTGCAGAATAATCTAGTTTATAACAAAAGTGCCTCTTTGATGCAAAATTACAAGTGGCTGAAAAATGTAGCAGGAGAATGGTAAATGATAGAACTGTTCAACAAACATTGGACAGCCCAACTGTACTGAGCACTTGTTAAGGGTACGTGTTTCTCTTCCTGGTGTACGCTCCTGGGGGTGGGACGGGATCTGTTTCTCGTTTAAGCAACTGAATTATATATGATTTCTCCCACATTCCTCAAATTGTAAGCTAAGGATGCTTATGACCCCTAAACCAGGGTACTTTTAAAAATGGATTTTTTTTTAGGCTCAGGATCCAGTTACCGCCCTCAAATGACAGGCTCCGGTTACAGGACACAATATGAGCCACGTGTCACACTCTTAGAGGGCTCTGACCGTATGGATGTTTGGCCAATCCCTAAGTGGACCTACAAACCAAAAATCCGCTAAATAGATATTGCTTCAATTCCAGTCGGATCTCGGGTTGACATGTCCCATTTCATGTCCCTAGAGACGACAGTTGGAGAGAGCATGGGTGGGAAAGGTGGTGATCGTAAAGGCTGATAAACGGCCTTACCTGCGTTGGTCTCACACTTATATTGTCAATTCGCCCACGTGTCTTGTGTCGATAGGTTTAAGCAAATGCGATGGGTGCCTTGTATCCACGTGTTTCAATCTAAAGTTATCCATATGTCAATTCTAATAGGAGGAGCTCCAATTGCTCTAGAGATGATGATGACAATATTTAGGAATGTGACGACTTGGTGGCACTATATACAGCACGGTCCTATGTCTATACAAAAGGTAGCATTCCACTTATGCTATTGTAAGCGCAAAATTTTGAGCTAGCCGTAGTTATTACCTTGGAAAATCATACATTAGGGGTGCAACTCAAGCGGTTGATTTGGATTCCGGGTCAGCCCACAAGCTTCAAGGGCATTCAGCCCGAGCATTAGCCCAATCCAATGTCAAACCTGAGATTCTCAGCACAAGTCCAACCGATCGAGAACCATAGGGTTGTAAATGAAGTATTACATTGAAGATACATATTTTTTTTGTTTAAACTTACTGAAATTTGCTTAAGTTGTGTTCTTTCTGTGGACCAATGTATCTATATTACAAAACAGGGAAGTTGTCTCCCCTCTTATAGGCTTCATAAAGAAGGGTCGAGATCATATCCTCTAACTGGACGGTGGATCTCAGCCACTCACACCCAATTTTGACAAAGGTTTTGTTGAGGAGTGCCGTGGGCACAAGCCACTTACTAGTATATATATATATATATGGGTCAATATCGGGGGACAATCATTTTGGTGTAACCACGTAGAAGATGAATCAATGGCTGATTTTTGGTGAGGATGATCTTCTCACCATATAGATCGCCCCATCAAATGTGGTTTTCAAGTTACACGGTAAAAATCAACGGTCTATAATTCTTTAGCTTCTACACCATTCTACGAATATCATAATGATTTGAATTTTGTGAGGATGATCCCCTCGCCATAGAGATCATCCTCACCAAAATCAGCCACTGATTCATCTTATATGGCCATGCCAAATGGTTGTCAAAAATGGTTTATATATATGGGATATTTTTGGTGAGGATGGTCTCTATGGTGAGGAGATCATCTTTACAAAAATTCAAATCATTCTGATATTCGGAGACCGGTTTTCAAGTTGAAGAATTATTGGCCGTCTATTTTTATTGTTAACTTGAAAACCCCATTTGATGGGGTTAAAAATTTCGGAATGTGATACTTTTTTGTAAGGGTGATCTATATGGTGAAGATATCATCATTACCAAAAATCAGCTATTGATTCATCTTCCATGTGGGTACGCCAAAATTGTTGGATGAAAATGTTGTCCCCTGATCCTGACCCAACCCATATATATATATATATATATATATATAAAGGGGCGGATAGGGGGGCAACATTTTTTACAACAAATAATTGGTGTGGCCTTACCCATGTCCGTGGGGACTTAGTCGGGTGCTCTAAGAGGCTAGGATACCCCGTGATACCAAAAAAAAACAACAGTAGATTGGTGGAGCAGGAAAGGGGAAACCCCAAAAGTTAGTGAGGAAATAAGAAAAGGAGAGGAAAGGTCAACCCTCCAATAATGTAAATATATGTATGTGGGTATATATATATAAGTATGTATGTATGTATAATGGTTGGGCTCAAGTTGCATCGGGTAACCCAAGACCTCAGTCCGAGCCTAATCCGAGTTTTGATCAGGTTAATTCTAAAAACTAGATTCAAGCCTATTCGGAGTATTGTAAAATTCAACCTAAACCTGAGTCACCCTGACCGACTGAAGTTAGCTTGGGTTGGACCTCCCCAGTCGTAGTCCTATCATACGTCACACCCAATACGCAAGAAAAAGGAGAAAGAAAAGATGGGAGAAAGGGAGAAAAAAATAACACAAGATAGTGTTTAAAAATTAAAATAGCAACTAAATCCACAGGCCATGGACCCATTCCTAGTGTTTTTTTACATTTTTCCTCTCAATACATTTCCTTTTTCATATCACATCAAAATCACTCCATTATTAAAGGGGGCGTGTCCTTATCCTAAATTACTGTTTCCATAGCTGGTAATATGGGTAAAAATAGATTTTAAACGTACATTAACCATCTTCTTTAATCTTTAAGGTGACACGTGGTGCACATATATGGCAAAGGTTCGCCAATACAGTGGTACACATGTTTGGTATAAGAAATCTAGTATGCAAATATGGCCAGAAAGAGACACGTAAGAACTATGGTTAACCCTAGTTAACCCTGGTTAAGAGATAGGTTGAGGCCCTTGAGGCTGGGTTTGGTTGTAACATGGCGCCTTCTGGCCACATTTGCATACTCCAAAAGTATGCAACCATTTGCATACTAGATTTTTCCGTTGTCTGTCCTCTTTTGTTTTCGTGGTGGAATATTGTTGGGCTGTCTAAATTCTTTTGGACAGCCAAGCCATGATTACCTTATCTTTACTGAAATGCAAAATTTTGTTCCAAGTCATCAAACTTTTTAGGGTATTTTAGTAACACCCCCCTGAAATTTAGAAGTAATTAATAATACCTTTTATACTTTTAAACTTTAGGATTCCCCCTTAACCTAAACCTAGTTTAACCAACATTTGACTAATGTTAAAGCATGGTTCAAAATCTCAGGATCAGAGGGCTGCAATCCCGATCCAGAACGGTCCAATTCAGAATGAGATTGGCACATCTTGCCTGAGACAGACAAAAACTTCTTTGAGAAGAGTGATCTCAGGGAGAGACAATCCAGTTTTGGATCAGATCGGTGGGCATCAATCCCAATCTGGATCACCCCAGACTTCGAAACATGCATTATAGACATGCATTATGCGCTGGTTATTGCACACATGAAAGGACCATAATATTTTAAGTACAATACTAAGGCGTGTAATTCAAGTACGTTTTAACTTAAGTCAGCCACTGTTACACTAGGTTAAGGGAGTAATCTTAAAGTTCGAAAGTATAAGGGGGTATTATTAATTACTTTTAAATTTTAAGGGGTTTTACTAAAATATCGAACGTTGTTTTTAAAAGTCAACGAAAATACCGTTCGGTGCACGGCATAATTACAGAATGCTTAAGTAAAGGCGTCAATCGCTGGGTTTTTCGTAAATCAGAAAAAGGCGAATGGTATTAGTCATTACGTGGGGCTCTGATTCCTCTGGCCAGTTTGACCTCCGGATTATATCAACTGCCAGGTGGGCCAATTCACTATAACAGTTGTAAAAAGAGAGAAGCACATGGCATTCGATGCCACGTCTCAGCCATCACTATTAGTATCAGCAACCAGTCGTTCTCTTGGCCCATATCAACATCGACACTTTTCGCACCCTTACCTCCTCTCCGTTGAAACTCACTTGTCCCCCAAAGCGAGCCAGCCACTACCGTTTTTCTTCGTTTACAAGGCGTCAAATGCCAAAAGTACCCCTATCTCGGCTACAGTTGACTTTAATTGTCACGTACTCACATTTGTCATTTACGCAATTCATGCGGGGTAATTTAGGAAGGGTCGTGATGTAACAAGGTATACCTCACCCTTTTTGTTACTCACTGATGCCATCTGGGCCCACTGACCGCATGGATGTTTAGCCCACTCCTTAGTATATATTCATACCAAAACTCTGTTTGTTTGATAATTTTTAGCCGTTGGTTTATGCACTAAAAAAACGACTGAATCCAACAGCTATAATCACGCCTTAAAAAGTACTAAAATCTAATGGGTAGTGATTATTAATCAGTGTGATTTTGGTGTGAATATCCACCAAGGGGTGGGCTAAACATCCATGCGGTCAGTGGGCCCAGATGGCAGCGGTGAGTAACAAAAATCGTGCTTAACTTTAGGAATGTAAAAAGATTAAGTAACGTCGGAGGCACGAGAAACATCCATATCACCTAGTAGAGGTCGCAAGTCTTGTTCTAGCAGTTGGGCGGCACATGTTTGGGCCCAACCGTACAATACCCATCCAAGAAAGAATTGAGAGATTATCTAATGCTCTGTAGGTGCATTCCAAAATGGCCCTCGTTTGAATGATTTCAAGTATAAATTGATCAGCTAGAAACCGACGTGTGCCGTATGAGATGCGGTATGAGATAGCTTGCATCATCCTCAGTGCACCCTAGGTAGACCAAATAATTTCCCCAATTCATAAAACAAAAATCTTGATAGAATGGTGTAAGGTGAATCCATCGCCTAATGAGGTATCCTGTATGTGTGATGCAGCTTTCGCTCGCTAGATCCGTCTAGGGTGACAAAGCGTCACACACAACACTTCCAAACATAAAAAAGAAGTCCTTTAAGGCGTGAGAACGATGTGTGCGTGCGTGTAAGACAGAGAGGATGTCGTGATTCGTGACGTGCACACGAGGGAATACAAAATTGTAGATGTGAAGTATGTTGATTTGGTTTTCCCTTGTAAGATATGAAAAGGACCATCTAACTTATATTAGGATGTATTAAAGGGCATTTACGTCAGGGTATTCAAATTTAAGCTGTTCTTAGACCAAAAATCAACCCGATTGGTCGATAACACGACATCCTCTATGTACCACCTATCACACTATCGGAGATCACTGACCGTACGGATGCTCTCCCCACCCACTTGATCGACCTTCAGACCAAAAATCAACCCGATTGGTGATTTCTAGCTGCTGGATCGAGTCTTTTCATAAGTTGATTTTTAACCATAATAGGATTCTAGGATATTAAAATAAAACGGCTAGAAATCACCAATCATGCTGACTTTTGGTCTGTTCGTCCACCATATGGGTGGGGAGAGCATCCATACGGTCAGTGGTCTCCGATAGTTTGACACGTGGTACATAAAGATGTCGTGGTATAGAACTCCCCCTTGTAAAATGTAACCGATGATGAACTTCAATCTTCATGTTGTGGTTGATGACAATGGTCGTGGATCTTGGCGCTATTATTGACCGTTGTAACGGTTAATAGCCATTTATAACGGTAGATGGTCTTTTATAACTTTTTTTGATATTTTGTTATTTAATTTGCTGCATTGTATACTTTATGTTGAATCGAATATAAATATGGTTATAAAATAACAGGATAACGGCTTTTATAATGCCTATACCAGTCAATATCGGTTAGGCAACAACCACGTCATTCCCCTTAGCAAGGTAGAAGGCGACTGGTAAGATAAATATTTCTTACGCAGGGATCTCTTATTGCGGGGCCACGTACACATTCCTTCGGCCCACTGATCCACTCATTGCCCACCTCTTGATGGACCCCATATCAAGGATCAGCCTGATTAGTGATTTCTAGCTGTTCACCCAAGTATAAAAAAATATTGCTCGAATCCAACAGCTAGACATAACCAACCAGGTTGATCGTTGGGATGTAGGTCCATCAAGGGGTGGGCAATTCATTCATGGATTAAGGACCCGAAAGAATGTGACATGTGAGGTCACATGTCACATTCTTTTGGTAAAACCCCTTGAAATACCCAAAAAACTAAAATTAAACCGGTAACATATGGAGTTTGAGAAATAATTCGCTCTGCCATGTGGTTGGATGGTCCAATTTAATTATGAGTAACTGAGAAGAAAATTTAGAATGTGGAACAAGTTTTGGTGTGGAGCATGTGGAACTACTGAAGTGCCAATCTATGCACGACAGAGTGAAACCCCACATGATTTGACAGGAGAATATTTTAAAAGGTAGAATTTTCTTACTCCTTATGTCCAGAGTCAGATAGCTGTACACAGATCCACAGGAAATGTTTCTACATATTCAATTTTCTCCCTAATCCTGCGCATGGTTTAAAAAACGGCCGTTATAACGGATTTGGACCTCCCCCGTTATTTTATATATTGTTTAAACGCTTTAAAATAATGGCCGTATTTTCTGTTATTTTCTCATTATAACAAAAATAACGACCATTATTTTGTGAGAAATTTTGTGACAAAAAACCGTTTTTTCTGATTTTTTCAAATTTTGAATTTCAGCGTTATTATTTTTCCGTTTTTGCCCCTGAACATTACAATCCGTTGTAACAGCCGTTATAACAGAAAACGGTGACGCCCCCAGTCCGTTACACCGCTATAAACCTTGATCCTGTGACCTTTTCATTTTCTAACCCTATGTATAGGGGTAAGAAAATGAAAAGGTAACCACTCATAAATCACGGTGACCAACTGACTAGCACTTATGAGACATTTTTGAAGCAGCGATCAGTGCCAATGATCGCGCCACACGTACTCATGGTTCCTTTTTAAAAAGTCTTTTTTAAGACCGAATCCTAAACCAGGTACATGATCGGGGCTTCAAAATTTGCCACGCGCTTCAAAAATAATTTCTCGACACTGATAAAGCCCTATCGTAATATATATATATATACCAGGGAATTGCCCGTGCCAACGGCACTTTCCGACAAAAGCGTGCAGAAATTAGGTGCCTTCGGCACTCAAACGATATAACGGATTGGGGCATTACTATTTTTTTTTCATTATAACAGCTGTTATAACGGATTGTAACGCACAGAGAGAGAAATGGAAAAAATAACAAAAAATAACGGTGTTGAAATTCAAATTTTGAATAAATTGAGGTCAAATTAAGCGGATTGAGTGACTGAAATCTAACCGTTCACATTAGATGGATGGACTTGATCTCAACTACTCTTTATCTAACCGTCCGCATTATTTGTATGGATAATATAAGATAATACAACTGAGTTGTCTTGTTATATGCGTGAGTGGCCCGTGCCTGCGGTGCTTTCCGACAAAGTGTTTGTCAAAATCGGGTGGGAGTTAATCTCAGCCATCGATATGAAGCATAGTGGATCTCAGCCACTCACTATTGAAGCCATATAAGATAAGAGGGGTATAAGAAAACCATTAAATTTTCATTAAATTCTATTTTATTTTTTTTATTTTCAAATTTTAAATTTTGAATTTAGCACTACTTTTTTCCATTAAAATCCATTTTTTTCTAATTTTGCCCCTAGCTGTTTCATTTCGTTTTAACGGTAACACCCCTCTCAAGGCATAAAAAGTAGAGCTCCTAGGCCTGACTGTTGGGCTATATGTAAATCCAACCCATTTCATTCTTATATGTAGGTAAATAGTTTGTAGGTCCACTTAGGGATTGGCCAAACATCCATACGATTAGAGTCCTCTAAGAATGTGCCACGTGGCTCATATTGTGTCCTGTAACGGGAGCCTGTCATTTTAGGGTGGTAACTGGAGCCCGACCCTATATATAAATGGGTGTGACAAAAAACCAGCATGATGACGTTACCAGCCGTTATAACGGCTGTTGTTGAAAACCTTTCTAAGGAGAGATCAAGAGTTTAATGTTGCTTAGGACAAACCATCCCGAAAACATTTCCCCAGAAAAATAGGTTAATTCGAATACACAAGAACAACCAAACTTCCCGGGATAACATTCGCCATCCATCATTCTCTGTGTATAATTAATAACCCTAGCTTACATGAACGATTATTTGTTGTGTAGTGACACGCACATGTGGGTTTGATGGGTTAAAAAAATCCAAAAGGTGAGGCTTCCAAGTGGTCCACGTGCAAACTACAAACTACTTTGTTTAAGCTATTAAATGAGACTTGTGACGAAGGAAGAACATTAACAAACTAAATGTATGTTTGGCTACATGGTTGGAATACTAAAAGAACTAATTTTTGACTGAAAGAGAATCAAGAGATCCCCGCGCTACCCCACGCTTAACCGTAAGGTTGATGCCATTGACCGTTGGATTCAAGAGATCCATGATGCGGTAACTTTATTGATGGACGATGATCATATCTTGAATCGAACGGTCAATGACCTCTATTGCAAAAAGAAAATTTGTGGTTAACAGTGGAGTAGCATTGTTCTAAAAGATAATGGTGTCTGCCCAACAAAGTTTCTGTTTTTTTTAAGGTTGAGAACAGAAGTGGTGGGGCTACAACATGTTCTAGTCTTGTTATGAAAGTTTGGGGCCTTTAGTGCGGGGAAAGTGACCATTTCTTTTGTCCCTTTTTAAATTTAGAAGTTAGAACAATGAGAATCCTCTTAAGGAGTATACTCGTACTTAAGTCTACACCATCGGATCTATGGTCCTGGGGAAATATCTTAGTTCTGACGGTCCAGATCTAAGGATGACTTTACTACTCAGGCGAACTCTAACATGCTTCTTGAAAGAGATAAGATGTCTTTCAACTCCTATCATGGGCAAGACAGTAGTGCAGCACACAAAAAAGGATCCAATACAATAAGAGTGGGTCGTTTTATCATCAGGCAATGATCTGATGGTGTGTTAGGTGAAAGGGCCCCACTACCTACAAAGCAGTGGGGGTGGGGCCTCACTCTAATGTGTGTGACATGTGCTACGTTGGTTTTTTAAGACAAGCTCAACACGCGTACATCCTGCCGTACACTCAAGAGTCTGGATGCAACTATAGCTCTCCTATAAGATAAAAGGACGGTTTTTTTTTTTAGTTGGGCTGTCGCACAGATAACCAGACAAAATTGTGTCCAGTTGTAAGATTATTGGCCGTTGGATTCAAGATATCATGTAGCAACAACTATTTTACCCTTTTACAGTTGTTGCCTCGTGGACTGAATCTCATGAATCCAATGGTATCCGGTTATACGTGAGGTAGCATTTATCCTTTTTTTTTTTTTTTTTGAAAAAACAAAGTTCATGTTTTTGAATATTTGCTGGGTGTAAAGTGTACTTTCCAATAAAAGAAGATTTGCACTTGCAAAACAATAACTCTGTTGGGAAATAGTATTCCTGCAACCAAACAACCCTTCCAATATTTTATATGACTTCCACCATGTCCTCAATGAACCAACCTCACCTAAACAGAATTTATTAGGTAGGAAGAGGTAGTGAGGATGGGCCGACATAAATAAGAGTTTTTCACGAGGCATTCCTTTTTATGATTTCTGTTGAGATACCACCACCGACCCAGAAAGAGGAGTAGAACTTTGATGACAGGGCTCTGTCGAGGCCAATGACAGGGCGCAATATGAGCCACGTGGCTCACTCTTAAAGGCCATTAAGGCCCCTCGGTGAGAGAAGCCCCCCCAGCCCAGGTCCCACATACCATACTGATTTTTATTAGCCCACCCCTTATTCGATATACAAACCAAAAATCAACCTGATTGATTATCTCTAGCCATAGATTTTAGTACTTTTAGGGCTTGAATCTAGCCGTTGGATTCAAGCATATTTTTTGGGTAGGAAATCCAATGGCTAGAAATCATCAATCAAGCTGATTTTTAGTGTGTTTATCCACCAATAGGTGGGCTGAACATCCACGCAGTCATTGGGCCCAAAAAATGATCTATGCAGGGCTATTAGAGTCCTCTGCAATGACAGCAACAGGAGTTCTTTGCATCTTTTTTTTTTTGTAGTTTTTGACTATCAAAAATAATTTTTATATAAAGATTTCCAATTATATAGAGTTTAATTTTTTTAATATAGAGTTTTCGCTTTAGGCCTCAACTTATATTCAGACGGCCCGTGTTTGGCCAATCCCTAGGTGGCTGCAAACCAAAAATCAGCCCGGCCGATTAGTGATTTCTAGGCTTGGAGGGGTGAGGCCCAGATACCCTCGGTTTCAAAAAAAATAAAAACTAAACGAGAGACTAAAATTCAACTGTTAGAACGCATGCACCCTGCAGATTGATTTTTGGTATGTAAGTCCAACTAGATAGACCAAACATCCGTACGGTAGGGATAAATCTTTGATGACAGACGCTCATAGATGTCGGTGCAAGTCACAATTGCACACTCTTAGAGACCACTCATCTTCTGGATGTTTGGCCCATCACTAGTTGGATCCACATACAACAAATCAGCCTGATTGGTGATTTCTAACCGTTGGACTTGAGTCTTTTTCATGGGTTTATTTTTAACCAATAGATTAGAGCATTATTTGGGGGCACTCAGATGCAATGGTTATAAACCACCAATCAGGCTGATTTCTGGTCTGTAGCTACCCACACGGGGGAGGTCGGTTGATTTCACGATGCGGCATTCATTGCCCAGGTCGTGGGATCAATTCCCCTGACTAACCTTCAGAGAAAAAATTAGCGGGTCCCGGGGACCTTCAAACTTTGAAGGACCCCTTGCAAAATGTTTGACACGTACCCTATGTTCACCACCCTTAACTAACTAACTAACTAACTAACTAAAGGTTTAACATGGGTTAGGTTTAGGCCTTAACATACGTGTCAGACCTTTTGGGAGGGGAACCTTCAAAGTTTGGAGTAAAACTTGTGTCACAAGATGTTGTGACGGAAGCCGGTCACAGGATTCAATACGAGCCACGTGGCATACTATTAGAGGACGATGACCATATGGATGTTTGGCCAGTTCCTCAGTGGACCGGGACACAAAAAATCAGCTTGATTAGTGATTTCTAACCGATTCAGTTGAAGTTATTTTCATGGGTTGATTTTAACGGTAAGAATCTGAGCATTATTGAGGGTCGTTTGGGTGCAAAAATCCAAAGGTTGTAAATCACTAATCAGGCAGATTTTTAGTTTTGTACGTCCACCGAGGGACTGGCCAAACATCCATACGGTCAGAGCCCTCTCTGGTTGTGTGTCACGTGGCTCGTATTGAGTGCTGTGACCGGCTTCGATCACAACATCTTGTGACACAAGTTTTACTCCAAAGTTTGAAGGTCTCCAGGACCAGCGAATCTTTTCTCTAACCTTGAGTGGTGTGGTTTGCGGGTGACCACTCCTCCGAGACTAGTCCCGCTTGAGCCGGGCCGCAAGGGTCAACCGCGGTAGAGTGGGGACACCCGAAGTCACCAAAAAGAAAAGGTCCATCTATGATGAGCCAAACATCCCGTAAGTGGTCTCTAAGAGTGTACCACGTGGCTCATAGGATCTCCATGAGCTTCTGTCATTAAAGACGCCCGTAATCAAAGATAGGGGTGTAAAACGGGCCGGGCCTGTGCGAGCGGAGGGTTGGGTGGGCCGGTCCTAGTTAAAATTCCAAGGTTCAGGCCCGTCTGGTAGGGTTTTTTTCTGATCTGAAATTGTATTATAAACGCTTGCTAATGAAACATGAGAAATTTCCTCCTTATGGAGTTCTGCAACAAAGAATAAAAGGCGGATCCAGTTCCAGGACGGGCGCAAGTGTGAGCAATCCAGACCGTTTGATTTATATCATACTTCTTGGATGAGCACAGCTTCTAAATCACACCAAAATTAAACCATCTTGATCATTAACTACTTTGCACTTGTTCCTGCAATTTTAATGCATGACTGTTCATCAAGCAACTAATTGAATGGTTAAGATCATCCCATCACTGTGGCTTTTGAGCTATGGCCCATCCAACAGGTAGTCCAACACTTGGACGGTATGGACTATGGATCAACGGCACGAAGTATCCATGGTCATCTGTTGGATCCTAACAGTATGATTCAATGGTCAGCCATTTGCATTGATCAAACAGTCAGGATTGCCTGAGAGCTGTGAGCCTAGGGATGACCCAGCACTTGGGTCGTCAAAAATAAGGACCATGTATGCCACGTGTTAGAGATCTCCATATCTAGAAAAAAAGATGAGGAACATAGTGACCTTTACCACCGAACAATGGTGATGACACCATAATTTTGCTTTCAAATTTTGATTCAAGGATGAAGCATGATGGGCCCTCACACCATGGCTGTATCATTGCTTTATAGCATGCCATTGACCGGAATCTCTCTCACAGTCTCACATGATTTAAGGGCGTAAAAGAAAGGTTTTTAGCAACTGTTATGATGGTTGTAACGGAAATAACCATGTGATATTATGATGTGAGCCCAACAACTAACCACGTGGCACACCCTTTCAGTTCCACTGGCCCCATTAATGTTCGACCCACCCCTTGGTGGACCTAATACCAAAAATCATCCTGATTGGTGATTGTTAACCGTTTGATTTGTGCATTTTTTTGTCATGGGCTTGGAACATGAAGCCCATAAAGCTCGAATCCAATGGCTCGAAATCACCACTCAGGCTGACTTTTGGCGTCCAAGTCACCCACCAAGGGGTGTGACAAACAAATGGTTTAAATTAACGCCATTTTAACAGTTTTAACACCTATTAAAACGGTAACGCCCCAAGCCCGTTATGTTAAGAACCTTTTTGACTCTTTAGTCTGAAAAAATCTGTGAAAAAAACGGCCGTTATTTTCAGTTAAATTCCGTTTTTAAAAATTTGGATTTCAGCGCTGTTTTTTTTTCGTTTTTTCCCATTACTTTCGTTACAATTTGTTTTAACAGCCGTTATAACAGTAATGCCTTCAGTCCATTATACCGTTAAAACGGCCTCTTTTAAACCTTGGACAAATATTCATGGGTCAGTGGGCCCGAGAGAGTTGACACATGGCATTTTTGGAGCAGTACGTTGGGAGCGAGGGAGTACCCACAGCAACACTTTGCAACCGAGCTGCCTTTTGGTTCAAATTGAATCAGGGTTGATTTAGAACAGATCCTATAGTTTATCAGATTATGAATTTGATTTCATATTGACAGTTTAATATGAGCTTATTCATGCGGTTACGCACCCTTCGAATAGAAATCCATTTTCTGAAAGATCTTGGCCTTTTGTGCTTTGGTGGGTTGTCCAAGATCTTTTCGATATTGTATTGAAGGGATATCTATATAATCCGATCGATTGCATAAGACCTGCGGTAGCAACGGAACTGGGCCGGTTCTCAAATCCAGACCTGATTCAATAAGCTATTGAAACTTCTCGGATCGGGGCAACCTAACATTGATCCAATCAATAAGCATATTAACTTTGATTTCAAAAAATAAAAACTATAAATTCTTAAGTCAAATATGAAATAAAAATGGTAAAAGAAATTAAAATCTTAATACATTTATTAATAATATTTGATTGGTCCATTACTGGATCGAATCAAGTTAGATCCGAAACCGATCTGACAGCTTATTAGGTCATGATTCCCAACTCTATACGTAATGTTATCAGATCAGAACCCGATCCATTGGCAGACCTACAGGATGTCAACTCCTAAAACTCATTTAAACTCGACTTAGTTTACATTTATATTTATGTTATTTATCTTCTAAAGATGTTATGAAAGACTCGTATATGCTACAAAAACAAGATTTATGGTATGCTTGGATTGTCATTTTTTAAAAAGATTTTTTGTAAGTAGGTCCACCTAGGGATGGCCCTAACATCCATACGATCAGTTATCTCTAAAAGTGTCATGTGGCTCATAATATGGTCCATCATCAACGTCGATGTATTGAAAAAAAAAGTTAAGTAATGATCACATGGACTGAGCCATGGATGTTATCATGTTGGATAGTGGTGTCCTTTTGTCATTGGCAAAATCAGTGGCAGAGCTAGGAAGATGTGAGGGTGGGTAGTAAGAATTTTTTTTCTTCTTCAAAGTACCCTTATGCCCCCCCTTGAATAAAATCCTAGCTCTACCGTTGGGCAAAATAATACTCAAAATCCACAGCTAAAAATAAACCATGAAAAACCAAGAAAAAGAAGATGCAAGGTTTAACGGTCATTCTCTCAAAGATGTATGAAAAACCATCGGCCTCAAATGAAATTTTTCTGATGAAGAAATTGTTCAACATGAAGATGACTGATAATGGAAGTGTGGCTACACCTCTCAATGAATTCAACGCGGTAACAGCTCAATTGGAATCCATTGACATCAATTTCAATGATGAAATATTATAAAAAAGAAGACTTTCCGCAACGGTCCCAGTCCGCCGCATAAACCCTTCCGCGCGGACCAACCTTATTATGGTACTTCTATTGTTAAACTTTCGGCGACAGATTAGGAGCGTTGCAGATCCTTAGAAAGTATCCTTTCCATGATGGTGTTCGTTGCTAAAAACTCTACCCACGATGGACCAAGGCCTACACTAAAACCACATTGTCCTTTGTAGCTTATTTAAAAAAATTGCAACACAAAGTGATTAAAAAAAATACAACAAAAACCCAGAAAAACGAAATGAACATGCACTGTAATTTCTTAAAATTAAAAAAACAGTTGAAAGCAAATGTGTTACATTAGATAGCAAAAAGAGAATACAAACAAATATTTGTCAATAGTGAATTTATAGCTACTCTATTTTTTCATCATATGTTCTAAATTTAGAGATAGAGTCAATTGGCCAGTTGCTCTTCTTTATAAACTTTTCCTCTTGAAATTATATTTATGCGCTGTCCCACCACTACCAATTGAAAATTGATTTAAATCTTCAACTTCATCAAAGTCTTCATTGTTACCATCAACTGTAAGCAAGATCACCCCAAAACTAAAAACGTGAGAGATATCTCAATACACTGTGAAGCTAAAGTATAATGGTTTACAAAAAAGGCTAACAAGCATTACATATAGTCAAATAAAAGATCTACAGACAAGTTGAATAGAGTTCAAGAACAAAAAATAGCATTCCATTAGGCAGTTGGGAATCATGAATTACCAGATGCCTATGTTGGATCTTGTGCAACCACTGAAAACACAAGATTCGGACCCATAAGGAAAGCAAATTGTCATAGTGGGTGGTTGAACATTAGATGCTTAAGTGTAGGGAGTAGGGATTGATTGTACATGTCTTAGCGTGACTATACCGGACTGATTGTACATTTGGAAGGGAATCGATAGAAGACAATCTATGATTGGAAATAAAATTTGATGAATGGTTGCAAAGTTATCATGTAAAATAATGACGACCTTCATATATTGCAAGTATTACTAGAATTCATGTATGTGAAAGATATCATGTTTGGTGAATTGGAGCATTTACATATCACAAACAATGCTCACGTGTACATGTGTGTATATTTAGCTAGTGATCTCTCTAGTATAGTGAAGAGAATGCTGGGTGGTGTAAATGAAAATGATATCCCATGCTTAACCGCAAAAAGAGTCGTGCAGTTGAGCCGTGGACCGTTGGCTTCAAGAGATCCATAGTCCATGTGGCAATGACTTCATTAATACTCCAAATAACTATTTTACTCTTTACAGTCGTTGCCACATGGACCATGGATCTCTTGAATCCAAAGGTCCACGGCTCAACCACACAGCTCTTTTTGCAGCTAAGTATGGGATAGCAGGACCCTGGTGTAAATATTCTCAAATATAAGTGTTTCTTTGTGGAGGTAGGGGTCTGCCAAAACCCAAGCTTTCCCTCCAAAAATATGTCAGAATCACCTTTGGATTTTTCATTAGCTATATCCTTTTTTCTTTGACCCTCACGCTGTGTTCGAGAACGCTGTTTCATTTTTGAGGTTCAGTTCCTAGATGATGGAGAAAAAAACAATTCATCATTAACAGACCCACACTTAGTAGGTTGTACATACTACATATTCTATGTAATGGTGTAGTAGTGACAGTACCAGTGACAATATTAATGACAAAAAGAAAACATCAGTCCAAGTCCACACTTCAATGCCTTCGTATGGAGAAGGTTTGGCATAAGTTCAACAATTTCTTTGAGGAATAAGTCCGGGTGAGAGTCCGGGTGAGAGTCTCGCACAATTAGTAAAAATAATGGTTAGATGCTAGCCCGTCAACCTGTACAGTGCCAACGAACAAGTTCATCTAATCGAGGGGCCACCTCTGGGACAGACAATACCCCATCAATATCACCAATCTGCCGATCCCAGCAATCCAATCAGTTGAACAATTGATTTCAGATGGTCCATATATTTATGGGCAACAATGATTAGTCCAACGGGAAGTTAACAGCACGAAGAACTTTGAAGTCTCTAGTCCAACATTGTGCTAGTCCGATTGACTGCATAGGTAGAAGACTAGATTGAAGTGACAACTCCTGCCTATTACAAGTTCTGACTGAAATGGGTGTTTCATTTTCTTAAAGCACTACAACCTCCTATTTAGTATTGTAATGCAGAGAAAGTATCTTGCAAGTATGAAAAGCACACATTCTGGACTTCAATGATCAAAATATGGCTGTGTTGTTACTGCCTAGTTATTGTGCACTAAATCAGAAGAATAAAAACAGATAGGCTCTCCGCATTTCAAACATCTGAGGTGGTTCAGCTACGTTTTGGTGGTGGATATAAGTTGGGCTTACTCATTAAGCACAAAAATGCCCAAAAACACCTAAAATGTAAGGTAATGCATTTTGAAAGTGGGTCATTGTTGAACAAGAAGAAAACAATGAGAGATTTATATATTATTACATAATATGATACTGTTGTTCTGATTCAGTATATATGTGCTCGAGCGGACATTTGGCATGTTGGGGTGTTAAGGATAGCCACATCAAACGTAACATGCCATGTCCAAACACCATATATGCGTCCATTTCAAAGTTACAAACTTGGATAGCTTTACTAAAAAAGTCCAGTTACTTTCGACATCACAATTGAAGAAGCAAATGCATAACTAACAGAAACAAATATTTGTTGGCCAACAACTTTTTTAAGCAATTAGAGTATATAAGAAAAATCTATTATATAGATCATAGACTAGGCAATGACAAACAAACACTTTAACACCAGAAGATACCTTGTTTACAGCATCAACAACAGTACCATGAGTGCCAACTATAATATATTTGAATGTATCATCTGCAGAAAAAACAAAAACATAGTATGAATATTTAGATTTGTTATGAGCTCATTCATGTGTTAAAGATACTTAAAGATAAGTAGAAGTATTACAGTTAGCCATTCATGTGTTAGAAGTTATAACACGTACTTCCCTTGCTGCTCCTTCAGTCATGCAAAGAGAGGGAAGCATCAAAACTACAATCTAAGACTCCCAATGGTACTTCAGTCTAAATACCAATATGACACAGTCTAAATACTTTTGCAATGGCTCTAGCAAAGCATCAAATAAGATTTTTGAAGAACATAGCATTGGAATCAGTAGAAAGCAAATTTGACACAGCTTAAACTCACTTCTTGTAAAATACTAGATGCATCCCTTTCTCTCATTAGATTGTGCCCAGACCTTGACCTTGGACCTTCTCCAAGAATAAAATGAAGGACCCTCGGTCTGATCTACACTAACAATATGTGGCTGGGGATTGTGGAAAGGGCAGATTTACTAGACACTAACCGTCCTACTTCCACAGAGTGTTTTGGCTTTCCATCCCCGTGACCTTTTAGCCACTCTTTGGGTTGTGGAAAGGGCAGAAAATGAAGCATTTTCTATTGACCAATGAACTTACATCTCCCGTCTAAGTTATTTACTTAATAATATAGCATTAGAAAAATATATTATTAACAAGGAGTGCCTTCATATATTTTTACTAACTATATAGAAAAATGCATCACACAATGAAAGTCAACACACTTTGCATCACAAAGAAAGTAATTCACAACTCAGCTTTTCCTATAAATGAATTTACATGCAGAATAGGATAATGTATTTTACCGAGGCCCAACTACAAAAGTCCAGATTCTTTGCTACGTGCTACTTTGGCCGATAGATGCAGAAACCTGCTCTTCCATTATCTTTTCAGCTCTGGGATCCATTTCTGGGGCTAATTTGACAGACTCGGAGAGTCGATCGAGAAGGTTCACTAGTGCAATCACTTCATTCCATTACAACTGTAGCTGAAAAGGTCAACAAGAGAAACTCAATGCAGTTTGGAAAAAAGAATGCTACATTACTATATTAGCAATTGCAAGTATGAGGGTGTTGGCCATCCAAGATTTGTTAGATCAAGAAGCATCATCGTTCTCCTTGTCCAAGTCAAATAAGAAATGAGAAAAGTTTTATCGCATACATGGAAAAAAAAATAGAGTGCTTCAAAACAATAGAGCAGATACAAATATATCCTAATTAGAGAAGCATCAGCGAGTTGTTCAGAATTCATCTGCAAGAGTAAGCACATTAGAAAAGAAATTAGATTAACTTAAGAAGACCAACACATTGAGAAGTAAATCTAGTTTTTCAAGCTGAAAAAGCTTACACTGCAGAATTTTTTATTGAATTTTTGAGAACTTGATTGAGTCTTGGAAGTACTTGATTACGAGCATTACAAATTAGCAACATGCCTTCAACAGATTGCGTGTTAATTTGCATAGCTGAACAAGGATGCCATTCTCATCAACCCTGAGAATAGCAACATAGAAAAGTTTAGTTACCAGAAGCAGGAGAGGAAATAAAAAGAAGATTAAACAGAGTTGACTGAATATAACATTTGAAACCTCATCAAGAATATTAAATCCGTAGCTGGAAATCAGTTCATGTCAGACCTAAACCCTTTCAATATTTACAAACCAGACAGCTCGCGGAGAGATCGGGAAGGATTTTTAAACTTCTTGTCCCTTCTATAAACACATCATCCTCGAGCTCCAAACTGGTATTGAGCTGACAAGAAGTGTTCAAAGACCCAATTCCCTTGAGATCCTCCTCGCATGAGATTGATGGAGGATGTGGAGGTGGAGGAGGCGAATAATCTCGACCAAACAAATCGATATCAACTATTGAGAAATCCTCCTTTGAACCAGAAACAAAACCAATTTGGGAACAAAAACTAGAACTGATGATGAGGAGAATGAATCCCTGAAAAACAAAGAAATAAACAAGTCAGACAGAAGCTCTCGCCATTCACAAAGGCACAAACGCATTACAGCGTAAACTCATTACTGCTGCTGCTTCTTTTTCTTCTTCTAATGACACTTTCTTTGTATACGCTTTATAGATGGTAAATGGTCAAACTCATGAACTGGGTCCATCATTAACAATGACAGACTCACATGCTGCTTTAACTAAGATATACTTGCTGGGGATACGCAGACTTGTCCTTTGTTAACAAAAAGAGCGTAGAAAAGAGTTGGGTTGTAGGGCTTTCTGTTTTTAGACCAGATCGCGGGCTTGTTTTTTATTAAAAAAAAAAAACATCGAAAAGAGTTGGGTTGTAGGCTCTCTCTATTTTTAGATATGATTAATGGTATTTCAATTTATAGAGAGAGGGTGAGTGGGGGTAGGTGTTCTGAAGCTGGAACCCTCTACCTTCATGGTTCTACACAACTAAAAGCATCTTGATTCAACACAAGAAGAAAAAAGGCTCTTTCGGGGCTTCCATATCCATACATTGTCCATTCGGCACAGATGTGAAGAGTCTCGACCATTTGATTAGGGGGACCAATCAGATGATCCTAGCCATCTAAATGTATATTAGATGGTTTAATGACTATTTATTAGATGGTTGGGATCATCAAGAGGGTTTTGGTAAATCCAAGACCTGCCATGACCGACTTAATGGTTTGAATTGGGGACCCATTGCATGTGCTCCAAGTAGATGTTGTTGGTTTGGGAGGAAGTCTGAAGTTCTGTGACACACAAAATTATCAAGTGCAGCCTCATTATAGTAAATCAGAGTCCTGACCTATTTCCTCAATTGTCATTATAGTAAAACCTAGGGATGGTTTACTATTTACTATAATAGTAAACCATCTCTATTACTATGATGAATCAATGATAGACTGAAACCATCTCTGGTTTATCATTGTAGTAACTCAGAGTCCCATCCCTAGGTCCACCTATTTCCTCCATCACTCGACTTTCCTGCTTGAAGGGAATATGACCTTCAGCCATCCACAATTGGATTAATGTTTCCTTTTCAATCCAGCAGTCATTGGGGAACACTGAGCAAAATTGAATGCCTCGCTTCAAATGTGAGGGTAATGCAATACAACAAAACAACTTCATACTCCATAAAACAACATCATCCTCACTATTAATGTTGAAAATCGACCTTTCATGAATCAGCAAAATAAAGAGAATCAAAAGATCAATCACACAGACACAACAAATTTACGTGGTTCGACAGTGTGCCTAAATCCATGTGTGAGAAGAGCTCTTTCACTATCTCTAAAGAATTAGGGTTACAATAGTTTCCTCTCTCTCTCTCTCTCTCAATGTACAAGTGAAAACCCCAACGCCCCTTTAGAGAATATATACAAATCTCTGGTATAAGAAAATATCCAAAGTACCCCCAGTACAAGTAGTACCCAAACACGAACTGTCCAAACTTGTACGGATGCCAAAAAAATCTAAGCCGGGGCTCTGCCCCCAGACCCCCTAGGTAGGGGGTTTACTGTCCCCTTGTAACCCGCCTACCAACTCAACGCAAAGCTGGACCCGCAGCAGTTATGGCTTAATTAACAATATAATCCTTGCAAAATAGTAGTTCCTAAAAAATACAAGACACCTAACCCAACAATTGTTCTGCATAATATCATCAATCAAGACATCTTACCATATTGTCTCTATTTTATTTTGGAGAACATATCTCGAAGCCTCAGCAAAGAAGGCCACTCCATAACTTTTTGTGTAAGATTTCCCTTCCAATGTGTTCCAAATCCAAAAGTACATTTTCACTTCTTGTTCCAAATGCTTCCCTACTAAACAAGGACCAACAACAGTCTTGGGGCAAAGTGTTGTGATAGGTGTCTTGTATTCGATAGGAAGTTTAGTTCTGCAGGGATGTTAGTGTTCATTAAGCCATAGCTTTACGTGGATCTAGCTCAACACTGAGTTGGCTGAGGGTTGCAAGGGAGTAGCGCGCCCCCTGCATGGGGGTTCGGTTGCAGCCACCAGAGCCAATGACTTTTTTTGTACAAATCTATACAGTTGTGTTGGGGTACAACTTGTATTGGGGGTACTTTGTGTATTTCATTTTACCAAAGATTATATATATTCTCTAAAGGGGTGTTGGGGTTTCAATTGTACATCGAGAGAGCGAGAGAGAAAAACTATTGCAACCCTAACTCTTTAGATATAGTGAAAGATCTCCTCACTCGTGGACGTAAGCACACTGTTAAAACACGTAATTTTGTTGTGTCTGTGAGATTGTTCTCTGTAATTTTTGCTGGTTCGTAGAAGGTCAATTTTCAACACAAAGGCTATAAGTGATAAAAGTGGGACGTGACCATCGCTCTTGCGACCTCACTCCAAGTAATTATTAGAATCCTGCTTCCTCTACTGTCCCATATGTGGATCAAATCACTCACTTGGATCCATTTGCGAGGATCCTCACTCTACCCATCATCCAATACTAGCGAAACCTGCTTTCCTGCTTGAAAAAGCTCCATGCATTTTTTTAGGGGTTGGATGCAATCTATCGCGCTAGCAGCATTTATGACTGAATCTGATTCTTCTTCTACAATTGCAATCTTTCCCACGTCGAAACACTCAAACGAAAAACACCCCCAAACGCTCTTATCAAAATGGCTCTTCGCGGTCTCATAGCCGTAGACGAGTTGAGCAAGGGTGGTCTTGCCAAGGCCCACCATGCCAACTATAGAAATAATCAACACTGACGCCTCCTTTTTGTCTAACAATAGCAAGTCTATTATTATTATTACTGTTGGAAATAATTTGTTGAAATTCGAAATTCCAAAAATAATTATTAAAGAAATAATCAAAAGAGAATAAAAGAAGGATATAAAATGTATTATAGGTAAGTAAGTAGTATAAGGATGAACTTATCAGTTTGCATATCGAGGCATGAGCGATGCTTGCTATCCAAAAGGTGATATTCGCCCCTTGTTGTTACTGTAGATGCTAACAAGCTACTGACGTCTAACAACGACCTCCTAGAACTCAACGATCTCGCTCTTTGACTATCTAAAAAACAATGAAGGTTTTGTTGAACTCCTACTAGTGTACTCTAGAAGAAAAAAAAAATGGAAGTTTCTGTTGAACACTGTTTGAGAGAGTTCTTGTCTAACAGAAGGAGAGTTTCTGTGTTCTGTTCTATTTTGTGTTTCAAAAGAACACAAACACAACTTTTACATACAATAAAGGAGTTGTTTGGAAACGGTATAGTGATGATTTGGAAAAGGTGTGGTAACGTTTTACTAATGATTTAAAATTATATAAAAAAGATAAGCAATCCTTTACAACTCATGACTGACAACTGAACCCGGCCCAACATGCATGCGCGTGTGTGTGTTTTATTGGTGGTGCAGAGTTGTGCCCATGGGGCACAAAATTGGGAGACCCAAGGGCTCCAGCCTTTAGGTTCAGCTTTTGCCTATATAACCTCAAAACTTTTGAACTTCCAAGCAATGTGAGACTAAAGTTTCATCAAAATATGCACACACTTACTAATAAATGGCTCTAAAGTTTACCTCCACAATTTCTTTCAATATTTTTATAAAGTTTGCAAAAGTGAATGTCAGGGTTTGTTTTTCAAGGATTTTGTGTTCTGTTGGGATATTTTGTGCTCTAGAGAAGACGACTACGCTTGTTTCTTGTACGCTTTTGTGTTTTTTGTTGGAGGCTTTGCTCCTAGTAGGTCATCTTGATCTATGGTGGCTGCTCTTGTAATCTTTTTGGCTTCCTGCCTTTAATAAGTTCTACACTTGTCGAAAGAAAAAAAAAGTTCAAAAAGCAGCAAACCAATAAACCTAAGGTTCAAAACCTTTAGACTACAAAAATGCTTTTAAGGAAAAAAATATATAAATAACAATTACATCTTTATCTCTCTTCCTACGTCCTACCAAGAATCATCGTTGGTTCCATCTCAGGCCTTAAAACTTGGTCAGTTAATTCACAATCAATGGAAAACGTCTCAAACTGAGTTATTATTCTACGCAATCTATCCTTTATATCCCTGTTCTTGAGGCCAATTCGGACATAATCAAACAATGTTGAAGGTACGGAAACAAGGTTGCAAGAGGTGGTCGTATACCTTGTTTTGGATTAATTGATTTTGAGTAGTGGTGAGAGTTTCGTCGTTGTTGCTGCTGCTGCTGCTTTGAGTTCTTGGAAGGCCTTGTTTGATTTGAGAGGTGAGAAGTTTTGCCCTCCGTTCTTCTACAAGATTCTCCACGTCGTAGGCCAAGTCTGAGAGATTTTGGTACCAAGCAAACACGTCAGATCCCCTATAAAACATCAAGGATTTCGTCTCTGCATCTTATATCGCGGCGTTGATGGTACCTGATCTTGTTCCATTATGGAGAGCGGCTTCTCCTTCGCGAATGGAATTAGTCCAACATCCATGGGTCTTGCCATACTATCCAAACTCTTCTCTTCTCTTCTCTTCTCTTCTGGAGTAGAGTGCGTGGAGAAGCAGGTAGATCATTGGAAGAAAACCAGCCTTTCTTCTTTCTCCTCTTTATAGCCAAGTACACTATTTGGTAAAGTGCAGTCGGAAGCTGTCAACATTTTAGTGAAGGGTCGCGATGTAAGAAGCTGTAGCTCACGCTGGCGTAAGCTAGCATTTTTGTAATTTTGTTACTCACCATTGCCATGTGACCGCATGGATGTTTGGGCTCACTTAGTATGCAACTGTCTGCATGCAAACAGTGTAATCCACCATTGAATGTTCCTTGAAAAATGTGTTTTTAATTTATAATTTTTTTTTTGAGAACATCGAAATAACACATTTTCCAAGGGACATCCAACCGTACTGACACTGTTTGCAAACTGTTGCATACTAGATTTGTCCTGTTTAGCCTACTAGATTTGTCCTGTTTAGCCGAAGGTTTAAAAGGGGCCGTTATAACGGTACAACAGACTAGGGCCTTACCATTTTTTCTGTTACAATGGCCGTTATAACGAATTGTAACACGGAGCAAAAATGAAAAAAATTAGGAAACAACAGAAAATAATGGTGCCAAAATTTAAAATTCAAAATTTGAAATTCAAATTACACAGGCATAAACGAAAAAAATTGGAAAACAACGGGAAATAACAACCCCAAAATTCTAAATTAGAATTTCAAATTTTCAATAAAATTTATAACAAAAATAACGGTCGTTTTTTTCACAATTTTTTCATAAAATAACGGTTGTTATTTTTATTATAACGGCAGTTATTTTATTTCCTGACCGTTATAACAGTTCATAATTTAACGGGTATGTCCGAATCTATTATAACGGCTGTTTTGTTTCTATGGTTAGCTTTCCATCCCATAATACCAGTTGTAGAGCTTTCTAAGTGCTTAGCTAAGAAGGGCCTACCGCATCTCCTTCGTTTGCACTCAGAGAAACCAGAGAACATCACAAGGTTACCGAAAAGGGTCGGGATCAGGAACAACCATTTTTGACAATGGACCGGACCTGAGAAATTTTTTGAAGCAGTGGATTTTTGAAGCAGCAAAGCAGTGGCCAATCACATGACGCCACAACCAGCTGTTGCTTCTAACAAACCTAGAAATATTTTTTGAAAAGCAGGTTGTGGCACCATGTGATTGGCCACTGCTTCGCTGCTTCAAAAAATTTCTCACCGAGCCACAAGCCTAAACAGAAATGGCCCACAGGTTTAGAAATAATTTCTAACCATTTGGAGCCTATTTATTGTCAAAGACAAAGGCTGGAGTTAAGGGGGAAACATAACAAAATGAAACTACCATCTTGTTTCCAAATATCCCCAATTTCTCGTGGGGTAAAACAAATTTGCCCTAAGATTTATATAAGAGTACGCCAAATGGCTCATATCCAAGATTTATTCACTATAATATCAGCCACATGGCACACTCTAAGAAACCACTGGGGCGTGGTTATTTAGCCCATCCCTAAGTGGGCCTATGTACCAAAAATCAACATGATTATCCTTCCAATCTAACAATTGAATATTATGAGTACCCCAAATATTACTTGAATCCATGGGTTTTTTAATCTAATCCAACTGTTAAGAATAAACCCATGAAAAAGATTCTAATCTAACCTTCGAATCAATCTGAGTACCTCAAATAATGCTCCAATGCCAGTTAAAAAAAAAATCAGTCTGATTGGTGATTTCTAGCCATTGGATTAGAGTATCCGAATAATGCTGGACTCCTGTGCCCAAATATCAACTCATGGACTCAAATCCAACAGCTAGAAATCACCAGTTGGTCTATTTTTTTGGTTTGTAGGTCCACCAAAGGGTGGGCAAAATGTTCGTACAAGTAAGTAGTCTCTAAGAGAGTATGATATGTGACACATACAACATTTGGGGGACGCCCTTGAATCACGTAATCGTGTTATAAAATTTTCCCTCTCACTCTCCACAAGTGCATGGCACGTAGAAGATGACAATGAGAGTAAAACTTTGATCACATGGCCTTGTCATCCAGGTCGATGACAGTGTGCAATATGACCCACGTGGAACACTCTTAGAGGATTCTGACTCAATGGATGTTTGACCAATCCCTAGGTGGTCCTACAAACCAAAAATCAGCCCGATTAGTGATTTCTATGCGTTGGATTGGAATTATTTTCATGGGTTGGTTTTAACCGTGGTAATTTGAGCATTATTGACCATTATTTGAGGTAGAAAGATCCAAAGGTTTGAAATCACTAATCAAGCTTATTTTTGGTTTGTAGGTCCACCTAGGGATTGGAAAAACATCCATACAGTTAGAGTCGTCTAAGAGTGTGCCACGTAGCTCATATTGCATGCTGTCATCGACCTTGGTGACAAAACCCTGTCATCAAAGTTTACTCTGACAAATGACATTCGCAAATGGAGCCTTCATTATTACTACACGGGTTATAATAATCAAATAAAATAACATATCAACAGAACATGCATCAACGCACCACAAAGCCTGTTTGTTCTTCACATGAAGAACATATCTTAAAATCCAAATAAAAAACATTATGCCAACTACACCCACTATTCCAAACGCTTTGATGAAGTGAGGAAGCTACAAGGCTCCGGACAAATCTAGTAAGGATACGTTTGCCCGGACAAATCTAGTATGGATACGTTTGCAGACTTCGAAGTATGCAAACATAGTATCCACCATTGGATGTTCATTGAAAAACGTGTTTTTAATTTGTAAAATATTTTTTTTTGAAAACCCCTGCAAACGGTTGCAGACTAGATTTGTCCCAAGGTTCCATATCGAAGTAGCATCACCAGATTAAATGCCTTATGGAGGTTAACAAGTAGGTGGGCGGCTGATTTTTTGTGAGGATGATATCTACGTGAGGAGATCATCATCATCCTCACAAAAAATTCAAATCATTTTGATATTCATAGACTGGTTTAGAAGTTGATAAATTATGAATCGTCAATTTTTACCATGTAACTTGAAAATCACATTTGACGGGGTTAGAAATTTCAGAATTGGATGATTTTTTTTTGGGTGATCTATATGGTGAGGAGATCATCCTCACCAAAAATCAGCCATTGATTCATCTTCTATGTGGGTCTGCCAAAATGGGGGTCCCCCGAGCCTAACCCTTTGTTTTTTAAGAGGTCTAGCCTTCCGTCCTTGTTTTTTGCATTCCTCCTCAATAAATTATTTAAAAAAATAAAAATAAAAATAAAATTGTATATGGACCAAGAGGTCAGTTAGGAATTGCAATCTGATACTATCAGATTAGTTCCGTGTCGATCTTAATTTAATATAATAAGGGACGGGATATTGGTACCCACTTTTTTCACTCAGTAAACCCATCCACCAAAAAAAAAATAGAGAAGAAGAGGAAAAACAGAGGAGGAGAAGAAGAAGAAGAAGAAGAAAAAGAGGATGAGGAGGACACCCCCGCCGTCGGATGTACGTCTCTCTCTCTCTCTCAATTTTGGGCTGCCTTAGCAGCCTCCGAGGTCGAGTGTGGCATTCCACACTCGGCAGCCCAGAATCGAGAGAGAGACGTACCTGAGGTAGTGGTGGTGGCGGCAGCGTCCTCCTCTTCTTCTCTTTCTTTTTTTCAATTTTTTTAATGGGTGTGACGAATGAAAAAGGAGGGAGGGGGATTTTTGGGTTTATTGAGCAAAAACGTGGGTGCCAATATCCCGTCCCTATAATAATGACCCAATCCGATATTATTAAAGAAATACAAATGACATTGTTTACATTTTCTTTGAATGAAATATATTATAGGTCGGGCTTAGGGGACTCCCTTTTTCTGACCCCTCTCGGTGTTTGTGTGCTCGGCCGTGGATTTCAAGAACCCAACGGTGGTTGTCAATGCCGAGTTGGCATCACTTTTCACTTTTTGTCGGCGCTAAAAACCACATGTTGGATTCATGAAATCCACGGCCGGGCATGAACACCGAGAGGGGTAGGAAAAGGGGGTCCTCTGAGCCTGAGCCATATATTATACCAATGAAATGCATGTAGATAAATATTTTACCATTTATGACTTAAGAATTTACAGTTTTTATTTTTTAATCAAATTTAATTGGTTAATTGATGGAATCAACTCAATGTTAAATCGTCTTGATCCGATTTGATAAGTTCCGATAGTTTACCGGATTGGGTCTGGATCTGGAAATTATGATCCGATACAGGTTATTGGACCGGTTATGGATCAACCCTGATCCAATCTGGACCCGATCAAGTGACATTAACAATGGGAATCATAATAGGTTTCCTCAATGGGTTGTTGTGGGCAGACTGAGGCCATAAATGATTGATTAAGACCTATGTGACTATGTCTTTGTAAACATGTTGATTTGGCTTAAACTGCTGGGATCCAACGGTAGCGAAAACTTGATTAAGAATCCCCCATAATCACAACCGTAAAAGTGGTTCAACATGTTATCAGAAATGATCAACCACTCATTAGCAACTTTACGACGACATCGATTTATTTGCTTTGTAGTATGTGGTTGAGAGAAAAGTCAAAAAAAAAAAAAAAACTCTACGTGTACGAATCTCAATGGCTAGTGTCAACAAACTCTTGAGAATGTTTTGCGAGAGGAATCGTTCTTCACGGCACACCTTACAATCGTGCTCAAATGTAATCGCTGGGAAGCAACTTCTTAGGAGTTGCACAGATGCAACCCGCAATAGAGACAAGAAAGTAATACGGGAGTAAAATTGTCACAAGATATTGTGACCGAAGCCGGTCACAACCCATAATACGAGCCACGTGGCACACTATTAGAGGGAACTTACCGTATGGATGTTTGGCAAGTCCCTCGGTGGACCTGCAGACCAAAATCAGTTTGATTAGTGATTTCTAAGTGTTGGATTGAAGTTATTTTCATGGGTTGATTTTAACCGTAGGAATTTGAGCATTATTGTGCTTTATTTGGGTGCAAAAATACAAAGGTTTTAAATCACTAATCAGGCTGATTTTTTGTTTGCAGGTCCAGAGAGGAACTGGCTAAACATCCATACGGTCAGTGCCATCTAATAGTGTGTCACGTAGCTCGTATTATGGGTTGTGACCGGCTTCGGTCACAACATCTTGTGACAGAAGTTTTACTCCCATATTATATTTTGTCTATTGCGGGTTGCATCTGTGCAACTCTTAGAATGTTGCTTGCTAGTGATTACATTTGTACTTGGGGATCTATTACTTTTAACCGTTGGGTATTGCAACTTTATCCTAAACACCCCGTCTCTCTTCCCCTCTCCCTGCAAAACCTTACCTAAAAACCCTCTCCAGGGCCTGAGAATAACAAACACAGAAAGGCCATGGAGAGGCTTATCTACTCTTCTCCTCTCCCCTCTAAAAGCCCTCTAAAAGCCTCCCATTTTTTCCCTCGAATCGTTCGAGTTGAGGCTGGAAAACTCGGATTATCGCCGTTACCACGCGGGGAATTCAGGCGATTTGGTTCGTTTTTCTTCAAGCCTGACTCACCTTCTTCTTCTTCACTCTTCCCTGCAAAGTATCATGTTCGATCTTCTTCTTCCTCTTTGACCGCCGAGTCGCCGAACCGGTCAATACCCAGATTCCCTTTTCTCGGAAAGATTGCTGGAGGAGATTCAGGACAAGAAAAGGTATGCTTTTTATGCTCTTTTTTTTTTTTTTCCAAAAGAAACCTTTATTTTGTTTTGAGATTTCAATCTTATGTGGTTGTTTTTTTTTGTTTTTGTTTTTGTTTGTAATAATCGCTGAATTCCAAAGGAAATGTTAAAGGCGAAACTGACCCTTCTGTTCTGTTGCTTTAAACTCAGTTTAATCACCGGGGTTCTTCTTGTACTCCGTTTTACTGCTTTTTTGGTGTTGTGGTTTTGGCTAATGAGAGATTTGGGTTACTTTTTCAATGTCCACAAATGTGAAAAGTGGGTTATATAAGTACTGCTTAATTTCAATAGGTTTTCTGGCTTAATTTCTGTGAAAATTTAGGTGGGTTTGTGGGATTTATGTTTTCGAAGGCTTAAATATGTATTACCTAATAAATTTAGGTGTAAGGCTGAGATGGATGATTTTTACTGTTTGCTTATTGTTGGGGCATCTAGAACTAGAGGAACAATGAATATTTGAAGGTAAAATTAGATACCAGAACGTGATTGCCGACATCATAAGGAAGCTTATGGTGGATTTCGATCTTCAATGTCATGGATTTTCACAGTTTTGGAAGGTTGTTTTGTATAGTTGGAAGTTAGGGAAACAATCTCACCTATGTGGCACAATGCAGCTGATTGATCTGGTTGGATAGTGCTAAATTTTGATTGTAGTTCTATTGGTAGTTTGAGTTGACTAGAATTGTGGGGTCTTCCAGAGATGAACATTGTGAAGTGTTTTGGAGGTCTTCCATGTTTGACCACTGAGCCAATCACAGGAGAAAATATCAATAACAGTTGAGGACAAGGCCTTAGGGAAACTCTGTACAAGGTTATTCACACATATAGGATGATGATAAACACAATTTTAATTCTTATATATTTATCAAAATAAATTTAATTCTTATATTTTGTCCTTTTTAAAAATGTTATAATGCACTTCTGTTACACTATCTCAAGCTCAAATACAACATCTAGGACACTAGGACATTGTTGTGTTGTCTCTCGTTCTTTTGAACTTACACTCTTGTGGCTTTTTTCAAGATATGCTGCTGAATAAAGCCCATCCTTTATTGGGTGTGTGCTTTTAGGCATTAAGCTATGTGGCCAGGATGTTCACGGTTTAGTGCATATGTTGAATGTTCTTTGAAATATGTGTATAGCCGGGATTGTGCTAGTGCTGTATAGGTGCGTGGATATATAGCAATGTCGTATATACATTTTCAATGGTTTCACAAATGTATTCTATGTAACTTAGACATGGACACATTTCAATGTCAGACATGGTTACAAAGTGTCGAACACATTGATCCCCAGCAATTGATATGCAGATACGTTGCACAATTTATTTCATATGTTATGAGATAAATTCTAAGATGTTTTTGTTTGCTAGGTATAAAACATGTATCTTTGTTATTGATAAAAAAAATAATAATAATGTTTTTAGGCAAGCTGTTATCCACGAAAATCATCCACAAAAGTGTATAAATAAAAGCTGATCAAATATATTTGATAATTTAAGATTTGTTTAAATAAGAGTGTTGGTGTGTGTTTGACACGTGAGTACTGAATGGGTACCCAACACAATCAAATTTTTAGAAAATGGGTGGTGTCCTTGTTACATAGGTTATATTTGTGAATTGGTAGTCTTATGACCCGTTGACCATTTAATTGGTTGTGCTTGTTGTTAGTCAAACTCCTAATAACATTTAATATGGCTTCTCAAACATTAAGGGAGGCCTCCTGATGGAGGTTAAGAAGACAGGAGTACTAAAATCCAAAAATCTTTAGGTGACATCAAATGCTCCGCATCACCTCCAGTGTCAATAGACATCACAATACAGCAGGTCATATCCTATTGTGAAATGTGTGACTGCATCACTCTTTGTTTAATATCATTCAATGCTGGGTTATGGACCAAATGCTTGGATCGAGACTTAGTTTTTAAATGTAAAGAAAGAGAACTTGTATTTGTAGGGTGTTGGAATCTGATGTGCCGGGCAATAGTAATTTTCCTTTCTGAAGAACTCTCTCTAGGTAGCTTCCCAAATGTGGTTTTAATAATTAGCCTATCCTTTCATTTTGTATCAAAGCTGAGTATTCATGTAAAACTTTAATCCTCATTCTTGAGCAAATCTAAAGCATATTCATGCTGTGTCCTATGACTCCTATCAACCTCATTTTTGCAAAAGAAAAAACTGTCAACAAATTTTGAGTTTTACAATCTCTTCAATGGTTCTATTCCACAGTGCCACTTTTCCCTTTTTATCTCTTGGTGGTCTTACCATCCCACATATTTGTGCAAATGTTTCTATCTAAAGGTTTGACATGGTGAATTGACCAAGCGGAACATGCTAGTTTTATGATTTCGACAAGGTGATTAGAAACAAAAAGCACAGATAGACAAAAATAAAAAAAAGGAGGAAGAGGCGTATTAGGAGGAGAGGAAGGTATTCATTTTTTTTCAGTAAGACAAGAAGAGGAGAAGGAGACAAAATTATTTGGACCATGCTTCCCAGAAAAGAAAGAATAAACTGGGCACCAGAATGTGTTTGATAGTATCAAGTTAAACTTGATGAGAGGACATATATCTTAAGGGGGATCTCCATTTTTTGTGCCATTTTTTAAGCTAATTGGTATGGGAGCATTGAATTCAAGGTATCAAAGGAAGTGGTAGCATTCTCCCGAAAGAAGACGACAAGAGGAAACTTAACTCAATTTTGATGAGTGTTCTTGGAAATCGCTGGCCGGGTCATGGTGGGGAGCATATTTAGAGATAATGAAAGTTGCTACAGCTTTTTAGGTGTTTTAAGATTAAAGATTCAAAAGAAGCAGAGGCAAGGGCATTGTTAGAGGGCCTAATAATTTCGGGATCCTTTTTTTTTGATAATTGTAAAATTTATTGAAAAGAAGATTTCTGGATCCTTTTGTTCATCCTTACTAGTGGTGGAGGGTGATTAAAGTAAAGTGATTGGTTGGATTATGAAAGTTGATTGGTCCATGGAGATTAGCCAGTATTCTTGATCATATTAGTCAGTATTCTTGACTAAACTCTTTGTGGTCCATTTAGTCCAGTGTCAAGTATGGGTTTAAAACTTTATGCTAAGAGTTTCTTTATGCTTTATACACCATTTTAATTAATGTTATAAGTTTTCATTGTCCTACAACTTGTCAAAACATAGAACCTGTTTGTATTGCCATTTTTGCACTGCAAAAAGATATTTTTAAAGCATTTTGTGCTAAACTAACCTTTTTTTGGCCTCAAATTGGAAATCCAGACGTATGCTTCCTGCATGCAGATATTCACACTGAAAATTGAAGTACCTGGGTAACATAGAGGCCTTGTGTTTTATCCTTCACAATTTTAGATGCAAGCAATGTTTCAAAATATGGACAGAGCCGGATGGTTGAACTTTTCAGACTGTCAATCAGGCATCTTAACGGGTTGGATGAATACTCTAACCAGAGTTTACTCGAATACCCGACTGGTTCAACCATTGACCCATGTGGTCCTACAAGTTCGTGCAAACGGACCAGGTCCAAGTAATCCCAATATTGTTCTGGCCATTTGATCCTTTTTTTTTTTAATTTTAAATATCTCAAAGTGGAAAAAATTCTAACCTCTCCCCCAAAATGTGACCAGTCCAATGATTCTATCTTGTGGAATAATTGGTTGGTTTCAAAACCTTGGTTGCAAGTTAAACTTAAATTAAAGTCTTGTGAATTTAAGGTGTCACTCAATGTAATGCAGGGCCATTTTCACACCAGGCTTGAGTGGGGCAGCCTGTGTACATGGGGCACACTCGGGGTGGGATGGCCAGTGTGAAATGGGACCCACGAAGAAGGGTTTGGCCGAGGGCGTGGATTTGGGCTATGAGATAAAGGAATTTAGGCTCACGCGGATCAATCGCGACTTTTGGGAGTATTGGTTAGGTGTCCTGCATCACATAGGATCTTAAAATCCTATGGACTAGGATTCAAATCGTTTCATTGTAAGATTCACAATTTTTTGTTTTGTGTAAACACAATTTTTTGTTTATGAGTTAAAAAACTATGGAATAAAATTTTAAAAATAAAAAAGAATATATAATATGCCTAATTACTTCATAAACCATCATAAGATGACAGTTTTGTACAAACATTTATAAATTATGACAAAACATTTTACCTAGCAATCTTTATATAAACCGCATACATGTTCATCGAACCGAGTTTCCATCTTTCATCAATAGTCTCAATTTCTCGATATTTCAAATTGCTTGCATGGGCATGCATTCTTGTCATCCGTGATAGGAGTTCTTGGTGAAGGGGTTTATGGACTTTTTATTAATCTTTGAGGACTCTTTTAAGTTGAAATGTTAAGAATATAATAAAAATTTTTAAAAATTAAAAAATAGCCCATGGTTGATGGTGGAACTATGTTAAAATGACTTTATGCTTGTGTCAAAATACATAATAATTTTTTTTTATCATTTGTTTAATTATTAAAAATACCAATTGTCCTTTTTTGTAGTATTTAACGTTTAGGAAAAACCAAAAGTACAAACATGGGAATAATTGTTTTTACCTAAAATTGTACCCCATTCATTCACGTCGTGAATCATAAGATTCACATAGAAAATCGTAGAAATTTTTTATTAAGGGATTCAGACATAAGATTCAAATCGTGTGGGTTAAATTTGATTTGAGGGGTAGGATTCAAATAGTTAATTATAGGATTTTAATAACGCTTGTGCCACTTTTTGTTTTTATGGTCATGAATGAGTTAGAATGTATGTTACCCGGGAACGGTGAGGGGACATCATTGGTATGGCATTTTTCACTTAAAGTGAAGCGTCAGACATGGGTACAACTCCCATTTTGAAGTGTCCAGGTAACATAGGTTAGAATTTAGTCCACTATTTCTAATTCTTTTCTGAATGCTTTCTTTTTCTGACATTTATATTTTGCATTATGTTTATAATTTTAATTTCCCTCATATTCTCCTAGAAAATAGAAATCGTTAAATGCTAGAAAGCATACAAAATCTCTTGACAGATTCTAGAGAATAAGAACTGGGATGAGTCAACACAAGCTTTTCGACACATAAAATGACATGGTCGTGGGGCCCACATGGAGATGAGTTAAAGGCTGATTTTTTATGAGGATAATCTCTTCACCATTGAGATCATCCTCACAAAAATCAGCCCCTTTCCGAAACTTCTAACCTTATCAAATGTGGAGTTAAAGTTAATGGTAAAATGGGCGGTTCAGAATTTCTCACCTTATATTACGCATCCATTTTTTACCTCCACTTCTTACATCTGCTGGTGGAGCGCACTTGGAGATGATGTTGGACAATCCAACCGTATGTTGAATTGTCCTCATCACGACGATCGTCATCACAAAAATTGTCCGTTCTAACACTAACCCTATAAAAAGTTGACCTAATATAATGATTTATTTGGTGATCTTCCAAATTCAAGTAAACTTTACTTGAGGTTAGGAATGTCAGAATAGGCTGATTATTTGTGAGGATGGTCTCCATGGCATGGACAACTCATAGTGCTGTTGGATTGTCCAACATGATCTCTGTGGGTCCCATTGTCGGATGTACACACACACACACACAAAATGGTATTTCTTATGGACCCCACATAGAGATGTGTTAAGAGCTGGTTTTTATTTTTGCGAGGATGAGGATGATCTCCTCACCATGGAAATCATGCTCTCATAAAATATGAGCTCATTCTGAAACTTCTAATCTTATTGGATGTGTATCTAAAATTTACATCGAAATGGACAGTTTGTATTTTTTCAACTTTTAACCCATTTTTCATAGGGCTAGAAATGAAATGAGCTGATTTTTTGCGAGTATGCTCTCCAAGGCGAGGAGATCATCCTCACAAAAAATCAGCCCTTAACTCATATCTCCATTTGGGTTTCACAAGAAGTGTTATTTTGCGTCATTTTTTGGCGTGTAAAAATAGTGGGAATTATATATGGGGTTGGGATAAAAGCATGAGCCATTTGTCCTTTCACGAGCATGTGTCCTTTTATGCGTCACAAAAGCATGTGCCATTTTATCCTAAGCCACACACACACATACACATACACGTCATTGTGGGGCCCACATGGAGACGAGCTAAGGGATGGATTTTGGTGAGGGTGGTCACCTTGCGTAAAATCAGCCATTGAAACTTTTAACCTATGTAACAATGACGCGGCACTTTTATGCTTTTTAACCGTGTCGGATATTGACACGGATATGTGTGTCGACATATCCCGACACACTTCCGAGCACATACGGCCATGTCACCTTTTATTTTGGTATTTTTTAATACAAAACTGATTTCTAAAAGAGGGTTGGTGTGTTCGATACTCCATACAATACATTTTTTTTAAGTTGTTTAACATAACTATAGTTGTTTGATAGTTTTCCTTGGATAGGTTTATATTTTATAGAAATGTTTTCTTTTACTTTCCATATATTTCTTTCCTTGTTTTTATTTTAAAAACTTCTAGTTTAAATGTAGCTAAAATAGTATATTCTAAAACAAATGTACGGACGTGTTCACGTATTGGGCTTCTTAAAGGTGCCATGTCAGACACCTCGTATCTGTGTTGAACACGGAACCCTATGAAAAAAGCACTTAAAGTTAACGGTGAAGTGGACGGTCCAAAATTTTCAACTTGTAATTAAATATTCATAGTGCTAGAAATATCAAAATGGGCTGATTTTTGGGAGGATCTCCATGGTGAGGAGATTATTCTCATCGAAATCTAGTCCTTGACATAGGCGTGTCAAAACAACTTGACCCTATAGGGGGGAAAATGACAGTTTTTTGGCACATAAAATAAGACACGGTCATAGGGCCTATATGAAGGTGAATTAAGGGCTGATTTTTGGGGAGTCATCCTCACCATGGAGATCATAAAAAATCAGCCCATTCTGACATTCGAAGTATTATAACAAGTGGATTACAAGTTGGAGAATTCCGGATCGTCCATTTCACTGTTAACATTAAGTGCACATTTGATAAGGCTTGAAGTTTCATAAAGGACTTTTTTTGAGGATGATATCTATGGTGAGGAGATTATCTTCACCAAAAAGCAGCCCTTAAATCATCTCCATGTGGGCCCCACAACTGTATCACAGAACCAGGAGATCATCAGAAGGTTATTTTGACACGCCTTTGTGGGCCCACATGGAGATGACTTAAGGGCTGATTTTTGGTGAGGATGATCTCTTCTCCAAAAAATAATCCTCACAAAAAATCAGCTCATTCCAACATTTCTAGCCCTATTGAAAATGGTTTACAAGTTGAAATTTTTTGGATCATCCATTTCACCCTTTACTTTAAGTGCAGTTTTGATAGGGTTAGAAGTTTCATAATTGGCTGATTTTTTGTGAGTATGATCTCCATGGTGAGAAGATCATCCTCCAAAAAGTGGATTACAAGTTAAAAATTCTGGACTGTCCATTTCACCATTAACTTTAAGTGCACTTTTGAAAGGGTTGGAAATTTTGGAATGGCCTGATTTTTTTGTGAAGATGATCAGGATGAGAAGATCATCCCCACCTAAAATCAGCCCAATCAGCCCTAACTTGTTTCCATGTGTGCCCCACGAAAGTGTCAAATGTCGTGTGAAATTACCTGACCCATTAATATAACATGACACGGTTGTAGGGCCCTCATGGAGATTAATTAAGAGCAGATTTTTGGTGAGATTATCCTCAGTAAAACTCGGCCAATTCTGAAATTTGTAGCCTTATGAAAACTGAATTGCAGTTTGAAAAATTCTGGACTCTCCATTTTCCCCGCAACTTTTAAGTTCACATTTGATGGATTGAAAAGATTCTGCTCACTTGAATGGGAGCACTTGTGCTGTTTAACTTTCCAAAACATTACTATCACAATGGAACATATTGCTGGCTCGCTTCTATTTACAACCCATGCACATTTGCACAGGGAATTTCTTTACTGTAGTCAACACAGCTTTCCTCTAGCTAATGAAGTATTGAAATGTACCTATATAATTAATGCTGACATAACTTCCACATTCTGAAAATGTTTCAGGCTGTTACTGCTGGGGCAGTTATATTACTGTCAGCCTTAATCCTGATCTTTATCCACCCAGTTCTTGCTCCTCCAGCCTATGCTACACTTCAATCTGCTACCAAATCTGCTGCTGTAGGGGGAAGGCTTGTTCGGACTGAGTTGCTGAGTAGTGCTTGGACCGGGTTCTTTGCTGGTTGTTTACACACATTATCAGGGCCTGACCATCTTGCTGCCTTGGCCCCCCTCTCAATTGGCCGTACCCGGTTGGAGAGTGCTGCAGTTGGAGCCCTCTGGGGCTGTGGCCATGATGCAGGCCAAGTGATCTTCGGATTGCTGTTTCTATTACTCAAAGACCGTCTCCACATTGAGGTCATCCGCACGTGGGGTACAAGAGTAGTGGGCTTGACCCTGCTCGTTATAGGTGCAATGGGAATTAAGGAGGCGTCAGAAGTCCATGCCCCTTGTGTTGCCCTAGAGAATGGGGAGTGCGATGTAAGTGTCCTTGAATCTCTTGAAACCCCCATGGTTGGGAAGAAGAAGAAGATTGGGTTTGCAACTTTTGCTACTGGCATCATCCATGGTCTGCAACCTGATGCTCTGATGATGGTGTTGCCTGCACTTGCTCTGCCTTCACGAGTGGCAGGGGCCGCCTTTTTAGGTATGTTCTTGGTCGGGACAGTGTTTGCCATGGGAAGTTATACTGTTTTCATAGGTTCATGTAGTCAGGCATTGAAAGAAAGAGTTCCTAGGATAACTGAGAAACTGACCTGGGCTTCCTCCCTTGTAGCTATTGCTCTCGGATTCGCCATTCTGATTAGCCAGTTCTTTGGGTTTAGCCTGTATTGATCGTTCTGACCGTTTTTAGATTATCCATTTTTTCGGTTTCCTCGTAGGCTTAGAAAAAGAACCTCAGTAAAAGGAGTAATGGATCTTTTACAGCAATTATTTGTTTCTGCATCCCGCTTGGCTCGACAAGAATCTTCCTTCATTTTATCTTCTGTGCTCATCAAAGTCGTAGGTTTGATATAGAAGGGGGACACTTTCTTCAGCGTATGATGCCTCTGGGGACCTCTTTGTTACCCTGTTTATGGTAGAGTTTTAATGGTTTTGCAGATTTTCTTGTATTCATTTTCGTAAAATACTTAAATGGTTCCAATTTACAAACACTTGATATCTGTTCCTTGGGCAAATTTTACCCATATCTTTCCTTTAATTTTATTTCTCTCGTGGTATCTGTGTGTTTCATTCATATTTCTTGTAGCACCTTTTACTCTTTTAGAATGAAGAGTTTAAAATGTTTATTTTAGATTTTTAATCTCATTTTCATGGAAGCTTGAGATTTGATATAACAATTCCATACATGCTGAACATGGCACGCCGGCTTTACTCATGAGGGTCAGGTCTGAGATGCCGAGAAACTTTGATGACAGCGGGCTGTCACTGAAGCCGCTGACCACCAACGAGTTCTTGGTGACCCTGAATTTAAAACTGGTCAGGTATGGATTCAACTAAGTCCCCTTCCCCACAGAAGGGGAAGGGGACGACTTTGCTGACAGCCTACTGTCATCAAAGTTTTACTCCTATTTTGCTGGTTTGGTTCCTTAAAATAGTACCCTGAATTCAAGCCACCTTCCCCACAGGTCTGGGTTGTTTTTTAATCTGTTTTTAGTTAATTAGATTGGGTCCTATTATTAGGGTTTGGGTATTGGATCCGATAGATTTGTCACTGTAAATGTTTTGTAGTGGATCTGACCCATATTTGCATTTATTGATCAGACATGGAAGTCGCATATAAATTATAATCATGGTTCGGACTTGGATGTCCCTCATTCCCACGTGGTACATTCGTTTGGGCCCACTGTGGTACATTCTCTCAGGCCCACTGATGAAATCTTCGGCTCACAATTTTGTGGTCCTACCGACTCCTACGCACCAAAAATCAATGTAGTTGGTGTTTTCTAGCTGTTCGATTAGAGGTATTTTTATCATGGGCTTGGATCACTCCATAGGCCTGTTAATGAAGCCCGGTGCAAAAGTGCTTGAATCCAATTGCTTGAAATCACCAATCACACTGATTTTTCGTTTGTAGATCGACTAAGGTGTGGGGCAAACCTTCACGGGCAAGTGGGCCCGAAAGTGTAATACGTGGCAATTAGAGGGACTCCTGTATCATAGAACAGTTCTTGGTATGGTGTTTCTGGGTTCTGAACCTTGTTTGATCACCAGAGTGCTCTAGTGACCCAACATAGCTCATTTTTTCGGCTCACTAACTGCATGGATGTTTAGCCCACCCCTTGGTGGATATACATACCAAGTATCAGTCTGGTTGGTTTTCTCTAGCCATAGATTTTAACACTTTTTTAGGATTGATTCTAGCCGTTGGATTAAGCATGTTTTTTGCATAATTTTTTTTTGTTTTTGATTCAGTGGCTAGAAATTTTCAATCAAACTGATTTTTGGTATCTAAATCCACTATGGGGTGGGCTAAACATCTATCTTTTCAGTGGGCCCAAAAGGAAAAGTGCCATGTAGGGCCACTAGCAGTGGTTCAAGGGTGGGCAATCAATCGACAACGTCAATAACACCTGATGACCTATGGACCATAGTATGGGACATGCGGCGCACTCTTAGAGACCATGACTGTATGGATGTTTGGCCTATCCCTAGTTGGATCCAGAGACTAAAAACCAGCGTAATTAGTGATTTCTAACCGTTGAATTTGACTCTTTTCATGAGAATATTTTTAACCGTTCGATTCAAACATAATTTGGGGTACTTAGATCTAAAGGTTAGAAAACACTAACGAGGCTCATTTTTGGTTTATAGGTCCACCTAGGGATGTGCCAAACATCCATGCGGTCAGCGGTCTCTGAGAGTGCAAATACTGTAAAGATGGGCCAAACATTGAAGTTGAAGGTTGGCAAGGTAAGAGTGTTTCACTGGCTCAAACTGTAGACCACATATGGATGTGCAAAAATTCAAAGTTGAGGGTGGCCAACTGCCCACCCTCGCCCCCCTGGCTCCGCCACTGGCCACGAGGGCTCCCTCCTTCGCAACTAACATTTTGCATAAGAATTGAGATCCGTGTCACGCAAAATCTGCTGATTTGTCACGTATCTTATTAAACAGTTGTTTTCATCTTTTCTGATTTTTGTTCGGTGTGTGGCAAATGAACAGACTTGGTGTAGACTTCGTTATCCAACGCCAGGTGTACATTATCTCATCTCTTTGCATTAATAATGATCCAAATGGTCTTTTCTAAGAAAAATACATTTTCAGGAAAGTCAGTTTTTAATATAAATTATTTTTTGAAAAAATGATGATCCAAACGGGCCCTTGTTTGGATTTTTCCATTTGATTTTAATTGTCCCTTTTTTTTTCGTTTAAAAGAAAAAACTTACACTTTCTACTTGGAGACACGGTTTAAGAAGGGAGGACTTTTTAACGGTGTAATGGACTGGGGGCATTACCGTTAAAACGGATTGAGGGCAAAAACAGAAAAAACGGAATTTAACAGAAGTTATCGAAAAAAACGGAAAAAAATGGTGCTGAAATTCAAATTTTGAAATTGAAAATTAAAAAAAAAAAGGATTTTAACGGAATTAAACGGACATTTTTTTCACAAAATTTTCTAGAATTTAACGGCTGTTAAAATATTTCGAAGTGTAACGAAAGACTTAGAGAACAAGCTCGCAGGCTCCGAGGTTCTCCATCCTCCTTAGGTTGTAAGAGGAAGCGGAGCAAGTCAAGCCCCGCTGGACCCCTGCTGCCCCCTCCATCATCAATAGTAAAAGCAAGCAATAAAGAGCTTTGTAACTGTCTTACCTGCCTTTGAAAGACAGACTATCGACTAAGTCCCGCTATGCCTAACCAAAGGGAAAGAAGGCATAGAGTAAGGGACTAGCAAGTATCCTATTCTATCCCCACGAGAAGGTAGGGGGGTAACAGTCCATGCAACTAAGAGCCTCCCGTCCGGCCGGCTTACTGTAGGGAGCTGCTAAGAACCGCTTTCCGGTACCTACGGCTTGGAGCCTCCAGGTACCTCCAATTCCGGTTCTGGTAAGTGATATCTGCTGCTCTTGCTCTTGTGTTTGTTTAAACACTATTTTTTTAAACCATGCTCGGAGACATGTATTGAATGCACAATCACAAACACAAAAGGCAGAACGTTGCGACACAAAAGGCAGAACGTGGCGACATGTTACTGAAAAACGAGTAAAACTTTGATGACATGCAGGGCCCTGTCATCAAGGCCGTCATCCTGTCATCAAGGCCGATGACGGGGCTCAATATGAGCCATGTGGCACACTCTTAGAGGACTCTGACCGTATTGATGTTTTTCCAATCCCTAAATGGACCTATAAACTAAAAATCAGCTCTATTAGTGATTTCAAACCTTTGGATCTTTGTACCTCAAATAATGGTCAATAATGCTCAAATTCCCAAGGTTAAAATCAACCTATGAAAATAATTCAAATCAAACGCCTATAAATCACTAATCAGACTGATTTTTGGTTTGTGGTTAGGATCATCCAACCAGATTGATTTTTGGGTTAGGTCATCTCTTCGCCGGTGTCACCAATAAGATGGATAATGCTTCAGATGGATTAGAATACGACCCCAGAAGAAGGAAAAAAAAAAAAAACACCCACCAAAGTACATGAGATTGAAACTGCGGAATGCATGATCTTAATCAGATGGGAGACGAGGGGAGGAAAATATATTTATGGGATTGAAACTAGGGAGATTAAACCCAAATGAACATACCATTTTTGTTGGTGGACGAGTTGACCATAGTGAACCATCTGATCTTGATCAAACAAGGAACAGGAAGCATACCAAATTAGCACGGAGAGTCACCGCATAAGAAGCTGTTGACGAACTTGTTCAATAAAGGACCGATGAGGGTCTCGTAGGCTTTCTCCGTGGGGTGATAACTGTCCCAAAATACATACTTGGAGACGTCTTGACACGAATGTGGAATCAGGTTACACAGTATCACTACCTCCAACTTCCCCGTCCCACAACACCCATCAGTCACCACTTCAAATCCTGACCAACGATCAAAAAAATAGATCCAGGGCTATCACATTATATCTTAACATTTGCAGGAACAAAAGCGAAAGGCATGTTAATGGACCGGTTTTGGGTTGGACCAGTTTTTTTAAAGAACTTCGAGGCTGAATAAAAGAACTAGAGTTCTGCCAATGCTGGGCCCACTAGGCCAACTCCGACGGACAGCCTTATTCCTGTCAATGGATCGGACCAGGTTAGATCCAGAACAGATCCAATACCTCATCGGATCACAACTCCCAATCAAGACCCGACAAGTAATCAGATCACGTCAAGTGTATATAACTATATATATAACGGTGACGGTGACGATGAGATGATAATTAGGAAGAGGAGAAGTGCAGAATTACCATAACTATGGGGATTTTTTATGAGATCAAGTAGGGGATTGTAGATGTCAATGTAAACAGCCCGTGTATGTGGAAGCTTGGTATTAAGACGGTCAAGCTCGGAGGAGAGCTTGGAGTTAAATAGCTTTGCCGCTTTGTTGTGTTTCTCGGAACATTGTCTCTCTATCCCTCCCGCCAGGGTTCTCTGTGATGGAACGCATCCTATTGGAGGAGCGCTAAATACACCAATCCTTCGTGCCCCCAATCCGTATAGTTCCTACCAAAAAACCATTCAGCTATGAGAAAATTAAAGAGAAGGCAAAATTTCGTCCACGTGTAAGGTTGGAACGATCAGATATGATGCTAAATATAGCAATAAGAGTATAATGCTATGTTTCCCTTGCTCTACATAAGGGCCCCATTTAGGTTGGTTTGGAGAATCGGGACTCTCTAATCAACATCCGATCCGATCTAATTCGATAAAAAAAAATTAGGTCCGGAACCTTATTTTTCGTTAACAGATCGATACTGGATTACGGATTGTCGATCCAAAACTGATCTGAAAACTCCAGTGCGCTCGCTCCTGTGCACTCCGGCCAGAACATGACGGAACGGAACCTATAAGAGTACTACGAAGCACTTGTGAGATAAAGGAGATTTTCATTACAGGCTTTGTAAATTTGAACCCCGATTGGAAGTGACTTTCCAAGGCTAGAAGGCGGTAGGTGAAAAGAAAAGATATGAATTGGGTTCAAGCCGATACTCTTATTGATTGATCGACTTCGATCTCCATAGTTGTGTTAAAGCAGGAAGTGCTTCTTGGGCGTAAAAAAAAGGCGAAACCATATATATATGGGTCAGGATCAGGGGACAACATTTTCATACAACACTTTTGACAACAATTTTGGCGTACCCACATGGAGATGAATCTTTTTTTTAACCCTATCAAGTGTGGTTTTCAAGTTAACCCTATCTTTAGAACATTCTTATATATATATAGGCTCAGGGGAACCCCTTTTTGTGAACCCTCTTGGGAGTTGTGTGCTTGGCCAGTGGCGGTTGGCCCACCCCCCCTCAACTTTTGAAAATTTTGTAAATTTTTTATGACTACCTAAACCACCATCATCAGATGGTTTGCTCCCTTGATTTTACCTATTTTTGCGATTTTGCCCCCCTTGAAGAATATCTTGACTCCGCCATGGATTTCGAGAATCCAACGGTGGTTGGTAGCACTGAGCTGGCATCAACTTTTTTCACTTTTTGCCAATGATCAACCATTGGATTCTTGAAATCCACAGCTGAGCACACGGGGTCACAAAAAGGATGTCTTCGGAACCTGAGCCATATTTAAATGCTTAAAAGGTATTTAAATATATGCCTAAAGGATCTTTCGGATCAAATTTTATTGGATCGATTTTGGAACTGAATTTTATTGATCCGATCGATCAATTGGATTTCTTATCGGATCAGTACCAGATCAATACCAATCCGACTTGAACCCGATCCATTACCCGCCCTAGACTAGAAGACATGTATATGTTTTGAATTGTAAGTTTTTTTGATAAAAATGTTTTAAAGGAAAAGGTGCCAGCTTGCTCAATTGGTAAAGTTTGTGGGTGCTGATACCATAGACCTGGGTTCAAAACCCCCTTTCATCGAGTTATTGATCTCTTAAAAAAAGGCCTATCTATTAAAAAAAAAACGTCTTAAACTACCGTACACATTGAATTGTACGGATATACTATGTTTTTTCTCTAAAACCGATTAAAACAGGTATTTCTAATTTTTTTTAATAAAACTTTCCAATAGTACTTCAAATTTGACATGTGTGGGAAAAAGCCCATTGACACATTCTTAGAGATTATTAATAACCTAACTTTTTTTTAATTTTATCAGGGCGATCTCCAATATCAGTTGAAAATCTGCCTGATTGGTGATTTTTAGCCATTGGATCTTTGTACCCACCCCAAAATAATGATCCAATTTCATTGTTGAAAATCACCCATGAAAAAGACTAAAATCTGAAGGATAGAAAGCATTAAGCATGCCAATGTTTGGTCTATATGTCCACCTAGGGATGGGCGTAACAGCCATTCGATCAATGGTCTTTAAGAGTTTTCCGTGTGAGAAAATTTTGATCTAGGAGATATTTTTAGTGTCCCCACTGCACCTAAAAATAGACTCTACACACACACGAATTTTTGGTGCTAAACTCTTTATACTAAATCATATTATACATGAATTATTCTCGAATTGTTCTTTTTTTTTTTTTTTTTTTTGATTTTGAAACAGATTAAATTCTTAGGGGGGGCGGGACACCCTTTTTGGCGTGTCCACGTAGAAGATGAATCAATGGCTGATTTTTGGTGAGGAGATCATCCCCGTAAAAATTCAAATCATAAACTGGTTTAGAAGTTGAGGAATTATGGACGGTCTACTACTTTTACTGTGTAACTTGAAAACCACATTTGATAGGGCTAGAAATTTCAGAATGGGCTGATTTTTTGTTGGGGTGATTTATATGGTGAGGAGATCATCTCACAAAAAATCAGCCATATCTTCTACGTGGGTACGCCAAAATGGGTGTCAACAATGGGGGTCCCCCGATCCCGACCCTTTTAAAAAAAGTAAAAGAAGGGACAGATTCCCTGGGTAGCCTGCAACTCTCCGTCAAAGTTTTCGATAAGTGCTCTACAGCAAAGCTTGCATGTATTCCCGTGAGTCAAACTTCTATCACACGAAATTGTAAATCACATAATCACAAGCCAATGAGTTCTCGGCACGTACACAAGTGCTTTGCAACGTACCCATGTGCAATTGCTAGAACTCATTGGCTCTGTTCGTGTGATTTGCAATCCGATTGTGACACAAGTTTTTATTCCCGTCGTTCTCCAGCAAAGTAAAAGATGGGACAGATTCCCTAAGTGCTCTACAGCCAAGTTTTCTTAAAAAGTTTTGATGTCATGAAGCGACATCTAATTTTTTCTTTTCGATCCGCTACTGTGAATATGACAACAGACATTATTCATGAAAATAAAATTTACCTGAACGAAACTGGAAGCCCCTTCGAGCATGAGATCGGTATATGCAGGGACATCATAGTTCAGTCTCCTTAAAGGAGTAGGAAAATACGTATTTGAAATGTCGTCACTTCCTGCTACCACTAGATATACACTTTCCGATATAATACTCGCAGTTTTTTCTTCTCCGGCGATCGCCTTCAATTTCCTTATGTACTCTTTGAACAACTCTAATTGATCTGATAACCCTAATACAGACTGATAATTTAAAAGAATAAAATTAGAATTTCATCAGAAGGAAAAAAGAATTTGGAAAATAAAAAAATCTTCATAAAGAAACTAATTATATATCATAAGAAAAACAAAAAAATGTACCGCTAGTTTAGCAGTGAGCGGATCGTATCCTGCAGCGCCGGAGGCAAAGCTAACGCCAGTAAGGAGGTCTTCAGGTCGCAGTTTTGGATCGAGATAAGCCGGTACAAGCTCCTTAATTCCCAATTCTTCAGCTGAATTAAAGTTTAGTAAGAAAATAAGTATGCATGGAGAGATGGCAGGTTGCATACTTGCATGTGCTCTTCATTTTAAATCAGTTATAAAAGAAAAGGCACTGATAACCATATTCCAGAGCGATACGTGATCCAGATACCCAGAAAGAGATGGGTAGCTGTCCGGTACGCGAAACAGAGAGAGAGAGAGAGACACAGAGAGAGAGAGACGGTTACTGAATTTTCAATCGTACCTATCAAGTCTGAGGGAATCTTTCCATTGCTAAACCTTCCTGTTGGTTTTCCATCCATTAAATCCCTCCCATATGGAGGGAAATTGCACTTAGCCACTGTATTCAGGTTGTTGTTGTTGCCGGGATCAACGATGGAATCTCCAAACACAATAACCGCCGGAACTTGTATGTTATCAGGTAAGGTGACAATGGCTTGGATGATCTGGACTAGAAGAGAAACGAGGAGAGAGAGAAGAGTGATTGAAGAAGAAGAAGAGGCCAGTTTTGGAGATAGAAGCAGCATTTTTCTTGGGGAAAAATGTGTTGCCTAAAGTGTAGGATTTTTTTTTGTAGTTACCATCGTGGGAGGGCCCTACGAATGAAGTCAGGTGAAACCTGAACCCGGTCAAGCCGGTAAAGGGGATTTCTACTCGTGGCACACTGCTAAAAGGAGGAAATCTACTGTGTGGGTTTGACCCCACGACCTCCCCAAAGAGGTGAATATACACCAACCAGTCAAGCCGGTAAAGGGGATTTCTACTCCTGGCACACTGCTAAAAGGAGGAAATCTACTGTGTGGGTTTGACCCCACGACCTCCCCAAAGAGGTGAATACACACTAACCAAGATGTCATGTTGGGTGTAAAGTGTAGGATTACTGGGATAGGAGAAATTTATGACTTGTATGCTGTGAATTCTTGCTATTTATTGGAGTCCGAGGAGAACCGATGTCGTTAAAAACGAGAAATTTTTTGAAGTGGCGATATCATGCCCCAAATGATCGCGCGCCACATATACCCGGGCTATTGTTACTTTATAAAAGGTTTTTTAAAATCAAAAATCTTAAACCTAGGTATATGTGGCGCGCTATCATTGGGCACATGTTTACCGCTTAAAAAATCCCGCTGCTTCAAAAACCGGGCTTACTGAGTGCAACAGTGAACGTTTTGTACTTTGTAGGATACGAGTAAAACTTCAGTCACAGCGTTCAGACAGATGGTTCTGGCACAATACAAAATACAGGACACATGGCACACTCTTAGTGTACGCTGATTGTATGGATGTTTGGCCAGTCCCTCGGTGGACCTATAAACCAAAAATCAGCCTGATTAATGAATTAGAACCTTTAGATCTTGTACCCAAATAACGCTCAATAAGGCCCAAATTCCTACCATTAAAATCAAACCACGAAAATAACTTCAATGAAATCGCTTAGAAAACACTAATCAGGATGATTTTTGCTTTACGGATCCACTGAGGGACTGGCCAAACATCCATACGGTCAACGTGTGCCATGTGGCCCGTATTTTGCATTGTGACAGAAGCATCTGTCAGAACACTGTGACAGAAGTTTTACTCGTAGGATACCAACTTGTAAAGTTGGTGAAGTAGGTATCCACGCGAAGGATTCACGTGGAGTTGCTGCTCCTTCACATGCCAAAAATTGCCACGCGGCAAGCCCTTCCAGCCATCTGACCCATGAATAATTTGCACTTCCTTGATCCATTTACACTCCCCAAAAAATCAGTCCATTTGGTGATTTTTAGCCGTGTCCCATGTGATTTCGAGAGTAAAAGTAAAACTTCGGGTCCTGTCATCAAAGGCGATGACAGGGCTGTAGTTCACGGCATGTGGATTTTGTACGGGAGGACCACCTCGGTCTCACCGAATAAAAATTCAGTCCGATAAGTGATTTACAACCTTGGGATCTTTGCACCTCAAATAATGGCCATTCCCTCGGTGGCCTGAATAGTGATTTCATACATTTGGATCTTTGTACCTCAAATAATGGTTAATAATGCTCAAATTGCCACGCGGTTAAAATTAACCCATGAAAATAACTCCAACCCAACGCCTAGAAATCATTAATCATGTTGATTTTTCGATTATAGGTCCACCTAGGGATTGGGAAAACATCCATACGATCAAACTTCTTTAAGTGTATGCCACGTGTCTCGTATTGTCAACTGTCATCAAAGTTTTACTCATCTTTTTAGGTAGGGAATTGAGTTTTGGAGAAACTTTTCTACTTTGAGAGCTCAGAAGTCCTTATGTCAACTTTACCCGTTTAGCCGGACCCAAAACTGAAACCGAAAACACTGGTTCCAGTTTCACGTTTTAGGAACCAATTAAAAGGAACCGGAATCGGAACCGAATCGAAAATAATGGTTTCGATTCCGGGTAGTCTAAAATGGAACCGAAACCGATAAGAACTGGAACTCAACTGATAAGAACTGGTACCAATATATAAATATAGTACCAAAATTCTCATATTCTCAAGATTTGGCCCAATATACCTAGAACTGACAGAAATATATAATCGGTTCCGGTTCCGAATCCATCACTTTGAGAATCGGAATTGTTAAGGAACCGAATGGATAAGAACCGGAAACTATTATTCCGGTTTTGGCCACCTTAGGAACCGAACCGGAACCGAGCCGTTGACACCCCTACTAAATAGTACTCTTTCGGGGCCACTGTCCATCTGAATGTTTGGTCTACATCTTGTTGGACCCACACACCAAAAATCAGTGTGATTAGTGATTCCTACCCATTGGATTTGAGCACTTTTCCTCATGGGCTTGGAACTAATTCATAGGCCTGTTCATAAAGCCCATGATGAAAAATTACTCAAATCCTATGGCTAGAAATCACCGATCACGCTGATTTTGGGTGTGTAGGTCTACCATAGTGTGGGCCAGACATTCAATGGGCAAGTGGGCCCAATCGAGTCCACTACGTTGCAATTTGAGGGACTTCTGCAGCAAAATATTGATACAAAATTCTGCGTCAAAGAACAGCCCGCTGATGCATTACACAAGCGTCTAATCCAATGACAGTGCAGTAAATATAAATACATTGTTTATTTAGTTTCATGACGTCGTCAGAGTTTCGAGGAGATATGCTTCCAAATGCAAATCGTAAAGATCGTGTAATCTAGAGACATGACATCCGAGCATCCAAGAGAACTGCCTATAAGTCATCCCAACCGTCAATTGAACTTAGATCACTATCATTCATCCTCTTCTCTCATTATGCTTCACAAGTCCCAACTGCATTTTGGTTAGGTTTCTCTTTCCATGGTTAGTAATTATCACATCGTGATGCACAGTGATTTGTCGTTAACTTGTACAATGGCCCGTGCCCACGGCACTCCCCGACAAAAGCCTTCGAAAAATTGGGTGACTTCGGCACTCAAACGTTATAATGGACTGGGGCGTTATCGTTTTTTCCTTTATAATGGTTTGTATAGCGGATTGTAACGCACAAGGGCAAAAACGTAAAATAACAGAAAATGAAAATAACAGCACTAAAATTCAAATTTTGAATTTGAAATTTTCAATAATATTTATACCTGAAAATAACGGACATTTATTAACAATTTTTTTCAAAAAATAACGGTCATTAATTATTTTTGTTATAATGGAAAATAATGGCCGTTATTTTCTGAGCGTTAAAACGGTAGATAACATAATGGGGGAGGTCCGAATCCGTTATAACGGCTGTTTATTAAACCATGGTCTCTGAGAGTGTGCCGCGTGTCCCATATTCTGGTTCGTCATCAGCATCCGTCATCAAAGATTTACTCCTATCTGCCTACGTTTACGTCAGTAGTGGGCCATCCTAATGGTCTAGCTGATAGGTACTATGGATTGAGTATACAACAACTTAGTATCATTCTAGCGTGGGATCCCAAGGTCCAGACGACAAATGGTCATCCAGATTCCCACACAAATCCCAATGATCACTACACGAATCCTAAAACAACCACACAAATTTCAAAGAGCATTAAAATGGTTTGAATACATGCTATAATATCGTCCTAATGCCACCATCTGCCATGCTATTGGGCCCATTAACCCATTTATGTTTGTGACATATTGGTTCAATTTGACTCAGATCTGGATCCAAATCAGGTTCAAAGTCATATTTGAATATATATCTATCTAGGTCTGGCCCGGTCCTACCCATTTCGTCTCCCTGTATGCAGGGTTGTCACGATACAGGTTGAGCCCTACGGCGAAAACTCTATATAAGGCTTTTTTTTTTTATATATTTAATACATTAATATGTATGGTATTAATTAAAAAATTACTCTCTATATTATTGAAAATCTTTATATAAAAAATTATTCTTGATAATCCAAACTACAGAGTACTCCCGGTGCAGTCTATGCAGAGGACTCTCGTGGCCTTATATAGATCATTTTTGGGGACCAATGACTGCACGGATGTTCAGCCCATCTACTGGTGGATAAACACATTTAAAATCTGCTTGATTGATGATTTCTAACAATTGGATTTACTATCTAGAAAACACGCTTAAATCCAATGGCTAGAATCATGTCCTAAAAATTACTAAAATATATGGCTAGAGATAATCAATCAGGCTGATTTTTAATTTGTATAGGGGTGGGCTAAAAATCCATGTGGTTAGTGGGACCTGGGCTGGGGGCCTTCTCTCACCAAAGGGCCCCACCTGTATTTCACCCCATGTGAACAAGAAAATGAAATCTAATCCGTAACAGCGTCAGCCAATAAATAATACTTCGAGACGTCTTGACACGTATATGGACTCACGTCGTTACACAGTATCGATGCCGCTAACTTCCCCGTACCACAGCACCTGTCAGTTACCACTTCAAATCCTGACCAACGATCAAATATAGACTAGTAATGAGGCCCGATTTGGTACTCACAAAGCTACCAAAATAAAAGTCTTGTGGGTTTCAACACCCTGATTCCCACAATCAATGGTGTACAAGTTCTATGAGGGTAATTAAGCTTTTCGTTGCTTATCTTAATTTAAGTCCTCAATTCAGTGATCCTGAATCCTGATCATCCGATCAGTTATGAGAAGAAAGTAGAGTGCAAAATTTCTTCTACATATAACGGTATAAGGTAGGAAGGACCCGATGCTCTACATAAGGGGCCCGTGTAGGGTATTTGACGTCTCTATCGTATGGGTGGGGAGATTGTCGGAGGACCATCCAATAATATGTGGCATACATTGAGCAACTCCTCCTCTTTGTTCACCACGAACTCACTTTTCATTTTTCTGTTTTTTTCAATCAGAAAACGTAGGGTACATGGCAAACCAGGAGATGGAAGATGTGAGAGTTCGATCAGAAAGTTACCCATTAGGACCATTGATTAGATTATAAATCCTCTGTATTAGGCATGAAATGGGTTGGATACACTGGTCGAATTCAGGTAGATCCTAACAAAAGTAGGATCCGAACTTGAGCCAGGACCCAACTCTAGTAAGAATTCTTGGAGAGGTTGTACGAGAGATTGAAAGAACAATTCTTGTATTTTGTTTATTCAATAGTGAAGATCCGATCATCATCGCCCATAAACGTAGGTTTTGACCGAACTACGTAAATGCTTGTGTTCTTCGTTTGTTCTATTTGATTCTCTGTGTGTAGCATATGTTTGTCGGTGGCCATTGTCGTTTTTCGAGGGATGGCTTGGGGGATTTTCCGCATCAGTCAGATATTGATCTTTTTATGCGGATTTTGGTTTGTATTCAGATCATAGGATATGGATTTGACTCAAATACCGACTCGATTAGATTGTTCAAAATCGGGTTTTGAATATGTATCTATCTAGGTCCGATGCATGTCATGCCCTATAGCTCCCCATGTGCAAAGGGAAACGAAATCAGGTCTTGCTTCAGCCAATTTATGCTTTTGATGAGCCCAATCGAAATGTCTCTACACCAAAACTCAGCCAAACCATACCATCAATTGTAAAAAATTTGTATTCTTTTGAATGGCCAAGTCTATTTATCAGATGGTTAGGATCATCCAACAAGATTGATTTTTAGTTTAGGTGATCTTTTGGATGGTCTCCCCAACATGATGGATAATGGTACATATGGATTAGAATATGCTCGCGCACCTTTATTTATTTATTTATTATAGTGATCAATAACAACGAAGTATGTGAGATTGGAAGTGTGGAAGGCTCGACCTAGATCTAACGGCTGGCATATGAGGGGAGGAAAAAAATATAAATATGAGATTGAAACTAGGGAGATAAAACCCAAATAGACACACCAGTTTTGTTAATGGACAATCGATCTGTCCACCATTTATGTCGCTTGAGGAGTTGACCATTCTGGACCATCTGATCTAGATCAAACAAGAAACAAGAGGAATACCAAATTTGCACGAGGAGTTGCCTCTAAAGAAGCTGTTGAGGTGCTTGTTGTAGACCGTAGGGATGAGGAACTCATAGGCTTTCTCGGTTGGGTGATAACTGTCCCAAAATAAATACTTAGACACGTCCTGACTAGGGTTGTCAAAGGGCCAAGTCAGGGTAGGGCCTAGCCCGACCCTAGCTCTACCCTTACTTATAAAGGTGAGGCCCTAGGACTTAGAGGGCTTGAACTGCCTAAGCCTAGCCCTACCCTTAAGGGCGAGGGCCGGGTCAAGGTAAGGTTAGGGTCTAGAAGAAAATATTACTTTTTTTAGTAGAAAAAGTGGATGCTTTAATAATGCACTTGGCTTGGTAACCTATTTCCTTAGTTTAAATCTATACAGATTTTTCAATGAATGATCATAATTTTGAAAATGAAAATGAACCTTCTAGTCTTTTTAAAAACCTCAATAAAATAAATGATATATTATAAATTTACACTAGAAAAAAGTTATTTTATAATGATTTTGAACCATTCTAAAAATTTTCAAAATAAGAACGATTTTGGGTCTGTCATAATTTTGGAATGGTTGAATTGTTTGGAAATTGCCCTAAATTGTATCTTTTTTAGGATAATTGTAGTGTCCAAGACTAATAATGTTGTGACATGTGTACCTAAAGAAACCTGGATACCATGCCAATCGATTTTTTTTCCCTTTTATTTTGTATGTTTTATTTTTCAAAAATAAGGTTTGATTCCCTAGGTAGCTTGGAACTCTCATTAACCGTTGGATACTTCAAATAATTTAGTGTCATTTTCTAAAAAATAGATGCACTATATGCGTTGTTTTATAGAATATAATTTAAAAATAAATAAATATAACAAAGATGATTCGCCAAGGGCCAGGTAGGGCCAAGCCTCCTTGAGTGTGACCTTAGCCCGACCCTTATTTAGAAGGGCCTTACATATTTAGGCCCGGTTCAACCCTAAGGGCTTAAAATTTATTTAAAAGCCCTCTTTTTAGGGCTTTCGCAAGGGTAGGGTAGGGCCAGGCCCCCTTACATAAGGGACAGATTGACACCCCTAGTCCTGATGACACGTATGTGGACTCAAGTTGTTACACAGTATCGACACCATACCACAACAGCCTTCAGTCGCCACTTCAAACCCGGACCGTGTGATTTTTTTGAATCATATCAAATTCAAAACATGGTCAATCAATTGGACTATCTGGATCAGTTGCCATTTGAACCATTTGTGCAAGAGAGATCTATTGACCTATTGTTGCAATGTAATGTAATAGATCCAATTCGTACAGTTTCTACAAAAAAACAATTTAGTTATGACAAAAAAAGTAGGCAAAATTTCCTCTACGTGCCCAGATCCGAATTGGAGTCTTCGCTTTTTTGTTTTGTGGTGGGTGGTAGGGGGTAGGTACGTAGTTCTGGAGCATTCTTCCTTTTGCTATAGTTTAGTGTTAGAGAATATATATTATAATAAATTATGTGAGATACACCATATCATTACTGGTGTATCTTATCACAAGATTAGAATCAAATAAGTTTAGATTTGATTGAGAGATTATAGGATCTCATTCCTATTGGACTCTTGTAATGCTCAATATAAGAGCTTTGAGTAGGTCAATGTAATCATTCAAGTTATTCACTAAATACTAAATTTCTACATGGTATCAGAGCGGGTCATCCAATGACCTGTGTTCCATTAATCTCCTTTTTTGGTACGACATCCCTTCGGCAGGCGGTCAACGTCACCCGTCTGGCTTAAACCTTCTCACCAACCCATTCACTCACTGTTGTCGTCGTTGCCCGAACCGCGAGCAACCATTCCTCATTATTTTATCAAGGTATCACAATCTCGAGCCCTAATTTCTTTGTGAACTGCATCGGGTTCCTTTTTTGGTGTCACCATCAAAAGCTCCCTCGCAAGATCCAATGGCGTACGTCCCCTTTCATCATTGACCTCCAGATATATGCCAAGATTAATCAAGTAATCAACACTCCGAGCTCAATCAACGTTGTAGCTCTGGTGGCCCACCTCAGATTAGAGGGCTTTGAGCACTACCATTGTCGATGCCTCCTCCGCTAATGTCGTTAACGCCATCGCCGTCGGTGTCGTCGCAGCCGTAAGTCATCTCCGACACCCTGTTCTAATTTTTTGAAAACCCAAACATTGAGTGCCACTTCTAATGATGTCTCCGTCGCCATGAGCCTCCATCTCTGACCACCTCCTTCATGGGTTTTGGAAACCCTTGGTTCGAATGAAAAACAAACTTTGAAAAAAAAAATGATTTACTTGTGGACTTTTATAACCCAAGCTTGTGTGAGGTCCAAGAGAGGCCCACAACCTTCATTGCTTGTGGACTCATAGAACTCAAGCCTGTGAGGCAAATAGATGCCCACGCATTTTTTGGTCCAAGGAGGCCCTTTATTCAAATTCAAATCCGACAGGTTTCGATCTAGCCTAAATCGAAGATTTCTCTGGAACAAGATCACGCGTGACCAATAATGGATCACCACTCTGACTGACAACCATCTTCATTACTGGCAAGCACGGACTTCAAGGCTTGATCAAGGCGATTCAATCATCAATGCAACTTAAAATGACGATAGCATCTTTCAACGGTACTCACTCTTCAATGCATTGAATTTCGGCAAACTCACAATGATCTTAAATCTCCGATCCCTATGAGTTTGAGGGAGAATGTTAGATAATATATATTATAATAAATCGTGTGAGATACATCATATCATTACTGATGTATCTTATCACAAGATTAGAATCTATTAGGATTAGATTTGATTGAAAGATTGTAGGATATCATTCCTATTGGACTCTGGTAATGCTTTATATAAGAGGTTTGAGTAGGTCAATGTAATCACTCAAGTTATTCATTAAATCTTAAATTTCTACATTTAGGGATTATAACGGAAAGTGCAAGCTAACGCCATTTCTGTTACTCAGCGTTGCCATCTGTGCCCACTGACCTGCATGGATGTTTAGCCCACCCCTTGGTGGATAAACAAACCAAATATCACCACGATTGGTAATCTCTGGCCATTAGATTTTAGTACTTTTAAGACATGATTCTAGCCGTTGAATTCAACCATTTTTTGAGTACTAAAACCAACGGCTAAAAATATCAAATAAGCTGATTTTGTTTTTGTATGACCGTCTACCAAGGGGTGGGCTAAACATTGTGGGCCCCGGATGGCAGCGGTGAGTAACAAAAAGGGTGCTAGCTTACGCTTTGGGATTAAGCTACAGATTGTTACATCGCGACCCATTAGTACATCCCTAGTAGCACGGTCAATAACATATGATCGAGATACGTGAGAGTCTGAAATGACCTCATACACTGAAGCACGTAGAGAAACAGAGAGAGCGAATTATATATGATTAGTGGATTTTGAGAAATAGCTAAGAAGTCCGAGGGTGTATATCCATTGCTAAACCTTCTAGTTGGTTTTCCATCCATTAAAGGGATATCTGCAAGAAAGGGAGGTCCAACAATCGAATTTATCCTCATTGTTAATTAGCTTGATTGTTAATTTTTTTAAGTATTGGATTAGAGTAGTTTTCCTAGGGTTATTTTATCTGTAGAATTTGAGCATTATTTGGGGTACAAAAACCAAATGGTTTGAAATCACTAATCATGCTGATATTTTGTATGTAGCTCCACCTAGGGATGGGCCCAACATCCGTAAGGTTAGTGACATGTAAGAGTGTGCCACGTACCTCATATTGTGGTCCCTCATCATCATTGATGAGGGACATCAGCGTGCTTAACAACCTGTGAAGGTGAGTGCCATGTAGGGGTGTCAATTTTACCCGATATAACCGGAACCGAATAGGAACCGGAACCGAAAACACTGGTTCCGGTACCACATTTTTGAGAACCAATTAAAAAGAACCGGAATCGGAACCGAACCGGAAACTAATGGTCACGGTTCCGGTACTCTAATATGGAACCGAAACCGATAAGAACCGGAACCGAACCGATGAGAACCGGAACCAATATATAAATATAGTGTAAAAATTCTCATATTACCAAGATTGGACCCGTTATACTCGAAATCGGAACCGGAACCGACAAAAACTACATAATCGGTTCCGATTCTGGTACCATCACTTTGAGAACCGGAACCGATAAGTACCCGAACCGATAAGAACCGGAACCGTTTGTTCCGGTTCTGGTCACCTTAGGAACCGAACCGGAACCGACCCGTTGACACCCCTAGTGCCATGTGAATGATAATGTGTGAGCGGCATACCCAAACCCAGGTTTTGGCTTAAAAGTTGTAATATATTAAGATAATTTAGTCAATTGAAAAATTAATTTAGCCAAAATGGATTTTTGATTTTTGGTAGGGACCTTCAAAGGACCAGCGAATTTTTTTCAAGTAAAACTTCTGTCAGCTTTGTGACAGATGGTTATGTCACAATGCACAATACGAACCACGTGGCACACTCTTAGTGGACGCTGAGCATATGGATGTTTAGCCAGTCCCTCGGTGGACCTATAAACCAAAAATCAGCCTGATTAGTGATTTCTAAGCGATACTTTGATGCTGTGTCGGTGCATTACACACGCGTCTAATATAACGGAAGTGCAGTAAATAAAAATACATTGTTTATTTAGTTTCATGAAGCCGTCAAAGTTTTGAGGAGATATGCTTCCAAATGCAAATCCTAAAGATCGTGTAATCTCGTGACATGATATCCGAACAACCAAGAGAGTTGCCTATACGTCATCATCTTCAAAATTTGATTCATCCCAACCGTCGAGAGAGCCTTTTCTCGGTTAGGGCGTGTTTGATTGCCAAGTGAGAAAATTGCATTTTCCTTGGAAATCACAACTGTCCCGTTTTAGATAGACATTTTAAATTTATATAATTTTCCCTACTAAGTCCAAAATTCATTTCTCATCATAGGTGAGAATTCATTTCCACCTGAAAATACGCATTTATTTTCTCACACGATTGAAGTATGTGTTATCAGTTGCAATCAATCAGCCGTTTAAGACAATCAAACGCGTCCTTAGATCACTCTCATTCATTCCTCTTCTCTATTTATGCTTCCCAACTCTCAACTGCATTTTGGTTAGGTTTCTCTTTCCATGTTTAGTAATCATCACATCATGGTGCTTAGTGATATCATTTGTCATTAATGCTCACATGGTTCTGTACGTTGTGATGGTGCATGCTGTAGTGTCATACTATCATGTTTTCATTTAGTGTATGTACTTAATTACTTTAAGCTGTTGGGCACCACATGGACCCAGCTGGACCATATGACCACCACTCAAACTTAAAACTGTTTTTCACTGAACAACTATAGTGCACCAATGATGCAGAAGACTCGCAGAGGACTCTCGTGGTTATGCATAGATCATTTTTTGTGCCCAACAACTGCGTGGATGTTCAGCCCACCTATTGGCCGATAAACACACTAAAAATAAGATTGATTGATGATTTCTAGCCATTGGATTTACTACCAAAAAAATATGCTTGAATCCAACGGCTAGAATCTTGTCCTAAAATGTACTAAAATATATGACTTGAGATAATCAATCAGGTTCATAAATGCAATAAGGAGAGGGCTAAAAATTGATGTTGTTAATGGGACCTAGGCTGCGAGCCTTCTCTCACCAAGGGACCTTAGTCAACCGCCTTAATGGCCGTAAGGTAGAGCCGGCCCTGGTCCCCTGTATATCTCCCCATGTGAACAAGAAAATGAAATCTAATCTGTAACAGCGTCAGCCAATTAATGATCCTTTTGATGAGTATTATCCAAAAGTCCACCAAAAATCAACCAAGTATCATTTCTTATTTATTATCAATAGGGTGGATAATGGTTAACGAGTAAAACTTGTGTCACAAGATGTTTGACGGAAGTCGGTCACGTACAGCACTAAATACGAGCCACGTGTCATATTATTAGAGGACGATGACCATATGGATGTTTGGTTGACCATCTGATCTTGATCGGACAAGGAACAGGAGGCATACCAAATCAGCACGTGGAGTCACCGCATAAGAAGCTGTTGAGATACTTGTTGAGGACCTCAGAGACGAGGGTCTTGTAGGCTTTCTCCGTGGGGTGATAACCATCCCAAAATAAATAATTCGTTACGTCTTGGCACGTATATGGATTCAAGTCGTTACACAGTATCGACGCCTCTAACTTCCCCGTACCACAGCACCCGTCAGTCGCCACTTCAAATCCTGACCAACCATCAAATATAGACAAGTAATGAGGCAAACCCATGATTCCCACAATCAATGGTGTACAAGTTCTATGAGGCTAATTAAGCTTTTGGTTGCTTATCTTAATTCAGATCCTCAATTCAGTGATCCTGATCATCCGATCAGTGGACATTTTTTTTCCAATCGGTTACGCATGATGTCTGGATCAGTTGCCATCTGAACCATTTGTGCCAGAGAAATCTATGGCACATTTAATGTTATAGTTCCTGGGCTATCGCATCATATCTCTAGGGACCAAAAGGGAGGGGCATGTTAATGGACCGGTTTTTGGTTGGACCAGTATCAGCCCAAGTACACGACCGAAGGCAACGCCTTAGGCTGTCCCAAGCACTCCACGAACAAAGTTATCTAATAGCTTACTGGATTAGGGTAGATCCAGAACAGAACCAATAGCTCATCGGATCACAACTCCCAATTAAGACCTGATAAGCTATCAGAATTCAATATATTAACCCAATCAATACCTGATAAGCTATCAGTGGACAGAAATTTTGACAACAAAAAATTGGCGCAGGTCAATATATAATTAGGAGTTTTGGAATGGGGTTATTTTTGGTGGGGACAGTCTCTATGGTGAGATCATCCTCACAAAAGTTCGAATCATTCCGATATATTGGTAGCATGGTTTACAAGTTGAGGAATTATGGGCCATCTATTTTAACCATTTAACTTGAAAACCGCATTTGATGGGATTAGAAATTTCAGAATGGGGTGATTTTTTGTAGGGGTGATCCTCCTCACCAAAAATCAGCCATTGATTCATCTTCCTGATCCAGAGCAGTGACGGTGGCGACAAGATGCCCTAATTAATAAGAGTAGAAGTGAAGAATTACCATAACCAGGAGGATTTATGATGATATCAAGTAGAGGATTGTAGATATCAATGTAAACAGCCCTTGCAAGTGGGAGGTTGTTATTAAGACGATCAAGCTCGGAGGATAACTTGGAGTTAAATAGCTTTGCCGCTTTGTTGTATTCCTCGGCACACCGTCTCTCTATCCCTCCCCCCAGGGTTCTCTGTGATGGCAAACATCCTATTGGGGGAGCACTAAATACACCAATCCTTCGTGCCCCCAAACCATACAGTTCCTACAAAACATTTTCAGTTATAAGATGAAGAAAACGACTTTTTGAAAACTAAACAGAGAAAGAAAGACCAAGATTTAAAAGGGACCGTTATAACGGTATAACGGACTAGAGGCCTTACCGTTTTTTTTCCGTTACTAAGAATTGTAACGCTCAGGGGCAAAATTAATGGGAAAATAACAGAAAAAATAGCTCTAAAATTCAAATTTGAATTTCAAAATTTTCGTACAAGTTTGACCATAATTTTTCTTTTTTCTCTCTATTTTAATGGTGAGCCCGTAGCAAGCTATTATTAATTTATTATATCCCCAGTAGAACGGTCAGTAACATACGATTGAGACAGACTACGGGGGATTACGATGTCATAGAAAATTAAATTGATGGTTTGTGAATATGATTTTCAGACAAAATTATTCTTGAAAATAAAAATTACCTGAACGAAAGTAGAAGCCCCTCGGAGCATGAGATTGGTATATGCAGGGACGTCATAGTTCAGTCTCCTTAAAGGTGTAAGAAAATACGTATTTGCAATGTCGTTATTTCCACATACCACTAGATATAGGCTTTCCGATATAATACTCGCTGTTTTTTCTTCTCCGGCGAACGCTTTCAATCTCCCTGTGTACTCTTTGAACAACTCTAATTGATCCGATAACCCTAATACAGACTGATAATTTAAAACAAAGAAACATAAGGAAAATTTAGAATTTGGAAAATGAAAAATCTTGATAAAGAAACTAATTAATTATATATCATAAGAAAAATGAAAAATATACCGCTGTTGTAGATGTGAGCTGATCGTATCCTGCAGCGCCGGAGGCGAAGCTTACTCCGGTAAGGAGGTCTTCAGGTCGCAGTTTTGGATCGAGATAAGCCGGTACAAGCTCCTTTATTCCCAATTCTTCAGCTGAAATTTTTTTAATAAGAAAATAAGTATGCATGGAGAGATGGCACGCGCGCGTTGCATGGGTATCAGTAGCACTGCATCATACGAGTGTATAATAATACTACACGCGCACACAGAGAGAGAGAGAGAGAGAGAGAGATGGTTAGTGAGTTTGTAGTAGTACCTATCAAGTCAGAGGGGATCTTTCCATTGCTAAACCTTCCTGTTGGTTTTCCACCCATGAAATCCCTGCCATATGGAGGGAAATTGCACTTAGCCACTGTATTCAGGTTGTTGTTGTTGCCGGGATCAACGATCGAATCTCCAAACACAATAACCGCCGGAATGGATACGTTATCAGGTAAGGTGACAACGGCTTGGATGATCTGGACTAGAAGAGAAATGATCAGGAGAGAGAGAAGAGTGATTGAAGAAGAAGAAGAAGAAGAAGAGGCCAGTTTTGGAGAGAGAAGCAGCATTTTTCTTGGGGAAAAAATGTGTTGCCTAAAGTGTAGGAGAGGAGAAATTGACGAGTTGTCTGATGGGAATTCTTGCTATTTATGGGAGTCCGAGGAGGTACTGAACATTTTGTAGGATGCCGACTTAGTTAATAAGTATATCCACGCCAAGGAACCACGCGGTGTTGCTGCTCCTTCAGATACCAATAATTGGCACATCTTTGATCCATTTAATTAGAGCATCTCCAACAGATCTCCATCGCAGGTCGCCAAGTCAAATTTTGGCGAGAAACGCCCAAAAGCATCCTCCAGCAGCTTGCTAACCCCCCTCGCTATTTTGACGGGTTAGCTAAAAGCATTTTCCACATCGCCAATGTTGGCAAGACATCTTCAATCGCCAAATCCTTCAGCTATTAAAACATTACCATTTTACCCTTCTGATTGGGAGCTCGTAGTGTTCGACAAATTTATCGATCCATCGTGTTTTTGTCTCTCCACCGTTTCTCTCTCTCTCTCTCTCATTCACGAGCTCGCTTGATCCGTTGCTTGGGCACCGAGACGCTGGAACGTGATCCATGATCGTAAGCTTTTAATATTTTCTTTTCTCTTTCTTCCCAACTTTGGGATCTGATTTTTTTTCTTTTTTCTGGTTCTTCCTTGCTTCTGTGATGGCAAGGAGAGGCAGTGAAGAAAGTCGCTCGGTGGTGGAGTTCCAACAGTTCGCCAATGAAGGAGCTGAGCTCCGTCGATCATTCCTTGCTTCTTTATTTTTTACTGCTTCTTTGTTTTTTCCTTTTTTTGGTTGTAGGTCCGTGGAGGGACTGTAGTTCACACTGGAGACGCAACCGCGAGTTGGGGCTGACGGATGTTGTTGGTTAAGTCAGCGATCAGAGCAAGAAAAGAACTTTGGTTCCCTGAACTTGGACAAGCTTCTCCAGAACATATATGACCATAACTCAACAGCCGAAGTCATGTTTGACGTAGGTGGCGCCAGTGTTGGTGATGGGGAATCGAACGGCTCCTGCTGCTAATGGCGGTGAAGCCGTTGACGAATACATTGGTAAAAACTAAAAAGGGTATTATGGTTTGATTTCTTCTCTGGGTATTTTGGTCATTTTTTTGGATATCTTCTCTATTTTGAACAAGCTGACGGAGACAACACCTTTTGTTCAAACTCTCCGTCGGTAAAAGGAGCTGATTGTGAGCTAAACATGAATAGCTATGGATAGCTGTTGGAGATGCCCTTGCACTCCAAAAATCAGTCTATTTCGTAATTTTTAGCCGTGTGTGTCTGCTGTGATTTTGAGCATTTACTTTTTTGAAACCGTGGGTTTCCGGGCCTCTTAGAGCACCCCACTAGTCCCCCTTGGCACGATGATCACCCCTTCAACATGTGCCGGAGTGTACGGGGAGAGTTAATGTGGACTGAGTCACTTTATTACCTTTACGGCTTTACTCATTCCAGGGGTGGCCCCAAGGAAAGTTGAACTCAGAACCTCCTACTTTTTGGCCCAAGTCCGGGCCACTCGCACTGATCCTTGGGGTGGTTATTTGGAGCATTTTTTTCATCATCGACTTCCTACAAGGCTGATTTTGGGTTGTAGATTCCATTGGGGTGTGGGTAATAAATTCGTCAGTGAGCCCTGAGCGTGTGCCACATGGCAATTTTTGAAATTCATGCATGGACGAGAAAGTAGGTTCCCCATGGGCCATAGCCGTACGTTTTCGAGATTTTTTTTTCATGCAATCTTATTGTTTAAAAAATGATACAAAGTTACAAACCGTGCTCTCAAAGGTCACTAATGTGTACATTAAGACAATTAAATGAGTCCCACCGGACAAAACATATGTGTGGTTGAAGCCCTTGACTGTTGGATTCAACCGATCCACGCTGTTGTTGCATCGTGGACTGTGTATCTCTTGAATCCAATTGTCAATGGCCTTCGATCACACGTAGCATTTTCCAAATTAAATACAAAAGAAAACAAAAGTTATAGCTCTACTTAATTTATAATTATTAATAAGATATGATCACACGGTCTGAGTTCCATGGACATTATTATGGTGCATAGTGGCTGTCATTTTTTCATTGGTCGAGTGTACTAAACTTACTTTAATAAATAACTAGTGTTATTTGAGTGGTCCTTTATATAAATGAAGTAGGTCCGGATAACCTCGAGTCCAACTCTTATACCTATTGACAATTTCTAAAGAATCTTCTCTTAGTGTTAATGTGATAGCAATGTTTTAAAAATCGAACCAGTTGATAATTTCAGAATGAGTTGATAATTTGCAAAGGTGATCTATATGTTGAGGAGATCATCCTCACCAAAAAAAATAAAACAGCCATTGATTTATCTTCCATGTGACCACCAAAATTGCTGTGAAATTTTGTGTCAAAATTTGTGTCCCCCTGATTATGACCATTTTTTTTTTAAAAGAAGTGGCTTTGGGGCTTAACAGGTATCCAACAATCATGACACTAAACGATTGAAGTAAATTTAGCACAATAGGTAACCAAAGTAGTCCAAGTGGCGATATCCTGGTAAACCATTTCATTGAAAATTTGACGAACCACGGTGATCTTGGCATTTGATCAAAAGAAAATCTTCTCCCATTGGAACATCGACGCTTTGACCAATAAGATAATGATCTGATGACTTGCCTTTCTTATATCTTCACACCCTATTATTATGGTCCTTCCAAATTAATACAACTCACCACTAGAAGATGCTTATTGTCTGGCGGAGAATAATGAGCTGTTATTTTCATGTTCTATGTTCATTGGATTTCCTTGAAAGGCCTTTGAGTGCGCTCGGTGGTCTTCTTGACCCCCTAGCCACTTTGTTCTTGAGTTGCCTTTTGGCTTGGTTTCTCAATATATAAAATGTATTCATTCCAGATATTTTAGTAACACCTCCCTGAAATTTAAAATTAATTAGTAATGCCCCCCTCGTACTTTCAAACTTTAGGATTACCCGCTAATGATTCATTCAACTTCCAACTGAATTCCCACAAAAAAGAACAGATCAAAGCCCATCTTGAGGGAGTTTCCACAAAGTTCTGAAAGACAAGAGAATATTGTAGAGAGAGAAAATGAAATCAGGAGAAGAGAGAGAATTGAGAAAATGAAAGCATTAAAACCCAAATGTACACCGTTTCTGATGACGCTTGAGTAGTTGATCATTCTGGATCATCCGATCTTGATAAGACAAGGAACAGAAGGCAGATCAAATTAGCACGGGGAATCGCCGCAGAAAAAAAAGCTGTTGAGGTACTTGTTGAACGTAGAGACGAGGATCTCGTAGGCTCTTTCTGTGGGGTGATAACTGTCCCAAAATACATACTTAGAGACGTCTTGACACGTATGTGGACTCAAGTCGTTACACAGCACCGACACCTCTAACTTTCCCGTACCACAACACCCTTCAGTCACCACTTCAAATCCTGACCAACGACCAAATGTAGATAGATAAGTACTGAGGCCCGATTTGGTATTTCACAAGCTACCAAACTAAAAAGTCTTGCGGGTTTCAACACCATGAATCCCACGATATTCATTGGGGGTACAACTTCTATGAGACTAATTAAGCTTTTGGTTGCTTATCTTAATGTTATGTCATGTGGAGCCTGATGGTGCTAGAAGTACCGTACACGAAGGCACGATTCTGTGGCCCAACTTTACATAGAGATATGGAAACCCTAATTTCGTCTTGAGGTTATATGTACCTCAATTGATCAAAGACAAGTATCTCATTTGTATTGTGAGTGTTTCTATTTTCCTAGAGCATTGTGGAGTCGATGTGGATCCGTGAATGTACCCCAATCTAGAGGAAACTACCTAAATCTCTGTGCTGTAGTTGTATGCATCTGTCTTTTGTTTGTGTATTGCTCTTTCTTCCCAACACTAAATTCAGTGATCCTAACTAGGATGGTGAATTTAAATTGCAGGCGAGGTAAAACCCACTTAATGGATCGGATCAGGGTAGATCAAGAAGAGATCAAATAGCTTATCGGATAACAACTCCCAATCAAGACCCGATCCAATAAGCTATGATAACTTATCGGGTCATTGGGGAGACCCGATCCATTGACAGCTCTAATGTCAACGTCTCGTACTGCAAATATAGTGACAGTGACGGTGGCGACGGGGATGATAATCAGGAAAAGAAGTGCAGAATTACCGAAACGATGGGGATTTTTTATGATATCAAGCACAGGATTGTAGATATCAATGTAAACAGGCCTTGCATATGGGAGCTTTTTATTAAGACGATCAAGCTCCGAGGACAGCTTGGAGTTAAATAGCTTTGCCGCTTGGTTGTGTTCCTCCGAACACTCTCTCTCTATACCTCCCGCCAGGGTTCTCTGTGATGGCACGCATCCTATTGGGGGAACATTAAATACACCAATCCTTCGTGCCCCCAATCCGTACAGTTCCTTCAAAAAATAAATTTAGTTATGAGAATAAAGAAGAATGCAACATTTCCTATACAAGTGTAATGCTACGTGGTCCTTATTGCTCTACATAAGGGGCTCATGTCGGGTGGTCCTTATTGCTCTACATAAGTGGCTCCTTATTCGAAACCACACGTAGAGCTGATGTGGAAAAAGTAAATGAAGCTAATGGATTGCAATCCTGTCATACGTTAGTTACCATACTACTGTGAATATGACATCAGACATTATTCCTGAAAATAACATTTACCTGAACGAAGGAAGAAGCCCCTTGGAGCATGAGATCGGTGTATGCAGGGACGTCATAGTTTAGTTTCCTTAAAGGTGTAGGAAAATACGTATTTGCAATGTCGTCGCTTCCTGCTACCACTAGGTATAGGCTTTCCGATATAATTCTCGCAGTTTTTTCTTCTCCGGCGATCGCCTTCAACTTCCCTATGGACTCTTTGAACAACTCTAATTGATCCGATAACCCTAATACAGACTGATAATTTAAAATAATAAAAAGTTATATTTATATTTTTAGAAGAAGGAAAACTTTTCGAAAATAAAATCTTGATAAAGAAACTAATTATATCATAAGAAAAATGAAAATATACCGCTACTTTAGCTGTAAGCGGATCGTATCCTGAAGCGCCGGAGGCGAAGCTTACGCCAGTAAGGAGTTCTTCAGGTCGCAGTTTTGGATCGAGATAGGCCGGTACAAGCTCCTTAATTCCCAAATCTTCAGCTGAAAAGGTTTAAGAAGAAAATAAGTATGCATGGAGAGATCGCACGTTACAGGGTTATCAGTAGAAGTGCACTGTATAATACTACAGAGAGAGAGAGAGAGAGATGGTTAGTGAATTTATAGTAGTACGTAGTACGTACCTATCAAGTCAGGGGGGATCTTTCCATTGCTAAACCTTCCTGTTGGTTTTCCACCCATGAAATCCCTCCCATATGGAGGGAAATTGCCCTTAGCCACTGTAATCAGGTTGTTGTTGTTGTTTCCAGGATCAACGACGGAATCTCCAAACACAAAAACTGCCGGAACGTGTATGTTATTAGGTAATATGACAACGGGTTGGGTGATCTGGACTAAATTTAGAAGAGAAATGAGGAGAGAGAGAAGAGTGATTGAAGAAGAAGAAGAAGAGGTCAGTTTTCGAGATAGAAGCAGCATTGTTCTTGGGGAAAAAATGTGGTCTAAACTCTAAAGTGAAGCTGTGAAGGAGAGGAGGAAGCGATGAGTTATCTGCTGTGAATTCTTTCTATTTATTGGAGCCGGAGGAGAACTGATATCGTTGAAAAAGGCAACATTGAACATATTATAGGATGCCAGCTTGCAAATTAGTTGGCTAACAGGTTAAGTAGTTATTCACACCAAGGAAGTAAGGAACCACCTGGAGGCTGCAGGAGTAACACACCAAAAATTGCCACGCGGCACACTCTTCGTGCCCACTGACCCATGAATAGTTGACCCATCCTTGATCAATTTACACTCCAAAATCTAGTTTATTAATTGGGTGGTTTTTAGCCATTAGATTATTTCGAGCATTTTTATCATGGGCTTGGAAATTGGAACCCATGCATGCACCAGTGGACATTTTCTGTTAACGAACCTGTTTTGGCACCTAGATGTCACACGCTGCGTCCAGCAACTCTCAAACAGATTTGGGCATCACGTCTCCTAAAGATTCTACACCAGCTGGCACTTCCAACAGAGGAATGACCTCACGGTGGAGGTCATTTTGAGAAGCATAATCATATCCATGGACCGTGACAACCCAAGATCTCATCTTCGAGTAAAACTTGTGTCACAAGATGTTGTGACGGAACACGGTCACAGCATTCAATATGAGACACGTGGCACACGATCAGACGTCTTTGACCGTATGGATGTTTGACCAGTCCCTCGGTGGACCTACAAACCAAAAATCAGCCTGATTAGTGATTTAAAACCTTTGGATTTTTGCACCCTAAAAACGCTCAATAATGCTCAAATTCCTACCGTTAAAATCAACCCGTGAAAATAACTTTAATAGAATCAGTTAGAAATCACTATTCAAGCTGATTTTTTGTGTAACGGTCTATCAAGGGACTGCCCAAATATCCATACAGTCATCGTCCTCTAATAGTATACCACGTGGCTCATATTGAGTGCTGTGACCGTGTTCAGTCACAACATCTTGTGACACAAGTTTTACTCGTGGGTCAAACGTTCATGAGTCAGTGTGCCCTAAGAGTGTGCCACGTGTGAGCCTTAAGAGTGCGCCACATGACAATTCTTTTACCCAATCAGATCATGGCCATTAAAAAAATAATAAAAAAAAGATATCGACCACGTTGCTTATATTTATGCTAATTATTCAATGATTTTGCCTACCCACCTTTAAGTCTCTGTCTTCATAGGCCATGAATACCAAGTCTGCAGGTTTGCCACGTGTTCTATTCAACAATTATTTTATTTTATTTTTACTTGTTACTTGTTACTTGTCGTTGGGTAATTGGTGTACAGTCATCTCCTAAAACTATCTCCCTTACTTGATAGAGGTTGGTGCAACCATCATGAATCTTTGATGTTAATATGCAATTGATCCAACATGCAAATGGTGGATTCAACATTGTTGGCGTAGTGGTAGAACCACAATAGGGGTTTGCTCCCTTTGATTGTGTGTTTGAGACTTGCAGGCCTTTTGATTTTATCCATTTGTGTGTAGGGAAATTTCCTTGGAGTCGGTGTGCGCGCACGACCGCCGGATCATGGATTAGTCATACCCAAAATGGTCTGGGGATATCCTTGCAAAAAACAAAAAAAAAAAACATAAAAATGTTGTAAATCCGATGATATTTTCATTGATCAACACATAAATATATAGTCATTAATCAGGACGTTACAAAGTAAATGTCGATAGTGTAACTGATACCATATGAGCAGCGGACAACCATTGGTTGCAACCTTACATTTACAACAACAAACCCTATTTTAAGTTTTTAGTGAACAATCTCTCTCTCACTCTAAAACTCATGTCCGATTTCCTTCACACCTAGAAGGCTGATGTGGCAGATCTATACCGTCCATCTCATAGCGTTCCCTCTAGATTGGTTATGTCATAGTGCCCGTGCCCACGTCATGCCTATATTGTGTTCTTCCCCTACTAAATTGCGTCCGTTGAAATCCACATCATGCCAAAAATCAGCTTGTTTGATGAATTCTAGCAGTTGGATTTAGTAACCCCAAAATGGTTGAATTCAACGGCTAGAATCACACTTTAAAAAGTGCTAAAATTAAATGGCTAGAGATTACCAATCAGGTATACCAAGGTATAGCTGACACTTAACCCCACGCCATGGATTAAAAAACGGTCATTGTGACGGAAAAAACGGTAACGCCTCCAGTTCACTATACCTTTATAACTGCCAATTGTTAACCGCTGTCATCTGTGTCTACAAACGACGTGGATATTCAGCAAACCATTTTTGGATATACACATCTAAAATCATGCCTTGATTGGTAATGTATAGCCATTAGATTTTACTACCTTTGAAGACGTGATTCTAGACGTTTAATTCAACATTTTTTTTTGAGTTCTAAAATCAACGACTAAAAATCATATAACAAGCTGCTTTTTTGTTATGATTGTCTTCCAAGGGCTGAGCGATCGGTGTGCCCAGATGGTATTGGTGAGTAACAAATCGTTATAACTGAAAAATATGGGAAAATAACGGCCCCGGCTGTTATTTTTTGGGCGTTTTAAGGGTACATATCATGCCAGTGGAGGTCCAAATCCATTATAACGGCCATTTTTTAAGCCTAACTTAAAGTTTCGTGAATCGTGTTACCCCACGGATAAATGGCAAAAATAAGTGCTGTTGAAGCAATTGACCATTGGATTCAAAGATATCTATGGCCCACAAGGCAATGACTTGTTTCCTATGGTCAGTGATTTCAACCATGGTTTTAAAAACGGCCGTTTAAATGGTAACACCCCAAGCCCGTTTCTGTTAAAACCGTTTAAACGTGTTTATTTTTGAAAAATTTTGTGAAAAAAATGGCCGTTAAAACTGTTTAATTCCGTTAAAACTGCTTAATTCCGTTTAAATCTGTTAAATTCTATTTTTTTTTTCAAAATTTCAATTTCAGCACCACTTTTTCCGTTAAAATCGTTAAAACCGTTAAAATCCGCTTAATTCTATTTTTTTTCCTGTTTTTTACCATTTTTGCCCCTGACCGTTTCAGTCCGTTTAAACGGTTTAAACTGTCACGCCCCCAGTCCGTTTAGCCGTAAAAACGGCCTCCTTTAAACCTTGATTTCAACCGCACATTTTCTCTGTTATCGAAGGGGTAATGTTTTGACTATTTTCCAAAGGAGGGAAATGATTTTTCCAAAAACTCCTGTAAATGAAAATCATAAATGTGCCGGTCCATAAATACAAGAGTCGTGTTATCCAACGGATAAGAAGACAAAAAAAAACAAAAAAAAAAACTGTGCGGTTGAGGCCATTGACCGTTGGATTAAAGAGATCCTCGCAGTTACTGCCTCGTGGACTGTCGATCTCTTGAACCCAATAGTCAAATGGCCTCAAACCTCACATTTTATTTTGTCCGGTTATCCGTGGGATTGCATGTTCCTAAATATAAATGCATTGGCCAACCAAGTTTTTTCTCACTTAAACTTTAAAGATCGCTATCATTCATTTCTCTTCCTTTCATTATGCTTCCGAACTGCATTTTGGGCAGCTTTCTCTTTCAATTTTTTGACCTCAGGTCGCACTCTCGCCATTAATAATCTCAACTACAATGTTCGTTGAGTGAATTTATAATCCTTTTCAAAGTACCATTCGTTCCATCGTGATCGGTGAATTAATCTGGGCACAGATTCTGTGGACTTGTCCTTTTTGACAGGTCTCGGGACTTGGATTCTCGGGCGTGGATTCGGATAGTCCTACTGTGGTGAGCTTCGGCAAAAACTGAATGCTAGCTTAGCGCTATCACATAATCTTGCCGTGTTGTATGCTATACGTACTGCTTTGTTGAACAGTAGGAAAGTTTCAGCCTGGCATTTAGGCCCACGGCCCGGCCATCCCAGGTCTGGGCTGGGGCTGGGTCTACCCCCTTGAGCTCGTCTAATTAGCCCGGTTAGCCTAACCCGACCCAGCCCGTTTTTTTTTGACAAATTGCACTTGGGCTAATTTGACATGGCCCAGTCCGGCTCAACACTGTAGACGCGGCCCGACTAGCCCGGCTTGGCCCAAAGGGCCAAAATGCCACCCTGAGGAAAGTTTTATGAATATGCTCAGCCGTCATATAAAAGGGATTCTTTATATACACCAGGGGCAGCATGGCACGCGCGTTGCACATTAATGAAGCATAGGGGCCTCATCAACGTTGATGATGCACCACAGTATGAGTCATGGACTTACATACCATAATTCAACTTGATTAGTAATTTATGTCCATTGGATTAGAGTCTTTTCTTCATTTATAATCATGGATCTCAAGCATTATTTGGGTAGTCAAATACAAAACTTAGAAATTACTAATTAGGCTGATTTTTGGTATGTAGGTTTCCTTAGAGATGGCCAAACATCCATACTGTCAGTAGTCTCTAATAGTGGGCCAGATGGCCACCACAGTTGTCTGTTGTCATCGTCATCATCATCATCAAAGTTCTGCTCTGCGTAGGTCAACATCTTGTGAAGCCCATGCGAAGGGTGACTCGATCCATTGACAACCTTCATCACAATTCTGATCCATTAAGTAAATTGCACTATCTATTACTATCTTAAACCAAGGTTTAAAGGAGGCCATTTTAACAGTTAAACGGACTGGGGGCATTACCGTTTAAACCATTTAAACGGATTGAAACAGCCACGGGCAAAAAGGGGAAAAAATAAGAATAAAAACGGAAAAATGGAGTTTAACGGAATTAAACGGATTTTAACAGAAAAAAAAATAGAAAAAATGGCGCTGAAATTCAAATTTTGAAATTTAAAAAAAAAAAGAAAAAAAGAAAGAAAGAATTTAACAAAAATTTAATGGATTTTAACAGAATTAAACGGACTTAATTAACATCCATTTTTTCACAATTTTTTTTTTGAATTTAACGGTTGTTTAAATGATTTTAACAGCCATTAAAACAAAAAATATGGCTGTTAAATTCAAAAACGTTAAACCGTGTTTAAACGGTTTTAACGGAAATAGGCTTGAGGCGTTACCATTTAAACGGCCGTTTTTAAAACCATGCTTTAAACCACTACTTGGGTTGCCATACGACATCTACTTGGGTACTTATTAGTTGCTTATTAAAAAGAAGAATTAAATGTCCCTCTCCACCAAAAATTAAACTGTACATTACCTTCACCGTACTCACTCGTTATTAAATAAAATGTTTTGATTTCAAAAAAATAACGAATCATTTAAAAATAGCCATGTTAAACTACTTAATTACTTCATATACCTTGCATTTTATCCACATGTTTTGTAAGAACATACAAAATTATAAATAAAAGGGGCGGGCTCCAGTTACTACCCTAAAATGACAGGCTCCGATTACGGGACACAATATGAGCTACGTGGCACACTCTTAGAGGACTCTGACTGTATGGATAATGTTCGGCCAATCCCTGTTAGGTGGACCTACAAACCAAAAATCAGCTTGATTAGTGATTTCTTGGCATTGGATCTTTGTACCTCAAATACTACTCAAATTCCCACAGTTGAGATTAACCCATGAAAATTAAACAAGTGCAACCCAATGCCTATAGATCACTAATCAGGCTGATTTTTGGTTTGTAGGTCCATTTAGGGATTGGCCAAACATCTATATGGTCATAGTCCTCTAATAGTGTGCCACGTGGCTCATATTGTGTCCTGTATCCGGAGCCTGTCATTTTAGGACGGTAACTGGAGCCTAAGCGCCATAAATAAAATGTATATAAAAGTTTGACAATAACAATCAATTTTTCAAAGAAAATCAAAAGTAATTTTGGTGCCTTTGCTACATTGTGGTACGGTCAAAATCACATTGGTGCATGATATATATGGTCCAGAATAGTTGACCACTCCTCTTATCTATCTTCTTAAAGGAATTTAAGTTCTAAATCTAACGAGATCGACAAATAGAAAGATAACCTTTAAGACAATACGATCTCCACAAGGGTTGATGAATTTGCTTTTCTAGGTAAACCATGTACGGGTTCTCTGGGAAAACCGAAAAGAGTGGGCCCATTGTAGCCATGCGTAATAGGTCCATCAAGTAGTGGGGCCAATTAGTTATGAGTCTGTGGGCCTGAAAGAGTGTGCCATGTTGTGTGTATTTTTATGTGATCCCCAGCTCCACATACTAAAAACTCGCAAAGTTGAGAGGTATATACATGGACTTTCGACTCTTTTTGGATCCTTTAATCTTCTCCACCCAATTGTATCCGACCTTGTTAATTAATTCTTCTTTTAAGGTGGTGGTCATCGTGAAGGGTTTCCATTAAAAAAATGCATTAAATTAGAAAGAAAGATCCATATTTTGATAAAAATTACCAGGCCTATGAGAAGAGGACAAAGAGAGATTCCAACACGATAATGAGTTCCTATGGTTTAATCCAAAAAAAGAGCTACAAACAAATACGAACAAAGAGAGATTTTATGTTTCCTCTCTCTCTCTATCTCTCCTGCGGGTCCGATCCGATGCGACTCAGTGTATAGGTTTCAATGCATCGATATTTTATCATTTTATGTGCCCACAAAATATTCGAGAGAGAGAGAGAAAAAAGTTTGGGACCATAGAAATGTGAGAGGAGAGACAGAGATGAAAAACGTTGGGATATAGAAGTGGGGAGAGAATTTAGGAAGTGAAGGAGGGAAAAGACTTTAATGCAGAGGGCTCTCGTGACCCCACATATCTCATTTTTTTGGGGCCACTAACCACATACCAAAAATCAGCCGTTGGATCAAGTACCCAAATAATTGGTGGGAGAGATTAAATAAAGCATATTATAGCCTTTATTAACCAATATATAGTGGCATGCAATACATTTCTCAAAATATGATGTCTCGGCGACGACCGATTTGTCCGATTGGTTAGTTCAACATTAGGGTTCCTCCCTTGTAGCAATTGCTTTCGGATTCGCCATTCTGATTAATCAGTTCTTTGTGTTTAGTATGTATTGATCATCGTGTCATTAACTTCCTTATTACATTTTCATGGAAGCGAGAAATTGATATCAACATACATGCTGAACATGGCATCCCGTCTCTTCTCAGGGTCATTAATAGAGCATGAAATGGGGTGGGTCAGTCCTGAGATACAAACCTATTTGGGCTCGTATTTTGCTGGTTTGGTTCCTCAAAATAGGACCCGGGATCTTAAACTTGTCGGGTATGGATTCAAAGTCGTCTCCCTTCCACAAAAGTACCCTTAAAATAGGACCCATTTAATGTCCTATATCTCCCCATGTGCAATGGAAAACGAAATCAGGTAGTTTATGATAGCATTAGTTAATCAGATGGTTAGGATCATCCGACAAGATTGATTTTTGTTTAGGTGATCTTTTTGGACGGTGTCCCCAATAGGATGGATATGGTTCAGATGGATTAGAGAATATGCACCATCATATTGATCAATAACAACGAAGTACATGAGGTTGGAACTGTGGAAACGCTTGATCTTGATCGTATGGCTCACATATGAAGGGAAGAAAGATATAAATATGAGATCTAAACTAGGAAGACAAAATCTATATATATCGACACACCGTTTTTTATGGTGGACGATCCGTCGAGTATTCATGACGCTTGAGGAGTTGACCGTTTTTGACCATCTGATCTTGATCAGACAAGGAATAGGAAGCATACCAAATTAGCACGGGGAGTCACCGCAGAAGAAACTGTTGATGTACTTGCTGATGATCGGAGAGATGAGGGTCTCGTATGTGTTCTCTGTGGGGTGATAACTGTCCCAAAATATGTACTTAGAGACGTTCTGACAAGTGTGTGGAGTCAAGTCGGTACACAGTATCGACACCTCTAACTTCCCCGTGCCACAACACCCTTCATTCGCCACTTCAAATCCTGACCGACGATCAAATATAGATAAGTAAAGAGGCTCGATTTGGTATTTCCAAATAAGCTACCAAACTAAACAGACTTGTGGGTTCCCACACCATAAATCCCACAATCAATGATATACATGTTATATGAAGCCAATTAATTTTTGGGTTGCTTATCTTACCATGGTTTGAATATTGATTTAGGTCCTCAGTTGAGTGATCCTAGACCATCCGATCGGTAGACTTTTTTTTTCTAGCCCTTTGTGCATTATGTTATTGGCCAGTCAATAGAAAGCAAACAGAACGGATGGTTATGGACATTACTGCAGTGTGATTTTTTAAGCCATGCATCTTATGACCCAAACTGTATAAGGGTTTAGCTTTCCACTCCACTATCATATAGGAGCTTTCGGAGTATTAGGTAGGTTCGTAACATTTGGTATCAAAGCTAACTCCACGTCACATATTCAAGTCACGGGAGGGGCAACCCGAGGAAAGGGCTATCTTGGGGCTTGCTCAAGAAAGAGAAACGAGAGGTACCAGAAAAGAAAAAAAAAAAGCAAACAAACAAACCAACCAACCGGGGACTTGCTCACAGAAGTGAGGAAAAAGGGATACTGAAGTGAAATCAATCTCAGAGTGGGCAACCATGGACCCTTGGAAGTGTGGTGGAATGTTATGACGCAAACTGTTTAAGAACTTAGTTTTCTACTCCACTATCACCTAGCTGCTTTTGGAGTTGATTAGGTTCCTACCATGCCATCTGAACCATTTGTTCGAGAGAAATCTTTGGCCTATAGGTGTATGGTAATGTAATAGATCCTGGGCTATTACATTATATCACCACATTTGTCGGAACAAAAGTGAAAGGCGTGTGAATGAACCGGTTTGAGGATGGAACAGTGTTAGCGGTTTGAGGATGGAACAGTGGTCAGCCCAGGCACAGGACCCACCGCCAACGCCTTAGGCCAATCCAAGAACAAAATTATCTAAGATCCTTTGAAAGAAACTACATTTAAAATTATCTAAGAGCTTTCTTTTAAGGACAAATAAGTCTAAGGGCCTGTTTGGATCACCATTTTTTGCACCAAAAGAAAACTTTTTTTTGTTGCTAAATCCAGCTCTTGAAAGTAGCTTATTATACCACAAAAATGGTGAAAACAGGTTCTAATTTATAAATAAGAGAATTAAAGTTCTGCGAGTGCTGGGCTGGCATATTTAGAGCCAATTAGGTCAGTATATTAACCTAGGACGGTGAATTTAAATCGCGGGTGAGGTGGGTGGAGCCTTAAAACCCAATAGGCCAACCCCAACAAACAGCCTTATGTCAATTAGGGTTGTCAGTGGATCGGAGAAGGGTATAGATTCAGGACAGATCCAATAGCTTGTCGGATAACAACTCCCGATCAAGAACCGATCGATCCGATAAGCTATCAGATGATTCAGAACTGACCCGATCCATTGACAGCTCTAATATCAACTCGTCTCCTGTCAAATATAATAACGGCGATGGTGAGGACGAGGATTATAATTAGGAAGATAAGTGTAGAATTACCATAACTTCGAGGATTTTTTATGAGATCAAGTAGGGGATTGTAGATATCAATGTAAACAGCCCTTGTATGTGGAAGGTTGTTACTAAGACGGTCAAGCTCAGAGGACAGCTTGGAGTTAAATAGCTTTGCCGCTTCGTTGTGTTTCTCAGAACACTCTCTCACTATCCCTCCCGCCAAGGTTCTCTGTGATGGCACGCATCCTATTGGAGGAGCACTGAATACACCAATTCTTCGTGCCCCCAATCCGTACAGCTCCTACAAAAAACATTTCAGTTATTATGAGAAAAAAAGAAGAATGCAACATAAGAGTCGTGATCATATGGTCCGGGGTCCATGTGGTGGCCAACTGTTGGCACATTTTGATTGGTGCTGTACTAATATTTTATTATATTTGAATTTATAATTTAGTAGCCCGAGGTGTGTTACATCCGTGGAAGGTGTAGCATTGTACATGCATGCTCATATGATGTCTCTCATATGGGCGGGGAGCTTGTTGGAGGACAATCCTACTACTGTATGTCAGGGAGAAAGTCGTGTGCCTCATTGTTCACCACGTACTATCTTTAATATCAGTTTTCATTTTCTGTTTTTGAACCATAGAACATGGAGTACGTGGCCATCCAGAAGATGTGGGAATTGGGTAAATTACCCAATACACTGGAGCACATATAGGATTCATAATCTAACCTTTGGTCCTAATGGGGCTTACTTAATTTCCACTAGAAGAAAATAGTGATGAATTGATCCTACTGGCCATGAATATGTTTAGGTCACCCTTATGGCCCTTAAACCAAAAATCAGATAGATTTTTGGTAGCCAACAACTTCTAAGGTGGGCCTCATACCTTAAATTCGACCCCATTAAAAGGTTTGTAGCCCACCTTAGAAGTTCGCTACAAACCTTTATCGGCCTATTGCCAAAGATCAATAGAGATGGGGTCCGAATCACTTAGAAGATTTTCTTTTAAAACATTAGGTCTCACATTCACATGTAGTCTTAAATATTACAATCACAAGGATTCAGTTGGCTACTGTTAAACAACCATTTATCCCTAAAGATCGACTTGTGGGGAAAAGGCGAAAAAACTATGTATACCAATGGGTTGTTGGGCCAACACAACACGTATGTGAGAACACACCATTTGCTAACACACTCCCTTAGTAGTAAAAAATCGTACACTCCGCTACAGAGTTGAACCCGCGACCTCCCAGGCCATAAGGCGCTGGTACCATGTTAAACATCCATTTACCTCAAACTCTCGACCTGTTGGGGAAAGGTGAAACAACTATGTATACCAACGGGTCGTCGAGCCAACACAACACGTGTGCAAGAACACATCATTCGCTAACAGCTACAAACTTTAATTAGATATAGGTTAATGAAAATAAAATTTACCTGAACAAAATTGGAAGCCCCTTGGAGCATGAGATCGGTGTATGCGGCGACATCATAGTTCAGTCTCCTAAAAGGTGTAGGAAAATAAGTATTTGCAATGTCGTCGCTTCCTGCTACCACTAGATATAGGCTTTCTGATATAATGCTTGCAGATTTTTCTTCTCCGGCGATCACCTTCAACTTCCCTATGTACTCTATAAACATCTCTAATTGATCCGAAAACCCTAATACAGACTGATAATTTAAAAGAATAAAAGTAATTAAATCTTGATAAAGAAACTAATTACATATCATAAGAAATAAAAAAAAGAAAATGTACCGCTATTTTAGCAGTGAGCGGATCGTATCCTGCAGCGCCGGAAGCAAAGCTTACGCCAGTAAGGAGGTCTTCAGGTCGCAGTTTTGGATCGAGATAAGCCGGTACAAACTCCTTTATTCCCAATTCTTCAGCTGAAAAAGTTTAACAAGAAAATAAGTATGCATGGAGAGATGCCACGAGAGAGAGAGAAGAGAGAGAGAGAGAGAGAAGGTTAGTGAATTTTTTTGTAGTACGTACCTAGCAAGTCAGAGGGGATCTTTCCATTGCTAAACCTTCCAGTTGGTTTTTCATCCGTGAAATCCCTGCCATATGGAGGGAAATTGCACTTAATCACTGTATTGAGGTTGTTGTTGTTGCCGGGATCAACGATGGAATCTCCAAAAACAAGAACCGCCGGAACGTGAATGTTCTTCGGTAAGGTGACAACGGCTGGGATGATCTGAACTAGAAGAGAAATGAGGAGAAAGACAAGAGTGGTAGAAGAAGAGGAGGCCAGTTTTGGAGAGAGAAGCAGCATTGTTTCAACAGTGAAGGAGAGGAGAAAGTGATGAGTTTTCTGCTTTGAATTCTTGCTATTTATTGAAATAGTAGGAGAAGCAACACAGAACATTTTGTAGGATGCCACCTTGCAAAGTTGGTTAAGTAGCGTATCCACACCAAGGAACCGCGTGGAGTAACTGGTCATCCTTGATCCATTAAATCAGTCTATTTAGTGATTTTTAGCCATTGGATTTCCTGCATTTTTTTCGTCATCGGCTCGGAACCCACTTGTGGAACTGTTCATAGTACAAAACTCAAATTGAACTGCAATCAATGACGGATACTAAGTGGGTCAAACATTAATGAGTGAGTGAACCCTAAGAGTGTGCCACGTGGATTTTTTAGGTGCATGGATGAAGAAGTTTGCTCCCCAAAACCCTAAAAATCCAAAAGAAGACAAAAGTCATAGATATACCCACTAACTACAATCTATTTTCTGCAATTTTCCAATCCTTCGAAAACATGAGACTCTCACGGTTTTTTGTTTTTGTTTTCGTTTTTTTTGTGTGTGTAACTTTTCAAGTCACAGCTTCCCTGGTAGAAAAGATGAACTTTTTACCTACCCCCCACAATTTGAAAAAGCTACTTACCTACTTTGACCCGGTTGTCCGTCTGAGACCACCGTTGACTCAATTTTAACTAACAATATTTTTTAAAAAGATGAAAATATCACTTTCTTCAACTTTAGAACGTATGGGTTTGGACCAAAACACTAATCTAAATTTAACTGTCGTGGTGCATGGATAGGTGGCCATGCACCAGTGGGTTGGCTGCCCATCACCAGCAACCAACTTATCTGCCTCGCGTGGCCAGCCGTCCACTACTCTGGTGAACAATTGTAAAATTTGATGGACTAATAAATTATTTTAATCCGTTAATCAAAAACCATATATATGTATATTAATCCTAAAAAGAAAAAAACCAAAAACAGATCTCGTGTTCATCTACAATGAAACTTTAAAAATAAATCCCTAATCCATTAATCATACCATATACGTATACATTGATAGAGCAGCAATCTCTAAACATCACCACTTCTTTTTCACTCTCCTCTCAAAAAAGTAATGACCGGCCAAGAACATAATCTATTACTATTATAAAAGCGAGAATCGGGGTTGGGGCATGCCCTCACAAAAGGAAAAAAATAAAAACCCTTGAAGACCACATAATTACTTACCATGCTTCTTTACAGTTCAGGTTGTCCGGCACGCCCATGTTCCTCATCAGTATAAGACATGTGGCACACTCTTGGAGACTTCTAACCTTGTGGATGTTTGTCCCATCCCTTGGTGGACCTATATACTAAATATCAGTCTGATTCGTGATTTCAAACTTTGGATTAGAGTACCCCAAATAATTATTGAAATCTATGGTTAAAAACCAACCCATGAAAACGACTCTAATCAGATCCTTAAAAACCACTAGTCAGGCTGATTTTTTGCATATAGGTCCACCTAGGGATGGGCCAAACATTGATACAGTCAATTATCTCTATAAGTGTGCCAGGTGTAAGGTGCTTCCAAGTGTAAGGTGCACGTGCATCACACGTGTTCCCCTGGTTCACGTGAATAAAAAATAGAAAGTAAGAATGTGTCCACCAAAAAAAAAAAGAAATAAGTTCAAAAAGCCCACCAAGCCACCATTCGGTCAACAAGTTAAAAGACCCCCACAATTTGAAAAAGCTGATTAGTCATTGAAATTTGATAATATACCAGCCTGATGGTAACCCCCACACAGCCAGTCAGCGAAACCGATGACACCCACAAAACGAGCCACGGGGCACACTCTTAGAAGATGTTGACCGTATGGACCTGCAAACCAAAAATCAGCCTGATTATTAATTTCAGACCTTTGGATCCTTGTACCCCTAATAATGGTCAATAAGGCTCAAAATTACCACGGTTAAAATCAACCTATGAAAATGAGTCCAATCAAACGTTTAGAAATCACTAAGGAATGACCAACTAAGGATTGGCCAACCATCCATATGGTCAGTGTCCTTTAAGAATGTACCATGTGGCTCATATTGTGGGCTGTCACCGGCTTCGCTGATTGGGGCTTTAAGCTATGTGGCACCATTTTTGTTAGTCCCCACAGCCATATGTGCCCGCTGACCGCAAGGATGTATAGCCCACCCCTTGGAAGACATTCATAACAAAAAACAGCTTGTTTGATAATTTTTAGCCGTTGGTTTTAGTATTAAAAACAGAAATGGATGAGCTGGAATCACGCCTTAAAAGCTACTAGAATCTAATGGATAGTGATTACCAATCATGGTGTATATTCACCCAGGAGTGGGCTAAACATCAATGCGATCAAATGGGCCCAGCAGGCAGCGGTGTGTAACAAAACTTTTTTTTTTGAAAGGTGTGTGTAACAAAACTGGTGCTAATCGTAAGCTACAGCTTGTTACATCGCAACCCTATTGTTCTCTTTCCCGTACTAATTGCAACCATTGAATTGAATTTAAGAAAGGGTCTCGAATCGCGACGTAACAAGTCGTAGCTTAATCCAAAAGCCTAAGCTATCACCATTTTTGTTACACACGGCTGCCATCTGGGACCCACTGACTGTATGGATGTTCAGCCCACCTCTTGGTAGACATTCATACAAAATATCAGCTTATTTGATAATTTATTATCCGTCCGATTTAGTACTCAAAAAACTGTTTGAATTCAACGGCTATAATCACGTCTTAAAAAGTATAAAAATCTCATGGATAGATATTACCAATCTAGGTAATTTTTGGTATGTATATACCCCAAGGGGTGGGCTAAACATCCATCCGGTCTGTGGGCCAGATGGAAGGCTACAGGCTGTTACATCTCCACCCTTCAAGAAATCTTTAAAAAAAGTAGAAAAAAAAATACGCATGCCACTTTTGGGAGTAAAACTTCTGTCACAGTTGTTGACCGAAGATTGTTACAGCCCACAATACGAGCCACGTGGCACACTATTACGGGGGGCTGATTTCTGGTTTGCAGGTCCACGGAGGGACTGGCCAAATATCCATACGGTCAGTGTCCACTAAGAGTGTGTCACGTGGCCCGTATTGTGGGTTGTGACCGACTTGCCCGTTGTGACAGAAGTTTTACTCACTTTTTTGCAATGGGTCAGGCTCCAGTTACCGCCCAAAATTGACAGGCTCTGATTACAGGACACAGTATGAGCCACGTGGTATACTCTTAGAGGACTATGACGGTATGGATGTTTGGTCTATACCTAGATGGACGTGCAAACCAAAAATCATCCTGATTAGTGATATCTAGGCGATGGATCTTTGTACCTCAAATAATGCTGAAATTCCCACAGTTGAGATTAACCCATGAAAATAAGTCCAATCAAATGCCTATAAATCACTCATCAGGCTGATTTTTGGTTCGTAGGTTCGCTTAGGGATCGGCCAAACATCCATACGGTCAGAGTCCTCTAACGTGGCTCAAACAATGTCCTGTACCCGGAGGCTGTCATTTTAGAGCGGTAACTGGAGCCTGAGCCTTCTGCAATATGACTGATTGATTTTGGGCTGAAGCTTGGCAAGGAGAAGAGTAAACCTAAAGCCGAGCACACATCACAATATGAGCCAGGGGCACACTCTTAGAGGACGATGACCGTTTGGATGTTTAGCTAGCCCCCCTCGGTGGACTTTTAAACCGAAAATTAGCTTGATTAGTGATTTTTTAGCATGGATTGGAGTCATTTGCATGGGTTGATTTTAACCTTAGAATTTAAAGCATTAATGACCATTATTTGGGGTACTAGATCCAAAGGTCTGACATAACTAATCAGGCTGATTTTTAGTTCATAACTAATCAGGCTGATTTTTGGTTCACATGTCCAAAGAGGGACTGGCCAAACATCCATACGGTAATTATCCTCTAAGAGTGTGCCACGTGGCTCATATTGTGGTGTGTGATCGGCTTGTGTGAGCGAAGGTTTACTCCAAGGAGAAGACGCCGAAATGGCAACATGCATGAAACTAAACGTCAACTGCCACGACAAAGGAAACCCTGCCACTCTTGATAGCTTTGGAGGAGTGGGTGGTCAGGAACGATTTAGCCCAGATGGCAGCAGTGAGACGTGCCTTGTTACATCTCTTCTCATTGGGTCGGGACCGGGGGACAACCATTTTTTACCACTCTTTTGACAACCATTTGGCGGACCCACATAAAAGATGAATCAATGGCTGATTTTTGGTGAGGATGATCTCTATGGTGAGGAGATCAGCCTCACAAAAATTCAAATCATTCAGATATTTATAGACTGGTTTAGAAGCTGAATTATGGACAGTCGATTTTTACCGTATAACTTGAAAACCACATTTGACGGGGTTAGAAATTTCAGAATGGGCTGATTTTTTGTTGGGGTAATCTCTATGATGAGGAGATCATCCTCACCAAAAATCAGCCATTGATTCATCTTCTATGTGGTCCATCAAAATGGTTGTCAGAAATAGTTGTCAAAAATGGTTGTCTCCCGATCCTGACCTTATTCCATTTGGCAAACGGAAAAAAAATAATAAAGTAGAAGGGATAATTTGGTATAAGGTTGTACTTGTTTCAGTAAAAGGTAGTACATACAATTAATGGATAAGGAAACCCTCTCTTCATGTTGTACAGTTAGAATTCAATGTGTAAGTAATGTAAAATCATGTGGTCCTGGGTCCTGTAGTAGTCTCCAACTGTGTCTCATTTTGATTGGTGTTGTACTCAATATTTATTATTTTTTAATTTATTTTTAGTACTTTGCTGGTGCAGTACACAAGCTCCTAAATGCATATCAATTGTTTGATTCATCCCAACCGTCAATTGAGCTTTTTCTCTCTTTAATCACTGCCATTCAGTCCTCTTCTTACCCAACTGCATTTTGGAAACATTTCCCTTTCCATGTTTGCCCTCAACTCCAACTCACGCCATTAATAATCCTAAACTCCCAACAACAATGTAGTTGAATGACGTTTCTTTGTTTCTTACCCACTAGTGTCATTTTGGAAATACTCATCCATTATTGTGGGTGAATATGATATCGTGACACTCAGAACGGTTGTACGTCATGCTGCTAGGTTGAGGTTCGGAACTTCGGATTATATGCGCTAGGGCCGTACAGACAATTAAAAAGGCCCTACTTAAATTGTGCCACGTTAGCAAAAAGTAAAAGCTCTTCTAACCAAGGTTTAAAGGAGGCCGTTTTAACGGTTAAACGGACTGGGGGCGTTACCGTTTAAACGGCCGTTAAAACGGATTGAAACTGCCAGAGGCGAAAACGAAAAAAAAAACCCGGAAAAAAATGGAATTTAACTGAATTAAACGGATTTAACGGTTTTTAACGATTTTAACGGAACAAATGACGCTGAAATTCAAATTTTGAAAATTAAAAAAAATAGAATTTAACGGATTTTAACGAAATTAAACCGATTATAACAGAATTAAACGGCTGTTTAAACAATTTTAACGGTCGTTAAAACAAAAAAATGGCTGTTTTATTCAAAACTGATAAAACATGTTTAAACGGTTTTAACGGAAACAGGCTTGGAGTGTTACCATTTAAACGGAGTTTAAGCGGCCATTTTTCAAACCATGCTTCTAACTACCGACACAACAGCAAAATGGATTCAGACCTCCCCCGTTGCACTATGTACCGTTTTAACGCTCAGAAAATAATGGCAATAATTTTCGTTACAACGGCGTTTATTTTCTGTTCTTTTTTCCATTATAAAAAAGGCTCAGGCTCCTGTTACAGGACACAATATGAGCCACGTGGCATATTCTTAGATAAGTCTGACCGTATGGATGTTTGGCCAATCCCTAAGTGGATCCACAAACCAAAAATCAGTGTGATTAGTGATTTATATTCGTTGGATTGGACTTATTTTCATGGGTTCATCTCAACTGTGGGAATTTGAGCAGTATTTGAGGTACACAGATCCAAGGTCCAGAAATCACTAAGCAGGCTATTTTTGGTTCGTAGGTCCACCTAGGGATTGGCCAAACATCCATACGACCAAAGTCCTCTAAGAATATGCCACGTGGCTCATATTGTGTCCTGTAATCGGAGCCTATCATTTTAGGGCGGTAACTGGAGCTTGACCATAACAGAAATACAAGGTCCATTTTTTTTCGGAAAAGAATTGTGAAAAATCGCCCATTATTTTCTGTTTTTTTAATTTAAAATTTGAATTTTGGCGCTGTTATTTTCTTTATTTCCATTTTTGCCCCTGAGCGTTACAATTGGTTATAACTGTCAGCGTTACAATTCCTTATAACGACCGTTATGACAGAAAACCGGTAACACCCACGATCCGTTGTACTGTTATAACAGCCCCATTTAAAACTAGCTCTTAACTGCCCAATTAATGAACTTATTTATAGCCGTATAAGGCAGATATACTATCAACACTCTTGTTAAGTTTTAGTTAAGGTACATAAACTGCACGTTAGGGGCATTTAATGAACTTTTTTTAGCTTTTGGCGGAGAAGACATTTAATCAACTAACGAAGGCTTATATATTTATTTTTAACAAGCATAAGTACCTAGGTGAATGTCGTGTAGCAACCCAAGTTTTGACTTTAAAATAGTAATGGAAAACATAAGACACAAATCAAACGTAACGGGACCTCATGGCACAATTTGAAAATCAAAATTCTAAAATTGCCGTTTTAACGGAGGCCGTTTTAACGGTTAAACGGACTGGGGCGTTAACGTTTAAATGGCCGTTAAAACGGATTAAAATGGCCAGTGGCAAAAATGAAAAAAAATAGAAAAAAAATAGAATTTAACAGAATTAAACTGGTTTTAACGGATTTTAACTGAAAAAAAACGAAAAAAATGGCTCTGAAATTCAAATTTTGAAATTTGAAAATTAAAAAAAAATGGAATTTAACGGATTTTAACGAAAATTTAACGGATTTAACGGCTATTTTTTTTCGCAAAATTTTTCAAAATTAAACGGCTGTTTAAATGATTTTAACGGCTGTTAAAACAAAAAAAACGACAGCTTTTTTTCAAAACCGATAAAACGTGTTTAAACGGTTTTAACAGAAACAGGCTTGGGGAGTTACGGTTTAAACGGCCGTTTTTAAAACCATGGTATTGACAATATAATTAATGGCATGAAAAGTAATTTAGTTAAATAGGGTTGTAGTTTTTCCAAACCAAAATAATAGTTGTAATAATGGAATAGTACGGCGTAGATACCGAGATATTTAATAAAGTAATAGGTTAGCTACAACAAAACAAAATAGCGAGAAAAGATCGATAGCCCCCCTTAGAGTCTCCGCACCGAAAATGTCTGACAAGTACCCCCAATACCTTAACCTAACTTGTGTTAAGCCCTTGGTTAGTGGTTAACAAGGTGTACTTGTTAGACATTTTGGGAGGGGATTTTAAAGTTAGAAGTCGAATTTTTACTCCAAAAGAACTATTAATTGGCTGGTTGAACCGGTGTTTTAAAACTTGTCGAGTCAACTCGAAACTTGGCTGAGTTGATTCGACTCAGCTAAATTTGGTGTTGGCTCAAATTGAGTAAACAAAGGACTTGGTGCGTTGTTTCTCTGTAAAAAAAAATGACAAACCAAGTACGTTGTTTTATACCCGACACACCAAATAAGTTTCTCGAACACCTTTTTAACACAAAATGAACCAATTCTTATAAATTTTGCTTAGAAAAATATGATATTTATATATTAATAATATTATATGTATATAATATTAATAAATTACTCGAGTCAAGTTGCTTCGGGTCGAGTTCAAGTCTTCAAGTTAACTCAACTCGGTAAACTTTCGAATCGAGTCGAGTTTTCGAGTTTTCAAACACTAAGTTGAGTGGGATACTTAAGTTTTGATTTTCTTGAGTTATCTCACATTGTCCAGCGCACATGGATGTTGTCATGTTGCATGGTTGTGTCGTTTTTCCATTGGTCAAATGTACTAGAATTACTTGAATAATTAATTAATTAAAACTTAAAACTGATTTGCATTCAAGGCACAATTTTGGCCAATGACAAGACGACACCACCATGCACCATGACAACCTCCATGAACCATAGACCAAGTGATCATTACTCGCTTTATCTTTTGTTTTTTGTTTTTCTTTACACGTATACTTGCTTCAATGCACTAGACTAATGAAAAAATGACACCACCATGCACCAGAACAACGTCCATAGACCTTGGACCATGTAGTCATTACTCTTTAATAATCGAGTATACAATAAAAGTGATGAAATGAACTACATTTAATTTTGACACTCAAATAATTGGTGCAATGTTGATGATGGACCACATTATGGGCCATGTGGCACACTCTTATAGGTCACGTTGACAGACTGCTAATAGGCGTGGCACTTAATGAATTTGTTTTGTTTTTTGTGGAGAATGGCATTCAATGAACTAATAAGTTCCCAACATATTTTTTTGATAGTTGCCCTGTATACAATCACCAATCCAACGCTTAGAAATCACTAATCAGGTTATTTTGTTCTTTGGGTTCATGTAGGGTTGGGCCAAGCATCTATCTGGTCAACCTTCACTAAGAGTATTGTGCCACATGGCTCATAATGTGGTCCGTCGCCAGTGGATGTCCGTTAACAAAGTTCTCCCCAAAAGCCTCCCCTTCAGACTTCAGCCCAGTCTGAAGGTAGTTTGGGATTTTGCACCCGTAATCGAAGGTAGTTTAGGATTTTGCATCCAAAGGAACGCAAATGGAGAAAAAAGAGAAACCTACCTCTTCCTGAGCAAAACTTTGAATAATCTCTAATGGATGCTTTCTTCTCTTTTAGTTTTTTTCTCAAAAAATGCTGGGATTTTTCTCTCTCTATTGTGGTGTTGAAGAAAGAGACTAGGGAGAGACTCTTCCTCTCTAAAGTTAACTAGGTATTTTTTCAACAAACTAGCATAGTTGTATATTAATCAACTAATTCCATTATTTATCTATCTTTATTTATGTTACTAATTGAGCGAATTAATTAACTAATTGAACCTCACACGTTTTTGCATAAGGTGGGATCCACATCATCTTGAATTTTTATTTTTCACTAATTTACTTATTAATTTTCTTAATTAATAAATACTTAAATTTTAAACCTAATTTCGGGGTCCGATGCATCTAAACTACAAATTTTTCAATAGACAATGATTTAACAGAGACATTCTAAAGTTTCTAAATTAAATATCAAACGGATCACAAATCCGACATTAGGGTAAAAAGTTATACCCTGTGTATTAAAAACAGTATTTAAATATTATAATATATAAAAGATGAAAATATTTTCAAATTCGGTGACATGGTCTTCAGGGTTATTAGGTTTGTCGATCAATTATGATTTTTGCATACTAGAAGGTAACGTTATTAATTTATCGTATAACTACCAAAATGTTCTTCTAAGAAAAAAATTCCATCATGGTTAGAAATAACGTTGTTTTTACGAATTTAACAGCTGTTAAAATGGTAACGCCCAAATCCGTTACAGTATGAACCATTTTGATGCATAGTTCATTTTAGCAGTCGTTATTTTCAAAATATATAACGGCCATCAAAACAAAAATATCGGCCGTTATTTTTTGGAAAATTTTGTGGAAAATGGCCATTATATCCATAATTTTTCTGTTTTTTTCAATTATTATCTTTTGTTTTTTAAAATTAAAATTCTGAATTTCAGCACCATTTTTTCCCGTTATTTATATTATTTTTCATTAGTTTTTGCTATTTTTCGTTATACTGTTACAACGGCCTCTTTTATACCTTGATATCCAGTACTACAAGCACGGGCTTATACAAAGGTTGGTTTAGAAAAATCCAGATCATTACAAGTATACTTTTTATTTGCTCACATCAACATAGTAATGGCACCGATGATTGCTCGATGTTGGTTGTCTTGATTAGTTGTTTTGTACAGTATTTGAAAACTCGAAAGTTTACTGAGTTGAGTTAACTTGAAGACTTGAACTCGACTCGAGTAATATATTAATATTATATATATATATTAATTTATAAATATTATACATTTATAAGCAGATCTTATAATATTTGGTTGAGTTTGAGTTGACAAGGCATTTGAAAAACTTATTTGGTTCACGATCGTAAAACGTGTTTGGTGTGTTATTTTTTTTCAGAAAAACAACACACCAAACCCGTTGTTTATTTAATTCGAGTTTACTCAAAATTCAACCGAGTCAAGTCAACTCCGGCCGAGTTTCGATCTTATAATGATTTGGTACCAATCAAGTGCTAAAGTGTTCGTGTTTGGGATCATGCTTAGCTCTTATTCGGTTCCAGAGGTACCCATGAGCAGAACCAATATTGTCAATTTATTTTGTTCCGATCGGTTACGTGCCCGTTCACCAGATGTGTTTGCTGGAAGGTATACGTCTCAAATGGATGGTTAGGTTCATCCAACAAGATTGAATTTTAGTTTAGGTGATCTTTTGGATATGGTGTCCCCAATATGATGGATGATGGTACAGATGGATTAGAATACGCTCGCGCACCATTTTTTATCTACTATAGTGATCAATAACAACAAAGTACACGAGTTTGGAGCTGTGGAGCGCTCGATCTTGATCAAATGGCTGAAATATAAGGGAAGGAAAAATACAAATATGAGATTGAAACTAGGGAGATAAAACCCAATATGGACACATCATTTCTGTTAATGGACGATCCATCCACCATTTATGTCGCTTGAGGAGTTGACCATTCTGGACCATCTGATCATGATTGGACAAGGAACAGAAGGAGGCATATATACCAAATTAGGAGCACGGGGAGTCACCGCAGAAGAATAAGGTGAATTAGGAGCACGGGGAGTCACCGCAGAAGAATAAGGTGTTGAGGTGCTTGATGAAGACCGTAGGGACGAGAATCTCGTAGGCTTTCTCCGTCGGGTGATAACTGTCCCAAAATAAATACTTGGTCACGTCCTGACACGTATGTGGACTTAAGTCGGTACACAGTATCGACACCTCTAAATCCCCCGTACCACAACACCCTTCAGTCACCACTTCAAATCCTGACCAACAACCTAAGTAAAGAGGGCTGAAGCTACCAAAATATAGACTGGTCAGTAGATGGTGAGAAAATTTTGAAGCGGCGAAAGTTGGAAGCGGCGAATATGTTTTAAAACAAATCCAAAAATGCTTTTGAACAGGGGATTGTGGCTTGACGTGATTGGCCACTGCTTCGCCGCTTCAAAAATTTTCTCGTATATGGTTGTCTCTTTCGCATAATTAGAGCGGATTAGGTCAGTTTATTAGACTATGACAGTGCATTTAAATTGCGGGTGAGGTGGGTGGAGCCTTAAAACCCACTAGGCCAACCTTCAATAGACGGCTAGCCAGCCTAGCCTTAATTAGGGCTGTCAATGGATTGGCCGGATCAGGTAGATCAAGAACAGATCAAATAACATAACCGGATCACAACTCCCAATCAAGACACGATCCAATAAGCAACCAGAACTTATCGGGTCCATTGACATCGTTCTAATGTCAATGGGGTTGGGTCAAATATAATAACGGTGATGGTGGTGGTGATGGAGAAGTACAAAATTACCAAAACTACGGGGATTCTTGATGATATCAAGTAGAGGATTGTAGATATCAAAGTAAACAGCCCTTGCAAGTGGAAGCTTGGTATTAAGACGGTCAAGCTCGGAGGAGAGCTTGGAGTTAAATAGCTTCTCCGCTTGGTTGTGTTTCTCAGAACACGCTCTCTCTGTACCTCCCGCCAGGGTTCTCTGTGATGGCACGCATCCTATCGGTGGAGCACCAAGTACACCAATCCTTCGTGCTCCCAGGCCGTACAGTTCCTACAATAAATTTTCAGTTATGAGAAAGAAAAATCAAGGTTTAAAAAACGGCCGTTATAACCAAAATAACAACCGTTATTTTCTGGAAAAAATTGTGAAAAAATGGTCGTATTTTCCGTTATTTTCCGTTTTTGAAAATTTGTTAATTTGATTTTCAGCGCTATTTTTTTCTGTTATTTTCCAATTTCTCATTTTTTTTTTTTTTTTGCCCTGAGCATTTTTTTCGTTATAAGGGAAAAAACGGTAAGGCCCCCAGTCCGTTATACCGTTATGCGGTCCCCTTTAAACCTTGAGAAAAATAACACAAAATCTCCTCTACGTAGAAGGTAGGAAGGATATTAGATTCTAAATTTAGCAATACAAGTACGTGGTCCTTGTATTACAAGTCATTTTCTATTTTTTCAATAAAAGAATGGTGACATGGATTACGTGGCAAACCAATGGAGCACATGATTGACACTATAATCAATGGTCGTAATGGGGCTCACGTTCGACTAGAAGAAAGCAAAATGATGAACTGGTCCCACCAGTCTCATTATTCCCGTAAAAAGCCGGACCTGTAAAGTCCCTCCATTGATTACAGTAAGTGGCAAACCAGTGGAAGCAACGAGATATTGGTTGTAGACATTACAACCATTGATTGGAGAAATGCGAGCAAGCAGCGCCTTAATGGTGTTGCATAGATGCAACCTCCCAAAATACAAGAATAACTATCTCCAAAATCATACCTTTCCATGAACTTCAAATTTGAAGTCCTCCAAGCAGAGTGCCACGTGGTAGGCTTTTTGGGCCAGTGACCAATGATTGTTTGATTCACCTTTATGGCTCGGGCCCTCAAACCAAAAATCTGTCCGATTGGTGATTCTCGGACGTGGATTTAAGCCTTTTTAATGGGATGGTATCTAGTGGTTGGATTTTAGCATTTTTTAGGTATTCAAACACAATGGTTGAAAATTGCCAACCAGGCTGATTTGTGGTGTGTAAAGCCACCAAGGGGTGCGCCAAACATTCATGGGCCAATGAAATTCACAGGTTATAGACAACTTTTTCTCATTAATTAATTTGACCCATTAAGAGGTTGGTAGTTGGTAACTTGGTACCAAACAACTTCTAAGGTGGGCCCCATACCTTTCTCTGCCAATTGTCCAAGATCAAGGGGGCCATATGGCATCGAATGAGGACTTTGCCAGTTCGAGGGGAAATATGTCGTCATATCTCCAGCTCCACCAAGTTTGGTGCACTTCCTAAAAAAGGCACTGTCCAGTTCCCATTTTCTATCTTTTTCGAAAGAAATGGTTTTGCGACGGAAAAGAAAGCAAAGGTGAGATCGTAGAATTGGAAGTTGGAACCCACAAGTAGCAGTGTAGGTCCGACGTGTGTCGTTCCAAAATAATTGTACCAATGTGCGTCGTTCCAAAAATACGACATATCACACTTTTCAACCGGGCCTGCATGGATGTTTGGTCCACCCCCTTGATGAATCTATATATATACACACCCTAAATAGTTTGATTCAAGATTTATAGCTATTGGATTTGGAATCCAAAAAAGGCATGAATCTAATGGCTAGAGAAAACCGATAAGGCTGATTTGGAGCTACATGGGATGTTGGGAGGGCACACATCAAACATTATTCATGAAAATAAAATTTACCTGAACGAAACTGGAAGCCCCTTGGAGCATGAGATCAGTGTATGCAGCGACATCATAGTTCAGTCTCCTAAAAGGTGTAGGAAAATACGTATTTGCAATGTCGTCACTTCCTGCTACCATTAGATATATGCTTTCTGATATAATGCTCGCGGTTTTTTCTTCTCCGGCGATCGTCTTCAACTTCCCTATGTACTCTTTGAACAACTCTAATTGGTCCGATAACCCTAATACAGACTGAAAAAGTAACATTCAGAATGTCATTAGAAGGGGAAAAAAAAGTATATATCGTAACAAAAAATGAAAACGTACCGCTATTTTAGCAGTGAGCGGATCGTATCCCGCAGCGCCGGAGGCAAAGCTTACGCCAGTAATTAGGTCTTCAGGTTGCAAATTTGGATCGAGATAAGCGGGTACGAGCTCCTTAATTCCCAATTCTTGAGCTGAAACAGTTTAATAAGAATATAATTAAGTTGCATGGTTATAAATTATAAGTAGAAGTACATCATATACGACCGTTGGATTTGTATCCAACAGTATCAATGGCACCAATACAATGTACATTGTCAATAGTGAGGACTAGATGAAAGCATCACCATCTCATTTTAAATGAATTATAGTAGTACGGTAGTACCTATCAAATCAGAGGGGATCTTTCCATTGGTAAACCTTCCAGTTGGTTTTCCATCCATGAAATCCCTCCCATATGGAGGGAAATTGCACTTAACCACTGTATTCAGGTTGTTATTGTTGCCGGGATCAACGATCGAATCTCCAAACACAAGAATCGCCGGAACGGATACGTTATTGGGTAAGGTGACAACAGCTTGGATGATCTGGACTTGAAGAGAAATGAGGAGAGACAGAAGAGTGATTGAAGAAGAAGAAGAAGAAGAAGAGGCCAGTTTTCGAGATACAGGCAGCATTTTTTTTTATCAAAAATGAAGGAGAAGAGAAAGTGATGAACGAATCTATTGTGAATTCTTCCCATTTATTGGCGTCCAAGGAGAACTTAAACACAGGCTTACTGAGTACTAAGTGAATCACTGAACATTTTGTAGGATGCCAGCTTGCAAAGTTAGTTTAAGAAGGTATACTAAAAGAACCATGTGGAATTGCCCCTTTTCACACGCCAAAAATTGGCATGTGGCACGATCTTCCAGACCCATGAATATAATTGGCCCATCCTTGATCCATATTTGGTGATTTTTAGCCATTGGATTTCCAATTTTGTTCTGGATTAGTGAAGATCCACCCACAACTCCGAGGTTCATTGTTTTCTTTTCTCCAATGATTGTTTCTAAGGTTTTGTCAAACCCTAAGAGGTAAGAACTTTGTCTCCATGTTATCGTTAAAATCTACTATTTGTTTGGGTAAAGTACTTGATATTGAAGAGAGGTTATTCTCTTAATGATTAGCATCCCTTACTTGTTAAGAAAGTTGTAATCCCATTATTTTTATAGTGAAAGTTTGTTGGACTAGTTCCCGTGGTTTTTACCATTCTAATTGAAGGGATTTTTCAAGTAAAATTTTGGTGTCTTATTTCTTTATTTTATTTCTACTTTGTATTGTAGTGTGTGGATTATTTGTTGTGGTTTGTACATAGGAGAATGGGATTTTTCCCAACAGGTCAAACATTCATGAGTCAGTTAATCCTAAGAGTGTGCAAAGTGGAGGGGTGGGACCTACCGTTTAATTGTTCCAACTCCTATCCAGCCAGATTGAATGATACTATCACCCAATGAAAAATTCAGAATGTAAAGCGCATCAATCATATAGAGTTTTGATTCATCCCAACCGTCAATTGAGTTTTTTTTCTCACTTTCATCACATATCATTCTTTCCTCTTGTATAGGTATCTCTTTCCATATGCCCTCAGATCGTACTCTCGCCATTAATAATCTAGTTCCCAACTAGAATAGGTAGTTGAATGAAGTTTCTTTGTTTCCTTAATGACTAGGGTCATTTTCGAAATACTTTTCCATCGTGGTGGGTGAATATAATCTCGTCACACTGAGAAGGGTTGTATGTCATACATACTGCTTAACTGTCCAATTAATGGACTTCTTTACATCCACGGAGTTTGGATCATTAGATCAAGCTGACAAATGTAGGACCATGTTTACGATCCGGCCACGTTGTTGATCGAGGATGTCTGCTTTCTCTTTGTTGAAATAGAGTTCATGATTTGCATCTAGTTTTTCGGTGCATTTTATGGTCGTAGATTTGCGTCATAAAAACTTAGGGCACTTTTTACTCCTTGAGAGTGATCGGTGTGTCTACGCTAAAGCTGTTAATGCGACACGTATTCATCGATTAACTGTGAACCGCTAACGTAGTTCGTTGGTGCATGGTTCACGGTTAGGGCTGTCAATGACTATATGGATGGTGTTCGGATCGGATCATAGTAGATCCATATCCGATCCAATAGCTAATATATAGGATCACAATTCCAGATCCGGGTGCAACCCAATGGATCCAATATCGTGATTCAGACCCGGATGAATCAAGCAACCTAACATTGAGCATATCTCATCAACATGCCCATTAAATTTGAGTTAAAGGAAAACATAATCATGATTAACGTATTAGTTTACAGAGTTTTTCTCAATTGCTACCAAGCAACCGTAAACTAATGCACGGAAACTGAATGCATTTGCATTCAGTTGCAAATTGCATTAATTTACAATGTACCAAGCACAGCCATAAGCTGCAAGTTAAGTCAAATAATAAATGGTAAGAGATTTTAGCATTGCTCACCGGACACATATTTTCACACACAATTTCAGACAAAAAAAATCGATAGGGACCAATATATAAATTAGAAGTTTTAGAATGGGATGATTTTTTGTGAGGATGGACTCTATGGTGAGGAGATCACCCTCACAAAAATTCAAATCATTCTGCTATTCATGCATGGATTACTAGTTGAAGAATTATGAACCGTCTATTTTTTACCACTAACTTGAAACTCACATTTGATGGTGTTAGAAATTTCAAAATGGGCTGATTTTTTGTAGCAGTGATCTATATGGTGAGGAGATCATCCTCACCAAAATTAAGTCATTCATTTATCTTCCATGTGGGTGCACCAAAATTGTGTGTGACATTGTGTGTAAAAATGTGTCCGCTGAGCTTGACCCTTTCATTAATAACCCTTTTTTTCTAAAAATCCAACAACTATATTAAAGGATGTGGGCGCACATGCAGAAGAGTTAAGGGCTGAGTTTTTTAGATAATATTCTTCTCAACATGTATATCAACCTCACAAAACATCAACCAGCCCATTCCAACATTTGTAGCCGTATGAAAATTAGATTGTAAGTAAAAAAATTTGGACCGTCCATTTTCACCGTTAAATTTAGACCCATTTTTTATAAGGTTAGAACTTTTCGAAATTGCTAATTAGCTCTGTACAAGTGGTCCCCGTGATTACGTGTAACGTCGTGGTGCCCACATGCAAATGAATAATGGATGATTTTTGCAATGATTATTCTTAGCTTACAATAAAAATAACACTTTATGAAACTTCTAACTCCATGTGGAGTTAAAGTTACTAGCAAAAATGTATGGCTCATAATATTTCAACTTGTAATCCACTTTTTATAAGTTTAGAAATGTCTGAATTGTAACACCCCAAATTTTGGGTGCTATTACCTAGCCCGAATACTTGTGGGTCGACCCATTTACCCAAGATCTAGGGTGTGATAAAGATAAAAATTTAATTATGATGTCTCGCAGTCTAGTCACATTCAATATTTAATGTCATCAAAAGTGACCAAAATATCCAATTAATTTCTTAAAAGTTTATATTAAAATTTTAAATTGTAAATGGTTTGATTAAATCATTAATAACTAAATTAAAATAAAAAATTTAACTAAATCTCCGCCTATTCTATCTCATGATGCCCATTGCCCAACTGAAGGTCGTCCTCTAGGTAATCCTCGTTATTCTATTGGGGATTGTTCTTTAAGTAGCCTTGATCCGTTACATCTAGAATTTCATGACATAAAAGGCCGTGAGCAATGACGCTCAGTAGTAAAGTATCATACTACTTACAAGTTAAACATACAATTATGTATAGAGCATAACATTAAAATTTTACTAAATCAGATATACATCAAATATGAATGATGAATTAAATATAGATACAATAAGACAATTAATTCCTAAATCACAGATATAAATCAGTGATAAGTGTATTATGACACGCTAACCTTAACGCTTAACCCATGAGGGTCTACTTCTCCTACTCTCCTGCGGAGCGTAGCTTCCCTCCGAAGCTCTTCCCGGAGAAAAACTAGTCCGACTTCAACTTAGGCTATCTGCAAACTAAGTGAAAATAAGTCTAGTCTAATTCAACTTTGGCCCTCTGCAAACTAAGTGAAAAGAAATCTAGTTCAATTCAACTTGAGCCCTCCACAAACCAAGTGAAAATGAGTCTAGTTAAATTCAACTTGGGCCCTCCGCAAACTAAGTGAAGAACATTGACTAAAAACACTACATATCCGTACTATGCATAAGACTCTTCAAAATGGAAAATAATAAATCAATTCTCAGATTTCATATCGGAATAATTTTTCAACTCTGAAAACTAAATCAAGATTTATTTCTCAAACTATAAACATTAAATCAATCAAATATTTTAGTATATCAATTCAGAGACAGAGAATAATCTGCCTAAAAATTTTTAGATTCATCGGACTATGGAAAGAGTCTCAATAAATTAGTATCTCAAGATCTAGTGGCCTGATCATTCTGAAATTTTAGTATGTTCTATCATAAATAAATAATTTTACTACGAAATTTTTATGTCTATCAGACTTCGATAAGAGCCCAGAAAATTTCGTATCTCGATATCTGACCGTCCAATCGATCAGGAATTTTAGTATGTCAAATCAAAGACATAGAGCCATATGCTCGAAAAAATTTCAGGTTGATCAGATTTCAGAAAGATCTTAAATAAATTCGTATAATGCAATCTGAGTGTCAGATCGATCTAAAATTTTTGTATATCGTATCCCATGTATCTATTAGCAAAATTTCAAGTCGATCAGACCTCTAAAGGATTCCGATCAAATTCGTATCTCAAGATCCAGATGTCAGATCGATCTGACATTTTTATATGTTTAATCATAAGAATAGATTCATCTAATTACAAACTTTTAGATCGATCGGACTTCGAAAATAATCCAAATGAATATATATACATGTTTATTCATGCATCGTTATGACATAACAATATAGGCTAATGAAATAATATAATAACATGATTCTTACAAAATCACTTTCATCAAAATTTATGGATCAACTACATCATATTATCTCAATTGTCATACGAATTAACAAAAAAATTTAGAATCATCAATATAGAAAAGAACATGCAAATCAAATAAATAAGACTTATTTTTCTTCAAAATATAATTTAAATTTAAATCATAAAAAAATACATATCAATTATCCAATACGTTGTGTACCTACCTTTGATTTCTTCTTGAGATTTCATCTTTAATGGAATTTGGATCTCTAATTCTTATTTTTTTTTCTTCGTAGCTCAAAAAAAAGATTTCTATCAATTTAATGCCTATGGTTTGGAATTGAAAATATGTTTGAGGGCTAATTAAAGATTTACAAGAGTTGATAGTGATCAATGAGATTTTAGAGATGACATCGCGGAAGACTAAGTGTAAGCTTATAATATGTGGGAGGGTTGTTGTTGTTCTTTAATGGTGAATAATGGGTGAGAACATTTTATAGGTTTGCTATTTATGATTAGTTTAGTCATAAGTCTAATGGAAATATGTTACAAAAAAAAAATAATAATGAAAATATTAAAGTGAACTGGGATGAACAATGGTGGCATTGAGAGATTTTGGTATAAGAAAATAAATAATTAAATATATGAAAAAGTTTTTATTTAAAAAAATAAATAATTAAATATATGGAAAAATTTTGGTTCAAAAGCATGTAGTATTTAATGAAGAAATTGAAGGCTCGTTATGTGAAAATATGACTTTATAATTATTAAAGCAATGTTTGTTGCAAATCTAACGTCGGTAAGTTAATTTCTTAAGCATTAAGATCTTTACTTTATTATTTAATTAAGGCTTATAATGTATATTAATCAAGAACTTAAGTTCAAACATGTAGGATAATCAAATTAACTCTATTAATAATAGATAAATGTTAGGAGGCTTAAAGCAATCCAAGAATGCGTTGGTCCATTGAACCATTTGGGCCCACATAAAATAACTATAAGAACTTTAAAAATTAATTTCTCTCCGAATTGGCAAAAATTTTACGTGAACTTTCTCATAGTTAAACTTTATCATTAAATAAAGAAAATGTAAAAAAAAAATCCAAAATTTCAAATTAAATAAGATCAAAATACCCTTTTATTATTCTTTTTTTTTTTTTTCAGGGTTTTATATGAATGAACTATTTTTTGTGTGGTTTATATCCATGTTGAGGAGAATATATCATCACCAAAAGTCAACTCTTAACTCATCTACATGTGGGCCCACATCCATGAATCAACCTATCCAAACCCTACACGTGCACGCACACACACACAATTTTATACAACATTTTTGACAACAAAAACTTGGTGAGGGCGAATATATAAATTAGAAGAGGTTTTGAATGGCATGATTTTTGGCAAGGATGGTCTCTATGGTGAGGAGACCATCCTCATAAAAATTCAAATCATTCCGATATTTGTAGACTGGTTTACAAGTTGAAGAATTATGGACCATCCATTTTTATCTTTAATTTGAAAACCACATTTGATGGGATTAGAAATTTCAGAATGTGCTGAATTTTTGTTGGGGTGATCTATATGGTGAGGAGATCATCCTCAACAAAAATCAGCTATTGATTCATCTTCCATGTGGGTACACCAAAAATGTTGTAGGAAATTATATATATATATATATATATATATACAGGGTCAGGATCGGGGGACAACATTTTTGACAACAATTTTGGCGTACCCACATGGAGATGAATCAATAGCTGATTTTTGGTGAGGATGATCTCCTCACCATATAGATCAACCCTATAAAAAATCAGCCCATTCTGAAATTTCTAACCCTATCAAATGTGGTTTTCAAGTTAACGATAAAAATAGACGGTCCATAATTCTTCTACTTGTAAACTGGTTTAGGAATATCGGAATGATTTGAATTTTGTTGAGGATGATCTCCTCACCATAGAGACCATCCTCACCAAAAATCATCCCTTTCCCAAACTTCTAATTTATATATGGGGCCGCTGCAAGTTTTTGTTGTCAAAAATGTTGTATGAAAATATATATATATATGAAAAGTAAATTGCAAGTTGAAAAACTTGGGACCGTCCATCTTCAATGTTAAATTTAGGTTCATATTTGATAGGTTTTGAAGTTTTAGAAATTGTTTATTTTTTGTGAGGCTGATATCTATGGTGTGGGGATCATACTCACCAAAAATTAGACCTTCGCCCTTAGCTCATCTGCGTGTCATTTTAGATCCTTTATAAAGGAAGTTGTTACGGAAAAACGGTAACACCCCCCAGTCCGTTATACTGTTATAATGGCCCCTTTTATACCTTGGTCTTAATAATTATGATCACACTTTTGCAAAAAATATTGGTGGTAGAGATTAATTAAATAACGCATGTTAGGGACTTTATCGACAATATCAAGTGACAAGCCCTGCTACATATCTCAACCTTTCAATATCTACATAACTCAATTTTTTGGGCCCACTAAAATCATGGATGTTTAGCCCACCCCTTGGTGGATATACATACCAAAAATCAGCTTCATTAATCATTTCCAGCCGCTGGATTAAGTACTCAAAAAATATGCAAAAAATAAAAATAAAAAATGCTTGAATCCAACGACTAGAATCAATCCTAAAAACTTGCGCTTCAAAATTCTTGGCGAGCCTGGCCCTCAGTCCTGTCCGACTCAACTTCGGCCCAGCTCAACTCAAGCCTGGCCCATCGGCCAAATTGCAACCCTTGGTTCAAATTCATATTTGAATAGGTATATACCTAGGCCCGACCCATTTCAGGCCTTTTATGTCCGCATGTGCAAAGGAAAACGAAATCATGCCTTTTTGACGAGCCCAATCTGATGATCTGGATGGTGTCCCCAATGAGATGGATGATGGTATAGATGGATTAGAATACGCACCATTTTTTTTTTTATTATAGTGATCAATAACAACAAAGTACATGAGATTGGAGCTGTGGAACGCTCGATCTTGATCAGTTGGCTGAAATACAAGGGGAGGAAAATTATAAATATGAGATTAAACTAGGGAGATAAAACCCAAAACGACGCAGCATTTATGGCGCTTGAGGAGTTGACCATTCTGGACCATCCGATCTTGATCAGACAAGGAATAGGAAGCATACCAAATTAGCACGGGGAGTCACCGCAGAAGAAGCTGTTGACGTACTTGTTCAATAAAGGACCGATGAGTGTCTCGTAGGTTTTCTCCGTGGGGTGATAACTGTCCCAAAATATATACTTGGAGACGTCTTGACACGTATGTGGACTTAAGTCGTTACACAGTACCGCTACCTCTAACTTTCCCGTACCACAACAGCCATCAGTCACCACTTCAAATCCTGACCAACGATCAAATACCGATAAGTATAGAGGTCAGATTTGGTATTTCGCAAGCTACCAAACTAAACAGTGTTGTGGGTTCCAACACCATTATGAATCTTAACATGGTTCGAATATTGATTTAGGTCCTCAATTGAGCGATTCCGACCATCCGATCAGTAGACTTCCTTTACAGCCTGTTTTCGTTATGTTATTGGCCAGTCAAAAGAAAGCAAACAAAACGGATGGTTACGGACATTACTACAGTGTGATTTTTTGAATCGTATCAAATCCAAGACACGGTCAATCAATTGGACTGTCTGGATCAGCTGACATCTGAACAATTTGTGCGATAGGGATCTATTGATATATTGGTGTATTTTAATGCTCAAAATCTACGGTTAAAAATTAACCCATGAAAACGACTCCAACCAAATCATTAAAAACTATTAATAGGCTGATTTTTTTGCATGTAGGTCCATTTAGGGATGAGACAAATATGGATACGGCGAGTGAGCTCCACGAGTGTGCTACGTGTAAGGTGTTGCCACATGTAAGGTGCACGATGGCGTTCCCCTTGTTGGCATAATTAGAGGTGTTGTTATAGGGTCATCTGACACTTAAAAAGTGTTCCAACTCTTTATGAGATTTCTAGGCTAGGTAGGGAATCTAACCCCTTTTGGAAAAAAGAGTTATTGTAGTGCCCATTAGTCGTTAGACACAACACCAATAAGTCAATGATACATACCTGAGGAAACTCAGAGACCATGCCAATCGGTTTTCTCCCTTTCTTTGCATGATTTGGTTTCCAAATCGGATTAGATTCCCCAAGTTGCCTGGAGTTCTCGTTCACGGATGGACAACGACAGGTGACCCGTGGCTGATCCAGGATTTTGTTCCGGGGACAATAAGGCACATGATAAACTATCGGAACTTATCGGAAAGATCCGATCCATTGACAGTTCTAATGTCAATGTCTCCAGTCAATAAAATTAACGGTGATGGTGAAGGTGACAACGAGATTATAATTAGGAAGATAAGTGTAGAATTACCATAACTATGGGGATTCATGATGAGATCAAGTAGAGGATTGTAGATATCAATGTAAACAGCTCTTGCACGTGGGAGGTTGTTATTAAGACGGTCAAGCTCTGATGAGAGCTTGGAGTTGAATAGCTTTTCTGCTTGGTTGTGTTTCTCAGAACACACTCTCTCTATCCCTCCCGCCAGGGTTCTCTGTGATGGCACGCATCCTATCGGAGGAGCACTAAATACACCAATCCTTCGTGCCCCCAATCCGTACAGTTCCTACTCAAAAGAACCAAACAACAATTTCAGTCATGAGAACAAAGAAAAATGCAACATTTCCTATACAAATATAATGCTACGAGGTCCTTGCTCTAGAACCGGGACTAATAGTTTCGGTTCTGCGTCCTATAGGTGTCGGTTCTCAAAATGATGGAACTAGAACTGGAACCAATTATTTGGTTCTGGTTCTGGTTCTGGTTCTGGTTCCGGTTCCAGTTCCGGATATATTGGTTCCAATTTTAATAATATTATAAATTTAACACTATATTTTATATATTGGTTTAGGTTCCTATTGGTTTCTGGTCCATATCAAACCACCTAGAACTGGAGCATTATTTTATATTTCGGTTTCAGTTCTTATTTCTGATTTTTCAATAGTAGAACGAGGAATACGTGGCAAATCAGAAGATGTGGGAATGGGGCATGCTTTCGTAGTGATGAACGAGTGGAACTTTGCTAACAGATGACCGACCAGTGTATGAGCAACGTGTCACACTCATAGAGATTGCTGACCGTATGGATGTATGGCCTGAACCCTATTTGGATCTACAGACCAAAAATTATCATGATTAGTGATTTCTAAGCATTGGATTGGAGTCGTTAAATTAAGTTGATTTAACAGTGGATTTCGAGCATTAGCTGGGTACTACAAAGATCTAAAGGTTTAATAACACTAGTGAGGCTGACTTTTGGTGCATAGGTCCACCTAGGGATGGCCAAGCATGCATACGGTCAGTGGTCTCTAAAAGTCTGACACGTGGCTCATACTGTCTGTTGTCAACGTAAGTCCGGCAGCAAAGTTCTACTTGTGATGAACTGAACTGGTCTCTTGAACAGTCAGAACTTCCATATCTCATCAATGAATATAGAGTCGGTTCCGGTGACCAACACTTTGGTGTACCCTCATAGAGGATGAATCAATGGCTGATTTTTGGTGAGATGATTTATATGGTGAGGAGATCATCCTCACAAAAATTCAAATCATTCCGATATTCATAGACTGGTTTTAGAAGTTGAAGAATTATGGACCGTCGATTTTTACCGTGTGACTTGAAAACCACTTTTAACGGGGTTAGAAATTTCAGAATGGGAAGATTTTTTTTTATTGGAGTTATCTATATGGTGAGATGATCATCCTCACCAAAAATCAGCCATTTATTCATCCTCTATGAGGGTACACCAAGGTGTTGGTCAAAAATGTTAATCACTGGACCGGACCCATAAATATATCTTTGAAGACAGATGTTATCATCAAAGATCCTGATGGACCACCACATAATGAGACACGTACAGTGTACTCTTAGAGAACACATCACCAGGTGGACCTGCGTACAGACAAAAAAAAAAATCAGTGTGATTTCTAACTTTTGGATCTGAGTACCCCAAATAACGCTGGAATCCATGGTTAAAAATCAACCCATAAAAAAGACTAATCCAATTGTTAAAATCACTAAGCAGCCTGAATTTTGATATCCATACGTGTATGGTCTCTAAAAGTGTGTAGCTCAAACTGTGGTCCGTCAGAAAATTGATGACGGACGTTGGTCATCAAAGATTTATTCCTCGCGATTTATCCTCTAATTTCCCCTACAGTGGAAGCAGCAAGATTTTTATGGTGGTTGACAACTTGACATCAGGGCAGTAAAGGGGTTCCCGTGAGCCTGATAGATAAAGAACAATCACAAAACAACTGATAGGTCAAAGAGATAATCTATTGGAATGATGACAGTTATGGCCCACGTGCATAGCGTTTGCCCACGATTCTGCGGGTCCCCACTCCCAACTAGACCTCAGGCAACTCGATCCACTGGATAATTATTAGCAATCAGCTGATACATTGCCCCCAAAGTGGAGCATTGATCAACAGTCAACAATAGGTACCATGTGGCACACTTTCACGGCCCACTGACCCTTAATGTTTGTCTCACACTTGATGGCCCTCAAACCAAAAATATGTCTGATTGATGATTCATGGCCTTGATTTGAGCATTATTCATGGGATGATATCTAGCTGATGGATTTGAACATTTTTTGGGGTACTCAATTAAGATCACCAATCATGCTGATTTTTGGTGTATAGTTCCTTGGAGTAAGGTGGAAAAATATCGGAAAATGTTTGTTCCATTAAAAGGTTAAAATGGGAAGGTATGTTGGGTGATATTGGCACCCGCCTTTTCACTCAGAAGACCCACTTCCTTATTAAACTCACCTAAAAATCTTCCATTACTCTTTACACCCAAGTCACTCTTGATACCCACCCACCAAAATAAAAAAATAAAAACTTACAGAGCAAAGAAGAGGAAGAACATACCTCTGCCGCCATCGCCGTCGGCTCTCTCTCTCACTCAGGGAGAGGGAGAGCTAGAGAAAATGTAAAATATTAAGGATTTATTTGTTTTATAAAATAATTTTTTATGTTTAAAATTGAATAATTCGTAAAAGTTTGTGAATTATTCTTGGATCCAAAAAATTTTCCAAACCTTTGAATGGGACATTGCTCAGTTCGATTTTTGAATAATTGGTAAATTTACTAACTAGGGTATAGACCAAAGCCAAACATTCATGAGCCAGTGGAACTGACAGTTTGCCACATGGCACCCTAAGAGGTAAAACTTCAAAGTTTTGAAATCTTAAGTTTGCCACATGACCTGACAGTGATCTCGGCCCAACAGGATCCATTTTTTGGATTGGATCAGGCTGTGATTCAGATCCGGATCGCCCAATCCAGAACGAGATCGGCCCAGACTTCAAACCATGTTTATAAGTACTGGACTACAGCAAAGTTTTCAAAAAAAGTTTGATGTCGTGAGGCGATGTCTATTTTTTTTTGTCCCAATTTTAATGGTGAGCCAGCAGCACGCTATCTATGGTCAAGATTTGGTAACCCCAATGGTCATTAACATATGATCGTGACTACAATTAAGCTAATCACTTGCATTCCTGTCGACGTACGTTAGTTACCATACTACTGTTAATATGACATCAGACGTCATTCATGAAAATAAAATTTACCTGAACCAAACTAGAAGCCCCTTGGACCATGAGATCTGTATATGCAGGGATGTCATAGTCCAGTCTCCGAAATGGTGTAGGAAAATACGTATTTGCAATGTCGTCACTTCCTGCTACCACTAGATATAAGCTTTCCGATATAATGCTCGCCGTTTTTTCTTCTCCGGCGATCGCCTTCAACTTCCCTATGTACTCTTTGAACATCTCTAATTGTTCCGATAACCCTATAACAGACTGATAATTTAAAAGAATAAAAATAAGTAAAACGTTTAGAATTTCATCATAAGGGGAAAAAAATTAATTTTTAAAATAAAAAATCTTGATAAAAAAAGCTAATTATATATCGTAAGAAAAATAAAAATGTACCCCTATTTTAGCAGTGAGCGGATCGTATCCTGCAGCGCCGGAAGCAAAGCTTACGCCAGTAAGGAGGTCTTCAGGTCGCAGTTTTGGATCGAGGTAAGCCGGTACAAGCTCCTTAATTCCCAATTGTTCAGCTGCAAAAAATTTAATAATTAAGAAAATAAGTATGCATGAAGAGATGGCAGGATGCATGGCATGTGCAGCCATCGCCATGTCACGATGAATCATGAAAAAGGAACTAAATACATAATTTTCCTTGTAATCAACTGCTTTTGTGCTTTTAATTTTAATCACTATAACCATAAACGAGCTAACAAATCACGAACCCTACTAAGAAAAAAAAAAACCACACAAAAAAAAAAAAAAAAAAAAAACGAATAACGTCCCGTCGAAGGCTTGGAAAATACTAGTCCAATTTATTTATAATTAAACATGAAAAAAATATATTTTATTAGACAAAAAATTGTCAACATATTTCCTTTTTGTTGTAATTTATTTATTAAATTATATTTGCAGATTTTTTATTCATGCATTTTTTTAATGAAACTGAAATTGGACTCAAACATTTCCGATACCGTATTTTTGCTACAGTCAAAAGTTTTTTTTTTTTTTTTTATAGGTGAAACTGTTTTTTAAAGAGATCGGTGACTCCGTGAAGTTAGGTTTTGAACCCAGGTCTATGGTATCATCACCCACAAACTTGACCAACTGAGCAAGCTGGCACCTTCCCACACTCCAAGTTGCTACGATCGATATATATCAAAATGGGTCATACAGTCATACTATTCATGTCCCAGTAAAAAAAGGTATAGAATATTGATATTTTAAATATTATTTTTTCATAAAAAATATATATAAATAAAATCTTTCCAAAATAATGGTAGTTATTTCCGTGGCCGTTTTTTTTAAGCCATAGGCCTCTAGAACTTTCCAAAAAACTTCTTCCAAATAGGCCTCTGGATAACAACTTCTAAAGGCAGGTTCCAAACGCACCCCTAAGAAAGTTCAAACCTGGACTAGCTAGCTATCACGCCTATCCCTTATATCCACACAAACAAACAGTTATAGAGAGAGAAAACACGTAGAGAGATGGTCAGTGAATTTGTAGTAGTACCTATCAAGTCAGAGGGGATCTTTCCATTGCTAAACCTTCCTGTTGGTTTTCCACCCGTGAAATCCCTCCCATATGGAGGGAAATTGCATTTAATCAGTGTATTCAGGTTGTTGTTGTTGCCGGGATCAACGATCGAATCCCCAAACACAATAACCGCCGGAATTTGTTCGTTATTAGGTAAGGTGACGACGGCTTGGATGTTCTGGACTAGAAAAGAGAAGAAGAAAGAGAGAAGAGTGATTGAAGAAGAAGAAGAAGAAGAAGAGGCCAAGAGAAGCAGCATTTTTTTTGGGGGAGGAAAAAGAAAATGGACCCTTATCTAAATTGAAAGAGAGGAGAAATCTAATGAGTTGTCTGGTGACTGGTCTGCAATATATATGAATTCGGATGGCTATTTAATTATTGGAGTCCGATGAGATATCTTTATAAACAGCTTCATTACTGAGAAGTCTCGGCAACATTTAACATTTTTTAGGGTGCCAGCTTGCAAAATTAATTGTTTAAGTTGCACCAACGAACCAAGTGGAGTTGCTACTTCCTCAGAGGCTCAGACGCCCAAATATGTCACGTGCTATACTCTTCCACCCTATTATACCCCATGAACATTTGTCCTACCCTTTCTAGATCATCTACCCTAATTGGTGATTTTTAGCCGTTGGATTCCAGCATTTTTTTTTTCATAATGGGTTTAAAACCCGCCTACCAACCCATATTGTAAAATTCAAATTCAAATCCAAGGAATATTAATCCCATTTGTAGATTCACCACGGGGTGGGGCAAATATTCATGCGGATGAGCGAATTTGCTCCCGCAAAGACCTACACGAGAAAATACATTTATACGTATAAAAGGTATCAAAAATGATACAAACTCTCTCAAAGGTCACCATGTGTACAAGAAGAAGAAAAAGACGTTGCTTTATCGTGTACTGTCACTAATCACCATGCATGCCTAGCCAAAAAAAAAAAAACAAGGGTAGGCATCTTTGTAAGGAAAAGTTATCAAGTGTCCTCTTGGTATAGCGCAAGTGATCAAGTTATTCTATATATATTGTTATGTATAAAGCCAAAACTAAGGGTTGGTAAAGACGTACGCGGGCTTCAGACGCTTACCTAAAGAGCAAAACTTTGATGAGGGAGGTCCATCATCAACGTTGTTGTTGAAGGACGAAAGTGTAAGGCCGTGGTACATTAATTTTAGAGACTACTGACTGTATGGATGTTTGGCCATACCTACATACGAAAAATCATCCTGATTAGTGATTTCTAACATTTTGGAATTGAGCACCCTAAATATTTCTCAAAATCCACGGTTAAAAATAAACCATGGAAAAGACTCTAATCCAACGGATAGAAGTTACTAATTAGGTTAAATTTTGGTATGTAAGTTCCCAGCTAGCAATGGGCTGCTGCCATACATCCATACGGTTGCCACTCATACTATGGTCCGTCATCAACATTGATGAAACCCCTATATCACTCACGTGCAACGCACGAGGTACTGTCCCTAGTTCTCATTAAAAAAAAGTGTAATCTACCAAGAGTAGATGCTAGTATTAAAAGGTTGTATAAAAGTTAATTTTTTGCTCCAAAAAGGTCTTAAAAATATTCATTAGTGGCACTAAAATGGCGAGTCAAACAAGCCCTTAGTTTTTTCTACGGTTTTTGTTTGTTTCTCCTTTTATTTTATTAAAACAAACATACAGATTCATGGTCTACCAAGCTTATTAGCAGCATATGGCAAAGACGTGGACGGACGAAGAACTCCCATTTAATTGTTCTAACCTAGCTAGGAGCTTGGAGATCTCCTATCCAGTCAGATCGATTGGGTACTATCATCCAATCAGATGTGTCAGATCTAGACCCTCCATTAAAAAATGCTTTTATTTATGCTAATTAATATTTAAGTTCCTAGAAAGAGACGCTCACACATGCCAACCAAGAGTATATGTATGGAATCTATGGATTATGTTGCCCCTGCGCCTATTAAAAAAGAAATGAGATCCTGTGAGCCAGCGTCCAGCCTGCCACCAGTGACACCTTCCATGCAACATTTTTTTTATTTTTATTTTTCTTACTTTGTTGTAGGTGACAAATGAACAGACTTGGCGTTGGGTAACTGGCGCAGAGGGTCTCCTCTCCTAAAAAAATCGCCCTTACTCCAACAGGTAGGTGGGCAACCTTGCTAAATCATTCTTCCTCAATATGTAAACGTACTAGTGGGTGGCTCGTACCCTCGGCACTACCTTACAAAGGATTTGCCAAAATCGGATGGGTGTGGTTGAGATCCGCTGTCCATTTGGGGGATAAGATCTCGGCCCTTCTTTCTTGAAGCCTATAAAGAGGGGTATAAGTGGGGAGACAACTTACCTGTTTTGTTATGTAGACTAGTGGGTGGCCCGTGCCCACAATACTCTGATAAAGCATTTGTCAAAAGTGGGTGTGAGTGGCTGAGATCCACCATCTATTTGGAAGATAAGATATCAGTCACTCTTTATTGAAACATGATAAAATAAGATAAGATATAAGACAACTTTCCTGTTTTGTTATATGGACTAGTAGGTACCCCATGCGCACGGCACTCTCCGACAAAACGTTTACCAAAATCGGGTGCAAGTGGCTTAGATCCACCATCCATTTGGGGTGATAAGATCTCAGCCATTCTTTGTGAAGCCGATGACTTCTATGTTTTGTCATATAGATGTATAGTGGGTGGCCCGTGCCCTAGGCACTCCCCTACAAAGCATTTCCCAAAATCGGGTGTAAGTGATTGAGATCCATAGTCCGTTTGGGGGATAAGATCTTGGCCATCCTTTGTGAAGTTGATAAGAAGGGTATAAATGGGGGAACAATTTTTTTGTTAAATTAATCCAATTGTCTAAATTTTATTTTACGTAAGAGTTGACATGAGCCCTTAGATATATGAAGCCTGTAAGATGGGGAGACAAGTTCCCTGTTTTGTTATATAGATATCTGCCCAAACACTTTATTTAGTGCATTCATGTGTCCACATCATACCTATATGGTACTCACTCATGCAATATGACTGATTGCTATTGGGTTGACCATCTAACCTGAGACAAAGTAGGACTCCTTTGTAAAACAGTGATCTTGGGCAAGACAGGACTCCTTTGTAAAACAGTGATCTTGGGCAAGACGAGCCTCGTCTGGATCGGATCAGTGGGCTCTGATCCCGATCCAGACTAGGATCAGCCAAGACTTTGAACCATGCTTAACACACTAGAAGATGATGAGGTGACAAAATGCATAGACCTCTTTCCATCTACAGCTATGTAGAAAGGAAACCTACTCACTCCTCGTCTATTTGGTGTCAAAGCACACATCTCCCTGCATCTCATTCAATGCCCTTCCCTTATTAAAAAAAATCAAAAAATTCTAAATCCTATAAGATTGTTTTGGTCATTCAACGTTTTAACATTTGAACTCAACTCTAAAAAGTAGTTATTAAACACCCACGTGTACATCTGAACTCTGTCTCTGAAAAAATCAAAGTTGATGATGACCCCACAATGTGAACCATGTGGCACACTGTTAGCGGCTACTGACTATACGGATGTTTGGCTCATTCTTAGATGAACTTATGTAACAAAAATAACCTGATTAATGATTTATAAGATTTGAAGCTGAAAAAATAAATCGAATCTAAATACCCCCAAATACTACTAGAAATCCAAGGTTAAAAATAAACCATAAAAAAGACTCTAATCTAACGGATAAAAATGAGTAATCAAGATGAATTCTGGTGTGTATGTCCAACTAAGGATGAGCCAAACTGTGTTTACGGTCAGTGGTCTCTCTAAGGTTGTGTCACGTGTTATGTGCTACCGTGCCTATATGTAGCGTTCCCCTGGTATAGAATAACAAAAGGGCGCTGAAAGGTATTTCTCAGTAAAAGCATTCATGAGAAGTTCTCTCGAAAAATCAATTCCTTACTTTAATAAAGTCACCGTGCAGTACACAAGTGCCCAATCCACCTGCACTGCATTAAAAATTAAACGGATTGTTTGTTGAGTTTAGTTCAGTGTTTCTAAAACTGGACGGACAGTCAAACTTGATCCAACTATATTTTCAAGAAAAATCGGTCCGGTTCACGTTGAACCTCAAGTTTGTAGAGGACCCATGATTTTTTCAAAATCAATACTTCAACGGTTCAACCCTTGGTTTCAAAAATGGCCGCTATAACGGATTCGGACCTCCCCCATTACGTTACACACCGTTAAAACGCTCAAAAAATAACGGACCTTATTTCGATTTTCGTTTTTGAAAATTTTAATTTCAGCGCCATTTTTTCCATTTTCCGTTATAACAAATTGTAACGCTCAAGGGCAAAAATGGAAAAAATGACACTGAAATTCAAATTTTGAAATTTCAAAATTTCAAAAATGGATAACGACGGCAGTTTTTTCACATTGTATCTAAAAAATAACAGTCGTTATGTTTGTTATAACGGAAAACAACAGCCGTTATTTTTTTAGCGTATTAATGGGGAGGCCCAAATCCGTTATAACCACCGTTATTTTTGCTATAATGCCCGTTTTTAAACCACTTCAACCATCAAACGACTAGAGCACCTGTGGGTGAACGTCGTGTCAACACGAATGGTGTGCCCCATGGCCCAAACCCCAATTTTGGGAGTAAAACTTCTATCACAGCGTGCTAACAGATGCTTCTCTCACAATGCAAAACACAGGCCACTAGACACACTATTAGTGGACGATGACCGTACGGATGTTTGTCCAGTCCCTCGGTGGACCTATAAACCAAAAATCAGCCTGATTATTGATTTACAACCTTTGGATCTTTGCACCTATATAACGCTCAATAATTCGCGAAATCTTGCCGTTAAAATCAACCCATGAAAATATCTTCAATCGAATCGCTTATCAATCACTAATCAGTCTGATTTTTGGTTTAGCGGTCCACTGAGGGACTGGCCAAACATCCATACAGCATCTGTCAGAACGCTGTGATAGAAGTTTTACTCCACCAGAATAAAACTTTGATGACAGGGGGCCAATACGTGACACGTGGAACACTCTTAGAGAAGTCTAACCGTATGGATGTTTGGCCAATCATTAGGTGGACCTACAAACCAAAATCAGCCCGATTAGTGATTTCTAGGCGTTGGATTGGAATTGTTTTTATGGGTTGATTTTAACAGTGGCAAATTTGAGCATTATTGACCATTATTTGAGGTACAAAGATCCAAAGGTTTGAAATCAAAAATCAAGCTGATTTTTTGTTTGTAGGTCCATATAGGGATTGGAAAATCCGTACGGTCAGAGTCCTCTAATAGTATGCCACGTGGCACCTATTGCACCCTGTCGTCAAAGTCTTACTCGCCCGGAGAATCGCATGTACGTCAGCATCATTTAATTCATCTCAACTGTCTATTGAGCCTTTTCTCACCTGATCACTGTCATTCTGTCCTCTCTCTCATTAAGCTTCCAGCTTCCCACAACTGCATTTTAGGTAGGCTTCTCTTTCCATTTTTACCCCTCAAGTCGCACTCCAGCCATTAATATCCCAACCACAATGCAGTTAACGAAATTTCTGACGGCCAGAGGCATTTTCGAAATACTTTTCCATCTTGTCACACTGAGAAGATGGTTTGGATCATTTGATCAAGCTGATATCTATTCTGTAGGATCATCCAAGAAGGGATTATAATTGACCACACGTCTCGGATATAACCACATTATTGAGGATGTATGCTTTCTCATGCGGCACTTTTAGTTGAAATATAGCTCCAGATTTGCATCTAATTTGTCGGTGCTCTTCATGAAAATTAACCTAAACCAGAGAGAGAGTGCCTTTAATTCTTTGAGAGTGATTGGTGTGAATACTCAATAGATGAGGGAATAAATTTAGATGCATAGCACTCTCGTGGCCCTGCGTAGCTCATTTTTTGGGCCCACTAACCGCATGGATGTTTAGCCCTCCCTTTGGTGGATATACATACCAGTCTGACTGGTTTTCTCGAGCCATGGATTCTAGAACCTTTTAGGATTGATTCTAGACGTTTAATTCAAAGATGTTTTTTCATGCTTTTTTAGTATTTAATCCAATGGCTAGAATTTATCAATCAACCTACTTTTTGGTATGTATATCCACCAAGCCTACGATAAACATTCATGAGGTTAGTGGACCCAAAAAAATTGAGTTGTGTAGGGCCACGAGAGCCCTCTGCATCAACTACATCCAACTCCCTGTGAGGAAGACTATCTGTTTCTTTACTAACTTTAAGTTTGCATCTGATAGGGTTAGAAGTTCTAGAAATGGCTAATGGACGGTGGATCTCAGCCACTCACACTTGATTTTGGCAAATACTTTGACGTGGAATGCCGAGGGCACGGGCTACCCACTATCATTATAACAAGTGACTTGGTTTCATTATACCCCCTCTTATCTTATATGGCTTCAATAATGAATGGCTGAGATCTACTATGCTTCATATCGATGGCTGAGATTAACTCCCATCCGATTTTGACAAACACTTTGTCGGAAAGTGCCACGTGCACGGGCCACCCACGTATATAACAAGACAACTCAGTTGTATTGTCTTATCTTATCCATCCATCTAGTGCATGTGGACGGTTAGATAAAGAGTGGATGAGATCAAATCCATCGATCTAATGTGGACGGTTAGATTTCAGCGACTCACTCCGCCTCATTTGACCTCAATTTATTAAAAATTTGAATTTCATCAACACCGTTATTTTTTTTTTATTTCTGTTATTTTCCCATTTCTCCCTCTGTGCGTTACAATCCGTTATAATGGAAAAAACGGTAACGCCCGAGTCCGTTATACCATTTGAGTGCCAAAGGCACCCAATTTTTGCAAACACTTTTGTCGGAGAGTGCCAGTGGGCACGGGCCATTTACTGGTCCAAATAACAAAACACAGCGGTTGTCTCCCCCTCTTATAGGCTTCATATATCCAAGGGCCCATATCAACCCTTACATAAAATAAAATTTAGACGGTTGGATTAATTTAACAGAGAAATTTTCTCCCCACTTATACCCCTCTTATTGACTTCACAAAGGATGCCCGAGATCTTATCCCCTAAATGGACTATGGATCTCAACCACTCACACCCGATTTTGGGTGCTTTGTAGGGGAGTGTCGAGGGCACAGGCCACCCACTATACATTTATATAACAAAATAGAGAAGTCACTTATCCCCCCTCTTATCGGCTTCACAAAAGATGACCGAGATCTTATATATCACCCCCAAATGGATGGTGGACCTAAGCCACTCACACCCGATTTTGGCAGACGCTTTGTCGAAGAGTGCCGTGGGCACGAGCCACCTAATAGTATAATCTATATAACAAGGGAGCTCAGTTATCTTCCCTCTTATTGGCTTCATAAAATGGATGCGGAGATATCATCTCACAATTGGACGGTGGGTATGCTTTTATTGACATTCCCTCTATAACTTCATTGTGTGTAAATGATTTACCTAAATTGTAAGATTTTCTTTCTACACAGTTCCTTCTCCCATATATTTTCATTTAAAAATGAGTACGTCTTCATTGACATTCTATGTATAACATTGGTGCTTACTAATAACTTTTTGAATAGAGGGTCTTAGAATTCTTCGCAGTAGAACCGACCAAAACTCTTATCGATTCGCTGGTATAAAGATTTTCATTCCTTGATAAATAATTTTTTTTCGATTTGGTTGAAATTGATGATTTTCTTAATTTTTCTTCCATATTGTTGGTCAAAATGAGCTCTTTTTTTAAGTGAAAATATGATTTTATTGTTCTTACAGACTATAGAGAATACTAGAATTTACAGAAGAAACGATATGTTTTTTACTCTTCAAAATTCTGACTTCTTATTTCACTTGAATTACATCTTTCTGTATAGATAAGAGTAGAAAACTGTTGTAAGATAGATCTGAACATTCATGTAATATAATCTGCATGTGATGAAGAGATTGTACATTTTTCAGATTTAAGTTTCGCACTATTCCTCAATGCGTTTGATTAAGTTTTTATGTGTTTTTTACAATGGTGCAGATCAAGATAATCTATGATAATGATCAAGAAGATTATGATTGAAACTAGCATCCTATTTCGTCCCACCTAATAAAGACCAATTGGGACCTTAAACATTAAGATGTTCATTTGCTTACTCTATCCATACATTTATTTTTGTTGAAATGATTAATTTAACAAGAGAGTTCCCCGTGTACATATAGTTTTTTAATTATCCAAAATTCTATAAAGATTCACCTCAACATGACACCTAAAGTAACAAAATTTTGTGGGACCATCACCACATTGCCAACAATTTTTTTTTTCATAATTGGATATTATTAACACAACAACTTTGATTCTTCTAATAAGTTGATATATGGATCCAATGGTCCAGATCATGGTTTGACAAGTTATACGCCTTACACCACATGATTATTAGATTACAGATAATAAGGCATTTTCGATATAATATGCTAAAGTAGGATAAGACCTTCACTAAAATCTCAGTCATAATAACAGATATACTATCCTTCCAACCCACCTTATCTCTTACCCTAATATCTCCCAACTTTTTTTATTTCTCTCTACTTATTCCAAATATCATTCAACTCTCCTTATTTCTCTCTCTACTCAGCTTGGACATACTTCACTAAGTAAAAATATCTCTCAACTATTTATTTAATAAAATTTAATGTATTTATAAAACTTTACATCTCTGATCATACAATGGTATGATCTTTTATCTATACACGAATGTAAAATATAATTTATTTATGGGACGATTATGATGGATTAATGGGCATAGCATTGTTTAATAAATAAAATCTTAAAATTAATATTTTTGTAAAAATATATGCTAAAAAGGTAAATATAAAAATCGGGGATAGATAATTTACCAAAAAAAAGAAAAAAGAAAACTTGCTATGAGATAAATCTGGCAAGCATTTATTTTTCTTTTATTTTACTGTTTTTTTAAATATACTTCAATTTTTATTTATTTCTTAGCCCGTGCTTTGACACGGGCCAATAACCCTAGTTGAAAGAGAAAGTAAGCAAACTATACTGGTTTTAATTATGAATCAGTTGGTAACACATGGCAAGTACAGTTAAAAAGATAAATAAACCTTTGATTGAAAGGTCCACGGTAACCACCCTAGGTGGCACCATATTTATTAGTCCAACAACAGCCATTATATCTAACCTATCCACCCAAAAAATAATTGGTGAGACTAATTAAATAAAGCTTATTATATGCTTTATTTAATTACAGTCGTGGACATCTCTAATATGATGTGTCGGTTACCGATTGGTTAGATCGACATGAGAGTAGTTGTCTGTAACACCATATTATATGCTTTTCCTTGTCATCACGTGGCAGTTCACGCACCCAGATCTGTTCGCTGGAATGTATACATCTCAAATCTTATATATATGACACATATTACATCATCCAATCATCCTAGTAAAACTTGTCACAAGATGTTGTGACCGAAGTCCGTCACAACCCACAATACGAGCCACATGGTACACTATTAGAGGGCGCTAACCGTATGGATGTTTGGCCAGTCCCTCGATGGACCTGCAAACCAAAAATCAGCTTGATTACGGATTTACAACCTTTGGATCTTTGCACCCAAATAACGCTCAATAATGCTCGAATTCCTGCCTACAAAAAGAAAATGCTCAAATTCCTACGATTAAAATAAACCCATGAAAATAACTTCAATCCAAAGAAATCGCTAATCAGCCTGATTTTTGGTTTGCAGGTCCACCGAGGGACTGACCACATCCATACGGTAAGCCCCTCTAATAGTGTGCCACGTGGCTCGTATTGTGGGTTGTGGGTCACAGCATCTTGTGACCGAAGCTTTAGTATAAATGATCCCTACTTATCCAACAATCCATTGTCGTCCAGCCCGGTTAGGATACCTGGCTTTCACCCAGGCGACCCGGGTTCAAATCCCGGCAATGGAATATTTTTATCTATCAAAGTTTATAAAAAATTTTAGCGGTAAATGAAAAGAAAAAATTTCATCCTGCCGTTTTTTTTTTTTTATTTAGGTCACACATAAAAACAACATGTGGCACTCTTAGATATCATTAACCAACGGATGTTTGAATTGAACCATCCTCCCTACGTGGACCTGCATACCAAAAGCCTGATTGGTGGTTTCCAAGCATTGGATCTGAGTATTCCAAAACGAAGCCATGAAAAATACTCAAATCAACGGTTAGAAACAACCAATCAGGCTGAGTTTTAGTATGCAGGTCCACTTAGGAATGGTTCAAAGTTCAAACATCCCGTTCATTTTTTTAACTACTTATAGCTGTTCGTATTTTCTACCCTTCAGTAAAACTTAATTAATGTCGAAATTGTCCTACTAATCTTTTATAACTTTCTTAAATGACAAAACAATCCTTCTAAGCTTAAAATAACTTATAAATGACAAATGATAAAATCTACATAAAATCAGCAATAAACTATAAGCCCGAGTTATCGCAATCCCAAACGCAACCTTAACAAAGCTAATAAATATGACATTAAAGTTCCTTTCCTATAGAGAAGCGGTAAGGAGACCATTCCGTCGACTACCCAGTGGGCCTCCCGCTGAAGCTGTGAGTCTTGTGACACAACAATGAGAACCGGTTGACCCGTATTCTTCTTGGTAAATCTCCTTTTTTTTTCTCACACCTTTCAATCAATTTTATATAATAATGATATTTATCGATAAAATAAAATTATTGCACATGGCATTGCATGACTTGGTGATCTCATGACCCTTTAGCATACTCACCCATTCGCATGCCATTAACTACATTTTTAATGCAGTCCACATTTAATGAGCTGGTGCTTGGTGGGCTCTCTTCTTTTTTTTTTTTTTTTTTTTTTTTTTTTTTTTTTTTTTTTTTTTTTTAAGAGAGAGGGAGAAAGGAGGCTCAGGTGAACTTCGTGTGGCATACCCGAGTTTTGGCTTTAAAATTGTAATAGATATTATTAGTGGGCATCTAACCAACCAGTTATATTGGTGAAGCTGCCAGCAACCAGTTCAATGGCCAGTCCAGGTTTAAAACATTACACCCGCCTAGGGTGCCAATGCATTAATCATCATGACCCCTGACTAAACTCAAAAGAACCGGTTTTGGTTTCAGGTCACTCCAGTTGTTTGATTCCGTTTTGGGTCAGGTTCAGGTCCACTCCAATCCATGTTCAACCCAACCATAGGCATCAATTGGTCAAGGAGGTCAAAACAGTAAACCCAAACAGAACCAACTTTTTTTATTGGATTAGATTTGGTCCTATTGGTTACTGGTCGGATCGCTTCGGTTAGGTTTTGGTTAGTTTTAAAGTAATCTCAAGTTACGGTTAAAGCAACCAACGCCAAGTACAATAGCTAATTCACGAATCAAATTAATCAAAAACTAACTGAAGAACGTTTTATTGAAAACTTCGTGAGTTAATGAACCTGACCAAATTATTCGAGAATTAAGCAGACTATTCCGAATTATTTTTAAACTTCAATAGTAAAATCAAAACTACTACAATTTTTTCCGTTCCATATTTTGCCGCACTCCATTTAAGGGAGCTAATGGGTCCGTTCCAGTTTAGGAACCCATTGTTTTATAAAACTGTAAATAAATAAAATGACTTTCATACCCGGTTCCAATGTGGTCGGGTCTTTTTTAATTCAGTTCTGAAATAACTACTCTCAAAAACAGTATAATCAGGACCTTTCCTACCGGGTATTTCCCCAAGACATCTCTCAGCAAAAGTGCACTCAAATTGCCAGTCCAGTTTTGTTCGCAAACGACTCTGCTCACTGAACCAATGCCCATATGAGCCAAATGGAACTCTTAGAGACCACTGATCTTATGGTTGTCTGGCAACAAAAATTCTGTGATCGGTGATATCCAGCCATTGGATCTGAGCTTCCCAGATAATGCTTGTATCATAAAAATTAGCCCATTAAAAAGACTTCAATCCAACTGTTAGAAGACACTTACCAGGCTGATTTTTTGTATGAATGTCCACCTAGAGACAGGCCAAACGTCCATACGGTCAGTGATCTCCAAAAGATTGTAGTCCATGGTAATTGCCACCCGGAGGAGCTTGCAAAAGGTGGGGTTAATCGAATAAATCTATGACAACGAAGTTCACTGACGTCTGTCTATTGAACACGTGGCGTTCTTAGAGACCACTGATCGTACGGATGGCTGGCCAATCCCTAGGGACAAAAATCAGCCCTGTTGGTGACTTCTGTTGGATTCGAGTACACCAAATAACACTCAGAATCAAAATCAACCCATTAAAAATTACTCAAATGCAACAGTTTGAATCTCCAATCAAGCTGTTTTTGGTCTATAGGTCCTGTCAGAAAAGGCCAACTCTCCGTACGGTGATCCCTAAGAGTAAGCCATGTGATCCATACGGATGTCCAAGCATCCATCATCAAAGACGTCAGTCATCAAAGATTTATTCAGGTTTTAAGCTATTTCACATTGACCAAGTGGTCTAAGCAGAACACAGTACACCGTACACTAGTAATTCACCCACCATGATACACCCGTGCCATCAACTTTTCATTGAGGGATGACCGTTCAATCCGTGGGCCATCGCCTCAATGAATCATAGCTTTTGAATCAAATTTCCAGACTAGTAACGTATGAACTTTTTATAAGATGAACTAAATCCACATAATTATCTGCGGAAGTGGATGGGTGTGTATACATAAAGCATGCATCCCTCATGTTGAACTCTTACTGGAACCGAAGTACATATACATACAGCAAGACCTAAAGGAGTTCCATCAGATCAACAAGTTTACATACCAAAGCTAAGAGAAGATATGCACAAAACCACGAACCCAGATGCTTATTAATAGCAAGCGCAACCACAAATCAAACGAATTGTAGGAGTGTTAATTTATGATAAGAATGCTTTTGTGTGGTGCTAACCGACCGCCATAATAGAGTACGATGACGTCGGTAGGGTAGGGTGAGGTCTGGTGGATCAATGAGCACTCACAAGGAATGGATGCTGGCAGACACCACACTCTATTGTCTCAGAACCGGAGCTTGGAACTTGAACCTGTAACAATCCCACAAAACCCCAACACAAGGATTTATATATATATATCCACACAAGAAATTTAAAAAATAGAACGTGGAGAAAAAATGTCACATCTAATTAGCCATTAGCAACCAATGAGCGCATGTAGTCAAATAGAAAGGGGGACAGGATTTGAACCTGTAAATGGACAGTGCAAGTAGGACAGGCAACTTCCCTTGTCCGCCTCCCAGATCCATCTGAGGACTTCGAACCTGTAAAAGCTAGTTATTGAGTGGGGGGCAGAGAAACACTTCTTTTCGAATTCAGGAACAACTTGCAGGCAACCTTCTAAACCACCCAACAAGAAGCCGTGGGGGTGGGGGAAGTTGGGCAATGGCAATGGCAATGGATTTAGACCATTATTCACCGGTATAACGGTTACAAGGACTGCCGCAATTTCCATTCTGCCTTTTTAAATTAATGAATAAAATAATGCTTAAGATACATTATAGTTTATACTGGAAAGAAAATACTACAAAATATTCAAACGCAGTCATGTTTTTAAAATATCAATATAACAGCTGTTATAAGTTATAACAGGTATAATGACCAAAAACTATTTTAACACCGTTATATCAGTGTTTTAATGGTTGTCTATCAAACCATGCTTCCTTAGGAACAAGAGGATTATAATCTTTGATTGTCAGGTCCATGTGGCAAACATGCAGGTTGGGACAGACCATTTGACGGCTTGCCCCAAGGAGTTCTTCTATGCCAAAATAAACCAGGTTGGTTTGTAGGATCATCTCTGATCAGGTATACTTGTCACAAAAAATCTCATAGGGCACTCACTGTTTGATGGTCCGACAGGCCCTGCATGTTAGCCTCTTGGACAGCAAGGGCAGGGAGATGGTAATGGCTTCTCAGCCACCCATGCATCCATTTTATTTCAACCATCACTGTGGATATAAAAGGTTTTCCCCAAGAACACTTATATAAGGCTTAAAATGCTTCAGCATTGATGATTACCTGATGATGCCTTGCGATTTCTGTCCATCTCTTCCTGTCGAAGTATTGCCACCGATCAAGGCAAAAACACATACATTAGATACAGTGAAATTCCTTCCCCCTCAAGATCAAGATAGGGCCACTTTTAGTACAACCAAGAAGAGATCTTTTTACAAGGGAATAAATAGCTTGAGGGTGTGACAGAACATAACATTACTATGTTCCGTTGGGGAATGAGTGTCTTGAAGCTTCCCAGACAGTGAGATAAATCAATACTAGAGGAAATAGTATATCTAAAATTATAAGCTTCAAAAATCATCTATTACAGGATCCTCCATCTAATTTAAGAAATGATTGAAGATCAGCCACTGGTTGTTCACTACTTTACCTAGCATCTTCTGTACAGATTACTATTCTCTGGCATGCTGGCTTATTTTGAGCTGATTTACAGATATTGATAAACATACATCAATCTTCTTTATGAATAGATTTTTTTCCAAAACGAAGATGGAAATTGATATTTCTTCTTCGAACCATAGGTGATTTTCAGCTGATTTACAATTGCTGCTAAAATCTTCTTTATAAATTAACAATTGTCCGGCTTTACTCCAAAATGAATATAGTAATTAAATTTTCTTAAATTTTACAATATCCTTTCCGTAGATGCCACATGCAAGTCTTACAGCTCCTAAACATGACTTTTACGTCAAGATGTAGATAACTGCACTAAATCAGTGAATTCCTCATAAGGACCTCTAAATAAAACCTAAACCCACTATCTAACTAGGCAAACCTTAGTTGCCTGAGGTCGGAAGGGAAGCAGGTCCAGATTCAGGAGCAGGAGTGGGGTAGCATTGTGGACCTGGGAACGCCAAGTTGCATAAGCGGCTAGTGTCTATGCTATGTTATGTATGACATTAAAAATATATAACTCTCTTCAATATTGTATATTAAACTTTTAACTTATTTACTATTCATTTCTTTAAACTAAAGTATTTAACCACAGTTACAATCCAAAAAATTAAAAAAGAAAGGCCAAAGATCTCCACAATTGAATGGGGCTCTAATACACAGTAACAGACATTGTATTGATCCACTTCCCCCCGGTCAAAGCACTTGGACCTATACAAACTCAAGTATACCTCTGTCTCAAGTAAGGAGGCAACTTCCCCTACAAATAATATACAAATATGTGGGCATTAAAAGTGGGTTAGTCTAAATCAAGTGACATTTGTAGGTGAGAGTTTCTGAGGTCCCCTAACAGGACTGATATTTTGAAACGATGCAAGAGCTTGGGTGCTTCCTGCAGCTAAGAGACGAACTCACATTAAAAGACCAACTATGTGCATTTCCAAGAGCAGTGAATTAAATTCGTTGAGTAAGAAGCTCTATAGAATACTCCCATTCACTTTCTGTTTGCTATTTGAAAATAAAGCAACAACCAGATTTGGGCAAAGGTGTTTGACAGTATGACCAACTCTGAATGCACCAGGAATGACATGATTCGACTTATCAAAAGAATAAAAGGAATAACATGTTGCTGGGTATCCGTATTAGAGGATTCAAAACCTTAACGTTTATTGATTTAGTAGAAAGTAATTCAAATCAGACTTTGTAAATAAGGAAGGCGTGGGGTACAGTGCTTCAATAGCCTAAAGTGTGAGGGATAAGTCATACGAGCATACCTTTTTAAATTAGTGCCAATGATAAAAAATAAATAACAGGACAAATTCAATTAAAGAAACTGGAAAGAGATGTTTTGGTCACTATTATTTACCCTATAGATTATCAAAATTTAACTACTGCTACCTGAAACTGCCAGTCCATACATTTATGTTCAATTAAATTGCATGGTTTGTCTACAATCTGACAGCAATTTCAGATCACATGATTACCTACTACAGTATGAGTGGTTTTTCTTTGAAGTTACACAAGGCTATTTTTATTGTATATGATACTCCCACTAAACATCAACCACTAGTCACTAAACCTTGATATAGTATTGACCTGAGGACTAAGACCTGGCATATACAGAAGTTCCTCATGAGGATTCATAAACGAAATCAATCTCCATCAACATTGAACCAAAGTGTATATCTAGCAAAAAGTAACAGAGATAGCAAGCACCACTATTGCAAACAAAAAACTTTAGAGGCACCAAAAATTAAAGGCTTAGGTTGCAACTATGCAATCACCTGAAGCTTCCTGGCAAGATCCTCGTGGCTGTGCAGTCCAGCAGGTTTGCTGATGGATTCTTTCACAGTACTCAGCCGTTGAGTAACTTCTGCCTGTAGAGCAACACAAGACAATAAGGTCATATTTGATAGTTGCAATCATCCAATCAGGTTGATTTTTGAGCTAGGTCTTCTAGTGAACCCAGCGAATGATGGTTCCAAACCCTGCATGTGCACCATGCATCCTGATATTCCCCTCTATAGACAGTACATACCATCTATGAATACTCAGACACGATTTACATATATTAATATATAATACATTACAGTAATGTTTTTTATAGCATCAACAACCACCTAAATGTACTCAAATATTAAAATCGATGTAAGTTAACATCATTTGTCCACACAAGTTTCATCTGAAAATCAACTTTTCCTTATGAAGAGTAAAATAAAATCGACAATGCGTGGAGAATGTAGAAAACTAAATTAAAGTGAATACCATGCATCTGTCACAAACTCGGACTGGCTGAGCATTCTCATCTGCAGTAAGAGCAATTCTACCGTGGGTACACTTGTCGCAGAAAATATCCCCACAGTTCCTGCAGTGATGCTGAAAATGAAAATGAAAGCCTCATCAGTTTCACACATAAAAACAATAAAGTGTCTTTTAGTCGTATCAAATACTTGCATAACTGGTGATAATCAATGGTCACGAGTCACACCTTGCGCACAAAAGCTCCAAAATCTGTCCCGCAAGCTGTACATTTAGTAACTGCTTCATCAGGAACCTAAGAAAAAAACAAGGGCAACAAAACTCTAAGGTTAATCTTTTATTTTTATTTTTTTGGGAAAGGTAACATAAAAGGATTAATCATTTAACAGAAAATAATTGATTAATCAAATCAGAAAATCTACCAGCACGCAACAGAAGCAAATTGAAATAAAAGAAAATCATAATTAAGATAGCAGCACTGAGATTAGAAAAAGATAGCATTTAATTCAACCTGCGAGAAGTAACATTTCAATCATATTTCACGATCTAGACTGAGAATTTGCTTGCAAACTATTAGAAATGCATGAAAGGTTTTGGATTAGAATACTTATACAAAGAAAAAGAAGGAGAACACATAACGAACTTAAGGTCCATCATCTTCAATGGAACCTGGAATCCATATCACACCCGTTAATCCTTACTCTTCATAGGGATTCACTTACCTCTTGGGATACAAGACAGTACATTGCAAGTTTGCAACTTGTTTTACTTTTGATCAATTTACCTTCCCAGGTTCAGGGATTTTTTTCACACGCTTTCCTTACTTTTTCTTCATATATATACTTCATCGATCAAGATGTCACAACTAGTGAAATGCATCTTGCACCTGTACCGTGCATGTAGACCCATACATTGTAACACTTCCGACCAACTTTTCTTGACTACAACTTCCAAAAAAACAAAATTTTAAATTTCTTCCTTTTTTTTCTCCACTGAAAAGATCAATGCAGCCAGGCTACAAAAATTCTAACAGGGACACAATTCTGTCATTTGACTGACCCAAACCAAACTAAGAGAAATTAATTCCACAATAACATATTATCACCTTCAAGATTTATTTATTTTTTTGATAAGGTTTATTTATTTTTTTGATAAGGTAAAAAATTCATTAAGGAAAGAAAGATACAAGGCGAAAGGGAGGTCGAGGAGACCTCCTAAAAGAAAATCAGGCCTACAGGATCCTAACTACCCCTGCGCATAATGGACTCCCATCTAAAGACCATGTCCTCAAAGACTAAACCTTGACATTCCACAAACATCTTAGACCAAAATAGGAGGTAGGCCTTGATCGAAAGAACAATGTCATGGGTGGACACCTCTTTGCCTTCAAAGATTCTATTATTCCTCTCCTTCTATAGTTCCCACCAAACTGCAAACGGAAGGATACTGCATAGTCTGCGACTACAAGGGAGAAAGCATCGCGAGGACGAACTCCCAATCGTCAAGCATACTGAGGCGTGGAGGGTCCAACAAATGCCGAACAGACCAAAGAACAGCCCCCACACTTCTTGGGCTAGCCTACAATGAAGGAGGAGGTGATTAACGGATTCCCCATCTGCCTTGCACATAACACAATAGTTCGCCATCACCCAATTTCTTTTGATCAAGTTGTCCATAGTAAGAATCTTCTTAAGAGAGGCACACCACACAAAAAATGCTACTTTCGATGGCACCCTCGCACCCCACATCTTGGACGCCGGGTAGCCGCCTCTCCATGAAGGAGCCTGATACGCCGACGAAGATCTCCAGGAAGAGTCCACCAACTCATAGAACAATCGGACCGTGAATATACCATTAGACTTCCCTGACCATTGCAACGCATCCTCTCTATCTCTGTCTACCACCACTCCATCCAACTTTTGAAGGAGAGATGCCAAAGCTGGAATTTCCCAGTCGTTAAGGGCTCTTCTCAATCCCAAGTTCCACGAGGTCCCGTCGCTATCCTCCCCCAAGTTGGACAATACTGAGCTGTCTTTACGATCCGAGATCCTATATAGGTGAGGAAACTCCTTCTTGAGGACCTTGTCACCACACCACAAAACATCCCAAAAGCGAATTCTGTCTCCCCTCCCTACCTTGTACCGGATACCACCAAGGAAAGAAGTCAGCATCTTCTAGACACCTCTCCATATCCCGCAACCATATGGAGTACGAACTTCTCTACTCAGCCAACCCATCATCTCAGCCCTGTGTCTAGCCACCACCGGATACCACCAAGGAAAGAAGTCAGCATCTTCTAGACACCTCTCCATATCCCGCAACCATATGGAGTACGAACTTCTCTACTCAGCCAACCCATCATCTCAGCCCTGTGTCTAGCCACCACTACCTTTCTCCAAAGACTGTCGGGTTCTACAGCAAAACGCCATAACCATTTACCGAGCAATGCCTGATTCATGATTCTAATATTCTTTACGCCTAGACCCCCAACTTTCCTAGGAGAACACACAAGACGCCAATCCACCAATGGATAACCAGATCTGTCTTCCCTACCAAACCAGAGGAACCGTCGCATCATCTGTTCCACCCTATTCATCACCCTCGACGACATAGAGAACAGAGAAAGGTAATAAGTGGGAAGGTTGGAGAGGGTACTCTTGATCAGCACAAGCCTCGCGCCTTTCAATAAGTATTTAGCCTTCCAGGTGGCTAACCTACTCTCGCATCTCTCTAGGACAGGGTCCCATATAGCGCTGGACTTGTAGGCTGCTCCGAGGGGGAGCCCGAGGTACGTAGCCGGAAGAGAGTCAACTGAAACCCCAAGAGTAGAAGCAAGGTCCGGGAGGTCTGCAATGTCTCCCACAGGATAAACTTTGCTTTTAGTAAAGTTGACCTTGAGCCATGAAACCGCCTCGAAACACACTAGAAGATTACTCAGAACCCTACACTAGTCCTCGTTAGCCTCCAGAAAAATCAAAGTGTCGTCAGCGAACTGAAGATGAGATATCATGGGACCTGACATCCCAAGGCTGAATCCACACAGCAACCTCTAGATTTGGGCTTTGGAGATAAGTCTACTCAGTGCCTCCACCACGATGATAAAGAGAAAAGGGGAGAGGGGGTCGCCTTGCCTCAATCCTCTCGAGCTGTTGAAGTAACCTGTTGGGGATCCGTTAACCAAGATCGAGAAAGAGGCAGAGGAGATGCATTTATGGATCCAGCTTCTCCACTTCTGTCCAAAACCCATCCTCTCAAGGATGTAATCCAAGAAGTCCCAGCACACATGATCACACGCCTTGTGGAGGTCCATTTTGCATACAAGGCCTGACTCTCCCGCTCTATTTCTCGCATCAATGCATTCATTGGCCACAAGCACTCCATCCAAAATCTGTCTACCATAAACAAAAGCCCCCTGAGATGGGGAGATCACCCCAGACAACACTTCTCTGATTCTAGAAGCCAGGACTTTAGCCAACACTTTGTAGAAGCTTCCACCAAACTGATCAGCCTGAAGTCGGAGATGTCAACTGCGCCTTTCTTCTTAGGGATAAGGACTAGGAAGGTGCTGTTCAACCAACGGTCCAGAATGCCATTACTATGGAAATCTACCATCGCGGCCATAAAATCGCCGCCCACGACCTCCCAACAATGACTGAAGAAGGCAAGGGAGTAGCCATCTGGACCCGGCGCTTTGTCCCCTTCTAATGCTTTGATCGCTTTCCTAACCTCCTCCCCTTCTAACACCTTCAAGATATTGTACCCAGGTATGGTAGAGAAACAGCCAGGATACGCCATGGACACAGCATTTACAATTCAAAAATGAAGTGCCAAACATGGGTGTGGCATTCATTTTGAAGTGTCCGGGTAACATAGCCTTCAAGTCACAAAACTAACCATCTCAAATTAATCATCCACCAAAATTGCTTGGCCAAAACATTTAAGTAACTACACAAACTTGTACCTTCTACCTCATTTCAGTATGTAACTTTGTTTACCAATTTAGTGGTAGAATGGGAGTCTTTAATTTGGTGGCAACAAATGGAGGCTTCATACTACGTCACCACTCCAAAAAAAATTGAAGGATCGAATGAATTTAACAGGAATATGATTCCAGGAAAAACCTTAATGAGTTATAACTCTTATGTCTATAAAAATAATGCATGAAATGAGAGGTAAAGATTGAGATGGTCTCGCTAACAAAATCAACTTACTGCGTTACTGGCACAGTATGAATATATTGCGAGGCCTCAAAATAAATAAATGCACCTACATAAGTTAGAGGCTGATAGTTTTGATAAATTATCTGACACTTAAAACTTTTTCGGAAACTTTAACAAAACAAGATGAGAATAACCAATATATTATATAGGAAAAATCCTATAGCCTAAAGTGGAATTTGTTTCACAAAGTTTGCAATCTTACCCAGTGATCTTTCTCCTCATTTCCAGGCTTTATCAAGTTCATCCAGTCAGTCAAACCTTTCTTTTTATCGGTAGGCTCAGGGAGCTTGCCAGAATCAGAAGGCCTGCTTCTGAAACTATCCTTTCCACCAATCTCCTTAAGCTGTGAAACAAAGGAATAACCCAAAGGAAAGAATATTTAACTTCATTAGATACAATACCAGCATAGAGAAAACACACTGTTTACACAGGCAAAAAAAAAGAGTTTGTTTGAACATATTAAGGCAATATAGTTGATAATAATTAATGAAAAATGCGACAATGTGGGTGCAAGTGATGAACTGTCAAAAATTCGATGAAGAGTACAGACAAACGTCAAATAATACTAAGCTCTAGAAAAGTTTACTGCTTTCTGTGATTTCCAATAGCATCCCATAATGTTTGTTACTTAGGCCTACTTAAGTGATACTGAAAAGAAAAGGAATCTTGCTCCTTCACACGTGATTATTGAGAAGAGACATCGATAATAATTACTAGGGCAGTTTATTTGTGAAAATGTATGTAAATCCAAATTCGACCACACCTAAAATCCAGTCAGGTTCTAACTGTTCATGTTGACAGGGAGCCAGTTTCTTCCCATGCTTTCTTGGTCAGACCAACCTACGTATCAAAGGAAATGGAGTGACGAGAAAGAACAATGAACTTCTAAGAAGAGTTCAGAAGTGGTGAAACATTCGGAACCACATATTGGAACACTCCAGTGAGTGACGGGAAAGAATAGTGAACTTCTAAGAAGAGTTCGGAAGTGGTGGAACATGCGCATATTCGATCACTCCAGTGCGTCACGAAGTCGCTGACACCGAGTCGGCTCCCCGATAGCTTCCCAAGATGGGATTGATCAAACGAATTCATTGAGGTGGGTCGATCCATATCTCCAGGAACTTTACAAATTTACCTCTGCCGTGATGAGTTGGTTCCCAAAATGATTTTAAGAAACAAACACATATAAATTAACTGAAAAATTCAGAGTTCATCAATGACAGCACAAGTATGGCACGATTTGGCAGCTCCTTTGAATTCCACAACTGTTGTCCTCAAGCATTCAGTCATTCCGCCGCTCATGCCTTCTGCTATAATTCCAATTATCTCCTTATCAACAACAAGATCAGTTTTCGCACTTATATCCTTCGATTTTTTTTCACTTATTTGCAATTTTATTATATTACTTAACTTATGGTAGGAGTGTCTTGAGTTTTGGAGGTTGATGTGCCAACATGTGAATACAGTTCGACAATTGAGGATCGTGCCACGTGTCTAGGTAATACTAGAGTAATGAGATCACCTTTCATAATCCCAGAATTACATAAAATAAAATAGATGGAAATCAAAACAAAAGCTTCAGCAAAAACTCATTTCAGATGTGTGGACTAATACATCTGTGACTAGTCACATTCAGTGATTCTATAGAGTACATCTTCCAAGTTATCCGCATGCATACCAAATAAATAATTAAATAAAATTTAAATTTAAAAAAATTCCAAACATAAAGCAAGAGGTGTGAAATCAACAGAAGAGGCAGTTGGTGTTTGAACGCCAACCTGAACAGTTGCAGCTGTCACAGTGTCAAGAATGGTGTTGGTTGTGTAGCTGCTTGATTGCAGCCTTATGCGTCTTGGATCTATGTCAACAGAACTTTTGGACCAAAATGCGAAGATAGATGAATCAATTACCTAGATAAGAAGAAAACAAAAATCTCATAAACATATTATTGTTGGGAGATAATAGAATTTGAAAGAAGAAACGAAAAAAACTCAATCAAATCTTCAAAGAGTAGAGAGCAACCAACTTACTTCACATCTTGTTACTGTCTCAAGTGGGTATATTCTCAATGTCCGACTAGTGCTGGGGTCAAGCATACGAATCCCATCCAAACCAATCTGAAAATAAAATTGTAAAAAGAACATGAGTTGTACATATGTATCCAACGAATAAGATCTTATAATATAATACACACACACACACACATGTGAGAATTGACATTCTGCGAGAACATGAACCAGAATTTTAAAGTTTTGGATTCAACATAAAACCAATATTAATCATGATCCCATGCAGCATTTACTTTGAGACAGTACATCAGTACACCATAGCAACCATTCCATGTTTAAAACAGAATTTTGAGCCTTCATTATGATATACAAATAAGTCAGCTATAAAAAAAAACAACCTAACGCACAGAGGTTTGGCAGGATCCCTAACCAGAATTAGCATGTACTAGAAAAATAAAGTACTCTATATTTACGACTCAATGATGTCAAAATTCTAAGAAAGTCAAACAGGTATATGACCCCATGCACCTCTCTGGATGACTTACCAACCAAAAAATCAGCTGTATTGTCCTCTCTCAAAATGTAGGACGGAGTCCAGGACTTAAAACTCGGTGATGACATTTAGATTGGTTGCCAGAAAAACCCTAGCCTTCCAGGAATAAATCCACTACTCCATTTACAGTCCATTTCTGATGAGTCACCAATATGAAAAGATATGTGTCCAATAGCATATGAATGGGCTAGTCTACACTCCACACATAAGAAGGGAGGACCTCAACTCTAACAAGTAGATAATATTTTATTTTTTGATCGGTACAAGTAGATAATATTTTGACTACCATCGCAACAAGGGGCATTCCAACTGCATCCTAAGAGCATCTCCAACCCTACCCTAAACTCTCTTCCCTTCCCTAAGATGGGGTGAAAAACATAAAAAACCATCTCCAACCCTACCCTAAAGTTCACCCTATTTTAGGGTAACCTCAAATCCTACCCTAAAGTTAGGGTAGGATTTAGGGTGAGATTATAAAAACTTAATCCCCCTTCTCCTCCCTCTTTTCTGCTAATTCCACACAATATCCTCTCCCTCTTTTCACTTAATGCCACTTATGTCCCCCTCTTATAATTTTTGCCATTTTCCCTCTTTTCTACTGGCTTGTATATTTAGGGAAGGTAGAGTTTAGGGTGGACCATTGGAGAGCTTTTAAAGTTTAGGTACGAGAGAGTCTTTTCTACCCTACTTTAAGTGTTTAGGGTAGGATAAGCATGGAGATGCTCTAATAATACCACCCAAATCGCAATTATAGTGCCAATTGAGACATCCAATTTAAAGCCCATGTACAACCCAATGGTTTAGCCATGAGCATCACTTAACAATGGTAGTAATGAAGTTGCAAGGAATCCCCTAACAATAGAGGAAATCAAATTTTAGCTATGTCTTCAAACCCTCAAATTCAACTCAACACCCTTAGATCTTGTGACATGAAAACTCTTTTTGAAATTTGCTGGGACTTTGATGATTTTTGTTCTTTTTGATAAGTGGTGATCTTTGAAAGATATGCCCATTCGTATTGATCCATATGTGGTAAACAGTGGCACAAAATGCAATTTTCCTACTGGCCAAAACAAGATTTTCACACAGGGTCTTCGTTGACCTATATCCTCTTTCGTACCATTGCTAGAAATTAGAGCTGGAAAACCTATAATACTTTGAAGCTGGGCCAGCCACAGAGGAAATAGATATACTAGCTAAAAGAGACTTTCCACGAGTTCCTCCCTCAACCAAATTGTAGGATTGCAAATGCTCTTGATATCTTCGACCTTCTATGAAAGTGCAACATTAGTGATTTTATTCTGTAGTTAAAAAGCAATATACATATCTGTTACCTTCAGCATTCTCTGGACTTTTGTCTTGGCACGTAGATAATCATCAATTTTTCCCTCCAGAATTACGAGCATGGTGATGCATGTACGAGAGCTATTGGGTGATGCATGTAAGAGGGCTATTGGAAAAGTAAAGCAATATGATTATCAAATAATTCAAGCTAGCCGGTAACAAAGTGGGTACGGAATTAAAATCTTAAACAATTTGGAAATGGTGGTATACATGGTTTAAAGGCGTTCTCAAGGCAAGGAGCCAAGAAACAACCTCGAGGCTCTAACCTCAGTGGTCATTTATGAGGCTTAAGCCTCAGCCTATTCAGGCTATAGCCTCGAGGCACAAATGAGGCTACTATAGCCTCACTCTTACACGTTAAAACCCGAAACCATTTTTTATTTTTATTTTTATTTTTCCATTCCTTTTTTTCCCAAAATCCCCTCTCTAATAATCTTTTATGATAAAAATGACCTAAAAGGTCTTGATTTTGTTCTCTAAAACCTTTATTTCGTGAGAAACCCTAAATCTAAGCTATCATCTCTAGTTTTTCCCACTTGAGAGAAATTCTCAGGGAGCTCAAATCTCATTTGATTTTTATTCCGTCACTTCCTACAATTTTCTTATGAGGAACCTCACCAAATTCAAGCAAGAAATTGAAGTATTAAAGAATTGCTCTACTATTTTCTAGTTCTCTCGTGTTAGTTATTTTGTTGGTATCGATACGTTGTTAGTGGATTTAGCTTATTAACTTCTTAAATTTGGTAATTTAGTTATATGGATTGATTTTTTAAGATTTGATATCAGCATCAGGTTTTCAAGCATTCAACCTGAGTGCCCGACAATGTCACTCCTAAGGTAAAACTATAGCCTCGATAACTTTTATGATTATTTAAGTCATTTTTCGCATGGTATGCTATTTCTAATTTTTCTAAAATTGATTATATTTTTTTTTAATTTTAAGCAATTATTTTTTCGTTTCTTTTTTTTTTAAATGAGGCTTACGCCTCAACAACACCTCACCTTTTAAAGGTAAACTGCCTCAGTAGTATTGCCTTTTTAAACCTTGCTGGTATATATATAACGCAGGCACTAAAATGTGTGAAGTGCTCATTCGCTCATGTGCCTTGATAATTAAAAGAATTCGTAATGTTTACTGCCTATAGGGAACTACAAGGAAATACTACCGAGCTATAAATGGGAACATTGTTGCATTTTGTCTGGATCAAGTGGGACAGTATCATAATCAGCCTAGCTAAGCTGAGGAGCCTCCAAGATGACAAAGATCTCCATCTCACCTACATTGTCAATGACAGTGTTCCAGAGATCCCACAAGGACCTGTCCACTTGGACCACTTCTAACTTTTTTCATGTGCACACTCCTTCCAATTCCAATAAAGGGAAAACAAGGACTTATTCTTCTCCAATCTGAGTTTTGCTCAAATGGGCCCTTTTGTATAAAATGTTGGTCTACTTCTACACCAGATATATCGTATAAAATCTCTTGTGGGGCAGGGAAGCAAGTGTTTCATTGGCAAATTGCCTCTAGTATCAAATGGGCCCTTTTGTTTGTTTTTTTGTTGTGATGAAAACATGTGAAAGTGTAGATAATCAACTGGGTATTGTGTCCTATGAAGATCATATCCTATGCCACATGGGAGTAAAGAAAACGCCATTGGTAGCAAAGGTAGGTTTCTTTGGAAATTGCTGCCTTTTGCACTTAGTTGTGGCATTGAGAAATAACAGAACCTAAGAAGATTTTAAAAGAAGTATAAACAATCCTTTGAATTTCCCTAGGAATCAAATTCAAGATTCTTAGAAGTTATCTATTTTGGAAGAGTGAAAGATTAACAGTTTATGGGTCCCATTTGTGATTGTAAAGATAGTAAAGATGTGGTCAAGTCAACTTGGAAGAAGCCTCCGGAAGGTTGGTTGAAGCTCAATTTTGACAAATGCTCCTTGGGCAATCCAAGCCCAACAAAAACTTGAGGTCCTCTAGATATGACCAAGGTAAACTTTCTATTGGGTTTTCTTTGATCTAATTGGTACCAAACATACTGACGAAGCGGAAATGCAGGTTCTTCTCAAGGTTTATAGATTTATCTCTCTCACTTCAACATTCAGTTGATAGTAGAGGGTGATTCTAGGAAGACCTGGGAATCTAGTACTTCCATAAGAACATGGAGACTTGCAAATGGTATCGATACAATAAGGGACCTTTTATGTAAAACATGATATTGTGTATAACAATACATATAGGAGTTCGATGAGGTGGACAATTCATTGGCTAGAGAAAATGTATACCAGCGATCTTTGTATATTGGTAGCTTTCCATTGCTTTCCCCTCTTTTCTTGCTTAACGATATTACTTGTCAAATAACAAAGTGCCCCTCCCGCACAACAGTTGAGCACATTGTCTACACAATATTGAGCTTGAATTGAAAACTGTAAGTCTGTAACCTTTAGGATGCACATGGGATTGGAAGTCGGGTGAGTTGATTTAAATCAGAATTTCCAACCGTGGTTGGAACAGCTTCCAACAACAATGGAGAAGTGAAACAACAGACAACCTTACAATTACGTGAATAAATTTTCAATTACTAGCACAGTCTATGTTGCATTGATTATTTTAAACAAGTAATGTACCCATAACAGACACATGTCAAAGTCTAACACTCCACAGACTTTGTTTCGACACTCCAGATTTCTGTTGGTTTTCACTTTCCTTATCTGCAAGATATTAAGTAACATTTCCATGGATTATGAGTTCTACATTGTCTAAGTAGCAAATATAAGTCATATAACATTACATATATGTATCCTCTTATGGGTATAGGATACAAATCTTAAGATATCCCGTTGCACAATCCATTATCATCATTATTATATATAAATAATTACTTTGACATGAGTTATAGTACGCTGCTGAATACTCAAAGTCCTATTTTTTTTATGGTTCATCGACGTTTTGGGATACTTGACACCCATACCCATAGAACTGCAACATAGCCAGAGGTTGATACATTCAGGAACCAACCAGGCACAAACACAAATTAACAGGTAGATTATAGCCAATAAATCTATGAAACCCCAAGATTAGGGCATATAAAGAACCTGAACCTCTATAACATAAATGAGCCAAGACGACCAGATTAACATAAAGAATTGAAACAATTTGCTAGAAAAATTCGAAATTTGACACTTATTCAGCAAAGCAAACATGTAAATACCAACTAGTGGCATTGAAAATGCTAATAACCAATTCTAAAAAAATATCGAAATTTGGGTTTTCCTAACAAACCTGGCAAAGAACATCCATGGTGCTCTGACCTCCACCTTCCGCCAAAAGCTTAACCCGGAACTTCTGCACCCCATTCTTCGCATCCTGCTGCGTCTCCACCTTTGGGACCGCTCTTACAACCTTAGCCGAACCCACCTGGTCCTTCCCAGATGAGAAACTCACTGACCTTCCATAATCATCAAAAGCCGGCCAAGTAGTAGACTTGGCACTAGTGCCTCGAGCACCGTAAGGCTCCACCTTCCCGCCATCATAAGCATAAGCACCCTCTCCAAGGCCATCGTCATGGTGCCCACCCCGATCGTAGCGAGGCCCACTCTCTGGTCTCTTCCCATAGAAATCTGGACCCACATCGGATCGGCTTCGACCATACACACCTTGACCTCCATATCTACCAGAATTCTCATCAAGATACCCTCCCCTGTGATCGAATTTCACACTACTCTCGTAAGGGTTTTCGTACACAGTAGTCAGTGAAGAGCCTAGGTGAGCATAAGAGGCTGAGTACGGGGCAGAAAATGATGAATTGGGATTGGAACTAAGGTTGGGGTTCGGAGGAATTGTCGGGGGAGGAGCATAATTCGGAGACGCCTGATGCTGATCGTACGGTGGATAATATGGCGGTTGCTGGGTTGGAGGAGGGTACGTCGCTTGCGGCTCCGGCGCAGGGGAGAGAGAAGGGAAAGGAGAGGGTTGAGGAGAGGGATTGAAGGATTGGAAATTAGGGTTCTGGGCGTAGGAGGGAGCGGTCGGGGGGAGACTGGGGACAGGATCGGGATTCTGTGAATACGGAGGGTACCCGGAGGGGAAATTAGGGTAATCGGAGGAAGAGTAATGGGGGGCGAAAGGAGGAGCAGAGGCGTAGGTCGTAGGTAAGGGACCGGTCTGGATATCGTGAGGGTTAGGATTAGGGTTAGGGGTTTGAACGTGAGGTTGATGGTATTGGTAATAAGGAGTGCTGAAATCTCCTTGTTGCATCTCTGGTTTTTAGGGTTTTATCTTCTCTTTCGCTTCTACAGAGAGAGAGAGAGTTTGGGTTTGGGTTTGGGTTTGGTAGATCTGACTTCTGAGAAGATGAAAGCTCTGGGTCTTTCTGATCTTCTCTGCAGAGAGAAAGGTTGTTGATGGCGTGGAAAGATGAGGACACCGATGGAATATTAACCTGTCTTCCAAATTTTTTATGGGTAACTTTGCAACAAAAAAATCGAAAGTATATAATAATACCCCTTAAAACTTTCGTACTTCAATAGAATACCTTACCTAGTTTAGCAGAGTTTACTCAAGTTAAGACGAACTTAAATCCGTTAGTACGTTATTTGTAATATTTTGGCCCTTTTATACGTGTATTAACAGCGGCAGGGTGTAAATTGAGAAATTTTCGATACCCCGTCAATTTATGGTGAGAGATAAAAGAGATAACACGGGATATAGAAGTTATTTTAATTATAATTTAAGTAGGGATAAGAAGAGAAATTGACGGGGTATCCAAAATTCGCCATCTAAATTAGGTCAAAAGGAGGTATTCCTAAAGTTAGAAAGTATAGTGGGGTATTTACTAATAAATTTCAAATTTCAGGGACCAAAGGCCGCCAAGGCTCCAAGGTCAATCAGGATTTCAGGTCAGCAATGGGCTTGAGCATTGAAGCCCATTAAGATGTTGAGATTTTTATTAGAGAAGGCAAAATGTATATCACTCATAGAATGTCCCCTCTGTGCGTGTCACGGATGTGTGCCGTGTGGATTACATTGGCATCACTTGGATTGTTGATCTTGCAAGCTATAACTTTGGGTTGTTTTTAACCCTTAAAATTATGCTAACAATGCATCATAACGATCTGATTTGAGACCCATGATTTGCATCAATTTTAGTATGGCATGTAAGTGTGTTAGTGGGATGGCTGGCACAATGGCGTTTTAGTCTCGGTGGGCATCACTCTCGGGCTTGAGCTGCATTTATAAGTCCAACGGGTCGGGTCTGAGTTTCATTTTAACGTCATCAGAAAAATCGGCAATGGCACATCCAGGGTACAATAAGGCATGGAAGGTCTAGACTTATGACCAAGTGTCCGACAAGGTATGTCACGCATATAGCAGCTAACCTCATTTTTTTTCTTTTTTTGGTACCAGGGGGTATCCGGGCCTCTCAGAGCACCCAACTAACTCCCCACAGACCCGGGTAAGGCGGAAGGGATTCGAACTCAGGGCCTGCGCTTCCTGAGGCGTAGTCTGGCCATCTGCACCCAACCATTAGGGTTATCTAACCTCATATTTATCCACAAAGACATGCACTTTATCGCTGACAAGCGGCTGAAATATGCCACGGATGTGTGTAACTTCGTTTCTTGGAATACATGCTTTGGATAAAATCTAAATAAAGGACAATGCCCTATGCATGTTCGGAACTTTTCTTTTTTTCTTGTTCTTTTTCTATTTTTCATTTTTTTTATAAGCAGGTTCAAATCCATTCCACGTGATTAATTGTATGAAGTATGATTAGGGCTGTCAACAGGTCGGGCACAAGGGGCAGGTTGCGGTCAGCCCAAGCCCGATCCCATCCAGGGTAAGGGATCGAACCTCAGTTGTGGCACATGATATACTTTGGAAACTAAAAAACGAAACAAAATTTATATTTAGTACATTTTTAGGAGAACTTTTACTTTGTTTTGAAACCCCGCAAAAAAAAAAGTTCAAAATATTTAGGCTAGCCGTGTCTTGTTATAAACTAGTAGGTGGCCCGTGCCCACGGCACTCTCCGACAAAACTTTTGCCAAAATCAGGTGTGAGTGACTTAGATCCACCATCTATTTGGGTGATAAGAACTCGGCCATCCTTTGTTAAGCTAATAAGAGGGGGGGATAAGTGACTTTTCTGTTTTGTTATATAGATGTATAGTGGGTGGCCTGTGCCCTCGACACTCCCCTACAAAGCATTTCCCAAAATCAGGTGTGAGTGGTTGAGATCCGTAGTCCATTTGGGGGATAAGATCTCGGCCATCCTTTGTGAAGCCGATAAAAGGGGTAAAAGTGGGGAGACAACTTTCATGTTAAATTAATCCAACCGTCTAAATTTATTTTATGTAAGGGTTGATATGGGCCCTTGGATATATGAAGCCTATAAGAGGGGGAGACAACTTCCCTGTTTTGTTATATAGATAAGGGCATGTTGGGCTCAACACACACACCCTAAGGTGGGTCCATTTATATAACAGGCCATGAAAGCCCAAGGTGAAGTCGCCCCTTCAAGGAAGGGTCTAGGATCCACACAGAAACGCTCCGTTTTTTACTGTTATATATTTTGTTAAGAAAATCTTATTCTCGTTAAGCTCCAAGAAAAGGAGAGAACTAGGCAATATAGAGAATGATGGAGACTGTTTTCAATGTTAGTTTGAAAAAATAATGAGATAGGCGTGATAATTCCGGACCTCCGTCCTTGGCACTGACTGCACTGAGGAAGTTTTAAACCAGTGACCACCGCAAGGGAGGATGCACCTCACAAGCACACTGTTGTCCCACTTCACACAGTTGGATGTATGGTAATCGTGATACACACCATGGATCCAACTGTGTTGACGTGAGGATCACCATGTTATCTCTCATGCAAGCTTTTATTAGAATATTTGCCCTAGCACATTGATAGAGTAGCCATCATCACCGCGATGTAGTGGAAAAATGAGAGCTACAGTGTTTGTGATGTGTGAAACAACAAACACTTTCTTCTCCCATGACTTATCAATTCGAACTAGAACTTTGCTGACTGAACTTGTATCAGTATCTCAAGTTCAATTCAAAAATGGATTTGATTTACCTACACTCCATTGACTAAGAAATATTTTACCATCCAAAATAGGGAAAAAACTGAGTCTTTGTCCAAAGACCCACCCCGTGAATAAATCCTGGCTCCGCCATTGGCCACGTGGCACACTCTTATAGATCACGGACCATATGGATGTTTGGCCCACCCCTAGGAAGACCTACAAACCAAAAAATTAGCCTGATTAGTGATTTCTAAGCCTTAGATTGGAGTTGTTTAATTTAATTTCATTGATTGATTTTTAAGTGTGGAATTTGAGCATTAGTTAGGGATCCAAAGGTTTGAAATAACTAATCAGGTTGATTTTTTGGAATAGGCCATACATTCATACAGTCAGTGGTCTGTAAGAGTGTGCCACAGTACTCTGTGGGCCATACATCCATTCAGGTTGATTTCAACCCTAAATGCTCAATGTGTGGAATTTTCCCAATTTAAATGTGTTGTTATGGATGGTGGAATGTTATTAAATCTCCACCACAGGTTCCCATTCTACAATTGGGGGCTATACCATCATGTTTAAATGGTGAGGTAATATAGTTCAGGTGATGCGAGGGATTACACTTGTCTTGTTTATTTATCGGACTACCGATGCAATCGATTCAAAGGACTCTGCTGGCCCCTATATAGCCCATTTTTGGCCCCACCCATTTATAGGATAAAAACACTAAAAATCAGCTTGATCGGTGATTTCTAATCATTGGATTTAGTATCCAAAAAATATGGTTGAATCCAACGGCTAAAATCAATTAAATTTATAGCTAGAGATAAACAATCAGGTTGATTTTTGGTTTCTATATCCAACAACAGGCGGATTAAACATCCATGCGGTTAGTGCGTCCAAAACAATACACTATGTAAGGCCAATGGCGGAGCCAGGATTTTGCTCAAGGGTGGGCAAAATGGCAAGTGACAGTCAATAATAGTTGATGATATTGGTACCAACATTTTTGAGTAAATCTGAGACAGACGTCATCAACGTTGATGACAAACCACAGTATGGTCCACGTGGCACACTCTTAGAGACCACTGACTATATGGATGTTGAGCCCATCCCTACGTGGACCTCCAGACCAAAAACCATCCTGATTAGTGATTTCTAACCGTTGGATTTGAACATTATTTGAGGTAAGTAGATCCAAAGGTTTGAAATCACTAACAAGGCTGATTTTTGGTTTGTAGGTCCACCAAGGGATGGGCCAAACATCCATACAGTAAATGGTCTCCAAGAGTGTTGAACGTAGCAAATACTGTGGTCCACCTAAGGATAGGCCAAACATTGAGATTGAGGGTGGGGCAATGTAAGAGAGTTGTACGTGGCACAACTGGAGACCACTTAGGGCTGGGATTGGGCTTAAATTTAGACAAAATTTACTTTAGGCCCAGTTCAAAACTAAAGGTCCAGCTCATTATATTTAAAGGCCCACTATGTTTATACAAAATTACCAAATCGAGTTGAGTCGATTGACTCGTTCAGATTTTTGGGTGACTAGTTGAGTAGCTACTGATCAAGCAATAGCCCGAGTCCACCCAAAATATAATCGAGCCGACTTGGAACTCAACTCGGCCGAGTTTCTAATCTACTCAAACGAGTTTTAAAACGATGATTCCATCTAAAGTCTTGCCTCTTCTTTTTATCTTTTTTGGTAAAATAAAATTTATTAATCAACAAGAATCGGGAAATAAGACGAGCATGAGCTCTTCCACCAAAATCATCTAGAAGAACTGTCATCAAAGAAGTAAGGGGATGGCCTTCCCATGTTGATAGATCTGAGCAGTTTACCCTGACTCTGCCTGCCACGTGGTCTGTCGCAAAGTTTGTTTTTTCGATGGCAATGTTCGACATGATAGGCCTCAAAGTCGGGCCTCCTCAGGCAGAGCTTAATCGCATTAATCATGTTTTACACTTGCCATGGAGTCGTTTCCACAGGCAGAGCTTAATCGCATTAATCATGTTTTACCAAGCCATCAAAATTGCATTTAGCCCATCCTATGGGAGGAAATTACAAACAAACAAACAAAAAAATCCATCCTATGGGAAGTGTTTCCAATATATTTTGTTTCCTTTCTCCTTGCAACCCTTTCATCCTTCATGCCCTATAAAAACAGACTAGCATTAGTAAAATCATTCAATGTTTTCATACCCGGACTGGTCATTGATCGGGTCACCAGTTAAAGAGACGTTCTATTGAATAACTTAGACTTAGTAGCCCCACTCTATCCAAGGGTCTAGCCCTATCTAATTCGGGTCAGTCAGTTCAACTGGGTCGCAAGTTCAATCGGCCAGGAGGTGTGTCAGGTCACTAGAAATTGAACAATTTTTCTGCAATTTGCTGGGTCTGGATCAACTCAACTCGGTTTTGTGACTGGTTCATCAGATCATCGATTCGACAGCCGGACCGGTCTGGGTTTAATAACATTGCTTAAAATAAGGTCACATCCTATAAAATCATGATCTCTCGTTCGCCTCTTTGAGCAAGGTGGCAATGAACAAAGATTTGATCCACATTTTCCTCAGGGTATCCACACAAAATGCAGGTGTTTGTATATCATTTTTGTTATACCTGACCAAACCATCTCAATCAACATTTTCTTAATTCTATCCATTCAAATTACTGTTATATTTTGATGAATTATTTGTATCAACCCCTCCGATTTCCTCTTGTCAGATAGTTTATATCTTTGAGGATAATTTCTTGGTAGGTTATGATGCTTACATGGCACATCCATTAGAATCCAAACGCAAGCTAGCAACCCAAGGTAGATGGCGTGGAAACAGACAAGAAATCCTACGTCAACATCCAACCAAACTACGGAGATCATGCGAGAAACCGTCCTCCTCGATCTTGTCAAGACTAGGGGCCCACATAACCCGTCTAGTAGTCGCTTATGATCTTCAATCTTCATGACCACAACAGGACGACTCCTGCATTCGACAACCACGTAGATCAGCCACGCCTATTGTACGGTAGCCAGACCTGGCTGAAAAATAGGGGAGAGGATGGCTTCCTGTCAAAGTTTTGACGAGAATTCTTAGCCAACGGAGAATCCGCAGCAACAGTGTTGCAGCGGGATTTCTCTTTGGTAGGACGAGTACCTGTACAAAATTGGCTCCGATTCTTAAGCTTGAGTTAGAGTTTTTTGGGTGTACGCGTCCTACGAACGTTTGCAAGGGAGATTACACGCAACTTGCGTAAAAACTCCGTTTTTGTTGCTTTATTTGGAGAAAAAATTTAATCCTGGCATTTTTTTTTTACCAGGCGTCCGGACTGCACCTTATAAGGCCACGTGGCACACTTGTACCAAAAATCAGTTTGGTTGGTGGTTTCTAACCGTTTGATTTGGGTCTTTTTCATGAGTTCATTTTCAACCGTGGGTTTGGAGCATTATTTTGGAGTACTCAGATCCAACCACTAGAAACCACCAATCAGTCTGATTTTTGGTAGGCAGGTCTGCTTTGGAATAGTTCAAACACCCAGATGCTCGGATAAAAAATGCGAGGATGAAAATTCTTCTCCTAGACAAAATCACGGTAGCGAATTGGGAAAAAAATTAGATGAAGAGGTCTCTGATGCAGTGGATGAAAGGGATCTTGTGGTCCTATATAGCTCATTTCTTGGGCCCACTAACCGCATGGATGTTTAGCCCACCCTTGGTGGATATACATATACCAAATATCAGCTTGATTGATAATTTCTTACCGTTAGATTAAGTATCCAAAAATATGCAAAAAACACGTCTAAATTCAACGGCTAGAATCAATCCTAAAAGTGCTAAAAAATCTACGGCTAGAGAAAACCAATCAGACTGATTTTTGGTATGAATATCAACAAAGGGGTGGGCTGAACATCAATGCGGTTACTGGGCCCACAAAAATGAGCTATGTAGGGCCACGACAGGCATCCAAAGTCCTCTGCACGACTGCATCTAAAATGTTTCCAGCGAATCGCGATTCCGAAGAACTCTTTGTTGTTGTTATGTTTCAACAATAATTATATTTTAGTTATTTACTTTCGCTTTCCTTTGGGTCACCTACAAAAATCTGAAAACCTGAAAAAAATCAAATCAACAAAAAAAAAAAACGTTTTCTATGAGTCCAGAATGCCAGATGGCCTTTGGGGTTTGTGTTGTGTGAATCTCGAGTATCAGATCAGTGGTCTGCAGTCTGGATTTAACGAGCACATAGTGTTGATAGCAACAATGCTCGAAAATAGAATCTTAAAAAGGAAAATTTTATATTTCCGAATAAAGAAGAGATGCTCTGCTCCGTGATTCTGTTTAATCGAGATGGGTTGTTCAAGTACATGTACAAAGAAAAAAAAATTGTGAACAGAACAGGAATCGAGAGTGACAACAATGGAAAATGACTTCTCTTTTATTTTAATTTCTTAGAACATTAAGACCTCTATGCTTGCCTTCTTTACAGATTTACAGACAGGACAAGACACGAGAAAAGCCTCGCAAGACTTGCACGAACAGAGATGCCTGCAAGGAAGAAAAAGAACGCACGAGCTTCGAGAATTACAAGCCCTACAAACCATCTTCCTCATTTGTTCTTGTTCCTGTTCAGCTCTGTTTTCTTCCTCTCCGTCTACTATGTCGAATCCATGAGAGAAATCGCAATCGCAACAAGACTCAGCATCTTCGGCTTGAGAAGAAAAGCCGCAAGCGTTCTCTCTGACTTGTTCGAGTGTGTTGTTGAGAGTTACAACCATGGCTTCGTTTTCTTTGGCGACTCTCTGCCATGCTTGGTTCTCCATCTCCACTCTTCTCAAACAGTCTTCGAGCTCCATTGTTTTTTTGGTGGCGTTTGCTAAATCTTCGTCCTTTTGTCTCAACAAGCTCACTGTTTTCGGTTCGAGTCTCTTTAAGAGGATTCCAAGATGTTGTTTTCTTTGTTCATGCAAAGCCAATCTCAATCTCTCGTTCTGTTTCAAATAAAACCCAGAAAAGAAAATAAGAACTAGAATCACAATATGCCAGATCAAATTAAAACAAAAAAACAAAAAAAAAAAACCCATCCCAAGTCTTTGATTTTGAAGAAAACCCATTTGAGATTTCATGTTTCCTTACCTGTAAAGCAATAAATTGGTCAATCTCATGTCTCTGTCTCTCAACCTGAGCCATTAAAGATTGAGAAAACGCCATGGAAAGAAGATGATTATTGGAAAGAGACCCCAATTGATTATTATAATCAAAACCCGTATTCTGATTTCTATGCTGGTTCTGGATCATCTGTTGTTGTTGTTGAAGAGAGCGATATAACTCATAAACCCCATTACCGGCCTCCATCCATTCCTGTGAACCGCACAAAGAGAGACCCAGATTTTCCGAATACTGTTGGGCTTGAACAGCCATGTATAATGTATTAACCAAAACTAGAGAACACAGAAAGCGCTTTTGTAAAGATCTTTCGCACGAACAAAGAACAGGAAACACGAAAAAGGTTGGTATCAGAGTCGGGGATTATGTATGGTTAGATCAGAAGAGCTGCATGATCTCATATCTCTCAAAACGCTCAAAACGGCATCGAAAGCATTGGTTTTGGTTTGTTTGAGAGGGAGGTAAAAAACAAAAGAAGAGTGGTTTATATAAACTTATTCATGGGAAGAATCCAAAACCAAAACCAAAACTCAAAACCCAAATCGAGGTAATAAATATAGAGAGATTTGGAACTAAAAAAAGAAAGAGGGACTTAAATAGGGGAGGGCCTAGGATTCTCTTCTCCGTCGCATTCAAAGAGATAGGGCAGTAAGTAATGGAGTGGGGACAGGGACGTACACACACATGCAGATTTTGTGAAAAAACTATCGGTCAGAAATTTCAGAGCCGTTGGTGAAAGTTGAAACAGAAATTCAATCATGACAGAGTCAAAATTTGAGAGAGAGATAAAAGAGAGGTTGTAACACTCAAGAAAGACTACGTAAACGGACACATCTATACATGTATACGTAAATATGCTTAGCAATCCAACGGCCAATCTGGCAAAATACTGAAATAGTGGAAGCAAAATCAGTAACTTCTAAATTAAGTCGCTGATTTTATAATTTTATATATAAATATATAGTAAAATGTTGACTTTTAAGTCAACAAAAAGTTATTTTTTTTATAATTTCCTATACGTATTATGTTAAAAAAAATTATACTAATTTGATAAAATAAGGATATTTAGTCTTTCTAATTGTGTAATTTATAAATAAAATAAAATGTCGAAAGATTACGAAAGTAGAAGATGAGTGGAAAGCGAGGTGTTAATTTTTTTAATTAAAAGATTACAAAGGCAAAAATGTCAATATAAAAGATTCACCTAAGTTGATTTTTACACACATGGACATGCTTGCGGTGGCAGAAACAAGGGCAAGGCCACCCTTAACCTTAGAAGTTTGATAGGATTCTTTTTTTCAAAGTACCATTTTGCCCACCCAAGAACAAAATTTGTACAATATTGCCCATCTTTAAACAAAATCCATGCTATGACATTACATGCTTAAACAAAATAATGGCACTTATAACGTTTTTTCAGAGCAATTCCAACCCATCTCTATATTCAGCTCCAAATTTGGAGCCAGCCTTCTATCCCTATTTTTGGCTCCAAATTTGAAGATCTGCTTTTTTGCTTTTCTAAATTTTTTGAATTTTTATCTTTACCCTTTTACTAATCTTTTGAATAAATTTAATTCGTTTTGTATCATTCTTAAAATACATTTTGTATCATTTTAACTCCAAAGATGCTTTTTGGGGATGTGAGGGTTGGAGTTCAACACTTTTTGAAGAGTGTCTCCATCTTCAAATATGGAGAAGATTCCTTTTTGCAGCCAAAAATTTGGAGACGCTGGTTGGAGTTGCTCTAAACCATGATATAGGGCAACAACATCATCTACACACATATTGAACCCTAATGGGTATTTTCATGTATTTAGTATGTACATTTTTTCTAAGCTATGTACAATATTAGGTGAAAAAAGGAAGTGCCTATTTTGTATGCATGATGCACCAACATCGTTCGGAAACATGCTTGATCTGGACATTTTAATGTCATTGCGTTGTGGGGTTTACATCGAAAGTCACAATATATTTTCCTTTAAATAATGAGAAAGGGATTGAGGAGATTTTATTAATCTTTGATCTTAACAAACCAATTAAACGGGGGAGTAGTTACTCATTTTTTAATCTTAATAAAAGGATTTTTTTTTCATGGGCGTCATGAACAAACCTATTGATGGGCTAAAAGCCTTGATGAAAATGCTTAAATCCAATGGTTATGAATCGCCGATTAGGCCGAGTCTTGGTGTATTTAGGTCCACCAAGAGAGGGCAAACATTTATTGGGCCAGTGAGCCTGAAAGAGTGTGCCCTGCATTTTAGGGGAAGGATGTATCAAACTTTTGAAATACCTTCCCCATCAAAGATTTCCTCTACTAGACTATAATGATATACTAAAATCCCTTCCTCCAAAAAAAAATCACATTAAAGATATTAAAAAGGTACTAATAAATTATACTAAATCTAAATAGGATAAATAATTGACAAGAAAGAGAGCCTATTATCTAAAGGGTTGGGATAAGTTGACTAATGCTTTTGTGACTAATATATAATTGTAGGGGAAATCCCCAACACCCCCTCCGGATCTGAGATGTATTCGAACGGAACATAAGTGGATCTGGATTCATCGCACACCAAGGTCTACAAGGAAGGGTCATCAAGGTCTCCGCGAAGGTACCAGCACAAACTCCACATAGTGAGGCCCAGGAACCCAACGGGATATACCCACTGGAGGAGCCTTTGATGCTTAAGTTAGTCAACAAGAAAGTGAGTACTTTCTTATTCTCAAATGAAAGAGGTATGATCCCTTTTTACCTAGGAGTTCCTTGGGTATTTATAGACTTATGGAATTTATACTCCATGCTTCGTGATGTGGATAATTGTCATTTTTCCTGGCATGGCTGTCAATGTCTCTACATAGTTAACTGCCGAGATCTCTGACATTAGAAACTAACGCAGTTAACTGCCGAGAACTCTGACATTGTGGCATTTTAACTCTAACAGGGCTAACCACTGTTATTCCTTACATTAGCAACTGACATTGTTAATTGCCGAAATCTACATCTCGGCCAAAGTCCATTTCCCATGGCACGTGTTGGCCATATGTCATGGTCTCCACGTGCCACAATCTTGTCCGTCCACAGGGGGTGCAACTATTGGCACCTACAATAATGATTAATGGTCGTGGGGCTCACATGTGGATATGAGTTAAGCACTGGATTTTAGGAAGGAATATCTAGTCACCATGGAGATCATCCTCACATAAAATCGTTACTTTCTGAAACTTATAACCCTCTCGAATGTGGAGCTAAATGTATGATAAAAATGAATGGTTCTAAACATTTCAACTTGTAATCCACTTTTCTTATGGCTAGAAATGTCATAACTGTTTGATTTTTTGTGAGGTTGATATCCATGCTTAGAAGAATACCTTTCCCAAAACTCAGCCATTAACTCATCGTCCATGAGTTAGCCCCACGGCCATTAGTCATTAGATTAGTTACAAAAGCATTAGTAAACTTATCCTAGCCTTTATCTAAATTGAACGGAACCCACGAGAGAAAGACTGTACACCATAGTTACTAGGAAATGCATTTCTCGTGGAGATTGGCATTTTCAATGAAATGGGTAGGATACAATTTTCTCGCATGGAGAAAAGCGTGCGAGAACATTGAGAAAATGCTGAAGAAACATTAATAGAAACTTGTGGGAATATGTAGATTTGAATTTACAAACTCCATAACTATTTATATCTTTAGTAGTGGAGAAATGAAAATACCAAAGGAATCCAATTCTTTGTTTGTGATGTATATATATATTTCTCTAATGACCATGTGATTTGTTTTGAAGAACTTGTTTAGCTCAAAGGAAAAAAGAAAAAAAAAGATCACCCTAATGGATGAAAAAAAGAAGAAGAAGAAAAAGTTGTTTCCCTACGGTTTCAAATTATACATGTTTTCCTTACGTTCGCACTAATGTTTCCTTTGAAGCTTCTCACCCGTTTTCTTGTCAGATTATTTTCTATTTTCATTTCCAGCAACCAGTGTACCTTTTGGGGAACTAGGATGTAGACACTAAAATAGATATTCAAAGCTCTCTTTGTCGCTACAAACTTAGACTCGCTCGTAGAGGAACAGTGTCTAAGAGGGAGAAGAAATGCCGCACTGCGCGTGGTCGCAGAGACGTGTGAACACAAGAGGTGGATTGAGAAAAGTGAGGTTTCTAATGAGCTGACTCTGGGCATTGTCTTTTCCCTTTACAGGTGGCTCACTTTTTAAATCAATGGAGTTAGAAAAATTAGTTGGTGGGTCACCTCTTGGTTAGAAAATAGCCCAAAATTCACAAATGGTCAGTGATGCCCCTTGATATGCTCCATGTGTCTCTCAATATTACTGGTAAACCATCAGATCAAAACAAAATTTCGACAAGGGTCAGGCTCAGGGACCCCATTTTTGACACCCATTTTGGCGTAGCCATGTAGAAGATGAATCAATGGCTGATTTATGGTGAGGATCATCTCCTCATCATATAGATCAGCGCATTCTGAAATTTCTAACCCCATCAAATGTGGTTTAATTTTCAAGTTACACAGTAAAAATCGACGGTCCATAATTCCTCAACTTCTAAACCAGTCTAAGAATATCGGAATGATTTGAATTTTTGTGAGGATGATCTCCTCACCATATAGATCATCCTCACCAAAAATCAGCCATGATTGATTCATCTTCTACGTGGGTTAGTGGGTACGCCAAAAATGGGGGCCCCCCCGGGCCCGACCTTTTGGATAAAGGCCCACTTGTTGAACGGTTGAGCCAATCAATCCAAAGATAGGACGTGTACGGGTGCAATGTAGCTTGATTCAAGGACACATAAATAGTTACACTCACATACTCGAAATACTCGTGTTATCTTTAGGTTTGCACTTCCCAAGGTCTTTTGAGTACGTAGAAAAAAAAAAGTCTGTCTTTATAAACAGGGTTCGGTTAATTAGCCTCGAGAACCAGAGGGAACAAATGGTGGCCCACGTGATGCTCACCTCCTGGTGTCCATGAGTCCTCTCTTGCTTGGGCGTTTAATATGGAACCAAAGATCTGACCCACGTGACACAACCATCCATCTCTCTCTAGCTCTCTGTGCTTTTACTACCGTATACGAGATTTACACGTAGAAGCGCACCCCAGCCCGACTTCTTACCCACTTTTTCTCGTTTCTTTCTTTTGTTTTACTCCATATGGCTGCCTTGAATGAGATGAAACGGTGAGACCAGCTGCGGTTTAGTTTAGTCTCATTGGTGAGTCATTTCAAATCCTCTCTGTGTGGACTGCTTGGTAGGTTGACGTGTTGATGAATGTGGCAACGACAGAGAGCAAATTATCATGTAAATCGGGATTGCATGTGCAGAGATGGCTAGGACATCGGTTTGGGTCAGCAGAGGTCCTGAGTTCAAATCCCACTTGGGCCATCCCCTGAGATATTTCCCGATGGACCTGGCACATGTGAAAGGGGTAACATACGTGTCCTGTGGCCATCCCCTGAGATATTTCCCAATAGACCTGGCACATATGTGAAAGGACTCTCGTGACTCTACATAACTTATATTTTGGGTCCATTGACTACATGGATGTTTATCTCACCTATTAGTGGATAAACACATTAAAATTTGACTTAATTGATGATTTTTAGCCATTGGATTTAGTACCCAAAAGCATGTTTAAATCCAACGATTATGATCAATCCTAAAAAAGTACTAAATAATATGGCTAGAGATAACCAATCAAGTTGATTTTTTATAAGAATATCCAACAAGGGGTAGGATGGACTAAACATTAATGTTGGTAGTGGGCCCAAAAAATTCCGCTATATAGGGTCACGAGAGTCCTCTACATCTTAAATTTCTCCTTTGTGTGGAAGTTTATGTTAGGATCCTAAAGGTTCAGACTTGAGCTTTCCGCACCTCTACCACCTAGGTGCTTTTGGTGTATTGGTTTGGGTCTTAGCATTTGGTATCAAAGTCATAAGGTTTTGATCCTAGAACCTGTAGGTTATAGGTTATGGATAATGAACACGATTCTAAGAAAAAAATTACTTTCACCGAGGACTTCAAAGTTTGAAGTCTTTCCCATCCCAAAATGCCACGTGGAACACTTTTGGACCATTCATCGCATAGATATTTGGCCCACCCATACACAAAAAAACAACTCGAATGATGATTTATAGGATTTGAATTTGAGCACACACACACAAAAAAAAATCAAATCCAACGGCTAGATATCACTTCATTCAAGTGCCAAAAACCAATGGCTGAAAATCACCAATCGAGCTAGTTTTTGGTGTGTAGGTCCACGTACAGGGAGTCTACATTGATTAGAATCCTTAGGTGGTCATTTTTTATTTCCTTGGAGACTCTTGCTTCCTCTTTTTCTATAAAAAGATTGGGATGAATTGTCAATTTTATTAGGTCTCTAGTTCCCTATAGTCATTCTCTGCACCGTAGGGAACGATCATTGTGGTGTGAGAATTTTGGGGCTTATCTACTTTCCTTTTAGCTCTAGTCAAACTTTGTCCATTGAGTTGGTTGTCTTCTCAGCTCCTTCTTCTCGTACCTTCTTGGTGCTTTAGTCTATATTTTCTATAGAGCTTTTCCAAGATAAGGGAGTGTCATGTGTGTGTTGACGACAGCAAGGAAATTTTGAATTTTCCTTTTTATTGAATGTTGGCCTCACAATCAACGTTCTATGCGCAATAGGTAGGTTTGCCATACTTGTAGATATCCCTTCCATCGTGTTTGACATTCATGGGGAAAGTATTTGTTATGTTGTAAAGAAAGTTCTTTTTTGCCCAGTGACGCTGTTGAGCAAAGATGCTGAACGACACCTCTGCACCTACCTATGACCACACTGTTTTAGAAAAATCAAAGTTTAGGACTTTGTTGAAGCGACATGTGAACTAACTGGCTTTGAAAGCTAGTGCCTCTGGATAGAATTGGTGCAATGGAGGTTGGGCTGGACTTGCTCCAGGTAGTTTGGACTTTGGACTTTGGACCAAAGTTTAAAAAATGGCCGTTATAACGGATTCAGACCTACTCCGTTATGTAATGTACCATTAAAACCAAGAAAAAATAACGGCCATTATAACGAAAATAACAGCCGTTATTCTCTGTTATAACGAAAATAACAATAGTTATTTTCTGGAAAAATGTGTGAAAAAAACTGTCGTTTTTTGTTGTTTTCCCATTATTTTTCATTTTTGCCCCTGAATGTTTTTGCATTACAACGGCTGTTATAACGGAAAAAAAAAAAACAGTAACGCCCCAGTCTGTTATACCATTATAACGGCCCCCTTTAAACCTTGGTTTAGAGTCTTTAGACCATGGTTTTAAAAACGACCGTTTAAACGGTAACACCCCAAGCCCGTTTCGTTAAATCCCATATTGAAGCTTTGAATTTAACGGCCCTTTTTTCGTTTCAACAGCCGTTAAATTTGTGAAAAACACTGCCATTAAATCCATTAAAATCTGTTAATTTTCCGTTAAATTCCTTTTTTCTAGCCATTCGATTGTAACATCTTTTGGGGCACTCAAGTTCAACGGCTAAAGATAAAAATTAGGCTGTTTTTTGGTGTGTAGATCCACCAAGGTATAGGACAAACATCCAGTCAGTGGGCTGACTCAATATTAGCATTTTCGATGGGTAAACATGGCCAATTTTTTTTTTTTTTCAGTTTTAAACACCATAAGGGTCCCTTATCTTACCATTTTGACCGTTATAACGGTATCATATTAGTTACATCTGGGTAAAAAAATGGTTATCAAATGGTTCAGAACCCAGGGTGGAAGAAGTCTTAGAAGGGTTGAACCTGTTACCTATGTGCATGGTTCGTCTGGATGGAAATGTCTCGTTTTGGTAGTCTATCGTCTCGTGTCAAAAGTCTAATTTAAATATTAAAATTGGTTTTAAAGCTTATTTTCATAATATTTATGTCTTTCTATACCACACGTAAATTTTTAAAAAAAAATTTATACACTAATTAAACATTAGAAAACGTTTTAATTTTGTCAAGATATATACCATTTTTCCATTGTCTTGCTTTGGTTGATATATCTCGTTCCGTCAGCTTAACGAAACAACAAGACAAAATAATATTTTAAACCTTGCCTATGTGATAAAAAAAATATCATCATTTTTTTTACCATTTATGAATGTGACGTGGATAAGAGAACTATTTATGTATCTAATTCAAAGGGTAATTCCCATATCCTTCACCTAGTTAGGTTCTGGATAAAACTTTGATAACTGGGCCCTGTCATCGAAGGACATGACAGGGCAGCAGATCTCAGCAAGTGGAATTTGTAAGGGCTGACCACCTCAGCCTCACCGCACACGTACTCAGGTGAGTACTCAAGTGCTTTTTGCCAAAACACTCACCTGTGTACGTGGGAGGCGAGGCCGATGTGGTCCGCCAGTACAAAATCCACATGCCGTGATCTGCTGCCCTGTCATGGAAGTTTCAGTCGTTATGTCCCAACTCATTTCTATGTGTGCCTTGTATCCCTATGTTGTGTATTCTAACATAACTTTTGACTTGGGGATTCTCCACGGTAGATACACTAACCTGGGTCCCAAACTCCGCGTGTGTGCCGTGTAGATTGAGGGAGTCCATCAATGGAGTGACTTAAATGGGAGTCAAAAATTGATGGACTGACTTAAAAGGTAGTCAAAAATTCAAAATAGAGAAAACAAGCAAGAAAGAAAAGGGGAGGGTGAGCTTTTTCAAATTTTCTTTTCCCGAAGTTTTTGGGAGAAAGAGCAGGTACATTTTTTCTTGGCTCATGATAAAGATATGCAACACATATCTACGTTATAAAGAATTTGACCCTTTGAAAGTGCTTTTTCTTTCGGGTAATTTCTCTTTTCGGACCTATTTCCAGGTAACTTCAACTTTTCCAAGTTCAGAAATTTGTTTTTCTAACTATACCTTATATTTGCACCAATTTACAGATACGCACCTCCAAACTTATCTTCTAAAACTGCCCTCTGGGTGAAAATTTTGCTATTTTACTCTTCTTCCAAAAATCCCCTACTATCACTCACGCATGTGTTGCACTTACTAACGTGGAAAACTTAGATGCAAGAAGACTTTTGATGCACTCGATGAAAGGAATCTAGTGGCCCTATATAACACATTTTTTTGGGCCCACTAACCACATGGATGTTTAGCCTACTCATTAATGGATAAACACACGAAAAATCAGCTTGATTTGTAATTCCTAGTCATTGGATTTAGTATCCTAAAAACATGCTTGAATCTAACGACTAGGATCAATCCTAACAAAGTACTAAAATCAATAGCTAGAGATAAACATCCACGCAGTTAATGGGTCCAAAACAATGCACCGCTACAACAAAATAGCCAATTTGCAATAGGCAGTTTTTTGGTTTTGCAACGGTCCAAAGCCATTCCAACAGCTCTTAACCGTTTCAAATCAGATATAACCATTGCTAATTGAATTCATAAACATAATATTTTCACAATGATTTGGACCGTTGTAAACGAAGTATCGTAATAGTCGTAAATTATTTGAAACGGTTCTAAGATAGATTTACAACGGTTTTAAACCGTTTCGAATTGAAAAGCAAATGGAAAAAAAATCCCGCCATACTTGTTCCCACAAACATCACTACTTATATAAAAACCCCAATTGTCTCAAATCGAGGTTGCTCAATTTATCTACTCTCTAAAAATCTCTCTTCTCGCTCCCTCACTCGGAAACCCTAACCTCATCGATCATTCCAACATCATCTCCAAAACCCTAACCTTATCACTCCAACATCATCGCCAAAACCCCTGACCTCATCACTCAAAACCTCTCTTTTATCTCATACTCTCACACACTTTCGAAACCCTAAATCTCTCTTTTGTTCTCAACTCTATCTCTCGTTATCTTCTCTTTCGTTCTCTCTTTGTATCTGTCTATTAGCGCCCCTCTCTCACTCTCTCTGAATCTACAACTTTATCTCAAGATCTTCTGCTTTGCTTCTACAACAACGACTCCGTATGCATTGTCTCTCAAAAAGCCAAAGCTGTGCTCATCAACGACATCAGTCGTGCCAAAGAAGACGAAGAGTGCTGCCTTATTGAGCAAATGGGACTAGAAATTTGTGGACAGACATCTGTCATCAACTTTGATGACATGCCGAATTATGACTTACGTGTCAAACTCTTAGAGATTGCTGATCATATGGATGTTTGGCCCAATCCTAAGTGGACCTACAGATTAAAAGTTAGCCTGATTTGTAATTTTGAGCATTGGATTGGAGTCAATTTCTTGGGTTTTTTAATTAACCGCGCAATTTGAGAATTATTTGGTATACAAATATGAAAGGGTTTGGAATCACTAATCAAGTTGATTTTTTGTATGTAGGTTCACCTAGGGATGGGCCAAACATCCGTAGGGCTCTCTAAAATTCTGCCACGTCTGTCTGTGAACTTCTTCACAACAAAAAACGAGCTCATTGACAGTAGAACTTTGCATGCCACCGGTTAGCGATTGCATGCCACCGGTTAGCGAAGTCGCTGATCGCCCATAATAAAGCGATGTGTCACACTTTTAGAGGATGCTGACCATATGGATGCTTGGGCAATCCCTAGGTGCAGCATGAGCAGTGATTTCAAACCTTTGGATCATTGACCCCAAATAATAATGGTCAATAATGCTCGAATTCCACTGTTGAAAATCAATGAATGAAAAGAACTCCAATCCAATACTTAAAAATCAATAATCACACACATTTTTTGTCTATGTCCATCTAGGGTTGGGCCAAACATCCATAGAGTCTGAAATCTTTAAGAACATGCCACATGGCTCATATCGTGGGCGGTAAGTAACTTTGCCGACTGGCATTGGTGAGCAAAGTTCTCCATTGATAACGAAAAAATCTGCGATATAGAAAATTTTGACGAAAAAGTCCCTCAAATTGACATGTAGCTTTCTTTCGGGCCCACTGGCCTCATGAATATTTGGCCAACACTTAACCGACCTATACACCAAAAATCAGCATGATTTATATTTTCTATCCATTGGATTTGAGTATTTTTTCATCATGGGCTTGAAACCAACTCATAGGTCTGCTCATGAAGCCCATAATGAAAAAGTGCTCAAATTGAGTAGCTAGAAATCACTTATCACGCTGTTTATTTTTTGTGTAGGTTCACCAAGAAGTGGGTCATGCATTCAAGGGATCAGCGAGTCCAAGAGATTGTGACACGTGGCAGTTTGAGAGACTTCTGCATCAAAATTTTGCAACGGAGTTCGGTATAATAGAGCGGCTCTTTAACAGCTCCCACGACTGACACTCTTACACCGGACTTTCAGCCACATTTCAATCCACTTTATAAACTTCAAATTTTGTTTCCCGCGCACCTATTTTCATTTTCATCAAACCTAAAATATCCCCCCTGCTCCTCTTACCGCCTTCCCTCTCATTCTATCGAGTCCGTACACCTTCGCCCCTCATCGCAAATGTCCTCGACGAGAAAACTACGGGACCGGTCTCCTTCTCCGGCGGAGCCAAAGAGAGCTGAAACCAGCAATGGTTCTACTAGTACGAAAAAACAACGGGCCCGGCCGACTAAGGTGATTGACGGCGAGTCTTCTTCTCCGGCGGAGCGGAAAAGAACCGAAACCAGCCATGGTTCTACTAGTAGTCCACTCTCTGTCGATGGGTCGAACAAATCGAAATCGAAATCGAAATCGAAACCGAAATCGAAATCGAAATCGACTGGTAAGCGACAGGCACCGACGGACGAATCGACTTCTCCTTCCTCAAAGAAGAAGATGAAGAAGGTCGCAATGGATCCCGAGTGTCGGTTGGATGGAGAACCAGTTCCGCTCATCGAAGCTCGAAAACGTTGGTCGGAGAGATACGAGGTGAAGGTTTGGATCTAATCCCTATTGTTTTCTCATCTGCATTTGCGTTTCTTTTAGGTTTTTATTTTTCTTTATGTTTCACCCGTTCTTCATTTTGTTTTTCAGAAGCCTGGAAACACAAGGTCTAAACAGTACGTTTACTTTTAAATTTATCTTAATGTTTTTTTTTTTTTCAAATATCTCTTTGTTTTTTTACCGTTCGATTCGTGCAGGAAGGATGATCATGAAGACGGGGTTTTGCTTGCCCGGTGCCATTACACCCAAGCAAAGGTGGATGGTTGCATCTTTAATCTCAACGACGACGCCTATGTTAAAGTAAGTGAAATAAGCCTGTAGATTTAGGTCCTCTTTGAATCCCCATTTTTATGACAAAAACAAGATTTCTTTCTCACAAAAAGTTCTTAAAATATCTTACTTTTCCTTAAATGTGTGGCGGCCCAAAAACAGGGCATTAGTTTCTTTAATACGGTTCTAACTCATCTGAAATTTATTGAACCCTACCATCTTAGATCTTAAGATTTAAGCTTTCGAAAGTAAAGCGAAATAAAAGATTGAAGGCCCGTGCTAAGCATGGGCACAAATAAAAAATGCCCTACTCTGTTAGTCAGGAAAATACAAAGAGACGAATAAATGTAAATAAAAAAATCTGACATCAATAAGATTTATTGTAGACAACCAAAAATATGTGATATGTAGAATGTTATTGTTCAAAAAAAAGAAAATAAATTGATGAATTTCCTGCACAGACGCCTGGATCATCGCTTCAGGAATGCTACTGCCATTGTATTTTTTATTTATTTTTCACTCTGTTATGAAAGCAAAAAATGCTTCTTTTTCTATTAATTAAGCTAATCACACAAATTAGAGGCTAGCAGATTCAGCGAAGAAAAATTAGTATTTATGATACTAGAAGAAAAGAAAATTTAGTGTTTAATAACTTTTAATAACTTGCATTTTACTGGATTGGAAAGAAGAAAATTCAGATACAGGTACAAATATCGGGACTACATTAAAGAGAAGCAAAAGTATGAAAGAAAAAAATACTTGAATGGGAGGAGTGGTAATGATGCTTCGAAGGGAATGTCGAGGAGATATAAAGGAGTGACTTATTCTTCAAACTATCAAACAAAGATTGTCACTTCAAAAAAAATAAGATTTCTTTACAGAAACGGTTGAGTTCTAGTAGAAAGTTGTAGAAGTGTATAGATTTGAGAGAGTGAAGGAGATGGGGTGGGAATGGGGCGGGAGAAGTTAGACAACATAGATATGGGTTTGCAACCATTTTCTGGTTATAAAGAACTGGATAGACACAATTGGAGCATGTTGGAATTGTTGTAAGAGGTTTACGCCTCTTGGACAATGTACGAACCCATTGGAGATTAGAAAACACTGACATAGCACTTTGTATGTAGAGAGTGCCACGTCATAACTTCTCTGCTTTAATATAGATAAAAGATATGTCTACCAGATTTTACTTCTAATATGTCTTAAATTATGTTCTTTTTTCAGGGCGAAGACGGAGGCCCTGATTACATTGGAAGGATTGTGGAATTCTTTGAAACTACGGATAATAAGCCATATTTTACAGCGCAATGGTTTTTCAAAGCCGAGGATACTGTAAGACAATTTTTTATTTTTGTTGTACTGCCTTATTTTTACCCAATTGTCCAATTCTCAAATGAGAAAAAATTCACAATGTTTGCATTTTGTTAGGTCATTAAAGACCACGCAGATCTTATCGACCAGAGACGCGTATTCCTTTCTGATTTAAAGGACGACAATCCTCTAGATTGTATCATTTCTAAAGTCAGAATTGCTAAAGTTGCTCCAAACGTATGTGTGTCGTTTGCTTCTTGCCTAGTACAACTTCCTAATAATTCAATTTAAAATTTTTTGTGCTTAGTTTGTTAACAGCCATGATAATTCTTCTCTTGTCAATAGGTAGATTTGGCGGCAAAGGAGAAAACAATCCCACCTTGTGACTTGTATTATGATATGTCATATTCCATGCCTTATTCCACATTTGCAACCTTACCTGCAGGTAGTGCTCTACTTTGCTAAAGGATCCACAAGTTTAATTTTTGTGATTGGCTAGTCGAAAGGCATAACCTCTTCTTGTTTTGAACACTTATGAACTCATTATTGGCCAGAAAATACAAGATCAGGTAGTGATACTTCTTCAACAATTTCAAGTGTGGTTGGTTCTGATGGTGTAATGGGCGAAATTAAGTCTGATTCGGAGGAGCCTTCCTTATTTAGTTGGTCTCAAAAGTCTGAGAAAACATTGTTGGATTTGTATTCTGGCTGTGGTGCTATGTCTACAGGCCTATGCCTTGGTGCAACCATATCTGGTGTAAAACTTGTTACTGTAAGTCAATTGGTTTGGCTTCATGTCATTTACATGTGAGCACACACACAGACTCATGCATCCCATGTATGTATATGTATGCTTGTACGTGCACATCAACAATCATTTGGCTTTCCTTTGTGAATGTACAATTTGATTCTTTCCATTGGTTTTCACAGAGGTGGGCAGTTGATCTAAATCAATATGCTTGTCAAAGTCTTAAGTTGAACCACCCCGAGACCGAGGTATGGTTGAGTCTTGAGTGTTTTAATTGACTTGTTCTAATATGTGTCAGAACCTGTATCTATATATAGAAGGATACTTAGTGCAAATGGTTTTCAGGTTAGAAATGAAAGTGCGGATAATTTCTTGTCTCTACTAAAGGAATGGGAGAAACTTTGCAAGAATTTCTCTTTGTTGGGAACTAAGCATTCAAAGACACAAAGCTCAACACCGACGGAAGATGATGATGATGTCGGAGATGACTCCAAGGTTTCTTCTGGAGAATTTGAAGTGGGGAAATTGATTGGGATATGTTTTGGAGATCCAAATGAAACGGGTAAACATGGATTGCATTTCAAGGTAATGCTACTACAAAGAAAGGTTATGAAGGGCGTTTGATTTGTTCTGTTTTACTAGCCATATTTTCTACTTTGAAGCTAACTAGGTTCTTAAGGTTTCTCTCTTTCATTTAATTTTTCTTCTCTGGGTTTTGTAATATTTATCAATCGGACATTACACAAGTGATGACAAAATGTAGTTCAAACACAACGAAAATCCTAGCAGGTTATCACAGTAGACATTATAATGCTTTGAAAAGGATTGGATTCACATTATTTGGCTTAGGAATCTTATCTCATCTCCCAAGTCCCACCTCAAGAAACAATAAAAAAGAATCGTTGTTCCTAGAACTTTTTTTTGCAATTTCTTTCAGAATGGTGCAAATCTCCTAGCTTTCCTAAAGGTTTTAAAACTTCACCTAGAGCATAGACTGACGTGTCATTGGATTTTGAAATGCCAAAAAGACTCATAATGAATATTTTCACTGCTCTTCTATCTTTAATAAGACCCACAGAAAGAACAATTAGTAGGCTTGGGTTAATCAAAGAATTCTCATTGAAGTTTTAACCAAGCATTCTAATATGATATTGCATATAGCTACAAGATAAGAATAGTTGTGCATTGCCAAGGCTTCTAATCTTTGTATAATGCAACGTCTATATCTGTATATCATGTTGTTATTGTGCATATTAGTTTCTTGTTTCTTTGTTTATACTTTTCACTGATGCTATTTTAACATGTCACTTGTATTTCTTAGCAAAAGTACCTTGATTTGATACGATCTTTCACAAATGTTTGAGACTTATTGATACTTCAATTTGTGGATCAGTATTAAAATGATGTAATACTGATTATGGTACCAGATACTTCTTGGATGCTTCTACATTATTATTTTTTCCATTTCCATTTATGCTAATTTCTTAATCCTAACTGTTATCCTTGTTTGTATTGCGAACAATAATATATACATGATATATTTTAAGAAACTTTGCATTATTAGATGTTTCCTTTTATTGGTAAACACAAAAAATGATACATTGCTTAAGACATGCTAGAATTTATAGCATGTCATCAACATATTGGATACCATATTTATATTCGTATTTGTGGCTTGGATGCCTTTGACTTTGAGAAATTATGCTTGATTTTTGTAAAAAAGTCCATGTTGATAGATGTTTGAGCATCTAAGGTTGAGACACTCTTGGATAAAACTACTTGTCAAAGTTTTATTTTGTTGTATATATCCATTTTTGTTATTTATTCTTCATGTTTTCATAATTAAATGTAATTTAGGTACGTTGGAAGGGCTATGGTCCAAGTGAGGACACTTGGGAGCCAATAAATGGTCTCAGGTAACCTATTTATTGTTTTCTTTAAAAAAAATCACTTGTTTTACAAGCATGTTGAACAATTAAGATGTTTTTTGACTTTATATTATTATTTATTCACCAGCAAATGCCATGAAAGAATCAAGGACTTTGTCACAAATGGATACAACTCAAACATCTTGCCACTACCTGTAAGTTCATTTTCACCTTAATGTTTTTCCCAATGAGCCAGGTTTTTGGGTTAGTGTGACTTGTTTCCTGGTGCAATATATTGTGAAATTATGAATATATGTAATATTACAAGGCATATCTGTGATTGTTTTGTTATTTATTTTTTGGTTGTTTAGGGTGATGTTGATGTTATATGTGGTGGCCCTCCTTGTCAAGGCATAAGTGGATTCAACCGATTTAGGAATAAAGAAGCACCGTTAGATGATCCAAAAAACCACCAGCTGGTTGTTTTTATGGACACTGTTGAGTATTTGAAGCCAAGATATGTTTTAATGGAGAATGTTGTAGACATTTTAAAGTTTGCTGGAGGTTTTCTTGGTCGATATGCCGTGAGCCGTATTGTGTCCATGAACTACCAAGCAAGGTTGGGAATGATGGCAGCTGGATGTTATGGGCTTCCTCAATGTCGTATGCGCGTATTCCTTTGGGGTGCCCATCCTACAGAGGCAAGTTTATAAGAAAACATTAACAAATCAACTCATGATTTGAATGCTTCTTCATTGATTGTTTTTCTTTTGCAGAAGTTGCCCCAATATCCACTTCCAACACATGAAGTTGTTAAAAGATGTACCATCCCAACTGAATTTGAGGTACGAGTGGTGTTTACAATTGTTGCTTTGTTAAATCCTTAAATGGTCTAGAATTAGGTACGAGTGGTGTTTACAATTGTTGCTTTGTTAAATCCATAAATGGTCTAGAATTAAGAAATTTTTATCATAAATACAGCGGAGCACAGTTGCTTATGATGAAGATCAGCCTTGTAAATTGGAAAAGGCTTTATTGCTTGGTGATGCGATTTCAGACCTTCCCCCGGTATGTGATTTGATCTTTCGTCACAATGCTTAATTTTTCAGTTAAATTTGGCATTGCATTGTGCGGTTATATTGCTATAGTTTTTATGTTCAGGTAAAAAATGATGAAAGTCGTGATGATATGCCTTATGGGAGAGCTGCTAAGACTGAGTTCCAAAAATATATCAGATCAAGCAAACATGGTAAGGTCATTGTTCTTATTGAGATCACATGAAATTATCAGAAATGCAATTCTTGGCAGTAAATTTAAATGTTTTGGACCATAACGGAAATCATTAGCACGCAATCTAATTTAGGGATTAGGGTATTAATGATAGGTCCAAACAATATTTGATGGTATGACTTTCTATTTGAAACACATGCATTTTGTTTAGTTTGTTCTGATAAGAAGTATTTTGTTATAGATTTATTTAGATTTAGTGTATGAAGAATGCTGTCGATTTGACACAAAAAAAATATGCCGTATACATGACATAGAAGAGTCATCTGGAAAAGTAAAAACATCAAATGAGAAATGTGACTAGAACGAATAAGAAAAATGTATGTCATCTTTTTCAAGTTGGTAGTCATTCTTAAATGTAAAGCTTTAATACAATGATTTAATGTAGGCGACTGGTAATGATTGCCTTTAGGTGTCTTATGTTAATCAACCTAGAATCTTGAATGTTCTTGAAATCTTTCTTTCTTTGTGAAATTTTGTGAACCCTTATATGCTCAACAAATGTGATAATCACGTTGTATACTATTGTTTTAATTGTTCTCTTTCGTAATACGTGTTTCAATTGTTAATGCTAATGCAAATGAAGTTTGGCCCAAGACACTGCTAAGGTTTCGTTAAAGAGAGAACCTGGAAAAAGTTCCTTGAAGGTGCAAATTCAAGCAATCTTACGAGTTCACAACGGAACTAAAATAACAACCCAAAGGGAATTTTCTATTAATAATCAAAAGTCTTTTTTTACAATGCCTTTTTAGTGACTATTTATAAGACAATAAAACCCTGAAAACTTAACTTATGGACTAAGAAATTAATTTGAAAAATTGATAAATACCTTGAAATCCCATAACTACCTTTACACTCATATTTCTAACGCAATATTCAAGTCCAAAACATCAAATTCTCTATTAAAGACATGATATCAGTGCTATAGATCCTAGAAGATGTCTCCCAACACATTTAACGTCTTACCAACTGTATATTTAAAGAAAGAGATTTGCCATCTTCAAGTTGACTGCATCATTATCCCTCAGATGGAGAGAACTCGTTTTCGAGTATGTTTTGCAGTATCAAAATATTTTTTCTTTGGTAGTAACTAGTAGACCCACAACCATCCATGATTTATTTTCCTTGGTTCTTCGTTTTGCCATGATTCACTCAATATTATATTTTTGAATTTTCTCATCTTTATGCATGAATGATGATACATTAAAAGATCTCATTAGGAAAGGATCCTCTTTGAATCTTTGCCGGAAATCTCCTGAGGAAAGACTTGCTCGTGCACCATTTGGCGTAGACGGAGTAAGAACCAACGCATTGCTAAGGTTTTCTTGGTGTGAAAACTTCTAGAAAGCTCTCGCGGGGTGTTGATGCAAGCAAACCCAAGACTTAACAATGAAACTAAAAGAAAAGCTTGAAGACACATTTCATTCTGTAATGAAAATTTTACAATTTCCTCTTAATGAATATTTATAAGAAAATAAAAATCTAAAAACTTAACTTGAGACTAAGAAACTATTCTTATCCATTAGTATAAAGTGATCTATGTATAAATTTTAAAATGACTGAAATACCGTTAAATACCATCACGACCACTAAACCTTGATTTCTAACGTAGTTTTGATGCACGAAATGTCAACACCTATACAAAAGTTCTGAAATGTCTTTTCCAACACATTTACGACCTATCAATTGGATATTTGAAGAACTAGATGTGCCTTCTACAAGCTGACTGCATCAAATGCCTTTCTTCTGTATTATTCATAGGCATTGGTATTTTATTAATGTATGTGAACCTATATAGGTCAAGCTATTAATTGTAGTTCTTGTAGTTATTAGTCTTACTCAATTTTATGTGCACTATGTGCACTTTTGTGGCTGATTGACCTAACAAAAAGCTTTTTTTAGTAATTCTTTGCTAACTTCTTATCTAGAGTATGCGCAAAGAATCCATTTATCTGTCAAGCACGAGTAGCTTATCTTAAATGAGTTTTTTTTCCTATTGCATAGTTTGCAATAACAAGCTGTTAAAAAGATATGTCAATGTTTCTTTTTTTTGATATAGGAGCACATTTTAAGATGCATATTTTGAATTTGGCTTGTAGGTTGTTTTGTTTCTTGTACAATTGAAAAAATAATCTAGAATAATACTTGTATTTGTTTATTCCAAATACAAATAATTTGATTGGTTTTATTTGCATTAACCGTGTAGTATCTGGATGAGATTTTGACGAACTTTCTTTCATTTAAAGCCATTCACACCTATGCGAGTTTTTATTCAGGTATAGCAGATTAATTCATTGCTTCACACACAGGGCAGAACAACCCAACGTGCATTCTGAACCTTCCTTTCCTGCACTGAATGGACATGAGCCTTTTCTATGCATTCTGTTCTTTGCCGAGAAAAAAAAAACTGATAGTACAAAATGCAATGAAATTGTTGAATGATGGATGTCCTTTTTTCATAGAGAAAGTAAGAGTAGAAATGAAGGTATTAAAGAAAGAATAGTAGAGAAGATAATTGAACGAATACGTTTTCACAACTGTGGGGTATGCTATTAAAAGATTTTTGAAAAAAAGGTGTATCATGCATGCACCACGCCATGCCCACTCTACTGTCTACCCTCATAGACATTAGGGTTTTGCCTCAAGGTTCTCTCTCAAGATTATAAGAAATCAATGAATAGAAGTTTTGTTCTCTCATGATTATAAGAACCCAATGAAATGATTTTCTGCAATTGATGTTGGGCTAAAAACTTCTACAAAATACTTTCAATTTGAAAGAACTAGAGAAAAAGGGGGAAAATGAAATCCAAATTTGGAAATCAACTAGTTCACAAAAGAGAACAACTTCAACTACAAGAAATAAAGAGGAACAAAAGTAACTAAAAATGTATACATTAATAAAATACTTTAATTGGATGAATTCTCTAGTTGTTTTATTGCACCATTGATTTAAAGTTTAGAAGATAAAGAAAACACAGACATCTGATCAACAAATTCATGGACTTTTGGCAAAGTTGTGTTTAGAAGCATATAAAGCTCATTTTTTTAAAGGACTTAAAAAAATGTGTATTGCTCCAAGTTTTGAAGATAAAGAAAACACAAACATCTGATCAACAAATTTATGGACTTTGTCAAAGTTGTGTTTAGAAGCATATAAAGCTCATTTTTTTTAAAGGACGTAAAAAAAATGAAAAAGGTAGGATCACAGTTCCATAAAAAGTTTCAACCATGTCATAAGCTCTTATTTTGAAGAAAAGATTCTTATTTGTACATAAACTAATGCCATGTTTGGATGCTAAAATTAGCTGAGCTCTTGTTGTGGTCAAACTTAGTAGAGGGATTTTACTTGTTGCATTTTTGGAGTGGCTTAGGTATGGTGGTTGATAATTGACTCGAATTCTCGTTCTTTTTGTTCCGATCATATAATTCAACTTCAACGACTGCTAAAAGGTCGATTCCTGCAACCTTATAGTTGATGCTAGCGATAGCGTGGGCAAGATAAACAATACAGTCAGCTACAATCTTATATGTTGTGTGAAGTAAAATCTTACTTTTATTGCATTTTCTCTTATATAAATTGTATTTATGATATGTTGGTTTACTTAATTCCCATTTTTGATCTTTGTTTCACTTTACGGATATTGTTGTTTTACATGATTTCTCCTATTGAACGTGACTTGATATGCGCATCTTCCTCATATATTTCCATTCTGAACCTATAATAAACATGTTTTGAGGAAAGGCGTTTAGTGTTGCTGATGCTATCATTGAGTTCTCTCTTTTGATTTAAAGCGTTTGTCTATCTTGCAGAGTTGGTGGGTACCATGGCCACTGCTCAAAAAACATCACAAAAACACATGCTTTTTGATCATCGTCCGTTGCAATTGAATGATGATGATTATCAACGAGTTTGTCATGTTCCTAAAAAGAAGGTTCCTAGTGCTTGACTTTTAATTTGCATAACCCTAAGAAGTAATTTTTAGTCATTTAATATAAACTTTAGATCTTTCTTCTTGACTTTTATGTTTTGTCATTGTAGGGTGCAAATTTTAGGAATCTTCCTGGTGTCGTGGTTCGTTCAGATAACAAGGTCGAATGGGACGAGTCAGTTGAAAGAGTGCTTTTACCATCTGGGAAACCTCTGGTAATTCGTGTTATCAGTTGCCTCTACTGCTCATTATTATTTGTTATACTAAGCAGTCGTTGTTTGCATTGTAGGTCCCTGACTATGCAATGAGTTTTATGAGTGGAACTTCGTCCAAGTACGAATAATTGTCTTCAACACTTAGAAGTTCTATTTATGACTTGATTTATGTTTTAAAATTTATCTTACAATGGCTAAAATGATGTAGGCCTTTTGGTCGTTTATGGTGGGATGAAACTGTCCCAACAGTGGTGACTAGGGCAGAGCCACACAACCAGGTTTTTTCATCTTGATTTTTGTGATTCTGGCATTTGTATATATGAATATGTATGTTAGACTGAAGTCAAATATGGGCACTCTTGATAGGTAATTTTACATCCTGAACAAGATAGAGTTCTCTCGATACGCGAAAATGCAAGATTGCAGGGTTTTCCTGATTACTACAAACTTTCTGGTCCTATAAAAGAAAGGTAACCTCCTCAACCGATGGAAAAATATCGATCGCCAAGGAAAAAACTTCTTAAACTTTTGATTTATAGTTCAAAGATATATTGCAAACACAATAAATGATCATTGTGTACTAAAAATTGTAATATGCTTTGTTGTTCACTTGTTGCGTAATTTTGTACTCTTCTAATGTAAGGTTTTTGTATATATATATATACAAATTCATAATTTTAGATTTTAACCTTATTAATTATGTATCTGTTTATATGTACATGTCCATATAGGGTTAGGATCAGGGGACAACAATTTCATACAACAATTTTGGCGTACTGACATGGAAGATGAATCGATAGCTGATTTTTGGTGAGGATGATCTCCTCATCATATAGATCACTCCTACAAAAAATCAGCACATTCTGAAATTTCTAACCCCCATCAAATGTTGTTTTCAAGTTAACGATAAAAATAGACGGTCCATAATTCTTCAACTTGTAAACCAATCTACGAATATCAGAATGATTTGAATTTTTGTGATGACGATCTCCTCACCATAGAGATCATGCTCGCCAAAAATCATCCCATTCCAAAACTTCTAATTTGTACATTGGCATGTGCCAATTTTTGTTGTCAAAAATGTTGTATGAAATTGTTGTCCCCCGATCCTGACCCATATATATATATATATACATATATATGTATATATAAACAGACACATTATGTTTAAGATCAACACTAGGTAGTATAGAACACTCTTTACTGATACTTCATTCAATCAAATGATTTTGTGGATGACTTTAGTCTATGAACCTCTTCGATAATCATACCACCCTTTGGAAGCGAGTTTTCTGCGGTGAACAACACAAACTTTGATGTATCACCAATCATTTTATGTCAAAAATCGTTTAATTTTTGCTTTTTTGAAACCTTGCTGCACCATTCTCGATCATTGAAGTCATTTGTTTGGCTGGTAGTTATGGATGGGTGTGAATTTGGGAGGATATTGCTTGAATCTCTACATGAGAATAAGGATGTAGTATCTGTTTTGATACGGCATGATATGGATGAAAGAAGAATACATAAAGGGATAAATGAAGAGACGAATTAAGCAAAAGAGAAAGTTGTTTGTCATTGCAACTATTGGTGTTCACAAGTGTGCTCAAATCTATTCTCGACACTTCCACGCAAGTCCGAATTTGCATACCCAAAATGCTTTTTTTATGGCCTGGTTGCCTGACACTAGTCACTGGTGCTGTCAGAAATTCACGCTGGCTTGCGCTTGTTCTGTGAACATGGCTCTTGAATTGCTTAACATTTTATTGCATAAAGCATAGGCGGTTTTATTGCCATCATATACAATTTATCCTTTAGTTTAACTCATGTGCATTGATTGTAAAAGACCCCAGAAGCATAACTCCATATCAGCCATCCACCTTTATTTCTATGGGAAATATCTTTGTCAATCACTTCCTTTTCTTAGGTAACAGAAATAGTCATTTTGGGGTCTACTTGCCATCAATTTGGAGCAGCCCATCATTTCCATATATGACCTTAGTTAACTGCAAAACCATACATTTTGTTTTAGTTTGGCATATATTGTAGCCTGCTCTTGGCCTCTAAAGCTTGGCCCCTTATTATCAGATTTTGCATTTTGCCCTGTTCTAGTTTCATCAACTAACAAGACATCATTTGCTTGTGACTTAGAACCAAGTGGCCTCCCACTTGAATGCAGGCAGAGTTGCTGTTGACAACAACTTTACTCTAAAAGCTTAGGCTGTTTGAGGGAAGCGTAACAATGTATATCAAAGGTCCACAGATCTAATAGAGGCGGAGTGCTGGTCACACACCTAACAACAAGCCAACAACATTCATCTATAACAAAAGCTAAACGTTACAAAATCAGGGTAGAGAAAAAATTTACATCATCGTCATAAGCCTTGTCCCAATGAAATTAGGTCGGCCGAATGTCGTTCCACTCAGTTTTGTTTAATGTCGTCGCTTTAGCTAAAGTAAATTTCTTAAAATCTGCTCGCAACCTCAATCCATGTTTGTTTTGGCCTACCACTCGCCTGCTTAAACCTTTCTACTTACATGTTCTTCATTGGTGCTGTCGTTGGTCTTCGTTGTAGATGACCTAACCGTATCAATTGACACACACTCCACTAAGTTTTGACCCAACCATATATACATGTCTTGTTTTTTTAATAGATTAGTACAGTAAGTTATTAAATACAGAACAATGTTGGAAATATTGGGCAGGGGAAATCATTTAGTGCATGATCAAGTCTTTTTAGCCTTAGATTCTAGTCCAAGCAGGCTGAACTGCAAATCCAGGTCGATGTTCTAAACATTGATATCTAGTCGGCATAATATGCTTTCACTAAAAATTCTATAAAGCGGCATTACAACAATTCCTCCTTACTAGAGTATCTTGTTGAAGTAGTGGCCTTTTTGCTGTTTAAGAATCCGTAATAACATACGGCTAGCTGACTTTAAAGTGTACACTTGTAGTAATCAAAATCATGGGTAGTATCATTGGCATTGTAAATTTGGTTTATATGCTTTATTACTATTTGAGTCATCATCATCTGCGCCTTGTCCCAAATGTTTGGGGTCTGCAAGATGAATCACATTTTTCTGTTTGACTCCGATTAGAGCCATACTTAATGTCTACATTATTCGACTCTACTACAACTAATGAGTATTTATCTTCAAATTTCTTATAGGTACATACAGGTAGGAAATGCAGTTGCAGTACCTGTAGCCCGAGCATTGGGATATGCCTTGGGTTTGGCATTCCAAGGTATTTGCAGTGATCAACCGTTAATGACCCTTCCCCCAAAGTTTCCGAGCTGTCTTGAACACGCTTCTTCTGCGACTGTTGATGCTGATGAGGCTAATTATTGATAGAAAAATTAACAAGAGCTTGTACCATCTTCATTGAGTTTTCGATATTTATTTTGATTTTTAACATTATCTATTGTCATTTACATTTTTAGCTATTGGCAATTCAAATTATCAAGTTTCTTCTTTGTCAGGTTCTTTATTTTCTCTTTTATGTGCATTTCTTACCTTGTGTTGTAAAATTTCATTGACTTGGTCTTGGTTTACATACTCATGGGGTACTTGAAATTTTTACACAAATTCCATCAAAATTTTCAGGTTAGAGGTTGAAGGTGTGATGCATTTGTTGCCTCTTTGATGATGGTTAATGTGAGACAACTTTCTCCCCCCTTTCCCCTACCTGTCTTATTGCTTGTGTTGCTTGCATGGCCATGAATTTTACATGGCATCAGTAATTCTGACTTGTTTCCCTGACAATTGTTTAAATTTTTTGAAATTTAATCTTTCGTGAGAAGTGTTATGACCGTATTGTCAAAGGGTTTATGTTGTATACGGAGGTTTTTGTTTTTCAATAGTGCTGTTAAGCATAAAAATGTTCATACTTGTTCATAGTGTTCCACGTGGCTCGTATTGTGGGATGTGCCCGGCTTCATTGACAAAACAGAAGTTTTACTCCAGACGGCCTTTGAAAGGGTGTCTGTCAGTGATGTCAGTCTGCCACTGACAGGCGCCCTTTCAAAGTGTGCTTAGTTATTTTTTTTACAAATTTTCAAAAGTTTTATCTTGTTTTATAAATAGATTAAAAGTTATTCTTGCTTAAAAATTTATCCATTAATTTTATTTATAATATTTGTTACCTAATTTTGGTTCATAAAAATATTTTTAGAATGATTTAAAAGAGTCAAAGGCTTTTGGAGACCTTTATAAATGAAAAATATATCGAAATTGTGACTTTGTGAGTATTGTTTATATTACTCACCCACACGTGTAATATATTGTATGCATGCACAAACACACCCACACGTGTGACTATTAATTCCGAATTTTTTAATTTATTGATATTTGGATTTTTTTCTACCTGATTTTTGAAGCTAAATAATCTTGTACGTCTCTTTCTTTAACCGCCTAACCGTTCGGTCATTTACGGTTTAGCTGCCCGAAATTACCAACTTCTTTGCCCATCCGTCCGTGTTTTCATATTAGCTCAGCGACGTAGTTGAGCAAATATGTTTATGTCATGTAACAAGAAAGGCGTCAAGTATAGCCATCTTTGTTAGTCACCTCTGCCCTCTGAGCCCACTTAGCGCATGGATGTTTAGCCACCCCCCCGTTGGTGGATGGATATACAGAGTCCAAACATAACCCCGATTGGTAATCTCGAGCTATCCCTTATATTAATTATATATTTAGTGCTTTTTAGCACGTGATTCTAGCCCTTGGATTCAATCATTTACTGAGTACTAATCCAACGGCTCAAAATCATCAAACAACCTGATTGCTAGGAATGTCTTCCAATGGGTGGGCTAAAGCTAAACATCGATGTGGTCAGTGGGCCCAAAATGGCAGCGATGAGTAAAAGGGTCGTGTGATGTAACAAGGTATACCATACTCTTCTTGGCATCAGGAAGCACCATTTTTATTACTCACAACTGCCATCTGGGCCCACTGACCACTTGGATCTTTAGCCCGTGCCCTTGGTAGATGATTTTTATCCATTGGTTTTAGTTCGAAAAAATGGTTGAATGCAACAGCTAAAAGTACGCATTAAAAAGTACTAAAATCTAATGGCCAGAGGTAACCAATCCATGTTGATTTTTGGTGTGTATATCCACAAAGGGATGAGCTAGGCGTGTCAATGGGGTTCCAGTTTGGTTCCTTAGGTGGTCAGAAGCGGAACTAACGATTTCGGTTTTCAAAATGATGGATCTAGAACCGATTATTATTTTGTTTTTGACTGTTCCAATTCCGGTACTGGGTATATTGGTTCCAATCTTGATAATATGATAATTTTAACACTATATTTATATATATATATCGGTTCCGGTTCCTATCAGTTCGGTTCAGATTACTATCAGTTTAGGTTCCATATTAAACTACCCAGAACTGGAACCATTATTTTCAGTTCATTTCTAGTTCTGTTTTAATCGGTTCCAAAAAATATGAAATCAGAACCGATGTTAATTTTCAGTTCTGGTTATGGTTAAACGAGTAAAATTGACACCCCTAGGGTGAGCTGAACATCCACGCGGTCAGTGGACACAGATGGCTGCGGTGAGTAACAAAAATCGTGTTACCTCAGGCCAAACTGGCGTGAGGTATACCTTGTTACATTTTTTATTTGGTTAAAAAAAAACAGGGCTTATCCCTCAATGTTGTCATGGTACATGTGGAGGGTTGGTTGGCACCGATTTTGTCACTTAACTGTAGTTACCCGTCAACAGTGGAGAAAAAGAAACTACACTTATGGTCCTGCCAGGCTATCTCAGCCATTTCTTCTTGTGGTAGGACTTTGAATGGCATCAAACATGTGGTTGATAATCAATTAAGTCCACACACCATAAAGTTTTTTGAGAACGTCAGGTTTGTGATCTTTTCCCCATTGGTCATTTATGACGTGTCTATCGGGTTCCAATTCGAGTGAAACTGCTCTGTCTGTATGGACAACGGTATGCATACTCGTTTGTACTAATCTCGAGGCGAATATAAATAGAACAGCTCCCCATGCTGTTGAGTTTTCTGTTTGTCTTGAGAGTCGTGCTACTGCACGGATAACCGGACAAAAATAAGTGCGGTTCAGGTGATTAACCGTTGGATTCAAGCGATCGAACGGTCAATCGCCTGAACCGCACATATTTTATTGTGACCATATGAACTGTTGAGTTTCACTTCAAACTTACCACACCCAACAAATATAAAAGGGTCGGGCTCAAGGGACCCTCATTTCTGACCCCCTTTTTTAACCCCCATCTTGGCTTACCCACATAGAAGATGAATCAATGGCTGATTTTTGGTGAGGATGATCTCTACACCATAGAGTTCATCCTCCCAAAAATTCAAATCATTCTGATATTCATAGACTGGTTTAGAAGCTGAAGCATTATGGACCGTCGATTTTTACTGTGTAACTTTAAAACCACATTTGATGGGGTTAGAAATTTCTGAATGGGCTGATTTTTTGTTGGGGTGATCTATATGGCGAGGTTATCATCGGCACCAAAAATCAGCCATTGATTCATCTTCTACGTGGATACGCCTAGATCGGGGTCAAAAAAGGGGGTCAGAAATGGGTGTCCCTTCAGCCCGACCCAATATGAAAATCGCCGATTCCTAGGGTGACCCTACATGGATGGGTTTATTAATAGGTAGTGTGAACCATTTATGTCTTGGTCGGGTCAAGATTGACTCCAACCACCGACCTTATCAATATAATTGAAATATCTTACGTGGTCCCAGATCCAGTCTTACTTTGGTTTGATCCAAATGGGTTGCGGGTCGTTTTAATCCATTTACAGGTAGCCCTGTCACAGAAATTGGTAATAAGCTGTAGTTTTTTACTCACTCGGATCTGATTTGATCCGTCCAAATTGTACTGAACCCGGACATGTTAGGTAACCTGTCTCCTATTGATTCCCGAAAAGTCGGCTTCACCAAATTATGAAGTTGGGATTTTACTCGTATCCCGTGTTGTGTCGTCTCTCGACTCTCTTCTCTCCTCTCCTCCAAGTGAGGTTCCTGGAAACCTCTCTCTTGTCTTGTTGCGCAACCGGAAGCACTATATTGGAAATTTTTTAGATACAGATGACTTTGGATGCAGTCCATGTACACGGCTCTCGTGGTCCTACATAACTCACTTTATTGGGCCCACTAGCCTCATCGATGTTTATTCCACACCTTGGTGGATATACATACCAAAAATCAGTTTAATTGATAATTTCTAGCCCTTGGATTAAGTATCAAATTATATGCAAAAAACATTGTTCAATCAAACGACTAGAATCAATCCAAATAAGTGCTAACATCTATGGTTAAATTAAACCAATCGGACTGATTTTTGGTACAGGTATTCACGAAGGGGTTGACTAAGCATCCATGCGGTTAGTGGATCCAAAACATTGACTGATATAGGGTCACAAGAGCCCTCTGCATCGACTGCATCCAAAGTATAGCGCCTCTAAATTTTTCCCCAAAATATCGGGGTTTTCAAGTTTAAATAATTTAATCTAATCAACGACACGTGTCAATTACCTAGCGGGATAACTTGAATCGCAAGAACCGACATAAAGTAGATTCGCCGCCGTCGAGCTCAGTCGTACCAAGTTAGTCAAGCCGCGCAATCTTCCACTGCCACATATAAAGTGAGTAGTGGAATTACACATGGCATATAAGGAAACCACGGCTGGACTTATTCCTCGACCAGCTCAGCTAAAAAGATTAATTCTAAACAGTAAACTAGATACTGAATCCGACTATACCTTAGATGACAGCGGACTGTCATCAAAGTCCGTGACTACCAATGAGTTTTGGCACGTACTCCGAATGCTTTTTTACCACTTGTTATTTTTAAGTTTTTTTAAAAAGACATGTATACGTGGCAAGTACTCGATGTACGTGCCGAGAAGTCATTGGTAGTCACGGTATTGAATGACAGCCCCCTGTCAGCAAAAGTTCACTCAACCCGACTCCTTACCTGATTCAAAGTTTCGAACCGACCAAACGAGGTAACCAAAAAGGACAATGCAAAAAGTACACGTGTCGGTGGCGGATATACGAACGGACCGTCCCTCCGAAGTTCTGCCCATTTATATGTGCGAGCACCCTGTTTCCTTTCTCTCAATTTTAATCAGAGATTTCAGATTTTCGTTATTGCTTGAATCTTTTGGTCTTGTTATTGAACATCAGAAATGGGTGCTTTAGATTACCTCTCTGATCTTTTTGATTTCTCCCACAGTAGTAGTAGTAAGAAGCTCAAGAAACGGAAGCAGTTGCAGGTATAAACCCTAGAATTTTTTTGGTTATTTTGGATTTTTGATGGATTTAAAGCAGTAAGTGGGTTTTACTTTGGTTGTTGATGAGATTTTGCTAAATTGTTTTACAAATATCAGACGGTGGAGATTAAAGTGAAGATCGACTGTGAAGGGTGTGAGAGGAAAGTGAAGAAGGCCGTGGAAGGGATGAAAGGTATGAAGGTTCTTCTTTTCTTTCCTTCTATTTTTTTTTTTCCTTCCGAAAGTAGTTTTAGGACCATCTGATGAATGTTGAATCACATCTTGCATGTGTTAATTAGATCTAACGGCCACGATTGTATGAAGGGTCATCAGATGATCTGGTTCTGATTAAAATGTGAACTTACACAGGGGTGACAAGTGTGGAAGTGGAACCAAAGCAACACAAGCTGACGGTGGTTGGGTATGTGGATCCAAACAAGGTGGTGAAAAGGGTGTGCCGGCGTACCGGGAAGAAGGCGGAGCTATGGCCGTATGTACCCTACGACGTTGTTGCACACCCATACGCACCAGGTGTGTATGATAAGAAAGCCCCACCTGGGTACGTGCGGAATGTTCTACTGGATCCAAAAGCATCGAGTCTGGCACGTGCTAGTTCGACTGAAGAGAAGTACTCGAATGCCTTCAGCGACGACAACCCTAATTCTTGTCAGATCATGTGATCATGTATGCACCTTACTTAAGTCCCGTATGAAGGTTTGATGTAGATTATAATTAGCGTGTGTGATTTTTCAAGAGTGCCAGAGTGGCGAGACTCCCTGGACAACGTGTTAACATATCTTATCTTCCCTGTAAATTTACCTCCCTCCTTGAGGCCTTGACGAATGATGACGTGTATGGGTCTTTAGTTAGAACAGAGAATTGTTCCGTTTTCAATTCAATTATCAACTTTTATGTAAAAGGAGCTTTTGTTAGAAAAGAAAATTGTTTGCCCCTTTTCCGTCTCCGATAGTTGGAAGTTGCTTCAGCCTTTGTTGTGTAATCAGTTGACCCATGCCCGTCTATTCACGTTATAGAGATAAGATGAAACACAGTTCATAACTTCATACACTAATATTAGAGTATCTGAGGGAATATATTTTCAGATCTTGGGATATTCTTGTGAAATTCTTTAACAAGTGTTATCGGATGGTGTGTTCCTGCTATGTGTAGTTGCTTCACCTTTTCCTAATGGGTGGATCGATTGGGGGATGTTTAATATGGTATCAGAGTCCGAGGTAGTTTAATATTGTATCAGATTCTTGAGGCTTGTTTGCAAGTTCAATTGGTCAAGTTTTTAATATGGTATTAGAGCCTTAAGGTCTGGGAGGTCACAACTTCAATTGTTCAAGTCTCTAATGGAGTGTATTTTCTATGAGGGGTTATGTTAGCGGATGGTGTGTTCGTGTGCATGTGGTATTGACCTAGAGTTTTAAATTGTTGCCAGAGTAATGGTTGGCCGGCGATGAGACTCCGGTGGGTTGGTCACCGGTGATGGACTGCCAATCCATTGGAGTCTCTTGGCTGGTCGTCCTCCACAGCCGTTCGATTTGGGGTTTGGTTCCAAACCCTTGTTTCAAAGTTGAAGACTAAGGGCGTTTCTATAATTTACTGTAAAATTTGGTAGTCAACTTAGCTCAACACTGGTAAAATGACACACGCAGATTTCGAGTAAAACTTGTGTCACAAGATGTTTGACGGAAGCCGGTCACAACATTCAATACGAGCCACTTGGCATATTATTAGAGGATGATGACCGTATGGATGTTTGGCCAGTCCCTCGGGTGGACTGGTACACAACAAATCAGCTTGATTAGTGATTTCTAACCGAATTTATTGAAGTTATTTTCTTGGGTTGATTTTAACGATAGGAATTTGAGCATTATTGAGCGTTATTTGGGTCCAAAAATCCAAAGGTTTTAAATCACTTATTAGGCTGATTTTTGGTTTGTAGGTCCACCGAGGGACTGGCCAAACATCCATACGGTCATCTCCCTCTGATTGTATGCCACGTGGCTGGTATTGAGTGCTGTGATTGGCTTCCGTCACAACATCTTGTGACACAAATTTTACTCGCAGATTTCCTCCTTTGAGCAGTTGTGCCAGGAGTAGAGATCCCCTTTACCAGCTTTGACTGGGTCCGTGCTGGTTTCACCTGCTACTCCTAATCCTATTCCGTGGGGATCTCCCACGATGGTGACTACCAAAAGAAAAAAGACAGAAAGAAAAAAAGAAGTAAATGGTTGTTTAATAATAAGGAAGAGATTTGTTGTTCAATGTCTCCCTTCTTGAGAGTTGGGGAAAAAGAAAATTAGATGCAGAGGACTTTGGATGTAGTTGATGTAAAGGGGTATTGTGGCCCTACATGACTGTTTTGGGGTCTGCTAACTGCATGGATGTTTAGCCCACTCCTTGGTAGATATGTAAATGAAAATTTAGTCTCATTGATTACACGCAAAATTTCTAAAAAGAAAAAGAACTTTAATCTATTTACAAAAGCAAAAATAAAATTCTGACAATCCCAAAAAAAGTAACTAAACGCCCTTTGAAAGGGCGTTTCTCTCTGACAAATAAATCTCCTGACAAAAGTAACAAAAAGCTGACAAACACCCTTTTAAAGGGCGTTTCCTATACAGGAATAAAACTTTTGTCCCGGTACGAGCCACGTGGCACACTCATAGTGGACGCTGACCATATGGATGTTTGAACAGTCCCTTGATGGGCATGTAGTCCAAAAATCAGCCTGATTAGTAATTTACAACCTTTGGATCATTGCATTCAAATAATGCTCAAATTCCTACGATTAAAATCAGCCCATGAAAATAACTTCAATCCAATGCTTATAAACCACTAATCATGTTTATATTTTTTGTGTACGTCTACATAGTGATTTGCCAAACATCTATACAGTCATCATCCGACAAGAGTGTGCTATGTGGCTTGTATTGGGACAAAAGTTTTACTCCTCTATGGACAAACGTGCTTTTAAAGAGCATCTGTAAGGTATAGACGCCCTGCAGACGCCCTTTAAAAGGGCGTTTGTCAGCCTTTTCAACTTTTGTGGGAGAAGTTTAGTTACTTTTTTTGGGAATGACAAAAAGTTATTTTTGATTTTGTAAATAGTTTAAAGTTTAATTTTTTTTAGAAATTTTCCATTAATTATATCTAGCCATAGATTTTAGCACTTTTTCAGGATTGATTGTAACAGTTGGATTCAAGCATATTTTTTGGACACTTAATCTAACGGCAAGAAATTATCAACCAAGCTGGTTTTTAGTATGCATATCAACCAAGGGATGGGGTACACATCCATGCGGTTAGGGGCCCCCAAAAATCAGCCATGTAGGGCCACGAGACCCCTATGCATCGACAGCATCCAAAGTCCTTTGCATCTAAATTTTTGGGTCTTTAAAAGGCCATTCCATCTTATAAAAGAATCGTTAGATAATTTATCCTCTATGTTTTACGGATTAGAATAGCGAAATTAAAAACTTGACTTTAAAGAGCAGTCTGGATCGGACTCAAGAGTCTGAGTAAACATTTAGAAGGCTTCGAAATAGCCTTCAATGAACATGTTCGATGAATCCCAATAACTATTCGTTTACTTGAAGACATGGGTTCCATACAAGGTAACGCATCTTTTTTATTTTTTTGGGGGTAAGCAACGGGTTGCTTCTTAGGTAACACTATTTTTACTTTTTGGGATAAGCAATGTATTTAGACTCAGAGTGGAGTACTCGTCTTTTTCTAACTTGTCATTTCAATTGTGTTCTCGGGCGTGGAATTTCGAGAATCCAACTGATGGCGAGATTCAGCTCAGCTCTATCAACAACCGTTGATCCACGCCCAAGATCAGGGATGAAAAGTATAGTCAGAAAAGACGATTCCCCTGAGCTCGACCCATTTAGTTATCAGACAAAGCAAGAAACAAAAGAATACAACCTAACGCTGGGCTGTACGAGTTACTTCCCCGGCCATAGGGCTAAAACGGATAGAAGTCTGAAATAAGAACTTCTTGATGTAGCGGAAAAAAGAGTCGACACGTGTCCTAAAGTAAAATTGTCTCTTGTTAAGAGATTGGGTTTTTTTTAGAGAAATTCTTTAAATTCATAGGCTTCATAAGATTATTTTTTCTTGTTTGTTTTGAGTTTCTACAATAAAAATCATGATTTTTTAAAAAAAGAAGATGATGAGATATCGGGGACTAGGTTTAGATGCTTTGATTCCATGAAGACCGTGGTGATAGGGGATCTCCTTGTCTAAGACCTCAAGATAATTTGAATAAATTATAGTGGATTCGTTCAATGCGAGAGAAAATGACAATGTAGATATGTGTTACTGGATCATGTTACAACATTGTCGCTGAAGTCCACGGTCTTCATAAATTCCCGTCTTCCTTTTCTTTCGTAATTGAGGGGGGGTGCTAAGGGTTGTAATGTAAGCTGTCAACAAAAAGAGTTTTCAAGGCTCTCTTTAGATTTCATACCCTGGTGTAGGGCTGGCGATGGATCGGATCAACCTGAAAATCAGATCCGTTTCGGGTTTAGAACCACCTATATTCTTATCAGACAGGTACTAGGTCGACGTATGTTGATCCGATTTTTTGTTGGATTGGTACAGGATCGGGCATGTACCGATCCCGATCTGGTACTGATTCGATATATATATAAAATTATATATATCTATATAAACAATATTATTATATTAGTGAAATATGATACTATAAGTGCTATATGTAATTACAAAGTTAATTTTATCCTTCTATATGTATTTTTATACGATTATTGTACAGCACTTCAATTAGGAGTTGATAAATATGTAATTTTAAAATTTTGTTTTCATTTAGGTGATTGAATCATATCGGGTCAGGTCGGGAACTCTAGTCTATCTAACGGATCGGTTCCAGATCACGATTATCTGATCCGATCTCTTGTCGGATCGACATATTTTCTTATTGCATCTGGTTCGGGCAACACTGATCTGACTCGAACCAGATCCATAACAGCCATGAATTGAAAAAAATGGCCGGAATAAAACATTAAATGGTTCTAGCCATCCTTCCCTCCCAATGGAATGGATCGATTAAATCAAGAGTCAGGCTCAGCGGACACACAATTTTGGTGTACCCACATGGAAGATAAATCAATGGCTGATTTTTGGTGAGGATGATCTCCTCACCATATAGATCACTTCTGCAAAATATCAGCCCATTCTGAAATTTCTAAAATCATCAAATGTGGGTATCAAGTTAACGGTAGAAAATAGACGGTCCATAATTCTTCAACTTGTAAACCATGCTGTGAATATTAGAATGATTTGAATTTTTGTGAGGGTGACCTCCTCACCATAGAGACCATCCTCACCATAAATCATTCCATTCCAAAACTTCTAATTTATAAATTGGCCCGACGATATTTTTGTGTGAAATAGTGTCTGAATGTGTTTAGGGCTACACCATTGTTTTACTTCAAATTTTAAAATTTAGTGGTGGAACCCCACATAGAGATCATGATGGACAATCCAACCCTACATTGAATAGTCATTGACATGATGATTACATAAAAATTGACATAAAGTTTTACTCAATAGGAGATGTGAAATTTCAAAATAAAGTTAAATGTTTCATGAAGGGTCACCACAGTATGGACAAATGATAATGGGATTGGATTTTCCAACATCATCTCTATTTGGGCCCCACAGCCGGAAATGCTTCCGAATTTTCTCCTCTCAAATTATGTGGGTCCCAATTCATGTTGTAGCCATAATTGCGCGATCACTTTTTGTCGGCTTAACGCCTCAGCTAAATTTTTTCCTTTTTGCCTTGTTTTTAGTCAGCCCGATTATTGATTTATAGGCGTTGGATTTCAATTATTTTCATGGGTTAATTTAAACCGTGGGAATTTGAGCATTATTGACCATTATTTGAGCTACAAAGATCGAGAGGTTTGAAATCACTAATAGAGCTGATTTTTGGTTTATAGGTCCACCTAGGGAGAGTCCTCTAAGATTGTGCCACGTGGCTCATATTGAGCCCTGTCATCAAAGTTTTACTCAGCCGTAGAGGTAGAAAATGATAAGTATATTTTTCTGTTATTAAGGTCCAACCGATAAAATTTAATCTGTGGACAATTTTCCTTCCCCGTGGAGCTGTGGAGTAGATAGGCATGTTCTTTCGGAATTACTGACCCATGAATGATTGGCCCACCACATAATGGAGCTACACACCAACAATCATCCTGATTGGTGATCTCTTGCCATTTGATTTCAAGGTCAGGATTTGAAACTTTTTTGGGTATTCCGATAGAATGGTTAAAGATCAACAATCAGCAGCAGACCAACCTCTTTATAAATGAGTTCGGTTCCACTTGTGCGGTATGGCGGTAGGGTACATCGAGAGTGATGGACCTCAGGTCCTTCTTACACAGTTAGTAGATTAGTACAAGGCCTTGTTCTGATCCAATCTGATGTCGTAATTGTGTTCATCGAAAGGGATGGGGAGCGTGTTTCATGTTATGTATGAGACGACAAGGGTGAGAGTCCCACCATCAGACTTTTTATGCTGATCCATTTTGGTTAGCCTTGGCCTATCGTGAGTGGGTTTGAGTTAAATTTTAGCTGGGCCTAGACTTGATTTTAAAGCGCAACAAGCTAGGCTCAGATTTGACAGGCTAGGCCCATTGGGCCCCTATATAGTTAGCCCAACATAGCGTCATATGACATTTCTTAATATCTCTTATACGAAATCCATATGTAGTGATTATTAGATGGCAATAATAATTTACCATTTTTAACTACTATTCATAATTAGAGTGAGAAATTAACTAAAGGATCAGGCTCCCTTGACAGCCATAAAATGACAGGATTCTGTATAGGACACAATATATGCCACGTGGAACACTCTTGGAGGACTCTGACCGTATGGATGTTTGTCCAATCCATAATTGGACCTACAAACCAAAATGCAGCCTGATTAATGATTTATATACGTTGGATTGGAGTTATTTCATGGGTTGATCTCAACTGTAGGAATTGTAGCAGTATTTGAGGTACAAAGATCCAAAGCCTAGAAATCCCTAATCATGCTGAAATTTGGTCTGTAAGTCCACCTAGGGAGTGGCCAAACGTCCATACGGCCAGAGTCCTGTAAGAGTGTGCCATGTGGTACATATTTGTGTCCTGTACAGAATCCTGTCATTTTAAGGCTGTCAACGGAGCCCGACCCTTAACAAAAACCCACATGAACTAATTAGTTGGTGGGCTGGGCCTAGGTCGCAAATGCTATCTCTTGATCATGCACCTAGGATCGGCTAATATATACGATGTTTGAACTTTGAAGTAGGACCCCACCAATCAGTTGGTCTAAATTAGGATGTCCGAAACCCGAGATTGTGTATCGGGCATGAAGTCGAGCCGCGGACGGTTGAATCTAAGACATCCAGAGTCCACGTGTAAGGTAGATTTAATATTCCCAACATGACTAATCCACGTACCCTTTTGAAAAATCGAGCTGGGGTAAAAGAATCTGCAGCACCATTGTTGAAAGCAGAGAGAGTTTCTTGCAGAGTGAAGCCCGATCGTCCCCACCATCATATTTTTTCCAAGAAACTTATAAGATTTGCTCTGACTTGTAATAAAAATACAGAAATCTTCCATATCTATGATTTCTTAGCGGAAATGGCTTGGTGGGTGTTGTTTAAATGCTTATATGAAGCAGAGGAGATGTTTCTTCAATTAAACCAGTTTTGCTCGACAGCTCCATTAAGCAAATTTGTGGAACGTTTTTGCATGTGGAGCTGTGGAAAAATCTCGGGTACTGCGACATAATCGTCATCTGTATCCCGTTTGTATATTTGCCAGACTACTCTCGCATTGATGTATGGATGGGGCCTATCACGTAATCGTTGCCCTGTCCAGGCGATCTCAACCATCCCGCCTAGTGTCGCACTTGAATGACATCAAGGCCCTACTTGGTTCGCTACGCTGGGATGCATTTTGCACTCCATTGCAAATGCAGTGAATACCAATGCACCCATGGTTTTTGGGCTGCACTTGCTTTTATCTATTTTGTTAAGGAGTTTGCAAGGGCTTGGCAAGCCCTTGCACTCCAGCTCATTTGCATGCCCCAAACCAATCACGTGCATTCCAAAATTGTGGAAAGTGAGTGCATTAGTATCCCAGTGCAGCGATCCAAGCAGGGCCCAAATATATTATTGACCATGGTTTCAAAAACGGCTGTTTAAATGGTAATGTCCCAAGCCCGTTTCTGCTAAAATCGTTGAAACACGTTTTAATGGTTTTGAAAAAAGACGGCCGTTTTCGTTAAAACAGTTTAAACAGCAGTTTAATTCTGAACAATTTTGTGAAAAAAATGGCCGTTAAATCCGTTAAAATCCGTTAAATTCTATTTTTTTTTTTAATTTTCAAATTTCAGAATTCGAATTTCAATGCTATTTTTTTCCGTTAAAATTCGTTAAAACCGGTAAAATCTGTTTAATTCCATTGTTGCCACTGCCGTTTCAATCTGTTTTAACGGCGTTTATCGGTAACGCCCCCAATCCATTTAACCATTAAAACGGCCTCCTTTAAACCTTGTTATTGACTACTAATGGAGAAATTTTTTTGAAGGGGGAGAAATGGCGATCATGCACCCAATCATATTGCATGGTACACCTAAGTGTAGGGGTAATGATGTTGGAGTAAAACTTGTCGCAAGGGGATTGCAAATCACACAATCACAGCGTACACCTCAAAGCAAAAGCACATGGTACGTTGCAAAAGCACTTGTGTACGTGCCGAGAACTCATTGGCTTGTGATTGTGTGATTTACAATTTCTTGTGATAGAAGTTTTACTCATGATGTTGCGTCAGTTTAATCCTGGTGTACCTGCTGCAACATGATTAGGAGCAGGATCGCCGCATAAAAATTTTCTCCTATTAATGAGATCCACGCACCATGAAGTCAGGAATGATAACCGCAACTTCATGAGCTTTTCCCTTGTGTTTTAGCGAGTACGCAGAATTTGATGCACATTCACATAATAACACGTCTCCAACATACTTACAAAGGAATCTAGGGGTGGGACCTGCCTTGCACGTGGATGATGGGAGGGGCCTCGGTTAATGTTGCGTGCAGGCTTAAGTTTTGACTTTAATAATGAGTGGAACCTTGATAACTTACGTCCCTCTTCATCATGGTACGTACAACGTGGCACACTCTTGTTTAAGAGTACGGATGTTTGGCCATTCTTAAGTAGAGTTACGTACCAAAATTCAACCTAATTAGTAATTTCTATCCGTTGGATTGGAGTCTTTTCTATGTATAGTTTCAATAGTAGATTTTGAGCATTATTTGGGGTACTCAGATCCAAAGATTAGAAATCACTAATCAGGCTGATTGATATGTAGGTCTATTTAGAGATGGGCCAAATCATGGATTTAAAAACGGCCGTTTAAACGGTAACGCTCCAAGCCCGTTTTCGTTAAAACCGTTTAAACACGTTTTAACGTTTTGAATTTAACGGCCATTTTTTTGGTTTTAACGGCTGTTAAAATTGTTTAAACGGTTGTTAAAATCGTTTAAACAGCCGTTAAATTCTGAAAAATTTTGTAAAAATACGGCCGTTAAATCCGTTAAATTTCCGTTAAAATCCGTTAAATTTCCATTTTATTTTGTTAATTTTCAAATTTTAAAATTTGAATTTCAGCGCTATTTTTTCCATTTTTTTTTTCAGTTAAAATCCACTTTTTTCATTTTCTTTTCTATTTTTGCCCATGACTGTTTCAATCTGTTTAAACAGTAACGCCCCCAGTCCGTTTAACTGTTAAAACGGCCTCCTTTAAACCTTGGGCCAAACATCCATCCGGTCAGTAGTCTCTAATAATGGTGTGCCACATTGATCACATTGTCATCGTTAAAGTTCTGCTCTTCTAGGTGAGCGTCCTATGAGCAACGAGTGAAGGCCGTGTCCAACGTTTTGGCTTTGCAGTAGTAATATATGATGCAAGTATAAGCAAACTCTTCTTCCCGCCATTGTATATCTTGTCCAAGCAGAGTACAGTTGATGTAGGACGACAACGCCAATCTTACAATTCACAACGGTAATTATCTTTTTTAGTCTGTCATATCGGTAATGTTAACAAACCGTTATAACATTATAATGGGTCAATTAAAACCTTGCTTTCAAGCATGATTTGAAAAACATCAGAAGGGTAACGACCTTGTAAGTTATTTGGAAAATTAATAAGGTCCGCACCTAAAAGACAGGCTTAACGTTATAACAGAAATAGCGTGTGTTATTTTCCCTTATTTTAATATTATTGTGGTTATTTAGAAAAAAAAAAAGTAATAATAAAATAATAATATTTTGATCAATTTTTATACTCAGATATGATTGATGCGACATGTCACAACATCACGGGTCCGTTATAATCATAGACCACTTAAAACCTAGTTAAACTTTGATGACAGCGCTGTCATTGAGGGCCATTCTTATGAGCCACGTGACACACTCTTAGAGGACTCTGACCGTATGGATGTTTCGCCAATCCTTAGGTAGACCTACAAACCAAAAATTAGCCTGATTAGTGATTTCTAAGCTTTGGATTGGAATTGTTTTCATGGGTCAATTTTAAGCGAGGGAATTTGAGCATTATTGACCATTATTTGAGGTGCATAGATCCAAAGGTTTGAAATCACTAATCAAGCTGATTTTTGGTTTTTAGGGTTTCAGCTTTCTAAACTGCGACTTTGCGTTGTTAATTGACTTAATTCGCATTGAACATCGTATTGTTACGTCTCTCTATGATTGGATCGCGGATGGGTTTAATAAAGGGCATCAGGATGAAGTCATCTATTAATCCGGACACATCGTTGTCCGTTGATGTCATTTGCGATACATAAAGTGAATCTCATAATATAATAAGCAAATCATGACCAGTTAACTCCCAAGATATTATAACATCGCCAACTCCTGGGATGGCCCCACATTGGATGGGTTTTATTAATAGTGATTAAAATAAGTGGTGCGAACGACTTATATCTTGGTTGGGTCAAGATGGTCTTAGACCACCGACCTAATTAGAGTAAAACTTGAATGACCGGTGGGTAGTGTGTCGCTCACAAAATGATCCACGTGGCACATTTTTAGTGGATACTGGCTGTACGGATGTTTGGCCAATCCCTAGATGGACCTACAAATTAACCCTATTTCTAAGTGTAAGATTGGAGTAATTTTCATGGGTTGATTTTAACCGTGGGAATTTCAACATTATTTGGGTACAAGATCGAAAGGTTTGAAATCACTAATTAATCCGCCACTGCCTACACGTGCCACGAGGAGGGCACGGCACACTTGCTACTAAACCACAAGCATAGTAGATCTCAAGCACTCATTATTGAAGCCATATAAGATAAGAGGGGTATAAGACAACCACTATCACTTGTTATATAGATAGTGGGTGGCCAGTGCCCACGGCACTCTCCAACAAAGCGTTTGTCAAAATTGGGTGTGAATGGCTGAGATCCACCATCTATTTGGGGGATAAGATCTCAGCCCTTCTTTGTCTAAATAGATAAGATGGGGTATAAGAGGGGGAGACAACTTCCCTGTTTTGTTATATAGATAGCGGGTGCTATTTTCTCTTATTTTAACACTATTGTGGTTATTTAGAAGAAGAAAAAAATAGAAATAATAAAATAATAATATTTTGATCATTTTTTTACTCAAATATGATCAATTCCACAGGTTACAGACCATTTAAAACCTAGTAAAACTTTGATTACAGCGGTATCGACGTAGAGGCCAATCCTTATGAGCCACGTGGCACTCTTAGAGGACTCTGACTATATGGATGTTTGGCCAATCCTTAGGTAGACCTCCAAACCGAAAATCAGCCTGATTAGTAATTTCTAGGCGTTGGATTGGAATTGTTTTCATGGGTTGGTTTTAAGTGTGGGAATTTGAGCACGATCGACCATTATTTGAGGTAGAAAGATCCAAAGGTTTGAAATCACTAATCAAGCTGATTTCTGGTTTTTAGGTCCACCTATGGAATGGAAAAACAACCTAGGGTTTCAGCTTTCTAAACTGCGACTTTGCGTTGTTAATTGACTTAATTCGCATTGAACATCGTATTGTTACGTCTCTCTATGATTGGATCGCGGATGGGTTTAATAAAGGGCATCAGGATGAAGTCATCTATTAATCCGGACACATCGTTGTCCGTTGATGTCATTTGCGATACATAAAGTGAATCTCATAATATAATAAGCAAATCATGACCAGTTAACTCCCAAGATATTATAACATCGCCAACTCCTGGGATGGCCCCACATTGGATGGGTTTTATTAATAGTGATTAAAATAAGTGGTGTGAACCAAGGTTTAACAGACTGGGGGTGTTACCGTTTTTTTCCGTTATAACGAAAAAAAACGCTCAGGGGCAAAAACTGAACAAATGGAAAAATAATGGAAATAATGGAAAAAACGGAAATAACAGAAAAAATGGCGCTGAATAAAATTTGAATTTCAAAATTTCAAAAATAAAAAATAACGGAAAAAATGGAATATAATGGAAAGATAACGGCTGTTTTTTTCCACAAAATTTTCAAGAAAATAACAGTCTTTATTTTCGTTATAACGGAAAATAATGGCCGTTATTTTCTGGGCATTTTAACGGTCCATAACGTAACGGGGTAGGTCTGAATCCGTTATAACGGCCATTTTTTAAACCTTGGTGTGAACGACTTATATCTTGGTCGAGTCAAGATCGTCTTAGACCACGACCAAATTAGATTAAAACTTGCATGACCGGCTGTCAGTGACTCACAATATGAGCCACATGACACAATTTTAGTGGACACTGGCCGTACGGATGTTTGTCCAATTCCTATGTAGATCTACAAATTAACCCTATTTCTAAGCGTTAGATTGGAGTAATTTTCATGGGTTGATTTTAACCGTGGGAATTTGAACATTATTTGGGTACAAGATCGAAAGGTTTGAAATCACTAATCCGTCATTGCCTACACGTGCCATGAGGAGGCCACGACACACTTGCTAGTAAACCACAAGCGACTAGTACCTTTGAATCTGATCTTGGCCTTGTTGTTCAAAATTCTTCGATCAAGCATCCAAGAGCTTGTTGATGTAGACAACGAAGAATTAGAGAATAGTAGAAAAAAGAAAGAGCCTTTACCTTTTTCTAATTCCTAATATCTCGATATTAGGGCTCGAAAGTGTGGAACGTCTCCTTTTAATGTGTTTTTATAATCTCTCACAATGTCCAACTAATCAGACATGTTATGTTATCTGGAACCTGATGGTGCTAAAGTATTGCCCATGAAGAGATGATACTTTGTTTTTTGTATTTTTACAAAAAGATACGGCAAACCTAATTTTATCTTGGGGTTATATATACCTCGGTTGATCAGAGACAATTATTCATTTTTTGTGAGTGTTTCTTTTGCCTTAGAGCATAATGGAATCTGTGTGAGTTTGTAGACATACCTTAATTTTTAGGAAACCACGTGGATTTCTGTGTCGTGTTTTTGCATCTTTGTTGTTTATTATTTTTTCTTCCAACGAGGAAGTGAGAGTTGAGAATGCATTTTAATTTGAAATTACACACAAAGTATACCACAGCTAATAAGGTGTCTGGCTTCTTTTCTTTGCGTAACCTAATCAAGTCTAACCTCATTCGAGTTTTTAGGAAACTTCTATATATTGCTTAATCATAATTCTCAAAATTTAAAAAAAATAATTAAAAATACATGTATCAAGCAAGGTTTAAAGGAGTCCATTTTAACGGTTTAACGGACTGGGTGCGTTACCGTTTAAATGGATTGAAACGGTCATGGGCAAAATAGAAAAAATGGCGATGAAATACAAATTTTGAATTTTGAAAATTAATAAAATATAGAATTTAACGGATTTTAACGGAATTAAACGGATTTAACGGCCGGTTTTTTCGCAAAAAAATTCAGAATTAAACAGCTGTTTAAAAGATTTTAACTGCCGTTTAATTCAAAAACGATTTTAGTGAAAATGGGCTTGGGACGTTACCGTTTAACCGGCCATTTTTAGAACAATTGTATCAAGTATCAATAAGCAATTTCTTTTTCTAAAAGAAATCTGAGCTCGGGCATCGGGCCAGAGTTTTGTCCGGATTCGGTCTCACGCTGGGCGCAGGGGTGGAACCTCTGCCCAATTTTTTATTTTTCGGGTCGGGCTGAGCTATCCTCAGGGCCAGGCCAGCCTAGGGCCCGAATGTGCACGCCTACAAACACCCAACCTTCCTTTTACTCTTCCCTCGATATCACTCCACCTCGATCCCGAAGAGTCCATCTCATCGCAATCCAGCTGGGATCGTCTTAACCATGTAAAACTTTGATGACAGCGTAGTGTCATTGAGCTACGTGGCACACTCTTATAGGACACTGATGTATGGATGTTTTTCCAATCCCTAGGCGGACCTACAAACCAAAAAACCACTTCATTAGTGATTCGAACCTTTAGAACTTTGGACCCCAAATAATGGTTAATGCTCAAAGTCCCACGTTTAATATCAACCCATTAAATAATTCCAATCGAACGCCTAGAAATCACTAATCAGGCTGATTTTTGATTTATAGGTCCATATAGAGATTGGCCAAAAATCCATACGGACGGAGTCCTCTGAGAGAGTGTCACGCGGCTCATATTGCGCGCTGTCATCGGCCTCGATGAGAGTATATGTCATAAAGTTTTACTCGTGTCATTGCTGTCATGAGCGTTTTACTCGTCTGGACTCTTGAAGCCTGATCTGAACCCTCTGTTTTGTCCAGAACGCGTATTGACTTACTGTAGTGCTTTTTGTGTGTCGAAGATAAGGGTCAGACTATCGGGTTTTATTTCCTAAATCTAGATAATTATCCATCTAATGACGGACACGTGCCCAGTAGTTGCAGGAATTTGCATTTCAAAGAGTCGACATAAAAAGTAGGTTCAGTACCCTCAATCTCAGCCGAACCAATTTCGTCCAGCTGCGCATTCATGTAATGCCATCTTGTACATCTGATGGTGGGCCACCCAAATGATGCTCCAAATATACACATGGCATGCAAACAAACCTCGGCTGGACTAATTCTTGATCAGCTCAGCAAAGAAGTCGATGTGCAAGCCGCAGAAACAGGAAAAAGTAAATAATATGTTAATTAAAAGTCGGGGCTGTCTTTTCGGGCTGCATCTGTGCAACTACACTAAAGGGGAGTAAAACTTCTATCACACGAAATTGTAAATCACACAATCACAAGCCAATGAGTTCTCGGCACGTACACAAGTGCTTTGCAACGTACCCATTGCTTTTGCTTTTTTAGGTGTACGTGCCGAGAACTCGATCATTGGCTGTGTTTGTGTGATTTGCAATCCCATTGTGACAGAAGTTTTACTCGCTAAAGGGCTGTTTGGTAACATTCCTCAACCTAGACACTTTACCTGATACAAATTTTGAAAACCTTCTGCAGGAGGTGACCATACTTATTAAACTACACGTGTCGGTCATGTCTGTATACACAAACTCTCCCTATTTATATGCTCGACCTCCCAAGGCTCCTACTACTACAAAACTTATCTGAATCTTCTGATCTTATTAATTATCGAAAATCCGAAAAATGGGTGCTTTAGATTACCTCAATAATATTTTTGATTTCTCCCACAGTCACAGGAGGTTTAAGAATCGCCAGCAGTTGCAGGTATAAACCCTAGATTTTTTTTTTCCGTTCTTTTAAATTTTTCATGGATTTTAAGCTGTAAGACTAGTTTACTTTTGTTCTTGATATATGATTTGGTGTCTTGCATGTTGTAATGGCTAAATTGTTTTACAAATATCAGACGGTGGAGATAAAAGTGAAGATGGACTGTGAAGGATGTGAGAGGAAAGTGAGGCGATCCGTGGAAGGGATGGAAGGTATGAAGACTTTACTTTTTTTTTTTCTCTTGCATGGGTCAAATCTTAGAAGTTCACTATAGATCTAGCGGTCATTATTGTTTAAAGGGTGATCTATTCGATGTGATTAAAATGTGAGTATACAATACACAGGGGTGACAAGTGTGGAATTGGTGCCAAAGCAACACAAGCTGACAGTGATTGGGTATGTGGAACCGAACAAGGTGTTGAAAAGGGTGTGTTGGCGTACCGGAAAGAAGGCGGAGCTATGGCCATATGTACCTTATGACGCTGTGGCACACCCATACGCAAAAGGTGTGTATGATAAGAAGGCCCCAGCCGGGTACGTGAGGAATGATTTCCAGGATCCAAAAGGTTCGGAGCTGGGACGTGCTAGCTCCTCGGAAGAGATGTACTCCAATGCCTTTAGCGATGAGAACCCTAATGCGTGTCGGATAATGTGATCTTGTGTATACATTCAACTGTAAAATACTCCTTACAACCTTAGGAGTTCGAACGTGTCGGATCAGTTGCCTGCTTGTATCTGATTTTTCAGGTTGCATGAGTTATATTTTCCCTTGTAAATTTAAGGATTTAAAGTTCCTTCTTTTTCGAGTTTAGACCTCTCTCTCTCTCTCTCTCTCTCTCTGGTATCTGGTAGTTGGAACTTGCTTCTGCTTATATATGGAAATTTTGATTTGTCCGGTCGATCAGTGGCCCTACCTAACGCATTTTCTGGACCCACTCACCGCATGGATGTTTACTCCACCCCTTGATGGATATACACACCAAAAATCAGCTTGATTGATGATTTTTATCATTGGATATAAAAAAACAAAACATGCTTGAATCTGCTAAAATCTAATGACTAGGGATAAACCCATGAGGGTGATTTTGGGTGTGTATATCCAGCTAAGTGGTTGGCTATTGTGTAACCAGTTGACCAATTTATTCACGTGTCATGTTATACAGAGAAGGTGGAAGGATTCATTTCAGCCACTAAGATATTTGACATCTGCCCACCAAATTAGTAAAAGATATTTCTTCTAGGACGAAACGAAAAAAAAAAAAAAAGATATTTTCACATCTTTGGATATTCTTGTGTATTTTCACGACATGGGATATTTTTAAAAGCTAGGGCTGTCAAAGGGCGCGCCCAGGGTAGGTCCTAGCCCGGCCATAGTCCTTAGAGGGCCTGAACCGGCTGGGCCATAACCCAACCCTCAAGGGCCAGGGCCGGTTCAGGGTATGACCAGGATCTAAAAGAAGAGTATTAAAAAATATAAAATTTTTAAATCAAAAAGTTCAAAAATATAAAAATTTTAAATCAAAATGTGAAACTTTAAAATGATAGTTTATTTAAAAAAAATTGCCAAGTGGGAAAATTGCATTTTCCTTTGGAAAAAGTTGTCAATGGTTAGATAGCCATTTTCGAGCATATCCAACAGTTACGCGCTGCCAAGCCAAAATTTGGCTAGAAACGCCTAAATCCGATCTACAGCAGTGTCGCTAATATCCTCACCATTTTGAGGGATTAGCTAAACGAACTCTTCGTCTCACCTATGTTGGCGAAATTCCTCCCTCGCCATAAGCCCCCTCCATTTCAAGTTTTAGTATTTTGCCCTTCGCTATAGTGTTTGTTCTCTGTTGTGTTTTCATCGTTCACAGGTTTTTACCCAAAGTTTAGTAAAGCTTACCTGACCACCAGTAGTCTAGTAGCTGCCAAACCACACACAAGTTAGATGGGTGTCCACTGTACGGTGGCAAGTCGCATCGGCACGAGCCACTCCAAACGGAAGAATTTTAGATGCAGAGGACTTTGGATGCAGTCGATGCAGAGGGGTCTCATGGCCCTTCATGGCTTATTTATTTGAACCCACTAACCGTATGGATGTTTAGCCCACCCCTTGGTGAACATTTGTACAAAAAATCAGCTTGGTTGATAATTTCTAGCCATTGGATTAAGTGCTCAAAAAATATGTAAAAAACATGATTGAATCCAACGTCTACAATCAATCCTAAAAAAGTGCTAAAATTAATGCTATATAAAATCAATGCGACTAATTATTCGTAGATATATCTAACAAGGGGTGGGTTAAACATCCATGCGGTTAGTGGGCCCCAAAAATGAAGTATGTAGAGCCACGAGCCCCCTCTGCATCGACTGCATCCAAAGTCCTCTGCAATTAAAATTTTTCCACTCCAAACTCGTCTCCTCCTCGGGTTAACTGGTAAGTAAAAAAAATAAAAGGTAAGTTTAAATCTCGCCTAACAAAAATCCCTATTCCGTGTTGGAAAAAGATGTAACAAGGGATGCCTGAAACTGTTTCAAATGCGGAAGCATGATTTTTGTTACTCACTACTGTCGTTTGGGCCCACTGACGGCATGGATGTTTATTCCACCCCATGGTGGATATACAGACGAAAAATCACCCTGATTGGTAATCTATAACCATTAGATTTTAACACTTTTTAGTGCCTTTTAAGGCGTTCTTATAGCCGTTGAATGCAACCATTTTCTGAGTACTAATACCAACGGCTAAAAATCATTAAACAAGCTGATATTTGGTAAGAATGTCTATTAAGGGTGGACTAAACATCCATGCGGTCAGTGGGCCTAGATGGCAGCGGTGACTACCAAAAATGCCGCTTCCGCAAATGAAAAGATCTCAGGTATACCTTGTTATATCAGGACCCTTCCTTGTTTAAGAATCCCGCCAACCAAAAATCTTTATCCCGCCAACTAGTGGGTAACAGAGAAAAGCTCATGGGGATGCTCTTCAAAAGATTTCTCCTCGTCTTCTCCCCGTTGTTCCTGCAGAGGTAAGTTAGAAAAAAAAAAGAGTAGAAATTCTGGGGTTCAGTGACTCGGGATCGGGGGACAACTATTTTTGACAAACATTTTGGCAGACCCACGTAGAAGATGAATCAATGGCTGATTTTTGGTGAGGAGAAGAGAGGTATAGACTGGAGAGATTTTCGTTTTGCAGGACACCGGTGATAAAGGGAAGAGATTTACAGCTTACTGAGTAAAACTTCTGCAATAAGCCGATCAAAACGCACAATCCGAGCCACGTGGCACGCTCTAAGTGGAAGCTTACCGTATGGATGTTTGGCCAGTCCCTCAGTGGACCTGCAAACCAAAAATCAGCGTGATAAGTGATTTACAACCTTTGGATCTTTGCATCCAAATAGCGCTCAAATTCCAACGGTGAAAATCAACCCGGGAAAATAATTTCTATCCAACGCTTAGAAACTAATGATTAGGTTTAGTTTTGGGTTGTAGGTCCACCTAATGATTGGCCAAACATCCATACGGTCAGTGTCCACTACGAGTATATCACGTGGTTCGTATAGTGCGTTCCGGTCATAACGCCAGCTGTTTTTTTGTTTTTTTAAACTTCTCTCTTTTGCTTTTCCTTTTTTTTAACTTACCACTTAACGAGAGGAGGGAGTAAAACTTGCCTGACCACCTGTGGTCTACCAGACCACACACAAGCTGCTTGCCGCATGGATTTTATACGGTACCAAAGCACATCGGCACGAGGGACAAACTCACCTCTTCTCCTCTTGTTAACAAAAGGCTAATTTCATATTTTTCTCTGCAAAAGAAATAAAAAATCACATATCACGTTGATTTTGGTCAAACAGGCACAATACAATACGAGCCACGTGGCACAGTCTTTGTGGACGCTGACCGTATGGATGTTTGGCCAGTCCCTCTGTAGACTTCCAAACCACAAATCAGCCTGATAAGTGATTTACAACCTTTGCACCCAAATAACCCTCAATAATGCTCAAATTCATACGGTTAAAATCAACCCATAAAATTAACTTAAATCCAACACTTCGAAATCACTGATGGGCTTTATTTTTGGTTTGTAAGTCCACCTAGTGATTGGCCGAACATCCATACGGTCAGTGTCCACCAAGAGTGGGCCACGTGGCTTGTATTGTGTGTTGTGCCCCAAGTTTTACTCCACCTAGGGATTGGCCAAACCAAGGTTTAAAGGAGACCGTTTTAACTGTATAACGGACTGGGGGCATTACCGTTAAAACGGATTGTAGCGGATAGGCAAAAATGAAAAACAAATGGAAAAAACGAAAAATTGTGCTGAATTTAACATTCAAAATTTGAATTTGTAAAACGAAAAAGGAAACAACGGCGTTTTTTTCCCACAACTTTGCTAAACGTCAAAACGGGTATGATTTTTAATGTACCGGGCTTGAGGTGTTAGCGCTTAAACGACGTTTTTTTAAACCATGGGCCAAACCAAGGTTTAAAAAATGGCCTTTATAATGGATTTGGACCTACCCGTTACGTTACGTACCGTTAAAACGCCCAGAAAATAACAGCCGTTATAACGAAAATGGCGGCCATTATTTTTCGTTATAAAAAAAATGACTGTTATTTTCTGAAAAAAATTGTGAAAAATAACGGCTATTTTTTTCGTTTTACCGTTATTTTCCATTATTTTCTGTTTTTGAAAATTTGATCTTCAAATTTCAAATTTCAAAATTAAAATTTCAGTGCATTTTTTTCCATTTAATTTTTCTTCGTTTTTGCCCTTGGTGTTTTTTTTCTCTCGTTATAACGGGAAAACGGTAACACTCCCAGACCATTATACCGTTATAACGATCCCTTTTAAACCTTGGCCAAACATCTCTAGTCATTGACCAGTAAAAAAAAATGCCACGTGTCTTATAATACCTTATATTTTTTTACTTACTTTTTTCTTTTAAAATACCAAACCTGGGTAGGTTAACCAAGCAAACAAGTTGTGTGTGGTCTGGTAGCTACCAGACCACTGGTGGTCAGGTAAGTTTCCCCAAAGTTCGCCAGAGAAATGGTTACTGGGGACCAGTAACTGGTTAGCGATTATTCTGCACATCCGAAAGCATTTAAGTATTATAAATGTGTGGTCTGGTAGCTACCAGACCACTGGTGGTCAGGTAAGTTTCCCCAAAGTTCGCCAGAGAAATGGTTACTGGAGACCAGTAACTGGTTAGCGATTATTCTGCACATCCGAAAGCATTTAAGTATTATAAAAGAGTCTGATCTATGATCTGTGAGGACATCTTGGTAGTTGATTTGATTTCTGATCTAGATGGCGCGGTGATTCCTCGGTCCGGTTCTGCGATTTGTTGGAGAGCGTGGTCGTTGTCGATTATGTTGTCCCGCTGCCGCAATCCGCTAACCTTTGATGGGAGCTCTCGCTGAGGTTAAAATGGTTTCAAATACTCTGTTTCTTCGGATCTCGTGTCGCTAAAGGAAAAGTGGGTTTTCTCCAAGAGACACTAACTGTGTTTGCTTTCTTTTCACTTTCCGGTGAGGAGAGTTGCAGACAGGTATGATCTTGATGTGTTTTCTTCCTTTTTTCGATTGATTTCGCACCAAATGAAAAATGAAAAATGAAAAATGAAAAATGAAAAATGGGATCTTAATGAGTTATTTCAATCTTTTGATGATCTGGGTAGCAAATGGGTGCTTTTAGAGCTGAAATTGTTATATTTTTATTTCTTTCTCTTTTTGGTGGATACATTTGTGATCTTTGTAGGTTTTGTTTTGTTGCAGGTTTTCTGAGTGGATTCGCTCCGTTATAAGAGTTTCTTTGATAGAAATTAAAATAGTTGTGTTGTTTTCTCATTTACGGTGCTTGGAATTGTAGAAAGGAATGATCATGATGGTTTTTTTTTTCCTTAGATTTTCATATTCAATTCAACAGAATGTAGTTATTTTATTGCAATTAATTTTTTTAATTCTTGGTTTTTCAGGCTGTGAAAAGGTGTGATTATAATGAAGGGTCGTGGTGGAACAAGGTATACCTGAGATCTTTTCATTTGTGGAAGCGGCATTTTTGGTAGTCGCCGCTGCCATCTGGGCCCACTGACCGATGTTTAGCCCACCCTCAGAGTGTCTGTGCAATCAAACACGGCCTAAGAGTATGGGTGTTATTGTTTTTGTTTACTAACTGCCATTTTTTAGACCATGGTCCCAAGCCAACTCCCGACCATCTTTCCCTAAGATCAGTTGAAAATATCGACTAATGTCAAAACCATCGAATGACTTTCTGCCATGTGTTCAGGATAAACTTTCGCTGGGTTGCCACACATCTAGAGAATAAAAGATCGAACGGTAATGACTAAGGACTATAATCTTCGTTGTGGACCTCAGATCTACTCTAAGACAGTCTTTTGCTGGTAAGAGGTAGAAAATGAAGAGTGGCGCATGTGTAGGGTATCGGGATCACTCATTTGCTGAGCTCGCTTAAAGAGATTTCCTAATTCAAAGATCAAAATGAAATGTCAAGAGGATTTTGTTCAAAGGTGGGCAAGGCGGCAAGCAACTATGAAAGTGGGGCAGGGACATGCTGATGTAGCAGATCCAAATACATATAATACCCCCCCTGATATAACGGACTGGGGGCGTTACCTTTTTCCATTATAATGGATTGTAACGAGCGGGTATAAACGCAAGAAACTGGGAAAATGAAGGAAACTACGGCGCAAAAAATTCAAAATTGAATATCAAATTTTCAATAAATTTTTTAAGGAAAAATGACCAAAATTAACATAAATAATGGGCTTTTTATCAAAAAAATTCAAAAAATAAATGTCAATATTTTCTTAATAAAGGTCATGATTTCAGTAAAATAGCCGGAATAAAACATTAAATGGTTCTAGCCATCCTTCCCTCCCAATGGAATGGATCAATTAAATTAAGGGTCAGGCTCAACGAACGCACAATTTTGGTGTACCCACATGGAAGATAAATCAATGGCTGGTTTTTGGTGAGGATGATCTCCTTACCATATAGATCACCTCTACAAAAAATCAGCCCATTCTGAAATTTCTAAAACCATCAAATGTGGGTATCAAGTTAACTGTAGAAAATGGACGGTCCATAATTCTTCAACTTGTAAACCATGCTATGAATATCAGATTGATTTGAATTTTTGTGAGGGTGATCTCACAATAGAGGCCATCCTCATCAAAAATCATTCCATTCCAAAACTTCTAATTTATACATTGGCCCCGACGATATTTTTGTGTGAAATTGTGTGTGAATGTTTCTGGGGCTACACCATTGTTTTACCTCAAATTTTAAAATTTAGTGGTGGAACCCACATAGAGATGATGGTGGACAATCCAACCATACATTGAATAGTCATTGACATGATGATTATATAAAAATTGACATAAAGTTATGTTTTAATTGCAGATGTGAATTTTTCAATTAAAGTTAAATTTTTCATGAAGGGTCACCACAATATGGACAAATGATAATGGGATTGGATTTTCCAACATCATCTCTATTTGGGCCCCACAGCCGAAAATGCTTCCGAATTTTCTCCTCTCAAATTATGTGGGTCCCAATTCATGTTGTAGCCATAATTGCGCGATCACTTAACGCGTCAGCTAAAAAATTTCCTTTTTGCCTTGTTTTTAGTCATCCCCATTATTGATTTATAGGCGTTGGATTTCAATTATTTTCATGGGTTAATTTAAACCTTGGGAATTTGTGCATTATTGACCATTACTTGAGCTACAAAGATTGAAAGGTTTGAAATCACTAATAGAGCTGATTTTTGGTTTATAGATCCACCTAGGGAGAGTCCTCTAAGAGTGTGCCACATGGCTCATATTGAGCCATGTCATCAAAGTTTTATTAAGCCGTAGAGGTAGAAAATGATAAGTAGCGTGGATGGGTGTGATGAGTGATGGGTTTACCGAGCGAAAACACGGGTGTCAATATCTAGTCCCTAATATAAATCTCCGACTTGTTTACTGAGGAGTCTAGGGTTGGGACCTGCCTTGCACGCGCGAGGATGATTGTTGGGGCCTCGGTTAATGTTGCATGCAGGCTGAAGTTTTGACTTTAATAATGAGTGGAACCTTGATAACTTACGTCCCTCTTCATCGTTGATAATAGACCATAGTACGAGCAACGTGGCACACTCTCAGAGACCACTGACTATGGATGTTTGGCCATTCTTAGGTGGAGTAACATACCAAAATTCAACCTAATTAATAATTTTTATCCGTTGGATTAAAGTCATTTCTATATATATTTTTAACCATACGTGGATTTTGAGCATTACTTGGGGGTACTCATATCCAAAGATTATAAACCACTAATCAGGCTGATTGGTATGTAGGTCTATTTAGGGATGGGCCAAACATTTATCCGGTCAGTAGTCTCTAATAGTGTGCCTCATGGATCACATTGTCATCTGCTCTTCTAGGTGAGCGTCCTATGAATGACGAGTGAAGGTCGTGCCCAACGTTTTGGCTTTAAGGTAGAGTAATATATGATGTAAGTATAAGCAAAATTTTCTTATAAGTAATGGTCCGCCACTGTATATCTCGTCCAAGCAGAGTACAATTGATGTAGGACGACAACGCCAATCTTACAATTCACAACGGTAATTATCTTTTTTAGTCTGTCATATCGGTAAAGTTAACAAACCGTTATAACATTATAATGGGTCATCTAAAACCTTGCCTTCAAGCATGGTTTGAAAAACATCGTAAGCGCAACAACTTTGTTGAGTTATTTGGAAAATAACGTCCCCAACTGAAAAACAGGCTTCGCATTATGATAGAAATAGCGGGTGCTATTTTCCCTTATTTTAACACTATTGCGGTTATTTAGAGGAAAAAAAATAAATAATAAAATAATAATATTTTGATCATTTTTTGACTCAGATATGATCGATGCGACAGGTCACAACGTCACGTGTCTGTTATATTACAGACCATTTAAAACCTAGTAAAACTTTGATGACAGCGGTATTGACGTTGAGGCCAATCCTTATGAGCCACGTGGCACACTCTTAGAGGACTCTTACCGTATGGATGTTTGGCCAATCCTTAGGTAGACCTCCAAACCAAAAATCAGCCTGGTTAGTAATTTCTAGGTGTTGGATTGGAATTGTTTTCATGGGTTGGTTTTAAGCGTGGGAATTTGAGCACGCTTGACATTTATTTGAGGTACAAAGATCCAAAGGTTTGAAATCACTATTCTGGTTTTTAGGTCCACCTATGGAATGGAAAAACAACCCTATGGAAAAACACCTAGGGTTTGAGCTTTCGAAACTACCACGTTTGCGTTGTTAATTGACTTAATTCATAGAACATCTAATTGTTACGTCTCTCTATGATTGGATCACGGATGGGTTTAATAAAGGGCATCAGGATGAAGTCAATCTGGACACATCATTGTCCGTTGATGTCATTTGTGATACATAGAGCAAATCTCATATTATAATAAGCAAATCATGACCATTTAACTCCCATGATATTATAAAAATACCCAACTCCTGGGATGGACCTCCATTGGCTGGGTTTTATTAATGGTGATTAAAATAAGTGGTGCGACTTACATCTTGGTCGGGTCAAGATTGTCTTAGACCACCGGCCTAATTAGAGTAAAACTTGAATGACCGGCGGTTAGTGTGTCGGTCACAAAATGATCCACGTGGCACAATTTTAGTAGACATTGGCAGGACGGATGTTTGGCCAATCCCTAGATGGACCTACAAATTAACCCAATTTCTAAGTGTTAGATTGGAGTAATTTTCTTGGGTTGATTTTAACTGTTGGAAGTTGAACATTATTTGGGTACAAGATCGAAAGGTTTGAAATCACTAATCCGCCACTGCCTACACGTGCCACGAGGAGGGCATGGCACACTTGCTACTAAACCACAAGTGACTAGTAACCTTGAAGTGGCAATAAAAATTTCGAATATCCAATTTAGATGATTTTTTTATATTTGAATACTTTTAAGATACGGAATTGGATATTGATATATTTGCTTCGATAATATCTGATTCGATATATTAGATAAGGGTCAGGATCTGCGGACTTAAATTTTAATTGAAAATCTCGTCTGTGGATCCTGAGAATCTAACAGTGGTTGACCGTTAAATCAGCCCATTCTGAAATTTCTAAAACCATCAAATGTGGGTATCAAGTTAACTGTAGAAAATGGACGGTCCATAATTCTTCAACTTGTAAACCATGCTATGAATATCATAATGATTTGAATTATTGTGAGGGTGATCTCCTCACAATAGAGACCATCCTCACCAAAAATCATTCCATTCCAAAACTTCTAATTTATACATTGGCCCCGACGATATTTTTGTGTGAAATTGTGTGTGAATGTGTCTAGGGCTACACCATTGTTTTACTTCAAATTTTAAAATTTAGTGGTGGAATCCCCATAGAGATCATGATGGACAATCCAACCATACATTGAATAGTCATTGACATGATGATTATATAAAAATTGACATTAAGTTATGTTTTAATTGGAGATGTGAATTTTTCAAATTAAAGTTAAAATTACAGTATGGACAAATGATAATGGGATTGGATTTTCCAACATCATCTCTATTTGGGCCCCACAGCCAGAAATGCTTCCGAATTTTCTCCTCTCTAATTATGTGGGTCCCAATTCATGTTGTAGCCGTAATTGCGCGATCGCTTTTTGTCGGCTTAAATTTTTCCTTTTTGCCTTGTTTTTAGTCAGCCCGGTTATTGACGTATAGGCGTTGGATTTCAATTATTTTCTTGGTTAATTTAAACCGTGGGAATTTGAGCATTATTGACCATTATTTGTGCTAGAAAGATCGAGAGGTTTTAAATCACTAATAGAGCTGATTTTTGGTTTATAGGTCCACCAAGGGAGAGTCCTCTAAGAGTGTGCCACATGGCTCATAATGAGCCCTGTCATGAAGTTTTACTCAGCTGTAGAGGTAGAAAATGATGAGTAGCGTGGATGGGTGTGATGAGTGATAGGTTTACTGAGTGAAAATGCGGGTGCCAATATCCTGTCCCCAAAATAAGTCGGACTTATTTACTAAGGAGTTTAGGGGTGGGACCTGCCTTGCACGCGCGAGGATGAGGGTAGGGGCCTCGGTTAATGTTGCGTGCAGGCTTAAGTTTTGACTTTAATAATGAGTGGAACCTTGATAACTTACGTCCCTCTTCATCGTTGATAATAGACCATAGTATGAGCAACGTGGCACACTCTCAAAGACCACTGACTATGGATGTTTGGCCATTCTTAGGTGGAGTTACACACCTAAACTCAACCTAATTAATATTTTTTATCCGTTGGATTAAAGTCTTTTCTATATATATTTTTAACCATACGTGGATTTTGAGCATTATTTGGGGGTACTCATATCCAGAGATTATAAACCACTAATCAGGCTGATTTGTATGTAGGTCTATTTAGGGATGGGCCAAACATCCATTCGGTCAGTAGTCTCTAATAGTGTGCCACATGGATCATTGTCATCATCAAAGTTCTGCTCTTCTAGGTGAGTGTCCTATGAACGACGAGTGAAGGTTGTGCCCAATGTTTTGGCTTTAAAGTAGTAATATATGATGTAAGTATAAGCAAAATTTTCTTAGAAGTAATGGGCCGCCATTGTATATCTCGTCCAAGTAGAGTATAATCGATGTAGGACGACAACGCCAATCTTACAATTCACAACGGTAGTTATCTTTTTTAGTCTGTCATATCGGTAATGTTAACAAACCGTTATAACATTATAATGGGTCATCTAAAACCTTGCTTTCAAGCATGGTTTGAAAAACATCGTAAGCGAAACGACTTGACTGAAAAACAGGTTTCGCGTTATAATAGAAACTAGTAAATGGCCCGTGCCCACGGCACTCTCCGACAAAAGTGTTTGTAAAAATTGGGTACCTTCGACACTCAAACGGTATAACGGATTGGGGCGTTACCATTTTTTCCATTATAACGGCTGTTATAATGGATTGTAACGCATAGAGGGAGAAATGGGAAAATAACATAAATAACAAAAAATAATGGTGTTGAAATTCAAATTTTGAATAAATTGAGGTCAAATGAGGCGGATTGAGTGGCTAATATCTAACCGTCCACATTAGATCGATGGATTTGATCTCAACCACTCTTTATCTAATTGTCCACATTAGATGGATGGATAAGATAAGAGAATACAACTGAGTTGTCTTGTTATATGTGGGTGGCCTGTGCTCGCGGTACTTTCCGACAAAGTGTTTGTCAAAATCAGGGGGGAGTTAATCTCAGCCATCAATATGAAGCATAGTAGATCTCAAGCACTCATTATTGAAGCCATATAAGATAAGAGGGGTATAAGACAACCACTATCACTTGTTATATAGATAGTGGGTGGCCAGTGCCCACAGCACTCTCCAACAAAGCGTTTGTCAAAATTGGGTGTGAATGGCTGAGATCCACCATCTATTTGGGGGATAAGATCTCAGCCCTTCTTTGTCTAAATAGATAAGATGGGGTATAAGAGGGGGAGACAACTTCCCTGTTTTGTTATATAGATAGCGGGTGCTATTTTCTCTTATTTTAACACTATTGTGGTTATTTAGAAGAAGAAAAAAATAGAAATAATAAAATAATAATATTTTGATCATTTTTTTACTCGAATATGATCAATGCCACAGGTTACAGACCATTTAAAACCTAGTAAAACTTTGATTACAGCGGTATCGACGTAGAGGCCAATCCTTATGAGCCACGTGGCACTCTTAGAGGACTCTGACTATATGGATGTTTGGCCAATCCTTAGGTAGACCTCCAAACCGAAAATCAGCCTGATTAGTAATTTCTAGGCGTTGGATTGGAATTGTTTTCATGGGTTGGTTTTAAGTGTGGGAATTTGAGCACGATCGACCATTATTTGAGGTAGAAAGATCCAAAGGTTTGAAATCACTAATCAAGCTGATTTCTGGTTTTTAGGTCCACCTATGGAATGGAAAAACAACCTAGGGTTTGAGCTTTCGAAACTGCGCGCGACTTTTGCGTTGTTAATTGACTTAATTCATATAAGATCTAATTGTTACGTCTCTCTATGATTGGATTGCGGATGGGTTTAATAAAGGGCATCAGGATGAAGTCATCTATTAATCCGGACACATCGTTGTCCGTTGATGTCATTTGCGATACATAGAGCGAATCTCATATTATAATAAGCAAATCATGACCATTTAACTCCCAAGATATTATAAAAATAGCCAACTCCTGGGATCACCCTACATTGGATGGGTTTTATTAATGGTGATTAAAATAAGTGGTGCGAACGACTTATATCTTGGTTGGGTCAAGATGGTCTTAGACCACCGACCTAATTAGAGTAAAACTTGAATGACCGGCGGGTAGTGTGTCGCTCACAAAATGATCCACGTGGCATATTTTTAGTGGACACTGGCTGTACGGATGTTTGGCCAATCCTTAGATGGACCTACAAATTAACCCTATTTCTAAGTGTAAGATTGGAGTAATTTTCATGGGTTGATTTTACAGATCGGAAGTTTCAACATTATTTGGGTACAAGATCGAAAGGTTTGAAATCACTAATCCGCCACTGCCTACACGTGCCACGAGGAGGGCACGGCACACTTGCTACTAAACCACAAGCGACTAGTAACCTTGAAGTGGCAATAAAATTTCGAATATCCAATTTAGATGATTTTTTTATATTTGAATACTTTTAAGATACAGAATTGGATATTGATATATTTGCTTCGATAATATCTGATAAGGGTCAGGATCTGAGGACTTAAATTTTAATCGAAAATCTCGTCTGTGGATCCCGAGAATCTAACGGTGGTTGATCGTTAAATTTATTTAAGTAATTGTTTATTCAATATCCTTCTAATTTTTTTATTTAATAATTTTTAATCTTTTTATCATTTTAAGGAAATATCTAAATATGCATGAACTAGAGTGGAACAATTTATGCAATCATAAGATTGATCCTTATACAATAACATTGTTTTGATCAATTAAAGAATAAATCTCATATATTACCAATTTGATCTTGGCCTTGTCGTACAAAATTCTTTGATCAAGCATCCAAGAGCTTGTTGATGTAGATCATGGTTTTAAAAACGGCCGTTTAATTCTTTGATCAAGCATCCAAGAGCTTGTTGATGTAGATCGTGGTTTTAAAAATGGCCGTTTAAATGGTTTTAACGGCTGTTTAAGCGGTAACGCCCCAACCCGTTTCCGTTAAAACTGTTTAAACGCGTTTTATCGGTTTTGATAAAAAGGCCATTTTTTTGTTTTAATGGCCGTTAAAATCGTTTAAATGGCCGTTAAAATCGTTTAAACAGCCGTTTAATTCTGTGTGAAAAAAAAAAACGGCTGTTAAATCCATTTAATTCCGTTAAAATCCGTTTAATTTCCTTTAAATTCTGTTTTTTTTTTATAATTTTCAAATTTCAAAATTTGAATTTCAGCACCATTTTTTCCGTTAAAATCGTTAAAACCCATTAAATTCCATTTTTTCCCAATTTTTTCCATTTTTACCCTTGGCCGTTTCAATCCGTTTTAACGGCCGTTTAGACGGTTTAAATGGTAATGCCCCTAGTCTGTTTAGCCATTAAAACGGCCTCCTTTAAACCTTGATGTAGATAACAAAGAATTGGAGAATAGTAGAAAGAAGAAAGAGCCTTCACATTTTTCTAAATCCTACTTTCTTAATATTAGGGCTCAAAAGTGTGGAACGTCTTCTTTTAATGTGTTTTTATAATCTCTCGCAAAGTCCAACTAATCAGAAGTGTTATGTTATCTGGAGCCTGATGGTGCTAGCAGCTAGAGTACTGCACATGAAGAGATGATACCTCATTTTTGTATTTTTACATTAAGATATGGTAACCCTAGTTTTGTCTTGGGGTTGTATATACCTCGGTTGATCAAAGACGATTATTTATTCTAGGGTCAAGCTTCGTTGACAGATAAAATGACAGGGACACAATATAAGCCACATGGCACACTGTTACAAGACTTTGACCATATGGATGTTTGTCCTATCCAATGGTGGACCTACAAACCAAAACTCAGCCCGATTAGTGATTTATAGGCTTTGGATTGGACTTATTTTCATGGGCTGATCTCAACTATGAGAATTTGAGCAGTATTTGAGGTACAAAGCCTACAAATCACTAATTAGGCTGATTTTTGGTTTGTAGGTCCACCATGGGATAGGACAAGCATCCGTACGGTCAGAGCCCTATAACAATCTGCCACCTGGCTTATATTCTGTCCCTGTCATTTTACATGTCATTTTATATATGTCAATGGAGCCCGACCCTTTATTCTATAGTGAGTGTTACTTTTGCCTTAGAGGCTTAGAGCATAATGGAATCTGTATGAATCCGTAGACGTAATCTAATTTTGAGAAAACCCCGTGAATCTTTGTGTCGTGTTTTTGCATCATTATTGTTTATTGTTCTTTCTTTTAACGAGGAAGTGAGAGTTGGGAATGCACTTTAATTAGAAATTACACACAAAGTATACCACACATAAGGTGTTTGGCTTCTTTTCTTTGCGTAACCTAATCAAGTCTAACCTCATTCGAGTTTTTAGGAAACTTTTATATATTGCTTAATCATAGTTCTTAAAATTAAAAAATACATGTATCAACTATCAAGTATCAACAAGCAATTTCTTTTTCTAAAAGAATCCGAGCTCGGGCATCGGGCCTAAGTTTTGTCCGGATTCGGTTTCAAGGCGCAAGGGTGGTACCTTGGCCCAATTTTTTATTTTTCGGGTCGGGTTGAGCTATCCTCGAGGCCAGGCCAGGGCCCGAATGTACATGCCTACAAACACCCAGCCTTCCTTTTACTCTTCCTACGATGCCACTCTACCTCGATCTCGAAGAGTATCTCATCGCAATCCACTTGGGGATCGTCTGAACCAAGTAAAACTTTGATGACAGCGTACTGTCATCGAGGCCAATGACAGCGCACAATATGAGTCACGTGGCACACTCTTATAGGACATTGACTGTATGGATGTTTTCCAATCCCTAGGTGGATCTACAGACCAAAAAATCACTTGATTAGTGATTTCAAACCTTTGGACCTTTGTACCTCAAATAATGGTCAATAATGCTCAAAGTCCTACGATAAATATCAACCCATTAAATAATTCCAATTCAATGCTTAGAAATCACTAATCATGCTGATTTTTGGTTTATAGGTCCACTAGGGGAATGCCACGTGCGATGTATGTACACCTTACACGTGGCACACTCTTAGAGATCACTCACCATACATCGATATTTGGCACATCCTTAATGGAACTACAATAAAAAAATCAACATATCGATGATTTTTAAAGATTTGATTGGAGTCACTTTCACGGATTGATTTTTAGCCGTAGATTTTGAGCATTATATAAGTATTCAGATCCAAAGGTTTATGATCACCAAACAGACTTATATAGGTTTACTTAGGGATGGGGCAAACATTCATGCCGCCAGTGGTCCCTAAGAGTGTGCCACGTGGCATATAAGATTGTCCCTCATCATCATCGATGAGGGATGTGGGCGTACTTGACATCTTGTAATGTGAATGACATGTCTTTGCTTTATAAGAGAGGCATTTAATGAAGGGAAGATTTTACCATTAAAATTAGAGAGGGATTTAACTATGTCACATGGATAGGTGGCATACGTGACGGTCAATGAAGGTAAATGTTTGTTGAAGCCCTTGTATGGGGGCATGCCCAACTTAAGTTGTTGCTTTAAAGTAGTATAGATAGATAGATAGATATAGAGAATGGCCAAAAATCTATAATAGAGTCCTTTAAGAGGGTGTCAGCGGGGCTCATATTGTGCGCTGTCATCGGCCTTGATGACAGTACGTGTCATCAAAGTTTTACTCGTTTCATAGCTGTCATCATTGTTTTACTCCTCTCGACTCTGAAGTCTGATCTGAAACCTCTGTTTTGTCCTGAACGCGTATTGACTGTACTGTAGTGCTTTTTGTTTGTCGAAGATAAGGGCTAGACTAACGGGTTTTATTTCCTAAATCCAGATAATTATCCATCTAATGGCGGACACGTGCCAAGTAGTTTCGGGAATTTGCATTCCAACGAGTCGACATAAAAACTAAAAGGTCGGTTCAATATCGTCAATCTCAGCCGAACCAATTTAGTCCAGCTGCGCATTCACGTAATGCCACCTTGTACATCTGATGGTGGGCCACCCGAAAGATACTCCAAATGTACACATGGCATGCAAAGAAACCTCGGCTGGACTAATTCTTGACCAGCTCAGCAAATGAGAGTTGTATTCTAGAAGTTGCAGTGCAAGCCGCAAAACAAGAAAAAGTAAATAATATGTTAATTAAAGTCGGGGCTGTCTTTTCGGGGTTGCATCTGTGCAACTACACTAAGGGGCTGAATGGTAACTTTCCTCAAACTAGACACTTTACCTGATTCAAAGTTTAAAAACCTTCTACAGGAGGTGACCATACTTATGAAACTACACGTGTCGGTCATGTCTGTATACAAACAAACTCTCCCTATTTATATGCTCGACCCCCCAAGGTTCCAACTACTACAAAACTTATCTGAATCTTCTGATCTTATTAATTATCGAAAATCTGAAAAATGGGTGCTTTAGATTACCTCAATCATATTTTTGATTTCTCCCACAGTCACAGGAGGTTTAAGAATCGCCAGCAGTTGCAGGTATAAACCCTAGATTTTTTTTTTTCCATTCTTTTGAATTTTTCATGGATTTTAAGCTGTAAGACTTGTTTACTTTTGTTCTTGATATATGATTTGGTGTCTCGCATGTTGTAATGGCTAAATTGTTTTACAAATATCAGACGGTGGAGATAAAAGTGAAGATGGACTGTGAAGGATGTGAGAGGAAAGTGAGGCGATCCGTGGAAGGGATGAAAGGTAAGAAGGCTTTCATGTTTATTTTTTTTGTTCTTGCATGGGTCAAATCGTAGGAGTTCACTAGATCAAGCGGTCATTATTGTTTGAAGGGTTATCTATTCGTTGTGATTAAAATGTGAGCATACAATACACAGGGGTGACAAGTGTGGAATTGGTGCCAAAGCAACACAAGCTGACAGTGATTGGGTATGTGGAACCGAACAAGGTGTTGAAAAGGGTGTGTTGGCGTACCGGGAAGAAGGCGGAGCTATGGCCATATGTACCTTATGACGCTGTGGCACACCCATACGCAAAAGGTGTGTATGATAAGAAGGCCCCAGCTGGGTACGTGAGGAATGATTTCCAGGATCCAAAAGGTTCGAAGCTGGGTCGTGCTAGCTCCTCGGAAGAGAGGTACTCCAATGCCTTTAGCGATGAGAACCCTAATGCGTGTCGGATCATGTGATCATGTATATACGTTCAACTGTAAAATACTCCTTACAACCTTAGGAGTTCGAACATGTCGGATCAGTTGCCTGCGTGTATCTGTTTTTTAACGATTTTAAGTTCCTTCTTTTTCGAGTTTAGACCTCTCTCTCTCTCTCTGGTATCTGGTAGTTGGAACTTGCTTCTGCTTATTTATGGAAATTTTGATTTGTCCGGTCGATCAGTGGCCCTACCTAACGCATTTTCTGGACCCACTCACCGCATGGATGTTTACTCCACCCCTTGATGGATATACACACCAAAAATCAGCTTGATCGATAATTTCTATCATTGGATATAAAAAATTAAAACATGCTTATCTGCTAAAATCTAATGACTAGGGATAAAACCCATAAGGATGATTTTGGGTGTGTATTCCAGCTAAGTGGTTGGCTATTGTGTAACCAGTTGACCCATTTATTCACGTGTCATGTTATACAGAGACGGTGGAAGGATTCATTTCAGCCACTAAGATATTTGACATCATCTGCCCACCAAAATAGTGAAAGATATTTCTTCTGGGAGACGACACGGAAAAAAAAAAGATATTTTCACATCTTTGGATATTCTTGTGTAATTTCACAACATAGGATATTTTTAAAGGCTGCGGCTGTCAAAGGGCGCGTCCAGGGCAGGGCCTAGCCCGGCCCTAGTCCTTAGAGGGCATGAACCGGCTAGGCCCTAACCCTACTCTCAAGGGTTAGGGCCGGTTCAGGGTATATGACCAGGACCTAAAAGAAGAGTATTAAAAAATATAAAATTTTTAAATCAAAAAGTGAAATTTTAAAATGATAAAACATTATAATTTTTTTTAAAATAAACTAAGTAAAAAAATATTTTTTAAAATAACAGGCCATTATAAGGCTAAGCTTTCTTGGATTTAAGCATATTGTTTTTGAAATAAAGTAAGGGGGGCGCGTTTGATTGCCAAGTGGAAAAATTGCGTTTGATTGCCAAGTGAAAAATTGCATCCAAGTGGAAAAATTGCATTTTCCTTCGGAAAAAGTTGTCCATTGTTAGATAAGCCATTTTAAATCTATATAATTTACCCTACCAAGTCATTTAAATCTAGATAATTTTTCCTACTAAGCCCAGAATTCATTCCCCATCGAGATAGGTGAGAATTCATTTCCACTTGAAAATAAGCCTTTATTTTCTCGTATTATTGAAATATGTGTTCTCAGTTGCAATCAATCAGTGATTTAAGGCATTTTAAGGCATTTCCCAGATGTATTTTTTTGGAAAAAGTTTTTGGATTGAGAAAAAGTTTCTGTGCAATCCAACACGGCGTAAAAGGATGGTTGTTATTGTTTTTGTTTATTAAGTGCCATTTTTTAAACCATGGTCCCAAGCCAACTCCTGACCATCCTTCCCTAAGATTAGGGGTGTCAACAGGTCGGTTCTGGTTCCCTAAGATTAGGGGTGTCAACAGGTCAGTTCTGGTTTAGTTCTTAAGGTAACTAGAATTGGAACAATCGGTTCTGGTTCTTATCAGTTCGGTTCCTTAACGGTTGTTCTCAAAGTGATGGATCCGGAACCGGAACCGATTATGTATTTCGGTTGGTTCCGGTTCTGGGTATAATGAGCCAAATCTTGAGAATATGAAAATTTTTACACTATATTTATACATTGGTACAGGTTCTTATCTTATCGGTTCCGATTCTATATTAAACTACACGGAACTGGAACCTTTATTTTCAGTTCGGTTTCGATTCCGGTTCCTTTTTAATTGGTTCTCAAAAATGTGGAACTTCTGGTTTGGTTAAACGGGTAAAATTGACACCCCTACCTAAGATCAGTTGAAAATATTGACTAATGTCAAATCCATTGAATTACTTTCTGCCATGTGTTCAAGATAAACTTTCGCGGGGTTGCCACCCATCCAGAGAAGAAAAGATGGAACGGTAATGACTTAAGGACTATAACCTTCGTTGTGGACCTCAGATCTACTCTAAGACAGTCTTTTGCTGGTAAGAGGTAGAAAATCTATCGGGATCACTCATTTGCTGAGCTCGCTTAAATTGATTTCCTAATTCAAAGATCAAAATGAAATGTCAAGTAAAAAAACCTCCTTATCACAAATAGTGGCGGAGTCAGGATTTTGTTCAAGGGTGGGCAAGGCGTCAAGCAACTATCAAATTGGAGCAGGGATAGGTTGCAGCAGGCGTCCAAGACCCTTAGAGGGAAGGTCGCAGGCTAGATTTGGGAGAGGGTAGTCATTCTCCCTTCAGCTATAGGTCGAAAATATATTTTTAGAAGTGTAATGTAACAAGGTAGACCTGACGTCAAAGGCGTTAGATATAGCAATTTTTGTTATTCACTGCTGCCATATGGGCCCATTGACCGCATGGATGTTTAGCGGCTTTAGCCCACCCTTTGGTAGACATTCACACTAAAAATCAGTATTGTTTTGATGCGTTTTAGCTGTTGGATTTAATACACAAAAAAATTGTTGAATCCAACGGTTAGAATCATGCCTTAAGAAGTACTGAAATCTAATAGCTAGAGATTGCCAATCAGGGTGATTTTTTTTGGTGGGTATATCCACCAAGGGAAGAGATGGGCTAAACATTAAAGCCGGTCAATGGGCTTATAGGACAACGGTATGAGAGATCAGACTTTTTATCCTCTTTTTATCTTCCATGAATGAACTAATATTGTATCTTGTTGATTTCCTTGGTGATTTATATATGCATAAGTCAATCCATAGCCGGTCCAACAAGAGTCCACTTCAGAGGGTGTACAGAGAACAGTGTTGCCCAATCAATCCAGGATCAATGAAAAAAGATACAAATATAATTGAAAAAAGACCGCGCTAAAAATCATCAAACAAGCTGATTTTTGGTATGAATGTCTACCAAGGGATGTGCTAAACATCCATGTGGTTAGTACCACTTAAAGAACACTGCTGTATGGGTGTTTGGTCCATCTCTAGGTGAACCTGCATACAAAATTCAGCACGATTAGTGATTTTAGAAAAAACCTTTGCATGTAGGTCTACCTAGGTATGGGCCTAACATCTATACGGTCAGTGATATCTAAGAATATGCCACATGTAAGGTGCATGTTCCACGCAAATGTCGGTCCCTAGTAAATGTCATGGAACTCTTTCTGTATCAACAGTTCCTCTGCATTCTGTTGATCACCAGACAGGGCAACCATATTTAGCAAGTTAATAGATCCTTCCAAAAGAATTGTCAAGAAAACTAGGTTTTTGGAGGAGTTTCCATTACTGCCAAAAAACCGGATAAGTGTCCAAGAAATGATTCACTAATTCAACAGCTAGGTCAAATTGAGCAAATTTTGTTCACTAATTCACCAAGGCCCTGTTTGATTGCATGAAAAAATTTCTTGAGAAAATACATCTGGGATATGCCTTAAATAGCTGATTGATTGCAACTGAGAACACATATTTCAATCATGTGAGAAAATAAAGACCTATTTTCAGGTGGAAATGAATTCTCACCTATATGGATGGGAAATGAATTCCAGGCTTAGTAGGGTAAATTAACCAGATTTAAGTGGGTTGTTAGGGAAAATTATACAGATTTATAATGGCTATCTAACAATGGACAGTCGTGTTTTCCTAAGGAAAATGCAATTTTCTCACTTGGTAATCAAACACGGCCAAAAACTGTTTTCAAATTGGACTTGTACCCGGAATAGAGACAATGGCACTAGTAAGACAAAGCAAGACGATGAAATTGAACCTTGCCCCAGCATCCCACAAAAATAAATCTACTCCCATGAGTGGCTGTGGCTGTCTCACCCGACACCTCTTTTGTCCATGTCCTATGCAAAGCTCATTCTACCAAAACAGAGGAAGGAGTTCATCCTCATCTCTATGTTCACCAACACCTATTGCATCTCCAAGAACAGATCTGCCTACACCAGCAGCAGCATCAGTTACAGATAGACATTTGGCTTAGACTCGGGAGGACAAAGCAGACTGAAGATAACAAAGGAACTAGTGCCCGTCCAGAGGACCAATTTTGTAACTTACCCTTAACAACGGTCCCTTTGTTTTTTTCTTGTCAGATATTATGACTTAACATTTGCGAACGAGGCATTTGGTTGCAATGATAAATCTAAACGAGTGGACCTACACAATGCACAATCCCTATGAGCAAACAATGAAATTACTCTTCATTCCAGTTAAATGGAGTTGCAGCTACAACCAAACAAAAGCACCTCCACCTCCACCTCCACCTCCACCCCCACCCCCAACCACATACCATACACAACTGCACATGGGCGAACGCACAAGACAGATACAACGGGTTCCTGGTTGCAAATTGAAACAACCCACATTTATTTTTCCATAAAAAGACATGAATTGCTAAATTATAACCTTAAAAAGAATTACATTATCAAAAGAATTTTTTGAAAAGTACTGTAGCAATAAAAATAACTTGAAAACAATGTGGAAAAAGTTTAAAAAAAAAGTCATTTTGCATTTTCTATTGTTTTCTTATATTATATATGCAACGGATATATGTTATTAGCAACTTAGCTTTCACCGGTTAATTTTGTCCTTCAAAATCTTATAATGGAAAATAATATCCATTTCAAAGCCTATGGATTCACCACAAAGGCTACAGATCCCAACTTCAAGTTCAAGAATTGGGTAACTTCCTGGGGCCCTCCACCCACCCCTCAAGAGATGGAAAAAGTTACATTTGCTCATTCGATGCATTATAGCCCTTTATGGATTCCTCAGCTAATGTTGTATTGTACCTGGTGTTTCCTTGCTCTCTTCATTGTTGCTTCGATAATGACGGGAGACCACATAATCTCATCACCAATCAAACCAGCCAGTATCGTGATCTGCGCAGTGTGGCTGACCCGCTTGTTCTGGTAACCTATATCATACATGTTTCCATTTGCATCACCTTGGGGTAAAAGACAACGCCTTCTTATGGATGGACATCCAGAACCTTGGCTAAGGAAACTATTAAGCTGACAAGCAAATTCCGAAGTGAATTGTCACTAAAAGCTTAGTGGCTAAGAATAAGTAAATATAAAAGCTCCTTGTTTGGGTCAGACATATGTGGTGTTTCATTAGGAAGTAAAGCAACCAAATTTAGCTTTCCAACTCTCATTTTATGTTCTAAATTCAGGAATTATGCAGCCTGCCTGTTCCCAAACTCATACAATGGTAACTGAAATAGGAAAGTCATCCCATCTTCCTTCCTTTATCTGTAACTGCAGCCATCAGAATTCATAGAACTTAGATGGAGAGGGAACTTCTCAAACAATTGACCATCAACAGGAAAGTTTGAAAAGATATCCAATAGCAGAAACAAAAAAAAATCCATGTGTTGGAACAGAAAAAAGAAAGCTAAGATTGAAAAGATCACCCACTAACCATCCTCATGTACACAACCAAAACAATAGTCTGTTTGTTACCCTTTGTAACTCCAAGAGTGCAGAACAAACCAATTAGGTTTCCCACTTTACATGATATCTATATTGGATAGGACCCGACAACAAACCAAACTAGCTGGGAACAACAAATGTAGCTAAAATAAGCTTAAGGATAGGATCCATCATTGAACCACACTAGGATGGGAGCAACAAATGTAGCTAATATTAAGCTTTAGCAAAATACGCAACTCCGCCAATAAGAACAAAATAGAAAAGAAAGGAAATAATAAAACTTGAATGGAAGGCAGGGCTGCAGTTCTACTAAACTACTTATTGGAAAACAATATGTACCCTCAAGCCATCTCCAACAAATAGTTCTTCAACCCGCAGCTGGGGCACGAGCTCCTCCTGATGAAGAAACAACATCATAATTATCATGATCACAAAATGGTTCAGGCTCAATAAGCTTCACAAGAGCTAAAGCTGCAGAGAAGTCAATCTATTTCTGGATCAACAAAAAGGGTCATAAAAGCAAACAACACAATTAACAAAAATACAAGTGTTATTTAATTTTGAAAGAACTCCCCCATTTAAAGTGAACGCACCCATTCTGAATATAGTCGGGGCAGAGGACTAAGCTGCTTATGGAGTAAACTTTGGGCAAACGAACAACCTAGCCCCAATGTTAGCTTCTCCTTATTTTTTGGTATAAAAAAGGGCACTGGTAGCAGCACCCAGGGTTGATACATATAGGACATATGGCAGAGGGCAGCATTCTCTGCCATGAATATACTGAGAGTAGGTTAAGGAGTACCGCAATATTTTTAAGTAGAACTCCCAAACTGAAATAGGCTTCTCATGAATAAACATCAAAATACAAAAAGTTCAAGTGAAGAAAATGTATAAAAATGGAACATGTATCAATTGATAAAATTGCGAAAAGCTGGTATTGTTCGTGCAATGAAACCATGTGGTCAAATTGTCATTAAATTGTAAACAGTTCCAGATGAGAAAGGGGACAAAGTTCAAATTCACTACAAGCACAATATGAAGATGCGGCACAACATTCTTATTTGTAGATACTAGATATAACATACATTACCAATCAAGATGAAAGCAGTTACACAAAACAACCCCAAAAACCATGTACATTAGCATTCAATTCCAGACCAATAAAATGATTGTAAAATGTTCTTAAGATTGTCAAAATTATGAGAATTGCTCAAATTGCAGGACTAAAAAAATGATCTGAGCCAACGATCAGGTCAAACATAGAAACTATACAAGTGATATGAGAAAGAAACACTACAATGGTTGAAATAGTTCACAAATAATCCATTTTTTATCGCTTCCTCAACTAATACTACAGGCGCCCAAATGCTACTCAGGAACACATAGATCTTTCAAAAAATTATAAATTGGAAAAAAGGAAAGAGAAAGAAACAAAGAAAGCATCTAAGATCTCACCTTTTCTTTTATTTGCAGAGGAAGAATTGACGGTCTGCACCATATTTCCATGCCCGCAACCTGGAAGCTCCTTGAATCCCGAGTTGGGATTCCCCATGCACTGAACATTCCCGACATTGCAAGCCCCAAATCCTTGTCCGTATAACCCACCAGGTTCCCCACCCTTGTCCTCCATCCCGGGATGCAAACAATAAACCTGATCATCACACCGCAAATCACATGGGTTCATCACATAGGCCTCGGGCAAGTTAGAGTGGGCCAGGTTTGGAATCCTATTTGCACCCTTTGCCAATTTTTGATAAGGAAAAGATCCAATCTCCCCTTCAATCCTCCCCCTGATGTCCACAAGCAAACACTTGAGCCTCGCTATCTCCGCCTCAAGTGTGGCCTGACCTTGCAATCTCTTCATTAGCTGCTGATTGAGGGCCCTCAATCTGACAACTTCATCCTCTAACGAGGCTGCCCGGGCCTTCTTCTTCTCACGATACTTGCGAACAGCTTCCCGATTACCCGATGGGCGTTTCTTCAATTTTTTTTCAACAGATTCCGCTGTGTCATCACTTGCGACCTTATCATCACCGGAGGCAGATAAAATTTTTGTGTGGACATGGAAACAAGTGTGTGTGTGGGAGAAATCCGGCCCAGGTGGGTTGCAGGTATGGGTGTGGGTGCATGCGTGAGTGTCCTTAAGGATCTCATCAAAGAAGCTGTCCATTGAGCAGCTGCTTGGAAGTTGATCGTCCATGTTTGGGTTCGGGAAGACTTCTTGGTTTGAAAAATCAAGCTCTCCGTCGTCCATGATCGGAGGAACCACAGAAGTACACAATCGTAACAAAATCTACGAATGAATGGGTGTAAAATTTAAGATTTCGATCATAGATCAGATGCCTAAATGTGAATCCAATTTGAATATATGATTGGTCTCCACATAAACGAAATAGATACTACGAGAACCCTGCAAAACCTTAAAACAACAACAGAAATACTAAGAAATTTATGATTTTTATGCGAACCCAGATGGAAATTTATGGTTTTAATGAGAACTAGAGAAGGAAAATGGATTATGAAACTTAGTTCTGAAATGGGTTTTCGCACAAATGAAAAAGAAAACAAATCGAAACCCTAGAAGAAAACTACGGAAATACAAAGAAATCTAACATTTTGACCACAGCCCAGATGGGTATCTATGATTTCAATGGAGAACCAAATAAATATATATATACGATGGAGAGACTTGGCTTCGGTGATGGATTCTTACCGATAGCTTCAAGAATTACTGAAAAAATCTCCCTCTAAAAGAAGAAATCGCACGGAGAGAAAACAACCTGCTCTGGAAGATCACAAAGAATTGACTGAAACCCTAGAAATCGAAACAGAGCTGAAAAGGAGGAATGAGGATTGAAAATGGAAACCCTAGAGAAGCTTCAAAAAGAAACGTGGTTTGCAGAAAAAATGAACGAAGCAGGGCGACTGGGGAGACTAGCGGTATTGAACAGATGATTGGCTCAGATTCCGAAGCCCAGAATTTGATTCGCAGTTTTAAATCTCGTCCGAAAAAAACTGGGTTCTTCTTTGAGAGTAAAACTTGTGTCACAAGATGTTGTGACGGAACACGGTCACAGCACTCAATACGAGCCACGTGGCACACTATCAGAGATCTTTGACCGTATGGATGTTTGGGCAGTCCCTCGGTGGACTGGTACACAATAAATCAGCTTGATTAGTGATTTCTAACTGATTCTATTGAAGTTATTTTCATGGGTTGATTTTAACGGTAGAAATTTGAGTGCTGTGACCGTGTTCCGTCACAACATCTTGTGACAAGTTTTACTCGTTAGACTCAGGAGTTAGAATCCACGTGGAGAGAATTCGGTGATTGTGAGCGGCTTCGCTCACACTCCGCAGTGATCGAAGGTTTACTCCAGAAGTCTGCATCAAAGATGTTGTGACAGAACACGGTCACAGCACTCAATACGAGCCACGTGGCACACTATCAGAGATCTTTGACCGTATGGATGTTTGGCCCGTCCCTCGCTGGACCTACAAACGAAAAATCCGCTGATTAGTGATTTACAACCTTTGGATTTATGCACCCAAATAACGCTTAATAATGCTCAAATTTCTACCGTTAAAATAAACCCATGAAAATAACTTCAATAGAATCAGTAAGAAATCACTAATCAAGCTGATTTTTTGTGTACCAGTCTACCGAGGGACTGCCCAAACATCCATACGGTCAAAAATCTCTGATAGTGTGCCACGTGGCTCGTATTGAGTGCTGTGACCGTGTTCCGTCACAACATCTTGTGACACAAGTTTTACTAGTCTATCGTAAGATTTTAAATTTTTTTTTTTTTTAATAAAAAAGAACAAGGCGAGTAAAACTTCTGTCACAACGTTACGACAGAAGCTTCTCTCACAAGGCACAATACAAGACATGTGGCGCACTATTAGTGAACGCTGACCATAAGGATGTTTTGCCAGTCCTTAGTGGACCTGTACACAAAAAATCAGCCTAATGAGTGATTTATAAGCGATTCGATTGAAGTTATTTTCGTGGGTTGATTTTAACGGTAGAAATTTGAGCATTATTGAGTGTTATTTGGGTGCAACGATACAAAGGTTGTATATCACTAATCCAGCTGATTTTTGGTTTACCGGTCCACCGAGGAACTGGAGAAACATCCATACAGTCATCGTCCATTAATAGTGTGCCACGTGTCCCGTATTGTACGTTGTGACAGAAGTTTTACTTGAACAGGGCGGTTTTATTTTCGTGGAATGTTTAACCCATTTCTTTTTTGGGTCGGGCTCCGTTGACGGGTCTAAAATGACAGGTATCTGTACAGAAACACCATATAAGCCACGTGGCACACTCTTATAGGAATTTGACGGTATGGATGTTTGTCCAATCCTATGGTGGACCTACAAAACTAAACATCAGGCTGACTAGTGATTTATAGGCGTTGGATCTTTGTACCTCAAATACTGCTCAAATTCCCACAGTTGCGATCAGCCCATGAAAATAAGTCCAATCCAAAGCCTATAAATCACTAATCAGGCTGATTTTTGGTTTGTAGGTCAACCATGGGATTGGACAAACATCCATACGGTTAGATTCCTCTAAGATTGTGCCACGTGGCTTATATTGTTTTCCATACAGATACCTGTCATTGTAGACCTGTCAACGGAGCCCAACCCTTCTTTTTTATTAGAAAACAAAAAAAAAATGAAATCTTACCAGAGTTGAGAGTCAGGGTTAGAATCCACGTGGAGAGAACTCAGTGATTGTGAGCAGCTTCGCTCACACTCCGCAGTGATCGAAGGTTTACTCAGACTTTCTGTATCAAAATTTTGATGCAGAAGTCCATCAAATTGCAACGTAGTAGACTCGTTCGGGTCCATTGTCCCTTGAATGTCTGGCCCACACTCTGATAGACCTACACACCAAATATCAGCCTGATTGGTGATTTCTAGCAGTAGATCTGAGCACTTAATTCAATGATTTTGTGTCCAATGTTTTAATTTATCATTGAAAAATCATTTGGTATGTAGGTCTTCAGAGTGTGGGCCAGACATTCAAGGGACAATGGGCCCGAACGAGCCTACTACGTTGCAATTTTATGGACTTCTGCATCAAAATTTTGATACAGAAGTACACATCATAGATTGTTCTGAAAAAACTCGTCTGAAATATTTAAGGGCTCGTGATGTAACAAGGTATACCTGAAATTTTATGGCGTGTGCGGAAGCACGATTTATGTTACTTCCCGCTTCTATCTGGGCCCACTGACCGCACGGATGTTTAGCGCATTCCTTGCTAGACATTCCTAGCAAAATTCCTATTGTTTTATGTTTTCAGCCGTTGGATTGATGACTAAACAATAATAGTTGAATCCAGCGGCTGGCATTACACTTTAAAAAGTACTAAATTTTAGTGGCTAGAGCTTACCAACCAGGGTGATTGTTTGTGTGTACATCCATGAATGTATGGACTGAACATCCATGCGGTCAGTGGGCCCAGATTGCAGTGTTGTGTAACAAAAGTCGTGCTTCCATGCCTTGTTATATCTTTTTCCATAATAAAGTAGAGTTAACCTTCGCTCACACCCCGTGTGAGCGGCCGATCACAGCCCACAGGATGAGCCACTTGGCACACTCTTACCGTATGGATGTTTGGCCAATCTAGGTGGACCTGCAAACCAAAAATCAGCCCGATTAGTGATTTACAACCTTGGGATTCGTACCCAAATAACCCTCAATAATGCTCAAATTCCTACGGTTAAAATCAACGAATGAAAATGACTTTAATCCAATGCTTATAAATCACTAATCAGGTTGATTTTTGGTTTGTTGGTCCACCTAATGATTGGCCAAACATCAATACCGTCATCGTCCACTAAAAGTGTTCCACGTGGCTCGTGCTGTGGGCTGTGATCGACTTCGCTCACACCGGGGTGTGAGCAAAAGTTTACGCGACACTTTGGCTGCCCAGCGGCCCCAGCCGACTTGTCCACATTATTACTCGCCACCGTCTATCAGTGAGAAAAATTCGCTGTCCCTTTGAAAATTTGAACTTTGAAGTCCCCATCCCAAATGACAAGTACTCGGTGTCAATCACCTTTATTACTATCCAAAGGCTTAACGTGGGTTGGGTTAAGGCCTTGGTGTACGTGTCAGACATTTGGGAGGGAAACCTCTAGAGTAAAACTACTATCACACGAAATTGTAAATCACACAATCACAAGCCAATGAGTTCTCGGCACGTACACAATATTTTTGCAACGTACCCATGTCCTTTTGCTTTTAGGTGTACGTGCCGAGAACTCATTGGCTGTGATTGTGTGATTTGCAATCCGATTGTTATAGAAGTTTTACTCAAAGTTTGAAGTCTTCAAGGGACAGCGAATATTTTCTCGTGAATAAGTGATCCGATTCAGAAGATTTTTGTATACCAAGATCATAGCCATCCAATGAATTTGGAAGGAATAACTTTTCTCTCTGTTGATGATCAGATGGTCAAGAAGCCTCTTATCAGGCTGATTTGGTATTTAAGATGTCTATTACAAGGCTCACTGATTGGAAGTCGTCGTTGATAAGAAAGTGAACTAATTGTATATTTTAATTACACTCCAATTGGATGCTAATCAAAAAATTGAAATTTGAGAAAAGGGGGAGAAAGATCAGACGGACCTGCTTCTACGTTCTTGCTTTGCGACCCAAACCCCAATATTCTCTAAAATACCCTTGGTTTGTTTATTTCATGTTTTACTTTTTAAGGGTTTTATAGTCATCTCACAACTTTTACCATTCAACACACTATAAACTCATTAACGTGAACTCCTTCCAAATGAAAACATTTCACGGCAGATGTCCATCATCAACGATCGTTATAACGAAAATAACAGCCGTTATAACCGATTCAAACCTCTCCCATTATGTTATGTACCGTTTTTAAATAACAGCCGTTATTTTCGTTATAACAATCATTATTTTCTGCTATTTTCCGTTGTAACAAAAACAATGACCGTAATTTTCTGAAAATTTTTTTTTAAAAAATCTGTTGTTTCTGTTATTTTTTCCGTTATAAATTTTATTAAAATTTTGAATTTTAGCGCTGTTTCTTTCAGTTATTTTACTGTTATTTACATTATTTTTCCATAGTTTTTTTTTTCCCGATTTTCTATCCATGTTCGTAATACATGAGTAAAACTTGGCTGGCCAGCAATGGTGAGAGAAGACGTGACCGTTCACAATATGAGCCACGTGGCACATTTTTAGATAATGCTAACTGTATGGATGTTTGGCCAATCCCTAAGTGGATCTACAAACCAAAAATTGGTCTTATTATTAATTTCAAACCTTTCAATTTGTACCTCAAACAATGGTCAATAATGCTCAAATTTCCATAGTTAAATCAACCCATGAAAATGACTCCAATCCAAGGCTTAGAAATCATTAATTGGGTTGATTTTTGATTTGTAGGTCCACCTAGAGATTGGACAAACATCCATACAGTTGTTGTCCTCTAAACATTTGCCACGTAGCTCATTTTGTGGGCTGTCAGTGTGTCGCCGGTCAGCTAAGTTTTTTTTTTGTAATAATAAAAAATCAGTAGGTTTGAGCTTCAAACCAAAAATCAGCATCATTAGTGATTTATAACCTTTGGATCTTTGTCTCCAAATAATGCTCAAATTCATACGGTTAAAATCATCCCATGAAATAACTTCAATCCAACGCCTAGAAATCACTGGTCAGGTTTGTAGGCTGATTGGCCAAACATCCATACGATTAGTGACATCTCAAGAATGTGCCACGTGGCTCATATTGGATGCAGTCAGCGACGCCGCTGACTGCAAGTGTCATCGAAGGTTTACGCCTTTTTGAAACTATGGCAGTAGCGGGAGTCGGGAGTATGATACCCTATGTACACCCGTTGAGCGACAACGACAAAAGCTTCTGACGAAAGTAAACAGTTTAGCGGGGACCACTGAAAATTGTCGTCATCAACTAGGCTGCTGCGAAGATTCTCCTGTGCGTAGGGTCAACAGTAGGGACGGCCACCAGTGATGATGCAAACACCGCCATGTAGGCCTAGAAGACGGTAGAGAAATTTTTGTTGGAGGCCCACTCACGGCTTGGATGTTTACTCAACCCCTTAGTGGAGATAACACCAAAAATCACCCTGATTGATCAGGTAATATCTAACCATTAAGTTCAGCACTTTTTAAGGCCTGATTTTAACTGTCGATCCGGGTTCTAATTCCAAGCTAGAAATCATCAAACAAGCTGATTTCGGCATGGTTTAAAATAACGCGGTTTAAACGTTAACACCCCAAGCTCGTTACATTAAAAACCGTTTTGATTTTTTGAAATTAACGGCCCTTTTTTTTTCGTATTTTAATGGTCGTTAAAATCTGAAAATTTTTGTGGAAAACACAGCTGTTATGTCTGTTAAATTTCTTCTTTTTTTTTTTTCAAATTGAATTTTGAATTTCAGCGCTATTTTTCTGTTAAATTCTATTTTTTCCCATTTTTTTACCATTTTTGCCGCTGTCCGTTACAATCCGTTTTAACATCTGTTTTAGCAATTTTAACGGTAACACCCCCAGTCCGTTATACCGTTTAAACGGCCTCCTTTAAACCTTGGATTTTGGTATGAAATATGAATATCCATGCGTCAGTAGGTCCGGAGAATAGCCGTGAGTAACATAAATTACTAATTACATCACAACAATGTTTTAACGGCCGTTTAAACGGTAACGTCCCAAGCCCGTTTCCATTAAAACCGTTTAAACACGTTTTATCAATTTTGAATTAAAAGGCCGTTAAAATCGTTTAAACATCCGTTTAATTCAAATTGTGGAAAAAACGGCCGTTAAAATTTGTTAAATTCAATTTTTTTTTTAATTTTCAAATTTCAAAATTTAAATTTCAGAGCCATTTTTTTTCCATTAAAATCTGTTAAAATCATTAAAACCGTTAAAATCCGTTAAACTCCATTTGTTCTATTTTTTCCTATTTTTGCCCATGGCCGTTTCAATCCATTTTAACGGCAGTTTAAACAGTAAGGCTCCTAGTCCATTTAACCGTTAAAACGGCCTCCTTTAAACCTTGCATCACAACTCTTTCCATAACTAAAATTAATAAGGGAAATTTTGACATACCGCCCCCCCATGTTTTTATTAATACCTCATAATTTGAAAAAACTGACTTACCCTATGACCTGGCCCATCATCTATGATCATCATTACCTAGACTAATATAACATTTAAAAAAAAAATACCCTTTCTTCAACTTTGATCACAACGTCCATAGATCCGGACCATGTGATCATTACTCATAACAGATAGGAGTTTAGCCTAAACCACAAACCTCAAATTAGAAGTCGGTGGTGGTCGGCCGGTCGATCGCCGGTCGGTCATGAGAATCTAGTAGGTTGGTCGTCAGTGGTGGTCGGGCGGTCGGTCGCCGGTCGGTCATGAGAATCTAGTAGGTTGGTTGTCAGTGGTGGCCGACACTCCAATGATTAATAGCCCGATTCATAAGTCATCGGTTGTTTTTATTTTTTTAATCAAAGACTTAAAATCATGTAATTGACTGTCTAAATAGGTGGCTCACTTCTTGAAACCCGTCATGCAGGTGAGAGGATCCTAGGGAGCTGGGGCGGTGGCACTGGTTGGGCCGTGGAGGACGCCAAGTACAATGCCACTCTGAACCTCATCACCCGTTTCATGGGCTGGGTCCCTAAACCAGTTCAACCAAAGGAAAAGAGAATCCGCCTGTCTTCAGTCGTGAACCCAAGTGATTTGGAAGTCGTGGATCTATTTGTACTGATGTTGCTAAAGCCCTGAATGCTCCTATTTTTCTTGTAAATGGTAATGACTTGGAGGCAATTGTTCATGTTTGTAAGCTTGTAGCAGAGTGGCACCACAAATTGCATTCTAGTGTGGGTAGGTTCTCGCAGCTGTCAAAACAACATCCGATCAGATTCACCAACCGTTCATTCTGTAACATGTTATGTCATGTGGAGCCTGATGGTGCTAGAGTTTTGTACATGAAGGCACGACACCACTACCTATAGGTCTTTTTTCCTTAATGGCGTTTTCGATCGTACTTTCACATAGATATGAAAACCCTAATTTCTTCTTGGGGTTATATATACCTCAGTTAACCAGAATCGATTATTCATTGTATTGTGAGTGTTTCTTTTACCTCATAGCATAGTGGAATTGGTGTAAGTCCTTGGACATACCTCAATTTTGAGGGAACCACGTAAATCTCTGTGTTGTGTTTGCATCTTTGTTGTTTATTGTTCTTTCTTCCAACATAACATGCCTATTGGGTTATCCAAAACCAACTGATCCACTAATCTCGCTTCCTCCTACAACAATCAAAGAGCATTTACAAATATAACAATCAAGATAGAAAGATAGATACTTGTCAGAGTTCAGTCCAGGCCCGGCTTGACCATTAGGCAGATGAGGCGATCGCCTAAGGCCCCCGCCAAGTAAGGCCCCCAAATTTCAGAAAATTTCAAGTATTTTTAATATTATTTTTTTATGAAAAGGCCCCCACTAGTCCATTTGCGTCAGGCCGGCCCTCCAATCACACAAGACTATGCTACAGCCAGACAAATCTAGTCTTGTCACAAGATGTTGTGACGGAAGCCGGTCACAGCATTCAAGACGAGCCACATGGCACACGATCAGAGGGCGCTGACCTTACTGATGGTTGGCAAGTCCCTCGGTGGACCTACAAACCAAAAATCAGCCTGATTAGTGGTTTAAAACCTTTGGATTTTTGCACCCAAATAATGCTCAATAATGCTCAGATTCTTACCGTTAAAATCAACCCATGAAAATAACTTCAACCGAATCTGTTAGAAATCACTAATCAAGCTGATTTTTTGTGTACCGGTCCACCGAGGGACTGGCCAAACATCCATACGGTCATCATCCTCTAATAGTATGCCACGTGGCTCTTATTGAATGCTGTGGCTGGCTTCCATCACAACATCTTGTGACACAAGTTTTACTCATCTAGTCTGCAATTGTTTGACTTAAAAGTATGCAAACATTGCATCCACCATTGAATTTTCCTTGAAAAATATATTTTTAATTTATAAAATATTTTTTTAAAAACATTGAACTAACACATTTTTCAAGGGACATTTTGCATACTTAAAGTATGCAACCATTGTATCCATCATTGAATTCTCCTTGAAAAATGTGTTTTTAATTTATAATTTTTTTTTTTTTTGAAAATATTGAAATAACAAATTTTTCAGGGGACATCTTCTCACTTAGGTTTAGGGGTATTTCTGAAAAAAAAGGCCCTATTTAGAGTTTTCGCCCAAGGCCTCAACTTACATTAAGACGGCCCTGGTTCAGTCCATCACCGAGGATGTGCAACACACCTCTCTGTTTAAAAAAATAATAGTCATTGATCCTGTGTATCCAACTATTTATTGACATTATATGCTTCATTGGAGTATCGCCCATCACTAGCAACCAACCTATTGGAATCTCGTGGCCAGCTGACGAACACAAACTTTCGATTTGGGGTCTATGATTTCAAATTTTTATTAGTCAACATAGGTCAACGACGGTCATAGATGGTGTGCTAATTAATGGGATAAGCTTTTTCAAATGTGTAGGGAAATTTTCAAAGAGAACATGGGGGTATGCTAAAAATTTCCAATTAATAATCGATGTATTTAGGATGCGTTTGGCAACATATGTGCATAAACAATTTTTAGGTGTAGAACAATATTGTTAAAAACATTTCTAGCAAAAATATTTAGGTTGTTATAGGGACACCTTATTGTTGAACACTTCAAGCATCCAACACCAATAAGATTTTGAAATGTGGATTAATTTACTAGCAATTCTGAGGATTTTTTTCTTTCGAAAAAAGAAAAGATGAATTAAAATATGGAGGGAAAATTGATCTGCAAGGTTTCTTAAATTTTTATGGTACACGTGGCAAAACTTTATTGGTGTTAAATGGTTTTTTTGTACAATTGTTGGACACTACAATTATCCTAAATATTAGGTGTACTCTCGTTATCAATTAATAGAAAAATATTGAAATATTGTTTTCTTAAATTTGGAAAGGATTTTTAACTTAGCAAATTTTTATTAAAAGAAATGATGCACAACGAAAATAGACGGAGATATGAATTGAAATCCTTTTTTATTCTTTTCTTATCAACAACAACCAATTTCAATTTGATTTCTATGGCAATAGATCTCATATATGTAGTGGGTTCATGGCTCTTTCTCCTTCCCTTTCTTGAAACTCTTAATTCATATTTTTCATACTAGGGGTATGCCATGTGCGATGCACGTGCACTTTACACATGACAGCACCTTACACATGGAAAACGCTTAGAGATCACTCATCACATAGATGTTTGGTCCGTCCCTAGGTAGAGCTACATACGAAAATTTATCTATGATTACTAATTTTTATTTGTTGGATTGGAGTCTTTTTCGTTGCTTTTTTTAAACGTGAATTTTGAGCATTATTTGTCCAATGACAAAATGACACCACCATAATGTACATGGCCCTTGGACCATGTGATCATTACTCTTCAAATAATCGGACTATGTATGGTACATTATTTAACTTTTTTTTTTTGCAAACATATACGTTAATGATGGACCATATTATGACCTATGTCGCACACTCTTAGAGACTATTGATCGAATGAATGTTTGACCCATCCCTAGATAGACCTATATACCAAATTCATCTGGATTAGTAATTTTTATACGTTGTATTAGAGTCTTTTTCATGGTTTGTTTTTAGGCATCAATTTCGAGCATTATTTGGTGTAATTAGATCCAAAGGTTAGAAATCACTAATCATGCTGATTTTTATCATGTACATTTACCTAGGGATGGTCCAAACATTCATACGGCCAGTGGCCTCTAATAGGGTGCCTCGTGGAACACAATGTGGTTCGTCAACAACGTTGATAATGGACTTCCATCACCTAATGGACACATGATTGAATTTTCATTCATGTAAAATTCTTGGTGGTTGTGAGTACTTTGAAATGCTTGAGTTTAACAGACAATAACACAATAATTTTTTTGTAAGAACCACAAACATAAACCATTAAAATCCACAAGTTTTTCAGTAACAAACAATAACACCATGCCTCCAATATTTGCCACAAAATCTTCAAAATCCATGAGAAAGTTGTAAGGAACAGACGTGAATGAAATATGATATGCAAAAACAACGAGAGAACCGACCAGTCCTCCGCATTGGATTTGTGCTTCGTTTGGGGCAAGGGGGTTAGGATTGAACCTTAACCCTAAAACAAAAATAAAGAAAATCATAATTAGCCCTAAAAAAGTTGAATATAGACTAAAATATCCTGAAAAAAAAGTAAAAAATAATTAACATAATAGGGACATTTTTCGGAAGATAAAGTTTTACTTAACTTTTGTCTTTTCTTGTCACACGTGACGTTTATAGGTGAGCCTCTTATTATGAAACCAGTGACTATCGCCCAACCCAAGTTTTGGCCTTATAATAATACAAATATAGATAGATAGAAATCTACGGTCAACAATAGAAAAAGACCCATTTTGATTCCTTGGTTTGGACCAAAGAAGCAATATCGTTATTCGGCCATTATCAAATTGACTACATTTTTAAACATTCTAGGGCCCGTAATATAGAGTGCCATTTATTCCACCTCCAAATGATGGAGGGGATATGTAACGAAAGAAGCATCGAAGGAGTCAACCTTGGTTATTAAAGAGTCGTTGGGCTGCTTGATGAACGAATCAGATAGGTTTTGCGACATTCTCTTTTCTCAAGCACTATAAAATAATAATGTTTTGACAAATTCTTTTAACTTAGATCGGACTAATAACATACATGACAATAACACAATGACATTAAGTATATGTTATAATATTATAACCGACCATTTAAAACCTTGAACCTTTCTTTACCAACAACAAAACCCTATAACAAGCAAACATAAGAATATGACTTTTATGTCAATTATCGAGAGAAAGAGGAAGAGTTGCAAGGTTTGTACTCGAACCAAATTGATGTTCTAGAGCATGAGCAGAGGAACAACATCATCTTCATAACTCATATGCCTTTTCTCAACGGTATGAGGTCGGTTGCACGAATTTTAATCTTCCATTCACTATTGTCTAAAGTCATCTCCCTTATTAAAGTAAGTTTCTTGAAATCGCCTCTCACCCTTTTAGGCTCTTCGACTTGCACATTCCACTTTACTGGTGTTGTCATTGGTATTCGTTATATATGATCAAATCATCTCATTCGACTTTCTCGCATTTTATCATTTATTGGGGCTATTCTTATGTGAGAAAGTACTTTCTTGCACTTTATTATTTATTCGGTCGCAACCCACAACACAAGCCACAAGCCACACTATTATAGGTCACTGACCGTATGGATGTTTGGCTAGTCCCTCAGTGGACCTACAAACCAAAAATAGCTTGATTAGTGATTTCCTTAAGTGTTGATTGAAGTTATTTTTATGGGTTGATTTTACCGGTAGAAATTTGAGTATTATTGAACGTTATTTGGGTGCAAAGCTATGAAGGTTGTAAATCACCAATCAGGCTGCTTTTTTGGTTTGCAGGTCCACGAGAGACTGGCCAAACATTCATATGATCAGCGCTCTCTAATAATGTGCCACGTGGCTCTTATTGTGGGTTGTGACCGGCTTCGGTCACAACATCTTGTGACAGAAGTTTTACTCCTCACGTGCAACGCATGTGCCGCCTACTAGTGCAAAAGAAGGCGAATAGGGCCAAAACAAGAAGCGGTAAGGACTAACAAGGAAATACAAAGTTGTTAAGGGCAAGAAAGTTAAAAATGGGAAAGCGTGGAACGTCCGACGAAACTCGGAGACAGCGACTCTATCTTACTATATATAGCCCCTCTACCTCTATAATACCAAAGCTATAGTCGATTTCAGCGCTTCGCTCTGGAAAAAACCCTAACCCTAAAATTAGGGTTTCTTTCCCGCGCATCATAATAAGTTCTTTATCTCGTTTTGAACAGGTTTTCGGGTGATTTACGCTTTGAATCAATGATCTGAACAAGTTTAAACCCCAGATATTGCGATTTGTAGCTTTTCTTGGCTGGGATTCGCGATCATTTTTGTGGACATTTTTCCTATTTGCAGATATTTTCAGGAAATTTGTGGTTGATTACAAAGTGGTGTTGATTTTGCCCTAGAAATTTTGGCAAGATTAGGGTGTTGGTTGCGGGTCTCCAGTATGTCTCGATGCCTTCCGTACCCTCCTCCAGGATATGAGAGGAAGAATGTTGTCCATGACGAGGCCCTGATTGAATCGATTAAGGTTTGTTGAGCATACATGCTGTGTTGATTTTTGCGTTTATGCTCGACTGCTTTGTTGGGTTCGCAAATTGTGACTGGAATCGATTGTCGGGCTCTGTTCATGTGATATTGAGTAGTTTTTTCATAAAAAAGATCTTATAGCGGAACAAATGATCTATCGTTATGATGTTTATATAGACGGGTATTTCCTGTATATATCTGAATCTATTGGAAAACAAGACCAGATTAAGTTTCTTTTACGTTCGGAAGATGGGTTAAGGTTTTCTATTACTTGGTGTTCTTCTGAATCCGTTGGTTTGTTTTTGTTTAATTGAGAATTCTCAGATTGTAGAATGTATGTTGATATGGAAGACTTGGTAAATTTTGGATATCTGAATTCCAATTAGATTGAGTGGTGATGAGGTTGAATCTTGGACAGTTTGACAGAACCCACCCCTTCACCTATCCCCTATCCTGAGCACGCCCAATGCCTAGTGCCCGATTCCCTAGAGTTGTTAGTTTTTAGTGTAGAGCCCATTGAAGCTTTCGGTTAATGTGGGAGAGCCAGTTGAAGAGGTCGGCATTCCTTATGTCCGCGTATCCAACTTATTTGAAAAATAACTGTTACGGTGCATGCTATAATAAAAACTTAAAGAAGCCTATGTATGGTATTTCTGTCTTAATAGGAAGATGCATGTAACAAGCTTACACCCAGTTTTTTCCATGTGCTTGCTAAGGATGTCCCAAATATTTATTAAAATTCCCTGATTTTTGTAACATCTATTTAGGATTAGAGAATGCTTACATGGAAGCTGTTAGTGTACTGCCTTCTTTTACTGTTTTTGATGTTTGCAAAATGTGTTATAGGTTGCTGATCTTGTTTTGGTGTTTTTAGTATTTTTCTCATTGCTCATTTAAGTAGCAGAGCTTGATGTCAGAACCAGAAGCTAAGTCAAGATGTGTATTCTGAGGTTAATTGAGGGAATTCTGTTGAAATCAAGCAAGAGCGTTTAGTGGAATGTTGGTTCTTCATCTGTTCCCCATTTACAGCAACATTGATTGGTAGAACTATTAGACATTTGGTTTATTGTCATGATATACTTAATTGAGATGTAACATTTGTTGACCAGGCCCAATGAAGCTTATACCACTTTCTCGATCAGGATCCAGATTTATGTCCTCTTCTAGCAATTCATTATATGGGGTGTTATGATGTTGAAATGAATTGAGGAAACTATAGACAAGGTCATTTAGTTTTTGTTTGAGGATTACAAGGACTTGGCAGATGATCAACCCTTGTTTGAGTAGAGAGACAAGATGATGAGTCCAAAAGTGAGGATTAAAATTGTGGTTTTGGAACTGAACTCTTTGGAGCTGACTTGAAAAGAAGACAGCATTTGATGCAGCTGTAGCAAATTGGGCATGACGCTCAAATTGCAATGAATTGAGAGTTTATACAACTTGTGTTGCAATTAAGCTGCCCATGTAATGTATCATTATTTTAAAGATTTGTTGCCTGATATTTATTATTATTGCAGTTCAAGGAATACAAACTAAAGAAAGAGCATGAAGTAAAAGAATTGGAATGAGAGGGGAATACGGTGTAGACATCAACTGTTTGTTCATTAACACTGGAAGGATCTGATAGGGTTATCTCTGTAACTTGTATAACTGTTGGCCCCTCTCCCGATTAACTCAGAGTAGCTTAACAGTGGATTGTCCATGGGTTCTTCCTGCTGATGCCTGCCATGAATATGGTGTAGACATCAACTATTTGTTCATTAACACCGGAAGGGTCTGATAGGGTTATCTCTGTAACTTGTATAACTGTTGGCCCCTCTCCCGATTAACTCAGTAGCTTAACAGTGGATTGTCCATGGGTTCTTCCTGCTGATGCCTGCCATGATTATTATTGTAAACTTTACTGTTTTACATGTTAACTAAATCTTAGTTGCTAGAAGTGGAATAATTTGGATCAAGCAAGAGAAGGTGCTTACAATAAATTTGGAATGTGGCAGTCCCATAGAACTACCAAGTATGATCTGAAAAAAATAAAAAATAAAAAAAAATGATTGCTTTAAGTGGAAAAATTGTTTAGATCTCAAACGTATTGACATTTCCAATATATGAGTAGTTTTATTGAGGAAGTTGAGGAAAGGCACACTCAAATTGATTCATGACACTGATATCTAGAGGTAGGAGTGATAAAAGTAACTCCCAAGGCAGGCAAAAGTGTTTGTGTGCGCGCTCCTTGTGATTCTGGTTTTTAATTGCTTTCTTTGAGGATCAAAGTTCTCAGATTCTCCAAAATTTGTAGGATTTTCTTGAGTTTTCTTCAGGTCTACCAAGACAGAATATGAGTTAATCCGAAGTTGCTGTTTCTTTAACCTGTTACAACCAAATATGAACCACTCTGGAGCATGATTGCACGACTCATATACTCTTTTGACGGAAGAGAATGTTCTTGTATTGGATTGTTATTGTGATGACTCGGAGGAAAATAAGAAGTGGCAACATATTGGATGACCAATAGAGGTTGTATCAGTCGACAACTTGGGAAAGTTGTTGGTCTAGTGGATGGCATTTGGTTATTCAAGTCTTGTAAGTGTGATAACTGATGCCGATAGCTTCTTTTTGGTTAACAGATTTGATTGGCTATAGTCATAGTCTAATTTTGTTGGATTTCTGGATTTTTTTTCTGCAATTTTATCTAGTCTTAAGAGCTTTTGAGGTCGAGCAAGGTAAAAAACTTGGAACTTTTCTTGAACTTGAATTGCTGTCATGTTATGATGACTCATCTTAGTAAGACAAAGAGCCTCGAGTTTAACTGGAGTTATTCAGCTGTTATGTCAACTAGGTTGAGCCTTTTTAGCTTTTGATTTCTTCCATCAGCTGTCTCTTTCTCAGTGATGCAGGACTTCAGCTTAATCTTTAAGGGAGAGTGTAACTTGTCAGGTTTTAAGGTTGGTTCAAAGTAGCAAGTTTGCCTTCTAGATTAATACCAGAGAAACATTCAGGGGTTTATGATCTCTATATAGGCCACGTCCCCTAGGGGCTGGTATGGGGAATTGGGGCCACTAGGAACAAGGTTCAAATGCTTGGTAGTTCTCATTCTATATAGTGTACCACCGCCTGGTGCTGAGGTGTAGGTAACTTTAATTGTACCTGATGGTGGTATTCTGCAGCAGATGTAAAACATAATAGCTAGTTGAGCTCTTAAAAACTCTTATTGGAATTTGAAAATTTACTGTTCTAAGATATAAATAGTTATAATTTTTTTGCTAATATTTTCTTAGGAGGAAATGTCAAAACTATTAAGAAACAGTAAAAAACCTGCAACCAGGATTACATTACTTCCCCATATTGCCCCACTTCAGACATGTGTTTGACCTCCTTTTTGATCTTTTGGACTTCGATTTCTTTTGAGTTATGACTGAGAAACGAGTTGCTCTGGCGTTGTGGCCCTTGTGGGATGAGAACTTTGCACAAGGCTAGACTTCTGTAGTATGAACCTGTTATGATATCCCCAATCTTTTAATACTGCATCTACTGTACTTCCATGCTGGTGTATTTATAGGCTGCACATCTTTAAGTTGAATTCTGTTCTAAAACTGCAGTTTCTCGCCTTGAACTTGTTCTTGCTTGTTTCTTTTGTCTTCCCTCTCTAGTCTGTTCTCAAATTGATGGTTGTTCTGGTGCTTTGTAGCTCCAGAGGGAAAGGGAGAAAGCCAAGAAAGAAAGGAGGAAAGAGAAGAAGAGGGAGAAGAAAGAGAAGCAGAAAGATAAGAAAGAGAAGCCCAGGGAGAGTGGGGAGATTGAAAAGAAAAAACATAGTCACAAGAAGAGGCACAAGGATGAGAGGAGCAAGGTATATCATAAGGGAGGAGACCATCCAAAGAGAGGAGAAGATGAAACCGAGCAGTTGGAGAAGAGCAGCCTTACTGAAGAACATGGGCATCCTGCAAGTGTCCAGAATCTCTACGACTCTTCTGACAGCACTCAGAACAGCAGCAAGAGGAAGAAGCACAGATCGCCTTCCGATGACAACCATAACCATGGTGAGTGCCTGTTTCTGTTATTCTCCTTTCTTCCAGAGGAGGCTGTGCTTGTTAGCTTTTCACAGGCACTGACATTCTATGCGAACTGTTAATATTAAAGGGAGTGTACTTCGCATCCGGTTGCCGCTGCTAAAACACAAGGATCTGGAGCCCAGCAAAGATTCGACTGGAAGAACTGAGATCATTGCCCACAAGAAAACTGAAATTGCTCCTAGATCCAGCAAAGAACAGCCATGTTCTACTTCCGGAAGAACTGAAATCCCAGCCCAAGATAAGATTGAGCCTGCTCCGAGATCCAGTTTCCTTGAAAGCGGCTTGCCGGAACTAGATACGCTGTTCAAAGGTTCAATCGAGAACTGGGCCCCGCTTCCGATACAGAGTGAACTCGATGATTTTGATGACCAGGAGTGGCTCTTTCGGAGGAAACCACACCAAAGGCATGAGGCAAAAAGATTTAAAGCTAGCGATGGTGCCTCGTGTCATGTAAGCTCTAGTCTGTGGCCTGTTGCCCGTTATTTGGCTGAGGCCGATATATATGCATTGCCATTTACAGTTCCGTACTGAAGATAGTTGTCACTGAAAGCGGCATGTACCAAAGATGTGAGAGCATTAAAAAAAAGGCATTGAGAAGGCGAATAGGAGAACGCGGGATCTTTTTTATTTTCATTCCTCCTGTTCTCCAAGTGAGGAAAAACTGCTGCCTGAATTTTGGCTGTTCTCTGGGCTCGTGCCTTCGGTGTTTTCCTTTTGGTTGAAGGTAGTTAAAGTTGCCAGGGGAAAGAAAGGTGTGTAAACATGTGGAAGAGCAAATTTATGTAGGACACATTCATATAAATATAATCAATCATAGTTACAAATTCAATCGTGATTGATGTTGATGGACTGGCAGATCACCGTTTGATCAGGGTCAGCATTTTAGTAGGGATGTTTATGCTACACCAAGCCATACAAGATCCTTCTGTCCTACCAGATTATGTTCATGTTGAAAGTGAAACAAGTTATCTTAGAAAAACATTCTGGATCCGGAAGCTGAGGGCTAGTTCCCCCTTTCAACTGGAAACTGCTGTCGGACCTGCCTCCCCGTGATGCCTTTGTTGTGTTATGTGGAACTTGATGGTGCTTGTTATGTTACTAGTAGGTGGCCTGTGCCCACGGCACTCTCCGACAAAGCGTTTGCCAAAATCGGGTGTGAGTGGCATAGATCCACCATCCATTTGGGGTGATAAGATCTCGGCCATCCTTTGTGAAGTCAATAAGAGGGGGGATAAGTAACTTCTCTGTTTTGTTATATAGATGTATAGTGGGTGGCCAGCCAGTGCCCTCGCACTCCCTACAAAGCATTTCCCAAAATTGGGTGTGAGTGGCTGAGATCCTTAGTCCATTTGGGGGATAAGATCTCAGTCATCCTTTGTGAAGCCGATAAGAGGGGTATAAGGAGGGAGACAATTTCCCTGTTAAATTAATCCAACCATCTAAATTTAATTTAATGTGAGAGTTGATATGGGCCCTTGGATATATGAAACCTATAAGAGGGGGAGACAACCGCTGTGTTTTGTTATATAGATCTGGAACTTGATGGTGCTAGAGTACTGTACATTAAGGCACAACACCGTGGCCCAGCTTCATGCTGAGCTGGCTGGGGGGGTTACAGGGTGTACAGCATATATCTGTGTTGTGGGTGATTCTTCACCGAGTGAGATCTAATATGCACATCTAAACATTTGTACCTCCAACAATCAGATCTTTCTCACAAATGAAAAACTTACAAAGATGGTCTCCCATGACCGAGATTTGTATTTCTTACAACTTTCTAGTTTTTATTTTTATTTCCAGCTTTCTGGTTGCAACAGAAGCCACACTCTAGTTGAGCTAGTGGCTAGATCCTGTTATTACATCCTCTGCTACTGAGCAACTAAATCTACAGAACACCTCACTGTTGGGTGCAAACTGATTCTCTCTCAACTGTACAGAAGCAAAACTACATGTTGTAGTATGCCAAGTCAATGACAAAATTGTCTATAACCAAGTGAAAAGAAAAGGAAAATGAGGAAGCTAGTCGAAGCTTGATGATCGGCTCCATCGCCCTTTAAAGTAGTCCTCCAAGGTATGATGGTGGTTTTGCTCTACACTGCTTAGCGATGTAGTATCATCATCCACATCAAGCAAAGCAAGACCTAGATGTGATTCCACACTAGAATCTGGATAAGCTTCATCATCATCCTGGTTATCACACTCCTTTGGATCATTGAAATGGGTGTTCACCCACTCCTCGACATCCTTCTCCCCTTGTAAAAGCTTCAATATCTGGATCAAGACACTACAAATTAGAACATTTTCTTTTTGGCTTCAACTTGATAATCCATAAATGGCACAATTGCATCAAATTACAGAGCATATTGGCTTAAGCTGAACATTCCAACCTATACCAAGTTATGCTACAGAGCCCATGAAAGACATATTTGAATAAAACCTGAAGCCTTTTTCTTAAAGAGAAGAGCCCATGAAAGACAGTATCGAAGCAGTTACCTCACTCATTTGGGGCCGGAGTCGAGCTGTTCTTGTGATGCAAAGGGATGCAGCCAGAACCATTCTTCGCATTTGAACCTTGTCGAAGTTTCCAGCCAGGTTTGGATCCAGTATTGCCATCATGTCGCCACTCTCTAATATTGGTTTTGCCTGTACATAGAAGTATTTGGTTAGAGTTCATACATGTAGAGAACCTATAGAATATGAGATTTTAGTAAAGAGAAGGCCCTTACCCACATGACCAAGCTCTCTTGACCCTTGGGAGTCTCAGTGCCGATCGGCTTTCTTCCTGATAACAGTTCAAGGAGAACCACACCAAAGGAGTATACATCTGTCTTGTTGCTAACCTTCCCATACATGAAATATTCAGGAGCAAGATACCCGAAAGTCCCTACTACATCACTGTGTATCTCATAAGACGAACTTGTCGGTGCCCATATAGCAAGACCGAAATCAGTTAACTGTTACAGAGAAACAACAAAGTGCCCATATTACAATCTGTAGCATGTTTGAATTTTTCAGGTATCTCCAAACTGTCTATTACGAAAATAACCTGTGGTTCAAAATCATCGGAGAGAAGAATATTCGAAGACTTGACATCTCTATGAATGACAGGCTGAGAACATTCCTTGTGCAAGTAATTTATGGCCTCAGCAACTCCAACAGCAACCTTAAACCTCACCTCCCATGACAATACAGATTTCTCTATATTACCTGCCTTGCAGATCAAAATTCATGTTAGATTAATGAAGCTAAAAGAAGAAACTCAACTAAATGAAGCAAATCATATGGGTCGCAAAAGATTTACCATGAAGGTTTTCCTCTAAACTTCCTTTCGACAAGAAGTCATAAACTGAGATAAGATCACTGTCTTCAATGCATACCCCAATCAGAGGTGTAATGTGTTTGTGCTTCAAGGCCAAGGTGATATTAACTTCCAAGACAAAATCCTTCCACGCTTCCTTGGACGGTTTCAAAATCTTTACTGCCACCGGCTCGCCATCAGGAAGATAACCCTTGTATACACGGCTACACCCTCCCTTCCCAATCAGATTCTCTGTTGAGGAATTAGATATTCTGATTAGAACTAAAACAAATAAACAATAAGCTTAAGCCTAGAAAAGCAAGTAAAGAAAGAACCTGAAGAGAACTGAGAAGTTGAACTCTTGATCTCCTTATGGCTGAATCGCCTACAGCAAGAGGAGTTTGTTCTAAGGAGAAGCTCCAACTCTTTGGGTAGTTCTCCCCAGAGAGACAAGTAATTCCCATGCTCTCTTTCAAAAGAAATTTCTGTTTTATCCAAGCTAATCTGGGTTTGCGGAGTCGGAGGGGGAGTCCTATTTGGTAGAGTCATTACCCATTGAACCACAGACATTTTTCTAGCTTCCGATTCTTTCAAAATTTCGGGAGTTGCCGAAGCTGCTCTTCGAAGAAGGGGCCAACCGGGTCTTGGTTCTTGTAGCTCTTTTGTAAGAACAGAAATTGAGCTTGAAGAAACTTTGTCCATGTATTCATGACCAAGGCTGAAATTGTCGTGTTTTGTGTCGTCACCACCAGAAATCGAACTTGAAGAAACTTCATCCCTGTATTCGTGAACAAAGCTGAATTTGTCATGTTTCGTGTCGTCCCCACCATCTCTTGATCCATCTTCTAAATTCTGAACCACCTTGGGACTGAAATTTTCAACATCAGATGTCTCTGAAACTCGAAAACTAGGCTGGTTTTCTTTGAGACTGGAAACTTGAATTGAGTAAAGACTCCGCGTTGGATCTCCTTTAATTCATCAAAATTGGAAACAATTCAGTTAACGGCAAGAATTGGATTAAAAATTTTAAAAAAAATCCTCTAAAACAACAAAAATCAAACCTGGTGGCTGGTTAATGGAACCTCTTTTGAAGACAACCTTCCCATTGTGGATAGCTAGTACTGTAGTAGTCGGCGGTAACCTCTTGGCACAATACTTGGCCACAGAAACACAACCCCTGAATTTTTTTTTTTGGTTCAGAGTAATCAGAGAAGAATCCCGTAAACTGAATACTAGTGAATCACAGTTTTGGATTTCGGAAAAACTTACCCAAGTGCATTTATCTTGCTTATTCCGACAATGACAGTCATGGCCTCACAGAGCTTTGCCTCTTTCACTAATACATTTCGAACGGAACTTCCACGAGAAATCTGACCAGTGAGATCAACCTGAAACCCGATAATCAGAATTGAAGAAGACTAGAAAGGGTTATAATGGTGTGAGAACAGAAGGGATTGCAGAAATACAGACCTGCTTTATATTACATAAGCCTTTGTAAACTTCCAAATAACCATCCAATGATGGGTCCTCCTTTGAACTGGGATCTGCAAGGGCTAATTGATTAAGAACTCAAAAAGTTTACGATAAATTAAAAAGTTAAAAATGTTAATTAAGATCATAATTCTCCCAAAGAAAGTTGCAGAAATGATTGAAGCACCTTCACTGGAATTTTGACAAACATGAACTGCAACTACATGGTCTCCTGGTTCGGCGACTTTAACAATAGCCCAATTGAGCAGCTCTCTACCATTTGCATCAAAACGGATCCCAACCAACACAATCTTCTTCTTCTCCATCTCTGTAACACCCTCTTCAACTGTCATTCTCCTTTCCAGACTAAATTACAATTTCAAGATCTCTCTACACCTTCCTCCTTGAAATTTCAGAAAATCCCTACAAATATATCTCCATTAAAACCCCACCCGGCCATTTCAAACTCTGCATCAAAAATCCACCATGATCATCACTTCCCTCCATGAATTTACAGACTCAAGACTGGACTACAAAGCATTAAATGCTTCTGTCTGTGAATTTAAATAAACCCAACTAACAAATTACAATTCAAGAAGAAAAATTCAGAATCTACAAAAATCTCAATAAAAATTCCCTCACCCTCTTTATGGATTTAAAGGAACAAACCCCACAAAACTTTTAAATTAAAGAAGCCAAAATTCCATATATATAAAATAATTCATGAAAAAAACAGAGACCAAACAACAGAAAAATCTACCTAATATTGTTTTCTTATGTCATTCAAATGTAAAATGTTCCAAGACGTAATTGCCGCCAAAGATGATCAAGCCTACCTACTGCGTCAAAAAGCAATACTGGGAAAGATTTTAAAAACTAAAAAGTTGGGTTGACGATTCAGCTTTGGTAAGCTGATGGTTTTATCTCAAAATTTGATATTTTTTTTTTTTTCCAATAATTGAAAACTAGAGGAGATGATAAGGGAGAGAATTGAGGGATGAATAGAATCGTCGGCTAGAGAGAACTCCCGCGAAATCTGGTCAAACAGGAGACGAAGTAGGAGAATTTTCATCTTATTTTTTCATTTCTTCCCGTTAAATTACCGGTCATTAGTCGCGGGAAATCCATATTATCCGGTCACCTCCAATCGACCGACAGGACGGCTGGGAATTCCTGACCGACTATCTCGGGTTTGTGGGGGGCTGTATCAACTTTAGCCAACGGAAAAATAAAAAAAATTCAAAATTTTAGCTCATGGGACACTCTCTAAGACGGAAAGGCCCCTGCTTTTCTCAAAAATAACACTCGTGTACTTCTTGGAAAAAATTAAAAAAAAAACGTGGTCCGCATACAAAAATAATATAATAATAATTTGGTCCACTATGAAGGGTGTTTTGGTCATTGGAATATGGGTTGAGATGAATCATTTGATGGGTCCATCCCATGGAGTAAATATTGGCTGACCGTCGACGGCCAGCGAAGTTTTACTCCTCGTGCGACGGTCAGTGAAGTTTTACTCCTTCGCTTGAGATCTTCTAGTTAAATATCAATCTGGAGATCAAAAATATCATGAAAGCTTCAAATGGAAGTCAAGAGATTGGACTGTTGGGATCATCTGATCAGTTTGACTTTTGAACAAGGTGATCTTCTAGCTGGGACCCAATGAATTATGGGTCCCGACTACTTGCACGCCCACTACTTATCATGATGATCGATTTGACTCTTTTGATTATAAGGAAAGTTTAGAAACGTGTGATAATTTTGTGCTTATCATTTATTTTTGTGTGGACAATAAAAGAAAGACGAGTGAATAAAGATACTGAGGGAACAGTCTACCGTTTGACTGTCATTGAGGCTCATAACAGCCCACAATATCAATCACGTGGCAAACTCTTAGAGGATGTTGAGCGGATAGATGTTTGGCCAATTCTTAGCTGATCTACAAACCAAAAATCAACATGATTAGTGATTTCTAGGCATATGATTGAAATTATTTTCCGATCGATCTTAACTGTGTGAATTTGAGTATTATTGACCATTATTCGGGGTACAAAGATCAAAAGGTTAGAAATCACTAACCAGGCTGATTTTTGGTTTGTAGGTTCACCTAAGGATTGGAAAAACATCCGTACAGTCAGTCCTCTAAGAGTGCCATGTGGCTCGTATTGTAGGCTGTCCGCTGTCATCAAAGTTTTAAAATCCCACCATTTGGTACCCTTTCGGGCTCACTGATCTATGAATGATTAGCCCACCACCAAGGATCAGAGTCTCGGGATCAGCCGTTGGATCGGACCCCTCCGATCCCGAGTTGGATCTGGTCCGATCCACCGTGATCCCGAGACGAAAAAAAAAATCCCAAAAAATACAAAAAATTGTAGAAAAAATTTAAAAAATTGTAGAAAAATCAAAAAAAATCACAAGAATGTAGATCTATGTGTTCCCCCAAAACTCGCCGGATTTCCCCCTAAACTCACCAGATTTTCAACCCAACTCAAAGAAATTTGAACCAAAACCTTCGATCTTCATGGATCTATGTGTTTCGAAGGTAGATCTATCATTTTCAAGCTATTTCTAGGTTCTAAGAAGGTTTGGGGGAGGAAAGGGGAGAGGAAAACAAGTAAAAAGATGAAAAAAAATCGAATTTTTATAACATCATTGCCGCTGGTTCAACTAGCCGAGTTGGATCGTGCGATCCAACCGATCCAACCGTTCCAGAGAGTTGGATCGGACGATCCATTGCGATTCGAGACAAACATTGGATTTTTGTCTCGGATGCCTCCGATCCCGGTCTAGATTGCCCGATCCAACTCAGGATCGCCCGAAACTTCGAATCATGCCCACCACTTAATGGACCTACACACCAAAATGGCCTGCTTGACGATCTCTAACCATTCGATACAAGCACCCAAAAAAATACTGGAATCCAGCCGCCAGAAATCATCCCATGAAAAAGCACAAATACAACGGCTAGTAAAACTTCTGTCACAACGGATTGCAAATCACAAGCCAATGAGTTCACGGCACGTGCATCTCAAAGAAAAGCCCATGGGTACGTTGCAAAAAACACTTGAGTACGTGCTGAGAACTCATTGGCTTGTGATTGCGTGATTTGCAATCCGTTGTGACATAAGTTTTACACAACGGCTAGAGATCAACAATCCGGCTGATTTTTTGTGTGCAAGTCCATAAATAGTTGGGAGTTGAGAACTTGAGATATTAATTGATGAGTCAGTGGATCCAAAAGAGTGAGTGACGGGGCTCATATGAGACACGTGGCACACTCTTAGAGGACTCTGGCCGTATGGATGTTTTTCCAATCCCTAGGTGGACCTACAAACCAAAAATCAGCTTGACTAGTGATTTAAAACCTTTAGATCATTGTACCTAAACAATGGTCAATAACACATAATTCTCACGGTTAAAATCAACCCATGAAAATAATTTCAAACCAACGCCTAGAAATAACTAATCAGGCTGATCGTTTGTTTGTGGGTCCACCTAGGGATTGGCCAAACATCCATACGGTTACTTTTCCTCTGAGAGTGTGCCATGTGGCTTATAATACACCATGTCATCGGGCTCGATGACAGGATCCTGTCATCAAAGTTTTATTCCAAAAGAGAATGCCACGTGGCGCTTTGCCTCACAGTCACTGTGCATATAAAAAGGACATTTCGTCATTTTATCTACAAATAAGTGCTTTTATTCGCTTCATATTTTTTTTCCTTTAAATTCGACAGCTGCACCACTGCTTAGCAAATTAAAAAATGACACCTGCGCGCACCATCGCGTGCCCTACTGTAATTGTATCAGTTGTAAGGTGGAGCATTTACGAGTACATGATGGTGCCCTAACGAGATTGTGACCGTTGCAAGTTGGAGCATTTACGAATACATGATGGTGCCCTAACGTGTAGATGGATACGTTCCGTGCCCGTCTTTGCTTCCAAAAATGCCACATGGTTGGTGGACCTATACACTCTTTAATTGGTAATTTGTAACCGTTGAATTTGACCATTTTAATGGGGTGCTTTCTAACCATTGGATTCTGAGATCACGAATCAAGCTGATTTTTGGTATATGTGGTGGACCAATTAAACGTCGGTATGGTCAGTGGGAGGCTTCAAAATTTGAAGGCCTGCTGGACAGCAAATACTTTCTGGGTGCATTCCTATCTTACCCTCTAAATTAAGAAGAAAGCCATGATTATGACACGTGGCACCATTCGTTGTGGGGGGGGGTTACTGCTCCTTAATTTGTTGCCACATTGTAACGTGACATTAAATATGATACCAAAAATATAAGAAATATTCTCGACAATAGAGTTTCTATTTTTTGAAGAGCCGGAATACGTCTAACCTTCTTGGGTTGTTTAGAGATATCGCTGTCTCGTTCATGGGGTCCATCGACAAACACAAGTCAAGAGAGACACGTGTAATGATCATCATGTCATATCTTTGTAGGACACACGAAGGTGATGTTTCGTTGGAATGGTACGATACTCGGAGTCTGATGCTCTACTCTAGAGTCAGAATTAATGTTTTGGGCATTTTATTAGGAAAAATTGAGTAGAACTTTGATGACATGGCGCAACATGAGCCATGTGGCACACTCTTAGAATACTCTAACCGGATGGTTGTTTGGCCAATCTTTAGTCGACCCACAAACCAAAAATCAGCCTGATTAGTGATTTCAAGGAGTTTGATTGGAATTATTTTTATAGGTTGATTTTAACCGTGGGACTTTGAGCATTATTGACCATTATTTGAGGTACAAAGATCCAAAGGTTTGAAATCACTAATCAAACCGATTTTTGGTTTGTAGGCCCACCTAGGGATTAGAAAGCATCCATACGGTTAGAGTCCTCTAAGATGGTGCCAATTGTCTCCTACCGCATCCTGTATCGGGCTCGAAGACAGGCCTTGTCATCAATGTTTTACTCGGAAAATTGGTTGAAGTAGTAACCTTGCGCTTACAGGTCCCACCTAGGGATTGGCCAAACATTCATCAGTCACCGTCCTCTAAGAGCGTGCCTCGGGGCTCAAATTGTCGTGGGTCAAACCTTTTGACCGCTTGAACTGTCGAATTAGCGCATAAACCCGATCAACGTTGACGGAAAAGTCGATTTTTTACAAAATTTCAAGTTATTGACATGTTCGAGATCATAATCATTTATTCCTGTACCTTTTGATCTTTCTAAAATAGAAGCATGGGATGTTGACACGCTCGTTTCTTTTTGGTTCTAGTCAACAGCAATCAAAGAGGTGACCAAATTTAAAGAAGTGTCAGCTTGTTTCAACCAAAACCAACTAAATTTTCACGGGGTGGGTACTGGGTACTGCTAAAATGCCCTTGTCGGTGGCATTTTAATATATGAAAAATCAGGAAAAAATATTTGCTCACAGCAGATTTAAAAATTCCTAACTTGTTGACACGGTGACACCTATCTCAACGACCCCCACTTTACCGCATTTAAGGACACTTTAACTGTTGTTTAAAGTAAGGGAAATTTCGTCTAAGGGGCGCTATACAAATCAAGGCTCGTCCATCAATACATGAGAAAGGTGGGCCCAATATATAAGGATCTATCTATTTTGATCAAGTGCAAATGTGGCAAATAAAACACTCCCACGTGCAAATTATGTTTTTGCAAGTTTGCATGCTCACATGTGTTGCACGGGTACACCAATTTGTCAGATGCCGGTAAATAAATTGAGTCTTGGTGGGTAAATTTTATTTTCTCATCAAAAAACGAATAAAAACGAACCGAATGCACGGCCCACATATGGATGAAAAAATTGAAAGTGATCCTAAAATTCCATTCTAGAGTGTATTTATTTTCCGTTACAACTTTTTCCTCAATCGCCAAACATACCCTAATGGCCTGTTTGATTGCCAAGTTAGATGGCCATTTTAAATATGGATAGTTTTACCAACTAACTAAGCCTGGAATTCATTTCCCACTCAGATAGGTGAGAATTCATTTTCACCCGAAAATACGCCTTTGTTTTTCTCACACGATTGAACAAGGTATACCTGAGATTGAACAAGGTATACGCCATCCATCTGGGCTAAACATCCATGCGGTCAGTGAGCCCAGATGGCAGCGGTGACTGCCAAAAATTCCGCTTCCGCATTTGAAAAGATCTCAGGTATACCTTGTTACATCACGAATGGTCGGTCTAGTATATACTTAAAAGTATGCAAACATAGTATCCACCATTCAATGCTCATTGAAAACCGTGTTTTTAATTTATAAAATATTTTGTTTTGAAAACATTGAAATAACACAGTTTTCAAGGGAAATCCAACAGTGCTGATACTAAAAATTTGTCCCATCACGACCCTGATGTAGAAATTAGGTCAGGTGAGACGTACCACTCTCCAAAACTGTATATTATTTAAGAAAGGTATCAAAATCACCTATCTTTGTTTTTTAACGATTGTTTGATGCCATGCAACTCTCCAACCATTTTCTTTGAAGTGTCGTTAGTGATCACTTGGTCTCTAAATGGATGAAGTGCTCTTTGTCTTAACGCTGTTATGTCACGAGTTGCATGCTTTTCAACATGTCTCTTTCTCTCTCTGTCGGTCCCTAACAGCAAAGTTTAAATTGACCCTCATAACATTATAATGGATGGTAACGTTACCGTTATGTCTGATATAATATGTTACATCATAATTAAAATATTATTATTATTATTCTAAAACAACATCCACCAAGGCGGCCTATATTATAACATTTTTCTAAACTATGCTCAGGAGTATTGAGGTTGAAACTCTTTAGGTCCATTATTGTACACGTGGCTCACTATCTTATTGTTGGGAATGAACACATCCTTAGATGTAAATCTAGAAAATAATTTAATACGTCCACGGAGATCGCAATCGTTTTACTATAGTGACGAGAGATTACCAATGAATGGAACAAATCTAATCTCCGTGACATAAACTTCCAAATCTAAACTCTCAAATTCTCCTCGCTTGAATTATCCAAAAATAATCAAAGGCGACTTTAAATAGAAGTCTTTAACTTTGAAACCAAATACAGTACTCGGATCGGGAAAAATTTTAGATGCAGAGGACTTTGGATGAGAGGTCTCGTGGCCCTACATGACTCATTTTGTTGGGCCCACTGACCGCATGGATGTTTACCCCACCCCTTGCTGCATATGCATACCAAAAATCAGCCTCATTGATTTTCACTAGACATAGATTATAACACTTTTTTAGGATTGAGCGTAGCCGTTGGATTCAAGCATGTTTTTTGCATATTTTTTGGAACTTAATCCAACGGCTAGAAATTATCAAATGAGACTGATTTTTGGTTTGCATATCCACCCAAGGGGTAGGTTAAACATCCATGCAGTCGGTGGGATCAACAAAATGAGCCATGTAGGGGCTACGAGACCCCCGCCGCATCGACCGCATTCGAAGTCCTCTGCATCTAAATTTTTTCATCAGATCAGATCTTATAATGAATGGACTAGATTAATTCGCCTGATTACAATTTCATATAAAGAAAACTAACAAAATTTTCTTTTGTGGACACTACCCCAATCTGCCAATGGGCTAATTAAGGATGTTATCGCCTTCTTGAAACCGTTGATCTTTTCATAGAAAGGTTTCATACGTGACTGATCAGACTTCGCAATTCCATCACTTATTTCTCTGAATTGTCCAATAATTGTGGGTTATTCCCTTAATGGTCTTCAAAGTCAAAACCAACGTTATGTGATATTTGGGCAACCCTTGTATAGACTACTACTTTTTCCTATCAAAATCTTCGTGTTTTGGTTCTAAATCCAACGGTTAAGATTCTTTGGTCAGTCATGCATAAATAATGGATATTAGGGAGCATCGTGTACCCAGGCTTTAATATCTGTCCTCACCATGCGTATAATAAAAAGCAGAGCTTGGATGGCGGATGTCCATCATCAACGATGATGACTGACGACAGTATGAGTCACGTGGCACACTGTTAGAGACTACTGACGGTGTAGATGTTTGGCCCATCCATAGGTAGATCTAGAGTAAAACTTCTGTCACAATGGGATTGCAAATCACACAAAACACAGCCAATGTGTTCTGGCGCGTGCACCTAAAAAGCAAACACACATGGGTACGTTGCAAAAGCACTTGTGTACGTGCCGCAGAGAACTCATTGGCTGTATTTTGTGTGATTTACAATTTCGTGTGATAGAAGTTTTACTCGTAGATCTACATACCAAAAATTAGCCTGATTAGTGATTATAACCTTTAGATCCGATTACCCCAAATAATGCACGAAATTCATGGTTAAAAATAAACCATGAAAAGACTCTAAGCCAACTAATAGAAATATCATATCAGTTTGAATTTTGGTATGTTCACCTAAGGACAGGCCAACAACCATAGGGTCAGTGGTCTCTAATAATTTGCCATGGCTCATATTGTGGCCATAAAACTTGGGCATGGCACACCGTGTCAAAAAATATAAGCACAAGTTCATTATTTGCCTTCCGAGAAAGATTTTTTTTATTTTTATTTTTTGGTAGCTTCCCATTGTGGGACCCACGATGAGGGCCCCACGGAAGATGGCAGGTGAAACCTGGAACCAAGCCGGGAAAGGAGATTTCTACTCCTGGCACGCTGCTCAAAGGAAGATATCTACCTGTGTGGGTTTGACCCCACGACCTCTCGACAGAGGTGGATACTCACTCACCAACCATTTGAGCTGCCATGTTGGGTGATCCGAGAAAGATTTTGGTCTGGCTTTTTTTATCCAGCGTATGGGCAGCACTTAAAATGTCATGTGGCACAATCTTAGAAACGAGAGCGGCTTCCATGCATCAGGGGCATACGGACCCAACAAAACGGCCCAGCTCAAATTGTAACGCGTCAATAAAAAAGTTAAAATAACATTGCAATTAAAAACACAAACGCAACCATATATGTTGGTCGGTTACGTTGGAGGCACGGTTATTTTAGGCCTTTAGCTTCTTTTCTTTTTTTTCTGACATGGCACAACTTGAGCATGGCTATATTGTTTGGTCCGTACGGCCCCTGACACATGGAAGCCACTAGTGACCGTAAGGATGTATGGCCATCCCTGAGTGGATCGAAAAACAAAATTCAGCCAGATTTGTTATTTCTAGCTGTTGGTCAGAGTTCCTCAAAATAATGCTTCGAATCCACAGTTGTAAATCAACCCATGAAAAAAGACTAAAATCTGAAGGTTATAGACCATCAATCTGGATGATCTTTGGTCTGTAGGTCCACATAGGGTCAATTGTCTCTAAGAATGTGCCACATGGCTCATATTCTGGTCCATCGAATAAATGTTGATGAGGCCCTAGTCAATAAATAAATTAAAGTAGTTGAAATTGAAAGGGATGCTTTGCATTTTTAAGTGTTTTGTGACTTGTGTCACAAGTAAGCTTGCCTTGTAATACAAGGTGAGGATAAGTCATGCATCATCCCGTGTCTACTCTTGTCATGTATACGTATCGTCATGTACCTTCCCTAACTACTTGAAGAGAAAATAATGTGGCATCTTGTGAGATACCTTATTAAATACCATGTGGGACCAAACATGGTGGGTCCAACTATCTATGCTATTCGACCCATGTTGACGCATGAACTGATGCTGCTGACTCTGACTTGGCAACTGGAGGATTAGGAGACGTATCAAATTAGACTAGATGAAGTTCATGTTTGAATTAATTCATCTTATCTTAGGAGTTTAAAATAGACTTTGACCGTTAGATCAGAGCCCACCAATCCGATCCAAAAATGGAACGTCTCACTCCAAGATCATGTTTGAATTCATCTTATCTTAGGAGTTTAAAATCCATTTTTATTATATTTAGATTATTACCAAAAAAGAGTTATGTTAGGTCTTGGTTCGAAATCTCGGGATTGGAGGCCGGGAACGGGATCGGGATCGGCGCATCTCATCTGAGACGAAGTGAAACTTCTTTGGGAAACAATGATCTTGGGGTGAGACGTTCCATTTTTGGATCGGATTGGTGGGCTCTGATCCCGATTAGGAGGGATAGCATTAGGGGTGTCAATTTTACCCGTTTAACAGGAATCGAATCGGAACCGGAACTAAAAACACCGGTTCCAATTCCAAATTTTTGGGAACCAATTAAAAAGTAATCGGAACTTGAACCGAACTGACAATAACGGTACCGGTTCTGGGTAGTCTAATAGAACCGGAACTTAACCGGTAAGAACTGGTACCAATAAATAAATATAGTGTAAAAATTCTCATATTCTCAAGATTTGGCCCAATATATCTGGAATCGGAACCGACATAAATATATAACTGGTTCCGGATCCATCACTTTGAGAACCGGAACAACAGTTCCGGTTCTGGCCACCTTAGGAACTGAGCCAGAACCGACCCGTTGACACTCCTAGATGGCATAGCGTTGGAGATGCTCTTAAGCCTTGATTGGATTGAGAGATTTTATATGCAATAAAATGTGTTAGAGAGCAGCCCATTTGTGGGTGTACAAACTCCAAAGCACAAAAACGTGTTTTCCGTGGTACAAATTAGGGCCTGTTTGGATGACCATCAGATTTGAATAGCACAAATTATAATCAAGCCTACTCACGGTAAAGAGGAAAAACAAATTAAACAAAGGGTCGGACTTTCAGAGACCCCCATTTTTTACCCCTACTTTGGCATACCCACATAGAAGATGAATCAATGGCAGATTTTTGGTGAGGATGATCTCTATGGAGAAGAGATCATCCTCACAAAAATTCAAATCATTCTGATATTCATATACTGGTTTAGAAGTTGAAGAATTATGAACCTTCAATTTTTACCCGTGATACTTGAAAACCAGATTTGACGGCCTTAGAAATCAGTCATTTATTCATCTTCTATGTGGGTACGCCAAAGTGGGGGTAAAAAATGGGGTTCTACTTTTTTTGATACCATGGGTATCCGGGCCTCTTAGATCACCCGACAAGTCCCACGGCCACGTATATTATACAGTTTTGCCGTGTTGGAGCCCACCAAAGAGTCGTGATCCCGGAAGAGTTGGAACCACATATGCTGATTCAGATCGAATCTTTGTGTCCGTAAGGTTGTATCGATTTGCATTTTTGAGGCCTCAAGGAACTGAAGGATTTCAAACAGCTCTATAGAATCTCTGAGACATGGCCTAGTGAAAGCAACTAAGCAGAGGCTCTACTGTCTCAGTTTAAGCCTCCATGTGCAGCTCTATTTTCAGAGAGAGATCCGTCAGTGTAGAGGGGCCAATAATGTGTTTTATTCTTATTTTACAACGTTGCCCATCAAAACTTGCCACAAGACTTCATGATATTAACACCATGGCTTTAAAAATGGCTGTTATAACGGAGTCAGACCCCACCCGTTACGTTGTGTACCATTTTAACGCTGAGAAAATAACGGTTGTTAATTTATTTTTTTTTTAAATGCCCATTATTTCCATTATAAATTTTATTGAAATTTTGAAATTTAATTTTGGCACCGTTTTTCCCATTTTTATCCCTGTGCGTTACAAGCCGTTATAACAGACAAAACGAAAATGCCTCCAGTCCGTTGTACCGTTACAATGGCCCTTTTAAACCTTGATTAACACGGGTGACACCAATCCCTACCAAATTGGGGGCTCTATTCGAAACTTATTTGCTCACAATGCAAAACCAAAAGTAGTCTTGAAACATATAGGCAGCATGGCATTTTGGCCCGCGGCCCGTTGTGGTGTCCGGGCCGGGCCAGAGTCCACCCTCTTGTGGCCCGTCCTGATGAGCCGGCCCAATTAGCAGGACTGGTCCAATAATCCCGGCCCAGGCCAGTCCAGCCCGATTTAGCCCAACCGACACACCCTTAAATTTTTTTGAACTATTAAAAAAATGCACATTAAGCATGGCAATTTAGCCCGAGGCCCGCAGCCTGGCCGTTTATCTCGGCCCAAGCCTGTCCCGGCCCGAAGTTGAGCCCATCCTGGCCCGGGGCAGCCCGTGCATATGTTGGGCCGGGCCTGGGTTTAATAACTAGCCCGCAACCCGGACCGTGGCCTGGCCCGACCCCGACCAAAAAATTATTAAAGAAGCCCAACTGAGACCAGCCCGAGTCCAAGTCCAATTAAAAAAAAATCAGAATTAATACATTCTTAACAGGCGAGCAGCCCAACCCGTGTCAACTCATGAAAATAACTTCAATCCAACGATTAGAAATCACTGATTAGGCTGATTTTTGGTTTGCAAATATCCATACAGTTAGAGCCTCTAATTTAAAGTGAAAACATTTAGGGAACAACCATTTTTGACAACCATTTAGTGTACCCACATAGAAGATGAATCAACAGCTGATTTTTGGTGAGGATGATCTCTATGGTGAGGAGATCATCCTCACAAAAATTCAAATCATTCCAATAATCATAGACTGGTTTAGAAGTTGAAGAATTATGGACTGTTCATTTTTACCGTGTAACTTGAAAACCACATTTGATGGGGTTAAAAATTTCAGAATGGGCTGATGTTTTGTTGGGGTGATCTCCTCACCATAGAGATCCTCCTCACCGAAAATCAGCCATTGATTCATCTTCTATGTGGGTACAAGAAAATGGTTATCCCCCCAACCCGGCCCTTATATTATATACCTATAGATTATACAATCTAACTATAACTTATAACATTATGTATTAGTATATAGTATATACTTTATATAACTATATTAAGTTATACCTTATAACTATATGTATGATGTATCTATGTAATAAAACCGGATGGTTGTCTCCCCCTCTTATCCGGCTTCAAAAAGAAGGGCCGAGATGATATCCCCAAATTGGACAGTGGATCTCAGTCGCTCACACCCAATTTTGGCAAACGCTCTGTTGGAGAGTGCCGTGGCCACAGGCTACCCACTTGTTTGTTCAAATATTATAACTATATGTATAATGTATTTGTTTATATATTATAAGTATCCTAAATTATAACAATAAGTCCAACCCAAGTCCGAAACCGAACCCCCAAAACCCAAGCCCAATACACATCCAACCCAAGCCTGATATACAAGCCCTAAACCCAACCCAAAACCCATTAAAAATAGCCAACGCCCCGGCCCGTGACAAGCCTGTTGGCCCCGACCTTAGCCGGGCCACGGGCTTGGCCTGGGTTTTGAAAATTTTGGAGCCCCGCCCGCGGCCTGGCCCAAGTTTCTGACGGGCTTGGTTGACCCGGCCCGAGGGAAGTCCATCCCGGCTGGCCAAATGTGCATTGACCGAATTGGCCCAGTCCGTCATTGTAGCCACGACTTGACCAACCCGACCCGAACTCTAGCCCGGCCCGATGGGCCAAAATGCCACCCTGACATATAGGGACCATCGAGGTGGGACCTGCAGAGATTTTGGAATACTCTCCCACCAAATTATTTGGACCCACGTCAAAATATTTAGATGCAGTCGATGTAGAGGGTTCTCATGGCCCTATAGAGCTCAATTTTTGGGCCCACTAACCGCATGGATGTTTATCCCACCCCTTGGTTGATTATACATACCAAAAATCAGCTTGATTGATAATTTCTAGTTGTTGGATTAATTACCCAAAAAATGGGCAAAAAAAAATTGCTTGAATACAACAGTTAGAATCAATTCTAAGAAAGTGCAAAAAACATATTTGAATCCAATGGGTAGAATTAATCTTAAGAAAGTGCTGAAATCTATGGCTAGAGAAAACCAATGATACAAATTTTTGGTATGTATGCCGACCAAGGGGTGGGCTAAACATCCATACGGACCCAAAATATGAGGTATGTAGGGCTACGAGATTCCTCTGCATCAGCTGCGTCCTTATGTATACATATCTTTACAGGGGTGTTTGGTAGCAAAGATTAAGTTGTGTGTTGTTATCTAGGTCGGGGCAGTATTAAGTTATCTTTGGGTTCACTCAATTTTAGGGAGAGATGCAGATAACGCATATTGTGCGGGTAAAATGTGTGCCTCCTATTTATGGGCTGGACACACCATGTATTAGCGCATTGTCCCAAGGTATGTCCTATGCCAAGGGAGTCTCAAGACATCCCCTTCAAGATGCTTGAGCTTGGCCCTAGATCACTCCAGGGATATCCTAGCTAATGGCCAGCTTGACCATGAGGAAGGTCAGTATACCACCCTTTCCCTAAAGAGTGAACTAATCCTTTGATTGCTTGGTGGAAGGGAACATTAAATGTTGATGCCAAGCATCATTTTAGTTCTGCATTCCTCGCGATAGGCATAATAGATCCTCGATAGGCGTGCAATGCACATCCTGGGCACCCACCCAGTATACCTTAGCTATGTCCGTGCATCCCATGCACTTCGCCTGGCACAGTTCGACCATGCTCGTTCATATATTCCATGTACATGCCTCGAGGACACCTGTGCATCGTTGGCAAGCAAATCACAACTATCTCCCGATCCACTCGAACGAGCCATGAAAACGTGGCACATTCTTTGGTGGACCTATAGAGCAAAATCAGCCTAATGGTCGGACTTGAGCGTTTATCTATAATGAGCTTCATGGGTTTGGAACTAATCCACAGGCTTGTTTATGAAGCCCATAGTAAAAAAATTATATCGAATAGCTAGAAATACCCAATTAAGCTGATTTTTGGGTGTATGTCCACCGAAGGGTGGGCCAAATATTCATGGGCCAGTGGGCTCAAAAGAGTGTCACGAGGCATTTTGAGGGATCCTATCAAACTATGTATAGGAACCGGTCCTATATTATTGATAAAAAGTTGTATCTAGTTTCTTTTTTTTGAAGGTTCAGTTCCGCGCACAACCTTTTTTTCACACCAAAATTCCACTCCCGCAACTGTGGCTGATAGTGCTGAGTTGGCAATCACTTTTGCCAAAGCAAAACTACCGTTGGATTCTCAGAATCCACACTCAAGAAGAGGTGTGGAATTTGGTTGTCAAAAAAGGTTCTGCGCATACCGACCCTTTTTTGAATACCAATTAAAAAGATGCATTCATTCATTTTCGATGCATGTGCACTTTACACGTGGCACAAACTTAGACCACTGACCGTATGGATGTTTGGCCCATCCCTAGGTTGACCTACATGCAAAACATCAGCCTGATTAGTGATTTTTAAGGATTTGATTGGAGTCATTTTCATGAGTTGATTTTTAACTGTAGATTTTTAGCATTATTTGGGGTACTCAGATCCAAAGGTTTGAAATTGTTAATCAGGCTGATATTTGGTATATAGGTCCACCTAGGGATGGGACAAACATCCATACGGTCAGTGGTCTCTAAGTATGCGTCACGTGGCTTATACTATGGTCCTTCATCATCAAGGACGTCGGCGCGCTGACAACCTGAGGCAAGGTTTTGCCCTTAAAGTAGGGAGTGCATATTCGCACACCCCATTTCCTATCAAGACGGACTCTGGTCAGGGCACACCCCAAAAAGAGAGATCTCCCTCTAAAACTTGGTTTACAGGCGATGGCTCAGACTGCCCATAAAATGAGCCACGTGGTATATTTTTAGAGGACACTGACCGTATGGATGTTTGGCCAATCCCTAGGTAGACCTACAAACCAAAAATCAACCTACTTCGTGATTTTTAGGCGTTGGATTGGAGCCATATTCATGGGTTGATTTTAACCATGGGAATTTGAGCATTATCGACCATTATTTGGGGAACAAGATGGAGAGGTTTGAAATCACGAATTAGACTAATTTTTTGTTTTGTAGGTCCACCTATGGATTGGCCAAACATCCATACGGTCAGTGTCCTCTAAAAAGCGCCACGTTGCTCATTTTGTGGGCAGTCAGAGACCATTGCCAGTAAGCCAAGTTTGTCTTGTTTGAGTGAGAGAGCTCTCTTTTTGGGGTGTGCCCGGACCAGGAGTCCACCCCAACAGGAAATGAGGTGTGCAAATATGCGCTCCATTAAAGTAAAGAGGGCTTAGAGAGGAGTGTGGGCGTGTTACGTACCCCAACCTATATGTTTCCTTCTACCGGATTAGGTGTGGTTTGTTGGTCAAATACATGATGTGACCTAACGTTCCACCATGCACACCCAATGTAAGTTAGTTGTGGCATAGTTGCCAAAAAGCGAACAATGGGTAACAAAATTAATAATTTTTTCAAAATAATATTAACAACGGTAAAAAAAATTCAAAAATAACGGCCGCCTTCATAATGCTAAGCCATAGAGATAGTGTCCACTCCTAATGGACTATATATACTTCTTGTATTTGCAAATGCGGTGTAGGAGTAAGGGGTGGCCGTGGATCCACCATTAGATTCCATCAGATGACTGCAGCGGACACGTGTCCAATAAAGAGGGATAGTGTATGCCATTTTTATCTCGTACAAGGTGCCGCTAACATTCCTTATCATATAATGGAACCCCATTAAGGCTTGTTTGTCGGGCCCAAAACTGGCCCACTTATAAGCCCTTAAAATCAGACTCATGCCCAATCCACTGGGCCTATAAATCCGAAGCACAAAACAGTGGGCCTAACGCCTTGTCTAACCAAGTTGTGGAGGCACTGAATCATGGTTTTAAAAACGGCCGTTTAAACGGTAACGCCCCAAGTCCATTTCCTTTAAAACTCGTTTTGACGCTTTAAATTAAACAGACATTTTTTGGTTTTAACGGCCATTAAATTCTGATTTTTTTTTGAAAAAAAAAAACGGCCGTTTTAATTCCTTCTTTTTTTTTTTCTTAATTTTCAAAATTTGAATTTCAGCACCATTTTTTCCGTTAAAATCCTTTTTTTTTTCATTTTTTCCCCTGGCCGTTTCAATCCTTTTAAACGGCCGTTTAAACGGCAACGCCCCCAGTCCTTTAAACCTTGCACCGAATCAAGGAAATGCCTCTACACATCCTTCCGAGTTCACTAGTGAGAGAATTCCTACCGAGGATAATTCCTACCGAGGATAGGAACGTGTCATTAGACTCTTACACACTCCCCTTCTCCTAAAATCAAGTTTGCAGTCTTCGGACCAAAATGCAGTTCAATATTGGCCCCACAAAAGTGCTGACCTGCAACTTAAACCTTGTTACCAAACACGCCATGATTTCTTCTATCGGATAGTGTTACATCAAATGGACGACCAAATCGTTAGATATGTTCAATCAACAGAATCCATGGGAACTACCTAAACTCATCTAGAAAGTGGTCCATCAAATGGACCGTCCTGATCACGTGTCATGGCATTTTGTTACTTAAGATACATAGAACTCCTACAGTGTATATACAAAGAGACCTTGAGAAAACTGACAGAGAGTCAAGAGACTCAGGACGAGATCCATTTTAAAAGGGACGGGATATTGGCACCAGTGTTTTCGCTCACTAAAAACCCAAAAATCCCAATCCCCCTTTCTTTACTCGTCATACCCATACAAATAAAAATAAAAAAAAACAACAAAGAAGAAGAAGAAAGAGGAGGCCGTCGCCACCGAGGTACACCCCCTTTCTCTCTCCCTCTCTTGCTCTCCCTCTCCCTCTCTCTTATTGGTTTTGGGCTACCTCAGCAGCCCCCGAGGGCGAGTGTGGTATGCAACACTCGGCAGCCCAAAAAAGCAGAGAGAGAGAGAGAAAATCTTTTTTTTGTTGGAAGAGAGAGAGGTACCTGCGGTGGCTGTGGCAGTGGTCTCCTCTTCCTCCATCTTCTTATTTTCTTTTCTCCGATATTAATTAATTAATTAATTAATTTTTTTTTTTTTTTTTTTATGGGTTTATTGAGCGAAAACACGGGTGCCAATATCCTGTCCCTTTTAAAAGTATCATTTCCTCAAAATGAGACGTGGCACACTCTTTCAAGCCGACTTACACTGAATCTTTGGCCACTTCAATGGACCTACACAGTACAAATTAACCTGATCAGTAATTTCTAGCCGTGGGATTTGAGCAATTTTTTCATCATAGACTTCATGAACAGACCTGGGTTAAAAGCCCATGATGAAAAATGCCGAAATCCAACGTCTATTAATCACCAATCAGGCTATCTTCTGGTGTCGTGAGGACGACAAAAAAAGTGTCCACGTGGCAGTTAGGGAGGAAGGACGTATCAAACTTTTGGAACAGCCTTCCGCATTAAAGATTTTTCCCAGGAAAGAGGTCAATAGACTCAAAAGCATATAAGATCCATCGCCAATTTCGCTGCCAAACGGGGAGAGAGGGAGAGAGAGAGAGAGAAAATGATTTCGGACGGCATCGAAGACGAAGAGAAATGGCTGGTCGAAGGGATCGCAGGCCTTCAACACAACGCCTTTTACATGCATCGCGCCTTGGTAATAGGCTTTCTCCTCATGACATCTTAAACACGAACCCTAATTTTGGTAGAAGCCCTAATTTTGATTCAATTTTCTATCAGGATTCAAACAATTTAAGAGACGCTCTCAAGTATTCTGCTCAGATGCTCTCCGAGCTTCGGACTTCAAGGCTTTCCCCTCACAAATACTATGAGCTCTGTAAATTCTCCCCTCTCTCTCACTCTCTGAGATCAATCTAGGATCTCAGAGAGATCTGATGTTTGTGATTTATCTAATTTTCAATTGAAATATGAAATGCGGTGGTTTCTGATTCGTTGAATTTTTTTTAATGGAAAGATATGCGAGCGTTCGATGAGTTGAGGAAGCTGGAAATGTTTTTCAAGGAGGAGACTAAACGTGGTTGCTCGATCATCGATTTGTACGAGCTTGTACAGCATGCTGGAAACATCTTGCCTAGACTGTAAGTGAAAATAACGAAACCATTCCTCTCTTTTCCCCTTTGGTTACGTACTTCACGCCTTCTGGTTCTGTTGTTTTGATTCGCTTGGTACCAATCTTTGTTAGGTGCGATTAATTGCTCTCTTTACACGCTTTTATGATTTAGCTTAATTACGTTAAACTCTAGGTTTGGGCGCATTCAATTTTGATGAATCAGTTGGAAAATTTGAAATTTTTGCTTGATTCTATTGGAAGAATGTGTCCTGTTACCTTGTCGACGTTAAGGACCTATGTGATCTCCATGAATCACAATGCCCTTAGCTATGAATACGAAACACGCGTAGTTTTCACATTTATTACGTTGGGAGGACCACACACCAGTCTATGAGTTCATATATTCTTCAAGGATGTGATTCTTCAGTGGGAGTAATCAACCTAACTCGGGCAAGGACAGATCAAATGCTTCTTCAAGTCTTGATTGAGGACTCGGGATTCTTCCAATCCTTCCCATTAGTTTAGTCGATGGTTCCTCTTACTTGTCTATTAGTCTCCTTGTAGTCAAAACTAACACATCTTTGCTAGAGCTGGTACCAAAGATTTCAGGGAATATATACTTCAGGGAATATTGAGAAACAGGTGTGTGCGCTCTCTAACGTCTTTCCTAAATGCACCCATTCCCTTCCTCTACCCTATATGATCCTTTATTAAACTCAGCTTTCACATTCCTCATCCCTATATGTACCTATGGTCCCATAGACCTAGATACTACCTTGACACCCCAACCAGCTTACTGTTTGCCATATTTTTCTTGGTATCTTCCTTCCTATCCTCCCGTAATGAACTACACAGCCATTTTTTTTCTTTATCTTCTTTATTGTCCTCACTTGACTTTTAGCACACAATGGTTTTCTTATTTTTATTAGGGCTTGACTTTCTCTATAACTATTTCGTAAGTATAAACAGATACATTCTTTAAACGAAGTATAGTTGTCTCATTGTGATATCTTACATAAACCATTTTGTCGTGGATAACTAGCTTTGTTTTCTTTTTTTCTCATGACTGAGCTAGACCACTCATCTTGGTATTTGATTATTTTTGGCATGTTCAAGAGCTTGATCCTTGATTGTCATTGAGTGCTACATGGTAGTATTGGAGGATTCATTTTTTTTTCACTAAATGAGTATAGTGAAGATCAGCAGGTGCATTATATGTCTAGTTATTTTATTTGTATCTCTGAAATATGGTTTAAGATGCTTTAGCAGTAAATGAGCATAGCGTTTTTATTTGCTCAATGAATGACTGATTTATTACATACATGTCACATCTCCCATTTACGCACCTCGCTATAGCAAATGCTGTTTAACTATTTTTATTTCTGCCTACTTTTTGCAGTTTGCATTGTTAACTCAAGTTTGAATTATTCAGTTTGGACTTTGGAGACATCAACCTACTGCAAATTTCATAGTTTATTGGCTTATGTAACATTGCTTGGTCCATTGTGATTTATCAGGTATCTCCTCTGCACAGTAGGATCTGTGTACATCAAATCAAAGGAAGCTCCTGCTAAGGATGTTCTTAAGGACCTTGTAGAAATGTGCCGTGGCATTCAACATCCTGTACGTGGGCTCTTTCTAAGGAGTTACCTGTCTCAAGTCAGTAGGGATAAGCTACCTGATATTGGTTCTGAGTATGAAGGGTAAGGAGATTACTTTGTCATCTTATACTCCATTTTTACGTTTAAATGAAAGATTATTCATTTCAACAAATAGTCATCTCTGAAGTTGAATGTTGTGTTTTCTTATTTCTGTGGGGTATCATTTATGTAACCATAAGTTGTAGTCGATGTATTGGTTCACCGCCAATTCATTTGCAGGGAGTGGTGTAGCAGAGGAACTTTAAACATAGGAGTCGTATAGTTGTCTTTCCTTTAGTAAACTTTTTCAGTAAATATCAAAAATAAAGTTTCTTTTGCTATTCTGTTCACATAAAGTATCAGCTACACGGAACATCCTATGCCTCATACATGGAGCCACTTGATTTTGTTGTGGATTTTCTATTTCTTGGTGTTCACACAGATCCTGAAATTCTTATTCTTCAAGAATGCCACCATTCATATGTGGAAACCTAGAAAACCACATATCTCTTCATCCTTCCAAATGTAGTATGCGGATTATGTTGCTCAGGTTACTAGTGCTGGCATGACCTTGTGACTGGCACTTTATTGCACACATTATTTAAATTAGATAATTTTAGGTATTTTTATTGGAGTCAGGCATATTACATGATAGAAGGATACAAGAGTAGTTGTTTTGGACCTCAAGTACCTGGAATTTGTTTGATACAGGAACCTTTATTCACCTTCTTCTTCTGAATTTCCTTGGAAAGTATTAAACAAATCTCAAGACTTCTGTTGGTTTTATTCTTAGGGTTTTCCTGGTGTTCACAGTAAATCCATGAAAGATGCATTTTCGAGGAAAATTCATATGGTATTTGTATAGACTTTTTTTTCCATGCTCAACTTGTTCCATGTGCTTTGTAAAGGGTAAGCTAAGTGTTATTTTCTCTAAATACTCCTGATAGCGCATCTATATGAAATGTACCAAGTTCTCTGTAGACAAGTGTAGAAAAGGGTATAATTTTCTAAATATTTTGCTGTTTGGTGTTATTGTTGGAAGAGAGAATTGTGTAGTACCCATTAACTTCCCAAGTTAGAGTAAAAATATTGCTCTGAGACAGTAAATAACCAATGGAAATAGGATTTTTTTTATATCTTTTGGTTCTTGATTTTTTATTTCTTGCACTATTTTATCTACTCATATCGGTACAAGCCCATGAAATGTGTGTTTCCTAGTTCTTTAAGTAGTAAGGTATGCTCTTACAAGTTTTTCTTCTGAACGGTGAAGCATCTGATGTTCTTTGTCCTTGAAGGGGTAGATAATGATTACCAACACTACAAGTCACAATCTTATAAAGCAGGGCAATAAGTAGTATCATCAGGAATATTGCTAAGATTATTGTCGAGGCTGCTGCTATATAGGTTTTTGGGGGCCTTCTCAGCCCCGCTTTAATATATCTATTTTACCGATCAAAAAAAAAAATCAGTGAAGACGTCTGACTTTATTTGTTTGTTTACTTATGTTCAATTATCTCGAGTTAAGTGGATTAGTAGAATGATTGAATGGGCGGAACATTCAGTGAGTCTGGTAGAGTCCATGGCAACATTTTCCTAGAGTACTTTCTAGTATTTTTGTTTCTTATCTGTCTTGTTTTGTGAAAATGCTTTAACCTCCAAGTTTCATTTGTTTGAATCATTCTTTCTGCTGTATATTTTATGTACTTGTAATAAGATCGACTAATTAGGATGGGACCTTATCTCTTCTGGGCTTCTATTACAATCTGTCAGTGTTTTCCTGTAGGGATGCCGACACTGTCGTGGATGCTGTGGAGTTTGTACTCCAAAACTTCACAGAAATGAACAAACTCTGGGTCCGGATGCAGCATCAGGTTGGTTGAAATATCAGTGATAACCTGCTCTCATGTTTGGACATGCATGGTACCCAATACTTGCATGTCATAAAGGTAAAAATGAATCATGAGGGCATGATTTGTGGTCATGCAGGTGTTATAGTGCTTGTGAATTCATACTCTTAGGTGACCCTGAGTTGAGGCTTGCAATCGGGCTTTCTGGTCTGCAGGGACCTGTCCGGGAAAAAGAGAAGCGGGAAAAAGAAAGGAGCGAGCTTCGTGATCTTGTAATCGCAGTAACTTGAAACTGGTTCAAATCACTATACCGAAGTAGTATATATTTGAAGTGTTCTTTTGTAAAAGTTATTCTACTGGCCTCTGATATTTTTCTAATTAGGTCGGAAAAAACTTACATGTCCTCAGTCAGATAGAGGGTGTTGACCTAGATATGTACAAAGATACTGTGCTTCCTAGAGTCTTGGAACAGGTCAGGTTCATCTAGCTCTTCCCTTTATTTTCTTTTTTTCCATTGTAGATGCCTATGGTATGACAACATGCTCTGCTGATCTTCACATGTTGGCATGTGCATCCAAATTGATTTGGACAGGTGGTGAATTGTAAAGATGAGCTTGCGCAATATTACCTTATGGATTGCATAATTCAAGTTTTTCCAGATGAGTACCACTTGCAAACCCTTGAGACATTATTGGGTGCTTGCCCCCAGCTCCAGGTGGGTACCATGAGTTTGTTGTGGTTCGTTCTCTTATTTGGAATATCATTTTGAGGAATTTTGGTCCATGATGCTTATTGGATGTGATGATTGAGAACATTGAACGTTTTACCTTACCTGAAAACTTTGTTTTATTATGCATGTAAATATTTTCTTAAGCTGCAGATATAGAATTACTATTTGCTGAGTTGATTAACTGCTCAAGGTACTGAATGTAAAACCTGCTCTAACCTTGAGTCTCATGGGTCACACGCACACACAGGTGGTGATGACTTTGCAATGTGGTTACTAGTCAGTAAACTTGCATATGAAGGATTTTCTTAATTACAAAATGTGAAAATTACACAGAAAGAGACTGCATAATTAATACTTGATATTGTCCAGTGAAAAAGTGCAAATTGCTAATATATTTGCCTACTTCTGTGGCTTAAGGTCTGTTTGAAAATTTCGTAATTTTTTGGTATTCTAATTTATTTTTTCTGAGTTGATACTTTGTGGTCTTTTCTCCTTGAATTGTGAAAATACACCTCTTGATCAAAAGCAGTGTATGTGCACGTCTGATTTTTTTTAATGATTATGAGAATGGATTGAAGAAATCTTGATGGTGTCAAAATTTTGAGCAAAAGTACTAGTTGCAATTAGTTTAACAAATAGCATCCTACTAACTATTATTTTCTTGCCTTTCTTGTTTCTCAGCCAACTGTTGACATCAAGACGGTGTTATCCCGACTAATGGAGAGACTATCAAACTATGCGGCTTCAAGTGCAGAAGTGAGATATCCACATACTATTTTCCTGGGCTAGGACCTGGTGTTTTGTATCTTATGCTTTTATGCTACAGGTGCTACCTGAGTTCCTGCAAGTAGAAGCTTTCGCCAAATTGAGCAATGCCATTGGGAAGGTAATCCTGACAATTTTCTTCTTGCATTAGTAAATATTTTAATTTTGACTAATTTTTATAGTGTTCACTTTGCATTTTACTCAGACACTGACAAAAGATAGAGATCAAGCATGGTCTCTTTTAAACAAATGCTACTGTTTGTGCATGAAATATAATTCTTGCGAAAGAAATCTGTTTCATATAGTTATATATTTTTATTAAGGTAAGATCAAATACTGAATGATAATATTATATACTATGAATTTAGACCTGATTAAAAGAATGAAATACAGAAATGCTTGTGTGTGTAATGATTCCATAACAGTTATAGTGTATTGAATTTGCTTCACAGCTTGAGAAGGTCTTAGGCCCCTTTGTGGTGAAGATATTTTAACTTTGTGTAATAAATACTAAACTTATACCATTAACAGTGGGTTGAATTTGTAATAATTTCTCAAGCAATCTACTCTATGAACATTTAATTGTTGCCTAGTTTCAACAAGGTACTAAACTTCGACTTTGACCTAAGCTTTGCTTAGTTAGAATTCAGAATTATATTAATTAGACGTGGAGAACTTCTGTAAAAATCTGCCAACTTAGAGAAGTTTGGAATTCCGATGCATTTATACTGTTGTTGTGCTAATGTTCTCAAGCAATCTACTCCCTGAACATTTAATTGTTGCCTAGTTTCAACAAGGTACTAAACTTTGACTTTGACCTAAGCTTTGCTTAGTTAGAATTCAGAATAATATTAATTAGACGTGGAGAACTTTTGTAAAAATTTGCCAACTTGGAGAAGTTTGGAATTCTGATGCATTTATACAGTTGTAGTGCTAATGTAATTTAATGTATGAATGGAACATGAAATTGCAGAGAAAAATGGTTTTTACCGAAGAATAATTTCAAAATATGCAATCTATGGAGCACTTCATCTGGATTTTAACCCCTAAAAGGTTTTTTTTTTAACTTGAAACACTTAAAGGAGTAAATATTTTTCGACAAGAAACTCCCCCAAAGCAAGGTAGGGGGGCAGCATCTGTTTTAAAGTTTTGGTATTGAACAGTAAAATTCGCCGTTATTATAGATAGACTTCAATTTTCCAGGTCATAATTGACAAAATTCGGCTCATTTTTTAATACTATGGTTTTCAAATTGTAGGGCTAATTTGGGCCAACTAGATCTAATTTACCATAATTAGAAGTCTTCTCAGGTGATAAATTGACAAAATTCAGCTCATTTTAATACTATGGTTTTCAAATCATAGGGCTAATTTTGGATCCACTATATTTCTTTTACCATAATATGGTCCATTGCAAAGGGGTATAGGTATTCAAGTTTTTAAAGGATCTTGTTTGTCAATGCTTTAAAGGACTAATTTTTTTAATATCAATTGATAACATAATCAGCATTTGCTTCTAGAGAAATGTTATCAGGCAACATTATTACTGGTGTACAGAGAACTGCTTTCTTTTTACCATAATATGGTCCATTCAAAGGAGTATTCAAGTTATTTACGACAATACAACATTAGAAGACTACTGAATCTGGCAAACTTTGCCTTGCTGAACTGTTACAAGCTTGTTTACCAATAAAACAGAATTGGTTCGCTCAAAATGCATTCACATAAAATTGTGCCATGATGTGTCTTATGTAGTTTATTGGGTAACCAGGTAGTGGGGTTTAAATACCAAAGTGTTCTAGGGACCTTAGACTTATCCAAGTTTGTTGGAGATATATGCATAATATGCTCACGTGATGCGTGTACTTTAAATGCGACGCGTGACTCAATTTGCTTTCCTGTTCTGAAGTATGCATCTTAGGTACATTTTGTTGTGTTTCCTTGTCTGCGGCCACCAGGTTCACTCTTAGAAATACTCGAGTACTACAGTCTATGACTCATCCCCTAATCTTTATTGCTCAAGTTGTGCTTTAAAAGGGCAATTAGTGAATTCGACGTACCGTAAAGCTACTGATGCTTGCATTTGTTTTGTTCTTTTTTCTTTCGCCATGTATGTGTTATTAGCGGCAGTAAATTTTTCTTAGAACAACTTAGAAGTATAATTGTTCATATTTCTGTGACAGGTGATTGAAGCACAGGTTGACATGCCCATTGTTGGAGCTATAACTTTATATGTGTCTCTCCTTACATTTACTCTTCGTGTCCATCCAGATCGGCTCGATTATGTAGATCAAGTACTGGTATGGTTCCTCTTCAAGCTACTCCAATATATATGTCTATGGTGTGGGTACGAAAAATCTCAAATTTGAGATTAATGTAGCTACCCTACTGATAAAAACAGGGATATGTCATTCGTTTTCATAAGAAATACATGCAGAAAAAGTGGGAACGTGTGTTAGGGGTGAAGTGTGTGAATGTGCGGAGGGGTGTTGGGGGGATTGGCCGGGGTGTTCCTTAAGAATATAAACCTGTGTTCATGGTAGACATTAATGGAATACATACTCATGTGAGTATCCATAAGTACAATACTTTATATGCTATGTATACTATGTAGCCAGTATACATGTAGGCTGTGTAATATAGTTTTTGTGGCAGCAAATTTGGGCCTCTATCTCGTGTAGATTGCCATAGGTCAAGTTCAACACTGAATATTCTATCTTTCTCAATGTTATTTTTTTCAGGGAGCATGTGTTAAAAAACTCTCTGGCAAAGCAAAGCTTGAAGACAGCAAATCGACAAAACAAATTGTTGCACTTCTGAGTGCTCCATTGGAGAAGTACAATGATATTGTGACTGCGCTGAAGCTTCCTAATTATCCTCGTGTCATGGATCACCTTGATAATGGAACAAATAAAGTCATGGCAGTGGTTATCATTCAAAGCATCATGAAAAACAACACTTGCATTTCAACTGCTGATAAAGTGTGCTTCTTTTCACTATTTGTTTATTCTTTCAAAGTGTTCCTTGTTACATCGTGGAGTTGACCGCTCTTTGTAGGTTGAGGCATTGTTTGAATTAATAAAGGGGCTTATAAAGGATTTGGATCGGACTCCTGTCGAAGAGGTGCGTACTTTAAATATCTTTCAGTTGATATACTTATGGTTGCCGTTTATGCTTAGATGTTCTGCTTAGCTCTATACTGCTTTATTTCTTTTCTTCTGTCTGGAAACTGAATCTTTTGTGGTTGCCAGTTGTTTTACACATGGTGATATTTCTCATTCTATTACTTTCTTCTGCCATTAGCTTGATGAGGAGGATTTCAAGGAGGAGCAAGGTTCTGTTGCTCGTCTCATTCACATGCTGTATAATGAAGATCCGGAGGAGATGTTGAAGGTAATTGATGCGTTGAAGGTTTTTGTGTTCTTGTTAGTCTGTTTGCTGTAATATATTTACCAATATTGCAGTTGGCTAATATTATTACATGAGTGCATCACATGGGACTCTTGGGGTGGCCATGTTTAAGTAATTATTCACTGCCTGTGTTAGAATGCTGCATAATTCTTATGCCGAGCTTCTGTCTCTTTTTGTAAATTGGTTTGCTATTTCCCTTGTATAAGCACCTATATTTGTTTAAGCTTATAATTGTGCATGAGCCCTTTGGCACTTTAGAGTGCCATTTATGAGTTGTCTTTATGCAATTATGCTGTTAGCTTATGTATCAAACAGCCTCTTGTTCCTTTTTAATATATTGATGGCTATCTGTAAAAAGACATGAAGAACTTGCTAATAATAAATGTTAGCAAGTGTCCCCGTGTACCAAAATACAGATGAGATGACGCAAAGCTCATGTCTTGCTCTTACCGAGTTGTAAAAAATTCATCTGAGATGGTCTGGCCATGTGCAATGAAGATCATTGACGGCACTGATGAGTGCAGGATGAAGCTTTTAAGAGGACAGGGGGAAGGGTGAAAAGAACATGGATTGAGGTAGGGGGGAAAGATTTGAAGGAGCATGCTTTAGCAGAAGATATTGCCCTTGATAGTATGGAATGGTGGAACAGGATTGTGTAACCAGTTCCAAATAGTTGAGATAAGGATTTGATGATTGATTGGCTGAGCATCTCACTAACAATGTGGATTTGTGGATTGAATCATCACTAGTTAACTTTTGTGAAAAGTCTTTGTCAATTATTGATTAATGTAATTCATGTTTTGTGTGAATTTGATTAATCACTAGTTACCTTTTTTGAAGATAAGGATTTGTTGACTGATTGATTGATTGTTGATTAATGTGACTTATGTTTTGCATGATTTTGAACAAGAACTATTTATGTTTTGTGAAGTATCTTATTGGGCAACAATGTATTTGGAACATTATGATCATCATTTTCATGTTTATATGGCTCCTTTTTTCAATTGTTGCTTCTTGTTTTTTCTTTCACTTCCTTCTGTGAAGTGTTTATACATGTCTATCTGCTGATGTATATCTTTTTGGATATATTATGTCAACACTTCAATCTAATTCTAACAAGTCGCAGCATGTGTTTAGCTTCCTTTTTTATTTCTTATGGGGTTCCACTATTCATGAATGTCAAAACACTTTTTCCGACAATGCTCATAATAATTTTGTTATGTATTGTATTTCAGATTATATGTATCGTGAGGAAGCATATTCTGACTGGAGGACCAAAACGCCTTCCTTTCACCGTTCCTCCCCTAATTTTTTCTGCTCTCAGGGTTTGGCTCTCCTTTTTCCTTATGCAACACAATGTTGTTTTATTTTATTTTATTTTATAGGTAAACAATGTCATGTCATTTTAGTAATTGTAATAACATATATTTGGATATCTTTCTTAGTAGACTTTGAAAGCGATATAGTTCTAATTTCCTGAAAGCTGAATTTCTTGAAGTCCACTGTGCTCTATAAGTGAGTCAGTGTAGTCAAGTCTCTCCCTAGAAGATTTTGGAGGATTATCAGAATATTTTTTCTCACGTGCAGTTGGTCAGGCGATTGCAAGGTCAGGATGGAGATGTAGTTGGAGAAGAGGTACCTGCAACACCAAAGAAAATTTTTCAGCTTTTGCATCAGGTAACTTCTGCTTGAGAGGCTTGTAATCTTCATTTGGTAGGAATTGATACTACTTCTGTTTTTCTGTATGGGATTTGTTAACAAATCTTGCTCATAGCTTTGATTTGTTCATTTATGAAATGGCACAGTATCATTAAGGCTGTGTTTGGGTAAGCTTAACCCGAGCTTATAGCTATGGGTTAAACATTGGGTTTGGGTAAGAAAGGATGAATTGGTCATTTAAAAAAATTGATGAAATGATTAGAAGGATATTTCTGTCATCTAAAAAGTTTTATTAAAGGTTTAGTGGTCATTTAGAATTTGTATTAAAGGAATAGAAGGGCATTTTAGGTATTTAAAGAGTTTCACTTTAGTTTTAGATGCTATAAGCCAGATTTCAATGGCTTTTGCTTAACCCGGAAAAATTGGCTTAAAACCCAGAAAAACAGATTTTCATAAGCTATAAGCTGACTTTTAGCGTTTTTTTGGGCTTACCACATGCAAGCCTAAAGTGAGGAATTTTCAAGTAGGCCCATATCTTCCTATGTTCACTAATTTGTTTGATATTTTCTTATCACTATTTTAAATGTTACAACATCAAACCTTTTTTTATATATATATTCTTATTATCTGTAGTTTGTGTATGGCCAATCAGTTGAGGATCTCTCAGACTTTGTTCTTGTTGGATCTGATAATGCTATTAACTTTTTGTTTCAGACTATTGAGGCTCTATCATCTGTTCCAGTGCCTGAACTGGCATTAAGATTGTACTTGCAATGTGCTGAGGTATGCCAAAAAATTTTGTGCCTAACAACCTATGGAGGGCCCCACTAGCCAGAATTATTTGTCCTGCTAATCATTAATGATCCTTGGTTCCCTGATATTCAGGCTGCTAATGACTGCGATCTTGAACCTGTTGCATATGAATTTTTCACACAAGCCTTCATATTGTATGAAGAAGAAGTTGCGGTAATTCATTTTTTGCTTGAATCTAGTTTAGTTGATACCTTGGATAGACAATGCCCTTGTTTTGTAAATTCTCTGATTGAGAATGCTATAGAACTGTTCTTACACAGTACGGTTCTTCTTTTTCATATTTTTTACAACTTTTGAGATTTGACCAGTTCTTACTCAAAAGGATGTGTATATTGTCTATAGGATTCCAAAGCACAGGTGACTGCAATACACCTAATAATTGGGACTCTTCAGAGGATGAATGTATTTGGCGTTGAGAACAGAGATACACTGACACACAAGGCCACAGGGGTAATATCCCAGCACTTGTTCTTAATATTGAGCTTCTTTATAACATATCTATGCCAAAACCCTGACAATGATTTTCCATTGGGCAGTACTCCGCAAAGCTTTTAAAGAAGCCCGACCAGTGCAGAGCAGTTTATGCGTGTTCACACCTCTTCTGGGTCGATGATCAGGATGGCCTTAAGGATGGAGAAAGGTGCACTGCCATATACTCGACAGTAATATGTGCATGTGTGCATCATGTGCATGGGTTTGTTCGTTTTCATGCTTGTTTTGTGTCTTTTCATGAGGGGAAAGCTGTGTCCCTGCCGGCCAGAAGTTTTGATGGAAGCCATTCCAGAAATTAGATACGAGGGGACGAATCTCATAGATCTAACCCACTAGGCATCGCGCTCGGAAAGAAATCCCCAACAGAATTTCTCTGGGAGGAACAGAGAACAACCTGACTTCAACCTCCCGCCCATATGTATCTGTAGTTTCACTGTACATGCATGCCCAGTTACAGCTTCCATGAGTGCTGCAACTTTTGAAGGGATGAAAGCCCAACCATTCACAGAATCCTTGTCCATGTATCAATGTCCTGAAGACTACAAATAACTGGATCTAGGGACTTAATTTCTAGATTTTCCAACTTCATGTGTCAATCAGCCAAGACTTCCCCGAAAACACCATACTTGATCTGTTGTCAAAGGACCCATACCTTATCAGAATCAGAAAACCTAGTTGCAGATAAGAATAAAATGTTGTAGAAACTGTTTCTTTCGCTCATTGATTGTGTTGTTATTATATGATGACTTTAGTTTCTTTTCCTCCCTATGCAGTCTTTCTTGAGCCATGAACTTTTGACTGCCAACTTAATTACTGTTGTTATTTGTGGCTGCGATCCCTCACTACCATCATTCGTTAGTTTGTCTTGCTGGGGATTAAATGGCTTATATTTGTCAGCATAGGGTGTTATGTTTACCTTTTTATATCAAAATCTTAGAAAGAAGCAAGGGTGCACTGCTTCCTGTACCATTTATTCATTCATTTATCGTTTCAGGGTACTGCTTTGCCTAAAGCGTGCTTTAAGGATTGCAAATGCTGCTCAACAGATGGCCAATGTAACGAGGGGTAGCAGTGGACCAGTCACACTCTTTGTTGAAATACTGAACAAGTAAATAGCATCAAACCAAAGTTACCAACTGAATGAAGCAAATTATTCCTATTCGTATAATTTTAGTTTTTACCTGCTCTCTTATGTAATTTTCAGGTACGTGTATTTTTTTGAGAAGGGGAACCCTCAGATCACAACTGCTGCAATCCAGGGCCTGATTGAATTAATCACAACCGAAATGCAAAGCGACACCGCAACACAAGATCCGTCTGCAGATGCTTTCTTTGCCAGCACACTCCGCTACATTCAATTCCAAAAACAGAAAGGTGGTGCAATAGGTGAAAAATACGAGCCCATCAAGGTGTGATTTGCCTGAGCTTGGACGGACCCGTCCAAAGATGATAAGAGCAGCAGACATGTTTCTCCATTGGTTAAAGTCTTGGTGTGGTATCTCCCCTGGAAACAAGGAGGCTTCTGTGTTTTGTGGAAGAAGTAGCTTCAAGTATCTGATCAACTTCAGTGTTCACTTTTTTTTTTGTAAGCATTCTTTCCTTCAAGGAGATTTCCGTGTGCTTCTACTACTACCATTTCCACACTCGGTGCTGCTCTGGGTTGATGAATGTATGAAACATAGTGAAACTGTGAAAGAAGTCAGCTAATTCCATCTCAGAACGGATTTTTTTTTTCTTTTCCTTTTCAAGATTACCCTGATAGATATGATATAGAAGTTGGTTTGGCACTCAGTTGTATTAACTAGAGGGTTGTCTTAATAAAATTTCTATTTGTGTATCTCTCATCGTTATCATCTCTGTGGACTTGAAACCTTTTATTTTTCTGGCAAATAATGTGGCGATGATGACGTTCTATTATACCCATCTCAAGATCTTGACATGTTAAAAGAGTATCATCTAAATGCAATTTAAAAGAAATTTTATATGGAGGCACGAGACAGGAAAAAAATTATTTACCGTAAGGTGCAGTGTGATCCGCGGAAAAGCCTACCAAGTCCATGACATCCATTCTACAAGACAAAACGCCTGAAATCCATTTTAGAAAGGCCTACTTAAGCAACACCAAAATTATCCTGTATGATATACCGAACAACAAAATCAAAAGCTTATTAGATTTGTGTGATTTTGGATGAATGGAGTTGTGGGTTACTGAAGCCACAAATTATATATCAATGTCCTTTGCAGTTTGATGAATCTAAAAACTATAAATATGATTATTTGATCAATGTTTAGCGATATCACTGTTTTGAAACAATGAACAAGAGTGTAGCCTTGTGCTGGTGGTTGTAGCGACGAGCAAATGAGTATTCAAAATTAGAAGATCATCAACGTTCAGAGAAGTGCTCAGCTTCACAAGGAGATGATCAGTGATGAAGATGTTAGAGACTACTGATCTCAGATGACAGTTTCTGAGACTATTAAATTACATTTTTGTAGAGTTGAATCTCACAAAAAACTAAGTTAAATCTCTGAATTTAAGTTGAATTTTTGGACCAGCTTGGCCATTTTGTATTACGATGACCTTTTACCAGTTTTTTATTTTTATTTTTTATTGAACTATAATCAATTAAATTTGAAAGCCAATTCAGTCTCCTATCTCTTGTATTGAAGGCTCCTATATCAATCATTCTTTGCATGTACCACCCCATCTGCAATTTGGGCACATCCTATGGTCCTGGACCATCCAATCCATGAGCCACTCCTTGGATGGCCATGCCCAGAATACCACATATGTAACTGTTTTAACTGCCTGCTTTTCTTTATAGTCCGTTAAATCGTAATCGCGGAAAGCCCCATCAATTCGACTGTTAGGATCACCCAGTTATTGCTTCTTTAAGACTAACTAGATGAGGTTGTAAATGTCCGAGCTGGCTCGATGAACTTTTAGGCCCAGCTCTGCCAAGATCAAAACCATGCCAAGCAAGCCAACATCGATCAGATAGATTGATAAAACTCAAAAAATGGTAGCCATTTATTTTTATTTCTAAGCCGTAAAAGCTCATGTTCCAGGAGTGCCAACATTAGACACTTAGGATAGGAAGAAGAAAAGACACACTTTGAGGTAAGAAGTTTGAAATAGAAACAATAAGAGGTTCACTACTACTACATTGAATGAGCTTGGGGTTCAGCCCATGGCATACTTCTGGGTCCAGCTGCGAGCAGTCGACTCGTACTTGACTTTGTCAGTCTTGCACATGTGCGCAATCTCAGGAACCAAAGGGTCATCCGGGTTTGGGTCTGTGAGTAGTGAACATATGGAGAGCAAAACCTGCATGAATCACACCCAAAAAAAAAATAGAAATATATCAAATTTCGATGGATTGATCGTTACAATATCAGTAAGATAAACTCAAGATCTCCCACCTTGGATATGGTAAGTGCAGGACTCCATTGCTCTTTGAGTATGTCCAAGCAGATGTTCCCATTACTGTTTATATTTGGATGGAAGACTTTGGTCCTGAAGGCAACCTGCCGGCAATTTTACAAAAAAAATCATCAGAGCCCGAGATCGATGGCCTCAAGGCTCACAGCTCACAACAGTGCAACTAACATCTAGAAAAATTCTGTAAAAAAAACTGTATGAAGAGAATGTAGAACAGAAGGAAATTTGTAAAGCTTAACAACCACCAAAAATACAGAGATGGGCTGGTTGTTACCTTTGGGGGCTTGAAAGGGTAATCAGGAGGGAAATGTATGGTTACAAGGAAAACACCACCAGAGTAAGGGCTGTCATTCGGACCGATGATGGTTGCTTGCCAATGGAACATGTCTTCAGCCACAGGACCTGAAAATCACCCCGTAATAATAAAAAACATGACCAACTGAAACTACTAACAAGCTATTAGCCTATTATTTAATCCATGAGCTTGTTTGAGATTTAACTGCATACCTGCACTGCATGAAGTCGGTGGGTCTCTCTGCAAGTCCTTGAGCTCCTTGACAATTCTCTTCGACGCCATTCTAGCAATTTCGTTAGACGTAAAGATGAGAAACTTTGCGTGGAGAAAGGGAACGCAAAGGAAGGGAAACGATCAACGGATACCACAGCTAAAGAGAAGATGGGTGTGTATATAATGGCTGGATTAGTGGTGGTGGGGAAGGGGTAGAGGGAGAAGGTCCACTGATTTTTAAAGCAGATGGAGAAGTGGGCCTGAGTATAGATTCCAGAAAGAAAAAAAAAGTAGCAAGTCAAGAATCCAGAATTTAAAAAACTGAAGGGAAAACAATGGCCACTGCATCGAAATAAAGTAATTGATTTGGTCAGAACCAGTTCTGCACTATCTTCAAACATTAGCAAGTTGGAGATAAAGAGCATCTGTTCATGATCTTTTTGTTGGTTCACTTAGCTGGGGTTCTTTCATTCCAAAGTAACATTGGACTTTTTTTTTTTTCGAGAAAGAATAAGCCAGTGCTTGGATTGAGATGGTGTTGGATCCTGATCAATCAGAAATGAGAGATAGGACCCTTTCACCATCCAACGGTACATTACTCTTTTATAAGGTAGGTCCCACTTCCCATCACCATCAAATTAGAATCAAAATGGTCCTTTCATCCATCAATCAGATGGACATCTGAGAGACTCGTGCACAGTTCAAATTGTGTTTGCAGCCAAATGAGACCATCCTTCGGAAAACCCGCAGTATCTAGAAAACTCAAATATTGACGCACAAATAGCATAAACATATTGCACTGTTCATCCTGGCACATCACAAATCATTTTCAAAATGCAATGGTTCCTTTAATTGATGGTGGAGATTTAATTGAAGAGACCCCTCCGACGACTCACATTAAATCAAGAATCTTGGGACCTCCAGCTGTACCAGCTACCAGTGCAACCCGTGTTCCAAAAGCAAAGAGATTCGTGCTTAGCTCTTTACTTGGTGAGAATCTGAGCAACTTTCGTTTTTGAGTACGGTGTTTGAAAGCAACAAAATACATCAAATAGGAAAAAATGAATGCAAGACGAATTTAAAGCCCATCAGATTCTTTCTCCCCTCTGCGTTCTACTTTTCAACAACTTTGTTCCTTTCACATGTCCATGGAATTTTGATCGCATATTATGATTTTAGGGATGAAAAGCTACACATCATATCTTACAAAAAAAATCATCTATATTGCCTAAAACTAGAAAATGGAAAAAAACTTATAAACGACCTACATATCTGCACACTCAAAGGATCAGCTTGCGTATATCCACCGACAACATTATGCAACACGAAATCTGCAACCAAAATGGCCGTATGCCCACATTCAAACATACAGAACAGCAATGCGATGTAGCCAAGCCTTTTTGTAGTATTTAAAATAGGAATACAAAATATGAATATAACCATGTCCATCCAAGTAGTTTTTCAGAACCTCCTCACATCTGGTTAATAATATGAGACCAACCTAAATTCGAAGAAAAGGAGGTGTGCATGTTACCACGTAATGCAAGTCACCAATTACAAATACAAGAAGACTGAGAAAACGAGAAACAAACCACCTGATGCGTTCAGAGAACTCCCTAGTACTGTCAGTTGAGACTATACACCAAGGCCTGCTGCTTCTTCAAAGAGGAAGGGAAAGAGAAGAGATAAGACTCTGATGAAGACACTACAAGGTGAATGGCTAGTAGGTCATCTTTCCTTTCACACCACTTTCCTTGATCACAATATGGAGCAGCCCTTTTGTGCCTTTCTCTTCTTCTTCTTCTTTTGCTTGGGTGGCTGGAGCACCACCTTAATGGCCGCATCAAAGACTGCCTTCACATTCTGCAGTTACACGGGAGGTTTCACAAACCCGTCAATAATGAGGTTGTGACAGATCTTTCCATTGAAAATTATCGGGAATAAATTGAGCAATAATACCTGCTGTGTTTTTGAGCTACATTCAATGTAGGCAGGAGCTCCAATTAGCTTCTTGAGCTCCTCTCCCTTTAATATAAATAGAAAACCAGAAGAGATTGTTGTTAAGAACTCAGAGGTAAAACTGATTGAAAGATCTTTATAGTTAAATGTGGGAATGCAGTAGCCTTACCTGAACCGTAGTAATGGGCACTGCACCGGGGTGGTCTATAAAGAACTGCTTATCATCCCGAAGATCTGCAAGCAGAATCATTGGAATTCAAAAACACATCAAGGGCTCTTTTCTAATAATGGTAAATATAACACCACAACTATTCTGTTAGGACATCCTTCAACTAAGAAGAAATAGAAGGATTGGGGCCATTGAGAAGCAGAGAAGGCTCTTAAACTAAGTGCAATTGCAAGTATAAAAGGGTGACAGGAAGGCAAAAAACGGACGTGGATTGATGTTTTGAGAAACGTACCTAAGCAAAAGAGATGCCTTCTATAGACAGAACTGAATGGAGAAACAGGATTTGTTAAGCTGACCCCATATCGTTGGGATAAAAATTATGATGATGATGATATATGTATATATAGCACACAAAGGAGAGGTTTTGATATGCAACTAGCAAGTTATAACTGAGTACTTATCAAAAAAAAAATTCATAACTGAGTACTAACATTAATAAAGACAAGATACACAATGGAGGGAAAAGCACAAGATGTACCAGTAGCTTCGCAGGTAGAAAAATATCTAACCACAAAACTCAAACTGTGAAAACAAGAGCAGAAGCAAAACACAGAGACAAAAACACCCGAATCTACATTTGGATGTTTACTAGTACAGAGATTAAAGTGCAGAGGACAACCTAAAACATTAAGTAAAATAAAAAGTTGTCGCATAAACTTGTTAAGTATGATATTCTATGGATATGTCCTTCTGTTCAACATAACAAGTACCCAACACTACTGGAATCCGGTGAAAACAGATTAACCTGGTGACAATTTTGTTTATCTCGGACAGAATTTGCAGGATTTTATTTCTAGACTAACAGTTTTTGCGGGTCAATAAATTAGAGGTCAAAAAAATTTGAGTTCAGGAAGCACAAGTTTATACGTCAAATGAAATCAGTCAAACTCACAGCTATTTAACTCCTGGACCTATTCATGGAACGAAGTGGTTTATAAAACAAAACCATAAAACTCTACGGGTGTTAGACATCCCTATTAACAATGAAGTTACATTTACACCACTTTTAGTTAAATCTCTTTGAAGTGTACTGGTGAAGTCGGAGATTAAAGATATGATCAATAAGGTAGAAAATCCCAACGAATTTCTGCCTTCCTTGATGTCCATGAGATGACAGTAAAAATATCACCCTCCAACTCCGTGAAGAGCCGTAAATATCAAGACAGCTCGCAAACCAAGTCAATGACAACTTTAAATTAGTTTGGCAAGACATTGAAATTTCCAATCCTCCATGTCAACTCAGGGAATAGACAAAGTCCCAAAATCTTGCAACTACGAAAAAACTATGGCTGAAAGTGGGTGAGCTTGCCAATGCAGTCAGGAAATGAGTTTGCAACTTTGCATGGATAAAATTTCAACAATCACGGTGATAAGCCTATTGGACCACTCACATCAACAAAACTTTTAGAAACCAATGGCAAAGAGATTACTATATGACACTATAAATGATGGTTCAGTAAGTATAATCATAATGAGCATCATGTAAGCATATTCTTATCCGTGGTCTAGACCACTTATGTTGCGACAGCATAGCTTGCAATATTGAGAGCTGGCCGAGCAATTGGATATATTTCAATTACAAAGACAAGTTCTGGTCAATAGAAGGTTTTACTGATTCCTAGGGGGACAGGGTCTTATGCACACCACCAATCGAATGCTAGATATCTTTCGTAATTTACTAGAAAGGGTGGAGATCCAGGCAAGAAAGGACATCTGTTCTGGGAAGTTGGGGATTGAAAGTCGATTGTGAGAAAAATAACCAATGTAAGAGATTTTCTAGATACACCAAAACACAGGGTTAAGGTTCATATCTAGTTCACCAGCCTTCTAAAAGCTGGGATCAAACCTACAATCTCATGGCTGTGGTACAGAATGTCAACCAGTTGATCCACGGGCTTGATCCAAAAATAACAGAGTGCTGAACACATGATCTATAGGTTAGAAACTGTGTATTTAACCAACTGCAGCAACTAAATTGACAAAACCAATAAGATGGACAAATTAGTCAAATTATTGTCTCCTTGATCAATAATTGTTAGCTTCAAGCAAATTAGGCAAGTCCCACCAAATTCTTCAACACAGAATTGCACTCATCACCAAAAAGCACCTAATTTTATGCTCTAGCTCTACCAAAGCCAACAAGCTACATTTGTAATGACATAAAGGAAGTGTTTCTATTATCGTGACGCAGGACCATCCAACACAGTTAAGAAACTAAAAACTTCTTTGTACTACTGAGATAACAAACTTACAAATGATGAAAACAACGACACAGAACCAAAGAAGTGCTCCAAACTATACAGCACTAGTATGACTGACCAACTGGTCACTATATTTCTCAAACGACCTGAAGAGCAGTTTGTTCCCTTGTGTCGGCACATTTATGGCTACACAACTGGGTACTACTGACTACATCACAAGTTTATGGTAACCAGTGTAAAAGGCACAAGGAAACAGGTGAGCAGCACAGGTCCCTACTCCTTAGGCACCTCAGTTACTAGCCTAGGTATCACCTAGGCAACCTAAATTTAATATTGTTCATTACATTTATAATAATTAAAGAAATTCAAATAATACACAATTTCACTAGCTCCTTAACACACAAAATTAAGATAGTTCACTTCAGATTATATAATCCAAAAATACAAAAAAGATGAATAGAGATGTGTACAAAATAATCAATAGCAGCCCTTGTTGTACACGTTAGATTACAAGGAAGAAGACCATGTATTTGCACACAAAGTTAAGCAGCTACTGCCGCAAGTAAAAAGAATAAGAAAGGCAACGACCATATCATGCTGTTCTCACAAAAATGGAGACGCATTGATGGTAGGGTGAAACAGAGAGAATTGTGGCTGCACATAAAGACATAATTCCCCTCCAGAAACCAGCACTACTTTGCCCATGGTTTTAAGTCACAGTTGAAACTGAATTGACTCATCCAGTTCAATCTTGACAGGGACCAAGTCATGTTGTCTCGAACCGTCTTGCCCAGGACAGCCCATTTCCTTCTATGATTTAACATTTTCTCAGTTGAGTCGGTCCCAAGACCAAGTTGACTCGTCTGTGTCAACTCAGTCTTGGTACCGACAATCCAATGCCCAAGACAGTTTAAAATCATGGATTTTCCTTCTCAGTGAAGCTATCCCCTAAACTATACGTAGCTAGGGTCCTAACCAGGCAAAGTGGTTGCCGCGGTGACACTTTGACTAAAGTGATGGTAACATATTTTTTTACCAGTAAGCAATGTTATTGTACAAAGTTTTTAAAAGAAAAAGGGGTTGAAACAAGAAAAGCAATTTGAAAAGACAAATACACAATAAATGCAAGTCCATGACAGATCAATGACTAAACTCCACCTCAACCACCAAACATCTTGGCCATGCATACACAATGCGTGAAACAATTTCCCTTCATCAAAATCCCAAGTCATGCATGACCCAAGAACACTACCCTAAGGATTCAGACTAAAGCATCCCATGAGATGCACTGAAATTTCTTTTTGAGCTAAACCCTCCTTAGAAATGATGATAAATGGTAATGTTCACAGCCCAGTATATGAGATTGACTATTAAGGAAAGTTAGTTTACAAGAAATGACAAAGCTTTTGAATGGAAAGGAAATGAAGGAGAAAATCTAGCAAAGCAACACTCCACTACCAATGTGAAAACATAGATTTGGCATCATTTGTTCCTTTTGCTTTCCTTTTGGTTAAGTAACAAATATCCCACGAAGACGGGGGGTCATGGAACCCTCTCAGGGAAACATTACCCACAGGGAAAGAATCATATGAAAAATGAAATCATGATAAGACCACCTAGGTAAGAACAAAGATCAAACTACCAATCATTTTTTTTTTTTTTGATAAGGTGAAGAATTCATTCAAAGAATAGATAATACATAGCACGCCGGAGGTCGAGAAAACCTCCCAAAATACTGAAAAAAAGACCAAACTAGCAGTCCCTACACATGATAGAGTCCCATCTGAAGACCATGTCTTCAAAGGTTAAGCCTTTACATTCCTTATACTTTTTAGACCAGAAGAATAGAAGGGCCTTTATGTTGATAACTATATTCTGGATCGGCAGCTCCTTGTCTTCAAATATCCTCCTATTCTGTTCAATTCAAAGACCCCACCATACCGCGAAAGGTAAGATCCACCACAGTCTACGCCCACATGAAGCAAAACATCTAGCGGACCAGCCGTGAAATACTGGATCGGATGGGTATAACTCTAGGAGCTCATCTCCATAAATTCACGAAACTAGCACTCGTTTTTAAAAGACCCATTACATCGAACCCAAGTGATATTCTCATACCTATATATATTTTTTTCAAAAGTATTCCATTACCTATATTGACATGATAATACATTAACTAGACAAGACTCAACTAGTCTAAACCAAATATATGGAACACAAAGGGAAAGGAAATGTGAGCCATACGCAAAACAAAAGTAACCCGCAAGAACAAATGGGTGCGGGTGCTGCTGATGTTCCAGCTCACACCAACACAATCAAAGACAACGACTTCTTTAGCAACCATAGACAGCTTATAAGCTCAATATTGAAGTGAACAAGTCAAAGTGGAAAGTGGAAAAGACCCCATGTTCCATGTGGACTTCGGAAAAGGGCAACCCTTAGCTCTGACTGCTTCAATACAACTTATCCACTTGTAGAGAGAATCTCCTTTTACCTAAATAATAGCATTTAACCCTGATTTCCTAAAAAGAATGAGAAAGATGGAGGGAAAACATAGAAACGGCCTCAATCAATCCCTGAAACCTGAAGTAAAAAAGAATGATTCAATAACTCTAACATGAGCATATATTGCAGTCTATGGATAATATATAGAAGCAAAATTTTCTAAGTTAAGATCCTTCATATTAAGGGTTGACCGGCCCTTCATATTTGGTCATGTACGACGGTGAACAATGTCCGCACCAGTGGAAAGTAGCACATTATTGCAGGTTGAAGGATCTTAATGGTGAGGGGAAAACTATCAGAGACGTGAATTGAGGCAATAAGATAACATTTGAACACACACTTTAGCAAGACTCTTGATAGAATTGAATGGCGGAATAGAATTCATGTTGCTGTCCACAAATAGTAGGGGTAAGGCAATCATGATAATAATGATGAGGATGACTGGCTTTTGTAACAATAACTATTGTTGAGACTCGAGAACATGAAAGCATTTATGTGTTGCACCAGAGTTGCATGAACATTTGGGATTTGGAGCCTTGTAGAACATATTAATCAATCCACATACTTGTATTCCTATGGAAACATAATCTATAACGTGCTTAATAATTTATCAAATCAAATTATTTTAGACAACAAAGTATGAATACTTGTCAAACTAATTTGCATCAATTTATATTCAGTTTGTCGAAATTGATTCATGAATGACAAAAAATAAAAGGAAAGTTAGCAAATGATTTGTGAAGTGATTTCTCCCTCAACCGTTTGGGAAATTAACTATAATTTAAATAAAAAATTCTTCATTGAACATAGTCTTCTTTACTGCATCTCCTTCTTTGAGATCCCAAAATCAAGACTACAGAATTTTTTATTTTTTTTTGGATACGTACAGAAGCGTATCATTGCAGGTTATAAAACCCAATCAATAGTTAAACTTCTTCAACAATACGTAATGCAGCACTAGGCCTCTCATGCATGAATGATCATCAAAATATCCAATAATGCTACTACTACCAATTAAGCGAAACTCGGACAAGATCAGATAATGCTTATCATGTTGCAGATGCAATAGGATCAGTGTGAAGTTCAATTTATAGACTCATAATAATTCATTACCGTTATCACACAAATTTAAGAACTGCTAAGTTCAAAACGTGCAAGCATTTTAGCCAATGAGTTATTTTGTCTACAGAAGCATATAGGATCAGATAAGTTTACAACGCCAGAAAACTGGGAGAACAAAAACATTATTATTTCTTTTTTTAATAGTAAAAACCATCATATTAGGAGGCTATTACATATAGAGATGAAGAGAAGTAACTACAAGGAACAGTATATGAATGTGAGAAATTAGATGGGATAAGTGAAAATCTAACCAAGCTTTGTTCCAACAAGAATTATTGGAACGCCAGGTGCATAATGCCTCAGTTCAGGAATCCACTGGAAATGGAAACCAAAAACAAAAACAAATTATCAGCAAGCCATAAATTTACATATCAAATCCTTAGAAAAGAGTCTGTTTTTTTATGACAATTTCCCATTAAAAAATTAGAACGAGAACTTACCTTCTTGGAAACATTTTCATAGCTGGCCTTGCTAATGAGAGAGAATGCTAGCAGGAAAACATCTGCCCCGCGATAGCTCAAAGGTCTTAATCTATTGTAATCCTCCTGGCCTGTTCCATAAAATAATGAAATCAGACACGCAAACTTAAAATCTTCAAAACTGAACAAGAAAAGTGGGGGAAAAAGAAGAAGAAAATTGACTCATTAGCATTACCTGCAGTATCCCACAACCCTAGGTTAACAGTGCTTCCGTCAACAACCACATTCGCACTGAAATTATCAAAAACGGTTGGCACGTAATCCTGTTTCCCGTTACCAAAAGACAATTAGACTTCATTGATAATAAACGCAAAACCCTAAAAACAAGTCACTTTTTTCCCAAAGCCAGTTTTAGAAATCAAGCAATGTTGTCAACCAAATATTCACAAAATAGAAGAATTAAAAACCTTAGAATTTGAATACTCTGAAGAAAACCATTCGATGGTGCAGAATCTTTTAAAAAAAAAAAGATTTTTGCAACCATTTCCCAAATTGATCTGGTGTCAGACCCTAAAAAAGAAGGAAAAAGAAAGATCTTTCATCCAAAAAGATCAATCAAATGCCGGATAGAGACAATACAAAGCCCTAATTTCCTCAAAACAACCAAAGAAGCAACAAGAAGTTTTACCGTAGGGAATGTGTTGCTGGTGTAGGAAATCAACATGCAAGTTTTACCGACGGCACCATCACCGACCGTGACACACTTTATAAACCTAGACGCGCTCATTTCCGCCAACGAGGACCTAATCACAATGCCTGACCTTCTTCTCCTACTTCTCCTTTCACTTCAACTACACATCTGTTGAAGAAGAAAATCCCAAACAAAACCCCATTTCTCATCAAAGCCGTACCAAATTCAAGCCTTATTGAAGGAGAAACAACGATTTTTTGCAGAGAAACACAGAAAACCCTAACCTAGAAAGAAACAGAATAGTTTTCAGAGATTTGCAGAGAGAGAGAGAGAGAGAGAGAGAGAAATGTGGGTCAGAGGCATCGATGGAAGGATGGAGAGAGAACGCACCTTTGAGAGCCGGAGAACAATGCGGTCGAAGCGTTCGCTGACCAAATCAAACCTTCGACAGCTATCGCTACCCAAATCTCGTAACAAATACAACAAAACAAACACAACAACTCAACCCTCTCTCTCTCCTCTCTCTTTACCCACTGCCACTACTCACCCTCCACACATAATTAATTACAAATTTTGGAATATCTAACATACGCTGAGACGTAGAGTGGCCTATATAACCCTACGCTGATTTATGCCACGTGGCTCACATTGAAGACTTCCGGATCCGATAAACCCACGTTTCGCTTCATGAGTTGGCTCCAGCGGTCCAGCTGCCTCATTAATAAACTGTTATTTAAAAGAGAAGAAAAAGTGTTTTTTTTTTTTGGATAAGCTTTTTGATGATGATAGTATTCTATACTTAGTTTTGAAAACCGTTCATGATTTATTGACCGTCAAAAATGGACGGTATGGATCAGAAAGGTTGTACAGCATATGGTCGTTTCCATAGATCAATGGACCCCATCTTTAGTCTCTATGCATTGTTTTGGATGGTAAATCTTTGATGATACCACAGTATAAACCACGTGGCATGCTCGTAGAGGCCACTTATCTTACGGATGATTGGCCCATCCCTAGCTGGACCTACAGACCAAAAAATCAGTCTGATTAGTGATTTCTAACCATTGGATTTGAGTTTTTTTCGTGGGTTTATTTTTAACCGTGTGAATCCAGCATTATTTCGGGTACAGAGATCCAAAGGATAGAAATCACTAATGAGGATGAGTTTTATAATGTAAGTCCACCTATGGATGGGCTAAACATCCATACGGTCAGTAGTCTCTAAGACTATGCCACGTGGATCATACTTTAGACGTATATCATCAAGGATTTATTTGTCATGGAAAATTCAGATTATTTGAAACTTGAAAGGTTTTAAATGGCCTGTTATAACGTTATAATGGAACTGTTATGTCACCAATCACCTGTGAGTCAAAAAGGGTCACAACATTATTATTTCATTATCATTATGTTTTTTTTTCTTTTTAAAAGAACCTCGATAACGGTATAATTAACATTCTTTTTTTCAAAATAAGCATGCCGTTACCCTATTTAGTAAATTCACGTATTATTTGCGTTTAATACATATTTTTTCGTTTTTTAAGAAAATTTTAATACGGCCATATAAAATTAAAAAATAAAAAAAAAAATCACAAATTTTAAAATAAAAACATATTAAACGGTCGTATAAAAAAAATCGGTAAATTCAGGTTTTTTAAGGCTAAACGAATATATAACTTCAATAATGATCGAATTTTTATCTCCTGAAACTGAATTAAACTCGAACTTTTCCCGTTCCAATGCCGAATTGTCAACTATGGCCGTTGTATGCGTTACAACTCATTGGCCTTTCAAAATTCTGCTGCGCAACTCTGGTACTCTTGTAACTATCAATTGGAACCCATAACTTCATAGGATGATACCAAATTACCAACAAATTGTTCTATAAAATATGGGCATCTGATTGTATATCATGCCAAGGTTTAAAAGAGGCCGTTATAACGGTATAACGGACTAGGGGCGTTACCAATAAAACGGCCATTAAATTGGATTGTAATGGACAGGCTAAATGAAAAAAATGGAATTTAACGGAAATAGCGACCTTTTTTCCAAAAAATTTCAGATTTTAACGACCATTAAAACGAAAAAAAATGGCCATTTTTTTTAAGCGTCAAAACGGTTTTTTAGCGTAACAGGCTTGGGGCAGTGCCGTTTTAACGGCGGTTAAAACCGTTTAAATGACATTATTTTAAACCATGTATCACACAACCAAAAAATATAATTTCTTTCAGACGTTGACATCCATCCGATCTCTGCATGGAAGATGTTACATCCAAAATATCTCTGTGAATCTAGTTAGGTTAAACAATGAGATTTGAGGGTGGCTTTCTTGTAAAGCAAAGACTAATAAAAGGGGAAGAGATGGGTTTTTTCTTTGCTTTTAAGGGGAGACTAGAGGAAAGACGGGAAAATATAGTATAATGGAACTTGGGTTGGTTAGTATGGACCTTGATTTGAGCCCATTGACCCATCACACTCATGACCCATGACCCACCTATCGTTGTTATACTTATACAAGAAAGATGTGGTGGTTGAGTGGGTATGAGTCCCATGACCCCACATAACCATATTAACGAATCTCCCCCTTTCTTCTTATGGTTCGGGCTCAGGGGACCCCCTTTTCTGACTCCTCTCATATTTGTGTGCTCGGCCGTTGGATTCAAACGGTGGTTGTCAGTGCCGAACTGGTATCACTTTTTCACTTTTTGGGGCGCTGACAACCACGGTTGGATTCGTGGAAATCCACGGCCGATCCCGCGAACACCGATAGGGGTCAGAAAAAGGGGGTCCTCAGAGCCTGAGTCTTTTCGTATCTACCCAAAAACAGTGTTACTATAGGATGAATGGGCCCAAAAAGACGTGGCCAGCAGCAACTTATTGCACCCATTTCTCTCTCCCAATTAAGGTTGTCATGACTCTTGGCATTGACTCTGTCCTGTGCATATATGCATCTCTTTTATCTTTCTTCTTTTTTTTCCTTTTTTTGGCTAAGCAGTCTAATATAATAATACATCATTTAATACATAAATGACACATCTAAGTGGGCCATTTCTTAGCCAAACCCCATTGTAAATTGCAATATCTAATGCATGTCGAAAACTCTAATCCTAAATTTTTCGATTCGTAACACTAGAGCTAAACACCGTGCCACGGCATAGAAAAATTGGCTGGCAACTAGCTGTTGTTGTCTAATTCACAAACTTTCTGAACCTAGGGTTGCTTTCGAGCCCATGACAGCGACCTTACGATTCATCGGCTTCACCACTAACCCCTTACCTGTAAATTATGTTATCAGTACCGAAAACCTATGTCCCATGCCTAAAAAAACATATTATTTGTTGAAATCTGTACTAAGTTTTGGTAAAACTCTAATCCGCTAATCACGCCAGTTTGGGAGCACATGGGGAGCTGAACAACAACCCCATGTGCTTTGGTTACCAACCGTCCTACTACCATCTTCACAAAAAAACATAAAAAATCCTTTTATGTATTTTTGTGCCTACGGGGGAGGGGAGATTCCATGGCCCACTCTAAGAACAACTCAAATTAAATAGATAAGGGGGACAGTTTCACGTCCACACCATCTAATTTAATTTTAATATATATATATATATACACACATTATAATCTTAACGGTAACTTAGCATAGACCCGTCGCCTCATTTACTAAGAACGTCCCATGTTTCGCATGACCTCAGTCACGCATTGCGTGAGGCAAAATCCTTCTTGTTGTGCTTACAAAAAAAGAAGAAAAAAAAATCCTTCTTTTTGTAATTATCAAGTTCACTAAAACTTTCAAGATTGTCCTACGTATGGCTTTTAGGCACCTTATTTTCAAAATGGAGCATCCAAGAAAAAAACCATTTCACTCTCCATGGACATGGAAGTTCCAATTATGGGAAATTGCTCCCATGTCCTTGCACCCAAATAACTGCAATCTATCTACCAATATAAACATTATGGGGGTGTTTGGAATCTTTGGATTGGCATTTTTAAGACTTGAAAAAAAAAAAATTTCACAAAAAGACTTTTTCTAAATAATAGATTATTTGGATGACCATTTTTTAAAAAGTATTTATTCCATGAAAGATATATTGTTTAAGTCCAAAAGTACTTTTATAAAAAATAGCTGAAAGCTGTTTTCAAGTAAAAAAGAAAAAAAAATTCTAAAGATTTTGCTAGCTCAGTGAACATAATAAACAAAGAAACAGTTTTTGGTAGAAGTCACCTTCCAAAAAAATAAAGGCATTACATTGGTGAGGCGAACTAAAAGAAGATAAAGACATTTTGCATTAATGATGATCCAAACAACCTTTTTAAGAAAAACGCATTCTCAAAAATATATTTTCAGAAAAGTCATTTTTAAAAATAAATATGTTTTGAAAATGGTGATCCAAACACCCCCTAATATTTTAATTCTACAGATGTTTCAGACTATCAAAATAAACATGATTAGGCGTAGTTTACCAACATTTTTCAGTCCATATTTTAAGTAAAATTGATTACAATCAATGTTACTGTCAATCTTTCTTGATTAAGTAATGTTATAGAAAATTGTATTCATTTTCTTCGCAACAATATCATGTCAAGTATTCAAGGCAGTACTATTCATCGTTTATGATCATCTTCAGGTGTTTCATTGCTTCCATTCACTCAGTGGGGGCCGTTCCGACTCGTACACGACTGAAATAAGAAGAAGACATTGATGAAGGAAAAAAACACCACCCGCCTAAATTAGTGCCAACTGTATTCGTTTTGCAGGTGCAAATGCGAGCTCCGTCCAAACATAACATCCCAAATTACAGGTGGCACACATTAAAAAATGGCACCAACTTTGTTTTACAGCCCATCCAAGCAGCCCCTAATCAATGGTTGGACCAACAATAAATCCATTCTTGCTCCTTTTCTTTTCTTTTTTTTCAATCTAGTCTTGTTCTTCGGGGTGTTTGTGTATCTTTCGTAGTCGTGTTTCAAGAAGATATTTAAAAATGAAAAAGGAATCATACCCTGGCAAATGATTTACAGAGGGAAGTTTCAATCGATGGTAGATAAGCTAAAAAATGACCTACTCATATTCAACTTGAAGGGGCTAAAAATGTCAGAATAAGCTAGAGATCACTCTCACCCAAAATCAATTCTTGACTCATCTCCACGCAGCCCCCACATAGGTGTGTCAAATGGCCTGTCAAAATAACCTGACAACTTGAAATTTGACGCAGAGAGAGAGAGATACCTTCCCTTGAGTTCAGAATGCATAACAGTATATTTCTGGACTACTTTCTGTCAAGGAAAGAAACCAAATTAAAAACAGGAATAGTCACTATATATATAGGGATGAACATAAATACCCTCTAATACAAATTAAAGGAAACACATTATCTGATACTCTCTCCAAGCTGAATGGTTCTTTTCAACCATTGACAGTTTGTTCTTTTTGGACCTGTACTGCCTTTCTCTTGGTAAGGTCTTCATCCACAATGTCACTTTCGACGATGATCCAAAAATAAAAATAAGGTCAGTTTCGATCAAAGGACTGCAAATGGGTAAAAGCCGATGAGTTTGGGGCTACAACGAAGAGATTAGGGGTTTAGAAGGAGAAGCCAAAATCAAAATAGAATGAGAATTGAAGGCCTAACAGACAAACAGGAATTGCAGAGGAAAAAGAACAAATTTGGAATAAAAGGAGATACTTGATCTATCAAAATGGCCACACAAGCTCAAATTCTAGAGATCTCATGAACTCTTCGCAATCAAATCTCGAAGGGCTACAGAAACAGTTTCATCGCACATTGGAGATAGATTATAGACTATGTAAATTCTTCTTCATACAAATAAATAATGATTCCAGTTCCTTAGAATCTTGATATAGCTTCAAGAGTAAGGATTTCAGACTACAAACAACATTTTTAAAGTGCATGTGTCATGCAACTCCCTCCATAAGAACAACTGAAGTAGAATCTTTTATGTAATTAATAGAGAGAAGCGTCGACAACTTAATTATTTATAAATGTGATGATACACGTGATCGCATCATATCTTTTTAATTACCTAGCTAATGCCACAATCCACAGAAATTCCAATCTTCATAATTTGTCCAACCGAAAGCGCGAACAGAGAAAATCCCTACCCTACCAAAAGACGACAAAAGTAATTCCGAGAGACTTAACAGACAACTCCATTGAAACTTCACAAAATTCTACCTCAGCATTATCGTGAACACTAGAATTGAACAGAGCAGAGACTGTTCCCGCCTGGTTAAAGTTCTTTGCGTAAGCATTCCCGAACAAGAAAACAGGAACAGATTCCCCTTCTCAGTCAAAACACCAGCCGTTGCCCAACAAAGTGGATGTCAATGGGTGAGATCACATGCCCGTCGCAATCTAAGAAGATGGAAAGTTAAACTACGTGTAATTCGGCAGGTATCTTTGGCCAGAAAATAAACAAAGTGGATGTCAGTAAAAGGTTACTCAAGCTCTGCAGCTGAGACCAAGAGATTCCTGAACCAGAAGAAAGAAAAATGATAGACCCAACGAATTAGCAAAACCAGAAATTTCTCAACATCGACATCATTGTAGTTCTTCAATTGATTGAACTTGTCGATATCTTCGATTAATTGAACTCGTCGATATATCGACAATGTTGGGCTCATCTTCGAGGCTCGAACGGCATAACTGAATGCAGACATGTCCCCACCCGCCTGGTGATCCATTGTTCGAAATTAGGTGAAATTGAGAGCTACCCACTTCTAATTTTTTTGAAACAAGTAGGAGTAAACTACGCATTTGCTGAATTTGAAAAATATTCACTGTGAAAGATGAACAAAGTGTAATGAAAAGAAATGAGGGAGAAAGAAGAGGTACCAGGTGATTGGGAGTGAAGAAGAGGAGGAGAAGGAGAAGCTGGACAAATTTCTAAAACCCTCTCTTGAAGGGAGACGAGGAGATCCAGATCTTCTTGGTAGGTCGACATGGTGGATTCTCTGTAACTAACAAACCAGTAAGAGAGTTGAAAACATGGCAAGGGTTTGGTGCTTAATAATGACCATGGGAATGGAGTGAGATTTGAACCTTTGGAGGGAAATAAGAGTTCTATACACTGTGTCATGCGAGGATGGCTATATGGTAGAAGCTATCCTACCAACAGTTTACTCTTCTACTGGAGGAGTTTGTTCCTATACTAGAGAACGAGCACCACACGCCCCTTGTGGATCCTGCTTCTCTCCCCAGTAGATTTTGAAGTTGACAGTGGGAGTCATCTAACGGCCACCATTTCTACTGAAAGAATGTCTTTCGATGTGTATGATCAAACTGAAAACTTTGTTGTTTAGTACAGATTTGGAGGAAGAACTGAGGATCACTGAACAGAGAGTTGCAGCTACATATTTTGGAGCTCGCAAAAGTTCTTGTTAAGAAGCCTTCTCAATATGCAAGAAGAGTAGAGGACATGTTTCTCATATTCTTATATGTAAGAACTCACACCACCTTATCAATTCTTTGCTTCTGCACCAGGCAAGAGTTTTTTTCCCTAATGAGAAACACAATCTCCATGATTGGTGGTCTTTCCTCACCATCTCCGTGACCATTTTATTTTTACTCTACGGCAAGAAAAACACTAATTCACATCCTGTAAATTCAAATGCAATGAAATAAACAAGCTGTGGAGAAATAATAAAGTATTCCGTAGTATAAATCTCAACATTTTGGGGGTATTTAGGTCCTTTGAACGATATAAACATCAAGCTTTGGGTTGTTGGGGTGGATGGTGTTCGACGCTTACAGAAGTTGATTACTTGTGCAAAGAGGCAAAGGTTTGCAGTTCTGTCATCTTATAGCTTTCTGAATATATGTAGATCTACAAGGTTATAAAACTAAGACCAATGGTTATATGGATGGCATAATAATTGACTACCAGCAGGGGATTTCCCAAAATCACTTGCACTCCGGTAAAGACAGTATAAACTACCTAGTTATTGCTTAAAGGGCAGTAATCTTCTTCCCTGACAGGTTGTGTTCTTATTTGCTTGTTTAGAAGAGAAGAAGTTCTCACCAAAATTTAAAAAAAAAAAAAGAGAGAGAGAGAAGCAGCAGAAAGACTGCACAAGGAGTCCATTGGAACCTCAAATGACTGCTAGCCACGATGCTGATATTCTGCTGATTTTTCTCTGAAATTTTTGGCGTTTTTTCTAACCATTTTTGGACCATTAAAGGTGAAAAAAAAAAACTGAACCTTTTGCCATAACTCGGAAAATAAAAGCTTCGAATCTCATACTTCAAAAAAAAAAAAAGCATCATTTATCATACTTTTTAAGTATCAAACTGAGCCAATAAAGGGATTGCTCTTATATGAGAAGCTGAACCCACAATTTGCTTACCCACTGAAACAATATTACATACACCAAAATTTACATACTAAGCCTGCAAACTAGCTTTCGAGATCATATCGAATCATCAGAATCTTCCGAGTCACTTCTGTCAGGCTCCCCCCCATTCATCCCAGCCTCTGGGACCCCAGGCACTGCTGCAGGCACAGGAGCAGCTTTCTCACGTGCGGTACGGGCGCTCTCATCACCATCTTCCTCTTGCTCAACCACCTCAACATGTGAGCTACTTTTAGAAGTCAAGGATTAATAATAAAAAAAAATGCTAGCGTAGCTTGCATATATACACAGAGAAAATATAGCTGCATACTATTCTCAACATGCACATGGAGGCTTACAATACAATCATGTAACTATCGCCCCAAACCATTGATTCAGCAGGGGTAAAGGTGTTCAGCAAGAGATGCAGAACAATGTATTGGAAAAACAAGTCATAACTTGATCCGATGGTTCAAACAAAATCATACGATCGTAATATCCATGGAACTGATCAATGGTTAATCAACATACATATTTTCATTGAATTATAAGCAAATAATGGATAGACTTAAATTGTATACCCCCATGCAAAATTCAGAATCTCCTTCAGTGCACATGAACATGTCTTAAAATGAATGACAATAACATAAAAGGATATCAACATTCTCTGCTGTTCCACCAGCCATAATGTTCACCAGATCTTTCTCAACCCGCTGGACAACCTCGGGCTGCAAATGGAAAAAAAAAACATGATTGCTACAAATATGAGTGCTGGAAAAATGAAGAAACATGAGATACTAAGCCAAAGTCATGAGGCATCTGCATACATTTAGATCAGGTTCCCTACGAAACCGTCTCCTTCGAGCATCCCTCATTGGAGGGGTGAGGCCATGCCTGTATTCCACCCCGTCCGGTGCATTATCACCCTCTTCTCTAACCATAATTATCTGTCACAACCCCACGAACACAAATTAGAAGGGAACGAATGCCTCTGTAACCATGAAAAAAACAAGTCTGTTGGATAATATTACCTGACCGACGTCTGCAGATTTGATGAGCACATTATCATCATATGTTTTGTATGACTCGACAATGCCAGGAAGATCCAAGAGAGAGGCTGGAAAATGGTCATTACCAATAACAAATGTACCAGTCCTTCCATCCTCTACAGAGAAAGGAACCTCGACGTTAGAATTTTCAAAACCAAAGAGGATTCATACCCAGAAAGCCAATAGCAAAGGCAAAATCTAGAATATCTCATAATCAAGAGAAGTCAGAAATCTACTCTCACTCTACACATTAGACATATCTGAAATGAATTGCTTCCATGGATTATGGTTTCAGACTTTCATTACCACCAATAATTGATATTAGGCGTCTAATGATGTCCCCAAGGCTGCTTATTCCTTTTTCTTATGTGGTTGTAGGCTACCATCCAGAGGGAGGTATGCTATTTACATCTCTTAGGACCCATTTGGAAATCTCATGTTTCCAGTCCTAGCCCAGTTCAGGGATGAAGAACAATGTTACAACTTCTTTTCAAAAAACAACTCTAGTCCTGTTTTAAGGGCAAAATAAAAAAATACAGGGCCCATAAAAGTTACCAAACACAGCCCAGAACAACCGTAATTTTTAAAACTCACTCGATCATTGTATCGTTCGGTGCCAAGACCGAGTTGATTCAGGCCTCGAGACCAACTCGGTTAAGACTTAAAACCATGAGAACAACTGGACACAGACTGACCACGGTTGGCCCCATTTTTGGGTTTCCGAGAAGACCCTTATTCCCACTCTAAGAATCAAGCTCACACAAAAAGAATTGTCACTGTAAGTGAGAAAACCCTTCTTGTATACACATCAACATGAACACTGTAAAAGGGCATCCCTTTGACTATAATTTTGTTCAAAACACTGGCTCTTCATAATGCATCTCCAATTTGTATAGACACTGCCCCCAGGTACTGTCCAACTGTGAAATTTCTTTTGGGTCTGAAATAAGCATGCATAATTAGAATCCAATTCCTATAACGTGTGGTTACCGGTTCAATTACAATCGTTGTTCAGGAGTGCTGAATCATGATTTCAAGTGTGAATACTCCATTCACTTCAAGAAAGGAGAGGAGAAAACCATGGGACAATTGTTGAGCTCAATTTCACAACGAACAAAAACCCGTCCACAAACATGGGAAAGTTAGAAGGCACCAACAATTGTTTCCACTCAAAGCCTAATAGTTGGTTCGAGATTTAGCAGAAACCGAGTTCGACACAAAGCCTCACATTAATATGGGAGCTTTACAATTGCAATCATAAATTGGAAAATAAAGATGCAAAACATCGAATTAATTGAGGGCATAAAGAACAATAGATTATATTACCGGAGAAGGATACATCCAACGACTTATCTTCCGAAGAAGAAGCATTCTCACTCAGAAGGCGATCTATCCGTTCAGCAATCGAAGGTGGAACTCGCAGTATGAATTGTTCTTCCATTATGTCAATGAAAGAAGTTCTATATCAAATTCGACTTGCAGAAACAACGTCTCCAAACCTACAAACCGACCAAGTGATGAAATAAATTACTTTTCCCCTACTCAAAACAGTAGATTCAAGCCCGAAAATCGAAAAAACCACAAAAATAAAACAAATTAGGGAACCTATAACCCTAAAAACTAAAAATCAAATAAAACCCTATATCGTATGTGTTTACCTGGTTTGTTTCAGAGCAGAAAAGACTTCAATGGAGAAGGATAGACGAAGTTCGTTTTCTCTCCGGATCAAGTGAGAAAGACTCCAGACCAATTGTAATCTTTACTACAGATGATAAAGAGAGAGCTTCGTCGTCCTCTGCCTTTTCTCGTAAAAACCCTTCCAACAGAAGCCCTAAAATTGTTCTTATCGAAACACTATTCACCAATCAGATCAAATTCACTATTCACCAATCAGATCAAATTCACTATTCACTAATCAGATCAAATCAAAAACCAGTTTCTTCGGAACTCACCTCCAAGAATGAGATCACTTCGGCTCTCCTATCGACGACAGATCCAGGGATCAAGAAAGAGAAGTGGGGAGTGGGGACGACCAGGGACACGTGGTCCTCACCTTATTGATAAGTTCGTGTTCGAAATAGAACTTCGCTGACCGCCCAAACGTGAGCCACGTGGCACACTTTTTATAAGACGAGTCGATGTCCGAATGGATGTTTGGCCAATCCCTAGATAGGCCTACAAACCAAAAATCAGCCCGATTAGTGAGTTCAAACCTTTGGATCTTTGTGCGCTAATAATGGTCAACAATGCTCAAATTCCCTCTAATCAACCCATAAAAATGACTCCAATCCAACGCTTAGAAATCACTAATCAAGTTTATTTTTTTTAATGTAGGTCCACTTAGGTGTTGGCCAAACATCCATACAATCGTCATCCTCAATAAATGTGCCACGTAGCTCATATTGTGGGCGGTCAGGGGCGGTTAGCGATGTTTTACTCAGGACCCCGGGATTAGAATTACTTGTATGATATTTGATTAGTGATTTCTAAGCATTTTATTAGAGTCGGATTTTTAACCACGGAACTTGAGCATTATTATTTTCACGCAACTCGAGATGCATTTTTGGCCAATAACAAAACTACACCACCAAAGTTTAATTATTCCCACGTTTTTGCGTCCAGCTCTAGATGCAGACAGATTAGGATTTTGTACTCCTATTTGGGTTTCCTTTGATTATAAATAAATCATATGCCTTTCTCCAAAAATAAAAAAGTTTGAACTCCCCGGAGCCAGCGAATCTTTTCCCTAATCAATGAGATACCCCAAGAAACCTAATTGAAGTTTTCAGTCTTTTGACTACTGTGAGTAAAACTTACACTACTCGCTGTCAGTGACCATCACCCACAATATGAGCCATGTGGCACCTTTTTAGAGGACACTGGCCGTATGGAAGTTTCGCCCATACCCGTGGACCTACAAACCAAAAATCAACCTGATTAGTAATTTTCATCGGTTGATTTTAACTGCTAGAATTTGAACATTATTTGGGGTACAAGATGGAAAGGTTTGAAATCACTAATCAGGCTGATTTTTGGTTTGTTGGTCCACCTGAGGATTGGACAGACATCCATATGGTCAGTGTCCTCTAAGAGTGTACCACGTGGCTCATAATGGGGATTGGTTCCGGTTATAAGACAGATGGAACAGTGATAAAATCTAGTCTGCAAACGTTTGCATACTCAAAAGTATGCAGACATGGTATCCGCCATTGAATACTCCTTAAAAATTGTGTTTTTAATTTATAAAATATTTCTTTTTTTGAAATATTGAAATAACACGCTTTTCAATGGGCATCCAACAGTAAGTCTGCTAACGTTTGCAGACTAGATTTGTCCGAATGGGGACTGGTTCCCGGTTAATACGGTACAAATTGAGACACCTAAAGGCAACTGGTGCCACATGATATCAACCCATATACGACACCCATTTGAATTACCCGCCATTTTCGAATCCTTGTAGACATGACTGGGTCAGCAACTGAATCCCGCGAGTTTTCGTTCAACGACCAGCTCCTTCCCCTCCCAAAAGTGGAAAGAAGAGAGAGAACAAATAGAAAAAGAAAGAGAGGAGATAGAAAGCGAGACAGAAACTGAAGAGCAAAGGAGGACCAAGAAAAAAAAACAGGAAACAGAACACGTAAAGACACACTTCCGAGCTTGGCTCCTAATCGATCCTTGTATTGCGTCATGTATTCTTCAAAATTGCTCCTGGGTCTTTCTTCCTTGTGAGGAAGAAGCCGGCCGGACAGCTTCTCTAAGTTGCTCTTCTTCATCAAGGCGAACCCGACCCGGTTTTCCATAACAAGAACCAACAATGTTGATACCAAGCCCAACTCTTCTTCTAACGCTTCTTTCCTTGTGGGTTGTCTCGGTAGTTTGCCACGATGGGAAGGTGGTCAAGGGTGTGACTTACGACGGGCGATCGTTGGTCATCAATGGAAAAAGAGAGCTTCTTTTCTCGGGTTCGATCCATTATCCGCGAAGTACTCCCGAGGTAAAGCAATTGGATAATTGAATTCTTTTTGATGTTTTGTTGTGATTGCCAAGCTTAGAACTGATGGTTTTGTTGATCAACGTTTAGATGTGGCCGAAAATCCTTAAGAAAGCTAAGCATGGAGGTTTAAACGTTATATCCACTTATGTCTTTTGGAACATTCATGAGCCTGTACGAGGCCAGGTAAGGAAAAACATGCTTAAAAAAGTATTTCAATTTTTATTTAATTTGTTATTTTTTTTTATATATTATTTCTTTGATCCACGACGTTCAACGATTTCATGTTTAGAAGCGTAATGTCCTTATGATCTATGTTTCATTGATACAAATATGGATGTGGGAGTTTGACACAAAAGGAGTGTCAGATTCAGGGAACTCTAAAAAATAGGACTCGGTGGATGCGAAAGTATAGATATAATCAATAGATAATGTGATAGGATATTTTATGATTTCCATCAATCATATACCCATAGATAAGATGATGAATATATATGTGATGTTATATTTGATGCAAAAAAAATTAAATAGGAAAATATAAGCTAATAATGCTAGCGGATGGTGTGTTCCCGCGCACAGGCCTAATGACCCGTTGGTATACATAGTTGTTTCGCCTTTCCCCAACGTGTTGATCTTTTGGGGTAAATGGTTGTTTAATATGGTATCAGAGTCAACCCCATGTCATGGGTTCAAATCACGGGAGGGAGGAAATGGCTATCTGGGGGGCTCTTTCAAAAAGAGAAAATAGGGGTACCGAAAAAAATGTTGGGAGCTCGCTCACAAAAAAAATGAGAAAAAATGAGTACCAGAGTAAAAGCCACATCAGAGTGGACACTGTGGATGTTGGCCTTGGTCACAAAAAAATGAGAAAAAGGGAGTATAGGGTAAAAGCCACCTCAAAGTGGGCATCGTGGACGTCGGCCTTGGAAGCATGGTGGAATGTTTTGACCCAAATTGTATAAGGGCTTAGCTTTCCGCTCCATTATAACATATGCGCCTTTAGAGTATTGGTTAGGTTCCTAACATTTGGTATTAGAGCCTTAAGGCCAGAGCACGTGTTGTGTTGGCCCGACGACCCATTGGTATACATAGTTGTTTCTCCTTTCCCCAACAAGTCGATCTTTTGGGGGTAAATGGTTGTTTAACAAATAACATATTGTAAATGTTAATTAATATCTTGTAAGTAAGCAAAGAAAAAACAAAAAGAAATCCCAGAACTAGTAGAATGTTAGGGTTCGACAAGAATCAGACATGCGTTGCACTGATGTGACAGATGAATTTCCCATTTTTTTTTCTGTGGTAAAACTAGAACGGGTAGCTTGGTAGGCCATTTTAAGGTCTGACCCATGTGTGGGGCATGGTTTTGGGTGTGTTTTGAGGCTTTTTTTGTTGGATGTGCAAAAATCGTTCTAACTATATAATAGCAATACTTGTAAGAACAAATCTGAGCTTCTGATTTATGAACTAATTTGAAATTGCAGTTCAATTTCGAAGGAAGGTATGATTTGGTTAAATTCATCAAGCTGATCCATGAGCACGGTATGTTTGTGGTCCTAAGGATCGGACCCTTCATCGAGGCTGAATGGAATTATGGGTATGATTCAACTTATTTACTTCTCTCTGGCTCTGAATGGTTGCCCTGAATAAGTTTTCTAGAAATGATTTTTGCATATAAATGTCATAAAACTTTTTCTGTATCAGCACTTCCTCATTGTTCTAATTTTTACTCATGCAGAGGATTTCCATTTTGGCTAAGAGAGGTCAACAACATTACTTTCCGTGCTGACAACCCACCATTCAAGGTGAGTATCTTCTCTTCCACCAAATCAGGAACAATATATATTACATGGACTCTTCTAAATGAGGGAAGTGTCCATGTCGGACACGTGTGGACATGGATTCAGACACGGACTCGTCTACCAAGAAAATCCTACCAAAATCTACCAAAACAAATTCTGATATTGGACTCGTCATTATAAAATAAAAATAAATTAATAATTAAAATATTCAGCCGAGTCCCCAAATCCCATTTTTTGAGGTTTGCCAAGTCCGATACCTCATATCTCTGTTGCATTCCGAAACAGTGTTCGCATCCATGCAACATAGCATCATATATATAGTCCAACATGGGAATGTAGATTGCTCATGTAACTGAATTCTTCTGTCTTGCAGTACCACATGAAGAAGTGGACCAAGATGATCATAAACAAATTGAAGGCTGAGAAATTATTTGCTTCTCAAGGAGGTCCAATTGTTTTATCACAGGCCTGGGTTCCACCAAAGCTATCCTTCTTCCCAGCGTCTAAGATCTTTTTTTTGCTTTTTCTTAACTTCAAATCTTTAATCTTTGGTGGGTGCAGATTGAAAATGAATATAACAACGTCGAACTTGCATATAGAGAAGCAGGAACTCGATATGTTCATTGGGCAGGAACCATGGCTGTGGGGCTCAAAACAGGAGTTCCATGGGTGATGTGCAAGCAAAAGAATGCTCCTGATCCAGTGGTATGTATAGTCCCCTGCTGCAGCCATCTTCAATATCACCTGTTCATAAATGTCAAAAGTACCCAAAGAATCAATTACTTAGTCCTCCATTAGATAATACAGATACTGTTATGGTGTGCAGATTAACACATGCAATGGGAGGAACTGTGGTGATACTTTCACTGGCCCAAATAGACCTCACAAGCCTGCTCTATGGACTGAGAACTGGACAGCTCAGTAAGTAAAATCCTTGACGATGGATCATCAATCAATCATGAAGTTTTATCTCAGATTTTTCTCTTTGAGGACCAAAAATATAAAAAAGAAAGTGCAGTATGTCAAGCTAGAAACAAGCTTCCTCTCGAAACACCATTTTTTCGAGTAAAAGATACTAATAGCAGTTCAATTGGTTTATTTGGTAACTACAGGTACAGAGTATTTGGTGATCCTCCATCTCAAAGATCGGCAGAAGATCTCGCATTCTCAGTTGCTCGATTCTTCTCTAAGAATGGCACTCTTGCAAATTACTATATGGTATGGGGCTTCTCCCAACATACTGGTCTCTCAGTAAAGCATAAACTACTCATCTCTCAACGGAATTAACTTTATGTTTGATTCACACAGTATTATGGTGGGACGAATTTTGGTAGAACAACTTCGTCGTTCGTAACAACTCGCTACTACGATGAAGCTCCGATTGACGAATACGGTTAGACATGGGGTAGCCTCATATCTGATGATTTAACACACCAAGGTTCCCATTACCTCACTTCATTTGTTTCATTGTGTTCCATCAGGCTTGCAAAGGGAGCCCAAATGGGGTCACCTCAGGGACTTGCATGCTGCTTTGAAATTGTGTAAAAAGGCCTTGCTTTGGGGGAGTACTTCTGTCCAACAGTTGGGTGAGGAACTAGAGGTAGGCCATTTACGAAAAAAAAAACACCTAGTGCAGGCGTGTTATCGGGCAATTGTATCCGATCGCCGAAAACAAAGTACGATTAGAAGCAATATTGGATAAGCTAAGTGATTTTTCTTTGCAGGCCCGAATCTATCAGAAGCCTGGAAGTCACATATGTTCAGCTTTCTTGTGCAATAACCGTACTAGAGACCCTGCAATTGCAACTTTCAGGGGTGTAGAGTATTATCTGCCTGCACATTCCATTAGCATCCTCCCCGATTGCAAAACCGTCGTCTTCAACACTCAAAGGGTAACCTCCAATCTCCAAGACTTGTTTTCTTTTCCTTTCAAAGTTATGAAGTTTCCTGTTCTAAGCAAAGAGAACCCATGAATTATTTGGAAAATTGAGGCCAAATAGCCCATCACAGCTCTCAAACAGTCATTTCATGGATGCAACAGGACCTCTTATGACCCTGTGTTATTGTGTAAAACAGATAGTTGCACAACACAATGCAAGAACCTTCCGTAAATCAAAAATAGCTAACAAGGATCTCAAATGGGAAATGTCCCAAGATAAGATACCAACCATCCATGAATGTTCTATTAGATCAAAGAAACCATTAGAACTCATGAACCAGACTAAGGATACTTCGGACTACCTGTGGTACACCACTAGGTACGCAACTCCTAAACTTATGTTTTCCATGATCTATGTAAATTGTTTCGCTTAATTCTGAAATATTGGTGTAATTCTGATTGCAGCATCGTTTTAACTCGTGAAGACTTACCCTTGCGGCACGACATTCTCCCAGTCCTCCAGGTTTCAAATTTTGGACATGCGATGCTCGCATTTGTAAACGGCGAATACGTAGGTAATTCTTTTATTCTTACTTTAAACAATTATACAGGTAAACGATTTATCAGTAACTTTCCATGTAGAACTTAGGTTCCGACCTCTAATGCTGTTTAGACTCAAGTGTCTTTTTAGTCCTTATGAAGCTCACTGTGGTTATGTGTTTCAGGATCAGAACATGGAACCAACATAGAAAAGAGCTTTTCCTTCCAGAAACCCATTACCTTGAAGACAGGAACTAACCATATAGCATTATTGGGCATGACGATCGGGTTTCCGGTAAAAAAAAGAATTTAAAGTTCCAGGTTCAGCGTTTAATCTTCCTTTTTAATTCAATTAGGGGACTGATTAGTCTCTCTTTATTGATGAAGGATAGTGGAGCCTACATGGAACATAGGCTTGCTGGGGTCCATACTGTATCAATACAAGGTTTGAATACCGGAACCCTTGATTTAACGCTCAACGAATGGGGGCACAAGGTATTATTGATCTTCTTTATGTCGAATTTCACTAGACTACACGGCAATGGTCTGCATTATGATTGTTGTCTACATGGCAGGTTGGCATAGAGGGAGAAAAGCTCCACCTCTATACTCAGGGTGGATCACACAGAGTACAGTGGACTAGCAGTAAGGGACCAGGACCAGCTCTTACATGGTACAAGGTATTGTGCGACACAATCGTCTCTGGTTATGCTCAATTCAGAAAAATAGACTAGAATACTGAAACTGAGGGATCTAAAGAAAATTTGCAAATTTTCTCAATGTTCTGAAAACCAACAAATTTTTGAATTTGCAGACATACTTTGATGCTCCCGAAGGAGATTCTCCTGTTGTTCTGAAGCTATCAAGCATGGCTAAAGGCATGGCGTGGGTCAACGGTCACAGCATTGGCCGTTACTGGGTATCCTACCTCTCTCCTCTCGGGAAGCCTTCTCAGTCTGAGTAAGTATTGTACTAATGTCTCATACATATGTGGATTATTGATAATCTGAAAATTGTCTCTCACAATTAATTCAGGTACCACGTCCCAAGGGCCTTCTTGAAGCCAAGTGATAACCTCCTGGTTCTTTTTGAGGAATCTAGAGGAAACCCGGACAGGATTTCGATCGCAACTGCCAATAGAGATACGATCTGTAGCTACATCACTGAAGAACACCCACCACATGTGAAATCATGGGAAAGAGAGGACAGCAAGATAAGGGCTGTGGTGGCTGACGTCAGAACAAAAGCACACTTGAAATGTCCCAACCACAAAGTGATCGTCAATGTGGACTTTGCAAGCTTTGGTGATCCTATTGGTGCTTGTGGAAACTACACTACATTAACTTGCAGTTCATCCTCAAGCAAGAAAATCGTCGAACAGGTAAATTTGCTACTCTCTATACTCATTATATTTACATAATTCAATCTATTTTCTTATGGCATTAACTTGTTTCCATTGGCTTGAGCAGCATTGTTTGGGAAAGACTACGTGCGAAATACCGATTGAGCGGGGGATATTCGACAACGTCAAGGAAGATCCCTGTCCGACGATCACAAAGACTCTAGCTGTTCAAGTGCATTGCACCCGTAAGAAGTAAAAGTGACAGGGAGAGTCATAACCCATGACCAGTTCTGATCATGAGCTTCAGTCAGAATGTAGTAATGAGAGATGTTGTAACAGTTTATGGTGATTGAATGCTCAATTAGAACGTCGAAAACATATCTAGTTTATTATGATATAATAATATATCTATAATCGCCGGTATGCGGTTCTCCAAATTTTTTTTTCTTTTTCTGGTTCTTTTTTATGGGGTTGAAGAATGAATTTGTATTGTAGATTCATTGAATCACTTAATCATTCATTTTTTTTTTAAATGTAATATGTTGAGCATCAATGGTTCCTGCAAAGGACCTCTTGGCAAAATTTTGACAAATGGACGATCCAACCATCCAATATAGTGTATTCTTTATGATCAGAAAGCATCAAAAACTTTCCAAGGAAAAGAAGAACAACAGATTATATTGCTAATTTCTGACAGGTTTGGCCCATCCTAACTTGAGTACTGCTCTTCAATGTATGTTTTATGTTTGAAACTGAGGGACACTTTAAAGTTGGATTCACTTTTGAAATTGAGAGGGGCCCATATTAGTTGATCAGGAAGGCTCTGATTACCAGATTATCTGCTGAAATATAATCACGTCGACAAATACCAATACGAGGCTCTGATTACCAGATTATCTGCAGAAATATAATCACGTCGACAAATACCAAAACGAACAAATAAGTCGTCGCTTACACATGTCAACTGGATGGTTGTGATAGCCATGAAATCGAAAGTATGTATATCGACGTATTGGATACAATTGCAACACAAGATCATGTTCTTGAAGAAAATGGCTGATGGAAAGCATTTTACAGGTTCTCCAGTGCAAATGCGGTGAGTTGCATTTTGCATCCATTCTTAAAGAGTTTGCAAGGGCAACCACCTGCACGCCCCAACCAATCATGTGTAATCCCAAAACCATGGCAAGTGGGTGCATTGCATCCAATTTGCATTGGATTGAACCAAGCAAGTAGAGGGTCAAGTTGGTAGGCCATGTATTGGGATTCAGCTATGCCCATACACCTCTCGTATCTTTTACATCTTGTAATGGTGATGATGACTATCAACCCATGAATTCCATGGCTTTATAAACCTTAGTTTTGTCAATTTTTTGCATAATGCAGACCTTCCTCCAGTAAGATATCTTGTATCACGTTCAACATGATCGGTGACTACAACCATCCTGTTTGGGTGTTTGGCTAAAACAGAGATTTCTGAAAATCAAAACTTTGGTTTAGCAAAAATTTCTTAGAGCATTTCTTACTTGATGCTTCATTGCAGCACTTGCTGGCGTGAATCTTCACCAACACCCTATGTGACCAGTGGTAATGACAAACGAAGATCTTAAATTCACCAAACTTATTGGACTTACATGAAACAGACACCCATAACAAGGCCTCAAAATACATTTGGTACTATGTTACGATCCTAAAGGTTAAGACTTGGAACTTTCCACACCTCTATCACCTAGGTGCTTTGGGTGTATTGGCTTGGGTCTTAACATTTGATATCAGAGCCAGGTTCTTTGGGTGTATTGGTTTGGGTCTTAACATTTGGTATCAAAGCCAACCCCACGTCACGGGGGGAAGGGGGGGTCGGCCTGAGGAAAGGGCTACTTAGGGGCTCGCTCAAAAGAGAGAATATAGGGGTACCGGAAAAAAATGCCAGGACTCACTCGTATAAAATGAGAAAATAGGGGTATCAGAGTGACAGCCACCTCAGAGCGGGCAATCGTGGACGTTGGCCTTTATAGTGTGGTGGAATGTTACGGTCCTAAAGGTTAAGACTTAAACTTTCCACACCTCTTATGGTGTATTGGTTTGGGTCTTAACATACCATTCTAGAGAGGTGGTATTCGTCATTTACCACCATACCATTTTGGAGTACAGTACTGTGGCTTGCGTCCATCCCACCATGACCATAATTTTGTTCTTTAAAGTCTGTTTTTAATACATTATTTTATATAAAGAGCACACGGTTCCAGCCAGAAGCATTAATCAAATTCCACATAACTTTAAAAGCAACTAGGGCTTCAATAGATCGGGTCACCCGGAGATCTAATCTGAATCAATAACATAAGGTCTGGATCAAAGTGTTGGGTTCATTTAATTGGGTCCAAATCCAAAATTTGAATCCAGTAAGGTCTGGTTCGATTCTGGATCAACACTGATTCAATCCGGTTACGAACAATCAACAGCCTACCAGCCTAACAACGGGGAACATTGGTAAAAGCAGATGCTAAATAAAAAATGCTACAAGACCCACACACTGAAACCATGTTTCAAGGATATTTCCTTTCCCCTTTGTCTCTGTCGATACATTTATAGGCTATGCCAAATACGAAGTTGATAGCAAAAAAAAAAATTGTTTCACTTTATTTACAAGCACTAGTAGCAGACATGATTCTGCAATTTTCCATCTTCAACGCTTTCTTCCTTAACTTGTAGTAGTCGATTTAGCTGAACCAGACTTTCACATTCAACTGACAGTGAGAAACTAGTATATATTATTGAAGAATATTAAGATGGAATCCAAAAAAGAAGAAATTGTGAATTTACAGGGAAAAAATAAGAGGGCAAAAAAGAAAATAAAGCAAATAGTGAACCCACCCACCCCCTCCGCCCACCAAGGAGATCGAACCTGAAATGGCCTCCAAAAGGAAACAGAAACTGACCTCAACATAGCTGCAAGTTTAAAAGGGGCACTGGGAAGAAACCGTTCCTTGAGCAGAATGGGCTGCAACTTCCAAACATCAAAACTAGCCCACCCATGAAACTGGAATTTGCCCCAGTACTGTTGTAATATAGTATATGCTGATCAATTGGTTAGATGCCAAGACTCATGACAAGTCAAATGATCCCTGCCCCTCGCTGATGGCATATAGTAGTTTCTTATACATAATTTCCTGCCAAAGGAAAAACAGTCAACGACGAAAATAGGAGGCGGCAAAATATACTAGACTCAATTGTATTTTTCTTTTTAATTTACTTACCAAAAAAAATAAAAAAATTCTTTCTACTTTTAATGAAATGCAATACCTTGGTTGAATACGGAGGAAGCTTGAGGTAATTAGCACAAGTCATGACACTGGGCAAGTCATCATCGGCCGATTCTGAAAGCACAGATCCATTTGATGGTGTGTTTGTCGTGGTTGAAGAATGCTGTAGCCAAGTGCAGATGAAGGTATTATATCGTTAATATCTAAACATATCGTACAAACTAATGTTGTCAATGTCGACGAGTTATTTGCATATATATAACACACCTTCCTCACTATGGTCAGCTTGGGATTCAACACAGCCAGGCCACCAGGTGGAAGCCTGGGTGCACCAGTTACAAACTGGCAGAAGGCACGCTGCAGCTCCGGGGTGAATTCTCCCATGATCTCAAGTAGCTAACAACAATCACAAGCAAGAAAGTACGAGGACAAGGTAAGAATTCAGTTTGAAGAGTTCGAAATTGTACTCTAAATTTAAGACAAGCATACATTCACAATGGCAGGGCTCTTGGCAGTGTATCCATGATCGAATTTTATATGATCAACCAGCGTCTCAGCCTGCATAAATTAGAGGTACTCTTAAAACCATAATGCACAAAGTATAATCATGCAAAGTTAAGGAATAAACAAATAAAAGAGGGAGATTACCTCCCACAATTCTCTACGGCCACAGAGTAAGTAGTCCAGTTCATGTGGAGAAAAGATTTGCAGTGACAAAATGTCAAAGACCTGATTGTTAAAGAATACAAAAATAAGCTCTGGTCTTATACACAGCGGCCAAACAAGCAAATCCAGAAACAAGAAAGGCATTTTCAAGTATAATATTAGTATCAGTGTTCCAAAGTGAGCAGAGAGCTCCTAATCAGACTATGACCAGGGCCTTCGAACTTCAAACCAAGGAACATATAACGAGTTCATGCTTAAAAATAGAAATTATGTACAAAAGATAATTTGGATGATCATATACGGTCGCAACTCTCATCTAGCCCATACTTCGTATAGAAAAATTTATTATTAATATCTATGTACAGAGAAATTTATAACAAACCATTTCTGGAAGATATTAGCTCATGCACGTCAACCACTTCAGGGACAAACATGTCACTTACCATCAATTCACCCAATAATTTGCTACATGAACTTAACCCAGGGGGGAGAGAGAGGAGACAAGTATTCTGCATAATTCAGAAAACCGAGAAAGATGGTATAAAGGGAAATTTAGTCTACTGGTACTCATGTTTAAGACTCGAGGGAAATTACTATTAAGGTCTAGCAGCCCCCTCTCAAGTTCTGACCAATATTTTATGTAAGTGACTACACATAAGAGAGCCAAGTGGAATCGCCATATCAGCCTGACTGCATAAGAGACTTAGGATTGAGGCCAAGAGAATGAGAAACCATGAGATACCCTATGGTGCTTGACACCCCACGAAGTAGGACAAGAAGTTGACAAGCTTGCAGCGTGAACAAGTAAATCTGTGGTAATGAGTATTTTGCGAGTGCACATACGTACAAAATGCAGATGATATTACCAAGGACACGTAACTTCTTCAGAGAGAGAGAGAGAGCATTGTTTACCTGATTGAACCCTGCTCTAAATGCTTCAATTTGCCGCATAATTCCAGTCCTGACAGTTGCATCAACCACCAAAGAAATGTACTCATCCAAGTTATTGATATCCACCTATGCAATGCAACCACAATGGATTTCAGAAACATCCTGAGAATAAATGGCACTGAAACAAAAAACGGCATCCTAAAGCCAAAGTAACATTGAAAGGAATACCAGTACATTTTCTTCCCCTGGTTTTAAAACATAATCCGGATAGCCAGGAAGTGTGAAATCCAGACAGAGATCTTCAATAGGGGCACCACGGAAACGTAAATCAGCAATTGCCTTGCTATCATTACCACCCATTGCTTCCAAATACTGTTTCCGGCAAACAAGGACTTGCATTTCTTGCAAAATCTTCCCAAACTCGGCATCAAATGAAAGAATATCATGCAAATCAAGCTCCTGTTATGAACTAGAAAGTTATACCTTGACCCAAATGAACCATCAATGGAAAATAAAATATAATAAAAGGATTGGAGAAAAGGAGAAAAAATATCAAAAAAAAATAAAATTGACAAGCAGAAAAATATCAAAATAAAAAACAATGAGGAAAGAAATACTATGCAGTTCTGCTTACTTGACCAAGCACAAGCTTATAAAATGCAGTTGACAACGGCAAGTCCAAAAGCCGTCCGTCCTGAAGAGCTTTCGCCGTCACTCGTCCAACCAGCCGGAAATACTCAATCACCTTAGAAAATTGACCACCATCAGAAACGTCTGCATTCAGAGGCCATGGGCGAGGAAACAACCCAAGAGGAGCTTGTACAAGATCCCTGCCACCGGCAACAGAATCCAGTCCAAGTTTCTTCACATCGGAAATATCGTCAGTTTTTCTGCTTTCCTGTTCATTTCCTTCAATCTCCATTACAGGTTTCTCTGATGAAGACGACCTCCACATTTCCAGTCCAACCTTTTGCAAGTCATGACTTAAAAGGGTGTAAAACTCCAAAGTGGGACCTAATCCGGTGCCAACCTCACCAAAATACTCTACTTCCAGAACGGCCTTTTGGCTGGAATACATCTCCATAACTTTTGCGGCAGAATCCAAGATGCGATTTCTAGAGACACGGACCTTCTGGCGCTGTAATCTCCCAACACGGACCTCTCTTTCATTTGTCGAGCCATGGCCGTCAGCACCCTGTTGCTGCTGAAGTCGATGTAATGCACGAGACAATCCGAAAGCAGTTGAATAGAAGTATTGCCTTCTAGTCTCAAAAGGAAACAAGAATGGACATGCTTTGGTCAACTGGTAACACCATGAAGGAAGACTGCCACTGCACAGTGCTAAGGCATCCTGAATTTGCCGGGCCAATTTAGGAGTGAGCTTGCTATTGATAAATTCTGCTGGAGGAACCTTGGCACCAATTGCACTTAGTTCATCTAGACTGGAAATCTTCCCCTCTGAGAAATCATCAGACACTGCCTGGACTCGTAAACGGGGTGCCAGCTGATTCAGCCCCTCTAATACACGCAACATTGCCAATATGTTATAAGTAGGATTTGATTTTTCCAGATCACATGGAAGCTCTCCTTGCAAGATGCTATCTAGAAGTGAGATTTGATGCAATGGAGCCTCAGAGCTGGGGTTGGAAGCAGAACCAGCCTTTACAGAATTTGATGTAGTAGAAGATGAACCTGCTGTAGAAGCCCTGTCAACTTGGCCGTCCGCCCTCTGATATGTAATGGTGTAAATATCACCCCAGAGCCTGCTTCCATCACTTGATAGAAAATCAGAGCCCGTATACCTCTCCTCATCATCATCATCCAGCACAAGCTGGCGTTGGATGGCTTGATATATAGTTAAGAGCCTGTTAAGCTGCTTGCCACCTGCTGTAAATATTAATTTAGGAGGATCATTCGAAATACCACCTAGAGGAAGCCCGCGGCGATCTCTACCTCCCCTCATACCTCTACCACTTCCAGACGTGACCCCAGTCATGGCAGCTGCAGCAAATGACATTGCACCCTTTGAGCCAAAAGAGGTCCCACTCCTGAACTCAGCAGAATCCGTGCTTCTAACTGTTGCAGCCTTGTTACTAGAACCAGTAGAAGGATTGGTATGGCTATCACTTGTTGCATGGACAGCTGTACCATCCTCGGCTGAATCTCCCAGTTTCACATCGTGTACCTTCTCCGGCATGCAAACAGGAACAGGATCATCTCTTAGCACCTGGAGAAGAATGACAAGTACTGAATACGTCAGAGTTATAAAAAGGAAATGGTTAAATACAATGTCCTTATTACGAAGGTCTCTAAGATTATTCCACAATACTTGCGTCTCCATGGTCCTTCCAAGGAGTCTCCATGGTCCTTCCAAGGAGCCAGAGACCCTAGCAATAACATATTTTAAACAGCAAGAACTTCACCTTGGAATCAAAGTAGGTTGCATACTGTAAAAATCAGTAAATGTATGGTCATTTGTCAAATTTTGAGGCAGGGCTGACACCAATCAGAAAATCTCAATTTATGAGAAATTGGGATAAATTTCCAGAATTCCAGGCTTTGATGTGAATTTGTGCCCCTTGATAGATAAAAGCAGATTTAGGTTTTTCTAATTTTCTCCCAGAAACTTGAGGTAACTTTTTCGTTCGATGGTCATTGATTTTAGATCCATATAAAAGGGATCCTTCATTCAAAAATTGAATGATTTGAATTGTCAGCTTTTGAGGGCTCCATATTGAAAACATCCGGGCACCCTTGTCTTCAGACAACGCTAATTTGTCCCATCACCCCAGCTAGGAGGGCACTAAGCCTCCATGCAATTCCTCCTAGATCATTGAATTGGAATATCAAAGCACACATTTAGTAAGATGAATAGCCTTTTCGTGGCATTCGATCCTTCACAAGAAGGTGAAAAGCATTTTGAGCTGTAGTATCACTTCATCAAGAAGAGGGTGATGTCCAATGAGATTTGTGATCCATTTGTCAGTTCTCACAATCACCTTGGGGAAGGTTTTCACCAACACTCTTTGCTGAGGACTTCAAGACTTAGCGGTAAAGGTGTGCACATGTGACATCTATGATCCAGCTTCAAGGAGAGCAATGCAAGACAACTACTCATACTTAGTTATTTTTCTTAAATTGATGTAATTGCAATATATTAGTTTTTTAGTTTCTATTAATATTTACTTCTCTCCAACTCACTTAAGAGCGCTTTGTCCTTTTAATTATGCTGATTGTGTCAAGGAGGGGATCAACCAAAGTGAACCCATTGGTCATCATTCCCTTCTAATTCCTCCTCATTTCTCTTTTCCTTCTCTTCTAGATCCTTCTAGAATCACCATCTTAAGTGACATTCATAAGATTTCTTCTATACAACAAACAAAAACTATCGCCTCAAATTATTTTGCTCCAAATAGATTGGAATAGGGAAGCATTTTTAAGTAACAGGAGATTTAGAAGTTCACCGTTACTGTTAGGTTTTCATTCCATATCACGACCATTTGAGAGAGAGAGAGAGAGAGAGAACAAGATGAAGAATTTCGCACTTCAAGTCTTTTAAACATAAGAAAAATGCTGGAAGATATTAATAGTTAGAGACTATACCTCTTCATGGTCATCATCTTCTCCCTCTGAGAGATCATCCTCTTCAATCACCAATGCATCATCAATCTCAACTGGTGAAATATCCAACTCCTCATCCTACAAGACATAAACACGCAATGTTTTATATGACAGTAAAACAAGACATAGCTTTACGCTATCAATATTATAAGGAGAAATGAGATAAAAACAGGAGAGAAGAAAGAGAATGCTAGTAGAGAGCCTGAAAATAATTATTGAATTAAATACAAAAACAGAGTTGGAAATTACAATCAAGATACTCTTCATAACCATCATATTTTCTAGCAAGACAAAAGTAAGAAGGAACACATAAATCTGCTCTTTTTTTAGGAAATGCAAATGGAACTGTTACAGGATGCATAAGTGAGGGTCTACTACATTTCCACAATACATCAAATCATAGAAAAGACCAGTAATAGTGGTACCAAAAATATTTAAAACAGTGCATCAATAACAGTAGAGGTGTTACAAATATGTCAAAATGAACATGCAGTACATTTCCCTGACAGCAATCACCCCCCACATGCTAACAAATTCAGATGTTATACACACAAGGTTTTAAATACCATTCCGTCTCGTTGCCTCGATGAGCTGATGAATCGAGAAGGAACAAGACAATCTTATGGGCAGAGGGTCTACCGTTCCATCTCATACTATCTTATCACCCTGGACTGTAATCTCCGGACTCCTAGTGGGGGACTTCTTAGACTAAAAATCAGCTCGATCAAATGATTTTAACCATCCAATAGCTTAACCTTTTCTAAGATTAACACCCTTGTGTTTCTAGCCGAAAAAACAACCAATTGGTCAGATGGTTAAAATCTTTCGATCTAACTAACTTTTTGGCGTAACTGACGGGGTCCACAAGTTGGACATTTTAAATTGATAAGACTACTACCCCATGTTTGGTAGAGACCTATACTACTGAAAGCATTGTAGTATCAATACTACCAAACTTAAGACTATACCTAATCTATATTACACAATGGTGCTTATGAACTTGAACTTTCAATCAGTGGGACCCTAATAAGAGATTACTTCACTAAAAATCAATTCGATTGGATGACTTGAACCACAAGATAAATTATGATTTGTCAAAAACATGGGCCCATAAACCCTTGAATGTTTGAACAATCTCTTAATGAACTTAATGGGTGATTCGTAGATGTTTAATTGTAAATCTAAATTATGGTTGATGTAAGCTAGATTTGGTTTAGATCTACATTTCAAATCATAGATCTAAGATAGATTTCTATGATTAAAATTTGTTGTTAATTGAAATTTAAATAACTAAATTTCAACTTATTTAATTAAAAATTTAAAACTAAAATAACACAAAGATAAAATTATATTTTAAGTTTTAACCTTAATTTAGCACAGACGAGTATTTTAGAGGATATAGGATCTATGTCGGACATGTTATTTTCAGTATAAAGTATCATGCATTATATGTATATCGATAGGTATCGGAGTGAGAAAAGATGTACTTTTTTAATATAATTGATTGCAAGGGTCATTTAATTGCTTTCAACTTCTTTTTATAAGCTTATTTGTAATTTCATTATTTTGAGCCTGTTTCGGTTTGTCTCACCATTTTTTCAATGTTTCGTTCTATCTCGAGGCTTATCTCGGTTTTTCACCTAACCGAGATTTAAAACCTTGTACGTATTTATTACATGTTTCTATTACATATTATTAACATGTCTCTATTAAATATTTATTAATTTATCACAAATACCTAAATATATAAATGTCAATTTATAAATAGTTAAATTTTTTTTGAGTGCATATAGTTCTTATGTATAATTCCTTCCCATTATAACACCAGCTCAAAACTAATGTACAACAGTTGCATTGAAACTATGAGCTACCCTTTCTATCTTCTGCAAGTAATCTTAAATTTTCTTAATCCCCATACCTACCTTTTAATGTATGTGTTTTCTATTTTAAGTTCTTATTAATTTCTTAGGGATGAGTCCTTGAGTTCAGATTTTTTGGCTCGATGCGTCTAACTCAAAATTTTGTCTTGAACACAATTAACCATGTTCATCTCCATGTATACTGCAGAAGACAAGAAGTGCACGATTATGTCCTATCAATAGAAATCGTTAGATGGATTAAAGAGCTGTCTCTAACAAGCTTCCCTATTTTCTTTCTAGGGCGGACTCTTTTGAAAGTTACTGGATAGATTAGGTGCAGTAACATACTGTTAAAGGGAGAATGTTTTATTTTAAACATGGCCTAATGGATGGGAAGTGCCCAGAAAAAGTCATGTGCTGTTGCAAAGTGATCCAGTCATAAATGGGTCATGTATTCAAGATCAATATATGACAAACACCTTAAGCTATTCAGGGGCCTAATTTTTTTGGCACGGTAGTAGTTTGACCAAATTTGCAGGCAAAATTTCACTACAATCAATAATACAATATAGCAATTCTAGGAAACGCTCTAACAACGAGTTCATGGGCATGGTAAATGGGTAAAAAACGAAAAGGAACATGTTCATGCCAAATTTTCTAGAATATGTTGACTTCTTGAGATACCCCCTCTCATCACATATGCATATAGGTATTTTCTCTGTAGCGAAATATGACTAAGAGAACTAGGTAGTTAGAATTTAGACATGGCCTAACTATTGACATAAATATCTCAAATATGCTGGCGACTAAGTTTTACCAAGTAACAACTAGAACTTTGAGTCCAACAATGATCGGTACAGATTCTAGTGGGAAATGAAGAACATGAGCTTCTATACCATGAAAACCAGTGGCATACCTCAGAGCTAGTCCATGTGTACAGGTTTCATTTGTGCACTTTTATCTTAAGCAATTAGGTAATTTTCTCTAAAACGGATTATGGGACTACAAGAATGCAATTAGGAATGGATAATGTTCAATGAATAACTGCAAAGTGTTGGCAACTAAGTCATACCAATTAACAACTAGAAAATGATTCCAACAAGATTCAAGTGAAAGTGAGAAAACACAAAGCAAGGGAGAGAACCAAGCCATTCACTTTATGTCAGGTTAGACATGTTTGTCTCCTTATTCAGTTATCCCACAAATAGAACTGCCGAGTTTCGATCATTGTAGCATAGAGATAATCCAGATGTTAGAGTAGCATACCTCAGAGCTAGAGTCCCCAAGTACAGGTTTCATTTCTGCATCTTTATCTAAAGCTGCCCTTCTACGTGCAGCATTTCTTGTTTGAGGTCCTCTTGTTGCCTCATCTGGAGCAGATTTCAGAACAGCTTTACCCTTTCCTTTAGATGAACTTGCATTTCCATCTTGAGGTGGGTCCTTTCTACCTGCTCCTCCTATGGTCACAGATGATCTGGATCTAGTTGAATGGCGACGAGTGGAAGCAGGAGTAGAAGTAGATGGTGGTGAAGCACCAGCACCGGTAGGTGTTGTCCCAGGATCAGTATTTCCTGTAGGTGCCGAAGGCTTCTGCCCAGATTCACCTCGCTGAACTCTCGGCCAAAGAAATTCTTCAACGGCTGCTAAACTTGCCAATGGATCAATGAGTACAACATTTGATGAATAATCACGGAGAGATTTGTCTCCTTGAGCTCTACAGAGACGCAGCTTAAATGGTTGAGACAATGCACTTAGTCCAGATGAGAGACGTGTGTTTCCACTGGCTGGCCTAGATGAATGGCTTAGTACAACAGGAAAACGTTCCAACGAGGATAGAGCATTTTGAAGTTTCTGAACTAAGACAGCCATAGGAGCTCCACTCCCTTCATTAACGCCAACAGGAAGCGCAACTGAAATAAATGACTTGAATCTTTTAAGTGCTTGTTGCCGAAGCTTGGGCATGTTAGCTTCTGATGTTCTCCCCTTACAAAAAGTTCCACAAGATAAATAATTCAGCAAAGCTGCAACAACTCCACTACCAATGAACTCAAATGTGGAAACACCATCTCCTTTGCTTAGTTCTGCTAGCATCTCATATATCACTCCAATAAAATTCTCTTCGGTATTAGCAGAAAGATCAGACACGCGAGGTCCAGAAGCTTTGGATTTGCCCTTTGCTTTAGTCTTTTGATCTTCTACACTAGCATTCAACTTTTTGCAAAGATCCTTTAAATGTAAAAGATCATCTGTCACTCCAACCTCACCTGCCCCGGGGTCGGCAGGAAAATATTTATCTTTGAAGGCTTTCGCACAACCACTGACTGCAGTGCGAATACTAGAATTAGCAGTTGGAATTTCTACCGAAGTAGTGGGAGAAGCAATACTTCCTGGACCAGGACTTTTTGATTCTTCCAAAGAACCTCCATCTGGATTTGAGAAACCACTGCGTCGTCTGTAACGCCGAGAGCGTGATGACGTTCCTGGTACATAATCATTATCCTTCTCAGTAGAAGATGCTTGGGCAGTAGTAGTATTTGATGAATCAGTTGTTATAAGTGTGTCCACAGCATGAACCACCCCTTCTCTCACAAACATCTTGGAGAAGGTCCCAGGAAGCTTTTCCATAAGAATCTCAGCTATTTGAAGGGCGGGAATTAAGACTTGCGGATCTTTCCATGCCAAAACACCAGCTAAGAAACTGGCAGATCAAATCATGAGAACATAAAATGTGAGCTTTTTGAGCATTCCACGTAAGTATAGCCCAAAAAAAATGCAAGCAGAAAATGGCTTGAATACCTTGATATGTTTGTTATACTCATTAAAGACTGAATCATATCTGCAGTGCTGAAATACATCAATTTTCCAATAACTGACAAACATTTGTGGCGAACTGGCCCATTCACACTGGATCCATAGATCTGTTTCACAAGAGAAAAAGATGGTTGTCATGAGTCATCAATTGGAGGAAGTAAGAAGCAAATACAAAACAAGTGCATCATAAGGACTAACCTGTATTAGAACAGGAAGAAGGTCCACGCCAAATTGCTGCAGAAGCTCAGGTTGATCATGCAAGAGTTTCTCACGAGATGAAACCTCAGGTATAGTTCCATTAGCATCTTCTTGTTTTCCAATACTGCTGGCAGGAGACTTCTTTCCAACGGATCCTTTCACTAGAAAATTAGAGCAGGTCGGTAGGGCAATGGTTCCTTGTGGCAAAGGGGGGAGAAGCTCATCCGCAAGGGTCACGATCTCGAAAATCTATATTACGGATTGGAACCCAGATCTCAGTGCTTGATGAGGTCATAATGGCGATGCATAACTATAACATATTTCTCACAAATATTATGCATATTACTAAGTTAAAGAAATAATTAACAGAAAAAATACCAACATATCACAACAGAAAAAGAGACATTTTGAATACTTAAGCAAAGCCACTATACCTAGCAACAAGCAAACATGTTTATACAAAAGCACACCTGTTTTCTCACATCATTTGATGAGCAGGCACACACATGAAGAAACAAGCGCTTATAGAAACATCTAGAACCAATTCTCTACAACCAAGTTACAATTTAACTAGTTCAAGGATACTGAAGAGTATAAAGAGAATTCATGTTCTAGTAGTGTAACATTAATGATGGTGAATCACATAAAGATAAATCTGTCCTATGAATTAGATTTTGTGGTCCACGTATGTTGTTTTCCTTGGCTACTTAATGTTCATAGTTGGCTCTGATTTTGTCTCAACCATGCGTGCATATATGTCTCTCCCAATGCATTAGATTGTCATTGGGCTTAAAAGGCAAGGAGGTGTCATTCAAGCCAACAGACTATCCTCTCTCAGCCTCCAGTCCTATGATCCCATCTTGGTGCCATCGCCATGGATCCTAATGTGTGCCAGCCATCCCAAATAGGTTGACCGTGGTATTTTTTTTATCCATCACCCATAATTAAGGAAGTTCCAAATACGAACACTCGTACTGCCATGATGGCAATACTTGTGGCAGTGAGTTTCTATCTCTAGTTAAACAATTTAAACTTATAAATTGTTGTCTCCCCATCCTTATTTGTTTAAACAGAGAAATTATGAAGACCGGAAGAAGAAGAAAAGTACAAGTCACATTTTTTTTGGAGAAAAATAAGGTACCAAGAAAAAAAAGGCAAGCATAAATTCATAATCCACAAACACTCCTAAATCCTAAGTACAGAAATGTTCTTCACAAGAGGGATGATTCAAAAGGGGCAGGCAAGTAGTATCTGCAGTAAGAGAAATTGGAGCACGTTTTTCCCAAAACAAAATACATATTGAAGTTATAGATCCAAGGCCATTTCAGGATTGGCAAGCATCTTCGATTGTGGTGTGGAATGAATTCCATCTTCGTATCCCGGTTTGCCTCAGGGTGCTAGCAATAGATCCAAGGCCTTATGGAACCTGATGTTGGAAAGAGTTGAAAGAAACTGGCGCCGTGGAAAGCAGGATACTTATCCAAGGGAGGTAAAGTTGTGCTTATCATATGTACACTATTCAGTCTTCCAATCTATTTCCTTTCACTTTTCACTATTCTATGTGTATGGTGAAGAGATTGGAGAAGTTGATCGAGGACTTTTTGTGGAATGATACAGTGGATAGTTCCAAATACCCCCTTGTCAATTGGGAAGTGGTGTGTTCTCCAAATAGGTGAGGCAATTTGGGTGTTAAGTATGAATATCTCTTTGGACTTTGCCAAGGAGGTGAGGAATAAGGTGGGCAAGGGGGATAGGATACTCTTTTGGAAGGATCTATGGTGCGGTGATGTTCCTCCTAAAGAGGAGTTTCTCGTGCTCTTTAGCATCTCTATTGAAAAGGGGGGTTATTCAAGACTTCTTGCCAAGGTAGGATGAGGAGATTTCATGGGATTTCAGATTCAAACGAAACATTAATGACTGAGAGATAGAGTTGGTAGCCAATCTGTTGGAGCGGGTTAATAGTCCTTTCAATCATTTTATGTGGCATTGGATACTGGTTGCGTACTTCATTCCCAAGTTCTAAAGTGTGGAGTTTCAACGTTCCTTCCAAACTTGCTTTCTTTGTGTGGTGCATAGTTCAGAGAAAAATCCTAACCACAGACAACTAGATCAAGAGAAGAAGATACATTGTTGATTTTTGCAGCATGTGCAAGGTGAATGGAGAGACAACCATCCACCCTCTTATTCATTGCAACGTCGCTAGGGAGGAGTAGAGTGCATTCTTTATTCTCTTAAAAGTGCCTTGGGCAATGCCTAGGACAGTTGGAGAGGTGTTTAGTGGGTGGGCGATTTATGTTTTCTCCTCTTATGGGAGGCAGTTATAGGGCATTCTAATGGTGGAGTGTTTGAAGATAAGGACGAAAGCCGCCATAACATTATTCTCTTGATCAAGCCTTTGATGTTGCAATGATCTAAGCTCTTCAAGGAATGTAGGGAAGTGTTTTTTGAAGATTTTGGTTTTAGATGGGAGTTCTAATTGTAAATTACTCCTCTTCTCTACCTTTTTCTTTTTCTTTTCTTGGAGGTCATCTCAACCTCCTTGTGTGTCCTTTTGCAATTTCTCAATAAAATTCTACACTTATCAAAAAAAAAAGAAAGGGGGTATTCTAAACAATAAGATAAAGTGCCAAACTTCAATTTATTTAGATACCGAAAATAGTTAAAAAAGATTTAGGTATGAACTATACACAATGCAACCTCGAAAATTAAGCAGGGATCTAAATCTGCTCTGGCTAACAAATAAGTACCAAATGACTAAAACAGGCATTTACATTAAAAGGTAAAGTTGCAACTATATTAGATGAGTCCGTCTAGAGCTACACCCACTTCTTGCACCCGATTCATACTCCCAATCTCATCCCTCTACCAGACAAAATCGATGGTTATAATTTATGCTGATATGGCATCTCTTGGCTCTTGTATTCCGCTTGACTCAAGCCGAGCTATTGACATTTAACGCTTCTGCCAATCATCCAATCAATAGTTCTTTTTTTAAGCAAGTTTTTCTCGCACGAACCACACAATCCAAAGAAGAAACCTTCTCTCTCTCTCTCTCTCTCTCTCTCTCTCTCTCTCAAATGATGAAGATGAACTATGTTTCTTCTTCTACTTTGCGAAAAGTTTCGTGTCTAGGGTTCTTCTCGCATAGGATTGGCTTAGGATCATCCATATTGCCTGACCCAGATCAGTCGTGGTGCAGGACGATCCAGAGACTGATCCCCGGACTTTAAACCATAGACTGGTCCCCAGACTTGATGAAAGACCAAGTTGTTTGTAGCTTTTACTTTGTCTGGATTTTTAAATACTATTTTGGAGTTTGGATTTTTTTGCCTAATAGTTCAAATCTGATTTGTTGCTACTAATACATACTGTTTTTGTAACTTTAGCTTTTGCAGATGATCTGAATCAGGGATAATTTGATGATCCCTTGCCAAAGTCATTGAATAAATCAAAGTAGTGATCATCAACTAGACCCCCATGGCTAGCGAACAACTTGAATGACTAGTGACCGTCATATAAGCCCTAACCACTAACAATATGAGCCACGTGGCATATTGTTAGAGGATGTTGACCGTCTGATGTTTGGCCAATCCCTAGGTGGATTTACAAACCAAAAATCAGCCTGATTAGTGATTTCAAATCTTTCGATCTTGTACCCCAAATAATGCTTAAATTTCCACGCTTAAAATCAACCCGTGAAAATGACTCCAATCCAATGCTTAGAAATCACTAATCATGTTGATTTATGGTTTGTAGGTCCACCTAGGGATTGGTAAACCAACCATACGGTCAGTGTCCTCTAAAAATGTGCCACGTGGCTCATATTGTGACCGATGTCGCTGACCGCCAGTCATGTAAGTTCTACTCCCATGGCTACATGTAGAGAAGACCCCAACAAATGCAATCCGATATGGCCTCTCACCTTCGGACATCTTTTCAAAAATTCCTATAGCTTCTTTGGAAAGACCATGAAATGCATAAGCAACAATCGTTGAAGTCCATGTAAAAAGGATGGGATCCGTGATCAATTAGTATAAGATTGAAATGCACAAGCAATAATCCCACACTTAAAGAGTTTTATGAGAGAATTTCCAATCGATAACAAGGTTTCCAACCCACTCTTTGCCACATGATCGTGAACTTTGCCAAATTGGCACAAGAGCTTATGATGGTAGCCAAAGTTAACTCATCTGGATCAAAAAAAACTTGAAACATTTGCCTGAGAAGTTTCATAGCTTCCTTACCATCCCCATGCCGTCCATAACCCACGATCATAGTGGTCCAAGACACAACATTCCGAATGATTATCCCATAAACATTTTAGGAAACAACATTTCTTTCGGACATTTCATCAAAGAAGAGTTCTCCACCATTTCTGTGGTTTTAAATAAGAGTTGCAGACGTAAAAGCAAGTCTTGATAAATAAGGTTTGAGATGAACGGTGCGAATGGAAGGTGGGAGGGATTTAGAAGAGAGATAGGTCTGGCTTTGAAAGCCCCTAATCTTCTTTCTTCATCATCATTTGAGATGGTACGTCTAAGAGAGCACAGATCTTACCTTTTCTTCAATGGAAGGTTTGTTCTACTTTCTATTTTTTTAGGAAGTTTTCCTTTGGCTCAATGCAAGAAAATTAAGCTTTTAAAAGAGTATTCTGATCCCATTTATGGCGGAGCATCAAATGTCAATGGCTTGGTTCGAACCAAGCCGAATATAAGAGCCAAGAGATGCCACATCAGCGTTAATTAAACCATCGATTTTGACCGGTAGAGGGATGAGATTGGGAGTGAGGATCGGGTGTAGGAAGTGGGTGTAGCTCTAGATGGACTCATATTAGATAGCAAATATGTTTAATAGCTCCGCAACATGATGAGCTTAGCTTCTTCCCCCTCGTAGAAATTCATGGATTCCCCTCCCAAAACAGCAAGTAGTTTTATTTTATAACTACACAATTGATTTAAATTGTACATGTGTGACACAGTTAATATCCCCCATATGCTCTTTGCCAAGATGCTATTAGTAAATATCAGGGGCCGCCAACTTGTTTAAATGGATCAAATAGAATCCAGCTGGATTTCATAAAATAGAACATGTAAGACCACAAGAGGTCTTTTTTAGCTATGCAACAATGACATGGACACGTGTCTGTGTCCAACACAAATACAATGTCTCTGACATGGTGCCTTTAAGAAGCCCAACACACTAACATGTCTGTACACAAGTATTACGATATATTATTTCTAAAATCTAAATCAATTTTTTAATAAAGTAAATAAATTTATAAAAAGTAAAAGAAAACATTTCTACATTCCATGGAACTATCCAATATCATTATATCTATAAATAGATTTATAAGAGGGAACTATCAAACAACTATGGCTGTGTTTAACAACTTGACAAAGAACTGTATGGAGGATGGAACACACCAACCCCTCTTTGAGGAATCATTTACTAACACAAAAATATCATTAAATAAAGGGTGATGCTGCTGTATGTGTCCGAATTTGCCAACACGCACGTTTGTGTGTTGATGTGTCTGACACGGCAAAACCCCTAAAAGTGTCATGTCCTTGTTACCTGTTTTAGCCTGTATGACACATTGACGGCATATTGAGAAAAGAACAGCACTGTTTAAACGCATGTGACACGCACGTGCATACACATACACCCATAGGAAGAAGTATAATATAAGTGATTTACAAATAATCCATGTTGTGGAAGATGACCATTAACTTTTTGCATACCTTTTTTTCCAGCTAATGATTGATTGGTTATATAAACCTATAGGTTTTAAGTAAAATATGATAACAAGAAGCCAGCTATTTTACGTAGCAAACACGAGAAACAAAGAAGTAAAACATACCTGCTCCGCAGGTCTGGTTAAAGCAGGTGAAACAGAAATTGCCTGCACCTAGACCAGAACCTGAAAGAATATCTTTAAGAATGCCACTGATCCCAAGGAGAAGTAGAGTTTTGGATCCCAATGGAGACCCACTTGCACATGTTGAAAGAAGACGTATTAAACCCTGCACAGCTTAGATATCACAATTGGGGTCCACAAACTAAATGATCATTCAATCCAAATTTCTGCATTTGCATCTACCGTGTAAGTAGGTGTGCTGAGGGATGCCTGACCACCTCCTGAATTACTGATGGAAATCAGCGAGGAAGCTTGCGCAACCAGACCATGATTGCACAGTTCATCTAATTTCTCGGGAGATGATGTGAATGCCTCTGCAATTCGAGTCAAGCACACAGAAGCATGTTCTAACACCTGCAAGTATGATAAACGTCATAAGAAAGTTATATAAAAAAAAAAAAAAAAACATGACCTAACCGTGAAAAGGATATTTACATCTTGAACTATGAATGTGGAGATGGTGATGTTACCTTTGAATCATGATACTGAAGAAGGTTGGTAAGCAAAGGTACAGCTTCCATAACAAAGTCAGCCGCATCCGAAGGAAGTTTCTTACACATATTTGCAGCAGTGGATAATGCTACTCGCTGAAACACGGCATTAAAGAACACTATGATTGATAAGGATCCAAGAAGCAAAGAACTAATCTTTTCTATTGAAAAAAAGGATCGATTGAACACTTAGAATCTTTTACTGCATGAATTACCTGAACTTCTGTAGAGAAGAAGTCAAGATACGATAGCACTGCCATAAGTGCACCCGCACGCAAACAGGCAGTCGGGTGTTCTTGGGATATCTTCTTAAGAGCTTGCAGTGACTGCATATGTTTTAATAAACATGAAAATACCAGGCATAAATGATAATGTTCCATAACAGTGTCAGTAGTAAATGAATAAATTTTCTCAATTACAGCTCAAGAAGCCTGGCGGGATGATGAATTTGCATTCTCAGACTTAAAATGTCAAAACTTAGTATGATGTTACTATGAGATTGGAGATTCTAGAAGAACATTAATTTTTCAATTCTTCTACTGTTCTATTTTAAGGCTTCTTTTGTGTGTGTGCACTGGCATTTCTTAATAACATGTAAATTTAAAAACAAGTGAAAGATTGGGAATTGTGTACATTTCAGTTCGAAATAAAGTATAAAAAAAACTCACCTGTTCAGCCAAGTCCATGTACTCGATGGTGAGAAGACGCGCACAGAAGCATGAAACTGCACCATAGTGCACAACAGCAGCACAGGACGATGGAAGCACATCACATAGGTGGGTGAGTGCCCTAGCAGCGAGAAGCATGATATCAGCATTGCTCTCATGGTTAAGTAACGCCACGAGCACAGGCACAAACGAGTCAACAGAAAATGTGCTAAGCGATTCCTCAGTCCCAATTGAGAGCATCTCACAAAGCTGTGTTAGGGCCTCGACCTGACGTCCTTCCTCCCCATCTGCCCGCAACCCAGACAAAATCTTCTTAAGACGTCCGTTCTGGTGAGACGATGTGGCTGCAACAGCCGAGGAAGGCAGTAGATCGTCTAGTCCAGCACCCAGCTTCCGAAGAAGCCCTTGGAGAGCGCTGCTCGCGGATGTCAGATTCTGGTGCAAAATTCCAACAGCACCCTCGCTATCATCATCGTCGTCAACCCCACCATCGATACTCAGCCCTAAACTCCTATCCGTATCCCTATCCCTATCCCTATCCCTATCCCTATCCCTTTCCCTAACCCTAATTTCAGGCTCCTTCTCTTTCCCTTTGTCCGATTCCTTCTCCCTCTCCGAACCCTGATTCTTTCCACGCCGGCCACCCGATTCGCGGCGGGCAGCAGACCCAGATGATTCAGTTGTGGAGTCCATAGGAGCAGCAGTCGATACCAATGAGTCCTGGGGCCGAGAATTCAGTCGAGAACGGGTGGAGATTGTCGAAGCAACGGGAACCGACGATGATGATGCAGACACACGAGCTCTCTTGCTCGAACGGGTCGTCGGTTGAGATGAATGGGCTGCTGAGGAGGCCTCCGCCCGCTTTCGACTCCGCGTTTCCATACAAAATCCCCTCAAAATGGGAAGAAGCCGCTCGCCTTCAGCGGCGATCAAGTTTTCCCCGATCCACCGAATTCCGGCATCTCTGATTACCAACTGCAATTCATTTCAAAGAAAACCCTACCTTTAATAAAATCAAACAACCCAACCACCAAACCCTCAAAAAACCACCAACAGAAAGAAACCCTAAAATCGACCTTCTTTCATTCAGATATTTTGGGAAATTTCTTTTGTCGGTGAGATGCGATACAATCAAAATTAAAGAGATTGAGGTGATTACTTAAGCTTTTGCGTGTCGATTTCTATTTCGATTGATAGAGATTTTTAAAAAAATGAAGAGAGGGTTTGGAGCATAAAAAGAGGGGAAACAGAGAAGAGTTTGAGAAAAGGTTTAGGTTAGATAGAAGAAACCCTAGAAATACCTAAAAGAGAGAGAGAGATTCTATTTCTCTTAAGCTTCCATGGCGGTGAGGAGTTTTCCTTTCTCTCCGTCTTTATCGGCATATACTTTTTGTGCCATACAAGTCCTCAAAATTCCAATGTGGCCTTTATTAGTTTACTTGTTTGGTCCTCTCTCCCCCTCTCTCTCTCTCTCTCTCTCTCTCTCTGGTTTACACACTTGGGACTTTGACAAATCTTCTATGCCAGATCAGGAGAAAAATTGAAATGGTTTGGGCTTCTATTTATACAGGGAGGGGGTGCCACATGTGATGGAGTACATCTTAAATGTGGCAGCACCTTACGCGTGGCATATTCTTAGAGACCACTGACCGTACAGATGTTTGGCCCGTCCCTAATTTGGACCTACGTACCAAAATTCATCGTGATTGGTAATTTCTGTTGGTTGGATTAGAGTCTCTTTTCATGGCTTATTTTTAATCATGGATTTCCAGCAGTATTTGGGGTATTCAAATTCAAAGGTTGGAAATGACTAATCAGCCCAATTTTTGTAAGTTATATCCATATAGGGATGGGCCAAACATCTACATGGTCGATAGACTCTAATAGTGTGCCATGTAGCTCGCACCATGGGTCTGGGTTCAATAAGGCTCTGCTTGGTATGCCACAAACAAATGCAATTGCATTGGTTTACGGTGGGTCCACAATTTTCGGTGCTTGGTTACCCTTTGCAAATGTGGGCCCACTGCATTGAAATTCCAAGCATTGCATCCGCATTCCATCTCACCTAATAATTTGCTACATTGTAACACCGGATAAAATCCACGGAATTACAATGCAGTCTCTCTCTTCTCTCTCTCGATTCGATCTTTCCTCTCTCCCTCTCTTTCACTTCAGAGAAATTGTTGAACTCGAAGAACTAGATCCAATCTCTTTCATTGAAATCAAATCGGGAAGAAGAACCGTCTTTATAACAAAACCCTAATTGTACAACTCTCTAACTTGCCTCTCTCCCAACCTTGTGTCTTCGCCTTCGAATATCATCTCAAGGGCCCGAAAACCAGAAAAAAAAAATGGCAAATCCAAGCTTCATTGGATTCTTTCGATAATCTCTACTTCTCTTCAGTTCTCAAGAAGTTTAAATCAATTAGATGAAGTTCTCGCAACACAGATCGAGACTCTAAGCTCGATTACGCAGGTTTTCTTCGATTCTAGACTGAATTGCTTATTTTCTTTGTGTTTTCTGAAGTTTTTGATTGGTGGGATTTTCGTTTTCTAAAGTTAGGATCAATTAGATGAAGTATCTGATTTATTTTTTTTGCTTTAATTAATGGATGTAGGTGTTTGTGTTTCCTAATAAGTACAGAGGAATTTTTTTTGCATTTTTCCAAAACATGGATCACAGTATTGATAGAGTGTAGCTTGTGTCATCTTTGTTTAATCTCTACATATTGTGGGATCTAGATGATGGAATCCATTAGTCATTTGACATTGTAGGTTGCTATATTTTAACTATCTTGTGGTATTAGGATATGTTAATCAGAGGATATTTCCTAATGGAACAGTTAAGGCATGGGTTTTTCAAATTAAGTCATTAGATGGACATCCTTGATTTGGTGGTTGGGTGGACCGAACTGCAATTATCTCCTAGTTTGGCTGTGGGTTGGAAGGAAATTATCCTTTTTTTATCAGGGGCTTTGGATGGGACACGGGGGTGTTGTGGGCATCCTTGTTTTTGATTGTGCAGATTCTGCTGGTGCATGTCAGAGCTTGACGGTAGGCTGGATCCCCAGTTTGCTTGGTAGAATATCAACAATGGAGCTGGTATTTAGTTCACATAATTGGTACAACTGTGCTGCAAGGTTTCTGTGCAATAATCTGAAAAAAAAATTTATAGCAAAGGCCATTGTTTTATATTTGAAAACAATTTTTTGGAATGATACATTGGCAACAAAAAGACTAAACAACAGGTGAGAAAGTTAACAGACATACACCAGCCAGACATTCTTTGCTTATTAGCTTAACCCATGATCAGGCCTCCCAACAGACAGAAAATTGGAAATGTATGGATAATGTTAAACGAATCCACTTTTAAGCCTATTGTGATGTCATGGTCAGAGCAGCAAATCACCATAGAAGTTCAGCAAAGCATCATCTCTGCAGTTCATGCTAACTCAATTATATTAGATAGAAGAAGACATTAGGGGTAGAAGACCTGTCGCAGGATGAAAAGAAAGGTGGTAGAAGTCCTTAAGTGAGAATGATGGAGGAATTCCAGACCAAGTGGTTTTAATTGTTGTCACTAAACTTTGAGCAATTTGTGAGTCCTGAAATTGCTTAATTTTGCAGAACTTGAAGAAATAGCCATTGAAGCAAGCTTGTTCACTAATGTTAACCAGTGCAGGTAGCTCCTAAAACTGACTCACGTACAATTATTAATTACATTTGCTGTCTAAGTTCTAACAATTGCTTGGATGATTGAGTTCCTCTATTTTTTAAGCTTGTACTAACAGTGGCTGTGTGTTCTCCACTATTAAGCGTGTTAAAATTAACGAAAAAATACGAGATAATTAATATATGAAGGAATGATCATAAATCATTTTTTTAAATGCACAATATATTAGTTTCTCTCTTTTTCTCTCTCTCTATCTGTAAAAAAATTGTGAAAAATCAAATTTTTTTCCAAAAATATTGCATTTATTTGCAATGCATAGGCTAACCAAGCACAATACATTAGATTACGGAGTTTATCTCAATTCCTACCAAGCAACCGTAAGCAAATGCATTGTAAACTAATGCACGGTAACTTAATGCAATTGCATTCATTTGCAGAATGCATTCATTTACAGCGTACCAAGCAGAGCCTAAATGTTTTCACAGTTGAGTTGAAACATTAAAACGTTGAATGACCAAAATACCTTTATAAAGTTAAAAATTGAAAAAAATTTGAAAAGATGCAATGTTTATAAATTTATGACATGTTTGATTGCATAAAAAAAATAGCTGAGAAAATACATCTCAGAAATGCCTTAAATGGGTGATTGATTGCAATTTGAGAACACATATTTCAATCATGTGATAAAACAAAGGCATATTTTCAGGTGGAAATGAATTCTCACCCATCTGGATGGAAAATGAATTCCGGGCTTAGTGGGGAAAATTATCCAGATTTAATGGCTTGGTCAGAAAATTATGCAGATTTCAGACAGTTGTGTTTTTTCCAAGGAAAATGAATTTTTCTCACTTAGAGCAATCAAACACACCCTTAAGGAATTTGAGGGTCATATTAACAATAAAGATTTTTAGTTTTTATTCTTAATAAAAGAGAGCATTTAATGAGCTTGCTGTATGCATTTGGACACCAAAGGAGTAAGAAACCCCTCTTGAATAAAATAGAAGAGGCAAAAATAAGGGCAGTTTTGAAAATGTTGATACATAACGCAAGAAGGACCTTCGTCCATTATTAAGTGGAATAGATGTTTCATGCAAGGTTTAAAGGAGGCCGTTTTAACGGTTAAACGGACTGGAGGCGATACCGTTAAAATTGATTAAAACGGCTAGGGGCAAAAAACTGAAAAAAATAGAATTTAACGGAAAAAATTGGCGCTGAAATTCAAATTTTGAAATTTTAAAAATTAAAAAAATATATATTTTAATAGAAATTAAACGGATTTAACGGCCATTTTTTCACAAAATTTTTCAGAATTTAACGGTTGTTTAAATGATTTTTAATGGCCGTTAAATTCAAAAAACATTAAAACGTGTTTAAACGGTTTTAACGGAAACGGGCTTGGAGCGTTAACATTTAAACGGCCGTTTTTAAAACCATGGTTTCATGTACCCTACTTACCCTTGCGAAATCTACATTTACTTAAGTAAATGACTAAACTAGCCTCAATAATGATGTTATCAATGTGTGGAGTGAATACCACCCATTGTTTGTGAAAGCCTAAACTGACATTAGGGAAATGTTCATACCTAAACAAAAAATAAAAAAAAACTAGGAGTAATTTTTTTTAATAAGTAAAACTTTAGGAATAATGTTTGAATTGTATGGGTTGATCCGTGTGTTTGCATGTGAATAAAGTGAGGTATGGATTTTGTTTGAGACGAATTCGGCAGTTCCCCGTATAAAATGGTCCAAGATCAACATAGGTTCCATTCTTAATTTGCACTTTTTTTATACCATGGGTATCTAGGTTTCTCAGAGCACTCGACTAGTCCCACGGGGCACGTATTGGGCGTAGTTGGCCAGGACCATGCCTCAAGGAGCAGAGGTCCTGAGTTCGAATCCCCCCACTTGGGGCCACGTACTCCATAGGATTTATCCCAGTACACCTGTGATTGCATGTATTGTTCCGCTTTAGTTTATACATATTTAAAAATTTTCTTACAGTTTTTCGTGGGAACACCCGTAGTGTTTAATAATGGCTAAAATGTTTTTTTTATTATTATTTATCTATTAGACATACACTTATGACAAGATGACAAGTTTAGTTGTTGAGGAGTAAACCTGCGCTCACACCCCGCAGTACGAGCCACGTGGAACACTCTTAGTGGATGTTGACTGTATGGATGTATGGCCAATCACTAGGTGGACCTTGTAATAAACCTAATCAGTGATTTCTAAGTGTTGGATTGAAGTTATTTTCATGGGTTGATTTTAACCGTAGGACTTTTAGCATTCTTGAGCATTATTTGGGTGCAAAGATCCAAATGTTGTAAATCACTAATCAAGCTGATTTTTGGTTTGCAGATCCACCGAGAGACAGGCCAAACATCCATATGGTCAGCATCCACTAAGAGTGTTCCACATGGCTCGTACTCCAGGCTGTGATTGACTTCGCTCACACCCCGGTGTGGGGGAAGGTTTGTGTTAAAGTCATTCTTTTGATGTTAGTGATTTGGGGAAGTTTATAAGGCAAGGTCTAGACTCAAGAGAAACGCATTTTCTCTGTACTTTCATCCATGGTTTAAAAAACGGCCGTTATAATGTATTCAGACCTACCCCATAATGTTATGAACCATTTTAACGCTGTTATTTTCATTACACCGGCCGTTCTTTTTTATTTTTTTAAATAAAGGCTGTTATAACGGAAATAACGACCGTTGTTGTCTAAGAAAATTGTTTAAAAAAAGTGAATTTTTGGCATACCCCCCTATGACTCGGTCCACTGTCGTTTGACCAATGTTGACCTGAGTTGACTACAAAATTTTGTATTAATGGACAAAAGTGCCCTTGTCATCAACCTTAGAACAAGGGTTTGGGTTTGGGCCAAAACCCAAAACTCAAATCAAACATGAAAAGAGGAGATTAAAAATAAAATTAAAAACCATTGTTGATAAACTTGAGATTTTTTGTTTATTTTTTTTTTTATGAATTAAGCAAAAATTGAAAATAAAAAACCATAAAAATAGATAAAAGTCACAGTGGAACGCGATTTCTTTTTAAAATTGAAGAGAACCCGTATTTCCAAAATCCATGTCTCAAAAGCTTAAATTCTAAATTGATCTTATTCTTGTGTTTTCATCTTTGTTAATGAAATTTTTAGAAATATGATTGTATGGTTTATTTTTATTTTTTTCAAAACCTAGAATTTTAAATTGTTGCCGGAGAAGTAGTTTGCCAGCAATGAGACTCCGGTGGGTTGGTCGCCGGTGATGGGCAGCCAACCCATTAGAGTCTCTTGGCTGGTCATCCTCTACAGCCGTTCAATTTGGGGCTTAGGTTTTAGCCAAAACCCTTGTTTCAAAGTTGAAGACAAGAGCGTTTTTGTCATTTATTATAAAATTTGGTAGTTAACTTGGGTCAACACTGGTCAAATGACAGTTGACCGAGTCATAGGGGGGTATGTCAATTTTTTCAAATTGTGGGGGGTATGTCAAATTTTCAAAATAACATGGGGGGTATGGAAAAAATTCCCTAAAAAAAAAGTCAGTTATTTCCCTTATAAATTTGGGTATTTTATTAACACCCCTCTGAAATTTGAAAGTAATTTGTAATACCCCCTTATACTTTCAAACGTTAGGATTTCCCCCTTTGACCTAGTTTAACCATCATTTGACTAACATTAAAATGTGACATGCATCATGCGCCTGTTAATGCACTTGTGAAAGGACCATAATATTTCAATTACAATGCTCATGATGTGTGATTTAAGTCCGTTTTAACTCAAGTCAACCACTGATAAACTAGGTCAAGGGGGGTAATCCTAGCGTTTGAAATTTTAAGGGGGTATTACAAATTATTTTCAAATTTCAGGGGGGGGTGTTACTAAAATACCCTATAAATTTTATTGAAAATTTGATATTCAAGTATTGAATTTTAGCGGCGTTTTTTCCAGCTACATACCATTTTTTCCATTTTTGCCCCCTGAACGTTACAATTCATTATAACTGCTGTTATAATGGAAAAACGGTAACACCCCCAGTCCGGTATATTATTATAATGGCCCCTTTTAAACCTTGCTTTCGTCATCTTAAGGACAACCCTAACATTTGGATTTACCACAAAATGCACTTATCACTGTTCTTTATCTCCCAACCGGGTTTTTGGTTATCCGTGCCTTGGAATAGAAAGTTTCAGTGCAATAAATTGTACCGTCCTCCAAAGGACCCCGCAATAGTGTTGGTGCTGACCTCAAATAGCAGGTAACTATAATCCTAGATTTTGTCTTTTAGGGCAGATCTATCCCTACACCCAAACAACCCTCTGCCTTTCCAACCAACTTTATCGCAATCCATCCTTTTCCATTTGACAAATCCCCTCTCCAAACAGATATCAAAGCGTTCTTTGATATTTCAATATCGGGCACGAAATCCCGTTTTAAGCGGATTGAAACGGGGCAGGGGCAAAAATGGGAAAAACGAAAAAAAAGAGGAATTTAACGGTTTTAACGGAAAATTGGCGCAGAAATTCAAATTTTGAAATTTGAAAATTCCAAAAAAAAAAAAAAACGGAATTAAATGAAAATTTAACGGATTTAACGGCCGTTTTTTTTTCAAAAAAATTCAGAATTTAACGGCTGTTAAAACGGTTTTAACGGCCGTTTAATTTAAAGCTTCAAAACTCGTTTAAATGGTTTTAACGGAAACGGGCTTGGGGCGTTACTGTTGAAAACGGCCGTTAAAGCCGTTTTTAAAACCATGGTTTAAACTTAGGTGGTCTGTTATAACAGTATACCGGTCCCTTAATGTTACCACTATGACCGTTATAACTGCCTCTAAACATGTGAGTAAAATGTGGTCAGAATATTATTATTTCAATATTAATAATAGAAAAACCTCGATAACAGTAAAAAAATGGTTTATTTTCTCCAAAACAACAGCTGTTATTTCCGTTATAACAGATATCGTATTCGGCATTATAAGGGGTAAAATGTAATGGGTTGGGGCATTATTGCTGTGACGGTCGTTATGGCTGTGTTTTTAAACCATGGTACATAGGGTTCTTCCTAGGGTCGTAGCGATGCGCGACTTTCTTCACTGTCACACTGAGTGTTTTTGTTTTTTTGTAGGTGAGAATTTTGGGTTGTTGAGTTGTCTACAGTGATCCTTTTTTTTTTTTACCCTCAAACACTTGGGGCATGTTTGTTTGCCAAGTGGGAAAATTGCATTTTCCTTGAGAAAACACAACTGTCCATTGTTAGATAGCCATTTTAAACCTGTATAATTTTTCCTACCAGGCCATTTAAATTTGGATAATTTTCCCTACTAAGCCTGGAATTCATTTCCCATCCAGATATGCGAGAATTCATTTTCACCTGAAAATACGCCTTTATTTTCTCACATGATTGAAATATGTGTTTTCAGTTGCAATCAATCAGCCATTTAAGGCATTGGGAAAATTTTCTGTACAGTCAAAGACACCCTTAGGGCGTGTTTGATTGCCAAGTGGGAAAATTGCATTTTCCTTGGGAAAACACTACTGTCCATTGTTAGATAGCCATTTTAAATCTGTATAATTTTCCCTACTAGACCATTTAAATTTTGATAATTTTTCCTACTAAGCCCGGAATTCATTTCCCATCCAGATAGGTGAGAATTCATTTCCACCTGAAAATACACCTTTATTTTCTCACATGATTGAAATATGTGTTCGGAGTTGCAACCAATCAGCCATTTAAGCATTTACCAGATGTATTTTCTCGGGAAAATTTTCTGTGCAATCAAACACGCCCTTATTTTGTTAGAATTATAAACAACATAATTACACTTTGATCAATTATTTTAAAGTTCCCTCATTTCGCCGGAATAAGTTTTCTAGAAATGATTTTTGCATGTAAACGTAGTAAAACTTTTTCTGTGTCAACATTTCTCCAACATACAAATCCCTTTTCTGACAAATTTTTCGTTGATCACCCTACAGAGCCTAATTACACGAGCCATTAGAATTGTAGTTCCAAACTGTTGATTAAACCATTATTTTAAATCCACATTTGAAAGGGTTACAAGTTCTAGAATGGGCTGGTTTTTTTTGTGAGGATGATCATCTGAATCATCTCCATGTGGACCCCATATAGGCGTGTCAAATTAGACAAGTCATATAATCTGACCCAACTCTTATTTTCTGTTTGGAGGTACGGCGAAATATTTTTACATTAATTCCATGAGCTAATTCAATTGCATCAGTTTCTCCTAGGTAGAACCAATAAAAATGGTGGGTCTTGGTACTCCCCACAGTTTCTACATGGTTATTTGTTGCCTATGGTGCTCAGATTTCACAGGATCCATTTAGAACAACCATCCCTGTAGCATTCTGTGCTGCAACCATAAGACCACTGGTTTGTTCTCATCTTACCCACAGAAAAAAGGAGATCCTGAAGATAAGATCACAAAAGATTAAAATTAAGTAACAAAGTGCTAAATCATTATTACATACATTTTCAGCTACTAAAACATGTTAATTGGATGAATGACTCACAACCCAACTTCACACTGCCAACTTGAGATCTACTATGACTCGATTCTTATTTTCTTTTACTCTGTCGGTAGCCTAGAAACGATGTATGACTTACTCGAGATCGTATTTGGCTACAGTTTCTTGTTGTTCAGGCCTCCATTTTAAACCACCAATCAGCAAAGAACTTCATTATTAGTTTCCTGTTGTAGGTTAACTAGCTGCATATAGGCACTACCAGGCCTACTGATGAGCTCATCATGGCTACCTGTTTCCACCACCTTCCCATGTTGCAACACAGAGATTTTGTTAGCGTCGCGTATGGTTGACAACCTGTGTGCCACTATGATAGTTGTTCGACCTTCCATTAGCTTATCAAGAGCTTCTTGAACTAACTTCTCCGAGGCCGTGTCCAATGCACTGGTGGCTTCGTCTAAAAGAAGAATTGTTGGGTCTTTTAATATCGCTCGGGCAATTGCCACCCTCTGTTTCTGACCCCCTGATAGCTGCACTCCCCGTTCACCCACTTGGGTCTGGTATCCGTCGGGCATTCTACTGATGAACCCATGAGCATTTGCTGCTTTTGCGGCCTTCATGATCTCGATCTCTGAAGCACCGTCCTTCCCATACTGGATGTTTTCATAAATTGTAGTAGAGAACAATGCCGGCTCCTGTTGAACTAGTCCGATTTTCAGCCTCAAGGATCTCAAGTTTAAACCTCTAATGTCACGTCCATCAATCAAAATTACACCTGAGGTGGGGTCATAGAATCTCATTATTAGCGCAATCACGGAGCTCTTCCCAGACCCACTTTGGCCCACTATTGCGAGGCTGCTTCCTGCTGACACTTGTAAATTCAGGTCCTTTAAGACAACAATGCCAGGCCTTGAGGGGTACTTGAAGCTCACATTCCTGAATTCTATATCTCCCTTGATTTCTGTTACCACTTCTGACGTTGGATTGTTGGAATCTATGGCTGTTCTTCTTTCAAGAATACTAAATACTGATTGAAGTGCCTGTGTTCCCTTTACGATGTCAGGTGCAAGAGCAAGTGTCTCTGCTACTGCCAAAGCAGTGATGATCAACACCATGAAGGACTTGATGATATCTCCAAAGTTTGAATATTGTTGCTTGATAAGTATTGATGCATACCAAAGGCCAAGTGCGTAGGAACAGAATGCAAAGAGCTGAGATACACCAAAGCCGAGACCTGATATATGCCCGCGTAGAAGTGCTTGTTTGTTTGGCCGGTTTAATTCGTGGGAAAACTGAGCTGAGATCCGGTCCTCAGCACCTAATGCAGCCACGGTACGGATGTTGGTGATTGCTTCACGGGCCAGGGAAGTAGCTCGAGAGTAAGCATGAGCGTAGTCTCCTCCAAATCCCTTCAGAAACAGTTGCTGCAAATATAAAGAAAGAAGACAAAGATAGACCATAAGGACAGTGTACCAACGACATAGCATAAACGTGAAGCGCATGCAAGATTTCAAATGGTCCCACATAGGGAATAACTTTGGCCAAAAGCAGACATCCTTAAATAATCCTACTGATCTCGGGGTAATTGAGGCCTACCTCAGCCACGGAGGCTCCGATGAGAAGGGGGAATGCAGCAACAATAACCAACGCCAGGCGCCAACTGAGTGTAAATGCAATAACAAATGCTGTTACAGTGAGTGCTACATTTTGCACGATTGTTGACAGACGGTCAGCAAGTGCACTTCTTACTAAGGTCGCATCCACTGCTAAATTTGATATCAGGGATCCAGTGCTATTCTCATCCAAATCGAACCAGCCAATCTCATTGCAAAGGATAGCTGTAGTTCAAAAACAATAAACAAGTCTGCAAAACGAAAACATGGAGGCGAACACAAAAGTAATTTGAAGATCTTCTTGGAAATTGCACATACATGCCGTTGTTAAACTAACTCAATTAGACTTTTTTCAGTTTAGTATCATCGTCGGCTCTCAAGGCATTTCATAATTTTCCTTTTATTTTAGTTAGTTTCTCATACTTCAGGGGTTTAAGTAATTTATTTACTTAATTATCATTCATTTGGAAACCATATACATGCACACACACACACTTTTTTTTTTTAAATCACCCAAAGGGGGTGGAGGTTAGGCTTAAGAATGGCTCGATCGACTCGCCAAATTTCTGCATGAACTGGTGATTCATCAATCTCAACCTGATGAATATAGATTTAGTGACAAAGCAAAGAAAAGCCAGTTCAATTTCTATATCAATCGAGAAGCCACTCTTAGTGCAAAATTAATAATCCTTTGTCTATTTTGAAAATTAATATCAAAATCTACACATTTATTATTTTGAAAAGCAGTCGAGCCTCATTTAAGTCACCCAATCAATCTGCCAGAGTCGAGCTTTTATAGCAAGGCAAGTATAGATTATGAGCTCTAAGTTTTCCAACCTTATGGAGTACCTGTAAAAATCAAAGTATGCAAGATAAGTAAGGAACCTGAGAACATGAAGAGGCGAACGCGAGTTGTAAGACGCTCTCCCATCAAAGTATAAAAGTAGTGCTGTAACAGATATATAGGCACTGTAACAACTGCCACTCCAACAAATATGAGAGAGATCTTTTGAACCTCATGCTTGATCCGTGATTCATCATGAGAGTAGTATACATTCAGGATATGTGTGATTCCAAGTGCAAACAAAGGAGCTTCCATGCCTGCCAGAACAGCACCCACTGACCCAAGTACTGCGAACGGCCACTCTGGTGCGTTCAGTCTAACTAGTTTCCAAATCGACGGTGATGAGATGGAGTTACATGGGGCCAACTGCTGGTTGTTCATCTGAAGCTCATTTGCATCAATTGACATGGCCTTCTGATGATGTATTTGACTGTTGGTTTTTTCTGAAAAGATGAAAGTTCCAGAATATTCACTAAAATCTTCCTTGCTTGGATGTTTGATATTTGACGGTATTTGGAAGCTCACTAGAGTAGCATACTCTCCATCTCCTCCCTTGGACATCAGTTCCAAATGGCTTCCACTTTCGACAACCTGTCCGTTCTTCAAAACGATGATTGTATCGACACCACGAATTGTGGATAACCTGTGTGCAACAATGATTGTTGTCCGGTGCAACATGATCGTATTGAGTGTCTGCTGAACAATGAGTTCGGATTCTGCATCAAGAGCACTTGTGGCCTCATCTAGAAGTAGAATCTTCGGGTTTCTCAGCACTGCCCTTGCAATGGCAATTCTTTGTTTCTGTCCTCCAGAAAGCTGAGTTCCCCCCTCTCCCACCTTAAGTCAACAAATACTAGGATTGAGAAAATGGGTGTAGAATCATGCCAGTAAACATATTCCGAAGGCACTAGTACTGCTGTGAGTCTAAACCCATCTAGTAAATGGTACAAGGAAGCTATTAGACATCCACCCAATACATGTGCTATTATTTCAGATTTCTAGTTGATTATCCTTTAATTATACCAATTGGATAATCCAGGTGCCACTCGGTTAGTTTCTTGATTCTTAGATAGTTGATATTGTGGCCAAAGGTCAAAAAATTTCACTGATCAAATTGGTATGGTTTCAGGAGTGGCACCTCAATTAGGTAGTTTGGATTAATGACCAGTCTCCTTGGTTAATGGCTAATAAATTAACAATTGATACAATTTACTAAACTGTACAGGAGTCATAGATACCAACCTGGGTATTATAACCATCAGGCAAACTTTGTATGAAAGAGTGTGCATTTGCAGCTTTTGCAGCTTCCATAATCTGCTCCATGTTTGCACCTTCTCTACCATATAGAATATTCCCAGCTATGGTGGTCGCAAACAATGCTGGTTCTTGGCTAACAAGTCCCATCTGTTCTCGAAGCCACTTTAATTTGAGACTCTTCAGGTTGTGCCCATCCAACAGTATATTACCTAGTGGATATCAGTATACGAGCCATGCATGGTCAGAAAACTTGGTGAGGCAACTCAGGATTCTACCTAGCCCAATTATTTCTCAGGCATATCAAGTCAATAAATAGGTGACTTGCTACTCAGCCTATTTATTATTTGTGAGACTTATTGATTAGCCGAGTCAATGGTAACCCAGCTGAGTCATGACATTTTTCACACAAGGGAATACAACGACTAACATTGTTAACTGAATTTCATGACTCACCTGAGCTACCAAGATGACTTGCCGTTGCATAGTCAGGCAAATCAACTCACGAGTCATGAGTTTTCTGACTTTACTTCAAGTAGACTGTTTATCCTATTGTTAGTATTTTAGATACCTGATGTGGGGTCATAAAATCGTTCAACCATGGAAATAATAGTGCTCTTTCCTGACCCACTGGGACCAACAAGTGCAAAGGTTTTTCCAGCACTAAGTGAAAAGCTCAGAGCTTCAAAGATCATATTGGATCGCGAGGGGTAGGAGAAAGAGACCTCACAGAATTCAATTTTCCCATCTACTTTGGGCAAAATTATTCCACTGTCTGACCCTTTAGAAGAGTTGGCATCTGTTTCAATCATGCTGATGATATTGCTTGCAGCGGCCCGACCTTTAGCAATGGCACCAAGGTTGGGAGCAGCTTGGCCAAGAGCACTACAAATACAAAAATTCTGTTTAATAGAAGAAATGCTTTAAGAATGCAAAACACATAAGATGTTATTTCATTTTTCAGGGTGGGCTTACAATCCACTCATGATAGCGTTGATAATTGTCGTAAATGCTTTACCACCACTGGTGACACGGTGCCTAACAAGGATGCTGGAGTACCAGAGAAGGAATGCCCAAGCACAAAACAACAGCCAATATGTACAGCCAACGCCGATTCCTTTTGCAAACCCACTCTTCTTCCCCAACTTCAGGGCATTTCTAAGTGACCTTGAGTATGCTTCGACTGCTTTGTCCTCCCCCACAAATGAGTACACAGAACGAACCTGTGAAATAACCTGAGACATGTAAAAAGCATGAGATGTTTGGTTGATTTAAAACTTTATAAATAATCAACAGCTCAGCAGGAAGTGTACTCCTGCACACTCCAGCTTGAAATCTGGTTTGCTGGGTGAGGGTCTTTTGTTGAAATGGAATGACCTTTTTCTTTTTATTTATTATTTATCGCGAATAATTCCATCAGCAAATAGACTGTTCCTTCCTGTCCATATCCACTCCGTGTGAGTCAAAAAATAAGCCTTTCCGACTTTGTTTCATAAGTCCGTTTTCTATGGTTGATCCAGGGGCAGTGGTACCAAGCCTAGTCACAAAAATCTCCAAAATTCTCCGAATTTTTGAATTCATGAATCAATCTCCGATTAATCGGCAAAATCAGCAAAATCTCCGATTAATCAAAAAACTCGCCGATTAATCAACGATTTTGCCGAATTTTGCCGATTAATCAACTGAGACCCATTTTTTTCCACTTATGATTTCGATTTTTGCCGATTTTGGAATTATGAATGATATATCATGCTTATGAGTTATGAGTTAATGACTTATTATTATGGAATTATAGATGTGCTTTTCGCCATATAAATGTGTTTTGTTAAAAACAACATTTATAACTTGAAAAATGTCATGATATATATTTTTTATTTTTGCCGATTTCTGTCAATTTTTACCGAATTTATCCGAATTTTCCCGACTTGACCCCTTGCCAATTTATTGCCGAATCCTGACTTTGTGACTATGGTACCAAGTTGTGTCACTACACAAAATTCAGTTGGAATGTATTTCATATAGTCTGGTAGTATATGTAGGAAATGGTGTTTTCTGGAGTGTTGTTCATGTGGATAGTTGATACAGTCTAACATCTCCATCCATCTGACAGAGGACCCTCTGAATTGGCTGTGTTTGTCGATGTCATGGCCCTATGACCCCTACCATGTATTGTATTTTCCCCCTATGAATTGCAGCCACTAAATTTTTTAAGTTTTTCGAATATAGAAAAAGGTAACGAAAGTTGCCTATTTTTTGCCATGCGGAAGGGTTATATTGGGCTGAAAATTTCCATGTGGGAAATGGTGGTGTGGTATAATGAGTGGAGCCCTTCGGACCAGCCACCTCAGTTGCCATGTGTAAGAAAGCCCCATTTGTGGAAAGAAGAGGTTTGGAGCAACACTCCAGAAAACCTGTCCCCTGAAAGCATATTTCGTTTATATAATTTGTTAATATTATATAGTTCGAATGCACTTTTATACTTCTGATACTAAATATAGTGAATTATTCATGTCAAGATGGAATGACATGAAGAAGCCGTAAACTGTGCTTGTGCAATGCACTTGGCACACATGCAGGGCAGGTAGAACCCACCATTCTATGGCCTCTTTTTGGGCAGAATTCATAGACAAGAATCAACTTAACCATCTGATCTTTTGTGTTTTATGCATGGTCAAAGAGGAAAAAAAATGGTGGATGGCCTACAAAAGGTTTATGGATCAGATGGTTTTATTCATTTAATTGAGTCAATTTGGCTTAAGTGCCAGATGAGTTGACTCGGTTCCAACTCTGTATTGGAGTTGGGAGAGTAGCCCTCTAAATCAAGTCTTTGATCCTTCCTTTCTCTAGAAGCTGTTAGTTAAGAAGCACTAACAAATGCAATTCTCAATCAAAGGACAGAGACACACGAGTCTACCTCTTCTGCGACCTTCCCAGCTTCAGCATATGCAGCCTCACCCTTCTTTGACAAACTAGACATGATTATTGTATACATACCTCCCGCAATAACCATCAACGGTATGACAGCAAGAGTGAGAAGTGTAAGCTGCCATACTGATATAAATCCTACGGCAAACCCAGAGAAGAACTGAGCAAGGTATCGCAAACAATGTCCTATCTGCAACAACAAACATAAGGAAATAATAAATCTAGTACCCTCATCAAGTAAGTCTTCAGACTTAACTATCTAGAATTTATTATTACCTTGTCACCTATTGCATCCTGCACAAGAATTGCATCACTCGAGATGTGGAAAATGATATTTTCATCCCTTGCTTCTGTGTCAAAGAAGTTAATATCTCGTTTCAAGACCGATTGAAGATACTTCACCCGCAAACGGGCTGTCTGTCTCTCCCCAGTCTGCATCCAACAAGCTACCCCTGAGAAACATTAGATCATCAAGAATGTCAATACTTGATGAGCTTAACGTAATGTTTGGAAGAAAAAAATCTTGAAGTATGTCTCCCAATCTTGTATTGTTAGACCAAATCAATAGGCATATGAAGGGACGATGTAGATCTCAACTTTAAGACGTACCCATCCATGCTGAGACCAAGACAGCAAGTCCTAAATAAACTAAGTTCAAAGCTTGCTGCAACAAAAGAAAAAATTTAAAGGTGAGTGAAAGTTAAAATTCATAGAATATTCATGCATTTAAACAAATAAAATAGAATAGAACAAATATCTCATGTACCATGGGGTCATCCATTCATTCCTGGCTTACCCATCCAATAGAAGTATCGCATAATCCACACACGTGCACATGCACGCTCACTTATGTCGCACACACTCACATACACACACACACACACACATTATATATATATATATACATTCAATGGAAAAGAAGTTCATGACTCATGGGCCTTCTATCTCCATGTGCCATTGCTTTGTCAGGCCTTCACCCATTGCTGAAAATTCCCCACCAATGCTTGAAGGATAGAGTCTGTGTTTGTAATTTTCCACGTGTATGACGTGTCTCGAGACCCACATCACTAATTCAGAGTACTCTTTCCTTCATGATATAATGTACCAGAGCTTCTGAATATGGGAATGGTTTTCCCCACCTACAAAGAAATGCCTCCACAGTTGGGGTTTCTTACACATGGCAGCCGAGGAGCAGGCCTGAAGCACCTTACAACCTTCTCACTTGGCAAGTTTTTTACCCGCTTTTGCAATCAGTTTCGCTACAGCATCCGCAGCTCTGGCTAATTGTCCACCCTTTCCAAGAAAAATCCTTTTTTGATTTAAATTCCATGGCTGGAACGGGGAGAGGGGAGATTACACACTACACCCCGATTTTGTAGAGGGTAGGGGCTGTCGCTTCCCAATAGGACTCTGCCACATGGAAAAAAGAGCAAATATTTTTTTTTTGCTCCTTTTTTTTCCTTTTCCATTTTTTTTGTTCTTTTTCTCTTGGATCCACAATCTCAGCTGCCACATTAAGAAACCCCAACAGTTGAGATTTGTTTTCTCCTTTGTCAATTGTTAGTGGAGAGAATTCGTCCCATCTGAATATATATTGTAACTATTATAAAGCAACTCCGAAGGGTAAAATGTTATCTACATCGTCTCTCTCTCTCACACAACCGCTTTGTGCTTTCGCTAATTAATCCGTAATTTCAAAACTACCAAACGGGGCTCCTATCTGATTTTCAATAGAAAGATGGCTAAAATAATTGGAGAGCTAAAATTAGTACACAGAACATTTCTTACATCCGCAACATTTACTGGTTCTACTAATTAGTAGAGGCATTTTCAGTAACTCAGCAAACAAATATGAAAATCAGAGTGAAGAACTAGTAAACTAGCTCCTATCTGATTTTCAACAGAAAGAGGGCTAAAAAAATTTGGAGAGCTACTAAATTTGTACACAGAACATTTCTTACATCCGCAACATTTACTGATTCTACTCAGTACTAAAGGCATTTTCAGAAACTCAGGAAACAAACATGGAAATCAAGGTGAACAAGGGCATGCACCTTTGAGACTTCAGATGACAATCTCTGATGATCATGAGACAGAGAGCCCAAAGAGTCGATCATATGGCTAAAGAACACGAAGAACAAAGGGAGTGCGGCTCCATGGATGCAGGCCCCAATGCTTCCGAAGAACATCAAGAAACAGTCGGTCATGTCGGCGAAAGCAAACATGCCAAAGAACGGAACATTTGGTTTCGGGTTCGAGCTCAACGGTGGGCCTGGTTTCTGAGGTGGGTTCTCTTCTGGAACTCGGATAGTGCGGAGCTCCACTTCTTCCATTGAAGATTTGGAATTGCAGGGAGAGAGAGACGGAGAGAGAGAGAGAGAGAAATAAGAGGGGACTGAAAGCAGTATCTCATGTAGCGTCCGTGGTAGTGGGCCTTCCCGCCAATAAATGTTACAGTACAGGTCGCCCAACCAACTCTTTTCCCTTCTTAACTGTCTTTTGAATTGTGGTATTCATTAATGAACGGTGCTCAAAAGGTGCACGTTAGCGATGCAGGCCCGAGTTTGCTGTCATCAGGATCTTCACCCGTCAAATGCCACATAGAAAATTCTCTTGGGCTAACTGACCCATGGATCTTTGGTTCACCCCTCGGTGAACCTACAAACGAAAAATCAGCGTAACTGTGAGTGATTTATAGCCGTTTGATTTTGAGCTTTTCATTGTGTGCTAAAAACAATTTACTAGAGATCACCAATCAAGCTGATATTTATTTATCATGTAGATACACCAAGATGTGAACCAGACATCCGTGAGGTCAGTGGAACTAAATATTTCTCCACGTGGCATTTTGGGAGTGGAGGTGGACTTCAAACTTTGAAGTCTTCTAAGGACAGCATATTTTCTCTTTTTGCAACGTATCATGGAAGCACCAGCGGTACCACAACTGTCATGCCGATTTTGTCCTCCCCTCTGAACATTAAGGGTCGCTCTACAGGCACCCACGTCTTTCAGCTGGGCACCCCACTTGGCCAAAATACCCCCCAATCCTTCCTCCTTCGTTTGGGCACCCACACCACCCAACCCGCAACCCCTTCGTTTTCTCCATCTCTCTCTACTGTATCTCCATCTTTACTGTGAGCGCTCTCTCTCTACTATGCTCTCTCTCAATCTCTCTCGCTCTAAGAGTAGAGAGAGCATAGTAGAGAGACGGAGAAAACGAAGGGGTTGCAGGTTGGGTGGTGTGGGTGCCCAAATGAAGGAGGAAGGGTTGGGGGGTATTTTGGTCCAAATGGGGTGCCCAGCTGAAAGACGTGGGTGCCCGTACAGCAACCCTAACATGAAATATAATGTATGGGCATTCTAGGAAGAGTACAACTTCTGTCGCAAGATGTTGTGACCAAAGCCTGTCACAACCGACAATACGAGCCATGTGGCACACTATTAGAGTGCGCCGACCATATGGATGTTTGGCCAGTTCATCGGTGGACTTGCAAACCAAAAATCAGCCTGATTAGTGATTTACTACCTTTGGATCTTTGCACCTAAATAAAGCTCATTAATGCTCAAAACTTCTTGCTCCCATATTCCAGAGTGAATCACTAATCGGGCTGATTTTTGGTTTGTAGGGCCACCTTGGTAGTGGCCAAAGATACATACGGTCAGAGTCCTCTTAAGAGTGTGCCACGTGACTCAAATTGCACCGTGTCATCAAAGTTTTACTCCCATATTCCTTATGCCCACCTGTCCGCAGGCCCTCTCATTGATAGTGACTGTCCAACAAATGTCCACCACATCGGATATTCTTAACCATCCGATTAATCACCCACCTATGTTTGAACACCGAACGGTGAGTAAAATTCATATCCAACGGTCCACAGTGAAAAGAAAAAAAAATGAAAAGGAAAAAAACTAGCTGATCACTACTGATTGGGATGGTAAGGTTCATTGAGCCCGTGTTTGCTGTCCCCTGGGGACTTCGAAAATACCACATGGCACACTCTTTCGGGCCCAGATACCTATACACCAAAAATCATTTTAATTTTTTATTTTTAGCCGTTGGATTTGAGCATTTTAATGGGGTCATTTTGGGCTGTTAGATTTTGAGCTTTCTTTTGATTGCTAAATCTAACTTCTAGAGATCATTAATCAAGCTTATTTTTGGTGTATGAATCCACCAAGAAATGGGCCAAACATCCATAAGGTTAGTGGGAACGAAAGAGGGCTCCATGTGGCATTTTGGGAAAGGCGAGACTTCAAAATTTGAAGGCCTCAGGTAACGAATATTTTCTCGGGGTTCATTCAGCCAGCGTGAGATGTGGCCCCATTGATTGAATAGTTTGATCTTTTCGATTGATGAAGATGTGCACCAGATGTGACCTAGCCACGATTGATCCATGGCATTTTTGGGGGTGGACATCAACATTTGATGGCAAGATATGGATAGCAAATTTTTCTCCCAATGCTTATACAGAATACAACCCGACTGTTCTATTGATTGGGACATCCAGCTGCTTTTTTTTTTTGTAAACCAAACCTTTATATATATTAGATCTCCTCGACAAAGAATTTGCCAAAATCAGGTGAGTGGCAGAGATCCACCGTCTTTGGGGAGGATTAGATGTCGGCCCTTCTTTGTTGATGCTTATAAGATGAGGTATAAGTAGGGAGACAACCAATATATTTTGTTATATAGAATAGTAAATGGTCCATGCCCACGGCACTCTCTGATAAAAACGTTTGCAAAAATTGGGTGCCTTTGGCACTTAAACGGTATAACGGATTGGAGTGTTACCGTTTTTTCTATCATAACAGCTGTTATAACGGATTGTAACACATAGAGGGAGAAATGAGAAAATAACAGAAATAACAAAAAATAATGGTGTTGAAATTTAAATTTTGACTAAATTGAAGTCAAATGAGGGGGATTGGGTGGCTGAAATCTAACCATCCACATTAGATCGATGGATTTGATCTCAACCACTCTTTATCTAACAGTCCACATTAGATGTATGGATAAGACAAGAGAATACAACTGAGTTGTCTTGATATATGCTTGGGTGGCCCGTGCCTGCAGCACTTTCCGACAAAGTGTTTGTCAAAATCGGGTGGGAGTTAATCTCAGCCATCGATATGAAGCATAGTGGATCCCAGCCACTCATTATTGAAGCCATATAAGATAAGAGGGGGTATAAGAAAACCACAGTCACTTGTTGTATTGATAGTGGGTGGCCCGTGTCCTCAGCACTCCCCATCAAACCATTTGCCAAAATCAGGTTTGAGTGGTTGAGATCCACCGTCCATTTGGGGGATAAGATCTCGGCCCTTCTTTGTTGAAACAGATAAGAGGGGTATAAGTGGGGAGACAACTTCCCTGTTTTGTTATATAGATAATCAAGGAAAAACTACACCCTCCTTTATACGAAAGGGAAGAATCCAAGGAGGGGGGGAAGACCAAACGGATGTCCAAAAAGTAGCCTTAGAGGCTATGCTAATTAATGAGGCACTTTTATTTATGTCTTCGTCCATGGCATTTATCATCTTTCGAACGTGGTTTTCAACCAATCGATCTGGTAGGGATATATTTAGCAATTTTTAGAATTGATTTTAGCCATTGGATTCAGGCATGTTTTTTGCATTTTTTGGGTACTTAATCCAATGGCTGGTATATATATATATATATTAGTAAGAATATTAGTAAGAATTCCATTAGTCATTCTATCCCAGCCCTATATATATATATATGGCCCAAGGGGTGGGCTAAACATCCATGCGCTTAGTGGGCCCAACAAAATTAGCTATGTAGGGTCACGAGTAGTGGCAGACCCAGGGGCAGTTACCCCTCCTCAACTTTTAAATTCTTAGATTTTTTTTTTACCTCCTAAAGTGCTCTTTTTCATTGGTTTGCCCCTTTGGTTTTTCTTTTCTTGTGATTTTATAACACACACCCACACACCCACCCCCCCCCAAATCAAAATCCTGGCTCCACCACTAGCCACGAGAGTCTTCTGCATCGATTTTTCCATCTGGCAGGTACTGATCCATTTGATTCGGGGATTATCTTGCCAAGTAAAACTTTTGCTGACCATGGACCCCCTACAATATGGGGCACATGACACACCCTTAGAGGACGTTGACCGTATGAATGTTTGGCTCCCTAGACCTACAAACCAAAAATTAGGCTAATTAATGATTTTAAACCTTTGGATCACTGTACCCCTAATAATGGTCAATAACACTACAAATCCCACAATTAAAATCGACCCATGTAAATGACTACAATCTGGCGCTTAGCACTAATCAGGTTGATTTTTGGTTTTTAAGCCCACCTAAGAATTGACCAAACATCTATATGGTCATTGCTCTCTAAAAATGTGCCTCATGGCTCATATTGTAGGTGTTTAGGGAAGTTTTACTATCTATTTTTTTTGAAAGGTAAAGAGAATATTATTAAAGAGTTTCGAGGCTTATCAACAGTGGCAGCGCCAAGAAGGGGCCGGGGGCAATTGCCTCCCGCCCTCTCTCTCTACTCTCCCCTCCCCTCCCCTCAATCTCTCCCTACCTCTCATTCTCTCCCCAGAGAGAAATGGAGAGGGAGAGATTGAGAGAGGAAGAGAGTGAGAGAAGGAGAGATAGTGAGAAAGTGAGGGAGGGGAGAGGAGAGAGGAGAGAGAGAGGAGGTGGGTGCCCAAAGTGAAAGAGGGTGGTATTTTGGTCTATTGTGGGTGCCTGTAGGGCGACCTAAAAAAATCTACTTCCTAAACTACCCTTTTCCTTTGGTTTGCCCACCCTAATTTTTTCTTTTGACAATTTTGCCCCCCCTTAAATAAAATCTAGGGCTCAACCACTGCTTACCAAGACAAGGAAGAAGAAGAAAACAAGAAGGAAAATCACAAAACAAAAGACACTCAAGAAGGCACATCAGGATTCAAGACCCCCACAAACAGCTCACCCTCCTAAGATTGATCGGTCGATCCGTACCAACATCAGCCCCCGATCACGACACTTCGCACAAGTCACTCATTTCCGACAATAAGTCAAATTTGTAGGTGCCATATAGTTTTAGTCAAGGTTTAAAGGAGGCTGTTTTAACTGTTAAACGGACCGGGGGCGTTTCCGTTTAAACTGTTTAAACGGCCGTTAAAACGGATTGAAACGGTCAGGGGCAAAAATGGAAAAAAAATAGAATTAAACGGTTTTAACGATTTTAACAGAAAAAAAATGGAAAAAGTGGCGCTGAAATTCAAATTTTGAAATTTGAAAATTTAAAAAAAAAAAAAATGGAATTTAACGGAAATTAAACGGATTTTAACGGAATTAAACGGTTTGAATGGCTGTTTTTTTCACAAAATTTTTCAAAATTAAACGGCTGTTTAAACGATTTTAATGGCCGTTAAAACCAAAAAACGGCCGTATAAAAACCGATAAAACAGGTTTAAATGGTTTAAACGGAAACGGGCTTGGGGCGTTACCATTTAAACGGCCGTTTTTAAAACCATGGTTTTAGTTTCTTGCATTTCCCCATCACATTGATGGAATTTATTGTGCCTCCCACATTTCCCTCTTGGTTGAGGGATTTAATATGCTGGTCCCAACCCCTACCAAAATTTTACAAATCTTTATTAGGAATCATTTGCCACATCCATCTATTGTCTATTAATCTTTTAGCCGTTGGATTTGAGCATTTATTTATTTATTTATCATGGGTTGATGAACTGGCTATGTAAGGGCTCCAAGCCCATGATTAAAAATGTTCAAATTCAATAGCAAGAAAATCACCACAGGCTGGTGGGCGAAACATTCATGGTTCAGTGGGTCTGAAAGAGTGTGCCACGTAGCATTTTAGACTGGTTAAAGATGGGTGTGGATGGGATTTTGTTGGGCAATGATGGTGACAGCGAGTGTCGGCTGCATCTTGGATGGGCACAGCCCATAAAATTGCATCAAATGGACAATCCTGACCTTCCAATCAATGTTCTTCTGCTTTTAACAACGGGTCAATCCCAACTTACTTTCGACTCCACTTTTTGTGCTAAACGACGTTGAGCAAAAATGCTCAATGACGCTTCTGCACCGTTAGATACCCCTGACAACATTTTTTCATCATCATCATCTATTATCTTATCTTAAATATTTGGTGTCAGAAATGTGAATCCTATTTTGTTGCAGAGGCGTCGTTGAGCATTTTTTTTTTTTTTTATAGGTAAGCATGTGGGTTAGTAGTTAGTGGTCAATGATGAAAGCTGGTTTTGAACGCAGGACGTTTGTTGGGACTGCAACGAACGTCATTGATCCATCGTGACTCACCCATCGATGGCATACAGTCAGCGACGTCGCTGACTGTATGTCAATATGAGTCACGTGGCATATTCTTAAGAGGACACTAACCGTATGGATGTTTGGCCAATCACTACATGGACCTTCAAACCAAAAATAAACTTGATCGATGATTTCTAAGCTTTGGATTGAAGTTATTTTCATGGGTTGATTTTAACGGTAAGTTTTTTAGCATATTTTGGATACAAAGATTCAAAGGTCTAAATCACTAATCAGGCTGATTTTTGGTTTGTAGGTCCACCTAGTGATTGGCCAAACATCCATACGGTCAGAGTGTCTTACGAATGTGCCACGTGGCTCATATTGGTTGCAGGTGTCATCGAAGGTTTACTCCACCAAACGAATGATTCAAGTTCGCTGTCCCCGGGACTTCAAAATGCCACATGGCACACTCTTCCGAACCACAGAACCATGGATGGTTCACCTCTTGGTGTTCTAGGCATTTTAATGGGTTGATTTTTGACTGCTCATGGACACCTTTGATGGCTTAGCATGGACGGCTGTGTGTGGGCGGCTGTGGGCCATGTGGCACATACTTAGAGATTACTGAGAGCTATGGACCGAAAATCTGCCCAATTGGTGATTTTTAAGCGTTGTATTTTAGTTTTTTCATGGGTTCATTTTAACCATGGGATTCGAGCATTAATTGGATTACTCATATCCAATGATTAGAAATCACCGATTAAGTTGATTTTTGATCTGTGGGTCCACCTAGGGATGGGCCAAACATCCATATGGTCAATGGTCTCTAAAATCTTACATTGGGAAGATCCAATGGCTCCCGAGCTACCATATTTAATTGTCATGCCAATCCCAATAGGTTGGGCATCCCAGTCCAAAATGTTTGATCTAATTGTATACGGATACACGCAACAACTTGTTGTATTGATAATGTCACGTAGCTAAGGCTGCAACTCGGGCCCAACCTGATCTTCAAGGTTGTGAGCCCAAGCTCAACCCAACCCAAGGTCGGGCTTTGAATTTGCAGTCCGAGCCCAATCTGACCGGGTTGGTAAATTATTCGATTTTTTTTATTTTTCATTGCTAAGAAATGTTGGTAATTTTTTTATATTAATATTTAATATAAAATTTTATTTTATAATTTTTTATTTGCCATCGTTACATTTATATTTGCAATAGTGTATTGTCGGGCTCGGGTTAGGACGAGTTGCCTAAAGGCTCAGCCCGAGCCCAGCTCAATTTTGATCGAGTTGTCAAAATTCAGGCCTGAGCCCAATCCGAATACTGAAGGGGCCAACCCAACCCAAACCCAACGTCGGGTTGAGCCCGCCCAAGTTGCAGCCCTACACATAGCTCAAACGCCACTCAAAATCCATCTATATAACAAAACAGGGAAGTTGTCTCCCCACTCATACCCTCTCTTATCTGTTTCAACAAAGAAGGGCCGAGATCTTATCCTGCCAAATGACGGTGGATCTCAGCCACTCACACCCGGTTTTGGCAAATGCTTTGTTTTGGGAGTGCCGTGGGCACGGGCCACCCACCCACTATCTATATAACAAAACAGGACAGTTGTCTCCCCCTCTTATCCGGCTTCATAAAGGATGGCCGAGATCTTTTCAGACCAAATGGATAGTGGATCTCAGCCACTCACACCCAATTTTGACAAACGCTTTGTCGATGAGTGCCATGGGCACGGGTCACCTACTATTTACCTACATATAAGGAATGAAATGGGTTGGATTTACATATATCCCAAGGGTCAGGCTTGGGAGCCCCACTTTTTATGCCTCGAGAGGGGTGTTACCGTTAAAACGGATTGAAACGGCCAGGGGCAAAAATGAAAAAAATATATTTTAACGGATTTTATTTTAGCGGAAAAAAGTGGTGTTGAAATTCAAATTTTAAAATTTGAAATTTGAAAATTAGAAATTAAAAATTAAAGAAAAAAAAATCGAATTTAACAGAAATTTATGGTTTTCTTATACCCCTCTTATCTTATATGGCTTCAATAATGAGTTGCTGAGATTAACTCCCACCCGATTTTGACAAACACTTTGTCGGAAAGTGCCACGGGCACGGGCCACCCACACATATATCAAAACAACTCAGTTGTATTCTCTTATCTTATCCATCCATCTAATGTGGACGGTTAGATAAAGAGTGGTTGAGATCAAATCCATCGATCTAATGTGGACGGTTAGATTTCAGCCACTCAATCCGCCTCATTTGACCTCAATTTATTCAAAATTTAAATTTTAACACCGTTATTTTTTGTTATTTATGTTATTTTTTCATTTCTCCCTCTGTGCGTTACAATCCGTTATAACAGCCGTTATAATGGAAAAAATGGTAACGCCCCAGTCTGTTATACTGTTTGAGTGCCGAAGGCACCTAATTTTTTCAAACGCTTTTGTCGGAGAGTGCCGTGGGCATGGGCCATTTACTGTTCTATAAAACAAAACATATTGGTTGTCTCCCTACTTATACCTCCACTTATAAGCATCAACAAAGAAGGGCCGAGATCTAATCCTCCCCCAAATGGATGGTGGATCTCTGCCACTCACCTGATTTTGGGCAAATTCTTTGTCGAGGAGTGCCGATGGCACGGGGCACCCACTAGTCTATATAACAAAACAGAAAAATTATTTCCCCCTCTTACAGGCTTCATAAAGAAGGGCCGAGATCTTATCTCCCAAATCGACGATGGATCTCAGCCACTCACACCTAAATTTGGCAAATGCTTTGTCGGAGAGTGCTGAGGGCACGGGCCACTGTCCTCAACTCATCCCCCTCTTATGTTCTCCCCACTTATCCCCCTCTTTTTTCCATTTTTCCCTCTGTGCTTTACGATCCGTTGCAACAGCTGTTATAATGGAAAAAAGGTAACGCCCCAATCTGTTATACTGTTTGAGTGCCGAAGGCACCTAATTTTTGCAAAAGCTTTTGTTGGAGAGTGCCGTAGGCATGGGCCATTTACTAGTCTATATAACAAAACAGGAGAAGTTGTCTCCCCACTTATACAAAGAAGGGCCGAGATCTTATCCCCCAAATAGATGGTGGATCTCAGCCACTCGCACCTGATTTTGGCAAATGCTTTGTCAGGGAGTGCTGAGGGCACGGGCCACCCACTATCTATATAACAAAACAGCTCGGTTTTCTTATCCCTTATCTTACCGGCCTTATAAGATAAAGAGTGGTTGAAATCAAATCCATCAATCTAATGTGGACGGTCAGATTTCACACACTTTTGTCGGAGAGTGCCGTGGGCACGGGCCATTTACTAGTCTATTATAAGGCTAAGATCCAAGATCCAAATTGAGACCATCTAATACTATTGACATCTCATGATGTCTGGGAGAGAATAATGCTATTAAGTGTACCTATCTTTTTTCGTATAAATAAACGAATGTTGGATAGTGTGAATTCTAGTCCTTGGGTAGGAGAAAATATGGAATATTAATTAACATTCCTACTAGGGCCAATTATTTTTATGAAAATATTGAAAGGTATTCTTCCTGTCAAGTCTGTCCTTCACTCGAAGATGGAGAGCATCCTTATCAACTGTCCAGGGTGTCATGAGGAAGAGGAAACCTTGTGTCATGCCCCATTCAGATGCAAAGATGTGGAGACAAACCAGGTTGCTCATTTGCTTGCAGGAAGAGCAAAATCATCTTTCTCGAACTCTTTTTGGCTTCGGAACCCCCGATTGGCTCATTGAGCCCATTTTGTCTGACATGAGTGTTTTCCATCACTCTTTGAATGTCTAGTTTCTGTTCCAATGAATGCTTGTTCACAAAAAAAAGGGACAATAGGTGTAATTACTTGGATTATTTCTTACAGGCTCAGTAACACCACGAATGTTTACCTCGCCACATTGTGGACCTACACACCAAAAATCAGCCTGATTGGTTATTTCTTGCCATTGAATTTGAGTACACAAAACAATGCTCGAATCCAATGCCCATAAATCACCCCGTAAATAAATCACCAACCACGACAGTGGGGTGGTGGATTCACAAGGGTCAGTGTGTCAAATTTGGGGGTGGACATCAAAGTTTTTCTTATTGGGGTGGTGGATTCACAATGCAGTCCCTGCCGATCATGGCCAATGGACTGAAACCCTCGGACAGTCCTGAATTCTTAACACAGAGTGAGCTTAATATAAGTGATTATGGAAGCCTACTGGAAAAAAACTGCATTAGTTGATGCTTGATTAGTTAAGAGATAAGTTTATTGCCATGCTTAACACATCTGCAAACCCTAAAATTATTGAGGTATATATATAGAATACAACAATTTGGTAAGATCTCTACAAATGGGTTTTGCAAAACCCAAAGGGATAAACCATCCAAATAACACGGAAGAAATGCTGGTATTATGCCATCCTTTGCAACAAAAATTTAGTACAAAAACTGCACATTGTTGGTGACGAGCTCAGCCAAGGTTGGTATCAAGACTTACAAAATGCATTGAGGGTCTCGTCCAGGGCTTTTCTATCGTAATCGCCGGTAAAAACACAATTCCCAAGAGGACCTTTCAAAAGGATGAGCCTTAGTAGTCCATCAGCCACCTTCTTATCAACCTACAGTCTCAAAAGAGTTGATAACCATTAAAAAATGAAACCACCGGCATAGTTCAAAGTCTAGCTCAATCGCAGCCGAGACGTCTTGTTTCGGTAAAATACCGAGATGATATATTGAAGTATGTATAATCTTGAAACAACTCCATTTGAGTTATTCAAACTTATTCTTATTGTTAAAAAATACGTGAATGATAACGATATGTCTTTACTTAACTAAGCATTGAAAATCATTAGATATAATATAATATGGGTCAAGCTCCAGAGCTCCCCTTTTTGTGACCCCTCTCGGGAGTCGTGTTCTCTGCCGTGGATTTCGAGAATCAGATGGTGTTTGTCAGCGCTGCCCAAAGTGAAAAAGTGATGCCAGCTCAGTGCTAACAACCACCGTTGGATTCTTGGGATCCACGACTCCCAAGAGGGGGCACAAAAAGAGGGGGCTCCTGAGCCCGACCCAATATATATTTGTACTTTTGTGTACCTCCGACATATCATTTTTTACCCAATGTCTCGTTCTATTAGTCATCTCATTCCGCAAGCTTCCCGAGACGTGGTATGAGACGATGATTTTAAACCTTGGAGACCGGAACAATTTGAGTATCAAAAATAGAATATGAATGTTCATTATTTCTTACCGCCATGTAAGACTTGAACATCTCCACAGTCATAATTTCAGGTGGAGCAGTGGGTAACTTGGCCTGTTGTAAAATCTTGTAGACCCGCTTCACAATTGAATCATCAATCCAGCCGAGACGGTATGACATGTCCACAGCCATGACCTGCATATACAGACAATTTTCTTCAGCACAAGTGAGATAAATAAATGAAACTACAGTCGATCATTTAAAGTGTAAAGGAAGGCATGGGATGCAGTACCGTGCCAGCTGCGACAGCTTCTCCGTGGAGCCACTGACCATAGCCACACCCAGTTTCAATTGGCTGAAAAGGACACATGGTAATATAAGAAATAGATAACTCAGAGCAAAGAAGAGGAGGAGGAGGGGGGGTGTCATTTGGCAAGAAGGATGATGAAAATGCTATCCACACAACTAAATAAGACACGGTGCTCAAACCCATTAATGTGATGCATTGAACAGTACAATAAGACCATTCTTATAGATTGGCAAACTCACTAAGCTCTGTTTTTAGTGGTATGCTTCTTTCCATTCCAAAATACAAAGAATATTTATCTTAAATAGAATATAAGGAAAGACGTAAATTGATCAAAGACAATAAGAAAAACAGTAAAGTGGGCAAGAAACTTTTAAGGTTGGTCAGTTGAGCAATTCTAATAGCTATCCATGATATCTTTGCTTCAAATATATAGGAAACCCTAACAAGTGATAACACAAGACCAAGGTAGTCAAGGGCGCAAGGCGCGGCACGCGCCTGACTGAGGCGAGGCGCAATATTAAAAATTATAATAAATATAAAAAAATTAAGAATAATAACATCATAAAATAACAAAATAGGTAATCATTAGGCCATGAAACATAAAAGATAGCAAATGTCGAAAATCTCAAGTAACCCCAAAGCAATTCTAGTTAACATTCTCATTATTTAAATACAAAACAAGTAATCAAAAAGCCATAAAACATAAAAGATAGTAAATGTTCAAAATCTCAAATAGCCCACAATTAGTTCTAGTTAACATTGCCATCATCTAAAATATAATTATTAGCATCATCCCCATCATCATCGAATGTGTTAGCCTCCTCAATATATTCTTCTTCTTTTGTCTCCTCCGAATTGGCATCTTCCTCTTCCGGCTCCCTTATTGAAGCCCTTGCCCTTACTCGACCTTGATTGTGATCTAGTATTTGATGTTGATTCACCAACTCCAACAGCTCTCACAACAACACTCCATGTCAAGCTATCATCCTCAAACACCAATTTATCTTCTGCTTCTCCACATTCTATTTCTATCTCCCCAAGTAGTCATGCATTGCTTTCATCAATGTCTTTCAATAAGATAGGTTCAATTGTATCTCTCCTATCATACCGATGCTTAATATAATAGGCCAAATGACATAAATTTTACAAAAAAACATGTATTTTAGTGAGGCGCACGCCTAATGGCCTTGAGCATAAGGCACGCGCCTTACTAAACGTGCCTCACGTTGACCCTTCTAAGGCGCTTTAGGTGTGCCTTGCGCCTGAGGCGTGCGCCTTGACTACAGAGCACAAGACTGGAGCTAAAAGTTTACCCAAAAAAGGAAGCCAGAGTACAGGTAAAGCAATGCCGAGGGACCTTCTAGTCACATCATCATCATCATGACCCTTTTGAAACAAGCGACCATGATTCTCTCAACTATTTCCTTTGAAGTTGAGCTACAAGTAGGACTGAGAAGGATTTTAATATGTGAATACACAGGATGAGATGATACACTTGAAAACCTAAAATCCCAATTCAACAACATCAACTAGACAAATTATACATCACTAATACAGCTAATAGATCACCTCTTCATTTATAGGGTTCTCATTATCCTTTAAATAACAGCCAATGATCTCAGATAGCCCCACTCATAATAAGAGTTCACCTAAAGCTTCACTCTTCTCATTGTCCTTGCAAAAACAACCTTCAATGCACCCAAAAAATTCACTAGAGTAAATGAGCACCAAGACTGGCAGGATATCGCAAAAGAGTTGTTCAAAAGATGAACCCAAGCCACCAAACTTACCTCACAGGAAGAACATACACTTTCCCACAAAATGCATCACCTGTCCTAATCCGATCTCTAGAGGCAGACTCATATGAATTGAATGATTAAAAGAAGAAAACCATATGAACTGGACAACTCTAAGAACATCATGAACTCCCAAGACCAAACTGATCAAGCACATGTGTAGCATACAGAAATAAATAAATGGATTAACTTAAAATATTCCATAAAACTTATTAGACCAAAATGCCTAAAGAACCACTGTTCTATTAAAAATATATAAGCTGAATGCTCCTTTTAGAGAAGAGAGAAAATGCTTCAAACCAAGCAATACACTGAAACCCAAAATTTCCCATTTTTAACAAGCTAGACTTTTCCCTTAAACCTGTAACAAAGCACCTACGTAGTTGTACATAAGCTGTGGTGTTATAGGAGGGTATCCAGATTTTTGCTGCTTCTTTCACCCATTATTGTCGAAGGAAAATTCTTGAGCTTATCAGATGCACTAGCTTGTGTCAATAAGTATCCTTGGAGGTTGACAGATACTTTGGAATAGTTTGTGATCTATAGATATCCCTCACCATAATTTTAACAGGGAAGCAAATGATTTTTCTGAATCTTGAGTTAAGGACCCGGTGTTGTAGCATAATATTTTTCTCTGCATTCTCTCCTTACATTCTCTTTACGTGATTTGCACTACTAAATACACAAAATAAAAGCATAAAATCAACAAACAGGTTATGCAGGAAAGAGACTAGGAATACAGTCCCCAAGAAGAATTCAAGACTCACATGGCCAAATGTATGACCCAAGTTCAATGTTGCCCTTAGTCCACTTTCCTTCTCATCTAAGGATACAACCTCGGCCTTGTTTTCGCATGAACGCTTGATAGCATACACCAGCGCACTTGGATCCCTGCACAGAATTAGTAATACTTATGCAATGAGAACTAGCAAGGATACCAAAAAAATTACCCAATGGTCTGAAGAAAGCAATCAACACGATTGCAAGTTTCTATCGTATAAATGGGTTAAAATTTCAAAAGGTATTTTTCAACTAATATTATTCACAACAGCTGGCTTTGTATATTATGAGTCATCTTCTCTAGTTATTCAATAAATCTTGTCTTATCAGGATTTATTCTAATAGTGCATGCATATGCTTTTCATACATAGATTCTCTAAGTTGAAAGTATGAAGGACTAAGTTCAATACCTTGCCAATAGTGCATGCATATTCTTCTCTTGCCACTCGAAAAACTCCGGATCCCTAATAAGTCCATACTTTACAACTTCCGCGAGCCCTGAAGCTAATTCCTTATCAGGCAACGTATTTAATGTGTCTGTGTCTATAAGTACACATTGGGGCTGGTAGAAAGCACCAATCAAGTTTTTCCCTAATGGGTGGTTTATTCCAGTTTTGCCCCCAACAGAAGAATCCACCTGAAAAAAGTATTTGAAACATTAAACACATTCTATGGTTTCACAATAAGAATAAGAGAAGCTATGTGACATACCTGTGCCATTACAGTAGTTGGAATCTGAATGAAATTCACACCACGAAGAAAAGCAGCAGCAGCAAAACCACACATGTCACCAATCACACCACCTCCAAGGGCGACAAATGTGGAGCGGCGATCAAACCGAGATTCTATGGCCTTGTCGAAGACCTTCATGAGGGTATCCTGTCGATACATGGATACAAATAAACATTCACGGCTGCCATTGTAATTTAATTCAACAACGCCATTGATATCTTCAAATACCTACCATGTCCTTATACTTCTCACCATCTGGCAAAATCACACTCTCCACCGCAATATTCGAGTTTCCATGAGTTAATGCCTTAATAACTTTGTCGAGGTATAGTGGCGCAACTGTGGTGTTAGTTACCACGAGAACTCTCTTTCCATGAACATGCCTGATAGAATAATAAGAACATATTAAATCTTGTGGACTGCGATATCTAAGAAATCTTCAATTCGAATCATGTCGATCAGATGCAAATTAATCAAAATTACGACATTTAACTGTATTAACTACTATGTAACCTAAAATCAAGCAAAAATGCACAGAATTATACAGTTTTTGACTCTGAAGTCAATTAAAATAACAAAAAAATTCCAAATTAATTCGAAAAGGTGCGAAAATTAAGTACCTCTGAAGGAGATCAGGTTCTTCGAGAAGTCCAGATCCGATGTAGATCGGATAGCTTCGGTCCCCCAAATTGACGTCAACAATCGTCGAAACCCTAGAATTTGTCTCACGCGGCGACTGCTCCATTAACTGAGTTGAACTCGCGGAGATCTTCGATCGAATTCGGTCGAATTTAAAGACAGGAGTTCCGATTCGATTCAATCTTACCGAACCAGATGAAGTGAAGGATGATCGAAGCGAGACCAGATCGCGGTTCTGGCATCGGAGAAAGAGATCGCAGATTTCGGAGCCAGAAAGCGAGGGATCTGCAGAGGGCTTGAAAGAGAAACGAAGAGAGGGAGAAGTTGCAAAAGAAGCCATAAAGTAGGGTTATGGTTTGTTAGAGACAGAATATTTGAGGATCCTTTCTCTATTCCCGCCCTGCGTCTGCTTTGCTGCCGAACATTGGTGAAGAAGAAGATGAAGACCGGGGGTAGGTGAGGAGTGACTGAAAAACGTGTGAAAGGAATTTTACACGTGCGGCAGGCTCACCAAACCCCGAGCAAGACTTGCCCGACCACCCATGGTCAGGTAGCTACCTGACCACCTACAATATAAGCCACGTGGAAATTTATTAGAGGACACTGACCGTATAGATGTTTGACCAATATGTAAGTGGACCTAGAATCCAAAAATCAGCCTGATTAGTGATTTCAAAACCGTTGGATCTTTATACGGAAATAATGGTAAGTAATGGTAAATAATGCTCAAATTCCTACGGCTAAGATCAACCAACGAAAATGACTTCAACTAACGCTTAGAAATCACTGATCAGGTTGATTTTGGGTTTGTAGGTCCACCTAGGGATTGGCCAAACATCTATACAGTCAGTGTCCTCTAATAAATTTCGACGTGGCTTATATTGTGAGTGGTCAGGCAAGTCTTGCTCACCAAACCCCCAAGTTGGGAATACGGCAAGGTGCGTTTAACGCCTATTTGTTTTTTTTTTCGTGTTGATTACCGCCCTAAAATGACAGGCTCCGGTTACAGGACATAATATGAGCCACGTGGCACACTCTTAGAGGAGTATGACCGTATGGATGTTTGGAAAATCCCTAGGTGGACCTACCAGCCAAAATCAGCCTGATTAGTGATTTATATACGTTGGATCTTTGTACCTCAAATACTGCTTAAATTTCCACAGTTAGATCAACCCATGAAAATAAGTCCAATCCGGAAAGGATGGACTATGGAGTAAATCTTACCTGGCCACCGTAGGTCAGGTAGCACCCACAATATAAGCCACGTGGAAATTTTTTAGAGGACACTGACCGTATAGATGTTTGGCCAATCCCTAGGTGGACCTATAAACCCAACATCAACCTGATCAGTGATTTCTAAGCGTTAGTTGAAGTCATTTTCATGTGTTGATTTTAACCGTAGGAATTTGAGCATTATTTACCATTATTTGGGTACAAAGATCCAAAGGTTTGAAATCACTAATCAGGCTGATTTTTTGTTTGTGGGTCCACTTAAGGATTGGCCACATCCATACAGTAAGTGTCCTCTAAGAATGTACCACGTGTCTCATAGTATAGATGGTCAGGGTGTACCTGACTGTCGGTGGTCAGGCAAGTTTTACTCCGCATGGATGTTTGAAGCAAGGTTTAAAGGGGACCGTTATAATGGTATGACAGACTGGGTCGTTACCGTTTTTTCCATTATAATGAAAAAAGCTCAGGAGAAAAAAAAGGGCAAAAAACGGGAAAATGGCACTGAAAATCAAAATTTTGAACTTTAAAATTTGAATTTCTAAAATGGAAAATAATGAAAAAAATGGCTTTTTTTTCACAAATTATTTTCAGAAAATAACGAAATTTTATTTTCATACCGTTATTTTTTGGGCGTTTTAACGGTCCATACTGTAACGGGGGAGGTCCGAATCCGTTTAACGGCCGTTTTTTAAACCTTGGTTTGAAGTTTGAACCAAGGTTTAAGAGAGGCCGTTTTAGCGGTATAGCGGACTGGGGGTGTTACTGTTAAAACCGCCGTTAAACAAATTGTAATGAATAGGCAAAAATGAAAAAAAAAATGGAATTTAACGGAAGTAATGAGAAAAAATGGCACTGAAATTCGATATTCAAAATTTCAAAAAACGGAAAATAACAGTCTTTTTTTCTGCAAATTTTTTTTCATAAAATAACGACTCTTAAAACGATTTTAAAGGCCGTCAAAACGAAAAAATGGCCTTATTTTCTATGCATCAAAACGGCTTGGGGCGTTACCGTTTTAACGCCAGGATCAAAATTTTCTGGCTGGGTGGTGGTCGTGGGGTGTTATCCCATGCAATACCAACCTTGCGGAGGTAGAGCCGTACACGGTTGGATTCAATCCGCGTGGCAACTACAACAAAGGGCAAAACAGCCATTTAGGTATCTTTGCCGTCGTTGCCACGTGGACCGTGGATACAGCTCTACAGGCTCTACCGCACCACTCGAGTTAAAGGACAATGTATTCGTTGGTTCTTGTCAGTTGGACACAAAAAACGGTCTACCAAACTTCTCTGTCTGGACCGGACGGCGGACATGTTGTCCACTTGTCCACCAGAAGTTTTGTTTTTCAGGCCAATTTTTAAGAAAACTGGAAAAACCAGGCCAGGTCTTCATGATTAGCCGGTTAAATAGGTGAATCAGCGAACCAACCGGTCCACCGGTTTGGTTTTCAGAACATTGGATTCACTATCCAACGGGTCCCATTCAAAAGATCACTATGCCAACAACTGAATATTTTCCATCGTCCAAAAGATAGTTGGATAGAATGATAGATCAAACGATTGGTTGATCCAATGCTGCAGGTTTCAGCGTAAGAGATATCCTAGATAGTTTCGACAAAGTACTTGGATCATGGATGGTCCGCTCCCTCTCCCTACATTTGCACTCGGTCCATGAGAAAAATGGACGATCCATTCCATTTTGATGATCCGAGTTAGTTGGTAAAAGTTCAAAAAATTGAACTGAACCGAATGGTTGAACCAAGGACTGCTGAACCAGCCCTCCACTGGTTCGGGTGGAGGTTGACCTTGCCTTTTTGTTAAAAAAAACTGTTATTTTTTGCACAAACCATTCAACTCTACCAAGGTTTAAAAGGGGACGTTTTAACGCTATAACGGACTGGGTGTGTTACCCTTTCTTCTATTATAACGAATTGTAACGCTCAGGGGCAAAAATGGAAAATAACTGGAAACTCACGCTGGAATTCAAAATTTCAAAAATGGAAACAACGGCTATTTTTTTGCACAAAAATTTCCAAAAAACAATGGTCATTATTTTCTGGGCATTTTAAAAGTACATAACGTAACAGGGGAGGTCGAATCCATTATAATGGCCGTTATGTTCGTTACAGCGGCCATTTTTTAAACCATGAACTCTACATCCAACCAACCGTTCGAAACAGATGGGTTAACATCTAAATCAACCGTATGTGTTTATGCATTTTTTTGAAAGGAAAAAGATGTAACAAGGTATGCCTGAAACTGTTTGAAATGCAGAAGTACGGTTTTTGTTACTCACGGCATGGATGTTTATCTCACCCCTTGGTGGATATACAAACCAAAAATCACCCTGATTGGTAATTTATAACCATTAGATTTTAGCACTTTTTAGGCATTTTTATAGCCGTTGAATGCAACCATTTGTTTTAGTACTAAAACCAACGGCTACAAATCATCAAACAAGCTGATTTTTGGTATGAATGCATGCCTATTAAGGTGTGGGCTAAACATCCATGCGGTTAGTGGGCCCAGATGGCAGCGGTGACTACAAAAATGCAGCTTCTGCGTTTGAAAAGATCTGATGAAAGATTCTCCCATGAAATCATGTAGGACCTGCTTCCCATTGGATTGATGGACGGCCCTTGACTTGCGTGATGCCCTTTTAAGTCAATAAATAATTCGCAAGTGCACACCCCATTGTAAGGATCTGTTTGGAATACTCATGTTTTCGTTACCTAACATAGTTTAGGACAAATTTAGTATGCAACCATTTGCATACTTAAAAGTATGCAAACATTGTCAGTACGGTTGGATGTCCCATGAAAAATGTGTTATTTCAATATTTAAAAAAAACAAATTATAAATTAAAAACACATTTTTCAATGAGCATTCAATGATAGATACAATGTTTGCATACTCGACCGACCCCCTAGTTTAGGGATCAGAATCAGTTCAATGTTGTTTCTTTTCAAAAAGCCAACCCTAATAATGTTTTAAATGGAAAAATATGAAAAAGCAAGGCCCAAAATATAGGGCATGTGGTTCATTATAAAGAATAAACCAAAACTCTTGGACTTGACTGATCTTGGCTGGCCACATTTTTTGGGTTTATAAATAGATCTTAACTAATTATTGTATTTGAAGGTTTTGGTTTTCACTTTTTACATTTACTGTCACTAGGGGCGGCATGAGCATGAGCATGAGCATGAGCGTCATGTGAAGCCAGTGTGATGGGGCGTGCCCCAACCTAGGTTTTGGCTTTAAAGTAGGATAGATAGATTTCATTTGAGTTCAAAAAGAAAATAAAATAAAAATAAAGGTAGGTGGGATATTGCCACCCATTGCATTGTATTACGTTACCTTGTCTATCCGCTTAACAAAAAAAATGAGAAATGTATCCTTTATTAATTTTTTTGTTATCATGCCACCCACTCTTAAAAAAACGAAGAAGAGGAACCCGCCACCACCAACCTCCTCCTTCCACCATCGGACACACTCTCTCTCTTCCTCTCTCCCCACTTTACCGTCATCTCTCTCTCAGTGATAGTAGATAGGAGGACGAAGGAGGTGGGTCCATCCCATCCTATCTCTTTTTCTCTCTCTCTCTCGGCCTTAGACCCCACGGTGCGAAACTACCGTGGGGATTGTGTAGGCCACGACCATCCCAACCGTGTAGTCTTGGTAGCCAAGGCTAGGTTGGTTGTGGGCTACACAATCCTCTCGGTGTGCGGGAGCCAAGGCTAAGGCAAAGAGAGAGAGTGGTGGTTGGCACCATGCCACCACCCATAGCACCGACGCAACCAGACTTACAAACTATATATATAGTTTCGAGTCAAGATCGGGGGACAACAATTTTGACGTACCCACATGGAAGATGAATCAATAGTTGATTTTTGGTGGGGATGATAACCTCACCATGTAGATCACCCATACAAAAAATCAGCTTATTCTGAAATTTCTAACCCCATCAAATGTGGTTTTCAAGTTAATGATAAAAATAAACGGTCCATAATTCTTCAACCTGTAAACCAGTCTACGAATATCAGATTGATTTGAATTTTTGTGAGGATGATCTCCTCACTATAGAGACCATCCTTGCCAAAAATTATCTCATTTCAATACTTATAATTTGTAAATTGGCCGATGCCAATTTTTGTTGTAAAAAATGTTGTATGAAATTGTTGTCCTCCAATCCTAACTCATTAGTTTTACCGACAAATATCCACACTACATTTTGGCAAATGTAGATGTTTGTCTTTAGTATTAGAACTCGTGGTGACACATCAGCCACATCAGCAATACCAGGAACACCAGCCACGTCATTATTAGCCACGTCATCCTCTCCAACGGATATAATGATTTTGTATGATTTGTAGAGTTTTTCGACTTGAGAACTCTTTCTTCATTGACGGATTTTATAGAGGTAAGGTATGATCTTTACAAGGTAATTACAGGGTGAGAATATATGAGTAGATCTCATATTTACAAGATTTGAGGGTTCATTCTATTTAGAATAGAAAGACTAATAGGTCAAACGTGCTCTATTTGGTAAGGCATGTTTGATCATTTCCTTGATGAGATCTTGCCTTCCTTGATTGATGCAGATCTTCATATTCTTGGTAACTTCTGTTTATGCTGGATATTCTCTTTCCTTGATTAATGCAATCCTCCATATATTTTGTAAATTTCTTCCAAGATTCTATTGCAGATTTTTGTGGAGATAATCTTATATCCGTTGGAGAGGATAACGTGGCTAATAATGACGTGGCTGGTGTTCCTGGTATTGCTGATGTGGCTAATGTGTCACCACGAGTTCTAATATTTAGTAACTACAACCTTTGTGTGTTATTACCAAATATCATTGAAACTACATTTTGACATTTTATGTGATCGGTTGATAGTGAAAATATCGTATTTTTCTCTAACAATTATTTTTGGTTATTTCTTTAGTGACTTTTATCATGCATTTGAGTTAATGAACTTTTCCGTTATTATGAAAATATCATGTTTTCTTTCACGAGCTTTGAAATGAAGTTATGCTATTATTTAATGGTTAGCACAACGGCTATTGTATTGACCGATAAATTATTTTAATATGAAAAAATTCAACAATATTTTCAACCAATAAAAAAAAATAAGAAATTGACCAACCCTATCAACTCGACTAACCCGATAGGGTTGGGTTAGGGTTGAAAAATCTAGGCCCGACCTTGGGTTGGGGTTGACAGCCTTTAAGGTTGGGTTGGGCTAGGGTTGACCTCCAACCCGACCCAACCCGCTCGAGTTGTAGCCCTAACTCAACCTCTCTTTTTTAAGAGTGGGTGTTCAAATAAAATATTATAAAAGGTGCATATGTAAAATGGTGGGTGGGTGTGTAAAGTGGGTAGGCAGCATAATAATGTGGGTGGCAATATCCCAACCCTAAAAATAAAGGGTCGGGCTCAAGGGACCCCCATTTCTAACCCCCATCTTGGCGTACCCATGTAGACGATGAATCAATGGCTGATTTTTGGTGGGGGTGATAATCTCACCATATAGATCACCCCAACAAAAAATCAGCCCATTCTGAATTTTTGGTGTGGTTTTCAAGTTACATGGTAAAAATAGACGGTCCATAATGCTTCAGCTTCTAAACCAGTCTATGAATATCGGAATGATTTGAATTTTTGTGAGGATGATCTCCTCACCATAGAGATCATCCTCACCAAAAATCATTGATTCATCTTCTATGTGGGTACGCCAAGACGGGGGTCAAAAAAGGGGGTCCCTTTTGCCCGACCCAAAAATAAAAAGAATTGAAGAAAGGTGCAAAAATCATCCTCGTCATGGTTGGCGGCTTTGGTGACTCTGCAAAGAGCAAGACTTGCCCGACAACCTACCTGACCACCTACAATATAAGCCACGTGGAAATTTATTAGAGGACACTGACCATATAGGGCCAAACATCTATACGGTCAATGTCCTCTAATTAATTTCCACGTGGCTTATATTGTGAGTGGTCAGGCAAGTCTTGCTCAATGCGAGTGTTTGGTCTATGATTCTCGCTTTCAGGTGTGAGAAGTCACGAGTTCAATTCTCACACCCCTAGTCCCGAATCTCGAACCCAGTCCAGCCCAAGTTACACCATTAGTGAGGGGTGTTGATTTGTACCTGATAAGTATTGGGTCCAATTCTTAAGTTTGCGGGCCGGGACTAACTATTTTAGAACCAAACCCAAAAAAAACTGGAACCTATAGGACACGAAACCAAAGTAAGTAATAGGTTGCGGTTCTCGGTACAATGAACCAAACGGATAGGACCCGGAATATGAACCAAACCGATAGGACAAGGAACTAAAATATTTATTAATGTTAAATAATATCCAGATGAACCAAACCAATAGGACCCGGAATATGAACCAAACCTATAGGACAAGGATCTAAAATATTTATTAATGTTAAAGATGTCAAGGTTCTTCGAGTACCTGATAAACTGTGGGAGAACCGGATATTTATCGGTTCTAGTTTTTGGGTCCACTTGTTTAGGAACCGGAGCCAATAGAAATCGGAACCGTCATGCTCGAACATAATAGGTTCCGGGCATTGATGCCCAAAACCGGAACCAAACCCGTTGATACTCCCGGCGGATGCTCGTTCCTTACGTTTTGTGACATCAGCTGGGTCATGCGTCAGCTCAGTTGACCCAGCAGTTAACCGAACCGTTCCGAACGGACCCGGACTGGCCACTTCTCCGGGTCGGACAATCGGTTCGGTTTTCAGACCATTGCATCAAATGGATGTCTCAAGCAAATACCGTTCATGGTATGCGAGGTACGCGTACGCCACTGTGTGCGAATGGATTTTTAATCCCGTCGACATTTCCGTAATTCCAATCTACCTGTAGCTCTCCGACCAGTCCGACGTGTTTGTTTCTTATTTCCCCCGCTTTCTCACTGAACGAAACAAAAATTAGGGCAAAACTTCATAAACCCTGATCTTGGATTTTCTGAAAACCCTAATTTCGATCTTCAGAAGCCCTAATCGATTTTCGGTATAGACTTAACAGATTACCGAAGCTTTCTCTGTCATGTCCATGACGAATTCATGAATGAAGCTCTCCCAATGTAATTAACTTCTTCGCTTTCTGCAAAATCTCTCCGAAACTGTTTATGTGGATTCAAGCGGGACGTGAAAGGTAAAATTCCGTGTCTTCTCATCCATCTTTTCTTCTTCGAATTAGTTTTAGATTTCAAAATCTCGATATTTCCGTTGAATTGAATGTAGTAGGTCGAGTTTGTTTTGTCGCAGCAACTGAGATTCTGAGAACTATGACCGAAGATCTTCTTTTTCTTCGAAAACAAGGAGCTTGAGATAACAGAGCTTCTTGAAAATTAAAAAAAGATATAGCTTCTCAAGCAGCAATATAGAGCTGTTATTGTATCTAGATTAATTGGCAGCAAATGGGTACCTGATCATTTGATTACCCCACATTACTGGAACCTGACTAGTTTGATTTGGGTTCATTCGTTGCTTCCTATTTATCCCAGACCTGATATCTGATCGAATGGCTCACATCTGAGTCATGTTCTGGGCCAATTAGATAATTAGCTTGGTCTGGATATGCTGTATCCAACACCTGGGCACTCCTAATGTACACTATATTCTCCTTGTAGCAGCGATAGAAATATTCTTTGGAACATCAGCTTAATGAAGCAACCGAAGGTTTCATAAAAAGTAGCAATAACCGGCAATGAATCACAACACCAAAGAGCTTTTATAATCAGCGTCAAACTTACCCGTTTAGCAGTGCCAATGATAGAGAGCTTCTCATATTAGAAAACCAAGATACTTTTGGCTTATCTCAAATTACAGAAACCACCATATGTTGATGCACACTCAGATTTTGTGTTTGCTGTTAAGTATGTAACTGCTGTAAAGAAGTTCTAATACAGTTTCTTATTCGTGTCTAAACTCTTACAAGATAACTAATATAAAATATTTCATTGGAGAGTCTTGATGGCATATTCAATCATCCACGAAAAGACTTGTACCTGACTAAAAATGTGCCCTGTCTCTATCTCACAACTTAGACTTTTGATTGACCTTTTTCATGGTTTAGAAAGAAAATCAGAGATGGTGATGCAATATGGGGTTTGTTGGTGATAACATGTTATGCATGTTTCTGTGCTGCTTCTATTGAGATTATAATTGCTTGAGTTTAGCCAGGGCTGACATTAATAAGTGAAGATTGCGAGGAAGAATAATTTTGACTGCAGATTGACCTGTCATTTGATTATAGATATGTACAACTATTCATGAGGTAAATCAGAAACTGACCAGATTTTTCCTAAAGAGATTGGATGGCAACTGACCTTTATGCTGTTTATTAGCTCTTGAGGATGCTCAATTCGCAAAACCCTACCTGTTTAGCCATGTAAAACATTTTAAACATTAGAAAAAGGGACAAACTGGAGTGTAGTAACAAACTTTACAGCACACTCCTCACTAGACTGGATGCAAAATATACCGAAATATTTCCATTTCCGCTAGTACCAACATGAAACATTACTTGAATATTTTCACTTCCACATTTTTGTAATTTAAGTATTTGAAAATATATTAAAAACTGATTAGTAATTATGAATGATTATGGAAATTGATAAACTAGTGGTAACTAAGACATGAATTGAGGAACTCATTGCATATAGTAAGCAATGATTAGTGTATACGAATTCCTATGGGTATACAATTTTTTGTAATTACAAAATAGGAATTTAAAATTGGAAACCAGTGACTTGTAGATTTTAGAACCATGTGGTTTTGACCTCTTTAGGTTGTAAATTAGCTGTTTTTTTTAATATAATTTAAGTACTTGATTATGAATATTTATATGTGTAAGTTTGACACTTGAGTTTGTGTCTAAGACACCTGTGTCAGCATGTACCATACGTATTGATCTTGCTTTTCTAACTCCAAAAAGTTGTTTGTTTTAAGTATGATGAGTATGTTTCCATGATTGTTTTCATTTCCTAAAAATTAATGCATATTTTCTATGTTTTTTCATATTTTCCATAATTTCCAAAAGTTCTACAGTATTTTCTTACTAATCGAAATATTTCCATTTTTTGAGTTAACCGAAATATGCATTGAAACCAAAATTTAAAACTTGAACATTTTTAATACAACTTTCCAACACAAAGTGATTAGATAGTATCTCTAGTTTATGCTTTTTGCGTAAAAGGTCCCTATGTTTCAGTTAAAAATCTGAGGGGAGAAACGTGGTTCACTCAGTCCGATATGAAGTCCAACTTATCATATTTTAAAGGTACACATGGTTGCTTATTAGATTGTCGATCCAACTTATCATACTTTTAATCAATTTCTGCCACAATTTCATTAAGGCTGTGATTGATTGCACGGAAAGTTTTCCCGAGAAAATACATCTGGGATATGCCTTAAATGGCTGATTGATTGCAACTGAGAACACATATTTCAATCATGTGAGAAAATAAAGGTGCATTTTCTGGTGGAAATAAATTCTCACCTATCTGGATGGGAAATGAATTCCTGGCTTAGTAGGAAAAATTATCCAGATTTAAATGGCTTGTTAGGGAAAATTATACAGATTTATACGGGCTATCTAACAATGGACAGTTGTGTTTTCCTAAGGAAAATGCAATTTTCCCACTTGGTAATCAAACATGGCATAAGAAAGCATTTGGAAAGTTTGAATTTTATTAAGACTCAGAACATGTTATAGAAATTTGAATGCAATAAGTATGAAAGATATAACTCTCATATCTACAATTGCAATCGTGGCTTGCATTTTCACGAGCTTTTTATATGTTTGGAATGCATAATGAAAGATATGATTTTTGAGGGATCATCATAAATGATTGAAGTATGTTGTTCACGGTACATAAAATATTCAGCCAGAGCCGCTCCTGTACAAGGAGCGAGGTATTGTAATGTAGCAGGCGAGTCTGCCGTTTCGGCTACCACAATAGTGTATTCCATCGCCCCCCGTTCTTGGAAAGTAGTCACTACATGAGCCACATATGATTTTTGAGATCTTTGTACTTGCTTGAAGCCTACCTTCAGTAGTGAGTTTAGTTCATTGAATGCCTCAATATAAAGGATTGTTAGAAGTTGGTACCTTCACAATTGTCGATTCATTTTATAACCTTATAGTGAATGTCCTAGTTGAGCATATCTTATTTAGTCAGTTGTGTAAATGCATGAAGGTTTGGTTGAAATAAAGTAAGACGTTAAGAATTAGCCTATTAGCATGAATTACCTGTAAAAAAAAGATACAGACATATTATACCATGTATTCAGTCAATAGTAGGCAATAAGTTGTTGCTTCATTTCTCTTATTTGTGTGGTTTACTAGTTGACACGTTCTTTTGTTAACAAAATGTCTTATTGAGTTTGATTTGTGTTCCAGATGGTAGAATTTTCTCTTGATAGTGAGCCATTGACTGATGACGAAGGAAATGAGGATGAGATGGAAAGAGATTGTGCCGTTACAGAGTCTGAGGGTCAGAATGGTGCACATCAAGGAAATAAGGAACCCTTGCCACCTGTTGTGGGGATGGAATTTGAGTCTTATGATGATGCTTATAAGTTTTATAATTCCTATGCTAAGGAATTGGGTTTTGGCATTAGAGTAAGACATTCATGGTTTAGAAAAAAGAGTAAAGAAAAGTACCACGTGGTACTTTGTTGTAGTAGTGAGGGCTTTAAAAGAAAAAGAGAAGCATATCGTTTACGACCAGAAACAAGAACCGGTTGTCCAGCAATGATGAGGATTAGGTTAATGGAATCTAAAAGATGGAAAGTCACAGAGGCTAGGCTTGAACACAACCATTTACGATTCTTTAAATCACATAAGATCATGGGTATTGGAACCAAAAGAAAATTGCAGTTAGATTGTGATGCAGGAGCACGAACAAATAAGTTGTACCAAACGCTTGTTACGAATGCAGGAGGTTATGAAAACTTAACCTTTGTGGGAAGTGATGTTGTGAATTATGTTTATCAGTATAAGCGATTGAAGCTTAAAGAAGGAGATGCACAGGCCACTTATAATTTTTTTTGTCGCATGCAGTTGAAGAGTCCGAACTTCTTTTACTTGACGGATCTCAATGATGAAGGGCGTTTAGGGAATGTGTTCTGGGCTGATGGCAGGTCTAGGGCTGCATATGGTTACTTTGGCGATGTAGTTGCTTTTGACACTACATACGTGAACAAATATGACTTGCCATTTGTTCCATTTGTTGGAGTTAATCACCATGGGCAATCTGTGTTGCTGGGTTGTGGATTGCTTGCTGATGAGACAACCGAGTCGTTTCTTTGGTTGTTCAAGGCATGGCTTACATGTATGTTAGGACGCCCTCCATCTGTCATAATCACTGACCATTGCAAGGCCATGCAAAAAGCAATTGCTGAGGTATTCCCTAGAGCCCATCATTGTCTTTGTGTGTGGCACATCATGCAAAAATTTCCAGAGCAATTGAAAGGATTACGTGACTACGAAGCAGTTAAAAGGGCATTAAATAAAGCAGTTTATGACTCTTTGAGAGTGGATGAATTTGAAACAGCATGGGAGGATATGATTCAACGTTATGGACTTAGGGATCATGAATGGCTTCAGACATTGTATGATGATCGACAACGATGGGTTCCCGTTTTCTTAAAGGACATATGTTTTGCAGGAATGTTTGCTACCCAACAGGGGGAGAGCATGGATGCGTTTTTTGATGGTTATGTGCATAATCAGACTTCTTTGAAGCAGTTTTTCAGTCAGTACGAATTAGTTCTACAAAAGAAGCATCAGCAAGAAGCTAGGGCAGATTATGAGTCAAGAAATTCAGACGTGGTGTTGAAAACAAAATGCTGTTTTGAATTACAGCTCTCCAAAGTGTACACAAAAGATATATTTATGAAGTTCCAATATGAGGTGGAGGAAATGTATTCGTGTTTTAACACAACACAAGTAAATGTTGACGGGCCAATCATAACATACAAAGTCAAAGAACGTGTTGGGGCTGAGGGAAATTATAGGGAGATTAGGGACTTTGAAGTTTTTTACAATACCGCTAAAGTTGAAGTTCATTGCATTTGCGGTTGGTTTAACTTTAAAGGTTGTTTATGTAGACACGCACTGAGCGTCCTTAACCATAATGGCGTGGAGGAGATCCCATCTCAGTACATTCTGTCACGTTGGAGAAAGGATTTTAAGCGCAGTTATGTTCCGGATCATGGCTCCAATTATGTTAATGTTAATAACTCTGTACAACGTTATGATCATTTATGCAAACGTGCCTTCCAAGTTGTGGAGGAGGGGATGATATCTCATGAACATTACAAGGTTGCTTTGCAAGCATTTGAGGAGTCGTTGAATAAGGTTCGTCTTGTAGAGGACATTGAAGCGAATAAGATCACTTCAATAACACAACCAAGTCTAACTGAAAATTTCATGGTGCAAGATTCTTCACAAGTAGAACAGGTAGGTCACGCAAAGCAAAATTCATTGCGATCTTTCATAGAAAAAATCTGTAGAACCACTCGAAAAAAGGTATGCTATTGACTTAACAACGGAGTATCTATCAATATTCATTCATTTATATAGATTTGGCATTAGGTTCCATTTTATGCCCAATTTGAATAGAAGTTTTGGACGTATACTTAACTATTACTATTCTTGTTCTGTATGTGTTGTAGATTATTGATCAAAAAAGGAAAAGAAAAGATGCTCAAGGAGAAGAAGAGGTTGTCACCCAACGCTTACGGCCCATTGCCCCAAGGCCCCCAACAGCACCAAATCTTGGCAACCTGGTTAGCAGGCAACCGTTTAGCAGTTTTGTACGTGTGGTCTTGCCTTAAATTTCTTAAAACTGCATTGTCTAATTTTTAGTAGTTCATAAAAATTGTTACAAGAACCAGCTGATCAACTAAATTGACAAATCGGCTCCACACAATTAAGCATGTGAATGGATTTCCAATACATGGTTTCAAACTTTATCCCAACCAGTTGCTTTTCTAAATGAATTGAGATTTTTTTTCTAATTTTTTTGAACATGTTATTTTTTGTTCTAGGGACAGTACAACTCAGAGCCAATGATACAGAAGAAGTCACGAATAGGAGCTTTCCAGTCACTAATGGTTTGGAAATTTGTCATCTTAGTTCTATGTAGACATGTATTCAGTAGAATTGTGGTTGCATTAATGTATTTTTTTAATACTGGAATATGACCCGCGTAACAGGGACAATTTTCACCTACCCAACCGAGTCTCCATAGCCAGGTTGGCTTTGAATCCCTGCAAGGTGGGTTGTATGTTTATTATGCCACATTTTTTGCTAGGTACAAAGTATTTTGATTATATATTTTACTCAAAGCTGATGATGTTTGCTTGATTGATCCATCTCAGGATCTTCAGTGTCTTCCTCCACATCACGTGTTAGGATTGCAAGCACATCCGAACAACAATTGCATAAGCATCCCTCGACATAGTTGCTCCGATGAGGTCAGTTCATTACTAGAAGTCTAGAACAATGTCAGTTGTTGAACCAGTCTCCGTTTACTTTGCATGTAGTTTGTTGTTTCAACATAATTGATTTACAAAGTGAAGGACCTTGAGGGAAACATCCTGGAGACAATCCCATTGCCTACTGAAGGACCTTGATGCTTTAGCACATCCAAGGTTATTTGGGGTAGACCCAATAGGGGATACAATAAAGGAGAGTTGTTTGAGATGGTTTGGTCATGTTTAGCGAAGGCTAGTGACAGCATCACCGATAAGGAGCCCCTTTGGTGCAAGTGGAAGGCTCTCAAGGGCACGGGGAAGGCCAAAAAGGGTGTGGATTAAGGTTGTAAGAGTAGACTTGAAGATATAGTTTTAGATAGGATCAAGTGGCGGAATAAAGGAGAGTTGTTTGAGATGGTTTGGTCGTGTTTAGCAAAGGCCAGTGGGAACATCCGAGAAGGACACCCTTTGGTGCATGTTGAAGGCTCTCAAAGGGCAAGGGGAAGGCTGAAAAGGATGTGGATTAAGGTTGTAAGAGGAGACTTGAAGACACACGTAATCTCACCAAGAAGAATCAAGAACTAGTGGGTTTTGGGTAGACATGATGCACAGTCATGCAGTGGAGGGAACTGGCCACAATTGCCTCTTGTATAAATAGGTTGTCATTGTTTAATTAGTTATTCACATCCATCTGGGGCCATCAATGTGAAGTCGGAATTGGATTGGTTTTAAGACCTGGTTTGAGGAAATTTTTGGGGTTGAGCATCAAAATGCTGTGATAAGTAGTGCTGGCATTGTAATTACAAAAAAAAAAAAAAGTAGTGCTGGCATTGACATGTTTGACATCTATGTATTGAAAAGGGGAAAATTCCTAGCTATGTACACAGTCGAGAAGGCATATACAGAACCCTCAAGAGGATGCCCTGTCTCTAGTGAAGAAGCTATTGGAAACTCCCAAAGGGGTGCCTGATCTCAAATAGATACAATATTATCTTCTAAGTAAGATCACACTGATCAAACCACCCCCAATTTGTATAAAACCAGTGTAAGAGATTCCTTTGAATTTCTTGAGAATCGAGCTCTAGAAATACAACTTCCATACAATTTTCTTTTGTAAATCTTCGGCATCGGATTTTTTTGTTCCTTTCTTTCCGTAAACATAGAACAATAAAATCTGTCCAGTTCATATTTGGCCCAGAATAATATTTTCCATCGGCATATGCTAAGCTTAATATTACGTATGGTTTAGGTTGTCTATCATGTTATCAGAAAGCTTGTTGATTTTGCAGCATGTACTGGGCTTTGGGGAGAGATCTGGCTATGCTTTTATACTTCAGTAGGTATATGCTCATCTTTGCCCCTTTTGGTCTCTGTTTTGTCTAAAATGGTACTTGCATTGTTAGAGGGTGATTCGTCGAAACATTGTCCTCACTGTAATAAATGGTGACTGATGCAGGAAATATGGAGACCGTCCAAGAGCTTAGCATTTGCATGATCGTTACACCTGTAGATAAATTGAATTGGTTGCGGCTTGAATGGTCATGGAAGTCTTTGTAACATACTGTCCACTTGGCAGTTCCTTCGATTTATTTGTACAGAATCAGTGCTTTTTCTTTTTTAGTTCACAGTAAATGAAAAAAAAGAAAAAAGAAAAGAAAACGGCAGCAGTGCAATTCAATGTTTAGACAGATGACAGTGCTAACTTCACCATGTACGACAATTCTCCAGCTGATATGGGCTTGTTCAGCTTGCAGGATGGGAGCATCGAGCCATACTTTCCAAATGATTTCGAAACTGACCCATCAGAATCCAATCCCGTTCCTTATACATTGGCTTCCAAGCATACTATCATCTGTTCATGTTGATTTTCTATTGTAGCCAGCTCACAGAGGGGACATGTTGAAGTCTGGTTTCCCAACGTGATGGTTCTGTCATAATACTCCAAACCCAGAAGGAAGGGATTTGGTTACTGTCTTGGAAGGAGTAAATGTAGGAGCTATCAAAGGTTCTCTTTACTAGTTTGATCTCCTCTGGAAATCCATACTTGACCTTGTATTGTTCCATGACGCATGTACACTGCTACAAGATGGAGTATTCCCTTGCTCAATTGAAGGGATTGCCTCAATGGACAGTCATGATTCCCCATTTTACATGTCAATTGATTTATGAAATTATTGACCGTGCAATTGATAGAGCACCTCTCAGATGGACAATATCAGGAATTCACACCAATTTGGTGATCTGAGTGAATGCAGTTGGTCACTGTAAACCGGTCAGTCACAAGATTCACAACCACTAGCTGTGCTTGCTGCTATCTGGCTCTATTTATTCATGTACTCCAAACACGGGGAAGGGGGGACAGACTCAATCTTGAAGAGAGACTTTCTAAAAAATCTACTATCTGATTGCTTGACCTACTTCAATGACGTGCCAAAGGCTTTGCTCCTGATGGCAAGGAACCGCCTTTTTCTGGCCGGGGTGGCTCCGCTGCTGGGGCGGGTGATCCCAAGCAATGACAGGGATTGAATTCTCGGGTGGTGGATTCATAATCCAGCTACGCTGGCCCATAACCTTGCACAGGTTTCTGTCTCATTTACTTAATAAAGGGAACCAAATTTTGCTTGAAAAGGGATTCATTCTATGCAGGAGCCAGGAGAGTATGAAGGTGTATAAGAAGGCTTCCCCGAATCTGACGAGTTGCACACCATTAGTGGTAGTTACAAAAAAAAAAAAAAAAAAAAAAAAAATAATAATAATAATAAATTGGTTGCATAGTCCAAAATTCTTTGATTGGATGATCTCAAGTAAGGAATGGGTGCACGAGGGCCGTAATTGGGCCTAAGGTGGAGGCCTGAGGTATGTGCCAATCGTGGACTTGGTTGTGCATGAGTTAAAAAAAACAGGAAGAAGAAGAAGAAGCTTAAAAGCCTACAAATATATGGATGGTAACCGAAAAGGGGGCCTTATTTGTATGTTGAGCTGTGGGGTGCATAAAAACAAGCCAAAGGGCACACTATTTCGGACCCACTGATCCATGAATATGGCGATCTACAAATCAACAATCAGCCTAATTAGTGATATGTAGCCACTGGATTCGAGCTTTTTCCGTGGGGTGATTTCTAGCCGTTAGAATTGAGCTTTTTTGGGGGGTAATCAGTTCGAATGGCTAGAGATCACCAATCAGACTGATTTTTGGTGTGTAGGTCCATCAAAGGGTTGATCAATAATTCATGGGTCAGCGGGCCGGAAAGAGTGCACGACGATTTAAAGAAAGAATGACTTTTCTCGATCACGCACTGTTCTTTTTCCTTCTGGAGTTCTTAGTTCAGTCGGCGACTGCTTCTTTCTCACCCTCTGTGGGGGCTCCGTCTTCGTTTTCGTGAGCCCGACCCAATTCGATTTCCGCGGAATCTTAAATCTTCTCTGCTGTTGTCCATGGAGAATCCACGAAGTTAGTTCACTGAAATAAATCTCGTCGAAACTTCAAAGTTTCCGAAACCCTAACCCCAACCAAAAAAGCTTCTGTTCTATCTTTTGATTTTAATGTCGTATTATCGAGGGCGTGATTTCTTGTTCTGTGACCTGTGTGGCACTTTGCTTTCTATGAATTCGCTTGAGTATGCAAAGTATGCGGAATGCCCTTTATGCGGATTCAAGCGGGACGTGAAAGGTAAATTCTTTCCATTAGTATCCACGTTTAGTGCGTTTTCAGATCTCAAAATCTCAAATGGAGTTCTGTGGAGTTTGTTTGAAGGTTTTACTGTTTTGTGATATCTTCTATTTATTTAGAATTGATTTTTGGTCTCTGTCTGTTTAGGTTACTTGAATAAACACTGAAAATCTGGATGAGTGTTCTGAACTCTGATATTAAAGAAAATAAAAGAATTGTGAAAGTGGCTTTGCTTGATTCTAACATAATCTTCACTTGCAAACTGGGGTTGAACCCGTCACCTCATTGTTGCGTTGCTGCGGTGCAATGCATCGACCAATGGAATTACGGGCTTGAGCCCTGGTTGTCAGAGTTCTATCTTAATTTGCATATATATTATGTAGTTTGATACAATTCTTTCCTCAAGGATGCCAACTAAAGCTGTTCTTTGTTTTGACTTTCCCTACAGAAGCTGTAATAGTCATTAATCACCATCTTTTTATACTTTGTTTACTAGTTTAAACTTTGATTTGCTTATCTTTGCACAGAATTGTGATTTCACTGTGCATCTCTTTCTCTCTCTGTTTTCTATTTTATTTTATTTTATTTTCGGGTGGTTGGATTGAACCTATGAACCGAGTCCAGTTATGCTCACGGACAGCTCGTGAACGTCATGGCACACTTTTAGAGACCACTGACCATATGGATGTTTGCGCCATCCCTAGGTGGAACTACAGACCAAAAAGTAGCCCCGATTAATGATTCCTAGGCGATTAATCTGAGTAGTCCAAATAATGGTTGAATCCCACAGTTGAAAATCAACCATGAAAAAGACCATGATAAAATGGTTAGAACCCACTATTCAGGCTGATTTTAAGTCTGTAGATCCACCTAGGGATGGGCCAACCATCCATACAGTTAGCGGTCTCTAAGAGTGTGCCACGTGGCTTGTATGGACGTTAGTGAGCAAAGACTTCCGTGAGTAAAACTGGACTCCTTTGAACCCATGTCTGTTGTACCTTATACTCAAATGTTGTCAGTGTTTACTGGATCATTTGTTTTTACTTGAGGAAAATAATCTTTTGCTTTTGTTTCAATGTATGCGGATCATTTACTTTGTTCCCAACCATGAATTTCAAATGCTGTTGCAGTTTTATCATAATGACATTCCAACATGGCCTTTTCATCTGTTATCTTGTTTTTGTACATTTTTAAATGAATAGCTGCTTTTTTCAGAGGTTGCGGGAAGAGAAACTTGCTACACTGTCACTGCTGAGGTATTCTTTCAACTAATTTTCTTTTCTTAACACCTCATGCTTTCGACTAATTCTTTTTATTGCACTTGACGCTTGTCAATGAGTTGCCATGTCTCACATGGTAACACACTATGTTGAAAAGTTGATATATATATAAATATGTATAGGTGTATCAGAATGAGATCTGCAAATATTGATGTGGGAAATAAAACAGTATATATATACTGTGAATCTTCTGTATTTTCTAGTTCCTTATTTTTTTTATATGATATGATGTTGTAAAACATATGACTAGAAAAGAAATGTGTTTGGGAGCGCTCAGGAAATTAGGGTTTTAGGGTTTGTTTCTGTTGTGTCGTCTTTCTTCCATCGAAGATTTTCTAGGGTTTCTTCAATTCTTTCTAGAATGTTTACATTCTTAGAAAAGAGAGTCAGCTAGGGTTGCCTCAAGTCTTTGCATTACTGGATCAAATATTTTTCTATGGTTTAACCACTTTTACATTTTCGGATCGATATTGGATCTGAATCTTTCAGATCTTAGTAATTAGTTCCTGAAGAGGAGAGAAGTCCGTGGTTCGTTCTCTCTCTTTTTTTGTAATTTTTTTTGAAATTTTCTATTATTACTGGTGGTTTGATGCAAGCTTCTTAATCTGGTCAACGGGATTAATTTATTCCTGATCGTCTCGTTCCCTTGAAGCAATACAAATCTCAACTGTTCCTTCAATATTCTTCTGTGGTGAAAAAACCTCTTGCATTGCTGTTTTGGATGGTTGAGAAAAGTTATCTATAAAAAATGCTCTTTTTTATTGAATTTTTAGGCTTCATTATCTGGTCATTGTGGATATCTCAATTCCCTTTGACTCGTTCCCTTGAAGCGATACCAATGCGTTGTTCTTTCTATCTTTCTCTCCTTAGCTTTTTTTGTCGCTTTGGAGAACAGTAGAGCAAATACATTTCTTCTTCTTCTTCTTCGATCTATATTATATTTACCGATAAAAAAAAAAGAAATGTGTTTGGGAAAGTAACTTTCTTGTTGATTGAACATCCTAAGCCTTGTTTGTTGCTATTGTAGCACATATATGCGGCCATTAGCATAGGTTTCGGACATATCTTATGCATCAGTATAACTCTAGATAGAGGTCATTTTAGGAAAGGTTTGACTATTACTTCAGTTCAACATGCAGAGATTGTGATCCCACCAGATGTAGGAGTTTTAATAACCTTGGCATGTAGAAGACCTCTTCCCGAGGATATAGGAGGCATGCTCAAGGAAGACAGTTTCTATATTAAAATGAGAGTACACTCTGTAAAGAGATTGAAAGGGGCTCGTTCAATTGGTTCATTAATGGATTAGAATCATTATGTGAATGTTATGATGAAGAGCTTTTTGCTGATCACCAGACGGAATATTGCCTATGATGTGAACCTTATTAAACAGTTAGTCAATTACTAAATTTGGCCTTAGCAGTGCATTCAATAATGGAGACACGTCTCATACTCCTGGTACCACTGTGCTTCTAATAGTATCTAGTCCTTAGTTCTTTATCATACAAATGGTTCACAGACCCATGTGGAAGATCTCTTGACCCCCCCCTGCATATGTTGGTAGTCTGGGCTGTTCAAGAAAATTCCATTATGGTGGATGGTTAAGATAGTCCAGTTGTGCTGAGTTTTGTGCTGAGTTTTGGTGCGGGAAATCTTGTAAATAGGTCCTCTTGATTTGAGGATCTGGATTGATACGAATGTGGACCACATGTGCATTATAGATTGTACTGTCATGAGTATAATGTACCAGGACTATCCCAGGTGTGCTGTTCTACAATCCTTGTGTGAGCACTTGGGATATCTCTTCATATGGAGATGCTAGGGCTGGATTCCTTACACATGGTATTCTACATCTATGCGTCACATCTTGGATAACACTATGGCCTAACAAAGAAAAGAAGCAATTATGTAGGCAGGATTGAACTTGAGCAGACTACTATACATTGGCACGTGTATATATATATATACACGTCACATCTTGGATAACACTATGGCCTAACAAAGAAAAGAAGCAATTATGCAGGATTGAACTTGAATAGACTACTATACATTGGCACGTGTTGCGTGGGATAGATACGGCTGAAGACCCTATCAAGCTAGACTTATTATAAAGCTTCATTTTAATAATTGATAGTCATTCATATCTCTTCCAGTCTACTCTTTGCTCAAAGTGAAAGCAGGGTGCACATTGAGTTGACTATCATTTCATTTGGTAGAATGTAGCGTCCAAGGAGATATGCATTCCATTGATCAGTTTGTAAGGTCAGCTTGTAGATTTCTTCACTGAAGCTGCTTTATCAGTATGATATCTCTCCCTCCCTGTCTGTTTGCACCTCTTTTGAGGATAGAAAAAGGAGAGATAGTGAAGGTGTTCAATCCCCATCCAAGTGTGAAGAAGACACACTTTATGTTAAGGGGGTCTAGCGTCTAGGCAATTACACAGTTCTCTTGAAGAACCTAGATGTGAATCTTTTTCAACATTACTTTTGATATGTAGCTGCTGTATCAAAATATTACGTTTTCAAGTATCATATGTGGGCATATACATATGTGTACTTGGAAGTGATTTTCAAGCTAGTGGGAACATATATCTCTCTCTCTCTCTCTCTCTCTCTCTCTCTCTCCCTCCCTCCCTCCCTCCCTCCCTCCCTCCCTCCTCTCTCTCTCTCTCTCTCTCTCTCTCTCTCTCTCTCTCTCTCTCTCTCTCTCTCTCTCATGGTGTGATTGTGTGAAGATAACGCACTTTATGTTAAGGGAGTCTAGGCAACGACACAGTTCTCTAAAAGAACCTAGATGTCAACCTTTTTCTACTACTTTGGATATGTAGCTGCTGTAACTAAATATTACGTTTTCTAGTATCTGATGAGGGCATCTATATATTAGCACTAGGAAGTGATGTAATATATTTTCAAGTTAGTGGGAACAGTTCTTGACATGAGAGCCCAACTTTGCTTCTTCTTTTTGCTAGGATATTAGAAGGGAGCTGCACATTGAACCATTTGTGGAATTGGATGGAATTACAGCTGACGAGGGAGAGGTGCAAAGAGCACTGGTAAGTGAAAGTAACTCTGTTGAGTGACAGGAATGATGTCAGTGGTGATTGTTTTATTATTGTGTTGTCTGGGACAGGTAAGCGAAGCATGTCCGCAGTGCCGTCACCCTCAGCTTGAATATTACACCAAGCAGGTAATGCACCCATCACATTCTCTTCACCATCTTATCAACTCCATTATTTTTAATGTGCATAATCTCTGTGTTGTTGACTCTTCATCATCTAATCCTAACCTTTCTCTTCTCTGCATGAATTTATCACAGTTGCGATCAGCAGATGAAGGGCAGACAGTTTTCTACGAGTGCCCCAAATGTAGACATAAGTTCTCAGTCAATACATGAGTTTTCATCAGGGTTTTATTTAACACAAGATTTCATAGTTTTGGAAGCCTAGCGCCAATTACTATACTGGCTGATGGGAAGATACTAGAATTCTTTCACATCGGCGAAATCTTAAAGAGAAAAAGGAAGAATTTTTTTTTTTTTTTTTGCGGTGTCTGATAACCAGTGATTGAGAAGGTGTTGCATTATTGGTGTCTACATTCTATATTTTGGCAGGTTTGCAGAATGTCTTGGCTGATATTTGTATGGTTTTTAGGGTTGTTTATGGTAACATGCCATTAAGTTTTCTCAAACTTGCTACTTTCCCCTTGGAAACAACACGACTTAGGAGGAAATGGTGGATTTAATTCATGTTCTTTGCAAGTTTGAATTGGGAAGGTGTTAGATCCACTTATTTCAGTGTTTGAGCTGAACAACAGTGAGTCGGTGTTGTGTCGGTGTCGGCGTTGTTGGGTGGTGTTTGCATACCAGTACTTATGGGTCCCCATGCTGCTCAGAGATTTCATCGGTCCTGGTGCTTGATCCGTGTCACACTTCGTCAACTATTGTGCGAGAAAAAAAAATCTGCTATTTAGGGATCTTGTTGACACGAATCCCCAACATCTGAACTACCCTTACTTTAACCTGGGTCAACGAATTGGATTAGAATTTAACCTGTGTTATAAAAGACACTGGTTAAGGTGGAGGTTGTTGGGGGCATGTGAATGCAAAGTTTTGAAATTTTTCAGAATTCAAATTTGAGATGAGAGCCTAATGGAATGTTATTGCCTTGACCCTGTTATAACGAAAATATCATCTGTTATTTTTTTTATATGATTGTTATTTTCTGTTATTTAAAATTCATATATGTTCTCACAAATAACAGTTGTTACATCTGTTATAATGGCCGTTAGTGGGAATGCAATAAAAGCCGTATTTTTTTTTCAATTTTTTTCAGTTATTTTCTTTGTATTCTGTTATTTTTCCATTTTTGTCCGTTAAAAATTAAAATATAAAGACGTTATAAAAGGTGTTATAATGGAAATAACCGTAATGCCCCAGATCCGTTGTAACGTTCCATCTAATACCTTGGTCCAAAGTCCCGACCTGATGATGAGTTCAACGTTTTTGATCCTGGCATTTTTTATCCGGGCGTCTGGGCCACATCTAAAAATGCCACATGACTTGTTCTTAGAGATCAATGACGGATGGACATTTGAACCATCAGTACTAGTCTACTAGATGGACCTATAGACCAAAAGTCAGCCTGATGGATGGTTTCTAATTAATGGATTTGAGTCTTTTTTTAATCGGTTGATTTGAACATTCTTTTGGTGTACTCAGACAAATGCCTAGAAAGTTCCAATCAGGCTGATTTTAGTGATTTTGGTGATTAAGTTGCGTTTGGCAAACGACTTAATTTCAGCACTTATCAACAAATTCAAGGAAAAAAAGACAAAAGTAAAAAGTGATCCAGCCTTCACTTTTTGCGGTAAGTGAATGAATCTTTAAAAAAGATTCTTTAATTCTTTTCTAATACTAACAATGTCCTTTTTTCAAACCTTTCTCTTTTAAAAACTTACGAAAGTATCCTAATAAACATTTCAAAATACCCACAATGCCCTTGACTTAATTTTAAGACTTAAGACCTTAGCCAAACAACCTAATTCAGACATAAGTCATTAAGCTATCAGATCTTAAGCACTTTAAGCTTTTAAATCTGATAACTTAATTTACCAAACGTCACCTTAGACTTATTTCCCAAACTGTAAAATAGTAAGTGCGGATACCATATATAATCACTCCATCTTAGCCAAACATCTCAACACATATCCTGAGGTCCAGTATGATTAGGACTGTATTGTTTATTTATTAGACTTTCTACTGATTGGGGAAGCATTGTAACACAGCAAGTATAGTGGATTGCCTTCAGCAATGAGGCCGATTCTGATTACGACAAACATCGTTAACCGTCGTCTCTCTCCTTGTCTCTTTTACTTTATTTTATTATTATTTTCTTGTATTTTTGTTTGATTATTATGTGCTTACGGCTATTCATTTGTGGTGCGTGAATCCACGGTATACTCGGATTTACCAACCACAGTAAAAACAAAAAAGAACTTATTTTGTTACTCCATTAAATATGGTGGACCTACACACCAAAACTCAGATTTATAAGTGATTTCTAGCCATTTTGGATCTGAGAATCCAAAAAAACCTTGAATCCAACCGCTAGAAATCACCCCACGGAAAAGGCTTGATTTAATTAACTAAATAAATCACAAATCTAGCTGATTTTTGGTGTGGATCCATCAAATATAAGAAAAATATTTCCTTTTATATTTTTTTCATCTTTGGCAGTCATGATCGGGGTCGTATAATTGGTGGGTCCAGCTCTTGATGTGTATGGTCTAAATGGGAAAACTTGATGCTCTATCGCTGTACATCCTCAAATGAGACCGACCTTTAAGACGCATGCAGTCCAAAAGAGGCCCACCAATTTAATTATGGGTCGGGCTCTAGTTACCGCCCTAAAATGACAGGCTCCGGTTACAGGACACAATATGAGACACGACGCACATTATTAGAGGACTCCGACCGAATGGATGTTTGGCCAATCCCAAGTGGACCCACAAACCAAAAATCAGCCTGATTAGTGATTTCTGGACCTTGGATCTTTGTACCTCAAGTACTGCTCAAATTCCCACAGTTGAGATTAACCCATGAAAATAAGTCAATCCAACGCCTACAAATCACTAATCAGGCTGATTTTTGGGTTGTAGGTCCACTTAGGGACTGGACAAACATCCATACGGTCAGAGCCCTCTAAGAGTGTTCCACTTGGCTAATATTGTGTCCTGTAACAGGAGCCTGTCATTTTAGGGCTGTAACTTGAGCTGAGCCTTTAATTATATATAGCTGCATTATAAGGAGTAAACCTTCGATGACACCTGCAGTCAACGACGACGCCGCTGATTGCAGCCAATATGAGCCACCTGGCACATTCTTAAGAGGAGCCAATCACTAGGTGGACCTACAAAACAAAAATCATCATGATTAGTGATTTAAAACTTTTGACTCTTTGACCAAATAATGCTCAAATTCCTACAGGTAACATCAACCTTGAAAATAACTTCAATCCACCGTTTAGAAATCACTTATCATGTTTATTTTTGGTTTGTAGGTCCACCTAGTGATTGGCCAAAAGTCCATACGGCTAGTGTCCTCTTAAGAATGTGCCACGTGGCTCATATTGGCTGCAGTCAGCGACACCTACAAAAGGTTTACTAAGCTACTTCCTCCATATCATTGGGCTTCATTATAGTCTATACTTAGTGGAAGGGACTTGAGTTGCACGTGCATGATTTCTTCGAAGAATCGGTAAAAAACAGGAAAGATGCGAGTAAAACTTCGGTCACAGGTCACCACGCACAATACGAGCCAGGTGGCACACTATTAGAGGGCGCTGACCGTATGGATGTTTGGCCAATCCCTAGGTGGACCAACAAACCAAAAATATACCTAATCAATGATTTCTAAGCGTTGGATTGAAGTTATTTTTATGGGTTGATTTTAACAGTAGGGATTTGAGCATTATTTAGCGTTATTTCAGTATAAAGGTCCAAAGGTTTTAAATCACTAATTAGACTCTTTTTTGGTTTGCAGGCCCACAGAGGGACTGGCCAAACATCCATAAGGTCAGCGCCCTCTGATAGTGTACCACGTGGCTCGTATTGGGCGTGGTGACTGTGATCGAAGTTTTACTCGGAAAGATGCATTTCTTTTTGGGTCGGGATCGGGGGACACACTTACCAGTTACCACCCGACTTTTCACCTCAACGGCCCAAACCTCGATTTTCAAAAATCGGACGGCTATTTCAACTTTATACTTAACGATTTTGGACGAGCCAAGCCGGTTAGAGCCGACTAAAGCCGATAAGATAAAACAAACCGTCGTTTGGAAAAGATGGGTGAGACTGAGAACTGAGAAGCATTAAATACGCGATCCATGTGTCGTCTTATTAGACTTCCTCTCTGAAGTCTATCACACGAAATTGTAAATCACACAATCACAAGCCAATGATTTCTCGGCACGTACACAAGTGCTTTGCAACGTACCCATTGCTTTTGCTTTTTAGGTCTACGTACGTGCCGAGAACTCATTGGCTGTGTTTGTGTGATTTGCAATCCGATTGTGACAGAAGTTTTACTCTCCTCTCTGTAGTTCGTTCTCTCTTGCGAAATAGAGATCTTTCTCAAATCTTCTCTCCTCTTAGAAGAAGAGAGATGTCTCTCAAATCCTCCCCTGTAGCACGCCCTTTCCCATTCTCTCTTCCTTTGAGCTAGGTCTGCAGCTCTCTTTTTTCTTTCTACGAAGGACCATCGCCCACCGTCGAAGGACCGCCCGAGGGTTTGGCTATTTCGACGTTCCGGCATCTTCTATCACAGGTATGACAACTCCCCTCTCTCCCTATCATCTCCTACAACTTTTTTGGTTTGATGATTCTTAGCCGTTTGGGTTCTGCAACTCTTTCTTCCCTTTGAAGCTTGTTTGATGGTTTTTATTGTTTGGTTTTAGTACCGTCAAACCAACAGCTGAATCTCGTGTGTTTACACTTTACAGGGACTTCAATTAGCTTGGAGCAGTGGTTGCGGCCCTCCCTTGAACTTGAAATAGGCTCTATGGAGATCTTCCAAGCTCTAAAAAATACAGTGTCATGGCATCACTCATCTTTGTTGCAAATAATCCTTCAGCTTCTATCCCTCATTTGGACTGTCCAAATTAGACAATGCTATAGAGAATGTAACAAATAGGCTGATCTTTTGGCTCGTGCAGCAGTCTTTTATAATCAGTGTATGCTTTTTTAATCAAACTCCCCATGGGGAGTTAATGTTCCGAATGATGAATTACACCAACTGAATAAACTGAATAAAGTTCTTCTTTTAGAAATCATTAGTTTAAATGAAAGAAAGCTTCAATCATACTTGCGAAGCAGAAGCCCCAGTACAATTGAGACTACTGAAGACAGAAAATCAGTACAATTGAGTAAATATGTAACTCCAATTTGCTTGCCGAAGGCATTCGTCCATAATTATGAGAAAGCTCCAACAAAGAAAATGATAAATAAGGTCATGAGCTATAAATATATCTTTTCATAAGACAAATGAACTGTAACTCAGTAAATGAAATCTAAGCTGTAGCTGTGAGAAATAGCAAAGCTTCCATCGGCTTCATGGACCACCTGGAGTGCCTCCCTTGCTCTATTGATTTCACTAGAAGTGAACTCGACCTGCCAAAATGATTTCAGATGGCAATATTGCATGCCAATGTACACTTCCACGTTCATGTCTGTGTTCAACAACTCGCTTTACTTTTGAATCAGCAACAACATATCAAGAATTAATTAGTGGCCAAAATAATGCTTGCAATATATTTCACAAGAGATCTGTTGATATACTTTCATGGATAGGATAATTGTTTGGGTTGCTCCCAGATCTGTGTCCATTTGCTTGTACTTGACAATGCTAGGAACAGTATGCTGGTATTTAACATGAAGAAGATGGCATATTATCTGCTGGAAGTACATTCAAGCAGAATGACAATGCATTTCCCGGCAATGCTTAAAAACAATCTGCAGATCAACACCTAACAAAACCTCACCTTAGATATTCCATGGATGCCCTCAAATCAAAGAAAACCCTTGATGTTGCAGCTTCGAGGAGGAGAAACCCCAAAAGAGTTGCAGCTTTAAGGAGAATACGAGAAGTTGCAACTTTAACAGATAGGAGAAACCCCAAAAGAGTTGCAGCCTTAAATATAGGAGAAGTTGGAGAGAAGATTTGAAATAAGACTAGTAAAACTTTGATATGGGCCACGTGGCACATTCTTATAGGACTAACAATTTGGATGTTTTGCCAATCCCTAGGTGGACCAACAAACCAAAAATAAGCCCAATTAATGATTTCTAGGCGTTGGATTGGAATTACTTTCATGGGTTGATTTTAATTGTGGATATTTGAGCATTATTAGAGGTGCAAAGATCCAAAGGTTTGAAATCATTAATCAAACTGATATTTGGTTTGTAGGTCCACCTAGAGATTGGAAAAACATCCATACGGTCAGAATCCTCTAAGATAGTGCCACGTGGCTTATATTGCATACTGTCATCAAAGTTTTACTCGAGAAAGACATCTCTTTTGCAGGAGAGAAGGTACTACAGAGAGGAAGTCTAATAAGACGACACGTGGGTAGCTTATTTAATGCTTCTGAGTCTAACCCATCTTTTTCAAACTACCCTTTGTTTTCTCTTGTCGGCTTTAGTCGGCTCTAACTGGCTTGGCTCGTCCATAATGGAAAAGTATAAAGTTGAAATAGCCGTCCGATTTTTGAAAATCGAGGGTTGTGCCGTTGAGGCGAAAAGTCGAGTGATAAGTTCTGTCCCGCGATCCCGACCCTTTTTTTTTGAGTTATAGATATTTTTGACAATTTTTTTTAGTCACACGTGACTGTGACTGATGTGACCCCGTTAAAACGGGTAACAGTTATCACTTATCAGTCCGTTATAAACCGTAAACCGATAGATGTTGCCATTTACTTTAAGGGCCGGGTTCCGTTGACAGGGCTAAAATGACAGGATTATGTACAGAAAACAAATAGGTGCCACATGGCACACTCTTAGAGGACTCTGACCGTATGGATGTTTGGCCAATCCCTAGGTGGACCTATAAACCACAATTCAGCTTGATTAGTGATTTTTAGTCGTTGGATCGTGGTACCTCAAATACTGCTAAAATTCCCACAGTTGAGATCAACCCATGAAATAAGTCCAATCCAACGTCTAGAAATTACTTATCAGAATGACTTTTGGTTTGTAGGTCCACCTAGGGATTGGCCAAACATCCATACGGTCGGAGTCCTCCAAGAGTGTGCCACGTGTCATATATTGTGTCCTGTACAGAATCCTGTCATTTTCGGGCTGTCAATTGAGCCTGACCCCTTACTTTAATTATCTTAATTTTGTTTCATTTCCAGCGAATCGACAAATATATCTCCATCGGACGGTGAACATGGAAGGGGGCGGACAGACAATTCTGATTCTACAGGTCCCATAGGATATCCTCAAATGAGTACATGATCCAAAAGATGGCCCACCAATTTAATTGCAGTTATATAAGCAACAACCTCGGATTTTAGTATCATTTTATTTAATATTTCCTTTTAATTTTCCAGCAAATTGACAAATGTATCATAATCATACGGTGAAAACACAAGGTGGCGAACAGACGATTCAGCCGGTCCCACCTAGAAAATCACCAAGATTGAAAATGATCTAATAATGCCATTCTAACCACCCCATCGTCTACGTAAGAAAGAATTTGAAACCATCAGACGGCCTCAATCGAACAACCATTTGGTCCGTATGATTTTAGCTAACCAAATCAAAGGTCAGGAAAATGGTGGGGCCCATCAAAGGTTACTAACACGTCAAACATTCAAGCTGTTTTTTTGCATTCATAAACAAAGATCAAGCGGAGCTTACAGAAAAAATAAAAAACCAAAGATAAATAAAGCGGATACAGAAACCCAGATATTTGTGCACCTTTATCAAAAAACAAGGTGGTCACAATTTCACAAAAAAAAAAAAAAAAAAAACTCCATCTCCACCAATCAAACGACCCTTCATTTATTATTTACTTACACAGAAAACCCCAACTCCATCAACCTCTCTCGGGAAAATGATTCGAACTCACCGAAGACGCAGAAGACGCCGGAGATTATCCGTCGCACCAGCATCGATCCCACCAGCTTCGACATTGCAGCTGAGTTTCGGTCTCAGAGAAAATTTCGGTAAAGGTAAGCTGCTCGGAGGAGGAGCAAGAGAGAAAATCGAACTAGAAAACTTCTCCGCACCTTCCATGGTAGTAGTAGAAGCAGCAACAGTGGTAGATGAGATTACAGGTTTTAAAACCCTAGAGACTTCCTTCGGAAGATTGCTCGGGTCTGGCCCCATTCGATTTGTCGATGTGATCACCAAATTCTCGGTTGTTGTTTTACTGGTGGTTATAGATCTTGAATCTTTTTTTGAGTCTTGTTTTATTGGACTGGTTGAAGATTTGAGTTTCTTTGGGGTGAGATCTAGATCTCTTGTTTTGTTGTTGCTTTTCTTGTTAGTCGGAGGATAGGAGAGGCCTTTGTTGTTTCGAGGAGGAAGGGAGGAGTAGGGTTTGGGCTTGGGGAATGGGAGAGGAAGGAGAGGTGGTTGTTGTTGTTTATTATTGAAAACCAAAGCTGAGGAAGAAGAAAATGAAGAAGATAGATATGGCGGTGGTCCGAAGAAGAGACCTCCTCCATGGGTGTTTAAAAGGTGGTTTGAAGGAGCGAAGTTCTCTGAAGATCGGGAAATGAACGCATGGATGTTCCTTTTAGGGTTTCTATTTTGTTTGTAGGAGGAGATTGATTGATCTGGAGTCGAATGTAACAGAACAGCCTCCATCTGTGATTGATTTCGTATAAAAATCTGAACTTGAAGCGTTTGACGACCAGAAACCTAGAAAGACCGGAAATTAATTTACACAAGAAACACACAGAAATAAAGGCGACGATCTCAAATATCACGATCAGGAGCCTGGAATTCCTATACAAATCCTTACGGATCTACAGAAAAACTTTAAACAAATTACAAACAGAAGATCAAAAGAAGAACTATTAAAATATTATGCAGCAGATCATAGAGAACGTAGAAAAGAGAGAGAGAGAGAGAGAGAGAGCTTTGAAGAATCCCTTAATGGATCTCTCCTTCAACTATTTCAGAAAAGACGATCTCGAAAAACTCGATCGAATGCTCAAAGCACAGGAAAAAAAAAAAGGCAAAAATCTGATCCTCGATATATGAACAACAATTTAAAGATTGAACCTAAAAACCTGAAAACAAAACCATAAATCCGATCAGAAAATCGAGATTTTATCTCCAATATGAACTCCTCAAATAGAAACCTAATTTCTGAGAAACCCTAGTTACAATGGGTTTGCTTATCGTCTTTTCTGCAACTTCACGGATCTGTCTATCGTGTCGAAAGCTCATTTTATAGTGAAACTCCAACGGCTACTCTACTGTTTTTTTATTGTTATTTTTTTAATATTTTGGCATTTCTTGTAATTTGCCGACAACCGCTACGGTCGGCTACCCCACGAACCCCAAGACCAGACTACTGTAGGGCGGCAACCGCCAATTAAATGTTGATCGTCGGATCCGCACATTAAAGTAACAATTGGAGTGATGTCAGCCGTTGCTTTATAGGGTTTCACGAAGTTTGTCGTCTGAATAGAAAAGGACTCGGTTAATCTTGGCCATACACGTTTAAGGCCGGGTGGGGCCCACACTAAAACAAAGGCAGGGACTTGTGTATTTAAAGTCGTTATGAGTCTTATGACCTCACGTGGAGGGAATGGTAGAAATGGATACAAAAAATAAATATCTATATCTTGCAGCCGGCTCATCATATTATCATGTAGCCCTACAAAACTCCGTACACGTGGCAAATGAATATATATCCCTGAGCAACTAATTTGTATTCAACCCAAGTTAGAAATGTATGATGCGTATTGTTTTGTGTTATGTGCAAGCCAACTGGTGGATCAATGAGTTGGTAGCCACGTGTATGGTGCAGGGTGGAAAGTTAATTACAGTATGATATAGAAAGATGCAGTATATAATAATTCTCAATTGTGTATAAATGTTTTTTCTTTTTTCTTTTTTCTTTTTTCTTTTTTCTTTTTTCTTTTTTCTTTTTTCTTTTTTCTTTTTGTATTTTCTGTGACGATAATGACCTTGACACTTATTGATAATGACTTCAGATGAGTAAAACCTGCATGATCGGTGACGGTCATATAAGTCCTGAACGCCCACAATTAGAGCCATGTGGCACATTTTTATAGGACACTTACCGTATGGATGTTTGGCTAATCCCTAGGTGGACCTATAAAGCAAAAATCAGCCATATTAGTGATTTCAAACCTATCGATCTTGTACCCAAAATAATGCTCAAATTCAAACAGATAAAATCAACCCATGAAAAAAAAAACTTCAATCAAACGCGTAGAAATCACTAATCAGTTTGATTTGTCCTTTGTAAGTCCATCTAAGGATTGGACAAACATCCATACCGTCAGAGTCCTCTAAAAATGTACCACGTGGCTCATATTGTGACGGACAGTCACTGACCGCGAGTCGTGCAATCTCAAAACGCATTCGGATATCCCATCAAACACGCACAGATATCTTTCTTTATCTTCTTTTTTGAGTTTATTATTATTATTATTATTATTTATTGATAGACATGTTCAAAGAATCACCACGCAATATGGGTTTACGCGTAGGATAATCGATTTTGACAAAAAATCGACGGTGATTAACACGTTTTAATTGCTGACTCGACATCGTTCAAACACCAAGATTGTTAAATCTCCGAGGCTTAAACCTACGAAACAATTTTGTTTGCCTACTTATAGGGGTACCGGATCTTTTACGATTGGATCATTATCGGCTGGTGGTCCAACTGTGGTCCACCCATAAACCATTAGCCAAATCCATGCACATGATCTAATTGCAAATTAACCCCATGAAGCTAGGATTACCATTTTATGGTGATAGGCACAAATCGGGGTGATTGGTACCACGAAATGTCACCAATTAGGAACTGCCATCTGTACATACGCAAGGTGGGGCCTGCAGCCAAAAATCAAAACCAAAAAACATATATCTAATCTCAAATTATTTAATTTGAATCAACGACTTTAGTTTTGTAGTTTTGCAGCGCAGGTTGTCATAAGACTCGTAACCCACAAAGACATGATGCTTGACTCTAGACCAGCTTCTCCAATGCCGGCCAAAACATTATTTATATATATATATATCTATGTAACAAAACAGGGATGTTGTCTCCGCACTTATACCCTCTCTTATCTGTTTCAACAAAGAAGGGCCGAGATCTTATCTCCCAAATGATGGTGGATCTTAACCAGTCACACCCAATTTTGAGAAATGCTTTGTAGGGGAGTGCCAAGGGCACGGGACACGTACTATCAACATAACAAGTGACTGTAGTTTTATTGTACCCCATCTTATCCTAAATGGCTTCAATAATGAATGGCTGAGATCCACTATGTTTCATATCGATGGCTGAGATTAACTCCCACCCGATTTTTACAAATACTTTGTCGGAAAGTGCCGCAGGCACGCCCACCTATGCATATAACAAGACAACTCAGTTGTATTGTCTTATCATCCATCTAATGTGGACGGTTAGATAAAGAGTGGTTGAGATCAAATCCATCGATCTAATGTGGACGATTAGATTTCAGCCACTTAATCCGCCTCATTTGACTTCAATTTATTCAAAATTTAAATTTCAACACCGTTATTTTTTGTTATTTCTGTTATTTTCCTATTTCTCCTTCTGTGCGTTACAATCCGTTATAACGGAAAAAATGGTAACGCCCCAGTCCGTTATTTCGGCACCCAATTTTTGCAAACGCTTTTGTCGGAGAGTGCTGTGGGCATGGGCCATTTACTATTCTATATAACAAAACACATTGGTTGTCTCCCTACTTATACTCCTCTTATAAGCATCAACAAAGAAGGGCTGAGATCTAATCCTCCCCAAATGGACGATGGATCTCTGCCACTCACCTGATTTTGGCAAATTCTTTGTCGAGGAGTGCTGATGGCACGGGGCACCCACTAGTCTATATAACAAAACATGGAAGTTGTTTCAACAAAGAAGGGCTGAGATCTTATCCCCCAAATGGATGGTGGATCTCAGCCACTCACACTTGATTTTGGCAAATGCTTTGACGGGGAGTGTCGAGTGCACGGGCCACCCACTATCAATTTAACAAGTGACTGTGATTTTCTTATACCCCTCTTATCTTATATGGCTTCAATAATGAGTGGCTGAGATCCACTATGCTTCATATCGATGGCTGAGATTAACTCCCACTCGATTTTGACAAACACTTTGTCGGAAAGTGCCACGGGCACGGGCCACCCACGCATATAACAAGACAACTCAGTTGTATTCTCTTATCTTATCCATCGATCTAATGTGGACGGTTAGATAAAGAGTAGTTGAGATCAAATCCATCGATCTAATGTGGACGGTTAGATTTCAGCCACTCAATCCGCCTCATTTGACCTCAATTTATTCAAAATTTAAATTTCAACACCGTTATTTATGTTATTTTCTCATTTCCCCCTTTGTGCGTTACAATCCATTATAACGGAAAAACGGTAATGCCCCAGTCCGTTATACTGTTTGAGTGCCGAAGGCACCCAACTTTTGCAAACGCTTTTGTCGGAGAGTGCCGTGGGCATGGGCCATTTACTATTCTATATAACAGAACACATTGGTTGTCTCCCTACTTATACCTCCTATTATAAGCATCAACAAAGAAGGACCAAGATCTAATCCTCCTCAAAAGGACGGTGGATCTCCGTCACTCACCTAATTTTGGCAAATTCTTTGTCGAGGAGTGCCGATGGCACGGGGCACCCACTAGTATATACTATATATATAAACCACCCCAGCTTACCTACCAGTACGAACAACTTGGTAGGGGACCAAGCATTTTTGCTTAAAATAAGAAAATAAATTTCAAGGATTTATAATAGAAACATTTGTTGTCATCCGTTGTAGCGGTCACTTAACGTTACCGTTTTGACCATTATAATGGGTCGCATCCAATGTTCCATATTAGCGTAATAACTTCCAATTAGGTCTCGTAAGACTAAACATATTTCTAGATTCATCCGCATAAATATCTTGTATCAACATCGATATATACGTAACATATGTTCGTTGTCTTCAGCAATTTTTTGTCTGCTAACTACATGTATGTACAGTTGAACATCCCGCTTGCTTCAAATTGTTTAATTCCACAAACTAAACGACTAATGACCCATGGACACGTTTATCGTTTGTCCGATAAAAGAACGAGTGCTAACATGATGTTTTATTTTTAACTAGTGGGTGGCTCCCCGACAAAGCATTTGTCAAAATCGGGGTGTGAGTGGCTGAGATCCACGTATCGTCCAGTTGGGGATAACATCTCGCCCCTTCTTTATTGAAGCCTATAAAAGAGGGAGACGACTGAGCTCCCTTATTATATACTAGTGGGTGGCCCGTGCCCACGACACTCCCCGACAAAATATTTGTCAAAATTGGATGTGAGTGGCTGAGATCCACCTTTCAGTTGGGGTTAAGATCTTGGCCCTTCTTTATTGAAACCTACACGAGGGGGAGAAAATTGAGCTCCCTTAGATGAAATATAAATTTGATAAATTGAAAGCCAAACCCTAACTTGCCAAAAATGAGAAACAAAGGGGCCGTTGTAACAGTATAACAGATTTGGTGTGCTATGTTTTTTCCGTTATATCGGACTGTAACGCAAAGGGGCAAAAAAAAAAAAAAAATAACAAGAAAAATAACAGCACTAAAATTCAAATTTTCAACAAACTTTGTAATGAACTTTTTTCAGAAAATAACAGTCGTTATTTTGTTATAGTGGAAAAAAACGGCCGTTGTAACGAAAAAAACGGCCGTTATTTTCTGAGCGTTAAAATGGTACATAACGGGGAGGTACAAAGCCGTTATAACGGCTGGTATAAACTCTAGGGCAGAGAAGGAAAGAAAGAAAAGGCACCTTGGATGTGGCCCTAAAAATAAGAAAGGATCGCAATGGCTTATAGGTCGTGGTCTTCCACATCATAATCCAACTTCTTTTTCAAGCTCTCATGCCTCTTAAAGTTTTACCTTTATTATGTCCTTTTCTTTTCCCTGCTTTTTTTTTTTTTTTAATTAGATTTATTTATTTCTTTTTCCTTTTTTTTAGAGAATTATATGGTGGTTCCTAAGTCCATTGACGTCGATCATCAAGCATCTCATACAAGACATATGGCCCACCAACTCATTAATCCAGACCGTTACAGTGGGGAACCTCTTGGATGAATCAAACCACTTGCACACTTCAGACAGCCCATGGATGGGCCAATTTGAACAGAAGTTTAACATTTTGTAGTTAATTTTTTGATTATGTTCATAGTATGACGGTCACGGTTCACTGAAGATGATGGACCTTGATTCATCAGATAATACCTCTCTTTGAATTATTTTATCTAAAGTGATTTGGTGTGTGACGTGAGTAGGTAACGTGGAGCACCGACCATTTTGATTAAAGTCCACCTTTCGATATTTTGAAATTGACAAAAATATAAGATGCAATATTTAGGTACGTCAAAATCACATTAAAAATGCCTTTTTTTTTTTTTTAAAGTAAGATTTGCTTGCCATGTAACGAAGAAGTGTTAAAAAAATGGTGGACGCAAAAAGCGTCAAACATCAATAAACTACTGCCACGTGTAACTAGAAATCTGAGACGTTTCGGAACCTTATTGGTGCTGGGACGCTCTAAATATCCAACACCAGGTGACCCTACATTTTTGTGTTATAAATGTATAACAATGTGTTGCCTAGATGTAGAATTATAAAGATTTTAGGTCATAACGAAGGTTTAAAGGAGGCCGTTTTAACGGTTAAACGGACTGGGGGCGTTACCGTTTAAACTGTTTAAACGGATTGAAACGGCCAGGGGCAAAAATGAAAAAAAAAATGAAATTAAACGGATTTTAATGGAAAAAAATGGAGAAGATGGCGCTGAAATTCAAATTTGAAATTTAAAAATAAAAAAAAATAGAATTTAATGGATTTTAACGGAATTAAACGGATTTTAACAGAATTAAATGGATTTAACGGCCATTTTTTTAACAAAATTTTTTAGAATTAAACGGCTGTTTAAACAATTTTAATGGCCGTTTTATTCAAAAACGATAAAACGTGTTTAGACGGAAACAGGCTTGGGGCATTACAGTTTAAACAGCCATTTTTAAAACCATGGTCAAAATAATTAAATTTCGGTATGAGTTTTGGACCCGACCCATCGTCAATACCCGGTGTAGCAAATTGGAAAAATCTATGATACCGTCTTCTGTATCAAATTTTGATGCAGAAGTCCCTCAATTTGCCACGTACTACTCTTCGGGTCCACTTCCTCCATGAAATTCTGGCCCACATATTGGTGATTTCTTGCCGTTGGGTTTGAGCACTTTTACATCATGGGCTTTGAACCAACTCATAGATCTGTTCATGAAGCCCATGATGAAAAAGTTCTCAAATCCTACGGCAAGAAATCACCAATCACGCTGATTTTTGGTGTGTAAGTCTATCCTATTGTGGACCAGCCATTCAAGAGGCAAGTGGGCCCGAACAAGCTTATTACGTTGCAATACGAGGGACTTCTGCATCAAAATTTTTATAAAGATGGCTGCATCAAAGAACAGTCCTAGGAAATTATATCGGGTTCATGCTACCCTTTTGGGTCGGGCTCCAGGGACCGGCCTTTTTTGACCGGTTGAGATCAACCCATGAAAATAAGTCCAATACAACGACTGGAAATCACTAAGCAGGCTGATTTTTGGTTAGTAGGTCCACCTAAGGATTGGCCAAAATCCATACTGTCAGAGTCCTCTAAGAGTGTGCCACATGGCGCATATTGTGTCCTGTAAAAAAAAAAAAGAAAAACTTTGAAAATGGGTCAACAAACATGGAAGAAAAAGAGATTCGGCCTTTCTTTTCTTACAAGTGAACTCAAGCTTTTGAACCAATTAACGTAGGAATTGGATTCCTACATGGAATAAAGGATTGATTACACAAAAAGATAAAACAAATTGGAATGAGGCCAAGTTCTAACCTCTAAGAGTATGCCAAGTGGCTCATCTACTGTTTGTGGGGCTGGTCGAGTTCAAACAGTGATGGACACTGGATCGGATCAGCATACTGAAGGTACTTTTTAATGATTTGCTGTATCTGGTCCATGTACTGTTTGTGGGGCTGGTCGAGTTCAAACAGTGATGGACACTGGATCAAATTACCCTAATCATGGTTTAAAAAATGGCGGTTATAACGGATTCGTACCTCCTCTGTTACGTTATGAACCGTTAAAATGCTGAAAAATAACGGCCGTTATTTCTGTTATATATCCGTTTTCCCCTTTTTCTGTTATTTTTATTTTTTTGAAAATTTGAATTTCAGAGCCATTTTCATTATTTTCCATTTTTACCCGAGTATTACAATTCGTTATAATGAAAAAACGGTAACGCCCCCAGTCCGTTATACCGTTATAACGGCTCCTTTTCAACCTTGGCCCCAATAACCCAATCCAATTTTATTCGACTCGATCCAATCAGATTACCATCGGATATGGGCTAGGTATCATGATTCTACCTTGATCTAATCTGATATTATAATGAAATAAATTATATTAATAAATGTATGTTAATGAATTCTTCTACTATTTATTATTATATTTTAACTTCAGAATTTGTAATTTTTATTTTCTGAAAATCAAATTTAACCATTTTAATAATTTTATTGATCAAGTTGACTCGATGTCAGGTCACCCTGCAGTGCCGTCTCTACCATATGGCCTTTAAGCCCCAGGTGAGAAAAGCCCCTCGGCCCAGGTGAGAGAAGGCCCCAGCCCACATGGATGTTTAGCCCACCCCTTGTTTCATCGTATACAAACCATGGTTTAAAAAACGGCCGATATAATGGATTCGGACCTCCCCCGTTACGTTATGAACCATTAAAATGCTGAAAAAATAAAGGCCGCTATTTTCCTTATAACTGCCGTTATTTTCTGTTATTTTTCCGCTATAACGAAAATAATGACCGTTATTTTCCGGAAATTTTTGTGAAAACAAATGGCTGTTATTTCCGTTTTTTCCCGTTATTTTGAAATTTGAGAAACTTTGAAATTCAAATTTCAGCGCCATTTTTTCAGTTATTTTCCCATTATTTTCTGCCATTGATAACATTATGGTTACCTCTAGCCATAGATGGTGGCCCCACATGCATGGCTCATTTTTGGGGCCCACTAACCTCATGGATGTTTAGCCCACCCATTACTGGATATGTATACGAAACATTAGTCTCATTGATTTTATCTATAGCCATAGATTTTAGCAATTTTTAAGAATTGATTGTAACCGTTGAATTCAAGCATGTTTTTTTTGCTTATTTTTTGAACACTTAATCCAACAGCTAGAAATTATCAACCAAGCTGATTTTTAGTACGCACATCCACCAAGGGGTGGGGTAAACATCCATGCGGTTAGTGGGCCCAAAAAACTGAGCCATGTAGGGCGATGAGAACCCTCTGTATCGACTGCATCGAAAGTCCTCTGCATCTAAATTTTTTCCATAGATTTTAGTACTTTTTGGGATTAAAACGAGCATGTTTTTTGGGTAGTAAATCCAATGGCTATAATTCATAGATCAAGCTGATTTTTAATGTGTTTATCCACCAATAGGTGGGCTGAACATCCACGCAGTCATTAGGGCAAAAAATTATCTATGTGGGGCCGTGAGAGTCCCCTGCATGGACTGCAACGAGACTACGGTAGTCCTCTGTATCTAAACCTAAAAAGGCCTTATATGGAATTTTGGGCCCAACTAATGACTGCCTGGAAGTTCAGCCCACCTTTTGGAAGATAAACACACGAAAAATCAGCTTGATTGATGATTTCTAACCATTGGATTTACTGCCCAAAAAAATGCTTGAATCCAACCGTTAGGATCATGCACTAAAAAGTATTAAAATCTATGGCTCGAGATAATCAATCAAGTTGATTTTTTGTTTGTATATCGAATAAGGGATGGGCTAAAAATCCATGTAGTTAGTGGGACTTGGGCTGGGGGCCTTCTCTCACCAGGGGGCCTTAGGCGACCGCCTTAATTAATGGCCTTACGGTCGCCGAGATCACAAGTGCAAAAAGGTGAGTCCCCTGATCTCGAACCCAGTTACAACAATTGCTTTCTTAGTGGATCTCCACCTCAAATGCGGGGTTGAAGCCGCTTAGCAGCAACTTTAGCTGTGAAACCCTTAAAAGCAAAAATGGGATCGATCCTATAACAACAGTTGGTAACAGACGACGTGATCAGCTGAAGACCGTTACAAAACCGTTATCAACAATACATAACGGTATAATGGCCGTTAGTAAACCATGCTTTTAAGGCTGGAGTACGTGGTTTACAATATTATGTAATCAACAGTCCATTCAATTGCTTTCCGTATCGCTTTCACTACTAGTGGGGAGCTGAATTGCTTTCCGTATCGCTTACACTACTGGTAGGGAGCTGATAATGGCTCGAGGTTGCTTTCAGTTGAAAGCAAACTTCGAGATGCATTAATAGACCTTACAGTTCTTCCCGTCCATCTCCGTCTCATGACACTGTTATGTCTTTTTCAACTTGGCCTTTTGTGACAAAACTCCCATGCAGTGTCCCCCCTCCGGAAAAAGATAAGAAAAAGGTGAAATTGTCTTTTTATTATGGTAGGCCCTTGAAAGAGAGAAAGATGTGAAAAAATTACGGAGAGGGACGCGGGATACATCTGTTTGTAGTGACCAAAATGTCCTTATTTATATTCAACGTATATTAGATGTTAGAGGAGTGTTTGGGAAAAGATGTGAAAAAACATGGTGATTGCTAAAGTGATGGCTTATGCTTAAAGGTTTAAGCCTTATTATAACAATAGATACGTAACATATATGGATTCTCTTTTGTTCGAATTATATCTATTCTAGTAGGTGGCCCGTGCCCACGGCACTCTCCGACAAAGCGTTTGCTAAAATCGGGTGTGAGTGGCTTAGATCCACCATCCATTTGGGGTGATAAGATCTCGGCCATCCTTCGTGAAGTCGATAAGAGGGGGGATAAGTGACTTCTCTATTTTGTTATATAGATGTATAGTGGGCGGCCCCTGCCCTCGGCACTCCCCTACAAAGCATTTCCCAAAATCAGGTATGAGTGGTTGAGATCCATAGTCCATTTGGGGGATAAGATCTCGGCCATCCATTGTGAAGCCGATAAGAGAGGTATAAGTGGGGAGACAATTTCCTTGTTAAATTAATTCAACAGTCTAAATTTTATTTTATGCAAGGGTTGATATGGGCCCTTGGATATATGAAGCCTATAAGAGTGGGAGACAACTTCCATGTTTTGTTATGTAGATAATAAGGGAGCACGGTTGTCTCTCCTCTTATAGGCTTCAATAAAGAAGGCCGAGATCTTATTCCCCAACTGGACAATGGATCCCAGCCACTCACACTTGGTTTTGACAAATGTTTTGTTGGGGAGTATTGTGGGCACAGGACACCCACTACTCTATATAATAAAGGAGCTCAGTTGTCTCCCCTCTTATAGGCTTCAATAAAGAAAGGCCAAGATCTTATTCCTCAACTGGACAATGGATCCCAACCACTCACACCCGGTTTTGGCAAAAGTTTTGTTGGGGAGTGTTGTGGGCACGGGACACCCACTAGTCTATATAATAAATAAAGGAGTTCAGTTGTCTCCCCCTCTTATAGGCTTCAATAAAAGAAGAGTTCAGATCTTATCCCTCAATTGGACGGTAGATCTCAACAACTCAAGCCTGATTTTTGCAAACGCTTTGTCGATGAGTGCTATGAGCACGGGCCACCCACTAGTTTATAACATAAATCGCTCATGCTACTTCTCCTCTACACTGATATATATGCAATGAGTCTCCTCCCTCCTAGCTATTAGGAGCCATTTGTTTGGATGGAGAGCATCCCCAGACTGGCGTGAGTCTTTTCCCGTGTTTGCTCGCTCTTTCTTTCAATGAATTTGGTGGAGTTTCCACAATTTTCAAATTTGACCCATCTAATTTCGCCTTAAATTTTTTTTCCTTTCGTTGCCTTATATCACTATTTTGCCTGTATTTCCAAAACTGCCCTTTTAGTTTAAATTCTTTTATTTTGCCACCTCTTTCAAAAACACTCACACCACGTGCCGCCTATTAAGGATAATTAAAGATCGGGTGATCTAATAGTCTTGAGAGGAGGATTGACTAAAAATGGACAGGTGGATAGCCATCCTAATGGGTGCAATTTAATTCTTACAAAAAGTGTTTGCGCACGTTAGCAAAGGCCCTTTGTATTAGTTAATGATGATCTCGTTTTGGGAAAAACAAGACCACAAATGAGAGATTTCGATGTCGGAGTTTTTTTATTACGAAGCCGAAACGCTAAGTATGGAATAATGAGAGAGAGAAAATGGAAAAACGGTTGGTTTGATTTTTTCAGAATTTCTTAATCGGTTACTGCTGTAGTAATAACACCTGTTGGGCTGGGGGGTCTCATAACCTGTTCATTGTTCATTCGACTTTTCAAATTTAAACGAATCCAACCCCACCACGCAGGCATTAGCGTTACCGACACCACCCCAATTCACGCTTTTGAATTTCCTTTTACAGCAGATGTGGGATCATCCAATGGGACGTTGAAGGAAAGGTTTAGATGGGGGCAGAGTAAATGATCTTTATATGGGGTGATAAGATAGATCAAGGACAAGTGAGTCTTTTCGTTTTTTTTTCCTTGTTTTTTTCCTTTACATGGTTTTCATGCCGGCCGGAGATGCGGAGATTTGGATAGAATTTGAGGAGTTTGGAGATGGGTATTCTTGATTCTTCACGATTTTGCTTTTGGTAGAGTTTAGGTGATACAGAGCAAGAAAAAGTGGGATTTGGGTTTGTTTTCTTCGGCCAGCGAGACAGACAGAGATATAGAGAGAGAGAAGTGAAGATTTTGGTGATTTGAAGGGAGATTAGTGATGGGTTTTTTTAGTACTATAATGGGTTTTTGCGGATTTGGGACCGGGATTTCCATTGGGCTTGTGATTGGATATTATCTCTTCATTTACTTCCAACCCAATGATGTTAAGGTCAGTTTTCTCTTTTTTTTTTTTTTTTTTAATATTTATTCTGAATTAAAGCTAATCTTGTGGATACATTGTGAAAATGGGGTTGAAATTTGATATTATTTTATGGGGTGGAAATTTTATAGCAGCTAGTTAGTTCCTGAACTAGTTAGTTTTTTCTTAATGTTTTCTTGTCTATTTTCTTATTATGGAGATGCTTTTTCTCTTTCAAGAACTCTGGTTTTGTAGAAAGATTTGGTTTATTAACAGTTAGAACAGCTTTGTTTGAAATGGCTTCTCTTTGTTTTCTCGATAAATAGTGTCAACTTGTTAGTGAAGGAGAATAATATATATAGGATTACAGAGTGATTGAAAATAAAATAAAAAAACACAGTAGAGTTTATAGGTGGGATGACGAAGGATGGTCCGTTCTTTCTATGGCTTGTTGATTGGATTCGTGGATTCTGTGTAGTCTTGTGGTAGGTGGTGAGGCATTTCAAGACAGCCTTGGTTGATCATGACCATCTTTTGTTGGATGCCTATCGGGGACAGTATATCGGTGAATTGGGGCCTCCAAGTCCTATATATATGTGTGTGTGTGTGTGTGTTATGAGGCTGGTGGTCGAATTGTCTGGTGATTGTGCTCAGAACTTTTGGGTTCATGGCTTTGATCCCGGCAAAGAAGACAAAAGAATAAAAACAAAGATTATCTTGTGAGGTGTAAGAGACAGCAGACCATTGAGTCCTTTGCTGCTCTTTGTCGTGGAAGGTTTGATTGACCTTCCTTTTATTCATGATTATGTGTTTGAGTGGTCCAGTCCTCCAATGGACATATCTTGTTGAAAATATGCCTTGCATAATTGCTTATGGAGTCTTCTGGAGATCACATATGTTTGGTTTTATAACACAGAGTTTGGTCTTGTTGATGGATGTTGGAAAGTGATGGTGCAAAGTGGGGGTGGAAGGGAGAACATTTGATGACAGATGGAAACCTTCCCCCAGAGTTCCCCTCAATCGTAAGGTTGGAGGTGACAAGGAAGAGTTGAAACTTGAAAGTGGTGTTTCTGGGTTCCACCAATACTAGAGCTATAATGACATTAAGGTGGGTCCTAGTGTCCTACTACATGCGGTCTCTTATGTTCGACAGTGATTCATTGAACGCTTTCAGATGGGTGGGTCAGAGCCTGATATTATTGGAACATGTTCTATAAAAAAAAACTACAGCCTTTCTCCAACTGTAAATCTGAGATCTCTAGATACCCTTTAACTTGTTTTGAGGTTGGTCATTGTATGTTCCGTTTTGGATGTTGAGTCTTTCATGGTTGAACCATCTTAATGGCTCATTTTTAGAATTAGTTCAGTTCATCCGCTACGTGGATTTTTTTCTGTTATATGGAGCATCTTTGGTGTAGGGTGCTATTAACGATGTTTGAATCGGTTCCCTGGAGAAGTTATTGCATCGTTTGTCTATTGTGCTCACTGTCTTTCATCCTTATGTGTCGTTATGTATGTGGGGATGTCTGCTTCCTCCTTAGTTTCTTATGTACTTTTTGGATGATAATTTTGTGCACTTTCATCAAATAGGGTGGAACTGTGCCTTTATTAAGATGCTTCACTCACATTGTTTATGACCGATGGAGTGGCACTTTGGTCGATTACTTGGGCCACTGGGCTAAAATATGGCTAGCTATCTTGGGCTTTTTTCTGAGTGTTTTTTTTTTTCAAAAAAAGGCGTAAGGTATGGCTATTTGTTCTTTTTTTGGCCTATAGATATATTATCAAGTATCGTTGGCTTGTATTTTGTGTAGCTACAATTATTTTGTCTTCTTTTGGGATGACTATGGATTCTAATTGCCCTCACTCCTCAATGTTTTCATCGTGTAATCTTTTATCTTTCTCCCTTTATTTATCGCATGGCTTATATGTAAAATGGGGAAAAATGAAAAGAAAAGAAATCTGAATGTTGTGCATCTCGTGAATGTTCTAATCAGGCTGCCAACATGTACTTATGTGCATTCTCATTGATCTTGACTTTTAACTTTATCAGGATCCTATGATTCGTCCACTGGTTGAGCAAGACTCACAAACTTTGCAGCGATTACTTCCTGAGATACCCCTTTGGGTGAAAAGTCCAGACATCGATCGTGTATGTTATTGACTATCATGCAGCCTTAATTTCGGGGTCTCAACTTCTAAGTGTAATTTATGATAACCAATGTCTTGTTGTTTTGTCTTGAAGGTTGACTGGCTAAACAAGTTTATTGAAAGTATGTGGCCTTATCTGGATAAGGTATGTGCATGTTTAACCATGTTTGAATCTTTGATGCTGGCCAGTGTGTTTTCTCCTTTATTTTATTGAGAATTTATGGTTCAAGTTCCTTATTTAGGCGATTTGCATGACCGTAAAGAATATTGCAAAGCCCATTATCGCTGAGCAAATTCCGAAATATAAAATCGAATCAGTTGAATTTGAAACACTGACCTTAGGCTCCCTACCACCAACTTTTCAAGGTTAGTTGGTTTGATACACCTCTTAAGTTCTTACTTCTCTGCTGTTTGATAATTGGACCAATCAACTTTAGAATACGTGAATAAATGCTGGTTTCCAAGCTAGACTGCAGATGCATGTGTTTGCATATTCATTTTGACTTGCATACCATGTATAATATACGGTGGGTTACATGCATGTGCAGACCACTTTACTTCATCAAGTATGTATTTTGTTATGTAGCAAATTACAATTTTGTTATTAACTTCTAAAGAAAGCCTAATTGTTTATGGTTTTTATCAATTTTATTATGAGAATTAGCTTCTCTCATCAATCAAGTTAACATATGCTTGTAAAATGTGTTGTCAGAAAAACAATGAAGGTGTATATAATGGGGATTCACTAAAGTCATTATGATCCAAAACTATGGAAGTGCCACTATAGAATGGGACAAATCATGAATAGTATCAAAAGTGGAAGCAGCAAATAATTGCGTACTACATCTATTGAGGAAAAACCTAGGTGTGGAAGAAAACTAATATTGGACAACATATTGTGGGCCACATTTGGATGTGGCTATGGCCTCTTTTCAAGTTGTTGTTGAGATTAAATTAAATAACAGTCTAATGTATTGTCTTTTTAGAAGCTTATCCAAAAACCAATAGCTACACATTGTAGTTAATTGGGTTAAAAGCGCTGTTAAAAATTGAATCGGATCGTAAAATTGTAAGCAGTACATTAGACTGTTCTGCCACAAGCCATGTATCCGTCACATTTTTCATGAAGAGACTATTCTATGGTTGAGCACAAGAGCTGGTTTGGGAGGAGGGATATGGTTGAACACGAGCCAACACCGACTGCGAGAAGTTCTTGGAGAAGTCGATCATCGCTCATGGCATATATCTCTGGTTGGTCTCTCTTGCTGGTCTCATCGGGGCCTGTTGTCGTGGTTTGTTGCTCCTATGGGTCTGCCTCCTACTCCTTGTGATGTTCCTCCTCAATCTACTTCACCATCTTCGCTTCCGTTGTGACCAACAAGGGGGCGGGAGAGGTCGTGTACAAGAAGATACTGTATTTGGTCTTTATATCAAGTGGACTGGAGTAGACTCTACTAAAGGAAAATGATATTGTATTTGGTCTTTATCAAGAGAAGATGAACCTGTTATTTCATTGGGTGGGTTTTGGGGATTAAAGGGTATATTAGGTATTTAATAAAGTTAAAGGGCCAATTTAAACATTCTAAATGTTGAAGTAACAGACATCTGTATTGTTCACTTAATCAACACCGCCAGACATGGGATAAGGTCTAGATGATGATGATGGACCTAGATAGAGTGACTAGGGGAACAAGATTTGTTTAGGTGACCCCAAATAGTTGGGATATCTTGATTGATTGGGGAAGGGAATATATATGTATATATATATTGGCTGATTCATATGGATCACGAGACCTAGTTCAATTGATTAACAAACTCAATTACACTATATTTTTTTAATTCTTTTATGAGTTCAACTACGATTTATTTAAGAGAAAAGCCAAATTTGATTTGACCCTCTGCCTCCTGGTTCATATGGATCATGGATTGTCACTTGCCCAAACTAGCTCAATTAGGAAAATATATAAAAAGATGTCTTTATCACTGATATTGTTGTTCATTACACCCTTTAAGAAAAGCTTGTAATCAGAGAAAATTGATTGAAGTGGACTAAAATCGATCAAGTTTTGGCTATCAAAAAGGAAGTTCTATTGAGCAACTATGACAAATCTCTACATTTTGTCACATCTAGAACCACTGTGAAAATTCTGAGTTAATGAGCATAGTTCATGTTAGTCATTGCCGGTCATGAATACAAACTTCAGTGATCATTTTATTAGGTTAAATGGCAGAGGCTAAGTCTCTTGTGCTTCTGTATTGCATAAGAAAGTTCTGTAAAATGGCTTGGACAAATCTCAAGTTTTTGTTATTTTAATCTGTTAATAAACTCCCATACAACAAACAACAGATTTGCCGACCTCATCTTCTTGCAACTGATTGAAAATCCTGTTATGAGGTCCAATGATTGAAAAAATATACACTTACAAAAAAAAATTATTGAAGAACAATAAATGTGACATGAATTTTTTAACTGGAACCCGACACAATCAACTGAAAAATCTGCTCTTTAGATTTTTTGCTGGTCATTAGCTATATCCTGTCCACCAAAAGAATGCAATAAATTGGATGGTTTTGATCATCCATTCAGGTCAACTTTTGGTGGGACTTGTGAAAGCTTAATCTTTGCATGCATTCATTTGCACTACTATGCTGTTGGTAGGTGTACCTTGGATCTCTTTTGTTATTTCAATATTCTACCTCAACCACTATGTATTATTTGTTTGATCTGATCTATTATTTTGTATAATTTCCATAGAACATGTTCTCTAGACTTTGTACCTCTATATTTGATCTAATTCTTATCAGGCATGAAAGTCTACATGACGGATGAGAAGGAGTTGATTATGGAACCCTCCTTAAAATGGGCTGGAAATCCTAACGTCACTGTCGCAGTTAAAGCGTTTGGGTTGAAAGCAACCGTGCAGGTTATTGATTTGTTTGACTGTTTATGAAGAAAGCTAAAATTCTGATATTTGTCAAAAATAGCTGTTTGAAATTGTAGAAACCAATTCTAGCAATTCTGAAGTCGTCAAGCTAATTCCTCTTCTTCAAAAGAGAAATTATTGATGTGTGTTAATACTGGTATTTCTTTTGGTAGAGAATTTCAGGTGGTGGATTTGCAAGTCTTTGCTGCACCACGTATTACCCTGAAGCCATTGGTTCCAAGTTTTCCTTGTTTTGCTAAAATTCTTGTCTCTCTCATGGAGAAGGTGTGTGAACATGGATAAAATCTTTTTTAATTGTTTACTTGACGACTTTAACAATGAAGAATACTCAAGTTTGTTGATAAGGATTGGAAGGCCATTTAGGAAGTCATCTTCGTTGCCTTTGCTATAAGTTTCCTCGGTGTTCTTGGAACCCACCATTTGATGGTTACAACGTAGGACTCTTAACTAAAAAATAAAGGAAAATGCTACCCCGCGGATAACCGGACGGAAGATATGTGGTGGAGGCCATTGACCTTTGGATTCAAGAGATCCACAGTTCACCTGGCAACAACTGCAAAAGGATAAAATAGTTGTTGCCTCGTGGACCGTGGATATCTTGAATCCAGCGGTCAATGGCCTCAACTGCACATATTTTTGTCTGGTTATCCGTGGGGTAGCACGACGCAAAAATTAATCTAATTGGATGAACATAACTATGTGATCTGCAGAACTTTTTCCATGCGGTTCAGCATATCTTTTCCTATTGTCCAAAAGAATGTGATAGATTGGACAATTAGGATACTATCAGGTTGATTTTGGGCATAGGGAATCTCCTTGGTGGGATTCATTAAACTGTGGGTCCCAATTCCATGACTTGAGTATTCCTTTTTGGTACTTAACTATTTAAGTCTTGTATGAACAGTTCATGTGTAAATCTCTTTCTCTCACTATTTGCCTTTGGTTTTGTAGCCCCATGTTGACTTTGGATTGAAGCTTCTAGGGGCAGATGTTATGTCGATTCCTGGCCTGTACAGATTTGTCCAGGTACATTTTCCTCTTTTGCTGTTTTATGATGTTATTGTACTGAATTTTCTTTCTTAGGCAGGGGGATGGGGTGGTAGGGTGAGATTCGTTCAGTAAAGATCTTGGGATGTGCAGAAGCATTTGAAGATGAAAATGATTAGAAAAATAGTCGAATAGTTTTGTCTCGTGTCTTTCTTTTTGGTCGACAACATGAGGTGTTAGTTTCAGTTTTCTCAATCACCATTATCATCTCTTCTCAATGAAAATCCATATTATACTCTTTGGAAGCTCCCCATGTGCTTTTTTTTTTTCTTTTTCTGATATCGTGTTGCTCTACTAATGTGTTAACTGATTTGTGGTGAAGGAAAAAAAAATTATGATGTTATAGCCTCTATAAAGTATCAGTATTAAATAACCCAAGGGATAGACATTTGTGCAACGTGATAGACACTAAAGTTGTCCTTGGTGCTATACCGTATACATGTCTGTCTATGCATCAAAGCTAATTTTTTAATGGTCACCATCAATGACCTGGCCACCAATTCTGTCCAGATCAACTTGGAGGTGGACCTTGTGTACCATATAGCCCAAAGAACATAACACTTTTCTTCCCTTTATGCTCCTCCTGTTCTCTTTTGTTCTGTGGTTTTCTTTTAGTCCCTGACACTGCTTCTTCCTGCAGGAGCTTATCAAAGATCAGGTTGCAAATATGTACCTTTGGCCCAAAACCCTAGAAGTACCGATCATGGATCCCGCAAAGTAAATATCTGCTTTTTTGTTTCTAAATCTAATTACTATATTTTTCCATCCTTATTGACTAAATAATCTCCCCATGAAATTTGCAGAGCCCAGAAGAGGCCTGTCGGAATTCTTCATGTGAAGGTTTTGCGAGCAATGAAGCTAAAAAAGAAGGATATTATGGGGGCATCAGACCCTTATGTGAAATTAAAGCTCACCGAGGATAAGCTTCCATCAAAGAAGACGACTGTCAAGCACAAAAACTTGAACCCCGAATGGAATGAGGAATTTAATATGGTTGTTAAAGACCCGGAGTCTCAAGCGTTGGAGCTTAGTGTTTATGATTGGGAACAGGTATGTCTTCCAAAATTTTAATTTGAAGTTGTATTTCCTGTTATTAGTTGTTTTTCAAGTTATATATTTTCTTGTCCCTAGGTCGGCAAACATGACAAGATGGGTATTAATGTCATTCCTTTGAAAGATCTTACGCCTGATGAACCAAAAGTTATGACTATTGATCTGCTTAAAAACATGGATCCTAATGATGCTCAAAATGAGAAGTCACGTGGGCAGCTTGTTGTAGAACTGACATACAAGCCTTTTAAGGAGGAGGATATGCCAAAAGATGTTGAAGATTCAAACGCAGTAGGAAAGGCTCCCGAGGGAACGCCTTCTGGTGGGGGTTTGCTTGTAGTTATAGTTCACGAGGCTCAAGATGTTGAAGGAAAGCACCACACAAATCCATATGTACGGATTCTTTTCAGAGGGGAGGAGAGAAAAACAAAGGTATATCATAATCTATGGATCAAGTGTGGCAGGCCTGAGCATAGTAGCATCATTCTTCTATTGGGAAGGTCATTTTTCAATCAAAAGTTGTCCCACATCATTCTATTATTAGGGAAAATTTTAATTGGAAATGTCAAACTGTTAAAACCATGTTTATAACTTGACTTTCACTACGTACAAAGCATTCCTACCTATAGCTCTTTTCACTTGATGCCTTTGAAAGAATTCCACCCTTTTGGCCATTCAAACTCTGTTGCGTGTATCTGCTATATTAGACATGTATGGCCTTCTAACCCCTCGTTTATTTTCTTCCCATTTCCCTTTTTACTAATAAAAGAAGTTTAACTATTGTTATTTATGCCATTTTAAAACCCACAAAGTGGAAATTCTATAATTCTTAGCTTCCAGTTAAAATGGCTTTTGATAAGTTTGCTACCGTGGGACTGAGTTCTTCTTTAAATTCTATAACTGTAAAAAGGTTTTGGTGCTTATATAGTCTATGGATTGAATGATCCTATCTTGTGCTGGTACAGCTAGTGAAGAAAAACAGAGATCCAAGATGGGAAGAGGAGTTTACTTTTATGCTGGAGGAACCACCTATAAATGATAGACTACATGTGGAAGTTGTCAGTGCGTCAACGAGGTTGGGCCTACTGCATCCTAAGGTACACAATGCATCACTTTATCTTCTTCTCAGTCTGTATAGATCACAGCATCAGATCCCTCTCGTGAAATGCAAGATGTGAGAGTGAATACTCTAATTTAATTATTTGTTTGTGTACGCTTATGTTTTGATGACAACAAAGGATATCTATGTTACACGTTGTTTGTCTAAAACTGAAATATCGGGGGTCTGTGTGGGTAGGTTGATTCTGATCCAGTCGATTATGAGAATAATTCCGGGCTTTTTTAGTCAACATCCGTTCATGCTAGGGCATTGGAGCTACATGCTCATTTAAGTGGTAGCCACCAACTGAACTGTCTGGACTCTGGACCATTGGAGCAGCAGGCTTTGGGGATTTCCAGAGAGTCAAGGCAATACCAAACTGTAATAACGTTGGGGGATTTTTAACCGCTATCAGGGTAGGTGGTCTGTCGTATCAGAATCGTATCAGGGAGTAGCCCAGAAACTAATTTAATGACATACTTTTGGATGGTTAATAACAATGTCCATCAATTGGATGATCTGCTGCCCACCCCTACCCACTACTGATCTGTAACAGAGTTGATCCTATAAAATTATTGTTATTGTTCTTTTTGAGCCTGAATAATTATTACTGTTGTCTTGTTGTTTTTAGTGATCGAAACCTTATTTTCTCCTTTTCAATCAGGAAACTTTGGGCTATGTCGATATCAACCTCTCAGATGTTGTCAGCAACAAACGAATCAACGAAAAGTTCCATCTCATTGACTCGAAGAACGGACGGATTCAAATCGAGTTGCAATGGAGAGCTTCGTCGTGAGGGTAGCCATTTTTCCTTTCTACATGCTTAGTTTGGAGAGTGTGCAACAGGCAATCTCCATGGGTTGTACTACAGTGGAGAACAAGAAGAAATGGTCTATTTCATTATGTTTTTAAGTTTCAGACAAAATCAAATTAGTTGTCATGCTTGGTAGTAATAATAATAGTTTCAAAAATCAATCCCTGTATTTTTTTTTCGAGCTTGTACTGGTTTTTTCTTTAATGTATGTTGTTCGACTGTTAAGGTTTTTCGTTTAAGGTTTTTTGTTTTGCTAGCATGTCCGTCATATACCACAACTGAATGAGGATGAAATCATAGGATGCAGAAGGCGGTGTCTAATCTCGATCTCTTTCCGTGATTGACGAGTTCGTTGTGTGTTTGTTACATAGATACTCCAGTAGTGCAACTATGTACAACTTTTCCCTTTGGTTGCTTGTTGGTTTGGGATCTAATAGGATCCAGTGCCCGTTGAATGGTGGGACCCTTTCACATTGTTTGTGGTTGAGTGGGTCATCAATCAAATGGTCGTTTTCGATATTCATCTTGTGGAATTGAATGTGGGCATAGCCAGAGTTTTCATGTGCTTATGTCTTCCTTATTTGGATAATCTAAACACAATTTTGATTCATCGGATGGTTAAGATCAGTTGATTGGATAAAGTTTGTGCTAGTAGGGGTGCATATGGGCCTACCTGTTTCCTTTAGGACCAGGTACGCTTCCTTCGGCCCAAATATTTATCTTCGCCCGGTGGGGGCTCGGGTTGCCCAGGCCTAGCTTACCATCCATTTGCGTCCTACATTTAATTTAAATATTTATGGATTAGGAAAGCAAATACTGCTCCATCAATACATCAATCACGACCGTTCATTTTATTGGCAGTTGCTTCAAATAAAAACCATAACCCAATAAATCTAATAATGCTTGATCAAATCGGTTGTCTTAAGCATTTCTGATCAAGGACATGACTAAAGTAATATGGTTGACTCCCTTTGTGGACCCCAAGAGCTTGCGGAATCTCTGAAATAGACGGTCCATAATTTCTTCACCAAAATGACTTCGAAGCATCGTCTCTGACACAGCTCTGGTTGCCTTTGCAATATGTAGAGTGATTGCTTCAGTAGCAACTCCATCCCAATCAATGGCAACAATCTCGAACCGATCAAGCGCAAATGACCCTTCTTTTTGTATCTCAGATTTGATTTCTTCTGGAGAAGGGTCATAGTAAGGTGCATTGAAAGAATCCAACTTTTTCTCTTCGACAAAACCCTGCAACGATTATGGTTAGATTCAATTTTAGCAAAACGGTAGATATCAAGGCCTGTTTGGATTGCCATTTTTTTTTTATGACAGTGGCGTGTCTTCGAAGAAGCCCGTGACAGCCAATTTGTTCTTGGCATGTACATATAGTACTTTTTCCACGTACCCTTGTGTTTTTTTTGCTTTTGCAATAAAAATTTAGACAAAATCTTAAAATGCACTCACATGGGTACGTGGCAAAAGCACTTGGGGTATGTGCCGAGAACTCATTGGTTGTTACGGGCTTCAATGACAGGCCACTATCATCAAAGTTTCTTTTTGAATTTTTTTTGTTAAGTGGGTGGTTTCATAAAAACCGTGGGTGGCAATATCCGGTCCTTAAAAATATTTTGCATTAATGATACCATATTATCCCCTTTGTGATTTGTTTTGGCCTTTTGTAGGCTCCCTCAGCCTCTAAAGGATGTACTATCCAATAAAATTTCTTATACTTATAAAAAATAAATAAATACTGAAGGTCATATTTAGGGCTGGCAATGGATCGGGTTCGAATCGGATTGGCACTGATTTGGTACCAATCCGTTAAGAAATCTAATCGATCCAGATCCGATCGGATCAATAAAATTCAGTTCCGGAACTGATCCGATATGATTAGATCTGTTCCCGGTCTGATCTCATATGTATATAACTAGTGGGTACCCCGTGCCATCGGCACTCCTCGACAAAGAATTTGCTAAAATCAGGTGAGTGGCAAAGATCCACCGTCCATGTGGGGGAGGATTAGATCTCGACCCTTCTTTGTTGATGCTTATAAGAGGAGGTATAAGTAGGGAGACAACAAATGTGTTTTGTTATATAGAATAGTAAATGGCCCATGCCTACGGCACTCTCCGACAAAAGCATTTGCAAAAATTGGGTGCCTTCGGCACTCAAACGGTATAACAGACTGGGGCGTTACTGTTTTTTCCATTATAACGGCTGTTATAACGGATTGTAATGCACAGAGGGAGAAATGGGAAAATAACAAAAAATATCGGTGTTGAAATTTAAATTTTGAATAAATTGAGGTCAAATGAGACAGATTGAGTGGCTGAAATCTAATCGTCCACATTAGATCGATGGATTTGATCTCAACTACTCTTTATCTAACCATCCACATTAGATGGATGGATATATAAGATAAGAGAATACAACTGAGTTGTCTTGATATATGCGTGGGTGGCCCGTGCCCGCGGCACTTTCCGTCAAAGTGTTTGTCAAAATCGGGTGGGAGTTAATCTCAGCCATCAATATGAAGCATAGTGGATCTCAGCCACTCATTATTGAAGCCATATAAGATAAGAGGGGTATAAACAAACCATTAAATTTTCGTTAAATTCTATTCATTTTTTTTATTTTTAAAATTTGAATTTCAGCACCACTTTTTCCGTTAAAATCATTAAAATCTATTTTTTCTATTTTTGCCCCTGGCTGTTTCAATCCCTTTTAACGGTAACAGCCCTGTCAAGGCATAAAAAGTGGGGCTCGTGAGCCTGACCCTTGGGCTATATGTAAATCCAACCCATTTCATTCCTTATATGTAGGTAAATAGCAGGTGACCTGTGTCCACGACACTCATCGACAAAGCGTTTGTAAAAATTGGGTGTGAGTGGCTGAGATCCACTGTCCATTTGGTGTGATAACATCTTGGCCATCCTTTATGAAGCCGGATAAGAAGGGGAGACAACCGTCCTGTTTTGTTATATATATATATATATATATATATATATATAATATATATATATATATATATATATATATATACACACATATATATACATGTATAATCCTATTAAGCATATATTTAATTAATATATATTTAAAGAGTCCGTCTAGAGCTACACCCATTTCTTACATCCAGTTCTTACACCCGGTGATGGGCCCACATGGAGATCATGTTGGCCAATCCAACCGCACGGTGAGTTTTTCGTACTATGCTTAATCTCTTTACAAAAAATTAGGACATTTTGACATTCCCAACCTTTATGAAAAATTGACTTTAATTTGAAAAATTAATCCAGACCATCAAATTAAACCATTATTTTGGGTCAATTTTTTTTATTTGGTTAGCGATTTCGAAATGAACAGATTTTCGGTGATGATCATTATCATGTCAAGGACAACTAAATGTATGGTTGGGTTATTCAACATGATCTCCATGTAAGAAATGGGTGTAGCTCTAGACGGACTCATATTTAAATACATTTATGCAATTAAATCTATATCTATATAATAGAAATTTTATATATAGTATAGATATCGGGTCTATATCGAATCAGACCAAGGTCGATCTGGTACCGATCCGATAACGAAAAATAAAGTTCCGGACCAGTTACTTCGGATCGGATCGGATCAGATCTTGGGTTTGATTCGATCCATTGCCAGCCCTAGTCACGTTACAGTTATTTGGTGATAAGCAATTATTATTATTACGAGGGGCTTGTCACAGTTTGTCATTATTAGTGAATTTGGTAAAATACCTCTAAAACCAAGTCCCTCATTGCCTGTGCTAAGAGGTCCCATAGGAGACAACTCTCTTCTGCAGATGCATCTGCAGTTCTCCTACCTCGTAACGATAAAACCATGCGACCTCCGGATATTATTTCTTCCGAACGCGAACTGAGAAATAGTGAGAAATCACTCTGAAATTGAGTTAAATAAGCATTAAACACCGCAGGTGGGCTTGTCTTAGAAATGTAGATCTTCCCCTTGTTCAATGGCGTATCTTCTTTCTCATTCAGCCCTGCTGGAACCTGCAACAAATTTTCACAAAGATGGGTGTTTGGTGGCAAGGATATAATGCTGCCCTAGATAGATTGAGTCTAGGATGAGAGCCTATCTGCTGTTTGGCTTTAATATCTGGTGTTAATTCAGTTCATAAACGAAAATAAGCTAACCTTTGAGAGCCAATGGAGACTAGAAGAAGAGTGCACAAAGTGTAAGCTCCGGCTAGGGAAGAGCCGCCCGTAAAAAGAACCAGGAACTCCTGCGATAAAACATGGCCCAAACTTCTCTCCTTTCTCTTCTCTCAGTTTCTCATGGAACGTGGGCAAAGACTCAAAAACAGTATTGAAATCGTTCCCTGGAAGGTCATTCAAGAATACTTGAAACTCTGGCGATAATCGGTCTAGCTGACGGCATTTCCGGTCGACGATGTTCATGATCTCGGAGACCTCAAGCAAGGTGTTAGGTCCTGCAGAACAACCCAAGTCCGCTATGCCCATGCTCTTGTGAAATGTGGTGCAATCCAGATCCAATATAGCTTCCTCTAAAATGGGCTTTGCCATGTTTATAATCTTATTCTGCCAAGACAAAACAACAACTTAAGATGAGGATCAAAACCGTTGGTTTGAGGATCACGCTTATATCAAGAAATGGGTGCCATGTAGGGAATTAGGAGCCCCTGTTTGACGGGACCCATTTACTATAGATGCTAGATCAAAGAACAACTTGATTAGATCGTAAAATTCTTAACAACCATTTGATCATTTCTAGAATTTTTTCCTCTGTTGTGTGTGTAGTGTTAGTGATTAACCTGGGATGCCGAGTTCTTAGCATAGCTCGTCTCTCCATCCCCTCCATTCATGTGGAGAACTTGCTGCACTTCCATGCTTCCCATGCTCTCTCTCTCTCTCTCTCTCTGCACATTTGCACTGAGATGTCACAGAGGTGTGTTCTTATATAGGCTAGAACCATTGACAAGAGTTAAATGTAATCTGTGAATAAAAATAGAAGGGAATCGAAACCTTGAGACAATTTTTAATAAAAAATAGAAACCCTACTCAAGTGGGGAAAAACGTTTCTGGATGGCCCATCCAAACCTTTTTCTATGGATGAGCACTCATTTCTTAACACGTGGATGGATGACATGGCCAATTATATCCTGACTGTTCATCAGCTTGATTCATGATTTCTGTCCATTGAATTTAGTACTCCCCAAAAAATACTTGAATCCAATGGCTAGAGATAACCAACTAAGCTGATTTTTGGCGAGTATATCCAGGAGGTTAGTGGGCCCAAAAAAATGCATTATGTCGGGTCACTAATCAACTGCATCAAGATTTTTTTGCATCCAAAATTTCTCCAATAAAACCCTACCACTTTTTGCCACGTGTCTAGTTATTGAGGTGAAACTTGCCACATGAGAAGAGGATTGAGGTGTTGAACCTCAGCTGCATTGCATAGGAAACCCGGCCGTCCAGAAAACCGAGCCCAGAAAAATGTAGAAGCTTTACAATATATTGTAAATAACATTAGTTAGCAATTTCCCGTCTAATATGTGTTTAATATGCCAATTTGATATATTTTTAACAATATGTATTAAATTTGTTGTATTATTCAAAGCAACAGGACCCACCCAGCCAAGCTGTCAGATCACCCAGTTGAGCTGCCAAGCTGTTTAGTCGAATTGCCAGCAGGCTTACTGAAGAGTAAGGCTGAGTGCAGGTGGCCGGCCAGGACTCCACTCCAAAAAGTAGGCGGTTCTGAGTTCAACTCTCCTTGAGGCCACCCACTGGAAAGAGTAGAGGGTAATAAGTGGCTCAGTCCACATTAACTCTTCCAGTACACTCCGGCATGTGTGGAAGGGGTGGCTATCGTGCCCCGGGGGATTAGTCGGGTGCTCTAAGAGGCCCAGATACCTACGGTTTCGAAAAAAAAAAACAAAAAACAGCAGGCTTGAAGAATTGAGGAATTGAAGACTTGAAGAGTTAAGAAACTGAAGAATTGAAGTGTTGGGGAATTGAAGTATTGTTGCCTTACAAACAGTAGGCTTGCTAAACTGAATAGTTGAATGATCGCCAAACTGTAGTGCTAAGCAACTGGACCCACCGAGTCAAGCTATCAAATCCCCTGGCCAAGCTGCCAAATTGTTCAGCCGAATTGCCAAGTAGACTAGCTGAATTGTAGAACTACCACCTTGTTGGATGTGGGAGGTTTAACATTTTGATGACAAATGATAATATTGACCGAATACTTCAAAGGAGAAGTTAAGACTCAATCAAATAGAATAACCCGCAGGGATGCTAAGAGAGATGCCTCTCCAAATAAGGAAGTAGACTCCTACTAAAATACGTAAACTATTCTTGATAAGAAATCACAACAAATAGACTAATTGCATCGAAAGCCATATTACCTTTACCAGCCAAAAATTCAAACTACGAGAAGAGCTCTACTCCTATATTTATAAAAGGAAGGGTCCTCGATGATATAAGGTATGTAATATTCCCTAATACTTTCTCTCCTACTGTTGCTACTGACTTGAGCATCGGAGTGGTTTCCTTGTAGGTAGGGGAACAGTATCTCGGAGGAGTGCGAGTTGAAGTGTACGGTGGATATTCGTTAAGTAAGATTTTCACCCACAACGTGTAAGAAAGATTCCAATTTGATAATGAGAATATAAAATGATCCTGAAGGTCCATCATCTTTAATGGACATCAACTTCCATATACATGGAAATGGATGACCAATTCATTGATCCCGACAATTCAACATGCCACCTCTTAAGTTCCGTGACACATATATCAAATGAAACTCACATTTCTAATTAATAATCTAATATTGGAAACATTTTTACTATATATGAACCTTAATTTTTTTATTGGGTCGCGATGTAACAAGCTGTAGCTTACGCCACTATGTAGGATGGAGTTGAGGTCCTTCTTGCATGTCTTTGTTAAAATTTAGGAAAAATATTAACCAGCTATCGCATTTTGTTACTCACCGCTGCCCTATGGGCCCAATGTTACCGTGGTTGATAATTTCTAGCCATAAATTTTAGTACTTTTTTAAAGTATGATTCTAGTAGTTGGATTCAACATTTTTTTGAGTACTAAAACTATAGGCTCAAAATCATCAATTTTTTTTTTTTTTTTTTGGTATAAATGTCTACCAAGCGATCAGTGGGCCCAGATGATAACAAAAATGCGCTTAGCTTGTCACATCAGGACCTAATGTCAACCTTTTTTGACAACCAAATTTTGAGTAAAACTTCTATCACAGCGTTCTGACAAATGCTTCCGTCAAAACACATGCCACGTAGCACACTCTTAGTAGACTCTTAGTCCCTCAGTGGACCCCTAAACCAAAAATCAGCATGATTAGTGATTTCTAAGCAATTTGATTGAAGTTATTTTCATGGGTTGATTTTAACGTACAGTAGGAATGTTGAGCATTATTTACCACTAGGGTACACATGGAAGTGCCTTACACGTGGAACACCGTACCTGTAGAGATCACTGATCGTATTGATGTTAGGCCCATTTCTAGGTGGGCCAATATACAAAAACTCAGCCTGATTAGTGGTTTTTAAGGGTTTGACTGGAGTCGTGTTCATGGGCTGATGTTTAACCATAGATTTCAAGCATTCTTTGAGGTACTCAGATCCAAAGGTTTGAAATCACTAATCAAACTAATTATTTGGTATGTAGGTCCACCTAGGAATGGGACAAACATCCATAAGGTCAGTGGTCTCTAAGCGTATGCCACGTGGCTTATACTATTGTCCCTCATCAACATTGATGAGGTACGTGGGGTCCCAGACAACCTGAAGACATTCAATGAGGGAAGGTCTTACCTTTGAAAGTAGAGATGCCTCTAATTATATCACATGCATGCCAACCCAATTGTTGCTTTATAATAGTATAGATTATTTAGGTACAAAGATCCAAAGGTTTGAAATCACTCATCAGGAATCAGGCTGACTTTTGGTTTGTAGGTTCACTTTAGAGATTGGGCAAACGTCCATACAGGCAGTGACCACTAACCACGTGCCTATGATTTGCATTGTGATAGAAGCATCTGTCAGAACGCCTGTGACAGAAGTTTTACTCCCAAATTTTCACACTTCTCGGAATCCACGCTGCCATCTGGGCCCACTGACCGCATGGATGTTTAGCCGACCCCTTAATATCAAAAATCAACTTGTTTAATGGTTTTTAGCCGTTGGTTTTAGTACTCAAAAATGGTTACATTCTACGGCTATAAGAACGCCTTAAAAAGTGCTAAAAAGTGTTAAAATCTAATGGTTATTGATTACCAATCAGGTGATGTTTGGTCTGTATATCCATCAAGGGGTGGGATAAACATCCATGCGGTCAGTGGGCCCAGATGACAGTGGTGACTACCAAAAATGCCGCTTCCGCGAATGAAACAGTTTCGGGCATACCTTGTTACATCTTTTTCCATTTTGTCGTGCTTTGCGCGCAACCAAGGTTTCCATTTTTGTCATTTTTGTCGTACTAACGTATACGTGTAACGTGGCAATTGGCGACGGAACAATTTGTCTTTTTCCTTCTTTTCTTTTTTGGCAATTTCCCTTTTCAACCACCACGCTCGTATAGGTGGGCAGTCCCTGAATGCGCGGCTGGACCATATCCGCACTCTTATGGAGTAAAACTTGCCTCACCATGGATGGTCAGGGAATCCCTGACCACCTATAATACGAGCCACGTGGTAACTCTTAAAGGACGCTGACCTTATGGATGTTTGGCCAATCTCTAAGTGGAACTTCAATCGAATTGCTTAGAATCACTAATCAGGCTGATATTTGGTTAGAGGTCCACCTAGGGATTGGGCAAACATCTGTACAGTCATTGTCCTCTAATAAGTTGCCACTTGGCTTATATTGTGGATCATCAGGTGCTACCTGACAAGTGGTGGTGAGGTAAGATTTACACCACTCCAACATATAACTTGGTTCACCGTAAATCACGGCAGTGGGAGATCTGCCAGGAATCTATAGTAGGTAGAAAAATGATGTTGTCGGCCTGGTGAAATCCACAGATGGTCCTTGTGATTCGTAGTTTAAATTTCGAGGACTATCAAACGGTGCATACCCAGTTAAGATGTCCTCCTCATCCGTACTGTAGTTGTTGGGTAACTTTTTTTTTTTCCAGGTTTAGTGGAGTTGAACTTTCATCGATGGACCACAATAAAAACCACGTGTTATATTCTTAGAGATTTCTGATCGTATGGATGTTTGGCCCAAGCCTAGGTGGACCCACAGGCCAAAAATTAGGCTGATTACTGATTTCTAAGCGTTGGATTGGAGTCGTTTTCATGGGTTGATTTTTAACCGTTAATTTGAGCATCACTGACCATTATTTGGGGTACAAATATCAAAATGCTCAAATTTTGATCTTTGCACCCAACTAACGCTCAATAACGCTCAAATTCCCACAGTTGAGATCAACCCATTAAAATAAGTCCAATCACTAATCAGGCTGAGTTTTGGTTTGTAGGTCCATTTAGGGATTGGCCAAACAACCATACGGTCATGAGTCCTCTAAGAGTATGCCACGTGGCTCATATTGTGTCCTATAACCGGAGCCTGTCATTTTAGGGCAGTAATTGGAGCCCGACCCATTTCTATCCGGACTAGCCCACCGTATGAGCCACGCTGCACATTTGTAGAGGCGGCTGACTGTACGGATATTTGGCCAACCCTAAGTGGACAAATCAAAAATCAGTCTGATTATTGATTTCTAGGCGTTGGATTAGAGTCATTTTCAGAGTAAACCTTCGCTCACACCATGCTGTGAGCGAAGCCGATCACAGCCCACAATACGAGCCACATGGCACACTCTTAATGGATGTTGACCCGTATGGATGTTTGGCCAAGCACTAGGTGGGCTTACAAATAAAAAATAAACCTGATCAGTCATTTCTAAGCGTTGGATTGAAGTTATTTTCATGGGTTGATTTTAGCCGTAGGAATTTGAGCATTATTGAGCGTTGGTTGGGTGCAAAGATCCAAAGGTTGTAAATCACTAATCAAGCTGATTTTTTACTAATAATGTGCCATGTGGCTCATATTGTGGGCGATTAGCAACTTTTCTGACCAATAGCAGTCGGCAACATTCTACTCCTCCTTCTCGGGGCACTGACTCATGAATCTTTGACCACACTTTGATGGACCTACGTAACTGAAGTCAGCTTAATTGATGATTTCTAGTTATTGGATTCGAGCAGTTTTCATAACGGGCTTCATTAATAGCCCCATGGGTGGTTCCAAGTCTAATGAAAAATTACTGAAACCAAGTATCAGGCTGATTTTCTATCGTGTCCGTGGGACTAGTCGGGTGCTCCAAGAGGCCCGGATACCCACGGTTTTTAAAAAAAGAAGAATCAGGCTGATTTTATGCCACCAATAAGTCGATCAAATAGTTTACAAAAAAATTAAAATAAATAAGTGGATCAAATATTTATGGGTCAGTAAGCCCAAAAGAGTGTACCATGTGGCATTTTGGAGGGTGGTTGGATCAAATTTTGGCTGCCTGGGGCGGATCTAACTTTTTTCGGTTTTGATGATTCAGAAAATGGTTAGAATTGTCCAATTGGTGTTACAGCTCATGCAGTAGCTAGCCATGCAAATGGACCAGACCTGGGTCTGGCTTTTTGTTAAATTTTAATGGACCAACAAACTGAAGTCCAACATGATGCAGCTATTAAGACTAGTGGTGACCTTGGTTTAATACAAGGTTTAAAGGAGGCCGTTTTAACGGTTAAACGGACTGGGGGCGTTACCGTTTAAACTGTTTAAATGGGTGTTAAGACGGATTGAAATGGCCAGGGTCAAAAAAAGAAAAAAAATAGAAAAAAATGGAATTTAACGGAAAAACGGTGCTGAAATTCATATTTTGAAATTTGAAATTTGAAAAAAAGAAAAAAAGAACTTAACGGATTTAACAGCCATTTTTTTCACATTTTTTTCAGAATTTAACGGCTGTTAAAACAAAAAAAGGCCGTTAAATTAAAAAACGTTAAAACATGTTTAAACGGTTTTAACGGAAACGGGTTTGGGGTCTTACCATTTAAACGGCCGTTAAAATTGTTTATACGATTGTTTTTAAAACCGCGGTTTAATATACGGCCGTTATAACGAATTCGGACCTACTGTTATGAAGTTTTTTAGCGCCGTTATTTATTTTTTTCATTTTTCCCTTTTTTGCCGCTGTTCGTTACAAGTACTTATAATAGCCATTATAACGGAAAAAATGGTAACAGCCCGAGTCCGTTATACCATTATAACGGCCCCCTTTAAAACCTTGGTCGTGACTTAGATCGAGATGAACTCATTTGACCTGTGAAAATTGCCATTGCTGATGCTTGTAAGTAGCAAAGATGGAGGGTACGTGGTAATAAGCTAGAGGTGTAGATTTTGGGTTCTCGGCAGTATGATGTTGAAAATTATAGAATTTCTTTAGATTTCTTGCATGCAGTGCACCACCCCAGATGCTTGTCGTCCATTTTTTTTACAGCTCAATACATGACGGGTAAATGATCAGCGGTCTCCAAGAGTGCGTTACGTGGTACGTAGGTGGCGCAGAACAAACTAATCCGCCACCGGCAAGTTTTCCGAAACCGGATTAAATTGAATTGTTTGAAAATATTAAAAAGGATGTCCATTTTTCCACATAGTTCATTGTTAATAGCTGTTGTAACGGCTGTTATAAGTTATAACCATGAAATGCCTTAAATAATCGTTAATAGCCGTTGAAACGACGTACTGTTATAACCATGAAATACATTATAATGTTTTTAGTGTTAAATACCAAAAAGAGAAATGGGATTGAAGGCTTGAAGCATTACCCTTGGTGGACCTACAGACCAAAAATCACCCTTAACCGTTGGATTTGAGTATCCTACATATTGCTAGAATCAATGGTTGAGAATCAACCCAAGAAAAGACTCAAGATCAATAGTTAGAAATCACCAATATCGCTGATTTTTGGCAAGTATGTCCACAAAAGGGTGCACAAAACATCCGTATGATCAGTGGTCTCCAAGAGTGTGTTTTCAGAACGAACTAATCTGCGAACAGCAAGTTTTCCGAACCGGATTGAACCCCCCATTGAATATTATAGGTTCACATTATAATGTTTTTCGTTGTAGGGTGGCGGGTGGCGCTTGGTCAAACTTTTTCTCTGTGCAAGTAAATGAACTGAATTTCAGTAATTTTGTTGATTAGGCGGCAATTAGTGGACAACTTAAATTTCAGGACTTATCACTGAAATTCAGTGAAAAGCAAAAAGTGAACTAGTGCAATTACGATTCTTTGCTAAATGCCCACAACGTCCTCTTATTTAAGTTGCCTCTATAAAATTAGGACAAAATAATCATTATAAGCATTTTATAATCCTAACTGTACGATTCTCTCAAGTTTTCAGACATAAGACATTTATCAAAGTTAAAATTTATTTTATTTACTTTAAGCACTCAACACTTGTTTTAAGCACTTTAGAGTCTAGACTTTTAAGTGCTAAACACTTATTTTAACAAATGCCACTGTCTCCATCCATCCAAGACATCATATGATACATAATTCTGTATCAAACTTTTCTCAAAGTTATATGTGGTACATTTGCATTTGATTAGAGCACACTTTATCATGGGCGTCATGAACAGGTCTCAGCCTGGCATTTTGGCCTGCGACCCGTGGCCCGTTGTGATGTCCTGGCCAGGCCTGGGTACACCCTTTTGAGACCCCGCCCCGATGAGCCCGCTCAATTAGCTCAGCCTGCCCAGGCCCATCCAGCCGTCCAATACACCCTTACAATTTTTTTTGAATTTAAATAAAGCACTTGTGCAGATTTGGCCAGACCTGACAAGCCTAGACCGGCCCGAGGTCCCGCACCCCCATGGGCCTCAGACCAGGCCCAGGCCTGGAACCCAACCTGGACCGGCCAATCACTGTAGACGCGGCCAGACCAACCCGACCCGCACCTAGAGTCGGGCCAGCCCGGCCTGAGAGGAAACAGCTCTATGGGATTGTTCAAAGCCCATGATGAAAAAGCGCTCAAATCAGAAATTGGACGTTCATGATTGATGATTTGTTCCACCACGTTTACAAACATTGCAAACACACGGTGCGGCAGTTGGCCACTATATAATATTCTCATCTTCCCGGCTACGCTACCCGAATCGATATGTCCTGAAAACCCGCGTTTTTTCGAAACAGCGAAGTGCGCTCTCGCTCTGTCTCTCGGTTTATACACAGAGCGAGCTTCTTTATAGGGCTTCGATGAGTTCGATTTCGATACATTGTTCCGTAACTTTAATGGAAATCATTGATTTTTAGGGTTTGTAAAACACAGCTTTTCAGGGAATGGTGGCGTTATCGCCTTATCGGGTCTGTTCGTCGATACTGGACTCGAATAATTAGGGTTTGTTCTTAAGGGTAATGGGGAAAAGGAATGTAATTGCGGTTTCATCATCGGACGACGAGGATGAAGATCATTCACGCAGTGCGACTCGCAGCTCTTCGAAGTCGAAATCGAGATCGTCTGCTTCTCGTAAGACTTCCAAAGGTTCGAAGAGGGCCCGCCGCCTCCCGGAGTCTCATTCTCATTCACGCAAAGAACCCCATAGAGTAGAAGAGGTGTGGTTTGTTCTCCCTAATTTCTCTTTAGTCTGAATAATACAGAATGTCAGGATTCATGATGCACATTTAGGGAGTTGGGGCCCATGGTTCGGTAGGTCCCGCCTAGATGATCTTCTAAGTCAAAACTCGAAAGTGAACCTGTTCGGTTGATCACAACTGTTGAATCAATTGACTTATTGAATATGACTGTTGATTTGAGCAACATGAAGAAAATTTGTTGCTTATGTGTTATTGCTTGCAATGCAGGTTAGTTTTGATGCATTTTGCGAAGATTTTCATGAAGGTTTTCAAGGGTTCAGAGTTGTCCCTGGTATGCCATCGTAAAAATTTCAGCTTTCCTAATAAATTGCAATTATATGACTTCCAGTTTGGTTTGAACCCACCGGTATTCAGTCCTTAGGACACTCGATTTGTGAGGTAAGGTGAATTCTTTAATTTTTTTTCTTTCTCAAAATGCGATGGCCAAGATTAATTAAGGTTCTTGTTTCTTTGGCACAACATTAAACCACAAATGTCTTCTCACACCAATGTCATACTTGTTATTGAAGCATTTAGAAAGATTCTGTTTCGGGTCTGCACTCCATCTCAGGTTTTCGAGGAAACCATGAGCCAACACTGGCCTGATTAAAAATTCTTAATTTCATGCATAAGAGTAATTTAGTTATAATAATTTACGAGTCTTCCACATTATCACATACTGTCCATATTACAATTTCTGTCTGGTTTCTACCTTTCGTAGTCTAATATTTGATTACTTACAGACACATCAAACTATCGAAGTTACAACAACAAAAAAACTTGTGATTAAGTGCATTATTTTCCTCTGTAGTCAAGGCGCACCTAAAGTGCATTAGAAGGGTCAAGGTGAAGCACATTTAGTAAGGCGCGCGCCTCAGATTAAGCTCCAGGTGCCTAAAAAAATACATGTTTTTTTTTTTGTAAAAAAATTGTACTTTTGGGTTAAGAGTAAGGTCACAATCAAGGTAAAGAGTAAGGGCAAGGGCTTCAGTAAGGGAGTTGGAAGAGGAAGATGCCAAATTGGAGGAGACAGAAGAAGAAGAATATATTGAGGATGCTAACACTTCCGATGATGACGGGGATGAAGCTAATGATTATATTTTAGATGATGACGATGTTAACTAGAACAACTGTGGGCTATTTGAGATTTTGGACATTTGTTATTTTTTATGTTTTATGGCTTTTTGATTACTTGTTTTGTATTTAGATAATGATAATGTTGACTAGAACTGCTTTTGGGTTATTTGAGATTTTGGACATTTGCTAACTTTTATGTTTTATGGCCTAAAGAGTACATGTTGTGTTATTTTATGATGTTATTTTTCTTAATTTTTTATATTTCTTATTATAATTTTTAATATTGCGCCTCGCTTCAGTCAAGCGCGTGCCTTGCCTTACGCCTCAGGTGCCAGGGGTCTTAGTGCCTTAAGTGCACGTTCCGCCCTTAACTAGTTTGTTATTTTCTATCTTCCTGACAAGAATCTATGAAGGGTATGACTTAGATTATATACTTATTTAAAACAAACTAAATAAGAACTTCTATGTATTTGTATCCAGTTGCGACATTGATCATTCTTCATATGAGACTTTTCATAATACACTTGTCTTGTTCAAGTGTGATATTTTCTTATTGCCTCCTCTGACTATAAATATAACTCGTCACTTTAGTCTTTTCTTGCATTGTTTGTTTGGGTTTATCACCTATCCTCTTTCGTTTTAGAGATGAGAGGAAATGGAACATGATTCAGGTTCTGGGCGGAGCGACAAAAGGGAGCTATGGGTTGACAAATATAAACCTCGATCCTTGGCAGAGCTTGTTGTGCACAAAAAGAAGGTTTTGTATGTTATGACTGTCATGTTTTAAGTACATGTGTTTATGTGGATAATGTAAATGGAACTAATTACTAGATATGTGCTAGAAATATCTTTGGAGTGACATTATTCATTCCCGTTGTGTGGCAAAAATCGCATTGAATTGGAAAAATTCTAAAACCTGACTTAACCCCCCCTCTGACTTGGTCCATCGTAATTGATTTTTGTTGACTCAAAATTGACTAACAATTTTTTTTGAAGGACGAAATATCTCGTTCTTCAACCTTAGATCACAAGAACATGTGGGTTTTTGCTGTGATTTGGGTTGTTTTGGTTTCAACCCAAACCCACATTTGATTTGGCGTTTGGGTTTCTTCCTTTCAAACAAAATTTGTTAGTCCATATGGGTTAACAATGGTCATAGATGGTGGACCAAGTCATGGTGGGGGTCAAAAATTCCCAAAATAAATAAAGAAGAAAAAGATGAGCCTTGATCATAAAATAATATCTAGTTATCCCACATAAACTTATATTGGATGAGTCACAAAAGTATTATTGGTGGTAAACAAAGTTAAGAAAAGGCTAGTTTGGGAACTGAGGCATTTTGTCTCAAAAAGGCGAGGCGTAGCCTGAGGCGGTAGCGTAAGCCTCAATTTAAAAAAAATGCTTAAAAAATTCTAAAAAAAAAATCTATTCTACAAAAATCAAAAACAACATTTCATATGAAAAAATAACTTAAATAAGCATAAAATTAATTGAGGTTATAACTTTTACCTGAGAAGTGACGCTGTCGGGACTCTGGCTGAATGCATGAATGCTGATATCAAATCTTAAAGCATAAAGCACATAGCTAAATTACCAAATCTAAGTAGTTAATAAGCTAAGTCTATTGTCTAGTGTCTACTAATAAAATATCAATACTAACAAAGTAAGTAACTAACAAGATAGAGTTAGGAAAGTAGAGCAAGTCTATAATGTAGTAAAAGCTAAAATCTAACAAGTTAACAAACACTAAGTCTGAAACGCCTTTTTAAACTATGGTGGTAAATGAGATGAATAAATTGAAGTTCTAATTGGGGAGAAAGGTGCAAATGTGTTCTAGATTATGCCCTTGGGGTTGGGATGTGGTTAATTTATAGTTGCTGCTGTCATTAAGGAATCCATGGTGTAAGATGATAGTTATTGTTTAGTCAGAATATGTCATTTGACGATATTTTAGAAAGGATGGCTCGGAAAACAGAAATATGAGAAAATGGAGCATGGCTTTAGAGCAATGCTAGAAAAGATGTGTAGATCTATGTTCCAAAAGCAAGGATAGAAGTTCGTACGTTAACGAATAGCACTTCTTCATCGACTCTGCACTGGTTACCTGATCCATAATCCCATATGTTGCCCAAGAATATAATTATGATGAGCTAAAACAAAGTCTTTTCTGTTGATCACATGTATTTGCTTGTAGTTAGATGGTACTGTGATTTCGAGAGTTTGCTAGGGAGAAATTAAGATGGGACACGCCATAATCACTTTATCCCAGTAGCAGATATGTTTTACAGTAGTGAACCCACAAAAATAAATCACAATCAACCCCATACCCCACAATTCTATAGGAAAGCACAGCCACGTCCATACAATGGACTGATCGCAGTAGAAATTTCTTTACTCAACCAAAAAATCACATTTCTAAAGTCCTTTCTAAGTTAATCATAATAGATAGAGAGAAAAAACAAACAATAGTAACTCTCATAACTTTAACTCTTAATCTACTAGTTATTTACTCAACAGATTAGAAACCTATTAAATAAAGACTTGGTAATCCTAAACCTATGCAATATCAATTAAAAGACACAAAATAGAAGCCAAAAAGTGACAGCCCATTTTAATGGCCTGTGTAATCTATTCAACTTCTACGGGGAGGAATAAATGGTGTAGCAGCGGTGTACTAACACTTAATGCATGGTGCTGTACCAGCACCTTCATCAAAACAGTTCACTGCTCAAGTTTCACTGGTTCAATGTAAGAAAACATATGTTTCACGTTGTACATATTAGAGTTCTTGTACATTATTTGGTGGAGAAACTTCCTGGTCCTGCTCTGCGGACTTTTTTGTGACAATTGCTTCTTGCTTCACAAATTTAGTACACTGCTTTTAGAGTGTAGTAAGTGGTTGCAGTAGGAATTAGATAAATCTCTATGAACATAATTTATCAAGTTCTTTGTTCTGTGTGGCTTAGTCTTTGAACTTTACTTATTCAATGTGTCTTAATCGTAGAACTTTGCTTATTCAATGTGGACCAGCGTTAAAGGTCTCTGTTTATCTTTCAGATCGTCCATGCCGTTATGACCTATAATTATGTTTTGGCTCCTACTTTTCTTGAGGGTTTTTTTAGACACTTGAAGAGTAACTTCCATTACTTTTGTGTTTAGATTTGTGGACATAAATTTTTTTGATGATCTTTCCCAGTCTTCATGTTGCAGGTTGAAGAAGTCAAAATATGGTTGGAAGAAAATTTGAGAAGTCCAAAGGTGATCTTATTTTGTATGCTAGTATTCCTTCCTCCTTTTTTTGAAGAATTCTGTAATGTTATGTGGGCATCATTTACCTCTATTTGTAATGATACAATAGGGTAATGTTACATTCTATGCGTCACTTATTTGTTGACGAGTCGGGTGCTCTAAGAGGCCCGGATACCCTCGGAAGTCATTTTTTTTTTGTTTGAACCTTTTTTCACGAGGCTTATGTGTTTGAACTTTGAACAATTGTTACATAAAAGCAACTCTAGTTGTATATATGCTTCTCTCTCTCTCTCTCTCTCCTTGTTCTTTTTTAGCGAAATACGCAGTAGGATCTCGAGTCTACCATTTTCTACGGGTCCCAATAGCATCAAGTAATCACTAGAATTGAAATCAAACTCAAGCTTGCAATATAGTATTAAATACAGGAAGTAATTCAAATGCTCAGAATTGACATCATTCTGTTGGGATTGTATTGCTTTGACTTGGCTTAAAACTTTTATGAGCCCGAATTTGAAGATTTCAGTTCTCTCAATTCTAGTGTTAGTGATTGAAAAGTGTGTTCAAATGTCAGGGTCAGTGCATGGCAATAACAAGAAGAAGAATAAATTCAATACTGAACTTGCTGACAATGGACTGTGTCCGGGTTAATGGACTTATGTACATGAACTGAATTCCAGGAGCTTGATAGAAAGTAACAGCTCGATGGTTGCATTCTGAGTTTACAGAATCTGAATGAACGGGAGAAACCAAAACAAGGAGTCAAGTTGTAATTTTTGCGAGATCATAGTTGCACGAATCTTCTACTTGGGATGCCACTCTTCCATCGGGATCCACCATTCCTAAAGAAATCTTTAATCACAAAATCTTATTTTCAACTTTCTTGGTGCTCCTGCACCCTCTTCTTTTGCTTCTGCTTAAGACTAGAATACCAGGACAGCTCAGGTTTTCTATATCATGAATGTGCTCGAGGATAGCTGGTGGGCTTCCTTCTTTCTTCTCTAACTTATTATGATTTGTTCTCGTTTTGAATCATCTACAAAGTTTCAAAAATATTCCTCAAATGGTATCACAACATCTATCTGAAACGTATTGGTCCAGACAACTGGCCCATTAAGTTCTCAGACACTGTCCTTACAGCAATTTCATTTCGTATGGAGAACGTCAGATTGTGATCCCACTGAATACTTATAATTGAAGATGAACCACTCAGGAACAAGCTCATCATTTCATAATTTCAATCTGCAACTTCGATGAGAACCTGAACATCTGTAATAATACCTGATAGGTGTCAAACTCACAGAAGTCATTTACTCTATTCACTAAGCTAACAATTATGTTGCTAACCAACTATCATCCACCCAGATGGATATTATCAAAATGCAGTAAGAACAGCTATCATGCACAATAGAGATGCTAAGACAGCTTCTAATCCTTTCTGCTCAAAAGAAAAGATCAAATATCTACATATTTTTCAAAAATGTTGTTTCGTTCACCATTTTTTACAATACTAATCTGCTTTCAAAACCCTCTGCTAGAAAGGAAAAGTTCAAATATCTTCTTAAAGGGGACTCATGGGTTCGTACCAAAATTGCCTTCTCATGAGCATTTTGTTTATCAAAGTTGATGAAGTTGTCCGAAATTCACGATGCTGAAATTTACTGTTTGGTACTCATTTATTCTCTTTTGTTTGTTCAGAACGTAGTGTTTTTGCAAAATAAAAATAGAACCTTGTGGTTGTTGCGTAGTTTTTTCTGTTCTGAGGTTTATATCTTGTTTGAGTTCCCCTGGTATTCATGCTGAGAGTGATAGATGCAATATATTTTTGAAATGCACGTTTTTATAGAATGTTCCTCATACTCCTTTCACATTTTGCTTTTCAGGTTTACTGATTTTATTCATTTAATTTCACATCTGCCTAGTAACACAGTGAAATTTTAGTGTTTCGATTTGTTAAGCCTCATAAGTTGTTCATTTGAATGTGTTATGTTTCATTGATTTCTTCCTGTAGTGCAAATCTAGTGGAACGTCACAATTCTTTCTTCGTTGTTTACAGGAAGAATTACGTAATCATGCTCTTGTTATCACTGGACAAGCTGGGGTTGGAAAATCTGTATGTTTTGGCTCTGTTCTTTTACGACTTAATGCTTTCACCCTGTTCATAATATTGTCAAGGGATAATTCTTCATAAAACCTAGAATCAAGCATTCCTCACTTGAAATGATTATTGAGTGCTTTCATATTTTGGAGATGCCTGTTTCTCTACTGCATTCCATGGTCGGTATCTCTTTACTTGCTAAATGAGTGTCATAATCTTCATTGCTATAAAATATGTCCAATCATTATATAAGGTGATTGTGAGACTATCTGAACGACCTTTTACTTACATGGCTCTTCAACTCACGTTCGGGTCGAGCCCCTGGTTGAATCCATCTTTCTAAACTTCGTGGGAATCTTTCCTTGTGTCGTTATGTGTTGGATTGGAAACTGGAAGGCATTGTGACTGGTTGGGGTGTTGAATCTGAACATTGGTTGGCACGCTGAAAGAGTTGTTTGTCCAATGCAATACTTTTGTAAGTTATTGGTTGCATATTAGCACTGGGAATGTGCTTTGCTGTACATTGTGAAAAGTTGGTTAAGGAGATTGATAATACAGAACACATCCTTCTCGAAGTTATTTGTGCTGGCAGGATTGCTGGGAGTTCTCCAAGCAAAGTAGTTATTAAAGATATGCCCATGTTCTGCCTCAAAGAATTTGACAAACCTGCACAATTTGAAAATGTGAACATCGAAAATATGTTTCACATATATCAACCTTTAACACAAGCTTTTGTGTATGAGTATAGACCTGGTGAATCTGATCCTGTGAATTCATGTTGAACACAATATAGATGGTTCTCTACTGAGGTCCTTTAATTTTGATGTCAAAGTGGGATTCGGTTCCTCTCTTACATAAATATAATATGAAATGCTGGTTTAGTTCTAAGTTGCAGTTGTCAGGTTATTTAGCATCATATGCCAATTTTGCGATTCCCTCCATGGGCCCTTTTTATCTTTTTCCTATGTTATAGATACTTTCCACCTTACTAGGGAAGAAACTGAGAACCCTAACCAGGTCTCAAATGATTTGTTTTATATTTAGCCATTATTTGCCAAAATGTCATTGATGCCGTGCATCACCGAATAAAAACTTACATAATCTGAAAAGTTTGGCTCAATATTCAAATCAATGCAGAGAGCCAGAGAGGGTTTATTAAGACTTTTTTTTGTGGGTAAATCAAGACTTTCTTCACATTAATGAAGGCTATAGATTAATATTTTCTTATCTCTTAAGATTTTCTTTGCAATAATGCCTTTTTTCTAAAATTTCACCGAAATTTGAAATTTAGACCAAAATTTTGGTTTGACCTAGGATGAAATTGAAATTAAAATCCTTGCTCAAATATGTGTTGACCAACTTAATGGAGTTGGTTATGTCAATTCATCAAGTCTCGTTCTCTTTTAGCAGGATTTAAAAGACATTGCTGTGAGAAATATCAGAAAGTGACAACAAATTCTAGAAAACATAAGACTTGAGTAAAGATATCATACTGGATAGTTCCTCTTTACTGTAAAAAGGTCAGATGGTGGTCACTCTATCGATCCATCAAGCACAAGATGACCTTTCACATTTGATTATAGAATTTGTTTGATCATTGGTTTGTGCTAGGGTTGTCAATGGATCGGTCAACTTGAAAATATGATCTGTTATTTCCAGGGTCCGGAACCAACTATTTTGTTATCGGATTATTATTGGGTTCATGTATGCTGACATTGGATCGTCCATGTACTGACCCGAGACAATTTTGGAGTTTGCTCCAAACATAGTTTTTTTGCATCAATTCTTAGAATTGCTTCTCACTCTATTCTTTTTGCCGAAAAGGTTCCTAACTCATCCAGGAATTCGGAAAAAAAGATTTTCAAAAATTCTTGAGGTCCACTTTAATAGAGAAAGCTATCGATGGTCACATTGGGACATGAACAAATGGGAAGTGTGCCCCCTGTTTTCTTCCTTTTTTGTTCAGATGAGACACCACTAAGCAATCGATAGAGAGCAAGAGATGCTAGCGCTCCGATTCTAGTATTCCTTGCTTTGGTTTGTTCAGGAAGCTTTGGCATCAGGACGCACCGATCCATCTGATCATCAATTACCGAAGCTTCAATAGAATGAAGCAGCTCGGATGCATCATTTGATAGTTTTGTTCATCATCTCCTGCCAGATGCAGTTTGTTTTGACATCTGATATGTCCATAACGCCAGTGAAAGTTGCTCATGTGGGTTGTCATGGACGGTTTCGCTTCAGATTCTAATCGAAGTGTTTGATTCCGTAGCTGGCAAGTAGTTGGCGTACATGTCGGTTGACAAATGGCTGAGTGGTGTTTTCCCTTCCCCAATACCCAATACATAGTTCCATCTAAAGCTCCAACCATGGCATGGCAGTGTGCCGATCTGGTGCCTAACCAATTCGACACCCACACCCACAATATGTATTATATTTAAATACAAAGATAACTTTTACCTTTTTTATATGTATTTTATATGTTATTATGGTACAATACATCAATTTTGAGAGAATAGAAAGTACAATTGAAATTTCTTTCTGATTTAATGGATTAGAATGGATTGGATGGGGTCCATAACATAGTCACAAAGTCAGGATTCGGCAATAAATCGGCAAGGGGTCAAGTCGGGAAAATTCGGTAAAAATCGACAGAAATCGGCAAAAATAAAAAATATATATCATGACATTTTTCAAGTTATAAATGTTGTTTTTAACAAAACACATTTATATGGCGAAAAGCACATCTATAATTCCATAATAATAAGTCATTAACTCATAACTCATAAGCATGATATATCATTCATAATTCCAAAATCGGCAAAAATCAAAATCATAAGTGGAAAAAAATGGGTCTCGGTTGATTAATCGGCAAAATTCGGCAAAATCGTTGATTAATCGGCGAGTTTTTTGATTAATCGGAGATTTTGCCGATTAATCGGCGATTGATTCGTGAATTCAAAAATTCGGAGAATTTTGGAGATTTTTGTGACTAGGGTCCATAACTCTACCCTTTCTTATTGGATTGGTTATGTGATCCGATCTCTTATCAGATTGGGTCCAGGTCAGCCTATTTTCTTATTGGATTGGTACCAGATCGGCACTGATCCAACTTGAACTCGATCTATTGACAGTCATAGTTTGTGCCCACCACTTCACATTTGCCATTGTTTTGGAGCTCTGTAACATTATATTTTGCTATAATATCCTTTGTTGACACTGTTTATTTTTGTTTCAATACGTGGGCACAAGATACTGGGCATGTATGTTCTATGCTTTCTTTCTCATGGTACTGAATACCAATAGTTTCTTGTGGGATCTTATATGCCTCCCTTTGTAGTTTATAACTGGGATTTCTGATTTCTTACCAATTCCCAGCATATTCTTTCTATTTGATTCTAAGATTATTTTGCAACTTTATGTGGCTTGTATAGTTGTATACACTTAACAGAAAGAAATTTCTATCAACAATTAAGCGCTAATCCCCGTAAGGAATTTTGTTTTGGTCATTGCATTGAGCTCATACCTCAAAGTATGACCCATTTATCTTCTGAAAATCAAGCATCATCTATCTTGCAGGCAACTATCCATGTTATTGCATCTCATCTTGGAGCCAGATTGTGTGAATGGAACACCCCTACGCCCACGCTTTGGCAAGAACATATACATAACTCTAATACAGGTATGTTCAAGTAAATCACTTTCGAACGAAATAATAATAGTGGAATACTTGAGTCAGGATGGAAAGTAGTAGTTTGTTGGGCTAACCTGTAGCATTCATGTGGAACACATGCAGAGGGCCATCTGTTGGGTCCCACCTAGGCCAAAGATTTGCCTTATCAGATGATCCTAAGAATCTGATCTACAGATTTTTTCTGGATCATTTGCTATACCCTGAAAATAGGGCAAGTGGTTGAATGGTTAGCATTCGATGGGACAATTTTGGTTTAGGAGATATCCTAGGTGGGACCTGTCAAATGGTGGTCTTGATCCCTCCGGTTGTGCACGTATACAATACAAGTCAAACTGCAGACTTCAAGTTTCCATCTGTTCTGACCCCCCTTTTCTTTGGGAGGGTGAGTTGGTTGAGGCAGACCTAAATATTACATCATGGATACTCTGCGAGTCCGCATTGCAGTCTGCCCTAACATGAGGGATGCCCATTGCCACTCATCCAATGTACACATTGACCCCCTGACCTAAGTGTTCTCACAATGGTAAAATATAGGTGAAGCAGATCCATGGCGAGTTCCTAAACCTATTTAAGCTTTGTTCATGACCATTAAACCACCCGAACTCTTTTGAACTGTAGGGAAATCACAGCAGTCCAATTTCTGGCATGACTGGGATCAGTAGGCTTTCTAGTTTACTTATCTCAAGTTTTCTATTGTGGTATTGGAGCATATGCATCAAATTGCAGTTCAGTAGACATATGACTGCCTCTGGAAAGGAATAACACTGTTCTACAGTTAAAATCTGCATTTCAGAATTATGATTGGATGATTGTTTTGCTTCCTCATAGTGCCTATTTTGTTATTGAATATGTAACTGATACTGATGTGTTATTAGGGTTACAGTACATGTCAAAGTTGGAGGAGTTTGAAACTTTTGTTGAGAGAATAAGAAAATATCCATTGCTTTCATTGTCTTCCACTGGAGGATCAACAAAATCAGCCATACTCTTAATTGATGATCTTCCTCTAACAAATGGAAAAGTTGCTTATGGGAGACTTTGCAACTGTTTGCATGTTCTTGCTCGATCAACTCAGATTCCAACAGTTATATTGATCAGTGAGTATAGTAAAGCTGACTCTGCTGACAATACAACACGTTACTGGGAAGAACTTCAATCGTCTCTGGAGCATGCTGGGGCTTTTAAGGTAGCGTTCTTTGGACCACTTTTGGGTCGGAATTTAAAATTTACTGTTTACCGACTGCAATTTCAAATTGGATCTGGGAAACTTCTTTCAGGTGGCTTTTAATCCTATTACAGTAAATTCCATCAAGAAGACTCTTTCTAGAATATGCAGAGAAGAGCAGTATAGTGTGACTGCCGAGCTGATAGATCAGATAGCAAAAGCCAGTGGAGGTGATATCAGACATGCAATTACAACCTTACAATATTTATGTCTGCGACCAGGCCCAATGCTATCTTTACCTTTATCCACTCGGAGTACGACTCGTTCAAAAGAAAAATCAAATGAGCTCAATGCGTTGGATGACGTATTTGCTTTATCGTTTGGCAGAGATGAGACACTTTCTCTATTTCATGCCTTGGGAAAGTTTCTGCACAACAAAAGAGAGACTGTACCTACGGCTGGATTGGGTATGTAATGATGAAAGTTTCTTTAGTTTTTAGGTCTTAATTATTTTAAATGTAAAAAAGCGTAAATGTGAAATACCTGTTTCTTGGACCGTTGGAGATGGTTTGTCAACGGGATAGCCATTCCATGTTGTACATATGTTGGGTTGCATGTGAACTGCCATTTAATGCGTCCTACCTAAGATTTATCCCCAAGTTGACCTGATTGGATGATCAAAATATCCAATCTATCAACTGCTTAGGATGGTCAGGAAAAGTCTTGGTCATTTGTCTAGAAAAAGACCATTGGATAGTTTCAATCATCTGATCTGATCATTGTTAGGCACAGATGTCATTGGTGTGATCCTTTAGATAGGGATCCCACCCATGAAAATTTTAAACATCTGATCTGATCACTGTTAGGCATAGATGTCATTGGTTTGATCCTTTAAATGGGGATCCCATCCCTTCATGTGAACCATGTTGCATATTAGTGAGCTGTATGGTCTACCAGAAGGGAACCCCAGATTTCCGTTGTACCAATCTGCTCACAGAACCTCATTTTATGAAGATCTGAGAAAGGTGAAGAAAGGGATTTCTGTATTAGTTGATTTATCAAGTGTTTTTCACTCTGGAGCTAAGTCTTGTTTACAACATCACTCTTTAAAAGTTTGCATCATGAGAATTTTAAAATTTTAGAAAATACAGCTTGAATTTCCAATAGATGCACAGAAAATCACATGAAACTGTTAGGGTTTAGACATTTCCCTTCAGCAATGGCCTAGGGTTGAAATATGAAAGGTATTTTTGGTGTTAGTATGTGAATATTAATACGCAGTTTATATGCAGCATTACAACTTATTTTTATAATGTTGTGTGAGTGTGACATTGTTGCGTAAGAGTGGACATGATTTTTCCAGTGTCTTTCTTGGTTCTTAACCCATCCTCAAAACATTTGGAGCATGATGTAAAGAGTGGACGAGGTCTTCAAGCCCTGTTCGAATTCTGAGAATGTTGAAGATCAAGCTGATTCCCTTGACAATTTTCTTAAACTTGCAATGGTAAATAACAAGCCTTTTAAGAGAGATGGTCGCAAAATTGCTAGAAAGAAAGGGTTCCCAGTAAATACACTTTTAAGAGACTTGTGTTGTTTTCACATAAAGTTATTGAACTTAAATTAGTGGAATTGATGGTCTAGTTTGATAAATCCATCATCTTCCCACACAATGACTGGTATGGTTCATGATTGATTCTAAAGGGACTTAAACATTTGGCAATAATTTACCTTCTAATGAAGCTCAGCCATCCTCAACTGTCTTGACATTCTATGCATAAACTTATGAGATCCTCTGAAGTTAGATTTCACCTCAAGATCAATGTATGGCACTGGGCTGCATCTTCGAAGTTGAAAATAACGAAGAGAAGATGAAAACCAAGTAGGCTTGCCCCTCAATCTGTATATTGGACTCTTTAGCTCATATGAGAAGTTAAAAATCATGAAAGACTAATTTTTATTTAAATTCTCTTATGCTTTTCTTTTTAGGCGTGACAGTCAATAAGATATATTCTGTTGAAGAATCTTTCAGTGATTTCCCTGCACTGTCCCTTTCCTGAGTTGATGTTCTAATGTTGTAGGACCGGATGTATTTCTTCTAAGGGAGAGATTCACAAGGTTACCCTTAAAAATGGATGCTCCAGAAAAAGTTCTTTGTCAAACACATGGACAAGCAAGGCCCATTGCTGATTTTCTACATGAAAATGGTAAAATCTCCTTTTTCACGCAGTAATATTGTTATCACTGTTGCGCAAGAAAGTTACATTGTGCTCTTCAATTTTTCAGTTCTGTTATGTGTAAGCACTTCTAAGATTCATGATGCTTCTTTTCTCTGTCCTGGTTTAACACAATTTGTACTTTTTAGGAGTTGAATATCATCTTTACATGATATTGTCTACTAATAGTTTGATGGTAGAATAGTAGAATGGTAATCTATTCATCGTTTTCGTTTAAATTTTCCAGGCCATTTTTGTTCATCATTGATGTGCTGCATAGCATTTTGTGCAATTAAGAACAATTTAAAGCTATAATTGGGTGAAATATTTATGAGCATGGTCTAAGTCTCAGCCGAGACTGAGTTTTAAGACCATGTTTCTGAGTGAGGAAGTCAGCTGTTGTCAAAGGCTTTTGTTATCAGATAGGTAAGAAGCATCCAAGCCATGTTTTTGTAAACACTGGGAAACCAAGGTTCCTAGGTGTTTACATAGATTTAGACTAGTCCCAAACTTTTATTAATTAAATGGAATCATTAGTGTTATTTCTTTCCATTAATTGACATGGTATGTGCACTTGTGTCTCAAGATTTCAATTTAGGCGTGGACCAAATCCAATTTCACATTTTCACCGTTTCAGACTTTATCATAGGTGTTTGGTTAGTTCAGCAAGATCTCATTTTAGCAGTGATTATCTAATTGCCTGGCTTCCTGTTGCTGCCATCTTTCTCCTCTGTGTAGCTGATTAAGGATCTTTCTGCCGTGACTCGCCTTTGCATTCTTCCTGATATATGGGTCTTCTAGAATCAAAATTCTTGGCAGGGTCTCTGACTTCATGTGCCGCCTGGAAGCTCGTCATTAGTTTATGGGAAGATATGTACAAATGCATGGGAACCACAACATGTGTGGGGAATAATCCACATGAGTTGGATATGCTTACCCATATAAGGGCATCCAGCCAAAGCCATAGTGCATGGCGCCCAAGTAGGTCGAGGGTGCAATCATCAGTTCAAGGAGTTCTACGCCCCAAATTGACCTGATCAAATGATTCTTGTCACTGTTTTATCTTTCTCTTTTGGTCATTCAGAATAGATGAGTGGTCTTAAAAAAGTCAATCGAAAGGATGGTTATTGTCATCCAATCACGTTGATATCTTGCATATGTGAGTCCCTTGGCATCAGCTGGTTTGTTCACCTCCCTACATGCATTGCCTTTGTACCACTAGGGCATTGGTAGAACGCCCTTACCGTCTGCCCTACAGGCACATTAGATGTCCCCCCCTTTACTAATAAAGATTACCATATTAAATCTGTAATTATATAAAACAAAATATTTCTAGTGCATACATAAGAGGAGTGAGAAAAAGTTCCACCTTTTGTGTTTCTGTTGCATTTGATGTCATACCATGCAGTTTCTGAAGTCTTGCATACTCTTTTCTTGCAGTTCTAGATTTTTTAAGTGATGAAGCAACAGATGATGCATGGACTGTGGCTTCCTATCTGAGTGACGCTGACTACCTTCTTGCTACTACTCATGGGACCACATGGTCTCGGACAATGGAGAGTATTGAACAATTAGTTGCTGCTTCAATTGCTGTGCGTGGGGTGCTATTTGGGAATTCACATCCCTCACCTTCTAGGTCTGCTTTTCTATGCTTATTTAATTTGTGCATTATGTGATGACTTGTAATGTTTAGTCTTATTATCACTAGTTCTTGTGATCATGTAGGTGGCACGCTATCCGGAGCCCGAAGCTTTGGCAAGTTGAGCAGTCATTAAGGCGCAATAAGGTGGGTTGAGAACATAATTTTGCTCAACTATGATCGAATAGGAGTATGACCCGTTTGTATGTGCTGGTATGCCACGCATTGGTATCCAAATATAATAGAATCTCTGGCTCGGAGGATATCATCATCATCATCATCATCTACACCTTATTCCAAATATTTGTGGTCAGCAACAAGAATCCTATTTCACTATTCAAGTCTATTTAGGCTATATCTTTTGACAAGGCGTTTGTCTTCAAATCTTTTCTTACTACTTCAATCTTTGTCATTTTTGGTCTTTCTCTCTCCATTTTAGAGCCTTCAACTTGCACCAAAGCGCTCTTTCTCATTGGTGCCGTTGTTGGTCTTTGTTGTACATACCGAAATCATCAAGATCTACTTTCTCTTATTTCATCTCTTATTGGAGCTATTCCTAGATTTCTTTGAATGTGTTCTTTTCTAACTTTGTCTATTCTAGTCTTTCCACTCATCCATCTTAACATCCATATCTCTACTACACATTTTATGAACATGTTTCTTGATTGCTCAGCATTCAACTTTATAAAACATGGCTGGTTTTATTGCTGTCTTGTAAAATTTTCCTTTAGTTTGATTGGTAGATTACATAATAGTTCACAATCATCACTTATCAAAAAAAAAAAAGTTCACAATCATTTCTCCACTTCAGCCACCCTGCACTAATATTCTATGGATCACATCCTCACCAATCTTTCCATCTTTGTGAATAGTTGAACCTAAATAAAGTAAGTGGTAGCTTTGAGGTATTTCTTGTCTACCAATTTTAACTATTGTCTCATCCCTATGTGTGTGTGTGTGTGTGTGTGTAGGCCAAACTATGAAACAATCCAGATGCTTCAATCAGTGGACCACCTCTTCTATGGGCCATAGCTAAGAAATTTGTCCATCGGGTTATCATAGCCATTCAATCAAGGAACTAGGGTGGCCAAAAGATGTGTTTAACAATCAGGAAGGACATACAGACATCAGACGGTATTCCTATTGGTACAGTTTGTGGGTGTGGCTCATAAGGAGGCAGTCCACTGATTGAACAGGCATGATTGATCCTCATTTGTGCCATGGTTACAGTAATAGCAGCAAGGAAACATTGTGGCCATTGCCACAAAACATATGTAACAAGCACTTAATTTGAGTACTTGTACCAATAGTTTAAGTTAATGTGGCTTTACATATTGAAACTCACCTAACCATGGTTTACTCATTTAACGTGCCTGGTCTCCTGAGCCAACTTTTTAGTTGAGGCAAAGTTTTGAGACTAAATCGAGTGGTTGATTCATGTCCACAAGAGAAGTGAGTTGATTCTTATGAATCACTCACATGTGCATAGCCGTAATGATTCCTCGTCACCATGTCAAATTACTTTGCTTACCTTTTATATGGTTTTGATATGAAACTGCAGAATGAGATGTTACGACAGAGAATTGAAGCTTACAGTAGCTTGAGCTCACCTGACATGTCTGTCATGGCTACTGAGTATAATCCTGTGAATAAATGGCTTGGACACAGATCGTTGGAAGTTCAAGACCAGCAAAAAATGCGGGTTAACAAAATGGAAGAAAATTCTGATTGGACAGATTTGGATGACCCTGAAGATGAGACCAAAAGAGAAAGTGAAGATGAAATAGAAGATTGGTAAGCATATTCTTAAGGGAATTGTAGAACAGAGGGCTGTCAGATTTTGTAACATTCTATTATAGTTAGTTCTCCAAGTCCTAGGATTGGAGTTGCACTGTTGAGTCTCTGATCATCTGTAAATGAATTGTTAAAGCTGAGTTATTAGATTTTGTAAAGTCCTCGGGGTTTGAAAAATCCCTGTTGAGTCGAAGCCAGTGAACACGAGCTTGCCGCCTCCATTTTGTAATTAAATATGGTCACTAGATCAAGAACCTGACTCGGCATCTCCTTCAGGTAACAACTGAAGAATCGGGTAAAGTTGGTTGTCTTATTATTACTGTTTTCTTTTGGGAATTGCTATTTCTAGAGCCCATTTTGTTTCTGTTGAAGTTCTTTCACTGGAGTGGATTAAGCAAAATGGGGTCTAAAAATACCAATTCCCTTTCATCCACCTATTTGAATTTTGAAGTTCTAAATTTTCACTGAAAAAAACAGGGGGTAACCTAAAATTTAGGAAATGAGGAGAATTGTTTTCAACTTCATTCGGGATTCTGAACACAATTGATGGATCTCCCGAGAGACCGAATGAAACCTTAATGGACAAATGATCTTTAGCTGATTTTGCTAAGGGTGACGTTATTTGCACACATTTTTTTGAATGGCACCCACATCTTATCTACACATACCCAAAGTTGAGAAAAAAAAAAAAAACATATGAAGAGGAACTCACCACAACTGTCTTCTTCTTCACCACCACTACACCACAACCGCACTTCCACCATCGCCTTCTTCCATCACCGCCGTCACAACCATTGCACCACCACCATCTTCTTCATCTTCTACCGCCATCACCACCACAACACCTACCTACCTCTCTCTTTCTCGAAAAAAAAGGAATCGCCCGTATTGGTAACACAGGGCGGACATGGCTTTGGCCAAAGAGCCATGTTAGCAGTTACCTACCGATATGGTCAAAGCCATGTCCACCTTAGTGTTACTGATATGGACAATTTTTTTTTTTTTTGAAGGAGAGATAGAGGGAGATGGAGGGAGGGAGAGAGAGAGAGAGAAGAAGAAGACGAAGAGGAAGAGGAAGAAGAAGAAGAAGAAGAAAAAGAGGCCTGCCACCCACAGAGAGAGAGAGAGAGAGAGAGAGAGAGAGAGAGAGAGAGAGAGAGAGAGAGAGAGAGAGAGAGAGAGAGATGGAGATGTACCTGGTGGTGGTCCTCTTCTTCTTCTCTCGGTGAGTTTTATTTTTTGCGTATCTTATTTGCACACACCAAGAGGTGGGTGTCACTCAAAAAATGGTGTGTGCAAATAACGCCACCCTTTTGCTAATTAGGTTGTCGGACAATTGTTTTTGGAGAAATTTTTTGCTGCCGTTGCTCTTGTTGTGGCGTCGTGGGTGTGAAAACCTGCTAACTGCTCCACTCATCAGGCCCACTTAGGGGTTTAAATTTGGCCCGAGGCCCACCTTGGATTTTTCGGGCTAAAGGCCAGCTAGTTAGGTCTTTGACCCGATTCAAAATGAACTGGCCCCACCCAAAGCACAACCATATACGGGCCAGGGCTTAGTACCTTGGCTATTGGCCTGGCCTGGCTCGAAAAAGTCGGGCACGACCCAAGCCCGGACTGTCAAGCCAAATTTACACCACTAGACCCACAGATTGCAGGGATGTTTAGCCCACCCTTTGGTGAGTGAGACAGCAAAAGTCTGCTCGATTGGTAACTTCTAATTGTTGGATTCCAGCAATTTTCAAGGGTTGATTTTTCAGGAGTGGGATTCGAGCATTATTTAGGTTACTTAAATCCAAGGGCTATAAATCACCAGTCAGGTTAATTTTAGGTTTAGATCAAAGAAAGGGTGGACCAAGCATCGATTTGGTCAGTGTGCTGGGCCCTTGTGCCAATTGCGTACTGGGTAGCGTGAATGAAGAAAGGCGTTAAAGAAAAGCGTATTGACTAGTGATTTGAGGCATCAATTCTTGATGGAGAGGACACCAGAGGCTTCATCTCCCATCTCTTGATGGAGCGGATGATTAGTATGAATGCTGGAACTTTTTTCGCTCCAGTCTATCAGTAGTGGCCCTACCTAATGCATTTTCCTGGCCCCACTGACTCATTGATGTTAGTCAACCCCGGTGTGGATATATATACAAAAAAAAAGCTTGATTGATGATTTCTAACCGTTTGATATAGTATCCAAAATCATGGTTGAAATCAACGGTAAAATCGGCCTTAAAAAAGTGCTAAAATCTAATGCTAGAAATTACTACCAATCAGGTGATTTGCTAAACATCCATGGTTGGCAGTGGCCCAAAAACATGCACAACATCAATGTCTCATTACTTAGTGTAAAATACGTTTTTTTTCCCCAAAAAAGTCAATTAAGCGGAAAGAGTGTTGTTTGTGTGAACGTGCTTTCAGAACGAAAAAAAAACCAGTTTTCAATGAAAAAAGGCCATTTGGCGATTTCCAAAAAGGAGGTCTTCCATATCGCGTTAAAGTAATAATGCGGTATCGGGCTCGAACTCATCCCATACAACGGACGGGTTAGGGTTTTCTCAAGGTGATCCACTCTCTCATTCTCTCTTCACTTTCTGCTCTCTTTTTTTTTTCTTCTTCGATTTCTCAATTTAAGATCTTTATGAACTTTCCAACTAGGGTTTCGATAACATAATTTTTATTATTTTCTCACATTTATGTTTTATCTAGGGTTTCAATACGTTAAACGGTTTCTCAAATGGAAATCTAGGGTTTTTCTCAAGCCTTGTGAAATCTAGGGTTTCGATCACCTATTGTCTGCATAAAGGTTCAAACAGCTAATGTTGAAGAAAGTTGATTGTGGTGATGTCATTTTTTACAGCAGGATGTCTGATAGATTATTATTTTTTTTATTGGGCGGGTTGTCTAGAATTAGAATTTTTTAGGCTTTTGGGTGGAATTTTGAAAGGGGGTGTTTGGTAACGAATGTTCTGTTGTGCTGCGCCAAGTTAAATTGGGTTAGCATTAGAGGGGGTGTTTGGATCGGACTTGATTTTAGGGAGTGTGGATAACATGTTATTTCTTGATTGTGTTTGTGCTTTGCCAAATGAAAGCCATACTAGTGTCAATCCAACCAAAAACTTGGTTTTCACTTGCATGACTTATGCAGAGATGGTCTTTTGAATTGGCAGGCTTAATATCAGTTGCCAAACACCCCTGATAGTAGAACCAGTGAACAAAAGTAGTTGGAAACTTGGAATCATGCTTGGCATTTGAAATCTAGATTAGAAAATGTTTATAGGAAATGATTTTCTGTTAGTCCTTGTTCTCAATGATTTCGGGTGTTGGAGGATGAGTGGAACAGGGAGTCTACTGGAACTAGAACAGCTGTTCAACTAGAACAGCCGGAGTAAGAAGTCCTCCGGGCAGAGGGATGGTTTTGTAGTATTTCCTGTCTTAGCTGTCTTTCAGGAATCAGGATAGAGGAGTGCTAGCTACAATCCAACTAGTGCTTCAGCACATGGGCCAATTTCATTAGCCTTGTCAACATCCAAGGGTGTTTCTGTAGTTTAAACAGAGGCAATAGAGGGTGATTTAAATTATCGAAACGCCCTTGGATGTTGACAGACCTATAAAAATGGCGCGTTTGTTGAGGCCTGTTTGGATTAGTGCGGGATTGTGTAGCGCTAAAATGCATATTTTTTTTCTAGAGTTGAGACATCGTCATTTTGTAGGTGGTGGCAATTGTCATTCACGGAATGGGTACCATCCATATGCAGTTTATGCACATATTTGTAAGTCAATTGCCTTTTGGGATCTCCATCCAAATGGTCCCTTAGTCTTGATTTTTCGGGGTGTAGTAATATTTCATAGCTAGGGAACATGGGCCTATTCAAGAATTGGCTTCTTGATCCTATCTTACCTACCCAAAGAACAAAGGGAAGAAAGCTTCCTCATGCAAAGGGTTGTTTTGTTTATCAGATAAATCTCTCTCTGTAGTTATTTGTATTGGAATATTGAGGAATTGTTACTTTCATAGAGAGTTGAATTTATCATGGGATTATGGTTTGGCTTCTTGGCGACCATCGACCATTCCACCCCCACCCCCTGACCTTGATGCACCCTGGGTTCCTGCTTTTTTATCTGATGAAGTTTTGGTATGATATAGAGAACTTGGAATCATTATGGCTTTATGTCTATTTTACTGCTTCCTTTTTGTGGGGAACTGTTGTTTTGATAGAGAGTTGGATCACTATGGGCTTTATGACTTTTTCACGACAGACGTACTATGCTTGCAACTTTGATTGTTTGGGCAGCATCTTTTTGTTGATCTGTATCCTTGTGTTGGATTTGAATGTGATGGGTGTTTCTTGTTTTGCATTTTTTCCCTGTAATCACTAGGAAAGTTTCCTTTGGCAACTATAGATGGCTAGTCGGCCAAATCGGCCAAGTCGACTGAGTCGGTCCAGTAACCAACAACCGATCCAGGATCAGCCGAGGGCAAAGTGGACAACATCCCTTACAAAGACACTTGCAGACTTGATGGTTGAGCAGGTTCTAAAGGGGAATAGGCCAAACAATTCATTCGGCAAGAAAGCATGGAAGTGTATGTGTGATGAATTTCATAAAAAAACAGGTCTGAAATGGGACAAGGAGCAGTTGAAAAACCGATATGGTGTTCTTAGGAGGCAGTATACTACTGTGAAGTTACTTCTTGATCTAAGTGAATTTAGTTGGGATGAATCCCGAGATATGGTAACGGCCAAGGATGAAGTTTGGGATGAATACATCAAGGTACATTTCTTTCATTTCTGAAGTTCTACTACATTGATTTTATAATCTTAAGGTCCTTCAATATCATACAGGTGCATCCTGATGCTGAGACAATTAGAACCAATGGTTGTCCGATTTACAAACAACTTTGCACTATATTCTCAGAGTCAGGGGCCAATGGAAACTATGAGCGGTCGAATCACCCCGTCGAGCTGAACGAAGAGACTTCTAGGTTATTGCCAAGCCCAAAAACTGCAGGCATGTCTATTGATGTACAAGAGGAGTCTTCGTCCAGCACAGAGGAGGATGAAGACATACCAATTGAACAAAACAAACGTCAATCTATAAAGCCGACGACTCGCAAGAGAAATCGTACAGGAATCGATGATGTCATGATGAAAGCCGTATTAGAGATGGCGGCCGCTTCAAAGCTGAGGGCCGCCGCTGCAGTATCAAAGAGTAGCGATCTGTTCTCGATATCGAATTGTGTCAAAGCATTGGACGAGATGCAAGGGGTTGATGAGCACATCTATTACACTGCTTTGGATCTATTTGACAAACCGAATGCGAGGGAGACGTTCATGTCTATCAAAATTGAGAAACGGTTAATGTGGTTGAAGGGCAAATGTACAGCTCCCTCTAGTTCCATTGCATGAGGACCTAGTGGACTACTTTTCTGTTGTGTTTATATCATGTATGACTACAGTTTGAACTCTGTTTTTGAATATCTTGTCTTTACAAAACACTGCTTCTTCCATCCTACCTAGCGAAGGGCAACATGGAACCCCACATGGGGTTAGTGTTCTCAATGGATATTTTCCAAATTGAATATAAGAATCAAAATCCGAATTGAAAAAAAAAAAAAATCTGATATCCGATTTTGATTTGATATCCGACCGATATTCTGAATCGATACTTGAACTTGAATTTGATTAACTTATCGGATATTTGATAATATTCAATTCCAATTAATCTGATAAATCGAATATATAATAATTATAATATAATCTCAGATATTATCGAATAGGATAATGCTCTATCGTCTGATTTGAGGTATAATGATTAGTGATTGAATATATAATGATTAGTGATTCCTAGGAGTTGGATTGGAGTTGTTTTCATGGGTTGATTTTAACAGTGGGAATTTGGTCATTATTGACCATTATTTGAGGTACAAAGATCCGAAGGTTTGAAATCACTAATCAAGCTGATTTTTTGATTTGTAGGTCCACCTAGGGATTGGAAACACATCCATACGGTCAAGTTTTTAAATTTTTAGGACCTTAGCCAGGCTTCAAACTGCCATTTTTTCCACTAGCGACATTGCACCCACGGGTCTATTCCGCGATTCAATCCCCAACCCTTTGGCTCCAACGACAATTGACCTTGCACCCGCGGGCCCCCACCGTGTGCTGAGGGAGGAGCATTGTTGACCCCCAACAATCCCCCTCAGGAGTGCGCTTCAGGCGGAGGCTCACATTGCACGCTGTCATCAAAGTTTTAATATGATGTAGACCTCAACTAGGAGAATATGACAAAACTAGTCTAATCGGTGGCCCTAACCATAGACCCATAGGCGATGAGTAAAACTTGTGTCACAGGATGTTGTGATGGAACACGGTCACAGCACTCAATACGAGCAGAGATCTTTGACCGTATGGTTGTTTGACCAGTCCCTCGGTGGACCTACAAACCAAAAATCAGCCAGATTAGTGATTTACAACCTTTGGATTTATGCACCCAAATAACGCTCAATAATGCTCAAATTTCTACCGTTAAAATCAACCCATGAAAATAACTTCAATAGAATCAGTTAGAAATCTCTAATCAAGCTGATTTTTTGGGTACCAGTCCACCGAGGGACTGCCCAAACATCCATACAGTCATTGTCCTCTAATAGTATACCACGTGGTTCGTATTAAGTGCTGTGACCGTGTTCCGTCACAACATCTTGTGACACAAGTTTTACTCACTTGTGTGAGCCGTTTGTGGTGATGAGACAGTTCGGATGGTTATAGCCATCAATCAAATCAGCTTTTAAGATCTCTAGTGGGACCACCTTATGTGCACGTAGAGGACAGTAGACTTCCCCTGGATATATACTCAATAAAGATCCTAGATTTCTCAAACGGCAAATAACAACAATCCAAAGAAAAGAATGGCGAACCTATTAAAGTTTTCTTTTGAAAATTAAAACTAAAACACATCAAAGAGCACTCATAAGTCTTTTTTCTGTAACACAAAGTCATAAATCCCAAACCCAAAATTCCCAGATTCCTTGCATTCATTCCAACTTCTCAACCACTTCCCATCTGAAAACCATATCTTGATTCAATTCTCCCTCTTTGCCTCTTTAGATCGTTGGTGATGGGTCTACTTGCAAAATTTTCCAAGTCGTCTCCTCACAAGAATCTGCATCTAAGATCGGATTGTTGGCTGCCAATGGACTTCCACCACCTGACATTGAGAAGCTTCTGGGGTCCACCCTTACTAAACTGAACTAGGATGCACATATATACATAGAATCTCATTATAAGGATGAAGTATAGAGGATGTAGATCCCTCCCTCATGTTAGTAGCCTCTTCAAGTTATGGCCCTGCTCAGTGCTCTTGGTCTGGTTGTACACAGACTCAAATGTGTGCATACAAACGCTAGAGAAACCCGTCATCGCCTGGAACATGTTTGGTAACCCCATTTGCAGGTTGTTCAGTGTCATCGCCCTCGTCACATTCACCAACTTCTCATGTTTTGTCTTCTCCTCCTCCGCTTTCGCTCTCAAAATCTCCACCTTTGCTCGCTTCTCTGCAACTGGGTCTCGGTGTCTGCTGGATCCAGAACCTTCAGGCATTGTATATGGGCCGTACTTACACTCCAACGATCGAAGCTCAGCCACCTTCTTCTCAAGCTCTTTAAATGCAGCCTCTGATTTCTTTTTTTGTTTCTGCTCTTCCGCCTGTTGGACTACAATGGCGTGGATTACTGTTAAGAAGCTCTTGATCCCCTCTGAAGCCACCTTGTCTGGAATCCTATCAAGTGCAAGCTGCCATTCTTCACAGAGAGAGTAGATTGTGGAGTTCTGTTTGGTTTTGATTAGTGGGTCATTGTTGAATTGGAAGAGACTGAGGCGAAGCCAGCCTGTAAGGGAGTGGGTGTAGTCTCGCTGGGTCTTGACGAGGTTGCAGAAGGCTAGGTGCCATTGCTGGACCTCAAGCTCAAGTTGAAGAGTCGATTGCCGGTGGATCTCAGAGGTGGGGTCGGTTGCTGGGATGGTGTTGAGGAACTTGAGCTGCTCAACTATGTGGGTTTGGACCTGGTGACACTCGTACATGCTTCTCCACATGCTCATCAACCTGCAACTCGGTTAAAACAGATTTTTCGATCAAATTGTAGATTTATATAAAATCTGTTACTACCAACCTCTGCAATTACTCAAGAGAACTATAAGGTATCAACAGAAAACTGTGGTGGTGCATCAATGCATATGCAGGGGAAATGGGACCTACCATTTGATGGGTCCAATCTAGGATAATCCCGAAGAAGGCTAGAACAAGAAGACCCTTCCGGGTGATCATTAACCATCAATCTATAGCATTTTTTTGGACAGCAAAAACTGTAGGCAAACACTCCAAAAGTGGAGGGCTGGAAGTGAAGACCTCTAAAATGGTGACAATCATCTGGGCTGGTCAACTTTTGGAATGGAAGATCAAGTAAATCCCGAGCACCCTTCAATGTGTGCAGGTGTCTCAGAATGCTGTTGGTGCATATTTCTTAGGGTACACTTGCGGATACTTTTGACTTTCACATTACCTAATAGAGCCAAAACAAAACTTTTATAAAACCTGTCAAATGAGAAACTTTGGTCTTCCATAAGTTTGCGAAGATTAGTCAACTACAACCTTTTTATATTGTGAAATATAAAATCTGCAGACTATAATATGCATGTCTATACATAGAATACAACTCAAATTCAGGATCTTCCGCTGCACGGATTTCCTGGGAAATGGACAGTCAGACTAAATCTACTGAAAGGTCTAGATTGGTCAAACCATTCCATTAGACAGAGCCATGTATTTTCCTTGCATATAAGTTATATAGTACTGTTACCCAGATATGCCAAGGATATGGCCCTGACATTGCATGGATTCTACTCTAATTACAAAATAGAAGAATGCTCGAGTCAAAAGAGGAGAGGAAAGAGCTGCCTCCCAGTCAATGCTGCATACATGGCACATGCAAACTACTGATCAGATATGTTCTCCATATCTTCTTCAAACATCCAAACGAGCGGAACAGATCAGACGGATAGGAACATCCATCTCATAGTTAAGACCATGATTTGTTGATGTGTACTGATTGTGCATGTGCTACATGGAATCCAGCTTCTTTCCTTCTATCTCTATGTAACAATACACCTACAGCCATCATAACAGATGAATAGGAAAGTTCGTATTCATATAGCAGACCACATCAATGTACTATGTTATGTTTCACCCTATCTCTACCTACCTGCTCACACACACCAATCCGAATTCTCCAATCAACTGTCACCTCTTTTTTTTTTTTTGATAAGGTCAACTGTCACATCTTAGGTGGGCCATAGAAAAATAAAACCACACAGATTGAACATCCATCAAGTGCCTGCCATTGGAAGATCAATCAAGTTAAAGACAACCGGCCAGTTAAATGACCATCTAGCTGCGTGGTTGGATTCACTTGATCGGTGCAGTGGTATGGTTCAGTTAGATAGGCATGTGCAACAAAAGCAGGTAGAGTTGGGGCAGCATAATAGGTTGGTGTGGCAAATATACGAGGAGAAAAACAAATGAGTCAAACTATTCAATGAAAGTCCAAACTGAGCTGGTGTATCTTTTGACCCAAAAGATAGAATTGACTTTGACTGAGTTAAGCCTTCAGATTTGCAATCCATGTTACCAGTATCACAGTATGCTTGTTTGAAATTTGATGTTTCAAGGACAAACAAGCAAGGATAGCACCATTCAAACCCAATCAGGAAGGAGAGAAAGAGAGAGAGAGATGCAAGTAAGAAGACTAACCCTTTGACTAGTTCAAGAAGCTGTGGATAGAGCTCTATCTCCCTCACTCTGATGATTTCAGCAGAGGTAGTCTCAATAGCCTGAGAAGCCACCATCATCCTTGACTCTAATTTCTCAATCTCTTTCTTGCTCTTCTCAATCTTCACATAGTCAGCCCCCTTCACCTCTTGCTTTCTCAGCTGAGCCACCATCTTTTCATGCTCTATCTTAATACTCTCAGCACTCTAAGACAGAAAACATAAATGAATAAAATCCATCCATCGAAGGGTGTGTTGATCTTTTCATATAATTGAGAGTTGGAACTCCAATGTTTTTTTTTGTATTCTTGGGCCCCAAAAGATAGAATAAATAAAGGGTTACATTAATAAACTAAATAAAGCAAACAAAAAGCACATAAGACATGGGTTCTTGTTTCTAACAGTAAAAGAATCATGATTACAAAAAAAAAAAAAAAAAGAATCATGAGTTGTATCAGAAAAAGGAAAAAAAAATGTTCTATCTTGCAAATTCTCTAGAGGAAATTCAGAAAAAGAAAAAAAAAATGTTCTATTGATCAAGAGAAGAAAATTGTTGTTCTGGAACACAGATTATATGTGAGTAGTAGTACCTTGACCTCCTGGTAAAGTTTCTTCTCCCAAGCATAGAGCCTCTCTACAGTAGCAGAATGGCTGGTATTAACAACATCACCCCCAATCATCTCCTCACCCAACCTTCCGAAACCGATCGGCTTCGAATTCGAACCCCATGTCCATAACAATGGACTCAAGTTCCTTCCGTAGTTATAAACCTTACCTGCAGAAAATCACCAACAGATAAGAAAAGAGAGAGAAAACCCATTATATCAAACAAGATAAAAACACAAAGTTAATAAAGAAATTGAAACAAAATCAAATACCCAGAAAGAAATGCATTTGGAAAATCACTTACCTGTTGCTCTCTGATTAGAAAAATCAGAACTTGAGACTTCTAAGAGCAATGAGCCATGGCCTCCGGCATCGGCAGCCTTCAGGAAATACTCATCAAGCTCCTTAATGATCTCAACTAGATCCTTAGTGTTTCTTGAAACCACCATAGCAAGCTCGCTTGTGGTATCCTTTGAACATCCACTAACAACAGAAGGCGGAGCAGCGACACTCGCCGCCACCGCAGTAGTAGCGGCTTCAGAAGTTGTTGTGGTGGCTTCCCATTCCTCTTCAGTAACAGACCTTGATGAAGAAGGAGCAAATGGGTCCCAGAAATCCCAGCTTGATGGTGGTGGTGGAGGCGGAGGAGGAAGAGCAGGGGAGGCGGTGACAGATGTCCAGTTATCAGAGCTCGGGCTCATCGGTGGTGGGGGTGGAGGCAAAGGGGTAGGTGGTGGGAGCGGTGGAGAAGGGAGAAGGGGAGGGAGGTGGTGTTGAAGGCGGTGGTAGTGGTGGAGATTAGTTTCGACGTTGGCAAACTGAAGGAGAGCAGAACCAGTTCCGCGGAGGGACCGGAGATAGAGAGTATGTACGGCGGAGAAGGCTTGCCTGGACTTTACGAGCTGTTTCATGTATCTTCTACGAGCCTTGCAACGCGAAACCATCTCTTCTCGCTCTACTCTTGAAAAACAGCAACCCATCTTTCTTCTCTTCTCTCTCTTCCCTGTTTTTCTTCTTCTTCTTCTTTTTTCTCACAGAAACGGCTCTACTGTTGTTGTTATTGCTTCAACCAAATCCCATCTGGGTTTTTCTTCTTGTTGTCCTACTTAAAAAAGAAGTCGCTTTTTTTTTCCTCTAAAACCTAGAAAAGTTGAAAAACTGCTGCTTTCAACTCTCAAACTTCATGGTGTTTCTCTCACTCTCTTCTTACTTTGCAAGCAAAACTGCTTCTTTGGCGTCTGCAACTTCATCAACTACTGGGTTTTTCTTCTTATTGATGTTTCTCCCTAGGATTTGAGCAAAGTTGATTCTTCTTTTTCTAAAATCTCATCTGGATTCCACCTTTTCTTATTTGTTTGCTAGAAAAAAGCTCTTCTTTCAAAAACAACTTCTACTACTAAAACTCACTTGTTTTTCTTCGAAACGCTTGCATTTGTATCGGAAACTCCACGGTTCTTCTGGGTTCTTCTCTCTCTCTCTCCCTCACACACACACACGTACACAAACAATGTAGTTGATCACTTCGGTGTTCGGTGGGAGGAGATATACACACAGGAGCAGCAACAGCAACAGCAGAACAATGGATGTTGGGCAGAGTGCAGGGCATTTGTTTATTTACAACGCATTGACGGAAATACCCCCAACGTCTCCACCTGATTTACCAAAAAAAAAAAGTCCAGCCCGGAGTCCGGACATCTGAAAACAGACAAAAATTACACAACAATCGTCCAACGTTCTCACGACAAGTGTCAAATAGTAAAACGACAAATATGGTGCTTAAGTTAAAACTGTCCCAGGGCCAGAAGAGAACCAGAACCAGAGTCTGCTTTAGCAAGGTTAGAGGGTATTTTGGTCAGTTCATAATTCCAACGGCAATGTCTAGCTTAATTTGGGAACGATTTAAATAAAGGGCATTTGGGTTATTTTGAGAGATATAGATGGGTGTTTTGGTAAATAAATTTATTCATTCAAGATCTCGCCTTTTTTAGGGAAGTGTGTTAGTGCATCCTGGAAGTATTTCACAGAAATTGCTAAGATATCTAATCTTCTGACCAAAATGCCCTTCTCAAAGTTGGCCGATTGGCCTTCATGTTTTCAGTCGTAAAGATGAGTTGGATCATTTATTGTGAAATTATGACGATAATTATGGATTAATTACGGATAAATTAGGTTTAGGTTTAAAAGGAAGCACTGAGAGCATACCTTTTACGGACACATCTGGATAAGATCAAGTGTCTGTTATCGTCCTTATGTGCAGACCGTGGGATGTACTTCGAGATTTGTGTGATGTGAATCATGGAGCCCCAAGTAAAACTTGCATGACTGTATGGATGTTTGGCCAATCCCTAGGTGGACCTACAAACAAAAAATCAAACCGATTAGTGATTTCTAAGCATTGGATTTCGTCATTTTCATGGGTTGATTTTAACAGTGGGAATTTGAGCATTGTTTGGGGTACAAGATCTCGAAATGTTTGAAATCGCTAATCAGGCTGATTTCTGGTTTGTTGCATGGTTTAAAATAATGTCATTTTTTGTTTAAACGGACGTTAAAACAACCGTTATTTCTGTTATTTTTCATTATATCTCTGCTATTTCCTTTTTTTTTATTTTCGAAAATTTGAAATTCAAAATTTGAATTATGAATTTCAGAGCTATTTTTCCGTTTTTTTTTTCGGTTAAATTCCATTTTTGCCCCTGTCCGTTACAATCCTTTTTAATGGCCAGTTTAACGGAAACACACCCAGTCCACAGTTAAAAGGGCCTGTTTTAAACCATGGTTTGTAGGTCCAGCTGGGTGCAAGTGAGCAGCTTAATCTTGACAGAGTGTATGGTGATACATATCATACTTTTCTTATTAACCTCATGGATGGTGGAAAAGGCAGACATGTTTGTTTGGTTACAGTTGTAAGTCTACTCCTGGGTAGGGTCCCTTGGAAACAAATTAATTTGAAGTCCTTCAATTCTAGGAATTCTTTAAATTTAATTGATAGGGTAGTAGGGTTGAGAATGGGTCAGGTTTGGTCCGACCGCAATACACCCTGAAGGCTGAAACGACCCAATTATCAATTAGATCGAAAAGTTAGACCCAAACCTAGCTGAATTGATTGGCCTGTCAGGTACTTGAATAAGGTGTCCCGGTAATGAACAAAAAAGCATGCAGAATGGAGTTAATATTTGCTTGCTCCCCCCCCCCTCCCAAAAATGCCATTTGGACTTTGGAGCTTAATTTAGGGCCTACTGATCTTATGGATGTTTGGACCACCTCTTGGTGGACCTACGTACCAAAGATCAGCTTGATCGGTTATTTATAACAGTTATGTTTTAACATAAATAAAGCTTAAATTCAATTGTCAAAAACCATGTTGTTAAAAATAATAAATCCAACAGTTATAAATCACTAATTATACTGATTTTTGATCTGTAGGTTCATCAAGTGGTGGACAAAATATCCATAAGGTAAGTGGGCCGTAAAGAGTACTCCATGTGGTGTTTTGGAATTGGTTCAACTTGATGGAAAAAAAACGAAGAAGAAATAACATATGAATTAAGAATTGCAGGACAGTGGATTTCGTTCAAATCCCACAATGTGTTAAGACCCAAACCAATACACCAAAAGCACCTAGGTGATAGATGTGCGGGAAGCTTAAGTCTTAACCTATAGGATCCTAACAATCCACCGCGCTTCCAAGGCCCGACGTCCACGGTGGTCTACTGTGAGGTGATTTTCACTTTGGTACCCCTATTTTCTCATTTTTTGTGAGTAAGACCTCTAGCATTTTTCGGTACCCCTATTTTCTCTTTTTGAGAAAGTCCCAAGTAGCCCTTTCCTAGGCCGTCCCTTCTGTGACTTGAACCCGTGACATAGGGTTGGCTCTGATACCAAATGTTAAGACCCAAACAAATATGTCTTAACCTTTAGGTTCCTAGCACAATGCCTTTCGAGATCGATGCACATAAAACATAGCCAAAGATAGAAAACATATTGGGAGAGATTCCAATATTGGGGAGAGAGAGAGAGTCTCTCATTTACAACCCATAGAGGGGAAATAATATCTTTCCCTAAACCCTAAACCCTAACAAACTGTACAACTAAACACGATAAGGATGGAGAGAAGGTAAGTGTTGACTTGGATCGGTCAACTAGATAACTCTTGTACCCGAACAAGAATAATAATTTTTTAAAAAAACATATAAAAATGACTTATTTAAGACACGTGTCTTTAGATTTTTTTTTACTACCACAACAATATTTGGCCTTCATCACACTTAGTGGTCTTCATTGTATATGCTCAAACCATCTCAACACCATTCTTACAGTTTATCCTTTGACAAAAACTACTCTTACATTCCCTCCTAGGTGCAAGAAAGAAATTAAAGTCCCTCTAACGCAGCCAGACCTAACCCTCCTTCCAAACAAGCGTCTAACATTCTAATATATCATTAGGAGTATCAATGGGTCAGTTCCGGTTCAGTTCCTAAGGTACCTAGAATCAGAACTAATATTGCCGGGTTTTTATCGGTTCTAATTCTCAAAATGATGGATCCCGAACCTGAACTGATTATTTGGTACTGTTCGGTTTTAATTTGTATTCTGGGTATTTTAGTACATATCTGAAAAGATTACAAATTTAACACTTTGTATATTGGTTTCGGTTCCTATCTGTTTCGGGTCCAAATATAACCATTCGGTTCCGTTCTGTTCCTGTTCTGATTCTTTTTTAGTCAGTTCTCAAAATGTGGGACCAGAACCGGTATTTGGGTTCGGGTTCCTATTAAACGGGTAAAATTGACACCCCCAGGTGTCAGGTCAGTTTGGGTAGTGAGGGTATATATAATGCACATGTAGTGCAGCAACACCAACTCTGGAAACTAATCAAAGGCTGCCAGGTCGTAATTGTAAATGTTTCTTTGCCTTCCTTGGCAGCCTTATAAGAAGATCCACATCCCAACATCATAACACTGGTTGTTTTAAAAGAGTAACAAGTATGTAGGAATTGAGGGGTAATGTAACATGCCCACCACCACTAGGGTCCACTACCTTACAAACTTTATTATTTTTTATCACCCCATAGAAACATAGGATCTTTGTCGATCCACTAAAGAAAAATTTAGAAGATGGGGCCAAGATAAGCCCTAAGGGATTGTCAATTTATACCTCACTAGGGGAATGCCACGATTGCGATGCGCGTGCACCTTACACGTGGCACACTTGTAGAGGTCACTGACTGTATCGATGTTTGGCCCATCCCTAGGTGGATCTACATGCAAATAATCAGCCTGATTAGAGATTTTTAAGGATTTGATTGGAGTCAGTTTCATGGGTTGATTTTTAACCATAGATTTCGAGCATTATTTGGAGTACTCAGATCCAAATGTTTGAAATCACTAATCAGTCTGATATTTGGTACATAGGTCCACCTAGGGATGGGACAAACATCCATACGATCATTGGCCTCTAATAGTAAGCAATGTGGCTTATACTATGGTCCCTGATCATCATTGATGACGGATGTTCGCGTGTTGGACAACCTGAACTGTGAAGGGCGTAGTCCAATGGTCCAACCCAGCTTGTCTTTATCTTTATTCTTGGTATTAAATGAGGGAAGATTTAGCCTTTAAAAATGTGAGGCCTCTAATTGTGACAAACGTGGGTGGCAACCCGGCTCACGCTTTATAATAGTATAGATAGATAGGAATTGGTCTCGATTATCGCAATTCTGGGATTAGCTATTTCAGAATCAAACCTAAAAAGAACTAGAACTGAAGTAATAGGATCAGTTCTTGGCACAATAAAATCCAGACCGAACTGAAACCGAAATTGATAGGACTCATAACCAACATATATAGTATAGCGAGTTAAAGATCTCAAGTTTTCAAATTTTTACTATCTGATACCCAATGGGAGAACTGCATATTTATCTATTCTGGTTCTGGATCCACTTGCTTAAGAACTGGAACCAAAACCGGAACAATATCCACATAATTGGTTCCGATTCTTGGTAGCTTGAAACTCGAACCAGAACGGACCTGTTGACACCCCTAAGTAAATCTTGTTAGTGTCTTACTCTCAAGACCCTACAAGCAGTGGCGGAGCCAGGATTTTGTTCAAGGGGGGCTCAAATCAATTGAGTAGAACCGCCTACAATTAGAGCTGGCAATGGATTGGGTTCGAGTCAGACTGGTATTGATTTGGTACCGTTTTGATAAGAAATCTAATTGATCCAAACCCAATCCTATATGATTAGATCAGTTCTAGGTCCACTCCGATTGGATCCAATATCTATCTATCTATACTACGATAACACGAGGACCAGGGTTGCCAACAACGTTTGCAATTAAAGGCCTCTTTACTTTAAAGCAAAACCTCCCCTCATTAAATGGCTCTTTATTTTAAAGACAAACTAGGTTTTAGACCCCTTTTACACTTCATACTCCAGCATTTTACACTTTCGGTACTCCAGCATGCCGACATCCCTCATCAATGATGATAACGGACAGTAGTATAAGCCACGTGGTACACTTTTAGAGACCATGGACCGTATGGATGTTTGTCCCCATCCCTTGGTATACCAAATATTAGGCTAATTAGTGATTTCAAACCTTTGGATCCGAGCACCCCAAATAATGCTTGAAATCAAATCCTTAACAATCAACCCATGAAAAAGACTCTAATCAAATCCTTAAAATCATTAATCAGGCTGATTTTTTGCATGTAGGTCCACCTAAGGATGGGCCAAGATCAATACGATCAGTGATCTCTAAGAATGTGCCACGTGTAAGGTTAAACGTACATCGTGTATATTATATATATACATATATAATTCCTTTAGGCATATATTTAAATACCTTTAGAAAATTAAATATATATCTATATAACAAACTAGGGAAATTGTCTCCTTACTTATACCCCTCTTATCAACTTTGAAAAAGGTAGCCAGGATCTTATCCCTCAAATGGATTGACGGTAGATCTCAGCCACTCACACCTAATTTTGGCAAATGCTTTGTTGAAGAGTGCCGTAGGAACATGCCAGTTATATATATAGAATTGATATCGAGTTAGTATCAGATGGGAACAAGGTCGATTCGGTACCTATCCATTAAGAGATTGGATCGATAATCTGTGATCCGGTATAACAAAAAATAAAGTTCCGGACTCGGGTTTTTTTTGGATCAGATCAGATCTCTCTGTGGATCCAATCCATTGCCACCTGTACCTACAATATGAGCCACGCCCATGCTTGAGAAGGGAGGAAGACCTTTGAGGAAGTTAAATTGGGCCCACATATATTAAACACACACAGGTCAATGTGAGTCTAGGGGTGTCAACGGGTCGGTTCCGGTTCGGTTCCTAAGGTGGCCAGAACCGGAACAATCGGTTCCGGTTCTTATTGGTTCGGTTCTTTAACGGTTCCAGTTCTCAAAGTGATGGATCCAGAACTGGAACCGATTTTGTATTTTTGTCGGTTCCGGTTCTGAGTACAATGGGCCAAATCTTGAAAATATGAGAATTTTTACACTATATATATATATATATATATATATGTTGGTACCGGTTCTTATCGGTTCGGTTCCGGTTCTTATCCGTTGTTTCGGTTCCATATTAGACTACCCGGAACCGGAACCATTATTTTCGGTTCGGTTCCGGTTCCTTTTTAATCAGTTCCCAAAAATGTGGAACCGGAACTGGTGTTTTCGGTTACGGTTAAACGGGTAACATTGACACCCGGTCCGTGAGTCCGCTCCCTCCAGGACAAAAATAAAACAAATCAAATTAAAGCTCCAAATGTTGAAAAAAAACCACCAGCAAAGAGCTTCAATGCACGTGTATGTCATTCCCTATTCTTATTCCTTTGGTGGGCCACATAAAGATCATTTTTAAAGAATGCAACGAGTTGTACTCACCAGTCACCATTATAATATGTAATGGGTCGCGATGTAACAAGCTGTAGCGTAAGCTATTACCTTTTTCGTTACTACCCATCTGGGACCCACTGACCGTATGGACATTCATACAAAAATTAGCTTGTTTGACAGTTTTTAACCGTTGGTTTTACCAGTCATGGTGATTTTTGGCATGTATATCCACCGAGAGGTGAGCTAAACATCCATGGGTCAGGGGGCCCAGATGGCAGCACTGAATAAGAGAATTGGTGCTAGCTCGCGCTTTGGATTAAGCTACAGCTTGTTACATCGCCACCCCTAAGTAATTCCCAGTACAAGCCCCAAACCACTAAAAAAAATTACAATTTGGGTGGTGATGCAACAAGGTAGACCTGGCGCCAAAGGCATCAGGTATCGCCATTTTTGTTACTCGCCACTGCCATATGGGCCTACTGACCGCATGGATGTTTAGCCCATCTCTTGGGAGACATTCATACCAAAAATCAGCTTGTTTGATGATTTTTAGCCATTGATTTTAGTACCCAAAAATGGTGAATCCAATGGGTAGAATCAGTCCTTAAAAAGGACTAAAATCTAATGGCTAGCGATTACCAGTCATGGTATTTTTGGTGTGTTGGGTAGGCTCTAAACATCCATGCGGTAAGTGAGCCCAGAGGGCAGAGGTGGGAAACAAAAAGGGTGGCGTTGTAACAATCTGTAGCCTACGAGCACCATTTTTGTTACTCACCGCTGCCATCTGGGGCCACCTGACCGATTTTTTACCCAAAGCACTTCTCATCATGGGCTTCATGAACAGGCCCTTCTTTGGATTCCAAGCCCATGATAAAAAAGGTATAGTCCAACACCTAGAACACATCAATAAGGCTGATTTTTGGTGTTTTGAGGGGCCAGGTGGAAGAAAATTTTGTCCTCCACTGGAGGAACAAACTTTTTACATGGGAATAAGAATAGAGAATAAGAATATATCGTTTGTTCTAAGTAGGGCTACCACTTGGGCGGGCTCAACCTGACGTTGGGCTCGGGTTGGGTTGGCCCCTTCAGCACTCGGGCTCAGGCGTGGATTTTGCAACCCAATCTAAATCGGGTTGGGCTCGGGCTGAGGCTTTGGCCTACCCGAGCCCGACCATACATATAAATATATCATATATACATTTGTTTTTTTGAGAAATATATACACACACACTGGAAACCTCCTTTTTATTATCTATATAACAAAACACAGTAGTTGTCTCCCCACTTATAGGCTTCAACAAAGAAGAGCCGAGATCTTATTCCCCAAATGGATGGTGGATCTCAGCCACTCACACCCGATTTTGGCAAATGCTTTGTCAGGTAGTGCCGAGGGCACAATCCACCCACTAGTATATATACAAATAATAGTTTTGGGTTTTTCGATCTCTTCTCTCCCCTTCTTTCTCTCCTTTTACTCTATTAGGTCAGGTTGGAGTGGACGAACCTGATCATGCTGGGCTCAAGTGGGATTCTCAGGCCCGACCTCGGGTTGGGTTCGGGCTTGGAGCCTTAAATGTCGGATTGGGCTTGGGCTCAGAGCCTTAAATGTCAGATTGGGCTCGGATTGACTCCCAACCCTACCCAATCCGCCCGAGTTGCACCCGTAGTTCTAAGAGAGAAAAATGGAGCTAAAATGAATAGCTTTTGGAAAGAAATTGCCACCAAGGATCTTGTGATTAAATATGACAAGGAATCTTTATGGTCAAAAGCAAGTCAAACATTGAACGATGGCTTCAAAATTGAGAATTGTAAAAAATCTATGATGCAGAATTCTGTATCCAACTTTTGATGCAGAAGTCACTCAAATTACTACATTTCACTCTTTTGGGCCCACTGACCTCATGAATGTTAGGCAGATACCTTGGTGGGCCTATACACCAAAATTCAACATATTAGTGATTGACGCACATTGGGTTTGAGTAATTTTTCATCATGGGCTTGGAACCAACCCATAGCATGTTCAAGAAGTGAAAAGTTCTCCACTTGAATACCTAGAAATCAACAATCACGCTGACTTTTGGTGTAGTCCACCAAGATATGGGCCATACATTCATGAGTCAAGGGCTCAAATGAGTGACAGATAGCAATTTAAGGTCTTTTGATACAGAAATATGTATATCATAGAACGGCTCGTATACAGAACTGTGTCAAAATATTGTTACAGAAGTCTCTCAAAGTGCCAAAGACCCGATGAATATTTGGCCCACATCTTTGTGGACATATATACCAAAAATCATCACCATTTATGATTTCTAGTCGTTGGACATGGGCTTCATGTACAGACCTATGGACTTCAACCACCCCATCCTTTATTCCCAAGACAACCATGTAATCCATGCAGATCCCATGAAAGCTTCAACGATCCCCCATGACACAAGCCCTCCATTTCACTATACAATCCTGGTACCCAACCCAACAAGCCACTCCATGAGAAAGGGCTAGAGATCTTGCATGCTTCATCATCTTTCTGGAATGCAACCCGCACAAGCATCACGTATGTCGAGAACCACATTTCAAGGGAGGCTGCAATGGCAGATTTCTCAACAACGACAGAGCCACGAGAAGAAAAACGGGCAGAAGAAAGCAAGTCTAAAGCAACAAGTGAGTGATGCAGCAAGGCCTCAAACACCATGTCGAGTTGGAAATGGTAGATGCAGCATCTGCAAGAACAGAAAAGGGAGGCACTTCAACTTAGGTTCAAAAGGAATTGTCCTTACTGATCCTGCTTAACAATTAAAGGGCGAGGGAGGCTGGCCCGAAACCCTACCCACAGCCATGATTGTTACAGCATAGAACTTTCAAGGATGTGGCTGGCCATCAACAGTCATAGACCTGAAATTGTTGGTGTAAAGAAAAAAAAACCTTGACATTGTGTTCCAACCAGGAGATAGTTGAAAAACTGATGAGAAAGCTTAGATACCCAAATTGAGAATTCTTCCCTCTACAGGCTGGTTGAAAGACAATCAAAATCAGTGAATGATAACTGGTCAGCTTACTTCAGACAATCTCCATACTCCTTGGTTGCTCACCATGATATACAGCAATTCAAGAAGGGGATGTAATATACAGGTTTCTTTAAATGCACCATTTGTCTTGGTAGCATCATTTGTCAATAAAAAAAAGGGTTTCCTTCAATGCACCCAAATCCATACCACAAGAAAGAACTGTCGGCCTAGGAAGCAGGGTTCAGTGTTTTACAAGTAGGCGTCTTCCTTGCCCCAGAAGGAAAGAAAGTTAGACAGGCTGATGGTGGAAGCCTGGAAGGCGATTACAATTGAGATTAATCCAAAGTAAACATTGAAGAAACTTTCAGAAGTACCACTAGAAAGGGGAGACAAAATTATAAGTACAGGAAAATGGGTTACCTAGAGTCCGATGTAAGATGGCATGGTTCCTATAGATCCAGAACCAGGTTGAGACCTTGTTGCTGCTGTCACAGAAGATTGACCCAGTTGGGCGCTGTAATATGCGCTCAACCCGTAAGCTGCCTGAGAACCATAGCTACCAATTATGCTCGGGCTTATGCTATTGATCCCCGGTTGCCCACCGAAGTTCGCATTTAATCCCAATTGATGGGCTGTCACATTCCGATTCATCGAAGGCGACAACCCACTAGCAATCGAGGGCGATAACCCTGTGTGATTCAGGGAACTGCCCAATGCAGCGGGGTTTAAGACCCCAATCCCCCGACTCTGACCCATAAGAACTGCTCTGGCTGCCGGATTTAGATTCTGACTAACCATTCCTGGATTCAAACCAACTGCATAAGTGAGTGCAAGATCGTTCGGCTGCAAAACAGAAGATGCAGCTGACCCCACCACAGGCTGCCCCATCTGATTTTTATATCCCCGGAGCTCTTCGACTGCTCTCTGGCATTGCAATTTGCACCCTTCGAACAGCTTCATTGGCTCTTCCAACGCCTTCTTACATCCCTCCGTCGTCTTATAAACAAATATAGCGAAACCCCTAAGCTTACCAGTGATCCGATCATACCCCAACGGTCCTTCCTCAAGCTCCCCAAACTTGGCGAAGATTAAGAACGCCCGGAGATTCTCTGGGTGCACATGTGCACGGACGTTGGTGACGTAAATCTTCCGTGGCGTGGCGTCGGGAACTGGGTGGTTCGGGACCGGCCCAAAAGCCGCCAGCTGGCACGAGGTCATCCGGTTCCCTATCTTCTTCTGAGGCTGCTTCAGGGCCTTGCGGGTTCCATCACGAGTCTTGAAGAGCACGAAGCCATAGCCCTTGGATTTACCAGTGAGCTTGTCTGTGACGACGTTGCATTCCTCGATCTGACCGTACTGCTTGAAGACCGAAATTAGGGTTTCGGTGGTTGAGTCCCAACCGAGACCGTGGACAAAGATCTTGCGGTGGACGGGGTCTGATTCCGTGCCCTGACTGATCCGGTCAATGATCGAACGGTCCTTAAGCGCTGCTTCCTTGAGAATCTCGATGAGCTGGTCCTTCCCAAAGGGTTCGAGGAGCTTCCGTACAGTCTCTCGTCTGGAACCCTCCTCTTCTTCTTCTTCTTCTTCTTCTTCGTCGTCGTCGTCATCGTCGTCATCGTTGTCGTCGTCGGATGGTTCCTCTGTCTCTGGATCCCTCAGTTGCTCTTCATCTTCGGAGGTATGTTCTTCTTCGGGAGCAGGCTTTCTCTTCTTCGCCATTAGAGTAGTAGAGATGAAGATCTCTCTGCAGGTCTTGTTTTAGGGTTTTTGATGACAGGGAAACTGCAATTTTTTTTTTGGGTTTTTCATTTTTGGGCATACGCAGCTCACAATCTATTCCTGGTTGGGTCGGGCTCGGGGGACCCCATTTTGGCGTACCCACGTAGAAGATGAATCAATGGCTGATTTTTGGTGAGGATAATCTCTACGGTGAGGAGATCATCCTCACAAAAATTTAAATCATTCCGATATTCGTAGACTGGTTTAGAAGTTGAGGAATTATGGACAGTCAATTTTTACTGTTTAGCTTTTGATGGGGTTAGAAATTTCAGAATGGCTGATTTTTTTGTTGGGGTGATCTTCTACGTGGGTACGCCAAAATGGATGTCAAAAAATGGGGTCCCCCGGAGCCCAACTCTTCTTGGTTTAAGTTGGAATTGAAGTACGCGAAAATTACCTTCTTTGAGGAATAATTATTCAAATGAAGCTAAGAGTAAACCTTCGTATACGAGTGAAGCCAATCACAGCCAACAGTATGAGCCATGTGACATTCTCTTAGAGGGTGATGACAACATGGATGTTTGGCCAATGACTAGGTGGACTTGCAAACCAAAAATCAGCTTGATTAGTGATTTACAAGCTTTAACAACCATGATCACCATGAAAAATAATTGGAACAAAACGTACTTATTGGTTGTCTCAACTCAAGTAATCCACAAGTACAAAGTAAAGCTCACCAAAACAGAGTAATTGTATATCAGATGATTGAAACTGTCACGCCCTGAATCCAGACACTTAAATCGAATCCGAATACCTATGGATTAAAAATAAAATGCAGGGTGTGATAAAAATAAAATGCTCCAAAAAATAAATAAAACAAAAAGAATCACCGTCGTGATTGATGGATAACAGCTCAACTCCAATAATCAAAATAATGCGGAAACGTAAACAAGTTATTACGTTGAAATGACCGAAGTCAAAATCAAAGTCAAACTTTTAATTTTTTGTCAAAATCACTAATTATGGTCTCTATAATTACCTAATATTTATATCAAACATATTTTGTGAAAGCGCTTAAGTCAAAACACTCATTTAAGATAGTTTTGAAATTAATTTTTGCGGTTGTAAGAAAAACGGTCACTTTTTGTCAAAATTCAAAGTATGTTGAAAATTTATTTTCTTCAAGAGGTTTTGTTCTAATATTAATAAGAAACAACTTTAACAAATATATATTGGCCAAAAATGACGTTTTATAATTCTTTTAGTAGTTTTACAATTGTTTGCAGTTTTATAAAAGTGATCGGCAAAACTCAGTCGACTGATTTTTTTTCTAACTTAATCGTATGATTCGAGGGTCAATTTAAAACGGAATCCAACAAGTGATATATGCATTTAATAGTACTCAAAATGTAAATTAAAATATTTTAATCAATCACGACATGAACAAAACATCTTTGAACATCCATAAACCTTAAGAAAAATAAAACAAAATAATCTTAATCCTCAAACTCCGTTTCGTCCATGGTGTCTTCCCCGTCAATGGTTCATCTTCATATTCTTTTTATGAAATCTGAAATTTTATTCGGTATAAACCGTGAGCTTTCGCCCAGTACATTCCACAGGATAATCACATGTTTATAATTCATTTAATTTAAACGCATACATAGATTAAGAGCACATGTGATACATGATCAAATATATAAAAATATGATGAAGATGATGATGATGATCCGATTGAATGAACCCAAAATATTCATTTCACACATTCATTTTTTTTTCACAAGTCCAACTCGTATGTTCTTCTGTAGGGGTTTGGGGTCTTTCATCCTAGGGTACCGAGCCATTCTTAATTCTTTAGGGTTCCTTTGGGCCGTAGAGCCTGTGCACATTCTCAGCTAAATCAAATCATTCGGGCCGTAGAGCCTATACGCACTCCGACTAAGTCAAATCTTCGGGCCGCAGAACCTATGCGCACCCCCGTTTAATACCATACTTATGGGCCACAAAGCCTATGCGCACTCCTGACTAAGTCAAACCTTTGGGCCGCAGAACCTATGCCCACTCCCGTCTAATACCATACTTACGGGCCATAGAGCCTATGCGCACTCCCGACTAAGTCAAACCTTCGGGCTGCAGAGCCTATATGCACTCCCGTCTAATACCATACTTACGGGCCACAGATCTTATGCGCACTCCCGACTAAGTCAAACCTTCGGGTCGCAGAGCCTATGCGCACTCCCGTCTAATACCATACTTATGGGCCACAGAGCCTATGCGCACTCCCGACTAAGTCAAACATTCGGGTCGCATAGCCTATGCGGACTCTCAGCTAAGTTAAACTTTTGAGCCGTAGAACCTATGCACATTCCCGTCTAATATCATATTTCCTGGCCGCAGAGCCTATGTGCACTCCCGTCTAATACCCAACCCAAATGAGAATGCCTCATTATGATGATGAATAATATAATCATTTAGCAAAATAATCAAAAGCACAAGCCACGAAGATCTAAATTTGAAAAATCATATAACAAGAATTTAAAATAAATGAATCATAAACTAGAAGAGAATATTCGTACCTATCTAGTTCTAGAACTTAGAGCTAGAACCTCCATCGCCAAGAACATGAACAACTCTAGAGAGTTTAGAGAGCGAGAGAGAGCGAGAGAGAATTGGTGAATTGATATGATGGCGATGGGTCCTATTTATAATAGTTAATGGAAATTTTTTTTCAAATATAAGCTTTATAATTTTAGCAAGTATATTTAAAACTTTCTATTTTATTTTAAAAATATTCTTTAAAGATATTTTATTTTAATTAATTTTCGTAACATTAAAAGGGGTAGTTTTTATAACCAATTAAATGGCTTATTTTAAGATGGATATGGACTAAAAATAGGCCTAAGACTTATGGTTATCAAGTAGGCTTTAAATAAGATTGTTTTTGGGCTTAAAAGATCTCTAAATTGATTAGAAAGGCCTGTCCTAATAAATAAACTCAATCAACATGCAAACAAGCAATAATAACAAAACTTACCAACGATTACTCATTAAATTTATAAAAGATAATAAAAATTATTTAAAATATTTTTAATTTAAAATTCTTTTAAAATTATATTTTTTTGTAAAATATCAAAATGTGATAAGAATCTAAAATGCCCCAATAGTGACAACGTGTTAATTAAAAATGTCAATGTGGCATTCGTCATTTAAAAATATTGTTATTTTTAAAATAATCATTTATTTAAATTTATATCTTAGTTAATTAAGTTGGTTATCTAGTACACAGAATGTCTCTACATTACTACGATACAAGTACAATTATATGAAAATTGATTCCAGTGTTATTAAAATAAAATTCCCTACGTGTTATAATATAAATGTTCTGACTAAGTTCTCGAATTTATTTCTACGTGACATGATAGAATGTTCTAAATAAAGAATAAAGTTCAAAAAATATCAGGACGTCAATTTTTTTATCATTTTATAGTTAATTTACATTAATACCCCTGAATAAAAGTTCAGGGTATTGCAGAAATAACTGACTTATCCAAACTACTTGAGTTTTCGACCCATGAGATGTTGTATGTGGGACTAGATTTCTTGATGTGACCTATTGAATGGTGGGATACTCCCCCTACTTGTGCTCCATATGAGGTCCCACTCTTTGATGGGTCCCAGCCTTAACATTTAAATTGGGTCATCGTAGTTGTAAGATTTGAGGACTAACATGTAGGTAATCGAGAAGCTTTGACACTAATAAAGAATGCCACTTTATCATCTCATTGGCAATTGATAATGATAGATACTTGTATAGTTATAAGCACAATTACTGCAAGGATCATATGTCAACGTTGTAGCACATTACTAATTAATTGATACTAGGGGAATGCCACGTGCACCTTACACATGGTACACTCGTAGAGATCACTGACTGTATCGATGTTTGGCCCATCCCTAAGTTGACCTATATGCAAAAAAATCAGCCTAATTAGTAGTTTTTAAGGATTTGATTAGAGTCGTTTTCATGGGTTGATTTTTTATCATATATTTCAAGCATTATTTGGGGTACTCAGATCCAAAGGTTTAAAATCACTAATCAGACTGATATTTGGTATATAGGTCCACCTAGGGATGTGACAAACATCCATAAGGTCAGTGGACTCTAAGAGTGTGCTACGTGGCTTATACTATTGTCCATGGGCGTGCCAAACAACCTAAACTATGAATAGGCATTTAATGAGTTAAGGTTTTGCCTTTGAAAGTAGAGAAACCTTTAATTGTGACAACCACGGGTCGCACTACCAATTTTTACTTTTATAATAGTATAGATATTGTCTAATTAAAATGAGGAGGGATGTGTGTATTGAAGTAAATTAAGCAAGTTTGAGTATTGTTATGTATTCTAGAGGCATAACTCATATAATTAAAAGATTATTAACTTGAAAACCACTGGATTAACTATAATAACTATATTACTAAATATATTAACTTCCTTTCAAAGTGAACCAAAATTTTGAAGTAAAACATATGCCGCATATTTGTCGTTTAGCAAAATTTTGAAATCCAACTAAAGAAAAGCAGAAGAAACTAGAAAATAGGACGAAGCGCTTATAAAATCAGTAGTATTTTAAGGTTCAGAAAAACCATGTTTGAAGGATCTATGACGACACATAAGCATACGATAAAGAAGATTTCAAAAAAATGAAATTTTATTTTTTACAAGTTTCTCTTTGTTGTTTATTCATTTTTCTTTGATTTTCTCAGTTGTGCTCCTAATTATTAGTTGTATTAATAGTGAATTGAACTTAATCAACCGACTGAATTTCCAAAATAAAAGAGAGTGTTAGACAAGAAATTTAACAGGGCAAGGAGCAGGTGTGTGCGCGCACGCTTATTTTCTTTTTCTTTTTTTTTAATAGAAAATTGTTAAAAAAAATACACAATTAAATCTATTTGTAGAAAACAATATTTGTTTTCAAAAATTGTAAAAACGAATACACATAGCCGTTCGAATCGGCATCAACTTTTTCAAAATGTAATACCCAAAAAGCCATTTTAGTAGCCGATTGAATCGGAGCCAAATCAATTCTGGCGCCGATTCAATCGGCTACTCGACTGTTGCGCACACAGTTGACCCTTGGTCACAAACTTTTATATGCACATGTCAATTTGGGCTCATCACACATTTCTTTCACAATCTTTGTATTGTATTGAGTCAAAATGAGTTTGACTTCATTTGCAATGCCGCCAAATCAAATTTGACTCTATTTGAAACGGAGCCAAAATGGTTTTGGTGCCGTTTGCAATGGAGCCAAATTCGTTTTGACTCCATTTCAAACGGAGTCAAAACAGTGGGGGTAAAATCGGGTTTTATTGAAAAATGTTGTTTTGGCGTAGAAGGAAATTGTGTCAACTTAGTGACGCCGATAGAAACAGCTATGTGTATTCGTTTTTGCAATTTTTGAAAACAAGTATTGTTTTCTACAAATAGATTTTATTTCGTATTTTTTTCACAATTTTCTGTTTTTTTAATTATTTGTTGCTTGTAAAATCACTTGCACATATTTGTATGAGCAGTTAGTAAATTCTTGACTTGTTCGCGAATTATATGAATTATTCAAAAAAAAAAAAACCAATGAACCGTCGTATTCAAAGGTTTGGAAAAATTCACGATTTTTTGAAAATGAACAAATTGTTCTTGAATAATTCATGAACTTTTCCGAATTATTCAGTGTTGAATATGAAAAAACATTTTATAAAAGAAAAAGTTGTCAATATTTAGGGGGTGTTTGGATTGCCATTTTTAGACTTTAAAAAGTCTTTTTTTTTCTTCACAAAAAGACTTTTTACAAAAAATAGATTGCTCGGATGACCATTTTAAAAAAAAGTATTTACTGCATAAAAATATAGTTTTTAAGCCAACAAGTCTTTTTATAAAAATTAGCTGAAAGCTGTTTTTCAAGTAGAAAAAAGGCTTTTTAAAATTGGGTCAGGCTCAGGGGACCGAGCATTTTTTACCCCATTTTAGCGTACCCATGTGGTTTTCAAGTTACATGGTAAAAATCGACGGTCCATAATTCTTCAACTTCTAAACTAGTCTATGAATATCAGAATGATTTGAATTTTTGTGAGGACGATCTCCTCACCATAGAGATCATCCTCACCAAAAATCAGTCATTGATTCATCCAAGGTTTAAAGGGGACCGTTATAACGGTATAACAGAGGGGCGTTACTGTTTTTTTTCGTTATAACGGCCGCTCAGGGGCAAAGAAGGAAAGAAATAGAAAAAGAACGGAAATAATGGAAAATACGAAAAATAACAGAAAAAAATGGTGCTGAAATTCAAATTTTAAATTTTAAAATTTGAATTTCAAAAATGGAAAATAACGGAAAAAAACGAAAATAACAGCAGTTTTTTTTCACAAAAGTTTCCAGAAAATAACGGTCGTTATTTTTGTTATAACGAAAAATAACTTCCGTTATTTTCTGGGCCTTTTAACGGTCCATAACGTAACGGGGTAGGTCCGAATCCGTTATAACGGCCGTTTTTAAACCTTGGATTCATGTTCTATGTGGGTACGCCAAAATGGGTGCCAAAAATGGCGGTCCCACCCTGGGCCAACTAAAAGAACATAAAGCGATTTTGAATTGATGATGATCCAAGCGAACTTTTTAAGAAAAATATGTTTTCAAAAAAGTCATTTTTTAAAATAAATATTTTTTGAAAAATGGCGATCCAAACACTCCCTTAACTTATTTTATTTCTTAAATTATTTTTGTCAAATTATTTAAAGATAATTTTTAATGACAAAACAAAATTAATTATAATCAACATCAGTGTAGGTGGAGCATTGATCAGATGGTCCAAATCCATGCATTTGTATTGAGCAATCCAGACATTTTTACCTGTAATCCAATTAGATACTTGTAACCAATGATTTGTTACTCACTCACCGCTGTCCTCTGGGCCAAATGACCCCATTGGATGTTTAGCCCACCCCTTGGTTGATGATTTCTACCGGTTGGATTTAGTATCCGAAAAAAAAAAATGTTGAATCCAATGGCTAGAATCACTCCTTAAAAGTGTAAAATCTTATGACTAGAGATTACCAATCAACGTATTTTTGGGGTATGTATCCACCATGGGGTGGGCTAAACCAAGATTTAAAAAACGGCCGTTATAACGGATTCGGACCTAACCCGTTACGTTATTATGGACCGTTAAAACGCCCAGAAAATAACGGCCATTATAACAAAAATAACGGCCGCTATTTTCTAGAAAATTTTGTGAAAAAATGGCCGTTATTTTCGTTTTTTCCGTTATTTTCCATTTTTGAAAATTTGAAATTCAGCGCCATTTTTTCCGTTATTTTCCATTTTTTCCGTTTTTGCCCCTGAGCGTTTTTTTTCTCATTATAACGGAAAAAAACAGTAATGCCCCCAGTCCGTTATACCGTTATAACGGTCCCCTTTATACCTTGGGCTAAACATCCATGCGGTCAGTGGGGCCAGATGGCATCGTTGAGTAACAAAAATCAATACCTGACGGCTTACATCACGATCCTAAATACAAGTGGGAAAAAGATGTAACACGGTATGCCTGAAACTTTTTCAAATGCGGAAGCACGGTTTTTATTACTCACCACTGTCATCTGGACCCACTGACCGCATGGATGTTTATCCCACCCCTTGGTAGATATACACACCAAAAATCACCCTGATTGGTAATATATTACCATTATATTTTAGCAGTTTTAAGACGTTCTTATAGCCGTTGAATGTAACCATTGTTTTAGTACTAAAACCAACGGCTAACAATCATCAAACAAGCTAATTGTTGGTATGAATATCTACTAAGGGTTCGGCTAAACTTCCACTTGGTCACTGGACCCCATAGTGTAAAGTCTCGGGGGGCCGTCTGGATCGGGATCAGAGCCCACCGATCCGATCCAAACCATGTCTGTCTCGCCGAGTTCTCTGTTTTTTGACGGATTTTCACACTATCTCGGGGCGAGTTGGCGGATCCGACCGATCCAACCTCCGATCTGGATCTGGATCGGGATCGGAGCCCTCCCATCCAGCCTCGGATCCGGAGACTTTGAACTATGCTGGACCCAGATGGCAGCGTTGACTACCAAAAATGCCGGTTCCGCATTTGAAAAGATCTCAGGTATAGGTTATTACATCACGACCCATAAAAGTGTACCAATTCTAACATGGGAGTAAAACTTCTGTCACAATCTTGCAAATCACACAATCACAGCCAATGAGTTCTCGGCAGGTACACCTAAAAGCAAAAGCACATGGTACGTTGCAAAGCCCTTGAGTACGTGCCGAGAACTCATTGGCTTGTGATTGTGTGATTTACAATTTCTTGTGATAGAAGTTTTACTCCTAACATGGAACCCTTCTAACATTCAAACTTTTGTCAGGAAACAATGTAACAAGTTATGCCTGAAACTTTTTCAAATGCGGAAGCACAATTTCGGTTACTCACTACTGTCATCTGGATCCACGGACGGCATGGATGTTTATCTCAACCCTCTGTCGATATACAGACCAAAAATCACCCTGATTGGTAATCTATAACCGTTAGATGTTAGCAGTTTTGAAAGCGTTTCTATAGCTGTTGAATACAACCATTTAGTTTAGTGCTAAAACCAACGGCTAAAAATCATCAAACAATCTGATTTTTGATTTTTGGTATGAATATCTACTATGGGGTGGTCTAAATATCCATACTTTCCGTGGGCCAGATGGCAGCGGTGACTATAAAAAATGCCGCTTCCGCATTTGAAAAGATCTCAGGCTTACGTTGTTACATCACGACCCCTTTTGTAAAGCCTTTTTTTTTTTTTTTTTTTTTGTAAAGCCTTTACTTACTACACATAAGACAAAATTACTTTTTTGAAATAAATAAATAAAAAACATTAAAAAAGGTCGGGCTCCACTGACATCCCTATGACAAGACTCATGTAACGGACACAATATAAGCCACTTGGCATAATCTTAGAGCATTATAACCGTATGGATGTTTGTCCAATCCCTAGGTGGATCTACAAACCAAAAATCAGCTTGATTAGTGATTTATAGACATTAGATCTTCATACCTCAAATACTGCTAAAATTCCCACAGTTGAGATCAACCCATGAAAATAAGTCCAATCCAACGCCTAGAAATCACTAATCAGGCAAATTTTTGGTTTGTTTATAGGACCACCTAGAGATTATCCAAACACCCATACGGTCAGAGTCGTCTAAGAGTGTGCTACTGGCTCATATTGTGTCCTGTAACTGGAGCCTATCATTTTAGGGTCGTCACTGGAGCCCGACCCGATTGTAATTTGTAAATTCAATTCTTTACAACCGTTTTAACCATATAAAAAGTCAAAAAGTCACCAACGGTGCAATGTTGGCCGAGAAACAAATTTAATCTACAAGCTCATCAGAATATCTCTTTACTCTATTAACAAAGCTTAGAATATTTCATTTCGCCTTCCCTCTTCGAACCCTATTTCTTTCTTTCTTCTTTCTTTCTTTCTTTTGTTCTCTCGATCTCCAAAGCGAATCGATGCTTTGCTAAATCCTTTGCTTCTTCTTGCGCAAATCCATTCCTTCAATCTCATCTCTACTGATTCTTCTACTGTACGTACGTTCTTTGAAATCTATATAAATTAACAGAAACCCATGTAAATTATTATCACAAATCCATCTCTGTGCTCTGTTGTTCTTCCTTGTTATTCTTCTTGAATCTCACTTGCAGTTTTAGCTCTTATGGCGGTGCCTGTAGTTGATAAAGAGTACCTCGATGAAATCGAAAAGGCTCGTCGAGATCTTCGTGCTCACATTTCCAACAAGAGCTGCGCACCCCTCATGCTTCGTTTGGCGTAATTCGCTCTTTCTACTCCTTGTTATTCGCTTCGTTTACTTCTTCTTCTTCTTCTTCTTCTCTCTCAAGTCTCACCTTAAGTACAGTGGCGTGGCCAAGACTTGATTAGATTATGTTTTTTTTTTTTTTTACAGGTTGCGTGATGCAGTCATTCATGATGTTAAGACAAAGAAAGAGTTGAAACATGACGCAAGTAAAGACTTAGCAGCAGCAATAGATCTTTATGGTGAGCTATGTTTATTGAGTCTGAACTTACTGTTTTTGGATGAGAGAACACAAATAATAATGTTTTCAGAAGGTGATTACGATACGACTGCTTGTTTTATATAGCTATTTGATAATTTTTTAGTTGACATCCTCATCTTCTCACGGACTCGAGCTGTCAGTGTGATGAAACACTAATGTTTCATGGCTTTCTGTACAATTAGGTCTGTTTCATTTTGAGAACATGGAGGTGGTGTTTCATTGTTGTGTTAGGTGTCTTGTACTCCACACTCCGCATGGAGTACTGTTTCACAAAGATTTTACTATTCATTAAGCTACAACTTTACTCGAGTCTAGGCTAAATCGAGCATTACTTCCAAGGGTATATTCAAGGCCTCTTAGAGCACCGGATTAGTCCCATGGAGCAAGTGTGTACCCCTACTACATAGTCCAGGTAAATCCCCAGGGGGGGGGATCTCAGGACCTCATCCTGGTTATTGGAGTGGGGTCCTGGCACCTCTTCCATAATTTGGAATCTATAGACATTATATATCGTATATATATCGGGAAATACTTAAATGAATTACAGTTGATCCTTGTACCTCGTTGTAGTTTAAAGAATTTGTCAGCTCTCGCATCAGTTGGAGATCTTATCCTATAATTTTGCATATGAATTTATTGGAAATTGAAATGGTAATTTCTCTTTTAATGGTTTATTTTTTCTTTCTGATCACAGAAGAAGTGAAGAAAAATCACTCAAAGATTACTTATGCAGACCTTCGTCAGGTGATTATAGTGGGGATAACATTTTTATGTTTTTTATTATCGGGAAATTATGCTTGTACAATTTGAAAACATGACGATTTTTTTTTAAGAAATAACCTTTAATTTAGAATTTCTACATCTAAATTCTATTTTTTTCTCTTTTACTATTTTATTTCTAGACGATTCTATTTTATTTCCTTTTAGGTTCCACCATTTAATTTTGAGATCACATCTTTTGCTTTCACTCCTCTTCCATCTCTTAATGCAAATACCGATAAACATTAGCCTATGTTGTGTAGTCAAACTATCGATCTCATGGGATGATCTTATTATCTCTGCAAATTACACCACACGTCCTGCTAAGAAGAAAAACAATTTTTGATCCAATAAGAAAGTTAATTACTAAATCTCATTTCTAGCATCTTCAACAGTACTATCTATCAAAATTTTTCTCTACTACTATACCTACCTCTTTTCTAGCATCTTCATCTCCTCCATATATACATTTTGAGCAATATTGGCCGCTAAATATTTAATGGAGGCTAGCTAAAGGTAGTGGTTTACTTTGTACAATAACAGATTGTTGAGCTATAATCATGGACTCTCTCTTATTTTAAACTGGTTGATGTTTTCAGCTTGCTGGGGTTGTTGCAGTAGAGATCACTGGTGGGCCCACCATAGACTTTGTTCCGGGTAGAAAGGTATATATGTTAATGTGGAATTTTATGGGGGGAAATAGCAGGTCACCAAGCCATTTTGGGTCATTAATAAACATTTGTTATCTTTCTATCAGGAAGAAGTTCCGAACGAAGAAGATCGCAAAATCTGGGATATTTACTTCCCGGTAACTATGATCCTAATAGTTTTGAGCCATACATGCAGTTAATTTAAAGTTTGTGCAAGTACCAATTGGTTTGATCATGGACTAACTCTCATTTTAAACTGGTTGATATGTTTAGCTTGAGGCCACTGGTGAGCCCAGCGGTGCCCCTGCTTCGGAGCCGACACGGGTATATGTTCATGTGGAATGTTAATTTAAAGTTTGTGCAAGAACCAATTGGTTTAATCATGGACTAACTCTCATTTTAAACTGGTTGATATGTTTAGCTTGAGGCTGCTCCCAGTGGTGCCCCTGCTTCGGCGCCGCCCAGCGGTGCCCCTGCTGCCCCTACTTCGCGGTCCAGTGGTGCCCCTGCTTCGGCGCCGACACCGGTATATGTTCATGTGGAATTTTATTTGGGAAATAGCTGTTCATCGAGTTATTGCTCAGCAATAACTATCTGTTATCTTTCTATCAGGGTGCAGTGACTCCTCTCCCAAAAGAACAACTTCCGGATGCTAACCAAGGTAGAGCATGATACTGCTTTGACATGATCTAAGATAATGTGGTGGGCTAATATGACCTTAACCAACTAATGCAAACACTGTTACAAACATCCACTACTTTGTCACAACATGGTATCAGAGCCTTAAGGCCTAGGTGGTCGCAAATTCAACTCTCCAACGGAGTGTATTCCCACTGAGGGGGGCGGATGGTGTGTTCATCCCGGGTTGTGTTGGCCGACGACCCGTTGATATGCATAGTTGTTTTGCATTTCCCCAAAAGGTTGATCTTTTGGGGTAAATGGTTGTTTAACAAGCTACACGTATATTACCCATATATATTGTCTTACAATTGATAGTTGTAATCGTAGATGTACCAACTTTGAGGAAGATCTTTTCTCGGATGGGTCTATCTGACCAGCATATTGTGGCAGTAGCGGGGGGCCACGCATTGGTATTGATCGATCTCTAGAGAATTCCACATACATGCAAATGTAATCTTTTTGGTATATAGACACTCATCTATACAGTTTGGTCGTTGGTTGTCATTGTAGGGAAGGAGGGTGAAGGGTAGCGGTTCGACTGCTGAGCCTTTGAATTCAAAGTTTGACAACTCCTACTTCTCGTAAGACTTGATAATTGGCTAGCTCCATCAATTTCAATATCTCTTTCATCTTCTTTACAAGATTATATATTTCTTACCACCAAATACCCATATTGTATCAGCAAGCTGCAACAGGAGAACAAACTGGATGGCCAAATGAATCTTCCCATGGACAAGGCCCTAGTGGATAATCCTTCCTTCTGGTCTCATGTTCAAAAGTTTTCCAAGGTGATATTTCTTCACCCAAATTATCCAATACCCTTTTTTTTATGACCTTTAGAGGCTGAGGAAGCCTACCAAAAGCCAAGAAATTACAAATTACAAGGGAATGAAAACATAATAAAAACCACGTCAACACAGTTAAGAACAACTCAATCTTCTCCCCGTTTAATCCCTTTCCCTACGAATCAGATCAGGCCATTTGAAGATAATAATGTCCTCAGAAGAAATTCTTCGTACAACTTAACCCAAAAATAAACCAAATGCCTTGCCCTCCTGAGTAATTTGCTCCAGTTGAAGGCTTTTGCTTTCAAGCACCCTATTATCCCTCTTCACTAACTCCTTGATCGACTTCGGTGCTGCCCATATATAGATGTTGATGGTGCCTACCTTGAACCCACCCACACCATAAATGTGGCCCATATGAACAACAATCCAGATTTTTTCAGGCTATATTAACCATCCAAATAGATATGCAAAGGTTAGCCAAGTGAATGGTGCAGGTGAAGGCTCCTCAACCTTGTGATTTTCACCATCCTCAAAACCTTAGTCATTATCCATGAAATTAATGGAAAAGATTTTTTTCCATATCTGTATGTATATGTATGCGAGTGAATTCAGAACCTAGCTAGTGTTGAGTTTTAAATCACACTCCACAATTTGGCAATGGCAGGATGAAGCTTCGTTCCTCAAAGAATATGTAGTATCACACAAGAAAATTTCCGAATATTGCGTAAATACGCCAAGTTACAAAAGCATATTGACACAAACAGCAGTGGGAGTTGCAATTGCTGCAACTGTGGTGATCTTGAGTTACTTCTTTGTGGTTCGCAGAAGAATCAAGTAAATAGGAGTGGTTTGAGGCTTGAGCTACTACTGCGCGCTTTGCTCGATCGGTTGTGTTACACAAACAGCTAGCTATTGCTACTACTTTGTATTGAACTTCTCTTCCTGATGATTTCTAAATAAATGTGGTTATATCTTCTGAACAACTCTCTATTTTAATAATGGAAAACTGGTTCTTTTCTGGTTATTGTTCCACAAACTTGCCATCTTGCTCCTCTTTATTGTTATTATCTCACTGTTTATCTTGGGAGTACGAGTTGAATCCTTGTAAACGTTTATCTTCCGCTGGCAATATATAGCCTTGACCAGATCACCCCAGCCGAACTAGCTCGTTTTTAATTTGTTCAAGGTTAACCCATGTACGTAGGGTCATGCACCCTGATGATCCAATAACGTGGGGTCTGGATCGAGTAATTGGGTCCATGGGTTGGGTCTGAACTCAGTTTTAGATCAACCGTAATCTGATCTGATAAGACCATAATCTTACATCTGTGGTGGGGCTTAACATGATGACCATGCTGGATAATCTATCTATTGTCCTCACCATGATGATCATCATTATGAAATAGCTGGAGTTTTTAAATTCAAATCAATTTTTCATGATGTTAGGAATGGTATATTTTTTGTGAGCTTGGTTTCTCCACAGTATAGATCCTAGTTCTTAAGTTCGGTTATGGTAAATTAAAGTTCGAAACGGGGAAAAGTGATATGGTAAAAGTTTGAGATGAATAATTTTAGTTTTAAAAATCTAATATTTTATGTTTTCTTAAAACATTGGATTTTTAAATTGTCGCCAGAGTAGTGGAATTAGATCCCTGTGGGTTGGTCTCCACTGATGGCCGTTAGAATCTCTTGTCCGGTCGTCCACCACAGTCATTTGATTTTGGGTTTGGCCTAACCCCTGTTCCAATGTTGAAGACAAGGGTATATTCGTCCATTAATTACAATTTGTGGTCAACTCGGCTCAACATTGGTCAAATGATAATGGACCAAGTTATAGTTGGGGGGTATGTGAGCTTTTCCAAATTGTGGGGAGAATGAGAGGGTATGTCAAAATTTCTCTCTCTCTCTCTCTCTCTCTCTCTCTGTCTTTGTGCTTTAATTCTTTCTTTTTTTTCCAACGTTTTAGAATCCAATTAAATTAGCTGAATTAATTGCTAAAAAGTCGTATTCGTGAACCCTATAAAATTGTAAAAATTATTCAGATTTTTTTTATGCATCTAGGGCTGACAATGGATTGGGTTTGAGTCGGATTGGTACTGATTTGGTACCGATCCGATAAGAATTCCAAACGATCCGGACCTGATCCAATCAATAAAATACAGTTCCAAAATCGATCTGATATGATTGGATCGGTTCTGAGTCCGATCCGATCCGATCCGATGTCGAAGTCAGGAGCAAACACGCACAAATGCCTTCCTTGGTTCGCTGCACATGTGAGCATTTTGCACTCTTGTTTTGGTTCATATATACCTTATAAAAGAAGATCAATTACAGACCGGTTTGAAAAAAAAACAAGATACTAACCAGTCTAAACTTTAAAGGATGATACATATTCTCAAAAAATATATGCGACAAAGACATTCTTCCAGTGATATCCGGATCCAAAAGTCGTACAACAGCACAAACAGGATTGATTTCATACAAAGGAGATTGAGTACGTATCGTGATACCGCTAGGCTACCTGCTATAAGCACTGACATCCACTCGTCAATCTCCTCCAACGATCGAAGCAACAAAATGATGGAAAAACTGAAAAAAAAATAAGACTGAAGAAGTCCAAAGGTTAAAAAAACCTAAAGAAGTCTAAAGGTCGACAAAGTTTGGAATAGAAAAAATAAAATAATAAACATTTGAAATCAATTTAAATTTTAATTACCAAACCTAAGGAAAGATTCACATTGTTAACTTATGGGAATTAATGCTAAATAGTAATTATTTTTAGCTGTCAACTTGATAAAAAAGAAATAAATATCTATATAATATAATATCTATTCATATTTAGAATATATATCAGGTCTGTATCGGATCGAGACAAGGTTGATCCGGTACCGATCCAATCTTCTCGGATCGACAATCTTTGATCGATAACAAAAAATATTGATCCGGACCCGATTTTTTCGTATCGAATTGGATCTACGGTCGATCTAATCCATTGCCAGCCCTAGATGTATCCGTCCGTATAGTACGCGTCACGACCGAATCCGGGTGCCTAGGCCCGGCTCACATTGTACGGGTCAACCCGTACCCGCATTCAAGTCACGATGAAACGACAACGAAAACTACCATTCAGTATATGAATTTCAAATGAAAATTTAAAATGTAGTTGGATTACTAAGTCCCGAAGTGTCTGCGCATGCCCGAACGTGGCACTAAGCAAACTAAGCTTCCATGGAGAGAGTTAGAACTTCGACGACAGATGTCATTGATAACGGACTACAGTACGAGCCAGTGGTATGCTTTTAGATACCACTGTCTGTATGGATGTTTGTCCCATCCCTAGGTGACCTACATTCAATAATTGAGCTTCATTAATGATTTCGAACCATTAGATCTTTGTACACACAATAATTAATGCTCGAATTCTATGGTTAAAAATTCAACCCAGCCATGAAAAAAGACTCCAATCCAACGCTTAGAAATCACTAATCAAGTTAATTATTGGTCATTGGACTAAACATTCATATGGTCAGTGATCTCTAAGATTGTGCCACGTAGCTCATGCTGTGGTTCGTCAAAGTTCTACTCCCATGACGATTGCGTTGTGTGCTGTCATAAATGATTAAATGAGCTGTGTTATAATCTCTGGATTAGAGCTACAGGTTCGACTAACTTTGTGGACTAAGAAGTTTGAAGTTGGAACCAAGGTTTAAAGGGGACCGTTATAACGGTATAACGGACTGGGGGCGTTACCATTTATGAAAAAAATGCGCAGGGGCAAAAACGGGAAAAAAATAGAAAATAACGGAAAAATAACAGGAAAAAATAAAAATAACGGCCGTTATTTTCTGGGCGATTTAACGGTCCATAACATAACGGGGTAGGTCCGAATCCGTTATAACAGCCATTTTTTAAACCTTGGTTGGAACCATGGTTTTATGTTTAAACAGTAACGCCCCAAGCCCAATTCCGTTAAAATCGTTTAAACACGTTTTGACGCTTTTAATTTAACTGCTGTTAAAATCGTTTAAACGGCTGTTAAATTTGTTATATTCTATTTTTTGTTGAAATTTTTAAATTTCAAAATTTGAATTTCAGAGCCACTTTTTTCCATTTTTTTCTGTTAAAATCCATTAAATTTTTTTTTTTTTTTTTTCAATTTTTGCTCTGGCCGTTTCAATCCCTTTTAATGGTTTTAACAGTAACGCACCCAGTCCGATAAACCGTTAAAACGGCATCCTTTAAACCTTGGTTGGAACTTGGAACCATGGTTTTAAAACCGGCCGTTTAAATGGTAATGCCCCAAGCCCATTTCCATTTAAACATGTTTTATCGGTTTTGAAAAAAACGGCCATTTTTTTGTTTTAACGGCCGTTAAAATCGTTTAAATAGCCGTTTAATTCTGAAAAATTTTGTGAAAAAAACGGCCGTTAAATCTGTTTAATTTCTATTTTTTTAAAAAATTTTAAATTTCAAAATTTGAATTTCAGTGCCATTTTTCGTTTTTTTTTCCATTAAAACCGTTAAAATCCGTTTAATTCCGTTAAATTCCATTTTTTTATTATTTTTTTCCATTTTTGCCCTTGCCCATTTCAATCCGTTTTAACGGTAACGCCCCCAGTCCGTTTAACCGTTAAAACGGCCTCCTTTAAACCTTGCTGGGAACAACGTGATCCTTAGGATTCAAGAATGAGTCTTGAGTCTTGACCAAGGTTTTGAATGACCTAACGTCATAATGGTCCCTTAACCTTACCGTTATTACCCTTATAACGGGTCACATCAGAGAATATTTATGAACTTATAATGGTCCCTTAATCACACAAGAAAATTTCTGAACTTCGACTTCCAAAAATAACACTGGAGAGGCGGCTCCTCCAAAAAGTAACAAAGGAGACGAGGAGGCGCCGCCTCCAAGTCACAAAAGAAACATAACGACACAAACTGCTGTGGGAGTTGCAATTGCTGCAACTGTAGTGATTTTGGGTTACTTCTTTGTGGTTCGCAGAAGAGTCTAAGTAAATAAATATGTGTATAATTACGATCGTGAGGTCCACATGAAAAGTAACTGCTTGAATACCTCAGCTAAAAATCATCACTTTAAAATATTCAATTTCAACGGCTAGAAATCACCAATCGGTCTGATGAGCCAAACATCCATCCATACGTTAGTGGTATCCAAGAGTGCGACACACCTAACATACAGCTACACTGTTATATTTTGACCATATAACACTTGGGACTTTGATATGTTAACACTTGGCATGTGCGTGGCCCACTTGATAGTAGATCACATGACACATGGAGCCCATGTGTCATATGGAATCTATTTGATATTTGGTTGACATATAATACATGGATCGTGCCGTCGGCATTGTGAGTGGCTGAGATCCACCGTCTAGTTGAGGATAAGATCTCAGCCCTTCTTTTTGTTGAAGCCTATAAATTCCATTGCGCCACTTTACTGCACGGACTCAGAGTCCATTTTGGGTCACTAAAAAGCACTAATGCCTCTACACCTCGACAAGTACCTATGACGGCCTTGACAAATTTTAAAACATGTGATATGGGTACGTGTCAAGTATCCATGCCTCTACACCTTGAGAGTTTCAGTTGCACAACGAATGACTTGCTCAGTTTTTTGGATTGGCGCGAAGGGAATTCGAAGAAGGGTCGTGATGTAACAAGGTATACCTGAGATCTTTTCATTTGCAGAAGCGGCATTTTTGGTAGTCACCAATGCCATCTGGGCCCACTGACCGCATGGATGTTTAGCCCACCCCTTAATAGACATTCATACAAAAAATGAGATTGTTTAATGATTTTTAGCCGTTGGTTTTGGTACTAAAAAAATGGTTGCATTCAACGGCTATAAGAACGCCTTAAAAAGTGCTAACAAGTGTTAAAATCTAATGGTTATAAATCACCAATCAAGGTGATTTTTGGTCTGTATATCGACCAAGAGTTGGGATAAACATCCATACGGTCACTGGGCCCAGATGGCAGCAGTGACTACCAAAAATGCCGCGCTTCCGCAGATGAAACAGTTTCAGGCATACCTTGTTACATCTTTTTCCTTCGAGGAAACGCAGCCTTAGTCAACAAGTTCAGAATATCTTTTTACTAGAAAACCTCAGAATATCAAATTTCCTTCCTTAGTCTCCATTCCCTCTTCGCTCTCTTTCTGTCCTCTCTGAAGCAAATCAATGCTTTGCTTCTTCTCTCGCAAATCCATTCCTTCAAACCCATCTCTACTGATTCTTCTATGTTTTTTGGAATCTATATAAATTAACAGAAACCCATCTATGATATCTGCATTGTTGTTCTTCCCTGTTATTCTTCTTCAACTCAATAGCAGTTTTAGCTCTAATGGCGTCACCTGTAGTTGATAAAGAGTACCTCGAGGAAATCGAAAAGGCTCGTCGTGATCTTCGTGCTCTCATTTCCAGCAAGCACTGCGCACCCATCATGCTTCGTTTGGCGTAATAATTCTCTCTTTCTCTCTCTATCTCTTTTTTTATGCTGCTCTAGTGGTTCTCTTTCTTTGGGTTCATGGATTCTGTTTGATCGATTATTTTCTCAACTTGAAAATCCTTTATTTTTTTTTCCCAATTTTGCGTTCTGGGCTCCCTTTAATTTTTGTTCTTTGATTTTCTGCCATTCCTTTGTGGTGATTTTGTATTTTTAAGTTGTTTCTTGATTAATTTTAAGGGCCTATTTGTTCTACGTGGAATTGGTGTCTCAAATTCTATACGGGCCTATGCAAATTTAAGACGACGGGCAGATGTGGGTGGAGTTGCTGCTGGGTATCTGGGCTGAATTTTTTTTTTACAAGTTCTTTTTAAGAAATTTCATAGTTTTTTTTTTTTTTTGTACGAATTTCCTTGTTGATTTGGGACTAAGGGTTTCAGACTTTATATTCAACCTTTTAAGTCTTCAAATCCTATACTCCACAGTTTAAGATATCAGACCTTAAATTAAGTTTTACCAAACGCCACTTTAGTCTTATTTTGCAACTTTTCAATTCAGATATAATGAAAAAGTTCTGATCCCCGTCGCCCATGGAACTAGCCCTTTAATGGTGAACCACATAAAATCTTGCGTTTTTTTTGTGCGTGATTATTTTTTCTATTTTTTGATTTTTCATTGGGCGGCTGTTCCTCGTTTTTCGCAACATTATCTTTTTAATGAGTAGACCATTTTGTTAGCTTAGGTACAGTGGCCAAGACATAATTAGATTATATTTTTTTTTCTTTTTTTCTACAGGTGGCACGATGCAGGCACTTACGATGTTAAAACAAACACAGGTGGTCCTAATGGATCAATCAGATCTAAGGAAGAGTTGAAACATAATGCAAATAAGGGCTTGCAAATCGCAATTGATTTTTGTGGTGAGTTTGCGTTTCTCATCAATGTTTCCCGACCCGACTGACGGTCAAACCAGGTCCGACCAGATTTTTAAAAAAATATCGGTCTGGTTCATGTTGAACCTGAAGTTTGAAGAGAACCCATGGTTTTTTCAAAACCAGAGGGTTTGGCCGTCAAACTGACCAAACCATCGGTTCATACCCGGTTAAAACTTGAATCCCCACATATGCAATCCTAAAATTTGGGATCCAAGAGAATATTATAGAAAGTGAGTATAGTTTCCAAATTTTGGAGGATTTATCCAAAATTTTAGCTAAATCTTCAATTCTTTTTGTTACATTTCTTGTAAAAATAAGAAGCAAATTTTTTTTTTTTAAACTTCTAATTCTTAAATCTTATGTTAATTGAGCTAGCAAAATTTAAAGTCTTTTTATAAGAAGCAAATTATAAAAAGACTTTTTAGTTTAAAAAAAATATTTTTATAGAATAAATACTTCTTAAAAAATGGTCATCCAAACAATCTAATATTTTTGGAAGAAGTTTTTTAATTGTGGAGAAAAAGACTTTTCCAAGCCTAAAAATGGTGATCCAAACACCCCCTTAATCTTGACCGTATCCTCAAAAATAGAAAGCTTAAAGTCATTGTACTTCAAATTTTCACATTTTTTTACCGACATCTTTTTTGTTTCTATATTATCTCATATATTTTTGAATTTCTCTGAATGGAATATTTATAAAATTTTTTAATAAATCCAAACCGGTCAGATCATATCAAACCACGGTCCGACCACGATTCACCAATTTGTCAAAATTTCGGTTCGATCATGGGTTCCGTTTTTAAAAACATTGTTTCTCGCTCTATATGTAAATTAAGTTTGCGCTTCTCTGCCTCCGTCCAATCTTCGTGTAATGATATATCAAATGATGTTCTAGAAATGGTTTCTCTGAATAAGTTTTCTAGAAATGTTTTTTTATATATAAATTTTTCTGCATCAATGTACACTTTCTAACATACAAATTCTTTTTCTGTAAAACATTTTCTTGATAACCATTTGGAGCCTCACCACCCATTGCCTGTATGTTTACCTATGGATAGGGGAACAATATCCTCATTGTGATTTGGTATAAAGATGAAACTCCATCTTGCATGGTTGTGATCATCTGATCTGGTTGATTTCTGGATGGCACCTATTGAATGGTGGATCCTGCCCTCTTATGTGCACCTGCAGTTTCATCTATCTGGATTGCACCTATATTGTTTTCTTTCTTAACGGTCTGTTCTTTCTTTCTCATATCAGAAGAAGTGAAGAAAAAGCATCCAAAGATTACATATGCAGACCTTTATCAGGTGACTACAGTGGGAAAATCATTTTCCCCCCTTTTTCCGTTTTGCCCCTGTGCATAACAATCCGTTATAATTTAACAGAAAAAACAGTAACGACCCTAGTCCGTTCTACCGTTATAACGGCCCCTTTTAAAGCTTGATATAAAGTTAAATCAGGACTAACTCATTTTAAACGGGTTGATTATTTTTTCAGCTTGCTGGGGTTGTTGCAGTAGAGGTAACTGGTGGGCCCACCATAGACTTTGTTCCCGGTAGAAAGGTGTGTTAATATGGAAACTTTGTTGGGAATAGCTGGTCACCAAGTCATTGCTCTGCAGTAGTATAACTATATCTGTAATCTTTCTATCAGGATTCAATGGATTCTCCTCCAGAAGGACGAATTCCGGATGCTAAACAAGGTATCATACAACTGCTTTGACATGGTTTAACCCAAGGTTTAAAGGAGGCCGTTTTAACGGTTAAATGGACTGGGGGCGTTACCGTTTAAACCGCCGTTAAAACGGATATTGAAAAAATGGAAAAAATGGAAAAACGGAATTTAACGGATTCACAAGAATTGGAGTTGACGGATTGATTGACCATTGTTGGTTGTAGGTGTTGAACATTTGAAGAGCATCTTTTATCGGATGGGTCTATCTGACAAGGATATTGTGGCATTATCCGGTGCCCACACACTGGTATTGATCGACCTCTACAGAATCCCATATACATATAGAACTCTTTTTTGTATACTAGGGGAACGCTATGCACCTTACACGTGGCACACTCATAGAAATTACTGACCGTATCGATGTTTGGCCCATCCCTAGGTGGACCTATATGCAAAAAATCAGCCTGATTAGTGGTTTTTAAGGATTTGATTGGATTGATTTTCATGAGTTGATTTTTAACATAGATTTCAAGTATTATTTGGGGTACTCAGATCCAAAGGTTTGAAACCACTAATCAGACTGATATTTGGTATAAAGGTGCACCTAGGGATGGGACAAACATTCATAAGGTCAGTGGTCTCTAAGAGTGTGTCACGTGGCTTACACTTGTCTGTTGGTGTGCCGGAAAACCTGAACTGTGAAGGGGTATTTAACGATGGAAGGTTTTGTCTTTGAAAGTAAATAGACCTTTAATTGTGACAACTGTGGGTGGCACTGCCGGTTTTTGCTTTATAATAATATAGATAGATGCACATATATCTGTATAGACAGTTTGGTTGGTTTTGTCAATATTGTAGGGAAGGGCACATCGAGAGAGGTCAGGCTTTGATGGACCTTGGACTAACAAGCCTCTCAAGTTTGATAACTCCTACTTCTTGTAAGACTTTTAACACCTACGCCCATCATTTTAGACGCCGTTTCTTTCATTTTCCTTACCAAGGTTTAAAACGGGCCATTATAATGGATTGGGAGGCGTTACTATTTTTCCGTTATAACAGATTGTAATGCACAGGGGCAAAAACAGAAAATAACAGGAAAATAATGAAAAGATATACTAAAATAACTGCCATTTTTTTGTACAAATTTTTTTAATAATGGTTGTTATTTTAGTTATAACAGAAAATAATGTCCGTTATATCGAAAATAAGATCTTTATTTTCTGAGAATTAAAACGGTACATAACGTAACAAGAAGGTCTGAATCCTTTATAACGGCCATTTTTTAAACCATGTTCCTAATTACTTGGAATATTCAAATAGCGATATTGTATCAGGGAGCTGCTAAAAGGGGAGACGGTGGGTTTATTGAAACTTCCCACGGACAAGGCTCTATTAGAGGATCCTGAGTTCCGGCGTTATGTTGATCTCTATGCCAAGGTAATATTTCTTACATAGCCTTTTTAAAACCTATGTTATCCAAATACACCGAGGGCATGGCCTCGACACGGCATGGATACGACATTTACACTAAAAATCGAAGTATATGACACCGATACGGCACCCATTTTGAAGTAACCGGGTAACATATATAGTTTTTAACAAACTTTTGAGAACTACCCACCATTTTATTTCAGCCACAAATGTTTCAATCCTAGTTGGCAATTCCGAATGTGGCAAAGAAACGGTATGGGAAATGTTCTGAGTACAATTTGGATTTGTCATTAAAAAATTTGACAAAAAATTTAAAAAATAAGTAAAATATTGACAATTTTTGTCTTATAAAATAATTTTTCATGTTTAAAACTGAATAATCGAAAAAATAATTTGGATAATTTCGTGAATTATTAGATCACAACTCCGCACACTTTGTCTATGGCAGGATGAAGATGCATTCTTCATGGACTATGCAGAATCACACAAGAAACTTTCTGAACTTGGATTTACGCCAAGCTGCTCGTGCTCCAATGTTAACGTAAAGAACCACACCATATTGCTACAAACTGCGGTCGGAGTTGCAGTTGCTGTAGCTGTGGTGATCCTGAGTTTCTTCTATGACCTCACTGAAGCTTCAAGTAAATAGGACTGGTTCGGACTGCTGCATTGTTCGGATTCTTTACAAATCTGTTGACATGCATCATGCGCTTGTTAATGCACCTATGAAGGGACCATAATATTGTGCAACTCCGTTAAGTCTACCACTGTTAAACTAGGTCAAGGGGGCAAGGGGGTAATCCTAAAGTTTGAAAGTATAAGGGGTATTAATAATTACTTTCAAATTTTAGGGGGTGTTTCTAAAATATCTTAAATTTAACTACAAAGTTTTAGCTGTAGGCCCTGTCCGGTGACCACAGAAAAGTCTGTTTTACTAGTTTATGAACATTCATAAGCAAGAATCTTAACCATACAGACCCAAAGGTTGAGCGCTAATTCAATGGTTAAGATCAAGGGTTACAAGGCCATGTGTACAGTATGGAGGTTCTGGATTGAGTTTTGTGAGTCCATTTTGGGTCATTCACCAAAGCAAGCCTGTAAATCCCATGTTTTAAATTTTTGAAAATTGGAACAAGGTGATCCTTAGGACTCAAGCATGACTCTTGAGTCTTGACCAAGGTTTTAAATGACCTAACGTCATAATGGTCCCTTAACCTTACCGTTATGATCCTTGTAACGGGTCACATCAGTCACGTCCCAACTACAAAAAAAAAAGGTCAGAAAATTATTTAGGGTCACTCTAGGGACACCCACGTCTTTATGCCGGGCACCCCACTTGGACCAAAATATCCCCCACCCCTTCCTCCTTTGTTTGAGAGAGAGAGAGGAGACGAAGAGATGGTGTGGGTGCCCAAACGAATGAGGAAGGGTTGGGATGTATTTTAATCCGAGTGGAGTGCCCAGCTTAAAGACGTGGGTGCCCATAGAGCGATAAAATTTTCAAATAAATTCCAATGGATATCTCGTTTTATCAATAAAAAGGTTTCAACAGGATACAATCTAACAGGGTGATGGCATTACTGTTATAGCGGCCGTATTTTGTTATACAGCCATTATTAAACCATGTTTACCCTTTTGAGGCCTCGGCCAGGCCCAATAAGCCTGTCCCCCAGCCTGGCCCAAAAAACCCACCCGCCCAATCCAAGGCCTGCACCGCTACAGCCCTGGAACCCAGATCGACCCGGCACTGTAGATGCGGCCCGACCCGCCCATGATCGCCACTTTTAAAACGCACGGGATTTTTGAAAGGCGATCATGCGCCGATGATCGTGTGGAACATATACCCATGGTTACTTTCTAAAAAGTTTTTTTAAACCTAAGTCCCAAACACAGGTATACATGGTGCACGATCATTGGGCTCATGATCGCCACTTCAAAAAGTCCCGGGGCATAAAAATTTTCCTCGATTTTTTATACTAGATCCATCAAAAAGTGAACCAAACAAAAGGTCAGTGGGCCGGCTAATCTACTCCACCTGCATTTTGGGAGGGGGACCACGAGACATCAAACTCGGACACATATACTTGGACCCACGGAATCATCGAGTTAGGTCGGGTAATCACTTTAAGTTTTGCCCATCAAAGAGGTGGCCCACAAAGTGGAGTAAAACTTTTATGACACCGCCGATGACAGTCCACAATATGAGCCACGTGGCATATTCTTAGAGGACTCAGACCACATATGGATGTTTTGCCAATCTCTAGCTGGACCTACAAACCAAAAACCAGCCACATTAGTGATTTCAAACCTTTGGATCTTCGTAGTTTGTAGTTTGTACTCCAAATAATGGTCAATAGTGCTCAAATTTCCACCGTTAAAATCGACCCATGAAAATAACTCCAATCCAACGCTTAGAAATCACTAATCGTGTTGATTTTTGGTTTGTGGGTACAGTTAGGGATTGGCCAAACATCCAAACGGTCAGCGTCCTCTAAGAGTATGCCACATGGCTCATGCCTTGATGACAGTCCGCTGTCATCAATTGTAGACTGTAGCTCACCCACCCACTCATTGAGTTGGTCCCATCATTGGTTTTGGCTCACTAATCAAACATGAATCGATCGTGGAAAAATGACGCTATCATCCTGAGGCGACCATTGTCCCTAGGTCCAGATCGTTGGATAGTCTTTTGGATTTGTGAGGATGAATCCTGATGACAATCAAATAATCAAGACCTATGGTCGTCGTCAAGAAGATGATATCAACACTGAGTTGAGCCATTTTGTTAAGGAAAAAGATGTAACAAGGTATGCCTGAAACTGTTTCATTTGCGGAAGCGGCATTTTTGATAGTCACCACTGCCATTTGGGCCCACTGACCGCATGGATGTTTATCCCACTCCTTGGTGGATATACAGACCAAAAATCACCCTGATTGGTAATCTATAACCATTACATTTTTAACACTTTTTAGCACTTCTTTAGGCGTTCTTATAGCCGTTGAATGCAACCATTTTTTTGAGTACTAAAACCAACGGCTAAAAACCATTAAACAAGCTGATTTTTGGTAAGTGAGCTAAACATCCATGCAGTCCGTGGGCCCAGATGGCAGCGGTAACTACCAAAAATGCCGCTTCCGCAAATGAAAAGATCTCAGGTATACCTTGTTACATCACGACCCCTTTGTTAACTATATCCTCGACCAAACCTCACAATCTGACAATGATCAATGGTTGGAATTGTCTGATACGGTTGATGTTTGTAGGTCCCACAGCATGTGAGTCATGTGCCATGTTGGATGAGGTTGGTAGACTCTCCATACTCCTTAGTCATTGTTACGTGATGTGACAGTACATTATGGCTTCGAACCTGGACGGCCTCTAGCGAGTTTGGATTTTGACTCCTAACTCTAAAATGTACCCAAAATTATGGACCATATAATTGTCTTACCTAAGGTTTAAATACGTCCATCACAACGTCCGTTACCGTTCGTCCATTATAACAGGTCACATCATGTTAAAAAGACGGTAAAATTTTATTTGTATCTTCTTATTTTCAAAAATAACATCTATAAGGGTAAAATAATTGATAAAGGATGTTATTTTCAGAAAAGTAGCTGTTATAACGCCAAGGGTTCGTTTGGCATTGCAGTTAGCTGGAAAAAGGTACTTTTTTATAAACAACTTAATTTAAGTTATTTTGAGTGTTTGGATCATCTGATAAAAAAAAGTGCTTATGCGATTTTAAATAGTTTTTTGCATTTTGCTTTTTTTATTTTTTATAGCTTTTTACTATTTCAAAATGTTGCTTTATATTTTTTACCAAATGCTAGCTCCTAAAAATAGGGGTTTGAAACCGCAATGCCCAAACGCAGCCTAAGTCTGTTTTTCTTTTCATTTTTGCTTCTTTCATTTTTTGCTTTCTTTTTTTTTTAGTAAATAACATAAGGACCAAGCTCAAGAGACTCACCTTTTTGCACTAATGCTCTCGGACGGGAATCTGAGAGTCCAACTGTGGTTCTGCTTGGGTAACAGGTGAATCCAACGAATGCCAGATTAGCACTTACAACCACTGTTGGATTCTTGGAATCAACGTCCGAGAGCACTGGTGAAATTGTTAGTGCAAAAAAATTAGTCTGCGGATCCCGACCCATAACATAATGGTCTTGGTCCTCTTGGAGTATAGTGTGTAACCTTTATTTATAATGGACGTTTTTTATTTTTTTCAAAGCAAGTTAGATTATTTAAAAAAATCCTTACACAACCCCTAAAATGGATCAGAGAGTTGTTCCTCTCCATGGCTTCCTTCAGCCAAGTAGGGGGCAGCTTTGTCCAAACCACAGGAGAAGCAAAAATACGAACCTTACAGGTAGTATGAGCAGTAGAATTAGTTACACATCAAGGAAATTCAGAAAATAAGTTTATGGCGCATATCCCACAGGAGTACCAACCAGCCTCCCCTCTGTTGAGCATGTGTGCGAGTTAAAGGGCGAGGGCACCATAAACTTTTTTTTTTTTTTAAATCATGGTCCAACATAACAAAAATGATTCATCTTCTATGCCTTATCCTAAATATCTGGGCCGTGCTTAATTAAAAGAAATAAAAATATTATAAACTGAAAATTCTGCAATTTCTTGGTGAAGAGATTTGGCGCGAGTTCTACGCCATCCACTAACTTGACGCGACCCCTTCCATCTAGCCTTAAAATTGGCAATACAAGTCTAAAGTTCAACATTGTCCAGGTTGGATATAAGAGGAAATTGGATTTATGTTGCCGACCCTAAATAGTTGAGATAAAGCATAGATGATAAGGAAGAAGTATAGGAACAACGGGTCTTAGCAAAAACCTTCATGAAAGGTTAAAATGCATGAACCTGTAGCTTGAGTAGGTCGTGCTCTCAGATGTCCCAACTTTGGCCGACCTTACCTAATAACCCCAAATGAATTAGGTGGCCAAAGTAGGCTTCTTCTTCCTTTACTTTCATCACAAAGAAGTGCAAACCATGCGAATCGAACCGAACTGTTAACTTAGGTAGTTAGGGTGGTTCAAAGCAAGGTTTAAAATAACGGCCGTTATAACGGATTCGGACCTCCTTTGTTAAGTTACGTACTGTTAAAACGCCCAGAAAATAATAGCTGTTACTTTCTGTTATTTTTTCTTTATAACGAAAATAATGACAGTTATTTTCAGGAAAAAATTGTGAAAAAATGGCTGTTTTTTTATAAAGTGAGAAATCGTTTCAGGTGCAATCAAACAGCCTTACGAAGTGTATTTTTCAAAGAAAATTTTCCGTGAGAAAAGAAATTTTTCTGTGCAATCAAAAGGGCATTTGATAGGAAAATGGTCGAACGAAAATGAGCATAGACCTGCAAATCGTCCTTTCATCTTACGGTACAAGGGGGAGGTTTCGTGCCATTTCATCATTATATTCAGAGTGAGTGCTTGAGCTTTGAGTGCAACTAGTCCACCAACCCCTTAGTGGACGCGATCTCTTGAACCTGGATATGGAAATGGTGATCCAGGATATGCTCTCAGGGTTGACAAAAGGAGCAACATTAATTGAGCTATGGGCTTAATCCTAATCACACAAACGCATTTTGAAGAACTATGAATCAAATGTAACAGGTGCCGATACGTAGTGCGTCAATGGGTACCTGATTAATTAATATCCAATAGAGACCGGTCACAAAATAAGGGATGTTGTCTTATCTCTTATCTTATCCGGGTTCATAAGATAAAGAGTGGTTGAGATCAAATCCATCCGTCTAATGTAGACGGTTAGATTCAACCACTCAATCTCCTTCATCGGTCACTCCTACTCATTTGACTCCTGCACCCAACAGATTGAAAATTTAATTTTGAATTTTAAAACCATTATTTTTAATTATTTTCTATTTTTACCCCTGTGCGTTACAATCTGTTATAATAGCACGGAAAAAACGGTAACACCCCTAGTCCATTATACCGTTTGAATACTTAAGGCACCTAATTTTTGCAAACGCTTTTGTGAGAGAGTGTCGTGGGCACGGGCCATTTACTAGTATATAATAGTTTTCGGTTCTTGGGTACATTGGTGCCCTACTGGTATAATCAGATTAATTATTGAGAAAAAGTCATTCCGAATCTATACCGTCATGTGGGATATCATAAGTATCACATGGAAGAGGCAACCAAAGAGGCAGGTAAGGCTTCTAGAACAACCACACAAGTCATGTTCATTACCTAATCACATGGCGTCCACGTGTCGCCGTACTGCGTGAACACTACACGATTTGTTGGCAATTGTGAGAATCTAATGTAGTGATATCACCTTTGCCATAGATTAAGGTTTCGTAACCAATTTTATTTTATTTTTGTGGGTGAGTAGGTAGGCGTGACATGTCGCAGCAGATATCACCAAATGAATCAAGAAGTTTAGACCAATATACCGATCCAGACAAAGACTACAATCCAATTGAGCTATGGGTTCGACCCCCGACCAATCTTCTAGGAGAGAGAGAGAGAGAGAATATGCTTATCCACATATAGGGACGTCAATCGTGTGGTACATGTTCATCACTTCAGGAGCGACATACATTCGTTTCAAATATATGATGTGGTCCATACTGATTCTTTCAAATTCATGTCTTGTGCGCCCAACGTATATATATATGATATGTGTGTACATATACGTGTGAGTGCGCATCGTAGTGTCACGATTGTGCTAGAAAATATTATATTTGTTAGTTAAGGATATTATATGTCAGGGAAAGATTTCAGATGCCGAGGTCTCTCGATGCAGTTGATGCAGAGAGCTCGTGGCCCTACATAGCTCATTTTTTGGGCCCACTCACTACATGGATGTTGAGCCCAAGGTTTAAAAGGGGCCATTATAATGGTATAACGGATTGGGGGTGTTACTGTTTTTTTTTTTTTTTTCCATCATAACAGCCGTTATAAGGGAATTTAACACACAGGACCAAAAATGAGAAAAGAAGGGGAAAAATAGTAAAAAAAAAATGGAAAAAATGGATCTAAAATTCAAATTTTGAATTTCAAATTTTCAGTAGAATTTATTACGGATGTTTTTTTTAACAATTTTTTCATAAACTAACGAACGTTATTTTCATTATAATCGCCATTATTTCAAAAAAAAAAAAAAAAAAGGTCATTATTTTCTGAAAGTTAAAACGGTGTGTAATGTAACCGGGGGGATCCGCTTCTGTTATAGCCGACTTCTTAACCATGGTTGAGGCCACCCATTGGTGGATATACACATTAATTGATGTTTCTAGTCGTTGGATTGAAACCTAAAAAACATGCTTGAATCAAATGGCTAAAATCAATCCTAAAAATATGCTAATATCAATGACTAGAGGTAGCTAATCAGGCTGATTTTTTTTTTATAATGTATATCGATCAAGGGGTGGGCTAAACATCCATGCAGTTAGTGGGCCCAAAAAAATTCCCCATACGGGTACCTGTGTATGCGAATAATTGCGTGCGCAGGCTTGGGGTGTAGCATGGAATATTTTTTGGCTGTTTGACTGTACATGTAATGGCAAACACCAGAATTAAGATTCTGTCGAAGAAATCTAATAGCCGCACAGGATAGGTTGGAAAATTTGTGCAGCACCGACAGAGAATTTTGCACAGGAAAGTGAATGTGACCCACTCTGTCCCCAAAGATATCACAAAATACCGTCTGATATCCTAAGAGGAGGGCCTGTCTAAATTGACACATTTGGACCTGAAAAAGTCACAAAAAGACTTTAAAATTCAAAAATATTTATTCCATAAAAACGTTTTTTAAGTCAAAAAGTCTTTTTACAAAAAATACCTGAAGCTCATTTTTCAATTCATAAAAGACTTTAATTTTTCTAGCTGATCAATGAACACAACGGACAAAGAAACCCTACCCCCCACCCCACCCCCACCCCTTCCCATCTTTCCTCTCATCATTCATAGTGGTGGGATCAAAGGTTTAAAGGAGGCCGTTTTAACGGTTTAACGGATTGGGAGCATTACCGTTAAAACGGACATGGGCAAAAATGGAAAAAATAGAATTTAACGGAAAAAAATGTGTTGAAATTCAAATTTTCAAAAACGAAAAAATAGAATTTAACGGAAAAGATGGATTTTAACGGCTTTAACAGTCATTTTTTCACAAAATTTTTCATAAGTTAACCGCTGTTGAAACGAAAAAAATGGCCATTAAATTCAAATCATGTTTAAACAGTTTTAACAGAAATGGGATAGGGGCGTTAACGTTTAAATGGCCATATAAAACTGTTTAAACGACCGTTTTTAAAACCATGGTGGGATCCACCAAGGGAAGATAAAAGACATTTTGCATAAATGACAATACAAACAACCTTTTGAAAAAAATAAATTTTCAGAAAAGTCATTTTTTAAGTAAAATATTTTTTATGAAATGGTGATCCAAATGGGCCCGAAGTCTTAAGATACCCATCGAGTAGACGTTCCTTGGAGTCTTCGAACAACTTATGGGATTAGATGGGATGGTCCCACCAAGAGGAGTTTTTATATTAAAAACAATTAAACTCAAATCATCCTGACCATCAGATCTATAGCATTATTTTTGAACAATTGAAAATACATGAACAAATTGTTCAAGAAGAGGTAAACAATCAGATGGTTAGGATTATCCAATCCAATCATATGTGACCTAGGAGATCCCCTAGATGGGCCCAATTTAATTGTGGATTACACCCATGTGTGCCGTATATTTGGAAATCTCCTAGATGGGCCCAATGTTTGAGAAGGACCTAAAATGTCATTAGAAACGGTAAAATTTGAAAGCATAAAACTGTTTTCTCTAAATATGGAAAGACAAACAAATTAATTTTTAAGGGTAAGGGTCCGCTGAAAATGCATTTTTCTTAAAAGGGTCGTTTGGATCATCATTTATGTAAAATGTCTTTATATTTTTTTAGTGGACCTCACCACTATAATTGATGAGTAATAGATAGGGAGGGGTGGGATAAAGGTTTCTTTGTTTATTATGTTCATAGAGCTAGCAAAAAATTTTAAAAAATGTCATTTTGACTTGAAAACGGCTTTCAGCAATTTTTTTTTTTTATAAAAATGACTTTTTGAGTTAAAAAAATATATTTGTATGTAATATATACTTTTTAAAAACGGTCATTCAAACAATCTATTATTTTTTGAAAAAAAAAGTCTTTTATGGATAAAAAAGAGTTTTTCAAGCCTAAAAATGGTGATCAAAACATGCCCTAAGTATATAAATTCCAAGATATAGTGTAGCCACAAAAAAAAAAAGAACTATTGGGTTAGGTGTATTCTAGAAGAAGTATTGTTCTGCATGAATTATATTGTTAATTAAGCTTTATAGCTACCACGTGTCTAATTCTGTACAAGTCCATATGTCGTCCAGACAGTTCGTACCAATACATGTCTGGGAACAACTTGTACTAGGAGTGCTTTGGGTATTTCTGTGTATTAAAGATCTATATATTTTCCAAAGGGGCGTTGGGGTTTAAACTTGTACATTAAGAGAATGGAGAAAAGAAACTATTGTAACCCTAATTCTTTAGAGATAGTGAAAAAGTTCTTCTCACTTGAATTTCATTGTCAATCCACATAAATTTGTTGTGTCAATTTAATTGATTTTTTTATTCTCTATATTTTTGCGGCTTCATGAAAGGTCGATTTTCAACAAAAACAAATAAATTTTTGAACAAAAGAGCATTATAGGTCATATTCAAGGCTTTAAAATACCTTTTTCTCAAAAGCAAAAGAAATGGATAAGCTTAGGTGAAATTTCTGAACGGTAAAAGACAAAAAACTTATGGTAAATCCTCCAACATTTCATCATTCAAAAAAGAACCGAAAATTAGACAAGAAAAGACAGGAATAGAATTTGTGAAAAAAAGTAGGTAAAACACAAAAAAAGAGGCAAAAAAAAAAACTTTGATATAGTAGCCCTCCACCCCATGTGGGACACTCTTTCAGCCCCACTTAACCAATGAATGTTTGGTCCATCATGGGGTTGGAACTCAAATGATGGAAAAAGTGCTTGAATCTAATGGCTTGAAATCACCTGTTAATAAGGCTGATTTTTGGTGTGTAGGCCCACTAAGGTGTGGGCCAAACATTTGTGGTTTAGTGGGTTCAAGAGAGTGTGCCGCGTGGAGCTTTGGGGACCTTCTATATTAATTTTTTTATAAATATTTTTGTATCAAAGAACGGCTCTGCAAAAGATCCAAGACTCATAAAAGTGTTTCTAAGTCCTAGTAATGAAAAAAAGTGGGTAAATACAAAATAGAAACTTTTGTGTACTCAATTTCTCTCTCTCTCTCCTCTTGTTGAGAGAGAGAGAGAGAGATGGAAAAGCAAGTTGATTGAAGGGAGTTAAGTTCATGGGGAGTAGTTGTTTTCAATGAAGAGTGCCCACTAGAGAGAGAGAGAGAAAGAGAAGGGGGTAGTTCAAGCTCCCCCATGTGTGGTGGGCAACACAATGTTTGCAAATTGGGAGGAGAAAACAACAAAAAGGCCAACTCCCCCCCCCCCCCCTTGCCTTACCCCACCATAGTAGCCCAAACTTGCACCACAAGGATGAGGAAAAAAAGAAAAGTGGAAGGTGAACCAAAGCCCACACACAACCACAACCACATCTGTTTCTATCCTCCTTTTTCTTCTACCTGCCTTTATCCCTAACCATTCCTTCTAGAAACCCTTCTCTCTCATCTTTTTTCTTTTATTTTTTCTATAAACATTAGACTACCAATAGAATAAAGAATCTGTACTAGTATTTTCATGCTTTTATATCATCACCCTCCAAACCACTAGGTCAATTTTTATCCTAAGCCCCCCCTCCCACTACAACCAACTTACAACAATAACCAGTTTTTTTCATTAAACCATACTTGGAAGTTCGAACCATGGTTCGAAGTCTCAACCGATCCGGATCTGGATCGGAGCCCACCATTCCGATCAAAAAATTGGATCATCTCCCCCAAGAATATCATTGTTTCCCAAAGAAGTCTCACGTTGTCTCGAGCGAGATGCGTCTATCCCATGGTTGGAACTCGGCGGATCCGAGTCAAAACTCTTTTTAGGACCACAGTCAGAAAGTCAGGTGACTCGATCAACTAGGTCCAAAGATTAAAAAACAAAAAAGCTCTGAATTGACCAAGTTTTCGGCATGACTTGGTCATTAACTGGAGTCAGAATTTACTTAATTGAATTGACGTGTCGTTCTTATAAGCAATGGAATATAAAATGTACCATGATTTTTTTTTTAATAAAAAAAAAAAGATCACTCGTTTGATGAGTCCCTAACTCGACTCACCCGATTCAAGTTTTTATACCTAATTGAGTCGACACTGATTCACAAACCCACATTCCCCAAGATATCACCTGATTCAAGTTTTTGTTGAATTTGCTTTTGTATTTAATTAAACAATTGGATGTTCTTTGAAATTTGTGTGCTAGTCTTCGAGATTCATGGAGTACTGATCGTGTGGCGAGAGTCTCAGTACCCATAAGTGCGGTCTGAACCTTATGAACGACGATAATATAGTACGCCCCCTATATATCGACAACCCTGTTTCGGTCTTTCCCCAACCATACAATATAATAAATATATACAACCTATATACTATATGGCATTATATATTTATATAATATCATATGTGTTGTGTTAGTGAAGATTTGTGGGTGTAATTCTGTATTTATTTATCGAAAGTAGTTTAGATACAAAAAAATAAAATAAAAGGAAGGGCGGGGTCACGCCTTGTCTTCCATACTTTAATACCTTACTTTACACCTACCTAAAGGTTACCGATAGTCTGTGTTTGTGTGTTCTTTTAACTTATTATATACATTATGATGTTTATATGATCAGAGAGAGAAGCCACCAGCCAGTCCATCCCTCAATACCCTTTCTCACCAACTCACATCTAGAAGCTTTAAGGGTCACACCCCCCCTCCTCTCCCCCCCTCTCTCTCTCTCTCTCTCTCTCTCTCAAGTCAAAATCCTATAAATACCCTTCTCAACCCCTCACAAGGACCTGCCTTAATGCACCAATACCACCACCACCACCACCAACACCACCACCACCACCAACAACTACTCTTTCCACTAGCACTACTACTAAGTAATACTACATGGGTAGGTCTCCTTGTTGTGAGAAAGCTCACACTAACAAAGGAGCATGGACTAAAGAAGAAGACGATCGGCTTACCGCGCACATCCGAGCACATGGGGAAGGATGTTGGCGGTCCCTTCCGAAAGCCGCTGGCCTTCTAAGGTGTGGCAAGAGTTGTAGACTTCGTTGGATTAACTATTTACGCCCCGACCTTAAACGCGGCAATTTCACCGACGAAGAAGATGAATTAATCATCAAACTACATAGCCTACTTGGGAACAAGTAAGTTTATTTACTAATTAAAATTATGTTGCCAAGGGTTAATGTATTAGATGTTAGCTCCTGGTTAGGAATTTTACGACTTAATTTCTTATAATTTTTTTTTTTTTTTTTTAGGTGGTCGCTTATAGCGGGGAGACTACCAGGAAGAACAGATAACGAGATAAAGAATTACTGGAACACACACATAAGGAGGAAATTATTGAGCCGAGGAGTCGATCCAGTGACACACCGATCGATCAATGAGCCGGTATCGGACACAACAACGATCTCTTTCGCTGCTGTTGCTAAAGAAGAAGATAGAATTGTTGGTGGTTTTGAATGCAAAGAAGAGAAGAGTCGAAGCGAAGAACGGTGTCCAGACTTGAATCTTGAGCTTCGAATTAGCCCTCCTTATCAACACCCACCAGAGCCATTAACGAGTGGTGGAAGGAGAAGTCTTTGTTTCTCTTGCAGCTTGGGCTTGATGAATAGTAAGGAGTGCAGTTGTAGCAGCAGCAGCAGTAGTAGCAGCAGTGAATTCTTCGGCTTCAAGACTGGTGTCTTGGATTACAGAAGCTTGGATATGAAATATGATTGAAATTGTGGTACAGAGAGAGAGAGAGAAAAAAAAAAAGAGATGGTTATTATCTGTAAATTTCTCTATCTCTCTTCTTCCATTTTGTATAATCATCAGCACATAATACATTAATATTAGCCAAGTTCATTTAGAAAATCTGGTGAAATGTTTGTCCACTAATGGTTTTTTTTCTGTTTCTTGCAAAGATCAATTACAAGACAATAGAGAAGAAAAAATTACAGGAAAAAAAAGAAAGAAATGAATTTAAAAAAAAAAATACAAGTGGAAATTATTTGTAAACTAATACAAATCATCTTGGGTCTTCAAAAGGATCTTTTTATTTTATTTTCTTTATTTTTGTTATAATTTTCTTTTTCTTATTTTTTTCTTCTAATTTTAAAAACTGTTAGCTCATGTTGAATTTATGTCTATTTTTAGGAATAAATTTTTTTTTTCTCCCTTTGGGTCATGAAAAATAAAATCTTTTAATTTATAAATTGTTTTATTTTATTTTTTTGCAATATGGGTTATTATATTTTAATAATTATAAGTATTATAAGAAATAATTTAGGGTTTTGTGAGGAGTTGTGTTTCGTGTGGCTTCATGAATTTAGGGAATTTCTTGGCTTCTCTTCTTTGTTTCTTATTTTGGTTTGTCTTCATTGGAAAGTTGGGTTTCTCGTTTGGGGGGCTGATGGATAAGCTGTGAGAGGCCGAGAAGCGAGGAAGGGGGAAAGTGCCGAAGGGGGTAGGTAACCTATCTCGTCATTAAATAATTTAAACAGAGAGAGAGAGAGAAGTTCTCCAGTACCAGCTTCTACCAGCCAAACTATAGCTATCGTAGACGGCCAAAATAAATAAGGGTCGTGATGTAACAAGGTATACCTGAGATCTTTTCATTTGCGGAAGCGGCAGTTTTGGTAGACGCTGCTGCCGTCTGGGCCCGCTGACCGCATGGATGTTTAGCCCACCCCTTAATAGATATTCATACCAAAAATCAGCTTGTTTAATGATTTTAGTACTCAAAAAATGGTTGCATTCTACGGCTATAAGAACGCCTTAAAAAGTGCTAAAAATTGTTGAAATCTAATGGTTATAGATTATCGATCAGGATGATTTTTGGTCTGTATATCCACCAAGGGGTGGGATAATCCATGCAGTCAGTGGGCCCAGATGATAGTGGCGACTACCTAAAATGCCACTTCCGCAAATGAAACAGTTTCAGGCATACCTTGTTACATCGTTTTCCAATAAATAATAGAAACATAATGGGTAATTAGGTTTGCTGGTTCAAAAAAAAATATTTTTTTCGATGCGGCGCCTCTTAGAGCACCCGACTAATCCCACGGGGCACAGGTGTAACCTTGCACACCAGGTCCACTGGCCTTACATGCTAACTTGAAGCGATACACTCGAAATGTTTGATCGATCGAAACAATTCGAAAGTAAGGGTTGCAACGTGTTCCGAATTTCTAATTATCTCATCTTATTAAACGAAAATAAATAAATAAATAAATAAAATAAAATTGATTAGATCATGTAGCGCCGCGCCAGTTAGGCACCGCCACCTAACTAACACTACATATGGTTGAGTTTTCAGTTATGTAATAATCTTGACCTAAATTAATTAAAGAAAATGAAAACGGTTCTTAATTAGCCAGTTTTATAAGTGGTGTTTGTTTCATTGTGTACAAATGTAACACTATCAGTGAGATAAGATTGTTCATACTTGCCTTGTTTTTTTGATAATAGTAACAAAGATTGACCTTAATAAAGGTCAAGGACCACGTGATGGATCCGTTTTAGTAGGACCCCCCCAGTGACAAATTGACAAACCACTACCATCAATTCGTGGTTATCCTAGTGGGGTCCATTTGAAACTACCAATCAAGTCGGACCTTGATCGGTCGATGTGACTGTTTCTCGATGATAATAATAATAATAATGGGTCAGGTTCAGTAGCTCCCCTTTTTCTAACCCCTCTCAGGAGCCCTGGATTCCACGAATCCAACGATGGTTGGTAGTGCTGCAAAAAGTAAAATAATGATGCCAGTTTAGCACTATCAACAACCATTGGATTCTCAGAATCCACGGCTCATATCCAATGACTCCTGAGAGGGGTCGGAAAAGGGAAGGCTCCTCCTGAAGAAGAAGAAGAAAGAAGTAATAAGAAGAAATAGAGGAAGGTTAAGAATTTGATGCTACCAAACTAAATTCTTTCTCATAGATTAAAAATAAGATTAGAACCAAACCCTAACCCTAGAAAGCAATTAACAGGGAAAAAGTTTGATGTGTCCCACTAGAGACCATGAATGTTTGACATATCCATTAGTTAACCTACAAATAAAAAAATCAGCCTGATAGGCAATTTCCATCCATCGATTAGATTACCCAAAAAAATTCTAGAATCCGACGGCTAGAAATCACCCAAGAAAAAATGCTCATATCCAACAGCCATAAATCACCAATCCAACTATTTTTTTGGGTGAGCAAGTCCACTAAGGGGTGTACCAAACAATCATAGGGTCAGTGGGCCCTAAAGATTGTATCACATGGTATTTCTAGTAGTGGACATCAATGGTTGATATTTAGGGACGGACATCAAAGTTTTTCTCCAATTAAAATGTATATTGTCGATCCATGACCAAAAAAGAAAAAAAAAAAAAGGGAGAGGTCGCTTTTCAACATTTCACCCACCTTTGCCTTTTTCAAACATGTTAGGTAGAGATATAAGAAGCTTCCATGAACTTTATTATCTTTTTTAAAGAAAAAAATAATAATAAAATTTTTATTTCTTCTCTCCATTCAAAGAAATTTGTATTGCAAGCCTTTGACAATTATTTAATCTCTCAATACCTTAATTATTGTTTTAACACTTCAACCCTACCAACAACACATGCCTGACCTCTGCTGGTGGGCCCCTCCCCCTCGGTTTCCTTTCTGGCCCTACCTATCCATACACCTTTTTTTCTTTTTCTTTTTCTTACCAAATTGCCCCCATCCCTTGTGTCTCCAAACTTGGTAATAGTTTGTGTCGGTTGGTAGAAAGCCGATTCGCCAATTTCGCTGGTGGGCCCGTTCTTTGATATCAAAATTTTTTATTCAAAAGTCCATTAATTTGCCGCGTGTCTCACTCTTTTTGATTCACTGACACCTTGAATGCAAAAAAATCAGCATAATTAGCGATTTTAGCCATGGTTTTAAGAACGGCGGTTTAAACTGTAACACCAATTTAACAGCCATCTTTTTCATTTTTGGAAAATTTTTAATTTCAAATTTTAAATTTTGGAATTTTGAATACGAAAAATTGCAGAAAAGAAAACCAACTTTAATTCATTTACAAAAAAGAATACAAGTTTTCGCAAATCCCAAAAAAGAAAACGAAATGCTCTTTAAAAGGGCGTTTCATGACGTGGCACATGTTTATTAAAAAAACGCTCTTTAAAAAGGTGTTTTTCTGACAAACGCCCTTTTAAAGGGCGTTTTTCAGTAATAAACACCTTTTTGAAAAACGTCTGTCAGTGTCGGTCCGACATCTGACAACCTGACAGACGTTATTTTAAAGGGCGTGTGTCAGTAGAAAACGCCCTTTTAAAGGGCGTTTTTTTACTGACAAACGCCCTTTTAAATGGCGTTTTTTGATACCCCAAATTTTACGCCCATTTTGGCGTACCCAGAAGATGAATCAATGGCTGATTTTTGGTGAGGATGATCTCTACGGTGAGGAGATCATCCTCACAAAAATTCAGATCATTCCGATATTCGTAGATTGGTTTAGAAGTTGAAGAATTATGGGACGTTTTTTTAAAATTTCTCAAGAATAAACGCCATTTAAAAGGGCATTTGTCAGACATGTCAGACATCAGTCATTCGTTAGTCAGTCGACGACTGATTGGACTGACAGCAGACGAAAGGGCGTTTCGTTTTCTTTTTTGGGATTTGCGAAAAGTTGTATTCTATTTTGTAAATAAATTAAAGTTTATTTTCTTTTCTGCAATTTTCCGTTTTGAATATCAGCACATTTTTTCCGTTTTTTTCGTTAAATTCTGTTTTTCCATTTTTTCATTTTTGCCCCTAGGCATTTTTTCCGTTTTAACGGTAACGCCCCCAGTCCGTTATGCCATTAAAACGGCCTTCTTTAAACCTTGATTTTAGCCACTCAATCTGAGCAGTTTTTCATTATGAGCTTTATGACTTCAAGCCTATGATAAAAAGTACTCAAATCCAACGGATAGAAAGCATCAATCATGCTGATAGAGTGGGCACGTCAGTTAATATATCCAGACCCGTAACGGATAGGGTTTAGAAGTATTCTTCAGACCCAGCCTAATCATTAATCGGGTAGGAAAGATGGATCTGGGCCCAGCCATATTGGGTCAACGTAATGACAGAAAACTTAATAACAAAAGGCTGCCCCACCCGACCCAACACTTAGTCATGGACCATGGACCATGGACCATGAACCTAAAAAGTAGGACTCGGTCTGTCGGGTAGTTATGTAATCCAGTAGCCATTGACAATTTGACACGACAACATGAAGGGTATACGAACACTTGGACCGTAGTAACTATCATGCTACTGGTAAGGGCAATACCGTAATTTCGTAGCCAAATCTTGAGCATTTTCGCTAGAACGATCTTTTGTTTGTACCTACACGCTACCAACTCCTCTTTCAAGTGGTGGTTGGCAGACGCCTGCAAGGGCCACGTAGGCGCATGTGCTCGGTTGCGGCGGTGGGCCCAGATAGCACCTCCACCGTCTAGGTAGCACCTCCACCGTCTAGGGAGGGTCTCGTTTCTCCTTTCCATTCGGTGCACCAATGTTTTTTTCCCAGTCAACCCGTCTCTTCTTCTAGAAACTCTATTATTTTATTCTGTATTTTTAAACAAAAGAATTACGATGTTTTTTTAGTTTAAATTATTGTAGAGGGTGCGTACGTACGCACCATGCGTGAGTTAGGGCAAGCGGTGCTGTTGAAAAAAAAATTAAGGAGTTTGGTGAGATTGAAAGGAAAGATAAGAAAGCGTGGATCACTCTTTTGTGGCTAAGATGGTGAGTGGTACCGTTAACGCAAACCTAAAGTGAATGAGACGAGTCGAAGGCCTGTTCTTTGGTGCTGACTTCTGTATCAATATTTTGATGCAGAAGTCCTTCAAATTGCAACGTTAGGGCCCACTTGCCCCCTGAATGTTTGGTCCACACTATGATGAACCTACACACCAAAAATCAACGTGATTGGTGATTTCTAGCCATAGGATTTGAGCACTTTTTCGTCATGGGCTTTATGAACCAGCCTATGTGTTTGTTCCAAGCCCATGATGAAACTGTGTGGATCCACCAAGGTGTGGGCCAAACATTAGTGGGGCCTGAAGAGTCTACTACTTGGCAGATTGTGGGGCTTCTGTATCATAGATTTCTTCGGCCGGGAGACTCAGGGACTCGAAATCGAAAGATTGTGTATCGGTCAACGGAAAAATATATGATACCAACTTTTGTATGTATCAAAATTTTGATGCAGAAGTCCCTCAATTTGCCACGTAGTAGACTCCTTAGGGCCCATTGCCTCCATGAATGTTTGGCCCACATCTTGGTGGATCCACACTCCAAAAATCAGTGTGATTAGTGATTCATAGCCATTCAATTTGAGCACTTTTCATCATGGGCTTGGAACCAACTCATAGGCCTGTTAAAAAAGCCCATGATGAAAAAGTGCTCAAATCATACAGCTAGAAATCACCAATCATGCTGATTTTTGGTGTAGGTCTATCATAGTGTGGGCCAGATATTCAAGTGGCAAGCGGGCCCGCACGAGTCTATTACGTTGCAATTTGAGGGACTTCTGCATCAAAATTTTGATACAGAAGCCTGCATCAAAGAACAGCCCTCGATCAACTCATTTCCGAAACTTTACCTTCACGCATTTAATTTATGAAATGAAATAAAACGATCTACCAGTATCCACTGAGGCACGCCCCTGCCGTCCTCCCCCCCCCCCCCCTCCTCTGTCCATGTCCTCCGTTGTGTAACATGCCTTCCATCCTACGGAACCACTGCTCACCGTACATGCACAAGGACGAAGATTAGACATTGATTGGGTCCGAGGACGATACAAACCAACCAATCAGACTCCCTAAATTAGGTTTGATTTGGTTACAGGAGATCTTTTTTTTATGATACCAATCAAGTGGAGGGTCCACTGTCGGGACCACCACTCTCTTCTTTGCGTTTTTGCAGTTTATATATTCATTTTATGGTGTTGTAACCTAACTACGAGACATTAATTCAGTAGCTCGCGAAGTACCAGATGCCATCTCTCGAAGATTTAGTATCAAGTTTGGGAGTAAAACCTCTGTCATAGCGTTGTGACAGAAGCTTCTGTCACAACGCACAATGCGAATCACGTGTCACACTCTTAGTGGACGCTGACTGTATGGATGTTTGGCCAGTCCCTCGGTGGACCTCTAAACCAAAAATCAGCCTGATTAGTGATTTCTAAGCGATTCGATTGAAGTTATTTTAATGGGTAGATTTTAACGGTAAGAATTTGAGCATAATTGAGTGCTATTTGAGTGCAAAGATCCAAAGGTTGGAAATCACTAATCGGGCTAACTTTTGGTTTATAGGTCCACTGAGGGACTGGCCAAACATCCATACAGTCATCGTCCACTAAGAGTGTTCCACGTGGCTCATATTTTGCGTTACGACAGAAGCTTCTGTCACAACGCTGTGAGAGTAGTTTTACTCCCAAGTTTGGAGTCGTTTTCAGGGTTTAAAGTGTAAATTGTCCTGGTGGACCAGGCTCATTATCGTCTATGGAACTCACTTCCCTAACATACACGTAATCCACAATAAACAAACAGAAACAGATCGATCTTCCAAACCGATCCTCACATATTAGATCATCGCAAGATCTGCATACGCCAGAAGCCTGGCCCACAACATAATAGTTTTTTTTTTTTGTATTTTACAAACGTGTGACATGTGGCCTAATGGAAGTGCGACATATCATATCAAGTGATGTGGAACAAGATTAGATGCAGATGCATTTTGGCTTTGACTCTCTGAAAAACAATAAAATAAGAAAATGCTTTGGTCAGGAGGAGCGTCGTTGGTCGTACTGGTAATATACACATGTCGCAGATCAAAGGCCGAAAATCGAGATCAATCAGATGATCATAACCATTGGATCCGTTGATTTGTTTTTCAATAATTCTGTCCTTTTAATATGGGGATAGCACCATCTCTAAAAGGTTTGACCATACAGTACGTATTTCTATAAACATAAAAATCTTAAAACTCACATACACAGGTGTCCATCATCAAAGTTGACCATGGACCTATGTAACCAGGGCCGTCTCTACCATAAGGCCAATAAGGCGGTTAGGCCCATGATGAGAGAAGGCCCCCAACCCAGGTGAGAGAAGGCCCCAACCCACTAACTGCAAGGATGTTTAGCCCACCCCTGTTGGATATACAAGCCAAAAATTAACTTGATTGGTTATCTGTAGCCATAGTTGATTCTAGCCATTGGATTCAAGCATGTTTTTTGAGTAGTAAATCCAATGGCTAGAAATCATCAATCAAGCTGAATTTTAGTGTGTTTATCCACCAATAGGTGGGCTGAACATCCACGGCAGTCATTAGGCCCCAAAAAAGATCTACGTATATAGGGCACGGGAGTCTTCTGCATGGACTGCAACGGTACTCCGAGAGTCCTTTGCATTTAAATTTTTTCCTTAATTTTTGATTATCATGAATATTTGTTAAATAAGATTTTCTACTATATAAAAAGTTAATTTTTTTAATTAATATTAAATATCATAAAAAGGCCTGTATGGAGTTTTTGCCTTAGGCCTCAACTTGCATCTAGACGGCCCTATATGTGACTAAGTATTAGAGGTTACTGACCGAATGGATGTTTGGCCCATCCCTGATGGACCTAAGTAATAAAAAATCGGCCTGGTAAGTGATTTCTAACCTTTGAATCTGAGTATCCCAAATACTGCTAGAAATCTACAGTTAAAAATAAACTATGAAAAAAAATACTCTAATCCAACGGATAAAAATTTATTAATCAGGATGAATAATTTTAGTACGTAAGTCCAACTAGGGATGGGCCAAACATTTATAAGGTTAGTAGTTTCTAAGAGTATACCACGTGCAAGGTGCATGGGCGAGTATACATGTGAGAAAAATTGCAACTTGGCAACATTATAAATTTTTACATGGAAACGCTACTTATAAGCGAACGGGTTGATAATACAAAAATGTTAGGTTGTTCTCCGAGTTAGCGAAAGAATGGTGGACACCATGAGCTTGCAGTCAATAGGCTTTGTTAGGTAGGCATCCATCCCCACCTCCAAGCATTTGGCTTCATCTGAGGACATTGCATGGGCCGTCAGTGCAACAATGGGGATATGTGAGCCAGTCCCCGTCTCAGATTTCCTGATTGCTTTTGTTGCTTCATAACCATCCATCTTTGGCATCTGATTTTTGTCACAGAGAGAGAATGCAGGTTTAGAAACTGAACTGTCGTAAATCAATCTACGCATGTTATTAGAAGAATTATACCTGGATATCTTTAGAATTTTTTACTAGAAAAAGCATATTCGGCGTCGGTTTGGTTTAAAACCGAAGCCGTAGCCCTTTAGCATCTACTTAGAGGTTATAGAAAACACACTTGGATCTTTTACTTGTAGCATTATGATTATAGGTTTAGATACTGGTTTGAAGCGTGATTGTAATATAGATTTTGTCTTCTACTTACTTGACAATCCATCAGGATCAGATCAAATGGTGGAAATTCCTGGAGTTGTTGTGTTTGAGATCTGGTTTCGCCATCTCGCAAGGGTGATTTGGCCTCTGCACTAAACATGCATTTCAGAGCATTTACTGCTTGCACTCCATCTCCTACAACCACGACTGTAGCCCCCATTTTTTCCAGCATTATTGTTGCGACCCTCTGGAGTACTGGTGTATCTTCTGCCAGAAGTATACACAGTCCTTGAAGAGACTTTTGCCTGGGAATAACCTTATTTGAATCTACATGATCTTTTTCTTTCTGACCATTGCTGATCATTAGATGTTCACTGATCTGACATGGATATTCTGGCTTCAAATTCTTTTCTTTAGAACAAACCTGACTGAGCTCGACTAAGATTTGGTTGTACCCATTGTAATGTACCGGATGAGGTGTTGTAATTCTTCCTCCTGGCTTTTCTCCAACATGAAATGCAACACTTCTTGAATTAAAACTTCGTACTCCGGATGTATCAGAATCATCTGAGCTTGCAACTTCATAGTGAATGGGACCAACTTCATGGCAATCAACTTCGTATACTATGGATTCCAAAATCTGAATTATTTTTGCTTTGTACATTGGTTTGTTGACCATCAATAAATGTCCTTTCCTTCGAAGCTCCATCTTAATGGCATTGCAGGTGTCATGGTTTAGTATCCATGCAAAGTTTGCCTTCCCGCGATATTTGTCGAGGAACTTAACCTGCTCTTTCCATATATCCGTGCTTAAGTCAAGTAGTCCTATATCAAATACTATGACAAATTTTGAAGCCCTCATGTTTTGGATGTGGAACTCTTGATCAGGTCTCAAAATTTCACTAGTTGAACATTCTGTTTTGAGCCCACTCTTGGGCTTTCTAATGCCACCTTGAAAGACTTCCTGAAGTATTTGGGCTATTTCATTCCACTCGGATGCTTCCCAGGTGCAAACCCCATGTTTCTTTAACCAGTGGGACATGATAGATCTACACATAGTACCATTAAGTGCGAGCAACACCTGAAAAATGTTAGAACAATGGTGAGTTGACTCTGAAGGCGATCAAATTGTCGCGAATTTAAACTGAAGTGGGCACAATTCTTCACCAAATCGCCTGCAATTTTTTTTATCCAAAATGTAGGGATAGAGTTCCTCATGTGATTTGGTACAATTGTGTTAAAAAATTCATCCTAAGCAAAAGGTTTTAGATTACTGAAACTGCTGACTGGAGAAAGGGAAAAGGACCATGGTTCATTCTACACATAAATTTAATAGGTACAAGGCTAGACTCCACATTCACTAGTTCATGTTATCAAGGATTACACTATTGTATTGGAACAAGTATCAGAGACCTTGAGAACTAAAGAAAAACTGAAATCAGAAGAAAGTATGTTCCTTACCATTAAGCTATGTTTGGAGAATTCTATTTGACCATTCTGTCCGATGCCATCTACAGGTGTACTGAGAACCAAGTAGAGTTGCATCAGAGTCCCTGGACCATCCTTCTTCACAACTTTAATTTCTCCACCCATCTTGTTTACCTGGGAACAACCCATCTTGTAATAAGCAAGATAGAGCATATTGAGAGCCATGAGGAGTATATGGCAGTGAAACGAATAGTGGTGAATGATCATAGATGAAGAGTAAGCACAGCCATGTTTAACCAGAAAATTTATGCTCCTCATGCCACTTTATTACCAGTGTAATTAATTGTTAAATCTGGCAAAGTCATAGAAACATGGCTGAATATCTAGAGAATTTTATGCATAAGAATCTGATAGGTTGGACCACCAAATGGTGAGTTCCGACCCCATTGAATGTGGGCCCATGTGTGTGACACAGTTGAGGCAGTCTGAATTCTTCCTGTCCTCTCATCCTGATTGTTTTGCTAAAGTTTACATGAATGAAGAATTGAAATACTGCAAACATTATAACTCACCAAGGTGCGCACTATGCATAGGCCAAGACCAGTCCCACCATGCCTGAATAGCAAAGTAAGTTTCAGAACAATCCCATGAAACCTTTATACCATATATGCCCCGCATGTCATGTACACTAGTATATAGACTTCACAGAAACTTGCTATTTGAAAGCAGTTCATCAAGAAATAAAACTGTAGACATGGTGCACATGCTCATTGAGCGGGCAATCCAACAGATGGGCCAGATCTTGACACGGGGAATCCGGTGAACAACCAGATCTGAACTACAAGCTGTAAACAAGGGTAGATCTGCTAGAAGAAATAATTGAAATCCAGAAAAGAACCCCAACAAGCAATATCTGGGGTAAATGAATTTGAAATGTCTTCAAATATTCAGAATGTACATCTAAGTTATGTCAACAAGATGCTCCTAATCATCTGATCAAGAAATCTTTCCCTTGGACCATTACCTTTTGCTTTATTGACCATGCAAACTTTTATGATTCCATTGATTGATAGGCATATCTGGTTGGTGTTCTTCTTGAACAACACACAATCCAAGAGTTGGCCCATCGATTGGACAGTCTGGATTGATGAACATGTGCACCATATGTACCCTCAAGATTATCACATTGTTTCTCTTGCTTACACCAGTAAGGGTCAGTAAGGCCAATGTAAAGTTGTAAACTGCTTACGTTCGAGTTGTCGAGGGGTCAGCTTGCTCAAAACTTTCAAATACAGATTCCCATTTGCTTGGCTCAATCCCTACATAACGAGAATAATAAATTTTCATTTATCTAGAAACAGAAGCTTTTGGATCATATCAGATGCAAAATTATTAGTTCAGAAAACAATAAGGTCATAGTTCATACCACAGCCAGTGTCGTCAACTTCAAACCAAAGAATAATCCTGTTATTTTTCTTGAAGGTTCTCTTTGCACGGTGTCCATGTTGCTTTGATTTTGTTTTGAGTGCAGTTTGTGATTCCTTCTGATCAAGGGGCAACCTCTTGGTGTTACTAGGAGTATTGGAGCTCTCGCACCATCCCCGCAAAATAATATGGCCCGCTGTAAGGAATTCAAAACGATAATTCTGCAAGTTTATTAACTTATTCTAAGAAATTGTGTAATCTTTTTACTGCCGGAATTCTGTATTACTTTCTTATTTCGTTAGCTCATCGATTTTTAATTTTTTTGTGCTTGGTGGACGCTTGCACTTCATTCTTGGTTAATATTTATGGTTTCTTGTATTTTGCTGTTTGGAAAACTTAAATAAGCACTGGGTTGGAGCTTCAAGGGGAATGGGCATTTCCTCATGGATTTATATGAAATGTATCATGTTGCATTTACCTTCAAGTCTAAATAGATCAACAGCGTGTCAAAGTTGAGGTCTTAGTTGGCCTTCAATGATGTCAAAGAGTGAGTTTGGTGATGCAGACATAGAGGCTGCTCCTTGGACTACCCACTCTGCAACATTGTCGTTGTGATATTGCTTTAGTTCTAAACTCAATGGTTAACTAAGATCGAATCTTGGTCGTACTGTTAGTTGGGATTGACACTAATATTTACACAGGTCCTTATTTGCTCCTTATAGAGCACTGTGATTCTTCTATTAGCTCTATGTAATCAGTAAAAATCCAACACCAATATACAATTAAAGATAGCAATGTCAAAGTTGCACTTACACGATGTAAACTTGATAGAATTGCTAATGAGATTTGCAAATATTTGAACCACTCTGGCAGAGTCTCCCTGAACTAATTTTGGCATATCATCTACATTAGAAAGACAGCGAATAAATTATTATTAGAAAGAAATGATCAGAGACATCTTTTTTCAGACTTCAATTTTTTTGCCCGTTAGTTTTTTTGAGATGGATTTGATGAGTTTAAAATGATAAAGTGGACAGCCCATACCAGAGAGATCTAGAACAATCTCCACATTGTGGTTAATACATTGCACAGATAACATATCCACCAGTCCTTCAAGTTCCCGCCCCAAGTCAAATTCAGCTTCTTCTAGTACTAGTTTTCCAGATTCAACCTACAAAAAACTTGGAATAATAATAAATTGATTTTGTTCAACAACTATTGCAGTATTTACTATTTGGAAAAAGAACTTCAGACTGGTAGGACTGATTGCCACTCAGTGTCATCTATGGACCTCGAAGTCTATCATCCTTACTGGACTGTAAGATCATACCGCAAACAAGACCAATCAGCTAATTGATGCAGACCATTCAATGACTGGGCTATCTCATGATGCATAACATAGACTGACTGGAGTTCTCAACCTTCCAATCCAATTTAAAAATTGGATTGTTCAGGAAAAAGGTTCATACACTGCAGTTGGAAGTGTGCAGTTGGTTTGATTCCATTCTGATTATTCTGCTTTACACCTTTACCCCATCTTAAAGGTGGCCCATTGATTTGGGGTGGGGGGTTTGTACATGGGTGGTAGGATCTATTGAATACAATAAGAACTGGACCCAGGTCTATCATATATTTTTAAATTTCTTCACAAATACAAACTATGTAAGGACATTCAGTCTTTCAAAAGGTTGTCAAAGCAGATATATGATTGTGATGGATGTGTTTGCATTTCGCGCTTCTTGAAGGCACCATATCAAACACATCATATATATGTTGGACATCTACACACATGTCCATGTCATTGTCAATCCTATAGTGAAGTTGTCAAAACTACTTTGGGCATCATTTGCTTCCTCTTTCGTTCTCACAGTTCTCTCTTGATACTTGCTATGTATCTATTTTATCTCTATCTTTTACAAATGAGAATTCACAATTTAGCACCATATAAAATTAGAAACACGTTAACTCCAGTTAAAGAAAAGTAGTATAAGATCTAAAAACTAAGCATGCAATTCTCCATTAACCAAAAATTAACTTGTCTGCTGATATCTCACCTTACTAAGGTCCAAAATGTTATTAAGAAGCCGAAGTAGAGCAGTTGAGCATTTACGAATCTGTGTAACTGTTGCATATTGCTCATTTGTCAGACAATTATCACATATAAGAATGTCCAGCAACCCAATCACTGCAGCCATAGGTGTTCGCAACTCGTGACTGTAATGTAACGAAAGAAGAAATTTACTTTATTATATGGAAAATAATATCATTACAACACGATAAAAGTATTTAAATTATACTCAAAGTGCAATTCTCGATCTTTCTGAATTTTAAAGCATTTTCAAGACCAAATATCACTCATAAAAAAAAGTCCAAATATCTTGTACCATTTTTTGGAAAAAAAAAATTGAGATCAAAGAAGGGGGCAAGAGTTCACTCTTTAGAAAGCCCTTGAGGTTATATATAAAAAAAGAAACACAAATATTAAGTGAAGAGCAAAAGAACACTTTCATGACAAGGGAACACACAAGATCAATATATGAAAAATGCAGTCTACATCAAGTAGGATAACGCATATCAATTATTCCTAATTGGCTTATAGAACACTATAGCTCACCTATATTTGGGTTTCATTCAACACATTTTGATCTTTGCTCTTTAAGAGAGGTGCTTGAAATACTGGTGAAATTGCCAACTACCCTACATAGTTTTTTCTTAATAATAAAAAAAAATATCCTTTATAGCTCCTTATTCAGAGGAGGATAATGGCATGGTTGAAAATTTCATTTTGTCTCGTTTCGGTAAGGTACCGAGATGATACATAATGGAATGTATCATCTCGTGCCAAAACTTAATTGAAGTACTAAAATTGATTTATTATCTTATTTTCATTGTAAATGTACTTTTATAACACATAAATACTGAAAGAACAAATTTGCAACCTAATTAAGCATTAAAAAATGGTTCAACCTTATTGAAACATATAGTATTTTTTCGATTGTCTTGTTAGGTGCATTTATTGGTGCAAAAAAGTTGGTCCCTGAGCCTAGAGAGGAGCTCTCTCTTTACACTTGAGACAACAGTACACATGAGAAGCTTTCACTTTACTCTTTCTTCTTCCAAAAAGAAAAGAAACTCTTTCCCTTATTTGTTATTTCTCTGTTTTGAGATTTTGTTTTTGAAATCAAAGGAGCAGTGCGTTGTGGTGTTCTACTTGACCTCGGATTGGAGGCTCATTCAACCAAATTTGCATCATAGTTGAAGAAAGGGTTAACTATGGGGGAGCTAAATATGTTCTAAGGACAGATATCCAATACTCGACTCAATCATCCTTCTTCTAACTCAATAAGTGGCTCTATTTCTTTCTTTGCATGTTTCTCAGGTTATGTCATGTTTTAAGAGCTTTGATTTGTTCATTGTTCTGGTTTGGTAAGAGCCTTCTAGTTCTATGTTGGTCTTCCAGATTCAAGATATAAAGATCTGAGTGGCAAGAAAATAATCATCATTGGGTGTGATAGAGTCAACGAGTATCTAGATAACATGGAAATTGAATTGGTCTGCAATCTGAATAAATTAAATGAATAATATGAAAACTTTCATAAAGGCATAGACATGAATTAAATAAGACCAGATGAAACAATGACTTAGAAGTTCAAGTTCTGTTGTCTCAATCATATTATGGTGAACTAATTTATATGTCAAGTGCTCCATATTTTCTCTTGGAAAGTTCTATCCTTAAACATATTATTAATATCAGTGGCAATTTCTCAGATACAATTTAATCAAATTAAGTATTTACCTTTTTTATGAATTTTTTTGTTTTCTTATTTTTCTTTTTCATATTAGTTATGAAAAAAGCAAGGGAAAAGACAGTTAAAAATATGTATTAATGATTTACTGTTTCCTTAGGTTTATCACTTCTATGTTTGAACTGGGTACTTCTCAACGCTGCAAACATCATTTGGTGAGAATTTTTGGATTTTTTACAATTGCAACATCAAGGAAATTAAGCTCACCATATAAATATATCATGTACCAATAAAAGTAGAACAGTCTAACATTGACTTATTCACCTCATGTTTGCTAAGAACTGGCTTTTGTAGTTGCTTGATGCCTCTGCTCTTCTTCTTGCATCAAGATGGCTTATCAGTTCTGCTCTAAGTTTCATTTCCTTTGAAACTCCACTTGTCAATATCAAAATGCAAACACAGCCAATGACTAGAATACAAACAGATGCTGATATCAGTATAACCAACGTCGTGAGGGCTCTCTGATCTACCTTCCCCATTATATATTTCCTTGGAATGATGATAACCCCCACCTGCATGAAGTCTTATTCATCACATGATCTTCATAATGCTAGTAAACACCAAGGTTTTAAATATGGGTTTCAGCATAAGTTTTGGGTCCTGGCTGAAATATAAATGTAATCCTGAAATGTCAAAATTTAATTCAAGAAACTGTTAAGTTTATGCAAAATTTAGTCAAAATTGGTTGAAATTTTGAATTTGCCTGAAAACTAAATGAATTTCTGAGATTGTTGAAATTTAAAACACTGGTAAACACAATACATAGGCTAATTCAAACAAGATGCCAACTTGCTAAGTTGTAAAGTCTGTCAGCATTGATACTGAAAGCCTGTCTTCACCAACTTACTTGCTAATCACCCCGCCTGCCTATCAAAAGATGAAAAAAAGAAGAAGCCAATGTAAACAATGAAAATTGATACATTATGATAGTTTCCTCATATTTAGGCTTTAAGAAAGAGTAAAATGAAAGTATTAGCATTATTAACTAATTAGAGCATTATAGATATAAACATAACATGCCCCATCCTGTACCAAGTTCTCCCCACCCTTGGGACCTTAAATTGCAAGACTCGAGGAAAAAAAAATACTATGTTGCCGAATCTCACCAGAGGAAGTCTCTTTAGATTTAGGAAGAAGGAATCAATGTAATATTGTTGGTGTCCAAGCCTGACATTCTCAGCATGAACCTCCTGATTTGGAGAAAACTTGTCTCCGTACAGGCTCTCCAACCACTTGGCTCCCAATTGTATTATGTGATCATCTGAATCAACAGCCTTCATAAGCTTTAGCCCACTAGTTGAATTCCTCAAAAGCGGGGCATCTGTTGATGTGGCAAGTATATAGCCCTCCTGAGAAGTCAAGTACAAGTACCCACTGTGTAATACTACCAGTTCTCTCATCAGCTGACCCACACTATAGAGTGGTGTAGTAACACCCACAACTGCCACTATACTTCTATTGGAAGAGTCCCAGACTGGTAATGCTGCTGACAACAATGGTGAATTTGTAAATTTGCTTACTGTAACATGCCATGAAGCTGCACCATCCGGTACTTCTGATATACCCGCAATATTGATTAGATCATCCGGTGGGATTGGTCTCGGTTCCCCTATCTTCTCACCAGTCATAGGATCAAGTGGTTCACGATACCAAATTGCGGAGAGGTTACCATATACAGATTGATCAGTCCATCCTTGATGTGATGATAGCACATCAGTTTTGTGGGTCCCAGTAACTGAAGAGTTTACAAGGTCAGAGTAGATGTAGAATGTGTTGTTACTCCTGTGATCTCTATGAAAAGCTTGGACAAAACCGTTCCTGTAATTTATAGTTATTGCATTGAGAGCTCTTCGGCTTGCAAAGAGGGCCCAAGTTATATCCCTCATTACTTCATAAATCTGCCAAGGGTCAAAATCACACAATTGTATTGAAGAAATGATAACAATAGAATACGACTGTTTAAAAGATGGAAACATTTACAAAAGAAGGAATGATAAAATGTAGAATGGAATCAGGATCCACCTCAACTTGTGCTTCTTGGGCCTGGGCCATCGGCTTATCATACCGTCTAATCACATATTCAGAAAGCTTAACCTGCGCCATGGTTATTTCGACGGTGGAATTCAAGATGTTCCACATCCGCAATATGGGACGTTGTAGAAGTTCAAAACGGAGGCCAAATGCTAAGCTGTTTATTGATTTTGTTGTGTAGACCCTTGTAAAATGCCATGTCAGTATGGTTAGCATCCCAATTAAAATTGCTAGCATGACCTGCATTAAGAATGAAAAAGGGAACATCGGATATTTACGTAAACAGATCGGCAGAATTACAAAAGTGGAATCTTACTAATTGTATTGGATGGATGACTTGAATTATTGTGCATTCTTTTTGTTTTGCGGATAGAATGGTGAAGTGGAGTCGGTCATTTACGTTTCATCTAATGGTTATGGAAGGAATGTATCAGGTTTTCGTTTCTGATAGAGTAGTAGAATAAGCCAGAAGACCCACATAGAATATAGTCCAAGGGGGAATGCGGCTTTCTTTTCGTCAGAAATTCCCTTCCTCCACAATCAGAAGGGAATGAAAAAGTTCTCTTCCACAACATCCTATAGCATTGTGGGACGCAATGCAGGCTTCCATTAAACACCTAGATCACAGATACGCTCTTCGTGTTATTTGTGGGGGGCCATTTGTTTCTTAGTCTCGATCTCCTCTCCTACAGGCATGGCACTGCATATATGCTTTAATTAAGAAATGTAGTTCATGTAGTTGTTGTAGACTTGTAGTTAGACTTTTGGGATTCAGAATGAGATGATACTGCTTATAGCCCGTTTCTGGAGTACAAGTAAGAGTGCTGTTATAACAATCAATTTACTACATGAACACCAAAACATCAGCCACCTCCAACTACCTAAAGATAGTTACTGATACTCCTTGACCATGCAAGTGGATGGAGGTGGAAAACAGTGATAGTGAAGTCTCATACTTTATCTCCTCTATCTTGAGGACTTGAGGATGAGTGTATTATCAAAAGCAAACAGGTTGAGGCATATGAGTAGCGCTCTGCATTAGTATGGAAAGCCAATGGGTAAAGCTTGGTGGGCTGGATCAGTTGCTGGAGGCAGAGTTGGAACCGAGTTTCAAGCGGGGCGTTGACCAAGTGGCCCAGTAAAGCTCTCTTTGATGCTTGTTAGTGCCACTTAGGTCGAGAGCCTTATACATTAATGCTTTGTAGTTTGTCTCTGAAATTTTGAGTAAAACAGAGCCTTTGGGCTAACCATAGTTTGCTGGTTCACTGTTCTGTTCATTCGACGTGGTATGCAATTCTCCCCATTAATTTGCTAAATCCATTCACAACTCATACGGGTTTCAGAGAATTAGGTAGCTATGGGGCTAACTCATCTTAGCTCTCAGTCTGGTCTAGTCTGATCTTAGAATCCGAATTGACCTTCCAAACTTTCCCTTGTCCTAAATCATCTATCTAGTTTAATGACAATTTGGAGAAGTACTACTCAATGTGCTGAAGAGACTGATGATCAACCAAAACCAATGCAATGGCAAAAAACAAAGGAAAAAACCAAAGAGTAAAACTAAACAATCAGACCAAAGAAACACCAATTTATGTAGTTCATCACTAAGGGCTCGGGCAACGATGATCGAGAGCTTCCACTATATGCGAATTGAAAATATACAAAATAAGCCAAAAATGATTGTTAAAAATACGAGTCTAGAACCTCAGTACCAAATCAACAAGGAAAACCACCTAAAACAAGAAACTATGTGATTTTCCCAAAGGAAACATACCCAAAAATTGGGCCCTGAACCCCGAAAAGGGGGGAGGTGGACCCTGCTCCAAACCCCGCGAGGAGGCCTACTGTTCTATCTCAAGGGGTTCTACTACCCCCCCAGTTGGTTCAGAACCTTACGATCGGGCCCAAGTACAATAATAATAGAATTCAAGACACCCAATCCACATACAACATAATATTGACATATTATACGCTACAAATATTATTAACCATAATCAGACTGTCTTGATTCGGGTCGTCACCGTGTCGGTTCAAACTTCACAACACAGACCCAGCTCGACCGTCATCTACTACGACTCATCGGAGTTTGCCTAATTAAATAGAATTCACATATTTGGAATGAAAGAAGACATCTATAAGAGCATCAAAACCAATTTCTGAACAAATTACACTTACCATGATAGCGAGTCGGGCGACGAAGACACTATAATAGGATGAGAGACAATGGGTACTTGCATACTGAAATTCCTCTTCTTCAACCTCCCCATGAAGAATTCTTCGACGATGCGAGGCCTGGTTATTGCTCCCTATGAAACCACATAATCTGTTAAAAGGCCTTCTCGGCCGCAACCTTCTGGACGTCACCGGAGTCGGTGGAGGCACGAAACTCACTGAAGGAATTCTCTCCGCCATAGATAAATCTTCCGAGTCCTCAGTTCTCACACGTATACTTGTGTTTACGTTACAAAGCAAAGAAGATGATTCAGAGAGTAGAAAAAGAGAGAGAGGGAGGGGAGAGAGAGTGTGGATTGTTTAATTTTAATTTACTGCTGCGTCATGTCGCACTTTTTAAATGCACATTCGCTCGCAATTTCAAAAGTGGGGGTTGTTGTGTTGTTCCTCATCCATATCTCCCTCCCTTTATCAATTTTGTCTTTGCGAATTTGGACCGTTGGACTGTTGCAAAGGGAATTTAAAAACAAGGAGGTGAGGAGAGGAGAGGAGAGGAATTTACCTAAATGACCCTGATTTAGGACCCATGAATAACCTTTTTTTTTGCTTCGGGGAAATTCTAAGGGGATTTTTCTGAGCTCTTGGAGTGGAAGAGTGAGGTGTTGTTTTAGAGAACTCTCTCCACTAAGTTGTGTTTTAATTGGGGGAAGAAGAAATATTATATGGAAATAGGGGTGTCCACGTGTCCATCAGTTTGGACCCATTTCTCCCCATATTTGGTGAGAACCTGGAATACTCAAATCACTTATTAAAGGACTGAATTGTCTTTAAAATCTTAGAATAGTACTGTAATCTTTTTTGCGTATTTTAGTAACACCCCCCTAAAGTTTGAAAGTAATTTGTAATACCCCATTATACTTTCAAACTTTAGGATTATCCCCCTTGACCTAATTTAACCATCGTTTGACTAACGTTAAAATGTGACATGCATCATGCTCCTGTCAATGCACTTATGAAAGGACCATAATATTGCAAGTAACAATGGTAACGCCGTTTGATTCAATTCCGTTTTAACTGAAGTCAACCACTGTTAAACTAGGTCAAGAGGGGTAATTCTAATGTTTGAAAGTATAAGGGATACAACAAATTACTTTCAAATTTCAGGGGGGTGTTACTAAATTTGACAAAGTATAAAATTTACTAACCGAAGCAAGGAAATATAGTACCATAATTATGGAAAAAATTTAGATGCAGTTGATGCAGCGGGCTCTCGTGGCCCTACATAGCTCAACTTTTTTGGGCCCTCTAACCCTATGGATGTTTAGCCCACACCTTGCTGGATATACATACCAAAGATCATATTGATTGATAATGTCTAGCCGTTGGATTAAGTATCCAAAAAAATAGTCAAAAAATGCTAGAATCCAACAGCTAGAATCAATCTTAAAAAGTTGCTAAAATCTATGGCTAGAGAAAGTCAATCAGACTGATTTTTGGTATGCATATCTACGAAGGATTGAGCTAAACATCCATGCCGTTAGTGGGTCCCAAAAAATGAGCTATATAGGGCCATGAGAGCCCACTGCATCCAAAGTCCTCGGCATCTAAAATTTTTCCAGCTTAAGTCTTTCTCTTTAAAATACTATGGACAGATACTAAACTTATCGTTACCGGACTTATTCCCGATAACGCACCAGACTGAATCGATTTGGTTGGGTCTTGTCAACTTTCAGATTGGATTAATAATTGGTTTTAATCATGAAACAAAACTTACTTAGTGATGATTAGGATTGTCATTGAATTCAACCTGATGATCCAGTTCAGTAACATCGGGTTTGGATCTGGATCGAGGTATTGGAGCCCATTGAATCGGGTCTGGATTTGGTAACCGTGATCTTGTATGCAATTAATCGCCTAGATGGAGGCCATCAATTAAGTAGTTTTCACATTTTTAATCTTGGCTCAGGAGGCTCAGAGGAACCCCTTTTTCTGACCCCTCTCGGGGATCGGTCTCAGGGCTGTGGATTCCAAGAGTCCAACGGTGGTTGATAGTGCTGGGCTGGTATTCACTTAATGAAAAAGGTGAATGCGAGTTAAACGCTATCAACCACCATTGGATTCTCGGAATCCACGGCCCGAGTCCAACTCCCAAAAGGGGTCAGAAAAAGGGGGCCTCCTGAACCGGAGTGCCCGACCAGTTATCTTTAGGCTCTGTATGGTTGGCCTTATAAACGTCTTCTAGAAATGATTCTTACCCATGAATGTCGATAAAAGTTATCTAGATCAACATATTCTGCCTTATGAATCCCATCTTAAAAATCTTTTTGTGATCGATCACTATACAGAACCTTTATTCACAACATGCCTCCACACTTTGGGACCTAAAAATTCTAACATATTTAAAATTCGAGGTACGCGCGCTATCCTGCACGATACAATTAACTTGCCCACTAAATCGAACACGTCATCTATAGCGCATACTGCTAGCATTCCTCAAGAGTAATTAACTAATCGGATTGTCGACTTGATCAGCTCAAGAATACACCCTAGCCTCAAATGTGACCAGGAACTCTGGTATGGATTCCGAGAATCCAACACCCACCATTGGATTCTCGAAATCCACGGCCGAGAGCACGAATGCAAAAAGGCCAGTCCCTTGATCCGACCTTTAGATAAATTGACTTGTTTAAACCATTGGCCCTTTTCTATTTTTTTGACCCTCAAGGTTTTGAATAAAGATTCATTATTTGATGATAATGCTCTAATAATGCGAGCGGAAGATCAACGATTCAGACAATATCAAGATAAAACCTAGTACTTAAAATTTCCCTCACATATTGATTGTAATTATTCAATCATTGGAAGAATTTGCAATTCTATTTCAACATTTCTATCATTTATGCCCATGGATTAAAATTTTGTAATGTTTCGTCCGAAACATTAAAAAATTTAAGAGAACTGATTGCATGTTTCGTTTATTTCAGTTCGTTTTGTAATATTTTAAGATTGTTTCGGAACCAAAACAAAAATTATGATTTCATGATTTTGAAAATGTTTCAGAATGTTTCATCTGTTCTGTTTTGTTATTTTTTCAATATTTTGTGAATGTTTTGTTTCGTTTATGAATTTGTCTCGATATTTTTACTTGACCGAGGCATTCCTCTGAAACGAGATTTTAAACCATGTTTATGCCCAAATAAGCCCCTCTTAAGTAATTTCTTAATAAATTTTCAAAATGACTCAAATTAGGGCTACTTTTAGGAGATGAGGATAAATATGGTCCTAAAATTTAAGGGTATTTTGGACAAAAGACGACTTCTTTGTGGGATGAAACTCATGAACCAATGAGCTTATGTTAGCGTGAAAACAAAAGAGAAATGGATGTCGTCAGCTATGGAGGCGTGGAGATAGCCTATATCATGATGATAATGGGGGTTTAATAAAATCACAAAGTATGCATGCGCTATCTTCCTTGACTTTTTATCCCCTATAACTTAGTTTGTGGGACTCCACCTCATTAATCCATAATCCCCCACCACCCCCACCCCCCCCATGCACTCACTTTTTTTGACATGGTTGTGATTAAAATAAAGCCCTAACATCACTTATTCATTTAATTAAGGTGCTAATTAGATAATTTAGATTTGTGAAAGCATTTATAAGTCTTAGGTTGTGTTTGTGTAAGCTTAACCCGAGCTTATAGCTTATAATAATGGGTTAAAGCATTGGGTTTGGGCTTATAGCTTATAATAATGGGTTAAAGCATTGGGTTTGGGTAAGAAAGGATAAATTAGTCATTTAAAAAAGTTATGAAATGATTAGAAGGATATTTATGTCATTTAAATTTTTTTATTAAAGATTTAGTGGTTATTAATTTAGAAGAAAAAACTTCATTGACTCCAATCCAACACTTAGAAATCATTGATCAGGCTGGTTTTTTGCTTTATAGGCCCATATAGGGATTGGCCAAACATCTATACAGTCAGCGTCCTCTAGAAGTGTGCCATGTGGCTCATATTGTGGGCGGTCAGTGAAGTTTTACTCGAGGTGCTTGTGCAATTTGTGGGGTGCAAATAAATTTTCCCTATTTAGAATTTGTATATTGAAGGAATAAAATGGCATTTTAGGTATTTTAAATGGTTCACTTAAGTTTCAATTAGAGTATGTGCATTTTTACAAGTGCTTCCTTCATAAATTATAAGCTATATGGCTTCTTCTTAACTTAAAAAAATTGGCTTAAAATCCGAAAAAAAAAAAAACGGCTTTCCATGAGTACTTATTTTGAACTTACCCAAACGCAGCAATGTGTGGTAATAGGGTATATCCGTATATAATCTAGTATTCGAGTATCGAGTCTTGGTAGATCCGACCTGATTTCAAGTCCAAAGATTAACCTGAAACCGAATAATCGGGTTTCGATATTTCAAGTAATTAGGTATTCACTGACACACCTACCCCCCTTACTAATATGACTTAGAACTGAGACATAAGTATCCAAGTTGTTGTCTTGAATCTTGATGTGAACGCGTCATTTGGATCTTTCGTCATGCTTTTTGATATGATCCTTATCCCGTCGGGGGTGATTTAATTACGTACATTTTTAAGAGGAATGCTAGCAAGCAACCCTTTAATGGAGTTGAACAGATGCAACCCCGCAAAAAGACAAGAAAAACTGCCTACAAAACCCGCACTTTAAAATTAAAATATTTTTTTCTCGTCTTTTGTGGGGTTATATCTGTGCAATTCCATCAAGGGGTTACTTGTTAACATTCCTCGTATTAATTAAAAAAAAATTTTTAAATCATAAATTTTTTTGGGATAAGGCGAAATAGCATTCATGCATGTTATCGACTCCAAAAGTTTGGATAAGTATAAACTGGTTTTGGGAAATAGGGTTCGCATGTTATAGGCCCGCTGAGATTTTTTATTTTTTTTGGGACCAAAACCAATAGCAAGCGAAACAACAAAAAGAACTCGGGTTATACTTAGGACCTGTTTGGTTTGCTGCACTGGATACATTTTGCACTCCAGTGCAAATGCGGTGAGTTTCATTGCAGTCACTTAATGCAGTTTTTGAGCTGCACATGCTTGCATCTATTTTCTTAAAGAGTTTGCAAGGACTTGGCAACCATTTGCACACCACCAGCTCATTTGCACGCCCCCAAACAATCACTTGTAATCCCAAAACCGTGGGAAGTGAGTGCATTGCATCTGATTTGGATTGAGACAAACAGGACCTTAAACGAGTTATACATGATTTATCGTTTGACAGTCTAACTTAAAATCTGTAACCAAAAGCCCCCTTTATATTCAACATCGTAACTGTTAAATCATGGCTAGCTCCTCTTGCAGGAAAAATGAGGGAATCGCATGGTTGCATGTTGAGACGTGATTGGGGAGCGAATGGTATGATCGATCATATTGAAAAATAATCTTGACTTACGTGTGATTAAAACATTCAATGTCATTGAATAAGGAATAAAATAGGAGATTGCCGACCTCAAATAAAGAAAAAGAAAGAACATAAGTCTCGAGTATTGACGACAGAGATACTCCCTTATCTTGAACCCAAAAACAAACAAAAAAAGAGGGAAAAAGAGATCATCACTTATCCAGCGTCTGATTAGCTGACGAAGTCTTCGAAAAGTCGATCTAACTATATATTAACAATAGCTATTGGAAACCAGTGGCGCATATTAAAGGAACAAATTAACACTATTTAATTCATTCGACAAAACCTATGCTAGTGCTCCTTAATATACGTGGTATTGAACTATTGATTGGGAGAGTTAGAACTTGGTCCCACCGTTTAATGACTTTCACTTTCTGAGTGCCTAATCATATAAGAGGAAACTTGAGGTGTTGGGGTAAAACATCGCTGACTTAGGCCAATATGGGCCACGTGGTATACTCATAGATGACGCTGACCGTATGGATGTTTGGCCGATCCTTAGGTGGACCTACAAACCAAAAATCAACCTGATCAATGATTTCTAAGTGTTTGATTGAAGTCATTTTTCATGGGTTGATTTTAACGGTAAATTTGAGGATTATTGACCATTATTTGGGTACGAAGATTAAAAAGTTTTTTCTAATGTAAATTTGAGTTCCACGATGTCCTTTTTAATGATTTTAGTGCGGATGTTATTTTTAATCTTTACTTCACTCTCATTATTAGTTGACTCAAAATTTTTATAGAGACTATGGGTCGGGCTCAAGGGACCCCCACTTCTGACCCCATCTTGGCGTACCCACATAAAAGATGAATCAATGGCTGATTTTGGTGAGGACGATCTCTATGGTGAGGAGATCATCCTCACAAAAAATCAAATCATTCTAATAACACATGCCTTCTGCTAGTTATAACGGGCTTGACTTTATAGCTGTGAGATGATTTATTTAATTTTTTTTAAATTACCATTTTAATATGTAAAAAATCTTTGATTTTACATGAAAATATTTAATTTTTTCTATGTATTTCAATAAAGAACTTTTCATTGTTAAAGATAAATATCTTGCCCCGCATCTCTCCCTAACAATCTACATTTCTCTCTTCAACAACGCTAATTTTTTCAATTTTTTTCTTTATGATTCCCCCCCCCCCTCTCTAATATCTTTAGAGGCTATGAGATCAGCAATATGGCTAGCTACATTCACGAAAGCAGTAACTAAATTTAACAGCCCCAAGACGGCCAGCCAAAAACAGGATATCTACTCCTATTGCGGATGAGTTCCACCCTAAGTAAGAGCTATTGAGAGCCAGTTGCTCAATCAAAAAGAGATCATCTGATTCCACTATTAACCGACGGATACAGCAACGATCACCTGTTCGAGCCCCCATTTCAAGGCCTTTGCTTCCAACTCTAACTATTTTTAGTCAATTATAAACGTGTTATTTATTTTAGGGTATTTTTGCAACACCCCAATGAATTTTTTTTTGTAAACTCCCCAGTGAAAATTGAAAGTATATAGTAATCCTCCCTTATACTTTCAAATTTTAGGATTACCCCCCTTGAGCTAAGTTAAAATGGACTTGTATCGCACACCACTAGCATTCTACTTGCAATATTTTGATTCTTTTCATAGGTGCATTAAGAAACGTATGATTTATGTCACGTTTTAACATTAGTCAATTGATGGTTAAAGTTAAACTAGGGTCAAGGGGGTATTCCTAAAATTTGAAAAACATAAAGAGGTATTACTAATTACTTTCAAATTTTAGGGGGGACTTACAAAATACCCTTTATTTTATTTAAAATACTATAATACCCTTGAAATCATGCATTACATATCTGTTCTAAATGGGGTGTTTTTTTTTCCTTTGAAAATTAAAAATTATCTTGGCCCACAAAATTCAACCCGATAGGTAATTCCTTGATATTAGATTTGAGATTTTTTTTTTTCTTCGTGGGCTTGTGAGAACATTGGTTCCAAGCCCATCGTTAAAAATTCTACAAATATGATTCAAAAAAAAAAAAAAAAAAAAACAAAATATGATGAAAGATCTATCTAGAAAATAAGACTGATCAGATGGTCCACCTCTTGTATCAGCCGTCAATTAAAATCACGTGGATCTGATGTAGTTAATTGTTTGATGATCGCCTACTTTAATTTGCATGATTAATGAATCACAAACAATAATTTACTAAAAGGTCTACTAATCAATTGGTCAGGTAATTAGGTTCATTTGCTCCCCACCACGCGGGCATGTTTTTAGCTGCAAAAATAAGGTTTAAAAGAGGCTACATAACGGTATAACGGACTGGGGCGTTACCATTTTTTCCATTAAACCAAATTGTAACAGACATGGGAAAAAAAGGGAAATAACGGAAAAAAGAAAAAATGGTGCTGAAATTCAAATTTTCAAAGAACGAAAAAAAATATGGAAAATAACAGAAAAATGAAAAAATAACGGTCGTTATTTTCTAAGCATGAAAACGGTTCATAATGTAACGGGCTTTGGGAGTTACCATTTTAACGGGTGTTTAAAACGGCCTTATTTTAAACCATGGCAAAAATACAAAGGGATTTCCTTGAATTGCTGATGCCTGCACTTCTTGTTGTCCCTAGGTCCCGACCGCTGGTAGCAATCGGGATTTCCCATTACACAATTCTCAAAGGCCATCACACAAATTTTGAAGAACATCCAATGGTTTGAACATGGTGATGATGTCAAAGAGCATCTTTATCCCCATTTCTCCTTGAAAGACAAACAGTGGATTGTGTAACCTAGTTTTTAACTCAACCAAACAGCGCAGCCAAACATGCCCTTTGCGCAATGTTTTAAACGGGCCAGGCTGGGCTAATGAACTTTAAAGCCCGGTCCACTTTGTGCTGGGTTTTGGTTGGTTATATAAGCCCATATATGCGACCTGGGCCAAACAACTAATTACTCCCAAATCCGGGCCTATTATATAAGGATCGATATGAGATCGCTATTGTTATTGTGCTGATTTATTTTATCTAGGATATCTCCGAGCCATAGTTAGTAATTGGGTATTTTAGTAACACCCCCCCTGAAATTTGAAAGTAATTAGTAATACCCTTATATACTTTCAAACTTTAGGATTACCTCCCTTGACCTTGTTTAACAGTGGTTGACTTAAGTTAAAACGGACTTAAATCACATGTTTAGCACTGTACTTGCAATATTATGATCTTTTCAAAGGTGCGTTAACAGGCGCATGATGCACGTCAGGTTAAAACATTAGTCAAATGATGGTTAAATTAGGTCAAGGCGGGTAAATGGGGTATTAGTAATTACTTCCAAATTTCGTGGGGGTATTACTAAAATACCCTTAGTAATTTGGCATATGACAAAATAACAATATGGGAAAAGTTTGACTATAATTTGCATCTGTCAATAAAAAATTTCTTAAAACGGAAACAGAGAAACAAAAAAAAACTAATGATTTTGTATTAATTTTTAAATAATTCAAGAGAATATGTGTATTATAAGCATACTAGGGGAACGCCACGTGCACCTTACACGTAGTAGCACCTTACACATGACATACCCCAGTGATCACTGACCGTTCTGACATATTGTATTCGTTTTCATAGGTTGATTTTTAACCATTTCAAGCATTATTTGGAGTACTCAGATCCAAAGGTTTGAAATCACTGATCAGGCTGATATTTGTTATATAGGGACCCTAGGGATGGGACAAACATCAATATGGTCAGTGGTCTCTAAGAGTGCGCCATGTGGTTTATACTATTGTCCCTCATCATCATTGACGGGGGATGTGGGCGTGCTCAACTTGAACTGTGCAGGGGCACTCCAACCTCTTTAGAATAGATAGGCAATTAATGAATGAGGCTTTTAATTGTGTCACATGGGTGACAACCCCAGTTGTTGCTTTATAATAGTATAAATAATATATATTTTTTTTTAAAATACATGAATTTACCAAATCTTTGAAAGTTTGTCCCTTTTGAAAAATTTATAAACCTCATGTATGATACATGTATAATACATGAACTTGCTAACTATACTCCACGTGGTCCTTGATATATAAGGTTGGGCTCGGGAGCCCCCTCTTTTTGTGCCCCCTCTAGGGAGTCGTGTTCTTGGCAGTGGATCACGAGAATCAAACTGTGGTTGTTTTCACTTTGGGCGGCGCAAACAACCACTGTTGGATACTCGAAATCCACGGCCGATAACATGACTCCCGACAGCGGGCATAAAAAGGGAAGCTCTGTAGCCTGACCCAACATATGAGTAAAACTTCTGTCATACCCATAATACAGGCTACGTGGCACACTATTAGAGGGCGCTGACCGTATGGATGTTTAGCCAGTCCCTCGATGGACCTGCAAACCAAAAATTAGCCTGATTAGGGATTTCTAAGCGTTGGATTGAAGTTATTTTCACGGGTTGATCTTAGCTGTAGGAATTTGAGCATTGTTCAGCGCTATTTGGGTGCATAGATCCAAAGGTTGTAAATCACTAATCAGGCTGAGTTTTGGATTGCAGGTTCACCGAGGGACTGGCCAAACATCCATACGGTCAGCCCCCTCTATTAGTGTGCCACGGGGCTCGTATTGTGGGTTGTGACCGGCTACGGTCACAACATCTTGTGCCAGAAGTTCTACTCCAAAATATATGGCACAGATATATCGTCCCTATTCTAAATATTCTGAAGGGAAAGGTGTCTCAACATGAATGGACAATAATGGAACGTGGGGTCCACTTTCCCAATAAACTAATCGAGGAGTCATTATCAGCCCTAGAGTGCTCTTATCATTATCAACATTCCAGGCTTCAACGTGCTTCACCTTGTTTACATAGTGACTGATGAGTAAAACTTTGTCACAATGGGATTGCAAATCACACAAACACAGCCAATGAGTTCTCGGCACGTACACCTAAAAAGCAAAAGCACATGGGTGCGTTGCAAAGCACTTGTGTACGTGCCGAGAACTCATTGGCTTGTGATTGTGTGATTTACAATTTCGTGTGATAGAAGTTTTACTCGTGACTGATCATCCCATTTTAAGAAATGTTTTTGACACGTGGGCATGATGATAGATGTTCCGACTATTGCAGCACGAATGAAATTGGGACCCACCAAAGGATGGGTGCGTGGTAGGTCCGTCGGTTGTGCACCCATGGACGCGGAACCAGGGTCAACCCTCCTTGCAAATTGTTGATCATTGAGAGGAAAACAAAAAAATAGTTAATCCAACCCAAAAAATCAGACCTGTTTGGCTGTTTCATTTCCCTAACCCAATGATTCTAACAATGAAATTCTTAAAAATCCACAGAAAAATCTGTTTTCTCGTTGACTCCTCACCAAATAATCTCTCTTGGGAAATAAGTTGTCGCCCGGAGGGATACCAAACCTGAAGAAAGAAAAGACCTAGGGGGCGTTTGGCAACACAAAAAAAAGTAACTTATTTTTTTATATGGACGATTCCGCCTAAGTTAGCTCATTAATGAAGCAAGGAAATCCTACTGGAGTTCGAGGTTCTCATTCAAAAATTTGGTTTATTTTTTTTAACAAAATAAGATAAAATAAAATAAGGATAATTTGACAAAATAAGATAAAAATGATTTTTAAAAATTTTTGAATTTTTTTTTACCAAAGCTTTGAAAAAAGTTCAGCTGTATAATATGATTTTTTTTTCAAAAATTCATGCGTGATACACAAAATATACGCGAACTTACTAACTATGGATCTATATACAAGGTAGTTCATGAGGTACAATATTATGTACGTATCATCGCCGTACCATAGCGTTTCGACATGTCTCCACTTGCGACAACACATGCCAATTGATCTTCCATGTCTTATTAATGGGCACCCTCTTAGATGCATGTTACACAAAATGGAAATGGTACGAGCACTTTGATTACGGAAAGATTCGTCGTAGCTTTATTGATTTTCCTTTGAAATGAGATAAAAAAAATTTATATTTTTTGGTAGGCAATGCGGTTGAGCGAGGCTTGGACTGCTAGACCAGTCAAATGGTGGATGGAAGCCAGGCTATACCTTGGCCGGTCAACACCGGGGTAATTAGGAGATTTCTACTCCTTGGCACAGCTGTTCAAGGAGGAAACCTGCCTTTGTGGGATTGAAATTGAACCCATGACCTCCCACAAGAGAAGGGTACACACTAACCATCTCAGCTAAACAGTTAGGTGTCTGGAATAAGATAATTTGATCGAACAGCTAGGGACATACGATCATTTCTTTTTAAATTTGCTGAAAAAGATATCTTTTTGAAAGAAATATAGGAGAAAATATGGAAACAGACAAATAAGTTTTGATCAAGGTTTAAAGGAGGCCATTTTAACGGTTAAACGGACTGGGGGCGTTACCGTTTAAACGGCCATTAAAACGGATTGAAACGGCCAGGAGTAAAAATGGAAAAAAAAAAAAAACGGAATTTAACGGTTTTTATGGATTTTAACGAAAAAAAAAACAGAAAAAATTCAAATTTTGAAAATTAAAAAAAAAAAAAAACAGAATTTAACGGAAATTAAATGGATTTTAACTGAATTAAACGGATTTAACAGCCTTTTTTTCACAAAATTTTTCAGAATTAAACGGCTGTTTAAACGATTTTAACGGCCGTTTAAATGATATTAGCACGCACAAATATTTTATTTTCCTGCCCCGGTGCGTTTCCAAACAGGCCCTTATTGGCAATTATTTGTGTGAAAAGCATTTCTCAGCTGTCAAATTTGCAACCCACTATCTGCGGTGGGTATTTCTTTTTAAAAAGTTGTTTTTAGCAAACTTCCCCTTTTGTATGTACTTTTGTCTTACTTTTTAGTTGAAGGACTTATCGGGCAATTATTTGTGTAAAAAGCAATTCTTAGCTGTCAAATTTGCAACCCACTGTCTGCGATGGGTGTTTCTTTTAAGAAGTTGTTTTTAGCAAGGCTCACGCTCCTGTTACCGCCCTAAAATGACAGGTTCCGATTACACGACACATATGAGCCACGTGGAACATTCTTAGAGGACTCTAACTGTATGGATGTTTTTCCGATCTCTAAGTGTACCTACAAACCAAAAATCAGCCTGATTAGTGATTTATAGTCGTTGGATTGAACTTATTTTCATGAGTTGATCTCAACTGTGGGAATTTGAGCAGTATTTGAGGTACAAATATCCAAGTCTATAAATCACTAAACAGGCTGATTTTTGGTTCGTAGGTCCACCTAGGGATTGGCCAAACATCCATACGGTCAGATTCCTCTAAGAGTGCTCCGCGTGGCTCATATTGTGTCCTGTAACCGGAGCCTGTCATTTTAGGGCAGTAACTGGAGCCCGAGCCTTTTAGCAAACTTCCCCCTTTTTATGTACTTTTGTTTGGTTATTAGTTAGGAAAATGATGTAACAAGTATGGCAATTTTTGTTACTCACTGGGCCCAAAATATTACATAGTCATCCAAGGTCTGTAAAAGACGAGTAAAACTTCCGTCACAACGCAAAATAGGAGCCACATCGATCGCACATTCTTAGTGGACGTTGACCGTATGGATGTTTGGCCAGTCTCTCGGTGGACCTAAAGACCAAAAATCAGCCTGATTAGTGATTTACAACCTCCCAAATTCCTACCGCGTGTTAAAATCAACCCATGACACTAACTTCAATCGAAACGGTTAGAAATCACTAATCAGGCTGATTTTTGGTTTAGAGGTCCACCAAGGGACTGGCCAAACATCCATACAGTCAGCGTCCACTAAGAGTGCCATGTGGCTCGTATTGTGCATTGTGACAGAAGTTTTACTTGTAAATAACCATAGACCATGGTTTTGTGCCCTCACTTTGTTCCACAAAAAATAATAAAAAAAAATGAGAAATTAATAGGTTGGGTTTGGTAAGGTCTAAAATTAAGCCGTGTTTCAAACTTCAATATGGCTCCACTTGCGACAACACGTGCTAAGTGGTCTTCCATGTCTTATTAATGGGCACCTCTTAAGCACATCACTTAATGTCGTAAAAATTTTCTTTCAATACTGAAAATGCCCTTTTACGAAACATTCTCTTTAAAAAACATTCTCTTGACTTAATTTTCAGACATCAGACTTTTATTTCTCTAATTAAGACGTACAGTCATTAATCTTTAAGCTTTTAGACTTGAAATTAAGTTTTACCAAATACAACTAGTTTTTACTCGCTGCAGGCTTGAGAAAAAATTAATTGGAAAATGAGCTAGAAATATAAGTCTTTATATGGAACAAGTTGGATTTGGATCGAGGATTCCACTCGTGTGATCCGACTGAGTTTTGACCTAATCAGCTGAGTTAGATAGCCGATCTAGGTCATACAAACTGATCTAAGGTTCACAACGTTTCTTGGGTTCGATTAGTGCTGTTCTTGATAAGATCCAATTCATGATTGCCCCATCCCTGGAACCTTGACGCCTAGAAAAGTAACATCTCTTGCTTTTGATTAATTTAACAGCTTGGAGCCTGGGATGAGAGTAGAAAGGACTCACGGAGAGAAATTAGATCTTAGAAGTACTGAATTGCAAGCACTTTGGAATCTACAGAGCGGAAAAAAGTACATTTACCAATGTTAAACATATAAAATATACATCTATCTATACTACTATAAAGCAAAAAACCTGAGTTGGCGATGACACGTGTTTCACAAGACATTCCCTTATGCAGAGCAGAAGTTTGATGATGAGGTTCCTCTTCAATGTTGATGACAAGATGATTTTGTGAGCCACTTGGTACACTTCACTCTTAGAGACTACTCACCATATGAATGTTTGGTCCAACTCTAAGTAGACCTACCTACCAAAAATCAATCCGATAGTGATTTCAAACCTTTGGATCTGAGTACCCGGCCCAAATAATGCCCGAAATCCACGATTAAAAATAAATCATGGAAAAGACTCTAATCCAATAGATATAGAAATTACTAATCAGGTTGAATTTTGGTATGTAAATCCACATAGTATGGGGCAAACATCCATACGCTCAATGGTCTCTAAGAATGTGCCACGTGGCTCAAACTGTGGTCCGTCATCAACGTTTACAAGGGCCCCACTTAATTAAGAGCCAACCAAACTTTGTTACGCTTACCAAATACAACCAAAATTTGGATTTCTTAATGAGAAACAATAATCAAGTTTCAAAGTCATATATGATCTTGAATTTAGAGTAAATAAGTTCAAAACTTTTGTGGGCGAAGATGTTTGATGGACCCACACTTGATCAGTTTCAACAAGTGATTAGCCAATCAGATTATACATTTGATCACGTATATTGATGAATTTGAAAACAATGAAGCCTTGTATTGACAGTCCTATGTTGATCATTGCTTTTCCTCTGTGTGGGTCCCATTTTAGGGGAAGGATCTTACAAGAGATTCCTTCCTTTAATGAGAGAAGTAACTCATTTAGCCGAGAGGATTCGTGGATGGAGATGTTATTTCGTTTGTGGGATTGTTTGCAATTGGGGTTCTGTTCATTATGGGATGAGAGTCAGCAAGCATATTTGGGAGTTGGGACAACCTACCATGAAAGCAGTCCTTCCAAAGAAAAAAAAAATGCTGAGATGTCCCGTCGTTGACACGAGGGAAGACCCCAGTGCTGACCGGCCCACAATATAAGCCACGTGACACACTCTTAGAGGACACCGATCATATAGATCTTTGGCCAAATCCTAGGTGGACCTATAGACTAAATATCAGCCTGATTAGTGATTTCAAACCTTTGGATCTTTTTACCCCAAATAATGGTCAATAATGCTCAAATTCCAGAGTTAAAAATCAACCCGGCCATGAAAACGATTCTAATCCAACGCTTAGAAATCAACTAATCAGACTAATTTTTGGTATGTTTGTCCAAACATCCAAACGGTCAAAACGTGGCTCATATTGTGGGAGGTCAACAACTATGCTGACTGGCGGCGGTCAGCTTAATGACCGTAATATATAATTAATATAAATAAAAGTTCTTAAAATAGAAGTTTATCTTAGGAGAGAAAATCAGTACGGTCATTATTGTCATTTTGAAAAAAATTAGCGTGTTGCACGACACACAAGTGTGTGTACTAACGCGTCAGGCTGTCATCTCTCTTTTCTTTCTAATGCTTCTATTCAACCCATCCTCCTTTATATAAACCCATTCCACATACCAGAGTATTCATCACCTTTGCCTCCATATTTCTTCTTGCTTCTAACTAGTCTTCTTCTTCTTCTTCTCTTTCTCTCTCTCTCTCTCTCTCTCTCTCTCTTCTCTACTGCCGCTGCTGCTGCTTCCATCTTTATTACTACTTCAAAAACCATGTTGCCAAGGAGTCGAACTCTCCCATGCAGGATCCATCATGGCTCAGTAAGATCATCTCAACCTGATCGCGTCCGTGTTTCTCTTCCTGTATTGAGAATTTTCTTCTTTGTTCTTCTGTTTCATGATTGTTGTTCTTTGTTTTTGTTATAGTTGGAAGAAAGCCGAGATACTAGACATTACCTGCAAGTAGAGGTCCAACCCAAAGCTCATCATAGCGAAACTGAAGCCATCAATCCTCAACCTGGATATTCCAAGTGCTTCGACGATGATGGTCGCCTGAAGCGAACAGGTATTTATATACTAAATCATCCTTAATTTTGAGCTCATACGTACTCATGGAGAAGCCCCTTCACACCTTTCTTTTTTTTTTTTAAATTTTTCTACGTAATGTTTCATGCAAGTTCTCAATATATAATTATTAAGAAAGAACACGTAAAAGCTTTCTTCTGCTTCTATACTCACAAGATGACATGATTTTCTCATGGAATTGACTGTCTAGAGACTCCAGATTAGAATTAGCAGAAAATGAACATAGCATTTTACCTAAATACCCCTGTTTTCTAGACGACCAACAATCAGGATTTTTTTTTGCTGAGGGCAATATTGTCTGTCGGGATGTGGGGCGTATAAAAATGCACCACGTGGAGTATTCTTTCGGACCCACTGAACCATGAAAAGATTTCTGCACCCCTTGGTGGACCTACACAAAAAAAATCAGCCTGATTGCTGATCTTTTTGCGGCTTTCATGGGGTGATTTCTATCCGTTGGATTCCACCATTCTTTTGGGTACTCGGATCGATTGTTAGATATGATCCATCAGGCTGATTTTTGGTGTGTAGGTCCATCAAGGAGTGGGCCAATCATTCATGGGTCAGTGGGCGTGAAAGAGTGCCACGATTACGTGATTTTATGCACCCGAAAGCCCACAGACAATTTTGGCCCCTTGTTGCACAAAAATTTCTCAACAATCTGCCTTATTCGGCCAAAATACCCTAAGTTCGGGTTTGGTCTTTGAGACCTTTTGACCATATGACCAAATTACCCTTCTAAAGTATTAAACTGATTATGAGACTGATCATATCAAGGTTTTATGTTGGGAGAATTAAAATGGTGGGACCAACCCATATATTGTGGGTATAGTCAAATGATTCCTGGGATCTAATTATGTTTTGTTTTGATGGTGGTGCAGGAACTGTTTGGACAGCGACATCGCACATAATCACGGCAGTTATAGGGTCTGGTGTACTTTCATTAGCATGGGCCATAGGGCAGCTCGGTTGGGTGGCTGGACCAACTGTAATGATCCTCTTCGCTGTCGTCATCCTTTACACTTCCAACCTCCTATCCCAGTGTTACCGTTCGGGTGACCCCGCCACAGGGAAAAGAAACTACACCTACATGGATGCTGTTAAGGCGAACTTAGGTAAATGAGTATTTCCATCATTTCACAAATAATTGAATTTTCATATTTTTCAATTGAAATTATTATTGTTGTTTTTTAACGGCGGCGTACGTGTCTTTGTTCAGGAGGGCGGAAGGTTGCAATTTGTGGAACAATTCAGTATTTGAATTTGTTTGGGGTTGCGATTGGGTACACAATTGCGGCTTCGATCAGCATGATGTGAGATTTATAGCTAATTTCTTTTGTATATTCTATTTTCCTCTATGTTGAAATCTCGACACCTACAAAACGATCCAATGGCAGAAAAGAACTGAATTGGAAAGATGGTGACACATTTTCACAAAATACCCCTATTTTTAATAACATATTTATTGCTCTTTCTTTATGTCTTATAGGGCAGTGAAGAGATCTAACTGTTTGCACAAGAGTGGAGGGAAAGACGGGTGTCGTATGTCGAGCAATGGGTATATGATCAGTTTTGGAATCACAGAGGTGCTCTTTTCACAGATCCCAGACTTCGATCAAGTCTGGTGGCTCTCTATCGTTGCAGCAATCATGTCTTTCACCTACTCTACGGTGGGGCTTAGTCTAGGCATTGCCGAAGTTGCAGGTACGTACACCCATATATACCAAAACATAGTAAGCCCATACATGTGTACATGCATGTAATTGTATGTATGCATGTACATATAGTATGGGCACCCCATATGTATACGTACTCGTGTAAGCTGATGAAAGCATAATTTATCTGACTAATGTATTCCAGCTAATGGGACCTTCAAAGGGAGCCTGACTGGTATCAGCATAGGGAAAGTGACTTCAACACAGAAGCTGTGGAGGAGTTTGCAAGCTCTTGGAGCCATTGCCTTCGCATATTCTTACTCCATCATCCTCATCGAGATTCAGGTACGTACTTCTATCATGAATCTTGGCCATAAGTGCTATCAAAAAATGGGGTGATCGACCTGTGTAAGAATCAAGTGTCCGACACGGGTACAGCATCCATTTAGGTGTCCGGGCGGGTAACATGGATTCGTGTTATTGAATATCATCGCAACATCGTCACGTAGCAGTACTGCTATGGATTAATGAAAATTTTCAAATATCTGTAGGATACAATAAAATCTCCTCCTGCGGAGCACAAGACCATGAAGAAGGCCACCATAATAAGCATTGCAGTGACTACAGTGTTCTATTTACTCTGCGGATGCATGGGCTATGCCGCGTTTGGAGACGAAGCTCCCGGAAACCTTCTGACTGGATTTGGATTCAAAAATCCCTACTGGCTACTCGACATCGCTAATGTTGCCATCGTCGTCCACTTAATCGGAGCATATCAGGTACACTTGATACAATCAAAATTATGGGTTAAGTTTGACCAGGTCAGACTCAATTCTGAAGTCAAACACCCTCTTTAGGGATGACAAAGCTTACTTAATTTGTTACTTGCAGGTGTACTGTCAGCCTTTATTTGCATTTGTGGAAAAATGGAGTGCACAGAAGTGGCCAAAGAGTAACTTCATAACACAAGAATATGACATACCCATCCCTTTCTGTGGGTCATACCAGATCAACCTCTTCCGTCTTGTGTGGAGGACTATCTTTGTGGTTGTGACGACCATTATCTCCATGCTCATGCCCTTCTTCAACGATGTTGTCGGTATCCTCGGAGCGTTCGGATTCTGGCCATTAACTGTCTACTTCCCCATCGAGATGTACATCGCGGAGAAGAAGATCGGAAAATGGTCGAGCCACTGGCTTGGGCTTCAGATACTAAGTGTCACTTGTCTCGTCGTCTCGCTAGCCGCTGCTTGTGGTTCTTTTGCAGGCGTCGTCCTCGATCTCCAGCATTATAAACCATTTAAGACCAGTTATTGATTTAAAGAGAACTCTTACTTATATGGCAAAAATGTATGGAGTATAGTGTAGGTGATCAGTATGAGCGTGTATTAAGTAACATGCATGACTGCACTAGCACTAGAATACATGTAGCTCTGGTGCTTAATAAGGTGTGTCTCCTTTTCATATCAACAAAGATGGCCAAAGTAGCCAAATTTTTAGTAATTGTAAACCATGAAATAAAATTTTCTCTTTCAAATATCTACAGACCGGAAGATCTGAACCATCCATTTTATCTCCTTCTTTTGGAATATCTACGATGAGAAGTCAACAGGTTCAATAGTTATGAACATCGCTTGTGTTATTCAATCACCCTAACGTGGGCCAAGATGTTCTACGGGCCCACACTTGATCAGTTTCAAGTAGGGATCAAGTGACCAATTTTGGCTACAAACTATCACCCTGTTGACAGTGTTTGTCAAGTCCATTTATGATGTGTCGGTCCCACACCTGGTTAGCTTCTTAGAGTGGGATCATTCGTTTAAGGCCACGTATTGTGATTTGTGACCACAAATTAAAGTGTTTTCTAAGATGGGATTTATAAATCAAAATGAGTTGGTTCAGAAAACTTTAAAGAACATTCATGGGTAAGAATTATATTGTAGAAATTTTTTGCAAGGAGCACGAACGGTGACAAAAGATCTCATCCGATAGAGATGGAGCACGTACGGACAGTGACTTTAGTGGTTATCTTTGCTTTTAATCTCTCTCTGTTCATTGTGGTTTGAGAGTCAGCAAGCATGTTTTAGGGCAACTTATTATGAAGACGACCTGAAATGCCTGAGGAGATGTCCTGACGGTAGAGCCCAACCACATGCTAGGGATCCATAAATCACCATAATACCCATGTCATTAAAAATTTTAAAAACGACAATTGTAGCAATTTTTCAACTGCTCATAATCCTAATACATACCAGGAGCACTCCAATTTATACTAATTTAGTGTATATACATATAGGATCAGGATCGGGGGACAACATTTTCATACAATATTTTTGACAACAAAATTTTGGTGTGGCCTAATATATAATTAGAAGTTTGGGAATGAGATGATTTTTGACCAGGACGGTCTCAATGGTGAGGAGATCATCCTCGCAAAAATTTAAATCATTCTAACATTGGTAGACTAATTTATAAGTTAAAGAATAGACCGTCTATTTTTATCGTTAACTTGAAACCCACATTTGATGGGGTAAGAAATTTCAAAATGTGCTGATTTTTAGTAGGGGGTGATCTATATTGTGAGATCATCCTCACCAAAAACCAGCTATTGATTAGGATAGGGGGACAACATTTTCATACAATATTTTTTACAACAATTTTGGCGTATCCATATGGAAGTTGAATCAATGGTTGATTTTTGGTGAGGATGATTTTCTCACCATATAGATCATCCCTACAAATAATCAGCTTATTCTGAAATTTCTAACCCCATCAAATGTGGTTTTCGATAAAAATAATCGGTGCATAATTCTTCAGCTTGTAAATCAGTCTACGAACATGTGATTTGAATTTTTGTGACGATGATCACTTCACCATAGAAACTGTCCTCGCCAAAAATCATCCCATTCCAATACTTCTAATTTATAAATTAGAAATTGGTCATGTTGTACGAAATTGTTGTCCCTCGATCCTGACCCTATAGTGATCAAAAAAGGTTTTACAGGAAAAAGTTTTAAATTTGGCATCAGGTAGCACGAGTTTTTGTTACTTGCCGCCTGCCATCTGGGCCCACTGACCGCATGGATGTTTAAACCACCCATTGTTAAACATTCATACCAAAAATTAGCTTGTTTGATGATTTTTTAGCCTACGGTTTTAGTATTAAAAAAATGGTTGAATCCAACGGCTAATATCAAGCCTTAAAAAGTACATAAATCTTATGGCTAGAGATAACCAATCAGGGTGATTTTGGTGTGTATATCTACCAAGGGTGGGCTAAACATCCATGCGGTCAGTGGGCCAAGCGGTGAGTAACAAAAATTGCACTATCTTTTTCCTAACATTCATATGCAAGTGATTTCTAGACCCGCAATAAGTTGACTTTTTACTTGAACTGATGCATGTGCCCCTCCAGTGGATAAACTGAATTCAGGAACAATGCTGGGCGCCATTTGCTTCCAGGGTTATGGGTGCTTTGAATTTGCTTGTCCTCCAAAAGCCGCAAGTTGGCGTGTTCCACCTTACAAGGTCAACAATACATCAGGCTACCAGATAAAGAAGAGAAAAACTTTGCTTTTAAGCGCTTAGCAGCGAGTCTTTTTAAACAGGGTTGCTGGGGTACATGTTGAGAGGAGAGCCGCTTAGAAGCAACTTCGCTCGTTAAGTGCTTAGGAGCAAAGTTTTTCTCGATAGAGAAGACCACTATTTATACCTACCTACGTGCTACGTACCATCTAATATCTACAAGACTTCGACTACAACTACCAAGAAGCTCGGCGTTCTATAAAAACTTGTGGAACAAGACACGGCAAAAGAGCAAATCTAGTTCCTGCAATCCAATATTACTAAATAAATAAACGAAAATGAACCTGAACTCTTCCCATCCATGCTACTTGCTGTGTTTAGATTTCAAATCTGCAGCAGCTGTTTTGACAGCAGACTTCACAAGGGTAGTGGGTTTCATGGAACTCTTTGGGTTCAGTGCCTTGCGTATCTTGAGGACAGCCCATGCAGTCCCTATAGCATGCCCTGCAGCATCGAGACCTTCATCTGTCGCCTCAGCTGCTTTTTCTCCATACCTGCAACACCACAACTTCTTAGTCTCCCATTCCTATTCAATCAACCTTGACGAAACATCACATACCAGTGCACACAGTTTGTTTGTTTACCGCCAACGCGCAACATCATCAATTTCCATGCATTTGGTTGGACCAAGTTAAAAATTGCGCGCAGCCCAAATGTGCATCAACGCACTTAGAAAGTGGGAGCCCGCCGAGCATGTGGAGCCCACATGATATGTTAATCACAAGACACATGGGGCCCACAAGATATTTGGACCAAATAACATGTGTGGCCCATGCACATAACACGTGAGACATTGATATAGTAACACCTAGCACGTGGGGGCCCACTTGGTATATAGGGTCCACATGGTGGTAGATTACATGAGCCCACATAGTATGTAGGACCAACATACTATGAGACATTGATTATGTGAGACCTACCTAGCATGTGTGATCAACTTGATACATTTGGCCACATGAGTGAGCGGCATGTCTGTTCTTAGAGTATTGTTCATCAAACTCAATACATGTGCGATGTATGTTATAATTTTCCGTTCATCCGAACACTCCACTCATATATGCCCAACTTTATTCTTGAGCAAATCAAGATGCATGCGCATCGAGCGAGCATCAACTATGCAGCAAACAAATGCAGCCTTTATTTGATCTTTTCATCGCTCTTGGACTGCTCTCAAACTGGTAGTGGGTCTAGCCCCCCTCAACCTGGTAGAGGTACTTAGCCCTCATAGAGGCTAGGGCGCGCAAGTTGCTATTGAGATTTCAAGGATGATCTGTCCACCCCCACAAAGTATTATCGTCATCATCAACATCTATGCCTCATCCCAAATGCTTGGAGTTGGCAAGATGAATCCTATTTTGCCATTCAACTTTGTTTAAAGCTATATATTTTGTCAAAGCATAAGTCTTTTGATCCTTTCTTACTACCTCCATCCATGTCATTTCAGTCCCTCTCTCCCCCTTTTGAGGCCTTGAACTTGCACCAAAGAGCTACTTCTATGTTTAAACTTAAGATGTTAACTCAGATAAAATAATCCATCCCATAAAATGCAGCAAGGATATAAGTACATTCAAAGGTCCTTCAATGTTAACTCGAGATGTACCTGTGCAAAACAAGTCCTGTTGTCACAACTGATGATGTCGACATGACATTCTTTCCAGCTACTTCAACAGCATCACAGACCTTGCCTGTTCACAGACACAATAAGAAACCTTTAGTATTGTAAGCAGGATGCACACGGTCAAGATCTGCATAAGAGCATTAACAATGAAGATAATCTAGAACTAGAACAAACCAAAATAAATCTTGAGGGGCTTGTGTAAGCAAACACTGCAGACACTGCTATGTTTCATTTCCCATGCCACATAAGTTGAAACCCTCTCCAAGAGACCAGTAGAGCAAACCTTTTCCTCACATTACTTTGCCTCTAGAATAATCCCAAACAAGTTCACCAACTCATAGACATATCTGTTCAAGGACCTACTATTTTTTTGTTTGTTCTTATTTGAACAATTTTACCCCAGATACTCAAGTGTCCAGACACTTCAAAATGGATGTTGTAACAGTGTCTGGCATTTGTGTTGATGCTTACTGGGGCAACATAGCGAACTGTGTACTCCATTAAAATTATATCACACAAACTTAACATACGCTTAAGTTAACACTATACCTCCTTATTCTGAAGAATAGATACTGATCCAGAGGCTCATGCTAGATGCATCTAGAAGATACCATTTGAACCATAATTGATTGCTAATCAACACTTGCTGCTATTTCTTCTACCCACTTCTCAATATGTAGCATTTTCCCATGAGATTTCTAGGATTGAGTATAGGCACACATAAGACAACCTGGAAGTAATGACTTCACATATCCAATGATACATGTTAACCTTTGAAATGTATAAGAAACCTGTGACGAACCAGCTACCACTGCAATAGCAAGTCTACCTCTGATTAAGCCATCCTAGGCTGGGGAAGTAAATATGCTCGTGACACTCTTTTCTCAAAGGTCAGATTGATGTTAGAGCAAAGCCCATCGATAACAGAATTACTGTCTAATGCAACATACCCCAGAGCTCATGAAGGAATGCCATTGGACAGCTTTCGGATGTTATCTTTGTTCCCTAAGAAGCTGGATACAGACTTTGAGTTTCTTCCCCCAATATAAAGAATTCAAGCACAAGTTCGCGCAAGGCGGAAGCATTCAATACTTAGCCTTCGAGCAAAAAATGGACACTTCGACTTGGAGTGATGTGTAGCACCCTAAAGGAAAAGAAGAAAGGGTGAAAGAAATTGAAGGGGTGAAAGAAATTGAAGAGACCTGGTTAAGCAGATGAATACTTTCAAATTCTGAGATATATATGGGACTTCTTTAGAAATGCAGATGTTCTCAGCCAATCTGTTCCTTCCAATTATTGCCAAGTAAACTGACGTGAAGAATACAATAAAAAACAAGGACCATTCACCCATGTCATATCTCTCACACGTCCACTAACTATGTCAAATTTCAATGAATAAACATTTTAATATGCCAAAAATGTAAGACTGTTGCAAGAAAATAGGAAAATCGAAACTATAGTGAGAAATTCAATATTTCTTGAGAAATGGAAGATGTTACTTTTATGATAGACGGAAATGAAATAAAAGAAAAATACTAAATTGAGGCTTTAGCTTATGCGTACAAACCAACCACAACCAAAGCCTAGATGCCAGAACTAAGGTGAGAGACTACCAAGGAATCACAACTAGCTCAGGTGAACAACTAGGTAGGAAGGATCACTGGTAGATGTTCCTCTTGAAATTAAAAAAGCATGGATCAATTCAACTCTCACCTTGTCTGCAATACCCTTCACCTGAGGACAGAAGATCTTAAAATTTCATTAAGGCCGTGTGTTGCTCCATCCGTCAAAGTTTGTTCTGTGAGTTATAGGACAATTTATGGATATAACTGAGGCCCAAGATATAAACAGGTGGATAAGCGCAGATCCTTTCAAAAGTCCCCAGATAGCATTTTCAGCTAGCTAGCATGCATCTCAAAACTACATTTCTCACAATTCTTAAAAAAACTCTTTCAGTTCCCATTTGGTGTGTTGGATATACTAATATTTAAGACTGAAGTGTTAAGAAGCTTTCACCCATACCTCTTAAACAAAAATGACCTCGATGAACCTCTAGGACCATAATGCATGTCAGAATATCGTGTTTGTACACTTCAACATGTTAACACACGACACAAATTGTCAAGTCCCTTGAATCATACAGAGTGGGAGTCATGGTGCCCAACTAAGTCTAAAATGTGCCTATTAAGAAACAAGGGCCAACCTGCATATCCAGATTACTAGGGAAGGGTTCAGGTATTCCTGATGTTTAATAACCCACAAACATTCAATGGTCAATCTTAAAAATCAACAGAGTGGAATGATCAACATACCAAATCCATCCAGGGATGCAAGGATAATTTCCCCTGGGAGGAGACCGAAAAATTTCTTGCCCACTTTGGAATTCACAACCGAACTTGTAAAGGATCCTGAGACCTTCAAAACCCCAGAAAGTATTCCGGTTGCCACTTTCTCCGACATCTTCGAGATCCTCTTAACCCTACAGGAATCATTGTACAATAAATTTATATACCATTACTCATTTTATTGTAATAACCAAACATGGGGATTTAAGCTCTGTATGGTGATCAACAAAAAAGTTTTATAGAAAAAGGATTTGTATGTCAGAAAGTGTTGACACTGAAAAAGTTATTCAGGGCAACCATACAGAGCTTTAATAGAGAAAATTTTCCAAATTTCCTACCTAATTTATGAAGTAAATTGGAAAAGAAATAAGTAACCAAGACAAAAAGAAAGTATAGAAACTAGGGCCTGCTTGAACAAACATTTGTTTGCACCAGAAATATATATTTTTTGCATGAAAAAGCTTTCAAAAACATCTACTTCTGGCACAAAAATGGAGATCCAAACAGGGCAAAATTTTGACAAAGAACAAACTTTATAATGAAATATCCAAAAATCCTAAGTATATGTGTACACAAAAATTTATATATACAGAAAAACAATAAATAAATCGTTATGTGAAACACGCATTGTTCCAACCCATTAAACCTCCAAACCTTTTTATCCTCTTCAAAGCTTCAGGGCTGACCTCTGACTGCTTCGAACAAGTCCCCATCCTCTTCTTCAAAAATTCATTCCCCCACTTCAATCTATCGACCGTCACGTCACCACACCACAGTACACCCTTAATTAGCTGCCCCGAACCTGCCGCAATCGCTCTCGCAGCACTGCCACTGTAATCCTCCACATTCGGGGCCAATGTTGTCCAGTAAGCAGCTGATCTCTCCTCCATCATCTCCTTCTTCTTTTTCGACTTCAGCTCTGCCGGAGAGATCTCCTTCGCCACCGACCCGTCGAACAACTCCGACTTCTCAGAAACCTTCTGTACTGAAAAACTGATATAATGTTCCAAAACTCCATCCAGCTCCCTCAGCAAACTCTCCTGTCCTTTTGCTGCAATCGTCACACCATAATTCAACAGATTCTCTAACTCATTGCCGGAGTGGCCCTCATCGTCACTGGAACCTGATCCATCTTCTGTAGGAACACGGAGAGAGAAGAAGTAGTGGGAATCATCGAGCTTGACAGCAGCCTCGTCCTTGGCCAGCGGCCATTGGATCTCGTTGCCGATCCGAGCAAGAACAGCTACAATGTTATCACCTTGTCGGAGGCGAACGATGGATAGATCACCACAAGCGAGCTCGACGCTGTATTGCTTGTCGATGAGATGGGCAATGGCGCCAGGGATCTTGACGAGGACCTCTTCCACCGATTCGACTGGGGCGGTTGGGGGATAAGAATTAGGGTTTTGAATGACTTCGTCGGTGTCTTGGAAGAGATTCTCGACTAGGTCTTTCAGGTCTAGGGAGGGATAGAGGGAAGAAGGGGGTTTCGAGTCATTGGATGGGTCCGACGAATCGACCGCTGGATAAAGCTCAGAAGATGAAGAATTAGTGTTTGAGAGGAAAGGAGAAGCACTTTCTGGGTTTGAACAGATGACTTCGGGATAGAGAGAATTAGGGTTTTTAGACGCCATTGTTGCTCTGGTTCTGTAATTAGGGTTTGTAGGGGAGATAGATAATTAGGGTTAGAGGGAGAGATGATTAGGTTTAGAGCTTAAAAGAAATCCTGGATTGAAGAAATGAAAGGGCGTGTCGGTTGGGATCCGAGAGGGTGAAGTATTACGTGGCGACAGAACAATGGAAAGCTTCCCTACCCATAACTGTCGGAAAGCTTCCCGCGCTTTTTCCGATAACGATTTTTTCATTTGTTCTTACCACAATACCACACGAGTAGACCCTAAGGACAGTTTGCCTTAACAAACTTACCTGATTTACACGTACGATGCACATAGAAGAACATGGGACCTACGTCCGAGGTTTTCAATTCGCCCCTTGGAGATTTCTGGTACAAGAAAACGAGTTGGTGATCGTTCTAAAGAATGCAAAGATCGGATGGTTACTGTTGTCTGATAATTTTTCTCCTGGAAAGAGATCTCGAATGTAGAACCTATCAACTTTTGGACGAGTAAACCTTCGCTCACACCATGCTTTGAGCCTGTGAGCAAAGCCGATCACAGCACGCAATACGAGCAACGTGGCACATTATTAAAGGGCGCTGACCGTATGGATGTTTGGAAAATCACTAGATGGACCTACAAATCAAAAATAAACCTGATCAGCCATTTCTAAGCATTGGATTGAAGTTATTTTCATGGGATGATTTTAATCGTAGGAATTTGAGCATTAATGAGCGTTATTTGGGTCAAAGATCCAAAGGTTGTAAATCACTAATCAATCTGATTTTTGGTTTGCAGATTCACCGAGGGAATGGGCAAACATCCATACGTCCATCACCCTTTAAAAGTGTGCCACGTGGCTCGTATTGTGGGCTATGATCGGCTTCGCTCATACCATGTGAGCGAGGTGTGAGCGAAGGTTTACTCCTTTTGGACCCATGCCTTTGTGGTCTGTACTCCACCACTCTGTAGCCTGTATGTACCATGCCGCTGAATAAACATAGCATACCCAATTCAGGATATAAAAAGGGAAGATGTAACAAGCGTCAGGTAGGGTATTTGTTACTCACCGCTTCCCTCTGGCCCACTGAGCGCGATGTTCAGGCCACCTCTTGATGGGATATACAAACCAAAAATCACCCTGATTGGTAATATCTAGCCATTAGGTTTTGGTACTTTTTAAGGCGTGATTCTAGCCGTTGGATTCGACCATTATTTTGTATACTAAAACCAGCAGCTAAAATTCATAAAAAAAAAAAAAGAAAGAAAGAGAGAGCTTATTTTTGGGAGTAAAATTTCTGTCACAACCCACGATACGAGCCACGTGACTGACTATTAGAGGGCACTGACCGTATGATGTTTGGCCAGACCCTTGGTGGACCTCCAAATCCAAAATCAGCCTGATCAGTGACTTCTATGCATTGGAATGGAGTTATTTTCAAGTGTTGATTTTAACCGTAGGAATATGAGCATTATTGAGCGTTGTTTGGGTGCAAAGGGTCGGTTCCAGTTTGGTTCTTAAGGTATCCAAAATTGAAATAAAAAATTGCTCTTATCCGTTCGGTTCCAATATCAAATTACCTAAAATCGAAACCGTGTAGAGCACTCGTTAGGGCCCACTGACCTCATGGATGTTTGATCCACCTCTTGATTAGTCTACGGCTTAAAAGTCACTGTAATTGGTGATTTATATCTATTAGATTTGGCAATTTAATATTATGATTTTTTGGCCCTTGGATTTGAGCATTTCTTTACATGCTAAGATATAACTGTTATAAAAAAATCGCTAAAGCTGATTTTTGGTATGTATCCACCAAGAGGTGGAGCAAACCAAGGTTTAAAGGAGGCCGTTTTAACGGTTAAATGGACTGGGGGTGTTACCGTTTATACCGTTTAAATGGCCGTTAAAACGGATTGAAACGGTCAGGGGCAAAAATGGGAAAAATGGAATTAAACGGAATTAAACGGATTTTAACGGTTTTAACGATTTTAATGGAAAAAAACGAAAAAAGTGGCGCTGAAATTCAAATTTTGAAATTTTAAATTTAAAAAAAAAAAAACGGAATTTAACGGATTTTAACAGAATTAACGGCCGTTTTTTTTACAATTTTTTTTGAAATTAAACGGCTTTTTAAACGATTTTAACGGCCATTAAAACAAAAAAACGGCCGTTTTTTTCAAAACCGATAAACGTTATTTTCAAAACCGTTTCCGTTTAAATGGCCGTTTTTAAAACCATGGAGCAAACATCAAAAGGTCAATGGACCCTTAAGAGTAGGGGTGTCAACGGGTCGGTTCCGGTTCGGTTCCTAAGGTGACCAGAACCGGAACAAACGGTTCCGGTTCTTATCGGTTCGGGTACTTATCGATTCCGGTTCTCAAAGTGATGGTACAAGAACCGGAACCGATTATGTAGTTTTTGTCAGTTCCGGTTCCGGTTTCGGGTATAACAGGTCCAATCTTGGTAATATGAGAATTTTTACACTATATTTATATACGAGTTCCGGTTCTTATCGGTTCGGTTCCAGTTCTTATCGGTTTCGGTTCCATATTAGAGTACCGGAACCGTAACCATTAGTTTCCGATTTGGTTCCGGTTCCGGTTCTTTTTAATTGGTTCCCAAAAATGTGGTACCGGAACCGGTGTTTTCGGTTCCGGTTAAATCAGGTAAAATTGACACCCCTACTTAAGAGTGCTCGACATGGTATTTGTGGGAGGGGATGACTTCATATTTTGTAAAGGGTCGGGCTCCAGTTACCGCCCTAAAATGACATGCTCCGGTTACGGGATACCAAACCAATACACCAAAAGCACTTAGGTGATAGTGGAGTAGAAAGCTAAGGTCTTAACCTAAGATCGTAACATTCCACCACCCTTCAAAGTCAATGTCCACAGCAGCCCACTCTAAGGTGTCTTTCACTTCTGTACCCTTATTTTGTGAGAGGGCCCCTGACATTTTTTCCGGTACCCCTATTTTCTCATTCTTTGAGCCAGCCCCCGGGTCATCCTTTTTCTAGGTCGCCCTTTCCGAGACTGATCACAGTAGGCCATTATGACTAACCCTCTATATTCCATACTATGGTGAGCTCCTTTTATTTTTATTTTTAACCTTCATAGCTTATCCTATGCGCGGGCCCTTCGTATCTCATGCTACGACAAGCCTATGGTGTAATTTTTTTTTTTACCATAGTTGTCTCTTCGTGACTCGAACCCTGGAGGTGGGTTTAGCTCTGATACCAAATGTTAAGACCTAAACCAATACACCAAAAGCACCTAGGTGATAGTGGAGCAGAAAGCTAAGGTCTTAACCTAGGATCGTAACACAATATGAGCCACGTGGCACATTATTAGAGGACTCTGACCATATGGATGTTTGACCAATCCCTAGGTGACCTACAAACCAAAAATCAGCCTGATTATAGTGTGCCACTTGTATTGTGACCGGAGCTTGTCATTTTAGGGCGGTAACTGGAGCTTGAGCCTTTTGTAAATATTTTCTCTACTTAGGAATGGGTCAAACATCCATGTGGTTAGTGGTCTCAAAACTGTCACGTGGCCCATAGAGATTGTTCAACATTTTTCCCTCGATGATTTTTTTTTTTTGTTGTTTTGTTAGTGAAGGAGATTATTTATTAACACATGGCCCGGTAGATGCATCATCCCTTACGGTCATCCTCTAACAGGCGAGAGATGAATGAAGGGATGGTGGTGGTGAGACAGTACTTTTAAAATCTGGTCGATTTTTGACCGTTGAATTTGTGTCCTTTATAGGATGCTAAAAAGTTAATTGTTATAAATCACCGATCAAGCTGATCTTTGGTACGTAGGTCCGTGATCCAAAATCCAAACATCCATGAGGTAAGTAGGCCCTAAAGTAAACTAAGCTCCAAATGGCATTTTTGAGAGGGGGAGACTTTAAATTTTACAGTCTCCCGGGCCAGCAGCACATGTTTACAAGACAGAAATTAATTAATTACTAAGCTGAGTTTTTTACGGAAAATGAACTTTCGGTGGGTCCCATGTATATGGAACTGTATAATACGATACTCCAATTTGACGGTTTGATGGAAGAGAATTTTGATCACGTGAAGGTTCTTAACTTTACTAAAAGAGGAGGATAAAGTAGGCTATCATTACAACTTACAAAGCTAGCTTCCTTTTCGATATCCAAATCTTGTCAGTTACTCTTCCACACAGTCATGATGGGCTTATGGTTCCAAAAAGAGAAAAAACTCGATGTCCAGGGCCTCCAGGCTCAAATGTCGATGTCCATCTCTTCAATGCCACGTGCACCACTCTTTGTGCTCCCACAAACCCTCGAATATTTGACTCTACGGAGTAAAACTTCTGTCACAATCGGATTGCAAATCACACAAACACAGCCAATGAGTTCTCGGCACGTACACCTAAAAGCAAAAGCAAAAGCACATGGGTACGTTGCAAAGCACTTGTGTACGTGCCGCGAACTCATTGGCTTGTGATTGTGTGATTTACAATTTCCTGTGATAGAAGTTTTACTCGACTCTACGAGCTAAAACTTAGTTTGATTGGTGATTTATGGTCATTGGATTTCTGCATTTTCAACGGGTGATCTTTATCCGTTGGATTTGAGTATTTTTTTAGTATAGTGTAATCCAATGGACGGAAATCAATAATCATGCTAATTTTTACTATATATGTTCACCAATGGATGGGCTTAGAAATTCAATGGGTTTTGAACCCGAAATAATGGTCCACGTGGCTTTTTGGGGGTCAAAAATTTTCTCTTCTCAAAAGTTGTTCTCTTCCTTTATAAGCTTCTTTAAAAGCCATTCTTTTCGTGTCGCACTACCTCACGGGTAACCGGACAAAATTACGTGCAGTTGAGGCCATTGACCATTGGATTAAAGTGGTCCACGGTCAACGAGTCAACAACTGCAAAGGATAAAATCATAAAAGTGTTGTTACCTCGTGGACCGTGATCTCTTGAATCCAATGGTCAATGGCGAGTAAAACTTTGACCATGTCATCGAGAACAATGACGGGGCAATATGAGCCAGGTGGCACACTCTTATCTCTGAACGTATGAATGTTTTTCAAATCCCTAGTTGGACCTACAAACCAAAAATCAGCTTGATGAGACCAAACATCCATCCCGTATGGCTAATTTTGTATTTTGGGCCAAACATCCATACGGTTAGAGTCCTCTAAGAATATGCCACGTGGCATATATTGCCCCCTGTCATCAAAGTTTTACTCGTCAATGGCCTCAACCGGACACTTTTGAGTCTGATATTCTCCAAATCACTTGTTGGTAGATTCTAATTCACAGTTCTCCACTAAATGAGAATAAGCATATCTTCCAAGTGGATTAGAGGATCTGATTTGTGAGGAATAAATGCTCTGTCGCGTTTGCGGTTCTAATCTTGCCGTTTAAATTTACGTGGGAATCTCATATTGATTTACTACCTTCTTTTTGGCCTAATGAGTTCCATAAAGTCGCTTTGAAAATGGAATAAAACTGGGAATATCAAACCACTCATCCATGCTCCCACTCATGCCTTACATAAAAATATCTACTTAGGTTCTTTTTAGCACAAACACCGACGCAGAATTTTTTTAAATCCTGAGATCCTCCCCCATCTTCTTTAAAATTTAAATTAGGATTATCTCCTCGTCCATGAGTCAACGTTGATGACTATGTTAATGTTTATGACTGGGAAATTAAGTTAATTTTTATGAATTTTTTTTTTTTACTTTTTGATTATGTTATTTGAGATTATCACTATTTCTTCTTCTATTCTCCTTTTAAATCTTTATTAGGGTTTTTAATAAACGGGTCGAGTTCAAGTTTTCATTAGAAATCCGTCATGGACGGGTTGAAAGTAAATGGGGTTTTTTTTTTTTATTCGATCAGCTTTCTAGGGTTAGTACAAAAATGTTCTTGATTTTCATATGGAAATGGGAAATTTTGTTATTGTAAGGTTATGAATGGTTGCCGTGATCATCTATAAATGATTTTTGCATATAAATGTCGTAAAACGTTTTCTGTATCAACACTTTCAGACATCCAAATCCTTTTTTTCCATAAAACTTCTTGTTTGATCACCATACAGAGCCTAAGTTTGCAAATTAAATGCCATTCTTTTTCTTCATGTTTTTCGACCTTCAACTCAAACCAAAGCACTTACTCTTGCCCATTGTTGAGTAAATCTGATGGTCAGCCAAGCTGCTGACCACCCACAATATGAGCCATGTGGCACAATCTTAGAGCCTTCTGACCATATAAATGTTTTGGCCAATCCCTAAGTGGACCTACGAACCAAAATCAGCCTGATTAGTCATTTCAAATCTCTAGATCTTTGTACCCCGAATAATGCTCAAATTCCCACGGTAAAAATCAACCCATGAAAATGACTCTAATCCACCGCATAGAAATCAATAATCAATTTGAATTATGGTTACTTGGTCCACCTAGGGATTGGCAAAACATCCATACGAACAGTGTCCTCTAAATATGTGCCACATTGCTCATATTGTAGGGGGTGGAACAGATTGTTGGTTAACAATTTCAAAATAAACTAGAAAACCATGAAAAATGCTCTCCTACAGTTTCCCCAACTGCTTAGCAATAGTTGGAAATTAGCTGAGCACTCCTCTCATCTCCAAATATGGATTTCTATTTCATTAGTTACAACTTCTCAACTATAAGACCTTTACCATTTTTATCCTTCAAAAGTTCTCGTGTAACTTATATAAATAATAATTTTATATTTTGAACATGAAAATAACTATAGATAGCTGTTGGAGATGCTCTAGAATAAAGAGAATTCTAAACGATATAATTTGTTTATATTTATCACTTTTTGTGTTTTAAGATTAATCTGTAGTTTTCACTATGGCTTTAACAACGACTGTTTAAACTGTAACGCCCTAAGCCCGTTTCCGTTAAAACCGTTTAAACATGTTTTGACGCTTTTAAATTAACGGCAGTTAAAATCATTTAAACAGCTGTTAAATTCAAAAAAAAATTGTGAAAAAAAAAAACGACCGTTAAATCTGTTAAATTTTTTTTTTTAATTTTAAATTTCAAAATTTGAATTTCAGCACCATTTTTTTCGGTAAATCCTATTTTTTCTATTTTTGCCACTGGCCATTTCAATCCGTTTTAACGGTAATGCCCCCAGTCCGTTAAACTGTTAAAACGGCTTCCTTTAAACCTTGGTTTTAACAATAATCTAAAAGGGTAAAATTATCTTTGTGCATTTTATACTAACTAATTTTGCCACTTTTTTTTTCCAAAGATGCCTTCAACTCTCCCATAACTGTTCCCCTCGTGGTTTTAAAAACGGCCGTTTAAATGGTTTTAATGCCATTTAAACGGTAACATGCCCCAAGCCCGTTTTTGTTAAAACCGTTCAAACACGTTTTATTGTTTTTGAATAAAACGGCCGTTAAAATCGTTTAAACAACTGTTAAAATTGTTTAAACAGCTGTTTAATTCTTAAAAATTTTGTGAAAAAAATGGCCGTTAAATCCATTTAATTTCTGTTAAATTCTATTTTTTTTTTTAAATTTTAAAATTTCAAAATTTGAATTTCAGCACCATTTTTTCTATTTTTTTTTCCTTTAAAATCGTTAAAATCCGTTTAATTCCATTTTTTTTATTTTTTTCATTTTTGCCCCTGCCCGTTTTAATCCGTTTAAATGGTAACGCCCCCAGTTCGTTTAACCGATAAAACGGCCTTCTTTAAACCTTGGTTCCCCTCACAAAATAACGCAAAAAACGGTTTTTCCCTCAGACGTGAACAAAACCATCTCTCTTTACCTTATCCGTGCCTTGCACTGGATTCGGCTCTCCAGCCTCTCCCCCGTTATGTTTGTACCGTTTTAACACTCAGAAATAACTGCCATAATTTTTTAATTTTGCATCCTTAGCGAGTTAAGATTAATATTCTGACCTTTTTCTACTGAGTTTGACTTGTTTAACGGCCGTTGTACGTCATAACGGTAATGTTGAGTGACCGTTATAAAGTTGTAACGGATCATTTAAAACTTTGTTTTGCAACAAATTTGGACATCTTTATCTTGTATGTAATATGATTAATGAGACTTATAGAAACGACAATCAACATTAGATAAGAAAATCGAAGGTAATGATTGATTTAAGAAGTAAAAAAGAAAAAAACAAAAAGAGAAGACTTTCTTTAGCTGAACTTGTCAGAGAAAAGTCTCTGCTCGTAAAAGACTCGGAAAAGACATAGACAGTCTTCGCAGTTGGCCCCACAATCCCAAGCCCATAAAATTGACAAAAAAGGACAGCATCCACATCGATAAGTAAATAAATGAATTAATTAAAACGGCAACGAAAATATTTGATCCTATTACTTTCCTCACACGACTCTCCATAGTTCAAAATCTTGACTGTTTATAATCCTCGCGATTAGAAATATTTAGATTTCGAGGATCATCAAATATCACGGACCATAAAGAGGACGTTCTACTAATCTGTAAAACAGCACAGAGCAAAAACTTCATGTAAAGCCACGTCGACAAAACAGCTGGCCTTCGACGAGTGAAACGAGAGGAGAGAACAACATTATCGTGCCTCCTGTCATTCAAACCGCCAGATTGAGCCGTCAAAATGCACTTATCGTTTTCGTACGATCAGACCCATTAAAGAGCGTACGACGATCACGACTTTCTCGCTTTAAACCCACGCATCCGCGAGAAACCAACGGTAACGGAACCCATCCAGGAAGCGTATGGATTACCTAAAAAATGTCAGTTTGGCTAAGCGGTTCGAGTGATGGATAAGCGCTTAAGACTGTTTGGCTGCAAGGAAATTAAACAACACCACGTGGAGTTGCTGGTACTTGTTCTCTCACCGTTCTTTTCGTCCCCGGTAAATTCTCGCTTTGGAAAAATTCGTACATTTTTTAATACGATTAATTTCGTATATTTTCCCGATAATTCAGTTTTGAACATAAAAATCAATTTTTAAGATTAAAGGTTGTCGATAATTTACATATATGTTTTATTTTATTTTTATATGTTTTTCGCAAAAAATTTTGTCTCATTTTTTTAATGACAAACCGAACTCGAACATTTTCCGTACTGTATTTTTGCCACATTCTAATTTTCTAAATATGTTTAGGTCGTTGAAATTGAAATAACCAAGATGTCGTACTCGTGAAAAAAAGTAGCTGCTAATCTTGAAAAGAACTCCCATGACCCTACACCCAAACACCACCTAATGTAAGATTTAAATCACAATTTAAAAGGAAATTGATTAACAGCTAAACAGAATAAAATGTTCCTCAAGGATGAGTAAAACCAACGATGAGACACGTGGTACACTCTTAGAGGACACGCTGGCCATATGGATGTTTGGCCAATCCCTTAGTGGACCTACAACTAAAAATCAATCTGATTAGTGATTTCAAACCTTTGGATCTTTGTACTCAAATAATGTAAATAATGCTCAAATTCCTACTGTTAAAATCAACCCATGAAATGACTATAGCTAACGCTTAGTAATCACTGATGTGGTTGATTTTGGTTTTATAGGTCCACTTAGGGATTGGCCAAACATCTATACAGTCAGTGTCCTCTAAGAAATTGCCACGTGATGTATATATCGTGAGTTGTCAAGTCTGTCGGACAGCCCTAAAATAACAGGATTCTGTACATGACACAAATATGTGCCGCATGACACTCTTAAGAGGACTCTGACCGTATGGATGTTTGTCCAATCCTTAGGTGGACCTACAAACCAAATTCAGCCCGATTAGTGATTTCTAGGCGCTGGAGCTTTGTACCTCAAATACAGCTATAATTCCCACAGTTGAGATTAACCCATGAAAATAAGTCCAATCCAACGTCTAGAAATCACTAATCAGGCTGAATTTTGTTTTGTAGGTCCACCTAGGGGTTGGCCAAACATCCATACGGTCAGAGTCCTCCAAGATTGTGCAACGTGGCATATATTGTGTCCTTGTACAGAATCCTGTCATTTTAGGGATGTCAACGGAGCCTGACCCTTCTATTTAATCTGGTTACACAAAAAAGGATGATCTTGTTTAAACTTAAAGCGCTAAAATCCCAGCAACCAAACAGAAAATAGCTTTAATCGTGATTCTGTCCATCTCTGATCGAAATACCCGCGGATATGTAAAATTATAAATCACAAATTCTCTCTCCCAGATATATAAAATGAAATCCGTTAAGTTTCCGTTAAAACCCACTAACGCAAGAAAGTACGGTCACACGCTGGCCGTTAAGTTTCAGTTAGGAGGCACGCATGCAGCCCCGTCATGTACTCTCAGACTCGGTTTCTTTTTTTAATTATCTATAGACTATTCGATTCTCAGAGCATTTGCAGAATGCAGAAGATACTTTTTATTCGAGCTTAACCATCTCTATTTATCTTCAAAACACGGACTCCCCTCCTCCCACAGCATCAGCAGACCAGAAAGAAAAACGTAAAGATGGGAAGCTTTTTGTGTTATCTTCTCTTCTACATTTCTTCGTTCTCTCTCTTCTTTTCCATCTCTTCTTCATCTACAGATCTCGAAGTGCTCATGAAGCTCAAAAGCGCCATGATTGGACCAAAAGGTTCTGGCCTACATGACTGGAAACTCTCACCGTCTACGATCTCTCATTGCTCGTTTTCCGGTATTGTCTGCGACGAAGATTCTCGAGTAACTTCTCTAAATGTCTCGTCTATTCAACTTTTCGGAACTCTAGCGCCGGAGATAGGACTGTTAAACAAGCTCGCAAGCCTCACAGTCACCTCCAGCAACCTCACGGGAAAAATTCCCGAAGAGATCGGAAACCTAACCTCTCTCAAGATCTTCAACATCTCCAACAACAACTTTTCTGGCGAATTTCCGGGGTTCATCGTCCAAGGATTGCAGGAGCTCGAGGTCCTCGACATCTATAACAACAACTTCACAGGTACGCTTCCGATCGAGATCATTAAGCTGAAGAAGCTGAAACATCTGCATCTCGGCGGGAATTTCATCTCTGGCGAGATTCCGGCGATCTACTCAGAGATTCAGAGCTTGGAGTACTTAGGTTTGAACGGAAACTGCCATTTTGGTAAGATTCCGGCGAGTTTAAGTCGCCTATCGAACCTTCGAGAACTCTACTTGGGATATTATAATACGTACGAAGGTGGCATTCCGCCGGAGTTCGGATCTTTGAGCTCGTTGAGGAGGCTCGATTTGAGTAGCTGCAATGTCTCCGGCGATATTCCGGTGAGTTTAGGTCGTTTAAAGCAATTAGACTCGTTGTTCTTGCAGTTTAACCGGCTAACAGGTCAGATTCCTGTGGAACTCTCCAACTTAGTTAATTTGAAATCTCTCGATCTCTCCAACAACGAGCTCACCGGAGAGATACCTGAGGGTTTCTCCCAGCTGAAGATGCTTAGTCTTCTCCATCTGTTTCGCAACCATCTCCATGGTCGAATCCCGCCATTCATCGCCGACTTTCCAGATCTCGAGGTATTGCAGCTGTGGGAGAACAACTTCACGTTTGGGCTTCCGGAAAATCTTGGCCGTAACGGGAGGTTAAAGACGCTTGATGTCACTACGAACCATCTCACTGGAACAATACCTCGAGATTTGTGCACCGGTGGAAAATTAGAGGTGCTGATCTTGATGAATAATTTCTTCATTGGACCGATTCCGGAACAACTCGGTGAGTGTAAGTCGTTGACTCGGGTCCGACTCGCGAAAAATTACTTGAACGGAACTATTCCTGCCGGTTTATTCAACCTGCCTTTTGTCGATTTGCTCGAGCTTGGCGACAACATCTTCTCCGGCGAACTCCCGGAGATAATTTCCGGGAAAGCCCTCGGATCGTTGATTCTCTCCAACAACCGGATTACCGGAAAACTTCCAGCGGCGATTGGAAACCTAACCAAACTACAGATTCTATCCCTTCAGCAGAACCAATTTTCCGGTGAAATTCCCCCTGAAATCGGTGATTTAAAGTTGCTATCAAAGATAAATATCAGTAGCAACAATATCACCGGCAAAATTCCGACTACATTATCTCATTCTTCGTCTCTTGAATCAATCGATTTCAGTGGGAATAGTCTCTACGGAGAAATACCGAGAGCGCTTACGAGTCTAAAGATCTTGAGCACTCTTAATTTATCAAGAAACCAATTTACTGGTCAAGTTCCAAATGATATCCGATCAATGGCAAGCCTCACAACTTTAGATCTTTCGTACAATAACCTTTCTGGTGCGATTCCAGTAGCTGGACAATTCTTAGTTTTCAACGAGAGCTCTTTTACAGGAAACCCCAATCTCTGCGGCCCATTACGCCATACAGCTTGCAATTCAGTCATGAATTCAAAAGAAGTTTCTAGCCGAAATGAGTCATCGGTAAAGCTCGTGATCATCATTGTACTACTCGTCACTGTTCTCTTACTATCCATCGTTGCGATTCCAAAGATTAAGAGATACTGGAAGAAGCACCGGAGCTCGAAGGCGTGGAAGCTCACACCCTTCCAGAGACTTGATTTCACGGTCGAGGACGTGCTCGAATGCTTGAAAGAGGAGAACATTATCGGAAAGGGCGGTGCGGGGATCGTTTACCGTGGATCGATGCCCGACAGTGTTGACGTTGCGATCAAGCGGCTCGTCGGGCGAAGCAGCGGGAGGAGTGATCACGGCTTCTCGGCTGAAATTCAGACTCTCGGGAGAATTCGACACAGAAACATTGTGAGGTTGCTGGGGTACGTGTCAAACAAGGACACAAATCTGTTGCTCTATGAGTACATGCCGAATGGGAGCTTGGGAGAACTTCTGCACGGTTCGAAGGGGTCGCATTTTCAGTGGGAGACGAGGTATCGAGTCGCGGTGGAGGCAGCTAAGGGACTTTGTTACCTCCACCATGACTGCTCACCTCTTATTATTCACAGGGACGTTAAGTCGAACAACATCTTGCTTGATTCGGATTTCGAGGCTCATGTTGCAGATTTTGGGTTAGCTAAGTTCTTGCCGGACGCCGGAGCGTCGGAGTGCATGTCTTCGATTGCTGGGTCGTACGGTTACATCGCACCAGGTTCGTGATCTCTTCTGATCTTCTTCTGATTCTGATCCTACTTTCCTTTTTCTACTAACAGACTACGTAGCTGAGATAGCTGCTAGGCCAAATTTGTGAGCCGATCTTTTGATACGGACGTCTGTTTCAAAAGTTTGATACATCTTTTCTTCAAAATGAAAGGAGGCCCACTTTTTGGAGCAAGACTTGCCCGACCACCCGTGGTCAGGTAGCTACGTGACCACCCACAATTTAAGCCACGTGGAAATTTATTAGGAGACACTGACCGTATAGATGTTTGACCAATCTGTAAGTGGACCTACAAACCAAAAATCAGCCTGATTAGTGAGTTCAAAACCGTTGGATCTTTATACGAAAATAATGGTAAATAATGCTCAAATTCCTACCGCCAAAATCAACCAACGAAAATGACTTCAACCAACGCTTAGAAATCGGTTGATTTTGGGTTTGTAGGTCCACCTAGGGATTGGCCAAACATCTGTACGGTCGGTGTCCTCTAATAAATTTCCACGTGGCTTATATTGTGAGCGGTCAGGTATCTACCTGACCACGGGTGGTCAGGCAAGTCTTGCCGCACTTTTTGGGTCCACTGACACCAGGAATGATTGGCCCACCTTGATGGATCTACACACTTTTAGTCAGCCTGTTAAGTGATCTTTATCGGTTGATTGGCTTGTGATTGTCTGTCACAATCGGATTGCAAATCACAGCCAATGAGTTCTCGGCACGTACACGTCAAAGCAAGGCACGTACACCTCAAAGCACACGTGTATGTTGCAAAGCACATGTGTACGTGCCGAGAACTCATTGGCTTGTGATTGTGTGATTTACAATTTCTTGTGATAGAAGTTTTACTCGTTTTAAAGCAGTTTTTCATCATGCACAGATTCTATGGATGTGTTAAAAGCACACGATGAAAAAAATGCTCAAAGTCAAACCACGGCTATGAATCACCCGTCAGGCTGATTTTTGGTTTTTGGGCAACATCCGTGAGTCCGTGGGCCCGAAGAGTGCTTCATGTGAGATTTTGGGAGGGGCACATTCGTTCGTTGCACACGAGAAAAATTTTGAAACGGCGATCATGCGCCACATATACCTGGAGTTGAATTTTGGTTTAAAAAAACATTTTAAAAAGTAACCCCAGGTATATGTATTATGTAGCACGCGATCATTGGCGCATGATCGCCGCTTCAAAAAATTTCTCGTAGCACACGATCATCAATGAATGGTCCAAAATCAGGAATGTTATGTTAAGCCCACGTGCCACCCAATCAGAGGTTGAGCGTAAGGCAAGCATTATTCATTCGGATATCATCTCATAGCCTCCATGGCATGTTAGTAGTTTAGATCAGTATAGCAGTTTAGATTTCGTACGTAAAGATGGCGGAAAAAATTTAGATGCAGTGGGTTTTGGATGCAGAGGATGAGTGGTATATCTGGACCACACATCTTGACTTTTTAAAACCCTGATTTAACCAGAGTTAACATTTTAAATTATTTTTAAAGCTAATATTATATTAATTAATTTCCATATTGAAACAAAACACTGAAAATCTACTCTCCTTTTCCGTTCCGAAACTCCCGTTTATGGTCTCCAAATATATTATATATACCTAGGTGAGCCCATCGGACCCTACAGATATTATATTTTCTTGTTGACTTTCTGATTGAATTAACCCCACCACGGCACCACCCCAAAGTAAGTACGTATGAGGACGGTAATTAACAAGGAGAAAAGCGACTGGATTCCTGGAGTGATTTTATTGCCCTTGTTTTGTCTGACAGAGTATGCTTACACACTGCGGGTGGACGAGAAGAGTGACGTGTACAGCTTTGGTGTGGTGCTGTTGGAGCTGATCACGGGAAGAAAGCCGGTCGGTGAGTTTGGTGACGGGGTCGACATCGTGAGGTGGGTCCGGAAGACAACATCAGAGATCTCAGAGCCGTCTGATGCGGAGTCAGTGCTGGCAGTGGTTGACCGTAGGCTCACCGAGTACCCCTTGACCGGGGTAATAAACCTGTTCAAGGTGGCCATGTTATGTGTGGAAGAGACGAGTGGTGGAAGGCCCACAATGAGGGAGGTGGTCCACATGCTCACCAACCCTACACCATCTCCCCCTACTCTCCTCGCTCTTTAAATATTTTGGTCTCCCTATATTACTATATAAATAAATAATTGGTTCTACGTGAAGGATCAGGACTCAGGAGGAGAAGGGTGTTTGTTGGTCGATCGTTTTGTTGGGGGTGCAACTGTAAATGATGCTTTTTGCTTGCTTTTCTCATTTGGTTTGTATGTAGTAATGTAGTTTCAAGCTGTGTCAGCTCTGTATGTTGAATAGAAAATAGCTTTCTCACCATCACAAACTCTTGAACCCTCCTTAGTATGTATTATGTATGTGCTTAAGAAATCTACTGGACCCACTTAATTGGCCGCTCTCTTTGCTCATGAGGTTTTCCAATATATTGAATAATCATAACCACTTGATTAGTTTGAATGGTAAGAGGAAAATTTTAGAGATTCAATGAATTCATCTAAGCACATTATTATTATATTACACATTATTTTGAATTATTAAAAACTAGTGGGTGCCCCTTGCCATCAAAGAATTTGCCAAAATCAGGTGAGTGGCGAAGATCCACCGTCCATTTGGGGGAGCATTAGATCTCTGCCCTTCTTTGTCGATGCTTATAAGAGGAGGTATAAGTAGGGAGACAACCAATGTGTTTTGTTATATAGAATAGTAAATGGCCCATGCCCACGGCACTCTCCGACAAAAGCGTTTGCAAAAATTGGGTGCCTTCAGCACTCAAACGGTATAACAGACTGGGGCGTTACCGTTTTTTTCATTATTATGGCTGTTATAACAGATTGTAACGCACAGAAAGAGAAATGGGAAAATAACAGTTATAACAAAAAATAACGGTGTTGAAATTTAAATTTTGAATAAATTGAAGCGGATTGATTGGCTGAAATCTAACCGTCCACATTAGATTGATAGATTTGATCTCAACCACTCTTTATCTAACCGTCCACATTAGATGGATGGATAAGATAAGAGAATACAACTGAGTTGTCTTGATATATGCGTGGGTGGCCCGTACCCGCGGCACTTTCCGACAATGTGTTTGTCAAAATTGGATTGGAGTTAATATCAACCATCGATATGAAGCGTAGTGGATCTCAGCCACTCATTATTGAAGCCAGGTTTTGAACCCTAGTCTATGAATGTGGTATCAACGCTCACAAAGTTTACGAACTTAGCAAGCTGTAGCCTTCAACTTGAAATTACAAGACTTGGGCCATATACTTCCAGCCCAACCGATCCCAAGGAAGGTCTATTAGCCCATTGGATCTTAAACTTACGCCCATGTACGCTGTGCTTACAGGAATACAGACCATAGATCATGCAGCTCAGCTGCTCAATTCCCTTCAAGAGGTACCCTCAACCCCAAGCCAGCCTATTTAAACGTTGTTTTGCTTACGCCGTGATTTAAAATTTAAAAATCTCAACTTTCAAGACAAATGGTCAGCGGTCAGCCAACCCCAAAACTTACTTCTTGTTTATTAGCTTTCGTTCGAACACTTCTATGATATTCGAAAAGACCAAGGCGATCTCATACGCTCTCCTGCAAATCAACAACTTCTACTCTGCATCTCAAATCCCTCGATCAGTAACCAACCCAATTCACTCCTCTAAAATCTTGAACAGTTACTTCAAATTCGGAAGAATTGAAGATGCACAGAAACTGTTCGAAGAAATTCCCGTGAAGAACGTTGTTTCCTGGTCAATCATGATTTATGGGTACGCAACAAATGGGTTTCGCAGAGAACCCATGAAAATGTTTTCTGAGATGCGGGTTTCTGGTACAATCCCAAATTCGTTCACCATGGTGGGGGTTCTGGTTAGCTCGGCAGGCTTGAGGGACCTGGTACTCGGACAATCTGTCCATGGACTAATTGTCAAAACTGGATTCGAATCCAATTTGATTGTGGGAACTGCCATGTTAGACACGTATGCAAAATGTGGGGATATTGTCAACGCGTATAAATTCTTTGAACGAATGAACCACCAACGGGGGTTGATTTCCTGCAATGCAATGGTTACTGGATTTATCCACAATGAATTATTTGAAGAAGCTTTGGTACTTTTTAACCAATTCCATCACTTCGGTCTGGTACCCAATTCTGTGACCATCTTGAGTGTTATCCAGGGTTGTACCGCTTTAGAGTCTGATAGGTTATGTCAATCCATCCATGGCTTGGTTGTTAAGACAGGACTTTATTTCAATCTCTCTGTGACCAATGCGATTCTGGGCATGTATTCAAAGTTGGGAGATTTAGAGGCAGCTACCCAAATCTTTGGAAACATGACATCTAAGGATGTTATCAGTTGGACGACAATGATCGGTTTATTGGTTCGCCTCAAGTATGCTTCTAATGCTCTTAAACTGTATTGTAGAATGAGAGTTAATGAGGTCAACCTGGACACAGTACTCTTAGTGAATCTAATAATGGCTTGTGCACTGTTGGGAGATTTGAAGATGGGAAGATCAATCCATACTCGGGCTGTAATTAGTGGATTTGAGTCAGAGCTCCCTGTTGCCAATTCAATCATTGCAATGTACTCCAAGTGCAGAGACTTACTTTCTTCAAGAATTGTATTTGATCAGATGATGGAAAAGAGTTTGGTTTCATGGACGGCGATGATTTCAGGGTGTGACCAGAATGGGCGGCCTAGAGAGGCACTGGAGTTGCTGATTAGAATGAGAGTAGAAGAAGATTTTGACCTCGATCCGATAATTTTGGCCAGTTCGCTAACAGCTTGTGGTGACCTTGCCAGTTTAGAGCCCTGCCAGCAACTCCATTGCTATGTTTATAAAGCTGGCTTTCCACAATACAAGTTAATTCAGAATAGTCTAGTATCGACGTACTCAAAGTGTGGGAATGTGGAGCTTGCCCACAAGGTATTTAAGGAGATGGGTTGTCGAGATATTGTCTCATGGAATGCGATCATATCTGGTTATGGGATTAATGGCTGTGGAGAAGCTGCTGTCGCTCTCTTTAGAGAGATGGAGAATAGTGGGGAGGATCCTGACAGTGTGACCTATCTGAGCGTGTTGAGTGCTTGCAGTCATTCCGGGTTGTTGGATGATGGCTTAATGATTTTCAATCGAATGGTAGAAGAGAACAAGATTAGGCCAAGCGGAGAACATTGCGGGTGCATTGTTGACATGCTTGCCCGAGCAGGACGCTTGTGTGATGCAAGTAGGTTTATGAGCACGTTAGCAGAAGTGGGTCCAAATGTTTGGAGGGCTTTGCTTGGTGGGTGTCTGATCCACAGGAGCAATGTAGGGCTGGCCGAACTTGCTGCAAATAAGATGTCTCAGTTGGATCCTGAAGAGTCAGGCCATGTAGTGCTTCTTTCGAATGTTTATGCATCTGTTGGGAGGTTTGAGGAGGCTGAGGCTTTGAGATTGAGTATGAGAATGAAGGGGTTGTTGAAGGAACCGGGGATTAGCTTGCTAAATGGAACGCCACGGGATTTCGGTTAGAGATCATATCTTTTGGTGTTCCCTGAACTACAACTTCATGCTCTTAAGATCTTCATGTCTCAACACCCTGTGCATCGTGATTCCATAAATGGGCCATCTGGGTGTCAATATTAACAGTTTAAACATCTATTGGGTGCTATGGTCGTTGGATGGGTTAGATTGGCCTTTGATGATATCATGTAGGCTGCCAACTTCTTTGGTTTATCCTCAGGAGTCCGGAAGGGAAATGATTTTACAGATAGGCAAAGGTGTGCATACAAACTGCACCTTTAGATTCTGAAGATGTCAGGTGACACTACCCTGGTCTCCTCAGAAATGGCAAACCACCCACCTGACCTGACAATACAATCCATTATCCGATTCTGGGCTGCTCTTGTATTTCAGACAGGCATCATCGCCGCTTCCTTCTGTTCAGATAGTTCAGTTCGCTGTGGAAGTGAGGTCTTACACTCTACTAATTGGAAGAGTGAGAGTCCCTTGTCACTCCTTACTACTAAACTTTTGAGACATGTATCAGGCAGGAAGAATATGCTGAAGGAGAGGGAGATTCCCAGAGAGGGCAAAGAGAAGACTTTGAGATCTGAAGATAACATCTCTAACTGCTTAAATTTTGTACTTGTAAAAGAAGGAATGATAACAACAGAATGCGAAGTTGCTGAGATTGTTTTACTATATGAACTACCCTGTGGGGAGGAATCGACGAGGAATCTAGGAAATCGTGAATGCCAAGTTTGATTGATATGGGGCTAGAGTATAAGCTTGGACGGACCAACCTGGTCGCGGATCCCTTAAGTAGGAAGGCAGAGCTGGCGGAGTTGTTCCTCGATTTCTCAGCGCAATAGATGGGAAGCATGTTGCTTTATCTCGTGTGAAGAAAAGTCGTGCGAAGTCTGCATCGGATGTCCCATAAAGAGGGTTGCTTGAGAGAGGAGCAATTTCTTCGAGTTCTGCTAAATTCATTGCGGCAATGGCATTGTATGTAAAAATTTGATCAATTAAGGATTTGATCCTCTGAGAGCAAAAGAAATAAATTATTCCAGAAGTTTAATAGAGCCTTTTATTGATTCTAAAATAAGGCCTCTATATGTGTTTAAAGTCGTTATTTGAGCGTATAACGTAACAAAGAAGATCATACCTTTGTTCAGCCGTACCTATGGTAATAGCAGGAATCATAATAGGAGGAATGAGTTCACCACTTAAACGCATCAAAGATTTGTTGAAAACTTCCGGTTTTCTCATAGTCTTTGCTCGGACGCTCACCCTATGAGCCACATGGCACCCTATTAGTGACTGCTGACCCTATGGATGTTTGGCCCATCCCAAGGTGGACCTACAGAGAAAAATTCAGCCTGATTGGTGATTTCTGACCATTGGATTGAGTATCACAAATAATGTTCAAATCACACAGATGAAAATCAACTCGTGAGAAAAGACTAGAATCCAACTGTTAGAAGTCACCAAATCAGGCCGATGTTTTACCAGTAGGTCCAGCTAAGGATGGGCCGAACCACCATAGCCATAGGGTACGGCCACCATCTGCTCATTGGATGTGTTCCACACTTCCACCTAAACATCGGAAGTTCCATCAACTTCTACGACCCGAATTCTTCTACTTGGGCATAATCTATCTTGAAAGGCAGGTTTACTTTAGCCCATCTATGAATCTCGATAGTGTAAGTATTTACCCATTGTGCTGTTGCATAACTATTTCGTTTTCCTTTCATTGAAGAAGTACGAGTCGTGGAAACAAATTGAATGCGTCAAATTGGACTGATTTTTGGGTCGAGGATCTTCTTGCTGGTTAGTCTATACCCTCAATTTCGTGCATCAATTTCGAGCAACAAGGTTTTACTCATGTACCAGGTCCCTTTTTAGTTGGTAGAGGAAAACAAGGTCACGACCACCGTAAGGTTTCAAAAGGTCCATCATGGCACTTACACGTACCCTACTCGGTGTGAGTGACCCACCATCATGTTGTCTAACGCATTACACATTATTTCCTGATTTTGCATCTCAACAAACGAAGTGGACTGCCAACCGAAAGAAAAAGGCAAAAAAGTGGACCAGCCCGAAAACATAGCTCAGTTCGATGGTACTAGAGCCAAACCTTAATTTCATGGGTTCGTACACTCGTCTCAAATTTGGCTGAATGATATCAAGGAGCTCGCCTCTTAAAATTTCAACAAGAAAGTGCGGATTTCCATGGGACCCAGCTCAACAATGAGGATCAAGTCATCTACGGGGCCACCTCTCATGGGAACAGGTCGCTCCCCACTATCCCCTTCAACTTTCCACTCCATCTTCCTCATCTCTGACTTCTCTTGGTTTGCTGATAAGCTTGTCTCCTTCACTTCCTTAATCTGCAGTATGAACCACAGTCAACATAAAAAGCAGTCCATATTTTTTATTCAGTGATTTATGTTGCGGATGGACTGCTTTCAGGGACTCCAAAATCCCAAGTCCTCTCTTCTGAAAATGTTTAGATTGCATGAGCTTTATGGAAGAACGGAAGAGGAAATGGAAGGACATTCATAAACACAGGAGACACCAACATGTGGCATTCGTAAGTCAGGCCCTGAGCTAACAATTGGGTCTCACCCAGCTGGGCTCAAAAATATCCTAGTCAGATGATTGCAATATCAAATCTGCACTTTTTTTCTAACTTGCAAAGGAGAAGAAATGGGATGGTTAGTATCATCTGACCAGGTCAATTTTGGCCTAAGAAATCTCCTAGGTTGGACCACCCAGTTGTGGCCCTCAACCTCCATGTGCACATATCCTCCAAAGAGGCATGCCCTATATGAGTTCAGCATTTTATGAATGAACCTCAAGTTTTCTCAAGGAAGAAAATAAAAGAACACCTACAAGCAAGTCTTTCAAAGCATGTAATGAAACCCTTTTAGTCAACTTAGTCAGCTAAGTTGACATATGGACACAACAACCAATGGAGAAACTATGAGATCTAGAACATGAAAAGCTGCAAAATCTTTGAGCTATATTAACCAAACCAAACGAGAAGATAAAGAAGAGAGAATTTCTCCTAGATATTTTGGTGGGAAGAGATATAAAATATGATCTTAAATTTCCATAAAGGATCTTTTTATGGGTGCACAAACAAGAAAAGCCTGTTATAATGTTGGAAGGCAATTTTGGTGGGGAGAGATATAAAATATGATCTTAAATATCCACAAGGATCTTTTTATGGGTGCACAAACAAGTAAAGCCTGTTACAATGTTGGAAGGCAATTTAATGGCTTATAAAGTATAATCCAAGTACTGGGTATGAACTACATCTGCAGAACAACAATGTAAAAAAACTAAAACCATAAAATGAAGCTATACATACCGTTTTTCTAGCAAACATCCTCTTCAGTTCCACTTTAGCCAGAGTTGAATACTCAGCATCTTCACCGGCCTTACGACATTCACAGCATAAAAAGTAAGTGGAAGAAGAGAACCTAATTTATTTCATTTATTAAAAAATTACGAAGGAAATTAATTTATTAAAAAAATTTAACAAATATTTTTCTAATATCTACTTATTACTAATTGTATTTCTACAATTAATTTATGAAACTAATGCAACAAAATTTAGTCTATTTCAACCAACTAATTCTTCAAACAGTTATTTATTTCACTTAGTGAAAAAAATAGATGGATGGATACATGAAATAGAGCATTTTTACCTCATATAGATGTGCCAATCGAAGGAGCACGTTTCCATCATCCAGCTCCTGCAAACCGAAGTCACTAATACAGTTCTTTGGAAGACAAAAAGTGTTCAACACCTCTACAGTACAAAGCAAAATTACCTGAAGAGTGATCAGTGCAACATTAGGAGGTAAACTATAATTAGGATCCATAATGGTTGCCTTTGTCACATGAGAAGCTTTCCAATTCTCAATTTTCTGTAAGATCAGTTCTTTCATCAGCTGATTAATAAGAGCTAAGAAAGTAAATTCTCTGTTAATTACATTTATAAGCTATACCTCATGTGTGAAAGCTAAAAGAAGTGGTGAATAAACTTGTTGGCCACTTGTCCGGCGCCAGCGTGACCCAGTCCCTAGCTTGTTAATGCTCATATAATAGTTTCCTCGAATCTGAAAAACGAAGATTGGTAATCACTGTCAAGACACTAGAAATTGGCAATTGCAATTTAAATCCATCTTCTGAGTGGAACTCAGAAATTAACCTCAAGAAATGCACTGGTAATATTAGTTGAAATAATCATATGAATAAATAAAGTACATATTGATTCTGATTATAAAACAGAACATCTTATGTGCTTCAACATGACATCGATATGCGGGTATATGTGAAGGGCAAAACCAAATCTTCTTCAATGTTAAAAACTTAGATTATGCTGCTTGCATTGTGTGAGACCCTGAAAAGCTGCAAGACTGCATTCAAGACATAGTCTAAGTGAGTTAGAGAGGTGCAAGGCTCAGCCTCCCAGCCAAGGAAATAAATTTCGATTTCGAGGTTTATTTCGACCAGCCCGAAAATAGAAATATTTTGTGGAAGGAAGTATTTCGACCAGTGTGGAAATAATACATTTTTTCATGGAAATGATGGAAATAATGTGGAAATAATAGAAATAATGTGGAAATATTTGTGGAAAGTTTGGGAAATGATAAAACAAGCATAAAAACAAACTCATAAGCTATCAAACCAAGATATACAACTATATGTAGTGTGGAAATAAATGACCATAACGATCTTTAATATGTTGAGGCAAGTATCTGATAGTCAATCAAGGTATAATTTGATTAGATAACTATTATTGAATTATTTATTATAAAAAAATTCATAAATCAAGGTATTAACAAATCTTTATTCACTTACATTAATGTCTTAATATTATGTATAATTTTAGAAAACCTATTTACTATTATCTTATTACATTTACTTAATTTTTTGAATGTTTAAATAATTTTAGGAAAAATTTTAACCTAACCAACTTGTAGATGGGCTGAGTAATGCAACATATATCAATTTATGCACAAGCATGGATGTTTAGGGTAAAAACCAATGAAATTAGGGTTTTCCCTAAATTTCAAAATTTCACCTTAAATGATCTTCAATCTGTACACAATCAAGTGTAAATGTATCATAGATTTGTCGCATTTACACCTAAACTATCTATTTGTAGCAAGAAATTTTATACTTACGTACATTTCGAATTAAAAAAAAACTCCAAATGGGATTCGAATCATCCTCACGATCAATCCGTGAACCAAGAAATCTACAATGGATTGATCTTTTTTATAAAATAAATATATGAAAATGAGCTCAATGGATCAAATATGGGGATTTGTGGTGGTTTTGAGCTCAAATTAGATGTTTCCTACCTTCAATAGAAATGTTTCCATAGATTTCGAAACATTTCGACTGAAATAATACCTATTTACACTGTCAATTAATCAAAAGTTAATGTTTACGCGAAATATTTCGACATGTATGGAAACATTTCACGTATGTATTCTTTCCTGTCGGTAAACTAGAAATAGGAAATATTTTACGAAATATTTCGATAATTTCGCAAAATTTATTTCCTTGCTCCCAGCAATCGGCATACTCTTGGAAAGAGCATCAAATAACAACTCAGAAAATCGCCTCTTTTGCAACTGCCCTCAGTGCAGCATAAACTAAGAACCTTTCTTCATGCATACTAACAAATGTTCATTTGTTCAGTTTACCTATTTTGATCCAATGAATCACCCCAATGTGTTCTAGTTTTTCTGCATGCTCTAGTTTTCTACAATGTGTTCTAAATTTTTCAAATTTCTTTTTTTTTTTCTAACATTTGTCCTAATGTTCCCCCCTCCCCCCCCACCCGAACCCAGGTTTTTGGAAATAACCCCCAAAAGACTCGATCCCAGGTCTGTGGGTACAACCCCCCACAGCCTCCTGACAAACTCAGCTGTTGGACGCTTCTTATTAGTAACTTCGTGATGCATATGACTCATCTCATAAGGCCCAATCTCCTTCACCACTTTTTTGCCTTGTAAAATCATGATGTCATGTTTATACATCAGGAACTCAATATCCAAAGCAGTGATAATGGAACAGTTAATCAAAAATTGATCCATATGAAGTTAGAAACAACCTCATCCTACAAACATCTATTAACATGAATGACACATACACAAAACTAGTTTCCAGTAAGGATTATTGATTTGTGAATTGACGAGTATAACACACATATTGATGTATGAACCACTCTGGAACAGGAAAACATATAATACAGGAAGTTCTTTAACACACTGTTTTTCCCCATTCACCAACTAGACGTATACAAATGTCCAGCATGTTGTTTATGACACTAACCAATATTTTAGCAGAGATAAAATAGAACCATTGGTTTATAAGCATACGCTTTCTTACATTCACTACACATTCCAAGGCTCCAACTACACAACTTTTTGTTTAACCATATAACCATCTATATAAAGATATTCAGGAATAGATTGCTGGAAAATACTAACGCATGAGTGTGACTTGCATAGAAACATTATCAATGAAGTACTGAACAGCCAAGGACCATGAAATGCAGTGGGAAAAGATTTTTCTTTTATCTTTTCTATACATCAATTCTGTGCTTGTTTCATTTTAATAACAATCTTAGAAGAATTGTGTTGTATGGCTTATCTATTTCACAAGTATAATGACTACCACTCGCCCATGATTAATTATGGTGAGCAGGGAAAGTATGATTATGTAAACCTTTCAACCATTTCACATCTAAATGATCTCACATTAACCTTTAAAACTCTTGGGATTTGCAACTGCATAGAGAACATTCATATAGTCAAAGCACTATATCACATTGTAGGCTTTGTAGCTTCACATAATATGAGGCTGCTAGGAATAAAAGGCACGCTTCCAGAGCATAATAACACTATATCACATTCTGGCATCAGATAGTATGAGGCTGCTAGTAATAAAAGGCACGTTTCCAATAAATTTTGTTATAACATTAACATACCGTAAGTCCTTCACAAGTATCTTCTACACACACACTCTCATCAAGGGATCCAACCACACCTCTAGAGTCATCAAAGATCATACGCCTTGTATAGAACAGAAGGTAATCAGTTTAAAATCTCTATAACATATAAGGAACGATGATAAAGAAATCATGGTAACCAGGGAAACTGAATGCTCAACGATAGAATAACGTGGATATGTAACCTATGAAGCATTATCTCCAATTCTCCATCTTCAATGCTGGCACCTCCAGTGGCACGATCAACCAAGACTGAGAACTCTGATTTCTCATCCACCGTAACTATTCCAAGATTAAGCTGAAAATTTACATAAGATAAACTTCGTAAGGATCAAATTTATAGAAAGTCGTTAAATATTTTTTTAAAGGAGATAGAAAGGTACAATTCTTTTGGAGAAATATTCTAATGCGTGAGCAATATGTTGCACAGATACGGGCACGGGTGTCAGAATCCAACACAAGTGGGAGTATCCGAGTCGGTGAACATTGAAAAACAGGATTCGTGGACTCAGTAGAATATCTTAAATAATGTGAAACAAAATAGTTTTGTTATATGATAATAAGCAAACAGTGGATAATGTGATAGAATATCTTATGATTTGTATCATATACTGACAAAAATATATGCAGCTATAGAGATATATCAGAAGAGGAAGTGGTTCAGGCTTTGAAAATGATGGATGGGGATAAGGCACCGGGGCCAGATGGATTTACCATGGCATATTTTGTGGCTTGTTGGGAGACGGTAGGTCAGGATTTCATGGCTCTAGTCAAAGATTTTCAAGACAATGGATTTCTAGATTCTGGGTCCAATTGCACATTCATTTCCATTATCCCGAAGAAGAAGGAAGCAGATAATATAAGAGACTTTAGACCTATTAGCCTTGTTGGTAGTATTTATAAGATCATAGCTAAGGTTCTTGCTCTCAGGATTCGTGGTGTGATTGATAAGATTGTCTCAGAGGAACAAGGGGCATTTGTGCTTGGGAGGCAGATTTTGCATAGTGTGTTAATTGGCAATGAGTATATTGATTCTAGAATCAAAGAAGGTAGGCCAGGATTGGTGTTTAAATTGGATATGGAAAAGGCCTACAATCATGTTAATCGGGAGTTCTTAGATTATGTGCTTGGGCGCATGGGATTCGGGGTTAGATGGAGAGGATGGATTAAGAAATGCATAACCACCGCATCCTTTTCGGTTCTGGTCCATGGTTCCCCAGCTGGGTTCTTTAGGAGCTCAAGAGGATTGAGGCAGGGGGACCCATTATCACCATTCCTGTTTGTTCTAGTGGTAGAGGTTTTTAGTCGTATGATGGAAAAGGCAAAATAAATAGGTGTGCTTAAGGGACTTAAGACGGGTAGGAATGGACCGACAATTTCTCACATTCAATTTGCTGATGATACCATTTTGTTTCTCGAAGGTGGGGCAAGTGATACAGTGATGCTTAAGGAAGTGTTATGTTGTTTTGAGGTTGTAACTGGGTTGAATATTAATTTAGCAAAGTCTGAGGTATACGGGGTTGACAAAGCTGAGGGGCTTAGCGAGGCAGCTTACAATTTAGGATGCAAGACAAGTAGCCTTCTGACAAAATACCTTGGGTTGCCTTTGGGGGCGAATTATAGGAGTAAGGCAATTTGGGATCCGGTGATAGAACGCTTAGAAAGTCGGTTTTGCTAGATGGAAAGCCAGATTTTTGTCGAAAGGGGGTAGATTGTGCTCATTAAAAGCACCCTTTCTAGCATGCCGCTTTATTACATGTCCCTATATTCGATGCCTGTGAGTGTGGAAAAGAGGGTAGTAAAATTGATGAGAAACTTTCTATGGAGTGGGAAAGGTAATGGCCAGAAGATTAGTTTAGTTAAGTGGGGAACCATAATTAGATCAAGAAAGAGAGGTGGGTTAGGAGTTAATGATTTACGTACCATGAACGAGGCATTAAAAGGAAAATGGCTATGGAGATTTGGGATAGAGAGAGATAGCTTATGGCGTAGAGTTGTTGTAGGCAAGTATGGGGAAGGAGTCATGGGGTGGTGTAGCGATAGGCCCAGAGGAGCATATGGGTGTGGAGTGTGGAGAGGCATTATGAATGGATTAGATAAATTTGAAGAAGGGGTGATGTTTAAAGTAGGTAGAGGGAATAAAGTATTATTTTGAGAGGATAGATGGTGCATAGAGGGGAACCTTAAGTCTGAGTTTCACGATCTCTTTCTCCTTTCAGATAAAAAGTCTGCTACTGTCAACGAAATGTAGAGTGTTATTGATGGCCTATCGAGTTGGGGCTTGGCTTCCATCGCCAACTCTACGGTCTGTGGAGGGAGAGGAATAATAGAGTGTTTGAAGATAAAAGCCTTAAAGAGGAGCAGCTTCTGGTGGAGATTAAAGCTTTGGTGTATTACTGGGTTAAGATGTATGAGGAAGGGAAAGGTATTTTATTCGAGGATATTGTATTTAAATGGGCAGATCTAGTTAGTTGGGAACGAGATTAGGGGTGGTAGTAGGCGATTTGTGTTATTATTTTTCTTCTTGTTGTATCTTATTTTGTTGTATTCTTTTTAGCTCTCTGGTAGGCTTCCTTAGCCTCCAAGGCATATTTCATTAAAGACGTTATACTTATTAAAAAAAATATATATATGCAGTTATATTTGTTGCATAGAAAACTTCAATTGTAAGAGGTAAAACCCATAACTTATGGCAAATGTTAATTAGTATCTTTCATGTAAGGAAAGAAAAAACAAAACAAAATCTGGAAGTGTCACACCAGAATTTGTATCATGTCGGATTCCGACACGTTATTTTGCCCGTTTAGAAGAATCTTTGCAACATAGGAACAAAAGAATGCTGATTTGAGTGATTTTCTACCATTGGCTCTTGGTGCAGAATAAAGAATATTTATATGTTATGAAAGCAAAACTTATTTTTCTAAAATGCCATATTACCACGTATCATACAGCATCACAGTGAATGCTTGTATTTGTATTTAGTGCAACTTACATTAGAAAGTGAACTAATCAAGAAAGACAGAATCAAATGTATATATAGATACATGTTTCAAACTTTTGCTTTAAGACAACAAAGGAGGCAGCATGCCATACTTGCAGTAAGGGGGCACCCCACCATTTGCTCAAGAACAAGCTCTAATGGGCAAAAATGTCAACCAGATTCGATGATCTTGACCATCTGAACAATAGAATTTTTGGACCATTCAAATTTTTCTGACCATCCAAAAGCATGTGATCAATCGATTGTCATGACCATCCAATCAGATCACATTTTGTCTTTGTTAAATACCCCATGTGGGACTCATTAAATGGTGGGTCCCTCCCCCTTGCAAGTGCACAAGTACACGTGCAGTTTATAGACCCGTCTCTAAACGTAGTCCTAAGATTCTTCCAAATGTTATTTCCTGCCAGAGAAAATACAAAAAGGTTTCACAGAAGTACATAGTTCTTCCTAGATAAGTAAAGGACTCACTGGATAATAGTTTCCTGCTACAGGTTGATTAACTGAAAGAGACCAATCTACTCTATAATCTCGCACCTGCAAAGAATCATTTATCACATAATTTGAGTCAGAACAGTTAAATTTAAACTATTATAAAGCCAAAACTGGGGTTGCCATCCGCATGGACTTCACTCAAGCAGAGCAGACTTTGATGATGTAGGTCCATCATCAACGTTGATGACGGACGACTGTGTGGGCCACGTGGCACACTCTTAGAGACTACTGACCATATGGATGTTTGGCCCATCTCTAGGTAGACCTACATACAAAAAATAAGCCTGATTAGTGATTTCTAACCTTTGGATCTGTATCCCAAACAATGCTCGAAATCCACGGTTAAAAATAAACCATGAAAAAGATTCTAATCCAATGGATAGATATTACTAATCAGGTTGAATTTTGGTATGTAAGTCCATCTGGGGATGTGCCAAACATCCATACGGTCAGTGGTCTCTAAGAGTGTGCCACGGAGCTCAAACTGTGGTTCGTCATCAACGTTGACGAAGCCCCTACAATCACTCATGTGCAACGCACCCTAGTAACAAATAAAGGCAGTGAGATTCCACAAGAAAATGACATCTTAGTATAGGTATTGAAAATTCATAAATAATACATAGGACATTAAATTCTGGTCGAAAAAGCCATTATGACAAAAAAATAAAAAAAAACCCGAAGACTAAGTTCCTCAAATGACAAAAATGCATGCCCAGCAAAAAGAACGCCTGAAAAATTATGATTGTGCTTTTGGATCCTTCTCAGCATTTAATGACATGCCATGGCCAGAGGGCAGCCATGTCATTTCACTTGCAGCTATGTGCTGTACCTGCATTGGAGTCCTCATGGGCCATGCATGAATGGTATTGTTATTAGACTTCTTTCTTTTATGTTGTGTTTACCCAAGTAGTAGGGGTATACCAGTCATTCTATTTCGATGTTTTACTCTCAATATATGCCTACTTAAACTTGATCTTGGGGGTATATTGTAATCTCTCATATAATTAATCGAATGGACAAAGGAATGATTCATTAGTGTTTCTCTTTTCAAATTTATCAAACAAAAAATGTGATTTTTAGTGGAAGTAGATGAATATATGGGAAGTTGGGAACATAAATTGATTAGCATTGTCAGCTTGACCAGGTTAACAACCATTTCAATATTAATGGCTCAAGTCCCAAGAGGACTCACTGCCATGCAGTGACGAGATGATACAGAATCCAAACTTATGTGATACAGAGTTCCATTAAGTGAACTCCTAGGTGAGAGTGTAGCAACCTTGAAAGTGCAGGCTAATCTAACAACAGAGATATTGCTTAAAATTAACTAAAATTCGGAAAATATTAGACTAGAGCTACCTCTCATGTTCTGCTGTAATAGAACCAAGATTTCCTTTTTTTTTCTTTTTGTACTAAAATAGAATCAAGATTTCAAAATGATGAGTTATGGCACAAGTTACAGTAGAATTTTAGGGTTTCAGGAAGAGAGGAGAAGAAGAGAGAAAAAGAAGAAGGGAAAGCGTTGGAGAGTTAAATCTACCAACGTCCCAAAATATTATTTATATTACTAGGTCAAAACAATTACACCCACATTAATATCTACACCCACCATATATCTTATATTATATTCTCCCTCATACTGACAACACTCCCCCTCAAGTTGGTGCATGAATATCGATCATGCCTAACCTGTCCAAACAAGCCCGAAATTGAGCAACCGCAACACCTTTGGTGAGAACATCAGCCACTTGTTCTGACGTAGGCACGAATGGTGTACAAATTACTCCCGAAGTAACTTTCTCGCGAATGAAATGTCTATCCACTTCGATGTGCTTTGTTCTATCATGTTGCACGGGATTATGTGCAATGCTTATGGCCGCCTTGTTGTCACAATATAACGACATAGATCCTTCAATCGGGAAACCTAGCTCCCTAAGTAAAATTTTGAGCTATAGTAGCTCACACAGACCATGGGCCATAGATCGGAATTCGGCTTCCGCACTTGACCGAGCTACCACTTGCTGCTTCTTGCTCCTCCAGGTTACTAGATTGCCTCCCACAAATGTGCAATAGCCTGAAGTAGACCGTCTATCATCTTGGGCACCAGCCCAATCTGCATCAGTAAAGCCTTCAACCCTCGTATGCCCATGACGACAAAATAACAATCCCTTCCCTGGGGATGACTTCAAGTATCTCAAGATACGGTTAGTAGCTTCCAAGTGTGGTGTGCGAAGCGCGTGCATGTACTGGCTCACCACACTCACGGCATATGCAACATCCGGTCGTGTGTGAGCTAGGTAGATGAGGCGTCCCACGAGTCTCTGAAAGCTACCCACATCCTCAAGGAGTTCTCCTGATTGACCATCTAGCCGATGGTTTGCTTCAATCGGGGTATCAACAGGTCGTGCCCCCAACATGCCTGTATCCTGAAGTAAATCCAATACATATTTCCTCTGGCATATGTATATCCCCTCATTCGATCTTGCAACCTCAATGCCCAAGAAGTTCTTTAAGCTGCCTAGATCCTTAATTTCAAATTCAGCTGCCAAGAAGCTCTTAAGTCTGGAAATTTCTGTTGCACAGTTCCCTGTGACAATAATGTCATCCACATACACAATTAGGATAGTCGTAGTCCCCCCTACTCGTCTGATAAAGAGTGTGTGGTCTGCCTGACCCTGGTTGTATCCCAATTGTTTAACTGCTCCACTAAATCTTTCAAATCATGCTCTTGGTGACTGTTTCAAACCATACAGAGTTTTCTTCAACTTACACACTCTCTGCATGTCATCAGACACTCGGAACCCCGGAGGGGGGAGCATATAAACTTCTTCCTTCAAGTCACCATGGAGGAATGCATTCTTAACATCGAGCTGTAGTAGTGGCCAGGACTGACTTGCTGCGAGTGAGAGAATAACCCGAATAGAGTTTAGTTTAGCTACAGGAGCGAATGTCTCCTTGTAGTCAATACCATATGTCTGAGAATAGCCCTTAGCCACCAGCCGTGCCTTGTATCTATCCACAGATCCATCCGGTTTGCATTTCACTGTATAGACCCACTTACATCCAACCGGCTTCTTGCCCTGTGGTAACCGAACCAGTTCCCATGTGTTATTTTTTTCTAGTGCATTCATTTCCTCAACCATCGCCTCCTTCCATCTGGGTTGTGCTAGAGCCTCTGTGACAGAAGAAGGAAGAGTAACAGAGGACAGGGAGGTAACAAAAGATTTGTAGGATGGTGATAAGTTATCATAGGAAACAAAATTAGCAATATGATGTTGAGTACAGGATCTCTTCCCTTTCCGAAGAGCAATAGGAAGATCAGAACTACTATCACATAAAGAAGGGGAAACCAAAGGGGAACCAAATGAGGAATTACCTGGATCCAGTGAGGAGGAGTCTTGACCTTGACATTCAGGAATGGTCTTTGTCTCCCTTACTCTACGACGAGTATAGACTTGCAGCTCCCCCTGCTTGCTAGTGTCTCTGTCATGCATAATAGTATCAATAACTGGATCATCTAATGTCACGGGCAAAGCAGGGGTCACATGCCGTTCCTCACACCAACTACTCTCCCCCTGAGAATCGGCAGGGCTAGCAGCGGAAAAAAAAGGAGCCGATTCTAGAAAAGTGACACCCATAGTAACAAACCTCCTTCGTGTGGGAGGATGATAGCATTTATACCCCTTCGAGCTTGAGGAGTACCCTAGGAACACACATTTAAGTGCTTTAGCGTCCAACTTTGTCCGATGAGGGCCAAGGATATGGACGTAACAAACACGGCCAAAGATTTTCGGAGGAACCGCAAATGGAGGACTAGAGGGACGAAGGAACTGAAAAGGAGTGTGGAACTGAAGAGACCGAGACGGCATACGGTTGATGAGAAAGGCGGCAAGAAGCACGGCATCAGACCAATAAGTTTTGGGAACATTGTACCACAAAAGGAGAGAACGAACCACTTCCAGTAGATGTCGATTTTTTCTTTCGGCCAACCCATTTTGTTGCGGGGTGAACACACATGAATTTTGATGCTCAATACCATGTTCTGCCAAGTACAACTTCAACCCCCCATACATGTACTCCCCCCCTTGATCAGATCGGAGAACTTTTATACACTTTCCAAACTGGGTAAGGATTAGTTTGTGGAAGTTCTGGAAGATAGAAAACACTTCATCTTTAGATTTCATAACAAATATCCATGTGCACCTAGAGAAATCATACACAAACGAGACAAAGTAGCGATAACCAAAAATGGAAGTAACCGGGGACGGGCCCCAAACATCAGAATGAATCAAATCAAAAATAGCATTGCTTTTATTACCCCGTGGTGGGAAAACAGAACGAGTGTGCTTGGACAGAGCACACACTTCACAATGAAGTTCAGACAGCGATACAGACTGAAACAATGCAGGAAATAAGAGACGTAAATATGGAAAAGACACATGACCAAGACGAGCATGCCAAGACAGTAGCTGCTCCTTATTGAAACTATTATTATGACTACGAGACTGCAACGCTGCTGGAACTGTGGGAGACGCATCTAGGAGATAGAGACCATTCACTTCACGTCCAGTGCCAATCGTCCTCCTCGTGACCAAGTCCTGAAACACACAATGAGAAGGAAAGAAAGTGACACAACAATTCAGGGTTTTTGTGAGAGAGCTAACAGAAAGCAGGTTAGTATCAAACTTGGGAACATGAAGGACAGAGGATAAAGAAATCTCAGATGTGGCTATGACACGACCTTTCCCAGAGACAGAGGAAAGGGTGCCATCTGCGATGCGGACTTTATCAGCCCCAGAACCCACAGAATAGGAAGAAAATAAGGTAGACATACCCATCATATGCTCTGAAGCCCCCGAATCAATAATCCAGGGTGAGGAAGAAGTAGAGGCGGAAACATGATGGGCAGAACTGATGGTACCTGACTGGGCAAATACAGAAGTGGCCGAAGGTCCATCCAAGTGGGCCATAAAGCGCCGTATATTCTCGAGCTCCTCTCGAGAAATAGTAACTGGTGGTATGTCCGAGGAAGGAGATGGATCTGTAGGAGTATCCATAGCAACGTTGTGGGCAGTGGGAGGTGCGCGTGACGACGGCAGGGACGATTGCGGGGGTCGTCCAACAATATTCCAACATTTTTCTTTACTATGGCCCTTCTTGCCACACCCCTCACACATATGAAGACTCCAGCATTTATCTTGACTGTGGCCTTTCTTGCCACAATGAGCACAAGTAGGTGGAGGACGTTTAGGGCGATGCTGTGGTGGTTTCTGTGATGATGAAACTGCAGCCAGGGCAGACTTTTCATGTTTGGGAAGATGAGACATGACATCTCTGCGACTTTCTTCACTTTGAACATAGGCGTATACTTGGTTAAGCGAGGGTAAATCATCTTTACTGAGCAACTGGACACAGGCTAACTCGAAATCAGCATTCAAGCCAGCAAGGAACTCATATATCCTGTTCTGATCCACCAACGTGCGATATGCCTTACCATCTGTGATACAGGCAGGGGTAAGAACTTGATAATAATCAAGCTCCTCCCACATGCTACGAAGCTTAACAAAATACTCGGCCAAAGGCAAGTCTCCTTGACGAAGAGTGGCAATGCTCTGACGCAACTGATACACACGAGCAACATTCTTTTGCTGGGAATAGGTCTGAGATGCAGAGTCCCAGATCTCCTTTGCAGTAGTATGAAATAGGAATCCTCGACTGATGTGGGGCTCCATAGAATTAAGAAGCCACGACATAACGGTCAAATTGCCCGATTCCCATTTCTCAAACTCGGGGTCATCCTCTTTAGGGGCCACTAGACGGCCAGTAAGATATCCTTGTCTTCCACGGCCACCAATAAACATCTTGGCAGCCCTAGACCATTCCAAATAATTTTTTCCAGCCAGCATGATAGTGGTGATCTGCAATACAGGGTTTTCATATGGAGTAGGGGCTGAAACTGGGGGGCCGGTAGGCCTGGAGACCACATCTGAGGCTCCGGATGCATCTGACGTCGGCATAGCTGCGTCACAAACAATAAATAACAAGCAAATAATAGAAAAAGACCACCCAATAAACAGCTACCACGATCTGAGACAAACCGGAGGCACAACGGAGATCGAAACGAGTCAAACGACTCAAGCCAGGCTAACCAAGAGATCACGGAGTGATGGGATCATCCCAAAGTTCCAAGAAAGGATTAAAGGCATAGGGGAGCCAACCAACAGGGATTGAGGGTGTTCGTGATGCCCAATAAGGGCAAAAAAGTCGCTGGCGGTAATAATAGGGGGGAGAAATCGATCCCCCAGCCTCAATACTCCACCAAACTTGAAATAAATGGCATAGGCCTGTAGGTAATAATGGGAGGGACCAAAACGAAGCAGCAATCGAAGCTAAGAAGCTTTAAAAGAGGTCGCAAATCACCACGAACTGAAACGAGCCTGTTTTTCAATATTTTCGAATATCAGCCATAACATGCTCAAAAAATGTCCAAAAAATTCCCAAAAAATCACCAAAATTCCTAGAAAAATGTCATCTACTGGAAGGTGAAGGTTTTGGAGATCTTGAGCACCCTGTCCATACAGCTGATGATGTCAGCCGTACGGCTCCATGACGTCAGCGATGACGTCAGCGATGTTGATCACCCCTTGAAGGTCTGAGGCGTGAGGAGATTCACCCCTGAAGTTTTTGTGCGGATTCGATTCGCTATACTCTGATACCAAGTAGAAATTTAGGGTTTCAGGAAGAGAGGAGAAGAAGAGAGAAAAAGAAGGGAAAGTGTTGGAGAGTTAAATCTACCAACGTCCCACAATATTATTTATATTACTAGGTCAAAACAATTACACCCACATTAATATCTCCACCCACCATATATCTTATATTATATTCTCCCTCATACTGACAACAGTTACTCCATAAAATGTGACGCATACCAATTACCAACCCAAACATTTTTGAAATGGAATTCAATCTTGCGGCCTGAGAAAACTGGAGTAGAGCAGATAGCTTGCATCCATTAAGATGGACCTTGAGCCATGAGTTCAACTCGTTCTCACATGAAGCTAATTCAGAACTCAAAACCAAACCCACATAATTTAACATGAAGAAAAAATCTGAAAGCAATGAGTAGCACAACAGGGTTATCATAGCAAATCTGATAATTAGTATTTGGTCAATGTGCAAGATTCAAATGCTTCTAGGGGATTGTATTGTGGAGTCATGTTAACAAAGAGTAAATTAGGGCAAATAATATAGATGGATGTCGCCATGGAGTATTTTTTGAAAACTTTGAGAAAAAGAAAAAGAATATGTACGAGATATACCCGTTTTAGAAAATCCCTCCCATTGGAATCTGTATAAAATGTCTTGTCTGTGGCCATATTTGCAGTCATTCGTGTAATGACCTCCTTTCCAACACCATCCTCCGTAGGAATTGGGCCAATCTTCATTTGGGAAAATTGTCAGAACTCAATTCGCATATAGAAATTGAACTTGTAATTTACTTTCAAGTGCAGTGAATAGAACATTTTGGCCAGTTGTTGGATCTTGGAATCATAAATGCTGTCATGTAGTGAGGAAAAATGTTTCTTAATGGAAAGGTAGGTGAAGAGACTCACAGTGAATTCAACCTCAGCATGCTCTTTGTCTTTGTAAAGTCTAGTCACCTGGAAAACGTTAAATTACAGATGAGTAGTCTCTTTGCAAATCATGGAAAGAGCAGATGTCATCGAGCAATAAGGGAAAAATCAAAAAACTAAATGGGATGTGACATAACAGTATTATTACCAAGTACACATAACATATCATATATAATTTCTTATGCATCTCACTTCATACTAGAAGAGTTTCCCATATCTTTAGTAACAAGATACATTTTCACAAACAGTGCAAACTTCAATTGAGTATTTAGATAATTTGATTTTCTATAATAATAATCAGAAATAAAAAAAACTTCTAGGAACTTTAACTGAGCCTTGGGAAAGGATATAAGCATTACGTAGAACTTCATTATGCAAGCACATCTCAAAGTTCATTTTTAAAAGATTTACGTGCGGAGCTAACAACCTTCAACCAACTCATATAAACACTAATTTATATTTCTCAAATTTACTAAATCCAATGATAGAATGAAAAGAAAGTGGAAAAAAAAGTGAACCATAAGAGCCCCTGTACTCTGAAGAATGATGCCCTATAGAAATTAACCCTTTCCTAAAGCAAGAGCTTTCTCTGTAAAAATCCCCTTTCATTACATGAGAATTTTAAACAATTGAGACAAGGAAATCTAAAGAAGTATAAATTTCAACTGACACACCAAAGAGGAAATATGATTAATCCACCTGATCATATTAAATGGATCGGTTCAACCAGGCCATAAAATCCTGAAAACCAAAGTTTCTGAAATTTCCAAATGGACTTTGTCTCATGCTGTCATGGCATCTGTAACACTGAGGCACCGGGAGAAAATGAATGTATAGATTATAGTCCCCCAAAGACATTGAGGCCCTGAACTCCACCCACAACCCATCCCTGTTAAAAGAGATGTGCGTTTTGAACTGGGTTAGGACATTTAGTATAGACACTCCAATGTCAATGATCAGGCCAACTATTTGGCAACATCAGATGTACATAGAACTTTTCTGTACATAGGGAACTGGGTCATCTGTAATCACTTTCCCCAATAATTATCAGGAAAAAAAGAAACATGTTCATCATTGTTTGATTTGAATAAAATAACAGCCCTTTGACGTCCTCCACACTAAACAAGGCCACTTATTTGCTACTGTTCTTTCCATTGTGCAACATTCGACTTGCATACTTTTTTTGGCTAGTTATCAACAATCTCATACCTCTTTGACTTTTCCGACCACATCCATGCAATAAGGTTTCACATACCCACAGAGTCGTTGGACAATGGAATAAAGCAATTTTTGTTCCCTCAAACTACATGGCACCAGCTCTTGAAGATATCCAGAGATCCTCAAGGTTTTGTTTGTAAAGATGAGGATCTAATTGTCTTGTTTCCAAAGTTTTTTGCACCAATACCATGACGTGTTGAACATGTTTATGCATGTAAAGAGTCCTCAAAATATCATTAGCATGGTAAAAATACATAGGACGCTCGAGTTGCATATAACAGTTGTGGAACTAGAAGCAATTTCTAGCTTCCCTATCCATCAGGTTCAAATGAGAAATAATTTGGATGTTGGTTTGTTGATACAATTTTCTGAGACAATCATGAACATATTCTTGGATCCCAACCCAACAAAAAATGCAGAATTAGTGAAGCTAGGCATCATTCAGCCCAATTAGATGAAGTACATCTTCGACACTTTTACTAAGTCCATGAATGAAATATTGAATTCTGAGTGCAGTAGTGTCAACATTGAAAACAAAAGAGCACAAAAAGCTCTATATATTATTACACTAAACAAAATTTTAAATACAGCAGAAATTTTGAAATCACTGTTTCCTAGTCAAAGAATCTTATTAAGACCAATTATAACTTGACGAACAAAATCAAATAGTAGGGAAAAAAATAGAACAACCTGATAGATCCATGAGTTGAACTGTTGATGAACTTCATCAACAAGTGGTCCCCGCATGATCTTCAAGGGTACCTATATTTAAATAGAATTACCAACTAGTACCTACTAATAAGATAAAAAATCATAACAAATTAAAGGAATATTGACTCTTATGGTTGCATTGCACCATTTTCAAGTAAAGAAATTTCTGTAATTGATTATGCACATGAAAGTACAAAAAAATGGCTTACCGATCTTGAAACAAGCACCGGAGGGGAACCATTAGGCCGGAATATATAGGCACCAGAAGCCTTCAAGAATTACATACGCATGACATGCCAACAAATAGTTAAACCACATCAATTTGAATGAAGTAACGCAGTTAATCCTAACCCAAGCACAGTTATTACATACTGGTGAATCCATGTCACCACTGCTTGATCCATACCACAGATAGCTTTGTTGTACCGGCATATCAACCTGAAAGCATTGCAACAATCACTTCAAGAGCATCCCAATTGGATTTTGAGTTCTTGCCAGTTTAATATTTTTTTTTTTTTGGGTAGTTAAGCCTGTTTTTAAAGAGATCAGTAACTCGGTGAAGGCGGGTTTTTGAACCCAGGTCTATGGTTTCATCACCCACAAACATAACCAACTGAGAGTAGAATTTTAGGGTTTCAGGAAGAGAGGAGAAGAAGAGAGAAAAAGAAGAAGGGAAAGCGTTGGAGAGTTAAATCTACCAACGTCCCACAATATTATTTATATTACTAGGTCAAAACAATTACACCCACATTAATATCTACACCCACCATATATCTTATATTATATTCTCCCTCATACTGACAACACTCCCCCTCAAGTTGGTGCATGAATATCGATCATGCCTAACCTGTCCAAACAAGCCCGAAATTGAGCAACCGCAACACCTTTGGTGAGAACATCAGCCACTTGTTCTGACGTAGGCACGAATGGTGTACAGATTACTCCCGAAGTAACTTTCTCGCGAATGAAATGTCTATCCACTTCGATGTGCTTTGTTCTATCATGTTGCACGGAATAATGTGCAATACTTATGGCCGCCTTGTTGTCACAATATAACGACATAGATCCTTCAATCGGGAAACCTAGCTCCCTAAGTAAAATTTTGAGCCATAGTAGCTCACACAGACCATGGGCCATAGATCGGAATTCGGCTTCCGCACTTGACCGAGCTACCACTTGCTGCTTCTTGCTCCTCCAGGTTACTAGATTGCCTCCCACAAATGTGCAATAGCCTGAAGTAGACCGTCTATCATCTTGGGCACCAGCCCAATCTGCATCAGTAAAGCCTTCAACCCTCGTATGCCCATGACGACAAAATAACAATCCCTTCCCTGGGGATGACTTCAAGTATCTCAAGATACGGTTAGTAGCTTCCAAGTGCGGTGTGCGAGGCGCGTGCATGTACTGGCTCACCACACTCACGGCATATGCAATATCCGGTCGTGTGTGAGCTAGGTAGATGAGGCGTCCCACGAGTCTCTGAAAGCTACCCACATCCTCAAGGAGTTCTCCTGATTGACCATCTAGCCGATGGTTTGCTTCACTCGGGGTATCAACAGGTCGTGCCCCCAACATGCCTGTATCCTGAAGTAAATCCAATACATATTTCCTCTGGCATATGTATATCCCCTCATTCGATCTTGCAACCTCAATGCCCAAGAAGTACTTTAAGGTGCCTAGATCCTTAATTTCAAATTCAGCTGCCAAGAAGCTCTTAAGTCTGGAAATTTCTGTTGCACAGTTCCCTGTGACAATAATGTCATCCACATACACAATTAGGATAGTCGTAGTCCCCCCTACTCGTCTGATAAAGAGTGTGTGGTCCGCCTGACCCTGGTTGTATCCCAATTGTTTAACTGCTCCACTGAATCTTTCAAACCATGCTCTTGGTGACTGTTTCAAACCATACAGAGTTTTCTTCAATTTACACTCTCTGCATGTCATCAAACACCCGAAACCCCAGAGGGGGGAGCATGTAAACTTCTTCCTTCAAGTCACCATGGAGGAATGCATTCTTAACATCGAGCTGTAGTAGTGGCCAGGACTGACTTGCTGCGAGTGAGAGAATAACCCGAATAGAGTTTAGTTTGGCTACAGGAGCGAATGTCTCCTTGTAGTCAATACCATATGTCTGAGAATAGCCCTTAGCCACCAGCCGTGCCTTGTATCTATCCACAGATCCATCCGGTTTGCATTTCACTGTATAGACCCACTTACATCCAACCGGCTTCTTGCCCTGTGGTAACCGAACCAGTTCCCATGTGTTATTTTTTTCTAGTGCGTTCATTTCCTCAACCATCGCCTCCTTCCATCTGGGTTGTGCTAGAGCCTCTGTGACAAAAGAAGGAAGAGTAACAGAGGACAGGGAGGTAACAAAAGATTTGTAGGATGGTGATAAGTTATCATAGGAAACAAAATTAGCAATACGGTGTTGAGTACAGGATCTCTTCCCTTTCCGAAGAGCAATAGGAAGATCAGAACTACTATCACATAAAGAAGGGGAACCAAATGAGGAATTACCTGGATCTAGTGAGGAGGAGTCTTGACCTTGACATTCAGGAATGGTCTTTGTCTCCCTTACTCTACGACGAGTATAGACTTGCAGCTCCCCCTGCTTGCTAGTGTCTCTGTCATGCATAATAGTATCAATAACTGGATCATCTAATGTCACGGGCAAAGCAGGGGTCACATGCCGTTCCTCACACCAACTACTCTCCCCCTGAGGATCGGCAGGGCTAGCAGCGGAAAAAAAAGGAGCCGATTCTAGAAAAGTGACATCCATAGTAACAAACCTCCTTCGTGTGGGAGGATGATAGCATTTATACCCCTTCGAGCTTGAGGAGTACCCTAGGAACACACATTTAAGTGCTTTAGGGTCCAACTTTGTCCGATGAGGGCCAAGGATATGGACGTAACAAACACGGCCAAAGATTTTCGGAGGAACCGCAAATGGAGGACTAGAGGGACGAAGGAACTGAAAAGGAGTGTGGAACTGAAGAGACCGAGACGGCATACGGTTGATGAGAAAGGCGGCAAGAAGCACGGCATCAGACCAATAAGTTTTGGGAACATTGTACCACAAAAGGAGAGAACGAACCACTTCCAGTAGATGTCGATTTTTTCTTTCGGCCAACCCATTTTGTTGCGGGGTGAACACACATGAATTTTGATGCTCAATACCATGCTCTGCCAAGTACAACTTCAACCCCCCATACATGTACTCCCCCCCTTGATCAGATCGGAGAACTTTTATACACTTTCCAAACTGAGTAAGGATTAGTTTGTGGAAGTTCTGGAAGATAGAAAACACTTTATCTTTAGATTTCATAACAAATATCCATGTGCACCTAGAGAAATCATACACAAACGAGACAAAGTAGCGATAACCAAAAATGGAAGTAACCGGGGACGGGCCCCAAACATCAGAATGAATCAAATCAAAAATAGCATTGCTTTTATTACCCCGTGGTGGGAAAACAGAACGAGTGTGCATGGACAGAGCACACACTTCACAATGAAGTTCAGACAGCGATACAGACTGAAACAATGCAGGAAATAAGATACGTAAATATGGAAAAGACACATAACCAAGACGAGCATGCCAAGACAGTAGCTGCTCCTTATTGAAACTATTATTATGACTACGAGACTGCAACGCTGCTGGAACTGTGGGAGACGCATCTAGGAGATAGAGACCATTCACTTCACGTCCAGTGCCAATCGTCCTCCTCGTGACCAAGTCCTGAAACGCACAATGAGAAGGAAAGAAAGTGACACAACAATTCAGGGTTTTTGTGAGAGCTAACAGAAAGCAGGTTAGTATCAAACTTGGGAACATGAAGGACAGAGGATAAAGAAATCTCAGATGTGGCTATGACACGACCTTTCCCAGAGACAGAGGAAAGGGTGCCATCTGCGATGCGGACTTTATCAGCCCCAGAACCCACAAAATAGGAAGAAAATAAGGTAGACATACCCGTCATATGCTCTGAAGCCCCCGAATCAATAATCCAGGGTGAGGAAGAAGTAGAGGCGGAAACATGATGGGCAGAACTGATGGTACCTGACTGGGCAAATGCAGAAGTGGCCGAAGGTCCATCCAAGTGGGCCATAAAGCGCCGTATATTCTCGAGCTCCTCTCGAGAAATAGTAACTGGTGGTGTGTCCGAGGAAGGAAATGGATCTGTAGGAGTATCCATAGCAACGCTGTGGGCAGTGGGAGGTGCGCGTGACGACGGCAGGGACGACTGCGAGGGTCGTCCAACAATATTCCAACATTTTTCTTTACTATGGCCCTTCTTGCCACACCCCTCACACATATGAAGACTCCAGCATTTATCTTGACTGTGACCTTTCTTGCCACATTGAGCACAAGTAGGTGGAGGACCTTTAGGGCGATGCCGTGGTGGTTTCTGCGATGATGAAACTGCAGCCAGGGCAGACATTTCATGTTTGGGAAGATGAGACATGACATCTCTGCGACTTTCTTCACTTTGAACATAGGCGTATACTTGGTTAAGCGAGGGTAAATCATCTTTACTGAGCAACTGGACACGGGCTAACTCGAAATCAGCATTCAAGCCAGCAAGGAACTCATATATCCTATTCTGATCCACCAACGTGCGATATGCCTTACCATCTGTGGTACAGGCAGGGGTAAAAACTTGATAATAATCAAGCTCCTCCCACATGCTACGAAGCTTAGCAAAATACTCGACCAAAGGCAAGTCTCCTTGACGAAGAGTGGCAATGCTCTGACGCAACTGATACACACGAGCAACATTCTTTTGCTGGGAATAGGTCTGAGATGCAGAGTCCCAGATCTCCTTTGCAGTAGTATGAAATAGGAATCCTCGACTGATGTGGGGCTCCATAGAATTAAGAAGCCACGACATAACGGTCAAATTGCCCGATTCCCATTTCTCAAACTCGGGGTCATCCTCTTTAGGGGCCACTAGACGGCCAGTAAGATATCCTTGTTTTCCACGGCCACCAATAAACATCTTGGCAGCCCTAGACCATTCCAAATAATTTTTTCCAGCTAGCTTGATAGTGGTGATCTGCAACACAGGGTTTTCATATGGAGTAGGGGCTGAAACTGGAGGGCCGGTAGGCCTGGAGACCACATCTGAGGCTCCGGATGCATCTGACGTCGGCATAGCTGCGTCACAAACAACAAATAACAAGCAAATAATAGAAAAAGACCACCCAATAAACAGCTACCACGATCTGAGACAAACCGGAGGCACAACGGAGATCGAAACGAGTCAAACGACTCAAGCCACGCTAACCAAGAGATCACGGAGTGATGGGATCATCCCAAAGTTCCAACAAAGCATCCAAGAAAGGATTAAAGGCATAGAGGAGCCAACCAACAGGGATTGAGGGTGTTCGTGATGCCCAATAAGGGCAAAAAAGTCGCCGGCGGTAATAATAGGGGGAGAAATCGATCCCCCAGCCTCAATACTCCACCAAACTTGAAATAAATGGCATAGGCCTGTAGGTAATAATGGGAGGGACCAAAACGAAGCAGCAATCGAAGCCAAGAAGCTTTGAAAGAGGTCGCAAATCACCACGAACTGAAACGAGCCTGTTTTTCAATATTTTCGAATATCAGCCATAACATGCTCAAAAAATTCCCAAAAAATCACCAAAATTCCTAGAAAAATGTCATCTACTGGAAGGTGAAGGTTTTGAAGATCTTGAGCACCCTGTCCATACAGCTGATGACGTCAGCCGTACGACTCCATGACGTCAGCGATGACGTCAGCAATGTTGATCACCCCTTGAAGGTCTGAGGCGTGAGGAGATTCACCCCTGAAGTTTTTGTGCGGATTCGATTCGCTATGCTCTGATACCAAGTAGAATTTTAGGGTTTCAGGAAGAGAGGAGAAGAAGAGAGAAAAAGAAGGGAAAGCGTTGGAGAGTTAAATCTACCAACGTCTCACAATATTATTTATATTACTAGGTCAAAACAATTACACCCACATTAATATCTCCACCCACCATATATCTTATATTATATTCTCCCTCATACTGACAACACTGAGCAAGCTAGCACCTTCCTGTTTAATATATAAACATAAATGAAAAAATGAAATAACTTCTAACAGATATCTACAAGCAGATCAGATTACATAAAAGCAAATCTTCATTACAGAATACCACCAATAAAACTTAAAGTTCGATTTCATAGACCTAAACCTCTCAAAAGCACAAAATATCATGTTTTTTCTATAATATTGATTTGCTATTGAAATAACTTTACAAAGATCAGAAAGACAGTTTCTTATCTACAAGAAAGTCTATATGCACCTCTTTTAGTTGACGGAGCTGAGGGTTGTTAGTATCCCTAAGAGACAGGGATACACAAGAAAGGTTCTATATGCAGCTACTCAGAACCATGCTCAATCAAAAGACGTCACAAAATTTGTCTGCTTTGAACAGAAACCCCGTTTTGATGGAACTGGAAGAACCTCCAGTTCAACTTATGAAACATGTAAATGAGACAAACAAGATGGTTCGATCCAAACCAGATGATCGGACATCCATTATAGCTGGTAATGCTTTAGGCCAGCTAAATTTTTGAATTTTCATTTTCCATCCATGTTGACAAGAAATAGTAGTAGAAGAATCAAACATAGAAGCAACAACTTGCAATGGAACAAGACTCTCTTCATTATACACTCTCCCTGAAGCGAGGTATGGGCATCACTGATAACTCGTCATTTTATGCATTTTTTTCCCATTTACCCCAAGGTGTTATCAAGAGTTTCCTACGTAAATCTCTATTTTTTTACACATAAAGTAGAGAATTATCCATTTTAGTGACTTTTCTCATATCTAAGGAATTTCATGAACATAAGGGCATTTCATGATAATGAGCTTACATTAATTTCGTTGTTGTTTGTGTAGGTGAGCCAACCCAATGCCTAAAGGAGGGTGCTAAAGTGCAAATTCAAGGACTCGATATAACCCGGTGCTACAGCCCAGTACCAAAGCTCACTCTCAAAGCCTATCAAGCCCAAGTCCAATCACAAGAATTCAAATCCAAAAAAGGCTAGTAGGCCACACTGCCAAGATGTGGGCCGAATTGGTGGGCCAAGTTGATTCCAATGTAAAGGACCGTGTCAACACAAAGGATAAATGCGTAGTATGCAATAATCGTTTTAGCAAACATGTGGGATATTAACAAAAAAATATGGCCGGTGTATTTTTTTTCTCTTTCCAAGCAAAAGATTTTAATACTAAAAAAAAAGAGTTTTGATATTTTTAAAAGAAAAGATCTCTTTTCTCAAAACAAGGATAGTCGGTTGGCATATTTGAAAACCTTTTGATGTTGAAATGAAGTAAGAAAATATTATTTTAATGAAAAAATAAGTTCAAAACATCTTTTTAATATAAAAAAAAGTGGCTCAAGTTTTATTTGCTAAAAGACAAAATGGTTTTCTTTGGAAAGTCAAGAGTTGAAAATTGCTAAAAGATGAGGACGTGTCCATCCTTTCCAAATAGGTAAAGTTGGATTTTGAAATTTAAAAAAGAGGTTTTGGAAAGTTTTTAGAAAAAAAGTCAACATACTTTACAAAAAAAAAAAGATTCTTTACTCAAAGAAAATAGCAAAATGTGTTGGCTTGTTTTTAAATTAAAAACAATGGTGGTTTTGAAAACTAGAAAATGGTTGCTAAAAAGGGGAGAGACGTCTCCACACCCTATATAAGTTCTTGGGCAGCATTGATTTCTTCATCTTGGACCGAGGATCAGGGCTCGCACTTTTGCAATCTCTACTTTGGCTCACATCTCTCTCTTGACACAACATCTCTCAGGTAGCACATTTTCTTTGTCACTTTGGCCGATAGTCTTCGTCACATAACTCCCTTTCACGGCTCTCGGATCACTCCTCACAGCATCACATCTTGGGAGTGTTTGGAGTCCGACATAGGACATGCAGATTCTCCACATCTTTTGTTCTTTTTTTGTATTTTTTTGTTGGGCTGTTTAGTTAATCCATTGTTCATGGACATGGCCGGCTAAGCACCTAGCTAAGGCTAAGGGCAAAGCCTAGTGCTTCTTTTATGGATTTTCTTTTGATCATCGTATGTGTGTTATTGATAGAAGAATGGTAAGTTAGTGGAGACTAATTAATTGTTGAAAAGAAAAGTTTAAGAGTCTACACAATCTCTTGATTCACCATGATTAATCGATATGATAAATGCTTGAGATAGTCTACACAATCTCTTGATTCACCATGATTAATCGATATGGTAAATGCTTGAGATCCCCTGTGGCTCATTAATCGGTATTGAGTTGTTTAATTCTCCATTACTTAATTATCTAGCTTTGGATTTGTTTATTGTATTCATCGTTATATTTTCCGATCAAAACAAATTATTATTTGATTGAGAAAAAGATTGATCAAAAGAGAGATATAAGAGAAGAGCTAGGTGGATCCCTGAAACCTTAGCCTTCTCTCTGATATTTGATCATTACTCTCTACATTGCTCCACTTCCTAGTGGAAAAATCATTGATTTAGTTAGGTCTCCCTCTCTTTCTCTTTTTTTTCTTTAGTGGTTTCGTGTCCGTAGGTCTTGCGCACAAGTCAATCCCTGTGGATTCGATCTTGTAAAAGTACTACAACAAAACTTGTACACTTGCAAATAAAACTAACCTAGCGGTTGGTTCAATTTTATTGGATCAAAAGTCCGAGCGTAACAAGTTTTTGGTACTTTTAATCAAAAACTTGTTACGCCCGGACGTTTGATCCAAAAAAAATGAACCAACCTTCTAGGGTAGTTTTACTTGCAAGTGTACAAGTTTTGTTGTAGTACTTTTACAAAATCGAATCCACATGGATTCACTTGTGCGCAAGAACTACAGACACGAAACCATTAAAGAAAAAGAAGAGAAAGAGATGGAGACCTAACTAAATGCAATGAATCAATGATTTTTCCACTAGGAAGTGGAACAATATAGAGAGTAATGATTAAATATCAGAGATAAGGCTAAGGTTTCAGGGATCCACCTAGCTCTGATCTTATATCTCTCTTTTGATCATTTCTCAATCAAATAACAAATAATAATTTGTTTTGATCGGAAAATATAACGATGAATACAATAAACAAATCCAAAGCAAGATAATTAAGTAACTGAGAATTAAACTTAATACTGATTAATAAGCCACAGGGGATCTCAAGCATTCACCATATCGATTAATCATGGTGAATCAAAAGATCGTGTAGACACTTAAACTTTTCTTTTCAACAATTAATTAGTCTCCGCTAACTTAACATTCTTCCATCAATAACACACGTACGATGATCAAAGAAAATCCATAAAAGAAGCACTAGGCTTTGCCCCTAGCCTTGGCTAGGTGCTTAGCCGGCCATGTCCATGAACAATGGATTAACTAAACAACCCAACAAAAGAAAACAAAAAAATACAAGAGAACAAAAGATGTAGAGAATCTGCACGTCCTATGTCGGACTCCAAACACACCCAAGATGTAATGCTGTGAGGAGTGATCCGAGAGCTGTGAAAGGGAGTTATGTTGACGAAGACTATCGGCCAAAGTGACAAAGAAAATGTACTACCCAAGAGATGTTGTTGTGCCAAGAGAGAGATGTGAGCCGAAGTAGAGATTGCAAAAGTGCATGCCCCGATCCTCGATCCAAGATGAAGAAATCAATGCCGCCCAAGAACTTATATAGGGTGTGGAGACGTCTCTTCCCTTTTTAGCAAAACCATCTCCTAGTTTTCAAAACCACCCTTGTTTTTAAAATAAAAATAAGCCAACACATTTTGCTATTTTCTTTGAGTAAAGAATCTTCTTTTTTTTGTAAAGCTTGTTGACTTCTTTCCTTTTTTTCTAAAAACCACCCAAAACTTTTCAAAACCTCTTTTTTAAATTTCAAAATCCAACTTCACATATTTGGAAAGGATGGGAGATGTCCTCATCTTTTAGCAATTTTCAACTCTTGACTTTCCAAAGAAAACCATTTTGTCTTTTAGCAAATAAAACTTGAGCCACGTTTTTTTTTACTAAAAAAATGTCTTGAACTTATTTTTTCATTAAAATAATATTTTCTTACTTCATTTCAACGTCAAAAGGTTTTTAAATATGCTAACGGACCATCCTTGTTTTGAGAAAAGAGATCTTTCTTTTTAAAATATCAAAACTCTTTTTTTTTTTAGTATTAAAATATTTTGCTTGGAAAGAGAAAAAAATACACCGGCCATATTCTTTTGGTAATATCCCACATGTTTACTAAAACGATTATTGCATACTACGCATTTATCCATTGTGTTGACACGGTCCTTTACATTGGATTATCAACTTGGCCCACCAATTCGGCTCACATGTTGGCAGTGTAGCCTACTAGCCTTTTTGGATTTGAATTCTTGTGATTGGACTTAGGCTTGACAGGCTTTGAGAGTTAGCTTTGGTACTGGGCTGTAGCACCGGATTATATCGAGCCCTTGAATTTGCACTTTAGCACCCTCCTTTAGACATTAGGTTGGCTCACCTACACAAATAACAACGAAATTAATGTAGGCCCATTATCATGAAAGTCACGAAATGCCCTTATGCTCATGAAATTCCCTAGATGTAAGAAAAGTCGCGAAAATAGATAATCCTCTACTTTATGTGTAAAAATATATAGGAAACTCTTGATAACACCTTGGGGTAAATGGGAAAAAATGCATAAAATGATGAGTTATCAATCACTGATGAAGGGAACAAAATCAAAGAAGGTAACATCCATGGATACCAATTGTCGACGAGTACTAGGATGATAACATTTATATCCCTTTTGTGACGATGGGATATCCCAGGAATATACACTTCAAAGCCATCAGGTCCAACTTGTCACAATCTAGATGATTAACGTGAACATAATACACATAGCCGAAGACCTTTGGTGGAACCAAGAATAAGGAAATATCCGAATGAAGAAGAGAAATGTGAGTCTGAAAATTCAGAACAGTAGAAGGCATACGATTTATCAAGTAGCAAGCTGTTAACAGGGCTTTAGACACAAAAAAAAAAAAAAACAGAACCTGCATACCAACAAGTAGGGCACGGGTCACTTCAAGTAAGTGCCTGTATTTTCTCTCTTCAACACCATTCTGTTGAGGGGTTTTAACAAAGGATGTTTGATGATCAATCCCATGTTCAATAAAATAAGACTTAAGCCCCCCATCCATATATTCTCCTCCATTATCACTGAAAGATTTAGATTATAACACCAAATTTAATCTAAACCATCTGATGAAAAGTCTTAAAGATGGAAAACACTTCATCTTTAGACTTCATCAGATAAACCCCAGTACAACATCTATTATCATCAACAAATATGACAAAATAACAATAACCAAATAGAGAAATAGTGGAAGAGGGACCCCAAACATTAGTGAACAATATGAAAAGTATTACTTTTATTCTCACTAACAAGAAATGAAGTACAGAAACGCTTTGCCAGCTCACACGTTTCACAGTTTAAATTAACAGAAGCAGTACAACCCTTTGTCCTCGTCCCCAAGTCTTAAAACACGCAATGATAAGGAAAGGTAACACTACAATTCAATTTTTTTGTGATACCATCAACAGAAAGAAGATTAATAATGAACTTAGGAACATGAGGAACAAAAAACAAGGTTAGGGATGATGTAGCGGCAACACCGCCTTGAGGAAAGAGTACCATCAGCAATTCAAACTTGTCTGTACCAAAACAAATATTGCAAGACAAAAAAACAGATGGCATACCATTCATTTGATCAAAGACCTCAAAATCAATGATCCAAGAAGGACCGGAAAGTGTAGAGAACATAAGAAGGGCTGACCCAGAAGTGCCTGAGTGGGTAAAAGTGGAACTAGGAGCACTGGACTAATGGACCATTCGTCGAGTTGAGACATCATTCATCTCAACTTTTCCATCTAATAACTAAAAAACATGACCATAACCCCAAGAGATGTAGAAATTGGTTGACGTGCATCTTGGGTTATTGAGTGCACCACAGATGGTCCCTGTCTAGAACTGGAGCTGAACTGAAGTGGTCGACCATGTAGATCCCAACATCTCCTCATCCCACGATGCTCACACTTCAACTTATGCTTATCATCGGCCTGCCCAAATTTTTTCGGGGCTACTTTGCTCGTTTTTTTGTCTTCGTCGCAAGCGCAGACTTATCATGAGAAAAATCGTCTTGTTCAAGCTTAGAGAAAGTAGCACGTCCCCTGCTCTCTTCATTATAAATGTGCCTAACCTAAGACAGTGCAGAAGGTGGAGAATCTCTACCCAAAATCTGAACTCTAGCATACTCGTAGCTTTGATTCAAACTAACGAGGAATTCAAATATCCATTGGAGTTCTATCCTCGCTTTGTATCTTGACACATTAGTAGCACAAACTGGGGTATAGCTCTAGTAGTGGTGCAACTCCTCCCACTTACTTCATAAAGTAACATTGTATTTGTACCTCCCTAAGGACATCTCCCCCAAACGAAGATGGGATATTTCCTGCTGCAACTCGTACAATTTCACAAACTTCCCAACTTGAGGATAAGTCTACACTACAGCATCCCATATCTCCTTTGCAGTCGAAGAAAATAAGAAGCCCTTACTAATGTGTGACTGCATAGAATATAATAGTCATGACATCACCATGAGGTTTTTAGCCTCCCACTTATAGTTAGAATCAATTACGATTGGTGCGACCACATTGCCATTAATGTACCCCAACCTATCACGTCCACGATATCATACGAGCAGACTGTGCCCACTCTAGGTAATTCGACCCATCCAACTTCACTTGGTGGCATGTAACCCTGGGTGATGGTCACCATGGGTATCCATGTGTGACACACCACTCATCACTCCATATGTGGCAGATGAATCACCTTACGAAATATCAATGGACATATTTCAACCTTGGGTTTGCATTAAAAGTCCCAAAAAAGAACTTGTAACATGCCCTGTGAACGGTAACGATAAACACTACTTCGTGAACAATCGATGAACAGTACTCCGTGAATAGCTCGATGAACAGCACTTTGTGAACAATACAAAGGGGAAATAAACCCCACCAAAAAAAAACTTTGCAATTTGCCCTAAGCATAGGACCCAACCATGTGGTTCTACCACCTATGGCAGCCCTAGGGTTTAAAACAAAGCACCCTACATATCTACTCCGAGACTATGTTCTAAACTTCACATACCTAGGGTTTAAATTAAATCAATAGAGTGAAAAATCAAGAAGAAAAGATTAGGAGAGGAGAAAATAAGGGAAAGATGAGGGAAGAGAAGAGAGAAGGGGAAATTGTGTATTATGTGAAGCATGATTTCCCACATTTATATTAATGAGGTGACAGATCAGAAATACCCCTAATACCCCAAGTCCCAATGAAACAGCGAAAATAAAGACATAACCAACACAACTATCTCATAAACTAACTTTTGGGAAATGTAAAACAACTCACCCCTGTCTTGGTATGAACCATCCGTTTAAGTTGTCCCGATGTTGATGAAAATGACATCTTTAAATACCCTGGTCCAACCTCAACTGTCTCATTGTGTGGAGCATCCACTACAGAGAGATACCCACTTTTACTTTTTCCTGTATTATTTTAGTGAGTAGCATTAGATATAAAATTTCGTGAAGTATAATAAGCGATCAAAGATGTGTCTTATAACTATTCATAAAGCTTCAATTCCTATAGTGTAGTTTTCCTTTCTATAGTCCATCTTTTTATTTATCAATCCAAAAAAAAAAAGATGGACTTGAATCCACAACTTAGCTCCATGTTATGAAATTAGCAAGAACCGTATAACAAGTGACTTGAGAAAAGGAAAAAGAAAAATCTTACATCACTCAGTCTCATACTTTAAGACATGCAAATGATGTGATTGATTCCCTTGCCAAGAGTGATGTAAGTAGGGTTTTTTTTATTATTTTACATTGGGAACTCTCTTCCCTTATATCTATACTTGTACATTGTACCTTTTTTCTTCTATAATATAATTTCATTACTTATCAAAAAAGAAACCCAGAAATATATATATACCTTTCCCACCAGCTGTAGAAATGAAGTAAGTATTCCACCCTAGAGGCGGTGCATAAGCTTGAAATAAAAGCCAATACTTTGGTACTTGTTTCGGTGACACTCCCAGGTAGGCCTTAGTATAAAAGCTTCTTAAGTTTCTTGAAGCATTATCCATCCCCACATATTGTGCCTCTATTGTGTTTCCCTTAGAATCTTGTACAACAAGATGAGCATCATTGACCTAAGAGAAAGCATCCCCTTCAGAGAAGAATGAAGAGCAAATAATGTATGAACAGGAATAAACACAAGAAAATACCAAATTCGGATTCAAAGAAGTGACAAGATTTGCAGCAATTTCAAACCATGGTTCGAGTCTTAGACTTCAAATCAAATTTACAACTATGAATACTGAATAAATTTCTAGGAACTACAATCCCACCAACGAACAAAAGCATATGCTCACTGGAATCCTAATGGTATCGGTGCGACTCCATCCAAGAGGATTGTATGCCACTACAACCTGCAAAAGCAGCAAGTTAATATAATGGATTAGAATTCTTTCACGTAATTTCTTTACCTTGTAACAACCAAAACAATGGGAGGACATACCAAGCTCTTCCCTTCTGGAATTTGCTCCTCAGTTGGTGGGCAATAACTTATATTGAGCAAATGACACTGTTGTTGAAAAAAAAAAAAACAAGAGAATAATATGGGACTGGAACAAATATAACACGAACATTGGATAGACATTTGACCAACAACCAAAAATGCAGATTAAGATACTTTCCAAGAATAATGACCCCACTAATTGAAGTCTACCATGAAAAGTATATTATCTATTGCATCTTTAGCAAAATTCTCCTTTTATTATATTAAAAATTGTATGGTTGAAATAGTTATTTTCTACCTTTTTAATCATGATAGGGTATGATCTAATTGGTTTTTATTATTGTATCTTGCATACTCAGTTGCATGATTTTTCAATCTCATGCATCTCTTATTTCTACTGTTTATCATCCATTTTAATTTGGAAATTATGTTGGGAGATGCATGGGCACACGGGTAAGGGTTCGATGCTCAATGGTACACCGCCCCCTTGGTTGTGCCTATGAAATCCGGGTTACGACTCTAAAAATAAATAAGGGCCGGGAGCCCTAGGGTGAAAAGCCCTAAACCCCCTTGGATCCTTGTGGTGGCTATGAGAGTTTGGCCCACTACGAGTAAAGTGTGCCCCGTTGTGCTTTCTGGACATGCATGGTCTTGAACATCTTTTCCACGTTCAATTTGCCAGTTCTGATTATCCGATGATAGTTATATTGTTTGTTATACTTATCAAAAAAAAATATTGTTTTAGTTACCTTGTTGGACTATTTCTTTTGCCTATGCTGTTATTATATTTTTGGTGCACATTGTTGTATCTCTCGTGATTTTGTGATGGTTAGCCGCTCATCCCCATGGTAGTATGGATGATGGAGCGAGCTTACTGGGCCTTTTAGCTCAACCTGCTAATATGTTTCAGATCCAGTTACCGAAAAAAGTAGCTCGGCTTGAAGTTGGTTGAGCTTCAGATTCATTTATTTGCTTTATTAGATTTCCTATATAGGATTTATATTACCACAAACACTAAAGGGTCGTTGGTGGTTCATCAACTAATACTACATTTGAGAATAAATTTGTGACTGATGGATGCAAAACATTTGACAACAAAATAAACTAGCCTTAATATTTGGTGCTAAAAGCAAGTTTGGACAATCCTTTATTGACATATGATATCCTGTTTCACCAATTTCCCACTACATTTTATATTAGAAGACCAGAAAAAATAGAGGATTCATCATATTTTTGAGAGGTAGCACTTCTTTTACAATTGTTACCTCTTATGATCCATAATACTAATAGGAGTTTGCAATCAAGATTAGGATTTAGGAACATATCTATCAATAAACAGGTATAGCATATCGCTCAAGTTACACGTCTACATGCAATTCAAGGACCTTAATTACTTGCACCTGTATGCTTCCACAACTATAGTAGTTGCAATAGTTTCCCAAACTTAGGACAGAATGACTAAACTTAATGACATATGATAGCATCATACCTGGTCAAATTTCATTACAGGAGCTGCGCATTGTTTGCCTGAACTTGAACTAGTTAGGCATGACAGGGCTAAGTTCACAACAGCTTCAGCCTATGAAAAGTTATTACAATTGGAAGAACATAAACAAGTTACAACACAAAGTACAAAATGCAGAAGGCAATACTACAATCAAGGAATTTATGGAAGTGATCAAGAGTTGGCAGTCAACCTCAGAAGACCCAATAGCAAGGCGTTTCGCATAGTCATTTGTTGTATGTTGAGGTGCAGTGCCAGTGACAGCATCATGATGTTGTACAATTCCTAAAGCATCTCCTAAACTAAAGGTGTTGGGACCAGCGGATCTCCTTCCAGCCAGAAACTCAAGTTGTCGTGCTGCCTAGTTTAGACATAACAGATTCCTTCAGGTATATTTGTTGGTAAAACTCATGCTATACCTGATGACTAAAACATAAATGAAAAATACTCGCAGGACAGAAGAACTGGAAGAAACAATCCCCCATGCACATGTCACACATCTAGTGGTTCGGATTTGCCATTTGATGTCTAAGGTCTTACAGGTAAAAGTTGCCCCAGTCCGATGACGGCAAACTTCTGATCCATGGGCTTCTTCTGGACCGTTGGCCGTATTTTTTCTGACCATCCCAAAGCATAGAAATTGGATGGTTTGGATCATCTTGGGCCAGAAGATCTCCTAGGGGAACCATCTCAATCACCCTGCATGTGTACGTGTGTACAACCCATCCAGGGAGGATAGCTTATTACCCGGTCTCCCATCCTAAATGGAGATATTCCTCAACAAATATTAACACAGAAATGCAAGTATGATATCATACCAAATAATATCCACTCAGCATACGGATGTATCGCTTCAGTGCAGGGCGACTTGTAAAAAAACCAGTCCAATAAGCATTTTCCCTGTCTGCATACCTGTATGAATATTATCAATTAGGTGAAGAAAACTATCTGTGCCAATTACATCAAAAGAACGGGAAATGCTCACGGAAAATAGTCATCAGTTTTCAGTGGCCATGATTCATTTGCTGCATTTTTTGCATCAGTGTAGATCGATGGAGTGGAATACAATGCATTCACTCGACCATCCTGCAGAATCAAACTCAGTTAATATGCAGATTTAAGTTATCAAATTATTTGCCATTTCGAGCTAATTGGTAAAAAGATGACTACAAACTGTGAACTACCATAAAATAAAGAGAAATGCAGCATCAACCTAGTAGCATGAGAAAACACTAAGGTAATAGCTATATCATTTCAACAACAAAGCAGTAGCCTGTGAAATTATAAAACAATTCCAAAAAGCTGAAAGTTCGCAGATGACTTAACCATGAAAAAAATTAGAGCAACTGTAACTTTCAGAAGAAGAGTCATCCTCTCACTTAGAATCCCCTTTCCAAGTCAGTACGGAAGACCAATTACGCATGGTGGCCTTCAACGCTACCAAGCAAATTTTTTCCATACCTGTGATCAACTGGTTGCACAAAAGCTTGGATACAATGAATGGAATGCACTAACCACTTCAATGTAGCAATCTACATGGAGATTAATTGTACAAGGAAAGAAGAAGAATGAGAGGAGAATACAATGGAGTGGTAAAAAGGGCGAATCGTTAATAGTGTCCACGATTCTCATAGCAATGTTTTATTTCACTAAAAAAGGTAAAATTGTAGGAATACCCATGGTTACAGATGACGACATGGGTATACATATGAAGACATATAAAGGACCAATAAAAGAAATGAAGGGGCGAAATAAAAATAAAAGCCATAAAATCATAACAAATACATATGTTGTTACTCCCCCTCAAGTTGGTGCCTAGATATCTGTCACCCACAAATCTTAACCAAACGTGCTATGGTAACACTCTTTGTAAGAATGTCTGCCAACTGAGAACACAAATCTGACCAGTGTGTAGCTACTCCAGTATGAAGTGGTGATCCACCTCAATGTCCTTAGTCCGATCATGTTGTACCGGGTTGTGAGCAAATGTTGATAGCAGCCTTGTTATTGCAACAAAGGTTCATTGGGCTTGGTGTCTCAAATCCAAGTTCCCACAGTAACAACCGCAACCACAGAGCTGAACACACACCATGCGACATTGGTCTATATTTCACCTCAACACTAGATCTCACAACCACAATATGTTCCTTGCCCTTCCAAGTTGCACGGTTTAGTGCAATAACCAAAGAGAGACCGACAATTAGATACCAAATATGCCCAGTCAGCATCTGTATATGTCTCTATTCTCAAGTGTCCATGTCCAGAGAACAATAAACCTCTTCTTGGAGCCAACTTTAGGTAACGAAGGATCCTGATGGCAGCTTCAAGGTGAGTGGTTCTTGGGGCTTGCATGTACTGACTTTTTTTTTATAAGTATAAATATCATAAAAAAGGCAAATGCCAAATAAAACGGTTACAAAGAAGACAGCTAAGAAGGTCAAGATGACAAATGTTAGAATGTCCTAAAATATAACTAGCTCAACATGAGCTAACAGTAAACTAGAAACAATTAGCTATCTCTCACAACTAATGCTTCCCGCAAATAAACGAAGTCCTCAAAGAATAGCCCTCTGCACTCCTAGAAAATCTTCGACCAACAAAACATTAATCCTTTTGTGGAGAGTATAATGGATGCTAAATCTTCGCACTTATCTTAAAAAACTCTCTGATTTCTCTCCTTCCATATACCCCAACTGATCGCGAAAGGGAGCATTCTCCACAAGATGCGTCCTCTAGCCGAAAAAGCACGAGTATGCCAGTTGAAAAGAAGTTCCGAAAATGAGCCCGACATCACCCATCTCATTCCAAATTCCAAGAAATATGACACCCACAAGTCACCCTTTTGAAAAGCCGAAATCACCATACTGTCGTCCATGCAATGTCCAAATTGGTGAGAGACAAACATATCAACTTCCCTACTAGCCTTTGGAATTATCTTGCACCACTCAAGAGCCCCCCATCCTATTCATTAAAGCCATAGTTTTGTTCAATTGGGGTATTTGTTGGTCAGGGCCCCCAAGTACTTCAACGCACCCAAGTCTTTGATCTGACATTGAGTGCCCAAGTACTTCTTGAGATGTTGTATTTCTTATCGTTTTCAGTCACAACAATATCGTCCACGTATACAATCAGCGTGACCTCTTAAAAAATGTGTGAACGGCCAAACTTCGAATAGACCCCACTTTCTCCATAGCTCCACTAAAGCACACAAGCCATGCTCTAGGAGACTGTTTCGGGCCATACAAGGCCTTATTCAATAAGCAAATCTTTCCATCGCTTCCAAGGAAGTTGAAACCAGGTGGTGGCTATTGGAGTTTATGTAATACACCCACATGGGTGTCTCAAGGGGGCTGCGTCCCACTTCCCACGTGGGGCCTTTTTTGGGTTTTCACTATTCACGTGAATAGTGTCGCGTGAATAGTGTCATGTGAATAGTGTTCTCCTTTGTAGGGTTTCTCCCCATCATATATATACAGTGAGTGCGGGAGAATGAATTAACAATTCATTCTCTCCTCTTCCCACAACTTCTCTCTTTAACCCTAATCTCCTTCTCCACATTCCGCCTCCATTACACATTTTTCCCTCTTCTATCTACAACCTTCATCTACTGGTTACAACCTTATTTACAACATGGTATCAGAGCATGGTAGCTCTAGGGCATGTGTCTTTATCCCCTAGAGACTCCATTCCTATCTAAGACGGTTATGTGAGCATCCGGAGCATATGAGAACTTTTGAAGAAATAGCAGAGATCATTCCTGCGCTATCCGAAGATTAATCTTAAGGCAAAACACCAGAGGCTCTTATTTCCTGGTTATTTTTTTCCCTTAGCCGCATCAGAGATCCAGTTTATCTTCTTCTTAAGCTTCTCCAGCGTTTTTCCGGCCAACACGTTTTTCGAAGATTTTTGGGTTTTGGTTTTTTGTGATATTCGTGCAACAGCAGGCCCCTCTGACCTTGCCTCCCTCTTCAGTACTGCTCGTGGAACAGTTCGAAACTTGATTCGACGAATTCTAACCGTCGAAACCCTAGTTTCCAAAAATCACCCGGATCCCCCGCTACTTTTTGGGTTTTGATTTTCTTTCAAAATCAGACCTCGCTTCGGTTTTCTGGGAGCCTCCGGTACACTACCTGCTATTTTTGGTGGTCCTGCTCCGATGAGTTCCCCCAAGACCACATCTGTGATTTCTAGCTCTTTCTCTGAGGATCGTCCTGTGACTCATGGCTCTCATAGAGATCACAACCCTCAGGTTTGCATCACCACTATGAAGCTCGATGGCACCAACTTCCTGGAATAGAAGACTTCGGCTCTCATGTACATTGGGGGCCGTGGCTATAGTGAGTATCTGACAGGTGCTACTAAAGAACCAGATCCGAAGGACAAATCTCATCGGATTTGGGTTATGGAGAACCTGACTGTCATGTCCTGGCTTCTTCACTCGATGCAAACCCAGATCAGCAAAGGGTTTATGTTCCTACCAACGGCCAAAGATGTTTGGGATGCCGTATCTCAGACATACTCCCAGGTGGGCAATTTCACCAAGCTCTATGAACTAGAACAAGAGATATCTTGTCTTCGTTAGAGGGAGATGAAGCTTGGTACATATTATGCTTCCCTTCGAAGCAAATAAGAGGAGATCGATCACTACTAGAGTTACTCCCCCAAGTGCGCTGATGACGTCAAGTCCTTCAAGGCGATGGTTGAACGTTCCCAGATATTCCAATTTCTCTCCGGCCTTCATCCGAGCTTTGAGGGAGCTCGTGTTCAGATCCTTGGTAGGGATCCTGCTCCTACCTCTCTAGCACAGGTCTATGGTTACATTCAGGGGGAGGACAGCCGCCGCTCTGCCATGCAACTCCGCAGTGGGAGTGATACTCAGGACCGCTCTGCCCTGGCTGCTACCAATCAGAAGGGCCAGACATCCAGTCCGAAGGAGTCTGGGGACCAACCCAGACCCAAGTGTGATCATTGCGGTCGCATGGGTCATATCCAGGCCACTTGCTGGAAGCTCCATGGACGTCCCCCAGGACAAGCCCCGACTTCCCGTCAGCGTCAATCAACAAAACAGGGACCTCCCTCAGCGCACTCAGTCACACAGGCCACCGCACCACCAGTGTCTACCTCCTCTGGGGACACAGACTCGTTCTCTCCTGCAGATCTTGAGCGACTTCGCCGCATGATGGCCCAACTCAATGGCCAGGCCTCCACTTCCACGTCTGCATTTGTTCACACAGGTACTAGGACTGCTTTTTCCGCCTCTACTGTACCTTCCAGCTCTTTTTGGATCATTGATTCAGGGGCGTCTGATCACATGACTGGTATGTCCTCCGTTTTCTCTAGTTATGATATTTGCTTTGGTCGTGACAAAGTTCGGATAGCTGATGGCACCTATTCCTCTATCTCTGGAAAATGGGATATTCATGCTACACCAACTCTCTCTTTGTCTTCTGTTTTGCATGTTCCGCAATTCACCGCTAATTTACTATCCGTCAGTAGTCTTACCAAAAGTCTTAACTGCAGTGTAAAGTTTTTTCCTTCTCACTGTGTGTTTCGGGATCTGGAGTCGAGGCGGACGATTGGCAGTGGACGTGAGGACGGTGGCTTATACATCCTAGATTCTTCGATTTCTGCATCTGCACACCAGTCTAGCATCAGTACTAGTAATAGAGTCAATAAATACCAGTTAATGCTTTGGCATAACCGGCTAGGTCATGTACCCGTGTCAGTCTTAAAGCGTGTCTTTCATGGTTCAAAGTATCGGACGAAACCGATACGTATCGCCCGAAACGTTTCGGTTTCGGTCAAGGACGGGGCAAAATACTATTACGTATCACGAATCACACGGTTTCGGTACAGTTTCGGTACTTATCGTTGGTTTCGGGCGTAGTTTCGCCCGTACCGAAAGTATCGGCCGAAACGTAACGGTATGAAATGGGAATAAACGATCCCATCTCAGTGCTTTTCAGCATGGTTGTCTGCAGAAAACCAATAATTCATGCACGGGTAGCACGGCCATAATTCACGGGCAATAATTCACCCAAATCAAAGAAAAAAAAGAATAAATAGGGCCATAGGGGGGAGGATGAGAGAGAGAAAGACCGACTGAGAGAGAGAGAGGAGAGGGTACCCCTGTTGTGTGGCTTGTGCCTCCAAGGTGCCTCGCGCCATCTCGCCTCGCTGCGCCGCCGTGCCTCGCCTCCAGCCTCGCCGCCTTGAATCACCGGTAAGTGGTTTTTTTTTTTTTTTTTTTTCGTTGTGTAACAGTGAGAGAGGCGGCCTCTTTCTGTTTTCCCATTTTGAGTTAAAACCCTAAGAGAAAGGTTGTGAGAAGGGTTATGGTGTAACATGATGTACCTAAGATGGATGAGTGAGTCTATATTTGCCACTCACTGCTGCCATCTGGGCTCACTGGCCACATGGATGTTTAGCTGTTTGTTTTAGTACAAAAAATGCATGTTGAATCCAACGGCTAAAAAGCCTTCAATTAGCATTCTAATAACGTGGTTTTTTACCGTTGATTTTGAGATTTTTTTTAAGATGCTAAAATATAACAATTATAAATGATCGATCAAGCTGATCTTTGGTATGTAGGTCCACCAAGAGGTGGTTCAAACATCCGTAAGGTCAGTAGGCCATAAACTAAGCTCCAAATGGCATTTTTGTGAGGGAGAAACTTCAAAATTTGAAGGTCCTGGAGACAAAACATACTGATTTTTTGTATGAGCCCAAATTTCATGTCTCCAGGAAACTTCAAAGTTTGAGTAAAACTTTTATGACAGGGTATAATATGTGTCATGTGGCACTCTTAGACGACTCTGACCATATGGATGCTTTTCCAATCCCTAGGTGGGCCTACAAACAAAAAAACAGCTTGATTAGTGATTTCAAACCTTTGAATCTTTGTACATCAAATAATGGTCAATAATGCTAAAATTTCCACGGTTAAAATCAACCCATGAAGATAACTCCAATCCAACGTCTAGAAATCACTAATAAGGCTGATTTTTGGTTTGTAGTTCCACCTAGGGATTGGACAAACATCCATATGGTCGGAGTCCTCTAAGAGTGTGCCATGTGGCTTATATTATGCCCTGTCGTTGGCCTTCATGATATGGCCCTGTCATCAAAGTTTCTCTTTGAAGTCCCCCTCCACAATGCCGGACACATCTAGTATGCAACTGTTTACATACTTAAAAGTATGCAAACATTGTATCCACCATTAAATGCTCCTTGAAAAACATGTTTTTAATTTAAAAAATATTTTTTAAAAAAACATTGAAATAACACAATTTTCAAGGGACATCCAACCGTACTGACAATGTTTACATACTTTTGAGTCTGTAAACAGTTGCATGCTAGATTTGTCCCACAATGCCACGTCTAAGTACTCTTTATGGAGTAAAACTTGTGTCAAGATATTTTGACGGAAGTCTGTCACAGCACTCAATACGGGACACGTGGCACATGATCAGAGGACGATGACCGTATGGATGTTTGGCCAATCCCTCGGTAGACTGGCACACAAACAATCAGCCCGATTAGTGATTTCTAGCCGATTCAATTGAAGTTATTTTCATGGGCTAATTTTAACGGTAGGAATTTGCGCATTATTTGGATGCAAAATATAAAGGTTGTAAATCATGAATCACGCTGATTTTTGGTTTGTACGTCCACCAAGGGACTGGCCAAACATCAATACAGTCATTACCCTCTGATCATGTTCCACGTGGCTCTTATTGAGTGGTGTGACCGGCTTCCGTCACAACATCTTGTGACACAAGTTTTACTCCTCTTTATTAGAGGACGATGACCGTATGGATGTTTGGCCAGTCCCTCGGTAGACTGGCACACAAACAATCAGCCCGATTAGTGATTTCTAGCCGATTCGATTGAAGTTATTTTCATGGGCTAATTTTAACGGTAGGAATTTGAGCATTATTTGGATGCAAAATCTAAAGGTTGTAAATCACGAATCAGGCTGATTTTTGGTTTGTACGTCCACCAAGGGACTGGCCAAACATCAATACGGTCATTACCCTCTGATTGTGTTCCACGTGGCTCTTATTGAGTGGTGTGACCGGCTTCCGTCACAACATCTTGTGACACAAGTTTTACTCCTCTTTATGGCTCGTATTGAATGCTGTGACGGAATCCATCTAGTATGCAACTGTATGCAAACAGTGTATCCATCTTTGAATGCTCCTTGACACTGTTTGCAGACTTAAATAGATTTGTCCGCTGTGACCATTAGATTTTAACACTTTTTAGCACTTATTAATACGTTCTTATAGCCGTTGAATGCAACCATTTTTTGAGTACTAAAACCAACGGCTAAAAATCATTAAACAAGCTGATTTTTTGTATGAATGGTGATTTTTAGCCGTTAGATTTAACACTCTATTATTTATTTTACTTGATTTTGATCAACTAGCTAGAATTAAATTCATTAAAACATTATTCGATGCAAGCATGCACCTTGGTACATAATTAGGAATCAATGCTACATTGCTACCTGCTCCAAGATTTATTAGGAATCAATGCCACCTGTTTGATGATACGTGCATACGTGCTGCCTATAAATATGTTATGCATTTGTTGACATTGTTGTGGCATGTTATTATTTTGTGTGCTATCTAAATGTAACATGTAATAGGTCGTTTTGAAAAAACAATATTAATTTAAAATGTATAATAATAAGTTTTTGAATTAACATGGTTAAATAGGGGCACGAGATATGCCTAGGACACGAGATATCGCTTAGGATCATTGCACACCAATCGGAACAAATAAACGACATGTAAAATGCATATATTGTCAAAAACAAGTGCACGGTGGAGTCACAAGAATGAAGGAACATTTGACTGGAAAACCCGGTGAAGTTACTTCATGTCCCTCGGTACCTAGAACGGTTGCCGAGACAGTGAAGAAGTACGTGTTAGCAGCACAAAAGGCAAAGGCTGCTCAGAAGAAAAGGAATGAGGAGATATGTGCAAGTTTAAACGACCCAGATGTAGGAGGCAGTGGGAGAGAATCAGATGATGATACTCAATCTGATGAAAATATGTCTCGGCGTGAGAAGCAAGAATTCATACTAGCACAACGTAGCAGCAGACAAACACATTTGTTTGAGGAACAGAGAAGACATTCAGTGTCTGGGCCTCCGAGTCAAGGTATGGGAGGGTCTTCTTTCCTTGCTGGGGCTGGAACCTCATCTGCTAAAGGAGGATTCCGCCGCACTTTTAGTGTTCGAGAAGCTGAAGAGGATATAAGCAGGGCACATAAGGAGAAGGAGAGTGCAGCTGCTCATAGCAGGGGACTAGATTCATTTTTATATAGATCAAAGTCTGTTACACAGAAAAAATTGAAGGAGGTTTGGGGTGGGAAGAAGCTTATGGGTAAGGTGGGAAGAGTCATCACAAAATGGTTTGTATTTAATTCCATTCCCTTCAATGCGGCGAAGGGCCCATATTATCAGACGATGATCGACACTATTGCAGAGGCAGGGCCTGGAATTAGAGGACCCACTCCTTTTCAAATTAGTGGAAAATATCTAAATGAAGAGGTATCTGAGCTGCAAGACTACATCGATACATTGAAGGTGAAGTGGAGCGTGCATGGTTGCACCATTATGTGTGATGGATGGTCTTCGAAGACCAGAAAATCGATTATAAATTTTATGGTGTACTGTGATCGAGATATGATTTTTCATAAATCGGTCGACACGTCTACTAGGGACAAGACGTCCGAGTATTTGTTTGAGTTAATGGATGCTGTGGTAGAGGAGGTTGGTGAGCAAAATGTTATCCAAATCATCACTGACAATGCGCAAAATTTCAAAGCTGCAGGGAAATTGTTGATGAGGAAAAGGAAACATTTGTTTTGGTCCCCATGTGCAGCTCATTGCATTGACCTCATGTTAGAGGAGATTGGGAAGACGAAGTCGATCTCTTCGACGATTAAGAAAGCAAGGAAGATCACAGGCTTCATCTATAATAGTGCAAAGGCTGTCAATTTGATGAAGCAATATACTCAAGATAGGGACCTATTGAGACCCGGCATCACACGATTTGCGACTGAGTTTATCGCATTACAGAGTCTCATGCGTCATCAGGTTCCACTACGTAATCTCTTCTTATCGGAGGAATGGAAGGCTTTTATAGCAGGGTATAGGAGGGACAGAGAAAAGAAAGAACTTGCTGATACAGTATCTAATTATGTATTGACGTCAGAGTTTTGGATGAAGGCGGAAGAAACATGTAGAGCATTTGAGCCTCTTGTCAAAGTGTTAAAGTTGGTAGATCAAGATAAAAAACCAACTTTAGGCTTTATATACGAGGCAATGGATAGAGCAAAGTTGGCAATCCAAGCCGGATGTCGCCATTACAAGAAGTATTGGGACATCATTGATAAGAGATGGGAAGGCCAGCTACATCATCCTCTGCATGCAGCAGGTAAATTATTTCTTATGTAGATTATACGTTCTTAAATTATTATTTTATTACTTGATAGTGTATATTTTAATTCTTCACCTTTTATGTGAAAATAGCATACTTCTTGAACCCTGCCTTCCAATACAACAACATCTCAAATCACGAAGAGATAAAAGAAGGTCTACATGAAGTGATTAAGAGATTAGAGCCATTAATGGATAAACAAGGGCAAGCAATAAACGAAGTATGTATCTATGTTTTGTATAATGTTAAAAGATATATGGTGATAATATGCTTTTAACTTTTTTTATACACTTGAATGTAGATAAAATTATTTACAGAGGCAAGAGAAAAATTTGGCGAAGCCCTTACAAAGCATCAGCGCAAATCTGATATGCCTGGTATGTGCACAATGCAATTGTACAATAGTATCATCTTATTACTAAAAAACTAATGCAGCTTACTCTTAATTTGTAGGCGAGTGGTGGTCAAATTATGGGTCGTCTGCACCACATTTAAAATCAATTGCAGTCAAGATTTTGAGTCAAACATGCTCCTCATCAGGTTGTGAGAGGAATTGGAGCACATTTGCTCTTATCCATACGAGGGCTCGTAATCGTTTATCGATGAAGCGATTAGAGCAATTAGTGTATGTGCACTACAATATGAGGCTGCGAGTTCGTAATTTAATGGATAAGAGGGAAGATGACGATTACTATAATCCCATTGATTTGGATTATATCTTTGAAGCGGATGACGTCTTAGACCCTTGGATGCGCGAGAAGGACACGCCTACACTGGACACTGAAGATTTATCGTGGTTAGATGAACCGCTTAATAGAGGAGATGATCCCGATCATGGTGGTAGTGATGATGGTGGGAGTGATGATGGTGGGAGTGATGATGGTGCTGGTGCTGGTGCTGGTATTGCTTATGGTGGGAGTGTTGGTGGGAGTGTTGGTGGGAGTGCTAGTGGGAGTGGGGGTGCTGGAGGTGGTGATGGAGGGACTCAGGAGGAAGGTCGGCTTGGGGATACACACCCTGCCGATGATTTCATTACCACGCAAGACTCTAATCACGGCATTAGAGAACGGCGTAGGAGATTGGCGATGTTAACTACATATCCGAGTGATGATGAGCCAGATACCCAATATCGACATGGACATGGAGATGTCGACTTGGGTGAGCAGGTGCAACAGATGTCATTTGATGATCATCCGAGTTGGAATACTCACAGGCGAGGTTTTGGAGATTATCCGAGTCACGTTCCTCATGGATATGATCAGCCTCCACCATACGGATATGACGATCAGCCTCAGCCTTTTTCTTATGATCAGGGGGGAGAGTCCAGTTCCAATCAGAGTCAGACTCCTTATGGGTATGCTCAACCTCCACCATACGGATATTACGATCAGCCTCAGCCTTTTTCTTATGATCAGGGAGGAGAGTCCAGTTCCAATCAGAGTCAGACTCGTACAAATGACTATGACTCATCTGCAGAGCAATATGGCTTATTCTACCCATACCATTACCAATATGGGCAGTAGATTGTATGCCATGAGACTTAGGATTGTGTTTGTGTGATTGTAAACTTGCTTTTCAACTTTGAATGATGATTGCTTAGTTCAACTATTTAAGTGTGCGATTGTATGGCTTAGCCAATGGCCTTGATTTGTAGATAATGCATCGTAGACATGGTGACGCTCAAATTAAACATTATGTTATGATTATTTAATTATGTTATTTTGATCATAAATTAAACATTCGGTCCAACCCGATAACACTGTAAATCAATTATTTTGATCATAAATTAGTTGTTTAATATAATTTATTTAAAATTTTCTTGCATTTATAAGTTTCTTATTTTTTTCTAATTTTCTAGTATTTTTTCAAAATTTTTTGAAGCCTCTAGAATTGGTTTCGTTCGTTTCGTTTCGGTTTCACGAAGTTTCGTCCGATACCGAACGATACTTCCGATACGTTTCGTTATCGCCAACGAACGATACCGAAACGATACCGTGTACTTTGAACCATGGTGTCTTTCCTGCTTTCTCTTCTGTTTCTGCAGTTCCGTTTCATTGTGAAACATGTGAACTGGCCAAACATTGTCGTTCTGTTTTTCCCATTAGTGAGAATAAAAGTACTATTTTTTCTATTGTGCATTCTGATGTGTGGGGCCCCGCGCCTGTGACTTCTTTGTTTGGATATCGGTACTTTGTTACCTTTGTAGATGACTTTAGTGGTTGTACCTGGGTGTACCTTATGCGAACCAAAGATGTTGTATTCTCCATTTTCCAAGAGTTCCATAAGATGGTTACCACTTAGTTAGTTCCATACCACTCTTAAGATTCTCCGCTCTGACAATGGGGGAGAATACCTCGATGGGGGTCTGAAATCCTACTTTGCTTCACATAGCATTGTTCATCAGACCTCGTGCCCTTCGACACCTCAACAGAATGGGACTGCTGAGAGAAAAAATCGTCACCTTCTTGAAGTTGAGCGTGCTCTCCGGTTAGGCATCCAGGTTCCAAAACACTATTGGTCTGAGTCTTACTTGCTGCTTACCTCATCAATCGTATGTCCTCTCGGGTTCTCGGATTTCAGACTCCCCTATCTCTCCTGGTTCCTGACCGCTCGGCTTTTGTTGTTCCTCCGTTATGTCCATATTCATCGTTTTTCGAGGGACAAGTTAGATCCGCGAGCCTTAAAGTGCATCTTCTTGGGGTACTCCTCTAATAAAAAATGGTACAAATGTTATCATCCTGCTACTCGTCGTCGCTTCATCTCTATGGATGTCACATTCGCTGAGTCCATCCCCTTCTTTGGTGAGCAGACCTCTCTTCAGGGGGAGCATGATGTTGCAGAAAAGAGTGTCCCCAGCCCTCTGCCTGTCTCTATTCCTATGCCGGGACCTCAGTCTAGTGACAATGACACTTCCACTACTGCAGCTGATGTGTGTGTATATGTCAGAACTAAGAAAAAAGGACAAGCCACTGTCCTTGCACCTACATCTGCAAGTCTCCCCTCGGATCCAGTTCTAGGTATTGCTTCTGTCCCTGCCTCAGTTCCTATTTCTGTTCTTGAGCCACATGCATCTCCTACTTCTGACGATCATATGAGCACTGATATTGACCTCCCTATTGCACTTCGGAAGGGTGTACGTACTTGTACGGAACACCCTATCTCACATTTTGTCTCGTATCAGTCTGTCTCCGTCATATCAGAATTTTGTCAGTATTGCCTCCTCTGTTTCTTTGCCTTCCAGTGTTGCAGACGCACTTAGTCACCCTAAGTGGAAAGAAGCTATGATGGATGAAATGCAGGCTCTTGAGAAGAACAAAACATGGGAATTTGTTCAACTACCCAGAGGTAAGAAACCTGTGGGGTGCAAATGGGTCTTTACAGTGAAACATAAAGCTGACAGGTCAGTCGAACGATACAAGGCACGACTCGTAGCCAAGGGATTCACTCAGACATATAGGATAGACTATCAGGAGACTTGCACCTGCGGCCAAGATGAACTCAGTCAGAGTTCTTCTATCCTTAGCTGCCAACCTGTCTTGGCCATTGCATCAACTAGATGTGAAGAATGCCTTTCTGCATGGAGATTTGACAGAAGAGGTGTACATGAAACTACCACCTGGGTTGACACTTGCTGGAAGTGACGACAAGGTGTGCAAGTTAAGGAAAGCCCTGTATGGGCTAAAGCAATCTCCAAGGGCATGGTTCGAGCAGTTTAGCAGTGCGATCAGATGAGTGGGCTACAAGCAGAGTCAAGCCGATCACACGTTGTTTGTGAAGCACCAGCAGACTAGTACCACGGCACTGATCGTCTATGTTGATGACATTGTCATCACTGGGAATGATCCTAAAGAGATAAAGCAGCTGAAGACATTCTTGTCCTCGGAGTTTGAGACAAAGGATTTGGGGCCATTGAAATACTTCTTGGGAATTGAAGTTGCTCGGTCTCAGAAGGGCATCTTCATCTCTCAACGGAAGTATCTATTGGACCTTCTGGATGAGACTGGGTATTTGGGACCTCGAACAGCAGAGACTCCAATTGATCAGAACCATCGGCTGAATTCTGAGGAGGGTGACACCCTTGAGGATGTCGCTATGTTTCAGTGATTGATTGGCAGGCTGATCTACTTGGCACACACCCGTCCAGATATTACTTACGCTATTAGTGTTATCAGTCAATTTATGCATGTACCACGGTCATCACATCTTGAGGCAGTTCACCGAGTTCTTCGGTACCTCAAGGGTTCTCCAGGTCGTGGAATACTGTTCGGGCGACATGGACACTTTAGAGTGGAAGCATATACTGACGCAGATTGGGCAGTTCAGTTACTGATCGTCAGTCTACGTCAGGATACTGTACCCTTGTTGGAGGAAATCTTGTCTCTTGGCGAAGCAAGAAACAGCCAGTTGTAGCTCGATCCAGTGCAGAGGCAAATTTCGCCCTATGGCACATGGTGTGTACGAACTCCTTTGGTTGAGGACCATGCTTGAGGAACTGGGACTCCAGGTGACAGAGCCGATGAGCCTCTACTGTGACAACAAAGCTGCCATCAGTATTGCTCACAACCCAGTCCAGCATGATAGGACCAAGCATATTGAAGTTGATCGTCACTTCATCAAAGAAAAACTTCAACAAAGATTGATTTGGACTCCGTATGTGAGAACACAAGAACAGGTTGCCGACATACTCACAAAGGGGGTGAACAAGTCTATTCTTCATACCTTGACTGGCAAGCTGGGCATGATGGATATCTTCGCACCAGCTTGAGGGGGAGTGTTGGAGTTTATGTAATACACCCATGTCGGTGTCTCAAGTAGGCTGCATCCCACTTCCCACGTGGGGCCTTTTTTGGGTTTTCACTATTCACGTGAATAGTGTCGCGTGAATAGTGTCACGTGAATAATAACACGTGAATAGTGACATGTGAATAGTGTTCTCCTTTGTAGGGTTTCTCCCCATCATATATATATATATACACAGTGAGTGCGGGAGAATGAATAAACAATTCATTCTCTCCTCTTCCCACAACTTCTCTCTTTAACCCTAATCTCCTTCTCCACCTTCCGCCTCCATTACACATTTTTCCATCTTCTATCTACAACCTTCATCTACTGGTTTCAACCTTATTTACAACAGTGGCTTCGTAAAAACCTCTTCCTTAAGATCTTCGTAAATAAATGCATTCTTCACATCAAACTGGTACAACAGCCATGAGTAATTTGCTGCAATAGAATGCATTCTTCACAGTTCACTTAAGTCTTATTTATGTAAATGAGCCTAATACTCACTTAGTGCATAATGTATATAAATAAGAACAAAGGAGGACGAACCATACAAGTTCGTTTCTCTCTTTCTTCTCTCCAATCTCTCATTTCTTATATTCTCACTGATATCTTTTAGAGTGGTACACCTTTCCAAGGTGAGTGAGATATTGGGACCTTTGGGTGTGGCACACTCTAGTGTCAAGATGAAAAGTGGGTGAAGTTCACACGTGTGCACTCACGTGATATAGCTACACCACAAGTGTTAGGCCAGTATTATCACAGGCAATATCTCATCCCCTGCACAAAAAGTATGCATGTTGAAATGGAAGCTGATGAAGGAAATCATAATGATGGAGTTCCAGCAAAGCAAATTGTAGCACTAATCTTTGGTAGAACTATTCCTTGATGCATATTAGTTCCTATTGTGAAGTTGTGATTAGATATGTTTCAATAACAATGATATCCTCAAGTTGATCACAACTGCTCTGAAGTTTCAAATATGAAAGACATGTTAAATTTTATAAAAATATGTGATACAATTGAAAACTTAAAATAATAACTGAATCCTTCCAATGGACTGTACCTTGTTAACATAATGGATTAACTTGTCCATTTGCTTGAACCAAGATTCGGCATACTGGTACTGGAAATCATCACCCATTGTCCACATGATATGATTTGTACACGTCACATTTGCCTGTTAATCAAGAGTGGACCCAATTATTAGGAAAAGAATCCATAGAACTTTACAAACACCTATACAAAGGTAGACTGCTACACCAATTTATTAAAAGACATTATTAAACATCAATCGCATACACATAACTCACAAAAACAAAAGAACTCGTACACAAATTTAAAAAGTTAACGCTTACTTGAGTCATAGCTGCATCAATGAAATCATTTACACGTTGTTCAACATTATAGTCATATAGAATAGGACTATCCTGCAATTCTTACATGTAACTGATGAGGTGATACAATTTATGAAAAATCAAAACCAAGCATGAGACAACATGCTCTTGTTCAAAGTCGGTACCTGGACAGGCAAAGAGTCATCAAACACTTCAAAATGAAAATTGGACGGAGGACTATAATGAATGGGAAAGGTATTGGTGAAAATCTGCAGAGGGTCCAAAATTGTCAACAAAATTAAGCATTAAAAAGAAAGAATTTGAAAATAGAACTTGAAGTTCCTATCCTGACTTATCAAAAAAAAAAGTTCCTAACCTGAGAAGAGGAACCAAAAGTCTTGGACCCACGCCATATAACTTCAAGAGATTTGTCATCCTTGCGTTTTGCTCTGTCCTGATAATCAATTCTCGCAAAATGTAGAGAATCGAAACCAAGCTACAACGACAATGTAGCCAAACAAAACACAGGTGTCACTCAATAATCAGGGGATAATAAACTAGAAGATGACCTTCTCAAAATCCAAACCAAGTATTATTTTATAAAATATTGGCAGTGACATACAGTTGATGCCATTAATATTGGTCGTGAGCAATGTGTCAATTGTTCAAAAACAATCACAACACTTATCCACCACAGCAATGCAGACACTTGAAGAGCCTCGTCCAATTAAACAAGTGAAATTTAATCATAAGCAGATTTCTGTTGGTAAGATAAAACTGTCCAAGTGATGATTAAGCCATCACAATTCTGATTCCTCGATAGTTTATACTACAAATATATGAGTTTACTTCGCCTTCATTCTTCCAAGGACATTGTATAGCCATTTTAAGGAAAACTTTCACTCCACAATGGCGCAACTCATTTTGTTACCAATATCAGATTTAACCAAAAAGTAACACTGCATCAATGGATATTGTTTAGTTGTTCAATGAAGGTTCGCATATTGAATGAACAAAAAGAGAAGCTCAAAGAAATGACATTTCATTCATAACATAAAAGATCAATGTCAAAATTGTGTTACCTCAGCCCCAAGTAGGTATGCTTGCACAGCAGAGTGTCCAAAAGGATCAATCTGCCATCCTACACGGGGAACTTTGTTGAATTGTTGTTTTATCATGCGATGACCAAGAGTTGTTTGGTCAATCATGTCTATATAATGGCATGTTGCTTCATCATGCATACACCAGCCACCATTTCTGAACCAAAATATGTAACTATTACCATATGAAGATGGAAACGTAAATGCATTTCTGACATAGAAACACAGTTTGAGTCGCTTATAGGACGCATACATGAACTCCAACTGGCCCAAATCTACTAGTTTCTTCACTTCTTCTTGTGTTGCCACATTTTGCTCTGCCCACCATCGTTGGAAAAAAGCCTATTAGCCAAACCAAAATTTGTCACTGAATAGCAACCAATTATGCTCCACAAAAATCTAGATATTATGTATAGATAGCTACCAGAGTAATATAAATTGCTTAAGGTCATTACACGAGTTTTATCTATATATTTTGTCACGCACACGCACAAAATCCCCATTATCAGATTCGTAACTTTCGACATGCCCAATTTAATTAATGATAAAATAAGTTTCTGTATGTAAACCCTTGTAATTAAGAAAGAACTCCCGCCAGTTTTTCATTCAGGTTCAGTTTATTACTGTTTTTTTGGACCAGTGATTTTTCTTTATATTATTTTCTTCTGTTTAGATTCATTTTGTCAACTTCCTCTTGGAAAAATTCCCTTGTAATTCATCTACAAGTATGATCATCTCTCAACATGACTTATTATTTCCAAGTTCCAATAATGCTTTTCATACATCCATCTAGTGATATGATTTATTACATGCCATAGAATAATTACAATTTCCATATTAAATGTTGGTTAATGCAACAAAAAATCCATCTCTTTCCAGCTCCCCTAGCAACCTTAGAACCCATATCCTTATAAGATACAAATCATACAATTAAGCCAATTTCTATGCTCAAGAGCACCAGAAATAGTTAGATTAATATGGGGTGCTCTGTCACAAATATCTCCAAAACCTTCGAAAATACTCTGATATTTTTCTCAGATTTTAAAAATAATAAAAATAAAATGAATATCTTATATTTCTCGTGAGAAATGTATATCTCGTAAGAAATCAATATTTTATTTTCTTGCAAAAAAGGTGATACATTTTTTATTGTTTATTTACAAATGATAGGTTTTTCGATTTACAACATATTTCCTTTTTTTTTTAATGTTGTTATGTTATGTGGAGCCTGATGGTGCTAGAAGTACTGTACATGAAAGCACGACACCGCAGCCCAACTTCGTGCTAAGTTGGCTGGGGAGTTACAGGGGGGCATCGCCCTTTTTCCCTTAAGGGCATTTTCGTGCTTTTACATAGAGATACGTAAATCCTAGTTTCGTCTTGGGGTTATATATACCTCGGTTGATCAGAGATGAGTATCCATTGTATTGTGTATTTCTTTTCTTGCCTCAGAGCATAGTGGAATAGGTGTGGATCCATGGACGTACCTCAATCTAGAGGGAACCGTGTAAATCTCTGTGTTGTGGGTGATTGCGTCTTTGTTCTTTAGATTGTTTATTGTTCTTTCTTCCCAACATATATTTCCAATATAATTCCAATAAACATTGAGAGAGAAAATAATATTTCCCAATAACTTCTCTTTCCAAGAAATCCTAAAAAACAAAATAATAATAATAATAATGCAATTTTGACTATGATGAGGAGTACGAGTTTACCTGTTCAGAAAAAACAATCAATTTTATTCATAACTGAAGTTTACCTTGAGCTAATCATTCTACCAAACCACCCTTACAAGCCTTAACCTATAATTAATGACAGACCAGGAGTAAAAAGTAGTGTCCCCTTTTTTTCATAGGTAAAACGAGTAGTGTTCATTAAGAGCGCATTGTTTACACTTCAGCCAACCAAACGGAAATCTTTCATTATTTGAATTTAACTTGTAGTAATCAAAATTAATGAGGGGAAAAATATAAACATGAATCAAAAACCAGTAACACTTTGCATTACCTGTTCAACAAAAACAAACTTCCTATTAGGACCCCGGAGCAAAGATTCAACCACCGAATCCAGCACATTTCTAACACACGCACCCTACACAAAACCACAAACAAAATTACCAAGCAAACTCAAAATGCACCTCCTCCTGAAAAACCTAAACCAATCAAAGATGCAAAACCAATGAAACACGAAATGACTAATTATAACCTGGATACTGTTATTCAAACCAATGTAGTACTGATCGACCGTTTTCAACCATCCAACATCATCGTGCGAATGTGGAACCAAGTGAACGTTCAATTTCCCTTCCACAGTGCCAGCTTCAGTGTTATACCTGATATAACCACCATTAACGGCCCCAGAAGCACAAAGAATAGCTAAGATGCAGAGAAAAACTGATGCTGACGCTGCCGCCGCCAATCTTTCCATTCTCAAAATCTAATTCCCCTAACCTACATCTTTGAAAGCTCAATCGAATTTATAGTCCCAACAACTATCGTCAAAGCAATTAAAATAATCAAGAAACAGTAACGACGTTTGTCGACTTTGGCGAAGACGATGAATGCAGACAAAGGAGCCTCGGCTTTGGCGTTTGCCAGCCGGCCTAGGGTTAGGGTTAGGTTCACGGTTGGGGCTATGTTAGGGTTTTTTACTGGATTGGAAGGACAGTTTGTGCTGGTTTTACTGAAAATCGCCATTACAATGAGATGAAAAGTCTTCGAGAAGGAACTTGAACGGAAACCTATAAGGAGCAGAGCATTTGCAGTGTCGCGGACCCACGCATTTCTCTTCTTCTGGAATTGGTTTCCAGATTATATAGAGAGAAGAATTGATAAAACCGGGAATACTGAAAAAATATATCTGCAGCTTGTAACCAAACATTCGCAGTTTTCTTCTCGTAAAGACAAGCAACGAATGGCTGCCATTCCAGCCATGGGTGCTTGATCTTTTCCTCTTTTTTTTTTTTCTTGTATCTCAGAAACCATCTTCGTCGAGACTCGAGAGGAGGGAGAAGCAAGGGGTTGAGAGTGGAGTTAAGAGTGGAGAGAGAGGAGTAAAACTTCAGTCACAACAAAGTTGCAAATCACACGATCACACCAATGAGTTCTCGGCACGTACACCTCAAAGAAAGAAGCAAAATGGTACATTACAAAACTTGTGTACGTGCCGAGAACTCATTGGCTTGTGATTGTGTGATTTACAATTTGTTGGGATAGAAGTTTTACTCGAGAGGGAGCGGGGTTTAATTGGGCACGTGGCGATCTCAGCTGTAGAATTCGGAGTAAAACTTCTATCACGACAAATTGTAAATCACACGATCACAAGCCAATGAGTTCTCGGCACGTACACAACTGCTTGCAACTTGCTTGTCCTTTTAGGTGTACGTGCCGAGAACTCATTGGCTCTGATTGTGTGATTCACAATTCGATTGTGACAGAAGTTTTACTCGTCAACTATAAAAATTGATCTGGCATTTTTTATCCGGGCGTCCGGTCTACACTTAAAAATGCCACGTGGAACACATTTATAGATGGAAAAAGATACAACAAGGTATGCCTGAAACTGTTTCATTTGCGGAAGCGGCATTTTTGGTAGTCACAGACTCACTGCTGCCATCTGGGCCAAATGACCGCATGGATGTTTATCCCACCCCTTGGTGGATATACAGACCAAAAATCACCTTGATTGGTAATCTATAATCATTAGATTTTAACACTTTTTAGCACTTTGTAAGGCATTCTTATAGCCGTTGAATGCAACCATTTTTTGAGTACTAAAACCAACGGCTAAAAATCATTAAACAATCTGATTTTTTGTATGAAGGTCTATTAAGGGGTGGGCTAAACATCCATGCGGTCAGTGGGCCCATATGGCAGTGGTGACTACCTAAAATGCCACTTCCACAAATGAAAAGATCTCAGGAATACCTTGTTACATCACGACCCTTTATAGATCAGTGACCGTATAGATATTTGAACCATCACTAGATAGACCTATATACGAAAACTCAGCTGATTGGTGGTTTCTAACCGTTGGTTTTAAGTCTTTTTCCTCAGTTGATTTTCAACCGTGGGATTCGAGCATTATTTTGGGGTTACTCAGATCCAGCCTGGAAACCACCAATCAGACTGATTTTTGTTCTTCTAGTAGGGATGGTTCAAAGTTCAAACATCCATTCGGTCATTGATCTATAAGAGTGTTTCACGCGGCGTTTTTAGGTGTACCCCGGACGCCAGATAAAAAAACGCCATCGTTTACCCTTTGACGATGAGTCCATTTTTGTCACCTAAGGTAGTGACGCAACTAATCCCTACCACCAGTAGGCTTGACAAGTACCCCTGTTTAAAATTTTTCATTATGGTAGTGATTGAGATGGACCAAAAATTAACTATTGGACGCTCGTGCGTACCTTGTGATGTCTTTCTTACACAAAAAAGATGGTCAATGGTCCAAAATCGACGGCAACAAAGTGTATCTATCTAAGGGAAGATGTTGTACTGGATACTTATACTCTCAAAAGTTGGCCGCTGAGGAATAACGACATCATAATTTGTATACCTAAATTCTCATATGACTTGCATTGAATTGAAGTTGATAACTTGACATCACCGATTATATCTAGGGTAGTGATGTAACAAGGTATACCCGAGATCTTGTCATTTGCGGAAGCGGCATTTTTGGTAGTCACCACTGCCATCTGTGCCCACTGACCGCATGGATGTTTAGCCCAACCCTTAATAGACATTCATACAAAAAATCAGCTTGTTTAATGATTTTTAGTAGTTGGTTTTAGTACTCAAAAAATGGTAGCATTCAACGGCTATAAGAGCGCCTTAAAATGAGCTAAAAAGTGTTAAAATCTAATGGTTAAAGATTACAATCAAGGTGATTTTTGGTCTGTAGCTCCACCAAGGGGTGGGATAAACATCCGTACGGTCAATGGGCCCAGATGGAATCGGTGACTACCAAAAAATACCGCTTCCGCAAATGAACAGTTTCAGGCATACCTTGTTACATCTTTTTCCTTATATCTATATTAAGTTATTATAATTTTTTAACATACCCCATGTTACCCCACATATCGGTATCTTTTAGACAATATTTCGCCCATTCCTGTTAAAATCGCGAGTACACAATAAGTGTGAGAAAATCACCTTCGAGATACAATGAAGTCTCAATCAACACTATTGGATTTGAATTATGTACAATCTGATCATAACAAATAACACTTTAAAAATAAATCTGATGATGCCAAATGCTAAAAAATAAAACAACAAACTCACTTTGGTGTCCAAAACATAGGTCGGGATCTTATTTTATAGCTATTTGTGTCTGTTGACCGAACAATCATGACTATTGACCAATAGTCTTTGTTCCATGAAGGTACACATCACTATTGTCGATTAGATGTCTAATGATCTAGTGATCACGGTTTAATCATGTGATTAGACACATCCAATCACCATGTAACCGTTGATCGTAACCAGCAGAAATGAAAACCTGTAACGCAACGATGTGCAAGTGCGCCTTTAAAAGTGCACTAAAAGTCTTAAATGCCCTTTCACACGCGTGCGTACACACTGATCATTTCCTTTGGCACATGTTTAGTAAAGGCAAATAGTCTTCACAAGCAATCTCTTATAAACCCATTCACTTGCTTGTCTCTAAGTAATGTTGGACTAAAATTTGCAAAGTGGATTCACATTTTCACTTTTAGACACAAAAAGACAAAGTACTAAATATGAAGTTTATTGAAAATATCCAACACTATCCGAGCATTATTCCTTGTGGAGCCATAGAGCGTATAAAAACATGCCATTTCGGACTCAATGACCCGTTAATGATTGGCTCACCATTTGATGGACCTAAAAAAAAAAATCAGCCTGATTGATGATCTCTAGCCATTCGATCAGAATATAAAAAAAAAGTTCAATCCAATGGCTAGAAATCGTCCCATGAAAAAGTATTTGGGACATTTGATCTCTTTTGAGGAGTATCCTTAGATCCAGGCAAATTAAGTTGTATGGTAGAAGGGAACCACTTCTATGCGCCAGGGCTACACAGACCAAACAAAACGGCCCTGCTTAATTTGTGCCACATTAGCGAAAAAAATCAAAATTAACTGCTCCTTGACGTAACCGACTAACTTGGGTTTTGGTTGTGTTGGTAGTTGCAAGCTATGTTTTAAAACTCGCCGAGTCGACTCAAGACTTCGTCGAGTTGACTCAACTCGGTCGTATTTCGAATCGGATTTGCATGCCTCGTCGAGTTGACTCGGAAACTCGGCCGAGTCTTTACCGAGTCAACCATTTAAAGGCCGAGTCGACTCAAAATTTAATATTTTTTTTTGAAGTTCTAATTTTTTTTACTATATTTTATAATTTTTAAAATTTTTTTTAATAAATATTAATTTTTATATATTTAAATATTTAATAATTAATTTAATGACTCGCCAAGTCGACTCCCGAGTCTTTGAGGTGACTCAACCCGATGGACTTCCGAGTCGAGTCCTAGTTCTGAGTTTTAAAACATAGGTTGCAAGGGCTTTTGACTTTTTCGCTGATGTGGCACAACTTAAGCAAGGCCATTTTGTTTGGTCTGGGCAGCCCTAGTGCATAGAAGCCGCGCCCTGGTAGAATGTCCACAAAATTTAAAAGATCTCCATGACTATGATACGTTTGAACAAGACTACGTGTCAAATTAGTGCTCCCCTAACCTCACTATTAAAAAAAAAACATTTAAATGGGGATGAGGAGGCCGGTAAAGGCATTTGTTACTTCCAAAAATGCAGTGACCTTTACACCAGTACTTGCCCTTCCCCCTGTTGCACTGGGTTGTTCTAATGCAAGAGGGGAGGCCAATCGCTTACATAAACAAGGCACTTAGCAAAAATAGGGCTGTCAACGGATATCATTCTACTCGAATATAAGGATATTAGAATCCAAATCTGAAAAAAATATATGATATCGAAATCCAATTTGATATCTGACGGATATTCCAAATCAATATTCGAATCCAATTCACTCATCTAATATCCGATAATATCCAATTTGAAAATCGGATATATATAAAAATTAATATTATTTATATAACAATAAATATAATAATTATATTTATAAATAAAAATATAATTATTATATTTAATATTATTAAATATGATAAATATAATATAATCTATCATAGATAATAAATATAATAGATCGGATATTATCGAATTCGATATATCAATATCCGTATCCGAAAACTCTTCGAAGATTAAAAAATATCCGAATCTGATATTCAAAATTTTGGATATTATTAGATTTTGGATTTGAATTTGGACTATCCATTGACAGCCAGCCCTACGCGGAAAGAACCTAGGCTTCTCCACTTACAAAAATGAGATGGCGGCGGTGTTGCCATCCACAAATGGACATATCTAATCACATGCAATGAGATGGCATTCTCCATTTAATGGGTCCCAACTAGGAGATTCCCTTGGAAGATGAAGGCAATCATCCGTTCCATAGACATTTTTTTTAAAGATGTTCCAATTGAATACAACAGATTTGATGGATTATGTTTTGAGAACCATTGGCCTCCCTTACTCCCCCATCTAGCACTAGCAGTAGGGCCGTCTCAACACAAGTTGAGGCCTAAGGCGAAAACTCGAAATGGGGCCTTCTTTGTATTTATATATAATTATAAATAATATTTAATTAAAATTTTAATTCTATATAATGGAAAATCTTTATCTAAAATCTATTTTTCTCGTTTTTTGAGATTCAAAATTACTAATTAAATGTGGTTTTCAAGTTATTCGGTAAAAATAGACAATCCATAATTCTTCAACTTCTAAACCCGTCTATGAATATCAGAATGATTTGAATTTTTGTGAGGAAGATCTCCTCACCATAGAGATCATCCTCACCAAAAATCAGCCATTGAATTATCTTTTATATGGGTCCACAAAATGGTTGTCAAAAATAGTTGTAAAAAATGATTGTCCCCGATCCCGACCCATATTGTATTTTTTTCGCATCAAACTACACAAAGAACAACATCAAAGAATTTCTTGCATCATGATCCTTTCCAAATGAATGCAAAATTGAAACCCTAAATTAAACAAATCTCTTCCGAATACAAAATAGAATAAAATATATAAAAACCCTAAAACTTATTAAAATCCCCAAACAGGTACCATTAAAAAAAGGAAAAAGATGTAACAAGGTATGTTTGAAACTATTTCAAATGCGGAAGCACGATTTTTGTTACTCACCACTGTCATTTGGGCCCATTGACCGCATGGATGTTTATCCCACCCCTTGGTGGATATAGACACCAAAAATCACCCTGTTAGGTAATAGATAACCATTAGATTTTTAACACTTTTTAAGGTGTTCTTATAGCCGTTGAATGCAATCATTTTTTGAGTACTAAAGCCAATGGCTAAAAATCATTCAACAAGCTGATTTTTGGTATGAATGTCTATTAAGGGGTGGGCTAAACATCCATGCGGTCAGTGGGCCTAGATGGCAGCGGTGACTACCAAAAATGCCGCTGCCGCAAATGAAAAGATCTCAGGTATACCTTGTTACATCACGACCCTTAAAAAAAGAGGGTTTACCTTTTGCTTTTGATCTGGGCCGTGGATCCCACAAAATAAAAGCGAAACAGGTGTGCTTGGAACATTGGAGCTGTGGAAATTTTAGAATCATTGAGAGAGATCGAGCGGTTAAGATTCGAGAACAAATCTGAGAGAGGGAAGAGGGTTTAATGGCTAACAGTTAAAGCATTTGAGAGAGAGAGAGACTGAATTTCCATTAGGATCAAAACACGTGGCAGATGGTGCATGATAACTAAAAAAAACGTGTGGCTTTGCAGTAGTCCATGGAGAAGAGAAACTGAATTTCCATAAGAATCAAAACACGTGGCAGATGGTGATAGGAGGTCATAAAAGACAAAAAAATAAATAAATTGGGGCCTTCTAATTTTTGGGGGCCTAAGGCCGCCTTACTCGCCTTATGGTCGAACCGGCCTGACTAGCAGCAGAGACATCTTCATCTTGGCCTTCTTGATTGGCTTTTGCTTCGTTTATGGGAGGGTAACTCGTCAGCTTGGACAACTAAGTCAGCATTTGTTCCATTGCTGGGAATGGTAATTCCATCACCATGGCCTACTTGACCAGTGACAGTTCCATCAACCCCATCACTTTGGTCAACTTGAGTCATTGGTGGGATGCCACCCTGCCACCTGCCATTTTGATTGTGGTTTGTTCATTTGCTGAGATGTGCCAATACTGCAGCACAGATTTGAAATGCAGCTGCCAATATTGCAACACCTGTTGGACAGTCCATACCATCTCGGATGCTCTATTGCAGTATTTATATATGCTAAAACTATGCTCTACCTCAATTTCGTGTCAAAATGCAGCTTCTGTCTATTCACGATCTCCCCCTTCGAGTTAATGCAAGAAAACAAAGAATCACCCTAAAGTTTTCAAAAAAGTTTCTCATGGCACATACACCTGCTCTTACTCGTGTGTCTGCGCGTGTGAACCCACCATGACATTGTCTAACATATTGTATACATGGCATTAGACATTACATTTTGATTATTATATGTTAACCAAATTCTGTTGCTGATTTTGCATCTCTACAGATGAAGTGGACTGCCTACCAAAAGAAATGGAAAAAAGTAGACCAGCCTACCCAAAAACAAATGAAGTGGACCAAGATGTGGGGCTCAGCTCAGTTGGATGGTACTCGAGCCGAACCATGAGTTCATGGGCTCGTCTCATCTTACGCTAAATGATAAGGAGTTGACCTCTTAAAATTTCAACAAGAAGGTACGGATTTCCATGGGACCCAGCTCAACAATGAGGGTAGAGTTACCAACTGGGCCACCTTTCATGGGATCAGGCTGCTCTCCGCTATCCCCTTCAACTTTCCATTCCATCTTCCTCATCTCTGACTTCTCTTGGTTTGTCGATAAGCTTGTCTCATTCACTTCCTTAATCTGCAGTATGAACCACAGTCGACATAAAAAGCAGTCAATATTTTTATTTTTCAGTGATTTATGTTGCAGCCCTTGCACCAGACTGCTTTCAGCGAGACTCCGGAATCCCAACTGGAAGGGCATTCAAAAACGTAGGAGACACCTTGTATTGGGCACCATGGAGGACATGTGGCACACATGAAGTCAGGCCCAGACCCAACCTACTATTGGGTCTCACCCAGCTGGGTCAAAGATCATCCAATTCGGATGATTGCAACTATCAAATCTGCATTTTTTTCTGGAGAGTCCAACATTTTTTCGAACTTACAAAAAAGAGGTGACAGATTGGATGGTTAGGATCATCTGACCAGGTCAATTTTAACCAAAGAAATCTCCTAGGTTGGATGACCAAGTTGTGGCCCTCAAGCTCCTCCATGTGCAAATATCCTCCAAAGAGGGCTGACCCATATGAGTTCCACATACATGAATGAACTTCAAGTTTTCTCAAGGAAGAAAAATAAAGCAACTATTTTGACATCTGGACAAGGATCATATTTTATCAGCCAATGGTGAAACTATGAGATTTAGAACATTGAGAAGTGCAAAATCTTCGAGCTATATTAACCAAACCAGACGAGAAGATAAAGATGAGCATTTCTTAAAGTACTGAAAGGAGAGTGGAGAAAATATATTCAGAACAGGCTTCCTAGAAATTTCGGTGGAAAAAAAGTAATATACGATCTTAAATTTCCATAATCTTTTATGGGTGAAAAAACAAGCAAAGCGTACTACAATGTTGGAAGGGAATTTTAATGGCTTATAGAACATAAACCAAGTATTGAGTATGAACTATCAAAAGAAAAAACTAAAAGCCCATAACATGAACTATCAAAAGAAAAAAGAAAGTAAAACATAAAATGAAGCTATACATACCATTTTTCCGGCAAACATCTTCTTCAGTTCCACTTTTGCCAGAGTTGAATACTCAGCATCTTCGCCAGCCTTGTGACATTCACAGCATAAAAAATAAGTGGAACCAGAGACCAAAATTTATTTCTAATATTGACTTATTAATCCAGAGAAACATATTTCAACACTTAATTTATGACAAGAGTCTAACAACATTGAGTCTATTTTGTTTGACCAACTAATTTTTGACAAGAGTGTACCAAATAAATGGATGGATGCATGAGATAGAGCATCCTTTACCTCATATAAATGTGCCAATCGAAGGAGAACATTGCCATCTTCCAGCTCCTGCAAAACCGAAGTCATTAATACAGTTCTTAGGACAACAAAAAGCATTCAACACCCGACACTCAATTCAAAGCAAAATTACCTGAAGAGTGATCAGTGCAACATTAGGAGGTAAACTGTAATTAGGATCCATGGTGGTTCCCTTTGTCAAATGAGAAGCTTTCCAATTCTCCCTTTTCTGTAAGATCAATTGTTTCATCAGCTGATTAATAAGAGCTAAGAAAGCTAATTCATTATTAAGTACATTTATAAGCTATACCTCATGTGTGAAAGCTAAAAGAAGCGGGGAATAAACTTCTTGACCACTTGTCCGGCGCCAGCGTGCCCCAGTACCTAACTGGTTAATGCTCATATAATAGTTTCCTCGAATCTGAACAACATAGATTGGGGGGAAGTGAAAACAGAGACTCAGAAGAAGCTTTTTGAATCTCAAAGAAATTTTTACTTATCATTTCACTCAGTATAATCACTGGCAAGACACTAGAAATTGGCAATTGCAATTCCAAATCCAGATCTTTTTTTTTGATAAGTAAGAAGTAAATTAAACAAAGGGGAAACCCCACAAAATACAAGCGGAACAAGCCCCACATTTACAACAAACATCGGGGATCTATACAGCTCAACGAGAAGAGGAGCCTCCTACCAACTCCTCCCATCTAAACACAAAATAGTCGAAAAAACACCCTTTGAACTCAGACTTAGAGGAAGACCAGAACTATAAAAGGCTTTAACTCTCAACACCACCATAGTAACGTCCTCTTCTAACCCTCCAAAGATGAGAGAATTCCTCTCCTTCCAAACCACCCACATAATAGCAAATGGGAGGATCCACCATAGAAACCTTCCTCTCCACTTAAGGACATCCAGCGAGCTTCCTTGGACAAACCTCATCACGTGTTCAGGGACATCATAAGCAATGCTAAAAGAGAGAAGAACACTTGCCACACTTCGAAAGTGAATGGAAAATGAATAAGCAAAATGCACTTGTTTGACATCATCATACCCCGACTAATCAAGTGATCCATTGTCAAGATCTTATCTAGCGCTGCTGTTCACCCAAAGAAGCTCACTTTGGACGGGATAGGTGTTGTCTGGGACTTATTTGTAATATTTTATATTCTGCAGGGGCTTAGTTGTAATTATCACAAAAGCTAATATTATAAAATACGATGAAATCGATTAGAGAATTTACACACGCTAACGATTTCACCCCTTCTCTCATCTTTGTCTCTTCTTCTCTTCTCATCTCCTCTCTTTCTGCATCTATTATCTGACCTTCTCTCTCTTCTTTCACTTCTGGTTACTATCTAATGTTACAACATGGTATCAGAGCATGGTTGTGTGACCATGGCTCAATCCTCGAGAAAATAAAAACTCCAGGAATTGTGGAAAGATAGTTAGGGGGTATCCAAAGGTGGAGATCATCTCCCATGGCTCAACTAAGCTTTTTGGTTTAACTAGCTTTTCCTGCATGCTCTATTTTTTCCACATCTGTCCTGTTTTTCCTATTATTAGTTAACTTCCTGAGGCATACAACTCATCTCATAGGGGCCCAATCGACTTTTTCCATGTAAAACCATGTTGTCATGTTTATACATGAGCACTCACAATCCGAAGTAGTGATAATGGCTCATTTACTAAACAATGGATCCACATGAATTTAGGAACAACCTTATCCTACAAATATCTAAAGCACGCATGCATGACACATGCACAAAACTAGTTTGCAGCAAGTTAATATTATTCATTGTGAAAAAACAATTATTCATTGTAAATTGACGAGTATAACAAACATATTGATGTAAGAACAACTCTGGAACAGGAGAACATGTAATACAAGATATTCTTCTAACACATCGTTTTTTTGCCATTCACCAGCTAGACATATACAGATTCCTAGCATGTTTACAACACTAACCAATATTATAGCAGAGATTGTTTATGACACTAACCCATATATAGCAGAGATAAAGTAAAACCATTGGGTTTATAAACATGCACTGCTTACATTCACTATGCATTCCAAGACTTGAACTGCACAACTTCTTTTTTTTAACCATATAACCATCTATATAAAAATATTCGGGAATGGGTTGCTGGAAAATATTAATGCATGAGTGCGACTTGCATAGAAAAATTATCAATGAAGTAGTGAACAGCCAAGGCCCGCAAAATGCAGTAGGGAGGAAAAAAAAACCATTGAAAGAATTTTATTTTAATCTTTTCTACATTAATTATGTGCTTGTTTTAATTTAGTATGGATTATCTATTTCACAAGTATAATGTCCACCACCCCCTTCTCCATGATTAATTCTGGTAAGCAGGGAAAGTATGATTATGTAAATTTTTCTACAATTCCACAACCAAATGATCTCTTAACAATTAACATTAACATATAAATCTCTCAGGATTTGCAACAGCATAGAGAACATTCATATAGTCAAAGCATACTATATAACATTTTGGCTTCACGTAATATGAGACTGCTAGGATTAAAAGGCTCCAGAGCATAATAAATTTTAGTATAACATTAACATACCGTAAGTCCTTCACAAGTATCTTCTACACACACGGTCTCATCAAGGGCTTCGCCCACACCTCTAGAGTCATCGAAGATTGTTCGCCTTGAATAGAACAGAAGGTAATCAGTTCAAAATATCTAAAACATACAAGGAACCATGATAAAGAAGAAATCATGGTAACTATGAGAAATGAATGCTCAACGATAGAATAACATGGATATATAACCTATGAAGCATCAGCTCTAATTCTCCATCTTCAATGCTAGCACCTCCAGTGGAACGATCAACCAAGACTGAAAACTCTGATTTCTTATCCGCTATAAATATTCCAAGGTTAAGCTGAAAATTTACAACAGATAAACTTTGTAAGGGTATTTATAGAATGTTGTTAAATCTTTTTGTTAAAGGAAATAGAAAAGGTAAGATGCTTTTGAAGCAGTGTTATTAAGTTTCTTTTAATATGTGAGCAAACCAATGTTGATTTGAGGGATTCTCTACCATTGGCTCTTGGTGCAGCATAAAGAATATTTATACATGATTAAAGCAAAAAACACTTGACAATCCATTGTAGACTTATTTTCTTAAATGCCATTTTTTTTTGTGATAAGTACCCCACTATACAAAAGAAGTTAGAAGGGCATACCCTTACTAGCTACACAAAATATACACCACCCAAAAAATCTATCCGAGGTCACTCATAATTTCCTTCCAACAGAAAACAAAATCTTCAAACGTAATACCTCTAAACTTGACAAGGATAGAGGTCCATTAGAACAGCAAAGCTTTGACTTTCAAAATTAAGCCATGTAAATCCAGAGTATCTTCAAAGATACGCCGATTCCTATCCTTCCAAATTTCCCAGCTGATAGCAAAATAGAGTAATCTCCAGAGAATCTGACCCTGGGCCTCAAAAGCCTCTAAAACCAGCTAGCAAAGAGCTCAAAAACGCTACTAGGAACAATCCAACAAATCCTGAACAGCGAAAAGAACTCCTTCCAAACCTTAAAAGAGAAAGGGCAGTGAATTCAAAAGATGATCCACAGCTTCACCATTGGATCTACAAAGAAAGCACGTATTCGGCAAACTTGCCCTCTGCTGATTAAGTGATCCACCGAAAGGATTTTATTATGCATAGCCGTCCAAGTGAAGAAAACAACTTTAGATGGAACATTCCAAATCCACACTCTACACGCAAGGAAAGAAGAACTGAAGAAGATGGGGAACCCATAAGAGCCGAGTAGAATGAACGAACATAAAATCGCCCTTTAGAGTTCCATATCCAAATTCTTCTATCTTCCTCATCTGAGATCTCTGGAGCTGACCCTACTCTAAGAATAACCACTGGTAGATCATCGATTTCCCATTCATTGGTGTCCTTTCTCAACCCCAGATTCCATGCATCACGCCCTTAAGATGGAACAAGAGAGAGAGGAGAGTAGAGATTAACATCAACAAAATTATATATGGATGTACTTGCCTTGTTTAAGGAGTCATTGAGGGATGAGGGAACCTCGATAAGCAAAGGCTGTGAAGCGAATTCTGAACAGAAACTAGAATACATGGGATTCCCTACCCAATCAACAAGATCTATACAAGAGATATACAAAAGATCAGTCACCCCATCATCTTCTAGTTCAATGCTATTAAGAACTTCAGTGGTCGAGAGATCCCCTTTAGACATATGAGAAAGCACGCCCTCACGATCAACCTCAGAATCACGCTCCATGGACAAGCTGCGAAGTAAAACCAAGGTTGATATTTCCCCTTCTGAACTTCGGCCTGCAACTTCAAAGAGCAGTCCCTCATATTTTTTAATTCCCGTATCTTTACGACTATGGGCCCCATCCGTAAAAAAAAGTGTTCTTATGTAACGATGCCACCTTATCAACAACTGTCCTATCCTTTAAAGTTGGATAACTAGTTGAAATACAAGATGGTGCAGCTATGTGTCTGTTGTAAGGGACATCGTGGCAATATTTATATTGTACAGGGACCTAAGTGTAATTAGTGGGTTCTCCCACTTAATTAATATAAAAGGTGAAATCATGTAGGCTTTCTCTAAGCTCTACACGATTCCCTCTTTCCCCAATCTTTCTCTTCTCTCCTTTCTCCCATCTCTAAACACTTCTAACCCTAATCTCTTAGATCTACTTGCTAGTGTTTACACTCTAAATGACAACATGGTATCAGAGCATGGTTATGAAACCATGGCTCAATCCTAGTGGTTGGAGATTGTTAAACAACCATTTACCCCAAAAGATCAACCTGTTAGGGAAAGACAAAACAACTATGTATACCAATGGGTTGTCGGGCCAACACAATACGTGTGCGGGAATACATCATCCGCTAACACTCCCCCTCACCGGGAATACACTCCGCTGGAGACTTGAACCCGCAACCTTCCAGGCCTTAAGGCTTTAGGGAAAGACGAAACAACTTATACCAACGGGTTGTTGGGCCAACACAATACGTGTGTGGGAATACATCATCTGCTAACAACATGTAGACACATGCTTCAAACTTTGCTTTAAGACAACAGATCCTGCAGCATGCTTGTACATGCAGTGAACACAAGGGGGTACACCCACCATTTGCTCAAATACAAGGTCAACTGGACAAAAATGTCAATCAGATTGGACATTTTTTGACCCTTCCGATTTTTCTGACCATCCAAAAGAACGTGATAAGTTGGATTGTCGTGACCATCCAATCATATCAAATTTCATTTTTAATAAATCTCTCATGTGGGACCCCGGACCCATTAAATGATCTCCCTGCAAGTGCAAAGTACACATGCAGTTTATAGACACATCTCTAAGAAGCAGACCTTAGATTCTTCCAAATGTTTCCTGGCAGAGAAAATACAGCAAGGTTTCACAGAAGTACTTACTCCTTGCTAAATAAGTAAAAAGACTTACCGGATAATAATTTCCTGCTACAGGTTGATTAACCGAAAGAGACCAATCTGCTCTATAATCTCGCACCTGCAAAGAATCACATAATTTGAATAAGGATAGCTAGATAACTAATAGACGCAATCTTAGTATATGTTAATTGAAAATTCATAAATAGTACATAAGTCATTCAATTCTGGTCAAAGAAGTCATTATGATAAAACCCAAGACTAAGTTGCCAAATGACAAAAATGCATGCCCAACAAAAAGAGTGCATGACAAATTATGATTGTACACTTTGTCCTCGGCACTTAATGACACGCCATGGCCCCATGGCATCCATGACCTTTCAGCCGCTTACCACTTGCATGGCTATGTACTGGACCTACTTTGGAGTCCACATGGACATGGGCTCCTGCATGCCATGAACAGTATCGTTGTTAGAAACTTATTACTTTTATGTTGTGTTTACCTAAGCAGTAGGGGTATACCAGTTAGTCTATTCCAACATTTTACCTACAATATACCTACTTAGACTTGATATTTGGTAAATATCATCCGTGTCTCTTTCAATACTATCAAACTCCAACATGTGATTTGAGTGGCAGTAGATAAATATATGGCAAGTTGGGAACAGAAGTTGATTAGCATTGTCAGTTTGACCAGGTTAACAACAATTGTAGCACTAATATGACTCAAGTCCCAACAGGACTCGCTGCCATGCAGTGATGATACAAAATCCACTAAGAGAGAGTGTAGCAGCCTTGAAAGTGCAGGCTAATCTAGCAACACATACTTTTTCAAATTAACTAAAATTTGGAAATATGAACTAGAGCTGGCTCTCGCATTTTGCTGAAAAAGAACCAAGATTTCCTTCTGCTTCTTCTTCTTCTACTTCTTTTTTAAATAAAATAAAATCAAAATTTCAAAATGGTGGACTATGGCACATGTTACTTCATAAAATATAACGCATACCAATTACCAACCCAAATGTTTTTGAAATGGAATTCAATCTTGCTGCCTGAGAAACTGAAGGGCAGATAGTTGCATCCATTAAGATGACCTTGCAAATCATGAGTTCAGCTAGCTTTCATATGAAGCTAATGTTGATCTCAAAACCAAACCCACATAATTTAACATGAAAAATTTGGAACGCTACGAATATCCAGCAGGGTTATCATAACAAATCTGCTATGCAAGTAACAAATGCTTCTAGGGCGGGTTTGTATTGTGTAGTGGTATTAACAATGTAATTTCTGCAGTTTTCTTTTGTTTATTTTTCCTCCTTTTGTATGCCCTTCTTTTAGAATTGAATGGAGGAGCAGGATTCGTGCCGTCCTCCCCATATTTGGGATAAGGCTTATGAAGATGATGATGTATGTCCTTCTTTTCATTTTCAATAAAATTTTATGGTTATTCAATAAAAGAAAGGATGCAGAAATTGGTCAGGAAGATAGAAGAATAAATTAGAGCAACTAATATAGATGCATGTTGTCATTGAGTATTTTTTGAAAACTTAACTACATATGAGACATACCCGTTTGAGAAAATCCCTCCCATTAGAATCTGTATAAAATGTCTTGTCTGTGGCCATATTCGCTGTCATTCGCGTAATGACCTCCTTTCCAACACTATCCTCTGTAGGAATTGGGCCAATCTTCATTTGGGAAAATTGTCAGAACAAATCAACTCACATATAGAGAATGGAACTTCTAATTTACTTTTAGTGCAGTGAATAGAACATTTTTGCCAGTTGTTGGATCTTGGAATCATAAATACAGTCAAGTTATATAGTGAGGAAAATTTTTCTTCAAGGAAAGGTAGATCTTCAGACTCACGGTGAATTCAACCTCAGCATGCTCTTTGTCTTTGTAAAGCCTAGTGACCTGGAAAACAGTAATAATAGATGAGTAGTCCCTTCGCAAGTATGGAAAAGCAGACGACATTGTCCAATTAGGAAAAAACTCAAAAACTATAAGTGACATAAGAGTACTATTGTCTATGTATCTCACACTTCATACTAGAAGAATTTCCTGTATATTTAGTAACAATATAATTTTCCAAAGTTTAGAGGATGTTTTTTTTATGTTTTTGTGTTCAGATGGAGGAGCTAATAGGAGGTTTCTCTCCCATTTGAGTTGTATATAGCTTTGTTTTGAGAGGATCTTCTCTGGAGGTCCTCCTAGGTTGCATTTTGTGGGGTTTTCCACCTTTGTTAATCATACTTATTACCAAGGTTTAAAAGGGGCCGATATAACGGACTGGAGGCATTACTGTTTTTTCCGTTATAACAAATTGTAACATTCAGGGGCAAAAATGAAAAATAATGGGAAAAAACGAAAAAAATAAAAATAAGTAAAATAACGGAAATAACAGGCATTTTTTTCCACAAATTTTCTCAGAAAATAACGGTCGTTATTTTCGTTATAACAGAAAGAAAAAAAAAACGGCCGTTATTTTTCAGTGTTAAAACCAAGGTTTTAAATTTCGCCGAAAAGTTCAAAATTTCGGAGTTTCGGGCTACACCGAAACCGAAATCCATAAAAATCGAAATTTTTAAAATTCCAAAATTTCGACTGAAATTTCGGATATCAGTTTGTTGAAATTTCGGTTTTTTTGTGAAATTTCGAACTTTTCATGAAATTTCGAAATTTTCATTACTAATCTCAATTTCAAAATTTCCAAAATTTCACACGAAATTTCGACATTTCGACCGAAATTTCGGTTCTGGGACTCACCGAAATGGCACGTGAAACCGAAATTTTAAACCTTGGTTAAAACAGTACAACATAACGGGGGAGGTCCAAATCCATTATAATGGCCATTATTTTCGTTAATGGCCATTATAATGGATAGACACATTATAATGGATGGCCATTATTATGCTTCAATTGAATAATTAGATAATTTACTTTTTTATTATAATAATCAGGAAAGAAAAAAATAATTTCTAGGAGCTTTAACCAAACATTAGGAAAGGATATAAGCATTACATAGAACTGCATTATGCAAGCACACGTCGAAGTTCATTTTTAAAAGAGTTGTGCAGAGCTAACAACCTTAAACCAACTCATGTTAACTCTAATTTCTATTTTTCAAATTTACTAAAATCCAATGATAGAATGAAAAGAAAATGGAAACAAAGGTGAACCACATGAGCCAATGTAGTCTCAAGAATGATATGCTATAATAGAAAATAACCCTTCCCCAAAGCACAACTAGAAAGAGCTTTTGCTGTAAAAAATCCCCATCTGTGCATGAGCAATTATACAATTGAAACGAGGAAATTTAATGAAATATAAATATGAATTGACATACCAAGGCAGAAATATGATTAGTCCACCTGATCATATTAAATGCATCATACTAGAGCCTAAAACCCGTAGTTTCTAAAATTTCCATAAGAACTATGTTTCATGCTGCCATGGTATCTGTAACACTAATTTTTCAAAAAAAAAAATCATATTTTCAAAAGATTCAATTGGATGTGTAGATGATAGGGCTCCTAAACAAAATCCCACACTACCATAAATAGTCGGGAGAAGGATTAAAATTAAGATCGAATAAAAATCTAAACAGATTAACTTGAAAATGGGAAGATAATATCTAATCGAGAAAGAGAGTGCACGTAATTATCCATGAAAATGAAGATAACATTAGACACAAGAATCATTACAAATCCCTTTTGAAAACAAGTGTCTTGATTTCATTCTTTTATATTCCAAATTCAACTGTGACATCCTTTTGAAAAGGTTGGTGAATCTCAGATTATGAACAAAAAATTCTTCTGAAATAACCCTTGCTGGATTTTTTGGGAAATAGGTGGATAAACATTGAGGAGTTGGGACTGAAATTGGGAATTTGATGAACTAAGTTTAAAAGTTGAGACAAAATCCGATTCGAAAACATGAATTATAGTCTTCTCTTCTGGGATTCAATTTTAACATCTTTTGAAAGCTCTTCATAAATTCCTATTTGTAGACAAGGCCTCTTGAAAGTAATGTTTTCTAAAATCATTGAGAGATGGACTGAAATATGAGGATTTAGTGACTTGAAAATAAAAGGTTAGTCAAAACATGATTTTAAAACATTTTCTAACAATGAAATCTTCATTTTATGATAAAGATTACATGCCCAAAGGCTCTAAAAAAATGTAGAAATCTATTGTTTTGTCTTAGAAAACACTAGAGCACAAAAAGCTCTGTACTATTACCCAAATAAAAAGTTAAAAGAGTAGAAAAATTGAAGTTAGCACTGTTTCCTAGTCCAAGAATCTTATTTTTAACTTGAACAAAATCTAATAGTAGGACAAAAACAATAACAACCTGATAGATCCACGAGTTGAACTGTTGATGGACTTCATCAACAAGTGGTCCTCGCATGATCTTCAAGGGTACCTGTAGCTAAATAGAATTACCAATTAGTACCTACTAATAGGATAAAAACCATATCTATGTAATGAAGTAGTCTCTTATGGAATTTTCAAGCAATGAAATTTCTGTAATTGATTATGCACATGAAAGTACAAAAACAAACGGCTTACCGATCTTGAAACAGGCACCGGGGGGGAACCATTAGGCCGGAATATATAGGCACCAGAAGCCTACAAGAATTATCACATGCATGACATGCCAACAAATAGTTAACCATGTCAATTTGAATAAAATAGCTCAGTTAGTCTTAACCTAAGCACAACTATTACATACTTGTGGATCCACGTCACCACCGCTTGAACCATACCACAGATAGCTTTGTTGTATCGGTATATCAACCTGATGCATTGCAACAATCACTTCAAAAATGTCCCCACTGGATTTTTAGTTCTTACCAGATTAATATAAGCATATATGAAAAATGAAATAACTTCCAGTCTATGTAACAAGGACTCCGTTTTCTAAGAATCTGCGGTGTCGGACACCATGCCATATTCACATGTCAGACACATGCTGACACACCTTTTGAAACAAAAATTAATTTAATAAAAAATCAGCTATTATTTGTATATGATTTGTGAGATTTTCATGTGTATCATCTTAATCTAAATATATTCTTTCTATATTATATACTTAACATGGACTAAAGTATTTAAAAGAGATATCTTTTAGCATAACGAGTGAACTGTACGGACGTGTCGATGTATTGGGTTTGTGGGGGACAGCGTGTCTGACAATCCGTATCCATGTTGGACACCGACACAAATGACCGTGTCCTTATTGCATTGGTTTCAGTAGATATCTACAAACAGATCAAATTACATAAAAGCAAATCTCTATTAGAGTAACACCAATAAAACTTAAAGTTCGGTTTTTCATAGACCCAAACTTCTCTCAAAAGCACAAATATTATGTTTTTTCTATAATAATGATTTGTTAATGGAATAAAATTACAAAGATCAGGAAGTGAGTTCCTTATTTTACAAGAATGATCGATGATCTATATGCACCACTTTTAGCTTGAAGGAGCTGGGGGTTGGTATCCCTAAGATACAACAAAATACTAAATTCATGCATCTGTTAAGATACAAATATGGGATATAATGTAAGTGAATATCCAAGGACCTACATGAAAAGCAAGAAAAGGTAGTGCATGGAATAAATTAATGCTGCAGACTGGTATGCCTGAAGAGAAATGTATCTCAAAATCCATATCAGTGCTGAGGAACCTTTTTTTATCAGTAATGTTTGAGAATGAGTTTGTTTCTTGTTATATGAGAAACTTGAGTGGCGCATTGTGAGAATTTATTTCTGGTTTTGAATGGATTAATTGTGTATCCTCTGTATTGTCCAACAATGGGGCTTATTTTTTGTAATTAAGCCTGATTAAATTTCCATTATACATCAGAGTTCTAGAGAAAAGAGCAGCTGCTCAGAACCGTGCTCAATCAGAAGAGGCCCAAAATATGTCTGCTTTGAACAGAAACCCCGCTTTGATGGAACTGGAAGAACCTCCAGTTCAACTTGTGAAACATGCAAATCAGACAAACAAGACAGTTCGATCCTGAATCAGAAGGTCCGACATCCATTAGAGTTGGTAATGTTTTAGGCCAAAAAAATTTTGATTTTTCATTTTCCAGCCATTTTGACCAGAAATCTCACTTGTACATTGATAGGATACTAAATAAAATAATAAATTCCTTTTCTATCCTTTCTTACCAAAAGCATCAGATGGGGGTGGGTGGACTAAATGCTTCAAAAATTAGATTAGTGTAAAGAGGATGTTCACCACATTGTCAAAATCAACCAAGATCTCAAAATGAAATCAAAATTGAAGCAGATGCAACTTTCTCTATTCCAACAGTGGATTTTTGTGCAAGATGAAGCTCCGTTTTTTACTTAAATGTCCTTCGTTCCTATTGTGACATCACGGACCAACTTATTTGACTTGCCATCTGATCCAAAAGTGAGTGTTTGTTGCTTTCAAACAGTATTAGAGCCTTGATTCAGATGCATGATCCACAACAGTAGACACAAAGTCTCCAAACTACTTCAGCCATCTTTAAAGTTCCGGTCATTATTTAGATCCCTATGCAGATCAATTCAAGTGTTTGCACATCTATCAAAGGCATCTGTGCCAACCTAGATCTAAAGACCTAAATCCAGCCTTCAATTATTTTCCAGTCCACACCTTGCTTAGAATTTATGCACAAATGCCCTTGCAAATCGCAGTTGCAGTATTCTTATACTAGGTGTCTCTCCTGCTTAAAATCTTGCTCCTGTTTCTGCTTCGAGACCTCATGATCTCCTATCACCTATATCATTGTCACGAATCTATGAAATTCACCTTTAAAGCCTCTAATTTTTTTTTGGTGTTTGTGTATAAGTATGTTGTGTAAAGAAGAAAGGGAAAACCCCAGATTACACAGCAAGAAAACAAAAGAGTTAGACAGAGGATCTCGCTAACTATACAAAATAAACAAAGGCAAAGAAAGATCGCTGGTCATGTAAGGCCTCTAGTTTTGTATTTAATAGCTTTTTATTTAATCTTCCAAAACTTTAACCTCTCCAGCTCACCCCCCTGCATTTTTTTTATTAAGTTCATAAACATACAAATTATATATGTTTTTTTTTTTATAGGTAAACATTTATTATTACTCCTAACCCTAACCCTCCTAAGGTAAGAACGGGACCGAACCTGGGTCTTAGGGAATTACCCCCCAAAGACTCGATCCCAGGTCTGTGGGTACAACCCCCACAGCCTGACCAACTCAGCTGTTGGACGCTTCACATACATATTATATATGTACACACACAGAAACAGACACTGGAGTTGTGGAGCTTATATTTCTCCCCATCAGTTGCTCAGACCGATACTGTCCTTCGAGTAAATTAGTAGATTACTTTCGACATGAACCATTATGAATACTTCATACTGCATATGTATATCCAAGAGTAGTAATTACTAATGAACGAATACAAGCATAACGCTACCAAAATTTAATTTCTATTGGGCATAAAACTAAAACCAGTTATTCAAAAATTTGCAGAAATAACACATCTTGATTCAACTATCTCATAGGCTAACTTTGAGAAAAGTGAAACAACTCACCCCTGTCTTGGTATTGACCATCCGTTTAAGTTGTCCAGATGTTGATGAAAAAGACATCTTCAAATACCCTGGTCCAACCTCAACTGTCTCATTTTGTGGAGCATCCATTACAGAGAGATACCCACTTCTGTTTTTCCCTGTATTATTTTAGTGTGTAGCATCAGAGATAAAATTGCAAAGTAGAATAAGTGAAGAAAGATGAATTTTTACTATTTATAGAGCTTCAATTTTATATAGTGTAGTTTTCCTTTCTTTTGGTACTTGAACCCACAATTTAGTTCCATCTAGTACAACTAGAAGGAACCATATGCCAAGTGACCAGGAAAAGAAAAATGTTACATCACTAGTACTTTGAGACATGCAAATGATGTGGCTGGTTCCCTTGCCAAAAGTGGTGTAAGGGATTTTTTTGCATATGGAACTCTCTTCCCTAATGTCTATAATTGTGCATTATACTTTTTTCCTTCCATAATATAATTTCATTACTTATCAATAAAAAAGGTATCTACCTTTCCCACCATCGGTAGAAATGAAGTAAGTGTTCCACCCTAGAGGTGGTGCAGATACTTGAAATAAAAGCCAATACTTTGGTACTTGTTTCGGTGAAACTCCCAGGTAGGCCTTAGTATAAAAGCTTCTTAAGTTTCTTGTAGCATTATCCACCCCCACATATTGTGCCTCAACTTTGTTGCCCTCAGAATCTTGTACAACAAGATGGGCATCATTGACCTGATAGAATGCATCCCTTTCAGAGAAGAATGAAGAGCAAATATTGCATTAAATGGAACAAACAAAAAAGAAAACACCAAAAAAAGGCTGTGTTATTTTTTAACACATGGCATTAGATTTGCAGCAACTTCAAACCATGGTTTAAGGGGGTGTTATTTTTTAAATTCTGAGCAACAGTCAAAAATTGACTACAAGCTTAAAAAATTGGCTTCCGACTTCTTAGAAAAGCTACTTCTAAACAAAACAACAATTTAAGCCCATGTTGAATCGGGTTTTAAATGAAACTTTTGTACTAATACCATGTTTACCCCTCTAATGCTTCAAGATAGATTATAAATGACCACTTCAACCCTTGTTAATGACAAAATTATCCCTCTAATCCTTTAATACAAATTATAAATGAGCACTTCGTCCTTCCATACTAGATAAGTTACTTTTTTTCCTTCCAAACAAACTTTTGATTTCAGATAAGTCAAAAGTTGACCTAGTATCTTCTACTAGAAGTAGAAGTGCTTCTGCTTCTTGTTCCCAAACGAGGCCCAAGTCTTAAACTTTAAATCAAATTTACAGTCATGAATGCTGAGTGAATTTCTAGGAACTACAATCCCAGCAACAAACAAAATCATATACTCACAGGAATCCTAATGGTATCAGTGCGACTCCATCCAAGAGGATTGTATGCCACTATAACCTGCAAAAGCAACAAGTTTAATACACATGATTAGAATTCTTTATGCAATCTCTTTACCTTGTAACAAACAAAACAACGGAAAGACTTACCAAGCTCTTCCCTTCTGGAATTTGCTCCTCAGTTGGTGGGCAATAACTTATATTGAGCAGATGACACTGTTGTTGAAAACAAAAAAACAAGAGACAACAATATGGGATTAGAACAAAATAACACGAACATTGGAAATACCATTGACAAAACAATCAGAAACGTAGAAAAAAAAGTTTGCAAGAATAAAAACCTCATCAATTGAAGTCTATCATGAACACAAAAGACTGAGGACTAGAGAGGATTTCATTCCCCAAAAAACAATGTCATCAAAAGAAAACTTAGGAGCAAAGAACTTCTAGAGGGAGCAAATATATAGCCTATTTATTTTTGCAAGTTTACAAAGAAATTATGTGATGAACTTCTGAAATTATGGATTAAAGCATTCTGTGACAAAATGCGCACTGGATAACACACATAATTCTAAAAAATGATACCAAAAAAGGTGTATCACCCCATTTTATACTGTTAACCACCATTTTACTCTAAAGCTTCAGCTGTTAGAGAGAGGCTTAACAATGTCTATCAATGGATCCCCGGCACACACACGGACCACACGTGTCCAGCGCACATGCACAACAACACCCCCCCACATGTTCGGGACACACAAGGTACAACACATGGCACCCCCCCCCCCCCCCCCCCCCCCCCCCCAGGGATCGAATCCAGGACCTCCTGCTCTAATACCTTGTTGACAACCACTTTACTCTAAAAGAATAAGCTGTTAGAGGGAGGCTTAACAATGTATATCAAAGGATCCCCGCCGCACACATGGACAACACGAGTCTAGTGCACACGCGCAACAACATATACCTAATACCTATATATACTATTGCATAAATATGTAATTTCCTTATTTTATTGTATATATATTTGTTTCAGTTAACCAAAATTTCTTTTCATTTTTCTAAGATTTAACATTTATTATATATTTCTCAACAAGAACAAACCAAGTATTAACATCTGATATGTGCAAGGGACACATTGAAATGGACAATGCATATCCTATATGTATCCCAATCCAACATTATAGTCCTTCCATTCGTGGTTGAGTACATATAACAAAGTTGATGAGGACATCAGAGCTTCTTATGCTAGAGTTTACCAAAGGAGCAGGATTGGAGCCATACCATTGTCATTATGGTTGGATGGCCACTATGTGGGCCCTAGTTCGAGTTCTCCATGACATTAGGAGCAGAAGACCCCATATGCACGACATCTTGAAGACTCCACATTGGAAAGATGCATATGGGCTTCAATCAAGAGCTGCAATAAGGACCTAGTTGTTCATTTTATGTTTCTGTGTTTTGGGTGTCTTAGTAATATTTTATTAGTTTGGGTGTCATTGTAATTTTGGTTATTGTCTTAGTGGGCTGTATTTTCAGCTGTTGGATGTTTTAAGTTATTTTTAATAGTCCAAATTAGATTTAGGTTTAGCTTTATATAAAAACTCTCATTGCTGTATTTTTTGTTAATGATGAATGAAATTGAAAAACTCAGCTTTTGAGAAATGCATGTGAAAGGATCTGGTGTGAAGCCGTTGCTTTGGGGTGATTTCAAGGTAAACTTTTTGTCCTCTTCTCTTCTTCCCCTCTTGCTTCTTTGTTCTTTCCTTAATTTTCATTTGATCAAGTTCAAACCCTAAAACCCAAGTCGTACCCTACCCCATTCCAAACCCTAGCCAAACCCTACCCCACCTATCTTAACCCTAGCCGCACCACTCCCTTGACCTCCAGACATCCTTCGGCACCCCCCTAGTCTTCCTACACCCTACGGCACCCCCTTCTCCCTACGGCCCCCCAAAACCCTATTCCACCTAATCTCCCCCGCAACACCCCTTATGCCCATGATCTCACCTGCACCCTATTCCCCCTCTTCTCCCCTATGGCCCTAGTAAACCCACCTAAACCTCTTGGGTTACACCCACAAACCCATTAATTTTAATTAACCTCTTTGAGCTTAAATTTCTCATTTAAATCCTTGATAATGGAATTGGTGAATCTACATGTTGGTTGAACCCTAGGCTAGTGGAAGTTCCAACTTCCATTGAACCCTTCGATCAATAATTAGAGATTCATAGTGCCAGATTGTGAACTTGGTCTTGAATTATTATTTTAATTATTTGCTAGATTCTCTTAATATTTGTGGTAAGTTTTATATTTATTTTATGCTTAAAATTTCTCTTCGTAATTTATTTTTGATCTCAAATCATCATAAAGGATTAGTTTTCACAGTCTTGCATCAAAAGTCTAATCCAGTAAAGGGTACATAGATATTGGATTTTTTTCAAGACCAGACTGCATATGTATGCAGTCCTATTTTCAAAAGCATTGTTTTTCTTATACAACATGTATGGAAACTGCATACTGTGTGAACAATTGACATAAAAGATGAGCAATGGCCGAGTGCCGATAGTGATATTTGTTATTATGTTACACTTGTGTCAAAGCACTACATGTTTATAAATGTCCATATGCATGTATGCATGATATGATTATGCAGGAATTCGACTATATGTCAGGGTGAGATACATGCAGAAATGCCAGGATCCTCTAGACAACTTTTTCTATAGGTTCTCAGGAATAATTTACCTCCATGACTAGTCTAGAAGAACCTCCACTTGGTTCATCCGAATTCAGTAAAAAATACAGCATGTTGAATGTTGTCATATATTATGCACAAATCCGACTATATGGCAAGGTGAGAATCGTGAGATGCATACAGGAATGCCAGAATCCTCTAGACAACTATTTCTATAGGTTTTTGACAGTTTTTTCTCAACTAAAATTTTCCTCCACAACTAGTCCAGAAGAACCTCACCTCGGTTCGTCCAGATTCAGTCAAAAATACAAACTCATGAACCGACTTACAAACTAAGGGCCAAGGTAGTTAAAGGCACTAGGACCTCTGGCGCCTGAGGCGCAAAGCGAGGCATGCGCCTGATTGAAGCGAGGCACAATATTAAAAAATATAAAAAATTAAGAAAAATAACATCCTAAAATAACAAAATAGGTAATCATTAGGCCAAAACATAAAAGATAGCAAATGTCGAAAATCTCAACTCAAAAGCAATTCTATTTAACATTGTCATTATCTAAATATAAAACAAGTAATCAAAAAGCCATAAAACATAAAAAAAGAAAATGTTCAAAATCTCAAATAGCCCACAATTAATTCTAGTTAACATCGCCATCATCGAAAACTATCATTAGCTTCATCCCCATCATCATCGGATATGTTAGCCTCCTCAATATATTCTTTTTCTTCTATCTCTTCCGAATTGGCCTCTTCCTCTTTCGGCTCCCTTATTGAAGCCCTTGCCTTTACTCTTGACCTTGATTGTAATCTAGTATTTGATGTTGATTCACCAACTCCAACAACTCTCGCAACAACACTCCATGTCAATCTATCATCCTCAAACACCAATTCACTACCTTCTGTGTCCATTTCCCTAAGTAGCCATTCATTGCTTTTATCAACGTCTTTCAATGAGATAGCCGCGCCTTGAGCATAAGGCGCACGCCTTACTAAACGCACCTTGCCTTGACTCTTCTAAGGCGCTTTAGGTGTGCCTTGTGCTTGAGGCGCACGCCTTGACTACAGAACTAAGGGGTGTTAGTTCTACACCCCTTTGGGTGAACTTAACAACTATGATATGACCACAAGCACTAATGGGTGGTCGATGGTCCATCAACTACTCCATTTGACAATAAATTTCTCTGAACGATAGATGTAAAACAATTGACAATAAACTAGATCCTAAATATTTGGTGCTAAAAGCAAGTTTGGACAATCTCAACATATGATAACATTTTCCAGTTTTCCTCTACATGTATATTTGAAGACCAATAGAGGATTCGTCATCTTTCCGATGGGGAGCACTTCTTTTATCATTGCTAACTCTTAGGATTCATATTACTAATAAGAGTTTGCAACCAAGATCAGGAACATGTATAGCATATCTATTGGGTTACACAGCTACATGCAATTCAAGGACCATAACCACAGCCAAGTAATAGTAGTTGCAATAATTCCTTATGCATCTAAGTATTAGGATAGAGTAAACTTGATGACATATGAAAGAATTATACCTGGCCAAATTTCATTACAGGAGCTGTGCACTGTTTGCCTGAACTTGAACTAGTTACGCATGACAGGGCTAAGTTCACAACAGCTTCAGCCTATGAAAAGTAATTGTAATTGAAAGAACACAATAAGTTAGTATACAAGAAGTATAAAAATGCAAAAGGCAAAACAAGAAATCAAGGAATTTCAGGAAGTGAACAAGAGTTAGTTATCGACCTCAGAAGCCCCGAGAGCAAGGCGTTTTGCATAGTCATTTGTCGTATGTTGTTTTGCAGTGCCAGTGACAGCATCATGATGCTGTACAATTCCTAAAGCATCTCCTAAACTAAAGGTGTGGGGACCAGGGGATCTCCTTCCATTCAGAAACTCAAGTTGCCGTGCCGCCTATTTTTGACATTACAGATTTCTTTAGGTATATTTGTTGGTATAACTCATGTTATACCTGATGACAAAAACATAGATGAGAAATACTCATATCAGGTCAGAACTGGAAGAAACCATCCTCTATGCACATGTCACACATCCAGTGGTTAGGATCTGCCATTTGATGTCTGAGGTCTTGTGGGTCAAAAGTTGACCCCGTCTGATGAACACAAACTTCTGATCCATGGTCTTTCTTCTGGACCGTTGGCCATATTTTTTCTGACCATTCAAAAGAACAAAAATTGAATTGTTAGGATCATCTTGGGCCAGAAGATCTCCTAGGCAGGAACCATCAAATGGTGGGTATCATCCATGTGTACATGTGTACAATGCATGCAGGGGAGGACAGCTTATTCCCTGGTCTCCAATCCTGAATTGAGATATTCCTCAACAAAGATTCATACAGAAATGCAAGTAGGATGCCATACCAAATAATATCCACTCAGCATACGTGTATATTGCTTGAGTGCTGGGCGACTTGTAAAAAAACCAGTCCAATAAGCATTTGCTCTGTCTGCATACCTGTATGAATATTATAAATTAGGCGAAGAAAACTATCTGTGACAATTACATCAAAAGAACAGTTAATGCTCACGGAAAATAGTCATCAGTTTTCAGTGGCCACGATTCATTTGCTGCATTTTTTGCATCAGTGTAGATCGATGGAGTAGAATACAATGCATTCACTCGACCATCCTGCAGAATTAAACTCAGTTAAGATGCATATTTAAGTTGATCCAATTATTTGGATCTGATCTAACAACTAAATTTCAAAACCTTCTTATATTTCAGGTTTCAAAGTCCAGTAGCCATTTCGAGCTAATACTAAAAAGATAACTTGATATTGTGACCTACCATAAATAAAGAGAAATGCAGCACCAAGCAGTATCAATCTAGTAGCATGATAAAACAGCAATGTAATAACTATATCATCTAACAACAAATCAGTAGCCTAGGAAATTACAAAAAACAACTCCAAACAGCTGAAAGTTCACAGATGACTCAAAGGGACGTGGAAAAAAATAAAGCAAACGTAACTTTCAGAAGAAGAGTCATTCTCTCACTTAGAATCCCCTTTCCAAGTCAGTATGGAAGGCCAATTATGCATGGTGCCCTTCAAAGCTACAAAGCTACAAAGCTACTCATTCCCATAACTGGGATAGACTGGTTGCATGTAAGCTTGGAGGAATGCACTAAACTCCTCAAAACTGTGACCAGTGGAGCTCTTTCCTAAGTGAAGCTGCATTAGAAGATGTACCTTACCAGCTTCATCTGAGTTTTAAAGGAAACTTTTGGTTCAAAATCTCTTGAACTTTGTTGCAAGATGACATTAGTTGTATGAAGCGGGAGCGGAAGTGGGCAGGACTTGGGTGCAGGAGCAAGGAAGCGGTTGGTGCAAACAAGTTTTAATTGAATTTTTTTTAGGAAGCGGAAGCAGGAGCAAGATTACGGAGCAGGAGGAGCGGGAGCAGCACCTAGGATAGAAGCTTCCTGCAACTTAGATGAAGGCTCTCTATCCTCCTCTATACGTTCTGACATCAGAAATCTTACGATAAGCTTTTCTTGGAAGCTCACAAAAGGTAGCATTTAGGATTCTTGCACCGATCAATTATACAGACTTTCACCTGCAATACACATGTCCTGTTGGACAGAAAATGAAGAAAAATTTAGGAAACCATAGAGGACCAATGTTTGAGGCAGACTACTTGGTTAGGGACCTACCACAGAAGATAAATGTTAAATAGTAAATCCTCTCAAGGTCCTGCATTTTAAATCTATTGCAGCTTATCATGAAGGTTGTCAATTGTCCCCCAAATCCTCAAAACAGTGCCCTTGCAACTGATTATCAGTATCACCACTCTTGTATTGTTCCGTATGTAGGAGGCTCAGCCATGGATGAAACTAGAAATGCCAACAGACAGGTCCCGTACGCATATGAGGAAGAGATTTTGTAATACGGCTGCCCACTTGCCATGTATTTCGACAAACCAAATCAAGCCAAGATGATGTTTGGGAAACCTAAACTTCCAGTTGCATCTAAAAAAAAGAAAAAAAGACAGCTGAAACAGAACAATCCATGCCAAACCAAAGTGCACTTTCCACTGAGCCATTTCCATTACCACTAAGGCACATTCATATTGTTTTGGTATCAAATCCTCAACGAGATAATGATCCCTTAACCTCTTTTTGTATGTTCCTTCACTTTTTAGGCCGACCTCCATGGATCTTGAGAGCTTCAGAGGGTGTCCACTTCTCTTAGAAATTTGTGTCCTGAAACAAGGTATTTTACCATTTCTTACTATGTGCTCCCTCTTGTCAATGGACTTGATGATCAATGAATCCATTTTTTCTTTCTCAAATTTGGGGGTTTGTGTCTTCCAACTTGGGTAGATGTGCTGAATACTCACACAATGTGTTTGGTATCGTTGAGAGTGGCACACTCTTTCTGAGGTGAGTGGGATATTGGTACCTTTCGGCGTGGCACACTCTCTCCAGTTACCTGAAGCATAATAGTTCCTATTGTAATTTGTGAAGTTGCGATAGGATATTTTTCAAATAAAAAACGGATACTCAAGTTGATCGCAAGTACTCTCCAGTTTCAAATAAAGAAATGTTAAAGTTTAAAAATATGGGATGAGATTGAAAACTTAAAATGATACTTAAATCCTTTGCATGGGCTGTACCCTGTTAACATAATGGATTAACTTGTCCATTTGCTTGAACCAAGACTCGGCGTACTGGTACTGGAAATCATCACCCATTGTCCACATGATATGATTTGCACGTGTCACATTTGCCTGTTAATCAGGAGTCAACCAGATTATTAGGAAAAGAATCCAAAAAACTTTATGTTCACCTAGATATAGGTAGACTGCTACACTATACTCTCATTAAGAGCCATTAGAAAGCATACACAAATATCAACAAAACAAAAAATAAAAATAGAATGTCTCATACACATAAGGTTTAAAAAGTTAAGGCTTACTTGAGTCATAGCAGCATCGATGAAATCATTCACACGTTGTCCAACATTGTAGTCATATAAAAGAGGATTATCCTGCAATTCTAACATGTAACTGATGAGGTGATACAGTAGATGAAAAAATAAAAACCGAGTATGAGACAGCATGCTCTTGTTCAAAGTTGGTACCTGGACAGGTGGAGAGTCATCATTAACTTCAAAATGAAAATTAGTTGGAGGACCGTAATGAATGGGAAACGCATTGGTGAAAATCTGCAAGGGTCCACACTTTTCAGCAACATAAAGCATTAAAAAGAAAGAATCTGAAAACGGAACAAAGTTGAAGTTCCTAACCTGAGAAGAGGAACCAAAAGTCTTGGACCCACGCCATATAACTTCAAGAGATTTATCATCCATTCGTTTTGCTCTGTCCTGGTAATCAATTCTCGCAAAATGTAGAGAATCGAAACCAAGCTACAGGGACAATGTAGCCAAACAAACCATTGGCATCACTTAGAAAACAAGAAATAATACAACAAAAGATGACCTTTTCAACATTCAAACTAGGTATTTATTTTTTTAAAACAATGACAATGACATACAGTTGACCGTTAATATAGAGAAACAGAGAATGTGTCAATTGTTCAAAAATAATCACAACACTTATCTGCCACAGCAATGCAGACACTTGAATGGCTTCATCCAATTAAACAAGTGAAATTTAATCATAAGCAAGATTCTGTTTGTATTACAAAACTGTGTAGTCATGATTAACCTGGCGCTATTCTGATTCCTCAATTTTATATACTACAAACATATGAATTTATTTCATCCTCATTCTTCCAAAGATATTGTATAGCCATTTTAAGGAAAACTTTTACTCTACAATGGCAACGTGAAACACCATGTGAAGTTGCACACCGTTTGTAACTCAGTTGAGGAGAACACAACTCTTGGTTGTATTTATAGACAAAAGAAATGTACAAAAAGGAAACACTTCATCCTAGAGAATAGGAAATACTCTCTACAAGGAATGAAAATACAAAGAGAATAAAATACAGCTTCGGAATCCCACAAGGATGGTAAGATCAAATCGTGCCCAAGATAGTAACTTGTGCCCGAGATAGTAATGTTGACATGGAGCAAATCGTGGTCAAGATTGTAAGAGCAAATCATGCCCAAGATTGTAGCCCGTGCCCAAGATAGTAACGTCAACAGGCAACTCATTTTGTTACCAATATCAGGTTTTACCCAAAACACATCAATGGATATTGTTTAGTTGCTCAATGAAGCTTCGCATATTGAATGACCAAAAAGAGAAAAGTTCAAGGAAATGCCATTTCTTTCACAACATATAAGATCGATATGAAATTGTATTACCTCAGCCCCAAATAGGTAAGCTTGCACAGCAGAGTGTCCAAAAGGATCAATCTGCCATCCAGCACGAGGAATTTTGTTGAATTGCTGCTTTATAATGCGATGACCAAGAGTTGTTTGGTCAATCATATCAATGTAATGGCATGTTGCTTCATCATGCATACACCAGCCACCATTTCTGAGCCAAAAAATGCAAATAACTATTACTATATGAAGATGGGAACGTAAATGCATTTCTGACATGGAAACACAGTTCGAGTTGCTTATAAGATGCATACATGAACTCCAACTGGCCTGAATCTACTAATTTTCTCACTTCTTCTTGTGTTTCCACATTTTGCTCTGCCCACCATCTTTGGAAAAAAGCCTAAACCAAACTAAAATTTGTTAGCAAATGGGAACCAATTTTGCTCCACAAAAATTAACATATAGTATACAGATAGCTACTGTAGGAATTTAAGGCTTAAGCTCATTATTTATAGCAGTCGTATCTATATACATTGTCACACACAGATACACAAAATCCCCATTATAAGTTTTGAAACTTTCTACATGCCTAGTTTAATATAATGATTAAATAAGTTTCTGTATGTAAACCATCGTAATTAAGAAATCCCACAAGATTCTCATTCGGGTTCAGTTTGTTATTTTTCTTTTTTTGGACCAGCAAAATTTCTTTATAATTTCTTCTGTTTACATCCAACAAGAATTATTATTTCCAAGTTCCAGTACTGTTTTTTATACATTCGTCTAGTGATACAGTTTATTACATTTTTTTATACGGTTAATGCAACCAAAACTCCAACCCCCTAGCTCCCTTACACCCATATCCTTGTAACATACAATAACGCCAAATTTCTATGTTCAAGCGCCAGAAATAATTAGATTTATATGGAATGCTCTGTCATAAATATCAACAAAACTTTCGAAAATCCAATGATATTTTTTGAGACTTTAAATATAATAAGAAATAAATAATATCTTAGATTTCCCGTGAGAAATGGTATACCATGTAAGAAATCAAATTTTATTTTCTTGCAAAAAAAAAAAAGAATTTTCTTACTTTAATAGTAAGAAATCAAATTTTATTATTTTTGATGACTAAAAAAAGATATTTCCAAGTTCCAAAAAAATACGTAAGTTTTCCAATTTTATAACACATTTCCTTTCTTCAATATTCTAATGCATTCCCAATAAACATTGAGAAAAAATTGTCCCCAACAACTTTTCTTTCCAAGAAAAACCTAGTAATAATATCTGTATTGATGAGGAGCATGTTGTTCACATGTTCAGACAAAACAAATCAATTTTTTTCATAATTCAAGTTTACAATGTGTTAATCATGCTACCCAATCACCCTTACAAGCCATAAGGCCCATAACCTTATAATTAATGATAGAGTAGGAGTAACGATTGTGTTCTTCTTTTTTTTCTTTTTTCGACAAGTAAATCGAGAAGCATTCATTAAGAGTACATAGTTTACACTTCAGCCAACCAAATCGAATTCTTTCATTGTTTGAATTTAACATGCAGTAATCAACATTAATGATGGAAAAAAATGAACATGAATAAAAAACCAGTAATACATTCCATTTTACCTGTTCGGCAAAAACAAACTTTCTATTAGGATCCCGAAGCAATGATTCAACCACCGAGTCTAGCACATTTCTAACACACGCACCCTAAACGAAACCACAAACAAGATTACAAAACAAACTCAAAATGCAACTCCTCCTCCAAAAACCAAAACCCATCAACGATCCAAAATCAATGGCAATGAACACTGATTGACTAATTATAACCTGGATACTGTTATTCGAACCAACGTAGTACTGATCGATCGTCTTCAACCATCCAACATCATCATGCGAATGCGGAACCAAGTGAACGTTCAACTTCCCTTTGACAGTGCCAGCTCCAGTGTTATACCTGATATTACCGCCATTAACGGCCCCCGAAGCACAAAGAACGGCGAAAATGCAGAGAAAAACCGATGCCGACGCTTCGGTGGCCAATCTCCCCATTCTCCAAACGTAATTCCCCTAACCTACATCTTTGAAACTTCGACTGAATTTATAGTCCCAACAGCTTTCGTCAAACCAACTAAAAAAATCAAGAAACAGTAATGACGTTTGACGAAGTTGACGAAGATGGTGAATACAGACAAAGGAGCCTCGGTTTCTCATTTGGCGTGTCCCAGCCGGCCTAGGGTTAGGATTAGGTTGACTGTTGGGTTGGGATTAAAGTTAGGGTTTTTACTGGATCGAAAGGACAATATTTGATGGTTTTACTGAGAATCGCCATTAAAATGAGTCGAACAATCTTCAAGAAGGGACTTCAACGGAGACCTGTAAGGAGCAGACGCATTTACATTGTCGCGGACCCACACCCTTTTTTTTTTTATATCTTCTGGAGTTGGTTTCCAGCTTATAGAGAGAAGAAGGTTTATCCCTGATTCTCTGCAACTTGACGAAACTTTCGCGGTTTTTCTTCTCGTAAAGACAAGAAGAGCAACGACGGATAGTGTGAGGACTTGTATCACAATACAAACAGCAATCTTCGGCCTTTAAAGATTTGTGGCGTAGCGGGAGTAGAGTAGACCGACCACAATATAAGCCACGTGGCATTTTTTTAGAGATTTCTGACCGTATGGATGTTTGGTTCAACCCTAGAAGGACATATAGACCAAAAATTAGCTTGATTAGTGGTTTCTAAGCGTTGGATTGGAGACGTTTTCATGGGTTGATTTTTAACCGTGCATTATTGACCATTATTTGGGGTACAAAGATCCAAAGGTTTGAAATCAGTAGTCAGGCTGTCCCGATTTTTTACTTGCGAATCCACGGATTAGACAAAAATCCATACGGTCAGCGTCCTCTAATAGAGTTCCACGTCGCTCATATTGTGGTCGGTCGGCAACTTTGCTGACTGGCTCTCGCGTAACAAATACGCTTTTCAGTTGCTTATGTACAACACTTCCATACGCTTGTTTGTTGCTTATCTCAATTGTCCAAGACGTTACTCGGTATGTGGGATCCACAGCTTTGGGTGGCCGAAGGCAGTTTAGTTTAGTTGTCAAGAAACTGAGTTCCTTACAGATACAGGGATGCACCACTGGATGCGTGCCATTTGTCCCACTTAGGGGTGTGTAAACCAGAAGATTTACCTCATTTGAGTATCTTAACCATCTACTATGTCACATTTTTAGATTGTTAGATATAACAACATTCCAAAAGTCCATAGATCATCAAATGGGTATAGTGTGTCCCTCTTGAAAGATACCCTCCTTTTATTCACGGTAGTAGACCGTATTTATGGTTTATAAGATGGGAACGTCCCTCTGCCCACGCGTACATTGTAGGACATCAAGCTGGACAGATGATCCAACAAGTAAACGTTTTTTTGGCTGCATTTTCCGTGTTCTTTTTTTTTTAGGTCATGTCACGTAACCTACAAAAAAAAAAATCTGATGTTTGGCAATGACAATTAAAAACTCAAATTTTTCGAGAAAAAAATAATTACAGCTCAGTGATGCGACTGTTGAAGAGTGAGGTGAAGCTCTGTCTCTCTCTATATATATAGGGCTAGGATAGAATGACTAATAGAATTCTTACTAATGGGCATGAGGCCCACGTGCATATGAGTTAAGAGCTGATTTTTGGGGACCATGGAGATCATCCTCGCCAAAAATCAGTTATTTTTAAAACTTATAACCCTATCAAATACGGAACTAAAATTTACGGTGAAAATGGATGGTCCAAAATTTTTCATTTTGCAATCCATTTTTCACAAAGCTGCAAATGTTGGAATGGGCTGATTTTTGGGGTGGATGATCTCCATGGTGAGGAGATCATCCTTACCAAAAATCAGCTCTTAACTCATTTGCACATGGGCCCAACATCCATTAGTCATTTTATCCCACCCCATCAAATGTGGTTTTCAAGTTAACGATAAAAATAGATGGTCCATAATCCTTGAACTTGTAAACCGATCTACGAACATCGGATTGATTTGAATTTTTGTGAAGATGATCTCCTCATTATAGAGACCATCTTCGCCAAAAATCACCCCATTCCAAGACTTCTAATTTATACATTGCCCGTGCCAATTTTTGTTGTCAAAAATGTTGTATGAAATTGTTGTCCCCCGATCCTGACCCATATAAGATGGTCTCTATAATGAGGAGATCATCTTCACAAAAATTCAAATCAATCCGATGTTCGTAGATCAGTTTACAAGTTGAAGAATTATGGACCGTCTATTTTTATCATTAACTTGAAAACCACATTTGATGGGGTTAGAAATTTCAGAATGTGCTGATTTTTTGTAGGGGTAATCTATATGATGAGGAGGTTATCCTCAATAAAAATCAGCTATTGATTCACCTTCCACGTGGGTACGCCAAAATTGTTGTCAAAAATGTTGTATGAAATTGTTGTCCCCCGATCCTGACCCTATATATATATATCTATCTCTGAGGAGAGAGGGAACGATTTTTCTTCTAGGAATGTGCCAATAAGATATTATGCCGTGTCTTGTAGCCACACATTCTTGTACAACATCGAAAGAGAGGGATAAACACGAATGATGTTACCTAATTGGAAAGAGATAGGGGTGTCAACGGGTCGGTTCCTAAGGTACCTAGAATTGGAACTATTATTGCTCATTCTTATTGATTTCAATTCTTAATGGTTCCGGTTCTCAAAATGATGGATCCGGAACCAGAACACGACACATTTATTTGGTTCCGATCAGTTTCGATTCCGATTCCGAGTATATTGGTGCAAATCTTGATAATATTACAATTATAAAACTATAGGTATATATCGGTTTTGGTTCTTATCGGTTCTGGGTCCAAATCTAACTACCCAGAACCGGAACCATTATTTTCAATTCCGATTCATTTTAAATCGAATCCAAAAAAATATGGAACCAGAATTGGTGTTTTCAGTTCCAGTTCCTATTCGATTTCAGTTAAACGGGTAAAATTGACACCCCTAAAAAGAGATGGCGAGGAAAGAGTTGTCATGGTCAATGTATTAAACCCGACCCAGTTCGGCCGATCGAATCAGTGACCCAATGACCCACCGTTGATCCCGACCCATTAATCTATGAAAAAACGTTCCCATTGTTGTAACCTGCTCGACCCAGCTAGTTCCCCTTGGTGGGGCGGGCAAAACAATATTCATGGGTCACATAGGTGAGAATTCATTTCCACCTGAAAATACACTTTTATATTCTCGCATCATTGAAATATGTGTTCTCGGGTGCAATCCAACAGCCATTTAAGGCATATCCCAGAAGTATTTTATCGGAAAAAATTTCCGTGCAATCAAACACGGCTTAGGGAAGAATTACCTATGAGTTTATATCAATTTTCTTAATATATATGATTACTTTGTTGCATTCGCCTCTATGTAACAGTTTTTACCTACGTCGTATCCGAGGTGTCATCGAACGAATTGTCCAAATCGACGCACATGCACATATTGCAAGTGGAAGTCGGGTTAGTGGGCCCCTACAGGACCCCTTGTTAATATCAAATGGAAGATAGGACAATATCAACCTACAATCTCTTTCATTAGTTTGACAGTTTGACTTGACAATCGATAGCCAGAGACAAATTACTTGGCCATCAAATTGCATTGTTGTCCACTTGTCGCTAATATTCATAAAAATTAATTAAAAATAGTGGATTAGATACTACACGTGTTTGGAATAATTAAACATGCCGATAAGCTCCCCCTTATAAGTAATTTCATTGTAGGGTCTACCATTGCTTTTCGTTCGCAAACAGCTGATGTGAGGTCATATCATCCAATATGTACGTATGTCTCCATGCATATGAGCATGGATGGATACATGTCTGCTCTTTATTGCTTGAACATTTTTTCTTTCTGTGCACACCATAGTTCCAAGTCTCGGGATCCGATCCTGATCCGGATGGTTGGATTCGACTGATCCAGCGTGATCCCGAGAAATTTTAAAAAAATGCAAAAATGCAGAAAAAAACATTAAAAATTTGACTCGATGCATTTCAGCCTATTTGGATGAAAAAAATCATAAAAATGGTTTGACTCGGCCAACTCGGCTGGATCAGGCGATCTGACTGATCCGGATCTTCTGATCCAGCGTGATCCGGTACACACCAGGGTATTTCATCTCGGGAGCCTCTGAGACCGATCCAGATTGCCCGATCCAGACCGGGATTGGCCGATACTTCGAACCATGGTGTACACGGGCCTGAAACAAGCTAGTTCGCCCCATTTACATTCTGAGCTTAGATCCCATTCACACAATATTTGGTTTGAAACATTATATGGATGGACCAGCATCTGAATTTCAGGCCCATTAACCAAACAAGCTAGATTCTTCAACTCCTTTGATCTTCAAGCAGGATAGGTTAGTCAACAACACTGAGTACTCTAGCATTGGATAACTTTAAATTAGATTTGCAGTTCTAATGGGCTTGTTCATTTCCTTCTCAGGCTGGGCTCGAGATCACAATTTTTTACCTCAACCTAGGCAAGTGTTTTGGGGCCCCACAATGCACCTAATCAAATCTCGACCCGGCCTAAGTCTGGTCCAGCTGCTTCCAACCCACATATTTTTCCATGTTACGTGTGGATGCATGTATGTACCGCGCTATCTTAAGCTCTACATGAAGTTTCCAACTAACTACTCAGGGTCAGGACGAGGGGACACAAATTTTGACACAAAATTTGACACCAAAAAATTGGCGAGGGCCAATATATAAATTAGAAGTTTTGGAATTGGATGATTTTTGGGGATTATGATCTCTATGGTGAGGAGATCACCCTCACAAAAATTCAAATCGTTCTGACATTCCTAGTCTGGTTTACAAGTGGAAGAATTATAGACCGTCTATTTTTTACAGTTAACTTGAAGTCCACACTGATGGGGTTAGAAAATTCAGAATGGGCAGATCTTTTGCTCCTGACACAGGCCGCTATCGTATGGATAGGTGTATGTGGAAATTAATTGTCATAGAGGTAGGTGTATGTGGAAATTAATTGACTTAGAGGTCCCCAATTGAGATAGACAGGCATATGTGTGATTCTATTGGAGACATATATATATTTTGGATAAGCTTGGAGATATTGTTGTTGATACGCTTGAATGCATGCATTGGGCGATTAGATATCTTCTGTCATTAGCGGAAACATCCCTATCGTGAGGACAGTACACTTAAATTCGACTTCAAGGTGAGTTCCCTTTTGTGTACCCCGTATTTATTTATAAGAGGAATGCTACCAAGTAACTCTTTTGACCATGAATGTTTACAACATGATTTGATGGCACATGGATGGGAGTCCGGGGATGACAATCAAGACTCACCTTTGGATGGATATACCAAGAATATTTCTTGAGTAAAATCTAGCCCGATCAGATGATCAAAATGTTCAGGTCTTGACAATACACCAACGGTGTAATTGTCAAGCACCTAGGATAAGGTGCAATACATTCATACATCTTGCAACCCTGCGAAGTGGATAATTTATATATCTATGCCAGAGCAGAAGTGAACAGCATTCTTCTCTTTCCTTCACATCGTGTTGACACTCTCTACTTTTAGAGTCACGTCGCACCAAGATTCATGTCTTCCCAAACGTTCTCCCTTTCCTAACACATCTCTCTTCCCAAACATTCTCCCTAACCCCAAATCAAACGACTTTAATAGACGGACACGAGACTCTAAAAACCTATTGGAGTCTCGTGGCCGACCGACCACACTCCGACGAGTAATTTTAGATCTAAAAACCTGTATATTTTTTTAAATGAATTTTTTATATTTTAATTCTAACCCTTATCTGTTGTAAAGTTTTTAGTGTTCTAAATAAAAATACTGTTAGTTTCATCATTGTGACGAGATTATAACCATTTTTCAAAACATTATTGAGAGTTACAAAAAAAGAATGATGTTCAGTCTAGTCAAAGCAGAGTGAACTCATCATTCTTGAGACTGAACTTATCCATCTCCGAGAGGAGCTACGGCTTCTATAATCATTAATTGGCCTTATAGAGAATGCATACAAGAGGGCTTGGACCATAAGAGACATGGCATGGCATCCTTGTGGAAAAGTAGTTTGGGTCAAGGTTCAAAGGAGGCCGTTTTAACGGTTAAACGGACTGGGGGCGTTACCGTTAAAACGGATTGAAACGGCCAGGGGCAAAAATGAAAAAAAAAACGGAATTAAATGGGAAAAAACAGAAAAAATGGCGCTGAAATTCAAATTTAAAAATAAAAATAAAATGGAATTTAACAGATTTTAATAGAAATTAAACAGAGTTTAACGGAATAAAACAGATTTAACGGCCGTTTATACGATTTTAACGGCCGTTAATTTTTTTTTTTAAAAAAAGCCATTTTTTTCGAAACCGTTAAAACGTGTTTAAATGGTTTTAACGGAAACGAGCTTGGGGCATTACTGTTTAAACGGCCATTTTTAAAACCATGGTTTGGGTAGAAAAGTGCTCGCATGAGGCAAAACCCTATGAAGTCCAAAACTTTTACAATCAATGACAAGTATATCTTTTCAGTTAATAATGACATCCAAGTATCTTACTTCCAATCTGGTTGTCCTTTGGTGCCATATAATCATCCAGGCTTGTATATTCCGGCTTTAATTTGATATTGTAAAAAGCCAATTCTCTTACCATTATGTTTTATGCAAATAAATCCACCTAAATGCTTCCTACATTTACGTTACAGACGACGACGACGACGACGGCGGCATAACAATTCTGTCATGAACAATATTTGTTTGGTATTTACTGCATAGTGACTGTAATTGCATTTCTCGATAGCCAGTTCATGTATGTGGCTATAAGAAATCAAATTTTATTACTTTCGATGTCTAAAAAAAGATATTTCCAAGTTCCAAAAAAATAGCTAAGTTTTCCAATTTTATTACACATTTCCTTTCTTCAATATTCTAATACATTCCCAATAAACATTGCGAAAAAAAAGTCTCCAACAACTTTTCTTTCCAAGAATATCCTAATAATAATATCTGTGATTGATGAGGAGCATGTTGTTCACCTGTTCAGACAAAACAAATCAATTTTATTCGGAATTCAAGTTTACAATGTGTCAATCATCAAATGAGGTAAATCTTCTGGTTTACAGCATCCAGTGGAGCATCCACGTATCTGTACGGAACTTAGTTTCTTGACAACTAAATTAACTGTAGTTACCCTTAATAATGGAGAAAAAGCAACTACAGTTAAGGGCCATGGCACGCATTCAAATGATCAAAATGTTCAGGTCCTGACAATACACCAGCGGTGTAATAGTCAAGCACCTAGTCATAAGATAAGGTGCAATACATTCATACACCCTGCAACCCCTTGCAAAGGGTGGATTGGGCAATTGTTCACTTCACCGTAACTGGGGTGTGCAGTTGGTAGTGTGCAATTGGTTTGATTCATTCTGATTATTCGGCTTTACGCCTTTACCCCATCTAAGAGGTGGCCATTTGGGGTGCGGAAGGGGAGTTTATACATGGATGGTAGGATCTATTCAATATGATAAGAACTGGACCCAGGTCTATCGTATATTTTTACATTTCTTTACAAATACAAACTATGTGAGGACATTCAGTCTTTCAAAAGGTTGTGACAGCAGATATATGATAATGCGGGAGTTTATACATGGGTGGTGGTAGGATCTATTGAATATGATAAGAACTGGACCCAGGTCTATCATATATTTTTACATTTCTATACCAATATAAACTATGTAAGGACATTCAGTCTTTCATAAGGTTGTGACAGCAGATATATGATAATGTCAGTTCTCTATTCCAAGTGTTCCATTATCCGTGTAACATGGAAACTCCATTTTTTGAGAACTTGTTGTGCCAGAAGCCATATTGTATTCACATGTTAGACACATGCTGACACTCTTATAAACAGAAGAGGGGCTGGTGTGTTCTATGTTGGACATCTACACGTGTCTATGTCATTGTCAATCCTATAGTGAAGTTGTCAAACCTATTTTGGGCATCATTTGCTTCCTCTTTCGTTCTCACAGTTCTCTTGATACTTGCATTGTATCTATTTTATCTCTATCCTTTATAAACGAGAATTCACAATTTAGCACAAAATAAAATTAGAAACTAGTATAGCTCCAGTTAAAGAAAAGTATTATAAGATCTTAAAACTAAGCATGTTCCTCTTACATAACAAATGAGTTGATTTCTGCCGTATCTGTACAATTCTTCATTAACCAAAAATTAACTTGTTTGCTAATAGCTCACCTTATTAAGGTCCAAAATGTTATTAAGAAGCCGAAGTAGAGCAGTTGAGCATTTACGAATCTGTGTAACTGTTGCATATTGCTTATTTGTCAGACAATTATCACATATAAGAATGTCCAGCAACCAAATCAGCAGCCATAGGTGTTCGCAACTCGTGACTGTAATGTAACAAAAGAAGAAATTTATTTATTATATGGAAAATAATATCATTACAATACGATAAAGTATTTAAATTATACCAAGTGCAATTCTCGATTTTTCTGAATTTTAAAGCATTTTCAAGACCAAATATCACTTATAAAAAAATAGACCAAATGTCATGTACCATTACAATGAGCCTCCTAATTTTGGGCTAATTGTAAAGACAACCAAAACTCTAAAAATAAAAATAAAAAAGCCTAGAAAAGCAAAAAAGACAAAAATTCCCTACGTAGCCGCATGCATCTTTCCAATCTGGAGTCTTCATGATGCATATGCATGTGGCGTCTTCAAAATCTTCTTCCTTGTCTTCCTTTGGTAGAACCCATGTGATGCTTTGATGTCCGCATCACTAGAGCTCACCTATATTTGGGTTTCATTCAAGTATTCAACGCATTCTGATCTTTGCTCTAAAAGAGAGGTGCTCGAAATATTGGTGAAATTGCCAACTACCCTACATAGTTTTTTTCTTGTTAAAAAAAAGAATTACCCTTTATAGCTCATTATTCAGAAAAGGATAATGGCATGTTAAAAATCTCATTTCGTCTCATTCCGATAAGGTACCAAGACTATACATAAGGGAATGGATCATCTCCAGCCAAAAACTTAATTGAAGTACTAAAATTGGTTTATTATTTTATTTTCATGGTATATTTACTTTTATAATACATAAATATTGAAAAACAAATTTGCAACCTAATTAAGCATTAAAAATGGTTGAACCTTATTGAGACATATAGTGTTTTTTCAGTTTTCTTGTTCCGTCTTGTTTCATTTTGGTTTATATGTCTCCTTCCATCAACTTATTGAGACAATGAGGCAGAACAATATTTTAAACCTTAGATATAGGTAATATGGTCAAATTCCAACTTCCAAGCATATATCTCATTGTTGTTTTAGCAATGTTCTCTATAGCTTATGTGATTACTGTTGTCAGGGACCTACTTGTAATATCTTATATTCTACAGGGGGCCCTTGTAATATTGTAAAACTTCACTTAATATATATATTGGGTGAAATCGTGTAGGCTATTCTAAGCTCTACACGATTTCTCCTCTTTCCCCTATTCTCTTCACCTCTCCTCTCTTCCATCTCTAACCCTAATCTCTTATCCTGGTTACGATCCAAGATTACAACATGGTATCAGAGCGACACTGGATAGGGAAGTAGCAAATGCCCTGTAGGATGGTGAGAGCTGCTGATAGGAAACAAAGTGAGAGATAGGGTGCTTGGTAACACAGTTCCAAACACCCTTCCGATGAGCAATAGGTACATCAATGTCTATGGGAAGGATAGTAGAGGAGCAACAGACATATCATCATGAGGATCACTGAGGACACGATTACCTGGATCGAGTTGGATTTCCTGGCAGTGAGCTTGGATGGTAGACTGTTTCTCTTTTTGACGTCGTCTGGCATATGTCTTCAGCTGCGGATCCTGTGGCACAGTGTCAGTAGGAGATAAGGACAAGGGTACAGGAGACTCATCAGGCAAATCAAGGGGTACTGGTTGAGGAATCTCCCCCTGCGGAGGTATCGGACTCTCGTCAATACTCCCAAGCTCCCCCTGAAGAGAAGTCCGATCAACTGAGAAGAAGGGAAGACTCTCAAAAAAGGTAACATCTAGAGAAACAAACCGACGACGGGTAGAGGGATGGAAACCCCGATATCCCTTCTGAGTGGACGAATAGCCAAGGAACACACATCGAACGGCTTTCGGATCTAACTTGTCCTTCCTGTGATGGGCGTGAACATAGCAAACACAACCAAAGACCTTAGGTGGAATGGAGAACACAGGACAGGAAGGAAACAGGAGTGAAAGGGGAGACTTCGACCCCAAGACACGAGAAGGCATCCGATTTATCAAATATGATGCCGTCAACACAGCGTCAGCCCAATAACCCTTGGGTACCCGAGTACCAAGAAGAAGTGCCCTAGCAACCTCCAGGACATGGCGATGCTTTCGCTCAGCGGTCCCATTCTGTTGAGGTGTATCGGCACATGAAGTCTGATGAAGAATTCCATGCTCTTCAAAGTAGGAGGCAAGGCCACTGTACATGTATTCCCCCCCATTGTCAGTGCGTAGGATTTTTAGGGTGGTGCCCAATTGATTGCACACCATTTTATGGAAGGTCTGAAAGATAGTATGCACCTCATTTTTTGATTTCATAAGGTAGATCCAAGTGTAACGACTATAGTCATCCACAAAAACCACAAAGTAGCGAAAACCAAAGATAGAAGTGGTGGGATTGGGTCCCCAAACATCAGAGTGCACAAGCTGTAAAGGAAACGTACTTTTTTTATTACTGGTCGGAAAAGACACCCGACATTGTTTTGCAAGTACACAAGTTTCACAGTTGAACTCAAAAAATGGAATAGACACAAATTGAGGTAACAGACTCTTCATGACTGAAAGCGGTAAATGACCTAGCCTGTTATGCCATCGCATTAACAGGTCTTTATTAACGCTAGAACTACTGACATTGGCACTAGACTGATGTGCAACAGAATATGAAGTCGGCTGGCTATCGAGCAGGTACAACCCACCATCCTCACGACCACTGCCAATCATCCGCCTCGTCTCCAAGTCCTGAAAAACACAGTGAGTAGGAAAAAAGGTAACACTGCAGTTTAGGCTCTTAGTAAGATGGCTAACAGAAAGCAGGTTAGTAGTGAATTTAGGAACATGAAGTACAGAGGATAAAGACAGTAGGTGTGGCAGAGATAGTGCCCTTCCCTGAGATAGAGGAGAAGGTGCCATCGGCCACGCGGACCTTGTCCTTACCTGAACAGATATTATAGGTGGAGAAAAGGGATGGCATACCAGTCATATGATCGGAGGCACCAGAGTCAATGATCCAGGAAGGACCAATGGGTGCCGTAGACACATGGTGGGCTGAATGGGATGTAGGTCTGAGCAAAGGATGATGTAGGTGGAGAAGGGCCATCAAGCTGAGTAAGTAATTGTCGAAGCCTGTCAATGTCCATGCTAGAGAAGGTGTTGGACTGCCCAGAGGAAGGGGTCACATCAGAGGAATCTTGGCTGGTGGCATGAGCGGCTGAGGTTCCATGTTTGCTACCAGAGGGCTTCTTTGAGGAGCCTTGCTTCCCCCCAGAGAACTGTGCAGGACGACCATGAAGACTCCAGCAGGTCTCCCGAGTGTGGCGACGCTTGCCACAGTGATCACATCTGAGTCGATCATGATCATCAAGATCCCCATCCTTCTTGGATGTGGGTTTGCTCAATTTCTGAGTGGCCAAGGCAGACTTCTCAGATAAAGGAACATCGGCATCTGTCTTAGAGCTCATGGCTCTCCTCCTGCTGTCCTCACTCTAGATGTAGGAGTAGACCTGTGCAATGGTCGACGGCGGTGGATCTCTGCCCAAGATGTTGGCTCGAACCTGCTCATAGCTCTGGTTCAAGCCGCCAAGAAACTCGAATATGCGTCCGCGTACAATCATCTTTCGGAACTCCGTAGCATCCTTGGTACATGCAGGGGTGTAGGTCTGGTAGTGATCTACCTCTTCCCACTTGCTGCGTAACGCAGCGTAGTATGATCCCAAAGGAAGATCGCCTTGCTTCAGATGTGCTATCTCCTGCTGAAGTTCATACATCCTAGCAAAATTTCCATCTTGGGAGTAGGTCTGAGATGCCGTGTCCCATATATCCTTGGCAGTCGGGAGAAAGAGGAAACCTGTGCTGATCGATGGATGCATGGAATGAAGCAGCCATGACATGACCATCGAGTTTTCCGCTTCCCACTTCTCAAACGTGGCATCGGAGGAATCAGGTGCAGTGATGCGTCCAGTGATATAGCCGGCTTTGCCTCGTCCGGTGATGTACATCTTGGCAGATTGAGACCATGCGAGGTAGTTGGTCCTGTCGAGTTTCACCGTAGTGATCTGTAGGCCCGGGCTGTGATCACCATGACTTCCCAGACTGGGTGGGGCAACAATGATCTCTGACTTGGCAGAAGACGACTCCTCAGATGTACTCATGGTAGTAGAGAAGACTTTTCTGATAAGAAATCACCCAAACTGCTGCTGTGGAGGTGCGAATCACCTTATTTTTATTTTTAAAGCCTTTTCGGAACAACTCCTTTATACATTTGCAACTTCCCTATCCAGTGTCGCTCTGCCATCCGGTGTCTCAGATGCCCTTAGCCAGCCTCAGTGGAAAGCAGCCATGCTAGAGGAGATGGCAGCTCTAGAAAAGAATGGTACTTGGGATTTGGTTCCATTGCCTAGAGGAAAGAAACCCGTGGGGTGCAAGTGGGTATATACAGTGAAATACAAAGCAGATGGAAGCATCGACAGGTACAAGGCCCGTCTCGTTGCAAAAGGGTACACACAGACTTATGGGATTGACTACCAAGAGACGTTTGCTCCTGTGGCCAAGATGAACTCAGTTCGAGTTCTGTTATCTCTAGCGGCAAATTTTTCTTGGCCCCTCCACCAGTTGGATGTCAAGAATGCCTTCTTCCATGGTGATCTAGAGGAAGAGGTCTACATGATAGGTCCTCCGGGGTTCAGTCCGACTGGGAGTAAGGAACTTGTGTGCAGACTGAAGAAAGCCTTGTATGGGCTAAAACAGTCACCAAGGGCTTGGTTCGAGAGGTTCAGTTCCGCAGTCAAGAAGATTGGCTACTCGCAGAGTCAGGCGGACCACACTCTTTTCATTAAGAGAAATCAAGGTCGTCTTACTGCTCTTATTGTGTATGTGGATGATATCGTGGTCACAGGAGATGACCCAGATGAGGTTTGTAAATTGAAAAAATACCTCGGCACAAAGTTCGAAATCAAGGATCTGGGAACCTTGAGATACTTTCTAGGCATTGAGGTTGCTAGGTCAAAGCAGGGTGTGTTCATCTCACAAAGAAAGTATGTACTTGATTTCCTTCGAAAGTCGGGAAACTTGGGAGTTAAACCAGCCGATACGCCTATAGAGCAGCAACATCGGTTGAATCTTGTTGATGGGGATCCCATTGCTGATACAGGCCAGTTCCAGAGACTTGTTGGGCGTCTCATCTACCTTTCGCTGACACGACCAAATATTGCATATGCAGTCAGTGTCATCAGTCAGTTCTTGCATGCCCCTCGCTCTCCACATCTTGAAGCAGCACACCGAGTGGTACGCTATCTTAAGGGGGCTCCAGGGAAGGGTATCCTGTTTAGTAAGAATGGACACCTGCGAGTTGAAGCTTATACAGACGCTGACTGGGCAGGTTCAGTCACTGACAGACGTTCCACATCAGGGTACTGTACGTATGTGGGGGGTAATCTAGTGTCTTGGCGCAGCAAAAAACAACCAGTTGTCGCTCGCTCCAGTGCCGAAGCAGAGTAACGTTCTATGGCTCATGGTGTATGTGAGCTTCTATGGTTGAAGACTATGCTCAGTGAGCTCGGATATCCTGTCAAAGGGTCTATGCAGCTGTATTGTGACAATAAAGCAGCCATCGGCATTGCTCATAATCCAGTTCAACACGACAGGACAAAGCACATTGAGGTAGACCGTCACTTCATCAAAGAAAAGCTTGGTCAGGGACTTATTTGCACACCGTATGTCCATACTGCTGATCAAGTTGCAGATGTGTTAACTAAAGGTGTTACTAAAGGGATCTTAGAGCACCTGTTATCCAAGCTGGGCATGATAGATATCTTCGCACCAGCTTGAGGGGGAGTGTTGTCAGGGACCTACTTGTAATATCTTATATTCTACAGGGGGCCCTTGTAATATTGTAAAACTTCACTTAATATATATATTGGGTGAAATCGTATAGGCTATTCTAAGCTCTACACGATTTCTCATCTTTCCCCTATTCTCTTCACCTCTCCTCTCTTCCATCTCTAACCCTAATCTCTTATCCTGGTTACGATCCAAGATTACAACAATTACTTAAAATCCTTAGTTTTGGAAAGAGAAAGCGAGTGGGTCTGTTAGTTTTATTTCATTATTCTACTGAATTTCATATTTGCTCGTCTTTTTCTAAAGTTGCTTTTCACATACTTGACAAGAGAGGAAAAGTTGTTTGACTTTTTTACCAAAGCTATTGCAAAATTTCCATTACTTTTTAACTATTGGAAATTGACCTTTTTTTCCACTACTAGCAGTTGTACCCAGCCATAATTTGTGGCTACTAAAGAGAGAAGTTCTATTTACTCTTGACACAACAACGCATACGAGAAGCTTCTACATCACTCTTTCCTCTTCCAAAAAGAAAAGAAAGCCCTCTTTCTCTCTTCTTGTTCTTGTTATATTTTGTTTTTGAAATCAAAGGAGCAGAGCATTGTAGTGTTATACTTGGACTTGGATTGGTAAGTGCACACTATGCTAGCTCTTGAACATTTTATCATGAAGGTAGAGGTTCATTCCACCCGATTTGCATCATAGTTCAAGAAAGGGTCAACAGTGAGAGAGCTAAATTTGTCCTAAGGACAACTGTTCAAAACTCGACTGATCAACTTTTTTTAACCTGATGAGTAGCTTCAATATCTTTCTTTGCAAGTTTCTGAGATAATGCTGAAGTGTTTGATTTGATCATTGTTGCTAACCTTGTTTGGTAAGAGCCTTCTATATTTTTAAGTCATTTAGTATTGCATATTCTCGGATAGTAATATGGTCCTAAGTTTGAATCCCCCCTTGGGGCCACCCCTAGGATTTATCCCAGTTAACCTGGTATGAGTGGAAGGGGTGACATGCGTGCCCTGTAGGACTAGTCGGGTACCCTAAGAGGCCCAGATACCTATGGTATAAAAAAAAATACTAGTAATATTCTAGTTGTTCTTACTTGAATTTATGGTATGCTAATTGTTCACTTAGTTCAGGAACCAGATCTGAAATTTTAGTGCTAAATTATTCTCCAAGTGAGCATGCGTATTATTTTCAAAGCATTCTACTAGCTTTGTGAGATATGTGTTGGTATCTTCAATTTCAGCCTGTCTTGCTCTAAACTTGATTTATTTAGTTTGAATTTACAGTTATCATCTTAAGTAGACCTAATCCAACAATCTTAGTTTATATTTAGACTATCAAATTTGTCCACTTGATCTACTTTTGATAGTGAGAAAATTGATGGAACTAATTTTAGGTGGCAACAAAAGATGCTATTTTATCTTGCTTCCTTAATTCTTGATCATATGTTACACGAAATGTAATTGCAATTAATGAATATCAGTCCAGGGGTATTGAAGCATTACAAAAATATAAAAGAGAAGATAATCTAGAAAAAGTAGACATTTTAAGGACTATGGTTGATTCTTTATGTGATTATTATGTTACTTATAAAACTAGTAGTGAAGTTTAGAATATATTAGAAAAATGGAAAGGGTGGGCTCTGGCACTAACACCCTTTGTATTAGTGTGATATGTTGTCTCGGTCATGGCCCAAGGTACTAAATTTAAGCCATCAGTTCATTAATTGCCTCATGATCCAACATATTACACTATGTGAGGTTCAAGTTCAAAAGACACATTTACCCACGCACATTGATTTAACAACTATACTTTAATTTGGTTTTCAAATTTACAAACATGTGGGTTTATGTTCCAAATTTGGCCTATTGTCTTTTTGTTAAGTTGCTTTTTGGGTTGTGAGCACACGTGGTTGACCAAAGAAGAAAGCTGCTTTAAATTTTCTACCAAATCCATTTACAAAATTGCCATTACTTTTTGACTGTTGGAAATTGACCCTTTTTGCCAACTTATTATAGCTATACCTAGTGGAATTTGTGGGTCGGGCTTAGGGGACCAACGTTTTTGCACCAATAAATGCACATGCACCAATCGTTCAAATTCCTCCTAAAACCAAACCTCCACGAAGCCAACCCCTCACTAACCTCAGCGCACTCTTGAATCTTAGCCCCTTGGGGATCAGAAATGAGACATTAACCCATGCGCATTGATTTAACAACTATACTTTGATTTGGTTTCAAATTTATAAACATGTGGGGTTTGTTGGTTTTATTTCATTATTTTAATATGTTCCGAATTTGGTCTATTATCTTTTTGTTAAAGTTGCTTTTTGGGTTGTGAGCACACGTGCTTGACCAGAAAAGAAAGTTGCTTTGAATTTCCTTCCAAATCTATTTACAAAATTGCCATTATTTTTTACTGTTGGAAATTGACCCTTTTTTGCCAACTTATATAGCTATACCTAGCTGGAATTTGTGGGTCGGGCTCAGGGGACCAACGTTTTTGCACCAATAAATGCACATGCACCAATCGTTCAAATTCCTCCTAAAGCCAAACCTCCATGAAGCCAACCCCTTACTAACCTCAGCGAACTCCTGAATCTTAGCCCCTTGGAGATCTTTATATGAGATATAAAGGCACATGCTTTTATAAAGGGTTCTTCCCCACACCAAATGTCCTCTCAGAAGCGGGTCATGTCCCCCTTCCCCACTTTAAACTTGATACCTTCTCTAAAACGATGTAGCACCACCAAAATACCCTTCCAAAGGCTGCACCCATACGACTGCGATGCTGAAGTCCCCACTTCCCCTTCCCGCACCTCTTGATGAGTGTAATCACCCTACATCCACATGTACCACATCACACCACAAGTTATCCTTATAGGACGACAACTGAATGCGAACCTGACACCTTTGAAATACAAAAATGGATGACGTGTCTACCCATGTAACTCGGTATGGCAACGGATGGGCTATGGGCGTCAATCCAAATCGGGCAACACTGCTCGGCGAGACCATGGTTTTAAAATTCGACAAAATTTGGCGAAATTAGCCGAATTTTGATTGACCGAATTAAAGTGTATATGTATTAAAAAATTTACAAAAAATCGCCGAATTAATTCGAAGTAAATAGTAAAAATTCGGCTAATTTCTTGAAGTTCAGCCTTTTTAGTACAAAAATTGCAAAACTTCATCAAATTAATTCGTTTAATTCGAATTAAATAGTTAACTTAGAGAAGTTTAGAGAATTTTTAGCAAAACGTTGGTAAAACACATTGATTTTTAAGGATACGATAAAACAAGCATGATAAAACACTTATAACTTATTATATCATCAAAACAACCATTTAGAGCAACATAAGCAAGATTAATATCGTTTCGCTCATTTTGGCAAAAAATCTTTAAACTTCTCTAAGTTAACGAATTTTTACAGAAATTCTCTAAATCCAATTGAACTTCCCCGAATTAATTCCGGATTTTAACTAACTGAAGTCTAAGGCGAAGTCGAAAAACAACCATTTAGAGCAACCTAAGCAAGATTAATATCGTTTCACTCATTTTGGCAAAAATTCTTTAAACTTCTCTAAGTTAGCGAATTTTTACAGAAATTCTCTAAATCCAATTGAACTTCCCCGAATTAATTCCGAATTTTAACTGACTGAAGTCTAAGGCGAAATCAAAGTTTAGAACCCGCGAGACAACGTTGGCGCAACTACCACTGTCAATGATGATCTTACAACTTTTCTCACCACACTCGGCACAAATGCAGAAAAATGGAATTCAAGATCATGGGATTTTTCTTCTCGATCTCCATGCTCGTCCTTTTCTATGCCTTCAACATACATGTTCTTGGTGGGTTCCCTTGTGGGGTAATGAACCGCAAAGTGTCCAAAGCCTAGCAATTATAGCAGCGAGTCGGTTAACTTCCTGTCGATGTTCTACCAATCACTCCCTTCCTTTTGTTGTCCCTAATATTGGAAGGAGTGCTAGAACTGATCACTCCCTTCCCTTTAGGTTTCGCTCCCAAGGAAGGTGCTTAGCAGTCAAACCGTCACTAACAACAATTTCAGGTACCGCTTTAAATCTTGAGACACTTAATACGTGTGTGCTCCAAAATGTGTATAACATGGGGAATGAGCTCTATCTGAAGCTCAAATCGGATACCCATACGAAACCAAGATAGGGTAACGAGAGGGTCTTCCCTGATGTTGCATTGCATCATGTATTCGTGGAATTTTGTGATGTAGTCAACGACAGAGATAGATCCCAAGAAAAAGGATTGTCATTGATCTAAAAGTTTCTTGCAATAGCTTAGAGACCGATACTTCTCCTTGAGGATTTCCATCATCTCAATCCACTGAGCAATGGGCTCCTCACCACCTCTCAATCCTATGCTCAATGTTCCTCAAATAAAGTTTAGGTTGTCCTACCAGTTTCATCTTAGTAAACTAAATTCTATGACCTTCAGACATTTTGTACCACTCAAAATAGTGGTCCATATTTGAAAACCAGTCGAGGAAAACTTTTGGGACCAAGCAACCATCAAAGCATGACTATTACTCGGGGCATTGGTTAATCCAAAGGGCATGACTATTACTCATATAAACCATCTTTTGTCTAGAAGGCAGTTTTCTACTCATCACCCGAACGGATACGAATTTGATGGTAGCCACTCTTAAGGTCTATCTTTGAAAAGATCGTGGCACCGACCATCATGTCTAACAATTCTTGAAGCCTCAGTAGAGGAAACTGGTATTTTACCCTTTTTTCATGGCTCGACTATCAATGCACATCCTCCAACATTCGTCTTTCTTGGTAGTGAGAAGTGCTGGCAAAGGACCAGGGATCTTGCTCTCTAAATTTGTAAGAAGCCCATCAACTTGCTTCTTCAACTCAACATTCTCAATAGGATTCATTCGAAAGTGTGGGAGGTTTGGTAGAGTTGCTCCGGGGACTTAATCAATAACCTGCTAAATGCCCCCCATTGGAGGAAGCTCAACTAATAAACCATTAAGAAAAACAACCTAAAACTTCCTATACACTAGAGGCACATCCGGTGGTATCTCAACAACCTTCTCAAGGGAGGAATCTTCGGCAAGGATGGCATATATGAAAGACTCATCCTTGGTCTCTCTCTCAAATTATTTCGCACAAATGATGTGGAGAGATTTTGATTGTGGTCCTTTGCTAGTCCCACCCTTCAGCGTATTATCTTTCATCTCAGTGGTGTTCTAGGATGGTAAAGGGTTCAACTTAATCCTCTTGGCTTCATAAATAACAGAACATGTGTTCAATTTGTCGAACAATGTCACATCTAGATCCTATAACCAAAGAATACCCAGAATGATATAATCTACACCCATAGGGACAACATCACACCACAAGGTGTCCTTCTAAGAAAAAAAAACCGAACGGGAACCTGACACCTCTGAGATATGAGAATGGGTGACACGTTTACCCATGCAACTCGATCCTTGCTGAAGGGATTGCCATTAATCTAAAAGGCCCACGCGATAGCTCAGAGACATATTTCTCTTTGAGAATTTCTTTCATTTCAATTTACTGAGCAATGGGCTCCTCGCCACTTCTCTAAATCCTACGCTTGAGGTTAGTCCAATAAAGTTTGGCTTGTCCTACCAGTTTCATCTTGGCAAACTAAACTATACAAAATTCAGTACCACTCAAAATAGCGGTTCATATTTAACAAGCAATCAAGGAAAACTTTTGGGTCTAGGCGACCATCAAAGCAAGGAGCATCAATCTAAACCGTCACCATGATGCGGTCATCGTGGTCATAGGGCCCCTGATATTCAGCAAGGTGTTGGCGACTGCCCCCATGATCTCTACCCAAGTCTCAGCCTCGACCTCCACCTCACCTTTGATCACGGGACTCTACGTCGTCTACATGACTCTTCCTTAGAGCTACTGTAAATCAAGGTATCATTGACGTATACGAGGAACTTACCGATGAAAGGCCTCAATAACATAAAAGTACTGGGGGCACTAGTCAATCAAAAGGGCATCACTATGACTTTTTTGGAGGTGAAAAATCAACTTATAACTTCTACAAGTAGAAGTGCTTTTACTTCTCATTCCCAAACGCCCCCTGAGCCATGACTTGACAGAAGGTAATTGAGACGAGGCGTATAACGATGAATCTAAGTTTTAGATCCAAACAAGATGCTTAAATTCTTCTTATCATTATGCTTTTTAGACCATGTCCAGCTAATAGGTAGCCACCTACTGAACAGTACAAATCGATGGTTTTATGTGGTAGAATGACGAACCCAAAGTCTACCAATTATTAGTAAACATCGCCGGTCTTTTTATTTTCTTGATTTTATTTCATCTCATTATTTTAATTTTCTTTTTCTGGAATTTTAAGAGACCACTCCTATTGTTTGAGGTTAGTCATCTCACCATTCTAGATTTGGTAGAAGTATTAAAAAATGTAAAACAAGATTAGCCAAATGAGATGAATGGGCATCCAATGGTGTCGGGCAGCCAGCCCGGTGTGTGTACTTATTTTACGTACTTCTTGCCATGTTTTTCAATGGAAAATGATTTTCCCAATGATCTTTCTTACCTCTTCCAGTCGACATTTGATGAAAATGGCCTTTCTCGCTTAAATTGTCCTTACATGTCTTTCCAAGAAAATCCTAATAATAATATCTGTGACTGATGAGGAGCATGTTGTTCACCTGTTCAGACAAAACAAAGCAATTTTATTCGTAATTCAAGTTTACAATGTGTTAATCACGCTACCCGATCACCCTTACAAGCCATAACCTTATAATTAACGATAGAGTAGGTATAGTCGGACACATGGCAATCAATCATCAAATGAGGTAAATCTTCAGGTTTACAGCATCCAGTGGAGCATCCAAGTATCTGTAAGGAACTCAGTTTCTTGACAACTAAATTTAACTGTAGTTACCCTTAATAATGGAGAAAAAGAAACTACAGTTAAGGGCCATGGCATGCATTCAAATGATCAAAATGTTCAGGTCTTGACAATACACCAGCGGTGTAATAGTCAAGCACCTAGTCATAAGATAAGGTGCAATACAATCATACATCCTGCATGCGAAGGGTGGATTGGGCACTTGTTCACTTCACTGTAACTAGGGAAGGATGATGGATGCCAATGCAACAGTAGCAGTGCAGAGTGGGTGCCCAGGTCATTCGGCTATCAATATTTCTTTTGTCAAAGTGTTGATGAAGGTAATCATGTAGTAAAGTCAGATGACGAATGCCAGTGTTCAAGAAGCTCAGATGGTTCTCAGTTGAAGAGCTTAGAAGATGTAAAAATCCCTATTTCTAATAATCAGGATATCTCTTATACAACTTTGAGCAGAGTAGATGATGAGGATGGGTTTCGAGGAGATGCTCAAAGCTCGTCTACCATGTCAACCCTTTGTCAGGAGAGCCTTCCTACTATGGAAGAATCGTCTATGTCCTACAGAAAGAATGACCTCTATTGGGATTTGCAGTTCTCAAATTCTGATTGAAAGTGATTGGTAGTTTGATGTATGTCATGCATTGCACAAGGCTTGACATTGCCCATGTAGTAAGTTGAGCAGATACACTAGTAACCCTAAAAAAGACTATTGGAGTGCATTGACCAGAGTTTTAAGATATTTCATAGGTACAATGTACTACGTGTTACACTATGGGAGATTTGCCGCTATACACGAAGGGTGAAGTTATGCAACTTGGAACTCAGATCCTGAAGAGTCTTAAGTCAATAATTACATGGATGTTCACTTTGAGAGGAGACATATCTTGGAAATCAAAGAAGCAATCTGTATAACTGACTCCTTTATGAAATCTGAATTCATAGCCTTCTCATTTGGAGGAGACGAAGCTGAATGGCTCTAGCCTGTATTGGTAGAAGTACCAGTATGAAACAAACCAGTGCAATTCTCGATCATTCTGAATTTTAAAGCATTTTCAAGACCAAATATCACTCATAAAAAAACACCAAATATCATGTACCAGTTTTTGGAAATGAATTTTGAGATCAAAGAAGGGCAAGAGTTCACTCATTAGAAAGCCCTTGAGGTTATATATTAAAAAGAAATGCTGATAGGCATTAATACTTTTCAAGAAGTACTAAGAAAAGAGCAAAAGAATGCTTTCATGACAAGGGACCACACAAGATCAATATATGAAAAATGCAGTATCCATCAAGTAAGATAATGCATATCAATTATTCCTAATTGGCTTAAGAAAACTAGATGATGCAGGACGAATGTGATGGCCTCTAACTAAAGGCTGAGATTAACAGAAAATTATTAATAACAATGAAATAATAAATTCACATGCCAATCATATGCAATTAATCATATTCAAGCAAATAATTTTATTAAAATTCAAGGCCTTCACACAATCCCACAATATTCGACTCGTTGTTTAACGTCAAGGATCTAATGAAAGGTGGAATTTCCAACAAGCTTAGCGAAATCAGTTAAGGGCTGAAATAGATATGAAATAGGTGTTGAAAGCAATGGAATGAGTAGAGAAGGGTTGAAGGGGTTCTATAGAACGGCTAGGGGTTTGGGAAGGTTTAGAGTACCGAAGGGAGAGAGGTTACTATTCACGTGGTACTATTCATGCAACACTATTCACAGTTGTGTTCATGGTTAGGGTTTAGAGATGGAAGGTGTACGGTTTGAGTTTTCTAGGTCAAAGTTGACCCGCAAAAAGAAAATAAAGATGGAGAAAGAGAAGAGAATAAGAGAGAAGAGATAAAGATAAAAGTTACCTTCGGATTCGCACCAAGGAAGTATGTGAACAATCTACAAGAGATTCTCAAAAAACAATAGTCAATATATTTCATCATCAATGAACGATTACAACTAAAAGAGTTTATATAATAACTCAAAACACCTTAATCTAATCTCAGCCATCCATCTAACCTAATGGCTAGAAAAAAAATACAGCAACTTAAAGTAACTAACCAAAATACCAATGAGCCTCCTAACTTTGGGTTAATTGTAAAGACAACCAGACTCTAAAAATATCAAAATAAGCCTAGAAAAACAAAAACGACAAAATTCCGTACGTAGCCCACATGCAACTTTCCAATGTGGAGTCTTCAAAATCTTTTTCATTGTCTTCCATTGGTAGAACCCATGTGATGCTTTGATGTCCGCATCACTAGAGTTCACCTATATTTAGGTTTCATTCAAGTATTCAACGCATTTTGATCTTTGCTCTAAAAGAGAGGTGCTCGAAATACTAGTGAAATTGCCAACTACCCTACATAGTTTTTTTCTTGTTAAAAAAAATAAATTACCCTTTATTGCTCATTATTTGGAGGAGGATAATGGCATGTTGAAAATCTCATTTCGTCTCGTTCCGGTAAGGTACCGAGACTGTACGTAAGGGAATAGATCATCTCCAGCCAAAAACTTAATTGAAGTACTAAAATTGGTTTATTATTTTATTTTCATGGTATATGTACTTTTATAACACATAAATACTGAAAAACAAATTTGCAACCGAATTAAGCATTAAAAAATGGTTGAACCTTATTGAGACATATAGTATTTTTTCAATCGTCTTGTTCCGTCTTGTTTCATTTTGGTTATATGTCTCGTTTCATCAACTTATTGAGACAATTAGAGAGAACAATATTTTAAACCATGGATATAGGTAATATGGTCAAGTTCCAACTTCCAAGCATGTGTTGTTTTAGCAATGTTCTCTATAGCTTATGTGATTACTTAAAATCCTTAGTTTTTGAAAGAGAGAGTGAGAGGGTCTGTTAGTTTTATTTCATGATTCTATTGAATTTCATATTTGCTCTCGTCTTTTTCTAAAGTTGCTTTTCCACATGCTTGACAAGAGAGGAAAAGTTGTTTGAATTTTTTACCAAAGCTAATTACAAAATTTCCAATAATTTTTAACTATTGGAAATTGACCTTTTTTTCCACTACTTGCAGCTGTACCCAGCCAGAATTTGTGGCTACTAAAGGCAGAAGTACTATTTACTCTTGACACAACAACGCAACACGAGAAGCTTCTACATCACTCTTTCTTCTTCCAAAAAGAAAAGAAAGCCCTCGTTCTCTCTTCTTGTTCTTGTTCTATTTTATTTTGGACTCGGATTGGTAATTGCAGATTATGCTAGCTCTTGATCATTTTATCGTGAAGGTAGAGGTTCATTCCACCGATTTGCATCATAGTTCAAAAAAGGGGTCAACTGGGGGACAGCTAAACCTGTGCTAAGGACAACTGTTCAAAACTCGACTGATCAACTTTTTTAACATGATGAATAGCTTCAACATCTTTCTTTGAAAGTTTCAAAGATCAAGCTAAAGTGCTTTGATTTGATCATTGTTGCTAACCTTGTTTGGTAAGAGCCTTCTATAATTTTAAGAGTCATTTAGTATTGCTTATTCTTGGAAGATTGATTATAATATGGTCCGAAGTTCAAATCCCCCCTTGGGGCCACCCCTTGGGATTTATCCCAGTCTACCCAGTATGTGTGGAAGGGGTGACATAAGTTGAATTGAAGAGTAGAATTGAAGAATTAAGGTTAGGGTTAAGTTTGTGGAACAGAGAAAGAAGAGAGAAGAAAGGATGTCAATTGTGCTTAAGTCACAATGACTCCATAAATCTTATTTATGTAAGTCCCAAATACAAAAGACAAATATACCCCTCAAGGGGTATTTCTACGTACATGATAACACTCCCCCTCAAGTTGGTGCATAGATATCTCTAATGCCCAGCTTGCACAAGCACTTATAGAGTTGCCAACTGGGAACTCCCTTTGTGAAAACATCTGCAACCTGTTCATCAGTCTTCACAAATGGGGTGCACACTGCCCCAGAGATAATCTTCTCTCTAATGAAGTGTCGGTCCACCTCAATGTGTTTGGCACGATCATGCTGAACGGGATTGTGAGCAATGCTGATGGCGGCCTTGTTGTCACAATATAAGCTCACAGATCCAGAAACTGGGAAACCAAGTTCAGCAACCAACACTTTCAACCAAAGCATCTCACACAAGCCATGTGCCATTGCTCTGAATTCAGCCTCTGCACTAGATCTGGCGACAACGGGTTGCTTCTTGCTTCTCCAAGTGACCAAATTGCCCCCAACAAATGTGCAATATCCAGAAGTGGATCTCCGATCATCTTTGGCCCCTGCCCAGTCTGCATCGGTATAAGCCTCTATACGCATGTGGCCATTCTTCTCAAACAGAAGACCTTTACCAGGGGCTGACTTGAGATACCTCAAGATCCGATGTGCTGCCTCTAAATGAACACCTCTGGGTGAGTGCATATACTGACTGATCACACTCACTGCATAGGCAATGCCGGGTCGAGTCAGGGAGAGATAGATCAATTGCCCAATTAGTCTCTGAAAGCTCCTTACATCCTGTAGTAGTTCACCACTGGCATCTGCTAGCTGGTGATTCTGCTCTATAGGAGTTTCCACTGGTTTGGTACCCAACCTGCCTGAGTCTTGTAACAAGTCTAAGACATACTTCCTCTAAGAGATGAAGATCCCCTGACTGGATCTTGCAACTTCGATGCCTATGAAGTATTTAGGAGGTCCTAGATCTTTGGTTTCAAACTCCTCCGCTAACTGAAGCTTCAGTTTGGCTACTCTGCTGCATCATTCCCTATAAGAATGATGTCATCAACATAAACAATGAGGGCAGTGGTGTTCTGCCCTTAATGCTTCACAAATAGGGCGTGATCGGCCTGACTTTGAGTGTAACCCAGCTTCTTCACGGCTAAGGTGAATCTCCTGAACCATGCCCTTGGAGATTGTTTAAGCCCATAGAGGGCTGTCTTCGGTCTATACACCTTGCTACTTTGTCCTGGTGGAGTAAATCCAGGAGGAGGCACCATGTAGACTTCTTCATGTAGGTCCCCATGAAGAAAAGCATTCTTTACATCCAGTTGATGCATTGGCCACTCTTGGTTTGCAGCCACTGACAACAACACCCTGATGGAGTTCATCTTTGCCACAGGTGCAAAGGTCTCCACATAGTCAATCCCATAGGTCTGGGTGTACCCCTTGGCTACTAATCTCGCCTTGTACTTCTCAACAGACCCGTCTGCCTTGTGTTTGACTGTGAACACCCATCTGCAACCCACAGGTTTCTTGCCTCTTGGCAGGTCAACAAGCTCCCATGTCCCATTCTTGTCCAGAGCTTTCATTTCCTCTATCATAGCAGCTTTCCATCTTGGTTGAGCCAGCCCTTCTGCCACTGAAGAGGGTATAGGAATAGTGGAAAGGGACGTGATAAAGGCTTTATAAGAGGGGGGCAAGGCATCATAGGAGACAAAGTTGCTCAGAGGATGCTGAGTGTAGCTTCTGACTCCTTTTCTTAGAGCAATGGGAAGATCAGTAGAAGGAGAAATGACAGGCATAGAAAGAAGTGGAGGATTACCTGGATCCAAGGTAGGAACCACTGGTACTAGATCAGCTGTAGCTTTCTCCCTTCTGCTATAGACTTTGAGCTCCTTCTGAGATGCAGGAGCACTATCAATCCCACTAGTAGTATGAGTAGGCGGAGAGCTCTCAAACTCTAAGGGAGGAGATAGGGATATAGCAGGAAGAGGAACAGTCCATCTCTCTTCACTACGACTCTCCCCCTGAAGAGAGATGGGGGAGAAAAAAGACAGCTCCTCACAGAAGGTGACATCCATGGAGACAAACTTCTTCCCAGAGGACGGATGGTAACACTTGTATCCTTTGTGGGTAGAGGAGAAACCAAGAAAGACGCACTTGAGTGCTTTAGGATCGAGTTTGGTGCGATGGGGACCCAGGATATGTACATAGCATACACACCCAAAGATGCGAGGAGGAATAGTGAATAGAAGAGAGCTAGGAACAAGGACTTAAAAAGAAGACTGGAAATTGAGCACTCAAGATGGTACTCTGTTAGTCTAGTAGGCAGCCGTCAACATAGCATCCAACCAATAAGATTTAGGGACCTAAGAGCCAATCAAGAGAGACCGAGCTATCTCAGTCAAGTGCCGCATTTTCCTTTCAGCTACACCATTCTATTGAGGGGTGTAGCTGCAGGAATTTTGGTGACAAATCCCATGGTCAATGAGGTAATGTTGAAGACCCCCAAACATATATTCTCCACCCTGGTAAGTACGAAGACCCTTGATGGAGATACCATACTGGGTCTGTATCATCTCATGAAAACCCTGAAAGATGGAATGAACCTCATCTTTGGTTTTCATGAGATAGACCCATGTACACCTAGTATGATCATCAACAAAAGAAACAAAATAGCGGAAGCCAAAGATAGAAGTAGTGGGGGAAGGGCCCCATACATCAGAATGCACAATGTCAAAACAAGTAAAACTTCTATTACCTCTAGAGGGATAATTCGATCTACAATGCTTGGAGAGCTCACAAGTCTCACAGTGTAAAGCCGAAAAAGAAACTAAAACAAACAAACTAGGAAATAAAAGTTTCAAGTACTAAAAGATACATGCCCCAGATGGGCATGCCAGCTCAAAAAACACTCTATCCTACTACTACTACTAGCAGACGACTGTAGTGCTGTGGGCTCAGGAAGGCGTCCATCCAGAAGGTATATGCCATGAGCTTCATGTCCAGTGCCAATCATCCTCCTCGTCTCTAGGTCCTGAAAGACACAAGAAGTAGGAGAAAAAGTGACACTACAGTTTAGGGATTTAGTCAAAGCACTAACAGAAAGTAGGTTAGAAGTAAATCTGGGAACATGCAAAACTGATGAAAGAAGCAATTGGGGAGAGGGAAGGATATTCCCTTTCCCAGACACAGAAGATAAGGTGCCATCAGCTGTCTTCACCTTATCACGGCCAGAACAGATGGAATAAGTAGAAAATAAAGAAGACAAGCCCGTCATGTGTTTCGAAGCCTTGAATCAATTATCCAAGTGGGGCTGGATGATGGGAGGGACACATGATGAGCAAGTCTAATTTTACCTGGCTGTGCAAAGGAGGTGGATGATGTGGCAGATGGACCATCAAGCTGTTGAAGGAGGCGTCGAAGGCCTGGATACTCGATGGCTGAAAAACCACTAGGAGGAGCTGAAGGAAGAGGGCTCGCCAGGGCCTGTCCTGGGGAAGGAGCAGAAGAATCCACACTGATTGTATGAGCACTGGAGGAGGCTGGCTGGCTAGGACGCCCATGTAGCTTCCAACTCTTGGCACGCACATGCCCTAACTTGCCGCAGAAATCACACTTGGGCCTCTTTCTAGTTAGAGACTTCCCAAGAGAAGATCCAATAGGAGCATAAGATGGAGCTGAGGTAGGCTGATGAGATGGACCCCTCGAAGGCTGCTATAACTGCTGAGGCTGATAAGTAGGAGAAGCTGCTAGCGCTGATCGCTCTAGAAGGGGATGCTCACTCTGAAGAGAGATCCTCCTACTCTGCTCACTCTGAAGATAGGCATACACCTCACTGAGAGAGGGAAGATCCATCCTACTACTCAAAATCTAAACACGGGCAAGCTCATAAGACGGATTGAGCCCAACAAAGAAATCAAAGATCCGGCCCTTCTCTATATATCGATGAAAGGGCGCAACCTCTGAGGGGTTGAGAGGCTGATAAAAGTAGTAATGATCAAGCTCCTGCCACAAGGTACGAAGAGCAGTGTAGTACTGAGAGAGAGACTTCTCCCCCTGCCAAAAGCTGGAGATAGTTTGTCGCAGCTGAAATGCCCGTCCTGTGTTCTGCTGCTGTGAGTAAGTCTTCTCAGTGATCTCCCAGACCTCTTGCGTTGCGCGCCTAAATAAGAAACTCCCACTGATATCAGGCTCCATAGAGTTGAGGAGCCATGACATGACAGTAAGATCATCTGTCTGCCACTATCGATAAGATGGATCGGTCTTGGGAGGCTCAATTGTATCTCCCGTAGTGTGACCCAACTTCCCACGGCCTCCAATAAACAACCGTGCTGCCTGAGCCCAGCGCAAATAATTCTTGCCGTCTAGCTTTACTGATGTGATCTGTAAGCTAGGGTTCTCATAGGCCAAGTGATGCACCATAGGGCCTCCAATACCAGTGGAGGGAACATCAGTGCTCACATCTGACCCTGAAGGAGAAGGCAAGGCAGGCATAGGAACCACTGGAGGCGGTGGATTTGCCATGAGGAAATAGGGCCAAGAAACTATAGGGCGAAGAGGAAAGTCAGAAAAAAATCACCCCAGGATCACAATAAGGCAAAAGAACCAAACCAGAGATTGTAGGAACATCTAGACAGGGTATATAGGACCCAAGAATTTCTCAAGAGACCAAAGAAAGGAGCTGGATGGAGAATGAGACTCAACACATACCCATATGAACCTCAAAATGAGCATAAGTAGCCCAATGAAGGAGGAAATAGGTATAGATGTGCAAACAAACATCCTAAAAACAGAAGAACCCTGAAGGAAGGTGTTTAGAGTCGAGTGGATGGGATTTTTTATCAAACCAATGGACATAGGGGGAAATATAGCCACTGGCTTTAACTACTTGGGGAAGAAAACTTCCCACAAGTCTCAAATCTTGATGGATCCTTTCAAGAAAGGTATCCACATGTCGGTTAGATTGGGGAGGACCAGAACGAAGCAAGCAACCCCCCGAAAAACTTCATATAATGGTTGAAAAATGAGCTAGTTCACAAACTGGTTTGTGCGAAAATTTTGTGAATAATGGCCAAAAAACACCTCAAATGGATCCAAAAATTTCCTAAAAAATACCCAAAAAACAGGAAAAAAGGAGATCTATCAATTGGAGAAGGTTTCAACAAACCTCGATTTTCGTGTCCATAGAGCTGATGACGTCAGCCTGCGGTCTAATGACGTCAGGTTGCCTCTGGTTTGTATCCAAAAACACTCCGGCATGCCTCGACAGCAAATGGCTCTGATACCAAGTTGAATTGAAGAATTAGGGTTAGGGTTAAGTTTGTGGGACAGAGAAAGAAGAGAGAGAAGAAAGGATGTCAATTGTGCTTAAGTCTCAATGACTCCATAAATCTTATTTATGTAAGTCCCAAATTCAAAAGACAAATATACCCCTCAAGGGGTATTTAAAGAACTACCCCCGATACATATAAAATACGTATTTCTACGTATATGATAACAACATACGTGCCTTGTGGGACTAGTCGAGTGCCCTTAGAGGCCCAGATACCCATGGTATAAAAAAAATACTAGTAATATTCTAGTTGTTCTTATTTGAATTTATGGTATGCTAATTGTTCATTTAGTTCAGAAACCAGATCTGAAATTTTAGTGTTAAATTATTCTCTAAGTGAGCATGCGTATTATTTTCAAAGCATTCTACTAGCTTTGTGAGATATGTGTTGGTATTTTCAATTTCAGCCTTATAACAATGTCTTTCTCTAAACTTGATTTATTTAGTTTGAATTTACAGTTATCATCTTAAGTAGACATAATCCAACAATCTTAGTTTATATTTAGACTATAAAATTTGTCCACTTTATCTACTTTTGATAGAGAGAAAATTGATGGAACTACTTTTGAGCAAACATGCTTGACCAGAGAAGAAAGGTGCATTGAATTTTCTACCAAATCTATTTACAAAATTGCAATTACTTTTTGACTATGGGAAATCGACCCTTTTTTGCCAACTTATTATAGCTATACCTAGCTAGAATTTGTGGGTCGGGCTTAGGGGACCAACTTTTTTTGCACCAATAAATGCACATGCACCAAGTGTTCAAATTCCTCCTAAAGCCAAACCTCCATGAAGCCAACCCCTCACTAACCTCAACACACTCTTGAATCTTAGCCCCTTGGAGAACAGAAATGAGATATAAAGACACACGCTTCTTTAAAGGGTTCTTCCCCACACGAAATGTCCTCTCAAAAGCGGATCATGTCCCCCTTCCCCACTTTAAACTTGATAGCTTCTCTGAAACGATCTAGCACCATCAAAATACCATTCCAAAGGCTACACCCATACGACTGAGACGCTGAAGTCCCCACTTCCCCTTCCCACACCTCTTGATGACTGTAATCTTGCCTCCTTTGGAGAGATATCTCTTCTCCCACCTTGCTAGCCTTTGACCAAACCTTTCCACCACCGAATCACATATAGACAAGGCCTTATACTTGGTGCCCACATAAGCCCAAGCTAGGTAGTAGGAAGCCTACCAACCTTACAACCCAAGCACCTGGCCAACTCCCTCCCTCAACCCCGACACCTCTCCAACCCCAAACACCTCACTTTTGACCATGTTAACGCACAAGCCTGAAACTGCTTCATAGCATCTCAGAACACAACAAATATACCACAACTGATGATGAGAAGCCTGGGCAAAGATAATCGTATCATCAACAAACTACAAGTCGGCAATCACTAAACCGCTGATGCTCGAAAGAAACCCTTCGATCATACCCTCCTCTGCCGCTTTACTAATCATTCTGCTAAAACAAGCTTCGACCACTACAATAAACAAGAACTTGGATAAGGGATCTCCTTGTCCCAGCTCCCTGGATGGAGCTACTAAAATAGCCTGCCGGAGCACCATTCACCAAAACAGAGAATGAAGCAAAAGAGATACAAACCCGAATCAATTTTCTCCACCTCCAACCGAACCCCATTCTATCCAGCATATAATCAAGGAGATTCCAACATAGGAGGTCGTAGGCTTTCTCCATGTCAATCTTACAAATAATGCCCTCCCTCTCCTCTCTCACTTTAGAATCGATGCATTCATTCGCAATCAACATACATAACCGACCCCATCACCTCCTTCATCCTAGATGCTAAAACCTTTGAGATGATCTTGTACTACTCTCCACAAGGCTAATGGGGTGAAAGTCCAACAAAGATTTCGCCCCTTCCTTCTAAGGGATAAGAGTGATGAAAGTGTTGTTCAAGCACCTATCCATAACTGGTTCCTCCTCAAACTCCTTTAACAAGCCAAAGAGAAACCATCTGGCCCCAGGGTTTCTTGCCCCCACACCCTCAAGATCGCCAATGGCCGCCCTAACAATCTCATCTTCCTCAAAAGGTCTCTCCAATCTCACCTTTTGCTGTCTATCAATCCAGTCGAATTGAAGACAATCCACCTTGGGTCGAAAGGTACAAAACTCCGAATAAAGACGAGAGTGGTACTCCACTACCCTATCCCTAATCTCATCCTCCTTCGTGACCACATACATAATTAGTCCGCCTCACACTGGCTACCTGATGAAAGAACTTGGAATTCCTGTCACCTTCATATAACCACTTCACCCTCGCCTTCTACCTCCAACTGATCTCCATGTGAGCCCACTTGTGAAACTCCTCCTTAGCTTCCAACCTCCTCCCTTCAGCCTCCGTCACCCCATCAATCTCATCCTTCCCGCAATGGATGCTATCTCCTCAAGCAGCCCCTTCATCTTATCCTCCACACAACCAAGAACATACTTATTCCAGATCTTCAACTTGCCTTTCAAAGCCTTCAACTTCTGCTTGAATGACTCCCGCCATTCCCACAAATTGAAAGGATTCCCACCACTCAGCCACTAATCCGTTAAACATAGGTTCCTCCATCCACATATTCTCAAATTTGAAAGGTGTTGGCCTTCTACACAAACTCCCACACCTAGGCAGCACTTCCTGAACAACCTCGAGACAAATATCTTCCCAATCATCAGGCAAGGAACCTGTCAAGTGTGGACATTGAGGGCCTCTCCTAGTTATTGGTCCAAGTGAAATTTGCTCCTGTGAAAGGAAGATCAAGAAGACCGCTCCTCTCTACAAAAGCATCAAAATCTCTTGTACTACTCGTCAACTTGCTATCCCCCCTTCTTTTCACTCAAGAATTGGATGATAATAAAGTCACCCTGATACACCATGGGTGCGACCACCTTCCTCGAACAAAATCAAGCTCCGCTCAAAAATCTCTTCTTCTACTAGGGTTAGTAGGCTCTTAAACCCCAGTGAACATCCAAAGACTTTGATAGTCAACATTCTTTTAAGAACCGATAGTGAGAATTCTCTAATAAAAGACTCCTCTACCAAAATTTTACAAGGAAATAAATTTCGGTTTCGAGGTTTATTTCAACCAGCCAAAAATGAAAATATTTCAAGGAAATATTTCGACCAGTGGAAATAATACATTTTTCATGGAAATGATGGAAATAATGCAGAAATGATGGAAATATTTGTGGAAAGTTTTAGAAATGAATGATCATAGCGGTCTGTAATATGTTGAGGCAGGTATCTATATATAGTTAGTCAAGGTATAATTTAATTATATAATTATTCTTTAACTGCTAATTATAAAAAGTCATAAAGTAAGGTATTAACGAATCCTGATTCACTTACATTAATGTCTTAACATTATATGAAATTTTAGAAATCCTATTTAATATTAACTTATAACATCTATTTAATTCTTTAATGTTTAAATATTTTTTTGAATTTCTTTTTAATCCAACCAACATGTAGAACCTGCTAAGTTACGCAACATATAATCAATTTCTGCACAATCATGGATGTTTAGGGTGGGTAAATACCAATGAACTTGGGGTTTATTCTAAATTTTTACCCTACACGATATTCAAATCCATGCACAAATCCAGTGTAAATGCATCATAGATTTTATGCATTTACACCTAATCTATTTATTTGTAGCAAGAAATTTTATCCTTATCTATATTTCGAATTTGAAAAACTCCAAAACGGATTCGATTCGTCCTGAAGATCAACCGTGAACCAAAAAATGTACAATGGATTGGTCCTTTTTATAAAAAAAAAATGTATGGAAAGGAGTTAAATGGATCAAATATGAGATTTAAAACGGTTTTCAGCTCAAACGGGATGTTTCCTACCTATGATTGAAATGTTTCCGTACATGTCGAAACATTTCGACCGAAATAGTACGTATTTACATTATCAATTGATTGAAATTTACTGTTCACGAGAAATATTTCAACACGAATGGAAATTTTTCGTGAAATTTAACATTATTTCGCAAAATTGAAATATTTTGATAATTTCACGAAATTTATTTCCTTGGTTCCAAACAACCAAAATGCCATCCCCTAATCCCCTAGCCTATAACATTTCCCAGTCACATTCCGGTCCACCCCACAGGTCCTCCACCTCCGTATCAGTTATAAATTCCTTCTTAGTCTCCTTCAACACCACAATGTCCACCTTTGAAGTAAGAAATCTACAAACCGTCCTTACCTTACTCTCGAGACACATGACATTCCAAGATAAGAAATTAAGCTTCATCATGGCTAACAACTTTCCCCCTCCCCTTCCTTCTGCTATTGCGAGCATCCACTAGGCTTTGGATCTCCTTTGCTAAGGTGGTCCTCCTTCTCCCTAGACACTTTTTGTTATCAGATACGTAGAAATACGTATTTATCTTGTATAGGGATAGTTATGTAAATACCTCTTATGAGGGGTATACTTGTCCTTTTTTATGTAACCTTTTTCATAAATAAGATTTATGGGGTCATTGTGAAAATACACAATGACATCCTCTCTTCCCCTTTTTCTCTTTTCTCTCTTTCTCCTATACTGTGAAACCCTAATCTGAACCCTAATTCTATAATTCAACTTGGTATCAAAGCATTAAGGCCTGGGAGGTCGCAGGTTCAAGTCTCCACCGGAGTGTATTCCCGCTGAGGGGGAGTGTTAATGGATGCTTATTTGAGGTTCGTTTGGGCGTTTCTTTATCACCGGCATTGCTCCAGGGTCTTACTTCCCTTTGGATTACTCTTTTTTGGGAATTAGGGACTTATGGTGGATATTCTTGGGTTCTATTTGTTTATTAGGACCTATTCAGATGTTTGTTTGCTCTTTATGTAGTGAATTCGCCTTATCCAGATCTCGATTTGATCTTTAATCTGGTACTTCGATAGTTTCTTTGGCCGGAATTCCTCATGGCAGATCCAACGCCTCCCGTGGTTCGTCCACCTTCCTTGGTTTCTCCATCCGGATCAGACGTGAGCACAGAAGTTCCCTCGAGTGGAGTTGGAGGCCCTATAGTGCAGCACTTAGCCTATGAGAACCCAAGTTTGCAAATCACCTCAATGGAGTTAGAAAGCAAGAACTACTTACGCTGGGCTTAGGCTGCATGGTTGTTCATTGGGGGCCATAGGAAACTTGGCCACACTACAGGAGATACGATTGAGCCACCCAGATCTGATCCCTCTTATCGATAGTGGCAGACAGATGATCTTATTGTCATGTCATGGCTCCTGAACTCTATGGAGCCTGATATCAGTGAGAGTTTCGTATTCATGCGCACAACGCAAGAGATTTGGGAGATCATTGAGAAGACCTATTCGTAGAAGCAGAACGATGGACGAGCATTTCAGCTGCGACAGACTATCTCCCACTTCCGGCAAGGGGAGAAGTCCATTTCTCAGTCCTATACTGCTCTTCGTACCTTGTGGCAGGAGCTTGATCATTATTACTCCTATGAGCCTCTCAATCCCACAGAGATTGCTCATTTTCGTCGATACAGAGAGAAGGGCTGGATCTTTGATTTTCTTGCTGGCCTCAATTCTTCTTATGAGCTGGCTCGTGTTCAGATCTTGAGTAGCAGGGTGGATCTTCCCTCTCTCAGTGAGGTGTACGGCTATCTTCAGAGTGAAGAGAGTAGGCGGATCTCTCTTCAAAGTGAGCATCTCCTTCCAGAGCGATCAGTGCTAGTTGCTTTTCCTGCTTATCAGCCTCTGCAGTCACGGCAGCCTCAGAGAGGCTCATCGTATCAGACTCCTATCTCAGCTCCATCCTATGCTCCTACTGGACCTTTTTCTGGGAAGTCCTTGACTAGAGAGAGGCCCAAGTGCGATTTCTGTAGCAAATTAGGGCATGTGCGTGCCACGTGTTAGAAGTTACATGGTCGCCCTAGCCAGCCAGCGACTTCTGGTGCTCATACTGCCAGTGTGGATACTTCGGGTTTAGCTCCTCCTGGACAGTCTCTGACTATCTCTCCGACTGGTGGTATCTCAGCCACAGAGCTTGATGGCCTTCGACTATTGCTTCAGCAGCTGGAAGGTCCTTCTGCCACATCATCCACCTCATTTGCCCACTCAGGTAACCACCCTAGACCTGCTCATCATGTGTCTCCTCCGTCGTCCAGTCCCACCTGGATCATTGATTATGGGGTTTCAGAACACATGACGGGCATATCTTCCTTATTTTTCAGTTATACTATCTGTTCTGGCTGTGATAAGGTGAAGACAGCAGATGGTACCTTATCTTCTGTGTCTGGGAAAGGGAATATCCTTCCCTCTCCCCAATTGCTTCTTTCATCTGTATTGCATGTTCCTAGATTTACTTCTAACCTACTTTTTGTTAGTGCTTTGACTAAAACCCTAAACTGCAGTGTCACCTTTTCCCCTACTTCTTGTATCTTTCAAGACCTAGAGACGAGGAGGACGATTGGCATTGGACATGAAGCTAATGGCCTCTACCTTCTGGATAGACACCTTCCTGAGCCCACAGCACTACAGTCTTTTGCTACTAGTAGTAGTAGTAGTAGGATAAATGTTGTTTTGAACTGGCATGCTCGTCTGGGCCATGTCTCATTTCAGTATTTGAAACTTTTATTTCCAAGTTTGTTTACTTCTGTTTCCTTTTCTACTTTACACTGTGAGACATGTGAGCTCTCCAAGCATTGTAGATCAATTTATCCCTCCAGAGGTAATAGAAGTTCTACTTGTTTTGACATTTTGCATTCTGATGTATGGGGACCTTCCCCAACTACTTCTATCTTTGGCTTCCGCTACTTCATTTCCTTTGTTGATGATCATACTAGGTGTACATGGGTTTATCTCATAAAAACCAAGCATGAAGCTCATTCCATCTTTTAGGGTTTTCATAAGATCATCCAAACCCAGTATGGTATCTCCATCAAGGTTCTTCGTACTGACCAGGGTGGAGAATATATGTTTGGGGGCCTTTAACACTACCTTCTTCACCAAGGGATTTGCCATAAAAAATCTTGTAGCTACATCCCTCAACGGAATGGTGTAGCTGAGAGAAAAATGCGACATTTGACTGAGACAGCTAGATTTCTTTTGATTGGCTATCATGTCCCCAAGACCTATTGGTCAGATGCTGTGTTAACATCTGCCTACTTGAGTAATAGAATAGCCTCTCGTGTTCTCAATTTAAATCTCCTCTTCAGGTTCTTTCCCCTGATTCTCCTCTTTTCTCTGTTCCTCCTCGCATCTTTAGTTGTGTATGTTATGTACATATCCTTGGCCCTCATCGCGCCAAACTAGATCCCAAAGCACTCGAGTGCGTCTTTCTCGGTTACTCCTCTACCCATAAAGGGTACAAATGTTACCATCCCTCCTCTGGGAAGAAGTTTGTATGCATGGATGTCACCTTCAGTAAGGAGCTTTCTTTTTTCTCTCCCACCTCTCTTCAGGGGGAGAGTAATAATGAAGAGAGGTGGAATGTTCCTCTTCCTGCTATATCCCTATCTCCTCCTCTAGAGTTTGAGAGGCCTCCACCCACTCATACTACTAGTGTGATTGATAGTGCTACTGGAGCTCAGAAGGAGCTCAAAGTCTATAGCAGAAAGGCGACAGTCACAGCTGATCCAGGACCAGTGGTTCCTTCCTCGAATCTAGGTAATCCTCCATCTCTCCCTATACCTGTCATTCCCTTGTCTACTGATGATTCTGATCTTCCTAATGCTATTAGAAAAGGCATCAGAAGTTGTACTCAACATCCTTTGAGCAACTTCGTTTCCTACGATGCCTCGTCACCTTCATACAGAGCCTTTATCACATCAGTTTCCACCATTCCCACTCCCTCTTCTGTGGCAGAAGGGTTAGCACACCCTAGATGGAAAGCTGCTATGGTAGAAGAAATGAAGGCGCTGGATAAGAAAAAACTTGGGAGCTTGTTGACTTGCCAAGAGGCAAGAAGCCGGTTGGATGCAGATGGGTGTTCACAGTGAATTACAAGGCCAATGGGTCAGTAAAGAAGTACAAGGCCAGACTGGTTGCCAAAGGGTACACTCAGACCTACGGGATTGACTATGTGGAGACCTTGGCACCTGTGGCAAAGATGAACTCCATCAGGGTTTTGTTGTCTGTAGCAACAAACCAAGCATGGCCTTTGCATCAGCTGGATGTGAAGAATGCGTTCCTTCATGGTGATCTGCATGAAGAGGTCTATATGGTACCTCCTCCAAGGTTCACTCCCCCAGGGGTTCTTGTCATCCCTTGGTAGCATAGCCAAGTGTTTAAGCTCGATGGTTCTAAAAATTCAAACACCTCATGCTCGTGGCCGCCATAAGACAAAGCCAGAAACCTTCCGAAGTCCATGATCTTCCTCAATACCCACTCCGAGGCTTCGATGAACCTTCTAAATCATCTTCACCCTCCCCATCATCAACATCCAAAGCAATACCAGCCTTCTATAGGATCCAGAGCTTGAGCATTCCTGCAAGGGGCAATAACGAGTTCAAGGGGTTCCATTACTTCTTTAGCCACGAAATCCTTTTCGCACCCTCAGAATTCCTCCTACAATACTGCCTATTCATAACCGACATGACACGGGTAGGACTGATATCATCAAGCATCTCTTGCAAACCCGACTCCGTCGGAGCTTTTGCACCTCCATCGATACATCCAACGGAGTTCCCAAGAAACAACACTTCCTCAGGAGATCTAATATGTGAACAGGGGACATGGCTAGGGAATTCGGCACAAATTCCTTTCCTAGTTCGTCTGGAACTGCTAAACTCCTAGACCTCCCGACAGAGTTTGTCTTCTTCCTTCTCCGCTTTAATGCCGCTAATGATCTCGCCTTCTTCGACATCACCTATATTAAAAATCTCATCACCGGTTGGTGCCCTATTGGGAAAATAGGCGAGGATAGCCCCCTTCTGGGCCAACTTCGTCTTCCACCTCACACGCACTATTACAGACTTTGTTTGGATGTTTGACTTCGGGTTCATGGTTACTCACCTTAATTCCATCTTCAATAGGCGACAGTGGTGGTATACCACACATATAGGACTCTTTTATGGGACTCAAATTCTTTCGCACTGATAATGTGGAGAGATTTGGATTGTGGTACGTTGCTTGTCTCACGCTTTTGTGTATTATCTTTCCTCTTAGTGGTGTTCTTGGACGGCAAAGGGTTCAACTTAATCCTCATGCCTTCGAAAATAAAGGAACACGTGTTCGATTTGCCGAAAAATGTCACATCTCGGTCCAATAACCAAGGCCTACTCAGAATGATATGTTGTACATCTATATGTACCAGATCACACCACAAGGTGTCCCTATAGGAAGAAAACTGAATGGGAACTTGACACCTCTGAGATGCAAGAATGGATGACACGTCTACCCATGCAACTCAGTATGGCTGATGATGGGTTATTGGTGTCAATCCAAATCAAGCAACACTGTTCGAACAGACCACGCTGGTGCAATTGCCACTGTCAATGATGATCTTATTACTTTTCTCACCACACGGCATAAGTGTGGTAAATGGAATTGTTACAGCAATAATCATAGGGGCCTGATATTCGGCAAGGGATTGGTGACCACCCCCCCCCCCCCCCATCTTTCCTTAAGTCTCAGCCTCGCCCTTGATTACGAGACTCTTCCTTGGAGGTACTATAAATCAGGATATCATCTACATAACCTGGAACTTGCCCATGAATGGCCTCAATACTCGTAAAAGTATTAGTGCATTGGTCGATCCAAATGGCATGACTATCCAATCATATAAACCCATCTTTCATAATGAAGGTGATCTTCTACTTATCTTCCGAACGGATGCGAATTTCATGGTAGCCACTCTCAGGACTATCTTTTAAAAAATCATCACACCAGCAATGGACTCCTCGCCACTTCTCTCAATCCTACGTCGATGTTGGTTCAATATAGTATGGTTTCTCTTACCAATTTCATCTTGGCAAACCAAACTCTACGAAAATCAGTACCACCCAAAATGGTGGTCCATATCTGACAGACTGACAACTAGTCAAGGAAAACTTTTGGGTTCAGGCGACCATAAAAGCTAAGAGCATCAATCTTAACCGTCTTCATGATGTGGTCATTGGGATCATAGGGCCCAAATATTCAACTAGGGATGGTGACCACCCCCACAATCTCTACCCAAGTCTCAGCATCACCCTTGATTACGAGAATATTCCTCATCTACAGGAATCTTCTTTGGAGGTACTGTAAATGAAGGTGTCATCAATATACACAATCAAAAGGGCACAACCGCATGACCATCCAGTCAAATAAACCATTCTTCATCTTGAAAGCGAATTTCCACATATCTCCTGAACGGATGAGAATTTGATGGTAGCCACTCTAAAGGTCAATCTTTAAAAGATCACTACATTGGCCATCATGTCTAACATTTCGTCAAGCATCGGTAGAGGAAACTGTATTTTACCATGATTTTGTTTATGGCTCAACTATCAATGCATATCTGCCAACATTCGTCTTTCTTGGGAGTGAGAAGCGCAGGCACGACACCAGGTCCCTAGAATGAACATCTTTCCACGAAGTTCATCATCTTGCTTCTTCAACTTAACATGCTCTATGGGATTCATTTGGTAGTACGGAGATTGGGTAGAGTTGCTCCATGGAGTAAATCGATATCTTATTCAATGTGTCCCTCTTTAAAGAAGCCTCAAATAGTAAATCATCAGGAAAACAGCCTCAAACTCCCTCTACACTGAAGCCAAATTTGGGTGTATCTCAAGAGCCCACTCAGGAGATGAATCGTTGGCTAAGAGGGAATAAATGATGGACTCATCCTTGGTTTCTCTTTCAAATTCTTTCGCACTGATGATGTGGGGAGATTTGGATTGTGGTCATATGCTAGTCTCACCCTTCTACGTATTATATTTCCTCTATATGGTGTTCTCATGTGGTAAATGGTTCAACTCAATCCTCTTAGCTTCATAAATAAAAGAACATGTGGTCGATCTTCCGAAGAATGTCATATCTCGGTTCTATAACCAAGGCCTACCCAGAATGATATGACCTACATCCATAGGTACCACAACACACCAAAATGTGTCCTTATAGGGAGAACATTGAAAGAGAACCTGACACCTCTGAGATACGGGAATGGATAATGCGTATAACCATGCGACTCAATATGACTGAGGATGCGTTATGGCTGTCAATCCCTATCGCGCAACACTACTCGACGAGACAACGTTGGTGCAACTGCCACTGTCAGTGATGATATTACAACTTTTCTCACCACTCGGCATAAGTGAGAAAAACGGAATTTCTATGCCAGTCGTCATTGTCTTTGCACATAATGACTGCTAGACATAAGGTATTAACCTCCGCTCTGTCCTCAACACTAGGACTGAGATCAGGATCATAAGTTTTTCTTCTCAGTCTCCCTGCTCATCCTCTTTTGGGCCTTCAATACACAGCTTCTTGGTGGGTTCTCTTGTGGGACGTTGGACCCCAAAGTGTCCAAAGCTTTGGCAGTTATAGCAGCGAGACGGTCAACTTCCAATCGAAGTACCACCGATCACTCTCTTCCTTTTGTTGTCCCTAAAATTGGAAGGAGTGCTAGAATAGGCTCAAAAAGGCTAACTCCCAACTATAGGTTTCCCTCCCAATGAGGGGGCTTAGCAGTTGAGTTGCAGGAGTAAAACTGTCACTCACAACGGTTTCACGAACTACTCTAAATCCTAAGCCACCTAATAGGCGTGTGCTTCAAAGTGTGTATAACATGGGGAATGACCTCTATCAAAAGCTCAAATCGGATACCCATAAGAAACCTAGATAAGGTAATGAGAGGAACTTCCTTCATGTTACATCGCATCATGTATTCGTCAAATTTTTGCAATATAGTCAGCAAGAAACACAGATCCTTGGCGAAGGGATTGCCATTGATCTAAAAGTCTTTCGCTCCCAACGGAGGGGGTTAGAAGTCGGGTTGCAGGAGTCAACGTTTATCACACAACGGTCTTTAAAGTGTGGATATCATGGGGAATGAGCCCTCTACAACTCAGATCGGAGACCCATGGGAAACCTGGATTGGGTCATGAGAGGGTCTTCCATGATGTTACATCGCATCATGTAATCGTCGAATTTTGCGATGTAGTCAAAGACAGACATAGATACCTGACAAAGGACTTGTAATTGATCAAAACATTTCTCGCGATATCATAGAGGCAAATACATCTACTCGCCACTTCTCTCAAACCTACGCTCGATGTTGGTTCAATAAAGTTTGGCATGTGCATCAATCTTAACCGTCTTAATGATGCGGTCATCGGGCTAATATGGGCCTAGATATTCAGCAGTACCCGAACGGTATCTACCTAAGTCTCAGCTTTGACCTTGGCTTCACCCCTGAATATGGGACTCTTCCTCGTTCAGGAATCTTCCGCAGAGGTGCTGCAAATCAGGGAATCATCGACGTACACAACCAAGAACTTGCCCACGAATGCCCTAAATACCAGTGCCAACCCTCATAAAAGTAATCGGGGTATTTTTCAATCCAAAGGGCATGACTATCTTCCACTCATCTCCCGAACGAATACGAACTTTATGGTAGCCACACTTAGGGTCTATCCTTGAAAAGATCGTAGCACTGGCCATCATGAAGCCTAGGTAGAGGAAACCGTTGTTTTACCGTGACTATCGACGCACATCCTCCATGATTCGTCTTTCTAGCAAGTGAGAAGAGCTGGCATGGCAAAAGGGCAAATGCTCTCTCGAACAAACCTCTTTCTAAGAAGATCAACTTGCTTCTTCGACTAAACATGCTCTATGGGATTCATTCAGTAGTACGGGAGGTTGGGTAGAGTTGCTCCGGGAACAAAATTGATAGCGTGCTAAATGTCCCTTATTGGAGGAAGCTCATCTGGTAAATCATCAGGAAAGACATCCTGAAACTCCCTATACACCGGAACCAAATGTGGTAGTATCTCAACAGCAATTCAGGAGAGGCATATTTGACTAGGAAGGCATAAATGATTGAATCATCCTTGGTCTCTCTCCCAAATTCTTTCACATTGATGATCTGGAGAGATTTGGATTGTAGTCCTTTGCTACTCTCAGCCTTTAACATATTATCCTTCCTCTCAATGGTGTTCTCGGGTGGTAAAGTGTTCAACTTCATCATCTTGGCTTCATAAATAAAGGAACACTTGGTTGATCTGCCGAAGGGTGTGACATTTCGGTCCTATAACCGTTGCCAACTGAGAATCATATGACCTACATCCATAATACCACATCATACCACAAGGTTTCCTTATAGGAAGAAAATTGAATGGGAACCAGCCACCTCGGAGAGAAAGGGGCTTTGTTGATTAATTGTTTCGCTCCCAACATTAGGTTTCGCTCCGAAGGGAGGCTCACTCCGAACAATAGGTTTCGATCCCAAGGTAGGGGGCTCAGCACTTGCGTTGCGGAAGTCAAAACGTCTATCACACTACGATTTCAGAGACCACTCTAAATGCCAGCCACCTAATGAGCGTGATCCAAAATGAGGATATCATAGGGAATCAACCCTCTCTATAGCTCAAATCGGAGACCCATATGAAACCTGAATAAGGTCATTAGAGGGTTTTCCCTGATGTTACATCGCATCATGTATTCATCAAATTTACCGATATAATCAGCGACAGATATAAATCTCTGGTTAGGGGATTGCCATTGATCTAAAAGTCTCTGGCGATAGCTCAAAGACTAATACTTCTCTATGAAGATTTCCTTCATTTCAGTCTACTGAGCAATGGGCTCTTCGCGACTTCACTAAATCTTACGCTCGATGTTGGTCCAATAAAGTTTGGCTAGTCCTACCAGATACATCTTGGCAAACCGAACTCTATAACCTTCGAGCATTTTGTACCACTCAAAATAGTAGTCCATATTTGACAACCAGTCGAGGAAAGCTTTTGGGTCTAGGCGACAATCAAAGCTAGGAGCATCAATCTTAACCATCTTCGTGATGCAATCATCATGGTCATAGGGCCCTAATATTCAACAGGGGGTTGGTGACCACCCCCACGCTCTCTATATAAGCCCGAGCCTCAACCTCGGCCTAGATTACAAAACTCTTCCTCGTGTATAGGACTCTTCTGTGGAGGTATTGTAAATCAGGGTATCATCAACGTACGCAACCAAGAACTTGCCCATGAAAAGCCACAATACCTATATCATAACCCTCATAAACGTACACAGGACATTGGTCAATCCAAAGACCAAGACTTTCCACTCATATAATTCATCATTTATTGTGAAGGTGAATTTCAACTCATCTCCCAAACGGATGCGAATTTGATGGTAGCCACTCTTCACCGATATTTGAACGTGATTTCGTTAATGGCTACAGTGCCAATGCACATCCTCCAAGATTTGTCTTTTTAGGGAATTAGAAAAGTTGGCACGTCACAAGGGCACAAGCTCTCTCAAATTTTTGAAGAAGCTCATCAACTTGGTTCTTCAATTAAACATGCTTTATGGGATTCATTTGGTAGTGCGTGAGATTGGGTAGAGTTGCTCCGGGAACTATATCGCTAGCGTGCTAAATGTCCATGATTGGAGGAAGTTCATATAGTAATCATCAGGAAAAACATCATGAAACTCCCTATACACTGGAGCTGCATCTGGTGGTATCTCAACAACCGATTCAGGAAACGAATCTTTGGTTAGGACGAATAAAAGATGGACTCATCCTTGGTCTCTCTCAGATTCTTTCGCACCGATGATGTGGAGACATTTTGATTGTGGTCCTTTGCTAGAAAGATATTACCTAAATCCACGAACCATGGGTACCATATCACACTACAAGGTGTCCTTATCGGAAGAAGACTGAATGGGAACCTGACACCTCTGAAATAAGGGAATGGATGACATGTCTACGCACGCCACTCAATATGGCTGAGGCTGGGTTATGGGCATCAATCCCATTCGGGCGACACGGTTCGACGAGACAATGTTTGGCTACTACCATTGTTAATGATGATCTTACAACTTTTCACGCCATACTTGACATAAGTGCGGAAAATGAAATCTCAACGCAATCATCATTGTCTTTGAATAGGGTAAGGGCGCACTTAATGACTTCTAGACATGAGGTTTTAGCCTCCTCACTATCCTTGTCACTAGGACTGAGCTCAAGATTAAGGGTATTTTCTTCAAAGTCCCCAGGCTTTTCCTCTTCTGTGGCATCAATATACCGATGCTTGGTGGGTTCCCCTGTGGAACAATGGATCCCGCAAAGTGTCTAAAAACTCGCAAGTTTTATCAGCGAGTCTGTCCCCTTCCTCTTGAAGTTTCCGCCGATCACTGCCTTACCTTTGTTCTCCCCAAAACTGAAGGAGTATCAAGACTGGCTCTCAACGGCTACCTTCCAACATTAGGTTTCACTCCAACGGAAGAGTATAATAGTTGGTTTGCGGAGTCAAAACATCTCTCACACTGTAGTTTAAGATAGCGCTCTAAATATCAGGAGCCACCTAATATACGTCCTCCAAAGTATGGATAAAATGCGGAATGAGCTCTCTCTGAACCTACACGAAACCTGGATAGGGTCATGCGAGGGTCATCACTGATGATACATCGCATCATGTATTCGTAGAATTTTGCGATATTGTCAGCGACAGACATAGGGAAGGGATTGCCATTGATAAAAAAAAGTCTCTCGCAAAGGGCTCCCCGCCACTTCTCTCAATCCTACGCTCGATGTTGATCCAATAAAGTTTGGAGGTACTATAAATTAAGGTATCAACGACGTAAACACCTAAGAACTTGCCCATGAAAGGCTTCAAATAAACGATCCTTCGTCTTGAATGTCAATGATGGTGCAACTGCCACTATCAATGATGATCTTAAAAGTTTTCTCACCACGCTTGACATAAGTGCGAAAAATGGAATTTCAACGCCAGTCATCATTGTCTTTGATCAGGGCTAGTACGCACTTCATGACTCTTCTAGAATGAGGTATTAGTCTACTCATTGTCCTCGTCACTAGGGTTGATCTCAGAATCAAGGGGTTATTCTTCAAAGTCTCCATGCCCGTCCTCTTCTGTGGCTTCAATAAACAGATTCTGGGTGCATTCTCTTGTAGGAGAATGGACTGCAAAGTGTCCAAAGAAATGACAGTTATAGCAACGAGTTTGTCCCCTTCCTCTTGAAATTCCACCGGTCACTCCCTTTCCTTTGTTGTCCCAAAAACTGAAGGAGTAATAGAACTGGCTCTAAAAGGCTGACTCCCAACATTAGGTTTCCATCCCAAGTCAGGGGGGGCTTAATATTCGGGTTGCGGGAGTCGAAACATCTCCCATACTGCGGATTTAGATACAAGAAATCCTGAGCCACCTAATAAGTGTGCTCCAAAATGTGTATATCATGTGGAATGAGCCCTCTCTGAAACTAGGATCAGAGACACCTACGAAACCTGGATGGGGTCAAGAGAGGGTCTTCCTTGATGTTACATCGCATCATGTATTCTTCGAATTTTGCAATGTAGTCATTGAATGACATAGATCCCTTACAAAGGGATTACCATTGATGAAAAATTCTCTCGCAATAACTCAGAGGTAGATGCTTCTCCTTGAGGATTTCCGTTACTTCATTCCACTTAGCAATGGGCTCCATGCCACTTCTTTCAATCCTACGCTCAACATTGCTCCAATAAAGCTTGGCTTGTCCTGCCAGTTTCATCTTAGCAAGCAGAACTCTAGCACGGCACAATGGCTCATGCTCTCTCGAACTTTCAAAGAAGCTCCTCAACTTGCTTCTTCAACTCAACATGCTCTATGGGATTCATTCGGTAGTGCGGGAAGTTGAATAGAGTTGCTCTGATGATTAAATCCATAGCGTGTTGAAAGTCCGTCATTGGCAGAAGCTCATCTGGTAAATCATCAGGAAAAACATCCTGAAACACCCTATACACTAGAGCCACATCTAGTGGTATGTCAACAACCGACTCAGGAGAGGAATCTTTGGCAATGATTGCATAAATGATGGACTCAACTGATCATGTGGAGAGATTTGGATTGTGGTCAATTGCTTCTCACCCTTCGGGGTTTTATCTTTCCTTTTAGTGGTGTCTTGGGTGGTAAAGGGTTCAACTTAATCCTCGTGTTCGTAAAGAAAGGAACACGTGTTCGATTTTCCGAACAGTGTCACATCTCGATCCTATAACCAAGGCCTCCACTGAATGATATGATGTACTTCCATATATACCAGATCACACCACAATGTGTCCGTATCGGAAGAAAACTGATGGGAACCTGACACCTCTGAGATACGGGAATGGATGATGCGTCTACCCATGCGACTCGGTATAGCTGATGATGGGTTATTGGAATCAATCCAAATCGGGCAACATTGTTCAACGGCACCACGTAGGTGCAACTGCCACTTTCAATGATGATCTTATAGCTTTTCTCGCCGCACGGCCTAAGTGTGGAAAATGGAATTTCTACACCAGTCATCATAGTGGAGCTGATAATTGGCAAGGCGTTGGTGACCATCCCCACCATCTCTCCCTAAGTCTCAGCCTCGACTTCGACCTCACACTTGATTATGGGACTCTTCCTTGGAGGTACTGTAAATTAGGATATCATCAGCATACATAACCAGGAACTTGCCCATGAAATACCTCAATACATGTGTCATAAACCACATAAAAGTATTAGGGCCTTGGTCGATCAAAATGGGATGACAATCCATCACGAAACTTAGAGAGGGTAATGAGGGTCTTTCCTAATGTTACATTGCATCATGTATTCGTAAAATTTTGCAGGTATAGTCAGCGACAAACATAGATCCTTGGCAAAGGGATTACTATTGATGTAAAAGTCTCTTGCCGCTCAAAGATACATACTTCTCTTTGAGGATTTCCTTCATTTTAGTCTATTGTTCCTCGCCACTTCTCGCAATCCTAGGCTAGATGATGGTCCAATAAAGTTTGGCTTGCCCAACCAATTTCAACTTGGCAAACTCTACGAAGTTCAATACGACTGAAAATAGTGGTCCATATTTGACAACTAGTGGAGGAAAACTTTTGGGTCCAAGCAGCCATCAAAGCTACGAGCATCTATCTTAACCGTCTCCATGATACGGTCGTCAGGGTCATAGAAACCCTGATGTTTAGCAACAAGTTAGTGACCAGCCCCACGATCTATACCTAAGTCTCAGCCTCGACCTAGTCCTCGGCCCTTGATCTCAGGACTCTTGTAGGTATTGTAAATAAGGGTATCATCGACGTAAACGACAAGAACTTGGCCATGAAAGGCCTCAATACCTATGTCATAATCCATAAAAAATACTCAAGACATTGGTCAATCAAAAATGCATTACTATCCACTCATATAAACCATCTTTCATCTCGGAAGAGATTTTCCACTTACCTACTAAACGGGTGCGAATTTGATGGTAGACACTCTTAAGGTTTATCTGTGAAAAGATCGTGGTACCGGCCATCACGTCTAACATTTTGTCAATCCTCGGTAGAGTAAACTAGTATTTTACTGTGATTTTGTTCATGCCTCAATTATCAATGCACATACTCCAAGATTCGACTTTTTGGAGAATGAAAAGCGCTGGCACAACACAAAGGCATATGCTCTGTCGAACAAACCCATTTCTAAGAAGCTCACCAACTTGCATCTTCAACTCAACATGCTCTATGGGATTTTCATTCGGTAGTAAGGAGGTTAGGAGAGTTGCTCTAAGGATTAAACCGATAGCATGCTGATTGTCCTTCATTAGAGGAAGCACATCTGGTACATTATCAAGAAAAAAGGCAAAAACTCCCTCAACATTGCAGCCACATCTGGTGGTTTCTCAACTACCGACTCAAGAGAGGATCTCTAGCTAGGAGGGCATAAATGATGGACTCATCCTTGGTCTCTTTCTCAAATTACTTCGCACTGATGATGTGGAGAGATATGGATTGTGGTCCCTTACTACTCTCACCCTTTGCGTATTATCTTTCCACACAGTGGTTTCCTTCGGTGGTAAGGTTTCAACTTAATCCTCTTGTCTTTATATAAAGGAACATGTTCGATTTGCCTAACAGTGTCACATCTCGATCATATAAGCAAGGCCGACCTAGAATGATATAACCTACATCAATATGTACCACATCACACAAGTTGTACTTATAGGAAGAAAACTGAATCAGAACCTGATGCCTCTGAGATACGGGAATGGATCACATCTACCCATGTAACTCAGTATGGCATAGGATGGGCTATGGGCGTCAATCCTAATCGGGCAAAACCGCTCGACGAGACAACATTGGTGCACCTGCAACTATCAATGATCGTACAACATTTCTCGCCACACTTGGCAAAAGTGTGAAAAATTGAATTTCAATGCCAGTCATTATTGTCTTTGATCAAGGTTAGTGGGCACTTAACGACTTCTAGACGTGAGGTATTAGCCTCCTCAGTGTCCTCGTCCCTAGGACTGAGCTCAGCATCATGGGTTTTTTCTTGATAGTCTCCATACCCGTCCTCTTCTGTGACTTCGATATACAGATTCTTGGTGGGTGCTCTTGTGGGACGTTGGACCGCAAACTATCCAAAGACTTGGCAGTTATAGTAGTGTCTGTCCCCTTCCTCTTAAAGTTCCACCGATCACTCCCTTTACTTTGTTGTCCCTAAAACTGCAGGAGTACTATAAGTGGCTATTAAAGGTTCACTCCCAACATTAGTTTTCGCTCCCAAGGGAGGAGGCTTAGAAGTCGGGTTGCAAGAGTCAACGTCTGTCACATTGCGGTTTAAGATACCGGTCCAAATCCTGAGCCACCTTATAGGTGTGCTCCAAAGTGAGGATATCATGGAGAATGAGCCCCCTCTAAAGATCAGATCGGAGACCCATGGAAAACTTGGATGGGGTCGTGAGAGGGTCTTCTTTGATATTACATCGCATCATATATTTGTCAAATTGTGCGATGTAGGCAGCGACAGACATAGATACCTAACGAAGGAATTGCCATTGATCAAAAAATTTCTCGCGATATCTCAGAGGCAAATACATCTCCTTTAGGATTTCCTTCAATTCAGTCCACTAAACAATGGGCTCCTCGTCTACAGGATTGTTTCGTGGAGGTGCTGTAAATCAGGGTATCATCGACGTACACAACCAGGACCTTGCCCATGAAATCCCTCAATACCAGTGTCAACCCTCATAAAAGTACTCGGGGTATTTGTCAATCCAAAAGGCATGACTATCTTCCATTCATTTCCCGAACGAATGCGAACTTGATGGTAGCTACACTTCAGGCCCATCCTTCAAAAGATCCTAACACCAGCCATCATGTATTACATTTCATGAAGCCTCGGTTAAGGAAACCATTATTTCACCATGACTATCAACGCACATCCTCCAAAATTCGTCTTTCTTGCAAGTGAGAAACACTGACATGGCAGAAGGGCAGATAGTCTCTCGAACAAACCTCTTTCTAAGAAGCTCATCAACTTACATATTCAACTAAACATGCTCAATGGGATTCATCCAGTAGAGCGGGAGGTTGGGTATAGTTGCTCCGGGGACAAAATTGATATCATGCTAAATGTCCCTTATTGGAGGAAGCTCATCTGGTAAATCATTAGGAAAAACATCCTCAAACTCCCTATACACCGGAACCAAATCTGGTGGTATCTCAACAAGCAATTCAAGAGAGGAATATTTGACTAGGAGGGCATAAATGATGGAATCATCCTTGGCCTCTCTCCCAAATTCAATGAGTGATTTGGATTGTAGTCCTTTGCTACTCTCCCCCTTCAACATATTTTCCTTCCACTCAGTGGTGTTCTCAGGTGGTAAAGGGTGAAACTTAATCATGTTGGCTTCATAAATAAAGGAACAAGTGGTTGATCTGCCGAACGGCGTGACATTTCGGTCCTATAACTGAGGCCAACCCAGAATCAATGACCTACATCCATAAGTACCACATCAAACCACAAGGTGTCCTTATAGGAAGAAAATTAAATGGGAACCTGCCACCTCGAAGAGAAAGGGGCTTTGATGATGCATGGTTTCACTCCCAAAGGAGGCTCACTCCGAACATTAGGTTTCGATCCCAAGGTAGGGGGCTCAGCAGTTGCGTTGCGGGAGTCAAAACGTCTTTCACACTACGATTTCAGATACCACTCTAAATCCAAGCCACCTCATGAGCGTGCCCCAAAGTGTGTATATCATAGGGAATCAATCCTCTCTATAGCTCAACTCGGAGACCCATACGAAACCTGGATAAGGTCATCAGAGGGTTTTCCCTGCTGTTACATCGCATCATGTATTCGTTAATTTTACCGATGTAATCAGCGACAGATATAGATCTCTGGATAAGGGATTGCCACTGATCTAAAAGTCTCTCGCGATAGCTAAAAGCAATACTTCTCAATGAAGATTTCCTTCACTTTAGTCTACCAAGCAATGGCCTCTTCGCCATTTCACTAAATCTTACGCTCGATGTTGGTCCAATAAAGTTTGGCTTGTCCTACGAGTTACATCTTGGCAAACCGAACTCTACAACCTTAAGAAATTTTGTACCACTCAAAATAGTAGTCCCTATTTGACAACTAGTCGAGGAAAGTTTTTGGGTCCAAGCGATAAATCAAAGCTAAGAGCATCACTCTTAACTGTTTTCATGATGCAGTCATCGTGGTCATAGGGCCCTAATATTCAGCAGGGGGTTGGTGACCACCCCCACGATCTCTACCTAAGTCTAAGCCTCGACCTCGGCCTCACCCTAGATTACAAGACTCTTCCTCGTTTCTAGGAATCTTCCTTGGAGGTATTGTAAATCGGGGTATCATCGACGTACACAACCAGGAACATACCCATGAAAGGCCTCAATACCTATATCAAAACCCTCATAAACGTACACCCATTGGTCAATCCAAGGAGCAAGACTATCCACTCATCTAAACCTTCATTTGTCATGAAGGTGGATTTCAACTCATCTCCCAAACAGATGCGAAATAGATGGTAGCCACTCTTAAGGTGTATCCTTGAAAAGAAAGTGGCACTGCCCATCATGTCTAACATGTCGTCGAACCTCGATATAGGAAACCGGTATTTGACTGTGATTTCGTTGATGGCTATACCAATCGATGCACATCCTCCAAGATTCGTCTTTCTAGGGAATGAGAAGCGTTGGCACATCACAAGGGCACAAGCTCTGTCGAACTTTCGAATAAGGTCATCAACTTAATTCTTTAGGGTAACATGCTCTATGGGATTCAATCGATAGTGCAGGAGCTTGGGTGGAGTAGCTCCAGGAACTATATCGCAAGCTAGCTAAATGTCCCTGATTGGAGGAAGTTCAATTGGTAAATCATCAGGAAAAACATCATGAAACTCCCTATAAACCGGGGCCACAACTAATAGTATCTCAATAGCCAATTCAAGAATCGAATCTTTGGTCAGGACGCAAAAATGATGGACTCATCAGTCTTTATCCCTGGTCTTTCTCTCAAAATTCTCTCTCACTGATGATGCAGAGACATTTGGATTATGGTCCTTTGCTAGTCTCACCGCTGCGTATTATCTATCCTCGCAATGGTACTCAAGTGGAAAAGGGTTCAACTTAATCCTCTTAGATTAATAAAGAAAGGACCACATGGTCGATCTGCCGAACAGTGTCACATCTCGATCCAATAACCAAGGCCTACCCAGAAAGATATTACCTACATCCACAGACCATAGGTACCACATCACACCACAAGGTGTCCTCATAGGGAGGACTGAACGGGAACCTGACACCTCTGAAACAAGGGAATGAATGACATGTCGACACACGCCACTCGATATGGCTGAGGATGGGTTATGGGCGTCAATCCCATTCGGGTGACACTGCTCGACGAGACAACGTTGGGCAACTACCACTGTTAATGATGATCTTACAACTTTTCTCACCACACTTGACATAAATGCAGAAAATGGAATTTCAAGGCCAGCCATCATTGTCTTTGATCAGGGCTAGTGCACACTTAATGACTTATATCCATTAGGTTTTAGCCTTTTCACAGTCTTCAAAGTCTCCAAGCTTTTCCTCTTCTGTGGCTTCAATATACCGATGCTTGGTGGGTTCTCTTGTGGGACAATGGATCGCAGAGTGTCCAAAAACTTGCAAATTTTAAAAGCGACTTTGTCCCCTACCTCTTGAAATTTCCAACGATCACTGCCTTACCTTCGTTGTGCCCAAAACTGAAGTAGTATCAGAACGGCTGCCTTGGACCATTAGGTTTCACTCCGAAGGGAGGACTTAGCAGTCAATTTGCGATAGTCAAACCATCTCACACGCTACAGTTTAAAGTACTAGTCTAAATCCTGAGCCACCTAATATGCGTCCTCCAAAGTACGAATAGAATGGGGAATGGGCTCTCTCTGAAGCATGGATCGGAAACCCATACGAAACCTGGATAGGGTCATCACTGATGATACATCGCACATGTATTCGTCGAATTTTTTGATATAGTCGGTGAGAGGGATAGACCCTTAACGAAAGGAATGCCATTGATCTAAAAGTCTCTCGCTATAGCTCAGAGATAGATACTTCTCCTTGAGGATTTATTTCCTTTCAGTTTACTGAGCAATGGGCTCCTCGCCACTTCTCTAAATCTTACGCACAATGTTGGTCAGATAAAGTTTGGTTGGTCCTACCAATATCATCTTGGCAAACCAAACTCTACGACCATCAATACAACTCAAAATAATGTGGCAACCAGTTGAGGAAGACTTTTGGGTCCAGGCGACCATAAAAGCTAGGAGCATTAATCTTAACTGTCTTCACGATGCGATCATTGAGGTCATAGGGGCCTTAATATTCAACAAAGGGTTGGTGACCACCCCAAGGTCTTCTTCATCTATAGGAGTTTTCCTGGGAGGGACTATAAATTAAGGTATTAACGACGTAAACACCCTAGATTTTGCACATGAAAGGCTTCAATAACTATGTCATAACCCACATAAAATTACTCCGGGCTTTGGTCAATCAAAAGGCCATGACTATCCACTCATATAAACGATCCTTCGTCTTGAAAGCTATTTTCCACTTATCTACCGAATGGGTGCAAATTTGATGGAAGCCACTCTTAAGGTCTATCTTTGAAATGATTCTAGCACCAGCCATCATGTCTAACATTTCATCAAGCATAGGTAGAGGAAACCGATATTTTACTCGAATATTGATGCACATCCTCCGACACTCGTCCTTGTCGGGAGTGAGAAGCGCAGGCACGACACAAGGTCACATGCTCTACCGGATGAACCCCATTCTAAGAAGCGCATCAACTTGCTTCTTTAACTCAACATGCTCTATGGGATTCATTCGGTGGTATGGAGGTTTGGTAGAGTAGCTCCGGGGACTAAATCGATAAAAACGACTGAATGCCCCCTCATTGGAGAAACCACATTTTAGTAAATCATTAGGAAAAACAGCCTAAGATTCCATATACACTGGGCAACACTACTCGACGAGAAAATATCGATGCAACTGCCACTATCAATGATGATCTTACAACTTTTCTTGCCACATTTGACATAAGTGCGAAAAATGGAATTCCAACGCCATACATCAATGTCTTTGATCAAGGCTAGTGCGCACTTAATGACTTCTAGAATGAGGTATTAGTCTACTAATTGTCCTTGTCACTAGGGTTGAACTCGAGATCAAGGGTTTTTTCTTCAAAGTCTCCATGCTCGTCCTTTTCTGTGGCTTGAATATACAGATTCTTGAGGATTTCCTTCGTTTCAGTTTACTAAGTAATGGGCTCCTCACCACTTCTCTCAATCCTACGCGTCTACCCATGTCACTCGATATGGCTGAGGATGGGATATGGGCGTCAACCCCAGTCGAGCAACACTACTCGACGAGACAATGTTGGTGCAACTGCCACTGTCAGTGATGATATTACAACTTTTCTCGCCACACGGCATAAATGAGGAAAACGGAATTTCTACTAGACATGAGGTATTAACCTCCTCTCTGTCCTTATCACTAAGACTAAGCTCAGGATCGTCGGTTTTTTCTTCAAAGTCTCCCTGTTGATCCTCTTTTGTGCCTTCAATCAAGGTAGTTAAGGGCTTAAGGCGCTAGGAACTTTGGCACCAGCCGCTAGGCGAGGCACGCGCCTGACTAAAGCGAGGCGCAATATTAAAAATTATAATAAATATAAAAAATTAAAAAAAAATTCATCATAAAATAACAACCTAGGTAATCGTTAGGTCATAAAACATAAATGATAGCAAATATCGAAAAAGCTATAAAACATAAAAGAAAACAAATGTTCAAAATCTTAAATAGCCCACAATGAGTTCTAGTTAACATCGTTATCATCTAATTCTTAATGATTTACTTCATCCCCATCATCATCGGATGTGTTAGCCTCTTCAATATATTCTTCTTCTTCTTCAGTCTCTTCTGAATTGGACTCTTCCTCTTCCGGCTCCCTTATTGTAGCCCTTGCCCTTACTCTTTACCTTGATTGTGATCTAGTATTTGATGTTGGTTCACCAACTCAAACAGCTCTCGCAACAACAGTCCATGTTAAGCTATCATCCTCCAACATAAATCCACCTTCTGTTTCCCCAGCATCTGTTTCATCTCCACAAGTAGCCATTCATAGTTTTCATCAATGTCTTTTAATGAGATAGGTTCAATTGTATCTCTCCTATCATACCGATACTTAATATCAAGAAATAAATTTCGATTTCGAGGTTTATTTCGACCAGCCCGGAAATGGAAATATATCGACCAGTGTAGAAATAATACATTTTTCATGGAAATGATGGAAATAATGTGGAAATGATGGAAATATTGTGGAAATGTTTGTACAAAGTTTGGGAGATGATAAAACAAGCATAAAAACAAGCTCATAAGCAATCAAACCAAAATACACAACCATATCTAGTGTGGAAATTAATGTCCATAACGATCTTTAATATGTCGAAGCAGGCATCTGATAGTCATTTAAGGTATAATTTAATTAGATAACTATTATCAATTATTTATTATAAAAAACTCATAAATCAAGGTATTAACGAATCTTTATTCACTTACATTAATGTCTTAATATTATGTATAATTTTAGAAAACCTATTTACTATTATCTTATTAGATTTTCTGGGGGGGTTGGGGTGGGAGGCAAATAGCTTTTGTGTTGGCCCTTGTAACCATCATAAATGGTACACAACATTCCCGTTTGGCATCATGACTTCGACTATGCGATCTGATGACCTTCAACTCTTTCCTTTTGACTTCATGTACAGCTATTGAGTACCTCATCCAATCTCGGTTCCCATTTTGGTAAAGGTATTCCCGTGATTGGTTTGGGTATAACTTCTTGGATCGCAGTCTCTTCGTAATAGATGGCATCGACCATATGTGCCTCTTGTGAACCGAACGGTTGTCCTTTTGCGGTATCTTCATTGGCTTTCCCTTGATCACAGCTTTTAGGCATTGGCGATATATATATGGCACGACTTGATGGCGATGCAACTAGGTCTGTCCAAAGAGAACATGGTACGTAGTGTTCCCATCGTTGACATGGAAAAGAGTGGAGAAGCATATTGCGCCAATAACAAGATCAAGGTTTAGATATCCCATTGTACGTTGTGACCGTCTACCGAAGCCATTGACTTCTATTAGAAATTTGATAATCCGGCGCTTCAGGATTCCTAAAGCATTAAGAATGGATATCAACACAAGACTAAGTGAAGCTCCTGTATCAATGAAGACACAACCGACTTGGACATCACGAATGTGTTGGAACATACTATGGCCTCATGTGGTCCGGTGTGGAGCTGCACATGTGTGGTTGTGAATGTTATAAAAATGGATGCTGCTTGTCAAACGTGGTGGTTGACGGGTTGTCAACAACGAAACATTGCTCTTGAGGGTTTGCAATGGTGGCGGCGAATGTGGGGAAAAATATATGATCTATCCCACACAATCTTCGATCTTAAAACGAATAGTAGTGTCTTGAAACCTTTGCAATGGGGTCAAGCAAAGTTGTTAACCAAGTACTTTCAGAGGCATCAAATGTTGCAAATTTTCAGCCACGAGCTGCAAAATCTCAGAAGAATGAGTCTATTACGGGCAATGCTTATGTTTGAACATCTTCATTATCTTCCATAAGAAAAGATTCTCTTTTTCTACACTTGAAACGGCGACCATATGCACAACTGCATTGCATTTCTGATCAAGAAGTGGGTCTGTGTACTTTGGCGAGCGATGCCATGTCAAATTCTAACTCACCACCTGTTAGACACTTTTGATGGAAAATTCTTCTGAGGAGTCAACAATCACGCGTAAGATGGTCAACATAACGATTGGTAGCGAAAAAACCGTGGGTTAACTTCATCTTTGAGTGACGGCTTCTTCCTAACTTTGTACCATGTGTATGCTCGTGCAGTCAAAGAGTTTGGAAATTCACGGAGCGTAGGTCATCATGAATTTGGTGTTCTCCGACTGCTTTGACGAATCGAGCAACAAGCTCGCATGCATTACCTCTCATGTTGTAAGAAAACACTCATGTAACCCTTAGGAAAAGACTAGTATTGCAACTCAAGGTGGTAGAGCGGGGAAGGTGATCGATTCTTTCTATTGATAATTTTTTATTTATTATTCTACGTATATATGAGGGCGTTTTTGTCCTTTTAACTTTTCTGCCTAATAATACGTGGGTCACCAGTGTGCACGTCTTCACTGGATTTGTCTTTTCTTCATTCCAACGATTCTCAGTTTCTCCTCCTTTTCTCTAAATCCTAACTCTAGAACATGGTATCAGAGCCTTACTTCTACTCCTCTTTCAACCCTAATTCCATCACTCTTTTTCTTCCCTTTTTAATTTCCCGTTTTTTAGCCCCACTTCTGATCCTCTTTCAACCTTAATTTCATCTCTCCCTTCATTTTCCCTTTTCAATTTTAATTTTTTTTTTATTCTAGAGTTAGGGTTTAATGAAATGAGATGACAAACTGAGAATCGTTGTAAAAAAGAAAAAATCAAATCCAGTGAAGACGTACTCACTGGTGACCATTATATTATTAGTCAAACCAAGGTAAAAAGACAAAAATACCCCACCTACATAGGTAAAACAATTAAACAATACTCCCCCTCAAGTTGGAGTGAAAACATCATGAAACTACAACCTAGAAGTTGGAACAAATGCATTGGAGACTTCACATCAAAACTCGACTCATGAAGAAGGTGCTTCAATCAAGTTAACTCTCACGTAGTATGACTCATTGCCATGTATTCGGCTTCAGAACTTGACCCGACTACTACAGTCTTTTTCTAACTTCCACGATACTAGATTGCCACCAAGAAAAGCACAATAACACATTGTGGACCTTCTTTCAGACAGTGATCCAACCCATGCCATTGACATCTATAAGAAATTTGATAATCCGGTGCCTTGGGAATCAGACAACATTCAGACTAGATATCAACACAAGATTAGGTTAAGCTCTTGTACCAATGAAGACAACCACTTGGACATCACAAATGTGCGTTGGAACATACGATGGCCTCATGTGGTCCACGTTAGCACTGTACAACAAAGAAAAGGGTGAGAAACTTGTGACACTCCTTGTTGATGTCCGATATGCCCATAAAGCGAGAGGAAGTTTCTCATGACAATTCCATTCATTATCGTAAACCGTCTTACTCAAAGCACGCAAGACGTCTCTTTATCTGCGTCTCGATATCATGGCGAAAGTTACGAGGCAGTTGTTTGACTGTAAGATATTGGTTGCGACATGAAGCTTGTGTATGACCAGATTGGGTCATAATCCCAGCATCTCTTTGTACGTCAATGACAAAACATCTTTAAATTTAGCTAAAAGAAATAGCAAGGAGTCACTCCGGTGGTGCCAGTTGAGCACTTATGGATAGTAGTTGTAAGGATTCTTTGCTGCCTATATCCACCATTTCGAGTCGTTCGACGACTGCCTTTGCCTTGTCTTAAATAAATTCAGGTGTGGCTGAGAGGGTAATTGTCATTAATTTCCCAATTGAACATGAATCAGGAATACAGCATTTCTGGGGGGGTTGGGGTGGGAGATAAATAGCTTTTGTGTTGTGTGGCATCATGACTTCGACTATGCGATTTGATGACTCTACACCTGTTTCCTTTTGACTTCATGTACAGCTATTGAGCACCTCATCCAATCTCGGTTCCCATTTTGGTAAAGGTATTCCCGTGATTGGTTTGGGTATAACTTCTTGGATCGCAGTCTCTTCGTAATAGATGGCATCGACCATATGTGCCTCTTGTGAACCGAATGGTTGTCCTTTTGCTAGTATCTTCATTGGCTTTCCCCTGATCACAGCTTTTAGGCATTGGCGATATGTATATGGCACGACTTGATGGCGATGCAACCAGGTCTGTCCAAGGAGAACATGGTACGTAGTGTTCCCATCTACGACATGGAAAAGAGTGGAGAAGCATATTGGGCCAATACCAAGATCAAGGTTTAGATATCCCATCGCACGTTGAGACCGTCTGCCTAAATCCGCCATTACAAGTCATTCGATCACTGCCTTTGCCTTGTCTTTCATAAATTCAGGTGTTGCTGGGAGGGTAATTGTTATTAATTTCTCATTCGAACACGAATGAGGAATACAGCATTTTCTGGGGGGGTTCGGGTGGGAGGCAAATAGCTTTTGTGTTGGCCCTTGTGACCATCATAAGTAGTACACCACATTCCCGTTGGGCATTAGGACTTCGACTATGCGATTTGATGACTCTTCACTTCTTTCATTTTGACTTCATGTACAGCTACGGAGCAACTCATCCAATCTCGGTTCCCATTTTGGTAAAGGTATTCCCGTGATTGGCTCGGGTATAACTTCTTGAATTGCAGTCTCTTCGTAATAGACGGCATCGACCATATGTGCCTCTTGCAAACCGAACGGTTGTCCTTTTGCTGGTACCTTCATTGGCTTTCCCCTGATCACAGCTTTTAGGCCATGCCAAAATGTATATGGCACGACTTCATGGCGATGCAACCAGGTCTGTCCGAGGAGAACATCGTACCTAGTGTTCCCATCTATGACATGGAAAAGAGTGGAGAAGCATATTGGTCCAATAGCAAGATCGATGTTTAGATATCCCATCGAACGTTGAGACCGTCTGCCGAAGCCATTGACTTCTATTAGAAATTTGATAATCCGAGGCCTTAGGATTCCTACAGCATTAAGAATGGATATCAACACAAGATTAAGTGAAGCTCCTGTATCTATGAAGACACAACCGACTTGGACATCACGAATGTGTTGGAACATACTATGGCCTCATGTGGTCCAGTGTGGAGCTGCACATGTGTGGTTGTGAATGTTCTAAAAATGGACGCTGCTTGTCAAATGTGGCGGTTGACGGGTTGTCAAAGCCGAAACATTGCGCTTGAGGGTTTGCAAAGGTGGCAGCGAGTGTGAGGAAAAATATATGATCTATCCCACACAATCTTCGAGGTTAAAACGATTCGTAGTGTCTTGTACCTTTGCGATGATGTCCAGCAAAGTTGTTCACCAAGTACTTTCAAAGGCATCAAATGTTGCAAATTTACAGCCACGTGCTGCAATATCTGAGAAGGATGAGTCGATTACGGGCAATGCTTCTGTTTGAACATCATCATTATCTTCCATAAGAAAAGATTCCCTTTTTCTACACTTGCAACGGCGACCATATGCACAACTGCATTGCATTTGTGATCTGGAAGTAGGTCTGTGTACTTTGGCGAGCTATGCCATGTCAAATTCTAGCTCACCACCTGTTAAACACTTTTGATGGAAAATTCTTCTGAGGATTCCACAATCACACGTACAATGGCCAACATAACGATAGGTAGAGAAAAAATCGTGGGTTAGCTTCATCTTTGAGTGTCGGCTTCTTCCTGACTTTGTACCATGTGTATGCTCGTGCAGTCAAAGAGTTTGGAAATTCAAGGAGCGTAGGTCATCATGAGTTTGGTGTTTTCTGACTGCTTTGAGGAATCGAGCAACAAGCTCGCATGGACTACCTCTCACGTTGTAAGAAAACACTGATGTAATCCTTAGGAAAAGACTTGTATTGCAACTCAAGGTGGTAGGGCGGGGAAGGTGATCGGTTCTTTCTATTGATAATTTTTGATTTATTATTCTACGAATATGTGAGGGCAATTTTGTTCTATTAACTTTTTTGCCTAATAATATGGAGGTCACTAGTGTGCACGTCTTCACCGGATTTGTCTTTCTTCAGTCCAACGATTCTCAGTTTCTCTTCTTTTCTCTATACCCTAACTCATGAACATGGTATCAGAGCCTCACCTCTAGTCCTCTTTCAACCCAAATTGCATCTCTCACTTCTTCTTCCCTTTTTTTTCCCATTTTTAACCCCACATCTGATCCTCGTTCAACCCTAATTCCATCTCTCTTCTTCTTCCCTTTTTCTTTTCCCGTTTTTTAGCTCCGCTTCTGATCCTCTTTCAACCCTAATTCCATCTCTCTCTTATTCTTCCCTTTTTCTTTTCCCATTATTTACCCCAACTTTTGATCCTCTTTTAACCCTAATTTCATCTCTCCTTCTTTTCCCTTTTCTGTTTTCCTTTTTTTATTCTAGAGTTGGGTTTAAAGAAATGAGAGAACAAACTGAGAATCATTGGAAAGAAGAAAAGATCAAATACAGTGAAGACGTGCCCACAGGTGACCCGTATATTATTTGTCAAACAAAAGTAAAAAGACAAAAATGCCCCACCTACATAAGTAAAACAATACACCAATACACCCCCTCAAGCTGGAGCGTAAACATCATGAAACTCCAACTTGGAACAAATAAATTTCATTCGTTCCCTAAAGAGTGCCATTGTGAACAAATCTGCAAGCTGGTCGGAAGACTTCACATACAGAGTACAGACATCACCACATACAACCTTGTCCCTAACAAAAAGACAATCCCCCTTAATATGATTTGTACGCCCACATATAAACTTGTGGCACTCCTTGTTGATGTCCGATATGCCCATAAAGCTAGAGGAAGTTTCGCATGCAAATACCGTTGATTATCGTAAACCGTCTTACAAAAAGCTCACAAGAGCGTCTTGTCTGTTGCTTTTGCTTGATGGTTGCCTTTGTAGGATGGTGTGGACTGGATGTGCTTAATTGCATATTGCACAAGAAGACGTCTCTTTATCTACTTCTCGATATCATGGCGGAAGTTATGAGGCGGTTGTTTGACTGTAAGATATTGCTTGCGACATGAAGCTTGTGTACGACCAGATTGGGTCATAATCCCAGCATCTCTTTGTACGTCAATGCAAAAACATCTTTAAATTTAGATAAAACAGATAGCAAGGAGTCACTACGGGGGTGCCAGTTGAGCACTTATGGGTATTAGCTGTAAGGATTCTTTGCTGCCTAAATCCACCATATCGAGTCGTTCGACGACTGCCTTTGCCTTGTCAGGCATAAATTCAGGTGTTGCTAAGAGGGTAATTGTAATTAACTTCTCACTTGAACATGAATGAGGAATACAGCATTTTCAGGGGGGGTTGGTGTGGGGGGCAAATAGCTTTTGCGTTTTCCCTTGTGACCATCATAAGTGGTACACCACATTCCCGTTTGGCTTCATGACTTCGACTATGCGATTTGATGACTCTTCACCTCTTCCCTTTTGACTTCATGTACAGCTATTAAGCAACTCATCCAATCTCAGTTCCCATTTTGGTATCGGTATGCCCGTGATTGGTTTGGGTATAACTTCTTGGATCGCAGTCTCTTTGTAATAGAAGCCAACGATCATAAGTGCCGTTTGCGAACCGAATGGTTGTCATTTTGCTGGTATCTTCATTGGCATTCCCCTGATCGCAACTTTTAGGCGTTCGCGATCTGTATATGGGGCGACTAGATGGCGATGCAACCAGGTCTGTCGAAGGAGAACACTGTACGTATGTCGAAGGAGAACACGGTACGTAGTGTTCCCATCTATGACATGGAAAAGAGTGGAGAAGCATATTGGGCCAATAGCAAGATCAAGGTTTAGATAACCCATCGTTCGTTGACACCATCTGCCGAAGCAATTTGACTTCGATTAGAAATTTGATAATATGGGGCCTCAGGATTCCTACAGCCTTAAGAATGGATATCAACACAAGATTAAGTGAAGCTCCTGTATCAATGAAGACACAACTGACTAGGACATCACAAATGTGTGGGAACATACTATGGCCTCATGTGGTCCAGTGTGGAGCTGCACGTGTGGTTGTGAATATTATAAAAATGGATGCTGCTTGTCAAATGTGGTGGTTGACGGGTTGTCAACAACGAAACATTGTGTTTGAGGGTTTGCAAAGGTAGCAGTGAGTGTAGGGAAAAATATATGATCTATCCGACACAATCTTCAAGGTTAAAACGATTCGTAGTGTCTTGAAACTTTTGCGATGGGGTCAAGCAAAGTTGTTTACTAAGTACTTTCAAAGGCATCAAATGTTGCAAATTTTCCACCACATGCTACAATATCTGGGAAGGATGAGTCGATTACGGGCAATGCTTCTGTTTGAACATCATCATTATCTTCCATAAAAAAAGATTCTCTTTTTCTACACTTGCAACGGCGACCATACGCACAACTGCATTGCATTTCTGATCTGGAAGTGGGTCTGTGTACTTTGGCGACCGATGCCATGTCAAATTCTAGCTCACCACCTGTTAGACACTTTTGAAAAAAATTCTTCTGAGGATTCAACAATCACGCGTAGGATGGTCAACATAACAATTGGTAGGGAAAAAACAGTGGATTAGCTTCATTTTTGAGTGTCGGATTCTTCCTGACTTTGAACCATGTGTATGCTCGTGCAGTCAAAGAGTTTGGAAATTCATGGAGCGTAGGTCATCATGAATTTGGTGTTCTCCGACTGGTTTGAGGAATCGAGCAACAAGCTCGCATGGACTACCTCTCACGTTGTAAGAAAACTCTGATGAAACCCTTAGGAAAACTCTTGTATTGCAACTCAAGCTGGCAGGGCGGGGAAGGTGATCGATTCTTTCTATTGGTAATTGTTGATTTATTATTCCACGTATATATGAGGGCATTTTTGTCCTTTTAACTTTTCTGCCTAATAATATTAGGGTCACCAGTTTGCACGTCTTCATTGGATTTGTCTTTTCTCCATTCCAACGATTCTCTATTCTCGTCTCTTTTCTCTATACCCTGACTAGAACATGGTATCAGAGCCTCACTTCTAGTCCTCTTTCAACCCTAATTCCATCTCTCTCTTCTTCTTCCCTTTTTCTTTTCCCGTTTTTTAGCCCCACTTCTGATCCTCTTTCAACCCTCATTTCATCTCTCCTTTCTTTTTCCCTTTTCTATTTTCTTTTTTTTTATTCTAGCATTAGAGTTTAAAGAAATTAGAGGACAAACTGAGAATCGTTGGACAGAAGAAAAGATCAAAAACAGTGCAGCGTGCTCACTGGTGACTCTTATATTATTAGTCAAACAAAGGTAAAAAAAAAAAATGCCCTACCTACATAGGTTAGACAATAAACCAATACTCGCCCTCAAGTTGGAACATAAACGCCATGAAACTCCAACTTGGAACAAATAAATTCCAATCATGCCCTAAAGAGTGCCATTGTTAACAAATCTGCAAGTTGGTCAAAAGACTTCACATACGGAGTAGAGACATCACCACATACAACCTTGTCCCGAACAAAATGAAAATCCCCTTTAATATGATTTGTACACCCATCAAAGACCGGGTTAGAGGCTATGGCCTCATGTGATCCACGTTAGCACCGAACAACAAAGAAAATGGAGAGAAACTTGTGGCACTCCTTGTTGATGTCCGATATGCCCATAATGCTAATTCCGTTGATTATCAGGTATGGTGTGGACTGGACGTGCTTAATTGCATATTGCTCAAGGAGACATCTCTTTATCTGCTTCTCGAAATCATGGCAGAAGTTACGAGGCTGTTGTTTGACTGTAAGATATGGCTTGCGACATGACGCTTATGTACGACCAAATTGGGTCATAATCCTAGCATCTCTTTATACGTCCATGCAAAAATATCTTTTAATTTAGCTAAAAGAGATAGCAAGGAGTCACTCCGGTGGTGCCAATTGAGCACTTATGGATATTAGCTGTAAGGACTCTTTCCTACCAAAATCCCCATTTCGAGTCGTTCGACGACTGCCATTGCCTTGTCTTGCATAAATTCAGGTGTTGCTGGCAGCGTAATTGTTATTAATTTCTCAATTGAACATGAATGAGGAATACAACAGTTTTTTTGCGGGGTTGGGTGGGAGGCAAATAGCTTTTGTGTTGGCCCTTGTGACCATCATAAGTGGTACACCATATTCCCGTTTGGCATCGTGACTTCGACTATGCGTTTTGATGACTCTTCACCTCTTTCCTTTTGACATCATGTACAGCTATTGAGCACCTCATCCAATCTCGGTTCCCATTTTAGTAAGGGTATACCCGTGTCGGATTTTTCCTGACTTTGTACCATGTGTATGCTCGTGCAGTCAAAGAGTTTGGAAATTCATGAAGCGTAGGTCATCATGAATTTGGTGTTTTCCGACTTCTTTGAGGACTCGAGAAACAAGCTAGCATGGACTCCCTCTCACGATGTAAGAAAACACTAATGTAACCCTTAGGAAAAGACTTCTATTGCAACTCAAGGTGGTAGGGCGGGGAAGGTGATCAATTCTTTCTATTGATAATTGTTGATTTATTATTCAACGTATATATGAGGGCAATTTTGTCGTTTTAACTTTTCTGCCTAATAATATGGGGGTCACCAGTGTGAGCGTCTTCACTGAATTTGTCTTTTCTTAAGTCCAACGATTCTCAGTTTCTCCTTTTTTCTCTATACCCTATCTCAAGAACATGGTATCAAAGCCTCACTTCTAATCCTCTTTCAACCCTAATTCCATCTCTCTCTTCTTATGTTTTTCTTTTCCCATTTTTTAGCCCCACTTCTGATCCTCTTTCAACCCTAATTCCATCTCTCTCTTCTTCTTCCCTTTTTCTTTTCCCATTTTTTAGCTCCACTTCTGATCCTCTTTAAACCCGAATTCCATCTCCCTCTTCTTCTTCCCTTTTTCTTTCCCCATTTTTTACCCCCACTTCTGATCCTCTTTTAACCCTAATTTCATCTCTCTTCTTTTTCCCTTCTCTGTTTCCTTTTTTATATTCTAGAGTTAGGGTTTAAAGAAATGAGAGGACAAACTTAGAATGGTTGGAAAGAAGAAAATATCAAATATAATTAATACGTGCTCACTGGTGACCCTTATATTATTTCTCAAACAAAAGTAAAAAAGAAAAAAATGCCCCACCTGCATAAGTAAAACAATAAACCAATACTCCCCCTCGAGTTGGAGCGTAAACATCATGAAACTCCAACTTGGAACAAATAAATTCAATGCTTGCCCTAACGAGTGCCTTTGTGAACAAATCTGCAAGCTGGTCAAAAGACTTCACATACGGAGTAGAGACATCACCACATATAACCTTGTCCCTAACAAAATGACAATCCCCCTCAATATGATTTGGACTCTAATGAAAGAACAGGTTCGAGGCTTTGGGAATAGCCGCCTGATTATCACAGTACAAATGCATTGAAGACTTCACATCAAAACCCGACTCATGAAGATGGTGCTTCAACCAAGTCAACTCACACGTACGATGAGTCATTGCCATGTATTCGGCTACTACTGTCTTTTTCTAACTTCCACTATACTAGATTGCCACCAAGAAAAGAATAATATCCCATAGTGGACCTTCTATTAGACGGTGATCCAGCCCATGCCATTGACTTCTATAAGAAATTTGATAATCTGGTGCCATGGGAATCCGACAGCATTCAGATTGGATATCAACACAAGATTAGGTTAAGCTCTTGTATCAATGAAGACAACCACTTGGACATCACAAATGTGTGTTGGAACATACTATGGCTTGCTGTGGTCCACGTTAGCACCGTACAACAAAGAAAAGGAAGAGAAACTTGTGCACTCCTTGTTGATGTACAATATGCCCATAAAGCGAGAGGAAGTTTCTCATGCCAATTCCGTTGATTATCGTAAACCGTCTTGCTCAAAGCTCGCAAGAGCGTCTTGTTTGTTGCTTTTGCTTGTCGGTTGCCTTTATAGTATGGTGTGGACTGGACGTGCTTAATTGCATATTGCTCAAGGACACGTCTCTTTATCTGCTTCTCGATATCATGGCGGAAGTTACAAGGCGGTTGTTTGACTTTAAGATATTGCTTGCGACATGAAGCTTGTGTTCGACCAGATTGGGTCATAATCCCAGCATCTCTATGTACGTCAATGCAAAAACATCTTTAAATTTAGCTAAAAGAGATAGCAAGGAATCACTACAGTGGTGCCAGTTGAGCTCTTATGGATATTAGCTGTAAGGATTTTTTGCTGCCTAAATCCGCCATTACGAGTCGTTCGACCACTGCCTTTGCCTTGTCTTCCATAAATTCAGGTGTTGCTGGGAGGGTAATTGTTATTAATTTCTCAATTGAACACGAATGAGGAATACAGCATCTTCTTGGGGGGTTGGGGTGGGAGGCAAATAGCTTTCTTGTTGGCCCTTGTGACCATCATAAGTGGTACACCTCATTCCCGTTTGGCATCATGACTTCGACTATGCGATTTGATGACTCTTCATCTCTTTCCTTTTAACTTCATGTATAGCTATTGAGCAACTCATCCAATCTCGATTCCCATTTTGGTAAAGGTATGCCCGTGATTGGTTTGGGTATAACTTCTTGGATAGTAGTCTCTTCGTAATAGACCGGCATCGACCATATGTGCCTCTTGCGAACCGAACGGTTGTCCTTTTGTTGGTATCTTCATTGCTTTGCCCTGATCACAGCTTTAAGGCATTGGTGATATGTATATGGCACGACTTGATGGCGATGCAACCAGGTCTGTCCAAAGAGAACATGGTACGTAGTGTTCCCATCCATGACATGGAAAAGAGTGGAGAAGCATATTGCGCCAATAGCAAGATCAAGGTTTAGATATCCGATCGTACGTTGAAACGAAGGCATTGACTTCTATTAGAAATTTGATAATCCGGGGCCTCATGATTCCTAAAGCATTAAGAATGGATATCAACACAAGACTAAGTGAAGCTCCCGTATCAATGAAGACACAACCGACTTGGACATCACGAATTTGTTGGAACATACTATGACCTCATGTGGTCCGGTGTGGAGCTGCACATGTGTGGTTGTGAATGTTATAAAAATGGATGTTGCTTGTCAAATGTGGTGGTTGACGTTTTGTCAACAACGAAACATTGCGCTTGAGGGTTTGCAAAGGTAGCAACGAGTGCGGGGAAAAATATATGATCTATCCCACACAATCTTCGAGGTTAAAACAATTCGTAGTGTCTTTAAACCTTTGCGATGGGGTCAAGCAAAGTTGTTCACCAAGTACTTTCAAAGGCATCAAATGTTGCAAATTTTCAGCCACGTGCTGCACTATCTGGGAAGGATGAGTCGATTACTGGGAATGCTCCTATTTGAACATCATCAGTATCTTCCATAAGAAAAGATTCTCTTTCTCTACACTTGCAACAGCGACCATATGCATAACTGCATTACATTTGTGATCTGGAAGTCGGTCTGTGTACTTTGGCGAGCGATGCCATGACAAATTCTAGCCCACCACCTGTTAGGCACTTTTGATGCAAAATTCTTCTGAGGATTCAACAATCACGCGTAGGATGGTCAACATAATGATTGGTAGCGAAAAAACAATGTGAGGTTCACCTTTGAGTTTCGGCTTCTTCCTGACTTTGTACCATGTGTATGCTCGTGCAGTCAAAGAGTTTGGAAATTCACAGAGCGTAGGTCATCATGAATTTGGTGTTTTCCAACTAGTTTGAGGAATCGAGCAACAAGTTCGCATGCACTACCTCTCACGTTGTAAGAAAACACTGATGTCAACCTTAGGAAAAGAATTCTATTGCAACTCAAGATGGCAGGGCAGGGAAGGTGATTGATTCTTTCTACTGATAGTTGTTGATTTATTACTCTACATATATATAAGGGCAATTTTGTCCTTTTAACATTTCTGCTTAATAATATGAGGGCCACTAGTTTACACGTCTTGACTGGATTTGTCTTTTCTTCAGTCCAACGATTCCCAGTTTCTCATCTCTTTTCTTTATACCCTAACTCTAGAACATGGTATCAAAGCCTCACTTCTAGTCCTCTTTCAACCCAAATTCCACCTCTCTCTTTCTCTTTCCTTTTTCTTTTCCCATTTTTTAGCCCCTCTTCTGATCCTCTTTCAACCCTAATTCCATCTCTTCCCTTTTTCTTTTCCCGTTTTTTAGCCCCACTTCTGAACCTCTTTCAACTCTGCCTTCTGTTTCACCTTTCTGTTTTCTTTTCTTTTTTATTCTAGTGTAAGGGTTTAAAGAAAATTAGAGGACAAACTCAGAATCGTTGGGAAGAAGAAAATATCAAATACAGTGAAGACTTGCTCACTGCTGACACTTATATTATTAGTCAAACAAATGTAGACAACCACTTGGACATCACGAATGTGTGTTGGAACATACTATGGCCTCATGTGGTCCACGTTAGCACCGTACAACAAAGAAAAGGGAAAGAAACTTGTGGCACTCCTTGTTGATGTCCGATATGCCCATAAAGCGAGAGGAAGTTTCTCATGCCAATTCCGTTGATTATCGTAAACCGTCTTGCTCAAAGCTCGCAAGAGCGTTTTGGTTGTTGCTTTTGCTTGTCGGTTGCCTTTGTAGTATGGTGTGGACTAGACGTGCTTAATTGCATATTCCTCAAGGAGACGTCTCTTTATCTACATCTCGATATCATGGCGGAAGTTACGAGGCGGTTGTTTGACTGTAAGATATTGCCTGCGACATGAAGCTTGTGTACGACCAGATTGGGTCATAATCCCAGCATCTCTTTGTACGTCAATGCAAAAAACATCTTTCAATTTAGCTAAAAGAGATAGCGAGGAGTCACTCCGGTGGTGTCAGTTGAGCACTTATGGATATTAGCTGTAAGGATTCTTTGCTGCCTAAATCCACCATATCGAGTCGTTCGACGACTGCCTTTGCCTTGTCTTGCATAAATTCAGGTGTTGCTGGAAGGGTAATTGTTATTAATTTCTCAATTGAACATGAATGACGAATACAACATTTTCTTGGGGGAATGGTGTGGGAGGCAAATAGGTTTTGTGTTTTCCCTTTTGACCATCATAAGTGGACACCACATTCCCATTTGGCATCATGACTTCGACTATGCGATTTGATGACTCTTCACCTCTTTCTTTTTGACTTCATGTAGAGCTATTGAGCAACTCATCCAATATCGGTTCCAATTTTGGTAAAGGTATGCCCGTGATTGGTTTGGGTATAACTTCTTGGATAGCAGTCTCTTCGTAATAGACGGCATCGACCATATGTGCCTCTTGCGAATCGAACAGTTGTCCTTTAGTTGGTATCTTCATTGGCTTCCCTGATCACAGCTTTTAGGCATTTGCAATATGTATATGGCACGACTTGATTGCGATGCAACCCGGTCTGTCCAAGGAGAACATGGTACGTAGTGTTCGCATCTATGACATCGAAAAGAGTGGAGAAGCATATTGGGCCAATACCAAGGTCACGGTCTAGCTATCCCATCATACGTTGAGACCATCTGGCGAAGCCATGTGGGGAAAAATATATGATCTATCCCACACAATCTTCGAGGCAAAAACGATTCGTAGTGTCTTGAACCTTTGCGAAGGGGTCTAGCAAAGTAGTTCACCAAGTACTTTCAAAGGCATCAAATTTTCAGCCACGTGCTACAATATCTAGGAAGGATGAGTCGATTACAGGCAATGCTTCTGTTTGAACATCATCATTATCTTCCATAAGAAAAGATTCTCTTTTTCTACACTTGCAACGGCGACCATATGCAAAACTGCATTGCATTTGTGATCTGGAAGTGGGTCTGCGTACTTTGGCGAGTGATGCCATGTGAAAATCTAGCCCACCACCCGTTAGACACTTTTGATGGAAAATTCTTTTGAGTATTCAACAATCACACGTAGGATGGTCAACAAAACGATTGGTAGCTAAAACATCGAGGTTTAGCTTCATCTTTGAGTATCGGCTTCTTCCTGACTTTGTACCATGTGTATGCTCGAGCAGTCAAAGAGTTTGGAAATTCACGATGCGTAGGTCAACATTAATTTGGTGTTTTCTGACTGCTTTGAGGAATCGAGCAACACGCTCGCATGCACTACCTCTCACGTTGTAAGAACACAGATGTAACCCTTAAAAAAACTTGTATTGCAACCCAAGGTGGTTGGGCGGGGAAGGTGATCGATTCTTTCTATTGATAATTGTTGATTTATTATTCGACGTATATATGAGGGCAATTTTCTCGTTTTAACTTTTCTGCCTAATAATATTAGGGTCACCAGTGTCTACGTCTTCACTGGATTTGTCTTTTCTTCAGTACAACGATTCTCAGTTTCGCCTCTCTTTTCTCTATACCCTAACTCTAGAACATGGTATCAGAGCCTCACTTCTGGTCCACTTTCAACCCTAATTCCATCTCTCTTCTTCTTCATTTTTTCTTTTCCCATTTTTAAGCCCCACTTCTTATCCTCTTTCAACCCTAATTCCATTTCTCTCTTCTCCCCTTTTTCTTTCCCCGTTTTTTAGCTCCACTTCTTATCCTCTTTCATCCCTAATTCCATCTCTCTCTTCGTCTTCCCTTATTCTTTTCCCGTTTTTTGGCCCCACTTCTGATCCTCTTTCAACCCTAATTTCATCTCTCATTTCTTTTTCCCTTTCGGTTTTCCTTTTTTTTATTCCAGAGTTTGGGTTTAAAGTAATTAGAGAACAAACTGAGAATTGTTCGAAAGAACAAAATATCAAATCCAATAAGGGCGTGCTCACCGGTGACCCCTATATTATTAGTCAAACAAAGGTAAAAGGACAAAAATGCCCCACTTACATAAGTAAAACAATTAACCAATACTCCCCCTCAAGTTGGAGCGTAAACATCATGAAACTCCAACTTCGAACAAATAAATTCCATTCGTGCCCTAAAGAGTGCCTTTGTGAACAACTCTCCAACTTGCCACCAAGAACAGAACAATATCCCATAGTGGACCTTCTATCAGACGGTAATCCAGCCCATGCCATTGAATTCTCTAAGAAATTTGATAATCTGGTGCCCTGGGAATCCGACAGCATTCCAACGGGATATCAACACAAGATTAGGTTAAGCTCTTGTATCAATGAAGACAACTTGGACATCACGAATGTGTGTTAGAACATACTATGGCCTCATGTGGTCTACGTTAGCACCGTACAACAAAGAAAATGGAGAGAAACTTGTGGCACTCCTAGTTGATGTCCGATATGCCCATAAAGCAAGAGGAAGTTTCTCATGCAAATTTCGTTCATTATCGTAAACCGTCTTGCTCAAAGCTCGCAAGAGCGTCTTGTCTGTTGCTTTTGCTTGTCGGTTGCCTCTGTAGTATGGTGTGGACTGGACGTGCTTAATTGCATATTTCTCAACGAGACGTCTCCTTATCTGCTTCTCGATATCATGGCGGAAGTTACAAGGCGGTTTTTTGAATGTAAGATATTGCTTGCGACATGAAGCGTGTGTACGACAAGATTGGGTCATCATCCCAGCATCTCCTTGTACGTCAATGCAAAAACATCTTTAAATTTAGCTAAAAGAGATAACAAGGAGTCACTCCAGTAGTGCAAGTTGAGCACTAATGGATATTAGCAGTAAGGATTCTTTGCTGCCAAAATCCACAATTTCGAGTCGTTCGACGACTACCTTTACCATATCTTGCATAAATTCAGGTGTTGCTTCGACGGTAATTGTTATTAATTTCTCAATTGAACATGAATGAGGAATACAGCATTTTCTGGGGGGTTTGGGGTGAGAGGGAAATAGCTTTTGTGTCGGCCGTTGTGACCATCATAAGTGGTACACCACACTCCCGTTTGGCATCATGACTTCTTCGACTATGCGATTTGATGACTCTTCACCTCTTTCCTTTTGACTTCATGTACAGCTATTCAGCACCTCATCCAATCTCGGTTCCCATTTTGGTAAAGGTATGCTCGTGATTGGTTTGAGTATAACTTCTTGGATCGCAGTCTCTCCGTAATAGACGGCATCGACCATATGTGCCTCTCGCGAACTGAACGGTTGTCCTTTTGCTGGTATCTTCATTGGATTTCCCTTGATCACAGCTTTTAGGCATTGGCGATATGTATATGGCACGACTTGATGGCGATGCAACCACGTCTGTCAAAGGTGAACATGGTACGTAGTGTTCCCATCTATGACATGGAAAAGAGCGGAAAAGCATATTGGGCCAATAGCAAGATCACAGTTTAGATATCCCATCGTACGTTTAGACCGTCTGCCGAAGCCATTAACTTCTATTACAAATTTGATAATCCGGGGCCTCAGGATTCCTACAGCATTAAGAATGGATATCAACACAAGATTAAGTGAAGCTCCTGTATCAATGAAGACAACCAACTAGAACATCACGAATGTGTTGGAACAAATTATGGCCTCATGTGGTCCAGTGTAGAACTGCACGTGTGGTTGTGAGTGTTATAAAAATGAACGCTGCTTGTCAAATGTGGTGGTTGACAGGTTGTCAACAACGAAACATTGCGCATGAGGGTTTGCAAAGGTGGCAACGAGTGTGGGGAAAAATATATGATCTATCGCACACAATCTTCAAGGCTAAAACGATTCGTAGTGTCTTGAACCTTTGCGATGGGGTAGCAAAGTTGTTCACCAAGTACATTCAAAGGCATCAAATGTTGCAAATTTTCAGCCACGTGTTGCAATGTCTGCGAAGAATGAGTCGATTACAGGCAATGCTTCTGTTTGAACATCATCATTATCTTCCATAAGAAAAGATTCTCTTTTTCTACACTTGCAACGGCGACCATATGCACAACTACATTGCATTTGAGATCTGGAAGTGGGTCTGTGTACTTTGGCGAGCGATGCCATGTCGAATTCAAGCTCACCACCTATTAGACACTTTCGATGGAAAATTCATCTGAGGATTCAACAATCACGTGTAGGATGGTCAACATAACGATTCGTAGCGAAAAAACCCTGGTTTAGCTTCTTCATTGAGTGTCGGCTTCTTCCTGACTTTGTACCATGTGTATGCTCGTGCGGTCTAAGAGTTTGGAAATTCACGGAGCGTACGTCATCTTGAATTTGGTGTTTTCCGACTGCTTTGAGGAATCGAGCAACAAGCTCGCATGCACTACCTCTCACGTTGTAAGAAAACACTGATGTAACCCTTAGAAAAAGAATTCTATTGCAACTCAAGGTGGTACGATGGGGAAGGTGATCGATTCTTTCTATTGATAACTGTTGATTTATAATTCTACGTAAATATGAAGGCAATTTTGTCATTTAAACTTTTCTTCCTAATAATATGAGTCACCAGTGTGCACGTCTTCGCTGGATTGGTCTTTTCTTCAGTCCAACGATTCTCAGTTTCTCCACTGTTTTCTCTATACCCTAACTCTAGAACATGGTATCAGAGCCTCACTTCTAGTCCACTTTCAACCCTAATTCCGTCCCTCTCTTCTTCTTCCCTTTTTCTTTTCCTATTTTTTAGGCCCACTTCTGATCCTTTTTCAACCCTAATTCCATCTCTCTCTTCTTCTTCCCATTTTATTTTCCTGTTTTTTACCTCCACTTCTGATCCTCTTTGAACCCTAATTCCATCTCACTCTTCTTCTTGCCTTTTTCATTCCCCATTTTGAAGCCCCACTTCTGATCCTCTTTCAACCCTAATTTCATCTCTCCCTTCTTTTTCCCTTTTCTATTTTCCTTTTTTTATTCTAAACTTTGGTTTTAAAGAAATTAGAGAACAAACAGAGAATTGTTGGAGAGAAGAAAACATCAAATCCAATGAAGACGTGCTCACTGGTGACCCTTATATTATTAGTCAAACAAAGGTAAAAAGACAAAAATACCCCACCTACATAAGTAAAACAATAAACCAATACTCCCCCTCAAGTTAGAGCGTAAACATTATGAAACTCCAACTTGGAACAAATAAATTCCATTCGACCCTAAAGAGTGCCATTCTGAACAAATCTGCAAGCTGGTCGAATGACTTCACATACGGAGTAGAGACATCACCACATACAACCTTGTCCCTAACAAAATGACAATCCCCCTTAATATGATTTGTACGCTCATGAAAGACCGGGTTAGAAGCTATGGGAATAGCCGCCTGATTATCACAGTACAAATGCATTGGAGACTTCACATCAAAACCCGACTCATGATGAAGGTGCTTCAACCAAGTCAACTCACACGTAGTAGGAGTCATTGCCATGTATTCGGCTTCAGCACTTGACCCGGCTACTACTGTCTTTTTCGAACTTACACGATACTAGATGGCCACCAAGAAACGTACAATATCCCAAAGTGGACCTTCTATCAGACGATGATCCAACCCATGCCATTGACTTCTATAAGAAATTTGATAATCCGATGCCTCGGGAATCCCACAGCATTCAGACTGGATATCAACACAAGATTAGGTTAAGCTCTTGTATCAATGAAAACAACCACTTGGATATCACGAATATGTGTTGGAACATACTATGGCCTCATGTGGTCCACCTTAGCACCGTACAACAAAGAAAAGGGAGAGAAACTTGTGGCACTCCTTGTTGATGTCCGATATGCCCATAAAGCGAGAGGAAGTTTCTCATGCCAATTCCGTTGATTATCGTAAACCGTCTTGCTCAAATCGAGCGTCTTGTTTCATGCTTTTGCTTGTCGGTTGGCTTTGTAGTATGTGTGGACTGGTCGTGCTTAATTGCATATTGCTCAAGGACACGTCTCTTTATCTGTTGCTCGATATCATGGCGGAAGTTATGATGCGGTTGTTTGATTGTAAGATATTGCTTGCGACATGAAGCTTGTGTAAGACCAGATTGGGTTATAATCCCACCATCTCTTTGTACGTCAATGCAAAAACATCTTTAAATTTAGCTAAAACAGATAGTAAGGAAACACTCCGACGGTGCCAGTTGAGCACTTATGGATATTAGCTGTAAGGATTCTTTGCTGCCTAAATCCACCATTTCGAGTCGTTCGACAACTGCCTTTGCCTTGTCTTGCATAAATTCAGGTGTTGCTAGGAGGGGAATTGTTATTAATTTCTCAATTGAACATGAATGAGGAATACAACATTTTCTGGGGGGGGGTTGGTGCGAGAGGCAAATAGCTTTTGTGTTGGCCCTTGTGACCATCATAAGTGATACAACACATTCCCGTTTGGCATCGTGACTTCGACTATGCGATTTGATGACTCTTCACCTCTTTCCTTTTGACTTCATTTAGAGCTATTGAGCACCTCATCCAATCTCGATTCCCATTTTGGTAAAGGTATGCCCGTGATTGGTTTGGGTATAACTTCTTGGATTGCAGTCTTTTCGTAATCGACGGCATCGACCATATGTGCCTCTTGCGAACCGAACAGTTGTTCTTTTGTTGGTATCTTCATTGGCTTTCCCCTGATCACAGCTTTTAGGCATTGGCGATATGTATATGGCACGACCTGATGGCGATGCAACCAGGTGTATCCAAGGAGAACATGGTACGTAGTATTCCTATCTATGACATGGAAAAGAGTGGAGAAGCATATTGGGCCAATAGCACGATCCAAGATGGCCACCAAGAAAAGTACAATATCCCAAAGTGGACCTTCTATCAGACGGTGATCCAGCCCATGCCATTGACTTCTATAAGAAATTTGATAATCTAGTGCCTCGGGAATCCGACAACAATCAAACTGGATATCAACACAAGATTAGGTTAAGCTCTTGTATCAATGAAGACAACCACTTGGACATCACGAATGTGTGTTGGAACATACTATGGCCTCATGTGGTCCACGTTAGCACCGTACAACAAAGAAAAAGGGAGAGAAACTTCTGGCACTCCTTGTTCATGTCCGATATGCCCATAAAGTGAGAGGAAGTTTCTCATGCCAATTCCGTTGATTATCATAAACCACCTTGCTCAAACCTCGCAAGAGCGTCTTGTTTGTTGCTTTTGCTTGTCGGTTGGCTTTGCAATATGGTGTGGACTAGATGTGCTTAATTACATATTGCTCAAGGAGACGTCTCTTTATCGGCTTCTCAATATCATGGCAGAGGTTACAAGGCGGTTGTTTGACTGTAAGATATTGCTTGCGACATAAAGCTTGTATACGACCATATTGGGTCGTAATCCCAGCATCTCTTCGTACGTCAATGCAAAAACATCTTTAAATTTAGCTAAAAGATATAGCAAGGAGTCACTCCGGAGGTGCCAGTTGAGCACTTATGGATATTAGCAGTAAGGATTCTTTTCTGCTTAAATCCACCATTTTGAGTCGTTCGACGACTGCGTTTGCCTTGTCTTGCATAAATTCAGGTGTTGCTGGGAGCGTAATTGTTATTAATTTTTCAATTGAACATGAATGAGGAATACGGCATTTTCTGTGGGAGTTCGTGTGTGAGGCAATTGGCTTTCGTGTTGGCCCTTGTGACCATCATAAGTGGTACACCACATTCCCATTTGGCATCATGACTTCAACTATGTGATTTGATGACTCTTCACCTCTTTCCTTTTGACTTCATGTACAGCTATTGAGCACCTCACCCAATCTCGGTTCCCATTTTGGTAAAGGTAAGCCCGTGATTGGTTTGGGTATAACTTCTTGGATCGTAGTCTCTTCGTAATAGACGGCATCGACCATGTGTGCCTCTGGCGAACCGAACGGTTGTCCTTTTGCTGGTATCTTCATTGGCTTTCCCCTGATCACAGCTTTTAGGCGTTGGCGATATATATATGGCACGACTAGATGGCGATGCAACCAGGTCTGTCCAAGGAAAACATGATACGTAGTGTTCCCATCTATGACGTGGAAAAGAGTGGAGAAGCATATTGGGCCAATAGCAAGATCAAGGTTTAGATATCCCATCGTACGATGAGACCGTCTGCCGAAGCCATTGACTTCTGTTAGAAATTTGATAATCCGGGGCCCCAGGATTCCTACAACATTAAGAATGGATATCAACAGAAGATTAAGTGAAGCTCCTGTATCAATGAAGACACAACCGACTTGGACATCACGAATGTGTTGGAACATACTATAGCCCCATGTGGTCCAGTGTAGAGCTGCACATGTGTGCTTGTGAATGTTATAAAAATGGACGTTGCTTGACAAATGTGGAGGTTGACGGGTTGTCAACAACGAAACATTACGCTTGAGGGTTTGCAAAGGTGGCAGCAAATGTGGGGAAAAATATATGATCTATTCCACACAATCTTCGAGGTTAAAACGATTCGTAGTGTCTTGAAACCTTTGCAATTTGGTCAAGTTGGTCACAAAGTACTTACAAAGGCATCAAATGTTGCAAATTTTCAGCCACGTGGTGCAAAATCTGGGAAGGATGAGTCGAATACAGGGAATGCTTCTGTTTGAACATCATCATTATCTTCAATAAGAAAATATTCTCTTTTCCTACACTTGCAACAGCGTCCATATGCACAACTGCATTGTATTTATGATGTGGAAGTGGGTCTGTGTACTTTGGCGAGCGATGCCATGTCAAATTCTAGCTCACCACTAGTTAGACACTTTTCATACAAAATTCTTCTGAGTATTCAACAATCACGCGTAGGATGGTCAACATAACGATTGGTAGCGACAAAACCATGGGTTAGCTTCATCTTTGGTGTCGGCTTCTTCCTAACTATGTACAATGTGTATCCTCGTGCAGTCAAAGAGTTCGGAAATTTGCCGAACGTAGGTCATCATGAATTTGATGTTTTCCGACTGCACTACCTCTCACGTTGTAAAAAAACATTGATGTAACCCTTAGGAAAAGACTTCTATTGCAACTCAAGGTTGTAGGACGGGGAAGGTGATCGATTCTTTATATTGATAGTTGTTGATTTATTATTCTACGTATATATGAGGGCAGTTTTGTCCTTTTAACTTTTCTGCCTAATAATAAGAGGGTCACCAGTGTGCACGTCTTCACTGGATTTGTCTTTTCTTCAGTCCAACGATTCTCAATTTCTCCTCTCTTTTCTCTATACCCTAACTCTAGAACATGGTATCAGAGCCTCACTTCTAGTCCTCTTTCAACCCAAATTCCATCTCTCTTCTACTTCCCCCTTTCTTTTCCCGTTTTCTAGCCCCACTTCTGATCCTCTTTCAACCCTAATTCCATCTCTCTCTTCGTCTTCCCTTTTTCTTTTCCCATTTTTTAAGCCCACTTCTGATACTCTTTCAACCCTAATTTCTTCTCCCCCTTCTTTTTTCCTTTTCTAATTTCTTTTTTTGTTTATTCTAGCGTTAGGGTTTAAAGAAATTAGATGACAAACTGAGAATCGTTGGAAAGAAGAAAAGATCAAATATAGTGAAGACGTGCCCACTGGTGACCCTTATATTATTAGTCAAACAAAGGCAAAAAGAAAAAAAATGTCCCACCTACATAAGTAAATCAATAAACCAATACTCCCCCCTCCAGTTGGAGCTTAAACATCATATAACTCCAACTTGGAACAAATAAATTCCATTCGACCCTAAAGAGTGCCTTTGTGAACGAATCTGCAAGCTGGTCGAAAGACTTCACATACGGAGTAGAGACATCACTACATACAACATTGTCCCTAACAAAATGACAATCCCCCTTAATATGATTTGTACGTCCATGAAAGACCAGGTTAGAAGCTACGGGAATAGCCGCCTGATTATCACAGTACAAATGCATTGGAGACTTCACATCAAAACCCGACTCATAAAGAAGGTGCTTCAACCTAGTCGACAAACACGTAGTATGAGTCAATGCCATGTATTCGGCTTTAGCACTTAACAAGGCTTCTACTGTCTTTTTCTAACTTCCACAATACTAGATTGCCACCAAGAAAAGTACAATATCCCAAAGTGGACCTTCTATCAGACGGTAATCCAGCCCATGTCATTGACTTCTATAAGAAATTTGATCATTTGGTGCCTTGGGAATCCGACAGCATTCAAACTGGATATCAACACAAGATTAAGTTAAGCTCTTGTATCAATGAAGACAACCACTTGGACATCACGAATGTGTTGGAACATACTATGGCCTCATGTGGTCCACCTTAGCACCGTACAACAAAGAAAAGGGAGAGAAACTTCTGGCACTCCTTGTTGATGTCCGATATGCCAATAAAGCGAGAGGAAGTTTCTCATGCCAATTCCGTTGATTATCGTAAACCGTCTTGCTCAAAGCTCGCAAGAGTGTCTTGTTTGTTGCTTTCGCTTGTCGGTTGGCTTTGTAATATGATGTGGACTGGACGTGCTTAATTGCATATTGCTCAAGGAGACGTCTCTTTATCAGCTTCTCGATATCATGGCGGAAGTTACTAGGCAGTTGTTTGACTGTAAGATATTGCTTGCGACATGATGCTTGTGTACGACCAGATTGGGTCATAATCCCAGCATCTCATTGTACGTCAATGCTAAAACAACTTTAAATTTAGCTAAAAGAGATAGCAAGGTGTCACTCCGGTGGTGCCAGTTGAGCACTTATCAATATTAGCTTTAAGGATTCTATGCTGCCAAAATCCACCATATCGGGTCGTTCGACGACTGCCTTCGCCTTGTCTTGCATAAATCCAGTCGTTTGGCATCATGACTTCTTCGACTATGCGATTTGATGACTCTTCACCTCTTTCCTTTTGACTTCATGTACAGCTATTCAGCACCTCATCCAATCTCGGTTCCAATTTTGGTAAAGGTATGCCCGTGATTGGTTTGGGTATAACTTCTTGGATCGCAGTCTCTTCGTAATGGACGGCATCGACCATATGTGCCTGATGCGAACCGAACGATTGTCCTTTTGCTGGTATCTTCATTGGCTTTCCCCTGATCATAGCTTTTAAGCATTGGCGATATGTATAGGGCACTACTTGATGGCGATGCAACCAGGTCTGTCCAAGGAGAACATGGTACATAGTGTTCCCATCTATTACATGGAAAAGAGTGGAGAAGCATATTGGGTCAATAGCAAGATCAAGGTTTAGATATCCCATCGTACGTTGAGACCGTTTGCCGAAGGCATTGACTTCTATTAGAAATTTGATAATCCAAGGCCTCAAGATTCCTACAGCATTAAGAATGGATATCAACACAAGATTAAGTGAAGCTCCTGTATCAATGAAGACACAACCGACTTGGACATCACGAATGTGTGGGAACATACTATGGCCTCATGTGGTCGAGTGTGGAGATGCACACGTGTGGTTGTGAATGTTATAAAAATGGGCGCTGCTTGTCAAATGTGGTGGTTGACGGGTTGTCGACAACGAAACATTGCGCTTGACGGTTTGCAAAGGTGACAGCGAGTGTGGGGAAAAATATATGATCTATCCCACACAATCTTCGAGGTTAAAACGATTCGTAGTGTCTTGAACCTTTGCGATGATGTCCAGCAAAGTTGTTCACCAAGAACTTTCAAAGGCATCAAATGTTGCAAATTTTCAACCACGTGCTGCAATATCCGAGAAGGATGAGTCGATTACGGGCAATGCTTCTGTTCGAACATCATCATTATCTTCCATAAGAAAAGATTCTCTTTTTCTACACTTGCAACGCCGACCATATGCACAACTGCATTGCATTTGTGATCTGGAAATCGGTCTGTGTACTTCGGCGAGCGATGCCATGTCAAATTCTAGCTCACCACCAATTAGACACTTTTTATGGAAAATTCTTCTGAGGATTCAACAATCACGCGTAGGATGGTCAACATAACGATTGGTAGCGAAAAAACCGTGGTTTAGCTTCATCTTTGAGTGTCGGCTTCTTCCTGACTTTGTACCATGTGTATGCTCGTGCAGTCAAAGAGTTTGGAAATTCACGGAGCGTATGTCATCATGAATTTGGTGTTTTCCGACTGCTTTGAGGAATCGAGCAACAAGTTCGCATGCACTACCTCTCACGTTGTAAGAAAACACTGATGTAACCCTTAGAAAAAGAATTGTATTGCAACTCAAGGTGGTACGGCGGGGAAGGTGATCGATTCTTTCTATTGATAGCTGTTGATTTTATAATTCTACGTATAAATGAGGGCAATTTTGACCTTTAACTTTTCTGCCTAATAATATAAGGGTCACCAGTGTGCCCGTCTTCACTGGATTCGTCTTTTCTTCAGTCCAACGATTCTCAGTTTTTCCTCTTTTCTCTATACCCTAACTCTAAAACATGGTATCAGAGCCTTACTTCTAGTCCTCTTTCAACCCTAATTCCATCTCTCTTCTTCTTCCCTTTTTCTTTTCCCGTTTTTTAGCTCCACTTCCTATCCTCTTTCAACCCTAATTCCATCTCTCTTCTTCATTTTTCTTTTCCGGTTATTTAGCCCCACTCCTGATCCTCTTTTAACCCTGATTTCATCTCTCCCTTCTTTTTCCCTTTTCTGTTTTCCTTTTTTTATTCTAGAGTTTGGGTTTAAAGAAATTAGATGACAAACTGAGAATCGTTGGAAAGAAAAAAAGATCAAATCCAATGAAGACGTGCTCACGGGTGACCCTTATATTATTAGTCAAACAAAGGTAAAAAGACAAAAATCCTCCACGTACATAAGTAAAACAATAAACTAATACTACCCTTCAAGTTGGAGCGTAAACATCATGAAACTCCAACTTGGAACAAATAAATTCTATTCTTGCCCTAAAGAGTGTCGTTGTGAACAAATCTGCAAGCTGGCCGAAAGACTTCACATACGGAGTAGAGACGTCACCACATACAACCTTGTCCCTAACAAAATGACAATCCCCCTTAATATGATTTGTACGCTCAGAAAGACCGGGTTATAGGCTATGGGAATAGCCGCTTGATTATCATAGTACAAATGCATTGGAGACTTCACATCAAAACCCGACTCATGAAGAACGTACTTCAACCAAGTCCAATCACATGTAGTATGAGTCATTGCCATGTATTCGGCTTCAGCACTTGACCCGGCTACTACTGTCTTTTTCTAACTTCCACGATACTAGATTGCCACCAAGAAAAGTACAATATCCCATAGTGGACCTTCTATCAGACGGTGATCCAGCCCTTGGCATTGACTTCTATAAGAAATTTGTTAATCTGGTGCCTTGGGAATCCGACAACATTCAGGTTGGATATCAACACAAGATTTGGTTAAGCTCTTGTATCAATGAAAACAACCACTTGGACATCACGAATGTGTGTTGGAACATACTATGGCCTAATGTGGTCCACTTTAGCACTGTACAACAAAGAAAAGGGAGAGAAACTTGTGGCACACCTTGTTGATGTCCGATATGCCTATAAAGCGAGAGGAAGTTTCTCATGCCAATTCTGTTGATTATCGTAAACTGTCTTGCTCAAAACTCACAAGAGCGTCTTGTTTGTTGCTTTTGCTTGTCGGTTGCCTTTGTAGTATGGTGTGGACTGGACGTTCTTAATTGCATATTGCTCAAGGAGACGTCTCTTTATCTGCTTCTTGATATCATCGCGAAAGTTAGCTTGCGACATGAAGCTTGTGTACGACCAAATTGGGTCATAATCCCAGCATCTCTTTGTACGTCAATGCAAAAACAACTATAAATTTAGCTAAAAGAGATAACAAGGAGTCACTCCGGTTGTGCCAATTGAGCACTTATGAATATTAGCTGTAAGGATTCTTTGCTGCCTAAATCCACCATTTCAAGTCGTTTGACGACTGCCTATTGTTATTAGATGTGTATTTTATACGTATTAGGTCTTTATGTAAATACCACTTGTTATAAGGGGTATACTTCTCTTTTGATATTTTGTTATTCCCCTTTCATATAAATAAAACTTAGGCAGTCATTGTGACCTAAGCACAATAGACATCATTTCTCCTCTCTCTTCTCTATCTCTTCTCTTCCACAAACCCAGCCCTAATCCTACTTCAACAATTCTTAAATTCAACTGGGTATCAAAGCAATCTGCCATCGAGGCTTGCCGGAGAATTTTTGGATACAAAACAGAGGCAACCTGACTCTCGTTGACGTCATCTGATCACAGGCTGACATCAACAGCTACATGGACACAAAAATCGAGGTTTGCTGAAACCTTCGCCATTTGATAGAGAATTTTTTTTTTCTTTTTTGGTTATTTTTGGGGAATTTTCTAGACCCATTTGAGGGTCCTTTTGGCCATTCTTCGAGTTTTTTTCGAAAATTTCAGTTTGCAAACCAGCCTGTTTTTCGAACACTTAGTGAACTTTTTTTGGGGGTTTGTTGCTTCGATCTAGTCCCCCCCAATCCCAGCAACATGTGAACACCCCATTTGAGAGGTTTCATCAAGGATTGAAGGCTGTGTGGTGTTTTCTCCACACCCTAGTTACCACCGGGGACTCTAATAGCGTTTTTGGGCTATCAGCTTGACCTTAATCCTTTTCCTTTTGTTCTCAAATCTAGTCGCAATGCTTTCTAGTGGTTCTAGGATGTTCGTAACCATCCACATGATATTTTTCTCTGCGATTAGCCCCTCTGGGATGCTCATTTGAGGTTTGTTTGGGCTTTTCTAGATCACCAACCCTACTTCGGATTCTTATTTCCCTTCGGTTCACTCTTATTTGGGAATTAGAGACCTATGGTAGGTATCCTTAGGTTATATTTGTTTTTTGGGGCCACATCAGACATGTTTATGGCCTTCGGTGTGGTTGTTTGACCCTATTTTGGCCATCTATTTGATCTCCAGCACCTCCTTGTGGTTTTCGTGTGCTGTGTTAGTATTCCTTTGGCTGTAGTTCTTCATGGCAGAATCTCCATCTCCCGCGATTACTCCGCCCTCCTCGGATTCTCCTTCTGCGTCAGACATGAGCACGGAAATTCCATTCACTGGTATTGGAAGCCCTATGGTGCGTCACTTGGCGTATGAGAACCCTAGTTTACAGATCACCTCAGTGAAGTTAAATGGCAAGAACTACTTACGCTAGGCCCTGGCTGCACGGTTGTTCATTGGGGGCCGCGGGAAACTTGGTCACACTACAGGGGATACAGTTGAGCCTCCCAGGACTGATCCCTTGTATCGACAGTGGGAGACAGATTATCTTACTGTTATGTCATGGCTGCTTAACTCTATGGGGCCAGACATCAGCCAGAGTTTCTTATTCACGCGCACTGCACGAGAGGTTTGGGAGATTACACGGAAGACCTACTCAAAGTAGCAGAATGCTGGAAGGGCTTTTCAGTTGAGGCATAGTATCTCTCACTTTAGACAAGGGGAGCAGTCCCTTTCTCAGTACTATACCGCTCTTCGCACCAAGTGGCAAGAGCTTGATCATTACTATTCTTATCAGCCTCTCCATCCAAGAGAAATAGCTCCCTACCAGCGATATATGGAGAAGGGTCGGATTTTTTATTTCCTTGTTGGACTCAATCCATCTTATGAACTTGCTCGTGTTCAGATCTTGAGCAGCAAGATGGATCTTCCCTCTCTCAGCGAGGTGTATGCATATCTTCAGAGCGAGGAGAGCCGCCGGATTTCCCTCCAGGATGAGCATCCAGTTTCCGAGCGATCCGCGCTTGCCAGTTCCTCTGCTCCTCCTACCTTTAAGCATCAGCAGTCTCAGAAGGGTCGCTCTTTTCAGCTATTGAGCACCTCATCCAATCTCAGTTCCCATTTTGGTAAAGGTATGCCCGTGATTGGTTTGGGTATAACTTCTTGGATCGCAGTCTCTTCGTAATAGACGGCATCAACCATATGTGCCTCTTGCGAACCGAACGGTTGTCCTTTTGCTGGTATCTTCATTGGCTTTCCCCTGATCACAGCTATTAGGCATTGGCGATATGTATATGGCACGACTTGATAGCGATGCAACCAAGTCTGCCCAAGGAGAACATGGTACGTAGTGTTCCCATCTAAGACATGGAAAAGAGTCGAGAAGCATATTGGGCCAATAGCAAGATCAAGGTTTAGATATCCCATCATATGTTGAGACCGTCTGCCGAAGCCATTGACTTCTATTACAAATTTGATAATCCGTGGCCTCAGGATTCCTACAGCATTAAGAATGGATATCAACACAAGATTAAGTCAATCTCCTGTATCAATGAAGACACAACCGAATTCGACATCACGAATGTGTTGGAACATACTATGACCTCATGTGGTCCAATGTGGAGCTGCACATGTGTGGTTGTGAATGTAATAAAAATGGACGCTGCTTGTCAAATGTGGTGGTTGACGGGTTGTCAACAACGAAACATTGCGCTTGAGGGTTTCCAAAGGTGGGAGCTGGTGTGGGGAAAAATATCTTATCTATCCCACACAATCTTCAAGGTTAAAATGATTCGTAGTATCTTTAAGCCTTTGCGATGGGGTCAAGCAAAGTAGTTCGCCAAGTACTTTCAAAGGCATCAAATGTTGCAAATTTTCAGCCACGTGCGGCAAAATCTGGAAACGATGAGTCGATTACGAGCAATGCTTCAGTTTGAACATCATCATTATCTTCCATAAGAAAAGATTCTCTTTTTCTACACTTGCAACGGCGACCATATGCACAACTGCATTGCATTTGTGATCTGGAAGTGGTCTGTGTACTTTGGCGAGCGATGCCATCTCAAATTCTAGCTCAGCTGCTAGACACTTTTGAGGGAAAATTCTTCTGAGGATTCAACAATCACGCATTGGATGGTCAAAATAACGATAGGGAGCAAAAAAAAACGTGAGTTAGCTTCATCTTTGAGTGTTGACTTCTTCCTGACTTTGTACCATGTCCATGCTCGTGCAGTCAAAGAGTTTGGAAATTCACAGAGCGTAGGTCATCGTGAATTAGGTGTTCTCCGACTGCTTTGAGGAATCGAGCACCAAGCTAGCATGCACTACCTCTCACGTCGTAAGAACACAGTTGTAATCCTTAGAAAAAGACTAGTATTGCAACTCAAGGTGGTAGGGCGGGGAAGGTGATCGATTCTTTCTATTGATAATTGTTTTATTATTCATCGTATATATGAGGGCATTTTTGTCTTTTTAAAATTTATGCCTAATAATATGAGGGTCACCAGTGTGCACATCTTCACTGGATTTGTCTTTTCTTCAGTCCAACGATTCTCAGTTTCTCCTCTCTTTTCTGTAAACCCTAACTCTAGAACATGGAATCAGAGAATCACTTCTAGTCCTCTTTCAACCCTAATTCCATCTCTCTTCTTCTTCCCTTTTTCTTTTCCCGTTTTTTAGCCCCACTTCTGATCCTCTTTCAACCCTAATTCCATCTCTCTCTTCTTCTTCCCTTTTTCTTTTCCCGTTTTTTAGCCCCACTTCTGATCCTCTTTCAACCCTAATTCCATCTCTCTATTCTTCTTCCCTTTTTCTTTTCCCGTTTTTTAGCCCCACTTCTAATCGTCTTTCAACCCTAATTTCATTTCTCCCTTCTTTTTCCCTTTTCTGTTTTCCTTGTTTTTTTATTCTAGAGTTAGGGTTTAAAGAAATGAGATGATAGACTGAGAATCGTTGAAAAGCAGAAAAGATCAAATACAGTGAAGACGTGCTCACTGGTGACCCTTATATTATTAGTCAAAAAAGGTAAAAAAACAAAAATGCCACACCTACATAAGTAAAACAATAAACCAATACTCCCCCTCTAGTTGGAACGTAAACATCATGAAACTCCAACTTGGAATAAATAAATTCTATTCGTGCCCTAAAGAGTGCCTTTGTGAACAAATCTACAAATTAGTCGGAAGACTTCACATACAGAGTAGAGACATCACCACATACAACCTTGTCCCTAACAAAATGACAATCCCCCTTAATATGATTTGTACACTCATGAAAGACCGGGTTAGAAGCTATGGGAATAGCCGCCTGATTATCACAGTACAAATGCATTGGAGACTTCACATCAAAACCCGACTCATGAAGAAGGTGCTTCAACCAAGTCAACTCACACGTAGTAGGAGTCATTGCCAGGTATTCGGCTACTACTGTCTTTTTCGAACTTACACGATACTAGATGACCACCAAGAAACGTACAATATCCCAAAGTGGACCTTCTATCAGACGGTGATCCAGCCCATGCCATTGACTTCTATAAGAAATTTGATAATCCGATGCCTCGGGAATCCCACAGCATTCAGACTGGATATCAACACAAGATTAGGTTAAGCTCTTGTATCAATGAAAACAACCACTTGGATATCACGAATATGTGTTGGAACATACTATGGCCTCATGTGGTCCACCTTAGCACCGTACAACAAAGAAAAGGGAGAGAAACTTGTGGCACTCCTTGTTGATGTCCGATATGCCCATAAAGCGAGAGGAAGTTTCTCATGCCAATTCCGTTGATTATCGTAAACCGTCTTGCTCAAATCGAGCGTCTTGTTTCATGCTTTTTGTCGGTTGGCTTTGTAGTATGTGTGGACTGGTCGTGCTTAATTGCATATTGCTCAAGGACACGTCTCTTTATCTGTTGCTCGATATCATGGCGGAAGTTACGATGCGGTTGTTTGATTGTAAGATATTGCTTGCGACATGAAGCTTGTGTAAGACCAGATTGGGTTATAATCCCACCATCTCTTTGTACGTCAATGCAAAAACATCTTTAAATTTAGCTAAAACAGATAGTAAGGAAACACTCCGACGGTGCCAGTTGAGCACTTATGGATATTAGCTGTAAGGATTCTTTGCTGCCTAAATCCACCATTTCGAGTCGTTCGACAACTGCCTTTGCCTTGTCTTGCATAAATTCAGGTGTTGCTAGGAGGGGAATTGTTATTAATTTCTCAATTGAACATGAATGAGGAATACAGCATTTTCTGGGGGGGGTTGGTGCGAGAGGCAAATAGCTTTTGTGTTGGCCCTTGTGACCATCATAAGTGATACAACACATTCCCGTTTGGCATCGTGACTTCGACTATGCGATTTGATGACTCTTCACCTCTTTCCTTTTGACTTCATTTAGAGCTATTGAGCACCTCATCCAATCTCGATTCCCATTTTGGTAAAGGTATGCCCGTGATTGGTTTGGGTATAACTTCTTGGATTGCAGTCTTTTCGTAATCGACGGCATCGACCATATGTGCCTCTTGCGAACCGAACAGTTGTTCTTTTGTTGGTATCTTCATTGGCTTTCCCCTGATCACAGCTTTTAGGCATTGGCGATATGTATATGGCACGACCTGATGGCGATGCAACCAGGTGTATCCAAGGAGAACATGGTACGTAGTATTCCTATCTATGACATGGAAAAGAGTGGAGAAGCATATTGGGCCAATAGCAAGATCAAGGTTTAGATATCCCATCGTACGTTGAGACCGTCTACCGAAGCCATTGACTTCTATTAGAAATTTGATAATCCGAGGCCTCGGGATTTTTACAGCATTAAGAATGGATATCAACACAAGATTAAGTCAATCTCCTGTATCAATGAAGACACAACTGACTTGGACATCACGAATATGTTGGAACATGCTATGACCTCATGTGGTCCAGTGTGGTGCTACACATGTATGGTTGTGAATGTTATAAAAATGGACGATGTTTGTCAAATGTGGTGGTTGACGGGTTGTCAACAACGAAACATTGCGCTTGAGGGTTTGCAAAGGTGGCAGCGAGTGTGGAGAAAAATATCTGATCTATCCCACACAATCTTCGAGGTTAAAACGATTCGTAGTGTCTTGAAACCTTTGCGATGGGGTCAAGCAAAGTCGTTCACCAAGTACTTTCAAAGGCATCAAATGTTGCAAATTTTCAACCACATGCTGCAAAATCTAGGAAGGATGAGTCGATTAAGGGCAATGCTTCTGTTTGAACAACATCATTCTCTTCCATAAGAAAAGATTGTCTTATTTTCTACACTTGCAACAACAACCATATGCACAACCGCATTGCATTTGTGATCAAGAAGTGGTTCTATGTGTACTTTGGCGAGCGATACCATCTCAAATTCTAGCTCAGCTGCTAGACACTTCTAATGGAAAATTCTTCTGAGGATTCAACAATCAAGCGTAGGATGGCCAACATAACGATGGTAGCGACAAAACCGTGTGTAAGCTTCATCTTTGGGTGTTGGCTTCTTCCTGACTTCTGGGAGATGCATAACTTTTTCTTTTATCCATGCTTCCAAGATTTATTCCACATCCGTAATGCTGCATGGGTAATATAGGACTTCCTCTTTGTAACATGATTCGTTCCCTTTTGGCTTTTTGTCATGTTCCTTATTCAATTTGGGGAAATCATTGCTTCAAAATTGCTCAACTCAAATACTCGCCATTGCATGATGAGGCGAAGGTCACCGTTCTCCTTGTAGCTTCCATTTACACCCTTTATTGTTTCAATAAAAAATGAGTGGAACAGGCTTCAATTTTTTAGCAGCATTGTGCATTGCCAGCATGCTTTAGATACAAATTTCTACAAGCCTCACCTCAGTAAGCACCTCATTGCAATCCATGTTAAAATCTCTAAAACGCTGTACAAAGTCTTTGAGCAATTCAATAACTCCTTGTCGTAGGCAAATAAGGTCCACAGTCGTTACTTGCTCAGCAATAAAAAAAAAAATATTTGAAGTAGAATACATCAACCATGTCATGCCAAAATCGGATGTTATTAGGATAGAGACTATTGTACCATGTGTATGGTCATCATGAATTTGGTGTGCTCCGAGTGCTTTGAGGAATCGAGCAGCAAGCTCACATGCACTACCTCTCATGTTGTAAACAAGAAACGTCGAACTGAAGTAACGCTTAGGAAAACAGTTGTATTGCAGTTCAAGGTGGTAGGGCGGAGAAGGTGATTGATTTTTTTATTGATAATTGTTGGTTTATTGGTCTACTTCGGTATGGGGGCATTTTTGCCCTTTTACCACTGTTTGTCTAATAATAAAGGGTCACAAGTAAGCACATCTTCACTGAATTTGTCTTTTCTTCTCTCCAACAATTCTTAGTTTTTCATCTCTTTTCTCTAAACCCTAACTGTAGAACATGGTATCAAAGCCCCATTTCTGGTCCTCTTTCAACCCTAATTCCATCTCTCTTCTTCTTCCCTTTTTCTTTTTCCGATTTTTAGCCCCATTTCTAATTCTCTTTCCACCCTAATTTCATCTCTCTCTTCATTTTCCCTTTTTCGTTTTCCGTTTTTTCTGTTCTAGTTAGGGTTTAGAGAAAAGAGAGGACAAATAAGAATTGTTGGATAGAAGAAAATATCAAATCAAGTAAAAACATCTTCACTGGTGACCTTATATTATTAGCCACAATCTGGGAAGGATGAGTCGATTACAGGCAATACTTCTTTTTGAACATCGTCATTCTCTTCCATAAGAAAAGATGTCTCTTTTTCTACACTTGCAACGGCGACCATATGCGCAACTGCATTGCATTTGTGATCTGGAAGTGGGTCTATGTGTACTATGGCGAGCAATGCCATCTCAAATTCTGGCTCACCAGCTAGACACTTTCGATGGAAAATTCTTCTGAGGGGATTCAACAAATGCGTGTCCCTTCCTCTCTAAATTCCAACGATCACTCCCTTTCCTTTGTTGTCCCCAAAACTGAAGGAGTACTAGAACTGGCTCTAAATGGCAGACTCCCAAAATTAGGTTTCCCTCCCAAGTGAAGGGGCTTATTATTCAGGTTGCGGGAGTCAAAACATCTCTCACACTGCGGATTTAGATACAAGAATTCCTAAGCCACCTAATAAGTGTGATCTAAAGTGTGGATATCATGTGGAATGAGCCATCTCTGAAGCTCAGATCGGAGACCCATACGAAACCTAGATGGAGTCATGAGAAGGTCGTCCCTGATGTTACAGCACATCATGTATTAGTCGAATTTTGCAATGTAGTCAGCGACAAACATAGATCACTTGCGAAGGGATTGCCATTGATCAAAAATCCTCCCGTAATATCTTAGAGGTAGATACTTCTCCTTGAGGGTTTGCTTCATTTCAGTCCACTGAGCAATGGACTCCACGCCACTTCTCACAATCCTACTCTCGATGTTGCTCCAACAAAGTTTGGCTTGTTCTACTAGTTTCATCTTGGCAAACCGAACTCTACGACCTTTAGACATTTTGTACCACTCAAAATAATGGTCCGTATCTGATAACCAGTCAAGGAAAACTTCAAAGTCTGGGCGACCATCAAAGCTAAGCGCATCAATCTTAACCATCTTTCTGATGCGGTCATCGAGATCATAAGGGACCTGATATTCAACAGGGGGTTGGTGACCACGCCCACGATCTCTGTTTCTCAGCCTTGACCTCAACCTCGCCATTCATTACAGGACTTCCTCGTCCACAGGACTCGTCCTTGGAGTTATAGCAAACCGTGGTATCATCTACGTACACAACCAGAAACTTGGCCATGGAAGGCCTCAATACCTGTGTGGTAACCCTCATAAAAGTACTCGGGGCATTGGTCAACCTAAGGGCCTGACTATTACTCATATAAACCATCATATGTCTTGAAGCCAGTTATCCACTCATCTCCCGAACTGATGTTAATTCGATGGTGGCCACTTTTAAGGTCTATCTTTGAAAAGATAATAGCACCAGCCATCATGTCTAACATTTCGAGAAGCCTCAATAGATGAAACCAGTATTTTACCGTGATTTTGTTACTGGCTCGACTATTGGTGCACATCCTCCAAGATTTGTCTTTCTTGGGAGTGAGGAGCACTAGCACGGCACAAGGGCTCATGCTCTCTCGAACTTTCTAAGAAAATTCATCAACTTGCTTCTTCAATTCAAGATGCTCTATGAGATTCATTCAATAGTTCAGGAAGTTGGGGTAGAGTTGCTCCGATAATTAAATCGATAGTGTGCTGAAAGTCCCTCATTGGCAAAAGCTCATCTGGGAAATCATAAGGAAAAACATCTTGAAACTCCCCGTATACACTGGAGCCACATCTAGTGGTATCTCAACAACCAACTCAAGAAAGGAATCTTTGGCAATGATGGACTCCTCCTTGGTCTCTATCTCAAATTCTTTTGCATTGATGATGTGGAGAAATTTGCGGTCAGTTGTTTGTTTCACCCTTCTGCGTATTATCTTTCCTCTTAGTGGTGTTCTTGGGTGGTAAAGGTTCAACTTAATCCCCTTGTGTTCGTAAATAAAGGAACACGTGTTCAATTTGTTGAAAACTATCACATCTCGATCATATAACCAAGCGTACCCAAACTGATATGACGTACATCCATATGTACCAGATCTTAACACAAGTTGTCCTTTAAAGAATAAAACTGAATGGGACTGACACTTCTAAGATACGAGAATGGATGACGTGTCTACCCATGCGACCCAGTATAGCAAAGGATGGATTATTGGCGTCAATCCAAATCAGGCAACGATGTTCGACGAGACCACATTGGGGCAACTGCCACTATTAATGATGATCTTATAACTTTTCTCGCAACACGGCATAAGTGTGGGAAATAGAATTTCTACACCAATCATAATATGGGCTTGATATTCGGCAAGGGGTTGGTGACCACCCCCTCCATCTCTCCCTAAGTCTCTATCTAGACCTGGGGCTCGTCCTTAATTAAAAGACGCTTCCTCATCTACAAGACTCTTCCTTTGAAGTACTGTAAATCAGGATATCATCAACATAAATAACCTGGAACATGCCCATGAAAGGCCTCAATACCTGTCATAACCCACATAAAAGTACTAGGGCATTGGTCGATCAAAATGGCATGACAATCCACTCATATAAACCATCTTTCGTCAATTAAGGCGATTGTCCACTTATCTCCTGAGCGAATGTGAATTTGATGGTAGGCACTCTTCAGGACTATCTTTGAAAAGATCATGGCACCGGCCATCATCTCTAACATTTCGTCGAGCCTCCATAGAAGAAATCGGAATTTTACCATGATTTTGTCTATGGCTCAACTATCGATGCACATCCTACAAGATTCGACTTTCTTGGGAGTGAGGAACTAGCACGACATAAGGGCACACACTCTCTCGAACAATATAAAAGCTCATGTAAGTGAGGAAATCTGAATTTCTAGGAGCATCAATCTTAACCGTCTTCATGATGCGGTCAATGTGGTCATAAGTAAGGAAAACGGATTTATACGCCAGTCATCATTGTCTTTGCTCTGGGCAAAGATACAACTAATGACTGCAAGACATGAGGTATTAACCTCCTCTTTATTCTCGTCACTGGGACAAAGCCCAGGATCATCGATTTTTTCATCAAAGTCTCCTTGCTCATCCACTTTTGTGCCTTCAATGTACAGCTTCTTGGTGGGTTCTCTTGTGGGACAATGGATCGCAATGTGTCCAAAGCCTTAACACTTAAGGAAGCGAGTCGGTCAACTTCCTGTTGAAGTTCCACCGATCACTCCCTTCCCTTTGTTGTCCCTAAAATTGGAAAGAGTGCTAGAACTGGCTCTAAAAGGCTGACTCCCAACTTTAGGTTTCACTCCCAAGGAAGGGGCTTTGTAGTCGGGTTGCAGGAGTCAAAACGTCACTCAGTACGATTTCAGGTACCGCTCATAGATCCTTGCCGAAGGGATTGCCATTGATCTAGAAGTCTCTTGCTATAGCTCAAAGACAGATACTTCCCCTTGAGGATTTCCTTCATTTCAATCTACTGAGCAATGAGCTCATCGCCACCTCTCTCAATCCTACGCTCAATGATGGTCTAATAAAGTTTGGCGTATCCTACCAATTTCATCTTGGCAAACCAAACTCTACGAACTTTAGTACCACTCAAAATGGTGGTCCATATCCGACAACCAGTCGAGGAAAATGTTTGGGTCTATGAGACCATCAAAGCTATGAGCATCAATCTTAACCATCTTCATGATGCAGTCACTAGGGTCATAGGGACCCTGATATTTAGCAACAGGTTAGTAACCACCACCACAATCTCTACCTGAGTCTTAGCCTCGACCTAGTCCTCACAGATTGATTTTGGGACTCTTCTTTGGAGGTACTTTAAATCAGGATTACATCGACGTACACAAAAAGGAACTTGCCCGTGAAAGGCCTCAATACCTATGTCATAACCCACATAAAAGTACTTGGGACATTGGAGGATATTCTAAACCATCATTCATCTTGAGAGTCATTTTCCACTTATCTGCTAAACGGATGCGAATTTGATGGTAACCACTCTTAAGGTTTATCTTTGAAAAGATCATGGGACCAGCCATCATGTCTAACATGTCATCGAGCCTCGGTAGAGGAAATCGGTATTTGACTGTGATTTTGTTGATGGCTCAATTATCGATGCACATCCTCCGCGATTCCAGTTTTTAGAGAGTGAGAAGCGCTAGCACGGCACGGCACATGCTCTGTCGAATGAACCCATTTCTAAGAAGCTCACCAACTTGCTTCTTCAACTAAACATGCTCTATGGGATTCATTCGGTAGTAAGGAGGTTGGGTAGAGTTGCTCTGGGAATTAAATCGATAGCGTGCTGTATGTCCTTCATTAGAGGAAGCTCATCTAGTAAATCATCAGGAAAAACAGCCTAAAATGCCCTCCACACTGAAGCCACATCTGGTGCTTTCTCAATTACCGACTCAAGAGAGGATCTTTGGCAAGGAGGGCATAAATGATGGACACGTCCTTGGTCTCTCTCTCAAATTCTTTCACACTGATGATGTGAAGAGATTTGGATTGTGGTTCTTTGCTACTCTCACCTTTTGCGTATTATCTTTCATCCCAGTGATGTTCTTTAGTGGTAAAGGTTTCAACTCAATCCTCTTGCCTTTATATATAAACTATAACGGAATACGTGTTCGATCTGCTTAATAGTGTCACATCTCAGTCATATTACCAAGGCATGCCCTATATGATATGACCTACATCCACATGTACCACATCACACAAGTTGTCCTTATAGGAAGAAAACTTAATAGGAACCTGACGCCTCTAAGATACGAGAATTGATGACACGTCTACCCACGTAAATGGCATTTTTTTGGTATCGAGATGGGACACTATTAAGCAGATCGAACACGTATAAAATATCATACATATAAAATATCAATACCTATGTCATAACCCTCATAAAAGTACTCAGGGCATTGGTCAATTCAAAGGTCATGACTATCTTCCATTCATTTCCCAAACGAATGCGAACTTGATGGTAGCCACTCTTAAGGTCTATCTTTGAAAGGATCGTGGCACCAGCCATCATGTATAACGTTTCATGAAGCCTTGATAGAGGAAACCGGTATTTTACCGTGATTTTTTGGTGCCACACAAAAATTAAATCCATAATCATCGAAATAAATGATCCTCACAGTAGTTGGTTAAATAAAATCAGATGGAGAGAAAAAGGAGAAAACCTTCAAATCTACCAAAACAACACTCGAGACGCTTATAACGCAAAGTAATCCTTCAAGTTCTCAAACGCTTAAGAATCAAACCGACATGATTTCCTTACCTTAACGACTTTCTAGGGCTTTTCACCATCTTTTCTGGTGGAATCACGAACCTTCCAAAAAAACTCAAAGACATCTTAGTTCTTCTTATTTAAAACTTCAATCCTCTTTGTCGGAAATTCGCTTTTCCTAAGGTATCATCTCTATTTTACACCTAAAAATCCTACAATCGCTTGATTTCACAGCCGGAAAACTAATACTTATCGACCTTCTACTGTTTTTTTACTAGAAATCGCTGGAAAACCAGACTGAACTGAATCGAAGATCCGAACTTAACGAATCATAGCTGACAATCACGAATCACCAGATCTAAAAGCAGAAAGCTGAGTTCTTCGAACATTTACGAAGACGAAACCACTAAACTTCTCGTCTTTCTCGATTCGCCAAATTAGGGGAACGTCAAAAAACTCACTTATAGAGTCGAGAGCGGGGAAGAGAGGAGACCGAGAGTCGAGAGAGTTTATACGGGTTTTTTTAATTACGAAAAGACCCTTTCTTTGGGACACGAGGGTTATATGGACAGAAGTGGTGCACCTACACCTAGTGACGCACCAAGTACTTCTTTAATTGGTGTCCTCTTTTTTGCAATTTTGGGGTAGTGAAATTCACGCAAATAAAGGTAGACTGCTGCTACTCTCGCTAAAAGCCATTAGAAATTTAGAAGACATATATCTCATACACATTTACAAAACTCACCCAAACAAAATCATACATATAAAATTCATAAAGTTAAGGCTCACTTGAAGCGTAGCAGCATCAATTAAATCATTTACACGTTGTTCAACATCGTAATCAACTAATCATATAGAAGATGACTATCCAGCAATTCTAACAAGTAACTTATGAGGCAATACAGTTAATGTAAAATCAAAAGCAAGTATGAGACAGCATGCTCTTGCTCAAAGTTTGGTACCTGGACTAGTGAAGAGTCATCACTCACTTCAAAATGAAAATTAATTGGAGGCCCGTCAATGGGAAAGGCTTGGTGAAAACCTGCAGAGGGACCAAACTTGTCAACAAAAAAAGAATTCAAAAGGAACTCTAAAAACTGAACAAAGTTGAACTTCCTAACCAGAGAAGAGGAACCAAAAGTCTTGGACCCACGCCATATAACTTCAAGAGATTTATCATCCTTGCATTTTGCTCTGTCCTAGTAATCAATTCTTGCAAAATGTAGAGAATCGAAACCAAGCTACATGGACAAAGAAGCCAAACAGATCACAAGGGTCACTCAATAATCAAGATATAACAATACAGGAGATGACCTTTTCAAAATTCAAATTGAATGTTATTTTAATAAAACATTGACAATGAAATACAGTTGTTGCCATTACTAATGGTCATGAATCATGAGAAATAGAGAATGTGTACTTTTTTCCGAAAACAATCACAGCATGCATCTGCTGCAGCAATGCAGATACTTACACTTGAAGAGCCTCATCCATTTAAACAAGTGAAATTTAATCATAAGCAAAATTCTGTTTGCAAGACAAAACTGTTCAAGTCATGATTAAGTAACCAGTCACTATTCTGATTCCTCAGTAGTATAAACTACAAGATATGAATTTATATCTTCCTCGCACGTACGCCATAAAGCGTGGCTGAGATAACGGTCAGATCTGACCCCGCTCGACCCACTTAGCCCAAGTCATTTCATTTGACCTTTATTTTCACGATCCAATACCATTTGGACTCTCATTTCCACCCGATGGCACCCAATTTTGCAAACGCTTTGTCGGGAGTGCCCACGGCACGGGCAATTTCCTAGTTCACAACATATAAGATCAATGTGAAAATTGTTTTACCTCAGCCTCGAGTAGGTAAGCTTGCACAGCAGAGTGCCCAAAAGGATCAATCTGCCATCCAGCACGAGGAATCTTGTTGAATTGATGCTTTATAATGCGATGACCAAGAGTTGTTTGGTCAATTATATCTATGTAATGGCATGTTGCTTCATCTTGCATACACCAGCCACCGTTTCTGAGCCAAATATGCAAATCAGAAATTACTATCACTACGAAGATGGAAACATAAATTCATTTCTGAGATGAAAACACAGTTTGAGTTCTGGGTTACTTATAGAATGCATACATGAGCTCCAACTGGCCATAATCTACTAGTTTCCTCACTTCTTGAGTTTCCACATTTTGCTCTGCCCACCATCGTTGGAAAAAGGCCTATTAGCGAAACTAAAATTTGTCGGAATGGGTTTAGATAGCTATCAGAATATCAGAGGAATATAATGAGTTGCTTAAGATCATTATCAATTGCATCTCTATAGTATGTCACACACACACGAAATCCCCATTCTCAGTTTCGTAACTTTCTACATGCCTATTTGAGTTTACTTATTAAATAAGTTTCTGTATGTAAAACCTTGTAACTAAGAAGAACTACCACCCGTTTTTCATCCAGTTCAGTTTATTAGTTTTTTTTTTTTCGGACCTGCAATTTTTCCTTATTATTAATTTCTTCCGTTTACATTCATTTCATCAACTTCTTGGAAAAATCCCCTTGTAATGCATGTAAAACGAAGGTCACCTCTTACGGGAGCCATTATTTCCAAGTTCCAATAATGATTCTTATACATCCATCTAATGATATGATTTATCATTATTTCCAAGGTCACCTCTTACATGCATTACAATAATTACAATTCCAAACCAAATGTTGATCCATGCAACCAAAATTGCATCTCTTTATAACTCCCCTAGCACCTTAAATTTTATAAACGCATTGCATGACCCAAGGGAGTCACGCAATGCTGTATGTGACACATGTCAAACTCCTGGACCACCGACCATACGGATTTTTGCCCACCCTTTTGTGGACCTACAGAAAAAAATCAGCCCAATTGGTGATTTCTAGCCATTGGATTTGGGTCTTTTCATGGGTTGACTTTAGCTTTAGGATTCTAGCATTATTTGGTATACTCAAATCCAACGGTTAGAAATCACCAATAAGGCTGATTTTTGGTCTGTAGGTCCACCAGAGAGTGGACAAAACATATGTACACCAAGAGTGTTACACATGGCACATATAGCATTGTGTGACGCCCTTGGGTCATGCAATGTGTGCCATAAAACTTTCCCCTTAGAACCCATATCCTCATAAGATCAATTAAGCCAAATTTCTATGTTCAAGCACCAGAAATAACTAAGTTTTCCAACCATATCGAATTCTTTCATTGTTTGAATTTAACTTGCAGTAATCAATGTTAATGGCAGAAAAAAAGACATGAATCAAAAACCAGTAACACATTCCATTTACCTGTTCGGTAAAAACAAACTTCCTGTTAGGATCCCGAAGCAATGATTCAACCACCGAATCAAGCACATTTCTAACACACGCACCCTAAATGAAACCACAAACAAGATTACCAAACAAAATCAAAATGCACCCTCTCCTCCAAAAACCAAAACCCATACAAGATTCAAACCAATGAAAAAAATACTGATGGGACTGATTATAACCTGGATACTGCTATTCGAACCAACATTGTACTGATCGATCGTCTTCAACCATCCAGCATCATCGTGCGAATGCGGAACCAAGTGAACATTCAATTTCCCTTCCACAGTGCCATTAACTTCCCCAAAAGCACAAAGAACAGCGAAAATGCATATAAAAATCGATGTTGACGCCGCGGCCGCCGATCTCTCCATTCTCAAAATCTAATTCCCATAACCTAAATCTTTGAAACCTCGATCCAATTTATAGTCCCAAGAATTGTTGCCAAGGCAATTAAAATAATCGAGATCGACTAACGATGTTTGACGAATGTGACGAAGATGGTGAATGCAGACAAAGGAGCGTCTGTTTCTCCTTTGGCGTTTGCCAGCCGTCTAGGGTTAGGGTTAGGGTTTTCTACTGGATTGGATGGACAGCATTTGATGGTTCTACTGAAAATCGCCATTAAAATGAGAGGAAGAGTATAAAAGAAGGGACTTGAGCGGAGACCTGTGAGAAGCAGAAGCATTCACTGGAGTCAGTTTCCAGCCTATATAGACAGAACCACTGAATGAGGTAAGAACTAGCTTCAGAATTGATAAAAATCCGGAAAAATGGAAATATCTCTGCACCTTGCATTCAAACTTTCGCGGTTTTTCTTCTCACAGCAACGAGGGATGATTTTGTAGCTCGCGAGCTTCACAACTAAATAGCGTCAGGGCTTCTAACACCGTTAAAATAGCAATCACCGACCTTTAAAGATTTGTGGCGTAAGGGATACGCTTTTCGGTTGCGTATTCGATACGCTCGTTGGTAGCTTATGTAGTAAAACTTGCATGACCGCCTACGGTTATATGAGCCCTGACCGCCCATAATATGAGGCGCCACGTGGTACAATTTACCCCAAATAATGCTCAAAGGCTCGGGCTCGGGCTTAGGGGACACCCATTTTGGCGTACCCGCAGAGAAGATGATTCCATTGCTGATTTTTGGTGTGGGTATGCCAAAATGGGTGTCCCCCGAGCCCGACCCATGCTCAAATTCCCAATTTTAAAATCAACCCATGAAAATGACTCGTGGATTTTATACGCCAGGATCGTTCTAACCGAATAGAACAGCCCCACGGAGCTTTCTCCACGTTGCCTCGATTTCAAAAAGTAAACAAAACAATATCAAAAATCAAAACGGACTAACCGGGTTGCGGTTGTGTTGGGTAGATACAAGAGTTTTTACTTTTTTATTTTTTTTTGCTAACGTGGCTGGATTTGAGGAGACCCGTTCTATTTAGTTAGAATGGCCCTGGTGGATAAAATCCGAGCCCCCATCAGAAACGGCTTCTATGTGCCGGGGTCGCACAAACCAAACAAAACGGCCCAGTCAAGGTGTGCCACGTCAGCCAAAAAGCAAAATTAACTGCGCCCCTTTATGTAACTGACTAACCTGGGTTTCGGTTGTATTTATAGTTGCAAAAGCTTTACTTTTCGTTGACGTGGAACAACTTGAGGAGGGTCGTTTTGTTTGGCCGAGTAAAACTTCCATCACTTAAAATCGAAAATCACACAAAACACAGCCAATGAGTTCTCGGCACGTACACAACTGCTTTTGCTTTTTAGGTGTACGTGCCGAGAACTCTTTGGCTGTGTGTTTGTGTGATTTGCAATTGCGTTGTGACAGAAGTTTTACTCGGCCTGTAGGGCCTGTCCCATAAAAGCCGCACCCTAATCCAACGCTTAGAAATCACTTAAAGTTGATTTTTGGTTTGTAGGTCCACCTTTGGATTGGTCAAACATCCAAACGGTCAATGTCCTCTAAAAATGCACAACGTGGCCCATAGTGACTGACAATTACGAGTAAAACTTGCATGACCTTTGCTGTCATATACTGCCCACAATATGAGCCATGTGGGATCCACAGCTTGGGTGACCGTAGTAGTCAGGAATTGACGATGATATCAGTTCAATCCACCCCAAAATTGTGTGTGAAAATATGCATCCGCTGAGCCTGACAAAAAAAATAATTGGGGTGAAGTACAAGAAAGAAGTATACTTATCCAATTTGTTTAAATACAGAGGGAAGTTTTATGTCAATATTTAGATTTTATAAATATTATTTATATATATATATATTGTATCAAATTGGATCAGGTCTGAAATTCCAGTCATCCTGTCAAATTGGGTCCAGATTACTCTGAGTGGTCTGCTCTCTTATCGAATCGGTATTGGATTTACTTATTTTTCTTATTAGATCGGGCGATCGACACCGGTACGACTCAAACCTGATTCATTGACAACCCCTTCAATGGGTTGCATTTGCAAGGGATTAAACATGGTTCAAAGTTTCGGCTGATCCGGTCTGGATCGGGCAATCCCAATCAGGATCGGAGCCCGCCAATCCGATCCAAACCAAGCTGTCTTGCCCAAGATCACTATTTTACAAAGGATTTTCACTTCTTCTCGAGCGAGATGTGTTGATCCGGATCGGAGCCCACCGATATCCAACCTCCAATCCCGAGACTTTCATCATTGGGATTAAATGATGCCACTTTAATAGCTCGTCATGTGTATGTCAAGATTAATGTTGAAAAATATGAATATTGAGTTACAAATTGATATTTGTAAGTCATCTGTAATGTGAATTATATGTGGACCGTAAGAATTATCCGAACGATGTCCTATTCAAAGGTAATGAAAAATTTGCCCATTTTTGAACATGATCGAATTATTCCTGCATTATTTAGTTTTGAACGTGAAAATTCATTTTTTAAGACAAAATATAACTAAAATTTTATTTTTTATGTTTTACTTTTTAAATTACTTTTACCAAATCTTTGAACGCATTTTTAAATTATAAACCTGAATTGTACTTAAACATTTTCTCCACCGCATTTTTGCCGCACTCCCAATTGCTGACTATGGTTGTGTATGAAGTTTGAACTTGAGGGATTGGAAAGTCTTTGTAAAGTTTAGAGTTTAGGAGTTTTCTCATAAACGAATAGGGACGCTAGGGTGGGGTTGCAAATGGGCCGGGCCTAAGCTTGGCTCTTAATAAATTTTGAATAGGCTCAAGCCCGAGTCCCTACACAACCTCTCATGGGCTGGCCCATTTTCAACCCTGTGCTCTTGTAAAAAGTTCACATATATCGAACTCTTAAGTAGTTTTTATTGAATGAGATTTAGGTGTAGGAGAATCTCGTGCATTGGTTTCTTGGATGGGCTTTCGATGTGCTATCTTTGGGCTCTCTTAGGAAGTGTTTGGAATGATACCAAATGATTTCCCACAATATTGTCTTGGGAGAAAATTATCCCGATACAATATTAATGCACGAAAATAATTTTAAGTATTCGGAGTGCATTTTTCACGTGGACCCTTTTTCTATGTAGAGCTGTGAAGTCATCTCGAGTGAAGTAGAAATTTGCTTAAGGGCCACAAATGAGCCACGTGGCATATTCTTAGAGATTTTAGACCATATGGAAGTTTGGCTCAACCGTGGACCTACAAACCAAAAATTAGTGATTTTTAAGAGTTGGATTGGAGTTCGTCGTAGAATTTGAAGATTATTGACCTTTATTTGGAGTACAAAATATCCAAAGATTTGAAAATTGCTAATCATACTGATTTTTGGTCCGTAGGTCCACCTAGCGATGGCCAAACAACCCTAAGTGGACCTACAGAACAAAAATTAGCCTGATTAGTGATTTCTAAGTGTTGGATAAGAGTTGCTTTCATGAGTTGATTTTTAACCACGGAATTTGACCATTGTTTTAGGATATAGGTTCCCAAAGTTATGAGATCACAAATTAGGCTGATTTTTCGTATGTAGGTCTACCTAGGGATGGGCCAAACATCCATACAGTTAGTGTCCACTAATAGTGTGCCACGTGGCTCTTGGTCCGTTGCTCACGGACATCAGTTAGAGAAGTGTTACTCCTTCTGTCAAATCACGAGATTCCTAACAGCACTTGAAATGGTTCCACATATCGGACAAATTTAGGGTGCGTGCAAATTGGGTGTGCAAATAGGTTTACGCGTGCAATTGTTTCCCACGCATGTTTGGTACACATGCATTCGGCGATTTGCACATACACACGAACAAATGAATGCTCACCCTCTTTAGCAATTAAAAACTCACCCCCTGAGCAATCGTTTACACAACCTCCTTGTGCAAATAATTTGCATAAGATACAAATTAAAATCCAATATTTTCTCAAATCAAACACTATCTTTTCAAAAAAAATATAAAACCCTATAAATAATGGAAAAAGTGGCCTTGAAATTTAAATTTTTAATTTTTAATTTTTAAAAATGAAAAAAATAGAAAAAAATAACGAAAAACAATGGCCCTTTTTCACAATTTTTTTTTTCAAAAAAAAAAAAATGGTCGTTATTTTCATTACAATAGAAAATAACGATATTTCATTTTTTGACCATTTTAAATAATAATGGAAAAAGTGGCGTTGATATTTTAAATTTTAAAACACGAGAAAAATGGAAAAAAATCAATGAAAAATTAATGGCCCATTTTTCACAATTTAAAAAAAAAATAATGGTCACTATTTTTCGTTACAATAGAAAATAACGATCGTTGTTTTTTTACCATTTTAACGGTACATAACGTAACGGGGGAGGTCCGAATCCGTTACAACGGCCGTTATTTTTGCCATAACGGATTCGGACCTCCCTTACATTATATACCGTTAAAAACGCTGAAAAAATATACCGAAAAATAACGACCATTATTTTCTGAAAAATTTTGTGAAAAAATGTCCGTTATTTGTGTTACAGAAAATTGTGAAAAAAATACAAAATTAAATCTATTTGTAGAAAATAATACTTGTTTTCAAAAATTGCAAAAACGAATACACATAGCCGTTCGAATCGGCATCAACTTTTTTTTAAAATTTAATACCTAAAATGCCTTTTTAGTATCCAATTGAATAGGCGACAGACTAAATCTAGCAATCGGCGTCAGATCTAATCTAGCGCTGATTCAATCAATAATAGAATTGATTTGGCGCCGATTCAATCGGCGTCAGATATTGATTGTGGAATTCAACAAAATTTCATTTTAGTTCTATAAATGAGTTTGGCTCCATTTGCAATGGCACCAAATCAGATTTGACTCTTTTTGAAACGAAGCCAAAATAGTTTTGGCGCCGTTTGCAATGGAGTCAAATTGGTTTTGACTCCATTTCAAACGAGTCAAAACGGTTAGGGTAAAATCGGGTCAACTTATTGACGCCGATAGAAACGGCTATGTGTATTCGTTTTTATAATTTTTGAAAACAAGTATTGTTTTCTACAAATAGATTTAATTTCGTATTTTTTTTCATAATTTTCTGTTTCTGTTATTGCCCATTATTTTATTTTATTTTTTTTTCATTTTTTTTGTTTTTGAAAATTTGAAATTTATGTTCAAATATGTGGGGCCCACTTATTAAGTGAAATTTTTTTTTCGTACTTAATATGTGGGGCCCACATACTTTGTGTTTTCCTAAGTGAGCATGCGCGCGAACCATGGTAGTAAATATGAATGGTGCATAAATTTTAAAATTTACATATGCAAAGTTAGTGCGAACCAAACACAAGAAAATAGTATAAGTGCGCAAACTATTGCATGCACAAACCATTGCACGTTAGCATGCATACCAAAGAGACCCTTAGTATGCAACCATTTGCATACGTAAAAGTATGCAAACATTATCAATATTGTTGGACGTCCCTTGAAAAATGCGTTATTTCAATATTTTCAAAAAAATATATTTTATAAATTAAATTCACGCTTTTCAATGAGCATTCAATGATTGATACAATGTTTGCATACTTTAAGTATGCAAATGGTTGCATACTAGGCCGACCCCTTGGCACTCTTAGAGGACGAGGACCGTATGGATGTTCGGCCAGTCCCTCGTCGGACCAGAAAACCAAAAATCAGCCTAATTAGTTATGTCAGACCTTTGGATCTAGTACCCCAAATAACGGTCAATAATACTCTAAATTCCACAGTTAAAAGCAACCCATGCAAATGACTCTAATCCAACGCTTAGAAATGACTAATCAAGCTAATTTTTGGTTTACAAGTCAACCGAGGGACTAGCCAAACATCCATACGGTCATCGTCCTCTAAGAGTGTGCTCCGTATCTCATATTGTGATGTGTGATCGGCTTTGCGCACACACAAGTGTGAGCGAAGGTTTTCTCGTAGTAAAAAGGTCCACATAAAAAATTTACTTATAATGATATAATATGCAAAGGTGAGATGCTTGTTTTTGGTAAGGGTCGTGATGTAACGAGGCATACCTGAGATTTTATTGTTACTCACCGCTGCCATCTGGGCCCACTGACCGCATGGATGTTTAGCCCACCCCTTGGTACACTTTCATATCAAAAATCAACCTGTATGATCATTTTTAGCCATTGGTTTTAGTACTCAAAAAAATGGTTAAAATTAGCGGCTATAAGAACACCTTAAAAAGTACTAAAATCTAATGGTTAGTGATTATGAATCAAGGAGATTTTTGGTGTGTACATTCAGCAAGGGGTGGGATAAACATCCATGTGGTTAGTGGGCCCAGACGACAGCTGTGATTAACAAAAAATCATGCTTCCACATTTGAAAAAGTTTCAAACACACCTTGTTACATCTTTTTCCTTTTGGTAATTCCAAAAGCGAGATACCTTGGTGAGTAGAAATGGATGATTCTTTTTGTCAAGTACAAATTTTCAAACATTTTGCCATATTTTCATAGACCATCCACAGAGACCCAATATAACCATATGGCTAGAGCCTAGTTAGTAAATTCGTGTATTATACGCGTTCAATACCTAAACTTTTTTTTTTTAAGAAACGTTTACTACTGCTGCATAAAATAAAAAATTAGAAAAAAAATCACGAATTTTAAAATTATACAAATAAAACACGTATTATTCACGTTTAATACACAAATTTTATATTTTTTTTAAATAAAAATATATTAAATGGCCGCGTAAAATGAAAAATTGGTAAAATTCAACCTTTTTAAGGCTAAACAAATATAACATTTCAACAATGACTGATATTTTTTTACCCAAAACCGAATTAAACTCAAACTTTTCTCGTTTCGAAAGTTTGCTGTATACCAAATTGCTAACTATGGGCTAGAGTCACTTGCTAGTTTCTTCTTTCTTTCTTTTTTCATTTGCACCAGGACTTGCCTATCATCTACAGACACATGTCAATGAGAGCACGGAGAACTTGAAGAACCGGTTACCAATGCAAGCTGTCTCTATTCTTTTTTTTCTTTCCTTGTTGAGTTCAACCAGCCATCCAGATTGCCAATGCAGTGCCCTCCACCAGTCACTCATTGATTGGGGGTTGAGGAGACGCCTCGCCTAAGGTAGTGTTGGGAAGAAAGAACAATAAACAAATAATCAAACAAAGATGCAAACAACCACAACACATAGATTTACGTGGTTCTCCTTCTAGATTGAGGTACGTCCACGGATCTAGACCGATTCCACCATGCTCTAGGGCAAAAAAGAAACACACAGAGTACAAAATTGGGATACTCATCTCTCACCAACTGAGGTACAATGCTTCAAGCATCACCAATCTCTACATAACATAAAATCTCTACATAACATAGCAGGTAGGTTTATTGTTTTCCAGCCTAGGCAACCAGTGGTGGAGCCAAGAAGGGGCCAGGAGGCAGTCCAACATTTAGGGAGGCCCTCCCTCATCAAATTCCAAAACATACTTGTATCCCTGTAGTATTTTTTTTTCTTGGTAGGATGTCTCATTAGTCCATTATTCTCGAGTAACATGCGCGATGCACTTACTAATTCATTGGATCGGGACATTCAATCATCTCTCTAATGGTTGAAGTGCAAAGTTCAAGCCCACTAAAGATTTCTTTAGCGCGCATCATTTTGAAGACATATCACAGAACGCGTGCATAATGACGACATATGTCTCGACAGAAGGGTAATTGAGACGAGGCATACGTATACACTGATAATGATGAATCTAAGTTTAGATCCAAACAAGATGCTTAAATTCTTCTTATCATTATGCTTTTTAGACCATGTCCAGCTAATAGGCAGCCACCTACTGAACGGTACAAATCGATGTTTTTATGTGGTAAAATGACGAACCCCGAGTCTACCAATTATTAGTAAACATCGCCCGTCTTTTTATTTTCTTGATTTTATTTGATCACATTATTTTAATTTTCTTTTTTTTGGAATTTTAAGGGACCACTCCTATTGTTTGAGGTTAGTCGTCTCACCATTCTAGATTTGGTAGAAGTATTAAAAAATGTAAAACAAGATTAGCCAAATGAGGTGAATGGGCATCCAATGGTGTCGGGCAGCCAGCCCGGTGTGTACTTATTTTACATACTTCTTGCCATGTTTTTCAATGGAAAAATGATTTTCCCAATGACCTTTCTTACCTCTTCCGGTCTACATTTGATGAAAATGGCCTTTCTCACTTAAACTGTCCTTAAGAGTGAATTGAGAAGACTATTTTTGTCGAGAATTTTTTTGAAGTGGGCGGAAATTTATAAGCGGGGTGCAGCCAATGATATTGCGCCAGGTACACCAGCATTAACCTGGCACAGTATCATTGGCACGTGATGGCCCCTTCTAAATTTTCGCTGCTTACAAAATTTTATCGTTTTTGTTAAATGTCAATTGGTAGAGGTAAAATGTTAACTAGAAAAAATCATTTCCCTTTTTGATAGTCCAATATATTTTATAGATAGATAAAATTGCCTAAACCTCAAGCAGTGCCTTGGGATTTTATCTAATTCATCGGTCTTAAAAGGGCACTTATTCCACTGATCACATAAGTTTTGGCGATTTTCTCATGTATATAGATCAGACTCAGGGGACCAATGTTTTTGCACCAATAAATACATGTTCGCTCTTGGGTGTCGATGCCGAGAATCCAACGGTGGTTGTGAGTGCTGAGTTGGTACTCACTGGATTGACTTTTTGCCAAACACCACCACCGTTGGATTCTCGGAATTGACGCCCAAGAGTGTACATGCATTTATTGGTGCCAAAAAGTTGGTTCCCCAACCCATATACGGGCTGGGATAGAATAACTCATGCTATTCTTACTAATAGATTACTAATGGATGTGGGGCCCATATGAAAATGAGTAAAGAGCTGATTTTCGGCGGAGATGATCTCCTCACCATGGAGATCATTGTCGCAAAAAATCAGTAATTTTTACTTCTAACCCTATCAAATATGGACCCAAATTTAATAGTGAAAATGGATGGTCCAAAAAATTTCAATTTGCAATCCACTTTTCACAAGGCTGCAAATGTTGAGTCGGAATCGGGGGACAACAATTTTGGCGTACCCACGGAAGATGAATCAATTTTGGTGAGGATGATCTCCTCACCATAGAGATCACCCCTTCAAAACAGTAGCACATTCTGAAATTTGTAATTGCATCAAACGTGGTTTTCAAGTTAACGATAAAAATAGACAGTCCATGATTCTTCAACTTGTAAACTTGTCTACGAATATTGGAATGATTTGAATTTTTGTGAGGATATTCTCCTCATCATAGGGATCATCTCTCCAAAAATCACCCCATTCCAAAACTTCTAATTTATACAGTGGCTGGGCCAATTATTTATTGTCAAAATTGTTGTATGAAATTGTTGTCCCCCAATCCTGACCATATATGTACTCTGGAGTCTGGAGCCATCTTTTACACTTGAAATTTTTTATTTTGTTATTTGGGTAAGGAAGTGAGTGAGTGGTAAATAACCATTGGGTGAAGGAGGTTTCGAACTTAGGTATTTTGTGTCAACACTCACAAACCTTACAACATGCAGCAAAAATTTATGTTGACACTCTCAAAAGTTGACCCCGGTTAAAGTCTTATGATTTGAGAATTTCCTAAGTATGGTTACTACAAAATGGCGATCCAAAATTTATGTAGCACGTATAGCCCTATACTAGTTGCCTTGCTACGTTTGTAGCACGCATAGCCCTGGACGTGGGGTTGCAACCCACGTCGTGACAATTAAATGCCTTGCTGCTTTAAACTTTAAAGCAAAATCTTAAAGCCAAGACCTGGGTTGGGGTAGACCCGGGTGTGTTGGGGTACATCCGACCTCCATAAGCAGTGGCAGACCCAGGAATTTGATCAAGGGGGTGCAAAATCACACAAAATTGATCAATGGAGGGTAAAATTGTAAAAACAAAAAATCAAGGGGGCAAACCAAAGGAAAAGGCACTATAAGAAGTAAAAAAATTATTTTTTATAAAGAATTTCAAAGTTGACGGGGGGCCCTTCCTGGGTCCGCCATTGTCCATAAGGGAATATAGTATAAGCCATGGTTTTAAAAACAGCCGTTTAAACAGTAATGCCCCAAGCCCGTATCCGTTAAAACCGTTTAAACATATTTTATCGGTTTTGAATAAAATGGCTGTTTTTTTTTTTTTAACGGCCGTTTAATTCCGTCAAAATTTATTTATTTTTATTTTAAAATTTTAAAATTTAAATTTCAGCGCCATTTTTTCTGTTAAAATCATTAAAACCGTTAAAATCCGTTTAATTCCGTTAAATTCTATTTTTTACCATTTTTTCCATTTTTGCCCTTGGCCGTTTCAATCCGTTTTAACGTCCGTTTAAACAGTAACGCCCCCAGTCCGTTTAACCGTTAAAACAGCCTCCTTTAAACCTTGGTATAAGCCATGTGGTGCACTCTTAGAGACCACTTGACTGTATGGATGTTTGTACCATCCGTGGACATATGTACCAAAAGATCAGGCTGATTAGTGATTTCCAACCTTTGGATCTGAGTACCCCAAATAAAGCTTAAAATCCATGGTTAAAATCAATTAATGAAAACCACTCCAATTAAATCCTTAAAAATCATTAATCTGTGGGCTGATATTTTGTATTTAGGTCCACCTAAGGATGGGTCAAACATCGATACGGTCAGTGATCTCTAAGAGTGTACCATGTGTAAGGTGCACGTGCATCACACATGGCGTCCCCTAGTATGTATAAAGTGAAACATCATTCCTGAAGGCTACTGGTGGTGTTTGAAAACTCGACTCGACTCAAATGTTTACTGAGTTGAGTTAATTCGAAGACTCGAACAACTTGACTCAAGTTGTTATGCATATATTATATAACGAATTAAAACTCTATGGTCATAAATGGGAACAAAACTTCTAACCAATGTTTTAAAACTCGTTGAGTCAACTCGAAACCTGTTTAAGTTGACCAGACTCGACTGAATTTCAAGTTGACTTACATAAACTCGATGCAATATATATATATATGAAAAAAAAAAACATACTAGGTGCGTTGTTTTATAATCAAGCTATGAGTCGAGAAACTGGCTGGGTCAGCTCAAAATCAACCGAGTCTTGTAAATTCTTATTATAAAAATCTGTAAATACGAAGTTAGGGCCTGTTTGGATCACCATTCTTTTTATATTTTATTTTAAAATACGACTTTTCTAAAAAGATATTTATTTTGAAAATTTAGGGGGTGTTTGGATCATCATTTTTAGACTTGAAAAGGTCTTTTTTTTCACAAAAAAATCTTTTCCCCAAATAATAGATTGTTTGGATGGGCATTTTTTAAAAAGTATTTATTCCATAAAAATATATATTTTCAAGCCAAATAGTCTTTTTATAAAAAATAGCTGAAAGCTACTTTTTCAAGTAAAAAAAAGACTTTTTTGAAATTTTGATGGCTCAATGAACATAATAAACAAAGAAACAGTTTTTGGTAGAAGTCCCGTTCCAAAAAAAATAAAGACATTATATTGGTGGGGCCAACTAAAAGAAGATAAAAGACATTTTGCATTAATGATGATCCAAACGACCTTTTCAAGAAAAATACATTTTCAAAAATATATTTTCAGAAAAGTTATTTTCTTAAAATAAATATTTTTTGAAAAATGGTGATCCAAACACCCCTCTGTTTTCTTAAAATGCTGTTTGATCATTATTTATGCAAGATGGCTTTATCTTCTCTTGGTGGACCCTACCACTATGTACGACGAGAGTGATATATAGGGAGCTGGGGTGGGAGTAGGACCCCCAAGACAATGAAGTAGAGGTTTTTTTTTTTAATTTGAAAACGAGTTTCATGTTTTTTACAAAACAAACTTTTGGCTTAAAAAGTATATATTTTGATGTAATAAATACTATCTGAAAATGGTGATCCAAACAACATGTTATTTTGAAAAGAAGAAGTTGTGATAAAAAAAAAACTTTTTATGTCCAAAAATGACAATCCAAACAGGCCCTAAAATTGGTTTAGAGAAGAGACAATTGTAGAGTACTCTGTATATTTTTTCTCACCTTAACAATTAAATGAGTATGTTTTTAAGGAAAGATCCTTTTAAATTTTTGGAAACTCATAACTTTTAATTCATAAATTTGCAATAAAAATGAATCTACTAGAAACCCCCATGGAGATCTTTTCAATGATATCCATTAATGATTATCTTTTATATTTAAATATAAATTAGTATTTATATTAATTTAAATTTTCTTTAATACTCGCTCGATTTTTTATTTTATAATAAAGTAATATATTTATTTTAAGTTAACTATTACCATTCAATAATTCACCAATATTATAAGCATGATTCTATTACTTAAACATCACGTGACTATTGTGGAAAGCAACGTTGCTCGATATCCATATAAGTGAGATGGGTAATGGAACGCAAGGTAGACGGTAAATTGGCTTAACCACGTAATAAAAGAAAGATCTTCCCTCAACTCTGCTTTCTCTTATAGAGTCTTTACTTCAACTAAATATGTTGAATGATCGAAGGTATTGACCACCATCACCAAGACCTTAAGACTCTTAGAACTTCACTATACCAGATCACACATGAACACACATGAGTGTAGTAGTAAGGTTGGAACAAAACATTAGGGGTGTTTGGATCGCCATTTAAAAAAAAAAACTTAAAAAAATAATTTTTCTAACAATATATTTTTCTTAAAAAGGCCATTTGGATCATCATTAATGCAAAATGTCTTTATCTTCTTTTAGTGGGCCTCCCAATATAGCTGATGAGAGTAATAGATGGGGAGGGGTAGGAGTAGGATTTTGTGTGTTATTATTTTCACTGACCTAGCAAAATTTAAAAAGTATATTTTTTTTTACTTGAAAAACAATTTTCAGCTATTTTTCCTAAACATACTTTTTTGTTGAAAAAAACTATTTTTATAAAATAAATACTTTTTAAAAATGGTCATCCAAACAATCTATTATTTTGAAAAAAGTATTTTTCTAAAAAAAAAAAATACTTTTCCAAGTCTAAAAATGGCAATCCAAACACCCCCTTATAAGCTTCACCATCCTTCGCTTTTTTCGAAAGAGTTAAGAAAAGAGTCCCTCTACCGGCGACCACATCTTTCAACTGGGCACCCACCCCTTCTCCTTCGTATTCTCTCTCCCTATCTCTCATTTTGTTCCTCTCTCTGTCGACTTTTAGTCCCCACGGTGCTGGACTACCGTGGGTAACCACGGCTGGGCTGGCCGTGGGCTACGTAGCCCCCACAGTGCTGGTGGGGGCTAAAAGGCCGGGGGAGGGGGGGCAAAGACAAAACGAAAGGGAGCATTTTTGGACTTTTTTTTTGTTTGGAACGTGGGTGCCTGGTTGAAAGAGTTGGGCACCCGTAGAGCGACCCCTTGCGAAAAAACATACACGGAAGCGAGACTGAAACTCTCAGTGCAACTGACGTCTTTATTTATTTAATTTTTCACCGGCTAGTGGACGAAGGAGACCGGACAATCCGGTCGCTCTCTAGCCGACCACGAAGCCTTCGAGCCTGGAGTCTCACGGTGTGTCATCGGCCCGCGTGCTTGTGGCACGTGAGACAGAATTAAGACAGAAATGAAAAAGAGAAAACAAAAAAATTAGAAAAAACCCAAAAAACGGTGCGAAGAAGAAACGTTGTTTCTCTGGTTCGAATTTCGAACAGGCCTGAAAAGAGAGAAAGAGAAGAACACATACAGAAGAGAGAGAGAGAGAGAGGGGTTGGGTGTGCGCAGGTTAAACCGTGGGGATGTGAAGGATAAGCCCTCCCTTGAAGCTGTGCCACTAGCTAGGGTTTCATCAATTCTCTTAAGTAAGGTAACGTTTACCTCTGACTCAATGATTCCCGTATATTTTTTCTGAACATTTTTCTTAGTTTTCTGCCATCTCTTAGGATGTCATGGACGCGTGTTACATCTCTTACCTCCGTAGCATTAATGGGGATTTTCCAACTTCAGTTATCTCCTCTTTATATAACCACTTCACCTCCCAAGGTCGAACCATTATCTAGGGTTTCTCTCTATGAGCTCTTACTGTAGTTCTCTCTCTTTGAATTCCATGTGTTTTGATCTCGTGTTTATGAATTTAAGTTTCTCTTCAAAGATCATATTTGCTGTTTCGTTTTTCGAGTTTCTGTAGTGAGGGGGGGATTGATTGGTTGATCGGTCGTTAATCTGACCGTAAAAATTCAAACTGGTCTAACAATTCCACGGCTTGTTTTGTTGTATGTCTGCAATTTCAGTTCTGCTGTCGGTTTCTTCAATTATAGATTCTTATTTGGGGTTCGGTTATCGTTATGCACTTACACGTAATAAAATCTATACTTCTTTTGATGTTTTCAGAGTTCACATATTCCTAATTCGGTATTATCGTTGATGGATTTGAATCGTGCATTACCCGTCAATTTGTCGGCTTCTTCGGAAAATTAGGGCATTGAATTCTTCTGGTAATTTAAACTCAACAAGAGCTTTTGTTTCTTTATATCTGCTAACTCATGTAGTTTTAAGCTGCCAGTGGTAAATTTTTACATTTATTTACATATTTCCATCATGACTGGTCATGCATGGTATCAATCCTGTATGTTAAGCAAATATATTTGTGAAGATCATCATATTGATTCTGACATGAATGTATCTATAACTGGAAATTTTCGCAAAATTATACTCATATTTTCAATGTGGAAGCATCTATATGTGGAAAGTTCGATCATATTAGTCATTTGGCAATTTGTGGTTGTATTAGGTTTTATGATAACTAGTCTTGGTTGATTTATTTGATGGATCTCTTTAGGAGAATAAGATTGCATATTTTGTGGGGTTTGGCTGCTCGGTTTATCATTTACGTAGCGTTCTTGCATGTCTACTTCGTATATTATTTTCTACAAGTAGGTTTTCGTTATTATTTCTTTTTCTGAAAGCATGCAGCATAATACACATCTCAGTTACTGCTCAGGCTTGTTAAAATATCAATTGGTTGCTCTGGCCACTGCAGAAAGAGACAATAGAAAAAGGAAACACAATCCACACACAGAATCTATCCCGCCTTCTTGCCATAGGCAAGATCGTGATGATTTACATTTTAATAGGAATGGTGCTAATTCCCATGTTCCTTCTAGTCTCGTTTGGCATTCGGACATGAATGCATTGAACTGCAAACATTCATGGAATTATATTCATATATCTCTATGTGAGAGCATCTGTAAGTGGAAGTTTTATCATATCAGTCAGTTGGCAGTTCGTGGTTGTAGTAATTTTTATGTCAATTAGTTTTGGTTGATTTATTTAATAGGTCTCATTAGAAGAACAAAGTCACATATTTGTTGGCTTTGGACTGCTTTATTTCTGTTTTCTTAAGACTGTTTTGTCTGTCTACTTGCTTGATTATTTCCGGCTATTAAGTTATAATTGTTATTTTTTACATAATGAAGTCATGCAGCAATTTTTCTTCTGAGAAGCATATTATAAACATTTTTACACTTCTCAAGTTACTGCTCAGGCTTGTTTAAATGTGGCCAGTCTAGAAATTAAAAGTTTCAAAAAGTAGAAATTATGATACACTGACTGAACTGTGTCTCCTCACCTTAGGCAAGTCTGTGGTAATTGGCCTGTTAGTTCTAACATGAATTGTATAATAATAATAATAATAATAATAATAATAATAATAATAATAATAATAATAATGACGATGATGATGTTTATTATTATTATTATTATTATTGCATTTTTTTCTGAAATTGTGCAGCAGTTTTTCTTTTTGGAAGCAGAATGTAATGCATCCTTACACTTCGAATGCTAACCTACAACTTCTGCACTTCAGGCTTGTTGAAATGTCAATTGTTCAATCTGGTTATTCTAGAAAGAAATAAATTAGAGAAAAGGAAATATTTGATACACTGGCTGATGCAACTGTCTTCCCTTGCCTCAGGCATTTCCTTCATGCTCAATGTCTTAATTCTGGCATGAATGCATCTATCAAAAGTGTAGATTCATGAAATTATACATATTTGGATGTGAAATTATTAATTGGAAAGTTTCATACTAGGCATTTGGTTGTTTCTTAGTTTCTTAAATTTTAACTAGTTTTGGTTTGGTTTGTTTGGTAGGTATCTTTAAAATAATAAGACCACATATTTCCTGGGGTTTGCATGCTTGATTACCATTTGCTTAAGAACTTTTTGTTTGCCTACTTTGTGCATTATTTTCTGCAAAAATGTTACCACTACTACTATTGATGCTGCTGTTACTCGTACTACTACTAACATTTTCATACATTTCTATGTTAATATACACCGTCAATACTGCTCAAACTTGTTGAAATGTCATGGGTTCTTTCTGGAAAGAATGTCAAGTAGTTGATCACTGATCTATAAACAAAAAATTAGGACAAAAAGAAAGTTTTGATACACTGCTTGCACTATAGTTTCGATACCCGTGTTTTGGTGCTATGAAACCAGCTATGAACCAGGAACTGGTACAATTCATACCGGTTTGTGGACTGTATCACATGTTAAGTAAATCTTGCTGTTGCAACTGTTGATTCCTGGAGTTTTGGTATATCTTTACTTATAAAAAAAAAGTTTTGGTATATCTTTCCTTGTAGTTTGACTTCTGAGATTTTCCCTGTATTTACTCAGGCATAGTTCCCAAGGAAATATAAGTTAAGCCATAAAAGTATTACTTTGTATCTTATGTTTGCTATTTACAAAAATATAGGACTTATAAACTAACCCACTTTAACATTTGGTCCATGTTGACTAAATTCACTTTTCCACTTTCCTTCAGCTTACCTTATATATTATTTTATAGACTTAATTTTATTATAATATAATTCCTTGGAGCAATCATATTAAAATGATACAAGTTCCTTGTTGTACAAATGAATGTGCATGCTCATGAGTCCATCCAATAGATCACTTGGCTGAGAAGTTACCCAAGTTGATTTGTACTATGATCATTGCCCCAATTATTTGGGGTTGGCCAAGTGGTCATTGATTATGCTTTATTTTCCCTGGGTGTTGAGTATTAGACATGAATGTATTTTTTTTTTTTTGATAAGTTATTAGACATGAATGTATTGATCATTCAGCTACTTAGATTGACCAATTTAATTAACCAAGTGATCCAAAAAAATGAATCTACTTAGTTTATGCGTATTACGTTATTCCAATTTAGTGAACCATGAAACAATAACTTGTTCCTGTACTGTTCATACCAATGAACCTGGTAACTATGGACTACATCAATTGTGTGCTCTTGCTAGAGTTTCCGTGTTCAATCCCAGCACATCCGGGAGAAAAAAAGAACCAAAATTCCTCATCTTAGGCAAGTCCTTGGTTATCAAAATAATAATTTTGACATGAATGCATGTATAAGTAGCGAATATTTGTAAAAGCTGATATATTTCGAAGTGAGCATATATAACAAGAAATTTGTTTGATCGTTAGGCATGTACAAATTTTTTTTTTTGATAAGTTAGGCATGTACAAATTTATGTTATAGTAAGTTTTACGATAAGTATCCATGGTTGATTTGTTTGATGGGTCTTTTCAAAAGAATAAGATTGCATTTTTGATGGGCTTGGCTTTCTTTATTACTCTTTACTTAGAACTGTCTTACTTGTCCATGTCACTGATTATTTTCTGAAATAAGGTTGGTAGTATTAATTTTCTTTATTTTTTTAATCAGCAACCGTAATGCATTCATTAGAGTATAGAAACAAACTAAGGAATCCTTTGCTATGAGGTTTGCCACCTTTTTAGCCCCTCTTGAAATATGAGTGTATGGCAAGGAAGTTTTATCTGTGCATTGTTATTATTTCTTCTGAGGTCATATAGCAGTTTTCTTTTAAAGAAGCAAACTATAACCCTTCTGTACATTTGCTCGTATACTCCTCATGCTTGCTGAAATTACAAAGAGTCGATTGATAAATATAAAAAGCATGGTTGAAAGTTCTGGCCGAAACCAAATATCGTTAGGTTTCAGAAATCCATAAGTTTCGGTAGTTTCAGCTGAAACCACTTAAAGTACTGCACTTTTCCTTCACTTTGGTTTCGCCAAGTTTCGGACAAAAACCACTGAAACTACCGAATCCACCGAAACGTCCAAAACTATCGAATTTCTCATTCACTTTTGGTTTTGCCAAGGTTCGGACCAAAACCACCGAAACGTGTGTGTTGCTCGCGGGCGGAACTGAAACGTAATCTGTGCCTTTGAACCGTGATGAAATGTGAAAATAAATAGGAAAGGAAATTTTGATCAACTGGCTATGCCAACTGTTTCCTTTGCTTTGTTTTGTCCTTGGTGGTATCTTCGATGTGTTAGGTGGTCAGTTTCCATATGAAACACATGTGCTGTGAAATGGGGCAAAGATTGTCTGCTGGTTTGCCTAGACCGACTGGCATAGTTTAAAGTTTCGGCCGAAACCGAAACGTTTCGCCCGAAACGTTTCGGTTTCGGTACATGCCGATACAAGATACGGGTTTGTTTCGGAAAACTCAAGGTTTCGGCTCAGTTTCGGTAGTTTCGGACCGAAACCACCGAAACCACCGAAACTCCCGAAACTGTGACCGAAACTACCGAAACTCTTTTATTTGGTTTCACCAAGTTTCGGACCGAAACCACCGAAACTTCCGAAACTACCACCGAAACTACTACCGAAACTACCGAAACTACCGAAACTATGACCGAAACTACCGAAACTCTTTCATTATGGTTTCACCAAGTTTCGGACCGAAACCACCGAAACTGCCGAAACGTTTCGGTTTCGCCCGCGACCGAAACCGAAACGAAACCAACGACTTTGAACCATGCCGACTGGTACATTATTTGCACTTCTGGTTTGCGTTCTTTGTGACTGCTTTTCCCTTGTTCCGAGGAATTATTATACTTATCTATATGTCATCCCTCTGTAGCTGAGCATGGGATTGTTTGGCTTTCGAAAACTAAGTAGTGTATCAAGGTTCAACCCATACTTTGAACAAGGCATACTTATTTTTTCTCTCAATAAAAACACATTGGTGCAGAGAGTTAGGGAATGCTAGACATTTGGTAATTTTCCGACCAGAACAAAAATGCCATAGGAGCCCTTGGTTTCTTTTGGTGTTTGTTTGTGTTCACGGAGTGGTTTGAGCGGCTTTTTCTCACGCTTGCAAAAGCACCTTTTTGAGCTTGGTTACCATGTTAGTTGCGGGCGTGGTGCATGCTACTCCGAGGTTTTGTCTTCTTCTCACTTTCTTAGAATGACAAGAGTGACCTACACATGGTCTCAACCCTATGAGCTGGAGTGACCTTTTTATCACTCTCGTAGAAGTGGCGTCCAAAAACCCAAACTAGGCCAACTGGTTGGACCATTGACACAAGAACATATTATTAAAATTGGACCATTGACACAAGAACATATTATTAAAATTTGCTTCAGTGAATTTGTTAACTTATGACCTACCAAAGTGAAGTTTACCTATAGTACACCAAAACTTTAAAGCTAATAATAATGTTTGAAAACACTTCTCTCCCTCATTTTTTTTCCACATTCCTTGTTGAGGTTCACAGGTGAGAAATAACCAGTTTAATTACGGATTTTTGAGTCAAAAACAAATTGTAGGGGTTGAAACTTGAAATCAAGATCGAACGCTCCTTAGGTTGTGTATTTTTTAAAATTTCTTCGGTAAAAATCAGCTTTCTCCATAATTCTATGTTTCTTTCAAACATATAACCTACATTGGTATGACAAATGTGTAAATGCATCAAATCATCAAAGCTTTCTAAATTGGTAAATTTTTACACATTTTTTTTGTTTAATTAAACTTCTTTGAATTAATTCTGAATTTGAACCGAGGGAAGCTTAAGGCAGAGCCGAAGTTTAGTACCTTGCCCAGGAATTAGACCCCTAGCTGGTTTGGTTTACCCAAACGGAGATGTATAAAAATCAACCAAATCCTGTGATTCAATCGATTTGATTATTGACCCGTGCGAACTGGTAGAGTCCAATTTTGATGGCCGACTAGAAAAACATAAACCCTTCAAGTAAAGTGATAAACATTAAAACTTCCTTAGTTATGTCTCTCTCTCTCTTTAAGAATGGGCTTTACAATGTGGGGGAACGACGCTCTAAGAGCTGCTACGACATTTTTGCCATTTTCTTCAATCTAATCTTCCATGATCATCGAATCACTAATCTCTTAAGAGAGAACGAGAATATAGAGAAAGGTCTTAATTGTTGTTCATGACATGAGAGATATTTTAGCCTTTTGTTGTTCTGGACGAGTAGAGATTGTAGCCTTTCTACACAAATCCCTCATTCTCAAGTAGGTAACTTTTGAGATTTTAAAAGTCAAGTATGGCCCATATGAGCCTTGTCTCTTCCCGAATCTAGAGTAGTAGGGCCCACATGTTCTAGAATCCAACTTAGAGGCACGTTTCCTCATTTAAAGTTAATAAAGAGATGCAAATTATGGGAACCTCCTAAGGCCCACATGAGACTCATCTCTTTCCAAATCGGTAATGTAGTGGCGTGGTAAGGTGCATTTTTTAATTGTTTCTTAATTTTTCCCTAAAACTGCTATGAGATTTTCATGTTTTATAAAATTTTCATAATTTTATTTATTTGTTATTATTTTAATTGTGACGACTCCCAGCTTAATTGGATTGACCGACCCTCCGTCTTGCGGGTTTAAGATCTAGGTCGGTTTCAAAACCTTGGTTGGAAGCCCTGAACCTCAATGTTAATACCTTGTGTTCAATGGAGGACATTGTAGTTACTGATTCAGTCTCACCCAAGATTGGGTTAAATCAACTAACTTGTGCCCGCTAATTTTATTTGCTTAGAGGGACTTCGGTAATCCTTGATTATATTGATATCTTTAGCGACCCACGTTGATATTGTGTTTTATTTTGTCTATGCTGGAAATAAAAAGTGATGAGACCAAAGGAGGGTGGATGCAAAACTAGAACTATGGTGGGATGCCTTGGAATCCAAGGGTTTTACACCAAGTCGGACCAAGACAAGATTTGGAGTGCAACTTTAGTAAGAAGTAAGAACATGCATAGGGAAGAGGTGGTAGATAAGAAGAATGTCTAGGTTATACCCTATGCCGTTCATTCCAATTATCTTGGTTTGATTATCTATAAGGAGGTAGAGTTTTGAGGATATTGCTCCTAGAATTAGAGCTAGGTGGTTGAAGTGGAGATGGGCTTCTGGAGCATTATATGGCCGATGTCTGATTAGGCTAAAGGGGAACTCTTAAGGCAGCAATTGGACTGATGCGGGAGCATTCTATCATAATGGTCCGCATTACACCAGATCTGTGCCCAGTCAAGCAAGTGGACCTCATGAAGATTTGATTTATTTATTTTTTAAGTTTATCTAGGATCTTTCTAATTAGATTTAGATTTTGTTTCCATTTAGGCTTCTATTATTTATTGCAGTAGTTGATGTGTATTAGGAATTTCTTATTTTAAGTTTGATTTAAAATAGGAAAGTTAGGTTAGATGGTTCTATAAATAGGGATGTAAGCTTTAATTTTAAGGCTGACTTGATTAATGAATTTTCATATTGATTTTCTCTTTGAGGAACTCTCTCGTGGTGCGAAATCACTCTATCTTGGTGCGAAGCCGAAGGTCCTTCCTCAAATCGTAGGGCAGTCGTCCTGTCCTGCGTCAAAATTGGTATCAGAGTCAGGTTCAAAATTCCTGAAAGATATCTCAGATTAATTCACAATCGTTGGCAACTGCGTTAGCTAAATTAAACGATGTGATAACTCATTTAGAGAGCCAATGGGATGTCAATAACGACCAGATAAATCGTATTGAGAACAAACTGGAGGCGGGGATCTCCGCTAGAGTTCCAATCCGCCGTTGCAATCGTCTTGGATCGTCGTCGCCACCACCGCCGACTTTCCTACCTCTTTTCGGTGAGTTATTGCGAGGTTTTGAATACAAGTGTACTACATAAAAACTCCCTAAAGAGGTCTCAAAGCAAGAGAATCCTCTCGAAACCCTAGAGGGAAAGAACCTAACGAGGAAGCTCCAGTTGAAGTGAAGGAAAGCGAAGCTTTAGATACGGCAAAGCAAGAGGTTTCCGAGGAAGATATTCAGATGATCGAGAAGAGGGTCCTAGACACGAATGTTGTGGCTCCTTTATTTTCGCTTATTGTGCCGAGTTTCCAGGTGAGAGGTGCCAATAAGAGGGGCGTTCCAATCTCAAGGGACCCTACTGCTCTGGTGGCTAATTACTCAGACCCACTGGTCTACACTGGATCCATAAGGGTCCGGATGGGCCATGAGGTCCTTCACGTCTCTTCTTACTTGATGCAAAACTTGAAGTCCGATACTGTATCCTTTTTGGTTCTCCATGGAACTACCGACAAGGTCACTAATCATCTGGCCTCGCAAGATCTGTACAATGAGTTGCTTTACAATTCAGAGTCTTAAAGCTCTACGAGGGCTTCTGGCAAGACGTTCTCTCTCAGCTGGAACGTGAAGAGACTGCTGGAAATACGAGGCGACACATGATGCAAACCTGCAAGAAGCATTCATGACAAAACAGAAGGCAAGAGAGGTTCATCATTGGAGAATGAGAGGAGGGAGGAATAAACGAAGGAGAAGAAGGTGCACCTGCTATCATCGCCGATCGCCACTACCATTGCCGGAGTTCTTCGTCGCTACCGCCCCCTCCCTCGGTCGTCGCCTCCTCCTCCTCCTCCCCAAGATCGATTTGCAGAAGAAGAAATTCAAAAAAATCGAAGAAGAATCAGAAAAGGAAGAGAGAGGACATCTCTGTTGCCGCCGCTGCACCGTTGGCCGAAAAGAAGAAACAAAAAGAAGAAAAAGGAGGAGAACAGAGAGGAAAGAGAGGAAGGCGTATCTTCGTTGTCGCCGTTGCTGGAGTCGCCACCCATCTTTTTCGCCGGGCGCCGCTGCTGCAACTCAAGAGATTGGGTTAGGGTTTTTGAACCCAAACCCCGAGGGGGACAACTTTCTCTATTACCATCGGTTTCCATTTTATTTGTGGGTTATGGACTTAAGACAGCCCATAAAGCCCTTACACCCATAACCCAAGTCAACCACCTTAGGCCTAGGCCCAGTTCGACAAAAAAAAAAAAGAGGTTTTATTTCTTAGGAGAATATCAGAAAAAAATGGGGGAAATGTTTATTTACTTATCTTTATGCAGCTACAAGAGGCAAAGTGAGATCCCTTTAGAAGTCTTTATCTACGTCAGAATTCGAGGTCGAATTCTTTTCAACCAGGAGGGTTTGATGCGGGAGCATTCTACTATAATGGTCCACGTTACATCGGATCTGTGCCCAGTCAAGCAAGTGGACCTCATGAAGATTTGCTTTATTTTTTTTTTTAGTTTATCTAGGATCTTTCTAATTAGAGTTAGATTTTGTTTCCATTTAGGCTTTTATTATTTATTGCAGTAGTTGATTTGTATTAGGAATTTCTTATTTTAAGTTTGATTTAAAATAGGAAAGTTAGGTTAGATGGTTCTATAAATAGGGATGTAAGCCTTAATTTTAAGGATGACTTGATTAATGAATTTTCATATTGATTTTCTCTTTGAGGAACTCTCTCGTGGTGCGAAATCACTCTATCTTGGTGCGAATCCAAGCTAATTCGGTATGAAGCCGAAGGTCCTTCCTCAAATTGTAGGGCAGTTGTCCCGTCCTGCGTCATGGACTGGCTATAGTTTATGGAGTAAATTGTTGGGCAATTAAGAAACAACAGGTACGTAGAATGAGCATATTAGAGATGGTTGGACATGTGCAACGAAGGCCATTGACGACATCGTGAGAAGGGCACATTGGTGCAGGTTGAAGGCTCTAAAAGGATGATGGGGTGGGCAAAAATGTCGTGGATCGAGGTAGTGAGGAAGGATTTGAAGGCCTACATGATAACGGAAATATGGCCCAATGGAATGGTGAAATAGGCTTTGTATCTGTTGGACAAGGCTTGGATGGTGCTGTTACTGCTGTTGATGCTAAAAGTAAGAGTGATGGCTTTTATATTAGGAGAACAAAGGAGTTCAATATTGCTGATAAATTTAATATGCATGATTGAATTAATGTGTAGTAATGAGCTAATGAACTATTTCTCAACACTTTATTTTATTTTTACCTACTTTAAAAGTGTGAATTTGTACTACTAATGTTTTTGAATATGAATTTTACAGTTGCTCTTGAGAATCATCTTAGAGGCTTTACGTATATTTATGGTTCGCTGCTCATGCTAGACCTTTTTTTAAGAAGTTTGCTGCTCATACTTTATGAATATTGAATGGTCCATTATATGTCTCTGTTTGTTTCAATAGTGTTGTAGCTCCCAGAGTGGTGGCTTCATTACTAACTGTGCTGATGAGCATGTTATATAGTCCTTGGTTTGCGAATTCCTCTGCTTTTACATTGAATATGCTGAGACAATTAGATTGGCATATCACGGTGGCTCTAAATCACTAGAAAATCAGTCTGTTTAGGTGGAATGATCCTCAATTGAGTGGAATTGGCCAGAATTTGTTAAAACTGATTGTCCGTGCAATCCATTGATAATGAAAATTCAGTTGGTTCACTGAGCTCTTTTGTTACTAAAATGATTGCACATTGCGTTGAAGATTCTCGTTCTTTTTTACTAAACTTTTTTTTTCGTAGAAATATTATTGTTGATTATATCATCCTTATATTCCCTTTTTTATCATTTCATTGCTCTTTCTGGTTACTGTTTTTTTTTGCCAAATATTATTTTTCGCAACCCAATTCATCCTCAAATTTTGAATGGCTCTTCTTCGCACCTCATTGCCTTCTTTCATTTGAAAGTATACTTTCTCTTTCACTGATATGGTGCTAATCAGTAAAGGTTAATGATTACGTCAGTTCAGTTGTGACTGATCCCAGATGTCTATGAAAAGTTGGTTATATCCAATACTATATCGCTAGATATTTTAGAATTTTCTCTCTTCAGGACATCCATTGGACTGACACAATATATTTGAGAATTTCTCTTATTTATATATCATTTAATATTTTATTTGTAACATTCGATTCTCTTATTTCCATTTGTATTGTGATCTCCAAATATTGAGTGATCTCATAGAAGTGCTCCAAAGGTTCCATGGATGCCGTGAGCTCAATGTCCATTGAATAATTTCAAGGCTCAACTATCATTTGAGAGGGCCCTAGTGGCAAGATACTATTTTATTTCTTTAGGAATCTTTTGTCATTGCCTTGGTTTAGCTATGATTAAGGTGACCTGATGTCGATGGCCTTATATTTCTTGTTTTCTACTGAATCGATACTTGTTGATATATCTTTTGTTAGATTCCCTGTAAAAAAAATATGGGTCAGGCTCAGGGGACTTGTCTTTTCACTTGTGTCCTTGGCAATGTATTCCGAGAATCCAACGGTGGTTGATAGTGCTGAGCTGGCATTCACTTTTTGCCAAACAAAATCACCGTTGGATTCGTGAAATCCATGGCCAAGGACACAAGTGAAAAGACAAGTCCTCGGAGCCTGTTCCAAAAAATATAGATCTTTTGTTAAAGATTGTTTCTAACTTGAAACTAGTTTGTTGTTTGGTAGATCATTTTTTCATGCTTTCTAAATCTAGTTCTAAAAGTTATGGATTTTGACGAAAATCTGCATGCAAAAGAAAACCAGTTTTTATATGTTGTAAAATCCATTTTTGACCCTAGATATTGTGAAATGGTGGTACAGGATTTGTTAAGCTGAACCGAAATAATTGGGATCAGGCTTTGTTGATTGATTGATTGAAACCTAAACACCAAATCTGTAGCGTCTCATTGAAATGCGTAATGTGTATGCCTTCTTGATGCAAGTTTCTTATCCACTTGTGTGTCATCTTCCAACATCCACACTGACAACAATAACTACATTCATGCCACCACCAAATCTTGCTACTGTTGCTCTTTTCATGGATTCATATTGTTTAGATGGTTATATGCTTATATGTTGCAGATATGTAATTATGTCCGCCAGTTAGTTGCTAAGAATTAGCAAAGAGGAACCACTTTCTTTAATGATAAATGGTGAGCAAACACTACATATATAGATGCACCACACATGGCATGAACATTAATTACTTGTATACTTTGATTACCCTGAATATCAAAGCCACTCTCTTTTATTGGGGCTCGGCTAATCCCGTTCTCAAGCCATTTAGATTCGAAGATTACGTTTTCCGCTGGGATCGTTTATCTTTGTAGAGGCATCCTTTGTGGGTTTGGGTTTTGTTTTGGGGCGTTGGTCCTTTTGTAGCCTTTGGCGCTTCGGCTGCCCTCTCCTTTTCCTTTCTTTTGTCTTGTCTGTGTTGTTTTGGGCCCCCTCAGCCCTCTTTTAATATATCTCTTTTATCGATAAAAAAAAAATTACTTGTATACTTTTGACGCATGACTCTAATGACTACGTGGACTTTCATAAAAAGGTTTTCTTCTCCCCCCTTAGGCTGGAGATTGCAAATTCTCCTCTTGCTTATAATATGAGTAAACTTCTCTTTTCTTGTAGTTTTGGCGAAGATATCTGCATCTTGGTCCTCACTTTTAATGTGCATTGTGATGATCCTGTCATTGGTTTCTTTCTTGTGCACAAGTTGGTGATCAATGCCAATATCTTTTGTCTTCTAGTGTTGTAGACAATTTGAGTTGCCTCTTAATGTAGTCAATGAACACCTGAAAACAATTGCACCCTACTTTAGCAGTCATGTGGGACATGCAAGTTTGCATGTGGTAGTCATTGCTATATACCCAGCCATCACACTAGATCTTGACACTATGGACTGTTCTTTACTCTTCCCAAATACCAAGACTTCAATTAACAGATGGAACTTTGTGTGCTTTGCTCGTCATTGTTGGACCTTCTGAGTTCATTGATACAACTGCTCAGAGTAATGTTTGTTCTAGGTGTATGCAGTCTTGGTCCATTTACCCCATTAGAACCTTTCAGAGGCTGACTTAGTGAGGCTTTGTGTGCTACATGAGTGCCGCATGGTGCTTACACAAGTGGTAATTTGTGATACTGTAACACAAGGCTATCCAACAATTTCGCTGTAGGTCTTCATGAGTAGAAGAAATACAAGACCAGTGTCAGAATGAGATGTTGAAAAGGCACAAAAGACAATCCTCTCAATACGCCCATTGTTTAGTATGGTAACAATCTCCTTTCAGGGTCCAAAATTTGGTTAGATTCTTGATCTGAGATGACCGAATTCATCTTACCGTAAAAAAAGATGATAGATTGAATGGTTAAGATCATGAGACTGTGTCATTTTTAGTTGAGGAAATTCCCTAGGTAGGACCCATTTAATGGTGGTATCAATCCACCTGAATGTGTTCCACATTTATGTTACATGAAGGAGGACGGCTTCTTTCCGTCCCAACTCATTCCGTCATGAACAGTATTTGTTTGTAAAAGGTCTTTACATAACTGCACATGGTGACTGCCTTTGCATTTCTCTAGGAACATACCAATCTTCTATAGGCAGTTCATGTGGCACACAGTTACATATGTACGTGTGTATGATGTATGCTTGTGCGTATGTTTGTATATTAATGACTTGCTGACATCATTTTTGGTTCAACATCTGGAATTTGGTTAATCATATTGTATTGTAACATATCTTTGCTGTTACAAATATTATGTTCGGTGTTTGTCAAAAAAACAAAAAGAAATATTATGTTTGGTCGTGTTGGTTATCATATACCATTGTAACAACTTTATGTTAGATAACAAGTTTATGGTGTGTTGCAGAGAGCCACATAACATTGCTCCTGAGTCTCAACTAGTAATTCTCTTCTCTATCATCGTCAATAAAAGAATTAGATGAAAGAAGTATTAGCATGTTACAAGGAGTGCTTTGAAGTTTGGAAGTACCCATCTGGTGTGTGAAAACAGTATGACGCTAGAAGACTTCTTTACCCTGTCTGAGATGAAAGATGGGCTCATGGCCCTTGCCAGAGTTGAAGAACTGGTCTCTGTGATGCAGAAGGAGAAAGATTCTGTCGTGAAGAATGTTGGTGAGGCTGCCAGACAATGGTCTACTGTTGCAAGTGCTTTAGCGGCCACAGAGAATAAGGATAGCCTTGATCATTTTATTCGGTTGGATGGACTCCACTTCCTTGATCAGTGGCTTCAGGAAGCTCAAAAGTGTAGTAATGACACAAGTGACAGCTTTGTGGAAGAATCGATCATTATGCTGTTAGGAGCACTTAAGAAGCTGCCCATAGATAACGAGAGGTCAGTTTCTTCTGGAATCAGGGTAACTATCAAGAATCTTTTTGGTCACAAGAGCGTTGGGGTTCAGGAAGGGGCAAGAGCTCTGTTTTATAGTTGGAACCGGGGAAGGGACAATGATGCAGATCACCGGGATAATGAGGAAGATGATGGATTCCATGACGAGGAGGTTAAGCCAGCCAATGCAACAGTAGCTGTGGACAGTGGGTGCCTCAAACATTCGGCTGTCGATAAAGGAAGTGCTGATGAAGGTAATCATGTAGTAAAGTCAGCTGATGAATGCCAGCATTCAAGAAGCTCAGATGGTTCCCAGTTGGAGAGCATTGAAGATGTAAAAATCCCTATTTCTAATAATCAGGATACCTCATATACAACTTTGAGCCAGGTTGATGAATTTCAAGGAGACGCTCAGAACTCGTCTATCATGTCGACCCCTTGTCAGGAAAGCCTTCCTACGACCTCCATTGGGATTTGCACTTCTCCAGTTCCAATGGACAGTAATGTTGAGGGAAGGTCCTCAGATGTTCCAGAGTTCAAAGATTCCATCGATGATGCAGAAGACACAGATATCATAAAAGGTAGCCCCGAAAAAAATGGTACAAAGGAAACGTGTGCTGTTACTACATCATTGGGGCCTGAACATATTTCTTCTTCTGCTGATCCTCCAAATGTGCAGCATTCTGTGATGCAACCTGCTGCACTGAGCGATGATGATACTAAAGACAGTGAATTCTGTCTGAAGAAGCCTTCCCCAGCTGGTCTCGATGGTGATACGAGTACATTGGCCTCTGAACCAAATAGTGGGGTGGTTGATCGTGGGGTGCCAAAACATTCGAGAAGCACAGTGGAGCTGAAGGTTACAGATCAAATTGGTGGACGTTATTCTAATGTTTTGCAGGACTTATCTATTAATAGCTGCATCTTGAGAAAGCCAGAGGATGCGAAGACTTCTTTTTCGAGGATGGGGGATATCAGAGCAGTTAACAATGTGAAAGAGCTTGCTGGTGAGTCACTTTTGAAGGTGGGAGGAGAGGATTCTGCAACTACTGGTGACGTCTCAAAACTGGCGATGGATGCCAAAGTCTCAGATAAGATTGACAAGATAAGATCGGACATGGAACTCGAATATGGGGTAGATGATGCTCTAGAGGTTGCTCGGCTTGTCGCTAAAGAAGTGGAACGAGAGGTAGTGGATTACAGGGAACCATTTTGTAGCTCTTCTGATGAGAAAAATTCGGAAGGCGGAGTTGTGCAGCCCCGTAGTCCTGATTCTATAAATGGCGAGCAGGACCAATCTTTGTTGGGACCACAAAACGAAATGCCAGCAGGACAAAATCTTCCTGGTGAGGCCCCTTCTCCGGAGGGAAAGGATCATTTAATATGTTCGAAGAACATGGACAAAATTGAAGATAGCATGCACGGCCCAGAGTCATCCCAGGTCACTGATGCTGCTCAAGAACCAGCCGGTAACTCCGAGAAGAGCATGTGTGATTTTGATCTGAATGAGGTCTGCTTGGAGGAAATGGATCAGCCAATGACTCCCTGCTCTGCGCCCATCACTGTTGTTTCTGCTTCAAAAGCAGCAGCTCCTGGATTGCCTGCGGCTCCTCTCCATTTTGAGGGGGAACTAGGATGGAAAGGATCTGCTGCAACTAGTGCCTTCCGTCCTGCATCTCCTCGCAGGACTCCAGATCGCGAGAAGACACCCTCTGTTGAGGCTAGCAGCCACAGTACAAAGCAAAGGCAGGACTTTCTTGATATTGATCTGAACATGGCTGGGGGTGACAATGATGTAGCCACTGATCCTGTATTAGCGAAACAGATCGCAGGATCATCTGACATCCCTTCCGGGGAATCTTCCATTGAAGTGAGTTCGAGAAGAGCAGAGAGGCTCAAGTTGGACCTAAACCGAGCTGGTGACAATGAGGATGCTCCATCATCAGATTGGAGGACAGAGGGACGATTCCTTTACCACCACCGAAATGGCCATTGCAGTTCATCCCCAGCCTCATCATCGTCATCAAGGCAGCCTTCCATGAGGAACATCGACTTGAATGATAACCCGTCTTTATTGGATGATTCTTATGATCAGCGGCCTGATCTCGGTAAATCTTCCTCCCTAGACATGAATGCCTGTGGAGGGTTTAAACTGGATGATCCTGTTATTTCGATCATGGGTACAAGAGTAGAGGTCAATAGAAAAGAGTTTGTACCCCAAACTCAATCCTTCCTCCCAAATGGACAGGTTGCCGAAACACCAATGGGTTCCAACTTCTCAAGATCAGGCGGTGGTGTGGGGACGCGGCCGACCATGGCTTATGCACCGCCGCCGCATCCAATGTTTGGGTACAACAGCCTCACAATGGGACCCTCCATATCTCTCTCTCCTGCTATGTATGGACCTGGCTCTGTCCCTTACATGGTCGATTCAAGAGGAGCCCCCGTTATACAGCAGATCGTGGGCTCCCCAGCGCCAATCATGCCCTCCTACTCCCGACCGCCTTACCTTATGAGCATGACTGGCCCACCGTCAGGTTTGAACGGGGATGGGACCACTCGGCCCAGCCTTGATTTGAATTCAGGATTCACAGTGGCGGAGGCTGAGAGCAGGGAACCGGGGGGCTTGAGACAGCTATTTATTTCAGGGCAAGGTGTATTAATGGAAGAGCAGATGAGGTTTGCTTCACAGCCCCTGAGTTCAGGGGTGGGGGTGAAACGGAAGGAACCTGATGGTGGGTGGGAACCGTACTCTGTTGGTTACAAGCAGCAATCGCCATGGCATTGAAGGGTTGTATTGTTTTTTAAATTAACCCGAGATGCCTTTCTCTCTTGGAAGGAGCCTCTGATGGTTTAGGAAAGAAAGAAAGAAAAACTTGTGTGGCCTACATTACCGATATGGCCTAGATGAAAAGATGAGCCCATTGGCTTCTGCGGGTAGGGACATAGTTCAACTTAATAAGGCTGGGAGGATGGATGGAATCTGATTCATTAGATTAATTGTCAGAGAGAGAAAAGAAACCGTAGGCTTGATTGTTCATTTTTTTTTTCTTGTTTTATTTTCCGTATTTCATAGAAGGCCATTGCAGCCAGAGAAAGCTGGGTTCATGTTATCTGTATATCTCTCTCATAAATATCAACAGAAATGAAAGAATTGGGTCTCTTTACATGGTGTGTTTGGTGTGTTGTAATGAGAAAAACAACATTTAACAAAGAACATTGCTATTGAATAGTTAGGGCGCGAATTCAGGTGGCCCACTGATTTAGACGGTCTGGATTAAAGGGGAAATACTGAGTTTTCAAGCATTCAAGACTAGGGATGTCAATGGGTCAGTTCCTAAGGTGCCCAGCAGTGAAGCCAATATTGTCAGTTCTGATTGGTTCTGGTTCCTATGGGTTCCGGTTCTCATTATGAACCAAAGGAACTGATAATTTGGTTCTAGTCGGTTCCGGTTCCAGTTCTGAGTACATTGGTTTAAATCTTGATAATATGACAATTTTAACATTTTATTTATATATTTAATATTATATTTGTAAATCGGTTCTAGTTTGAATCAATTTGGTAACCGGTTCCAATATCAAACTATCCAGAAATGGAACTTTATCGGTTCGGTTTGAGTTCCAGATCTTATTTAGTCTGTCACGCCCCGGATCTGACCCGAACGCCTGAAAAATGATCTGTTTGCCCAAGATTCAGGATATGATAAAATAAAAATAAAAATAAAAATAAAAATAAAAATATTCTAAAATAATTTCTAAAAATCATCATAATTCATAATATAATAAAATATATATCTTTGGATCAAGTTAAACTGGTACAAATTTGGACCGTTGGACTGTTCAACTGGTGGCCTACCTTGACTGGCCGACACCGGACATAAAGCCCACTTATTAGATTCATTCTTTTGGACTGTTCTGTTGTTGAGCCGCCTCATGTATAGGCTAGGGCCTACTATTGATTGTATGGGGGCTGTGCCGCTGTGCTGACTTTCTTGAAATCCGATATTCTCGTGTGTTGTGGACCCCAAGCAAGCTAAACCGTTTTTGTGACCAGGTTCAATGTCCATGGTGAATTTCTAAGATGGATCTGAGGTCCACCAACCTCAATAGACCTTACTTTCGTCATTGTGCAATCAGGACCCTTCAGTCGGTTTTCAACCTCTTGGATGGGGGATGGACCAAAACTCAAGTCTGGGTGGACACTTAAAAAGCCACCTCAAGTGAAATTTGTTACAACCATGGATCTTATCTTATTTCATTGCCCTCCATTGTCCAATATAATTTAAGGGTCGGGATCAGGGGACCAACAAAAAGTGAACCAAGTCGGCCGTGGATCCCAAGAATCCAATGGTAGTTAATAGGCTGTGCTGGCATTCACTTTTGCAAAAGCAAAGCCACCGCTGGATTCTCGGGATCCATGGTCGACAACAAACATGAACTTGTTGGTTCATTTTTGTTGTTCCCCTGATCCTGATCCATGACATTTTAGTCCTTCAAATATTTTTCATATTAGTACTATCTGGGCTTCAAAATTATCCATTTAGGCTCTGTGCCCTGAATAAGTTTCCAAAATTATACGTGAGTCGTCTCTCCACTTGCACAACTTACTAGACTCGCATGAGATGGTCCCGTGCTGCACAAGCACAACTTGACATTTTACCAAGTAGGCCTCATGACTCAACAAAATGTGGGTTTTCACTTGCACAACTCATTCAGAGTCGTATATATGAGGATGGTCCCTTGCTGAAAAACTTGACATTTTGCCAAATAGGCCTCATCATGGGCCCAAACCTGACCTCTGGTCTTGCCCCAACACAGAGAGAGAGAGAGACCGCCACACTTTGGGAGCTTAGGTAGATGCCCATGTGCCCACTGAAGTAGATATGTTGAAACTTACCATATTTCACCAAGGAAATTTAAGGGAGCTCACATTTGCACACCCCATTTCCTATCCCCGTGGACTCGTAGTTGGGGCACACCCCAAAAAGAGAGATCTCTCTAAAACTTGGCTGACTGATGACCATCACTGACCGCCCACAAAATGAGCCACGTGGCACATTTTTAGAGGACACTGACCGTATAGATGTTTGGCCAATCTCTAGGTGGACCTGCAAACCAAAAATCATCTTGATTAGTAATTTCCAAGTGTTGAATGGATCCATTTTCATGGGTTGATTTAACCATGAGAATTTGAGCATTATCAACCATTATTTGGGGTACAAGATCGAAAGATTTGAAATCACTAATCAGCCTGATTTTTTGTTTTTAGGTCCACCTAGGGATTGGCCAAACATCCATACCGTCGGTGTCCTCTAAAAATATGACACGCGGCTTATTTTGTGAGCGGTCAGTGATTGTCACTGGTCAGCCAAGTTTTAGAGAGAGATCTCTCGTTTTTGGGGTGTGCAAATATGCGCTCCCAAATTTAATCCATCCAACCAGCTAGCCCAGTGGCCAGTGCACCCCATCTCCATGAACGTCACATATCTTGATCTTTCAAATAAATATCCTCTTTTTTGTCAAATTTTTTGTCAAACACTCTCTCTCTCTCTCTGCCCCCATTTTAAAGCTTCAAATGTCACTTTCTCTCTCTCTCTCTCTCTCTCTCTCTCTCTTTAAAGCTCAACTTGCTCTAGTGCCTCCCCACTCATTTATGTTCTGAACTATATATATACACATATATCCTCATGTTTTTCTATCCCTCTTTGATCAAGCCTTGGAGATGAGGATCTCAGATACACTTCTATCCAACTGGTGCCACGTTTGGGCTGTAAACATATTTCTATTGAAGTCCCTAGAGCTGGTGGGCCTATTCTCTTCTTCTAGCGGCGCTGGTGGGCTCTCCAACTTCAGGCTTGTGCTAATCTCTGCAATCTCTTCCTTTCTCTTCATCACGCTCGCTCTTCTCATGGATTTCGTACTAAGAGTTTGGGCTCGTTCCAGTCCGGCCGACGCGAAAGGTTGCAAGGGAGGCATTTGTTGGCACAATGTACATAATCATCGTTATCGTCTTTGGGATGAACTGTTAGAATTGCAATAGACACGACTTTTTCTCTCTGTATGATCGTTTTTTTGGGAATTATTTTCATTTCAGTCTTCAAATTAGGGACAAAATTTAGATGCAGAAGACTTTGGATGCAGTCGATGAAGAGGGCTCGTGACCCTACATTACTCATTTTCTTGGGCCCACCAACCGTATGGACGTTTAGCCCACCCCTCTGCATCGACTGCATCCAAAGTCCTCTGTATCTAAATTTTTTCCTCAAATTAGATAATAAGGTCCGTTGAGAACTGTTCACATTGTTTTAAAGTTTTAGGAGCAAAATTTGAAACGCCCACCCCAAAAAATGCCATGTAGCACAGTTCTTAGGGCCCACTGACCTATGAATGCTTGGTCCACACCTTGTGAACAGGAAAAAATTTAGATGCAGAGGACTCTCGTGGCCCTATTTAGTGCATTTTCTTGGGCCCGACCGCATGGATTTTTAACACACCCCTTGGTGATTTCTTTATTTTAGTGTTAGTACCCAAAAAAATGGTTGAATCCAACGGCTATAATCACTCCTAAAAAAAGGGCTAACAATCACAGATTTTTTGTGTCTATATGCACCAAGGGGTGGGCTAAACATCCATGCGGTTGGTGGGCCCAAGAAAATGCATTACGTAAGGCCACGAGTCCTCTGCATCTAAAATTTTTCCGAACCTGAAACTTTAGTCATCCTTATTGACAATTTGTAGCCATTTGATTTGGGGATTTTTGATAATGGGCTTTTAAACAGGCCCATGGGTGAATTTCAAGTCCAAGATGAGAAAAAAAAATGCTTGAAGCCAATGGCTAGAGATCTCCAATCAGGCTTATTTTTAATGTGTGTCCGCCAAGGGATGGCCAAACATTCATGGGTTAATGAGAAAGAATGTGCCACGTGGCTTTTAATGGGGTGGTGATTCAAAGCAAACTTTTTGCCGATCCGAGCGGCATCCATAACTATATTTGGTAGGGATATAAGCTCTTAATGTTATGGGCAGTATCCAGCCCCATAACTGCATGGCTGTACACTTGTTGGTGCAGATACAGGAGGTACGGGTACGGGGTACCTACCATTTAATGGGATGTCAGAGATTGGATGGTTATGATCATCCAAAATGGGCTGACTTTGACTTGATAAATCAATCAAACGTATTCCAGCTCCGTTACGTGTAATTATGTACACCACTCATACTGCATTGCAAATATCTAATATTAAAAGGAGATATCCTTGTTGGGTCCCATTGATCACCGACGCACAGCACATGGAGACAGGACCATCAGTTCATGGGTTCCACTTCCACCAAGGAGATCTCTTTTAACAAAAGTCAAATTGGATCAACTCTTTAGTTCTGACTTATAAAACGTGACGACGAATACTAGGGTCAGGATGGGAGGACAGAGAGAAGATGTCCTTCTTGTCTGTGACATGATTAGAAATGTTCCAGTACAATTCTTGTATGTCATTAAAATATGCGTTGAAAAGTTGGAAAAACTAATTTAAAATTAAAATAAAACAAAAAGTAAAATATTGATTTTTTTTATCTTATAAACTGATTTTTCATCAGGAATAATTCGGAAAAAATACCCGAATTTTTTAGACCTTTGAATAGGATAGTGTTTGGCTCATTTTTTTAATAATTAATTCGGTTTGGGGATGATTCGAGAATTTACTAACAATGGTCTGTGACATGCATGGACAAAAATGCATGGGTTTTATTTGGTCCCACAGTGTGTCTTCTAGGCCAATTGACCTGATTGATTGATTCAAACCATGGTTTAAATAACGGCAGTTATAACGGATTTGGACCCCACCTGTTATGTTATGTACCATTTTAACGCCCAGAAAATAATGGCCCTTATAACAAAAATAACGACCATTTTTTTTAAAAAGTGTTAAAATAACATCTGTTATTTCCATTATAAATTTTAATGAGAATTTCAAATATTGAATTTTAGAGCAATTTTTTTTCCGTTTTTGCTCGTGTTACAATCCGTTATAACGAAAAAATGGTAACGCCTCCAGCCCGTTATACCATTATAATGGCCCCTTTTAAACCTCGATTCAAACCATTCAATCTATTTTTTTTTTCCTTTATCAAGACACTTCACCATCTATTTTTCGAGTAAAACTTGTGTCACAAGATGTTGTGACTGAAGCCGGTCACAGCACTCAATATGAGCCACGTGGCACACGATCAGAGGACCCTGACCGTATGGATGTTTGGCCAGTCCCTCGGTGGACCTACAAACCAAAAATCAGCCTGATTAGTGATTTAAAACCTTTGGAGTTTTGCACCCAAATAATGCTAAATAATAATCAAATTCCTACGGTTAAAATCAACCCATGAAAATAACTTCAATCGAATCGATTAGAAATCACTAATCCGGCTGATTTTTTGTATACCAGTTAACTGAGGGACTGGCCAAACATCCATACGGTCCTCTAATAGTATGCCACGTAGCTCGTAAACATCTTGTGACACAAGTTTTACTCCTATTTTTCTAACCATCTTAAAGGGTGTCATAAATTCTATGGTTAACCTTTTGTTTTTTTTTTTTTTTATAAGTCCAGCTATATATTGAAAGAGAGGAGATCGAGAAGATCTCAAGAAATACAAGGGGAAAAATAAAATCAAAACAACAACCGCTCAAACCTAAAAACCATGCATGTCACTAAAAAAAGTTCCCCCCAGCTCGTGGTGCATACTACCCCAATGAAATAATAAAACTTTAATACTTAAAATAACTTCTTACAAGGAGCTCTCCTTACCCTCGAAGGTTCTCTTGTTCCTCTCCAACCATATGCCCCAAATAATAGTCAAAGGTGTCATTTTTCAAAGTAATTTGCCTCTAGACTACAAAGGAATATTAGGCCAACACTCTAATACCGTGCCTATAGATTTTGGGAAGACCCATGCTATATTCAAATGAGAGAGAAAGAGCCACCACACTTGTCTTACAAACTCACAATGTACAAGAAGATGGTCAATACTCTCCCCACTAGCTTTGCACATTACACAATAGTCCACTAAAATTTATTTTCTAATGATCAAGTTCTCATCGGTAAGGATTCTATTCAAAACGGCAACCCATGTAAAGAAACGAATTTTCAGTGGGACTTTGGCTTTCCATAATTTGGAACAAGGAAATTTAGGTAGTGCTGCTATTGAAGCAGATGCTAAAACCTCATAAAGCGAGCATACTGAGAAATCACTCGATTTAAAGTGGAGCTAGACCAAGTGATCCTTCTTAGAGATGGTAACATGATAAAGTTTCAAACAGTCCTACAACAAGTCAATTTGAACCTTCTCCCACTCAAAATGATTTCTTCTGAGATCTAAGTCCAACTTACTTCCGAAAAAGAACTATTCCAAAAATAATTAATGGTTTTACCTTTTCGCTTAGAAAGAAGGAACGCCCATGGGAATGTCTCTTTTAAATATAAGTCCCCAATCCAAATGTCCTCCCAAAATTGGATCCTAATGCCATCGCCTAAAGCTAGTATAGTGCCGTCCAAAACCTGGTCATTGACTTTAAGGATACCTCTCCATACTCCACATCCATACGGCGATCTAGAAGGTTTAGACACCCAACCACCATTCTCTTCCCATAAATACCAAAGATCACTTTATGCCAATTCTTCATTTCCAAAAGTCTAAATCCATTTACCCAACAACGTCTGATTCATAATACCAATTTTGTGAAAGCCTAGACCCCCTTCCTCCTTAGGTAAACACACTTGGGCCCAATTAACCAGGTGGTATCTAAAGGAATCCACTGAGTCTTTTCACAAGAAGTTTCTCATGAATCTTTATAGTCTCTTCTTAATAGCCACGGGAATGGAAAATAAAGACAGGAAATAGACTGGAAGACTAAAAATTGTGTTCCTAATGAGCACTATTTTGCCTCCTTTGGACAAGTATCTCCCCTTCCAGCTTGCCAATCTCCTTCGTACCCTTTCCACAACTGGATCCCAAATTGATTTTGCCCTATATGGCACACCCAACAGAAGACCCAAATATGAAGAATGTAAGGACCCAGCAGAACAACCCAAAATCCTCGCTAACTCCTTCGTGCTATCCAGCTCTCCTATGCTCATGATTTCCTTTTGCTAAAATTAATCTTAAGACCTAAACAAATTTTAAAGCAACGAAGCAAATCATTCAGAAATTTCACTTGTTATGGACTCCCAGAGGTAAACGCTAGGGTATTGTCCGCAAACTGTAGGTGAGAAATGGTAACGCCCCTAGAACCGGCATAAAATCCTGAGAGCTCTCCTAATTCTACTCCTCTCAAGATCATTCTACCTAGTGCTTCGGTCACCATGATGAACAAGAAGGTGAAAAAGGATTTCCCTATCACAGACCCCTAGAACACGCAAAGTACTCTGAAGGAGATCCGTTAAATAGAACTGATGGTTACCATCATCCCTCAGGTTGACTATTGTGCAGTTGTCCTCCTAGTTTTCACCCCTGTAGGGGCTCGAGGGATTGCACGCACGCTACGTACACGTGTGAGAGGGCCTCATCGATCAGACAGTTAAATATGAATGCCACCTTCACGATATGGCATGCTCAAAAGTCAAAAATGCGTGAAATTTCCAAACCATCGAACAGGACGTTGCGGTATTTTAGGAATAATTTGTACGGTCTGTGAATTATTTGCCAATAATTCGGGAATTTACTAACTATATATTATTCAAAGAGCTATTTTATTGATCTAGATCATCAAAATGAAAAAGTGGCCATTTCTAGGCTTTCAACGACTCGCCGGCGATGTCGATCACAAAGCGGTACCTAACATCATTCCTGGCAAGGCGGTCCAACGCCTCATTGATTTGATCAGGTGTGACGACCTCCACATCACAAGTGATGTTATGCTTCCCGCACATATCCATCATCTCTTGCGTCTCTTTCATTCCCCCGTCATGCTGCCTTTCACCACTCTTTTACCTGCAATAATCATTCCTTGTTAATAAAAAGATTTTGTATTCCTTAGGCTATACCATAGTTAGCAATTCAGAGTGCGGCAAAAATGCGGTGAAGGAAATTTTCCAGTACAATTTGGGTTTATCATTTAAAATGTGTTTGAAAGTTCGGCAAAAATAATTTTAAAAATAAAATAAACGTAAAAAAACAAAATATTGGCATTTTTTTTTCTTATAAAATGAATTTTCTTGTTCATAACTTAATAATGCGGGACATTTTTCAATACCTTTGAATAGGACATTTTTCGGTTCGTTTGTTCAGATAATTCTTATTTACAGTTTGCTCGGATAATTCTTACTTACATTTTTCGGTTCGTTTGTTCGGGTTACACCCCTAGTAGTTCACACAGCGTGAATGTTAGCGGGTCGTGATTTCGTATTCCTTAGGTCCACTGACCCACGATCGTTGTCCCACACCTTGATTGGACCTACACACCCAAAATCAGTGTCATTCGTGATTTGTAGCCGTTAGAATTGATCATTTTCATCGTGGGCTTGGAACCAACCCATAGGCCTGTTCATGAAGCCCACAATGAATAGGTCCTTGAATCCAATGGCTAAAAATCACTAATCATGGTGATTTTCTGTGTGTAGGTCCTCCAAGGTGTAGGCCTAACATTCATAGGGTCGGTGGACCCAAAAGAGTGTAATACGTTCAATTTGAGGGACTTTTCTAAAAAAAAAATTGATAGAGAATTCTGTATCATAGAACGGCTCCAACAAATTAGCTTTCTTGTTGAAAGAAAAATCATTCTTACCCTGTGCTTATGGAAGAAAAAGAAAAACGTTTCTGACCAACCAAACAAGTGCAATAGATTGGATGGTTAGGATTCAATCTAGTCTCTAATGATGCATGAATGTAAAGAGTGACGGCGCATTTGGATTATGGGCTTTTATAATTATGTTTTTTTTATTTTCCTTAAATGACAGATTTTGAGTTTTCCTTAGAAAATAAAAGGTCATAAATTATTAAAATCCTTACCGAATATCAAGGGAAAAGAAGGCAGCTCCACGGGCTTATCTGGAGCACCCACGAGCACCAATGTTCCATTCACTTTAAGCAGTTCTAAGATGGGGCCCAGAGAGTGCTTCGCCGCTACGGTGTCTATGACGAAATCTAGAGTCCTCCTCCCTTGCTGTCACGGTCAACACGCTGTTATGATTCAATGGTCAACCCACCCGAGTAAAACTTCTATCACAACAAATTGTAATTCACAGTCACAAGCCAATGAGTTCTCGGCACGTATACAAGTGCTCAACGTACCCATATGCTTTGCTTCTGATGTGTACGTGCCCAGAACTCATTGGCTGTGATTTGCAACCCCATTGTGACAGAAGTTTTACTCAACCCCCACATAGGCTAGCCACAGTTTGCCGTTTCTGTGCACGTGGCACAACTATTGTACGGATGACCGCATGGATGTTTAGCAGACACCCCAAAAATCACCCTGATCGGTAATCTCTAGCAATTAGATTTTAGCATTTTTTTAAGGCGTGATTCTAGCCGTTGGATACTACATTTTTTGGATTCTAAATCCAACGGATAGAAATCATCGAACAAGCTGATTTTTTGGTATGAATATCTACCAAGGAGTGGGCTAAACATCCATGCGGTCAGTGGGTCCGGAGGGCAGAGGTGAATAACAAAATCGCTCTACCTGATACCATTTGGCATCAGGTCTATCTTCTTACATCACGACCCATGAAATAAACTCTGAAATAAATACTATTCGTACTACAACAACCTGCATCTGTTTGAGATTGGTGCTGACGAGGAAGTCGTCCGCACCCAGGCGCACTCTAGCCTCGGTTTCTTTAGAGGGAGAGGTGCTGATGACGGTGACGTGGAGCCCAAACGCCTTCCCAAACTTGACAGCCACGTGTCCGAGACCCCCTAGGCCCACTACTCCTAGCTTCTTACCGGGTGATTCAAGCATGTTGTTATCTTTCATGGGAGCGAAAACTGTTATCCCGGCGCACAAGAGAGGCGCAGCAGCGTCCATCGGCAGATTTTCTGGCACGTGCACCACATACCTTCGCATCAAAAACTCGAATTTAGCTTGAAAAATCTAAATTCATAACTGGGCTGTCTAAATAAAAATATGGATAAAACAACCACGCGATGTGGCAAGACAGCAGAAGGACAGCTGTTTCGCCATTAAATTCATAACAAAGGTGAAACAGGAGATATAAGTAGCCCAGTTTCCGGGCAACGTGGCACAATATGGTTGAAATTTCTTAATAAACAGCCCCACCACCATATTGATTCCCTGCTTTTGAATTTAAGAGTTGCTTAAAAAATGATCCGTGGACACATGGCAACGACTGCTAAGGGAGATAAATCAATGGCTCCTCACTATATAGATCACCCTTACAAAAAATCAGTCCATTCTGAAAATCCTGCCTTAATGAATATTTTTCTATTTTTGGTAAAAGAAATCTCAAGACATTTAATCTCAAGACCTAAAAAGACAGAACTAATAAGTGTTAGCTAGGTTAACGTCGTGCGGTGGTTCTGCAATTGTGGTAGGGGTCCATCTAAACCCCAACTTTCTAACCAAAAAAAATAAAAATAAATAAAATTAAAAATGGATCGGGCTCCTTTGACAGATCTAAAATGACAGGACACAATAAAGCCAGGTGGCAAACTGTTACAGGACTCTGACCTTACGGATCTTTGTCCTATCCCATGGTGGACCTACAAACCAAAACTCAACCTGATTAGTGATTTATATGTGTTGCATCTTTGTACCTCAACTACTGCACAAAGTCCCACAGTTGAGATCAGCCCATGAAAATAAGTCCAATCCAAAGCTTATAAATCACTAATCAGGCTGATGTTTGGTTTGTAGGTCCACCATGGGATAGGACAAACATCCATACGGTCAGAGTCCTGTAACAGTGTGCCACGTGGCTCAATTGTCTCCCTGTCATTTTAAATCAACGGAGCCCGACCCATTAAAAATGAACTTAAGCAGTGGATTTTTGAGGCAGCGAAGCAGTGGCCAATGAGTAAAACTTCTATCACACGAAATTGTAAATCACACAATCACAAGCCAATGATTTCTTGGCACGTACCCAAGTGCTTTTGCTATTTAGGTGTACGTGCCGAGAACTCATTGGCTGTGTTTGTGTGATTTGCAATCCTATTACTCGTGGCGAATCACATGACCCCACAATCTGCTGTGGCGTTCGTACAAAACAAGAAATGCTTTTTGATAAGCAGATTGTGGCGCCATGTGATTGGCCACTGCTTCGCTGCTTCAAAAAGTTTCTCCATGGCTGAGGCTCGGAGGACCCTTTTTCTGACCCCTTTTTCGTGTGCTCGGCCGGATTTCACGAATCCAACGGCGGTCGCGCAGCTGCGAAAAGTGATGCCAGCTCAGCGCTATCAACCCCCCTTGGATTCTCGGAATCCCGAGCTGAGCACACGACTCCCCAGAGGGGTCAGAAATAAGGGGTCGGTATGGAGTCAATGTATCGCTAACCATGGTCTTGACATTTTGAAAACAATTAATCATATACCTTTTATCAGCGACTAACATTTTCGAGTAACCACCATAGGTGATGCTTCCGTCCCAGAAAATTCCATTGTACGTAAATTGAATCTTGTCACAGTAGTTTTCCTGCGAGTCCATACAAAATTCGCATTCGAGGCACGATGCTGCTAGACATCCAACCCCGACTCGATCCCCAATTTTGAACTCCGTCACATTGCTTCCCACTGTCGTGATCACGCCCGTAATTTCATGCCTGAGGAAATGAAATCGAGTAAAATTTGTAGCTCGATGAAGTCACACACACACACACGCGCGTGTTTGAAAACTGAATCTTACCCGGGACAACGGGGTACATTGTGATCCCCCAGTCATTCCTTACATGATGGAGATCGGTGTGGCACATCCCACAGTACAAGATCTTGATGGTCACATCGTCGGAGCCATTTTCTCTAAATAAAGATGAATAATAAGTAATTAAAGAACATTATAATCATGAAAAAGAACATTCCTTGAGAGTAGTGAGAGCTTTTGGTACCTTCTTTTGAAGGTGTAGGGTGTTATCTTGCCAGACTCGTCATGAGCTGCCCATCCGGAGACGATCTGAGTGTGGTTTGGAGTCGTCTGAGTCATTCTTCACACTTTCTGAAGCTAAAGACTAAACGCGACTTTTTTCACTCCCCTCTTTGTATAGCAGAGCTTACTTGCTAGGGATGCTCTTTTGCTTCACTCGTTATTTATAAGGAAAAAAAAATGTAAAAAGGTATACCTCACGCAAAATGCGTGAGGAGGCACCATTTTTTGTTGCTCACCGCTGCCATCTGGGCCCACTGACCGTATGGATGTTTAACAGCTTTAGCACCTAGTTTTGATTGTCAAAGCAAAACCACCGTTGGATTCCACCATGTTTTTTTAGTACTAAAACCAACAGCTAAAAATCATCAAACAAGCTGATTTTTGGTGTGAATATCTAGGAAGGGGTGGGCTAAACATCTATAAGGTCAGTGGGCCCAGATGGCAGCGGTGAGTAAAACAATTGCCGTGAGTATACTTTGTTACGTCGTGACCCATTTATAATAATATTGTGCATAAATGTTGCTTAAAGACGGTCCAAATGAATGCTTTTGATTGGGTTGTTATCACAATCAAACACTGCACATTTCAAGCCCTGTGGCCAATCCAAGAGGAGTAAAACTTGTGTCACAAGATGTTGTGACGGAAGTCAGTCACAGCATTCAATGTGAGACACGTGGCATATGATTAGAGGAAGATGACCGTATGGATGTTTGGCCAGTCCCTCGGTCGACCGGTACATAAAAAATTCAGCTTGATTAGTGATTTCGAACCGATTCGGTTGAAGTTATTTTCATGGGTTGATTTTAACGGTAGGAATCTGACCATTATAGAGCGTTATTTGAGTGCAAAAATCCAAAGGTTGCAAATCACTAATCAGGCTGATTTTTAGTCTGTAGGTCCACCGAGAGACTGGCCAAACATCCATACGGTCAGAGCCCCTGATCGTGTGCCACGTGGCTCAGGTTGAGTGCTGTGACCGGCTTCCGTCACAACATCTTGTGACACAAGTTTTACTCATCCAAGAGGTAGTTTGGCCCGGTCATCAAAGTTTTATCCGTAGCGTCAATATTATAACGGTCCCGTCTGAGTGAAAATATTAATATTTTTGTATTTTTTTTTAAAAACCTCGATTAGTGTAAAAATGCCTTCTTCTTTTCTTCAAAATAATGACCATTATTTCTGCTATAACAGCCGTTCCAACAGCAAGCCCAATTTTTTGGGATTTAGAATTATTAAAAAGGGTCGTGATGTAACAAGGTATACCTGAGATCTTTTCAATTGCGGTAGCGGCATTTTTGCTAGTCACCGCAGCGATCTGGGCCCACTGACCACATGGATGTTTAGCCCACCCCTTAGTAGACCGTCGTACCATAAAACAGCTTGTTTGATAATTTTTAGCCGTTGGTTTTAGTACAAAAACAATAGTTGCATTCAACGGCTATAAGAACGCCTTAAAAAGTGCAAAAAAGTCCTAAAATCTAATGGTTATAGAATACCAATCAGGGTGATTTTTGGTTTGTATAACCACCGAGGGGTGGGATAAACATCCATGCGGTCAGTGGGTCCAGATCACAGCGGTAAGTAACCAAAATGGTGCACATTTGAAACAGTTTCAGGCATACCTTGTTACATCTTTTTCTTATTAAAAAATAATAACAGAACTGGGTTGGGACGTCTTTATCAGTCCCAACTCCCAACTGTCCTACAAAAAGAAAGAAGAAAAAAAACTCCCAACTGTCCTCAAGAAAAAAAAAAAAAAAATTCCCAACTGTCCTATCAATAGATATCATGAACATTAAAAGTCAACCTGATTCCTTGATCTCCCATCATCCAGCAATAGAACTTGGTAGACAATCGCTCTTGTTGCCGTCCATTATCCTCTGATGGTCATAATCATCCAAACTGGTTCTTATTTGGTCAACGAAGTCTTCTTAATAAGTCTGTAAATGGGATGTCTAAATCCACTGGTAAAGCGTTGTAAGTGTCACTTAACCTTACCAAAATTCATCTAAGCCCATTGACCGCATGGATGTTTAGCCCACTCCCACATTCATACCAAAATTCATCATGATGATTTTTAGCGGTTGGTTTCAATTCTAAAAAAAGTTGGTTGAATCCAACAGCTAGAATGACGCCTTAAAACGTACTAAAATGTAATGGCTATAGATTACCAATCATGGTGATTTTGGTGCCTATATCCACCAAGGACTGGGCTAAACATCCAGATGGCAGAAATGAGTACCAAAAAAATGGTGCTAGCTGACGCCAAAAGAAGCCAAAAGAGTGAGCTACATCGCGATCCCAATAACTCAATAACTTGGAGTCGCATTAATGACCCCACCGATAACCGATCGTTCTCGACATCTCCGTCACAGGCTGTGATAACGTGGCCACGATATCTATTATTAATTGTTTTTGGTAAGTGTTCCAACCTCACCAACTACATTTAATTCGCGTAATATTCACCCCAACCAATTAGGAATCTCGTGGCCGTAGCCGATGGATCCGAAGGTCCTGTTACATAACACTCACCTTCTCTGTCGAAAAGATTTTTGATGTTCAAATCAAGGTTTAAAAAGGGCCGTTATAATGGTAAGACGGACTGAGACAGTTACCGTTTTTTCGGTTGTAATAAATTGTAACGCTTAGGGACAAAAACAGAAAATAACGGAAATAACTGTCATTTTTTTACGATTTTATATAGAAAATAAAGGTTGTTATTTTCAGCCATTATTTTAGAGCTTTTGAACGGTACATAATGTAACGGCCATTATAACGAAAATAACGTGAATTTAATAATGAAAAAAACTAAATCTTGATTCATTACAGAATCAAATCTAATCAATAATCCTAATTGATACTTTGACAATCCGGAGAATATGTAATCACATACAACCATATTGATATGGCGTATCTCACACAACTTATTAAAATGGTACTCTCTAATAAATTTTATACGAATAGAATGAATAATCCCAAAAAAATTGACAGGAACAACATCCTATTCAAAGGTTTGGAAAAAATTGCGCATTTTTTAACATGACCGAATTATTCGCGAATAATTCACGAATTTTTTTAAATTATTACTGTATTAGTTAGTTTTGAACATGAAACTTCATTTTATAAGACACAAAATTATCAACATTTTACCTTTTATTTTATTTTATTTTTTAATAATTTTTGCCAAATTTTTTAATGCAATTTTAAATGACAAACCCGAATTGTACTCGGACCTTTCATGTACCGTATTTTTTCCCCACTCCAAATTGCTAACTATGGACCAAACATTGATGGGATCAATAGGCCCGAAAAGAGGGTTCTACATGGCATCTTATGACGTACAATTGTTAGCTTGTTTTTGGGCCTACCAACCGTATGAATGTTTACCCCACCCTTTGGTGGATAACCAATCAGGCTGATTTTTGGTGTGTATATCCATGTGATCAATGACCCCGAAGAGCCCACTACATAAAAAATTTGCTCTCAGCTGTTATTTTTAAAGTCAAGAATGGCTTGGACAAGGTCCCCATCACTACTGATAAAAAAAAATTTCCTTCGCCAACCCCAAACAGCATTTATTATTATTATTTTCTAGAAATGATTTTTGCATACAATATTATAAATGATTGTCCAAAATATGCTTTTTTTTTTTTAGAAATGATTTTTGCATATAATATTATAAAATATTTTCTTTATCAACATATTAGGTCACATGATCCAAAAAAACTCATTTGTATCTTTTTTATATATATTTAAAATTTTATTTTTATTGAAAATAGCGATTTTTCCACCAAAGCTTATTTGATGTGAAATTATTTACTCAGGGGAGGTGACAAATGATTTTCCGCTGTTGTGGGCAAATTTGTGGGCCCGGCTAAATATTCGGCGCGGACAAATGCGTACCAAACAAGCCCGGGCGAATATTAGCGCAGGCAAATATTTTATTTTTTGCCGTAGTGGCCTACCAAACATGCCCTTAGGGTGTGTTTGATTGCACGAAAATTTTTCCAAGAAAATACATCTGAGAAATGCCTTAAATGGCTGATTGATTGAATGTAACTGAGAACATATATTTCAATCATGTGAGAAAATAAAGGCGTATTTTCAGGTGAAAAATAATTCTCACCTATTTGGATGGGAAATGAATTCTGGGCTTGGTAGAGAAAATTATCTAGATTTAGATGGCTTGGTAGAGAAAATTATACAGATTTAAAATGGCTATAGAACAAGGGACAGTTGTGTTTTCTCAAGGAAAATGCAATTTTCCCACTTGTCAATCAAACAGGCCCTTACTGGCAAAAGTTGTCCAGGACATGCCCTCCAGAATCATTCACTTACGGCGTGTTTGATTGCACATAATTTTTTTTCCGAGAAAATAGATTTGGTAAATGCCTTATAATGGCTGATTTGATTGCAAGTGAGAACACATATTTCAATCATTGGAGAAAATAAAGATGTATTTTCAGGTGGAAATGAATTCTCTACTATTTGAATGAGAAATGAATGTCGGGCTCACTAGGAAAAATTATCCAGATTTAAATGGCTTGTTAGGAAAAATTATATAGATTTAAAATGGCTACCTAACAATGGACAGTTGTGTTTTCCCAAGGAAAATGCAATTTTCCCCCGTGGCAATCAAACACGCCCTTATAAGTGGCTGGCTGACATGGGAAGGTGTACTATTTTTGTCCATGTAGATGATGCTCAGGTGTGAAGACCTAATTTTCTTCGAACGGGCTTTGGCAATCTGAAATTCTGAATTGGATGTCCAAACTGGCCGCGAAATTTTTTATGTGGGCTGTTTTTTATGTGGAGCTGTGAGCCATATCAGACGTTGCCATTTGTAAGAGTGGGACCTACATAATTTAACAAGAGAATATTTTAAAAGTTAAAATATTCCATTCTGCCAAGTAAAGATCGCAGCACAAGAGATGGAGTTCACAGCGCTCCATGTTAGCGTATGTTGTGTTCCCGCGCAAGTCTTGTGTTGGCCGATGACCTGTTAGTATACATAGTTGTTTCGCATCTCCCCAACAGGTCGATCTTTTGGGGTAAATGGTTGTTTAACCTGCTATCAGAGCCCCAAGGCCTGAGAGGTTGCAGGTTCAAGTCTCCAACAGAGACGTGTAAGCGGATGTTGTGTTCCCGTACACGTGTTGTGTTGGCCCGAAGACCAATTGGTATAAATAGTTGGGTTGATATCTTGGGGTAAATGGTTTTAACAATCCACATACAAAATGGGTCCACGTACTAAATTTTCTCCTAAAACTCGTGTAATGTCGGACTGGTGTCAATGTGCATATTGCTAACTTGAAAGATTCAATTCCGTTTGTTTTGTTTGGGTTCTCTCTTTTGGGTCTGATTGACAAAAAGGATCTTCATATATTGTCACGACTCAGTCATCATACTATCAGCACAGTTAGGGCTGTCCGAAACCCAGCCGAAGTCCAGCAGCTCCAGCTCAATTTTTTGGGTAAACTTCGGCCCGAGCCTGAATTTCAGGCTACCCAAGTCCGGCTCGAAATTCTGAATCCTAGACTTGGGTTCCCCGATCCCAGCTCAAGTTCACATCGTTCTCAAAAATCAAAAAAAAAATCCAATTTTTTTTGTGCATTTGAATTCAATAAAATTATTGTTGTTATTCACTTATTATTAAATTTTGTAATGTCTATTGTGCATCAATTTTAATAAATTTAAATTTAATAAAATCCTCAGATTTTTTTTAAATGGCCCCAAAACCAAGCCCAAGAAAATCTAGTTTTTTGGATTTTTTTTAAATGGGCCGAGCCCAGCCCAAGATCTTTTTTAGTTTTTAACAATAACTCAGTTCCGTGCCCCATGTGTGACTCACCAACAGGTTGGATCTTTGACATGGTTGGCTGCCTGATCAGGTTCATGCTCACTTCTCTTTACAGGTGATGCTTTTCTCAAAAGATTTTCTGAGAATTTTTTTTTACCTCACGCAATGCTTGGCTTGAAGGGGCATCCTCCAAAAGAAGGGCTACTCAGCTACACACAAAGAGGTGGGGTCACCCGATTTTGGATCCATCCTCCAATGTAAATATTAATGGTCCTTGTTTTGCGTGACCCCTCTTAGTCGAGCCGAAACGCCGTTTTAACGGATTTAACGGCCGTTTAAAATGGTAACGCCTAAAACCCGTTATGTTATAAACCGTTTTGATGCTTAGAAAATAGAAAATAACAACCGTTATTTTCTGTAAACATTTGTCAAAAAAAATGGCCATTATTTTCCATTATTTTTCGTTTTTGAAAATTTGAATTTCAGCGCTATTCTTCCTGTTATTTTCCATCATCTTTCCATTTTTGCCCCTGTCCGATACAATTCCTTTTAACAAAAATAACGGTAGTGCCCCAGTCCGTTACACCGTTGTGACGGCCTCTTTTAAACCTTGGTCAAGAGAAGCAATATTTATCCCTTTTTGTTGGAGTATCATACCAAATTTATTCTCTTCAGGAAGGGATTCTCTTGCCTAATGAAGGGCCGATATGGCCAATAAATACCGTAATAGATGACTCTGGGTGGCTACTGCATGGACAGGGACATAGTCTGTCACAACCCATACTTAGGCGCAAATCGATATTAACAGTTCCGATTTTTGATCGTTTGATATTGGAACGAACGGATGGGAACCGGGCTATATTCTTAGAAGGGTCTGGCTCCGTTGACAGATATAAAATGACAGGAACACAATATAAGCCACGTGTCACACTATTACAGGACTCTGACCGTATGGATGTTTGTCCTATCCCGTGGTGGATCTACAAACCAAAAATCAACCTGATTAGTGATTTATAGGCTTTGGATTGGACGTATTTTCATGGGCTGATCTCAACTGTGGGAATTTGAGCAGTATTTGAGGTACAAAGATGCAACATTTATAAATCACTAATCAGGCTGATTTTTGGTTTGCAGGTCCTCCATGGAATAGGAAAAACATCCGTACGGTCAGAGTCCTATAACAGGGTGCCACCTAGCTTATATTGTGTCCCTGTCATTTTATATCTGTCGACGGAGCCCGACTCTTATTAGAAATGCTTTTAATTTCCTTGTAGTGACAGCCTGACAGGAGGGTGCAAAGCTAGGACTGTGTCAGCAGAGTAGAGACGCAGACTCTGAGACAGGGTATGCAATGTACCATAGAAGCTGATATCCACTTGATCGTGATGGAAGCAGATTCAAAAAGTCTAGTGAATCTTCTCAATCAAGGCGCTTCTCATGCCGGGTGGTTCTCGTCTGCTATACGTGCAAATATTCTTGTTTTATGAAATTCTTTGTCCTCCTTGGATTTCTCTGACTCCTTATTCAGCCAATCAATCTTTTTGTTTCTTCCCTAGGGGAACTAATATTGTTACTGACCTTATCACTGCCAAGGCTAATATTTGGTCCATCCATCGGAAATGGCATGATTCTCCCCCTCCTTAGCTTTCGGGAACATTTTGTCCGATGGGAAGCATAACCACTTCTAAGGTTCTTTTCAGTTTTTTCCGAGGTTTAAAAAACGGCCGTTATAATGGATTCGGACCTCCCCCGTTACGTTACGTACTGTTCAAATATTCAGAAAATAACGACCGTTATTTTCGATTATTTTGCTGTTATTTTCCATTTTTGCCCCTGAGTGTTTTTACGGTAACACCCACAGTCTGTTATACCGTTATAAGTTATAACGGCCCCTCTAAATCTTGATTTTTTCACTTGTTTGTTCGGGTTGCTTACTTTAATGACATACATGATTACACGAAAAAAAAAAAAAAAACGTTATCATGCTCAACACGTCAAGCAAAGGCAGACGGCATTCAAACATGACCGAACAAGTTGTCCCCTTGGATACCCATATCCCAAATGAGTGTTGATTCAATAGGGGTGTTCCTATTTGAATAGTCTAGGGTGGCTGCTTGTGGGGAGTTTTAATTGGCTGGGATTCCCCGACATTTTAACGGAAGATGATGGAATTCAACAATAATAAAGGAAAAAAAATTGAATAAAAAATATTTTTATTACATTTGCAAATAACGGCCGTTATATTAACAGATTTTAAATTTGAAATACAAAACTTAAATAAAAATAAATTTAAAATACCAGAAAAAATGGATGTTTTGTTTTAAAACGTTATTAGAAATAATAGACGTTATTTTCGTTATAACGGCCATCCATTATAACAGGATAGACGATTAAAATGAAAAAATAAAATAAAAAGTGAATGTGCGATCCTCGTGGCAGGTGATCGATTTTGTCTTTTTCAGCGGAGTGGCATCCGTGCTTGGCAAGAGTTGGCATTCCTCTCTTTTTATCTATACTACTTTAAAGCCAAAACCTGGGTTGGGCACGCCCCCTACACGGGCTTCAACAGACACTCACTCATGTGGGGTTGGCACGCATGTGACACAATTAGAGGTGTTTCTACTTTCAAAGGTAAGACCTCCCCTCATTAAATGTCTTCAGGTTGTCTGGCACACCCACATCCCTTATCAATGGTAATGAGGTACAATAGTATAAGCCGCGTGGCATACTCTTTGAGACCACTGATCTTATGGATGTTTGTCCCATTCCTAGGTGGACCTATATACCAAATATCCGTCTGATTAGTGATTTTCAACCTTTGGATCTGAGTACCCCAAATAATGCTTGAAATCTATGGTTATAAATCAGCCCATGAAAATGACTCCAATCAAATCCTTAAAAACCACTAATCAGGCTGATTTTTTGCATATAGGCCCACCTAGAGATGGGCCAAACATCGATACGATCAGTGATCTCTACGGATGTTCCATGTGTAAGGTGCACGTGCATCGCACGTGATGTTCCCCTAGTTAGTATTAAATTCATATCTTCTTCTCTACCTCATCGGACTTTTAGCCTTAAAGCTATACCCCACATTGTATTATATATGAGTCGTGATGTAACAAGGTATACCTCACCCTTTTTGGCGTGAGGTAGCGCATTTTTGTTACTCACCGCTGCCATCTAGGCCTACTAACCGTATGGATGTTTAGCCCACCCTTGATAGAGATTCATACAAAAGTCAGCTTTGTTTGATGATTTTTTGCCGTTGGTGTTAATACTCAAAAAATGGATGGATCCAATGGCTAGAATAACACAAAAAGTACTAAAATTCATGGCTTAAAAAAGGCCGTTATAATGGATTCGGACCTCCACCGTTAGGTCATGTACTATTAAAACGCTCTAAAAATAACAGCTATTATTTTCGTTATTTTCCGTGAAAAAAAACGACAGTTATTTCCATTGTTTTCTGTTATTTTTTTCGTTATTTTTCCATTTTTTATTTTTGAAAATTTAAAATTTCAATATTTGAATTTCAGTGCCATATGTTCCATAATTTCTGTTATTTTTCGTTTTTGCTCCTGAGCATTACAAATTGTTATAACGGAAAAAACGGTAACGCCCCAATCCGTTATACCGTTATAATGGCCCCTTTTAAACCTTGCTAAAATCTAATATCTAGAGATTATCAATCAGGGTGATTTTTGGTGTGTATATCCACCAAGAGGTGGACTCAACATCCATGCGGTCAGAGGGGCCGGGGCCGGGGCCCATATAAACCTTGTTACGACTTTTTTCAATTATATATTACAAGGTTTCTTTAATGAGTTATAGCAAGCCCATGATCACTGGATTTATTTGACAACTCGATTTCGATGATTTTGCAGTTTCTCCCCATGACAGCCTCTCGCGAACCTCTCTGGAGTCCGGACTATCCAAGATTCACATCTAACCTCTGCGGATTATCCAAGATGTCTCTCTCTCAAAAGATAAATATAAGATGTGCTCAAGTCCATCATCCTCAATGAAACCTACCCTTTATAATGTATTCACATAGTGGGCCAGCCCATCTCTGGACCTCTTTCCTTGGCAATACATGTTTCGTACTTTAGATTGAGGGCCGGCCCTACCTAAAGTCCATTGAGGCAGTCGCCTAAGGCCCCTTGGTGAGAGAAGGCCCCAAGCCCAGGTCCCACTAACCCCAAGGATTTTTTGCACACCCCTTATTGATATACAAACCAAAAATTCAACCTGATTGATTATATCTAACCATAGATTTTTAGTACTTTTTTTTACATGATTCTAGCCGTAGGATGTAAGCATGTTTTTTGGGCTGTAAATCCAAAAGCTAGAAATCATCAATCAAGCTGATTTTTAGTTTGTTTATCCACCAATAGGAGGGCTGAACATCCACAAAGTCATTTGGCCCAAAACATAATCTATGTATGGCCATGAGAGTCCTATGCCCTCGTATTTGAAAAGGTCTAAAGTTGCCAAACTAAGCATTTAAGAAAGAAGTTAGACTTAGCTTGTTAATAAACAAATGAGTTTCCAACTATCATAGAAATAAATTAAATATCTCATTGCACCAACCCACAAAACACATCTCTTAGAGGGCCGGCTTTCCTTAACAGAAAAGCCTCAGCTTTTCTCTGTTCTTCCAACCTTATTCAAGTATCTAGCTATGGAAGGAACCCATCTTCTCGGGTGTTACAGCTTCTTGATCATCCTCATAATCAGTTTTTTGTGTACAGGCCACGTCGAATCCGAAGTTTACACAGTAGGCGACGAGGAAGAGTGGAACACAGGAGTGAACTTTCTCGCCTGGACGCAGAAATATAATTTTAGCGTCGGAGACGTTCTTGGTAAACCTTCTTCTCTCTAACCCATCCTTCTTTTATTATTTTTTCTCAATTAATTGTGATTAGAATTCTTATAGAGCCACAATTTTATTTTATTTTTTTTTGCGGATTATGGTTTAGTTTTTAATTACGTGAGGGAGCAACATAATACATATGAAGTGACGGAAGACACATACCGATCATGCGATGCGAGTACCGGGGTGTTGAAGATGTATGAGAGTGGACATGATCAAGTAACTCTTACTGAAGCAAGGAATTACTGGTTTATTTGCAACGTCTCCGGGCATTGCCTAGGGGGGATGAGGTTTGGTGTGGAGGTAAAAGAAGGTGGTGCGAAGACTAACACTAGTAGTGCTGGTGCACCAAATTCAGGGTCAGAGGGCACCAATGGCACCCATGCTCAAGGAAGGGGAAGGGGAAGGGCATGGGCTTACTTTTTTGCTTTTATGATTTTACTCATTTTGATTTGTTGATGGGTTCTCGAATTTAATTGATTATATCTGTCCCTAATTACATTTTTTTATGAATTAGCAATTTCTTGATTTTTTTTATTTTTTAATTTCCACCCTTCAGAAAATTCCTAGAAATTCGGCCGTTGACTTCCACATGGCAAATTTGGATGGAGTGATGCCGCCCTATTTATAACGTTTACCGTTTGTTTGGTGTTTCCTTCATTTTAGCCATTGGATCGGAGTACCCCTAATGCTCGAATCCCATGGATGAAAATCAACCCATGAAAAACACTAAAATTTGAAGGTTAGAAATAACCAATCAGGCTGATTTTTTATCTGTACGTCCACCTAGGGGAGCCGTTCTATGATGCAGAATTCTTTTTCGGAATTTTGATACAGAAGTCCCTCAAAACGCCATGTGGCGTACTCCTTCAGGCCCACTTAAACAGCAAAGTTGGGCCCACGCCTTGGTGGATCTATACACCAAAATCAGTGAGATTGGTGCATGATTTATATCCATTGGGTTCGAGCACTTTTCTATCGTGATCTTGGAACCAACCCATAGGCCTGTACGTACATGAAGCCTGTGATGAAAAAATACTCGAATCCAATGACTATAATTCACCAATCACGTTGATTTTTTGTGTATTGATCCACCGATGTGTGGGCCCAACATTCATGGGTCAGTGGGGCGGAAAGCGTATGCCACATGGTAATTTGAGGGACTTCTGTTTCGTAGATTTTTCTCACAAAGGGATAGACCAAACATACATATACGGTCAGTGTGGCACATGGCTCATAAGGACTTTCGTTAGCGTCCGTGTGTGAGAAAACCGGACTCGTCCAGTAGCTCTAGGGACCAAAAGTGTTCCGGTGCGCAATTCACAAAATTTCGTGGATATTCTTAAAAGGCTTGAGGCAAGAAGAAAATGAAAATCTAAGGAATTTTCTAGAGCTACCCTCCAGAATTTTCCTACGTGGTGGGGTTCTTTACACATGGTAGCTGAGATAGCTGGCCTCATCGAACCAAAGGGGTCTATAATCCAATTGACCGCCTCAGCATCTGTATCTCCTAATTCAGTAAGGTTCAATCATCCACGTACAAACAGTATTACAGAAGTGCAGTACGGCCCAACTCGAAACCCAAGTAGAGTCCGGCTTCCATAAGACTCGGTCCAATACAAAGTTCGATAAAACCCCTCCTTGGGTCAACTGGCCCGTGAACGTTTGGCCCAACCTTTGGTGGACCTAGACACCAAAAATCAGCCTCATTGATGATTTTTAGTAATTGGATTTGAGCTTTTTTCATTATGGGCTTCATAAACAAGCCTATGGATGAGTTCCAAAAACCTTACAGCTAGAAATCATCAAACAGGCTGATTTTTGGTGGTGTAGGGGTGGGCAAAACATTCATCAGTCAATGGGCTCAAAAGATTCTTCCACGTGGCAGTTTTTGTGTGTGTGTGTGTGTGTGTGTGTGTGTGTGTGTGTGTGTGTGTGGGGGGGGGGGGGGGGGGTCCTAACTATTATAGAATATATTATAATAAAGTCTGTGAGATACGCCATATCATCTTTGGTGTATCTCATCACTGATTCTCCATATCACTAAGATTTGGATGAATCAATTACGATTAGATTCGATTAAGAGACTATAGGATTTCTTTTCTATTGGACTCTTGTAATGCTCTATCAATTAGGATTAGATTTAATTGAGAGAGTATAAGAGTCTTGTTATGCTCTATGTAAGAGCTTTGAGTAGGTCTATGTAATTATCAAAAGCAATTCAATAAACTTAAGCTTCTACGATCTTCTACGCTAACTCCTATGAAACTTTGTGTATGACCCAGTTCTACACAATCTGGACTTCTTCGCACTCACACGTACACAATGTGTCTGACATTTTCGGAGGGTCCTATACAAGTCAAACACGTGTACGCGTGTGTGTGTGTGTAAGAAGAAGTCTGGATTGTGTAGTACTGGGTCCTACACAAAGTTTCATAGGAGTTAGGATCCCTCCCAAACTGCCACGTGGAAGAATCTTTTGGGCCCACACATCAACCGGTGACCCGGGTGGTCCACCCAAGGGGTGGGCAAGACATTCATGGGTCAGTGGACCTTGTTAGAATCTCGTGTGACATGTATGGTCTGCGTTTTTTTGCTTGTTCTTCAAGTTTTGACTTTTGATACTAGTTACTGATTTTGCTTGAAATATATTTATTTCCCACTAAGTTTTTCTTCCCATACTTGCTTCCGTGTTCAAACACAGGACTCGAGCTGTACTGAAGGTGATAGAAACCCTTAAGACTCCAGAGCAATTCTCCATGGTTTCCTCACCAAAGTCTGGTATAGTGGTTCTGATTAAAGACATGGATGGTAATCATGTTGTGCAATGCTGCTTTTTCTTTTTTTGGTAGTTAAGCTTGTTTTTACAGAGATTAGTAACTCGGTGAAGGCTGGTTTTGCTGACCAACATCAGTCAACAAAGTTCTACTCCAACCAAAAAGATCGAAAACCACCATTTTCTTTCATTTGATTTCATTTTGATTGAGTAAAACTTCCGTCACAACAATATGAGCTACGTGGCACCCTCTTAGTGGATTTTGGCCGTATTGATGTTTGGTCGGTCCTTCGGTGGACGTGCAAACAAAAAATCAGCCTGATTAGTGATTTACAACCTTTGGATCTCTGCACCCAAATAACGCTCTATAATGCTCAAATTCCTACTGTTAAAATCAATCCATGAAAATAACTTCAATCCTGCTTAAAAATCATTGATCATGTTTATTTTTGGTTTACATGCCAACTGAGGGACTGGCCAAACATCCATACGGTTAGCGTCCACTAAGAGTGTGCCACACGATAACTTTTCTTTTTAAAGTTTTGGAAGATCAAAACATTTTCTCACAAATAATTCTCGGGCGAATTTTAGATACCCTGTCAATTTCTCTTCTTATCCCCCACTTAAACTATAATTAAAATGACTTCTATATCCCCCTGTGTTTCTCTTATCCCCCCCCCAACACACACACACACACAAAAGGTATATAAAATACCAACTTTACCCATTTTGTTTCTCTAATTAACCTCTTTCTATTTCTACTCATCCCCAACCGTTAGAGCAAGGGAGACTATTGAAAAACCAAAAGGAGAATACCTAAAAGATTCCAGGATTGTATTCTACATCTTCTACAATTCTCATTGAGAACTTTTGAGTAAAACAATCAATGGATATATATATTTGAATTTAAATTTTTTTAATCGACAAAATCATTCTAACTTCATTTTCGAAACCATTCTAACAAGAATTTCTAGTAATCTCGCCGGAACGATACACTGGGTTTTTTTTCTCGTGCAGTCTTGGTCATGGTCTTTGAATTGACTTAACAGTGATCTGAACAATGAAGCATTGTTAGGACTTAGCAGTCCGAACAGCGACGAGTACCTGCGAAACGAGAGGTGCATCTATTCTCCGGTGACCAACAACGACTGAGAAAGAGGACGACCGGTGACGTTGGAGAGAAAATGGGGTTAGCGGTGTGGTGAGGGTGTATGGGGAGATGAAGAGCGACGTAAGGCAATTTCACTGAAATCGCAAACCCTTCTAAATTACCCTTTTGTGTTTATCATTTGGGGGGGGAGGAGAGAAGATAAATTGACGGGGTATCCAAAATTCCCCTAATTCTCGAGAAAGATACAAGAAAACGATTAGGAGAGAGAGAGAGAGAGATACGCGTACTTGGAATTCCGCTTATTAGGAGTGGAAGTCGATTTCCTTCAAAAAGGGAGTTACAGAAATAGTTTTTCAATGGGGCCCACATTTCTGCTCCAAACCAAACACATCTAAAATGCACTTTTTTGGATTCTTGTTTTCTTTTCCTAGAAAACTGCCAAACCAAACACAGCCTTTGTAGCTGAGAGAGTCTCTAGTACTCTTTTATTCTCTCTTTGTTATATCGGTCGTTATAAAGGCCAAATCACAGTAGAAGGCATTAAACTCTTATTAACTTTTAAGTATTTTTTAATCAAATTTCAAAACTACGTAAAAGGCATTAAATAAAAGACAACGGCCATTAATTCAAAATAATTACTGTTATAATAATAAAACTTACAACACGTTTTAGCGTTATATCCCGAGGTCGGAGCGTTTATCGTTATAACCCCATTTTGAAATTTCTAACCCTATCAAATGTGGTTTTCAAGTTGCACGGTAAAAATATGGTCCATAATTTAACTTCTAAACTAGTCTTCGGAATGATTTGAGTTTTTGTGAGGATGATCTCCTCTATTCTCATCTCTATGTAGAGGAGATCATCCTCACAAAAACTCAAATCATTCCATAGACTGGTTTAGTTGATTTTTGGTGAGGATGATCTCTATGTAGAGGAGATCATCTTCACAAAAACTCAAATCATTCGTAGACAGGTCTGGCTGATTTTTTGTGAGGATGATCTCCTCTACACCAGTCTACGGAATGATTTTAGTTTTTGTGAAGATGATCTCCTCTACATAGAGATCATCCTCACCAAAAATCAGCCATTGATTCATCTTATATGTGGGTCCGCCAAATGGTTGTAAAAAATGGATAAGGAGGAGCTCACCCTCAAAAATTTTTCCTGTCATTTCCTCTTTTTTTATCTGTTTGTTCCGGTGTGTTACAATTCATTATAACGGCCATTATAACGAAAAAAAAAAGGGGTAATGCCCCCCGTCCGTTATAACGGTCCCTTTTAAACCTCGCGCCAAACATCTATACGGTAAGTGATTTGCAATGTGCCACGTGTCTCATGCAGACGTTGTGCTTTCATTTTACGCTGAACGCGGTCCTGGTGCTAGGCGGGAATAAAATCACTCAAAATGCAGTTTTCAAACCGGGTTTCGGACTTGGGAATGGGAGATAGAGAAGATCCACCCTCCCTCTCCCTCTCTCTCTCTCTCTCTCCCTCTCCCTTTCCCTTTCCCTTTCTAGTTACACCGACTGAAAATGAGGTGACTTGAACAGAGAGGGAGCGATTGAAGAAGAAAGATATGGGGGCGACGCTCTCTGACCTAACCGAAGGAGCGAATGGTTCGTCCATCGGTCCGGGTCTCGGAGACATACCCGAGAGCTGCGTGGCTTGCGTGTTCATGTACTTGACCCCACCTGAGATATGTAATCTTGCTCGCCTTAACCGTGCCTTTCCTGGCGCCGCCTCCTCCGATTTCGTCTGGGAATCCAAGTTGCCCCCTAATTACCGAGACCTGCTCGATTTGTTACCTTCCGAGAGGTACCAAATCGAAGAAAGAAAGACATCAATGCCCTCCTTTCTCGTCCCGTCCCCTTCGACAATGGCAAAAAGGTTCGTGTTTTCAATTCATCTCTGTTGTTTTCTTCTGTATCTCCTCTTACGAGATATTGTAAGGTTAGGGTTTGGGATGTTTGTGTGTTTTGATTGCACTGATTGTTTTGTTTGCTAACTTGTTTTTGTTGATGCGAATGCTTGTCCAGGAACTTTGGCTGGACGGTGTTACTGGAAGGGTTTGTATGTCGATCTCGGCCAATATGGCGATAACAGGGATTGAGGATCGGAGATACTGGAATTGGATTCCTACTGAAGAATGTAGGTTAGTTTCAGACTACGCGCTGTACTTCACTTGTGTTACTCCTTTGATGGATGATGCATATAATCTTGATTTTGGTGGGATCGTGTTCCGATATTTTTTGCAGAATCATTCATGAGAAAAAAGATGTATACTTTATAAAGTTTGTTACTGTTGGGAGGGCTTGCTGAATGGTACTACTTTTATCCCATTGTACATACTTGTTTTGATGTGACGTGACTGTTTGTCTATGTCAACCGTTTGTTTTGCTTGACTTTACTGACTCTTTGGGTTAATGAGAACTCCAGTTTGTTTTGCATTTTGCCCAAGAATGATGAGCTTCGCTATTTATAATTGGTGCTTGAGAGAAGATGAGAGGTTAGGGAATTTTTTCACTCTTCTGTGGTTTGACACTAGAAAAAGATGAAGTTTTGAGCCTTTCCCCCTTGCTTAGGTTAGTGTTTTCCCTCTCTCTTGGTTTCTGTCCAGGTGAATGCTTCGAGAGCACGAGATTTCTCAAATTGATCAAGTGCTACATAGATTTTGGACCCTTCTTATGAGGCTTTAGTTTTCTCAAGACCTATGTATTTGCCATGCAGAGTTTCAAACTTCGGTGAAAATATTGATAAGTTTCAAACTTCAGTGAAAATAGTAATTGATCTTTATTGCTGCCTAAATACAAAAGTATGGGATTGTGAATCATTTGTTTAGCTATTTATTTCTGGAACTTTATTGTTGGCACTTCTAAATTTGTAAATTTACTGTTAGCTAGGAAATTGAATAATATATATTTATATTTAATTGTGATACGGCCTAAATAGAGTGGGATTGTGGAATTCGATTCATTTAGATGACCCCGATGGTTGGTATAACGCTATGTTTGAGTATTTACGTCAATGATTGTAGATTTCCTAAACATAAGAAGATCAAAATCCTTGAAGTACATGATCATCGATGGCGTTGAAGATAATATGTTCTAGCGTGTTCTGACCCATATGACTAACCTCTTGTGGGGAGCACACCATATTACAAATTTACAACACACGGCGACATATTGGCACATTGGAAGGTGCTCGTACAATTGATTCGTTGGATGATACCATACACATTGTGGCTTTTGAGCATACGGTGCCTTCCACCCGCAAAGCTAAAGAAGACAAACAGATTGGCACGTTGGAAGGTGCCACGTGCAATTGACCTATATTAGATGGCACAACACATTACATTGTGCTATATATCGGTGCCTTCCACTCGCGAGGCTAAAGAAGACAATCGAATTGCCTGTTGGAAGGTGCCTCGTGCAATTGATCTATTAGACGACATCACACATTATACGATGCCATATATCGGTGCCTTCCTCCCACAAGGTGCCCATTGGTACTTGTATACGACTTTAAGGTGATAGTCTTGCTTGCTCAAGGGTCATGTGCCCGCTAATAGGAATTCCATTTAGCCATGCTAACTAGTGGTGTGACAATAGTATGGGGCTTAAAGAAAAATCGTAGGATTGACGTGGCAAGGGTATAAGAGGTCGATTAAAGGCAATCTTGTTAACAAAACCATTGAAACATGTGAGGATACTGGTACTCAGGTTCTCATGGATCAATATCCACAACCTCTCTTGCCCCCCATATCTCCACAATCTGGAGGACTTAATGTCAAGGGACTTTCTGATCCCTAGCTTAAAACCCAATTCAAACACTGGTACCTCCGGATAAAATGGAATTTCCTCATCCTTGTTCTAGCCTTGACCCACACTTGGGCCTCATTAACTCAGCTACATATGCAATATTTTGGTTTTCATCCACATAACATGTATCTCATGAAGCTAAATCATATCTCGACTACATACACCATATCACGACCTCCTAGTAGCGGTCCTACTTGCCTTATTCTCTTCCTGGGTCTCTGATATAAGTTCTACCTTGCACACCCTTGGTAGCAGGACTTACTATTATGCACGAGTAGCACCTCGAAGAAGTGAACACCTTAAGCTGACTTCATCATCAGTCGTGCGTATGTACTTCAAAGAATAAAATAGTTCCCAACTCGTTGTGCAAGGATTTCCGCCTAGAGTAGTAAGACCTATCGTCCTGCAAGGATCTTCGAGCTCCACCTCTACAATGTTTCTCTCATGATCACAAATCACCACTCGAGTCCGTATACCTCTACAATCTTAAGGCTCGGATGTCATGGTATTTCCTGATCCTCCGCTCAAAACTCTATCCAAGAATACTAGTACTTAGGTTGTCATGGACCAAAATCCACAACTTCTCAAGCCCCCTAGAGTTGTACTATATGGAGGGCAAGATGTCAAAGGGACTTCCTAATTCCTGGCTCAAAACCCAATCAAAGTATACTGGTTCTATGGTTGTCATGAATCGAAATCCACAACCTCTTGAGCCCTCCAAAGCTCCATAAGCTAGAGGCCAAGATGTCAAGGGACTTCCAGGTCCCTAGCTTAAAACCCTGTTCAAACACTAGCACCCTCAGTTGTCATGGAATTTTGTCATCCTCGTTGCAGCCCTGACACACATGTGAATGTCAACAACTCAGCTACTTATGCCATAAATCAGTTTCCTAACAAATGACCCACAGGCTTTGTTCTCATCCACATAATGGGTATCTCGGGAGATCAAATCGTTTCTTGCCTACATATGCCATATCGCGGCCTCATTGTAACCGACTCACATGTCTCATTTTCATCCACATAACGGATATCTCGGCAGGCCAAATCATATCTTGGCCTCCTACCAGAAGACCTTCGGTCCTTGTTCTCGTCCACATAACTGGTTTCTCAGCAGGAGAAATCATATCTCGGCCACATACTTTATATCTCTACCCCCCCTCAGTAGCTTTCCTACATGCCTTGTCACTATCTATTTCGCGACTCTCACGGTAGGCCCAACTGTATATTAACGGCGTTCGCTGGAACCTTGGCCCTAGTCAGTCGACCAAGCGACCTTATTTGTCTATCGAAGATATGGGCATGGTTGTCTCGAATAGCTTGGATGCGTACGTTGCTACCTCGGACCCTAGTCAGCTGAACAAGTGGCCTCATGTATCTATTGAAGAAGTGGGTGTGGTTGTCTGCAATAGTTCGGTAGCCTACATCACTACCACGACGCCTAGTCAGCTGGCCAAGTTGTCTTATCTATCTTTCGAATACGTGGGCAAGGTTATCTCCAATAGCTCGGCATCCTACATCGCTACCTTGGCGCCTAGTTAGCAGACTGAATAGGCATATCTATCAAAAATCAGGATATGGCTCTCAAGTTTGGTGATTGTCCCCATCATACTAATGGACTTTGACACGGAGACTTTAATTCCATAAATGTTCGGTTGAGAATACACATGCTACGTATTATCCAAATTCGATATATGGCAGATAACATGCCATTTTAGTTATGCAATAGAATTCTGAAATACAAGTGTTCTATTATTATCATAACACTGGGGGATCAATACCGTTAGAAATGCTTACATGAGCAATAGAGAGGTTAATCCCATTACAGACGTTTGCCAATCCAACACTTATAAAGAAGATGATGAGAGATGGAGATCAGAAATCAACTCGGAAGCGGGTATACATCTGCAACCGTGTTCGAATTATTGCACCTCGTAAGATGCATAGGTCCTACTGCCAATCCAAGGAGGCAGAAGATCAACTATTTTTCCATGGGGATTGTCAACAGAAAACATCTCCTCCTCAAATACGAGTCTCGGACAACTAAGTGGGCACTCCAGCTAGGGACTCATGATATCCAAATCGTGTCTTGGACAATCGAGAAAGGTCAAACACTCGTTAGACTTCTTGCTGAATTTTCAGTTGATCCCTATTCGTTGGCCAGCACAAATGGTTGAGTCACCCCCAGGCGACACTAAGATGGAGATATCAATCAAGTTGGGTTTCCTTGCATCTAACAGTGAAGTTGAATTTAAAAAAATAGTGAAGCTGAGTATGAAGTTGTCTTTGAGGGCCTCTTAATGGCTATCTGATGCGGGAGCATTCTACTACGATCGTCCGCGCTACACCGAATCAATGCCTAATCAAGTGGATCCTATTTACTATTTATAGTAATTCACGTTTTTTTACTATTTATAGTAAATCCCGAAATTACTATTTATAGTAAATCTCGTTTTTACTATTTATAATAAATCCCGAATTTACTATTTATAGTAAATTTTGATTTTACTATTTTTAGTGGACCCCACGAAGATTTGTTTTAATTTAACTAGGATTTTCAATTGAGATTTTGTTTCCAATTAAGATTTTATTATTGATTGCAATAGTTGACTTGTATTAGGAGTTTCTAATTTCAATTAGATTAGCATTAGGAAAGTTCAAGTAGGGAGTCTATAAAAGGTGATGTACCATTTGATTTTAAGGATGAAAAATTATGAATGAAGAAATAGAAATATCTTTGAGAAATCTCTCTTGTGGTGCGAAGCCATCCTCTCTTGGTGCGAAGCCAAGCTAATTCGGTGCGAAGCCGAAGGTATTTTTCTATCCCTATCTCTTTCTCTTTCTCTATCTCTCTTCTCTTATTCTCTTCTCTTCCTCCATCTCTATTTTCTTTTTTTAGTCAATTTATTACCTAAGAAAACCCAAATCATACCATTGCACTGTGAATAGTGCTGCGTGAATAGTGTCATGTGAATAGTGCCGTGAATAGTAATCCCCATCCCCTCTTCATTCCTTCTCAAATCGCGGAACGGTTCTCTCGTCTTGCGTCACTATCATGTTGGGCTTTCAACACATTATCGTCTTGTTGGGTGTTAACCAACTCACATGTAGATTTGGAGTCCATCATACTACTATAACTGACAACGGCTGTCAATTTGATTGCCGGGTGATTAGAAACATCTGCAAAAGTCATGCCATTCGACATCTTTTCTCAATGCGGCCAACCATATCCTACAAACAAGGCTATACGCGAAAATATGAAGAAAATGTTTGGTATGATGGGCTCATAAATGTACTAGAGATAACAACTACAGTTTTCGATTTCTTGCTTTTGATGGTTTTGTTGGTTGCCTTTAGTTAGTTACATCGACTGGTTTGGCTCTCTTTGTAACCGTTTTTGCTTGCAATATAATTCTGAAGTTATCACAAAAGAAAAAAACCACAAGCTCTCAAAACCCCCAAAGCTTTACAATCTGGAGGCTAGGATGTCAAGGCACTTCGTGATCCTCGACTCAAAGCCAATGCTAAGAATATTTGTACTCTGGTTGATATGGATAAGAAATCCACAACCTCTCGAGTCCCCCCAAACCTCCACAATCTGTAGGCCTTGATGTTAAGGGACTTCAGGATCCTTTGCTTAAAACCTGGTTCAAACACTGGTATGACCAAATGTCATGGAGTTTCCTCATCCTCGTTCCATCCCTGACCCACACATGGGCCTCAAAAATCAGCTACATACGCCATATCTTGAATATGATGTTGCTCGCCTAACACAGATAAAGGCATTGGGCGAAAAAGGCTAAGGCAACTCAATGCCATTATATATTGCAAAAGAATTGCGTAGTCATATAACTAGACGGTACGGGAACGAACATTCAAGCTAGGTGATTTGGTTTTATGAACATTTTCCCACGTTCGACAAAATATGACAGCATTGAAATTCACATAAAATTGACCATATGCCATATATGGAATTGGGGATAGTGGGTACTACTAGTCTTTTGTAAATGGCTGCAATTAAGAGATCCCATCAATGCGACGTGGTTAAGGGTGTTACATGTGAAAACGCTAAGTTTCTCTACAACAATGTCATGAAAATGGTACATATATAGATAAATAAATATACATCTAGGTAGGAAAGCATTTTCATTCATAGCAAATGGACTTACAAAGAAAAAACCAAGAGTAATGTAGTTAAGGGCGCAAGGCGCACTTAAGGCACTAAGACCCTTGGAGCCTGAGGCGCAATATTAAAAATTATAATAAAAACTATTAAAAATTAAAAAAAATAAAATTCTAAAATAACCAAACAAGTAATCATTAGGCCATATATATAATATAAAGAACCTATCATTTTTTTTATTTTTTTCAAAAATTTACCAGAAAACGACACACCCGGTGTGTCATTTATTACTTAAATCTTGTTTTTTAAGAAATATCAGCATATATGATGGATACGTCTAGGATACGTGTCGGTACCGTGACCCATACTTGTATCCGTGTCATACCGTGTTGACACTACTACGATGGGGGATACAGGTATTCAAGTATCATAGGTTCTAGTTAACATTGTCATTATCTAAATACAAAACAAGTAATCAAAAAGCCATAAAATTTGCCCATCTCTAATTGGACCTACATACCAAAATTCATCCTTATTAGTAATTTATGTTCATTGTATTAGTCTTTTTTAAGGATTATTTTCAACCGTGGATTTCTAGCATTATTGGGGTATTCATATTAAAAGGTTACGAATCACCAATCACACTCATTTTTGTCTTGTACGCCCATCTAAGGATAGGCCAAACATCCATACTATCAATAGCCCCTAATAGTATGCCACATGGCTCACACTGTTGGTCCGTCATCAACTTCTATGATGTACACCATCATCAAAATTTTTTTTTTCACTAGTTGAAATGTTAAAATGTTGAATGACCAAAACACCCCTATAAAGTAAAAAAAAAAATTCAAAAGATAAAAGCAATGTTTGTAAATTTAAGGAATTTGGAGGAGAAATTAGGAATAAGGATTTTTTGATTTTTAACTTTTAAAAAAAAAAATCAGTTATTTTAGTGAGGCGCGCGCCTTTTTAAAGTCGCCTCGCCTTGAGCATTTCAAGGCGCCTTAGGTGCGCCTTGTGCCTTAGTGCGCCTTGACTACAGAGACCAAGAGTTCATTACAATAAGTTCATTCATCTCAAAATAAACTGCATACAACACTTCCTCTTATAGTAAACAAATTATAAGGCTTTCACCATTCTCAAACAGATTGCTCCTAAGTTTTTCTAAGTCCAATTTCACGGAGCGTACATCTATCTTTGACGCTTCCAATGCATCCTCTGTTACCTTTGCCTATGTTTGCAACAAGTTCTCCTCAAGGCAAGTGACGTTTGCCCGACGTTCTAATAAGGCTTTGGCGGCTATAGAAAGTGCCACTCCTGAAGGACTATTGCTCCATTTTGCCTTGCCTTGCTCCAAACGATCCCGTAATCGCTTTATGTTAAAACGAATACCCTTTCTGCATCATCGATTTGAGTTTCCCAAACATCGATTAAACTTTGATTGACATCTTGGATATTCCTTTTCGAAATACTATCCACCACAAGAAGTATTTTGCTAACTTCGACAGTAACGGCGCTACTCAACGCCCTAAAAGAAGTGCCTTGCGCTAGATGCCTGTATTGTTGATAAATCCTTTGATATAATCCTGTCCGTTTCTTAAACCCATTTGAAACTAGTTAAACTTGTAAAAAGTTTGGGCGCAAGGTCCATCCCACCGTTACTTATCTGACTTTGAGCATTGTTGTCAAATCCACGTAAAAATCTTGAATCTGTCTATCCAGCAATGTATCCCCTTGACTAGTTACCGTATCGTGAGCCCGAGTAGACAAATTCCCTTTCGATAAAGGAGCCACGTACTCCGTCTCCACCATTGCGACAGCCCGAGTAGACAAATGCCTCTTGACTCAAGTGCTCCACTCTTCACTTCATCGTCTCAAGATCTGTCTGCTGACCTTCCTATTGCCTTGCGCAAAGGTACTCGTTTTTGTACACACCATATTACTTGGGAGTCACAGTGGATCACCCCTGACTCGAGTTAACTCGGACTGACTAATATGATTTAACTGTTAATATTTGACTCGCTCGAGTTTATATATATATATATATATATATATATATATATATATTGTATAAAATGACTCATGCTATTCTTACTAATAGAATGACTAATGGAAAAGTGGATTGCAAATTAAAAAATTTGGGTCCATCTTTGATAGGGTTAGAAGTTTTAAAAATTACTGATTTTTTGCGATGATGATCTCCATGGTGAGGAGATCATCCTCACCAAAAATCAGCTCTTAACTCATATGCATGTGGGCCCCATGTCCATTAGTAATCTATTAGTAAGAATTCCATTAGTCATTTTATAGAGAGATAGAGATTTTTTTTTCTTTGCTTTAACCTTATATTTGTCTTTTCAAGTTCAAGAACTCCTTTTCATCCAAAAAAGAGAGGAAAGAAATCAGAATCCCTGTGAAGAAGAGGAGGTGCTTCCCATCTTACGCTCCTAACCAAGCTCTAAATTCTCCAAGTCTTTATCATCACATACTCCAATAACTTCAATTTTCGAAGGTTGATGTGGAGGCAAAAACCATCTCAAAAAGATGGAAAATTTGGTTAATGGAGGCTTTGCAAAACCAGTGTTGTCACCAAAATGAAGATGTGATATATTACCCATCAAGAAGCCTTTAAGAAAACTGACCTCCGCTTTTTGTAGAAGATGACTAAGGGCTTCTATGACCAACATGTAGAGGAAAGTTGAGAGGGGATCACCTTGATTGAGGCTTCTCGAGCTACCAAAGAAATTGGTTTGAGTCGACGAGATGCAACCATGGATCCAATTCCTCTAAGCAATACCAAATCCACTCAGTATTGATTTTGCTAACGATCCCCAGATATTGGTTATCCTTGCCTTACTGTAGAGTCAATGCCTTCGTTACCAATAACCACCTCATCAAGAATTTGATGACCAACTACCTTGGTGAGGTGAGATGACAGGGAGGACAACTTTGAGACGATTGGATAGGATTTTTGCTAATATTTTGTAGGAGCTACTTACCATACTAATAGGCCTGTAATCTCGAAGATAATCCATTTTGGTTAAAAAAAACCTTCCAATCTCCCTGGTCTCCTTTACTTGGGAATGTTCGGTGCAACCAAGTGTTGAATCCTTCTGCAGACTGTTAAAATTAGTATAACTACCTGAATAATCAGAAGCTTCATATTTCTAATCAGTGCCTTATGTCAAAGAGGTTGAAGAATCTACCAGTTATCTGCATTACCATCACTGTTGATTTTCCAAGAAGTGCCACTTCTTGGAAACCCACTTCCTGGAATTTGTTTTCCTGTTGTTTGGATGAATCCTGGAAAACAGCAGAAAACCTTTTTTTTGTTTGGTTTCTAATCCGTTTTCAATAGAAATGACATATTCACCTAAAATCTTACCCTTGGCATGTACCATTCAAGAACACAATGACCTTGTAACCCCTTCAACTTCTCTCAAGAACACATAAAGCAACCAAAAACATGCTGGGTGTCAAGATGGGAAAAACCAGGTTGTATGTCTACAAGGAAACTTTACCAGCAGAGAACCATACAACTCTCTGAAGATATTCCCAAAGGCTCACTCCTATTGGTAGATCGATGCCTATGTTGCAATGGTCTAGACTGGTCCACTTGAAACAAATCTAGCGATTAATTGTCCTTTTAGATCATTTGTGGTCTTTATGGAGGCTTCTCCAATAATCTAAACTACTAGAAGGCCTAAGACTTTCTAAACAACTCTATCTTGCTCTATCGTTTTGGCTCATCTAAAGACTTTCTACATTTATTTATGTACAAACTTGGAACGAAAGCTTAATCAATCATGATTCTAGATGAGAGACAAGATGTTAATGGATCATGTCAAAGAACAAAAGACTCCAGAAATGGATTTCCCTTCCCCACACCAAAATTAGCCGTTAAGTACTATAAATGCTTTGCCACTATGGAGAACAATTTACAAATAGCAGGTGCTTGGATATCAAAAAACATCCTAGATACATTTGATTAAGGCACCCAAAACAGAAACACAATTGGTTGGAATGATCATGTTAGGAAAGAAGTAGAAAGTATATCTTGCGATTGATGATAGCAATTACTATTTTTTTATATTCTTGCTGCATGTTTCAATTGATTCAAGGCTTTCGTTCACATATATCACATTGCAGAAAAACTTCTAAGCCTATTATTGACATTTAACTAATGCTGACTTTTATGTTGCAGTTACAAGCTAAATCATGATTAGTAACTTTCTTTTTTACTGCAATCAAAACATTCATCATTAAGCAACTGTGATAGTATCATAATATTTAACCCTTTGGTACAATATGACAAGCCACTGATATAGTTTAACATTGGTCAGAGTCCAGTTCAATAAGTAACTGTGAATAGAAACACTAATAAAATATTAACCCATTCTGACTCTTTTTTGGCTAGAAGCCTATGAGGTTATATTCTTTTATACTGTAAGATTTATGCCGCATCAGACTCCTCTACTTGTATCATGCAGCCACCTGCCACCATATTCTCAAGTTGAATATCCTCCACAATTTCACTTCCAATTCCAGTTTAGGTCTCCAGGCGGTAAACCACCACCATTCTTAATACTTTCAAGAATTCGATCCATTCCCCGAAAGAAACAAGCATCAATGTTCTGATTTCAAGGATCCTCAACTATTTCCGGAGCAACTGAATCAAAATCAACAATATCGTTTATAAATTCGTAAGAGACATCCTCACAAGCAACTAGCCAGTAAGAAGCCCTAGCATCTGGCGATCATGTTTGTTCATCGACGATACTTCCAATGGTTAGATAGAGCTTAGATCAAGGTTAAACTATCCAACCAATATTCTTTTTTGACTAATTTATCATATTTCCTCTGTTTCATCCAGATCATATGGACATCCATAGTCTTTCTCCGGCAAGATCTGAAAACTAGATCCGTCAGGAGCCCTGGCTTAGCAAGGCCAGATTGGGAGACTCGCAGGGTCAGGTTTATGATTTTCGGCAATGTTCCGGCGAGAGAGGGGTCGCAAGCGCTAGAGATTTTTGTTAGAGAGATTTTTGCTAAGAGTAAAAAGAGAGAGAGGAGAGAAGATACCCGACGAGAGAGAGAGATGCATACGATGGAAAATTGACTTCCGCTTTGGAGGAGCGGAAGTCGTTTTCCTTTAAAACGGGATGCGAAGAAATTGGTTTTTTGTGGGGCCCACTTTTCAGCCCTAAACCAAACACACAAAAGTGGGACTTTTTCGGGTTTTTGTTTTCTTTTCCCGGAAAAGTGCCGAACCAAACGCAGCCTATATTGCCTTCTTGGAAGAAATCCACCACCTTGGAAGAAAGATTCAAAGTTCGAGTGATGGTACATCTAACGAAAAAAAAGAAAGAGCAATGGCACCGTCTCCTCCTTCTATATGGGGTTGAGTGGGTGTTACCAGGAGAGACAGTGGATGTGGTGGTTAAGCTTGTTATCATATACGTATTTACGTATTTCCATGTATGAAGGGTATATCTGCAAATACCTCCTTAGAGGGGTATACTTGTCTTTGTTATTTGGGTTTTAAATAAATAAGATTTATGGAGTCATAGTGACTTAATCACTTGACATCCTTTTCTACTCTTCTTTCTCTCCTCTTCCATCTCTCTTCATCCTAAACCTTAACCTAACCCTAAATTAGAGATTAAAACTTGGTATCAGAGCCATACTAGAGGATTTCTGCAGAGAATTCTACCAGAGTTCAACCAGGAGGCAGATGGCGTCATCTTTACCGTACGGCTGACGTCAGCAGCCGTACGGACATGGTACTCCTTTCCTCTTAAAATTCTAGGGTTTGATAGATCTCTATTTTTAGAGTTTTTTGGTGATTTTTGGCGAATTTTTTAGGTTCGTTTGGTTGGTCTTATACTCAATATCCCAAAAAAATCGTGAATATTCATTTTTCAAACCAGCCTGTTTTTGGAGGTCATTTCAACCTTGTTCCTTGGGTTTATCCCATCGTTTTGGTCCCCTACAACCTTACCTACATGGAGATACCCTATTTGGGTTCATCCATCAAAGATTGAAGGAGTTGTGAAGTAAAATCTCCTCCCTAGTTACCGCCGGCAAGCTTTTTTACCCTTATAGGGCTTTCGGTTGGGTTCAAATCTTTCCCAAATCGACCCTAAAATTCCTCTAAAATTATATCCTTGCTTTTAGGATGGATTTATTCCTTCGTATGAGCTTATTTTCTGTTATTGGGCCATTTTCGATGCCTTTTGGAGGTCTAAATGGGTTTTTTTGCTCGTCGACTTTCTTTGAGGCTTTTTTTTTGCCTTTTTTTTTCTCTTCTAATTGTTTTTTTGTGGTAAATGGCTGCCGATCCTCCTATCTTAGATCCTATCCCACCTATTATCCCGGATACTCCTTCCAGATCCGTATTGAGCACAGAAGCCACCTCCAGAGGGACTGGAGTACCTATGGTGCCTCAGATGGTCGTGGAAAACCCTGGATTGCAGATTACAACGGTGAAATTGGATGGGAAGAATTATCTTGATTGGTCACAGGCCGCTAAAATGTTCATAGGAGGCCGTGGTAAGATGGGTTATTTGACGGGTCGTGCTACTGAACCTGCTTCACCTGATGATCCTTCTTATGCTAAGTGGGAGATGGACAATCTCACTGTGATGTCCTGGCTTGTTAGGTCTATGCAACCACATATCAGCCGTGGCTTTCTCTTCATTCAAACTGCTCATGAAATTTGGAATCCACTCGGAAGATTTACTCTCAGCACCAGCATGTTGGTCGACTTCACCAGGAGGAGAGATCTTTGTCTGATTACTTTGCCACTCTCAGGAGCATGTGAGAGGAGTTAGATCACTACCACGCCTTTCATTCGACTGGTTCCGAGAAGATCAACAGCTACCAGGGACATGTGGAGAAGAGTCGGATCTTTGAGTTTCTTTCAAGACTCAACTCTGAGTATGAGTTGGCGAGAGTTCAGCTCCTGAGCAATCGATCTGGTCTACCTTCTCTGGAAGAGGTGTACTCATTCATTCAGATTGAGGAGAGCAGACGTAGTACTATGGCACCATATCCTCCTCCTGAGAGATCTGCTCTGGTCACATCTACGTATAGTGGATCCAGTTCCCAGTCTCAACGCTTTCAGAAGCCGAAGACTTTTTCTTCCACTAGCTAGCAGTATCTTTCTCCTAGCCCGCAGTATACTTCTCCTGATCAGCAGTATCATCCTTCCACTACTGTGAAGCCATCCAGGGAGAGGCCCAAATGTGATCACTGTGGCAAGTTAGGTCACATACGGGACAAGTGTTGAGTGTTGTTTGGCAAGCCTCCTTGCTTCAGTCAGCCTAGATCTTTGGGTGCCGACTCTGCTAGCATGGACACCTTGGCATCACCGTCAGATCTGTCTCTTCAGAGCTCTACTTCGTTCGCTCTGCCGCATCAGAGTTCCTCGCCACTAGCTTCTATTAGTCCCTTGGCTGCTTCCGAGCTTGCACGACTTCGCCGGTTGCTCTCTCAGCTAGATGGTCCTTCTGCTACTTCATCCTTTGCCCAGACAGGTATCATTAGGTCTGCCCATCATGTGTCCATTCCCACTTCCAGTCCTAAATGGATCATTGATTCAGGGGCTTCGGAACACATGACAGGCATGTCTTCTTTATTTTCTAGCTATTCTATTTGTTCTGGCCATGATAAAGTTAGAACTGCAGATGGCACTTTATCTTCTGTATCTGGGAAAGGGGTTGTTCTCCCCTCTCCTATGCTTCCACTTGCATCTGTTTTACATGCTCCCAATTTCACATCTAATCTCTTATCTGTTGGTGCTCGTACCAAATCTTTGCATTGTAGTGTGACTTTCTTTCTTTCATACTGTGTCTTTCAGGACCTCGAGATGAAGATGACGATTGGCATTGGACATGAAGCTGGTGGCCTGTACCTCTTGATGGATGACCTTCTGAGCTCACAACATTGTAGTCCTCACCTAGTAGTAGTAGGAGTAACATAGAGTCTGTTTTATGTTGGCATGTCCGTCTGGGGCATGTTTCGTTTCAGTATCTCAAACTTTTGTTTTCAGCTTTATTTGCTTCAGTTTTGTTATCTGACTTGCATTGTGAGACATGTGAGCTTTCAAAACACTGTCGATCTACTTATCCTTCAAGAGGTAATCGAACATCTATTTCTTTTGATCTTGTGCATTTTGATGTATGGGGTCCTTCCCCTGTGGTTTCTATTTTTGGCTTCCGCTATTTTGTTATTTTTGTTGATGATCATACTAGATGCACCTAGGATTATCCTATGAAAAACCAAAGATGAAGTTCATTCCATCTTTAAGGGTTTTCATAAGATGATCCTAACTTAGTTTGATGCCTCATCAAGGTACCAGGGTGGAGAGTATATGTATGAGGGACTCCATTATTTTTTAGACCAAGGGATTTGTCACCAAAATTCTTGCAGCTACACCCCTCAACAAAATGGTGTAGCTGAAAGAAAGATGCGGCATCTAACTAAGGTAGCTCGATCTCTTCTGATCGGCTCCAAAATCCCCAAATCCTATTGGTCGGATGCTGTTTTGACTGTCGCTTATTTGACTAACAGAATGCCCTCCCGTGTTCTCAACTTCAAGTCTCTACTGCAAGTCCTTACTCCCAATGCATCCTTCTTCGCGGTCCTTCCTCGCATCTTTTGGGTGTGTATGCTATGTGCACATTCTCGGTCCTCATCATACCAAACTCGATCCCAAGGCACTTAAATGTGTCTTTTTGGGTTACTCTTATTCCCATGAAGGGTATAAGTGTTACCATCCCTCCACGGGAAAGAAATTTATTTTCATGGATGTCACCTTTCGTGAGGATCTACCTTTTTTCTCCGCCTTTCTTCAGGGGAGAGTAGTAGTGAAGAGAGGTGTGATGTTCCTCTTCCTGCTATATTACTCTCTTCTCTCTCTCTTGAGTTTGAGAGGTCTCAGATTACTCCACCTGCTACTATGATTGATAGTGCTCTTGGTACTCAGAAGGGGCTTCGAGTCTATCACAGAAGGGAGAAAGTCACACTTGATCCAGCACCAGTGGTACCATCCTCGAATCAAGGTAATCATTCTCTCTCTATACCTGTCATTTCTCCTTATACTGATGCGTCTGATCTTCCCATTGCTTTACGAAAAGGAGTCAGAAGTTGCACTCAACATCCTTTGAGCCATTTTGTCTCGTATGATGCCTTGTCTCCCTCCTATAAAGCCTTTGTCACATCCCTTTCCACAATTTCTATTCCTTCTTCTATGGCAGAAAGTTTGGCTCAACCAAGGTGGAAAGCTGCTATGATAGAGGAAATGAGAGCTCTTGACAAGAATGGGACATGGGAACTTGTTGATTTGCCAAGAAGCAAGAAACCTGTGGCTTGCAGATGGGTGTTCACAGTCAAATACCAGGCAGACGGGTCAGTTGAGAAGGACAAGGCAAGATTAGTAGCCAAGGTGTACACTCAGACCTATGGGATTGACTATGTGGAGACCTTTGCTCTAGTGGCCAAAATGAACTCCATCAGGGTGCTGTTGTCCCTGGCAGCAAATCAAATGTGGCCTCTGCATCAGTTGGATGTGAAGAATGCATTCCTTCATGGCGACCTACATGAAGAAGTCTACATGGTGCCCTCTTGGATTCACTCCACCAGGGAATAGTAGCAAGGTGTGTCGACTGAAGAAAGTCCTCTATGGGTTAAAGCAATCTCCACGAGCATGGTTTGAGAGGTTCACCCTAGCTGTGAAGAAGCTGGGTTACACTCAGAGTCAAGCAGATCACACCATTGCCCTCATTGTTTATGTTGATGACATCATTCTCACAGGGGATGTAGAAGAGGTGGCTACGCTGAAGCGTCAGTTAGCAGAGGAGTTTGAAACCAAGGATCTAGGATCTCTCAAGTACTTCCTAGGTATCGAAGTTGCAAGATCAAGTCAGGGGATCTTCATTTCTCAGAGGAAGTATATTTTAGATTTGTCGAAGGACTCAGGCAAGTTGGGTACCAAGCCAGTGGAAACTCTTATAGAACAGAACCGCCAGTTGGCCGATGTCAGTGGTGAGCCACTACAGGATGTAGACAGCTTTCAGAGATTAGTTGGGAGACTAATCTATCTCTCTCTGACTAGACTAGCCTATGCAGTGAGTGTGATCAGTCAATATATGCACTCACCTAGAGGTGTTCATCTAGAGGCTGCACATCGGATCTTGAGGTATCTCAAGTCTACTCCAGGTAGAAGTCTTCTTTTTGAGAAGAATGGCCACATGCGTATAGAGGTATATACGGAGATAGACTGGGCAGGTGCCAAAGATTATCAGCGATCTACTTCAGGGTATTGCACCATTGTTGGGGGCAATCTGGTCACTTGGAGGAGCAAGAAGCAACCAGTTGTTGCTAGATTTAGTGCTGAAGCCGAATTCAGGGCAATGGCTCATGGCCTGTGTGAGATGCTCTGGTTAAAGGTGTTGGTCATTGAACTTGGCTTTCCAGTTTCAAGGTCTGTGAGCTTGTACTGTGACAACAAGGCCGCCATCAGCATTGCTCATAATCCCGTTCAGCATGATCGCCCCAAGCACATTTAGGTGGACCGCCACTTCATTAGAGAGAAGATTGTCTCTGGAGCAGTATGCACTCCTTTTGTGAAGACTGATGAACAAGTTGCAGATATTTTCACTAAGGGCGTACCCAGTTGGCAACTACATAAGTGTTAGTGCAAGTTGGGCATGAAAGGTATTTATGCTCCAACTTGAGGGGGAGTGTTATCATATACATATTTACGTATTTCCATGTACGAAGGGTATATCTGTAAATACCTCCTTAGAGGGGTATACTTGTCTTTGTTATTTGGGTTTTAAATAAATAAGATTTATGGAGTCATAGTGACTTAATCACTTGACATCCTTTTCTATTCTTCTTTCTCTCTTCTCTTCCATCTCTCTTCATCCTAAACCTTAACCTAACCCTAAATTAGATATTCAACTAAGCTGACTATTTTAAGGATGGGGCAAGATCCTCCGGTATGTTATTAGGGAGTCGAAAGGAAAGAAGTGCATGAAACTGTGAAATGAAACTCTTTTGGAACTAGATACAACCCATTGTTATCTTCATCAAGGACATGGTTGTGGAGCGGGTGTGTATTTTAAATGGTTAGTCATCAAAAGTAGTCTCTGAAAGATGTTGAGAGGCAATTATGGTTAATGGCTAGAAAACTAAGCCTAAGCCGGTTGGAGAACTAGAGACATGGTAAAATTGATGTTTGAATATAGTTTTGGGAACTTCAGGTACGGGTATTGGAGTTTTCCAAGATGAAGATGGTCAACATGTTTATATGTTTGCTGATTGTTTGCCAGCAATCAGCCAAAAGGACTAACATGCTGACAATTAGTGACTAATTATTGAGTGGATTGGAATATTTCTCTTCACCTTTTAATAGCCCATTGATCATATAGAATGATTCTTATTCCGTTATCTCATGGGTTGTTTGAATGAAGGAAAGCTCTTGAAACCTCTCTTATTGATTGGAGTTGAGAATGTTGTCATGATGGTCATTTCGTGTTTCATCATATGTTACCAAGTGCAAATATGTATATGGAGATGCTATGTACACTTGGAACTACTTTAAACAACCATTTACCCCATTAGATTGACCTGTTGGGGAAAGGCGAAACAACTATGTATACCAATGGGTCGTCGGACCAACACAACACGTCTGCAGGAAACACACCATCCACTAACACGCCCCCTTAGCGGGAATACACTCCGTTAGAGACTTGAACCCACAACCTCCCAGGCCTTAAGGCTCTGATACCATGTTAAACAACCATTTACCCCAAAAGATCGACTTGTTAAACTTTGATGACGGGGTTCAAGATGAGCCACATGGCGCACTCTTAGATGACTCTGACCGTATAGATGTTTTTTCAATCCCTAGGTGAAACTACAAACCAAAAATCAGCTTGATTAGTGATTTAAAACCTTTGGATCTTTGTACCTCAAATAATGGTCAATAATGCTCAAATTCAGACGTTTAAAATCAACCCATGAAAATAATTCCAATCCAACGCCTAGAAATCACTAATCAAGCTGATTTTTGGTTTGTAGCTCCACCTAAGGATTGGCCAAACATTCATACAGTCAGAGTCCTCTAAGAGTGTGCCACTTGGTTCATATTGCGCCCTGTCATCGGCCTCGATGATAGTGCCTGTCATCAAAGTTTTACTCCTTTTATAGCAGTATATATTTTCGGATACTCTGTCATCATTCTCTAGCCAGCCAAACACAAAACCACGAGTCCCCTCCTCTTAAACTCGACGTGGATAGCAGGTTCATGCAGCGATACATGCCCTAAACAGTTGATCAACTAGAGGTTGTAGGCAATTCGGTACTAATAGAGTGGATGAACTGTAAATAATTGAAGATATCTTTTAGACAGATGGATCTTTCAAAAGTTTGATACATCCTTCCCCAAAAATGCCATGTGTTAATCTCTTTCAGGCCAACTGACCCTTTGAATGTTAACCCCCTGTTGGTAAACTTGCAGAACAAAAACTCGGCTCAATTGGTGGTTCATGTCCGTTGGATTTGACGATTTTTTCATCATGGGCTAAAATCCATCCATAGGCTTGTTCATGAAGCCCAAAATGAAAAAAAATGCTCAAGTCCAATTGGCTAGAAATCACCAAACATTCCGATTCTTGGTGCGCAGATCAACCTAGAGGGGATCCAAAACATTATTGGTCGGTTGGCCTGAAGAATCGTACCACATGTCATTTTGAGAAAGGATGTTTCACACTTTTGAAATGGCGCGACCCAACTCGATCTCAGGCCATCTCGTTTGAGACGATGTCTGTCTCCATCTCTTTTTCAAATTAAATATCTATCTAATTTTGTATCTCTCCCTATTTCGGATTTTTTTTATACAACAGCAAAATCTGCAAATTTTTACCATATTTGCTCGACAAATTTCTACCAGAGTGATTGAATTGCTTTGCAACGCTTTTCTTTTGGAGAATTACGAGTTTTTTGTTAGATTTTTAAGCTAAAATTTTGGTTGGATGATCTTTTAATCCGTGCTTCATGTAAATAGCAATTTGAATTTGATAGGTTCCTGTTCGTCTCTCTCTGATTCCATTTCCTCATTTGCAGCTTGTCTCGACATATAATGCAGGTATGCAATTCAGGAATCTCTCATATTGACATTTCAATTGGCTTCCCTGGCACACCTTTGCTAATTGTGGTAAATTTCAATTTCCTATGGCATAATATCTGTTCTTTCATCTGCCCGTAATGTTTATTTCCCGTTACTTTTATCTTTTTAAAATTTTCTGATTTAATCAAAATTTATTGTATAACAAATGATGAGCGAAGACAACCTCATAACCACCCAGATGTCAGGGCTGAGCCCCGCCCCACATACAGAAATCGGGTAGCTTGAATCCCATGTTAGTCAGACTATTATTGATCAGCTTTGTTTCCCTCTTAGAGCATACTAGTCCTCGTAAAAGATTTAAAAGGTCCAGAGTTTTGGGAGTGGAGTTGGCAATTGTCCAAGGGGATATCTTTCCTTGGTCTAGAGAACAATGTTAGAGGTAGTCTCCCTCAATACTTCACCCATAGGGGTGCCTCTGAGCCACATTTAGAACCTCAGGCTCAGAAGTCATAGTCCCTGTCACTAGCAAAAGATTTGTTTTTTGTTCCTCTTAATTTCGTGATGAGTAATCTGCAGATGAGGTTGATTTTGAAGGTATCTGGGTCTCTCTCACTCTCGGTCATGGTTGTATAAAAAACTAGCAATTACATTCGATTCTTTTAAAGCATGCCTCACAGAGAAAAGGAACATGCTTTAACTTCAGAGCACGGAAATATAAAATACAGGAGGAAGTACCCTCTCCGATCCAGCAAATTCCGTGGAAAGATTTCCTTTTCTGTTCCCGATGCAACCCAATAAACAGATTAATGCAGGAAGATTAACGGATTTTTCTGTTAGTTTGTTCATGTGGATTTTCGGAAGGGTGCAACAACCACGTGCAGAAGATCTGAGGTTTCCAATTTGGCATTCCATCTCACCCAGCTGCAATAGCTATCACAGTCAAATTGATGCAAATGGTAATTTCATGCCCACTTAACAAGTGGCAAAATACATGCAGTAGTTGAAATGCACAATTGATGGGTCTGACTTGGAAAATCTCATGCATCAATGTACCTACTCAGATAATCATAGCCCGCCAATCAAGCACATTGTCTTGGACACTTAGAAATAAAATTGCGAACAAACAGTATCTCTGATCAAATGGATCGGCCGATCCAGAGTGGGATCCGCCGAGACATCAAATGATGGAACAAACTACATGGTCAGGGCGTACCACTCAATGGGTCCCATCTCAGGTAGGAAATCCTCAAGGTCAAAAGTCAACACCATGATGATACCAATGTCCTAGATGTCGAACTTTTTCTGTTACCGTTTATTTGACTTTGACCTACCAGATGTCTAAAACAGGGCTGGGGGAGGGACCCATTGAATAGTGGGTCTGGGTCCTAATACCCATGTGCTCTACTCGGGTTTGAAGTCATTGTCCATTCTAGATTGAAAGAACATGTTTTTTCTTTTTTATTACAATTTATGAGGATCGTGGGCAGGAATTAGGTTAAAAGTAAAGGTGGTTGATCACCCACTCTCTCAATCATGCAAAAGCCAAAAGGCGAAAGACTATAACCAATACATGAAAGCAAGCACTTGGGAACCCAACTTCTTAGCTTTTTAATTCCAGTCATGATTGTTTGTATAGCAAAGTTATAGGTGCATATATACGGAGAGAAAAACATACAATAGCTTAAGAGGGCTAGCTTGCCTTCGGGCCATCAAAGTTCATGGACCTTCCAAAATATTCCATATGTCGGCCCTCTTATCAATGGGCCTACCTCTTCGATGGATCATGGTCCCAATGCTATTAAATTGCAAATTACAGTGGCCCTTGATCTCAACCGTCGACTTGGTGCACATGAACATCAATGCAGGATGTTTGGTTGATGGGTCACCAAATTCAAACATCATGTAAGACCTGGTTCATTTTTCCATTCCAATGTTATTATACCCGGCCTGGGCCAGCCTGGCAAACCGGTGACCCACAAAACCAGGTTGGGTTGATTCTGACCCAGCAATCTATTAAAAAATCGTTCATATTCTTGTATCAAATGCGACCTGACCGGTTGAATGGGTTGACCCAGCTGACCTGGACATGGCTTGAACCAGTGACCTGGGGTGGTCTACCAAGGGGCAGGCAAAACATCAATACGGTCATAGTCCTCTAAGAGTGTGCCACGTGGCTCATAGTGTCCTCTAACTGGAGTCTGTCATTTTAGGGCGGTAACCGGAGCCTGAGCTTTTTTTAAAACCAATCCTAAACCCAGGCACAATCATTGGCGCATGATCCTCGCTTAAAAAATCCCCCCGATTCAAAAAATTTCTCGTTAAGATTATTCCAATTGCGTGGTTTACTTTAAATTGCTATGAAAAGGACTGATTTAAGAGGAACGGACCTATCACTATCAATAAGTAGTACTGTATAAATGTTTGGCCCATCCCTAGATGGACCTACATAACAAAAGTCAGCGTGATTAGTGATTTCAATCCTTTGGATCTTTGTACCCCAAATAATGCTTGAATTCCACAATTAAAAATCAACCCATGAAAATGACTCCAATCCAACGCTTAGAAATCACTAATCTGACTAAGTTTTTTTGTCTGTAGGTCCATCTGATCTGGGGTTGGGCCAAACATTCATACCGATCAGTGATCTGGTCCTCTAATGACGGACTGTCGTCAAAGTTCTACTCCGCTATTAGCGGGAAATACTCGAGCATGGGGAACAAATCTTATCGTTGACAGCTGTATATTTGTTTGGTTCATAACGAGTTAATGTTGATTTCTGATTGATTACTTAGTTACATCCGCGTTTGATTGGATGTAAGTAAGACCTACTTTTCTCTTAATTGATAGATAGCCCACGGTAAAGGTCATCGAGATTCGTTTCGTTTGAATCTGAACGACGGCAACTATCACACGCATCTCGATAATAGTATTTCACGTGAACGGTTTCCCCCTAGGTCTACACCATTAGATGGTCCTCGATACGCACATAACACGAATCTCTCACACTGTCCAATGGTCTAGATGACAGGGAGGACGTACTTAATCTACTCTTTTAGACCAAAAAGTGGACTGTCAATTCAGCTTTGTAAAAAGCTTCTATGTTTAACCTTAAAAGTAAAAGTAATGGTTCGTATCAGAATTCCAACGCCAAGCCATGGAGGACGAGTTCGAGTTCCCCCTCCCAAATTGCCAGAGGTACGCTTTAGGGCCCACTGACCTTTTGGATTTTTGGTTTGATGACTACACATAAAAAATCAGTTTAATCTGTGATTTCTAGCCGTTGGATTTAGCATTTTAGTAGCATAATTTTTAGCCGCTGGATTTTGAATACTATTTAATAGATGCTAATATGTAACTGTTAGAAATAATCGATCAAGCTCCTATTTGGTATGTAGGTCCACAAAGAGATGGACCAAACATCCATAAGGTCAGTGGGTCCTAAAGTGAGCTCCACATGGCATTTTTGGGATTGGGAGAATTCAAATTTTAAAGTCTGCAGGGGGCCAGCAAAAGCTATTCGCCAAGCGAGTAAATTTTTATATGGACCTTTTTTCCATGTGGAGAGCATAAAAATGCACCACCTGGCACAGTTTCTGGGCCCACTTACCCATGAATGTTGGCCCACAACTTGATGAATTTATACACACAAAGCCAGATTGACGTTTGTATCCGAACATTTTCATAGGCGATTTCTAACAGTTGATGTGAACATTTTTCTTGGGTCTATCAAGTGGTAGGCCATTCATTCATGTGCCCCGGAGAGACTGCCAGGTGGTGCTTTTTATGCGCTCCTAATATAAATAAAGTCCACCAAAAAAATGACCACCTGATCCTACGGCCGAGATTGAATTGGGTGTGTTGTGGTAAGATAAACTCTCATCCACTTGATTCAGTCATAAAAAAAAGTCTCATGTGTGCTAATTAATAGTATAAGATAAGCTTATAACGGCTATAAATACATCCCCTAATTTAATGACAGAGAAAACCGTAAAACCTCACACTAATCCATGCAACCTGATCCGAATTCGATCCCTCCCTCCTCCCCGAGGGAATATCACACACAACGATACTAAACCCAACCAGATATGTGTAGCGAGTTTTGCTACCATATGCCGCCACCATATTCCATCAGTCTCTCTAAACGATTCACCGGCCAACTGATTCATCACATCTATAAGATGGAACGATCAAAACGGTTCTATTTGGAAAACCGCGATGGGGCTCCGAACAACATGCTTTCCATCCAACCAAGATAAATGCCCGAAAACAGCACCTGAGTCATCCAAAACCAGATTCCGGCTGTCGGCCGACACAGTCACGGCGAAGCTCAGCTTCCTCACCGACTCCGAGAACACTAGCTTCGATGGTTTCACCGTCACTGATACCCCTTTCGGAGTTTCGAGTTTTGCTCTGTAAACCGAGTCTACCGGACCTACATTTGTCACTGTTCGGATTACCGTCTTGCTTGAAATCCCCGACCCGGGACTTACAAAAATTGCAGAGATGGACGGGTAATTGAGATTCTCCGGTAATGGTTTCTTTACCGGGCAAGTCACTGGTGTTCGAGTGATCACTTGGATCGTCTTTGGCCCGTATCCAATCGAACACAAGAAGCTCACGTAGTCGTTGTTTGTAATATCATAGACAAGTCCAGGATCCATTGCAAGATCAAGATTGAGAAAACCAGAGCCATAATCAAACGGCGTAGATGGTTTCCCAGTAGATTCATCGGTCATTGTTTGTAACTGGTTGTCGGTGATGCTTGCACTAGTCATTATAGCTGAACGAATCGCAGCGGGACTCCAATCTGGGTGCGCCGATTTGAGCAGCGCTGCGGCGCCACTGACATGCGGGCACGCCATCGATGTGCCAGAGAGAATGTTGAATTCTGTTTTCCGGTAGTCCGAATCTAATCCAGTTGGACCAATTGCGTCGGTCCAGGCGGCTAGAATGTTAACACCCGGTGCGATCACGTCTGGCTTGAGAATTTCTGGGGTCAGACCGTTCGGACCTCGAGCAGAGAAGGAAGCCACAATTGGCGCCGGCTTGATGCCAAGTACAGTGCCATGGAAAGCAATCGTGGCCGTTGGAGCTGCGGATGATGAGATGTAAGACTTCACAGCGTCACCCTCGTCGGAACCGACCGCACAAGCAGGGAGGAGGTGAGCATCGCCAACAAGGCCCTCACCATTGGAGATTCCATTGGCGAGGATCATTCCTACACCGCCTGCTTTCTTCACTACCAAACCCTTTGCAACTCGCGGACTACTTCCGCGATCACAAATCACGATCTTCCCCTTAATGAGCTGTGGATCGAGCGAATTCTCCATACATAGTGAAGCAGAGAGCACTCCTGATTTACCAGGATAAACAAGTGGGAACATTTTTCCGTTCAGAAGTTGTCCAGAATAGAGGGATACACCAGCGAGCTTTCGCCCATTGCCGAGAATTACATCAGCAGGGAAATTTCGATCGATTGTCCCAGCACCGACCGTCGTAAGCCAAGGCGCAAGGTTCGTCACCGACATTCCGGTCGGGCCGTCGTTTCCGGCCGACGATGAAACAAAAACCCCTTTTGAAACAGCTCCATAAGCTCCGATCGCAATCGGGTCGAGATAATACGGTGAAGAAACTCCATCTCCGCCACCAATCGAGATCGAGATCACATCGACACCATCGGCGACAGCATGATCAAAGGCAGAAAGAATATCGGAATCAAAGCAGCCTGAATTCTTCCAGCAGACCTTGTAAACTGCTAATCTCGCCTTCGGAGCGACACCTTTAGCAATCCCGGCAGCGTACCCCTCCATGCTCGCTTGGAAAGTGTATCGACCCGCAGCTGTCGAAGCCGTGTGAGTTCCATGGCCGTCCGCGTCTCTCGGCGATCGAAACTCAACAGTTTCATTAATCCCGCCGATTCCACTAAGTCCCGCCAATTTTGCTGCTGCTTCATGACCATTACCAAAAAACCTAGCTCCGATTAGTTTCCGATTACAGTTACCTGAGCTGAACCTAACTCCAGACTCACAGACACCTTTCCACCGAGTCGGAACCGGACCGAGGTTCAGATCGGAGAAGCTCCGGCGCTCCGGCCAGATTCCGGTGTCTAGAACACCGATTATTACGTCGGAGCCGTAGTCCGATTCCGACCAGAGACCTCGTTGGTTTCTGAGGCCAAGGAATTGTGGAGACCGTGTGGTGTGGAGCTGTCGACGACGATCTTCGAACACGGCAAGCACTGAAGGGTGTTGGAGGATCGAAGCTGCTTCACTATCAGTTAGAGTTGCAGAGAAGCCATGAAACACTGTGTCATAAACGTGAAGGATTCGAACTGGATCGGCGAAGGAGGAGGTGTACCAGTGGTAGTGAGAGGGGAAGATCGAAGGTTTCAAATGCGCGTCGATTCGAAAGATGAAGGTTTTGATTGTTTGATCAGTTGAGATCGTTAGGGTTTGCAGTGGAAGACTGAAGAAGGAAAAGAAGAAGAGAAGGACAAGAGGTCCGAACAGATATGCAGAAGCCATGAGAGTAGGGTTTGATGAACTTCGAAAAGAGCTCAGTAGCAGAGATGGTGAATACTAAGTGTTTTTAAGTGTTCTTATAGTTTCATTGAGGTTGAGGAAAAAGATGTAACAAGGTATACCTCACGCTTTTTGACGTGAGGAAGCACGGTTTTTTTACTCACCGCTGCCATCTGGGCCCACTTACCGCATGGATGTTAAACCAATTCCTTGATGAATATACACACCAAAAATCACCTTGATTGGTAATTTTTAACCATTAGATTTTTAGTAATTCTTAAGGCGTCATTATAGCCGTTCGATTCAACCATTTATTCTGATTAATAAAACGAATGGCTAAAAATCATCACACAACCTGACTTTTTCTGTAAATGTCTACTAAGCTGTGGGCTAAACATCCATGCGGTCGGTTGGCCCACATGGCAGAAGTGATTAACAAAAATCGTACTTCGTCGCGCCAAAAAGCGTGAGGTATACCTTGTTACATCACACCCGGAGGTTTGTTCGAAAAAAAGTTCATAAACCCCAACAGGTAGTTATATCTTCGCTGACAGAGGAGAGATGAGGTTTCTACACTTATGGCTTTTTTATGATAAAGTTTGCTCCATGTGTCAATGTTTTCTTTCCCAAAATACACTCTTTCAAACCCACTACCCAAGGTCGTTTACCGGGAAAAAATTCCTTGGCCCAAGGAAGTGCCCCTCCCTAAATGTCTGACAAGTACCCCTCGTTAACCACTAATCAAGGGCTTAACGCGGGTTGGAATAAGGTGGATTTGAATACCCAAATTAGTGACTTATCCAACAGCCCAATCATTCCATGAAAGATGCTCAAATCCTTTAACAAGAAATCACCAATCAGAAACGTACACACATAGATTCAACTAAGGTTTAAATGGGGCTGTTATAACGGTGTAACAGAGGGGGGGAGTTACTGTTTTTCCGTTATAACGGCCATTATAACGAATCGTACGCTCAGTGCAAAAGCAGAAAATATAACAGAAACTAACGGTCATTATTTTTTGAGCGTTTTAAGTTTTAACAGTATATAATGTAACAGGGGAGGTCCGAATCCGTTATAACGGATTTTTTTAAAAGGATGGATAGAACATAAAAAAAATATTTGCCGAAGGAAACACCTATTTGGTTATCTCCAATGTGGGCATTTGATTAGGAGGTATGGACGGAGCCATGACTGTTCGGAAGCACTTTTGGTGTGGCATTATGAAAGTTAAAGTTTTCTCGTAGCCCTCCACCAAAGTAGCATGTTTATTACACAGCTATAAAAGGAGGCAAAGGTTTAAAACAAAAACAAAAAAAAAGAAAGCACATTGGAAGAAGAAGATATGTCGAACCATAGGCCCCCGGGGGCCACATCTTAGCTGCCATGCTTAAAGAAATCTTCTACAGTGTACGTTTCTTCTGTTCTCTGCCTGTGGAGAAAACCTTTTCACAAAATAATGTCTGTGTTGGATGCACATTTTGGACGCACGGTACAAAACAAACAAACGAAAAATGAAAATATACAGATTTGTGACCTTTTTCTGTGTCTCCTTTACTTTTTTATTTTTATTTTATTTTTTTAATTTGAAGAGCTTGGAGTAGATATTATTTTGTCTTTACAAAGGATTGATGAGTCAGCCCTAGTTATATGGGAGCTTTTGTAAAAGAAAAATAATGGTAGTGTGGGACTGTTGAGGGAGACACTAGAGAGTATAACCTTGCTGACCACCCACAATATGAGCCACGTGGCATATTCATAGAGGACGCTGAGGGCTGACCGTATGGATGTTTGGCCAATCCTTAGGTGGACTTACAGACCAAAAATCAGCCTGATTAGTGATTTCAAACCTTTGGATCTTCTACCCCAAATAATAGTCAATAATGTTCAAATTTCATGAAAACGACTCCAATCTATGTCCGGTGCAGCCCAACATCCAGGTCAGAAATCTCTAAAAAAATGCCACGTGTCTCATGTGGGTGGTAAGTAACTTTGCTGACTGTCGGCGGTCAGCAAGGTTCTACTCGAGATGATAAAGATGAGTTCCGGTGGTGGGGTAGGAATGGCGTACTTGTTCCCTGAAGGGGTTGTTGCAAATTTGCAATTAATAATGTCTTGATCCTGAAACGGTGCGCGTCGCTTTCCTTTTTTGCTTTTCTTTGCTGTGGGTCTTGCTGAATAGGATCTGGGGTTTACTGTACTATAATAATGAAACCATTTTCCCTGTAAGGCGATTAAATCTTGATCATCCATTTAGTGGGCCACCTGTTGTACTAATAAGTTTTCTAAGATATGTTTTGATTAGATTATGCACGCAACCCATCTACCCTACATTTCAAAGGAACAGTTTACAGTTACTTTATTAAAAAAAAAGGTAGTTGCGATTAAAGTAGGCAATGGGAATGGATGGTCAGAAACTCCGGATATGTAAGAAATTTCTGAGCTATATGTATCCAGGAAGTGGCCCATCGGGTTGAACGGTTCAGATGAATTTTGTGTCCTACGTGTATGATAAAGGACAGAGCCATCACATTGGCCCACAAAATTCACGGTTCAGATTTATGAACTAATGCACCACGTACGTACGGCAGCGGACTACGGGTATTTATAACTTGCCTATAAAAGACTAAAAATAAATAAAAAAACATAGGGAAATGGTTGGGAGTAGAGGGGTGTTTGGGAGTAAATCTTACCTGACCAACACCAACAATATACCAACAATATAAGCCTCGTGGCAATTTCTTAGCGGACACTAACCGTATAGATGTTTGTCCAATCCCTAGATGGACCTATAAACCCAAAATCAACCTTTTCAGTGATTTCTAAGCCTTGAAGTCATTTTCATGGGTTGATTTTAACAGTAGGAATTTGAGCATTATTTACCATTATTTGGGCAGGAAGATCCAAAGGTTTGAAATCACTAATCAGGCTTATTTTTGGTTTGTAGGTCCATGTAGGGATTAGCCAAACATCCATACGATCAGCTACCACGTGGCTCGTATTGTGGGTGGTGAGGGCTCGTATTGTGGGTGGTGAGGGCTTCCCTGACCGTCGATGGTCAGGCAAGTTTTACTGGGGTGTTTGGTTACAGCTAACGGTCCGTACAAATATACTTACCATTCAAAATACGCGCTTGAGGGGGTGTGAGTAGTCTCATTGCTAAATCTAGTGATACATTTATTATTTCTGAGAATGAGGACTTCTGTGTCTATTTTAGAAAAAAAAGAAAAGAAAGGAGAATTAAGACATGCCATATTTGGATGCAAGGACACGCTTTTCTTGTCAAGGAATAAGACCATAAACACCCCCAGTTTTTGTCTCTCTCACGTGGGAAAAAATGGATGAGGAGAGACACTCTATAATAATTACTTTTGAGGGCGTGTTTGTTTACTTGGACGACTTTGGCAACTTTGACGTGAAAATTGCTGAAAAAAAAATAAAATAAAATAAAAGTAATAGAAATTTAACTCTCACCTCCCTCCGAGGATGTTGCTCTATCGCTAGTGTACATGTACTGCATCATAACTTGTGTACACATTCCATTAGACCATGAGACACTGACATTTGGCTTGAGGAGCCCCACCTAACATGTGGGATCTTACTTGGCATATAGGGCCCACTTGGTATGTGAGAACTACATACTTTGGATTACATGATACATGTGGGCCCCACAAGTTTGTGTAAGAGTAACGATACCGTTTTTCCTTGGTTGGTGAGAAAAATAATACCCAAGTTTGTCAAAATGTGTGTACAAAGTTTGAAATTGGATATTTGGTAGAAGAGCCTGAGTTTGATGGCTCCCTAAAATAACCATCGGTCCGTTCTCTTTAATCCAATATACCTAGAACATGAGTTGATTAGGTATTTAAAATTAATTATACTTAAACAATTTTACTGGTCTTTGGTAGGGGAGAAAATTGCATGCCTTAGTTGTTTGATAAATGATTATCACAACCGATTCAAATCGAATATATCTCCGTGGTATATTTTCTTTTCGTCGTTTGCTTTAATCAATATAGATAGCGGAATACAAACAAACAATCACACAAGACGAGATTTTTACGTGGAAACCTTTGCCAAGAAAAAATCACAGGACCACGTCCAGACGAAAAGTATTACTAACTAAAAAGTTAAACGAAACAAAATAGAGAAGGTATAGAAGGGTTGTATTTATAGCATTCGTGACCCTTAGTCTTGTAGAACGTGGGAGAGTGGAACCTAGAATTTCGGATCTGAGAAAGACTCAATCCGTGCTAAGTCCAATCAATTGTACTCTGAGTCCAATCGATTGGGTTTAGGGTCCAATCGATTGGCCTCAAATAAGTTTCTATCCCGAAGGTTCCAATCGATTTTACAAAGGTCTCCAATCGATTGAGCTCTGATAATGTTCTGTCTCGTAGACTCCAATCGATTTTACAAAGGTCTCCAATCGATTGGAATCTGATCATGTTCTGTTTCGCAGACTCCAATCAATTTTACAAATGTGTTCAATCGATTGGGCTTTGATCATGTTCTGTCTCGCATACTTCAATCGATTTTACAGATGTGTCCAATCGATTAAGCTTTGATCATGTTTTTCCTCGTAGCCTCCAATCGATTTTACAGAGTCCTCTAATCGATTGGTCTATGTATAGCCCAATCGATCGGACTCTCCCAAAAGTCAATATCTTTGACTAAGACTCGGGTCTGTCAAATGACTAGGTTTGACCATTATGTTTTATTCATTTTAAACTAAGTCACTTACTTTCCTAAGCGAGCGTACACAATCTATATAACCGACAAATGGGCAGTTACTCAGATGACTCCCGTTGTCAACCGTCTGATTCTTGCTGTCTCTGTCTTTTAGTCTTTACGTAGTCGGCAAAGTATGCGTACCACGACATCTTAACACTACACTGGTGCTCGTAGAAAATGTTACAAGAATGTTTTTATGTCAAACAGAATCTTTGCCAAATTGAATATGAAAATATTCTTTACACTCCCTAACCCTAAAAATGTCACTTATCACTCTTCCAAGCCCACAGATCCATACATCTTTGGCTCACCTCTTTCTAGACCTACACATCAAAAATCAGCTTAATTGATGATTTCTAACCGTTGGATATAAGAATTTTAATGGGGTGATTTCTAGCCGAATTTTGAACTTTTTTGGGTGCTAAAATCTAACTACTAGAGATAATAATCAAGCTTATCTTCAGTGTATGGGTTACGCAAGAGGTGGGCTAAACATCCATAAGCTCCAGAGAATGCCGCCCGTGCCATTTTGGGAGGGGGAGGACTTCAAATTTTGAAAGACATCTGCACGGCTCAAACCTTGGTCTGAAACACTCCTGGGGTCACAGATATAAGATAGGGTCGTGATGTAACAAGGTATACCTGAGATCTTTTCATTTGCGGAAGCAGCATTTTTGTTAGTCAATATTGCCATCTGGACCTACTGACCGCATGGATGTTTAGCCCACCCCTTAGTAGACATTCATACAAAAAATTAGCTTGTTTATTGATTTTTAGCCGTTGGTTTTAGTACTCAAAAAATGGTTGCATTCAACAGTTATAAAAACGCCTTAAAAGTGCTAAAAAGTATTAAAATCTAATGGTTATAGATTACCAATCAAGGTGATTTTTTATCTGATTATCCACCAAGGGGTGGGATAAACATCCATGCGGTCAGTGGGCCCAGATGGCAGCGGTGACTACCAAAAATGCCGCTTCCGCAAATAAAACAGTTGTAGGCATACCTTGTTACATCTTTTTCCTATTAAGATAAGAGCCTCCCCTTAGTGTACCTGACAACTGATGAAATCGCAGGCTTAAGATTCGCAGTGGAAGAGCTTTTTAGGATGCTGAGTTAGCTCTGGCTTGTCAGACCCAACCCAGTACAGGATCATTAAGCCTGCTTCGCTGCAGGGGGCTACAGACTTCTACTCCTGCTCTACCTGCTCTTTTGTACATTTTCATTGGCGTGAGGAAGCGCGATTTTTGTTATTCACTGCTGTCATCTGGGCCCATTGACCGCGCATGGATGTTTACCCCACCCCTTGGTACACATTAATACAAAAAATTAGCTTTTTGATGGGTTTTAGCCGTTGGTTTTCTAGAATCACCTTAAAAAGTACTAAAATCTAATGACTAGAGAATATCAATCACCGTGATTTTTGGTGTATATGCACCAAGGGTTGGTCTAAAGACTCTAAACATCCATGTAGTCAGTAGGCCCATACTGCAGCGGTGAGTAACAAAAATCACGCTTCCTCATGCCAAAAAAGCATCAGGTACACCTTCCTCTCGCTTAACTCTTTTCTACCGAGATGGTCAGAAGTCTCGGTAGAAAAGAGTTAAGCAAGCGCAACCATCTGCTCAAAGACATTGTTCAAAAACTTCATAATATTTCCTCTGACCATTAAGAATGCAGTATCTCGGTCCATAAGTGTAAGCAACCATCCGATCAAGACATTCTTCAAAAAAAAATCTAATATTTCTCCTGACCATTAAGAATGCACTACCTCGGTAGATAAGAGTTGAGCGAGAGCTTGAAAAATCACTGCCGAGCACAATATAATTACCACCTACCCCTCCCTTATCTTCCCCCCCACCACCCGACTAATGATCATGCCACCTACCATTCTTGAAAACATCTTGAACCTCAGGTTGCAAGCAGGTCCAGACAATCTAATCAATTGTTCCCCGCCTACCAGATTTCCCAGCCCAACAATCAACACCAAGGAAATGGTAGGAAGAACCCAACAAAATGACATTTCCATGAAATAATTGATCTGATTGTTTGGATGTGGCTACGCCCTTCTACCTCGCTCAATTGGATGGCATGGGCAATTCAATTGATAGACCCCTCTCAATCAAACAGTTGGAAAACCTATCAAAGCACACACACAAATCAATGGCTGGATGGCATGCCACATACCACTCTTGAAAACATCTTGAACCTCAGGTTGCAAGCAGGTCCAAACAATCTAATCAATTGTGCCCCGCCTAACAGATTTCCTAGCCCAACAATCAACACCAAGGAAATGGTCGGAAGAACCCGACAAAATGACATTTTCATGAAATAATTGATCTGATTGTTTGGATATGGCTACGCCCTTCTACCTCTCTCAATTGGATGGCAAGGCAAACCAATTGATAGACCCCTCTCAATCAACAGTTGGAAAACCTATCAAAGCACACACACACAAATCAATGGCTGGATGGCGCACATACATACATATCATTGAATAGCTATATAGGTGTGTTAGTATATGTATGGTTCAGTCATGCCAGGATCAATAGGAGCGGTGTTGAGAGGTTGGCCCAAGATTGACCTTTCACCAAGAGGCAAGATCATATGGAGAATGATCCCATTTGCAATCATCTGGGGAATTTGGTGGGAAAGGAATAGGAGGTTCTTCAAAGGGGAAGAAAGCTCCCTCCGCGACATCATCATTAGCATAAAGGTTTCTCTCCATAGCTGGGGAAGCATGTTCACTGAGTTGAGAGGCACTTTCTTTAGTGACATGGTGTTTAGGTTAGAATCTCTATTAATGATGTAGGGGAACCGATTAGTTTTTGTGCTCTTTTGTTTCTGTTTTGGCCCCACAGGGGTTGTTCTTTCTGTTCTCTTGAGATCTACTCGATCTCCTTTTAATACAATCTTGACTTTTCAAAAAAAAAAAGTATATGTATCGTTCAGAACCAACAGGCAAAGCTGTAAAGATACTATTTAGTAAATTTGCTAGCAGATGTGCACTGGGTGGAGAAATTCCTTTTACCTATAACCGTGTAATTTCCTTCCAAAAGCAGAAAAAGGAAGCACAGTAACACGGACTGCTTAAAAGTTGTACATTACAAGAGAGAGAGTTTTGGAATGCAACTGGTCTACTATGCTATGTAACAGGAAACTTGCCTACCAAAAAAATTGTAACATGAAAACTCAGCACAACTTGCTGACAGCAATGGGTGGCACTTAATAACTCTTCCTAGAACATAATATTGTGAGGAATATTTAGAAAAAAAATGACTTGCAAAATAAATTAGCATGAGATGGAGGAGCTTGCCATTGTAGATGAACAGATTGAGCTAGGGACTTGACTGTGGACGAATCTGAAGACTGCTCCAGCAAATGCAAATTCCTGACTGATTTGTTAATTCTATCTGCGTTTATACCTGCAAGGAAAGCTTATACAACCAATTAGGGATTCTGCTTTTACTGAATTACACTGGATAGCAAAATTAACTAATCACAGAATACAACAGCGGGACCTTATCAAAAAAAAAAAAAATCGAGGGTGGGTTACTCGGAGAAATAAGCAAATTTTGTTCAATGTAGAAGTTTCCAATAAGAAGCTGGTATTTCAGTTTGCAAACAATCATGAATCGCCAATTTATACACAGTTAACTCTGATTAAACCACCCTCTAATGCATCAGGAAGCATACACAGCATATTGTTTTCAGGGGGTAAATCTGGATCTAACCTCAAACTACCATAACCATCCAATCTCTAGACTTTGTTCTAAGACATAATCTTTTTTTCATTCATCAATTGGAATGTGATAGATGTGATGGTTGAATGATACCAACCATCATGTCCATTTTTTAACATAAGAGATCTCCCAGGTGGGACCCATGAAACGGTGAGTCAAGACATCCTGCAGGTTTCTAGTTGTCCTAAGATTGTGTTTCCAGACAGTAACTACCATCTATATACTGTCAAGTCTGTCATAGATCTACCAAGTAGAAAAGGCATGATAGGTAGAGCTATATCACTAAATGTAAGTACCAATACAAGTAGCTCTGTAAACGACTCAACCGAGTTGGGTCTGGACTGTATAAATCTTGCAGAGACTTAACCAAGTAGGAGCTGACTTAGTCAAGTCTGTATCAGTTGCCTTGTTATCAAAGTTTGCCAAATTGCACAGCAAAACCTTAAGATTTATTTTCTTGATCACAACTCACACAACAGCACAGAGAATGGCTCCTGAATGCAGACAACTCAAAACTAGAAAAGTTATTATTTCCAATTCGATCCATACCGTGATTTGCTCTTGAAAGAATGTTTAGACTTTTTCTTTCCTGCTCCATGAATGCTTTTTTTCTGTTTCCTTTCATCCATATCACTCTGGAATAGTTCCCGCATCTCTTCTGGCCTTGATTGCGTTCTCTGGGAAGGGCGTTTCAATGTCTTGCCTGAGTTCTTCATTATCTTGCCAGCAGCTTGTGCCTTCATCATGGCCTTCACTGATTTTGCCTGACGATAAGCCACATCAACAAGTAATTTTCCCGCTTTGTCTTTCTTACCATTTCCTCCTCCCTGCAGTTAAAAATATCCTTGTATTTGTTATGATTGTGTCGATTATAAACTACAGTTAGATCTAAAATACTCAAGACTATGGATCATCCGTTCAATATGAATGCACGTGCAGCACACACACGTGTGTGCAGACATGGACCTGTTCTAACTCGTCTGTTTGACCATCATCCTCCAACATCTCTCGAGCTGCTTCAAGTCTTCTACGTTTCTTCCGTGGCAAATTTTTCTGTTCAACAGAAATCACAGGCAGTGCATTCAATATTAAATACTCGCACCAGATATTCCATTCAAACATAAATACAATAGTAGGAGAAGTAATAAATACCTCACGCTCCCGTTTTCTCTTTTCCTTCATTTTGAGATCTTCGGCTTGCTGGGCACTAATTACCTCCTTTGACGAACTTTTATCTTTCTCCATAGAAGCCTGTTAAACAAAATTTTGGAGAAAGCAACTCAATAAACAGTAAAATATCAGAATTCATTAGACTATAAAGCGAAATTTACCTCAATGTCAAAATATTTTACAACTTTTCACTCAACTTAGATGTAAGACACTTTTCTCAATGCACATCTAAGTTGAGTGAAAAGTTGTAAAATATTTTTGATGAAAATATATAGAACCTAATAAAACAGTATTTCCCTAATATTTTATTATTTTCAAAGTAAAAGTACTTCTTTTAGGTTCTACATTTTACATTAATTTGATTATATATCTGCTTCAAAAGAAACATTTTACTCACTAAAAACAAAAAATCATTATAAGCAAATTGACTCGTCCTTCAGCTGAGAAAACTTCTAAGTTCTAACTGAAGCGTGCATCAATTACAACTGAAACTCAGTACTAACAAAACAGAAAAGTCACAAGTAAACTTCTTTTTCGATTAATTATGAGGTTGTCTCAATGGTATTTTGTACCAGCTGCCAAATGGAACAAATGGGAAAGAGAATGGAAACCTAAAATGGTTTGCAAACAACCATGCCACGGACCATCTACCATGATATTTATTATTGTATTATTGGAAAATGAGAATTACACGACTGACGCCCAAATATATAGGTCACATCCAAGATAAATCACAATATACTCTATCAACATGAATCTTAGATGTAACTCTAAAGCCTTCTCTGCCAGCGGTCGTATTCTTTGGAGGCTCATTCCTTTCGCAATCTGTTGGGAGGTATGGAAAGAGAGAAATCTTCGTATTTTCGAAGACAAAGTGGCAGAGGTGGAGAAGATCATCTTGAAGATCAAAGCTTCAGTGTATTATTGGGGTTAAGTCATTCCCAAACTCCAAAACTTCAGATTTGAAGATTATGTGTTCCGCTGGGATCTTTTGATTTCCTAAGTGTAGGTTCCCTCGTTGGGCTGGTCTTTTGGTTTTTGTGGGCTTGCGCAGCTCTGTTGGTTGTCTTTGCTGCCTTGTCTTAGCAGCTTTTGTACAGCTTTTGAGGGCCCTCACAGCCCCGCTTTAATATATATCTTTTACCAATCAAAAAAAAAAACATGAATCTTAGATGTGATGCTCCGGTTTAAGTAGCATCAAGATCTTTGTGTAGCAGGGGCATCCCTTAATATACTCATCGTTTAAAGTCTCAATTACGATTTATGTCTCAGTCAGTTGAAAAAAATGACGTGTTGACTGAGACAGTATGATACAAACCGATACACACCGAATGTATCATTCTGGTCACTCCCAAGATCGAGATGTCCGGGCCCAGACATTCCAAGATGGAATGATATGTTGAACCATGGATATACTTGAACAATATACCTGCAAATCCAATACATTTTTATTTGAAAACCCATGTATTTTAGAATCAATTCACTCAGATGCACAACTTCTGCTGCAATAAGCTGCATTTTGTTGCATTACAAGCTGAGGTAGATAAAAGAAGACCATCGCAATCATCATTACAAATTGCATCACTTCTTTATTTTGCTGCCTAGAGATGTAGGAAGAATTCGACTAAACAATGTAATGTTCTCACATCGATATCCATGATAGATAATATATCAAATGCACCAAAGATTATATGTTATAACAATCCCAGCTGGATATCAAACAGAATCTTGCATCTCACATTATGAAAAAACCAAGCACCCATGCAATCTAATCATGAAGGCAACCAACAAGAACAAAGTTGGTTTCCAGAAGTTCTAATGGTGCAAGAATCCAAAGCACAGAAAACTCTGGAAGAGATAGAAGTCCTGAAATTAAATCAAAATGACACCTTTTTGTTCGTTCCATAAAAATCACAAACCCAATTGTTTCTTCTTTCAGAACAGAAAAATAATAAGAAAAAGTGTGAGCGCAGCATAGTTTCTCTCTGGAACATATTAAGTCACACCTAGTAACGGATGTTCAAATATCACATCTTAGAGGCAAGATCGAAAGGGGAGGAGAATAGTACAAATCTCCAAGAGTTGCATGAACCCATCCCATAACAAGTATGGCCTAAAATAGTACTTCAGGTATGTATGGAAATGCATGAGATGATTCAGGAAACTATCATATTCTGAACCAAAAGACTTCATGAATATGCTCTAAATTAAAACATTAGAAACTTCTTGTGCCCATCATGGAGACAAATATAGTGAATATATACATATATTTGGACATTAACAACCACTAAGTAACAGAAATTACCTTTGTTTCCTTAGCTATAAGTTTTTTCTCCCTTTCTGTTGCAAACCAGGTTCGTTTAGGGCGTGAATAAATTTCATCCTTGTGTGCAATCATATTTTCTGCCTGCAAATGTCATGTGGAATCCAAAAGCTTGATATTAAAAACTAAAGCTTACGTGAATTGAAGTCCTACAGTATGGAGATTAACATGAAATGTTAATCCAAGACACTGGCTTGGATTACCAACATATGTTAACTACCAGATGACCTTTGACCATAAATTATGTGAATTACAAACTAAGATTTCCAAGACATGACTCCCAGCAGAAACACATGGATAGCAGAATAGAACTGTGTACCTTTGTCGCTTCCATTTCAGCTTTTCTCAGAGCTCTCTCTTCCCTACACAGAATTAATGGTTTAAATTAAGATGCATAGACTCAGGATCATTGGTCAAAACTTAATGCTTGAAATCCAGTAAGAACCTCTCTTCCTGAAGAAGAGCAGCAACTTGATCTTCCATTTCCTCAATTATCTGACACCACTTAGCTATTGATTGCTCTGCAACTATTCGACTCCTCAGCTTTGAACCAGCCCTTTTTGCCTATTATACAAAATCATACTTGCCTGATAAATCCATTTTGTAAACATTGAAAGCATTCAACAGTTTCTTGAGAAAGGCATTTCTGTTCACAATTTTAGTGTAGTAGATAAAATCAGACAAAAATACAGAGAGTTTATACTCCACACTTCGATTAAACTATTTCTGCAAATCAATAAATTCTGCATGCCTTTCATAGAACCAGATTTCATCCTTTTGATAAATATTTTAGAATTGTAAGGACCATAAGTGATTTAAACAAGTGCTGATTTTTATATAAAACCAGCCGTTGACCAAAAAATGGTCAAATAGCAGGAACAAATAATGATTAACTAAAATGCAAAACATCTTTCGATTTATGAAGTAATTTTGCAAAGTAATTATGGGATCTTTCTTTCCTTTTTTTTAATAAGTAATTATGAGATCCCTCTCTTGCTGTGCCTTTCTTTGTATAGTTCCTATTCATTAATACAATTACTTCTTGCTTATCTGAAGAAAAAAAAATTGAATTATGGGATCTTTCTCCCTATTCTAATATCATTTTGGCAAACCTTGACATATGAAACATTACTTAAGCAGATATCACTAACACAGTTTTTTGTCCTTTTTCAGTCAAAAAATTAAAGGAAAAAAAGATTTGGATTGACCTCTGCATAGTGACATACCGTCTTACTTGGGAAAAACTTCTTTTAGAATATTTTAAAATTTCAGATGTTGGGTCTACCAAACTACAGGAATAAGATTCTAGCACTAGACCAGATCGTTCATCGTACTTGAGGTTTCCCATAAACTTCTTCTAGTTTCAAAAGGTCAAATTTTCATGGGTAAACAGACTATACTGAAAATAAAAACAGACTAAACATAAAGGATTTGTTTAGAAGTAAAAAGACTGAAGAAGATATCATATCTGTGAAAGTATATTGCTTACAATGGATTTTAGGACAGACCGATCATTATCGCTGACAAATGTAACAGCATATCCTTCTCTTCCAGCTCTTGCTGTACGACCCACTCGATGAACATAGCTGCTTGAAAGAACAGAAATAGATGAACATCAATAGAACACTAAAAATAAAACACAAATTGCTTACAATTGAATTTTAAAAAACGCATTCTGAATCTCAACTCCTATCAAATCCTAAGATAGAGTTGACAGTGTTTTTTCTCGAGTGAAACTATATACCCTGTTTTCTTCTATATCTGTGACTTATTTTTTTAACAAAAAATCTTGACGACAGTGGAAAATCATTGGGAGCATTGCACCTACTCACATCTGAATTCCACACAGATGTATATATATAAATGTACAAAACAAGTCGAATCTTAAAAAACGCATTCTGAATCTCAACTCCTATCAAATCCTAAGATATAGTTGACAAGTGTTTTTTTCTGTGACTTCTTTTTTTAACAAAAACTCAGTAAAACAAATCAAAACGGCATGTCTGGACAATGTGATACAGGAATTTAAAAAGATTAATGGAATAACAGAGAAGAAATGCAAGGTAAGAAAAGTAAGACTAGGATGAAAAGACAATAAGGATAGAACTGATTATTATAACATCATCGTTGATCAATGAAAATTTTGTTTTTTTGTTTTTGTTTAAGAAGATGAAACTTTGAGTTGACAAGATGGTTTTTATACTTTGTTAAAAACTTGTTTAGTCATAGACTTGATGATAAGATAATTTGTCTTCTTGGTTGAGAATTTGTTATAGATTAATGATTATTATTATTTTTTAAATAGATATTTTGTTTGCATAAAGCTATGTAACAGACACATGTATTGGTGAAATATACTGATGTGAAGCATCAGACACATCCATATATTTTATGTTGAGAGACATTGTTTTACTACTTTAGTTAATGTTAAGTATACAACATAGGAAGAATGTATTTAGATAAGTTGATATAAATTAAAATTATATAAACAAAATACAAAATATCTGACTAAGGTTTTGTTTGTTTCCAAAAATGTGTGCTCTTCCGATAACTTCCACCTCGGATACAGGATTTTCCTAGAAAAGTTTTCTTCCAACATTGGGTATGACTTTTTCTCAAGGAATGCCTCCAACTCTCTTATAAGGCACGAGACCCTATTCAATAGGAAGTCTTTGGGCAAGGTTAGAACCTACAGCTCCCTCCATTCACTTCGCTCGTCACATATAGTCTAGTATATTACCTTACAATTATGAAAGACGAATGAAAATTACTTTCGTTAATACCAAAAGAATGAGGGCTCCCAACCTTCCATACCCATTTCATACATAGCTTGGGCGTACCAAAAAATTCCCTCTTCTAATTGTGCTTTCCGCTTTCATTCAGGGCACCCCATTTAGAAAGAAGGGTTGAAGGCTTTGGGCATGTAGCTTTCCCCGTCTACTCTTCGTCGGGTGGTGCTTGTATGGGGGGTGTGCCACCAGAAATTGGGCTTGAAGCTCTTGCCTTACCAACAATTGATACCAGTTGTTGGTCACGACTCCTACCAAAAAGCTCCAATGAAGATTCATATTTCACATGGAGAGGATTGAGTGTGTACCGACTTTCTTGGGATTGAGATGGCTTTCTTGTAGCTTGAGAAGTGGAGGAACTCCTTGTTATTCTGAGTCCAATCTATGTTTTGGTGTCAAACTCCCCCGAGATAAAGATGTGGTAGCTACTACTTCCTTCCATTTATACGTGTAGATGGCACTTTGCAAGGAAATGAGCTAGTTCGCCACATGGGCTTAGCTGTCTGACGTGGCATTCATGTATGTGTAGATTACAAGATACTAAGGATTGGACGCCGAGAAGGTACGCAAGGTAAGAGGTGTACCAGAAGCATCCTGCATTTCATCTAAAAGATGACGCAAGCATGCGAGGATGGTACATGCCTCAGAAACATGTCAACGACATTAGTTGGACGCCTAGAACATTACACAAGGATGCCATCCAAGGGGCCACCTCCTACCTATCACCATTTGAGAGCAACGGAGACGTTGACACATGCTATATTCCTATGATCCCTAGTACCCTAACCACCAACAGGAATACTGCAATGTGTCAATACGAGAGAATGTCAGAGGAAGGTTCTCCCGCCCCCTCTTACATCCTGCCTATAAATATACCCGGATCTAAGCACAAAAGCGAGCATTCACAAAGGCAGAGGACCCCTATCTCTCTCTCTCCTCTCTCTCCCTCCTCTGATATTCCCCTAAAACTCTTCGTCCCCCATAACTTAGCGCAACGACTCTTAAATAGTTGTATACTCAATTTAGGTAAGATCTAGAACTACCTCACCCTTCTTTTCACCATACCATCTCAACAAGCCTCATCCACTATCTACAATACGATATATCCACGTCCTTAGAAGAGACAATTTCAAGAATAGTCCACATTTTCAAAAATAACTTAATAATTGTAGCCACTAAATGATTGTGGGTCCCACCTACCTTACCGACATGTCTGGTTACGAAGTTCTTTGGGGGATAAGAATTATCCTCAAAATGGTTTTCAATGAACATCACCTTTTATCATGTAGGCTTACATACGAGGGTTTGGTATACATAATATGTCCGCCCCTTCCTCGTGTCACATGACGATCTTCCCAATCATAACTATAGTTCGCACATCTAGCTACAACCGATTCCCATATTTCTACTTTATGTAACTGGAAAGCATGGGAATAATGTTGGTTGTCCTTGGGCTGCCATCGATTGGGGCGAGCAACCTTATTTGAAAACCTTTACAGCCGTGCGACACATGTAAAGACATCCTGCCACCTACTTGGTATAAATTGTTCCACATCTCCTTACGAGATGGACGCCCATAATTAAAACTTCCCATTGGAGGTACCATAGAATTTAAACATGGGTAGGTTGATTAACCTTTAAAGAGATGCCCATAAAATCAAAGGGATCGTAGATAAATCTAACTCCTCGGGAGGGCTCCACGTCAGCAACGTTTACCTCCTTCCCCAAAAAGGCACAAAGAACCCCCGGCTACCTCTCTCCTCCACCCTTCCGAGATCACGGAGGGCGCCTGAAGCAACCACCCTATCTATAATATATGCCTCCCTTGTATCCTACGAAACTACCCCCAATGTTGGGATTTCCTTTGCCCAAATCACTACTTTACATACAAAACGATCCACTAAAATGTTTGCAGATGCATGAACAACCCCACTGGCTTTAACCAAGATCCTCACCCATTTTACGCATTCAGGGTTCTGGGTGGCAATGTCAACCTTGATGAAAACCCCGCATAAGTCCCAATTGGCTTGGAACACCGATCTTCACTAGAAGTGTAAGGATAAACAGAAGACCCGTATCCATCTCTTAACTCAGTAGCTCCAACAATTTGAGACCCTGCTCGTGGACCCCATACATCAAATAGTAGAAAAGCCTCCCCAAAATTCATCTTACCTTCGTCCAAGATTCTCTAAGCTTCGATCTTGGAAAGAAATTGAAAAAAGAAAAGACCATTGCATAGAGAGCCCACACGAACACCCATCGGGAGCTTCCATGTTCAACTCACCCAAACTTGGACATCTTTTCTATCCCCAGGATTCCTATCAAAAGTTCCCATCAAACGAGATCCCAAAAATAAAAATCCTCTTCCACCCCTTCATCCAAGGCCACATAAGTGCCAAAATGTCTACCCAAAACAGTGCAACGGTGCAGCCTCCTCACCAACCATGGCTTCAACTCTGCAACAAATTTAAAGCACGCTTTATAGCTTGCTTGGGCTAACTTTGACCCTCCATACTCATTGAAAAAATGGCTCCTACTCTTTGCCATATCAACATGGGCTCTTCTCTAAGGGAATGAAGTCTTCGAGCCCTAAAGGAGCACTAGGAATAAGACCTGCCAAAACCACCATAATCACTCCTCTTCTTGGAATATTTACTTCAGAAGACAAAACCATCACCTTCTATCTCTTGCCAGGACACACTACGATGACTGTAACCATGCAAGGCTCATAACCATGGCGAAGTCATGCCTACTCCCTCTATAATTCTAGTTTTGCAATTACTCCCTATATAGTATAATAAAAAAACTGCAAATAACATACACCAAGAGACCTCCCCTTGAGTATGAGCAAGTAATTCATCCAATAGAAAAAAATATAGACTTAGGGTCAACCTTTGGTATATGCCTAGGATAACTAGAAACTAATTTGCATCACCACTAGTTGTTCTCACACTTTCTTATACTTGTCCTTAACGATGTCAATATATACACGAGACTTTTTTTCCCAATACCAACCAAATCAAAATCTCTAGAGACCTTCCATATATATCTCCAAGTCAATATGGAGCACGCAAAGATTCTCCCTCTTTTCTCGAAGCTTCTCTATTAGCATCAAGGTTTAAAATCTTAAATCTCGGTCTCATTCAGCATCTCGATAAGCTGAACAAGACAGAAGGGATATAGAACGATATATTGAAAAAACAAAATATGTATTGTGATTTGGCTAGGGAAATCTAGTCGTCCTTCTACGAGTTTGGGATGAGTTGGGTGATGTCTGGCTCTCTCATGACTCTTATTCATAACTGGCAGACTCAAGCTTTTTTGTCTAGAGGATGTATCCTGTGGAGATTGCTCCCCTTTGCGATTATGTGGGGTCTTTAGAAGGAAAGGAATCAAAGGGCCTTCGAAGACAAGAGTGAAGCTTTGGCCTCATCCATCCTTAGCATTAAGGGGCTGTTCTTTTTATGGTCTAAGGTGTTCCCTGAATGTATGGGCTTATACTTCGAAGATTTTGTTTTCCGTTTGGATCTCCTTAGCTCTAGGGATGCTTGTTAGTTGGTTGCTCCCTTGAGTCTCTGTTTTTGTTTTAGCCCTTTTCGGCTTTTGTAGGTCATCTCGACCTCGCCATCCTTTTTGTTTGCATCTCTTTTGGCTTTGATAAAGTTTACACTTATCAAAAAATATGCACTATGATTTGTGAAATAATGCTACTTTTTTAAGACATAATCGATAGGCATGCTAGAAATATATGTTTTAAATTACTTAATATAATTTTTGGTAGATGATACATCTCGTGTATTGGCTTGATACATTACGGTAATGACACGTCGGAACAATACCTTCAACCATGCCTAGCACAAAACCAGACTAGTTCTCTAATATCTATGTTTTTTATAAATTTATTTTGTCAACAAGATCTTTCAATTCGTGAATAATCACGATTCAATTGGCTACAAATCTCTACTATAACAACCACAATCGCTACATTTTAGAGAAAATGGAAGCAAATGAAAAGAGCAAGTTAAGAAACCATGAGCCAAATAAAAGCAAAACGAGGAAAACCACATTGTGATATGCTAATCCATCATCATCATCTTTTCCGAACAACATGGGGTCGGCTGCATGAATCCTATTCCTCCATTCACTCGTCTAAAGCCAGCGCTTCCGTTAAGGTAAGTTTCTTAAAATCTCCTCTCAAAACCTCACACCACATCCATGAGAGCATAATGGGTAATCTAATTCAGTCGTGCAATGCCCTATAACTACTGTAAGAAATTTGGTGGCTCCATAGAAGCTGGGAGGAGGTGGTACAGCCTTCATGTACTAGGAAAACAACAAAGTAATCCACAGAAATCCAGTAGCCAGCATCAAAAGGAGAAAATAAAACTTCATACTCACCTGGTGAGGTCACGAGGGCACGCAAAGTTTATAACTGTTTGAACACCAATTATGTCGAGTCCCTACAAGAAACCACAAACAAATGTTAGGTGTTACAAAAACAGGATGGCTTAGTATTATCTATTTCGTAATGCTGATCTTCTTAGTATGTCTAAGGAACGGAAAGGCACTTAAGATTTTGAAAACCAAAGGGACTCCTAATCACGAGCACTTGTCCAGAAAGAAAACCCCATGGGCAATTGGTGTCAAAAAAGACCTGGTTAGCAACAATCCATCTAACCAGCTAGTTAAACATGCACACATGGGCAGATGCATACCACATGTACAAACAAGTGTGCATGAGTACAGTGCACTAAATATGGAGGAAAAAAAAGCTTCATTTTTTTTTTTTGATAAGCTTGATTAAAGTAGCATAAAGTATTTCTACTCACACGAGCAGCAACATCGGTTGCAATAAGAAATTCCACTTGCTGCTTCCTGAAAAGTTCCAAAGCCTACACAAATAAGCAACAAAATTAGTCATGGTAACAGACTTGCAGTTTACACCATAATAGCCAAAACTAGTACATTTATTGTTAGTGATGTAATAAGAGATGGAGAACATTTCTACACAATTCACTTATAATTGATGCCTAGGCATCAAAGTGAAAAAGCAGTCTAATGCCACATCTGATCTTCAGGGTGATTGTACTATAGCAAAAACTAGTACATTCTGTGTAGAAGTCAGAATCAAGATATTTAGTTTATTTAATATCAGATGAAGAATATTTCAATACAATTAGCATATAATTGATGCATATGCCATATCTGATCTTCAGGGTGCGCTCGTTAAGGAACTTCAGATGATATCTTAAGGCAATGCTTGTGGATCTTAGGTCTGAGAAGGAAAATTAATGACTGGGAGATGGTGAAATTTGCGACATTTCCTGTGCAAGTTGGAAAGGAGCAAGTGGTTGAAAATGAATTAGATAAGAGGATTTGGAAGTGGGAGCCTAAAGGTGTGTTTTCAGTTAAGTCTTTCTATCCTTCGATTGTTTATTCAAACATAAGCTCTTTCCCAGCTTTGCTCGCGTGGACATCTTTCATTTTATCCAAGGAGGCTTTATTTGCTTGAACCATGGCCTATGATAAAATCTTGATGGATCATTTGATTAGTAAGAAAAAGGTTAATGCGATATTTGTTTCATATGTAGGTTGAGTGGAGAGTCGGTGTATCATTTACTTCTACATTGCCAGTTTGCTGACGCGATGTGGTGCTAATTTTTCCAGTTATTGGGCATCTCTTGGATCTACTCACGTAATGTTTTGGAGCTTTTTCAAGGGTGGCCAGTCGGAGGCATCTCCCATTTAGGAATACATCCTTTGAAGAATACTTCCTTTAGTTATTTGTCAGGCTGCGAAGAGAGAAACAGCCATATTTTTTAGGATAAGGCAGAGGATCTTCATTCTTTTTTTTAGTTCTTTTAAAGATTCTTCTTCTAGTCTTCCGTCCTCAAGAAGCGTCAGGGGTTGTATTTTGAAGAATTTGTATTTAGATGGTATGAGTCTGTGTTGGAGTCGTGATAATCTAATCTGGGAATGTTTTGTAGACTCCCGTTTGTGAGGGTCTTCCTCACCTTTTTTCTTCCTCTATCCTTGTACATTGGAGTTTTCCCATAATATATACACGTTTACTTGTCAAAAGAAAATGATGTCAGTCCTACAAGTCAGGTAAATAAAATAAGAATTTCCCACGAGCAATATTTAAAGTCTAAACAAAGCGATCAACTCATTACACAAGAAGGGAATTGGAAATCCCAACAAACACATCCACTACATTAATCATATAATTAAACACCCGTTTTGACAAATGGGATTCGCAAAAAAAAAATAAATACAGCATACAAAAATCTAATGCACATCATAAAGCAACTCACGTCGAGACGCTGAACTTGGGTAAGATTGCCATGAAGCTCAGCTGCTTTAAAGCCAGCTAATCCAAATAATATTTTCAACCTATGTGCAGCCTGTTTCGTTCCACTGCCACCAGAAACATTAAATCAATATGCTGTAGCCTCGGAGTCTCAACAGAAAAACAAAAGTAATACAAACTGCTTATTGAGGACCCTTTTATGTTTCGAATTTGATAACAAATTTATGATTGAATGGTTAAAAAAAAGTAATAACAATGACAACACACAAATTCCTTCAAACCAGACTAAAGCCATAAGCTACATATTATGTTTTATTCAATTCTTTTTTTATATATAAGTATGTTTTATTCAATTCTATTCCAGCCATGACATCCATTTCTATTCATTCCTCAACTATGTTAGTGTATTTGATACACTTACAGATCTAAGTATATCTACCAAAATTCAATTCCCTAATTTAAAAAATAATATGATGCACTGATAAAAGACATGACAATCACTTTGATTGTGATTTTTAAGAACCTGAATATGATGACTTTGGATGTGAATGTCTTAGAGCACAATGCAAGAAGAACTGCCTCCTGATTTACTTCACGCATACGGCGTATCCTAACTACCCTGCACAAGAGCGATTATAGTTGCACATAAGTTAGACTAAGTCTCGTTGACAGTAAAGTACAGTAATTGTTATGAACAAATGATCAATACCCTTAAAGACTATAGACAGTACCATATTAGTTCAAACATAGTGGCAAAATATATCCTAAACACACAAAAACTATCATGAAGTAATAAGACTAACACACATGACACCAATAACCCAGTAAATAAAAAAGATTAAAAGGGGATTACTCCTCAGTCAGTGTTGCAGGTCGTTTTGTCGATGGATCAGCCGAAAGGCGCAAGGGTCTTGCTAGAGAAAGTTTGATGAGCTCATCAACTTCTTCAGTCATCGTAGCAGAAAATAGCATGGTCTGTCTCCGTTTGGGACAGAGGCGAACCTACAAAATAAAGTGTTTTGATTGAGAAAGGGAAAAGTTCAACATTTCAAGACAGCCAAACTGCAGTAGCATTTTCCATTCTCATGATTGAGACTCTAGCATCGAGCAGAAAGAAGCAATATAAAGTGTTTTGATTGAGAAAGGGAAAAGTTCAACATTTCAAGACAGCCAAACTGCAGCAGCATTTTCCATTCTCATGATTGAAATTCTAGCATCGAGCGGAAAGAAGCAATTGTTTTTACATGGACCTTTGCTGTTTTTCTTCCCATACTGGGACATATCTGAGCTTTTATCCATTCAGGCAGTACAATCTAATTATCTAAAATCATAGCAGATAATAATTTATGACCAACAAAAAATATACATACAAAAGTTCTAGAATAAGGTAGGTACAAACAAATAGAAGCTCCAGAAATAAGACCACGGTACTTACAAAGCCCATTTGTATATTCACAAATCAAAAAATATTTTCACAATGAGCAAATATGTGAGTCTACTAATTGCATTAGCAGACTCAAAGTAGGGGGCAGCTGGGTGGAAGAGGAGCAGCATATTATAAAAGTCCTCTCTCAATTTTACAAGAACTACTCATCAGAAGGGCTCACTAGACCCACTCTTGACATGGTGCATTTTGATTCTTTAGATAAGGTTTTGGCGGAGTGGCTTGAAACACCTTTTGTGGAGGCAGGTTTTGGGGCCATTAAGGCTCTAGATGGGGATAAGGCCCCAGGCTCGGATGGGTTTACATAGCATTTTATAAGGCGTGATGGAATACTATAAAGAAGACTTGATGAAGGTTTTCACCGAGTTTTCACGCAAGGGGCAAATGAGATAAAGGTTCTAACACTACTTTCATCACTCGTATCCCAAAGATCGAAGGGGCAGAAGAATTAAAAAACTTTTGCCCTATCAGCCTCATTGGTAGTGTTTATAAAATTGTGACCAAGGTTTTGGCTTCGAGATTGAAGGACTTACCAGGGTGCTTTTGTCAAAGGCAGTCAGATTCTCGATGGGGTATTGATAGCTAGTGAGTGCATCAATTCAAGAATTCAAGAAGGAAGAACGGGGGTCATGTGTAAGATTGATCTATAGAAGCCCTATTATCACATAGAATAGTGATTTTTAGATGGTGTCATGCGCGGGATGGGCTTCGGAGGTAGAAGTAAGATTTTAGAATGTATATCAACAGCTTCCTTTAGTATATACTTTCACACCCGTCCTGGCCCGCCTCAATCTCAGCTTGCCAAGTCCCGACCCGTTTTACACCCCTAAAAGGAAGAGCCATCTTTTTTTTCCGACCAGAGCCATCCTTTTTTTCCGACATGTGGCAATTGGTTAGAAAATCTGTAAAAGGACTTTTAGAAAAGGAAAGGAGGTTGGCCTCTGCTAGGTTTTCCTTCTCAGGAAGAAGAGAGAAAATATGAAAGAAAAGAAAAATAAATAAAGGAGAGGTCAGATTTTTTGGAGGGCTAGATTTTAGGAAAGAATCTCAGAGAAAATCTAAAAGGAAAGGATTTATTCTCGAATGGACCGAGATAGTGGAATGGGAGATATATATTATAGGGAGTGTGAAAGACAAATTTATATGTAATCATATCACCATAACCCCTGATTCTAGTGAATTTTGAGTCAATCAACGACTATCCATGGATGTTATCAAGAATGGCTCGATGATGAACCACATTATATCAGTGTTCTCGTCCCCTTTATATTTGTTATTTTTTGTTTTATAAGTAAAATTTTATAAATGGAATGGGAGATATATTATAGGGAGTGTGAAAGAGAAAAATTTATATGTAATCATATCACCATAAACCCTAATTCTAGTGAATTTTGAGCCAATCAACGACTATCCATGGATGTAATCATCAAGAATGGCTCGATGAAGAACCACATTATATCAGTGTTCTCGTCCTCTTTATATTTGTTATTTTTTGTTTTATAAGTAAAATTTTATTAAAGGAAGCCGCAAGCTAATACAGAGCAAAGCTAGTGAGGTCCAGGTGACCTGCACTTAGCGAAACTCCCAAAACACAAACAGAGCACAAAGACAATTCCCCCACATCAACCATCCCTGGAGCATAGAGCATCCCATCTAAACATAAAATCGTCAAAGAAGAGGCCTCTACACTCCGGAATGATTTTAGACCATAAGAAAACCATCCCCTTAATGTTGAGGATAATCGTTGCCAATTCTTCAGTTTTGCTATCAAAAACTCGCCAGTTCCTCTCCTTCTATAGCCCCCCAACCTATCGCAAAAGGAAGGAGTCTCCATAGGATATGCCCTCTAGAAGATAATCCCGGAAAGTGCCAGCAAAGCAACAAAAACATGAGAGAATCCGGCATCACCCAATCAAACCAACGTCCGACAAGAACACTAACCACACCTCCCTAGCCAGATTACAATGCATCAAAAGGTGGTTGATTGTCTCGTACAACGATGATTCACCATAACAAAGCCCCTAGATCTCAAGTGATCAACAGCCAAGATCTTGTCCAAGGAGGCTGCCCAAACAAAGAAAACCACTTTAGACGGGATTCTAGATTTCCAAACCAAAGAATTGGGGAAGCCTGAATTATCCGATCTGTGAAGCCTCTCGTAGAAAGATCGAACCGAGAAAAAACACCTTTATTCCAGATCCATACCCGTCTATCCTGAACCAGGGCGGGCAAGTAGATTTCTTGTAGCGGAACGAGTAGTCTAGAAAGGGGCTCAATCTCTCAAATTCCCAATCATTAAGATGTCTCTTGAAGCCAAAATCCTACCCCATAACCTCCCATCTACTTGTAATACAGTCCTAAATGGACCAGTTCTTCCTATCTAAGATGGAATAGAGCTCTAGAAAGTTACTACCCAAAGGCTTCTCACCGCACCATAAGTCCTCCAAGAATCGGATTCTATCCCCCACCACTGCGGCATACCGAATCCCTCTTTCAAAATCCCCGGAGAGCTTCACAATACCATTCCAAACACTACAGCCATACGGGCTCTGATCTCTCCCACTTGCCCACTCAAATATAGAGATCCCATACTTGCCTCCTACTACCATCCTCCACAAGCTATTGAGTTCTTCACCAAACCTCCAAAGCCACTTGCCCAGAAGAGCTTGATTCATAGCCCTGATCTGTTTAATCCCTAAGCCTCCTCTTTTTTTAGTCTTACACACCGTCTTCCATTTCACCAGGTGAATCTTACGATTGTCCATCCTGTCATGCCAAACGAAATCTCTCATGAGCTTCTCCAGTGACAATGTCACACTACTCGGAACCGTGAACATGGACATATAATAGATAGGCATGCTAGAAAGGGTGTTGTTAATCAAAACTAGTTTTACTTCCTTTTAACAGATATTTGGATTTCCACAATGAAAGCCTTTTCCTGAAGCACTCTTAATAGGCTCCCACAACGCCTTCGAACTATATTTCACCCCTAATTGGAGGCCTAAATAGGTAGCAGGCAACGTCTCAATACAGTAGTTTGGGGTATCGGCCAAACCTGAAATATTCTCCACCTCGCCCACCCCATACACCTTATTTTTGGCCAAATTCACTGACACCACCTCAAAGCAAGCAAGGAGGCCACTAAGGAATCTCATCTGAGGCTTCCCGAACACGTTCTTTTCATAGGAGAAACGAGTAACATTAAAGTCCCTACCTATACACCACAGATCTTCCCAAACGCCCGAAATGTCGTCCAATTCCTCCCAAACTGATCCCGACCATTACTACTCTAAGGCCCATAAACCCCAGTAAGAACCCAATAAAGTTGCTCTCCAACACATCTGCAACGTAAGGACACAGAGAAAGCCACAACCAACACATTTTCCACCTCAATACAATTTCGGTCCCAAATAATCACAATACCACATGCAACTACGTAGGGAGGTCCTCCCATCCATAATCCCTGAAGCTCCCTTATCAATCCCAAATCAACCTTCTCTAACTTAGTCTCATGTAGCCCTCCATCTTTGATTAATACTCTTCACCATTGACCTCCTAGCCAAGTTTCCCAATCCCCGAACATTCCATGATAGCATTTTTCGCTGCATTTAATATCCGCGTTTTTCCTCCTCCTATGGCTCCCGTAGACCATAAGATCTCTTGAATTAAACGTGCATGCTAATCTCTGGATTTCTATGGGAACTTTAGGAGGTCTCACAATAGGAGATTCGTTGCACTGATCCGCTTCCTCCTTCCCCACAGCGCCATCAGCTTGAATCTCTTGCAACTCCTTCTGTACCCCGCACATGGACTCATTTGACATTTCCTCAAGGACCCCAGCTTCCTCGACTCACATGATCTACACAACCGTCTTCGATAAGCTTTCGCGGCCCCTGAAAAATGGAATGATCATATCTTTGTCTTCCTACAATGGCCAGAAGCATCTCCCACACTTCTTCATGTCCTTCGACTGATAGGCCAAGGGAGATTACCAATTGCAGAATATGCCTCCTAAACCACGCCAAATGCTCATCATCACCCGGCATAACTATAGCAATGGGGCACAAGGCCCAAGAGAGGATCTCCCACTGGAGGGGGAAAGCCAGATTCCCTTCCCTCCTCATTCCTTCCCGATGCCTTGAACTATTAGAGATACTGAGGCCACATGTATCCTTAGGAAACCCTCGAGCAGTGCCTTCACCGCCCAATATAGCATGTGTAACTAAAGCCCCAGCTAACAACGGCTACAACGTCTCACATAACAACCCTTGTTGCTCACCCATACCCTGACTAACCCCTGGATTGGTCGTGATTTGACCCCTTTCTCCTCCACACGAACCAAATCCCTTGAGGCTAAGCCGTTCCTCAACCTTCTGCTTTGCACCATTAACCCCATCTACCTCTCTTCTGTTGAAACGCAAAGACCTCCACCTCCCAACACCATCGACGAATGAATTAAAACTTGAGTAGCTGGGCAGTAGAGGGCGAGAAGAAGGGAAACAAGGGGGCGAAGTAGAGGGTTAGCACGACGACCCCTCCTCAGCCTCTTTAAAAAAAGGTTGTGAAGATGTGGCGGTTTGGATAATCGGGTTTGACCCAACAATCTGACCCAGGTCAAATTCCACCTCAACCCGACCCAAAACCCATGTGGTTTATTCATCGAGTTAGATCCTCCCCGTAGCCTACTCCGTCTCTTCCTCCAAACCTGTATCCATTTCTAACCTGAGCCATGTCTCGTCGTACCACCCCGCTGAGACAAGGACCTCCCTTTCCACGTGTTGGCCAATTGTGGTGTCCTGCCCGATGAGCCATAGGTTCTAGAAAACTTTTTGAATTTTCAACTAGCCCTTTTAAGTCCACCATGCGGGCCTCCTCATGGACGCCCTTCTGCTCCACGTGTAAAATGCCTCCTACGTCAGCACCATTCCTCCCATCGAAAGGTGCCATGGCAATGGCCCCGTCAGACGTCGTTGTCTCAGCGATGAAACTAGCCTCCCCTGATTCCGCTACACCTCTAGCCCCCTCTCTATCGCCGTGTAGCCTACTAAGATCCTCACTATCCTCTACGTCTGTCACGCCCCCAGATATTTGGTCATATCGACCTTTCTCGTATCTTGAGGCGCGATCTGATCAAATATCGGATTTGGGGGCGTGACATCGTCTTTCCACACCGGATAACCTTGAGATGGAAGAGGAGCCACCCCGCTAGTCTCCTCCTCCAAGATCTCCAACCGAACAGTGACCGCCATTCCTCTATCTGAGACTAGCTTTCTAGGAATGTCTTCTTCCTTACCTTCCAACATCAGTCTGACTTCTCTGTAATCAAAGTCGGAGAGAGCCGAGTCATGTAGCCTATTTGATATTTTATGTGATTTATTTTAACATTCTTTCTCGGATCTAATTTATATAATTTTTTATACATATTCAATTATCCTCACCGATCAATGTGAGAGCGCAAATCTCGAGGCAGTCTGACAACAAGCAACCGACCAATTTTCCATGTGCTCACATAAACATAGCCTATAGAAAAACAACATAAGCAATATACAAAACCACTTTTATAGATTTGCTACCTATAGAAGAGATGATGGTTGAAATTTAGTACATCTGCATTTTAAACATGAATGGGATGTGGGAACCAACATAGCACAAAAACATCAAGATTAAAAAAGGAAATATAAAGGGAAAAAAATTAGAGATACATTTGCAATTTCGACTCAACTAGATGAGACAAACATAAAGGGTCAAAAGGTACCAGCTCACGAATTTCAGCATTAAATCCAAGTTCCAGAAGGCGATCTGCCTCGTCAAGGATTAGAACTGCAAGATCTTCCAACCCCACTGACTGAGAATTGCGTAAATGATCTATCATACGCCCCGGAGTGGCCACAACAATATCAGGCATTGACCTTAGGGCTACCTCTTGCACCTGAACCAACGTGAAATCACTGTTCTAAGTTAGTGGAAACAAAAAAAAGTTATGATGACATGAGAATAGGCAATCTGCATCTTCCAACAAAGGGTTATTTGAGAAGAACATTTTAAGCGAGGGTGATACAAAATCTACCATGACAAATTTCCAATACACAATTACATTCCCTAGTCTTCGTTCCATTAAAGAATGTTGTATATTTGGTGGACTGAACCTGAGAAATGAGTATCAAAGCCGTATAAAGAAGGCAAAGGATTCCTGTTTGCATTTTCAGCTCTTAAAAGCCATGAAAATACGTATATTACCTCAAACCATCTAAACTAAGAGAAGAATGTCTTAAAAAACAAGGTGAGATAGCTGAGTAAATGTTGTAGGTCAACTGAAATGATAGACGGAGGTAGAAATGGCTTTCTCAGCTCATAAAAGCTATGCCAATAAATCTACCACCACATGCCATCAAATTAAGAGAGGAATGTCGGGAATATCAGAACACAATATGACAAATTTGAATACCAAATAAATAATTTAGGACCTACATGAAAATTCTGGCATCTACATAAACATGTTAAGAGTGACCTTAATAAAAATCAGCAGTAAGTAGGAGCAAAGAATTTTATAAACAAACCTTTGTTGAAAGTCCACCAACAACCAAGCAACATCTGATATCAGTAAATTGTGCAAGTTTCTCTATCATACTATGCACCCTGTCAAAATAATTAAAGAAAAAAAGAAGTCAGTGGTTTTATTCGAAACGATAGACTGAAAACATAAACTACATTTTAAATGATCATACAAGAATACAAAAATAAATCAGGAGGGTAAATCATGTGGGATTAAAAAAAGATATTTTGTTGAAAAAACTTTGTGCAGCTTGTACAATTCCTTAATAGTTATTTGCCACTGTATATAATTTGTCATTCAATCATTAAAAAAAATGATCTGGAAATATCGGTCTTCGGAAAGCCAGAAGACTCGTACCTTGAACTTGTGTAGCTGCCAAATGGTGTTTCAACACTCGGTGGTACCCTAAATGAGTGAAGTTTTTCCCTAAGAAGACTTGAAGTTCAACATTATACTGTAGAAAGAGAACAATAAAGCCAACCAAACAATGTGCATTAGCACATTTGGTTTGAATGGCGTGGTTTTAAGTCTTAAACAAGACCGGATTGACTCGCCTGAGTCATCACAGTCTCAACGAGGAAAGGATCATAATCCAGCTATGAATCGCAATTTAAACTGGATCGGACTTGTCTCGAGTTGACTGGAAAACTCGGCTGTGTTGTGTTTGAATTGACTGAGTTAACTCATTTGTACCACACATCAACCTTGTCTCAAGTTGGCTCGGATGACTCAGTTGTGACTCGTTGTTTGGGCAGATAGCCCCAAAAACTCAGAAAAAATGCTCTATATGCTTCTTTCTGACTTGGGTCTGGATTGTCAAAGTCAACTCAGTCTCGACCCAAGACAATCCAGACCCTGAGAGCGGGAATTCGTACAATGTTGAATTGGAAACAACAAGATTAAGGGCGTGTTTGATTGCACAGAAATTTTTCCCGATAACATACATCTGGGAAATGCCTTAAATGGCTGATTGATTGCAATTGAGAACACATATTTCAATCATGTGAGAGAATAAAGGTGTATTTTCAGGTGGAAATGAATTCTCACCTATCTGGATGGGAAATGAATTCCAGGCTTAGTAGGGAAAATTATCCAGATTTAAATGGCTTGGTAGGGAAAATTATACAGATTTAAAATGGCTATCTAACAATGGACAGTTGTGTTTACCCAAGGAAAATGCAATTTTCCCACTTGACAATCAAGCACACCCTAAAAAGCAAAAGCAAAGGAAGGGGAAAACAATTGTTTATATGTTATAACTTCAAACAGAGAGAGTTTTGTTTGAAAAGGACCCGTGCAAATAGAGTTTTTCGTTCTCAACTTTTCATACAGAAGATGCAAATTTGAGTTCAAAATCTGTAACCACTTTGACATTACACTTTCCAAATGTACAAAATGTATACATGCATTCATTCACCAGTGATCTGGTACATTCGGAGCTTTGTCCTTAAAAATGCGTCTAACATCAGCCAATGCCATCAAAATTGGTACAACACAATGAAAATACTACCACGAACCCAACATGATCTGATTATGTGATAAAAGATAAAAAAGAATTATGAGAGAATATAAAAACTCCAATATAGCACCAAAAAGGTATGAACCCATGAGAAAATTCACCTATATGCAATAAAGAAGCACACAATAAAAGCAATAAAAAAAAATACTCGAAATAGCTTACTGTACAGCCAACTCCCTAGTTGGAGTGAGGACTAGGACCCTGATTGCATGTACGCGCTTCGGACGAAATAATAACCTCTCCAGCACAGGTAAAGTGAATGCAGCAGTCTGTGTAAGAAAAACAACATCAAAATGGACACGATCAAGGTAAAACTTGGTTGACTCATCTCGGTTATACAGGGGTGCCAAAAAAGTCAATTATGTAAGAGATTTGGTTCAGCCAGATCAAATTAAATACAGTGCGCTGTTTGGGCAGAGCCCAAAACTAAGTGCTGTTTTTCATTTCTCGCTAACATCATTTGTGTGATTTCGTGCATTTGGATGGCACCCACTTGACACCTTGTAATGAGTGCCGCCTACAAAACAACACCGTGTTTTTCTCCATCATCAATTCCTTCTCGTTTCATTTTGCCCAATTCAACCTTGTGCCCATCTAAACAGACCCTAAAAGCTTCTTACACCTCGTCTGAGTCACCCATGTTACCAGGACACTTCAAAATGTACGCCACACCCATGTCGGACACTTCATTTGTTTTTAAGGGTAAATGCCGTGTCCTAGACACATCCTAGTCGCGTACTGCCTCTGCCGTACCCGAGTAACAAGCAAGTTGTGCACAAAAACTGAGTGATTCACCCTTGACAGAAAAAACACCACCCAACCAAATACAAATTACTAACACTACCTTTCCAGAACCAGTAATGGCACTCCCGCAAATATCACGCCCAGTTAACGCTAGCGGTATGCACGCTGCCTGCAGATGAAACCCTAAAATTCACTAAAAGAACTAAATACACTATGAAACACGAAAAAAACAGGAACTAAAATTGCAGAGATAACTAAACCTGGATGGGTGTCGGCTTATGATACCCCAACGCCTCACAGGATCGAAGCAAAGGACGCGAAAGATTTAGCTCCATGAACGAATTCGCATGAAATGAAGCTCCGTCAGAGGATGCAAAGAACGACTTTGATTCTCCGGCATTATTTCCATCATCGCCTTCTTCTGGTTTATAATTTTCCTAAAAATCGATAACAATTTCCTTGAAATCAAACACCTGTGTTTGAATTGGACCGATCGATTGATCAAACGGATAAAGAGCTTACTTGCTTGTCTTGTTCGGAATCACTGTCGTCGTCGTCATCGCTGTGATTTGTGATTGGAACCGAGCGTTCTTCGAGAGCTTTCGAGATCTTAAAATCTATGGAGGTTGTGCTTCTTCGCGCGTGTTCTTCAGCGACTGATTCGGAGTACGAGGCGAACTCCCATGGAGATTGAGATTGTTGAGCTTCGTTCTCTTCTTCTTCGTCGCTTTCGAGTTCTTCATCGCTAGGGGCTTGGAATACGAAACTTTGATCCATGTAGCAGCTAAAACCAGTGAGACTAAAGAGGTTGCGGCTTCGGGCCTAGGAGAGGTTTTGGAGGAAAGGGTTTTAGGACGACGTTGGCGCCCTATATGTGCCTTGAAGGAGAGAGACTGTGAATTACGGGAATGCCCCTCTTTGGAATCCTCTTGACTCTTGAGTATCTTTGAGACGATCACCAACCAACCTCTCTATGAGACGCGTGGCACACTCTTAGAGACCACTGCCCGTGTGGATGTTTGGCCCACGCAGATTTATACCTTGTGATGGGCCGGATGGCCAAGCACCCATACGATTAGTGGTCTTTAAAAAGTGTGCCACGTGTCTCATATGACGTTGGTGATGGTCTGTAAGAAAAGATGGTGCGCAAAACTGAGACTTTGCCTGGTCATTAAGCATGGGCCCTACGCAAAATACAATAACATTAGGATCGGGCTCAGGGGACCAACAAAAGTGAACCAACAAGTTCACGTTTGCTCTCGGCCATGAATTCCGAGAATCCAATGGTGGTTTGTTTTTCCAATAGTGAATGCCAGCTCAGCACTATTATCCACCGTTGGATTCTCGGATCAAAAAAAGTTTGTTCACTTCTGTTGGTCCCCTAAGCCTGACCCGAAAAATGTATATTTAATAAAAAAAAAATTATGATAAGTAAATACTTGATTTTTTTATAAGAATAGGTAAATTGATTGGAGTATATATTCGCACACCCCATTTCTTGTCAGGACGGACTCTTGGTTGGGGAAAAATCTCTTTCTAAGTCTGAATAAAACTTTGCTAACCAACTACCGCCTACGATATGAAGCACGTGGCACATTTTTAGGGGACACGGCCCGTATGGATGTTTGGTCGATCCCTAGGTGAACCTAAAAACCAAAAATCAACCTGATTAGTGATTTTTAAGCATTGGATTGGAGTCATTCCCATGGGTTTATTTTAACTGCGGGAATTTGAGCATTAATGACCATTGTTTGGGATACAAAATTGAAAGGTTGAAATCACTAATCAGGTTGATTTTTGGTTTGTAGGTCCACCTATGGATGGCCAAACATCCTTATGGTCTGTCTTCCAAAAATGTGCCATGTACCTCATATTGTGGGCGGTCACATTATTTGGGGTACAACATCGAAAGGTTTGAAATCACTGATCATGTTAATTTTGGTTTGCAAGTCGACCTAGGAATTGGCCAAACATCCATAAGGTCAGTATCCTCTAAAAAAGTGCCACATGGCTCAGTTTGTGGGCGGTTGCTGGTTGGCCAAGTTTTACTTGTCTCAAAGAGAGATTTCTCTTTTTGGGGTGTTCGGCGTGTGCCCAGACAAGGAGTCCATCCCGACAATAAATGGGGTTTGCAGATATGCACTCCTTGTATCAAAAGTTTATGATAAATATAACACTATTTTAAAGCCAAAACGTGGGTTGGGTGCAACGTTCACTATTAGCTTTTTAATTTGTAATTAACGTTGTTATAACATCAAAAAAGAAGAACATGAGTTTGGAGAATACCGAGGAGTGTTCTCATCTAAAATATTTACAAGCCAACTAGGGAATGAAGATTTCCAAATCAAAAAGGAGTCCAAGGATGAAGCTTTTGCCACTACTTGATGGGCGGCATCATTGCCCTCTCTCAGAATATAGTTAAAAGAAAGAGATGAGAAGAAACTATGATAATACAAAATATTTGAAGCAACCGGTTCTGAAGTCCAATGGAGAGAGAAAGTATCCGTTTGTAAAGCTTTTACTATAATTTGTGCACCAGATTCCACCAATATCCCAAAAGATTTGAACTTTTCCGCCCATTTCAGTCCCCACCAGATGGCACGAGTTTCAGCTTCTTCTGCTGTGAAGGTTCGGGTGCGCCATCCTCCTGCCATAATACATTTGTTAGTCTCGTCTCTAATTAGAAAACCCAGGCCTACCCTACCATTTGATGGATTCCAAGAGGCATCTGTGTTAATCTTGAGTTTGCCTGCTGGTGGAGGGGTCCATAGAAATGTTGATAGCTATTTGTGACAAGGAGTAGCTTGGAGGAAATAGGTGGATATACTATGCAGGAGAGTTAAGGGATGAGCTTTTGTCATGTTATAGATTTCCTCGTTTCTCTATTCCCATAATTTCCACAGTAACACACAAACATATTGTTGAATATAAATTTCTTCCGTAATAGTAGTGTAACGACCGGAGGTAGTAAAGGTAACTCTGACGGGTCAAAGATCGTTGACCTAACTAAGATTCTAGTCAAAGTCGTTAAAATATAAATATAAGGTATTTGTCACAAAACTAAAAATCTCATATAAACGTCTAACAAAAAAACTGACTTCACACAAATTATCTCTATTGTATAATATTGAGTAGGTCTGCACTTCCATATTAAAAAAAAAATCCCATGAAATTTATAACTTGGGTTAGATGTGAGTTTGCTTTGCGTGCCTTAGATTCAGGACACGCGGCTAACACCTCGAGATTCGTGTGGTCCGAATTCGGGGCGTTACAAGTAAACTCGTTAAGGATGGATCAAATCCATGCTTCACTTTCCTCTAGGGACCATGCTTCGTAGTGAAGGGATAAGATTGATGCGAACCAAATTCTAGCACTTATGGGACAAGCAAATAGTGCATGATATGTGGTTTCCTTTTCAGCCCCACAGCGGGGACATTTAAGAGAAATTTGAGGAATCCGGGCATTAACATTGGCTCTTGAAGGGAGGATTCCCCGGATTAATTTCCATATAAAGAATTGAGTTTTGAATGGTATGCTCAGTCGCCATATTTGTTTCCAAACCTTGGAAGAAGGATTCGTTGGAATGTGGTGGTGATTGCTAAGAATTTGATAAGCAGATTTGGTAGAGAATCGACCATGTGGACGAGGAGTCTAGTAGAGATGATCAACATTGGTTTGGGGGCTCAACCGGATCATGGAGATAATCCGTCTTTGAGATTCAGTGAACAGGGAGGCTAAGAGACGATGATTCCAAGTACCATCGTGGAGTATCAATTCACTCACCTTGGATATGAATGTGGGGCCATTCGGGGTTGGAGTGGTAAAACCGCCTTGGAAATCAGGAATCCATTTATCCTGCCAAATTCGAACCCATTGTCCTGTTCCTATCACCCAAGCACACCGTTGGATTAATTTATCCTTTGCACTGATTATGCTTTTCTAACACCACGAAGCAAATTTCGGATTTTTGGGCCGGCTCATATTGCCTGAGGGGCAATATTTCTTGAGTAAATGAGAGGCCAAGAAAGATTGATTGTCTTCTTGGAGGTTCCACACTTGTTTAAATAAGAGAGCGATGTTCACGTAATGGAATTTTCGAAAGCCTAGACCTCCTTGAGCTTTGGTAGTACATATAGAATCCAAATTTGTTAGACGGAGTACCTTTTTGGTAGCTGAGGCACCCCACCAGAATGGGTTGACCAGAGAATCCAACCTATCACATAGGGTCTTGGGGAATAAGAATGCCCGCATAGCGTAAATAGAAATAGCCTCAGCCACTGATTTGATTAGAGTGGATTTTCCGGCTTGAGACAGAAGTTTAGATCTCTGTCCTTCCATCAATCGACAAATCCTATCTTCACAGTATTGGAAGGCTACTTTCTTTGATCGCCCGAGGAATGGATGAGTGCCCAAATTTTTTTCCAAGATGTGGAGATTCCTTATACCGAGGATATATGATAGAGCTTTGGATTGCCTTCGGTGGAGACTCGGGCTAAACATCATTCCAGATTTGGCATAATTTATCTATTGCCCGGTTAACTTGCAGAAATTTTCCAGAATGTCTTTGAGGTTCCTTGCTTCAATCATATTCGCTCGACTAAAGATAATGCAATCGTATGCAAATAAAAGGTGAGAAAGGCCTGGAGCTAATCGAGAGATTTTGACTCCACGGACCAGACTATCCTGTTCAGTCTTAAGAAGCACATGAGAGAGAACATTTGTGCAGAATACAAAAGGGAACGAAGATAGAGGGTCCCTTTGCCGAAGACCTATTTGCGGTTGGAAGAATCCAAAGGGAGATCCATTCAATTTGAGCGAGAAGGATGTAGAAGTAATACATCTTTCAATTAAGGAGATCCACCCTTCAGAAAACCCCACGTGTCTCAGAACTTGAAAGAGGAAAGGCCGTTCCAGTTGATCGTAAGCCTTAGACATATCAAGACAATCCAGCGCAAGAACGTTCACTATTAGTTGCCCATAAAAAACATATGCATCTATTAATTCATTAAAATGCCTCTCCAACCAAATAAAAAATCTAGTAATAAATGCACCATTCACCATACCTAGACACACAAAAAACACATATTTAAACATAAACACTCATTAGTTTTCTTTTGGAACTGATTTCTAAAGTTTGCATGGTTGATGTCTTGCTTTGAAGAATTGATTCTTTCCGAAGGTGTGATTCCTTCTAATTGGTGGGGTAAATTCCCTCAAATTTGTCGTGTAGTGCTGTTTTTGCGCGGCAAAGCGAGGTTTGTCATCGTTTGCTCATTCACACAACTAACCTACAAATCACTATTTCTATCTTCGCCATCTGATCGTCAGCATACCCCACTTTCATCGCCATTGTTGTTGCACATGCCTTTCCATATTGACCATGGTTGATTATCATCTCCAAATTTTTTTCTACTTCCGATCAACTATGCTATTAATACCCCTTGATTGATTTTCATTCAATATTAAGAAGATAATTTTAGGGTTTTTTCAAAACCCAACTCTTCACTCCTCATAGTCTGAATAACACCAACTCTTCACTCATCAATCAAAACCCTTATGCACTAGTCCAAATCCAAAAAAACCAATTCCCTGGATACCCATTTGGGTCCATTACTTAAATTTAGACTCAACTCAGTTGACCTGAGTTGACCATCATATTATTTATTAAAGGATGAAAATACCCTTGTCTTCAACCTTGGAACAAGGGTTTGGGCCAAAACTCAAACCCCAAATCAAATATCTACGGTGGACAGGCGGTCACGAGATTCCAATGGCTAGGTCGTCGGCGATGGGCAACCAACCCACAAGAGTCTCATGGTCGGCCGACCATGTATAGATCCATGGAGGTTTTGGCTCACCCATCAGACATATACCACCTGAAATTCTGGAGTGACCACTCTCTCTTGCTTTGTATAATAAATGTGATAAATTTCGACCAAGTAGGATGACTTGCCTGGCTCAGCCAAGTCCTACATAAATTTTACTAACTCAAAACAAGGCTCTAGTTGACACTGGCTTGTCTTGGTTTGGTATTGACCGGCTAACTCATCGAAACAAAGATTTAACCCCTAGTCACCGCTATAATCCATAATTTTCAGTGCACATGGTACGATCTCTTGTTATCTATCCTCGTAATAATCACACACACACACACACACACACACACATATATATATATATATATATATATACTTTTTTCAGCTTCGGTAGTGGTTCTCCTGTTCATCAATGTTTGTCACTCGATTTATCTGCGGAATTTTATAACTATTTTGGCTACCCTTTATTCCATTAATGGTAAAGTCAAGATGCCAGTCCTCGGAAACTGCTAGCAACAGGGATGCAAAGAAGAAAGAGTTAAGACTTCTTGAATTTATTTTTGAGCAGGTGGTAGGAATTAAGAGGGGTGGTCCGCCAGCCACGAGACTCCAGTGGGTTGATGGCTGGTGATGGGCGGCCAACCCATTGGAATTGTGTGGCTGGGCGTCCACCACATTGTTCGACTTGGGGTTTGGGTTTTGCCCTCATTCCAAGGTTGAAGACAAGGGCATTTTCGATCATCTCTGGCCAACATTAACCCAATGAAAGTGGACCAAGTCATTGGGGGCTATGTCAGCTTTTCCAAACTAGTTCCTATCGGTTCTGTTCCACTTATTTGAGATCTAGAATTAGAACCTAAGGAATCAGAACCAACCTAATGTACTAAATTCGGGTTCTGGGACCTCTGGACTCGAACAAGATCCGTCGATATTCCCGGTGTTGCATGAACTTATGTGATGATTAATGACTAGCTTCAAAAGGAATAAACCTTAAAGCGAAGCTGATCACAGTCCACAATACGAGCCAAGTGGCATATTCTTAGTGGACGCTGACAGTGTGGATGTTCGGCTAATCACTAGGTGGACCTATAAACTAAAAATAAACCTGATTAGTGATTTCTAAGCATTGAATTGAAGGTATTTTCATGGGTTGATTTTAACCGTAGGAATTTGAGCATTATTGAGTGTTATTTGGGTACAAAGATCGAAAGGTTGTAAATCAATAATCAGGCTGATTTTTGGTTTGCAGGTCCACCGAGGGGAGGCTTTTTATTTTTATTTTTTTGAAGAGAAGGAAATTTAGAAGCAGAATAATGTGCTCAATCAGATTGCACCAGGTACACCAAAACCTGGAGCAACATTGCCCCTACACTTAGGTGTACCTGGTGCAATCTGATCGGTGCATGATCACTGCTTCTAAATTTTCGCCGCTTCAAAAGTTTTCTCAACCGAGGGACTAGCTCGTATTTGTGCCACGTGGCTCGTATTGTGGGCTGTGATTGCCTTACGCACACCAAGGTTTTCTCCTTCAAAAGCCACGCGCTTCTGCCATAGATGTTGACAGTCACCCAATTACAGCGGCGCGTGCAGCTAGCCTTATCACGACTGGCAATGGGTTTGACGATTCCGTCTCACGACAGCAAGTAGGAACTAGTAAATCTCCTTGCGTCTTCCCTTCTGTTGAACTTCTAAGTTCTAACCGCCATCATGTAAATTCTACAAAACCTTCTCTTCGTGAAGAGAAGAAAGGGCAAGAGATCGGGAAATAAAAATGAAATTTCTGAGAGAAACAGTTGGATCCGTTCGCGAGATAGCGGTCAGACGCCTCGCAACGCAAGCGATCAATCTCGGTACGATCTTCCTCTCTCTCTCTCTCAATCTATGTAATCTGTATAAATGTCTTCAGAACTCTGTTAAAGGGGCTATAAGTTTCAGTCACGGAGTGTATTTTCTACCGATGGGTTCCAAAGGTGAGATCCACTAGAGGTAAGATCAACCTAGTTGGATGATCACAACCATCTGAGTTGTGGCAATACCTTTTACTGGTCTGCTTGATAGAGGGAGAGATTGAGGAAGATGTTGTAAATAGAATTAGATTAGAGTGACTAAGGTGGAGATGTTCTTTCAGAGTGCTATGTGAGCGATACGTCCTGATCAAACTAAAAGGAAAATTTTACAAAGCTAAAAAAAAGGATCAATTATGCTCAATGGAGAATAATGATAGGCAATTAAGATAACTATGTTCTAGAATAAATGTGACAGAGATGGGATGTGGAGATGGACTATTAGAAAGACTAGGAAAGATAAATTAAGAATGAACACATTTGAGGGAATCTAGAAGTACCCAAACCCCCACTAAGGGAAAGATAAAGAAACTTGATTGAGATGGGTTGGACATGTAAAACCAAGGCCAATGATGGCACTGGTGGGAAGACGCACTTCTATGTCAAAAAAGCGAATTCCCAAAAATATTTGGAAAAGAAAAGGGTATTGGGCAGCGGTAAAAGCTTTTTCTTTAGCGAAATCTCTTTCTACTGGGTGTGTTTGATACATTATTGATGCTTCAGGGATGTTGATAACATCGGCGTTAATGATATGGAAGCTGTGGATATGCTTAAGTGGAGCTGAATCACCAGTTGTAGTTGTACTTACTGGAAGTATGGAACCAGGCTTTAAGAGGGTGAGTTCCTTGTTATAATAATCTAGAGATGGGATTTTGCTCTGGGTGTGTTTGGTTACAATCTTAGCCAGCACAAGGGAAAACCAAGTTTTCATGAAGTGTATGTGCGACGAATAATGTTAAAAAAAGTGTGGGAAAATAACGTAACCACAATGTTAACTCTCGGTAGAGTTAACATTGTAGCCAAATGCACCATCTGTCTTCTCTGTGGAGCATGTTTTAGAGATAACCACTATACTCATTTAACTCGTTATTTGGTATGGTGCTTATATTAGTATTGGATTCACTAATTTGTTTACTCACGGTCAATGATCCAATCTTCTACTATCCCAAATCATTTTTAATAGCATTTTATTTTTAACTTTTATCTATTATCTAAAATCTGCAAGTTAATGCTTTTCTCTTCTTTGTAGGGTGATATATTGTTCCTTTACATGAACAAAACACCTATTCATTCCGGGGAAATTGTTGTGTTTAATGTTAATGTAAGTTCTTTTCAATTCTTTCTGTCATTTGTATTGCCTCAATGACCAGTTGATTCTTGTATTTAATTCCAAATTTTGGAGTCTTCTCACTTGTCATAATTCTTTATTTTCTTACCATCAAATCACTAATTTGTAAGGGTACGAATCTCGCCCTCGTTTTAGCTAATCACCAGTGCTTGTTGTGGTTATTCACCAAGGTCGAATGCACTACCCGTTAAATCACAAATTTCATGTCAGTTGGCAGTTTGTCACAATTCACAGATTACATGTCTCACCAGGCACAAAGTTCTGTTCACGCGTTTCCAGTTGGCAAAGTCACGAAGAAGTAAGTTCGTTCTGCATCAACAATTGGTTGAACATACTCTTCAATCACGAGGGGATTGTTAGATGTGCGAATGTACAAATTTTTTATAAGTTGCTTAGACAGTGGTTCTGTAAACCTCTCCTCATCTTATGGTGGAGCTCTAGAATTACCAAAATTTCTCATATTCCAGGATTTACTCAACATGTCAACAGGGAGAACAAAACAGGCGATCTGGTTCATAGGCAAAAGCAGAGTTAGATTCTCGACTTCTGAATTCATTCTGGCTAGAAGGTTACCAATCCTGATTGGAGATGCTTTGACTATTTGGTCCCATCGAAATTCTTGGAAAATTGGTCCTTATCTGCATTCTTTGTCTCAACTAAACTACACTTTCTATTCCAGCCCTCTCATTGGTTTGCTGTAAACTATGTTGCATGCACTCTTCTGAATGGGTGAAGTACACATATCGGATACGTGTCAAATTTTTATACTATATGGATTCTGGTGCGACTTCTACCAATTTTGTTTTGTTTATTCTTTCCTTACTTGCAAGACTTTTGCCAATGTTATGAATTCTACCTTTTACAATTGAAATTCTCTATGCAACAAATATAACATTACATACATTTATTCTCTTGCCTATAAGTATATGATACAAATCGTAAGATATTCTATCACATTATCCACCATTATCTTCATTATTATGATAAAAACAATTTCTTTGTTCCATTTACTGAAAGTATATTGCCGAGTCCACAAATCCTAATTTTTAAGGTTTGCCGAATTGACATTCCATGCTTGTGTCGAACTCTAACACCCATAATTGTATTAATGCGACAGTGGCTGTAAACAACACTTTTGTTATGTACATTCATTGGGTAATAACTTAATATTGAGTTCTGTCTTGTTAGATTGCAATTTTTTTATAGATAGTAGGCTAATCTCACATTTTTTGAATTACCATATGTTTGAGGATTTCTCTATCGTCATACGTTTTAGGATTTCTATTATCTTCTTTATGTTAGATTCTTTTGGATATGGCCTCCATGTTCGACTTATCTTTACATGCGGAAGTTCATGAGTGGCATTTGAAGAGCATTGTGCTTCTTTTACACTTTATTTTCTTTAGTTGAGGCCTGCTTTTTCGTCCTTTTTTTATGATGCTATTTTTCTTATATTTTTTTTTTGCATATGTTTGTATTTACTGCTTTACATGCTCATTACTTTTATTCAATCCATTGCAGGGACGGGAAATCCCAATTGTTCATCGTGTCATTACGGTATATTCTTATTTCTTGTTGATGAACATTATCCTTCGGATTTTGATTCATTCTTGGTTCCTTTGGTTTGATTTTGCTTTTGTTGATTGCTTGAATATTTTCTCGTTTTTCAATCTTGCATTGACCGTTGTAATTTCGAGGGAATTCGTAATCTGGATAAATTTTACGATTTTCGTCGTTTTGTATTGTTTAAACTTCAAGCTAAAAAAAGTATTTTTATGCAATCTAGTAGGAAGTAAGATCACGTTTTCCATTAGGCTAACGATGAATATGGAAAGACACATACTTATCAAAATAAAATAAAAAATATAGAAAGACACATGAGAATAGGAGAAGAAAACCCATTAGGCTAATGATGAATATAAACAAGATACACGAGAATAAAAGAAACGCAAAATAAGTAGGCTAATGATGAATCTAAAAAGATACACAAGAATAGAATATAGGCAAAATATCTGTTAAGGCGAGTATAAACTTATCCTTATTTTGTGTAGAAAAAGAACAATACAATGAAAAATAACAACATGCTATCCCTGTGCAATGAACAATATCCCAGCAACTAGCATGATAAAACAATTTTTTTTTTTTCGATAGCATGATAAAACAATGCTGTGAACAATATCCTGAACAGTTAGAATGTTAGAGAAACTAACATTCAGGCCCTGCTTGGTTCGCTGCACTAGGATGCATTTTGCACTCCAGTGCAAATGCGGCGAGTTGCGTTGCAGTCACTTACCACAGTTTTTGGGCTGCAAATGCTTGCATCCATTTTCTTAAAGAGTTTGCAAGGGCTTGGCAACCACTTGCACGCCCCCAACCAATCACTTGTAATCCCCAAAATTGTGGCAAATGAGTGCATTGCATATCCGATTTGCATTGAACCAAGCAAGGCTTCAGTCTTTAAAGGAATTTACTTGTTAAACAAGTCAATTTGAGATCTCTGAGGAAAGGAAGGAAGACGGATTCGTTTATTTAGCTGTCCAGACTTCCTCAGCTGCTCCTCCTCCCTTAAGATTCAAATGAGTCAGAGAGTGCAGAAGAGATTTCTTATAACCATGTTAATAATGAGAAAATACACTATTTCTGATAGACAGTGGAGATGTTGAGACAATATTTAAAAGATTAGTACTGAAAATGGGATCAGATTTGATTCTTTGGAGGAACAGTAAAGATAATGCACCTGGTTTCACCAAACAACAAAGTTTAGTAAACTTCAAGTGCACACATGTGAGGACTGTCTTTTTGTTAGTGTATGCATCACATTATGTGAAAGAATTTGGTTACTGGGGACTCACTTTTGCATCATAATGAACACAAGTTTATTACAACTTTCTACCAAATGAAGGACCTATTTCTAGTTGCCGCTTCTCCATCAGGTAGGTATGCACAAATCCAAAGCAGTGGTAATTCCCATGATCCCATATCCATGTATTGTATTATCACTTGATTACTCAACAACCTTCTTGGACCGAGTCTTAACTCTGTGTGTTGATAAATAGTGTTGAGCTTTACTTGATTATCTACTCAATGCATTTTGCTACTGGTAGAGAATACTGTCCACCATCATTTATATTATTTCTCTGACTTCTACCCGTTGTAGGTTCATGAGCAACGGGATACTGGTGAAATCAATTTTCTCACGAAAGGTATTTATTCCGGTGAACCTTTTTCTTTTTCTTTAAGATTTATTTACCACCTGTATAATCAGTTCATGAAAATGATATTTGGGCATTAGAATTGATACATACCCTTAGACATGTTTGGAGTTTCTGGTTGGCATGCCTGATGCCTTGTGTCATGCCAGCACCATGGCATTGTAAATCCGTGACCCTATAATTTGATGTAGTAGGATTCAGTAACTTTGTTAATGTTATGCTCACTGTGCATTCAATTAGCCAATCACTATTCATGATTCGGAAAATGTGAGATCTTCACATGATTTCCCATCTATTCCCTTCTTGCTGAATGCTTCTCTAATCCCAGTGTTTGGTTTGGTCAGGGGATAATAATGACTATGATGACAGATACGGAATATATGCCAATGGTCAACAGTGGCTTCAAAGACATCATGTCATAGGGAGAGTTATGGGGTAAGGGCTTTAAGATTCCAGTTTGGATTAAGAATGTTAATGATTTATGTTAAGTGGCAAGAAGAGTAACTTGTCTTGTGCGCAGGTGGTCCTATTTTTTATTAATCCATATCATATTGTACGGGCCTGAGGTCCATAATCCTCAATGGACTACCAGACATCTGACTCACCAGCTCATTGATTGGGACCCGTTGATTGGTGGGCTACCTCTTTGGTGGGGCATAGCCCAAAAATCTGACCAACCTGGAGTTCTGAACCTTCTGATGTAAAAATACAACAGTACAACTAGGACAACAAAAATAGAATAGGTTATTGGTCACAAAAAAGTTTGAAATTGGGCAGGTAGAAGTGTCAGCTAAGTCTAAGATCTGGGCCATGCCCCAAGGATGGTCAGGATCAATGAGTTGGGAGGCCATGTGACTGGCATTGCAGTCAGGATTCATTGAGGTGATGGACCTGAGGCCATCATATATTTTTCTAGTTAATATTCCAATCCACTATTTTGTTTTTGTACCCTGATTCCTGTTTCTTGTGCTTTCTCTCTTTTTAATAACACCCTTATAAATATTTCACAGGTTTCTACCATATGTTGGTTGGGCAACTATTATTATGACTGAAAAGCCCATAATCAAGGTTTGTTGACTTAATCATTCTTGTTGTGTTAGTGTATTGGCTAATTAGATATCCGCTTTTCTGTTTGTTGCTTTTTCACTATTAAATGAAGTACACTTTAGTTTTTCTTTACTGAGTGAAGTGCACTTAGCTTTGTGTTTTAATACAGCTATAAAACCAATAGTTTCTTTTTCACTAGGATGAAATTGATTGTACTTGTTGAGGCAGCAAAGACAATCAAACAATGGTGTATGGTACACGTTTCGCACTAGTGTGGGACCCACTGTATGATGGATGCCACCTAGGGGTCTGTATAAAAGCAGCCCAATGACTGTAACCATGCACTCTTTGCTGCCCCCTCAAAAATATTGTAACCATACACTATCACATTCTTTTAGATGATAATGAAAAATGTTGCAGACAGTCCCGAAAAAAAAGCCTACAGCATGGATGGTTTGCTTCATCCAATGGGCAATTATTGGATTAAAAATCTCCTAGGTGAGACAGGATTGCCATCTGTAACCAATAGGCAGTCCTTATGGTCTATTGGATGACCCGTGTTGGATGCTATATTGCGTTTCTTTTCAGTTTATTATGTTATCAATGTTTTTTTTTGCCAAACAGGCGACCCTTGCCTGTTTGAGAAACTGATCTAGCAACTAAAAACACCAGTATACACTGTATTCTGTATTACATGTAAGCAGGTACACTTTCCAATGGGAATATTCCTAAGGAAAATGCAGTGTGTCAAAAATTCATCAAAAGATTAGGTGGGGGCAGGGACCCATGTTGTCGAGTGATTAACAGATCCTATTGTTGCTTGCAGTATCTACTGATTGGTGCTTTAAGCTTGCTGGTCATGACATCATCGGAGTAGAGTTGAAGCCTATTAATAGTGCAAACTGATCCAGCTGACATGTTTGTTGTTTCTACCATATATTGGCAGTTTGGCATTCAATCTTGCATTTACTCTCTCAAAATTTTTGATCATTTATTAAAAAGGTAGCTTGCTAGTTATACAAGTTTCATACTTTCATTTTACTGTTCATTTGTCAAGAAGGATGTGTGATGCATGGGGAGTGCTCCCTATGCGTGACATGGTTGGTGTTACTCGGCACGCATTGGCACCAACTAGCTTTATGAATTTTTGGCCCACCCCTCGATTAGCCCACACCCTAAAATCATGTCTATTGGTGATTCCTAGCTGTTTTATTTGAGTACTATTTACCATGGACCTGGGCCCAATGCCTATGTGTGCCACATGACATTAGTCCGTGTAATTCATTTGGAGCGATAGGACTGTCGCGTGGCAAAAGAGGCAGGTTTATTCTGCTTTTGTTTCCCATTTAAAGATAGAAACATGCCTCTTTTTTTTCACATGTGAGAAACATGTTTCTTTTTGCCACGTGACGACTGACTGTTGGGCTGTAACTTCCATGGGAGAGGATGAGGCGGCAAAACACATGGATCTTTTCAGGATCACCACCTCAGTTGCCACGCGTAAGGAAACTCAACAGTGATATCTTTTAAAACAGTTTGGGTTCAGGATCATATATTCCCATATGAGAGAATAATGTGCTTCAGCGGCGTCTCTACCTAAAGGCGATGTTCTCATAGATTTTAATGGAAAAATAGGAACTGCCACTCAGATTAATAAAGTTTGTGGAATCCAAGAAAACGGAAAAATATGATTTTGTTGATTTTGAAAAGAAATTGTTTCTGAGTTTGATACTGCCCAAGGAGAATATGTACTATGTGGAAAAGCAGGACAAGAGACAGTCAAGTGTTGGTATTTTAAAGGGAAAATACCTTATCTCAACAACTTCATTGTAAACTTGTTTTTATTTTTGTGAGCAAAGTATATTTCTTGAGAAAATAAAGAAGTAGCATATATACATCCTGTCAGTCTCCACAGCATCTAACAAAAGTAGAGGAGGATTTACATACCACACACCTTTACTACTGTTTACAGCCAATTGAACAAGGGAATGGGCCACAAATTTTGAAGTTCTAGGTGGGTATACAAATTTTAAGATTAGAGGATTTCGAGAATTGCTTTTGTTTCAAGTTTCAACTACTAAAGAAAAAAAAAACGACAGGGAATATATGATCCTTGTGAAGCAAGCATGGCCGGGCATGTGCAGTAAATCTTTGCCCAAGGTCTGGACTCGGACCTAGTTTTTGAGGTCTGTGTGACTACAGAGCCGAGCGGGTTTGGATGGGCCTGGGGTGACGGATGGCAAAGCCCGGACCCGGTCTGTACATCCACGATAAACAATGCTTCTTGTTCTCTAAATTGAGGAGTAAAACTTTGATGACAGGGTGCAATATGAGCCATGTGGCACACTCTTATAGGACTCTGACTGTATGGATGTTTTTCCAATCCTAGGTGGACCTACAAACCAAAAATAAGATTGATTAGCGATTTCAAACCTGTGGATCTTTGTACCTCAAATAATGGCCAATAATGCTCAAATTCCCACTGTTAATATCAACCCATGAAAATAATTCCAATCCAACGTCTATAAATCACTAATCACTAATCGGGCCGATTATTGGTTTGTAGGTCCATCTAGGGATTGGCCAAACATCCAAACTGTCAGAGTCATCTAAGAGTGTGCCACGTGGCTCATATTGCGTGCCCACCTCAGTAACTTGGAAGTGTTAGAATTTCCCTGGCACAACAGAAGCTAGTCAACTAACTCTGTGTCTTCACCTTCCCCCATATGTTACATGTCAGTAAGGAATCATTGGAATTCCAATCCAAGTCAGGGCTCTTACCATTTTTAAGGTTTTTACCGATTTCTTCCTCTTAGATTGAGGCCATTTGCTTCTGAACAGGGGAAGTTTTCTCCTGTTGCAGAAGGCCACCACAATATCGAATTAGTGCTCTGATCCAATGGTAGGTCCTACGAGTGATGTAAATGCAGTAGCAGCCACTACCTTCTCTCTGTTGTAGAGCATTGTGTTGGACCCACATCCAACGGTGATCCAACATTTAGAAAATGAGGCCCAGGCCATGATAGTTTGCAAGACCACTTTAATTTTTAAAGTGGTCTTGGTTACAAACCAGTGAGTTGTCACAGTTCAAATGAAAGATGTGCTCAACTGCTTTAATAAAGTGGCTTAGTACTTTTGGTGCCTCTGATCTTTTGTGATATGGTGCATCACAAAAATTGGTACATGGTGTTCATTGATCTGAATTATTAAAAATAATAAATTATAGTTTAATAAAAATATTAAAAATGAATAATAAAAATAGAATTTAATACAACTAATAAATATAATTAAATCTTTTTCACCGAATCTCCTGTTAGAACTTCTCTTCTTTCTCCTGTTGTAAGTCCACCTTTGTAGACTAACTTGAAATGTAAGGTGGACCATTATCAAGCCCGACGGGTAGCAAAGGTGCCACCTTTCGGAGGAGCAGTGGGCGCTAAGATGAAATCAGTCGAGCATAGGTCGTTGTATGACCTGTTCTGATACCATGCAAAAGTTTAAGATAAATTGATAACTTCAGTAATTACATTGACCCTAATCAAGGGTTTATATAAAAGCTCAGGTTTTGAGGACTCATCTTTTCACACGCGTCGGATGTGGATTTCATGAATCCAACGGTGGTTTTGCTTTGGCAAAAAGTGAATGCCAACTAAGTGCTACAAACCACCGCTGGATTCTCAGAATCCACGCTTGAGAACACGAGTTCTCTTTGCCTGGCCCTTATATAAAGGTAGCAAAACTTAAAAACAGAACCTAATCCTAATCAAATCATCTAAAAATAGAAACTAATCCTAATCCTAATCAAATCAAATCTGATATCCTAATTGATAAAGATAAATCTTATCCTAAATATCGACAACTCGGAGAAAATTTGATGAGATACACCAATAATGATATGGTGCATCTCATACAATTTATTTCAATGTTATTATTTGACAATCTCTCTTTACGTATCCCTCTCTTTCTATTTGATTGGATGCTAAACAAGGTTCTATGTCCTTACCAAAAGCTCTCTAGAGAGAGAGAGAGAGAGAGAAATTCTCTTTTGTGCTTTTATGATGCAAACACACACAAAATAAGTGCGCCATTCAGATTCATTATGTGTTCTAACAACTGGATGATTAGGAAATAAAAAAAAGAGAACAAAACTAAAAAAGTCTCGGTGGGTTCCAAGAAAAGAAAAAGGAGAAATGGAGGCTGGAGAGTTTATCAATTGAAACAAGTGACGAACTTGGAGTTGCAACAATCACATTGAGCTTTTTGAAACCAACAGACAAATAAGGCCCGCCCAGGGCATGATAGTTTGCAAACCACTTCAATTTATAAAGTGGTCCGGGGGAACAAACCAGTGAGAGTTGTACCCAATGCACCTTTTGGTTGACCGTGTCACAAAGGATATGCTCAACTGCAAAAATAAAGTGGCTCGGTACTACTCTGATCGTGCAGCACAAAAACTGGTACATGGCGTTGATTGATCTGAATTATCATGTTGAGGAAGATTCATTTCCTTGGTCTTATCTTCATTTCATTATTGCAATCGAGTAGCAGCTGGTAGATCATCGATCTAAAAGGAATACTTATGGTAAATGACACTGTAGTATCAATGCCCTTAGATCCCAACTATTGCATGGTCTTCGAGATTTGTCCTGATCCCAACTATCCGGTCTTCTATACGCTTTGCAGCTAATCTTTTCTTTTGGTGTGCTGAATTTGGTGCACATCTGGAAAGAAAGGTATAGAGGGGCCGGATCATCCAACGAATTTGAATTTGAATGCAAATCTGGAATTGAGGTCTACATGCGAAGTTATGATCATTTCATTAGTTGAATTTTGCCATGTGAGACTCCAAAGCCTTATCAGCTGCATTTTTTTTCCGTCTTTTGGGATTGCTGGTGATGTAGACTCAAACTTGACGAATCCATCCACTAAACTTAAAATAAAGGCTTCACTTCAGAGAACATTCCTTTTTAATTTTTTGGGAATTTTTGACATACCCCCCATGTTATCTTTGAAATTTGACATACCCCCCACACTTTAAAAAAGCTGACATACCCCCCTATGACTTGGTCCAAGGTCAGTTGACCCGAGTTGACCATAATATTTTACATTAAAAGACAGAAATACACTTGTCTTCAACCATAGAAGAAGGGTTTGGATCAAAACAAAACCCCCAAATCAAAATGGATGTGGTAGACGGTAAGCCAAGAGATACCAATGGGTTAGTTGTCCATCACCGGAGACCAACCCACCGGAGTCTCATGCCGGTCATCCACCACTCCGGCGAAAATTTAAAAACCTATTGGTATCGGGAGTTTTACTTTTTTTTCTTTGAAAGACCAACTTAAAAAAAAAACTCCCAACGTGCAGTGGCATTGTAATACAAATATTAAGCTCTAAATCTTTTTGGTATCTCAACTAGCATTGGGGATTTCCACTCCATATATTGATTAGATATTTTTGAACAATAATAATTATGAGATCATCTATTTTCAAGCTAAAATTGGATGGGAAATACAAGCTTGAGTCTATGGTCGGATAACCTAATTTTTTTTTTATAATTTTTGTCGTAGTGGTGGATGACCGGCATGAGACTCCGGTCATTTGATTTGACTTGCTATTCTCCACGTACAGCCATTTTATTTGGGAGTTTGGTTTTGGTCCAAACCCTTGCTCCAAGGTTGAAGACAAGGGTATTTTTGTATTTTAATGTAAAATATGCTGTCAACTCGGGTCAACATTAGTCAGAGGGGGGGGGGGGGGGGGGGGGTATTTCAAAGATAACATGGGGGGATGTCAAAAATTCCCTAATTTTTTTTTTTATGACTTCAAAATACTCTCAAACTCCATCCTATTAAAAAACTACTTCTAAACAAATAAGAATCTAAAAACAAGCTAAAATCTCTTAACATCTCCAACAGCTATTTTCATGTTTAGCTAATAATCAGTACTTTTTACTGATGACAGCTTTGGCAAAAAAGGTATTATCTCCATCAGCTCCTCCAAAATAGCCAAGAAATCTAGCAAAATGACCAAAATACCCTAAAACTATTAGTAAAATTCAAAAGGCATCCAATAGATGTGGACGCATAACACACTCTTGGAGAAAACTGACCGTATGGATGTTTGGCCAACCTTTTGGTCAGAGATTAAAAAAAAAAAAAAATCAGCTTGATTGATGATTTCTAGCAATTAGATTTTAGTATCCCTAATAATTATCCAATTACAGGGCTAAAATTCAACCCATGAAAAGATCAAATCCAACGGATAAAAATCATCAATCGAATGATTTTCATCCTATGTCCACCTAGGATGGGCCAAACATATATAGTCAGTAGTACATGCAAGGTTTGGTAGCGATATAACCATATTTGGAGACGAGAGGAGTGCTTTTAGCTAATCTCCAAGTATGGATAAGCAGTTGGGGAACATTTTCATGCTTTTACACTTTATTTTGAAATGGCTAACTAATATGGATAGCTGTTGGAAAGATGCTCTTAGATCTATCTATAATAGTAATATAACCTACAATCTAAAAATAATAAAATTAAAATTTATAAAAACATTAAAAACAGTAATTAACTATAAATAATAATACACAATTTATTACAACTAATAAATATGATTAAATCTCTCTTTTAATTTAGTACAAGGTTTAAAAATTGCCTGTCGTAACAAAAATAACGGCCGTTATAATGGATTCGGACCTACCCCATTACATTACGCACCGTTAAAACGTCTAGAAAATAACATCCATTATAACGAAAATAATGACTATTTTTTTTTTTTTAAAAAAAAGTGGAAACAACGGCCATTTTTTCTTCTTTTTTTTTTCCATGTTTTTCCATTAGATTCCGTTTTTTCCGTTATTTTCTGTTTTTTGGGCCCTTTTTTCCGTTATGTTTGCTATTTTTTGTTATTTTCCCATTTTTTTTCTCGTTATAACGGATAAAACAGTAACGCCGCCATAATAATCCAGAATTTACTAAAAACCAAGGTTTAAAGGAGGCCATTTTAACGGTATAACGGACTGGGAGCGTTACCGTCAAAACCGTTTAAACGGAAAAAAAAACCAGGGGCAAAAATGGATTTTAACAAAATTAAACGGATTTAACGGCCTCTTTTCACAAAAATTTCCAAAATGGCTGTTAAAACGATTTTAACGGCCGTTAAAATGAAAAAAAAAATGGCCGTTAAATTCAAAACGTCAAAACATGTTTAAATGGTTTTAACGGAAACGGGCTTGGGACATTAACGATTAAACGGCCATTTTTAAAGCCATGACTAAAACTAATACAGATGATTAAAAACCTTTCTCTTGTTATAAGCATCTGGGACCTCTACAACATGTTTGGAAACCACAATCTCCTAAAGAGGCGCTTGTGTAGAACTTCAGTTAATCCCATTTTAGTATTACTTTGCTCTCTTTGATTGGGTGCTAAATGATTGAGCTGTGTGGCCCATCAACTCGCTATATGTATGGTCCAGAGATGAGCGAAAGTGTGGCTAAGCCATGCGTGGTCGTTACACTCATTTCTTAATTCCAACGGATGACATTTGCGTAGTATTTTATTAACTAACCACCTACGTATGACATCACTGTACGCAATGCAAGGAGAAGTAGAAGACGAAAGGAAATTACAAAGTCTGGTTAGCTGAATCTAGAAATAGTCAGTGCTAGGTTCATTTGTCTACATCTACAGATATTATGCTACATCTCCTATTGAATTACTATAGTCCTTCCATAGGATCCAACAAACTCTCTCTCCCTCCCATTAATCAATGAGCCTTAATCGAGCGATGATAAGATCTCCATTTCCATGAAGAATCCTGAATTTTGCGAAATTATACAAACACGATCAAATAGGGAAAAAAAGAGGTAATGTGTGCGGTTCTGCTACCCAATCTTATTTTCTCCAAGACGACAAACACAATAAATATGTGGAAAACAAACAAAGTAAAAAAGGAAACAAAGAAAGAGAGGCTAATTTTCTTTTCTGAATCATCAGCAACATCATGGAGAAAACTGAAAGAATATTTACATCCACAAGAAGAAGAAAAGAAGAGAAACAAATCCAACATTTCTTCTTCTCGTTCGCATTTTAATCAACAGCAAAAACTACAAAAGAGGGGGAAAAAACCCAGAAAGATCATAGAAATTGCAAACATACCGTTTCGATTAACTGGAGACGGTATTATTCCCTCCAGAATCAGACGGCCCACCAGCGGTGGACGCCGTCGATCTCTTCTTCCTCTCCTCTTCATACTCCGGATCGTCCGTTGGCAACTCAAACCTACAAACTGGGCAAGAATTCCTCGACCCCAACCATGGCACTATGCAGTCCCCATGGTAGCCATGCCCACACGGCAACTTCCTCGCTTTCTCCCCTACCGGCACCGATTCCTTACATATAGCGCATATCAAACCCTCCTCCTCCGGTGTGATCTCTACCGTCTGTAACGCCGAAACGGCAGATCTTGCAGCAGGTGGAGCCCCTCTCCTTGCTCCCCCGTCGCTCTCCGCCAAATTCTGCAACAACACCTCGTACCCCGCCGCATCAACATAATCCTCAGGATTCCCCATGTATCCATCCGATTCCGGCATCTCGACGCGCAATTCGATCGTATTGTCTTCTAATCCCATCAAGATCTCCGACCAATCGAGGATCCGGTTCCGTCCTGTCGCCGCGCGAGAGGCGAAGTCCCTGATACGGAGTCGGAGTATGTCACGCCGTCTCCGACGGCGATCTCCTTCGTCTTCATCTTGATCTTCCTCTTCGTCTCCGATCTCATTATCAGATCGATCACCCTCGCTGTTTCCAAATACGATGTCGTCTTCATCGTCATCTTCTTCGTCGTTGTCCCATCCATCTAGTTCGATACGGAGGAAATCGTCGGCTTCGGAGGGATCGGAGACTGGATCCGGAGGCGGTGGAGGGGGAGCGTCGTCGTCGCGGGCCGCTTGAGCGATTAATCGGAGGACTTGAAGAAATTGATGACTGAAAGAGGGTTCTTGGCTGCGATGAGCTGCCGGAGGCGGTGGTAGTGCAGCGGAGATCGATTCGACGAAGCCGTTCTTGCATTCTTGACAGATGATGTCGGGGAGATCGGTTAGCGTTTCGATGGAGACTTGCTTGTCGCAGTGGTAGCACCAGTATTGTAGCGGTTCGGGATCCGATATTGGTGGCTGAGGTGGGGTTTCGGCCATGGTTTTGCGAAGAGATGCCGAGAACCCTGCCCAGACCCAGAGAAGAGGAAAGGAGAGAGAGAGAAAGAGAGAGAGAGAGGATTTCTTGACAAAACATATATGTAAAAGAAATTGGAAAATATAATTGGATATTGTTTTATTTTCTAACCCGCCATTGCCGTTAGTTATCCAAGTAAAACTTTGATGGTGGCGCACTGTCATCGTCTTCGATGACAGTACGCTATGTCAGCCACGTGGTATACTCTTAGAGGACTCTGACCGTATGGATGTTTGGCCAATCCCTAGGTTGACCTGGATAAAATCAGCCTGATTAGTCATTTATAGGCGTTGGATTGGAATTATTTTCATGGGTTGATTTTAACTGTGGAATTTGAGCATTATTGACCATTAATGAGGTACAAAGATCCAAAGGTTTAAAATCACTAACCAAGCTGATTTTTGGTTTGAAGGTCTATCTAGGGACTAGAAAAACATCCATACGGTCAGATTCTTCTTAGATTATGCCACGTGGCTCATATTGAGCGCAGTCATTGGCGTCGATGACAGGGCTGTCATCAAAGTTTTACTCGAGTTATCCGATATACATTGTTGAATAGTTATGTAAGGAGAGGATACGTGTATACCTTATAACATACTGCTTTAACACCGTCGATGAGGATCCTACCGTGATAATGGAATCGCGGAAGAGTGCAACAGAGCAAATCTCGATAGTTTTTTGATGACGGTGTACAAGGGAGTCCACTTTTGGTCACTTGCTTTAGTGACCTGGGGCCTGTGAACTTGACAAGTATACATGATAATCGACAACCCTGACAAGACTTTTTATTTTTAAATTTAAAACATAGGATTGTCATGACTCATGGGTACGTTTCAAGTAATTGAGATGGTCACTAAAGCAAGAGTAAAACTTCTGTCACAACGCACAATACGAGCCACGTGGCACACTCTTAGTGGACGCTGACTGTATGGATGTTTGGCCAGTCCCTCGGTAGACCTATAAACCAAAAATCGATTTGATTAGTGATTTACAACCTTTGGATCTTTGCACCCAAATCACGTTCAATAATGCTCAAATTCCTACCCTTAAAATCAACCCATGAAAATAACTTTGATCAAATTGCTAAGAAATCACTAATCAGGCTGATTTTTGGTTTACAGGTACGGTCAGCGTTCAGTAAGAGTGTGCCACGTGGATCATATTGTGCTTTTTGACAGAAGTTTTATTCCTAAAGCGAGAAAACCTTCGCTCACGCTTGTGTGTGAGCAAAGCCGATCACAATATCAGCCACGGGGCACACTCTTATAAGACGATGACCGAATGGATGTTTGTCTAGTCCCTCGGTGGACTCGTAAACCAAAAATTAGCTTGATTAGTGATTTCTAAGCGTTGGATTGGAGTCATTTACATGGGTTGATTTTAACCGTAGAATTTAGAGCATTATTGACCACTATTTGGGGTACTAGATCCAAAGGTCTGACATAACTAATCAGACTGATTTTTGGTTTGCAGGTCCAACGGGGTACTAGCCAAACATCCATACGGTCATTGTACTTTAAGAGTGTTCCACGTGGCTCATATTGTGGTGTGTGATCGGCTTTGCTCACACACAGGTGTGAGCGAAGGTTTACTCCTCCTAAAGCAAGGAGACGTACGCCTTGCCTGACCAGCACTCAAAATATAAGTCACGTGGCAATTTATTAGAGGACACTGACTTTTGACCAATCAGCCTGATTAGTGATTTCAAACCTTTGAATCTTTGTACGGAAATAATGGTAAATAATGCTCAAATTCCTAGCATTAAATTCAACCAACGAAAATGACTTCAACTAATGCTTAGAAATCATTAATTAGGTTGATTTCGAGTTTGTAGGTCCACCTAGGGATTGGCCAAATATCTATACAGTCAGTTTCCTCTAATAAAGTGCCACGTGGCTTATATTGTGGGTGGTCAGACAAGTCTTACTCCAAGGAGAAGCAAGTGACCAAGACAGAATCCGGGTTGTCGGTGTACAAGTAAAAAATTCTATGGTACCATGTTTTTTTTTTGTAATCTATGGTATCATGTTACATGCATTAAGGGACTAAATAATCTTAATGAAAAATGAAGAAATTAAAAAAAAAAAAAATGAAGGACTTATTTATATAAGTTATTAAATGAGGATAACATAGTGAAAATGTTAGGAAAAATAGAAAATATACATTTGTAGAATTAAGGTATTAGAGGTGAAAACAACTTTTTAAAAAATGAAGACAAACATGACCTTAACACCAGATGGTATCAGAACAGATGTTTGAAAATTCATGAAAAGAATTTGATTGTCACGACTTCAGAAGTTATTCAATATATTAGACAAATGCTAGATGAATGAAGAAGTATTATAGTGACTACATACATGAACAAATGAGACCTAAAAAGATGTATAAACCAATGTTTAAAAAACGGCCATTATAACGAAAGTAACGGCCGTGGTTGTTATTTTCTGAAAAAATTTGTGAAAAAACGACCATTATTTTCATTTTTCCTGTCATTTTTCCATTATATTTCATTTTTTTTTCCGTTATTTTCCATTTTTGAAATTTTGAAATTCAAATTTGAATTTGAATTTGAATTTGAATTTAAATTTCAATGCCATTTTTCCTGTTATTTTCTTTTTTTATTTATTTTTGCCCTGAACATAACGGAAAAAACGATAATGCCCCTAGTCCGTTATAACGGTCCCTTTTAAACCTTGGTATAAACTGCTGTGGTATCAACCTTAGGAACAATACTATGAAATTAAGGGAGATTGGAGAGAGTGATGAGATAAAGATTAAGGCAAAAGATGATCATATTGAAAAACTAATTTGAATTTATCCCAAGCATTAACCATCGAGACAATTTTCTTATTTAAACAAATATGAAAAATTTAAAGAAAATAGAAAAAAATTTCACATGATTTTTAATTTGGTCGGCATTTAGAAAGAAAAGAACCCCAAATAGATACAATGACAACATCAAAGATAATTATGAGGGAGGGGAGGGGTAGCTAGTGTGAGAACAACTGATGGTCAGATAAGTAAATTTTCAATTTATAGGGAAATTACATCAATGATCAACCTTAACTTCGTACCTTTTTTTGCTTTGGTTATAGATGAAGTAACTGCCCATATCGAAGATAAGATCCCTTGGTGTATATTATTTATAGATAATGTAGTATTAGTTGACGAGAATACGGAGAGGGTAAATGTACAACTAGAATTTTTGAAAGAATACTTTAGAATTCAAGGATTTTAAAATAAGTCGAATCAAGATAGATATATAGAATGCAATTTTAGTAAGGAAGCACATGGAGATAATCTACCAATTAAATTGACAACCAAGAGATACTTTGAAGTAACTAATTTTGTTACGTTGGTCTTATTATTCATAAGGATGGAGAAATTGAGGAGGGCATTGTCCATATAATTAGAACGGGATGGCTAAAGTGGAGATATACTTCTGGAGTGTTATATGATTGACGTACTCTAATTAAGCTATAATGTAATTTTCTATACGATAACAATAAGACCGACGATATTTTATGGAGTAGAAAGCTAAGCAATTAATAAATAATATTTTCATAAAATGAGTGTAATCGAGATGGATGTTTGGTAAGACAAGAAAAAACAAAATTAGAAATCTATGCATGCATGTAATTATAGGAGTATCCCAAGCCGCCACTCAGATCAAATCGACAATCAGATAAGACCCAGATGGTGTCTATTAGAAATATACACATACTTATTTAAGACAAAGCCTAGGATTGAGACAAAACACATTGAAATTCACAGAAATATCTTTCGTACAGAAAACAAAGACAAAGTTCTGGGTTATATCAGTTTAAAGAAATAATGTTTGGATTAAATGAATTGTGCATAAGTCAATATCAACCATCGTGATCAATGGGCTTTATTATATTTTAATGGTGTTCTCTCTACACCCTTTGTGCATTCGCTATTTTGATCCGAGAGGGAGCAATATCGTCTAAAAGACATCGATACTTTTCGATCCATAGAGAGTATTTGACCATCTTCTTATTCTCTTATACTTTTTGATTTTTTCATTGGTGTTAGAACACATATTTTACAACAGCCTATAAGCAACATAGCCAGCCAAGTGTCTTACTACAAAATCCTGGGTCTGCCACTGACTGCAAGTGCGTGAAGTATGTCGCTTACCCTGATATACCACATGAATTTGTTTGCTTGACTAGTCTCCAAAATCTAACCAACCAAAAGAATGCAAAGTAGGTTGGACGGTTCTCGTGTTTACATCCTATATGATGAGTCCTTTTGCCATTCGATGGTAATCTTGGGACTTCATCAAGTTGTAGAAAATACTTAGTTTCAGACCAACAAATGTTTGGAATTTTTTTTCTTTGTTAAATCAGACAATTAGCTAGAGTAAAAATTGAGTTTGTATGGGTCCCAACGTTCGAAATAAACATTCAAATAGAGGCCGATCTCATACTAAAAAGGAAGAAATTGATTATAAATAGTTGGGGCATCTAAGTAGTGCACTTTACACTTTTTGTTCCTTGCATTCCCCTGCAATAAAGTGACTTAGGAACTCAGCACCAGGTTTCTCTATAAGAGTTGTCATTTTAAACATGAATACTCTTATGCTGCAGCCAGGCTCGTTCCTTTGCGCTTTGGCCTTGGACCGTATCCCCCAATAAAGTGACTTAGGAACTCAGCACGAGGTTTCTCTATAAGAGTTGTCATTTTAAACATAAATACTCTTATGCTGCAGCCAGGCTCGTTCCTTTGCGCTTTGGCACTGGACCGTACCCCCCAGGTGTTTCACACTTTCACGCGTTGGTTGGGTCCCCCGATCAGCGTAGAGCAAGGGTGAACGCTCATCATTTATGGCATGGATTACCCAGCGTTGGTAGGTAGGGACTGGGACCCAGAGACCTGCTTTCTCTTTTAGCGTTCCTTCGTTCGGATTTCGCCCCTACGCATGGAACACGGTTTTGAAATTCCGCTCTCCTCTTTCTCACTCAATAGTATTTTTCTTTGCTTTTTTTAGGTCAAATGCTTTTTATTGACTCATTAAGTTTGTTTTTCATTTTGGGTCGAACCTGTGTCCTCAAGGTTGGTGGTGTAATTCATCAACCAATCGAAACATGCACGGGCTCAAGTCGTTGTTGTGGTCGTGGCAGCATTCCACAAATCTTGTTTGCTGGCCTCAAGTGCTTGCTGCAGTGCTACTAACCCGAAGAGTAGAACTTTGCTGACGGACCACAGTATGAGCCACGTGACACACTACTAGAGATCGCTGACCATATGGATGTTTAGCCAAACCCTAGTTGGACCTACAGATAAAAGTTTAGCCTGATTAGTGATATCTAATCATTGGATTAGAGTCATTTTCATAAGTTATTTTTAACCGTTGAAGTTGAGAATTATTTGGGTTACAAAGATTCAAAGGTTTGAAATCACTTATCAGGCTGATTTTTGGTATGTAGATTCAACTGGGGATGGGCCAAAAATCCATACGGTCAGTGGTCTCTAAAAAGTCTGCCACGTGGATTATATTGTGGTCCGTCATCAAAGTTCTACTCCTACCACGAAGATCAAGACACAGAAAATTTATTAAAATGGAATTTCTAAGATCCTGATTTAACAGCTTTGCTTACACCAAGAGAGAAAAATAGAAGAAAAAAACTTTGATTTATTTAAAAAAAATGATGAACATGCAAGGACGTGGGACCCTTTACCAGTGAATCAAACAATTATAACAATCTGATCAATTGCGAATTTGCGACCCACCCAATGGCTGCTGTCGTTATCTGGCTTTTCTTATCTTGCTTTTGTATGAAGAAAAGGCTGGTTGCTTTTAATCTTGGGAAAGATCAGGGGAGTTTGAAAGAGAAATCGGGTCCCCTGGGACCGAGCGTTTGATGGAGTGGGGCCCTACCAATGGGCAAGGGGCACCCGAGTCTGGTTCACATTCAGTTAGACTTGTGGAATGCAGCCCAGGGTCTAGACTTGGATCTCATTTGAGATGGACGTCCAACCCGATGGGCACTCGAGTCTACCTTGCTTTTTGATGGGCTCAACCCGATGGAAATATAATGGGCTTATTTCGATCTATAGTGTGTTTAGACCTAGTTCAAAAATAATAGGCCAGTAACTAGCATCGGGCTAACTCCTTTACGGACAAGCGTTGTACATGAGAACCCATACAAGCTCGGCATAGGCATAATTGTGGCCAAATATTCAGTTCTATTCTGGTATCTTGATATACAAATTTTCTGTTCATTAACTGGACCTGATAGACCCGTTGGTTGGCTTTGGCCCAACTTTTATACCCGATTAGTAATTTGGATCGGGTCTTGATAGATACTCGTAACCAACCTGAGCTCCTTCCACCCCCGACTAAGCTTTGGGCTATGGCCCATATGATATGGATTTGCGACTCAAGCAAGATGGGAGTCGAGAGTGAAAATGAAGTGGGCCTTCCTGCTTAGGTCACAGGAATGGGAATAGCTAGAGTAGAACTTTGCTGACCGCTGACCGGCCTCAATATGAGCCACGTGGCACAGTCTTAGACGATACTGATGGCATGGATGTTTGGCCCAACACTAAATGGACATACATACCAAAAATTAGCCTGATTATTAATTTCTAAGCGGTTTGATTGGAGTCGTTTTCATGGTTTGATTTTTAACCGTGGAAATTTGAGCATTATTGACAATTATTTGAGGAACAAATCCAAAGCTTTGAAATCACTAATCAGATTGATTTTTGGTTTGTAGATCCAGCTAGGGATTGGCCAAACATCCATACGGTCAGCATCCTCTAAGAATGTGACACTCATATTGTAACCGGTCAGCAAAGTTCTACTAGAATAGGTCTACCAAAAAAAGAAGAAAACTCTATCAAAGTACATCTTCTTTCACCCAAATATAAGCTGTTGTAGACTTGTAGTTGATATAAAATCATTCTCAAGCTGGGCCATTACAGAACCTAGAGTTGAGACAGGACATCTACTTGGTAGGTAAGTTAAAAAATCGAACCAAATAATTGAGCCCAAGAATCTTAAAAAGGTTTTCCAACAAAGCTAGGAAGTGATATTTCCAGTCCAGTTTCTTATATTTTCCAGGCCAATTTAATGCACATGGGCCCATGTTATACTGTGAAAAAGTCATCTTTTCATTGGCTAATCAGGTTCAAGTGGTGTGGAAATATAGAAACCGGCCTACAGATATCACTTCTCTTTTCCAATATTATATCTCTTTTAACAATAATTTCAACTTGTAAAAGGCAGTTTTCCATTTCCAATGATCCAAAGACGAAAGTGAACTTAGAATCTTGGAACTGTGGTTTGATATATGTATCGTCCAACCAGAGAATACGTACTCATGGGAAGTTTTACTAGGGAAGAAGAATGATCTTGTCGTCTGTGCCTGATACACGCGGGATACACATTTTTAAGTTTCTTGGAACTCCCAACCATTCGATGGATCACACCATGGTTTTAAAAACGGCCGTTTAAACGGTTTTAACGGCTGTTAAAATCGTTTAAACAGCCGTTTAATTTTGAAAAAAATTGTGAAAAAAACGGCCGTTAAAACCGTTTAATTCCGTTAAACTCCATTTAAATTCGTTAAATTCTATTTTTTTTTTAATTTTCAAATTTCAAAATTTGAATTTCAGCGCCACTTTTTCCGTTAAAACCGTTAAAATCCATTTAATTCTATTTTTTTTTCCATTTTTGCCCCTGACCGTTTCAATCCGTTTTAACGGTAACGCCCCCAGTCCGTTTAACCGTTAAAACAGCCTCCTTTAAACCTTGGATCACACCATGTTGTGATCAACTATGGACAAAGTTTCCCCAAGTCAATGATCATGTACTTGGTATTCTTCTAGATTCAGTGATCTTGACCATCATATACGTTTCGAGTGGGACCAACTGAATGGTCGGTCAAAAAATAACGGCCGTTATAACGGATTCCGACCTCCCTCCCCCATTATGCTATGTACAGTTTTAACGCTAAGAAAATAAAGCTCAGTAAATTTGTGAAATTATTTCCGTTATTTTTTTATTAGAGAATTTCTTAAACAAAACAAAGTTTAAGTATTTATAAAAACTTTTGAAAATTTAGAAAAAAAAAGAAAAAGAAAAAGCAACTAGATGCCCTTTAAAGGGTGTCTCTCCCTGACAAAAATTAAGGCGGACAAACACCCTTTCAAAGGGCGTCTCTGTTTGCCCATTGACGAGTAAAACTTCTTCCACAATACAATATGAGCCACATCGCACACTCTTAGTGGACCCTGACCATATGGATGTTTGGCCAGTCCCTTGGTGGACCTGCATACCAAAAATCATGATTAGTGATTTACAACCTTTTGATCTTTGACCCATATAATGCTCAAATTCCAACAGTTAAAATCAACCCATGAAAATAACTTCAATCCAACACTTAGAAACCACTGATGGTTTTTATTTTTGGTGCGTAGGTCCACCTTGTGATTGGCCAAACATCTATATGGTAAGAGTGTGCCACGTGGCTCGTATTGTATTGTGGAAGAAGTTTTACTCGTCAATGGGCAAACACACTTTTAAAGGGTCTCTCAGGTTTAGACGCCCTTTAAAAGGGTGTTTGTCTGCCTTAATTTTTGTCAGGGAGAGAAGGGGGTTGTCTCGTTATTTTCAAGAAAAAATTCTGTTTTTATAATTAGTTTAAAAAAAATTGTTAAAAAATTTTCTGTTTTTTTTATTGCCATATTTCCCTGTTATTTTTAGTTCTTTACAATTCATTATCACGGCCGCTATAACGGAAAAAAAAGGTAACGCCCCGGTCCATTATACCGTTATAACGGCCCCTTTAAAAACTTGGGTCCTACAACCTTTGTGTCACTTTTAAGTGTTTGTGTATTACAATGTACAAAGTCAAGACCTCACGTAAGTATTCCACTTGTAATGAGTTTTGAAATTTGAATAATAAAAAAAAAGCCCATCTCATCTTCCATATTTCGACTTTTGGAGTTGAGTGGTGATCACATGGTGCGCTCACGCAAGCCACTGAACTTGACAAAAGTAAAGAAACTTCTCTCTGCGCATCGAAGAAGAATAAGATTCGATGACGCAATGACTCGCCATGGTGAGTTCAGGATTCATGCTCGTTCAAGTAGGCGCCTGCCGTGTCGAAAGGTCAATGTTGATAATCCGATGTCACGTGGATGGCACATGACCATGATATAATGGGAAGAAAACAATCGATTAACGACGGATGAGTGACGGACCACAGTTTGAGCCACGTGGTACACTTTTAGAGACCACTGACCGTATGGACCTACGTACCAAAAATCAACATGATTAGTGATTTCTAACCCTTGGTCCGAGCACCCCAAATAATGCTACATATTAAAAATCAACTCATAAAAAGGACTCAAATCTAACGGTTATAATTAACTAAACAAGTTGATTTTGGTCTGTAGGTCCACCTAAGGATGGCCCAAACATCCGTACTGTCAGTGGTCACCAAGTGAATTATTGTTTAGCATATGAATAATTCATATTCTCCTGATTGGATAAATAAAAGCTTGAAATGCAACGCCCAGCCAGGTTTCATGATGGTCTTTGGGCCTAACTCTCAAGCTTCAGCTCGACCTGGCTCAGCTCTAAGCGATAAAGTGGACCGGACCAGCCAAAGCCAGAGAAAAAAAGCCCAAAATATTTTAGCCCGGCCCAACTTACAGGGCTGCAATGTTTTTTTGGAAAGGAGATCACGAGGCATATACATTTGAAACTTGGGCAAAGTTTTCTAGAGCTACGCTCCAAAACTCTTGTTTGTGCCGAACTTTCTTAATATGTGGAGGGCTGACATGGTCAATCCACATGACCCTAGCAACCCCAGGATTGTGGCCATGTGGACAGTGCCCTTGTCTACCTCATGTATAGGTGGCAATTTCTGAATGGTGAGAAATCAAATTTTGAAACTCAATTCATCAATATGGAATTATCTGTTGATTGTAGGAGTGCAAATGGGCTGGGCATAGACCTGATCATTAGCCCAAGAATTTGGCCCATCAAGTGCCAAAACAACTTAGCCCAAGTCCAACCCAAGAAGTTTAGTTTCTGGTCGGGCTTAAGCTTGTGCAAAATTGGGCTCATGCTCTTGTAATATTTGCGTTATTCCTGTTACTTCATTTTCTGGACATATTTATAGTCTGCAGACTTAAAAAGTATGTAAACATTGTATCCACCATTGAAAAATGTGTCTTTAATTTATAATTTTTTTTTTGAAAACATTGAAATAATACATTTTTCAAAGGGACATCCAACAGTACTTAGGGCACCTAAACTAAACATTCATCCGACTTTTTATTTTTTATTTTTTTGTAATCCATCCAACAATTATGTTGACAAATAATAGAAATAATTTTTTTAGAGTAGAACTTTGATGATAGTGTGCAATATTAGCCACATGGCACACTCTTAGAGGGCTGACCGTATGGATGTTTTTCCAATCCTTAGGTGGACCTACAAATAAAAAATCAGCCTGATTAGTGATTTCAAACCTTTGGATCTTTGTACCTCAAATAATGATCGATAATGCTCAAATAACTCAACCCATGAAAATAACTCAAATCCAACATCTAGAAATCACTAATCAGGCTGATTTTTTGGTTTGTAGATCCACCTAGGGATTGGCCCATCATCCATAAGGTCAGAGTCCTCTAAGACTCCCTGAATGCTTGTATGAAGTTACACGAGTTGATCTCGAGTCTAACTTGTGCCCTCACATTTTTCCCAATTTCCTTGACAATACTCTACTCTTTTTAAAATTACTAAAATACCCATCATCATTTTCAAAACCAGCTAACCCACCGTTAATGTGGGCCATACTTGCATTTAACTCCTGTAACTACGTGTTTTGATGATCTGGACAATTTTTACGGACAAAAGGTTTAGATTTTCTTGGAGAAAAAATCTAAACCATCCATTTATCAACCATTCAAAGTCCGCCAGGCTATTTGATTGATCAGTTCGGAGAGTCTATTTCACGCTGGCAGTCTATTGTCTAAATTATCAATTTAACAGTTCCAAAGACTGCTCAAGTCCAACAATGAGCCACGTGGCACACTCTTATATGACACTGACCGTATTGATGTTTGACCAATCCCTAAGTGGACGTACAAACCAAAAATAGACTGATTAAAAATTTCAAACCTTCGGATCTTCGTACCCCAAATAATGGTCAATAATTTTCAAATTGCACGGTCCAACGGTCCGTATAGGATTGGGCCAAACATCAGTCAATGTCTCTAAGAGTGTGCCACGTGACACATTGTGGCCAATCAGCAACTTTGCTGACTTCTGCTGGTCAGCAAAGTTCTCGTGGAGTAAACCTTCGCTCATACAGTCATATTGGGGTGTGAGCGAAGCCAATCACAGCCCACCGTACGAGCCACGCGGCATACTCTTAGTGGACACTGACTGTATGTATGTTTGGCCAATCACTGGTTGGACCTACAAAACCAAAAATAAACATGATCAGTGATTCTAAGCGTTGGATTGAAGTTATTTTCATGGGTTGATTTTAATTAGGGCTGTCAATGTATAGTCGAAAATTCAAATCTGTATTCGAAAAATCAGATATTATCGAAAAATTTCGGATAGTGATTCAGATATCATTGTAATATTAGAATAGTTTTCGGATACGGATTCGGATATTGATGTATTTGATTCGGTAATATCAGACCCCATATATTATTTAATAATTATAATTATAATAAATAGATTATATTATATTTATTATATTAATAAATATTTATTCTAATGATAATAATATTTATAATATATAAATATAATATATATAATTATTTTATATATATTTATTATTATGTTAATATATTATCTATATCTAATTTTTGGATCGGATATTATCGGATATCTGATAAATTAATCGTATTCAAATATTGATTTAGAATGTTCGTCGGATATCAAATTTTTTTCGGATTCGGATTTGGATATGTCTGTATTGGATCCAAATAGTATCAGTTGACAGCCCTAATTTTAACGGTAAGAATTTGAGGGTTATGTGGATGCCACGTGGCTCGTACTGTGGGCTGTGATCGGCTTCGCTTTACTCATCAAGATGCTGTGTGGGACCCGCATCATTACAATTTCACCGTCCAAAATAAAGTCTAGTAATGTGGTGAAGGTGAAAATTTTATATCCTTATCCGGTCCAAGTCACGTCCTTACGTACAAATTTGTCTCTAGTCTATAGACTCTATACTGACAATTGTGTTTCTTCACGTACGGGTTTGTTTATAATGCGAGTCGCTTGTGACGAACAGGGAACGTTTCCGCTGTGTTAAATCAAAAGCGGACAAATAGGTACAGTAGTTTGCACAAATAAATCGTTCCGTGTGGTCCTATAAATTTTTAAACATGATTTTAAAAAGCCCTTCTAATCAAAATAACGGCTACTACAACGGTGACACTCAAACCCCGTTACATTATTTTCCGTTACAACGCTCAAACACACAACATTAGGTTATCCGTCATCATCAGGACTGTCTCGATCCAAGTTGAGGCCTAAAGCAAAAACTCGATATGAGGCCTTTTTATATTTAATATAGTAATATATGGTATTAATTAAAAAATTTAACACTAAGAAATCTTATTTAACAACTATTCGTGATAATCAAAGGCTACCGAAAAAATTTGGATGGGAAGGACTCCCACTCCCATAGTCCTGTTGCAGTCCATGCAGAGGACTCTTGTGACCCTACATAAATCATTTTTGGGCCTAATGATTGCGTGGATGTCCAGCCCACCTTTTAGTGGATAAACACATTAAAATTCAACTCTATTGACGAATTCTAACAGTTGATTTACTATTCAAAAAACATGCTTGAATCCAATGGCTAGAATTAATCCTAAAAATTACTAAAATCTAGGACTAGAGATAACCAATCAAGTTAATTTTTGGTTTGTATATCCAACAAGGGGTGGGCTAAACATCTATGTGGTTAGTAGGCTGGGGCCTTCTCTCCTAGGCTGAGGGCCTTCTCTCACCTGGGGCCTAAGGCCACTACCCTTTTTGGCCTTATGGTAGGGACTAGGACGGCCCTGTTCGTTATTATATCCAGGTTTTTGGTTGAAAAAGTAATAAGATAATATTAAAACATGAATATTCTGAACTCTTTTTACTTGGACGTGACTTATGTGGTTCGAAATCAAACACGTCCTATATTAAAATTGGCACAGCATGAGATTGTCCTTGTAGGCAAACACGTCCTATATTAAATCACTGGAACAGATTTTTTATTATAGATCAGTGGATTAAAACTTAAATTAGTAAAAAAAAAGTAGTAAGAAGGGGATGAAAGCTATTAAATAAAAGTGAGGAAGCACAACAGGTTTGATTAGTCTTCTTTGTGCCTCTATTTGGCCCTGTCTCTAATAACCTCGATACCCATCTCCGTCGGGTCTGTGGCCTGAACTTCGTAGTGAACGCCGTCCAGAACTCTCCTCAGTCCATCTTTGGAGGTCGCATATAACATCTTCGCCCTTATCCTTGATGCTGTTGGAGCCCTGAAATTTGATCAACAAACATAATCCATTTTACTTAAAACCTTAGGGCCCGTTTGTATTGGTATTTTTCAAAAAATACTTTATTTAAAAAATGATTTCGAAAATATATTTTTCTTAAAATGTTTGTTTGAATCATCATTAATGCAAAATGTATTTATCTTCTCTTAGTGGACCCCATCCCTATAATTGATGAGAGTGATAAATGGGGAGGGTGGGAATAGGCTTTCTTTGTTTATTATGTTTATGGAGTTAGCAAAATTTAAAGTCTTTTTTTTACTTGAAAAACAGCTTTGATATTTTTTTTTATAAAAAGACTTTTCGATTTGATATATATTTTTATGGAGTAAATACTTTTTAAAAAATGGTCATCCAAACAATCTGTTATTCTGAAAAAAGTCTTTTTGTGAAGGAAAAAAACTTTTTCAGGTCTAAAAATGCTATCCAAACACCCCCTTAATTAATAAAAGCATCCCCGTAACAGGTATCATATATATATGGTGTAATATATCAGTCTACAGCGGCACTGTACACCGTTGGATCTGAATCCGGTGATGTTGACTAAACAACGGGTCTGACTTGAACAATTGACAAACTGCCGTTTTCACTAGGGGGTGTTTGGTTTTAGGAATAACTCTGTCCTAGATGGACTGAATTAGTTACTTCCATGCACATTCACTATCCAGGAATAGACTGCTGCTTGGATGAGCCGAAGAATAACAAAACGGATTAGATAATTCGAACCATCCACTCAAATTGGCTTGGATGGTCGGTCAAACCAAGGGCTATGGTCAAACAAATAGATTGATGTGATGGATATGAGCTTTCTATTGGTGTTATTTATGAGCCATGTTCCATCAATTGAATGGTCCTGATGAATCGGCATTGTGACATTGATTCAAAGATGATTGTGTCTTGTATAGATCTATGCAAGAGTAATTTGGTAATCACACATAAAATTGGTAAAAGATAAAAAAAAACCCCGTCTATAAGCACAATATGACCAACCATTTTGGGCATCCTACGAATGTAAAATCTCCAGGTCAAAAATCTGCATGATCTAATGATCTGAACCATCCAATTTTGTCCTTTTTTTGGTGCCAAAATGGGTCCAGGAGAGACTAGATCGGGTAGTTGCCGACTTCTGATAATTCTTTGAGCAGGATGATTTCCTTCAGTTGGGACTCTCCTGGAAATGTTTTTGCTCCAGTCGATGTAGCGGCATGTTTCTGGGCCCACTCATCGCATGGATGTTTAGTCCCTTGTTGGATATACACGGAAAAAATGAGTTTGATTGATGATTTCTAGCCGTTGGATATACACACAAAAAAAGTTTGATGATTTCTAGCCGTTGGATATTGTAACAAAAAATATGCTTGAATCCGACGGCTAGAGAGTTTGATTGATGATTTTTAGCCGTTGGATGTTGTACCAAAAAAAGTGGTTGAATTCGACGGCTAGAATCACTCTTAATAAGTGATAAAATCTAATGGCTAGAGATAACCAATCAGAACGATTTTCGGTGTTTCTATCCACCAAGTGGTGGACTAAACATCCATGGGGTCAGTGGACCTAGAAAAATGCGTTAGGTAGGGCAACTGATCGACTGAAGCAAAACCCCGCTGGAGCAAAAAAAAAAAACTTAGACTCACCAAATGGTGGTCCCGACCACTGCATGTGAAGCACGTGTGTTTAATATGCGAACAAGTGAAAGGTGAGAATAAGTGAAACGCACGGAGATAGAGAAGGTAGAGTGACAAACCATGCAATAAAGAAGATCTTGCTCTTCCGGCAGTTATCAACGGTGACGAAATCAAAGTCAAAGACAGCATAGCGGCAATCGTCGTCTGGAAGAGAAGCGGCGAGATCATCGTAGCCCTCAGCGGGCCCACCGACCTTATCGACGGTCACCAACTTCGATCCCTCATCGATCTTGAACACGATGTACCGGTGCACCTTCTTCCTCTTCAACTCCATAAACGAGTTCCTACACTCTTCCGTTACCCACATTCCGGTAATCGCCTGATATGAATGTAGAACCAGCACCGACGGATGAGAGAGAGAGAGAGAGAGCAATAAACAAGAAACTCATTTGTTTGAATAGATCAGATCTGCAAAGATTAGAAAGAAAAAAAACAAGAGAGTCGATCTGAAGTGTAGATTACCATCTTGAAAGCCATCGCCATGGGTAGAGGAGGAGAAGATCTCTTGTGGCCCTCCGTTTTGTTTTGGACAGTCTTGAGTTGGGAGGTAGTACATTACTACACAGGCTATATATAGATCTGGTTCTTGAAATGCCACTGGTGTTGATTATAATTACGGATTTGTCGTGATACTTATTAATTGTATAGTTGATTAATAAAGTGACCAAATTGCCCCGTTATTTTAGGACATTATCTATTTTTATTTGGCAAGGACTAAAGACTGGTGTTTACAAAAAAAAAAAAAAAAAAAAAAGGGATTGGTGGATGAAAAGAGCTTGTCATCCAGGCCGATGACATGGCCCAATATGAGCAATATGGCACACTCTTAGAGGACTCTTACCGTATGGATGCTTGGCCAATCCTTATGTGGACCTACAACCAAAAATCAGCTTGATTAGTGATTTCAAACCCGTAGATCTTTGTACCTCAAATAATGGTCAATAATGCTCAAATTCGCACTGTTAAAATCAACCCATGAAAATAATTCCAATTCAACGCCTAGAAATCACTAATCGGTCTGAGTTTTGGTCTGTAGATCCACCTAGGGATTGGACAAACATCCATACGGTTAGAGTCCTCTAAGAGTGTGCCACGTAATTCATATTGCGCCATGTCATCGGCCTCGATGACAGGAGCTGTCATCAAAGCTTTACTCAGGACTAGTAAGGACTGACTGTACAGTTGCTTAATAAAGTCCACTTTTTCTTAATCTCGTCTCTATGGGCCACGTGTCACACTCTTCGAGATCACTGACCGTATGGATGTAGACAAAAAATCAGCCCACTTGGTGATTTGTAGCTATTGGATTTGAGTCTTTTCCATGGATTGAATTATATCCGTGGCTTTGAGCATTATTTAGGATACTAGGATCCAACGGACGGAATTTACCAATCAGGCTTATGTTTTTGTCCCTGAGTCCGCTAAGGATGGGCCAAACATCCGTACGGTCCGTGATCTCGAAGAGTGTGCGACGTGGCTGGTACAGATGTCGTTGAGGAAAAGTGGACTCGTTAGCCATCACCACCGTTCATTGGTTCACTTTGCATTTTGGAACCATTTGCTATAACTTCTGTCGACCACCGAAAAACAGAAAAAAGTGTTGAGGTGATGGACGTCCATTTTTTAGTTATTGTCCATCCAAGAGGTAGCCCACAGATTTTGAAAAAAAATCTACGATACGGAAGTTCCTCAAAGTGCCACGTAGAGCACTCATGGTGGGTACACACCTTGGAGGACCTACGCACCAAAAATCAGTATGATTGTCGATTTCTAGCCATTGTTTTTCATCAGGCTAGGAACCACCGTTAACCTATGGACTGTTCACGATGAAAAAGTGCTCAAATCCAACGACTAGAATTCACCATGGTGTGTGTCAACCATTCATCAGTCAGTAGGCCCGAAAGAGTATGCTATCAGGGATTTCTGTATCAAGATTTTGATGCAGAATCTGTATCAGAGTACGGCTCGCCACAGATCATTGGACGCTCAGAATTGACAAACGTGTACCTATTGGAACCTTTTTGAAACGGCGAGATTCTTAAAGCAGCGATCATGCGCCAATGATCGCGCGCCACATATATTCATTATTACTTTTTTAAAAATCTTTTAAAACCAAAGTCTAAACTATGGGTATATGTGGCGTGCGATTATTGGGCGCATGATCGCTGCTTCAAAAACCCGGCCGCTTCAAAAAAAATCTCTGACAATGTGACATCACATGGGCTGCCATATCCCTATGGCGAAATGCCACCTCCCCATGAAATATGTGATGGGACGTACAGCCCATCTCGCAAATGTGGCCCCATCATTCATCAGTAGATTTTTGGTTTCTAGGTCATCTAGGGATTGGTCAAACATCCATACGATCAGCACCCTCTAACATTGTGACACGTGGCTCATATTGTGGGTGGGAACAGGTTTCATTGCATGACTAGAATACTGTGTAGGCATTAGAGTGGGGCTGTCTCTCGGATCACAGGCCCAAATCCTCCAACCCTTGAGAGAAAGAGAGCCTTTGCGTTGAAGCAAGGCAGAGAAGAACAAGGAAATCAACTGGTATATAAACAATTAAAATGGATTAAGAAAAGGGACAAAAAAGAGAGTAAAAGCTTCTCGAAATAAACGAATCCATGAATGAACTCATTCTCATTCTGGTCCTCTGCTCCAACTCTACTTCTTTTTTTTATAGCCATGAACGTCAAAAGTTCAAATCCCCAAGCTCTGGGTTTTTCGAAAATGGTAACAAGGGAACTGTAGCAGAATTAGGTAGCAGCATAATATAATATAACGTTGCAAATACAATTGTCCCCTCCCTTCTACATATTCTACATTATATTACTATGCCCCTGTTTGATGGGATTTATTCAGAGATAAGGATGGCTAGTAGATGAGAGAGAGAGAGAGAGAATCAAGGAGCAGTTATGAGTTTACAAACACTAAAACCTAGTGACACACTGGTATGGGGTCAAAGGACTTGCTTAGGTGGCCCATTTGCAGCAACAGAGATTCCCATCAGACCCACCACGTGTGTCCACGACTCCTTGTTCTTAGCATCTGAGCATTCGGTCCACACAAATTTGATGGAAACAAGGAGGGAGTAGTTGTGGTTGAGTTTTTCTGATGTGATTTTGATCCCTGGAATCACGATGTTGACTACTTCCTGGTGAAAATAATTAGAAAATAGTGGGGAGTAAGAGATGAAAAAGGTATCGATGATCATACCTAGACTAGAGTCAATCACAGCCCCTAGTTGCATCTCAGACAAACCGAAGGTCTGAACTCTGAAGCAGGAAGTCTTTCGCGTCACACAATCATCAGCTGATCCACATGGTTTGCAAATTGCAACCTTCAAGTTAGAACTAAAGGAGAAACAGTCCATCGTGATTACTTGATTTGCTAGATCAGTCCACTCTTTGGGGGGCTCTCAGGAGGTTCTGGTTACAATCATTTCAAGTTTTCAACCATGCTACCAAGCTCCGAATCAGAGTAATCCTAGTGGTGACGATGGGTTGGGTCCAACCCATTATGGACCCTTTTAAATAATCTGTATACACGATGGGCCCAAAGCTGGCCAAATCACGTTCACGCTTGTCATGTAACTGGGGAACCAGCTACACCCGTACTCGTAGCCAACCCTGATCCAACTTGACACATCCCAGAAATACCCATTTTCATTTTTACTAATTTTCAACCAAATCTTTCAAAGCTATCTCTAGTCTTAGCATCATCACATCATAAATGGTCAATCCACAAAGTGGCCTTGTGGATGGACCACTGGTTGAACATCCAGATTGATACATACATGGGCTACATGCATTACAGCCTCAAGTTCAAAGCCTGTACATAACAAACATCCACCCCAAATATCATTTCTTTCTAATGAAGAAACCATAAATCAAACTTTTAGTTCACAGCTGAATTGAATTTGCTGGTAATGGTTATTCTACAGTTCAGCATCATTAAATCCACTGCTCAACTTCAATCTTGGGAGCTTCCATGAAACTCTCAAGTAAAAATACATAAAAAACAAGAATGCAGGAAAGGAATAGCACATCTGAATTGTAGTTCCGAAATTTCAGTCAATGGGACTCCATTCTTGCTTTATAAAAACATGTCTGTTCTCGTACAGTCCTCTCAAGACACGTGAGCCTTCCCCTGTCATAATCACAATTGGGAACTCTCTGACCTGCAAAAGGGGAATTCAATACCCAAGCAAGGTTATTACGGGCATACTTAGGTGAGTGAATTTACAAGAATCTGATTCATGCTTAATGGGGATCGTGACTTGATTTGGGATTTAAACCAACCTTTAGAAAATGGGGGCACAGTCAGCATCATCACTTCTCTTCCTCATTTGGTGGTTTATCTTCGTTCTTCTTTTGCTGGGACTAGTAAGTTACAATGAGAGAATCAACATCAAGCAACCAACTCAATTACGCAAACGTTTATATGATATAAAGCATATAACTTGTACAGGTAACAGATAATTCTCTCACAAATTTAGAAAGACAATATGAAGGGTGGGAATATATATTATCTTTGTAATGAGCAATTGAATTCATGCCTTCCTCTGAGGTCATAAAGCTCAGATTTGAAGCAAAACTTTTCCCTAGTCTAGTACTACTTCCACAGCTACAGCATGACGTTATGAAGACAGAATGAGGTATTTAAACAAGACAATTTTCGTGATCAGGTCCAATCATGAACTTACCTTCTATAATACTGTGTTTTTATATGCTCTTTGATTCTTCAGCCACAAAGGCAGAACTTCCAACGGAGTGCTCTATAGGTCATACACGTCCTAAAAATTTCAACCTTCCATTTTTCATTGTTGTTAATATCATAAAGAAACTTTTGCCTTGGCTTATTCTTGCATATCACACGTATATATGCCTTTGTTTAAGACTAATGAGAGAGTATCATCCTAATCAAATAAACCTAATCCCTAGTATTGGGGGTCGGCTACATAATCCTGTTTTAACATTCCAATCGGTAAAGGGACATGTCCTCCGTTAACATGCACACTTTCAAATCATTTCTTGCTCTACTTTGAACCGTGTTCTTTTCAGTCTTTCCCTTGTTTTTGTAGACTTTAACCTGCACAACATGCTACTCACTGGTACCATCATGGCCTTTGTTGCACATGACCGACCCATCGCAATCGAATCTCCCTTATTTTATCACTATTGAGGCTACTCTTATGTGCTCTTTCCACACGGGAAGATGCAGAGGTTGCAAAATGCGTGGGCCCATTTGGCCTCTCCACCTCAGCTGCCACGTGTAAGGAAAACCCCACCACTCCTGAGAAGAGTTCTCCAGTGTAACTGCAGAAAACCCATCTCTATATATAAACAAGCTTTTTGTGGGCTTATGGTTCTAACGATTCAACGAAAGCAGAGATAAAGATGCTTCTAAAGGGAGAATATATTTCATCCTCCTTTCCCAGGTCCAGTTTTGGCAAAAGGCGACTTTGCCGAGGTCATCGTCTCTTAAGCTTCCAAAAGGACTCAAGGCCCATGGCCATTTTTCACTGTTCTCGATCATACAATTGATCTCCGTTCCAGCCCGAAATAATTGAGATATGGATCTGATGACGATGACACCACTCTTGATGTTAGAGATGTTTCGAACATTTTCAATCATGTTAGTAGAAAGCAGTATCTTAGCAGTCTTATACAGGAGACAACTGCCAATACTTGTTTATTAGGATTTTATTCCCCAATCTCCATAAAGCGATTTTTTAAGGATGGACTTCACGGTAGGGACAACTTGCTATATGCTTCGATTGTCCAACATGATCTCCATGTGGGCCCAACCAACGAAGTCAGAATATCCAAACTCATATATATATATAGGTCATGATCTCCATGTGGGCCCAACCAACAAAGTCAGAATATCCAAACTCATATATATATATATAGGTCAGGATCGGGAGACAACAATTTCACATCATTTTCTACAACAAAAAATTGGCGTGAGCCAATATATAAATTATAAGTTTTGGAATTGGATGATTTTTGACGAGGATGGTCTCTATGGCGAGGAGATCATCCTCACAAAAGTTCAAATCATTCTGACATTCGTAGACTGATTTAGAAGTTGAAGAATTATGGACCGTCTATTTTTACCGTTAACTTGAAGACTACATTTGATAGGGTTAGAAATTTCAGAATGGGCTGATTTTTTGTAGGAGTGATCTATATGGTGAGGAGATCATCCTCACCAAAAATCAGCTATTGATTCATCTTCCATGTGGGTACACCAAAATTGTTGTAGAAAATATTGTGTAAATTGTTGTCTCCCGATCCTGACCCTATATATATATATATACACACACACACACATATCAAGCAAACACAGAACTATCGTATATCATAAGTCAATTGGCTATCAATCAACAAACTCTGATAGCAAGACATTCTATTGGAAACTAGAATAACAGGAATAATCACATTGGCTCTAGCATCACAAAAGAAGAAACGATAATAACAATGACAGCAGGTAAGGTATCACCTGAATCTACTACAAGAATCACATGATCTAGTGCTTAAGGGTCTCATGAACACACCTCTCCTTGGCCTTGCAGAGATGCAAGCAAATCTTTCACTGAAGGATCATTGGGATCAACTCCTGGAAGCTACAAGAGCAGTGACGTATTGTCATATGCGACGCAAGCTAAAACAAAATAATATACAGAAATGCTCGCTGCAGTTTAAGATACACACCGAAGCAAGGATAGATGACACAAATGACTGGTCTCCCAGCACTTTGCTCATGTCCGTTTGGCTCGTGGAATCCTTAGCACTCTCCTGCACGGACATCTGAAGAGCTGCATGCAGCAGCAGAGGGGTAATAAATAAGTAAATCAAAGAATAGAAACTGATATCAGTCAAGGTTTAAAATAGTGGTAGAATCAACACCAACTCGAACAAGTATTCTTGTTTTTGAAGAAGTGCCAATGTATGCCATTCAACCGAGTTGGCCTATAAATCCATATAAGTTTGACAAGGACTTGGCCAAGCCACCTACTGAAACCACGACTTAATTCTTCTCTGTCAATGGCAAATACCATTGAGCCAACAAAACCAAATCCAGTTGTTTCATCAGTTTTTGTTAGAATTGCTAACTGTTTCAAATCTGCACAAGGTTAATGCAGAAGGGCAGCTTTCATTCACTATTCCAATTATAATCCTGTGTCAACACTGCAGGGATGTTGGTATATTGGCCAATTCTTCGTCCTTATGCTCCATAACTGTTTAGCCACCTGATGACAGAGGCTATGAATGATATGTACTTGCTAGTGAAAATAACATGCTTCTGTTCAAGTGAATTAGGCCATTGAACAAATTAGGTCATTCTCACAACTCAGCCCTTGACTCATATCCATGTGGGCACCATGAACGTCTTATTTAGTGTGTCAAAAAGCGAGTGTAACCTATACCGACTCTATAATACAAGCACACATACATAAATACATACCAATACGTAGATGAAAATGCTTCAACAGAAAATAAGAACTCACCAAAAGCCAAGTCTTGATCCTCTATAGTTGCCTCTGACATGTCAGCGTCTCCAATTGAGATACCATCAGATCGACTAGACCTCGGATCATCCATTGACATCGCAAGGGCCTGTTCTAGCAATGCAGTCTCATCATCCTGTTACCATTTCAAGTACAGATTTAAGTTAAACTGATTGTCTGCCATATCTGATGAGTGGTCTATAGCATGCAATAGAATTGCTTTAAAATTTCAAGGTAACAGTATATAACAACAAGAAGATATGTTATGTGTTAAACATATCTGGTTGTAGGGCGTGGAGTGTAGCTTTTTGGCCCTTGATCTTATGTGTTTTTGCTGTATAGTCTTTAGGGCTTTCTTGGCCCTTGCTTTAATATATCGATCTTTTACCGATAAAAAAAAACATGCCAATCCCAAAACCTAGCCAGTGTTTTAAAAGGCGTTTGAGGCTCGCCTCGGGGAAGTGCTTTTCAATTTTCCAAAACGTCCCAAGTTCTATTAAAAAAGCTTAAAAGCTTGTGAGGCATACGCCTTGTCCACAGAGGCTTTAAAGAAGGCTTATGCCTCATGACTTTTACACCTTTTTCAATGCCTCGTGTTAGAGGCATGCGCCGCACATGCATGTGCCAACTGGGGTAACCGTACCTTCAATTTATGGGAAAATTTTTAAATAAGAGTTTGTAGTCTGTCTAAGTTAAACCCATTTCTTACATCCTATTTTTACACCTCATTGTGGTTCACACATGGAGATCATGTTGGACAATCCAACCACACAATGAGTTGTCCATACTATGGATACCATCCTCACAAATGCAAGAATAGCGTGTAAGAAATGGTTGTAGCTCTAGAAAAGCTCGTTAAATAAAAGCAAATAAAAATCTCTTTTGTGCATGAAATAGATTAGTGTTATTTTTCCACAAATTTGCCTAAATTTATCTTTTTTACTGAATGATTTTCGTATTTTAGGTATTTATTCAAAAAGGTATGCTCGTGAGGCTTACGCGCTTTACAGCATTAAAGCGCCTCGCCCAATGCTTTTGCAATTAAAAACATTGGCCCTAGTATATGTACCATCGTAAGAAGGATCTTGCAACAATAAAACTTGGATCGTAACTGTAACAAACCAAATGGAATAGTAGCATCCAAGACAAAATATCATAGGAAAGCCTACGGATTTTGAGTTACTATAACCAAAAAAATAAAGAAGTTCAAAAATGATGTTTTCCATGTTACAATGAGAGAGACGAAAACTGAAACTTTTGTCAGATTTTGAAATAGAACTTGTGAGGGAGAAAATGCCAGCTTGCTAAGTTGGTAAAAGTCGTGCATGTTGACACCACGACCTAGGTTCAAAACCCGTCTTCACCCACTTACCCCGCTAACCCACTAACACCCTCCTTGCCTACCCAAAAAACATAAAATAAAATAAAACCTATGTTGAATTTCTAAACAAAAAAGTCTCATAGCTCCATTATTCCGCTAAGCAATGAATACGTAAATGTCATACTCCCGTTATTCATTACTTTTTTTTTTTTACTTTTGATAAGTAAGGATTGTAATCATTAAAGAAAAGGGAGGCATACAAAGATGTACAATAAGTTGTTTACAAATTCCACAAAAGTTACTCCGTTAAAACTCCTTGAGAATGGTAGCCGCTTCTTTGTGTTGCACTTGTTCCTTTCTTTCCAAATGAACCATCCAAGTCCAAATGGGATCATCCTCCAGATTATTTTCCTCTTGTCATCCATGTATACAAAAGTCCAGCTAAAAGCGCTAACGAGAAGTGCAGTCAGACTCATTGGACTCCAAACATCTTCAAAACTATGATACCAAGATACTTCAACATGACTGTCGTACTCATATCGTTAACGCAGATACCAATACTGGTACGGGATAAAGCATGGATACTTTTATGCCACCAATTTCTCATTTTCTATTGTGCTATTGTGTATTTTCTTTTAAACTCCTAATAGTTTCTTATTCTTTGTGTCAACAAATTTTATTATAAGGTACTTTGAAATTTTCATTATATTTGGCATGGTGTAAATATTAACTAAAGAAAGCATGGTATGAACGTATCGGATAGGATACTTGTATCTGTATCCACATATCCATATTCATGTCTTTGATTTCAGGAAATGAAGCATTGTATCCCTGTTGCCCATACCAATGTCCCTATCCATATTTGGACATCTTAGCTCCAAAAGATGATTCCAAACAGTATCGGTGATACCTGAATCTGTATCCACATATCCATATTCGTGTCTTTGATTTCAGGAAATGAAGAGTCATATCCCTGTTTCCCATACCAATGTCCATATCCATATTTGGGCATCTTAGCTCCAAAAGATGATTCCAAACAGTATCGGTGAAATCACATTGAATCAAAAGGTAATTTATCGATTCACTAAAAGTTTTACAAAGGAAACACATATTAGGTTAAATGTTTTCTTGTTTATCAAGTGATCCGCCGATGGGATTTTGTCGAGAGCAGTTCTCCACCTAAAAAGTAAACTTCGAAGGAAATGGTGTAGGCCAAACGAATTTGATTGGAAACGGAAGCGACAAATTACCCAAAAGAGCCAAAGTACAAGACTGCACTGTAGACCACAGAAGTTTTATCTCCAAATGTGCCCGTCTTCTCCATTCAACAAGACAAAAGCTTCTTCAAGGCAACCCAGAAAAGCAGCAAGTTGATCCAACTCCAATCGTTTAGAATCCTTCTGAAGTAAAAATAATTACTCACAATATAACTCTCTGACCCACAATCTTGAAGAGGCTTTAAAAAGGCCGATACAAAGGCACATGTCTTCACCGAATACCCTCCCAAAGTTGAATTCTAACCCCTGTGCTGATCTTAAATTCTATGCCTTGGAAAACTCATCAAAACTTAGATATGCCTTTTCAAACACCAACCCCATAAAGTGAACTTCATTTGAGTCTCAATATAGGTTCATACTTCTACATTTGCTTTTAATCACTCTCCTCCATAGACTATTGTAATCTGCAAAGCCACTTACCCTACAAATCAAAATTAACTGTCAAACAAATTAAACCATCTTGCATACATTGGTCTTCAGTCATGAAATTTAGACAAGTGATATGGCCCTAGTCTTGCAACTCCACAAACAAAGCTTCCTTTCCATTGTTGAGTTTTTGAGAGTTTTTTACTCCAAATCTTTTCTACGTGGCACTGACTGCTAATAAAAACTACATGCAGGATGAGACACTTGAAAAGGGAGTCGAGAAGACAGAATAGCCTGTATATAACTGATGAATAGATCATCTATGGCAGATTAATGTGAAAATGACAAAACATGACGGAAGGGACCCATTTTTATGTTTGGCAAATAGAAATAAAGAACGTTACGTCATATGAGCAAAATGAATAGAGGTGAAGTAAGATGTTATCATATTTGACCACAAAAAGGCTCTGATATGTGTTGACAACCACTATAAGCTTTTAGAGGGAGGCCTAACAATGTATATCAAAGGGTCTACGGGTCTGACAGAGGTGGAGTGCTGGCCACAGCCAAACAACACATTCCAACAACACGCCTCCTCAGCACTTTGCCGAGATTTGAACCCGTGACAACCACTATACTCTAAAAGCTTAGGGAGGCTTAACAATGTATATCAAAGTCTACGGGTCTGACAGAGGCGGAAGTGCTGGCCACACAGCCAAACAACATATTCCAACAACAATATGGCCATCCATAGTGAACAAAGATAATGATGTTGGGATTAAGTGGCATAAATTAGTAGTGATTCAAAGGTTCACAGTATTGAATTCACACTACATGGAGGAATTAGAGTACATGAACATAGTCATAATTCCTTCTGAAGAACAGAGAGAAACACCCTTGAGAATAGGAATGAGGGGAATTTGTAATGTTCACTGTGACTAATCCCAAGATAATGGAAAACACCAACGAGTGACCTGAGAAGCTCTGAGCCCACCAGAAATAGCTTTAAGTCCCGATGTTATAGACATATGAATCAAAGCAGAACAAAAGCTTTATCCATTTATATGTTACATAAATAGAGGCAATGAAACTACATCAAAGAAAAGTGAATAACAATTAATAAGGGAATCCAAAAATCATGTATATACTACATAGAAAATAATGCAACAGATTTACGGAAGCATGGTCATGACAATGCATCTTCAAACTAGCGGTAAAAGATGCTAAGAGAAACACAGAAGGATAACAGTGGACTCTATAAATAAGATAAGAGGAACTTTCTTTAAACCCATGCGACATAAAACATAGTAAGTAATGGAATGATACTAAAATCCTGATGAATGCCGCATGTTGAACAGAAGTGCAACACTTTTAACATCTCACATAGGCAGACCAGGATACTAAGGTCAAACAATTTACAAACTTAGTGCCTAGCTGAATATAAAAGACCAATCTGTGAAATAGACAACAAGCAAGCGTAATGAGAACTAACTAATATGATACAAAATGTACATTTTTGGAGGAAAGGCAGTGCTAAACAAATGCAAATTATTGTCTAATATTCTTAATTTTGTCAAGTATTATGAGCGAAACTCGATTGAGATGGTTTGGTCATGTACAACGAAGACCGATGATAGCACCAGTGAGGAGGAATGTGCGAGTTGAAGGGCCTAAAAGGGCAAGGGAAAGGCCAAAACGGACGTGGGGTGGAGTTCTGAGAGGAGATTTTAAGAAATTCATGCAGCTGACCCCATACCATTGGGAAAAGGCTTATGATGATGACGATTTGGTTTATGTTAACTAATACTTATGACATTAATGACATGCAGTCACATCTGTACAAATGCAAGTACATATTCAAAGATACTGGAGATGTTTTCTGGTAATGGCTTGGAGTTGAAGCATGAGACCAACCATTGGATCATTTCTTTTGTTGTCGCCATCTGGAGCTGAAATAACGACATTTTCTATCATAGTTGCATCCTGTGAGCTTGATGGCTGCTCCCCTCCCTTTTCTTGTCTAGCAGCTTCCTCTGCAGCCCTTTTAGCAGCAGCTTCTTGTCTTGCCCTCTCCTCTTCCATGGAAACTCTAAGTGCAAGAGCAAGCTCGGGATCTAAGTTGGGATCCACACCAAAATCAAAACCAGACACACCACCTGCTGCAGCTGCAGCAGCAGCTGCAGCAAAACCACTTCCACCTTCCCCATCCCCGGTGAATATGGGTGTGCTGCAATAAAAAAGGGAACCGAATCACTTGAAAGTAAGAGCATTTATTAGTGTGTGAGAAAATTATCATGATGTACCTTATAAGAACATCAGAAAGAGCACTGGGACCAGGAGGAACATGAACAATGTGACTGCTGTCATTATTATTTACAGCAGCAAGGAGGGCCTCAAGCTTTTCTGGCTTCCCATCATCTTCTTCGCCAAAATTGACAATATCAAGAGCTACACTGTTCTTTTTCAGCTTCTTTCCGATTGTCTCCAATAGCTTCTTCTCATGTTTCACCGGACTACAACCGCATGATAGATAACAAATAAATTAAGAAATGAAAAAGTAATGAGAATGCAAAAGTACATTGGAGTGTAAAACTATTTACCTTCCAGCAAAAACAATAATCCTTTGTTGCTGCTTTTTGTTTTGGCGATGCTTAAGAGCCAACTGAGCTACCTGGATCCCAGCGGCCAGGTTCATCTCACCACCTGTTTCTAAACCTACATATAGGAAGAAATGGACCTCCAGCATATAAATATACCCTGTAAAAAAAATTCTAGAAGGGAATATAGCAGACAATACACAATGCACGTAATTTGTTTGAAGAAAGGCTCGATGGTTCCCAAACTATCAGTAAAAATTCTGTCAATAACCCAAAGAAAACAACAGGAAAAGGAGAGGTACCGATAACATTTTAACACTTAACCATCACTGGTGTACCTTTCTACTGTGCAATAGGAGTTTAAAGAAGTACGATTTTATCTAAGACAACATAACACTACATATCCATCACTTGTTGTTACTGTAAAGATAGTGACCAAAATTGAAAACAAAGAATGTCAATGGATATGAACCCCAAATCCCAAAACTTTAGTTGCACAAACGGGGGCAAATTCCCACATAACAAATGAGCTGAAGAAACATCCAGAACTAACCATCAATGACATAGAGACAGACACAATTTTTATCTAGCTCATGTTGGTGAGTAAAACTAGATGAGCCAAAATCTTCGCTTGAGCAACTTGACCATACAGAAACAATTGACTACACTATGTGATCAAGGTGCACGCTTGAGGCACAAGGCGCACCTAAAGAGCCTTAGAAGGATCAAGGCAATGCGTGTTTAGTAAGGCGTGCGCCATATGCTCAAGGTGCACGCCTTAGACCAAGCTCCAGGCGCATCAAGCGCGCGCCTCGCTAAAATACGTATTTTCGTTTTGTAAAAATTATGTACTTTGGCCTATTATATTAATTTGCTGCAACCTAATAAGTTGTTCAGTGTTACATGTTATTGTTTCTTTTTTTACATGTAATACAATTACAACCTAGTCTCGCTTCTATTCAAAAAAAAAACCTTGGACTCTGTTATGTGAACCGAGACACTTCCATCTCCTTTGAAGAAGACCTAGGGATCAACATCAAATACTAGATCACAATCAAGGTCAAGAGTAAGGGTAAGGGCTTCAGTAAGGGAGCCGGAAGAGGAAGAAGCCAATTTGGAGGAGACAGAAGAAGAATAATGTATTGAGGACACTAACATATCCAATGATGATGGGGATGAGCTAATGATTATATTTTAGATGACGACGATGTTAACTAGAACTAATTGTGATCTATTTGAGATTTTGGACATTTGTTATCTTTTATGTTTTATGACTTTTTGATTACTTGTTTTGTATTTAGTTAATGACAATGTTAACTAGAATTGCCTTTGCGTTACTTGAGATTTTGGACATTTGCTATATTTTATGTTTTATAGCCTAATGATTACCTGTGTTATTACTTTATGATATTATTTTTCTTATTTCTTTATATTTCTTATATTTTTTATTATAATTTTTAATATTGCGCCTCGTTTTAATCAGGCACGTGCCTCACCTTGCGCCTCAGGCCCTAGCGCCTGAACTACCTTGAACTGCAGATATGCAAAAATAAAGAAAAATTTGATATTTCCACAATTACAAATAATGCAAAGAGGATGGCCTATTATTAACTTTACAAACTACGAATTTAATTTTGTTACAAACTCTACATAAATTAGGTTGTACATGGGTTTAATAAAATGAGAGTGAACACAAATATTTAAGCAGATGGTAAAAGCCTCTAGAATAAGAATCCCACATAGACTGATGGAAATGTTCCACTCATTATTCCTCAAGCATTCTTGAGTTGGGTCATCACAAAGTGCAGAAATCTCTCTATCAACCATCACTTTGAACATCGACTTGGACTCCTCAAGTGAAGCCTACTGTACAGTATGATTGCACTTTAGAGGCTAGCTACAAATCCAAAGATACATGACACCATCATTGACTGCAAAACGCACAAAATTTCAATGTCTATTATTTATGCCTAGTATTAAAAGTAGTATTCTCCAATCATAGTGGTAAGCTAAATGTTAAATCTTCAAAATAATTAACTTGAATTAAACTTCCTAGCTAAGTAGCAAGTTGACGAAGCGATAATGGGACCAATAAGGAGAACCCCAAAAAAATGCACGAAAATGGTCGAAAAATAAAACAAAAAATGAAGAAGAAAAGAGAAGAAAGGAAAAATGTATTGATGATGGTGATAAATGGCGGGACTCCACGAGGACAGAATGCAGTAGGAGACTTGTAAACTTCACAAATTGATAATAAAAAAAAACTACCTCTTCTTAAAATTGGGTTTTACAGATAACTCTAATCCCTATGGCCAATCCATCCTAGCCTTCCAACATTCTGAAACTAACAAAAACATACCCTTAAAATATGAAAATGACAGAAATACCCTTATTCTTCCTTCTTAAAGTCCAGGTCCAATCTACACCACAAGTGATCTTTTGCAAGTAATTCTCCCACTTTGCAACAGCTAGCATTACAAATTTGATCCTCACCAGCAGTGCTCCATTGGCGAGCACAGTTTGAGCAAGTTAACCAATGAAATAAAATAGTAAACTAGATTATAATTTATTATTAGTATACCCAATGACATCTTGCAGTATGCTACATTATTAAGTTTGTATGGTATAGTATTTATTCATATATTTAACAATAGCAGGTGCGTGTAGAAATGGAAAACAAGAAAAAGAAAACTGTGACTCAACTCAAATCAATAAGGATGAAGAAAGCAGTTACTCGTCTCATCGTTCTCGTCTTTCAGTTCATATTCTCCAGTGCCAGCCGAGAAGCTACCCAACCACTTCAGTCAAGGAAATGTTACCGACGCACAGAGAAAATATTTTGTTGTGAATGAAAAAGATATTTAATGACTTTATTGTTATTGTACAATACAATCAGTGTCAACAGGGAGGGGGGTTTCCTACGATGCAAGGGCACCAACCAAATTATCGTGATGGATTAAACAGATCATGAATCTAACAAATGATAACGCCTGTGTTAAGTGAACTACAACCCTCAACAAAATCAAGTCTGTTCGGATGTCCAACTTGAATTTCTCCAAGTTGACAATATCCAATCAACTATCAGGCTTTCACCAGAGGGGCATGATCCAAAACATTGTGAAAAAGCTTTGAGGAAAATTTAGGTTTTGGAAGAGTTCATCTAATTGGCGCTTGGAACTTTTCAACATTACTTCCTTAGCCAATGATTGCTCTAAATATGCCCTCTAAACACACCGATGCCAGTTTGGAGTTTAGTTTTCCAAATTGGCATTTTGGCCCTCATGTTGTATACATCCAAACAGGTCCTAGGACTAGTTAACATACCGAACCACACATCGAACAACCTCCAAAACTCAAAAATATGATATCAGGAACGAAATTAGGGGAAAAAGCTCACCGTGCATGCAGGCTAGGATCTTGCCCAGATCGCTTGTAGGTGTGACCAGAACTCGAACACCTTTGCCTGCCATTGTTAGAACTCCAACTGTATTCTCCGGATTAGACTGCACAATATCCATATACTCCCAACTTCACATCAGTAAAACCTTAAACAATGGTTTCAATTGAATTAAACCGCAATTTCAGTAGTTCTAAGAGAAGAAGAAACAACACAAAAAAGAGATCATCTGAAACCAAACCCCACCAGATCCCAATTCCCAAATTTCATGAAATCAGCAAAAAAGAATAAAGGAAAAAAAGGGGGGGGGGGGGGGGGGGGGGGGGGGGGGGGGGGTGTTCTTGATCACCTGTGTTTTAGCACCGCAGATGAGATTAACTGCTTCAGCTTGAGCTTGAAATCTCGTTGGAGAGTAATCACCGTTCCTCATCCATTCGGAATTATCAATACAGATCATGGTCGCCTGATGAACAAAAACACCGATCAGATTAAACCCTAATCTGAAAAGAACAATCATAAAGAAAGAATATCGAGTCTAAGGTAGATGACAGGAGAGACGAAGGTTGTTCATGGACCTCGAGAACCATGGTAGAAGCTTGGAGTCGAAGAATCGAGAACAGAGTTGCAGAAAATCTCTATAACTATCTGAAGAGAGGTATCTGTCTTTACTTTCGCCATAAGGTTTGCTATTTAAATGTGCTATTAATGGGCCAAGCCATCTTGGGCCCAATTTTCGAAGCCCATTTAAATATAAGCTCTTCCTGGGTTCATGATGGTCGAAACAGGATTTTGCAAGATCAGCTTGTATAACAGAAATGACCCAATCATGGTTCGAAGTCTTTGGATCAGAGGCTGGATCCCAATTCGGATCGGTCCGATCCGACGGCGTCTCGTACCGTCTCACTCGAGACCACGTTGGGTTTCTTCGTGGAACATTGAATCTCCAACGAGCCCATTCCGAATGAACTGGATCGGTTCCTGTTGATCCTGATCTGAATTGCCCGATCCCAGAACGGTGTCGGCCGAGACTTCGAACCATGGATCCAATTACATGCATATGAAGACTTCCGCTGCCCGGTTCATGGTATCGTCTAGCTTTGCCCACATGGGTCCCACCACTTGAGTTGGACAAAGCAATGGTCAAAATAGATTTGGTGGGCCCACATATGTTATTGGTGGCGATTCGGGACGAAACTGTACTACCAGATTACTTCGGAATTGGCTTGGTTGATACCTTTTATGAGGCACCAACTTTTATTGGAGAAGTTTGAAGGAGAGAACACCGGTTCATTTATTTTCCATGGCTTTGTACTCAACAGATATTATTTATTTGAATTGACTATAAAAAAATATCCGAATTCGATTCGAAATCCGATAGAAATTCTGAATCAATATTTGAATTCATAACATTGGATTCATCCGATGAGTAAATCGGATTTGAATAGTATCCGATAATGGTAATTTTACGGGGGTAAGGGTCGGGATGTAGTTATTATATTGGACTTGAGTTTAAATTTTTAATATGTTATGTAATTATCTGCGGATCTAAATTATTGGACATAAATTTTCACCGAAATTCTCGTCCTTGGATCCTGAGAATCCAGCGGTGGTTGACAGTGCTGAGGTGGCATTCGGTGAAAATTTATGTAAAAAAATTTAGGTCCTCGGAACCTGTTCCTTTACATAATATACTGAAGCGTATCTGAAATGTATTTGAATAAAAAAAATTATCTGCATCCAATATCCAATTTTTTCGGATAATATCAGATTATCCGAATATGGACTCGTATTCCAATTTTCTACCATCCATTGACCCCCCCTACTATACTCTTTCATTTGGACTTCTTTTCTTTTTTAATCTTTTAGGTAGTCTGACCCATGCCCGGAATATTCATATCTTGAGCCCAAAGCCAAGCTAAGATCAGCCCACAGGCTCATGAGAACAGATTAAGCCCAGCCCAAAGCATGTTGGGCCGTGTTCATAAATGAGCTGGCCTGCTCATTCAACATGGATAATCGTCCATTTTTCGTGTCATGAAAACTCTATTCTTCTTTTTGAATTTTTTTTATCATCCTTCAGGCACAAAACATGTACATGTCAAGATTTGATTGAGTTTGACTTTCAACTATCCATCCATTTAATCTGAAATTGGCTGGGACATTTTGAGAAAAATATTCTGTATAAAAATAGAGTTGCTCATCTGCAATCAAATGGGGTGGGGGCATTTTCGGATTGAATTAAGAAAATTACAAATTTGACAATCTGATGTCTGGGCGCAATTTGAAAACAAATGGGTATTAATCCTCAAAAAGGAGAATCTAATGATGGGAAATTCTGGTAAATTGGGTCCATATTAGGAAATAAACTGCACAATATATGGCAGACTACATATTCACCATTACCTGTGTGGAAATATTAAGTGCAAATTTGCTATCTAACATGTGGAAGAAATTGTTTTAATATTTGAAGAAGGCGGCGAATTTGCAACTCAATCCGCAGCATTATTTCTAGAACTACTGGTATAAATACTTACATGGGGGCAACTGATGTGTCGGACAAAATACTAAAAAGCTTCCTAAGGTAGAAGGATACATGATTTACCTTTTTCATCGTCATCACGGTCATAGATGTCAAAGATAGGACCAGAACTAAACGAAGCATGCAAATCATCATCACTTGGAGCTTGTTTATGAATCTCATTCTGTGTCGCAAAGAAAGGTTGATGTGAGCTTGAGATATTTTTGGACCTTGGGGAACTGCTTGAGGCTGCATTATCGATTATGGCCATCTCATCCAACGTGGAATCCAAAGAGGAGGTTGATTTTGCAGTCGCAAGGGAATTGTAGGAGCGAGCTTGTGTCGACCTCTTTGCTCTCTTGCACCACCCTTGAAGTGATTGTCTTATACTTTCGCCAACAACAGATTTCTTAAACTTCGATCCCATCTACATCAGTAATACCAATTTTAGGGGGGAGGGACCCATGAGTAGATAACAATAGAGTCCAAAGAGTTATCTCAAACCTGTGTAATGATAACATATAATGGAAATGTGACATAGCTACACCAGATTTGGAAAACGATCCTGCAACAATCAATAAGAAAAACCGGATTTATGCAACATCGAATAATATTTAAGATAGGATAAAATAGCACTTTCTATTCCATTCAATCATGGTGATGTCACAATTTATAACTATGACATACCCAAATGCCAAGCGGATAACAAGGAACACACGGTTCTCCATGAAACAGGAAGGTCCCCTGATTTCCCACTGAATGCACAAATATGGTCAGCTCTTTCAAATTTGTCTAAAAGGATTAGCACTGTGATAGAAAATATCAGAACAACCTATGTTGGTGTGTAGATTTATATTTCTTCACTGAGATCAGATGCTGTAGAAAGTTCTCCAAAAAAAGGATGTAAAAGAGGTAGGTTATCAAATTAAAACTAGCACTTGAATGTGGCAATATTCCGTCAAGAGAAAACTCATTAAGTGAAGAAGTCGAAATGCTTGAACTGCTGTGAAGATTAAAATTGAATGATAGAAGACTCGAAAAAATCAATGCTAGACGATCACCCTTGGAAACAAGGTTTTGGTTCATTGATTTCGTAAAGTTAGGGGATGAAGTTTTTTTTTTTCATATAACATTGCACCTTACCTGGTGATGCCAGAATTACCATGAACGTAATTAAAACTAGCTAATGTTTGGTGAATTTTGTCAAATTTTGACTTGGCGAAGTGAATTTACTAGTAATATTTCGGTGAATTTTACTGTTTTGGACTGAAACTCTAAAAAATATTAGAAGTTTTTAAAAACATCTTAATCTCTGTTTTTCCACAATTCCTTGCCTTTAGGAGGTTTCCAAGTGAAAAATGACCGTCAATTAAATAAAGACCAAACACTCCTCAAGTTGTGGATTTTGTAGTTGTCCTTCAATAAAAACTACTTTTCTCTATAATTTAATATTTCATTCTTACATTTAAGCTACATTAATATTACAAACGATTAAATGTGTAATATTTCGAAACTTCTCTAAATTGGTGAATTATTACTGTTGGAATAGTTATTTGTAATGTGCTGGATGTGTAGGGATATTAATGTCTTTTTAACAATTTTCAGTATTATAATATATTCTAGGGAGTCAACTAGAACATTAAGCTAGTTTGACTTCTCCTCCTCTCAGCTCTTGTTTCTTTCTTCTGAAAGCATTAACCTAACTTACGTGGTATAAAAGTAAGGTTTTGATACCTTGAAGAAACCCTAATCCTGTCATCATTTTCAAGTTCTTCATCTCTTTCTTTTCCTTTTCTTTCTTGGAATCAAGTTATCAGGTGTTGATGATGCTCCCTAAACAGTTACGGGTACCAATGAACAATATCCCTGAACTGTATAATTTTTTTTTAAGGTTAAGGCTTGCTTTATAAGCTGCTGTAGGACTAGGGTTTTGCTAAAAAAGGATCTTGCAGGCCATGTATGATAAAAAAAAAGGCCACCACAACCTATGTAGAGGCTTCTGCAAGCCCTTGAAGGTGTTTTTGGTGTCATTTATAGCACTTGCAATAATGTTTGGTGCCCGTTGATGATATCCAGCCCCTGCAGAGTCCTTGAAGTGGTGTTGATGTTGTTCACTACACCTGAAGTGGAATTAGAGTGGTGTTTGATGTTGTGGGTGTTGCCAGGTGCTTATAATAGTGGTGGTATGGTGCTGATGTGGGTGCCGCCAGGTGTTCGTTTTAATAGTTGTGTAAAGTTGTAATTTTTTGGCGGTTCATTGTGATAGACCGCAAGGCTATATGATGATGCATGATCACTTCTTTAATTCTCATATGACTTCTATTAAGCTTAATGAAAGAAGAGTGATGCCATTCTTACAACATGTCATCTCATCAATCGTATGCCCATGTTAGTTATTCAAAGTTAGTCTACACATTCTATTCTATTATTGGACAGTCCAATATTTTCTTTGCCTCCATGAGTTTTTGGGTGTGTTTGTTTTGTTCAACGCTTGGGTCCTGGATCTGATAAACCTGACCCCTATGTTATTAAATGCATCTTTTTGAGATATTCTTGTACCCATAAAGGATAGCGATGTTATGAACCTATTTCTCGTAAAAACCTTGTTTGTCCAAATGTTACTTTCTTTGAACATGTTTCATTCTTTTTTGACAAGTGTCCTTTGGTTAAGTTGGAGTCTCCACCTCTTCCGCTTCCTGTTGAGGTTAGCGGTTCTTCTTCGTCGGATGTGTAGGTTTCGATGGCTCCATTACTTTGCATGTATGTACGTTGTAAGCATATTGCTTCCAATCAAGTACCAGATCTAGAATCTTGTCCTCCACTGTCGGCTTTGCCGTCGATAGATCCTCCATCATCACTTCATTCTGGACCTTATTGCTTTCTGCAAAGGCACACGCGTTCATGTACCCAACACCCTCTTTCCAAGGTTGTGTCTTTTGCTCACTTGTCTCCATCCTATCATGCATTTGCTATATCTATTCCTCACAGTGTTTAGGAAGCCCTTTTTTCTTGGTTGGTGGAATGCACAGTTGATGAGATGAATGCTCTTCACTACAATGGTACATAGGAACTTGTCCCGCTACCTCCGGGGAAAGCAGGTGGTTGGCTGTAAATAGGTGTACACCGTGAAGTTTCTCCCTGATGAGTCTGTTGAATGTTAAAGGCTTGCCTTGTTTCCAAAGGCTACACTTAGACTTATGGTATCGACCACAATGAGACTTTTTGTCTGTTGCTAAGATTTCTTCAGTTCGTGTTATGATCTCTTTAGTTGCTAATCTGAGTTGGCTATTGTTTCGGCTAGATATGATAAATGCCTTCTTGCACAGTCCTTACAGGAAAAGGTGTATACGGAGCAACCTTATGGGTTTGTTGCTCAGGGGGGGGGTCTGGGAGTGTTTGCCGCATTAAAAAATATGATATATGGGCTGAAGCAGTTTCCACGAGCCTGGTTTGGTCGCTTTAGTGAAGTTAAAGTTTGGGTTGTGTCAGTGCCAATTAGACCACTCTATGTTTACATGAAAGAGTGAAAAAAGAACCATCGTGTTGGTGGTATATATGGACGACAAGTGGTGATAAGGGACGACAGTGAAAGAATTCAGGATTTAAAATAGTTCTTAAAGCAACCTTTTCATAGCAAAGACTTGGAAAGCTTTGGTACTTCCTAAGGATTGAAGTTGCGACATTGAGTTGCGGGATCAGTTTATCTCAGAGGAAGTATGTTTTGGGCCTTCTTGATCAAACAAGTATATTAGGATCAAAACAATTGATACTTTTATGGATCTTAATACCAAGCTTGTTGTCAAATAGGTGATTTGTTAGATGATCCAGATAGATATGGAGGTTAGTTTGTAAATTGAATTGTCTGACTATTACTCAACCAGATATTTCCTTTGTCGTTAGGTGAGGTAGTTTATGCAGTTGCCACGAGTTCCAAATTGGGATGCAGTTATTGCAGTGGTGAGATACTTGAAGAGACCTCCTGGCCATGGATTGTTATGTAAGTCTAATGAATATCTCCATGTAGTTGGTTATATAGATGTTGATTGGGTTGGTTCCCCTTCTGATAGAAGGTCTACTACAGGTTATTACACTTTCCTAGGCGACAATCTAGTGACTTGGTGCTGACGTTGAATATAGAGCAATGGTTCAAACCACTTGCGAGTTAATGTACTTGAAAACCTCCCTTAGGGGTTGGGTGTTGTGTGGATTCTTCGATGAAGTTGCATTGTGATAATCAAGCAGCTATCCATATAATTGTTAACCTAGTATTTCATGAACGAACAAAACATATTGAGGTGGATTGTCACTTTTTTAGAGACGAGGTTGTGTGTGGCGATATTTCTACATGTACGTGAAGTTTGAAGATCAATTAGCGAATTTGTTCACTAAAGCCCTTTTTAAGAGTTGTATGGATTACATTTGTTCCAAGATAGAGTTATATTGTTAAACAACCATTTACCCCAAAAGATCAACATGTTGGGGAAAGGCGAAACAACTATGTATACTAACGGGTCGTCGGATCAACACAACACGTGCACGGGAACATACTATCCGCTAACACGCCCCCTCGATGGGAATACACTTCGATGGAGACTTGAACCCGCGACCTCCCAGGCCTTAAGGCCCTGATACCATGTTAAACAACCATTTACCCCTAAAGATCGACCTGTTGGGGAAAAGCGAAACAAGTATGTATACTAACGGGTCGTCGGGCCAAACATATCACATGTGTGGGAACACATCATCTGCTAACATATACGATGCTTACTCTCCAGCTTGAGAGGGTAGGTTGGAAGAGTTATTTGTAATGTGTTGGTTGTGTAGGGTTATTACTATCTTTTTTAACAGTTTTCAATAATATAATATATTGTGGGGAGTCGACTAGGACAGTAAGCTAGTTTGACTTCTCCTCTTCTTTTCTCAACTCTTCTTTATTTCTTCTTAAAGCTTTAATCTACTTACATTTACAAAACTTCTCCATGTCGAATTAAATTTCCTCGAATTAATTCCAAATTTCAACTCAACGAAGTTTAGGGAAAATTCACAACTTTGTACCTTAATCCTGAACATATTTTTTTTTTTGATAAGTAATCCTGAACAGATTTGATCTATCTTCAATCACTAATCACCAATCACCAAGTCGTAGCACTTTTGGATCACATACCATAGAAATTATCATTGCTTGGGACTAACGAAGTCAACCATTTAGCTTCATGTAGAAAAAACCATCTCGAGGATGCCTAGCTAACCACAGCCCACAACCATCACAATGGTGGTAATACCATGGATTGCACACATATGGTGAGATGTGAAATGCGCTACAAAAATACAGTTGTCCAGGATTTGGCATGCAATGTGATGCATGCTTATGGTTATTTCCCCTCATATATTGTATATGACGTGAATGGAAGTCCTCCAACAGTTTGGTGTGGTTGCCATTCCTTTGAGTGCGGTGGTACCCATTATGAAATGTCTAGCTCTGGTCTAAATACAAGTGTTTGTATTAGGCTATACGGATTGACTTGTATTGGTTATTGAAACTAGTGTAGTATTCTTCCTCAGATACTTATGTGATGTCATAGTTGTCTGCTTCTTGTGATCTACCAATGTGCTGATAGGTGCTTTTGTGGGCCATGTAGAAGCCCCTCGTCATATAAAGTTTTCATGTGATGGTTAGTTTCATAAAGTGGTGACAATACAGGTGGGAGTCACACTTTTGGAAGTGCTTCAAATGAAGACGTCAGTTTGTGGCCTGGCTGCCTGGCGATAGCACTTAGAATCCTGCTATTTACATTACCACCATTCAGGGATCAAGGTCACATGAAGGGATAACTCCTAGTTGTGGCCATGGATGCTAGAGACTGCAAGTTTGCACCCTGTGCCACTGTCTTTTTAGGCCTTATATGGTTGCCCTTAGAAAAGTTTTATAGAAACGATTCTTACCCATGAATGTCCATAAACGTTTTGTAGATCGATGCATTTTGACTTATGAATCCCCATCTTAGAAAACTTTTCTATGGTCACCGTAGAGGGCCTTAGAGTGAGAGGATGGGTATTTTAGGATAATAAATCTCTAAGATGCCTATGATATGTTATTTTGGAACTTGGAAGAGTTAAAGACATGTATTATTGGAAACAAAAGGGATCACTGTTACATCAATCCACAGAATGAAAAGGAAATAAAGAATCTATGTTTAAGTAACCAAAAACATAGACAATTTACCTATGATGAAGTAACAGAGAAAATATTCTAAAAAATGTGAAGGCTCAAATTCAACATTTGGACAAAAAAACGTACATTACAGGTCGAACATAATTTCTAGAGAGGGAGTTCTTTAATATCCTGATAATGGGAAATCTAAGGGCACCTTTTATTAATCAATCTACCAACAGCACATCAACAGTTATTGCACATTCGGAGGTAATTGCCATTTAAAGGGTCCCGCCGATGATATATCTTGGACAAAAAAGTTGACCCAACTGAATGATCCTTACAATTCAATCTATCACATTCTTTCAAGATCATTCAATCAGGTTCCTTCTTTTCATAAGTGACCTCACAGGTGTGGTACATTGAATGGTGGTCCCGTCCCCTGCATGTGCCCCACATCTACAGCTATGTTTGGCAGATTGTCCTTATGGTCTACTCGATGAGTACCTTAGATTTCTTCTATTAATTAATAAATGTTGATATAGCAGTTTTATACTTGTGCATGTAACCATCAAACAGAATTCTTACCAGTGACCAAATAAATGTTGCCATCTCAAATGCATTCTGCGAATGAAAAGCACACGAATAGATAAGAAGTTCATTGGCAGATAAAATTTTCAAATGTTAGAAAGAATGTTTTTGCGCTACACACCTGGAATGAAATTAGCTGTATCAGCCATAACAGAAGTTTGGGCTTTCCAAACCAGAAGAGCTCATCTCTTAGGTTAAACTGATTTCCCCTACATGGGTTTGTATTCGTATCCATGACTTCAAGAGCCAACTTTATCACTATATGGTGCAGTTTTGTACCAACTAGCAGGATCAGCTTTTACATTTATTGAAAAAAGAAGGAACTGATCAGTGGAGTACAACACTGGGAGACATAAACAGGCAGAACCAATGCAATGAAATGTTGAGGACTTACAATGGCCGGAGTGAAAGAAAGCCAAAAGTAAGCATTGGTTCCTGAGGTGATGGGTCACACTATTCATGCTTAGAGATCAACTTTAATACCAAAGAAACAGAAGGAGAAAAAACAGTTCATATCGAGTAAAAAAAAAAACTTCTGCAAGTCAAAAAGAAATAACAAGTGTGGCACTTTATTTACGTGATCTCAGATTCCAACACCAAAAACCTGGCAATCCATGGTGTGTAAACCATGCTGGTGCAACCAAAAGGAATATACTTACATCAGCAAAATTCAAACACCATTGTTTCTGGACCTTTGATGTTGGATGCTGTGAGACCATTTAATATGACGGCTTGCAAGCTCACAACCTGGCCTCTTTTCTCATTGAATTCTCAAGAAGAATGGACAAGCTTTCAGAAAATTACCATGAATGTTAATAAAAATGCACAATATGGCATAAGCCCAGAGCGGCACGCTGCACAAGAAGGAGAAGAAAAGTTGTCATATGATTTGTTTAGTCAGCAATATACAAATTCATAAGAATTCATTATTATCCAATTGAGTAACTTAATGTGGCAGTCTAAAAGTGGAAGGATTATTTTAGATGCCTCACTTGTTTTCGTCTATGATGCCCGGATACGGACACGGATACGGGAAGCGGGGATACGACTCGACATTTTCCAAAATCAACGACACGGATACGGGTATCCTATTTTGTAGTTCAAAATTGTTATTTTTTCTAATTTTTTCAATTTTTTATGAAGGATACATGGGGATACGTGTCGGTAGAGTCCGGTGTCCGTATCCATGTCAACACGACATGACACGACACTGGTACGAGGCACTAGTACAGGTATCCGGGTATCATAGGTTTTCGTGATTATAAATATTTAAAATTAAGACTTCCAGAACTATGAAAGCAGATAACAATACTACTTTGACATCTTGATATATCGATCTAATCCATACCCAATGTGTATTATCAAAGAGATAGCTTATGCCCTATTAATTGCGTACAACCCATGTATCGTTGAGGTCCTTGTACCCAATTGTATTCTTTTACAATAGCGTTGTGGATGGCAGTTTTCATTTGTAAGTTTTCAGTGACAGGACATGTCTGCAATTAAGAGGATTGTTTCTTTGTACACAATGTGCCAGTGCGAGCTCTTTAAAGAAAGAGAAGAATATTAAATCCATGAAAACAAGGTATGAGAATTTGGAGGTTGTAGGATTCTTGCATCAGTGCATCACTATTTAAGAAATTAACCATCCATGCAAACAGGAAACTCAGCACCTCCTTAGGCTATTTTTCAAAGTGTTCTCATGTTTCTCAATCTTTTCCATCCCTCCTTTGCTACCTAGTCTCCTTACTAGTTATCTTCTGATAATCATTTCTTCTTCCTGCGTGACCGTGTTCTCTGATGGTGACTTAAGAGATATTGACCTTAGGAGCTGCCCCACAAGATTGCTATCTAGAAGATTCCATTATTAATCACATGCTCGTCTTTGACAATTCAAAGTATTCTCATGTTTCTCAATCTTTTCCATCCCTCTTTTGCTACCTAGTCTCCTTACTAGTTATCTTCTGATAATCATTTCTTCTTCCTGCGTGACCGTGTTCTCTAATGGTGACTTAAGAGATATTGACCTTAGGAGCTGCCCCAGAAGATTGCTATCTAGAAGATTCCATTATTAATCACATGCTCGTCTTTGACAATTTTAAGCTATACTAGTGAACAAAGGGAGCGTTGATGATCCATCCATTTATGAGTATTTGGTGGATAGACTAAATTATTTCCATGTTACAGGTGCAGATAGATTTGTAGTCAGCCTGGTTAATTCACGTGTGATCCTTGGAAGTAAATCCTTGTTACCGTACCCGCTATGTAACACACACGTACAAGCGTTTCAGTGTTGGACACTGATATGAAGTATTCGACACACTGACCCCACAAACCCAATACACCTACATGCATGTACAGTTTATTCCATATGTTGAGAGAGATATATTCCTAAAATAGTTTAGTTTTTGTTACCATTAGGTATACAATATAGAAATAATGTACTTCTAGAAGCTGAAAATGTTTGCTTCTACAATTGAGGTAAATATCACTTGAATGAAGGAGAACACATTCATTCTATCAATTTGTACAAACTTATATTTAGAGCCACAGGGGAGTGGGTGTAACTAAATGTAAACCAAGCCAAGTTGCAATAGCTACCGAGTGTTGTGGCATGAACAGATACATGAAAATGTGCTGCCAGATGAGGCGACTCAGTGATGAAGTGGAAAATAAGGAGGAGAAATAACTAGTTTCAAGCCTAAGGTTTGTAGAGTAGGCAAAGGAAATGCCTTTTAGATGGTCATGGGAACAATATGAACAAAATAAACATAGATGAAGCAATGCGAAGTCAGGGGATTTAAAATTTGTATGGAACCATTTTTTTCCCGCTTGCACGAGACAAGAGAATTCATTATGTAATATTTTGATCGTCTCCAATAGGTTAAGTTATTAGTCCTACTAAAAGTAACAACCACTTATATGTCAATCTCAAGAATGGAATTGGTTTAGTAAATTGTACAAAACATCAGCATGTTTAATCAATTAACTGAAAGTGTTCATCAGAAACTGAACTAAATCCATAATTGTAATTTCAAAGTTGACAAAACAATAAAATATATTACCTAAATTAACACTTCAATAAAAAAGGATCAGCAATCTCCAAAGTAGTGTAGAGTGGTACCTGATGCCTACAATATCACGGAATTCATCCTCCATGCTACGAAGCATATAACTATGGAAATCATATGACAGATGAAGTTCGTGATTCTACAATTAAATAATAAAGTTAGAAGCCAAACCAATAAGAGAAAAAATAATACATTTGAAACAATTAAGAAACAAAATGGTTAACAAGATAATGTTTGCGTCCTGGAACTTGACTACCTCATTAGTTTTGCAATTAGCAAATTAATTACATTGGAGGTTTTGAACGTGACATTTACCTGGGGCTGGGGATAATATACTTTTAACTGAAATTAAAACTCAAACATAAAATGAAGCTCTTTCTTCCAGTACATGTTACATATATTATAATTCTCCATCTTGTTGGGGTTTTAAGTACTTCCTCATTCTTCTCATAAGTTTTAGCCCCACCACATGCTTGTGCGGGTGTATGTTTAAGTATACTATAGCAAGAGATGAACTTCTTGATGAAAAATGTATAGTTTGAGCCAGCAGTTCTTTTCTTTTCCAATCTATAAGATCGAGGTGGGCATTCATCCATTGGTATATGATGGAAAAGAAACTCACAGTAATGAAGCCCAAGCGTAGTGCCATGTAGTCGGCTCTATTTATAGAATTCCAAAATTGGCGGCTGAAACAAAGCTGCATATTGGAGTAGTTTAATTTAAATTAGTCCAGTACATAACAAACCATACTTAGTGGTCAAATTAAATTATATTTACGTGTTTAGAAAGCTCTAACCTAGAGATAAAATTCAGAAGCAATGTAAATTTTGGCTTAAGAACATAACATTGAAAAGCTTGATGTATAGTTAAAGCTAACACGAAAATTATTTAGATGCATCTTACATGGGACAAAATAATTGGGTAAATAATCCAGTGAAATGATGTAGGAACCATTGAACTGGAGTTAATTATTGGAAGTGTAAATGTAGTCTGAGTATTATAGATGATGTTTAATATTGATAAAAAAAATAGATAGGAGGTGTTGGAAGTGGGACTCAAATGGACGATAGAAGTTTATCTATCGTCTAGGAACTTGGGTCATAAAATAAACATCAATGATTGGGAACTTGATGATCTCTCCAGGCTACTCGTTAGGTTTAGATCTGGTTTTGGAATTGGAGAGGAGGATGATAGGAGCTGTTGGAAATGTGTTTGAAAGGACGATTCTCTGTTAAATCGTTCTACTCATCTCGTGTGATTGGTTGCTGCTTCATTTCCTGTTGCGTGTTTGTGGATACCTCAAGTTCCACCAAATGTGGCCTTTTTCGTTTGGATTGCCATGCATAAAAAGATCTGACCATTGACCATTTGATTAGTAGGGGGTGTATCATGCCAAATATTTGCACCCTTTGTAGGTCTAGTGTTGAATCAGTGGACCATCTCCTTAACCATTGTCCCTTCTCTTTTCAAGTTTGGCAAGCATTCTTCAACCTATCTAGGATCTGCTATATTGTTCTCGTCTTCAAACTATTCTCTAGCTGGTCCTTCTTGACAATTGAACCCCATGGTTTTTTTTTTTTTTATAAGTATAAGATTTATTAAGCAAATACCAAAGAAGGAAGAAAACAGCCTAAGAGGTTGAGATGACCTACTAAAAAATCAGCCCAACCTAACCGTCGTCTCTAGAACAAAAGGAGGTCCAAGCATAACACAAAATCCTAAAGAAAAGGCCTCTACACCTGGAGAAGGCTTTAGACCACAAGTACATCAGACCCTTGGTTTTGAGCAAGGAAATAAATTTCCCGAAATTAACGAAATATTTCCATTTTCTAGGTTACCGACAGGAAAGAATACATACACGAAATGTTTCCATACATGTCGAAATATTTCGTGTTAACAGTAAATTTCGATCAATTGACGGTGTAAATATGTATTATTTTGGTCGAAATGTTTCGACATCAATAGAAACATTTCGATCGAAGGTAGGAAATGTCCCATTTGAGCACCACAAATCTCATATTTGATCATTTAACCCATTTCCATATATATATATATAGAAGACCAATCCATTATAGACCGCTATGGTTATTCATTTCCACACTACATATGGTTGTATATTATGGTTTGATAGTTTATGAGTGTTTTTAGGCTTGTTTTATCATTTCCCATACTTTCTAGAAACATTTCTATAATATTTCCATCATTTCCGCATTATTTCCATCATTTCCACGAAAATGTATTATTTCCACACTGGTCGAAATATTTCCACGAAATATTTCCATTTCCGGGCTGGTCGAAATAAACCTCGAAACCGAAATTTATTTCCTTGGTTTTGAGCATAACTCTGTCCACCTCTAATTCATTGCCTTCAAAAAATCTCTGATTTTTTTCCTTCCAAAGGCCCCCAACAAAACGCAAAGGGGAGAATCCTCCACAACGCCCGCTCCCTGGAAGATAGCGCATACGTGTGCCAACTGGATACAAGCTGCATAATCGAGCTCGACATCACCCAAGTAATCCCAAAATCCACCAGAAACGGCGTCCAAACAACTCTTGCCACATCACAATGCAGAAGAAGATGGTTAACCATTTCCCTGCGATGTTTGCACATCGAACATAAATCAACTATAATATTCCTTCTGGAAATCAAATGATCCACTATCAGAATCTTCTCCAAAGAAGTTGTCCACATAAAGAAGGTGACCTTGGTGGGGATTTTAGATCCCCAAATAAAAGAAGCCAGATACTCAATGTTGCTAGACCTCAATAAGGCCTTATAAATAGAGTGAATCTAGAACCAGCCATCCCTATACCATCTCCGTAGAGAGAGCCGAGAAGCTAGAAGAAAAGAGAGAAGACCAGATACAAACTCAATCTCACAATCATTAAGTCTTCTCTTGAATCCAAAGTTCCATGAAACATCATCTCCCACCCGCACATAGCAATCTTGAATAGAGCACTTCCTTCTACCAGAGAGAAAAAAAGACCCAAAAAGTCCTCCACAAGGGGGGCGTCCCCCGTACCAACTATCTTCCCAAAATCTGATCATGTCCCCAGTCCTCGCCTTAAATCTGACTCACATGCTAAACTTACCATGAATCCTCATGATGCTCCTTTAGACACTGCATCCATAAGACGTTCAGATTTCTCTTCCATCCCACCTGAAATCCAAGACTCCATATTTCCCCTCAATCGTCTTCCTCCAAAGGCTAGTGATCTCTACTCCAAACCTCCACAACCACTTACCTGAGAGAGTTTCATTCATAATAGAGATGTTATTGATTCCTAAACCCCCTTGAGACTTGTCGCTACACACAGTCTTCTAATCAACCAGATGGTATTTGGAAACTTCGGCTCTCTCATTCCAAAGGATGCCCCTCATAAGCTTCTCCAACGAAAGCGCAACCCTCCCTCCCTATTTTTCTTTCCTTTCTTCATGTATACTTGGTTCTTATCCCCCTTTCTTTCTTTCTTTCTTTCTTTCTTTCTTAATACAATGCATTTATCAAAAGAATTATCTATAAACAAAATATTAGGACAATAGAACCACATGTAGGGGGTCAGAACACCCATTTCAATGTGCCCCACCAAGGATATCTCCATCTCAAGAACAAATACAATCACATGATTTTTACTCTGGAGTCTGGATGGTCAAAAGAAATTTGGTTGTGAACTATTAACCAGATTTTCTTCATATCTTCAAAATAATGCGACAAATTAAACAATCATGTTCATTTCATCATGTTGACTTTGAGTGCAACCCGTCAAATAATAAATAATAAAGGTATAACTTGTTGGTTATGTCTTTATTTTCTCTATTTCATTGTAATGCAAGATACTGGGGGTAATTCTTTGTCTTTCACCTCATTTTTTTAATAGGCAAGCGGGGTTAGTGGTTTGTAGTTAGTGGGTGAAGGCGGATTTCGAACCTAGGTTTGTGGTATAAACGTTCACAAGCCTTACCAACTTAGCAAGCTAGCTAACCTTCGTCTTTAATATAAATATGTGGGAAATCGTGCACCAGATAATACACGATTTTCCCTTCTCATTTCTCCTCTTTTTCTTATTCTCTTCTCCTCTTCTAATCTTTTCTATTTTTTTTTCCACTCTACTGATTTAATTTAAACCCGAAGTATGTGAAGTTTAGAACATGGCATCAGCGCAGGTACCTAGGGTGTTGTGTTATGAATCTTAGAGCTGTTACAAGTGGTAGAACCACATTGTTGGGTCTTACTAGGGTAAATTGCAAAGTTTTGTTGGTGGGTTTTTTCCCTTCGTATTGTTCATGGAGTACTGCTCGTCGCACTGTTCATCACACTATTCATAAAGTATTGTTCATCGTTATTGAGGGTATCGTATTTTCTGGCTAATGAGATGATTACATGTGGTACTGGCACAGCACGTGCAGAATTGAAAAGTCAACACCTGGCATCTCATGCCATGCGTGAATTAATGCGCCGAAGGAACCTGCTGAGACAACTATTAACTTCTGCTTTTTCAATCGTGCCCCATTTACAAACAAGAGAGGCCACGTGTCAGATAAGACATCCGAGGAAATTGCAGCTCGGAACAGGTAAATAACGGAGAACATTGAAGGTGTAATAAAGTTGTTGGCAAAACATTCAATCTCTTCCGACAAATCATTTAATGGCATACTTGACGGGAATGACATTCAACTCATCCTGACAAGTCCAACGGCATACTTGACGGGAATGACATTTAACTCATCCCGACAAGTTCAACGACGTACTTGACGGGAATGACAGTCAACTCATCCCGACAAGTTCAACAGCACACTTGACTGTAATGACTTTCTATCCATCCTGTCAAGTATACAAAATTCTACGAACAAGATAAGTGTTCTAAACTACAACCAGGTTAATTATTGACTTATCTGTTATATGATTGCCACATGGTGATTAGTTTGACTATTACACCCATTCCCGCGTTCTCCTATTCAAATATTTGCCACGAGGAATGCCACCTCGGCCGTTTCTGATATAACTGAATGGGAGAAGTTAGGATCCAACAAGATGAGACGGTTTTATAACAGAATCTCTCTAGATCGGATCTACCTAACCAGAAGCGGACACGTAAAATGTGAGTCACGCCAGTTCTGAGGGTATAAATATACGACACTCGGAACTGAGAAAGGATCTTGCTCTCCGGATCCAAATAGTCTAAACTCTGAATCATCTTTTCTATATTTCCTAAACCATGTTAAAACACCCTATACTGATTTGAGCGTCGGAGTGTTGTCAATAGGTACGACCTCACTTCATCCAAAGATTATCCTATCATCCGCAGCAGAGAAGAAGTTCTGTCTTGAAGGATCAAATTCGCCGAATCATCATCGAGATACGAATCATCTGACCTCGAAGATTGTGTGGGATAGATCTGATATTTTTCCCCCACAATTACTATTCACGGGTATTGTTCACAGAGTAGTTCACGGGAGTACTATTCACAAGGCATGTCACAAATTTTTTTTGGGACTTCTAATGCAAACCCTCTGTTGGAATATGCCACGGATAGTTCGTTTGGTGATTCATCTGCCACATCTAGAGTGATGAGTGGCATGTCACACATGGGTACCCACAGTGACCATCACCATCACCTAGGGTTGTAGGTCACCACAGTGAAGTTGGATGGGTTACATAAAGCAAGCATAGGCTGCCCATATGTATATCGATGGACATGGTAGGTTGGGGTACGTTAATGGCAATGTGGTAGCACCAACCCTGACTAATTTTACCTATGATAAGTGGGAGGTGAAAACCTCATGGTGTTGTCATGACTGTTACATTCTATGTAGTCACACATCATTAAGGGTTTCTTGTTTCTCTCGACTGCAAAGGAAACATGGGATGTTGTACCATAGACTTATGCCCAATTTGGAAATTTTGTGAAATTATACGAGTTGCAGCAGGAAATATCCCATCTTCGTTAGGGGGAGATGTCCTTGGGAACGTACTATGCTACTCTAGAGTAATTGGGAGGAATTGGACCACTACCAGAGCTATACCCCCATGGTAATACCAACAAATATTTGAATTCTTTGTTGGTCTGAATTAGAGCTACGAGCATGCCAAAGTTCAAATTTTGGGTAGAGATCCTCCACATTCTGCACTGTCTCAAGTTTATGCCTACATTCAGAGTGAAGAGAGCAGGCGAGACGTGCTATATTCTCCACACATGGACAGGACCCTGTTTCTTATGATGAGTTTGCACTTGTGAGTTGCGACGACTCTGACAATGAGCAAGGCAACCCGAAAAATTTGGAAAGGGCGATGATAAGGACAAGCCCGAAAAATTTGGAAAGAGCGATGATAAGGACAAGCTGAAGTGTGAGCACTATGGGTGAAAACAGCACATGAAGGAGACATGCTGTGATCTACATGGTCAACCACTTTAATTCAGTTATACTTCCAGATAGGGGCCATCTACAGTGCACTCAGTAACCTAGAATGTAATTCAGCCAATTTCTACATCTCCTGGGGTATGGTCTCGTTTTCTAGTGATGAGATGGATGATGTCTCAACTCAATGGACAATCCAATGCTCCTACCTCCACTTTTGCCAGTCAGGTACTTCTGGATCAACCCTTCATTTTCATGTGTCCTCTATGTTGTTGGACCTCTTGTGTTACTTAATGGCACCATTGTAATTATATTCTCATGTAATAGCATACTATAAGTAGTCTCACTAAAAAATTAAATTGCAGTGTGACATTCTTTCCCAGTCATTGCATTAAAAGGGGGACTGCTACCAGATCTTGATTCTACTTTTTGTCATTCTATTGATCATAGTGATACTAGCATTGCCCTTTGGCATGCACACTCAGGAGATGTTCCTTTACAAACCTTGAGTACTATGTTTCCTGAATTTTGTCCATTTTGTGAGAAAAACAATTACAATGCGATGTATGGCAGCTATCCAAGCATGTTCGTGCTACATATCCCCCAGGCATGTTACTTCTATTGATAGTTTTCATTACTTTGTTACTTTAATTGATGACTATTTGATATATTTGTCGAAATCAAAGGAAGAAGTCTGCTCCACGTTTCGTATCTTTCATAAAATGGTCCAAACCCAATTCAGCTGAAATATTCTTGCCCTTCACTCCAATAAGGGGGAGTGTTTCTCATCTTTTTATTTGTTACTTCCAGGAACATTGCATTGATCATCAGTTTTCTTGCCCTCGTACTCCGAAGAAGAATGGAAAAGTTGGGCGCAAGAATCGCCATCTTTTGGAAGTGGCTCGCTCTCTCTTACGATTTGCATGGATATCCCTCATTCATATTGGTTTGTAGATCTTCTTACTGCTTGCTATCTCATCATAGAATGACATCTCGGGTTTTGGATGCAAAGTCTCTCTTACAACTTGTTGCACTAGATATATCTCCTTTTTCGATTCCTCTTAAATTGTTTAGTTGCGCGTGCTATATTTAGAACATGAGTCTCACTATACGTAGTTGGATGACCGCTCCATAAAGTGTGTGTTTGTGGGGTACTTCACCCAACACAAAGGCTAGCAGTGTTTTGATCCTATCCATAGGCGATTTCATGTCTCCATGAATGTTATGTTTTTTTTAGTACTATTTTTCATCTCCTTCTCTTATGGATATTGGTGTTCCCTTTCCTGCTTCTATCTCTCCAGATCCCCTTATCTCTATGCATCAAGAAAATGAGCTGATCACTTACACTCATCAACCAGGGGATATGCCTCATTCAATTGTGTATGTATTATTTTTCGTCTTGGTCGTAAGAAGTTGAACCTGAAGGCTTTGAAGTGCATATTCTTGGGATATCTGTTGTCACAAAAGGGATATAAATGTTATCATCCCAGTAGTCGTTGACGAATGGTATCCATGGATGCTACCTTCTTTGAGTCTGTTCCCTTCTTCAGTGATGCCCAGACCTCTCTTCAAAGGGAGCGTAGGAGTAGTGAAGAGAGTCCATTACCAGATCCTGCTTCTATTTCTTCTACTATTATTTCTACTGGTGATGTGCTATTGGAAAAAAACCTTCAAGTGTATACCAGAATACAAACAACTCACCATTCAATGGCCTTGTCAAGAAGCTCCATTTGATCCATGTAACATCTTCACTGTTGTTCCTTATGATATTCTTGTAGATCAAAATATTCTTACAATTGTCTAGAAGGGTGTTCGCGCGTGCACGCAATATCTCATTTCAAACCTTGTTTCTTTTCATTTCATGTCTCTATCATATCATGCACTTGCAGCTTCTATGGCCCATGTTTCTTTATCGTCTAATATTTCAGATGACCTTTCTCGATCCAAGCCATGTTTAAAGAGACGAGAGCCCTTGAAAAAATGACATAGGATCTTGAGATCTTAACTCGGAAAAAGAAGCCAGTTGGATGCAAATGGGTATATACAGTAAAGTATAAGGCGGATGGCTCAATTTACAGGTATAAGGCCATGTTAGTGGCAAAAGGGTTCACTCATACATATGAGATTGACTATCAAGAGACGCTTTCACTGGTTGCCAATACAAACTCCATTCATTCGAGTTCTTCTCTCCCTAGCTGCAAATATGTCTTGGCCTCTACATCAGTTGGATGTGAAGGATGCCTTCTTCCATGATGAGTTGGAAGAGGAGGTGTATATGATTATGCCACAAGGATTCAAACGTACAGGCAATGAGAATCATGTGTGTAAACTGAATAATGCCTTATATGGGTTGAAATAGTTGCCTTAAGCCTGGTTTGAGAGATTCAGTGGGGCAGTCAAGAAGATTGGGTACGTACAGAGTCAAACCGACAACACATTGTTCATCAAACTCAAGCAAGACAATTACTGCTCTCAAGTTTACGTGGATGACAATGTGGTGACAGAAAATGACTCCGAAAGTACAAGAGTTGAAGAGATTCTGGGGAGAGAGTTTGAGATTAAAGATCTTGGACCCTTGAAATACTTTATGGGAATTGAGGTAGCTCAGTTGAAAAAAGGAATATTCATCTCTCAACGGAAGTATGTTCTTGACTTATTGTATGAAACGGTAACTTTGGTGCCAAGCCTTTCGACACGCCTATTGATTCAAACAATCGGTTGAATGATGTGGATGGTGACTGCCTCATTGATGCAGGTAGATTCCAAAGGCTACTTGGGATGCTGATTTACATGTTCTTTACATGCCCTAACATTGCGTTTGTGGTTAGTGTAATTAGCTAGTTTATGCATACTCCTTGAGCATCTACCTTAAGGCTACCAACAAAGTTCTTAGTTATCTCAAAGGCTCTCAAAGCGAAGGTCTACTATTTAGAAGGCATGGACACCTACATGTGGAAGCATATACTGATGCAGATTGGGCAGGTTCAGTTACTGATTGCCGATCAACATTTAGTTACTCTTTGTTGGGGGTAGCTTGGTTTCTTAGAGAAACAAGAAAAAATCTGTGGTGGCTAGATCTAACGCAGAGGCAGAGTTGGTCTATGGCCCATGGAGTGTGTGAGATCTTATGCCGAAGACTATGCTGGGGAGTTGGGAATCAAATTTCAAGAGCCAATGAGCTTATATTGCGACAATAAAGCTACCATTAGCATTGCCCATAACCCAGTGATAGGCATGGTTTAAAATTTTGGAATGTTTCATATTTTCGTTTCGTAAGAGAACCGAAATGAAACATGCAATATATTGTATGTTCGTTTCGTTTTGTAATGTTCGAGACAAACCGAGACATTATGATACAATCCGATTCAATCAAATTAAAAAAATAGATAAAAATATGATTTCATGATTTTGGGAATGTTTCGTGATGTTTCAGAGTTTGTATCGGGGTTTCACTTGACCGAGACATTCCTCTGAAATGAAATTTCAAACCTTGATGATAGGACCAAGCACATACAGGCTGACAGACATTTCATCAAAGAGAAGTTGAGGAGTAGCCAAATTTGCAGACCTTATGTTAACACAGGAGAGCAAGTTGCAGACGTTCTGACTAAGGTTATTTCTTTACCTTTCGCCTCATTAATATAAATATGTGGGAAATTTTGCTCCACATAATACACGATTTCCTTTTCTCCTCTCTTCTCTCCTAATCTTTTTTACTTTATTTTCCACTTTACTAATTTAATTTAAACCTTATGTATGTAAAGTTCAGAACATTGTACAAATACTACTGTCAAGTTTAAATATCCTATTTCTTTTGCATTTTCGTAGTACTTGGGGGGGTCATTCACACATGCAATGAGATTGAGCCAAAAATCCAAATTCAACCAATCAACTCCAAGATAGCTTAGAAGTAAGAATGAAGTAAGAATGAAGTAAACTTCATTAGGTTTAAAACATGTAATGGAATATCTAAGACGGTTATGCAGTCAATTAATATATCAAACGCAACCAAAAGAAGATATTATAAGCAAAGCCACCTGATAATTATCACTTCATAAGAATAATCATGCAACAATGTGTATTTCTTACTATAAATTCATCTTTTTGTCCCTCATCCTCTTAATCATTTTTACTCACTTCTCTAGAATTCAAATTTCTAGTTCAAGTCCAATAAATCACATTATAGGTCCCACAATTTTATTCTTTTTCAAGTAACGAAAATGAATTTTCAGCAACTTCTCATAATGTTCATTGACTCAATTCACCCGGCCTTCACATTCACTTGACCAAGATGAGGCAACTAAGGCCTGTTCAACTTCCGCACTGATTTTATATTTTTGGAAATGATAAAAAAGTATAGCAAAATCATGTTTCTTGACCAAGATAATGATAATAAATCATCGTCTAGGACATAAATCCGATAAAGATATAGAATTTCAAGCATGTGAGGTTACCATCCAAACAAGAACTTTGTTCTGGCTCCATGGATGGGATGTATGGTGGAAAATGAATGTAGATAGGCGCCTAATGTTCTTTGCACCAACCCCTGAAGAACCCATATTAGGAATTTAAAAATCAAAATGGCAAAACATTTGTAAGTGGAACAACAACTGAAATAGTTAAGAAAATAATTCAAAGACAGGAAAAGAAAGAATTTGGAGAAGTATTCACAAAGAATAAAAGGGAGAAATAGAAGTGACAATGCACGTATATTCCTGCAAGGGCATTTTCTGATCAATGGCGAAAAGGAAAAATAGATAAGTGACCGGAGAATTAGCTGTTATAATATTTCCATCCCAAACAAGTGTAAATGCCTGGCCAAGAGTACAACCAAGAACAAGCAAAATGCTCACCTTGTAAACCCTGAATAGCCATTGACTGAGCCTGACTTTCCCATTTTCTCCAGCTATGAATCTGCATGATCCAGGAAACGATTTTAGAAGTACTCTCGATAAAGAAGAAGCTCCAAAATCACAGAACTACACTGGAAAGATAAGCTTGTGCAATAAGCTTTGAAGGAGTGAAATTGACCTTAAGCATGGCTAGAGCAATGGTGACAAAGTTGTAAGAAACATGGACAACGCCAAGAACAAACAACAAACGATGAAGTTGCTCAAGACTTTCATATGAAGCGAAGGGTTCATGGCCCTGCACCATAAACAATAGTTGATGAAAGACCTTTTAAGTGTAAAGTCAATAGTCAATGTAGGGAAACTTTCCTTAAATGTTATCAATAATTTAGACATGTTATTGGTGCTTGTTATCGATGGGTAAACAACCCTTTAGCTTAAACAAAACATCAAATGAACATTTCCTTCTTTATGACTTCTTTGTGCTTTCAATAGCTTTGGAAAATAGAAAGTAGCATATGTCTCGAATACGCACAGCGTCCCAAAAGTGCCAATAGCTAATAATAGAACCATGTTTTCATCGATTGTTAGCTATGCTATTGTTTGCTGCTCATTAAACTATAAATATCATCACCAAAAAATTTCATGTGACCTTCAACTATAAAGTTAAAACCCTTAGAACTGATTACTTGTTGCCCTTTATTCCTATTGTGTGTTCCTGTTGCATTGATTGTTTTGAAATATTTGCTACTCAGTGTTTTCTTTGATAATCTCATCTTCTTAGTACACTACATAGACCAAAATCACAACATAAAAGCATGGCAAAAACAACAAACAAGAAAATAAAAGTCAAATAACTTTCTATTCTACTAAAACCCCGACATTAAGCTCAAACTCCTCAAAATCCCATAGCTCCAAAATTGGTGTCTACATCAAATAGAACCAATACAGTTATAACAACCATTTGTCCTCAAACGAACCCAATCTAGAGAGAAATTATGAGTAAGCATGTATATTCTAAATGTTAATCTTTCCAAATTACAAGCATACCCATAAAAACCTACACGACTTAATTTCATATCCCATATAATCATCATCATCACCACCATAAGCCTTATCCCAGCTATATTGGGTCGATTGCACGAATCCCGTCCATCCATTCAATTCTATCTAAATCCATGTCTTTTGGTAAGGCAAGTTTCTTCAAATCTGCCCCCAAAATCTAAATCCATGTCCGTTTTGGCCTCCACTCGCCTTTTTAATACCTTCAACCTAAGCCTTAATAATTTACTGATTAATAACCTCTCTTCAAGTAATGGCTAGAGGTCTGTCCCAAAGATACTAATTTTAAGAGGTTCTAGTGTACATATTCTCTTCCAACTGATATGACCAAGTAAGAGTGCTGATGTTTTGAAAGTGGTTGTGCAGTGGAATAGAACTAGGATTTGGGGTTTTGCATGGTAAATCTTATAAATATGTAAAAAGAGATGATTTGAGGCGTACCTCTGTTGAAAGTTTCTTTAATGTGGACTGGGGCTAGTTGTTCTCCTTCTGCTCTCTTCCTAACTTGAAAACTCTCTTTGAGGGAGCTCCAATTCTCGAAGTGATTTCACCTCCAAAAGGAACTTGCTCAATGAATGTGGGGCTATGGGATTCCCACTAAACCTATCAATCTATATGATTTTAGTGGCAGAGGTTTTTCCTAATTAGAGCTGGAGGCAGATCTCTCTTGGGCAACATGTCAACTTCAGGAAAGACTCGAAGTACCACAGCACAACCAGGGTTTTTTTAGTTTTTACCAATGTATTTTTATTAATTATAAATTAGCTCAACCTCATGCCATACATACACTGGATGGGAACACAATTCCATGATTGGGATAAATCACTCTGCCTAGAAGACATCACACATGTTGTGGCCATATGAATTAGCTATTCCAAGTCACCCCTAGTCATGACATTTTCAGGTCTACAAAGAAGCGTGAGATCAGGTTTCCTACCATTGTTTAAAGTTTAAACACCAGACTTTCCTATGTTGTTTCCTAGGATAAAAGCTTTTTCTGAAGAGAAAACACAGTAACACATCCCATATCTACCGTTAAAAAAAAATCCCACATTCTTTTCATGCACAAATAGATCACTAAAAAATAAGATGAACTATATTTACTAACATCTTTCATGGGCTTGGCGGGGCAGACGCGGGCACATATTTCTTGCTCAAGTTAAAGAGTTTCTCAAATAGCCATTTGTATTGGTGAATCTGTCATACTACTAGGAACAATGGATGTAAAGGGAAACTCAAAAGACAATATGCCCCAAATCCAAATCTCTTAACTTGCATTTGGGTCTAAAAAGCCACTATCAATGTGTTTTTTGCTAGGGAAGCTCGACCGCCATCGATGAGCCTATACATAATATACACTTCATTGTTATCATAATATCAAAAAGAAGATTCAATCCAAATGGGTTTGGGAAGATAAGTACCTCAGGGCAGTACTCATGCGACCGAGTCTTCTCCTGCTCTCGGAAGACTGAGTGATTCAAAGAATGGAAACTTGTCATGAGCACACGTTTTTCAGGCATCTCTACACTGTTGTAACCTTCCAATGTACACGGGTAGAATCGATTGCTCAAGGCCGAAGATTTGACGCAAATCTTAGATACCCAGATCGTCCAATGACCCATCAGCAATGATAGAAGCCCAAAAAGCATTAGCTCTGCTTGCAGAAACAACCAAGAAATTTGAATCCAAAATCTAAAATCCTCAACAAAAGCAGAAATGGAAGAAAATGCCAGAAAACCCATATTTTACCTTCCTTGATCTTCTCTAGAGCAGCAAGAAGAGCTTTCCTCTTAGTCCTAGCCAACCACTGTTAGAAACGATGAAAAACAAAGAACCACATAAAAAGCAGAACCAAAAACCAGAATCTGAACAAAAAACATCAAAAGAACCAAGAAAGAAGAAAAGTTCTACCTTTCCAATCCATTTTAAAGAGCCGTGGACGAGGAACCCAAAAACAACCATGGCAGTAATGACCGTTGCCACTGCCCATGTTGGGGTTTCAAACAATGACCTTCCTTTCTTCACCTGTTCTTCCTTCATTTAATAAAAATTTGAGTTCCTTAACTTATGGGTATTCGATATTTCAAAATTTGACATTTGAAACGAAGAACCCAATTTGTCGTTCTCCCTTCTTCTTGTTCTTCCCTGTTTGCGGGGACTTCTGTTGCAGAGCTCGCCAAAGCCATTAATGGCGTCTATTAAGGTGGTGAAGCGACCTTGGTTCTTGGTGGGTCAAACTGCAGACCCGTACAGTAACATATTAAAAACGTCTGCATGGGCTGTTGGACACGACAGGCCCCATTACCGAGAGAATTACCCCGTTTGAACATGTCTTGTCTTTTATTTTGTCCTTCCTGAAACTTGGCGTAGGAAGGGTGGAGTAAAACTTTGATGACAGCCCTGTCATCAAGGTCGATGACAGGGCACAATCTATGAGCCGCGTGGCATACTCTTGGAGGACTCTAACCGTATGATATTTAACCAATCCCTAGGTGGACCTACGTACTAAAAATCATCCCCATTAGTAATTTCTAGGCGTTGGATTGAAATTATTTTCATGGGTTGATTTTAACCGTGGGAATTTGAGCATTATTGACCATTATTTGTGGTACAAAGACCCAAAGGTTTGATATCACTAAACAAGCTGAATTTTTTTGTAAGTCCACCTAGGGATTGGCCAAACATCCATACCGTTAGAGTCCTCTAAGAGTGTGCCACGTGGCTCTTATTGCACCCTGTCATCCAAGTTTTACTCGGAAGGGTGATGGCTGTCTATAAGAAAATTTGCCAGGTCACGCGGCACGCATAAAGGTATTCGAAGCCCAAGATATTGCGGGGCCGAGTAAAACTTCTATCACAAAAATTGTAAATTGCACAATCACAAGCCAATGAGTTCTCGGGCACGTACACAAGTGCTTTTGCAACGTACCATGTGCTTTTGGTATGAGGTGTACGTGCCGAGAACTCATTGGTTGTGATTGTGTGATTTGCAATCCGAATGTGACAGAAGTTTTACTCCGCGGGGCCATGGATGTTTTATTTCATGATCATTAAAACTAGAAAAGAAGTAGATCGGATGGTTACTATGATCGAATAGGTTGAATTTTAGCGAAGGGCACGCTTTAAGTGGGCTGCTGAGAGTAAGACTTTGATGACAGCGCGCAATGTGAGCCATGTGCCACACTCTTAGAGTACTCCGACCTATTGATGTTTTTTCCAATCCTTAGGTGGGCCTACAAACCCAAAATTAGTCTGATTAGTGATTGCAAACCTTTGGATCTTTGTACCTCAATTAATGGTCAATAATGCTCAAATTACCACTGTTAAAATCAACCAATGAAAATAACTCCAATCCAACACCTAGAAATTGCTAATCAGGCTGATTTTTGGTTTGTAAGTCCACCTAGGGATTGGCCAAACATCCATACGGTCAGAATCTTCTAAGAGTGTGCCACGTGGCTCACATTGTGCTGTGTCATCAAAGTTTTACTCTGCCACTACATCTTTATGTGCACCACGTTTCTCGATACGATGCTTACAGAATATCATCACCAGACCATGTAAGTAGAAAAATGGATACGTTTACGATAAAATAAAATAAAATAAAAATGGATACGGTGGTTGTGGTTGGTTGCCAAATGGACAAATACCAACCATGTTGACGGAGTCCGTTTGAACAAGTCTCGCTCTCGCATGTGGCTATGGCCCACCAATATAGGGTTTCCCATGGAATTTTTAATTTTCAGATAGTAGGGTTCCATTGATGACGTCTTGGGGACGATATTTGAGCACGGCAATGGGTCAAGTTAACAGGGTATCGTGACCCAACCAAACCGATTTTTCATGTTTTCAAGGCGGGTTCGGGTTGACCCATTAGAATCAGACATGTTTTCAGGTTGGATCGGATCGAACCTATGTGTCAAACCTGACCAAGCGACATCCTAGGGTGCAAATGGTCTAGGTCAAGCAGTTAACCTGACCCAATTAAATCAGTTTGCCAGTTTCATTTGCAACTTACCAGTTCTAGGTCGAGCTTGGGTTACCCATTGAGTTCGTCAAGAGCTATACCCATTTCTTACACCCAATAGTGGGGTCCACATGGAGATCATGTTGCACAATCCAACTACACAGTGAGTTTTTCATACTATGGTTACCCTCACGAAAAGTCAGAACATTTCGACATTCCTAACTTCATGAAAAATTGACTTTAATTTGAAAAATCCAGACCATCCAATTAGAGCATCTCCAACAGGCTCCTATTCTAGCTTTTTCCCTAGAGTAGGGAGTTTGTTGGCTACAAAACTAGCTCCTACAGCCTCGTCGGTTGACTCGCTACTTTAGGGGCTCCTCAACCAACTTGCTACATGTAGGAACCGAAGAGGCTCACCAAACTACTGACAATGTCCCACTTTTGCTTTTTTCCCTTTTTTTTTTCTTTTCAAAACATTTACTCTTTTTCAAAAAATCAGTCTGATTAGTAATTTCTAAGCGTCGGATTGGAGTCATTCTCATGAGTTGATTTCAACAGTGGGAATTTGATGTACAAGGATACAAATGTTTGTATTGTTCTAGATATGGTTGAACAGTAAATAATCAAGAAGATCAGATTATGTACTTTTTTTTTTTGCATTCCAAATAAATTGCAAAGAACATTCTGTATATCTGCAAAATTGAAGAAACATTAAAGGGTAGGGTAATATTAAAATTACCAACAATTTGAAATCAGTAATCAGACTAATTTTTTGGTTTGAAGGCCCATCTAGGTATTGGCCAAACATCTATACGGTCAGCGTCCTCTAAAAGTGTGACACGTGTCTCATATTGTGGGTGGTCAGCGAAGTTTTACTCTCAAGGAGTTTAGAGAGCCTCTTGGAGTTACGATCCAATGGCTCCCTACTCTAAAATAACTTTCACTACTTTTCTCTAAAATCTAGGGAAAAAATAAGGAGCCCTCTTTAGAGCATCTTCAGCAGGCACCCTATTATGGCTTTGTTGTCAGAATAGTGAGTCGTGGAGGGAAAAGACACATCCAACAGACTCTTAGTTGGCTTGCCACTTTAGGGGCTCCTCAACAGCCTCGCTACATGTAGGGAGTGAAGAAGGCTCCCCAAACTAGTGACAAGGGTCCCACTTCTACTTTTTCTCCTCTTCTCCTTTTTTCAAAACATTTATGCCTTTTCAAAAATCAGCCTGAAGTGATTTCTAAGTGTTGGATTGGAGTCATTCTCATGGGTTGATTTCAACCGCGGGAATTTGATGTACAAGGATCCAAAGGTTTGAAATCACTAATCAGGCTGATTTTTGATTTGTAGCCCATCTAGGGATTCACCAAACATCCATATGGTCAGCATCCTATAAAAGTATGGCACATGGTTCATATTGTGAGCAGTCATCGTGGACAATCATCTTGGGCGATCAGCAAAGTTTTACTCCCAAGGAGTGTAGAGAGCCTGTTGGAGTTACCATCCAATGGCTCCCTACCCTAATATAGTTTTCACTACTTTAAGAAAATAGGGAGCCCTCTGAAGATGCTCTTAAACCATTATGTTGGGTCATTTTTTTTATATGGTTAGCAATTTCGAAATGAACTGATTTTTTGTGTTAATGATCATCATGGCAAGGAAAGCTCAATGTATGGTTGGATTGTCCAACATGATCTCTATGTGGGACCCACCATTGGATGTAAGAAATGGGTGAAGCTCTAGACGGACTCTACCTCATTAAAACCCAAATGGGTTTTGGGTCGAGCCAGTCAAAGCCCACCCTTAATTGTCAAGGTTCTTTCCTACATGGAAATGATCAACCTTCTTCAGCCGTGTCTGGTGACTAAGGGAGAGTTATTTAGACAGCCATTCTTAGGTCAAAAACTTTTGATCCAGAAAACCTTTGTGGAAAATTTTAGATGCAGACTCCTCTTGTGGTCCTATAGCGCATTTGTTGGGGTCACTAACCAGTAACCTCATGGATGTTTAGCCCACCCCTTGGTGAAAAATCAGCCTGATTGGTTATCTCTAGCCATAGATTTTAGCACGTTTTAAGGATTGATTCTAGCTGTTGGATTCAAGCATAGTTTTTGGGTACAAAATCCAAGGGCTAGAAATCATCAATCAAGCTGATTTTTAGTGTGTATAACCACCAATGGTGGGCTCAACATCCATGTGGCCATTCGGCCCAAAAAACACATTCCTACCTTCACATCTGCAACTGACCAAGTGATGCAACTGAAAATCTCTTTCCCTCTTGCTGAGGGAGAAATGAAGCAACTATTTTTTGGACAGCAAAACCACAACATTATACAAGGGAACACTCCAGGTATGCACAAGTAGCCAAAAGGCCGTTTAGCTATGAAGGGGAAAACAGAAAGAATTCAATATAATTACACAATGAGTATAGTCCTGGTGGTCAGGGAGGGTTTGTGGTTCCTACTGATTTACATACCTCTCCCTTGTCCGGTTGTCCCCATCCATAGGCTATAGCAAAGCACACGGTACACTGTCGATCATTGTCCAGCACATGCACAAAGAAACCCAGCACCACGATCATACAAGAACTGCAACAAAGCGTGCTTCCACCCCAAGATGCTGATATACAGACCTATTTAAACAAAAACAGAAAAATTAAGAGTCATGGAAATTACAAGAGTTCCAAAAACTTTTAAGTTCAACAGTATATCGACTAAAATCATAAATTCAAGATTCTAGACTTCTGAACTGTTGAAAGAGGTAATTTAGGAATGGCTTTGCCAGAATACAAGTTGCTAAAACTGCGGTAAGAGTTGGCCATGTTCAATCCCAAAATGAATGACCAACAATTTAGATGCATTAATTCTTTTACAAGGAGAAATCGGATGATGGCAACCATAAAATCTTTGGACTTTTGCCTGGACCATTCACCAAATTGTTTTTCATGTGCAATATGCCTAGATCTGATGGCTACGGCCATTCAATCAATTAGATTTGATCCAGAAATTTTTTCTGTGGGACCCATCAAAGGCCAGGTTCCATCACTTGCATGTCTGCTGCATACAGGCAAGATGGAGGGCTTCCTACCATACTCCACATGTGACACAAGTATCACTTGAAGTGGAAATAACTGAAGTAGGATAATAAGGATTTGAAAGGGTATCACTCACCACAATTGCATACATTGCTGACAGGACAAAAACAATCCCTGCCAGGATATGAGTGGAGACCCATCTCCACAAAAACGGCAGGGAGAAGATCGCCTTTCAGAAGCTCGTACTTCATCACAGAAAAAGGACAGCAACCTTCACCAGTGATTGCTGCAAAGTTGATAGTGAACTTATTGAGGAAATCAACTGCTGACGGTAATGTATTAACAAACACTCGAGTATAAGGTTCACTGTCCAAGGAACAACATCTCTTCTTGCACAATTAACAGTGGCACACACAATGCGAACATCACAGATTAGTAAGCCCGAGAAACATACTGCGCCGAAGGATGGGCCAAAAGCATTTCTGCAATGTTTAAAGCAGGAGCTGCGAGAAGAGTAACAGGTTTGCTACCAGTTCTCCGACTGCAGCTAAAGCATTATCAGTTTACCTTGCATCCTATTGGCTATTGCAGTAAACTGAAGAGTTTTCCTTTCTGGGAAGTTTTAAACCAAGCATATTATTAAATTTTACTGCAAGAATGCATATGACATTGAAGTAAGAGAATAATTCTTTGATGACGGACCACGGTCTGAGCCATGTGGCACTCTTAGAGACCTCTGACCGTATAGATGTTTGGCCCATCCCTAGGTGGACCTACATACCAAAAATCAGCTTGATTAGTGATTTCTAACCTTTGGATCTGAGTACGCAAAATAATGCTCGAATCCCATGGTTAAAAATAAACCCATGAAAAAGACTTCAACCCAATGGTTAGAAATCACTAATCAGGTTGATTTAGGTCTGTGGATCTACCTAGGGATAGGCCAAACATCCATACGGTCAGTGGTCTCTAAGACTGTGCCATGTGGCTTATTTGTGGTCCATCATCAAAGATTTACTCGAAGTGACAAGCATTAAAACAAGATGTGAAGTAATTGAAGTTCTTGTACCATACTACAATCAGAATTTTTTTAAATGTTTGCTTTTATTGGAGAATATCTATTACATACTAGCAAACACAATCTATTGATGATGTGTGCGTATTTACATGGGTTAGGAATAGGATATTTTGACACGCCTATGAAGGGTCCACATGTTGTAGTGGATACGAGAAAATCCACTATTAAGCTGTTAAACGCTCAAAGTTGGAGTAAAAATAGAGGAATAGAAGTTTCGATTAATAGTTGAAAATGGCGAGACTCCAGGCAAGACAAACTGCAATAGGAAACAAGATTGGAGGTAGCTCTTGCGTCGACATAATATGCTGCAGAGGGTGGTGATTGAGGGTGGAGCTCAAGCTCGACAATCCATTCAATCAACCTGGAAGAACTCACTGAAGTGAAGTGTTCCTCCCAGGTACGATGGAAACAAGAGCGACGCTGCTAGAGGTGTAGTGATCTACACTTAAGGGATAGTCGGCAGAAAAGTAGACTATGCACCATGATATTCGCTTAAAAATGCGTATTTTCCACTGTTATCTTCTAAGCGTTATCACACTCTCCTACGTTAAAATGCTCTATTTATCTACTTTTCTACGTAATAGTCTCTTTTGTTGCGTAGAACACACTTTTCTGGACGAAATGGTATATTTGCATGCATTAAACACATTTTCGGAAGTCTAGATATAAAGTCGTTCTGATTAAGTCTCATTACGCACTTTTTCTGTCGCAGGAAACCCTAATTGGATGATTCTCGAGACTTGCGGGCCAAAATCGATCATGAAAGCCCATTATCAAAGCTTAAAGAGCCCACAGGCTATGACTAGAAGATATGGGCCAAATATGGGCTGAATAAGATGACCAAAGAGCCGGCCCAAAGAACGAAGAGAGAAGGAGAGCCAATGACCAAGAGACGGACCAAAGCGTTCAAAGCCACATGAATCAGCAAGGAATGATGGTCTACTCTACTGTAGAAGCGTGAGGATGGTTACAGTGAAAACTAGGGTTCCAGACCCTCCGCCAATACTTTTATCTCAATTTTCTGATATTTTCTCACTCCTCCCCCAAATTTTCTCTCTCATCTCTCCTTATTCTCTCTTTCTTCATCTCTCGGTCCTCTGTTCTACTGACCTAACCCCAGAACTCCTGCCCGTTGGCTCTGGCCCATCTCCTTAAGCTATCGGATCGTTGGATCGTCCATCAGACCATCGGATTTCTCTAAATCCGTCGGCCTGCCAATCTGGATCCTAATCTAGTCATCTTCAGTCTGATCATCAGCAAATCATACATCATATCATATTATGAGACGATAGACTTCATTAGTCCTTGAGGGCCAACAGCCGGGCCCATCATCATTGACCCGCGGCCCGGCCATTTAGTGGACCCCACGATTTTAACATGCTTTAAATTAATTATTTTTAAATAAAAAAGGGGGGTCCACTAAATGGGGAAATTCCCCAAAGAAAAATTAACCCTAATTTTTCAAACTCCTTTTCTCCTCTCCTTCCCCCCACATCATTCCTCCTCCTCTCATTCTTTCCTCCTCTTCTTCTTCTTCTTCTTCCTCGCCGGAGTTGCAGGTCTGCAACTCCGGCCAGCAGGTGTGCAACTCCGCCTTCATCAATCCCTGCACCACCTGCTACTCCACCCGACGGCCAAGACCATTTTCTTCAACCCCGGCAACACCTTCCACGACTTGCCACGGTGCTGCCATCCCCATTCATCCTACGTGCTCCACCACCACTCACGGCCAGGCCGTGACCCTCTTCTTCCTCCTCTTCCTTCCCTTCTCTTTCCTTCCTCCTCCTTCTTCTCCTTCTGTTCTTCGTCTTAGTCTTCTTCTCCATCATCTCCGTTGGAGTTGCCGCCTGCAATTCCGGCAGCCTGCTGTTCGCTCCACCCTTGGCCACCACCTCTGCTCGCTCCATCCTTGCACGTCCGCCTCCCTCCCTGCTGCTACGTGCAGCTAGCACGATCGCAACCGGCACCGCCTCTTGCACTACCACCAGCCATTACAGCCAACACCTCCATCAGTAAGTGCAGCCTCCACCACGTTTTCTCTTCCTTGGCCCCCACTCCATTACCGCCTACCTGGTTCTCCTCTCAATCACAACACCGCTACCTCCCCTACAACCAGTCATGCCCGTCTCTCTTGCTTAAAGAAAAGAAAGAAAAAAAAAAGAAAAAGAGAAGGAGAAGGAAAAGGGAACATCATCTTCCTGCTGGTTCTCCATGTGCACCTCCACCAAACGGTTGCAGACCTGCAACTAGCCGAGTTCCCCTCCTTGCAACCAGCACACACACGATCTCCTTGCTGGTTTTCTTCTTGGATCTACCACAGCCTGACCCAATCCTTCTCAACCTCCTATTTTCGGGCAGCTTCCCTCTCCAAGATCAGAAGGTTTTCTCCATGATCTCCATTTGAGTGACGCTTGCACCGTTTGGGTTCCTCCTCTCCAGCCCGGTTCATCCCACGGTTTGAATCATAGGTTATTCTCTCTTTCTCTCTCTATTTCCCTAGTTCTCTATCTAAAATCTCTAGCTTTTTCTTTAATCACTCCATTTTCTCTCTCTAGGTCCATTTAGTTTTCCCTTTTTTTTTCTCTTGCTTTGTCTTTAGTTCTTTATTTTCCTTATTGTTTAATTAGCAGAAAAGTAGATGATACACCAACATCTAGGGCTTGAGATGGGCAGACAACAATGGACACAGGTCCAGTTCTGCATGGAGAGCAGTGATGGCAGATAGCAATGGTAAGAGAGATGGCAACGATGGTTAGGCACTTAGCAGTGCCTTATCCCAACTAGTAGAATACCTAATTAAATTTCAAACAAAGATTAACTACTTTAGTTCACTCCTTATTGCAATTAAGCCTCCCAATGTTCAATTCACACTCCCAATGTTCAAACCCATGTTTTTTCATTTATCATTCTCCTGTTATTTGACTAAGAGATTAGATTGCCAAAACAAAATGAAAAAAATATTAACTCGACTGTTCTTCAAATAAGTGCAATGATCTCAGTCTATATCTAAAGTCTAGACCAAAGAAAAAACTGGTAAGGAGAAATAGTAATTGCATATCCAGTTGAGGTGGTATAACAATCATAGATTAAAATTAACTGATTTTTTGGTGAATTTTGTCAATTTATGACCTGGCGACGTGAAGTTAACCCACAATATTTTGGCAAATTTGATTGTTCAGGACCAAAACTTTAAAATAGAAGACACTTCTCTGTGAAGGATGAAATTCTCATTAAAGCTCCATCAAACCTCCAACCTTTTCCTACGTCAGACCTCTGTGAAGGATGAGTATCCCTTTCTCCCCTTCTATGAGCAATCCCCAAGTAATAACCCCTAGATTGGCAACAGCTGAAACAAGGTCAGAAATAAATAGTTGAATACTACCTCCTTGCACAAAATGTTGACCCAAAAACTAATTCTACTCCCCTAATCCCATCCTTGGAACTGAAAAAAACAAAACACTTCATTTTACAAATCAATGACCCTCAATGCTCCAATGGTATGAAGCACCTCAACTCGCTCATTGAAGACCACAACTTCCTTGAAAAACTCTTTGATCCAAACACTCTTTTTTCCTCCCTGAATCTCCACAACCACTCAGTAATCTAGTACTTAATAACCTTCTTGTGATGGAAAAGAATTTCATAATCTATTTGAAATATGCAGTAAAGAGCTACGAAATTAACAGAACGAGAATGAGAACTTTTTCTTTCGTTTCTTTCTTCGTAAAGGAAAATCAGGAGGTGGGTACTTATCGAAAGTCATAAAGGATGAGATGTGATCCATATTGAACTAATTTTAACTAAGGCCGTGTTTGATTACGAAGTGGGAAAATGCAATTTTCCCTAGGAAAACACAACTGTCCATTGTTAGATAGCCAGTATAAATTTGTATAATTTTCCCTAACAAGCCATTTAAATCTGGATGATTTTTCCTGCTAAGCCCAGAATTCATTTCCCATCCAGATAGGTGAGAATTCATTTCCACCTGAAAATACACCTTTATTTTCTCACATGATTGAAATATGTGTTCTCAGTTGCAATCAATCAGCCATTTAAGGCATATCCAAGATGTATTTTCTGGGGAAAATTTTCCGAGCAATCAAACACAGCCTAAGCTTCCAACCGTGTACATTTCAAACAAGTTTCTGAAGCACAACCTATTGCAATTAATCAAAACAAATCGCACACACGAGCCACTGTGACCAGCTACATCGGAGTTCAAAATTCCAGATTCTATGTGAGGAGGTTATCACAAACTTCAAATTAGAACTGGAGAAACTTGAATTGCTCTATTAAACATCAAAGAAAAGAAGTGCAGGAACACACCTCAGAGAACTCCTTACACCACTGCTCGGAGTCAAATCCTCCGTCGAGAAGTACCACTGTGCAAGCTTCCACCATTGCCACCATAGACCACAGCATTGTAAGAAAAAAATCGCCAACATATAGTACACGAGCACCCAACTGTCTTGCTTCCAAAACACAAAAAATATCTACTCTCCCATCCTTTACTCCCGTGCTGCGCAATCGTCCCATTCATCCGCGCAAACACTAGAAAAAATAAACAAACGGCACGACATAAACCACAATCCCGAGCGTTAAACACGGAAGAACCCAAAATAATCTCAAGTTCCTCGCGAGCGCATCAGACGCAACGTCAACAATCCTCACCGTTAACTCGATCCGTTGCCGATTAGCTACATTTATCCACAGAATAACACAAATAATCGCAAAAACAAACACTAGGAAAAGAATACGGAAAGCCAGCGGGAGCGCGTCGCAGCAATTCGAGCTAACAGTACACGCCACAAACCAATATACATCAAAGAAGATCCGTATCGTAGACGATCTGTTTGGTTTAATGCCTCAGTAACCAGAAAAGTCGCAAAACAAAGGGTCCACTTAAAATCAAAGTAAATAGAAGGGTCCATATCAAGTACTTCACAAGATGCGACGGAAATGATGAAAAATTCGAAAAATTTTGTAGAACAGAATTCGATTGAATCCACCAGGTATATCCACTGATGACGCTCAATAATGCACTATAAACGAAAAATCAGCCTGATTAGTGATTTACAACAATATAAGCCACAATTTATTAGAAGACATTGACCGTATTGATGTTTGGCCAATCCCTAGGTGGACCTATAAACCCGAAATTAACCTGATCAGTGATTTCTAAGTGTTAGTTGAAGTCATTTTCATGGGTTGATTTTAATCGTAGGAATTTGAGCATTATTTACCATTACATGGGTACAAAGATCCAAAGGTTTGAAATCACTAATCTGGCTGATTTTTGGTTTGTAGATCGACTTAGGGATTGACCAAACATTCATACAGTCGGCATCCTCTAAGAGTGTACCACGTGGCTCACATTATGGGTGGTCAGGGCTTCACTGACCATCACTGGTCTGGCTAGTCATACTCTTTGGGGAGGTGACCCCTGACTCCCCATCCCTCTCACAACATCTTGTGACACAAGTTTTACTCTAGAACGAGTAAAACTTCCATCAGACGAAATTGTAAATCACACAATCACAAGCCAATGAGTTCTCGGCACGTACACAAGTGCTTTTGCAAACGTACCCCTGCTTTCCATCCGGTGTCGCAGAATCTTTGTTACATCGTACGTTTGGTTGCTGCTGTGCCTTTGAGCACCTACAGGTATATCCCTCCCGACCACGAAGTCTCCTAGATCAGGAATACACCTCTTTTGGATGAGTTCTATCACTGCGTTCTGACAGATGCTTTTGTCACAATGAAAAACATATGCCGGGTGGCACACTCTTAGTGGACGCTGACCATATGGATATTTGGCCAGTCCTTCGATGGACATATAAACCAAAAATCAGCCTGATTAGTGATTTACAACCTTTGGATATCTTTGCACCCAAAAAATGCTCAAATTCCAGTTAAAATCAACCCATGAAAATAACTTCAATCCAATGATTAGAAATCAATAACCGGGCTAATTTTAGGTTTACAGGTTCACCGAGGGACTGGCCAAACATCCATCTGGTCAGTACCCTCTAGTAGTGTGCCGCCTGGCTCGTATTGTGGGTTGTGACAAGTTTCACTCGACAATTACATGTAATCATCATACTCATTCCTTTCAAACGAGTATGATTAACTTACAGCTTCTTGTCACAATCCTAGTTAGCAATTCTACTATATGCACGTATTATACCCGAATAGTAGAAAATGTTTTAAAAGACCGTATATATTGAATTGTAGGGCTTATATTCTTTTTTCTCTAAAATCGATTAAAACACGTATTTCCATTTTTTTCAATAAAACTTTCCAATAATAATTTAAATTCAGCAGTGTGGAAAAAAGTCCATTGACACATTCTTAGATATCAATGTCCTTGACTCTTTTTTTATGTGTATCATCTCCAATCTCAGTTGAAAATCAGTGATTTTTAGCCATTGGATCTTTGTACCCACCCCAAAATAATGATCCAATCCCTTGGTTGAAAAATCAACCCATGAAAAAGACTAAAATGTGACGGATATAAAGCACTGATCATGCTAATGTTTGGTTGGTATGTCCACTTAGGGATGGGCCTAACATCAATACTATAAATGGTCTGTAAACGTGTTCCATGTGAGAATTTTTTTTATTTGGGCGATTTTTATCCCACGTCTGGGTTGCACCTAAAAATAGACCATATATACATAGACACATGAATTTTTGATGCTGGACTCTTTATATTAAATTGTAGGGGTATTTTAGTAACACCCCCTTGAATTTTGAAAGTAATTTGTAATACCCCCTTATACTTTCAAACTTTAAGATTACCCCCCTTGACCAAGTAAAACTATCATTTGACTAACGTTTAAAAGTCACATGCATCAATGGGCTGTTAATGCACTTATGAAAAGACCATAATACTGTCAAGTAGAATGCCAATGCTATGTGATTCAAGTCCATTTTAACTAAAGTCTACCATAGTTAAACCGGTCAAGGGGGGTAATCCTAGAGTTTGAAAGTACAAGGGGTTATCACAAATTACTTTCAAATTTTAGGGGAGTATTACTAAAATACCCTAAATTGTATTATAAACGAATTATTCTCGAATTGTTTTTATTTTATTTTTTTTCATTTTCTGTTTATTTGACCATTTTTTTTTACCATATTACAAAATTTTCAGAACGGATTATAATCATACTATTCCCATCCCGAATTTTTTTCATATGCCAAATTGCTAACTAGGGTCACAATCACATAAATCTTTCCTCTTGTATATCTTTGGTTAATAGTCTTCTAAAGCAAGGTTTAAAAGGGGCTGTTATAATGGTATAACGGAATGGGGGCGTTGCCGTTTTACACGCATAAGCAATTTGCATGTTCCTATTTCTAATTCAAACACACTATTTTCTCTCTTTAATAGCTTTACATACATGTAAGATTATGAGACATTCATAGAGCAGTTGAGTTGGCTAGCTAAGATTGCTTTCATTCAGATGCCCATGAATAAGCGGCATTGGGCTTCCCAAAGCTCTTCACCCTATGAATCCGTTCTAATCTTTCCTGTTGAATCCGGTGTTTGTGCGAGCTTTTGTCCACATTAATGGGGAGTAAGGTGTGAGCGAAGCCGATCACAGCCCACAATACGAGCCACATGGCATGTTTTTAAGTGGACACTGACTGTATGGATGTTTGGCCAGTCCCTCGGTGGACCTGCAAAACAAAAACCAGCCTGATTTACAACCTTTGTATCTTTGTACCCAAATAATGCTCAATAAGGCTAAAATTCCTACGGTTAAAGTCAACCCATCAAGATATATAACTTCAATTCAACACTTAGAAATCACTGATCAAGTTTATTTTTGATTTGTAGGTCCACTTAGTGATTAGCTAAACATCCATACAGTCAGTGTCTACTAAGAGTGTGCCACGTGGTTCGTATTGTGGGCTGCTTCGCTCACACCAGGTTTTTTCCACAATGGGAGTGGTTGGAAGGCGACAGAAATAATTATTGAAAGAAAGAACAAATAACACGAAGATGAGAACAACTATCAGCACGCCGGAGCATTTTCGCCGGTTGGAGCATGTCGAGCCAACAATTCTACGATTTCTATCTAGTGCACACCCAACTGATTTGAAGGGAGCATATTTCAAAATGTTCGAATATTTTGAGTACAGACGGCAGCATATGATTTGATTCCACAGTTTCCACTTAAAAAAATCCTCCAATAAGTGTAAAACTTCTGTCTTCGGTCACAACCCACAATACAATCTACATGGCATTATATTAGAGGGCTCTGACTGTATGGATGTTTGTACAGTCCCTCGGTGAACCTGCAAACCAAAAATCAGCCTAATGAGTAATTTACAACCTTTGGATCTTTGTACCCAAATAACGCTCAAATTCCTACGGATAAAATCAACCCATGAAAATAACTTCAATCCAACGCTTAGAAATCATTAATCAGGCTAATTTTGGTTTGCAGATTTACCGAGGGACTGGCCAAACATCCATACAGTCAGTACCTCTAATAATGTGCCACGTGGCTTGTATTGTGTGTTGTGACACAAGCTCGATCATAACCGACGTGACAGAAGTTTTACTCGACAAAATAAAAAAATCTCGAGATTTAAGGTGGCAGAATAGCCGCGTGTAAGTACGTGATGACATGCTGACATCTGTCACAGCGTTGTGACAGATGCTTCTATCATAAAGCACAATACGAGCCGCGTGGCACACTCTTAGTGGACGATGACCGTATAGATGTTTGTCCAGTCCCTCAGTGGAGCAAAAAATCAGCCTGATTAGTGATTTCTAAGCGATTCGATTGAAGTTGTTTTCGTGGTTGATTTTAACGGTAGAAATTTGAGCATTATTGAGCGTTATTTGGGTGCAAAGATCCAAAGGTTGTAAATTACTAATCAGGTTGATTTTTAGTTACAGGTCCACCGAGGGACTGGCCAAACATCCATACGGTCAGTGTCCACTAAGAGTGCCACGTGGATTGTATTTTGCGTTGTGACAGACGCTTTACTCTGGATTCGATGTGCTTTGAGTTTGAGCCTTTTAGTTTCACGTATAAAAGCAGAGCAGTGTGTGGACTGTGGAGAAGGAACGAAACGTATCAAGATTCAAGGAGAACCAGAATGACTGACGCCGAGAAGGGAACCGTCGGGGGTTGCGAGGAGAAGTGCGGCGAAGCTTGCAGGTTTCATCTCCAGAAATCTTTTCTCATTCCGTTCCCAAGTATAGCTCGCACATACAGTATGTTTGTATATATTGTCCTCTATATGGGACCGCAGCCCGCTTATCATACTCAACTGGTAGTCCTAATACCATCCGATCAGTTCGATTGACGTTGCGTAGACTTACGAGGGCAAAGGGAATAAATAAAATCTATGGAGCTGATGGATGGTTAGGATCACTCGGTTGGGTTTTAGGGTTCTGACCCATACAAGTGTTGATCATCAATCGACGGTCTTGATTGATTGTCTTGTTTTGATAACCACTACAAAAAGACAATCAATCAAGACCATCATACACATACTTTGAAGGACAGTATAACAAATTAATCATGTCTTAGGATCATTCGATATGCTTGCTTTGGATCTGGGACATTTCCTTGAGTAAAAACTTTGAACCGTATTGATGTTTTTCCAATCCCCAGCTGGACCTACAAACAAAAAATCAGCCTGATTAGTGATTTCAAACCTTTGGATCTTTGTACGGTACCCAAATAATGGTCAATAATGCTCAAATTCCCACGGTTAAAATCAACCCATGAAAAAACTCCAATCCAACGCCTAGAAATCACTAATCATGTTGATTTTTGGTTTATAGATCCACCTAGGGATTGGCCATACATACATATATAAAGTCAGCGTCCTCTAATAGTATGCCACGTGGCCCATATTGTGGGCTGTCGTCGGGCTCCACTGTCATCAAAGTTTTACTCTCCTTGGTAGTATCTCATCTGATCAAACCGCAAAAGTATAGATCAAATGATTTCACACATCTGATCAGAATGATTTTAACCTATGAGGTGGGATCCATCAAATGGTTAAAGAACGTAGATCATATATATATATATATATATATATATATATTGTTCATTTTTCTTGATGTTTGTAATTCGTTTGGCACGTGTTCCAGAACTGAGGGCTCCAGTGTAGGGAAGGCCTTCTGCAAGTGTGGGGAAGGATGGACGTGTGCAATCACCAGGACTGCTGGCCCTGACTCTGGCAAGGTTTTCATCAAGTGTGGCGAAGGGTGCACGTGTGAGACGGGTAACCCTGGCACATGTACCGTAACTGAGGGATCATGTGGAAGCGAGGTCTATTGTGAGTGTGGGGAAGGATGGTCATGCATGATCTACAGGACTGAGGGCCCCAACGTTGGGAAGCCGTTCGCGGAATGTGGCGAAGGATGCGTGATCTCCAAGACTGAGGGCCCCAACGTTGGGAAGCAGCTCGCGGAATGTGGTGAAGGATGCAAGTGTTAGACGGTTGCCTCTTGAGAGAAGAAACTGGTGCATCGTGGGTAGGGTAACCTTGTGGTCCGTCGTGGGTCCTTGAAGGGTGCGTCGATGTCCTTAGTGTTGGTCAGTTCAGTTGCGTATGTCCTTAGTATTGGTATGTTCAGTTGGGTACGTGCTCTTGTGAAATAAAGACCAACCCTAGGAATAAAAATAAAGACGGGGTTGTAGATTTGTAGTTTGTGAGAGAAATCCATCCTCTCTTTCTTTCATTTTTTCCCTGTAAGGGACAACGATGATTGAGTGACCACTTACGATGGAAGAAAACAAATAAAAGGAAAAACAATCACAGCACAAGAACACAAGATTTTTACATGGTTCACCACTAAGGGCTACATCTACAGGCTAACAATCCGGAGCTTTTTCACTGTGTGTATTGAAAGTTACAAAAAAGGACTTCCTTTTTTGAAATATGGACTTATAACCCCAATCAGTCTATTTTCAGCAACTTCTACAACTACAAGTTTATTCCTATGTACTTTACCCTCATGGGAAGAGATGTGGCTTAGTTGATTTTAATTTAAAAAAGAAATGGGAAAGTAAAAAAGAAACAGATAAGATAAGGGAGAGACCAGTACAAGCCACATACGTGGCACACTCTTAAAGGGCGCTGACCGTATGGATGTTTGGCCAGTGCCTCGGCGGACCTGCATACCAAAAATCAGCCTGTTTAATGATTTTGAACCTTTGGATCTTTGCACCCAAATAATGCTCAATAATGCCCAAATTCCTACGGTTAAAATCAACCCATGAAAATAACTTCAATCCCAATGCTTAGAAATCACTAATCAGACTGATTTTTGGTTTGTACGTCCACCGAGGCACTGGCCAAACATCCATACGGTGAGCGTCCACTAAGAATGTGCCATGCGGTTCCTATTGTGGGCTGTGATCGGCTTCGCTCACAGCTTGGTGCGAGCGAAGGTTTACTCCATCTACAGGATAAAAATCAACCTGATTGGAGATTTATAGCCCTTGAATATGAGTACTGAAAACAATGCTTGAATCCACGTTTGAAATTCGCCCACGAAAAGACTCAATTCCGAACGGGTTAGAACTCACCAATTAGGTGGTACTACCAATTACTTTTGCAAAATGAGAGGTAATATTACATTACCCTAATAAAAAGGGATAAAGCTACGGCTCTTCCCGTGAGGGTAAAGTAAGAATAAACTTGTAGAAGTTGAAAATAGGCAATTGGGGTTATAAGTCCATATTTCAAAAAAGGACGCTCTTTTTAGACCCAGTAATGAAGAGGTAGTTGTCTTGGGCCATAAGTTTAAAATTAAGGCCACGGAGGTAATTTTCCCAAGAATTTATATATATACCTAGTGTTGATCCAGAAAACTTTTATAAACATTTATAAGCAAGAATCGTTTCTAGAAATTTTTTCTAAAAGCAATCTTACAGTGTCTTACAAAGAAAAAAAAAAGCTATCACTAAAACAAGAACATATTTTAATTGACTGGCATACCTTGTCATATTTCTTGAGAATTTAATGGATGAAGAACCACAACCGCAACCGTATTGATCATCGCATAAGTAACCGGTCTTTCTCTTCTTGCAGCTTGGTTTTTAAAGCATAATGAGTATTTTGATAGAAGAAGGAAAAGACCTGGTTACCTATGCAATGATCAACGTGGTTGCCACCATTCTTGTCCTGTGCTTTGAGTATCAACACCAGGAAGTTCTTCTCTTGCAACTTCCTATCTCCCTGCTCGAGTACTCCAAGGTTGCTTATAAAAAAGGTTTAACAACTGGATCACGCTCATTTTCAAAATGTGTTTTTTTTTGTGAGCGAAGACGATCACAGCCCACCATACGAGCCACGTGGCATGCTTTTAGTGGATGCTGACGGTTTGAGCATGTCGAGCCAACAATTCTATGATTTCTATCAAGTGCAATGTGCATACCCACCTGATTTGAAGGGAGCATATTTCAAAATGTTCGAATATTCTCAGTGAGGACGGCAGCATATGATTTGATACCACAGTTTCCACTTTAAAAAATCCTCCAGATAAGAGTAAAACTTCTGTCACAAGAAGCTGTGACCGAAGCCGGTCACAACCCACAACAAAAGTCACATGGCACACTATTAGAGGGTGCTGACCGTATGGATGTTTGGCCAGTCCCTGGGTGGACCTGCAAACCAAAATTCAGCCTGATTAGTGATTTACAACATTTGGATCTTTGCACCTAAATAACGCTCAAATTCCTAGGCTTAAAATCTACCCATGAAAATAACTTCAATCCAACGTTTAGAAATCACTAATCAGGCTGATTTTTGGTTTGCAGGTTTTCCGAGGGACTGGCCAAACATCCATACGGTCAGCGCCATCTAGTAGTGTGCCACGTGGCTTGTATTCACAACCCGTTGTGACAAGTTTTAGTCAACAAAATAAAAAAAATCTCGAGATTTAAGGTGGCAGAAAAGCTGCGTGTCAGTACGTGGTGACAGGCTGACAACTGTCATAGCATTGTGATTGATGCTTCTGTCACAAGACACAATACGAGCTGCGTGGCACACTCCTAGTGGACAATGACTGTATGGTTGTTTGGCCAGTCCCTCGGTGGACCTCTAAAGAAAAAATCAGCTTGAATAGTTATTTGTATTTTGTAAGTGATTCGATTGAATTTATTTTCATGGGTTGATTTTAACGGTAGAAATTTGAGCATTATTGATGGTTATTGGATGCAAAGTGTTAGAGAATATATATTATAATAAATTGTGTGAGATACACCATATCATTATTGGTGTAAGAGTCGATTAAGATTAGATTTGATTGAGAGATTATAGGATCTCATTCTTATTAAACTCTTGCAATGCTCTATATAATAGCTTTGAGTCGGTCAATGTAATTACTCAAGTTATTCAATAAACCTTAGATTTTCTACATGGTATCAGAGCCATTGTTCTAACAACAAGCTATCGATTCTGCGCCTTTCCAGTAGGTGGCATTGCCGTCCGGCGAGCTGACATCATTGGTCATTGCCCACCTGCCGGACTTCACCAAAATAATTGAGTATGCCATGTGGATCGTAATTTGCATTGTGACAGAATTTGCCTTAAAAGGTCAAGTTCGTTTTAAAGTAGAATTCATGTGTGTACGCAGGACTTGTCATCCAAGATGTTCTCATGTAGGATTCTCAAAAAAAAAAGGAAGATAATGTTCATATAAGGAAGAAACGGTGAAAAAATATAAATGGTGCAGCCCCACCCCCCAAAAAATAAAAAAACTAAAATTGAGAATATTACAAGGGTCGGGCTCCAAGGACTTGCCTTTTTTGACTTGTCATTTTCACCTACCTTCTCTAACATGGATGCCGAGAATTCAATGGTGGTGATAGTGCTGAGCTAGCATTCACTTGTTGTTAAAGGAAATCCGCCATTGAATTCTTGGAATCCACACCCGAGAAGAGAAGTGAAAAGGCAAGTCGGGGTGCCCGTTCCTTATGCCTTGGAATAAGTTGGTTTCGATCGTTCTATGATGCAGAAGTCCCTCAGATTGCCATGTAGTGCATACTTTTGGGCCCACCGCCCCCTGAATATTTGACACACACCATGGTGGACCTACACCAAAAATCAGCATGATTGGTGATTCTAGCCAAATGATCCAAGCAATTTTTCATCATGGGCTTCATGAAATGGACAATGGGCCCAAAAGAGTGAACTACCTGGCAATTTGAGGGACTTCTGCATGATATATTTTCCATTTTGGATCGATTAGCTCAAACTTGTATACAGCATATAGATAGGTCCCACTTATCAAAAAATAGGAAAAAATAGGTCCCACTTAAGGGCCAAGTAATTTTCTATGGATCATTAACTTTAAACCGCCCATAAGCTTGTTATTAGTTCAAAGTTAGTAACCTAAGCCTAGTTCTGGCCCAAATTACGAGGCCCAAGCCCAAGCCCTGCTGGTTTATATGCTGATAAAAAACTCCCATGTTGTGCAATATCCATATAAATAAAGTCCCTGTAGAGACTGAAGGGGCACGTTAGGTGATCAAGGTCAACTGCAAGAATCAGTTGACCTTCTTATATAAACGCTGTGTTTCTTTGGCAGCCTAAAGTTCAATCACATCTAAGGAGCCATTCATGGATGCCCCTAAAATGTGAGAATCCATTTTTTTTTTTTTCTTTTTAGGATAATACCAATATTGGTTAATTCCTTTGCAAGAATTTGAGATTTTTCTTCTCTCTCGCAGCTCTGAACATGTCGTGACCATCGATGTCCATGCCGCTAATGATCACCTCCATTCGGGTTACCATTATCTGGACGTGAGGTGGGATTAAACTTTGTTAATTTCATGTTTTATTTTCTCCTTTATTAAAGATTTTTTAACTTTTTTTTTGTTCAATTTTGATCTGTTGTTTCAATAGGACAAGCGAAGAGTTCAATAAAAGCCACATTGAGAACGCTGTGAACGTTCCTTACATGTTCATTACTCCAGAAGGTATTCTAAATCCTCCAGGGAAGGAAGCCCAACTTACATGGGCCGTACACGTGGCACGCTCTGTTCATCAATCAGGTTATCTTATTCCTTTGGATGGACGACAGCACGAAAATATAATAGTGGTCCAAAAAATTACGAATCACGGTGATCCGCCTAATATTTGGATGGACCTGATTAATCGTATCTGTGCTGCATGTACATGACTTCCTAGATTATGGCTTGTTCTCCAAATGGGGTTTTTATTTTTTATTTTTCTTTTATTCTTATTTTCTAGTTTTTTTTTTTTTTTTTGTTCTTAATTTCAGGAAGGGTGAAAAACCCTGAATTTCTTGATCAAGTCTCAGCAATTTGCAGTAAGGATGATCAACTAATCGTGGTATTTTCTGTTATTTTTTTAATTGTCCATGGAGTTATCTTGCTAGAATGCACCGTGGGCTGAAGAGCTTAATTGGAGCCCAAAGGAAATATCTTTGAAGAGACTTCACACAGAAAATGAGGCCTTTCACTCATGAGCCCTAAAAAAAGCTACGTGGCGCATTCTTTCAAGCCAGGTGACCACATCAATGGCTGGTCCAGCCGTTGACGGACCTGCACACCAAAAAACAGCATGATTGACTATTTCTAGCTGTTGGATATGAGCACTTTTCATCAGGGGTTTCATAAACAGACCTATTGGTTGGTTTAAAGCCCATGATAAAAAAAATGTTCAATGGGCCAGCAATAATGCAATATGTGGCACTTTTGAGGGAATTCTCTATCAAAATTTTGGTATAGAATTCTGTATCATAGATTTTTTTTTCCTTCATTCATTAGCAAGGTTCGGGTAGGAACAAGGGCCGTCCACCAATACAAGGAAAGGTGGACCCACCTGATTTGGCAGGAGAATATTCCAAAATAGTGCTGTGGGCCTCACATACCCGTGTATTGATGGACGGCTCGTGTTGCTTGATGCCCTTTGTATGAAGCATTGCCTCAGGCAAAATTTTCCCTGATCATGACATCACTCATTTTTTTATGACGCCATGGTCTCTCAATCCAACGGCTTAGACTATGTTTCAAAGCAGGCAAATAGCAAGTGGTCTTGATTGGTTTAAATCTTTTATCTAACTGTGGATTGAAAATTGTGAAGGGTTGCAACAGTGGAGGCAGATCACACCGTGCATGTGTTGATCTTCTAAATGCTGTAAGTTTTATTTTGATAAGAATGATCAGGTGATGGGCGGCACACACACAGAGAAGCGGGTCCACCACTTGTGCCCCATCTTTTTTCATGCGCCGTGGATCACCTGAATATTTTTTTTGCTACTTTGATTAGGTAATTGATAAATTAATGGGTGGAATTTCACACTCTTAGAATAGAAAAAGATGATTTTAATCTAACGGCGGCAATTGAATATCAGGGTTATGTGCAAGTGAAGAACATGGGAGGGGGTTACTCTGCATGGGTGGACAATGGACTAGCAGGGAACCACAAAGCAGCTGACGAGTTGAAAATTTCATGCAAGTTCCGTCCTTAATTAAAAGAGTTTCTTTTTTTAATTACAAACTTGGGAACCAATAAAAAGGTGGTGTATGATATGCTACGCCTACGCACTTAAACTTTCATGGCTGCGATCATCTCATTCCGTTGATCATCTGATCATGTTGCAATAACCAAGTCGTTCGATGTGGGCTGCTCGTGATTCAGTTGAAATTTATAGACATAATTCGATGTGCTGGCGCTTAGTATGCATGCTTGTGGTTGATCATCTGATCCATGTTGCAAACCCAAGTCATATGTGAACGCCCTTAATTATCATCGTCCATGTTGCAAACCCAACCCGGACTGCTTTAGTTACCGGCAGGGCCGGCTCTACCGCAAGGCGGTCACCCAAGTCCCACTAACCACATCGATTTTTAGCCCACCCCTTTTTGGATATACAAACCAAAAATCAACCTCATTGATTATCTCTAACCATGGATTCTAGTACTTTTTAGGACATGATTCTAGCCGTAATTTGAGCGTGTGTTTTGGGTAGTAAATCCAATGGCTAGAAATCATCAATCAAGTTGATTTTTAGCGTGTTTATCTACCAATAGGTGGGCTGAACATCCAGGCAGTCATTGAGCCCAAAAAATGATGTATTTAGGGCCACGAGAATCCTCTACATCGGGAGTCCTCTGCATCTCAATTTTTTTCTGTAGTTCTTGATTATCAGAAAAATAAAAAAAGATTTCCAATAATATAGAGAGTTTAATTTTTTAATTAAATCATATATATTCATATATTAAATATAAAAAATGCCTTATATAGAGTTTTCGCCTTAGGCCTCAACTTGTATCGAGGCGGCCCTGGTTACCGGTTTGCCGGTTCAACCAGCTGGGCTGGTCTGGGTCTAAACATCGCTTTTAAGAGTCATTTTTCTATTTTTCCCTAGGGGGCATGAAATTTATAAAAAAAAAACACGAAGCTATGAATAATCGAACTTTACGAATCAATTCCGAGAAATGCAATCCAAGTTATCGCATAAAAACCCATTTTAAGTCCTCGAATTCAATCTTAGAACTGAAACAAGAAGATTATAAACATACGTAACGACCATAGTTACCTAGTTCACAGTTAGTTGGATCTACATGATTCGCAATTCGCCACAATTTTCATGAAATTAAAAGCACAAATAGCACATAATTGACTGTAATGGTTTGCAATAGGCGAATGTTTTGCGAATATTCATGTAAAATTACACGGCAGCGTCCGATTCCGCCGATTTGGAGAAAGGCTGAAGGATAGCCTCATCACAACTCAATTCAGGTTTCTTCACAGCCACCTCATTCTCCAAACTCAATTCAGGTTTCTTCACAGCCAACCCATTCTCCACCCATGCAGCATAACCCCCTCCCATGTTACTCACATGCTTGTACTCCTGTCATTTAGGTTTTTGTTTTTTAATTTGTTCTTACAAAAAAAGATATAACTCATTTGTACGGAAAATTATATTTAGAAAATGGGCGATTTAGCTTACGGCGTTGAGAAGATCAGCTGCTGCATAAAGTGATCTGACCCCACTTTGACAGCCCTTCACAGTTTCAATCAAACAATCAGATACCGTCTAAACTCTTTCGTGCTTCTACACGTGTTGGATTCATATCTAACGACCATACCATCACCACTCACAAGTGAGCATGAGATTTATACAACCAATATATTCAACTAGAGTAAATTAAAACCTACCGAATGGTGTGGGTTGGGCCCGGGTCAGATTTAGATCCTATTCTAAGGGACTGGATCTGGGTCGGATCAAGTTTTGGATCCAAACAAATCCTTACCATATATGAAATGTATAAACTGTAAAAGATGGGGATCTGGCTCTTCTTTGCACTTAAGCATGGGATAACACCAAAATCTAGTGTTATAGACCAAGGTTTAAAAGGGACTGTTATAACGGTCTGGGGGCGTTACCGTTTTTCCGTTATAACAAAGAAGGAAAAAACGCTCGGGCAAAAACAAGAAAAAATGAAAAATAACGGAAAAAAGGGCGCTGAAATTCAAATTTTGAAATTTAAATTTCAATAACGGAAAATAATGGCCGTTTTTTCGTTTTTTTGTTTTTTTTTTTCAGAAAACAACAGTCATTATTTTCATTATAATGGAAAAAAATGGCCGTTATTTTCGTTATAACGGACGTTATTTTTTGGGCGTTTTAATGGTGCGTAACGTAACGGGTAGGTCTGAATCCGTTATAACGACCGTTATTTTCGTTATAACGACCGATTTTTAAACCTTGTTATAGACCGTAAATGACCATCCATAAAGAAACATAGGTAACAACTTGGCTTGAGGTCTAGGTCGGGATCGGGCGATCTGATTCCAATAATTTTTTATCAAGGATATCTCTTAACCAATACTCAATAAATAGTATGGCTGTCAATGGATAGTCGAAAATTTGAATTCGATTCAGATCCGTATTTGAAAAATCGGATATTATCAGAAAATTTTGGATATCGAATTCGGATATTGATGTAATTCGATAATATTCGATCCAATATATTATTTAATATTTATAAATTATATTTATTATATATAAATAGTTATCTTATTAAATAATATTTATTACATATTATATAATATTTATAATTATTTTATATATATATATATATATATATATATATTTATTATGTAAATACGATAATGTTATATATATCTAATTTTCGGATGGGATACCCGCTGAGGTAATTGGATTGGAATATTAGTTTAGGCTATTTGTCTGATATAGAATCGGATTCGGATATTATTTTATTTCGGCGGATTTAGATATGGGCTGTTGTTTGATACCGACTTCGGTATCAAAACTTTGATGCCGAAGTCCCTCAATTTGCCACGTAGTAGGCTCTTTCTGGCCCACTGACTCCATGAATATTTGGCCCACATCTTGGTGGGCTCATACACCAAAAATCAGAGTGATTGGTGATTTCTAGCAGTAGGATTTGAGCACTTTTCATCATGGGCTTTATGGACATGCCGATGAAGTGGTTCCAAGCCCATGATGAAAAAGTACCCAAATTCAATGGCTAGAAATCACTAATCACGCTGATTTTTTGTGTGTGGGTCCACCAAGATGTGGGCCAAATATTCATGGAGTCAGTGGGCCCGAAAGAGTCTACTACGTGGCAAATTGAGGGCCTTCGGCATCAAAATTTTTATACCGAAGTCGGTATCATAGATTTTTCCCCATCCGAATAGTATCCGATGACAGTCCTAGAATAGTGGGGTTGGGACCCAGTAAGCCTGACAAGTGTCCTGATATTTTTGATTTATAGACGGCAATTCCCGTCTCTAAACACCGACCACATACTAATTCCCATTTTCCAAGGATAATAACAAAAATCAATATAAGTGAATAAATAAATAGAAATTACCACGACGAGATGATCATCCTTGCTGCAAGCGGATGAAACCTGCTCCAGAAATTGAGGATTTTTCACTCTACCTGAAATTCGAAAAAAAGTAAAATCCAATTATTAAAAAAAATGAAGAAAAAAGAAAATTGTATTTACAGATAATAGGAATACCTTGGGGTGTGTTGAACATGTAAGGAATGTTCAAGGGTTTCTCGACATCCACATGACCTTTCTCGAACTCTTCTGTTGTCCTGTTAATACAACCAAAATTCCAAATAAATAAAAAAAACCCTAAAAAATTTCAACCATCTTTTCCAAGAAAAATATAAAAAAAATCATGAAATGTAATTAGATCCCGACCTAACGTCGAGATAACGGTGGCCTGAACGGATGAGATCCTTAGCTTGCAGGACATCAACGGTGACAACTGTTGCAGAGCTACAAAAGAGGAGCAGAAGAACGCATAAAAGAAAATGACCCAAGAAAAACCCAAATTTAGCCATGGAGAGAGAAAATACAGTAAAATCACCTTTCCTGAGTTTCCATGAAGAGGGCTTGGTGTTTATATAGGAATGAAGGTGAGACCTCTTCTGCCTTCTAAGCTCTTCAGCTCTGGTTTTCTTCTCTCGATTCCCAGAGAAAACCGGCAAATATAAACGGGGGTTGTTGCAGCTGTTTGTGGTTTATATTTTGTCACGCCCACAAAAAAAAAATGAAAATTCTCTCAGTGGAGTCTGAGTTTGATGTCACAGTTTAAACTTAAAGTCCCCCTCCCAAAATGACAGGTGGACTACGCTTTAGGGCCAACTGACCTTTGGTTCATATATCTGTGGATCTACACATCAAAAATTAGTTTAATTGGTGATTTCCAGCCGTTGGATTAACATTTTAATAGTGTAATTTTTACCCGTTGGATTTAACCATTGATATTTAGATGCTGTGTAATAACTTTTAATAATCATCGATCAAGCTGATATTTGGTATGAAGGTCTACCAGGAGGTGGACCCAACATCCATAAGGTTATTGGGCTATAAAGTGAGTTCCACATGTCATTTTTGGGAGGGGTTTGGGAGGGGAGACTTCAAATTTTGAAGTCTCATGTAGACAACAAATATTTTATTCTTTAGTGTCTATTTTCCTTGTTTTTTTCCTTCAGTAAATAAATCCAATGTCAATCTTATATAATCAAGTTATTTGTATAAGCTATCTTTATTGGCAGGTTTTACGTAGGATCTTCCATGTAGATCCCCTTTATTTTTTTATTGGTAGATAGACTAGTAAAATGGTTCTGATTGAATGATCTTAGCCATTAAAATCAAAAACCTTCTTTGGATGGTCAATAGAATCGATGAGAATAAGCTTTCATAAAGGATCACTAATCTAACGACTACAATTATTTGATCAGTGTACTTTTTTATCAATGGCCCGTTCAACAGCTGGCTCACCCAAATTATTATACGGTCCGTTTAACGGAAATGTGCAATTGCTGACCTTTGTACATTATTATTGAAACATCTTATTTTAATCACCCCAATATCTGTGTACTGATTAACATGCGCCGATTGGAATCTGACATCTTTGATAGAGACAGGGAGAGCGAGCGAGTAAACTTTGATGACAGGGCCTGTCATCAAAGCCTATGACAGGATGCAATAGGAGCTACGTGGCATACTCTTAGAGGACTCTGACCGTATGATGTTTTTCCAATTCCTATATGGACCTACAGACAAAAAGTCAGCTTGATTTGTGATTTCAAACCTTTGGATCTTTGTACCTTAAAATAATGGTCAATAATGCTCAAATTTCCCACGCTAATATCAACCTATGAAAACAATTCCAATCCAATGCCTAGAAATCACTAATCCGACCGAATTTTGGTTTGTAGGTCCTCCTAATGATTGTCCAAACATCCATAGGGTCACAGTCCTCTAAGAGTGTTCCACGTGGCACATATTGTGCCCTGTCATCGGCCTTGATGACAGGCTCTGTCATCAAAGTTTTATTTGGAGCGAGCAGTCTCCAGCATGACGTTTGATCTTTAATTTCAGTGGTAATCCGACTATAAGCAAATATTAAGGTTCAGTTGGAAATATTACCAGTGGGACCCCTTTCACTAAATATTAACATATCAGTTAATAATAATACAAAAAAGGTTGTAAATGACTAATCAGCTATTTTTTTTTGGCAAATCTAGTCTGCAACCCTTTGCACACTTAAAAAGTATGTAAACATTGTCAGTACTGTTGGATGTCCCTTGAAAAATCTGTTATTTCAATGTTTTTAAAAATGTTGTATAAATTAAAAACACATTTTTCAATGAGTATTCAATGGTGGATACAATGTTTGCATACTTTTTAAGTCTACAAACAGTTGCAGACTAGATTTGTCCCTAATTTTTGGTCTCCAGGTCCACCGAGGTACTGGCCAAACATCCATACAGTCAGCGCCCTCTAATAGTGTGTCACGTGGCTCGCATCGTGGGCAGTGACTGGCTTCAGTCACCTCGCACTGTAACCGAAGTTTTACTCGTTAGAAACATTCCAGTGGTGGGACTTTTGGCCTATAGCGGGCGCCAGGGACCAGCCTTTTATAACCGGCTCCTGTTACAGGACACAATTTGAGCCACGTGTCATACTTTTAGAGGACTCTGACCGCATGGATGTTTGGCCAATACCTAGGTGGACCTACAAACCAAAAATCAGCTTGATTAGTGATTTCAAACCATTTGATCTTTGTACCTCAAATACTGCTCAAATTCCCACAGTTGAGATCAACCCATGAAAACAAGTCCACTCCAACGCCTAGAAATCACTTTTGGTGTAGGTCCACCTAGGGATTGGCCAAACATCCATACGGTCAGAGTTCTCTAAAAGTGTGCCACGTGGCTAACAATGTGTCCTGTAACGGGAGCCGGTCAAAAAAGGCTGGTCCCTGGAGCCCGACCCGATCATTATTACGGATTAGAGAAGGTAGTGGCCTGGTGGGTGCATGATCTTGGGTCTGAAATTAGTACCCAAATCTGACGGTAAATTTTAACACATAATAGTTGAGTAAGCCCACCTAGGTATCTCTGTGCAAATTTTGAATTTGATTTGGTAAGGGTGCGCCTTGCCCGCGCAATAGTGCAACGCAAGGGCGACGCTCGAAAAGCCCCAATAGCAAGCTATTGTTGTGGGCCCTCCCCCCAAGAAAAATTAATTTAATATCATGTGGGCCGATGGCCCACGTATCAGATATTAAACTGATAAGAACAGATACTACACTTGATCTTAGCCAAAAGGCCGAGAAAGGTATGAATTGGAGTGTGTCTTCCACCCATCTTTATACCCACCTCTCTCCTATTTCCTCTTTCTCTTGTTCGATGTGGGACTAAGTGGGAAAACAAGAGCATCTTTCTTCTATTCGACATTTGAACGAAAAACTATTATCAGTTGCCAATTATTATTGTTAGCAAACTTGATAAAGTTATTTCGCGTAGAACTTTGCTGACGGACATTATGGCCACATGCTACACTTTTGGAGATCGCTGACCACATGGATGGACCCTACGTACCAAAAATCAGTCTTATTAATAATTTCAAACCTTTGGATCTTTGTACCCAAAGTAATGCTCGATCATCCCATTAAAATGTCCAATCATATGTTTAGAAATCACTAATCAGGCTACTTTTTGGTCTGTAGGACCATCTAGGGTTGGGCCAAACATCCATACGGTTATCAATCTCTAACGAGAGTTCCACGAGGCTCATAATGTGGTCCGTCAGTAAAGCTCTACTATAAGTGATTTCATTATGAGAAATTCATCCTTGTCTCACATGGCTCACTAATCCGTCCAATTGGTGGATCATTTCTTAGATTAGTCATAGGGCCTAATCATATGATTCTAATCATTCAATCTACAGCATTCTTCAAATATCACAACAGAGAACTTTGTGAAACTCCTTTCCTACCTTCGAGAGGATGAACTAGAAAAATTTGATGACTGGCATCCATCTTCATCGTTATGGGCCATATGGAATTTGGTCCGTCACGCCTTTCCAATCCAACTCCAACAAGATTTCCTACTGCTTTACCAAGAAACTATACCGTCAACACCGTTGTCGACAATCTAACCAACACCTTGAAGGTACCCAAAAACCTTGATTTTAGTCTTGCAAACAGAAGAAGAAGAAGAAAAGAAAGCCTCGGAGAAGAAAGAACCCAACTCCACTCAAACTCTTATGCTCTCATAAACCACTCCCATCTCTTGCCCTTTCCATAATACCTTTTACTTTTCTCAAAATACCCCTAATGTAAAGAGACTACCCAACAATCTCCATGTAAATTAATGCATTAATGGAATTAGGTATTGGAAGGAATTTCGAACCTGATCTTAGATATTTAGATCAGGCCAAATCTCGGGCTTGGCTTGGGAGTTGGACCCCTACTACCCTTATCATTTTGTATTGGATCAGATCAAGATCTAGCCATATGGATCGAGTCAGATCTAAATCTGGGTATGGATCCTGATATTAAAAGTCAAATTGGATCTGGATCTACCTAGAATCAAAATGGATCAAAATCATTACATCGACCATGATATAAATCCGATGCAAAATGTGGATCATGATATTAAAAATAGAGTTGCTTGGTAAATTTCTTTTTAGAATACTTCTAACAAATTTTTTGGTTGAATTGGTTTTGGAACGAGAAACCTTTTCAGCATAATTGTTACCAAACAGGCCCTAAAATTGAACTAAGAAAGCATCCACAATCTAAAACATTTTTTTTCCCATATCCAAAATCTAAAACTAGGTAGGCAAAAGAATGGAAAACTGACTATACTTGCATGTCCCATGCCAGGGGGACATCTTTTGTAGATCATAGGTTCGAAAGCAATAGAGCCAGAGGGGCCTGTACCAGAGTCTGAAAAGAGTACAAACCTATAAAATCTTTGAAGATAAAGAGTTCGAGATCAAGCCAACTAGGCCCTTCTGCTAGTCTTTAAGTACATATTGAGTGATCAGGATCTCTCTGATGTGATTTCAAGTGATGACCAACCCAAGTTGTGGCTCACCAATTGGATGCTTGGAAACATTGAGGTCATCCACTTGAAAGAGTCCAGATTATCGAGTTGGTCAATTAATCTGTCTCCTTTTTTAATCCTTATAAAGATTATAATGTTTTTGGGACTGTCTTTAACCATGGACTGTAGAACCCAACATTTTAACCACATTATAACAGGTTTCTCCGATGGATATTATTTGATAGATCTTAGATTCTCGTTTTACAATCCACCAAAAAAAAGACTTGCACAACAAATAGATTTTCAGATTTCTCACTGATTTCCAAGTTTTGTTAGTTTCAAAAAAATTAATATACGTCCGTTTCTGATAAACTGAGTCTAGTTTTCAGCATTGGGAAACCTATGCATGTATGAAATGTTGGCAGAGATTGTTTGAGAAGGCGAAGCAGCATTCATATTGCACAAATTTGCAGTAGTTAAATAAAATACCTACAAATATACATAAGAGCAGGATAACGGACCCAAGCTTACCCACAACCAAAAGAAGAGGTAAAATTGCTGGAAAGGAAAAGGACTGTTCTCACTTCAAGATGAGATGAACCTGAATGAAGTCCAAGGCATGAACAAGCCGATCAATGAGGAGTAACTGAGCATTGCTGGATTACCCAGCAGTCAACAAAGACAACAATGGCACTTGCTCACTCACCAGATGACCTGCTGTGTCCTTGCTCATGTCATGCTTGCACACCGGGCAGAAAGTTCCCCACTTAGTCAGCCATGAGTCGACACAGCTTGCGTGAAATTCTGCAAATAACTTTCTAAGTTAATTGATTGATAAATGAATTCTCCAATCAGGATGGAAGAATGGGGAAGCAGTTTCCTCTACTGTGCTATACACAGGCCATGCGTGCAGTGGGTTGGGACCCGTGATTCCATGGATCCCATCCTCATTGAATGATCCAAACCATCTATTTTTCTAGAACACCCTATTATTCTTACTGTCCAAAAAGAAAGCAATAGATCAGAAAGTAAGGATCATCCGACCAGGTGAATCTGTTGCCCAGGAGATTTTTTGGGATGGACCTGTTGTGTTGTGGTTTTGCCAGATTGACCCACTGCATCTATGCCACATGCACCACAGAGAACTGCTCTGGATGCCAGTCCAGACTTTGGGTATTCCTCTTGACATAAAGAAAGCTTCCTTGAGATAGATCAGTACTTCTTGTAATATGACAACTGAGTTCATTAAACTAGGCATTGTGGGTCTTCTTACCATGTCGGCAGGGGAGAACTCTGAGAGTTTCTCCATCTCTATAATCTTCAAGACAAATAGCACACGTCTCTCCTATGAGATGACCACTTGGGCAAGTGGTGTTATATGTGAAGCAGGGAAGGACTTCCACTATCTGTCTGTCTATGCTTGGAGGATGGTGATGTGTTCCTTGTCGGTGAACCCGACGGTTCCGTGTAAAGAAGAATGTTGCCAGGACGGATACTATGACGAGAAGAGAAATGAACGAAATTACCAATACGGTCCAAGCTGTTTCCTCTAATGAGGGGGTGATGCAGCATTCGCCTTCTTCACCTCGAGCAAAATTCTTTAAGGTTTCACCTGCTGCCTTCGAAACAAAGACTGCATGCACCCATATGCCTTCAGAATTTCCAATCACTACATCCATGGAACCAGTTGTTAGTGTCATTTGGAAACAATTTCACAGCACAAAGTGTTCAGCAGCAGCTAGCAAGATTGACTCATCATGCCCTAGGCTAAAGCAGCTCAAAAGGTAGATCAACAAAAAAAACATGAAAACATAATTAAAAGAGGTCTAAGGATGGAAGCAGAAGTGGATAAGAGATTGAGACAACTAATAAAGAATAAGAGACTGAAAGGAGTAAAGAAGATATATCTTCGGGTAAGGGAGAATTTTTTTGAAGCAGTGGGATTTTTAAAGTGGCGATCATGCGCCCAACCATCGCGCGCCACATATACCTGGGGTTTAGGCTTTGATTTAAAAAAAAAAAAGTAACCGTGGGTATATGTGGCGTGCGCTCATTGGGCGCATGATCGCCACTTCAAAAGTCGCACCCTTCAAAAAAATTCTCGGTAAGGGGAGCTTCTCTCGTGGTGTGCAATTGATAATTCTCTTCCCAAGTCAAACCCAAATGAAGTTAACAGAACAGGCAATGATTGAGTTGTTCAATTAGTTATGCATGCAACTACGCTGTCAGAAGAATTTATAAACGATTAATTATCAAAAAAAACTTATAAATGATCAGGTAAAACCGGAACTTCCTGATATAGAATAGAACAGGGTTGTCAAAGTGTTAGGTGACACCTAGGCAACAAGGGTCCCTCAGACGAGACAACATCTAGGCGAAGCTTAAGTGAAGCCTAGGCGATAGTTTATTTATTATTTTGTACGAGGCTAATTACATTTAATACTGAGATTTTCGAACAAAGACTAAGGGATACATGCTTCCCATGATGGAGATGGCGACTTCAAGCCTCATTGTAACTCTAATATGGTTAGGACCTCAAATGAGCTTAGCAATTTTTGAAGTACCCCCTGAGAAATCAGTGATATTTGCATTACTCCTTTGTATTTACACTATGTCTTCCCGCTATGAGCCTATGACATTTAATGACCGCCTTTGACCACCAACAGGGCATCATGGTCTTCACAGTCCCTTTAACAGTAAAAGACTATGACCAACATACCCTACTTTTTTAAAATGATATAAATGCCCCTCTAACCATTTCAAATCTAACAGCCACAATTAAAATTTATAGTACACTAGCTCCAGTGTCAAGTTGACATGTGGCAGGAGAGTATAGTACCTAACCTGATTCTAATTTTAAATGGACAGTTTAGAATTTATGGGAGAAAAAATCTGGGTCGTCTGTGTATGGAGTCTTAGATGAGGATTAACTCAATAAATTGGCCTCCTTGTCCAATCCTACACCGACACGTGGCACTAAATTTACATCAAATCATAATAAGTTATTAAATGTTTACCGTATATTAAAAAAAATACTGCTGAAAAAATAAAAAAAATAAATATTGAAGGGGAAAGAACATCAAAACGAAAGCCTGTCCGTGGATAACCCTCTTCACCAAAGACTCCCTATCGCCTACCAAAGTAGCAGGGAAAGCGATCTCATCTTTCGCAACTTGTTAAGAAAATCTCATCCATCCGTTTGACCACCAATGCTTCCTGAGATGCTTTTGGTTTCCAATAAAACCATGACACGTAGTGCATTGAAAAAGATCTCCACCGTTGCTTAAAATGAAGAATCAGTGACTGTCCAAATCTAGGAGTTAGTAGAGAGAGCGAGACGAGGGCTTGTGACAGCTCTTAATGCATAGGCTGCGGCAGCCCTTCTTTAAAGAGATCGAACGAGTAAAAAACGAAGAAAAAAATGTGAAGAAGAGAAAGGGAAGAAAGGAAGAAGATTTAGGGGGGGAAGGGAAAAAGAGAGGAAATCGACCAGTCCTTGTAGGTTTACAAGTTAGTGCTCTGATACCATGTAAAAAAGAGAGGAGAGAGAATGAGATTAAATTGAAATACTTTATTACATGAGTTGAGTCTCTTTATATAAGTATGGGCTAAGACAGACTTTACTTATCTGATGTGGGACTAAAAGTCCCTAACATTAATATCGACCATATACTACTACCTCTATGATAAATAAACTCTTAACATAACCAAGTAATTTAAGTGTGGGCCCAACGGGCCCAACACATTTTATTCTTTAATAGGTATAATCATTGTTTTAAAATAAGGCGTGCGCCTCAAGGTGAGGCATACAAATTAAGCCTTGAGGCTTAAGCCTCGACTAGAATATATGAGGCGTAAGCCTGAAGGCACACGGCATGAGACATAGTTGGCCTCAAATGCGAGTAGTAATTGAACCATTTGAAAATTAATAAAATTTACTCACTTCTTTTCCCATAATACCCTCCCTAGTCATGTTTATTTAAAAAAAATGGAAATAAGATGATTTAGATCGTCTATTACATCGTTTTTAAGAGACTTCTTGATATCTTTATTTACGATATTGGGTACACAAGGTTCTATAATACTTATAATAAAAATAGTGTATAAAATGATGAAGAGTGTAGCAGTCATCCTTAGCACAATACTGTAGAATATCATCCCAAGCTGAAGGCCACTGATGGTTATCAAAAATTTAAACTACACAAATTTCAAAGACCACCACACGAATCCCAAAGAACATCTAATGGCTTAATACAAACCAGTATTGTCTAAGGCAAGGTAGTTAAGGGCGCAAGGCGCACTTAAGACGCTAGGACCCTTGGAACCTGAGGCGCAAGGCAAGTCGTGCGCCTGATTAAAGCAAGGCGCAATATTAAAAATTATAATAAAAATATTAAAAAATTAAGAAAAATAACATCATAAAATAACAAAACAAGTAATCATTAGGCCACATAAATATTATATAAAGAACTTATCATTTTTCTATTTTTTTTAAAATTTACCAGAAAACGACGCACCTGGTGCATCATTTATTACTTAAAATTTGTTTCTTAAGAAATATCATCATATATGATGGATATGTCCGGGATACGTGTAGGTACCGTCTCCCATACGTTTATCCATGTCGGCACTGGTACGATGGGGGGTACAGGTAGTCGAGTATCATAGGTTCTAGTTAACATTGTCATTAGCTAAATACAAAACAAGTAATCAAAAAGCCATAAAATTTGCCCATCCCTAGTTGGACCTACATACCAAAATTCGTCATGATTAGTAATTTATGTTCGTTGTATTAGTCTTTTTCATGGATTATTTTCAATTACGGATTTTTAGCAACATTGGGGTACTCAGATTAAAAGTTAGGAATCACTAATCATACCCATTTTTGTCTTGTAAGCCCATCTAGGGATAGGCAAAACATGCATACGGTCAAGAGCCTCTAATAGTATGCCACGTGGCTCACATTGTTGGTCCGTCATCAACTTTTATGATGTACACCATCATCAAATTTTTCTTTCACAAGTTGAAATTTTAAAATGTTAAATGACCAAAACACTCATACAAAGTAAAAAAAAAATCAAAAAATAAAAGAAAATTAGTTAATGGATTTGGGGGCCATATTAGGAATAAGGATTTTTTGATTTTTAACATTTAAAAAAAAAATTAGTTATTTTAGTGAGGCGCGCGCCTTGATCTTAAGGCGGGCGCCTTACTAAAGACACCTTGCCTTGACCATTTCAAGGCGCCTTGCGCCTCAGTGCGCCTTGACTACAGAGGTCTGAGGATGCAAAATTTACCAAAATTTAAATGGTAAACATGCTATTATGCGACTGTCCAATCAGTGAACCTAATATAGGAAATATCTTGAGAAAAGGGAAAAAATAGAATGGTCATCAATTACTAGTACTAGATTTTTTTAAAGATTACTTATACACTTGTTGATTGTCAATATTTTATGTGATCGTAAACATAATCAAATTTGACTAAATTTTGGTCTGAAAATCTTCTAAATGGAGCTTAATGATTGGATGGATTGGATTGACAACATTGTGCACCACGTGAATGGATATTGGGACCATCTTATTTGTTCTACATATATGATAGAATATGTATATTATTGTATATATTACATAATATAAATTCGAATTGAGTTATTTAGAATCGAGTTAACTCTACTCGGCTCACTTTCAAGTTGGCTTCTCAAGTTTTCGAACACTACTTCTGAATCCTGATGGATTGATTATCTTATTTATGTCGATATACAAATACTTTTTAACTTTGTATGTTGAGATAATTAGATATATCAGGTCAGGTGTTTGGGCTCAAAATGGTCACTTGTTAAGGTAAATTGTCAAAAAGAAAGGCCATGGTTCAAAGTATCAGGCGTTACCAAAAGGTTTCGCCCGTATTGTTTCGGTATCACCCTAGGCAATACCAACTTGGCTACACGAAGTTTCGTCCGAAACCAAACGATACTTCATCTTATGTGTAAATTTGCACTAACATTTCGTTTCAATTTCACCAAGCTCCGTCCGAAACCGAACGATATTTCCGATACGTTCGTTATCACCCATGAACAATAGTTATGATACCGAAACAATACCGTGTCCTTTGAACCATGAGAAAGGTTATTGTTTTCTTTTTATGTTTAGGTTGACCTTTTTTTTATTTGGTATCATTTTCATAGAATTTTTTGAGCATCATTGAAAAAATTTGAGGTTTACGCCTCTCATCACGGAGGCAAACCGCTTTGTATATGCCTCACATTTTTTAACACGTTCAGTATAATGAATCTAAGTTTTCAAGCTTGTTTTATCATTCTCCAGAGCATCAATGCATGGTTTCCATAATGTTTCCACAATATCTGAATTTTTTACAATGGTTTGTATGTTTCCATAGATGTTCATGACATGTTTCCACTTTCCGCTTGTGGAAGCTGAAATTAACACCAAGACCGATATTTAAAACCTTACATACCAGACTACAGCTCTCCATGAGTAATGAATGAGAATAAATAAATTTAACAACTGTACAAAGCCATTTTATGTCTTGTACAACGTAACAACCCAAGAGGGTAATATCCAGAATGAGCTACCCTTATGCTATGACGTGTCAATCCATTTCGTAGGGATGTCAATGTAAGCTACATGGGATATCAATGCAAGCTATGTGGATAAGATGAATAAAAACCAAACAGGAAAATAGCTATATATTTCCTATAATTCAAAGAGTTTCATCAGTTTGCTCATCAACTCAATCATGCTCTTGTATATTTTCCTTTTTTTTCTTTTTTCTATCGGTAATCATGAGCTTGTATATAATGGCTTCTATCATTTGAAATTCAAGGAATTACAGTTTACAGAAACCATCTTGTCAGTTTGGCAGATGCTCGCACTTTCCTCATTTCAAATACTGAACATTCAACCAATTTCAAGACCTTCACCTCCAAGACTGTGTTTCAATATCTTACAAATACCCCACTATATTATTTCGATTCCTTGAAAATCTCTCCCCACCCTTATAGATGAACACATTATTGACTAGTCAATTGATTAAGAGGGCAGAATGGTAATTTATTGGAGAGAGAGAACAGGGGTAATTTTTAAACTTTATCCCTTTCAAGTAACAGGATTCAAAAAAGTTAGATTCCATCGATGCCGTCACTTCAGGGGAAATTTGCAAAATACCAAAATGTGAGGGAAACATACGAATACAGTAATCCCAAGGGGCTATGTACAAAAACCCCATTTGGATAATATGGATAGGAAACATTTACATGACATGAAAAAAAAATGCCAAAATGGAAACTCTCCAGACTTGCATCACAAGATAACACTAGGAAACTCATTAAGTTACTGATGAAACATCAACTACATATATCGAAATACCAATATCCACGTAACATTATTAGTACATGGATCTCCAGGGGAACGTTCATTTATCACCACATAGTTGGGTATGAGAACTTGATCAACGTTGATTTATGTCTGCTGGGAAAAGGTTTTTGACGATGACGAAGTTGCGAAATTGGGAAGCTGGGTATGAGAACACTCATAGCAAACGAAATAAAAGGTAAACATGTCAAATTGGGAAACAAATAGTAGGAAGACCCCATACTTGGAGTACATCGATGGTTTTCCATGGTAGCCCTACCAAAGAAACGTAAAAGAATATTTAATTTTGACCTCGTTTGACCTAAAAAACACTCTTAACATTGTTGTAATCCCAAATAAAATAATCTTTTTTCTATTTCAACTCAAGAATTGGACATACGTACAAACCATAACTACCAATCTCACGAACTGTGAATCTATTTAGCAAATTAAGTGGCTAAATCCAGATATTTTAATCTTAATTTCATAGAAACTGTGGCTGATTGCATGTTGATGAAACCAAACAATGAACCAGGTAACTTAAACGCAAAGAAGAATGATTGAAGGACAGAAAATTATGAAGCCAAAAACAAGATTTATAGGAAAATGGGACTCACTAGAAACTAAATTCCTCTTGTCGCCATCGTCATACACGATTGCCGCATGAAATCCACCCTCTTGAGCATTCCGGACCTTGTCTTCGAAAGCGCATCTACCCCTCTCAATCAAAGCAAATCTCACTGACTCGGCTTCTTCCGATTTCAGACTGTTCCGAAGCGAAGAACAGGCGTCGAGAGGATCCGCCAAATACAGAGCGCCACAGATACCAGAGCTATTGACGCGAACAGCTGCAAAAATAAATAAATCAAGGAGTATGAAAACGTATTGTTTCCCTATATGTTTGAAATTTCCATTTTAACTGAAGAAATCAAAGAGCTGAGAAGTTGAACCCTAGAAGCATTGATAAACATGAATCTGCGAAGTTTTAACCTAGAAAAATTCCACAGGGAGAAAAAGAGGTAAAGGGGAAAAATTACCGAATCTGGCGGGAGCGTCGATGAAGGAAATGGAGAAGGATTTTCCTCTGAGATGAACAAGAGCAGAAGAGAATCGGACACAAGAGATAAATATCAAAATTCCACAAATGGTTTTGTACGGTTTGGTGGCGACGTTGAGGGGAAAGGAACGCTTCATCTCCGCATCTCTCTATCTCGCCCCCTCGACTTCAGATTTCTAACCCCAAGCACGCAAGCAGCCACTGGTGACAGGTGCTTCGTTTTCTCTTTCTTTCTAGTCGGTTAGGACTACCTGTAGCGCCACCGAACCATGAAAAATGGAAGAAAATATTTCACCGGCCTCCTACGAGTAAACCTTCGCTCACACCATGCTGTAAGCGAAACCGATCACAGCCCACAATAAGAGCCACGTGGCACACGCTTAGTGGACACTGACCGTATGGATGTTTGGCCAATCACTAGGTGGACCTACAAACCAAACTAAACCTGATCAGTGATTTCTAATCGTTGAATTGAAATTATTTTCATGGGTAGATTTTAACCGTAGGAATTTGAGCATTATTGAGAGTTATTTGGGTGAAAATATCCAAAGGTTGTAAATCACTAATCAGGCTAATTTTTGGTTTGCAGGTCTACCAAGGCACTGACCAAACATCCATACGGTCAGCATCCACGTGGCTCATATTATGGGCTATGATCGGCGTGAGCGAAGGTTTACTCCTCCCAAAACACTACGTGGATCGCTCGTTCTGGCCTAATAACCTTATGGATGTTCGGCCCACTTCTTAGTGGACTCAGAAACGAAAAATTAGAAAACCAGCTTGATTGGTGATTTCCAGCAGTTAGATTTTACCACCCAAATAAAATTTCAAATCCAATGGCCAGGAATTATTCATGGGACGGCAGACTCAGTCTCGAAAATAGTATCCCTCACTTACGTCCACGTATTGCACATGATTTGGCCCATCCAAGGTGGGTCAATTGTTGGTCGTTGGGCCCATGGTTTTAAAAACAGCCGTTTAAACGGTTTTAACGGCTGTTTAAACGGTAACGCCCCAAGCCCGTTTCCGTTAAAACCGTTTAAACACGTTTTATCGGTTTTGAAAAAAACGGCTGTTTTTTTGTTTTAACGGCCGTTAAAATCGTTTAAACAGTCGTTTAATTCTGAAATTTTTGTGAAAAGAAATGGTTGTTAAATCTGTTTAATTCCGTTAAAATCCGTTTAATTTCCGTTAAATTCTGTTTTTTTTTTTTTTTTTTTTTCAAATTTCAAAATTTGAATTTCAGCGCCATTTTTTTTCCGTTAAAATTGTTAAAATCTGTTTAATTCCATTTTTTTTTTTCATTTTTGCCCCTGGCCATTTCAATCCATTTAAACGTTAGCGCCCCCAGTCCGTTTAACCGTTAAAACGGCCTCCTTTAAACCTAGGTCGGGCCCACATGTATGTGGATTATGTGAAAATAATTTAGGTGAAGGTTTATAAATAGGAGTCTGGACGAGACGGTTAGCCCAATAAGCCTCTAACATGCAGCAAGATGAGGCTTGATTCTTGTGATTTTCTACTGAAAACTGAAAAAAAAAAAAAAAAATTACGGACTGTGATGTGGAAAAGAAATTGTCCAGGTGGCCAATCCAAAGTGTGGGAGAAAAATATCTAATCTATCTCACATAATCTTTGAGGTCAGACGATTCGTATATCGATGATGATCCGACAACCCTGATGCTTCAGGACAAAACTCCTTTCTCCGCTGCGAAGGATAGGATGATCTCTAAACGAGATGTGGTCGTACCTGTTGACAACACTCCGGCGCTCAAGTCAGTATAGGATGTGCTAACAGGGTTTATGAAAAATAGTAAAATATTTCAAAGTGCTGGCTATCTGGATCTGGAGAGCAAGATCTTCTCCTCAGTTCTGAGGGTCATGCATTTATATCCCTAGAATTAGCGTGACTCACCTCGTTAAGAGTTATGATCTGAAGAGATTCTGTTATGAACTGCCTCTTCTTGTTAGATCCTAACTTCCCTTATTCGGTCATATCTAAAACGACTGAAGTGGCATTCCTCGTAGCAGATATTTGCATAGGAGAACGTCGAAACTGCGCAATAGTCAAATTAACTGCCATATAGCCAACACTTAATGGATAGATAAGCAATTAACTGTATTATAGTTTAAAATATTTATCTCGTTTGCAGAATCATGTATACTTCTCGGGATTGATAGAAATCAATTCTCGTCAAGTAAGCTGCTAATCTTGTCGGGACGAGATAAGAGTTACTTCCTCAAATAGGCCGTTTGATCTTGCCGGGATGAGGTAAACGTCGCTCTCGTCAAATAGGCTGTCTGACCTTGTAGGGATGTGTTGAACGTCATTCCCGTTAAGGATGATAACTAAACTTGTTGGGATGAATCGAATGTTGATCCCATCATATATGTCGTTGAACTTGTCGGGATGAGTAGAATATCAAATCTCGACAAGAATGTTTGAGATGTGTTGAATGTTAATCCCGTCAAGTGTGTCATTTAAACTTGTCAGGATAAGATAATTGTCACTCACATCAAGTGGCCCGTTTAACCTTGTCGGGATAAGATAATTGTCACTCTCGTCAAGTGGGCCGTTTTGACCAATCCGTCAAGTAAACCGATCATTAATGTGCGGGGCAGGATTGAATGCTTCTCCGACACATTAATAGGCTGAAGCTTCAATGCGTTTCGTTACCAACCATACCCCAAGATGCTCTATTCTGACCACTCTGTCTAACACGTGGTGTTCTTATTAATGGAAGACGTGTGACAGGAGTGGACTGGTTATGATCTCTAACGATTTCTTCGGCGCATTTATTTATGTACGTTGGATGACACCACGCGTCGACATTTCATACCTAGCACGTATGTTGTTAGTAACACGTGTCATCATATTATTTGCCAGAAAATATGGTACCCACACAAAATGTCATCTATCAGGAAGAGGGTCCACGTCAATCGCGAATTTACGCTTTTTAAAAAGATTCATTTGTCCAAATATTTTAATAATTCGGAAACATTCAAAAATTTTCAAGCCCAAATGAATTAAACATGTTTTTACATTTTTCTGAAATTTCGGCCTAAAAAAACGATGCCAAAAACCGTTATCTAATGCCAAAAGTGCACCAGGCCGGTGCAGCGGTGAGTAGCAAAAATCCCGTTGTCTGACGCCAAAGAGCGTGGAGTCTAATTTATGGGGCTAGCGATTCTTTTGATAATGCTTGGCACAAATGGTGTCGCCCAAATGAAGGGCTGTAACATTTTTTGAAAATGATGTAATTTAGATAGTACACTAAGCAAACATGCAATATAACTGTCATGCACAAATATTTAGACGAGATAATATTTGTCGGCTAAATATTTTCCATTTATTAAGCTCCTCTCGCGTATCAAACAGACCCTTTATTTATTTTGACAACGCAGGTGTCCCACACACATTGGTGATGGGACTAGTCCTACGCAGCTGTCCCGAGACCCTTTATTGTAATTAACTTCCAAAGAGCAAGAAAACGTGATGCGCATCTTTACGGATTTGAAGACGACCATCCTTCCATATGTCATATGCACACAAGCAAAAGAAGTGAATAGAATGAGGCCAAATCATGCTGAGCTGCATGTAATTTTAATTATATGCGAAAGAAATGCCAGACTTACAATGGGGATGGGCAAATTTTTCCTGAGAAAATTAGAAACAAACCTGCATTTCGTCTACAATGAGCACATGTATACATCAATAACAGCTGCAGGATACAAAACACTATAGAGCTTTTCTCAGAAGAGGCCAAACAGATATCTGGAAAACCATGCACACCTAACCTAAATTAATTCCATGGACATGATACAAAGCCCACAAAATGCCAATCAATTTATCCGAAGCACCTTTGCTAACTTAATACGTGGGATCTGTGCTGTTAATGTTACAAGCCCGTCGGTGAAGTAGGTCAGCTTTCTTCATCCCACTTGCTCATGGGTATCTCTCCTGAGTCGACGATAACAACCTTCTTTCTGGGTTTCCCGTTGTAGGTCCCGGCTCCCCCTTCTATCGCATATACAGTATCCATACCTTGAATAACTTTGCCAAACACAACATGCTCCCCGTCCAGCCTAGTGAGTTGTTCAAGTAGTTACAAACTTACAATTAGCTTTCTTTAATGTTTTGCTCTTTTTATTAGGAGAATCATGGGTTACTACGTAACTTTATGCATATAATATTAACGGTCTACACCACACACACGGTGGTGTCAGGGGTATCCAATAGTGCATAATGGAAGAAAGGCTTCGTGGACCCTGGTGGATAGCCCGTAAAAAACAGGTGATCTCCATAGTGTATCCCATTGATTTGACGGTTCAGATTGATAAGCATATGCACAGTGTGCAATCCATTTTTGCTCAACGACGCCTCTGCACTATTGGATACCCCTGACAACTCTATTTTTAACAGTAGAAACAGTGTGTGTTGTCCGGCTGACACCATCGTTAGATCCGTGGACCCTTTGGTATACATAGTCACGCCTCCCTCTAACAGTTTAAACTTTTAGAGTAAAGTGGTAGTCAACATGGTATCAGAGCAAGAGGTCCCAGTAGGTCACAGGTTCAAGTCTCGACAAAGTGTTGAGGGGGGCGTGTTGTTGGAGTGTGGCCAGCACTCCGCTTCTGTTAGACCCATGGACCCTTTGATATACATTGTTACACCTCCCTCTAACAGCTTAAGCTTTTAGAGTAGAGTGGTAGTCAACACCCTGTGCATGGTTAAGACCGGTAGAGAATTTTACTTACGGTATGTAAGACAGTATTACATCATTCCCCTCTAAGTTTTACTTACCAGCTTGCCTTGACTGTGGTTATGAAGAACTGCGAGCCATTGGAATCAGGTCCTGAGTTCACCATGGAAACAACACCTACAAGCAGTAGTATATAGTTTAGAGATCCAACGGTCACTTAACAAAGATGCAATTCATGCATGAAGATGCAAAATATGAAAAGAAAAGGAAAAAAATACCGAGCCTATCCAAAGAAAGGATGACGAAAGGAAACTTTCTCAAAGCGTAAAAAATGAACTTTTTACAGCTTTAGGAAAAATTTATGATTGCTCATAAATGTTGACCATACAACGTAACAAAAGAGAACAAGGTCAGAGGGATAGATGTTAGGAGGACCTGCATGTAAGTGTTTTATCTTGAAATTCTCATCAGGAAAGGTGCCACCATAAATAGAGTCATTTCCCCTTCCATCCCGATACACAATATCTCCACCTTGTATCATAAACCCAGAAACTATACGATGAAACGGTGTTCCCTTATAGTGGAGATCTTTTCCACTAGCACCCTTGCCCTTCTCCCCTACACTTGAAAATGGCAGTCATAATCATCGTAAACAAAAAGGCTGCCTAGAGTTATAGTGAGATATAGAAGTTCAAGAACATAAATATTCCATAAGAAAATATCATGTCTGTGCTTCAAAAAATTTAATCATAAATAATAGTTAAAGGAATCAGCCAGATATGCCCCCACATACCTGTGCACAGGGCCCTGAAATTTTCTGCAAAACCAGAAATAACTATGCATCAGGCATTTATATGCACTCAAAAAAAAAAAAAAAAAAAAACTCAAAAAGGCTTAATTGAGAATATGTGCTATGTGCAGTGCAAGTATTGCTTCAATATACAGGTTATCAGTATAATGTCAAGGATTCATAAATCATGGAAGGAAGAAAGATAATTGACATTAGAAATTCTAAATGGAATAGCTCCTGCCTATAATTAATTGATTACAGGAATGGAGCGTAATTATTGGTGGTTCATCAATCAATTGACAAGTGGATTCTCTGCTCAAATATTATTTCAGTTTGAATGAATTCTTTATGGGAATAAAGCTCTCCCTTCAGGCTTCAACAGAGGGAACTCCTGAACATTAACATGGCCCTTCAGAATGTTTCAAATACCTACATGTAAATAATTTTAGAGAGGTTTACACTATGAATTTTAGTTTTTTTTTTTTTCTAATATTGATCTGAAAAACAATCACTATATTTTTCAAGAATCATGTGAAGACCAAAGGTTAATCAGTGAAATTTGATAAATACAACCATTATAAGGATAAAGATAAAATATTCATCTTCAACCAATGTGAAAAACCGAATTAAATTGGAATCACATTTTTCTTTTTTGATATATAAATCGGAATCACATCAAGATCCCAATAGTAAAGTAGCAGAAGATCAAGACATACCAACAGTTTTTGGTACAACCTGGCCATACAATCCAATCACGATTCTACCTGCAGAAAATGTACAAGAAAGTTTGAATGTGAAAGGCAGATACAAAATAGAGTATTAATATATTAAATCTTCATTATAGAACCTGGAAATTATTCAGTGCATCGTGAAACGAAAATGAACTTGTGGTGGTTGTCTGCAATTTATATTTGATGTGTTTTTCTGCAAGAATCTCAAATAATATAACTGTTTGGATGCTGGAACTGAGTTTTAATAGCAGTGGCAAATCACAAAAACTGGCAGAGATATATGTTAGGGACATATTGAGAATGCCTAGTAAAAGGACACACTTGGACCACATATGTACCACCAAATATAACAAAATGGAATCAGCCATAGCACTACATTCCACTGCAAATGAAACCAAACTATCAAAGCACATATCTTTGGACCCACAAAGAGGAACTCAAAAATCAATCTTCGTCTGAGCCAGTAAAGGGAGACCATCTTATACAAAAGCCTAAGAGAGCACATATGTGAAAAATAAAGTAGGGGTTACTTTTACAAATTTGGAAAATACTAACACCCTTTTGAAAAACAAAGATACATTTTTGGATTTGCCTTCAACCAAAACACAACTGCACCAAGGGTCAGCTCCTTAACAGAACCAAGCCATATAGTTTGTAGTTAACACCTATTAAATGATCTACTTATTTTATTATATTATGATGCGGTTAGTTGCTCAAACCATAGTAGACAAATAGGATGAATTCTGAAAACCTTGATTGAATTTATTATAGGCTTACAATGTATTATTCATTTCATTTTCTTACAAGTTTCAAATGACCCAAAGTGGGGGGCGTCTTTTAACTTTTATAATACAACTTTAAGTCATCAACATGTCTACCAAAAAATAAGAAGTATTTCAATTTAGAAGTTGATATCACATATGAAGCCAATATAAAAAGTAATAGATGACCTGGACACTTGATGAGCTTATGCTGTGACATGAAGTCATATATATTACAAGCTTACAAACTTTATGACTGATATTTCTAACATGCATAATAACTAAAAGTCAAATACATGCCATTTTGCTCCGCATAAAATTTACACACATGAGATTTTTTTGTTTCGACAGGTACACAGGTGAGACCTAATTAGCAGATTAATTTTGTTAGGTTGTGGGCCAAAAATTAGAAGGAACCTCACCAAAGTTCCCATTCTGGGTTAAAAAAAGGTTGTCAATGCTTTATGAATGTTGATCTAAGATAGCAATCAATTAATCAGTGAACAGAGTCCATAAGCTGCATGAATGATATACTTCATAGAGTGAAGTAGTTGTTGGCAAAGGTGACTGCTTATGCACCTTGGTAATTGTGTACGTTCTTAGAAGGGGTATGGGTCTAGGGATCAGGCAAGTCCAGGTCAGAGACCTGCCAGACACCAAAATCAGAGGGTACACAGATACAGCTATACAGTCAATATTTTAATATTTCATTAATATGCATTTTTTTAATTTGCAAAATCAACTAGGGCTTGCCTGGAGCCCAGGTAGACAACCTTGATCGGAGGTATGAAGACCAGCCCATAAGGATAATATGATCATTTGTTGCCAACAAAAGAGAAGGCCATTTCTTCCTCATACCAAGGAAAAACAGTTCCATTTCGTAGTCCTAGAGAAACATCCCATTCTACCCTTTCATGGATCTAACAAATAAAATCCAAGCAATCATTTGCCCAAACGTCACTCAAGTGGTTTAAATGAGTTCTAAAATCATGTACATGTATATTTTATGCACTGTCATTTATAATAATATCATGCTTTGGTGGCACCGATGCCATTTTACAAGAAAAATGAATACAAATGATCCTTTCCTAGTTCAAACGTATATATAGATATATTTAAGCATATATCTGCAGTTCTATTTCTATACCTGAATGTATAAATTTATTCCTTAGCACAATCACTAGGCAATCTCACCTAGGCGCCCAAGAGGCTTACCACCACCAGTGGTCACTTCGGCATTTTGACATCCTTGCTAGTTGGTCCAATTGATGGATTTCTTCATTGCCACAGTTGAACCAAGTAGCATAAACAAATATAGAATCTCTTGCAGGAAGTTTTGAGTTCAAACTTCAAACCATGCCTAACCAAATCTCGAAAAATTCATCGACAATAGTGTCGAACATTAACTAGAATGTCAACGATATCTACTATTTTGGAAAACCATATTAAAGCACATAACCTTAAATTTTCACATAAAATAAAAGCCAAAGAAAGGCTACATCTTATATAACAGTTGCACGACACTGCATATAATAAATAAATGCAAAAGAAAATAAAAGAACAATGATGGAGTAGCATTCATGGAAAAGTAGATTTGAGGAGCACAGACCAAGTTCATATGTAAGTCCCAATAAAACAAAATTTGGTGCTACTAAATTTATCCTATTTAAATATTTAAAGTAGTGCAAAATCTTCACCTATACGCTGTTCATCGATATCCACATCCAAGAATACTCTGTGAGTAATTTCGGGCACCTCTTCCACCTTATTTTCCTCCTAAACATCAATTTGAGGCAGGAGAATTTTAGACATTTGGAAAAACTAGATAAAGAGCTGGTAATTATATGTAAAAATGAGCGTTAGACTAACTTATCGAGTAAATGAATGGAGTCCAATTTTCAAGGAATTAAATTTCGATTTTGATGTTAATTTCGGTTAGCTTGGAAATTGGAATATTTCGTTAAAATACTTTGAGCAGTGTGGAAATAATACAATTTCATGGAAATGATGGAAATTTTCATTGAAACTTTAGGAAATGATAAAACAAGCATAGAAACACAATCAAAACTCCATCAAACTACAATAACAACATTATGGAATGTGGAAAATGAAGATCAATAGCCTTCGGTTACACGCTTTTGTAGGTAGTTAACAGCTCAACAGCTATAATGGAAATGATCGTAGTTTATGTGATTCATAACTTTACTGTTCCAAAATAAAAAAAAACGTGATATGTCACGTGGGAAGATAACAAAGACATTGACCTTTTGGCATGAATTGAAACAAAAAACGAGAGTCAAAACCAACTGAAGCATTACATTAGATAACACATGAAATATCCTAAAGAACACATAAATATGTAAAACACTTGTTCAAATGACAAACTATTAACCACTACGTGAATAGAAAGGTCAAAGACTATTAACACAAACTATTAATTACCAGTGGTCGGATTCCATGCTTAAAGGTTCCAAGTACAGAAATTGTAGCTACCCAAAACCAGAAGATGGGTCATCAATGTAGGGATCAGCAACACCCAAAAAAAAAAAAACTAAATCACTCTCTTATTTTTGAACAGGTAAATTTGAGGAAACAAGTTGAATTTTCGGGGAAAAGAATAAACAAAATTAACAACAAACAACTCTTGGTAACAAGAGATACAAGATTAAGGGTCTCAGTTATTACAAAAAGATAGAAAGGTGAGCCTACGTGATTACGGTTATAAGGACTCCATGAAACAAAAACATTAGACAGGTTTAAAGACGTCTCGATCAATGACACGTATGAGTGAAGTATTATGACAGAAAGGATCTTATAAGCAATCTTGTCCAATATTTTGTTTCACAAGTCACCAAAGAAAGAAATAAATCCGAAAGATTGTTAGAGGGGTTAAAATCAAATCTACAAGACAGCATTTTTTCATGATGTGCAAGATCACTTAATGGTAGCAACCAGTTATAACAATTATTTATATAAGTAGCTGTTTAATTTATAAGCAATTCTTTAGTGGCCACACCAAAAGCTATGTACGGTGGAGGTTCGCTGAGATAAAGTTGAGGTGTTTTAACAAATCTTTAATAGGTTCTTCACCAAAACTCAAGGAAGGTGACTCAAGGTGCAAAGGAGTCCCAAGTGACTCTAGATTAGTTAGGTTGGGACAATCCAAGAGCCCTACTATGAGTGGCGAATAAGGCTTAGATACGAACTGAGATGTCAGATATACAAGGTGTTGATGTGGGGTGTGTTGAATATGTTGCTCTGTAGCTGCCTAAACCAAGTAAATGGCAGCAGTTCGGTTACTGTTGCACTGTTGGGGAAAAGAGAGAGAGGTTGGACGTAGAGCAGAGAAGAGGGAACTCGGAGAGAGAGTCAAGATGTGAACATCATCTCTACCAACAAATTTACATGTGGACCCATCAATAAGAATAACTTCAGAGTTTGAAGAATGGAAACTAGAGAAACTAGATGACATACCAAACATATGTTCAGAGGCTCAATGACCCATGAAGATAACCCTGGAGCAAGAAGACATGTATAAGTACTTGAATTAGTCAAAGTCAGTAGACGTGGACGGGCCAGTAGATAGAGACTGAATCTTCTGGAGTAGAAGATTATACTCTTCATGAGAAAGAGATGTAGAGCCAAAACTCGTTACATCAGAACTAACTGCAGATGAAGCCTATAACACTCTCTGACTCTGTAGTAGTTTGTTGCATACTTTGGATACTAAGTTTGCCCAAGCTGGTTCCCCCCATTTATTCTAGCACCACAGTATGTACACTTTTGTTGCTCACATTTGCCATCAACATGGTCCCTTAGAAAAATACCACGACCACTAGAAGATAGAAGGGCTAAGTTCTCTTTGGAACTACCAGTTCTAGAAGTGGGTATTCCTAGAGATACTCTTTGCACTCTAGCATACGCATTGTTGAGAATAAAGAGGGATTCGTTGGTCAGAATTTATCCTTTGATTGAATGAAATTTAGAATTCATATTTGAGAGAAACAAGGCAACCTCGAAGTCCTCTCTTTGACGTTTCTACACTTTTATATCACTAGTGAAAGGTTGATACATCTGCAACTCTTCCCACACGCCTCAAAGATTGCTATAATGCTCACCAAGAGATTTTTCACCTTGTTTCATATTGAACATTGTCTCTAACAATTGATAAATTCTAGACACATTCCAGTCTTGTAAATACATTTCCTTTACTGCATCCAAAACCCGTTGATGTCACACCTAGATTGGTTGGCACAAGCCTGAAATTTTGGAAGAAAACTTCTGCTCTTTAATAAATTCTCTCAAAATCAATCAACAAAAACATAACTTTCATTCTAACATCTAATCATGATTTATAAAGTTGTACACAATCCTAATTGGACTCTAAAAAGAATTAATTTTCCTTTAATCGTACTTCATCTTAAGGAAATCTAAACTTAATTAAATAGAAACAATGAAAATCAAGCAAATCCTAATCTAGCTATAACTCCCATGAATAAAGTTGTTGTACTCCTTGAGCGACTCCAATTAGGACGTTTGTGGGTAGGTAGATAACGCTCCAATGATGGGTCGCTTTAGGTATCGTAAAGCTCTTGCATCAAATCCCCTGGGTGGAGAAGAATTCAACCACAAATTCAAGGAGTGTCATTCCTCGTTCTTCCCAACTGTCGATTCTTCACTTAGTGCACAACGCTATACAAAGTAAAAGTCTTTCCGTTCTTTATAAAGGTGTGCCTTTTCCCCATGTAGAAGGTGTCAGCATCGAAGTGCCACAGTCTTCCCAGAATAATATTGCAAGCATCCATCTCTGACACATAACAAGAGATGTAAACATGCTCTCCAAATTTTATTCCCACGCTCATAGTGCAGGACAATTATTTAACGGCATCGGACTTTAGCCCGTGTAAGGAGAGGTCATGTTTCTCTGCAGTGTCCTAGAGTTGCAAATGGTCAACAAGTGCTCAGAAAATAAGGTTGGCCCCACATGCATTATCGACGACGACATGAATTTCCCAATTATAAAGCCCATCAAAAGCGATAATACCACACTGACAAAAAATCTCATGTCTTAGCTCAGATTTGACACGAGTTTTCTTCGTGTCAATGTATTTAATGATGGTCATGAACGTAGAACCCGTCACAGGTTCAAGGTCTTCATCTATATTAAGTTCAGAAAATTCAAGAAGTATTTCATCCTCATTCTTCTCTTCTATCATGGCAACATTTCGATGTCTTGGGCAAGAAAAGGAGACATGACCTTCTTGTTCATATGTATATCACTTCAAACTTTTCTTGGTGTTTGGTGCTGATATTGGCTCTTTACTTCCTCTAGATTTAAGAAAGAAGTGTTTCATCATCTGTTCTGAACCTAAAGCATGGATAAATGCCTCTTCTACAGTCTTGAACTCAAAGAAAGCCAAAGCATGTTTGTTCTCTAACTTGAGTCCATGAAGGTACCTACCAACGATATCTTCACATTTCAGAAGATTGCACCAAGAGGAAAGCCGATACAATACCTCAGATATTCTTGAACAACCAGATTCTCTTGTTTAAGATCTTGTAATTTTAAAAGTCGATAGAATACTGTAACAATCGTTATCATTACGACGAATCTCGTTAGAGGGAGGTCAGTACCTCAAGATCTCTAAGGGAGATCAACACCTTGGAAAACTAGAGAATTTGTATTGCTTGCCTAAACTCAAAGATTACAACTCAATTTATAGACTTCGATGACTTACTAAATCAACTACTTGCTAATTTAATCAAATCAAACTAGAATAGAAACTACCTTAATCAAAGCAAATGAAAATAGGAATTACCCTTAAACAAAAATAGGAAACTTCCCAAAAGAGAATTAGGACTGTTACAAATACCTCAGGCCTTATGCAACACATTACACTGCTAACATGGGATCATGAGGAAATTGTAGGTTTGGTGGCCAAGACAGTGAAAGGATGCCACTAATCATGATAAAATCTCCTCTTGTTCGTTAAGGAGATGGGAGGTTCTTGAGACAATAAAGACGCTCGCTCGAATCCAGACACGACGCCTTCGAGGCTGAGTGTTTGATGCAGCATGAGGGAAGCCCGTTATGCGATCGGATAACGATGGTGAAATCACTCTACTAGGTTGAAAGAATCACTCTTTCAAAGAAGAATCACTCTTCCAAGCAAGGCATCCCACCATGCAAATTGGATATCACTCCAGAGAAAATAATATTCTTTGTTCAACATGCAAAAACAGGTTTAGCCTCCTCCCTTACAACCATATTTATAAAATTTAACTTCCTAATTCTTCTAAAATTCTACTTCTAAAAGTAAGCAAATCTTCTAATCTAATTTTAGAAACTAAAAGAAATTCCTAATCAAGTTAAACAACTGTAAACAAACTTCCTAAACTTGTAATTTCTAATTAAAATAAAGTTGATTCCAACTAATCTTGTGGGGTCCAATGGATTTGGATCCCCTTCCTTGATCTAGTGTAGTCTGGGAGCATTGTAGCACGATGCTCCTGCATCAGTGTTCATTGTGCCGTCATAATTCACAGGTTGTCCTCAACCTCTCATATCTAGGCCTTATTCACCACTCACACCTACAATCATGATATGGTAATTAAGCATTTTGGATTGTATATTTACAAGTTCATCCTCTGCATTGTGCCCTTTGAGCAATTACCCACCGAAAAGGACTCATCCACAACGTCTGGCAAACTTCCTCAGGTTAATTACTGCCCTAAGTCTATAACAAATAACTGACGTTGTGTATGTGGGAAAAACTTGTCTTACGATGCCGTAAATCAGGATTATAGGAAATTCTTCAAGGATTTCTCAAACATTCGAGATCAGATCGCTCTCACTCAACAATTCCCTCTGAATCCATCTTAAGTAACAAATACATCGCAAAGAAACCAAAACCCATCTCAAAAAATCAAACCCCCATATCCAATACCCACGTCAGGTAACTTTTACAAAATTCAGATTATCGCAAGAATAAAACAGAAAAGAATGGACACCCATTTATTTACCAATTCGATTCTCTCAAATGCACAACTACCAACATCACAAAATCCAAATTAATTCAATCGATTTACAATTTTACACAGTAAGCGAGAAATAAACGAAATGGGTAAAGGAAACCTACCTGGTGAGAGGTGGAAAACGCGAGAAAAACGATAATGGCGGCGACGAACAATAGAAGAAAGCATCGTGGCTGAAAGAAATGCAATAAATCTCGACGCATCATTGCGCTGCTTCTCTCCTTTACTCCACGATCTCTGCTTCCTTTACTTTCTCTTCTATCCTCTGTCTCACCATCTCTCTCTCTCTCCCTCCCTCTCTCTCTCTCTCTCGACTTCCGACCAACCTCGCTGTTCGTCGTCGCCTATCAGAGGGTGTACTTTCTAGTTTCTTTCTTTTCTAGACGACGAGGCGCTGAAGAGAGCGTGTTCAATATTAATCTTCGTCAGTAAGCATCTTATCATATAGTTACAAGTTGAGTAGAACTTTGCTGACGGACCACAGTATAAGCCACGTGCCACACTCTTAGAGATCGCTGATGAATGTTTGGCCCAACCCTAGGTGGACCCACAGACCAAAAATGAGCCCCATTAGTAATTTCTAAGCATTGGATTGGAGTCGTTTTCATGGGTCGATTTTTAACCGTTGAATTTGTGCATTATTTGGGGTACAAAGTCCAAAGGTCAGAAATCACTAATCAGGATTTACACAAAAAAAATCACTAATTAGTCTCATTTTAGGTAATTAGGTCCACTTAGGTATGGGCCAAACCACACATTTTTTGAAGCGGCCGGATTTTTGAAGCCAGTGATCATGTGCCCAATGATCGCGCCACGTGTGAAACACAAGTCTAAACCAGGGGTATATGTGGCACACGATCATTGGGCACATGATCACTGCTTCAAAAACCCCGCCACTTCAAAAAATTTATCGGGCCAAACATAAAAGTCCATATGGTCAATGGTCTCTAAAAGTATGCCTCGTGGCTCATATTGTGGTCCGTCCGTCAGCGAAGTTGTATTCTTACAAGTTAATTAAGGGAGTGAATTTCATTAAAGCTGTTTTAAAGGAGACCTCAGGTCCACAACAGGGTAGTCCTAAGAAAAAGTTTAAGTAAAATTATATACGAATTGATATAGGATTGGATAGACCAGGGCCTAGGCCTGCTCTGAATTTTAGAATTTTAGCGAGGCAGGGCCGTCTCTACCATGAGTAGCCTAACCATGAGGCCATTAAGGGGGTCGCCTTAGGCCCAGGTAAGAGAAGGCCCCCAGCCCATGTGAGAGAAGGCCGCAGCACACTAACCACATGGATGTTTAGCCCACCCTTGTTGGATATACAAACCAAAATTAACCCGATTGGTTATCTCTAGCCATAGATTTTAGTACTTTTTAGGATTTATTTTAACCATTGGATTCAAGCAATTTTTGGGTAGTAAATCCAATGGCTAGAAATCATCAATCAAGCTGATTTTTGGTGTGTTTATCCACCGATAGGTGGGCTGAACCAGAACCAAAACAAAACCGATAGAACCTTGAATCTACATTTTTACTCACCTATGTGGGCTAAGTCATGTTGACACACTTAATTCAACATGCTTGTGTGGGCTCCACATAGAGATGATTCTTTTTTGGTGGGCTAAATAGAGATGAACCCCAACCTCAATGTCTTAATAATGCATTATAGAAACCACAATAGCTAGTCAATAGGTTGTCTAATCTCTACAACTTTTAGGCTTTGGTCCTACACTGATGCGCCAAAGCAATCTAACGGTCAGATCACTGAGTGAGTAGGCCATCATGTGTTAGTCATGGACCTGAGAAACTTCTTGGAAGTTGTTTGGTTGCAAGGATCTGGTATCCAAAAGCAACTTTTGATACTTCAAGTCGAGTTGTCAATGATCTGGATCAGCGGCCACGGTCTTCGTAAAGCTCAGACTAGGTACATTACATAAATTGAGGCCCATTTTAGACGCATAACTGGTTTGGGCTGGGACAACCCCAGCAGTGGGCCCAGTGACTACTATATTTTGGATAAAACATACTAGCCCATGAATCTGGCTTAATGGGACCCCCCACCCCCTTCAAATGCCACTTTGCACACTCTTCAGGCCCACTGACCCATGGATGTTTGGCCCACCAGTTGGTGGACCCACACACAAAAATAGCCCAAATGGTGATTTCTAATTATTTTTTCTTCGTGAGCTTGGAGCTCATCCATAGGCCAGTTCATGAATCCATGACGAAAAGAAAAAGCTCAAATTGAATGTCTAGATATCATCAATCAGGCTGATTTTCGGTGTGTAGGTCCACCAAGGAGTGGACAACATTTTGGAGGTGAACCATCAAACTTTGTATGAAACCTGCTCCTAGCCCACGCCAATTTGGATCCACTTGGTTCAGCCCATAGTAAGTTCACATATTATTTTCAAATTTTTTCAAAGTCGTATTATTCTTATATATAAATAATTCATTCCCTAAATATTTAAAAAATAATTATTTAAATATTTTGCAAAATATCAATATTTTTTATTGTTTTTATTACTTTCTTATTTATTGAGCGTGTTCGCTCGTCAAGTCTTACTTGCCTCGGTGCGTGCAATTAGTTCTGATTCATCGATGTTTCCGAATATTATTGGCAATCTATTCTAGAGCTGTTGCTGTCGCTGCCTCGAGATGTTGGACAAATATTTATCAATTTTATTTATTTTTTACTCGCTAAGTAATAAAAAATTTATCAACATGTTAATATTATGACATGATCCATGCATCTATCGTTCTTACTTTATATACAAAATGATGGGTTCATGCTCATAGTTTCTAAATATATATTACAAAACAACGAAGTTGTCTCCCCCTCTTATAGGCTTCATAAAGAAGGGCCGAGATCTTATCCCCCAACTGAACGTTGGTTCTCAGCCACTCATACCCAATTTTGACAAACAATTTGTCGAGGAGTACTGTGGGCACAGGCCACCCACTAGTATATATAAAAAAATCAACGGCGCCCGAATCAATGTCCATGTCAATTTTCATCATCTTCTGCGTCGCGGCAGGCATGCTACTCGTTATTTTATTTATCTTCTAGATTTTATTTTATAATGCAAGTGGCCTTTGGCTTCTACCGCAACTAAACCGTAAACAATTTGACTATATATATACCCATATATAAAACCAAGCACCTTTCCAAGCCAGTCTTTTTTCTTACTGGTCCCAAACATAACCCGTGTTAAACCCTTGGTTAGTTAGTTAAGGGTGGTTAATAAAGGGCACGTGTCGGACATTTTGGGAGGGGCCTTCAAAGTTTGAAGATCACCGGGGCTAGCGAATATTTTCTCCATCTAGAGCTACACCCATTTTTTACATCCAAATCTTACACTCGTTGATGGGGTCCACATGAAGATCATGTTGGACAATCCACCCGTACATTGAGTTTTGCGCACTGTGATTAGCCTCCTCACAGAAAAATCAGGATATTTGGACATTCCTAACCTCACGAAAAGTTGACTTCAATTTGAAAAATTCAGACCATCTAATTAAGCCATTATTTTGGGTCAAATTTTTATGTGATTCGCAATGTCGAAATGGGCTTATTTTTTGCGATGATGATCATCATGATAAGAACATGATCTGCATGTGGGCCCCACCACGGGTATAAGAACTTGGATGTAAGTTTAGTTTGGTGATCATATCCAACTACCGACAGTTACTTAAAAAACTATTGAGGTCTTGGAGTTCCGGAGTCAACTCTTATTTTTCTGCCGTTTTAAGTTGAAGGGGATGTTATACTTTTCTTAGGGAATACATTTCAAAAGTTGAATAGTTACTCGTTCAAAATTTGAAAATTGAAAATTTTAAAAAAGAAGAAGAATTTAACAGAAATTTAATGATTTTCTTATACCCATCTTATCTTATATGGCTTCAATAATGAGTGGCTGAGATCCACTATGCTTCATATCGATGGCTGAGATTAACTCCCACTCGATTTTGACAAACACATTGTCGGAAAGTGCCGCGGGCCACTCAGTTGTAATCTTTTATTTTATCCATCCATCTAATGTGGACGGTTAGATAAAGAGTGGTTGAGATTAAATCCATCGATCTAAAGTGGACGGTTAGATTTCAGCCACTCAATCCGCCTCATTTGACTTCAATCTATTCAAAATTTAAATTTCAACACCGTTATTTCTTGTTATTTCTGTTATTTTCCCATTTCTCCCTCTGTGCGTTACAATCCGTTATAACAGCCGTTATAATGGAAAAAAACGGTAACGCCCCAATCGTTATACCAAACTTTTGCAAACGCTTTTTGTTGGAGAGTGCCATGGCATGGCCATTTACTATTCTATATAACAAAACACATTGGTTGTCTCCTTACTAATTTTGGCCGAGATCTAATCCTCCCCCAAATGGACGGTGGATCTCCGCCACTCAACTGATTTTGGCAAATTATTTGTCGAGGAGTGCCGATGGCATGGGGCACCCACTAGTCTATATAATAAAACACAGCGGTTGTCTCCCCCTCTTATAGGCTACATATATCCAAGGGTCCATATCAACCCTTACATAAAATAAAATTTAGATGGTTGGATTAATTTAACGGAAAAATTTTCTCCCCACTTATACCCCTCTTATTGGCTTCACAAAGGATGGCCGAGATCTTATCCCCCAAATACACTGTGGATCTCAACCACTCCCACCCGATTTTGGGAAATGCTTTGTAGGGGAGTGCCAGCACAAGCCACCCACTATACATCTATATAACAAAACAAAGAAGTCACTTATCCCCCCTCTTATCGGCTTCACAAAGGATGGCCGAGATCTTATCCACCAAATGGACTATGGATCTCAATCACTCACACCCGATTTTGGTAAATGCTTTGTAGGGGAGTGCTGAGGGCACGGGCCCCCCACTATACATCTATATAACAAAACAGAGAAGTCACTTATCCCCCCTCTTATCAGCTTCACAACGGATGGTTGAGATCTTATCACCCCAAATAGATGGTGGATCTCAGCCACTCACACCCGATTTTGGCAAACGCTTTGTTGGAGAGTGCTGTGGGCACAGGCACTACTAGTATTTAAATAAAACAGGACTTAAATTAGAATTTTTGCCTTAGGCCTCAATTTGTATTGGGACGGCCCTGATTGTATGGTTCGGATTATTTTTTTTTTGAGGGGCTGGTAGGAGGGGGTTACAACAAAGCTTACCATTGGTTGCTCGTACTCAGCTGTTACTATTAAGTAAGTTCCGTCCGTTTACAAGATAACATTTTTGCTCGCCATAAGAAGGGGAGGCTCTAATGGTTCGGTTTGACCCATTAGAGCTTGATATTTTACTGCTCGGATGGGTTAGAGTTATGCTAGGGACCATTTTGATTGAACCTAGCCCTTGAGGTTGCTAACCCTGCACCGAATTGTGACTTTCTTTAGTTGGACAAATCTAGTCTGCATACGTTTGCAGACTTGTATGCAAACATTGTATCCTCCGTTGAATGTTCTTTGAAAAACGTGTTTTTAATTTACATTTATTTTAAGCATTGAAATAACACAATTTTCAAGGGACATCCAACAGTGCTGACAATGTTTTCATACTTTTCACTCTGTAAACATGCAGACTAGACTTATCCTCTTTGGACAATTCTAATATGACCATCCTCTTTAGTTGATTTTCGGATAGGATACCTCTTAGGAAGGTCCCACCACTGGATAGGATACCTCTTAGGAAGGTCCCACCACTGCACAGGAGGAGAACCATGCGCAGAGGGAGTAAAACTTCTATCACAGTGTTCTGACAGATGCTTCTATCACAATGTAAAACACAGGACATGTGACACAATCTTAGTGTACTCTGACCGTATGGATGTTTGGCCAGTCCCTCGGTGGACCTTTAACCCAAAAATCAGCCTGATTAGTAATTTACAGCCTTTGGATCTTTGCACCTAAATAACGCTAAATAATGCTCGAATTCTTACCGTTAAAATCAACCCATGAAAATAACTTCAATCGAAAAGCTAAGAAATCACTAATCAGGCTGATTTTTTGTCTAAAGGTCCATTGAGGGACTGTCCAAACATCCATACGGTCAGCGTCCACTAATAGTATGCCACGTGGCCTGTGGTTTTCATTGTGACAAAAGCATCTGTCAAACGCTGTGATAGAAGTTTTACTCCCGCGGAGGTATTTGAAACGTTTTATTCGAGAGGAAGAGAGAGAGAGGGCGGTACGGAACGTGTGGGGCCTTAATGTTCCACGGGAGACAGCCCTGTAATTTATATTGGGTCGTATTTGTCTCGTTGTACGTAATGAACCTTTTAAAGTCGTGACGGGGAAGGTCATCTACCAAAGAATGGAAATGAACGTGAAGAAAGGACCTGGCTGATTTTGAGACCGCAGCACGTGCACGGACCTGGGTCAAGCCATCGCAACCATGAGTTCGAGGAGTTCGAAGGCCCACCAGAGCCCACAGCTTTCTCTTTAAAGTGGAAGTTGATGTGAATGAAGATAAGATTAATTAATCATTTCCACGTGTCAAAATCTGAAATGTGACCAGCTGTCTCCGTAGGCAGTGCTATACCAACTCCGTACCATGTACAGATGTAGGAAGGTCCACTGTCCGCATGTGCGTTATGTTAATGGAATAATCTTTGGGGTAAGAGTCAATCAACGTGGATGAGTATGAAGGCACACATTCTTAGATACTACTGACCGTATGGATGTTTGACCCATCCCTAGGTGCACCTACCGTAAAAAATAATTATCAGCATGATTAGTGATCTCTGACACTTTTGCATCCGAGCACCCAAAACAAAGCTTGATCGTTGGCAAGGTTAAAAATAAGTAAGAGGTTCCGACGATTCACAATTCGCGACTCATAATTTCACTCATGATCTCGGCGGTGGATTTCACTTTTGTGTAATTTCCCTCTCCTAATTATACCGTTTGCTTTGCGAAAGAAGAATTAGCCCTTAGGCTAACCTACATGGTAGTAGTGAACATGGAAAAGGGATTAGAACGGGTGATCTCTTGGAGCGGGGACCATGATTTTAAAAGATGGTTCCAAGTCGTGTTATCATAATCAATTGATAGATAAAGCAAATTGGACCATCTTCTTTTGTTTTTTTGACCGTCCAATTGAATGTGACAGATCAAAAGGTCTCATTCTTACCAAGCAAATTGCTATGAGCATCTGGAGTAGGTGGGAGTGGAACCATGCAATGTTTTAAAAACCGAACCGATGATCAAACCGATTTTTCGTGAGATTTGTTGGACCGTGGTCCGACCATGGTTTGATTTGGTCGGATCGGTTTGTATTTATTAAATATTTTTATATTCTAGAAAATAAAAGAAATTTGAAAACACAAAATTTGAAAAGAAAGGTACCGTCAGAGATTCAGTAAAATTCGATTTCTTAGAATCCTCTTATTTAAGAAATCTTGTTAGTTTACTATTTATGATTTATTTTCCTAAAATTTCTCAACAAACTACAAACCCCGTTGTCTTCTTCAATTTCTTAAAAAATCAGTCCTAAAAAAGTAGTCGATTTGTTCGGTTCAGTGGTTTAACCGTTCGGTTCTGAAAAATCAATTGGTTCCATTGTATTGAACGGTTTTAAAGGAACCGGACCTGACAAAATTTCAAATCACGGTCGGACCACGGTCCGGTCCGGTCCCGTCTTCAAAACACTGAAACCATGGGAATGGGATGGTGGGACCCACTCGTTTATGAGCTCCGTACAGAGCATGGACAGTGCTGGTTACAATTAAGACAATAAGGTAAAGGGTTAGGATCGGGGGACAACCATTTAGCGGACCCACCTAGAAGATGAATCAATGGCTGATTTTTGGTGAGATGATCTATATGGTGAGGAGATCATCTCACAAAAATTCAAATCATTCTAATATTCCTAGAGTGGTTTAGAAGTTGAAGAATTATGGACCGTCTATTTTTTCTGTGTAATTTGAAAATCACATTTGATGGGGTTAGAAATTTCAGAATGGGCTGATTTTTTGTTGGGGTGATCTATATGGTGAGGAGACCATCCTCACCGAAAATCATCCATTGATTCATCTTATACGTGGGTCCACCAAAATGGTGGTCAAAAATAGTTGTCAAAATAGGGTTGTCCCCCGATCCTGACCCGTAACCCGTAGGTAAATATATTACGGAACCAAAGCATAGCTGCCACAACAAAGATAAGATAAGATAAGACGAAGGGGTTATCGAGTCACATCGCATCGCAACTCAGCCTTTCTTTTTCTGCTACGGAATCGTTTTAGCCTTTCAGCGTCAGGCTCCACTTGTTGTTTGCTTTTCTGGCAGCTCCTTCACGTACGAATATTAAAATTTAAAATTTTTAAACACATGTCTATCTCACATGTGTAAGATAAGATGTAGAGTCCCGTACAAAATCCACGTGCCATGATCTGCTGCCCTGTCATCGAAGTTTTACTCAAATTCTGGAGAACCCCAAATTCACGAAATTGTTTGATGGCAAGGGAATTTCAGCCAAACCCACAAATGCTCCCAAAAGTTGCCGCTTTTGAATTTCGTTAATTGATTTGAAAGTCTTTTCATCGACTTTTAATTGCTGCAATTCTTGACCATCAAAATTTTTCTCCCAAACTCCCAGTCTTGTTTTGTTTGGTGAAAGACTTTATGTGCCAAGGGTAGGGGCAGGTACTTTGGACACCCGTTCTGCGCAGGACAAAAGTCTCGACAACTTCTAGGGTCGTGATGTAACAAGGTATACCTGAGATCTTTTCATTTGCGGAAGCGGCATTTTTGGTAGTCACCGCTGCCGTCTGGGCCCACTGACCGCATGGATGTTTAGCTCACCCCTTAATAGACATTCATACAAAAAATCAACTTGTTTAATGGTTTTTAGCCGTTGGTTTTAGTACTCAAAAAATGGTTGCATTCAACGGTTATAAGAACGCCTTAAAAAGTGCTAAAATGTGTTAAAATCTAATGGTTATAGATTACCAATCAGGGTGATTTTTGGTTTGTATATCCACCAAGGGGTGGGATGAACATCCATGCAGTCCGTGGGTCCAAATGACAGTGGTGACTACCAAAATTGCCGCTTCCGCAAATGAAACAATTTCAGGCATACCTTGTTACATCTTTTTCCAAACTTCTATAACATACTTCTAACATATGCTTCTCTCACAATGAAAATCACAGGCCACGTGGCACACTCTTAGTGGATGCCAATCGTATGGATGTTTGGCCAGTCCCTCAGTAGACCTCTAAACCAAAAATTAACCTGATTAGTGATTTCTAAGTAATTCGATTGAAGTTATTTTCATAGGTTGATTTTGACTGTAAGAATTCGAACATTATTTGGGTGCAAAGAACCAAATAAGAGCAAGTGAAAAATCAAGATAAACTCTCAACAGAAGCATTCCCAAATAGGATAAGGATCAGGGGACACAAAATTTCACACCAATTTTAGCATACCCACATGGAAGATAAATGGCTGATTTTTGGTGAGGATGATCTCCTCATCATATGGATTACCCCTACAAAAAAATCAGCCCATTCTGAAATTTCTAACCCCATCAAATGTGGATTTCAAGTTAACAGTAAAAAATAGACGGTTCATAGTTATTCAACTTACAAACTAGGCTATGAATGTTAAAATAATTTGAATTTTTGTGTGGGTGATCTCCTCACCATAGAGATCAACCTCACAAAAAATCATCCAATTCCAAAAACTTCTAATTTATATATTGGCCCCCACCAGTTTTTTGGTGTGAAATTTTGTGTCAAAATTTGTCCCCTGATCATGACCCTTCCCAAAATACTAAAAAAAAACAACGAAAAAGATGCAATAGGCAAACCATTGAATGATTTTCGAAACATTGCGAAATATTAACAAATATTCTCAAAATTGTGCATTTTAATGCATAAATAAACTTAAAAATGATGGGTTTTTTTTTTTTTTTTAACGTTCTAATTGTATTAGATTATATAGTAATGTCTTGGTTTATCTCGACGAAACAAACCTTAACGTTATGAAATAAATTGAATTTGTGCATATTCAAAATGTTTCGTGCGAATACGTTACAAAATATCCCAAGATTTTAAACCACGAATCCGGTAGGGAATTTCTCAAATGAATGGTTTGCTTTTGGCTTCGTCACTCGTAGACCTTTAAGTGACACAAAATAGTGACAAGTCGAGTGAAGAACTTTGACGGTAAGTCCAGATAACATTTTCCCATGGTTGGTCACAAAGATAAGATTATTCCACGCAAAAAATGGAAAAAATAAGCCGAAATATTACCGGACAGAGACCTTTTGCATTCTCATTCACGACAAAATTGCATTGGTCTGGTAAGGAGACAGCGTGGGTTGATGGAACCATTTAAGGGACTAAGGGAGGTGGGAGCCACCGTTGATACGGATGGACGGACGTACGTCGTCCTGGAGACTGGTAGACCCGCCCATCAATATTATAGTTATTCAAGTCACTATTAAAACTTAGATATTTTCTCCGCAAAGTGCCTATCGTTATAAATGATGACGCGGAATGATACCTACCAACAATATTTTAAACAGGACAAATGCTGGACCACAGCTTCTGCATTGCAGATGGACACTGAGAGGTGAGGACCACTTGGTATAGGATTCTTCGGAAAAAATTTAGATGCAGAGGACTTTCGATCCAGAGGGGTCTCGTGACCCTACATGGCTCATTTTTGGGGCCAACAAACCGCATGGATGTTTAGTCCACCCCTTGGTGGATGTGTATACGAAAAATTAGTCTTATTGATTTTCTCTAGACATAGATTTTAGCACTTTCTTAAGATTGATTGTAACCGTTGGATTCAAGCATGCATTTTACATATTTCTGGTCACTTAATCCAACGGATAGAAATTATAAACCAAGCTGATTTTTAGTATGCATATCCACAAAGGGGTGGGGTAAACATCCATGCCGTTAGTGGGCCCAAAAAACGAGCCATGTAGGGGTGGGGTAAACATCAATGATTTGACTTTCTTTTATCCGGGCGATCTCCAAATTTCAGGGGATTGGGGGACAACAATTTTGGCATACCCATATAGAAGATGAATCAATGGCTGATTTTTGCTGAGGATGATCTCCTCACCATATAGATTACCCCAACAAAAAATCAGCCCATTCTGAAATTTCTAACCCCATCAAATGTGGTTTTCAAGTTACACGGTAAAAATAGACGGTCCATAATTCTTCAAAATTTTAAACCAGACTATAAATATCGGAATGATTTGAATTTTTGTGAGGATGATCTCCTCACCATAAAGATCTTCCTCACCAAAACTCAGCCATTGATTCATCTTAATGATGGAAGACTATTAAACACGGAGCTTGTCATTAGAATGAGAGAGAGGCCTAAAAAAGGCCAAGTGACCTAAACCAAGTTATGACTTGGGTACTTGTCAATGCGATCCTGAGCACAGTACTTCGAAGTCTCGACCGATCTTGTTCTTTATTGGGCGATCTGTATTGGGACTGGAGCCCACCGATATGATCCAAAAATGGATTGTCTTGCCTCCCGATCACGTTTCCTAAAGAAGTCTCACTTTGTCTCGGGCCAGATGCGCCCATCTCAAGATGTACTCCTGCAAGTAAAAGGGGTTCGAATGGATGTTGGTTGTGCAATAAACAGTGATAGTTCTGATTCTTCCTCGCGGTAGTAAATACCGCTCTTAGATTGGACAGTAAGTGTCGGAGAAGGACAATCATTCATTCTTATTAAAATCAGCATTCTGGATCGGATTGATCCGGATCGGGATCGTGGCGATCCCGAGATTTTAAACTATGCTACTGAGTTTGGCTGTTGGATGCTTGGAATTAATTGAATTTAATCAAGCTAATACTATATACGTATAGGGGTTGTGAGCTGACCGAAAATGTGAAATCAATCATCGGTAGTTCTTAGCAAAGTTTAAAAGGGGCCGCTATAACGGTATAATGGACTGGGGCCGTTACCGCTTTTTCCGATATTACGGATTGTAACAGTTACAAAAATGGGCAAAAAACAGTGCTAAAATTCAAATTTTAAATTCAATAAAATTTATGACAGAAAATAACAGAAAAGGGGAAAATAACAGAACTACCAGACATTTTTTTTCAGAAAATATAAAGAGAGCATTACAACGGTACATAACGGAATGGGGGAGGTCCAAAACTTTTCCTAATAAAAATGTTTCGACGAATGCTAAACAAGCAACCCTTAATGAAGTTGCACAGATGCAAGCCCGCAAACGACAAGAATATTTCTGTCTTTTACAGGGTTGTATTTGTGCAACTCAATATTAAGGGTGCAACTCAATATTAAGGGTTGTTTGCTAGCATTCCTCAAATATCAGATTAATCGTTTTATGTAACATAAAGTATGTCGTCCAAAACATTAAGCAAAAAGTCAAGAAAAATGCTACCCCACACGGATCACAAGGCAACAAACGAGCAAAGGGTAAAATAGTTGGTGCCCCGTGGACCGTGGATCTCGAGAATCCAACGGTGGATGGACTCAACCGCACATATTTTTGTTAGGTTATCCATGTGGTAGTACGCTCAAAAGTCAATAAAATGAGAACATTTGTTTGATACGGAAAGTGTCCATAAACGTCGTTTTCCTAATGATGGTAGAAAATAGAAAAGTAAAACCCAAGTGGATCATTTAAAACTTAAAAGTAAAAAAAAAATTCTGAATTTTTAATTTTACATGACTAAAATGCACTTAATTCTGCATTGAATTACATAAACACAGTTATTACTATTACTTCCATTTGCACCAATTGCATTTTTATATTCTCGTGTCGCCGTCGCCGTATAAAATTTTTCTTAATTAAGTAAACGCCATTTAAATATGGGTCGCGCTCAAGGGACCCCCATTTCTGACCCCCTTTTTTGACCCCCATCTTGGCGTACCCACATAGAAGATGAATCAGTGGCTGATTTTTGGTAAGGATGATCTCTATGGTGAGGAGATCATCCTCACAAAAATTCAAATCATTCCGATATTCATAGACTGGTTTAGAAGCTGAAGTATTATGGACCATCGATTTTTACTGTATAACTTTAAAACCACATTTGATGGGGTTAGAAATTTCAAAATGGGCTGATTTTTTGTTAGGGTGATCTATATGGTGAGGTTATCATCCCCGCCAAAAATCAGCCATTGATTCATCTTCTACGTGGGTACGCGAAGATGGGGGTCAGAAATGGGGGTCCTTTTTGAGCCCGACCTTTTAAATGTTCCAAGCTAATACTACTTGCCATTTTGAGTCATGGACCATTCATTGATGTTGAACCTTAACCGGGGTTAGTCTTGGTCAAATCTCTAAATTAGTTTATACTAACAGAGTTTCATAATATTTTCGGCGGCATTCCTTAAACGGACTGGCCAAGCTGTAGTTAGAAATTCGGTCCACGGGAAAAAAATATGGTATACGATAAGTTCAAGTAAATACGGGTTTGTCATTTGAAAATCCATTTAAAATTTTTTCAAAGTAAATAAAAATAAAAATAATGTTTTCCATTAAAAATTAATCAATTTTGAACAATTTATGTACAATTTAGAGATCAATGACGAGGGACGTCAGCATGGTGAACAAACCTGTGAAGTTGAGTGCCGTGTGAGCGTCACGCCCCAACCCCTGTTTTGATTTTAGATACAAGCCTTCCTTCGATGTATGCCTCAAGGACACTTCGAAGCAAGATTTTAAATGATCCGTTACACCAGATACATTTCATGATACTGTTATGTTTGTTATAACGGTCGTTATAGGTTTTCCAAAAGTAATTATATTACAAAGCCCCATTTTTCGATTTTGGGCGTTATTTTCAAAATAATTTAACAGGGTTTGGGGTTACCATTATAACCGCCGTTACAATATTTTTTAAACCCATGCTTCCAAGCACAAAACAGCTAAAATAGCATCTATGTCATAAACACAGGCTTTTATGATAAAAAAAAGGTCAGGGACAACTATTTTTGACAACCAATTTGGTGGACCCACATAAAAGATGAATCAACAGCTGATTGTTGGTAATATTGATCTCTCGCCATTTAGATCACTTCAATAAAAAATCAGCCCATTCTAAAATTTCTAACCCCATCAAATATGGTTTTCAAATTACAAGGTAAAAATAGACGATCCATGATTCTTCAACTTCCAAACCAATCTAAGAATATCGGAATGATTTAAATTTTTGTGAGGATGATATCCTCACCAGAGATCATCGTCACCAAAAATCAGCCATTGATTCATCTGCTATGTGGGTCCGCCAAATGGTTGTCAAAAATAGTTCTCAAAAATGGTTGTCCCCTGATCCCAACCCTTTATAATAAAAAAGAAGCAACCTTCAATTTTAAATCAAGGGCAGGTCTGATACAAGTACAACCACCACAATTTGAGTTGGCGTAAATAGTAATACTTAAGAGGCAAGCAACCGTACACTTAACGATCTGCCATAAACACAAAACGTGTCGGCAATCCACGCGTATTGTAAGTTGTAACCATCGTTTTTGGGTGGGAGATCCCTCTTTCGTAAATATCGTCAAAACTTGTGTCCCTTTCGTCAAAAACCTATGGCCCTTTAGCTTCTCTCTCATGCACTTTCCACGAAACAGAGACTTTTATGGAACCCCCATCTTGGCGTACCCACGTAGAAGATGAAGCAATGGCTGATTTTTGGTGGGGATGATAACCTCACCATATAGATCACCCCAACAAAAAATCAGCCCATTCTGAAATTCCTAACCCCATCAAATGTGGTTTTAAAGTTACACGGTAAAAATCGACGGTCCATAATGCTTCAGCTTCTAAACCAGTCTAAGAATATCAGAATGATTTGAATTTCTGTGAGGATGATCTCCTCACCATAGAGATCATCCTCACCAAAAATCAGCCATTGATTCCTCTTCTATGTGGGTACGCCAAGATGGGGGTCAAAAAAGGAGGTCAGAAATGGGGTCCCTTGAGCCCGACCCATTATGGAAAACCCCCGCAGAAATCTTTAAAATATCAACAAAAATCAAGACACACCGTACGTGTCATTCTCATGCTACAGCAAACCATGCTCACCCCCAAAAAACAGTTCTTTATTTATCCTAAAAAATAATAATTTTCAATCAGAAAAGTAGACGGAACAAACAATATAAATACCGAACCTCCGTATCAAAAGATTCCAAACTTTCACACAAAGTGAGCGTTTTAAAAAGCTCTCTTCTCTCTCTTCTTCTCTTTTCTCCTCTTCCCTTCTCTCTTTTCTTTTTCTTAGGTTTGTCAGTTTCTCTGTTTGTTAGAGATATGGGAGTTCTGTTATCTCCGACGTCTCCAGTGGGAAAATGGTTAGGGTTTGTGACGGCCGTTTGGGTTCAGGCCATCTCTGGAAACAACTACACGTTTTCGAACTACTCTGACGCTCTGAAATCTCTCATGGCTCTTACTCAATTAGAGCTTAATAATCTCTCCGTCGCCAAAGATGTTGGGAAGGCTTTTGGGATTCTTGCTGGTCTCGCTTCGGATCGTCTTTCTACTCCGGTTATTTTAATTATCGGATCTGTTGAGGGATTTATAGGTTACGGAGTTCAATGGCTCGTTGTTAGCCAGAAAATTCGTCCTCTTCCTTACTGGCAGGTATGTGTTTCAATGGCTCTCTGTTTGTGTTCTTTCGAGTCCGAAAACTGTGGTAAGTCAACTTGTGATTTAACCGAGTCAATCTTCATTTAAGCCTTATTTACTGGGTCAAGACGTAAAATGACCGGAGTTTGCATTTTCTTGAGTTTCGTGTGAGTTTATGACGCATACGAGTTACGTGACTCGTCCGAGTCATGTCTTTTGTTTTATTTAAAGAAGTTACTCCAAACTCCAAAGTCCATTTTTGCCCACCGACGTCTTATGAGCTACGTGGCACACTCTTAGAGGCCATCCATCCATACGTGGACCTGCAGACCAAAATATCAGCTTGATTGGTGCTTTCTAGCAGTTGGATCTGAGTACCGAAAATAATGCTCGAATCCCACGGTCTAAGAGTGTGCCACGTGGCTCATGCGGACGTCCGTGATACAAATGGACTTCTCCAAATAAGAAATTGAGAATCTTCATACGTAGGTAGGAACGTATAATGAGCTCAGATTCGAAAAAATCTGGACCACTCAATCAGTGGACATTGCTTGTTTATGACCAGCATGATTGAATGATCTTAACCATCGAATATACTCACTTTTCGTCTCTACACAATTGCTGTGATGTTGTGGGCCATGCAAACGGTTTCCATACATTAGATTAGAGTACGCAAATACGGCCAGAACGCGACACGTATTAACCCCACTTATGCAGAATCATTGGGTTTTAAAAGAAAATTTTTGAAGCGGCGGGATTTTTGAAGCAGCGATCATATGCCCAATGATCGTGCGCCACATATACATTTGTATAGGCATTGGTTTAAAAAAACTTTTAAAAAGTTAACATGGGTATAGGTACCACGCGATCATTGGAGGATGATCGCCGTTTCAAAAATCCCGCCCCTTCAAAAATTTTCTCGTTTTAAAATGGGTTTGGTTGTTACGTGTCGCTTAAGTATGTAACCTCCATACTAGTTTTTCCACATGTATTGCTGAAGGGTCGTAACGAATCCAAAGGCTAGAAAATTTTAACGAACGAGCTGACTCATCCGAGTCAGTATTACCGACTCTGTGAGACCTTTTAACGAACATTGCGGACTCACTCCGGACTTAACAAAATGTATAATTTTCTCTGTTCCAGATGTGTATATTTTTGTGCATGGGAGGCAACAGTACCACTTGGATGAACACAGCAGTCCTTGTGACCTGCATGCGTAACTTCCGAAAGAACCGGGGCCCCGTTTCGGGCATTCTCAAGGGCTACGTCGGTCTCAGTACCGCAATCTTTACCGACCTCTGCACCGCTCTATTCTCAGACAGCCCCGCCAACTTCCTCCTCATGCTCGCCATCATCCCCGCCGTCGTCTGCCTCACCGCCATTCTCTTCCTCCGCGAAGTTCCACCCTCCACCACCACCTCAACCACCCAAGATAAACATGAATCTAAGTACTTCCACGTCTTTAGCACCGTGGCAGTCATCATAGCCGTCTATCTCTTAGTCTTCGACACCACAGGAAATCACGGCCACATACTCTCTCTTGCATTCGCTTCCGGACTTCTCTTCCTCTTGGCTACACCATTAGCCGTTCCATTGTACTCCGCATTACAAAAGTGGACCCTGCCCGGTTCAAACTCCAACCCGGATATCGAACGTCAGGTCCAAGAACCATTACTGATTCAAGAAGTTGTACCGGAGACTCAACAGAAACCGGAGGTAGAGACGGCGAAGGTGGTGGATGATGTTGCGATCAAACGGAGACCGACGCTCGGTGAAGATCACACGATCATGGAAGCGTTACTGACGCTTGATTTCTGGATTCTGTTCGTATCGTTTCTTTGCGGCGTGGGCACTGGTTTGGCGGTGATGAACAACATGGGACAAATGGGGCTGGCTCTTGGGTACGTGGACGTCTCCATTTTCGTGTCGTTGACGAGCATCTTTGGGTTTTTCGGACGTATCGGTTCGGGTACCGTCTCGGAGTACTTTCTCGAGTACGTTAAACTCTCCTCTTCTGCTTTTCTTTTAAACAATTTTGAAACTCAAAAACTCGATTTAAAAGTAAAACTCGCATCATCTCGGAAGCTCATCGGGTTGAGTTGACTTGATGACTCGCAAATTGGGAGTCAATAAAATAATTAAAATATATAAAAATTAGAAAAGGAGATTATAATACTTTAAATATATAAATATGATTTTTAATCTTTTTTTATAAAGAAAAATAAAATAAAAACAGAAGGAAAATTATTTTTTTTAACGCGAGTCCACCCAAACCGAGTTGACTCAGACGAGTTTTTCCGATCGAGACTTTTTCGAATTTTGAACTTCGTTCGGTCGTTGGTGGACCTCGGCATACCCGGAATTCTTTCTAGTATATGCTTTGGCTGGTGACCTTTCTGTGCCAACATGAGCCAGAAATTTCGAAGAATATTACCATCCTTCCCCCCTGTGCCCAGTGGTCCAAACGTCCGTTTTTCTAAAAAAATTCTAGAAGTTAGGTGGGGATTTTTCAGAATTAAGAATGGAGAAGAGTAGCAATTACTTAGCTCTTTCTCCACCCTTGACCTATTTACATAGGGAATCGATGGGGATTTTTCTCGTCTTGTTCGAAAGGGACACAGATGCTTACAAAAAAGAAGGGCTTTTTTTAATGGGTCAGGTTCGGGGGAGAACCATTTTGGTGTACTTACATAAAGATGTATCAACGGGTGATTTTTGGTGAGGATGATCTCCTCATCTTATTGTTCACCCCAACAAAAAATCAGCCCATTCTGAAATTTCCAACCCCGTCAAACGTAGTTTTCAAGTTGCACAGTAAAAATAGATGGTCCACAATTCTTCCACTTCTAAACCAGTCTACGAATATCAGAATGATTTGACTTTCTGTGAGGATGATCTTTTCACCATAGAGATCATCCTCACAAAAAATCAGCCATTGATTCATGTTCTATTAGGGTACGCCAAATGGTTGTCAAAAATTGTTGTCCCCCAATCTGACCCTTTAGTAATAGATATCAAAATTCTTAAGAGTCGCTGGTCCCAAACCTAACCCATGTTAAACCCTTGATTAGTTAGTTAATGGTGGCTAATAAAGGGTACGTGTCAGTCATTTTGGCAATGGAGGCCTACAAAAGAAAATCTTTTCACAGCGGATGATGGACGTCCGTTGATGACGGACTACACTCTTAGAGAGCTCTGAACATATGAATGTTTGTTACCAATTGATTATAGTCTTTTTTCATGGTTTATTTTTAACCGTGCTATTTAATTTGGTTATTCAGATCCAAAGGTTAGAACTTAGAAGTCATTAATCAAGCCTATTTTTAGTATGAAGTCCATCTACGGATGAGCCAAACATCCACACGGTCAGTGGCCGTCTCTACCTTAACACAATAAAGTCGCCTAAAGCCCTTTGGTGAGAGAAGGCCCCCAGCCTAGGTCCCACTACAAGCCCACGTCCTACTTAGGACTCTTTTTTTGGGCCAATAACTACATGGATGTTTAGCCCACTCCTTGCTGGATATCAACCTGATCGGTTAACTCTATCCAAAGATTTTAGTATTTTCTAGGATTGATTCTAGATGTCGGATTCAAGCGTGTTTTTTTGGATTTGTGTGTTATTTTCGAAATATGGCAAGGGTGTTTGGGCGTTACCGTTATAACCGCTGTTAGTTTGGTATAATGCCTGTTTTTTAAACCTTGCTATCTACTTCTGCTCATCATGCCTACTTAAAAAACAAATTTTATGGTGGTATGTGTTTTGTCACTTAACTTTCGGTGGAATTTCGTGGGGGATCTTTTGGCTTTAGACTTTTAGCAGAGAGTAAATCTTTGATGACGTAAAGCACTATGAGCCACGTGGGACATTCGTTTGGCCTATCCCTGACTGGACGTACATACCAAAAACCAGCGTGAATTCTAACCGTTGGATTGGAGTCCTTTTCAAGTGAATCGAGCATTACTTTGGGGTACTCAGATCCAAAGGTTAATAATCACTAATGAGATCATTTTTGATATGTAGATCAACCTAGGGATGGGCCAAACATCCATACGGTCTGTATACTCAGTGTGTGCCATGTATCTCATACTGTTGTCCGTCGTCAAAGATATTTTGATATATTATTTAGTAGAGAGCGCTTGGTTTGGTGGAGGAAAGTAATAAGCCGAAAATCGAAAGGGAACATTCTAGCTGCTGATAGGATAGACCTTAAGATGCTCTAGCGTCCTCAGTCACCTTTATAAGCGTCACTTCCAGCAGATCTTATAAACAATGGATCTGATGATCATGACCCTCTAACATATTACATTTGGACAGTAGAAAGAATCAACCGAATGAGTCAAATGACGGGTCCCACCACATACTAGCAAGTGGGATGATATGATGTCTAACAAAAGCTGTTATCTTCTTACAGAAACTATCCAGTGTCCCTTGCAACAAGTAAAGCCTTGCATCCCACATCCCTTCCATCATAATGGATGGTAGTGATGGAAAACAACACCTCTAATTCTAAACGGTTGATTCTGTGTTATTCTCAAAACAAAGTCTATTGTCAACTCTTGCATCCACTTGTTGCAGTTCTCTCGTTGCGCGTCAATTGAGAATGAGCTACGTGGCACACTGTCAGGCCCACACCACAGCTGACCCATGAATGGTTCGCCTACTACTTGTTGGACCTACACTACCAAAATCAGCCTGATTGATGATCTCTAACCATTCCATTTGAGTACCCAAAAAAAGATCGAATCCAATGGCTAGATATCACCAATTGGGCTGATTTTGTGTGTGTTGGTTCATGGGTCATATGGTGTAACTGTTTTTCACTGTTCTTATTAGCTGATTACCGTGTCGTTGATTGTAGGAGAGCTGCAACACCAAGGCCTTTATGGAACGCAGCTTCTCAGATTCTAATGGCCGTTGGATACATGGTGATGGCCATGGCAATGCCAGGATCATTGTACGTCGGTTCGATCGTGGTGGGGATTTGCTATGGGGTCCGTCTTGCTGTTACAGTTCCAACTGCATCTGAACTATTCGGCCTCAAATACTATGGCCTGATCTACAACATCCTCATCTTGAACCTTCCCCTCGGTTCATTCCTCTTTTCTGGCCTGCTCGCTGGGTTATTATACGACGCACAAGCGACTGCCACGGCAGGAGGTGGCAACACGTGCGTAGGGGCTCATTGTTACAGGCTTGTGTTCGTGGTCATGGCTTTTGCTTGCGTGGTTGGGTTTGGCTTGGACGTCTTACTTTCTTTTAGAACGAAGAACCTATATTCCAAGATTCACCTGGCCAAGAAGTCTAGGAAATCGACGGTGAATCCGAAGGCCATCAAAGGCTAAGGTTTTATTTATTTATTTTTTCTTTTTATTTTAGTCGTTCTTTTAATAAATATATAGTTTTATCAGGATGGGAGGTGGATGGAAAGAGCCATACTCCCGGCCGTCTGATATACGTGGCACACATGCAAGGTGAGGATTGTATCCTACGATTTGATGGTTACTTGGCCAGGTGATGATCTAGGTTAAACAAGCAAGCATCCTAGCGATGGACCTTTTTTGTAGGACATTGGCTACTTTACTTCTCGTTCTCCACTTGTCCTGGTGCCAAGTATATCTCTGATTCATGTATTTCCATTCATTTTTCGTTTTTTTTTTTGTTCTGTTTGGGACTATTTGAAATGTACGATTTGTTTAAATTTGATGCCATAAAAGGAGCAAAGTCTTTTCTTTTTCTGATTTCATAATTCATGTGCACCGCAGTATCCATGACAGATGTATTTTTTGTGCAAATTCTCTCGCAAAGGAGAGGTGGCAGACGGAGTAAAACTTCAATCACAGCGTTCTGATAGATGCTTCTGTCACAATGCTAAACATATGCCACGTGGCATATTCTTAGTTGAAGCTGACCGTATGGATGTTTGACCAGTTCCTCCGTGGACCTGTAAGCCGAAATCAGCCTGATTAGTTATTTACAACCTTTGGATCTTTGCACCCAAATAATGCTCAATAATGCTCGAATTCTTACCGTTAAAATCAACACATGAAAATAACTTCAATCGAATCGCTTAGAAAAATAACTTCAATCGCTTAGAAATCACTATTCAGGCTGAGTTTTGGATTAGAGGTCCACGAAGGGACTGACCAAACATCCATACGGCTAGTGTCCACTAAGAGAGTGCCACATGGCCTACGTTTTTATTGTGATAGAAGCATCTGTCAAAACGCTGTGATAGAAGTTCTACTTGGAGACAGGCAGTAATCAACACCACACGTTGAGGTGGGGTCCACATCACTGCCGCAAAAATTGCAATCACTCTTTTTAGTACATGTGGGCCTCACTTGAACATGTGGTCTTGATAACTCTGCGATCAGACATTTTGCAGATAAAACTTGGGTGGCGTTATTTGCACACACCTTTTTTTAGTGACACCCACCTCTTATTTAAACATACCCAAAGTTGTGTGCACCGAAAAAAAAAAAAAACAACCGAATGAAGATGAACTCACCACCACCGTCCTCTTCTTCTTCACCACCACCACTCCCCCCCTTACCTGGTGGTGGGCGGTGGCCTCCTCTTCTTCTTCTCCGGGCAACCTCCTCTTCCTCTTCTTCTCCAGGCGGCCTCCTCTTCCTCCTCCTCCTCTTCTCATTCTTCTCTCTCTCTCTCTCTCTCTCTCTCTCCTTAAAAAAAAAAAAAAAATTCGTCCCGTATTAGTAACACAGGGTGGATATGGCCAAAGCCATATCGGTAGCCAACTGTTGACATAGCCCTGTGTTACCGATACAGGCGAATTTTTTTTTTTTTTTTAAGGGAGAGGGAGAGAGAGATCTCCTCTTCCTTATCCTCCTCTTCCTCTTCTTCTTCTTCTTCTTCCTCTCTCTCTTTCTCTCTCCCTCCCTCCCTCCCTCTCCCTTTCGGAGAAGAAGAGGAAACTGCTTGGAGAAGAAGAAGAGGAGGAGAGAGAAGAAGAAGCTGCTCGGAGAAAAAGAAGAAGAGTAAGAGGAGGCCGTCGGTAGAAGATCCTCCTCTTCTTCTTCTCTCTCGGTGGTGGAGTTTTTTTTTTTGTTGTTGTAACTTATTTGTACACACCAAGAGGTGGGTGTCACTCAAAAAAAGGTGTGTACAAATAATGCCACCCTAAAACATTCCTGTGTTTTGTGTCCACGAGAGAGAAGAGTGTTCTGTTTTGGGGGATACTTTATCCATGGGATACCTCGATAGGACTTCAAATTTTGATGGCTCCACTCCAAAACACCACGTGGAGTACTCTTTAGGGAACACTTACCTTATAGATATTTTCTACACCACTTGATGATTATCTATACCTCTTGATGAGCCTATAGATCAAAAATCAGTTTTGGAAAGTAATTAGTATAATTAGTGATTTATAACCGTTGGATTAGTATTTTAATAACATAGTTTCTTACAGTTGAATGTGAGATTTTTTTTTGGATGTGAAAATATAACTGTTATGAATCACCAATCAAGCTGATCTTTAGTATGTCGGTCCACTAAGAGGTGGTCCAAACACCCATAAGGTTAGTAGGCCCTAAACTAAGCTCCCAGTGACATTTTTTTTTGCAGGGGGAGACTTTAAATTTTGAAGTCCCCAAGCCCAGCAAATATTTTTTCAAATTTTTTTTGGGAATTTTTGACATACCCTGGTCCAAAGTAAGTTGACCAATGTTGACCCGAGTTGACCGCCACTTTTTACATTAAAAGACAAAAATACCCTTGTCATCAACTTTGGAACTAGGGTTTGGACCAAAACCAAACCTTGAAATAAAATGGCTGTCATCCACCACTCCAGGGAAAATTAAAACACCCATTGGGTTGTTTGATCGTAGACTCGAGCTTGTATTTCCCATCTAATCTCAGCTTGAAAATGGATCCTACAAATGTGCTAAAATTATTTTTGGTTTGAACTTTGTAGTTAGTACAAGAGCACTCACACGTTTTTAATGATCCAGATTGATGCCACACATGAGTAATTAAAGCTTGATTCATCTAAGAAATTGGCCCTATACTTCCATTACTTTTATAATCAGTCATCATCATTAGGGGTGTTAATATGTATCTTGGCTCAACCTTTTAGCTCCAAGCCTGGCCCATTAATTATAGAATGGGCCGGATCCTTACTTTTGGTCTAGGCCTTATGCTTTTTTTTTTTTCAAGTAATTTTAGCCCATTTTCTAGGGGCCTTAAAATCTTAGACCCTGTCTATTGGGCCTATACACACAGCCCAAGACCAAAATCAATAGGGCTAGGCCTCAAAGCCCATTATACCGGACAGGCCCATTAACACCCTTAACAATCAACTATTTATTCTAATCGACCACCTTTTTATACGACTCCCTACCATTTTTTCTCATTTTCTGTAGAGTCAGGATCAGGGGACAAATTTTACACCAAACAGTAGGAATCAATCCTACAAACGTGCTAAAATCTATAGCTAGAGAAAATCAATCAGACTTAATCTTTGGTATGTATATCCATCGAGGGGTGTGCTAAACATCCATGCGGTTAGTGGGCCCAAAAAATGAGCTATGTAGGGCCACGAGAGCCCTCTGCATGATCATCTATTTCACCGTTAACTTTAAGCACTTTTGATAGGGTTAAAAGTTTCAGAATCGGCTTATTTTCTGTGAGGACGATTTCCGTTATGAGGGGATTATCTTCACAAAAACTCATCACTTAACTTGCCTGCAAAAGTGTGTCAAATTGTGTCATTTGCATGCCCAAAAAAAAAAAAAAACACGCCTACGTGAGGCTCACATGGAGATTTGTCAAGGGCTTATTTTCAGTTACAATAATCTCGTCACCATGAGGATCATCCTTGCCAAAAGTCAATCCATTTTAACATTTTTAACCTTATTAAATTTATATTATTCATCTGACCATTAATTTAAGTGCACATTTGACAGGTTAGAAGTTTCATAATAGGCTGAGGATGATCTCCAAGATGAGGAGAGGAGATCATTCTCTCGAAAATTAGTCCTCAACCTCGTCTCCATGTGGATGGAGAGGTCCCAGATGATCCAACTACTATGCCAAGTCTTTGATAGAATGGTTATAGGCCCATAATTTTGGCCCACGGCACGAGCCGTGATGGGCATGGAGTTGGCCCGGGCCTACACCCTTGAAGCCCAGTGCAAGTGAGTCTGCCCGACTCAGCCAGGATGATTTTTTTACACTTCTCATTTTTTTAAAAAATTTACCAGGCCTGACCCGGGCTGGGCCTGGCCCGAGGCTCGCCCTCCTTTTACAGGCCTTAGGCCTAGGCCCAACTCGGCATGAGCCCCCTACCCAATCCGGGCATAAATTACAGGCTGAAACCTGATGGTCATTAAACAAAATCCACACTTGTTTTTGATAAAAATTAACCGTCCAATCAATAGAATTAATTTTGACGGTCAACTGTAGATGTCGAGTCCATTTTTGGTCATGAAAGTAAGCATGAGCCAAGTGGATAGAGACCTCTGGTAGTATGGATGTTTGACCCTACACACCAAAAATCGGTCTGATTGGTGATTTATAAGCGTCAAATCACATGGTTAAAGATCAACCCATGACAAGGAGTAAAATCCAACTGTTAGAAATCATCAATCAAGTTGATTTTTGGTCAGTAGGTCCAAGTAGGGATGGGACAAACATCCATACGATCAGTAGTCTTTAAGAAAGTGGGACATGGCTCATATGGATGTCTATGAGCAAAAAATGGAATCCAGATTCTCAATGTCACGCACGTGACATTGTACTGTAGTCATTGATCCACTGTTACATACGAATAGACAAATCACAACGAATCATTTCAAAAGATCCTAACCATCCAATCAAGAGTCTTCTTTAAGAAGGTCAAAAGAATATGATGAACCAAAATCCAAGTGACAAATGTTCATTGTTCAGATCATCTAAGACGAATTTCAAACGCTGATCAACTCATCCTAACATTTGGATAGTTTAGATTGATGTCTGTGGTCCAACCTTTGGATGGCCCAGAACCTCCCACATAGGTATACCGTATACGAATTACTTTTGATGACGTAGATCAAGGAAACCTAGGTTTACAAGGCACAATTGGAGTGGTACGGAAGCTGACCAAACTTAAAAATGGACACGTAATGAGTATCCTTAGAATTTAATCCAGCGCTTGGGAAGAGTAGAAAGTCAATTAACGGCTTCCCACGGTCCCACCTCATTGTTGTTGTACCCTTGGACCTTTTTTTATCTTTTTCTTTTTTCGATAAGCTCCCTTGAAGGCACCTCACCACAGTATGAGCCACGTGGTATAATTTTAGAGACCATTTACCGTATGGATGTTTGGCCTAGGTGGATGTTTGGCCCATCCCTAGGTGGAACTACATAATAAAAATCAGCATTATTAGTGATTTCAAACCCCTTCGGATCTTTAACCTTCAAGGGAGTGGTTCAGTGGTAAGATGTAGTGGCTTGGGTATGTTCCCAAGGTTGTGAGTTCGAGACTACGACCCTTGAAGGTCACCCTGTTGAGATTGCCCGGTGCATGTCAAAGGTTTTGGCACGCACTCGGGAGATTTAGTCAGGTCTTGAGGAGATCCGGACGCCCTGTCACAAATAAAAAAAAAAAAAAAACTTTGGATCTTGAGTCCGTCTAGAGCTACACCCAAGGTTGGGGCCCGCATGGAGATAATGTTGGACAATCCAACCGCACTATAAGTTTTTAATACTATGGTTATCCACCTCACAAAAAATCATGACATTTCAACATTCTTAACCTCATAAAAAAAATGACTTCAATTTAAAAAATCCAGACCATCCAATTAAACCATTATTTTCGGTCAATTTTTTTATATGGTTAACTGATTTTTGGCAACAATGATCATCATGACAAGGACAACTCAATGTATCTTTAGTCCGTCTAGAGCTACACCCATCTTACATCCACTTCTTACACCCGAGGTTGGGGCCCACATGGAGATAACATTGGACAATCCAACTGCACAGTAAGTTTTTAATACTATGGTTACCCTCCTCACAAAAAATCAGGACATTTCAACATTATCTCTATGTGGGCCCCAACCTTGGTGTAAGAAGTGGATGTAAAATATGGGTGTAGCTCTAGACGGACTCTTGGATCTTTGTACTATAAAAAAATACTATTATTACAAAAAAAGACTTCAATCCAATGCTTAGAAAACACTAATCATGTTCATTTTTTGGTCTGTAGGTCTACTTAGGATTGGGCCAAACATCCTTTAGATCAGAGATCTCCAAGAGTGTACCACATGGTTAAAGCCGTGGTCCGTCATCAAAGTTCTACTCCTTGCATCATACTATGACATCATTTTTACATGGCCCCACTAACCTCTTCTCTGGTAGAAAAACTAGTCTGCGGCTCATGAGACAGGGGACCATGTGGCCATAACTCGAGTCGAGAGCGGGCACTTGGAGTAAGACTTTGATGACAGGCCCTGTCATCAAGGCTGATGACAGGGTATAATAGGAGCGACGTGGCATACTCTTAGAGGACTCTGATCGTATGGATGTTTTTCCAATCCCTATATGGACCTACAAACAAAAAATCAGCTTGAGTAGTGGTTTAAAACCTTTGGATCTATGTACCTCAAATAATGGTCAATAATGCTCAAATTGTCCATGAAAACAATTCCAATCCAACGCCTAGAAATCACTAATCGGGCTGATTTGTGGTTTGTAGGTCCACCTAATGATTGGCCAAACATTCATACAGTAAGAGAGTCCTCTAAGAGTGTTCCACGTGGCTCATATTGCACCCTGTCATCAAAGTCTTACTCCTAGTTTTTTCATTCTCATGTATCTGCCTCCAAGTGCCCGCTCTCGACTCGAGTTAAGGAGATAGCCAAACATTCATAGGGTCAGTGGGCCCAAAGAGTGTGCCATGCGTCGTATTCTGGAGCTGTTTGCAGATGTTGGTAGCATGCAAATTCAGGTCATGAGCACTCTACAGCACGCCTATACTGTGAGGAGAGAGATGGAGAGAGGGCCATCCAAAAAAAGCTGTGAATGGGCGTCTGGAACACGGAAATACTAGGTATCTCACATGCAAGTCAATTTCCATCTCAATAATGTATGGTCCTCATACCCAAAACTAGGGTATGGTGGATTGTGGGCCCACATATCCAATGACCTGTATTTGAATTTTAATACGCACCCTAGCTAGTCTTTCACTCCACTATTCACCTTTCCGTCCAAGGGAGGAACGTGGACTTCGGATTAGGAAGAATCGTTCTATGATACAGAATTCTGTATCAAAAATTTGATACAGATGTCCCTCCAACTGCCACGTGGCATATTCTTTGAAGCCTACTGATCTCATGAATGTTTGTTCTACATCTTGGTGGACCTACACACCAAAACTAAGCTTGATTGGTGATTTTCAATCATTTGATTTGAGCACTTTTTCATCATGGGCTTTATGAACAGGCCTATGGTTTGGTTCTAAGCCCATTATGAAAACCCGTTCAAATCCATGGGGTATAAATCACCAATCACGCTGATTTTTGGTGTGTAGATCCATCAATTTGTAGCCCTAGTATTCATGATGTCAGTGGGTCCAAAAAGTATGCCACGTAGCATTTTGATGGAATTCTATATCAAACTTTTGGAACATAATGCTGTATACAGATTTTTCCGATTAGGAAGGGAGCATATAAAGCCAAGAAGGCGAATAAATGAATTTTGGTGGGTGTCAAGCTCGAGCCTATATGGTTTAAGGTTTGGGGTTCGAGTCCCTTAGCATGCCAAATAAAGACAAGGAAAAAAAGAAGAGAGTTTTTAGTTATTTATTAATTCTTGATGAAGTCCGCATGTGAACGGGCACGGGCGAATCAGACCTGCCCTGTTCCCCTTGTGAACTCTTTTTCCTGCAGTCCAACTCCCAACCTCCCAATCTTTCCCCCATTTTCTTTCTCCTTTTAAAACCTGTACCTCTCTCAATTGTTCGCCTATATAACCTAACTTAACCTAACCTACTTCAATATCAATATTATAACGTTTCTCTCTGTCCCACTTCAGTTTTCTCCTCCCAACAGAAAGAACATGAAAAACCCATCAACCTTTTCATTCTTTTTTCTTCTGAAGCTGTTGCTTTTGATTGGCTTCTTCATACAAGTTTCCTTCACTGCTCCTTACGGTTCTCTCTCTCTCTCTCTCTCTCTCTCTCGTACGCGCACACATTTTAGTTAATTAATTGAGTTTTATTTGTATTTGGTGTTAATGCAGATGGGCCTCTATACGATTCTTCAGCTTATACAGAGGTATTTATGTTCGAATTTTGAGTTTCTGATATATTTTGTTTCGTCTGTCACATACAATTTCTGTAAATTATGGATCGATTCTATGATGTTGTGGTAGTGTAAAGCGCACCCGGAGGATCCGCTTTACAAGGGAGGAATTCTCAAGGACCACGCCCCTGATGGTCGAAGTCTCTTCGATAATCCCGGAAGTGGAGTTTATGCGCCTGCCTTTGTTTTGCAGAATCTCACTCAAGGCACCAAATATTGTTTCTCCAGTTGAGTCTCTCTCCGTACTCTATCTGCGTTTTTAGTTATGGCGCATTGCACCCACCCTGCGCATTTGTACCTGAAACTGAAAGTGCACACACGTACGCACCACCGACTCCTGAGTTCTAACATGCGCATCGGGTTTGCGATTCCAGATGAGTAAAACTTTGATGACGGCGACCTGTCGTCGAGGCTGATGAGAACCTACAATATGAGCCACGTGGCATACTATTAGAGGACTCTGCCCGTATGGATGTTTTGCCAATCCATACCTGGACCTGCAACCAAAAAATCATCCTGATTAGTAATTTCAAACCTTTGGATCTTTGAAACTCAAATAATGGTCATTATTACTCAAATTCCAACGGTTAAAATCAACCCATGAAAATAACTCCAATCCAACGCCTATAAATCACTAATCGTGTTGATTTTTGGTTTGTAAGTCCACCTATGGATTGTCCAAACATCCATACGGTCAGCATCCTCTAAGACTATGCTATGTGGCTCATATTGTGGGCTGTCATCCGACTCGATGGCAGCGTGCTGTCATCAAAGTTTTACTTGCGATTTCCATTGTAACGCACGTGAGCTATGCAGAATAGAATTGCCCTGGATTAAATTACATGTATCTGTGATAATTCATGGCCGTTCGATTACACATGGTGGAGTATGTGGCGCCTACCTTGTAGACCATGATCCCGTTGAGGTTGTAGCGTTGTGGGTCCCACTATTTGCTATTTCCTGATCATGATCGATGGTAATGCATACCTCTATACATCGAACCTTGGGAGTTTACCCCATTCACCAGATCAGTGTCATTTATTTTGTCTGTTATATCAGCATATTTTCTCTAGATAGGCCGTGTTTTATCGTGCACGGCGTTACGAGAATATATTGTGGAATTGATTTGGACGATCTCTCAGCCCGAAAAATCAGCTGGATTTGGCTGGAATTGGATGTTCCAAAACATATCCGATAACTAGGGGTGTAAACGGGTTGGATCTGGTTCGGTTCATAAGGTATCCAGAACCAGAACCTTTTTATTGGTTCCGGTTCTCAAAATGATGGATCTGAAACTGGACCGATTATTTGACTCCTGTTGGTTCCGGTTCCAAGTAAATTTGGTACAAATCTTGATAATATTACAATTTTAAAACTATATTTATATACCGGTTCCAGTTCCTATTGGTTCAGTTCCAGTTCTTATTGGTTTCAGGTCGAAATCTAACTACCCAGAACTGGAACCGTTATTTTCGGTTCAGTTCCGGTTCCGATTCTTTTTTAGTCGGTTCCAGAAAATGTGGAACTGGAAGTTATATTTTCGTTCGGGTTCCAATTCGATTTGGTTAAATTCTTCTTTTGGACCGTTCATTACGGTCCAGAAAGGTCATTGATGGTTAAGATCATTCAATGCGACTCTGCATGATGGCAGCCAGATTCAACCCATGGGTTGACTTTGGAGAATCCATGGGTCAGTTGGATATTTATATGTAGAGGTAGGGTGTATCATCTTTGATGCATCCTGTGTACTTAGTACGAGTACATCGTGAAAAAGAGACTTTAGCATGTAGCTAATGCTCCTATATGATCTAGCCTACCACTGAATTGAATCTACAACGTACACATGGCCCACTGCCAAATCGTTGATCACGGGCAGTTCAGTGAAACACATCTTGGATGGCCGTGGTCCGAAATCAAATATATTGTCCTATACTATAACGACCTTGTTTATGTCCATATTAGAAGAAAAATAGGGAAGAATCTTTTTATTTCTAACTTTTTTAGCTGTTTTTTGTTTGTGGTGTTAAAACAGGTTGGGTAAAGATCAACAGTGCAGATTCTGCTCTCATCAGTGCCAAATTGTCCACAGAAAATTCGACAGAGAGGTGTATAGGGACTGTTTTGGCGAAGAGTGGATGCTGGTCTTTTCTCAAAGGTGGATTTGTTCTTGATTCATCCTCAAATTTATCAGTCCTTTTTTTTCAGGTAAATTTGATTATATTATTCCACTCAATGTTTTAAACTAGTCGGTGGCCCGTGCCCATGTAGGGGTGTCAACGGGTCGGTTCCGATTCGGTTCCTAAGGTGACCAGAACCGGAACAATCGGTTTCGGTTCTTATCGGTTCGGTTCCTTAACGGTTCCGGTTCTCAAAGTGATGGATCCGGAACCGGAACCGATTATGTATTTATGTCGGTTCCGGTTCTGGGTATGTTGGGCCAAATCTTGAGAATATAACAATATTTACACTATATTTATTTATTGGTACCGATTCTTATCGGTTCGGTTCCGGTTCTTATCGGTTTCGGTTCCATATTAGGCTACCCAGAACCAGAACCATTATTGTCGGTTCGGTTCCGGTTCCAATTTGGTCCGGTTAAATGGGTAAAATTGACACCCCTATGCCCATGGCACTCTCCGACAAAACGTTTGCCAAAATCGGGTGTGAGTAGCTTAGATCCACCATTCATTTGGGGTGATAAGGTCTCGGCCATCCTTTGTGAAGCCGATAAGAGGGGGGATAAGTGACTTCTCTGTTATGTATATAGATGTATAATGGGTGACTTGTGCCCTTGGCACTCCCCTACAAAATATTTTCCAAAATCGGGTGTGACTGGTTGAGATCCATAGTCCGTTTTGAGGATAAGATCTTGGCCATTCTTTGTGAAGCCGATAAGAGGGGTATAAGTGGGGAGACAATTTCTCTCTTAAATTAATCCAACCGTCTAAATTTTATTTTATGTAAGGGTTGATATGGGTACTTGGATATATGAAGCCGGATAAGAGGGGGAGACAACTTCCCTATTTTGTTATATAGATGACCCATTATAGCAGTCCCTTAAGGAAAAAGATGTAACAAGGTATGCCTGAAACTGTTCATTTGCGGAAGCAATATTTTTGGTAGTCACCGCTGCCATCTGGGCCCACTGACCACTTAGATATTTATCCCACCCCTTGGTGGATATACATACCAAAAATCACCTTGATTGGTAATCTATAACCATTAGATTTTAACACTTTTTAGCACCATTTAAGGCATTCTTATAGCCGTTGAATACAATCATTTTTTGAGTACTAAAACCAAAGGCTACAAATCATTAAACAAGATGATTTTTTGTATGAATGTCTATTAAAGGGTGGGCTAAACATCCATGCGGTCAGTGGGCCCAGATGGCAGTAGTGACTACGAAAAATGCTGCTTCCGCAAATGAAAAGATGTCAGGTACACCTTGTTACATCACGACCCGTCCCTTAATGTTACTGTTATAACGGGTCACATCAGTCACGTCCAGGCAGCTCTACCTTAAGGCCATTAAGGCAGTAACCTAAGGTCCCTTGGTGAGAGAAGGCCCCCAGCCCAAGTCCCACCAACCACATAAAGATCACGGTTTAGATAAAAATAATTAACAAAATTTGGTTGTCTTGCAGAATTCGGATGAGAGAGATGTTGATATTATGATTGCAAGTGCTTCTTTGCAGCCATTTACTGATCAGCAATGGAGAATGAATCAAGAATACAGAATCAACACTGTGATTGCTCAAACTTTTCTTTCTTTCTCTTCTTTAACTTAGGGCGTTTTTGATTGCCAATTTTTTTGTGAGAAAATTGTATTTTCTCAGGAAAATATGATTTTCCCTTATTTGATAGCCATTTTAAAATGAGCAAATTTCACAAGAAAATGAGATTTTCCCATCGAAGCCCGGAATTTATTTACCATTCCACATAGGAGAGACTTGCTTTCCATGAAAATCCACCTTTATTTTCTCACATAATTGAAAATTGTTTATTTTCTTGGGTGCAATCAAACAGTCCTTGCAGACGTTTTTTACTAGAAAAGTTTTTCATTGGAAAATATTTTTCTCAAGAAAATTTTCTACGCAATCAAACACGCCCTTAATTAAATCTTGAGGAATAATATAGCACTATTCGATTAGAGATTGTTACGATGAAATCTGTTATTGGATGTAAACTGAAGGAATGTGATGTTAGCTTCCTTCTCAGCTGATGAGTGAACTTGATCAGACGGTCTCATCCATCTTATTGATCACATTCCTTTGGACGGTTCAAGAAACTCTGCTGAATAGTCCAAAAAAATAAAAATTCTAAAGTTGAATGGTTGCCATCATCTAATTGGGTTGACTTTTGATCCAGAAAATATATAGCTGGTAGCAACTGGATCAGCGCATGAATCCTGACGATCTGTTCACGGACGGCCCTGTCATCTCCTTTGATGATAGGGCTCGGTCATCAAAGTTTTACTCACATGGAAACTATTGAAAAAATTGACCCAATTAAATGATTCCAATCATCCAACTGATGAATGGTCTACAGAAAAGTCACTAGATTGGATTGTTGTTGTAATCTGATTGGGTGAACTGTGCTACAGGTAAGGTAATCTCTTGATAGTTGGGACCATATAGAATGGTGGGTCCCACCCCTTGAAATATGTCCATGAGCGTCACGGCAACAACAAGAAATTTTGTTTTTCTCTTGTAGCGAGTAGGGATCTTATGAAGTGATTCGATCTCTAACAAGACAATTTTCTTGTCCAGGAAAGAAAACGTGCCGTTACCATCCATGTATCGGACCCACAAGGAAATAGGTTGCAAGGAGCTCAGATAACGGTAGAGCAAGCCTCGAAAGACTTCCCATTTGGGTCAGCAATTGCTAAGACCATTCTAGGGAACTTGCCTTACCAGGTGAACTTATCACACATTCTAAATACTTTCAATTTCAATCACGGGGTGACCAACAGCTGTAGACAATACCTACAATCCATAAACAGCCCATCATACATATGTCACATGTGCGGGTGAAGGCCCCACCCAGGAGACATCCTGGGTCAGAAAATTTGACCTGCTGCGATTATCTTAACCAAGGTTTTAAATATTGTTTAAAATAACACCCTTCTAATGATTTTAATGGCCGTTTCCGTTACGTTAAGAACCATTTTGATGCTTAGAAAATTACGGCCGTTATTTTCGTTTTAACAGCCGTTAATTTCTGAAAAGTTATGAAAAGGGGCCGTTATTTCCATTGTTTTCTGTTATTATCCATAATTTTTTTTTCGCTTTTTCCCATTGTTTTACCTTATTTTCGTTTTTGAAAATTTGAATTTCAAATTTTGAATTTCAGTGCCATTTTTTCTATTTTTTTCTGTTAAAATTCAATTTTTTTTTCATTTTTGCCCCTGCCAGTTATAATTCGTTTTAACAGCCGTTTTAATGGTAACATCCCCAGTCCGTTATAACTCCCTCTTTTAAACCTTGGTTTTAAATGACCAATATAGTGGTCTCATAGTGTTACTGTTACGACGTTATAATGCGGCCACATCAGTCATGTCTGAGTAAAAAACAGGGCCAGAAAATTATTACTTAAAATTAAAAAAAAAAAAACCTCAATAACAGTAAGATGATTTTTTATTTTGTTTTTTTCAAAATGTCCATTTTTTCGGTTTTGGGCAGTAGAAGGGGAAACAACATAACGAGGTGCTGCATTACTATTATTACGGCCGTTTTACAATAAACGTTTATGTACCGTTTATCGAACGTTTGTGCCAATGCAATAAATTGGATGGTTACAATCCTTAGATCATACCAATTTCTAGCATAATGCTCTCTTAGATGTTGCTTAAATCACCATCTTGATATAATTGCAGAATTGGTTCGTTGAGAGGTTCAACGCCGCAGTCTTCGAAAATGAGCTGAAATGGTATGCGACAGAACCCAAACCGGGCAAGATCAACTACACCATAGCAGACCAGATGTTGGAATTCGTTCGAGCTAACCAAATCGTTGTTAGGGGCCACAACATCTTCTGGGAGGACCCTATTTACACACCTGCATGGGTTCGTAACCTCACAGCTAGCGATCTACAATCGGCCGTTAACGCACGAATACAAAGCCTAATGAATAAGTATAGGGAAGAATTTGTACACTGGGACGTGAGCAATGAATTGCTTCACTTCAATTTCTACGAGCAACGACTCGGCCCTAATGCTTCCTTGCATTTCTTCGAGACTGCACATCGATCGGATCCATTAGCGACGTTGTTCATGAATGATTTCAATGTGGTGGAGACATGCGCAGATGTTAATTCAACCGTCGATACTTATATATTGAGGCTCAGGGAACTGAAGAAAGGTGGGGTGACAATGGATGGAATTGGGCTAGAGGGACACTTCACTGTACCAAACCTTCCTCTCATGAGAGCTATCCTAGACAAATTGACTACGCTGGGACTTCCCATTTGGTTAACGGAGATCGACATTAGCAAGACCATCGACCAGCAAACACAGGTGAATCAGGGTTTTAAATTTCAGCGAACTGTCTGAAACTTCAGTTTTGGGCTATGTTGAAACCGAGACCCATAAAAATCGTAAAAAATTTCTGACCGATAATTTCAAATTTTCATGAAATTTTTATTGATTTCGTTTTTGTGTTTTTTTAGAAATTTCGATTTTTTTTTTTTGTGAAATTTTCATTTTTTCGTCATTCCCTTTACAGGCTATTTACTTAGAACAAGTATTGAGAGAAGGGTTCTCACATCCATCTGTAAATGGGATAATGCTATGGACTGCGCTTCATCCAAATGGGTGCTACCAAATGTGCTTGACGGATAATGATCTTCGTAACCTCCCGGCTGGAGATGTCGTCGACAAGCTCTTACAAGAATGGCAAACTGGGGAGGTAAAGGGTCAAGCAGATGAGCATGGTTCATATAGTTTTTACGGATTCTTAGGAGAGTATAAGGTGAATGTTATATATGGTGACAGATCTGTGAATTCAACATTTTCGCTTTGTAAAGGTGACGAAACTAGACATTTTAGCATTCAACTTTAAGGCATGCCTCACATTTATACCTACTAAGAAAGTTTGGTGTTACACATGGTGTTTTCTAGCTCCTCATCTCCTCATGCAGCTAAGGAAGTTATAGTATAGTGATGAATTAATATATGAGTCTTTTAGGTCCTGATTATGGTCTATAAGATCCGATAATAGGGAAGATGTTGAAAGCAAGGTTTAAATTGGGCCTGTTATAACGGTATAACAGACTGGGGGCGTTACCATTTTTCCGTTATAACGAAATGTAACGCTCAGGGGATAAAACGTAAAAAATGGTGCCGAAATTCAAATTTAAAAAAAAAAAATGGAAAAACGGAAAAATAATGGAAAATAATGGCCTTTTTTTTCCACAAAATTTTCGAGAAAATAACGGACGGAAAAATAATGGCCGTTACAACAATAATAACAGCCATTATTTTTAAGGGTCGGGCTCCGTTGACAGATCTAAAACGACAGCAGGACACAATATAAGACACGTGGCACATTCTTATAGGACTCTGACCATATGGATGTTTGTCCTATCCCATGGTGGACCTATAAACCAAAAATCAGCCTGATAAGTGATTTGTAGGCTTTGGATTGGACTTATTTTCATGGGCTGATCTCTACTGTGGGAATTTGAGCAATATATGAGGTACAAAGATCCAACACTTATAAATAGCTAATCAAGCTCATTTTTGGTTTTGGTTTTGGAATTGCCAGTTTCAGAATTGGGATAATCAGGACCAGTTCATATTGGGTATCGGTTACTTGTAACAGATCGTTGTTCAGTGCCGAGTCGGTAACCACCCATATGCCATATCATCGTGGCCATTGTGGATGATAAAGAGGAACAGTGACCTCCATCATTCAAAACCCTAGCTTTTTTATCCCTCCAAGATTCCTAAAGCTAGATCACGCTGAGCATAGCCTTCTTTTGAATGCAAACGGTAGTTTAGTACCAAAATTTGAAATTCCAACTCGGTAACCACCTATTGCAATAATACATACCCACTCGGTAGGCAGGTATCGAAATCTCATTCAATATTTTGATCGTTAAATATCGAAATGGTAATAAATGGATTGTTTTAAACATTTCTCTCTTTTATTGAGTTTTTAAAGTTTAAACTATTCATCGAAGTGGATGTCGGTCAGCCACAAGACTCCGGTAGGTTTGTCACCTGTGATACGTGGCTGACCACCACAATCGTTTGATTTGGGGTTAGGGATTTGACTAAAAACAACGTATACTTGTAATCTAAGGTTGAAGAAAAGGGTATTCTCATCATAGTTTGAACTCTCAAATTCGTTTTGGATCGGCATCAGAGTCCATTTGATCCAAAAAAATGGATCATCTCGCCCGAGATCACTGCTACTAGATGCACTGATCTTGCTCTGGATTGTACCGATCTGGATTGTACTGATCTAGATTGGGATTGGAGCCCACCGATCCGGCCTCCGATCCCAAGATTTGGAACCAGATTCAGTTTGGCAACGATGGTGGACCGGGTCATGGGGTAAGTCAACTTCTTTAAATTGTTGATGTCGCCCCTCCACCAGTGGTCTATCTTCGTGGAACCCAGTGGTCTCTCAGCGTGTTCGCTACGGGCATAGAAAATGGAAAACACAAGCAGTCCCGAACACTTGGTTTCTCCACGTCAATAGCGGCAAGTGAATCCAATAGAAACTTGACACGTTTAATTTAATAAAATGAAAGCCATTTGATCATCCACGCTGGCAAGATCCAGCCAATCAGCACAGTTTAGCTGCTAGTCAAGGGTTCATTAGATCTCCCCGGTCGCTGGCTCAAGAACTTTTGGTATAAAATAGAGATCTGGAGAACCCAATCCATAAGCAGATACTGAGCAAAGCGACACTGCGAATCGTAGAGAAAGATGAGGAAGTGGACGATCCCTTCTGCTCTGCTTCTCTTAATTCTCCTCTCTCTCCTTCCAGATCAAGGTCAGTTAGGGTTTTTTTGTTAATGGTATTCTGCCATTAAAGCTTCTTCTGAGCTCTGATTGTTCGGAAAGATTAGTTCACTTGCTGTGATATAGCTTTTCTGAGGTCCGATTCTACCGAAAGATTAGTTTTTTCTGCGATTAAAATACTGTTTGCATCTGCATTTAGTGAGTTGGAGATCGAACGTGTTTACACCTTTAGTTACTGTTTATACTGCTTAAGATCGAATAGATATTTTGTTCTGAGATCTACTTTATTTTCGACCGTGATCTGTGATGTTTTTGGAGTATTAGAGCAGTATTAATGTCTGCATTTACTGATTTGGGAATTGAATTGGGTAAATGCGGATTACTGTTGTAGATCGGATGAATTCTTCCGAGGATCGATTCTTCCGATAAGTTTTAGTTTTTGGATGATAGCGCTATTTCTGAGGTCTGATTATACCGAAAGATTATGGGCCAGTTTGAATTGTCTTCTTTTGCGCCAAAAGAAATGATATTTATTGCTCAACTAAGCTCTTAATTTATTCATTTTTTTGGCGCTAAACTGGCCATCCAAACTAGCCAATTATGTGTTTCTGCGATGAAAGCTTTTGCCAGTATCTGCAATCACTGATTTGAAGATCATGTGGTTTAGAACTTTGGTTGTGTTTAGTGCTTTAGACCAGTGAAGGTTCTGGTTTTAATGTTTTTTTCCGGATTGTGATCTGTGATTCTTTAGGTCGTAAAATACATGCTAATGCGGAGGAAAATGATTCGGAAGAGCTAGTAGATCCACCAAAGATTGAAGACAAGCTTGGTGCTGTTCCAAATGGACTATCAACTGATTCTGACGTTGCTAAGAGGTTTGTGTTTTTGATTGATCTCATTTCCACCATTGGATATGTTTACGTTCTCAGATTTATTGGATATGCTTGCTAAAAGAGAAATTATTTTGGTTCAGGGAGGCGGAGTCGATCTCGAAGAGATCTCTCCGCAGTAATGCAGAGAAGTTTGAGTTCCAGGCTGAGGTTTCTCGGCTTATGGATATAATCATCAACTCTCTTTACAGCAACAAAGACATTTTCTTGAGGGAGCTTATCTCTAATGCTTCTGATGTAAGCGAATTATGTAGATTTTGTTTTTCATTTTTCCCTGGATTCTGGTGGCATTGATTTTAATGGAATACTTTTCCTTATTTTTCAGGCATTGGATAAAATCAGGTTTCTTTCCCTCACGGATAAGGAGATTCTAGGAGAAGGTGATAACACGAAGCTCGAGATCATGGTTAGTATGGCTTTGGTAACAATGAAGAATGTTGAATTTGAAACTCGTCCCATGAGAAAAATTGTTTTTGTCTGTTTTAAATAATTTAATTTGCTGAAAGATGCTTTTAGGAATTAAATTTGTTTCTTTAACTTTATGATAATATGCAGATTAAATTAGACAAGGAAAAGAAAATTCTCTCTATTCGTGACCGAGGTATAGGAATGACAAAGGAGGATCTGATCAAGAACTTAGGAACCATAGCAAAATCTGGAACATCAGGTATATTTCTTAAATGTGGAGTTTTCAGTTTTTTCCATCCCTTTTTTCTTCTGAAGTGAATGGAGAATGATTTTGGGCAATGTTTCCTTTTATACAGCATTTATGGAGAAAATGCAGACAGGGGGTGACCTTAATCTCATTGGGCAGTTCGGAGTGGGGTTTTACTCCGTATATCTGGTTGCCGACTATGTCGAAGTCATTAGCAAACATAATGATGACAAACAGTATGGCTTTCAGTCCATTCAATTTCTCTAGAAATTTGTTTCAATTGCTTGTCTGCCTTGTGGGAAGTCTATCATATCCAATGATAATAATTCCAATTTCACTTTTGGCTTTTAGGTATGTATGGGAGTCCAAGGCCGATGGGTCATTTGCAATTTCTGAGGATGTATGGAATGAACCACTGGGACGTGGAACTGAGATTAGATTGCATCTCAGAGAGGAAGCAGGGGAATATTTGGAGGAAGACAAATTAAAAGTGAGTAATCGTTTGCAATCTCATTTTATTTGTTATGTTTCAATGTGTGTGTGTGTTTACTAGATCCTTATGTCATGTGTATTGGGATACATGGCCATTCATTGGCCATGTATCACATTCCATCTCTTTTTAAAAAAATACGTTTGCTTCTTATATCTTCTATATGTTACTGCTGTTTCTACCCTTTTCAATGGACATAAATTTCTCTCCATGCTAGTGTAGGATTTGATTTATGGTTCGACTCTAGTATATCTTTGTTAGCACATTGCCACATATTGTGATATAATTTGTTCTTAAGCTCCTTCCTACTTGAAATTCTATTTGATTGCTGAGTCTTTTTTATTTCGTCGGTTGCCTTGATGACCAGTAACAACTACTTGACTCTCTTCTGTTCTTTGGAGCTGTGCCTGTCGGGCATTCCAAAGGCCACAGATAAGTGATATACACTGTGCCTATGAAATCTGTTTCACTATATCTAGGCATCATTCCTTATAAAAAAAAAAAATCTAGGCATCATTCTATCTACTGAAGGTGACTGGGTAGATTCCTATCTATATGAAATTAATGAATATGTCCCCACTGCTACATAAATAATCTCTTGGCCTTCTGAAAAGCATTTCCCTTATTAATAGTTAATTTGACTTCAATAATTCTGGCTTTTATACAATCAAATCCTTCATTTACATTCTTACAAGAGGTTCCAGTAAGTATTCTATCATTAGTGTATTAAGTGGTGCTGTAAAGCTGATGTGAAGCATTTGCCTAATTCTGGATCAAAATTGTGATTTTTCCCATTCATGTGTTTCTATTGCTCCTGTTTTATGCTTCTTACCCCATCTTCCTTTTTGCATATGAGGCATGGAGTGAGGCGCGTTAATGGCCTAAAGCGGGAGGCTTAAAACTTAGGGTGTGGGGCATAAGCCTCGCTGGCATGCATTTTTAAATGAAAACTAGAAATAAATTACCATTGGATAATTAAGGAAGGGAAATTTAGGAATAATTATTGAAAAAAAATATCGATCGATTTCATAGGGGGGAAGATAGAATGGGAAACAAATTGAATTTTTTTAGCTATGGCAACCTAAGATTGTTAGCACCAACATATGTACGTAAGGATATCACTTTTGACATGAGGCGTTAGAAAAGGTGTAGAAGGCATGGGGTATACACATTTTTTGAAGCCTCAGAGGATGAGCTGTATGCTTCACAATCGTTTACACTTTCGAGTAAATCTTAGGGCATTTTGGGGAAGTGATGCAGGATGGGCATGGGTTCTGCGATCGGATAGGGTTTTGGTGAAATCACTCCACTGGATTTGAAGGAATTACTCCTTTGGGAAGGTTTTTGGTGCAATCACTCCATCGGATTTGAAGTTTCTTTTGGGAAGAATCACTCTTTCGTTCTATGCATCTCACCTAGCAAAATTGGATATCACACCCAAAATAAACTCAATCTTTATTAATTATTTTCTAATTTTCGTTTTTACACATGCCCTACATTTACAAGCAATGAAAACTACTCATATTGGACTTCAAAAACATCCTTAAACTCTATCTTAATCCTATTACAACTCAAATAATCAATTTCTAAACAACTAGTACTCTAAAACAAATCTAGAAACAAACAAGTAATCCTGATGTAATTCAAACTCTCCTACTATTTTCTAGAACCTCTTAGACTTATCTAAAAAATAATAAAACGAGTTTTACTAAAAATTTAGTAAAAATAGTAAAAACGAGAATTTATTATAAATAGTAAAAACAGGAATTTACTCTAAATAGTAAAATGAGATTTACTACAACTAGTAAATCTGATTAAACCTCTTTCACAATTGAAAGAAGTCTCCTTATAGTACTTTTCTTCTTCCTTCTGTTGTAAGCCCACCTCTTTTGTTTAGGGGTTTGATTTGGTGTAATGCTAGTACATCATAGCTTTGTCAGGAAGCCTTGCCCTGAGGCAATCCTCGAGGCCAAATGCCCTTGTCGAAACATTGACATGGGTTGCTATTTTTTGGCGTTCAACTTTGGTATGCCGTCTCCATTTTTCTGGCTGATCTGGTATCTGTCCACTGTTGGGAACATGGTACATTGTTGAGCAGATGGACTTCTCCAATCAGGCTTTCGTGCCTTTTGAATTGGTATAAAGGAAGAGTGATTAAAAGGGGGAATGAGCGTTTGAAGTTTGATATGAATTCTGAATATTTTCTACACCAAACATTTAATTGTATACAAACTGTTGAATCATATCGCTTTTATCTATTAATGATGTGCTGTTCAATTTGAACTTCCTTGATTCTGTTTGAAAAATTCTACTTGCTCATATTATTGCCCTGATCATTTCCACGGAATGAGGAAAATCCCCATTTCTCAATACAACATGACATATGTTTTCATCAAGGTCACTAACAATGTCTTAAAACTTGGGGTCATTAACATAAATCTTATTTTGCCATTCATTTCTATAACTTGTTATATATTATGTTAAGGCGTGCATTTTTAGATATTTTCTTGCTACATCAATATACGTCATTTTCAGCTTTTCTCACCCTTTGAGAGCCTTCTACCTATTCCAGAGAGCCCATTTTCATTGTTGGCATCGTTGGCCTAAATTTGTACATGCCCAAACCATCTCAATTGTCTTTCCTTTTATTTTCTCTCCTATTGGGGCTACTCCAAGATTTCCTTGGATTGCTTATTTCTGATTTTGTTATTCCTAGTCTTTACACTCATCTATTTCAACATTTTCATCTCTGATAACCCAAATTCTATGAACATGTTTCTTGATCCATGCGTAGCTGGTCTACTTCCCCATAGTGGGTGAGCAAACAATTTTTCATCAAATCTTGAGTTCCACTGGCTATGTTCTATGTTTGTTGCCTGATTGACTTGATGCATGCCTGTTCATATTCCAAAGAGGAATATCATTAAAAAGCTTACATTCCTTTTGCATCGCAGGTATCTTATGCTCCTTGTGCTTTACTTTTTTGTCGAGGTTTTAAATATTATGTTATGGATGATCCTTTTGATCACAGGACTTGGTGAAAAAATATTCTGAATTCATCAATTTCCCCATATATATCTGGGCAAGCAAAGAGGCGGATGTGGAGGTTCCTGCAGATGAAGATGAATCCAGTGAAGAGGAAACATGTACGTACGTTTGTAAAATTTGAAGTTCACAGTAATATTCGCTATCCTAACCTTTTGCTGGTCACTTTGGCTTTATCCTCCTCTCATGCTATGATTGTTGCAAACAGCTGAAAGCAGCTCTTCAGAGGAGGAAGAAGTAGATGAGGAAGATGGTGAGAAAAAGCCAAAGCCAAAGACAGTGAAGGAGAAAACTTATGAGTGGGAAGTTTTGAATGATGTGAAGGCCATATGGCTACGCAGTCCAAAGGAGGTCACGGAGGAAGAGTACGCAAAATTCTATCACTCTCTTGCTAAGGTAAATTGCAAATTCCATGATTGCAGAAAGTCTTGAAGTGTACTCTGGGAAACATCTTTTGGGTTTTTAAATAGAGGTTTCTTCATCAGATATGTATTTTTATTTTCTTCAACAGGATGTTACTGATGAGAAGCCTTTAGCCTGGAGTCATTTTACTGCTGAAGGTGATGTAGAGTTCAAGGCTGTTCTTTTTGTACCTCCTAAGGCTCCTCAAGATCTGTATGAAAGTTACTATAACACCAAGAAGTCCAACTTGAAGTTATATGTTAGACGGGTCTTCATCTCCGATGAATTTGATGAGCTTCTGCCCAAGTACCTGAACTTTTTGAAGGTGATCTGAGCTTTTTCCTGATGTTCCTATATTGGGTTAACTTAAACAAAATATAGATATGAGCCTAGTCACAAAAATCTCCGATTTTTTGAATTCACGAATCAATCACCAATTAACTGGCAAAATCTCCGATTAATCAAAAAACTCGGCAATTAATCAACGATTTTGCCGAATTTTGCCAATTAATCGACTGAGACCCATTTTTCCCTTTTGATTTCAATTTTGCCAATTTTGGAATTATGAATGATATATCATGCTTAGGAGTTATGACTTGTTACTATGGAATTATTAGATGTGCTTTTCATCATATAAACGTGTTTTGTTAACAACAGCATTTCTAACTTGAAAAATGCCATGATATATATTTTTTATTTTTGCCGATTTCTGCCGATTTTTACCGAATTAATCTGAATTTTCCCGACTTGATACCTTGTCGATTTATTACCGAATCCTGACTTTGTGACTATGGATATGAGTCAAGTTTTGTTTGTGAAAACCCTAGAAGCTTATTGTCACATTTCTCTGTAATTTATGCAGGGTCTGGTTGATTCTGACACCTTACCACTTAACGTATCCCGAGAAATGCTTCAACAGCACAACAGTCTGAAGACAATCAAGAAGAAACTCATCCGCAAGGCTCTAGATATGATCCGCCGGATCGCTGATGAGGATCCTGATGAGTCCAATGACAAAGACAAGACAGGTATGTTTATGATGATACTGCTAAGGAACAACATCTTGCTGTTGCAGTGCATCAACCAACCCTTAATCAATGTGAGACTTGATACTAATTCAGACAGGTCACTGCCACATTTATATGAAGGTCATTGCGACTCAGATGAGTTGTTCATTGGTACACCTTGAAACCGATCGAACTCAGTGAAGTTGCAGCTGACTTGGCCTAGATTTTAAACCCAGCTAATATAGGTTTCTGTAATTTTGTTTCTTGTTTCTGGTAATTGGAGCTGATTTGGTTTTTTTGCTTTTTGATGTTAAACGTTAATATGGTGGGTAAGTAGATCTTGAGAAGGCCAGTGACAACGATGAGAAGAAGGGTCAATACACCAAGTTCTGGAATGAGTTTGGCAAGTCCATAAAACTTGGTATCATTGAGGACGCATCTAACAGAAATCGGTTGGCAAAGCTTCTCAGATTTGAGAGGTAAAAACTGGGTTGTAATATTTCTTATCGAGTATTTGGCCTTGGTTTCCTTTAATGGCATTCTTATTTTGTATTGTGATTATTCATATGGTCCCTGTATTTCTCTTTTCAGTACCAAGTCCGATGGTAAGCTAGTATCATTGGATCAGTACATCTCACGAATGAAATCAGGGCAGAAGGACATCTTTTACCTAACTGGAACCAGCAAGGAACAATTGGAGAAATCACCATTCCTTGAAAGGCTCACCAAGAAAAACTACGAGGTATGAATTGGAAACACATTTACTTTTCAGGCCTCTTTGTGCTTGGGAAAGCGTTCCTTCACAACAACCAACAGAAGTTCTTGTGCCACTAGGTCCACTACCCATGCAGATCTTTGTTTGACAGGAAATGGAATTCTCTAATTCTTCTGGATGTACAGTAACTGCCGTTAATGTTTTTTCCCCTCTTTGTTGCCAGGTTATTTTCTTCACAGATCCAGTGGATGAATACCTGATGCAATACCTGATGGATTATGAAGACAAGAAATTCCAGAATGTGTCCAAGGAGGGTCTAAAACTTGGGAAGGACTCGAAGGACAAGGACCTCAAGGATTCGTTCAAGGAGCTGACCAAGTGGTGGAAGGATGCTCTCGCCAGTGAGAATGTGGATTCTGTGAAGATAAGTAACCGTTTGGACAACAGCCCTTGTGTGGTGGTGACATCAAAGTACGGTTGGAGTGCAAACATGGAGAGGATCATGCAATCACAGACTCTGTCGGACGCTAATAAGCAGGCGTACATGCAAGGCAAGAGGGTGCTTGAGATCAACCCCAGGCATCCAATCATCAAGGAGCTCCAGGAGAGAATTGTTAAGGACCCTGAGGTACGTAACAGAATTCTTTTGAATATACTACTGAAGAACATATGCACATCTTTCTGGAAAATTTATGAGCGCTGTCATGCACACATGCTTCCACCTTTGTGCGCATGGGGAACAAAGGATGTGGCAAAATATATTTTTTCTGATCACATTCACAAATATCACTGCAAGACCTATTTTTTCTGCACCATTCATATATTTCTCACATATATGGTATGGGTAGGGGGAGAATTGATTCTTCCGATTCTCGTTTTCTATATACGTGTACACAGAGACATACATAAGCACATTCATGCATAAATCGTTTGTTTAGTTTTTCTTATGTTGTGGCTATTGTTCATATGACCCTGGACTTGCTTTACAGGAGGACAGCGTAAAGCAGACGGCACGGCTCATATACCAAACAGCACTTATGGAAAGTGGCTTCACGCTTAAAGAGCCCAAGGATTTTGCCTCAAGGATTTACGACTCAGTGAAGTTAAGCCTGAACATCAGCCCTGATGCAGCAGTGGAAGAGGAAGATGATGCAGATGAGGCTGAGGTCGAAACCAACTTGAAGGAAGCAGCAACCACGGACAAGGGAGGTGTTGAATATGATGCCGCGAAAGATGATGTTGACACAGAGCCATCTGCAGAAAAGGATGAATTGTAAATTGCCTGAAGGGTGGTGACCTCGTTGGGAGAATTTTTGGCAGTCCAGTTTTTTAGGAAAGAAACCCAAATTCTACATCCTGCCTTTCTGATCAGTTTGCAAGGAACAAAAGGAAAAAAGAACAAAAAAAGGGATGACTTGAATACTGTGAGCATGGTCACCAGAATTTTTGTCTGTTCGCATGTTGTTGATTAGAATTTACAGAGATAACTGTAGCATGTTTTTCCCTCAGCTAAGCAGAGCTTAGTTTTCTAATGTTCTACTATAGTGCTCTTATTCGCATAGAGAGCCTTTCTAGTATCAATGTTTTAGAGGGTAGTAAACTACTATTTGCGTTTATTTTTTTGTTTGTTTGTTTGTTGTTGTTGTTGTTGTTGTTGTTGTGTAAGAAGGTAATTCCTATGGTATTTATGGGCAAGGCTGAACGATCATCAGCTCGGTCAACTGTCTCGCGAAGAAGAACCCCGGGGGTGACTGCAATGAGCAGTATCACACTCACCAGCCTAAACGATGAGCAAACTCTGGTTTCCCGATATTTTCAGGAATTCTGGTGACCGAGTCTTATGTAACGGATCAATGATAGAAGCATTGCAGTACTACTGTAAAATGCGCAAAACTGCTAAACTCGTCAGCTAGAACCATGATCCACCAGGAAAAAAGAACGCGATAATTATGGATTTTGCTACTCTGGATGGTATTGGAGGCTTGAGTTCTTGAAATGGTGATATGAGGCTCAAAGAAGTTTTTCAAAGTTCTAAGCTTCCCAACCATACCATCCAAGCCATGCAATTGGTGAAATCTTAACAATCCAATTAGTTACTTGATTTTTGATAGGCCATTATTTTAGAGGAAGATCAACCGATTGGTCCTTGGTGTGATTTTAGGGCTATGTTCTAAAATGAAGGGTTGTGCCCTTGTTTCAAAATCGTTTACTACCTTAGTTTTTTTCCTTTGAATTCAGCGTTAAGTCCTAAACATTCAGATAATCAACTTAAAACACAAATACGAAATCTGGATCATTCAGTGATACAAAAGTGAATTCTATAACAGTGCATTTGGAATCAAGAGCAAGTCTCAAATTTCTCGAAAACCTTCGACAACCATTGTCGCAAGTGACTGATACCTTTCATTTTCTCAGGGAAGCCTCACCTTATTTATCCAAATATGCATACCATGCTCATTTCTCTTCAGCCTACTCTACCAAATGATGATATACTAATTTCTCTTATGTCGGAAATGTATTTTCGTACATATAATATATTCTTTTGGAACAGCCGGAAGGATTAAGACTGGTCAGACAGTTAGGGATCATTCGATCCATCCAGACGGTCTTTTAGTAGTGGAGTGGGTACCACCTCCCTGCATGCACTCAACATGTGCTGGTACGCCATGGGTGGACTATTCTTATGGCTACAGTCTACCCAACAGGTACCTCTGTATTTCCTCTTCGAAGAACGAACTTATAATGTAAGTGATGTGATGACTAAGCAGAGACTAATATTCTCGATGATGATGTTTGCTCACACCTCACATTTCTCACAATCTGCACATGTTCATAGTGATTCAAGTTGAGTTTTAAACAGAATTTTGCGTGTTCCATGGTGTTGACTAATGAGGTAGGCATGGGGCCTATACTAATTGTTCATGGACACGGTAATTCCCGAGTATGGACACTCGAGCTGCCGACATACTTTAGTTGCCTAGTGTTTCTGGTGGGTCCTGGATACACTTATTTTCACATTGATCAGCACTACAACAATGAAAACCACATAAGTAAAGCTGTTCATGATTAAACAAAGGGCCCTCCACCAAGAGGATGATGAAGGGCAAGGTTTAAAGAAGCAAATCAGATGCTCCATTGAATCAAGAAATATAATTTTTTTTTAAGGAGTGAGGGAGATGTGCAGTTTGCTTTTCAATTTATATGTTAAAAGTCCATCAATGGAATATGCCATGGCTTTGATTCCTTAGCTGCTAGGAAACCATTTCCCTCTACAAATTCTTTCTTGCTGCTTCTGCAAGTCATGGTTGTGGATTCAATACTGTAGCTTCAATGAACTCTCAAAAAAGAAGGCTAATATTAGTGTTCTTCAGTAAGAAATACAAGACCGTTTAAACTTTAACATATAATGATTTCTATGTAAAAATTTAACCGAATTGTGCGAGAAAAGGTTTAGTGATTCAGTTTCAGAGTGCAAGTTGACAAGCATTGAAACTGATATAAATCAACCAAGTCTAATTCAACTGGGTCCAGTCCTTGTGAGTAATCCGTATAGTCCGAACGTACAACGCATGGAGCCAAGTCGACCCAGACTGAGCCTTTACACAGTGATTTCAAACCACACAAAAACGGAAACTTAACAATTTTAGAGAAACACAGGAGGGATAGAGACCATGTTTGGGTTTTTTTTTTTTTCTTTTTAAATTATAATTGGAGCTCTGTAATTTTGTCATGTTGAAAATGAAGAACAGCACCGAAAATGGAGTGGAAATTCTTATCCTCGACGAAAAGGAGAATTATTTCTTTCTGATTCTGTGGTGCCACCTGACAAGTTGAGAGATAAGAGAGTCACTCACCACTCAAATCCACTAAAATCAAGATTCTCATCTACAGGCCATGGAGAGCAACTTGCATTATGAATTTCAGTTCCTTTCACTTTGTTTGCTCCTATCATAAACATCGATGTCATATTATTGAAACAGACCAAACAAACACAGCCAACATTCAGGTTATTTTCTCTTTAAAGAGTTGTCATTCATGAAAACTCCATATTTCACCCCATTTACTATCCAATTATCCGATAGTCGGTATCCTACCAATCGGGTTCAGTCGACTTCAACCTTTTGGATGGTTCTTGGCAACTTTCCCGAAAATGCGGTCGATTGGATGAGTAAGATGAAATAATCCGTCTTTGGGGGCCACGATGACAGTTCGATGTTTGCCGGATAACCAACCAATCTGACCGAAGTGGGGCGAATTGTGTTGTTTCCATAATGCAGTGTATTATGAAATCTCAATTTTTTTTTAAAAATGGGTAATTTAACAGTGGTCACATTCATCCAACCTTCAATGATATCAAGTTATTAGTTTGGTTTAGTACCCAAAGTTAAATTAGTTCTAATTATAGGTAGAGAGGTTTCTCTTCTCCCTTCCCCCTAAACTAAATCTCAAAACCATGATTTCAAAAGGCAAAAACATGGTCCTCACCTCTTGAGTAGTATGAGTCTCCCCTTCTGGTTGTCAGAAGCCATCTGTTTGATGAGGAGCATAACCACTCTTGAGTTTTGAGGTGGTTGTGTTTGTTTTACCTTGGAATATGATCATGATCACACACACACAAAAAAAAAACTTACTTCAGCATGATTTCCCACTCCTACCAAACACAAAAAAACCATAATTTAAAAAAAAAAAAAATCTGAAATGATAACAGGGCCCTTCTAATGAACTCCATGATCTATTATCTCCCACAATAGCTCGTAGCAGACAAAGACCCAAGCTTACAATTCCCGCAAAGTGGCCTTCCACACACACCCACCAAACCTTCACACTCAGATTCACATTAAAGCAGAAGACTTTTCCCTTTCTTAAATTCAAAAAAGAAAAACCAGCCCAATTCCAACGGCTCTTTTTTCTTCTTTGCTTTAGCCTCCATAATTACAGAACCTAAAAAGCAAAAAAAAATAATATTTCCAGACAAAAAAGCTACATTTATATTGATATATGTAACATTTAATATATGGGGGAATCTTCTTCTTCTTCTTCTTTTGGTTTTTTTTTTTTGTTTTTTGGTTGAAATGGGTGGTTTACAATCTGGATTTCGTCCACTTTCTTCATAAAACAAAATCAACTCGCCATCCCATTTGGGATGTTTGAGTGAGCTCAGTAGGCCATGTTGATGATGATGACGACGGCGACTTGTCCTCTCTCAGAGAAGCCAAGAAAGGTAAGAAGAGATGAAGGTGAGAAAGAGAGAGACTACAAGTAGAGGAAGGAGAGACTGAGAGTGGTAACTGTAGCAGCAATGATTGTAGACTGAAGAGCAGAAGAACAGAGGGTCCTTATTGAGTCTCCAGTAGCTAAGCTTGTTAACCAAGAGTCGGTCAACATCACCCCTTCTGGTCCTGTCGTTGAATCTCTTGAAGATTTCTGACTGTAGAAAAATAAATTTACAGAGAAAAGAGGGAAAAGCCATTAAGTTTAAGAAGAAACAGGGCTGAGAAAAAGAAAGAAAAGTAAGCATTTTCAACATTAATTAAGAGAAAACCATTTTCACCATCGCATGACCGTGTAAAAAGCATTTTCCCTTCACCTAAATCTGAAATCTGAGAACCCCATTTCGAGATTTAGGTGGAAAAACCAAAAAAATAAATAAAATTGAACAATTTAAGTTGAAAAACTGAAATAAAAAAGGAACCCATTTCTGTATTGCTGTTCATCTCTCACAATCACAAGTCCTTTCCTTACCTATTCGACGAAGGACAGAACGTAATCGTATAATCAGCTCCCATACACGTAAACGTACTCGTAGCGTCATCATACGCGTAGCTATACGATCTCGGACAAGCTGACTTAAACATCTCTGAGTAAACCGACGGCCTGCACGTAGTAGGCGTACTATACGCACCACTACAACAATATTCCGGGGTCCCAAACGCCTCACAAGCACTCTTACACGCCTTGCCGTCCCCGACTCTCAACTCTGCTGGGCACCGTTGGTTCAAATCGGCCGCGCACCCGGTCGCAGCGCAAGTACCCGCTCCGCCCGTCCCAGCAACCACCATAGGTAGATTGTACCCATCAACGAGGCTAACGTCGTAAAAGTCCTGACTGCCTGATCCAAGTGTGAACTCCGCAAGCGTTGCGGGAGGGACTGCGCCTGCACCGTTGCACTCAACCTGGCCCGAGCCACAGTCCCCGGTGGTGCAGGTTCCCTGACCTGACCCGTCGAAGTTGCAGCCTGTTCTGGCCCAGAATCTGCCTGACCAGCCCGTTGGGGCTTGAAAGGAACGAGAGCTGCCCTTTGAGAGCTCAAAACCTGTGCTTTCTAGTTTTGGGCTGCCCGAACTAGAGAGAATTCCAGGCCATATTGTGTAGTCGCAGTTGTTCACAAACGTAAATGTAGACCCTGAAACACCTGTTCATCGAAAAGCAAACACTTAGGATTTATTAGCACAAATACTCCATTACTGAAGAATGTGAGAAAAACCCAGAAAAATGAAGAACAAAACTAGGATTTACCTCTAAATATTACTAAGAAAACAAGGCTGAAGATATGGGAGAGAGAGAAAGAGAAAGAGCAAGAGTAGAACTGATCCATATGGAATTCCTTTTCTTTCTTCGTTTCCTTGTCTATGACTAACTTTTTATTTTTTGGATTCGAGAAAAGATAAAGAAAGTTTGGTGAATTTGGTAAGTTTTAGTAATTATAACTTCTTCGAGTGAAAGAAAAGCTGTTGGATGTTGCTGGCTGCTGCATTGGTCGGTTGGTAGAGAAGAAAGAGAATCAGAACAGTAGCCGAGACATGGCTTTTTCCCTTGATAGATGGCAGTTAGAGAGGAGGAATGGAGAAGAGCTTGGGGTTCACCACCCATAAAATTGTACAAAATTGAAAATTGAGAGAGAGAGAGAGAGAGAGAATAAGGGAGAGAATTCTATATGAGCTGCTCTGCAACTGCAATATGCATATCTTCTGTTTATATAAAAATGTCGAATCTTACACACTTTATAGTTATGAAAGCTTTTTTCTCCAACCCTTCTTTCCAAAGATTCATACCAATCATCTCCAATTTAGCTGTTTGGATACAATGATTAAATTGCCCTTCAATGGGTCTTAGTTTGTATAAGGATTTTGCTGGGTGAGTACGATTTAGAGCGATTTCTGTATATATTCTTTAAAAGGGGCGTTAGGGTTTTCGTGAAAAAGAAAAAACTTTTGTAACCCTAATTCTTTAAATATAGTAAAAGAGCTCTTCTCATCCGTGAATGTAGACACATTGCCGAACTATGTTAGTTTGTTGTGTCTATATTTTTGATCATTTAATTTTTTTTATTTTTGCTGATCCGTGAAAGGTCAATTTTCAATAGAATTCATTTTTCTTTTTTAAACATATAGCTAAATAGAGGTAGAGAAGTTGGGATGGACACAATAAGAGAAAACATTCGCTGGCCCCAATGTCCCCCTCTTTAACCACTAACCAGGGCTTAACGTGGGTTGAGTTAAGGGATTGGGGTACTTGTTAGACATTTTTGGTGGGGGGACTTCAAAGTTTGGGCCAGCGAATGTTCTCTTGACTCACTAAGAACTCTTTTCCAACAAAAATCAATCTCAATTAGGAGAAATTTTTTGAAGCGGCAATCATGCGCCAATGATTGCACGTGACATTTACGTGAGGTTTAGGGTTTGGTTTTTAAAAAACTTTTTAAAACGTAACCATAGGTATATGTGGCGTGTGATCATTGGAGCATGATCGTCGCTTCAAAGATTTTCTCCTCAGTTTGGTGCCATCTTGTAAAAGGTTTTGGTCTGCTTCGACTGAGCATCTTCCAGCAGATTTCGGCTTTGGAGTCTGCCTCAATGATTCTACCTACCATACGTGCTCGGAACGATTTGTTTTCGGGTAGCAAATTCCATGACATCAACGACTTCTCTTCTCCTTACAAAACGAACTCCTACCCATATTGCAAATCAATTTTCATCTAAATCATCGATTCATTCAAACTTAAGCAAATTGGCTAGAATCATCTGATCGGGTTGTTTTTTGGGACAGGAAATCTTCAAGAATAGGACCCCATTGATGGAATGGTTTGAATTTTGAAGCACTGCAGCTTCCCCAGTAAAGTTGGAAAATTTTGAGATGCGGAGGACTCTTATGGCCCTACGTAGTTCATTGTTTTTGGTCCACTGACTGCATGGATGTTTAGCCACCCATTGGTGGATAAACACACTAAAGATCAGTTTGATTGATGATTTATAGCCGTTCGATTTAAACCCAAAAAATATTTAATCCAACGTCTAGAATCAATCCTAAGAAGTACTAAAATCTATGGTTAGAGATAACCAATCAGGTTGATTTTTGGTATGTTCTAAACATCCAACTAGGTGTCACAAGAATCCTCTGCATCGACTGCAGCCAAAGTCCTCATCATCTAAAAATTTTCCCAGACCATTGACCGTATGGATGTTTTGCCCATCCTAATTAGACCTACAAACCAATAATTAGCTCGATTGGTGATTTCTACCTGTTGATTAGATCCTTTACTTGGGTTGGTTTTAAACCTTGGGATTCAACCATTATTTGGGCTACTCAGATAACGGCTAGAAATCATCTATTAGTGGAACTTTGCAGACCGACCACAATATGAGTCGTGTGGCACACTCTTAGAAGACGGTGATTGGATGAATGTTTGGACAATCCCCAGGTGGACCTACAAACCAAAAATCAGAATGATTAGTGAATTCAAACCTTCAGATCTTTGTACCCCAAATAATGGTCAATAATGCTCAAATTCCCATGGTTAAAATCAAACTGTGAAATGACTCCAATCCAACGCTTAGAAGTCACTAATCAGGCTGATTTTTGGTTTGTAGGTCAACTTGTGAAATTTTTTGAAGCGGTGGAAGTTTAGAAATGGTGAAGATGAGCCAATGGGATTCCACCAACCAAGCTCGGGTTAAGTAGTTGTTAACCATAGGTATATATACTTTTGAAAAAGGTTTTTTAAATAAAAAACAAAAAAAAAACATTTTCTCTCTTTTTAACAACCGATTAAAAGGAAAATTGCTTACCTTTTTGACCGATTCTTTCTTTGCTTCCACCTTTTGAACTCTTCTTCGGAACCGAGACAAACCATGGGATAGACCAAGGTTTAAAGGAGGTCATTTTAACGGTTAAACGGACTGGGGGCGTTACCGTTTAAACGGCCGTTAAAACGGATTGAAACGGTCAGGGGCAAAAATGGAATTAAACGGAATTTAACGGTTTTAACAGAAAAAGTGGCGCCGAAATTCAAATTTTGAAATTTGAAAATTAAAAAAAAAAACAGAATTAAACAATTTTAACAGCCGTTTTTTTGACAAAATTTTTCAAAATTAAACTGCTGTTTAAACGATTTTAACTGCCGTTAAAACAAAAAAACGGCCTTTTTTCAAAACTGATAAAACATGTTTAAACAATTTTAATGGAAACAGGCATGGGGCGTTACCGTTTAAACTTCCGTTTTTAAAACCATGGGATAGACAAACAGAGCAAGAGGATGCAGATTGTTGTCTTCCTAATTAATCCCAAGAGAGCAAGCACAACCTCTTCGGTTCTCCAGATTTCGGTTATTTTTTTCTACCTAACGGGATCAAGCACAAGCAGATCGATATGTTCCGTGTAAAAGGGAGCTAATTGAGTAAAACTTCTGTCACAGAGTTGTGACAGAAGCTTTTGTCAAACCGCACAATATGAGCCACGTGGCTCACTCTTAGTGGACGCTGACCATAAGGATGTTTGGCCAGTCCCTCGATGGACGTGCAAACTAAAATCAACCTGATTAGTGATTTACAACCTTTGGATCTTTGCACCCAATTAACTCTCAACAGAGTTGTGACAGAAGCTTTTGTCAAACCGCACAATATGTGCCACATGGCTCACTCTTAGTGGACACTGACCGTAAGGATGTTTGGCCAGTCCCTCGGTGGATGTGCAAACCAAAAATCAACCTGATTAGTGATTTACAACCTCTGGATCTTTTCACCCAAATAACTCTCAATAATGCTCAAATTCCTACCGTTAAAATCAAACCATGAAGATAACTTCAATTGAATCGCTTAGAAATCACTAATCAGGCTGATTTCTGGCCAAACATCCATATGATCAGCGTCCACTAAGAGTGTGCTACGTGGCGCGTATTGTGTGTTGTGACAGGCGTTTTAGTCTCTTTCCATTACTTTTGGTTTTTGAGTTCTCGGGATTGAAAATGACAAAAGGGTATTTTTGTCTTTTTATCTAAAACGTCGGTCAAAAGGGTAAGCAGTTTCCCGAGTAAAACTTGTGGCACAAGATGTTGTGATGGAACACGGTCACAGCACTCAATGCGAGCCACGTGGAACACGATCAGAGGGCTCTGACCGTATGGATGTTTGGCCAGTCCCTTGAGGGACCTACAAACCAAAACTCAGCCTGATTAGTGATTTAAAACCTTTGGATTTTGCACCCGAATAACGCTCAATAATGCTCAAATTCCTACCGTTCAAATTAACCCTTGAACGTAACTTCAATTGAATCGGTTAGAAATCACTAATCAAGCTGAGTTTTTGTGTACCGGTCCAGCTAGGGACTGGCCAAACATCCATACGGTTCTCGTCCTACAATAATATGCCATGTGGCTCGTATTGAGTGCTGTGACCGGCTTCCGTCACAACATCTTGTGACACAAGTTTTACTCCAGTTACCCTTTTAGTCGGTTGTGAAAGAGAGAGAAAATGATTTTTTTATTGCTTAACCCGAGTTTAGTTGGTCGAATCACATTGGCGATCTTCGCCGCTTATAAACTTCCACCGCTTCAAAAAAAATTTCGGTCAACTTAGGGATGGCCAAACCTCCATACGGTCAGTGTCCTCTAAAAATGTGCAACGTGGCTCATATTGTGGACGGTCAACGGGCGTAGTCTTACTCGTGGATTCTCTGCCAGTAATAATTTCACAAGAACATTGCGGGCAGTACTCGTGAAGTGTCTATCTTGATCATGGAACTTCATTAAGGAAGAAATATCTGCGATGCAGAAGGCTGTTTCAAAAGTTTGATACGTCCATCCCTCCAAATGCCACGTGGCAGTCTTTGAGGCCTACTGATCATGAATGTTTGGGACTCCTTCTCAGTGGACTTACACACCAAAACCAGAATGATTTGCTGATTTGTCGTTCGATTTGAACGCTTTTAACCCGTTCATAATAAAAATACTTACGTCCAACGGATAGAGATCACTATTCAGGTTGTTTTTTTAGGTCCATCAAGTATGTGGGTCCGGAAGATTGTGCCAGATGTCACTTTGAGGGAAGGACGTATCAGACTTTAGAAAGGGACGTCTGTACCCAAGATCAGCCTCCCATTACAAGGCACCACTGTGACACAGTTTGCTGATTAATGGTGGGAACTGGTATGGCGTGGTTTGACAGTAGACCCTCTTTAAAGCCGACTGACATGACTCGCACATCCAACGACGAGCCCAAGTTCTGTTCTGTGATGCACTCTTTAAGGCCCACTGACTTTATATGGATATTGGGTCCACCTACATGTGAAAAATAAATTTTATTTTGATTTCTAGCGGTTGGATTTGAATACAACCTTCGCTCACACCTGTGTGTGAGAAAAGCCGATCATACATCACATTATGAGCCACGTGGCATACTCTTAGAGGACTATGACCGTATGGATGTTTGTCCAGTCCCTGGGTGGATTTGTAAATCAAAAATTAGCTTGATTAGTGATTTTTAAGCGTTGGATTGGAGTCATTTGCATGGGTTGATTTTAACCATAGAATTTCGAGCATTATTGACCATTATTTGGTTTACTAGATCCAAAGGTATGACAATAATAATCAAGCTGATTATTTGTTTGCAGGTCCAGCGAGGGACTGGACAAACATCCATACCGTGGTCGTCATCTAAGAGTGTGCCACGAGGCTCAGATTGTAGCGTGTGATCGGCTTTGCTCACACACAGGTGTGAGCGAAGGTTTACTCAAAACATCGATCAAGCTGATTTTTTCGAATGCACGTCCACCAAGAGTTGGAGAAAAACATCCCCAAGACCAGCAAGCCCTGGGGTGCTCCACGTGGCATTTTCTGGTAGGGAGACTTCAAATTTTGAAGGACCAAAACTTGGCCAACCAGCGATGGTCAGCAAAGCTGTGACTGCCCACAATATGAACCACGCGACTCATTTTTAGAGGACGATGACTATGGATGTTTGGCAAATCCCTAGCTGGACCTACAAACCAAAAATAAACCTGATTAGTGATTTCCAACCTTTGGATCTTGTACCACAAATAATGCTCAAATTCCCACTGTTAAAATCAACCCATGAAAAAAAATCAACCCACCAAAATGACTCCAATCCAACGCATAGAAATTAAAAATCAGGTTGATTTTTAGTTTGTAGGTCCACTTACGGATTGCACAAACATCCATACGGCCATTATCCTCTAAAAATGTGTCACATGGCTTATATCGTTAGCGCCAGTCACTGACTGCCGCTTAGCCAAAGTGGTACTCCAAAGTTCTGAGGGGATAGCAAATATTGCGTAAAACTTCTGTCACAGCGTATGGATGTTTGGCCAGTCCCTCGGTGGACCTCTAAACCAAAAATCAGCATAATTAGTGATTTACAACGGCGGCTAATAGTGATGAGTTGGCATTTACTTTTGCAAAAGCAAAACCATGGCTTAAAAACGGCTGTTTAAACGGTAACGCCCCAAAGCCCATTTCCGTTTAAACCCGTTTTATCGGTTTTGAAAAAAACGGCCGTTATTTTGTTTTAACGGCTGTTAAAATCGTTTAAACGGCCTTTAAAATCGTTTAAACAGCCGTTTAATTTCCATTTAAATCTGTTAAATTCTCTTTTTTTTTTAATTTTCAAATTTCAAAATTTGAATTTCAGCGCCACTTTGTCCGTTAAAACCGTTTAATTCCATTTTTTTCCATTTTTTTCCATTTTTGCCCCTGACAGTTTCAATCCGTTTAAACGGTTTAAACATTAACGCCCCCAGTCCGTTTAACCGTTAAAACGGCCTCCTTTAAACCTTGAGCAAAACCAATGTTGGATTCTTGAGATCCACAGTGGAGAAGAAACGTGAAAAGAAAGTGTGGTTTGTTGACTTTGGGGGAGAGGAGAGAGAAAATACAAATATCAAAATAAATAGAAAAAAATTCTACCAATGAAACCTTATATTTTTAAGGTAGCTCTCCGGTTGTGATTTTTACTGAGGATGGTCTCATTGTTGAGCAGATTGTCCTCATAAAATTTCAAATCATTCCGATCCTCACAGCCCGAGTTACAACCTGAAGAATTATGGACCGTCTATTTTTACTGTTAACTTGAAAACCACATTTGATGGGGTTAATAATTTCAGAATGTGCTTATTTTTTATAGGGGTGATCTATATTGTCAAGAGATCATCCTCACCAAAAATCAGCCATTGATTCATCTTGTATGTGGGTACACCCAAATTGTTTGAAAAATCTGGACCATCCAAATTACCGTTACTTTAGGTTGATATCATAATTGATTGATTTTTGGTGATGATGATCAACATGATGAGAAAAACGCAATGAGCGGGTTGGATTATCCACAAACCTTGCCAACTTAGCAAGCTAGCTAAGTCTTCGGATTCTCTTTTTAGCTAGGCCAAGATTTTATGATGTTGGGACATTATATTTACAGCTAGGATTACATTTATAGAAATTTCATTTATGCTTGTTCAGAGCTCATTCAAGTTTAGGGTTTCACCCAGACCTACCCATTTTCTATTTACCTCTTAAAAAAAAACTCTTTTCAGGGTTTCATATGGACCTTTTCTTAATGATTAGCAATAAAATTGCTCACACGACTCACACCAGGGTCAGCCTGGCGCAACATCATTGCCGCCTACACTTAGGTGTGCCTGGCACAATATGATTGGGCGCATGCATGATCGCCGCTCCTAAATTTCCGCTGCTTCCAAAATTTTCTCCAAACTAAAATTATTTAAATCATGCAATTAAGTTAATTTGTGACATTTGTGACATGAAACTTTCTAAATTGAAATCATTAGTTCTATTTTGAGAATATCTCAACCCATAAGTTGACTCATCAAAGCCATGTTTCAGCTGCGTTTGTAAAAACATGAGAGCGCTTTTGGCTCTGACATTTGTGTTCAATAATTTATTTAGCATATTTCGAAATTCAAATTTAATTAAAATTTTCACAATACCTAAAATATCTATATACCTTTTTATAGGCTTCAATAAAAACCGGCCGAGATCTTATCCCCCAACTGCATAGTGTATCTCAACTACTCCTACTAAATTCTGGCAAACGTTTTGTCGAAGAGCATCGTGGGCACGGGTCACCTACTTAGTCTATTATAAACTAAGGATAAATTGCAAATGACCACTAAATATGTTATAAAATTTAAAAAAAAAAAAAAAAACTTTAATATTTTATTAATTGATTAAATGACAAAATCGTCCGGTCATACCTAAACCTAATATCAAGCTCGATCTGCACTAAAGCTATAAACGTGAGTTACAACAGGCAATTATTGCCTCAAATGCAAGGCTTTGGATTCTCTTCTTGTTACCGATAGTAAAGAATAAAACGATGGCCTCAGACGGGTCTGCAATATTCCATATTCCTCTTTATAGCACTTTAATACCACGAAGTTGTAGGAGTGGGCATTTAACACCTTTTATTACTTTCTTTTCTCTAATATGCGTGGACGGTTGATTCTGTCCTTCCACTCGTTCCTGCACTGAGAAAAGAAAAATGAGACCTTTTATGTCTTCCGGTCAATAACTATGTATTAATAAATATATCATATCAGCGACACTATCATTGAAAGTCAGGATGGCCGAGTGGTCTAAGGCGCCAGACTCAAGTTCTGGTCTTCGAGAGAGGGCGTGGGTTCAAATCCCACTTCTGACAATAAATAAATAGCTATTTTGTCCTTCCCTAAGAAATAAACGTGGAACGTTAGCTGCCCGGTTACCCTTATGCTGAAAATATGTTCTTTCAAAAGCTTTTTACTACTTTTTAAAAATTTTTTATACCGTTATTTTGTTGTTTTGAGATTATAGACTTGTCGATCAATTTTTTATATAGTTAGCAATTTTGAAATGAACTTATTTTTGGTGATGATCATCGTGGAAAGGACAACTCAATGAATGGTTGGATTATCCAATATAATCTCCATGTGGGTCCCACCACTGGGTGTAGGAACTGGATGTAAGAAATGGGTGTAGCTCTAGACGGACTCTTACTAAAGGGTCCGGATCCGTCATCCGTGCAGTCACATTCTTGATCGTAGGGATGCTCGGTAAAACCAGTGTTTGAAAACTCGAAAACTCAACTCGAAAGTTTACCGAATTGAGTTAACTTGAAGACTCGAAACAACTCAAGTTGAGAATCAGCTGACTTGGTGAGTTTTCGAAAAATTTATCGAGTCTAACTCATAATTCGATTAGAAAACGACACACTGTCCTTGTTGATATTCTAAATGTGGCTCACTGAATGGTAAGTACCGACCGCATACATGTGCTGCCACATGGAATGATCTTTATAGACAAGAATCAAGCTATAGAATAATTGACCTTTCGAATCCTCTCATGGTCATGGGTAACTTTGTGAGGGGGGGGGGGTGTCAACCTTTAAATGATTCCAGTGAGGGGTCCACCTGGGGGACAATCAATCACCGATTGTGAATAAAAGTTTTCCCCACTGTTTTCTTGCTTTTTAATTTTCTAATCCCCATAAAAAAAAAAAAAAAAAAAAATTTCCAATTTCAAAGATACCCTACTGACATAATTAAAGCGATTGGACCGAAAATCTGTCATGAGGACGAAAACAACAACAAATCATCTCCATTTCTTTCATTTTGCTTATTATATAAACAGGTTAATTTGTATCCACTTGCAAAGGAAAAAAGAAAAAGAGAAGTGATCAACAAGCATGATTCATTAAGATATATCTCACATTAGAATAATAATCGATGTGTCATGGATGCATGCAATTGATCGTGAGAAGAAAACGACTTTTTCGAGGCAAAATTATCCTCCAATAAAAATCAAGAACTAGTTTTCAGTACAGGATTTTTCAAATAATCAAATTCATTAATGTTCGGCCCAGGAATACAATGCAAGGTTTCCTGCATAGAACATTTGGAACTTTAAACGACGGTGACTGTCGCAAATAAATACATTTGTTTAGTGGCGGCCGGCGACCGCTGCTAAAAGTGACTATTAGCGGCAATTTTTTCCAAGCCGCAGCTAATATTTGCTTTTAGCGGCGGTCACCTTTGGTTGCCCTTAATGCACCTTTTACCGATGATCATTGACTTTCCCACGACTTTATTTGTCGATTGGGAGGTACTTTTAGCGACGACCATTTTGTGGGTGGCCGTTATTAAAATTTTTAGCGACGGAGGTATTAGCGGCGGTTGCTGGCCGATGCGAATACCCTAGTTTCCTGTAGTGCTCGTATGTGATGAGTTTTTATTTCATGAATAGAGTAATAATTTATAGAATTATTGTTTTTCAAACTAGGTTGCATTTATAAGCCTCTCACTAGCACACCTTTTTAATTGAATGCTAAAATAAAAACTAAATAAGTAACAAAATAAATTCATTATAGAGCGACAAGACGTGGTTTTGGCCTCTCTTTTTTCTGTAGCATGTAAGACATTGGTGCATAACACAAGAGGAAAGGTGAGAGGGGATCCCCTTAGCGTAATCCCTGAGAAGGTTTGAAATACACATAAGGTGAGCCATTCAACTTGATAGAGAAAGAAGGTGAAGATATACAACGCTGTATCAGAGAAATCCAAGCATCATTGAATCCCATCGCTTTTAGAGTTGAGAGGAGAAATGGCCATTCAATTTTGTCATAAGCTTTTGAGATATCCAATTTAATAGCCATCAGGCTATGCTTTCCCGTTTTCTTTTTCCGTGGTTTTGGCTTCAAGTTAGAGAAAAGAGGAGAAGCTTGTAGAGCTTTTCTGAAAGAGAGTGTTTCATTTCTAGATAAATCTTGTCATCTAATACAACTTTTATATAAGAAAGATAAAAGAAATCCTACTTAATCTTAAGCATTGATTGACATAAACTTATTTAATTTTAACCATTAAAACTAATTTTAAACCCCCCAAAAAATTAAAATAGAAAGTAATTAGTAATAGAAAGCTAAGGTTTAAAAAACGGCGTTATAACGAAAGTAACGGCCGTTATAATGGATTTGGACATACCCCGTTAAGTTATGGACTGTTAAAACGCCCAAAAAAATAATGGCCGTTATAACGAAAATAACGGTATTCCGTTATTTTTCATTTTTGAAATTTTGAAATTCAAATTTTAAAATTCAAAGTTTGAATTTCAGTGCCATTTTTTTTGTTTTTCCCGTTATTTTTCGTTATTTCTATTATTTTTCATTTTTTTCCCATTTTTTTCATTTTTGCTCCTGAGGTTTTTTTTCGTTATAACAGAAAAACGGTAATGCCCCCAGTCCGTTATACCGTTATAACGGTCCCCTTGAAAATGAATCTGGCTAGATTTTTTGGTTTTATGGTTTGGATATCAAAATCCCTCGCTTGAAAATGACCTGCCCTCGAGTTAAGATGGTCCTCATCAAGTTCCAGTTAGCTTATGCGAGTCCAAAAGGCCGAGGTTGAAGAGAATAATAGATTTTGGGCATTTCTTTTATTCGGAAGGGGAATTTTCGGATTTTGTGAGACCACTCCTAGAGTAAAACTTTGCTGACCGCCCACAATATGAGCCACATGGCACACCTTTAGAGGATGTTGACCATATGGATGTTTGGCCAATACCTATATGAGCCTACAAACCAAAAATTAGCTTGATTGGTGATTTCAAATCTTTGGATCGTTGTACTCAAATAATACTCAAATTTCAACGGTTAAAATCAACCCATGAAAATGACTCCAATCCAATGCTTAGAAATCATTGATCAGGCTGATTTTGTATTTGTAGGCCCATCTATCGATTGGTCAAACATCCATAGGGTTAGTGTCTTCTCAAAGTGTGCCACGTGGCTCATATGTAAGCCGTCATTGGAAGCGGTTAGCAAAGTGCTTTCACAATGTGTGGGGTGCAAATAAAATTTCCAAGGAGGCAATCCTAGGGTTAGGGCTTTATTATAAAACCCATTGTAGAGAAGAAGAGGGAGATTTTTTTGTTTTTGTTGAATAGAAAAGAAGAAGTTAAAGGCTTTGTTAAGAAGGAAAAAGCCTGGAGGCTCCTCCCATGGTGGTTTGAGAGTAGGATAGAAGCTTGGCTTTCCACCTCCTTCCCTATAAGATTTGGGATAGAAAGCTACTCTCCCAACCCTCCATTGTTGGCTTTAGATGATTGTTCTTTTTCTTTCTCTTCTAATCGGTGATCGTGCGCTCGGGCGTGGATTTCAAGAATCCAAGGGTGATTGTCAGTGCTGAGCTGGAATCAGTTTTTTCATTTCTTTGGGGCGCTGCCAACCACGGTTGGATTTGTGAAATACACGGCCGAGCACGCAAAAAACACCGAGAGGGTAAAAACAGAGCCTGAGCCTAAATAAAATCCATAATAGTCACTCAAGTGCTTTTTTGCCAAAACACTCACCAGTGTATGTGGGCGGTGAGGCCGAGGTGGTCAGTCCGTACAAGTCCACGTGCCATCATCTGCTGCCCTCTCTTCTCCTTCTATGACAGGGCCCAATCATCCAAGTTTTACTCTGGTTGAAGTAATTCAACCACATAGAGTCAAATCCCTTAACTGATAAAAATTGATGGTCAATTGTGGGATCTCTCATGTTGACGTTTGACCATTGTGAATTGTACATATGTTGAAGTGACTCCATACCTACCCACCAGTTTCAAGAATAATATCGGATCAACTTCTACTTTAGTGTGAGAAGAATTTATACTTCTTGGAAAAAAAGATTAAATCTTATTATCTCTTCACTTCACTTGGCTCATCTCATGGAGCTCGATGATGAAAAAGATTGACGTATTCATTCACGAATACAATGATGTGATCGCCTCTCGAATTTTGAAACATGCAAGACTTTCCATAAGTTGTTGAACTTGTCGTTGTAGTTTTCTCAACTTCAACATCCATGTACATCCCTGATATCACAATGACGTAGATGATCGAGGGGCCCTTGCACATCTCTTGAAATTTCAACGTCCACAACCACCATTCATTATCACTTTATCGATGTCGTAAAACTTCAAATTAAGGATGATCATATAGCTTTGATTCCAAATAACGCAAACTTGAAACTATCGATCATGATTTTGACCGCACAAATCGAAACAACCGTGTACATTTTGTCTGGGGTCGCACAACCACTATGTAAGAATGAGAAAAGAAAACCGTGGATTGAAGTTATTTTCATGTGTTGATTTTAACCGTAGGAATTTGAGCATTATTGAGCGCTATTTGGGTGCAAAGATCCAAAGGTTTTAAATCATTAATCAGGCTGATTTTTTTATTTGTAGCTCAACCTAGTGATGGGCCAAGCACCCATACGGTCAATGACCTCTGATCGTGTGCCACGTGTCTCGTATTGAGTACTGTGACCGTGTTCCGTCACAACATCTTGTGACACAAGTTTTACTCCTCTTGTCAAAACATGTAGGAGAAAAGTGAAGCAGATCACGAGACTGGTTAGACTCGGAATTCTATCCAATCAATCATGCAAAACGGGACGATATCAGCGTTACTTCATCTGACGTACGGCCCACAGACCCCATGAATGAATGTCCCACCATAAATCAGCCTGATTGCTCATCTCTAGCAATTTGGATTCCAACTTTTTCATCAGGTGATTTCTAGCCATTGGATTTGAACATTGTTTTTCATCAGATTCAATGGCTAAAGAACACCAATCAGGCTGATTTTTGGTGTATAGGTCCATCATGCGGTATGCCAACATTCATGGGTCAGTGGGCCCAAAAGACTGTCAGATGGTGCATTTTTATGCACTCCACAGCTCCACATAGAAAAGGGCTAATATATACGTGGCAAATTGAGGGACTTCCACATCAAAATTTTGATGAAGAAGTATGTATCATAGATTTTTCCCAAAATTTTCTTGGGAGCAAAAGTTTCTCCGACCTAGCTAGACTATTAGAATACTGTTGTTGGAGCCGTTGTTACGGCCATCATTTGTTTTGCGTACCCACAATATCCAACCATCAACTTATGATACGAGGCTGATCAAACTACTATACATCGATTAACACAAGATTGCGATACAGTGGATATTATCCTGAGAACTATGGTAACGCCTATCAAAGATACCCCTTCCAAATTTGTGGGAGGTAGTGGGTTCAGCTTCAATCTCACACAAGGCAGGTTTCCTCCATTGAGCGGTTGGCCTTGGAGTCAAATTCTCCTTTCCCCGGCTCAACCCGGTTCAGGTCTAATTAACCTGAATACATCTCCGGTTTTAACCGGGTTGCCTATCAAAATTAAAAATAGAATAAAAATGGAAACAACATATCAAGAGGCGACTAAGACTACCCTTTCCTATACCTCCGTCATTGATGCTTCTTTCAACATCTTTGTTGCAAAGTTTCAAACAGACAAGATTTTTTCTTTGCTTTTTCTAGCAAGCATATCATTCCCTTTTTTTCTTTTTCTCTGTCTTCAATCTTCTTTTCTTCTTTTTTATCAAAGTTTTGCGTCATTTTCCCACTATTTGATTTTGATAGTAATTCCATCTTTGAAAAAGGGTTTGCTCCTCCCTTTATTTTCTTCCACTTTTTTTATCACTTTGTTGCCAAAAAAAGCATATAAAATATAAGATCACACTTTGATTCTAAGGGAAACCCCATTAAAAGCTTTGTAAAACCTCACGAGCTAAATAAAAACCAGTCGAGGAAGAGGTCAAAGAAGGGGAATATGTGACGTGGAAGGTAATATGGGGAAGGCAAAGCGAAGGAGGAGACGTTAAAGGAAGGAAGAGAAGGATTGCATTGCTTTAAGTTATACCTTATCTAGAGATTCGTAGTGTTTACTTCAGCTTTTGATCCACAGATCACTTTGTTGGAAAGACGTACCCTTTTATCTTCTTTGTTAAGTCTTTTGTTTATGAGCGACGTCTGAGCCTATCTACAAGCTTTCTTCATATGTTTTTTATTTGAGAAAGCTAAGACAATTACGTACGTACGTAGACTGTTCGAGCACCATTTATGATTTAATCTAATAGCCTGGTTATTGCAACTGTGATTAGAATTTACGATCACAAAGTTTGACAGTTCATATTGTGTGAGAATACGATGACTGAGGAAGAAGAGTCTGGTGTGACACCCCCGAGTTCCCCTCCTCTTCAATTAATATAAATGTCTAGGTTATCATTTGTTGTACAAAAATCCCGGATTTGGTTCCCGCCTAGTTAACAATTTCGCACGAACAATTCGTTTGTAATTTAAAAAAACGGGTTAAGAAAATTCTACAAAAGATAATTTTAAAAATAAATTAGAACAAAGAACGTAAAATATTGACAACATTTTGTGTTATAAAATGATTTTTCATGTTCAAAACTGAATAATTCGGAAATTGTTAGTGGAAGGTGTGTTCCCATGCACGTGCTATGTTGGCCCGACGACCCGTTGGTATACATAGTTGTTTCACATTTCCCCAATACGTTGATTTTGGATAAATGGTTGTTCAACAGAAATAATTCGGAAAATTTAGTAAATTATTTGAGAAATAATTCGGAAAATTTAGAAAATTCAGTTCATTTTTTTAATAAATCATACGGTTTGAGAATTATTCGCCAATAATTTGAGAATTTTTTTCTAACGAGGGGTCCATTGGAACATTGATTTCATGAATCAGAAACAATGGACAAAGGAAAAGCTTTCCAATGAACTACTTATGTTGGAAATGGACACAATTTCATAAGATGCACGTGGCTCAGCAAGTCGTTAAGCTGAATCTCAAATGGGGGAAGACCTCTTTGATGGGGCATAATCTAGAAATCAGACCAACCAGAGAATCTCGATTGTTCTAAATTAAACGGTTGAATGAAACAAGGTTATTGCTCCAGGAAAAAAACTCCACGGGTCAAGCACTTAAGAGTCTAATTGATCCGTTTTTGGGGCCCAAAAGTAGGGTCCACATGGTTAACAAACACAGGCTATAACAACAAAACCTCGACTGACCTTGGCTTGTCTCTTTTTGTTGTTTCCAAATAGGCCATGTTCGGTTTGGGCCATTATTTTTGTCTTGGGCCAAAGCTTGCTACTAGTTCAAAATGGATGGGCTATCACGCCTACTGGCCCAGCCCACCCACATGTTCACCATGGGCTGGGCTGGAAGCAGAAACATCATCTCCAACTGTTTTGTTGAGAGAGTACTAGAGAAGGCCGTCAATGTTGGGCTTTATTTCACAACAGTTTGGACCAACCATGAGCGTATTTAGGCCCAATCAAATGTGGGCTGGGAATTTAGGTGATCTCATATATTGAACGAATTAAAATTGCGTGGGTCCCAGACCACTCCAAGTTCTTGTATGTATCTATTCCTATTAGGCCCAATCAAATGTGTTGAGAGTAGCTGATTGGTCCTGTGATCTTTTCAATCAGTTTTTAGCCACCTCTTGCGTAGGCCCTGATACATACAACCACATCAAGTTGTGCATTTCTAACCATCCGATTGACAAATTACACTCTCGTAGATTGCGATCTCACTGTCCAAATAGAGGCTTTTTATTGAGAAATTTTTTATGGCTGGTACTTGCTTTGGTGTTTACTTGAATGGAAATACCTTTTCAAGTACTCTCAAATGTCACCTCCTACACACTTGGCTTAGTTAAATTTAAATTTAAATCCTTTATGTATTTTTTGCGTACATGACAACCTTCGGGAGTACTTAAATCGACTTTGGACCATCCATAAAAAATAAAAAATAAAAATTCATTTTATTAGATCGGTAGGTCGGACCTTCCAATCGTTGTAATAGTTGTGCTACGACCCACCTGGATTCAACGTTCAATGGGCCAGCGCCCTCGTAGCAATTACAAATCCAAGAGAAAACCCGTAATGTATCTCCTTTTTGAAGAAAATATTATATACTTTTCCTTTGAATTTAAATCAAATTTTCATAGTAGTCAAGGTAAACATATGCTTAGCTTTCTTACAGAATTTTTTAAGGCGAAATAACCATTATTACAAAAAAAAAAGTCTTATAATAAACTTATCCGGTAGCACACGGGTTTAGACTATAATCCATAATTATGGGCCATTAGGTTTGAAAATTGGAAAAAAAAAAGGTCGCTTTTCTTTGGGGTTCATTTATTTACATAAAAAGTGATCAACCTACGGAAAATTATTAGCGCCGTAATGCAATAGGAGACGCAATTTAGTCATGTGGAGAATCTTCAGTGTTTTTTTACGATCAGGTTAGGTGTATGTTCTTCCACAATTATAGCGTCGATCACGCATTTCAGCCATTTTTACAAGAAAAGAAAAAGAAAAAAAAAAGATGAGGACATTAAAAGATTGGTTGAATTGAGCCCCAAGAACCATAAATCGTGTGTGGCCCTCTTATGGATTAGGTCATGACATGGCACCACATAAGATTGGTCGGTTGGTCCAATTCATCGCATGTTATCCAACATGTGCTTTTCAGTACCACCCCATGTGGCTTAGGTATGGTCCTGCCTTGCCATTACAGGCATCTTTACGTCCGACGTGAATATGTTGACGGCGAAACGCACAAATGTACACGTAATCATTATCATATTTGATCCAAACATATCGATACTTAGGCAATTGCTCATGCGCTCATTCGACGGTATTCGCCTGCAACGAATCTACACGCATTTGATGTATACACGTTGATGTGTACGTGCACGATCGAATCGATCTACTCTCTATAACATGTCCAAATCCAATATTCTTTCCCCTCAAAGCACAACCAGACGGAATTCACTTATTAATTACGCCTTCTTTTACAATTTTTAATCTTAATTAATTACCGTACGTCTTATTGGCCGGTACGATATATTTGAATCAATTGAAAGAAATTAAGAAGAAGAAAGAACACCAACTTATATTTAAAATAAGAAAACTTGCAATACATGTACGTGAGTAAAACTTCTGTCACAATGGGATTGCAAATCACACAAAACACAGCCAATGAGTTCTCGGCACGTACACCTAAAAAGCAAAAAGCACATGGGTACGTTGGAAAAGCACTTGTGTACCTGCCGAGAACTCATTGGCTGTGTTTTGTGTGTGATTTACAATTTCGTGCAAAAGCACATGCACATATTTATCCACTGGCAGATATCAAATCGAAATGGACGCGGAATCTTAATCACATAATGAAGTATGAGGATCAAATCATACCGACTGGGTGGTGGGACGGTGGGATTATTCGCCGAGTTGGATTACGACATTTTAATTTGCAGTGGATCAAAAGTGACTGTGACATGTTCAATTCTAAGAATGGAAGGGGATCCCCCTTCCTCTATCCTTAGAATTTAGGCACTAGGTAGGTCAGGCGGGTTGCAATGTGACCAACCCAGGCGCACAACCGATCCGACCAAAGAATCAACTTGAGCCCAACCCAACTCGGTTATATACCCCAATAACTTGGGTTGGTACGAGTTTGGCGGGATTAAGGTCTCCCATTCGGGTTGGGTTAGTCCTTTCCGGTTAAAAAACCGGGTCCAACCCAAGTTGACTCTTGTTGGCAGAGTATAATGTGCTTTCAAGTTGTGTTATTACAGAACTTGCAAATGGGTTTGAACTTTGAAGTTGTCAAAGGTTCTCTGTCTGATATATATAGGTCAGGATCGGGGGAAAACAATTTCATACAATATTTTTGACAATAAAAATTGGCACAGGCCAACGTATAAATAAGAAATCTTGGAATGGGGTGATTTTCGGCGAGGATGGTCTCTATAGTGAGGAGATCATCTTCACAAAAATTCAAATCAATTCGATATCCGTAGATTGGTTTACAAGTTGAGGAGATCATCTCTCACTTTGTTGTTAAAAATGTTGTATGAAATTGTTGTCCCCCGATCTTTACCCTATATATAGATATATATCCTTTTACAGTTTGGGCACCCACCCCACCCCACCACACTGTCATCTCTCTCTCTCTCTCTCTCCCTTGGCTAGCCCAGTCGAGGCTACCATGTGTACCGTGGCTGCGCTGGCCGCGGCCAGCCCAACTGTCGTGGTACACATGGAGCTTGGCTGGGCTGGGTGGGGGTGGGTGAGAGAGTGGGATAGAGAAAAAGTGAGAGAAAGAAAATGAAAGGGATCAAAAGGAGAGAGTGAAAGTGAAGTAGCGCGCGCGCGCGTGAGAGAGAGAGAGAGATGACGAAAGAGGAGGGGTGGACACCCAACTTAAAGATGTGGGTACTAGTAGAGGCACCCTTATTAGAATGATGACTTGGAGGTTCCATCTGGAATTTTATTTTAAATAAAAATAAAAATTTCATTGCCTCAATTTAGGAGTTCTTAAGCTCTAAGGAGCCATTTGGTAAAAGTGGCATTTGGTATCACTAAAAAGTTCAGTACCTTATTTAGAGAATCATTTAAAGTGTAGTCTTTTCTTTTAAGTCATTGTGGGTGCCATATTTTCCAGCAAGTAAAATAATGACACGTGTCACTGGCATGACACGTGCGGATCATGAAAGGTCGACACATGATGATATCCATCACGTGTGAGTGAATGCGCCGAAGATATCATCAGAGGCCATAAACCGCTCTATCGTTCTCACACAACTTCCATTAATAGGAAGCGTCACATGTCAGGTTAGAATGATCAGAAGAGAACATCTTGAGGCAGAATACTGACATAACGCATTAATACTTCGACCTTTAATATGTCGAGAAGCATTCAATCTTGTCCGATATATTAATCATTGATCTTCTTGACTGGATTAATATTCAACTCTCCCCGACAAGGTCTAGCGGCCTACATAGTTTGGTTATCGTCCTTAACGGGAGTGATTTTTAACACATGCCAACAAGGGCAGATGACTTTCTTGACGGGATCGATTTCATCTCATCCCTCCCGACAAGGTCAGATGACTTATTGGATGAATTCATCCCGATACGGTCAAATGACTTACTTGACGGGATCGATTTCATCTCATCCCGACAAGGTCAAATGACTCATTGGATGAATACATCCCGATACGATCAAATGACTTACTTGACGGGATCGATTTCATCTCATCCAGACAAGGTCAGATGACTTATTGGATGTACACATCCCGACAAGGTCAAATGACTTACTTGACGGGATTGATTTTCATCTCATCCTAACAAGGTCAGATGACTTATTGGATGTACACATTCCAACAAGGTCAAATGACTTACTTGACAGGATCAATTTTTATCTCATCCTGACAAGGTCAAATGACTTATTGGGTGAATACATCCCGATAAGGTCAAATGACTTATGTGACAGGATCGATTTTCATTTCATCTCGACAAGGTCAGATGACTTATTGGATGAATACATCTTGACAATGTTAAATGACCTACTTGACGGGATCGATTGTCATCTCATCTCGACAAGTATACAGGATCCTACGAGCGAGATAAATATTCTAAACGCAGTTAGTTTCTTAACCAATGAATATTGGCCACATGACAGTTAATTGAACTATTACAGTTTCGATATCCCCTTATTTGAATGTCTGGCATGAAGGATGTCACATCAATGCCACTTCAGTCATTTCATGTGTAACCGAATAAGGGAAGTTAAAATCTAACAAGAAGATTCTGTTTCATAACAGAATCTATATAGATCATAACTGATTGATAATGACTGGACAGGTGGAATGTGAGTCACGCAAGTTCTAGGGGTATAAATACAATACCCTCAAGACTGAGAAAAAGATCTTGCTCTCCAGATCTAGATAGCCTAAACTCCGAAATATTTTACTATTTTCTTGAACCCTGTTACAAATCCTAAACTGACTTGAGCGTCGAAGTATTGTCAACAGGTACAACCACATCTTATGTGGAGATCATCCTATCATTCGCGGAGGAAAAAGCAATTTTCGTCCTGAAGCACCGGAGTCGTCCGATCATCATCAAGATATGAATCGTCTGACCTCGAAGATTGTGTGGGTTAGCTCAGATATTTTTTTCCCACAGTCATCACACAATTTTTTTTTTCTTAAACGTCTTATATGGAGATCATCATATCATTCGCAGAGGAAAAATCAGTTTTCGTCCTGAAGCATCGGAGTCGTCTGATCATCATCAAGATACGAATCGTCTGACCTCGAAGATTGTGTAGGTTAGATCAGATATTTTTCCCCCACAGTAATCACACAACTTTCTTTTTCTTAAATGGTTTTCATTAAATATGGTAAGTGATAGCATCTTTAAAAAGATTTTAAGATTCTCTAAAAAATATTCTACATGTCTTTATAAAGTTTTCTCTACTTAAAACTTAGAACATTAGCCCAAGTAGTTGTTGTTGGTTTTTTTTTTTTTCGGTGTTGATCGAGGACCCAAAAAGGGTAGGACTTGTAATCAATCGCCAACTCACATTGAAAACGAATTTTCAACCTTACACATAGAACTTCTAGCGAAGGTATCGGGGGACAACCATTTTTTGACAACCATTTGGCGGACCCACATAGAAGATCAATCAATTGCTGATTTATGGTGAGGATGATCACTATGGTGAGGAGATCATCCTCACAAAAGATTCAAATCATTCCAATATTGGTAGACTGGTTTAGAAGTTGAAGAATTATGGACCATCTATTTTTACCTTGTAACATGAAAACCACATTTGATGGGGTTAGGAATTTCAGAATGGGCTGATCTTTTGTTGGGGTGATCTATATGGTGAGAAGATCATCCTCACCAAAAATCAGCCATTGATTCATCTTCTATGTGGGTCCATCAAAATGGTTGTAAAAAATGGTTGTCCCCCGACCCTGACCGAATTTACAATGTGGCCCCCACTAGCTGAATCCAAAGCAATCCTAAGCATTGAATAACAGTTAGATGTATGTCCCCATGTGCCCATTATTGCTCCAAACCAGTACAATAATTGGTTCACCAGTTCACCAGTTCACCTCCTAGAAAAATTGGGAGTACGTACGTAGACAATCTAAGATCCCCGAGTAATCAGTTTCCTAGCTTTTCAACAAAACGTGCACCTGTCCACCAATGTTAGAAGTCATGATTGGTCAGTTGTTGGAATTACGAGCTCAAATCTGATCTAACCATTCTAGATGCCGCCACGATCGTCCCAATCAGTGACCACCCACAGCACCAATTCAGTGGGTAACGATGGGGACACCACCGAATATAACAATGGAAATTAAACAATTATTATTATTTAATTCAACAGCCGTGCCACTCACACGTACAATACGAGCCTAGCTACAAAACTTTATCTTCTCAGCATAATTAATTAGAGCCACTCCAAAAGATTCATAATTAATTACAAGGACAAAAAAAAGTGGAAGACATCCCCCACGTAGGGACAAAAGATTAATTTAATTTCGATTTCTGGCATTAAAAGGCGGTAGTTACAACATAAATATAATATTAATACCTACCATCAAAATGAACGTCATCCGTTCATTTGTAATAAAAAATAAAAACAAATTCCCATCCCAGCCATCTCTCTATCGGATCACGACGCTGAAAACAGCGAACGTTACGTGACTGCTGATGCTTGCTATATTGTATTGTATAATAATAGGACCAGTTACATCATATAAAAGTTGTATTTTTCGTTCCCTTTTGAAGAAGAGTAACAAAGAAAGCTCGGCTGCATGTGGGGCGGCCGTTGTCGTCTGAGTCGGTCACTCGTCATCTCTGCCAAACTCGTGAGACCCACCCTATATTTGAAGGGCCATACCGGTGAATAAAGAAGAGCAGGTATAGTGATGGGCAACCACATGATAACACCCCGTTATGAGGTGTTATTTGGAAGCGTCTGCTAAAGTTAGAACCGACTTAGAATAGCCACCACAACTGCCAAAACGCCGCTAAAATAGAGACCACACCGGCAAGGATCTGTCCATGCGCCACGCGGATGGATGATGCACCGCTTAGTTCCTCACCGCCTAAGAAGACCATGGTATTGTTGTACAGAGGAAGATCGGAAGGCTGCGGATTTTGGGAAGCTTTCTTGCTGCAAGATTCAACCGTAACTATATATTAGAGCAAAAAGAAATCATACCTTGAAACTAGATCTCTGTTCTGTGGAGTTATAAAAAATTAAATCGTACGGGGATGGTAAACATGGACGGTGGGCAAGTATCGAATGGCGGGAATTCTTCCGGGGAAAAAATTCGCTGGTCCCGGGATCCCTCAAACTTTGAAGGTCCCCTCCCAAAATGTTTGACACGTACCCTTTGTTAACCAGCGAATTTTTTCTCCTCCACCGACTACCTTTGATGAATAAAAGGGAAGGCATAGTTGTAGTGTCACACGTTGTTGGACCGCCATTCGATACTTGCCCACCGTCCATGTTTACCATCAACAACATATAAGTTAGCACCACGTGCGTTCCCTTCTGATAACGCAGATAATATGTTACCATAAATATGAGGACCACAGCATTAACTATTGAGTCGGTGACTCGGTGTCGAGGACCGAGGTATCGAAACCCGAGTGGAAGATTAGTGGGTGAAAATACGAAAACACCATAGATATGGTAATGGACTAATGACCGCTTGGCAGGATATTTTTGTGGGCAATTTGGCATTCGAAACGTAGATAAAGACTGATAACTCCATATGTTGAACCTTTGCCGTGAGAGAGGTTTTGATTTCGGTACGCCAACGGCCCCCGCTGACAGATTCAATAGGAAAATTACCCTCGTAATTTTTGTTATGGAGTCATTGTCGTTGAACATTTAAAGCGTCCAACCATGAATGAGCGTTCCAGGCCGGCTACCTATTGGAAAATCTGTTTGGTAAACCTATCTTAATGTTAGTGGATGGTGTGTTCCCGAGCACGTACTGTGTTGGGTTCCCGAGCACGTACTGTGTTGGCCCTGACGATCCACCTAGCTATAGCTATTCCCCTAACCAAGTCTCTTTTTTCCATTAAGTTAATTAATCTTTTGAGGTAAATAGTTGTTTAACATAGTATCAGAGCCTTAAGGCCTGAGTGTTTGCGGGTTCAAGTCTTTATCGGAGTGAATTACCATTAAGAGGTATTATTAGTGGATGGTGTATTCTCACGCATGTGTTGTGTTAGCCCGACTATCCGTTGATGTATATAGTTGTTTCGCCTTTTCCTATTCCATCTTTTAAGGTAAATGGTTGTGTTAGCTAACGGCTGATTTGGTAATTTACCTGGTGGGTAGGGAAGGGCAAAATGTGATAACGTAATCCGCGGCTGCACAAGTGAAGGTGCTAGTCTTATCGTCATAGGCGTAACTGTAAGCACGTGGACACGCTTGCTTGAAGAACACTGAATACGAAGATGGTTTGCACGTGTCTGGATTGCCATAGGCACCGCTGCAGCAGTACTGTGGTTCGGCAAACGCCTCACACGCGCTTTTACACGCTACGTCACTCCCATCAACGCTTAACACTTTCAACTCAGATGGGCAGTCCCCGTTTAGATCGACCACGCAACCCGTGGTGCTGCAGTTCCCACTGGTCCCACCCTGGGCAACCACCAACATAGGGAGGTTGTATCCATCAACTAAGCTTACGTCATAGAAGTCGAGACCTCCAGCACCGTTTAGGGTGAATTCAGCTAGAGTAGCAGGGGGAGCAGCACCACCCCCGGCGCATTCTAGCTTTCCGGAGCCACAATCACCGGTAACGCAAGAAAAATTCCCGGCTGATTCTTCCGTGCAAAGGGTCCGACCCCAGAACCGACCGGACCACGAAGTCGGTGCAGCGAGAGTTTTTGATTCTCCCTTTTGAAGGGCGAAACCTGTGGTGGCAAGCGGTGAAGTCCCGGCGTTCGCTAGCACTCCTGGCCATACTGTGTAGCCGCAGTTGTTGGTTAACGTAAAAGTAGCCGAAAATACACCTATAGATTGGAAAGAAAACAAGTCAAAACTAGCGAAAATTTAACAAAAAAACAGAGGAGAAACAGAGGAATGAAAAAGTAGGGAGAGTGGGTCTTACCTGAGATAAATAAAGAGGGTAGAAGAGAGAAAAGAGGAAGAAAGAAGGATGATACTAGAGCCATTGAAGAAGAAGTATAGTTTTAGTAGTAGTATATACTAAATAATAATAGAAGTAGAAGAAGAAGTGGAAGAACCTGAGCTCGAGCCTCCTCCAAAATCTTCTTCTCCTTCAAAGAAACAGAAACGAATGGTGAGAGTTTGAAGGGAGGGTGGGGCGGGGATTTTATAGATAAAACTCCGTAATAAAATTGAAATCACCGTTCAGCTTTTTGGTTTGTAGGTCCAGATAAATAATGGTCCATAATGCTCAAATTCACACGGTTAAAATCAACCCCCATGAAAATGACTCCAATCCAACGCTTAGAAATCACTAAACAGGTTGACTTTGGTCTGTAGGTCCACCTAGGGATTGGACAAACATCCATACGGTCAGTGTCCTCTAAAATGCGCCACGTGGCTCATATTGTGGGTGATCAGCGGCTTCTCTGACCATGGCGGTCAGCCAAGTTTTACTCTTAGGTCCACATACGGCCCAGCGATCTCTAATAGTGTGCCACGGGCTCATGGCCTCAAACTGTGGTCATCCGTCAGCAAAGTTCACTTGAGGAAAATATCCTTAATTTTTTATTTTTTTAAGAAATTCTAGAGTAGTCTTCCGCTAGATCCAAAGGAAACCGGCCAACATGGACCTACCAATCGATCAGTCCCTGTTCCACAGTTCCACACATGATGGGACCTCCATAACAAGACACTACCAAAAAAATGGTTTTCCCCGGCGGCTCTAAACCGCCGGCAAATACGTCACCGGCGGTTATGAACAGCCGCATAAACCGCCGTAAATTTGCCGACGGCATAGATAAAATACCAACACCAGCGGTTTTAAAACCGCCGCGGAAAGTTAAACACCGGCGGTTTAGAGCTGCCGACATATTCGTTTCTCCGGCGGTTAATAACCGACGAATTTAGTCTTTCCTCGACGGTTTTTAAACCGCCGATGTTGACCTTTTTCCTACGCCGTCGGCAAATTTCCAACGGTTTATGCGGCAATTTATAACCGCCGGCGAACGTATCACACCGTCGGTTAATAACCGCCGGTGAATCAAGTCAAAATTTTAAAAAAAATGGCTCACTATTGTTGATGAGTCATTTTACCCAACCTGATAGAACAAATAAAAATTTGATACAATTGATAAATATAAAACAAAAATTCAACTCAATTATTATATACACTATAAAATCCTACTTTACATAATCATTATATACAAAACATTGCAATAGTATTCTCATAAAAGAAAAAGAAACAAAATATGATCCAGAACTTTTCTTTGATGTAGAATCTGGAACGTCAACAGACAAAACTTCAAATGGTTACACAACGAACGATAACATTATCCCCTTCGTATATGAGCTGAATATGATGAACATGCTGCCATCTGGAGAAAATCTTACACAATTGACAAAATTTGAATGCTCCCTGCAGATCCAAAACAAAAGTTTATTTTGTTAAAACACAAAAGGCTCAGCAGCTATCACTCTCTTGTTGGAGGATATCAAAATAATGTCATATGTCAAGGTTACATGAACTTATGCTCAAGACTTTGGATTGCGATAGATGCAAAGGACTCTTGTGGCCCTACTTCATGCATTTTCTTGGGTCTTGGGCCTACCAACCACATCCTTAGTGAATACACACACCAAAAATATGCTTGATTGGTTATCTTTAGCCATTAGTTTTAGCACTTTTTTAATAGTGATTGTTTTTTTTTCTAATAAGCTAAATTTTTTTATAAAGAGACTCAAAGAGCTACATCACAACAAAATAGGAGGTCGAGAGAACCTCTATAGACTCATAGTGATTGTAGTCATTGGATTCAAACATTTTTTTTTGGGTACTAACACTAGCATATAGATATTATCAAACAAGCTGATTTTTGGTAAGGGGTGGGCTAAACATCCATGCGGTTAATGGGCCCAAATACTGCAATAAGTAGAGCCATGAGAGTCCTCTGCATACACTGCATCCAAAGTCCTCTACATCTACAATTTTTAATTTGACTTATCCAAGTCAACAAAGTTTCTTATAAATACTCAACAAAGTCGTATTGGACTAGATAAGTTGTATCCAAGTGGGCACCATTTCAAAGCTGGCCAAGTCTCATTTGAAATAAAGACTTCAAACGTTGGTACGAAGGGCCAACAAAGCATGCCATACGATTTGCTTTCAAATTTTACAAGGATGAAAGTAATCATCAATTCTGATCCAAGGAAATTTATTAACTTGACCATGGATTACAATTGCAAACTAAATATAGACTACTAATGCTCATACTGCAATGGTAGTAGAGAAGGTTATAATATTTGACCTGATTAGGATGTAGAACAACAGTGTTAACGGCTGCACGGCTTTCACATTCCCTTTGACAACCTGGAGCTCTGAAATTGATTTAAGATGAGAACTAAACTAGAAGGAAATAGAAATAAATGGCATACAGACAAAAGGAAATACATCCCACTAATCCATAAGGAAATACATACAGACAAAAGTAATTTTATTGTGCATTTTTTTTGTAAAATCAAAAATAAAATAATCCATTGCATTCATTTGCGATGCACTAACAACCAATCAGCTAAACTTCTTTTGGTAGTGTTAAGAATCCCATCACCGGTTCAAATCATAATCCTATAGACCTGTGCTCAACATCTCTTTGTGCTCCAACTATTTTCCATTATAGAGAAGTTCTTTTGCCGTTCATCAAGCTTTGTAATCCAAGGAGTTCCATGACTCATAAAATCAGAAAATTGAAGTGTTAGCAAGTAACACAACAGCATACACAACTTTTTGCATATAAAAAACACACTAATGGCAACAAGATGTTCACACTAAACAAGGCCATTCCCGAATAGATTTCTCCTTAAACGAGCCCATTCCCGAATTGTAATCAACAAATGGGAGATATATTGGTATTGCTTACTCTGTGGAGTTAATGTAGGACTTGATGTTTGTCCCCGTTGATGACGTTTTTCCAAGTCAAAAGGAAATTGAAAGAGCCGTAACATTTCTCTATAAAGAGGACGAGTGAACAACGGCTAATACTACGTTATATGGGTTTCAAAAGCAATCTCCATTTATCACACTTGTAAAATATTTTAGATTAAATTTATGACTTGTAAGTCATTGAGTCAGCTTGCCAGGCAAGTAGACTCCAAGTCATGATTTTTCCATCCTTGTCCAGTCCACCATAGCTGGGTCAGACCATTGAAAAGGGAATTACAGGTACATGTGATGCATACAACACTTTAATATGGATATATAACTACCAGGATTTCATGGTCCAAACAGAAAGCAAAAGTATAGTAGTAGACAATAGGTAAATGCTGGTAGAGCTAGAACTCAAAAATAAATAAAAAAGCTAGAGTGACATTTATGCATTATAAATATTGAACACTAGAAGATTCATCTGAACATTATTAAATTAATTTTTCTAACAAATAACAGGATATTATTGATCAAAAGCAGAAGACAAACGTACCATAAAGGAGTAGACTATCATTTGCCAACATCGGAGAATGAAACCGCAAAGAGAATGCAAAGGATATATATCTCCTGAAGAACAGGGGCAGAAGGATAACGCTGGCTCACCTTGAGGAAGTAGCAATCTATGTTTCAGATCTGTCAATAACGAGGACCCATGTTGCCTTGTCTACAAAGAAAACCAAAGATGGTGTACTATCAGCTTGAGCTTCACAAACTTACAACTATCAGCTTTTATTCATTTTGTGGGACTTGGATCCTCCTTCGAACCACAAATGTAACAGAAAAATAATCTGCTTATGCCAACTTGGGAATTCAAAATTGTGCACTTTCAATTCAAGCCTTCTCCAATTTAGACTGCCTCTCCATCTCTTGCCAAATTTCATGGAAAACTTACTTACAGCATGCTTGAAGCTACTTCGGCTTTATAATAATTCTTTCTTATATATGCTCTTACTGTTTATGTCTCTTTTTAAGTATTCATAGTTTGCTATACTGCTAAGCTCCTTAAAAGACCACTCAGATATGACACAGATACAACATTATTAAAGTGTTTTTAAATCTGTCATGTGATGGATCTATCACTAATTTTCAACTTGGTGTTACAAAATCTGTATCCACAATTCAATGGATATAGTGAGCTCTATGTCAATACGAGGTCTAGTGAAGAGTTACCCAGAAACATGATAGTTAGTTTGCCAAAGAATCTTTGCTTTCATAATGCAAACATACATTCTATTAAATGTAATAGGAAAACTAATCACGGGAAAGAAGAGATCCATGCACAAATGTCAGGGACAAATCAATGACTGAGCATAGATACCTCTGAAATAGCGACCATAAAACAGGTCAAAAAACTTTATAGTTTCCATGTCATCCCCCTCTATCTGATTTTGATAGCTCTGCCATTGCAGATTTGACATTTGATCCTCCTAACAACTTCCAAATTCAACTTTAGCTTCAGCAGATCTCCCTTGCCGTACCGCACCAATAAGCAATTGTAAGTACTTACTCTTCTAACAAAGGCATGTGTTCAAACAGATTCGATAGCACATTAAGAGGGAAAGAATGGCACTTAAAAAATGCATCAGGAAATTGGATGAGGCAATTCCCAAGCAGATTGATTGATAGGAGAATATCATAGGTATGGTCAGGACATTTGCTTTCCTCTATCATGTTTTGTTCATACTTCAACATCTTCTGTTCATTCTTTACTATATTTAATGTAATATATAAGGAAATTTAAGTCATCCAAAGCAACAAAGTGTGAGTTGATTGTGAACAACATTTATATCAGGAAAGAAATTACAAGTGAAAGCAAATGACCTTTTAAAGCCAATGAGGACTCTGCACAAAACAGCATGGCAAGAGCAAGTATTGCAGCAAGGATGGCAGATACCCAAAACAAACTTGCCACCTGAGCACATGTGGAAAGAAAACTTGGTAGGCTATTAGGGAAATGAGTTCCCTACATAGTATGTGTTTCCAACAAGGTTGCATACACTTTTGTTTGTAACGTAGTATGTGGAGCATTTTCCTTGTGGTTCTGTGGAGCACAGAAAATAATGCACCACCTAGAACACTCTTTTGAGCTAACCCATGAATGATTGGCCAACTACTTGATGGACGTACACACCAACAGTGAGCTTGATTGGTGATCTATAACAAAACACATAGGGATTTGAGAAGTGATAAAACTGCAAGAGCCCACCAAAAAGAGTAACAGTCCTATGCATAGTTGTGTAAAGACCTCCAAAAGTCACAAAACATACACACAAAAACAGTATAGAACACCACTTAAAGAGAAGCAACCAACACCAAATGGAGAAATAAAATGTATCTTATTTCTTTTCAAAGCTCTCTGCGACCTCGGTGAGTTTGGCTGGAACCACTGTACTGTGATTGTGAACATGATCATCACCATTGGAATCACTTCCCGGGCCTTGGTCTAGTCATCCGAAGAGACTTCTTCACGGTGCCTCTCCTACCCCTAACATGAACATGTTAAGAGAGAATTCTTTAGAAGAAGAAGAAGAAGAAGAAGAAGAAGAAGATGTGAGAGATGAATATGTGGTCGTTCTTTACCCTTAACCAAAAAAATGAACTCAAGTGCTATGCAACACTTTATTTTGGTCTTGAGGAAGCAATCAACACGTTCATGGCCTTCTACTTGGAACAAGCATTCCAAACACTTCAAGATGCTTGAGGCAACAAAGAACACATGGTCAAGAAAAAAAAGTTCCTTGGGAAATAATGCCCGTCAAGAGCCACACCAAGTGCTATAGAATTCAGCTAAGTCACCTTGGGAAATAATGCCTGCCAAGAGCCACACCAAGTGCCATAGAATTCAGCGATGACTAGTTTGTCTCCGGCTTGACTTAAAGCACCAAAAAATTTGGCGAAGGACCAACCTTTGTTCATGGAAAACATAAACAACCTTCATGATTGGAGGAGGCTACTTGTAGTGATAAGGAATTGCTAATTTCATGCTAGAAAGCCAATGAAACAAGATACATTCGTGCTCACTGCTCACACTAACTTACCGTTGCATGTAGATCTGCATCAACTACAAGCTTGACTTGTATTTCAGCTTTGGAAACACCCCAAGTTTCCCTGTAAGTTGGCCAGCAACTCAATAGTTTCTCAAAGATCTAAAGAGAAATATGATATGGCATATAAGTTCTATGTCAGAAACTAAAAACTGTAGGAATTTTTTTTTAGTTCACAGCTTACATAATGGACAAACTTGTTAAGTTTTCCAAGAAAGAAAGTAACGAGTCTTCCTTATTAAGATCATCAACACGTCTCCTACAAGTACATAAAAAAGGTCAGAAAATACTTTGCTTTAGTATGATTACTAAATCTCATGTCTGAAGTATATGACAGTCAAACTTATGCTTGTATATGAAGTGTAGACCAGAAAAATTAAAAGGATGCAAAATGTATAACAAGACAAGAATATGGGTTAACCAGTTTGCAAAGCTAAAAGACAAGAATATATATAACACAGCTAGAAATGGACATATTGTTAACCAATGAAGTCAAAGAGGCAAACCATACCACCATTGCCTTTTTTTTTTCCCAAGGGTGGAGTTTGGTTTGGTGTCAAAGAAGAGAACAGATGTCATTTGTAATTTTGTCTAGATTATTATCTTTTTACATCACAAAAGCTTTATCCAGTTCCACTTGGGCTCATGATCCAGGGTTGAACTCAAACTCAACTCATGCTTGTGACTAGCCTGAATCATTGAGCTCAGGCTAGCTCCACAAGCTCAACCTTCACATAGCTCAAATTCGCAAGCTTCTGAGGGTAGGCTCGGTGTGCTAAGCTAAGCCATTATAAATGCATAAAGCTTAAGCCAAAATATAATGACACTTAATCTTCAAATTGGCTGGCATTCAAATAAATGAAATTTGTTTTACTCTTGCACTTGCACGTGCATAGGAAACATTCATTAAAGAGATTGCGCAATCCAAGGAAGGTAAAGTTTTTAGCAAGAAACTCACCCAGGGTGGCAGTTAGTAACTCTCCACTTCAGCTGACCGCACATCCAATGCTAAAACATCACCACTACATGTTCCTAACACTAACAATGAACACCCAACCTTTCCACATCTTAGTTACATTCTAGAAGACTATATCCACTTCTGAGAATGAGAAATATCTAGACACAACATTCCACAATTCAGTATCTCATCATTAGTGTAATATTACATCTAGGAATCAATTGAAACCAAGTACCTTTGTGCTCAACTTCAATTTGGCATGAGCAATTGAGAGAGAGATGTATTATGGTCTCTAAGGTCCTGGCAGTGGCTGGAAGCGTTCCTCCTCCAAACTACAGAAAGAATGACCATACTTAGAATCAAAGAGAGAAGGAAAAGAAAAGTAAGAAAAGTGGTATTCTATGCATCCTAGTTTTTTCAATCTACCATTTCTTTCATGTTCATATTTAGCCTTCAACTCAGCCACTCTTTCGGCTTTTCTTTGAGCCTTCCCAACATACCATACCTTGTCTTCATTAAAAGTTGCTCCATTCAATTTCTCAACTGCAGAAGCAGCATCATCTGGGTTTTGAAAATTAACAAAACTAAAACCTCTATAATTTCCATTTGCATCCCTCAAATAACTGCACTAGTGATGGGACCATAACTGCCAAAAACTTTCTTAAGGTCCCCATCAATAGTGGTTTCTGACACTATTTTACAACTATATTCCAATGTTTTTCAAATTCAATTCAATAACTGATATTAGTTAGAATCAATTAGTTAGAAAATACAAGTTCCTCTTCTCATTGCCTCTCTACACACCAAAAACTATATCAAGAAAAGCTTGGGACAGCAAAACCATTTTACCCATATCTTCTACAGAAACTCCAAAAATACCTGTCTATTTTGCTCCCTGGTTGAATTAAGCTAGTCGGATTAGCATGTATCCAAACTTTGATCCGGCCATCCTGCATCCTTGTTGCACTCATGGCATCATCAAGCTGCATTTTCATGGTCAATTAGAAGCTTTGACAGCAAGGGTTCACCAAATAATTGAAATAGAACCAAGGATACATGATCATTTAGGGATTCCATGCAGAACTTGTCTGCAATAGAATTCAAGAATAAACACCAAATAGATGATTACCTCATCAGCTTCATTGATGTCCATTGGGTAGACCTTCGATTCAAAACACCACAGCCATTGGTGATGCATCCTAAGTAGTGCATACAAAAAATTGTTTTAATTTGCAAGGACCCCTTTCCCTTCTATTATTAAGAATAAACATCGATATCATGATATCTTCTGTTGTTACGGTCTTCAAAAAAGATCTTGTGAGAAATATCGATATCATGATATCTTCTGTTGTTATAGTCTTCAAAAAAGATCTTGTGAGATATGTAATTTCTCTTAAGAAATTAGTTATTATTTTCTAAAAATCACAAGTTTCCAAAATTATGGGATGTTGGCAATGGAGAGCAGAGTAGACATACCTCATCTGGATCAGAGGAGACTGACAAAAGATTTTCCGCAGCCCACATAATCTCATATGAATATTCAGTATGAACGTTGAACTTCAAGAGAGTGAGATTCACATGTACAGGGAAATACCCGATATCTATGAGAAGATTTACTGTAGAAGATGACAACTTAGGCAATCCCATCGCCTTGAGGATCTGTCAAAATAAAAACAATAAAACACACACACTCACACATATGTAACAAATTGGGTATTCAGTTGATATATGAAGAATTGCAAAGAGCTTTCTAGAAGCAACGTGTCAAAAAATTTCTAGGTTCCTCTTGACTAGCCTCTCAAATTAGGTCAGTGCAAGTACACTAACTATAAGCCTCAAGAGACTCAATTTTGTGTCGGGTTTTCCCTTCCACTATCCAAGACCCTTTGGGAGGTTTAGAATGTGGGGGCATTGCCTTAATAGACATCAGTAACTGTACAAACTCTTGTCGCTCTTGAAAAAGAACTTTGATCCAATGAAGCCCCTCTACTTACACTCTCCACAACAATAACATCAACGGAACCACTCTGGATTAGGGTATCCACAAGACTTCAAGCTTACTCTCCACAATCTGGTTATAAGAGAAGTAAAATTTCAGTCTTAACACCAATAGCCTTGGCCAGTGCTGGATCAAGTGCATGCTCAGCATCAACAAAAATTCAGAAGCCTACAAACGGAAACAAAATGTTAATAATCTGGAAGCGGCTAAGATCAAAATCCTAGAAAAACCTTTTTCTAGTCACTAAAGGAGTGAAACCCTAATCTGAAAACGAATCAATTCACTATTGTTTGTCCTCAAGCTTAGTGCTTCTTTGATCTCGTTTGCTCCATCATCCTAAATCAAAACTAGGCATGAATTCAAAGTCAGTAAAAACAACATAATATCATAGAATAGAAAATAGAAAGAATGAACACTCAAACAAATTAACAAGAGCAAATCCAAGACCTGCATGTCGAAGGTCCACAAAGTGAGGTTTTCATGAAGGAGCTACATTATCAAGGTGCTATCCTTGTATGACTCCCCAAGGGTATCCAGCTCCGCAATCGCTTCATTAAACGCTTGATCAAGAACAGTGGATACAAAGAATGTGTAAGTCCAGACATTGTAAGACGATCTGCTACGAAATCAAGGATACAATGACACAAGTTTTAACACTAATTAAACAACATATTTCTGATTTGAATAAACCAAAACTCTAGAAAACAAGATAAAATCAACGCAAAAGTCAAAATCCCAGTCAAACTCTTCTCTATTTTCAATAATTTGTCTTCCTATCAAGATCATCAATCACATAAATGAAGAAAAAAACTAGTATTTTCAAGTTCAATAGAAGAAAAGAAATAGGGTTTTTAAGTTCAAATTTTGATTTCTCACCTATTTTGCAAGATTACAAGCTCGAACGGGAGAATTCAAGATCTCATAATAAAACATAGAGAAGTTAAGAGCCAGTCCTAGGCGGATAGGATGCGTTGGAGCAAGCTCCGCAATATCAATTTCCTGCAATAAATAGGTATCACAATAAAAAATTATAGAAAAAATCAAAGGTGGAAAAATAACCAAAACAAGGAACAAAACCCAAACCCTAAGACATCAATTTGTCATAATTACACATACAGATAGAGAGAGATCTAACAAAAATGTACACAATATTTAGGGGTAAAAGAATTATTGAAACCCTAACCCTAAAAAATCAAACATAAAATAGTTCAAGTTCAAGGTAAAAGAAGGAATCAGAAAATCAAGAACTGAAACCCTAACCCTATGAGTACAATCTTCACAATTACAAAGAAAGAAAGGAGAAATGAAACCCTAATCCTAGACTAACCTGAGCTGATTTATAAGCAGCGAGGGTGCTCTCGACGGCTTCTTTCTGTTCGGCACAAGTCTTGAACTTGGCGAAGTAACGATAAGAGAAGACCTTAGAGTCCTTAGCGGAGGCTGAGGGAATGAGCCTGGAGTCAAGGAGGCGCAGGATACCATCACAGATCAACGAGAGCTCTGACTCGATCTTGGATCTTAGCCGCAGATGGTCGCCACGTGGTTCTCGTTGCCACGGCTCGCCTCCTTCTGCTCAATCGAGGATATGATGCACCATGATGCAAGGTGTGCACTGATGACGTTCTTGTAGGCGACGGAGAGGAGGTTGCGCTCCTCAACTGTGAGCTCCTCTGCCTCCATGTAAACATTCTCTTCCCGAGGGGATGGAGCTACTGTTATATTAACGCCATTAATAAGAATGAAATCTCCTCTCTAATTCAATTTTATCCAGATCTGATATTTGTTTCTGATTTTATTGAAAGTGGAGAGGAGAGGAAGGAGAGGAGAGGAGGGAGGGGAGATTTTGGTTGTTAGGGCGCGAATAGCACAAAAGTCGCGCTCTTTTTTATTTTATTTTTGCCGAAAGACACCCCGGCGGCTTTTTGGTTCTTCCTCGGCGGTTATAAACTGCCCCACGTTTCCACGGTTTGGAACCGCCGCGGAAAATAAACTGTTCCGCCGGGTAAAGTCATTTTTTTGGTAGTGAGAGATCTATTTCGGTATTTCCTTCAAATGGTCAGGATATTCCTTTTAAAATGTATACAGGTCATCAAATCAGGACATAAACTAGGCAGGATCCACCGAATGAATTAAGTAGTCTGTGTACCATCGTAACATGGTTTGCGTCTAAAGATTAACGATGCCTGTGATGAAAAATCGTTCAAATCCAAGGACTACGATCACTTATCAAGCTGATTCTCTACTGTAGGCTCACCAAGGGGTGGACTAAATATTCATAATAAATTCTTTCATGTTCGTGCGAACACCAACATCACAGATCTCCAAAATTTTGAAAATTGCTTGATAACCCAATTGCATACGTGGCGACTTTTGAAATCACTTGCATCGGGGCTTGGATGCAAGTTCATCCATAAAAAAAAAAATCTCGTGGGGCTCATCGCATGTGGTCTGACGTGGAGTGGCCACTGGAAAGCGAGAGATCTTACGTTACGTATTGATAGTGTCTCCACCCGTTATTTCTTTATTTTGTTCTTTTTAACTATTTGGGCGATCGAGCCGAGAACCGTTGGATTCCAAAGATCCGCGGTCCATGTGGTAGTTGTTTTATATAATCTAAACTGCCTATTTTACACTTATCTTCTTCCTAAACAAGAACAAAAGCAAATCAGGTTCTTTTTACGATCAATCTCTGATCTTGCCAAGAAATCGAGTTCGAGGAGAAGAACAGGAATAAAAACGGCAGATGAGCAAAATAAAGTCAACGGAATCCCTAAATCTTCATCAACAAGACCTAACGAACAAAAGCGTTAGGTCGTCGAAGACAAAGAACAGCTCGATCCTTACCATTTCCGGTTGCTCTTTCGTATCTCCTTCCGCCATTATCGCACTGTTTCAGAGCTCTTATAACTGTTCTTCACAAATACCAGATGGAAAGTTTTACAAATCGAATATACTTGGAACAAACGAGTGAGAAGTTTTTTAAATGAGGTTCTACATTTCCTAAAATCAATTTTGGTAAGATTTTATGGTTCTTTGTGACTGTAAGGCGTAGGCCACCCGAATAGAAAGCTGAGAGTTTATGGTGCAGTGATTCTGCTTGTGAAAATGGAAGAAAGAAGATATGGATAGAATAGATATTTTGAAATTTATAAAATAACTGCCACGGGCTGTCACTGGATGAGTAAACCTTCGTTGTTCGTTCACAGCCCTGTGTGAGGGGAGCCGATCACAGCCAACAATACGAGCCACGTGGCACAATCTTAGTGGATGCTGGCCGTATGGATGTTTGGCCAATTACTAGGTGGACCTACAAACCAAAAATAAACCTGATCAGTGATTTCTAAGCGTTGGATTGAAGTTATTTTCATCGGTTTGATTTTAACTGTAGGAATTTGAGCGTTATTTAGCATCCACTAATATTGTGCCACGTTGTTCGTATTGTGGGCTGTGATTGGCTTCGCTCACACCCCGGTGTGAGCGAAGTTGAAGTTATTTTTTTTTTTATTTTAACCGTAGGAATTTGAGCATTATTGAATGTTATTTGGGTGCAAAGATCCAAAGGTTGTAAATCACTAATCAGGCGGTTTTTGGTTTGCAGGTCTACGTAAGGACTGGCCAAACATCCATACGGTCAGCGCCATACAATAGTGTTCCACGTAGCTCGTATTATGAATTGTTACCGAAGTTGTACTCGTCGATGGCGGATGGCTGCCTGCAGCCGCCTCATTGTAATTAAATTCATTAAAGCCACGTGCGATTATAATGACCCTCTACATTGCCACTGTCATATTAATTCTACCTTCTTTTTGGCGTTTTAGACTTTTTTACTTGTCCTGTAGTGGCCCTTAGATTGGAAGGATCTCGTAGGACAGTAGAGGCGGTCTACGCCCTGCTTGGGGGCGTAGATTATCTGCGTTGGGTCGCAAAACAATGTTGAAAGCCGTATGCACTTGTTCCCATGTCAACAATAACTTCCAGGCTCAGGACAGGCTCGGTTACAGAACACAATATGAGCCACGTGGCACACTGTTAGAAAACTCTGACCGAATGGATGTTTGGCCAATCTCTAAGTGGACCTGCAAACCAAAAGTCAGCCCATTTAGTAATTTATAGGCGTTGGATTGGACTTATTTTCATGGGTTAATCTCAACTGTGGGAATTTGAGCATTATTTTAGGTACAAAGATCTAACGCCTAGAAATCACTAATTGGGCTGATTTTAGGTTTGTAAGTCCACCTAAGGATTGGCCAAACATCCATACGGTCAGAGTCCTCTAATTAAGAGTGTTCCATGTGGCTTATATTGTGTTCGGTAACCGGAGCCTGTCATTTTAGGCCGGTAACTCGAGCCCGACCCTAACTTAATCAAAAGATCTCCTTTAAAACTCATTCCAAGGTTAAGTTGTTGCTGGTGGAAGTTGATGCACGGGGTGCTTGCTGACAATCTTAAAGATGACTCTTTTGTTATGGGAAGAACTTCTATGCCCCCACTTGGTAGATATTGTTCATATGGCTTCCTTCTTTTCTTCTATATCTTTTATGTATGCTCCTAGAGCATCAAACCAGATTGCTCATGTAATTGCCGAAAAGGAAAAGTATTTTTTAGATCCTTCTCTTTGGTCTGGGATTCTTCCTTATTGGTTGTCTGAAGCCATGGCAAAGGATCAGAATTCTAAACCATACCCTTCTTAGTTTCTGGTTGTTTTGGCAATACCGAAATAAGTTATTTTTTTGCTTCCAAAAGTAAAAAAGTTGAGAAGTTTACTTGGTTATCTATTTTGGAATTACTTCTCAAAAGTCAAAAACTTACTTTTTGTGGAAGTAAAAAAAATTTGCTTCTTACTTCAGGTGGAAGCAAAAGTCAAATTTTTTTTTTGCCAAACCAACGCTTCTAATTTTAAGTGAATATTTTCAAATGCCAATTTTACCCTTGGCTCAAATAAAAAGAAAAAATTAACATCACAATCCTATCCATATTTGACGATTAGAATATAATATTTATGTAAGATTATAAGAAAATAAAATTTTGACTTAATTCATGCCAAACTAGCTTTTTCACTTTATGACTTATAAGTCAATATTTCACCAAACAAACTTTTGCTTCCAAATAGCAACTTTTAAATATATATATATATATATATATATATATATATATATATATATATATATATATAGCAACTTAATTTAAAAATTACTTTTTTGCTTCCATTGGTTTGCCGAACAAGCCCTTAATATAGCCACCGACCGATGAAACTCTCCTCTCTCTAACCCTTACAACCTGATGAAAACTCTCTCTTCTGGCCAAATTCTAGTTCTTCGGTAATCTCTCTTCCAAGTCTGATGAAAGACCATCCGATCATGAGACATGGAATGATACACATGGATTTGCACTTTGAATAGGAAGTTGTTATTTATCCTATGACTTATTATAAGTTTATAAAATTGTAGAAGGTTGGTCTAGAAAATTGCTGCAGGTTGTTAATCAAGTTTAGAAATTACAAGTCTAAAAATTTGTTGAAAGTTAAACTTTGGACTTATACGAATTTGTTACTCAAGGTTGGAACTTAATTTTATTTGGGTTTTAATATATATGGGTCAAAAAACCTATATAAATGTATCTATAGATCAAAGAGAGGTTACCATTTTTCTATCTTTCCAACTATTTTGGTTTGCAATAAATTCTTCTTTTGATCTTAGGTTTGGCCTACATCAAGTAGTATCAGAGCATTGTTCGTTCTTTTAGGGTTTTCTTTAAGCAAGTTGTAAAGAGACACAATTGTGCGTGCACAAGGTCGTGGTAGCCGTGGTGATCTTGTTCCACAAGAACGTGATTTCCAAGATGTTCATGAAGTTGAAGATTTATGAAGGCGAATGCAATGACTCATGGAACATTTCGAAACTTGCAATCGTGACGATGATGGTCTCACATCTGAAGATGATATTAACTATTTCATCTCTGTAGTCTGCATGAAGAGCCGGATACGTAAGGGAAATGGATGATCGTACGGCTAAATCAAGAATCACCACATTGGCAAAAATGAAGAAAATGAGGAAGAAATGCATATACGAAAGTTATCTTCATGAATAGTTTGCAAAGATACATAATTTTCAGCAAAGAAACAAATCGGTTGAGTAGTATACTGAAAAGTTGAATGGTGAAAATTCTATTCCACCACTGCTAGCTAGAGTCACCGAACTCTTAGATGAAGCTGACCGTATGGATGTTTGGCCAATCCCTTGGTGGACCTACAAACCAAATCAACATGATTAGTGATTTATAGGTGTTGGATTGGAGTTATTTTCATCGGTTGATTTTAACAGTAAGAATTTTAGCATTATTGACCATTGGTTCGGGTACAAATTAAAGATCCAAAGGTTTGAAATCACTAATCATGCTGATTTTTTATTTGTAGGTCCAGCTAAGGATCGGCAAAACATGCATAAGGTCAGAGTCCTCTAAAAGTATGGAACGTCCACTAAAATATGCCACGAGGCTTGTATTGTGGGCTGTCATCGGCCTCAATGACAGTCCTCTGTCATCAAAGTTTTACTGAACAAAAAGGGTACTAGCTTACGCTTTTGGATTAAGCTACAGCATGTTACAGTGCCACCCTAACGAAAATCACTTACGCGTCAGGTCACGGCCTAAATAGAAAGAACAAAAATAAAAATCCCTCATTTGGCTCCAGTAGATCCTCAACTCAGCGGCATTGTGAAATCTAGCGTCGCCAACCATGGCAGCCCTCTCTCCCTCTCTTCACCAATTTCAATCAATACCTCTGTGTACTGGGAAGATGAAGGATTGAAGAGAGGGTTTCGATCTTGTCATTTCTCTTGTTTAACTATCTGTGTTCTCACAATTTTATGAAGAAATTTGGAGAAATTGTTGAGGTTATCATTGGCATCAGAATAAGGATTAGGAGGGCTCTTTTTCCGTGGGAGGAGAATCGTCTGATCGGAGTATCTGCACCCTCTGATCAAAGTGTCGCCGTGGTAACATCTCGGTTGGCGATGGAGGATTCTCATCTGTACTGTTTGCTTCTAGGTGGGAGGCGGTGGAGCTGCATACGAGATTTTTTTGGTTTTTTAAGTTTTAAGGGCAAAATTGTCATTTAAAACAATGTTTGGGCCTTTCCACGTGGACGGCGGATCTCTTACATCCAACGGCCCGGGGCTTTGCCGACATAATTAACGAGTCATTAAAAATTGTTCGCATATCATATATCACGCTAACATAAGAACGAAAGCTACTAGAATTTTTATATTTAAAGAGGAAACCAGAGGTGCTGAGATAGCTAATATCTGTCCCTTTTGTCAGGCCCACCATATATTGACATGTGGCGTGGTTTTCGATCCCACTCACCCAATTAATCTTGTCACACACAAAAAATAAAAATAAAAAATTCAGCTTGATGGGTAATTTGCTCACCATTGGATTTCGAGATGTTTTTTTCCATCAAAGGCATTATGAAGCAGGCCTAAGGTATAAAACATTGGGTTCCAAGCTTATAATGCAAAATTTGCAAAATCCAACTGCTAAAGAACATCTATCAGGCTTACTTTGGGTGTTTAGGTTCCACCAGGGTGGGCCAAAGGTTCATGGGGTCAATGGTCTTGAAGTATGTCACATGGCAAACTCATAATTTATTTATGAATTAGTGAAAAATTAGAAAATATAAAATCAGAAATAAATATATTCGAGAAATTTAGAAATTAGTCTCAATAAGAGATAAAGCAGGACAAATTCTATTTAAATAATTTGGGCATGTGCCACGCACAAAGACTAACAATGGCCCATTTAGGTCGTTTGCTAATCGACTTATTTTAAGTCTTGAAGTTCATTCAGTAACTTATTTTGAGTTATCCTCCACTTAATGCGGTGAGTGAAAGCATCTTTAAAAAAAGATTCTAAGATTATTTTTTAATACCAAAACTGTCCCTTTATAAATTTTTACAAAAGTTTCATACATATTTTCACACACAATTTTTGTGTCCGCTGAGCCTGACCCAAAAGGAAATACAACAACCACCACCCTCCCAAAAAAGTGTCCAACGAAGATTTGCGAGTTACAGACATGATGACTTTTCTAAGTCGAGTGTTTTCTCATCTCTTATAATGAAGGTATAAAGACGAGGGGACAAGGGGAGGAGGCCACGTTTCTGCTAATAACGTGGGTCCCATTATTTCACCTTAAAGTTTGGTGCCATGCTGTACTTGACGAGGCAAACACGTCAAAGATGTAGCTTTAGGTACGATATTATATTGCGGCTTGGATTGGTCACTCCCTCTATCAAAATAAACAGGGTGAGTGAACTTTTCCCAAGAAAGAAAAAGAAGAAGAAAAGAACGCTTATCCAACCAAAACAAGACAAAAGTACAAAAGGGAACATTGCATGGCATCACTGGGTCTAGACTCTGTAAAGAAGACTCGAGAATATCGGACAGTCATCGACACGGGGAAGGCAACTTCTTTACCACCGCTACCAACCGAAAATGACATGGCATCGCAACATTGTTTTTTAATCTTTGTTCTCAACCATGGATCCCGAGAATCCAACGGTTTTTTGCTTTTGTAAAAGAGATTTTGCTTTTGAGAAAGTTAATGCCATCTCAGCATGTACTATTAACCACGTTGGATTCTCGCGTTCCATGGCCGTGAATCCAAGGTGAACTTCTTGATCCATTTTTGTGGGTCCCTTGATCCCCTTCCTCTCAAACTAATAGGGATAGTAGATATTATGAGTTTGACAAAGTTTGTAGACACCAAAATATAAATCATCAGCCAAGAAAAAAAAATTTCTTTTTTTTTTTGTACACCACCAAGAATATTGTTGAAAAACTAATATGATCATATAACCGATTGCTAGATGTATCACTTACTAATAAATGCCATAAAAAGTGGTGAGAAGAAAAAAACCAGAAAAATATTTTGGCGGAGAGAAAGTGGGTGTGTCCCGCTTTTGTGCATTATCCTTTTGCCTTATGGGTTTGTGCTTAGATGAATACACAAATCATTTCTTCTCTCTCAGCCAAAAAAATGTGAAGCTTATAACAACAAAAAATCACCAAACTAGGTCATAGACACCAAAGTATAAATCACCTGACAAGAATATTGCTGAAGAGCTAAAAGCATCTCCAACGCTAAAATGCTAAAAGGCTCTCTCAATTCTATATTTTGAGACAGCTACAATGTCAAAATGTTATATTTGGCATGACATGCTCCGATGGCAAAATGCTATATCCCAATGCTATTTTTTGGATTGAATCATTTTCATGGGTTGATTTTAATGTGGGGATTTGAATTCAAGATCAAAAGGTTTGAAATCACTAATCAGGGCTGACTTTTGGTTTGTAGGTCCACATAGGGATTGGCCAAACATTCATACTCATGGGTTGATTTCAACTGTGGGAATTTGAGGTACAAGGATCCAAAGGTTTGAAACCACTTATCGGACTGATTTTTGATTTGTAGGCCCATATAGGGATTGGCCAAACATCCATATAGTCAGCATCCTCTAAAAGTGTTCCACGTGGCTCATACTGTGGGTGATCATCTTGGGCAGTTAGCGAAGTTTTACTCCAAGGAGTGTAGAGAGCTTGTTGGAGTTATGATCCAAATTATCCAATGCCCCTCTACCCTAAAATAACTTTTCACTATTTCCTCTAAAAAGTAGGAAAAAGATAGGGAGCCCTCTTGGACCTTTTATAAGAAATTTAAACCAAGATTTCGGTCTCCAAAATTCCAAATATGTGTTGCAAATTTCACAGCTCACAAGTGTGCCGATTTCCAGAAATTTTCTTAAAATTGCGGGCTATTAATTGGGTTCGTTCCCACCACCTTCGGCCTTCGACTACGACCCACACCTAAACCGAAACCTAAACCTAAACCCAAACCCAGACCCATTCGTCTCCCCCTCTCTGTCTCTCTCTATCTCTGTGTCGCGGAGGTAGCCGAAGCTGACATACTCCTAACAATTCATTGTCGATAAATCGCCGACCGTCGCCGAGTTTGGTGACTCGGCACTCCACTTATAACAACTGGAACACGATATTTACACGAGGAGTCCCTAATCCTGATCCACTTACACATGCCGACATGCGATTGTATGTGTATCTCTCCCAATTCCCAAATCTTCTGTGGGCTCCACTCACTCCGATCCTGTTTTAAATGACTGAAAAAGAGTCCGGTTTTGCTGCTCCGACAGCTGAGACTAGAAGTCTTAGATGTCCAGTTTATGACACGTAGCAAGCAGCTGAGGTGGCATTCTAAACAAGGGTCAAGTTTCTTCGCCTACTCAACTTCTTCCTCTGTGGCAGCTTTCAACCTTACCATGTTGCAAAAGAAGCATGTTTCTCACGTGTGGGAGTTGGACAGGTGCATTGTTTCTATTTTAAGTAGGCTTTTGCCACGTGGTGGAGTCCCATTGACCTGAAACTTGCCATATGGGGAGAGGAGTAAAACTTGTGTCACAAGATGTTGTGACGGATGCCGGTCACAGTATTCAATACGAGCCACTTGGCATACTATTAGAGGATGATGACCGTATGGATGTTTGGCCAGTCCCTCGGTGGACCAGTACACAACAAATCAGCTTGATTAGTGATTTCTAACCGATTTTATTGAAGTTATTTTCCTGGGTTGATTTTAACGGTAGGAATTTGAGCATTATTGAGCGTTATTTGGGTCCAAAAATCCAAAGGTTTTAAATCACTAATCAGGCTGATTTTTGGTTTGTAGGTCCACCGAGGGACTGGCCAAACATCCATACGGTCATCTCCCTCTGATCGTGTGCCACGTGGCTCGTATTGAGTGCTGTGAGGCTTCCGTCACAACATCTTGTGACACATGTTTTACTCGGGAGGATACGTGCGTTGGTTATTTTGACTGGCAACTCACTGCCAAGCATGGTTCGAAATCTCCGGATCGGTGGGCGCCGATCACCTTGGGTCAACAACATTCAATGCATCGAAGGTGCCAGCTTGCTCAGTTGGTAAGGTTTGTGGGTGATGATACCATAGACCTGGGTTCAAAACCCGCCTTCACCGAATAACTGATCTCTTTAAAAAACAGGCTTAAGTATCAAAAAATAAAAAATTGGCTATTGTAAATCCCTTTCTTGTGATTAATATCTGGTAGGGGTCTGCCTAACCCCAGCTTATAGTCAAAAAAAAAAAAAAAAAAACATTCAATGCATCTGATCAAGGGGTTAGGCACGGTGGTGGGGTGGACATCTGATCTTGATTGTTATCCGTTTGTCTCCCCCAAACAACGCACACTTAAATGCTTTTGATGCTATACGTTGACTTTTTCGTTGATCTGATCATAGAGTTTGCAAAAGGGTCAAGGATTTCAATCAAGGTTTCGCACTGGAGGGCCTACGCCATGTTTCTATAATATATGGATAATTTAAATATTATGGCCAGAATATCATATGGTATGTTGGACTCATATGGTTCGTGTGTGTGCCGGGGATCCTTTGATATATATTGTTAAGCCTCCCTCTAATAATTTAAACTCTTAGAGTAAAGTGGTTAGTTAACATCATCTCATTCATAAGTTAAAACTATTGGATGTTCTTTGAAATGTGTGTGATAGTCTTTGGGATTCGTGTGGTGAGAATCTCGATGACTATCAGTGGTCTGGACCTTTGGACGACATGCTACAATATCACCCCCTACAATTATTTTTGAAAAGCTAATGGTTATTCTACTTATTAATGGACGAAGGCCCTTCTTGTGTGCCTCATTCAGAACCCTAATATCCCAAAAATACATATTGTTTGCTTTTTTTGTGTTCTTTAAACTATTCACATAGAAGGGGTTCTTCCATCTTTTTGGTATCAAAGCACACATCTCTTGACAAAAATTAAGGCTGACAAATGCCCTTTTAAAGGGCATCTGTACCTGACAGACACCCTTTAAAATGGCGTTTGCCCATTGAGGAGTATAGCTTTTGTCAGAAATACAAGCCGCATGGCACATTCTTAGTGGACGCTGACCGTATAGATGCTTGGCCAATCACTAGGTGGACCTACACACTAAAAAATAAACATAATCAGTGGTTTATAAGTGTTGGATTGAAGTTATTTTCATGGGTTGATATTAACCGTAGGAATTTGAGCATTATTTGAGTGCAAAGATCCAAAGGTTGTAAATTACTAATCATGCTGATTTTTGGTTTGCAAGTCCACAGAGGGACTGGCCGAACATCCATACAGTTAGCCTCCACTAAGAGTGTGCCACGTGGCTCGTATTTGTGACAAGTTTTACTCCTGAATGGGTGCCCTTTTAAAGTGCGTTTTTAAAAGGGCGTTTGTTAGCCTTTTTCAGCCTTAATTTTTGTCGGGAAGAAAAAGGGCGTCTAGTTACTTTTTTTGTAAATTTTCAAAAGTTATATGTTTTTATAAACAGTTTAAAATTATTTTTTGCTTAAGAAATTTTCCCTTTATTAAAAAAATAATAAATCCTTTTTCCTAACATAACTCTCAAATTCCTTAAATTGACAAACATTACGTCTTTCATTTTTTTTATTTTTTTTTCATAGGTTCTTTGGTCGTTCAACATTTTCACATTTCAACTCAATCAGTAAAAGCATTTATGCTCACATGGCACCTGAACTCTACCCCTAGAATAAATTAGATGATGGCCTCCATCATCAAAGTTGATGACATCCCTAGATTGACTTACATAACAAAAAATTGACCTGATTAGTGATTTCTAATCTTAATAAAGGGAGCTGGTCTTGATTGCGGGGTGGCTACTTGGTGGGACCATAGACCTAGTTTCTTGGCTGTGGTGGAAGACCCACATAAAATGTATTTCAGATTTGATTCCCCCTGTGGGGGTTCTGTGGTGAGTTGTGCTTTTGTTGCAGCAACTCCCTCTTGTTGTGCGTGTAGTTTTTCTTTTTGTTTTTAATAAAATCTTACCTCGGCAAAAAATAGTGATTTCTAATCTTTGAATCTGATTACCCACATACTGCTAGAAACTCTTGGTTAAAAATAAACCGTGAAAAAGACTCTAATCCAACAGATAAAAATTACTAATCAAGATGAATTCTGATATGTACGTCCAACTAGGGATGGGCCAAACATCTATACGATCAGTGGTCTCTAAGAGTGTGCCCCGTGTAAGGTACTGCCATGCTAAGGTGCACGTGGCGTCCCCCTTGTAGATATAATAGATTAGTTGACCCAAGCGAGCATTACTAGATTACCACTCAGATTGTGACATTGTGTGGAAAGATCAAGAGCCCACGGTTTTTGTTTTGGTAGGCCCACTATGGGCAAATCAGAAAAAGGGTATAGTCTTGCTGAGTATGACTGGCAAATCAATTGTTTCCCACCCAGTCGACCAGGAGATCTACATCAATTATTGACCCAATTGATGAGACTAAACCATTGATCGGTCAAATTTCTTTTGGGTGATCGGAAGAAATATGAACGAGGGAAATCTTTTGGGACTTTGTTCACTCCAAAGAAACGGCCCATCAATTGTTCAACTGTACAAACAAATGGTCACTTACAATTCGGTACAGGGCATTTTATCCGTGGCCAACCTGAAATTTTTTTTCCTTACGGTCGCTCTCGTTGTGGTCTTTTGGGTCCAGTAAAAAATGCCATGTGGCACTCTTATGGGTGGACCCGCATTGATTACCAGCAAAAAAATTCTTCGTACGCTGCGATTCAGAATGGACAGCTACCTAAGCATAAAAAATTTACTACCTTTTCAAACTGGCAAACCATGAATTTTTTGCGTTCAAGTATTCGCTTTTGAATGCTGCTGGAGATAACCAGTCAAACATGAATTTTGGCCCATGGTCCATCCAAGAGTTGACATAACCATTGAGCAGTCAGGATCAAGCCACGGGCGAGACGATGACAGAAAAATCTTGTCTCTACTAATCATATAATGGACCTCATACATGGCATCATACAAGAAGGCATGACTCACTTGAAAGAGAAAGAAGAGGCCCTCCTTCAGCAGCCGGTCTAATTAGTAAATTCTTGAATTATGAACCAGATGATGTTCTATTCAAAGGTTTGGAAAATTCACGCATTTTTTTAACATGATCGAATTATTCTTCACAGACTTTTCCAAATTATTTCCGGACTATTCAGTTTTGAACATGAAAAACCATTTTATAAGAAAAAGTAGTCAATATTTTGCTTTTTTTCGTTTTATTTTATTTTTTAAATTATTTTTACGGACTGACAAATCCAAATTGTACTCGAACATTTCCCGGACTGTATTTTTGCTGCACTCTGAATCGCTAACTAGGGCCGCCGGCCACTGCAGTCCAAAAAGAAACATGGGTTTCCGCTGCAGAGGCTTAAAACTAGGAAAACAGGACAAGCAATCCTCCCATCTCTATTGCAGGTATGGATGGTTCATACTTCATACACTTTCTAGTTGAGAGCCGCACAAGCAATCACATCCTGTAAGGCCCAAGCCTCGGCCGAAAATTTTGAAACATCGCGGGCTAAGATTCCAAATATAATTCCCAAAGTAATCAAAACTAGACAAATCAAAAGTGGGTTAATCGAGTGATGATTGAGATTTAAGGGGTGAAGGCGCAGGTTCAGCCTCCAGTTGACATAATGACAAGACCATATGCAGTATCAAAGGCCGTCGTTTTAAGAACCATTCACACAACACCATTTAGAGTCTTCAGACTGATGATTCAAACAGGGCTCAAAAGCTAAGCAAATGAGATCCTTTTCGTCACCAATGACCTGAAAGCAGAAAAAACCATTGACATAAGATGATTAAGAGCATCTGAAAGAGACGGCCCTTACATATTCTTCCCACTCAATGGCAAGAGATATCATTCACGAAGCAACCTTGATAGAGCCCATCGCCCATCACATTGGGAAAAAGAACTGACGACCCACCTTGTAGATCCGACAAAGACAAATCTGTTCTCGTCTTCATGCTACCCATCGTGATCTTCAATGCCCCTGTGAACTCGCAATTATGAGCTGTAAAAGGAAACCAAGGCCATCAAATAATTTGATAGGCTAATTTATGCAAATCCATGTCATAAAGTTTAATTAGATAATAACTACGTAACAATGGCACGGACATGTGTCAGTGTCCAACACAGATATGAGGTGTCTGACACGGCTTCTTTAAGAAGCTCAAGACACGTCCATACACAGCATTTTAGTTATCTTTTGAGCCAGAAGTTTTTTCAAATAAAAATAAGGAAAGAAATATGTGGAAAGTAAAAGAAACAAGACTAGTTTTAAGGAGCTCCTTTTCTCCAAAAAAGAACTGTGAAGAAGTCTCTATTGATCTATCTTGTGATCATGGTTCTCATAGGCAATCTGTACTGTTATGGCAATAGTGCGCAGGAGTGCACTTCGGTTTTCTATGCTGGAGGGGCTATATAGGACATCTATCTATGGGGGCCTAGTTCATGTGGGGGGAAGCACGAACTTCATTCAGTAACAGCAGGGTATCGAGTTAGGCTAAATGACTTTGAGTCCGCCTGCCAGAGATAGATAACAGGTTGACAAGCTCGAGGGTCCCATGGTGAAGCGGTCCAGGATACATTACAAATGGGGCCTACCCGTTTCTAACCATAGACTATCCAATAACATATATAAGCAGATTTATAAAAACGAAAATCACCAAACAACTATAGCTATGATTAACAACTTAAAAAAAAGTATTTACGGACGATGGAAAACACCAACCCTCTTTTAGAAATTATATTAAAAATTATTAAAATAAAGAGTGACACAGTCGTACATGTCCAGATGTGTTGACACACATGTCTGTCAACGTGTCCAACATGACAAAAAATCCTGAAGCGTTAACAATAATCAATTTACACATATATACTGAGAGACCTATATGTGATTGATGAGATTGAAAGTGATGCTTCTATTTGATCAATATCACCTGTTGGTGGGGTCCATTTGAATGGATTCCATCCAGATTACCTCATAAATAAGACCTCTTTGTACAAAAATGGTACAAGAATGAATAGAATTAGACCTATTTGGTTGGCAATTTCTTTGCAAGGGAATGGAAGAAACAAATGAGGGACTTCTTTGCACCCGTCAATGGTGTGTCACCTTCTCCTTCATTTTCATAGACAGTACTCTTCAAATAACTTTCCATAACTCCTGCGTAGAGAATATCATCATAAGAAACAGGGACCACTATTCACTGAAGAAAAAGAAACTACCGCTATACAATCAACTTTGATTTTCGATTTATTTTTATTTTCTGAAAACCATGGTTGAAAAATTAGGCAAGCCAATTGAGCAAAATTTAAGGCTGGGCTGGGCTCCAGACATTCCCTGACTTGCAAGACTCACTTGACTTTCCAAGTCCAAAGTGACTTGGCCTAGCAATGACGAATTCTCATAGAAGAGAAATGACTTGTTACTTAAATCTATACTACATTAAAGCCAAACCCTGGGTTAGGGCATGCCCCCTCACGCGGGCTTCACAAGACGCTCACTCACGTGCAACGCACGTGCTGCCCCTAATATTTATAAACAAAAAAAATATTTTTTCTGACATCCATTAAAATATTCTAATTACAACTAATGACTTGTACACGTCACTGAGCTAACTCCCACGACTCAAGTTACTACAGCAGTAAGTTGATTCCAATTCATAAGTGTTTTCAACATTGATTCCATCACTGATATGCACCTGGAGAGAAACACAAGAGATAATAGACTGTTGTAAGGAACAACAAAGCAACATGGAAAGCAAATCAATTTTATGTTTAGAGTCAACCCCCAGGTCCCTTCACATAATTCATTTTCAGTTCAAAGGTTAATGGTATTGGTATCAATATTAGGTACTGTTAACAAAAGTGGTGGTTAACAGATCAAAGTCTTGATCAGTGGAGCAGAAACCAGTCTCTCTTAATATTGATGACAGATTCTCTGTGATTATAAGCAATAATTTCCCTAGATACATAGGCATTGGTTTTCTCAGTTGATGGTGAAAACTATAGATCTCAATAGAGGATATCATTCTATGACTCCCAAGTATAGATTAAGAACCGAGATAAATAACAATGCAGAGCAACTCAATATTTAATAGAAGTCCAGATAGAAAGCATGCGCAGTACACGCAGATACGAACTAGCATTCTCTCCAATTTAATAGTACTGAAGAAAGCATGTGCAGTACTTGATGGAGACAATTGGATAATTCCATCAAATCCAGAAGTTAAAGATACAGCCAAATCAGTACCTAACCCTGCCCCGTAGGACCTGACTGGTATAGGCAACAAATACTAAGAGGTGCAAGTGAGTACATTAACTTTGGTTTGACACACAAATTACAAGTATGCCCTTCCAAGAGCCAATAATAAGAAAAGATAAAATAAATAAGAATGGACAAAATACCCCTACATGCATGTCTAAACTAAATAAATACTCTAACACTCCCTCAAGCTGGAGCATAGATGTCATTCATGCCCAACTTGAAATACATCCTACTTGTAGTGCTCATGTCCATGCCTTGGTGAAGATGTCAGAAAGCTGATTTTGAAAGGATACATATTATGTAGAAATCTCATTACTCCACACCTTCTCCCAAATGAAGTGGCGGTCAACTTCTATATGTTTTGTTCGTTCGTGGAATGTAGGATTACTAGTTAGGTGAATAACGGCCTGATTATCACAATAGAGTTTGACAGGTTCTTTGAATGGCGCTCTGAATTCATGGAATAGACACATGGAGCTCACAAGTAATATGAGCCATAGCATGATACTCCGTTTTCAACACTGGATCTGACAACACTCTATTTCTTACTTTTCTCAAGTTACCAGATTTCCACCCACAAACGTACAATACCCTATAGTAGACCTCCTATTTGAAGGAGATCTAGCCCAGTTTGCATTTATATACCCCTCAACATTTAAGTGACCATTGTTCTTGTATAAAATATCATGTCTAGGAGCTCCCTTTAAAGACTTGAGAATTCTAACTACAACTTCCATATGTGGAACTCTAGGGAAATACATGAACTGACTAATTTTGATAGTAATGCGACAAGTTGATACTAATTTTGGATCTCACAACCTCAATGCCCAAGAAATTACAAAGCTGACTCAAATCCTCGGTGTGGAAATACTTCCAGAGATGACTTTTCATAATCTCATGCTCTTTATAACACTACCCGAGACAACAATGTTGTCCACATAAACCACGAGAATAACAATACTACTCATCCATCGTTTGAAGAATACAAAATAGTCTGCCTGACTACTACTCATTCCATGAGCAACCACAACTTGGCTAAGCTTATCGAACTAGGCTCTCGGCGATTGTTTTAGTCCATAAATGGACTTCTTCAACCTACACATCTTAGTTGATTCTCCTGAAGCAACAAAAACCAGGAGGTTCATATACACCCCAGACAGGTCACCACACAAAAAAAAAAAAGTGTTCACAGCTAATTGAAACAACAACCAAGACATATTAGCTGTCAAGGATATGATGACATGAACATAAGTCAACTTAGTCAAAGGAAATAAATTCTTAGAATAGTTGATGCCATAAGTCTGAGTATATGACATAGCCCAAATCCAATTACCATTGTGGGCCACCCATTCAAGTCCAACCCAAAACAAATATTATGTGGGTCCACAATACGAGCCCAAGTAACAAAGTCTCCAAACCTAAGTCTATAGCTATATAGCTAAACATGTCCTCCATGAAGCTTCTTCTTACTTTTTTTTTCAAAAGCAAAATTGACAGCAAGCCTTGGTGTTCTCTTCAAATTGACACCTAAGTTGGACGTATAGGTGGTAAGGACGCTTCCTCCCTAGTTCAAAACCTCTTCCGTTGCCGTGCTTGCGTGAGGGTCATCGGGTACTTGTACACATCAGTCTCAACTGTTGTGTTCCCATTCGTTCGTGAGATTCACTACTTCCATCAGGTTCCACAACTTTTGGAAGAGTCTTGATCGTCTAATGCCTACACAGCAAGTTCTAGCACGACCCTACAACTAGACCAATCCGAGTTGGAGGTTCCCCTTCTCATTACTTTATGATTGCTTTAACTTTTATTCAAGATTCAGACTTAGGTGTATATTCATCTAGAATAATCTTGTTGTATTCTATTTAATTGTAGTGTTGAAATCGGATTAACACCCAATTACAGTGATCCTATTCTTTATTGTTTACAGTATCATATTGTTGCCGTAGTGTTATTCTCTTGTCTCGTTACTTAGAAACTGTGGACAACAGATCACCATCCAAGGTCTAGTGGTGTTAGGCGCAGGGTTGCATCATTTTTAGTATCAGAGCCACAGTTCCAAGATGAATTTTGCATTGGTGCAAGTTTAAGCCTTACAAGTTTCGATAAAAGTGTTGTTACAGATTTACCCATTAAAAATAGTCTCAATGGCAGCTCGAGGTTTACATGGCCATAGGGGTCAATGACAAGAGTATGTGACCATGGATGAATTGCAAGAGTTTCGACAAGATATGCAGCAACAAAGTGAGTAAATGCATCAACAAATTCAGCAGTTGGCCCAATTACTAGTACATCGTGCAACAACCTCACATGGCGTGGAGAGCCCTCATAATTCTATTCAGTCTCCAAGTGAAGCTGAGAGTAATAGGAAGCAAACCACCAAAGATAGCAACAAAGACTATACCAATCCCATGTACGAAGAAAGACCACGATGAGAAACTAAACCTAACTTGGAGGATTGTTTGGTCCAAGCCTTGGAGAACCAGTCCCATGTAATTCAAGTTCAGATTGTCGATTTTGATGGAGATTGAGCCAAATGACTTGCTTGATTGGCTTGATAGTATCGAAAAAAAATTTCAAGTGGAAAGAACTCCCCGATGAAAAGAGGGCCAAGGAAATAAGATTGTGAAAGAGTACACTAAGGAGGTTCATCATCTAACCATTCATAACAACTTACGAGAAACTGAGGATCAATCGATCAATAGATATGTGAACGGCCTATGCATTCCGATCCAAAACCAAGTTAGCCTTTACTTTCTCTACCAGTAAAAAGGATGCCAACCAACTTGCACTTAAAGTAGAGGCCCAACCTGGTAGGAATGCCCCAAGACGACTTGTGCCAGAAAGAGGCGTTCCCATACCAGCTCGCACTCCATTTCACAATGGCAAGACTGTAGCCGAAGTTAAGACCAGTTCCCATAACTGTACCAAAGTCGTTTGTCGGTGGAGATGAAAGAAGCCGAGACTTAGCCCAGGGTGCAAGATAAAAAGAGGGCTATGAGAACCGTTACTTTCGGTGTATGCAAAAGGGACAAAATTCTAATGAGTGTCCTAAATGAGCACACGACCGACAAGCCCATTTGCTTGCTGGCGAGATTGAGACAGTCGAAGAGAGGTCTTAATGCTCTTGGTGAACCAATGTACGATGATTATGTAGAGGATGAGAGAGAAGCTAGAAAAGATGATTCTCTAGAGCATGACATCACCGGAGACACCATCGATGAAGTGCTTGTGATTCAAAGGGTGATGATTTCATCAAAAACGAAGGATAAAGAGGACTGGTTGCAATCTAACATTTTTCGCACCCATTGCACCTTTGGTGTAAATCTTTGTAACATCATTATCGTTAGCGGTAGTTGCGAGATCATGGTGTCAATAGAGATGGTCGAAAAGTAAAGAGTTAGATATGGTGAAACACACTCATCCATATAAAATCTCTTGGTTCAAGAAAGGCAACGAGGTGATGATGAAGAAGCAGTGTCTGGTCGAAAAGCTAAAGTTAACCAGACATCGCTTTGTCACCATCACCATTGGTAGCATACTTGAAGAATTTGTTTAGTGTGACGTGCCAATGGATGCGTGCCATATTTTGCTAGGACGTCCATGGCAATATCATCAGGATACCACCAATTGCGGAGCTAAGAATATAAACACATTCTAGAAAGGGAAAGAGAATATTACATTATGGCCAATGCGGGACGAGGCATTTGAGAAGAAAAAAGAGGTGATGAGCACCACTAGCACCCTTCGCAAAATAATTTTTGGGAAAGAAGCCAGGGAAAACAAGATAATATATGCATTGGTGGCGAAAGAAGACATTCCTGGGGCACAAATTCCGGACTGCATGAAGCATCTTCTAAAAGAGTTCACTGATATTATGCCAGAGAAATTGCCCAAAGGACTACCCCCTATGCGAGGTATCCAGCATCCAACATCGATTTAGTGCCTTAATCATGGCTACCTAACTTATCGCACTATCGGATGAGTCCCAAGGAGCACGAAGAGCTTCGTCACCAAGTCGAGAGTTACTAGAGAAAGGACTAATTCGTGAGAGCCTCAGTCCTTGTGCCGTACCCGCAATTCTCTCCCAAAAAAAAATGGCACGTGGCGCATGTGTGTAGATAGCCGTGCCATCAATAAAATTACCATATAGTACCAGTTCTCAATTCCTCGACTCGAAGACATGTTAGGCATGCTTGTTCGAGCGAAGGTTTTCTCAAACGTGGACTTACGGAGTGGGTACCATCAGATCTGAATAAGGCCAAGAGACGAATGGGAAAAGGCCTTCAAAACGAAGGAGGGACTATATGAGTGGCTTGTCATGCCATTTGGTATTTCTAATGCACCTGCGACTTTCATGCGAGTAGTGAACTAGCTTTTGAGGCCATTTGTAGGGAAACTTGTCGTTACATACTTCGATGATATCCTCATTTATAACCAATCTGTGAAAGAACATTTGGAACACCTTAGACAAGTATTCCAAGTATTATGGCATTACAAGAAGTACGCAAATACAAAGAAATGCATCTTCGTCATAGACCACCTTATTTTCCTTGGGTTCATAGTATCCAAAAATGGAATTGAAGTGGATGAGACCAAGGTCAAGACCATCCAAAGCTAGCCCATGCCGAAGACTATCACTGAAGTTCGAAGTTTCCACGAGCTAGCTACCTTTTATCGTCGGTTCGTTCAGAATTTCAGCACCATAGCAACACCTATCACGGATTGTATGAAGAAATGGCAGTTTGCATGGACTCCCAAAGCTGAAGAGAGCTTCCAGTTGATTAAAAAGATGACCAATGCACCAATTCTAGCACTACCTGACTTCGACAAGGTCTTCGAGGTTGTGATGCCTCGCACGTGAGCATAGGTGATGTGTTGAGTCAGGAAGGGCGACCTATTGCTTTCTTTAGCGAGAAGTTAAATGATACAAGGGCACGATATTCCAGATATGATGTAGAGTTTTACACTATTGTGCAGGCATAGCGGTTTTGGAGACACTATAAGGAATATATTTTATATTCAGACAATGAAGCCCTTCGCTTTCTCAACACAAAGGAAGATGAGTAATTGACATGCCAAGTGGGCAGCATACCTTCAAGAGTTCACTTTTGTGCTGAAACACAAATCGGGCAAGCAGAACAAAGTGCAGATGCCTCAGTAGACGAACGCACCCGCTACTTGCCATGACGATTACATTAACGGGATTCGATACAATGAAAGAGATATACATCGAGGATCCATGCTTGAGACCGATTAGGGCTGCAACTCAGGCGGGTTGGGTCGGGTTGGAGGTCAACCCTAGTCCAACCCAACCTTAAAGGCTGTCAACCCTAACCCAACCCAACCCAAGGTTGGGCCTAGATTTTCCAACCCTATCGGGTTGATCGGGTTGGTCAATTTCTTAATTTTTTTATTGGTTGAAAATATTGTTGAATTTTTTCATACTAAATTAATTTTTCAGTCAATACAATAGCCGTTGTGCTAACCATTAAATAATAACATAACTTCATTTCCAAAGCTCATGAAAGAAAATATGATATTTTCATAATAACGGAAAAGTTCATTAACTCAAATGCATGATAAAAGTCACTAAAGAAATATCCAAAAACAATTGTTAGAGAAAAATACGATATTTTCACTATCAACCGATCACATAAAATGTTAAAATGTAGTTTCAATGACATTTGATAATATCACACAAAGGTTGTAGTTACCAAGGACAAACATCCATGGGTTGCTGCATTTGCCAAAATATAGTGTGGATCTTTGTCGGTAAAACTAATGGGTATCGGGGGACAACAATTTCATAAAACATTTTTTACAACAAAAATTGGCATCGGCCAATTTGTAAATTAGAAGTATTGGACGGAAATGATTTTTGGCAAGGATGGTCTCTATAGTGAGGAGATCATCTCACAAAAATTCAAATCAATCTGATATTCGTAGACTGGTTTACAAGTTGAAGAATTATGGACCATTTATTTTTATTGTTAACTTGAAAGCCACTTTTGATGGGGTTAGAAATTTCAGAATAAGCTGATTTTTTGTAGAGGTAATCTATATGATGAGGAGATCATCCTCGCCAAAAAATCAGCTATCGATTCATCTTCTATGTGGGTACGTCAAAATTGTTGTAAAAAATGTTGTATGAAATTGTTGTCGCCTGATCCTGACCCAAAACTAATATATATAAGTCGGGCTCGGGTTGGGTCGGGTTGGGCCAAGCCTCAACCCTAACCCAACCCAATTTGATCGGGTTACCAAAAATCCGGCCCAAGCCCAACCCAAATTCTAAAAGAGCTAACCCAACCCAACCCTAATGTCGGGTTCAACCCGTCGGGCTCGGGTTGAGCCCGCCCAAGTTGCAGCCCTAAGACCGATACATATAGCTTGCTTCGAGAATAATGGAAAAGGAGATAATATATTCATGGTTGAAGACTTGTATCGTTTTAAAGAGGGACGACTATGTATTCCGGAAAGCTCTTACAAAGAGAAGCTGTTGATCGAGCTACACACAGGAGGATTGAGTGTTCACTTTGGCAAGTACAAAACCTATGCTGCCCTTTTCAGTCGCTATTATTGGCCAAAGCTCAAGCGAGATGTGACCCATTTTGTAGAAAGATGTTGAACGTGCCAGGTTTTGAAGGGCGATGCGCGGAACACAAGCCTTTACATGCCATTGCCGGTTCCAGAGGGACCATGGACTGACATGTCTATGGATTTTGTCTTGGGTTTGTCGAGGACTGTAAAAAAAAGGCTCAGGCTCCAGTTACCGCCCTAAAATGACATGCTCCAGTTACAGGACACGATATGAGCCACGTGGCACACTCTTAGAGGACTCTAACCATATGGGTGTTTGGCCAATCCCTAAGTGGACCTACAAACCAAAAATCAGCTTGATTAGTGATTAATAGGCGTTGGATTGGACTTATTTTCATGGTTTAATCTCAACTATGGAATTTAAGCAGTATTTGAGGTACAAAGATCCAACTCGTAGAAATCGCTAATAAGGCAGATTTTTGGTTTATAGGTCCACCTAGGGATTGGCCAAACATCCATACGGTCAGAGTCCTCTAATAGTGAGTTACGTGGCTCATATTGTGTCCTGTAATCGGAGCCTGTCATTTTAGGGCAGTAGTTGGAGCCCGAAGGGCGATGCGCAGAACACAGGCCTTTACATGCCATTGCCAGTTCCAGAGGGACCATGGACTGACATGTCTATGGACTTTGTCTTGGGTTTGTCGACGACTGTAAAAAAATGACTCCATCTATGTAGTTGTTGACAGATTCTCTAAGATTGCACATTTCCTTGCTTGTCAAAAGACTTTTGATGCATCTTGGGTAGCATGATTGTTCTTTGATGAAATTGTTCGCCAACATGGAGTTCCAAAATCCATCACTTCAGACCGAGACACGAAATTCCTCAACTATTTTTGGATTACTCTTTGGCAGCTTGTTGGAACTAAGCTTCAGTATAGTAGTGCTTACCATCCACAAACAGATGGCCAGACTGAAGCCGTAAATAGGAACCTTGGAAACTTGCTATGATGCTTAACTAGTGATCATCCAAAGTAGTGGGATCTGATTTCATTGCATGCTAAGTTTGCTTACAATACTACAGTCCATAGGCCATAGGAAAATCACCTTTTGAGGTTGTCTATGGGAGAGCGCCACAATTAGCAGTTGATCTAACGCCCATACCAAACCAAAGCAAAATTAGTGAAGATGTCGACGCCTATGCTCAAATGATGAGAGAAATCCATAAAGAAGTACGACACCGGTTGGAGAACACCAACTTAAAGTATAAGGAGAATGAAGACAAATATTGACGGAACAAGAAGTTTGAGGTGGGAGATCTAGTAATGGTTTACCTTCGTCGAGAGTGATTTCCTGTGAAAACATATCACAAATTGAAGCCGAAGAAAATCAGGTCATGTCGAATCCTCCGAAAGTTTGGGGACAATGCTTACGAGATCAAGCTTCCAGAGGGGTTAAATATTTCCCCAATTTTCAATGTATCAGACTTGTACGAGTTCCATGGGGGAATAGACTTGGATGGAGAAGTTGAAAACGAAATAAAAGCATAGGTACCTGTGAGTTCAAAGGACCAAATTGAACAGGTGGTCGATGTGAAGACTTTGGAGACTCGGGGTGGATTGTATGGCAAATTTTCGGTTAAGTGGAGAGGAAGACCAACCACTGAAAACATGGGGGTTAACAAAGAGGAGTTATGCAAGTTCGAGGAAGAAGCATACTCCAAATTTAGAGAAGCAACTTGCATGGAGGCAAGTTCTTTTTAACTGAGGGGGAGTTGACATAGCCCAAATCCAACTACCATTGTGGGCCACCCATTCAAGTCCAGCCCAGAACAATTATTATGTGGGCCCACAATACGGGCCCAAGCAACCAAGTCCCAAGCCCTATAGCTAAAGACGTCCTCCATGAAGCTTCTTACCTTTTTTTCAAAAGCAAAATTGACAGCAGACCTTGGAGTTCTCTTCAAGGTTATCAATTGAACGTATAGGTGGTAAGGATGCTTCCTCCCTAATTCAACACCCCTTCCACTGTCGTGCTTGCACGAGGATCATTCAGGTACTTATACACATCAGTCTCAATTGTTGTGTTCCCATTGGTTCGTGAGATTCACTACTTCCACTAGGTTCCACAACTTTTGGAGAAGTCTTGATCATCTATTGCCTACGCAGCAAGTTCTAGAGCGAGCCTACAACTAAACCAATCCGAGTTAGGAGGTTCCCATTCTCATTGTTTTATGATTGCTTTAGCTTTTATTCAAGATTCAAACTTTGGTGAATATTTATTTGGAATAATCTTGTTGTATTCTCTTCAATTGAAGTAGTGTTGGAATCGGGTTAACACCCAATTACAGCAAGCCTATTCTTTATTGTTTATGATATCATATTGTTATCAGTGTTATTCTCTTATCTAGTTACTTAGAAACTGTGGACAGTAGATTGCCATCCGGGGTTTAGTGGTGTTAGGCACAGGGCTGCGTCAGTACATCCCTTGGCTTACAACCATTAGGGTTCTGCTTCACAGTGTAGACCCAGCGACAACCCACAACACACTTCCCAACAGGTGAAACGGTTAAGTCCCATGTATCATTCAACTTAAGGGTTTCCATCTAATCTTCCATACCTTTCTTCCATTCAAAGTGAGACAAGGCTTCATAGTACAAAACAAGAAGACAAATAAAGGACCAAGAAAAAACAAAATGCTGGAAATCAGAAGACAGATGATCAAAGGATAAGAAATTTGAAATGGGATGTTCAGTACATATGCATTTACCGAAGAGCAATGGGAAGGTCACTATCAGTCTCCTGGGGAACAACTGAATCTGAAGATGGCAGAACTGATAAGGAACAAAAGCAACTAGATCTTGAAACGGCAAGGCTGATGATGGAGGATCCTGAGGAGGTAGATCAATACTTCCCTGTTGACGTCTTCGAGTAGACACCTGCAATTTTTTATTGGAAAGAGAAGGAACTAGAGGAAAAACAGGAAAGAGACAGTGCACAATGAAAAATGGGATCTTGAAACTGACTTCCTTCCAACATAGCAAAATGGAGTAGCTTCGAAGAAGGTAATATCGGCACACATTTTTTCTTCAATGCAGGATTATAACAATAATACCCTTTTTATGTCCTTGAATATTCCATAAAAATGCATTTTATGACTCAGGCATCAAGTTTATCATTCCCTCTCCCAAGTTTGTGAACAAAGCATACACACCCAAATATCCTAGGGGGTAAAGTAAAAACAATCAATATTCAAAAACAAGGTATTGAAGTTAGATTTTCCATTCAAAACAGAAGATGGCAATCTATTGAGGCAACATGCAATAAGAACATTACCCCAACAATGTTTAGGCATGTTGAATTGGATCAATAAAGCCCGTGCTACTTCAAGGACAAGTTTATTTTGTCTTTCGATTGCCCCACTCTGTTGAGGAGCGTGGCAACAAGATGTTTGATACTTTGATGTACAATTCCAAGACTATAAAAAAAAATCCAAATAGAGCAAAACTAGTCAACAACATTAATAGAATGCAAAACACAAACACGGGCATTAATTTAAGAATGACTTCAGCACGAAAAGATTTAAACACAATATTTCATAACAATCTTTCATCAAATAAATCCAAATCATACATGAGAAGTGTGGGTGCCGTATTTTCCAGCAAGTCAAATATTGACGCGTGTCACTGGCTTAGCACGTGCGATCATAAAAAGATGACGCGTGTTAATGGATAGCACGCGAGAGTAAATGCGCCGGAGGCATCATCAGGAGCCATAAACTGCCCATCATGTCACACGATTTCTATTAATTGGAAGTGCCACGTGTCAAGATGGAATGATCGACACATGGACGTGATGCTAACAGAATACATTAACGTCTTAGCCTTTAATATGTCGGGAAGCATTCAATCTTGCCTGACATATTTATTGTTGAATCTCGTCCCAACAAAGTCAACAGACTTGATAGGATCTATTTCAATCTCATCCCGACAAGGTCAACAAGCTTGACGGGATCTATTACAATCTCATCCCGACAAGGTCAACAGGCTTGACGGGACTTATTACAATCTCATCCCGACAAGGTCAACAGGCTTGACGGGACTTATTACAATCTCATCCCAACAAGGTCAACAGGCTTGACGGAATCTATTACAATCTCATCCCAACAAGGTCAACAGACTTGACGGGATCTATTTCAATCTCATCCCGGCAAGATCTTATGTCTAGCTGGATGCATATATCCCGACAAGGTCAGCAGACTTACTCGACGGGATCTATCTCAATTGCATCCCGGCAAGATCACATAACTGGCTGGATGCATATATTTCGACAAGGTTAGCGGACTTACTTGACGGGATCTATTACAATCTCATCCCGGCAAAGTCATATGGGGTCAATAGACTTATGTGACAGGATATCTTACGAATGAGGTAAGTATTCTAAACATCATCAATTTCTTAACCTATGAATATTAGCCACCTGGCAGCTAGTTGAATTATTACGATTTCGACATTCCTTTATCCGAATACCTGATACGAAGGATGCCACCTCAGTATCACTTCAGTTATTTCAGATATAACCGAATCAAGGAAGTCAACCATAAGATTCTGTTTTATAACAGAATCCATCCGAGTCATCATTGACTGATAATGACTAGACACGTGGAAGGTGAGTCGCGTCAGTTCTAAGGGTATAAATATGAGACCCTCAAGACTGAGAAGATCTTGCTCTCCAGATCCAGATAGCCTAAACTCTGAAACCTTTTACTATTTTCGTGAAACCTGTTACATTTTCTAAACTGACTTGAGTGTCGGAGCCTTGTCAACAGGTACAACCAAATCTCATCTGGAGATCATCCTATCCTTCGCAGAGGAGAAAGCAGTTTCATCCTGGAGCATCAGAGTCGTCCGATCATCACCAAAATCCGAATCGTCTGACCTTGAAGATTGTGTGAGTTAGATCAGATATTTTTCCCCCACAAGAAGTCATCCACAAAAGTGATAAAATATTGAAAACCAAATAAATTAGGTACCCTGGGCCCCATACAATTAGAATGAACTAACACAAAAGGACTCAACTAACATCCCTCGGTACATGAATCAAAAGTAACACGGTGGTGTTTACTTAATTCACATACCTCACACTCTAAAGAGATAATAGATGACAAAGATGGAATTAAACTACGTAAATTATTCAACAGATGACCTAACCAACAATGCCACTGGAAAGTAGTAGTAGCATTCATTGGAGATCCACCAATCTTCCTCTTCATCTGTAAATCTTGAAAAACACAATGGGAAGCAAAGAAGGTGACAGGACAATTCAAAGATTTAGTAATTTTACTTACAGACATAAGATTTGAAGGAAAATTTGGAACATACAAAACAGAAGATAACAACAAGAGTGAACCAAGATCAATATTACCAAGTCCATTGACATTGGATTTGGTATCATAAGCTAAAAATAGCAAACAAATGACATGAGGAACGATCAAGAGTAGAAAATATAAGAGAACTACCTGCCATATGGTCGGAAGAGTTGAAAACTAGTGAACAATGCTAGGGTTTGTGAAAGAGAGGTTTGTGAAGAAAAAAAATTATCTTCTCTTGTTTTATCATTGATATATATACTTACAAGAATGAATAACTACAATTATGCCATTACATGAAAATATAATACAATATTGTCATCAAGTGACACAAGAGGTCCAATAACATCCCTATCAAGCTGAGCATATAGGTTGACTGATTAGAGTTATTTTCACGTTGCTAGAATGAATAACACTTAATCAACCAAAAATCCTTCTTTTATTATCCTACAAAAATACTTCTTGATTGCATCTGGTAAGTCGGATGTCAAATCCACACTCAGGTTAGTGAAGCACAAAAAAATAAAAAATAAATAAATATAAGAAAGTGATGGAAGCGAAGAGATGAGAGTGGTGGAGAGGATTAAAACATGCAATTCTTAGAGATTAAAGGAAAACTACCAAATCGTTAAAGAAAACTAAAAACACTTATGCAAAACTAAAATTTATTCACTAAAATAAAGTCAATTACAATGAACGGCTTAATGAAAATTGCATTGCTATTGAAATAAAGAGAAGAAGAAAAAGAAGATAGAGAGATAAAGATAGAGAGGATAGAGAGAGAGAAGAGAGCTGAGCTAGAGAGAACCGTGATGAGAAGAAGAAGAAACAATAATATTCGAGAACCCGAAGTGGTGATGGCGCTCCGTGTGATTCACGAAAGAATAGTTTGATCTTTCAAGGTAAGATGTATCAAATCCGAAGAAGTGATCCGGGCTAAATAAAACCAGCCGATGAAAAAAAAGAACCCCCTTGGGAAGGAGCCCAAGGCTCTCTTCTATAATCCTCCCAAAAATTGTTGATACCCTCTCATGCCAAAACATCATCACCCTCTTTTAATGGAAAGAAATGTCCAACCTTCCTGATTTAGAAACGGTCTTTTCTCCATTAAAAATTGTGCAACAACATTCGTTTGTTGTTCCCACGTCCAAACCTTCGTTCCAAAACCATTTTGTCTTCTTTGGTAATTATCCATACCTCTTTAGTTTATGAACATCTAGCAACTCTTATCCATATAAAGAATGCTTTCCTTACTTTTGTGATCCACACCACCAAATATCCAACCTTGCCTTTACAGTGAAGATTTTCCTTCCCTTAAAAAGTTTTTGTAACTTCTTTCCATATTCATTTGTGCCACATGGCCATGTCCCTTTAGGAAAGTAAGGACCACCTTTAAGTAGTTGCCCACATCTTCCATTTTGGTTCACCATTCAACGTTTTGGAAACTTTCTTGCCATCATTTGGAGCTAACACCTAGCTCATTCTAGGATAGAATCGTTTTTTGTTTTAAAGCAACTTTCCTTCTTTTCTAAAAAGCACCCCATACTTTCCAAAACCTTTTTTTTTTCAATTTCAAAATCCAACTTTACCTTATTTAGAAAGGATGGGACACGTCCTCATCTTTTGGCCATTCTCAACTCTTGAATTTCCAAAGAAAACAATTTTGTCTTTTAGCAAAGAAAACTTTAGCCACTTTTCTTTTATTAATAAAATATGTCTTGAACTTTCTTTTTTTTTTTTCTTTTTAGAACTTCATTTCAACATCCAAAAAGGTTTTCAAATATACCAACTAACCATCCAAGTTTTGAGAAATGGGATCTTTTCTTTTTAAAATATCAAAACTTAAAACCTTTTGTTTGGAAAGAAAATACCAACGACCATATTTGCTAACATATCCACCCCATTTGGTGAAGCTAAAAATATTCTTTTGGTAACAACCTACGCATGAGTGTTGTCCCTTACCACATCAGCCCTCCACTGCTTTGTTTGTTTCCATACCCCTTCATATTTGGAAATCCAACTCCTTGTTGAATTTTGACCCTTCATGTGCTTCTAATGGTTATCATGTGCTTCCTTGGAGATCATTGAAGGAAATATGATTCTATGCACCACCTTGGCTTAACACCAAATTCACCACAGCTGTCCATTTTGCCGTGTTGTCCACCATTTGCGCGTCAATCGTCCAGTACTCTTGCATCAACCCGTCACATGATGCCATGCCATCACATGCCGACCCATATTTGATGTCAAAACTTGCCACATCATCACATGCCAATTGGTTCACCTCTTGGCCCAACAAATGGTCTATCAACTTGTGTCATGATCTTGGTGGCGTGGCCCGCAAGCCTTTTGGGCCCGAACACATTTGATTGGATTTGGGCTTGACAGGCTTTGGTTGAATCTTGAGCCCTTAGATTTGCGCTTTAACACTCCCCTTTAGGCCTTGGGCCTAATCACCTACATGAACAAAACACAATGAATTGGTGTACGTCCATTATTGAAGCCAATATTATGAGAATTACACTACGAGAATCCTGAAATGCCATAGTGCTCATGAAATCCTCTTCAACGGGCGATTAACATGGAAAACATGATAATCCCTCAAGGAAAGCGGGGGAAAAATGTATAAAATGATAACTTATCAGTTACCATGCCCAACTTGCCAAAGAATTCTTGAATACGAGAGGGCCTAAGGGCTTTAGTAAAGATGTCTAACAACTGTCTGCAGGTGTACATGTATGGAGTAGAGATCAACCTATATGCAACTTTTTCCCGAACAAAGTGAATGTTGACTTCGATATGTTTAGTCCTCTCATGTACGACCGCATTCAATGCAATATGAATGGCTGTCTAATTATCACAGCAAAGTTTCATAGGAGTCATAAGAAGAAATCCCAGCTCAGCTAGGAAAGTTCTCAACCAGATGAACTCACAACATCCTCAGCTTCAACACTAAATTGTGAAACAATTGGTTGCTTCTTACTCTACCAAGTGACTAGGTAGAGAGAGCAACGAAGAAAAGAGAAATAGCAAGTAGTGGAGGGCAGTTAGAACTCTTTCCGGGTTTGGAAGCATGTTCCCACGCAAGTCCAATTGATTGGGCTCAAGGTCCAATTGATTGGACTGCTAAAGAAAACTGTCCGGATGGGTCCAATCGATTGGGTTGCTGGTCCAATCGATTGGGCTATGTCCAATCGATTGAGCACCCTCAAAATCAATTTTTAAGCCCTTTCGACCCTGAACCTAGTCGCCTTGCTACATGACTTAGTTCTAGGTGAATTTTATCATTCTACCTCCTATATCTAGGGTGTTTAAGTCCCTTATCATCCTATACATGTGAGTATGGATAAAAGGACAAAGATTTGAGTCTTCAAATGAATCAATCTTCAATTTTTTGAGTCTTCAGGCTTCATCTTGTAATCTTTGGGCAATGGAAGAGTGGTTGCAACCACTGAGACACTCTCGGCCTAACTAGCACATTTACAGGATCAGTTACAATTGTGTTTTGTCATACAGAATTTAGAAAATACAATATAGTCATATTCCTTACACACTCGTACCCAGCTAGATAATGGACTTGGGTTGGGTTTGGTCCAAATCCACAATATTGACCCAAAATAAAAGGATAAGGTGCTGTCCACTTACACTATAATTTCCATTCCATACAACAAGGGCAAATTTGGAAAGGGGTGTTATGGTTGGGACATCCAGCAAGGTGGAGCATGAAAATAATGCTTTGGAAATGGTAAAAAGGCTTGGAAACTAGGTGTTAGTTGCTTGACTTGTGGCCCTCAAGAGAGACAAACGCCAAGATTTTGGTTGAATCTTTAACATTATGCTCATTCTCTATGTCTAGGAAATTTCATTTTGTATTTTCCAAAGGAGAGGGATTTAACTCTTACTTTTGGTTGTTGTGCCTTGCTAATCTATATAAGTTTATGGGTAGGAACACCTTAGGTATCTTCTTGACTAGTTTAAATTTTGATATTATAAGCACGGTTGTGCTCTTATCTTAGGTAGTTTTCTACCTTGTTGAATACAACTCCCCCTAACAATCTTTCATCTTTTATTCTTGTACTTGGTCTTCATTTTAGGTTGGATCATATTGGTATCAGAACAGGGTTATTGCCATTCATTTGAGGAGTCATGACAAGAAGTGGTCATGATGCTCAAGGCCACAATGCACCAAATGGGCCATCACTTGAAGAATATGAAGAGCTATAGCAACGAGGGAAGAGGAATTGGAGCAAGAATTGCTCCAATGGAAGGAGAGGAACAATAGAATTTCTCCCCTTTGTGATCTGGTGGGGTATTTGGAAGGAGAGGAACAATAGGGTTTTTGAGGGGAAGGAAGCTTCCACCTTCGACATTGTCCTCTCCATCAAGGCTCTTCTCTTCCTCTGGTCCAAGTTATTTGAGGAGTGCAGAGGTCTTTCATTCGAGGATTTGGTGTTCAGATGGGACTCTATTATGTCTAGGGGCTTGTAGTTTTTCGCTTTGTTTTTCTTTCCTGTCTTTTGCTTTTCGAGGTGGTCTTCTCGACCCCTCTCCTTCCTTTGTCTGTTTCCTTCCTTTTATCAATGAATCCCACTTTATCAAAAAAAAAAAAAAAAAAAGAATTGCTCCAATGGAACCAATCGGAGAGAGAGGTTCAATTACCCACGATGGTAGTTCCTCCAAGAACGAGAACCATTTTATCAACGCCAAAATGAGTGAGAGGTGTCATTCGAAGCTCGCCTTGTTCATTCACTTGAAGGATCGGATCAAGGTATCCATGTGGACGTACCGACATCGATGGACATCGACAACTAGATGAGTTTGTGGACTGGTTAAACGATGTTAATACTTTCTTTGAGTGGAAGAACTTGCCGGGGAGAAAATGAAGAGTTAGCTCCGATCTAAATATCTTCCCATTGACTATGATCAAACCTTATGTCAATGTTTTCTTTCCCTTTATCAACGGCAAAGAAGCGTGGCGGATTATAAGGAGGAATTCTTCCAATTCTGGGGTCACAACGGTATCCATGAATTGGATCCTCAAATCGTCATGTGTTATATTGGAGGACTGCAACCACCTCTCCAAATTGAACTTTCTCTAAATCAACTCTCCACCATTGATGAGGCTTATCAATTTGCATTGAAAGTGAAAGCAAAATCATCCCATTCCACCCACGATAGATCTTACAAAAGATTGTCGCCATCCTCTAATTCCAGAAAAGCTTCAACCCACCAACAAAGCTGGCAGTACAACCACCTTAAAACTCCATGAAGCCCAAAAATTTCAGTACCCACCCATTCTCTTCCTCTAAACACCAAACTTTGCCCCATAATCCCTTAACATGCTTCTTATGTGGAGAAATAGGACATTGTGCATTTGGAATGCCTAATAAGAAATCAAGAAAAAGAAGCCCATCTTGTTGATCCAAACAATGAAGAACAAGAAGAAGTGGAACAGGACAACAGTTGCTATGGTGATCCAGTTCATGATAAACAAAATGAAGGAAAAGATCTTTACCACCCTCCGATGAAGGTGAGAGTTTGGTAATTTGCCACATTTCCACTGTCAAAACTGAAAAAGAATCATGACAGTGTTCAAACCTTTTCTGATCGTGATGCACCACCAAAGGAAAGATTCGTATTATTATCCTTTGATAGTGGAAACTGCACCAACCTCGTGTCACAAGAAATGATTGAACCCACACTAATTCAATGTAACAGTCCTACTAACAAAGAAACAATATCAAAAATTAATTATAAAGTAGATAAGTTTAAAGATTACAATGGAGCAAACTTGAAGTGAAGAAATCTAACTTGTTGGCAAGACCACATGAAGATGAATGACAGCAGTGGACAAGAGAGCTGAAGGCCCTTGCGCTACAGAATCACGGCTAAGATTGTCGATACGTGGCTTCTAGCTCGAATGGATCAAACTGTACCAAACGCCCCTACAATTTTTTTTCAGTTCAAATCAGCACCACACAAGTTTTAACCCACAACAATTTGACTGTCACCATTACACTAATTCAGCAGCTCTAAATCACCTACAGAATCACAATTCGGTATATTCCTGCAGTCACTTTCAAATGACTACATTTTTTATTGGATCTCTTAGTAAATTAGTTTGCATTTTTGTCCTTTGAATCCCACTCCGTGGGTAATCGGAGCAATCCAAATACTCAAAATTTCCTCCGCAATTTAATAGATTTAATGGGTAATCCAACATTCACAACAAGGATTGAATTGTTTTCGTTTTCTTTTCGGATATCAGGGCTCAATCTCTTCACTACCATCGGAGCATCGAAAACCTCTCGCGCTCAATCGAAGCCCCTCTGCGGTCCCAAAATAATAATAACAATAATAGTAATAATAATTAACGGATAATGAGAGAAAGGTCGTAGAAGCCGAAGCTCGAATCGAACTCGAAAATCACAAACTACATTGTCTTTATAATTTTCGTGAAAAAATAGAGATTTTTTTTGTAACCAATAGAGAAATTTATTTGGACACCTGAGAATTCGTCTGATCTGAGGATTTGAGAAGGTTGCGAGCTCCATTCCCCATCGGGCGGCTCGGCGAGCCTCTTGCTTCTTCTCGTTCCGGCCCTTCTTATCTGGGAATGCGGAATGGCTGATGTTTTCTTGAAGATCAGATGGTACTGGGGCTTCCAGTAATCCCATGCCGTGGGATCAGAAATCGACGTTTCGATAAGAGAAAGGAAGTGTGGCGAAGGGGGGAGGAAGGGCGAGAGGAGATAAAAAATGCTGCGTGGAGCAGTATGGCTGCTGTGCTCTCTACTGCCGTACAACCTAAGCCATCTTCAGTTCTTCCTGTAATCTTTCACCTCATTTACTGGCGAATCAAGGGAGGGAAAGATCATCAAAAGATGAAAGAATGATCTTACTCAACACGTGCTCAGCATGCGGTGCGTCGTGACGTAACAAGCTGTAACTCACACTTTTGGCGTAAGCAGCACCATTGTTGTTAGGGACGGGATATTGGCACCCGCGTTTTCACTCATAGACCTAAAAATCCCCCTCCCTCTTTTTTCACTCATCACACCCATTAAAAAAAAAGAGGAGGAGAGAGAGAGAGAGAGAAGGAGAGACGTAACTCCAGTAGTGGTAGCGGCGGCGGCGTCCTCCTCTTCTTCTTCTTCTTCTTCTTCTTCTCCTCCACCTCCTCCTCTGTTTTTCCTCCTCTTTTGTTTTTTTTTTTGTTTTTTGTGGATGGGTATGATGAGTGATGGGTTTACTGAACGAAAACGCGGGTGCCAATATCCCGTCCCTTGTTGTTATTCACCGCTTCCATCTGGGCCCACTTATCGCCTAGATGTTAAGCATGGTTTAAAATAACACCGTTTTAATAGTTTTAACGGTCGTTAAAACTGCAGTGCCCCAAGCCCGTTACGGTAAGAACCATTTTGACGCTTAGAAAATAACAGCTATTATTTTCTGAAAATTTTGTGAGAAAAAGGGGCCATTATTTTCATTTTTGAAAAATATTTAAATTTTCAAATTTTGAATCTCAACGCCATTTTTTTTTTTGGTTTTTCCCGTTATTTCTGTTAAATTCCAGTTTTTTTTATTTTTCTATTTTTTCATATTTACCCCTATTAGTTAAAACTCATTTTGACGGCTGTTAAAATGCTAATGCCCTCATTCCATCATACCATTTTAACGGCCTCTTTTAAACCTTGGTTTAGCCCATCCATTGGCAGACATTCATACCAAAACTCAGCTTGTTTGATGATTTTTAGCCATTGGTTTTAGTACTCAAAAAAATGGTTGGATCCAATAGATAGAATCACTCTTTAAAAAGTACTAAAATCTAATCACTAGAGATTACCAATCATAGTTATTTTTGTGTGTATATCCACAAGGGGTGAACTAAACATCCATGTGGTTTGGGCCAAGATGGAAGCCATGAGTAACAAAAATGGTACTAGCTTACAGCAAAAGTGTGAGCTACAACTTGTTACATCGCAACCCACTACATGCTGACCACCATTAAATGGAACCCAATTTTATGACAATGGAGTCCTATTTCATCAATATCAAAAGTGCATCTAACTCCTTATAGTCAATTGGTTAGTAACCACATCACCATTAGCACATCATATTTGTTATAGCATTTAATAATAAGTCGGGTCCCTCCAGGGACCGGCCTTTTTTGACCGGCTCCCCTTATAGGACACATAGTATGAGCCACGTGGCACACTCTTATAGGACTCTGGCCGTATGATGTTTGGCCAATTCCTAGGTGGACCTACAAACCAAAAATCAACTTGATTAGTGATTTCAAACCTTTGGATCTTTGTACCTCAAATACTGCTCAAATTCCCATAGTTGAGATCAACCCATGAAAATAAGTCCAATCCAACATCTAGAAATCACTAATCAGGCCGAGCCTTTAATAATTTAGTAATTGAGTACAGTGAGCACGCAAGTGACTATAGCTCTAAAAGCTCAATTTGAACCTCTCAGAGGTTCACTTCTAGATCACTCTCTCCTCCATACAGTTCTAGGTCTATCAAAACTTCCAATAGAGTAAACTTGAGCAAAAGAACGAATAATAATGGATATAAGAGCCAAATTTGAGCAACTCAGAGGTTCACTTCTACATAACTCTCCCCTTCCTCCAGTGTTGCAGCTCCATTAAAGCTTCTTGTAGAATAAACTCAAGAAAAAGAGCAAATAAAGGCTATTTACATAGTCAACTTTGTCTACCCACCTATGCGATGTAACATAGAGAGTGTTTAGAGCTACACCCACTTCTTACATCCAATTCTTACACCCAATTGTTGAGCCCACATGGAAATCATGTTGAACATTCTGACCAAACTTCATGTTATCCTTGCCATGATCATCACCATCACCAAAATATAGTCCATTTTGACGTTGCTAACTATATAAAACTTTGACATTAAGTAACAGTTTAATTGGATTAGTCCAGATCTTTCAAATTCAAGTCAATTTTTCATGAGGTTAGAAAATTCGAAATGGACTGATTTTTGTGAGGTTGGTCTCCATAGTATGAAAAATTCAATGTATTGTTGGATTGACCCGCATGATTTCTATGTGGGCCCCTACTACTGGGTGTAAGAATTGGATGCAACATATGGGTGTAGCTCTACACAGACTCTAAAATAAATGGCTATTTAAAATATATGGATATGCGTGCAAGATAAAGGTGACAAAATTATTATGGGAACTCACTTTTTTGTGTTAGAAAAATACTAACTATAAAATATAGGGAAAATTAGACATACTCCCCAAAGATTTGAAAAGGCTAACATACCACACCACTATTACCTGGTCCACCATACCTGACTAACATTTTTTTAAAGGATAAAAATGTCATTTTCTTCAATCTTAGAACAAGTGGGTATGTTTGAGTCAAAACACTAACCCCAAATCAAATGGCTGTGGTGGCCAGCCGACAACAAGACTCCAGTAGATTGGCTGCCATCACCGCCGACTAGCCTAACGAATCAAATGTACCAGCTAATATGGTAAAATAAAATCTTTATGCATAATGGGCATTAGCGAGCTAATTTTTACAATGAAATTATAAAACACATTGTTGGTCTAGCCATGAACTTAATTTTTTCCTTTTAGTGGTTAAGCTGGGATCGAACACACGACCTCGTGGTTGTTAATTGACTAAAGAATTTTCCCTCGATGTGAGAATCTATGGTCTTAAGTTTGGTTCCCAATATAGAGACCATAAAGGCGTGAACATGATGTTGTTTGTTGAGAAACGACTGAAAATGAATTATATTGTGTAGATAAATAGAGGCAAGTGGTATCAATGGGAAGCGAAAGGACAACTCATGATCTAAGTCAATGTGGGATTTCCAATTCCATAGCATTTGAGTACCAAAAAGCAAAGCTGTTCTTATAAATCACCCATCTTAAAGTGAAGAAGAAGAAGAAGAACAGGAAAAGTAGTGGGTAGCTTTAATCATTGCTAAAGCTTCAATTATTCAAATCCAGCTTCAAACACACCTTTTAGCAAGTCTTTCACTAATTTAGCCACAAAAGTCATAAAGAAGGCAAAAACAAGAGATATAAAAGGATCAATTAAGCCTGGGGTGAGTTGTTCTTATTAGCATCCACACATCACTGACAGGTTGGATGCAAACAAGATCATTGTTGAGTGAAATCAATCGGTTGGCATGTTTAGGTTAACAAGATTCAACAAATCATGGCGAACGAATTCTATATTTTTCTTTAATTACCTGCTTATACTTTATCGTCGACAAAATTTAAATCTTACGACATTTTTGTTCATTAAAAATTATTGTGTGTGTATATATTGATACTTCTATTCTCATGGTGATTCAAATACGTTTGGAGGGAATAATTGTTCATAATGGGTTGACTTGGTGCACCGCCATTGCCTTCCTCGCGTGCCTATTTCTTCCGATTGCCATATTATTATTATTATTTATTGACAATAATATGGATGTTAGTCAGCGATCTGTACCTTATAGAATATAAATTCTACCATTGGCTGATGGCGTAGCTACGTACGAGGTACAGAATTGACGAAAAAAATGTTCAGTTCCTATGATCATGATTAGTTTGTAACATTCAATCTATAAAGCCTTTCTTGGACATTTTATCATTTTTTTGGCCCTCCAAAGGATTTTCGGGTGATATTGACTAGGGGTGATTTCTAGCTTAAGAGATCTTTTTTGGGAGACCCCATCAAATGGTGATCCTTTCTCAATCATGCAGACCGCGTAGACGAAGGAAATATTTTTTAAAGGGTTCGGCAAATTTGAGAGGAGAATGTGGACTTTGACGCCATTAGCATATGGGGATTGTGTAGGCAGATGAAAAATAGGGCGTTCGAGAGCAAATGCCTTCAGATGGAGCGGATTATGTTGGAGATATAATCTTTAGTTTATTTTTGGATTAAGTTGTATGATCGAGGAAAGGAAAGGTATATCCTTTAAAGATGTTGTATTCAAATGGCCCAATTTGGTTAGTGTGGTGAGGGATTAGGGTATGAATCTTCATGATTAGGGGGTTCGGCGTTTTTTTTCGTATGGTTTTGTTTTGTTATGTTTTTTTTTTTTTGTTTTGCTTGCTTGTATTCTAAAGACTTCTGGTAGGCTTCCTTAGCTTTTAATTGTCTCAATCCAATAAAATCTTTTTATATTTATCAAAAAAATATTTGTATTTACATTTTATAAGAATGATTATATGTGCAAACTACATAGTTTCTGTTAGTGGACATACCCATTGGTCTCCTTTACCGATAGTATTCATTGACCATCTAATTGATTCATCACATAGTCAAGGGCATCTTATAAATCAAGGGCATGGACAGGCAACACATACAACAGGGTGGTGCACAGCACTACATTGCAACTGAAGCAGACAGGGGTCACAGGCATGTGACTAGAAACAAAGACTCTGTTTGGGGGCTGGATGCGTGGGGTCCAACACACATAAATATGTTACACTGCACCAAGAGAGCGAGAGAGAGAGAGAGAGAGAGAAAGATCCTAAATAAATAAATAATACTCATCATGGCTTATCAATCTGTCTAGGTCAGATTTTTATTTTTCTAATTTTATTTGGGACAAGAAAAGGGTTGGAGGGGAAACAAGAGAAGGGTGTATTAATAAGAAATGCCGTTTACGAAGGGCACATGATCTAACAACTCTTATGTGTGAGCATGTGAAGGTCTTTGGAGCGGATTCTCGACTACCCCCCTCAACACCCATGTGATAAAGCAGCTTTCTTCTTCTTATAAAGCGACCACGCCCGTTTGGATGCAATCATACGGTCTACATAGAATAATTCCCTCCCGTCCTCTTACATTTCTTTATTTTATTCTCCCCGACACCCTACTTTTCTCCATATGTCTTCTAACTATTTCCCTCTTCTTCCATAATTGCCCTTCCACTTTTCCATCATTATCCAAAGAAATGAGTAGAACTTTGCTGATCGACCACAATATGAGCCACGCGTTACATTCTTAGACGATGCTGACCATGTGCATGCTATGTCAATCCCTCAAAAATCAGCTTGATTAGTGATTTCTAACCTTTGGATCTTTGGACCCCAAATAACTGTCAATAATGCTCAAATTCTACTGTTAAAAGTCAACCCATGAAAACGATTCAAATCCAATGCTTAGAAATCACTAATCAGGCTAATTTTTGGTCTGTAGAAATCTCTAAAAATATGCCACGTGGCTCATATTGTGGTAGGTGAGCAAAGTTCGACTCCAAAGAAATAGATCGCATATGGTACAAAATGGATTTGATAGAGAGAGAGAGTTTTAAACAATTCCATTGTTTATTGTGGTCAGAAGCTATTTTTTAGGGTAGGCCATCTCTTATATGGGGCCCAGCAATTAGACAATCTGATTGATGACAATTGGCAACTTTTGTAAGCTAGATTTCAAGGTATATAGTAGTGGTATTTTGGAAATTATAGAAACATAAGATGGTCAAATTAGGCAAGTAAAAAATTGGGTATTAATTTATGTTAATTATCTGCTCGGGAAGTGAGAAAACCCGCTCGTGCGGACAAGCCACTCACGCTCCTTTACATAATCATGTTTTGTTAATTAAACAACAAACATAATAAAATAAAATAAAAGGCGAAAACAAGCTGGTTTCGTCAAACCCGCTAACTTTGGCCTCTAAATTCTAAAAGCAGTTTCTTTCTCTTCCCGAAACCACTTTATATACCTTTCAAACCAGCCTTTCCCACCATCCGAGACTCGTCGTGTCTTGTATAAATAGTTTAATACCACACAAGGACCTTCTTCATCTTCATTTCGAAAACCAGAGAAAGAGAGCAATGGCGACGGACAAGGTGGTAGAGACGGTGATGGTTGGAAACTATGTGGAAATGGAGACGGAAGGGAAGGCTAAGACCATTAAAACCAGACTGTCTAGGTTCTTTTGGGATGGTGGTTCTGTTTATGATGCTTGGTTTAGCTGTGCTTCGAACCAGGTCTCTTACCATAATGGGCTTTTTCTTCCTTTTTTGTTGGGTAGTTCTTGTTCCCATTTTACTTAGTTTCTCTTTGTTAACTTGTTTGATTGTTTCAGGTGGCTCAGGTTCTACTCACCTTGCCATACTCATTTTCACAGCTTGGGATGTTATCTGGAATTCTCTTCCAGTTGTTCTACGGCTTGATGGGTAGTTGGACAGCTTACCTCATTAGCATTCTCTACGTTGAATACAGAAGTAGAAAAGAAAGAGAGAAAGTGGATTTCAGAAACCATGTTATCCAGGTTTCTTTCAACTCATAAAATAATCCAAAATTTCATTTTTTTTTATTAATTTCTCAACATTTTAAGCCATTTCCTTACATGGGTTCTTTCTATTTCTCTCCATTTTAATTACAAAAGTGGTTTGAAGTTCTTGATGGGCTCCTTGGAAAGCACTGGAGGAATGTGGGTTTGGCTTTCAACTGCACTTTTCTTCTGTTTGGATCTGTCATTCAACTCATAGCTTGTGCAAGGTAACTTGCTCTTTGATTTGAAAAAAAAAAAAAAAAAGCAAAAGACGAAAGATTTGATCTTTTCTGCAACTTGGGGTTCTAATATTTTAATGTTTGCAGTAACATTTATTACATAAATGATAATCTGGACAAGAGAACCTGGACATACATTTTTGGAGCTTGTTGTGCCACCACAGTCTTCATTCCTTCCTTTCATAACTACAGAATTTGGTCTTTTCTGGGCCTTATAATGACCACTTACACTGCTTGGTATCTCACCATTGCATCTCTCCTTCACGGACAGGTAACAATTTCTATTTTTATTTTATTTTAATAATATATTATATATTATTTTCTTTTTTTAATATATAATATATTAATGTAGGTGGAAGGAGTTAAGCATTCAGGTCCGACCAACTTGGTTCTATACTTCACCGGAGCAACGAACATTCTCTACACCTTCGGCGGGCATGCCGTCACAGTGTAAGACAACTCCAGCTTTGCATCCGTTTCTTTTACCTTTATTACAAAAATACCCCTTGCTTTCAAGTACTATGGTAGGTAAACCCATCTTGAGTAAACCTTCGATGACACTCCAGTCAGCGACGCTGCTGACTGCAGTTAATATGAGCCACGTAGCACATTCTTAAGAGGACACTGACCGTATGGATGTTTGTCCAATCACTAGGTGGACCTACAAACCAAAACTTAGCTTGGTAAGTGATTTAAAACTTTTGGATATTTGTACCCAAATAATGCTCAAATTCCTACGGTTAAAACGAACCCATGAAAATAACTTCAATCCAACGCTTAGAAATTACTGATCAGGTTTATTTTTGGTTTGTAGGTTCAACTAGTGATTGGCCAAACATCCATACGGTTAGTGTCCACTTAAGAATATACCACGTGGTCATATTGGCTGCAGTCAGCGGCGTCGCTGACTGCAGTGTCATGAAGGAATACTCAACCCGTCTTTGCGTGACGTGGGATGAAATAGAAAATTACTCCATGTGTCGATGTTTCGCCCTCCAAAATACCACGTGGTACAATTTTTCAGGCCCACAGACGTATGGATGTTTGGCCCATCCCTCGGTGGATCTACATTCTACACCCCAAAAAGCTTTCTGATTGCTGATTTCTAGCCATTGATTTAATCAATTTTCATTGCTTGATTGGATTAAAACAAATTTTGGGGAACCCAAATCCAACGGCTAGAAATCACCTATCATGCTGCTTTTGATTTTTAGATCCACGAAAGGTGGGCCAAACATCCATGGGTTAGTGTGGACACGAAAGAATGTGCCGGGTGGAACTTTGGGAGGAGGAAACATCTACGTGGAAGCAATTTTGAACATCAAAAGTTTCGAATTCGTGACCCATCTCCATCTCGACATGATCTGGATTGTTTGATCAAAATCAATCTTTATGAAAAGCAGATTATTCCAATATTAACCCCTGACAAAGACGAACTGTCTACTGATTTCTTGGGAACCCATTACTGCACTTTTAACGTAAAAAGCAAACACTCTTTTCTGTTCTCTTTTCATCTCTTGCTCTTTACTATTATTTCGAGAGGGCATAATGGTCAGACTATAATATATATATTGTTATGATGTATTTGCGGTGGACAGAGAGATCATGCACGCCATGTGGAAGCCTCAAAAGTTTAAGGCAATATATCTACTGGCTACGCTGTTTGTGTTAACACTGACTATTCCGTCCGCCATATCAGTGTATTGGGCATTCGGAGACATGCTTCTTAATCACTCTAACGCTTTTGCTCTCCTCCCAAGATCACCATTCAGAGACATGGCGGTCGTATTAATGCTCATCCATCAGGCAAGCATAGTAGCAATTTAATTAAAGGGTATTTTAGTAATAACCTTTATTGATATTTTGATTCCTGTGGGTGCAGTTTATTACATTTGGTTTCGCATGCACGCCGTTGTATTTCGTGTGGGAGAAGGCCATAGGGATGCACGAATGCAAGAGCTTGTGCAAGCGTGCAGCGGCGAGGCTACCAGTGGTGGTCCCCATCTGGTTCCTCGCCATCGTCTTCCCCTTCTTTGGGCCCATCAACTCCACCGTTGGGTCTCTCCTCGTTAGTTTCACTGTCTACATAATCCCTGCTCTTGCTCACATCCTCACCTTTCGATCAGCTACAGCTCGAGAGGTAACGTAACTTATTACTCTACTCAGACTACACTATAACATTGACACATCCAAAAGTGGAGAAAACTTTTCTAGAAATTACTTACCCGTAAATGTACAATAAAGTTTTCCAGATCAACCCATTTTGACTTTGGAAGACCTGATCTCTGTGGTCACCATACAGAGCATAAGTGATGAACTGTGTTGGGCAGTAGGAAATGTACCATACTTTGAAATATCGGCAAATGGCAATGAGAAAGAGCCACGTGGCTCGTAGCAGAGCCGTATTTAAGTCAGACCCAGTGTTCTGTCATAGTTTTGACAGCTTTCTCCTATTTTGATAAGCTAGAATACTTTCCAATTTCTATGGTAAAAAAAATTGGAAACATGAAATAGTGTTGATTTATAGGCCGGGGGGAGTGGGGCAGTTCCATTGTCATTTTCTACAAATAAGGAAATCTAAGATGGTTTCACACACCATGAATGTGGGTCCACTCCTATCATATACAAGGAGTGGGCCCCATAAATTCAATCTGTACTGTCTAATTGATGGGTCCCCGGCCAATTGGACGGTTTGATTATCTAATTATGTGGTCCATCCTTGGATGATGATGTTGTTAGGATGATGATCTTGTTGATATTTTGTGTTGCAGAACGCAGTGGAGCAACCACCGAAGTTCTTAGGGAGATGGGCAGGAATGTATTCGGTAAACGTGTTTGTAGTGGTGTGGGTATTTGTAGTTGGGTTCGGGTTTGGTGGGTGGGCAAGCATGACAAACTTCATCCACCAAATTGACACCTTTGGACTCTTCACCAAGTGCTACCAGTGCCCTCCTCCTCCCACTCTTCCACCTCCCCACCTCTACAACTCCACAGCTCCTCCACCATCCCACAACCTCCATCACCACCTTCACACTCCATGATCATCATCTCTTGACCGTTGATCTCCTCACAATTCAAAAACCAGAGTTCAAAAAAACCAAAAGGCAGAACTTACAAGGACCCATCAGCAAAAGTTTTGGTTGATACCAAATCACCCAATCCCCCTCCCCTTCTCATCTACTCTCTCTTGTTAGACTTTGTTAGGAATAGTTTATGTTTTTAGCAAATGATGTAAGAAATATTTGAAATTTGTATGTTGATGTTAACTTTATGGCAAATGCTTATATCTGATCTCATGGATCGACTGTCATATATACAACATCAGTCCATTTTTTGACACTTGTCAAACGTTGAGGTGGTAGTGATTGAGATGGGTCACTAATTAAGTGACAAAAATGAACTCCTTTACATGATCTCTACATGGGTAGGAAAGATAAATATATATACCTTGCTTATACCAAAAAGAAAAAGAAAAAAACAGTTGTAGTTGATTTGTCCAAGAAGATCAAAATGGGGAATTGGCAGTATGCGATAAAGAACTGTCATAAGAAAAAAGGGTTTCGATTTTCTCTGGTTCCATGATTATATGAGAGGGATGTTAGTGATGAACAGTAATGGGATACAGTGCTTAGAAGAAAGAGAAGAAGGGGATGGTGACATCACAGATGTGAGAGAAGCAGGAGAATCATGTATACATAGTTTGGGCCGAATCCAGTTTTCAACAGACCAAATCCCTTTATAAGCGCATGCGAGGCCTTAAAACTTAAAAGTTTGGTCTCTTTTCAGGAAAGCCATTTTAACTTTTGCATACATTGGTATTAGGTCCCCCCTCCCTCAGCTCACTGGCCAACAAAAGGATGATGATACATGTATAAACTCGTCTTTTTTTGTGACCCATCTCAATCACCCTTTGATCAAAGATCACCTTCCTTCAACAGTAATATGAAACAGAAACACGTGTCGGTGGAACAAGCCAAAAGCTACCCTAACAAATCAGCCGATGGGGGACCTACATACCAAAAATCAGCCTGATTAGAGATTTCAAACCTTTGGATATTTGTACCTCAAAATCTCGAATTACATGGTTAAAAATCAATTCTTACTCCAATCCAACGCTTAGAAGTAACTAATCGGGCTGATTTTTGGTCTGTAGGTCCACCTAGGGGTGGGCCAAACATCCATAAATGCCACGTGGCTCATAATGTGGTCCGTCAGCAAAGTTATACTCTATATACGTATCAGGAACATCAAACGTTAGTTGCTTTAAGGCTCACATCATAAATGGGCCAGGGTGGGATTTAACTTTTTTAACAGAATTCACCTTAGGCCCGGTCCAAACCTAATGGCTGAAATTGTTATATCTATTAATGGGCCAGGCTTAGACCTAAATTGTTGGGGTTGTAATGGGTCAGTCTAAGTGTACTTGGGCCTATCTACAATTATTTTGAGCTGAGCTAGGCCCTGACCAAACCCGGCCCATTAACACCCCTATGTGGGTCCCAATAGTTAAGCAGGTTTGTTTTAGGTTTTGCTACTATTTCTTTCTCAATTTGCAAGTATGCTTGGTTTACCGTTTATTTTGGAGTATAAATATACAAATTGTAATGCTTTGGGAAATGGAATGAAGAGTTAAGCTTTGTATGTACGTATGTGGATTTTAGGGCATGAAATGGGTCAGATCTAGGTAGATCCATATTCAAATCCAACTTTGAACCTACTAATCTGACTCGGATCCAAATCCATTGATTTGTATCTCAATCAAGATTCATATAAGAGAATCCATATCTGACCCAAATATAGATGTACGGCTCAGATAGGGTCAAATCCGCTCCAAAATGATTTTTTTTTTTTCTGATAAAAATCCAAGGCCAAGAGGATGGATCCAACCTGATCCAAATGTCTAACAAACAAGATCCAAATCCAACTCAAATATGAATCGGATATGTTTGAGGATGATCTTCGATTTTCGTAATAGGCTTTAGTTTAGAAGGTTGATCACCCTCAAAGGTCCTGATATTTTTCGGGAGATAAATTTCCCCCTTTATTGACATGAAATCACCAATCAAACTAATTTTTGGTGTGTAGTGTGTGAGCTAAACATCCATGTGTCAGTGGGCCCAAAAGAGTGTGTCCACTGAGAAGCTAAACCCCACCACTCCTGAGATGGATTCTGGAGTGTAACACTAGAAAACCTATACAACGAAGATATATGTTAGCGGGTGGTGTTTTCCCATGCACGTCTTATGTTGGCCCGACGACCGGTTGGTATGCACAGTTGTTTCACCTTTCCCCAACAGATTGATCTTTTGGGGTAAATTGTTCTTTAACAATATATCTATAAGCATTTGTTAATATTACAAGCCAGGCCAGCCTTAACTGAACCGAGCACATGCTAACCTTGTCTATAAGCATTTGTCATCACCAACCCGTCACTGAATATTAAGCATCACGAGAGAGCAAATTACATTGCATTGTGAAGCAATCCAGATTGATGGTCGTATGAAAATAAAATGCAGTTGAAGCACTATGAGAACACAAAACTGTTTTGTTTTGTGGAGCCTGATGGTGCTAGAATACTGTAAATCAAGCCACAACACTGCTGGGGGGTTGCAGGGGAGCAGCACGCCCCCTGCAAATAGACTCAGAAGAAAAAACATTTTGTCTGGCAAACAAAAACATGGGTTTGTTCAGCAAAGATGGCCTGTGTCTTTATTTTTCTACAATGCGAGGTTTCATAATGTACACAGCACACATTAGTTTCATAATGTACACCAAGAAACTTCATTCATCAATAATCACTACCTATACATATAAGGCTCGGGCTCTGGTGACCCCCCCTAAAATGACAGGCTCCCATTACAGGACACAATATGAGCTACGTGGCAAACTCTTAGAGTACTCTGACCGTATGGATGTTTGGCCAATCCCAAAGTGGACCTACAAACCAAAAATCAGCCTGATTAGTTATTTTAGGCGTTGGATTGGACTTATTTGCATGGGTTGATCTCAACTGTTTGAATTTGAGCAGTATCTGAGGTACAAAGATCCAACGCCTATAAAAAACTAATCAGGCTGATTTTTGGTTTGTAGATCCACCTAGGGATTGGCCAAACACACATACGGTCAGAGTCTGCTAAGAGTGTGCTACGTGTGGCTGATATTGTGTCCTTTAACCAGAGCCTGTCATTTCTGGGCGGTAACTGGAGCCCGACCCTACACATAATGGTGGGGTGGGGGGGGGCTTTTTGAAATATTCCCAGTTCAAATCATTTGAGCCGGCCACCCATGGACATGGGTCCTTTTTTACTAGTCAAAAGTGAAGTTCACTGTTTAGCAAGAACAACGAATTATTTGTTCCAAGGTTTTAAATCATCCCTTGCAACGGTATAATAGTCACTTTATAACAGGCTGAATCAGTCAAATCTCAAGTAAAAAAAGTGGACAAAATTTAGAATTTTAATTTTTTTTTTCAAATAACCTCGATAATGGTAAAACATTTACGACCACTATAATCTAAGGGCCACCGTAATTTTATAATTTTATTTTTTCTTTGTAATGGCGCCATTTTTCAAACCGTTGTTTTCCGATGTTTCTAAAGGCAGACAGAGACAGCTATGTTTTTATAAAATTAAAATTAATTAACTAATTAATAAAACATTAAAACAAAAAATGCGAAAAACGATCTTTTTTAGCGGGGGAAGGGGAAAAGCAGTCAGTGCCTATGCCTATAAACCATACAATCCACCTCCGTTGAGCAGCACCGATGCCACTCAAAAAAAGGGTGGGAGTCTAAAGTCTAAACATTGATCGATGGGTTCAAGGCATATGCCTTTGTGGATAAGGCATATACTTCGTGAACATTTTAATTTGGGAATTTGACATACCACCCCATGTTATTTTGACAATTTGACATTCCCCCCACAATTTGAAAAAGCTGACATACCCCCCTATGACTGGGTCCACTGTCATTTGACCAGTGTTGACACGAGTTGACTACCAAATTTTTTATTAAATGACAGAAACACCCTTGTCTTCACCTTTGGAACAATGGTTTGGGCTAAAACCTAAACCCCAAATCGATCGGACCGCTATTCTGGCAACAATTTAGAATTGGTTTTGGAAAAAAAAAAAAAAAATGCAATTATATTTCTAAAAGTTTCATTAATAAACTTGAACAATAAGAATAAGAACAACTTAGATTTTAAGCTTTTGATACATGGATTTTGGAAAGATGGGTTCTCTCAATTTTAAAAAGAAATCGCATTCCCTGTGAGTTTTTTCTATTTTTATGGGTTTTTATTTTCAATCTTTCATTAATTCATATAAAAAAAAAAAATCTCAGCTTTACCAACAATGATTTTTATTTTTATATTTAATCTCCTCTTTTCTTGTTTGATTTGGGGTTTTTGCCCAAACCCAAACCCTTGTTCTAAGGTTGAAGATAAAGGCACTTTTGTCCATTAATACAAAATTTGATAGTCAACTCGGGTCAACACTGGTCAAAAGACAGTGGACCGAGTTATAGTGGGGTATGTCAGCCTTTTCAAATTGAGGGGGGGGATTTTTCTAAAGAATGGGGACCCATTAAGCATCGAGTAGATTGTGATAAGCATCGAGGAGTTTGTGAAGAAGCCCAAGCACCTTTCAAAACAGTCTGTCTTTAATTCATAAGAACCATATCCATAAGCAAATGTATCTGTGGTCCATAAAAAAATGTGGTCCTATACCCCGCCAACTTGTATTCAGTTTAAATCTCCTCTTATTAAATGGAGACAATTTTGATGGAACACACCTCACTCAACCAATTTTAAACCCTGTTTGGCTACAAGCATCGGTCCCGCTGTGGGCACATTGCATACTCCTCCGACCCACTGACACTATAAATGTTTGGGGAAACTAGACTCCAAAATCGGCCTCTAATTCCAGATCCCTATCCATTAGCATTTCCTTTAATAATGCTTTGAATACAATGCCTCTCATGAATGGACGTCATTCATCACGTATTGAGTCACTGTCACCTTTTTTATGGACTCTTTAGGGTTCATTCAAAGGGATAGGCTACCTGTGGGCCCAAATAGTGTGCCACGTGGCATCTTTGAAATGACAACACTTTTTAGACAGGTATCTTAGTTCTGGGTCATCACCGACCCGTCACTCCTCCCCCACATCAGAAGTTTGTTGTGTACAATATTATTAAATAATCCACAAAATAAAAGAATTCAAAGTCGTAAGAAATCACCAAACATGTGGGGCCATGCACGAGCAAAATCTGCAAGACTTCATCCAATAGAAAGTGAGGAAAGATCATTACGAGTTCAAGATGTTGGGTCACCAATCCAACAATCAAGGGCTTGGATTCAATAAAGTGTTTTCATTCTTTAGGTCTTACCCATCGTTGATGGCGTTAGAAACATTATCATTGTTGTTACTTGTTAGTTATATTGGTCATTGACGGTTAAAACAGTGATATAGAAGATTTATCAGGGGTATCACAAATCACAAACAAATACAAATTTTGAATAGTCCTTCTGGTTATGCTCGGTCAAATTAAAGAACTTTTTCTAAATAAAAGCGCCTTAAATAGAGGAAACTGCAAAGATTTAGAAATTTACAGAAGCACCTCATCTCAGCTTCCACAACCATTAATGGAAAGATCATAAAATTTTACAGATAATGGAACCATCTAATTATCAAATAGAACAATACCCATCTCGAGATTATTAGAAAAAATGATAAGCAACACGCATCTAATCTTTCTTCCTTCAATAATTAGAAAAAAAAAAACACATAATTCATTAACCGTGCAACATATCCAAGTAAACACGGATCATCAGATATCCTAAAAAACGAAAAAAAAAAAAAAACAGATCTAAAATGTTCATCAACAATGAAAGAAACTAAAAAAAAAACCTAATCCATTAATCAAGCCACATATATGTATATTGACAGAGAGAGCAAAAATCTCTGAACATCATCACCTTCTTTTTCACTCTCCCCTCATGAGGTAAGGACCGACCCAAGAACATAATTCCCATAATAAAAAAAAAAAAGAGTAAGCAGCGAGTAAGCAGCATATCCGTCAAAAACGAAGAAAAAAGATCAGAAATCCCACCAAGACACCATCGGATCGCCAAGTTAAACGACCCAAGAACAAAAACCTTTCAGAACATCAGATGGGTGAACAAAAACCAAAGCCAGGACTAAAGCAAAAGAAGGAAAAGAGGAAGAACATGTAAGATAGCATGTTTACCCCTCAAAAGCGCCCACAGTTTCAATTCATGGCATTGGGGTTAGGACATTCTCTGGCGTAATGCCCTTGCTCCCCACAATTGTAGCAGCCTCCACCGCCGCCTGCACCACCGCCACCGCCACCGCCACCGAATCTTCCACCACCTCCACCGCCGCTGCTTCCCTGATAACAGTCCCTCGCAAAATGCCCAGTCTCGCCACAGTTGTAACAAGACCCGCCGCCACCACCACCACCACCGTACCCACCACCACCTCCGCCGCCATACCCACCACCACCACCGTTTCTCCCTCCACCACCTCTTCCACCCCTACCACCACCACCTCTCCCTCCGCCGTTAAAACCGTATCCACCACCGTAAGCGCCACCTCCACCACCGTAGCTTCCGCCTCCACCACCGTAGCTTCCACTTCCACCTCCACCACCGTAACTTCCACCTCCACCACCGTAACTACCGTATCCACCACCACGGCCACCTCTCCCGCCACCGCCGCCGCCACTACCGTAGCTGTCTCTTTTGCCTCCCTGAACGAACGACCCGTCCGGGCCACTTACATCGACGGCTTTCGTCCTCCCGTCTTCTCCTTGCTCGATCTGAAACTCCACGTTTTCTCCTTCAGCGAGGCTTCGGTAGCCCTCTGATTTAATCGAGGACTGATGGACGAAGAGATCTTCACCTCCATCATCCGGAGTGATGAACCCGAAACCCTTCTGGCCGTTGAACCACTTCACAACACCAGTCGATCTGCTTCCCTGCGCCATGGATCAATCTCTAGACGTATCTATCGACCCTCGAGGGAAAACCCTACACCTATGAACGAAGCAGTGACGAAACCCTAACCCTAAAAAAAGAACCAGAGAGGGGGAGAGTGAGAACCCTAATTCGCTCTCCCTCCTTTCTTTGCTCTTTGTTTTCTATCTTTTTTGGGAATATCGAATATTTATACATGAGCTGCGTAAGTAAACGCATCGTTTGCCACGTCAGTGGAGAAAAAAATATCCTAGTAAGTTATTATGCTGTATTGCCGTCTGCCTCAGGTAAACGTTCTCTTTAGATCTCAGTCGTTGGATTGTTTGACACTAGAGAATCCCGAGGTTCAACATCAGTTGTGAGCAAGGGATGATATCCTCCGAGCATTGGTCACGTTTCCTTTTAGAACTTGAAGAAACGGTTGGCTTTTCTGGGGAGAATCAAACGGCTGGGGATTAGGAACTGACGAGATGGGACGCCGTTGGATTTGGACTTTGGAGTCGGGAGACTCGGGACTCTGGAGGGAGATTCGGGACTCTGGAGGGCCCCTTCTCCTTCCAACTTCTATTTCTAAACTGACTGCAATAACTGCTAAATTTAATGAGTTGGTGAGTGAGACTGCCGTATTTTGGTTTTTAAGTTTTTAATTTTTATTTTTTCAGTTACCCATGATTCAAATATAAAAGTATCAAAATTGACAGTTTGGTCAAAGAGTCAAAGACGGTCAAAGCTCATGAGAGATGGGACATGTCGATTGTCAGAGACTGTCTTGTTCTTCCAAACATTTTCCAAGAAATAAAGAAACCCCAGAACCAAAAGCTCTCCTAAAATCATTAAAATAACACCTTTTTTTGGTTTCAATCCAAAAGAGACTCCTTTTTGCCCGTCTCCCTTTTGGGCTTTTTACCAGTTGTAAAACGAAAGAACCAAAAAAAGCCATGGTTGAATGAGTAGGAATCAAAACCTACTTGCATTGCCAGGAGACTCCCCACTCCCCAATAATCTTTTTAACATTAAAAAAAAAAAAGCCATGGTTGAATAAGGTATTACAAGGAGTTTAGTGGGTCAAATTATGATTTTGGTCTATCAAAATTCACAGCCAACCCTTCTTTTCCTACACAGATATTAGAGATTGGGAACCTGAAATTCTCCATGACATTTTTGGTAGAGGATGGGCATGGTGTTAACCTTACACAACTGTTGTGACATGGAGACAGTCTTAAGGTAGAGAATGGGATACACAACCAGGGTGTTGACCATGAAAGGAGTATCGAGAGTCGAGACAGAGGACGGGCAGGCTGTGATGCACGAGGAACATGTTGGCCCGCTCGACAAAGCGCATTGAAGTTGGGAGCACGAGAAAAGAACACGTTCAGGGGGGGGTATGCAACCGGATATATATATATATATTGAAAGGGTTTCGAGATGCTCAGCACTTCAAAATATTGGATACTTCGCATTGTTTGGACTAAAGAGGCATGGGAGGTGTTTTATGAAGATCAAGTGATACCGAAATCAGTCGTACTTAGGCTACAATGGTTTATGTTAGACAAATTGCAATGGGCCAACATTGTTGCTTTGTGTTCCACACATGTTAGCGAGGTATTGTTGTTTCAATATAGAGGTTAAAATCTTCCAAATAAGCTTATTAATCGTGATTATACAAAACATGTTTATGCCAAATGGCTCAGGCTTCAAGGACCCCCTTTTTTCTGACCCCTCTTGGTGTTCATGTGGTCAGCCGTGGATTTCACGAATCCAATGATAGTTTTCAGCGCCTCCAAAAGTGAAAAAAGTGATGCCAGCTTGGCACTGACAACCACCGTTGGATTCTTGAAATCCACGGCCGAGCTGACGAACACCGAGACGGGTCAGAAAATGGGGGTCCCCTTAGCCTGACCCTAAGCAAATTCCTCAAAATAAAACTTCAAAGAGAATACATGAACAAAATGGTTATTATGTACTTAAAATCTGGACTCCATTTTTGTTTAAGAGAAGAAGCTTACTAAGTAACTACAGTCAAGGTCTACCCTAATTGGAATAAGGAAAGTTTAGCTTAGTAGAAACCTAATAAATCAAACACTTGGGCATAACTATCAGTTAGCCATTATCATCATCATATACGCCTTAATACAAATGTCGGGGGTTGGAAATAGAATCCTATTCTGCCACAAGGATCAGCTAGACTTGAGAGGCTACTTGAACTTGCCCACTCAATTACCATGGTAAGCAGCACATGCTTACTTTCCTTTTCTCGAGGATTGTTATTAGTATATCTTATTTCTTATCAACTAGAAATATCGAGAAACTCAGCAAGTGTTCGCATGTTCATAAATTTGTACTTGGGTCTGTGGAAGGAGAGGAATCACAGTGTTTGAACATGGTGGATGTCGTCATCCTCAACATCAAAGGCTTGACATATGTTTAGTCTAAAGCATTCTAGAGTGTAGGAGCAGTTTCTTCAAGATTTTGTGTTTCGTTGGGATCCTCTTTTGTTCAAGAAATGATTGTTTGTTGTTTGTGGTTTTGAGTTTTGTTTTGTGGTTTAGCCGCTAGTAAGTCATCTGGACCTTTTTAAGCTTTGCTTGTGCTCTTTAGGCGTTTTTTTATTTTGTTTTTGCATTTCAAAAATATTTACAATTATCAAAAAAAATAATCTAAGAATAAAACCACTCATTTTCTTTTGCAGAAAAAAATAATTAATGTGAAGCACAACTCTGACCCATTTTTATAATCAATTAAATTACATGATAAAACCAGTTAATAAAGAAAAAACGTCGTAATTGAGTTTTGAGATTAGCTTTAAAAAAATGGAGATCAACAAAATAATGAACTCTGAATGGCGACATTGAAGGAAATTGACATAATGCCACACCCATAATTTACCCTAGTGGATAATCATGGAAGCGCCATTTACATGTATTACAGGAGATTTAAAGCATCTTCTTCCATTGTAGGTGACCAATTCTCAATCAAAGCAAGCACCATTAACATAACCCAGAAAAGAGCTAACCCTACCGTTTACATGTATTACACTGATTTTACAACATCTTCTCCAATTGTAAATGGATTGACATAGGATGTTGATAACTGGGCAAGAGTTTTATTAGTAGCTCAACCAAGACTTGGTGTATCCTTAATTCTCTCCGAATGGCAACACTGATGTCTGAGATAAAGCTTCCTTTTCCAGAAGTGCCATTATAGTTCAGTTGGACTCGATCGTTTAGTTCAATAATGAAAAAGAACAAATTATGCTACTTCTAACATTCAAAATGTAAACCACGCAGATTTAATGATAAATCTTGTGCTGAAAAAATGGGATTAATATCAACAAATCAAGTTGAGAATGCTTACAAGAAGTTGACATTGCTGTGCACTGCATTGTATGATTCATGATCCCTCTTCAGTGAAGCATTTGAGGAGGCCACACTAACACAACTGCATTATGAGAAACTTAATACAAATTTACAAAAGAAAAGGTTACCTATCTACATAGCAGAGGAAATCACTGAAGGATAACTTCTTCCGACAAGAGACCTTTATATAAAGAAGCAGGCATCAATAGACTTCAACGTTCCATTGCTCTCCCTTCTTCAACCGTCTTTTGTGCTCAATCCAATCAATGCCTGTAAAACAGAGCACCCAAAAAGGAAAATTAGTGACATACCTTACCAGTTTACTTTATCTGAACCAGTTGATCTATCTCTTACCGTCTCTAGCGGACAAAGATACCATTATGTCATCAATTCCCTTCAGCCCGCATATGTAGACATAGGTGTTGTCTTTCTTGCATAACTCCCATAGCTCATTTGCATACTCGGCCATTCGAGTTTGGATGTACATTTTCTCCCCATTCTCATTTGTTTGCTCTCTGCTCACCGCAAAGTTGACCCTCAAATAATCAGGCGCCTTCTCCTTCATCTTCTCAGATTCCTGTCCGACACAAGACAAGGAATGTTGCAGCATAAGTCTCAAAATCTATAAAGGTCAAAATTTTGCCCCATGAAAGCATAGAACAAGAATCACACAGGGAGAAGAAACTCCAACGTGGTCGAGCTCACCTCCTTGTACAGCAATGAGCTACTTGTGGGAACACCCAAGAAGAGGCATGCCAACCCGTTGAACTGCATAACATGTCAAAACCTGAGCCACTTATCTGACAAAAACACAGTTAAATTCGTAGAAATGAAGAGTAATTAAGTGGCTGGTCTATGAACATAAGAAGATGAGACGTGTTAGGATGGTTCTTCTAGGGCCATATGGTTGGGTAGAAGCCAAGGCGATTAGAGCACCCAACTCCAGGTACGCTGGGCCTGCCTCCCATGCCATCCACTAGAAAGCTTAGGCAGGCATTGTCCCCATCACACTAAGGACCTCACCTCACAAAGTATATACATAACCAAACTTTCTTTTTTATTGGTAATGATAAAAATTAATTGAAAAAGTAAACGCGGAGAGAATGGGGAGGAGAGGGATAAAGGAAAAAAAGATAAGCTACAGCATTCTGCTTCAAACCAAGCCATGCCTATGCCCATTACGTGGCCTCTGAACATACATGGTGTGGCTCTATTGTAATTACTTTCAAGTATAAAAGATTAAAAGCGTATGCCCATGGCGAAGGTGTTCCCCAGTCATTAGATCGGGAACATTGAGGTTTACCTCAAGTTTCATGAATCTTCATGGTCGCCGATCTAACAGTTGGAGAGAGCCTTCTCACATTTTAATAAAACAACATTCTTCAAGATTAAAAGACAAATGATTTTCTTCTTAGTAGTGTATGTTAGCCCAAAGACTAAATGCTCTTGCACTGTAGAGATCATATACCTTGTAATCTTCATGCTTCTCAAAGAACATTTTCCACAAGAATGAGTGGAAAGGAGCAATAGTGGTTCCCGTTGCAAGCTAGCGAAGAAATCCAGCCAATTGGTTAATGTTAATAGTACTCATGTAATGGAGCGAACAATGCATAAAACAGAACAAACAAATCAATAAAAATACCCGGTCCCATAAGTGTTAAATATATTTGAAAATGGATATATGCTAGGAATGAAAACTACCCTTATGATGGTAGCATTAGGATCTTTGGGCATAAGCATTTCTTTCCCTACAGGTCCGGTAAGCTTCACTTCTGCCCCAGGCTTCAAATCACTTCTGTTGATTCAAAGAGTGGTTTTGGCTTTTGCTCTTTGAGATAGTTGACAAAGGAAGGAGCCATATGATGTCACAGAACTGAACTCTCAAAATGGTTTTGATGTTTGTTGTCCTTCCTCAGAAAGAAAAGGGTGTATTAATCACATAATGTTGTGTCTACAGATGAGGCAAGCACAGAAATGCACTTATTTGTCTGTACGGCCTTTATTATGCTTATATATTAGCTCTTCATGATTATACCTTCTTTGAGGTTTTCTTTATATTGGCTAAGAACCTTATGGGTCTGTCTTTATGTTCAACAAACCCATGTGTGGGTATGAGTCCAGAGGTAGACGAAAAATAGTCTATTTCAGACTGTTTCAATAAACTCATAAACGAGTATAATTACGTTTCTTTTCAGACCCGTTTCATCATGCCCAAAGTAGGTTACCAGACCCAGAATTGGGTCAAATTTCCATCTATTACTGTACTAATGGCTGAGATGGGTCCGAAATTGACCAAAAGTTATGAGCCTAGGAACAGGTTAGGTTTGATCCATTGACCATAAATAATATACTCAGAAATGGTGTAAGTTCGGGTCTGTTAGGACCATTTTTAATGAGCCAATGCAAGCTGTATCGGATCTTGAAATGAACATTTTTATCTCTCTTAAAGAGTTTTTAACTAAGGGACCAAAAGGTCCACATGAGGCTTTTTATGAGTTTGATATTATAAGGATGAGTAGGTCCGTTTTTATATCTGTTAGAGATTTCAACAAAGGGACCAGAAGGCTTGTGTTTGTCTCTGTAAGAGACTTCATTTGTAAGGACCAAGAGGTCCATTTATGTCATTTGCAGCTAATAAGCAAACTGCTTGACAGAACCCATGCAGGTTTACTTGGTTTATATAGACTCGAGAGGTCCATCTTTGTCTCAGTTGAGACTACAAGAACTGAGAAGTCCATTTCTGTATAAGATTATAGAGACCTGAAGGTCCACTTTTGTCTTGTTAGACACTTCAGCAAAGAGACCAAAAGGTCCATTTCTCTGTAGGAAACTCAAAATTTTCAAGGCCTGAGAGGTCCATTTTTATCTCCTTTTGAAACTTAATAAAAGATAAAAAAGGGTCCATTTTTGTCTCTTTTGAGACAACATAATTTCAAGGAACCCATAAGAGTTTAGTAGCATAACGAACTGTATTACATTCTCCTCTAAGTTTCAAATGTTTGAAGAACCCATATGGGTTTGTAGACAACACGAGATGTCATTATCTCTATTGCGATGTAACTATTCTGAAAGAACCCAAGTGGGTTTATAAGCATTTTTTTTTTATTTGAGATAATATTAGCTGTTAAGGATTTGTCTCTTTGAGAGAAATTATAAAAGGTCCTATGCAGAACTTGTACCTGAATAGAGATTGGATTCAGCTACTTGTTCAGAACTTATCAATGGGTCTGTTTCTAACGGTTTTGAAATTAACCCTAAACTATAACCGACAAAGGAAGATTCGAATAATAAGATAAATAGCACAAGTAAACAATAAAAAATCTCAATTCTAGGGCTTAAATGAGATATGTTAAAAGAGAAAATAAGATAAGAACAACTTCAATTTCAAAACTCATAAGTTCAATAAAAATCATTATTCACAGCCGCCTTTATAGTAGAAGTTCTCTCTTCTCAAACTTCTAATAAAAAAAGATACTTAATAACGTAATCCTACTAAACTATTTGACATAACTTACTAATACAACTTTCTAAATAAGACTCCTACTATAACTAGGACTTACTAAAAATCAAATCAAATAAACCCAAACAGACAAGAACCTTTTATACTCTATTAACTCCTCTAAGACAAATCCCAACTATCAATTTAGAACCCTAGAGAACCACTAAAATTAGAAACTAAGAGCAACTCCAACCGTGTCTATATCTTCAAATATAGAGATGCTTTTTTGAAATCCAACTCCAACCCATCTCCATATTCAGCTCCAAATTTGAAGTCAGCCCCTCTATCTCTATTTGTGACTCCAAATATAGAGATCTCTATTCTCTGACTCCAAATATAGAGATCTGCTTTTTGCTTTTCTGAATTTCCAAATTTATCCTTTTAGTAATCTTTTGAACAAATTTAATTCCTTTTGTATCCTTTTTTAGTACCTTCTGTGTCCTTTTGACTTCAAAGATGCTATTTCAAAGATGGGCTGGTTGGAGTTCAACACTTTTTGAAGAGTGTCTCCATCTTCAAATTCGAAGACGATTCCTTTTTGAAGCCAAAATTTGAAGATGCTGGTTGGAGTTGCTTTAAGTGTGTTGTATCAGATGCTCTATTTTTTGGGTTGAAGTCCAAAAACATAGCACACTTTAGTCCCTTATTACCTAGTTCTCCTTTTGTTCTTTCACAAAGCCCTCTTAGGTAGTTCCTCCATATATGGACTTGTAACGGCTGAAGTTTCAGCCTCATTGAACCATTCTTCACCAAAATATAGCTCTTCAAAAGCATCTGGTTTTGTTGGACTGTTTTCATGTATCGAAGCTGCATCAGTGTCGCCCTGTTGAACAGAACTCGTCCTCAAGTTTGATGCATCGTCATTGCCATGGAACTTGAACAAAGCAGCTACACCCCCCCCATTATTCTTTCCTTTCGCAATCTCATTCAAATTACCCCTTCTTTGAATTCCTTATATCGCCGCTATTGCAAAGTGCTGCCTAGTTTCATTTTCAATTGGAAATAAGTATTGCGATGATGTTTGGTGTGATGTCTCCGCAGTGGAGGCATGCCAATATTATTAGGTCGTCCCTAGCAGTATGATAGAGATTCAGTCCACTATGGTAAGAAACATATTTATTCTTTTCGGAAAGATAAAGTGAAAATCACCTTGGATCCCACAAAGGAGAGGGCTGAGTCCAAATCTGATATAGGGAAGGACAAGGACGTTAACTTTCTTTCTAGACCAAATTTGTGGATAAAGTCAGAAAGTGGACAGATCTCTTTCAGTGCGTAACGCTATAGAACCGCTCATCATCATCATAAGCCTTTTCCCAACGGTATGGGGTCGGCTGCACGAATCCTCTTCCTCCATTCAATCCTGCCTAAAGCTATAGAACCGCTAATGAATGGATATGCTGATGTGTTTCCACAAGATTTCCCTTCAGGGTTGCCTCCTATGAGAGATATTCAACATTGCATTGATCTCATTCCTGGTACTAGACTACCTAACAAGGCAGTTTCTATAACGAGCCCAAAGGAACATGAAGAATTGAACCGACAAGTTATGGAGTTGTTGGAAAAGGGGTTTGTAAGGGAGAGTACGAGCCCTCATGTTGTACTAGCATTTCTCACGCCTAAGAAAGATGGTTATTGGTGTATGTGCATTGACTGTAGAGCCATAAATAAGATTACAGATACGTACCGCTTCCCCATACCACGTCTTGATAACATGTTACTGGATTCAAAGACCTTATCCAAGATAGATTTAAAGAGCGGGTATCATCAGATTCGAATAAGACCTGGTGATGAGTGGAAAACTGCTTTCAGGATGCATGAAAGCTTATACGAGTGGCTTGTCATGCTATTCGGGTTGAATTATACCCCTAGTACATTTTTGAGGGTCATGAATCAGGTGCTCAAGCCATTTATCGAGAGGTTTGTAGTAGTTTATTTTGATGACGTTCTTGTTTATAGTCGTAATATTGATGACATTATGCAGCATCTTCAGAAGGTTTTGGATGTTTCGTGCAAAGAAAAGTTGTATGCTAACCTCAAGAAGTGTTCTTTCGCTACAGACACATTGGTGTTCTAGAGTGCGGTTTCTGAGGATGGCATATTGATCAATCAGGAGATGGTGAAAGCAATTCAATATTGGCCAACTCCAATCTATACAGGAAGTACGCCGCTTTCATGGGTTGGTGTCATTTTATTGTCAGTTCATGCGAAATTTCAACTCTATTGTTGCCCCAATCAAAGATTGCATGAAGGGTACCTTCCGGTGGACCAAAGAAGCAGAATACAGCTTTCAGTTAGTAAAGAAAAGGCTAATCAAAGCACCCATACTTGCTCTGCCAGACTCGACAGGGTATTTGAAGTTGAGTGTGATGCCTTGGGAGTTGGCATAGGTGTTGTCCTTAGCCAAGGAGGACGACCGGTGACCTTTCACAGTGAGAAACTACATGGTCCACAACTCTGTTATTCTACTTATGGTTTGGATCTTTTCTCAGTTGTGCAGGCCTGCAACATTGGAGACCATACTTCATAAAGAGGAAATTTGTTGTTTATTCTGACCACGAGGCGCTCAAGTACCTTCATGTACAGTCCAAACCCAATCGACAGTACACAAAGTGGCTCTTCCTTGCAGGAGTTCACCTTCACATTAAAACACAAGGCTGAAGTTCATAACAAGGTTGCAGATGCTCTAAGCAGGCGGGTTACCTTGTTGACACAGATGAGGGTGAAAGTGGTGGGGTTCAACACTTTCAAGGATTTGTACTTAGATGACCCTTATTTTGGCACAATCATGCGTGAAACCCTAAGAGGCCAGAGAGAAGATTATCGAGTTGTGGATAGATTTCTCTTCAAGGGTGTCTTCAAATTATGTATACCAGAATGCTCTTTGTGCGAGAAGATTGTTATTGAGCAGCATGGTTTAGGACATTTTGGGAGAAATAAAGAGCATTGCGTTGACGGAAGAAAGTTCCTTTAGGCTCAAGATAAAGCAAGATGTAGCTAAGCATGTTGAAAGGTGTCATTTCTTTCACTTATCAAAAGGGAAAACTACTAATGCAGTTCTGTATACTCCTTTACCAGTCCCTCCCAGACCATGGACAGCAATAAGTATGGATTTCGTACCTGGCCTTCCTACTACACAAAGGCAAGCCGACTCTATCATGGTTGTGGTGGATCGGTTTTCAAAGATGGCACATGTCACTGCTTGCAGGGAAACCATGGATGCATCTAATGTAGCCAATCTCTTCTTCAAAGAATCTATAAATTGCATGGTGTGCCCATCTCCATTTTTTCTGATCAGGATTCTAAGTTCATTGGGCACTTTTGGCAGTGTTTATGGAAGAAGATAGGGACAGAACTGAACTTCAGCACTTCCTTTCACCCACAAACAAACGGGCAAACTAAAGTGGTCAACCGAAGTTTGGGTAATTTGCTGAGACGCTTGGCTGGAGACAAGCTGAAGCAATGGGATTCCAATCCTACCAGTATTGTGGACTTAGCTCCAATCCCTAATTTGAAGAAGGTGCATGTCAAAACAGAAGAGATGTACATCGTTAAAGGGTGGTGTTCGAGGTTAGTGATTATGTGTGGGCTATTCTAACTAAGGATTGAGTTCCCGCAAGTGTCAACCATAAGCTCCATGATCGGGATATTGGTCAATGTGAGATTCTTAAGAAGATCAATGACAATGCCTATTAGTTGAAGCTGTCGGGTCACATCCACACCTCCGACGTCTTCAATGTTAAACCTCTCCCTCCATACAAGGGAAACTCTACAGATGAAGATGCCAATAACTCAAGGCAAGTTTTTCTCAACCACGAGTTGCGTGATCGGAAAATTGGTCCATCTGAGATTCTTAAGAAGATCAATGATAATGCTTCAGTTGAAGCTGCCAGGTCACATCCGCACCAGGACGTCTTCCATATTAAACATCTCATTTCACATAGGGGAGCCTCTACGGATGCCAATAGCTCGAGGATGAGTTTTTCTCAACCGGGAGGGACTGATGCAGCAGCTATAACCGATCGTTTCAAGGAACATTGGGATCACCCAAAGCATGCTAAGTCATTTAACTAGGTTCCTTTAGTGTTTTCATGCGAGTTGCTAGAGGTTTTTTTTGCTCGATAAAGATTTTTTTTTTCTTGGTAAGTAAAATGTATAACTAAAAGGGGAAAATCCCACAGAATACAAAACAACGGGAAAGCCCCCGAGGCCAAAACCTAAAAGCAAACAGAGAGAATGAGAGTCAAATCCTCCCATCTAAACACAAAGGTCTCGAAAAATATCCCCTAAACTTTGGTAATATAGAAGACCAAAGGAACAAAAAAGCTTTGGTTCCCAAGATCACCCCTACACTATCTTCAGTTTTGCCTTCAAAAATATGGGAATTCCTCTCCTTCCAATAGCCCGCATAATCACGAACAGAAGAATAGGCCATGAAATACGCCCTTTCCCACAAAGCACTTCCATCGAAGTAGTTAGGAAGATACCCAACACCCGTTCCGGAAGCACAAAGTCGATGTCAAACATGGCAAAAAAAGCCTGCCAAACTACGGAAGTGAAAGGGAAATGAATCAACAGATGATTTACTATCTCGGCATTATACTTGCACAAAAAGCAGATGTTCGACATCATCATCCCCCTACTAGTCCAGTAGTCCACAGTCAATATCTGGTCAAGGATTGCCATCCATGCAAAAAACCTCACTTTAGATGGCACTGGGGCACCCCATACGATGGAAGCTGAAAAGAACCTCGGGCCCGATTGAGAAATGTGGGAGAAAAAGGACTTGACTGTAAAAACACCCTTGGGCTCCCACCTCCATATCCTACTATCCGGCTTCGCTGCCAACAAGGGTTCCACACCTACTCGAGACACAAGAGATGCCAAACTATCCAATTCCCAATCATTAATAAATCTCATGAAGCCCCAAGAACCATTACCCTTTCCACTAACAACACGGTCCTGCACCATAGCACCTTGAAGGTCGGAGATGTTGTACAGAGTACGGAAAGGGCACTGAAGAGATTCCTCCCTGCACCAGATCCTCCCAGAAACGAATTCTGTTACCCCTACCAACCTTGAATTGGATACCAGAAATGAACTTCTCAAGAATCCTCATGATACCCTTCCACAAACCAGTACCATAGGATGAGTTCAAGGGAGTACCATAGGATGGCCCTTCTAGTATTTTAGATGCTCTTACTCAACCATAATGGAAAGCAGCCATATTAGAGGAGATGATAGTATTGGAAAAGAATGGAACTTGGGATCTTGTTCCACTGCCCAAAGGAAAGAAGCAAGTAGGGTGCAAATGGGTATACACAATGAAGTACAATGCTGAGGGAAGTATTGACATGTAAAAGGCCCGTTTGGTTGCAAAATGGTTCACAAACTTTTGCATCGGTGGCCAAGATTAATTTAGTTCGAGTTCTTCTATCACTAGCAACAAACCTGTCATGGCCTTTACATTAGTTGGATGTGAAGAATGCATTCATCCATGGTGATCTAGAAGAAGAAGTGTACATGACAGCATCTCCTGGATTCAGCCTTAATAGGGGCAAAGAACTTGTGTGCAAGCTGAAGAAAGCCTCTGTATGAGCTCAAGCAATCACCTAGAGCCGAATTTGAGAGATTTAGTAATTTAGTGAAGCAGTTGGGGTACTCACAGAGTCAAGCCGACCACACACTACTCATTAAGAAGATTCAAGGCCATACTACCGCTCTTATTGTGTATGTAGATGACATTGTGGTTACAGATGATGACCCTGATGAGGTGTGTTGGCTGAAGAATTACCTTGGGACAAAGTTTGAGATTAGGATCTAGGATCCTTAAGATACTTCCTAGGTATTGAGGTTGCTAAATCTAAGCAAAGAATGTGTTCATTTCGCAAGGAAAGTATGTTCTTGACCTTCTCTGTGAATCAGGTAATCTGGGAGCTAAACCAACTGACACTCCTATCGAGCAACAACACAGACTGAACCATATAGATGGAGATCCAGTCACTGATACAGGACAGTTCCAAGAACTTGTTAAGCGACTCATCTATCTGTCACTCACACGTCCAGACATTGCCTATGCAATTAGTGTCATTAGCCAGTTCATGCATGCCCCTCGTTCTCCACATCTTGAGGCAGCACACAAAGCTACGCTACCTCAAGGGCTCTTCAGGGAAAGGATTGCTATTTGGCAAACATGGATATCTCCGATTTAAGGCCTATATAAATGTTGATTGGGCAGGATCAATTACCGACAAACGATCTACTTCTAGGTATCACACCTATGTTGGGGGCAACCTAGTTTCATGGCGTAGCAAGAAACAATCAATTGTTGCTCGCTCCAGTGTTGAAGCAGAATTTCGATCTATGGCTCATGGTGTGTGTGAACTACTATGGTTGAAGACTATGCTGAGTGAATTGGTCTATCTTGTTCAAAACCCTATGAACTTGTACTGTGACAACAAGCTGCCATCAGCATTGCTCACAATCCAATTCAACATGACAAGACAAAGCATATTAAAGTAGATCGACACTTCATCAAAGAGAAACTTCGTCTTGGGCTTATTTGTACACCTTATGTAATACAGTCGATCAAGTGGCTGATGTGTTGACTAAAGGTATTAGTAAAGTTTGTCTACAAAATATGATATCCAAGTTGGGCATGATAGATATCTTCGCACCAGCTTGAGGGGGATTTTTGTCAGAGGCTTATATGTAATATTTATATTCTACAGGGGTGTCTTTGCAATTATGCAAATAATTCAATATTATAAATATAGGTAAAATCAACTAGAGCATTAACAAGCCCTATTTCGATTTCACTCTTTTCTCCCAACTCTCTTCTCTTCTCTTTTCTCTTCTAACCCTAAATCTTGTTATTCTTCTATTTTTGGTTAGAACCTTAATTACATGTATGCCCATCAAGTGGTGGGCCATTTATTCATGGGTCAGTGGACCCAAAAAACTGTCAAGTGGCACATTTTATGTGCTCCACAGCCCCACATAAGAAAAGGTCCGCATAAAAATAACTCATTTGATAAATAAAAAATTACTCATTTGTTGTCCCCCTCCCAAAAAACCATGTAAAGCACTCTTTCAGGCCCACTAATTGTATGATGCTTGGTCCACCTCTTGATGGACCTACATGCCAAAATTCAACTTGATTGGCGATTTGTCATGAGATTTTAACATCCAGAAAATGCTCAATTTCAACAGTCAAAAATCGCCCTAAAAATGCTCAAAATCCTTCGGATAGAAACCACCAATTAAAGTGATTTTTGATGTCTATATCCACCAAGGGTGGATCAATCATCCATAAGGTCAGTGGACCCGAAAGAGTGATCCACGTGACATTTTGGAGGTCCATTGCTTGCTGGACATCCACACCAAAAATCAGCTTGATCGGTGATTTCTAGAAGTTGTTGTAGCATTAAAAAAAGGCATAAATTTAACGACCAAAATTATTCTACTAAAATGCTCAAATCCAAGGGACATAAATCACCAATTAAACTGATTTTTATGCGTAGATCCACCATGAGGTGGGCCAAACATCCATAAAGTCAGTGGGCTCTAATCATTCTCCACGTTGCAATTTGGGAGGTGGCCAAATGTTAAGTCATTTTACAAATCAGTGACACGTATATACCATGGATATGTGGCATGTACATCCAAGTTTCCTTTACAAATTATTTAATAGAATTCCTGTTAGGTTGTAATAATGTCACATACTCGCATTACAAGAAAAGGGAAATATGTATATGTTATTAATTTTATAATATATTATTTTAAAATATTATATAATTATGGTCAGTCGCATATAGTTATGCCCAGCCTCCTTCATACAATTATGGTCAGCCGACTCCTTACGGTTATGGTCAACCTCAACCATATGATTATTCTCATGATCAAGAAGAGTCTAGCTCCAGTCAGAGTCGAACTCATACAGATGACTCCTGCACAAGACAATATGGCCACTTCTTCCCATATCCACATGATCACCAGTATTATGGGCAATAGGAATAGTTGCTCTTTTCATAAGATTTTGGACTATGTGTATTATGTGCTTGTAGTCTTGTATCTTGAACTATGTTGATTGAAATGCAATGCAATTCAATTGCTAATGTTATAGTATGAATCATTATATTAAATTGTTAATCAACTTGTTCTAACTAAAACACACCCAATGCGAATATACACACCTGGTGGGATTCGAACCCACAATCTTCTGACAAGATGTTAGAGCCCTAAACCAATTGGGCCACAGGTATTCAAGGTAGAAAACGTTAACTACCAATGCGTGTTCTAGATAGAAGTTAACTAACATCTGTTTATATCAAATTAAAGTGTTGAGTACTTGGTATACAAGTTTACAAGACATGCTCTAATTTAGCCCAATAGCACAATAAGTCATTTTTTTTTATCGTAAATCAGTTATATGAGGTAGTTCTTGATTAAATTTTATTGCATTTATATTTTGTATTTTTTCATATATTTTTTTGAACTTCCTAATATGGTTTCGTTCTTTTCATTTTAGTTTTGCCAAGTTTCAGACCGAAACCTGCGCCTTTGAACCATGATTCCATACAACCAAGGATCTCTAAAGGTTTTCGTTTCTCAGGATAGCCAAAGAGATAGTGACAGAGACATATTCTAAGGTCAAGAATTTTGCGATCTATTAGTTGAGCCAAGATAGTGATGCGGGAGCATTTTACTACGATAGTTCGCGTTACACTGAATTTATGCTCGGTCAAGCAAGTGGACCCATTTTTACTATTTATAGTAAATCTCATTGTTACTATTTATACTAAATCCCATTTTTACTATTTATAGTAAATTCTGATTTTTCTGTTTTTAGATAGAGTTTGAGTTGTAATCGAATTAGGATTTTGAGAGATTTTATTTCCAATTAGGATTTTATTATTGATTACAATAATTGACTTGTATTAGGAGTTTCTAATTTAAATTAGATTAGAATTAGGAAAGTTCAAGTAAGGAGTCTTATAAAAGGTGATGTACCATTTGATTTTAATAATGAAATGATGAATGAAGATATAGAAAATTGCTTTGGAGAAATCTCATGTGAAGGGAAACATGGTGTGAAGTCTTCCTCTTTTGGTGCGAAGCCGAATGTATCTTTCTATCTCTATCTCTTTTCTCTTTATTCTCTTCTCTTTCTCCCTCTTTATTTTATTTTTTTTGGATCAATTTTGAGCTAAAAAACCCAAATCATACAACACTATGAATAGTGCTGTGTGAATAGTAACACGTGAATAGTGTCGCGTGAATTTCTCTTCATTCCCCCTCAAAAATCGCAGAACGGTCTCTCGTCCTACGTCAGATAGTTTCCCACCATCATCACGGGGAAAAGCCTTTAGCTACTTATTTCATTACAAGTCTTTTCAGCTTAAGTGCCAAGAAGATGCAGTTGAAGGTTTATTTGGAGAAGAATATTCTTGTGTTTTTTAATTCGATTTTACTTCGGATGAATGCTAAAACCATACTCACATAAATCCCCCTGATTAATTATTAGGACACAAAAGATGAATGCTAAAACCGTACTCACACAGATCTCCACAATTCGTCACACATGAAAGATAAACCATCCACGTGAAACAAAATGGAAATGGCAACCGATAAGGGGTGACATCAATACTCTTAAAGAACGATTGACGTTTATAAAAACTCAGTAAGGTCTACAATGATTTCAACTAAAATAAATGAAATAGTTGATAAACATAAAGAAAATAAAGGAAAGACGATTTCGATAACAGATATGATGAAATCAAATGAAATACAAAGGAAATATTTTCTTAAAAGAAACATATACACAAAATCCAACTATCTCCCGAAGTAAAAGCATAGGCAACCCCACTATAGATCGAAAACCACTTGATAAATAAGTCTGATTTGTCTTAAGACTCATTTGAGATTAGATAAATATCAAAAAACATGAAATAAGAGTAATATAATAAAATAAGATATAAAATCAAATTAAAAAACACAAAAAATATAATCATCAAACAGCTCCATCAGCCTTCACAAATAAACATCTCCATATGAAACTTGGTCAACTTGCAAACAAAGAAGATGTTGCTTACCCACATTTATCCATTAAATCTTGACAGATTATTGGGAAGGCTATGAGGGTCTTAATTAATTTGCATTCAATATCAAAATATTATAAAAATGATTGATTAACATGGATTTAAAAACATAATCAAAATTTAATATAAATACATAAAATATTTTTCTCCAAATAAACCTTCACACACCAAGAATGGAACCTCACAATTATAGATTCATCTACTCAATTTTTGTTTGATGATTGCAAAGTGTGTTAAAACTCGTTAAAGTGTTAACACAGCATCAAACATTAGATTAATACTAAAATAGATATAAAATAAAGAATTAAAAAAGTTAGTTAAATGTTAAAACCATACACAAATCTATATATATATAATGATTCCAACTAAAATTAACGAAATAGTTGATAGAAATGAAGAAAATAAGGGAAAGACAAACTCAATAACAAATGTGACAAAATCAAACGATATATATACTATTGATTTATGCTCGTGCTAAAGCACAGGCCATCTAAAATGTTCTTTTTTTATCGGTAACGGGCCATCTAAAATGTTAAGATAAAATTATTAAAAAAAATTAGTTTTCTAACAAAAACAATGACTGAAAAATTAGTCCAATAAAAGATTAGAGCAGCAGGATCGAACAAATAATAAAAATTGATGTTAAGATACATACCTTTGATGAAAAAAGATAAAGTAATATAAAAGCTCGAAGATATTAAACTTGCCTACTGAAAAGTTTGCCAATAAAATCTGCATAAATAAAAACGTCAAAATTTGCGTAGGTATGTTCATAAAACCTATGATATAAAAAATCCAATGGCAAGGAATCACCAATCAGGTTGATGCTTTTGTAATGTGACTTCAGTTCTAGTTTTCCATGACCACATTACAGTTAGCTATAGTTGGTGCATCAAGCACACTAACAGAGCAGTATAAAATGGCGTTTGTAGTTTGTTGAACACGACTTTCTCTATTCCCCCTCCCCATACTCACACCCTAACATCCAGGACTCTGGTTTCATCTCCATTGTAACTTTCTGGACACTGAGGTTCACCACGGGGATTGTGCTCCCTCGGTTCACACTGTTAGATCTGAATCCAAGGGCTGTAACTATTTTCATCTGAAATTTGAATGTATCTCGAGGGTTTAAGGTCCACTGTGGCCCTCAGGTCTAAGCTCTATCATTTTCCAATATATATATATATATATATGGGTCAGGATCGGGGGACAACATTTTCATACAACATTTTTTACAACAAAAACTTGGTGCGGCCAATATATAAATTAGATTTGGAGTGGGATGATTTTTGGGGAGGATGGTCTCTTGGTGAGGAGATCATCCTCACAAAAATTCAAATCATTCTGATGTTCGTAGACAAGTTTACAAGTTAAAGAATTATGAACTGTCTATTTTTATCGTTAACTTGAAAACCACATTTGATGGGGTTAGAAATTTTAGAATGTGCTGATTTTTTGTAGGGGTGATCTATATTGTGAGAAGATCATCCTCACCAAAAATCAGCTATTGATTCATCTTCTATGTGGGTACACCAAAATTGTTGTCAAAAATGTTGTATGAAAATGTTGTCCCCGGATCCTGACCCTATATATATATAAAAGCACGGATCTTAGAAAAACTTTTGATTACCGTATTTTGCCCCTATGAAAAATGAAAATGACATTCTACTTATTAATTAACTTTATTAAATTTTAAAAACTTACTAAAATTGGGTTCTCTCTTATATGCACTCTCCAATGTCTCTCTCCTATGTGCACAATAACTCTCATCGTGAAATTTCTCTCCTCTCTTACCATCGTTTCTAACATTACCAAATATGTGTCCTAATAATTTATCGATTCTAAGGGTCTGTTTGGTAACCCGGAATTGAGCCAGATTTGGATTTGTAATTCTTGGAATCAAAAATGTGTTTAGGAGGACCGAATTCCAGGAATTATATTTCAAATTCTGTGATTTTCCCGAAATTAGAAGTTTTAGGGGGGAGAAGAAACTTCTAACTCCTGGAATTCTATTTCCAAATGGAGAGATTCCAGAGAATTTTTTTCCGGCTCCAACTCTCACACTCATCCTTAGGTGGACCTATAAATAAAAAATCACCAAGATTATTTATTTGCAACCATTGGATTGGTGTCTTTCTTTTTTGTTGATTTTTAACCGTGTGATATCTGACAATATTTGGGGTATTTATATCCAAAGGTTAGAAAATTCTAATCAGCTTGATTTTTAGCGTGTAGGTCCACCTAGGGATGGGACAAACATCCATATGGTCCATGGTCTCTACTAATGTGCCACGTGGCTCATACTATGGTCCATCATCAATAGGTTACAAATTTGGAACCGTTTAATTGATGTCTTTTATGGGTTAATTTTTAACCGTGGGATAAATAGCATTAGTTGGGGTACAAAGATCCAAGTTGAGAGATAACTAATCAGCCTGATTTTAGTTTGTAGGTCCACCTAGGGGTGTAATTAACCGTTGGATTGGTGTCTTTTATGAGTTGATTTTTAATCGTAGGATTTCTAGCATTAGTTGGGGTACAAAGATCCATAGCTTATAAATAACTAATCAACCTTATTTTTCGTATGTAGGCCTACTTAGAGATGGGACATACGGTATTAGTGATTTGTAACCATTGGATTTGTGTCTTTTATGGGTTGATTTTTATCTATGGGATATCTAACATTATTTGAGGTACTCAAATATAAAGGTTAGAAAAAACTAATCAGCCTGATTTTTAGTATGTAGGTCCACCTAGGGATGGGACAAACATCAATATGGTCTATTGTCTCTAATAATGTGCCACATGGCGCACTCATAATGTGCCCCATCATTAGTGTTGATGATGGGCATCCGTATTTGTTGCATTATGTGCCACTTAGGCTTTAGCCATTAAGATTTTGGCACGGATTAATCATAGTAAAAGTACCTCAAATTTAAAGGTTAGAAAAAACGAATCACCCTGATTTTTAGTATGTAGGTCCACCTAGGGATGGGACAAACATCAATATGGTCTATTTTCTCTAATAATGTGCCACATGGCGCACTCATAATGTGCCTTATCATTAGTGTTGATGATGGACATCCGTATTTGTTGCATTATGTGCCACTTAGGCTTTAGCCATTAAGATTTTGGCACGGATTAATCATAGTAAAATAATTATCAGAATAATTTTTTTTTATTTTTTTATTTAAAGGAGCATCGATAATAGTAAATAGACGGATGACAAAAAAAAATAACAATCATTATAACATAAAGTTCATGAGAAGATATTTCTCTTATGTAAATAGATGGAAAATTCAATTCGGTTAGATATCCAAACAGCTAAAGTTGGAATTTATTGGGAATTCCAAGTAATTTCCACGGTGCAACCAAACACAAGAAATTTCAATTCTTCGAATTCAAATTCTTAGAAATCAAAAATCCTGGAATTTTATTTTCAATTCTAAATCCATGTCTGGTTGCCAAACAGACCCTAACCATCTATCTCTTGTGGCTGTTACAATATTGTCCACGTGCAACGCACATGTACACCAACTAGTATATATATATATATATAATATTGTCCACGTGCAACGCACATGTACACCAACTAGTATATATATATATATATATATATATATATAGGATGGGATACGTTTACTAATGAAATCTTACTAACAATCTAGTCCATTCGTTATCGCATATCTACGGTTATATATTTTGCTGATGTGGCAGTAATAAAGTGACTTTAATTTACTTTAACCTAAAAATGGTAAGTCATGGTGAAGGCTTCTTCTCTCTGGTCTTCTTTCTCGATATCTCTCTCTTACTCTCCCGCAAAACTGAACGTCGTCGTGTCGCTGGTCAAGATCCCGTCGCCGTCGCCGGTCAAGCAAGGCCCCATTGTCGTTGCCGTCAAAAGGTATTTCTTTCTCCTCTTCAGGTGTGCAATATATTGGTACCGACTCCATTTTTACAACAGGTCCTACTGTGATAGATGAAATCCCCCAAAAAATAAGATACCGATGACCTCTCTAATTCCGATAAAAAAAAAATATATATCTAGAGAAACCCAAAATGGAGTCTCAGTTTTGAGAGGAGTTTTACTGACTCCATTTTTACAACAGGTTATTGTATATTTTTTGTCCCAGAGAGAGAATACAAATGAGCTTGATGAAGATAATTAGTTTTTTGTCTCTTTCTAAAACAGGGAAAAGAGAAAAGACAAAAAAGTTAAGTCATATACTTTGAACATTTTTTTGGGTGGGTGCAAAGTTTCAAAACCAATAGAAATTCGGTTCTCCAAGACTATTGGTTAGTAATGGTTAGGGCTGCAACTTGGGCGGGCTCAACCCGAGCCCGACGGGTTGAACCCGACATTAGGTTGGGTTGGGCTTGGGCTGGATTTTTGGTAACCTGATCAAATTGGGTTGGGTTAGGGTTGAGGCTTGGCCCAACCCGACTTACAAACTATATATACATACATACATATATATATATATATATTAGTTTTGGGTCAAGATCGGGGGACAACAATTTCATACAACATTTTTTACAACAATTTTGACATGCCCACATGGAAGATGAATCAATAGCTGATTTTTGGTAAGGGTGATCTCCTCATCATATAGATCACCCCTACAAAAAATCATCTTATTCTGAAATTTCTAACCCCATCAAATGTGGTTTTCAAGTTAACGATAAAAATAAACAGTCCATAATTCTTCAACTTGTAAACCAGTCTACGAATATCAGATTGATTTGAATTTTTGTGAGGGTGATCTCCTCACTATAAAGACCATCCTTGCCAAAAATCATCTCATTCCAATACTTCTAATTTATAAATTGCCTGACGTAAAAAATGTTGTATGAAATTGTTGTCCCCCGACCTGACCCATTAGTTTTACCGACAAATATCCACACTACATTTTGGCAAATACAGTAACCCATGGATGTTTGTCCTTAGTAACTACAACCTTTGTGTGATATTACCAAATGTCATTGAAACTACATTTTGGCATTTTATGTGATCGGTTGATAGTAAAATATCGTGTTTTTCTCCAACGATTGTTTTTGGTATTTCTTTAGTGACTTTTATCATGCACTTGAGTTAATGAACTTTTCCGTTATTATGAAAATATCATGTTTTCTTTCACGAGCTTTGGAAATGAAGTTATGCTATTATTTAATGGTTAGCACAATGGCTATTGTATTGACTGATAAATTATTTTAATATGAAAAAATTCAACAATATTTTCAACCAATAAAAAAATTAAGAAATTGACCAACCCGATCAACCCGACCCAACCTAATAGGGTTGGGTTAGGGTTGGAAAATCTAGGCCCGACCTTGGGTTGGGTTGGGTTAGGGTTGACAGCCTTTAAGGTTGGGTCGGGCTAGGGTTGACCTCCAACCCGACCCAACCCGCCCAATTGCAGCCCTAGTAATGGTGTTATTGTGGATTCCCCTAATTAGGTCGAAGCATGAATAAATACTTAGTTATTAATACAATGTGAATGAGTCCGTTAAAGTTATGAAGTGGGTTATTGACTTCAAGTGTTATGTAAAGTTGTTTATGGAATTTAATTACCTTCATTGTCCCAAAGTATTTTGTTACAAGGTTGGGAGGTACAGATGGATCTTGAACCATTTCTTGCCATGGGTAAGGTGGGGTTTTGCTGGACTTATAAGATATTAATTATACACAATATTTTATTAGTGAAATGCACGGCTAGAAAACATTTTCCCATTTGTTTTCTTTGTTCTGATGATGTACAAGTTATATTTTCTATACGTAAAATTTAATAGTTCGTGAATTGAATAAGATCAAACTATACGTAAAATTTAACAAGTTTCATGGATTGAATACGATCAAATGTATGTTATGTTTTCTAAACATTGCCTCCATGCACAACAACCTCACCATAAATCACCATTATCATCGTTAGTTGTTACTAGGACGTTCATGTGCTTCAAATGGTGATTCCTTGTTTACAAGAGTTCTGAGTTCGGGTTCTCATCCAAAAAAAAAACTTTTTGAATGAGAAAAAAATTCAGCCAACGTAGATCATAGATCTAATTTTGTCACAATTCAGATTTTTTCATCATGCTTACTGTCACTGAATTTTATTTTTTTTTGAGCCGGTAAGTTGTTAGGACTTGCTAATATTAATTGTGTTTTGCTGGGAGACGTTTGAGAGTTGCTCATGTTTTCATTTTTAGATAGATTTTAATTTTTTTTCTTGATAGCATTGTAGGCATTGTTGAGCATATGGATTTGTCTAATTTTGAAAGTGTTGGAACTTTAGTTGAAGCTGAAAAAGATAAAACAAACATGTCTGATTTATGTAAAAACTTATTTGAGATTGATATAAATCAATAAATGAAATAAAAATAATAGAATAATATAAGATATAAAATCAAATTAAAAAAGAAAGACACAGAAACATATAATCCTCCAACAAATCTCCACAAGTCTTTATTAGTTAATTAGGGTTTCATGGAAAATGAGAGAATTGGGGAAAAAGAGGGAATCACATGGAGCAACATATCATACTCTCCATACGTCCCCTAATATATATATATATATATATATAACATGAAACAATGAGAAGAAAATTGCCGAAATACCTCTAAGAAATGTACAGACGTTGTACGATGGCTCGGGGGAGGAACTTCATTCCTCCCGGGGTCCCCAGCCCCCGAACCCCCTATGGCTTTTGGCCTGCGAACCCCGAGACGCCTTAGGCCAGTACATTTATTACATTAACAATAATAACCAACAACCATGAAAAATAAATTGTCCTCAGCGGGTGGTGCTTAGCTACTAAGATGCATACCCTCTAAATAGATTATTGTAATGGCTATGAGGATTTGTCTAAGTCTTAATTAATTTACTAATAAAATATTAATACAAAATTTATTAATAAACATGGAATTAAGTACTTAATCAACTAAATTCTAAATAAATAAAATTACTTTTCCAAACCAACCTTCACACAAACCACTAAAATTTAGACAATGGAAACGTCACCATCATAATAGATTCATAACCACAATAGATGACTATGATGTTGAGAAGACTCGTTCAACACGCATTTTTGCAACAAACATTAGAAAAAGAGGAAAATGATAAATGCTAAAACCAAACTCATACAAATCTCCATATTTGACCACACATAAAAGATAAAACAATCTTATACAAAACAAAGGTAAACTACAATTGATAAGGGGTGGCGTCCATATTCTTTAGCCATACCCTCTTGAAGAAAGAGTGGCAAAATTACAAAGACTCAATGTGGCCTAAAAATATTCCAATTAAATTTAACAATAGATAGAAATGAAGAAAAAAATCGCAATTTCAAGAACAAATGTGATGAAATCGAGATTAGGTACATATCAATAAAATAAAAAAATAGTAACATAATAAATACAATAATAAAATCGAATTTAAAAAAAAAAAAAAGGAAAAGAAAGAAAGATTTAAGAAACACAATCATCGAACAAATTTCTACAAGCCTTCACAAATAAATCATCTTTATATGAAACTTAGGCAACTAACAGTGAAAAGGGGATGTTGCTTGCCCACATCTATTCATACCCTCTTATAAATTATTGGGGAGGCTATGATGACTTGTTCAAGTCTTAATTAATTCACTTTCAATATCAAAATATTAATAAAAAATAATGTATTAATAAACATGAATTTAAAAGCATAATCAAATGAAATTAAAAAACATAAAAACATTTTCTCCAAAGATACCTACACACATTCAAACTATCCACTAAAATTAAAACAATGGAAAGCTCAAAATCATATACAAATCCACTCAATTCTTGTTGGATGACTATAATATGTTAAGACTTATTAAACAAAAAAATGGCAAGAGTCATTAGAGTATCAACTCCGCAACGAACACATATACATCACGAAGGTAAACTACAACGATCCCTCTGGTAGAATGAATGACGAGTCAATATATGTAAAAATATTCTGCAACTACATTACTACAATAGTGGATAGAAACAAAGAAAATAAATGAATCACAATTTCAAGAATAGATGTGGTGAAATAAAATAATATGTAAAAAAAATATATTCTCAAAAAAACATCATATACAAATCCACTCAATTCTTGTTGGATGACTATAATATGTTAAGACTTATTAAACAAAAAATGTTCAAGACTCATTAGAGTATCAACTCCGCAACAAACACATATACATAACGAAGGTAAACTACAACAATCCCTCTGGTAGAATGAATGACGAGTCAATATATGTAAAAATATTCTGCAACTACATTACTATAATAGTGGATAGAAATAAATAAAATAAATGAATCACAATTTCAAGAACAGATGTGATGAAATAAAATAATATGTAAAAAAAATATATTCTCAAAAAAAAAAAAACATTCACACAAATCTAATAATATCCACCAAATAGAAACATAGGCAACGCCACAATCATAAATCATACCCACTTGATGGATAAGCTTGATTTGTGATAAAATTCAGTTGAGATTAGGTAAATCAAAAGAAAATACAAGAAAAAAGGACAGAAAGACTCAAGAAAAACATACATCGAACGAATCCCTACAAGCCTTCACAAATAAATCATCCTCGTGTGAAACTCAGGCAACTCACAATCAAAAGAGGATGTTTCTTGTCCACATTTATCCATACCCTCTTGATGGATTATTGGGAAGGTTATGATGACTTGTTCGAGTCTTAATTAATTTGCATTCAATATCAAAATATAAATAGAAATTTGATTAATAAACACAGATTTAAAAACATAGTCAAATCAAATAAAAATTTATAAAAAAAATCTTCTCCAAAAAAACCTTTAACCGTAACATTACAACAATATAAAAATAGATGTAAAAAAATTAAAAAGATAAAAAAGATAAATGCTAAAATCATACACAAATCTCCATAGTTCTTCACACATGAAAGATAAAACCATCTCCATATGAAACAAAATGGAAAATAGCAATCAATACAGGGTGACAATGTGACATCCATACTCTTTGTCCAAACACTCTTGAGGAACAAGTGACATTTATTATGACTCGATAAGGTCTAAACTGATTCCAACTAAAATTATCAAATAGTTTATAGAATCAAGAAAAAAAAAGAAAAACAATTTCAACATGTGATATTTTCTCAAAAGAAACATTTACACAAACCGAACAACATCCAAAAGTAAAATCATAGGCAACCCCACAATAACAGATCGATAGCCACTTGATGGATAAGTCTGATTTGTGTTTAGATTCATTTGAGATCAGATAAATATTAATAAACATGAAATACAAATAATGTAATAAAATAAGATATAAAATTGAATTAAAAATATAAAAAATAAATATACAATAAATACAATCCTCGAACATAACTCCACAAGTCTTAAGAAATAGAACATCCTCATATGAAACTTGGGCAACCCGCAATAAACAGAGGATGTTGCTTAACCAATATTATGCATACCCTTAAGTTAGATCATTGCCTATAAGGACCAATTCGAGTCTTACTTAATTCAGTATATATTAATACACAAATTATTCAAAACACAAAATTAAGAACGTAATCAAATGAAATATAACCTAATAAAATATTCTTCTCCAAAAACCCTTCACACACATCAAACATCCTCCTAAATAAAAACACAAGGAACCTTGAATTTAGGAGGATGTTTGATATGTGTGAAGGTTTTTTGGAGAAGAATGTATTATTAGTTTATAAAAACACAAATCAGACGTATCCATCAATTGATTTATATTAAGGGTAGTGCATTCCTTGAATCAACCCTTCACACACATCAAAGATATTTGCCAATATAAATTGATATAAGATAAATCATAAGATATCGGAAAATAAAAGGAACTAATAAGAAGGGATGAAGAATAAATACAATCAAGGGATAGAGGTCATAGTCATCCTTTGAGGTTTAAACCAAAAACAAACCATGCAAACTCACACAGACCAATATGCACTCATTTTTCCCAGAAATAAGTGTTGGGACAAAAACAAAAGAAAAAAGGAGACCCTCTTGAAAGGAGATCAACAGTGTTAAGGGCAAAAGCCAATTTTTGAGAAAAACGATTGAGCAAGCAAAAATATAATTGTCTTCTCTTTTTTTTCATCTTCTTCTTTTAACCAATTAAGCAAGACAACAATGAGTTTTTCTTTTTATGGGAGCTTACATACTTCTGATTAACTAAAGAATTCACAATATCTCTACTGATCATAATGTCTTCATATATACTACCACGATGCAACCAACAATGCGGTGGCAAACCTGACAGGATTTAGAGGGAATAGCTAGAATTTTCAAATTTTTTTGCAACTAAAACAACCGTTGTATCCATTAAACACACAGTCCTTAAATGTGATAGGACGAAGCTAGTGGGACTCCATTGACCAGATGAGATGCTATGATAGTGAGACATATAATAATTAGCTTCTGACAACTCATAGCTACTAATTGAATGCATATTTCATGGAGGTATATAGCTGTTTGAAACCCCATGGTGCAGAAAATAGGATAGAAAAAAGAAACAACAGGAAGTCCAAGAGAAAAGCCAACGTTTTTCTCTTTTTCCACTTTTCAGAAGAAAGTGATCTCAAAAGAAAAATGGCATCAGATCTCATGACATTGATCCGAATTTCCTGTGTGTACGTCTTCGGTGTAAGTTTTATGTTGGTACGAGTGTTGGACTTGTGAATTCAGATGTACATAATTTATCTAAAAATGTTAAAATATTTATCCAATTAATAGGGTTGTATTGGGGTATGATAATGGGATAAACAATGAGGTCTATCATATAATTAGTGGTAAGAATATTTACAAATGTAATTTGATTTTTTTCATACAAAAACGGTAAGAATCTAAATCTCTTTCAGAAAAGAAAAAGAACATTAGATCTCTGTGGTGTCAGAATCATGCATTGACTATTGACACAAGTACCTCACCAATCTGTTCAACCTAGCCCTCACCCTCTCAATCAAACTGGTGTTTGCACAGAGCCCAGAATCTAAATCTCTTTGAGACATATAAGTTGTTATCCATTTCATGCAATCATAATCTAAGTGCAACTTATTTATCCTTCCCTGGATATACAAAAATAATGGTACATATCAATATACAATGATACAAAAATATTACTATTTACTCCCCGAGACAAGTATCTATTCAAACCTAAGATTCTGTTAGAATCGTTTTTATTTTATATTACTCTTCACATTTTAGCATCTTTAGTCTTTTTTATATTTTTTTAACATCAGTCTTGTCTTCACTGTATTATTTCATGAGACTTCACTGTTTTTCACTTTTTTATCCTATATACGGATATTCATATTCAGACTTGTTGGTTTCGCATTTGTTTGCAATGTTTGGGGACTTCGTTTACAAATCTTCGAAACAATGTGCATGTAGTTTCAACTAATGAAACTAAACCCTGCAGTAGAAATACTTCTAGCAATCCATTGAGGATTGTAAGAACAGCAGGGGAAAAAATTCTTTTACGCAATTTAGTGAACAGTTAGAATGCATTATAACAAATCGAAACGCATAATTCATAAAAATCAGAGAAACAGTCAAAATCCAATTTCAGCCCTAAATTCATGCAAATAAAACAAAGAATACAAAGAAATACCAACTCGGGGTACAAAATTTATGAACAAATTATCTCCGAGTTATAAGAATGCAAAGAGTAGAGGGATTAGTTTTTACCTTTGAAGTACAGAGGGAGAGAGAAAACAGTTAAATCATAAAGAAAATAAGCCCAAAAGCATTAAGAGAGGACCAAAGACTTACCAGTGATGGTGAACCGCCACCACTTGATTTATTCACGCTCTCCACACTAATCGATCTCTTTTGCCCTGCTCGAACGATTTGAGTGAAATCTGAGTCAAATGAGAGCCCTAATGAAATAAAAATTGAGAAAACCTGAGTGTCCAAACCTACATTTGTACATCTGTGTTCGTGTTTCCGGGTCTTTTCCTTCTGTAAATTACGGCTATTTGTGGTTGTTGTTGTTGTTGCTGTTCTTTTTCTCCTTCAGTAGCTGCGATTTCTGACCAGAAAATCGACCACTCCATTGTTGCGTGAAATTAGATTCAGATGAGAAAGATTATAAGGAAAGCAAACAGGAGAGATGTAGAGAAATAAAGTTAGGGTTTCTGACCAGTAATTGCATTCTTGTTGGAATGTTTGACCCTATGGTTATCATCACTACCTTTCCGTCCCAGCAATGCCATGGCTAGAGCGAGTTCTCTATTCCGTCTGCCATGAATTTGAAGTTTCTGCGATTCAAAGCTCTCTGAGATTTCTAGGGTTCCTCGGTGAGAGGGATTTATAACGGAGAAAGGTAGGTCTGTGAGGTTTGTGCCTCTGTGAGAGAGACCAAATGTGGGAGAGATGTCTGAGCGCGCGAACAGAGCTATTGCGATTAGGGGTGTCAATCTGGCCTCTTGTAAGGGGGCCCGGCCCTACCCGACCCTTTTGAAAGCCCTAAACAGAGGGCTTTTAAATAAATTTCAAGCCTTCCAAGCCCTTAGGACCGGGCAGGCCTAAATATATAAGGCCCTTCTAAATAAGGGCCGGGCTAGGGTCACACTCAAGGGGGCCCGGCCCTACCCGGCCCTTAGCGAATCATCTATGTTATATTTATTTATTTTTAAATTATATTCTATAAAATAAGACATATAGTGGATCTTTTTTTTGCAAATCAAACTGATATTTGGTATATAGGTCCACCTAGGGATAGGACAAACATCCATACTATTAGTGGTCTCTAAGAGTATGCCAAGTAGCTTATATGATGAGGGATGTGGGTGCGCCGGACAACCTGGACTGTGAAGGGGCATTTAATAAGGGATGTTTTTGCCTTTGAATGTAGAGAGGCTTTTAATTGTGACATTTATGGGTGGCACTACCCGTTGTTTCTTTATAATAGTATAGATTAGAATATAATATGTATATAAAATTATAAAAAAATGACTTTTTGACTCAATTCATGCCAAACTAACTTTTTTACTTATAAGTTAGTGTTTCACCAAACGAACTTTTGCTTCCAAATGACAACTTTTAAATTTAGCAACTTAATTTAGAAGTTACTTTTTGCTTCCACTGGTTTGTCAAACGGGCCCTAAGTTATCTAAAGTCTCCAACTAGTAATGAGAGATCTAAGCTACCAAGGAAATCAAACCTTTTTTCTGAAAAACAAAACATCTATATAACAAAACAGGGAAGTTGTGATCCCCTCTTATCCGGCATCATAAAGGATGGCCCAGATCTTGTCCTCCAATTGGATGGTGGATCTCAGCCACTCACATCCGATTTTGGCAAATGTTTTGTCAGGGAATGCCGGTGGGCACGAGCCACCCACTAGTACAAAATAAAAGGGGAAAACCGGTTGGCATGGTCTCCAGGTTTCCTTAGGTACACATGTCACAACGTTATTAGTGTTGGATACTATAATTATCTTAAAAAAAATATATAATTTTAGGCAATTTCCCAACAATTGAGACATTCAAAAATTATTATCAACCCAAAACCGTTCTTATTTTGAAAAATTTTAGAATAGTTCAAAATCATTCTAAAATGACTTTTTTCTAGTGTAAATTTATAATATATCATTTATTTTATCGAGGTTTTTAGAAAAATTAGAAGGTTCATTTTCATTTTAAAAATTATGATCATTCATTGAAAAATCTATATAGATTAAACCAAGGAAACACATTACCAAGCCAAGTGTATTATTAAAGCATCCACTTTTTCTCTAAAAAAATTTATATTTTTTCATAATTTTCTTCTAAGCCCTGGCCCTACCCTGACCCGGCCCTGGCCTTTGAGGGTAGGGCTAGGGCCTCACCTTTATAAGTAAGGGTAGGGCTAGGGTCGGGCTAGGCCCTACCCTGACCCGGCCCTTTGACAGCCCTAATTGCAATCGCGCGGCCTTTATAGAGCATGTTAAGAGCATCTCCAGCTGTGCTCTATTTCTCGAAAATGGAGAGTTGGAAAGACCCTATTTTGAGTCTACAAATCTGGAGACCGTGTGGGTAAAAGGGGCTCCATTACTGTTCAAAGAATAAAATTCTTACTTTATTATTTTCTTGTGTTGTAAAAAATTTTAATACCAGCAGTGTCTTTGTACTTAAGAAAAAGTGTTTTTAGATATAGAAATGGAGAATGTGGTTGGGGTTCACACGGTAACCAAGGTGCTGCAAAAGCACTTCATAATAAAAAAAATATTATTTTTCTGCTCCAAAACGGAGATCAGAGTTGCTCTAAATGTGGTAGCACCTTACACCTGGTATACTTTTAGAGATCATGACCATATAGATGTTTGGCCATGTGTGGGTCACTACGTACCAAAATTCATCCGGGATAGTAATTTCTGTCCATTAGATTAGTCTTGTTCATAGTTTGTTTTTGACCGTCGTTTTTTAGTATTTGGAAGAAGTGGCGCACTATTCGAGACCACTAACTTAATGAATGTTTGGCCATCCCTAGGTGGACCTACATACAAAAGTCAGTGTGAACAGTGATTTTTAAGCATTTGATTGGAGTCATTTTCTCGAGTTGATTTTTAACCATAGACCTTGGACCATGTGATCATTACTCTTTTATGCACCCGAACTTTTAATTTAATTCAATTTTTTTGTAAATCATGTGGCACACTCATAGGGACCATTAACCGTTTGGATGTTTGGCCCATCACTAGGTGGGCCTACGCAACTAAAATAAGCCTGATTAGTAATTTATATTCGTTGGATTAAAGCCTTTTCTTAGTTTATTTTTAATCGTGAATTTTGAGCGTTATGATCCAACGGTTAGAAATCACTAATCATGCTTATTTCTATTGCATAAGTCTACTTAGGGATGGGCGAAACATCCGTACAATCAGTGGCCTCTAATAATATGCCTCATGGCTCACACTGTGGTTCGTCATCAACGTTGATGATGGACATCTGTCATCAAATGTTCTCTCGTGGAAGGAGTTCAGGTGAACGCATGTGTTTACAATAAGTCGAAAAGTAAAAGTTGTAAAAGTTGAAAGAAGCAGACCTAAGGCATTTTTGAAAATAATGGAGATGGCGCCCGTAATACAAGAACAACTTTTGTGTAAAAGAAATTTTGGAACAATTTTGAGACGTTCCAAATTAATAACAGTTCAACCTGTCCAAATCGATTTTCTAGGCCGTTCCTAATTAACTAGCAGACCAAAAATCAGCCTGATCAGTGGATCTAGGTGTTGGATCTGAGTACCCATATTAATGTTCGAGTCCACAATTGAAAATCAACCGATGAAAAAGACTCTAATCCGACGGTTACAAAAGACCAATCAGGTTAATTTTTGGCTTGTAGCTCCATCTAGTGATGGTTCAAATGTCCATATGGTCATTGATCTCTAAAAATATGCTGCGTGGCATTCCTAGGTCCGGCTCAGACGCCCAGATCAAAAAACATCAGGATCAAAAATTTCTCCACATAGGAGTGTCCGCGTAAAAAATTTATTAAGGATATATAGGCTAGAAAAAAGTTTAAGGGACACTATGCAAAGGGCTGGGTTAAATTGAATTATGATGCTACTTGGAATCCTACTTCAAAGAAAGCTGGTATGGGATTCTTGTTACACGATGCTTCTAATAAATTTATTTTGGCAGGGGGCTGCACAGATCAGGCCAACTCAGTAGAAGAAGCCAAAGCTAGAGCTAGAAGGTGGGGCATTAAGGAGGCTTTGGGTATAGGCACTCGGGCACTGATTAAAGAATTTGATGCTCAATTTTTTATCCAACAACTGGAGTGCAATAATTCATTTTTGGGGTGGCATTCCAGTGCTATCGAAGTAGATATTTTCGCTTTATTTGATTTACTACAAGAACACTCATTCTCTTTTGTTCTTAGGAATTGTAATATTGTTGCTAACTCTATAGCCACTATGGCTAGTTATTGGTCATCCTCTTTCGTTTGGACACCCCACCCCGCGCTTGACGTCTTATGCGAGAAAGATGTTGGAGTGCTCTGAATGAATGGATGGTTACTAGAAATAAAAAATGAAAAAATGCCATCAATACATCTGTGTTAATTAAATTTAAAACTTTTTTGTATTTTTTGGGCAAATGGTGACTTTTGGTGGTCATTGTATCGAGATCCATTAAACTTTTGTGGACCCAACCCAGGGTAAGGCAAGTCAGATTGCCAATCCTTGCTATTCCCCATTTTTTATTGCAAAAAGGCGAATTCCCAGATCCCGACCTTTTATATAAATGCCACTTGAATTACCTATTCGCTATGCACATCCATCTATGCTAATATCATTCAGAGTTTTTTTTTGGTGTAAAGACAGACACGTGGACTCAAACGGATGAGTGTTTGGCCCAATTCTACATGGACCTACAGACCAAAAATTAGCCTGGTTGGTGATTTCTAGTCATTAGACCTGACAACTCCAAATTACACTCGAATACCATGGCTACAAACAGGGTTGGCTCTACCTTAAGGCCATTAAGGCGGTCGCCTAAGGCCCCTTGGTGAGAGAAGGCCCCCACCCCAGGTCCCACTAACCACAGATTTTTAGCTCACCCCTAATTGGATATACAAACCAAAAATCAACCTGATTGATTATCTCTAGCCATAGATTTTAGTACTTTTTAGGACATGATTCTAGCCATTGGATTAAAGCATATTTTTTGGATAGTAAATCCAATGGCTATAAATCACCAATCAAGCCGATTTTTAGTGTGCTTATCCATCAATAGGTGGGCTGAACATCCACGAAGTCATTGAGCCCAAAAGAATGATCTATGTAGGGCCACAAGAGTCCTCTGGATCGACTGCAATTGGAGTCCTCTACATTTAATTTTTATCCGTAGCTTTTGATTATCAAGAATAATTTTTATATAAAGATTTCCAAATATATAGAGTTTAATTTTTTAATTAATATCATATAGGTTAAATAAGAAAAAGGCCTTATATCACCTTAAGGGGATCAGGTGGATGGAGTTACAAGTATATTGATTCAAGATTAGGAGATCATACCTTTGGTCAAATCCTTAACTTATAAGTTCAGAGGGGAATCAAATTCTCGAACAGACTAGGATTGTGCTGGAGACTTCTTATTTCTTGAATTGGTCAGGTGAGAAAAGTCTCTAATCGTATCGTCTCACATCAGAGGGAATTCAATTCTAAAAAGGATTGGACTTTTCTTAGAACCTTTCTGTAATTGATACTAGATTGATGTTTTAGTAAGTCTTCTATTATGGGTTGGATTATAATTGAGAATTTGTTCTCCCTACATAAATGAATTTTCCTTTTGTGAGATTTAGTGAGATTCTCATCAATTAATAAGATATTCGCAAGTGTTATGAAATCTTATCAAAGTAATAGTTAACAAAAGAATTAAAATACTATGTTAATTAGGCCTCATAGAGTTGGTCTGATAGGTCAAAGGCCCATATATTATGTGGTGTGGCTCACATGCTAGGTTGTCAAGTATGGCGATACGTGTACGACTAGGATTGCTTAATTTATATATGATATCTACAATTTTTATTGTAGTGCAATGTGGGAACAATCTGGTTTTCACCATTGCTAGGTTTTATTTCCTTATCATATGTATCTTCTACAAAGGTGTGTGTGAACCATAGCATGTAATAAAAACTCATAAATAAGTTTAATGGACGAGGGGCCCGCATGTAGATGAGTTAAGAGCTGATTTTTGGTGATGACATTCTTCTCAACATGGATATCAAACACAAAAAATCAGCCCATTCCAACATTTGCAGCCTTGTGAAAAGTGGATTGCAAATTGAAAAAAATTTGACCATCTATTTTCTCGATCACCATTAAATTTAAGTCCATAATCGATAGGGTTAGAAGCTTTAAAATTACTAATTTTTGGTGAAGATCTCCATGGTGAGGAGATCATCCTTGTCAAAAATCATCTCTTAACTCATCTGCATGTGCGCCCCACGTCCATTAGTAATCTATTAGTAAGAATATCATAAGTCATTCTATCTCAGCTTATATATATACTAGTAAATGGCCTGTGCCCACGGCACTCTCCGACAAAAGCGTTTGCAAAAATTGGGTGGCTTCGGCACTCAAACAATATAACAGACTGGGGTGTTACCGTTTTTTCTATAATAATGGTTGTTATAATGGATTGTAACACAAAGAGGGAGAAATGAGAAAATAACAGAAATAACGGTGTTGAAATTCAAATTTTGAATAAATTGAGGTCAAATGAGGCGGATTGAGTGGCTGAAATCTAACCATCCACATTAGATCGATGGATTTGATCTCAACCACTCTTTATCTAACCGTCCAAATTAGATGGATGGATAAGAGAAGAGAATACAACCGAGTTGTCTTGTTATATGCGTGGGTGACTCGTGCCCGCAGCACTTTCTGACAAAATGTTTGTCAAAATCGGGTGGGGGTTAATCTCAGCCATCGATACGAAGCATAATGGATCTCAGCCACTCATTATTGAAGCCATATAAGATAAGAGGGGTATATAAGAAAACCACAGTCACTTGTTATATTGATAGTGGGTGGCCCGTGCCCTCGGCACTCCACGTTAAAGCATTTGCCAAGATCAGGTGTGAGTGGTTGAGATCCACCATCCATTTGAGGGATAAGATCTCGGCCCTTCTTTGTTGAAACAAATAAGAGGGGGTATAAGTGGGGAGACAACTTCCCTATTTGTTATACTAGTAAATGGCTCGTGCCCACGGCACTCTCGGACAAAAGAGTTAAAATTGGGTGCCTTCGGCACTCAAACGGTATGATGGATTGGGGCGTTACCGTTTTTTCCATTATAACGGCTGTTATAACGGATTGTAACGCACAGAGGGAGAAATGGGAAAATAATATAAATAACAAAAAATAACGGTGTTGAAATTCAAATTTTGAATAAATTGATGTCAAATGAGGCGAATTGAGTGGCTGAAATCTAACCGTCCACATTAGATCGATGGATTTGATCTCAACAACTCTTTATCTAACCATCCACATTAGATGGATGGATAAGATAAGAGAATACAACCAAGTTGTCTTGTTATATGCGTGAGTGGCCCATGCCCGCGGCACTTTCCCACAAAGTGTTTGTCAAAATCAGGTGGGAGTTAATCTTAGCCATCGATATGAAGCATAGTAGATCTCAGCCACTCATTATTGAAGCCATATAAGATAAGAGGGGGTATAAGAAAATCACAGTCACTCGTTATAGATGTATAGTGACTGGCCCGTGCCCTTGGCACTCCCTGACAAAGCATTTGCCAAAATTGGGAGAGAGAGGCTGAGATCCACTATCATTTGGGGGATAAGAGGGGGAGACAACTTCCCTGTTTTGTTATATACTAGTAAATGGCCCGTGCCCACGGCACTCTCCGACAAAAGCGTTTGTAAAAATTGGGTGCCTTCGGCACTCAAACGGTATAACGGACTGGGGCGTTACCTTTTTTCCATTATAACGGATTGTAACGCACGGAGGGAAAAATGAAAAAATAACAGAAATAACAAAATATAATGGTGTTACAATTAAAATTTTTAATTTTAAAATTTTAATAAATTGAGATCAAATGAGTGGGAGTGAATGAATAAATGGAGGGGATTGAGTGGCTGAAATCTAACCGTCCACTTTAGATGGATGGATTTGATCTCAACCACTCTTTATCTTATGAAGCAGGATAAGATAAGAGAATACAACTGAGTTATATTGTTATATGTGTGGGTGGCCCATGCCCGCGACACTCTCGACAAAGTGTTTGTTAAAATCCGGTGGGAGTTAATCTTAGCCACTAATTATTGAAACCATATAAGATAAGAGGGGGTATAAGACAACCACTGACACTTGTTATATAGATAGTGTGTGGCCCGTGCCCGCGGCACTCTCCAACAAAGTGTTTGTCAAAATCGGGTGTGAGTGGCTGAGATCCATCGTCTATTTGGCGGATAAGATCTCAGCCCTTCTTTGTTAAAATAGATAAGAGGGGGTATACGTGGGGAGACAACTTCCCTGTTTTGTTATATAGATAGTAAATGGCCCGTGCCAACGGCACTCTCCGACAAAAGCATTTGCAAAAATTGGTTGCCTTGGGCACTCAAACGGTATAACGGACTGGGGCATTACTGTTTTTTCCACTATAACGGCTATTATAATGGATTGTAACACACAGAGGGAGAAATGAGAAAATAACAAAAAAATAACAGTGTTGAAATTCAAATTTTGAATAAATTGAGGTCAAATGAGGCAGATTGAGTGGCTAAAATCTAACCGTCCACATTAGATCGATGGATTTGATCTCAACCACTCTTTATCTAACCGTCCACATTAGATGGATGGATAAGATAAGAGAATACAACCGAGTTGTCTTGTTATATGTGTGGGTGGCCGTGCCTGCAGCACTTTCCGACAAAGTGTTTGTCAAAATCGGGTGGGAGTTAATCTCAACCATCGATATGAATTATAGTGGATCTCAGCCACACATTATTGAAGCCATATAATATAAGAAGGGGTATAAGAAAACCAGTCACTTGTTATATAGATAGTGGGTGGCTCGTGCCCACGGCACTCTCCAACAAAGCATTTGCCAAAATTAGATGTGAGTGGCTGAGATCTGCTGTCTCTTTTGGGGATAAGATCTTGGCCATTCTTTGTTGAAACATATAAGAGGGGGGTATAAGTGGGGAGACAACTTCCCTGTTTTGTTTTATACTAGTAAATGGCCTGTGCCCATGACACTCTCCGATAAAAGCGTTTGCAAAAATTGGGTGTCTTCGGCACTCAAACGGTATAACTGACTGAGGTGTTACCGTTTTTTCCATTATAACGGATTGTAACGCACAGAGGGAGAAATGGAAAAATAACACAAATAACAAAAAATAACGGTGTTGAAATTCAAATTTTGAATAAATTGAGGTCAAATGAAGCGGATTGAGTGGCTGAAATCTACCCGTCCACATTAGATCGATGGATTTGATCTCAACCACTCTTTATCTAACTGTCCACATTAGATGGATGGATAAGATAAGAGAATACAACTGAGTTGTCTTGTTATATGCGTGGGTGGCCTGTGCCTGCGGTACTTTCCGACAAAGTGTTTGTCAAAATTGGGTGGGAGTTCATCTCAGCCATCGATATGAAGCATAGTGGATCTCAGCCACTCATTATTGAAGCCATATAAGATAAGAGGGGTATAAGACAACCACTGTTACTTGTTATATAGATAGTGGGTGGCCAGTGCCCACAGCACTCTCCAACAAAGCATTTGTCAAAATTGGGTGTGAATGGCTGAGATCCACCATCTATTTGAGGGATAAGATCTCAACCCTTCTTTGTCTAAATAGATAAGAGGGGGTATAAGTGGGGAGACAACTTCCCTGTTTTGTTATATAGATATATGTATATAGGGCTGGGATAGAATGACTAATGCTATTCTTACTAATGGATGTGGGGCCCACATGCGGATGAGTTAAGGAATGATTTTTGGTGATAATATTCTTCTCAATGTGTATATCAACCACCCAAAAAATCAGCTCATTCCAACATTTGTAACCTTGTGGAAAGTAGATTGCAAATTAAAAAATTTTGGACCATCCATTTTCACCGTTAAATTTAGGTTTGTATTTGGTAGGTTTAGAAGTTTTAAAAATTACAGATTTTTGGTGAGGATCTCCTCATGGTGAGGAGATCACCCTCACCAAAAATCAACCCTTAACTCATTCGCATGTTGGCCCCACGTTCATTAGTAAGAATATTAATAAGAATAGCATTAGTCATTCTATCCCAACCCACCCACTTATACCCCCTCTCATATGTTTCAACAAAGAAGGGCCAAGATCTTATCCCCAAAAGAGACGGTAGATCTCAGCCACTCACACCCAATTTTGGCAAATGCTTTGCTGGAGAGTGCCGTGGGCACGGGCCACCTACTATCTATATAACAAGTGACTGGTTTTCTTATACCCCTTCTTATATTATATGGCTTCAATAATGTGTGGCTGAGATCCACTATGCTTCATATCGATGGCTGAGATTAACTCCCACCCGATTTTGACAAACACTTTGTCGGAAAGTGCCGCGGGCACAGCTACCCACGCATATAACAAGACAACTCAGTTGTATTCTCTTATCTTCTAACCCTACCAAATCCAGATCTAAATTTAACGGTGAAAGTGGATGGTCCAAAAATTTTCAATTTGCAATCTACTTTTCACGATGTTAAAAATATTATCACAAAAAATCATCCCTTAACTCATTCGCATGTGGGCCCCACGTCCATTAGTAGAATATTAGTAAGAATTCCATTAGTAAGAATATCCCAGCCTATATATATATAAAGCAGAAATACTAACTTTTGTGATTTCAAGCAATAACATCAAATCTTATTAACAACTCGGGAAGAAATAAATAACTCAGATTTTTGTTTAGGTTTGCCATTTAACGGATGTATATACTTCGCCAAAATGCCACCCATCACCTACTGGAATCTTGTAGCTAATTGACCACTACAGCCGTCCAACTTGAGGTTGGCTTTCACATGTTTTTGAGATCAAAAGTTGAAGAAAAGGGCATTGTTGTCTTTTCAAAAATTTCATTGATCAACAAGGGAGGGCTAAATCAACTTTTTTGAATTGCATGAGGCATGTTAAGTTTTAGAGAAAACATGGGGTATTTCAAAAATTCCACGGGGAAAAAGAAAATTCTAAAGCCACTATTAAAAGAGACGAGTAGCACTTTGACGATGGATGTCCAGACTGCAATATTAACCATGTGGCAGACTTTTAGAGACCACCATCCTATGGATGTTTGACCCATTCCCAGGTGGACCTAGATACCAAAAATCAGCCTGATTAGTGATTTTAAACCTTATACCCCAAATAATGCTCAAATTCCATGGTTAAAAATCAACCCATGAAAACAACTCCAATCCAAGGCTTAGAGAAAATAAGGGGTATGTCAAAAATTCCCTAAAACAAAATAAAATTCTATAACCACTATTAGAAAAGACGTGTAGAACTTTAACGGATGTCTGGACCCACAGTATGGCTAATCAACCCATGGAATTGTCGGATTCCATGGTCAATCAACCGATGATAACGACTCCAATCAAATGCTTAAACATCACTAATCAAGCAAATTTTTATTCTCTAGGTCCACTTAGGATTGAACCAAACATCCACACAGTCAGTGATCTATATAAGAGTTTGCCACATGGCTCATAATGTGGTCCACCAGCATCTTTGATGACCCCCGTCATGAAAGTTCTACTCGGAAAAGACCAAAAGCCTACTAACCCATTGGAGTATTCAACACTTAAAAAGATCTTTGAAGTTCGAACCTTGATTACCCAAAAAATAAAAAAAAAATATCTTTGAAAGCTTTCTCTTGTTCAATGGAAACCCTTGAGACTTGTGGGGTGTGGATCTCTGAACCTTTTCTCTTCTTCAATGGGAACCCTTTGAGACTTATGAGTGGGGACAATAATGATTTTTGTTTAAATTATAACGCAAATTGCAATCTTTCCGGGCGAAAATCAATCCAGCTAAACCCAGCAAATAAAGGAAGGAAAAAGACCCACCAAACACATAAAGAACTAAGCAAACATAACAGAACGAAAGTAGATGGGGGTATCATGGATTTTTGGGGATTCTTCTTAAAAATCAAACAACTAACTGTATATACACTCCATTGGAAGATGAAGAAAACAAAAAACAAATAATTGAAATATTTAAGAATATTTGTTCATATATTGAATCAATGGAATCCCCTTGAACCTCTAGATTGATAGAGCTCCAACCTACCTTTGGCCTCTCGCAATAATGTGTCGACGGAGGGATCTTGCACCATGAACCCTTGCTTCGACGCCCATTCAAGCACAGTGAGGACCTCTGCCTGCGCAAGTGCTTCACTGTCGGGGACGTGAAGCGCAATGTAGGATAGGAGAACCAATGCTGATATTTGAACAATTTGTTCTCCAAAATACACTAGCTGTATTAGGTGTTTCGCCCCTCCTGCGTTAATTATAGCCTTGGAGTGATCAAGGTGAAGGTAATTCTCGGTGCAGGCAAACTTCGTTAGAGCAATTGCCGCCTCCCTAGAAACCTCTCCTTCCCCTTCATCAAGTAACTTGACCAGTGGTCCAATGATCCTTGTCTCTGTTGCTCGGAACGTCCTTGCCAAGTGTCCCATAGCCTTGATGCAGGGGATCAGAAGGTCGGAGTCGGCCTTCTCAATGATTTTCAGTAACTGATCGACAACGGCCTTGGAAGCAGGGGAATTGGGCTTGAACGCAGACCGTCTCAACTCGGCGTCTTGTTCGGCGACCGCAGCGATTTCCATCAATGCCATGGCAGAATGGTATTGAACATCATCAGCACCCTTCTCAAGGAGGACTGCAAAACATAGGAGTGCTCTTGACTCGGTGATGTTTCTGCATATGGGTGAATTCCCCTTAGCAAGCTGCCATAGGGCTTTTGCTGCCATTGCCTTCATCGAGGCCTTGGTGGCGGGGTCTTCGAATTCCCTCCCTTTGATGCTAGTCCCAGATAGGGAAATGTTTTGCTGCTGATGCTGATTCTGCTTCATGTTGGTATTGTTGTTCTTGATGTTGTTGGCCTGATTGGTTGTGTTATTTTGCGGTTGGAGTGGCTTGGATTGGGATTTCGACACCATGGTGTTTGCAATGGTGTTGGTAACCACATTATGCAATTGGTTAGGGTTTTGATTCCCCATTGGATGAGGGATGTGACTGTAATTCTGCTTATCATCTTCATCATGTACCCTGTCATTGTTGTTGTTTGGATTGGGGTTGTTACTTGCCATCACAACCGAATGAATCGACATGGTCTTATTGCTGGTAACTGCGTACTTACTATGTTCTTGAACGGTTTCGAAGGCGAGATGGCCGACCAGTAATCGAATTATATTGTTCTGGGCAAAATGATCTTGGCACTTGGGGTGATTGGCGGCGAGCTCCGATACAGCCCAAGCCACCATAGCCTGAACCTTCATAGGACCTTCTTTCAGGATTTTCGCAAACACCGTGCAGACACCAGCGTGGATCATGTGTTCGACGCTCTCTGGGTCACGGCCAAGGAGCCCGATTGCCCGGGCAGCGTTCTCCTGACCCTCCAATCGGCCTTCCTTCACCAATTTCAAAAGGGGACCCACCCCGCCTTCCTCGATGATGAGCTTTCCGTATCGATCGTTGTCGCGGGCGAGGGAGACAAGGGAGGCAGCGGCGTCGGATCTGTCGTCGAGCGATCCTGTGTAAAGGGTAGCGATCTGTTCCCAGATGAGGCAGAGAATTGGCTCGTTAGCGGCAATAGGGGGGAGGCCGAGGTACTCGTCGGCGCGATCGTCGGCGGAGGCGGAGACGCGAAGGAGCCAAGAAACATCCCCAATGGAATTCTCGAGCTGGGAGTACATTTTCTTGAAGGCAGCGGCGGGGATGATGGTGAAGACTCGCTTCATGAGGCCGTTGGCACGGCATTTGGCGACGAGGGCGAGGCACTTCTCCAGGACCTGTTCGGTGTCGTCGATGATGCGGCGGGTGGGACGCTCGTACAGGTCAGAGCTAGCGCGGGCAGCCTGGCGGAGAAGCGCTGCCAGTTTCTCGGTTTTGGATTTGAGCTCCGCGCACTCCTGCTTGAAGTGGTGGGCATCGTCAGCACCCTTGCTCACCTGGTCCGCAAATTGGATCGGCTTCGCAAGGATCTGCTTCACGATGTCCGCCATGGCCGCAGCGGAACCAAATCAAAGAGAGAGAGAGATTTTTCTTGGGTTTCTTTCTTTCTTTCTTTCTTTCTTCTCCTTGAAAGAGAATTGAGGAGGTCTTGTAATGGTGGTTAGGTTGGGTTTAAGGTGGAGGCGTTGGTGTTGGTAGAGGAGGAGGAGGTGCCGAGGTGGTGGTGGTGAGTCGTCGGGTTTTACAAGGTCAAACGCGTTTTCCTCTTCCCTTTATAACCTCGCACCCTCGTCTTGCTTGACTAGTATTGGTTGGTCTTAAACGCATTTTCCAGTCGTCTTTTTTATTCATCCGCTCCTCCACTGTTTTTGACCTTTTTTTTTTTGACAGAAAAACCTTCTCACTTGCAATAAAAATCATTAAATCTTAGGGCATTTCAAACGAAAATGAAAACCCCATTTTCCGAAAAAAAAGGGTCAGGATGGGGGGACAACCATTTGGCAGACCCACATAGAAGATGAATCAATGGCTGATTTTTGGTGAGGAGATCATCCTTGCAAAAATTCAAATCATTCCGATAGAGTTGAAGAATCATGGACTGTCTATTTTTTCCATGTAACTTGAAAACTTACATTTAATGGGGTTAGAAATTTCAGAAGGGGGCGATTTTTTGCTGGAGTGATCTATATGGATCATCTCACCAAAAATCAACCATTGTTTCATCTTCTATGTGGGTCCGCCAAAATTGTTGTCAAAAATGGTTGTCCCCCTATCCTGACCAATGAAAAAATGTACTTTGTCGGGAAAATGATCAAAATATTGGAGTCGTGGGTGGAGCAAAAAGAGGAGTGGAAAGCATATCCCTGATCATATTTCCGAAGAAAGACTAAAAAAATGGTACCAGTGTTGATGATCGGATGGATCGCAGCAACCATTATAATGAATGGTCAAAATTAGTTGCGTACACTCTGATTGGATGATTTTTATTTGGTTTTTTTTCCAAAGAATACGTGGCTAATGAAGGCTGAAACTCGTAAACCCTTGATCGGCAAAAGACTTCCTTGGTTTCCACAAGGGAGAAAACTAAGGTACGTAAGATGGGGTACGTAAGATGGACCATCTATCGCCTTAATACACCTTCACGTGGCACGCGTACAAGGGTGACGACCCACAAATTAATGGGACCTACCGAGAGATATCTTTCGCCCAAAATACGACCTGATAGTGGTATACGTACCAGATCTCTTTTTAAATCTGAGATCATAACCAATAACCATTAGATCTGTAACTTTCTGTTTAAGATGTTTTACCATAGTTGTTTTTGCCCGTCCAAATGAAAATGGTAAATCAGGTGAAGTCTTTGCGTCAATCACAACCCAAGGACATGCATCGTACATGAAGGGGTCTTGACTTGACCCATGTTTTAATACAGCGCCAACATTAGACATATCCAAGGTATATATGGATCAACGCCATTGTTTGATCCTAACCATCCAACCTGCAGACTCTTTCATGAGTTTCATCTTAACCGTTTTCGCTGGATTTTCTCCACCGTGTAAAGGAAGGAAATAAGATGCACAGACTCATCTGCTGACATTGAATTTTGAGGTAATATAATGCCTAGAAGCATGGTTCGAAATCTCGGGATCGGAGGCGGGATCAAAGGGCTCTGAATCCGATCCAGATCGGCCCGATCTAGAATTGGATCGGCGCATCTCACCCAAGACAAAGTGAAAGTTCTTTGGGAAACAGTGATCTCAGGTCGAGACAATCCAGTTTTCGATCGAACTCGATCTGGATTGGCCGATCCAGAAAGGGATCGGTGGAGACTCTGAACGGGTCTTGAAGGTTGACTTCCTGTAAGCGTGTTGATCTCTTGACATGGAATGGGAATTGTATAAATCCATGCCAAAGCCCTCTTTGTAAACTGGTTAGAGCCTAGAGGAACCGCTAGCAATTTCCTGTTTACTTATACTATTCAAAGATCCAGCATTCTCATATTATTTCCTAAGAGTCTGTCTAGAGCTACACCCATTTCTTACATCCACTTCTTACACCCGAGGTTGGAGCCCACAAGGAGATCATGTTGGACAATCCAACTGCACAATGCGTTTTTCATACTATGGTTACCCTTCTCACAAAAAATCAGAACAATTCCACGTTCTTAACCTCATGAAAATATGACTTTAATTTTAAAAATCCAAACCATCCAATTAAACCATTATTTTCGGTAAATTTTTTATATGTTTAGCGATGTCGAAGTGAACTGATTTTTGGCAACAATGATCATCATGGCAAGGACAACTCAATGTATGGTTAGATTGTCCACCATGATCTCCATGTGGGCCCCAACCTCGGGTGTAAAAAGTGGATGTAAGAAATGGGTATAGCTCTAGACGGACTCATTTTCTAATTATTGAAAAATACTTTTAGCATATGAAAATATTGAAATAAAAGATTATTTATAGATTGTACCTGACAGACGCCCTTTTGCCCACAGAGGAGTAAAACTTCTGTCACAATACGAGTCATGTGTCACACTCTTTGTTGACGCTGACCGTATGGATGTTTGGCCAGTCCCTCGGTGGCCCTGCAAACAAAAAATCAGCAACCTTTGGATCTTTGCACTCACATAATTCTCAAATTCCTACGGTAAAAATCAACCCAGGAAAATAAATTTATTACAAGTAAACCACTGATCATGTTTATTTTTGGTGTGTGGGTCAAAAAGTTGTTTTTTATTTTTTATTTTTATCTCATTTTATTCTTTGCCTAAATTAGACAAATCCAAACTATATTCCCGTACCTATTTTTGGGGTATGCTGAATTGCGAACTTAGGGTCACGAATTAGCGTTCAATGTCACTTGTTAAATGCAACCGTCCGATCCAACAGTAAGTAGACTGTAACTTAAATGTTAATAATCTAACCAAATTGAATGTGTAACTGGTGGATAATTTAGGTGGGGCCAATGAATTGTCCGAGGTCCCACCCTACCCACATGTGCATTACATCAATGGTACTCAAAGACTTTAGATATACCCTTTTTCTTCTTTTGATCAAACAGTCCATCTCATTATAATTATTTGAGAATTCATAAAAAGGCAGTGACAGGGTAATATGGTTTGTCGATTATGAACTATGAAGAGTTTGGACAGCCCTGTCACGTCACATCACCCCATGTCAGCAAGACAGGAACAGGCAATTGGTTACACCAATTCCCTATTTTAAAAGGAAAATAAAATTAAAACCAGTGTTTGAAAACTCCAAAACTCGACTCAAAAGTCTATCGAGTAAACTCAAAGACTCGAACTCGATCCGAAATAACTCAACTCGAGTAATATACTAATATTATATACATATATTAATATTAATATATAAATATCATATTTTTATAAGTATAATTCATAAGATTTGGTTGAGTTTGTGTTGATAAGGCGTTCCAACAACTTGTATGCTGCGTTGATTATAAAACAATCGACTTGGTGCCTTGTTTTTACCCGAAAAACAACGCACTAAGTCAGTTGTTTATTGGACTCGAGTATATTTTGAGTCAACTCGAAATTCGGCCGAGTTTCGAGTTGACTTGACGAGTTTTAAAACACTGATTAAAACAGGTAACCTGGATTCCCTGACGAAATAATCACAAACGAAATCTCGAGATTATTAACGGTAATAACGGTGGAGTTTCATTATCTTTTTATCACCGAGAGGTGTCAGTTAACAGGTTCGAGTCTTCACACAACCGATCTTATTACCTAACACAAATTGATAAAGAGGGAGTGGGAACCAAATAGCTGGACTCTTTTATTTAATTATTACATTTTTCTAAATGTGGTGTCTTTGTCTTATGTTATTAATCCGAAGCAGTTGCTGTGGTAGTTGAAAACTTGTAAGTGCCCCCCACGTTGACACTTGAAACATTGTCCCTTATAATTATGGGCAATTTCATAATTTTGATCTTTGATCAACGGTTGGACCATTTTAAGAACTTTGGAAATAGAGATTGGGATAGTTTGTCACTTTAAGATTTATAAGTTTCCAACTTTTTAATTGATTTAATGCAAGAAATAAGTCTTTTTGGCCATTTGAGATGATTAATTTTGTCCTTCAGCTTATTAAGAAGGCCATCAGGGTCATTCACGTGTCTGGCTCAGGGGACCATTATTTTTTGACCGAGTCGCAGGAGTCGTATGCTCGGCCATAGATTCCGAGGGTGGGGGGGTTGATAATGATGAGCTGGCATTTACTTATTATCCGTGACCAGTACACTATTGGAGAAAATTTTCGTAGCTGCGAACATGCGCTTAGGGCTTAGGGTTTGTTTGGATAACTATTCAAAGGCCCTTAATTCTAGTTTATAATTCGTTAGTACAATAAAAAAAAAAAACGAAAAAGAGGTTTAAAACACTTTAAATAAATAAGACGGTCTATGTGATACATAATTCTGTATCAAAATTTAGATACAGAAGTCTCTCAAAGTGCCACTTGGACCAACTAACCTCATGAATGTTAGATGCACATCTTGTTGGATCTACGTACAAAAATCCAAAGTGATTAATGATTTCTAGCTGATGGATTTGAGCATGTTTTTACTATGGGCTTCATTAACAGGCCTGAGGATTGGTTCCAAGCCCATGATGATAAAAAGCTTAAATCCAACAGATAAAAATCACTAATCACGCAGATTTTTGGTGTGTAGGTCCGCCAAGGTGTGGGCCAAACATACATGAGCTCAGTATGCTGGACAGAGTGTGCCACATGTCATTTGAGGGAATTCTGTATCATAGATATTTTGACTCAAATGTATTTTAAAGAAATGAGGTTTCTATTATCAAAAACTATAGAGATAGCAAGGGATATAAGTTTTGGTTGAGTTCTCTAAAATTGATGCATGGGATAAGAATTTGCCGATACTACAAGGACATGTTCGGCTGCAAGGATAATTAGATGAATTTCCCTGAATGAGCAGGAACTTAGACTTGGTTAGCAGGTGCGACAGAATGTCGCTTCTTATTCCCTGCGAGCCAAATGGCTGCTGCTAAGCTCCTTTCCATCATAATTTGGCTGCTGCTGCGAGCCAAATTTCTTGTGGTAGGTAAGCTGGGATTGAACCTGTGACCTCGTAGTGGTGCAACATGTCAACCAAATAGCCAAGGAGTACACCTATTAAAAAAAAAAGAAGCTATGGAGTACATCATGCTTAGTTGGTCCTCTCTTATTGGGCGGGTTTTAGGTGTTTGTTCAGGGCCGTTTATTATTGGGCGGGTTTTAATTAGTTGTTTGTGGGGGTGGGACGTGTCCGCTTGGGGGTTGTGTTCCTTGCGTTTTTCAGGGCCGTCTCTACCATTTGGCCATTAAGGCAGTTACCTTAGGCCCCAGGTGTGAGAAGGCCCCAGCCCAATAACCACATGGATGTTTAGCCCACCCCATGTTGGATATACAAACCAAAAATCAACCTGATCAATCATCTCTAGCCATAGATGTTAGTACTTTTTAGGATTGATTTGAGTCATTGGATTCAAGCATGTTTTTTTGGGTAGTAAATCCAATGTCTAAGAATCATCGATCAAGCTGATTTTTAGTGTGTTTATCCACCAAACATCCACGCAGTCATTAGGCCCAAAAAATGATCTATGGAGGTCCGCGAGAGTCCTCTGCATGGAATGCAACGGGACTACAGGAATCCTCTGCATCTACATTATTACGTAGCTTTTGATGGCCCTGGAGTTGTACGTTAGTTACTTTCTGCTTTGCTTTGGTACCAGTAGACCTCCTCAGCCTGCAAATGCTTCAATAAATGATTTACTTTACCTTAGCAAGTAAGTTCTTATCCTCCACCGCAGCAAGAGCAAGCACTGCAGGGAAAGACGTAGTTATCGAAAATTCCAGTAGAACACGGAATTGAAGCATAGAGTACGTTACTTCAAACGAAAAGATGCGATGATCATCTATATGTCCTAGCTAGGATCCAATAGTTCTGGGGTCGCTATAGCATAGAGGCACGCAGGTCTTATCATGCATGCGCTGCACATGCTCATTCAACCAACTCTTGGATTAGACCCACGAACTCACCAAGCATCACTATTACCAAATAGCAACACCGAATTGATCGAACATTTTGGATCATTCAACGTGGCCATTTCTTTTCCGTCATCAGGGATTCAGGGAATCTAGATTTGTGCCATTAGAATGGGACCTGACCATGTTGGAAGCTTAGCTTAGCCTAGAAAATCACTAACTGGAAACGGTAATAGTTGGTATTCAACCAAGGCCAAGTCCTATTTCTACTTTGATCTGATAGAGCCGTTCTTTGATTCAGAATTCTGTATCAAAATTTTGTAACAGAAGTGCCACGTGTCACACTCTTTTGGACCCACTAACCCCATTAATGCGTGGCTCACTTCTTGGTGGACCTGCACAACGAGAATCATCGTGATTGTTGATTTTTTCATTCTGGGCTTCATGGATAGGCCTATGAATTGGTTCCAAGCCCATGATGAAAAAGTACTCAAATGATCAAATTGATAGAATCACCGATCATGCTGATTTTTGGTGTATAAGTGCCAGCACGGTCCTAATTTTTTTCACAGTGGTTCGGACAGTGTGACGCTCCAATCACGTCTAGGCTGAAGCAAGTCTTAACCAATCAGAGTATTATAATTCCCAGAATAACACGAACATAATGCCCGATGGTGTTTCCAAAACATATTATATGCCCGGGACAAAATAACGTTTGCCTGGAGTTGCCCGGTGATGGCCCGTGACAATAGGTTTACCAAGGTGGTGGCCAAACATTCATGGGGTTATAAGGCCAAAAAGAGTGTCCCATATGGGAATTTGAGGAACTTCTGTGTCAAAATTTTGCTACAGCTGCTCTATGGGCCCACTGAGTGGATGGATGTTTATCCCACCCCTTGGTGGATATTCACACATAAAATCACTCAGATAGGCAACTCTAGCCATTAGATTTTTGTACTTTTTATGGCATGATTCTAGCCAGTGGATTATAAAAATTGGGTACTAAATCCAACAGCTAAAATTCATCAAATAAGCTGATTTTTAGTATGAATGTCCACCAAAGGATGGGCTAATCCATGCGGTCAGTGGGCCCATCTGCAAAAGGTAACTTGCCGCCTTGCTCCCCCTGGAAAAAAAATCCTGGCTCCGCCACTGCATATGGATGTTTGTTCTAGGTGGACCTACATACCAAAATTAATTAACCTGATTAGAAAACTTTAACCTTTGGATCTAAATATCCTAAATAATACTTAAATCACATGGTTAAAAAATAAAACGTCTCTTTGGCTATTAATTTGAAATGATTTTAATTTTGTCCTTCAGGGTATTAATAAGGCCACAGTAGGGGTGTCAATTTTACCCGATTTAACCGGAACCGAATAGGAACCGGAACCGAAAACACCGGTTCCGGTACCACATTTTTGGGAACCGATTAAAAAGAACCGGAACCGGAACCGAACCGAAAACTAATGGTTACGGTTCCGGTACTCTAATATGGAACCGAAACCGATAAGAACCGGAACCGAACCGATAAGAACCGGAACCGATATATAAATATAGTGTAAAAATTCTCATATTACCAAGATTGGACCCGTTATACCCGAAACTGGAACCGGAATCGACAAAAATTACATAATCGGTTCCAGTTATGGTACCATCACTTTGAGAACCGGAACCGATAAGTACCCGAACCGATAAGAACCGGAACCGTTTGTTCCGGTTCTGGTCACCTTAAGAACCGAACCGGAACCGACCTGTTGACACCCCTAGGCCACAGGGGTCATTCACATTTTCTTTAAGGAAGAAGATGTAACAAGGTATACCTTAAACTTTTAGGCATGAGGAAGCACAATTTATTTTACTCACGGATGCCATCGATCTGGGCCCACAGATCTCATGGATGTTTAGTACACCCCTTGGTGTATATATATCACCAAAAATCACTCTGATTGGTAATCTCTAACCCTTAGATTTCAGTACCTTTTAAGGTGTGATTATAGCCGTTGCATTTTTCAAACACTGAGGCATGGGACAAGCTAGAGTTTGTCGAGAAAACAAAGTCATGTTTGGCTGCAAGGATAATTAGATGAAATTCCTTGAATGAGCAGGACATTGATGAACTAGTTTAGCAGGCAGTTTTTGCGACTGAATGTCACTTTTTATTCCCTGTCACCACAGATTTGTCGCGCAGTATGTCAACCAATTAGCTAAGCGAGTACAAGTTCTTATCCTCCACCAGAGGACAAGCAAGAGCTGCAGGGAAACACGTTGCTATCGAAAATTCCGGTAGACCACGTCAAAAGAGTACGTTACTTTAAAGAAAAAAAAGCTGAGATGATCTGTGTCCTAACTAGGATCCAATACTTCTGGGGTCACTATAACATAGAGACACGTAAGTCTTATCATGCATGCAACGCACATGCTGATTGACCCAATAAATTTTGGGTACATGCAGTGTCGTGGTTTGCATATGAGATCCAATAGTACTTTATTATTTCATTGCTACTTGTATTGTTGTTGTGGTTTGCACATAAGAGAGCCCAACAGTTAATACAATGTTAATATGCAAGTATGTAACACTGTGTAGGGTAATAAAACAAGGATCATGGTTTATGGGCTATCACATTGTTATCTCTCGATTTCTGCCATTAGAATGGGACCTGATCCTGTTGGAAGAACGCTAATTTACTGGCAACACTAACACTTGGTATTCAAGAATAACGAACAAAAACAGGTGTGGATTCCCAATATTCTTCACATATATTTCACAAGGGTCGGGGGTTCCGGTGACCAACATTTTTGACCAACACCTTGGTGTATCCAATGGCTGATTTTTGGTGAGGATGATCTCCTCACCATATAGATAACCCCAACAAAAAATCAGCCCAGTCAGAAATTTCTAACCCTGTAAAATATGGTTTTCAAGTTACATGGTAAAAATCGACGGTCCATAATTCTTCAACTTCTAAACCAGTCTATGAATATCATAATGATTTAAATTTTTGTGAGGATGATCTCCTCACCATGTAGATCATCTTCACCAAAAATCAGCCATTGATTCATCTTCTATGAGGGTACACCAAGGTGTTGATAAAAAATGTTGGTCACCGGAACCCGACCCATTTCATAATGGGGGCGTTACCGTTTTTTTCATTATAACCGTCATTATAATGGAAAAAAACGTTCATGGAAAAAAATGGGAAAAATGATGCTGAAATTCAAATTTTGAATTTCAAATTTTCAGAAACAGAAAATAACACAATTTTTTTCCATAAAATAACGGTCGTTATTTTCGTTATAACGGCGTTTTTTAGACCTTGGTTTGGACCATCCCTAAGTGAACCTAGTATCAAAAATCAACCTGATTTCTAACATTTGGATCTGAGTACCCAATAATGGGCGACGGTCACTGACCTCCGGTCGGGCAAGTTTTACTCCTACGCGAGTAAGTTCTTATCCTCCACCACAGGAAGAGCAAGCATTGCAGGAAACACGTTGTTATCGAAAATTCCAGTAGAACATGGAAACACAGAGTACGTTACTTTAAAGAAAAAAAAAAAAGCTGAGATGATCTATGCCCTAACTAGGATCCAATAGTTCTGGGGTCACTATAACATAGATTTTTGTATTTAGATCATAGACTACATCAACGACAGAGATGGATGTACCTATAAAACGTGATAGATGGAAAGGAAAGAAGTCCATTTTCGGTGGGGCTACCAACAAAAATATAACTATTAAATAAGGAGTAATAAAGTCATTAACGTTGATGACGGATCACATTATGTGCATCATGGCTTGTGGAAAAATTTAGATGCAGAGGACTCCCGTAGTCCTCTTCCCATTGTAGTCCATGCAGAAGACTCTCGCGGGGCCATGGTGGATGTTCAACCCACCATAGGTGGATAAACACACTAAAAATCAGTTCGATTGATGATTGGATTTACTACTCAAAAAACATGTTTTAATCCAAAGTCTAGAATCAATCATAAAAAGTACTAAAATCTATGGCTAGAGAACCAATCAGGTTACTTTTTGGTTTGTATATCCAAGAAATGGAGGGCTAAACATCCATGTGGTTAGTGGGCTGGGGTCTTCTCTCACCTTAGCTGGCGGCCTTCTCTCACCTGGGCCCTAAGGCGACCACCTTATTGGTCTTATGGTCCAGATGGCCCTGGATAGACCTACACACCGACAATCATATATCTTGATAGGTAATCTCCAACCATTGGATTCGAACGTTTTGGAATGATTTCTAGGCGTTGGAATTGAATATATTTTGGATACTCAAATTCTAGAAATTATCAATCAGGAAATTCTTTGTTTAATTTGTAGGTCTATCAAGGTTGGGTCAATAATACATAGGCCACAGGTAAAAATGCTTCGCATACTAATTTTTTCGGCTGTCATGGGCAAGTTGGTCTTCTTAGCCTTTTTTTTAATTTTTTCAACACCATTTTAATTACATTCTGATCGGGAGAAATTTTTTGATCATGCAACACTCTGATCCAGTGTCCCACCACGTATAGTTAGGTGCCACTAGGGCTGGCTCAAGCATAAGGCGAGTAACGCAGTCCCTTTAGGCCCCAAACTATAGAAGGCCCCAATCTTTTTTTAAATATAGATCTACCTATAATCACTCGCCACGTGTTTTTGAAAATTAGTTTTCTCCTCTTTACAGACTGGGCATCCTATTACGGGATTGACTCTTCATCTTTTTCTTCTTTTCTCTCTCTCTAATGCTTTGAGTCCATAAACCTCATTTAGAATTTTTGCTTTAGACCCCAACTTGTGTTGAGATGGCCCTAGGTGCCACCCGTCCTGGGATTAAGGTAGTTGCTTTTCCATTGTTACGGGGGTTACTTAGACCAATTCCTAGAAATCACCTGCCATGTTACTTTTCTGTGGTTGTCAAAAGAAGACGAAAAGGCTAATTTTTGTAAGTGAAACCATGGTTTTAAAAACGGCCGTTTAAACGGTTTTAACTGCCGTCGCCCGTTTCTGTTAAAACCGTTTAAACACGTTTTATCGGTTTTGAAAAAAATGGCCGTTTTTTTGTTTTAACGGCCGTTAAAATCGTTTAAACAGCCGTTTAATTCTGAAAAATTTTGTGAAAAAAACGGCCGTTAAATCCATTTAATTCCATTTAATTTTCGTTAAAATCCGTTAAATTCTATTTTTTTTTTAATTTTAAAATTTTAAAATTTGAATTTCAGCACCATTTTTCCCTGTTAAAACCTGTTAAAATCCGTTTAGTTCTGTTAAATTCTATTTTTTTTCCTTTTTTTCCATTTTTGCCCCTGGCCGTTCCAATCCGTTTTAACGGTTTAAACGGTAATGTCCCCAGTCCGTTTAACCGTTAAAACGGCCTCCTTTAAACCTTGAGTGAAACCATGTGGAGCCACTTGATTTAACTGGAGAATATTCTGAAAAGCTAGGATAATCCACTTCCACGTACAGATGGTTACACAGCTCGACATGGATCCACACAACAGGTCTGTCTTTCCCCAAGAGATTGTGCCACGTATCTTCTTTGGTAGGGTTTCGATCCCACCCGGAGCAAAATAATTTCCCCATTTCGTCTTCATTCCTTTGGAACCAAAAAGTGAACCAACAACTTCAGGTTTGTTCTCGGGCGTGGATTCCGAGGATCCAACGGTGGTTGTGTTTTGGCAGAAGTGCTGAGCTGGATTCACTTTTGCCAAATCACAAACACCGTTGGATTCTCGAAATCCACGTGAGAGAACAAACATGAACTTGTTAGTTCACTTTCGGTTCAAAATAGGACGTTCCACATGCGTCTCTTTGTCCCGATGTATTGGCTGTTTGGACAATTTAAAGGCCTAAAAGCAACCGCACAAGACGAATGCGAGTAAAACTTATGTCACAGAATACGAGCCATGTGGCACATTCGTAGTGGATGTTTGGCCAATCCCTCAGTGGATGATGACCGGATGATTTGTTCTAGTTATCAGCTTGTCTTTTCTTTTTCCGATCCCTTGGACTTTTTGTTTGTTTCAAAAGAAAAAGATTGTTTAGAATTTGTGTGATAGATGATTGATAAGATGGTTGGGTCCATATGATCGGATCACTTGACACCCATTCTAGTTATCACCTTTGCATGTGCACCACGTGTACGTGCAAGATAAGTACTAAGCAGCCGTAGCGAGGACAGAGGGAATTTTTCACCCTTCACCGAAGTACTAAAAGAACTAACCAAGAACTAGTCTTTAGTCCCACTGAGCTGGTCACGGGTTCAAGTTCAACTAGGGTTTGCTCGCATGCCATGTGTATATAGGAGCACATTTTTTTGGTGTGTTTCTACTTATCCATTGGGTCAATTTTGCATCATGCAATTCGAGACCGACAGATAGCATCACGCAGAACCAGGACTGCTTGGACCCCACCACCACCACGTGTATAGATGTGTGGCTTTGTTCTACATGACGAATTGTTCCGTTGTGCATCTTGCAAGGCAAAAATTTATATTTTCCATTATTTTCGTTACAGCGGCCATTATTTTCTGAAAAATTTTATGAAAAAATGGAGGTTATTTCTGTTTTTCAAAATTTGAATTCCGGTGCCATTTTTCCATTATTTTTCATTTTTGCTCCTGAGCATTACAATTTGTTCTAACGGAAAAAACAGTAACCCTCAGTCCGTTATACCGTTATAACGGCCCCTTTTAAACCTTGGTATGTATATCCACAAAGGGGTGGGATATATAAAACATTCGTGCAGTTAGTGGGCCCAAAAAAAAAACTGATCTACTTGGGTCACATCTCAGCTGCATCGAGATTTCCACATCAAAAATATTTCTTCCGATTCTCTTGACAAACAGACAAGAATCGTATAAAGGGGCCATACACTTAAAAGACAACTTACTGAGTTTCATCAAAAAACATCTGCCGAGTCCTTTTTTTTTTTTTTCGGGTGATTCTTAGATGAAATGGTGGTTAAAGTTATGATTGGGTCTGAGATTTTTGCGTTTTGGTTTTTTCCCGATAAGCTATATGAAGAGATCACTTATTATGACTACGAACAGTCATGGTTGGTACAACTTTAGGGGGGAGATAACGTACCAAGAAAGTCAAGTCTCAATCCCTGATTCCCTTTTACAAGGGATAAGGGATGACCACTGTATTTCTTCACCCGACCATTCAACCTCGCTAAATTACAAACACATGACCTTGGATTCCGCTCTATGTTTACATTCCACAACTTAGGAATACAATTAGAACATGGTCACATGTTGGTCACCTGGTACAAATGCAAAAGGCGACGATCCATGTGTACCATCTATCAAATCGGTGGGCCACCTCTGGATTCAAAATGATTTTGAGTGGATGATGTTAACCAACCCTACACGATAATAATGTCGGTCGCTAGCAATGTTTTAAAAAAACCAATTGGTAATCCAATAGGGCCACGGAACTGGAAATCCCGAGGATTTGAAAAAGAGATTCCATATGGTTTGAATTTTAACTATAATGTATTTTGCATTTTTGTGGATAAGAGCATCCCCCAACTGTGCTCTATTGCTCCAAAATGGAGAACTGTCAGTTGGAATCCACCCTCCAACCGGATTCTAAAAGGGGTCTCCATTTTAGAGAACCCACTTTGAGTCTCTAAATTTAAAGATCCCGGGTGAATCTCTAAAAGGGGTCTCTATCACGGTTCATGTTGGTTAATTCTTATTTTGACCATTTTCATATATTATACTAAATTTTAATACTAGTTGTATCATTATTGTTTTTGAAAGGAATAGTGTTTTAGGCGTAAAACTTCTATCACATCGTTCGGACATATGCTTCTGTCACAATGAAAATACAAGCCATGTGGCACACTCTTAGTGGACGCTGACCGTATGGATGTTTGGCCAGTCTCTCAGTGGACCTCTGAACCAAAAATCAGCCAGATTAACATCCAAATAATGCTCGAATTCTTAGCGTTAAAATCAACCGACGAAAATAACTTCAATCGAATCGCTTAGAAATCACTAATCAAGCTGACATTTGGTTTACAGGTCCACTGAGGGACTGATCAAACATTCATATGGTCAACGTCCACTAAGAATGTGCCACGTGGTATGTGATTTTCATTGTGACAGAAGTATCTCTCAGAAGGCTGTGATAGAAATTTTACTCGTGTTTTAGAGATAAAAAAAGAGATTGTGATTGGAGTAGACACAGTAACCAAGGTGTTGTAAAAGCACTTTATACCAAAAACACATTTTTTTGTGCTTCAAAATAGAGATCTCCGGTGGAGATCCTCAAAAACATGGGCTGTCTCCATTATCTTTTGTGTTTTCTCTCCAAAATTTTAGTCATTTGAGGAACTTTTTATATTGTAAAAAGATGTACAAATTATACTTCAACGCTTTTTTTTACGTTAGCTAATGCAATTATTGTTACTCACCACTGCTCTTTGGGTCCACTGATTGCACGGATGTTTAGCCCACCCCTTGGTAGATATACAAACCAAAAATCACCCTAACTAGTAACCTCTAACATTAGATTTTTAGTACTTTATAAGGTACAGTTCTAGCCGTTGGATTAACCATTTTTTTTTTGGTACTAAAGCCAATGGCTAAAAATCATCAAACAAGCTGATATTTTTGTATGAATGTCTACCAAAGGGTGGCTAAACATCCATGTGGTCAGTGGGCTCAGATGGTAGTGGTAACAAAAATGCGCTAAAAAGCGTCAGGTATACCTTGTTACATAACGACCCTTACTTTTGTGACCCATGGGCACAATTATGCACCACCTTTGACACATACACATGCACGTTTGGTTGGATTAGGCCATGCGTGCAGCCCAACACACGATTCAAGGTATCGCACAGAAACTTATTTATTTCTTTAATGGGTCGTGATGTAATAAGGCACACCTGACCTTTTGTGGCATCAAGTAGCTCATTTTTGTTACTCAAGGATGCCATCTGGGCCCACTGACCGAATGGATGTTTAGCCCACCCCTTGGTAGACATCAATACCAAAATCAGCTTGTTTGATGAGTTTTAGCCGTTGGTTTTAATACCAAAAAAATTGGTTGGATCCAACGGCTAGAATCAAACCTTAAAAAAGTGTGATTTTTGGTGTGTATATCCACAAAGGGTTGGGCTAAAGATCGATGCAGTCGGTGGGCCAAGAGATCAGTGGTGAGTAATAAAAACCGCGCTAGCATCAGGTATAGCTTGTTACACATTTTTCCTTATATAATTCCAGCAACATATGTAAAAATGTTATCAAGTTCATGACATTTTGCCCATTTTAGGGTAGTTGATTATCATTTTTACGATAGAAAAAATGTTCAGGTGGGCTGAAAACTGACCGGCTGGACTGGGCTTGCTAGGAAAACAGAAGCCTGTACCTGGCCCAAGGTCGGATCCTTGGCTGGGCTGCGGGCCTGGATGGTAGACCAAGCTGCGGGCTGGACTTGCCGGGCTTCTGTACTGGTGGCCCGATCCTATTTCAAAATAGTTAAAAAAAATAACAGCTGTTTATTTATTTATTTATTTTATCAAATTAAGTGGGGGATGAGGGGAAACTTTAAATTTCTAATTTATCTTTACAATTCAGATTTTGGGGGACGGGTAGCAGGCCACTTCATGGTCCGCGTCGCAGGCTCAACCTCTCAGCCCATGCCCGACCTGGAGACTTGGTGGGCTGGGCTAAGCCCAGAAAATAGGCAGGGCCTGGGCCAAGCCGCGGGCCAAATTTACACCCCATAGATGGAGATGATCTCGTCTCCAAAAGGTCCAGGAGCCTAATAGCTTGGCCAGCCCATGTCGGGCCTTCCCTTCTCTGGCTCAGGCCTAGCCCCCAATGTATATAATGGCCCAAGCCTAGATGGAGCCTGGCCCAAATTGATTTTTGTTTAAAAAGATAGTTGTAAAGAATTGAGCCTCGACTAGTAGACATGTCACAAAGTGCCTACAACTATCTAATCAAAGATTATTATGAAGTATTAATCTCACTAAAAGTAAAGAGTAATATTATATATGTAACCTGCTATATATGTGCTGGTTGGACTACGCTAAGCTATAGTTTGCGGGCCATCCAAGCCCGTCCAAGCCCATCTGCAAAGCAAACAGGCCTTTCAAATTAGTTCCAAGCCCGCCCAAAGAGTGCTGGACCTTAAAAGCCCATTGGGCTGGCTCGCCCATTTGCAGCCCTTAGAAGAAATAAACAAGGGCACGTTTGACCACTTATCGCAGGGAGAATAGTCATGGACTCATGGCAGCCCTCACTAGGGAATTGCGGGTCACCAAAATTTGACAAGTGAAGCAATTAATTGGCAGACGGACGGACCACAATATGAGCCAAGTGGCATATTCTTAGAGATATCCCATGGATGTTTAGCCCAATCCTAGGTGGAACCTACAGACCAAAAATTAGCCTGATGAGTGATTTCTGTGTTGGATTGGAGTCGATTTCATGGGTTGATTTTTAACCGTGAAATTTGAGCATTATTTGGTTAAAGAAGTTCCGAAGGTTTGAAATCACTAATCAGGCTGATTTTTTTATATTGGTTCACATAGGGATGGGACTAACATCAATACTTTTTTGTCCTCTAATAGTGTGCCACGCAGCTCATATTGTGGTCCGTTTCTACTCAAGTTTTCTAGACTCAACTATTCTACGTTCATTGTTCGTGAAGCGAGACAGACCACTTCCCAACGTTCACTCTTATCCTCAATCATCACCCCTTTTTCCATGCACCCAAACGGCCTTTAATGGTCGTAAGACCAATATCAAGGTTCAAAGGGGGCCGTTATAACGGACTGAGGGTGTTACTATTTTTCCGTTATAATGGCTGTTATAACAGAGAAAAACGCTCAGCGGCAAAAACGAAAATAAATGGTGCTTGAATTCAAATTTTGATATTTGAAATTTGAATTTCAAAAATGGAAATAACGGAAAAAATTGCCATTTTTTTCCACAAAATTTCCAGAAAATAATGGTCGTTATTTTCGTTATAACGGAAAGATAACGGAAAAATGTCTGTTTAATGAAAATAACGGCCATTATTTTCTGGGCGTTTTAACGGTACGTAACATAAAGGGGGAGGTCCGAATCCGTTATAACGGCTGGTTTTTAAACCTTGACCAATATAAGGAGTGTCAACGGGTCAGTTTTAGTTTGGGTATCAACGTACCCAGATTCGGAACCTATTATGTTCGGGTATATTATATGAGGGTTCAAATTCCTATATCAGTTCCGGTTCCTAAAAAATCAAGTGGATTCAGAATTGATTCTCTCATCAGGCATCGGGTATCTATGTTTCCTAAATAAGGTAAAAAAAAACAAGTAGTAAAATCGTTTCCATACTATTTTTCTTAAAAAGCTTAGCATCTTAACCATTATATAAGTTGGTTCCAGGTCCTATCGGTCCAGTTTGGTGCGGATACTAGTATACCAAGAACCGGAACTTATTAAACACTTCGATTCTTAGCCTTTTTGGGTTTGGTTCTAAAATAGCTAGTCCTGGAATCGAGATAATCGGGACCGGTTCCTATCAGGTACAAATTGACACCTCTAAACAGATATACCAAAGAGACAATAATTAACATCAAATCCTACTCCTGAGGCCTAGATCAAGCATCAGCCCAACTTAATCATCTCAACCCTCTTATCAAATGAAATGAGTCAAGCTGATTTTACGGTCGAAATGATCTCTTAGCTGGGGCCCTTCAATTGGACAGTTCAAATCTGTAATATTATCATTTCACCCTTGTATCATGCTTTAGCATTGTGTAGAAGTTGGTTGTGTTAATGGGCAGATTTTGGTGGGGCTGAGCTCTGCCAAGTCCAGGCCTAGAACATAAGTAGCCAGGCCCAACGCAGCCTAACCAGTGAAGGGCCTACACAATTCAGTACCAATCCCAGCCCATATATAGACTTTGACTGGCCTAAGTAGTCCCAGCCCTGCAAATCTATATAATGAGCCAAGCCTTAAAGCCCATGAGGTCATTGGAGCAGAGTTGGTCTCATCCCTCTTTTTTTTGTCGATTTCCAGAGAACGGGCAGTCTCGTCTTTGCATATCTATTTGCATTAATTGCCAATGATATTGCGCCAGGTTAACCTTAGTGTAGTTGGCACAATTTCATTGGCAACATGATCACTGCTTCTAAATTTCCGCCGCTTAAAAAAAAATTCTCTTCTCCTCTCCAAACTAATCCTCTAAGACGGCCCTTTGAGCTGAAACTTTCCTATTTTGCCCATTCTTCCAAAAACACCGGTAATTCACTCACGTGTGACACCACTCGTAGTGGTAATGTCGTTTATAAATTTATGGGTTGATTTTAACAGTAGAAATGTAAGCATTATATGGGTACAAAGATCCACAGAAATCACTAATCAAGCTGATTTTCGATTTGTGGCTCCACCTAGTGATTAGCCAAACATCCATGTGGTCGGTGTCCTCTTAAGAATGTGACATGTGGCTCATATTGGCTGCATTCAGCACCGTCACTGACTGCAGGTGTCATCGCAGGGTTACTCATCTAAATTGTTGTGGACCCTGCCTCCACATGGTGGTGGTGATTATTCCACATCACCTTTGCTGGCTCAATGCGACAGCACATTATAATGGCCGTTATTTTAGCTAACGTGATAATGTGTATGTTTTAAAACTCGCCTAGTTGACTTGACTCGATCATATTTCGAGCCGACTCGGCATACAAACTTGGATTTGCATAGTCCGACGAGTTGACTCGGAAAATCGTTCGAATTGACTCACAATTCAGACCAGTCACCCATTTAAAGGCCGAGTCCAGTCAAAACTCAAAATTTTTTTTTCTGATTTTCTAAATATTCTTTTCCTATTTTCAAAGTTTTTCTTAATAAATATTATTTTTTTATATATTTAAATAAATAATAAATAATTTAATGACTTGCCGAGTCGACTCCCGAGTCATCGAGGTGATTCGGCCCAATGGACTTCCGAGTCGAGTCCGAGTTCCGAGTTTTAGAACATAGGATTTGACAGGAGAATATTACAAACTGCTGTGGACCCTACCTCCACATGTCGTAGTGAATGGTGATTCTTGTTCGGGATGGGACCCCGAAGAGAAGTAAAGCATTGATGCTGGGGCCTGTCACTAGGGCCGATGACAGAGCGCAATATGAGCCACATGGCACACTCTTAGAGGACTCTGACCGTGTGGATGTTTTTCTAATCCCTACGACGAGCTACAAACCAAAAATCAGATTGATTAGTGATTTCAAACCTTTGGATCTTTGTACCTCAAATTCCCACGGTTAAAATCAATCCATAAAAATAATTCCAATCCAACGCCTATAGCTAATTAGGCTAATTTTTGGTTTGTAGGTCTACCTAGGGATTGGACAAACATCCATACAGTCAGAGTTCTTTAATAGTGTGCCATGTGGCTCATATTGCCCCATGTCATCGGCTTTGATGACAGAGCACTGTCATCAAAGTTTTACTCTCAGAAGAGGATGCCACTTGGCATTTTGAGAGGTCTAGATGGATCAATTGATTCGTCCTCCGTGGGATGAGCAAACTTTTTTCCCACTGTAAAGGGATCAGATTGGCTATGAGCACTTTGGGGCCGGGCTCAAATAGTAGTTTTGGGTTCAGAAATCGAGTGATCGGGTACCCTTTGACGTCTCCGTATCAGAATTTTTTTGGCTGGGCCTCAGGAAATGTTTTTGACGGTCAAGCAAAGTTTGACCAAATCTCTGTTAGAGAATATATCTATATAATAAAACAGGACGGTTGTCTCCCCTTCTTATCTGGCTTCATAAAGGATGGCCGAGATCTTATCACACCAAATGGACAGTGGATCTCAGCCACTCACACCCAATTTTGACAAACGCTTTGTAGATGAGTGTCGTGGGCACGGGTCACATACCATTTACCTACATATAAGGAATGAAATGGGTTGGATTTACATATAGCCCAAGGGTAAGGCTTAGGAGCCCCACTTTTTATGCCTCGAGAGGGGTGTTACAGTTAAAACGGATTGAAACGGCAAGGGCAAAAATGGAAAAATAGATTTTAACTATATAACAAAACAGGACAGTTGTCTCCCACTTTTATCCGGCTTCATAAAGGATGGCCGAGATCGTATCACACCAAATGGACAGTGGATCTCAGCCACTCACACCCAATTTTGACAAACGCTTTGTCGATGAGTGCCGTGGGCACGGGTCACCTACTATTTGCCTACATATGAGGAATGGAATGGGTTGGATTTACATATAGCCCAAGGGTCAGGCTCAGGAGCCCCACTTTTTATGCCTCGAGAGGGTTGTTACCGTTAAAACGGATTGAAACGGCCGGGGGCAAAAATAGAAAAAATAGATTTTAATGATTTTAACGAAAAAAAGTGGTGCTGAAATTCAAATTTGAAAATTTGAAAATTGAAAAAAAAAAATAGAATTTAACGAAAATTTAATAGTTTTCTTATACCCCTCTTATCTTATATGGCTTCAATAATGAGTGGCTGAGATTCACTATGCTATATATTGATGGCTAAGATTAACTCCCACCCGATTTTGACAAACACTTTGTCGGAAAGTGTTGCCATTTACTATTCTACATAACAAAACACATTGGTTGTCTCCCTACTTATACCTCCTCTGATAAGCATCAACAAAGAAGGGCTGAGATCTAATCCTCCCCCAAATGGACGGTGGATCTCCGCCACTCACCTGATTTTGGCAAATTCTTTGTCGAGGAGTGCCGATGGCATGGGGCACCCAGTAGTATTATAATAAATTATGTGAGATACACCATATCATTACTGATGTATCTTATCACAAGATTAGAGTCAATTAGAATTAGATTTGATTGAAGGATTATAGGATCTCATTCCTACTAGACTCTTGTAATGCTCTATATAAGAGCTTTGAGTAGGTCTATGTAATTACTGAAGTTATTCAATAAATCATATATTTCTACAATCTCATTTTTTTTATGGTTACTAACAAGGCCAAGTAACAAGATATAGTCAAAGTTTGACTATATCTCTTCAATTCAGGGTAAAAGGTCAACAAAAGGTGGATTTGGGTCACTTTGTTGCCTCACCCAAGGAGTGTTTGGTGTAGCTCTAGACGAACTCTTAATGTGTAGTGTCTGACATCATCATCTACGCCTTAGCCCTAATATTGGGCCCACAACATGAATGTAATTTTGCCATTCAACTATATTTTGCCTTGAAAATAAAAAAAATTATATTTCAAAGAAGTCGGATTCATGTGAAAAGATTGGAGATAGGTTTTAGGGTGGTTGTCAATCTTACCAAATACTTCTTAATCTTCTGTTGAAAAGAGGAGGTACTTCTAATCAATTTGGTTAGGTCACATTTTTTTGCGTTCCTTCTTCTTTGGCCCTTTTAGTCCAAGACATACATCATTATGTCAGATGACAAGAAATGGAGCGTTAAGTTTTTTTTTTTCAAATTTTTTATGAATAAGACCCAAAAAGATGCAAATTTTAACTTTATGAAACTTCCCACGCAAGTTGGCAAAATCGTAAATAGGATTCATGTTGCCGACTTCAAACAGTGCAACCCATGTGCAATCCGTGTGCTCATCCGTGTGCTCAGGGGCAAAACTTGCATGACCAACCTACCAAACCAGCCACAAGAAGTCTGATGCATGGAGTTCTGTCCGGCTATCACTCCTTCACACGAGCCAACAAACTTGCAGAGTTAACTCAGATTGAGAAAAGCTTTTGTAAATAAAAAAAAGGAAAATTTTGACATACCCCACCATCTTATGTTTAAAATTTGACACCCCCCCCCCCCTTATGACTCGGTCGTTGTCACTTGACCAGTGTTGACCTGAGTTGACTACCAAATTTTCAAAAATGAAAATAACGAAAAATAATTGAAATAACGGCCTGTTGTTTTCACAAAATTTTCCAAAAAATAACAGTCGCTATTTTCGTTATAACGAAAAAATGAAAAGTAACGTCCATTATAACGAAAATAACAGCCATTATTTTTAGGGTAATTATCAAAAAAAGTAATGTTTTTAACTTTTATCACCAAACAGCCAACGACTTTTCAACATTTCCCAGTTTATTAATTTGGGCACATTTTCGGACATTATTACCCTTATTGTCAAAACAACTTTTCCATTACAAAAAGTAAAAAAAGTACACATAATCAAATCATATGAACTGACATACATTTTCGGACATTATTACCCTTACTGTCAAAACAACTTTTCCCTTACCGAAGAAAGCTTCTCCGGTAAGCTTTCTTCTTCATTTTTTCTCCTGTAAGCTTTTTTCATTTGTTCATACGCATAGATCAAATATTGTAATACGGTAAGCTTTCTTAATTTTTTTATTTTTTTTCATTCATTTTCTCCTTTGCTCTCTTTTCTCCATTTCTATCATCCGTTTTCTCCTTTTCTAACATATATTTTCTCCATTTCTATCTTCTATTTTCTCATTTTCTATCATCCATTTTCTCCTTTTTTAACATTTATTTTCTCCATTTCTATCTTCTCTTTTCTCATTTCTATCATCCGTTTTCTCATTTGCTAACATCTATTTTCTCCTTTTCCATCATCTCTTTTCACCTTTTCTATCATCTGTTTTCTCCTACTCCGTTATTTGTTTTCTCTTTTTCTGTTATATGTTTTCTCCTACTCTGTCATCTATTTTCTACTACTTTGTCATTTGTTTTCTCTTTTTCTATCATCAGTTTTCTTCTTTGCTTTCTTTTTTTCCCTTTCTATCATCCGTTTTCTCTTTTTCTAACACTTATTTTCTCCATTTCTATCTTCTCATTTCACCTTTTCTATAATCCATTTTCTCCTTTGCTAACATCTATTTTCTCTTTTTCCATCATCTCTTTTCACCTTTTCTATCATCTGTTTTCTCATACTCTGTCATCTATTTTCTACTACTTTGTCATCTGTTTTCTCCATTTTATCATCCGTTTTCTCATTTTCTATCATCCGTTTTCTCATTTCTAACATTTATTTTCTCCATTTTTATCTTCTCTTTTCTCATTTTCTATCATCCATTTTCTTCTTTGTTAACATCTATTTTCTCATTTTCAATCATCTCTTTTCACCTTTTCTATCATCTGTTTTCTCCTACTCCATCATCTGTTTTCTCTTTTTTTGTCATCTGTTTTCTCCTACTCTGTCATCTATTTTCTACTACTTTGTCATCAATTTTCTCATTTGCTCTCTTTTCTCCATTTCTATCATCTATTTTCTTCTTTTTTAACATTTATTTTCTCCATTTCTATCTTCTCTTATCTCATTTTCTATCATCCATTTTCTCCTTTGCTAACATCATATGAGACAATTATTAGACTTGTTAAGAATCGCAAGTTATGAAACTTGACAATTATTTCATATGGATGTTGTCATCTCTAATAACAAATAGTGTAATAAGTAACTCTCGATTTATTTACTTGTCTGTTCTAATACATCAATTAAAGAACAAAATCGATGACAAGAGGAAACAAATAATAGAATAGGAGCAAACTGACGATAGAAGAGAGTCAAGAAGACAGAAGACAGACGACAGACAAGAAGAAAATAGAAAACAGACATAGAGAAAACATACGACATACAAACAAGGCGAAAACAGACGACATACAAAGAGAAAACAGTCGACAGAAAAAAGAGAAAACATACGACATACAAAATAAAAACAGAGGACATATGAGATATACAGACAACACACAACAGACGACAGACATAGAGAAAACAGACGACATACAAGACAAAAACAGACGACATACAAAGAGAAAATAGACGACATACCTTCCTCTCCTCTTCAGCCTTCATTTTCTCTTCTCCTCCACCCTCTTCAGCCTTCTTTTCCTCTTCCTCCTATACCTTTCTCTCATGTTCAGCCTTCCTTTCATCTTCCTCCTCTCATCTTCAGCCTTCCTTTTCTCCTATGATTTATTTTGTATGTTCTATCATCTATTTTCTCCTCATGTCTATTTTCTACTTTGATATCATCTATTTTTTTCTTTTATACCATCTCTTTTACATTTTCATGTCGTTTGTTTTCTACTGTTCTATCATTGGTTTCTCCTTATGTCTATTTGCTTATTTAATATTACTTGTTTTCTACTTTCTTATCATATCTTTTTTCCTTGCATGTCGTCTCTTCTCTTTCATCCAAGTAGTCTAGAAAATTGACTACTTATTCGCCTAGCTCCCATTGAGTAGATGCACAAGAAAGCCCATTCAACTCGTAAATGATCCGTCCTCATTAAAAGTTGTTGAACTCATTCAACTATCACCGGTGTGGTGTCAGTAATTTAGGTGATTATAGTGAGTTTTTTCATGGTCATTGTTGATCTTGTATCAGAGATAACAAATGATAGAGAATGAGAAAACATATTACAAAATAAGAGAAACAAATGACAGAATATGAGGAAATTGATGATAAAATAGGAAAAAATAAAAAAATGGAACATAAATGCGACGACATGTAATTATTTTTTCGTGTAGTGATCTCCAGCCGTTGATTAGAATCGGACAGTTGCTTGAATGTAGATGCATAAAAGAGTGTCATCATAAAAAAAAGGTTGATTGCTTTTTGGAGTAATCTCCAGCTATTAGATCATAATCGGACGATTGATCCAAAAGTATTTTAGAGCCATCATTGAGAATAGGAGTAGAAAAAGCTGTAGGCGTACGGTCGTGTCAGTTTTGTTTCAGTCGCCTTTTTGAAGTCACACCTAAAAGTTAAGGGCAAAATCGATAATCGTTGCTTTTTTTACTATCCGTTGTCTTGTCGGGCAAAAACATTGCAACCGTTAATTTCTAAGAAAATTACCTATATTTTTAAGCGTTTTAACGGTACATAACGTAATGGGGGAGGTCTAAATCAATTATAACGGGCGTTTTTTAAACCATGATTATAATAACAATAATTAAATTATAATTAATAATAATAATAATAATAATAATGAAATCAACAATGATAACAATAATAATTTTATTGTGAAATTTTTTGTAAAATCAAGAAATAAAATAATCCATTGCATTCATTCGCAATGCATTACCAACCAATCAGCTAAACTTCATTTGCATCTATTTACATGGCGTGAACCAAGCAATTGTAAGTCACTTACATCCCAAGTGATTGCAATACAATTCATTGTATTTGCACTAAAGTGCAAAATGCACCCTAGTGCAGCGAACCAAGCAGGGCCTTATTGTGCAGTGTCTGACATCATCATCTACGCCTTAGCCCTAATATTGGGCCCACAACATTAATGTTATTTCGCCATTCAACTATATTTTGACTTGAAAATAATAAAAAAAATTATATTTCAAAGAAGTCGGATTCATGTGAAAAGATTGGAGATAGGTTTTAGGGCGGTTGTCAATCTTACCAAATCCTTCTTAATCTTTTGTTGAAAAGAGGAGGTACTTTTAATCAATTTGGTCACATTTTTATTTTGGGAATTTTTGACATACCCCCCCCCCCCCCCCCCCCCCCATGTTATCTTTAAAATTTGACATACCCCCCCCCCCCCCCCCCCCCACAATTTGAAAAAGCTGACATACCCCCCTATGACTCGGTCCACTGTCATTTGACCAGTGTTGACTCGAGTTGACTACCTAATTTTGTATTAAAGGACGAAAGTGCCCTTGTCTTCAACCTTAGAACAAGGGTTTGGGTTTAGGCCAAAACCCATACCCCAAATCAAACATGAAAAGAGGAGATTAAAAATAACAATTAAAACCCATGTTGGTAAACTTGAGTTTCTTTATTTTTATTTTTTAGATTTTTGATGAATTAAACAAATACTGGGAAGAAAAAACTCCAAAAAAATAAATAAAACTCATGAAGGAAGGAGATTTCATTTTATAGATTTTATTGTAGAATGAAATTTTAAAATTGAGAGAACCCATCTTTCCAAAATCCACATCTCAAAAGTTTAAAATATAAATTGTTTTGTCTTATTTTTCATTTGTGTTAATGAAAATTTTAAAACTAAAATTGTATATATGCTTTGTATTTTTTTTTTTTAACCTTGGGTTTTAAATTATTGCCGGAGTGGGGGCTAGCCGGCCATGAGACTCCGGTGGGTTGGTCGCCGGTGATGGGCGGCCAATCCATTGGAATCTCTTGATCGGCTGTCCACCACAGCCGTTTGATTTGGGGTTTGGATTTTGGCCCAAACCCTTGTTCCAAGGTTGAAGACAATGGCATTTTTGCCATTTAATACAAAAGTTGGTAGTCAACTCGGGTCAACACTGGTCAAATGACAGTAGACCGAGTCATAAGGGGGTATGTCAGCTTTTTCAAATTGTGGGGGGTATGTCAAATTTTAAAGATAACATGGGGGGTATGTCAAAAATTCCTTTTTATTTTTGCCAAGCGGGTCACACTTTTGTTGCATTCCTTCTTCTTTGGCCCTTTTAGTCCAAGACATACATCATTACGTCAGATGACAAGAAATGGAGCGTTAAGTCTCTTTTTTCAAACTTTTTATGAATAAGACCCAAAAAGATGCAAATTTTAACTTTACGAAACTTCCCACGCAAGTTGGCAAAATCATAAATAGGATTCATGTTGCCGCAACCCATGTGCAATCCGTGTGCTCGGCCAAAACTTGCATGACCACCCTACCACAAGAAGTCTGATGCATGGAGTTCTGTCCGGCTATCACTCCTTCACACGAGCGGCTTTTTTGGTACTCACCACTGTCATCTGGGCTCCCTGACCGCATGGATGTTTATCCCACCCCTTGGTGGATATACAGACCAAAAATCACCTTGATTGGTAATCTATAACCATTAGATTTTAACACTTTTTAGCACTTCTTAAGGCGTTCTTATAGCCGTTGAATGCAACCTTTTTTGAGTACTAAAATCAACGGCTAAAAACCATTAAACAAGCTGATGTTCGGTCTGAATGTCTATTAAGGGGCGAGCTAAACATCCATGCGGTCAGTGGGCCCAGATGGCAGCGGTGACTAGCAAAACTGCCGCTTCCGCAAATGAAAAGATCTCAGGTATACCTTGTTACATCACGACCCATAACAAAAAGGAAAAAGATGTAACAAGGTATGCCTGAAACTGTTCATTTGCGGAAGCGGCAAATTTTGGTAGTCACCGCTGCCATCTAGGCTGACTGACCGCTTGGATGTTTATCTCACCCCTTGGTGGATATACATACCAAAAATCACCTTGATTGGTGATCTATAACCATTAGATTTTAATACTTTTTTGCACCATTTAAGGCATTCTTATAGCCGTTGAATACAACCATCTTTTGAGTACTAAAACCAACGGCTAAAAATCATTAAGCAAGCTGATTTTTTGTATAAATGTCTATTAAAGGGTGGGCTAAACATCCATGCGGTCGGTGGGCCCAGATGGCAGTGGCGACTACCAAAAATGCCGCTTCCGCAAATGAAAAGATCTCAGGTATACCTTGTTACATCACGACCCTAAAAAAAATTAGAGTAGGAATGTCTACGAACCGCGTCAAATTCTGCGACGAGTTCTAGGTGTGATGTGTCAGATTCTCATGAATGCGGGTCAATTTACACAGACTGGGGAGCTTTAGAGCAACATAGTCTTGCTGGTCCCTCCATCCCTTGGCACCATTCCTAATAGTACACCCATCATTGCTCCAAATGTTCAAAATCCCCTAAAAATCACCGTGGCTAAGATCGAAATCCGCATCGGAAATCATGAATTTGGCCCTAAAATGTACGGTGAGACGGAATTAAATTCTTTCTCCGGCATTTGAAACATAATGGAGCAACCCAATGAATTGAAAAAAAGGACATATTTCTAGTTTTCTACCTGTAATTTTTAATTTTATATCTTACAGGCAGACACATTCAAGATTTGAAGATCAAATCTTTCTCCTCCTAAAACAACAATTCCTTAAAGCTAGGGTTTTGAAGAGAAATGATTTTTTTTTTTGGCTTTTACCCCTCTGTGTGGATCAGAGCTACTGTTTATAGCTCTCACCTCAATCTCTAACGTTTTTTTGTTCTTGAGACCTTTGCACACTCGAAATGTTGGCAACAAAGAAGAAATTTTTAAATCTTTCTTTGTAGACACGACTTTAAGGAATCAAACCTTCAAAACCTCTGTGCATTTTGTTAATTCATTCTTTAAATATTAAAAAATCTTCAGCTCCAATTTTGAAAGATCAAATATTTATCCTACCAAACTCCAATCTTTGAAAAACTTTGGGTTTCCAAGCTCGATTTCTCATCACCGAACTCAAGAAATCACCGTCGAGGGAAGGAAGCTTCAGAGGACAAATTCTTCAGAAAGAAACGCAGAGAAAACGAAGATATCTTGCAAAAAGCTTTGAAGATTCACAAAAGTTTAGGGTTTCCAAGATAAGAAACGCAAAGAAAAACATGGTTTTCTAGGAAGAATCTAAAGAAGATCAACCAGCAAAATTAAGCTGGCTGAAAGATTTTCTCAACCTGAGTTAAGCTTGCAAGTTTGTTGGCTCGTGCAAAGGAGTCATAGCCGTACAGAACTCCACGCGTCAGACTTCTTGTGGCTAGTCTGGTTGCTACTAGACCAGCGGTGGTCAGGCAAGTTTTACTCTACGGGCAGTAGAATTTGAAAGGTATATTCCGGTAGAATTTGAAAGGTATATTCCGTAACACCCTTCGAAAAATGTCGCGAATTAGTGTTATCAGCTTATTTTTTCCCATTGTTACTCTTTTTTTTTTTTTTTTTTTGGTCTTACGGCCTTTTGATAATTCTTGTCTATTTTTTACCGGGAAATTTTAGTCGCACCCCTTGTGTTGTGAATGCACCACGAATTGTGAGGGCACACAAACTAAACATTTATTCGAAGATTATGTTGATCATCACAGTCTCACTCACATGGTCCAAATAGTAGAGCGAGTTCAGTTTTATTTTGGAATAGCAACGTTACTAACACATGAGGAGGTCGTCCCTTCATCCAGATCGTTGGATGGTCCTCACGAATCACAACACACAAAACTGACGGCTGATGGTTGGATGGGAAGAGCAACAATGATGCCCCAGTACTCCGATGCCAACCAGTGGATTAGAAGGCATTTTCTTAAATTAAGCAAATTGAAGCACAAAACGTGGGGTGCTCTTTCAACATGTCGGGGTGCCCTCATGGCTACCTATGGAACAAAAACTTATAAAATAAACCCCCCTTGAAATTTGACATACCCCCCCAACTTGAAAATCATCCTGACATACCCCATACGATCCCGTCTACTGTTATTTTTTCCAACAGTTTGCGACCCAAATAATTAATCCCTCTCCCAGTACACTTCGGCACGTGTGGAAGAGGTGACTATCATCCCCCCGGAGGGACTAGTCAGTGCTTTAAGAGGCCAGGATACCCACAGTTTCAAAAATAAATAAATAAATAAATAAAATGAATCTCAATTATTTGGGTTGGCAGTTATGAATCATGTGCGCCATTCAATACTGTATCTGTATGGTACTCGTCAATTTTTAATCGAGACTTTATGTAATCCAACTCATCATAGTTTGTCTCAACGAACATGGGCATAATCTTGGCCACAAACATGCCGATCTTCTAGAAGCTTGGAACCTTTCCTTTCTTCTTCCATCTTCTATATTCCGGTCATATTATAAGTTTCTAATCTAATCTAAAATAGACTATAAATGTTCTAAAGTATTTTTTTTTTTTTTTGTAAACCAATGTTCTAAAGTCTTAAGAACCAAAATGTTTAAATAGAAATCACATCTTGAATTAAATTATGTCTTTTTTTTCTTCTGTGGAGTCTGCAACACCTTTACGCGTTGCTTGTTGAAATTGAGATCTTGCACTATGTAACGATGTCGACCACCACGACAGTTGGGGACCCGTCGGACCACCACCGCCACTAACTCCACCTCCAAAGCGGGCGCAGGTACATCCAAGAAGAATAAAATGGTCAGTAACCAATCAAATTTGTAGCGTCTCAAGCTCGCTCCCCCAGTCTCCTCCGCATATTTTGCCTTAAGAAAATACAAGATTAAAATAAATGAAAAATATGGCCAGGACCACAAGGTCCTTTTTCGTAATAAAGCTAACATAGCCTTTCAATTACGTTGACGTTCCATTGCATCGCATATCCTTTTGTTATGTTACTTCGCCCCGTCCCAATACCTCTTTCGGTTTAATCCAAGATCTACTATTTTCCAACAAACGGTCCTTTATGTTACCGTTATGACCGTTGGTCACATCTAGTCCGAGAAATGGTCGTCATAATTAACCTAGATAACGGTAAATTATTGTTTTGTCGAAAATAACAGCCTTGTCATTATAACGTTAAGCCCATTTTTCGGATTTAGATATATTATTTTCGAAATATAACGTAACTGTGAAACAATAGGCGTTGGATCTTGAATCAGACGCATCCCACCTGATTGTAAAGTAATTCAAGGAAAATATGAATAATAAGGGGAAGAAGGAAAAGAGAAAAAGAGGATGAAGCACATTTCTTCAAACTCTAATTATAAATTTATAACTATTCACAATGGTTCTTTCATCGAACCCGGGTTGGATACATATCATATATCATCACTGCTAAGGTGCGCCGGTAATATCTGGTTCGCATGATAGCACTTGATCTGTCATACCGTTGTAGAAATTATCGAGGTAGGACCAAGCTTAAGGGACAAGTAAGTAAGTAACCATGCATAGATCCGAGGTTCAGATCGCTCGGATGCCCTGATTAGAGGGAATCCCCAATTTCCACCCGGTGGCGCATGTTAGTAGTTGACCGATTACTAGGTTTCAAAGAGTAGAAGAAAAAACTCCTCTCTTGGCCTCTCCTCTGTTCTTTCTCTACTCTGCTTTTCTCTGAGCTTAATCTCGATTAATTAGGCGATAACCTTGACTAGTTTAAGTATAAAACGAGACCAAACGAGTCCTTTCGCTACCAGCACTGATCAGTCTCCCAAGTCCGGCGAGTATTGCCGGAAAATCCGGACATCGACGACGGGGTAAATGTAGACTCAGAGGTGGCAGACGGAGAACAAAACGGCCGTCTCCGCCTAAATAGCTTCTGATCGTAGTCGGCGCGTTTTTGGGGATCGGACAGCGTCGAATACGCGGCGTGGATCTTCATGAACTCATCAGCTGAAGTATCCTTCCGATCGGTAGTCACGACATCTGGATGACAAACTCGAGCTAATTTCCGATACGCTGCCTTGATCTCCTGACACGTGGCACCCATCGAAATCCCAAGGACCTCATATAGCGATGCAGACGAAGAAGCCATTAAGTACGGTGACCTCACCTTCTCCGCCGAGGTGTAGGCAGCGGAGAAACGAGGTGGCTGGAATCTGACAGACGCCGAATTAGGAGAAGGTGCGTTGACGGCGATCTTTGTGCCGAAGAAGTTAGGCGAGGAGAGGAGAAATGAAGGCGAGGACGCAGCAACCATGATCTAGTTGATTAAGGTGTTTGGGTGCGGTTAGGATGGAGGGACGTGTGAGACGGGGGTTTGTGAGTTTTTATATATAGAGAAAGAACGATGATAAAGTTAACCATGGTAACATTCCCATTGGTTTGGGTTTAAAGTTCGGATATTGTTTGACATGCTTATCCGTTGGTTCTGTCGTGTCTCCTTTGCTGACTCAGCTATCCGTGTGTATGGATGGATCATGGATCGTCTTTCTACTTTCATTACAAACCAGTAAGTTTTTTTATTTTGATTTTAATAAAAATTCGATATTTTTATTTTTAATTTAATATTAAGTTGATTTTCTTTATTTATTTATTTATTTTTTGTAGTCACACGGATTTCTTTATTGTTTTGTTTTTATAATATTTTTATAAGGAAAATGATGTCCCATGGGTAACTGGACAAAACATGTGCGGTTTGAGGCCTCTGTCTCTTTTCTATCTTTTTTTTATCCAATAAATATTTGTTCTGCATCTCATTTTGATTTGATATTCCACAAAGCCTCAGATGCTGCCAGCTAGTGGGTACCAACGTGAGGGTCGACGTGGATGAGGTTGTATAGGACGAAATGGCCTTGTAAAATGGTTGTGGATACGCGTTTGAGTGAAGGGTATTAATGGGATTCTACGATTGAAAACAAAGGGACAGTGAGGGTTTTTGGATAAGGTAGGCCAGTAAAAGTTCTTTATCCACTTAATTGTGTGATGGGTCTGAGTCAGTGTGGGGTCCAATATGTGAGAGAAGCCAGTCTGCACACGTTTTATACTCTGAAATATGTAAACATTATGTACTCCGTCGATGTACCTTGAAAACCATATCAGTTCACTATTTTCAAAATCTTTTACAACACTTTTTCCAAGGTGCATCCAAGGGTGCAGAAAACGTTTACATACTTTGAGTCTATACAGACTATACTATAAGTACTTCAGAGTAGGGGTGTCAATTTAACCCGTTTACCCGGGACCGAATCGGAACCGGAACCGAAAACACCTGTTCCGGTTCCACATTTTTGGGAACCGATTAAAAGGAACCGGAACCGGAACCGAACCGAAAATAATGGTTCCGGTTCCGGGTAGTCTAATATAGAACTGAAACCGATAAGAACCGGAACCGAACCGATAAGAACCGGTACCAAAGTATAAATATAGTGTAAAAATTCTCATATTTTCAAGATTTGGCCCATTATACCCAGAACCGGAACCGGAACCGGAACCGGAACCGACAGAAATACATAATCGGTTCTGGTTCCGGATCCATCACTTTGAGAACCGAACCCGTTAAGGAACCGAACCGATAAGAACCGGAACCGATTGTTCTGGTTCTTGTCACCTTACGAACCGAACCAGAACCGACCCGTTGACACCCCTACTTCAGAGTTCAGATTACATTTATTCCCAATACGTGGCCTTTATCGTTATGTCCTTTGGGATAATTAGATTCAAAAAAAAAAGAGGCAAAATGGAGAAAATATTGACTCCATTTTTGGTCACTATCGTTAGTGACCGAGGCCTCCGCTGAAGCTAATCCAAATGACTTAAAATGTCCGTTGTAGTAAATCTTTTATTACGTTGTCGTCGACCCTAATCATTTTTAAATTAATTCAGCCTCTCTTTTTCCTAGTGAGAAAGTGGTTTTGGAAAACTTGGAAAACCAGGGAAGTTAAAGCAGATTCTCATCACCAAAGGATAGAGGGTTTTGGAGGGAATGGGTTTAAAAAAAATTAAAAGAGTTTAAACTTTGCTAAATTATCCTTTAGTTAAGGCTTAACTTATCAAATTAATATTAGAGTATATATCCGGTTAGATGAATTAGTAATAGAGAATATATTATAATAAGTTGTGTGAAATACACCGCATCATTATTGGGTGTTAAGATCTCGGCCATCCTTTGTGAAGCCGATAAGAGGGAGATAAGTGGGGAGACAACTTCCTTGTTTTGTTATATAGACTAGTGGGTGGCCTGTGCTCTCGGTATTGCCCGACAAAGCATTTGTCAAAATCAGATGTGAGTGGCTGAGATCCACCATCTATTTGGGGGATAAGATCTCGGCCCTTCTTTGTTGAAACAGATAACAGTTTTGAGTAGGTTAATGTAAACACTAAAGGTTTATCAATAATTCCAATTTTTAATGGTATTGGAGTCATTCTTTTCAGAACAAGCTTTTGATTCTACACCTTATTATGACATTTAGCATTGTCACCACCTGTCCGATAATCGTTGTCTACTATCAACTGTTGGACATCATCACTATTAATCAACCATCGGAGATCCCTAGCCTCCTACCAAACGCTCATTAAAGTCCTTCAATCTCATTAGATTTTATTTACTCAAGATATCTCCAATGAGAGTTTAATGGCACACTCTCTCTTTAATAGCTTCTGAGAAAAAATCATGACTGATCTTATCTAGTGGGCCACCACCCCCGATAGACTCTAAAATAAATATAAGATGCAGCAGTGATGGACTTCACAAATAGGTAATGACCACCATCAACATACAAAGACGTTTCGATTATTAATCGTATTCACTTCATGAAGATTAAGAACTCATATTTCTTATAAACAATCATATGTTCCTTCTTCATAGGGACCTGCAATTGCAAGAGGACTTTTGTAGGCCATGCTGCAAGGAAATGAAAAGTCGAACTTGCTCGTGGCTTTGTTCATGAGAGGCAAAAGTTGAAAACAAAAAAGACGAAAATAAAACACTTTTCAAGTTGCTTTAATATAGTGCAGAAGTGCAAGGCCAGGTGGCTCAATGAACAGCTACAGCCTTTGACTGTTGAGTTAGAACGATATTGGCCTTGATTCCTCTATAGCTGTAGTAAGGAGAGAGAGACTTATGTATGTCGGTGAGAGGTTCATTGGGGTTAGACCATAGGAAAAGACTGCGCGTAGATGTCTGTCGGTGAAAGGTTCATGGGAGTTGACCCATGGGAAAAGATTTAGCTTAGATATATGTCGGTGAACGCTTCAAGGGGGTTGGCTTTAGCTTAAATACATGTCGGTGAGAAAAGATTCGCTGGTCTAAGGACCTTCGAACTTTGAAGGTTCCATCCCAAAATGTGTGACACGTACTCCAAGGCATAAACCCAACAAAACAAAGGGTACGTGTCAGACATTTTGGGAGGGGGACTTAAAATTTGAAGTCCCCTCCCAAAATGTCTGACAAATACCCATCGTGAACCACTAACCCAGGGTTTAACGTGGATTGGGTTTGGGTTAAGGAATCGGTGTACGTGTCAGACATTTTGGGTGAGAAGACTTCAAAGTCAGAAGACCCTGGGGCAGCGAATCTTTTCTCCGTGTAGGAGTGCCGCGTGCCCTACCTTTTTTTTTTTTTTTGTGGGAAGTTATTAAAGTTGAGGTTGTTTTCTCCTAAACACTTCAGGGTATTCTTGGGAAGGAAAAATTTATTTGCACCCCACAAATTGTGCAAGCACCCCAGTAAAACTTCGCTGACCGCACTCAATATAAGCCACATGGCACACTTTTAAAGAACAATGACCGTATGGATGTTGGCCAATCTCTATACGAGCCTACAAACCAAAAATCATCCTGATTGGTGATTTCAAACCTTTGGATTCTTGTACCCAAATAATGGTCAATAATGCTGAAATTCCTATGGTTAAAATGAACCCATAAAAATGACTCTATCCAATGCACAGAAAGCATTGATCAAGCTGATTTTTGGTTTATATGCCTATATAAGGATTGGCCAAACATCCATACACTCGGTGTCCTCTAGAAGTGTCATGTGGCTCCTACCGTGGGTGGTCATCATGGGCAGTCAGCATGGGGGGTTAAACATCCATGCCGTCTTCTATGCGACATTTGGAACCCTCCTACTCATCAAAATTAGGGGTGTCAATTTGTACACATATATCTGAAACAGAATCGGGACCAGAACCAAAAACACTGGTTCTAGTTCCACATATTTAGGAATCGACTAAAAGATCCGAAACCGAACCAATAATAACAGTTCTGGTTCTGGATAGTTTGGTATTGGAACGGAACTGATAGGAACTGGAACCCATAGTATAATGTTAAATATATTATCAGGATTAAAACCGATGTACCCGGGACCGAAATCGGTTCCAAATCTATCATGTTGAGAACCAAAACAAATAAGGACCGACAATATTAATTCCGGTTCTGTGTATTTTAAGAACCGAGCTGGATCTGACCCGTTGACACCCCTAATCAAAACACACGGTTCATGAATAAAGTTCATGAATAAAGTTCATGCGTCGGCAGGCAAAGAGAAACTTTCTGGACAGTACTTGCATCAAATCGTCAAGTACACAAAAGTCGAGCCCTTCCTATTTTAGCTCGGCAATACTGTTGAGACTAGAGGAATGTCTGGTCCAACCCCTTAGTGGATCTACGTACACACCAAAAAATCAGCCTGATTGGTGATTTCTAGCGGTTAGATATGAGCAATTTTATGACGGGCTTCATGAACATGCTCACAATGGAAGAAAAAAAAATCCAAATCCAACGGCTAGAAATCAGCGAGTTCTTGTGAAAAGTGCCCTACCCCAACTAGGGTTGAGAATTGTAAAGATGGAGCCAAGTAACCTCATCAAACAAGGTTTTAATCAAAATGAACAAAATACTCTCAAATCCAACGGCTAGAAATCATCAATCGGCTGATTTTTGGTGTGTAGTTCAACAAAGAGATTCATATGGCCAATTGGCTCGAAAAAGTATTTCACGTGACATTTTTGAAAACAAGAAAAAATCTAAAATTTAACAATGGAAAGTTATAATTTATTTTCTTCTCCGTCGAACAAAAACACAGACTTGCAATGAAATTTTCTTCGCTCCCCATCCGTATCAAAATCCCATTGGAAGCCAGAAGCTTCTCCCTCATATGACATGAGACTCATCTGTAATATACGTCCAAGTTTCTTTAAGAAGGCCAGACTCTCACTTCACGGTTCCATTATGTTGAAGAGTTCCAGGTCCATATGTCTTTTATAGTTTCTTTCATTGTTTCACAAGCGTGCGCACATATACTATTATAAAGTTGAAACTGGGATTGACAATAGCGCGGGCTTCACTCTCTGTCTATTAGTCACTTAAGAAAATGTCCATTTGTTTGATTTTTTGATTTTTCAAATTCTACTTATTAATATGGTTCTTTTAGTCTTTACCCACCATTGCATGTAATTTATGTCAGTGTGTGTCAACTGCTCTTCTTTCCTTCTTTAAATGACTCCCTTCTGTCATCACAAGAAAACATTTGATTATGGGTCTCTAAGATGGACCAATGTGAGACATCGGAACACACAATTAAAGACCACTGACCGTATGAATGTTTGGCCCATCCCTAGGTAAACTCATGTAACTCATAATGCTTGGAATCTACGATTAATTATAAACCAAGAAAAAGACTAATCCAACGAATAGAAATTACTAACCAGGAGATAAGTTTTAGTAGGTAGGTTCACCTAGGACTAGGCCAAACATCCTTATATAGTCAGTTGTCTCTAATAGTGTGCCATTTCTTCCAAATAATGCTCAAAATCCACTGTTAAAAATGAACTATATATGAACAAGATTTCAATCTAATGGATCGAAAATACTAATTGTGGGGGAAAAATATCTGATCTAACTCACACACTCTTCGAGGTCAGACGATTCAAATTTTGGTGATGATCGAACGACTCTGATGCTCCAGGATGAAACTGTTTTTTCCTCTGCGAAGGATAGGATGATCTCCAGATGAGATATGGTTGTATCTGTTGACAAGACTCCGACGCTCAAGTCAGCTTAGGAATGGTAACAGGGTTCACGAAAATAGTAAAATGTTTCAGAGTTTAGGCTATCTGGATCTGGAGAGCAAGATCCCTTCTCAATTCTGAGGGTCATGTATTTATACCCTCAGAACTGGTGTGACTCACCTTCCACGTGTCTACTCCTTGTTAGTCAGTTATGATCTGAAAAGATTCTGTTACGAAATTGTCTCTTCCTGTTAGATCTTAACTGCCCATATTCAGTTATATCTGAAATGACTGAGGTGGCATTTCTCGTGACAGATATTTGAATAGGAGAACGTGAGAGCTGCGTAATAGTCAAACTAACCGCCATGTGGCTAACATTCAATGGATAGGTAAGTAACTAACTTTATTATAGTTTAGAATACTTACCTCGTTTGTAGAATTCTATATACTTCTCGGGATGGATAAAAGTCCATTCCCGCCAAGTATGCTGCTGATCTTGTCGGGATGATATAAATGTCACTCCCGCCAAGTAAACCGTTTGATCTTGTCGGGATGTGCTTGAATATCCTTCCTGTCAAGTGTGTCACTTGACCTTGTCGGGATGAGATAAACGTTACTCCCGTCAAGTATGCCGTCTGACCTTATAGGGATGTGTTAAACGTCATTCCCGCTAAGTATGATAACTAAACCTGTTGGGATAAGTTGAATGTCGATCCCGTTGACAATATCGGGATGAGATGCTGTGAGTTGTCAGGTTGAGTTCTCGGGATGAGATGCTAGAGTTGCCAGGATGAGTTCCTGGGATAAGATGTTGGAGTTGCCAAGATGAGTTCCCGGGATGAGATGCTTGAATTGCCAAGATGAGTTCCCGGGATGAGATGTTGGAGTTGCCCGGATGAGTTCCCGGGATGAGATATTGGAGTTGCCGAGATGAGTTCCCGGGATGAGATGCTTGAGTTGCCAAGATGAGTTCCCGGGATGAGATGTTTGAGTTGCCGGAATGAGTTCCCGGGATGAGATGCTTGAGTTATCAAGATGAGTTCCCAGGTTGAAATGTTGGAGTTGCCGGGATGAGTTCCCGGGATGAGATGCTTGAGTTGCTAGGATGAGTTCCCGGGATGTTGAAATGTTGGAGTTGCCGGGATGAGATGCTTGAGTTATCAAGATGAGTTCCCAGGTTGAAATGTTGGAGTTGCACAGGATGAGATGCTTGAGTTGCTAGGATGAGTTCCCGGGATGAGATACTTGAGTTGCCTAGGATGAGTTCCCGGGATGAGATGCTTGAGTTATCAAGATGAGTTCCCGGATTGAGATGTTGGAGTTGCCGAGATGAGTTCCCGGGATGAGTGTACGTTAGAAATAATGCATCATTTGAAATATCTTCGATGGATGCACACCTCGAGATATGTGCACATCAATCCTTGAGATTCGTGTGAAAATTATGGTACCCACACTAATCAAGATGAATTTTGGTATGTAGGTCCACCTAGGGATGGGCCAAACATCTATACGGCCGGTGATCTATAAGAATATGCCACGTGAATGTTTCTGAACCTTTCAATTGCACACAGTTTGGTTCGTTTTCAGAATTATTCATGTAGCGCTGGGCTGGGCTGGGCTGGGCTGGGGAGAACATTGACACGGCCCGGCCCAGCATGGCCCGTTTGCAGCCCTGCTCGCTACTCCTTTCTAGAGGACTTCTGGCAGTTTTTAACGGTCACTTCAACTGTGAGTACATGGTTTTTCCCTCAACGGTAGGAATGCCGAGCACGAAGAGGAGGAAAATCGAACGACCCACCATACACCCTCGCAACAGATACTCAGAGAACCCACCGGACTTCCGTCTCTTGGCTTCGCTCTACCCCTCTTTTGAGCCCTTCGTCTTCTACTCCCGCGATGGCCGCCCCAGGATCGATTGGACCGATTTCAATGCCACGAGAGAGCTCACCAGGGTTTTGCTCGATCACGATCATGGGGTTAAATGGTATATGATCTAATACGCTTTTGGAATAATTTGTATGGGTTGTTATGGATTTTCAGTAATTCAGTTGGGTTTGTATTATTTAGGGTTTATGGTTCTGAGAATTTTGGGGTCGAATGGAGATTTTCGAAGCTTAGGTTTATATTTTGGGTGTTCTATGTTGGTTATTTTTATGTGAATGTCAATTTCGCAGGTGGATTCCTGATGGGCAGCTCTGTCCTACGGTGCCCAATAGATCGAATTACATCCACTGGATCGAAGATCTTCTCTCTTCCGACGTCATTGCAAAGACTAACACCGCTAACGATAAGGTGAGAGGTTTTGATATTGGAACTGGAGCCAACTGCATATACCCTCTTCTGGGTGCATCTCTTTTGGGTTGGTGCTTTGTTGGGTCAGGTGAGCTTCTTCTGTTTCAGGTTTTCACTCTCTTTCAGTTTGGAAGGTTGCAATGTGTTTAAATCTTGTGCCAAGACAAAATTTTGATGCCAATTTTCGCTGAAACTTGGTTGCAGATGTGACTGATGTAGCTCTAGAATGGGCAGAAAGAAATGTCAAGAATAATTCCCATCTTTCTGAGCTGATTGAAATTAGAAAGGCTGGCAATGCTGGAGAGAACCTCTCGAGGGAAGAAACTGCTAATTTGAAAGAGATTATTGGGGAGGAGGAAGATCCGAATGCCTCGAATTCACTGGACGTGCTACCAGGCCCAAAGAAGGATTACTATGGATCACCTGTACTACTTGGTGTCGCCAAGGATGGTGAGAGTTTTGACTTTTGTATGTGTAATCCTCCATTTTTTGAGAGCATGGAGGATGCAGGATTAAACCCGAAAACTTCCTGTGGGGGGACCCCAGACGAGATGGTTTGCCCTGGTGGAGAAGAGGCTTTTATTACTCGTATTATAGAAGACAGTGTTGTGTTGAAGCAGTCTTTCCGGTAAGACTTTTTCTCTAAAGTCTCAAGGTACTCTTTGCTGGCAAAAATTTGTTATCTATATTCCTTTTCACTGATATGGTTGTAGGTGGTATACTTCGATGGTTGGGAGGAAATCAAACCTGAAGGTCCTAGTATCAAAGCTGCGGGAGGTGGGAGTTTCCATAGTGAAGACTACCGAATTTGTCCAAGGTCAAACATGTCGATGGGGGCTTGCATGGTCTTTTCTGCCTCCAGCCAAGAAGATTGTAGCATCTCACATGCCTGAGAAGAACAATATGTCCTTCATGCTTGAGGTGAGCAATATGGATATCTCATCTCTTCTTAATTGACGTGCAATAACATCACTTCAGTTTGGTACTCCTTTTAGCCGCATATTATATCTCATGAAGCTGTTAGTTACACAAACAAGACAACTTAATAAAAAGGTAGATCCTCTGAATCAGTTGTACTTTATGGGTATTATATGTCTAAAGAACTATCCTTATACGGATGCAACAGAGGTTGTGTTGTTGGAATTGGTCTCAAATTAGAGTCGCTGCTCTTTATGAAGAATTGATTATGCACCTATCTGCTCATAAGTTAATGGCATGAATTGTGCTGACGTGGGACAGGTCTGAGTTCCAACCTTTTTGACAAGGGGACTTCCTAAACATTGTTTGCATTTTTTACTTTTCATTAGTTACACTAGAAAAGAAGCATGCTAGATGCGCATGTACAAACTCATGCTACACACTAAACTTAGACTCTAAACTTATGATATTACTCTAAAGCAATTCAAATTGTCTGATCTAAGACCTAAAACTTGGATGGCAAAAATTGTCATGGTGAAGATGGATGTCCATAGTTTCAATGATTAATATCATAGTCTCGGTAGGATTTTTTTGGTTCAAGTATGAATAGTTTGGATATTTTCTAGATACACAAACCTTTGTGGGTGCCTTATGTATGTTTGAAATGATACAAATGTAATAATCAGAAGGTAAAGCAAACGGTGCAAAAAATAAAATAAAAAAAATCAATAGATGTGTAAAGGAATTTGAGCAACGTAGCCACAAGCCAAAAATGAGATAAACAATCTGGGAGTTCGTACTTTGCTCTGCAGATGTACATGGACATCGACGGACGGTTCAACTGATTAGTCTGCACTGATTCACAGGACTGTCCAAATGTCAGACCTGCCCCTGGATTGGTCCCAATAATGACATAAAACTTGTAATTCCTGATGTAGAAAAAATACCTTCTTCATCTGTTGAGAGAACTCTTCAATGTTTTTGGTTGCTGTAGAATGAATGACAAATCTCAATTACCAAAAGACAGTTTTATCAAAGAGTCTGTCCTAGAAAGAAGTTGGATGGCATCCAACCTCTTTTAGTTGAGGAAATAGAGATTATGTAAGTTGGTTGGGAATGGTTTTATTTAGGATATGGTTTCATTCACCATATGGACTATTCGTGAACAGGCCAAGTTGGGTAATGGTTCGAGCTGGAAGTGGGGCCCCATGTGGACTGTAATGGGTCTGTGTTTCAACTCGGTAAGCCTCAGCTCAGCTCCTGCATCAATCTATAAGGTGAAAGCGTCACCGTGGTTGTCATAGTCATATCAAGGCACATTTGATGGCCATATGATTCACGTAGACTATGGGACAAACTGTGTAAAGAATTTTATTCCTGTTGCCAAGCTTTCTGCTGTTCTTACTTCTTAGAATATGGGACAGACTATGAAAGGACCTTTGCCCCTAACCTATTGTTTCAGATTTGATTACCATTTACCAGTTGTTAGCTGTTACTGTTCTAGATGGACGTATTATCAGTTGGATGTTAAGAATGACTATCTTAGAATATGGGACAGACTATGAAAGGACCTTTGCCCCTAACCTATTGTTTCAGATTTGATTACCATTTACCAGTTGTTAGCTGTTACTGTTCTAGATGGACGTATTATCAGTTGGATGTTAAGAATGACTATCTTAGCAGTAATCCACATCATGAGATCCCTATGTAGCAACCTTTTGGTTAGATGAGAAATCCTTTATCTATTTGCGATTTTAAGAAGACACGAGACTAAACAAACTCTAGGTTCTAGAGATTTTGAGCTATTCGCAATTAGGGGAAGGGGCGTGGGTGCCAGGGCTTAAGACAACCATAACAAAATTCCTCAGCTTTGTTCACTGTTTGTTGAAGGATTGTTGTACTTATTATATATGCTGGAGAACTTGCAATCTTATGGCAGTGATATCTCTTTAATGGTTTACAAAGTCATTAGAGTACTCGTAAAAGTCAACGAGTTGATTTATTGGTTTAAAACTTGGGTTAATTTTTTTCGGAAAGGTGAGAAATTTCACTATTTGGTCTTTAGTAAAGGCAAGAAAAGCTTGACAAAGATCAAAAAAAGAATGTCAAGTTTTGTTGATCCAACGAGCTTTCTGCAACTCCATCTAACTTCAGTCAGAAAATGAATGCAATAGTTTTGAGTTCCATTCAAATTTTGGAAATGTGTGTAATCTTCAAATCCCTAGATATGGTGGTTTAAATGAACTTTTATTTTATTCGTTTGATTGTTAGAGGAGCTCTTATTTGGTTAGTCAGGGTTTTATACTTTAATTTTGTATTTCAAAGTGTATATTAATTTAATTTAAGTAGTACGTCTTACATTTTGGAGTACGGGTATTTTTATTATAATTCATCAGTACTTTTGGCGACTTGCTATAGTATAATAATTTACTTTATGAGATATGATTTTGCTAACTTATGCTATTAACTGTTAGATGTAGACAGTATGACATTTCATTATTCTTATTTATTTAGCTATCTTGACACAATGATCCTCGTTTTTACATAATCAAATTGTTGTCTACCATTTACTCTAAAAGCTTAAGCTGTTAGAGAGAGGAGTAACAATGTATATCAAAGGGTCCATGTAACACAGGCAGTGTACTAGCCACACAGCCAAACAACACACTCCAACAACAGAGTGACTTGATCACCACGTTTTCACATAATTGAATGACTCGATCAAGTACTTAGACATAGTTTCAGGTAGATCCAGAGTCAGACCCTACACAAGTTTGAGTTGGGTTTTGAGTCTTTTAGAGTTGTTCTCCACTGTTTAATTTCTTGGACACATTTTACAACTGCAGTTCCAAATGAAGGGAATGGGTCATCTTACTGATAGGGTATCATCGTTACTTGTACATAGAAAAAAAATATCGTATCTACTGCTCAACTGACTAGCAGTAAGGCCCTAGAGGATAGTGGGTGGATGCCACACACGTATTTAAATTCTTGGGAGACTCGTTTTTAGCATAGTTGGAACAATGCAACAGTGGGTCAAGTCCAATGAAGAAGCAGAGTATTGGGCTATGGCTGACACAAGTGATATGATGCTCATGATTCTCTTTAATGATCTTGGGATATAGATTTCATCTTTTGACCCATACTAATGTTATTCATACTGCTTCTAGTCTTCTACTTTGTGATAAGATGATATGGAGGTCACTCCCACTAATTTATAAACTGGGAACTGGATTGTAAGAATATATAAATAGAGTTGGGATAAATCTACACCCAATTCTTATACTCATTTTCTACACCCAGTGGTGGGCCCACATGGAGTTCATGTTAGATAACCCATCCATACATTGAGTTGTCCACACTATGACGATCAATATTTACTAAAATCAATTGATTCCGACATTACTAAACATAATAAAAGTTGACCTAAAGTAACAGTTTAATTGGATTGTGTAGATTTTTCAAATTCAAGTCAAACTTTTCATGAGGTTAGGAATGTCTGTTTGGACTGATTTTTTGTGAGGATGGACACTATGATATGGACAACTCAATGTGCGGTTGGATTGTCCAACATGATCTCCTTGTTGACCCCACCACCAGTTGTAGGAATTGGGTGTAGATCTACACCATCTTAACTCATATAATGTTTTCAATGAATAAAGATTTGTTTGAGAAAGTGTGCCCACCGATGTTTGACCTGGCAAATTCTTAAAAATGAAGTGTCCTTTGTTACATAACTTTTAATTAGTACTGTTCCTCGCACCTTTCTATATCATCCTCGAAAACATCTCTCTAGAATGCCGACTTCTGAAAATTATGTTTGATTCGCGTATGCTACTGTGTGGTTATCTCAGAGTTTCGTTCATGCTATTAATGCAGGAGTTTGGCTATTCTTTTGATGCATGTCTGGTAATTTTGAATTGGGCTTCATCTGAAAAGTGACATCTACATGCTTTTTTCTTTATAATCGTTTCATAATATAGATATATCAATGCAAGCTTGAAATGAATGGAAGAACAGGTCTTCTGCAGCCGCCCCTATATATAATATAGTCGGGATGAGGTTTACGATGATGACAAATGCAAGTTTCAATTGAATCACATCATATTTTCGCATTCATTGCATCTTGATAGATTTGTTGCTAGCATCTGGCTCTCACAGTGCAATTTCTCTGCTACTCAGGGTCTTCAACGTCACTTTAGTGCCATACATGTGCTGAAATCAGTGGAATCCTTTTTCCGTGCTACCGGTGCATCTTGTCAATCTAATTCGTCATCATTTGTTGTTGATGTAAGATTTGTCACCATTGATAAATTGAACGGTCTGGTTCGTGATGAATTTTATATTGTTGTATACTAATGTAGAACACTGTCATTTTTCTAGGTCACTGTGTCGAACGATGCAATCCTGAAAAGTGGGGCAGGGGATTCTGATGAAACTGTTAGTTGCCAATTTATGCGGGAGACATCCAATGGCTCCAGTAGTTTGCACCCTCCAATGGATGAACTATGTTTCCGCGTCTCGGTAAAATTAGCTCTTGCCTTTTTCTTTTCTTGGCTTTATTACAATGTCTATTGGTGTTTAGTTGTGATTTGATTTTGCTCATTAAAAATAAAAAACAGTAATTGGTTTTGATTGATATATGTTTAATTTTCCATCTTGTAGGTCTTTCAGCAAATCCCGGGCACACTTTTAGTGAGAGGATCATTAAAAAATAGATCAAGTCCACTTTCAGGTTCTTACCCACCCATTTCCTAATCATTGGATAAAGATGTATTTTCTTTGACCATTGTGGAAGATACTCTAGGGAAATATCAATTTATAGATGTAAAACAAATGCAGGAACGAACGTATAAATGCATTCAAACCATTTAATTAGTGGCTGCTCTCTTTGCAGTATCTTTTATTTAGCACCCAATTTAAATCACCAGTGATTTCTCTCTTTTGCAGGAGCATTCTCAATGACATTCCAACGGCTAGAGGAAGTACTGAAGAAGGAATTTTGTAGAGAGAAGATCCACGGATCATTCCAACTTTAATTGAGTAGTATAACACTATCGTCATTGGACATGCTGAAGTCAGACTGAACATGGGATGTCTTCAACACCTAGATGAGTCCGCCCCCATGAACATGTTGAAGATGGGTGGCCTTTATGATGGGTAGGTCAAATTGTACTTTGTATATAGCTTGCCATTGCCTCTGCATAATTTATGCCGGAATAATACAAGTCAGGTGTTGATTCTTCTGATCTAATGAGATGCTTTTTTATTTTTTTTCGTTTCTTTATTATTTAGAGGAATGCTAGCAGGCAAACTGGGTAATTGTTCCCACGGTCAATACTTTTCTCATTTCCATTTTTTTTTTCATTAAAAACAGAATAAAATGACAAAATAGAGACATTTATTCAGTAGGGCATCGAAAACACGAGCTTGACATTATTGATTAATTTAGAGGATTTGGTGAAAACGAGCTTTGACAGCAACTCTCGGAGGTCACACTCATGGTGAACAATGTTTTCGTGTAAAGATAGAGATGGAGGCTTGTGGCAATCCAAATTTCTGTATGTGGGTCTCGTTCACAAAATGTGAGCTGTTTGATCGTTGTAGAAGTAATATTTCTCCCTTTTCTTTTTTCCAATTTTGAAGCACAGGATTTTCTCCTTGGGGAGAGATGAGTCTGCCAGTGATTCTTTCTTTTTCTGTTGCTTATTATGATATTTGACCATGATTTAAAGTTATTCCTTATTTTTCTTTATAAGCAGTTATATTTTTATTTTCTTTCATGTTTTCTTTGATTGAAGAAATGGTATGGAGAGGAGAGGGCTGCTACAGCTGTTGTTTACAGAATAGAGAAGCTAGCTGCTTGCCATGGGAAACCCTTGTAAAGAAAGAGGGGGTACCAACAGGTTTTAAATTTGTTTTTTGTTTCTTGATGAATTTTTAAAATGTAGGTGACAAAGTGGATCTTTAGCTGTTCATGCAGATCGATAGAGCAGCTTTCATACGTTAAATTTAGCCGAAGGCCCCACCGAAATAGCAGACATGGCACAGCATTGTAGAGGAATAAATGACAGAGCATACTGGTCAATGATTTCTATTCCAAATTTAGACTGTATTTTGTATCTTCATTGATAGTGCAGCAATTAGGGGAGTCAATGGGTATCTCATCAACTGATACCCCGAAGGAATCGGCCGGACCCAATTATCCCGGTTTTGAGACTAGTTATTTCAGAACTGGCCCCAATAACTATTCAAGAAGTCTTCGAATCTAAACACTGTCCGAAAAGAGGACACTTCTCCGGATGAAATGCTACCCCACCTTTGTAGGAATGCCTTAATACTAATGGTGGTGTCTTGTAAGGAGCCTTCTATTCCTCTAAGTCTTATTATTCCTTTTCCACTATAGTCCTCAAATGATAGCAAATGGTAACATCCTCTATAAGTTCTTCACCCTGTCTGAAAGGTTGATCTTAGGCCATCCGCACAACAAAACTCTGATCAATTCCGGCATCGCCTAAGAAATACCCTACTGCACAAAAAAGTATGACCTTATATGTGAAGCAAAACTACAATATAAAAGGAGGTGATTTTTATTCTTCCCATTGGATTTACACAGTACAAAAATTAACCAAAATCCATTTACGAAGTACCAATACAAGTTGTATCCCAACATAAACCGTACAGACTTGTTTTGTTACGTGATTAAAAAATAAGAACCGGATTGACTCTTTTCATGGCCAACTGACCGTTTGGATGCTTGGCCCATCCTTAAATGGACCTATTGGTGAGTTGTAGTCGTTGGATTGAGCCTTTTCATGGGTTGATTTTTAGCTGTTGGATTTGAGCATTATTTGGGATACTCAAACCCCGAGGAAGACATCTTCCCAAGGTCCCGCCCGTTGTTGATTCATGATACAACTTCCTTGGGATGACAGTGGCATTTTAAGAGTAAACCTTTGATGACAGTGGACTGTCATCGAGGCCGATGACAGCCTACAATATGAGCCACGTGGCATACTCTTAGAGTACTGACTGAATGGATGTTTTTCCCATCCTTAGCTGGACCTACAAACCAAAAATTAGCCTGCTTAGTAATTTCAAACCTTTGGATCTTTGTACCCCGAATAATGGTCAATAATGCTAAAATTCCCACGGTTAAAATCAACCCATGAAAATAACTCCAATCCAACGCCTAGAAATCATTAATCATGTTAATTTTTGGTTTGTTAGTCCAGCTAGGGATTGGCCAAATATCCATACGGTCAGCATCCTATAAGAGTATGCCACGTGGCTCATATTGTGGGCTGACAGTCCACTGTCATCAAAGTTTTAATGACCACCTTTTTTTGTTGTTCTTTATCTTTTTTTTTTTTTGACCAAAAAAGAAAAGATAAGCCACACTGAATTCAAAGTTGGGCTTGAAAATATAACGGAGAGCCCAATTTTAGTCTCCTGCGAGCTACCAAGTTAAATGGTCTCGCGGGTTCCATCACCGTGTATCAAGGAATCCACGGTTATTTATAGCGCTGTATGATGGATTGATGGTTAGCAAACAATTTTAGTTTGTTACGTAAATGCAGTTACAATATTGTGGATCACAAACTAGCTTTTCGTTTCCTTCGTAGTTCGATCACTTCCTTGTGTTCCAACGACGCACGCGCACGACATGGCTATTTCTCGCTCCATCCTAGCCGTCCGATATCTCACCTCACACCGTGCATTGTCCATGTGAAGAACCTAACTTCCATTAGTGGTCAGAAAGAAAGAAATCTTAGAAACGAAGCTTCGTCTTCTCGTTAACCGATACCCCTCTCTCTCTCTCTCTCTCTCTGCCTTTTCTTTTCATGTTCCTTTAACTTTCAACTTGAATCTTTAAGAAAAGCTCTTCCATTCAGTGACTATACAACAAGTTGATCACTTCTCCGAATTAGGGTTTCTGAATTTGATTTTTTTGTTTGTTACTTGATGAAGTTTATTTGATCTGATGGAACAAATCAGACGGTTCAAGTTCGTTACATCAACGTTTCTTCTCTGTATATTCCTGCTAATCAAGTTCGTGGATGCCGAAACTCCAAATCTCTTCTTCGACTGGACTGTTTCTTACTCTCAACTGTCTCCTCTTGGTGCACCAAAACAGGTAGTTAATTAGAAAATTCTTCATCACCAATTTTACTTTTTTTTTTTTTTTTGAAAATGTTGGAACTTCCACGATAATCTTCTCATATAACTGTATACCATGATCTTAGGTGATTGTGATCAACGATCAGTTTCCTGGTCCATTATTAAATGCGACGACGAACGATATCGTTAACGTTAACGTCCATAACAACTTGACGGAGCCATTCCTTCTCACGTGGTAGTTATAGTAAATATATATCAAAATCACAAAATATTAGCTAGGGTTTATGGAAATGATTTGTATTTTGGTTTTTTTTATTTGATTTTAGGAATGGAGTGCAACAAAGGAGGAATTCTTGGCAGGATGGAGTGGAAGGGACGAACTGTCCGATACCGCCTAGAAAAAACTGGACTTACAGTTTCCAAATGAAGGATCAGGTAGGAAGCTTCTTCTATTTCCCTTCGTTGCTGTTACTAAAGGCGGCAGGTGGATATGGTGCCATTCGTGTTAATAATCGGGTGGTAATTCCAATTCCCTTCCCCGCTCCCCGCGAAGAATTCGATATCTTGATCGGAGATTGGTACATTTCGGATTATCAGGTAAGTTTGTGCAATATTACATTTTTTCTTTCTTCTTCTACTGAATTTTTATTGGGTCGGGTTCCAATGACCACCATTTTTACACCCATTTTGGTGTACCCACATAGAAGATGAATCAATGGCTGATTTTTAGTGAGGATGATCTCTGTGGTGGGGAGATCATCCTCACAAAAATTCAAATCATTCTGATATTGATAGACTGGTTTAGAAGTTGAAGAATTATGGACCGTCGATTTTTACTAATTGGAAAAAATTTGATCAGGATATGAGGACTTCCCTGGAACGTGGGATCCCCTTGCCATCTCAACCTGATGGAATCCTTATCAACGGTCTTGGGCCTTATCAGGTCAATTTCAACTTTCAGCCAGGTAATTTCTTTTGTGGAATTATTGAAGCATCGTTTACTTTATCACTGAAAACTTTATTGTATTTATGCCGAGAATATATTTTTTTTTTGTAGAGTTCGTTTAGAGCTACTACACCCATTTCTTAGAATCCAATTCTTACACCTAATGATGGGACCTACATGAAGATCATTGTTGAAAAATCCAATCATACATTGAGTTTTCCTTGTCACTATGATCATCATCACCAAAAATCAGTCCATTTTGGGGCTCAGGGGACCCCCTTTTTGTGACTCCTCTCGAGTCATGTGCTCGGCCGTGGATTTCAAGAATCCAAAGGTGGTTGACAGCACTGAGCTGGGCTTTCACTTTTTGCCAGGGCTCAATCACTGTTGGATTCTCGAAATCTACGGCTGAGCACACGACTCTGATAGGGGTCACAAAAATAGATCCTTGGAGCCTGAGCCATAAAAAAAATTTGATTTAAAGTAATGATTTAATTGGATGGTCTAGAATCTAGATCAAGGTTTAAAAGAGGCCATTTTAACGGTATAACCTACTGGTGGCGTTACCGTTAAAATGGACAGGCAAAATGAAAAAAAAATAGAATTTAATGGAAAAAATTGGCGCTAAAATTCAAATTTGAAATTTGAATTAAAAAAAAAAATGGAATCTAATGAAAAACGGCGGATTTTAACAGAATTTAATGGAAATAATGGCCGGTTTTTTCCACAACTTTTCCAGATTTTAACAGCTGTTAAAACGGAAAAAAAACAGCCGTTATTTTCTAAGCGTCAAAATGGTTTTTAACGTAACGGGCTTGGGGTGTTACTGTTTAAACGTCGTTTTTTTTAAAACCATGGTCTAGATCTCTAAAATTCAAGTCAAATTTTCATGAACATTTCTTTCTATAATATTTAAAAAGCTACATATTGTTTTCATTAACAGGAGCTACATATCGGCTGCGAATTTCAAATGTGGGCCTGAAAACATCTTTGAATTTTAGAATTCAGGACCATCTGATGTTATTGGTTGAGACTGAAGGATCCTACACCCTGCAACAATACTATCAGACTCTGGACATCCACGTCGGCCAATCCTACTCAGTCCTAGTCACTGCAGATCAGTCAGCTGGCACGTCATATTACATGGTTGTGTCCTCCAGATTTATTGTTCCTGAAATCACCAGCATTGCAAATATTCGATATCCTGGCTCTCTAGCAAATCCAATTGGTCCACTACCAGCAGGCCCCGAGCCATTTGATTTCAGATATTCTATAGAGCAAGCCCGTTCAATAAGGTTTGTGTGTCCCACCCTCAACACTAGTATTAAACAACAATTTACCCCAAAAGATCAACGTGTTAGAGAAAGGAGAAACAACTATGTATACCAACTGGTCGTCGGGCTAACACAACACGTGAGTGGGAACACACCCTCCGCTAACACGCTATTCTATTCCCGTTAGAGACTTAAACCCACGACCTCCCAGGCCTTAAAACTCTGATACCATATTAAACAACTATTTACCCCCAAAGATTAAAATGTTGGGGTACATGTTGGTAACTTGGTATACTGAAGTCATATTTTGTGTCTCAACAGATGGGACTTGGCAGTGGGAGCGGCTCGACCGAACCCGCAAGGCTCCTTCCATTATGGCCTGATTAACATCTCTCGCACCATCATCCTCCAGAATGACATGACAGTCATCGACAACCATCAGCGATACACGGTTAATGGTATCTCCCATGTGAACCCTGACACACCGTTGAAGCTAGCGGACTACTTCAAGCTCAACGATGTCGCACTCGATATTATTCCCGATGCACCGGATGGCCGTTACCCAGTGTTGGGCACTTCGGTTATTGAAGCTAGATACCGAGATTTCATCCATGTGGTGTTCCAGAACACCCAACCGACACTGCAAACTTGGCATACTGATGGATACAACTTCTTTGTTGTTGGGTGAGGCTTCTCCTTAAAAACCAAAATGAAAAGAATATAAAATGGCGGGCCGGCCCAGGCCTAAAAAGGGTGGACCCGGGCCCCGCCCACGGACCACATTGGACCGGGCCGGGCCGGGCGGTGGGCCAAATTGCAAGGTTGATCATTGATGACCATGCCATGCGCATACACCACTTATTCACAGCTATACTGTTTATAGGTGGTATTAACGGATTCTAACCAAATGTAATTCGAATCAATCTAAGGGATTCTAACCAAATTTGCAATTGGATTTGGTAGGATGGATGCCGGGAAGTGGAACGAGAGCAAGCGATCAACGTATAACATGCTCGACGCTGTTTCTCGCTCAACCGTCCAGGTTCGTATGTCGACATTTCTATTCCTATAATTTGAAATTATGCAAAATTCGCAAGACATAAAGTTCATTTCTTATGGTAATTGAGCAGGTGTATCCAAATGCCTGGACGGCCATATTGATGGAATTAGACAACCAAGGGATGTGGAATGTGAGGTCACAGGACTCAGAGCGTCGGTATCTTGGGCAAGAGCTGTACATGAGAGTAAAGGGCGTCGGACAGGACGACCCGTCGACCATTCCCAGCAGGGACGAAGCCCCTATACCCACCAATGCCATTAGATGCGGAAGGGCTGGTTCTGCCTAGCAACCTCTTCTTCTTTCTCTCTTTGTACTCTATGTTCATCCTTGTTTCTTTTCAAAGTGAGAAGAATGTAGGGGTTCACTCTTGTAATTGGAGTCATCAACCTATGAGTTCCTATCATTTTCTGATCATAAATTGCAGCTATGATCTATAAGAATCATATCACATGTCATCCTTCCTAGGAAACCCTAGCATTTTACAAACATGTGAACTACAACTTTCCAACACATCATACCTACCACTTGCAAATGTACCCATAGAGTGTTAATTTGTCATAGTCAGGCATATGGGGCCTAAGCTTTTGTCCACCACAAGATATATGGCCCATGTCACTTGAATTTTGGATAAGTTCTACTTTAATAAGGTGGGGGACAAATTAGAATTTTTTTCCCAATTCAACCAAAACAGAGTGATTGGGCCTGTTTTTGTCTTGTTAGATTAATCACATCCCAGCTCTTGCCATTTATTCCATTTCAATGTTTTCAGCCCCCTCTGTCTTATCTCCTGGTTTGGACTACATAGCTCATCTAACATTCTACACCGCAAAAATTGCGAATTTGCAGCCTATTTAAACCATAGATGCCCCCATCCATTAGATTTAAAATCCATCTTTGTTTATTCAGAACTTTCAAATAATCTCTTAGGTTCTGTATGGTTGCCCGAAATAAGTTTTCTAGAAATGATTTTTGCATATAACGCTCTGTTTGGTTGCCCTGAACAAGTTTTTTAGAAATGATTTATGCATATAAATGTCATAAAACTTTTTCTGTATCAACACTTTCTGACATAAAAATCCTTTTTCTGCAAAACTTTTTGTTGATCACCACCTTACAGAGACTAAATGTCATAAAGTTTTTCTGTATTAACTCATTCTGTAAAACGTTTTGTTGATCACACCATACAGGACCTTAGTCTAAAAGAAAATTGGAGATTGATTGAAGTAAGAACAGCCACAAAGAGATGGTAAACCCCACAAAAAATATAGCAAACCCACATGATTTTTATTCAAACAAAGAGGATGAATTACAGTACATTTCTTTCCTTCCACATATGCAATACATAACAGTAACAAGCCACTATACATTCTTAACAAATCACAATTCATGGAATAACAATAACCCATCTAAATTTTCTTAATTACAAGAACAATGGATAAGGGGATAATCAGGAGAAGGATGAAAATTTTTAGAAGAAGCACACTAACAGCAAGAATCATACCGACCCCTGAATTGAAAATTTTCAGGCTTTCCCTTCTATTCTCGCTTGTGTGAGCGCGACGCACGCATCAACGAAATCCTCATCGATAAAATCAGTCGAGAAGATCTGCAACCGATCAGCGCAACCCCGAGAGAAGCACTGTACTATAAAAAGCCTTGCATGACCATGGATCCTCCTTGTCACCGGTTTCACACACAAGATTGGGTTATCAGCCTGTGGTGTGACTGTGTTCTCCACCCTGTAGAAGAATTTCCTAGTCGACACCGGGGACTGCTCGGTCAAATGCTTCAGGTTGCTCTCAAACTTGGTTGAAGGCAAGTCGGTATCGACCCAATTGTCCTTCAAGTACCCAGCACTCCATAAGGGACTGCCAGCCTTGGGTGCAGGTGACTTCCTCGGCTTCCATACGCATATAATTCGCTTCGGCAGCAATTCGGCGATCGTCTTCTCAAAAACATTGTTGTCCTGATGGATCAAGTACTCACCGAGTTGATCCTCCAAGTACTTTTCGAACTCGGGCGGATCTTCATGACCAAACTCAGTCCGTATCTCTAGAATTATAATCTCTGACTGGGTCTCAGACAGGAACTTCTTAATGTCGTTGATGACAACGTCGATGCCATAAGTCACGAGGATCCCATGGCAGACCCGGCGATTCTCCTGGACTCGGATATCCAAGACTCGGGTGCCCCTTACAAGTTGATTGTAGATGGACAAAGATTGACATTGCGCGAAAGGGCGACTGATGCATCTGATACCAATTTTGTTGGTCGCTGAGTCATGGGTACCCGGCCAAACGATCTTATTTATGTGAATTTTCTGTGGGTCAAGGCCTGACATCCAATTTTTCCGATCTGGAGGATGGTAGTCGGAGCCGGGGAATTCTTCGCCACAGTTTTGTCCAAGATCACAGAGAGTCTTCTTCTCAGTCGAGATCGCCTTTCGACGTGCCACTTGTTTGGATAATTGGGTACCCATTAGAAGAACTCCTGTTAATTCTTCTTCTTCCTCTTTTTCTTCTTCTTCTTTCCTCTTTGTTTCTCTTTCAGTTGTTGTTGGTGTGAACTGTGAAGAAGAAAGATTGGGTTTTGTGGGATTTATTATATGGCATTGTAACGTAAAAGAGCTTTATGGTGTTGAAAAGTTTTACATTTCCATTGACGGACTTTTTTTTTCTTTATCTTTTGGTGTTGTTGGATGTTTGATTGGAATTCATGGTTTCTGTTCTTTTTCTTTGGGTTGGTGGGCCGGTGGGCCGGCTAGCTTCTATTTTATTATTGGTGTGTGGTTTTAATCGATTTGTTTTGTTTGGTTGGATTGGGCCACGTGTTTGGCTGTCCGAAGCTATATCTCCGAGTTAGTTGGCTTTGATTTTGATTTTGATTTTGGTTTTTGTTTTTTTTTCTGAAAATCTATTTAGAGAAGATATACAAGTTCTAGCTTGCACTTGGACGGCTAAACAGCTGGTTGGGATGAATTTTGGGTTGTGGCTTATCCAAGAGACGGCTCGCCAAATCAACGGTTGCGATCGATGCACAATTGAGGGAACATGTGTACGGTACAGATTGTGCTTGTCTGCTTAAAAGCTAGCTCTTAGAAAAATGGATTAAATAAAAAAAATAAAAAAAAAAGACTTTTTTATACCAGAGAAGTGGTATTGACGATAAGAGAGAGAGAAGTACGTCTATTTCTCCTCGCTCAAATAAATAAAAAAATATAAAAATCATTATCATTGTGACAATAATGAAAATAAATATTTCGTGGTTGGCCCCACCTTAGGTCAAAAACATTGTGCTAGGTGCAACCAAGTGTCGTTCATTATTAAAGCAATCTTTATTGGTTGTATTATATTAATCACTAATGCGTTTCTCAGGTTTCGTGACAGGAGTTACCCTTCCCATAAAAGCTTGAATCACAACAGTTTAACCCGTTGGATCATACCCGACTCATATCGGGTCTGACTATGCATGTTGGCTCCACCAGTAGTTCGGGTGATCACGTCAATTTGACCATTTCGGATCCAGATGGTCCAAATCCAACAAAACCCGGATTCACCCTTGCTACTGACTCTGGAACTTGGTCGCTGTTGAAGTAAAAACCCGTCTTGACCAATCCTGGCACACAATCTAGATCCAGTGGATCAAGGCCGAACCCAACCTAACCAATATGAGTGAAGCTAACAGATAAGTGGGCAACGGACTTTCTGCTGGCAAACTGTCTTCGTTTCTTGCTTGTTTTCTAAAGCCCATCATATAAAGGTGCTCTGTCTATTTTTCTAACTTGACTGGAGTCAGAACCGGGTTGGCAGATAGATGAACCCCAAAGATATAAGATGAGATGATCGTAACTGTTCCGTTTATTTCAAAATGCTTAGGAACGCATGAAGAAATCACAGGTCAAGCTGTGCGGTGTCAAGTTGTGATTGGGAAGGATACCAGAGTTTCGAACACATTTAATGGCTAAAATTGGTGAGCTGGCGGGTCACATGACTCACATAAACAGTATGAGGATTAGGGTCAATTGGGGATCATGAGAGTGTCTATCATCTAACCCTATTCCTCATAGAGCTTACCACCTCCAACAAGCTTCATGGCGCCTACAGCCCTTATTGTACAAATACATGGGGCCTGAACTACATTCCATAAACATGGCATACCAATGCTTTAATCCGGAACTTTAATTCGCTGACCAACTAGTAAAAGACAGCTGTCAATCCAATCCAATATCGGTGTCTGGACCTACAAATCATGATCTGATAAGCTTTAGCTCTACATCAAACAATGAAGTTCCAGGTTTAGCTCTATGGAAAAAATTTGCCTCATGCGATGCATGACAGAAAATGTATCATGCAAAACAGGGCCGCTCAGCCATACATGAGGAAGTGGGGTCCAAGTTCTTTGACAGGAGAACATTCCATGTGGACCCGACATCCCCGTGTAGAGATTGGCAGCCCTTGTTTTGGTCACGCATTGCATGAGGCAAAGTTTTTCTCTTGGATCAAACAGTGAATATCCTTCTTACAGTATATGTCAGTTTATGCCCCATCAAGCGGTAGTCCACCAAATGAACAGTTTGCGGGCCAAGTGTACCGTCTGGAGAGTATAGGCCCCATGATCCTTGGTGCTAGATAGCATCATCAATCCAAAAGTGTGATGATGCACAAAAAGAAGATGCAGCTTCCACTGAGGCATATTACATCAATATTACAAAATCCTTATATCCAACTGCAACAGCTGAGTAGAGATATTGAAGGGCAGGCAGTATGGCTTCAGATCATCCTTTAGTTACTACCAAAATTTGCAGGACCATCCACTCGATAGGCTTTGACTTAAGATCTGATAATTTATTAGCAAGCAATCATCTTCGTTTCTGCGTAGATTTTGAAGCCACCGGTAGATGAAACGATTTGTTTCTGGATTAGAGCAGGACCCTGAAAGAAGCACAACATATTTTCATTAATTCTCTCTTACTCTACCTTCCCTTGTGCACTCTTACCACAAGGAAAAGGGCAACACGTCCTAGGCAACTGGAGTGACTAGAAATTTTTAAGACAAGCACCATATATTAAGCTAAAACTACCCAAGTGTGTAAGTACAGGAATTTCTCAGAAAGGAAGTCTAATTAATAAAATCTTAAACATCTGCTCTTTAGCCATTCTTATAAAAGAGATCATAAGCTAGTAACTTAACAATCTAATGATACTATTTGTGCAAGTTTAATACCAAATCTAAGAAAACTACCGTGTTACCAATTCAAAGCAAGTGAACCTAGTTTTTCGCCTACACAAGGAATCCGAAGCAGAGCAGATGATGGCTCCAATGCACTTTAACAGAGGGCCACTAAACAAAGAAACTGAGAGGGATGTGGAAGAATAAGTACCAACTACCGACTAATAAGGGTTCATCACTTTCAACTCCCTGCCAGTAGAGTATGGAACTCTGGCATTACTCTCATGTGTGCATCTTTTGTTGGGTCGTGCCTAATTGGTGTAAAGGGCCTAAGAATTGTTTTCTATAAAATATGTATCGTGGAAATAGTCCCTAGGTCCAGACAATTGGATGTTCTTCAAGATTTGTGAGGTGCAAATCCTGAGGACCATCAGCCTTCTGAACCTAGGGTTGATGACAGGGACGACGGCCAAAAAATAAATATAATACGGTAAGATAAGAGGTATAAAACATATAACAGAAGATCGTCACCCATAATGTACCTGCTAGGGAAGAATGATAAGGTTAAGTAGGGATGAGTTCATATTGCCATCTAGTTAAGACAGCATTCCAGAGGACCACCCACTGACAGACTTTGAAAGTTAAACCCCGACAATCCAACAAAGATCAACTTCATTTCTGCCCAGATTTTGAAGTGGCCCACTTAAAGTAATCACAACGTGCTTCTGGATTTGACGTAGGTCCCTGGAAGAAAAGACAAATTCTGATTAAAGCACATGCTCTCCATCTTCCCTTGAGAAATAAGCAATGGCAGATAGGCACAATACTTTTTTTATTTTTGATAGGTTAGATAGGCACAATACTTCAAACTGACCAAAAAGGTTTTTGAGAACAGACATAGTATAAAGGTCAACTCCACATGTTCCTAAAAGTACAGGGTTTCAGGATCAATGCCCAAATTATTAAAACTTACATGCTGCTTTCCTCTGTTCTTGACACAGACCAAAGTCCAATTACTTATTAACCCAGTTGAATTATTTCTGGAAGTCATAAACCATTTCCAAGACAAATCTATCTAATTTACCATATACTACTGTGTAAGCTTCTCCAAGCAAGCGAGCTGTGGTGGTTCAGCTGTATAAAGACCCTTCGCACTAAAACGTCCAGCAGAGCATGGAAATTCATGTTCGTAGGTTTCAAAATAAGAATATGGAGCCAACATACATTCAGTTCTGACATGCTCTAATAGAGGGTCACTAAATAAATGGAAAAAGTGAGGAGGGTGTTGAAGAAACTAAACAGAAATTATGAAGGTAATGTGGTTTGAGTTCATTTGCAACCATCACCAGCATAATCTAAATTGCAGTGATAATAACACCAATTGCAAAAATGCAGTAATCTATTACTATCTTAAAGCTAAAACTTGGGCATCACACCACATGATGTTCACCTACACCTATTAGTCCATATTTTAGGGTGGGCAACCTATTAGTTCATTAAATGCTCCTCCACCGTACTCACCCCTCAAAAAGTTTACCAGTCATTGAAAAACAGCCATATTTAACTACTACTTAGTTACTTCCCGTGCCATTAATTGTATTTTCAATGCAGCCCATTCGTAATCACTAAAGTTCTTATCATATGCCATTTTATCCATATTGTCAAAACAACCCCTTTTAACCACTTCTTCTCATGCCTTTTCTCCCATATTTTCAAGATAGTCCCTTAAAACTACCTAAATCAAGTTTAACAAAAAAATCATGCTTCAATTAACTATTAAATACAATATAGCCTATACATCTTGGTAATTTGCATGTTAATCATGTGCAAACGCACGTACCGCCCTCTAGTACGCAATAAAACTCAATTTGGACTCCACCTTTTCGTATGTTACATATACAAATTTGGATACCAATATTACGCTATGCTACTTTTGAGTATTATTGAAAATCAAAGGTCTCTACTAGAATGCTACACAATTGGAAATAAATGAACACAAAATTATACTAAATCAAGTAACTAATGAATGCATTCATCTGCTTTATGTTATTGTCTAGTTTGTTCTGCTGTTCCCTTTTACTTTGTATGCTACCAGCAAGCTTCCCTCAACCTTCCATTTTCTCTATCTTCATTTTTGTTGTCACGAAATTCAACTTTAAAAAAATCTTAAGCCCTCAAGCCTGAACTACCATTGGCTTCTCATCATCCTTGAGCACAATTTCAACTTTCACTTTTGAAATTATAGGACACAACAATGGCTCACATAAAGATCCATATAGAGTCTCTGTTGAGTTAGCAGCCTTAAATAGACCAAAATGATGATGAGTAATAAGTAGCTACTGAAAATAATACAACACGCTGAATTAAATGTAACCATAATCGTAAAGTACCTCAGCACGAGCGCAAACATAAAATCTGCGACCTAAGTTTGGACCTTCTTTCTTCACCACCCGAGCAACACAAGGTTCTCCATGGCCCTTGCAGAGAGGTACACTGTTATGCTTATGCATGAGCTGTTGAATCCTTTGCCACTCGAACAATGCAACATTATTTTTCTCCTTCTTAGAAGAACAGCAAGCATTTACATCACCTTGATCCTGAGTGGATGGAACCATGTCGAACTCATTCGTCTGGAAATTATTGTTCACGTCATCACCCATAAGTGTTTCATTGGGGAAATTAAGTTCTTTGGTTAATCGAGAAGAATCAGTGTCTCCTTTTGTGATATTTTCTTGACTAGGGAAAATATCAGTGGTAGTGCGGTCAACATCAACACTCAGATTAGGCTTTTTCTGGAAATATGATCCCAATGTGCGCTGAGAAGAATTACTATGTCTCACTTTTTTGTTGGTTTTCAGGCAACGGGTAGGTACTGATTTTGTTGCCTCACTTCTCGACATAACCATAGCATTCTCCTCTGCAGTCTCATTAGCAACAGCCCCCAACTGTTCATTTATACTTGGATTGACAACTTGACATTCTTGGTTTGAAGCAGGATGGATTTGAACTGAAGGTGAGTCAGGTACACTACAATCCTGGAATGATCTTTTAACCCTGTCGTTACATATTTCGGTAGCGATATTTTCATCTGCAAGTTGTGAAACTCCATGGTTCTTGACTTGGGCAGCTACTTGTCTTTTAGAAAGCAATGTCACTACATAAGAATAACTGCTCAGTAAACTTGCAATGTTTGCAAAAGATATAAACAATAAAATTTGTTTTCTTTCTTTTCTTTTAGCTTAATTATACATAAAAGAAAATACAAGGAAAAATACCCGGTTGAGTAAGGCATCATTTTATAGCTCTATGCATTAACTAGATAGTTGCACAACAACCATGCAACATATAGGAGCCTCTCCAATGTGCTAACATTCCCTGATCCATTCATCCGATTATAATTTCAGAAGTATGGAGACAGGACAATAGTTAGTTTTCCTCATCAACTTAGTTAAGCATTGAAGCCCTAAAATTAAAAATTGACACAAGTTATAAAGGACAAAATAAACTTTGATTGATGATCCCATGACCCCATTCTTCATCAAAATTACCTAACTAAAGACTTTGTACTCTGTTTTCTTTTTTTGGTAATCTAAGATTTCGTACTCTTAGGTTGTTCAAAATGGTTCATTTTTATTAAAAATGTTATAGTTTCAAGTTTCATAAAAAAAATTCCACGTTTTTCTCCCTAGAAGGGCAAATCAGCTGGTATAACTTGCCCTTGCCAGCTATCCAGCATACTCAATAAGCAATTTACATAAACAGTACACGCTATATAACTTGAATACAGAAAACATATTTGCCTAACAAAAGAGAGAATAACTTCCTTAAACTGAATGAAATAACAACAAAATTTCCCTCTTAATTAAATTAACAAAGATATATCCTCTTTGTGGAGAGCTACATGATGTCTATACCAGTATTCCATAACAAAATGGGCCAACTCGAACTCAACTGAATCAATTCGACTCAATTCAAATGGGTTTCGGATCAACAATACCTAAACACTTTCCGTGGAGAGCTACGTGATGTCAATACTAGTATTCTTGAACTCATTGGGTCAATTCAAAACTCAACTGAATCAATTCGACTCAATTCCATCGAGTTCTGGATCAACAAGACCTAAACACTTATTGAAGCAGGATGGCAAAGCCGATCCTACATGAGTGTAGGGAAAACTGGAATCCACTACTCAAGTCTCGACGCATCCACGTCGGTCTGATAAAACCCAAACAAATGCTTCACCAAAGACGAAATTCTCTACTGAAATTTCATTAATCAATCTCCATCTCAAAAACAAAATTTCATTAATCAATATATATATATAGACTTTTCTAATTCTAAATTTCCTAAATCACTTACTAACTTAGGTAGCAAGTAAATAAATTCTTACAAAAACAAATAACTAAAATAAGTTCTAATTAGAATGAAATAAAATCTAGCAAATCTTGTGGGATCCACTTGATTTTGCTCATCTTCTTTGATCTAGTGTAACTTGGGATCATCATAGCACAATGCTCCTGTGTAAAAACGCTCATGGTTGAAAAGAATTTGACCTCGAATTCGAATTCAAATATTGTACTTGGCCCTTCCATCGTACGAGGTCTTGAGAGTATCTTTTCTTCAGAATCTCCTTTCGCATCATCCAATCAGAAGTCGAAATTTGTAGCAATCTGACTTTGATAGTTAATCAAAGGTTCTTTGTCGACTCCAATAAAGTCATAGTAAGGAACACTGAAATTTCTGAAATCATTAGTGAAGCTTGGTTGTACTTGAATTCTGATAATACATCTTCGAAAAACTAATGGTGTACTTTCTATCTCTAAATCTTGTGCAAAAGATTGATTGATCGTATGGATTTCAACATGTACCTCTTCTGGAAGATCTTCACCTTGCATGGAAGCTTCAATAGACTCGGGCAATGGTTCAATGCAAGAAACCTGTCACAATTCAAGTGGACAATTGATTTGGAAATGGTTGTTCGTTGCGTTAACAGCCACAAACGTATGGATTAGCAGAGCTTGGAAAATACAACAACTACAACAGGTAGAGGCAATTGCACATCGATATGGGGCAGGTTCTGATGATGATGAATAAGTGGGGAACCTCAAATTCAGGATTCAATGTCAATGGTTTGAAGGAAAACCAAATTTGCAACTTGTTTAGTTGATCACACATCCAATAGCATGGTTTGAAGGATTGGTCAATCCCGCTCTGAATTGGGCGAATCAGATTGGGAACAACGCCCACTGATTTGGACGGTCTTGGGGTTGTGTCACCTGAGACAAGCCTTTTACAGTAGGGACCACACATTGTCTCGAGCAAGACAGCCCGAGACAGAGTTGGATTGGATCGATCCATATTGAGATCGATGACCACCAATCTGACCTTTGATCCTGAGACTTTCATCCATGGCGGGACGGGTCCACGCCCAGTGAGGATGAAACTCACTCCTGCCTAGAAAGGCAATTCAACAATGATAAGTTTCAAAGGAAGGGGAAAATGCGCTAGAAAAATCCATAAACGATGGGTGACTCTAGGAGATGTGCATTGATGTGACGAAGGAAAACACGGACGGGATGTTTTGAAGGTAGATGGCAAGGGCAGTAGCAGTAGTGATTGGGGTGCAATAACAATGATTAGTGGTGATGGTGCTGATTTAATACAGAGATGGCAAACCATATGGATGGACAATGCAGATGGTTGATACTTGATAGCAGCAACGACGTGAACAAAGCATAGATTCAAGAACTCGAACATTTATCAGGATTTTGCTCTATAACCAAAACTAGTATAGACAGTAAACCAATCCTACATGCGTGTAGAGGGATCTGAAACCCACTAGTTCTTGAATGGAATCCACCACTCAAGTCTCGATGAATCCACGTCAGTCTTATAAAACCCAAACAAAGAACTTTAGTGCTTTTTTAACCTCTTTATTTACTTGTGTGATTTATTTATTTGTATTTCTTCTAGTGATTAGTAATCTTAGTCAATCATAGCTACACTTTAGTTATTAATTATTAAGGTTTAGTATTATAAATAATCATTGATATTTATTCATTAATTTAATTATCTTATTCTTTCAATTTAAAAAAAATATCAAATATATCTTTTCGAGTCAAATTGTTTCCAGTTGAGGTTAGTTTCAAGTTAATTCGACTTAACAGACTTTCCAGTCAAGCTTTTCAGTTTTTGAACGCTAGTTTGTATGCATTAGGAGATGAACGATCTTTTCTCCACCTTCCCTTATTACAGAAATGTCCCAAAATTTGTAGCCGTTCATATAGCTCCAGAGATCATGTAAATATACAAAGGCATATACTTCCTTCGAGTGATTTGTAAAATCCAAAATTTGTTTTTATCAAAGATAGTTTTGTTCAACAAGTGCATCGTAAAATCCAAAGATGAAACACTATGCTTATAGAAGAATTAGCAAGGACATCAAACACAATATGTTGTAAGAAATCTAGTTTGTTTCATCAAAAGAAAGGGGAAATTTCTCTCACCAATAGTTTGCTGGAAACCACGGATCTCGGGAACATATCTAGCAGCTAAAGATGGGGTATTATGCTCCAAAAGATTAGGTATTTCCCCCAAACTAACATAAACAGGAGCATGATCTGAACCTTCCAGCTTGATGTTTCTCCCTCCTTTCCACCTGTGGATTGTACAAGAAGGAAATGCCACTTTCTTCCAATTCAAAAGCATATAACCTGATGGAGGAAAATGGGATGCTTTGTAGCATTATAAGTGTCTATACACTATACAGATCACGCACTTGTTTAACAATCTGGGCCAGCCAACCAATGGGACCCACTTAGGAGATCTCCAGGCCCAACAATCAAACGGATTAGATGGTCCTGACAAGGTAAACTGATGAACTATTTTTGAAGGTCAAAGACCAAAGATATGAGAACAGTCTGTTACTGAAGGTTAGGATCATCAGATAAGGTCAGTTTGGGGGAATAAAGATCTCTTAGGTGAATCTTATCGATTGGATTCTCTGAAATTACCTGCATGAGCCGTGGTCGGTGGTAGAGTGTAGAATTTAGTTATAATACTACAGTAGCATCTCATCGATCCGTTTAATTGATTAGTTCTAACTTTTACCGAGGAATATTCTCAGGCTTCCAACGCTTAAACTGAGTCAGTATGTCACATTCATTGACATGGCAATCTACAAAATTGTGTCCTTGCATATTGTAATTTTGATGCAAGCATGGTCCCGCAACAAGAATATGGTCAATTCTTGATCCAAAATTGAATTCTTCCGCACCAGTATGCACTGACCAGCATGTGTATGCTTCTTTTCTGTGGAATTACTCAGGCCAGAAATATGATTAGATGATAATGCAAAGGAAAGTATGGTAAACCAACATATCATTCTCGATAGATATTATTTTACGAAGTGCCCAAATTTTGAATAGGTTAACGAATACTATTAATTGACAAAATGAATTACAAGATGGAGGCTGTCCACAGACAGAAGCATGAGAGGAGCACATGATCAAGATATATACAATGTACTACCAAATCATATTTTTCTAATCTAATATATTGCAGATATCACTGTTAAACTAAAAGAAACTAAATTACTTAAACAAAAGGTAAAAAATCTAAAGCATATGAATTTCCACGGCGTGCTGCAGAAAATAAGAGAATTAAGAGTATTACATGTTAAAAAACGCAAATGGAAGCAATCATATATTCAACACAAGATTTCATGATTTGGCAAAAATCTCAAGTCCAGTGGGACTGTAACTTATACCGCTCTGGATGCTTTGCTCTAAAAACATCGAAAAAGGGGCCTCCTTGTTCCACGAGTAAAGATCTGAGCCATTTCCGGAACCTACAATACAGTTACCAATAAGGCCCAGTAAATTATCTAGAGGGAAAAGTTCTCCATCTTTTGGTATGTTAAAAATTAATCATTCTGCTTTATCACTACTCAAACGTATTTTCAACAACTCTACCGTAGAGAAATTGCATAGCTACTCACTGGTTCTCCTCAAAATCTGGGCCTGCATCACAACGATCTATAGCAGCAGGAGCAATATTGAGATCACCAACAACAAAGACCCTCTTTCCATGAATTAAGAAAGACTCCCATCTTTTCTATTGTAAAGGATAATGATATTAATCAAGCGGGTACTTCAAATGAACCAAGAATGAAATTTCATAAATAGGAAATCGCATGCTTATCAATATGGAATTATAAGATCAGACTCCCTCTCCAGAGCCACAAGAGAAACTATAAACCAGATACCTGTTTAAAAATCATTAGTAAAATGAACTGCAACTACAGCAAGAAGCAAGGTACCCAAGCTAGTTAATTGTGTAAGATGTTCATGATAAATACGGAATCACGGATGCATTTATGTTATATATGCATGATTAAGTCAACAATACAGAAGGTATTGATATGTATGTGTGTGTGTGTTTTCCTAAGATTTCCTTAGCTTAAATGTGTTTATTAACAGTTGATTTCACAGTGGTTAGTATATAGAAGTTATTTTTCACTCGATATGCTCTATAGAGTATAAACAAAAGTATCTTATCAGGTTGACAGTCCAAACCTGGATCTCCATCTCTTGCGTGCCCCAGCCTTTTGTTTAGTCATGAGAAACAGATTTTATCAATTATAGAATATGGCTTCCATTTATTTTAACATCTTATTTAATAAGTCAAATTCTTAGTTTTACAAGGAACTGAAACATTCTGCCAATCAAAAACAAGAGAAGGAACATTCCAACCTTAAGGTGGAAAGATATCCAAAACTTCCACCTGTTTCATAGTTTTAACTTACTTTGAAAGCCAATACTAAAATAGAATGGAGGTTGTCAAGTAATGGCAATCAACAAGGTTACGACTATGAGGTATCCTAATTCGGGCACTGTAAGTAGGTCCACTCTCATTATGATGCCATATGAATTCCACAGTTAACTACAATTCCGTTCTATGCAGGCCTCTAAAAACAAAGGACAAGGCATCATCCTCGTCATAGATAAATGTCAATAGTATATCCACTATACAAAATGACTTAAGATAGTTCTACTTGGGAAGATAATTTGTACAAGCAAAAGGTACAAGGAACCGATGGTAGTAATTAAACTAAGGCAACAAATATTTCTCCATACATTAGTACATTAGCTGAAGAGATAAATGAGATAAACCAGGTTACCTGTAATATCTTGAAAAATGTTAGCTTAAAATTAATCCTTTCTATATCATCACACGCAGCTCGAGGTCCATATATATTGAAAAGAACTGCCAAAATGTTAACTATTAGCTCGAGGTATGAACTTAAAAGCTACTAAATCACTATTTAAGTATGCCAAATGAGACTCTTTGCGTCATGTGCAATAAAAGAGAAAGGAAAACAGAGAAAGCAGAAGCCAACTATGCGAATTAACACACCATTCTTCATATTAGGATTGAAGTCTAAGTTTCCAGATGGGAAAAAAATACAAATTTCATTTTTTAGGGTTTGTACTGTAAAAGTGGATTAAATGGAGTACGCAATTTGTTAGTAAACAATTCCCCTGATAAGGTGTTAGTCAGTCAGTAACAAGTTAACTTACCAAAATGGCCATGATCTGTGATGACGCAACGTCCCTCACTATCAACGTTAAGAAGGTCTTCGTTTGTTATCCCCTCTAAGCCCTCCATTTTTGCAAGTACTTCAAGCGTGAAATCTTTTTTTATGGCATCCCCTCTTCGAGAATGTTCAAGAAGGCCTGTGAAGCCTTCTTCTGCTGCAACTGGTAAAGCCACTTCATTGCTAGAAAATGCTGACTTTACACGGCAAAATGTTGCAACGCCTAATATTCATAAAAGAAAAAAAGAAAAACAGAATCAACAAAAAACAATGTACAGTTCAGAAATACATTCGAAAGCGGGCTCTTGCCTGGAATTAGGGACCCAAATAATTTGGTTATTGTCGGTGAGGCAATTATATAAACACAACTTACCCGAGTAGCCGGTGCGTCCTTTACCGGAAGTACAAGTGCAGGAAAAGAAGGATTCGTACCCCTCCGCCATGATCAAATCCGCCGTGAGATCCTGTCTTGATAGCTTTGTCTCCTGCGTTGGATCAAATTTGCCCAAATGAGAGACAGAGAGAGAGAAAGAGAGAGGTAGTAGATGTGGTTGGTGGTGGGGGTACCTGAAAGCAGATGATATCAGCTTGGAGGGAATTGAGTAATTTGAGGAGAGAGCCGTGTTGAGAGATGCGTGGTCTCAGCCCGTTCACGTTGTACGTTACTATCTTCATCTCTCCTTACTCTCTCGTACCATTAATTTATCAAAATTTAAAGACAAAACCTTTCCCTTTCCTGCTCTCCTCTTACGAAGCTTGGCCTTGCCATCCTCTGTAACCACCCCACCCCCAAAAAGGACCTAAAAGGGATCGGATCCTTATATCCTGGAATTGTGCGCCATTACTGAAAATGATCCACTGTGATTTTGGATTTATACTCAGAACGGTTTGAACCTAACTACCTAAGGACGTCGAACCCTGTTGTGAACTTCTCCTTCTATTCAACACTGCTCGGATTGGAAACTGCTAGACTGGATAACTTGGACAGAAACAAATGAAAATTAGACATGAGGATCCCGTACATTACATTTGATTCAATGGGCACCCTACTGAAGCCCACTATTCAAATCTTGGAGCATGGTATCAAAATTAGTTGAATTTTCATTGCATTTTATCAATTTATGATCTAGTAAAGTGAAGTTTGGGAATTCCACCGTCTAACATTATAAGTTCTGAAGACTTAAAGTTGCAAATAAATACTGTTAAGTACAGGTCTTATGTCTTAAAACTTAATAGAAGGGTCCAACCGGAATTAAAAGTTGTTTATAGGATAGTTTGGTCTTAATTTAATAGAGATAACTTACATTGGAAGGTATTATAGGTATTTAGAAAAGAATCTTGGAATCTCTTTTGTCAGATTCCCATCGGCGAAATGTCTGAGCACAAAAAGTGAACCCGACCTTACTTATTGCTTTTGCCTTTATGTCAGACTCGAGTGCTGATAAAAAGTTTTAACAAACGTCACTACACGTCTGAAATCATGAATTCAGCAATTAAGTGCTGAGAAAAGTTTTAAAAAACGCCACCTAAAGGCCTGTTTGGTACGTGAGAAAAAGAGTTCCGATAGCAAGGCGAATATTATCTTAGCTAAATATTTGTTCATATCAATATTTAACAACGTTTTGTATGTTTATAAGCTAGCTTACTTCCGCTTACTTCATATTCTTTCAATTTGAGTGGGTCCCATGTATCAAAGTAAGTCAAAAATAAGTTAGGCAAGTGTGGGAACCACACGTATTATGTCAAAGGATAAAAAGAAAATTAAATTTTCCCACCAAAGCTTAATTGGTGTGAAAATATTTACACGGGGGGGGGGTAGCTAAATATTCGCTGGGAGCAAGTGGCTGCCAAACGCACCTAGATGAATATTAGCGGGCGCAAATATTTTATTTTCCCGCTACAGTGCATTACCAAACAGCCCATAATAGTTTTTCTTGAACAGACCAAAATGCCCATTTCTTCAACCTTTCAACAAAGAACATGTGGGTTTGGGCTAAAATCCCAAACCCAAATCAAACTACCGCGGTGTACGGCGGGCCATGAGACTTTGGTAGGTTGGTCGCCCATCACTTGTGAGTCAGTGATTAACCTATTGGAGTCTCGTTGCCGGTCAATCACCACTCTGACGAACACCGTTGACTGTGCCCCCACTTGTTCTTGATGTGGACGTGGAATGGTAGACCCCACAATACAATATTTTAACGGCCACATCCTCGTCCATGTAGCCTTGGAAATCTAAGTTAGGAACAAGAATCAACCCCACTCACAGTGAGACGCTTTTTCATAACAATGTAAAAGGTAAAGAACATGAACCGGTAAATTGAGATATGAATTTGATTATAAGGGAGTCCTCAAAAAAATATCTTCTAGAGAAGTTACCAATCGAAAGCTAAAAACTCTAGTCAGTTCTTTTCAATCACCCAACCAACTCCCAACAAGTTGTTCTGCTCAGTATGTCAAACTTCAAAGATAAAATAAGGGGGTATGTCAAAAATTCTCTTTAGACCTAAGTTTCCATCTCTTTTTTTCACATTCTTTACTTTTAGGAGATTTCTAGGTGAAAGACTCTCTCTCTCTCTCTCTCTCTCTCTCTCTTTATTAGTTTTCGGTCAAAAACAACTTTTAAGAGTTGAAATCAAGATCAAAAGCTCAAGTTGCTTATATTTTTGAATTGATACTAATGTGAAAATTATTTTCCTTTTATAATTATGTGTTTCTTTCATAAATTAAAATTTCATAAGTAGTATAAAATATGTAAATGCATCGTCGATTTTTTAGAAAATTTTTGCATGGCAAATAAAACTTCTATGAATTAATTTTGAATTGTTATTGAACAAAGTTTAGGGCGAAGTTGAAGTTTAATACTCAGCCTAGGAGATACATTGCCATGATTTTGAGACCATGCGTTATAATTAGTTTCTAAATTATTTAACAAGGAAATACAAGATCGAATAGATGCACGGTCATGGCTGCAATGAAACGTCCTGGCTCAACTCCAACTAATCCAGCAATTGCTACTTTTTCTTGAATCATTGATCCATCGAAATAGCACTTGAACCAGCCTGTAGTAGGTGGAATCAATCTGATGTAGCATTGTTCTTTTGTCATTTACTCTCTAGTAACCAAAGGTTGGCGTTGCAGTAGCTTTGACAATCATTTTTACCAGTCAGATTGATCCGGGCTAACCACAAATGCTAAATAATAAGGGCTCCAGTTACCGCCCTAAAATGACAGGCTCTGGTTACAGGACACAATCTGAGCCACGTGGCACACTATTAGAGGACTCTGACCGTATGAATGTTTGGCCAATTCCTAGGTGGACCTACAAACTAAAAATAAAACTTATTAGTGATTTGTAGGCGTTGGATCTTTGTACCTCAAATAGTGCTCACATTCCCACAGTTGAAATTACCCATGAAAATAAGTCCAATCCAACGCCTGTAAATCACTAATCAGGCTAATTTTTGGTTTGTAGGTCCACTTATGGATTTGCCAAACAATCATACGGCCAGAGTCCTCTAAGAGTGTGCCACGTGATTATATTGTGTCCTGTAACCGGAGCCTGTCATTTTGGGGTGGAAACAGGAGCCTGAGCCAAATAATAAAGGAGGTGGCAAATTGGATTTTTGATCCGTTTATGCATTCTAAGGAGCTGTAACCTGTTGGGACATGGTCATTCTAAGTTCCTATTTTTGACAAAAATACGAGGCCTTATCATCCTAACTTGGCCGTGAAGCCCAAGATAGGAGTGTTTATGGGTCAGACCGGTCCTCTTTGGGCCAGTGCTTGGGCTGCACTTTTTCTTTGCCGGTATGCAAGGCTGCGCTTATTGTAGCAACAGGTTGGTCCTAGGCATGATTTTAGATCTGAAGGCCCAAAATGTCAGCTTGATTATAAATGGACTTAAGCTGGAAAGGAGATTTGAGTACAGTCCTAGATATGTTGGCAGGAGGTTTGGGCTGGACTCGGGCTCGTAGAGTTCAACCAAACCTAGCCCATTTCCCGTGTCTCCTTCATTAGGAAATGTCAAAAAATACTAATTAAATGTTGAGTAAATAGCAGGTACTAGATCATTAATATCATTTTTCATATTCCGTCCCAACTCTCTCTCTCTCTCTCTCTCTCGCCACTGCCTCTGCAAAACTTTCTCGTTGACGTCCACATGACCTAAATTTAACAAAGACGACAGAATGCAAACAAAATCCTTTCAGGGCTCAAAATTTACAAACACATCTCTCTCTCTCTCTCTCTCTCTCTCCAAATAAGCTTATTCCATCATGTACCAGAGACACCTCTTGTATGATTGGTCTAAAGAAGTGCCCATGGACGAATGAACGAGGGGATCCACCGTTGATAGCTCCCCACCTCTGGCTACGATATAAAATTTGATCAGATGATCTCAACTGTCTGTAATTGCTCCATTCATTTAGCAAATCGAGGTGTCAACAGTCAAGGAAAAGTCACATATTGGATATTTGATCGATTTTTTACCAAGGAAATCTCGTAGGTGGGACCGCTAGCGCACGTGCTTTACATTACACTCAACGGCCACAGTGGCGTAAAGACACTCGCACCGAAAAAAAGAAAAAGGAAAAAAAGAAAAAGAAAAAGAAAAAGAAGAGAGTATGTAGATCTCTTACTCTCGAAGCACACCCAACGTGCATCACATGGTGGAGCTAGTAAATTAACTGGAAGATGAAAATGCGTTGAGCTAAAAAAAAAAGTGTTTTTTTCAAGAGGCTTTTTATTTATTAATCCAATAAGCATTTTCCCCATTTTGACAGAAATGCCCTTATCACTTCACACCTTTAACTCTTGAAAAGATAAGGCCAGTTTTGTTAGAAGGGCAAATGTGAAAAACTGGAAAATCATTTCACTATAATAAAAAAAGTAAAATTTTAAATGTTCATCGAAGGAAACACATAATTTAACTGGTTAATCATCCTCAATGAAGTCCAACACTCCCATTACCTTACCTATGGTCCACCAACCATTCATCAGAACCATCTAACCCAGTCAACGACTTCTCGGATGGGGCCCCTAACTGAGCACTTCAAATGATCAACGGGAAATCTCCATTTAACTTACACCTATAGCTTGAACGACTACAAAATATCAAGTGCAGGGCTCCCCAAACGAATGGCCCTGATAGAATTGGTGTGCAACAGGGTACGGTGGGCAATGAGTAGCAGGGTCTAGGTCCCTGCCAAATAAGGATAGGCGTTTTGCACGATGAAGTCGATGCAACCACCTCCACCGTTGAGATCTAAATTCTAAAGTAAATATGAAGCATTATCAGCCGTCGATACCTCTTATCCGGAGCTCATCAGTTTATAACCTTTTAAGACCGATAAATAGAGAGGTAGAAACGAGCAAAAGAGAGAGAGAGAGAGAGAGAGAAAAGGAGATTAGATCCTGAATTCGACTGCAAGTCCCTCTGCTCGCAATAAGCTCCCCTCACCACACCAGGTTAGCTTTTCATTTTTTCACCCATTATTTTATTGATTCCCTTTTCTGTAACTCCGCTTTTAATTCCAGCTAAACCTTTAAATGCTCCTTCAAAACCCTAAAAACAACCAAAAGGGAAAACTATTTTCATTTCCAGATCTGTGAACTAGTTTTTGATCTTGAATCGAGAAAAACCAGTTTTTGTTTCGACCTGTTGTGTGAAAATTTTAAAGGTTTTTGTATAGATTTTTTGTTTCTGCAAATCTCTGTTATTTACCTGTGTGGTTCTTCATTGGTGATTGTTTCTTTGCTTAATAATTGGGGTTTTTGTTCTGTTTTTGGTTATATCAGTCTGTAGTGTTTTGAGGTTTTTCTGGTTCAGGTGGTTATAGAATTTTGAAGCAAACATCGTGAATATTGGTGATGGAAAACGGTGTTGAGAATGTCGATAGACCTCATTTGGAACAAGAAACGAAGACGGCGGACGGAGGGATTTCTCAGTTGAACTTAGCGGATAGGGTTGTTCATGTGTATCATGAATCGAAGGGTTTTGAAGGGGAAGATGTTTTCGAGGAGGCGATGGACGCCCATTTAGAAGAAATACATCCGGAAGAACTTCAACAGAAGCCTGATTCGGAGGAAGCTACTGTTAATGGAGATGAGAATTTAGAGAAGACTGGAGATTCCAGTCTTTTGGAAGGTAATGAAAGCACAAATGAAGGCCACGAAGTGGATAAGTTTGAAGAAGCTATTGAAATTGACCTCACGAGTGAAGATGGAAGTCGGGAGGTGGAACAACCGATTGTTGTTGAAGAAAAGATAGAAGCTTTGGTAGCTGCAGAGCCTGTCGATGAGGTTGGGGTTGCAGACCGAGATGAGGATGACAATGTGAAGGAAGTCTTCATGGAGGAATCAAATAATGGTGTGGTTGGTAATGGGGAAGGAGATGTGAAGGAAGTTTCTGATGTGATTGTAAATGAAGAAACAAAACCTTTGACTGATGGCAGGGAAGAGTCAAATGGGAGTTGCGATGTTGCTGTTCATGATAAGTCTAAAAATGGGGTTTTAGATGAGGTGAATTTGGAGGAGAAGCACGTTGTTTCTGAACAATCTGAAAATGGGGTTGTCGACAAGTTAAGTTCAGATGAGATTGGGCTTTCTCAAGGAAATGAATCTAGTGAACTGATTGTGTGTCAAGATGACAAGAGTTCGGAATTGAAAGACACAATGGCTAATGTGGATAATTCTGTAGATGAAGAAACGGAGGTTCCGGAAAGAGGAAATGTTACAATTAACCTGGATGCTCCTGTTGATGAAGAGACGGAGACTCTAGAAATAAAGAATCCACCTCCAGTTGGACATTCTATTAATCAGACAGATGCAAGGGTTGAGGCTGATAAAACTGAATTAGAAGCGAAAAATGATCAGGGTTCCCAGGTTCAGCATGCTGATGAAAATATTGGGGGAGGGAAACAAGACTCTGTTTCTGTTAAAGAGTTGGGTGAGTCTAGTTTGGTCAGGGAGCCGGAAATTCAGCCTGCTGTGGACCCTTCTCCACCTCCTTCACGTCCTGCTGGCCTGGGGGGTGCTGCGCCGTTGTTGGGACCCGCTCCTCGTGCACCGCAACAGTCTCGGGTGAATGGATCTGTACCTCAGCGCCACAGCCAGCTCGTGGAAGATCCCATGAGTGGTGAGGCTGAGGAGAATGACGAGACCCGTGAAAAGCTCCAGATGATTCGGGTGAAATTCTTGCGGCTTGCTCATAGGCTCGGGCAAACTCCCCACAATGTTGTTGTAGCTCAGGTCCTGTACAGGCTTGGACTAGCTGAGCAACTGCGAGGGAGAAATGCAGGTCGCGTGGGTGCCTTTAGCTTTGACCGAGCTAGTGCCATGGCAGAGCAGCTTGAGGCGGCTGGGCAGGAACCCCTCGATTTTTCCTGCACCATCATGGTTCTTGGAAAGACAGGAGTTGGTAAGAGTGCAACTATCAATTCGATATTCGATGAAACCAAGTTCAACACGGATGCATTCCAGATGGGCACGAAGAAGGTCCAGGATGTGGTGGGAACAGTTCAAGGGATCAGGGTACGGGTGATTGATACACCTGGCCTTCTACCATGCTGGTCGGACCAACGCCAAAATGAGAAGATCCTCCATGCTGTGAAGCGGTTCATCAAGAAGACCCCTCCGGATATTGTTTTGTATCTCGATAGGTTGGATATGCAAAGCAGGGATTTTGGTGATATGCCGTTATTGCGTACAATCACTGAAATATTTGGGCCATCAATTTGGTTCAATGCAATAGTGGTTTTGACACACGCCGCATCTGCTCCGCCTGAGGGACCAAATGGTACTGCTTCAAGTTATGAGATGTTTGTCACTCAGCGTTCTCACGTGGTTCAGCAAGCAATTCGTCAAGCAGCTGGGGACATGCGGCTCATGAACCCCGTATCATTAGTGGAGAATCACTCTGCATGCAGAACGAACAGGGCTGGTCAGAGAGTCTTGCCAAATGGCCAGGTTTGGAAGCCTCATTTGTTATTACTCTCCTTTGCGTCAAAGATTCTCGCCGAAGCGAACACACTTCTAAAGTTGCAAGACAGTCCACCTGGAAAGCCGTTTTCAACTCGTCCAAGAGTACCTCCTTTACCATTCCTTTTGTCATCTCTTTTGCAATCAAGAGCCCAGCTGAAACTGCCGGAGGAGCAGTTTGGTGATGAGGACAATACAGACGAGGACTTGGATGAATCATCAGATTCGGACGATGAGTCGGATTACGACGAATTACCACCATTTAAACGTTTGACGAAGGCTCAGCTGGCGAAGTTGAGTAAAGCTCAGAAGAAGGCCTATTTTGATGAGCTAGAATATAGAGAAAAGCTTTTTATGAAAAAGCAGCTGAAGGAGGAGAAAAAGCGGCGGAAGTTATTGAAGAAAATGGCGGCTTCGTCCAAGGATTTGCCAAATGACTACAACGAGACTTTAGAAGAAGAAAGTGGTGGTGCAGCATCTGTGCCAGTTCCCATGCCAGATTTACCATTGCCTACTTCTTTTGATTCCGACAATCCCACTCACAGGTACAGATTCCTGGATTCCTCCAGCAAGTGGCTTGTGAGGCCTGTTCTTGAAACTCATGGTTGGGATCATGACGTTGGCTATGAGGGTATAAATGTGGAAAGATTATTTGTGCCTATAGACAAGATACCCTTGTCTTTATCTGGTCAGATTACAAAGGATAAGAAGGAGTCCAATCTCCAAATGGAATTAGCCAGTTCGATTAAGCATGGGGAACGGAAAGCAACTTCGTTAGGTTTTGACATGCAGACTGTTGGAAAAGACATGGCGTATACTCTACGCAGTGAGACAAGATTTAGTAATTTCAGACACAATAAGACAGCTGCCGGTCTTTCAGTTACTCTCCTGGGTGATGCCTTAACAGCTGGAGTGAAGCTCGAAGATAAACTGATTGTCAACAAACGGTTCCGGTTGGTTATGACTGGTGGTGCTATGACTGGTCGGGGTGACGTTGCATATGGTGGCAGTTTGGAGGCCACCTTGAGAGATAAGGATTATCCTCTGGGTCGTACACTATCGACCCTTGGACTATCTATCATGGATTGGCATGGAGATCTTGCAATTGGATTCAATATACAGTCTCAGTTCCCTATAGGACGGAGTACGAATGTGATTACTCGTGCCAATTTGAACAACAGAGGGGCAGGACAAGTAAGTGTGCGCTTGAATAGCTCAGAGCAGCTTCAGATAGCTTTGATTGGCCTCCTACCCCTATTCAGAAAGGTACTTGGTCATTATCAACAAATGCGGTATGGAGAATGAGGCAGCTACACGGAATTAGGAAATTACCTTTACAAGGCCATTTCTTTATGGCCGGCATCCAATGTGAGTGAAACTAAGCTGTCTGTTTCTCTCTCTTTACAGCTCAACAATGCTTCTCCTTTATATAAGGTTGTAGTTTCTTTAAATAAATTTTTTCATTTGGTGATTTCATCTGGTAGAGCTTATCTTGGAACTGAGTACTGCATCGTGTTCAATCGATGCCTTGTGGGAAAATATTTTGTCAAAAGGTGTGGAAATTTATTCTAGTGGAGGAAAAAAGTTCTAATTGCTTGGCCCTTCTTAACTTATTTTTCCCTGTTTTTATAATCTCTAAGCCTGTCGCATCAGGCTTTGCATACTTCCCATCTTTGCAGCAATTTTTTATGGATTCAGTTCGAAATATAGGTAGCTATTCAAACCTAAAGTTGTAAGAACCATCAATCATGTGATTCATGTGTATATGCAGAAGAAACTTATTTGAAATTGGCCTAAGAAACTTGTTACATATCCCCCTTCGAAGTTGGTGATAATTCTCTGCATTCCAGATTAAGAATATTAACAGATGTAAATGGATTTATGAGGGTCAAAAACTAGTTTTTTCACTTGAAGTATGCTGTTGTGGTTCTTGCAGTTTAATTTGTTGCTGTATTTTGTCCAGCACCATATTACGTTCACTAAATCTTATGGGTTGATTACTGTAAGTTTACTGGTTTTTGCAAGTTTTGAGCTTCTATGTATTCCATACTAGTTCTTGCTATGTGCATTGATTCTTTTTTTTTTTATTCTGTTTCAAACTCTCTTATGCCTGTCGTTTCTTTTCAACAGGACCTTTGCTGCATGAATTATGGTTCTTATTATCAACTTTTTTGTATATCATTTAGGAAAATGATGCTGTCAACAAAGGAGGATGTCCTCCTATGGTCCATACTGTTGGATGGTTGTCGGGATTTGTGACTTGAATCCCAAGTATTATCTATGATTGTAGACCTAGGGAGTGCATTTTCCTGAGACTGACAGCAATACTGCTCTTTCAGTTATAAACATGATCTCTCTTAGTAAGGGTCGATGAAGCCTGTTTTGCTTGTAAGCAATGCAAATTGTGGTCAACTCGATTTGTTTGCTGCCTGTAATTACCACAAGTTATTCTTAGGGGCTGCATGGTATACCTTTTCCTAGTGTTCTATGTAAAATTTAACAAGAGTTCATTGTTCTTTACCTCTTGACATTTTGCGTTGCCGTTCTTGATTCTTGAGTGCTTTGCAATTAAAATATTAGATGAGGCAGATAATAAGTTTTTCTTCTTCATACCTACCAACCCAATGTCTTACATTATTTTCATCACTATCGAGTCTCAATCTGTAAGATCCGTTGAGAGCCCAAAGCAGCCCGAGTCCCAATAGATAGTTGAGGTATAGGCTTGGAGCTGAAGTAGGCTGAGGTTTCGACTTTCCATCGGGACATGGGGGACATGGGTGCTCAATCGACCCTAAGAATAGGGACTCGACAGTGATGAAAATAATATGAGGCATTGGGTGTCTGTTTGGTCAGAGTTGTGATTCATAAGAGTTCATCTCGTTGCTTGCAAAATTTTTAAATCTCCTGATTTCGTACTCTTTTCCAGCCCTAAGTAGCGATCCGGTTTTATTCACAAAGCGTATTATTTTGTGGAAAAACTTTTAAAACGTGTTACTGTTTTATGAAGAAAAAAAAGTTTATACAAATACGTTGGTATAAATGGGCACCAACAAGCTTTAATTTCATTCTTCATCTTCCGCTTATTACCAATTCCTTCTGCCAACCTTCATGATCTCACTCACTGGTTCGCCCTACCGCAACTGTTCCATCTCCACCATCTGGCAACAATCCGTTGAGCAGTCTCTCTCTCTCTCTCTCTCTCTCTCTAGCTCTCTTGACTCGTGAGTGGTGTTGCTGAGTTGACGCTGCTGTCTTCTTCTTTTTTTGTTTTATTTTATTTTAAAATTTTTTTGCCAATTTTTTATGGCAAACCGAATTGTGCTTGAACATTTCCCGTACCGTATTTTCACCGACGGAATTGCTAACTAGTAGAGTCGTGCTACCCATGGATAACCGGACAAGATTTTGTGCGGTTGCCTCATGGACAGCAACAATTATGTACCCTTTGCAGTTGATCCATTGAATCCAAAGGTCAATGAATTAAGCGCACAAAATTTAGTCCATTTATCCACGGGGTAGCATTTTCCTATAGTTAGTAGTGAGTGACTCATTTTATTTTTGTTTATTGTTCTCTCCGTTATCAGCCGTCAGTATACAATTGTTTAGGTTGCGTGGAAAACGTATGTGGACAGTAGAATCAAAGCAAGGTGTCGTTCACCTGTTTCACGATGCCATGGTCCCCTAATCAAGGGAGACACAGTCGTTGAAGTTGAACTGAGATATGGGCAATCTTATTCTCCAAAATTATCATAGATTTATTCACACTTTTAATATTTTAAATTGACCAACATCAGGAGGGGAGGATGGATAAGATCAAGTGATTAGGTAATTAATATTCTGACCTAGAATATCTACTTGGTAGGACCCCCAACGGTCGGTATTGTTGCCATTAGTCTTGGAGGAACTGTTTGTCAGTTCTAATACGTCCATCTCATGTCACATACGCGGTCCATATCATGCATTAATCAAGACTATGGAATATATGAATTCCTTATTTGAATCTTTTGATAAGTAATCATTTTATGGCTATTTTGTTTAGGTGCTTCTCAACAAAGTTATCTAGCCCAATTATAAAAATTAAATTTTTTTTAACAAAGTTCCCGTCCTATTTAGAACTAGTGGGCGGCCCGTGCCCTTGAAACACCCCGACAAAGCGTTTACCAAAATCGGTTGTGAGTGGCTGTAATCCACCATCTAGTTGGGGGATAAAATTTCGGCCATTTTTTTTATTGAAGTTTATTAAGAGGGGATATAAGTGGGGAGAAAACCATGTAGGACAATTTCATATATAAAATCTACAAAATACAAGTACAAACGTATATACACATCCCGAATTTTAGATTAAAGCTGCATTAAACACGAATTCCTCAACCACCCAGTTGCTGTTTTCTGAATTTTTGACCATATTTTTTAAGGGTTGGGAGCCGGGGACAACCATTTTGGCAGACCCACATAGAGGATGAATCAATGGCTGATTTTTGGTGAGGATGGTCTCCTCCCCATATAGATCACCCCAACAAAAATTCAGTCCATTCTGAAATATCTAACCCCATCAAATGTGGTTTTCAAGTTACATGGAAAAAATAGACCGTCCATAATTCTTCAACTTCTAAACCAGTCTAAGAATATCAGTATTATTTGAATTTTTGTGAAGATGATCTCCTCTCAATAGAGATCATCCTCACCTTCTATGTGGGTCCGCCAAATGGTTATCCCCCGATCCCGACCCATTTTTTAATTCGAAACTGAAATATTCTCAGACTTTTTTCCATCCCCAAGTTTTGCTGTATGCTGAATTGCTAACTAGGCTCGCAAGTTGCTGTGCCATCGGGACCGGTCCTATGCGCTGTACTTCCCTGGTGGTGTAGCAAGGTGCATCAAACGGTTTTCAACATAAGATATTTTTGTATGTATTCGTCAATTCAACTGTTGATGCACTAATTGAAGGGATATGGTGGATGTGTTGGTGGGCCACATGTGACAGTAGGAGCCGCAGAGCTTAATGGGGCTTAGGGTCATCATCCAAATTCAACCTCGCGCGTTGTAATTCTAATAGCGGGGTTACTTGGAGAATGATAGGGAAGGCCGTAGTATACATTATTTAGTCCCACATCGGAAAGGCAATAAAGAGTTAAGTTCGCTTGGGTTTTATAAATAGGCGGGGCTGAAATGTTAAAAAGTATGATCCTTCAGGCAGTTAACGGGATATGATGAGTGGTCAAAACTCGCATCGATGCGAGATGGGTGTCCGCCCCAAGCCTGGTTACGACAATTGGGGCACTCCAATAATTACCAATCTGATCCCTACAACCCACCACCAAAACAAAAACAAAATGCTTTTCTTAGCCTAACTGGCGAACCTTCCCCAGATTACCCTAATTGGTGATTCGGAGCATGAAATCTTTTTGATATAGATTTTTTGTCTTACACCTCTTTGTGATGGGTCCCAATAAATGTTTGGTCGCTTATCCTTTGCATTCGCCAAAGATGGTCTCATTTCTTTGATCTGTCCATCAAGACCTTGACCCATTTTAGTTTTGGGAGGGAGGCGTAAAATTTTTTTTTTGTTATCTCAAGCGGTATCCGGGCCTTAAGTGGCGGACACGAGTAAGGCCACCGTGCGCGATTTTCGGTCTCAGCGTACACGGGTAAGGCCACCCAGGCCACCCTCGCACTCAGGACCTGCACTTCCTGAGGGTTAGTCCTGGCCATCCCCCAGAGGATTAGAACTCAGGACCTGCACTTCAGTCCTGGCCATCCACGCGCGTAATTTTTGGTTTCAACTCTTGTTCCTCCCAGCATTTGTGCGATGTAGAGTTCCCTATGAACTACTGTGTATTATTTGTGAAGATGTTCATGGGTGTATATATCAACATTTGTAATTTTGTATTATTATTATTAAATTCTGGTCCTGCCTAACGCGGGCTTTCCCACTAGAAAAAAATAAAATGTAAAACCTAATGAATGCTTCGTTGAGATGTATCTAGCGGCTTTCCCACTAGATAGCGTGATAGGTACAAGAGCTATTTTGTTGTTTGGCTTGATGATCATGAAGAATCCAACTTTGCTGTGGAGGGTCGTCAGGAAGGGTGGATACGACCCTCCCCTTTGAATAGAGTTATTGATCCAAACAAGCTGATATTAAAAACTTAGGGAGAAATATATGGAATTATAACTGATGACAAGTTACAACAAAATTACTTTAGATTCCTGTACATATTGTATAATCAGTAGTGCTCGCTACATAAGCATGAAATATGATTCAAATTGCTGACCGCAAACATATTTTATGACAGTAAGAATATCTACTAAGTCAGAGAACTTTCAATCCATTCTTGTTTCATCTTCCTCTAAGCCTGTGCCGACTCTTAACCAACTTTTTCCCCTTCTTATATTGTTTTGCTCTCAAAATTCTTGTGAACCATTCATTCCAAAATAGGATATATCCGATAGCCACTCCAATTACTAGTCCACACCCATATCCCATCAGCATCACTTTCCAATCAAATTCCCCCATGGACTCTGACCCTTGCTTTTGTTGGATTTCCAATTGTGGTGGCTCTTTTGCCTCTCTGCATTTCCTTGACAATGGGAACCCACATAATCCCAAGTTTCCATTAAATGAATCATTGGTAAATGTTTGAAATTGGCTGCCTTGTGGTATAGGTCCCATGAGATGATTTTGTGAGAGGTTCAAGACTTCAAGGAATGTTAGACTTGTAAGTTGTTGAGGGATCTCTCCGGAGAGCTTGTTTTGGGAAAAATCTAAGGACTCAAGCTTTGTCAAATTCCCTAAACATGATGGGATGTGGCCAGTGAAACTATTGCGAGACAAGTTGAGCACGCGGAGTGACTTAAGATTTCCTACTGTTTCTGGAATCTCTCCTTCGAATCTGTTGTTTGAGAGATCGATGGCTGTGAAGATGGTCAGGATCTTATCAAATACCATATCTAGTCCTTTGTTCATCACTGTTAATGAATCTTTATAATAGTCATTCCCCATATACTTCACATCGAATTTATCCTCACCGGTCGTCATCATGGCATTCCAGTGAGAAAAGTATCCCATTGGAAACTCTCCCGTAAAATCATTGTAAGAGAGGTCAATGATACGCAACATGGAGAAAGAAGGATCAGTTTGGGGACGCTCAACTAGGCCGTGAAATTTATTAGATCGCAAAACAATAACTTGCAACTTTGGTAGAGACTCCAACCAGAAGGGAAAAGTATCATTTATTTGATTCTTCCCAAGATCTAGAACCTCTAGTTTTTTGCAATTGACCAAAGATCGTGGCACCTGCCCTTCTAATTGATTGTCGTTGAAGACAATCGTCCTCAAATTGCTTCCATTTACAAATGTTTGAGGAATTGTGCCATGAAATCTGTTACTCCGTAGATTCAACACTGAAAGATTTTTGCCAAAGTTGCCCAAACATTGTGGTATTAAGCCACTCAAATGATTGTTAGACAAATCAAGGATTTCAAGAGATCTCACCGTACAAATTGATGGAGAGATTTCTCCAATCAAATTGTTGGTATGAAATAGGAGAAAATGTAAATTGCTCAATATCCCCAATTCACTAGGAATTTCCCCTTCGAGCTGGTTTTCATTCAAGGCTAACTGTGTCAGGGACCTACAGTTGCCGATTTCAGGTGGTATATTCCCAGACAAAGAGTTATTAGAGAGGTCAAGGTTCCGAAGGTTACTTAGTGAGCCAAGGGAAGGTGGCACATCCCCAGCTAACATGTTATCTGTGAGATAAAGTTCTTCCAATTTAGTACAATTTCCAATAGAGTAAGGTATAATCCCTGATAATTGATTATAACTCAAAGACATAGACTTAATCTCAGAAATGTTTCCTACATTGGACGGGATTGAACCAGTGAAATTATTCACGTTGAGCCAAAGATTTACCAAATTTGAAATATGAAACAAGGACTCTGAAATATTCCCAACCAACATGTTCCAATGGAGATAAAGTCCTTTTAATTTAGTGCAATTTCCAATAGAGGAAGGTATAATCCCTGATAATTGATTATGACTCAACCACAGAGATTTAATCTCAGACATGTTTCCTACACTGGATGGGATTGAACCAGTTAAGTTATTCATGTCGAGCCAAAGAGTTACCAAATTTGGAATATGAAACAAGGACACGGGTATCTCTCCACTGAGGGAATTATCGTAAAGGGACAAATACCACATTTTCTGCAAGTTTTTCAGGTTTTCCGGTATTCCTCCAGTGAAACCGTTTCCTGATAAATCCAAGTAATTGAGATTGCTACAATTCCCTAACTCTGTCGGAATTGCACCCGAGAGATTGTTGTGCTTGAGATTAATTGACTTGAGGTATCTTAATTGCCCAATTGCTGGTCCCAATTTGCCGAAAATCCCATGATGCGACATGTTCATAGAAATGACATTGTGTTTGTGGTCGCATTGGATTCCTTGCCAGTAACATGGCGTGGAATCAGAGGAATTCCAGCTCGATTTGATCGAGGGAGATATTGTCCAATTATTTAGGAGCGAAAGTAGAGCTTCTCCATCGGAGCTCAAACCAGACACGATACGGATCAAGACAACGACGAAGAAGAAGAATTTGAAAACAGTTCCCATTCTCCCAGCTTCTCAAACAAAAAACGAAGTCCTATAGAAGGAACACTAAAAGGGTTGAGGGCTTACCTTGTGAAGCTTGTTGGAGAACTCACTCTACTTCTGCTCATTCTTTGAAAACATGAAGTAAGGTTTGGGTTTGTAGATCCAACATGATCTTTTGCCTGTTCTTCAAACCAACTGAGATCAGACAAAGACAATGTGGAAACAAAGGGAGAGAATTTTGGGTGGAAAATGAGAGGTCTTTAAAGATTCATTAAAGAGAGAATAGAGGAAATACTAGAAACCCTTGAAAGGAAACGAGAAATGAGAGTGTGGCTTTATAGCCTTGAATATCCCTTGACATGGGTGCCCGTAGGACATATCTTTTTCTTTTTTTAATAAGCACGTCATTAATAAAGAAACCACCAAACAAGAACTGCAAACCCACAAAATAATACAACCTCATGAGGAGTGGTTACTCCTCATGAGGTAAAATGGCTCGAGAAAGGCACGAGAAGGGAGAATCATACCACTTTCGAGGAAGGGACCAAATTTTTTCCTTGGTAGCTAGCAATAAGGTTAGCAACAATATTTATTCTTCTAGGGGAGAAGCCAAAGGATGAAGAAGTAAATGAGTTCTTTATAACTACAATATCTACATAGATATATAGCAGACGAGAACCATCCTACCAGCGATGAACCCTGGTGAAGAAGTTCCATCAGATTTTTTTTACCGAGCGATGGAATGTCATCCTAATATGGCACACTGCATCCCCATTCTCAGAGCCTGCGCATCAGCCTCCTCAGCTGACCCAACCCTCGATTTACAGCCTCGGGGGACACGGCATCTCCTATCTCCATGCTATTTCGAGTCATTTCATGGTACGGGATTCTCTATCAAAAATTTCCCAACACGTCGTGCACTCACCCACCAAAAAACACGTTCCACATTCGTTCGAGCCCTTTTTTTTTTTTTTTTTCTCTGTAGTCACCATCGTGGGAGGGCCCCACGGATTAGTAGGTGAAACCTGAACGGACCGGTCAAGCCGGTAAAGGGGATTTCTACTCCTGGCACACTGCTCAAAGGAGGAAATCTACCTATGTTGGTTTGACCCTACGATCTCTCGAAAGAGGTGGATACACTCATACACACCAACCATTTGAGCTGCCATGTTGGGTGTATTTGTTCGAGCCCATTGAACCATGAATATTTGACCATACCTTGACGGACCTACACACCAAAACTTGCCTGACTGGTCATTTCTAGCCGTGCGATTAGGTCATTTCTAGCCATGCGATTTAAGCATTTTTTCGTCATGTGCTCATGAATATGCCTTTGAATGGTAGTAGACCACGTGGCACATTCTGAGATACTGTTGACCAAATGGATGTTTGGCCATACCTAGGTGGACCTACATACAAAAAATTAGCGTGATTAATGATTTCAAACCTTTGAATCTTTGTACTCGAATTCCATGGTTAAAAATCAACACACTCCAGAAATCACTGATCAGACTTATTTTTGCTATTTAGTTCCACTTGGAGATGGGCCAAACATCCATGCGGTCAGTGGTGTCTAAGAGTGTGCCACATGGCTCGTGACTCTACTTTTGAATAAAGCTCTGATATCTGATCCAGTCGAGATCTCGATATGAGCACAAGCTGAAAGATAGAGGAGAAACCATACACTTGAGCGGTTGTTGATTCCCCAAATCTATTTGTCTGAAATGCCTTGGCGCCTCGACTTGTGCCACTGGACCTTGAAGCCCATCTCCATTCTAAGACCCCTCCCCAGACCCCAACCCCTGATCAAGTGATAAAGGCCGTTGATTCAACAACTTTAACTTTCCTTTTTGGCCCTTGCCACAAGGAGCTGAACTCCTCACTGATATACGAATCGGGTCAGATTGAGAGATTTGCAAGTAAAAATCACGATATTAGCACAAGTGGAAAGCATGAGATCAAACTTTGCTCTTCTATATATGAGCCAGGTGAGAGGGTTCCACTCCCATGATGAAAAAGTGCAAATAACATGGCTAGAAATCACCATCCAAGCTTATTTTTTCGTTTAAGTTTCGCTAAGAGGTGGACCAAAATATTCATAGGGGGATTCTAGCTGTTGGTTTCCAGCATTTTTTAGTACTCAAATCCAACAGTTAGAAATAACCAAACAGGTTGATTTTTGGTCTATATGTCTACCAAGAGGTAGGCCAAACATATATGGGATTAGTGGGCCTAGACGAGTGCTCTAAATGGTATTTTGGGAGAAAATTTAGATGCAGAGGACTTTGGATGCAGTCGATGCAGACGGGTCTTGTGGATCTACATACCTCATTATTGGGGTCCGCTAACCGCATGGATGTTTAGCCCACCCCTTGGCGGATATATATATATATATATATGAAAAATCAGTCTCATTGATTTTATCTACCCATAGATTTTAGCACTTTTTTAAGATTAATTGTAGCCGTCGAATTCAAGCATGTTTTTTACATATTTTTTTAGTACTTAATTCAACCGCTAGAAATTATCAACCAAGCTGAGTTTTGGTATATATATCCACCAAGGGGTGGGATAAACATCCATGCGGTCAGTTGGCCCAAACAAATGAGCCATGTAGGGCCACGAGACACCTCTGCATCTAAATTTTTCCTGGTATTTTGGGGTATGCTTCTTTTCACACTTTTTTTTTTTTTTTATAAGTAAATCTGTTTTAAAGAGATAAGTAAATCACAGGTCTATGGTATCATCATTACCTACAAACTTTACCAACTGAGTAAGCTTTCATCTTCTTTTTGACTTAGTTTGCACTACTCGGTCACTTTTTACTTATATTAATTAATAATTATGGTGTTAAATATTGTTGAAATGAAAAATGCAAATAAGATTAGGCCGTGTCAATTGGTAAAACAGTGTTCAAATTAATTAATTAAAGGGTTGTGCTTGTTTCCAAATTTCTTTTTGACCTCGACTTGGATTACTTAATTATTTTTCACATTTGTTAAATTAATAATCGATTTTTGACCTAGACTTGGATTACTTAATTATTTTTCACATTTGTTAAATTAATAATCGAAGTGTTCCACTTCGTTGACGTGTCAAACACGAATAAGATTAGGTTGCGTATACTTCGGAAAATTTGGAGATCTTAGCATCCGGTGAGTGTTCCAATTGCTGTGAGCTTGCTTTCGGGCTTCTTTTGACCTAGACCTAGACTAATTATTAAAATTACATTTCACATTCTAAATTGATAATTGTAACTGAGTGCGCCTGTGGTCCAGCTCAACTAGAGTCATTAGGAGAAATTTTTAGAAGCGACGGGAAGCAGCGATGCGCCCAACGATCCCACGCCACATATATCTTGGGTTTAGGGTTTGGTTTTAAAAAGTAACCATGGGTATATGTGGCGTGTGATCATTGGGCACGTATTTTTCATTAAGAAATGCATCAATATAATAAAAAAAAATAAAAAACATAAAACATTGACAACTTTTTGTTTTATAAAATGATTTTTTATGTGCAAAACTGAATAATCAGGAAATAATTTGGAAAAGATCGCGTGAATTATTCGAGAATAATTCGATCATGTTAAAAAATGCATGAATTTTTCCGACCCTTTTGAATACGACATTGATCGGATCGTTTTTTCATTAATAATAGGTACTGTTCACGAATAATTTGAGAATTTACCCACTATGACTCACATTGACTTGAGAAAATTAGAGGCCTAGACAACCATTATTTGGAATGTAATAAACATATAATATTTTTACGATTATTATTTGCTATTTTTTAAACAAATTAGTTCATAATTTTCTAAAATAAGGTCATTGTACTATGAAAAATGCTACGCCACGGTTAACTGCAAAATGAATTGTGCAGTTAGCGCCGTGGGGTGGCATGCACGACTTTTATACAATTAACATGGATAATATAACGATCATAATAGCTAGTATAACAGTGCCATAATAGCCCTGTAATGGTCATTATTGGCTTACTTTGGCTATGCATTTTCCATGTTAACATTTTAATAATAAATATCATTAATTAATATCAACAACAACAACAACAACAATAATAATAAATATTATTAATTATGACATTTTTACAAGATTTTGTAGCACCCTCCTAAAAATCTTTGAAATTAGTGTTACACCTGAATTTCAAATCTTTTGGTCTTCACCTTTTGACATATTTTGACCCTCATTGACTATTTTTTACTGTTAATGGGCTGTCTCCTTCACTTCTCTGTTACATAAAAGGTGTGGGTAAAAAATACCCACATTTTTTAAAGACCGTTTTACCCATCTAACCCTCCATGGTGGTTAATTGGCCAGAGGCCCTATGGGCTTTGGGTACTGGGCTTGAGCTGCATTTATAAGCTCAATGAGATGGGCTTGGGTATGATTTTAAGGCCCAAAAGAGCGAACAAATGGGCTTGGTTTGGGCATAACTGTTAACAAAAATTACCTTAGGCCTCGCACTAACATAATGACCAGACCTGTTATCTACTAATGGATTGGGCGAGGGCCTAATATGTTGTACTTATAATGGCATGGGATGCGCTTGGGCCTGGCACTAACATTTTTTTCTTTAAAAAGTCAGATTTTAAACAGAGATTTGCTACCTATGATCACGACCCTCCAATCTATAGGCATTTTCGGCTAAATGATTCAAAATAATGGAATAAGTAGGGTAGTTTATACCATTTGACCGTGTTGATCTTTTACGTGGATATCTGTTTGGAGGGGCCTGCATATGCATCATACTATGGCCCTGCTTGGTTCAATGCAAATCGGATGCAATGCACTCGCCACAGTTTTGTGATTGCAAGTGATTGGTTGGGGGAGTGCAAATGACCTGGTGTGCAAGTGGTGTGGTTGCCAAGCCTTTGCAAACTCTTTGTGCGGCGAACCAAGCAGGGTCTACATTACATTGCACTCATAGATAATCGTTTTTGGCCTATAAAACTAATAGGGGCTGTTTGGATGTAAAGATAGGCTATCAACGACAAGGATAAGGGGAGGGTACGGTGGAGAGTGTTAGTCTCGCTAATCTCTGGTGACCCGCATATGGAAAAAAAATGCTCTCTTACTAGGAAATCAATGGTTAAGAAATTCTTTTGGGCCCACTGACCCATGAATAATTGGCCTATTGGCCTACCCTTGGTAGACTTATACACGAAAAGTCAGCCTGATGTGTGGTTTCTAGCCACTTGATTAGAGCATTTTTTTTGTTACTCAGATTGCACAGGTAGGGATCACTAATCAGTCTAATTTTGGTGTGTATATTCAAGGGGTGGGCCAAACATTCTTTTGGGTCAGTGGGCCTGAAAGGGTTCCTTATTAATTCAGTACAGTTGCGGCCCTTTCATTAAAGGATCGTGGATGATATTAATCCAGTATATCAGCAGGTCTGTTAAAGATCCTGGGTCCAAATCAGATTCTTATCGGGATGAAAAGGACTTAAGCTGTGTATCCGGAGTCCGGACTCATATTTTGTTTGTGGAGCAAGTTCGATCCTACAGCTAGCAGATATGGATCACGTATCTAGAACACCAATTGAATGGTCTGGATTCTTCCACACTATACTAAAACTGATAGAATCGTCTAGAACAATAAGAACGCGCACTATCGCATGATTTCCCCATTTTCTGAGATTGAAACCCTGAATTAAAGCAAGAAATTGGCTTCCTTTAGAGTGCATTGTAATATGTTCCTTCCGTGGTTTGAGGGGAAAGAATGGACGCTGCTGTGTCTTTGGACTAGAGTGTATGAGGCAACAAGCTCCCTCAGGAGAAATCATATTATCACCGTTTATGACACAACGTGGCCCATCATCTCAACGATCCAGATTCCATACGGTTGAATCGGGGACCAAAACTTAGATGTGTCAATTAAGTCCTCCAATCTAATTTTGTTTTCAGACTATGGGCCATCTGGGAGCAAGGATGAAAGTCTCGGGATCGGAGGCAGGATTGGTGGGCCCCTATCCCGATCCGGATCGGTCCATCTCGCCCGAGACAAAGTGCGATTCCTTTGTAAAGCACTGATCTCGGGGCAAGACAGCCCATGGTTTGGATCGGATCCCGATCCGGATCGCCCGATCCAGACCGGGAGTGGCCGAGATTTTGAACCATAGACTTGGAGACGGATCACCTAATTGGATGACTGGAATCAATTTCTCGGTAGACCACGTGTATGGTATATGATTGTCACCGAGGTGCATCGTACGTACACCTGTAATAATTTTAAGAGTGCAGAGGACTTTGGATTTAGTGGATGCAGTGGGCCCACTAACCGCATTGATGTTTTGCCCACCGCAGTTAGTGGGCCCACGTAAAAGCACCCAAATTCCTCTGCATGTAAATATTTTTCTTTTTCGTCTTATAAAAGAGTTAGCCAGTTAGGTAACCAATCAAAATCGAAAAAAGTACAAAGCCCGTGTAAGCAGAGTGTCCTCCAGAAGCACACTAGCTAGCTTCGAAGAGTAAAAGAAATTAGAAAACGAAATACTTGTTCAGAAGACCACCTAGTGGATCGCTGTAACGTTATACTCGACTATAGCGTCACCAGTGGTGGCGTTAAACCAATAGGTCTTAGCTTCCGCAATCCCACGTGCGAACCGGAAAATACCGGTTCCTCCAACAATCGGCATCTCACGGACCGGGTTCATAGCCGGGTTCCGGCCTAGAATGCTGAGACTGCTACCGTTGTAAATATCATGTGTGAATCCATAGTTCATGGCCATTATCAGACCCAAATCTTCCTGTCCAGCTGAACCATAGAGTCCCTGGGCTCGACCCACGAGCTTAGAAGTTAGTTCGGGACCTTCGGTCAATGGATCGTCTGCCATCATCAGCATACCGAAGAGCGTCGGAGAGTTGTCCGAGTCGGGAGCTTGAGCCACTCGAACCGCGCTGGGATTCTTCCCGCTCAATGTGTCGTGGAAGAAGAAGTGGAGGTGGGTGACCTCCTCCTTACCGAGCCCAATGCTATCGCGCCAGTCCTTGATTTGGCTCGACTTGGCAAATTGGCTTTGAGCCAGGGGTGCGGCCACAAACAAAGAAAAGAGAAATAAAACCAAAGCAGCTGGGTTTCCCATGATTGGTGTAGACGAAAGATTGAAGAGGGTGGAGGAGGTTTTATAGATGCAACAAGTATCAACGTTTGTTGAACTATAACAGAAGCGTTTCTCTTTCTTTCTTTTTGGGTTTTGGTAAACGGTGACTTTACTTTTCTGTTAGGCAGGATTTGGTGACTTTCCCTGAGAATAGAAAGTCTCCTCCTTGAAGGTTGTCCCTTGTTATTATCAGGAAAATACGGGAAACCTGACAAAAAGATATACGGTTGAGGCCATTAATTCACCAGTGGATTCGAGAGATCCATATATGATCCACTAGTAAACAACTCCAAACGATAAAATATAGTTGTTGCCTCGATGACCGTGGATCTCTTGAATCCAACGGGTAATGACCTCCACGTGTGCTATTCCCACCTTATACGGCAAAAGAAAAATTGTGTGGCGGAGGCCATTGATAGTTGGATTCTAGAGATCCACGGTCCACGAGCCAACAACTGTAAAGTGTATGTTATGTAACTTTTATTTAAAAAATGCCCTTAATTGAGTAAAACTTGCATGACCGGTTGTCAGTGACCCTCGGTCACATTATGAGCCAAGTGGTACATTTTTAGAGGACATGAACCGTATGGATGTTTTACCCATCCCCAGGTGGACCTACAAACAAAAATCAGCTTGAGTAGTGATTTCTAAGCGTTGGATTGGAGTCATTTTCATGGGTTGATTTTATCTGTGGGAATTTGAGCATTAGTTGGGGTACAAAATCAAAAGTTTGAAATCAATACACGCTGATTAGTGGTTTGTAGGTCCACATAGGGATTGGCCAAACATCCATACAGTCATTGTCCTTTAAAAGTGCCACGTGGTAAATATTGTGAGCGGTCAGGCATATATGACCGGCGATCATGCAAGTTTTACTTAATTTATTAAAGCACCCTCTGTAGTATATACCATGGTTTTAAAAATGGCCGTTTAAACAGTAACGCCCCAAGCCCGTTTCCATTAAAACCATTTAAATGTGTTTTGATGCTTTAAATTAAACGGCCATTTTTGGTTTTAATGGCCGTTAAAACTGTTTTAACAGCCATTACATTCTGGATATTTTTTGAAAAAAAATGTCCTTAAATTTCGTTAAATTTTAATATTTTTTTTTATTTTTAATTTTCAAAATTTAAATTTCAGTGCCATTTTTTTTCCGTTAAATCGTTAAAATTCATTTTTTTTTAATTTTTTTCCAATTTTGCCCCTGGCCATTTCAATCCATTTAAACGGTAACGCCCCCAGTTCATTAAACCATTAAAACGGCATCCTTTAAACCTTGTTATATACAACATTTAAGCAATTTTTAGACTTATTAGTGTACTTTTTTTTATAATCTTTGTCAGCAATGATTGTATCTACCGCAATTAATACAAAATTTTCAAAATTACCTTCGACTTGCCTCAAATTTCAAAACGGTCTTTATTATTTGGGCATTTTAGTAACACCCCTCAAATTTGAAAATAATTAGTAATACCCCATTATACTTTCAAACTTTAGGATTACCCCCTTGACTTAGTTTGACCATCATTTGACTGACGTTAAAATGTGACATGCATCATACGCCTGTTAATGCAGCTCCTTGTTAGCAATTCATAATGCGGCAAAAAGTCGATACGGGAAAAATTCGAGTTTTACTTGATTTTGGGTTTCAATAATCCGGTCAAATATTCGGTCAAAAATTTACTAAACGGCAAATAGGCGGCATACGGTTTATACGTTCTACTTTAAAAATTTGAAAACAAAAGATTCGGTATATTTTGAAAGAGAATCAATATATTTAATAATATATATAGCTATCATAGTCCAATGTATTATAGTTACTAAAAATTCGGTACATGCTGAAAGCGAGTCAATATACTACTTGAGGTTGAGTCAACCAATAAACATGTTTTGTTCTAATTACTTTTTATCTTTAGCTAAATAAAACATAGGGACGTGTGGTTCAAGCACTTTTTATTTTTTCTACTATAATCTCACATCGAAATAAGTGATAGTTAAGGGAGTTTGAGTTGTATAAATAGGACTAGAATATAAGGGAGAAAATATACTTACCTTCACAGGGTCAATGGGTGATCAAAAAGGCCCATGGCCTAAGTTAACGACATCTATTGCACTTAGGAGGGATAGAGAAAAACAACATACCTTAAATGTTGTTTTTCTGAGATTAAACAACGGTTCTGGCCTGTGTCAGGACACTTCTTAAATCTACGTCCGCGCACAATAAGCTGAAAAAAATTAACTTTTACCGGTTTACCCCCAATATGACCTGATCCACCGGTCCCCATTGTCACTGACCCGATTTTTAGTTGTATTTAAGGCTCATTAGTTTTAGACTTTTAGGGCTTAGGGTTTTTTGGGGTCTTCAGATTTGGGAGGAGCGCACACACACAAACAAGAGAGAGAGAGAGAGAGATTTGGTCTCTAAATGTGCCACGTGGCTCATACTGTGGTCCGTCAGCAAAGTTCTACTCGGTCAAGAAGGTAGAAGAAGAAGATAATGTTGTTTTTGTTCCCGTTGGCTTGGTAGGCCTTCTCAGCTTCCAAGTTCTTCAACCAAATTTCTTTACCATGATATATCAGAAGTTTGATGCTAAAATCCCTCAAAATGCAACTGTATCAAAGTTTGATTCCATGATCCATCAAAATGTTACGTGGCATTCTTTCATGCACATTCTCCCCATGAATGATAAGTCCACTCGTGGTGTAAATACACACCAAAAATTAGCCTGGTTGGTGATTTCTAGCCATGCACTTTTCATCTTGGGCTTGGAACCATCTACAGGCCAGTTCATGAAGCCCAAAATGAAAAAGTGTTCGATCAGACGGCTAAAAGCCACCAAGCTGCTTTTTGGTGTGTATGTTCACCAAAGTATGAGGCAAAACATTGATGGGTCAATGGGCCCGAAAGGGTGATCCACGTGGCACTTTGAGAGATTTCTGTATCAAACTTTTGATACAAAATTTTGTACAGTAGAACTGCTCTTTAGGAGTAAAACTTTGATGTCAGGGCCCTGTCATCGGCCTCGATGACAGGGCGTAATATAAGCCACGTGGCACGCTCTTAGAGGACTATAACCGTATGTATGTTTTTTCAATCCTTGGTGGATCTACAAACAAAAAATCAACTTGATTAGTCATTTCAAAGCTTTGAATCTTTGTAGTTTGTACCTCAAATAATAGTCAATAATGTTCAAATTCCCACTGTTTAAAATAATTCCAATCCAACGCCTAGAAATCACTAATCGGGCCGACTTTTGCTTTGTGGTCCACCTAGCTAGGGATTGGCCAACATCCATACGGTTAGATAAGAGTATGGCACATGGCTCATATTGCGCCCTGTCATCAAAAGTTTTCCTCGCTCTTTTAGGATTCCTTCCTGTGGTTGTGGGGAAAGAATAGAACTTTTGTGCATTTTGACCAGGGTATCTGATGCCACACGTCGACACAAAATCACCGTTATCGCACAACGTGGCCCACCAACTCACTGATCCAGGTTTCATACGGTTCAATCAGGGACGACCAATCTTAGTTGTGCCAATTAGGCCCTCTAATCCAATTTCGTTTCCAGACTGTAGCCCATCTGGTAGATGGATCACCTAATTCAACAGTTTCAATTAATTGGTTGATAGACCACGTGTATGGTATGTCGGTATGACCATGGTGCACCATACACCTTCTCTAATGGAGAATCATATGTCTTACAAAGTTAGTTAACCAAACAAAAAACACGACAAGACCAAAAAGAGGTCCAAATCAAGCAGACTAGCTACCTTCCAAAACCACACTATTAACATAAGATAATTAAATTACTTCTATAGAACACCATCAACATGATTCTGCAATGCACAGGGGTGCGTCATGCGCATCCACCCTTCCACTTTCTAATTCCTCGACCGGAAGATGTCACTGCTAGTGAATTGCTGTAACGTGATACTCTACTATAGCGTCACCGGTGGTGAGGTTAAACCAATGGGTCTTCGCGACCGCCATCCCACGAGCCAATCGGAAAACGCCGGTTCCTCCAACTATTGGCATCTCACGGACTGGATTCAACGCTGGGTTCCGCCCTAGAATGCTGAGAGTGCTACCCTTGTAGATGCCATCTGTGAAGCCGAAGTTCATGGCCATTATCAGACCAAATTCTTCCTGTCCGGCTGCGCCATAGAGTCCCTGCGCTCGACCCACGAGCTTAGAAGTTGGTTCGGGCCCTTCGGTCAATGGGTCATCGGCCATCATCAGTATACCGAAGAAGGTCGGCGACTTGTCTGAGTCAGGTGCTTGAGCCACCTTCACCGCGCTCGGCTTCTTCCCGCTCACAGTGTCGTGGAAGAAGAAGTGGAGCCGGGTCATCTTCTCCTTTCCGAGCCCAAGGCTCCCGCGCCAGTCCTCGATTTGGCTCAGCTCCTCAAATTTGCTTTGAGCCACCGGTGCAGCCACAACCAGAGAAAACAGAAATAAAGCCAAAGCTGCTGCTTTTCCCATCTCTCTCTCACAGACTCGTTTACATAAAAGATTGAAGAGGTTGGAGAAGCTTTTATATATAATGAAGTATCAACCTTGTGTTGAGACCCAAACTTGAGAAGCCTATGTGGCAGCATTGATTGGAGCACCTATGTGGCATCATTAATCGACAACATTGATTAGGGGTGTCGTCTTTAGTTGTTAAGTTTTTGAATAAAAGATCCTATGGATTTACTGGAGTAAAGTCGTAGATTTGTTTCCTTGTCAGCGATAGAATACAATCTACATTAGGATAGTCATTAATTAGTTACCTTACTTATTAAAGATTGAGTCATACAAGATTTTCCTTCCTTAATTAGTTTTCAAGTTCATGTATTTATAGACATGGAATCAATGAAAATATCAATGGAGGAATTATTAACCTAAACCCTTCCTCCTCTTTCCTATCCTCTTCCTTCAATTTCTTCTTTCGAATTAAACTCAACCACGTCAAGAGAGGGGTTCTTAACACCTTGGTTCAAACATACATAAGTTTGTCACTTTAGACTTGGTAAAGTTAGTTAGAAAATGAAATGAAAGAATCTCATGACCCGGATATTCTCAAAATCAACGGCTACTATTCACCTGTCAAGTTGATATTTGGGGTGGGCCAGACGTTCATCACCTAACCGCCGTCATTACGTTTAGATAAAATCTAAACGGTCATCAGGTAAAGGTGGCTATTTGTTATGCCGTTATTACTTTGCTTTTAAAGCATCGAAGATATTACAGTTCTAAACGTGGTAGAGAATATTACAGTTCTGCATGTTTTGATTTTACACCCACCCCCACCACCCTCCTCTTTTTTTTTAAATGAACAGATTCTCTACGCAGCATGTGACTTTCAAGTTTCAATCCACATCCGACATGGGAACTTATATATGTCTCTACCAACCCAGAAAACATAGGAGAAAATTGTTGGGTATATGGGAAAAAACTTGTTCTCTCGCAAGGCGACTTCAAGGATGAGGTCGCATAAATCAAGACCACATATTGAGGTGGGGTCTACACTACTTAATGCATATCTCCTTTTTAAAATGTGTGGCCCCACTTCAACATGTGGTCTCTATTATTGTGACCACACTTTTAGAAGCTGCAATGAGACTTCTAAAACTTTTCTGGTCCGTGTGCGCGTAGTGGAACACTTATGTCTAGACGGGAGGATGGAATGGGAGTTATGGGACCCTACCCTGCCCTCGGTAATACAGGTGGTATAAATGCGAGGAGGTGGAGCCCATTGTCATGGTTCCAGACTTCCAGTTCCATACACTATTGCCTTGTAAAAAATAAAAAGTTCCATACACTAGTGAGTAGTGAATGAACTCCGGCCATCCAATCTTTTTTGCCTCGTAGATGATGTAGGCACGGGTCATTTACAAGCACCAGCTTGAGAGCACTAGGCTACAGGGGGGAGTTTTTAGAAGTTACAGGCGACTTTTAAAAAATGTGGTGGTAATAATCAAGATTCAAGACTACATGTTGAATTGGGTCCACATCTTTTAAAAGGAGATAATCCTAAAGTGGTGTGGAGCCGTTCTATGATACATGCAGAACTCTATCTGTATCATAATTTTGATGCAAAGTCCCTCAAATTGCCACGTATCACACTCTTTGGGATCCGCTGATCCCTTGAATGCATGACCCACTTCTAGGTGGATCTACACAACAAAAATCAGCTTTATTAGTGATTTCTAGCCATTTAATTTGAGCACTTTATATTATGGGCTTAAGAGTTGGTTCCAAGTCCATTAAGAAAAATAATCAAATCCAATGGATAGAAATCACCAATAATGCTGATTTTTGGCATATAGGTCCACCAAGATGTTGGCTAATTAAACATACATGAGTGAGCGTACCAGTATGAGTGTGCCACGTGTCAATTTTTAGGGACTTCTGCATCAAAGTTTTGATGCAGAGTTCTGTATCATAGATTTTTCCTGATGGGGTCTTGATTCATGCAACTTCACCGTGAAGTCAGCGTTGTGACAACCGACGTTTTCTTGGTCTAGGGTTTAGAACCACTTTAAGCTTTTGGAGTGAATGATGCTTTAGTGTCGTTTACGCAATAGAGGTTAAGGTCATATTTAGCCCTTTTATGTTCTCAACAAAACTTATACGACCTATCGTCCCCTTCGCACAGTAGGGCTGGCAATGGATCAAACCCGAGATCTCCAAAAAAACCGGGTCAGAAACTTGATTTTTCCTTATAGGATTGGTACTGGATCACAGATTATCAATCCGATAGAGATCGGACCGGTACCAGATCGACCTTGTCCCAATCTAATATAGACCCGATATTTATACTATATATAATATAGATTATATAGATATATATTTAATTGCATAAAAATATTTAAATATATATATGTTTAATTGGATTATACATACAAAACATGGAAGTTGTCTCCACTTCTTATAGGCTTCATAAAGAAGGGCCGAGATCTTATCCCCCAACTGGACGGTGGATCTCAGCCACTCACACTCAATTTTGACAAACACTTTATCTAGGAGTGCCATGGGCACGGGCCATCCACTAGTTATTCATATCGGATTAGTTTTGGAACCGATTTTTATTGATCCAATCGGGTTCGGATCAATTGGATTTCTTATCGAATCGGTACCAGATCAATACAAATCTGACTCGAATCCGATCCATTGCCAGCCCTATTGCACAGGTATAAGAATGTAGGATAGTATAATACGGAACGAGGCACTGATTTCATAGTGTTTATAGTAAGTTAATATAATACCACTTCATTGCAAGCCATCTGATATGGGAATAGCGAGATCATCGGCCTTTACTCTCACTCGTCTTTTTCGCATCTCAAACGCGTTTTTTTATCCTATCTTGCGCTTCTGATAATCATATAATGATGCTTCTTACACGGACGAGGTGATTATCATATGGTGGTGGAGCCCACGTGGAGAGCATTAAATGCGCCATGTGGCACACTCTTTCAGGGCCACTGACCCATGAACTATGGGCCCAACACTTGGACCTATACACGAAAACTCATCCCGATTTGCGATATCTTGCCAAATCTGAGTATCCAAAAAACTATTCCAAGTCCAACGGCTGGAAATCACCCCATGAAAAACGTTAGAATCCAGTGGCTAGAGATCACTGATTGTTGGTGTGTAGGTGCATAAAGTGCCAATCATTCATTGGGTTATAGGCCGAAAGAGCTTTTTTCTAATGCAAGAAGGTAAATTTTCTTAGAGTGCTGATGGAGTATAGTGTCCCTTATGAAGTACTCCACACGACCATTGTATCTTTCTTACATTGGGCAAAATTGTGCCTCATTCCATGACAAACGAAAATTGTTTTTTATTATCGAGTCAGTGGCTTGCTTTATTATATTTGTTCGTCTCTTTGTGACACCAAACCCCGCTAAAAGTCCAGGCTGGCTTGGTGGGCTTCTGGTTGGGCCTACTAGGAATGGGATTAGGAGACCCACACTGGGCCTCAGCCTCTATCCTTAGGCCTGTATGATTAATAGATCTGGGTTCGTGTCTATAACAACCCAAAAATCATAGGTACTTATCTTTGGACCATAATTAGGGTGTACAAAGAAAAGGAGGACACAGTAGACCGGACATAGAGGTTGGGAGAATAAAAAGAGAACACACAATTTAACGGGTCCCACTTAAAAAGATATTTTGAAGATCTCCAGATAAATAAATAAAGTTTGTGAGTGCTTATCGAGTGAATTGCAAGGTGAGTGGCTACTTAACACCAATGGGTCTTTCAGAGGGGACGTTCCATATATAGTTTGGAGGTAGATTAGACATCACAAAGGCAATGCATTTCTCGGATTTGCAATTGGTTGTGCTCCAGTTTGTCGAATTAGCTTTAGATAACAACACAAGTAGGGTATGTTTTGTGGAGCCTCTTGGTGCTAAAGTACTGTACATGAACCACGACATCTCGGTCCAGTTTTCGGTCCAGTTTTGTGCTGTACTAACATGGGTTTGCAGGTGCGCCCTCTGTTTCTAGGGGATGTTCGGGGGCACTGCCCCCATTTTTTTCATTTTGGGAAGATATTTCTCACTTAAGGGTATTTTCATATTTTTACATAGAGATACGGAAATCCTAACTCCCTTTTGAGAGTTATATATGTCTCGTTGATCAGAAACAATTATTCATTGTATTGTGAGTGTTTTCTTTTGACCAGCATATTGAAAGTTGTGACCATACCTCAATCTTGAGGGAGCCACATAAATTTGTGTCGTGTGTGTTTGCGTCTTCGTGTTTATTGTTCTTTCTTTGTGTGTGTAAATGACTTTAAAGAGGCTCCATGGTCTACGCGAGTGTGTTTTGGTCCATATTGTGCTTCCAAGTGCTTCACTAAATTCTCTATTTTACCTTTGAAAAAACAAAAAGAGGGGTTACAAGGAGTCATAAAAACACAAAAAATCTGCTTATTCTTTTTTTTTGATAAGTAAAAAATCTGCTTATTCTATGTGGGTATAGGTCCACATATTCACAGAATTAAGTTCAGTAATGTAATACAGTGACCTTATATTCAATAATGGCATCACCATTACTTACGTTAAAGTATTGGGTCTTAAGCTTTGCAAATCCTCTAGCCATTCTGAACTTCCCTCTCCCACCGACAACTGCTACCTCCCTTGGTCCCTCTGTCACCGGATTCCTCGAAAACACACCGATTGAGCTGCCGTTGTACTTACCCGTCGTGAATTCAAAATCGATGCACATCATTAATGACAATTTGTCTTGGCCCGATACGACGTACAGACCCTGAGCGTTACCAATCACCTTCGACGTTGGCTCTGGACCTTCTCTCAAAGGATCATCGATGACTACCACGCTACCGAACGGAGTTGGTGATTTGTCTTCTGTATTGTTAGGACGGGCAACCACGACTGCACTTGGATTCTTTCCACTTAATATGTCGTTGAGATAGAAATGGAGATGGGTCACCTTCTCCTTCATCTCACCATGATGTAACCCCTCTGTATGGTACTTACACTGCACCGATGCGGTGGCGACACACAGTATCAAACCACAAAGGAATAACAATACTCCCTCCATTTTTTCTTCTCTTGTACTGATCCCATGCAACATCTGAAGATTATATAAGCTGCAAGCTGATTAAAAACCCCTGGTTTTGTACAATATTTCGAAAATGGTAACTTGGAGTCTCGACCGTTCAATTGGCGTTCCAACTCCTAGATGAGATATAGCTTCAAAATCATTAAGATTATAGGATCCTATCCATACAATGTATGAACTTCCTTTTTACCGTCTTTCTTATCTCTTAACTACTCAGAATCATACCCTTAAATGTGACGGCTAAAATCATCCGATGGCCATCATGTTCCACGTTTTATATATAGGATGACATACACAATATGTTAGCTCTTGGATGAGTCATTGCAATTTCCGAGGTGCATGTGCTAATGACAGGTAAACATGCCACATTTGGCATGAAAATATCTTTAGTAATTTAATTCTGTGATCACTTTCGGGAACTTTTTATTATTGGAGTACGTGTAGGAAATTTGTTGGCTGCCTTTGACCCGTCTTTCCATAAAAGGCCCGTGGGCCGTGGTCCACTCTTTCGGGTCACTGTTTTGGGCACAATGACCAGAATATTTGGCCCACTCTTGGTGATCTACACAATTTTTTTTCACTTGATTGGCGATTTCTAACCATTGAATTTGAGCATTTTTCGGCTTGAAACCTGCATGGGCCTCTTTATAAGGCCCACTATTTAAGTATCACCGGATCCAAACATGTTCATGATGATTGTTGGATATTCTTATCTTCAATTCGAAAAGACGTTCCAGCTTAAATCAACTTGCATTATCCCGTTAGAAACTCATACCTTTAAGATATTGTAACCAAGGTTTAAAAATCGGCTGTTATAACGGATTCGGACCTACCCTGTTATGTTACGCACCGTTAAAATGCCCAAAAAATAACGGCCGTTATAACTAAAATAACAGCCGTTATTTCTCCTATATTTTTCCTTATAACGAAAATAACGACCGTTATTTTCTGGAAAATGTGAAAAAATGGCTGTTTTTTCCGTTATTGAAATTTTGAAATTCAAATTTCAAAATTTGAATTTCAGCATACTTTTTTTTCTTTATTTTTTTTTCCCATTTTTCGTTTTTGACATTGAACGTTTTTTTTCGTTATAACGGAAAAAACAGTAACGCTCCCAGACCGTTATACTCAATTATAATGGTCCCTTTTAAACCTTGATTGTAACCAAGGTTTAAAAGGGGCCTTTATAACGGTATAATGGACTGGGGGCGTTACTGTTTTTTTTTGTCATAACAAATTGTAACGTTAATGGGCAAAAATGAAAAATAACAGCCAATTTTTTCACAAAATTTTCCAGAAAAATAGTCATTATTTCATTATAACAGAAAATTAATGGAAAATAACGACATTGAGTGTTTTAACGGTACATAACGTAATGGGGGAGGTCTAATCCGTTACAACGCCGTTATATGCGTTATAATGGCCGTTTTTAAAACCATGATTGTAACTATCTTACGTTATATGCGTTATAGTAGCCATATTTTTCTCAGTATCCGAAAATTATTGAGTGTTGATCTTATCAGCATAGAAATTTCTGCTGGGCGCCCTATCTTTTTTCCATGAAAATTCTATGATATAGGATTCTGTATCAAAGTTGTGATTCAAAGTCGTTCAAATTGCCACGTATTACACTCTCTAGGGCCCACTGGCCCATGATTGTTTGGCCAATATCTTGGTGGGCCTACACACCAAGAGAAAATTTGCTAGACTAAAATATAATTAGAATATTGGGGATTTTTTTTGAAGCGGCGGGATTTTTGAAGCAGCGATCATGCCCCAATGATCGCAGGCCACGTATACCCATGGCAGCTTTTTAAAAAGACTTTTAAAACAAAATTCCAAACCATGGGTATATGTGGACCGCAATCATTGGGCACATGATCGCTGCTTCAAAAATCCCGCCGCTCCAAAAAATTTAACGAATTGGGATTTCAAGGTTTGAAGGAAGGAGGCTTTCTAATCTTGGTTGCTTGTTCGAAAGCATAGGCAATCTGGATCAACATTGGTTCTGAACCCTTTAACCCCCCGAAACAGATCCCGAACGGCAGCCCGTCGCTTCCATATCCTGCTGGAACGCTAATTCCTGGGAATCCCCCAATCGCAAGAACAGGAGCAACAGACGAACCCGGGGTCACTAATGCATCCAGCTTATTCACCCTCATCAACTTTTCAAACCCATTTCTCGACAGTCTTGCCAAATTCAACAATGCCTTCTTCTCAAAATCGCCGATTCCATGTGTAGTCTCAGCTCCCAAAAGGATATCCTGACCGAATTGATTTACCATTTCCTGCACACCCCATCCAAGCAAATAATGGGTAATTTCATAAATTTGATCGAATATGGAGCTAGTAGGAATTACATGTACGTATTACATACCAGATCGGAGAATTTCTGGTTGAAGGTTATAATGTCGGCTAACGACTTGACGGGAGAAGCGGCTAGGTCTTGTAGGTAAGCATTAATGGCTAGCTTGAATTCGGCAACCAATGCTATGCCTTCACCGCTCATAATGAAATTCAGGATGAGATGGATGTCAGCTATCTCCAAATTGTCTACCAGGACTGCACCACGTTGCCTTTTGTAGGGAGTTCAGTGATCACATAAAATCATAATGCGCTGTCAATTATTTTTCTACAGCTACATTCTTAAATTCTTCTACATTACGTTGAGGTCTAACATGGCCAATCTAGACGATATGAGCCACGTGGCACATTTTTTAGGGAGCTTAGTCTTCCACGTGGCTCATATTGTGGGCAGGCCACTCATGGTCCTGGATTTCATTATGGGGGTAAGAGAGTGGTAGTTGAAGCCTGCATTTACCTTAGTGTATTGAAATGGCTATCGAAAACTTTTGCCTCGACCGATCCCTTGGAGAAATTGAAGAAGGGATTCCTCACTATCCCCAATCTCTTCCCTTTCAGCCCGTCTGCCTTTAGAAATTGCTTATACCCTCCACGTGGGATGAACTTCGATGCTTCTTCCGTTGCTTCAGCATCTCTTGGATCAAAACCCACTATCACGTCGAGTACGTAAACAGCATCCGATACCGTCCTGCAGATGGGCCTGTCCTTCCAAAATCAGATCAGGTTCCGAAGGTCGTTGTATGAAAATGCTATATCTTGCTTAAGCATAAAAAAGTGGATCGTTGGATTCAAGAGATCTGCACGGTCCACTTTGTAGTACGTAGAGACTTACCCTATAGTGTCCTGTCTAGGAGAGATTGGAATGACCCCGGCTCGGCTGGTGAGTCCAACGGTAGGCTTTATTCCTACAACCGAGTTAGAACTCGCCGGGCAGAGAATGGACCCATCCGTCTCTGTCCCTAACGACACTGTAACCATATTCGTTGCAACCGAAATCGCCGATCCGCTGCTCGATCCGCAAGATTCGGTCGTTACAACGTACGGGTTCTGCACCCAATCACAAGGTAAATACTCTAAGTTGCTAGAGTCCATAATCAGGTTGACAGTCTGGAATATATGACAAATATCCGATGGAAGCAATCATGCAATAAGGTTAATTTTTTAGCCGATAGATCTCCTATCTCGGGCCACAAATTACAAATGTGGGTCTTGAGTCCTGGCTCCAGTATTAGTACTATCCAGGTATTTAGCCTTTCATCATGCACCGTTCATTCAAGAAGGGACTGTGTAGAATCCACAAGTTATTTGGTTCGATAACTCACCAGTCCCTGACCGCCTCTTGCGCTCCAGCCATTAGGTATATTGAGCGAACGGAAATTGGCCCACTCGCTAAGGCTAGCCTTCCCCAGGATGATGGCACTCTCTTCTCTGAGCTTCATCACGACACCGGCGTCTCGTTTGACTATCGAGTCTAGTAGCGCGTACGAGCCGGCAGTTGTGTTCAGTTTATCCTTAGTCGCTATGTTGTCCTTGAGCAGAATAGGGATACCATGTAACCCCGAAAAGGACCCTCGAACCCCCGCCTTCTTTTCAGCATCGGCTTTGTCAGCCTGGTCAAGCGCGTCGGGGTTCACCTCGATCACGCCGTGAAAAAACATGTTGAGTTTATCAATCTGGTCGAGGTAGAACTCAACGAGTTGTCTCGAGGTGAGTGTGTTTTTCTTGAAAGCAATCTGGATATCACTTACGCTAGCTTCTTCGGGCCAGATTCCATTGTCGGTGATGCTGATGCTAAAACCAGAGAAAATCATCATCATCAGCAGCAGCAGCAGCGATGAGAGAAAGAGAGAAAGGCGATGTGGGTAGTAGAAAGCCATGATTGTATTGGAATCTGGAATAGCCGATTAAAAACGAGGATACCGAGTGACCTCGCGTTCTCCAATCTTGGTCTAGGACTCTAGGTAAGATAGTGGTCTCCAATCTCCTCAGTAAATATACAGGAAAGACGTTAAGACTTAGGACTCCTTAAACCAAACAGCCGGCTTTTATTCCCTTTCCTCTTTTTTTATTTATTACAGGCCTATCTATGTGAGTGAAGGTCGTGTGGCAACTCAAATTTTGGCTTTAAAATAGTACTACATTTTTTAATCTTTTTAATTAGGGCGAGAGTTTTATAGAGCTGCAGGACACGCAGAGTATTCTTTCTCAGGAGTACTCGTGTTTTTTCGCATGGCAGAGCTTGGAGGAAGAGTCAACACAAGTTGCCACCTCAGCATTTCTGTCGGTGGAAAGTATCAGGCCAATAACAGCCCACCACGTGTAATCCTGTTCTGTTCTATTTTAAAAAGGTATCAAATTTTGTTGACAGGGCGGCGCAATATGAGCCACGTGGCACACTCTTAGAGGACTCTGACTGTATGGATGTTTGTCCAATCCCTAGGTGGACCTATAAACTATAAATGAGCTTGATTAGGGTTTTCAAACCTTTGGATCTTTGTACCTCAAATAAAAAATAGTCAATAGTTCTCAAATTCCTACGGTTAAAATCAACCCATGAAAATAATTCCAATCCAACACCTAGAAATCACTAATCGGGTTGATTTTTGGTTTGTACGTTCATCTAGGGATTGGCCAAACATCCATAAGGTGAGAGTCCTCTAATAGTGTGACACGTGGCTCATATTGCGCCCTGTCATCAAAGTTGTCAACAGTTGTAAAATTCAGTGGCTGCAATCCGTGCGGGAGAAGTACAATACAGGGTAGGGCATAGGCATAGGCATGACTTGAGCAAGACCATTATCCACATAACTAGTCAACGGCGTGTCTATGTGATGGATGGTCTGGATTGGCCACAGCAACCTTCCACTCATAAAGAAAACCGTTGCACTACAGTAAAAAGTTTCTATGGTACAGCTTCGTAGACAACCTTTTACCAACTCTGCCGTCCATTTCATTGTCACGATGACCTCGTATTTGTATTCTATGCAAAACTTGCAGCAGGATGCCCCCCAAATGGGTGGTACAATCCATTGACTAGTACGCCTGGTCAAGCACAGCTGGACAACTGGGTCCAACACACGAGAGAATTCCACGTGGTTCTTTTCAATCTTGAATACATACCAACTTGGTTAGGACAAATCTAGTATGCAACCATTTGCATACTTAAAAGCAAGGTTTAAAGGAGGCAGTTTTAACCGTTAAACGGACTGGGGGCGTTACCGTTTAAACCATTTAAACGGTGGTTAAAACGGATTGAAACGGCCAGGGGAAAAAATGGAAAAAATAGAATTTAATGGAAAAAATGGTGTTGAAATTCAAATTTTGAAATTTAAAAAATAAAAAAAAATAGAATTTAATGGAAATTAAATGGATTTTAACGGAATAAAACTGATTTAACGGCTGGTTTTTTCACAATAATTTTTCAGAATTAAACTGCTGTTTAAACGATTTTAAGGGCCGTTTAAACGATTTTAACGGCCATTAAAACAAAAAAACAGCCATTTTATTCAGAACCGATAAAACGTTTTTAAAGGGTTTTAACGGTAATAGGCTTGGGGCGTTACCGTTTTAACAGCTGTTTTTAAAACCATGCTTAAAAGTATGCAAACATTGTCAGTACTGTGGGACATCCCTTGAAAAATAACATTACTATAAGATCAGAGTCAAGAAACAAAATTCTAATTGTCATCTCTCCATTAAAAAAGCTTAAACAGGGTCAGAGAACCGTAACTTCGTAAACTAGATCTTCTCAAGAACAAAATCTATTGTTTAAACTTTTTTGACCAATAAAATTAATATTTGCTGAGGAAAATTGAAGAAATCATCAGCTATTTTGAATCAAAAGAAAATCTGAGAAATCCTTTGCTGCGTTTGGCGTGAAGGAAACCAAACCGGACAGGAACATGGAAAAGAAAAAGAAGGCAAGTGACTGAAGAGAGAGAATAGGAAAGGGAGTCAAAGAACAAGTTCTCAAGAAGCCAACTCTAGTCTTATTTTAAGGACAAAATCTAATTTAAAACTCACGATGACCAAACAGAGTCAAGAACAACTGAAATTGGGCTCAGTACACCTAGCTCTGCTCTTCTGTGACTTTGCCTAGGCTTCTCCTCTGCTCACACCTAGCTGAAAACTTGTCAGCCTATAAAAAGCTGGGTTGGGCTCGGGGACACCCATTTTTGACCCCCATTTTGACACCCATTTTGGAGTACCCATATAGAAGATGAATATGGCTGATTTTTGGTTGGTATCACCACGTTACAACGGTAACACCCAACCCCATTACTTAAAAAAAAATATATATATATATATATATATAGGTGGGTGCAAACTCTAGTTGACCACCTCAACTTGTTGGCCCATCCCTACGTGGACCTATACACCATAAATCAACCTCGTTAGTGATTTCTAACCTTTGAATTGCCCCGGGATTTGAGGGTTTTGGCTGAGGAGGCCTACCAAAAGCCAAAACGAGTAACGTAGAGAAACAAAACAACCAAAAATCAAAAGAGAATCACAACCCCAAATGCCCCAACCAACTACACCCACTAATCCCTTCCCCTACTAACCAATTCAGTCCATTTGAAAACAATGTCCTCAAAAGAAATGTCTTTGTCTTCTTCGTAGAACTTCACCCAATAGTAAATTCACGCCTTTATCTCCAAAATCATTTGCTCCATTTGAGGACTTTTACTTTAAACACCCTTTGATTTCTCTCTTTCCAGAAGACCCAAATAACCGCCAGGGGTGTTAACATCCACTTCCGCTTCCCCTTATTCACCAAATCCTTTCCCTCTTCAAGCAAAAAATATATAACTCCTTTATCGACTCAGGAGCTACCTAGAATATTCTAAATTCTTTAAGTAACCCTGTCCAAATGAGCCAAACGCTTCTGCAGTATAAGAGTAAAATTAATCAGTACAATTCGAACATTTAATTTCTCGGGTGATTTAATTTGCCGTTGGATTTGGACAATTTAAAAAGCTCCCTTTTCTATGTAGGGGTATTTCAGTCAATTAAAAATGTCATAAGAAGGTATTGACATGTTGACCGGCGCTTTCGCCTTGCCAACCCTTGAACAAATCCTGGCTCCGCCACTGGCCCCAACTGTATTCCATGTTCTTTTTGAAACATACATCCACGTTAGGTTCGACTTCTTGTTTCTTGTGAATGTCTCGGTCACACACTATTCAACCCCCATCAAATATGTATAAAAGGATAATTTGGTCATTTACATTAGAAAGGTTTTCTAGATGCCAATTAAGGGAATAATTCCAGTAGACGTCATGTACAAACAAGATGTTTACGTAATCCGTCCATACGCAAACGATCGGCGCGCAGTTATCTAATAGGGTCGTGATGTAATAAGGTATACCTGAGATCTTTTCATTTGCGGAAGCAGCATTTTTGGTACTTACTGATGCCATCTGGCCCACTGACTGCATGGATGTTTAGCCCACCCCTTAATAGACATTTATACCAAAAAACAGCTTGTATAATGATTTTTAGCCATTGGTTTTAGTACTCAGAAAATGGTTGCATTCAACGACTATAAGGACGCCTTAAAAAGTTCTAAAAATTGTTAAAATCTAATGGTTATAGATTACCAATTAGGGTGATTTTTGGTGTGTATATCTACCAAGGAGTGGGATAAACATCCATACGGTCAATGGACCCAAATGACAGTGGTGAGTAACAAAAATTGTGCTTCAGCATTTGAAACAGTTTCAGGCATACCGTGTTACATCTTTTTCCTATCTAATATATGGGCTTCTTAATCTCCTATCTATCGGATGGGTTGGAATTACTGTTATGGCCCATCAAGTAGGACAGAGTCGATTGGATTGATGGGCTTGGCTAGCTTATTAAAAAATAACGTTTGTGTACGAAATAAAAAATAAGTTCATCCCCGTTGAGATAACGAAATTGGACGGCAGAAATCGCCCCATTCGAATTTTTTTTAAGTGGGTCCCTCTTGTTGTAGGCATTGTGCGTTGCGTGAAAACACACCACGTGACACTCTGGGAATACTGACCTTATGAAAGCTTGATTTGTGATTTATAGCTATTGGATTTTGGTACTTTTGGTGGGTTGATTTTTAGCTGTGAAATGGAGCATTATTTGAGTTACACAAATGCTAACGGCTAGAATTTACCAATCAGGCTAATTCTTGGTCTGTACTGTAGGTCCACCGATCGAGGAATCTTTTAGATGCAGAAGTCTCCCGATGCAGTTGATGCAGCTGACTATTGTGACCCTACATAGCTCTTTCTTTTGGGCCCACTGACACATTATTGTTGAATCCACGATTTGATTGATGATTTCTAGCCATTGGATTTTGTACCCAAAAAGTTCTTTAATCCAACAGCTATAATCAATCAAAAAAAAAAAAGTACTGATACTATAGCTAAATATAACCAATCAGGCAGTGTTTTGATACGTCTGATCACTAAGGGGTGGGCTCAGCATCCACGCGGTTAGTAAGCCCAATAAAACTGCTCTATGTAGGGTCGCCAGAGTCCTCTGCATCTAAATTTTTTCCACCAACGAATGGGCCAAAGATCCAAACGGTCAGTAATCAAAATTGTGCCACATGTCGTATTTTTACGCGACCCCCACAATGCAACAATGAGAGCGACCCAGTTCAAAGTTCAAACAAAGATTCGCCGCCGGTCATTGTCTTTTACATTGAAAAATTCCCATGATAAAAGCCACATCTCAAATAAAAAGAAGCAAAAAAGAAAACTAAAATAACGCTTATTTTTTCCCTATAAGAACCCTAATTGGCTATCCGTCCTACCACCAAGACAAAGCTGGTTCACTCTGTATTCCACCGAGTCGAATCGGTTTTGAACAAAACTTCAGTACAACAACCATGGTGTATCCCAACCCAATTCGCATTTCTCTCTTTCTTTCATCACTGTTACTAATTCTGATCTTCTCTGGGTTAAGTACTACCGTCGATGCAGGCTACAGATTCTCGATTAGAGAAGCTACCGTACATGATATCCAGATTGCATTCAAGCAAAACAAACTCACCTCGAGACAACTCGTTGAGTTCTACCTCAGAGAGATTCGTAAACTCAACCCGCTTGTTCATGGTGTGATTGAAGTGAATCCCGATGCGCTGTGGCAGGCTGATAAGGCGGACAGAGAGCGGAAGGAGAAGGCGCATGGGTGTTCGTCTGGACTACACGGTATTCCAATTCTGTTAAAGGATAACATAGCGACTAAGGACAAACTAAACACGACTGCGGGGTCATTTGCGCTCCTAGGCTCGGTTGTCCCTCGTGACGCAGGTGTTGTAATGAAGCTGAGAAAAGCGGGAGCCATTATCTTGGGAAAGGCCAGCCTTAGCGAGTGGGCCGATTTCCGTTCGCTCAATGCACCTAATGGCTGGAGCGCCAGAGGCGGCCAAGGACTGGTGAGTTACGAAGCCAAAAATTACCTTAGCCATAAAGGATCTACCTGGTTAAAAAATAAGCATGACGCATGATTGCATCTTACTTCTAGACAGTTCTCCCGCTTTTTCTTGACTATCCAGAATAATTGGAATGTTACATTCGTTACATTGTTGATTTTTTACCTAAAACCCTACAAGATCTTTTAGTTGAAAAAATGTTTGCTCCGACCCATTAAAGTTGTTCCACCCCATGATGGACCAATACATCAAAATCAGCCTGATTGGTGATTTCTAGCCATCGAATTCAGAGCATTTTTTCATCATGGGCTTCATGACAGGTCCATAGTGAGTTCCAACGCCATGATGAAAATATCCAATGGCTAGAAATCACCAAGCTGATTTTCATTTAGGGAGAATCCAATCACATGTAATTGGACACTGCTTCAAAAAATTTCTCTTGATAGGACCCTCCCCAAAATGTCACCTGGCACTCTTGCGAGTTCATTGACCTCATGAATGTTGCCCACCTCTTGGTGGCCCAGCACACCAAAAATCAGCCTGACTGATCTGATTGATGATTTCCAGCCGTTGGATTTGAGCTTTCTTTCATCATGGGCTTCATGAGCGGACCAATGGATGAACTACAAGACCATTACCAAAAATCGCCAATCAGAATATTTTGATGTGTTGGGTTCATGAAGGGGGCCAAACATTTATGTGTCAGTGGGCCCAAAAGAGTGCCAGGCGGCATTGGGAAGGGTTCCCATCAAACTTTGTTTAGGACCCGGTCCTATACAAGTCGATCTCCAATTGAACAGAACGTTAACCTTTGCTTATAGTCTGTCATCTTGGTCTGAGATAAATTTATAAAGGGTCGGGCTCCCTTGACAGATATAAAACGGCAGGTAAAATGACAGGGACACAATATAAGCCAGGTGGCACACTGTTACAGGACTCTGACCGTACGGATGTTTGTCCTATCCCATGGTGGACAAAAAAACCAAAAATCAGCCTGATTAGTGATTTATAAGTGTTGCATCTTTGTACCTCAAATAGTGCTCAAATTCCCACAGTTGAGATCAGCCCATGAAAATAAGTCCAATCCAAAGCCTATATATTACTAATCAGGCTGATTTTTGGTTTGTAGGTCCACCATGGAATAGGACAAACATCCATACGGTCAGAGTCCTGTAACAGTATGTCACGTGGCTTATATTGTGTCACTGTCATTTGGTCTGTCATTTTAGATCTGTCAAGGGAGCCCGACCCATTTATAAATGGAGAAAATGAGAGAATTGGTATTGTGATGGCTGCAGAATCCGTACGTTCTATCGGCAGACCCATGCGGGTCAAGCAGCGGATCGGCGATTTCAGTTGCGACGAATATGGTAGCAGTGTCCCTGGGAACGGAGACAGATGGGTCACTTATCTGCCCTGCGAGTGCTAACTCGGTTGTAGGAATAAAACCCACAGTCGGACTCACCAGCCGAGCTGGGGTCATTCCAATATCTCCTAGACAGGATACCATTGGGTATGTGATGTATACTTGCATTCGATATCTAGTTCAGGACCTCCCCCGTTACATTATGTAACGTTTTAAACCTCAGCAAATAAACGGCCGTCATTTTCGTTACAACAGCCGTTATTCTGTTTTTTTTTTTCCCATTATAAATTTTATTTAAAATATGAAATTCAAATTTTGAATTTTAGCACAACTTTTTTCCGTTATTTTCCATTTTTGCATCTGTGCTTTACAATCCGTTATAACGGTAAAAAAGGGTAACACCCCGTTATACCATTATAATGGCCCCTTTTTAAACCTTGGTAAATGTAACAAGATATTCCACCACAGGCCCATCTGCAGGACAGTATCGGATGCAGTTTATGTACTAGATGCCATCGTGGGTTTCGATGGGAAAGACGCTCATGCAACCAGAGAAGCATCGAAGTTCATCCCCTATGGTGGCTATAAGCAATTTCTCAAGCCAGACGGTCTCAAAGGGAAGAGACTGGGGATAGTGAAGAATCCCTTCTTCAATTTCCCCAAGGAGTCTGTCCTCACCCAAGCTTTCGAGTACCATTTCAACACACTAAGGTAACAGAAGACCTTCAATTTCCATTCTCATGCACTAGTTTTTCATCATTTACAACTGATATTTTTCCTAAAATAAACTCCTTACAAAAAGGCAAAGAGGTGCAATTTTGGTAGACAATTTGGAAATAGGCAACATCGACACTATCCTGAATGCCAATTTGAGTGGTGAAGCAATAGCATTGGCCGCCGAGTTCAAGCTATCCCTGAATGCTTACCTAAAAGAGCTTGTCGCTTCTCCGGTGAGATCGTTGGCTGACGTAATAGCCTTCAATCAGAAATTTTCGGATTTGGTACGCATTCTTTGGTCTTCGACTGCATAGCCAAAAGACTAGTTTCAATCAAATGATGAAATTAATTAATTGTTCATGGTCTTGATCACCAATTTACTTGCACGGGGCATGTAGGAAATGATCGACGAATTTGGTCAGGAGATCTTTTTGGTGGCTCAGAGCACAAATGGGATCGGAGACGTGGAGAAGCAAGCGTTGATGAACTTGGCGAAACTGTCGAGAGACGGGTTCGAGAAGTTGATGATGGAGAATAAGTTGGATGCATTGGTGACTCCTAATGCGGTTGTTGCTCCTGTTCTTGCAATTGGGGGGTTCCCAGGAATTAGTGTTCCAGCAGGATATGATGGAAAAGGGATGCCATTTGGTATCTGTTTCGGGGGATTAAGGGGTTCAGAACCGACTTTAATCGAGATTGCTTATGCTTTTGAACAAGCAACAAACATCAGGGTTCCTCCTTCCTTCCAACCTTAAAATCTCAAGAGATTCATTCTCCATGATTTAAATATAATGTAGCATCTTGCTGTTTTTTTTTCCATTTTTTTTTTTTGTCTTTGGTGTGCTACCATCTTTGTACTTTTCGCCCAAACCACTTATCCCATTAATCACCTCTAGCTCACTTTTTTGCTTCAGTTTTAATTTTAGTATTAAGTGCTGAAATTAATTGTTTACCAAACGTCACTTAATCATTGAAATCACCCCATTCAAATTTAAGGTCTGAAAAAAAAATTTTACTAAACGCCACCCAAGTATCTTGTTTCCTTTTTTAACTCAGACTTGATAACAAGTGTCTGGCTTCCCTCACCCATTTGGTTGAGGAGATGCCTCAACCCCTTATCATGTTGTGACATGTGGAGGGGTGGGCAAGGGCCACCTAAAGAGTAAGTTACATGTACAAGATCCTTATTTTTAATATTTATTCTCTCTCTTGTCTATTAAAGTCAGCTAACCATATTTTCCTTTGTTTACTTTTAACAAAAAATAAAATAAAATTGCATATGTTGTTTCAATTTGAAACACGTCATCTCAGATTAATCACACAAGTCCATCAATCTAGATCGACCAAACAGTAGGTAACTTGATAGGATAATCTTGGCCCTTCATTTAATCACACTGATACGATGGTTTGAAAACTTACGTATAGACGATTAATGATAACCTGTCAAGGTTAATTTCACTAAAATGTTCCACCGAATTGTTGGATCAACAATAAGATGATCTTGGCGGAGAGAGTGTGTTAGCAATTGGACAACACGTATATAAGGCACATAATGTTTGGCTAATTTAACATCGACGTAACAAGCAGTAGCTTAATCAATAAGCGTAAGCTAGCACCATTTTTGTTACTCACCGCTGCCATTTGGGACCCACCGACTGTATGTATGTTTAGCCCACCCCTTGGTAGTCCTTAATACAAAAAATCAGTTTGTTTGATAATTTTTGGCAGTTGGTTTTAATACTTAAAAAGATGGTTGAATTCAAGGGCTAGAATTGCTTCTTAAAAAGTACTAAAATTTAATGGCTAGAGATTACCAATCATAGTGATTTTTGGTATGTATATCCACCAAGAGGTGGGCTACAGATCCATGTGGTCAGTGGGTCCAATAACATCATTTGATCATTTCTAATGGTAAAAGATTTTTTTTTTTAAACCATGGACAAAAAGTCTAAAGTACAGATTATCAAGTGAAAGAGATGGAACCAGATCAGATCAAGTTGAAAAGTAATCATCTCCTTCAAAGATCTTGGGCAGATAGAGGCGTGTAGATAAACCATGATGACATCAAGATGAAACACCATTTTGGAAATGGAGGAACAGTTTTGTTAAAGAGAGAAAATTACAAAGAAATAAAGAGAAAAAAGGAAAGTAATAAAGGAGGGAAAGATTGCACCAGAAAGAGGTGAGCAATAAATAAGGAAAGGAAAATCTTATAACAAGATAATAATATGCTACCCTCCACATGTTAAAACATGATAGGAGGTTGAGGCATCTCCTCAACCAAATGGGTGAGGAAAGGTTTTTTCCTAATATTTAGGAAACGAGGTTAAGACTTAAGAGAGGTTTTAGAAATCTAATATAATTAAAATACTTGCATACAACACTCCTCTTCTCTAGATTTCAAGGTTTAAAAGAAGGAGGTTTCCTAATCTTTGTAGCTTGCTCGAAAGCATAAGCAATCTCGATCAACTTCGGTTCCGAGCCCCGTAACCCACCGAAACAGATCCCAAACGGTAGCCCGTCCATTTCATATCCTGCTGGAACGCTAATTCCCGGGTATCCGCCAATTGCAAGGACAGGTGCAGCTGTGTAGTCTGGTGTAACCAATGCATCCAAATTATTCTTCTTCATCAACTTCTCGAACCCATCTCTTGACAGTCTCGCCATATTCAATATAGCTTTCCTCTCCTTTTCGCCGATCCCATTTGTGCTCTCAGCTTCCAAAAAGATAACCTGACCATATTCGTGAATCTTTTCCTGCGCATTCACCCAAGCAATTGGCCAATCTGATCAGAATGATATAGTTTCGCCATTTGATAGAATGTATAGTCTTAGGGGTCGAGGATCAAGTGATAGCTACCTCAGCAGAGTATTTGTTGTTGAAGGCTATTACGTCGGCCAACGACCTCACCGGAGAGGCAACCAGCTCTCTTAGGTAAGCATTTAAAGCTAGCTTGAACTCGGCTACCATTGCAGCGTCTTCACCACTTACAGAGGAATCTAGGGTCATGTTGATGTTGGCTATTTCCAAGTTGTCTATCAAAATTGCACCCTTTTTCCTTTTTTGTGGAAGGTTAAATAATATCAGTTCTACATTAAGAAGTAATAGAAAAGAGATTAAACCATGTAACACTAACCCTAATTCTTTAGATTTTGTATATATAATAGTTGAGGGAGAGAGAGTTTTGATGTTTCTGTGTGAGAGTTTGGAAGAGAGCTAGAGCTCTCCCTTGTAAGGGAAATTTTTTAGATGCAGAGTGCTTTGGATGCAGTCGATGCAGAGGGCTCTCGTGGTGGATGTTTGGGTCGTATGGATGTTTAGCCCACCCTTGGTGGATATACATACCAAAAATCAGCTTGATTGATAATTTCAAGCCGTTGGTTTATGTACTAAAATAAATTCTTTAATCCAACGGATAGAATCAATCCTAAAAAAGTGTTAAAATCTATGGCTAGAGAAAACCAATCAGACTGAATGTTGGTATGATAAACATCCAAAAATGAGCTATGTTACTAGGAAGGCCAATGACTCATGAGAGCCCTCTGCATCGATTGCAGCACCTCGACTACTAGAAATAGGGACAGCCGCCTAGCTACCAATGTTGTGGTGCTTTCAGGGCCCCTTCGCTCCTACCCTAAAAGGTGCCGGGGTCTTTGAAATTCATAAATGAAAATTAAATTCTTTTCAACTTTGTCGTGTGCTGCGTTGCCCCTCCTAGAACAAAATCTTGGCTCCCTCACTGATGGTGGTGACAGTAGCTAGGACTGCCACTTGGGCAGACTCAACCCGAGCCCGACAGGTTGAACCTGGCGTTAGGGTTGGGTTGGGTTAGCCCTTTAGAACTTGGGTCGGGCTTGGGCTGGACTTTTGGTAACCCGATCAAAACGGATTGGGCTAGGGTTGGGACTCAGCCCAACCCAAACTCGACATACAAACTACATGTGTATTAATATACAGACAAACATCCACACTACATTTTGGCAAATGCAACAACCCATAATACTGTTTGTCCTTAGCAAACTACAATTCTTGTGTGAGATTACAAAATGCCCTTGAAAATACATTTTGGAATGTTATGTGATCGGCTAATATTTGAAAAATTCATGTTTTCTTTGACGATTATTTTTAGTTATTTGTTTAGTAACTTTTATCATGCATTTGAGTTAATGAACTTTTCCCTTGGTGTTGGAAATGAAGCTAGGGATGGGCCTGACCTTGGGTTGGGTTGGGCTAGGGTTGACCCCCAACCCAACCAGACCTGCCCGAGTTGCAGCCCTAGCAGCAGCCAATATAAGGATCGACCGTTACTCTTATTTTGCTATTTAAAACTTTGCTTTTGCAAATGGTAATCGAGGTTTGTTTTATTACCTTAGTGTGCTGAAATGGGCCTTGAAAACTTGAGTATCAATGGACCCCTTGGAGAACTCGAAGAATGGATTCCTCACAATCCCCAATCTCTTCCCTTTAAGCCCATCTGCCTTGAGAAATTGCTTATAGCCACCGATGGGAATGAATTTAGCCGCTTCTCCGGTAGCTTTTGCATCCCTCGAATCGAAACCCACTATCTCATCCAATACGTAGACTGCATCGGATACCGTCCTGCCGATTGGCCTATCCATCCAACAAAATTGTATTTTTTATTAACAACATATTTTTCTTTTGAGAATTTTATTACAGTTTTGATGGTAATAGAGAATCCAGAGATCATTATATCAAATAGTTCAAATTCGATAAATAAGACAATTTGGCGAATTAAGTTGGATACTACATGGGTCATACTGGGTTGAGCCCAACAGGCCCGGTGCAGGAAAATTTGATGTGGAGCGTGTGGACCCAATTAGGTGCCACCATCCATACTTGGCAGAATGAGGCCCACATGGAAGAGATAGATGATCACAACAGCTAATTAAAAAAAAAAAAAGAAAAGATGATCACAACTGCAGTTAGCTTCTTGGCCGAAGCTAAGAGCCTATTTGGATCACCAGTTTTACACCAAAAAATAATATATTTAAAACCTTTTTGGTGCAAAGAATATATTATTTTTGGTCACTGATCAGGTCCACTTTTGCCGAGCAGATCTCCTAATTGAGAGATATCAAATGGTTGACTATATTCCCACCGTTTGATTGATTTGATATACATGTGTATCTTACCCAATGGTATCCTGTCTGGGAGAAATTGGGATGACCCCGGCTCGGCTGGTGAGTCCCACTGTAGGTTTAATTCCAACAACACCATTAAAACTGGAGGGGCAGATGATGGATCCATCAGTCTCCGAACCCAGCGACACCGCTACCATATTTGCCGCGACTGTGATCGCTGATCCGCTGCTTGATCCACAAGGAGTCTCTGATAGAACATATGGATTCTGTATTTCGCACAAGACAAAAATCCTCCTAATTTCTCCGTCAATAAGTGGAAATAAAAGCAAATGGATACCCAATTACATAACCGACCTGAAAGATGATCCAGATCCATCCTTTGGGACCCAATTTATAGAAGGGTCGGGTTTGGTTACCGGGTATACAAGTTTGAGTAGTGACCCAGCAAGGGGCTTCTTATCCAAATAATCAAGGGGCCCGTGATCCAATGGGCCCCGTGATCCAATGGGCCTGTTAGTATCCAATGGTTAGAAATCACCAACCAGGACCACTTTTGCTGCAATCAAGTCTGCATTATCAGATTAAGGATAGACTTACTTTGGCTTGACGACCTCTGGCGCTCCAACCGCTCGGGGTTGGACGGAAAGAGGACCACTCGGTGAGGCTTGCTTTCCCCAATATGATTGCCCCAGCCCTCCTCAGCCTCTCCACAACACCCGCATCGCGAGGTACAACGGAGCCAAGTAGTGCAAGCGAACCGGCGGTAGTGTTGAGTTTATCCTTAGTGGCAATGTTATCTTTAAGCATAATTGGGATTCCATGAAGTGCGGACAAGGACCCAACACCCTTTGCTCGCCTTTCCTTGTCGGCCTTGTCGGCCTGGTGTAATGCATCAGGGTTCACCTCGATCACACCATGGACAATTGGATTCAGTTTTCGAATCTGCTTCAGGTAGAATTTGACCAATCGTCGCGATGTCAGCTTGTTCTCCTTGAACGCTTGCTGTATGTCGTTGATACTCGCTTCTTTGATCGGGAAACCTTGGCAGGTGACGCTGGTGTTAAGAACAGAAATTATCAGAAACAATGATGTAGATAAGAGACGGAGAGAAAATGAAAGTGCCATGGCGTATCGACTTTACTCTGAGCCACGAGTTCTAATGATATTTGATAAGCCTTCTAGTGGACTCAGAGGTCTTCATCAGCGACAGCAAGAAGTGGGGTGCTTTTGGCCCACCACAAAGAGTAATGGTCTTCTTTTGTTTTCTTTCTTTCTTTGTAGTGGTTAAAATCAAGGGTCAGGTTCGGGGACAACCATTTTGGCGTGCCCACATAGAACGTACTCACGTAGAAGATGAATCAATGGCTGATTTTTGGTGAGATGATCTCATCATCATATAGATCACCCCAACAAAAAATTGGCCCAACTGAAATTTCTAACCCCGTCAAATGTAGTTTTCAAAAATGCTTTGTGGCTTGACGTGATTGGCCACTGCTTCGCCGCTTCAAAAATTTTCTCGTGCATTATTCTTCAACTTCTAAACCAGTCCAGTAGTCTACGCCAAATGGTTGTCAAAAATCAAAATTGGTTGTCCCCCGAACCTGACCCTAAAGTCAAATCACTTTTTAGTTTGGTTGATTTACTAATGAAAAAAAGACACGACTATACACCATGACTAAATATACGGACTCCTGTCCATGATGATATCATTGAGGGTCGTGATGTAACAAGGTATACCTCAAATCTTTTCATTTGTGGAAGCGGCATTTTGGGTAGTAACCACTGCCATCTGGGCCCACTGACCGAATGGATGTTTAGCCCACCCCTTAATAGACATTCATACAAAAAATCAGCTTGTTTAATGATTTTTAGCCGTTGGTTTTAGTACTCAAAAAATGGTTGCCTTCAATGGCTATAGGAACACCTTAAAAAGTGCTAAAAAGTGTTAAAATATTATGGTTATAGATTACCAATCAAGGTGATTTTTGGTCTGTATATCCACCAAGGGGTGAGATTTACATCCATGCAGTCAGTGGGCCTAGATGGAAGCAGGTGACTACCAAAATGCCGCTTCCACAAATGAAACAGTTTCAGGCATACCTTGTTAGATCTTTTTCCTATCATTAATAAAACGAATGATGGTGGGGCCCACATGAGTGAGTCCCTAGAGCTGATTTTGGGTGAGGATGACCCACCGATTTTGCTCTTCAGAAAAGAACGGCTCAGAATGAAGAGCACATTTTGGTGGGGTCATCCTCACCCAAAATCAGCCTAAGGGCTCACCCATGTGGGCCCCACAGCGTTCTTTGGAATCAAATGACATTGGATACTATAATTATCCCTCAAAAAAAAGTAATTGAATTTCAAATTTTGAAAAGTGGCCGGTTTTGGACCAATACCATGTGCTGACTGATGACCAACAACATGTGCTGTAATGTCTGCTTTAATATTGTAACATGTGCTGTAATGTCACTTGTGTACGTGCCGCCGAGAACTCATTGGCTTGTGATTGTGTAAATAGCCAATCTATCACAATAATTGGCTGTGATTGTGTGATTTGCAATCCGCTTGTGACACAAGTTTTACTCTATTGAAAATATCTCAACGTGCTACACATGGCTGTTGAGTAGGACCCTACTCGTCAAAATTAATGGAATAGCTTGTGGATCGGGCAAAACCCCCTAAAATCACATGATTTCACAATTTTACCGGAGAAGAATCATAACTGGGTAAAAACCATGGTTTTAAAAACGGCCGTTTAAACCGTAATGCCCCAAGCCCGTTTCTGTTAAAACGTTTAAACATGTTTTATCGGTTTTGAAAAAAAATGGCCATTTTTTTGTTTTAACGGCCATTAAAACTGTTTAAACAGCCGTTTAATTTTAGAATTTTTGTGAAAAAAACGGCTGTTTAATTCATTAAAATTTGTTAAATTCCTTTTTTTTTTAATTTCAAATTTCAAAATTTGAATTTCAGCGCCACTTTTTCCGTTAAAATCCTTTAAAATCGTTAAAACCGTTAAAATCCGTTTAATTTCATTTTTGCCCCTAAAGCTTCTTTAGAGAATATATATAATCTTTGGTATAATAAAATAACTAAAATACCTCCAATACAAGTCGGACCCCGAGACAAATTTTATAGTCTTGTATAGACAAATATATGCGTGTTAGTGCGCGCATTAATTAGTTTGTAACACATGAATGATAAGATTATATGGGATTGGAAAGTAAAAGCACTCTTCAACTAAGAATGGCAAATGACACGAATAAAAATCAACCAGTAATAGAAAAATAGTTAAGAGAGTCTTAGGAAACAACACAAGACAACACTCCTCTTTTAGATTTCAAGGTCGGAAAGAAGGAGGTTTCCTGATCCTTGTAGCTTGCTCGAAAGCATAAGCAATCTCGATCAACTTCGGCTCTGAACCCCGTAACCCACCGAAACAGATCCCGAAAGGTACCCCGCTTTCATATCCTGCTGGAACGCTAATTCCTGGGTATCCGCCAATTGCAAGAACAGGAGAAACTGTATAGAATGGTGTTACCAATGCATCCAATTTATTCTTCTTCATCAACCTCTCGATCCCATATCTTGACAGTCTCGCCATATTCAACAAAGCTTTCCTCTCCTTGTTGCCGATCCCATTAGTTCTCTCAGCTTTCAAAAAGTTAACCTGACCATATTCGTGAATCTTTTCCTGCGCATTCACCCAAGCAATTGATCAATCTGATCAGAATGATATAGTTTCGCCATTTGATAGAATGTATAGTCTTAGGGGTCGAGGATCAAGTGATAGCTACCTTAGCAGAGTATTTGTTGTTGAAGGCTATTACGTCGGCCAACGATCTCACCGGAGAGGCAACCAGCTCTCTTAGGTAAGCATTTAAAGCTAGCTTGAACTCGGCTACCATTGCAGTGCCTTCACCACTTACAGAGGAATCTAGGGTCATGTTGATGTTGGCTATTTCCAAGTTGTCTATCAAAATTGCACCCTTTTTCCTTTTTTGTGGAGGGTTAAATAATATCAGTTCTACATTAAAATGTAATAGAAAAGAGAAAGTAAACCAACCGACGTGTAGTACTCCATTCGGCATTGTATAGTAGTAGTAGTGGTGGGGGTGGGGGTAGCGATAACGGTAGCGGTAGTCACTCCAGTGGCGGAGCCAGGGGACGAGGGTGGGGGCAACTTTGAATTTTTGCACATACCTAAGTGCATGGTCTAAAATTTGAGCCAGTGCAACACTCTTACGTTGCCCACCCTCAACTTCAATGTTTGTCCCATCCCTAGGTAGACCACACGTGCAACACTGTTAGACACCACTGACCGCATTAGGGCTTTCTAACCTTTGGATCTAATCTAAGTATCCCAAAGTATGTTTGAATCCAAACAGTTAAAAGTACTCCCATGAAAAAGAGTCAAATTCAACTGTTAGAAATTACTAATGGGGCTGGTTTTTGGTCTGTGGGTCCACTTACGGATAGGTCAAACATCCATACGGTCAGTGGTCTCTAAGAGTACGCCACACGTGGCCCATACTATGGTCTATCGTCAACGTTAATGACTGATGCCATCATCACATATTTACTCAGAAAAATTGGTTCCAAGGGAAAATAATAAATAAGTCGATAGGCTTTAATTGCCCATTTCTATATAACAGGGTAATTATGTAAATAAAAAAATACCGTCAACCGTTATTCACATTGTCGATTGACTGTCACTTGCCATTTTGCCCACCCTTGAACAAAATCCCAGGCCTGCCACTGGTGGTAGCGGTAGCGGTAGCAATAGTAGTAGTAGAATTGACCTACTAACTTGACAAGGTTGGACTTGTGTGACAAGTATTTTAGAATTCGATTGAGTGGGGGTATTTTGAAGATTAAATCATGTAACCATGGAAACCAGAGCTAGTTCAAGGCTGACAACTACCTATAAAAATTGGTCTTGGACTAGGATAAGACTGAATTAGGTCCTGAAATCATGATTCCAAACAGGCCCTTAGATTGTGAGAGTTTTAAAAGAGAGCTAGAGCTCCCCCTTCTAAGGGTTTCATAGGCCCATTGTGAGCAGGGCTGTCTCGATACAGGTTGAGGCCTAAGGCGACAACTCTATACAAGTCCTTTTATATATATATATATATATATATATATATATTAATTAAAAAAAAAAGAAAATAAAAAACCACGGAAAAAAATTTAGATGCAGAGGTACCCCGGTGCAGTCGTTGCAGAGGACTCTCGTGGGCCTACATAGATCATTTTTTGGGCCCAATGACTGTGTGGATGTTCAGCCCACCTATTGGTGGATAAACACAGTAAAAATCAGCTTGATTAATATTGATGATATCTAGCCATTAGATTTACTACTCAAAAACCATGCTTGAATCCAATATGGCTACAATCATGTCCTAAAAGGTACTAAAATCTATGGCTAGATATATTCAATCATGTTGATTTTTGGTTTGTGTCTCCACTAATGGATGGGCTAAAAATCCATATGGTTAGTAGGACTTGGACTGGGGGCCTTCCTTCACCAAGGGGCCTAGGTGACCGCCTTAATGGCCTTAAGGTAGAGCGGGCCCTGATCGTGAGATCATCGAGCCATTAAAAATGCAGGAATTAAAAAATTATGCTATTTGAAAATGAAGTAAGGATGGGCCGTTACTCTTATTTTGCTATTTGTAACCTTGATTTTGCAAATGGTAACTGAAGCTAGTTATATTACCTTAGTGTGCTGAGATGGGCCTTGAAAACTTGAGTGTCAATCGACCCCTTCGGGAAATTGAAGAATGGATTCCTCACAATCCCCAATCTCTTCCCTTTCAGCCCATCTGCCTTGAGAAATTGCTTATAGCCACCGATGGGAATGAATTTAGCCGCTTCTCTGGTAGCTTTCGCATCTCTCGAATCAAAACCCACTATCTCATCCAATACGTACACCGCATCCGATACCGTCCTTCCGATTGGCCTATCCATCCGACAAAATGGTGGTAATTTTTGTTTTTAGTACACTTAATTTCTTGTAATGGAGAATCCAGATATCAAATATTTAAAATTAAATAAATAAGACAATTAGGAGAATTCAGTAGGGTACTGAATGGGCCATAATAGGTTAAGCCCATTGGACAGGCTAGACACTTGAAAATTTTGATGTGAAGCATGTGGACCCAATCAGGTGTCACCGTCCATACATGAGAGAACGAGGCCCACATAGATGAGATATATATAGATGATCAAAACAGCTGTTATAGCTTCAAGGCCGAAGCTAAGAGCCTATTTGGATCGAGTGGTGATCATATGGTCTGGGGTCCATGTGGTGCCCAACTGCTGGCACATTTTAATTGGTGTTGCAGGGGAAACTAAAATATAAATTCAAATATTATAAAATATTAGTGCAACACCAATCAAAATGTGCCAGCAGTTGGCAACCACATGGAATCCGGACCAATCAAAAAATGACTTGCCACCCAATACATCACATTAAGTAGAAAATGCCTATAAACAAGATAGTTTATGGTTCAGGTCTGTTTTTGGCCCACCAGCAGCCCAGATCTCCTAATTGAGAGATATCAAATGGTTGATTCCATTCCCACCGTTTGATTGATTGAGTATACATGCGTATCTTACCCAATGGTATCTTGTCTGGGAGAAATTGGGATGACTCCGGCTCGGCTGGTGAGTCCCACGGTTGGTTTAATTCCAACAACACCATTATTATTGGAGGGGCAGAGGATGGATCCATCAGTCTCTGACCCCAGCGACACCGCCACCATATTTGTCGTGACTGTGATCGCCGATCCGCTGCTTGATCCACAAGGATTTGCTGATAGAACATACGGATTCTGTATTTCGCAAAAAAAAAAAAAAAAAAAAAAAAGTTTCTCCTGGTTTCTCAATGCAGAAATGGAAATGGTAGCAAATGGATACCCAATTACACAACCGACCTGAAAGATGATCCAATCGTTTGGCCAGCCCAATTTATAGTTGGGTCGGGTATGGTAAACGGGTAAACGGGTAAACAGGCTTGAGTTGTGATCCAATGGAAAAAAAATTCGCTACATTTTGAAATCTCAAAATATCGAAAAGGTAATGCTCCTACTCCCTACCAAAAAATGCCACGTGATACTCTTTCGAGCTCACTGACCCACCAGAGGGCCATTCATTCACCAAAAATCAGCTTGATAGGTGATTCCTATCCACTGATTGGATCCCAATGTTTTCACTCATGGGCCTGTTCATGAAGCCCACAATAAAATATCCAATGGTTAGAAATCACCAACCAGGCTCACTTTTGCTGTGTGGATGTGGATTTACAACAATTCCTTGTAAGGCTGCAAGAAAGTTAGCATAATCAGATTAAGGACAAACTCACTCTGCCTTGACCACCTCTGGCGCTCCAACCGTCCGGGACTGGACGGAAATTGGACCACTCGCTAAGACTTGCTTTCCCCATTATGACTGCCCCAGTCCTCCTCAGCCTCACCACAACGCCCGCATCGCGAGGTACAACGGAGCCAAGTAGTGCAAGCGAACCGGCGGTAGTGTTGAGTTTATCCATAGTAGCAATGTTATCTTTAAGCATAATTGGGATTCCATGAAGTGCGGAGAAGGACCGAAGAGGCTTTGCTCGCCTTTCCTTGTCGGCCTTGTCTGCCTGGTGTAATGCATCGGGGTTCACCTCGATCACACCATGGACAATTGGATTCAGTTTTCGAATCTGCTTCAGGTAGAATTTGACCAATCGTCGCGATGTCAGCTTGTTCTCCTTGAACGCTTGCTGGATGTCGCTGATACTCGCTTCTTTGATCGAGAAACCTTGGCATGTGACACTGGTGCTAAGCACAGAGAATATCAGAAGCAGTAATGCAGATGAGAGAAATAGAGAGAATGGAGGTGTCATGGCGTGTCGAGTCGACTTAAGTCTGAGTCACGAGTGCTATGACATTGCTAAGACGAGTGGAGCTTCAAATAGGATATTTATAAGCCTTCTAGTGCACTCAGAGGGCTTCATCGACAAGAAGATGTGGGTGCTTCTGGCCCACCAAAGGAATAAACAATGAGTAATGATCTCGCGAACCGGGGGGGGGGCGCCCGGGGACCAGCACTGTAGTCATGGCGCATGGTCACGAGTTCTATGACAATGCTAAGTCGAGCGGAGCTTCTTACAAGCCTTCTAGTGGACTCAAAGAGGACTCAAGCGACAGCAAGAAGTGGGTGCTTTTGGCCCAACAAAGAGTATTGATCTCATGGACCGGGAACTGTCACTGTAGTCATGGCGCATGGTCACGAGTACCATGATTGTAGCTTCGACTGGGCTATTGATAAGTCTTCTAGTGGACTCCAGCGACAAGAAGAAGATCGAGAGTGCTTTTGGCCCACCAAAGGAAAAACAAAGAATAATAATCACATGGACCAGGCCGGGACCGTCATTGAGAAGAAGAATGGGCATCTTATGGGACAAGAAGAAGGGTTAGAGCCTCTTTTGGGCTGAGAATATGGTTTATGTTATTTCATACTGGCTAATGCGTGATCAAAAAGGCGTCATGCTAGTTAAGGAGACTGAGATGTGGTGATCGAACTTCCTTAATGACCACCTGATGACCATCTCTATGCGCCATGACTACAAGCTGATTTTTGAGTTTGTAGGTCCACCTAGGGATTGGCCAAACATCCATACAGTCAGTCCTCTAAGAGTGTGCCACGTGGCTCATATTGTGTCCTGTAATGGGAGCCGGTCAAAAAAGGCCGGTCCCTGGAGCCCGACCCTTTTTATAATTAGGTAATTAACTAAAGCTTAAAAGTCATTTACAGATAATTCTTGAGTTACAATTTTGGCCAATGAAAAAATGACCCCACTATGCACCATGACAACCTCCATGGATCCCGGTCCATGTGTCCAACATATGGGTCATGCCCATATATCGTTAAAAGGAAATATATATATATATAATAGAACATGAAATGGGTCGAATTCTAGTCACAATTAAGTAGATCCGATCTGAATCTGATTTTGAATAGCATGTACCGAATTCTTATCCGGATCGTAATCCTTCCCAGATTCGTGACACATGTCTGAATCCGATGGGCATGTGGAATATGGATTGGATCACTACAAAAAATGACAAAATTCTAGTAAGGATCCAAGTAGAAAACCCAATATCCCATCTGAAGTCCTACCACGATCCATTAATTTTAAACAGGTTGGGTCTTGGGTCAGACCGACCCATTTCATGCCTTACCCATTCCATGCTGTTAAGTTTAAGTAATATCACATAGATGCACAAACTAGGGTTTCACACATGGCAACTGAGGTGGCAGGAACGGCGAGATACATCTCTTTGACCACCTCATCCCGTCTCTTAGATTTGTCGCATCAGCATTCCATTTGTCAAGTGAACTCAGTCCTAATCCAAGTTTGATGTCCCTCTTGGGGGAAAAATCTATGATACAACTTCTGTATCAAAATTTTGATGCAGAAGGCCCCCAAATTGCCAAGTAGTACTCTTTCGGTCCCACTGGCCCCCAGAATATTTGGTCCACACCTTGGTGGACTCACACGTACACCAAAAAAAAATCAGTGTGTTAGTGATCCTAGCCATTGGATTTTAGTACTTTTTCATCGTGGGCTTGGAACCAACTCATAGGCTGGTTCATAAAGCCCATGATGAAAAATGCTCAAATCCTATGGCTAGAAATCATCAATCACGTTGATTTTTGGTGTGCAAGTCCATCATAATGTGGATCAAACATTCAGGGGCAAGTGGACCCGAACTAGTCTACTACGTCGCAGTTTGAGGGACCTCTGCATCAAAATTTTGATACATAGGTATGCATCAAAGAACAGCCCCCTTGGAGAGAAAAATTCACAATGCACAGTGGGAAAATTGCCAAGTGGCAATCAAACACGCCCTAAGTTAATGGAAGACCCAAATAACAATCAATGTGAGAATGTTTCTTATCCCTCCTCAGTACGTTAACATATATATCCAATGAGTGATGGCCCTAATCTAACGGCTGCTTTTGACTGTTATTCTTGTTATTGCAGTACGAAAAATAATGGGACCGGACAACATACCTTGTCACATTTGAATTATTTCCGATATTTTAAGGTTGGAAGGTATGAGGTCAGCCTGCAATTTTCGTCCGACGGGCTGGTCCAGGTTGGGCCTGGTCTACACGGCTGGACCAAATTCTAGGGTCTAGGCCCGGCCCTGCCCAAGGCCGGTAGGGGGGCGGACCTTAATGGAAATAATGGGAAAAAAATGATGCTATAATTCAAAATTTGAATATATTTCAACTTTTTCAGTAAAAAAAATAAGGGAAAATAATAGAAATAACTGGCTTTTTTCACAAATTTTTTCAGAAAAATAACGGCCGTTATAACAAAAATAATATGAGTGTTAAAATGGTATATAAAGTAATGGGGGAGGTCCAAGTCCGTTATAGCAGCCATTGTTTTCGTCAAAATGGCCATTTTTTAAAACACGAGGGAAACTACTAAAATGTACCAAACATATATGTAACCTTCGCTCAACAACGCCTCTGCACCATCAAAATACACCTTCGAAAACGTGTTTTACACATTTTCAAGGTGTATTTGACGGTGAGGAGACGTCTTTGAGCAAAGGTGGACTCGTGTTGACCAAAAAGAACAAAACCTTTAGACACTAGCTCTTTATTATTGTCACCATGGAAACAGGGGAGAGCTTACAAAAGAAGTACAGAGAGAGAGAGAGAGAGAGAGAGAGATTTTTCAACATGCATATATGCAGACACATCCAACATAGGGATAAATGGATTTGTCACAATATGCATTTAAGGCTTTGTATTCATGTTTATCGATACATTTTCTCTCGCAATCGTCTTTGCTCGGGCAACCAGTCCAGGATTCCCTGCAAGAAGCCCCCACCTGGCTTACCATCGTCTCGGCTATGCAACAACAACAACAACAAGTAAATGGAGGTTAGACCATTTTAAATTAAAACCAAAACCCGTTTTTCATTTTAAAACATGTTAGCAGGGACATATCATCAAGATGTTAGCAGTTTTTCATTTGCTGCGTCGATTATAAAACAATGTACTTGGTATGTTGTTTTTTTAGATAAACAACGCACCAAGTCCGTTGTTTATTCGATTCGAGTTGATTCGCTGACTTTTAAAACACTGAAATAAAGATAGAAAAAGATGAAATATAGAAACAAACGTGAAAGAAGGAAAAGGCTAACAAAAAAGACCTGAGAAGAAAACAAGGAGGATTACGAAGAAGAAGGTGGGAGAGAGCTTCGCCATTTTTGAAACTTGGATACTCTTTTGGTGTTCTTGTAGGAGTTATTTATAGTGTGTTGGCGCGCTTATTAAATTAATTGGTTTTTAATGTATGGGATTTTGAAAGTAAAAGCACTATTCCATTAATGGGACCGCCCACTCTCAATTACGATTTTCATTCATTAATATGAGATGGATCGAGCCTACCAACTAATGAAAGAGAATTGTTTGGATCCAGGGTTAAGTCGAGCTGGATCTGAGCTAATCTGGTATGAGGCCTTTAAATTCCTTTCTGGCTTTGAATATATTTTAAGAAGAGTTGGATCTAGGGTGTCATTGGGTCTATTCCGGTTCAGTTCCTAACTTCCTAAGGTACTCAGAACCGTATGATTTGGGGTCTGAAAATGCCACTGAACTATGAATCTTAGCCCACCAAAAAATCAGCCTGATTGGTGATTTTTAGCCACTCAATTCAAGCACTTTTCACTGGGTCATTTTATTAAGTTGTTGGATTCGTACAACTTTTTGGTTACCCAGATCAAATGGCTAGAAATCACCAATCAGGTTAATTTTTTGTGTAGGTCCACCAAGAGGTGAGCTAAACATTCATGCGGTCAGTCGGCCCAGAAAAGTGTTCATATCGCGCTTTTGGAGGGGAAGATCAAAAGTTGCTCCGTAATAAAAAATTGTTACCTCCTTTAATAGAAAAATGAAATGGAAAATGATATCCAATGCAAGACCACAAAACAGTGTGTGCTGTAGAACCGTGGACAATTGGAATCAAGAGATCCTGTTTTACCCTTTGCGTCTTTGCCACATGGATCTCTTGAATCCAAAGGTCTAACAGCTCTCACGCAGGGCTCTGAGTTGGGAAGCTGTGTGGGATAGCAAGTCCATGGCAGATATTTTTTAAGGAAGGTCATCATGCTTGGTTAATTGCATTCGGGTGCAAATGGGGTGAGTTGCATTGCAGTGACTTACCACAGTTTTTTGGGCTGCACATGCTTGTATCCATTTTCTTAAAAAGTTTGTAAGGGCTTGGCAACTACTTGTAAGTGATGCTAATTCGCATCCAATCCTATACGTTCCAATAGCATATCAGATTGGGTCTAAATTTAATATCCTATAAACTATTGGTTCGGTTTTGGATCAACCCTGATTTGATCCGAACCCGATCCATTGCAGCCCTAACTATAGCCTGCTTATTAGGGGAAAAAATGCTCTACAGGTGTAGAGATCAAATTTGATTATACACATTCTAACTTCTTGATATCGTACCTCAGCTACCCCTGGTTGAAGATCAAATGGGGATCGATAAATGCGTGAAAAAAGGAAATTACCAAAAAATTGCCATCACCCCTAAAGAATTTGAAAACTCTCTTACGGTAATCTCTTCTTCCTCAAAACATGAGGTGAGAGTGAGACCAAGCTCTCATATACATAATAAACAATTGGGTTACAAGGAGTTACTAAAAATAACAAATCAAGGTATACAAGGAAACCTTTATACATGGATACCTTGTTACAAAATCAATAGTTTCCATACTACACAAGGAAGGCCTCTTATAAGGTGTGTAGGTTTCCATAACGGTATAAGGAAAGCTTCTTATACTGTTAGCAGGCTCCATAGATAGAAACTCTAGGTAGATCTAGAGGAGAGATTATAGGCGTTGATTGGAGAACAGAATCTGTCTTGATCCGTAGCCGCAGGATCAGTTCAACATATATCTTGAGATGTTGTAGGAGCCAGATCTGATCCATGAATGGAATCTGATCTGTCATGATTCGTAGCCGTATGATCCTTCTTATTACACCCATATCAAACACGCATGTAACGATCACCACCCTTGGGAAATCCTAGATTGGTTATACATAAAAAAAAATTGATGTGTTGCCCACAAAAGACAATACCATGGTTTAAAAAATGGCCCTTATAACAGATTCAGACCTCCCCCATTACTTTATGTACCATTTTAACGTTCAGAAAATAACAGCCGTTATAACAAACTGTTAATGCCCGTTATTTTACGTTATATTCCATTATTTTTTATTAAAAATTTGAATTTTAGTGCCATTTTTTTCATTATTACTGTTATTTTTATTTTATTTTATTTTCCGTTATTGCCTCTGGGCGTTACAATAAACGGAAAAAACGGTAACATTCCCATTCCGTTATACCATTATAACGGCCCCTTTTAAATGTTAAGAAGATTTACCACAAATCTTATTTATGTCTTAGTTCTTTATTATATATTGCCCAGGGCCCCAAGTACATAGGAGAGAGAGAGATCAACACATATACTTGCAGACGCATTTGATGATCGAAGGATTTGCGTTATAGTCGCAATGTCCACCTAAAGCAATATATGGGTATTTTTCAAGGCATTCTTTCGTGCATTCGTCATTGTTTTTGCAACCAACCCAAGAATCCACGCAAGCGCCGCCACTCCTCTCCGCCACAATAGCTTCCACTGTCCAATGGCAACAACAAATAAGTTGAGGTTAGGCCATTTTAAATTTTAAACTAAAACGAAACCATTTTTTTCAAATAATTAACACTCATTTTTCATTTTCCTTTTTGTACCCCCACATGTCGCCACACGGGAGGCACATGTGGGACGTAAAAAAGAGATATCCTTTGATCAACTTGTTCCGACTTAGGATATGGCCATGCCATGATCAACATATGTAAGGTCAGATCACCAACATATTGCATATTAGATATCAATACGTACTCATATAGCAAAATAAAAAAAAATACTCGTATAGAAACAAACGTGAAAGAAGGAAAAGGGTGTGACAAAAAAGACCTGAGAAGAAAACAAGGAGGGCTAGGAAGAAGAAGAAGAAGAAGGTGGGAGAGAGTTTTGCCATCTTTGAAAACTCGGATTCTCTTTTGCTGCTCTGCTGGGACTTATTTATAGTGTACGTGTTGGCGCGCGCATTAATGGGTTTGTAACACATTAAAAGCATTATTTCCTTAATGGGCTTGCCGACTCTAAATTAGGATTCTCATCTATTCATATGAGTACGTAAATATGACAGAGAGACTACTTAAAAAGGAAAGATAGTTGTTTGGATGTAGGGTTAGATGTGGCTGGATCTCTGCTTACCTGGTTCAATGTCTTTTAATTTCTGTTTGGCCACCAAGAGATTTAGGCCTTCTGCAAAATTTTTTCTTGCTTCAACTTCGGTTTTGTGGACGAGAAAAGTGGAAAACATGCATGTGAACAGGGTTAACCAGAGCTAAACTATATCATAGGAGCAAAAATGGAAATGTTTTTGAACCGGACACATTTTGATCCAGAATATAAGTGGTCCTCTATAGCGCATGGTTTTTTGGACTACTTCCAGCGTGGATGTTTAGCCTACCCCTTGTGGATACACACAGCAAAAATCACCTTGATTGATCATCTCTAGGCATTAGATTTTAGCATTTTTAAGAAGTGATTCTAGTCGTTGGATTGAAGCATGTTTTTTGGGTACTTAATCCAATGGCTAGCTAAAAATCTTCAATATAGTTCATTTTTTATGTGTACATCCGACAAGGGGTGGACTAAACATCCATATGCGATCAATGGGCCCATAAAATGTGCTGCTCAGGACCACTGATTGACTGGATCCAAATGTGGCTTGTTCAAAACATTTTTCCAACAAAAATAAAGAAGAATGGCCGGCGCAATTTCCTTGTAAATTGTATGATCTTTGGCTGCATTTGGTTCGCTGGAAGTGGCTTTTTAGGAAGTGCCATTTCCTAGAAACCCAATTCTTGGAATCTATTTTCTCGTTATTTTGTTGAATCCTAGAAATTAGTATAATTTTTTTTAATCAATTTTCAAAGAACGTCTTTACAAACCTCCTATTGTACACAATCGGACAACAACAATTCATTGGAAATCTTAACTGTCGGAAGAGCTTCAACGGTAGATTTCGATGCCAACGGACTGCCGTACCAATTGGGATCGTTCTCCACAAGTTGCTGGATCAATACTTGTCGATCAATTGGTTGAGTCCGGGGACGATGAAGTAGTCTTTGTGATTTGTTGGGAAACGAAAATCGCTAAGGCCAACTTTTGACGAGAGATTGTGACTAAATTTTTCACATTAAAACCCCACCTTCATGAAGAAATGGTTAAAGAATAGTAAAAGATCAATGGCGCTTAATGAGAAGAGAATGGAGAATCCGGCGACACCAGATGGATTATCACGGAAGGCAGAGAAGGAATTAGGGCCAGGGCTAGGGTTTTCATACTCTTAGAAGGAAGAGAAGCCACCATTGCAGTTAGGGCACAACAGTTTTAATGAAGGAGACAGTGTTATAGAGACCGTACAGTTGTTCTCATAGCAGAAACGGAGAAGAAGACGATGTTATACAGTTGCAATCATTGTTGGAAGGAGACGATGAAGGATATGGTGGCGCTGCTTGAAACGGTGTTAACGATTGTCAAAGAGATGATCGAATGCAAGGATTAGGAGAGAAACGAGGGAAGAGATGACTCTGTTTTGTGTGTGAGTAGCTTGACCAATAGCAGGAAAATCGACTTCCCTTCACGAGGAGCGGAAGTCATTTTCTTTCAAAATAAGGATTTCAGAAATCGTTTTCCGTGGGGCCCACTTTTCAGGCCTAAACTAAACACGCATAAATCACACTTTTTTGGGTTTTTGTTTTCTTTTCCCGCAAAAACGGTGAACCAAATACAGCCTTTAAAAAAGAGTAAATCTTCCCCGACCACCCACAATAAAAGCCACGTGGTAATTTCTTAGGGGACATTCACCGTACAGATGTTTGGCCAATCCCTAGGTGGACCTTTAAACGCTTAGGCCATGTTTGATTGCAAAGTGGGAAAATTGTATTTTACTTGGGAAAACACAACTGTCCATTCTTAGATGGCCAGTATAAATATATATAATTTTCCCTAACAAGCCATTTAAATTTGGATAATGTTTCCTACTAAGCCCGGAATTCATTTCCCATCCAGATAGGTGAGAATTCATTTCCCCCTGAAAATACACCTTTTTTTCTCACATGATTAAAATGTGTTCTCAGTTGCAATCAATCGGCCATTTAAGGCATATCCCAAATGTATTTTCTCGGGAAAATTTTCCGTGCAATCAAACACGGCCTTGGTGATTTCTAAGCGTTAGTGTTGAAGTCATTTTCATGAGTTGATTTTAATAGTAGGCATTTGAGCATTATTTACCATTATTTGGGTACAAAGATCTAAAGGTTTGAAATAACTAATCAGACTGATTAGTTTTTTGTAGTTTATCCCCAAGTATCATCACATCTAGTCTTAATTTTTTGAAGCGGTGATGATCATGCGCCAATGATCACGCACCACATATACCCATGGTTACTTTTAAAAAGTCTTTTTAAAACCAAAGTCCATGGGTATATGTGGCGCGATGATCATTGGTGCCATGATCTCCGCTTCAAAAAATCCCGCTTCAGAAATTTAATGTGATATGGTTTTGATCAAGGTTTAAAAAACGGCCATTATAACGAAAATAACGGCCGTTATAACGGATTTGGACCTACCCCGTTACGTCATGGACCGTTAAAACACCCAGAAAATAACGGCCGTTATTTTCCGTTATAATGAAAATAACGACCGTTATTTTCTGGAAAATTTTGTGAAAAAAAACGGCCGTTATTTTCCGTTTTTTTCCATTTTTGAAATTTTGAAATTTGAATTTCAGCACCATTTTTTCTGGTTTTTTCCGTTATTTTTCTATTTTTCCGTTTTTGCCCCTGAGCGTTTTTTTTCGTTGCAACGGAAAAAACGGTAACACCCCAGTCCGTTATACCGTTATAACGGTCCCCTTTAAACCTTGGTTTTGATTCCTCGTTCATTACGTCAACATAAGCAGAATGATGGCCTTAACCGGAGAATCAACTACAAGTCAGACTGAACAAACTGTTTAAGCCACTGGAGAAATTTTTCTAAGTCACGGGATTTTTGAAGCTTTGGTTTTAGAAAGTAACACATGGGTACACAAGGCACGTGATCATTGGGGCATGATCCCCGGTTCAAAAATCCCACAAAAACCAATGACAAAAAGGCACGACTATATGACTAAGTACATGGACCCTAGTTCATAAGATCATTACTAAAAAAATTTTGGAGCTTAATTTTGAATTCCAAGTTTTTTAAAAGCGTTTTTGGACCAACAGCATATGCTGTAATGTCTTCTGCTTTCATAGGAAAAATCTATGATACCGACTACTGCATCAAAATTTCAATTTGCCACGCTGTAGACTCTTTTGGGCCCACTGCCTCCATGAATGTTTGGCCCACATCTTGGTGGACCCACACACCAAAAATCACTATGATTAGTGATTCCTAGCCATTGGATTTGAGCACTTTTTTATCATGGGCTTGGAACCAATTCACAGGCCTGGTCATAAAGCCCATGATGAAAAATGCTAAAATCCTATGGCTAGAAATACCAATCACGTTGATTTTTGGTGTGTAGGTCTATCATAGCATGGGCCAGACATTCAAGTGGCAAGTAGGTCCAAACAAGTCTATTACGTTGCAATTTGAGGGACTTCTCTTCATCAAAATTTTGATACAGAAGGCTGCATCAAAGAACAGCCCGCTTTCATAGAAGGATATCTAAAAGTGGTACACATGGGCCCCATTGATCACGATTGCTGGAATAGCTAGATTGTCCATCGATGAGAAGAGTTCTTTCACTATCTCTAAAAAATTAGGGTTACAATGGTATGATGATATATCACAACTCTTATTAATGTCTTAACTCAGAGTACATGAGAGAGAGAGAGAGAGAGAGAGAGAGAGAGAGATCAACATTGGTAGCGGCAGATGCATCGCCATAGGGGGTTGCAAGCTGCTTTGGCTTGATCTCCATGCTCAGAATGACATTTATCAATGCATTGGTAAATAGAGTCACAGTAGCCAACCCAGGTTTCCGTACAAGTATCCACCTCGGGTACCATCGCTTCGGCTGTGCAATTACATCGATAAATAATGTTTTTGGCAAAAATCAAGGATCAATTACACAAATATAGGTGGCAATTGCAAACAAAAGAAAACAACCACACATGCATGCGCTAGGTAGACATATTTAAGGCATGACTGATTTTCCTAATTAAGTAGGGTCGGGCTCAGGGGACCACCATTTTTCTGACTCATCTTTGTGTTCGTCTGCTCCGCCGTGGATTTCAAGAATCAAATGGTGGTTGTCAGCGCCGAGCTAGCATCACTTTTTTTCACTTTTGGGGGTGCTGACAATGGACAACCACAGTTGAATTCGTGAAATTTACGGCCGAGCGTGAACGCCGAGAGGGGTCAGAAAAAGGGGGTCCTCATAGCCTGAGCCAATAACAAAATGCATAAATAAATAACCGAAGCAAACACATAATCCAGGATATTTTCATCTCTCTTCCTCTTTTAATAGTATTGTATCTAAGTACTCCTCGGGGGAGTCTAAAAAAAATTACATAGAAAAGAAAAGAAGAGATGAAATGGAGAAACAAACGTGAAAGAAGGAAGGCTGACAAAACGGACCTGAGAAGAAAACAAGGAGGGCTAGGACGAAGTAGAAGGTGGGTGAGAGCTTGACCATCTTTGAAACTTGAGTCTTTTGGTGCTCTGCGGGGACTTATTTATGGTGTGTGTTGGCGCATTAATGGGTTTGTAACACATGTAAATGATAAGATTATGTGGGATTTGAAAGTAAAAGCACTCTTATTAGTGGCAAATGACACCAATAAAAATCAACCCATGAAAAAGATAAAAATTCAACGCCTAGAAATGACCAATCAGACTGACTTTTGGCTGTAGGATCCATTTAGGGATGAGCCAAAAATCCATAAGGTCGGTGGCGTCGAAGAGTGTGCCACATGCATGGCTCGGACAACTGTCTCTGAGCATGAGCATTGTTGCTAAAAGGCATCTTTGAGCAAACAGACTCCAAAAACACGATCACACGAGGATGTCTATATTTCGTAGAGAAGTAGTGACACGTAATTAACTACATATATGATGTAATTCTATCACTCTAGTCCCCAGTAAGAGAAAAATAGTCAAGAGAGTCTTAGCTAGGAGACAACGCTATCTTCTAGATTTCAAGGTCGGAAAGAAGGAGGTTTCCTGATCTTTGTAGCTTGCTCGAAAGCATAAACAATCTCGATCAACTTCGGCTCTGAACCCCCTAACCCACCGAAACAGATCCCGAAAGGTACCCCGCTTTCATATCCTGCTGGAACGCTGATTCCTGGGTATCCGCCAATTGCAAGAACAGGAGAAACTGTATAGAATGGTGTTACCAACGCATCCAATTTATTCTTCTTCATCAACCTCTCGAACCCATCTCTTGACAGTCTCGCCATATTCAATATAGCTTTCCTCTCCTTGTTGCCGATCCCGTTAGTTCTCTCAGCTTTCAAAAAGTTAACCTGACCATATTCGTGAATCTTTTCCTGCGCATTCACCCAAGCAATTGGCCAATCTGATCAGAATGATATAGTTTCGTCATTTGATAGAATGTATAGTCTTAGGGGTCGAGGATCAAAGTGATAGCTACCTTAGCAGAGTATTTGTTGTTGAAGGTTATTACGTCAGCCAACGATCTCACCGAAGAGGCAACCAGCTCTCTTAGGTAAGCATTCAAAGCTAGCTTGAACTCGGCTACCATTGCAGTGCTTTCACCACTCAGAGAGGAATTTAGGGTCATGTTGATGTTGGCTACCTTTTTCCTTTTTTTGTGGAGGGTTAAATAATCAGTTCTACATTAAGGGAAAAAATAGAAAGAGAAAGTAAACCAACCGACGTGTAGTACTCCAGTCAGCATTGTATAGTAGTGGTGGTGGTGGTGGTGGTGGCAGGGCCGGCTCTATCTTAAGGCCATTAAGGCAGTCACCTGAGGCCACTTGGTGATAGAAGGCCCCCAGCCCAAGTCCCACTAACCACATGGATTTTTAGCCCACCTCTTATTGTATATACAAACCAAAAATAACCCAATTGATTATCTCTAGCCATAGATTTTAGTACTTTTTAGGACATGATTCTAGCCGTTGGATTCAAGCATATTTTTTGGGTAGTAAATTCAATGGCTAGAAATTATCAATCAAGCTGATTTTTAGTGTGTTAATCCACCCGAACATCCATGCAGTCATTGTGCCCAAAGAATGATCGATGTAGGGCCACGAGAGTCATCTGCATCGACTGCAACGAGAGTCCTTCGCATCTATATAGAGTTTTCGCCTTAGGCCTCAACGTGTATCGAGACGGCCCTGGGTGGTGGTGGTAGCGATAACGGTTACGGTGGTGCATAGCAAAAGAATGTAATGGATTATTTCAATCTTGTTTTTATAAAAAAATGCACAATAAAACTATTATTTGTATCATATTTTTATTATTATTATTTGGAGGGGAAAGCTTGGGGTTGGGTGGTCCCGACCAATTATATCAAAAAAATAGAAAACTAAAAAGTAAAAAAATAAAATAGTAATGATAAAAATAATAAATAATAAAATTAAAAATTAAAAATAATAATAATAAATAGATAATAATAATAATAAATAATAACAGATTAATGTTTTTGAGAAGATAAAATGCCGAGCTAATACAAAGTACCCACTTGCATCAGTTTTTGGGCTGCACTTGCTTGCATCTATTTTGTTAAAGAGTTCACGAGGGCTTGGAACCCACTTGCACGACAGTTCATTTGCACGCCTCCAACCAATCACTTGCAATCCCAAAATTGTGGCGAGTGCATTGCATTCAATTTGCTGTGAACCAAGCAGGGCCCAAGGGTGTTCTAGTTGTTGCATTATATTTGAATGTTTGTAGATCAATGATATGAAAAGAAAATGGTGCATGTGATGATATATCACAACTCTTATTAATGTCTTAGCTCTTCATGAATGTCCCTGAGTACATAAGAGAGAGAGAGAGAGAGAGAGATCAACATTGGTAGCTGCAGATGCATCGCCATAGGGGGTTGCAGGTTGCTTTGGCTTGATCTCCATGCTCAGAATGACATTTATCAATGCATTGGTAAATAGAGTCACAGTAGCCAACCCATGTATCCGTACAAGTATCCACCTCGGGTATCATCGCTTCAGCTGTCCAATTACATCGATAAATAAATTGAGGGTTATGTCATTTTAAATAAAGAAAAATGGTCCGCAAAGAGTTAAGCAATTGGTTGCCTCATGGACCGTGGATCCATTGAATCCAACGGACATATTTTTGTCTGGTTATCCTAGGGGTATAATTTAAAACATATATAACTCATTTTCCTAATGAAAGTGTTGTTGGCAAAAATCAAGGATCAATTGCACAATAGATGGGCAATGCAAACAAATTAAATTAGCGCAACGTAGACATATTTATGTGGTTCACCACTAGAAGCTATATATATAGGTCAGGATCGGGGGACAACAATATACAACATTTTTTACAACAAAAATTGGCGCGGGCTAATTTATAAATTAGAAGTATTGGAATGGGATGATTTTTGGCGAGGATGGTCTCTTGGCGAGGACGGTCTCTATGGTGAGGAGATCATCCTCACAAAAATTCAGCCATCGATTCAACTTCCATGTGGGTTCGTCAAAATTGTTGTCAAAAACGTTGTATGAAATTGTTGTCTCCCAATCCTAACCCTATATATATATATATATATATATATATATATGGGCTGGGATATTCTTACTAATGGACGTGGGGCCCACATGCGGATGTGTTAAGGGATGATTTTTGGTGAGGGTTATCTCCTTACCATGGAGATCATCCTCACCAAAAATCAGTAATTTTTAAAACTTCTAACCCTATCAAATACAGACCTAAATTTAACGGTGAAAATGGATGGTCCAAAATTTTTCAATTTACAATCTACTTTTCACAAGGTTACAGATGTTGGAATGGGTTGATTTTTTGTGTGGTTGACATCCACATTGAGAAGAATATTATCACCAAAAATCATCCCTTAACACATCCGCATGTGGGCCCCACGTCCATTAGTAAGAATATTAGTAAGAATTCCATTAGTAAGAATATCCCAGCCCTATATATATATATAGGATTAGGATCGGGGGACAACATTTTCATACAACATTTTTGACAACAATTTTGGGGTACCCACATGGAAGATGAATCGATAGCTGATTTTCGGTGAGGATGATCTCCTCACCATATTGATCACCCCTACAAAAAATTAGCACATTCTGAAATTTCTAACCCCATCAAATGTGGTTTTCAAGTTAACGATAAAAATAGACGGTCCATAATTTTTCAACTTGTAAACCGGTCTACGATTATCAGAATGATTTGAATTTTGTGAGGATGATCTCCTCACCATAGAGACCATCCTTGCCAAAAATCATCCCATTCCAAAAGTTCTAATTTATGTATTGGCCACACCAAGTTTTTGTTGTCAAAAATGTTGTATGAAAATGTTGTCCCCGGATCCTGACCCATATATATATGGTCAACTACGATCAAGAGCTTCCATTGTAATCGATATCAAATTTACTAAACATTGGCTGATATTAGAGAGAAAATTTTTGAAGTGGGGGGATTTTAGAAACAGTGATCATGCAGCCAATGATCACACGTCACATATACCCAGTGGCGGATCCAGGAATGGCCCACGGGGGAACTGCTTCAGAATCTAAGTAAAGCATGACTGGTTTTCCTAATTAAGTAGGGAGGTAAAATGGTAAATAGCAAAATGCATAACTAAATAAATAAATAAACGAAGCAAATACATGATCCAGGATATTTTCATCTCTCTTATGGAGTCTAAAAAAATATAGATGGAAAAGAAAAGTAAGAAAATGAAACATAGAAACAAACGTGAAAGAAGGAGAAGGATTACAAAGAAGACCTGAGAAGAAAACAAGGAGGGCTAGGAAGAAGAAGAAGAAGAAGGTGGGAGAGAGCTTTGCCATCTTTGAAAACTCGGATACTCTTTTGCTGCTCTGCTGGGGGACTTATTTATAGTGTATGTGTTGGTGCGCGCATTAATGGACTGGGTTCGTAATGCACCAGAGCGATAAGATTGTATGGGATGTGTGTAAATTAAAAGCATTATTTCCTTATATGGGCTTGCCGACTCTAATTAAATTAATTAGGATTCTCTTCTATACATATATGAGTAAATATGACAGTGAGCCTACTTAATAATGGAAATTAAGTTTTTTGGATATGTAGAGTTAGATGTGGCTGGATCTGGATCTGTGCTTACCTGCTACAAGGCCTTTTAATTTCTGTTTGGCCTCCAAGAGATTTACGCCCTCTGCAATTTTATTTTCTTGCTTCAACTTCAGTTTGTGGACCAGAAAACTGATAAAAATGTATCAAAGGAGCAAAAATGGAAATGTTTTTGAACCAGCCACATTTTGATCCAGAATACCAGTGGTCCTCTATAGCGCATGTGTTTGGGCCCACTTACAGCCTAGATGTTTAGCCTAAAATCACCTTGATTGATCATCTCTAGCTCGGCATTAGATTTTAGCATTTTTAAGGAGTGATTCTAGCCGTTGGATTAAAGAATGTTTTTTGGTTAATTACTTAATCCAATGGCTAATTAAAAATCATCAATAAAGTTGTGTATATCCGACAAGGGGTGGACTAAACATCCATATGCATGCGTTCAATGGGCCCATAAAAATGTGACCCACTGATTGACTGGATCCAAATGTGGCTGGTTCAAAACATTTTCAACAAAAATAAAGAAGAATGGAGCAATTTCCACCATCTTTGAAAAAGAGTAAATCTTCCCAAACCACCCACAATATAAGCCACATGGCAATTTCTTAGAGGACACTGACCATATAGATGATTGGCCAATCCCTAGGTGGACCTATAAACCCAAAATCAACCAGATCACGTTAATTAGTTGAAGTCATTTTCAGGGGTTATGAATTAGAGCATTATTTAGCATTATTTGGGTACAAAGATCCAAAGGTTTGAAATCACTAATCTGGCTGATTTTTGGTTTGTACTTTGTAGGTCCACTTAGGGATAATTTAGAAACGATCTCTCACACAATGTTGTGTTTGTTGAGAGTAAATTATAGAATGATTACAATAGGAATGGAATTCAAATCCATTCAAATAAGGTATGGACAGTTAGGACTTGGATAAGGATTGACCGATTGGGCATTGAACTTGTGTGATGCACACTAGTATACCACGTCCTCTAAGAGTGTACCACGTGGCTCATATTATGGTTGGTCAGGGCTTCCTTTACCGTAGGTAGTCAGACAAGTTTTACTCTTTGAAAAATGTTGTAACAGAGGATGATTATTCTTCATGCCCAGCCTTCACACACTGACATTATTCTTGTTATTGCAGTCCAAAAACAATGTATTGTGGCATTTGAAATATTTCCAATATTTTAAGGTTGGAATTGAAGGAAAGAGGTTTCCATTTTTACAGCCTCTTCGAAAGCATAAGCAATCTCGACTAGTGCATCCCATTGGAAGTTTCACTAGATTCAAGATATACCTACAATGCCACGGATTGTTTTTTGGAGCTACATACCAAATATCAGCCTTATTAGTGATTTCAAACCATTGGATCTTTGTACCCCAAATAATGCTCAATTTCCACGGATAAAATCAACCAAGGAAAACGACTCTAATCCCAGCCGCGGAGCCAGTAAGGGATTTTCAATTCCCATGACAAAAAAAAAATTTGTTGCCAAAAATCTCATTGAAATTTAATTTAGTGCCCCTCATATTTTAATCCTTTAAGGTGACCTTCTTCACCCAACATCTATTTTACTTTTTTGAATTGTTTATATTGAGAGGGGCATGTGTGTCTTTTCATTTTTTATTTTTTTTTTTTGACTGAATTTGCGTTCACATTCAAATCATTAAAGCCCGTGTGTTACAGATTTAACTGTTTCAGAACCTTCGGCATCCAAGCCACACATATAAATGTCACTTGGAAGATAGTTACAGATCCATAACAGTATGGATATTTTAAACATCCCTAGATGGCCATGCTGACAAAAAATCAGCTGGATTGGTGGTTTCTAACTATTAGATTTGAATCCTTTTCATGGGTTAAATTTCAACCGTGGATTCAAAATTATTTTGGATACTGAGATTCAATGTCCAGAAAATACCAATCATACTAATTTTTGGTCTGTACGTCCAACTAGCAATGTTTCGAACATCGGTACAGTCATAAATCTCTAATAATGTGCCACATGGCACTTTTAGGTGCAGCTTGACGCCTATATAAAGTTTAATACATCAAAATTTCTCACTCCTTGACTTTTACCATTATTAAAGAGTAGAAGTTTGATGATGGAGATCCATCATCAACGTTGATGTAGGACCACAGTGTGAACCACATGACATACTATTAAAGGTCACTGACCATATGGATGTTTAGGCAATCCCTAGGTATATGTACATAAGAAAAATATGACTGATTAGTAATTTTGAGCCTTTATATCCGAGTAACTCAAATAATGCTCAAAATCCACTGTTGAAAATAAGATATGAAAAAGACTCTAATCCAACGGATAGAAATTACTAATCTGGATGAATTTTGGTATGTACGTTCACCTAGGGATGGGCCAAATATCTATACAATGGTCATCTCTAAGAACATGCCACATGTCATCCCCTAGAGCAAAATCCTGGCTCCGCCACTGTCTAATCCAATGCTTAAAATTAACAATCAGATTAATTTTTGGTCAGTAGGTTCACCTATGGTTGAGCCAAAAGTAAATGAAGAAAGGTTTTGAGCTCACAATCCTGTACGAAATAAAAAATAAAAATAAAAAACAAAAACAAAAAAATAAAAACTAAAATTTTTTGCTTGCCCCCCTTACTTTATTGATAAAAATTTGCATCATATCCAATGTTTTTAAAATATTTGCATCTCACCCAAGGGCATTATAGTCATTTAAAAATATTGGGATGTCCATCCGGAGACCATCGTCTGTGGTCAACATGGTCAAAGGTGAGACGCAAATATTTTAAAATCATTGGGTGAGATGCAAATTGCATCAATAAAATAAGGGGGAAAAGCAAAAAAGCTCTTCTTTTTTTAAGGACTTGGTCTTTAGATGGGATTCCATTATTTATACTTCGGAGTAGCTAAGGTCTTTACATGGGATTCCATTATTTATACTTAGGGTGGGTGGGTAGATAGGTTAGTGATTACACTGATTAGTAGACAGTGGGTGAAGACAAGCTTTGAACCCAAAACAAATCTTCTTTATGTCTTAGCTCTTTATTATTGTCCCCAAGTACATAGGAGATACCTTTTTAAAAACAAAGGAGATCTAGAGAGATCAACATGCATATAAGCAGACACACACAGTGTACGGATAGGTTAGGGTTGAGTCGCAATATCCATCTATGGCTCGGTATTGATGTGTGTTGAAGCATTTGTTCTGGCATTCATATTTGTCCGGGCATCCAATCCAGGTTTCTGTGCAATTAGAAGCTGCCACCTGGTTCACAATGGTCTCCCCTGTGCAGTCACAACAACAAATAAATGGGGGTTAGGCCATTTTTAATTAAAATAAAACTTCAGAATTAGTCTTTTTTTTTTTTTTTCCATTTTAAAAGCCATGCCATGATCAACATTTAAAGGTTAAATTCACCAACATTGCATGTTAGCAGACAAAGCTGACAAAAAAAATACCTGAGAAAAAAACGAAGAGGGCTAGGAAGAAATAGAAGGTGGGAGAGAGCTTGGCCATCTTTGAAACCTCTATGCTCTTTGATTTGGTGCTCTGCTAGGACTTATTTATAGTGTGTTCGCGCATTAGTGGGTTTGTAATATGGGTCAGGATCTGCGCAACCCCCTTTCGACTCCAAAATTTCCAGCCACTCCTCTTCTCGGGCGAGGATTCAAAGAATCCAATGGTGGTTGTAAGTGCTGAGCTGGCATTCACTGGATTCACTTTTTGCCAAAGCTTAACCACCGATTGGATTCTTGGAATCCACGCCCAAGAAGAGGGGTGAAAATTTTGGAGTCAAAAAGGGGTCCTAGGAGATGTGAATGATAAGATTATGTGGGATTCGAAATTAAAAGCACCCTTCAACTAATAGACTCCCATTTATGGAGCGATTCTCATTTACGATTCTCATTTATATATGTGTGTGTGCGAGAGAGATAGAGGTGTTTGGATGCAGGGTTAGGTCTAGCTGCGTCTAAGCTAACCTGGTACAACGCCTTCAACTTTCTGGATTTACAAGTTGGATCCCCCTCATTGTGTGTGCCTTCTGCAATTTTTTTTTCTTGGTTTAACTTCCTTTTGGCTTCTTAGTAGGTTTCCTTAGGCACTAAGGGTCATTTTTAATAAAATCTTTATATAAAAAAAAAAAAAAAAAAATTTGGGACATGGCACGTAAATTTAAGTCCAGTCTGAATCATAGGCAAGGACAACGCAATCGTATGGTCGGATTTTTCAACATAATTTCCATGTGGGCTCCATCACCGGGTATAAGAATTTAGATGTAAGAAATGGGTGTAGCTCTAGACAGACTCTATTACAATAGTAGAAGGCACATTAGTGATTCTAGGGGCATTTTTGGAAGAAGTGGCAAAATAGAAAAGTTATAACACAAAGGTCAGTGTTAGAACATTAGCTTGGATGGGCAAATCTTAAATTGTGGCAACTCAAGGGACAGTTAGAAGTTTAGAATAGCAAAAGTTTGAAGTTGGAAATTGGCCATATCGTTTCGACGAAGTTAACAGAAATGAGGGCAAACGGTGAAAATACCCCCACTTTGGCAATTGCCTTCCTTCAAAACGGTGCATCTTTGTTATATAAGACCTTAATATAATGGCCGTTATTGACTGTTATAACAGTCCTAAAATATTAGTACAAGATACAGTTATAACATTTTAACCATTTCCAAATAAAAATTTTAGGGTAGGAAGGAAGGAGGCTTCCTGATCTTTGTAGCTTGTTCAAAAGCATATGCGATCTCGATCAACTTCGGTTCAGAACCCCTCAATCCCCCGAAACAGATCCCGAACGGTATCCCATCTGATCCATATCCCGCTGGAACGCTAATTCCCGGGTATCCCCCAATTGCAAGAACAGGGGCAACCGTCCACTATGGAGTCACCAATGCATCTAACTTATTCTCCACCATCAACTTCTCGAATCCATCTCTCGACAGTCTAGTCAAATTTAACAGCGCCTTCTTCTCTATGTTACCGATCCCGTTCGTTCTCTCGGCCGCCAAAAGAACATCTTGACCATACTCATTGAGCATTTCCTATGTACCAATTACAGCAAATTAGTCATCTTGCTCACATTTAATCTAAAAAAGAGTCCATTAAGGCCAACCAGTACATACCTGATCCGAATATTTCTGGTTGAAGGCTATTACGTCCCCTAATGATCTGACTGGCGATATTACCAGCTCCTTCAGGTAAGCATTAAGGGATAGCTTGAACTCTGCTAGCAATGCCGTTGCTTCGCCGCTCAGATTTAAATTTACGATGACATCGATGTCGGGTATTTCCAAATTATCCACCAGAATTGCACCTCTTCCCCTTTTTTTTGGGGGGGGCAGGGAGTTTGGTTATCAGTTCAAAATTATGATGTAATAAAAAAGAGAAACGTACCCTTTTACCATGCACGTGTCTCACTAACTCGAAAATCAGACTGACCAGATCCATACAATTTATGATTTTTTTTTTCCTAATAACCTTTAGATTTCTTAGACAGCCATTGAACAGCCCAGTTTAATGCGAGGTTTTAAAACTCGCTTTATTTCGAATTGACTCAGCCTAACAACTGGATTTGTAAGGGTTCGTGAACTTGGAAACTAGACCAAGTTAGTCAGGTCGTCGACTCGCAAGTTGAAAATTCACAGATTTACCAAATATATGAGTGTATATCATCAAAAAAATAAATTATCTATATAACAAAACAGAGAAGTTGTCTTTTATCTCTTATTTTATCTTATCCGGCTTCAACAAATAGTGGCTGAGATCTTATCTTCCATTTGGGCACGGGCCACCCACTAGTCTATGTGACAATACAGGGAAGTTGTCTCCCCATTTATACCTTCTCTTATCGGCTTCACAAAGGATGATCGAGATCCTATCACACCAATGGAGGGTGGATCTCAGCCACTCACACCCGGTTTTGGCAAATGTTTCGTCAGGGAGTGTCATGGGCACGGGCCATATATAATAAGCCTTACCCATTTTGGATGTGATGATTTTTTCTCTTCTTATTGGAGGTTTATTCACTTTTTTATTGAGTTGCAGCAAATTTGACTACCATTCAAATCTGAGATTCTAAGGTGATTCTTTTTTTATTATTTATCATATTTTATTTTAAAGAAAAAAATTTGAGTTCTCCTGAGTTTTCTTTCAATCTCTATTTAAAAAAAAAAAAAAAAAAATTCCAACCATGGAAATTTCAAGATTTAAGTGAAAAAGACGCTGTACCTATGCTTCCTAATGTGATGTAACTAAAGTCTGAAAAATAAATTTTAAAATATGAAATGCAAGAGGGCAATACGAAATCCATGATTAAAAACAAAGTTTGAAAACCAAAATATGATTTAATAAAGGGTCGGGATCAGGGGACAACTCTTTTTGACAACCATTTGGCGGACCCACATATAAGATGAATCAATGGCTGATTTTTGGTGAGGAGATCATCCTCACAAAAATTAAAATCATTCCGATATTTGTAGACTGGCCTTTTTTTTTACCGTGTAACTTGAAAACCACATTTGATGGGGTAGAAATTTCAGAATGGGCTGATTTTTTGTTGGGGTGATCTATACACCAAAAATCAGCCATTGATTCATCTTCTATGTGGGTCCGCCAAAATGGTTGTCCCCCAATCCTGACCCTTTAATAAAATGTTTTTTTGTACAAAATTACTTTTTTACTGTGTAAAGGCTATCTTTAACAATAATATTTTCATTTGAGTATTGAGATGGTTTTGAAAAGCTTTGTTACCTTAATGTATTGAGATGGTCTTGAAAAGCTAGGTTGAGGACAGAACCATTGGGGAAATTGAAGAAGGGATTCCTCACCAAGCCCAATCTCTTTCCTCCAAGCCCATCTTCCTTGAGAAATTGTTTGTAGCCGTCGTTGGGGATGAACTTTGATGCTTCTCTGGTTGCTCTCCCATCTCTCGGATCGAAACCCACAATTGAGTCTAGTAGGTAAACTGCATCCGATACTGTCCTGCAGATGGGCCTGTCCATCCAACATCGTGGAATTTATTATTGTTAAAATATCATGCTACTAGCCTACTACTGCTAGCCCAGGCCTGGCCCATTTTATCTCTACAAGCCCAAGCTCAAGGCCTGCCCTGCCCTGCCCTGCCCTGCCCAGCCCACCAATTATTGCTGGACCGTGGACCGAGGTCAAAAACATATCCAACCCAAGTTCGTCATACAAAATGAAACATATGATATTATCATTTGCATAGTGATCCGCTTAGGCCCGACCCTCTTGGCCAACTAGTGAAACTCAAGCCCAGGCCCATATAGAAATGCAGGTATACACCATTTGGTGTGAGAATGTCTTACCCTATGGTGTCCTGTCTGGGAGAAATTGGGATGACCCCAGCTCGGCTGGTGAGTCCAACGGTTGGTTTTATTCCAACAACAGCATTTGAATCGGCAGGGCAGATGACGGACCCATCTGTTTCTGACCCTAACGATACCGCCACCATATTCGCCGCAACCGCAATTGCTGATCCGCTGCTGGATCCGCATGGATCCCCCGATAGCACATAGGGATTCTGTGCAACACACAAAGTCCTTTTAGTCACTTGGTTACAAGGGAGAAAATAACGGTTCGGTCAGACCCTAGTTAGCAATTCCGAGTGCTGCAAAAATATGGAACCAGAAATATTCGGGTACAATTCGGATTTGTCATTAGAAAATGCCTTCAAAAATTCGGAAAAAAATAATTAAAAAAATAAAATAAAACTGAATAATCTGGAAATGTTCATGAATTATTCAAGAATAATTCAATTATGTTAAAAAATGTGCGAATTTTCCAAACCTTTGAAAAAGATGTGGTTCGGTTCGTTTTTTAAATAATTTGTACACGAATTCTTCGGTAATAATTCGATAATTTACTAATTAGGAGTCAGACCAAAGCACCTGGGCCAAAACATAATTAAGTTTGAAAACTCACTTTGCCCTGGCCACCTCTAGCACTCCAACCTTCAGGGGCCAACGAACGGAGACCAGACCACTCGTTAAGGCTGGCCTTACCTAATATGACTGCACCTGCCCTTCTCAGCCTCTCAACGATGCCAGCGTCGCGTGGGACAACTGAGCCTAGAAGCGCGAATGACCCAGCAGTTGTGTTAAGTTTGTCCTTGGTCGCAATGTTGTCCTTGAGCAGAATCGGTATCCCATGCAACGCGGACAATGACACAGGAGCACTCACCGTTCTCTCTCTATCAGCCTTGTCCGCCTGATACAACGCGTCGGGGTTCACCTCAATAACACCATGGAGAAGAGGGTTGAGATTCCGAATCTCCTCAATGTAGAACTCAACAAGTTGTCTTGATGTAAGCTTCTTTTGCTTGAACGCAAGTTGGATACCTTGAATACTAGCTTCTCTGATAGGAAAATCTTGGTCCTTGATGGATATGGTGATATTAAACCCAGAGAAGATCAAAAGCAGTAATGGAAAATACAGACTGAGAGATAAGGGAAGTGGGTTATATACTGCCATGGCGAGTCCTAGGTGCTTTTGGCGTATTGGATTGAATCTTAACATTTGGTATCAGAGCCAACTCCGAGTCCCGAGTTCGAGTCAAGGAAGGGTCGACCTGTGGAAAAAAAGAGGTCAGAGTGAGAATCACCAAGTGGAAAGGGCTAACTGAACCATAGAAATTAAACCTGTGGAAAAGACGTCAGAATGAAAGCCGCCAGTGTAAAGGGCTACCTGGACTACAGAATAGGCCGCCGAGGACGTCAGCTGCAGAAACGCGGTGGTACATTAGTATCCTAAGGGTTAAGAACTAAGCTTTACGCAGGTCTATCACCTAGGTGCTTTTGGTGTATGGGTTTGGATCGGCAGGTCTAATCCAAGAGAAAACTTTCACAAACTTGGGTAGGCTACATATAAAGTCCCTAAGCGACTAAGATCAAACACAAACAAACGTGGACTGAGTCCTTCTAGATTATGCACATATCTACACCAACTAAGTACTGGTCTCCGGGCAACCCTGAATTGTATTAAGATTGATTCGAAGAAATTTGTTTTTTTAATGTACTAAATTCAGATAATCTTCGAGGACTTTTTGTCCATCTTGAATGGATTGGAAAGAAAATGCTGAAAATTAGACTTTTGTTTCTCTTAATCCCTATTTGCCCTATCTACTCGGTCAATATGGTTCTGTTGGCGTTCTGGAGAAGGGTTTTCAGCACCAATCTGATTCTCTGAATATAAAATCATTGAGCAGAGATAAAAATCCTTTCTTCCGTTCCTTTATGGAGTAATAAATCTAATCTATTTCCAGCAAAATAATCCTCAAGAACCCATCAGGGCCCTCTCTACCTTAAGGCCATTAAGGCGGTCGCCTAAGTTCCCTTGGTGAGAGAATGCCCAAGCCCTGGTCCCACTACAAGCCCAGATCCCACGACATAGCAAATTTTCGGGCCCAGTAACCACATGGATGCTTAGCCCACTGCCCACCCCTTGTTGGATATACAAAATCAACCTGTCTTGGCTCAATCAAATAGTTTTCATCTACTTTGGTTTTGATGGACTTCCAATCCATTTTTATCTATTATTAGGGGCGAAAACATTTGATATGATGGTGTCGTGGTGTAGTTGGTTATCACGTCAGTCTAACACACTGAAGGTCTCCGGTTCGAGCCCGGGCGACGCCAGTATTTCCATTTTCTTGTTCTCTTTTTCCCAAATGCCAAAGGGTCCGGCTCTGGGGACCCCCATTTTGGCGTACGTACCCACATAGAAGATGAATCAGTGGATGATTTTTGGTAGGGATGAGATGATCTCCTCACCTTATAGATCACCCCGACAAAAAATCAGCCCATTCTGAAATTTCTAACCCCATCAAATGTGGTTTTCAAGTTACACGGTAAAAATCGACGGTCCATAAATCTTCAGCTTCTAAACCAGTCTATGAATATCAGAATGCTTCGAATTTTTGTGAGCATGATCTCCTCACCATAGGGATCATCCTCACCGAAAATCAGCCATTGATTCATCTTCTATGGGGGTACGCCAAAATGGGTGTCCCGTGAGTCCAACCCAATGCAAAAATGGAGTTGGTCTAAAAATGTCGGAATGAGCTGATTTTTCTTAGAGGACTTCCTCACCAAAAATCAGCCCCACAAAGGCGTGACCTTTTAGGCATGTCAAAATAACCTGACCCTTAATTTATTAGTACAATATTCATAATTTTTGAGTGATCAGGAAAAAGTGTAAAAACTAAACTACAGGCCCCACTACTTGATTGAAATCAGCTTTCGTTGATTTATTTCCGGAGAATGTATGTTTTTTTTTTTGTTTTTTTTATAACGAACTTCTGATCAGTGAGGTGAATATGCAAATAGCGTAGTCATTTCCAACCTAGTAATTTTACCGGCTCAGGATGTGTTTGGTAACGACTACAAGTTTATTCTGAACAATTTTCCACTTGGGATAAAACTATTCCTTATTCAGCAACCACCTGAACTCCCTATAAAGTTGTTATATTCTGAAAGTAAAGAAAAAAATAGGAAAGAAAAGGGAAACGTGCTTAAAGAAGTCGGAGCATCCTTGTCGACTGGGAAACTTTAACCTGACGAGAGTTCTTATAGGGAACTGTTTGTTGCAAGATTTTTAGTTACGCCAGTTTTAAGCCATTTACAAACAGAACACCAGGAGCATGCATGCAAGGGATCCGAACACCTCCAACAGATCAAAGAAAATCTGAAAAGATAGTTGGAACCATCCGATCGGTTGACATTTTATCTAGACTGCTCACCAAATGGGTCGACTGTCCATTCCCCACCCCAATCAAATCTCGAGCTTGCTTCAGTCTGGATTTTGTCAGAGCGCCGCCGTCCCAACTGCTGTGAGAAAAATAGGGTCGTGAAATTCTTGTTAAGAAGAACATCAATGCTGTGGCAAATTCACCCATAAGGTAATGAGTTACTCCTACAGCACGTCCTTGTATAATACTCGACTCTGGGCTGAGTAGCAGGAACAACGTTTAATTTGTTATGAGCCCAAATGAGAGATGGCTCTCCAAATGTGATAAAAAAAAACACAGCACTAGCCTTAGAAAACAAAAGTTCAATTCAAATTATTATATACGCTACAAAAGCTCACCATACATAAACATATATACAAAAGAACATTAAAAAATGAAGCAAAATGCCATATCAGGAGTTGAGAACCTCAATTTGTTGTATCCAACCCATCCATTACATCCAAAACGTTAGTCCATGTATGCACCAAGTCTTGAATTGCACTGAACTCCCTGGTTGGAGAACTACCACTACTCCTGCTCAATCTCAAATTTTTGGTCCCCCTCTTCTTGACTCTCACAAACTCTTGACTTTTACTTCTTTCTCGACTCAACCTTCTCGAACTCACATTTTCCAACATGTCTCGATCTTCTTGAGAGAGCTGAAGAATCCTTTTGGTCTTATTGTTATGAGGTGGGGCCGGTTCTTGCTGGGTTTCTGATAGCAAAACCAGGCCCTTACGTGTAGGGGATCGAACAGGCACCAATGGCTTGAACCCATAATCTCGTTGTCTCACCTGGCAGATTAGATGGTGAAGCCATGACACCAGTTCGAGGATGTATGATTCTGCCTTCTCCTTCTCAGCATGATAGAGGGTCTGGAGACGGATTAGGGTGTTCTGTCCAGATGTCTTCTTGTTAAAGTCATTACTGTCATTCAACAACAACAACCACGTTAAACCTCACTTCAAACTGGTGGAGATCCAAAGCATTTTCAGCAGTACTTAAGAAATGCAGATGAAAGATGTCAGAGAGAGAGAGAAGGAAAGACGAAAAAACTGAAATGGAAGCCTCAACTGACCCTGTGTTTGCCCACTCTCCAACCCATCCAAAACCTTGATGTGCTCTGAGCAACGAGATCGAAACAGGAAAAGGAAAAACATGTCAATACAGCGCTAGAAGTGATTGAGTACAAAATAGAAAAAGTTGGAATGTCTTTAGTTATAAAAAGAGAACTAGCAGTAGCATAAGGAAAAATACACACTAATCCACAGATTGTGATCAAACTTAGTCGACCTACTTGGTTGTATTTGCAGCTATGGGAACGAGCCACTGGAGGGTTTTTTCCATCTCAGCTTTGATCTGGGGAACTGTTAGCTGCATGCATGCATATTTGTAGCGGTTATGATACAAACACACATAAAAGCAAAGAGAAAAAAAACAGTATCTGATGATGTATGCAGAGAAAAAATCAAGGCTCAAGGTACATCATCCAGATTGCCTTGGTGCAGGTATCTGAAATAAAAATGTGGCCTCTTTATGGGTTACATTAAATTTTATGTGTTTTCTACATTCCAAGAAACATGTACATTATATTCACGTTGGCTTCAATTTCTTTACAGTTACTGCCTGATGTTTAATGCTGGAATGTATCTTGGAGAGAACCAGTGTTAAATGCATAAAAGCCAAATAAGTACTCATTTGCGCGAGGTGAATATTATCTGGGTGAAGCATATACCTCCTCCTTGGAATGAAATGACTGCAATCGAGAACGTAGAGCTGCCTTAACACCAGATGGCAATCCATGATATAATGTGTCCCTCATATTAGGAGGAAGGGAACTTGGTCGAGAGACCTAAGAACATACAGATTTCCATGCAAAAAATCAATAACAAATTAGCACATAACATCCATTAGCTTCTCATGAAAACTATCAGCCAACCATTAATAATGTAGTTACTGATAACAAATGACATTTTCTGATAAGAGTAGGTAAGCTGGCATGGAACCTTCGACACCTTACAGTTGTGCAGAAACTCAAACCAGTGACAATAAATGACATAATTCTTAAAACATTTTATGCACTTCAAAAACGCAAAAACGAAAACAGAATCAAGGACCTGTTTGCATCATCATCTTTTGGTGCAAATAATTTTCCTTCATAATTCTTATTACAGATGACTTTTTTGACTGAAAAAACCTTGTTATAAAAAGCACTATAGTGTTTTTTCTTCAAGCCAAGAAAAAGGGCCATTTTCATTTTATGGGTTTGAATGACCAAACAAATGACAGAATCCAACTCCTACCCCTTCCTGCCTCTCAGTAGCGGGGCCCACCAAGGGTAGAAAAAAGGACATTTTGTATTAATGACGGTCCAGACAGCATATCTCAGAAAAAAGAGATTTTAGGAATTCCTGTCCAAATCTTTTCAGAAAAGGGGCTATCCAAACTGGCACTAAAAGTTAATAAAAACAATGGGAGACGAGGCTACAGCCAAATAACCCATATTTCACGACTATCCATATATGTCCATTTAATCGGTCACTTGAACTTCCATGATCTCCCAAGTTTTGAAAAGCAGAAGAGTACACAGGTTCAAGAGTGCATGCACATGTAGAAACAAAGAACGTGAATCTAGCATACAGCAATCAATCATATAAGTTTAAAATAAAAGCACATTGATAAATACCTTAGGGCATGTTTGATTGCCAAGTGGGAAATTTGCATTTTCTTTGGGAAACACAACTGTCCATTGTTAGATAGCCATTTTAAATCTGTATAATTTTTCCTACCAAGCCATTTAAATCTGGGTAATTTTCCCTACTAAGCCGGAATTCATTTCCCATCCAAATAGGTGAGAATTCATTTCCACCTGAAAATACGTTTTTATTTTCTCACATGATTGAAATATATGTTCTCGTTTGCAATCAATCAGCCATTTTAGGCATTTCCCTGATGTATTTTCTCGGGAAAATTTTGTGCAATCAAACACGCCCATCAAGGATACTCCAACTGAAGAAGAACATGAAAATTGCACGTGATAAATGTAAGGTCAGATACATGTGCCCAAGGAGAATAGCTTAATTATATTTTGCTTATTACTTTTATAGTATTTAATCAGTTTAAATATATTTCCATTAATGTGGATGCATTACACTTTACCTTAAGCTTTCATGAAGTATTAGTTTTGCGAAATTGCAAGGACATGCTGCAGTTGGACATGCCAGCATGCCCTTGCAGTTTTGTCAAATCTAATAACCTATGTACCAATGACACTGACACCCGTGTCAGTGTCAGTGTCCGATGCGGCAACCTAAAAAAATCCAACACGGCAACCTAAAACATCCAACACGGAGACACGTCTGTACAAATATTTATTAAAATATATTAATAAAATAACAAAATAGAAAATAAAGCAGAAAATATTTATTAGTTAATTATTGTATGGAGGATGGAACACACCAACCCACTTTTAGAAATCAATTTTATATAAAAAATTATTAAAACAAGGGGTGACACGGCTGTAAGTGTCCAGATGTGTGTCGGGAAGTGTTGACACATGTGTCCAAGTGTAGACATGTGCAATACGGCAAAAAACCCTAAAAGTGCAGTGTCCTTGTTACATAGTTGATAACTCATGTTTCATGTTTGACACTAGCAATCGTGTCTGCAGCATCATTACATTAGTTAATTAAATTTAAAGATCAGCACAAAAGACAATAAATCATTTCAAAATCATATTCCTGTTGGAAGAGAAAAAATAACGGTGAGGAGCATCAGCAATGATGCACCTCAACCACACCCTATCAAGGTTATGGGGTGGATAGGTTTGACCCAGTCAAGGCCTGATACGTGGCACCCATGGTGGTAACACTAGCGGTGGCATCACTTCACGGTGGCTTCTCACCATAAGGTGGTGTCACCCAATCCAAGGGTGACACATGTCACACATAGTGGTACCTATTGATCAAGGTCAAAACCATGGTACCCTTTATAAAAGGAGACCAAGCTCAGGTTGACACATGTCAATTTGACTCTGATCTGGCATATGTGCAGCCCAAGGATTAGAACCCTCTTGCATCCAACGAGGGTTATTCCACTAAAACTCTATTATCCAGAAGATTAAAGTCCCAAACGGACTAAAACCCTTGGGATTAGCCTAATTCCCTCGAACAAGAAAATCTAGGTGCCTCCCTCCTATAGGAGGGAACCATAAGAATAACTCGTACATCAGTTACTCCTTCACAATAAGTGACCCTCATTGGAGGAGAGAGGTTGTACAACACTCAAACTCACCATTTTGTAGAAGTCCACACTTTTATAGAAAATGGTGAGTTTGAGTGTTGTACAACCTCTCTCCTCCAATGAGGGTCACTTAGTGTGAAGGAGGACTTCTTAATGCAAAAAAAGAGATTTTTGGAGACTTTTTGGGGAAGCATCTTTTGGAAGACACTTCCATAGAAAACAAGCAAAGGAGAAGGCTATGTGCACATTTCAATGCAAACTCAAGACTCGCTAATGGCATTCCCTAGGTTAGGGCTGCAACTTGGGCGGGCCCAACCCGAGCCCAACGGGTCTAACCCGACTTTGGGTCGGGCTTGGGTTGACGTTTATGAAGCTCAGGTTGGGCTTGGGCTTCGATTTTTGAGCCCGACTAAAACTCGGTAGGGCTCGAGTTGAAGCCTCAGGCAACCCAACCCAAGCTCGACCTTTATATATAGACATAGAAAGTTATGGTTTAGAGTTTATTTCATCTTTCTTCAAATTGATCACCCTCTTCGTTCACCTCTCTTATATTCTCCTTCCTTACAACATTTAGGATTTTTTAAGGAATTCTACCTCCATCCTTCGTCAATGTTGATCAACTATCAACATTCTTTACTGTCGATCTTCTATCGGGTAGGTATTGATTGTTCTTAGTACGAACCATTCCCGAATCACAATCTCTCATTTTAAACGTTACGGTGATGAATCTTGCAAGTCCATTGAGAAGCTCGGAGGGAAGAAACCAAGAAAAACAAAAATCTTTGTTTGTTTTCTTGAATCGTACTTTGAATAGCCATCTTGCTTTGAATTTAGTGTTGTGTTTTATGGTTTCTATCCCATCTCAAAGTAGAAATAATGTTCAAGTGTTTTGAAGATATTAAAGATGACTTAATTCTCGGCTTAGATTCTACAGAGAAGTATGGCTTTTGGAGCAAAGAGAGATGAAAAGATACGGATGAGAGAGGGATAAGAAGAGAAAACCATGGGATCTCATGTAATGGAAACCACGTTCATGAACTCTCCACCTTAAGAAAAATATGATTTCTTTCTCCATAATTTCAAGATCCAAAATATTTTATATTTTTTTATGAATGTTTCCCCTCTTTTCTTGACAAGCATTAATGATGTCTCTCTCCAATCTGTTAATTACAGAAAAACCTAAACATGGAAGCTAACCTGACTAAGCCCGATCAAACCCAACCAAGCCCAACAGGTTGGACTCGGGTTGAGTACATCAAGCCCAAGCTCGGATTGGCCCCCAACCCGCCCGGGTTGCAACCCTACCATAGGTGAGAAAAGCATGCAATCTATGTCTATTCTTTTTCTCTTTTTGGTAAACATCCCATGCATATATACATATGGGATATCCTACACAAGCCTATGTGTACAGACTAGGCTACTTCCCTCTAAAGGAAAGTTATGTAAAGGGTCACATGTACTCTAAACTACCCTAAAAGAGGAGATCATGAACGCCAATCCTTCAAAGACTTGTAAATCAAGCCCTCTCATCTGAGGCGCACAATATCTCATGTACAGAATAAATCCTTCGATTTTTGCAAAGAAAATATAAATGTATTTCTTTCATGTATTTTAGCCATTCTTTTAATCAAAAATACTCTCTTCGATAAAAAGAGATGTGATTAACAGTCTGGTCTTAATCAAATCGAAAGTGAAGTTCCCCGCAAAGAAATCAACACCCTGATCACTAAATAAATAGATGAGATGAATCCAATTGATTTCAATAATCCATATTTCGAAACTCTCTCGAAATTTGTAATGAACAATACCCTTAATAATTAATTAATGAGTTATTTTTTTCTCATGCACCTACATCTATCAAATCCTAACAACAATCAATTCTTTGACTAACATATCCAAGTTGGAAATGGCAAGCAAGTTGATGCAGGAGCATTCTAATACGATAGTCCACCGCTACACCGAACCAGTGCACAAGGATTTATTTTGGTTTAATTAGGATTTTACAATTAATTTTGACTTTTATAAGCCAAAAAGTTAAAATGTCAAAAACCCTACATAACTCGCGAGTTATTCTTGAAAGTTTAGTTAGAAAAGTAAAAAAAGCAAGATATAAAATAATATAATTGCAAGCTTGTTATTGTCAAATAATAGTTAGCATTTTTGGAAATGCTTCAACTATGACATCCCAGGTTGTACATCTAGATATAGTTGATTGTTTTTAAAAAGTATACAACCATGAGTGGCACCAACCATTAAGTGTTGCAAACCTCTCCACACGCTTCAACCTAATAGTTGTATGACAATCGCCTTTAAGAAGACTAATATTGATTCTATAGATTTTGCAGCAAGTCTTCCTTGCTACAATGTTATAATCAACAGTTCATGCATTACCTCAGAAAAGAAGAAATACTTTATGTTCACTGATTTACCATCCCTCTTATTGTAAGGGGAGCAAGCAACAATTATTGACTTTATAAAGCATACTAAGTCAAATTTTAAAAAATGACGAAATTATAATACTTTTTTTTATAAGTGATGAAAATTTTAATACTCACAATACTATCTATCTGATTGATGATGTTGGCATAATGTAATGCAAGACCAGATACACCTAGTCTTTGAGGAATGTGATTTGGCTCCTTCCTAACCAATGTAGTACCTGTCATAACATGATTACACAGTAAACAATGTTAAGTATTCATCCAAAAGCACAAATTTTCAACACTACAGAAAAGACAAACTGATCATAACATAGAACACTAGGTTTGAGATAGCTTAGATATTTTAGTATGGAAGATTATGACCTGTGTACAAGGAATCAACAAAGGAGAAACATATAGGTTCAGTGTTTCATCAATTTCATGCAGCGGAAAAAAAAAATATCAATTTCTTCGTAAGCACATACCATTATTGCCAAACGCTTCCAAGATCTCTTGATGCATAAAGGTAACAACATCAACAAGTTTTTCCATGACCTACAATGAAGACCCCATGTAATTAAATTCTGGGAACTTCTTCATTCAATGCAAATCCCCTTCCATGTCAGGAACTGAAGTAGGATACAAATTCATTGAAAACTAGAAAATTTTGACCATACTTTAGCATTGGGAAGGTCTTTGAAACCGAGAACAACCGGGTTAACATGAAAGAGACAACTTCTCCAAGGATAAAGATGTGTCTTCCCAGTATGGTTCATAAAAATATACCTCTTCCAAGTTTTTGGACCAAAGAGATTTCTTTTTCAAGCCCCTTACAAGCTTTCTTTGATGTTTCAGCTCACTATGTAATATCATGAGACTCTCTCCTACAAAAACAAATGAACTCACCTGTTAATTACAAAATCATACTCTTAATATTAGTAGATAATATACGGGTATCAATCAGAAACAAGTATGAACATAAAATATGCAAAAGAGTTCCATACGTGCATTGCATTTTTCAGTTGAGAGTAAGGAAGAAACAGCATTAAAACTAAAAGGAACACTAATGTTAAAATTGTAAATGAGAAGACAAAAGCTTCTCAAACATGTAACTACAAAAGGACGATGTACAACCTATTCTATGATAAAGCAACAACCGGTAGTGCCTCCCATGTGACACATTTAAAGGTCTCTCTACTTTCAAAGGCAAAACCTTCCCTCATTAAATGCCCCTCACAGTTCAGGTTGTCTGGCACGCTCTTGTCCCTCATCAATCTCTTAGAGACCACTGACCTTATGGATGTTTGTCCCATCCCTAGGTGGACTTATATACCAAATATCAGTTTGATTAGTGATTTCAAACCTTTGGATCTGAGTACCCTAAATAATGCTTGAAATCTATGGTTAAAAATCAACCCATGAAAACGACTCCAATCAAATCCTTAAAAAAACCACTAATCAGGCTGATTTTTTGCATAAAGGTCCACCAAGGGATGGGCCAAACATCGATATGGTCAGTGATCTCTACGAGTGTGCCACGTGTAAGGTGCTTCCATGTGTAAGGTGCACGTGCATCACACGTGGCATTCCCCTAGTTGAAAATAAATCATGATTTCCCTGACAATGTACAAAAGATTCTGAGAAAAGAAAATTGTGTTAAGAAGTTGAGGTACACTCTCAAAAAAAATAAAGTTGAGGTACAATCTTCACATTTAAACCAAAATAAACAATGAAAGACCAATAAACGAGCATCATGCCTGATCTCGGTTTAAGAACATGTCTTCTCAAGGTAGTAGTAGTACCCTAGCGTTACATAGTTTGATATTACTCCTAATGGTAATGAGTGACCAATTTTGGTGCAATGGAAAATGATCCTTTTTTAATAGGTAGTGCCATCAAAAAGAGGCAACAAAAAGCAACTCCAGTCTAATTCAGATGTTACAAGCTAATAATGTGTTAACTGAAGCTAAAGACTACATGCAACTTGACTTTTACTATGCCACAGAGAATTCAACATGCAAATACAGCTAGCTTATTATCTTCCTGTTGTAGATTTGGAATAGCTTTTCCCAACTTCTTTTTGTACTCAGCTAGCTTATTATCTTCCTTTTTTTTTATAAATAACAAACATATTTCATTGAATATTAATAATAATTACAAATGGTTAGGGAAGAGAGTTCCCCATACAAGGTATTATGTTTTCTCTATTGTCCATACAGGGAGTCAAGTCTTCCACTAAATTCTGTCCAAGATTATTAAAGCAAGCCAAAAAACAGTGTAACCCTCTGGAAAGATCAAAATAGGGCTTCACGCCAATACCCCAGAAAAATAAAATAAAATAAAAACCAATTGGATGCATGCGAATATACAGAAGACCAGGCCAATCTTGAAATGAAAAATAGACATGTCAGCAAAAGATTCCGTATCACTACAGGCTTGGATCCAAAATATCTTTTACCAACTTGCGGAGTAGCAACAAACCACACATCATATCGACCTCACTGTAAAATAGGCATGACACATTTTTCACCATTGGAGATTTACAGGAAAAGGTCAGTAGCAAACAACTACCACGCTACCTCTTATATTTTTTTCTCAGATTCCATGTTTGTGAGACATCCAAGAACCATCATAGCCAGTTTAAAATTTCTACCCTTCCCACAAAATCTGACACCCCTACCTCGCTCCTCAATTAGCACCTGGGTACTATTGTCCATCGAATACCCTGACTGTTGGTAAAGAATTTAGTGTTATTAAATCGCAGTCAATTGAACCATAGCCACGTCATTAAGGGGCATTTAGGTGATTTGGTATTCTCATTCTCAACTTCATTGTCACTTCACTACGAAGATTCTCCTATTTATGGATGAGTAAACCATGCATGTCATAAAATGCACAAAGAAAGCTATCCATTGCATCTTGCTTTCTACTTGAATTGATTTAGTTTGGATACATATCCTTCCAAACCTTCAAGTTGATCCATATTCTATGCTGATGATGCCAACACCACTCAAATCTTTCAAAATCTTATTTTTCATAAGCACATGTAGATCACCGTTCCATTTTGAGAATCTCATTTCCACATTTCATCCAAAAAGGAAAGTGTACATACATTGACCAAATCTTTCTAGCCCAATTTTTATTCAGTTCTTTCATTTCATTCAGAAGGTGGTCTCAGATTCGCAGTCAATTAACTATGCCTGGGACACCTTGTATTACAAGCATTTAAATGGACATTTCAAATTTGATCTCCATATTCAGTGTTTCTTCAAGTAATTACCAAGGAAATCTATTTGTAACTTTTATAAAATCTTAGCAGAAGGGTTATTGATATATTTGCACATAATAGATACCAGAAAATCTGATGATGACCGTCAAACTGCTTATTACATATATTTGAGAAAATATAACAGGAGAAAAATGCAGAAGTGATTAACCTCTTCGAGGGAGATGCAAAGAATCTACTTCCTCAAGCTTCCGCCGATAATCTTGCTCAAATCTGTCTAATGCATTAAACTCGTGGTACAATTCCTACACATGTAAAATAAATTAGTTTCTCAATGCAAAAGAAGCATACTAACTAAATAGAAGGTTTTCATAGTAATGAAATGAAAATGAAGCGTGCTTTCATAGAATATCATCCAACAATAAACCCCATATGTATCATAGTAGTAAATATGTTTCCTCCACTTATTGAATGCTCTTATATAAACCCACTAGATCTCCGTTAATTTTATGACTAAGAAAGAGCACAAGTGCACAAAAGTTACTTGCAAGGATTTGATCCAGAATCATGTTTTAAAAAATCTATTCTGATAATTACCCTGTAATTCAGAATCAAATTTTTGGCAACCAAAAATAATCATAAAAATATACTTACAGAAGTATGCTGAGCCAAAGTTGTAAGTTCTTGAATTGTCATGTCTGCCTCATCTTTAAGTTGTTTGTGGCTGGTAACATCTGAATCCAATCTGAAACGTCAAACAAGAATTTCAAGAAATATGTTTGATATTAGCAACTGAACTTGTAAAATTTAAACAGTATAAAGTATCTACCATACTTTTGAAAATAGCGACCCAGGTTGTGCCATTGTGGATCCTTACATAGATCTCCAAACCTAACTACTTCTCTGGAAAAAACATCAAACTCCTCCCTGTAAAAGGCAAATATGAATGGTAAGGTGTGATTAGGTAAAATAATACAACTTAACCCAACAGCAAGCACACAACATGTAAATTCTATATTCTAGTTCAAAGCTCTGAGCTCGCACAAATTAGTCTCTCTAACCACCTTTTGTCAGCAGCAGCAATGCATAGCAACTCCTCCATATCTGTAGACACCAGCTGTTGGACTCCATCTGAATGTAGAATCACTTCTTTCAAGACGCGGATGTTTTCTTTTGAAAGTGATTGCAACAGGTTTGCACCTTTGACAATTGTATTAGCCACCTCAAATGCCAAAATAGATATTTTATTCCCTCGTGATGTCATCCCAGAAACAAATCCACTACTGGGGTTCAAATTCGACATGCTACTTCCAAGTGTGTCTAAAACCTCCACAGCCCTCTCTAGGCCAACAATGCCAGCCCTTCCCAGGAGTGAGCTCATTTGTGGTACCTATTAAAAAGCAATGTACTTATGATTAGCCCCAAAATTCATCCTAAGGGATTGCATTTCAACAGAAAGTATATTTTTCTAAAGATAAATCAGAAAGTGTTCCATGGACCATAATTCCAGTCCCAAAACTAGCACAAACCAGATTTTATTACAGCTTTTTGTTTTCCTCTTCTTTTGGATTTATTGGTTTTCTTTCTTTTGTGGCCAGAACTTTAGGTTTCTAATCTCTTTCTTTAGTGATTAGTCTTTTTGGTATTTTTTTTCCCAGATTGGCCACTAGAACTGAATAGGTGACAATTTGGATCTTTTTAATAGTTATATAAATTAAGTCATATAAAAGTTTATTTCACCAATTGCAATTCGATGACTTATATTGATATACGCATACTTTATTAAAGAAATGTAGATTGTCATTTTTCAGGCCCCTTCATTTTTGTATCCTTTTTTTCTCCTTTAAGTGATGAGTATGGCAAATGCCAGTTGCTGTTATAGTAACCTGCAGAGCTTAAGCTTGAATAGATGGTTACTGGAACAAGGATTATGAGGAAAATATGCATCAACAATCCTGCCTTTTCAATGCCCTGCTTACTCAATGAATAGGAAGGAGTGAGAGTTGTGCTTCTTCAGATACCTTCTGAGAGGATTACACTTGCTATTGATAATAGAGGGGGAGATGGCCACTGACAATGTCCATAGGAAAGACAAAGTGACAATTGATAGTGCCCTTACCAAAATAAGTTTGGCCATACAAGAGAGATCTGTTTGGATACTATTCGGCATTGAGGTCACGTCATATCAAAAAGAGCTCATCAAGCATTTTCTGTGATACTTTCTCCACGGATGGTGACGTTGCAGCCATGCTTCCATTGTCAAGGACCTCGTTTCCATCCCGAAGATCAATACGCATATATTATAAATCTTCCAAAATATACCCTGACATGTTCCAAAGCGGTACAGCATCTTTACATACCACTATTCCGCCAAACGCTTTAGTCTTGCTTGGATATTTACAACACCAAAATTGAGCATATGTTGGTGAATCTCATGGCTTCTTTTCTTTGTCCCATGACTCCCATCTTCCAATTCTGAGAAAGAGAGACTTGTTGATATTCACACATCAATCCCCACTTGTCATAAGTACAACCATCTCACCTTCATGGTGCCACATTTATACCTCTCATTGTATATTTCAAGATCGAGGGCCAGAAACAAGATTGTGGGGGCTCCTAGATTTGAAGACTCGGCGTAATCTTCCCTTTCAAAGATTCATCTGGAGCTTTTCATGTGTGGGACCCCCATCCGTTGTTTCCATGCTTGGAAATTTCTACTCTGATATTTCCATGGATGATTGTTCACATCTGATTTGATATACCTATTGAGGTGTATTAGTCAAGTAGTTTGTTCTTTAAATTTATCATCACATTAAGACTCGATTTGATCGTGAGATCAAGAATCTAAGGTCTGATATTTTGATAATGCCACTGATTGTTTCTCTAGGGAAATGGCTTTTCTGTGGAACTAAGGCATCGAACCTTAAAAGCTGCACATCTCTTCACTCTTAAACACAATTGTGTAATCTAGAACCCAATAATACCTTACAATTCTACAATCGAAGGCATGGCATTTACTCTTAACAAGCAAACCACAATAAGTTGTAACTTAGCTTGAAAACAATATAAGAGATGCACTACTGAAGCTATAATTGAATTTTTAGCGATAACGAAGAAAGTGAATAAGGAGAACAAACCCTTACCTTGCTAACCGCTGTCCTAGCTGGAGTCGAAGGCTTCCAATCACCCGATGAGGATAACCGCAGTTCACCGGAATCGTACTTCTGTGGGGTCCTCCCATATACATCTACATCTACATCAGAAAAAGAAATTGGATCCTTTTTATGATTATCGAAGCTCTTCACCGTTTTAAGCTTCCCAGAAAACCCTGAACTCTGGGAAGAATACTCCCAATTTCGCTTCTTCGATCCACACGAACAGACTCCTCCCATTTTTATCACCAAAGTAACTACACAAAATCTACTAAATCAAACCTATTGGATTCAAAATAAAGCCTAAATCAAAAGAGGAAACCCTAGATGAACAAACCAGCACTAATGAGCTATCTCCAAGGAAAATCAAATGATAAGTTAACAGAGAAATTCACAAAGATATGGATAGAAAAAAACAGAGTGATGATCGAGAAATTCTAAGAAAAACTACTAGATTTGATCTTAAATTCGAAGAGAAAACGAAGACAATCTGAGAAGAATCGAAGCACAACCGAGTCACCGACGAAGAGATTGATGAGAAGTAAGATATCAGATTGAAGTCGAGAGCGTAGGATCGTTCTTCCTTATTGCTCTGGGCGGAAACTATTATTTGAAAGGTAGAAATCTCGTGCTTGAATTCAATTGAATTGAATGAATGTAAGGGATGGGGGAGAGAGAGAGAGTCACAGGAGACCATCCAACTCAGTTTCGTATGAATGGGAAGTCCCGCCCGCCGTTTGGTTTGTGTCTGACGTCAACACCAGTCGTGAAAAAAAAGACTATTTTACCATACTGTCCCTCCGTTAATTCCTTTGACTTTTGTTAGGTAAAAATAAGATCAAATTAATTTTTTTGGGGATCCAAACGGAACCGGATTCTCCAGTCTCTCCACCACCTGAGAGATTTTCTGGATCAAATAAATGACATCAGATGATCAGGACCATCGAATATATAACTTACAGATTGGAGGGAGCAATCATAAAAAAAACTCAAATGACTTTTGACCTTTTTTTTATAAGCAAGACTTTTGACTTATTATATGCAGGAGATATATCCATCCAATTATAATCCTTCAAGGTTTTCAACGCTTCTAGATATTTTAGTCCAGCTTCTATAGGACCGAGCCCTATTCGAAATCGAGCAGCGGATATGGTGCAGCATATGGTGCCACGTCCGCCAATTATGAACGCCATTTTTCGTTAGGTAAAAATAAGTTTATTTCTTTTATTGTTAAGAAAACTCTCGTTTCTACTCCTTCCTTTGCGGATAAAACTTTGATGACCGGGCCCTATCATCGAAGGAAAAGACAGGGCAGCAGATCTCGGCACGTGGATTTGTATGGACTGACCATCTCGGCCTCACCACACACGTACCTAGGTGAGTACTCAAGTGCTTTTTTGCCAAAATACTCACCAATGTACGTGGGCGGTGAGGCCGAGGTCGTCAGTCCGTACAAATCCACATGCCATCATCTGCTGCCCTGTCATCGAAGTTTTACTCTTCCTTCGCATTCTACTCTTCTCCCTTCCCTTGTACCACTTCAAATGCACGTCGGGGCATTATTACACTGTAGCACGTAGACCAATATGCTAAGTTGTCAATGTTGTTTCTTGGGATTTTCTGCGATTTGCTTAGTAGCACTACAAATGTTTGCGGCATACGTGTGTACCCAACTACTTTTTGCCAAAAAGTAGTCTAATGTTTGCAGTCAAAAAATAGCTGCAAACAGTAGGTAAATGACTCTCATCCCCCCTTGGTCTACTCTCCCCCAACAACTCTCCCTTCCCCAACCATACGAGTATTTTCCAACGATTATCAAATATTTGCCAATAAGAGCCTGTTTGGTAACGCACCGCGGCGGAAAAATTAAAATATTTGTGCGCGTTAATATTCACCCGGGCGTGCTTGGCAGACACTTACCCCCGGTGAATATTTAGCCAGTCCCACAAATTTGCCTGCGGCAAAACATTTGATCTCACCCCCGTGTAAATATTTTCACACCAATTAAGCCTTGGTGGAAAATTTTTATTTTCTGGTAGAAAAATTACTATTTTCAATAAAAATGAATTTTTTAATATTTGCTATCAGAAGTCTTTTTCTCACATACCAAACATGCCCTAAACATTTTCCTGCAAACTACAGATAGATACAAAGCAAGGCGAAGAAGCCAAAATTTGTATAATTGGAATCCAGATGAATATAACACAAATTCGAAATTTCAAAAATAAACAATGGTTTTTAACATATTGGACGACGTGCTACAGTATCTTCTTTGCCTTATGTCTCTCAACCTCGGCTATATGTGACACATGGCACACTCTTGGAGACCATTGGTGGATGTTTAGCACATCCCTAGGTAGACCTATAGACCAAAAAACAGCTGGATTTTTTTTTTTTTTTTTTCTGATTTTTAGAAGTGGGATTCGAGGTTTTCAGAGAAATTTAAAAACTTGAGGTGAAGAAGATGGAAGTTTTGAAAGAGGTTGATGAAGAGGAGCAGAATGAGAAAGAAAAAGATGAAAGAGGGATTATTTAACCCTCCTTGTCCCCTTATCATTTTTGTACACGTTTTCGTTGTCATCCCCTATATGTTTCTCGCACCACATGATATGATTGAGGGCCATTTTGTGCTTCCCTTTTTCATATCATTTCATGCACAAACAATTACATCCTTTGAAGTATGCATTTACGGTGGGAAAGCAACACGTAACAATCAAACCCCTAGCTAACCCTGGTTAAGGAGAGCGGTTGCGAAAACATTGGGTTAAATGATTTTCTTTTTCTTTTCCTTTTCGCGGTTGTTTTTGTAATCACAGGTGTTAGATGTCACCTTCCGGCCATTTGCTTGCTAGTTATTTCCTGATAACTATGATTTATGTTGTATTATTATATAACCTAAATAATAGTTTTGATATAACAGCATTTCGTTAGTAATTAATAGTTATATAAGGCCTACTTGGTTTAATGCAAATTGGATGCAATGCACTCACTTGCAACAGTTTTGGGATTACAAGTGATTAGTTGGGGGGGCGTGCAAATGACCTAGCATGCTAGTGGTTGCCAAGCCCCTGCAAACTCTTTAAGAAAATGGATGCAAGCAAGTGCAGTCAAAAAACTGTTGTAAGTGACTGCAATGCAATTAAATGCATCCCAGTGCAGCCAACTAAGCAGGGACCATTGCTCTCTCCTTTTTTTCTTTTTTGAGGGACGAGGGAGAGCCAGTTATTTATTTTTCATTCTGTCTTCTAAGCCTTGAAAAAAAGAAAAGAGGGATGACACAACCCTTTTAAAAAGATTTCATAATGACATGCATCTAATCTTGACAAATCCGTTTCTTTAATTATTTGTTTCTAAAAAGAAACTTACTACTTAACATCCATTTTATTGTTTTTTTTTTTTAAATTGAACTTGTGTCAAATAAGCTAATAAAAAAAGGAATTTTTTCACTAAAGCTCTTGAGCGTGGATTCCGAGAATCCAACGGTGGTTTTGCTTTTGCAAATTAAAGTGAATACAAACTCAACACTGTCAACCACCGTTGGAGTCTCGTGATCCACGGACAAGATTTTCGATGAAAATTTAAGTGAAAAAATTCAGGTCCGCGAATCCCGATCCATAAACAAATACTTGTGTTTAAATAAGGAAACTTTAAAGAAAAATTGGCAATCCTTGTTGGGTTACAAAAAAATTCAGTTGGTTAGTTAGTTCGATAGTTAAAACCAGGGTAATCTCTGTGGGGAGAAATTTTTTGAAGCGACGGTGTTTTTCAAGCAGCGATCATGCGCTCAATTATCTAGCACCACAGATACTCATAGTTTAGACTTTGATTTAAAAAAAAACCTTTTTAGAAAGTTACTATGGGTATATGTGGCGCGCGATCATTTGCGCATGAGCACCGCTTCAAAAAATTTCGTGGCCCAAGGGTTTTTCGTTCACAAGGTGATTTTGTGTTTTAATTTGCTTTCCCCACGGAAATTGGCAAGTTTTCGTTGCCCCGTCGGTTTCTCTAATTATCCCCTACCACTTAAACTTTAAATAAAAAGACAATTATATCTCCTCTGTTTTCTCAAATCTCCTCCCTTCCTAACGGTAACCTCCTACTCGAATGGTAAGCAGAATTTCATTAGGTGGGTACCGAAATTTGATTCAATTTTTCGGCACTGTGGTGTCGTTTGCACCAAATCAGTTTTGGCTCGAGATCCTGCCTATATTTCGATGGCTCAGTACCGTTTGGGCAAAAAAAAAATTCATTTTTTTAGATGTCCATGCTTGTTTGTTTGGGGGTCAGCGAGTCTGTACATAGCATCACACTGCACTTGTTGAATTTCTCAGCTAAATGGGCACTCCTCTTCACGACCACACGAGCACCCCACTTCACTTCACTATCACACGAGCACTCCACTTCACGATCAAACGAGGACTCCACTCCACTCCACTTTCGATAATTTTGTAACCAACCAAACGAACTTTGGTTTCATGAAAATATGAGAGAAAATGGTGGAGTTCGGTGGTTGAAGGAGACCGAACCAGAAATGGTAGAGTTCGATGGTTGAAGGAGACCAACCAGTGGGGTGATTAGAGATTTCTATGGGGAGGAGGGGCAATTTGAGAATGCTAAAAAAGGGTGGGGGGAGATTTGAAATTGCGAAGTGATAAAAGAAAACGACAGGGCAAGTGGGCAATAAAAATTTTCCACGGATTTTTTTTTTGCTCAAGTCGCTTTCTCTCTCTCGTGGCATTGGGTCAGAAAAAAATGCCACTGAACGCATTAAAAAGTCAAAGACTAACTTAACTCAAGTTAACTTATTTAATCTAAGTTAATGATGTTTTGTTGGTGTACACGTGGTATGTGTTTTATTGACCCACGATGCACAACGAGAGGCAACTTCAGCAAATAAATTCTTACCACTTTCTGTCTTCTCACGTGGAAATTCAGCCCAATAGCCTTCTCCCACGTGTAGAAACAATCGGTTTTTCATCGTGGGAAGGAAGCATGTTTCTAACTTTAAAATCCAAAAGTTATTTTGCCGAAGGGTAGGCTCAGCGGACACATATTTTGACACATAATTTTGGTGTACCCACATGGAAGATAAATCAATGGCTGACTTTTCGTGAAGATGATCTCATCATCATATAGATCACCCCTACACAAAATCAGCCCCTTCCGGAATTTCTAACACCAGTAAAAACTAGACAGTCCATAATTCTTCAACTTGTAAACTATGCTATGAATAACAGGGCGATCTCCTTACCAAAAATCATCACATTCCAAAACTTCTAATTTATATATGGAACAGGAGCCGAATACCAGCAAAATTGAACCAAAAAGTTCTCGCCCATGGATCCTGAGAATCCAACAGTAGTTTTGCTTTTGCAAAAGTGATGCCAGCTCAGCACTATTAACCACCGTTGGATTCTTGGGATCCACAGCTTAGAAAAAACGTAAACTTTTTTGGTTAACTGTTGTTGGTTATTGGAACCGGCCTTTTATATATTGGTCCGCGATAATTCTTTTTTGTGTGAAATTGTGTGTGAAAATATGTCAGCTGATCCTGACCCTTTGCGGAAACTTGCCACAGGGGAAACGTTGAGATTGCCACATCGGCTGCCACGCGGAAGAGAAGGGACTATTGAGATTTCTTCGTTACGGTATATGAGTAACCTTTTTTCCCTAAAAAGATATGATAGTAAAAACTCAAAACTGATAAAAAAAATTAAGAGAAAGCGACACCGTTAAGACGGCGATTGTTGCCGTGAAGAAGCCGTCAAGAATTACGGCCGATACCCGTTTTCTTTTTGAAAAATAAGAAATCCGTTTGAATTGTGAAACGTAAAATGAAGAAATGGTGAAATCAAGGACATTATCGTCAATTTATAGCTGACCATTTACGTCAGTTCAGACTTTTCAGAGTCAGAGACAGATCGAGAGGCCATGAGGCGAGTCTTCTCTGTGGATTGTTGATTTGACTAGGACAAATATATTTAAAGAAGTCTACGCTTGAACGTGAAAAAGGCTGTACTATCAACGTGGCCGCTTATCATTAGTTGATCATGAACCATATCGTCTACATCATATTAACTACGCGTTGCGCGCCAATGAAGACGCCAAGCATCTCTTTACTATTCAAGCGTTCATACCCTGGGGTTGATATCTCTAGATTCCGTATCCTGCCGAGATGCACCGAATCTATCGAAGCGTTGACTTGGTCCAATATATATTCCAAAGGACTAAAACTTCTATCACAGCGTTCTGATAGATGCTTCTGTCACAATGCAAATCACAGGCCACGTGGTACACTCTTAGTAGACGCTTACCGTATGGATGTTTGGCCAGTCCCTCAGTGGACCTCTAATCAAAGAATCAGCCTGATCAGTGATTTATACGCGATACGATTGAAGTTATTTTCTTGGGTTGATTTTAACGGTAAGAATTAGAGTATTATTGAGCGTTATTTGGGTGCAAATAAACAAAGGTTTTAAATCACTAATCAGGCTGATTGTTGGTTTATAGGTCCATCGAGGGACTGGCCAAACATCTATACGGTCAGAGTCCACTAATAGAGTGCCACATGGCCTACGATTTGCATTGTGACAGAAGCATCTGTCAGAACGCTGTGATAGAAGTTTTACTCATTCCAAAGCACACCATGTGGTCATGATGATTTGACTTTTTCCTCACACGTGATTACAAATAGGCAAACTGCTGTTCTTACCGACGTTCATGCGAAAAAGTCGAGTAAAACTTCTATCACAAGATGTTTTGTCACCGAAGCCAATCACAACCCACAATACGAGCCACTTGGCATACTATTAGAGGGCGCTGACCGTAGGATTGTTTGACCAGTCCCTCGGTGAACCTGCAAACCAAAATTCAGCCTTTACAACCTTTGGATCTTTGCACCCAAATAACGCTCAATAATTTTCAAATTAGTACGGTTAAAATCAACTCAAGAAAATAACTTTAATCCAACGCTTAGAAGTCACTAATCAGGTTGATTTTTAGTTTGCAGGTCCACGGCGGGACTGGTCAAACATCCATACGGTCAGCGTCCCCTAATGTGTGCAACGTGGCTCGAAGGTTGTGACCGGCTTCGGTCAGAACATCTTCGATAAGTTTTACTCGAAAAAGTCGATACATCCTTCCGTCAAAATGCCACGTGACACACTCGCCGTACCCGATGTTTCTGATCGTATGGATGTTTGGCCCAACCATAGATGGACCTACAGCCCCAAAATTAGCCTGATTAGTGTGTTCTAAGCGTTGGATTGGAGTCATTTTCATGGGATTTTCAACCGTAGAATTTGAGCATTATTGACCATTATTTGGGGGAGAAAGATTAAAAGGTTTGAAATCACTAATCAGACTGAATTTTGGCATGTACGGTCCACCTAGGGAGGGCCAAAGCCGCCAAACATCAATACAGTCAGTAGCTTTTAAGAGTCTGCCACGGTGCTCATATTATGGTCCGTCAGTCCGTCAGCAAAGTTCTACTCCTTACGGACGGGCTTCGGGAAAAAGCCCTATGGATAGGTTAAAAGCCTATGATGAAGATTGCTCATAAGCTATAAATGATCAATCTGGCTGATATTTGGTAAGTAGGTCCACCACGAGGTGGGCCATTGAGCCGGAAAGAGTGTGCCGGAATGACGTATCAAACTTTTGAAACAGCCATCCGTACCAAATGTTTTCTCCAAGACCCCACTAGAGCCAAACAGCTAAAAATAAAAGGGCTTGGGCATTGACACATACAACGACCACGCGGGCTTTGGTTCAATGGTTCCAGCTTACCGACGTGACGCGTTCTAATGCAGTTTCTGTATCAAAATTGATACCGAAGTCCTTCAAAGCTTCACGTGGTATAGTCTTTCTATGAATGTTTTGTGACTTTGTCAACACTTTAAAGGACTTACATATAAAAAATCAGCATGATTGGTGATTTCTAGTCGTCTGATTTGAGCACTTTTTATCATGGGCTTCATGAACATGCCTGGGTTGGTTCCGAGCCCATGATAAAATAAAGTGCTCAAATCCAGTGGCTAGAAATCATTAATCATGCTGATTTTTCTGTGTAGTTCTATCAAGGTGTACGCAAAATATTCATAGGTCAGTGGGCCCAAAAAAGTGTGCTACGTGGCATTTTATGGGAATTCTGTATCAAACTTTTGATACAGAATTCTCTATCACAGATTTTTTCCTCACCGACATAAGATTTTTTCAGAAAAATTTCTCCATGCATAGCTGCCATAGAGAGTAATGGGTGGTGGACCCTAAAATTTTATGTTACGGATTGGTTCCTAAGATGTGAGAAGATGAAGCGTGTGAAAAACTTCATAGAACGGTGACGTCTAAAGAAATGGCACGAGGAAAACGCACTGGAAACCAAATTCAATGAACAGCGCGAATACCAAGCGTTCGCACATGTTTTACCAAGTTCTCCATCCTCTTCTCAACTTTCAGGAACTTGAAAAGATCCCGAGAGGAGTTTAAACTTTAAATTGAAAAATCAAGGCTTTAAATGACTTGTTATAACGGTCCCTCAACGTTACCGTATTGACAGTTACAACAGCCGTTATAACAGGTCATATCAGTCACATTGAATAAAAAAGGTCATAATATTATTTTATTAGTTATTTTTCTTAAATAACTTGATAACAGCAAAAAAATGGTTTCTTTTTCAGAATAAAGGTCGTTTAGTTGTTATTACTTATTACTGAAAAAACCGTAACAGAGTTGAGGCATTACCGTTATAAGGGCCGTTTTCTAAATCATGGTTAACTGCCATACATCAGCGAGGTAACCCTGATTTGAATGTTCGTATTAATGCATTGGTGGACGTGCATTGACCATTTGATTGAAAAAACAAAAAGGTTGTGACGGTGCGTGGGACCATCTTATACTTTTCTTTTTGACTTGGTGCGTAATGAATTCAATAAACAGTGGATTAAGTTGTTAATAATATCAAACTTCAAAGTACAAGTTAGCTTTTCCTTGTGCGATCGTACGTTGAGGATTACTCGTGGTTTAAAAAAAAAGTAAAACTTTCTATCACAGCGTTCGACAGATGCTTCTGTTACAATGCAAAACACAGGCCACGTGGCACACTCTTGGTGGTCGATGACCGTAAGGATGTTTGGCCAGTCCCTCAGTGGACCTATAAACCAAAAATCAGCCTAATTAGTGATTTTTAACCTTTGGATCTTTGCACCCAAATAACGCTCAATAATGTTCGAATTCATACCGTTAAAATAAACACATGAAATAACTTCAATCGAATCACTTAGAAATCGCTAATCAGGCTGATGTTTTGGTTTAGAGGTCCACTGAGGGACTGGCCAAACATCCATACAGTCAGCGTCCACTAAGAGTGTGCCACTTGGCCTGTGTTTTGCATTGTAACAGAAGCATTTGTCAGAACGTTGTGATAGAAGTTTTACTCAAAAAAAGGTCTCCCGGCGTAACAAGCTGTAGCTAACAACATTTTTATTTTTTGTAAACTCACCGCTGCCATCTGGGCCCACTGACTGCATGGATCTTTAGCCCATCCCTTGGAGGATATACATACTAAAAATCAGTTTGTTTGATGATTATGATGATTTTTGGTATGATGTAGGTCCGTATAGGGATGGGCTAAACATCCATACCGTCGATGGTATTTAAGTATGTGCCACATGGCTCATACTGTGGTCCGTCATCAACTTTGAGGACGCACGGAGCTGGATCAGAAGGAATTTTAATTTCAAATTTCAAGTTTGGGAATCATAGATTTGGTTAAATAGAATTGATAGCATATTTTAAATCACTTCGGATGTAGAAATTCAGAAAGGACATACATTATTGTCTAACTATGAGGTAACATATATCGCTTGATTCTTTATAATGTTAGGACGTGTTTGGATTCTTGTTTAGAATAATCCAAAAAGTGCTATGGCCCATCTACACAGGATTATGGACAGTCCTTGATTTGCGTTGACACTTGACACCTTTTGCATCGAGCATTGTCTGAGCAAAGCTTTTTACCGAACGCTCAACAGAACCCTTTGCGTCAAGCATCGTCTGAGCAAAGCTTTTACCGGCACGGCAGAGCAAAATGACAGGGACACGACTGTCGCAACAGACAAAACTTATGGGCTCTACCCCCAAGAGGGGAGGATGGTGTGTGACTGAAGTTAACTATTCCTTCGGTGTCCACATGGCATGTTTTTATTGGAGCCACAATGCCACAACAAGAGACAGATGCAGCAAAATTTCCTCCCCTCAGGGACTTTTTGAATATGTGTGGTTGCGCCAAATTAATCAGTATAAGGGCGATGCTATTAACTTGATTTTATGGAGTTGCTAGCTTAGCTACTTGATTTTAGGGACTTGGGAATCTGGGATGATGTCTGATAGCCAATGATGTCATAGCTCAAGTAGCATTCTAAGAAGGAAAAAGATGTAACAAGGTATGCCTGAAACTGTTCATTTGCGGAAGCGGCATTTTTGGTAGTCACCGCTGCCATCTGGGCCCACTGACCGCTTGGATGTTTATCTCACCCCTTGGTGGATATATATACAAAAAATCACCTTGATTGGTAATTTATAACCATTAGAGTTTAACACTTTTTAGCACCATTTAAGGAGTTCTTATAGCCGTTGAATACAACCATCTTTTGAGTACTAAAACCAACGGCTAAAAATCATTAAACAAGCTGCTTTTTTGAATGAATGTCTATTAAAGGGTGGGCTAAACATCCATGCGGTCAGTGGGCCCAGATGGCAGTGGTGACTACCAAAAATGCCGCTTCCGCAAATGAAAAGATCTCAGGTATACCTTGTTACATCACGACCCTTTTAAGAATGATAATACCACAATCTCAGCCCTTGGATTTGAATGCATTGACTCCCTAAAAGGAGGTGAGTGACGCCATTGTCCCAAATCCTAGGGGGCACAGCCCGCTAACATTTGTTTGGCGAGCCAGGCTGCGGGCCAGCAGGCCAAACACTCTTAACGGACTGGGTTGAGCTAAGATGTGGGCCAAAAACTCAGCAAAGCCCAGCCCGGATGTTTAATGGGCCAGATCGTAGGCAGTGGGCCAAATTTACACCCCTACACGTGAACACCACTTTTACACAAGGGTATATGGAGGCAAGGGAAGAGATGCAGGAGGGAGATCAGCTCAAAAAATCAGAAGGATCATCACCAAGACATTGGGAGGTGGGGCATACATGATATGACATAAGAATATTTCAAATGTATGGCGTAAAAGTGAACCAGATTAGATGACCACAAGGCCCAAATCCATTCAACAAATTTCATTCTGGTGAGCCATCGCTGCATTTCTTTAGCCATGCATTCAATAGATTAACGGTCATCCTCATCGAATCGGGTGAGTGAGGCCCACAGAGAACTTACCGCTATTGAGTGGGCTCCAACAAGGAGTATCTTCTTCATTAGGTCGAGATAAAGGGATATTTTTATAAAATATCTTGCTATATTAGCTGGGAAAAGGTTGAATATTAAACTATGACTCCATTCCTATTGACCCGGTCTCATAAGATCTAAAACAATCCAAAATCCCAGTAGATTAGGAACCCACCGATCATACAATACTTTGACCATTTCCAACTACCCAATAAAGGGCAAAATTTTAGATGCAGAGGACTTTGGATGCAGTCGATGCAGAGGGCTCTAGTGACCCTATATAACTCAATTGTTTGGGCCCACTAACCGCATGGATGTTTAGCCCACCCCTTGATGGATATATATACTAAAAATCAGCTTGATTCATAATTTATAGCCGTTGGATTAAATATCCAAAAAAAATATGTAAAAAGCATGTTTGAATCCAACGGCTATAATTAATCCTAAACAAGTCCTAAAATCTATGGCTAAAGTTGGGAAACTGAATGGATTTTGCCGAACTTGCCTATGTGGATTCTGGTTCCTTAATAATGACCAGCCTAGTTTGACGACTAGAGCCAAACAGGATACAAAGATCAGTCAGAGAAGTCGAGATGACCTACAAAGGACAAGACCAGAACAAAAACGACAATTAAATGTCATTTTTTTGTATTATCAATTAAATGTCGTTTACGTCAAATTTGTATGTCTTCGTCCAGTCCAAATCATAAAATATCAAAGATAGACAAGGTATAAAGATCAATGTTGCATTAGATCAAGCTTCATTAGAAGATCATCTGATCAAACTCTTCATGATCAATCGAACCAATAGGCCGATCAACCATGCCAATTCCAACGGTCAGAAATATGACCGTTGTATAGACTCTCTTGGCAATATATTGAGAGGTTTCGACCTTAGAAGGTGACACAATTTTACAGAGCAAACACCTTGATAGTAAAAATCCTTGTAGGAGGCGATGGCTTGCACCTACATAATAAGATCATTTGCTAAAGCCAAGCATACCCACGTGAAAGATTGATGATCTAGAACTAAAGGGAGCTTGAAGGAGGAACAGGAAATCAACAATACTCTCAACCATAGTTAAATCATTTCAGGTTTTTTTTTTTTTTTTTGTTGCTGCAAGGTAAGCCTGTTTTTAATGAAATCAGTAACTTGGTGAAGGTGGGTTTTGAACCCAGGTCTATGGTATCATCACCCACAAACATTACCAACTGAGCAAGCTGGCACCTTCATTTGAGAGGTAAGTTAGTTAACGAGTTTATCGGTTAATGAGTTTATTGTAAATCTATCAGTTAATAGAGAAGAGTCCCGATTATAGTCATGAGAGGATTTATGTTAAATTAAGTGGATTATCAATATGCATTGTGTTCCGGTGGATTCTCGATGGAAGGTTGGGTTGATTCTCAACCGGATTACTAAAAGGTAGATTGCTCAGAGTATGATTACTAAAAGGTAGATTGCTCGGAGTATGATTGCGTAGATATTCGATCGGAGGCTAGGTGGATTCCAGAGATATTCGATCGGAGGTTAGGTGGGGTAGGTGGATTCCAGACCGCATTCATAGTGTACTTGGGTGGATTCCCAATTGATTGTACTGGCTGGATTGTCCTTTTATGAATAAAATGATGTTCATGTAGAGCGTTTGAGAATGGGCATTGGTGTAGATACACCAATCCACTATAAATCCTTATGTCGTGTGTTTGTATTTGTCATTTTTCATATCTTGGCGAAGGCCACAAAAAGGTTTAAAAAACCCTCATTGGAGAGCCATTTAGTAGATGTTCAATCAAACTGATCCATTTTGTCTGAAACTCCATTGCTTTGCCGATATTAACTTTTTTTATTCAATTCCATCATACGCAAGAGAGTGCAATGGAGACAAGATGTTGACGTTGGTTGATCAAGTAAAAAATAAATATTTAGACTGCCATTTCAGCACAAAAATGACAATCCAAACAGGCACTAATAAATTATAAATAGCATACAAAATTACTTATTTAAGCCTTACAGTTAAAAACTTGGAAGGAACAATGCAAGTTTAATAAACAAAATGCAAAATTTACATTAGAATTGGGACGTTCCCAAGGATTTCCAGCAAAACTTTTAAATTTGACACTCCCATGAGCTTGCTTCTGCTCCGCTCCCACGCCACACTCTAGTCGATACTAGACAGGTTCAGTCTGGTGCGGATCTCGTATTTTAACATTCAGATCTGATTGGATCAGGTCAGATCCAGTCTTTGGCTTGAATCCTCGTTATGAAACAAATCTTTTTGTGGATCCAACCTGTATACTTATGTGGGTCACATGGATTCTCATATATATACCTTGGTTCAGATATGGATCCAATTGAATATGTATCTACCTATATCTGACCTGGGCCCAGCCCATTTTATGCACTACACATGGGTATGGAGGCGGTATACCATCCTCAAGATCAACTGAGATTTTACATTTCACTCTTTACATGAAAATAATAGCTCGTGCTAGTTGCTTCTTCCATTATCAGAGAAGCAGACAACTAAAAACCAATAGGGCTCTCAAGGAAGAAGGAAAGAACACAAGCAAACCAAGAAATAGGACTATACGAGTGTTTCATCTATTAAATTTAGTTGACCTTATGAAAAGAAACCATAATCAAAACCAGAAGCATGAAAATTTCATTTCAAACTGAAGTAGCAATTACAGGTATCAAAATCAATTGTTGAAGAAAGAAAGAATGAACGTATACTCACACACGATTTTTTTTTTTTAATGTAAATAGGGAAAGATCTTTTCATCTTCCAGAAAACAACACAGAGATAATATGTCCTAATTTATTTGTCACAAAATTAGAAAGCCAAAATCTGCCCTCACGCACAACATAATTGAGAAAGAATATAAAAAAACAACATAATTCAGTGTGGTAAGTCTGCTACAGACAGGTCTTATAGGCACTAAATAACTCACTACACTACGTGAAATACTATCAAAACTGTCTCCGTCCTGCATTCGACAGCATACTGGTAAGGAGAAAAGCAGATTCAAAGATGTAAGAAAGGAAAAAAGCACTAAGAACCTTATCACTCTGAACATCATAATTATCCGAAACTCTTTTTAATGGAAGTCTCCGGGATACCTCTCTCTCTCTCTCTCTCTCTCTCTCTCTCTCTCTCTTCAGTTTTCAGTCGCGCCTCCATCCTCGTCGGCTTTCTCAGCACTACAACCAAATTATTTAGTTTGCAAGAGCAGGTTAGAAGCTAGAAATCAAGCACCGGCAGAATTAAGTTTTAGATTATACAGCTACAAAAACAAGGAATAAACAGATAGAGTTGTAGATTCTATTTTAGAAACAAAAGAGCTCCCTTTACAGTGTCTGGTCACTAAAAAGAAGAAAACTAATAAACTTCAAAATACCCTCATAAATATTTTTTTTTTTTGGATAAACATTACTTCATTTAGAAAACAAGACCCATCAATAACCCTTCTTTGTGGCTCTTTCTTTTTTTAAAGATAAGCTACTCTTGCCAGTAACACAGGAACAAAGGAGAGGAAAGGACCTGTAAAATCAGCAGTCGCATGATAACCAATGAGATGGCTTAGACAATAGAAATATTCACCTACCATGTGTTTCAAAGTGAAGAGGTACTATTTAAAACAAAAGGAGCCCTGGGTGAAAAAAAGATGCAAGGGTCCTATGGATTCACTAATTTGTCCTCAACGACTAATCATGATAAATCAATTGGACCTGGAGGTTACACTCTTTTGATCCTGGTGCTTAGTCATGTCCTAGTGAAGCTGGATGTAACAAACTGCAGCTTGGTGGATTGTTTCTTTGTTATAAGTGTAGCTTATCCTTATCCAGAGGGGGTTTGCTCCAAACCAAAATTAAGATATTTTAGGTGGAAACATCTTGACTACAAGGTCTAATCTTTTACTTGAATAGTAATTCTTTTGAACAAAGTTTATCTAGACAATATCTTTGTGATCCATCAACTCCTCTGGAATCTCTTTACAGTGACAACATTGGTAAGACCTGCAGATACTCCAGATATTTGTGGCCAATACCTACAGTGTAAGTTCTAATATAACTGCTTGTTAGGATAATCAATATTAATTGAAATTTGTCAATCAACAATGTCTGCACAAACATATTAAGGTCATCAACAATACATTTTAGTATTTTTACTATGCATTAACATCCCATTCACCATTTCACATCTCCTAAAACATTAAATACATTTGAATCAATCGTCAATTTGTTGAACTTCCATTCATCTAATCAGGGCATTTCTCATCAACATATAACAAAAAAGTTTTTCAGTTTGGGCACTACCACCCGAGTACCCAAACACACAGGTTAAACAATAGTCATTGTTCCTACTAGTTTATTCGTATCGAGCTTTCTTATATCGCATTGAAACCAACCAGAATAATTTCTCAGACCTTCTTACTCTCCCTCTAGCATTTTATTAGTCAATAGTCACACATTTGACTCAATCATCACTTTATTGAACTTCCGTTCATCTAATCAGGGACTTTCTCAATCAATATATAACAAATGTTTTTTCCGGTTTGGGACACAATTTGAGTACACAAACACATATATTAATGATAGCTATATTTTTATTTTTTCTTACTAGTTTCCCTGTATTTAGCTTTCTTATATTGCACTGGAACTTATCAGCATAATTTCTCAGACTTTCTTACTCTCTTCTCTAGCATCATATTATTCAACATCCTAGCAAGACTATACAAATCTTACTATTATAAAAGGGAACTCTCAAGGATAAAAGTTGATCCACATTTTGAACTTTTTCTATGAGATGCCCTCCTAAAGTCTTCAATTTTAAAAATAAACAAAAACATTAAAGGGCAGTTAGGTCATCCAGTATTCCAACAGAGTTAACACTCTTACTTTACTCATCTAAAACTTCTCTCCCAGAATTTAACCCATAAACATCTCCCAAAACGGTTCCCACTCTCCTAAAACGTTCTCAATTTTTATTTTAACAAGAAAAGACTTTAGTCTGCATGGAGGGAAAGAAATTCTTGAAACCATCCATCAAATCAACAACGACAAAAAAGTTAAAACTGTTAAAAGGGTATCTAACAGACAGCCAAACAAGTGCTATTTGTCAGAAAATGAAGACGATGGAAACACCATTGAAATCATTTTCTTTTTGCGACAAATAAGGGTTCTCATGGATAGGTTAGGAACTTAGGATTGCCCCTGGAAGGGAAAAGGGATTGGGATTTGGAGATGTGGGTTCCGGGTTGAACTTTCAGAAAATAGGTAATAGGAATGACTGGGACTCAAGGAGAAGAAAATGAATCTTTGACACGGTTTAAGGAAACAAAAGTTGTTTAGTATTCCAGTTTTAATCATCCACAACTACCACTTTCCGTTGCTTGTTATGAGTCTTATGACAAACAGTGACAAAGTAAAAAAGGAAAACAATGGGAGGTTGGAGTTATGATAGCATGATACGTCGTACAAGCTACCTAAAATTAGACGTTTCCAAGTAAGGGTCAAGAATTATAGATCAGTCATCAGATGACAAAGTACTTCCACAAATGTTTTGAAACCGTGCTACTTTGAGAATTTCCAAATCAAGTTACTTTAATTTTTGACCTTGTAGATTTTCAAAGTATCCTATGAGGTTATTGGGTCAATAAGACCTTATACATTTGTCAGTGTCAAAAGTGCCAAGTGAAACAAACAAATAAAAAAGCTGTTCCCTTAGAATCTGTAGTGTTGGGTAGGTGTCTTCATTTCATCATATGTAGTGAATGACCATTCTGTCATTTGTGCATAACTTGGGAGACTTGAATGTGAGTCTGCAGACATCAATTATATACCATTAATCTGAGGCATTAACCACTTGGTGAGATTCCTATTCACAAATAATCCCCGTATTAAAGGAGAGTGGGTGGTGTGCCCTAAGTGTGATATCTTTGTGTCAATCACAAGCAAGTTTAAGGTGAAAACTGAGATACCAGTGGAAATCCTATAAGCACCACACCAGCTACCTTTTAAAGAACCTGTTCTGTAGACATGGTTATTAAGATCATTAAACAATACACTTCCTTCCTCCTGGACAGAATTATAGAATCCAACTTAACTTCCTCATACAAACATGCATTATTCATCTATAATTCATAGATGACAATAGATTGATGGAAGGGTCTTCAAGGTAAAGGAAGGGTCTACTTTTGATACTGTTCTATCTATCAAAGCACTTCTTCTTTTCTGGTCTAAAAGGTTTAAGGAATATAAAGGGTTGGCCTTTGAGGACCTAGTCTTTAGATGAGATTCAATCATGCATAGGGTCGCATAGGGGTCTTCTTTTTGTTCCGTGGAGGTTCCCTCGACCTCCCATTTGTTGTATTGTTCCTTTTCGTTGTTTTATAAAATTTCACCTTATCAAAAAATAAATCAAACAATCCGATCTAGACCAAACAGTACAAGCTTATAAAGTAAAATCATAAGCTCAAGGTGACAAAGGCAGATCTACAACTTAACAAAGCTATAAATTGTAAATTCTGGCAAAAAATTCAATTACTTCTCTGAATAATGAACTACTTTTTGAACATCAGAAATCAAAATGGAGCGATTAATACAAAGCTACTTCAAATATCTAACACAAATAATTGGTACATTCAATAAGGATAGATTAGTAATCAGATTTTGCTACTCAGATAAATATAGATCAATGAACAGACCTTGGGGGAGGAACATCAAATGACTCTGTCTTTCTCCAACTCCTTTCTGTCCGGTCCTCAGGCGAAGTCACCCGCCCATGCCCAGTCTCGAAGCTTCTCTTCCCAAACATCGGTCCATCACTTAGCACAGGTCCTCCTGAACCTATCTCCTTAATCTTAATCGACTCAAGCTGCTCATCAATCTTCTTCCAATCTTGCCCTTTTTCTGCCAAAATCTCCTCCCTCGGCCGTGCCTCGCCAAATGGGTTCGAACCCTTAGTTTTCGTCGTAGACCCCAACGACTGCTGCTGCTGCTGCTCGCCGTTGCTTACTGGCAATGACCTCGGCTGCAACACAAGCCTCGGCCTTCCGCTTCCGGTCCCAGTCCCGGTCCCTTCTTCCCTCTTCTTCCCCCAGGAATCCGAATCCGCACCGCCTCCATTCGAGGTCTCCTTCTGAAACATATCAAAACCCCCCCTCCTCTCTCTCTGATTCTCAAACCCTCCACCACCACCGCCGACTCTCCGTGACTCCGAAGGAACAAAGCTCTTCTTGGAAACCCAACTGTCCGATTCATCAGCCCTAGACTGCGAATCGAAAAACCCCCCTCCCCTCTCTTTCCGCTCGAACGCCGGAGGTGCTCCCATGGATTTCTTCGCCGCACCCCAATCATCAATCTCATCAGCCCGCGAAGGAGCAGATTCCCTGTTGATTTCCTTATTAAAACTTCCATTCCTACGCGGCTCATCAGAAACCCTAGAAGATCCCCACCGACTGTTCGACGAATCGTCGCCGTTAGAATACCTGCTTCGGCCATTATCAACCGAACCATAAGAGCGGAATCCACCGCCGAGGCGAGAAGAGCGCTCAAGCTCTTCGGCTGAGCGTTCACGTGGGCCGGTTGGAAGGACGAAGAGCTCGTCCGGGGTGAGACCCTTGGCTTGGGTGGTCTGAGAAGCTTTGGCTGCGCCATGGGTTACTTGTTTACCGTTGGTGAACTCGGCGAGGGAGACAGGTTGCGCTTTCTTCTTCTTAGTCTTGGTGGTTGCCGCTGCGGCAAGGGATGGGAAATCTGAGAGGGTTTCCTTCTGCTGGTGTTGATTTGTGATGTAGTCGAAGTGACCGTTTTCTCTCTCTTTCTCTGTTTCTTTCTCTTGTTGAAGGAGGGTTGCTTCATGTTCTTCAGAATCAAGAGCCCATGCCCCTGGTTTCGCCCAAGCAGATACAGTCGCCGCCATTCTTTCCTTCTCTTGCTGGTTGCTGCACGCTCTCACACTCGTCGCTCTCTGTGTGTTCTTTAAAACGCACGGACTCTCGATTGGGCGATTGGCTATATAAAGGAGATAAGATAATCGGATACAACTAGGTCTAGGAGTCGGAGAGAGGGTATATAGTATACCACTCCTAGTCCTCCTACTACAATATTTGAAGCAGGCCTCGAGAGGCGTGTGGAGAACTTTTGACGGTGTAGGATGAAAAAATAGAAGGCTCTACGCTTCTGATGAGTAGCTCGAGAATTACCTACCAAATTAATAAACGGTTGACAAAACATTCAACTGGTCAATTCTTAAGATTTATCAAGTCATTGAAACTGACGAATGTGATCTGTTGAAACAATTATAATTAGGGTATCAAGATCGTCTGGAACAGCTGTGATTTCGAGATAGCAACTTGAGAAACCACGTACATAAAATAGTAGTTTTTTTTTTATATGGGAATCATTGGAGCTTTATCTTATCTTATACCGTATCCATCCCTAGCTGGACCTACAGACCGAAAATCAGCCTGATTGGTGATTTCTATCAGTTGGATCCGAGTACCCCAAATAATGCTCAAATCCCACGACTAAAAATCAATTCATGAAAAAGACGCAAATTTATCAGATATAAATCGCCAATCGAGCTGATATTTTGTCTATAGGTCCATATAAGGATGGGCCAAACATCCATACGGTCAGTAATCTCTAAGAGTATGCCACATGACTCGTAATCTGTACGGACTTCCGTGAGTAATCATGGACTCTAGACCATGTAATTAAACATGCGGAGTCCCCAATTTAAAAAAATCAGGTTGTTTGTTGTTACACAGAATTAACGAGAGCCCGAGTTTGATGTCCCTTAGGACTTCAAAGTTTAAATTTTATAGTCGCCCTCCCAAAATGCTACGTGGAGTAGTCTTTAGGGCCCACTGACCTTATGAATGTTTGGTCCACCTCATGATGGATCTACACATCAAAAAATCCGTTTGAATAGTAATTTCTAATCGTTTGAAATATAACTATTAGGAGTCGTCCGTCTTTCAATCTGACTCTTGATATGTAGATCCACCTCTAAAGTCATTGGGCCCTAAATTGAGCTGGGAGACTTCAAATTGACAGCAAATATTTTCTCGTATCAACGGCCTTAATACTCAAAACCTTTTAGTCTGATAGCTCGCAATGTACCGAATACTCTCGAAAGTTCAAAAAAGCGGGGCTGGGGGCTTTATGATTTCCTTTTATCATTCTTTAATCAGCATAAAAGTGCGTACAAAATAAGCGTTGTCCTAGGTAAGACTTATGCTCTGCATGCTATATTAACAAAGATACCTAAGGTGCAAGGGACACCTTACTCTACCATTGTGACATGGAACGGGTCCCACCAAAGATAACTTATACAGTAAGAAAACAAGGGTCAAATAGATAGTGTTGGAGATCCAATGGTTATGATCATTTGATTTGATTCCATTGATTCTTCAGCACATATGATCTTATAGATAGCGATCATGCGCCCAATCACATTGCACCAGGTACACCAGGGTTAACCTGGCACAACATCGTTGCCCCTACACTTAGGTGTACTTGGAGCAATATGATTGGGCACATAATCGTGCTTTCAAAAATTTTCTCCTCCTTGAATGATACTTTTGCAAGGATGGTAGACCATCCTTACTATTTATCGTTAAATCAAAAGATTAGTAGGGTTAGGTTAAGTTGACAGCAGATGTAAAAATCATGTCAAATCCTTCAAACAAAACAAATGGAGAATGTTGGGTGGAGGGGGATTGGGAAAAAAGAACTAATTTTTTTGTCTAAAAGTCATGCCTTAGCCAAGATGGTTACGTTACGTTGACAGCCCATGTAAAAATTGACACTGTCAAATCCTTTCAATGAAACAATTCATGAATGTTTGGGGTTTGGGAATTGAGAAAAAGAACCAATGTTTAAACCCATTGAGAGCAACTCCAACGAAGATCTCCATTTTGGAGTAGAAAAATAATATTTTTTATTATAAAGTGCTTTTATAGCATCTTGGTTACCGTGTGAACTCCAACCACAGTCTCCATTTCTATCTCTAAAAATATCTTTTTCTTTTAAAAGTACAAGACACAACTGGTATTAAAATTTTACATAACACAGAAAAAGGTTAAAGTAGGAATTTTATTCCTTGAACAGTAATGGAGACTCTTTTTACAGACCCACAGGGATCTCCAGATTTGGAGACTTAAAATAGGGTCTCTAAAACAGAGACCCTTTTTAGAATACGGTTGGAGGGTGCCAACTCTCCATTTTGGAGAAATAGAGCACAGTTGGAGATGCTCTGAGAATTTTTTTTTAGGGTTGGGCACAGGAGACCTCATTTTTGACACCCATTTTGGCATACTCACGTAAAAGATGAATCAATGACTGATTTTTGGTGGGGATGATCTATTCTGAAATTTCTAACCCAATCAAATGTGGTTTTTAAGTTACACGATAAAAATCGACGGTCAATAATTCTTCAGCTTCTAAACCAATCTATGAATATCATAATGATTTGAATTTTTGTGAGGATGATCTCCTCACCAAAAGTCAAACCATTGATTCATCTTCTCTGTGGGTACGCCAAAATGGGTGTCCCCAGAGCCGGGCCCTTTTTTTGAAGGGGCAGACGATAATGTGCCAATGATCGCATGTGTCATGTATCCATGGTTACTTTTTTAAAACCAAAGTCCAAAGGCTCTAAACTATGGGAATATATGGTACACGATCATTGGGCGAATGATCGCTGCTTCAAACATCTAGCCGCTTAAAAAAATCTCTTCGTTTCCAAAGGTAGTCATCCCTTTAACCAGACTGGAATAAAAATTAGTCATCCCTTTTAACCAGAAGCCATTTGGTCGTAACGAGTTCCAACTGCTCGCCTATTCATCAGTTCATGGAGACATGGATCTCCAGATATGATTCTATTTTGTTGTCAGCGCATGTTAGTCCAGCTTATATCCATCAGTGTGAGTTTGCCCAGAGGTAGACACCTGTTTTGGACTTTTGGATATCCACCAGAGTTTTAATTAGGAGGAACATGGCTTCCTTAGTATAATCCTGTATATCACATGTACTGTTGTTTGAAGAATGAATAACAAATAATTTTTTTTTCTTTCTATAACAATGTTAAGGGAGTTCGGATCATTCGAGCCATGCCTGGTTTATTCGGTGTTTGCATAGCACAATCATTCTCCTTTTTTACTGGGGAAGAAGAATTCCAATAACTAATCACCCATCTTTCTGTCTTCTTCAACACCAATTTACATTTTTTTAACTATTTTAGCTAAGCAATTATCCTTAGAACAAGGCTTAGCCATTCATTGCAAAAGCTAGGTCTTCAAGCAAGGAAATAGGCCTCATTCACTGGTGTGGTTACCATGTTGACTCTCACTGGTGTGGAGCCTAAGGGTGCTAGAGTACTGTGCATGAAGGCATGACACCGCGGCCCAACCTCGAGCTGAACTGGCTGGGGGGTTGCTGCCTCCCTATCCGAAGGGTAGGTCTTTTTTCCTCAATGGCGTTTTTTCATACTTTTACATAGAGATACAGAAACCCTAATTTCATCTTGGGGTTATATATACCTCAATTGATCAGAGACAATTATTCATTGTATTGTGAGTGTTTCTTTCTTGCCTCAGAGCATAGTGGAATTTGTATGAGTCTGTGGACGTACCTCGATCTTGAGGGAACCACATAAATCTATGTGTAAGTGTTTGCATCTTTGTTGTTTATTGTTCTTTCTTTCAACGCAAGTGATGCTCATGCCTTTTATGGTGTGAATCAAAGGCAGATATAAGGGTTGAACAGCTGGCCAGTTGTATGATTAGCCATTTCCATAAGACTCTCACCAAACTTTATGCCTGGTATGCAAAACTCAACCATTAGCTTTTAATAGTACTAACAACCATTTTCTGCTTATTGGCAACAAAGTCAAAACATTAATTCAATGTAAAATTTACTGCTTTTGACAAGAAGGTTCAAATTTAAGTAATGGATCGTTACACGACGAAAATTAAAACTCAACCATTAGCTTTTAATAGTACTAACAACCATTTTCTGATTATTGGCAACAAAGTCAAAACATTAATTCAATGTAAAATTTACTGCTTTTGACAAGAATGTTCAAATTTAAGTAATGGATCGTTACACGACGAAAATGAAAAACTCCCCGATCCCACCACAAATATTGAATACAGCCACAAACATACATATGTACAAATACAAGGATTATTAAACATTTAGAAATGAAATTACCACAAAAATTTCTCTGTGCTGTTTGATATCTTCCCATGTTCTTCTTTCGCAATTGAGAACCATCCCACATACGAATAGCTTGAAAGTTGGGTCTCATCCGACCGCAGCATGTCAACGACAATGTATGAGAAAGAACCTGATCTCAACCAACTCTGCCAACCTCAGACAAGTCTGCTGCTCCGCAAAACTATCTAGCTTGTCAGACTAACTGGATATATTAACGTTGCTCCTTAATTGGGTGATCATTTCTATACAAGCGTCTCAAGAAACTCACTGTTCAAAGTACTCCGAACCATGCAAGCTGATGAAATGGTCATCCTCAATATTCTTTATTGACTCCCCACTAATATACCATGAAATAGTCCCTGCATTGAATGGGGAAGGTACATCATAAGCTCTGTTGATTACAAGATTTATATGGTGGGTGGAAATAATGTACAAGATTCCATACTCGGCAAGAAAATAAAAATTACATGTGCTCCAGAAAGAAAAGGATACCAAGTTGAACTTGACCCAAACATTCACATAATTTGTATAGTTACCCTAATAAATTTTCAACTCATCTGGATAAATTTCTATATCAACTTTCCATGAAGATACAGCACTAGGTGCATGTTGAATATTGTTTATTTTTGGGTTTCTTTTAGTGTAAGTTTCCTATTTTGTTTAGAATTCTTTCTTGGGATGGTGGTTGCCATATCACCCATATACTATGTTGCATTGATAAGGGTACAGGTGTCAGAATCCGACACAGGTGAGGAGTGCCCGATTTTGCGAATCTTGAAAAATAGGATTTGGGGACTCAGCAGTATAACTGTAAATAATGTGATACAAAGTAATTAAATTTTACATAATGAGGATAATAATAGTGGATTATGTGATAGGATATCTTGATTTGTATCATAATTTACTTGTAAACAAAAGAGTACACATATGTGATGTTATATTTGTTGCATAGAAACTTCAATCCTAATATGTAGAACTCATAACCTATGCCTAATGTAAGTTAGTATCTTCCAAGAAAAGAAAGAAAAAACAAGACAAAATTTGGAAGTGTCGCAACCAGAATCTGTGTCATGTCGGACTTTGACACGTGACATGGGTACTTCGCCAGTTTAGATGCATCCATGCAACACGGCTCACATGTATTATTACAGAAAGATAAGAAGTAGAGAAGACTAGTGAAATAAACTGCTGGACTATTTTGGTGGTGTAATTTTTGTTTTATTTTTCTGTATTTTATTTCAACTCAAATCTTGATGTTTCTGCTGCTTGAACCACAACATAACATTCTAATTTGCATTACCTGAGCAGCAATTCAGATTATTCTAGAAATTTTTTAGGATCCAGGCAAAGGAGTATCTGTCATAAAGATAATTTCTCGTATCTAAGGATAGGCTAGCAACAATATACTGGTACTGAGGTGGCTCACATGTAAGCGGTTGGACCTACCATTCTATCACCCCAACTAGATTACCCATGTCAAAAGAACTTAATCATTCCTACTATAGACTGTTCAAAAGATCATTAGCCGTATTTTGACTTTCCAAACTAATGGAACATATTGGTGGTTCTGAACTCCAGTGAAACCCATAGATTGAGGCTCCCCACCCCCCAACATGCGTGCTGTGGGTTCAGATATGCTGCTTGTTGGATACATTAGATGTGTTGTTTGTTAAATTTACCCAAGTTCATTAAAATAACAGATACAGTAAGACGCTACAATAACAAAAGTTTGGTTTGTACCTGCCGAAGGAGCTGGTTCCTGCTCTCTTGTGGAATGCAGTATGATTGTCCCAGAGAGCACAGTAATAAATCCACATAACTCAGAAGCTATATTGCTAACATTTTGACCAGACCAATCCTGCACACAGCATATAGGACAAAGCAACAGGATTTAAAGCCCACGTTTTGCTGAAAATTACAACTGTAATATGGATCGTCAGAAAGCTCCCTTATAGATGAATCAAGTAGATATTTACCTTAAACATTATTGCGCTTGCGATGATAGTCAGGGTTGTGAACATTACATAATAGATCGGAGAAACAATTGCCGTGCTGAAGGTATCCAATGCCTGGAACAGGGACGCAGTGACCATCAGAGAACTTGTAGTTGCTTTCTATAAGTTCAAATACATGAACCACTATTCCTTTCTAAACAATAAGGCTTAGAAAAAAGTGGTGTTACCATCTTAAAAAGAAGTTAGAGAAGAATAGTTATGATCAACTCAGATGCATAGTTTTTTTTAATTGTCAAAGGGCGTGAAACTGTCAGATGCACTATTGCTATCAGATGCACAGTTCAACTGCTAGCGAAGAGAATATTATATCCATGTCTCTAAATGGTGATATCATCTTATAGAATGAAACTTGGAACAGCGAAAAGTCTAGACTGTCAAAGGACATGAATGACTCATTGACCCCATTAATTCTTCAATATTAATCCCATGGTTCAGCGTTTTGGCTGAAACCAAAACGTCTCACCCAAAACGTTTGGGTTTTGGCCTAGGACAAATCAAGATACCTGGGTGTATGCTTTTCAAAGCCACCTCTAAGAACATTTTGAAGCCATTGCAATTGCTACAGAGATAAAACATGAATCCTGATTCATTATGAACAACATGGTGGTGTGGTTGTTGGAAAAGGTTACTCTGCTGTGGTCATAAGTGATATGAACAGCATGGTGATACAAGCACAGCTGATTAGACATGACCTAAAAGAAATTAAGATTTGAGTTGACACAACATTTTTGTTGATGAGCATTCCTTTGATGTGTTATAATGAGGCAACAAGGCAGGTCACCAGACCAGTCAAGAACAAGGTTCTTATGGTACAAGTGACCTTGTTCAAGGTGATAGAGAGTTATCATATGCCCAGGCAGGACAATCAGAAGCTTTATGTCAAGGGACTTGTGATGGCATCTCATTCGGTATTACAGTTTTAGCAATGCAGGCCTTTGAGGGTGTCCACCTTTCCACTTTCTGAGTGTGAGTTTCTTTTGAGTTAGCTACTGGGTTCTCTTTTCAGTTTTTTCCCTTCAATCAAATTTTCGTTATTAGTCAGAGATTAAAACCACCCCTCTTGTATAATAATCAATAATATGAGTTACACTACAAGAAGAATAAAGAATAGTAGAGAACCACAAATCAGTCAAGATAAGAACCATAAATTTGTTCAGACACATCCTCATAGCAAAAAGATACTGATCTTGATTCTATCAGAACTGATTGTGAATCCCAAGTGCTTCCTACAGTATCTAGCAAGAAGAAACTCATATAATCTCAGAAATCAATGTAAAGATATAAACTCCAATATGATTGACAGGATATAAAATCTCCAGTACTAAGTAACATAACAAACACATATTAATTGAAGGATAGATCTCCTGGTGAAAAGTGACTGATAACTGAAAAGCAAATAAAGAAATAATATTTGCTTCTGGAAAATCAACCGTACATACGAACTAGTAAATACTTAACACTTCCAACACAAACTTAGCATTTTACAAACCTTGTTCAAGTAATTCAATTGTGTGATGACACATATGACTGCAACTGTAACAAAACACCATGTCTGAGGATAAGCAAGCTGACTTATTCCATCTAATGTAAGCTTTATTGCAATTCCAATGGCTTTTATGCTTACAACCTGCATATCAACCCAAGAAAATTCTAAAACCAAAATGTCTAACATACTAGTAAATTAAATAACGGAAACAGAAACCATTACGCTCCAATAACAGAGTGCCACGAGCATGTTTACTAACTAAGGAGACAAATTACCGTCAGCGAACCCATTAAAGAACAAATGCCCAAGTAGACCAGTATGTTTGTCTGCCCATAGCGAGGTTCAAAGTGCAGCATAAGAGCTAATACTATTGATAGTGTGGCTGCTGCATAAACTAGAAATGCTGTAGACAGAAACACACAAACAAAAACAATTAGTAATGTCTAAAAACAACAAAAAGTTTTATAACAGATATAAATTAGACATAAAAAAGAAAGGTTTACACCAATAATACCGGGTTGAGTTGCCAGAGTCCAAATTTCTTGTACTGAATTTGGTGATTGCTCCTGAGGTGCATGGATTACAATCACTACTGAACCCACGATGCAGGACACACATCCCAGTACACCCATTTTCTGCAGTCGTTCCTTCAGCATGAAGTGTGCTAAAACGGCACTACTCAGATTCATCAAAATTGTTAGTTCCAAAAGAAATGTTCAAACCTATTTTACCACAATTATCACACTCAGATGATAAATCCCAGAAACTTCTGCCTCATTACCTGACAATTATACTCAATGCACCTAGGGGAGTCACTAGAATGGCCGGAGCAAAAACATAAGCCACAAAGTTTGCAACCTCTCCAACAATCACTGTTTGTCAAGAAATTTCAGATCCTATGGGGAAGAGACAAAAAAGAAAAGCAAGAAGGTAAATGACTTTCTATGGCTTTTTTGAGCTTACTTGTCACCATTCCTGCCCACCAAAGTGGCTCTAATAAGTAAGTATAACCACCAACTCCTGCAGTGTGAAAAAGAATAACATGCATCAAACCAGCTTAATTTCAGTGAGTGGTACAAAGTAAACAGCAGGATATCATAAAGACACCAATGATTTAGATCTTAAATCCATATCAAGTTTCGATCACTCTAGAGAGGGGAGGGAATCCACTTACAGCAGTTAATGACCATCAAGACTCTAACCTAAGAAAATTCAAATCAAATAGGAATAAAAGGAAAAGCAAAAGTGTTGTTTATCAAAAGGCTTTGCAAAAATTTGCTTCTAAGTCCCTCTCAGATCTAAAATATATTGAAATACCGTCCAAAACACATACAGAACACGTGATCATCTTTTCAATTCGAATAAAGGAAAAAGCTCCTCTTATCTAGGACTACAAATGATACAAATGTGGGAATAAGAAAAAATAAAAAAGGACTTATGGTACAGCCCTTCCATTTTGAGGGAAAGGTCATGGCCATTTTAAGATAAGGGATGACAGGGCTAACAGATAGTCTAGTACAACGGTTGTCTTTGTGAAAATTATAGAGGATTTGGTTTAATTTCTAAGAGTAAGAATATGTTGGTTTGTGGGGAGAAGCTGTCTAAGCATCAAGGGAGAATCATTGTAGCAGTTACCTGGTTGTACGGAGCTTCCACAATGCATTCATTGACTTTGTCAGTTTAATCAAACTTACATCGTTGATCACATATCTAATCTGCAAATCTTTTGTGCTCACAGTTTCACAATTTCTTACGATATAGTATTCTCCATATAGTATTCTCAATTAATTGGGACATATTATCTGGTACAATTTATCATAACATCTTTTTTTTTATAAGGTCGATTGCATTAAAAAATATCTCCCTCATGCATTTTTGAGTGCTTCCTCTATACATACACTGTCTGGCTTTTCCTCATAGATCTTGGCATATCAAACTCCTGTCCTCTGTATCAGTTATTTAGTTGCATAAGAAAAAAAAAAAAAGGGAAACAACAAATATACTTGAAAATCAGCTTGGCTAGCTAGGTTTAAAGCTACCTGTCTCTATTTATTGGATGGTAACCTTTCTAGAAAGCATTTGAATTTCAATTTCCCCTTGAGAGTAGTAATTACTGGAACTGGAAAAAAAATGAGAGGGAACACCTGAGATGATGGCAACAAATACTACGTTCACAGTTTGGAGTACAGAATTGAGTAGGAATTGAGACAGATCAAGGAGCAGTCACAACCCCCCATGTGATGAATGAACAAATCCACACCAGCTTGCAAGAAAGTCGGTGGGGTTGATACCACAGACATGAATTCAAAACCCATCTTCACCCACTAACCCACTTGCCAACCAGGAAAAAAAAAGATACATATAATTGCTCAATCGCTTGGCCTGATGGTATAAGTGTATCCTCTCCCCTTGTGGAAGATCTCGAGTTCAAGACTTCCCCAGTGCAGTCGTGCACCATGCTTAGGATGGAGGTCCCCTGATTATCCTGCATTTGCCTTGTCAGCTGATCTTGCAGTCAAAGTCCGAACAGTGTTGCTTAACAAAAGAGAAAAAATGGCTTGGAAGCATGACTCACAAGAGTGAAAGTTACTGGAATAATAACATAACCTGCCAATGTTAATAATTTTCCGATCATCGTCACTAGTCATCCGAAATATGTAGATCATCAGAACCCAAGCAGGTAGATAACTGCCACACTCTTCCACTAGTGCCAGCCTAATCTACTTTCCACTACTGAATGAAGAAGATATATTTGGGCTTATCAAACACTTATTCAGTACTTCCAACCAATTTGTTGAAGGGAGAAAATGGCCTAAAATTCCCATAACTTATGTTCATCCCAACTAAACAACAGAAATGAAACTGCATGCAATCTGAATCTGAATTCCAGCAATGTGCCAAAGAAGAATCATTGGTCGTGGAACCTGAGATCATAATTATACTCAATTACGGCTAGGTTTTTTTTCTAAGCGTTTAACTTCAACTTTGGTTTTTAAATGTGAAATTTGATAAAGTTTCTTCTTTGATTTTTAATCTTTCTCAACTACAATTCTCTCTATTTCGTTATCTAGTCTTTAAATATCTACAGAAAATAAAACGTTCCGACAACTCAAATTGGGAAAAGTTCAAGAAACTCAAAAATTAAATCTTTCTAATCAACAGAACTGATTCAGTGTTTACTAACCGGATCGATCCATTAAGCGACTAAAATCTAATAAAATAATTCGAGATTAAACCGAGATCTAATATGCCTTCAGATCAGAAAGAACGAAAAAAAAGGTAAATAAAGAATTGATTCTCTTACCTGCGCGAGTGCCAGAAGAGCCAGCCCGCTTAAGGCCTTTCTTTTTCAAGATGAAGCTCGCACCGATAAAAGCGCTCGAAAGGACTGCGAGAATTAGTCCCCTCGCATTGTCTGAAACGAACATCTCTCTCTCTCTCTCTCTCTCTCTCTCGTGCTTCGACGTCGATGAATCTTGTAAAGCTCTCTCTAAGAAACTCAAATCTCCTGGAAGAAAAAAAAAATCACAGAGAAAGGAAGAGCAGCTCGAATTCCCGCCAACAGATTCGAATTCTAGGGCTCGAATTCCCTCCAGAAACGACGATCCAGATCGAGCGCTATGGTCTTCTGCTACAGGACGATTTTTTCGCTTTTCTGCAAATAAAGAGAGAGATCTAAAATCCTCTCGCGAAAACCCGGAGTGCGACTCGTCTTCTTGTCGGAAGATTTTGATTTCTGTAGGATGCTCGATTACGTACCTCGCGAGATACCAAATTAAATGGTCTGGCAGGTTCTATAGCGTAGATACGGGAGATTCTATGTATAAAAGGAAAGCAATACACAAACACGGTTTAAACAGCGGGTGCCGCGTATTTCACGGTTTCCCTTTTGTTTGTTTGTTCGATAACGGCTTTGACGTATACGTTTCGTTTATCAAGGAACACGTGGGATGTGGAGTCCTTGTTTAGATATTTTAGCGTGATTTAGGGGTATAAAGGGAATGTTTCAGTGAGATTTGATCTTCCAGGAGGATAGGAGTCCAATTTTTGCGTCCAGTTTTGGCGACGAACGGATCACAAACGTAGGAGACACGTGGCACACTTTTAGAGACCACTGACAGAATAGATCTTTGGCCTATCGCTAATGGATCAATAGACTAAAAATAAGCTTGATTGGTGAATTTTAACCATTGGATTTTAGTCTTTTTCATGAATTGATTTCAACGGTGGGATTCAAGCATTATTTGAGTACGCAGATCAAACAGCTAGAAATCACCAATCACGCTAATTTTAGGTCTGCAGATGGCCAAAGGTATCTAAAGAGTGTGACGTGGGCTGTTCGTGAGCAAAGACGATCGTGACCAAAGCTGGACTAGTTTTTGACAAGCTGGATGACAACGGAGAAGGGAAGAGACTGTAATGGGTAGGGACTAATAAAAACATGTTCATAGAAGAGATGCCGAAGCTTTCTGGGTTCCAGCGAGGCTTCAAAAGTCTAAATATAATTACGGAGAGGCGGGAGAGCTGGAAATCTACCTCAAATATATTGACCAAATTACCCTTCAGTAATGATGATTAGCAGTACTGTCAACACGTGATACACATAAAATGCCACGTGGCCATAGTGGACCTACAGATTTCTAGCTGCTGGGTTCGAGCAACTTTCCATGATGGGCTTGAAACCCACCCATGGGCCTGTACAAAAACACCATGATGAAAAAATCTAGAACTTGCAAGTTGCAGCTAGAAAATTAGCGACTAAGAATTTTTCTTTCGTGTTTTGAAAATCAGCAACTAACACCTTTTCTTTCGTGCTTTTCTTTTTCGAAAAATTTGTTAAACGGAAAAATATTTAAATGCATGTACAAAAAAAATTAAAAATACTTTCTGACATTTACAAAAAAAAAGTAACTAAACGACCTTTAAAAGGGCATCTTTCCCCGACAAAAATTTAAGCTGAAAAAGTAGACAATTTAATGGGCGTCTGTAACTAAAAAATGCCCTTTAAAATGTCGTTTGCCCATAGAGTAGTAAAATTCATGTCACAATACAAGCCATGTGACACACTCTTAGTGGACGCGGACCGTATGGATGTTTGGCCAATCACTAGGTGGAGCTACACACAAAAAATAAACATGATCAATGATTTATAAACGTTGGATTGAACATGGGTTGATTTTAACCGTAGGAATTTGAGCATTATTTAAGTGCAAAGATCCAAAGGTTGTAAATTACTAATCAGGCTGATTTTTGGTTTGCAGGTCCATCGAGGGACTGGCCAAACATCCATATGGTCAGTGTCCACTAAGGGTGCCACGTGGCTCGTATTGTGATAGAAGTTTTACTTCTTTGTGGTCAAACGCCCTCTTAGAGGGTGTCTTCAGCCTTTCCAACTTTAATTTTTGTTAGGGAGAGATGTCCTTTCAAATGGCGTTTAATTACTTTTTTTGTAAATGTTAGAAAGTGTTTTATTTTTTTTGTAAATGTATTTAAATTTATTTTTGTTTAAGAAAAAAAAAATTATTTGAGTTTAGGCCCACCAAGGGTGGAGTCGGTGGACTGTACATTTGGGTTTTTATTTCTTAATTAAAATACATTTCCTAAAATCCCATGTGTAGTCGTATACAATATGAGTCTGTCTAGAGCTACACCCATTTCTTACATCCACTTCTTACACCCAAGGTTGGGACCCACATGGAGATCATGTTGGACAATCCAACCATACATTGAGTTGTCCTTGCCATGATGATCATCGTTGCCAAAAATCAGTTCACTTCGACATCCCTAACCATATAAAAAATTGACTGAAAATAATGGTTTAATTGGATGGTCCAGATTTTTAAAATTAAAGTCATATTTTCATGAGGTTAAAAATGTCGAATTGTCGGTTGGATTGTCCAACATGATCTCCATGTGGGCCCCAACCTCGGGTGTAAGAAGTGGATGTAAGAAATGGGTGTAGCTCTAGACGGACTCATACAATATATGGTTTTGACATATGGTTTATAAAACAAGTTAAATATGTTGTTTAAAGGATGGTTTAAAAAACAACTGTTATAACGAAAATAACGGCCACCGTTATAATGGAAATGGATGTTTGGCACTCTTAAAAGACTGTGACGGTATGGATGTTTGGCCAATCCCTAGATGGGACCACAACCCAAAAATCAGTCCGATTAGTGATATCTAGGCGTTGGATTGGAATTATTTCATGGATTGATTTTAACAGGTGCGGATTTGAACATTATTGACCATTATTTGAGGTGCAAAAATCCAAATGTTTGAAATCACTAATCAAGCTGATTTTAGGTTTGCAGGTTCACCTAGGGATTTGAAAAACATCGATACGGTTAGTCTACTAAGGGCACGTTTGGACACACCGAAATAAATTATTTTTTTGCTTCTAAAAGCAAAAAAGTTGAAACGTTTGTTTGGGTATCCATTTTGGAATTGCTTCTCAAAAGTCAATAACTTACTTTTTGTGGAAGCAAATATTTTTTGCTTCTTCCTTCTAGTGGAAGCGAAAGTCAAAAAAAATAAAATTGCGGAACCGACGCTTCTAACTTTAAGTGGCTCTATCCACATTAACTCTTCCAGTACACTCCGACATGTGTGGAACGGGTGACTATCATGCCCCAATGGACTAGTCGGGTGCTCTAAGAGGCCCGGATACCCACGGTTTAAAAAAAAAAATTAAGTGAATCTTTTCAAATGCCAATTTTACCCTTGTAAACTTCACATTATGAAGTGTGGATAGACCATCTCTTTTTTGAAAAAATAATTACCCATAAAATGACTCACTTGGTGCGGCGTTTATTACTGACCATTATAATTAAAAAAATTTGAAAAAAAAATGTGATATTAGTTTATAATCTTTATTAATGATTTATTCAATTATAATATGTATATAAAATTATAAGAAAATGACTTTTTGACTTAATTCCTGCCAAACTAACTTTATCACTTTTTGACTTATAAGTCGGTGTTTCACTAAACAAACTTTTGCTTCCGGATAACAACTTTTAAATTCAGCAACTAAATTTAGAAGTTACTTTTTGCTTCCACTGATTTGCCAAACTGACCCTAAGAGTGTGCCACGTTGCTCATATGCGCCATGTCATCAAAGTTTTACTCTTACAGTAAGTGCCCACCTGTCACTTTTAGTTTTTAGAGCTTTTTTGCTTTACCCCCTTACTTTATTGATGCAATTTGCAAGTTACCCAATGTTTTCAAAATATTTGCGTCTCACCCTTTGACCATGGTCAACGTCGTTGACCATAAATGGTCTCGGATGGACATTCGAACATTTTTTAAATGACTATAATGACCTTGGGTGAGACACAAATATGTTAACAACATTGGGTGCGATGCAAATTGCATTAATAAAGTAAGGGGGACAAGCAAAATATCATTTTTATTTTTATTTTTTTAGATTTCTTTTATTAGGAATGTGAGCTCAAAATCTTTTTTTGAGGATTGTGAACTATAAAAGGAACTCACCTTCACAGGTTGTTAAGCACGCTAGTGTCCCTCATTAATGATGACGAGGGACCACAATATGTGCCATGTTGCACACTCTTAGAGGTCATTAACCATATTCAACGCCCATCGCTATGTGGAGCTACATACCAAATATCAACCTGATTAGTGATTTCATACCATTGGATCTTTGTGCCCCAAATAATGCTCAAATTCTACGAATAAAATCATTCCAGAAAACGACTCTAATCCAATGCTTAAAATTTAATAATCAAATTAATTTGGTCTGTATGCCCACCTTAGGTTGGGTCAAAAGTAAATGAATAAAGGTTTTGAACTCATAATCCTCAAAAAAAATAAAAAAAATTCTAAAAAAAGGAATTTTTGCTTGTCCCCCTTACTTTATTGATGCAATTTGCATGGCACCCAATGTCTTTAAAATATTTGTGTCTCACCGAAGGTCTTTATAGTCATTTAAAAAATATTGGGTTGTCCATCCGGAGACCGTCTATGGTCAACGACGTTGACCATAGTCAAAGGGTGAGACGTAAATATTTTGAAAACATTGGGTGACTTGTAAATTGCATCAATAAAGTAAGGGGGTAAAACAAAAATGCCCTAGTTTTTATTGGACAAAAGTGTAATACTATAATTTGCATAAAACTGGTACAAATTTTTGTCCAATAAACATATGACACGAGCACATTAACTTGATTTTTCGTACGGAATGGGATCGCTATCAAAAAGAAAGATAGGGCAGTCGAAGGTGGATAGAAGTTGGTGGTGGTAGGTATCAGGCATTAATCACAAAAAAACTTCACTTCACTCGTGAGATTTCGGAGAATTCATTTTTGCTCAACAATGCTCCGATGCGTGAGGGCTCAAGATCATGGTTCAAGGTCTCGGCTGATCCCGATCTGGATCGGGCGATCAGGATCAGGATCGGAGCCCATCTGTCTCGCCCTGAGATCACTATTTCCCAAAGAAGACTCACTTTGGATTGGGCGAGATGGGCCAATCCTGTTCTGGATCGGAGCCTTCCGATCCAGCCTCCGATCCTTCGAACCATGCGCAAGAGCTATCTGTTGTTTAATAACACAGATTGAGTAACAGGTTGAGAGTGGTCAACTCCTTTATAGTGCGCCCACATATCTTTTATAATTTATACATGAACTGGCTAAAATACAACCAAATAATGGCAGTAAGAAAATTATGGCAAATGGTCCGGACAAAAGTCTACACCGGTTAAGTTTATTAGTTTAGACTGGATGTGGACCCTGTGATTATAATTTCTAGACTGTTATGTCGGTCCAAAGTGATCAAGACAATGGTATAGTCGTCTGGACTCTGAACTTGCTCGAAGCCGAGAGATTTTTTTATGGAAGAAGCTTCGAGAAAGAACTTTGATAACTAAGCTACATTTGTCACGTGTAATCAAAAGTTAATGGTATAGTCTTCTGGAGTCCTCATATTGCCACGTGGTGTTAGGCTATTTGGGACCTATGCAACAAAAATCATCGTGATTATTGATTTCTAGCCACTCAATTTGTGAACTTCTTCATTATGGGCTTCATTTATGGGTTGGTCCAAGTCCTTAATGAAAAAGTACTCAAATCCATTAGATAGAAATCACCAATCATGCTGATTTTTGCTCTATAGGTCCATCTTGGTTTGTCAACCATTTATGAGGTGAATGGGTCCACAAAAGTATTCCACGTGTCAATTTGAAGCACTTTTACATAAATTTTTTTCTTCCCAAAACTAATCTTTCGAGAGTCGAGACCATCTATGTTCTGATTACAAAAGATAGAGAGAGTCAATCCTTGGGCTGAAACTTTCCTATTTTGCCGTTTCCTGTTAAAAATACATCCCCTAAAATCATTGGCGTGCAACACATTCTTTCCACGAGTATAATCTATATAGTAAGGGAGCTCAATTGTCTTTCTCTCTTATAGAATTATAGGCTTCAATAATGAAGGGTCGAGATCTTATCCCCAATTGGACAGTGGATCTCAAACACTCACACTCGATATGCTTTGTCGTGGAGTGTCGTGGGCACTACCCACCCACTAATTTATATAACAAAACAAGACGGTTGTCTACCCCTCTTATCCGACTTCATAAAGGATGGCCAAGATCTTATCACACCAAATGGACAGTGGATCTCAGCCACTCACACCCAATTTTGACAAACACTTTGTCGATGAGTGTCTTGGGCACGGTCACCTACTATGTACCTACATATAAGGAATGAAATGGGTTTGATTTACATATAGCCAAGGGTTAGGCTCAGGTGCTCCAATTCTTATGCCTTGAGGGTGGTGTTATCGTTAAAACGGATTGAAATGGCCAGGGGCAGAAATGAATTTTAACGGATTTTAATGATTTTAAGGAAAAAAAGTGGTGCTGAAATTCAAATTTTGAAATTTGAAAATTTTCAAAAAGAAATAGAATTTAACGAAAATTTAATGGTTTTCTTATACCCCTCTTATTTTATATGGCTTCAATAATGAGTGGCTAGGATCCACTATGCTTCATATCAATAGCTGAGATTAACTCCCACCCGATTTTGACAAACACTTTGTCGGAAAGTGCCATGGGCACGGGCCACCCATGCATGTATCAAGACAAATCAGTTGTATTCTCTTATCTTATCCACCCATCTAATATGGATGGTTAGATAAAGAGTGGTTGAGATCAAATCCATCGATCTAATGTGGACGGCTAGATTTCAGCCACTCAATCTGCCTCATTTGACCTCAATTTACCACCCATCTAATGTGGACGGTTAGATAAAGAGTAGTTGAGATCAAATCCATCGATCTAATGTGGACGGCTAGATTTCAGCCACTCAATCCGCCTCATTTGACCTCAATTTACTCAAAATTTAAATTTCAACACCATTATTTTATATTATTTCTGTTATTTTTCCATTTCTCCCTCTGTGCGATACAATCTGTTATAACAGCCATTGTAATGGAAAAAATGGTAATGCCCCAGTCGTTATACCGTTTGAGTGCCGAAGGCACCCAATTTTTGCAAACGCTTTTGTCGAAGAGTGCCATGGGCATGGGCCATTTACTATTCTATATAACAAAACACAATGGTTGTCTCCCTACTTATACCTCATCTTATAAGCATCAACAAAGAATGGCCGAGATCTAATCCTCCCCCAAATGGATGGTGGATCTCCGTCACTCACCTGATTTTGGCAAATTCTTTGCCGAGGAGTACCGATGGCACGGGGCCCCCACTAGTCTATATAACAAAACAGGGATGTTATCTCCCCCTCTTATACAGCTTCATAAAAGATTGCCCACATCTTATCCCCCAATGGACGGTGGATCTCCACTACTCACACCTGATTTTGGCAAATGCTTTGCCAGGGAATGTCATAGGCACGGGTCACCCACTAGTTAAATACAAATGAAGGTTTAACTTAGTATATATTTTTTCAAAAAAAATCTCCTCGAAGGCACTCTTTTTCAAGGAGTACAGGTGATCATATGGCCGAGGTCCATGTGGTGCCCAACTAGTGGTACATTGATTGATATTGTACTAATATTTTATTATAGTAGTCCGAAGTGTGCAACACCGAAGATGCCAACTTGCTCAGTTGGTAAAGTTTGTGGGTGATGATACTATAGACCTAGGTTCAAAACCCGACTTCACGGAGTTACTGATCTCTTTAAAAACAGGCCTACTTCGAAGGAAAAAAATAAAAAAAACTGTGCAAAACCAATCAAAATGTGCCACCAGTTGGGCACCACATGTACCCCTGACCACATGTCAATTAACATTCATGAAAACTAGTTACATGGTAATCATACATGCGAACATGCATCCTAGAACTATTGATTCTGATTGTGATCCACTCGAGTCACCATCTTCATATGCCAAACCGAGCCACCTCGTCCACGCGCTATGCAGACACGATCCACCGAGCTTAGACTCACGCACAGCCTCATACACGACATTGACGACTTAGGCTCCGTATGGTCATCAACAATTTTTTATTTCTGAAAATACAGAATTTTTTTACTACATTTAAATGCAAAAATCAAAAATTTATTGTGGGCAACCTAGGATAGTATTGCTAGTATCGGAGTATCCTAAAAAAATCAAAGAGCTCCCTCACAAAAAGAGTATCCCCGTAACCAGTAGGCCACGAATTCGTTAGTTGACCCAATTATTCATTGGGTCTGAAAAAATGGACGTAAGACTAAGTGGGGCCGGTAGGCCAAACATTCTGGCGGCATTGTCATCTGGGCTCACTGACCGCATGGATGTTTATCCCACCCCTTGGTGGATATACACAACAAATTGGTAATCTCTAACCATTAGATTTTAGTACTTTTAAGGCGTGATAATAACTGTTGGATTGAACCTTTTTTTTTAGTACTAAAACCAATGGCTAAAAATCATCAAACAAGCTGATTTATGGTAATGAATATTTACTAAGGGGTGGGCTAAACATCCATGTGGTCGGGGGGCCCAGATGGCAGCGGTGAATTATAAAAAATGTGCGTCCCCATTGAAAGAGTCTCAGGTATACCATGTTTAGCCCAATTCAGTTTGGTAAAGAGAAACTTTAGGAAGCGTCCTCAGCATCTACTGGTGGGCTCAACATCCATGTGGTGAGTGGGCCCCAAAAAAAATGAGCTATGTAGGGGTACAAGCGTCCTCTGCATCTACTGCATCGGGAGACCTTTGCATCTAAAAGGGTACATTCGCTCTTTCTTTCTCGTTTAAAGCTTAGCTCAGAGAAATCATAATGAGCACATAAAACACATCTCCAAGTCTTTCAATAATTTTCCAGAATCAACCAAACAAGAAAACAAATAAAACAAAATTGATTTCTGAAAATTGATTTTATTAGGAAATATGTTGTCAAAATCAATTTCGCGTGAACCATATGCAACAATAGCAACTATGGTTTAAAAAACGGACGTTATAACAACAATAAACGGCTGTTATAAAAGATGCCTCTACTTACATTTTTTTTTCCTGAGATCTTTTCAAATGCCGAAGCGGCATTTTTGGTAGTCACCGCTTCCATCTGGGCCTACTGACCGCATGGATGTTTAGCCCACACCTTAGTACGCATTCATACCAAAAATCAGCTTGTTTGATCATTTTTGGCCTTTGGTTTTAGTACTAAAACAAATGGTTGCATTCAACGGCTATAAAAATGCCTTGAAAAGTGCTAAAATCTAATGGTTATAAATTACCAATCAGGGTGATTTTTGGTGTGTATATCCATCAAGGGGTGGGATAAACATCCATTCGGTCAGTGGGCCCAGACGGCAGCTGTGCCCATCGGTGAGGTTAATGGGCGGCCCAGCTCTAACTTGTCTTATCAGTACTGGACTTTTATATCTGTAATTTTGTCCTATCATGAAAAATGTGGGCCACACATCCCACTCCTTTCGTCGGTGTTGCGCCACGTCCTGACTATTTAGCTCTGCATACATGTGATATGAGCCACTGATCGTATCGATGTTGGCCATCCGAATGTAGACTTACCGTTCAAAAATCAGCCTGATCGGTGACTTCAACCGTTGGATTAGTCTTCATGGGTTGATTTTCATCCGTCCAGCATGATTGGCTAATTTTTGGTCCCTAAGGTCAACCAAGAGATAGGTTAACTAAACATCAATACGGTCAGTGATCTCTAAAAGTGTGCCACGTGTCCATGTTTGCGTTGGTGATCGCACGTGAGCAACGATAGACTTCGCATAAAGCATCATCATGAACATTATCTAAAACAACGACAAAAAGAGAGTAAACCTTCGCTCACTGCATGCTGTGAGCGAAGCCGATCACAGTCCACAATACGAACCACGTGGCACTCTTAGTGGACACTGACCGTATGGATAATTGACCTACAAACCAAAAATAAACCTGATCAGTGATTTCTAAGCGCTGGATTGAAGTTATTTTCCTGGGTTGATTTTAAACGTGGGAATTTCAGCGTTATTGGGCGTTATTTCGGAGCAAAAATCCAAAGGTTACACATCACTAATCAAGTTGATTTTTGGTTTGCAGGTCCAGCGAGGGAATGGCCAAACATCCTTACGGTCAGAGGCCTCTGAGAGTGTGCCACGCGGCTCGTATTGTGTGCTGTGATCGGCTTCGCTCACAGCATGCAGTGAGCAAAGGTCTACTCACAAAAAGACCGTCTAGACGGATATCAAAGCCGTTGCTTAGGTACCGGAAGGACAACGGCTTGGATGCTAGTTTACACTGTAAATAGTAGATGTAAAAGTATGCATCACGTCGACACCGAAGAGGGCAACTCATCTGATAAAGCAATCGCCGAAAGCGTGGCATAACAGATCACCGATCAACTTCAATGAATTTCGGAAGACGAACACAAGCGAGTCCATCGGCCACACGATTTTTTTTACTTCGCATTCTATTTTTCCCTCTAGATCTTACGGTTAGGATCCACCGCTCGATCATTAATAAGCAACGAAGAGTTTAGATTGCCCCACCGTAGGGGGGGCAACCATCAAACCATTTTTACCAACGCATTTGCAGGGAAAAACCGTAACGGAAAAGAAAAAAGATCTTGCGCAAAGTAAAAGCAGAGCTCTAGCTTATTTGAAAGGTAGTTCTCTCTACAAGTCTCTCAAACCACCCATACAACATCATACCACATCAAAGCAAGCAGGAAAGGGTCAATAGACGAAACCCTAATCCATTAAAAGTAGATCGAGGCTCATAGATCACAGAACCTCTTTAAGAGAGCTGGCCACAATCAGCGATAACAACAGGCTTGGAAGTCCTCCCAGAGGAAGATCCGACCTTCTCGATCGCCTTCACGACGTCCATTCCTTCAATAATCTGCCCAAACACGACGTGTTTCCCGTCCAGCCATTCAGTCTTAGCAGTACAGATGAAGAACTGAGACCCGTTGGTGCCGGGACCGGCGTTCGCCATGGAGAGCACACCAGGGCTAGTGTGCTTCTTGACGAAGTTCTCGTCAGCAAACTTGGAGCCGTAGATCGACTCGCCGCCGGTGCCGTTTCCGGCCGTGAAATCGCCTCCCTGGCACATGAACCCGGGGATGACTCGGTGGAAACCCGATCCCTTGTAATGTAGAGGCTTGCCGCACCGGCCGACGCCCTTCTCGCCGGTGCAGAGAGCTCGAAAATTATCGGCCGTACGAGGAGTCACATCCGCGTAGAGCTCCATCACGATACGTCCGGCAGGAGCTCCGCCGACCGTCATGTCGAAGAACACTTTAGGGTTCGCCATTCCAGATCTCTCTCTTTCTCTCGCTAAATTCTACAAAGAAGTCAGGGGTACAGAGTCTAGGGTTTGGTGGGGAGCTTGTTATATAGTTGGTCTTGCCTGAGTAATATCTTTCTCGGTGAGATCGTGGCCGTTCAGACTTTACATGTGTTTGTATCTGCATTTGTCTAGGGCTTTAATAAGGACGTTGAGTTTTATAACCGTGGTTAGATTTTGACAAGGATAGGTTAAGGGTTAAGTCACGAGACCACCCGGCGGTATATGCTTCATTTATTCGAGGATGAGAAAGAGAGAAACTTTGATGACACAGCCTGTCATCGAGGCCGATGGCTGCGCACTATATGAGCCACGTGGCAATTGCTTATAGGACTCTGACCGTATGGATGTTTGGCCAATCCCAAGGTGGACCCATAAACCAAAAATAGCCCGATTTGTAATTTATAGGCATTGGATTGGAATTATTTCCTTGGGTTAATTATAACCGTGGGAAATTGAGCATTATTGACCATTATTTGAGGTACGAAGATCCAAAAGTTTGAAATCACTTATCCAGCTGGTCTTTTGTGTAGGTCTACCTATGGATTGGCCAGACATCCATACGGTCAGAGTCCTCTAAGAGTGTGCCACGTTGCTCGTATTATGCGCTATCATCGGCCGTCGATGGTAGTTTTCGCGCATCAAAGTTTTACTCCAGAAAAGATAAGGTACAAGCCTACAAGGTAGGTTTTTCCGTGCACGTGTCACACATGGTATCAATACAGGCCGTACAATTGGTGGCAGGTAGAAGTGTAGAACTTTGCTAATCGCCGTCCGTATTGCCTGACGGAGCATATATGAGCCACGTGGCATATTTTCAGAGGTTTCTGACCGCATGGATGTTTTGCCCAACTCTAGCCGGACCCACAGACCAAAAATTAGAGTGATTAATGATTATTGAGCATTGGATTGGAGTCGTTTTCATGGATTTATTTTTAGGGCAACGATTGGGGGACAACCTTTCGGCATGCCCACATAGAAGATGAATCGATGGCTGTCCATCAATTGCTGTTTTTTTTTTTTTTTTTGTGACGATGAACTCTATGGTGAGGGGATAACCTCACAAAAATTCAAATCATAACGTAGAGTGTTTTAAAAGTTGAGGAATTGTGGACCGTCTATTTTCACCATGCAACTTGAAAACCACATTTGAGAAATTTTAGAATAGGCTGATTTTTTGTTGGGGTGATCTATATGATTAGGAGATAATCCTCTAAAAAAAAAAGCCATTTGTTCATCTTCTATGTGGGTATGCAGAAATGGTTGCCCCGCATCCTGACCCTTATTTTTAACTCTAGAATGTGAGCATTATTTGGGATACAAAGATCCAAAGATTTGAAATCATTAATCAGGCTGATTTTTTGGCTGTATGTCCACCAAGGGATAGGCAAAACATCTATACAGAAGGTTATTGGCATGTCAGTATCCTCTAAGAGTATGCCACGTGGATTTTATTGTGCTCCGCCAATAAAGTTCTACTCATATTATGAGCGGAAGGTTACTCTCAAATTCTCAATTATCGGAGCAGAACTTTACTGATGGACAGCCACGAGGGTAGAACGTTGCTGACTGGTGCTGGTCAGTAAATATCCTGACTGATCAGGATATGAGCCACGTGGAAGTCTTAGAGGACGCTGACTGTATAGATGTTTGGTCAATCCCTATGTGGACCTACAAACCAAAAATCAGCCTGATTATAGCATAAGTTCAAAATCTCAGGATCGGAGGCCAGATCATACAATCTTAAATCCAAAAGAAGCTTCAATACTATTTCTAGATGAACTCTTAATTATTTTTGTTGATTTTTAATGATCTTAAACCTTTGTCTCTTTATACATAAAATAATGTTCAATATCTACGGTTAAAAATCAACTCATGAAAACGACTCCAATCGAAAGCACTAATCAGACTGATTTTTTCGCATGTAGCAACCTAATAATGGGCCAAACATCCATAAAATCAGTGATCTGTAATTGTGCAACATGGAAGGAGCTCCACACGTAAGGTTCACATGCATTGCCCGTGGGTCCCGTAGGGAAATAAATTTTGCTTGTTCATCGCTAATGAGAGCCTTAGGCCGAGGTCAAAGTTGCATTGAACTCAATTGGCAGAGGAAGAATCCAACGTGCTCAATTTTTTAAGTACGGGCTGCCATTTGGGATTCTCAAGCTATTTAAAAATTTGATTATCCATGTTGCAAATTAAATTTCCCAATATTGGCACCAACTCCCTAACCTCCATGTGACCGTTGCAAGAGGGTATTCTATGAATGCTTGCTCAATGTCCACACACAAATGGCGGGTCAATATTCATGCCCTACATCTAAGAAGCTTCCCGGCGGGCGGGCGGGGCGGGGCGGGGCGGGGCGGGGGGGGGGGGGGGGGGGAGCACAATTTCATGCAACCAGGCACAAGAAGTGTTGCATCCTGGGGGCATTGGTACACCATTTTGCTAATTTTGGTATAAAAGGTTGGAATATGATTGTTGGCTTTCCATGAGCTAAAATAATAGTTGGCTTTAATGTAATGAAAAAGATGTAACGAGAAATGCCTGAGAGTTTTTCAAATGAGGAAGCGCATTTTTGTTACTCACCGCTGCCATCTGGACCTATTGATCACATGGATGTTTATCCTTCCCCTTGGGGGATATACACACCAAAAATACCCTAATTCGTAATGTGTAACCATTAGATTTTAATACTTTTAAAGGTATGATTATAACCGTTGGATTCAACCATGGTTTAAAAACGGTCATTATAATGAAAATACCGGCCGTTATAACGTATTCAGACCTCCCCCGTTACAATATGTACCGTTTTAACGTTCAAAAAATAACGGTTGTTATTTTTCTTTGTTTTTTCGTTATAACAAAAAAAAAGTATTTTCTGAAGAAAATTGTTTAAAAAATTCAGGTATTTCCTGTAAGTTTTATTAAAAATTTGAATTTTAGTGTCATTAATTTTTTTCCTGTTTGTCACAATCCTTTTAAACTTTGGATTCAACCATTTTTTTTAGTACTAAAACCAACAACTAAAAATCATCAAACAAACTGATTTTTGGTATGAATGTCTAGTAAGGTGTGGGCTAAACATCCAAGTGGTCAGTGAGTCCAGATGGCAACAGTTAGTAACAAAAATCGCCAAAAAGTGAGGTATATCTTGTGAGGAACTTTTTTTATTTTTTTTTTAACCTTCTCGGAGGTAGGGACCAAGGTTTAAAGGAGGCGGTTTTAACGGTTAAACGGACTGGGGGGTTACCGTTTAAACCGTTTAAACGGATTGAAATGGCCAGGGGCAAAAATGGAATTTAACAGAATTAAACGAAAAAGTGTAGAAAATGGCGCTGAAATTCAAATTTTGAAAATTTAAAAAAAAAAATTTTAATGATTTTAACGGAAATTAAATGGATTTTAACAGAATTAAACGGATTTAACGGCCGTTTTTTTCACAAAATTTTTTAGAATTAAACAACTGTTTAAACGATTTTAACAGCCGTTTTATTCAAAACCGAAAAAACGTGTTTAAACGGTTTTAACGGAAACAGGCTTGGGGCGCTACCGTTTAAACGGCCGTTTTTAAAACCATGGTAGGGACCTTCTGAGGAACCTGTTCCTTTATTATTGGGTTGGTTGGAAAAGGAAAAGGATAGTCGTGATAGAGATGAAACTCTAGAGGAATTGATAAGTGTGTGAAAAGACATTTGACGTGTATGACTCAAGGCGTGCTCTGTAAGCAAAAGGCTTTGATGCTTGTCCCTAATGGTAGGTAGGAACACGAATGATATTCATAATTCCATTTTTTTTTTCTGTAATCATGCATAAATCCATATTAAGTCGAAAATTTCTTGTCTGCATTCGGTTGCAGACTCAAAAATATGCAAACATTGCATCAACCGTTGAACACTCCTTGTGAAACATGTTTTTAATTTATAAAAGGGTCGGGTTCCGGTGACCAACAGTTTTGACCAACAACCTTGGTGTACCCTCATAGAAGATGACTCAATGGCTGATTTTTGGTGAGGATGATCTCCTCACCATATAGATAATCCCAACAAAAAATCAGCCCATTCTGAAATTTCTAACCCCGTCAAATGTGGTTTTCAAGTTACACAGTAAAAATCGACGGTCCATAATTCAACTTCTAAACCAGTCTATGAATATTAGAATGATTTGAATTTTTGTGAGGATGATCTCCTCACCATAAAGATTATCATCACCAAAAATCAGCCATTGATTCATCTTCTATGAGGGTACACCAAGGTGTTGGTCAAAACTGTTGGTCACGTAACCCGACCCTTTATAAAATAATTTTGTTTGAAAACACTGAAATAACACAGTTTTCAATAGACATCCAACAGTACCGACAATGTTTAAATACTTTTAAGTATGCAGACTAGATTTGTCCTATTAAGCTTCAAGAACCAAGATGTACATTGGGCCCTTGCACGTGCCATAGGGCCCCGTGCCATAGGGCCCTTCTTGAAGAAGACTTTGAAGTTGTCCATGTAGAATACTAGTGGTCGCAACACTCCCCAGCAAAGCGTTTGCCAAAATCAGGTGTGAGTTGCTGAGATCCACCTTCTAATTAGGGGATAAGATCTCAGCTTTTTATTTGTTGAAGCTTATAAGAGAGGATATAAGTGGGGAGACATCCACTGTCACTTGTTATATAGATCTGTAATTATTAAGGAAGTGTTTTGAAAACATTGAAAAAATCGTATACAAAATAATTAAGTTGTTATTAAAGAACTATTTTAAAACATAAAAATAATGGCATTGTAAGTAATTAAGTGATTATTAAGGGGTTGTATTTAATTTAAAAATGATTGCATGGAAAAAAAATTTGAAACCAAAATATTTGATTTATTAATGTGAGAGTATTATGGTAGAAACATCTAACAATTTATTTATATTTATTTTTTTAAAGACATTTAATGAACTAAAAGTTGCCTACTAAAAAAACATGAACTACTAATATGTGCCTAATTTTTTTTTTATTTTTATAGGTAGCGAATAGGTGCCTCAATGTTGAATGTATGTGTGAACGTTTGTGGAAACCCAAGGTTTAGCTTTAAAATAGTAATATATGGCAACGGCGACAAAAGAGGAGATGTGTTAGGGTTGTATGTAATGGTCGGAGAAAAACTTTGTTGGGGAGAATGATGCGTCAAAGGCAGTAGTAGGCTTTTAGAGACAACTGACCGTACAGATGTTTGGCCCATCACTAGGCCTACATACAAAAAATGAACCAGATTTGTGATTTCAAACCTTTGGATCTTTGTACCCCAAATAATGCTCGAAATCCCCAGTTAAAAATCAACCTATATATGAAATTGACACTCCAATCCAACACATGGAATCACTAATCAAGCTAATTTTTCGTTGGTAGGTCCATCAAGTGTTGGGCCAAACATCCATATGGCTAGTGATCTCTAAGTGTGCCACATGGTTCATACCGTGGTCGGTCATGAACGTGTATCTGCAAAGTGCTACTTGTCAGAGGCCATGGTGCTGAGCTAAGCACACCATGCATCCTATGGGGCTCACATTCTAGCAAAAGAGCAGATGAAATTTTTAAAAGAGTAAAAATAGCTAAAATTCGCTCTTCTTTGAAACTCTAAAATGCTTTCTCTTTAAAAAGAAAAGAAATGAATTGAATCTCACTATGGATCTCTTTGTTTGCGGTTCTACTCTTAGATTTATATAGCAATAGCAAATGAAGCTCCTCATCACTCTCCTCGCCTTCTTAGTCTTTGTCTTTACTTCTCTCACCTCCATCTTGTATACTTCTCAAACTTCACATAGACAAACCAGATTTTCTCAGAAGTTCATATGAGGTTCGTTTCAAGTCACTAGTTCGAGATGTCAGATTTTTACTTAGAGTTCTTTTAATGGCGATCCAAACAGGTATAAATTTCTATCCGATAAGAATTGGAGAACGAACGTGGTGCGACTTATTGTTATGGGAGCACAAAAGAAGAAAGGCTCTTGTTGATTGTTTAATTTCTTCCATTTTTTTAAAGAATAAAGTGTAAAGAGATGGATTTTATAGTCATGAGAGCACAAGAGAAAAGTGCATTTTTCAATTGAGGCAAAATGATAAAAAACCCTATAAAGCCATTATGGGGGCAAAATAGTCAAAACCCTAATAGAGTCATTTTATATAACCACTAGAAATGCTGAATGTTTTTTTGTGATAAAATAGTAAAAGTCTAATAAAAGATGTCACTTTCAGATATGCTAAATCCCGTGCTATTTTTGGCACATGATATCACGTATGCTATATTTGACATCCATTTTAGTATACCATTGAGCCCCTATTTTTGGAAACTGTAATGTATTTTAACACAGCTCCCCTCCTTTTAGCATGCCATTGGAGATGATCTTAGCCCCCAACAAATTTTCTTTCCATAGAGGTCATGACAGTTTAAAAAAAATGGTCATTTAACAGTAACGTCCCTATACATTAGGATTGCAACTTGGGCCGGCTAAAATTGACTTTGGGTTAGGTTGGCTCCTTCAATACTCGGGTTGCACTTACACCTGGATTTTGACAATCCGGTCAAATAGGGTCGAGGCTTCAACCCAACCTAACCCCGACATACGCATTGTATATATAACGCACACACATACATTATCAAAGACATGCTTGAGACAAATTTATGGAGGCAACCCACTTCAAGAAGTGCATCAAAGCACCATGAGTTGACTCCAATTCTATATGAGAAGGTGAGAAGTTGAAAAGCTTATAGTTATGTTGTTGATAATGGACGTACTTTTTAGTCTTGGCTGAAGTCACGTGTTTCGCTAATGCATAGGTCTTGTTTTGCTGTAAACTTATGTTACCATTCGCAATTTTATTACTATTTGTAAATGAAAGCAAATTATTTGACACTTGTAAGAGCAAGATTATATGGAGAATCTTGAACTTATAATTCTTGTATGAATAAACCTGTAAAAGATGACAATATAAATTAATATATATATTTTTTAATGTGGTATTACTTACTGGATGTGGAAATGAAACTAGCATGAACATCATTGTATTAACAAATAAACAATTTTAATATGAAAAACTTTAATGACCTTTCAAATCATTAAAAAATTGACCAATCCAACTAACCTGACCAACCCGATCAGGTTGAAATATCTTGGGTTGGGTTGGGCTGGATTCATAGCCTTAATGGTCAGGTTAGGCTAAGGTTGACCCGTTGCATCCCTATTACCTGTATGTTATTTTCCTTTTTACCATTATAACAGCTGTTATTTTCATTATAATTTATAATGCTTATTATTTTAAAATAATTCTTTTTTAAATTTATTGAGGTTTTTTTTATATAAAATAATAATTTTCTGACTTTTTTTAATTGAGACGGGACAGATGTGATCCATTATAACGGTCATAATGTTAATGTTATGGGACTGTTAGTATACTGCATACTTGAAAGAAAATTTTGGTTCTTAGTTTTTTGTTTTATTTTTCAGAAATGTGAGAGCGTCCGTAAGCCTCACATTTCTTAATACGGGGCCTCATGCCTCTGCCTCTGCCTCTGCCTTTTTATCATGAAAAAAGATGTAACCGTGAAACTTTTTCAAATGCGGAAGCACTAGTTTTGTTAATCATCGCTGTCATCTGGGCCCACTGACCGCATGGATGTTTATCCCACCCCTTGGTGGGTATACACACCAAAAATCACGGTAATTGATAATCTCTGACCATTTGATTTTAGTACTTTTTAAGACGTTCTTATAGCCGTTGAATTCAACTATTATTTTTTTGAGTACTAAAACCAGCATATAAAAATCATCAAACAAGCTGTTTTTTCTTATGAATGTCTACTGAGGGGTGGTCTAAACATCCATGAGGTTAGTGGGCCCAGATGACAGCGGTGAGTAACAAAAATGCGCTTCCGCACTTGAAATGATCTCAGGTATATCTTGTTACATCACAACCCTTTTATCATTCACCATATGTTTGATAGAGCATGCCGCAGTACATCATCTTATGGTTGTGATTATCGTTTTAATTTTGTGGAGATATTCATCGAATGGGGTCCCTATCACTCATAGTCATGCATGCAAAGTGTTCCATTCGTTGCTGTTTGCAAGGATAAAGCATTTTTTTTTTTTTTATATAAATGGGATAATCCAAAACTTTTTGGGTCGGGCAGGGGACGCCCATATTTGACACCCATTTTGGCATACCCGCATAGTGGGGATGATCCCTATAGTGAGGAGATCATCCTCAAAAAAATTCATATCAGAATTATGGACAGTCGATTTTTACCGTGTAACTTGAAAACCACATTTGATGGGGTTAGAAATTTTAGAATGGGCTGATTTTTTTGTTGGGGTGATCTATATGGTGAGGAGATCATCCCCACCAAAAATCAGCTATTGATTCATCTTCTATGTCGGTAGGCCAAAATGGGTGTCCCCCGAGCCTGACACAAACTTTATTAGAGGCTGTTTTAGGTGGTATGTTCAAATCGGTGAGAATGACTAGTTTTGCCTTGTATGACTTTAGGTGCTATTATTTGCTCCGTGTCATGTAAAACATGGAGCAATTCCTTTCACCCATCTCTACTATCACAACGCACCCACACTTTTAAAGGTGTCAAGATACTCAAGACCTGATTTGTCCTTCGCTTTTTTCTTTTTTTCTTTTCTGTCTAGAGCTACACTCATTTCTTACATCCAATTCTTACATGGTCATGTCCACGTGGAGATCATGTTGGACAATATGACCATCATGTTGAATAATTTGGTATTTAATTAGGATGGATGATCATACACGGAGAGAGTAGTGGGAGAAAGAATTCGATGGCCCCCGGGAACTTCAAACTTTGATGTCCCCCTCCCAAAATGTATGACAAGTACCCCTTGTTAACCACTAATCAGGGGCTTAAGTCTGGTTGGGTTAAGGGATTGACGTACGTGTTTGACATTTTGGGTGGGGGGACTTCAAAGTTTGATGTCCCTCGGGACAGCGAATGTTTTCTCAGAGTAGTGGGGTGGTGTTCTCTATTTGTCTATTTTTTTTTATTATCTTTTAGTTTCTTTGGTGCGTTTTGAGATCTCTCCGATCTCCCTTTTAATACATATATTAAATTTCTTACCTGACTTTTGGGGCTTATAGAAATCTTTGATGACAGACCATAGTATGAGCCACGTAGAACACTTTTAAATACCATTGACCGTTTGGATGTTTGGCCTATTAACAAAAAAATCAGCTTGATTAATTATTTCTAACCGGTGGATTGGGTTCTTTTTCATGGTTTATTTTTAACTGTTGGATTTTGAGTATTATTTGGGATCTAAGATTCAAAGGTTAGAAATTGCTAATTAGCGGATTTTTTGGTATGTAAGTCCAACTAGGGATGGGCCAAATACAGTCATTGGCATCTAAGAGTGTGCCATGTGGCAGGATTCGTATTAATAATTGTAATGTAAATTTCAATAGTTTTGATGTAATTCTAGCATAGGCAGCAAATTGAAACCTAATCGACGAAGGCTAGGCTTTGAGCATGATTCATATTAATAATTGTAATGTAAATTCCTAATAGTTCACCGTATAAATTGAAATAAAATAACTACCAAAAATTAATTAGCAGAGAGTGTTTGGAATGCTATTTTTAAAATATATTTTTAGAAAAAGTTTTTTTTTTTAAACTCAACCAAACAACTCTTTTTTGGAAAAATTCATAAAAATGATAGGGAAATTTTGGTTGCCCCGTCATTTTTTCTTATCACCCATCTTTCTCTTAATTCCCTTCACCAGTTTCTGACATTCTTTAAATGCCCAGTGGGCCCATCGAAATCTCTTATCACCCCCCAAATGTTAAATACGAAAGTAAAGTTTTTGGGGGATTTTACCCTCTTCATTCTTCTACTGTGAAAACCTAAGTTCCTTCATCATAAAGGAAGAGAGCAAGTAAAGAGAAAACTTGAGTAGGGAAGAAGAAAATAATCGAAGAAGAGAGAAAGCTTGAGGATGATGGGGCCCTTCCAGTTTCGCTTCTGAGGAGTGAAGAGAAAGCAAAGACCATTGATCATTTTTCATCGATTTCGATCAACTTTCGAACACCATTGATTCTTTTAACTGAATTTAAGTTATCTATTGTTGCTTCCAAATGAATAGTCACGAGGCTTTACGATGAGTAAAAAGCAATTTTGATGATCCATTTGATCGGCAGTTATATATAAAGCTACTCTTGGCAATTGCTTTGAAGTGGAAGAATGTGGTCTGATAGAATTCTCCATCATGACTAAAAATTTTGAGCACCAAGGAAAACCACCTTATGCATATCACTCAGTAATAGTTTTCAAATCAAATACTTCATTACTCTAACTTAGCAGACTGAACAGTCAACTCTTTAATAGTTTTCAAACAATATATTTCAATATTTTGATTGTTAAGTCCGAACAATACTTCATTGTTAGGACTTAGCCACCTGAACGAAGAAGTCTTGTTCAGTCCTAGCAGACCGAGCATTAATTAATTTTTTTTTCCCCTTATTGTTATGCACCTTCAAATGAATTAGGATAAACCTTGCTCCAGAGCATATTAAACCTACATTCCTAACCATGCTCTGGTACCAAAAGTTGATGCAAGATGAATACAGAGAAAGATAAAACTTATAAACCCTAGTTATTCTCCCTTTACTTTTTTTAGATATTCTCTCTTGCTTTTCCCATATTGAAATTGAGAGGGGATGAATAGAAATAGAGAAGGGTCAATTAGATAAACAATAGGGACAAAGTCAATATTTCATATTTTTGTGTGGGGGAAGATAAGAGAGAATACAGGGATGTAGATGTCCTTTTATTTATTGTTTTAGTGGGGATAACGAGAGATATTGATAAGGGCAACCAAAATTTGCCAAAATGATAATCCAAACACCCCCTAAATCTATTTATAAAAAATACTTAAAATTTTTAATTCCAAAACAAAAATATGAAGAGCCCTTTCAAAGGGCCAAAGCCTGCATTTATTAGAATGCCAACAATGCCCCTGCTCCGCGCCCATTCAAAGCTCCAAAAAATGCTTAGTTGCGCCCTTTGAAAGGGCACCGATAGTATTTCAGTGCTCCGCCAAACACTAGTTCTTGGAATAAATGTTTTACTCGAGTTCTATGAACATTTTTAGGTACATGGATGGCACATGTTGCTTGCGTGGGGTAAGTGACACATGCACAGTGTTTATTGTCATGGCAGTTTTTGGTACCTACAACCAAGGTTTAAAAGGACCACGGTATAACGGTCTGGGGGCATTACCATTTTTTCCGTTATAACGAGAAAAAAAAACGCTCAGGGGCAAAAACGAAAAAAATGAGAAAAGTAACGGAAATAAATGGTGCTGAAATTCGAATTTCAAAATTTAAAAAACAGAAAAAAGGAAAAAACTGCTATTTTTTTTTTCACAATTTTTTCTAGAAAATGATAGTCGTTATTTTTGTTATAGCGGAAAATAATGGCCGTTATTTTCTGGACGTTTTAATGGTACGTAACGTAATGGGGTAGGTCCGAATCCGTTATAACGGCCTTTATTTTCGTTATAACGGCCGATTTTTAAACCTTGCCTACAAACACATAAGTGAAACTCATCTAATGGTGGGTCCAAAGACTCCAAACCCGTGTAAGCGTGCGGTATATATCCTCTAGAAGCTCGAAACCATATACCTAATATTTATTTGCTTGAACGCACCACCACCCCACTCGTTACATTTCACACTTTTATTACATCTTTTCTTTCTTTTTAAAGCGAAAAACCATAAAATATCAAATGGTTGATAACGATGGCGTACCAACTTTGAAGTCACGTGGTGCGGAATCCAACTATTCACATAAGCAACCGCCACGTGTCCTTTATCTGCGGTGGATGTTAATTTTTTTTTTTTTTAAATTGTAATTTCGTGGGTTTGATATTTTCTTCCAGTTACATATTTTATACAAATAAATTTAATAATATCACTTTCAAATTATTTTATATGGTTCGGGTTCGGTGACCAACACTTTTGACCAATACCTTGGTGTATCCTCATAGAGGATGAATCAATGGCTGATTTTTGGTGAGGATGATCTCCTCACCATATAGATCACCCCAACAAAAAATCATCCCATTCCGAAATTTCTAACCCCATTAAATGTGGTTTTCAAGTTACATGGTAAAAATCGACGGTCCATAATTCTTCAACTTCTAATCCAGTCTATAAATATCAGAATGATTTGAATTTTTGTGAGGATGATCTCCTTACCATATAGATCATCTTCACCGAAAATCAGCCATTGATTCATCTTCTATTATGGTACACCAAGCTGTTGGTAAAAAATGTTGGTCACCGGAACCCATTAATATCTATTACTTTGACTTGCCAACCATGAATCTAATAAGGTAAAGTGATCACACCACACCACTTTACTCTCTTTGATATTCTTCAACAAATAAGAGAGAATATTAGAGTACGTATACCTGAGGCATGTGACCCATCACCTGCAGGTTTGGTTGGCTAGATCGAAATTTGAATTTCGAATCATTTAGGGCGTGTTTGATATAGTTCTTTTAAATCTGTATATAATTTTCCTTACCAAGTCATTTAAATTCAGATAATTTTTCCTATTAAGCTTGGAATTCATTTCTCATCCAGATAGGTGAGAATTCATTTTCACCTGAAAATACTCCTTTATTTTCTCACATGATTGAAATATGTGTTCTCAATTGCAATCAATCAACCACTAAGAAGGCATATTTCCCAGAAGTATTTTCTTGAGAAAATTTTCTATACAATCAAACACGCCCTTACAGAATTGGTCGACTAGTTTATTTCTAGTATGTTAGAGTGAAAGTTGCTTCCAGGCTGTGCTTGGTTGTTCATTTGTTGATTGGCGAGATAGATTTCAATTGTTTTGACACAAATATTTTCCTCCTCAAAGTGCCTCGAAAGTGGACTTGATCATTTTCTGTGGAAAACTTTGCTTCACAGGACGTTGACAGATCCCTATCTTCTCCACTTCAACGGGGCTCACATTATATCTCTTTCCCTCGCTCTTAGTTGTAGGGGTGTCAATTTTACCCGTTTATCTGGAACCAAATTGGAATCGGAACCGAGAACACCGGTTCCGGTTTCACATTTTTGGGAACCGATTAAAAAGGAACCATAATCGGAACCGATAAGAACCGAAACCGAACCGATAAGAACAGGTGCCAATATATAAATTAGTTTAAAAACTCTCGTATTCTTAAGATTTGGCCCAATATACCCGGAACCGACAGAAATACATAATCGGTTCTAATTCCGGATCTATCACTTTGAGAACCGGAACCATTAAGGAACCGAACTGATAAGAACCGGAACCGATTGTTCCGATTCTGGCTACCTTAAGAACAGAACCAGAACCGACCCGTTGACACCCCTACTTATTAGTAGACACATTTTATTAAGAAGCAAAGCAGAAAACAGTCCAAATAAGTCAAGATGACCTACAAGGGATGGCTTAATTAACCAGGCTCCAGAAGAACACCACAGTTTCCCTAGCTCTCTCACAGGCACTTCAGTCTGAAATGCTATCAGATCTTTCAACTGTTAATGCTTCTTTGACTAACTATTAAAAACTTGACTCTGCAGGTTACTCCCAAAAGTCAAGAATTTTTTTAAAAATATTCACTAAATCATAAAAAAAAACTCACTTAAGAAGTTATTCAATCTCGATCCTAAATAATGTCGACGTCGTATTCGTTTCTTTAAATTAAAACCCTTGTCTAGATTGAGTAATTCTACCAACTCTTGTAAAAAAAAAAAAAAATATTGCAATACCTAGGAAATCATTGACCCAGAGCCGTCTCTACCATAAGACCATTAAGACGGTCGCCTTAGGCCCCAGGTGAGAGAAGGCCCGAGCCCACTAACCACATAGATATTTAGCCCACTACTTGTTGGATATACAAACCAAAAATCAATCTGATTGGTTATCTCTAGCCATAGATTTTAATACTTGTTAGGATTGATTCTAGTCATTGGATTCAAGCATGTTATTTGGGTAATAAATACAATCGCTATAAATCATTAATCAAGCTAATTTTTAGTCTATTTATCCATCAATTAGTGGGCGGTGGGCCGAACATCCATGCAGTCATTAGGCCCAAAAATTGATGTATGTAGGGCTGTGAGATTTCTTTGCATGGACTGCAACGGGATTAGGGACTCAGCTGCATCTAAATTTTTTCCATAGCTTTTGATTATTGTGAATAGTTGTTAAATAAGATTTTTTTTACTATATAGAGAGTATTAATTTTTAATTATTACCATATATATTACTATGTTAAATATAAAAAATAGAAAATTGCACAAAAGAAAACAAACTTTAATTTATTTACAAAAAAGAATACAACTTTTCGCAAATCCCAAAAAAGAAAACGAAGTCGTCTGCTGTCAGTCCAATCAGTCGAGTCAAAATGACTGATGGCTGACACGTCTGACAAACGCCCTTTTAAAGGGCGTTTATTCCTGAGAAATTTTAAAAAACGTCCCATAATTCCTCAACTTCTAAACCAATCTACGAATATCGGAATGATTTGAATTTTTGTGAGGATGATCTCCTCACCGTAGAGATCATCCTCACCAAAAATCAACCATTGATTCATCTTCTAGGTACGCCAAAATGGACGTAAAAATTGGGGTATCAAAAAACGCCCTTTAAAATAACGTCTGTCAGTTGTCAGAGGTCTGACAGACGTTTCTAATAGACGTTTTTTAAAAAGGTGTCTATTACTGAAAAACGCCCTTTAAAATGGCGTTTTTTTACTGACAAACGCCCTTTTAAATGGCGTTTTTTCATAAACATGTGCCACGTAATGAAACGCCATTTGAAAGGGCGTTTCGTTTTCTTTTTTGGGATTTGCGAAAAGTTGTATTCTTTTTTGTAAATAGATTAAAGTTTATTTTCTTTTTAGAAATTTTCCATATAAAAAATGCCTTATATGGATTTTTCGCCTTAGGCCTTAACTTACATCGAGACGGCCATGCATTGACCGGTTAGGACTACATTACTAGGTCAAGCTACAAGAAACCTAATTTTTTGACGGACAGTTAGTTTGTCAGATCAGCTTTTGAAAAGCCTTGATCCAACCAACTAACCAGAGTCTCCTAACTAAATTTAAAGGGTAAATTATCAAATTCTTACTTGCTACGTTTTTTATTTGGGTCAGTCTCCGAGGACCCCATTTTTCTGACCCCTTCGTGCGCTCGGATGTGGATTTCAAGAATCCAACGGTGATTGTCAGCGCCCCCAAAAGTGGAAAAAGTGATGCCAGCTCCGTGCTGACAGCAACCACCGTTGGAATCTTGAAATCCACGGCCTAGCGCGCGAACACCGAGAGGGTCAGAAAAATGGGGGTCCTCGGAGCCCGACCCTTTTTATTTTCCTTGTATATTTTTGCTAACCAAAATGTTTCGGCTGCACCACAAGAAATTTAACCTTGATTCGATCCCATGCAAAAGTATTCTGGAAGCCAAAGAAAAAGTTAAAGAGGATGTTTCATTTGGATGATCGCAGATGGTTCCAGTGTCTTGATCTGGGATGATCTGTGGTTATTTTCTTTACCCGGTTACATCCCGCGTGGACCTTGATTACCTGACACCAATTACCTTTATGATGTAGAACACGTGGCAGGGGACTTCACAGAACATTTGTACCGTGAAAAGTCCAAAAAACACTAGTAGAAATCATGGACCCCAGGCTAGTTTATGTGCATGTTACAAGGAACACCGGAGGCACTTAACCGTACTCATTATCTTTGGATGCTTCGAAGCTAATTCATTTCCGATCCTCATCAAGTTTAAATCAATCATCAACCTAATTCATCTCTTGATGACAGTCGATCGATCCAACGGTTGGGAAAAATAAATAAATTAGGGCTATTATGTGTTAGAGAACATGCACACCACCTTGTCATTAAGGCATGGTGAGTTCAAAATCATTATGGCAAAGTTTCATGTCTCAAAAATGTCAGTTACCATCCAAGCAATCCAATCCAAGGGAAGGTCGATGAACACCAGGTCAAGTGTACGTGCAACATCCATATTCTCAATGCAGTTTGACCATCCAAATGAACGGTCCATATTCGAACATAAACATAGCGTTTAGGCTACCCTTGTCTACTTGCACCAAAGGCCAACAGAACTTACTGGATAATGAGACAAAAAACAACTATTTATGTGAAAATGTCAAAGAACTGGTGATTCAAAGCGAGCATATAGGTACAAGTTTTCCATTTTGTGAGTACGATGGGATCAAACTTGAAGACTACGTGTAACTATGGGTTCATGACAGCCCTTAATAATAAGAAACTAGTGGGTGGCACCGGCACCGGCACCGCCATTCGCAGTGTAATTTACAAAAAAACAATAGAGTAATTTAGTAACACCCCCTTGAAATTTGGAAGTTATTAGTAATACCCCATTATACTTTCAAATTTTAGGATTACCTCCTGTTGATTTAAGTTAAAACGGACTTGAACCACACGCCAGTAGCATTGTACTTGCAATACTATGGTCTCAATAGATGCATTAACAGGCGCATGATGTACGTCACATTTTCTCGAGGCTGCAACTCATGTTCGTGGTATCCGTCAAGCAACGGCATATTATCCCTTACACTTCAAAGGCCAGCCCATTATAAGATGGATATTCTTGGTGTGCCCCAAGTTTCTGCACCTTAATGTTTGAATAACTAATGTAAACCCAACTTTACGTTTTGGACATGGAGACCACGACTCTACTTTAATACTGAGCATGGTTCGAAGTCTCCGATCGGAGGCTGGATCAGTGGCCGCTGATCCTGATCCGGATGGCCCGATCTGACCAAACCTGACGAGAAATCCCCAATATTGTTCAGATCGGTGGGGGTCGAAACTTTGAAGTTCGAACCTAGTGACTAAGTGAAGCTCGTGCGGTGAAACCATGTTTTCTGTTTAAACAGTAAAATAATAACAAGAGTACAAATTAGAACGTGTCAAAACGAGAGGATTGAACGAAAACGTCTTCCTACGATCCCTAAACCTCAAGGCTGTCAATTTGTACCCGTTTAACTGGAACTCAATCGACACCAGAACCAAAAACTTGGTTCCGGTTGTATATTTTTGGGAAACGACCAAACAAGAACCAGATCTGGAACAGAACCTATAATAATAGTTTCAGTTCTGGATTGTTTGATAGTGGAACCAATCTATAGGAACCCAAACCAAAATATAAATATTGTATTAAAATTGTCAAATTATCAAGATTTGGAACCTATGTACCCGGAAACTAGAACCAGGGCTGTCTCGATACAAGTCGAGGCCTAAGGTGAAAATTCTATATAAGACCTTTTATATTTAATATAATTAATATATATGGTATTGATTAAAAAAATTAAACTTTCTAAATTATTGAAAATCTTTACTCGTGGCCCTAAAGATCATCTTTTGGGCCCAATGAATGCATGGATGTTCAGTCCACCTATAACACAATAAAAATCAACTTGATTGATGATTTCTAGCCATTGGATTTACTACCAAGAAAACATGCTTGAATCCAACGGCTAGAATCATGTCCTAAAAAGTACTAAAATCTATGAGAAAATTTTTGAAGCTGCGAAAGTTAGAAGCGGCAGTCATGCGCCAATTGGAGTCAACCACCTGTACCGTGGTTAAGCTTTCCTTAACCGCAGGTAGTTTAATAAAATACAGTTTTCAATTAAAAGAAATAAAAAACCTTTTATCTCTCCTCAATCCTCCCCGATTCTGTCGGAGGAATCAGTCGTCTTCCCGTTTTTCCCTGCAAACAAATCTATCTCAACGTTTTTCACTCCACCTCTTCTCGCCGGTGTAAAACGGGTATATCGGATTCAAGCCACCTGTCTTCGCTGGTGCCGAAGGTCTCGGAATCAAGCAACTGGCCAAGTTCCCATTCCTATCTCTTTTTATTTTTCGCATTTGTTTTTCCCTTTTGGAAAACGATATAACAAGGTATGCCTGAAACTGTTTCATTTGCGGAAGCGACATTTTTGGTAGTCACCGCTGCCATCTGGGCCCACTGACTGCATGGGTGTTTAATCCCACCCCTTGGTGGATATACAAACCAAAAATCACCTTGATTGGTAATCTATAACCATTAGATTTTAGTACTTTTTAGCACATTTTAAGACATTCTTATAGCCGTTGAATGAAACCATTTTTTGAGTACGAAAACCAACGGCTAAAAATCATTAAACAAGCTGAGTTTTTGTATGAATGTCTATTAAGGGGTGGGCTAAACATCCATCCATGCGGTAAGTGGGCCCAGATGGCAGTGGTGACTATCAAAAATGCCGCTTCCGCAAATGAAAAGATCTCAGGTATACATTGTTACGACCCTTTTCTTTTTCACAACCAGCAACAAGCATTTCAATTTGGTTTACACAAAAAAAATAGACAAGGACACAATATAAGCCACGTGTCACACTACTACAGGACTCTGACCGTACGGATGTTTGTCCTATCCCATGGTGGACCTACAAACCAAAAATCAACCTGATTAGTGATTTGTAGGCTTTGGATTGGACTTATTTTCATGGGCTGATCTCAACTGTGGGAATTTGAGCAGTATTTGAGGTACAAAGATCCAACAATTATAAATCACTAATCATCCTGATTTTTGGCCTGTAGGTCCACCATTGGATAGGACAAACATCCATACGGTCAGAGTCCTGTAACAATGTGACACCTGGCTTATATTGTGTCCCTGTCATTTTTTCAGTCATTTTATACTTGTCAACGGAGCCCGATCAAAAAAAAAGAAACAACCATTTCAATTTGGAAAAATATTTAACAATGTATGCCTGAAACTTTTTCAAATCTGGAAGCACGATTTTTGTTACTCAGAAAAACTGGGAAGACGACTGATTCCTCCGACGGAATGGGGGAGGACTGAGGGAGGAGAGATAAAAGGTTTTTTATTTTTTTTAATTAAAAACTGTATTTTATTAAACTACCTGCGGTTAAGAAAAACTTAACCACGGTACAAGTGGTTGACTCCAATTGGCACATGACTGCCGCTTCTAACTTTTGCCGCTTCAAAAATTTTCTCTAAAATCTATGGCCAGAGATAATAAATCATGTTGATTTTTGGTTTGTATATCCAATAAAGGGTGGGCTAAAAATCCACGTGGTTAGTGGAACTTGGGCTGGGGGCCTTCTCACCATGGGGCCTTAGGCGACCGCCATGATGGCCTATAGGGAGAGCCGGCCCTGACTAGAACTGATTGGAACCAACAATATAGGAATCGAACCGGAACTGACCCGCTGACACCCCTACTCTACGCCCTTACTGTAAGAACCGTACTAGTTCTTTCCGTCCTCCCTCCCGTGTTGAACTTGAACACGTGAGGACTTTAACAACCCAAGCTTTCCCGCCAAAAACAGTTAAAAAGAACCATAGGGCAGGTGCAATAGTATTTCGGTCTTTACGAAGGACATTCTAATGTTTGGGTGAAAAGCGAAATCGAACGTTTTATTTGGCTCTCTCTATTCTCTAATATTCCATTATTCCACCAAACAAATCCGTTATTATATTAAATATTCAAAACAAATAAGAAAAAGAGCAGTATTATTCAAACCAAAAAAATACTCAGTCCCACTGTCTGCTTCCATCACCTCTCAGCAACCCAAAGCCGGCACCTACATCTCTCCAAGCCGGCACTCTTTCTCTCTCTCTTCTCTCTCTCTCTCTCTCTCTCTCTCTAAATTATTGACAAGTAATTAAGTTCGTTTTATTTTAATTGATTTCTCGCAAAAGGTTCTGAAAAAACTCTGAAACTTGGAGAACTACTTCGACAAGTTTTCCTCATTTGTTGAACTGATCGTAATCAGTTTCGTGGAGTCTTGTTGCCGTGTATCAGAGATTACTTCTTCAACACAGTATGTTCTCTTTTTTAATGGTTATGTACGTCAGATTTTATGCTCTTTTATTGTGAGATTCAGTCGATCTCTGCATTTCATCTGAAAAATAAAGTATTTTTTTCATGTTTCGATCACAGAGATGTTAGGAAATCTCTATTGGATTTTACTAGGAGAATTTCGGATTTATGATCAAATCGTTGGATTATCTAGTTCTCTCTTCGCATGCTTTTGAAGTTTTACATCGATGGTAGGGTTCATGTTTAAATTTGAACTGTTGAAATTACTGGTCTACTGTCTGGTTGAACTGAAGTTTTGATTGAGTAGCAGGTGGAGGAATTGGATTTCAATCTGAAATTTAGTGAAAGTCTTGTCTTTGATGCCACAATCGTTTGTGAACTGTTGAGTTTACTGTTTTAAAGTGCATAAAATCTGATTGAACTGTTAGTTTTTTTTTTAGATTTATCGCGAGCTCTGAAACTCTGATTTGTGGTTGGATCACTAAATTACTGGTTTTGCTACCTTGGAATTCTAGTTTATGATCAGAGTATGGAATGTTCTTATTTAGTAGAATTCCCTAACCTTGCCTCTGATCAACTAAACAATTTTGTGGAAAAGCCAATCAAATGGTTCGTCTGATTGTTGAATTAATTGATTATCCATCAGGAAACTAATTTCTGTAGACGAAACTTCCATTGAAAAGCTAAAAGCCCTGTTTCTATGAAAAATCACAGACTAAGAGATTTGAAAAATACTGGAACGCAGATGTTTTGTCATACAGTTGAGAGATTTTGATTTCCATAGTTTTCAGAACAATGGCCGGAAACTACAAGTTTTGGATGGACCAAAAGGACATCGTTAGATTCCTGATGGCATCCGTTGGAAGCTTCATCCAAGACCGGTTGATCAACAAAGAACAGAGGATCCTACATAAAGAACAATGCGCAGAGAGATTAGCAGCCGAAGATGAGAGCTGTGACAAAGACGGGGAAGTCAGATACTCCGACCAGGCTGTATTGGCAAATTTGGATTGGGGCATCGATGCCCTAGAAGAAGCAATCAACACCTCTAACGTGGAAACCAAACTTGCTCGGTTAGATTATGCAGAGAAAATGTTGCAGGTCTGTGCAATGTTGAATTCCAGGCAGAAAACCGCTGGAGTCCCCAATTTCTACCTCGCTGCTTGGGCCCACCTCAACCTCGCCTTCCTATGGAAACTGCGGAACAATGTCCACAATTCGGTTCTTCACATTCTTGAGATGTTTATCATTGACCCCTTCTTCTCGCGGATTGATTTTGCTCCGGAGATATGGAAAGCTCTATTTCTTCCACACATGAGCTCTATTGTCGGGTGGTACTCGGAGGCAAGACACAGGCTTGTGATGGAAGTGATTCCTGACTCCACTGATTTGTCCTTTACAGCTGATTTCGATCAGTTCTTCAACGAGTCCTTGGTCTTCTCCATGAGGCCTGATCAAGCAGAGAAGTTGCAAAAATTGGAGCAGCTGTACGGGGAATCGTTGGATGAGAACACACGGCTTTATGCAAAGTACTATAAGGATTGCATGAACTTTGATTCAATGACAAGCAAGAAGGCGATTCCAATGCCTCCCATTGCAGAGCCGCCAATGACACCTTTGCATGAGGTGAGCAGGTCAATTCCAGATTATGTGAAATTCGGTCCTATCTTGCCTAAGAGTGCTGGATTTTCTCAATTTCTGAAAGATAAAGATGATGGAAGAGAGAGTTGCAGGTTAGTTTGGTTCACTCCTTCATTTTGAGTTTTTCTTTTCTTGTGAAATTTTAAAAAAAAGAAGCTCTGATATGGATTGTTTGGGACATTTGACTCTCTTGACAAGCAGATATGTAACTTCACACTCTACACTGAAACGGGAGGAATCTGCTAAATGGGGTCCTAAAGTAATGTTGGAATTGTGAATTAGAACTCAATTTGTTATCTTCAAGCATGCAAATATTTAAATTTTTTTTAGCTCATTTTAGGCTGTGGAAAATTTGAATTTCCTCTCTTGGTTGTCATTGTCAGGAGGGCTTGCTTGAGGAGAATGAAGATGATTTTGACTCCGACTATGGCGATGGTGATATAGATTCTGAAGTTAAAACACACACACTAGTAGCTCTGAATAGCATGAGAATGAATGAGGATGCAGGAAGTGGGTCAAAAGTACAACCACTGAGAAAGAAGGATCGAACACATTCTCCCACAGTTTACTCTCCTATGGTTTCCCCTAAAACTCCTCCTAAGGTTTCATCTCCAAAGCCAGATGTACGATGTAAAAAAGATCCCGAGCCCATCTTGCGCCTTTTGTCTGGTCGTCTCATGGATCCTACCATTTCTATCTCTTTGCCTGGAACTCCACGTTTGTGTAATGACTCCAGCATCAGTTCAGCAGACTCTGATGTTGAAGTGATGGTAGGCCACAAATTTAAGACTCTTCTAATTTTTTCTGAAGTGTTAATTCATATTACTAAGTTCTTTTGAAGTTTCCATTTGTATTATTCAAACTTAAAAAGTTGAGTTTCGGTTGAAGAAGTTTGTTCAATTCAGGGAGTGCAGAAATGTTGCAGGAAGAACTTAAGTTTTGGACGGAGTATGAGTTTTGGAGATATAAATACCCAAGTATTAGAGAATAGGTAAGATTGTGATAACACCCTTCAAAATTACAGCTTTTCCGAGTTCATGTGATATTTGTATTCCCCTACCTAGCCATGTAACAGTGATCCACAAGTTCTTTGGATTCTGCAGCTTGCTTAATGAAAGCGAAGAAGAAGGAAGCCAAGGCAGCATTTCTATCCCATCATCAGGGAAGTTGACTCCTCGAACGAGACCACCAAAGGATTTTGTCTGTCCCATCACAGGCCAGATTTTCTGTGATCCAGTTACTCTTGAAACCGGCCAAACATATGAAAGAAGAGCAATTCAAGAATGGCTGAAAAGAGGAAATACAACATGCCCCATTACCCGCCAGCCCCTCTCTGCAACTCTACTGCCCAAAACGAATTATGTTTTGAAGAGACTAATCACCTCTTGGAAAGAACAGTATCCCGATGTTGCCCAAGAATTTTCATGCTCCGAAACACCAAGAACTTCCATCAGCACTACCTCTGCAAGAGAACTTCCATTGGAGTCAACGGCATTTAGTAATCCCATCAAAGACCATTACATTAGCAAAAAGAGCAACAGATTTATGCGGGCAGCAGTCTCTACATCTCCAACCAGTGTGATATCTCAAGCTGCTGTTGAGACAGTAATAAATGGGTTAAAGCCTTACACTTCATGTCTCTGCACTTCAGAGGACTTACAAGAATGTGAAGCTGCTGTGTTGACAGTAGCAAGGATATGGAAGGACTCAAAGGCTGATCCAGGGGTTCAATCGTATCTGTCCAAACCAACAATAGTAAACGGGTTTGTCGAAATACTGTTGGCTTCTGTCAACAGAGAGGTTCTCAGAACATCAATATATGTTCTATCCGAGCTCATATTTGCAGATGAAAGTGTGGGTGAAACTCTCACTAGTGTAGATTCTGATTTTGATTGCCTGGCTGCTCTGCTTAAAAATGGTCTAGCTGAGGCTGCTGTTCTTATCTACCAGTTAAGACCAGCATATGCTCAGCTTTCTGTCCATGACCTTATACCCTCCCTTGTCCAAGTAATCTTAAACAGAGATGAAGAGTTGGATGATTTTCAGTTGGTAATGGATCCCAAGGATGCTGCAATAGCAATGCTTGAGCAGATTCTGCTAGGAGGGGATGAAAACAGCAGGTCACTCAATGCATCAAATCTTATTTCTGCAAATGGACTTCCTCCTTTAATCAAGTGTCTGGACCGGGTTGAGGGAAGGCAATCTGTTGTGTCCATACTCTTCAGTTGTATGCATGCAGATAGAAGTTGCAGGAATTTGATAGCAAACAGAGCTGAGCTCGCTCCTGTTCTTGAATTGTTTCATGCTGGAAATGACAGTGTGAGGGGTATATGCATTGGTTTTCTCTCTGAGCTGGTTTGCTTAAACAGGTATATACATTCTCATTACAAGCTTTGGATATATTTTATTGTTCTTTTTGGTATTGCCATGGGGTAAGCCTGTTGTCAGTGAGATCAGTAACTCAAAGGTGCAAAATGTATTGAACCCGAGGCCAGTCTCTCAAAATTGTTACCGACTTAGACAAGAAGGCATTTGCAAAATTTTCAGAGTTGCGCCGAGCAAGCCTGTTTTTTAATGATCAGTAACTCAAAGGTACAGACGGGTTTTCCCATGATCTGCTGCTCAACTATATAGTCCCTTACCAAGTTAGACAAGTAGACATTTGCAAAGATCCTCAACATCTATTTTGCATACGCACAATGATACCTAAGTTAGCCTTCGGTGCATTTTTGGGGTAATTTGAACCATTGTAACAGTCCATTAAATTCCATTTGTTTTCAGAAAAACTCATTGCCCTTTGAAGTTCTAAAAACCCCAAACAAGAACCCAGTTATCTTGATACAAACTAAAAACTTGCTGACATTTCCTCGTTTTGGCACTCTATCCTTCTTTCTGGACCAAAACCACATTAGTTCCAGTAGTTTTGGCTGTTACGGATACTAAATATATTCCAATTATATAGATGTACTGGATTTTGGATGCTTCAATTCATTTTCTAATGAATTACGTACGGTAAAAGATAGTCACAAACTTATGTTTGCATGCATGTTTATATGCATAAATAGGTATGGATATTTATTAATTTACGAGTTCATCCCAACACCAAATGTTGGAGTTCAATTCGCAATGACCATTTACTGATAAATTTATTCTTTATGGTATCTCAGGAGGACATTCTGCAACCAGATTTTGCAGATAATTAAAGATGAAGGAGCATTTAGTACAATGCACACCTTTCTTGTGTACCTTCAGATGGCTCCCATGGAGCAACAACCTGCCATTGCCAGTCTTCTTCTTCAGCTTGATCTCCTGGTTTGCCTCATTTCTTCTTAGAGAACAGCAATAGTGAGAAGTTGCAACAGTCCTACCAATTCAATCCACTGTACTCGAGTAATTACAGACTCCTATAATTATGATTTTCAGGTTGAACCTCGGAAGATGAGTATTTACAGGGAGGAAGCTATAGAGGCACTAATTGAAGCACTTCGTAGAAAGGACTTCCCCATTTCTCAAATCATGGCTCTAGATGCATTTGCATCTCTTTCTGGGCGCTTGACTGCCTCCGGAAAGTCCCTTACTGAAGCCTGGTTACTCAAAACTGCAGGGCTTGATCAGCCTTACAATGCCTTAATGAAGGCAGAGATGCTGAAAGTACAGGAGGATGAATCAATGGAAACAATGGTTAGCAATGCACTATTTCTGGCTTGGTTAGGAACCTAGTTCTGTTCATATTCATTTTTGTTCAAATTGTAACTCTTCACATACTTGCAAACAGGAAGAGGAAGAGAAAGCTGCAAGTTCTTGGGAGAAAAGGGTAGCTTTTGTGCTTAGCAACCATGAAAATGGATCTATTTTTAAAGCTTTAGAAGAATGCCTTAAGAGCAACTCTTTGGAGATGGCGAAGTCATGCCTTGTCATTGCTACATGGCTCACCCACATGCTTACTAGTCTTCCCGATACTGGTGTAAGAGATACTGCACGCCACTGCTTGCTTGATCAATTTATAAATGTCCTCCAATCATCCAGAAACCTTGAGGAGAAGGTTCTTGCCACCCTTGCTTTAAAAAGCTTCATTAACGATCACGGTAATGCTAGTTGCAGAAAGCTTATTATCATGTATTACAACACCTCAACTTTGCTAGTATCCATAATCAAATGGTATTAACTGATATTTTCCAAGGTGACAGATGCACTTAACGAACTCGGAATGTATGCAAAAGGCATTTGCAAATCCTTGAGGAAGCTTAAAAGGAGTTCAGTTGTGGTCACAGATATATTGAAAGCACTGATGAACTTGTCGTCCATTAACGCAGTGAGTGGAGTGCCATGATAATCATCTAGTTCTATGAACTTGTCGTCCATTAGCCTTCATTTCTAGTAAAAGAGATCCATAGATAATCATCTAGTTCTAAACTTTCCTGTATTTCAGACAGAGCTGTGGTCCTGTCCTGAAGGAACTGAGATAGATTCGGGTACCAACGGGGAAGTTTTGTCCTTGGTTCATCTAAAAGGTCGGCTTTTTAGCAGCCATTCTGATGGAACTATAAAGGTATGGTGTAAATCGCTATCCCTATCTCTCTCGATGTGTATGTTTTATTGTTCTGAAACCAGACAGTTCATCAAACTGGTGAAGCAGCCAGGCCAAGTCAAATCAATTCAACCCTAGGTCAACCCAGCTAACCAGGACTTCATATGATTATCATAAATAAAGATGTTAAAAATAAAAATAAAAGAGGGACTGGTTTGAGAGATGATTTGTATTTTTTCTGGAATAAAAATAAAATAGGAAAATAATAAAATTTCACGTTGATGTTCACCTAGACTGTTTTTTGGAGTTGGTTCACCAGTTGAACCGTCCAGTCTGATTTGCAGAACACTGGTGCCTTCTTCTTAACAGACAAGTGCCTACAAGTGCCTCATTCACTCGGCTAATGGGATATATTGCCAAAAGTGTGACATCAGATACTTGGAAAAAAATAATAAGATTGGTAGATAATGTGTTTTCTGTTTTGCATCTAGGTGTGGGATGCTGGCAAGAGGGTGTTAAGGTTGATTCAAGAAGTTCGTGAGCATACAAAGGCAGTCACATGCCTATTCATTCCATCTTCAGGTGACAAGCTATACAGTGGTTCACTAGACAAAACAATTCGAGTAAGTAGTGCCATATTTTCTTGATTTTCTAGACACAATTTGGAATTCCATGTAGGAAACCACAGGACCTCAGTGCTGATAATCGTAGCCTCTAATAATGAGTTTCTCTTGATTCTCTTTCAGTAATGAGAAGGTAGTGCACACTGAGACTCATTAATAAAAGATACAATGTACCTGAGATTAAAATAAAATAAAAATGAAAAACCACTAGATTTTCCCTAAAGTAATCCCTGCACTTGCCGCCGTATATGTGCCATGGGACTAGGACTGAAACACTAAAAGAGAAGCACTTATAGATACTTTTGCATTCATCTGTCTGCTTAATGATTTACTAAAATTTCTCCCTATATCAGTTATCAAAATCCTGAATCCGTGGTATTTGATTGAGATACTTAAGCTACAGGCTAATGGTTGTCAACCAAGGACTAAATAATACTATGTTTTTCCATTTATAGGTTTGGGCAATCAAACAAGAAGAAATTCATTGCGTCCAAGTTCATGACGTGAAAGAGGCTGTACATGAGTTGGTAGCTAACACCAGATTTGCGTGCTTTGCTTCTCAAGGAACCGGAGTTAAGGTCAGTAGTCTGGATGCCATTTGAAAAAATGAAACATGTTTCCATAGTTAAAAGATCTTTGTTGAATGCTCGTGGTTGCAGGTCTATAACTGGAGTGGAGTTCCAAAGCATATAAACTTCAACAAATATGTCAAGTGCCTAGCCATGACCGATGAAAAACTATATTGTGGATGCACTGGTTACAGCATTCAGGTAATGTAATTATTGGCATTCTTTCAATGTGTTGGTTCATTTAACCCAAGCCCACAGGGATATGTTGTTCTTGGCAATGTTTCCAATGCCTTTGGATGATTTAACCTGAGCCGACAAGGATTTCTCTGGGTCACTTTGTTTTTTCACCGTTTAAAACAGACCCAACTTAAGAGAGAGTGTTTAGTATTTAACTTGTATCTGTACTAACAGTACAATGGATGGAATGCATGGCAGGAGGTGGATTTATGCAAATGCATACCAAGTACATTCTTCTCTGGGACGAGAAAACTGCTGGGGAAACAGACCATGCACGCACTCTACATTCATGATGGATTTCTCTTTGCTGGTGGTTCTTCAGTTGATGGGATAGCAGGAAAGGTATACTGCCATATAGATGTCTAAATTTGTTTCTTGAGGACTCAAACTGGCCCCACAACATGTGCACCATTTGTGCAAGTCAATCTGTGAATGCCCTACCCAAGTGTTCCCCATTTTCCTTTATAGAATCATTTCATGGATTTGCATCCTCACAGAATAAATTTGTATTGAAGGCATTCTCGCTCTCAACTAAGGCGGTAACTGGGCAGTTGCCAACGGGATTCGACATCCACAGCATAGCCGTCAACAACGATTTTGTATTTACAGGAACCAAATGTGGGAACATTGAGGTCTGGTTAAGAGAACGGCTGGTAAGGGTTGCCAACATCAAAATGGGTGGTGGGGGGAACACAAAACTCACATCCTTGACATTAGATTCAGATGGAGAGATGCTTTTCGCCAGTTCTTCTGATGGCAAGATCCAGGTTTGACCAAAATCCTATATGTGATATAAGATTAACACCCTAGTTAAGATTTTTATGACGCCAACTAACTTTAGTACACTCAATTACTGTTGCAGGCCTGGGCTCTGGACTGAGAGATGTTTGTACCATAGAGAAATGAAAATCTTTGATATTTGTAAAATAAATGAGATAATTTCTTGATATTGACTTTCACTTTAAATGTAAATACCATGCTAATGCCAGGAGAAGTCAGAAGATTCTTAGCTTGGGTCTGATCATGCTGCCTCATGGATTAAGCTGTCTTCAATTTAAGTTCATCACCAAGCTATTGTTAGTAACAAGGGGATCTCAAAATATGTGAGACTTATTCATAGGGCCCCCATTCAGCTGATTTGGCCCCCGAAATCATTTTCTTTTATACCCGTTATACAACTGATCATATATGTATAGTAAGATATTGTCTGAAATTACAAATTAGCAGATTCATATTTTTGTTAATTAAGCTAACTTACTAATCAGAAAAATATTTGAAACAGTAAAAAACTCGCTGACTTTGCCGTAAAGTTCAAAGACTTCCTGTGGTTACGTTAGGCTCATGTGCTCAGAGTTGCGATTAAGTCATTAAACCACACTGAGTACAACTTGCATGGAGAGCTTAGAACCTTCAGATCAAAGGAATCTAATTAAATTCTCGTGCATGGAGGCAACATGTACAGCTAAACCATTTAAAGAATGTATCTACGGTCTGACACTAGATCATAACGTTTTGGGCTTTTTTTTCCAGGAATCAGAGACGTGCACCTATCATTCCTCAATTGATAGATCAGCACCCACTCCACATGTTTTGATAGAAACAAGTAAAACTCTTCACAAAGAAAAAAAAAACAAGTTTCCAGTGATCAGCTTATTCTTTGGAATCACAAACAGAAAGAAACATTAAATGACTTGAAGAAGGTAACAGATAGATAAAACATTTAATATTTTTACACATTGATGTGAGAGGGTACCTTTTATTTACACGAATACATCACAAGAAGCCCTCAATTTGCAACAAACCAGGATACACGAGTGAAATTATCTGTTTCAATGACTTCAGTGATGCTTTCAAAAATGTATGCTCCTCTGCCACTACAGTATCCCAAGAAGACAGCAGTGTCAGATCTTAACCAGAACACGTATGTAACCAATATCAAACACCCAAAATGGAAAACAGATGTATATCAGGCTTGTTAGCAGACTCAAGAGGATTACTACCTTGCATCAACAATTTGAATTCCTTTGAAAAATCTTCAACACGTCCCAGAACGGGTCTGATTCCACAAGTATGTGACACGCAAAGTTCCAAGTACAAGGCCTTCTCCATTATTTGCAACAATAAGAAGCACACATCCTGGATTTCGGGCTGAATCTGCTTGGACTTGTTGGCTTCACACAATTCAGTAACAATAGCAATAGCCTGATCCTGCATCCCCGGAAATAACATGGCATTTGAACATTTTGTAAAATGTCACATTTTCTTGATCCAAATTTGAAAAAGTCGAAATATTCCTAAAACATTTGGAAACTTCTTTTCTTTCATTTTCCCCACGAATATGCATTGAAAACTTGCACGTCCATGTTCAGGGTATTCCAAATAGTTCGTGATGTTTGATGTTATGGTAGACCAGATATTTTTGCATACAGTAATTGGATGGTGATGGTCCATTTTAGGTGGTTCATCCCCGGGTCAAGTGTAGTTTTAAATCCTTGAGATCCTATAATCTAGCAAATTAAAACCTATTTTTAATAAAGAATACATGCTATTAGTTTACCTCTAAGCCATGCAGAATCTCAGGCATGGGAAGTTCAGGAAAATGTGCAAGATCAATAAATCCCACCTCCTCTGCCCTTTTAGCTGCTCCCTTAGCTTGCAGACACAGAAATTCCAGAAGAAGAAAAGCAATTCTATATATCTGAATAGCAGCATCATCGGAGAAACGTGATTGAGGAACCGTGTCAGTATTTTCAGCAGTGTGATCCCTGATCAGGGGAACCAAAGGTGTGCTCGAGACAGCAGAACCTTTAGTTTTAGTCACACAAGCAAGAGGTGAAAGAGTAAACCATCCATGTTTGCTGTTAACAAATGAAGGTCTTCTGTTACATTCAACCTCCTCTTTGAGAATTGGATGGCATAAGAGAGGTGGAGTCCTACTTGGAGATTCCCCAATACGCTGAGCTCCCCTGCTGATAAAGGCTAAAAGATGAATACATCTCTCCCTTAGATGTGAATCCATTTCTTTCATGGCCTTAACCCATGAGTTCCGATGGTTTGCAAGTACACAGATTAGCATGAGAGTATGTTCTGTTTCTCTCAAAGCGGTTAGAGAAGTTAGCGTCTTCCGAGTCCGGGCTCTCTTTTTGTCATGATCGTCAGATGGAAAGTCAGGTGCATTAAGATGATAAAACATCAAATAAGAGTTCTCAGAGAAGAAATAACGAATCACACTGTCCACAACATCAACACAAGAGCTTTCCCCTAAAGAAGAAATCATTGCTATGACCACAGCCAAGCCAAGTCCCCATATATGCTGAGGCATTTCATCTTTGTTAGATGAGGTAGAAAGACCACTTTCATCTTGAATATTTAAGAAAGGCTTCTCATCTGATAGGAGAGCAAACAACACTTTCAAAGAAGAGAAAAAACTGAATGTTTGAAGCATCTCAGCACCTCCTCTAACTCGTGCAAGGGTCAAAAGAAATTTCAAAATTATGGGAATGGAAGCAATAGAATCCTTTTCTTGAAGCTTCTGAATAACAATCTGCAATCGGAGATGCTTCTGTATGATCGGCAACCAAGTATTAGAAGCCAAGAAACCTTTCAGTATTAAGTCCATTGTAGCCATAGAGAGGGTACAATACTCAGCAGTTTCAATGCAGGTGCACAGAATGGGTAACAGGCCCAGACTAACGAGAGACACCTCAGCAAAGGCTTCAACTTCTGTATTGGGATTTTCTTCACTACGTGAACTGGGGTGACAGAACTCAACTGATGTAAGAAGCAACGTAAGGAAGAGCTTCATTGTTGTCCTGAGACCAACAATTAATGGCTTGATGCTATTCAACACTCTAAGACCGGTACCTGAGGTTTTTAATACATGTATACAAACAGGTAAGGATAGTTGCCTGTTGGCTTTCTTTGAAAGTCTTCTGCATAAAGAACTGATCAGATATAGAAGTAATTCTGCTTCTGCTGCAAGGAAATTAAGGATATCCTCAGAAGCATTCACAACTGGAACTAATGATTCTATTGTTTTGTGCAGATATTCACATATGTGATGAATGCACGACTCGATCAGTGGCTCAGAAATCCCTCCACCAATCGGGGTTGTCTTTGTCTTAGTTAACTGCGAGGGCAGGTAAACATGAATTAATAATGTACAGGAAGGCCAAGAATAAGAATCAACACTCATGGTTCTTCACGCTTACCATTTTCAATTTAGCATTAACAAGGAATATAAAAAGCAAGCTCTGTCACAAATATCTCTAATATATCCACAAATATCACGAGATATCCCAAAAAAGATAGTTTGATTTCGTTCAAGGTGCAAGAAATCAAATACTCATTCTAATTTTGTTTCAATCTGACGCCACTCTTCTGAAACTATCATGAAATTTTCACTAGATTTTGAAAATCACTTATCAAAAAAAATCTATATATTAATATCAATACATTTTACAAATTTCCCGAGATTTTCCTGATTAAACCCTGAGAAAGACAAAACAGTTTTAAATCTCCTGAAAATTTCTATGTTTGGAAAAGGAGGCAAAGTGTATTACTAAGAACTCACATTTTCCCCATACACAGATAACATGGTCGTCAATGCCTTCAGTGCAGAAAGCTTCGAATTTGCAAGAAATGACATCGAGTTTGCATCCTGCATAAACAGCAACATCCTTTTGGCAATTTCTCTAGATGCCTTCCAATCTGAATGATCCCAAAACTCTAATCCCAAATCTGCTTGTAAACGCACAAGGTCAAACAAGTACACATCATTGGGAGGTGCAGAAAAGTCCCTGTTGCACTTGTGCTTGTCAATCTGCAAAATATTTGACTCAAGCAGACAATTAGAGAGCTCTTTAAATGGCCCAGGATTGATCTCACGGCCTTCTAGTTCTCCTTGTAGAAGATAATAGAGATCACTGAGTATCAAATTGTTCAGTTCCTTTCCCTCACTGCAATCACAAAGAGATGATTAAATACAGCATGTAAAAAAAAATCTACCTCACATGAAGCCAGTGAAAGCGGTAAAGAACCTTGATAGAGAGAGCAAATAAATCAGGATAAACAAACTGCATCAATTGTATATGCATGTTCATATCTTGTTAATTGATACACATCAAAACCAGGATATGCAGTGACTTATGACTTGTGAGAAGATAAATGTCAATGAGCACATCAAGACATGGAATTCCCAATTTTGTAACCAAACCTGGTTCTAGCTCCCTATAAACCAGTAGCAGAGAATTAAAATTTAATTAACTGAGTGATAATTAATGTGAAATGCAACTTCGGGAGAAAACCTAGAAAACAAACAGAATAGTTAGTCCAAACCTACATAACCTAGACACCAGCAGTTATCAGTTTCATACATTGTAACCACATAAATCTTGACATGTAACACTTCCAAACCATTTTATGATAATGCTGGTATAAATTTTATTAAATAATTATTAATTAGTATAAGATATGATCATCAATACATTTTAATAAACACAAGGAAAATTAAGATAGGGTTTGGTCTTAATATACGTATGGATAAGCCCAACACAGAACCTGACACAGATTTTTTCCTTCATTCTTTTCCAAATAATGGAGTGTCCTTGTTAGTTGTTACTATGGTTATGACTTCCAATTTCACAAATGTACCAGGAAGGAGTTTGCCAGTCAGGAAGAAAAATTATACCTCCTAGTCGGATGTGAGTCATGTGACTAAAAGTTTGCTTCAACAAAACACACTTAAATCTTCTCGCCTTTGCCACAACCAAAGAGAACCCTTCTACCTTCTTGATCTCTGATGCCTTTGACTAAATATATTATTTAACTTCCCCATCTTCTACAAACCAACCCAGCTTACCCACCAAGAAAATAAATACAAAAGCTGCAAAGATCATTCATTCATACATGGAACCAGACTAATGTTCGTCCAAAGAAACAGACTGAAGATCATCCTTCACCACATGGCAGCGGATATCGAATGAATCAAATGCACAAATAGTTGCATAGTTTACTGTTCTATTTTTTTTTTGTAAGTAAAGTTTACTGTTCTATAAAGTACCATAAATTGAATAAAACTGCATGCATGTCATAAAAATATAAAAACCTTAGTATAACATAGATTATTAGTCAAAATTACTTATGGTCATAAAGGACTCGTCATATTTTAGTTTTAGGGTATCAAGTAGATGCAACTCTATTTGCTATCCAGATATCAACAAGAAGCCAACACATTGAAAAGGACAAACATACGTGTGCATTGCACAGAAGATAAATATATTATACTTGCATAAGATTTTATGATCAAGAATGACAATTACTGGCACTTCTACCTGTAACCACGCAATGAGTACTGAGCAAGCAGTTCAGAAAATGCAGGTTGGTCGCTTAACTGTGAAAAGCAGAAAAAAAAAACACAACAAAGTACAGAACTTAGAAAATGAACGCAAGAATTAGAAAGCAATTAACTCAAGAAGCATTTAAGCCGAGTAGTCGAATCACTAGCCAAATAAGATTCAAAGGACTTAAGAATGTAAGTTTATCATGTGTAAACAACATCAGATAAAGAACCAACCTTTCTAAACATGTTACGAATCTTTTCAATCAATGATAAAGACAAACTCCCAGCATCACCTACAGTTAATTTCCCCATCACGTGCACAACGAACAAACTTGCGGCGATCTGAAAGATGCTCAATAGAAAATGATTAACACTGCTTGAACATAAGAAGATATACCAGAAACTAAACCAATAAAAATTCATAACGTTGATTTGAAAGATCACTTTTAGACAATTACTTGTCAGTATTATTTGCCCACCTTTGATAATTAAACTTCTAAGAAAATACACCCATAAAAATGGAAACTTCAAATTTGAATCATCATTACAACATCAAAGAGATGGCACATAATATAAAAGGTCCTGAACAAGCATAAAATATCAAAATTTCAAATGAATGAGGCAGGTGAAGGATGGGCCGCTGGCAGAACAAATTAGGCAGTTATATCCATGGATCATAAATGAAAAATAAAATCAGTGTACCTATCAAATATCAAACTGTATGGGTTTGCTAATACATAAAAAGGTATCAGTCATACAGGGTGGCTGTGCAACCAGGCACGCTATTTCTTGACAAATGCTACTACAAGCAGCACTACACCTTTGATCATGACTTATTGAATCCAGTGAATCGCGTGCCTAAGCAGTTTGGAGGGAAAATGGAAGGTAGACCACTTGAGAAAACAGCATTCCCTGCAGGTATTAAAGTGCGCTTATCCCTATTATCCCTCCAAGACAAACACCAAATAAAATTTTATCTGGACACAGTATGTCCATGACGGAGCTATCCCAGCAACCAAACACCTCCTAGCTCCCTCACCACTGCTGCGTACCTATGAAACTTCCCTCTCAAAGATAATGCTAATTTTTTTTTCTTTTTTTGGTGATATTTCATTATCTGTTATGGAATTTGAGAGGTGTCAGTTTTGTACATGGGAACAAACATGGTAAAAGAAATTCACTTTCGAGAGTATTTATGTGTTTCAAACGGATTTGTTTTGAAAGGTATCACTGTATATGGTAAGAAGTGATTCATCCAGCACAATGAGATGCCAGAATCAAATGAGAACTGCAGCAGTGCATAAATCAACATAAAGTCTTCTGACATAACCGAGATTAAAAAAGAGGGGGAAATTGAAAGTAAGTTCACCTTTGCATGAAGTAATATCTCATTGTCATATCCGCAAGATGCATATGATTTGATCAGGTTGCCCATGGCAGAGCTCTCACACCAGGCTGACAAAATATCCTTAAGATCAGTTTGTTTAGCAGCTTTTAATTTTTCAGTAGTAACTGTGTTTTCTATCCTCTCCTGAGATGGTCCAGAATTCTGTTTTACAGGCAATTCAGCTTGTAGCAGTTTTTTCTGCAAGAAAATGTCATATGCCATTATTTCTAATACTGCAGAATGACATTGATACTTGTATGCCAGGCATAGAGTCCCATTTCCAGACAGACTATCAAGTGAAGGAGATTTCTTCGTTGCAATTGCCGAAACAGAGGAGGACAACTGCCTCCAGAACATTTCAGGGCTTTTGAGCAACTCCAAGATCTGCACATATTGTGTAGCCCCTTGCCATAGTACTTTAAAGAGGTTAAGCACATTCAGCAGTAAATGGGGATGGCTGGTAATACAGAAAATTCACAAAATTATATAGAGTACTCTTTCAGGAATAAAACTAAGAGTATAACAAACAAAATCAAGCCAGTAACTGGAGGTGACAAAGCGTGGTAACAATGAAGGCCTTAAAATCCATAAGTACATTAGGAAATATCCTGTCCAAAATAACATACTTCTCAATGAGATTCTCGGATCTTTTGACATATTGCAGAAGTGCATCTATCAGACTGGCATTGTTGGACCTCACTGGTCCAAAAGAAGCTTCCACGGGCTGCTGTTTCATATTGCCAGCATTACTCGGTGGAACCACCATATTATCCTTGGTGGCTATTAGAGAAACAAGAAAAGCAGGCTGCAATAAAAATTGTTCATCATATGGTCTGTAAGAGCTCAGATACAGTGACAATTAATTAAAATGACAAAAACTGATGTCAAAGAAAAGGAATCGGGTCACTTAATTCTCAACTAAGAATTTAACCATCTAACACAAAAGAATTCATCAAATGTCATTGATATGCCTTCTCCTAAAATAGTGATAGATTTGAATAAATGCACTACACAAGGTCCAAACATCAACATGCACAAGTATTTCAAAATTCAACCTAATACTTCAGAAGCTGAAGAATGATTTGATCTCTATCACATGGGGACTAGTCAAAGCAGAAACAACTTGTAATTTCAGCTTTCACTGATGACAATGAAACAACAGATATATCCAAATGTGATTGCAATATAAGAAAACAGACCTGATAACGTGCTGCAGAAATGAGAAGTTTGACTGTAGCAACAAACAAATCTTCATTTCTCGGTGTCTCCTCACATAGAATGTCATAAATAGAATACCTTAACTCTGTAATCTGAAACCAAGTAGTTGACAGCGATATCAAATCAGAAATAATTGATCTGGCCAGTGGTATTTACAAGCTAAAGATGAGGGAAGCTTAGAAATAAACTCAAGGACACAACAAAGCCATACCTGTATATCATCTGAAACAAGGCATACATTCCCAAACAAATATGGTTGCGCATTCTCTGCTGTTATGCATAACATAGAAAGAACCCTAGCGGCACCTGCTTGTATTGCCTACAGATATAACTCACATACCTTAAGAACCATAAATAAAAGAAAATGGAAAGACAAAAACACATGAGAATGGACTAAAGGGAGATCCAATGAAGTGATGTATGGTGACCTCAGCATAAAAGGACAACTACCCATACAAAAGTTAAACAAACTCATACACATACCATCTGTATAAGGATGTGCGTGCGTGCAGCGGGGCGGGGGGTGGGGGGGTGGTGGTTTGGGTGGGGGACTGGCAATGTATTAGCAAACCTGCCAAAACACCCACCTAGGGTGTAGGCAGCCGCACACGATGTGGGTCCCCATCCCTCTAAAAGCCCTACTGCAGCAACAAAAGACAATTTTTGTAATTTTATCATCCCACTTTTTTTTTCTGAAAACCCCAGAGTATATTTTTATTGGTTGTATAACTTTATTAAAAGAAAGGAAAGGGGAAAATAAGAGAAAAGGGGGAAATGGGAAAAGAATTGTTATCAGATACGTAGAAATACGTATTTTTCATGTATAGGGGTAGTTCTGTAAATACCTCTTATGAGGGGTATACTTGTCTTTTTTTATGAGACCCTTTCTATAAATAAGATTTACGGGGTCATTGTGAAGTTAATCACGATAGACATCCTTTCTCTCTTCTTCTCTACTCTCTATTCTCTCTTCTCCAAACCTAACCCTAACCCTAATTCCTCAAATTCAACTTGGTATCAGAGCCATCCGCCGCCGAGGCTTGCCGGAGCACACTTGGGGACAAACCAGGGACAATCTGACGTCTGCTGACGTCATCTGACCGTACAGCTGACGTCATCAGCTATATGAACACGGAAATCGAGGTTGGCTGAAAACCTCACCACTTGATAGAGGATTTTTTTCCCTGTTTTTCTACCATTTTTTTGGAATTTTTTGGATCCATTTGGGGTAGTTTCTGATCATTCTCTTGAGTTTTTTCGAAAACATCAGTTTGTGAACCAGTCGATTTTTGGGGACCTAAATGCCTTTTTTAGAGGGATTTCTTGCGTCGATCTAGTCTCCCCCAACCTAACGAACATGTGCATACCCTATTCGAAGGGTTTCATCGCCATTCGAGGGCTGTAGGAGGTTTTTTCCCCCTCCTACTTACCGCCGGTAACTCTTTTAGCCTTTTTAGGCTTTCGGCTAGACCTCAATCCTCCCTCTTTCGATCTCAGATCTTGCCTTAAGGTTTTCTAGTGGCCCTAGGATGTTCTTGATCATCCATAAGGTCCTATTTGCTGTCATTAGTCCTTCTATGATGCTTATTTGAGGTCTTTTTTTGTGTTGTTTGATCACCAACACCACTCACGGGTATTATTTCCCTTTGGATTACCTTCTTTTTTGATATTAGGGTTCTTTGGGGGATATCCTTGGTCTGTTTGTTCTTTGAGGCTTCATCAGATGGGTTTATGTCCTTTGGTGTGGTTGTTTATGCCCTTTCTGGCCATTTATTGAACTTCGGGTGGTGTTAGTGTTCTTTTTTTTTTTGGCTAGTTCCTCATGGCAGATCCTTCACCACCTCCCGTGGTTCCTCCACCTCCCTTGGCTTCTCCATCCGGGTTAGACGTGAGCACAGAAGTTCCCTCCAGTGGAGTTGGAGGCCCTATAGTGCAGCACTTAGCCTATGAGAACCCGAGTTTGCAGATCACCTCAGCAAAGTTAGATGGCAAGAACTACTTACGCTGGGCTCAGGCTGCACGGTTGTTCATTGGGGGCCGTGGGAAACTTGGCCACACTACAGGAGATATGGTTGAACCTCCCAGATCTGATCCCTCTTATCGACAGTGGCAGACAGATGATCTCACTGTCATGTCATGGCTCCTCAACTCTATGGAGCCTGAGATCAGTGAGAGTTTCTTATTCATGCGCACAGCGCAAGAGATTTGGGAGATTACTGAGAAGACCTATTCGCAACAGCGGAACGACGGACGAGCATTTCAGCTGAGACAGACTATCCCCCACTTCCGGCAAGGGGAGAAGTCTCTTTCTCAATACTATACTGCTCTTCGTACCTTGTGGCAGGAGCTTGATCATTATTACTCCTATCAGCCTCTCAACCCCACAGAGATTGCCCCCTTTCGTCGATATATAGAGAAGGGCCGGATCTTTGATTTTCTTGCTGGCCTCAACCCTTCTTATAAGCTGGCTCATGTTCAGATCTTGAGTAGCAGGGTAGATCTTCCCTCTCTCAGTGAGGTGTACGCCTATCTTCAGAGTGAAGAGAGTAGGCGGATCTCTCTTCAGAGTGAGCATCTCCTTCCAGAGAGATCAGCGCTAGCTGCCTCTCCTGCTTATCAGCCTCAGCAGTCACAGTAGCCTCAGAGAGGCTCATCTTATCAGACTCCTGTCTCAGCTCCATCCTATGCTCCTACCGGACCTTCTTCTGGGAAGTCCTTGACTCGAGATAGGCCCAAGTGCGATTTCTGTGGCAAGTTAGGGCATGTGCGTGCCAAATGTTGGAAGTTACATGGTCGCCCTAGCCAGCCAGGGTCTTCTGGTGCTCATACTACTAGTGTGGATACTTCGGGTCCAGCTCCTCCTGGACAGTCTCTGACTCTCTCTCCGACTGGTGGTATCTCAGCCACAGAGCTTTCAAGCCTTCGACGATTGCTTCAGCAGCTGGATGGTCCTTCTGCCACATCGTCCACCTCCTTTGCCCAATCAGGTAACCCTAGACCTGCTCATCATGTGTCTCTTCCATCATCCAGTCCCATTTGGATCATTGATTCTGGGGCTTCAGAACACATGACGGGCATGTCTTCCTTATTTTCCAGTTATACTATCTGTTCTGGCCGTGATAAGGTGAAGACAGCTGATGGCACCTTATCTTCTGTGTCTGGGAAAGGGAATATCCTTCCCTCTCCCCAATTGCTTCTTTCATCTGTTTTGCATGTTCCCAGATTTACTTCTAACCTACTTTCTGTTAGTGCTTTGACTAAATCTCTAAACTGCAGTGTTACTTTTTCCCCCACTTCTTATGTCTTTCAGGACCTAGAGACGAGGAGGACGATTGGCACTGGACATGAAGCTAATGGCCTCTACCTTCTGGATGGACACCTTCCTGAGCCCACAGCACTACAGTCTTCTGCGAGTAGTAGTAGTAGTAGGATACATGTTGTTCTGAATTGGCATGCTCGTCTGGGGCATGTCTCTTTTCAGTATATGAAATTTTTATTTCCTAGTCTGTTTACTTCTGTTTCTTTTTCTGCTTTACACTGTGAGACATGTGAGCTCTCCAAACATTGTAGATCCACTTATCCATCCAGAGGTAATAGAAGTTCTACTTGTTTTGACATTGTGCATTCTGATGTATGGGGACCTTCCCCAACTACTTCTATCTTTGGCTTCCGCTACTTCATTTCCTTTGTTGATGATCATACTAGGTGTACATGGGTTTATCTTATGAAAACCAAGGATGAAGCTCATTCCATCTTTCAGGGTTTTCATAAGATGATCCAAACCCAATATGGTATCTCCATCAAGGTTCTTCGTACTGACCAGGGTGGAGAATATATGTTTGGGGGCCTTCAACACTACCTTCTTGACCATGGGATTTGTCATCAAAATTCTTGTAGCTACACTCCTCAACAGAATGGTGTAGCTGAGAGAAAAATGCGACATTTGACTGAGATAGCTAGATCTCTTTTGATTGGCTCTCATGTCCCCAAGACCTATTGGTCAGATGCAGTGTTGACGGCTGCCTACTTGAGTAACAGAATACCCTCTCGTGTTCTCAATTTTAAATCTCCTCTTCAAGTTCTTTCGCCTGATTCTCCTCTTTTCTCTGTTCCTCCTCGCATCTTTGGGTGTGTATGTTATGTACATATCCTTGGTCCTCATCGCACCAAACTAGATCCCAAAGCACTCAAGTGCGTCTTTCTTGGTTACTCCTCTACCCATAAAGGGTACAAGTGTTACCATCCATCCTCTGGGAAGAAGTTTGTATGCATGGATGTCACCTTCCGTGAGGAGCTTTCTTTTTTCTCTCCCACCTCTCTTCAGGGGGAGAGTAGTAATGAAGAGAGGTGGAATGTTCCTCTTCCTGCTATTTCCCTATCTCCTCTAGAGTTTGAGCGGCCTTCACCCACTCATACTACTACTGTGATGGATAGTGCTCCTGGAGCTCAGAAGGAGCTCAAAGTCTATAGCAGAAGAGCGACAGTCACAACTGATCAGGACCAGTGGTTCCTTCCTCGGATTCAGGTAATCCTCCATCTCTCCCTATACCTGTCATTCCCTTGTCTACTGATGATTCTGATCTTCCTATTGCTATTAGAAAAGGCATCAAAAGTTGTACTCAACATCCTTTGAGCAACTTCGTTTCCTACGATGCCTTGTCACCTTCATACAGAGCTTTTATCTCATCAGTTTCCACCATTCCCACTCCCTCTTCCGTGGCAGAAGGGTTAGCACACCCTAGATGGAAAGCTGCTATGGTAGAAGAAATGAAGGCGTTAGATAAGAACAAAACTTGGGAGCTTGTTGACTTGCCAAGAGGCAAGAAGCCGGTTGGATGCAGATGGGTGTTCACAATGAAGTACAAGGCCGATGGGTCAGTAGAGAAGTACAAGGCTAGACTGGTTGCCAAAGGGTACACTCAGACCTACGGGATTGACTATGTGGAGACCTTTGCACCTGTGGCAAAGATGAACTCCATCAGGGTTTTGTTGTCCGTAGTAGCAAACCAAGCATGGCCTTTGCATCAGCTGGATGTGAAGAATGTGTTCCTTCATGGTGATCTGCATGAAGAGGTCTATATGGTACCTCCTCCAGGGTTCACCTCCCCAGGGGACAGCAGCAAGGTGTGTCGTCTGAGGAAAGCCCTCTATGGGCTTAAGCAGTCCCCCAGAGCTTGGTTTGTGAAGAAGCTGGGATATACTCAAGGGCAAGCCGATCACACCCTATTTGTGAAGCACCTAAGGAAGAGCACTACGGCCTTCATCGTGTATGTTGACGATATCATTCTGACAGGGAATGATGCAGAGGAGGTGATCAAGCTAAAGGATCATCTCGCAAGCGAGTTTGAGACCAAAGATCTGGGACTTCTCAAGTACTTTCTTGGCATAGAAGTTGCAAGATCCAGCCAAGGGATCTTCATCTCACAAAGGAAGTACGTCCTAGATCTATTGAAGGACTCTGGCAAGCTGGGAGCTAAGCCAGTGGAAACACCCATAGAGCAGAATCACCAGCTGGCTGACTCGAGTAGTATACCTTTACAGGATGTGGGGAGCTTTCAGAGATTGGTTGGAAGGTTGATCTACCTCTCCTTGACTCGTCCAGACATTGCCTATGCAGTCAGTGTTATCAGTCAGTACATGCATTCTCCTAGGGAAATTCACTTAGAGGCAGCTCACAGGATATTGGGATACCTCAAGTCTGCCCCTGGCCGAGGCCTCCTTTTTCAGAAGAATGGCCACATGAGAGTAGAGTTATATACTGATGCAGACTGGGCTGGTGCCAAGGATGACAGGAGATCTACCTCAGGCTATTGCACCTTTGTGGGAGGCAATCTGGTTACCTGGAGGAGCAAGAAGCAACCAGTAGTTGCCAGATCCAGTGCAGAGGCAGAATTTAGGGCAATGGCCCATGGTTTGTGTGAGATACTCTGGCTGAAGATGTTGGTGGCTAAACTTGGCTTTCCAGTCTTGGGACCCATGAGCTTGTACTGTGACAACAAAGCGGCTATCAGCATTGCTCACAATCCGGTGCAACATGATCGGGCCAAGCACATTGAAGTGGATCGCCACTTCATTCGAGAGAAGATTGTATCTGGGGAGGTTTGTACCCCCTTTGTGAAGACAGATGAGTAAGTAGCAGATGTCTTCACCAAAGGAGTTCCCAGTTGGCAACTTCATAGGTGTTTATGCAAGTTGGGCATGAAAGATATTTATGCGCCAACTTGAGGGGGAGTGTTATCAGATACGTAGAAATACGTATTTTTCATGTATAGGGGTAGTTCTGTAAATACCTCTTATGAGGGGTATACTTGTCTTTTTTTATGAGACCCTTTCTATAAATAAGATTTACGGGGTCATTGTGAAGTTAATCACAATAGACATCCTTTCTCTCTTCTTCTCTACTCTCTATTCTCTCTTCTCCAAACCTAACCCTAACCCTAATTCCTCAAATTCAACTAGAATTACACAACCATCTCTAAGCTGCCAAACAAAAACATTCCTTAGAATGTTAGATATCAACACCTAGGACAAAAGCCTTACTAGATTGTAGCTGATACTGATAAACTTCCCCACCATCACAATCTCCCCGTCAAAGAATGTAAATCCACAACCAAAACATAACCACTCTGGTCATGGTTGCAGGTGTAATTTAGCTGCAGTTCTTGTTAAATACACTTACATGGGAAATTGGGAATCAATGCGGTTGAGTTGGGGGACCATGTTGTCATTTGCCTTTTTGATGTCATGGTCTCTTGATCCAATGGCTTGGCACTATATGTGGATATGAGTGTCTCAAATTCTAACGTTATAGGACTATTAGGCTTGCAAAAGGTTTTGACCCAACTTGGGGCCCCCTATCTTGGAGGGTTCGGGGACAATGCCCCCAGCCCAAATTGTTGGGGTTGTTGGTTTTGGGAAAGTTTCACAATTTCCAGCGTGTGTGGAGGGGAGGGTATTTGGGACTTGTATATAAGCCATCGTTCTAGGATTATTTTGTATCTTGCCAACTTCATATAGTGGAAGCTCTCGATTGTAGTCGCATGTAAACGTAGTCCTTAGTCGTGAACCATGTAAATCTGTATTTCTGGTGTGTATGTTCTTTTTCTCTTCATATTGCCATCAGTTGTGGTCAATCCTCGGTCTCTGCATCATTGGTAACATGTTGTAATGTAATGAAATTGTACTGGGACTATCATATCATTAGCTTTAGTTGAAAAACACTTCTCGCTTATCGCCATAATAGGATATAGATGCATTATCGCTCTTTTGTTCTTCCTTGTTATTATCTTTTTTTTCCCATCTATTTGTTTTTTTACACTGTCATCCATGTTGGTTACATGACTGTATTTATGTATTTATGAATGAATGTACAAGGAGCCCCAAAAAACGAAAGCGAACAATAACGAAAGGCCCGGTCATTAGCTAAAAATAAAAGAAACAAGTGCATTAACAAGAGTTAATGCCCAAAACCAAATCATTGAAATTGATTATAATATCGGCGAAAGGAACACCAAAAAAACCTCCTAATGGATGCACACCCTGTGAGAAATGCTGACTTTAAACCTTTAAGAACTCTTCTTTGTCTTTTTAAACATACGGTTCTTCCGCTCCTTCCAAATGCACCACCCAGAGAATGAGACAATCCTCCAAACTAGCTCTCTTGACATCCAGGCCCTCCAGATTCCAACTTTCCAATACCCTGATAGCTTTCTTAACTCTTAGTCTCTCAATTATGCATGTTAGGCTATACATGACTATTTCACTTGTTTAATTTTTCTTTAAATCCATAGAATTGTCTAGAGCCTCAATATAGAATTGAATAGAGAAACAAGATTCCTGTTGCTGGCCCCAAATATTCTAAGGATAAGAGAATCGATAAGAGATCTCGTGCAGCCAACATTATTAGCTTATTTTATTTACTAAAATCAAGTAATCCACATATAACACCGATAGTAGAGGACATGAATATCTGTTTATATAGTCCACTATAAATCTTTTTAGTAATGAATATGCATCATTACTTATCAAAAAAAAAAAATGCATCATTGAAAAAATGAACTGAAGCTGATTTTCAGGGTTTTCAATAGCCTAAACGAAATAAGCCAGGATCTAGTGTATACACTAATCGCAGAAAAATATATTTATCATCTTGAAGTCACAAAATATATACTTGTGACAGATTAAAAACAAACCCATCAAATCAAGTGCTGTGTACAAAAAGACATTTCACATAAACAAGATTAATTTAAGTATACAATGGATATATTTCTGTATTCTGGGTCAAAAAAAAATGTTGGGAATACTAGTTCCTTTACACTTGGGGTTGCAAATGAGCTAGCAGGCACCTTAACCAAACATGGTTTACATAGTGACTTTTGTGTATTGGGAATACTTTTCCCTAGCCTTGAACAATTTATTAAATATTAATAAAATACTTCATCGTTACCTATAAAAAATAAATGAAAGTAAAAGTTATTGTCATTCAAGTCATAGGAGGAAAATGAAACACTGTTGAAAAAAAAAGTGATCATGAATCTAAGCATAACGGCTCCCAATTCTCAAGTAGAAATGGTCCTTACAGGATCGCGGAAGTAGGATATCAAGGACATCACCGCAGCAACAACAGGAATTGGTTTGGTCGTAGATGACAGCATTGCTTGGTGAAAAGCTGGCAAGCTGGACAAAGTATCCTGAAAGTGTTCCCAAATAGGGAGTTAAATGATATTCTTTCAAACAAGAACTAAATAATAAACTCATCCACGGCGGATGGGAGAGATACAGAAACTAACTAGTATCTTTCGGGAAATACATATCAAAATGCAACATTACGCAACAGCACACATTGTACAAGCTAATAGACTTTATGAACGAAAAGCACTATTCAGAATTTAGGCTCCATTTGTTTCATGGAAAATTCTTGTTCCGGAATCATTTTTTTTTCCAAATTTTGAATTTTCTGCGTGTTTGTTTCGTTGAAAAATCTATTTTGAAGTAAGATTTTTATTCCAAAGGGCATAAATTGTGGAAATATAATACACCATTGTTAAGAGAAAATGCACCCTTATAAAAAAAACAGAGAAAAATATGATTTCATGACTTTGGGAATGTTTTGCCTATTTCGTTTTTTCTCAATATCTCGGGAATGTTTTGTTTTGTTTCGGAGTTTGTCTCGGTTTTTCACTTGACTGAGACATTCCTCCGAAACGAGATTTTAAACCATGGATGAGATACGAATAAAGATCCATGTTCAATTAATTTGAATCGAGTTCGGGTTGAATTCAGATCTAGTACTATGTATTGGATTGGATCGGTTCTTGGGTTTGGGATGTGGATCCGTACAAAAAACTTGTCATTTTGCAATGATCTGACCCATATTTCAAAAAATGGGTTGGATCCCTTATTTCCCTGGGCTATGGTTCGGGATTTGGATCATGTGTCATAGATCCGAATACAGACAATGCTATTCAAAGTCTAATTTAGATCCAAATATAATTAGATCCAACCCATTCATGCCCTAGCCACACATGTCAGGCATTACTAGCCCACAGATGACCCTATATGTTAGGTAGGCGCCACATCCTGCCACATATCAAGGCCACACATATAGGTAGGCCCCATATATCTGGCCTTCACATCTTAAGTAGGCCCTACATATCAGGTGACCTACATGTTAAGAGCACACGTCAGGTGGGCGCTGCATATCAAGTAGGCCCCAGATATTGTGTCAAGGAGGCCTCACATTCTAGGTGGGCTCCACACATCAAGGCCTCACATGCAAGGTGGGTTCCACACATGTCAAATAGGCACCACTTATTAGGTGGCCCAATATCAGGGTCAATATAAGAATTATCTTGGATTTTCTATGACACTACCAAACGGTGAGAATAAATGTAGAGAGACAAAATTGGAAAAATCTGTATCTAGGTAAAGAATTTTCCAGGAATGTGTATTTTCCGTGAAACAAATGGAGCCTTACATGACCATTTGGCTTCATAAAAACTTCTACAGCTTTTATTTAACTCCCATATAATAAAGGGATAGCTTAAACACTTAAAGTCTTGCCATATTGGAAAGTAATGGGAAATTACATGAACCAGTAATATAAAACATGCACCTGAAAACATGAACATGTGTGCAAACAATGCGAACAAGCATAATTTTCACGAGTGATTATCCCTAAATAGTTACATATAACCAAGTGATTTATACATGGCATGCCATTTCGAAGAAAGGAAAATTTTTGGCAGTTCCAAAGCACACCTTTGGAAAAGCAGCAAGCATGGTGGACACAACATCTAACACAGAACATACTGCAAGCTGTATCCCTTCAATCTCCCTCACTTCATAAAGACGGCTGACATATAGTCTCTGTTAAAAATTTGCCGACTTTCAATAAGGATAAAAAAAAAAATAATGACTTACAAGAAAGTATGCATATCAATACAAGGAAAATGCAATATAACCAACCTCTAATGTCTGTGTATTTATACACATAATCCGGCAAAGTGTGTTGTGAACAGAAGAATCGCAGAGTAATATATTCCGGATAATACCACCCAGTTTCTGTGAGTTTGGGATCGATATGATGCATTTCTTCATCACTTCGAGCACCTAAAACAATAAGAACCAAACAAAAATTAGAATAAAATTGGCATTTTGGCATTTCCAACCTATCAACATCACTTTCAAGATAACTGCAAAGTTTAAAAGTAAATGCATTTCCTCAAGGCAAGAGAACTGAGTGACCTCCATAGCAATAGCAGTAAAGAGACTGGCACACGAATGCATGTAGGCACAATGAAAGTTTTCGGAAATGCAACTCTGTTAAACTTGCAACGTGCAAGAAAGCATGTTAAGTCACTGGAAGTGTAAAGTCTTTGCAGATAACATGCACCATAATGGTCATGGGAACAGAAAAGGGTGAAAAAGAACCACAAAAATACCACATATTGGAAAATATAAACTATTACCAGCACCTGCAGTAATAATCTGTTTACTGCATCTGCCGGAAAGGCTAATAATCTGTTTAATCCAGATACACCAAGGATACGGCCCCAACATTGCACGTGTATGACCTTTAACTTAAAATACAAACCTTAGATGTGTAAGAGTAAGGAAGAAAGACGAGAAGAATGGGAGAGAAAGCATTGGGATCAATTTCCCCAACTTTGTTATTTATATTATTATGAAAATCCATGTGGGCCCAATAACTTAAACCTTAGAAAATAACAACTGAGGACAATGAAATAGAGAAATAACAATGAAGGACAAATAAGGACAAAATAATAACACTTTACACTTAAAAACGAAGTATCCAACACAGATATAGCACCCATTTTTAAGTACCCAGGTAACATAGTGAATAATACTTAGGGGAGAGAGTAGTTCTTTTGTTGCTCTTTGTCGCTTTTGGTTGTTACCTTTGGGAGTTTTCTTTTGCTATCTTTGTTTTGCTTTCTTCCCTTGTACTATCTTTTTGAGATCTTCTCGATCTCCTTTAATGCATTTGACTTATCAAAAAAAAAATACTTAGGGCGTGTTTAATTGCCAATTTTCGTGTGGTAAAATCACATTTTCCCATCCAAGCCAGGAATTCATTTCATTCAACATAGGTGAGAATTCGTTTCCATGAAAATCCACCTTTAGTTTCTCAGATAATTGAAAATTGCATATTTTCTCGGATGCAATCAAACAGCCTTATCAGGTGTATTTTCCCAAGAAAATTTTCTGTGCAATCAAACACACCCTCAAAGGAAATCAAAATAACAAAGGACAAAGATTGCCATGTCATATATGCACCCAGCATGACACTGCCAACCATTGGTAGATTAGAGAAAACTTGGTCAATCTCTATTACAATTTTTTCTGTGTATACATGCATGCCCGCGAATTAAAAATAAAATTCACCTCCTTCAATTTATCAGAAAATGACCTACAAAGCCATCCTTAGTTGATAATAAGGACCCACCAGGCTTAGTGTCACGAAAATTGGGATAGGTCCTTTCCGTCAATTCCATTAATAGGGTTCTGAGAGTCCAAAATTTTAAATCAAGATTGCCCCAACACCTCATCTGCCACATATGACAGGCTGTCAATTCAAGTCAGTGAAGGTCAGTCTTTTATCTCTTTTTTTTAATTTTTTTTTCTTTTTCTCCTTCGTTCTTCTTCTTCTTTCTTCCTCCATTTCCTTCTTCTTCTTGTCTTACCAACAAATATTTTTTCATGAAATTTTGCAAGACTTATAATTCTCGTACTATAAGGCCATTGGTCAAGGAACATTTAATAGTTAAAATCATGGTTGTGGAATCAGTTGTTACTAATATCAGTTGATCTAAACATTTGGAACATCAAATAAGCAGGCTTCAACCTTCATTACTCAGATCTTTCACAATTGCATGAATCCAAAGAAGATAATCTCTTATAAATCACTAAATGCTCCACTTCTGTGTTTAGCTTAGAGCTAAAACAAAATTTTAGAAATCTGAGATCTTCAGATGAAGTGGCAGAGTAGAATCACATGTGGACGATCTGGACTTGCTAAATGACAGCTTGTAATGAGCGGCAGACAAGGTCCAGGAGCATCTCAGTATAAATTTGAACTCTCACAACCCTCTTAACAGAAGTTACAAAAAGGACCTATTGGTCCCAATTTTCATAAAGCTAAAGCTTTGTGGGTCCAAATTCTCAACCGACGGATATAAAGGGACGTAGTTTCAAATTTCCAGCACTGTAGGTCATTTTCCCCTAATTTTAATGCGTATATGTTCTATATCACACATTTGTTATAATAAGCAATGGTTTGAAAATCAAAATAAAAAGAGAAAAACAGAAAGCTAAATTAATTTCCTATGCAAAAAGATTGCTGGAATACACCTTCTTTCGCCAATAAGTCAGCAAATTTCATTGGCAGTTTGGCACTCTTATATGTGAGGCTATACGAAACTTCTTTTTATACAAATAATCCCTAATCCTCTCTACAACATTTGCATGTCTCCACTGCCCTTTAGCCCTTCCAATGTACTATCCTTTGTGCACCGATGTATAAAGTTATGTTTCTTGCATATTAATTATGATTTGGTGCAAGTTGAATGCCATGAAAGGGAAAGGGCAAGGTTCAAAATGACATGGATTGAGGTACTAAGAAAAATTTTGAAGACATCTCCTTTGATAGAAGGCATAGTTCGAAAGAAGATTCGTTGTCGACCCCAAACAATTAGGATAAGGCATATGTGATGATGACACAAAAATAGACTAATTCTCCACAATATATATATATGTAACAGTTTTTTTTATGAACAGCGCTGACAACCACTTTAGTCTAAATGCTTAAGCTGTTAGGGGGAGGCATAAAAATGTATATCGAAGGATCCTGGGCAGACAAACGTAACCCCCCTGCCCCACACGTGCGAGATGCACATGGCACACACCCCCGGGATCGAACCCAGGACCTCGTGCTAGTTAAATTGATGAATTAGGGTTAGAGTTAGGGTTAGGTTTAGGTTTGTGGAAGAGAAAAGAGAGGAGAGAAGAGAGAAGATGGATGTCTATTGTGCTTAGGTCACAATGACTCCATAAATCTTATTTATGTAAGTCCCAAATACAAAAGACAAATATACCCCTCAAGGGGGTATTTACAGAACTACCCCCCGATACATATAAAATACGTATTTCTACGTATATGATAACACTCCCCCTCAAGTTGGTGCATAAATATCTCTCATGCCCAACTTGCACAAGCACTTATGGAGTTGCCAACTAAGAACTCCCTTCATGAAAACATCTGGAACCTGTTCATCAGTCTTCACAAATGGGGTGCACACTGCCCCAGAGATAATCTTCTCTCTAATGAAGTGTCAGTCCACCTCAATGTGTTTGGCACGATCATGCTGAACGGGATTGTGAACAATGCTGATGGCGGCCTTGTTGTCACAATATAAGCTCACAGATCCAGAAACTGGGAAACTAAGTTCAGCAACCAACACTTTCAACCAAAGCATCTCACACAAGCCATGAGCCATTGCTCTGAATTCGGCCTCTGCACTAGATCTGGCGACCACGGGTTGCTTCTTGCTTCTCCAAGTGACCAGATTGCCCCCAACAAAGGTGCAATATCCAGAAGTGGATCTCCGATCATCTTTGGCCCCTGCCCAGTCTGCATCGGTATAAGCCTCTATACGCATGTGGCCATTCTTCTCAAACAGAAGACCTCTACCAGGGGCTGACTTAAGATACCTCAAGATCCGATGTGCTGCCTCTAAATGAACACCTCTGGGTGAGTGCATATACTGACTGATCACACTCACTGCATAGGCAATGTCGAGTCGAGTCAGGGAGAGATAGATCAATCGCCCAATTAGTCTCTGAAAGCTCCCTACATCCTGTATGAGTTCACCACTGGCATCTGCTAGCTGGTGATTCTGCTCTATAGGAGTTTCCACTGGTTTGGTACCCAACCTGCCTGAGTCTTGTAACAAGTTTAAGACATACTTCCTCTGAAAGATGAAGATCCCCTGACTGGATCTTGCAACTTCGATGCCTAGGAAGTATTTGAGAGGTCCTAGATCTTTGGTTTCAAACTCCTCCGCTAACTGAAGCTTCAGCTTGGCTACCTCTGCTGCATCATTCCCTGTGAGAATGATGTCATCGACATAAACAATGAGGCCAGTGGTGTTCTTCCCTTGATGCTTCACAAATAGGGTGTGATCAACCTGACTTTGAGTGTAACCCAGCTTCTTCACGGCTAAGGTGAATCTCTCGAACCATGCCCTTGGAGATTGTTTAAGCCCATAGAGGGCTTTCTTCAGTCTACACACCTTGCTACTTTGTCCTGGTGGAGTGAATCCAGGAGGAGGCACCATGTAGACTTCTTCATGTAGGTCCCCATGAAGAAAAGCATTCTTTACATCTAGCTGATGCAAAGGCCACTCTTGATTTGCTGCCACTGACAACAACACCCTGATGGAGTTCATCTTTGCCACAGGTGCAAAGGTCTCCACATAGTCAATCCCATAGGTCTGGGTGTACCCCTTGGCTACTAATCTCGCCTTGTACTTCTCAACAGACCCGTCTGCCTTGTGTTTGACTGTGAACACCCATCTGCAACCCACAGGTTTCTTGCCTCTTGGCAGGTCAACAAGCTCCCATGTCCCATTCTTGTCCAGAGCTTTCATTTCCTCTATCATAGCAGCTTTCCATCTTGGTTGAGCCAGCCCTTCTGCCACTGAAGAGGGTATAGGAATAGTGGAAAGGGAAGTAATAAAGGCTTTATAGGAGGGGGACAAGGCATCATAGGAGACAAAGTTACTCAGAGGATGCTGAGTGCAGCTTCTGACTCCTTTTCTTAGAGCAATAGGAAGATCAGAAGCATCAGTAGAAGGAGAAATGACAGGCATAGAAAGAGGTGGAGGATTACCTGGATCCAAGGTAGGAACCACTGGTACTGGATCGGCTGTAGCTTTCTCCCTTCTGCTATAGACTTTGAGCTCCTTCTGAGCTCCAGGAGCACTATCAATCCCACTAGTAATATGAGTAGGCGGAGAGCTCTCAAACTCTAAGGGAGGAGATAGGGATATAGCAGGAAGAGGAACAGTCCACCTCTCTTCACTACGACTCTCCCCCTGAAGAGAGGTGGGGGAGAAAAAAGACAGCTCCTCACGGAAGGTGACATCCATGCAGACAAACTTCTTCCCAGAAGACGGATGGTAACACTTGTATCCCTTGTGGGTAGAGGAGTAACCAAGAAAGACGCACTTGAGTGCTTTAGAATCGAGTTTGGTGCGATGGGGACCCAGGATATGTACATAGCATACACACCCAAAGATGCGAGGAGGAATAGTAAATAGAGGAGAGCCAGGAACAAGGACTTGAATAGGAGACTGGAAATTGAGCACTCGAGATGGTATTCTGTTAGTCAAGTAGGCAGCCGTCAACACAGCATCCGACCAATAAGATTTGGGGACCTGAGAGCCAATCAAGAGAGACCGAACTATCTCAGTCAAGTACCGCATTTTCCTTGCAGCTACACCATTCTGTTAAGGAGTGTAGCTGCAGGAATTTTGGTGACAAATCCCATGGTCAATGAGGTAATGTTGAAGACCCCCAAACATATATTCTCCACCCTGGTCAGTACGAAGAACCTTGATGGAGATACCATACTGGGTCTGGATCATCTTATGAAAACCCTTAAAGATGGAATGAACCTCATCTTTGGTTTTCATGAGATAGACCCATGTACACCTACTATGATCATCAACAAAAAAAACAAAATAGCGGAAGCCAAAGATAGAAGTAGTGGGGGAAAGGCCCCATACATCAGAATGCACAATGTCAAAACAAGTAGAACTTCTATTACCTCTGGAGGGATAATTCGATCTACAATGCTTAGAGAGCTCACAAGTCTCACAGTGTAAAGCCGAAAAAGAAACATAAACAAACAAACTAGGAAATAAAAGTTTCAAATACTGAAAAGAGACATGCCCCAGACGGGCATGCCAGCTCAAAACAGCATCTAACCTACTACTACTACTAGCAGACCACTGTAGTGCTGTGGGCTCAGGAAGGCGTCCATCCAGAAGGTAGAGCCCATGAGCTTCATGTCCAGTGCCAATCGTCCTCCTCGTCTCTAGGTCCTGAAAGACACAAGAAGTAGGAGAAAAAGTGACACTACAGTTTAGGGATTTAGTCAAAGCACTAACAGAAAGTAGGTTAGAAGTAAATCTGGGAACATGCAAAACTGATGAAAGAAGCAATTGGGGAGAGGGAAGGATATTCCCTTTCCCAGACACAGAAGATAAGGTGCCATCAGCTGTCTTCACCTTATCACGGCCAGAACATATGGAATAAGTAGAAAATAAAGAAGACAAGCCCGTCATGTGTTCCGAAGCCCCTGAATCAATGATCCAAGTGGGGCTGGATGATGGGAGGGACACATGATGAGCAAGTCTAGTGTTACCTGACTGTGCGAAGGAGGTGGATGATATGGCAGATGGACCATCAAGCTACTGAAGGAGGCGTCGAAGGCCTGCATACTCGGTGGCTGAAAAATCACTAGGAGGAGCTGAAGGAAGAGGGCTCGCTAGGGCCTGTCCTGGGAAAGGAGCAGAAGAATCCACACTGACTGTATGAGCACTGGAGGAGGCTGGCTGGCTAGGACGCCCATGTAGCTTCCAACACTTGGCATGCACATGCCCTAACTTGCCGCAGAAATCACACTTGGGCCTCTCTCTAGGCAGAGACTTCCCAGGAGAAGATCAAGTAGGAGCATAAGATGGAGCTGAGGTAGGCTGATGAGATATACCCCTCGAAGGCTGCTGTAACTGCTGAGGCTGATAAGCAGGAGAAGCTGCTAGCGCTGATCGCTCTAGAAGGGGATGCTCACTCTAAAGAGAGATCCTCCGACTCTCCTCACTCTGAAGATAGGCATACACCTCACTGAGAGAGGGAAGATCCATCCTACTACTCAAAATCTGAACACGGGCAAGCTCATAAGACGGATTGAGCCCAGCTAGGAAATCAAAGATCCGGTCCTTCTCTATATATCGACGAAAGGGCGCAACCTCTGATGGGTTGAGAGGCTGATAAGAGTAGTAATGATCAAGCTCCTGCCACGAGGTACGAAGAGCAGTGTAGTACTGGGAGAGAGACTTCTCCCCCTGCCGAAAGTGGGAGATAGTCTGTCGCAGCTGAAATGCCCGTCCTGTGTTCTGCTGCTGTGAGTAAGTCTTCTCAGTGATCTCCCAGACCTCTTGCGCTGTGCGCATAAATAAGAAACTCTCACTGATATCAGGCTCCATAGAGTTGAGGAGCCATGATATGACAGTAAGATCATCTGTCTGCCACTGTCGATAAGATGGATCGGTCTTGGGAGGCTCAACTGTATCTCCCGTAGTGTGACCCAACTTCCCACGGCCTCCAATAAACAACCGTGCTGCCTGTGCCCGACGCAAATAATTCTTGTCATCTAACTTTACTGATGTGATCTATAAGCTAGGGTTCTCATAGGCCAAGTGATGCACCATAGGGCCTCCAATACCAGTGGAGGGAACATCAGTGCTCACATCTGACCCTGAAGGAGAAGGCAAGGAAGGCGGGGTAACCACGGGAGGTGAAGGGTCTGCCATGAAGGACTATCACTCAGAACAACCAAATAGGAGCGCCGGAATGTCACAAGCAAGCACCTGAGGGCCAAAACACGGCTAAAGGGCCACACCGAAGGCTATAAACACATCTGATGAAGTCCCAAAGAACACATAGACCTCAAGGATACAACATCCCATCCAATATAAGTCATTAGAGGAGGTAACAGACCACCCGATAGGCCAAATAAGTCCAACTGAAAGCCCAAATTAGGTATAGATAGCAATAGGAAGAGTAAAACAACTCCCAATACCCTTCAATCAGCCATTGAGATACCTTAGGGGATAGATTAGTGGGGGTGGTACACTGCCAACATCCCAAAGAGGGCAAAAAACCGTACCGGCGGTAATAACAAGGGGTATTTTTCGACCCCAAACCTTCAATCCTTCTCAGATCCACTAGAAAGTAGTATCATCATGAAGGTAACATTGTAGGGGATTGAAACGAAGCAACAAATCCCCCCAAAAAACTCCTTAAGGGACTGATATTAAGGCTGGTATGAAAAACGAAATTTCTCAATTTTTTGAGAACGATGAGCAAAAAACAGTCCAAATCAACCCAAAAAATTATCAAAAAATCACTAAAAAAGAGGATAAATCATACTCTTTCAAGTGGTGAAGTTTCAAGTTGAATGGGGAACTCTGTCCGTACAGCTGTTGACGTCAGCCGTACGGCTTTGATGACGTCATCGTCTGCCTGGTTGATCTCCGGTCTGTCCTCTTGTAGAAAACACTAAGGTTGGCTCTGATACCAAGTTGAATTGATGAATTAGGGTTAGAGTTAGGGTTAGGTTTAGGTTTGTGGAAGAGAGAAGAGAGAAGATGGATGTCTATTGTGCTTAGGTCACAATGACTCCATAAATCTTATTTATGTAAGTCCCAAATACAAAAGACAAATATACCCCTCAAGGGGGTATTTACAGAACTACCCCCCGATACATATAAATTACATATTTCTACGTATATGATAACAGTGCTTTGATACAATGTTGACAACCACATTACTCTAAAAGCTTAAGTTGTTAAAGGGAGGCGTAATAATGTATGTCAAAGGATACCCGGCACACACACAAGTCTAGCGCACACGCACAACACCCCCAGCATGTGTGGGACACACATGGCACAGGCCCCCAGGTCCTCCCGCTCTTATACCATGTTGACAACCACTTTACTCTAAAAGCTTAAGTTGTTAAAGGGTGTCGTGCGTAACAATGTATATCAAAGGATATGTTGTTGTGCACGTGCACTAGACTCATGTGGTCCGTGTGCGTCGCAGATCCTTTGATATACATTGTTACGCCTCCCTCTAACAGCTTAAGCTTTTAGAGTAAAGTGGTTGTCAACACGGTATCAGAGCGGGAGGTCCTGGGTTTGATCCCCGGGGAGAGGGAAGCATGTGCCCTGTGTGTCCCAAACATGTTGGGGGTGTTGCACGTGTGCACTAGACTCGTGCAGACCATGTGTGTGCCGGGGATCCTTTGATATACATTGTAACGCCTCCCTCTAATAGCTTAATCATTTAGAGTAAGTGGTTGTCAACAAACAAAAAGAATTTACGCTTTAAAAACATTTTGTAACTATATACATACGGTCCAATAGGTGAACTAAAAGCTAAATGGAAACCAATGGATTTGGTATAAGAGGAAAACACAAGGTTACCTTCAACATCACTTTCCAACGGACATGCTTCATCTTGTATTTCCAATGTTCATGATTAACTAAAACATATTGAAGAGAGAACACGACAAGAGCCAACACAATGTCATCCTCTGCTCCCGTTTCCACAAGCTGCATAGTAAAGTCAAGAACTGCAATAACAAAAACTGTGTGGGTTAGGGAAAAAACAAATGATATATAAAAAGAAAAGAAGCAAGTATAGATAGAAAGAGTTGGAACTAAACATATTTGGCCATTTGAAGAATATGATAAAATTAGTAAGAATAATGCAACAGTAACCAATTGAGATAGTCCGAACAACTCCTATAAAACAAACTATATCAAATTAACCATGCTTTCAAAAGCATAACAAACAGATCCAAAGACACATAAAATTCAGTTTCGAAAGAAATCATATCATTTCTATACTCGAAAGTCACATCAACCAAATAGTCAAATCAAAAGATGATGGGCTAGAACAAATTAGGCAACAAAAACCTGTAACCCTTACAACAAAGAAATGCAAGTGGTAAACTTAAACTGATTCTACAATGTGATTGAGGCCATTTCCCTTTTCCCTAGAACACAGCTCCCCAATCTCTCCACATCATCAACACATAATATGCTCTTGGTGTATTCTTTGTATAAAGCCTTATCCACTATATTCTACCCAGTTACACGTATAAAGGATCTGGTTAGATCCAATATGCGAACTAGATTACCCAATGCATGACCTGAAACCAACCCGTAGTTCAAATAAGATCTAAAGTATCTGATATATCCAATCCATGTTAAATTGGAACCTAATCCAAGGATCCAAACCCGCTAAAAAGGGTATATATAAAGTTAGACCTCAAATATCAAAAAGGCGAGGGGAAGACCAAAATTGACCTGGATTGAGGTTTTGAGAGGAGATTTTAAGAAACTTGCCTTAATAAAATAGATGGCTTTAGACATCATTGAATGCAAGAACATGATTTGTGCAGCTGATCCCATATCATTGGGACAAGGCTTATGATGGTGTTGATTTGATAGGGTGAGTAGCAGCAAAGTAGAGGTGGTGAAGAAGAGAGCACTGCAAGAGGTTTTTTGTTGTAATTAATATCGTAACCAGGATTAGAAGAATAGAGAGAGAGAGAGAGAGAGAGAGAGAGAGAGAGAGAGAGATTTACGGTTAGAGAGACATGAGATGAGAGAAGAGAAGAGAGTTCGGAGGAAGGGTGAACTCGTGGTAGGTTATGCTCTACACGATTTCACCAATCTTTATAATATTGGAACTCCTAGTATAATTATAGAGACACCCCTGCATAATATGAAACATTACAAATAAGTCCCTGACTGACAACACTCCCCCTCAAACTGGTGTGAAAACATCTATCATGCCTAGCTTGGATAACATATTTTGTAAACAACCTTTATTAACACATTTAGTCAACATATCAACCACCAAACCAACTGTACTGACATAAGGTGTACAAATAAGTCTAAGACAGAGTCTCCTTTATGAAGTGTCGATCCACTTCAATCTGCTTCGTCTTGTCATGTTGTACTGGATTGAAAGCAATAATGATGGCAGCTTTATTGTGCTCATAGGTGCTTGTACAAGGTATCCTAGCTCACTTGGCATAGTCTTCAGCCATAGTAACTTGCACACACCATGTGCCATAGAACGGTACTCCACTTCAGCGCTAGAGCGGGCGACAACTGATTGCTTTTTGCTACACGATGAAACTAGATTACCAACAACATACATTCAGTACCATGATGTAGACCGTCTATCTGTAACTAATCTTGCCCAGTCAGCATCTATATAGGCCTCAACCCATAGATGTCCATGGTTGCCAAAAAGAAGTCCTTTTCTTGGTGAACCCTTGAAATAGCGTAGAACTATGTGTGTTGCCTCAAGGTGTTGAGAACAAAGGGCATGCATGAACTGACTAATAACACTGACTGCATATGTAATATATGGGTGTCAATGAAAGGTAGAAAAGTCGCCCGACAAGTCTCTGGAACTGGCCAGTATCAGTAACAGGATCCCCCATCAACATGCTTAAGCCGGTGTTGCTACTCATTAAGTGTGTTGGCTGGTTTAGCCCCCAAATTCCCAGACTCACGTAGGAGATCAAGAATATACTTTCTTTATGAAATGAACACTCCCTGCTTTGATCTAGGAACCTCAATACCCAGAAAGCATCTTAGGGAACCCAGATCCTTAATTTCAAACTCAGTCCCCAGATACTTTTTCAACCGACAGACCTCATCAGAGTCATTACCTGTAACCACATTGTCATCCACATACACAATAAAAGCAGTAGTACGGCCTTGACTCCTCTTAATAAACAATGTATGATCAGCCTTACTTTGTGAGTATCTCAGCTTCTTGACAACAGTGTTGAATCTTTCAAACCAAGCTCTAGGTGACTGCTTGAGCCCATATAGAGCTTTCTTCAGCTTGCATACAAGTGCTTTGTCCGCAGAAGGCAAAATCTAGATGGTGTTGTGACGAAGCCGAAGCGAATGAACACCTTGATTCCACAAGGAAGAAGACAATAAACGCTCTTGATTCCACAAGAGGAAGAGAAACAATAAAATACTACACAATTTTTATTTCTTCGATTGCTGATTGAATCCTTACAATACTCAATAAGCTCTCTATTTATAGTTGAGAAGCCTTGCTAAATAAGAAAAGCAATAAAGTAACTTCCTAATCTAAAAGGAGGAAATAAATAACTTTCCTAATTGAATTAGGAAACTACTAAATCTAGAGAATCCTAGCTAGCAAATAAATATCAACTCTAAGTATTATAGGAAATTAAATATATGATTGAAACAATAAAGTCTCAAAAATAGGAAACCTATTAAAAAAACAGATTTACTAAATTGGGTTTCCAATTTAGTTCCAATTTCCAATCAGATCTTGGATGGTTAGATTATTTCCTTCTGGGCTTTTCTTGCACTTTCTTTATTTCTTCTTGCTCTAGGAAAGTAAGAGCTAGATGTTCTACATCATGTTGTCATGTACACTTCTTCCTCTAGGTCACCATGGAGGAAGGAATTCTTTACATCTAACTGATATAGTGGCAATGACATGTTTGTTGCTAGTGAGAGAAGAACTCGAATTGAATTCATCTTGGCCACCAGTGCAAAGGTCTCCTAATAGTCAATGCCATATGTCTGTGTGTTACCCTTTTGCAACCAAACGGTTTTTGTACCTATCAATACTTCCATCGACTTTGTACTTCACTGTGTATACCCATCTGCACCCAACTAGCTTCTTTCCCTTAGGCAGTGTAATCAGATCCCAATTCTCATTCTTCTCCAATGTTGTCATCTCCTCTAACATGGCTGCTTTCTAGAGTGAGTGAGTGAGAGCATCTAAAACACTAGATGGTATAGAAACAGAGGGCAAGTAGCAAAATCTCTATAGGATGGAGATAGCAACTAGTAAAAAACAAAGTGAGAAATAGGGTGTTTGGTAGTACAACTCCGAACACTCTTATGATGAGCAATACGTACATCAACATCCATATGTGGAATAACAGAAGGATCAACAAAAATGTCGTCATGAGGATCAATGAGTACCAAATTACCCGGTTCGAGATGGATTTCTTGGCTGTGAGCTTTGGAAATTTTCTGGCATATGTCTACATTTGCAGGTCATGTTGCAAAGTGTTAGTATCAGCGGTAGGAGCAGATGTAACGGCCATAGGCTCAGAAGGAGGGTCAAATGGCACCAGTAGGGGAATCTCCCCCAAAGAAGATATCGGACTCTCATCAATACTCTCAAACGCCCCATGAAGAGAAGTCCTATCAACCAAGAAAAAGGAATACTCGAAAAAGAAGGTGCCATCCATGGAGACGAAGCGACGACGAGAAGGATGAAAGCGCCGATACCCCTTCTGAGTAGATGAGTAACCAAGGAAGACACGACACACAGCTATAGGATCCAACGTCTCATTCAATCCTTCATTTGATGAGAGTGAACATAGCAGACACATCCAAAGATTTTATGAGGGACAAAAAACATGGGACTAGAAGGAAACGAGATGGAAAAGGGAAACTGCAACCTAATAACCCTCAAAGGCATACGGTTATCAAGATAGGACGCAGTCAATACAGCATCAACCAAATAACCCTATGGTACCCCTGTACCAATAAGAAGAGATCGAACAACCTTTAGAATATGGCAATGCTTTCTCTCAGCTACCCCCATTATGTTGAGGGTTGTCAGCACAAGAAGTCTGAGTCTGATGACTGATGTTGTGCTCCAAAAGATACGAGGCAAAGGCCACTATACATGTGCTCCCCACCATTGTCAAAGCACGGGATTTTTAACATGGTGCCCAACTGATTGCACACCATCTTATCAAATGACTGAAAATGGAGTGCACATCATTCTTGGGATTCATGAGATAAAGCCAAGTACAATGACAGTAATCATCCACAAAATAGTGGAAGCCAAATAATGAAATAGTCGATTAGGTCCCCAAACATCAAAATGAACAATTTGCAAAGAAGATGTACTTTTATTATTATTGATCAGGAAAGACACCCGACATTGTTTAGCTACACACGTATCGTAATTGAACTCAAAGGGCGGAACAGACACAAACTGAGGGAACAGACACTTCAAAACAAAAATAGGTAAATGACCGAGCTTGTTATGCCAATGCATTAACAGGTCTTCATTGACTCGAGGACCACTAACACTAACATTGGACTGATGTGCAGTTGAGTATGAAATCAGCTAGCTATCAAGCAGGTACAATCCACCATCGTCACGACCACTGCCAATCATCTGCCTCATTTCCATGTCGTGAAAGGCACAATGAGTCGGGGAACAGGTAACAATGCAATTTAGGCTCTTAGTGAGATGACTAACAAAAAGCGAGTTATTTGTAAATTTAGAAACATGAAAAACAGAGGACAAAGGTAAATTAGGGGTACCAGAGATAGTGCCATTCCCCGAAATAGAGAAGAGTGTCTCATCTGAAACCCAAACCTTATCTTTACTAGAGTAGATACTGTAGAAAGAAAAAAATGGGGGACATACCAATCATATGATCAGAGGCACCAAAATCAATGATCCAGGAGGGACCATTGGGTAAAGTAGACACATGTAGGCGAAACAGGATGTACATGTCTAAGCAAATGCAGAGGTAGATATGGAGGGACAATCAAGCTGCGCAAGAAGCTGGCAAAGCTTGTCAATGTCTATGCTAGAGATGGTAACGGGCAATCCAGAGGATTGGAAACATCACATCGGAAGACTCCTGACTAGTAGCATGAGCCACAAAGATCCTCTATTTAGCACCAGAAGGCTCCCTAAATGAACCTTGCTTGCCACCAGAGAACTGTGCAAGGGGACCATGTAGACTCCAACAAGTCTCCCGAGTGTGGCGACGTCAGCCACAATAGTCACAACAAAGCCTGTCACGATCATCGGATTCCCATCTTTCTTATATACAGCTTTGGTCCATTTTTGAGTACCTGAAGCTGACTTCTCAGCTAATGGAACCTCAATATCTGGCATGGAGCCCATGGCTCTCCTCCTGCTTTCTTCGCTCTAGATATAGGAGTAGACCTGTGACAGGGATGAGGGTGGTGGGTGGTGGGTCTCTACCCAACACCTGAACACAAACATGCTCATGGTTCTAGTTCAAACCCCCGAGGAACTCAAAAATCCGAGTTTGCTCAACCATCTTTCGGAACTTTGTAGTATCAATCATACAAAAGCCGGTGTGTAGGTTTGGTAGTGATCTACCTCTTCCCACTTACTCCACAAGGTAGCATAGTCTAGAAGGTTCCCAATGGAAGATTGCCTCGCGTCAAGCGTGCAACCTCCTACTAAAGTTCATACATCCTGGCAAAATTCCCAACCTGGGAATACATCTGAGATATAGCATCCCAAATATCCTTGGCTGTTGGGAGAAAGAAGAAGCCTTTGTTGATTGATGGTTGCATAGAGTGAAGAAGCCATGACATAACCATCAAGTTTTCCGCTTCCCATTTCCCAAACATGGCACCAGTCTCTGATAGTGTAGTTATTCGGCCGGTAATGTATCCCATTTTCCCACGACCAGTGATATACATCTTGGCGGAATGGGACCACTCCAGATAATTTGACCCATCCAACTTCATCGTAGTGATCTGAAGTGCCGGATTGTGATCATCACGACTCTCCAGACTGGGAGAAGCAACAATAACCTCTAATTTAGTAGAGGATGATTCTTCAGATATACTCATAATAGCCGAACACACAAACTATTTGAGAAAAAGAACCCGAACAAGTCACGAACATGCGCTAGAAGCAGTAGATGGATGTTCGAAAAAATCCAAAAATCCCCAAACTAAGCAGAAAGTACCCATAAAAAAATTGTCGACAACACAAAAAGTCCCCTGGGAAGGTGCAGCTAGGTCTACAGAGGAGCAAATCGGGGGAGGTCCGGGGTGGGTGCAGCAGCTTCCGAAAAGTGTTCTCTAGAGTCTAGAGCGGGGCGGCTAGGCTCGGGAAGTCTTCTTTAGGATCTGGAGTGGCGTGGTTATGCCTGGAAGCACTTCTTCAGGCTTTTGGGGGTGCCGGCTAGAGTTTCTAGACCCTACTGAGACCTGTGGTTGTGGTGGCTAGTGTTTCTGAACCCTTCTGAGACCTGAGACTATGGTGGCTAGGGTTTTTAGACCCTCCTAAGGCCTACAGCTATGGCGGCTGGAGTTTCTAGAGCCTTCTGGGACCTGCGGTTATGCCATGGATTACTCTCCAGGGTTCTGCGACATGCGGCTAACCATTGGAGATGATCTCCACCTTCGGATAGCCCCTAACTAACTTTCCACAATTCCCATAGTTTCTATTTGCTCTAGGATTGAGCCATGCTCACACAACCATGCTCCAATACCATGTTGTAATTAAGATTGTAACTAGTATTAGAAGAATAAAGAGAGAGAGATTTAAGGTTATAGGGAGATGAGATGAGAGAAGAGTTCAGAGGAAGGGTTAAATCGTGGTAGGTTATGCTCTACACGATTTCACCAATATTTATAATATTACTCTTAGCATAATTACAGAGACACCCTTACATAATATGAAACATAATAAATAAATCCCTGATTGACGACATTTTTGAAATGAGGAAGAAGCAAGGAATGGGAATTGTATAGACAGCAGACATGCAATAATTTTTCTATCAAATGCACAATATATTAATCAAATTGTGGAAAATATAATAAACTAAACAATTCAGCATGCACATAACAACAGCAAGCCTGCATATGTGAGAAATCAAGATTTAACATGCCTGAAATAGTCAATGGGCAGCAGTCCTCAGTCTGCTCACAGTCAATTAAGAGCATTCTTGCAAGTCCTCCCGAGAGCAACCACATGCCACTGAAAAAAGAAAAGAAACTATCTTAAAAAATGATCCATTAAAATAGTTTAAATTATCAAATAAACCAATCTCATAATGTTCTCTGCGTCTGCATTGAACTCATTGTGATAGGAGAACGAAGGTTACAAGATTTACTTTCAGATAATACCCAATTACCCATTTCCAAGACAAGTGAAGGAAGTGAAACATGAGTACAAATATAAATAGTCAATTCTTATTATAGCCCTCTTGAATCCAATACAAAAGAGAGATGGAGAAAGACGAGATACAATCCTGATTTGATGATATAAACAGAATGTTAAACATGAAGTGCACTTACAAGATGTTTATTGTGCAGTCATCCAATGATTAAAAAAAGAATGCATGAATGAAACCAGAAAAAATCAAAAGATATAATAGTTAGTGCGAGTTGCAAGCCAGCATAGCACCATCCTTAATAGCCTTTTTTTGGTAGAAAGAAAAAAAAAATGCATGGTGAAAAAGGGGAAATAAATTCATAAAACATGTAAAGAGTATGTTTACCAACTGAAAACAATCTTAAGACGGAAGTGTCAAAAGGAAGTCCTCCAATATCTAATAATAGAAGGTACATTGAAACATGACCCAATGTAAGCAAGGAATTGGCTTCTTCAATGTTTCTTCAATTCACACTCAAAAGTACACAAACAGACAAAATTTTGACCAAATATTCACCTCGATGACCCATTACCGCCCACATCAAAGTTATTTGTCTTGAAAGCCACATCAAAGATATTTGTCTTTAGTGCTGCCGCAACAACACGAGATGGTGAGCTGCAATGGCAAAAGAAAAGAAACAATCAGCATAATATATCTTCAAAACACCATCTGTGAGAGAAGAAAAAGGCTAAATCCAGTGACGCATATATATATATATATATATATGGGTTGGGATCGGGGGACAACAATTTCATACAACATTTTTGACAACAATTTTGGTGTACCCACATGGAAGATGAATCAATAGCTGATTTTTGTTGAGGATGATCTCCACACAATATAGATCACCCCAACAAAAAATCAGCACATTCTGAAATTTCTAACCCCACCAAATGTGGTTTTCAAATTAATGACAAAAATAGACGGTCCATAATCCTTCAACTTGTAAACCGATCTACAAATATAGGAATGATTTGAATTTTTATGAGGATGGTCTCCTCACCATAGAGACCATCCTCGCCAAAAATCATGCCATTCGATATGCATATTCCTCCTCATTGGCCTTCATTATACGTGACTAAACCATCACAATTGACATTCCCTCATTTTGTCACTTATTGGGGCTACACGTATTTTCACAAATGTGTTCATTTCTAATTTTGTCTTTCCTTGTCTTACCACGCATCCATTTCAACATCCTTATCTTGGCTATACTCATTTTATGAACATTTTGTTTCTTGATTACCCAGCATTCTGCTTCATAAAGCGGCGGAGGCAGGTTCGGGATAATCTATTCAATATTCTTCTTTTCTATCTCTTTTCTCTCCTTTTCTGAATTTTCCTCTTCTCCCTCTCGCCTAAATGAAATGGGATGAACTTCTCCCTCTTGAAACATTTCCAGAAACTCAAGAAGTCAGCTTGATCTACGACCACCCTTGACAGCTTTTTGTGGAACATAAATGATGTTGAATTGTGACAAGAGAATGCTTTATCCGAATTTGAGCTAAAGACAACTTCTTCAACAACCTTAGGGGTGAAGGCTCTATAGAGCCGGCCTTATTCTCGTCATATAGAAGTTTCCTTTTAGTTTTGATTGGCACACGTCAATCACATAGCACTCTGGAAGCACATCACCACTTTAGCCACCATGCTCTAATTCTATGAGCAACATCCTCCTCAAACTCTCCTTATTTATGGCGGATCACCTTCGAGATATCATCCTCCTCAAGGTAATGAAATTGGTCACTTCGAGATATCTCCTAGTGGACACATCATACTTTGTCTTGCTCGACTTATTTTAAAACCTTTAAATTCTAAAGCATTCTTTTAGAGTTCTAGTTTTGAATTTACCTTATCCCTAGTCTCGTCAACTAATACTATATCATTTGCAAATAACATACACCAGTGGACCTAATCTTGGATATGAGCAACTACTTCATCTAAAACTAAAGCAAATAAGTATGGACTTAGAGTTGATCCTTGGTGTAATCCCATTGTGATTGGACAGTCACTTGTTTCACCACCAAATGTTTTAACACTGGTTATTGCTCCCTCATACATATCTTTAATAATATCGATATATCCATTTGGGTTTGCCTTCTTTCCCAATGCCCACCAAATGAATTCTCAAGGGACTCTATCATATGCTTTTCCAAGTCAATAAAGATCATGTGTAGATTCTTCTTATTTTCTATAAAGTTTTTCATCATTTGTCTAAGTAAGAAGATCGCCTCGATGGCCGACCTTCCTGGCATAAATCCAAATTTGTTTTCAGATATCCTTATCTTCAATGCCACGGTAGTTTGTGAAGCTCTATACATCTCCTTTGGTCTTGTACATACAACAAGTACATAAGATGGGAACAAACGTCATCGCAAAATTGCAATCATCTAACTTCAAGGATTTAAAATCTTATAAGGACTCCTAGAGTTCAAGGAGAGTCGTCAAACATTATTTCTTGTGTAGCAGGTAAAGCAAGGACATTGACGTCTCGTCTAGCTAATGTTGTGCCTCACTCTCAGAAGCACCAATGGCACAGTATTTGCTTGCAAAAGAAGGCATTTTTAGGCATTTTTGTACATCGGAGAACCTCCTATGTTCTTCCTCGTCCCCTTCTTTTTCTTCACTAATAAAAATCTACCCATAACCAAGGTTTAAAATTTCGTTTCGAATGAATGTCTCGATCAAGTGAAAAATCGAGACAAACTCCGAAACAAAATGAAACATTTACGGAACATTGAAAAAATGGCGAAACAACGAAATTTCCAAAATCCTGAAATTAGATATTTTTATCTGTTTCTTTTTTTATTGTATCAAATTGTATCGTAATGTCTCGATTTGTCTCGGCGAAACAAACCGAAACATTTGAAATGAAACGACGCATACGAAATATTGCATGTTTCATTTCGGTTCTCTTACGAAACGAAACATTCCGAAATTTTAAACAATGCCTATAACTGACTATTAAAAAAAAAATCGAAGTAATGCTTGAATAAAGATAGAAAATCAATCTTTCTCTAAATGTTAATATCGATGGGCTCCAACACATATGTCCAACAGAAGTGTCTGACACAAAAAACTTTGTTTTCTGATAATAGGAACACTTGTTATATAGGTTCTTCTATACAGAAAATGAAGATGTGGGAAATTCAGATAAAAGACGTAGTCAATAAGTAATCTTCACTTGCATGAGGTCAATCATCTCATCACAGCCCTTTTCATATTGATTAATTACATGTCTTACATAAGGCTTAAGTACTTGTCTAAGAACAGCAAAAACAATAGCAACAAATGCATGCCACTATGAAATTCCAGTCAAACAATTTATCTATCCTAAAACTCTAAAAGTATTGATAAAAGCCCCAAGCATGAGAAGTCCAGGCATTTTCTTAAAGATTGAGTTATCATCCAACTATATAAATGTTAGCAAAAACAACAATTGAAGTTCTATACAGCGATGAGGCTTGAAGAAGTCAAAACTTAAAATATGATTGTTTTCACAAACCACAAAAGTATATGCCCTCACAATAGAAAGAAATCTTAAAATCCAAATTGAAACATTAATATGCTACAAGTTAGTGGCCTTCAACAAAACTACAAAGAATAAAAGACATGCACATTAAAGCTAATGCATATGAACCAAACAACAGGAACATAATAACTTACCACTTCAACATTTTTGCCAAAATACTAACACCCATGGACATCACTACTGCACTGCTAGCGTTAGGTGACAAATTTCTGACCAAAGTGCAAATGACATCGACCACATAAACGCTACAACAATGACAGGAAAGTGATTATGTAAAGAGAAGATCAAAGCACAATCAAAATATAAATGTTTAAAAATATAAAAAAGAAAACACAAAGACAACTTATTATTCCAGCTTCTTACCGCATACTTTTTTCTATGTGCCCATCCATTCGTGCTGCTTGAACTGGGAATGAGTTTTCAAAGTCCATCAAAGCAAAACAGACAGCCTACAAAATATCAATAAGATTGTTTTTATATGTAAAGTTGAATATTTAAAAAAAAAAAAGGGAAACTATAAACCCCGGAATATTTTACATTATATGTAAAGTTGATAACCATGTGTCTCATGTGTTAGACAATCCCGGTACGACCAAGTAAGGAAGCCTAGACTGTTGGTCCTTAAAACCTTTTCCGATGTCCATATGTGTGTACTTCTAACATGACTTGGTTTTCTTTTAAGTACTTTGTTCCAAGGGATATGTATTTAATAGTTAATACATTACGTTCTGGAAAAGAAAGCACTGCCTAGAAGTCCATTTTAATCAATATATAGCTATTTTGAAGGTCTTTTCAAGATCCTTGATAGCTATTTCCAGCAACTTTGAGAGGTAAGTTCATTGGTGAGATTAGTAGTGAGCAATGGTCTAGAAAAGTAAAGGTATTAGTTGTTTTGTAAGGGTTTCTAGCAGTTTATATTTCGAGTTTGATTTAGGTTAGTATTAGGTTGTAGGTGTTGGTAGATGTATTTGGGGGTATTTTTGGGTTTATTGCTTTTTACCACTTATTAGTGGCATAATTGTAATTTGACATCATCAATCAATATAATATGGGGGGGGGGGGGGGGGCGGCATGCACAACATAACTTGTGACTCGCCACTCACTCCTTTGTCTCTTCCCCCATCTCTCTTTCTTCTGTACATTGGCCACGTAACACAGTTCATGCGACACTATTCAGGTGACACTAAACCCTATAAAAATTCCATCGTATCAGAGCACTAATTTCCACGGTTTGGTTCCTACTATTCTTATTAGTTCTTACCTAGAAAAATGATGGAAAAGTTCAAAGAAAACAGGAAGAATCTCCATATTCTTTTTGTTGATAATCATACGAAGCCTTATTGTTTTATGTTATATATATTAGGGAACGTATGGAGAATATGTTATGTTGCTCCGTACGATTCCCTTTTTCTCCCCAATTCTTATCTCTCTCATTCTCCATGAAACCCTAATTAACTAACATGGTATCAAAGCGAAAGGTCTTGGATTCGATCCCCGAGGTTGTGTACCCTATGTTGTGCCCTGTGTTTCCTGCACATGGGGGGGGGTCATGGACTCATGCCGTCCGTGAGTATGCCGAGGATCCTTTGATATACATTGTTAAGCCTCCCTCTAACAGATTAAGCTTTTAGGGTAAAGTGGTTGTTCAACAATTTTAAAATAAACAAAAGCCGAAGATTTATGTGGCTTTATGCATGAGAAATGTACTTACTGGGCCCCAACACATTTTTTAAAATGTTTTGTTTTTAGGTAAGGATAAGGGGAAGTTGGTCAGATGCTTCTGACATTTCTTTCGATATACATGTGCTAGAGACTATATTATCTTTTCTCTAGTTCTTCTATCTTGTAGTAGAGGATACATGAGATATGTTAGTATTTGACAGCTTAGTAACCCTCTAACATCTTAAGCTTTTAGAGTAAAGTGATCGTTCAACAATTTTAAAATAAACAAAAGCTAGTGATCTATGTGGTTTTATGAATGAGGAACGTACTTACTAGGCCCCAACTCATTGTTTTAAAATGTTGTGTTTTCAGGCAAAGATAAGGAGAAGTTGGTTTGATGCTTTCGGCATTTCTTTCGATATACATATGCTAGAGACTATTATCTTTTGTGTAGTTCTTCTATCTTATAATAGGAGGATACATGAGATATGTAGGTATTTGACAACTTAGTATCACGTATTTGGGATTACGATACATACACTTTTGTGGATGGGTGTATTATGGTTTTGATTGAGGCGAGAGATCCTCTGTTATTATGTATATGTCAGTGAATTAAATTTCATTTAGGGATAAACGGTGTAAATAAAATGAATCAAATGTTTGTTAGGATTTCGAAATGCATGATCTTATATTACATAAAACGAATTGAGGGATTGGTTTAGATACCCATATCAGGAGAGAAGGAAAAGTGGATGACTAGAGTGTGAACTTGTCAATTGAGTAAACATCATCATGCATCCTTTCCTTCTAAGGTGGATGACTGATGTGATGCTCACTTTTCCTTGATACATTTTGATATTTGCCATACACATGGCAATTTTGGAAATATAGATTGACGGAGTTGATTAACATTTCCAAAATTGAATGGAAGGCCATTGGTTTTCAACGGTAGAGATCTACACACGTTGAGAGTGTGGGACCCCACTTGCTGGGCTTAGTAACGAAGTGTTGTGGGACCCATGTGCTTGGTCCAATTGCAATGCTACAAGGTACAAAAGAGTTGCTAGGTCAGGTGGAATCATGAAGGCGACCCAAGTTGCTTAGATATGGTGGACCCAAATTCACACGGTGGCAGGTGCGTGGTGGGCATACAAAGGGCAACAAAGGTGCTACATGTTGTTGGATCACTGCACAGGCTATACATGTTTGGAAAGGAAGCTACTGATGCTTGATAATATAAAAGGCTGGACGTTGGATGAAGATTGCAACACACGTGTCGTACAAAGTAGATCTTTGGGATGGGTTTTAGACTATGTAACAAGGATGCTGACACGGGTGTCGGTGTCCGACACGGCAACCTAAAAAAATCCGATACGGAGACACGCCCGTACATATATTTATTAAAATATATTAAATTATATGAATGCTTAAAATTATTAATAAAATAACAAAAAATAGAAAATAAAGCAGAAAATATTTATTAGTTTATTATTGTATGGAGGATGGAACACACCAACCTGCTTTTAGAAATCAAATTTATGTTAAACATTACTAAAACAAGGGGTGACACAGCCATAAGTGTCCAGATGTGTGTCGGGAAGTGTCGACACGCGTGTCCGGGTGTCGAGGTGTCCGACACGGCAAAAAACCCTAAAAGTGGAGTGTCCTTGTTACATAGGTTTTAGAAGATTTTGGTTGAGATCACTAGAAGACAAAACAGTTTTAGAAACTTACAAAATGGTTTTGGCCAAGGGTGTAATCGGCTATACACAAGATGGTCACATGTGCTGGATGGTCAATGGGTCTCCAAGAAAATGCAAGCTGCTGGTGGATGGTTTTGAGGTACCTAATACATGTGGGATAACCTCCCAAGAGATATGAAAATAGCTATGTGAAAGATGCATGGGCGTTGGTATCTAAAGAAGGCGTGTAATGAAAGGTGTTTTAGAAAGTTGCTGAAGCATGTAAAGAAAAAAAGAGGATTTTCTTATTAAAATAAAAGATAGTTGCTGCAGGTTTTTTTTTTGGAAATACAATAGATATGGTGGTGTTGTGGACATCTTTGATTATTTCTAAAATGGATAAAGGCAAGATTCAAAATATGGAGGTGCCACTCGGTTACACTAAAAAGGAAAGATGTTTTTCCTTTTCCTCTATTTTATTTAAAGGAGTTTCATGAAAGAAAAAGGAAACAGTTGTTGTAAAACCCCAATATACTAGTAGTATTAAATATGACAGATATTATATGAATTTTATAATTGGTTTCAGATCTTTGGGCTTTGACTCAAAGCCCATTACCCTTAAAGTTCCCAACATGTCTCCTAACCTCTTTCCTAAAAACATTAGGGTTTTAACTAACCCAAAACTATTGGGATTGAAATCCTTATCACTACCCAAAACTCTAAGCATATTCTATATAAACCCATCACCGTACAAATCCTTCTTCTATCCTAGCAAACCCACATATCAAGAGAAACCATTGTGGAAATTTCACCCGCACCTATCAAGAAGCTCTTCCGTGGATCAACACACCTCCACCTTCAACTACCAATCACATCTCAAGGTAAGTTTTCTTTGATTCTTTTTCTAGTATTCTTTTTGTTTTTTTTATATGAAAGCTAGCCCTTTTTCCAAAAGAGAACCCCATGTCAAGTCCCTTTCATCTATAAAGTTTGTCTTTTTCTCACATTCCCTCACTTTTGTTAATTAAAGTATGTTTATATTAAAAATAGGCCAACATCTCTTTTCTTTTTTTTCTTGTTTTTTATTATATTCCTATAAATAGAAGAGAAAAGCAAAAGAAAACCTAGAATCATATAACTTACTTTTTATGCTCATCCGACCTCATTGTACCCATAATTTTTTTTTGTTTGTTTTCTTTTCCTTTTCAAAAGATTAGCCAACTACATAGCAGTACACTCACCATTACTTTCCCTTAATTCAATTATTTTATCATTTCTTTTGTAAAAATGTCAATTTCTAAATAGGAAACCTATTGCACCTTTTCAAGAAAACCTAAACATACCTTACCATTAAACCAATCAAACCTCTTAGTAACATGTGTTCTTTTAATAAAACCATTTGATTTTTTACCTAATCTAAACCCTCTCCTAGTATAGTTCGTACATGGGCCTTTTATGAGTTTAGTTATCTGTTTATTTATTGTTTGTTTATTTTTATCCTTTCCTCCTCCCAAAGCCCAATTGAACCTTGTGTGTTCGTTAATAGAAAACTAATTAGAACTATTAGATAAAAGCTAACCTAAGAGGCCTTTTGGTCAGTAGTGATTAACCGACATTAATATTTGTCTAACTAGAATAGTGGGCTTATTTGAAGGCCCGGTAGTTTTGAGATCGGACCTACGCGAAGGAGACTATAAAGTTGAGGAATTATATTAATTGGATAGCGAGCTAAGGTAGGTCTCTTCTCCCCCTCTCTTATCTCTATAGTGTTATTTCTAAATTAGTATATTTTAGTTGATTGTATTTAAATTCCTCCATAGTTTTAATTGTTGAAAATTGCATATCTATTTTATTGATAATCCACGTATTTCAATTATCTTGATTAAAAAGCATGTTGCATTTTATTATAGATTTTTGGACTTGTTTACATGTTATTATATATGTGTTGTGGATATTTGATCATTATTCTTTCGAATTGCGATGTACTATTTCATAGTAGTTTAGTGGGTACGTGGCTCGGTGATCTGCGACCCACATGTTCGTATGGCTTCACGGTATTTTGGTGGGTTCGTGGCTTGGTGATCTACGACCCCATGGATGCTCTCTAAATTCCCGAGAGCATACCTAAAAAGCAACTGGGAAATTCTGCTCCCATGGTAAAAGACCTGAAACACTCTTGGATCCTCGTAGTGGAATATATTGATAGCTTGGCTAGCTGTTGGGAAATACAGCCCCGTGATTGTCTTGTACTTTCTCATTTATTGATCATCAGGAGATTGGGATTTTCCGATTGATCCAATTATCCATTATTGAACTCTTATATCCATTGTATTACATTTTTTGTGTCATTACCGTTGGTTAGCCGCTCACCTCCATAGAAACATGGGAATGGAGTGAGCCCACTGAGTTGTTGATAACTCATGCCTATTTTAACATTTTTTGCAAATATACCGGATGGACCAGTGGTCTAGTGATAGAAGTCGGATGAATTATGGCATTTTTATTGTTTTCTTAGGAACTATGTTTAAGTTTTACTTTCAGTCATTTGAATTCCTAGTTACCTCAGTTGGTTGTTAATTGGTATTTGAAATGTAACCGAAAACAGGCTTCAACCTTACATTTATGAAAATCATCATTTTTATTTGTGTTGACTTAGACATATGTTCACATTTTGCCATTTACAATATAACCGTAGCTCGTGCCTCAGCCTCGGATACCTAGTTCGATCCATACTCTTCTGGATCGGGTCATGGGTCCCGGGTTCGGGTCGCGATAGTTGTGTTGAAGGGAGCTAGACGGTGGAAGAAACAAACAAATTTTTTTTTTGTGTGTGGCCCACATGGAATGGATGGCCTAGATCACATAAAGGTGTTTCAATCTTTTGAGATATGGTTTTCTATTGATAAAGAAACATTTCCTATACAGAAGATCTTGGTTGGACGTTGATTGAGGAGGACATCAGATCCATTCTATTTTAGGGAGCTGGGGGACATCTCAACGTATATAAAGAACACCTTTGGGAGACGACATCTCTTCTTGCTCGGCTCTTGTGGCTTCACATAGGGCAATGAAGAAACATGTTCATAGAATGAGAGCAACCAAGATAAGGATGTTGAGATAGATGACTGAAAAGACAAGGAAAGACAAATTAGAAATGAAGGATTACGCGAGAATCTAGGAGTAACCCCAAGATGTGATAAAATAAAGTCAATTGGGATGGTTTGGTCATGTACAATGAAGAGAGAAAACCTATGAGAAGGAAGATGTAGGTTTAAGGCTCCAAATGGATGAGACGAAGGTCAAAAAGGATATGGATTGAGTTGGATATGATGATGATTGAGTGTAGACTTCCACAACATGGTGCAAAGAACCTTAGGAAACCAATTAGTTGGTGCCACTATAACCACATAAAAAGGAAACCCCACCACGTACCTGGTCCATGCAAGTAGATGGTATGCAAACAGTGCAAAGTAGAAACAACAGAGTCAACTGAACTCCACACGCAGAAATTACAGACAAGTTAAAAGACAGTCCGTCAAAAAGCCTCAAATAGAATAATCTGAATCGAAAGATACAGAAAACATTCCATGTGAACTATGGAAATCAAACTGATCGATAAGCAAAGCCACACATAAATATGACACAAAACATAATATCAAGTGAAACTGTGAATGAAATAAAGACTTCACTCAAGAAATTGACAAGCACAAAGTGAGATGCAAAGAGGCAATATGAATAACAAATTACCGGGTTAAAGGATACCAATCGACAAAACAGGTCAAGAGTAACTCGTATTTCCTCATAATTATTCAAATAAAGCTCCCGTCCCAAACGCAGGAGCAACACAAACACTCCAGATTGTGTATACTGCGTCATAGAAGAATCACACATTAAACAAGAACAAACTCAGTAACAGAATAGAAATACAGAAACTATTATAGAAAAGGATATAATAGTTTACATCAATTTATTCTATAAGTTCATTAACAAATGAAAATACACTAGTCACATTGAAAAGAATCCTACCGTTAATACCAGAATCATGATATAGTGCCTAGTTAAATATAACTAGGGTCATCCCATTCTCACCATGCAAGAACCTGCTTCACTGCTCTGTTGTCTATTCTACACTTGTTTAGTACATGAGGAAGCAGTACAAATGATCTAAAGAAGAAATTTGCATGCCCTCCAGAGTCAAAATTCTACAAAACAATGATCATCCTAGGCCCTCCAGAGTCTGGAAGGAAGCCAATCATAAGCGGTCACATGGGTATTATGTATCACACATTTCCAACTACTGAACTATATAATAAGGATAGTAACATGACAATAAATATAAGAATGAGTAAGAACGAGAACAAATTACAGGACCGGTAACATTTATAAGCTCCTTTGGACACCATCTTTTCTTTGGAAAAAGTATAGAAAGAAAGGGGACCACACAAGAGGACTTTATACAAAGAACTACTAATGAAAAGAGTCAAAAGACTCATTAGATACAAAAGACCATACAAAACAGCCACTAGAAGAACACAAGAGAATTACTTAAACCCAGCTTAACAGAAGAAAAAAAAAGAAGAGAGAGAAGAGCACTACTTAAACTCAAGAACAATCTCATCCCATCTAAAAAAAAGTCCTTGAATCAAATCCCCTTAAACACTTTAAAGATGGAGGACCAATGTATAAAGTAGTTTTAGCCTTCACAACAACCAACTCTAATGTTCCCATACTTCAGCCACCATCAACATAACCAAATAAACCTAAACTACCAAATGTCTAGATCAAAGATCCAAGGATGCCCCAGGCATACCAAAATAACACAGTAAGAATGACGACAAGCAAACATAAATCAAATCAAAACATTCAGAAACTTAAGTCCATATACCTCCCATCGAACAAGAGCAGTATTTCCATCAATGACTTTCAAAACATGACCACGGGTTTGACTAGGAATGAGCAGGCCCTCAACCCCAGGAACGTGCAACGGCTGACGTGTCTCAACAATCTGAGAAATGTTTTCTATACAGGTATCACCAGGGATCTCAAACAATGATGATATACCAACCGACTTATCCAAAAAACTATACCTGCCGACAGAACAAACAGCCAAACAGCCAAACAGCAATAAATAAAAGGACAAAATATTATGTTAATAACCAAGATATGTTCTAAGCAATATCCAAGATGAAGACTTATGTAACCTCTTCCATGCTTATCTGGTGAAAACAGCCTGCTGAGATAGTGGCTTGAGTACATGACCAATGAAACTAGGGAACTTCTACATCCAGTGCCTCTAATATTATTTTCTATGTTTTAGCAAGTTTAGGATAAATAAGATGCAATCAATAAATAGCACCGCAAACTTTAGAACCGGGCACAAAGGCCCTTCTGCATACATGCGCTTCCCGAATCCTGTATAATCTCCACTTTCAAAAGTTAGACCCTAAGATATAGATTAGACAAAATATCTGGTTACTAAAGATATGGTTATAGACAAGTGAGAAATAATCTTAAGAGTTAAAAGCATACATGTTTTCTGGCAATATATGTTTTCTGTAATCCATCGGATAAGTGAAAGCATTCAACGAAATATGGACCAAGGTTTTTTTTTTTTGATCGGTAATATGGACCAAGGTTTTAAATGGTTAACGTTACCATTATGTCATTTATAACGGGTCACATCTGAGTCAAAAAAATGGTAGAATACTATTTTTTTTCTTATTTTTTTCAAAATAACCTCGATGGTGGTAAAATAACATTTTTTTCTCCAAAATAACGGCCATTATAACGCTAAGCCCATTTTTTCAGTTTTGGGGCATTACCGTTATAACAGTTGTTTTGTAAGCCATGGTAGGGACCATGTCATCCATACAAGAAATCGTGGTAGGGGGTTGTAGAAATACTAATATTATGATTTTCCTTTTTATTGTAAGAGTGCAATACACAAGCAAATGACTACTTATCTAAGTTGTTAACAGTGTTATTAAAATCCTAGGATCTACGATTTTAATCCTACAATTCAAATCAAATCCTAACCCAAACGATTTGAATCTTATGTATGAATCAATTTAGCTAAAAATCCTACGATTCTTAAGTGAAAGCTTGCAATTCAAATACAGTTCATGACTTGAATCTTATAATTCTTTCAAATATGCTTATTCTTTCAATCTTACAATTGGAATACAAACATGGGAAAAAATTTCAGGTGAACATAATGACTCCCATGTATATTCCTAAACCTTAAAAACCACAAAAATAAAAACCCGCAAGTGTCTTTACTAATTAAACAACTGTATACAATGTTTCTTGCCATGTCTTTCCATATAGACAGAAGATCATTTTAACATAGCTCCACCATCAACCATGGGTAATTTTTCTAGGTTTTCTACTTTTAATGTTCCTCTTTAGTATTTCAAGTTAAAAGTGACCTTAAAGATTAAAGAAGTTCATAAAGCCTCTAACAAAGAACTCCTAAGTGGTTAGGATTTGGGATAAGAAAATGAACCAGATTTTTTGCACACATATTCTATAGATAAAAGGGATCATCTGGAATCCATTTTCTTCATCTTCACTCCGTTTCAAAGTATTGAGTTGATTATACTTTCAAGTCATCATCATCATAAGCCTTTTCGCAACGGTATGGGGTCCGCTAGTTGATTATACTTTCAACTAAGAAACATAAATTTAATATTCTAGAAAAAAAAATTCGTAGTATTTCAGCTGGAAACTTCATGTAACACGGATGACAACACATGCATGTCCATGCATGCAACTTGAAAGATTGAGAATTAAGATTGCTGACGGGAGATAGAAACTTGTTTAATTTAACGGTGAATTGACGATACATGGTTTAGATTTTTTTTCTTCTCCTTGTGCAAAGATCTTTTGTTTGTATAACCATGAGTTTAGAACGGTCAATATAGTGCATATCAGATTGCCGGGTAAAAATGTTTTGTCGTTATTTTCAAGTGCTTGTACAAACCATTGTCATTATATGATCAGCTATGGAGTTACAAGGAATACTATATATTTTAATTTTAATTTTTAGATACTATTTCATATTATAAACATATAAAGACAAATCATTATGAATCTTACGATCCAATGATTTGTATCCCGATTAAATTTGAATCCTACTCCTTATGATTTTATGATCAGACTTGGTTCTGAAAACATTGGTTGGTAAGGACTTCAAGAGTAAAATGACAGGTATCGGGTACAAAACCCGTTCGACCTTTGAGTTACTGATCTTCATTAGAAAAGGCTTAACAGGTGGCAACACCAAAAATCTTTGTTAAATGTAGAGAATTCAGCTGGTTTCATCAAATAATTCTTTTTGATTGAAGCAAAATGGAATGCCATGCTAACAAGGGGACAGATGCAAAATGGAATGCCATGAAAACGATCTGCGGTGACTGGTAAGTGATACGCACACCTATGCATGTGAACAAGGGGACAGATGCCAAAACAACAGAAGCTAATGCCCAAAGGATTGTGCTTAAAAAGCTATTCACAAAATAAAAGCAATCCAACATGGATGAAATTTCCAAATCACAAGTAGAGGTACCAAGCAAGTAATTCGTATTGCTATCTAGATTGCTTTTGTTACGGAACGAATTACTGCTCAAACCAAAATTAACTGTAAATAAATTACCATTTACTAATCTAAGCAATTCACCTCGGCACCAAAGGATACCACATGCACAAACTATGATAACAGAATGTAGACCAAGAGGACCACATAGACAAACAGACAAGTTCCACTTACACGCATTCTGCAGGCCAAGTTCCTTCACAGAGGGCTGACAAGAAGCGAACAAGTTCCACAGTTCGAAATGGGAATTCACCTTCTAAGGTGCAAAGAAGACACCGAATTGGACCATCAACAAAACTGTCTCTATCCCAAAACTGAACACAAAGTGATTCCTGCACCATACATGGGAATGCGCAATAACGTTCAATAAATGAGTTATGACCATTTCAACAAAGGAGTTGAGAAGTATAAATAATGATTAAAATTAAGTGACCCTAAAATATCATTAGAAAGATCATTCTGCACTCAGACCTCTCCACGATAAATTCTGCAAAGGATATCCAATATCAAGTTTAGAGTATCATCCTCTAGCTGCACCATGAAGAAAGCAGGATAAGCAATACATTCACTAAATTCTCTACAAGCTAAATCCAAAGATGCAAGAATGAAGTTACCTGAAGAGTAATTTCATAAGATGCAATAAATGCAGAAATGAATGTTCTCAGGACACTTTGATAACCAGCAATAGGGCCCTGCAAGACATTGACATATTATTAACAAAAATCCTCAAACTACCATTACATTTCACAATTGCATCGATGTGTACAAGGATATTTCCAACTCTAGAGATGTTATATACATGCTTGAAAACTGCCATAAGGATAAATTTAAAGTATTGGTGTAAAAAGATAATCATCCTAATAATGAAGCTCCTTATGGAATAAACTTGTGTGTCTCTAGCTCTTGGATAATTCAACAGAAGACAAGACGTTGCAGCATGGACATCTTGGCCAATGACTGGCCATCCATCAGTAATTTTCATGCGTTCAGGTTTCATCAGAAGGAGATCAGGCGAGGAGGAGCTCTTAAAAAGCTCCCGCCTTGGCATTTTATAGCATTTCGTGAGTTTCACATGGTTTCATTCATCAATGAAACTCTTAAGTTTCGGTCAAAACCGGCTGAAACTATCTTGAAATCCTTCGAAACTCAAAATCCCATACTATCTTGTCACGCCCCTAGTTCGCAATTTGACATATGAAAAAAATAAGAGTTTAATTCGGTTTTTCACATATAAGAATAACAATAAAAATAACAGAAGCAGCAAAAACCGGCAAAGGAATTCAGGTTTAATACAATTTTGCCTTCAAAATAACTAAAAATTCGGCTCATATATATGGGCTGGGATAAAGTTACTAATGCTTTTTGACTTATAAAATGACACGCAGTCATGGGCACCACATGTAGATTTGTTTTTCATCTTCACCAAAAAATCAACAATTTCTAAAATTTCTGAACCTATCAAATATGGACCTAAATTTAATTGTGAAAATGGTAATTCACTTTTCATCACGCTACAAATGTTCAAATGGGCCGAATTTTTTTAGGGTAATTTTTTTTTTTTTTGATAATTTTTTGTGAGATTGATATCCATGTTGAGAAGAATATCATCACCAAAAATTATCCCTTAACTCATCTACATGTGGGCCCCACACCCATGAGTCATTTTTTGAGTCACAAAAGCATGAGTCAACGTACCCCAGCTACCCATAATACATACATACATATATATATACATACACTCCAAAGAAAGTTGAAAAGAAAGATGTTAAATGTCCTGACAACTGCATGCCCCCATTTGATGTGGAATGAAAAAGCAGACCACATCTCATCTCATCGGTCCTTGCCTCTTTTAAACTACTTCTCTTCATTCAAACCAATGGTCCCCTATCCAAGGAAATAAATTTCGCGAAATATTTCCATTTTCTAGGTTACATACAGGAAAGAATACATACATGTAAAAAAGTTAAATTTCACGAAATATTTCCATTCATGTCAAAATATTTGACGTAAATAGTAAATTCGATCATTTGATAGTGTAAATATGTATTCTTTTGGTCGAAATGTTTCGACATGTATGGAAACATTTCGATTGAAAGTAGGAAACATCCTATTCGAGTTCAAAACCACCACAAATCCCATATTTGATCCATTTAACACCTTTCCATGTATTTTTTATAAAAAAGACCAATCCATTGTAGATTTCTTGGTTCGTTGATTGATCGTGCAAAAGAATCAAATCTCGTTTGAGAGTTTTTGCAAATTCAAAATGTACGTAAGTATAAAATTTCTTGCTATCATATCTTGCGGCAAATAGAGAGATTAGGTGTAAATGCATCAAATCTATGAATCTATGATGTATTTACACTGGATTTGTGCATAGATTGAAGATTGTTTAGGGTGAAAATTTGAAATTTGTGCACAAATTGAAGATTGTTTAGGGTGAAATTTTTAAAATTATACATAACATTTACAGATTTACTTAATTTTTTGAATGTTTAAATATTTTTTTGAAAAATTATTTAACCCAACCAACTTGTAGAACGGGCTAAATTATGCAACATATAATCAATTTATGCACAATAATGGATGTTTAGGGTAAAAACCAATGAAATTGGGGTTTTCCCCAGACCCTCTCCCTCCAAGAAGTCATACTACTGTCGTTGGCTCATCAATCCGCCACCAAGGGCCTTCAGGTACGCTAATCTCTCTCTATTATATCCTAAACACCCAACGACAATAGTATGACTGCTTAGAGGGGGAGGGTATGGGAAAAAGACGAACATGTGACATGGGAGAGTTAGGTTTTTTTCTATTTTAATTAAGCTAAGATTTTCGTTTTTGAAAACAACATATATATTCAAATTGATTTTTTTTATTAAAAAATGTCAAATGTTCCATATTTTTACAAAGTTATGGCCATTAAGTGCATATCTTTAGAAAAAAAGGTAGGATTCATGTACTATATGTGAATCATTTGGCGAATTTCTAGAGTCTCGCCCAAGGATATAACCGAAATAGTTTCATCAAAAACTTTGAACCATGTTAGTACGATCAATGTGGGCCATAGAATCTTTGAGGATGAATATGATGTTCGAGAGATCACTCGTAAATTCTACAAAAATCTTTATTCATCGAAAGGCCTAGTTACACCTATTCTTGACAGGATCAACTTTGATTCCTTAGACTCGGACTCAACGGCTTGGCTCGAAAGACCCTTCAAGGAAGAGGAAGCTTTCGTGACAATTAATGAGCTTGATAGTGATAAAGCTCTGGGCCCGAACGGTTACACATTAGCCTTTTATAAGGCGTAGTAACAACCCATTAAGACCTATGAACGTATAAGGCAGATTTCACAAGAGGCCAATATGATAGAGGCAATAATTCAATATTCATCACCATAATTCCTAAGAAAGAAGGGCAGAGGAATTGAAGGATTTTCAGCCCCATTAGTCTTGCAACTCTTGTCTGCAACATTTATAAAATTGTGGATTACATCCGGTTAAAAGAGGTTATTGCCTTTGTCACAGTGTTTCGATAACCACTGAATGCATTGACATTGAATCTTGTGAAGGAACAAAAAGTTGTGAGTAATATCAATTTGGAAAAGGCATATGACCATGTTGATTGGTGCTTTCTTTATTATATAATAGGGACGGGTTTCGGTCTTATCTAGAGAAAATGGATTAGAAAATGTATTTCGACAATCGCTTTTTCCATCTTAGTCAATGGATCTTTAGAAGGTTTTTTTGACAGTTCCAAGGGCTTAAAGCAAGGAGACCCATTATCTCCTCTGCTATTCATTTTAGGGGTAGAAGCTTTGAGAAAGCTATTGTGCAAGGCTGAGGAAAACAGGTTGATCTCAAGCTTATAGTAGGTAACTAGTAATCAATAGCCCGTGCTAAAGCACGGGCACTGTTAAAATAATTTACATATTGAAATAATTTTTTTGACATGCCCAATAATAGCATAAATGACAATATTCATAATCTAACCAAGAAAACCCATACATCTAATTATTGCTTAGTAGAAGAAACACGATGCTTGCAGTGCCAACAATTTTAGTACATTGTTATCCCAATCCTAAACTTTATCCTCCTCTGCTGCATTAACGCTCAGTTTTAATGGCAATTTCCAGAGCATCCTGCACCAGATAATCCAATCTTAGTGGATTCGTTGGTGGAGAGTAGGGAATAGATAAAAATGATTTCTTTCGACGACGATGAGAATGGGACGTAGGTTTTTTGAAGGTTCCAATCCCAAATTTCATCATCCTTCTCTATGCAAAATCAACGTTCGTACCGCATTTAATGGCGATTTTCAAATCTTCCCTCACCAGATAATCTAATCTTAGTGGATGCGTTGGGTGGAGAGTAGGAAATAGATAAAAGAGGATTTATTTTGTAGGCACGTGAGAATGAGACGTAATGTTTTGGAAGGAAATCAAATAATATTTATAGAGACGTTTTTAAAAATTGATGGAGAGATTTTAGGAAATAATTGAGGAATGGTGCGATGTTTTAAAAGCTGATGCAGAGATTTTAGGAAATAACTGGAGAATGGTGCGACGTTTTGGAAATAGAATATATAAAGGAAAGTTTTAGGGAAAGAAGAAGTTGTAAAGACTGAAGAGGAGTTTAAGGAGAAGAAGAGACAATCTTGGTTGGAAGAAGAAACGGTTTGGAGAAGGAAGAGTCCAAAAGAAGACGTTTTGGAGAAGGAAAATTTTCAAAATGTAACATTAATTTTGGTTGAGAGAATGAATATGGGTATTTTTGGAAAAAAAACGATGTAAAAAAGATGTAGAGAGTGCCACCTCAGCAGTGCCGAGCTTTAGTACAGATAACATATATATATATATATATATAGATTTTTTATTTATGGTATGAGAGGTATTACATAGTATAAGAGGTTTTCTATTTAAGAAAGAGAAAGATATATTGAGAATTGAAAGAAGGTGGAAAATTTTATTTATGGTAAATAGGGATAGATTTATTAAAATAAGAAAGAGAACATGTTTTTATTGGTAGGGAAATTAAGAATTGATGAGGGATTTAAGGAGAGATTTATTAAAATAAGAAAGAGAACATGTCTTTATTAGTAGGGAAATTAAGAATTGATGAGGGATTTAAGGAGAGGTATAGTTATGAGAATGAGTAAATAGAGGAGAGATAAAGTTGAGTATAGGGATATTTTTAGAAAAAATGTTGAAAAAAATATGGAGGGTATTTTCGGAAAAAATGTTGGAAAAAAGATGGAGAGAGCGCCACCTCAGCAGTGCCGAGCTTTAGTATAGATAATAGATGAGGGTCCTATTATATCCCACCTCCAGTTTATTGATGACACCATTATTTTCCTTAATGCATCTAAGGAGAAGGCTTTTAACTTAAGAAGTATTCTTCGATGCTTTAATGTTGTCTTTGGCTTAAGGGTTAATTCGATTAAAAGCCTTCTTAATGGCATTGGTGATAACGAAGATGGAATTTTCAAAGAGTGTGCTAGAAGCTTGGGTGGTAAAGTTGAAGAAATCCCAATCTTTCACCTCGTGCTTCCATTCGGAGCTCGATATATATCAAAAAAATATATGGACACCTGTTATAGAGAGAATGGAGAGGAAGTTGGCATGTTGGAAGAAAAGTATTCCTTCTTTGGGGGGCAGACTAATGTTGATGAAGAGCACGTTGGTGAGTCTACCAGTTTATTACATGTCTCTCTTAATGATTCCAAGCCCAATCACAAAACACTATGAGGAGTTTCAGAGGGACTTCTTTTGGTTAGGAAGAGGAGTTAAAAAGAGATTCCATCTAGTCATGTGGAAGCTGGTTTGTCGGCCTATTTGGGGGCATTAGCTTGAGACAGTTGAGGTTAATGAATAGAGCACTTCTAGGAAAATGGTTATAGAGATTCGGCAAATAGGATCGAGCATTGTGGAAGCAAGCTATTGCTCAGAAGTACGGGGTTTCGAGACCGGAATTGGACAGGAAGGAGGTGAAATCTTCTTATGAAGTTGGGGTCTGGAAAGGAATTATAAAGTCATTTGTTGTAGGAGCTTCGTTTGAGTTGGAAAATGGGGAGAGGGCGCGGTTCTCGGAAGATGAATGGTGTGGGGTAGGCAAATTATGTGAGGTGTACCCTCGACTATATAGACAGGTTTCTATTAGAGATCTTTCAGTGAATCATTATTTTGTTAAGAAGGGTGAGGAAACTATCTGGTGCCCAGTCTTCAGGAGGAACCTTTTGGATAGGGAAATAAGATAACGTGTTGCTCTCTTGAATTGTCTAAGAAGCCCAAATGGCAGTAGAGTCAAATGACAATTGTGTTTGGAAGAGAGATTTTAAAGGTATTTTTTGGTGTTCCTTCTATGATCACTTGATCAGCTAGCTGGATTTTCAGGAGAGAGACACCCTGTTGCAGCAATATGGACAGGTCCGAAACCTCCCAGGGTTAAGGCTTTTATTTAGATGGTCGTCATGGACAAAGTCTTAACTGTTGACCATCCAGAAAATGGCGATTCCTAATAGATGGGTCATGTGCAAGAAGAACAAGGAGAATGTTAACCATTTATTTATTCACTGCAAGACTGTTTAAGTGGGGTGCAGCTTTTTCTTATCCGTCTCCAGAATCAACAGTCTTTCCTAAGAACATTCTAGATGTCATCCATTCTTGGCCAAGTGGGATATTTGCTTCTACGGGAAACATTCTTTGGAGGATCCTACTGGGCAATTTTTGTTCAGGAGTTTGGAGGGACCGTAATAGGTGCATCTTTAAAGACCTTAGTCGGGACATGCTACAAATCTGTTCTGACATTGGAAGAATGATTATAGCTCAGTCTTTCATCTTAAAGGAGCCGGGCTTTTTCCAGCTGTTCAATGGCCCCGCGTAGTTCTTCTGAATTTCGAATAGTACTCGAGATCCTCTGTTTTCGATTATCTAATAAATCACTTAATGAAAGTAGATTATCTTCCCATTCATTTCAAAACTTCCATGATCTCTTCCTGAACCGTATGAGGATTTTTTTGGGAATTGGGATAAACAGTGTATAAAGCCGAGTTACTGTTGATAGCCATGAATGTCTATTCGGTATATATTTCTTTTGTGGAATGCTTTACCCGATCCTTGTACATATTCTTTAATATTAAACAACCTCTTCGTTACTGATAAAAAGAAAAACATGTTAGTGATATAGATGAATTAAAAGTAAATAAATTTTGATACTTACAAGATCCAGAACGTTCTCAAAACACTTGTAAGAACCAATATATGTTCTCGAACAACAAGACAAAGCACAATCACTTGGGACTTAAAATGGCCTTTCTGAATGTCCAGCAATAAATTTATGGTAACGAAACGACACAACTTATAAAGAGCTAGTAAATAAATTGAGAAAAACTAAGGCCACAACAACTAGAAGCGTGTCTAAACATGAAAGAATAATTAACTAACAAGCTAATACAAAATTAACAAGTTAACAAGGAACTCTGTTCTAACTTTTTTGGTGAACTTACATCTGAATCCTTCAATATGTCACTTTGAAGGATTTCAAGAAAATAACTTAACGGTTTAGCCTCAAAGGCTTGGCGAACATAACCAACATGATCAATGTCCTGAAACAATGCACAGTCAACATCAGGTTGTGAATATAGTCAAGCTGATTCAAAAGACAAGATTTTAATAGACCATGTACCGTGAGAACATTATTATCTTGTTTTTCTGGAAGTGATGAAGTGAGACAGAGGAATACTGCCCAGGCGAGAATCAAGGGGCCCACTTCTGGTGTCTCAAAAGCATTGAAACTTGAAATCATAGCATCCATCTCTCGGATATCCATCAAGGAAAATACAGAATGCCCCTGACTGATAAAGAATGTTACAAGTCATCTAACAAACAAAAGGACAAAACCGAATGAAAATGTAATGAAAAAATCCAAACAGATTAAATGAAAGAGAATCGACAGTTTGTTGAAAACCTGAAAGGCACATCATCATGAACCATTTGAAAAAGATTTTCCAGGTTCAAAGTTTCAATAAGAATAAGTAGTAGCTGAACTTTGAAGCGATAAAGGGAATTTCTTGCTTCAACCGATATTGCCAGCTTTGCGAGATTAAAAGACCCAGATAAAATTCCCTGAAATTTATCGTTGTCAAGCAAGGACAGAGATGAAAAAACCGCATAGGAGACACAATTAACAAAAGGATAACTGTATTACCACGTAAAGCGTGCACAGGCTTTTCCATTGTTCACCATTACAAGTACAAAATGACTCATAATAAGCAAGGAAAAGAATGTCGGAAACCAAGTTGTCTTCGATCAGTGTCTCCTCCGCCCACAAAGTAGCAAGGTCAACTTCCTACAAAGCATTTCTCGTGATGCCCATCAAAGGTTAAGAATAATGGAGTGAAAATTAATATATTAAAGACAAGAATGACAAGTAACAGGAACAAAATGGAGATGGAAGAACACTCCCCAACAATCACCTTGGGTATTTTTCTCAAATAGATTTTCCCTATAATGTGAAAGGGAGAACATATCTTTCAATAAAACAATGAAAAAGAACAGCAAAAATCGGCCAGAAAAAAAAAATTGACAATAGTCATAAAAGTCCTCACTAACCACAGAACATCTTCTGTAACCAAAGCTACCTCATTAAGACTTCTTCATAGAATCAACATACGAATGTCCATCAGCCCATCCAATGCAAGACAGATCAAAGTTCAAACTAAACAAATAAAAAAAACATATGCCATATGGAAGTTTATTCATATCCCAACTACAAGATTTAATATTGGAATTTATAGCTGAATTTTGTCTTCCCTACTATGGCTCCATTGCCCATGCACACACTGTTTAGTATTACATTGCTGTTTGAATTAATAGGGTTATAGCATGTGAGATAAAAAAAAAAAAAATCTCAGTCATTTTCACAAGTGATAATGGCTTCATTGCCATCATCATATGCCTTATCCCAATTACCGAAAAATAAAAATAAAAATAATTGAAAAATAAGCCTTATCTCAACTATAATAGGGTCGGCTGCATGAATTCTATTCCTCCATCAACAAATCAAGATTCATATTAGGATATAGGAAAATTCTACACCGGCTGCCAACGAGACGTAGCCTTCCTCCTTCATGTGTTAACGACTTAACGTACCATAGTAACATCTTTACTTTACTATGGATGACTCGCCTACATGTGTAGGCATCAAACAGAAGGAGCCATTTTAAATGTCTAATGTATGAGATAGTGGTTGCACTATAAGGGATCATCAATGTCATTGATCAAACTATTGCACTAATCAAGTACTTTTGGTGCTCTATAGTTATCAGCTCCCACAATTGACCTATTAAGATAAAAGGAACATTTATGAGCTAAAGGACATGGTGAATCCTCTAATCGAGAGAGTATAAAAGAGCTCTTAATATGGTCTCAAATCCTAACCAAGTCTGCTACTGGGTCAACTTGTGTCAGACTTAGAGGCAAGGTACTAAACTTCAACTTCACCATATCAAAACTGATTCGTGGATCTTTAAAGAATTTTAGAGATTATTATAAAAATCTTCCAACTTCAGGAAGTTGAGAGAATAACTGCAAAAACATATGAAACATGTGATACGTATATTCCTTGTGTTGTCAATTCCATAACAACCCTGGGTATTTATGTAATCTCTATTATGATGATTGTCGAGGTCTTGGAGAGCGGGACTCTGTTTCCAAGAAAGGCTTTGAGACAATCCTTGATACGGAGCAGGGACCTGAGATTGTGGACTTGTGCAAACTGCTGGAGTCCCACTTAGACTTATTTGAAGTCCCCCCAGCCTATTATGAGAAATCTCCATTAACCGAAACCCAAGCTATGACTTTTTGGCAGAGGGGTCGACCGATCTTCGAGACGGGGCGACCGGTGGGAAATGACCAACGGTCGACCGGCCTCGGATTTCCTCGAATCACAAGCGGTTCCCCTCTCCTCTCTTCAACTATAACTACCCCATCCCCCCTCCCCTACCATTCATACTTACCAATTCACTTAGCTCTCTTGAATTCTTCATCTCCAAGTGTATTTGTTTGAGTTCTCATTGCCTCCTTTGGTGGTTCTCTTAGCTGGCTTTCATTGGCGATCTTGTTTGGTGACTTACCCTCTTCGGTTCCAAGGACACTTCGGGTGGTTAGTCTAAGCTACTTGTCAGAGTAGCTGCTTGGCTTTGCGCTTCAAGAACATCGAAGCTTCGTTCCTCTCCGATATCGATTGGGAGGTAACTTTGTTTGTCAAGAGCTCTCTTTCTATAAACACTCTCCGTATTGGAATACTTTCTCTTTATACTTTGTTTTTCTGCTTGAGTCAAGATTAGTCTTGACTAAGCTAGAGTTTGGTTGCGACCTTACTCTGTCATATCGATTGCGATCGAGACCGGGTCCTTTACCCTATTCAATATTGTAAGGTTGCTTAAGTGTTGAATTAAAAAAGTGATAGCTCAGTGGAGTTGTTTGGAGAGTGGGCGTAGGTGTTGATACACCGAACCACTATATATACTTGTGTTGTGGATTGTTGTCTATTTTCTCTTATTGCTTTAACTTGATTGATCTATTTCATTCAAGCATATTAATAATCAACTTACGCTAATTTTTAATAGACCTATTCACTCCCCACCCCCCCTCTAGGTCTTCTTGTATCAATAAGGGAACTCCAACATGCACTGATTTTTCAGAAAATGGTAAGAATAAAATGAAAACAACTTATAACTGCATACCAAAAATACTTATGTCATTATACCACACAACAACCATTTGGAGTAACAAATGCAAGATCAATAGTATTCACTCCATACTAACATATATCCCAAATACTGAGAGCAAAAATTACATACTTCGTTTTGCCTTGTGGTGGGAGATTTGGAAGGAAGAAAAAGGTGAGTTTTGAAGGGAAGGAATTAAAAGGAAAAAAGTGGTACATATTATTAAGACACCGCCTTACAACTAGACTTCCATCATGTCGGAGTTTAAGGGATTCCATTTTGATGCTCTTATGCGGAAGGGGTGTCCATGGACCTTGATGCCACTTAGCATTGTAGTTAGAGAGGCCTAGCCTCCTTGGTTTGTTTTTGTACAGATGTATAGTGCGGTCATACCCTTTTCTTAATATATTTTATTTTACCGATCAAAAAAAATCATGGTCAAATTTAGTGCAAACCACAAACATAAAATCGAATTAGAGTTTCCTGTTGCCTTAAGCATTTTAAGTAATTACCTAAATATTTAAAATTACTATTAAAGTAGAGATTTATTTTTGTTAACAATTTACATCGTAAAAGATTATATGTAACTGTTCATAAGCCTACAATATCCATTAATGCATGAATTTGTTGCCCTATAGGTTTCCAAATTTCTTTTAATTTATTTAACTTTATTTAAGATATTGTTCTCTAATAAAAAAATATTTTTCTGACCCCATATAGTTGGGATAAGGCTTATGATGATGATGAATTAAAAATAAGTTTTAATTATACAGGTAACTAACCCATTAGATGTCATATTCACTAATCTTAAAAATCACATGTAATGGTTGCTCATTACATGTCCTGTTTACAATAGAATCTTCTGCAGTCAGTAGAATATTATTCTTCATAATTTCAATATATATATATATATGCATGCATTTGTGGCCCTATGGGTTTCTTAGCTATTTAAAATTTACTTCTTCTTCTCTACTACTACTAAAAATCGTATGTAATGGTTGCCCATTACACATCCAATTTATCAATAATAGATTAATAAGACTAGAAGATATCTTTGACGCTTGTATTTGTTGCCCTATGGGTTTCTTAGCTGTTTAAAATTTACTTCTCCTTCTACTAAAAATTGTATGTAATGGTTGCCCATTAAATGTCCTATTTATCAGTAATAGTACAAAATGTTGCCCTATGGGTTTCTTAGCTATTAGGGCTTGTCTTCCACGTTGTGGCAAGAGGAGTAGCAACACAAGCTTCGGCTTGACAGGTAAGCTTTCCTCTTCTTTCTTCCTTCTTCCTCGACTTCCTCTTTTTCTTCTTTTTCAAGTAAATGTAGTCCAGTCAAACTTTTACAAACGGTTCGACCAAATCATCAAAAATTTATACATAACAGGATAATGTTCAAGGTCAAGAACCTGCTTGAATATCTCCAGAAACACATGTTAGCACTAAATACATAAAAGGAGTTCCAACCAAAAAAATAAAAAAGGTATCAACAAGCAAAAATTAACATATCAAGCAGGGCTCTACTTCTATATTTTCTACAAAAATAATAATTAACAATGCAAATTAGACAGATATTGAATAGATTGCACAACATATTAGAGGGCACCAAAATCTAAGCCCCACAAATTCACTATATAGTATCTTTCCAATCCAACATACCATATGTTCCGGATGCTTGGTGGATAGAAGGTCCTGAAGGACATATAATAATTTTCTGTCCAGTCCACCTGAAATTAGCGTTGATGCTTCCTCCCTAATGGCATCACTTTCTTTGGATCCCTTTCCAATATATACTACATATAAAACATAATGTATCAGCTTTATCTTAACTAGACGATCTCATTAACGTTTGGTAAAAATGAACACAGAAAAAATATTTTCCTAAGAGACCAGTGATGTAATTGTGGACTTACAAACATGCACAAGAATCTGCCTGGTACACTTCAGCAAGCACTGTCGCTCAATGTAGTATTGAAGCAACATCTTTATAACAACAGAAAAGGCAGAAGAAAAGTCAGACAAAGAAATCAGCAGTAAAATATGCATTCTGCACTAAATAACTCATCCATCAGAACCATACAGCATTTTACATCTAGACTAACAAGAATAGCATTACATACATACATCCACAGTACGCAGAAGCACAACTGAGATTTAGACAAAAAAAGACAAATAACAAAACAGAATGCCCTACAAATAGCTTTAGAGAAAATCTGAACTCATTGCAATATACGTATACTACGATTTAATAGGATGGGTGCAGACAAAGTAACAAAAAGAGTACTTGAAAAGAATCAGAAATGAGTGAACTGTCATTCTATCTAATGACACATAGATGGCAGGCCAATTACATAAGAAGCCGTCTGATTTATCAGTGGACATTTATAAGATGCAAAAGGATATACAAAGGATCCAAGCATTGATCAAGCAAGATACATTGGGCATATGGTCCTACACCCTTAAATCATTGCGATTGCAGCTCTATCACTATAATCATATCTAATTTTCTGTTGGACTACAATCATCATCATCAATGCCTTATCCCAAATGTTTGGGGTTGGCCACATGCATCCTATTTCGCCATTCAACTCTGTTTAGAGTTATGACTTCTATCAATGCCTGTTTTAAATCTTTCTTTACTACCTCCATCCATGTCATTTTCGACCTTCCTCAAGGACTTCAACTTGCACCAAACCGCTCCTTCTAACTGGTGCCATTGTTGGTCTCACACCCAAACCATCTCAATTGACTTTCCCTTATTTTATCTCCTATTGGGGCTATTCTTAGGTTTCCTTGATTGTGCTCAATTCTGATTTTCTCTTAGTTTTTTCCGCTCATCAATCTCAACATCCTCATCTCTGCCACACTCATTCTATGGCCATGTTGTTCTTAACTACCGGACATTCAAAGCATAGCTGGCCATACAACTGTGTTGTAGATCCTTTTAGCTTGATAGGTACACGCCAATCACATAATATTCTAGAAGTGCATCTCCACTTTAACTATCCAGCATTTATTATATGGGTCACATCCTCACCAATCTCTCCATCCATGTGAATAATTGAACCTACATAACGAAATTGGTCGCTTTGGGGCATTTCTTGTCCATCAATCACAAGTTCATAACACTAACGCGTCATTCATATGAGTATATTTACTAAAGTTACAGTACATGTATTTTGTTTTATTTTATTTTTTTTATAAGTGTGTATATTTCATTAACAAGGGAAAAAATCCCAAAAAAAAACAAAAAGAAAGGCAGAACTACCTCCTAGAAAAGGGAGGAAGTTCCCCAAGTAACTCATTCCATCTATATACAAAGGAATCAAAAAGGCATCCTCTAAAGAGAGGAGAGACAGAAGACCAAAGAAAGAGAGAGGCTTTCACATGCAAAATGACCTTTTGAAGGCTTTCCTCTTTGCCCTCAAAGATCCTACAGTTTCTTTCCTTCCAAACCTCCCATAAAATTGTGAAGGGAAGAAATCTCCACAAAAGGCAACCCTTCTCAGCAAAAGACTTATACGCTAAGTCTCTCACATGCAGAGGAACGATGAAGGATATACCGAAAAGAGAAAAGAACGACTGCCAAATGTCGGACGAGAACTTGTAATGAATGAACAATTGGTCGACCGATTCTGCTTCAGACTTGCACAGAGCACATCTATTTGACATCATCATACCTCTACTGATAAGATTGTCAACTGTAAGAATCTTGTTCCGAATCACCGTCCACACAAAAAACGTAACTCTAGACGGGATAGGGGGTTTCCAAACCACATGAGCCGAAAATTCCTCCTGCCTCCCCACAAACTTCTCCCGATACAGAGATCTAACCAAAAAACACCCCTTGGGTTCCCACTTCCAAATTCTCTTTGTTTTGGTCCTATTTATTTTAAAACCCTTAGTTCTAATGTTCCCCTCCATATTTCTAATTTTGCACTTACTCCCTCTCTAGTCTCATCAATCAATACTACATCATCTGCAAATATCATACACTAAGGGAGCGCTCCTTGAATATGAGCAATTAATCCATCCACAACTAGTGCAAAGAGATAAGGACTTATGATCAATCCTTGGTGCAAACCCGTTGTAAATCATTTGTCTCACCACCAACTGTTCTCACACTAGTTACCGTTCCTGCATCCATGTCATTAATAATATCAATACTATTGCTCAGAACTCCTTTCTTCGTAATATCACCAAATTAACTCTCTAACAACTCGTATGCTTTTTCTAAGTTAATAAAAATTTACGTTTTTCTAAGTTAATAAAAATTATACGTAAATTTTCTAACATTTTCTCTGTCTTTAACTTAACCACGTAATCTAATTTCTCTACACCACCCCCCCCCCCCCCCCCCCCCCCCCCCCCCCCCCCGCTTCTTCCAGGTTGAGGCGAAGTCTCGGGGTACTGATCCCATCTTAATCTTAGCCTTATCCATCCTTAATCACCAAACACCATACACGCGAAAATATTTCCAAGTAGCAACAAAGATATCTTCTTTGCATAGTTCATATTTCTTAATATATAAGACAGCTCAAATTTTGGGCATCTAGAGAATAGGCTAAGTACCTCGTTCTTGTCATGTGGTGCAAACAAGTGGAGAACTTGGATTGAGTCCAATCTTAGTTGAATCCCAGGGATAATGTGGTCATAAGACTCCTATCCCTTGCAAAAGCGGGATACCTCAACTATTTTCAAAATGTTTATTTTGCACATCTCTAATCTTGGATTACAATACACAGATGATATTTATAAATTTTCATAAGCACATAAATTAGCCTTTTCGTTTATGATCTTGGCAGCTTTCAAGATATGGAAGATCTCACCTACATTGCACTTGCATTATAACTAGTAATTAAAATTATACGAAGAAAAGTTGGTCATGTTCATGCTTTATTTGAAAATGGTAACAGATGCATGACCACATCAATTGCCTAGTTGTCTTGTCATAGCAACCACACCTGAGAGCATCTCCAACCAGGGTCTTCAAATCCTAGCTTCAAAAAAGCATCTTCTTCAAATTTGAAGATAGAGACACCATCCAAAAAGTGTTGAACTCCAACCAGCCTTGGCTTCAAAAAAGCATCTTTTAAAAAAAAGGGCACAGAGGGTATTTAAAATTTGTTGGTACAAAGTAGATGCTTTTCAAAAAGATACAAAAGGTATCGAAGTTTTATAAAAGGACATGAAAAAGGATAAAATTGGAATTCAAATAGTCAAAAAGTAGGATAAAATTGGAATTCAAACATCCCCACTTACTTCTTGTCTATGTTTGCCATGCCAGCATCTGTGAACAGTAGATTGGAGAAGTTGTTTCGCAAGTTCCTGTGGTTTGGTCATATGGATAGATCTGGCTACCCATTGGTGGACTGGAGACTTGTGTGCTCCCCAAGGAGCGTGGGTGGCTTAGGAGTCAAGAACCTTAAAGTTATGAACCAAGCCTTGCTTGGTAAATGGCTTTGGAGATTCACAGTGGAACTGGATAGCCTATGGAGGAAGGTCGTGGCAGCCAGGCATGGCGAGAACCCGAGGGGCTGGTTTAGTTGCATCGTTCGTACTCTTTTTGGATGTGGTGTATGGCGAGGTATCCAAAAGATGTCGGCCGTCTTCCAAGAAGGTATTCGCTTCAAGATTGGCAAGGGGGATAGGGTAAGGTTTTGGAGCGATATGTGGTGTGGAGATAAGGCGCTCATGGAAGAGTTTCCTCAAATTTACAGAATCTCGGATCAGAAAGATAGAACCGTTCAGAATGCCTCAGTGGTGGATGTCTACGGAGTCTCTCGGAACCTTGATTTGAGACGTCACCTTAATGACTAGGAGATTCCAGCTTTGGCGGCTCTCATCCAAAAGTTGGAAGATGTGGTCTTGGACAGCTCTAAAAGAGATGCTATCAATTGGGTGGGTAGCTCCGACGGGTCTTTCTCAGTTCATGGCTTGTATGAGTGGGTGGGTAGAATCTAGGCGTAGATCCCTGCCGGCCCCCCTGACTCCATATTGGGTTCAAGACTTCGCATCGTCCAAAGTTTGGGGGTCGAAAGTACCATCTAGGGTTTCTTTGTGTGGTGTGCTATTCATGAGAAGATCCTCACTCTGGACAATCTCATCAAAAGGAATTGGATTATGGCGAATTATTGCGTTATGTGCAAAGGGGCAGGGGAATCCATCAACCACCTTCTTCTCCTTCATTGCACGATAGCTCGAGAGGTGTGAAGTATTTTCTTTGACGCCTTCGGCATCCATTGGACAATCCCGGCCTCCGTTATGCTCACTCTTAAGAGTTGGTCCACTAGATGCTTCTCCTCATGTGGGCGCCGCCTTTGGAACCTACTTCCTTTTGCGGTCTGGTGGGGCATTTGGCATGAACGCAACAAGAGGATCTTTGAAGATAAAGCACCCTCCATCCAGAGTATAGTTATCAACATTAAGGCCCTTCTCTATTATTGGTCTAAGCTGTTTGTCGAGTGTAAGGGGATCACCTTTGAAGATATGGTTTTCAGATGGGATGTCATTATGAGTAGGGGTGCTTAGTTTTTCTTTTATTTTTCTTTTGCACCTTTTTAGAGGTCTCCTCGACCTCCTCCCCCTTGTATCTTCTTTTTCCTTCAATGAAGCTTTATTACCTTATCAAAAAAAAAAAAAAGGTCTGGACATTTGAAGCCAAAAAGTAGAGGGCTCTATATTTGAAGCCAAGAATAGAGATAGAGACCTTGTCTTCAAAGTTTAAGCCAAAGATATATTAAACAACCATTTACCCCAAGAGATTGACCTGTTGGGGAAAGGCGAAACAACTATGTATATCAACGGGTCGTCAGGCCAACGCAGCACGTGTGCGGGAACACATCATCCGCTAACAAGATAGAGCCCGATTGGAGTTGGATTTTGCATCTTTTTCATCAAATATGAAGATAGAGCCCCTCGGTTAGAGATGCTCTAAGTAAACTTAACTTTGACTTGCACAAATCAATAGTGAGAAAACGGAACTCTAAAATCAGCAGGAAGTTTTCAACATAAATTTGGAAGAAGCCATACATGAGAAAAATATGTATCTAATCTAGTGGCTACTTTAATCCACAAAAGATTTCTATTTATGATTTTTAATCCATAAAAGATTATGAATATACACAAATGAGGAATAATTAAAAACAAGGCACAACAACGAACCCTATTACCATCATAAAAACATTCTTTGTATTAGTAAAACATCAACTAATGCCAAATTAATGAATTAAAGAATAATAACGACATAAGAAATGGCAAAGAAGAAAGTTACTAACCAAATGAACAAATTCTTGAACTTTAAAATCTGCAGCTACATTGTCGCGTTCTACAGACCTTTGGACAAGAATGTATGATTGCACCTCGTCTAAACCCTGTAAAGTCACTAGGAGTCATTTGAGTACAATTTCCAATTATACTTTCCATTTAGGAAACACGGAATAACAATGAACAAAACAATCGTAAAAAATTTAAATGATAATAGATGTCAAGGAGTAGCATTTTTATACAATTTCTACAATAATATAATTTGAACAATAAAATTCGAATATAAGAAAATATAATCACATTTACGTAACTCTTCATCATAAAGCTGGATTCAGAATACATATGGTTTGAAGTAGCAAAATTAAAAAGCTACAATTTATATTTAATATTTCGCAGTGATGTGAGAGCAATGTAGAAAGAGATATCTAACAACAAATCAACAATATTGAGTTTCTCCTTGTCAGGAAAGATAAACCCAATCTCGTCAATTTATCTAAGGCCTAATTTTTTGTGCCAAAAGCATTTTTATACAATTTCTACAATAATATAATTTGAACGATAAAATTCGAATATAAGAAAATATAATCACATTTACGCAACTCTTCATCACTTCGAAACCATCCTTTGCCATGCACATTTTAAATTTCATTTAGTGGAATTTTTTACTACCACCATAAAGTTGGATTCATAATACATATGGTTTGAAGTAGCAAAATTAAAAAGCTACAATTTATATTTAATATTTCAAAGTGATGTGAGAGCAATGTAGAACGAGATATCTGACAACAAATCAACGATATTGAGTTTCTCCTAGTCAAGAATGATAAATCCAATCTCGTCAATTTATCAAAGGCCAGATTTTTTGTGCCAAAATCGACATGGCCAAATTACAGACATGACAACAAGATTATTACATTCAAGGTAATTTCCAATAAGTTTTTTCTACTTGAGTCTTATTTCTGGAAGTTTTAAGTCCTTATCATGTTTCCTAATTGAGTCAAGTAGGAATCTCCAATTAGTTTCCAATTATAAGTCTAGTCTTAGTCTAGGTTCTTGGAGAGTTTATAATTTATGTCTATTTTGAGTCTAAGTAAGATTAGGAGAACTTTGGGGATGCTGCTCAATACATCCATAAACACACTCAATGTACGCCTTTATTGAACATAGTTGAAAACGATTTCTTCTTCTTTTAATTGCATTTATGCTAGGGTGTGATGTCACAATTGGTAAAATGATTCCATCTAATCCTAGTGACAAAAGAGCAGTGAGATGATGTTCATGCGTATCCTATGAAGTGGTGAGATGCTACTTAAATTATCTTTTTGTTAGAAGTTCTTATTTTTCTTATTTTGTGTTAGACGTATGTGGGGATTTTTATCTTTTCCATTGTCATTATAATATAATAAACAATGGAGGTCGACCAGTGGGCATCTAAACTAGTTCAATTTCTCCTCTTCTCTCTTCATTCTTTCCATTTTCTCCACTAAACCCTAACTTTCTCACATGGTATTAGAGCACCTCTGATTCTTCTCCAAATCTCCATCCCCCTTAATCGGGCTACTGTTCACCGCAGTGTTGTTCATTGCAGCATTGTTCATCGCAACATTGTTCATCGAAGCATTGTTCATCGCAGCATGTAGTTTCAATATCATAAATATTGGTGAAATCGTGGAGCTCACTGAGCTCTACACAATTTCACCCTTTCCTCCCATCTCTCTTCTCTTCTCTCTCCTCTCTCTCTCTAACCCTAAATCTCATTTTCTCTTTCTTTCTCTTATTCTGATCACAGCCCTAATCACAGCATGGTACCAGAGCATGGTTATGTAACCATGACTCAATCCCAGAGGAAATCGAAACCCTAGGGATTGGGAAATAATACAAGGGGACTGACCAAAGGCGGAGATTATCACCCATGGTTAGCCACTTGACGCAAAAGCCTAGAGAAGTGATCTCACACATTACTGCAAATCTCTAGAGGGTTCAGAAGCCCTAGCTACTACATCCGCAAGTCTCCCAAGGGCTCGGAAACCTTAGCCGCCATAGTCATGGGGATCCAAAGGGGCCAGAAACCTCAACCGCACCCTTCAAGGAGATCCAAAAATCCTCCCGTGCACTGCCGCACTCATCGGAACCCTAGAGAAAGTTCCCCAGGGCTAGCCGCACCTCTCAAAAGGCCAGAGAAGACCTCCCAAGAGGTGTCACCCCTTTCAGGAGTCTATAGAACTCCCTCCAGACCTAGCCGCACCCCTCAGTGGGGTCCAGTGAGCCTAGAGAACTGCACCCAAGCTTAGCCGCAAGTCCCCAAACCCTAGAGAAAGTCTCCCAAGCCTAACCGCACCTCTCCAAGAGCCCTTTCGGGTCTCTAGAATTTTTTTCATGCGACTTCTGAGCAGTTTTTGGATCGTTTTGGATTGTTTCGGGCATCATCCACAACTTTCAGTGCACTTCCGTGACCTACTCGGTTGCTCAATTCCTCGGAAAGGTTGTTTTTTTTGTGAATACATCATAGGAATCTTCGTCTGCTAAATCAAAGATTATTGTAGCCCTCCCAATTTGGGGAGTCATGGTGACCAAGATCCTGTGCTTCAAATTACTACGGTGAAGCTAGATGGGTCCAACTACCTGGAGTGATCCCGATCCGCCAAGATGTATGTCACTGACTCACTGGTCATGGGAAAGTGGGCTACATTACCGAGCAAATCACTGCACCATCAAAGACTGAGAACACGTTTGAGAAATGGGAAGCGGAGTGGAAAACTCGATGGTGGAAGCCCTCCATCTTTCCTCAATCTACTCATCCCTAACCAAGCCTCTCTCATCTTCACTTTTAGGGAATCTAACTTTATCAATGTCTTAGCTTTTTTCTCTTATTTTTGCGACTTTCTATAATATATATATATATATTTCTCACCTTCTCTTGTTCCTAACATATTGTATAAGCCATCATGTGCCTTACGTTTTGCCTCACTACTTTCTTCGCTCATTTTTTAGCATTTCGATAATTTTCAAAGTTTTCCTTGTTCCTAGTTCACTACCAATTCTTGTAACATGACCTTTTCTCTTTAATCACTTCTTGAACTTCCTCACTCCACCACCAAGTTTCTTTTTTTGAGTGACTTTTCCCTTTAGATTCTCTAAGAATTTCTTTTGTCACTTTTTTAATACGATTAGTCATTTCATCCCACATCACCATTATTTCTACATCTAAATTTCGTTTTCCTCATTTATCAATTTATTCTAAAGGACACTACTTCCACCATCTAATTTGAGCACCTTTTACTTCCAATCCTACTCCATTTCTTAATGCAACATATGTACCCATTAACCTATGTTGTGTAATCCTTCCTTCTAAGAAGATAAGGTATGTTTGAACTCTGCTTGATCCACTTTTAAGAGTTACTAGATGTTCATATCTTTTCCTAAAGTATCTATTTGCTAGTACTAGATTGCACGTCATAGCAAACTCAAGAATTGTGACCCCCATTTTATTCCTTTCTTCAAACCCTTGTCCTACATCTACTCTCTCATGTCCTCTACTGTCTTTCCCAACATACCTGTTCAAATCTCCTCCTATAAATAACCTCTTTCCATTTGGAATCACATGTACTAATTCATCCATCTTTTCTCAAAAATTGTCTCTTTATAATCTCATCTAGTCCTACTTGGGGTGCATAAGCGCTTATAACATAAAGGATCTCTTCTCTTAATACTAGTTTAATTGACAATTTGACACAAGCATGTCGCTTACCCTCTCAACACTCACAACACTATCTATCAAGTCTTTTTCTATTGTTATACCCACCCCATTTCTAGCATTTTTATCTCCTTTGAAGAAAATCCTGTAGCCCTACCAAAGGCCTTTGGCTTTACCTCCTGTATATTTAATCTCTTGTGCGCGTGTCATGTTAACTTTCATTCTTTTCATTGTATCAACTAACTCACACTTCTTACCATTTAAAGTCCTTAAATTCCAAGTAACCAAATGAATCATATTTTCTTGTTTCTTTACCCGCACTTGTCCAACCTGGTGCAAGAGCCATTGCCTACTTTTCACTACAACCGAGCGTCATTACAATACGTCACTTCTAAGGGACACCCTAGCCAACCCTTACTCACTTATCACTACACCCGTACTACAAGGCAACACGGTGTTTCAGAAGAACGCCCTAGCATGAGTCAAAATCAACGAATTCATCTAGAATCTATTACTATTTTAAAGCCAGAACTTGGGTATGCCGGTGCCATACGACGTTCACCTAAGCACCTATTAGTTCCTTAAATGCCCCTCTTAACATACTCAGCCATTCTCGTGCCACTAATTATATTTTCAATACAAACCCTTGATAAACACTTAATTACTTACCATGCCATCTTTTCATATTTTCAAAATAGTTCCTTAATAACAACTTAATTACTCTCCATGACATTTCTTCCATATTTCCAAATCAATCCCTTAATAACTACCCATCTAGTCTACTTGGACAACTTCAGAATTTTGATTCTCTAACTGTGCCTTGAGTTTCCATAATTTACTGATTTGCCCCTCCAAACTAATCTTCCAAAACTACCTAGGGGTTGAAACTTTCTTATTTCGCCACTTCTTCCAAAGAAACCACTATAATCACTCAATTACTTCCTACCACATAAAATATATTTTCAATACAGTCCCTTCATAATCACTAAATTACTTACCATGCCATTTTATCCATATTTTCCAAACAACTCCTTAATTACTTCTCACGCCATTTCTCCCATATTTTCAAAATAGTTCCTTATAATTGCCCAAGGGGGCGTTTGGGAACAAGAAGTAAAAGCACTTCTACTTGTAGTAGAAGTTATAAGTTGATTTTTTACCTCCAAAAAAGTCATAGAAATTCAAATGTCGGGAGGGATTCTTATTTTTGAGAAGTTATTTCTCTTAGAAGTCAAAGGCTAAAAATTTTTGCTTCAGTTTTAAGTTAATTTTTAACTTTTCAAAAGTTAAAATATAAAACACATCCAAACTAACTTTTTAAATTTTTGGCTTATAAAAGTCAATAAGTTACTTATTTTTGTGTTGCCAAACGCCCCCTAAATAAAGATTATCAAAAAAAAACATGTTTCACTTAACTATTGAACCATGCAACCCATAAATCTTGATGATTTGCATGTAAATCAGCAAATGCATGTGCCACCCGCTAGTATCACATAAACCAAATACCCAATTGGGTGGTCTTAGCTATCTAGCTCATTATATTTTTTTAGAATGGCAAAGAAAACAAGAGGAGACATTTAAAAATGAAAAAGAAAAAAAATTGTCATATGGTTAAGACCATTGGATCAAGTTGATTGATGGTATAAGAGGTCTCCTACGTGAAACCCACTGATTAGACAATCTGGGCACCATTGATTAGACAGTCGAATGTTGAATCCTGGGGGTAGGAGTCCGAACAACTGACAACAACACCGTAAAAGTGCAGCGGCGAAATCTGCCTTAGAACAGCAAGTTAAACACATGCATCAATCAGCCACATCAGCTAATCCGACAAGTCCATTCTCTTTCTATCTACATTTCTAATTCTGTCGTTGTGTGACACTCTGGGACTTACTGCTATTCATACAGTTAACTATTGATGCAACAACGAGCTCCTGCTCTAACACACAAAACACTAGGTAGCCAATAAACAGATCACGAAGACCCAGAGTAAGAGCGGTGAACCACCAACTTCAGCATTAACAAAATTAACCCGGTCTGCAGCAGGACAAATTCGAACTTTTTCCCCTAATTCAGGTCTTTAAAGCAGTGAATAACATCAAAATTGCAATGGAAGATGAAAAGAAATGCAAGAGAAATTCGTAAAACTTACCAAACAAGAACTAACTTGCAGAGTTACGTCTTTCAGTTCAGGTTGTATGATCAATCGATGAGATCCCAAGTTGACTTGATGGGAATCCAACGCTGCCCTTGACTTCTGATTTGGGGGCTTAAAGAGAGAAACGGTATCCAGGAACCAGGCATGATTGCTCTTCAACTTCTTAACCTGGACAATGAAAATATTACTGTATAAAGCGAAAACTTCGGGCTTAGATTATGAATGAGAGAGAGTACGAAAAGGCTTTACCAGAGAGGGTGGAAGTTCGGATGAGAGAGGAGCGTTTTCGAGGTCGCTCAAGAGATGGACGAAAGAGTCCCACCAGAGAGACTCGTCGACGGACTTGGGGTTCGCGGCCTGATCGATGGCAGCTGCAGCGCTCGCCATTAGAGGAGCTCCCCTCTGGCTGTGGGAATATGTGTTGTAACTTGGAACCCTTCAGCAGCAACAGGAGGGAAAATTCTTGATCCCGCTCTTTTTACGCTTCGAACAAAGGTTTTGGGAAGAGCGTGAAACGTTTAGTGAAAGCGCCGCGGAGCTTTGTGCTTGACTATTTTGTTTGGTACGGCATGTGGTGAAGCACAAAACCTAGTGGTCTTGAAAGAGTAAAACTTCGCTTACCGCCGCCAGTCGGCAAAGTTACTTACTGCCGCCAATATGAGCCACGTGGCATATTCTTGGAGATTTCTCACCATGTTTGGCCCAACCTAGATGGCCATACAGACCAAAAATTAGTCTGGTTAATGATTTCTAAGCGTTGGATTGGATACATTTTCATGGGTAGATTTTTAACTGGAATTTGAGCAATATTGACCATTATTTGGGTACAAAGATCCAGATGTTTAAAATTAGGGTCGGGCTCCGTTGACAGATCTAAAATGACACGAAAATGACAGGGACACAATATAAGCCACGTGTCACACTGTTACAGGACTCTGACCGTACGGATGTGTTGTCCTATCCCACGGTGGACCTACAAACCAAAAATCAACCTGATTAGTGATTCATAAGTGTTGCACCTCAAATACTGCTCAAATTCCCACACTGCACAAAACCTGATTAGTGATTCATAAGTGTTGGGATAGGACAAACATCCATACGGCCAGAGTCCTGTAAAAGTGTCACGTGGCCTATATTGTGTCCCTATCATTTGATCAGTCATTTTAGATCTGTCGACGGAGCCTGACCCTTAAAATTATTTATCGGGCTGATTTTTTGGAAGTCCACCTAGGGATTGGCCAAACGTCCATACTGTCAGTGCCCTCTACGAGTCTGCCACATGGCTCGTATTGTGGGCGGTCAGCAAAGTTCTACTCCTCCTGAAAATATTGTGTTCCCCAATTTCCCCCAGGATTCAAGGATCAGGATACATTGTTACATTGTCTCGAATCGAGGATATAATGGTGGAACCAACACTATCAGGTGATTCTGTCCATTGATGTGATATATCGGTTATTTAGAACCATCAGATTGGATTGATTTTGGATTTTGAGAAATGTGGGGCAAATACCGTAGTAGACCTTTTCTTTGTGTTTTTTTAAGGCCAACTTCGTTAAAACAAAGCAAAAGAATGTTGTATCTATTAGAGAATATAATGTAATAAAGTGTGTGAGATGCACCATATCATCTTTGGTGTATCTCATCATATATTCTCTAGATCGTATAGATTTTGATGAATCAATTAGGATTAGATTTGATTATAAGATATTAGGATTTCCTTCCTTATTGTACTCTCGTAATGTTCTACATAATAGCTCTGAGTATGTCAATGTAATCATTCAAGTTTATCAATAATATCATTATTTATCTTATCGAAGTATCAAAGCAGGTAATCCAACTTGTGCTCTATTGATCTCTTCTTTCGGTTCACCATTCTTCCAACAGGCAACACCTTTGTTCCCGTCAAGCCTAATATATTATAGTCTTAGCTTCAATCACCGTTGCCACCACTGCAATAAGTCGTCGTCTTTGATCGTGTTCTTCTCCAATTACCCAAAAAAAAAAAAAATGAACTTTTCCATCACATCCTCTCACACAATACTTTTGCGACAAATCAACCGCCAAAATGAGATCGCCGCACTCCATACACTCTCTGTGCTTCAATTAATCCCTTTGATCATTGCAACTCCTCCCACAGTCGTTGTTGCCTCTGTTACCTTCGCCATCGATGTTGTTGCCTCTATTGCTGTCGTTGTTGACTGATGTTGGGTTTACAACCCCTAATTGCTTTAAGGGAGCTACCCCTGCCATCAATGTCTTCGAAGCGACTATGATCATCGACAATCTTTCCACCGCCGTTGCCACCACAACTGCCATCTCCATTGCCGCGAGTCTCCACCTCTGGCCTACTCTTCTTGGGGTTTTGGAAAACCTCCTATCTTGTTTTTGAAAAAAAGGTTTTGGATTGTTAAGTTCGGCTGCCACCTACAAAAAAAAAATTAAAGAGACGCAAAAAATGAAGAAATAGGTTTTGTTTTTTCTCGTACTTGCGGCCCAATATAGTTACCAACTTATTCATGTTCAAGCCTAAAATTTGTTGGTAAAAAATAAAGAGAGAGGGAAAGAGAGAGAGATTTGCTTGTGGTCTTTTAAAGCCCAAGCCCGTGAGGTCCAAAAGAGGACCACATACTTCTGCTCGAGGACTCGTAGAGCTCGAGCCCACGAGGCACAAAGATGCTCTCACACTCTCCTTCAACGGAGGCCCAAGCCAGTGATGCCCCAAGAGGCACACTAGTGAGGCCCAACAAGAGGTTTACACTTTTCTACGAGGTCTGTAAGAGGCCACACACTTTATTGCTTGAAGTCTCATGGATCCAAAGCCTATGAGGCAAACATATGCCCATACACATCTTGGCCCAACGAGGGCCTTTATCCGGATTAAAATCCGATGAGTTCGGCCTAGCTTAAATAAAAAAGAAAAATTTGGACAAAATCCCATGTGACCGTCATGGATCACAGCTCTGGCAGGCAACCATCTTCATTCATTGGCGAGAATGGACTTCGAGTCTCGATCAAGATGATTAAATCATCAATGTGACTCGAAACGACGCTGGCATTCTCCAACGGCACTCAGCCTTCAAGGCACTGGATTCGGCAAACTCACGACGATCATTAATCTTCGATCCCCTTGAATTTGAGAGGAAATACTAAAGAATATATTGTAATAAAGTGAGTGAGATGACCATACCATCTTTGGTGTATCTCATCACATATTCTCTTGACCATAAAGATTTGGATGAATTAATTAGGATTAGATATGATTCTAAGATATTATGATTTCTTCCCTTGTTGTACTCTCGTAATAGCTTTGAGTATGTCAATATAATCACTCAAGTTTATCAATAATATCATTATTTATCAATATCCTTCACTAACAAACAAAATTGACTAAAGAAGCGTATGGGAACGGATTGCCAACAACCAAAGTTCTGATAGTTTTTTTGCCCATTAGTATATGGTGGGAACAATTACATTTGATACCCTATTAGGGTGGTTTTAAACTATCCAACAAACCAAAAACATCATTCGAAGTAGATGAGGATTGCCAAAAAATCAAAAAACCAGATCGTTGTTGATTATAGTTGGCACCAAGCCTTGAGCATCGTCGGTTTCCAAAATAATCCCCTTCGAGATCAGTTCTTTAGCCCTTTCTAGCTAGGTCCCATTTTATTGCTTCAGCTTCTTCTAAAAGATGGAATCTCGTTCCTTGACAACCTGCTAAAATAAAGTCATCCTCATCATTTCTAACAATGAACTCAATACAACCTTCTTAAAATTTTGATCGCATGCACTATAAGAATTGATTTTTATCCGGTTAAGAGGGGGTGTGTCGGATTTGTTCTTTCGGATCAACTTGATTGGTGATTTCTAGCCATCGTGTTTGAGTACAAAAAAAAACTCAAATCAAACGGCTAGAAGTTATCCCAATAAAACACTCAAATCCAATGGCTAGATTTCATCAACCAAGCTAATTTTTGGTTGGTAGGACCACCAATAGGAGAAAACTTTTGAAGCAGCGGGATTTTAGAAGCAACGATCATGCACCAATGACCGCGCGCGGCATGTACCCATGGTTACTTTTAAAATAAAAGCTTAAACCATGGGTATATGTGGCACGCGATCATTGGCGGCATGATTGCTGCTTCTAAAATCTCGTCACTTCAAAAAAATTCTCCACCAAGAGGTATGCCTACTCATCCACATCTATGGGTCAGTGAGCCCAAAAGAGTGCCACGTAGGACTTAGGGAGAGGGGCTTCGATCAAACGTTTAACGTCCCTCGAGGGGCAACAAAATTGCACACCTACAGAACCTATTCAACGCTCATATGATGTAACATGTGTTATTGAGTTCTCAATTATCCAACATATTGGGTCCAATTCCACCATGCTACGCTCAAGAGTAATTGAGTCGATGACATGGTGTACGTGCAATTACACATGCGGGAGTGGTGCATGTTGGATATGTCCAACACAATCTTAGAGCACGCTTGAGCTTGGGGGCATGGATTTGGGCTGCGGCCTGGTCTATTGCTTGCCCTGTCCTGTTCAACACGTTCAAGTTTTGGGAAAGGCTTGGGTCCGTTAGTTGAGCCCATGCGGCTGGGATGGCCTAGCTCGTCCCAGTCCGTTAAGCCCACCCCTCTACAAAAGTTGAATTTTAAGGATCCCCCCCCTAAAATGTGAGTTTTGAAATGGGGAATTTTCGTTGCCCCGTCAGTTTCTCTTATCTCCCCCCACTTGAACTTTAAATAAAAAGATAATTACATCCCATCTGTTTTCTCAATTCTTCCCCCACAAACATCAAATGCCTTCCTTATCGTTTATGTTTTTCTAATCATCCCCATTTTATTTTTATTCATCCCCCCACCCCCCCACCCCCATCTAATTAAAAAATAATAGAAAGGGACAACACCGAAAACATTGTTACGTTAACAGTAAAATGGTACCGTTCAATCTAAACATTTGGATGCTACCTATGATCTGAACGACATCCTCCTAGTGTAATAGTAAGTGTAATATCAGTAGATGTGTACCGAAATCTATTTCAATTTATCGGTATCGTCTCGTCGTTTGCTCTTGTCACGCCCCGAATCCAAGTACCCAAACTGAACCCGAATGCCTATGGATCAGCCCGTTTACCCAAGATCCAATGTGTGATAAAAATAAAATGCTCAAAAAAATAAAAATAAAAATAACAAGAATTACCATCGTGATTAACGAACAATAGTTGAACTCCAATAATCAAAATAATGCAAAAGCGTAAACAAGTTATTACGATGAAATAACCAAAGTCAAAATCAAAGTCACTTTTTTACTTTTATCAAAATTACTAATTTGGGTCTCTATAATTACTTAGAATGTATATCAAACATCTTTTGTGAAAGCACTTGAGCAAAAACACTCGCTTAAGAAAATTTTAAAATTTAATTTTCACGGTTCAAAGAAAAACGGTCAACTTTTGGTCAAAATTCAAAGTATGTTGAAAAATTATTTTCTTTAAGGGTTTCATTCTAAAAATCATAAGAAACAACTTTAACAAATACACTTTGGCCAAAAATGACGTTTTATAGTTCTTTTAGTGGTTTTACAATTGTTTGTTGTTTCATAAAAGTGACTAGCAAAACTCAGTCGATTGATTTTTTTTTAACTTGGCTGTATGATTCGATGGTCAATTTAAAATGAAATCTAACAAGTGATATGTGCATTTAATAGTGCTCATAATTTTTGATTTTTCTATTAAATAATATAATATAAGTTCTGTTTTACAAATCAAATAAAAAGTCAAAATAAAATAAAAAATTATTAAAAATTTATAACTGATACCCAGTTAGTAAAAAGAGTCTACAGGACAGCTTCGATTGAATTTGTTGACCAAAATATATTTTTGGAAAGCTAACTCGAAGCCCCACAGGTTTTGTGTTTGGTAAAAAGATAAATTTCTAATATAAGTTGGTCTAAAATGCAGTCGAAGTTGACTGTTATGTGTTGTTTGTGTGTGACAACAATTATGATGTTCACTTTACAGAGTTCCACAAGACAGAAAACAATATATTAAATCCTCAAAAAATTTGATAAAATACTAGAACCAGTTTAGAAATAAACCACTTTGGAATCATATTATTTTAATATCAATAGAATATTTGATGAATATTCTTGTCCAGGACATTAAGTAAATCTAAGAAATTAAAAAATTTATAAAAGTGTCAAAATGTAAATTAAAATATTTCAATCAATCCGTACATTAACAAATCATCTTTGAATATCTATAAACCTTAAGAAAAAATAAAACAAAATAATCTTAATCCTCAAATTTCGTATTGTCCATGATGTCTTCTCTGTCAATGATTCATCTTCATATTCTTTTATGAAATCTTAAATTCTATTAGGTATAAACCGTAAGCTTTCACCCAGTACATTCCACAAGATAATCACATATTTATAATTTATTTAATTTAAACACATGCATAGATTAAGAGCACATGTGATACATGATCAAATATATAAAAATATGACAAAGATAATGATGATGATCTGATTGAATGAACCTAAAAATTTCATTTCACACATTCATTTTTTTTCCACAAGTCCAACCTGTAGGTTTTACTGCAGGGGTTTTGGGTCTTTCACCACAGGGCACCGAGCCCTTGTTATTTTTTTAGGGTTCCTCTAGGCCGTAGAGCCTATACACATTCTCAGCTAAGTTGAATCATTCAGGCCGCAGAGCCTATGCGCACTCTCGACTAATGCAAAAATTTTGGGCCGGAGAGTCTATGCGCACTCCCGTTTAATACCAAACCCAAATGAGAATGCATCATTATGATGATGAGCAACATAATCATTTAACAAGATAATCAAAATGATAAGCCACGAAAATCTAAAATCATATAACAAGAATTTAAAATAAATTAATCACAAACTAGAAGAGAATATCCGTACATGTCTAGTTCTAAAACTTAGAACTATAACCTCCACTACCAATAACAAGAAGAACTCTAGAGAGTTTAGAGAGCAAGAGAGAGCTCAAGAGAATTGGTGAATTGATATGAGGGTGGGGGATCCTATTTATAATAGTTCACGGGGAAAAACTTTCAAATATGAGCTTTATAGTTTTAGCAAGTATATTTAAAATTTTCTATTTTGTTTTAAAAATATTCTTTAAAGAGATTTTATTTTAATTAATTTTCATAACATTAAAATGGGTGATTTTTATAACCCATTAAAATACTTATTTAAGATGGGTATGGGCTAAAAATGGGCCTATGGGTATCAAGTATGCTTTAAATAAGATTATTTTTTGCCTAAAAGATCTATAAATTGGCCTGAAAGGCCTGCCCCAATAAATAAACTCAATCAACATGCAAACAATAATAACAAAATGTACCAATGATTACTTATTAAATTTATAAAAGATAATAAAATTATTAAAATATTTTTAATTTAAAGTTTTTTTAAAATTATATTTTTTTGTAAAATATCAAAATGTCATAAGAATCCCAAATGCCCCAATGGTAACAACATATTGATTAAAAATGCCTAGGTGACATTCGTCATTTAAAAATATTATTATTTTTAAAATAATATTTTATTTAAAATTACTATCTTAGTTAAATAAGTTGGTTATCCAGTACAATGTCCCTACATTACTACCGTACATCTATACATCAATGAAAATCGGTTCTAGTGTCATTATAATGAAATTCCCTACGTGTCATGATATAAATGTTCTGACTAAGTTCTCGAATTTATTTTTACATGACGTGATAGAGTATTCTAGATAAATAATAAAGTTCAAAAAAAAAAAAATCAAGATGCCAATTTTTACTATTTTATAGTTAATGTACACTAATACCCCTGAATAAAAGTTCAAGATATTACAGCTCTAAAACAATTTTGGCCTGGAATATAATTTCAAACTGTACCCACCTACCATCTCTACGATCGATGTTTTGGTATTGTCTAGTTGTTTGCACTTTGCACCAAAACCGTTTTGGTATTATTTAGCCATTTACACTTGGCATCAAAACAATTTTGCTGATTTTATATTCCCAAGCCAATGATGCACATGTACGATAATTCCAATGGAGATATGATTGAACTTTAGTACATGGGCATTTTGGTCCATTTCGATGAACGACTAATACCTGTCTCTTAGTAGAACTTTGCTGACGGGCGTCCATCATCAGTGTTGACGACGGACCGCAATATGAGTCTCGTATCACATACAACTGACCTCATGGATGTTTGGCCAATCCCTAGGTTACATATAAAAAATTAATCTAATCAATGGTTTCAAACTTTTGGTTCTTTATACCCCAAATAATGTTCAAATTCCACGACTAAAAATCATCCATGAAAACGACTCTAATCAAATGCTTAGAAATCACTAATCACGATGATTTTTGGTATGTTGGTCCACCTAGGGATGAACCAAACATTCATGGGGTTAGTGGTCTCTAGAGTGTGCCACGTTGCTCACACTTAGCTTTGTCATCAATTTTCTACCCCCCTCTTACGCGCTAGGTTGAAACTTAGAACGACAATAGCTTGAACATACTCAAAGCCTAAGAGCATCTCCAACCAGGGTAGCATCTCCGACCAGGGTCTTTTTGGGTTTTCAAAAAAGCGCATTCTTCAAATTTGAACTCCGACCAGCCCTATCTTCAGAAAGGCATCTTAAAGAAAAGACATAAAAAATATATTTAAAATTTATTGGAAAAAAGTTAATGTTTTTTAATAGGATACAAAAGCTATAAAAGTTTTACAAAAGGAAATGAAAAGAATAAAATTGGAATTCACAGAGCCAAAAACCGGGGTCTTTATATTTGAAGCCAAAAACTAGGGGCTCTATGTTTGAAGCCAAGTATAGAGATAGAAACCCCGTATTCAAATTTGAAGCTAGGGATAGAGCCCAGTTGGAGTTGCGTTTTACAACTTTTTCATCAAATATGAAGATAGAGCCCCTCGGTTGGAGATGCTCTAAAATTTTGTGTTCTCATTTCACCCAAAGAAGATAAATATATGTAGAGTGAAAAAAGCTCAAATAAATGGCTAGAGATCACCAAGTAGAGCAAATCTTTGACCATAGACCACAATATAAGCCACGTGGTACACTCACAAAGACCACTGACCATATGGATATTTGTTTCATCCCTAGGTGGACCTACATACCTAAATCATCAATGGGATATCTAGCATTAATTATTTGGGTACCAGATCCAAAGGTTATAAATAACTAATCATGCTGATTTTGGGTATGTAGGCTGACCTAAGGATGGGCCAAACATCCATATGGTCTCGAGAGTATACCACGTGGTTCATACCGTGGTCTGTTATTAAAGATTAATTATTCGGCTGATTCTTTAAGGGATGGGATATTGCCACTCGCGTTTTCGCTCAGTAAACCCATCCCTCATTTTTTACTCATCACACTTATCCACCAAAAAAAAAAAAAGGAGAGAAGAAGAAGAAGAAGAAGAAAAACAAAGGATAAGAAAAAAAAAAAGGAGGACGAGGCCACGACAAGTACCTCTCTCTTTTAGTTCTGGGCTGCCGAGGCAGCCTCCAAGGCCAAGTGTAGAATGCCACACTCAACCAGGCTGCCGAGGCAGCCTAGAACTAAGAGAGAGAGAGGCGTACCTGCTGCGGTGGCGGCCTCCTCCTCCTCCTACTCTTCTTCTTAATCTTCTCTCAGTTTTTTTTTTTTTTTTTAGTTTTTTGGATACACTATTATAAAGCAACAACCGGTGTTGCCACACATGTGACACAATTAAAAGCCTCTCTACTTTCAAAAGTAAAAGTTTCCCTCATTTTTTTAATCACCTTTCCTCCTAAATGATAAAACCTGGATTGGAGTACGCCCTGCACAGCTCAGGATCTCTAGCACGCCTACATCCTTCATCAATGATGATGAGGAACAATAGTATAAGCCACGTGGCATACTATTAGGGACCACTTACCACATGGATGTTTGTTCCATCCCTAGATGGAGCTATATACCAAATATCAGCTTGTTCAGTGATTTCAAACATTTGGATCTCAATACCCATATAATGTTCAAAATCTATGGTAAAAAATAAATTCGTCGAAATGACTCCAATCAAATCCTTAAAAATCATTAATAAGTTGATTTTTTTGCATGTAGGTTCATTTAGGGACGGGCCAAATATCGATACGGTGAGTGATCTCTACGAGTGTGCTATGTGTAAGGTGTTGCCACGTGTAAGGTGCACGTCAATCACACGTGGCGTTCTCCTAGTATATGTGTGTGTGTGTGTATATATATATATATATATATATATACACTAGTAGGTGACCTGTGCCCACGGCACTCTCCGACAAAGAGTTTGCCAAAATCGGGTGTAAGTGGCTTAGATCCACCATCCATTTGGGGTGATAAGATCTCGGCCATCCTTTGTGAAGCCGATAAGAGGGGGGATAAGTGACTTATTTGTTTTGTTATATTGATGTATAGTGGGGTGGCCCATGCCCTCGGCACTCCCCTACAAAGTATTTCCCAAAATCGGGTGTGAGTGGTTGAGATCAATAGTCCATTTTGGGGATAAGATCTCGGCCATCCTTTGTAAAGCCGACAAGAGGGGTATAAGTGGGGAGACAATTTCCTTGTTAAATTAATCCAATCGTCTAAATTTTATTTTATGTAAGGGTTGATATGGGCCCTTGGATATATGAAGCCTATAAGAGGGGGAGACAACCGCTGTGTTTTGTCATAACTTATATGGGTCGGACTCCGTTGACACGTAAAATGACAGGGACACAATATAAGCCAGGTGACACATTGTTAAAGGACTTTGACAGTACGGGTTTGTCCCATCACATGGTGGACCTACAAACCAAAAATCAGCCTGATTAGTGATTTATAAGTGTTGCATCTTTGTACCTCAAATACTGCTCAAATTCTCACAGTTGAGATCAGCCCATGAAAATAAGTCCAATCCAAAGCCTATAAATCGCTAATCAGGCCGATTTTTGGTTTGTAGGTCCACCATGGGATAGGACAAACATCCATACGGTCAGAATCCTGTAACAGTGTACCACGTGGCTTATATTGTGTCCCTATCATCTTATCTGTCAACGGAGCCCGACCCTTGTTATATAGATTTTTTATGGGTGTGATGAGTGAAAAGGGAGGGGTTTTCTGGGTTTACTGAGCAAAAACGCGGGCGCAAATATGCCGTCCCTTCTTTAATTAGGTTTAGCAAGCTGGGGTGGGAGTGGGACAATCGTTCATGGGTTAGTGACCCGAAACAGTCTGACAGATGGCGAGTTTTTATGGGCCACAGAGGAAACATGCTTGAGAATTAGGGATATGTACGTGTTCCCGCTTTTCCGTGTCTTCAAAGTTCAAAATAGGAAAATGAAGCTGTCAGCTTCAAGTAACGTCCTCCTTAAGGCCGAAACCGTTGGATTCTTCTCGGGATCTCCCCACACCTCTCTCTCCCTCTCTGCCGCGTAGTATATAATAAACCGTCCCCAATAGTTTTCCTGGATACATACAGAAAGAGATCGAAACCCTAAATGAAACCATAACCGAAACCTCAATCTCAAAAAATGCGAGAAATTCTTCATATTCAAGGAGGCCAATGTGGGAATCAGATCGGAGCCAAGTTTTGGGAAGTGATTTGCGATGAGCATGGCGTCGATCCGACGGGGAGATCCAAAGCCGGATCTGATCTGCAACTCGAGAGGATCAATGTCTACTTCAACGAAGCCTCCGGAGGAAGATACGTTCCGAGAGCTGTTCTTATGGATCTGGAGCCCGGGACGATGGATAGCATCAGATCCGGACCGTACGGTCAGATATTCCGGCCTGATAATTTCGTTTTTGGGCAGTCTGGTGCTGGAAATAACTGGGCAAAAGGTCATTACACTGAAGGAGCCGAGTTGATCGATTCGGTTCTCGATGTTGTTCGTAAAGAGGCGGAGAATTGCGATTGTCTGCAAGGTTAGATCGGTTTCAATCTCTTTTACTTCATTTGTCTGCGACACAGATCGTTTCCTTTAAATTTATTTATTTTTACTTTCATCTTAGGTTTGAAATAGGTTTCTGTTCTTTAATGTATCCTCTTTGTAATAGGCGGATCTGGTTATGATATGTAATCATGAGGTCTGCGAGTGGAGATTTACTTCTGATCAGTTTTCTCTGTCAATATGTTAACCTTGGAAGCATGGCGTTCGCGGATTTTTCTATTGCTCATTCGTTCTGTAATTTGAATGAAAGCGTTGAAACCTGGTCCTTATTTCCACATTTAAATTTTCTTAGAATTGTATGGTATTGAAAAGGAGAATTAGTTCTTCAGTATCTTCTGATTCATTTGAACTTCTATAAGAACTCGATTGAAATGATAAGCTTTGCAATTTTAATATCTCTACTCATACTGATCCCAAAAAATTATCTTTACTCATTGTATGCATGCGCGTCCTTGTATTTTCAAGAATTTGTTGCATGATGCCTTTGTCTGCGGTGTTTTATCTATTTTGAAGCAAAATGTTAAAATTTTGCAGTTAGTGCTTTGCTTTCTTTCCCATCTGTTCTTCCATGGAATTAGAAGAGTTTGCAGAAGGATTTCTCCCTTTAGTTGTTCCATTTAATCCTGAACTTTTCTGATAATTCAGAGTTTCAGAAGGCAACCTTTCTGATATGCTACATTGATTGAAAAGATGAGCTTTCTGCCCTTTAATTTGTTTTAATTTCTAAACTAGGGGAACGCCACGTGCGATGCACGGGCACCTTACACGTGGTACACTTGTAGAGATCACTGACTGTATCGATGTTTGGTCCACTCCTAGACGGAGCTAAATGCAAAAAATCAGCCTGATTAGTGATTTTTAAGCATTTGATTGGAGTCATTTTCATGGGTTGATTTTTAACTGTAGATTTTGAGCCTTATTTGGGGTACTCAGATCCAAAGGTTTGAATTCACTAATCAAGCTGATATTTGGTATATAGGTCCACTTAGGGATGGGACAAACATGCATATGGTCAGTGGTCTCTAAGAGTGTCCCATGTGGCTTATACTATTGTCCCTCATCATCGTTGATGAGGGATGTGGGCCTACTGGACAACCTGAACTGTGAAGGGGCCTACTCCAACGCAGGTTCTGTGTTTAAAACAGGGAGGCATTTAATGAGGGAAGGTCTTGCCTTTAAAGTAGAGAGGTCTTTAATTGTCAGGCTTTATAATAGTATAGATTCTTGGAGTACCATTATACTTATTTATTGTCTATTGTTACATTTTAATTCCAAGTTCACATTCGACTCTATATTGTCTATTGTTACATTTTAATTCCAAGTTCACATTTGACTCTATCTCGCCACATGTTTTCTTTCAGATGCATTTTTTTTAGTAATGATCTCTTTCTCATCAAGGGAATGTGTCACTTTGACTCCCCCCCTTTATTGTTCAAAATTGTGATTATTGGAAGATCCGGGTGTATTATTCTGTAGTCTTATTTTTGTTTTCCGAAGCATCCTCTCCAATTTTATGGTTTTACTTGGAATGCTGAAATCTGAGATTGTGCCTGGTCTGCAGTTTTGCTTGAAATGGAATAGATAATTTCATAGGTTTTTTATATTGATTTTTTGCTTCCCACGCTGATAGTAGTAATCTGTTCTTTGCTTCCTCATTCTGATATTAGTAATCTGCTCTCTCTCTTTCTCTCTCAGTCTTTCCATTTTCTTTATATTGATCTCTAGAATCACCATTGCAAGTCACCTTTAACTCTGATTACACAGATCTCTCTCTTTCTCTGTATGTGTGTCTTTCTTCATCTCTCTTTCCATTTTCTATGTATTGATCTTTGGAATCACCATTGCAAGTCATGTTAAACTCTGATTTCACATTTAGTACCTTTTCTCCTCTCTTCCTTGTTACTGATCTTTAATCTTAAGGTAATTAATCTGACACACCAGCAGAATGACCCCGGTCTTTCTCCCTGTAGTTGAATTGATCTTTTAAATTCATGAACATGGTTATCTGTTACCTGTAAATTTCCAGAGTGCACACCAGAATCTGCATTTCATCTCCTGAAAACTATTATATTTCTTGTGATAATAAGATACTCATTGTAGATTTCCTTGTTGATCTGGTTTCTAAGGGAAAATCCCCCATTGAATTTTCTTCCTTTAAATAATTTGTGGTGGTATCAACTCTTGCAGTGTAAATCCTTCAAATTTTTCTGATAAGTTTGAGAGCCCCGCCACTAGTAGGGCCCTTTTTGTCTGGTCCAAAGACCTGTGAAAACAAAAGTATCCATAGTGCTTATGAAAGATTAGCACATATAGTGAAATGTCTCATTCTAGTGTCATTCAGATTATGATTTTGCAACATCAGATCCCACATCACCGACATTCCTCTTTGTTTACACAAATTGGCATGAATAGTAAACCTGGGGTATAGAAGCTGTTGTACCTGGATCCTCCCAATCCCCTGGGTAGCTTTATTGTCACGTTCTCTGTTGGTTATCATTCACTGATACATGAATGTTTTCATAATTTAAAACATGTGAAATTATTTTAAAAACTAGAATAAAATCTGATAAAAATGTTAAATAAATTTAATAACATAAGTGATATTACTAAAACTAAGAATGATAGTAATAATAATGAGAGCACAATTGTTATTATTATCTTTAATTTTTCCAGGTTTAGGAATTTCTGTTTCTCAATTTACTTTTGAGTTCCTCTGTTTATTTTTTTTGCTCTGTGTCCAGCTGTGAGCATTCAATGGATTAGAATATGCTGCACACAATTCTTAAGGATTTGGTAATGGAACAATTTTGCTGGATTCTCTATTTGAGCCATAAGTCTTGAGCATGTATTTATGGGATGGCATGCCTCTGTAATTGCCATTTTGAGCAGCGAGTGGTTTGTGCTGAAAAGTGAGAGCATATTAGTCACTTAGCTAGAACCTAAGGTGAGAAATCCCCATCTGTAACCTATCATGTCTATTGTCTCATCACACTTGAAAGTGGATTATGGTCATCTTTTCTAAAATCTCAGTACAAATTAGACTTATAGGGCCCATTTGGCAACATATTAGAAGCAATACAAATTTCATTTAGAAGTTACTGATTTTAAAAGTTCCTATTTGAAAGTACAAATGTGTTTGAAGGACAAAAGTAACTTATCCTGTATGGATGGATGGAGTGGTCATTTATAATTTGTATTAAAGGTTTAGATGGATATTTTTGTCATTAAAAAGGTTGAATTAGTTATTTATAATTTGTCGTGAAAGATTAGAGGGGCAAACATGATATTACGGAAGTTTCACTTAAAAAACCAATTCAACATGCCCTAAAATTGTGTCTTCACTTGAAGCAATAAGCAAAAAACCAAATTTGCTTCATTTAGAAGCAACTTTTTGGCCTTCTCAGAAGCATAGTTAGTAAATTATTGAATTATTTGCAAATTATACACGAATCGTATCAATTATTCAAAAAAACAAACTGAATAAACATCTTATTTAAAGGCTTAAAAAATTTGTGCATTTTTCAACATCTCGAATAATTCATTAACTTTTCCAAATTATTTAGTTTTGATCATTAAAAATTATTTTATAAGACAAATTGTCAATATTTTACTTTTTTTTTTTGTTTTATTTTATTTTTAAAATTATTTTTGTTGAATTTTGAACGCATTTTAAAATGGCAAACCCGAATTGTACTACATTTCTTGGAATGTCTTTTTGCCGCACTCTGAATTGCTAACTATGCTCAGAAGCAGCTTCCTACATAACATTCAAACAAACTTACATGCATATTTGCTTTTGGAAGCAAAAAAGCAACTTTTTATGATGTTGCCTAAGACCCAGTAGTCCAAAGGTGAGCGTAATACCACTCGTTAACTAATCATGTGGAGATTAACAAAGCCCTTTTATGGTCTCATTGTCTAGATTTTTTTTCTTACTAGAGATGAGTCTAAATTTTCATTGGCCAGTGCAAAGAAACAATCTGTTTCATTTTCCATGACTAGTCCCTCGTCTTTAACTCTTGTTTTTTGCCAGGTTTTCAGGTATGCCACTCGCTCGGAGGAGGGACTGGCTCTGGCATGGGAACCCTTCTTATATCGAAGATGAGAGAGGAGTACCCAGACAGGATGATGCTCACATTCTCAGTCTTCCCGTCTCCGAAGGTCTCTGACACAGTTGTGGAGCCCTACAATGCCACCCTCTCGGTGCATCAGTTGGTGGAGAATGCGGATGAATGCATGGTCCTTGACAATGAAGCACTCTATGACATCTGCTTCAGGACCCTAAAGCTCAGCACCCCAAGCTGTAAGTAATAGATTGTTAAGTCAACTTATATTAATAGCATCACAAATATGAAATTTAACAAAAAATAAAGCTTGATTTGGTACTTACGTTTTGCAGTTGGGGACCTAAATCACCTGATCTCGGCAACCATGAGTGGGGTGACATGCTGCCTGAGGTTCCCTGGGCAGCTAAACTCAGATCTGCGGAAGCTGGCGGTGAACCTCATCCCTTTCCCGCGCCTGCACTTCTTCATGGTGGGCTTCGCCCCCCTCACGTCCCATGGATCCCAACAGTACATCTCCCTCAGTGTCCCCGAGCTGACACAGCAGATGTGGGATTCCAAGAACATGATGTGTGCAGCAGATCCCCGCCATGGCCGCTATCTCACGGCTTCGGCCATGTTCAGGGGCAAGATGAGCACCAAGGAGGTGGATGAGCAGATGATAAATGTGCAGAACAAGAACTCGTCCTACTTTGTGGAGTGGATCCCCAACAATGTGAAGTCGAGTGTATGCGACATCCCACCCACGGGGTTGAAGATGTCATCGACCTTTATAGGGAACTCGACGTCGATCCAGGAGATGTTCAGGAGGGTGAGCGAGCAGTTCACAGCCATGTTCAGGCGCAAGGCCTTTTTGCATTGGTATACGGGGGAAGGGATGGATGAGATGGAGTTCACTGAGGCTGAGAGCAATATGAATGACTTGGTGTCGGAGTACCAGCAATACCAGGATGCCACCGTTGAGGAAGACGAGGAGGGGGAGTATGAGGAGGGAGTTGAAGACAACTATGAGGGCTGAATGGGATAACAGTTACAACCTTTTTGAAACAGTGAGGGTTACATTTGATATGAGAGCAAGACCTTTTCCTTTACTGTTTCGTACTTCATACTATGTGGCGGCATGTTTTTTTGCTCATTTTGTTTCCTGTTCTTTTTTTCCCGATCTCACAAGCAAACGTTGTTGGTTGTTTGATTCATGCATTTGAAAAAGAAATTGTCGGTTGCATATAATCTTTGGGGACGATGCTTTTTCTTGTTTTATATTCGAAGTTAGTTTTCAAGAAACTGCTGGAGTTTTAGCTAAAGCTGTTCTACCAGGTCTTATCGCCACTGCGGCTGGAGCTGCTGGTCGAACTCCTGTTTCTGTTGGGTGAATAGAATATGCTCCATAAACACATTTGACTCAACTAGACTAGGGATATTGCCCGCCTGTCCAATCCAAAGCAGTAAAGATATAGCTGCTGTTATAACGGTAACGCTCCAACACCTTCATGTTATTTAAAAATAATGCCCAAAACTGAAAAAATGGGCTTGGTGTTACAACGGTTATAGTGGCCGTTATTTTTGAAAAAAAAAAAAAAAAGGCATTTTATGGTTATAGAAAAAAAAGTTTATTTAGAAAAAAATAATAAATAAATTAATCTTCTGACTTTTTTGTACTTCAGATGTGACTGAAGTAACGGTAATTTGTGAATCGGAGCTAGTTTTTTCAATTTGCGCGACGTTAAACCATTGTTCTTTATCATTTAAGACCTTGATCCCAGAGTTCTAGTCAGTTAGTGGGCATATTGCAAAACTCAGTGAAAATTTACTTATCTCAAAAAAATAAAAAATAAATAAAAATAAAAACTTACAGAAAAACTCATTGACATTTATAATTTTACAGCGTATATTTGTTTTTTCCACCCACTCGATTCTTAGCTCTAGATTGGAAGGGTGAATTTTTTCAGTCAGAAAGAGATGGCGCACCAATTGAACGTTCCAAATTGATAAGTTGTTTTGCTCTTAGATTGGAAGGTTAGGTTTCTTCAGTCAAGCAAGAGGTGGCGCGCCAAAGATGCCAGCTTATAAAGGCTTGTGAGTGTTGATACCAAAAATAAAAGAAAAAAGAAGTGGCCACCCGATCGAACCTTCCAAAATGACAACTTTTTCAGGTATTGGGGAAGAGAAAAGTATAACAGGCGTTGGGTATAGCATTTTTGTTACTCTGCTTCCTTTCGGGCCCACTGACTGCATGGATGTTTAGCCCATCCCTTGAGGGACCCCAAAAATGGCCCTGATTGGTGATCTCTAGCAGTTAGATTTTAGTACTTTTTAAGGCATGATTCTAGCAGTTGGATTCAACTTTTTTTGGGTACTAAATCCAACGGCTAGAAATCATCAAATAAGTTCATTTTTGATATGAAAGTCTACCAAGAGGTGGGCTAAATATCCATGCGGTTAGTGGGCCCACATGGCAGCGGTGAGTAACAAAAATGGCTATACCTCAATACCCGACACCTTTGGCATCATGTCTAATGCGAGTTGGCTGTCCCTTGGGGACTTCAAAGTTCGACGTTTGCCCGTCCCTGGTTGGATTTGAGCTTTTTGTGGTGCTCAATTCTAACTGCCAGAAATTACCGATCAAACTGATTTCTGGTGTGTAGTTCCCACCAAGCGGTGGACAAAAGATCCATAAAGTCAGTGGGCCCGGAAGAGTGTTCCACGTGGCATTTTTGGGAGGACTGCAATTTTTTTCACTAATATGGGACAAATGGACTACTAAAGAATGCTAACGCTGCTTGAGCTAGTCATATGCTCATCTTTCTTGGACATGTGTAAGGGTATTTCGGTAATTAACATAATGACAATGGAGGGTTAGTTAATCATAAAAAAGCCCTTTTCAGATATTTCTTTTCTACTTGGGCAAGTATTGTAAGGGGTGAACTAATTGAGTAAACATTCGCGCACACCCCGCTGTGAGCAAAGCCGATCACAGCCCACGGTATGAGCCATGTGGCACACTCTTAGAGGGAGCTGACCGTATGGATGTTTGGACAATCACTAGTTGGACCTACAAACAAAAAAGAACCTGATCAGTGATTTATAAGTGTTGGTTTGAAGTTATTTTCTTGGGTTGATTTTAACCGTAGGAATTAGAGCATTATTGAGCGTTATTTGGGTGCAAAGATCCGAAGGTTTTAAATCACTAATCAAGCTGATTTTTGGTTTGCAGGTCCACCTAGTGATTGGCCAAACATCCATACGGTTAGCGTCTTCTAAGAGTGCTACGTGGCTCATTCTGTGGGCTATGACCGGCTGAGTGAAGGTTTACTCGAACTAATTATAACCGGCTGTCAAAGGATTGGTCCGGGGCCAATTTGGAACCGATCCAATAGCTTGTTGGGCCAAGGTCAACAGTTCCAGACCGAAACCAAAGCACCCGATACCTTGATTCAAATCCGATGTAATCAACTCAGATCAGGTTGGATCATTATCAATCCGATCCATCGGCAGCTCCACTTACTAGGTACTCCAATCATTAATTTGTTTTTAGTGGAGTTCAATTCAAGGCAGTCTAGTTGAACGTAAGAATCAGGCCTGGCAATTTGCCCCGACGGGCCGGGCCAGTGGGCCGAATCTACAGTGCCGGACCGGGCTTGGCTCCAGGACCTAGGCCCGGGGCCTGGCCTAAGGCGCTCAAGAGACAGGCTTTGGGATGGGCCTTGGTCCGGGCCAGGCCAAAGCCCAGGTTTGGACCGGTCAATTTTCTCAAAAAATAAGAACAAAATTGAAAAGAAAGTAAAATGGCAGGCCATAGTCAGGGCTGGGCTGTGGGCCGCAGGCCAAATTGCGAGACTGAAGTAAGATGTTCAAAATTGAAAATGAATAGCTGGGGGGGTTCTGTTTGAACTTTGACCATATCAAATCTACTCCACGTACACAAAGTAGAAAGGAAGTAGTATTATTGTCATTACAGAAAGTAAATGTAAAGAGCTATATATTATTCTCTTAAGCCGTACAATAAAACAACCAAGATAACCACATTCATTAAAATAAAATAGGAAAAACAAAGACCTCTGATCACATGTTCTTTCAAATGGGTTTCTACTTTCTACCTTAGAGACTTTATTACACCACTACTTCTCAAGCAATGTAAAGATTTAAGTACTGCAGGGAATGGAACAATGCACACCAACAACTTTTTTACTTCTTGCACCTAGGGATTTTGGGGGTACCCTAAGGATGGAAGGAATAGGGTGGGGTGGGAGGCACATATCCAAACTTAGGGTGGTGAAAGTACTTTGGAGGGATTTTGGGGATAGGAGGAAGCTTAGGGAAAGGAGGGAGAGGCTTCTTGTAAATGGGAGGGATCTTTGGGAAGGGAGGCAAAGGAGGGAGAGGTTTCTTGTAAATGGGAGGGATCTTTGGGAAGGGAGGCAAAGGAGGGAGAGGTTTCTTGTAAATGGGAGGGATCTTAGGGAAGGGTGGAAGTTTAGGCAAAGGAGGAAGTGGTTTCTTGTAAATGGGAGGGATCTTAGGGATTGGAGGAAGAGGTTTGTAAATTGGGACAGGTGGTGGAAGTGGCTTCTTGTAGACTGGAGGCTTATAGATTGGTACAGGTGGAGGGAGAGGCTTCTTGTAGACTGGAGGTGGCTTATAGGTTGGTACAGGTGGAGGGAGAGGCTTCTTGTAGACTGGAGGTGACTTATAAATTGGTACAGGTGGAGGGAGTGGCTTTTTGTAGACCGGGGGCTTATAGATTGGTACAGGTGGAGGGAGTGGCTTCTTGTAGACTGGAGGTGGCTTATAGATTGGTACAGGTGGAGGGAGTGGCTTTTTGTAGACCGGGGGCTTATAGATTGGTACAGGTGGAGGGAGTGGCTTCTTGTAGACTGGAGGAGGCTTATAGATTGGTACAGGTGGAGGGAGAGGCTTCTTGTAGATTGGAGGCTTTGGAGGAAAGACCTTTGGTGGGAGTGGAGGGAGTACTATTGGAGGTTTATAGATCTTTGGTGGGAGTGGAGGGAGTACTATTGGTGGTTTATAAATCTTTGGTGGGAGTGGAGGGAGTACTATTGGAGGTTTATAGATCTTTGGTGGGAGTGGAGGGAGTACTATTGGTGGTTTATAGATCTTTGGTGGGAATGGAGGGAGTACTATTGGTGGTTTATAGATCTTTGGTAGGGGAGGGAACTTGAAGTAAGGCCATAGGAAGGCTGATGTGCAGGTGATCGGCGAGAATGCTAGCTTTCCGGTTGGGCCGAATGTGTGCTTTCCGTTGTCCTTGGTCTTTAAGATGATCTTTGATGACTCTAGGCCATTGTGGGAGGGGCATGCTGCGGACGATGCGCTGTGGAGCTGTGCAAAGCATTCCTCCTTCAACTGTCCGTCATCTTTCACGATCTCGCTAGGAAGAGTTACTTTGAATTTCCCTTCTTTGTTGAGTTCACCTACTCCCCTTGTCATGAACTTCCCATCTTCAACCTTGCAATCAATGGTGACGCGAAGGCCTGCACAAAGTAATGAACAAAGCAGATATATGCATGGTGAGGACATATGGACATGGTTAATTTAAAGTCTCGATCTTAAGGTACATCTCAGTTGGTTGAAAAACAAGACGTCTTGATTGAGACATCTGGACGGTGGATCTCAGCTACTCACATCCGATTTTGGCAAATGCTTTGTCGGGAAGTGTCGTCTAAAAAAAAAAATCAATGGGGAGACAACACAAGACTAATCACGACAAAACCACCGTAAACTCTTATATCTTAGGTCTTGATATCTGAATCAGGATCTTAGGTCAAGCTTGGGCTTAGTTGTAAAAGCCAACTTAGCCCATTACACTGACGCCCCTACTGACACAATTTTTTTTCTCCTTCCAGTGGCCTTATTGTAAGCATAAAATTTGCAATGGGGCACACACTTTTCGGGCCCACTGACCCATGAATGAGTCCACCCTTGATGGACCTATAAACCAAAAATTAGCCGGATTGGTGATCTCTAGCCCTTTAAAATTACTCAAATCCAATGGTTAAAAATTACTCATGAAAAATGCTTGAATCGAATGGCTAGAGATCAACAATCAGTTTGATCTTTTTATTCTTGATGGACAAATAATTCATGGGTCAGTGGGCCCGAAAAGAGCCTGCCACTCACAACTGACTCAGGCTAAATTTTTTCACTGAATGAGAATTCCAAATGAACGTTGTCCTACTTTTCGAGATGACTATTAAGGAAGATTGAAAAGGTATATATCATGTGGTATTATCCCAGTGTCCCTTGTCATCAGGTAACTTTAATGGGCCCCCACAAAAGTTCTGTAGTAATTAAATTCACAACGCTATCACGACTTAACAGGTGAGATATCGTGATCTCAATAGTACTTATTCATCACAAAAATAAGTCCATAAAATGACCAAAATGCCCTAGTACTTTGAGAAAATTCTCTCCACTTTTGGGTCGGTAAGGTCACCCTCCAATTTGAGCCCCAGGTCCCAAACCCTCCCCCACTTATGGAATGTTTGTAGAACCTTGCTGTACCAAGGAAATGTATGAAAGTGCAACGCGTTACCAGAATTGTGAGACTAAAACACTAGTAATACAAGAAATTTTTTGAAGCGGCCGGATTTTTCGAATCATGTGCTCAATGATCACGAGCCACATATACCCATGCTTACTTTTTTAAAATCAGTGTCTAAAACATGGGTATATGTGGTGCGCAATCAATGGGCGCGTGATCGCCGCTTCAAAAAATTTCTCTAGTAATACTAGTTCTACAAAACAAAATCACTAGCTAATTCAAACTACATTGATCACTATACACATGCTATCACTAGTTCTACATTCCATACCTGAAAATGCATGGCTGCTCTGGATATTATTTTGCGCACAATCGGCACATTCTCCGATGCCAATGACCTCGACAGACTTATCGTCGCAGTAGCAGAAGCCGGCGATCAGTAGTAGAGTGACCGAGAAGCCCAGAAGGGCCCTTCGACTGAAGGGAAGATCCCACATTGTGGGGGGGGTACCCAGTCCCCTCCTAAATTAACAAGGAGAAAGAGAAGGCTAGGAGCTAAGAAGCTAGATGAGCTTCTTTCTTCGATACAAGTTGTGAGAGATCCTTTGGCACTTTATATAAGAGCTTAAAGAGGACTCGCCGACACTGCCCTTAAAGTCTTCACATGTGGTGAGGTCCCATGGGAAGAGTGATGAGTGTGTGTGAGAGAGAGAGAGAGAGAAACAATGCTCACCGGTTTTGCTGATAGAAGGGCATTTTCTTCATTCAATGAGGCCCAACTGCACGTCTCCTTCTTCTTTTACCTCCTTATTAGATCACATGGTCCGGGGTCTATGGATCTTGTCATGGTGCATGTTGATATTATTTTTTCATTGGTCAAGTCTACTGGTCTTATTTTTAATAATTAATTTAATTAAAATTTAAAATCGATTTTCACTATACAATTTTTGGCCAATGAAAAAATGACACCACCATGCATCATGACAAACGTCCATGGACCCGTACCATGTGAACATTGCTCATTTGCATAAGCCTACTTACCAGCTCTCATGAATACCACCCTTTTAAAAAATCAGGTCCAAATTACCCAACTGTCCCTGCTTTTAAGCAAAAAAAAGTGACCACCGGCTAAATCCCCCCATTAATTGGCGTAAAATTTTGATGACAGGGCATGTCATCGAGGTCGATGACAGGCAAAATATGAGCCACGTGGCACATTCTTAGAGAACTCTGACGGCCGTATGGATGTTTGGCCAACCCCTAGGTGGACCTCCAACCCAAAAATCAGTTTGATTAGTGATTTCAAACCTTTGGATCTTTGTACCTCAAATAATGGTTAAAAATGTTCAATTCACACGGTTAAAATCAAGCCATGAAAATAAGTCAAATCCAATGCCTAGAAATCACTAATCGGGCTGATTTGTGGTTTAAAGGTCCAACTAGGGATTGGACAAACATCCATACGGTCAGAATCCTCTAAGAATGTGCCACGTGGCTCATATTGCACCCTGTCATCGGTCTCGATGACAAGCACAGTCATCAGAATTTTACTCCAATTAATTGTACACAGCTTGCACACCCAAAATACAAACAAAAAGTTTACCTATTTCAACCTAAATTTTCTAAAGTGTGTTCACATTGTTATTAGGGTCACTTGTGGTCATATCTGACGACTCCGATCTCCGCCCTGATCCGTGCACCGTGCACATGCACGTACACATGCACATTCACAGGGATTGGGAACCACCCATTTGATGATTCTCATTTAGGGGGACCAATTGTACAATCCCGACGATTGATAAAAAATGTGATAGCTAGATTCAGGATTATCTGGTCAAGTCATTCGACGTAGGAGATCTAATAGGAGATGAAAACAGCATCAGATCCTTCCATCTTGACTCTAATATTCATAATCCTTATTATTATTATTATTTCACTTATAAATGATGCGAAGAGAAATAGGTGGCAACATATCAACTTATATCACAATTTATGAATTGGCCCCCCCCTTGATGGATCGATTCATGTTTGAGTAGGTAGACTCAATACCATCTCTTTATTCACAGTTAGTGTAATCAATATACTCTCAAGGGGACCATTATCATGCCTTAATGTGGGTGTTCTTAACCTTGGATTTCTGCCGTCTGATTTCTTTGTCTCCATTTAGAGGCGTCGATCTCTGCAAAAGACTTATGGATCCTCACTTGTGGATATAAATGATCCGGGTTTCGGTACTGGTGAAGGGTTAGAACCTGACCCGACCTTCAACGGTTGGATTTGGTTCAAACTTATGATCAATAATATCTATAAATCGTATCTCACTGGCTACTTAGCTTCTTGATTTTTTTTTAAAATCTATTTCTTGTTTATGAAGTGAAATAACATGCTTTCCACAGATTGGAAAGAGTAGCAAAATCAATAGACTTTCTTATTTAATTTAATTTTTTTTAAATATTGATTTACGTACAAAACATTAAACTTACTAATAGAATATTTGCCCGGATCTGTTTTGGATTGGACCAAACCAATCCCGTATTATAAATGTCAGGCTAGGTTTGATTAAGGGAAAACCAGGACCAGACCCATTTATATAATTAGGTCAGGTTTTGGTATTCCATTAAGTCTAAGCATCCCATATCTATTATCTATATTCTATATATACTAAAGCTGGACACTGCTGAGGTGGCACTCTCCCCAGCTTTGGACTGGAGTTATTTTCATGGGTTGATTTTAATCGTTGGAATTTGAGCATTATTGACCATTATTTGGGTACAAGGATCCAAAGGTTTGAAATTACTAATCAGGCTGATTTTGTGGTTTGGAGGCCCATCTAGGGATTGGCCAAACATCTACATGGTCAGCGTCCTCTAAAAGTGTGCCATGTAGCACATATTGTGGGTGGTCAGCAAAGTTTTACTCTACCATTTACTATTGTGTGAATAATAAGAAAGAGTGGTTGAGATTAAATCCATCCATCAAATGTGGACGGTTAGATTTCAGCCACTTAATCTCCTCATTTATTCATTCACGCCTACTCATTTGACTTCAATATATTTATTAAAAATGTGAAATTCAAAATTTGAATTTTAACACCCTTATTTTTTGTTATTTATGTTTTTTTTTTTTTCATTTTTCCCTCTATGCGTTACAATCCATTATAATAGCTGTTATAATGGAATAAACAGTAATGCCCCAGTCCGTTATAGTGTTTGAGTGCCGAAGGCACCCAATTTTTTCAAACGCTTTCGTCGGAGAGTGCCATGGGCACGGGCCATTTACTAGTCTATATAACAAAACAGGACAGTTGTCTCCCCCTCATATACAGCTTCATAAAGGATGGCCGAGATCTTATCACACCAAATAGATGGTGGATCTCAGCCACTCACACCCAATTTTGACAAACGCTTTGTCGATGAGTGCCATGGGCATGGGTCACCTACTATTTACCTACATATAAGGAATGAAATGGGTTGGATTTACATATAGCCCAAGAGTCATGCTCAGGAGCCCCACTTTTCCTGCCTCGAGAGGGGTGTTACCGTTAAAATGGATTGAAACGACCACGGGCAAAAATAGAAAAAAAATGGATTTTGACAGAAAAAAGTGGTGCGGAAATTCAAAATTTAAAATTTGAAAATTAAAAAAGAAGAAGAATTTAACCGAAATTTAATGGTTTTCTTATACCCCTCTTATCTTATATGGCTTCAGAAATGAGTGGTTGAGATCCACTATGCTTCATATTGATGGCTGAGATTAACTCCCACCTGATTTTGACAAAAACTTTGTTGGAAAGTGTTGTGGGCATGGGCCACCCATGCATATATCAAGACAACTCAGTTGTATTCTCTTATCTTATCCATCCATCTAATGTGGACGGTTAGATAAAGAGTGGTTGAGATCAAATCCATCGATCTAATGTGGACGGTTAGATTTCAGCTACTCAATCCGCCTTATTTGACTTCAATTTATTCAAAATTTGAATTTCAACACCGTTATTTTTGTTATTTTTGTTATTTTCACATTTCTCCCTCTGTGCGTTACAATCCGTTATAATGGAAAAAATGGTAACGTCCCAGTCCGTTATACCGTTTGAGTACTGAAGGCACCCAAGTTTTGCAAACGCTTTTGTCGGAGAGTGCCGTGGCCATGGGCCATTTACTATTCTATATAACAAAACATATTGGTTGTCTCCCTACTTATACCTCATCTTATAAGTTTTAACAAAGAAGGGCCGAGATCTAATCCTCCCCCAAATGGATGGTGGATCTCCGCTACTCACCTGATTTTGGCAAATTCTTTGTCGAGGAGTGCCGAAGGCACGGGGCACCCACTAGTCTATATAACAAAATAGGGAAGTTGTCTCCCCACATATACCCCTTCTTATAGGCTTCAACAAAGAAGGGCCAAGATCTTATCCCCCAAAATGAAGATCATCCTCACAGAAAAATCACTTATTTGAACTTTCTAGTCTCGATGACAGAATTAACCTATTTCACCATTACATTTTAACTTTGCATTTAATAGAGTTCATCCCCTCAAAATTCGAAAGACTATCTTTTTTTGTTTTTCAGAAATCAGGGTATCCGGGTCTCGACTAGTGCCCAAGATTAACCCCAAGGGTTGAGTGCAGGTGGCCAGGACTCAACTCCAAGAAGTAGGAGGATCTGAGTTCAAATCTCATTGGGGCCACCCTTGAAAAAGAGTAGGGTAATAAGTGGCTCCGTCCCCATTAACTCTCCCAGCCAATACACTCCGGCACGTGTGGAAGGTGTAACTATCGTGCCCCGGGGGACAAGTCGGATGCTCTAGGAGGCCCGGATAAAAAAAAAATAAAAATCTAATGTCCAAGATAGGAAATGTGTGACAATACATCTCAGACTTTGCTCTACAATCGTGTTCCAACTGTCATTTGTTCTATTCAAGTGTTGAAACGGTGCATTATTAGAATCCATGTGATAGTTTTGTATCCGTTTCGGTGTACCTGTGACATTTCTTTTTTTGATGTTGTTCAGGAATTGGATAAAAATTGATGGAAGCAGGCAAATCCCACGCCACGTACACAAGAAGACAAAAAAGGTTTTAATTCAACAACCTGTACTCATTTTATGATATAAAGAGCCCTTGTCTAAAACGGGCTGTTCTTTGATACCGACTTCGGTATCAAATTTTTGATGCCGAAGTCCCTCAATTTGCCACGTAGTAGACTCTTTCGGGCCCACTGACTCCATGAATATTTGGCCCACATCTTGGTGGACCTACACACCAAAAATCAGCGTGATTGGTGATTTCTAGTCATAGGATTTGAGCACTTTTCATCATGGGCGTTATGAACAGGCCTATGAGTTGTTTCCAAGCCCACGATGAAAAAGTACTCAAATCCAATGGATAGGAATCACTAATCATACTGATTTTTGGTGTGTTGGTCCACCAAGATGTGGGCTAAATATTCATGGAGTCAGTGGGCCCTAAAAAGTCTACTACGTGGCAAATTGAGGGACTTCGGCATCAAAATTTTGATACTGAAGTCGGTATCATAGATTTTTCCGTCTAAAACGAGTCTGAGTTTATACTCACCCTCTCAAAATGCCAGGTGTAGTACGTTTTAGGGCCCACTGACCTTTTGGATGTTTTTAGAGGGCACTGACCGTAAGGATGTTTGGCCAATCCTTAGGTGAACTTACAAAACAAAAATCAGCCTGAACAGTGATTTCAAACCGTTCGATCTTGTACCCAAATAATGGTGGATAATGCTCAAATTCCCACAGTTAAATCAACTCATGAAAATGGCTCCAATCCAACACAGGGAAATCACTAATCAAGTTGATTTTAGGTTTGTAGGTCCACCTAGAGATTGTCCAAAGACTCCAAACATCTATACGCTCGGTGTCGTCTAAAAATGTACTATGTGGCTCATTTTGTGGTGGTCAATGACCCAAGTTTTAGAGAGATCTCTCTCTTTTTGGGGTGTGCCCCGACTAGGAGCCCACCGAGATAGGTAATGGGGTGTGCAAATATGGGCTCCCTTTTAAAATTCGAGTTTAGCATTTTAATAACGTAATTTAGCCATTGGATTTGAACATTGTTTTTTTAGATGCTAATATGTAACTGCTAGAAATCATAGATCAAGCTGATATTTGGAATGTAGGTCCACCAAACATCTATAAGGTGAGTGGACCTTAAAGTGAGGTCGACATGGCATTTTTAGGGTGGGGCAGACTTCAAATTCTGAAGTCTCCAGTGTGACAGCAAATATTTTCTCCATCTAAACCATTCCTACGGCCCAACTGTCAGTTATTTATTGAAGTTAAGTGACTTACACAGGGTACATTCTACCCAATGAAAAATGGACAGGAGGGCCCTTCATCGATTGTTTAGATAAGGACTTATTACTGGATCACTACATGTATCGTTTTGTCTTCTTCATACGTGGCGATTTTTGGAAAACAGCAGCAAATGCATGAAATTGTGATGATGTCATTCCCGAGTGAAGTCCACCAACGTTTTGAGCCAAAAAAAAAACAAAAAAAACTCATGGATTCCGTTTAATCGGTGATTTCTAACCGATGGATTTGGCAATTTAATAGCATAATTTTTAGCCGTTGGATCTAAAAATTATTTTATAACTGGTACACTAATGCTCTAACGCCCACACCGACCACAACCAAATTGTCTCACGACATTCTAAACCCGCTCACGTACTGTTTTAATGGGCGAACAACCCAACCCTTAGAACATATTACAGCCCTATGTGGCGAAGAGCCAACATCTAGGTGCCAAACCTTCTCGTCCATGTGAACTCTTGGGGAAGATCAACCTGTTATCCTTAAAGTAACTTAATGGTTTGGACTCGGAGTAAAACTTGTGTCACGAGATGTTGTGATGGAAGCCGGTCACAGCACTCAATATGAGCCACGTGGCACACGATCAGAGGGCGCTGACCGTATGGATGTTTGGCCAGTCCCCCGGTGGACCTAAAAACCAAAAATCAGCCTGATTAGTGATTTACAACCTTTAGATATTTGCACCCAAATAACGCTCAATAATGCTCACATTCCTACCGTTACAATCAACCCATGAAAATAACTTCAATCGAATCTGTTAGAAATCACTAATCAAGCTAATTTTTTGTATACCGGTCCACCAAGGGACTGGCCAAACATCCATATGGTCATCGTCCTCTAATAGTATGCCACGTGGCTCGTATTGAGTGCTGTGACCGGCTTCCGTCACAAGACTCACAACATCTTGTGACACAAGTTTTACTCTTTGGACTGGCCAATACCCCTGCCACGTTCTGCACCCTCATAAATGAGCTATTCCACCTGTACTTAAACGTCTAGCTAGTGGTATAATTTTATTCGATGCTAATATAACTGTTAGAAATCATTGATCAAGCCGTATTTGGCATGTAGGTTCACCCAACATCAATAAGGTCAGTCGGGCCTAATGTTAGCATGTAATCCCATGTGTTCGAGCTATAGATTTTTTTATTCGAGTTGTGTTCACTACACGTGCGCGCGCGCGCGCACACACACACACACAAATTTGTGGGGTTCAGGCCATTGATCGTTGGATTCAAGAGATCCACAGTCCATTTTTCCTCACCAATGATGACGTAGCGGAAGCTCATATGAACAAAGAAGAAGATATCCCCCTTCTGCCGAAAACACAACCTTCAGTCCATAAGGAGAAAACATAAAGAAAACTCAATTGAAATCCTCTTTTGACTGAAATGACAAAACTTACAGAAAAAAAAAAAAAAAAAACCCAAAATTCCTAAGCTTTATTTATTTATTTTTAAAACTTGTAGGGTCTTACATGGATGGTGTTAGGTTTCAAAGCCTCTTAGTTCTTCTCCGAAACTAATGGACCAAAATGATTTTGGTGAAAATGGAAGTATTTGTCATTAGAACATACCAACTCCCTCGAGTGACGCTTTATGATCACACCAATGAAGGAGGCGCTTACTGCGGTGCATGTGGTGTCTTATTAAATTAAGCTATAGCCCATCTATATATCTACTTTAGAAGGCCTTTATGCTTATCAAATAAATGGGACTACCCTGGCCCCTTTGTCAATAGGGAGTACCTTTATCAGAATAGACCTCCAAGTGGTGATGATGAAAGCCTAATTTTTTCAAAATCGTAATTCTTGCTTAATCCATGGTCTAAAAATACCGGCCATTATAATGGTAATGCACCAATCATATTATGTTTTTTCTCGTTATAACGTCCAAGGCCGAAAAAATGGAATATGCCTACATTCACACGTGAGAAGCGCTCTTTCTTTATGTCTAAAGAATTATGGTTAAAATAATTTCCTCTCTCTCATTTTTTCAATATACAAGTGAAACCTCAACATCTCTTAAACGTACAAAGAAATATTTAAAAGTACTTTTAATATAAGTTGTACCCTAACACAAATAAAAATTTTTTTGAAGCAGGTGATCATGTGCACAATCAAATTGCGCCAGGTACACCTAAGTGTAAGGGCAAAGATGTTGCACCAGGTTAATCCTGGTGTACCTGGCGAAATGTGATTGGGCGCATGATCGCCACTTCTAAATTTCCGCGGCTTCAAAATTTTCTCAACACAAACTAAATGTCAATGTCAATAATAAAACCCTAATGAAACAGTTTTGAACTTGTGTTTCATTTGATTTCCTAATTAATGGCGGTTACTTAATTCTAATGAAACCAGTCTTATCACACATTTATTTTGCAGGTGACAGTTTTTCGTTGGAATCGAAGGATTGCATCTGTCCAACCACCAACAGTCCAACCACCACAATTGACGTTCAGTTCCACTCCCAAGGATCCTGTGACTCTCTCATTCTACGTTCCACCATGCTATTGGTGTTGGACAGTTTGAAACTTTGAACGTCATACCACAGGTCAGTTGATAAGAGCCCCTCTTGGGTGGTGTCAAGCTGTCGGTGAACAGTTTAGGTGCGCGTTGATTACGATAACTGTTTGATTGGCGTATTGACATTTTTGTCGTCCATGCATGTTTAAATCATGATTGGAGGGTTTAACTGACAAGATTTTATAGTTAGTCTCGATGCCACGTATTATATCAAATGAGTGATACACATATTTTCTGGTCAGCAAGAAAAGAAAATCTGTTGCCTTTTACCGGAAGCTGCCAAGTTCTTAAATGGGCTTGCCGGTTCACTCACCTGTTTTTTAAAGGTTTTACCAAGCAACGCCTTAATCGTGTTGCACAGATGCAACCCTACAAAAGATAAAAAATACTGGCGCTCACAAAGGAAAAACGTTTTTTTTTTTTTTTTTCATTTTAACGACCGTTAAATCCCGTTAAAATCCGTTAAATTTCTGTTAAATTTTCTTTTCTTTTTTTTGAAATTTTAATTTCAGTGCCATTTTTCTGTTTTTTCCGTTAAATTCTATTTTCCCCCCATTTTTGCCCCTGGCTGTTTCAATCTGTTGTAACGTTAATTCCCCCAGTCCGTTACACCATTAAGACGACCTCCTTTAAACCTTGGTTATTGTTAATAACCTCAATTTTGAATATTTTGATAAAAAGAAATTCCAATGATGGAGTTCCATTGAAATTTTATTTAAGGAAACTTCATGTCGCCTGTGTTCTGACTCAACTCTGTCCTGATAGAAATAATTGTTGTTATCAACGTTCAAATCTATAATTGCATGACTACATGTATCGTAATCACTTCCTTAGTGGCATGATCAATAGCCCATATGACCAATACTCTTAAAAAAAATAAATATGTTAAGGAATTATATGAGATATACTCCGCATAATTCACAAAGTTGAAGAAGTCAACACTCAAAAAAAATTTTGATTAGAAATTGAATTTATTTTCAGATGACAAATGAAAAATTGGTTACCGATCAAGTTCTGAAACTGCAATGCATTGCAAATGAATTGATAACTCCGACTTAAAGTTGGAGAAATTTCATGTCGGGATGATCGTAGTTAAACTTCCACACTCATGGAAAGAGTAACGCAACAAGGCTCAGTGCAATGTTGTAGTGGCATCAAAGACGACAACAACAACAATGATGCCATGTTTTCATGAATATTGGGACCTTCATTGTGGAAATCGAAGTAGAATAATGGATGGACACCAGAACAACTCATTATATCTGTGGTAATCTCATTGCTAGAAAATGGATCTTGGTTAATTATTGCGTCATGTGTAAGGTGAATAGATTGACCACATACCACCTCTTGTTACATTGTGTGTTTATCAGGCACATTTGAACATATTTTTTGGATATAGTGAGTCTTTATTGGGTCATGCCAGCAACCTTTGGAGATTTATTGGGAGGATGACCTAAACTCACATTATCTTCTAGGGGGAGACTCCTATGGAGGATACTACCCTACAGTGTTAGTTGGGGCATATAGTTGGAAAGCGATAAGAAGATCTTTAGGGGAGAAGAGAAAATGATCCATGACACTATCATCGGTATTAAAGCATTTTTTTTTAATTGTGAAAATGTGTCACCTATCTCCAGAGGCACTTTTTTTTCGATAAGATGATCTTTAGGTTTGATGCTTTGTTAGTTGGTTAGTAGTGAAGGATGTATGTGGCATTTCTTTTGTGTTTCTTTCTTTCTTTCTTCTTTTTAAACTTTGCAAATCTTCTCAATCTCCTTTTCTATTAATATATTTGGACTTATCAAAATAGATATATATATAAGATCGGGGGACAACATTTTTGACAACAATTTTGGCGAACCCACTTGGAAGATGAATCAATAGCTGGTTTTTGGTGAGGATGATCTCCTCACCATATACATCACCCCTACGAAAAATCAGCACATTCTGAAATTTCTAACCCCATCAAATGTGGTTTTCAAGTTAACAATAAAAATGGACGGTCTATAATTCTTCAACTTGTAAACCGGTTTACGTATATCATAATGATTTAAATTTTTATATATTGGGCGCACAATGGAACAGAAGTTCATCTTGGGAAAGGTCACTCTCCGAAGGACGTCCTTCATGTTCCAGACATTCAAAAGAACCTTGTTTCAAGGTTCCTTCTCACAAAATTCAAATTCAAGATGATGTTGGAGTCCAATAAATTTATTGGGTCTAGACCCCTAACCTGACTTGAGTTGCTGACTTCCATGATCATACTATAAGAACACCATTCAAATCGAGTATACGAGGTATAAGGCCCATGTTACCCCTATTAGCCGAAAATTGACCCCACAAAAGTGCTTTTTCCAACACTCTCCTTCGACTTGTAACCCAAGACCCTCATGTTAAAAAGTAATCAGTGGTGAGTTAATTATATTAATCATCTAGGAATCCGTGTTGTACACTACGTTCCTAAATATCTAGCTAATAAAACATTTACGTCCCTTTTGGGAGATGAACTTTGCGGACGGATGTAAGAATGTGCCGCGGGGATCATAATGACAGACATCCGTCGGCAAAGTTCTGCTCCTCTTTTGACACTCCTGGGACATGTCACATGTTTGCTTTATGCAATTAAAACCTGTTTAATGCTTTTAGCACGTTTAATCTCATAGCCAAATGGTGATCATGATGGCGGGTGTGAAAATGTTGGATTAAGTCAATCACAAGGAAGCACGATGATACCGTCAATGATTAGCTTTATACTTGACCAAATTTGTCATTTTCAAAAGAAAACTAAGTTTAGGATCTCTGTTTTATTTTCCACTACACCCTAAGCTCTAACAAAAGCTGTCTTATCTGTCAATAGATTGGGTCAGGGTCACCCCCCCGTTAACTTGGTCCGATCCGATAACGACCTGATATTATTATATATTATATGAGTATATGTTGATAAAATCTTTTGCCACTTATTATTTGACTTAAATCAAAATTTAATAGGTTTATTGATCAGATAAATCGATGTTAGGTTGCGCCGATCCGACTTATTGGATCAGTTCTAGATCTTAGAACCACGACCCAATAAGTTATTGGATCTGGTATGAATCAACCCTGATCTAATCTGAACCAGATCATTGCCACTTGTCAGCACTACTTTTTTGACAACCCATTAGTTATTGGTTAAATTTTGGAGACATCCAACCATTTTCATTTATTTGCTGTCTCTCTCACCTTTGTCATCCAACCGCGTGGCATCATCACGGGGGCCCACGTGGAGGGTGCAGATATTTGCACTAACAGGAATGATGCTTGCGAATATGTAAATTGTGATTATCTAGTCATTGAGAAAACTTAAGAAATGAGTAGGTAGCTCAAGGAGGGAGATGCAAATAAATGAAAAATATTGGGTTTCTTGCAAATTCACTTAGGGGTTGAATAAAAAAAATCCCAAAATTTCAAAGGATCACACATTTATTGGCTATGATTTTATGTTGGATTGCATCTCTCGGCCAAGGCCCGGGCGGTCGTGCCACCGTAGCTTTCAATTTGGTGCTAGTGTGTGAACAATACTAGCAGTAAAACTAGAACCTTCCAATCTCAAAAGTAGTCCTGATCGCAATCTTAGCGTATTTATGGTCGCCGTTTAAGTAGATAGGATCTAAGTGAGTGGGCCCTACCACATCTGGCAGAATAATGACTTTCCCTGATAATTGGAGCACCACTCTGCTCAGATAGGATTACTCAACCTGACAAAACTAGCTGCAGAGGGTTGAAGATTTGGGAGTATGTAAACATTGTCAGTACCGTTGGATGTGCATTGAAAAACGTGTTATTTCAATATTTAAAAATAATAATTTATAAGTTTAAAACACATTTTTCAAGGAATATTCAACAGTAGTTAATAAATGAAGTAGTTATTACTTATTCGTGGGGTTACCGACTTACTATTATCCTTCTGTAGTGACGATTCTCGGACTTTCTTTCAACTTACCTTCTCTGCTATAAACAACCCTCATCTCTTAAGGGTCGGGATCCGTTGACAGATCTAAAATGACTGGTATTTGTACGGGGACATAATATAAGCCACGCGGCATATTCTTATAGGACTCTAACTGTATGGATGTTTGTCCTATCCCATGGTGGACCTACAAACCAAAAATCAGCCTGATTAGTGATTTACAAGTGTTGGATCTTCGCGCCTTAAATACAGCTCAAATTCCCACACTTGAGTTCAGCCCATGAAAATATGTCTAATCCAAAGCCTATAAATCACTAATCAGGCTGATTTTTTGTTTGTAGGTCCACCATGGGATAGGACAAACATCCATAGGGTCAGAGTCCTGTAAGAGTGTGTCACGTGGCTTATATGTGTTCCTGTACAAATACTAGTCATTTTAGATCTGTCAACGGAGCCCGACCCATCTCTTAATGGTCAGGATCGGGGGGACACAAATTTTGACATTAAATTTCACACCAATTTTGGTGTAAATGGTTGATTTTTGGTGAGGAGATCTCCTCACCATGTAGATCATCCTCACCCGTGTTTTAAAACTCTTCGAGTCAACTAGAAACTCGACCGAGTTGACTCAAAATAAACTCGAATCGAATAAACAATGGACTTGGTATGTTGTACTTTTGTTAAAAACAGCGCACTAAACCCGTTGTTTTATAATCGACGCACCGAATAAGTTTCTAGAACGCCTTTTCAACACAAACTCAACCAATTCTTATAAATTATGCTTATAAAAATATGATATTTATATTTTAATATTAATATATGTATATAATATTAGTATATTACTCGAGTCGAGTTCGAGTCTTTGAGTTAACTCAACTTGGTAGACTTTCGAGTCGAGTCGAGTTTTCGATCATTTATCCTCACCAAAAATCAACAATTTATTTATCTTCATGTGGGTACACCAAAATTGGTGTGAAATTTTGTGTCCCCCGATCCGGACCATATAGATCATCCTTACAAAATATCAACCCACTCTGAAATTTCTAACCCCATCAAATGTGGGTTTTAAGTTAACAGTAAAAAATAGACGGTCCATAATTATTCAACTTGTAAAGCTGGCTACAAATATCAGAATGATTTGAAGTTTTGCGAGGGTGATCTCCTCACCGCAGAGACCATCCTCACCAAAAATCGTCCCATTCCAAAATTTCTAATTTATATATTGGTCCCTGTCAATTTTTGTTTTAAAATTTGTGTCTGCTGATCCCGACCCATCTCTGTTCTCCGAGGACACTCCGCCATCCATTCCAAGTTTAAGAACCTAGGTAATAGTATCCCGATCAAACAGCTGACGAAGGGGTTGACCCAGGTGGATACCATGTTTGCATACATTTGTCTCCAAACATATGCAGACTAGAAAAACAAGCCTTATTGGTGATTTCTAAATGTTGGATTTGAGTGTACTTTTCATGTTCACGATGAAAAATGCTCAAATTCAACTACTTGAAAATCGTTAATCAAGCTGATTCTTGGTATAAAAGTCCAGCAGGAGGTGAACCAAACATTCATTGGGTCAGTGGATCCAAAAGAGTGGGACTCGAGATCCTATTTGATTCAGACACGTATTTTGCATGTTTGGATCCTTAAGACTAGAATTAAAATCTAAAACGGGTTTATGTGAAATTCGTGGATTATAGTTCAGATTTCGATCACATTTCTTGGATTGGAGTGAGAACTTGGTCAGGGTCACTATGTTCAAAGATGGAATTGGATCAGATTGAACGCAGATCGGACCCATTCCGTGCCCAAGGTGCCACTACCCCTTTTTGGCAATGGGACTGACAACCATCCATAACGTATATATGCTTGTATGGCCAAGTTTGGGCCACAGTTGGGCCTAAAAGTAATTTTAACCGAGTTTGGGCCCCAGTTGTTTAGTAAGGGCTTGGGCCTTAGTCGCAGGGTAACTGGGCAGGTAAGGCCGTGAGGGCTTTGCGCTGAAAAAACTTGCGTTCAAGAAGGGTTGCAAATGTGCTTAGGCTCGCCTGGGCCCCACACAACACTTTAGACAGCTCTGGTGGGCCGTTGAAAGGTTGATTCTGGCGTAACTCCCATCAGTCTTATATATGTTATGGGTTTAGGGGACACAAACTTGGGTATATAACCCCATCAAATTTCGATTTCAAGTTAACGCTAAAAAATAGACGGGTCTATAATTCTTCAATGGGTCGCTCTACGGGCACCCACCTCTTTAAGCCGGGCACCCACAAAATAAACCAGTTTTTGAAGACCAAATTGCCCTTTCTCATCCTTTACAGTTTTGTTTGGACACCCCCACTGAAGAAAAAAAAAAAGAGAAGAAGAAGAAGAAGAGGAGGAGGATGCCATCGCCGTAGGTATGTCTCTCTCTCTTTCTCCGCCGAAGGTAAGCCGGGCACCCCAGCTACCGTGTTGGTGGTGGTGTTGGAGCAGTGGTGGTGTTGGAGTGGTAGTGATGGTAGAGTGGTAGTGGTGTTCATGGTGGAGTTGATGGTAGTGGTGGTTGTGGAGTTAGTGGTGGTGGTGGTAGTAGAGTGGTGGTGGAGTGGTGATTTAGAGCACCCCATACTCCCACAAAAGGATGGACAATATGCTGCAAGCCCGCATTTTTTCTTTTTTGCCTCCACGGCCTGGAACTACCGTGGCCACCATAGCACCCACGGCCAAGCCAGCCGTGGCCACCACAGCCAGGACCCAAGTCAAAAATTTTTTTTGGATTTTAATGTGGGTGCACAAGGGCCCTCTAATTGGCGTGGGTGCCCATCTAATGTTGGTGCCAAGCCAAAAAAGGTGGGCGCCCGTAGAGCTACCCTTCTTCAATTTGTAAACCAATATCATAATGATTTGAATTTTTGTGAAGGTAATCTCCTCACCATAAAGACCATCCTCACCAAAAATCACTCCATTCCGAAACTTCTAATTTATATATTGGCCCGTCAATTTTTTGGTGTGAAATTTTGTGTCCCCTGATCCTGACCTATGTTATTGGTTTGGATGCTATTTGTTCGGGTTGGGCTGTAACCCATCGGGCCTCCAAAACTGCCCAACGTTATTTATGTATGTTATCGTTTTAGTTGGGCTGAACTATAGCCCGTCGGACTTGGGCTAAGATAATCAGGCTTTTGAAATAATGAACAAACTGCCCATTTACTATTTTCTTCACCCTAGCCCGGCCCATGGCCTACCTTAAGCCCCATTGGTCTGGTGCAGCCCATTTGTAACGCATTCGAGCCGTAACAGTTTTGGCTCAGGATCGAGGGTAGGGTAACTCGTCGAGAGTTGGGTCATCGTCATTCTATTTACATCACAGCGGTGCAGCACGTTAGATTGCAGGATCCACGGTGAAGAGCCTCGCGAGCTACTGAATGGTTACCTTAGATTTTCCCAAGCCTTTGAAGCTAACCTAAAATTACACTTCAGCCGGCATTCAAGAAGCAGACAGTAGAAATCCATCAGTCCAGGTACGTGCAAAAGGAAAACCAATCTTAGGTCAGATGTACAAGTCCGTCGGTCCATTCTGTGGAACACAAACGGCCTGGGGACCCACCACCCAGCATTATCGGTTCAGATGATCTGGATCAGTTAATCGCAATCCAACCTGTGTGATTTTAAGACGGGGGAAACAGAAGAAGATTTGCAAAACAGAAATTTGGCCATGTGAAAACAAATTCAAGATTCAAATGTTTCAAATTAGAGAAATCAAGATCTACAAATAAAAATCCCATATATTAGAACAATAAAGAAGTGACAGAAAGAAAAAGAAGAAGAAAACCGAGGAAAAGGCATGCATCAGAGTCATGGAAGATGAACAACATCGCTTGCTTTAGAAAGCGAGCTTCTTTAGTCCAAAATGAACTTTCGTCACAGCATGCCATCCGATCCTTACTACACAAAATTTTAAACAATCAATATGGTAGAATCGATATTATAAAAAAAACGTGGGAGGATTTCTAGATTAAAATATACTATCAGAGACAGAGAGAGAGAGTAAAATAGTAGATAATGGGGCGCCTGTAGTAGAAGCGGAGATATTTTATGTTGGGAACTCTCTGAATTGAGCCAATATATACATACAAAACCCTAGGGTTAGGGTTAGCATTTGGATGGATCAAGAGTTAACCGACGAGTGGGTCAGTTTTCAGGTTAGGGTTAGTTAACAACGTTCTCACATGTGCAAATCGGGAAATAAAAAAATCTGTACATACCCCCCATGTTATCTTTGAAATTTGACATACCCCCCACACTTTTAAAAAGCTGACATTTCCCCTATGACTTGGTCCAAGGTCAGTTGACCAATGTTGACCCGAGGTGACCATCATATTTTACATTAAAATACAAAAATACCCTTTTCTTCAACGTTGGAACAAAGGTTTGGACAAAAACCAAACCCCCAAATCAAATGGCTGTGCTCGACGGCAAGCCAAGAGATACCAATGGATTAGCTATCCATCACCGGAGACTACCCACCGGAGTCTCATGCCGGTCATCCACCACTCCGGTGAAAATTAAAAAACCCATTAGGTCAATCGGCCATACTCGAGTTGTATTTCTCATCTAAGCTCGGCTTGAAAGTAGATCTCCTAACTACTGTTGTTCAAAAATATCCAACCAATATTTGGAATGGGAATCCCCAATGCTAGTTGAGATACCAAAAACAGTTTCAGATCTTAATATTTGTACTACAATATCACTTCAATCCTGGACGTTGGTGTTTCAAAAAAGATTAAAAAAAAAAGGTGAAACTCTAGATACTAATGGTATTTAAGTTTGATTTTCTCCGTAGTGGTGGATCACCGTCAATGGACTCCTTTGGATTGGATCTCTTGGCTTGCTGTCCACCATAGCCATTTGATTTGGGGGTTTGGCTTTGGTGCAAACCCTAGTTCTAAGGTTGAAGATAAGGGCATTTTTATCTTTTAATATAAAATGTGGTGGGTATGTCAAATTTCAAAGATAACATGGGGGGGTATGTCAAAAATTCCCTAAAAAATTTGATACAGAAATCCCTCCGACAGCTACGTGGCCCAGTATTTCGGGCCCACTGACCTATGAAGGTTTGGCCCACATCTTGATGAACCAACACACAATAAATCAACATAATTGGTGACTTCTAGCCATTGGATTTGAGCACCTTATTATATGGGCTGGAACCCACTTATAGGAAGACCATGATGAAAAAGTGTTCAAATCCAATGGATATAAATTAGGAAAAAGATGTAACAAGGTATGCCTGAAACTGTTCATTTGCGGAAGCGGCATTTTTGGTAGTCACCTCTGCCATCTGGACCCACTGACCGCTTGGATGTTTATCCCACCCCTTGGTGGATATACATACCAAAAATCACCTTGATTGGTAATCTATAACCATTAGACTTTAACACTTTTAGCGCCATTTAAGGCGTTCTTATAGCCGTTGAATACAACCATTTTTTGAGTACTAAAACCAACGGTTAAAAATCATTAAACAAGCTGATTTTTTGTATGAATGTCTATTAAAGGGTGGGCTAAACATCCATACGGTCAATGGGCCCAGATGGCAGTGGTGACTACCAAAAATGCCGCTTCTGCAAATGAAAAGATCTCAGGTATACCTTGTTACATCACGACCCTATAAATTATTAATCAGGCTGATGATTGATGTGTAGCTTCATAAAGGCTTGGGAAAAGCATCCATGAGGTCAGTGGGCCCCAAAGCGTGTGCCAAGTGGTGATTTGAGAGAAAACCTTCGCTCACACCTGTGTGTGAGCAAAGCCGATCACACATTATAATATGAGCCACGGGGCACACTCTTAGAGGATGATGACCGTATGGATGTTTGGCTACTCCCTCGGCCGACTTGTAAACCAAAAATATGCTTGATTAGTAATTTATAAGCGTTGGATTGGAGTCATTTGCATTGGTTGATTTTAACCGTAGAATTTAAAGCATTATTGACCCTTATTTGGGGTACTATATCCAAAGGTCTGACATAACTAATCAGACTGATTTTTGGTTTGCGGGTCCAACGAGGGACTGGCCAAACATCTATACGGTCATCGTCCTCTAATATTGTGCCAAGTGGCTACGATTGTGGTGTGTGATTGGCTTTGGTCACACAGGTGTGAGCGAAGGTTTACTCATGATTTGAGAGACTTCTGTATCAGTGCACAGAGGATTACGCTATACGCATGTCAGACAAGTTGGACACGTGCGAAAGGAGATTCCTATAAGGAAAAAAAAGATGTAAGAAGGCTCACCGCTGCCCTCTGAGCCCTCTGGCAGTATGGATGTTTAGCCCATCCCTCGATGGATATACTTACCAAAATCAACCTGATTAGAATCTCTAGCCATTTTAGCACTTCTTAATAAAGTGCGATTCTAGCCTTAATTCAGCCATTTTTTTTGGGTACTCAATCCAACGGCAAAAAATCATCAAACAAGCTGAACTTTGGTACGACGGGTGGGCTAAACATCCATGCGGTCGGTGGGCCCAGATTGTTGATTCCTATCCGTTGGATTAAAATACCTAAAGAATAATTAAATCCAAAGGCTAAAAATCACACATGAAAAATACTAGAATCTATTAGCTAGTAATCACCAATTCGGCTGATTTTGGTATGTAGGTTATGGATGGGGTGGGCCAAACATCTTTGGACGAGTGAGCATAAGATTGTGCTACATGGCATTTTGGAGTGGTTAATAACTTGATATATATCAGATTAGGAAGGTAAGTGACTTAGTGGTGTCGCAAAACTTGGCACAAGGGGCAACAAGCACATGGGATCACAACTCTTTGCTCCCCAACATGTAAAAGAGCATTTTCGGTCTAGTGGGGGCTCAACACGTATTTTCAACCAATGTTTAAATTCGACTGTTATAATGGATAGGTAACATTACCGTTAGTTTGTTATAATGGCTGTTATAACACGTCCTATCTTATTCGAGGGACCCCATTTTTGACCCCCACTGTGGCGTACCTACATAGAAGATGAATCAATGGCTGACTTTTGGTGAGGATGATCTCCTCACCATATAGATCACTCCAACAAAAAATCAGCCCATTCTGAAATTTCCAACCCCGTCAAATATGGTTTTCAAAGTATCACGGTAAAAATCAACGGTTCATAATTCTTCAACTTCTAAGTCTATGAATATTAGAATGATTTGAATTTTTGTGAGGATGATCTCCTCACCATAGAGATCCTCCTCACCAAAAATCAGCCATTGATTCATCTTCTATGTGGGTACGCCAAAGTGGGTGTCTATGGAGTCTGACCCTTATAAAAATAGTCAAATGTTATGAATCTGATGATATTTCCATTGATCAACACACATATATATATATATATATATAGCCATTGATCGGAACGTTACAAAGTAAATGCCGAACCGTTACAAAGTAAATATCGATAGTGTAACTGACGCCACATAAGCGACGGTCAGCCATGTTTACAACCCTCCTCCTTCGATGTCCGCTGCTTTATAGAAACTACCTCGTTAAAATCTTGTTCATCATGTTCTTAACTTCTTTTTATGTTCAATCAAATCCTTAAGATTTTCGTAGTACTGTCTCACCTCCTGTAACTCCTTATTAGAATTTCACACAACAAGAAACCAAAATTAAAGATGGATTTTATGGAATAAAAAAGAAAAAACTCAAAACAAATTACAGGGAGTTTCATAATCCTAGTATTGCACTTAAATCGTCAAGCCATTACAGGGAAAGAATATTCAAAAAAAACTAGAAACTTACATTTTTTAGTGTTTCTTGTTGGTCGGATAACTCGACTACAGCTCTCTTCAAATCCTTCATAGTCTTACAAGAACGAATAAAGGATAAATAAAAGAAAAACAAGCAAAAACCAAAACCTTTAAAAAGCAACAAACCCATGAAACAGAATCGAAAACCAGATCAAACCCACTTGTTCAAACCTTAGGAAAAGCAAAACCCAGATTGAAGAAAGAAGTGTTACCTTCTTTTTGGGAACTTTTCGTTTAGAGTGCTTCGACTTATAATCTGATTTGCTGGGAACTTTTCTTTTAGGACTCAAAGTCTCGACCTTGTCAGAGACTAGTCTCTCGCCATTGCAAGAACTTAGAGGAGGCAGAGGAGAACGACGAGGGGGAGATGGGCTTACATCAACCTAGATCGCCTTCCTTTGGTGTCTCATAAGATCGGTAATCGAGGAGAGTTTGATTTGAGGATTAGCTGAGGGAGTCGAAGAAGGATTTCAACGACCTCTATCTCCATATCATAGAAGTAGTCGGAGGAGATGATGGAGTTGTTGTTGATGTTTGTATAGCTAGTGCTCTTCGGCTTCATTCTTTTCCTCTTAGCTAACTCTAGCGGAGGTGCCATCTTTAGAGGAGAAAATAACAGTAGAAGAGAAGGAAAAGAGAATGATTTGAAGGGGATATGAGCTGAGACTCTGAGGGGAATGGATTTTAAGAAGAGTGTTCTTGCTTGGAACGGGGTTCCCTTTTTATGGCAATCCTTGGCGCGTTTGCTTTTTCCACGTGTCGTTTGGATGGAGATGGAAGTTAGTCTAGGACTCTAGAGTTTATACTATGCTGCTGTAGAGAGGAGAGAGGCTGTTGAGCATCTAGAGAGTCGATTAGGTGGAAAGCTAGATTCCTTTCGGAGGGGGGTAGGCTAGTACTTATTAAGAGTACTCTTTCTAGTATGCCGATATATTACATGTCCCTATATTCAATGCTTGTGAGTGTGGAGAAGAAAGTGATTAAACTTATGAGAAACTTCATATGGAGTGGCAAAGGAGATGGAAGGAAAATCAGTTTGGCTAGATGGAAGGTGGTTATGAGACCGAGAGAGAGAGGTGGACTAGGTGTGAGAGACTTACGTATAATCAATAAGGCTTTGAAAGGAAAATGGTTGTGGTGGTTCAGGGTTGAGATAGATAATTTGTAGCGTAGAGTCATAGTGGATACGTTTGGGAAGAAGTGATGGGATGGAGTAGTGGCAGGCCGAGAAGTGCGTACGGTTGTTGTGTGTAGAGGGGTATTATGAATGCATTACATAAATATGAAGAGGGTGATGTTTAAAGTGGGAAGGGGGAATGAAATTTTATTATGGGAGGATAGATGGTGTTCGGAGGGTAACCTTAAGTATGAGTTTCATCATCTCTTTTTTCTTTCAGATAAGAAGTTTGCTTTGGTTAGTGAGATGCAGGTTGCTATTGAAGGTCAACCGGCTTGGGAGTTCGGACTCCGGCATCAGTTCTACGATTGGGAGATTCCACGTGTGAAGGCTCTCATGAGTAAGGTGGGAGAGACTCCAACGATCAGATCATGGAATGATTCTAGATGGTGGATCTTTGACAGTAAAGGTAAATTTTCCGTTCATTCATTTTATGATGCATTTGATGGAGGGGAAATAAGGGAGTTCCCAACGGGTAGAGTTTGGGGAAGTAGAGCTCCATTCAAAGTGTGGTTTCTTGCATGGTGCGCATTACAGGTAGGCTTCGAACAATGAATTTTTTGTGGAAGAGAGGGGTAAGAGTTATGAATCACTGTTCCCTTTGTTTGCAAAGTGGGGAATCAGTTAATCACTTGTTCCAACATTGCAAAATCACATGACTCATTTGAACATGTTACTCAGGGAGTTTGGGGTATCATGGGCATCTCCCAAATCAATCAAGGAGTTATTCTTTGCTTGGAGAGGGAAGGGGTTTGGTAATCTTGGGAGGAGGATGTGAGATTTGACACCGTTAGCGATAATATGAGGATTGTGGAGGGAGAGGAATAACATGGTGTTTGATAGTAAAAGTCTTCAAATGGAGTAGATTTTATAGGAGGTCAAGGCGTTGGTCTATTTTTTTATTAAGTTGTACGAGGAAGGTAAAGGTATTTCCTTTAAAGATATCATGTTCAAATGGTCTGATTTGATTAGTAGGGGAAGGGATTAGTAGCCAGGAGGAGACGGTTGGGATGTCTTACTTTTGTTTGTTGTAGTTGTGTAAGGTATTCTTTGTAATTTGTTTTGGCTTTTGGTAGGCTCCCTCAGCCTCTAAAAGTCCCATCTAATAAATCTTCTATACTTATCAAAAAAAAAAATGTTCTTTGAGATTTGTGTGATGCGATGTAATGTACCTATGATCTATGATCTAAAACGAAGATAGGGACGATGGCCATTAGTAATTTCTAGTCATTGGATTAGTGTCTTTTTCATAGTTTATTTCAAGGTTTAGAGGAGGCCGTTTTAACGGTTAAACGGACTGGGGGCGTTACCGTTTAAACGGCCGTTAAAATGGATTGAAACTGTCAGGGGCAAAAATGGAAAAAAAAAAAATGGAATTAAACGGATTTTAACGGTTTTAACGGAAAAAAAACGGAAAAAGTGGCGCTGAAATTCAAATTTTACGGAATTTTACGGATTTAAACGGAATTAACGGCCGTTTTTTTCACAAAAATTTTCAAAATTAAACGGCTGTTTAAATGATTTTAACGGCCGTTTTTTTCAAAATCGACAAAACGCGTTTTAACAGTTTTAACGGAAACGGGCTTGGGGCGTTACCATTTAAACGGCCGTTTTTAAAACCATGGTTTATTTTTAACCGTTTGATTTCATGCATTATTTGGGGTACTCGGATCAAAAGGTTAGACATCACTATTTAGGTCGTATTTTCGTATGTTAGGTCTACCTAGGGTGGGTCAAACATCCAAACAATCAGTGGTCTCTAACAATGTTCCATGTGGCTTATAGGGTCCCTCATCAACGTTGATGTCATCCAAATGTGCCTGACTATTTCTGGTCTTGCGCTGTGAGAGCAAAAAGTTAATCAATAACCGAGGTAGGGGGGGTTCCCATCGCAGCAGGCAAATTTATGGGCCCTGCTAAGTATTCGACGCAAGCAAATGCGTGCCAAACATATTCGGGCAAATATTAGCGCGCACAAATCTTTTATTTTTCTGCCACGGTGGCCTACCAAACTTGCCCTTAGAGACCACTGTCCGAATGGATGTTTAGCCATCCCTAAGTGTCTGTACACACAAAATATCAGCCTTATTGGTGATTTATAACCGTTGGCTGGAGTATTTTTCATGGGTTGATATTTAACCGTGGTATTCGAAAATTATTTGGGGCATGGTTCAAAATAACGCCATTTTGACAATTTTAACGGCTGCTGAAAGGGTAACGCCTCAAGCCCATTACGATAAGAACTGTTTTGACACTTAGAAAATAACAGCCGTTAAATAAGAAAAAAATTGTGGAAAAAACGGCTGTTATTTCCCTTAAAATCCATTATTTTTCTGTTTTTTTGTTTTTCAAAATTTGAAATTCAAAATTTGAATTTCAGCGCTATTTTTTTTCCGTTTTTACGTTTTTTCCCATTTTTGCCCGTCCGTTACAATCCATCTTAACGGTAATGCCCCCAGTCCACTATAACGGCCTCTTTTAAATCTTACATTGGGGTACTCAAATACAATATGGTTAGAAATCACCAGTGAGGCTGATTTTTGGTCTGTAGGTCTACCTAGGGATGGGCCAAAATCCATAGGGTCAGTGGTCTCTAAGAATATGCCAGTGGTTCATTTGGACGTCCGTGAGCATCTCTGTTCTTTTAGATCACTGACCATATGGATGTTTGGCCCATTCCTAGGATGACCTTCATACCAATATTCAGCCTGATTAATGATTTCTAACCTTTGAATCTGAGTACCCTAATTAATGCTCAAAATCTCATGGTTAAAGACTAACCAACGGCTATAAATTACTAATCAGGCTGAATATTGTTATGTAGTCTATCTATCAATGGGCCAAACAGCCATACGGTCTGTGGTCTCTAAGAGCATGCCACATGGCTCATTCAGTGGTCCGTCATCAACATTGACGACGAACATGGGTCATCATAGTTTACTCCTATGAATGTTTTCAAAAACAAGTCTGCAAACGTTGCTAGAATACAACACTTACTAGGCCCACTTACCCTATTTAGCACATCACTTTGTGGATCTACACTCCAAAAATCAGCCTGTTAGTGATTTTTAGCCATTGGATTGGAGTCATTTTTAGTGATGGGTTTAGAACTCATCCATGGGCCTGTTCCAGAAGCCCATGATAAAAATGTTCAAATCTAATGGTAGAAATTATCGATCAGGCTGATTTTTGGTGTAGGTCTAACAAAGAATGAACCAAATATTCATTGGGTCTGTGGTCCCGCAAGTCTCCAACCTGTCGTATTCTGGTGATATTTGCAGTCTTCAACGTTTACAAACTAGTTTTTTTCCGAAATGTTTGGCTCAGACCTTGGTTGACTTACAGACCAAAAATTAATCTGATTGGTGATTTTCAGCCATTGGATTTGAGCAGTTTTTCATTATGGCCATCATGAACAGGCCGATATATAGATAGGTTTAAGCCCATAATGAAAGTGTGCAGATCACGTAACTAAGAATCACTCATCCTGTAATTTTGGCCCACAGCCCGGCCCGTGGAACGTGACCTAACTCTCAACCCATGTTAAAATGTAACATGGTTTACAAATATGTGCCTGTTGTCCTGGCACAATTTGTTGCAAGCAAATTTTCTAGCGGAAAAAGATGCAGACATGTTCTCTCAACGTAACGTCAACAATTTTTTGGAAAAAAACTATTTTCTCGCAACTCTTATTTAATTTCACAATTTGTGTCATCTCATTTTGTATAGTTTTCTAACGTATAAAATATATAGACCATGTAAACACAAATAGTCATTATAAGGCCGTTGGCCTGTTCAATCGGCTTTTTAAATGGTATTAGCATGTGCTCGTACAGCGGAGAGGTTTTTCGGGGTTTTGTAAGGCCCTGCTTGGTTCGCTTCACTGGGGGTGCATTTGCACTCCAGTGCAAACGCGGTAAGTTGCATTGCAGTCACCACGGTTTTTGGGATGCACATGCTTGCGTCCATTTTCTTAATGAGTTTGCAAGGGATTGGCAGCCGCTTGCACAGCAACTCATTTGCACGCCCCCAAAGAGCTTGCAAGAACGAGACCGACGCATCTCGCCCGATTCAAAGTGAGTCTTCTTTGGGAAACAGTGACCTCGGGGCGAGACATCCATTTCTGGTTCGGATTGGTGCAGACCAGGATCAGCCGAGACTTTGAACTATGCTTCTATATGATTGACCTCATGTGCGCACCGTTCAATACGGTTGACTTTGACAAAAACAATCTACAAGACTACGAATGGGCAACAATGTACGGTTGACTTTGACCAAAACAATCTACAAGACTACAAATGGGCAATACTGCATATCGTGCCTCCCGATCAAGGTTTCTTTTAGACACAGGACATCTCGGGGTGGGATCCAAACTTTCATTAAAAAATGTCATCAGCCTAAGATGATGATCGGGCCCTATCAGTAAGCCTTTCCACACCTTCTACTCAAAAAATTAAAAAAAGGTCTTACGACACCTTTCTGAGGATGAAAAGGCCAACCCCTCTGCAACTTAGAGAAACCACCACCAAACAAAACACAATCATCATCATCACATAGAAAAGGAGTGAACCGAGTATAATCTGAATGGGAAATTATAAGATCATCTAAAATAAATTTTAAACAAAATTGTGTTTTTTTTTCCCCTCAAATCATCCGTGTAGTTTGCTTCAGAAGCCCAACTCTGGAACAGCACTAAAAGCTCCTAGAAATAAAAACACAAAAGCTTCCTCAACATACTACAAAAGCCAGGCAAGTTCTTTTGGGTCTATTACTACCTCAATTTTTTGGGGCTTCTCTTAAAAGCCACAAATGCCTACTGAGTTACAAGAGGTCGCATTTCCCTGGAGTTCCTCCCTCGAGCTAAAAGTGTCGAGAAAAACCCACTACTTCTTCTTCTTTGACTTGTTGGACAGCGAATGAGCATAAGCAGTTCCCTACCAATGCGAAAGAACATACATCAGCAATGATTATATTTCTAGGGAGGGGGTTCAATTACTAGTGCATCCAAGATTAGATTTCAACTGAACCCAGGGCTCTGATGTGTTAAAAAGGCTCAAAAGCAGATCCACCAAAATGCCGAAAATGTCACAAGAGATGAAAAGACGGAATAAAGAAATAATACGAGATTTAAATGTCTGAAATTATGCACAAACTACTTACCTGCAGCCATTCATCCATTGAGGCATCAGTAGTCCCAGTGCCCACTTCCACCTTCGCTACTCTCTTAGTTTTCTAGGTGAATGGAAAACATACATGTCAATTAAATAAGAATGATCACCCTTTCCTTGCAGAAGCATAATAAGAACTCTGAGAGACAGAGAGATCACAAGTAAACATCTAATAAACTGACTGTTTATAATAAAGCCAAATCTGTAACTTCTGTTATATAACAAAGTTGCCTCTCTTTTTAACAAATAGAAAGAAAGATTAGACATTATTTCCCACGTTTTAAAAAATTACAATTATTATTCTGGTTTTTATTATATTTCTTTCAGGAACAATTGCTGTCGATGTCATGCAGGCTGCAGTTTAAAAAGTTACTGCGCAGCAATATTGCTAATGTGTTTCATCCTTCGTTTCTTCTCTTTTTTTTAGTTTCAATTATATCATTAATCTAATTTATTTATTGATATATTTAGATTTACTTGAATCTACACTTTTGAAAGTCATAATGACAACACTCGCAGACACTTCAATGCTGCACCTTTGCCACTTCTCCAGATACATTAATGAAAGCCCTGAGCTTGCTAATCCATATTCAATAACTAATGCAAGTGATTTATAATTCTGTAGCAACACAAGGTTTACGGACAACCGATAAAGAAATTAAGCCACATCAATACATAGAAGCACCTATTAGCAGAAATGAACTGTAAACTCTATAATAGAAGAAACGATGAGTATGTTCCTAGGAACTGTCATAGACCTAACATTAGCATTATTAAACTAGCATACTTCCATTTGTAACAGAAAAGATTAACCATCGAAAAGCACCTCCATACATATTGCAAAAGGAAAATACATTAACAAAAAATATTATATAATGCATAAAATAATTTATATACCTTGGAAAGGTGCTGTATTTGACCATGTACCCACACCCCAAAGAGGCCAATAAGGGCGATGCCAAGGGTAACGAGGAAAACAGACTCAATGCTGAGAAAACCATTGGCCTCAACAACTTCAATGGTACCATTGTAGAAAGTGCTCTGGTATGGATGCTGATCTATCTCATAAATAATGGTGCCCACAAGATCAAATGTTCCAGGCTGCAATGACAATAAAGAAGTGGATGCTTAAGATCAAGGTGTACACATCTTTTGCTACGTGTATTCGAATGTAGAATAAAAACTGATATGCAGCATATGCTAATCAAAGAATCACTTAGGTGAGTGGCTATGAGAAATGTGTGCCACTCCAACTATAATGATGCTATGTGAATTATATACCTGCAAGTACTTGTTAACAGAAAAAATGTATGGGAACGTTGCCTGAGCTGAAAATGGCACTGATGCATTGTAAAACTCCTGAAATTACAATGGAAATAGATATAAGTTGACTGAACCCATATTCACTGGTGCAAAAAAAAGTGAGAAAACTGCAACTCACACGAGCTAATGAAGGGCATATTTCACGTATATATCAGATTATATGAGATTAACAGACATCCATAATGATGGAAAGCATACACTAAAAATTGCTGAAATTAAATGAGTGTAAATATTAACATTCGATTAATAAAAGCTAAAGAAGTTGGAGCACGGTTTCAAATTTTGGCCGAAACCGAAATGATTCACCCAAAATGTTTCGGTTTCACTATAGGACGAAACTACATACGTTTCGGTCGGTTTTCGTCAGAAACTGGTCGAAACCAAGTTTCACCACTATGGTTTCACCAAGGTTTTGGACCGAAACCACCGAAATGAAACCAGTGACTTTAAACCATGAGTTGGCGAGAGGTTCAGTAGGCTTGCTAGCATCAATGCTAAAAGCCTAAAACATCGTTGACTTGGTTTAGGGTTTGACCATTTCACATAAATATAATCATACTTTACATAAAGCTATGAATGTGCCAACAATTCATTGGCCAAAGGTATATAGTAGCTCAATAATGAAATGCCATCTCCCAATCTCTTTTCTTTAATAAATGTCTTTTTACTTGTTAAAAAAATGACAAGGTAAGTAGCCTCTCTATCAGCCAAATTAAAAAAACAATACAAGTGATGCATCACCATGGTTTCAAGTTTCAGCCGAAACGTTTCGGTTCGTTTCGAACGAAACCGACAAAATCAACCGAAACCAGGTTTCACCATAGCAAATGTCGCTATGGTTTCACCAGGTTTCAGATCTAAACCACTGAAACGTTTCAGTTTGGCTCGAAACTAAACCGACACCTTTGAATTATGTGCATCACAGATCATATTGATTATTGGAACACAACGGATGCACACCCAATAGACAAATTGGAGAGTCTAGTACAACTCACAGATTTGGAAAATCCTCACAGATTTACAACACCTTATCCCAACTATTTGGGGTCGGCAATGTGCATTCTGTTTTTTAATTCAATTCAATCAAAAACTAAATCTTCTGTTAAAAAGTCTCTTCAAATTCTTTCTTACTATCTCAATCCACGTTCTTTCAAGCATCCCTTGTTTTTTTTAGAGCTTTCAACCTGCACCAAAGCAGCCCTCACCGTACCATCATCGGTACATGTCCAAACTCTAATTAGTAATTTTCTGTTTATTTGACGTATTTTAACAAAATATATTATTCAGCTATTCAGTGAACTTCTCGTGTTTTATGAGGAACTGTATTATTATACTTGTATTAAATGCGTATTAAACACAAGTTATTCTCAAATTATTGAAAAAATGATTTCAAAACGTGAAAAAAAAAATGCAAAAAAAAACATTATTTTAAATTTTTTCTAGTACTTTAATTACATTTTATTCTTTGCTGAGTTTTTCAATGTATTTTTGAATGCCATTCAAATTGTACTCGAACATTTTCCCTACTGTATTCCGAATTGCTAACCAAAGTCCAACCCATCTCAATTGAATTTCTTTCACTTTATCCCCTATTAGAGCTACTCTTAGTGTCCCGCTGATTTTCTCCTCCCTAGTCTTTATCCTTTCCAAAGAAATCTAAAATCCCCAACAAACACCAGTTTCCCTCCAATTTGGACCTCAACCAATTCAACAATATCCTACATGGATGGATGGGATCGTGAACCAAGCACTGAAGGAGATCTTTGCTATTTTTTCAACCTCAACTGCACTGAAAACTCCCCCCAACCAAATCAACAACTTTTTTATCCAACTTATCAAAAAAAAAAAAACTTTTTTATCCAATACGATCAGGTATGATGTCTCCAGCTGAGCTCAAAATTGAATTTTACCATTATTCATTCCCCACCCACACACAAGGAGTGAGTAATGCTATGGTTGTCCATAACAAGCTAAGTTCTTGTAGTTGTAGCACATTGACTATCCGTAATCAACTCCTTACCAAGAGATGATCCTCCTTTTTCAAAAGATTCAGACGACTTCTGTTTTGCTCTTTGGCATTTCCCTTTTGAGTCTTGTAGCATCACAATTTTGTCCAGGAATCTTTCAGTGGTTAGGAAAAAAGTAATTTGCAAGTATATAAAAGATCTAATAAATGCTGAAGTCTGAATCCATCTCGGATTCACGGTTCAATACAGTAGCATAAGTTACATCCACAGGAACACAAACTCATAAGTTAAAACATACAGAATGTGCAGAAAAGACTGTTGCTGAGAACCACAATACTTGGAACACTTTCTTGGAGGTACTAATATGCAGACATTCTATAAGTCAAGAATGACCATTCTATAAAACCAGAAACTTGTCATCGCAGTAAAATAGACAACAACGCCACTGCAGAAAGAACTACACATTTTAGTTTTCAAAAGACATACCAGTTTTATACGTTCTCTCATCAGTCACCATGTGCATCTATTGCAATGTGACATACATATTAAGCACCAACACAAAGCATCCAACTATTCATAAAATTTAACCAGTTCACAGACATAAGACATGTTGTATAAATAAGAGACAAAGCAAAAGGTTGGAATTAGGTGACCTGAAATCCAATATGTATAAATTACACGTATTGAAGCAAGTAAACAATGCCTTACCTGTGTCGTAAGATTTTGGGCCAACAGATGATGATCAAAAGGAAGATGAAGGGTGGCCTTTATAGCAATAACATTCAAGCTTGATTCCCCTGTATTTTCAATCCAACAAGCAGCCATTGAGTGAAGGTGTGTGTACTACATGTTGAATAGACACAGAAATACCAAGAACAAAAGGAGGACCAGCAATATGTATACAATGAACAGCAACTGTGCATCTTATAACACAAAAACAAGTGTGGATATAGGAACAAGTATTGGATAATAAGAAACTGAATGAATCGGAGCCAAATTCGACTATCAACAGTAGCATAATTACCCTCGTTATTCACTCCGACTAAAAGTTCAGTCTCTTCCCCTGCTGGCACCACTGCAGCATAAGAACACCCAAGAAAGTTACATAACAGAAAAGAAAACACTAGAATCAAACCAAACGATATAGTTCGGTCTTTGTGGCCTTTCATAGATGATTTTCTAACCTCGTGCAGCATTTTTTGGAAAAACGCAGACTGTATCGACTCCTAGAGCTGGACTAAAACTACCATCACCGAAATCTTGAACGTCATCGCCAACAATTCCAAGTTCACCTCCTCCTTCGCCAACTCCGGCCACCTCCTCTTCTGAGTCCGATTGGCACCTAACAACTGTCCAGAAAAATTACAGAACCGTGAGCGCACTCATTAAGCAGTTAATTAATTTCTCAAAATTAACGTTCCAGAGATGAAACAAGATAGTCGTTGCTATCTGATTGTATAGATCCCAAAATACACAATCTCATGAAGTAATCATGCATGAATTCATTGCTAAAACCCTAGTAAATCAATAATCGATTGAAAACTACGAGAAGCAGACCTCATTTAAAGGGACCGGAAGAATCTAACTACATATGATCTCCTTGCAACGCAAGGATACAAACCCTAATTGAAAATAATTTCAGCAAAAACAAATGAGATTGATCTGAAAATTAGAAACTTTCGCAATATCAAATGAATCCATGAAGAGTTTCTGGAATCTAAGCAAACTAAGCTGTTTCAAACGATCCAGATCTGAAAATCAGAAATCTTAGATAAAGAAAAACCTTGGAGAAGGGAGATGCGAGGAGGAGAAGTGCGAGGAAGAAAACCCTAATCGCCATGAAAGCACGGTTTCGAGATGGCGCACGATAAGCAGAGAAGAACGCCTGCTGTGTCGTATTGGTGCTCTCGAGCGGAATTCGCACTCGGACTAGTTGATCTGGAGCACGGCCATAAACCACGAATTTTAATGCTACCCCGGTCTATTAGTAAGACATCCCCCTATACTTAGGAAATTATTAAGACGCCCTTAAAAGTTGGTCAACGTTGTCACTGTCACGGAAACATAAGTCCGGTTTTGCCCACGGTTCACCAACGTCCACCGACGGTATGTACGTTTAACCCATCCCTAAGTGGACCTATAGTTCAAAAATCAGCCTGATTGGTGATTTCTAACCGTTGGATTTTAGTCTTTTTCATGAGTTTATTTTCATACGTGGCATCCAAAAACAATTATTTTTATTTTTTAAATAATTTTGGTGTTTTCAACAAGAATCAATGGTGGGCCTACAAGATTCACGTGCATTTCTGGGGAGTCCATAACGTTAACAACACTTTAGGGGCGTTTGGGAACGAAAAGTAAAAGCACTTGTACTTGTAGTAGAAGCTATAAGTTGATTTTTTACCTCTAAAAAAGTCATAGAAATTCAAATGTCGGGAGGGATTCTAATTTGTGAGAAGTTATTTCTCTTAGAAGTCAAAAGCTAAAAATTTTAGCTTCAGTTTTAAGTTAATTTTAAACTTTTCAAAAGTTAAAATATAAAATACATCCAAAATAACTTTTTAACTTTTTGGCTCATAAAAGTCAATAAAACCTACTTATTTTTGTGTTGCCAAACGCCCCCTTAGTGGGCTATCTATTATTAATTTCAAAAAGTATGGGGGTCTTACTAATTCACCATATTTTCTAGGGGGTAATTCTAAGAATGACGTTGACCAACAATCAATAATTAGCTGACGGTTCACTCGTCCTTGAACCGATTGAGCTGGCCCAGCCCTTGTACCGGTTCTATGATGGGTCCGGGTTCAGAAACATTGGAGAAGAAAAGGCGAGCTTTCTCACATAACTTTGCATAAATCTAGTATCCAATGCAAACATTGTCAGTACTGTTGGATTTCCCTTGAAAAATGTGTTATTTTAATATTTTCAAAAAAAATATATTTTATAAATTAAAAACACGATTTTCAATGAGCATTCAATGGTGAGAGACATAGGATTCAACTTTTTTGTGCAACTCATCCGAACCGAGACGTACACATGGTAACGTGGTTATTGATCAAGAAAGTTCATGTGGTAAATACATAACTTGGGATAGCCATGATATGGAATCCACACCATCCTGTAATTCGAAGGTTGGATTTTATTTTAATGGGTGGGGTGCACGGTTCAGAGGGAAAAAATTCTGTGGGGTTGCCGTTTTGTGGGGCTCTTGAAAATGTGCCAAGTGGCACTCTTTCGGACACACTGACCCATAAATGAATTGCCCGATGGACCTCTACATCAAATATAAACCTGATTGGTGATCTCTAGCTGTTGGTTCGATCTGATTTTTTTGGGATGATTTATAGCTGTTTAAATTCAATCATATTTTTGCGTTCTTAGATCAAACTGCTGAATATCACCTACAGGCTTACAATTGATAGGTAAATTCATCAAGTAGCGGCTAATTCATTCATGGTTGAGTGGGACCAAAAGAATGTGTCACATGGCACGTTTTCAATACCTCCCCTCTCCAAAAGGTCTTTGATCAGACTGTTGAAACTATCCAGAAGGGTACAAATTTCAGGCTGTGGTCAATCAAAGAGGCTGTTATCTCACACTTTTATGATATTAATAAAGTTAATTAATTTCTCCAATCGCAACAAAGTAAAAAAAGACTTTCCCTTTCCCAAATTTAGAAAATTTTGCAATAATGTCATTTTTAAATCCATATCCCAAGCTCCATCCATATTGAGTTTGACCCAACCTACATCCAGTTAGTCCATGTCCATGTGGGTTTCCTACCAGGCTTCTTGGCCCTTTTGGGTATAGGGGTCCAAATATGAAGATTATCCAAGGCCTTGAAAGAAGGTCCAGGTGGGTTTCATGCCATGCTTCTTTGCCTATTGTTTTTTGCTTGTCTTTGGGTGTAAGGGTCCCGAATATTTGTTATAGACAATCGATGTCCTTCATTCATCTGCAGTAATGGGTGTAATAAAGTAAGGGAAGAGGAGCATATAAATCAGGCTGCAACATGTTTGTATAAGACTTAGATCAAGCTAGGAGAAGCGCTTTTAGGCTCGTTCGCTTAGCAAATCTCTAATTAGTCGTCTCTAGTGTCAACCACGGTCCAAGAAATAGTCTTTTCCCATTTGCTAGCAAGTACACTCATGGGGATTCTGCAGTTAATGGATGGATCAAGCAGCAGCTATAGGAAGTCACTTCCCTTTTTTAAGCATTTTCTGTTTATAAACACCATAAATTAGATGCGAGTCTATTTTAGTAGGGAAGGGTGTACAAAAGACGAATAAGTTTCATAACCACATCTTTTTTGATTGAAAAAGAGCATAAACCTCATATTTTCCATTGAATTTTGTTGAAAAGTGCAAAACACCATCGTTCAATCACTCATTCCTTACTGTGTAGAAGTCAGCCAGCTATTTTCTTCACTCTGCGTGTTCGGTTGCTTGCAGATACCAAGTCCGGAAGTTCATCAGAACATAGATAATCTTTCTTGAGTGAGACAAAAGCCAACGCTTTAGGCTCAGGGTTTACGACTTCTTAGCTATGGGCATGGTTTTACTTGAGCCTACAAAAAATGAACTGCTTAGGCTGTGCAATGCTCTGCCCTCGAGGATCTCCACTAAATAAACGTATTTTAGGTCACGAAGTAACTCCAGCTTAGGGATTTGCCTTTTGGACCGTAAGAAAAAGAATATCTACTTCTGAGCTCATAAATTTTTATTCTTAGGTTGAATTTACATTTTACAGTGTGCTTCCTATTTTACGGTGCAAGTGCCGCTTGCTGAGCTGTATTTGAAAATGTCTGATGTAACAAGCTGTAGCTCACACTTTTCGTGGTCACCTAGCAGCTATTTTTTTAACCCTCAGCTGCTCTAGCAGTTGGAATCAACCATTTTTCTAGTACTAAACAAGCTGATTTTTTGTATGAATGTCTACCAAGGGGTGGGCTAAAACATCCATGCGGTCAGTGGGCCCAGATTACTAGCGGACCCAAATGCGTGAGCTACAGCTTGTAGGCTCACGACCCAAACGTTTAATGGAGCAGGGACCATGCTGATTTAGTATAAGAACTGCATTTATAATTCCGATTATGTAATACAAATTGACACCAAGGGTTCCAAACGTACCACAAAATTGAACCGCAAGCACACCAAAGGTTGATGCTAAGTGGCTCCCACTCCACATTGTACTCCTAGCAACCCACTTTTAATTTTTGAAACAGAAGTTCTTTTTGAAAACAGGGTTGTCAGGAGTACATAGGGGCTGGAGAATTGGCAAAACTGGACTCCACAAATTTCGCTGAAGATTATATTGGTTTCAGTTGGTACAACAGAATAACATCAAGATAACATTCTCGATTTAATCACACGAGTGGAGATGGAGGTGAGTTAATCAATCCCCATGGATGGTGTAGCGTTGCCATTTCTTCGTTGGATCATATATCTGTGGCCACAGAAGGTAAAAAAGCGTGATTAGAAAAGAAATCAAAAGAAAGAAAAAGAAAAAGCAGCATACCTATTTTTAATTAATAACTCAGCAATGATTTTTATAAAACTTATAATGCACTAAATGGGAACCCGGATGATATTGTTAGTAGGATTTATTTCCTCAGTCAACCATATGCATGGCACACATTGCTGTCATTACAGGCGGCAAAGAATATGCTCCGTGTAAATCATTAACAACTCCAAATGATCCTAACCAACCCAAAAATAAAATTTTCAGATGGTTCGAATTTGGAGATGCTTATTTACAAGGCGAAACCAATCATTTGCATGTTAAGGAAACACACAAAAAAAACACAGAAAGAGAGAGAACCTCCCATCTTGAAGCAGGGAAGATGTGCTTGTTCTTCTCGTACCAGTGCCTCTCTACTACCTTGCCAGCATGGGACTGCAAAACAAGAGACAAAATGAGTATGCTTGTTTCAGACACGAATGTGTGAGAAACCACCACAAGCTCAAAAAGGTTAACCATGACAACTCTGAAAGAAACCTGATACACTCGCACATAAATCTTCTAAATATTTGAAGTCAAATATAATAACATAATGGAAGGGCATGCAATATGCTAAGAACCTCAGATAATGATTGAAGATAGAGAAATGGATATGGCAAGTGGGAATACAGCTTGACCGTTTCTGAAATTCAAGTCGCAGACCAGATTGTGGGTATCCAAGCTAGCATGTTGATATGATGCAATTAATTAAGGTATATTAAGATTTCACTATGCTAAATTAAAAAAAATAAATAAAAAAACCCAAATATTTGCAGATATGTGAAAGATAAGTTGGTAAAGGGTAAAAAGCAGGATAAGATACCTCATCCTTCTCTATTGTTGCATCCGCAGTTGTCCGCACATCCTCATGAACATCAAAGTGGAATAGCTACGTAAAACAGGGAGAAAGGAAAAATAAAAAATAAAACACATTCATAACTTGTGCAAATTTTACTCCTTGGGAAAAAAATTGTGCCAAGTTCAATCCATACCGAAAGAAAAGTAGGAAACGTGATGTTTCTATTAATGAAGCATCAGAGCAAAAGGAAAATGATAGAAGAAAGAAAAACCTGAACTGAATAAAAGGCATGTGGCTATGATAAAAAAGGAAATGCACCTGAGAGAAACCAAAACTTAAGGGAACCTGGAACCAACCGCACCGAACTTATAAAACTTCTTTAGGTTGCAGTTTGATCCATGATTAAGGTAGAGAGAAATCTGACCTACAAGGCTCCCACTAGAAATGATATATTTTGAATATACTGCCGAAGCAGTTCTCAATACCCTTGTTAAGAGCCAAGAAATTCTATTTCAGTCTTAAAGTTAAAAAATAAAAAATAAAAAAAATAAATCCTGGATATCTCTATGTTGGCATGAACCTGATCAGAAAATTTAAGTCTCAACCCTCACAGTAGCAAATTTTAAAATCTTTACTTCATTTTCCAAAATTGATCATTGGCACCACTCTCCAGCTATGTAACAAGGACACTCCACTAAGAATTTGTCATGTTAGACCAGTGTGTCAGATACATGCCGAGTGCTGACACACTTCCCCAAACAAACCTTAATTTTTTCAATTTTTCCAGCTATAATTTATCTAGTATTTATATCATTGTAATGTATCTCTGCTTGTCTATATATGTTTTTTCTATATTGTACACTTAACTGGAATTAAAATATGTTAAAAGGTATATCTCTCGACATATGGAATAAACTGTATAACTGTATCAATGTAGCAGGTTTGTGGGGGGTAGTGTGTCTGACACTTCATATCAGTGTCAAACATCATTGTTAAATAGCTCCCCAGAAACACAGGCACAATAGCAAAGATACTAAAGCTGCTACACCGTTACAACATAACTTAAATTCAGACATTTGGATAAGGTCATACCCATAGGCATTGGGGTTCATAATGAAAGCTAAGAAAAAACACACGACCACATTCAATTACGTAGGTTAGCTTCCTATCTGTAGAAAGCAAAATCAATTTTCGTTTGTAGGGAAGTTTACTTGAAAACCGCAACATAAATGCACGTATAAAAATTTATCCCAAAAGTCAAGAATTACCGGTCCACTCTTGCCCCTCGCCTTGTTGGTGATTAGCTCGTAGAAACTGTGCTGCTGAACTTCCAAAATACATGGAAACAAGAAGTGAAGTGATATTAGTTAAGCACACATTCAAATCAGCACGAATTAAACTCATCGACATGAGAATGGACTCACATGAGGAATGATCAAATCTTCTTTAACATAAAGCAGGTTCTCCACTGAGGTTGTTCGAATCTCCCGGAACTCAGGTGCAAGTTGTTGCTGAACAGCTCGAAGAAACTCTCCAATTGCGTCACCTTTGTGTACCTGAGGCATGCCCATAAAAAAGGAAGCTAAGGAAAAGACAAAATCAGAGCAAATCAAAGAAATACAAGAAAGGAGGTTTTGTACTAGCCTGAAGCACTCGCCTATGGCCAGCACCATCCCAGTAGCTATAAGTAATTTCAAGGGGCTCCTCTGAAATAAATATGGAAAATAATTTAGCACAATTCAGTTTTTCATTCGTTTTAATGGACTATATTGGGATTAGAATGCAGAATTACTTCGGATCTTATCCTGCTCAAGGTGCCACTGCTTCCGCAACCTTTCCTGCTCAGCTTGTTCCTCTGCCGCCCTCTCACTGAAAGATCATCCTTGGCACCCCTAAGTCCACATATTAATCCCAAGCCCAGAGGGAGGGGAAAAATCTAATTTGATTCAGTTGATACCAACTGCATAATCAACTAGTAAGAAATGCAATACCTGTCTGGCAGAAAGCTAGTCTCCACTGTCGGATCCTTGCCAAGTTTACCATGCCCAGGCCTCTTTGGTTCTTGATTTTCTGCAGTAATAAGAAGAAGCCCGGATGATATAATAGAAACATGAGAACCAGTACAAACAGTTCTGAAACTAAACTTTCGAGCAATTCTTCAAATTAGCTTAAACATAATATATGTTTCAGATTTCTTAAAATATTAAAAATCATGGTGGAGATATTAAAAGACCAATAAGATATACAACAGGAATAAAAAAAATTCAAACTCGAGGAAAAAATAAAAAAAAAGAACTTCAACTAGCTGCTTACTGCATAGCCATCTCATGACAATTGCAACAACTGATATTTGTAGGAAATTAGAAATCTTTATAAGATGAAACAAAAGGAAGAACAAAGGTACTAATTCAATCCATGAGAATTTTGTGGGGCACACGAACACCAGCACACACAACTCCTATTTATAGGAATCCTTCATCAGGAAGAAACCAAACGAAGAAGAAGACACAGATTCAATCAGTGTGTCCACACACATGCAGAGATACATGCACCAACATGCGCACACAGAAATATATCCCCTATTTTCAATACAGAACAGAAGTGTTCAAAGAACGATCATTCATAAAAGAATTTTATTTATTATTTGTCACAGATTTTCACTCATCATTACCATTTTGATTATCAAATCCATTGTGAATACATGTAAACATACTCTCTGTATTTACTTCCGGATAATAGGTTAAGAATTTTGAGATAAATATCTTTTATTCATCCCAGTGCAATTTCTCCAAGGACAGGAAAGTCCTTACAATGTGCTCCTTTAAAGTTTATATTTCTAAGAAATACAACCACTGGTGGTGATCAGAATCCCTTCATATTAGAAATTTAGGAGATGATCACCCTAGTGGCAAGAGATGGGATCTCCTTCCACAAGGTCCAACCTAGATGGGTGATCAAAAACCCTTCTACTCTTCTAGAGGATTGAAGATCGATCATCAACTTTGCAGTGGGAGCCCCTGCCAGAGGATCACCCTTGATTAAGATGTGAATTCGTCTTGGAATATAGACGAATACATATTACGCAAGAAAACAATATATTACGCAATCTATCAACAGAGCATAGAATCAAATCTGCATAACGCTAAGAACTTGCAAAGATAATGCAGAAGGTTGAAATTTGTGTTATAACTGAGAAAATGCACTCACTGTTCTCCACATCCTCCTCATCACTTCCATTATCAATATCGTCAGCAAATGACAAGCGTGAATTCCCCTTAATCTTCCTTTTTTTCCGCTTTTGTAGCTGTAGTTCCTCCTCCCTACAATCTCAACAATTAATTAACAGATCAAATACTAATTAACATAAAAATCAAAAAGTAAGTTTTACTTAAAAGATCAATCACAGAAACTGTTCCAAAGATCACTCCACTCACTCTTGCTGCAACTTCAGGAGTTTCTCCTTCTCTTCCTCTTCAAATTTGTTTTGGATGTTGACCCTCTATCATACAAAATATGAACAAGCATTATAACAATATCCTTGGTTTGATTTTTTTTTTTTTCAAAAGGAGGTTAAAATCGAAACCCTCTTACCTTCTCAACATATTGATCTCTAGTAACGAGACCAACGGTTTCTTTCTTAAAAGCAGTCTCGAGAACCTGAAAGAAGGGTTATAAAAGGAACTTCAGTAAAATTTGACGAGGAGCCACACAGCATACCAAAAGCCCTAGAAGAAGAAGAATAAGGGCCGGAGGGGTGGGTTTTGTTGGAGATGAATGTTACACTACCGTTCCCCTTACCGTACCTCGGAAGTACCAGAGCCGAATTGAAGGAGACCAGTCTGTCCTCCGGCGGAAGCCGACTTGTTCTTGAGCTCTTGAATCTTCCTCCTCTCGGCCTCTCTCTGCTTTTCGAGCCTTCGAATCTTCACCGCGTCCTGGCCTGTGCCCACGTATCCATCTCCCATCCCTGACATCTTTACCTTCTTTAGCTTGAATAGCTTCTCTCTCTCTCACACACACACGGACCCAGATGTCTGCAAGTGAATGTAGGTCGCCAAGTAACCGGTGTGAGCAGAAGGGGATATGATGTCATGTAACTCCCGTAGGTTTATATAATAGGGTCGTGATGTAACAAGGTATACCTGAGATCATTTCAAATGCGGAAGTGGCATTTTTGGTTGTCACCGCTGCTATCTGGGCCCACTGACCGCATGGATGTTTAGCCCACCCCTTAGTAGACATTCATACCAAAAATCAGCTTGTTTGATGATTTTTAGTCATTACTAAAAACAATGATTGCATTCAACGGCTATAAGAACACCTTAAAAAATGCTAAAATTTAATAGTTATAGACTATCAATCAGGGTGATTTTTGGTGTGTATATCAACCAAGGGGTGGGATAAACATTCATGCGGTCAGTGGGCCCAGATGACAGTGGAGAGTAACAAAAAATTGTGCTTCCGCATTTGAAAAAGTTTCACGCATACCTTGTTACATCGATTTCCTATATAATAACATCCCAGTACAAGCCACTGGATATGGGAATCACAATATCTATCGGCCCCTATTTACATGCAAAAAAAAGAGCCCGATTAGAGATTTCTAAGCATTCGATTGGAGTCGTTTTCATGGGTTGATTTTTAACCTTAGATTTTGAGAATTATTTTGGGTACATAAATCCAAAGGTTTAAGATCATTGATTGGCATGGGAAGTATTTAAGAAGGTAGTATTGAAGCTTAAGAAGAGCTCATTAACGAGCTTTTGTAGGTTGAGTACATGTAGGCAAAGTAGTGGAACTTTGATGATGATGTCCTCATCAACATTGATGAGAAAGCACACTATGAGACATGTGGCACATTCAGAAATCATTGATTAGATAGATCTTTGGCCCATCCCTAGGTACTAAAAATCAGCTTAATTAGTGATTTCTAACCTTTGGATCTAAGTACTCAAAATTCACGGTAAAAAATAAAGCATGAATATGACTCTAATCTAATGAATAGAGATTACTAATCAAATTGAATTTTGGTAGGTAGATCCAACTAGGGATGGAACAAACATCCATAAGATCAGTGTCCTCTAGAAGTGTGCCACGTGGTTCGTGTTTTTTTTTTTTTAAATTGTCAACCTGCATGAGATGAAAGGAAGTTTTTTATTTTTTTATTCGAGACTACATTTAATGAGCACATCAAAAGACCAAAGGACCCCTTATAAATGAAAAACTTCAAAGAAAACAAATGAATAAAGGGCATTTTTAAAAAATTTGGGTCATTTTAGTATAACACAAGGAGGGCCTTTACATTTTATATAGTAGAATATAAGATAGTATATCAATAGCTGCATTACTGCCACACCATTCGTATATAACCACTCGATGATTGTGGAGTAAATCTTAGACAACGGATTCTGTCATCAACATTAATGACAGACCACATTATGAGCCACATGGCACACTCTTAGAGGTCATTGACCTTTTGGATGTTTGTCTACGTGGACATACATAACAAAAATCAGCCTAATTAGTGATCTATAACCTACACATATTTCACATTTATGTTATTTGTCTATAGATGACTTAGGTATTAATTTTAAGTTCATAAGTTCTTACAATGATGAATAATCCAAATGTCCAAGTCCATCATGCCAATAATTAAAAGATTCACATGATATAAACAGAAGTAGAAAATTTATTTATTTCATCAACGTTTATACTCAATTTAAATAATGCATTTGTCTTCTTTGTCTATAGATGACTTAAGTATTAATTTTAAGTTCATAGGTTTTTACAAATGATGAATAATTCACATGTTCTAGTCTATCACGCCACAAATTAAAAGATTCACGAATATAAGCAGAAGTAAAAGGTTTATTAATTTCGTCAATGATTATACTCCATTTAAACAACTCATCAGACAAATATCCCTCCCCAACAAAGACTCCACTCTTGGATATTACAACCTTGTCAAACTCAAAGACGATCTTGAATTGCTTCTTACTTGTACAAAATCCAAAACTAAGTTCTTGTAAATGTCTAAACCATGTAACACTTCATTTAGTGTCAAGACCTTCCTAGACGTAAACTTCATGTTCACCTTCCCTTTACCCGCGACTGTTAACACAGACGAGTTATCCATAAAGAACTATTTTTTAATTACCTACTTTCTTGAAGGAGGAAAAGACACTTCTGTCTTCAAATATGTATTATGTGGCCACAATGCATGTCCATACACCAATCTTTGACACCATTAACTAGATAGACTTCTAATACAAACATTCTCTGTTTCTGTCACATGGCTTCCGCTAGACCTTTGTTGTTTCTATTAGTATCACCCATCTTCTTGTGCCAACAGTTCATTGCTTTGTCTCATTTTGGCACACACAAGAGAGGTTCCCTTAGGCTTGTGTATGTTCCCCTGACGGTTTTTGAACTTGTCTTTTTAGTCTCTGTTATTGTTCTTGAAATATTTTTAAGGTTTGACCCTATTTGAGTTTTTTGTTCTCAATCTTCTTAGTGCCTCCCACTACATTGGCCCATTTTGAGGCCCATACTCATTTTTCTTTGTTTCTGTTGTCTTCTCTTCAAAGTCGAATGATCAAATCTTCTACTAACATATCATTTCTTTTATGTTTTAGTTGACTTCTAAAATCTGTCTAATGAGATGACAATTTTCTATGATCAACGCCACCAGAAACACTTCACCTATTATAATTTTTTCAGCATGTGCCTCGTGTATTAGAATCTACGATTCTTATAATTGTGAGATAATAGACTTGTTTATCATTTTGAAATCAATAAATCGAAATGAATTTCTTGGTTATCACATCTCCAATCTTGTACTTCTTTTCAAGTTTTCCAGTCTCTTAGGGGCATGTTTGATTGCCAATTTTCCATTGGTTCTAAAGACAAAACCTGGGTTGGAGTAAGTACCTCTAGAGTTCATGTTGTCCAGCACACTAATGTCTCTCATCAATGATGATGAAGAACAATAGTATAAGCCACATGGCACACTCTTAGCGACCACTGATCGTGTCCCATCCCTAGGTTGACTTATATACCAAATATCAGCCTGATTAGTTATTTCAAACCTTTGGATAAGAATACTCCAAATAATGTTCGAAATCTATGGTTAGAAATCAACCCATGAAAACGACTCCAATCAAATCCTTAAAATCACTAATCAGACTGATTTTTTGTGGGTAGGTCCATCTAGAGATGGGCCAAATATCATCTCTACAAGTGTGACATGTGAAAGGTACTGCCATGTGTAAGGTGCACGTGCATCGCACCTGGCGTTCCCTAGTACAAATAATCTGATTTCTTCCATGCTTATCTGATTCCTTCTTTTTCATGATCATTTTTTTCAGTTAAGACAAATCTAACCCTTTGGTGACCCAGCCTTTTTTCATCCACTATTCACCAAGCGTGAAAAATTAAATCAATTTGGAAGATGACATCCTAAGAACGTTCATTAAATTCCAATCTCTCTCTCTCTCTCTCTCTCTCTCTCTCTCTCTCTCTCACAAGCCAAACATCCCACGGCAAACAAGATTTCCTGCATTGAAAATTTTGTCCTGTGAAGACATTAGAATTCACCAACAAAGATTGACAGAAATCAAGGTACGGATATTATTATAAGTGGGCATATATAAATAACTCCATTTCAAGAATCATAACATTAAGTTGGTGACAAAATAACAAATCATGGTCCCAAAAGAATGTTGATAGCGCAATCTTGATACCAAATTCTGTGATCACCAACGAACATATTAAGTAAACTAGTCTGAAAGATATATGTTGAGCAGGAAAAGGGCAGGCACAGAGAACCCAGGATTAGAGAGCTCTGTGGCTTTCTTTGTTGTACACCATCTTAAGCAGAAGATGCACAACTTAGGCGAGGGTGATCCATCACCTCTACCTGTTTTCAGAAGTGGAAACCTCGGCACTGCAAACAGGACAGACCTGCACAATCAGAAGCACACGTCTTAGTATGTGAGTCCCCCCAAGCTAAACCCATACAACCGGGATTAATTAAAAGGCTCTGTTATGAGCTCGTGCAAAGACTATTTCTGAAGGATCCGTGACAGATTTTGGATAAGTGATAGGAAACTTTTTTTTGCTCCGAAGAATCAAGAATGCGTTCTACAAAGACGGCCCAATTTAAGATGCAAAGGAGGGAGATCTTGATGGATGGCGGACTAATGAACCAATACAACAGGTACTGCTGTCCCTGGAGTCCAATCGACTGGTACTCCAGCACTTCAGCATGGAGCATGTGGCAAGCACAGGTAATTATGTAGAGGTGTTGAAAATCGAAGGAGATTTTCAAAGCAAAAAAGAGAGACTAAACCACAAACCAACCCAAGCATAAAAAAAAACTTCACCAAACCATGTCTTAAATGCTGGAGAAAACAAAGATTTTAAATCTTAAGCACATAATCATTCCATAATAAAAACAATGAGAAACCATATAAAGGACCCCTAAACCATGAAATAATAGTAAAAAAAACACAGAGCATTTCTAGATTATAATACAAAAGCATACCTTGTTTATTTGAAGCCAATTGTTTATGCACTCAGAGTGGTATGAATGCTTGCATGAAAGCACGGTCAGGGTGTCACCATCCTCATAGTCCAACCGGCAAATGACACATCTGTAACATGCCCATATAAATTTACTTATCAAAAAAAAAAAAAAAAAAAACATGCCCATTTAAATTTCTTCATCATGTTTACCACTATCCAATTGAAAATTGAGGACATATGTGCTTACGGATCAGCGCTTCCATCTTGATTGCCTTGCGCTTTGTAATTTACTGAAGGCAAAGAGGCGATTGTATCTGCAGAAAGCCCTCTGCTCTCAGTTCCAACTATTTCACCCAGTGCAATCAATTCCTGTAATAATAGAATCATTTGCACAAAGTAAACCACAATAGAAGCACCTATATAGGGCACAAAAACCCAGATATTAGTATACCTCGTATGACAGTTCATCTGGATCGACGTCCTCCCACGTGTCCTGAAAACACAAAAAGATATGAGGTGCATAGTTACAGTATTTTAATAAAACAAAATCATTTTATACCATACTCTGGAGGAACCCCAGAATCCAAGACTTGCACACTCACGTTCCATCATTTACCAAATTAAAGAAACGCTAAAATAGCACATATAGAAGATTATAAAAAATAAAATAAAATAAAAAAAAAAAGCAGGTCTATTGCCATACAGACATGCATTTTCAAGTAACCAGTTAGCTAGAAAGCCAACTTAATTTTTTTTCTATTCCAGTTTTCTACATAACCTGCACATCAACAGACTCCTGTCAATTGCACTAATGTTTCAACTTCTACTAGCATAGAGCATCCTAGCAATAGCCAAAAAAGTATGTCATCATTAGGACGATGACAACTTTCCCTTCTAAATCTATATAATTTAAGACGGTGATATTTAGGGTTTAGGGTTGTTAGCTTAATGTCATTACTTATTTGAATTAACATGATGCCCTGTTTGAGTAGATTTGAATGTGTAGGTTCAATGCGTGAAAACTGGAAACAACTCAAAGTTACAGAAGTAATGCTTCCTTAAGCTATAGACTAAAACTCCAGACCTGTTTGATGAGGTCCAAGTATTTAGGTTCACTCGTGCGCAAGAAAACAACTCGAAGTACAAAAGTATTTATTTCCAACCAGAAACTTTAAAAGTTATCTTAACATGCAAGCAGTAGCAAATAAGACAATCTCTTCATGATGCAACAAAGTTCCTCCTCGATATTTGGAGGACATGGTCTGATCTCCATGAATTACTGGATCATGCTCACCCTCACAGCAGACAAAACAATTCTTCGCAGCCAAATCCAGATTAGAGCAAAGATGCTAACACCAAGCAACTGGAATAAATTTGTTCCAAGAAATAATGAATGTGGTCAGCTTAAATCTCTTAGGTTTGATGCTGCAGTTCGATTCGTAATAGATTTTTTTTATAGGTAAAAGGATATATCTTAAAAGAAGGGCTGAGGGAGCCCAAAGAAAACTATACAGCAGAAACGCAATAGGGAAAGGAAAGAAAACCGAGAAACATCTACTCCCAAAACCCAAAAGCCCCAAAGAGGAGAACACAATTAAGATACCAATCGATCCCACCGGCAAACGAAATCTTCAAATCTGAAATGTTTAAGCCAGGGAATGGCAGAACCCCAATAATAAAGAGTGGCTTTAATGTTCATAGAGATCTCCTCTATGTTTGCCTCCTTGTAATAGATTACCATACAGCTTTTGAATGATACCATCTCTACAATCTATATGAACTCTCAATTCCACTGTTCATTTACTTGTAGACATGGCACCGAGCACTAGATATACTTTTGGATTTCCAATACAGTGGCCACTAAGGGCACGGTTCTTACTAGTCATGATTGTACATTTCCACTGATCACACTTACATACTGACATTTTGATGCTGTAAAAACATGATTGTCCTGAAGATTGGGGACAATTTGCAGATTAGAGCTACTCTGCAGAAACATGCCAGAATAGCACTGGTCTGCACGATGGAGCTGCAGATTGGTGCTTCTCTGCAAGTTGACCTTCAGATTGGTGCCATTAGAAGCAGCAGATTGGTAGCTGTATCCAAGTTCGTTTGCAGAGGGGTGAGAGTCTGCAAGCTGACCCGCAGATTAGAGGTTGCTTAGAGGGTTCGATTAGAGTAATGTTAAGGTATAACAGGACTACAAAACAGAGGTTCAATTCAAAGAATTTTGGCTGCAAAGTGTAAACTAAGGTCAGTGTATATGGGATGAACTTATTGCTTAATAAAGGTTTGTAAGACTAGGATTTAAGTGACTTGTAAGAAAATAGTACGAGCAGAAAATAAAACCCAGAAAATAAACCAAGATGAAAAGATGGGGAACTAGTGTGTCACCAACTTATGAAAAAATAGGGAAGTAGAGTGTCACCAACTTACCAAAAAAAAAGGGAAGTAGAGTGCCACCAATTGCTACCAAAAGCCTATTCTTAAATGAGGAAAGAGAACTCCTAATCTAAGTTAAAAACTTGAGGCCTTTCCTGGCCACGACTCCAGCTTATAGGCCATCCCTTATGGGCCATTGTCTATTCCCCCAACAATATGCAATCTTTCTGATCTCAATGCTTTTTTGCTTCCTAAGCCTCCACATGTATTATCCATTTCACAGTTTATTAATGAATATTGAAAAGTCTCTGTTGTCAATCCCAGGAATCTATATTTAGTTAATAGATAGTCAAGTGTATCTCTAGACATCTGAAGACTTGAAGCGTTAACAACATGTGGACTTCACCAACTATTCAGAGGAGACGAACTATACAATGAAGATCAACTCAACGGACGTGTTTCAACGAGAAATAAAATCGTATCAACTTGGACTTTTGGAACCCTTTTCAGTAAACGTTCTCACTCAGCGGACGTTTTCAACGAAATCCTTTGTGTTATATTTTAGGTGTTTATCACGGGTTGACTACGCAAAACCTGCCGCCAACCGGACCCTGACTTTTTGGACTTAGGATGATCTGCAGTCGAGATAGACTGACCAACCAACCGCCTAAATGGAGTCTGACCCTGAGCGGCCGACCAACTAAATAATATGGCCAACTGCCCCCTAGATTTTCAATTTTTATATATTGAGACCTAGGGCCGACCGGCCATCTTGTGCGGCCGACCGCCTCTTGGACAGAGTTCTGTCACTACTGATAACGAACGGTTGACCCCCTGTGAAAATTGAATCTCGGCTTGACTTTTTTGTCTCGCGATTTTTGGCATGTTTCCAACGGGCAATTTTGAGTTTGTTTCTCTTCTTTGAGAGTCTCTTATATAAAGTGGGTTAAACCTTAGCTAGAACTTAACTCTTTTACTCCTAAACCCACTTGAATATTTTGAGTTTGAAAAAGAGGATTGGTTAATTGAGAGCTTTACCTGAGCAGTCGTATCTCCAACATTCTGTGAAGGCTCCCATTATTTCATAGGCTTCACTCTATCAAACACATAGCTTCCTTTTCTAACAAGTGAAGGATCATCTCTGTGAGTGTTGCATTTGTGGTGAAACTTCTCTCGAAAATTTTGACAATTGGTTTGGATTCATCTAAAAGTAAGTATCTCTGTGAAAACCCTAAGTGAATCATTTCTATCATAAGCTTGAACCCTTATTTGGTTGATGAGTGTTTACTCATAGTTATTAAGTTGTGAATCATAGATCTGTGAGGAAGATGTATTCCTCTAATTCTATTGACCTAATTGACTCTCTAGGTGCTCAGTGATTCTCGTGTGTTTAGACCGAGTGGATACTTAGTTGGTTTATTCAGTTCAATTGAGAAATATTGTAATGCATGATTGAAAGAATAATAAATTGCTCGTGTTTGTGTTTGAAAGTGGATGTATGTGCGAGTACACCGAACCACTATAAATTCTTGTCTTGTGTGATTGTAAATCTTGAGTATTTGTTTCATATTAATTTCAGTATCTATGGATGAATAATATCATATTGAATGCTTGATTTATTTCCTCCTAGCATGATCGTAGATTTTTAAATCTATACTATAACCTACAGAGAAATTTTTATTGTCCTATTCACCAACCAGTTATCCCTAAATTAATATCATAAAATCCATTTTGAAGCCATCAATGTGGCAAAATATTTCAGATTGTGGTGACTGAAAGTGCCAACCAATATTTAATATACATTCACTTAGTCGTATATGATAAGTTACAAGCATATAACTGGTTGACACAAGCTTCATGTAAACAAGATGGCATATGATCTTTGTTGGCAATAGCAATCACTAGAGGCATCCAGGCTTGCATGTAGTGCTTGATCAGGCGAGTATCATAACAAGGACAGGAATGATATAAATGTAGAGTATTTGAGTCATTTAAGTTATTGGTCAAACTTTGATTTCTTCTTTTTACAAATGTACTATGCTAAAGAATACTCTATATTTCAAAGTGAATGGAAGTTGCAAACTAGGAGGATACAAATTCCAAATGGATACATCCAGAACACAACTTAAACCACTGCCGGAGCTATCCTGGTCAGTATGGAGACCCATTAATCCTAAGGTGCGATGATGATATCTAGAGGTCGTGTGATGTTAACAAGTAATACTCGAGAGTTGAGACATATAAGTTAATAGTTGATCTGGTAATTTTGATCAATTCATCACGTAGTTACAGTGTTGCCTAACAACTACCTAGTTACCTACATTTCTTGTTCACAACTAAAGCTATGTCTTGGTTTGTATTTGGACCCAGACTATAATAAGCTGAAGTATCCTATTGTGCATTAAAATATGTATAACTTTCCAAGCTTAGCACATATAATAATCTAATCAAATGTGAAAGAATATAATTACATTACCATTACTAATCTCTTTTTCTTTATAGTAGCCCTTGTCATCATGTCCCTGTGTCATTTTGATACGTCTCCTAGGCCTCTTTATTTGTTATTATTCATGAAAATTATGCATCCTACCGTTCTGTTGCAAATCAAGGGCAGATACTAATTTCTCCGAGGCCACAACGTATGCTAACATCAACACTGACCATGAAGAGTTATTGCTGAACATCAAGTCTAAAACATACGATCAAAACACAATTAAATATGATATGGCCATAATTATAGTGTCTTACAGCTAGATACTCCAATTCATATAAATAAATAAAAAAGCCTTTATCTATCATATCTATGTTCAGATAGACTTTGAAAATAGTTCCTTTCTTTGATCGACAATACAAGGTAATGTGGATTCAACCATTGCATTTTGTATAATATGATGCAAACATACATAAGTTTGTCGCACGAGGTAAATCAAAAGTCATTAAACCATAATTTCCCATAGCACGGATGATTTTGACTACATACTCATTTCTTTAAAAAAGTTAGCTCATGACTCTACAACCTCACATGGCATAAAAATGGCCAGTATTGTGCCAATAATGCCTCCACTTCCTCTCAGAATTCCATCCATTTATTTTTATTTTTTGATAAGTGTAATTCCATCCATTTATTGACCAGATATCCAAATAAAATGGTCCACTAATAAATTCTCGATCCAATAATTGCGTTGCCATGTCATAAGGTTACATCCAAAATATAAATTTGAGTTGATGCACAACAGAAGTACCCACCATATATTGTCAAGATGAACTTAATGATATTTCACGACATGTATTTAAGTACCATATTCCACATATTAAGAAATTAACAGTTAAGACACACCAGATGATTAAACGGCAAAAACCTGACAATGGCATGAAATCAAAGAGATACATGAATACCTGAGAGTTACTGCCATGGTCCTCTGTATCCTCTGGTTCCCCTACAACCACAAAGTTTCATCGAAACTCTAATAAGTATGTATATTCTCTACACATTGCACGCACCAGAACAAGGAAAAAAGAAATGAAACTGCTTTGAAGGGCCAAGTTCGAGCAACACACATTCGTTTATCCCAGCAAGGGCCATCAAATGCACAGCCATTTCTCTCTCTTCAGCATCCTGGAGAGCTCTTGCATAGGCCTCGTCACTATTGAATGCCGAGGGATCAAGTTCAACACCCTGGCTATTATCAGCTGCAGCAGCACGCTCATGCACGTCAAATGCATCTTCATCAGCATCATGCCCAACATTTTCATCGTCGTTTGGATCATCAGCATCATCTTCATACACATAACTTCCTGTCTCCGAACTTCCATAATCACTCCCTTCACCATTCATTCTGAGCATCATATATGCCCTTTCCTAATCCGTATCCAACCACCCCAATTATTCAATTAGGAATAAAACACGAATATATCAGAGATCATCGAGAACATTAAATATATGAAATTTGTAACCCTAACTAGTATATATAAGCGAACATGGAGAAGAAAAAAAACAACAAAAAAAAAAAATAAACATAACCCTAATAACTAATGGAATAAAAAAGCGAAAACGGGAAAAATTACGGATTAAACCTGTTCCTGTAAAGTCCGGGCAAGAGCAAGGTCCGCATCAACCTGACTAAGGTTCGTGAACGGCGTTCTTGAAGACTGCCGAGACGGAGCCAAATTCGATCCGGCATCGGTTTCCGTCGCAGAATTAGGGTTTTCGTTGTTCGTTTTTGCGCCTCCGCAATCTTCCTTGGAGTTCTCCATAACCTCAAAAGACGAAACCCTAGAAGCGAAGAAGGTGCGCAGAAACCGAAATCGAGAGATTCGATCGTATCAAAATGGATTCAAGAATGTGTGACGGATGCGAAATAAGAGCAAAGAAAAGCGATTTGAACGAGTTTGATTATTGAGGAATCTGGCTTAGAGAGAGAGAAGTGTGGCTGTATAAGGCAAGTAGTTTACTACTCTCGTGGTTTTAAGGAGGAACGATAGTGCACGAGATAATAGGGGGAGATGGAGAACGAAAGAGAGAGAGAGAGAGAGAGAGATCTTTTCCACTGTAAATTTGATTGGGAGCTTTTTCAGGTAAGCACAGATGGAAGCTCGGAGGAGTCCTTTTTTTTAAAGAGATTCAAGGAGTACCGCAACAATCGCACGAGAACTCTTTTTTGTGAGTAACTGCATCTACGAAAACACGTGGTCCACATGCAGGAGAATGGGTCGTTCGGTGGGTCCATGTAAGGGATGTTTGATTGCAGAAACTTTTCCTAGGAATATCCCTTTTTGCTTGGAAATTTTGCTTGAGAAAATACATCTAGAAAAATGCCTTTTTTTTTATCTAGAAAAATGCCTTAAATGGTTGTTCATGGCTCCGAGAAAATATGCATTTTCCAATTGGGTCGGGCTCCGTTGACAGCCCTAAAATAATAGGATTCTGTACAGGACACAAAAATATGCCACATGGCACACTCTTAAGAGGACTCTGACCGTATGGATGTTTGGCAAATCCCTAGGTGGACCTACAAACCAAAATTCCGCCTGATTAGTGATTTCTAGGAGTTGGATCTTTATACCTCAAATACTGCTATAATTCCCACAGTTGAGATCAACCCATGAAAATAAGTCCAATCCAACATCTAGAAATCACTAATCAGGCTGAATTGTGGTTTGTAGGTCCACTTAGGGGTTGGCCAAACAACCATACGGTCAGAGTCCTCCAAGAGTGTGACACGTGGCATATATTGTGTCTTGTACAGAATCCTATCATTTTAGGGCTGTCAACGGAGCTTGACCCTTTCCAATTAGGCTAACAAATAAAAGTGTGTGTTTTCACGTGAAAACGAATTCTCACCTTGTGTTTGATTGCACAGAAAATTTTTCCAAGAAAATACATATAGGAAACGCCTTAAATGGATGAGTGATTGCAACTGAGAATACATATTTCAATCATAGTGAGAAAATAAAGGTGTATTTTCTGGTGGAAATGAATTCTCACCTATCCGGTGGCGAAACGAATTCCGGGATTGGTAGGAAAAATTATCCATATTTAAATGGCTTCCTAGGGAAAATTATACAGATTTAAATGGCTAACAATTGACAGTTGTGTTTTCCCAATGAAAATGCAATTTTCCCACTTGTCAATCAAACACACCTTAAATGAACTTCGGGCTTGAGCAGGAAAATCTCTTTTTTTTAGAAAAAAAATCTTAAAATGCTGTCAAACAATGGAAAATTGGCAATCAAACATCCCCTAAGTCAATAAATAATACTATTGCGAATAGTTGACATGATTGTAGACACACTGTAACTCACCTTAAACTCAATCTTAACATAACTTAGTAGGTTTACTGGTACATGTCATACGAAAGGAAGGGGCATAGAAAACACTTTCCAATGATCCCTCATAAGGAGTACGTTTTATGCTAACACTTGACATTTACGAGTGTACCCATGAGCCATGGTAACCCTATTTTCAAGAAAAAAAAATCAAAAATAAAAATTAAGTGTCGTTCTGGCAAGATCAGCAATCTGGGGTGGGGTCTACAACATGAATTATATTTTTCTATTTGACTATTAAAAGTTTGGGCGTATTGGATTGCGAGGAAAGTTTTCCTAACAAAATCCTCCTTTTTTGAGAAAAAAGCATGAAAAATGCCTTAAACATTGTTTGATAGCACCCAAAAATAAGCATTTTCCAAAACACTCATGCCCCACCATCTGTGCATGGAGGAAGTCAAAACATTCTTATGTGCCATCTAAAGATGGCAACACAAGATTGGGTCCATAACTTCATATCTAAAAATGATTTAAATAAGAAAAAAAGTTGGTTTGCAATTCAAAACATGTGGGTCAATACCATGGTTCGATGTCTTGGCTAATCCCATTTCAGATCGGGCGATTCAGATTGGGATCGGTACTCATTGAAACATTGATCTAAGGTATATATGGACCGGATCGCACAAGATCGCAAGGTATGTATGAAATAATCACCGGTCTGTTCTCTTTAATCCAATATACATAGAAGGGGGTTAGGTATTTAAAATTAATTAAACCTAAACAGTTTTACTGGTCTTTGGTAGGTGAGAAAATTGCATGCCTTAGTTGTTTGATAAAAGATTATCACAACCGATTCAAATCGAATATACATCCGTGGTATATTTTATTTTCGTCATTTGTTCTAATCAATATAAATAGCGAAATACAAACAAACAATTACACGAGACAATAGATTTTTTACGTAGAAACCTTAGCTAAGGAAAAACCAATGGACCACGTCCAGACGAAAAGTATCACTAACTGGAAAGTTAAACGAAACAAAGGTTACCTACGCAGCACCATTGCAAATACAGCTTCAAATCTTAGCCAAGGCTTACTGTCGATGCATTCACGTCTCTGAATCAACGTTACGAATCCACGCGCGCCCTTCTAGCTAAGAAGCCTTGTCCACTTGTTCAGTTTGGTACACCTCAAACCTACCGTCGATCGGCCACTCCAATCTTAATTCTCAATACTCCAGCCTTCACCAAAGGTGAAGGATTCAATACACCCTGAACTCTAGGTTATTAAAAGGTGTTGAGTCACATTAGTACACTCAGGCTACCATGTCAAATATCTATGTGGGATACCTAAGCTGAGTAAAACATCAAGCACTTAGCTTTGATTAATAAGAAGAACAAGCTCACAAGATGTGTATGAGATAAATTGGTTTGTTTCTCTCCGAATTGACACTCTAATAAATAAATATTTTCTTCTCTCTCTTGAAGTATATAAGTGTCAATTTGTCACTCTGTGTGTGTTTATAGAATGTTGTATTTATAGAATTCGTAACCCTGAGCCTTGTAAAACGTGGGATCGTGGGAACTAGAATTTTGGATCTGAAATAGACTCGATCCGTGTCAAGTCCAATCGATTGTATTTTGGGTCCAATCGAATGGGCAAGGTCCAAATGATTGGGTATTGAGTCCAATTGATTGGCCTTGTACGGATGGCAATTTCTTTCGTAAATCCGATAGATTATATATAGTCCAATCGATCGAACTTAAATAAGTTTCTGTCCCGTAGGCTCCAATCGATTTTACAAAGGTCTCCAATCGATTGGGCTATGATCATGTTTTGTCTTGCAGACTCCAATCGATTTTCATGTTATGTCTTGCAGACTTCAATCGATTTTACAGATGTGTCAATCGATTGGGCTTTGATCATGTTCTGCCTCGTAGACTCCAATCAATTTTACAGATGTGTCCAATCGATTGGGCTTTGATCATGTTCTATTTTGTAGACTCAAATCAATTTTACAGATGTGTCAAATCGATTGGGCTTTGACCATGTTCTGCCTCGTAGCCTCCAATCGATTTTACAGAGTCCTCCAATCGATTGGACACCCAATCAATTGGGACTTGTCCAATCGATCGGTCTCTCCCAAAAGTCAATAACTTTGACTCAGACTCGGGGTCTATCCAATGACTAGGTTTGACAATTATATTTTATTCATTTTAAATATATTCATATGGCCACTAAGTCACTTACCTTCATAAGCGAGCGTACATGATCTATAATCGACAAATTGGCAGTTACTCAGATGACTCATGTCGTCAACCGTCTGATTCTTGTTGTCTCTGTCTTCTAGTCTTCACGTAGTTGACGAAGTATGCATAACACGACATCTTCACACTACACTGGCACTTATAGAAGCAATTACAAGAATGTTTTTATGTCAAACAGAATCTTTGCCAAATTGAATATGAAAATATTCCTTACAATGTAGATCCGACTCCGGCATTCTAACCACAACTTGTCTGAATCGTTTGAGTTGGATAAACGATCAAAACATGTTAAAAAAACTAAAAATGGTTGGAGGATTGGTGGTGATGGCAGCGACATAGGGCTGGTGGTGTTTGCCAGAGAGAGAGAGGAAGAGAGAGTTGTGGGGGAGAGAGGGAGATTTGGTACATTTGGAACACGTGCAAATCGGGTGTGCAAATAGGTTTACGCGTGCAATCATTTCCCACGCATGTTTGGAATACGGTCAAATGAATGCTTGCCCTCTTTAGCAATTAAAAACCTATCTCACATCGTACCCCCTGAGCATTCGTTTACACAACCTCCTTGTGCAAACGATTGCATAAGTTCTCAAATCAAGCCTTATCATTCCCAAAATAATAGACAAAGTTGCGCTGGAATTCAAAATAAAAAAAAAAACAAACAAAACAAAAAAATAATAGAAATAATGGCCTTTTTTTCACAATTTTTTTAAAAAAATAACGGTCATTATTTTTTCACCATTTTAACGACACAGCGTAATGGGGGAGGTCGAATCCGTTACGACGAACAGTTTTATAATGGATTCGGACCTCCCCCGTTATGTTATATACCATTAAAACGCTGAAAAGATAACGACCACTATGTTATCTCTACATACCCCCCCCCCTCGGTCCACTGTCATTTGACTAGTGTTGACCCGAGTTGACTACAAAATTGTATTAAAGGATGAAAGTGCGCCTTGTCTTCAACATTAGAACAAGGGTTTGGGCCAAAACCCCAAATCAAACATAAAAAGAAGAGATTAAAAATAAAAATAAAAAACCGTTTTGGTAAACTTGAGATTTTTTTATTTATTTTTATTAATTAAGCAAAGATTGTGAAAAAAGCCCATAAAATAGATAAAATCGTGAAGGAATGAGATTTCTTTTTATGGATTTTATTGTAGAAGAATGAAATTTTAAAATTGAGAGAACCAATCTTTCCAAAGTCCTTGTCTTAAAATCTAATTGCTATCTTGTTTTTCAGTTTTGTTAATGAAAATTTTTAAATTAAAATTGCATGCTTTATGTTGTTTTTTTTTAACCTTGGGTTTTAAATTATTGCCGGAGTGGTGGTCAGCTGGCCATGAGACTCTGGTGGGTTGGTTGCTGATGATGAGCGGCCAACCCATTGGAATCTCTTGGCTGGCCGGCCACCACAGTTGTTTGATTTGGAGTTTGGGTTTTTGCCCAAACCCAGCTTGTTCCAAGGTTGAAGACAAAGGGCATTTTTACTTGTTAATACAAATTTTGGTAGTCAACTTGGGTCGACACTGGTCAAATGATAGTGGACCAAGTCACAGGAGGGTATGTCAACTTTTTCAAAGTGTGTGTGTGTTGGGGGTGGGTGGGTGGGAGGGATATGTCAAATTTTAAAAATAACATGGGGGTATGTCAAAAATCCCATTTTCTGTTATAACAAAAATAATGACCATTATTTTTTGAAAAAAATTGTACAAAAACAATCGTTATTTCCGTTATTTTTCTATTTTTTTCATTTTTCATTTATTTTCAAATATGTGGGGCCTACATATTTTGTGCTTTCTTAAGTGAGCATGTCTTAATACATGTTCTTCATATGCAATTTAATTTGTAATTTTTTTATTTGTACATGCGTGCGAACCAAATGGTGATAAATATGAATAGTGTGAATTTTAAAATTTGCATATGCAAAGTTAGTGTGAACCAAACGCAAGAAAATAGTGTGGGTGCAAAACCATTACACGCGTAATGGTTTGTGTGCATACAAAACAGACCCTTACAACTTTACACCTACCTCTTCTTCTTCTTCTTATCCAAAAATCAAAAGCACTCTTTTGAAACATAAAAAGCCCCTCTTGAAATATTAAAAATCCACTTTCGATTAGACTTGGGATCACGTCAGATCGGATTGATCCGGATCGCGGTGGCCAATCCAACCTCCCATCCCAAGATTTTGAAGCATCTATATAACAAAATAGAGAAGTTGTCTTATCTCTTATCTTATCCGGTTTCAACAAATAGTGGATGAGATCCTATCCTCTAAATAGATGGTAGATCTCAGCCATTCACACCTGATTTTGATAAGCCCTATGTCAGAGAGTGCCGTGGGCCCACCCACTAGTGGAATACAAGGTATAGCAGGAAAGTTTGAGATAATTATTCAGTTTTTAACAAAAAACTAAGAAAAATTTCTACAAAAAGATAAAAGAAAAGCTTGTATTAAAGATTTCTTTTGACAAATTTTGCTACGAGGAAAATGTTCTGAGCTACATTAGCGTTCATAAAATAGTTGAAACTGGTCAGTCCACCACATAATTCTCCAACAGAAATATTTCCTTGTTGTTCGTTCGGTTTGTTGGAAAGATCGAACACGCGACCTCACGCCTGCGACACGGAATACTCTCTAATCGATAAACAATAAGAGTCGCGATGTAACAAGGTATACCTGACGGTTTTTGGCGTCAGGTAGCGCAATTTTTTGTTACTCATCGCTCTCATCTGGCCCCACTAACAGCATGAATGTTTAGCCCACCCTTAGTAGACATTCATAAAAAAATTAGCTTGTTTGATGATTTTTAGCCGTCGATTTTAGTACTCAACAAAATTGTTGGATCAACGTCTAGATTCACGCCTTAAAAAAGAACTAAGATTATGATGGCTAGAAATCACTAATCAAGGTGATTGTTGGTGTGTATATCCACCAAGAGGTGGGCTTAACATCCATGCAGTCTGTGGGCCCAGAGGACAGCAATGACTAACAAAAATGGCGCTACCTGACGTTCTTTAGCGTCAGGCATACCTTGTTACATCTTTTTCCAAACAATAATATCCACAGATAACCCGGTAGAGTGCAGTACCGTCGTGGACAGCACGAGGAGCAATTTCGATACTGGAGGCAAAGATATACGATCAGATTTTCCGAAACCCTGGAGTTGCAGCAGAGATGGATCAGTGGAAGCCCGAAGATTTCCGTCAATCCATTCAAGCAGATCTAGCGGTTACAGATTTTCATCAACCTCCTCCTGATCTTTGTGTGCCGTCCAATCGGTTACAGACCTCGCACCCGGAATCCAGGTTGACCATTTATTCTGAAAAAAAAGAGCTATTTATTGCTCAATTTCGTTGGTTAGTTCGCGCTCTTGTTACCGTCTCCAATTTTAGAATTAATTTTGCTTTATCCATGAATCATGATCCTAAATTGCTAGTTTTCTTGTTCCTTTACTGTTACAATACCGGTCCGAGTCTTGGAATTTTTGTAGTTAAATCCGCAGGAGAGGATAATTAGGAATGCCATTGCAATTGTGTTATAAAGATTACCCAACAGTCCAATTTACTATAGAAAATTTTCTTTGCCGTGATTTGGGATACTAGAAACCTTGAATCGAGACTATGAACGTAATAGCTTGAGAAATAGATCGATCTCATTGCGTCATAAAGTGGCTGTATTTGACATTAAGAGCTCTCGGAGATGATAGATACCGATATTTTCTCAAATTTAAAGAAAGCAATTGATCTCTAGCAAATGAGCGTAATGTGTTTGTTGGAAGTTTACTTTCTGACAGACACGTGTATTGGAAGATTTGGGTCATTTCTGACATTCTTCGTGTGGGCGGGTACTGGATTTGGAGCAAGGAAAAGAAGATCTTGATGTTCTTTAATCTAATGTGTAGGTCTTTTTAACCAGTGGGATGAACTGTAGAATTTGGTGGAGACATAATTTGTTGGAAGCGGCACGTATTTTGCATAGTTAAATGGCTGTAATTTGTTTACAAATCAAGGCTTGGAGATTTGTAGATGCTTCTTGAAGATGGTCGAAGCCTCCTACTTGTGTAAGGGATTATGGCAGCTCTATCCCCAGGATTCAACCAAGTTTGAACTTAATCCAATCTTCCTTTGCGTTTGCACTACATAGCAGAGATAAGGTACTTAACCTCTTCTACTGGATGCCCAGTATATACAACGTTTTTTTTTTGATAAAGCCCAGTATATACAACGTTATTTTAACTTTAGTCTGAATGCATGCTAGGCAACTAGTAAATCCTGCTTCCAAACAGCAGAGGAGCCTTTTAATAGAGAGGGATGTTTAAAATGATAGCATTTAAATTACTAAATCTTGACCGGTAAAGGTCAGTTGGCTAAATCTAGACAGAGAGCTTATGCTTCGTAGTTGGATAGAGAGAACACGGAGTTTTTGAAAAGATGGTACATGACTCCACACAATTTCTCTGAGATGGGCTTCAACTAGCTCTATGTGGTTTGGCTTTTGTACCCCATTGGACATGGTTTTGACGAAGAGGTTGAGCCACCCTCTCTCCCTCGTCTTAGTGGTCATGCCACTCTCTCATTCTATCTCTCATCTTCCTTCTGTCCTTACTTTTCTCTATATTTGTTGACTACTCTGTTCTAGAGCTCCATGTTGTTTTTAGTACAATGATTCGATTGTTCTTTTATAAATTATGTATAGATTTAGTTTCAATCAATAATTCTATGTAACATAGTTATGATTGAAAATAAAATTTGGAAACCAGTGTAATGTTATTCCTGGAAAGTGACTACTAATTTCTCATTTGGTCATGTTAAAGAAATCATTAAAAAAATGAATTTGCATCCTTAACTCTACGCTAGGTGAACCCAACAAATTTTCGTAGCTCCCACACGTGAAGTTTTAGTGGTAGACATACAACACAAGGTGGAGTGCAGGATGGAAGCCCGTGGGGCAGGTTCAATGTATGAAGTGTTAGATTTATAGAACATAGACGTCATTAACAGGCACACTAATTCATCAGGCCTCTTAGGGGAGGGGGCCTTTGTTGACACTCAATTAAATTTGCGCATTCCACACCCTCCGCCTCTCTTTTATCTTCTGACACATGATTTTCTTTTTCTTTTTACAGCCAAAGGCTGGAAGTGGAAGCCAAGGATTCCATTGCTGCAAGAAAAGTTCAGAAGGCAGACCGTGAGAAATTACGGAGGGATCGACTAAATGAGCAGTTTCTTGAGTTGGGAAATGCTCTAGGTAATACATTGCATTTTTTCTGTTCTGTCATATGCTCCTGAAACATCATGTTCCTCTCTAGTTGTAGATTATCAGCAGTTTAGCACTATTGTAACGGCCGTTATAACAGTAGCGCCCCACCTTTTGTTACGTTTTTTAGAAAATAACACCCAAAACTGATATGACCACAATGGACACAACGGTTACATTAAGTGTTCGTTATAACGTTATAACAGACCATTCTAAAACCTCTGGTTGTAGGGATATTCATTATGCTGGAATTTCTGATCTTCTTTTGGGTTATGTTCCTCTTCATTTAGCTTTCCTTCTGCTCCACCCGCCATAAGAGATGTCCTTTACTTTGTCTCTATGCTAGTACTACAATCGTCTCTGCTTTATGATTCCTCTGGGTTCTTCCCCTTGAGAGTTGTTACTTTTCTTAGTCAGAGCAAAACATTTTGCTTGCCCAAAAACGTCTGATGTAGTATCAGACTATTAGACACCAACCTAATGTGATGTGTGTTCAAACACAGATCACAGGGAGATGAACAAAGATGTGAAGATCCTTCAAGGTCGAGAATTTCTTGTAAAAAATTATCAAGTTCCTTCCAAATGCCTCACCATAATGGAGGAATAGCAGATGGTAGCTCATTAGGTTGCTACTTGTAAGGAGTTTAGAGGAATCAATTAAATCGACATTTCGAGTGGAAAATAGTGGTTTATTACTCCCTATCCCTAATTTGGTTCACGTTACTTGGTGGATGGCATTCTCTAGGTTAATTTTGATGGTTTTTTGCTTGACAATTTGGTTCTTTGGAGATTGGTGGTATGATTTGGAATCAAGATGGGAGGATTATTTATGTGCATTCAGGTCTTTGAGGGGAGTGCGACTCTAAAATGCTAAATCCTTATCCTCCTCCAAAATCTTAAATGTTACAAGGCATTAGACTTGGCGAATCTTTTCATTGAAGGCATTTCTAGCGACGCAAGTTGGGTTTGGGAATGAAAATGGTACTTGGAGATTGTCTCATATCATTAGAGAGATCCTGGACAACATCTTCAATGAACATCTCTTTCTCACTTGTCTCTGGACCGGCTAATAATAAGGCATCTATCCTACCTAGGGATGGTTAGTATAGTGGCAAGGAGATTCTGGTATAATCCTTGTTCTCTTTTGCTCCCTTGTTCTTTCCTCTTTGTTCTTCCCTTTCTTTTAGTAACAAAAGGTTTTTCATTACAGATAAAAAAGGAGATCAAAATTGCTATTATCTTTTTAATCTTGTGACATGTGTTGGTGTAATGACCCTATTTCTAGCAATATTATAGTAGACTTTTTATAATACTTTGAACATTATATGTATGTCATTTTAAATGTCTCAACAATAACTTTCTATCGATATCAAGTTTGTCAAAATCGGACGTGCGAGTTAAAAGTTATTGTGTTTAGTTCTGAGCAACATTTTAAGTTTTTACATGCTATAGTTTGATATCAAAAATATAAAATTTGAAAAAAAAAGACAATTTTCAAAATTATAGTCCCACATCGATATGAATGAAAAGTTCTGAGTTTTCAACCTCTATAATACAAGGCCATGCCTTGAGAAAATTACATTAATTTGGGTATTTGCATTCTAACCCCTGAGGTAAGAATATTTGCAAAAAAATCCCTCAACTAGAAGAAATTCTAGAAAATTCCTAAGAATTCCTGAAAATATTCAGGTCCTTTGAAAAGTTTTTGTGGGGCTTACTGCCTCGAGATACGCGCTACCTCGAGATTCGCATCGTACGAGGTTTAAGGATTTGGGATTCTAGCGTATTCACTTGTAAGTACATAGTTATTTATTTTATGCATTTAATTAATTAATTAATTAATTATTTAATTGATTAATTATTTATTTATAAATATTATTTTATTTTGGAAATAGTAGAAAATTCACAGAATATTGTAGAAAAATTCTAGAAAATTCTATTATTTTTGGAGAAAATGTCTGAAAATGTTATTTTTGTTATCTGTTAAATTTTAGCAAGGAAAAATCTCAATTCTTGTATTTTTCACATAAAATGTGTAAATGCATTGATAATTTCTTGTAATATTAAAAGCATGAAATTATGATAGATGATGACATGTATAATCTATTTAGTTGGATGAAGTCATGCTCAAATTCATTTAAAATGAGATATATGCATTTTTCATCCGTTTTATGTATTCGCTTTCTAAGATATTAATATGGCTTAAATGTTCTTATTTTTAGTTTCAAAATACAAAAATATGAATGTTATGCATGTAAAGATGTTTCTACAAACATTATTGTTTTATGCATATAAATACGATTAAGGACATGAATAAGAACGTGATTGGGAATGTGGAATATCAGATTAGTTGGAATCAGGCGTTGTCTCATTTCTTTGAGACCCCTTGGGGTTTTAGTCCCCTAAAGTATCAGGCGTTGTGTTATTTCCTTAAGACCCCTTGGGGTTCCAGTCCCCTAAAGAAGAGGCGTTGTCTCATTCATGAGACCCCTCGGGTATTTATACCTAAATGAAAATTAGGGAATCCGGAGAGAGGATACCTAATGAAACAATTAGTGTGCACATTAGGGAGTTTACTTGTGGACTAGAAGTGTTAATATCGTACACTAGGACCGATGGAATGTTGGTACTGAATACATCATAATTGATAGTTTGACTGTATAGAAATGGTCACGGGTATTCTAATAAGAGAAAGGTTGACTGTTATGTGAAAAGTCATCATTGTATTCGAAGTTATACGTAAGTAATTGATGGATAATTGAGTTTTATCGAATTACATGTGAAATTCATTTGCAAATCGTATTTGTTTTAAAATAAATAAAAGTCGCTGATTTAAGTAGTTTTACGCATGAGGAATGTACTTACTGGGCCCTAACTCATCGTTTTAAAATGTTTTGTTTTCAAGAAAGGATAATGGGAAGTTGGTTTGATGCTTCCAGCATTTCTGTTGATAGACTTGTGCTAGAGACGATGTTATATTTTGTTTAATTCTTCTATCTTGTAGAAGGATACATGAGTTATGTAGGTCGTTTGACCGTTTAGTAACATGTATTTGGGAGTACGATATACATACAATGTTTTCTTTTGGATGGGCATATTACGGTTTTGTTTGAGGTGAGAGATGCTCTAACATTATTAATGTGTCAATGAAGTGCGTTTCGTCTTATAGATTGTTTAAACAAAATGAAAAAAATTATCCGGTGTATTTCCGCTGCATCGTGATACTAGTTTTGTTTAACTGTGCGTTTGTATGATTAGATCGCGCCTCAAGATACGAGAAAGGTCGATATGATCAAATATCGGATTTGGGGGCATGACAGTTGGTCTGTTGAACGGATGTGAACACTTGCACAGTTTTGTTGGCAACACCAGAAAATCAGTTTCATGTTTATATTTTTTTTCTTTTAGTGTGTTTTAAATATGTTCTCAACTCTTTAGGGGTTTATGCGAGGACAGAAATTGTGGTTATTTCCATCTGGTTTTGTATGTGTTAGTTATGGTTTGAAGGGTATATCAAAGAGCCCCACTGAAGTTCTTGTGCCACTCCTGTGGAAATTCATTTACTTGATTTTGTGTGATCTTTTGATTGATCAGAGATCTCTATGGACTTTATCTATTTATAATGGCCTCTTCAGGTGAAATACATCTGCTACTTTGAATGGGGTGAATTCTGGATCAACCAAATTTTGGTAATGTCGCTGAAACGTTTAGGTTAGGTTGGTACTGTGGTGAATATTTTAGCCAAATGGCAGTAATCACCGTTTGAGTGACATGGAATTGTATTGTATTTTGGGAAAAAAACTTTAGGAATCTTAGTTTCTAAACCTTCACCAATGATTCTGATTTATTGTTATTTTTCCTGAGAATGATGGAATTAAGAAGCAATAACAACTGACATGTCTGCAAGCCTTACATCAACTCACAACAGAGGCCAGGCAATAATAGATGGCTGCCCACTAACAAGCGCAAGTGGGCAGTATATGCCGACTGTTTTCTGTTTCTCTCTTTATTCGACGAAAAATGCCTTTTGCGACTCGACTGTGTTGTATCTGACTCACTGATGATGTGCTGCTGAGACTCATATTAATACGAGCTTTTAAACCATAGTTCCTACAGCTCTCGCTTCGATACCATGTGAGAATTCAGAACCATGTAAATGAGAAGTGACATTCAATAACCTTATGATTCAGATAGAAATACCATTACAAGGATTACTGTTAGTTACATTATTTCCCATGCTCTACCATGACCTGAGTACGACTAGATTGCCCTTATAAGAACAACATTATGTGTTATATCTTTAATAGCACCCTTTGTTCCCCTTGATCACTCTCATCACTACTCTTGTATGGTCATCACAAATTTGTAGGATGCCTCATCATTGCCTCAATAATGTGCCATGATCCAAGACTATTATAATTACGACCCTGTTATTAGGTGGACATGCTTGAGTTAGTACAGAAGCCCACTTTCATCGATTTCTGGAATAATCAGGAGATTTTGGTATTTGTCATTGCCCTAAAACAAGGCAAGTTTCTTTCTTGTATGAGATGAACTGTGATCCTCATCTTATAGAATGCAGACCATAGTTACAGTTTATAAATTGTATAACTGTAGATGCGGGGCACATGCAGAGGGTTGATGCCACCGTTCTATGATTGCCAACTAGGAAATTACTATTGGTATCATCAGATCACTGATCCTTGTCTCATGGACCATGTAAAAGGTCATATTTGGTTTATAAATGGTATAGCTCTTATGTGTAGGGCATTTGCAGAGGTTTGGTACTGCCATTCTATGGTCGTCCCCTAGGAGATCTACCATTGCTATCATCTGATATTCTTTATTTTGAACTAGGAGCTCGCACATGGGCTCATTGTAGGAAGAGTCGTCCCTCCTGCATGTCTATTCTTGTATGCCTGTGCCATTTTTAGGCCATAAATATGGTCAATGAGATGAGGGCCCTTGCCTTTTCTATTATGTTAGTTGCGTATTATTGATAAGTCGTGGACAATGTGTGGCTGATCATTTTCATGTTTGCCAGAAAGATAACTAGACATTGACATTCAAATTGCAGACCCTGATAGGCCCAAGAATGACAAGGCAACTATCCTAGCTGATACAATCCAAATGCTGAATGATTTGACTGCTCAAGTCAACAGACTGAAAGCCGAGTATGCAACAATGTCAGAAGAATCACGCGAGGTAATATTCTCCTCATTAATAATACGCAGGTTTGTGGGCTCATTTAATTGCTTATTCGATCATTTGTCTCTGTTTACAAACAGTTGACACAGGAGAAGAACGAGCTTAGAGACGAGAAGGCATCTCTAAAATCAGATATTGACAGCCTCAATGTTCAGTATCAGCAGAGACTTAGGGTTATGTTCCCATGGGCTGCAATGGATCCTTCAGTTGTTATGGGCCCACCTTCCTATCCATTCCCAATGCCGGTTCCTGTTCCTGCGGGCCCGATTCCCATGCACCCATCTCTTCAGCCATTTCCCTTCTTTAGAAATCAGAATCCTGGGGCCATTCCTAATCCCTGTTCGACTTTTATCCCATATTCATCTCCCGGTAATCCTCAGATTGAACAGCCATCCACCCAATATGTATCTTCACATTTGCAGCCAAGCAGTAGGTCCCACACTTCAAGCAAACAAGATTCCAAAAGCAAGTCATCAAATCGGCAGAGGGGCAGCAATGTTGAAAGAAGTGATGATTCTAATGATGTAGCAACGGATCTGGAACTCAAGACACCTGGATCTACTGCAGACCAGGTGAGTTCTGATTTTGTAGATGGAAACAAGGCCTCAGAACCATTGCAGCAACTGAGACAAAATTAGAACAGACCTGGAAGTCTGAAATTGGTTCTGTTTTGTGTTTTTGGAGACTGATATTCTTGAGTTGTTTGCAGGAGCTGTCATCTGGAGAAAGGAAAGGTAAGCAGTCTCAGAAGAAGGAAAGCAGTGTTACAGATGGGAGTTGTTCAAGCAGGTGTTCTTCATCTCGAGGTCTACAGGAAAGCGCCTCCAATAGTGTGGGTGATGGTCCAAAGGCCAAGAACTAAAGTTGTAAATTACATTCATCCTTTGATAAACATGTTCCTTGTTCTGTTCAACCTGAGCCCATGTTCCAATTCTCCAAATATGAATTAATGAATAGAAGGTCAATTATGTTAGCAGCCAAGATGCGTGGTGAGGATTCCTGTTGTGCACAAATATAGTGGGTTGAGTTGGATCTTGGATCTCAACACTTATATGGAAGAGCTGTGTTGGAGTAACAAGCAAGGTCAGCACCTCAATATCTTCTTCAGTTAGCACTATCTCAGCAAGTTGGCCATGTAAGAGGGGCTGGCTGGTTGAGGTAGTTAAAAGAGAGAGAATTGAACAGCAAAACATATTTACTTGTGTGACGTGTTCCGCAATAGCTCTATTTCATGTCCTGTTGGTCAACCTGATTGGATGATCATGACCATTTGATATACGATTTGTTTTCTTAATTAATCATATTATTTTTCACTGCCAGACGGTATGCAATAGATTCTTTTTAAAGTGACTATCACCTCTTGATCAGGATCGGGATCGGGATCGGGATCATTCTACAACACAATCTTGTTGTGCGACAGACACCACTGGATAAACCAGGAAAACCTACTACAACAAACTTACAAGGTCGTACAGGATTCCACTCCGTCTGTTTGGTTGATGTCAGGGTTACAGGAATCCGAAAAATGACAAAAGAAAACGGTTAGATGATCTTAATGTTTAATTTGAACCCAAAAAATTAAATGGAGTAATTTCTGTTAGAAACCATCAATGTTGCTTTGACAAAAATTTTGAAACCTAACCTTCCTTAGTCTCTAGGCTTTTCCTTGTATATTTCTCAGACATGCTTAGTTAGTTGTTTTTTTCTTTGGGCAAGTAAGCTTGGGGTTAGGGGGACCCCTATCTGCCCATAATAAACAAAAAATTACAATCTGTAGTATGTACTATGTACAACCTGAAGCATCCTTAAGCAAAATGTGGGACATACCATCATCAAGCAAATAAGGTAATAATTCTAATTCAATTTTATTTTTCCCTTTAATTTTCCTTGAGCATGTGGTATTGCATTTTTTTTATCATTCTGTTTATTGTTTCTTGCTGGTTTATCATTACAGATATGCACCTTCTATCAGATATGCCTGTGCTCTCATGGTAGTCGATGCAGATATGAACATGTTAAAGCTTATCATCCACATAATTCTGTCTCATCATCATCCTCAAAATCACACCAGCATATAGCTTCAGATTCTGTTCAAGTCATCCATCCTCCTGTCTTGAGTTTTCCTGCAGTGCTTTCAGCCTTGGGTAGACCTTTCTTCCCTCCAGGCACACCAGCATGGAATCAAGATTCTGGTGATCATAGCTTCTTAGAGAATGAGAATAGTGGGGAGTCTACAATCATTGACCCTGTTGGTAATTGGCCTTGTGGGCCTTTCACCTAAGAGCACCGAACCCTTGGTAGTATAACAAATATGGGCTCCCTATATTAAACCCATCACAAAGATACAAAAAGACTCCCCTCCCCCCTCATGAAATCAAGTCAATTAACCATAAGGGAGGTGTCCTGGTCCACACCACAGGAGAAACAAAGTTTTTTTTTGCATTAGCAACAATAGCATGGGCGACCCCATTTGCTGTTCTAGGCGTATAAGAGAAAGAACAGAAAGAGAACTTAACAGTCAAATAGTAGATGTCCATCAAGAGGGGAATAGACCGAATGCCAACCAAAAAGGATCTATAATGAAGGGTTTTAAAAACTTCTAAAGCATCCCATTCCACCTGCAGGAACGGTTGGGAGAGAGGGGTAAGTTGTTCCAGTCCCCATTTTATGGCTTGAACTTCGGCTTCTTCAGCAGAGAGAGCTCAGATTCTTTTTCCTCTTGCCAAAACAAATTTCCCATTATTGTCTCTAACAATAAAGCCCAGGGAAGCCCATCCAAGACGCATCTGTGGTGATTTTCAAGAAGTTATGTGGCGGTGGATCTATTTGTGTTGAGACGGGCAATGTTTCCGGGGTGGAGATTGCTTGATTATATATGACTCAATAGATGGAAGAATATCCAAAGGATTTCGCTTTTTGTGGTTATAGATAGAATCATTTCCCCAATACCACAACCGCCATAATAAAACACACACATAGGCTCGAGTCTCTATAGCAATCGTTAATTTATACTAGGCATGAGTTTTTCTTCTTCTTTCTCATTTTTATCTCTAGGATTTTCAATCTCACAAGGGTGGCTGGAATTTTCTTTATCACTAAAACGTTGCATGTGGCACACTCGTAGAGATCACTGACCGTATAGATGTTTGGCCCATCTCTAGGTGGGCCTATATGCAAAAAAATAGCCTGATTAGTGGTTTTTAAGGATTTGATTGGAGTCGTTTTCAAGGGTTGATTTTTAACCATAAATTTTAAGCATTATTTGGGATACTCAGATCCAAAGGTTTGAAATCACTAATCAGACTGATATTTGGTATATAGGTCCACCTAGGAATGGGACAAACATCCATAAGGCCAGTGGTCTCTAAGAGTGTGCCACGTGGCTTATAATATTGTCCCTCATTGATGAGGGACGTGGGCATGCCAAACAACCTGACCTGTGAAGGGACATTTAAAGAGGAAAGGTTTTACCTTTAAAAGTAGAGGGGCTTTTAATTGTGTCACATGTGTGGCATTACCAGTTGTTGCTTTATAACAGTATAGATAGATGTATAGAATGAGAGGCTAGGGTTTGAAAACAAGTCTCGTACAGGTGGCTCCTAGCGAACGATTTCACAATAAGAGAGAGGGGTGCTTCATTTAATTTTGAACTAATTAAGGTCTGCTAGGTTTAAGGGAGGGTTATAATTAAGGTGGAGTAGGGTCTACCACTCTCTCTCCAACGCTTTCGACTTAATTGAGAAAATATGATCTCTCTCTCAGCTATTTTAGTAAGGCTCTAGAATATATTCTTGTGTAATTGAATTAGTTTTTAATTTTCTCTTGATTGTATTGCTATTTTCTTTTATACAATTTAATTCTTGTGAAAAAAAAATACTAATCCTCACAAAACTTACTTGTTTGACAAAATGTTGGACAGCTTTTAGATGCAGAGGATGAGTGATAAATTTGGACCACTCATCTTAACTTTTTCAAACCCCTATTTAACCCGAGTTAACATTTTAAATCTTTTCATTTTAACTAATAGACTAATAGTCTATTAATTAGTTTCCTTTTCAAAACAAAATGCTAAATCTTTGCTTCTTCTCCAAACCCCTCCTTCAGTAACCCCTAAAATCCAGTAGATGATCGATTTCGACTGAACGAGGCCATCTTTATCCAAAAATTTAATCCCATGGAGCCTACAACAATCAAGGGAATCAATCAGAACCACCAAAACAAGATATTACAAACAAATAGATTTCTGGACATGAGTATCTCGGAGTACAACACAAGAACTAGGATTGCACACTGAAAAATGTCAAGAAACCCCACTCGCCTTAGTCAAGAAAGATCGAATTGATAGAACAGAACCAGATTTCACTGATATCCACTCATAAGCTCCTCAGGTTCCTCAAACGATCTAATTTTAATCTCAAATATAGTAAACAAAATGAAATCTCAAATACAGTAAACAAAGTGAAAGAAGAAGAAATCTAGAACGAGATTAAATGAACTGCACACAAAAATACAGATTTCAATGCGAAGTTGAAAGAAAAAAATGATCAAAAGAAGAATTTTAAATGTCTTGGATGGAAGTAGTGAAAGAGGGGGTTTGGAGAGGAAGATGCTTGTGGAGGGAAAAAGAAGGGAGGATTTAGCGTTTTGTTTTGAAAAGGAAATTGATTAATAGAATAATAGTTTTAAAAAAAGATTTAATATGTTAACTCGGGTTAAGTACGGGTTTGAAAAAGTCCAAGATGAGTGGTTTAGATTTACCACTCATCCTCTGCAGCCAAAATCCTTTGCATCTAATTTTTTTCCTAAAATGTTAGTGCTACCGTATCATGCTTTTAGATGTTAAAGGGAAGGGGCCACGGGAGGGTTGGCCATAGCTCAACCCTATAAAATAAGGGACGGGATATTGGCACCTGCGCTTTTACCCTTTATGCCCACTTACTCTCTAAACCCACCTTAAAATTTTCGCTAGGGTAACACCCACCCAAAATAAAAAAAATCACGGCGGAGAACCGAAACCCTTTTTTTTGTTCTTCCTCCCTCCCACCACCACCACCACACACGCGCGCTAGCGTACACACACACACACACACACACTGTCTCTGTGCTCGCCTTGGTTCTAGACTACCGAGGTAGAGAGATTTATCAAAAGAGAGAGAGAGATAAATAGACATAGTGAGAGGGGGGTGGGGGTGGGAGAGAGGCAATGCCAAGGGTGGTGTTGTCATCTCTTGGCAGCTTCGTATTCTCGGTGAATTCTCTTCTCATTTTTTGGTTTTTTAGGTTAAGGTGACAGGTGTAGAAAGAAAAACAATTAGGGATTTGGTTGTCTTTTCAAAATTTATTTTTGGGAATTTTTAACATACCCCCATGTTATATTTAAAATTTGACATACCCCCACAATTTGAAAAAGTGACATACCCCTCTATGACTCAGTCCACTGTTATTTGACCAGTATTGACCCGAGTCGACTGTTAAGTTTTAGGTCAAAGAACAAAAATACCCTTGTCTTCAACCTTGGAACAAGGGTTTGGGCCAAAACCCAAACCCCAAATCAAATTTTTATTTGAAATCCAACGGCTAGAATCACCAACCAAGCTGAATTTTAGAGTGTTTATCCTATAAATTGGTCGGATAAACATCATGCCGTTAGTGGGTCCAAAACAATGCACTGTTCGTCCAAAGTCCTCTTTATCTGTCTCACAGGGGAAGACATATGTACCCTACTCACCTTCCTTGTTAGGCAATTTCCAAGTGCCCAAAGTCCTCTGCGCTATGTATCCTACTCACCCCCTTGTTAGGCAACTTCCATGCGATGGTGAAAACTGTATACCAAAGAATTTATATTTCAGTATTCATCACAACGTGAACACATGATTATGGTACACCATTTTATGTTGGACTTCACATGTTATCGCCCTCAGATCATGATCATGTACTAGATCAATCCTACTGAAAATGAGTTTATTAAAATTTAAACTACTTTCTCGATCTAAAATCTTAGACGTTAACTTCCTTGTTAAGAGGAAAAACCAGTTTGATCGGCTAGAATGTAACAAAGGCACCCATGAATGCAGGTTCAATCTGGGACTGTTTAAACATTCTAGCCCTTGGTCCACAACAGCCATTTGATTTGGGGTTTGGGTTTCCCAAACCCTTGTTCCAAGGTTGAAGATAAGGGCATTGTTGTCCTTTAATACAAAAATTTAACAGTCAACTCAGATCAACACTGATCAAATAACGGTGGGGTATGTAAAAAATTCCCTTTATTTTTTTAAGTGGGCGTAGAGGATAAAAATGTGGGTGCCAATATCCAGTTCCTAAAACAATCAACCTTGATTGCCGCCCCTTTTTTTTCCAAGGTGGGGGCAATTGAGTCAGCCGGGAGCCTGGCTGCGCAGCCTGCGCCTTGACCCCTGTATCCAATTCCAGGGTGTGGGGTGTATGCATGTAAAATTTTGCTGAACGCCCACAATACGACCACTTTTAAGGACGCTGACCGTTTGGATGTTTGGCTAATCCCTGTATGGACCTACAAACCAAAAATCGGACTGATTAGTGATTTCAAACCTTTGGATCTTGTACCCAAATAATGGTAAAAAATGCTCAAATTCCCACCGTTAAAATCAACCCATGAAAATGACTCCAATCCAACGCTTAGAAATCACTAATCAGGTTGAATTTTTTTATTTGTAGCCCACTTAGGGATTGGCCAAACATCATGCGGTCAGCGTCCTCTAAAAGTGTGCCACGTGGTTCATAGTGTGGGCGGTCATCGAAATTAATGCCCATTCAACCTCGTCGAGTCTTGCTCTCTTTTAAGCTTGGACTCTAGGGCTCGACATCAGTGGCGGAAATCTTAGGCTCAAAGCCTTGAATTCTTGAACATTAGTGGAGAATAATCAATCCCAGTCATTCCCTTCTTTCTTGTTTAATCTCCAAACCAACACATATCTGTGTGTTTTGATGCAGAAATCTCATAGTGAACTCAACTTTCAGAACTGAGACGAAAGCTTTGAGAGCTCTAAGAGGCCTCACATCCCTTTCTTCAACAACCCACAGAACCCATCTCAGTTCCACTTCCACCTCTCTCTGTCGATTCTTTGCAGCTCAACCTCAACAAGACAACCCAATCAACACCATCGAAGAAGACGCCACCCCCGACTTTGACAGCAGCGATTATAAGTTTCCCACCGTGATTTCGCTTCCGCTGTCAAAACCCACCAGCAACCCACATGGGACGAGGCATATTGGGCTAAAGCGGATCGGATAATCTTCTAATTCTCCGGAGACCATATCAGTCCTATTTTTTTTTTTTTTCCAGCGTTTCTTCCATCTCCACAGTAGCTTTTTCTTCCTTTGTTTCCCAATTCATGGCTTCTAGGTTTTCTTTCCGTCTCGGATCTCGTCTATTACGCAGCACCATGTCCCAGTTCTCCATGCACCGTCGATCACCGTTCATCGCTGTCCTCGATCATCCACCGTTGATTCCTCCTCCACTCTCTGATCTTCCACCCGATTTTTTCTTCTCCCGATACCTATCGACCCTCCGTCGCCAACCCGTCCGCTCCCGAACCGTCGACATCGGCGCCAGAGCTCGGCAGCTCCAAAACCGCCGGCTCTGGACCTACGCCCTAACCTTCAGCTGCATCGCTGGATTCATCGTAATTGTCTTGAACAATTTCCAAGACCAACTGGTCTTCTACGTTACCCCGACTGACGCCCTCGAGAAATTTTCAACGAACCCTTCCAAGAACCGGTTCAGGCTTGGCGGGTTAGTTCTGGAGGGAAGCGTGGTCCAGCCCGCTTCGTCGCCTGAGATGGAGTTCGTCATAACGGACTTGATCACCGATATTTTGGTCCGGTACCAGGGTTCGCTTCCTGATTTATTTAGGGAAGGGCACTCGGTGGTTGTCGAGGGTTCTGTTCGTCCCTTCACGGAGGAGACTCGTGAGGGGGTGGCTTCGGCAAGCAGGGCTGTTTCAGCAAAGGCGAGGAGTGGGGACTGTTACTTTGCGGCAACCGATGTGCTCGCTAAGCACGATGAGAAATACATGCCGAAAGAAGTCGCAGCGGCGATTGAGAGGAATAAAGCAAAAATCGAGGCTGAGTCTGAGGAGAAGAGAGTCAGAGGGAGTTGAATTTGGGGGCTTTGGTATGGTTTCTCTTTTCTGCAACATTCAATTTAACTATTTATAGTTAATATGTTAGTGTAGTTTTAGAAAAGCGAATACTTGTCCAGTGGTGGAAGAGAGGCATGATGTCTATCATTTGAGGCTTTTAATTTAATTTTTTGTTGTTGTTGTAATGCGGCTTCCATTGTTTCTGCTCTCCTCATTTTTGATTTCTAATAAATATGAGACTAGTTTTTATTGAATAAGAGAATGTTATCCATGGAGGTATGTCATTTGCTGTTAGTTGGGTTCTTGATAACATTTGCTTATGGTTTGTGCTTGGGAATTTTGTGAGACCTTCACTTAGTTTTGAGTTGAGAGAAGTTTTTGTTTGGATGATTGCGTTTGAGTTCAGAATGATAAGCATCAGCTTCACCTCAATGTCTCATTTACTTGGATTGCCCAAGCGACTTTGGTGATTTGTTACTTTTATTGAAACTTTATATATTAAGTTATCCAAAACTTATATATTCCTTGCAGATTTAAAAGAAAAAGAAGTCCTAGCATTTCCCAGTCCATTTTTTTTTTTGATAAGTACATTTTATTCACAAGCAAGGAAAAGGATGTTGAGAGGACCTCCTAATCTCGCAAAGACAAAAAAAAAAAGAGGGGGGCGAAACGCTACCCTCCTCTAAGGAGGAAGGTCTTCCATTAAAACACAGTCTTCAAAAAAGATACCCCTACACACCTGAGAGAGTTTAGATCAGTTGAACATCAAGGATTTGATGGGATGAGTAATATGATGGCTATCTTCCTCCCTACCCTCAAACATCCTATGATTCCTCACTTTCCAAAGATCCCAAACCACAACAAAGGGGTTGGAAACTCCACAGGCGTCTACGGTATAAGGATAATGCAGAAACTGACCACCCACAAAAGGTATCTATCACAGTCTTTGGCACAGCCCATGCCAACCTGAATAAGGAAAAAAACTGGCTCCATACCTCCCTTGCAACACTACAGTGAAGAAGCAAAGTAAAACTCCACCACCCACGACCTAAGATACATGTTAATTCATAAAGAAACATAAGGCCTTTAGGCGTCCAGAAATAAATCAAACACATATTAGACACTCGTGTTGATAATCAAAGACAATATGTTGTTAGCTAACTTAGCTGGTGGGTAAAATTCAGCATATTAAAAGAAAGCCACAACCCTCACATGATCAAAACGAATTAGAATAAAGTATGCTAGATATGTGGAAGATATCAAACTCTAATCATGCTATCAAAATGAGTCATACATTTTCTGGGGTTCCGCCCCTCTTAATATACAAGTACTTTTACCTGTCAAAAAGTAGAATAAAATAAAGGTGGATATACCTAATGGGGTTGAATTAGAGCAAATAACAACTTTGACAAATTGTTTCATGAACCTAAAATTAACTATAAAAGAAGAAACAAATGAGAGGTGCTTATTGGGTTATTAAACAACTTCACTCTTGATCCTCGTCGACCGACTAAGATGCAAATGGGTTGCCAGTGTATGTCAGGGACCTAAGATGATGTGTGACTTTATTAAGAGCATAGAATTATACGAGACTAGCAAAAGGATATTAGGAGGCAACCCCAAAAGCTCTACAAAAAAGCATCAACTTTAGTTGACACCTGAAAGCCAAAGTTCGAACGTGAGGAAAAATTCCTCAAAAGGCAATCCATAGAATTCTTCGAGCATTGTAACCCATTGACTAATTAAGGCTTTGATTCTCTCGTCTCAATGACAAGAATCTTGACTCCCAAACATTGTCTCCAAAATCCATCCTTTGAAGTATCAAGATAACCATTACTATGGAATCAACATTCTTGGAGTCACATAGAACTACTTGCAGAGTATGATACATAGTACTCCACCCCAACCACGCTTAAGCCCATATGGACCTTCTCCGTTTGCATCCCCACCTGATGCATAGTCCTTCATCTTCTCTCAACCAGTTACCTGTTGAGATCATAAAAACCCTTGCTGCATGGATCTGATTCCATTTGAATCCCCTGAGTACTTACCTCACAAGAATGAAAATTCACTCAATCACAGATCATCCCTTTCTACTTGTCCCTCACCTTCAATCACAAAGCTAGTAGCAAGGATTCATATTAGGTCAATTCAGTTAACTATAGTCAATGGGGTCAAATTATGATCAATGGGGTCAACATCTCTATTATCTTATGGACCCCCCTAGAGCCTACAAAATCATATTAGGTTGGCGTGGGACTAAACTTCATGTCTGATTGTGAACAAGTGCAGCCAATTCATCTTCCATGGCAGCTTGCCATGAAGGACTTTTAAGGGCAGATTTGACTGATTCGGGCTAAGTCAACGTCCATAAGAAGATGTTATGGTGTCGAGTCCAGAGAAGCAAATGGTCGAGGAGATATAGGATGACAAAGCACATGTAGAAGACCAACATTTTGACATTGTGCGTTACCCCGTGTGGCCATTGGATGTGCATTCAAGCTATCCAAAATTCACCTGGAGTGTGAATCAGAGGTAAGCAGAGGAAGCCAAATAATAGTTCACCTCTAGGTTGATCGTGCTCAATAGGAGAGGTAGAAGCCAGAGAAACTGAATGAGAAGTGCCATCATTATTGGGAATAAGCAAGACTGTCAAGCTAGCGTTATCATTGAGTGCGCCACTGGCAGAAGATAAGGGCATATAGTTGCAGCCCGCGTATCCTCAGCCGGAGGAAAAATTGTATGGTGAAGTTCTACTCCATTAGACTGAGCTATTCTAGTATTATCATCAGTGGGAAACCATGCTGAAATATCTCCCTGTAACTACATATAGGAATCAAAAGGGAGTTGAGAAACACGAGGAACTTCACATTTATAAAAAGCAGCGTGTCAAGAAAGATAGATGAAACAATCGAAAATCCGTATGCTGATCACTGTAGCCAATGAATACACATGGTTACAACTGGGGTTCATACTTTTTGCTTGAGTTGTCCTTGAGCTATGGAAAAAAAGGACACCCAAACATCCTTAGGCATGAGTAATCTGGTTGAGTTCCATGAAGACAAAAAAATGGGATCTCATAGTTTTAACACCTGAATAGGCAGTTGGTTGATTAAGAATATCACAGTTGCAAATGCCTCAACCCTTAGATACATGGGCATGCAACCATGAATTAACAATGTAAGCCTCGTTTCAGTGATGTGCCTGTGCTTTTTTTCTGTGGTGCCATTTTGTTGTGCATATGTGGGCAAGAGACGATGAAGAATGCGGCAATTTTCTAAATGATTGGCAAAGCTGGTCTTGGAGAATTCTCTTCCTTCATCACTTTGAAAAAAATTAATCCTTTTGTCACTGACATTTTGAACCATTTTTTAGAACTTAATGAAACATGAAAAGGCATACATTTCCTTTGGATTATAGAATCAAGTAAATCTTGTAAAATCATCAACAAATATAATGTAGTACTGAAAACCAGATACAGTTGAAATCATGGCTAGTCCCTAAAGATCAGTGATATTCAAGGGGACCAAAAGTAGCTGTTCAACATTCTTAGAAGACAAACGACAGTCTTCCCTAGTTGACAACTAGCACACATGGAGGAGGATTTTATCGATCGGCATAACATTACTTGCCTTTTTATTTCGAAGAGGTTGCGAAACTTCAATTGCTGAATGACCTAAGATTAATGCTACACTTTGTTCATAGCCTGAATCGAGTGAAAACGAACAACCAAAAGAGCTGCTTTATTGTCAACTTATAAGCCTTCATGTGTCTTTCCCTTCACTAGAATTAGTCCCAAATCTAAGTCTCTCTCTTTTGACTGTGACCAACTTGATCTCTGTTTTAACTCAACCCCAATGACTTTGTTCTGGGATAGCCAATTTCTTCCACTTATATAATGGAAAAACTTCAAATCGAAGAGGTTTGAAATTGTGAGAAAGACAGTTGAAGAGAAGGAAAGCTATGGACGATTGGACCTTATGCTGCTTTGATTAACTGCTTTGGCAATTCAAGGTGAGGATTGGCTCTAAGGTTTGGAGGTTGGTCTTTTATTTTTTATTTTTTAACTCAATGTAAGAAGTAGAAAACTTTTGATTATATTTGAATTGTATATCTTTGGGAGAGAAGAGCTTGGAGCTCCCATTTAATGGCTTTTTACCGTCAAACGTGATGATCCGTTGAGCTCTAAGCTCCGGCAAGCTTCCGACACCGTAATCCTCATCTTTGCTTTACAAGTCTCTTATTGCATTCAGTCTGTACAGTGCCCCGCCAATTTCATCTTCATCATTCCAACATTTTCTTCATCAATATATTTTTCTTTTCTTCTATTTGCTTATCTAAATTTTCTGTACTTTTCTCTTATTTTGTTTTTAAATTAGAATCTGACGCAAAAAAAAAAAACAGACTTGAGACTGATAGAAGATAAAAATAAGGGAAAATTTTCAAAAATGATGTTGACAATCTCTGAGAGCAGTTCTGGGATCTCGAAACTTATTCTAATACCAAAATTGATGGATTAGCTGAAAATAGACATCAATTAGAAGGAAAACAGTGGAAAAATAAAAAAGAAATAATGCTTCTTTATCTCCACCCCCAAGCTCTTCCGTTTTGAGCTCCTCATTTTCTCCAAGAACACATCTTCATCATCATAATCTTCTCTACGGACACGTTGTTTTGGTGTATTTATGTATTTGTTCGGTCCTAATACCAAACTACCTAGAACCAGAACAATCATTATTGGTTCTGGTTCTAATTCTTGTTTGGTTCCCAAGGATGTGGAACCAGAATCGGGTTTTCAGTACCTGTTCCGGTTAAACGGGTACAAATTGACACCCCTAGTATCATTCCCTTAATCAAACCCTTGTCCTCAAATAGGCCATTACTGAAGAAGTATTCATCTATTACAACAACACTCGAAGAGATATTGCATGGTTCCCACTTTTAAATATTCACCAATCTTCATTAATTACTGGCAATTCACTTGCTCCACTGCTTGAATGCTCAACTTATTTTTTAAAACAAGAAACACGAAAACTAGACGTATTCGTGCATTACTAAAAATACAAGCAATAAGCAACTTGCCAGTTCTCAATCAGCTCAAAGGGACCATAGAAAGTTGTGGAGTGTGGACTGGCATATAGCGATAGGATTGGAGATTTTTTTTTTTATCCTGCTGTTTTTTGATCCAGCGATCACCTGTCTGGGGTTAAGGTGGTACTTAACTGTAGTTACGTGCTGTTAGAGTGGAGAAAAAAGCAACTACAGTCGATGGCCATGACAGGTGGCACTTAGCTATAAGTGCAGGATTAAAGAACAGCAGGATGAAAATTATTCTCATAGGATTGTCTGTGGGGTTGAAGGGAAAATACTACCAATCTCCCACATGGAATTAATGCTCAGTTCTATGTTTTATCAGTTTGAGATTCCAATCAATTTTCGATCAACGCAAATTCTCCTTTAACATCTGTAGCAAGGTTAAAAAAATGGCCGTTATAAAGGAACCAGACCTCCCCCGTTATGTTATATTCCATTTTAACGTTCAGAAAATAATGGCCGTTGTAACGGTTTTGACGCCAATTGAAATGGCGCTCGAATGGTTCTGACGCCATTTGAAATGGGGCCAGAGTGATTATGAAACCATTTCAGATGAAGTTCAAACGTGAGGGTATTTTTGGATTTTGAAATCACTTATCAGGCTGATTTTTGGTTTGTAATTCCACTTAGGGATTAGCCAAACATCCATACGGTCAGCGTCCTCTAAGAATTTGCCACGTGGGTCATATTATGGGTGGTCAGCAAAGTTCTACTCACATGTCGGATGGAGAGCCGCTTTAGCTTCAACCTTAAAGTTGAGTGATGCAGCAGAAATGAATTCATTTTTCTACTATAAATTCCCCCAAAATTCGAAAAAATAAAAAAGAAGTCCGTCACACCTAAAACCATTTCTTACATCAGTTTTTACACCCAGTGGTGGGGCCCACATGGAGATCACGTTGAACAATCCAACCTCAGAGTTCAAAAGAGTAATTAATGTATAATACGATTTAGTATAATAAGTCTTGACACCAAAAATTTGTGTGTACATATATAAACACACAAAGATCCAATGGCTAAAAATCACCCATCAAGTTGATTTTCAACGAGATTCGGTCATTGATCTCTAAGAATGTGTCAATGGACTTTTTCCTGCACGGTGCTGATTTTGAAGTATTAGTGGAAAGTTTTATTGAAAAATGAAAATGTGTTTTAATCGAACCACGGAGAATAATCCATACAGTTCAATGTGTGGGGTCATTTAAATCGTTTTTTCAAAACAATTACTATTCATGTATTAATTTGGGTATAGTACCCAGAATTACTAACTAAGATATAGACGGTGTCTGCAAGGTCCAGATGCTTCGAGAACAACTCCAATCTCCAACTAACATATTTAAAATTTCACTGTTGATCTCTATGATTTGAAAACATCGCTCATTTTGTAGATACATCTAGCGTCCTTTAGCTTTTGGAGTCCCATCTATGGTGGTTGTTGGTCGTCTACTCATCTTGTTTACGGGCGGGGCCCACCGGTCAAAGCTAAGTAGTTTATCTGTCTTTTCGATCAGTTGGACTTGGGCCCACCCCAACTAACTTTCCCGTCTCTTTGTTCTTGTCCATGCCAACATCACCTACTCACCCAAACAACCCCATGCTTAAAGACGTGTGCGGTGTGTTCCGCAATAGATCGATGTCATGTTCAGTTGATCAACCTGATTGGATGATTACAACCATCTGATCTACTTTTTTCTTCTTCTTTACTAATCATATTTTCTATCTCACTGCCAGATGGTATGCAATAGATTCTGCTTGAAGTGACTATCACCTCTTGATCACGCCTTGTTGTGCGACAGACAACACTGGATCGCCGGGAAAACACACTGCAACAAACTTGCGTCTGAAAAATGACAAAAGAAAACGGTTGGATGACTTCAATGTTCAATTCGAACTAAAATGACAGGGCGCACACTCTTTCGGTTCGCTGACCCATGATTGGTCCCACACATTAGTAGATATATATACCAAATTCAGCATAATTGGTGAATTGTAGGCGTTGGATTTGAGCACTTCTTCATCGTGGGCTTGAAACAAACGCACAGGCTCTTGAAGAACTTCTGTATCAAATTTTGATGTAGAGTAGTGATGTATCGTAGAACCGTTCGTCGTGTTCGAACTTCGAATCAATAAATCGATATCCGTTAAGCCACGTGGCACAAGTACGAGGACGAGCAACGCACAGAAATATCTATTAGTTTATCAACAAAAAGAAGGAAAAACAAAAAACAAAAAACAGAAAACAAAAATAAAATTGTTGCAGGACAGCCCGATATATTTTGCGAAAGTAGTGGTTACACTTCCCACATATCTTTCTCTAAAACCATTTAAGAGCACCCACTTCCCAGAGTTTCTGAGAATAGGGCTATCGGAGAAGAGGAGGTGAGCTCGCAATGGCGGCGGTATCTACATCTCTCGCATCTCAGCTGTCTGGTCCTAAACCCGCGATCTCGTCTTGTCCACAATTCTCTGGATTGCGTCGTTCGTGTTTGAAACTCGACCAATCTATGTCTTTTTCCTCCACACCGTCTTTCTTTCACCAGATCGATTCTCATCTCCGACTCTCCTCAAGTCGAAGAGGTTGCAGAGGTGTCGTTACCATGGCCGGTTCTGGAAAGGTACGTTTTTCTCTTCCTCGATCTCTTCTGTTATTGATTTAAGCTTTAATTTTTGGTACAAATTATAGAAAAAAATTCTTTCTTCGATTCCTGTTCTTCTGTTGATTTGCATTTGTAAGTAGAGAGAGAGAATGTGTTTGTTGAGAGTTTCAGTGGGTTCTTGATGTACGGTGATCTGATTGTAGGTTGATGTTGTGAGATAGATGTTTATGGCAGACAAATTGCTTAACTAATCTCTTGTGCTATGAAGATATTTGCTTTGAGTGGCGATTGCTATTGGTGGGTGGATTGAGGACTAGGCCTTGGGTTTTGTTTATGAACTTTTTTTTTTTTTTTCTGGTTTTATTTCTTGAATTTATAGGCTTCTGAGTCGTTGTTCAATTTGTTCTCATTATGCAATGTGGAAGCAATCTGGTTTCCACTATTTCTAGGTTTTTATTTCCTTATCAGATATGCCTTGTTTAGGATGCAATAAGGGCTCATAAAATAGTTAACGGTGAGAAGAAAGATATAAAAAAGAAGTTCCTATTAAATATCTCAGTCAGTAACTTTAAAGCTTATAAACCACTCAGGAAGAAATAAGGAACTCTTAGGTTTTTGTTTGGGTCCAGAGTTTTGAGGGATCAAGGTTTGATGGAAGAAGATCTGTTACCATTGTTGGATGCTGTGTTTATGGATGAAACCTCGATTAAGGGAATGAATAATCCTTGATTGGATTGGAGTTTAAAAATCCATCATTAGTACAAAACGAGAGAAAAAGTAAAAGAGCCCCTTGGCTATGATACAGCGCGATACGATCTATATACAAATTTACAAATATATATACGCAACATTCCTGCTTGAGCTCAAGATGTAGTAGAATATAGCAAGGTTTAAAGGGGGTCGTTATAACGGTATAACAGACTGGGCGCGCTACCATTTTTTCCGTTATAACGGATTGTAACGCACAGAGGAAAAAGGGGAAAATAACGGAAAATAAGGCACTAAAATTCAAAATTTGAATTTCAAATTTATAACGGAAAGAATGGATGCTTTTTTAACAAAAATTTTCAGAAAATAATGGGTGTTATTTTCTGAGCATTAGAACGGTACATAACGTAACGGGGGAGGTCCGAATCCGTTATAACGGCTGTTTTTTAAACCATGGAAGATAGGATTGAGAGTTTTGCAAAAAGAGACTGAAATTGACAATGCTGTGTGATTTCATACAGAAGTCAGCAATCTGTATGTGTATCAGCACATAAGTTGATGAGATGCTCTTGGCAAGATAGTGATGTACTAATGTTGAACAAGTGACAATCAACCTTCATATGCTTCATCCTCTCATGAAAAAGAATTACTTGCAGTGTGGATGGCAATATGGCATATTGATTGTCACAATATAGTGGTAGATGAAAGCAATCGAAGTAAACGAACTTCTACTAACAAAAACGCCATTGGCTGGTTCATGCAGAATACAAGGCACCTAACACAACAAAGCTAGTGACCAACTTATCGGTTTGTCACATCTCCAGTTCAATTTGAATCAAAATAAGCTCACAATTCTAAAGATGAATCCTATAGCAGAAATGGAGATTGAGATAGAGTTCCTCAAACAATAGAAGGATTCGATGCGTAGTAGAGCTATGTACTGAACAAGGTGCCAAAATGAATCAACTGACAACATGTATAGCATGAGGAATATCAGGATGAACCAATAAAAAAAAAGGAATATCAGGATGAGAAACGTCAAATAAATCAAGTACCAATGCCTATACAACATCGAATCAGGCAACAAACTGACCATCTGTGGATCAAGCTTACTAGTAAGCTTACAAGGGGTATAAGCAGTCTTCCGATTGGTTAAATTGGCGCGAGCAATCAAATCAATAACTTCTTACGGGGGGGTGGTAAATATAGGGAGGAAAAATTCTCACTGCAACTTTAATATAAAACCTAATGAGGTTGGTTCCTAGATGTTCATAAATATTTAAGAGACCAAATGTAAGCAACTAGAACCATAAAAAAACTCCCTACAAAACACAATCAATAGATACATCAAAACTATTTTTTCCCCTAACTTCAAACAACTGATAAAAAAAACTAAAAAAGTATGCTAAATTTTTTGGCAAAATCCCCCCAAATACCAAAAAAGATGCACTCCATCACATGGTAGTGATTTAAGAGCCTATGATTCTTGATGCCTATATGGCTGCTGATGTCAGCCATACGCCTGATGACGTTTGCTCTCCCTTGAGGTTTCTCTCGGTTCTTTTGATCTTCTACAGAGAGGTTTTGATACCAAGTTGAAATAAAGAGATTGATTGATGAAAGAATAAGAAGGAGAACAAGCGAAGAAAAGAGGAAGGGAGTTCGTATGTCTCCACGCTCTTCTCCCAGTGTTATTTTACTTCATTATATTTTGGGATGGACGTTTATGCCCTTACATAGCACACAACTCACACAATAAGCTAATGAAAGGAGAAAGGACCCTTCTACCCTCACAACAGGGATGTCTTCTGTTTTTTGTGGTTTCAAGTTGTTGACATGTTCACTAAGGTTTCGGGAAATGGTTGCAACCATTTTATTGTGAAGCTTATGTCTATAGACATGTACTTTCGAAGCTGGGAGAGAGAGTTGAGTTAATCCATATATAGTTAAAGGCAGTGGTGGGGCCAGGATTGCCTCCCTGACTCTGCCACTGCTTGCACTGTGCTATTCCCCTCAATTGATTCTGAAAGTTGAGGGGGGCAACTGCTCCCCTAGGCTCCGCCACTGGTTTAAGGTAATAATTATTTTCCTTACACATTTTAGTTGTTTCAAATGTATATTGGTTCACAATTTGTTTGTATTTGTTATATTACCTTGGCTGTTGAAAGGAGGGATAATCAATTGGAAAGACAAAAGTAAAGAGAGGGGGATTATTGGCCTTTTTAATTCATCTGTATTGACAGGTAATAGGTTTGTTGCTGTCAGACACGATACCCACCTCCATACACTGTTCCTTCATCACATTAGTTAGGTGCACATTGAGGTGCCTTTGGGTCTTATAAAAGTATCTTGGATGAAACTGACCTAGTTGTCTCTCCCAAATGAACTTTGCAATTATATGGCAGATGCTGTTTTTTATGAAACCTTCTTTATGCTAGTTTTTCTTTATGGCTTTAATTTATTTAAACCTAGATATGTACACCAGCCAAATCAGAAGGAATTACGGTTTAAGTGTTTGCTGTAATTTCATGGTTATGCTATATACATTATATGTTTTGTTTCTTCATGGTAGTGCCATATGCTAGAACTGTATAAAATGATATCCTCTGTATAAAATGATATCTTATCCAGTCAATGGGTCCGTCCATTCTTTACCCATGTAATACCAAAGATGGAATTCTAATTTAGTTAGCATACTTTTACAGCTTTTGTATCCTCCTTTTTTTCCCCTCAAATATTATAGTTTCTGCCATTTGCCTTTTCAGTTACCTGATCCTTTCTTTTGCTTGTGATTGCAGTTCTTCGTTGGCGGTAATTGGAAGTGTGTAAGTATCATAGTCAATCTGTTCATTCCTGTTTGGTTCTTTTCTTTTTTAATCCTTAATCTCATTGTCGTTTTACCTGTCAGCATTTAGTCTGAATGCTTTCAACTTTCAAGAAATGATTCCCCCTGTTTTTTCTGTAATTTGGTGATAGAATTTGAGGACTGCATAGCGCTACGTTGTAATTGAAAAACTTATTATTGTAATAGTACTTGTACTTGACAATAATCTGCTGGATGCATATAAACAAAAAACAATGCAAGAAAGCAAAGAGCATAATATAACAGTCTACCCTGAAAGACAGTCCTTCGAAAAAGGCGACATTAGGAATGATAGACATGTAAAATATCGGTTTTTGTAATTGTGCATTGGTGGGGTAAGTTTAATGATTTAGTCTTTGTGATAATTTTTTATTACTCATCATATTTTTATCTTCATAAGTTAATGAAATCTGCACATTCTCAAAACTTGAGTTTTCCACCAATTTTTTTTTCAAACAAATCTTAAGATGGCAAAGAAAAAGCTGAAAAAGCATATACCATAGCGAATAAATGCGTGAATGCGGAAGATACGAAGTGAAGACTATCAATTATTGTTTGGTAACTGCACAACATTCTGGAAATAAAGAGTGTGGGTGATTGGGTGTCTAAGAAACCTTAAGTGATTGCAGTTCAAGTAATAATCAAAGAAGTTGTGTTTTAACTTTCAGTCCTTATAAAAAAAAAAAGTTGTTGAGAAATTTCAATTTAGCGAATCAATTAGAACCAAGTTCTTATGAGGAACCAAAGCCTTTAATAAATGCAGTGGAGGTTGGTGTTGGTTAGATTGCGCTTATGTTGATCACTTGTTGTTTTTTATTTTCTTTTGGTTGTAGTTTCGTATAATTGACCCTTTTTTCTGATAATGTTTGATGCAGAATGGGACAAAAGACTCTATCAGCAAACTTGTTTCTGACTTGAATAGTGCAAAAATGGAGGCTGATGTTGGTGAGATATAAGTTTCTACTTGCAACTTTCTTTTTTATGCTTCAATAAATGTTAGTGCTTTTTTGCTGCTTCCTTTTATATATTTGAAATATTAGATCTTCAACCTCAACAAGTATTTGTTAGGCATTGCAGTTTTTTGCCTTTTAAATTGCATTAAGTATATGATATTGATGTGTTCCATCCGCCATACAGTACTTTGTTAAGTTATTAAACACAACTATAGTTCTTTGATAGTCTTCTCTCTTATAAATCTACTTAAAATTATCATGTTTAGATAGCTCCATGGTTTATAGAAACATTTCCTTTTACTTTCATATATTTCTTAGAAAACCTTTGATTCAAATATTACAGTACATGTGTACGGACAAGTTGAGCTTTTTAAAGGCATTGTGTCAGACACCTCATATTTGTGTTGGATACTCAAATTTATAGCCCTTCTATCGTAAGATAAATTAATGAAGTATAATGAAAAATGAGAACAACAATGCATGTTTTAATTTGTATCCTTTTCGGGCCTTCATTCTTTTTTCGGAAATTTTTTTAAACGAACCTACATTTAAGGCTATTTTTCAAAACAAACCGAACTTTTGTAAAATTGTCAAAACAAACCGTAGACGCCAAACCGTTTGGCGTATGTCTCCAAAACTTCTAAATGGCCGAATTGCCCTCCTAAATGGAGACGCCTAATGGTTCAGCCTCTAGAGTTACCAAACGACATACGGTTTGGCGTCTGAACATTTTAAACGCCTAACCGTTTGGCGTTTGGTTGCTTTAGACGCCAAAAAAAAAATACCGCTATCTCCCTCTCCTTTTTTCCAATGGTGGGTGAAAAAAAGGCCAAAAGCCAAACTGTTTGGCGTCTGTTAATATCAGACGCCATGTTGTTTGGCGTATGTTAAAATCAGACACCATACTGTTTGGCGTCTGTTGCCAAATGGTTTGGCGTCGTATACTAACAGACGCCAAACAATATGGCGTATGATATTAACAGACGCCAAAACGTCAGCGTTATTTTGAGGGCAATTCGGCCATTTAAAATGTTTGGAGCCATACGCCAAACGGTTTGGTGTCCTAGGTTTGTTTCGACCATTTTAAAAAAAGTTCGGTTTGTTTTGGAAAATAGCCTTAAATGTAGGTTTGTTTCAAAAAAATTCCGTTCTTTTTTCCAGCATGTTATGTGGAGGTATGGAACTTTTTAGAATTGGATTTACCCATCTATTCAATGTGTATTGCAATAAAACCTTTGTTCAAGAGGGGTTATGGAAAGAGAAAAAGATGGTTAGCTCAAACCGAAAGTCAATCTTAGTTTTAGAGTTTGTCGAATTGTTAAGTAGCATTTATAGTTGTTTAACAGCTGTTTGAAACTGTTGTTCTAGTGTTTTTTATGCTTTCTTTCTTTTCCATACTTTTACAAATATTGCAACTAGTTGGGATTATGTTTCTTAAAAATGGCCATTTTAATGGTATTGATAGCCATCATATAACACTCCTTGTTGGGTAGAATAGAAGAGACCATTAAGTTTAATTTTTATGGAGTTTGACCAAGTTCTAGAGAAGTTCATAAGAGAATTGGATTGTCTCTGTTAACTAAGTTGTTCAACAAGAATTTAGAAACTAAGCAAATGCTAGATGAATGAAGGTCAAGTAAAATGGTACTTGTATACTAGAACAACGGAGATGTACAAAATTGCTCCAATTATCGTCGAATCAAATATATGGGGCGTACTATGAAACTACGAGAGAGAGTAGTGGAGCAAATATTAAGACAAGAAACTAGGGTATCGGAGAACCATTTTGGCTTTATGCAGGGAGGTCAACCATTGAGGCTATCTTTTTAAATGGACAATTAAGAGAGGGATTTCAAGAAAAGAGAATGAATCTCCACATGGTGTTTATTGACTTAGAGAAAGCATATGACAGAGCCCCTTGAGACTTAATTTAGTCGGTATTGGGGAAAAATTAGTTCTAAGTAGATATATTGATATTATTGTAGACATATATGAGGCAGTGATAACTTGTGTGAGAACAATTGGTGGTGGGTCAAGCGAGATGTACCATTGACTAACAATTGGTGGTGGACTAGTATGAGATGTACCAATGACTTCAAATTGCTAAAAAAGGGAAAAAATATATTGTACTTTATATGATTATACCCATCATAGTTAAATGAAATACCAGTTCACCCTTTCCACCATTGTTAATTAGAACTTATATCTTCTCTCATAGATCTGGTCTTGCCTCCATTTTCATAGTTAATGTAGTTACAGGTTTAGTCTTCAATAATGTAATGGAAACAAACTGAAAGAACAAAAGAAAGTGGAGGCAATGGTGGTGGTGGTGAAGGGTGATAGCAAAGATGGTGGCAATGGTGGTAGGTAGGGTCTCTCTCTCTCTCTCTAACCTGAGTTGTAGGTTGGGCTGGTTTTGTGTTAAGCATTTTAGGACAAGCTTGGGTTGGGCATGGGTTGGCCCCCCACCCAATCTGCCCGAGTTACAACCTTATTGTTGAGCATCCCATTCGCTCCCATGGTTTCTAAGGTATTCTTCTATAGTGCACCTTTAGTAAGGGCACACAAAGGGATGGGGCGTTAATTTAGATTGATGGGAAGGAAATTCCATAAAGCGACCATTTCGTTATATAGGTTCAATTATCAATAAAGATGGAGAGATTTAAGAGGATGTTGCCTATAGAATTAGAGCTAGGTGGCTAAAGATAGATGTGTTTTCAGAATGTTCTGTGTAATACCTTGAACTTTCGTTATATGGTATTATGGTAAATTCACCTAATAATGAAAACCTGAAACTTTTTCAAACTCTTATTATTATTTTTATTGTTTAATATCATGTATGAGTATGTGTATTTAATTTGATTTCATTCTGACAACTTTGAAAAACCTGCTATTTTTGAAATTCGTTCTTTAGGGCAAAATTCCTGCTAAGAATAATGAACTATAACTTGCAGGGGACTTTTTCTTTCCTCAGCTAACATTCTAGAACTTTTATAAAAAAATTGTTTTGTGGGCCCGAGACACAAAAAATATTCCTATTTTATCTTTACCAACTTACCTGTGAAATTTGGAATCTTTCGTGAGACATGAAAACCCTAACGGGAGATTTCGGGAGATTTTGACAAAAATAGTATTTTCGTAATTTTTGAACTTTCCTACCATTCTTATATTTTTTAAATAATATTTAATTATATTTTATTTATTTAATAGGAGTGTGGGACCCACGAATCACTTTCGGGTCATTCCAATATCATTTGACACTTTTCTAGAGTTTTGAACGTTTTTGTGATTTATGTGTGTGACATGTGTCAATACCTTATTGTATGAACTTTTAAATTATATAATATAGTTTGATTGAATTAATTAATAATTATTTGTGTTATGATTGTTGGGTGGGCTCGTATGGCCAATCTAGAGGTCTTTTGGGCTTAATAATATTTTTAAATGAAGCCTATTTATGTCTATGGGCTTTGGGCCCATTTCTAACCCATTAGTAGTGTAAAATATAAATTTTTGAGGGTTGAAAAAGTCACCCCTTTGCTAGTTACGAATTTCAACAAAATAGAAACCCTAATCCTTCCCTAAACCTATTTATGAAAAACCCTGAAGCTTTAGAAACTTTCACAAAACCAAATTCCATTAAAGAATAGAGCAAGCTCCATTAAACCTTCATCCGGGCACCGATCGCACTCGAGCAAGAAGGGAGAATTGACGGGGACTCCGATTTGAAGAACATACTCCGAGGAGAGGACGATCCGATGACTTTCAAATTTGAAGAAACTTTTGATTTTCATTAAAGTTCAAGAAACCTTAAGGTAAGTGCGCTTGATCCATCCTATACTTGTTTTTCTTCAAGATTTGTTTTTCTTTCATTAGATAATGGTTGATACTCATTATAAATTAATTTTAATAATATTTACTTTATTCTTATTGGGTTGATCTTTGTTTTGGGCCACCATGATGGGTTTGGCCATGGTCTATTTTGTACCTATAACGGATGACTATGTTCTTATCATTTTTGTTGTACTTTTATGATTTAAATATTTTTATATTATTTTTTTCTAAATACCTCTTTAAATCTATTTTTCAAAACCGTTTAGTTTGTATTTTTCTGATTTTTATTGATTAAGTTATGATTTTTCTAAGTTGTATGACTTTACTAAAAAACCCAGAATTTCAGATTTTACACCGTCCGATTATTCACTTGGGATTTCGATCTATATTTTTAACCTAAATATTTTTCTAATTATTTTTCATGGATACCTCTATCAATCTAGTTTCTAGAACCTTTGAGTTTATATTTTTCTGATTTATATTGATTAAGTTATGATTTTTCAAACGTGCTGGACTTTTCTGTAAAACCCAGAATTCCAGATTTTACACGGTCCACTTCACTTGAGATTTCGATCTATATTTTTAATCTAAATATTTTTCTAATTATTTTTCATAGATACCTCTATCAATTTAGTTTCTAGAACCTTTGAGTTTGTATTTTTTCGATTTGTATTGATTAAGTTATGATTTTTTAAATGTGCTAGACTTTTTTGTAAAACCCTAGAATCCCAGATTCTGTCCGACCTACTTCATTAAGGGTTTCGACCCATATTTTGAATCTAAATATTTTTCTATTTATTTTTCCTAAATACCTCCTTAAATCTAGTTTCTATAACATTTGAGTTTGTATTTTTCTGATTTGTATTGATTAAGATGATTTTTCAAATGTGCGGGACTTTTCTGTATCCCAGATTCTGTCCGGCCCAATTAATTAAGAGTTTTGACCTATATTTTAAATCTGAATATTTTTCTATTTATTTTTCCTAAAACCTCTGTGAATCTAGTTTTTAAATCCATTGAGTTTATATTTTTCTAATTCATATTTATTTAGTTATGATTTTTATAATGCAGTACATTTTTATAAAAAAACTTATTAATTGTTCGTGGTTCGGTCATGATTATTAACTATTAAGGTTTTAACCTTGTTGTTTGACTAAACCCTAGATGGTTTGACCTATACCTGTATGCATGGGGATCCCACCCATGTGTCTTGGATCTCTCATAGGGTTCAGCTAAGTGTCTTGGATCCCTCTTTAGGGTTCGACCTTGTGTCATGGATCCCTCATAGAGTTCGGCCATGGCGTGTTGGATTTTCTTGCGATTTTCACTTATATTATTTATCGATGTTGATTGTGATATTTGGTCATGTCTTATTGACTATTATATCTAGATGGTTCGACCTATACTTGTATGCATGGGGATCCCACCCATATGTCTTGGATCCCTCATAGGGTTCGGCCAAGTGTCTTGGATCCCTCTTTAGGGTCCGACCTTGTGTCATGGATCCCTCATAGGGTTCGGCCATGGTGTGTTGGATTGTCTTGTGATTTCTACTTATATTATTCATTTGTGTTGATCGTGACCTTCAGTGATTGTTACATGTTATTCATGGTTAACCCTAATTCGTTCCCATATAATTACTCTTAATGATCATTGGTTCATTTTATATTTTTATTTAAATGTTAAATACGTGTGTGCTTATGTCATGTAACCCTAGTACATCTTGTTGTCATACTATGATCATCACGTCATTTCATATAAGGGGTGCATAAGGGAATGGGGTTGAAGTATATTGTATACGTTTATATTGGTTTTATCAATTAATCAGGGTTCGGTACCCTAGGGTGAAAGGCCCCAGACGTTATTATATCCTGCAGATGGGTCGATGAGACCGCTCCCAGTGCGGGAAGGGGATGGAGACCCTATGTGGTTATGGGTACTAGTTGCATTGGCATCCCTTCCTCATCTGCATTCATCCTCATATTCATGACATCCTTATTATACGATTGAGATGCATACCTTGATAAAAAAACTTGTATAGTATGATATCATACCATGGACACTGTTGTATTACTGGGCCTCGGCTCACGGTGCTACACCGATACCATTTTCAGATTTTGAGGAGTCGAGTACGTGAGATGATTTTGAGACGAAAGACTCCGGTGCATTCGAGGAGATCGGCGAGGATTTGGGAGTCGATCCCACACTTTAGAAAGTTGTATTTGATTATTTTATAACATTATTTATTTATTTTCATGGGCATGTAAGCCTTTGTTTGAGAGCATGTTCTCACTTCCATCTCTCCACATTTAGTTGATTGATTAAATTATTTGAATTATGAATTATTAATTTGAATTATTTATTTCCTACATCTTTTCTTCTTTTACTTAGTGGGTTTTCGAATGAACCTTAGTAGTCTAATTGACCTAATTAGACCACTAGGGGACATTCATGGATCACCTCTGGGTTCGGGTACGGGTCGATCCACGGATTTTCGGGTCGTATCTGGGTATCCGGATTCGGGGCGTGACATTCTGTGATCAACGCATACAGATCAAATTAGAAGGAAAATTTACAAGATGACAATAAGGTCAGTTGCAAAATGTTGAGCAATCAAGATACAACATGTATGTAGATTGAATGGAGCGGAGATGAGGATGCTGAGAAGGATGGGTGAAAAACTAGGAAGGACAAAATTGAAAATTTGAACATATGAAGGAATGTAGGGGTAGCCCTAGTAGGGGATGAATAAAGGAAAGTCAATTGAGATGTTTTGGACATGTACAACATAGATCAATGAGAGGAGTGTAATTAAAGAAGCGTAATTGGAGGTGGTTCTTCTCGAAAGAGAGGAGTTTAATTCAGGGATCAATTCTAGTCAGATCTGAAGCAGAAGTGTGTCCCCACAAATCTACAAGCCCTTGATCAGTCGGATCAATGGTAATATCTTCCCCTCTTGAAATTGTCATGAAAAAAGGTAGGCCTTCTTTACACGTGTTCATGGCTTTTGCATGGGGTAGTATGTAGACAATATGACATTTACTAAGATATTGACTTTGCATAATTTCTTCCTTCGATCTTTGGCTGTTGATCAAGCCTTTTCTATTGTTAGTGTACAATCTTATTTGAAATTTTGTATACGCTTTTCCTCCAGAAAAGTGAAAAATTTCCTTTTGTTTTGTGAATGATGCAGATGTTGTTGTAGCGCCTCCTTTTTTATACATAGATCAGGTAAAGGACTCATTAACAGATCGAATTGAGATATCTGCTCAGAATTCTTGGGTTGGAAAGGGCGGAGCTTTCACGGGAGAAATCAGGTCGTCTTTCTACTCCTAGTTGTGGCACACAATATTACCCCTTGACAATTTTCTAGATGCAACTTTTAAAACTTTTACTAGAAGTTCTACACAACATATTTATGTTGTTTGCTGCTAATCAATTTGATGCTAAAATCCTGCACAAATTTGTAGATGCTTTTACTGCAACAGTTAGTGTCTCCATATTATCAAAAGCCAAAGTTTGGTAGTAAAGAGGTGTACCTCGTTTTATGTCTTTGGTCAAGAAATTAATGGAGTTCAAATTTACAAGGATTTTCAGATGCTCTACTTTTCTTTAAGTTCCTTATGAAAATCATTATATTAAGAAAGAAACTCCCGAAAGGACCAAAGGAGCTGCTTGATAATTTTCCATTCCAGATTTGGTATTACATTCCAAAAGATCCTTTCATCAGTAGCACAAGAAAATCTGAAGTTAAGTTTGTAATAAAATAATTGTGTTAGGCCACCTCTTGTGTACCCACATGGTGCGTTGACTATTGAAGGGCACTCCTTATCTTATCTAGTGAGACACATACATGGAAAAGAAAACCAGACTCAGCAAAGGACCATGACATGAAAATGAGATTACTTGGTAAAGGCCCCAAAAGAATCTTGGATTTTGATAAGATGGGTTAAGTGTCATGTTTACACCCATAAATACAACCTTATTATTTGTTCCCTAACATATTCGCTACTATCAAAATAGGAGAGCTCAGTATGCCTGATCTTGGCATGATATGAAAGATTGTATGACACACACAGAACTGGGGGTCCCTTAGTTCTTAAGTTTCTCAGACTGGGGCTTGAACATATCAGTGAATTCCCATTTTTCCTACAAAACCCATTTTTGTTGAGGTAAGAAGTTTTTGTTACTTTGGGAAAAAGAATAGGGAGCGAAAGAGTAGAGTTGAGCAAGCTTGCTCCAACTCCATTGCTGGGTTGAAGCTTTGCTCCCTATTGTAGGACTTGGGTTGAAGCCTAGCTCCTCACCTTCCTTGTTGTGCTACATTAAGCAGTGTTTTTAAAGGCGTGCCTCGAGGTGTGTGAGGCGCCCATATACTTTCTTGAGGATTAAATTGGATTTTTTGAGGCATAAGCCTCATCCAAATGAGGCACAAGCCTCAAGGCATGAGGCTTGGGGTGCAGTCATATGGGTGGGCCGAAACTAAAAAAAATAATTTTTAACTTTTCCCGAAAATACCCTCTTAATAATTTTTTTGTGGAAAACAATCTAAAAGAGATGGATTTTATCTTATTTGTGAGAAATGTAAACCATAACCTATTTTGCCCTAGTTTTCACATTTAAAGAAAATTTGTTATAGTTCACTCATTTTCTATCCGATTTCGATTCCGTCCCATTTTCTCAACAACGGTTACTGCATTCATTCAAAAGCTTCTTTTTCCTCTTTATCTTAGTTTGTTTTGTTTTTGTTTTTGTTTTTTTTTTTTAAATTTTGGCATGGTATTTGTTAAAAGATGGTGATAGAAAATATTAAATATGGAAGTGGAGGTGGTAATAGGAGGGACCCTATTTGGAAGCATGGGGTTGAAGTAGAGAAGGGCCTAATAGAGGGCTGGGAAGACTTATGTTTACGTCAAATGCAATTATTGTAGTAGAGCAATAGAAGGTGTGAAAAAGATGAAGGATCATCTTGTGGGTATCAAAAAAGTGTTTTTCCTTGCACTAGGGCACCGGAAGAGTGTTGAGTATTGCTATTTTTTTTTGATAAGTATTGAGTATTGCTATAGAGTATGGTTGTTTGGTTGTATATGGAACTATGGATTTGGTTCTTGAGGTTGCTACTTTTACTTTGCTTAGTTGATTCATGATTGGATTGCTATTTAGTTGTTCACTTGTTCGTTAACTTATTATCTTTGTTCTATAGATGGAGATTTTGCTTATGAGTCTTGATTATCTTATTTGGCTTAGAATTGTCACACACTAAGATAAATCATTAAAATGAAGAGCTATTAAGTTTATTTTTTTGTTTTTGTTTTCTATTTGTATAATTGATTCGTATTTTTAAAAATTATTATGATTTTTATTTTTTATAAAAAATTGGGGCTTATGCCTTGCCTAATGAAGTCAAACTACCTCATGCTTTTTAAAACGCCATTGTTAACTCTGCGCCGGTTATCATCACCACCACCTTACACCACTTTATCAATATATATTGAATTTTCCCCTGATTTGATGTAATCCAGCCAGGGGGTCCCTCATCTTGGTTTTGGCAAAACTCGAAGCCAAATAGTTCAAGAGGAGGTAAGACCTCGGGGATATTTTTGTCTTGTTGGATTCTAGGGGGTAATTTTGCAATTTTCAAAGGATGGATGGTTAAAATTCTTTGGAGTGATACAACGGTTGGGATTACCCAGGGTTTAAAGGCTTTATTATAAAAATGAGGCAAAACTAAGCTTTTGATCATTTTGCTAAAGAAGAGAATTGTAGAGTCATGCACAGCCCATATGGTTGAGTTTATCGCTGCATTGAAGACTTAGGTAGAGCTTGCTCCCATTCTTCCCCTCTTTTTAATTGACTTCGGTTGGGAGTAGGGTTTTAAATGTCTGAAAGTTTGGTTTTGGGCTACGCCAAAAATCCGTAAAATTTTGAAATTTTTATAAATTTCATTTTTTTTGAAATTTCATGTAAAATTTCGGTTTTTTTCGTGAAATTTCGAACTTTTCATGAAATTCCAAAAGAAAATTTGGTTTCGGCCCTCATCAAAATGGCATGCGAAACCGAAATTTTATACCTTGGTTTGGACTTGGGAGTCCATCACGGTAGGAGCCGGGACGCATTGAGGAGTCTGCGCTAGTGACTTAGGCGGTTGCTGAGTTCCACCAATATCACCATTTTCATATTAGTTTGATCCTCTATATTCTTTCTCCATTTCTTCTCTAATTTCTCCTATTTTTCTGCTTTATTTTCTTGAGTTTTTTTTTCAATTTAATGGGAGTCTTGTTTACCCCTCTACATCACTATTTCTCCAATTTTGATCTCTATTTTAAGCTTTGTTTGCCTCTAGTTAGTAGTGCATATTGTTCAAACTTGTAGAGTTTATGACCGAAGCAGCATCTTGTTCAAACTTGGTTTATGCACATGGTTAGAAGCAGGACCTAGAATAGGGGGCATAACCTACAACTTTTAATAAGCCAGCTGGAGCTCCATTACTGTAAAAACTTCTTCTAACCATTTTGCAAGTAGAAGATGTACTACTTAGGCTTCAAAGCATTTTGCAGGTTCATGTTTGAATTCCTGATACTGCACGTCCTGCATTACATATCACTCCTTTGATTACAGCTAACAGCTTACCTCGCTGTTGGTGATTCTTTGAGTCATGTTTGCATTACCATACCAGTAATGGTTTTTTTTTTTTTTTTATTTTTTATGATTAGTACCAGTCATGGCTATTGATGCTGGGGTGGTGTTTAAATTCAATAGTTAATGTAGTGTTGATCTTTAAATTTTCATATTTCTATTGATGCCTTTTTCTAATATACCTGGCACGTCATTTTGTCATTTTCTTTGGGAATTCTTTGAATAATTTGAAAGCAATCCAACATATTTTTGTTATATGGGCTTATTCCTTGAATCTAATAACTTCACTAATCACACTATTTGCCTTTTCCATTGTTTAGTGTGGAACAGTTGAAGGATATTGGCTGCAAGTGGGTTATTCTTGGGCATTCAGAGCGTAGACATGTTATTGGTGAAGATGATCAGGTAAAATTTCCAAAATTATTACTTGGAACTTTCTAGCAAATATCCATTCATTGTTTTCCATTTTGAAGTGACACAATATGTTTAAATCTGCTAAAACTAGCAGCTAAAAATTTCAGATCTGTTCAGTTTATAGGGAAGAAAGCTGCTTATGCCTTGAGCGAGAATCTCAAAGTAATAGCTTGCATTGGAGAAAAACTTGAAGAAAGAGAAGCAGGGAAAACTTTTGATGTTTGTTTCCAACAGATGAAGGCTTTTGCAGGCAGGCTTTCAATTTCTCTCTGATGTTTTTCTTGTGAATACACAATGTTGGAATCTTGTTTACAATAAAGATGCTGAGATGACCGAGTCCTGACAATCAGGGTCTAAAATATCAGTATCATTTAACTTATCAGTAAGATGAGAAACTAATATGTATTGCAATACGATCAATTCATTACCGATACACTGGAAAGATCACTCATATGCCAATATATACACAGATATGCAATGATATTACCTCTACGACCACATATTAAAAAGAAATCATACTTTTTTCATCAATATGCTAAGATACATTACACTAAACTGTGTTTAAAGCTTAGGTAATCTAAAAGTATTGAGTATGATGTTTAGAGAAAGAACAGTACCTGTATAAAATTACTAAAAAGAACAAGTTTTTTTGTCCTTAGAGACGATAAAAGGGCAAAAATATGGTAAGATACATTACAATAACTGTCTAATTCTTTGATAAGCTAAGAACTATGCAGTCATGCTAAATATAAGCAATTTAAATATGCATGAATTTGGAAATTCCCTTTTATTCATGTATATATGCTATTCCAAAGTAATAGCTATTTTTTTTTATAGAGTATTCATACTTTCGAGAATTTTAATGAATTAAATTTTTTTTGATAATGAATTAAAAATTACGATTTTAGAAAAGTCTATAAAATCCATTGAAATAAGAAATTTTCCATGGATTCTCTACATTGGCTATTAAACTACTCATTAGTGTTGAATTTAGGATAAAAATGCAATTTTACCTCAATTTTTATAAATATTTAATACTCTGAATATAATTTTTTTTATTAAAAAGAATATCATATGCCTATGGATCTAATAAATCCAGTTTAACGTGTACATCTAACATTTTATTTGACATTTTTTTGTGAAACAACGAATATCTAAAAACATTGCTCTAATCTCAGTCAAACTTGATCTAAGACCCAAGGGTATATTTGTGATCCTACACTAAGATTTTGTGTTTTTGCCAAAAAAAGAAAAAGTAAAAAGAAGAGAATTTTTTTTTTATTAGTATAAAATTTATGGAAGAGCAAAAAGCAAGCAGAGCTACAAAAAGCGAGCCTAAGAGGTCGGGAAGACCTCCAAAGGCTTCCAGAAACGAAGAAAAGAACAAAAAACAAAACATATAGCAGCTTTCTCTAGAGCATACAAGATCCTAACGGACCACTAAGTCTTCGAAGAAAAGACCTCTACAATTTTTGGAAGACTTAGAACACAGGAACAATAAAACCTTGATGTTAAGAAAGATCAAATCCATCTCTTCTTCCTTGCCTTCAAAGACTCTACTGTTCCTCTCTTTCCAAAGACCCAACAGACCGTGAAAGGAAGAAACCGCCATAAAACACGACCTCTAGAGGAAAAAGTGAGAGTATGCCGACTTGCTACTAGAGACGACAAGGTATCCGTCATAACCTAGGACATCCCGAACTCTCACAAAAAGGAAGACCAAATTGATCTCGCCACTTCATAATGCAAGAGGAGGTGGTTTACCGATTCCCCACTATGCTTGCACATCGAACAAAAGTCAACATAGATGATCCTTCTCGATATCAAATGATTCGCAATCAGGATCTTGTCCAGAATAGCCATCCACAAGAAGAAAGCAATCTTGGATGGAATCCTGGGGCCTTATATGAAAGAAGTTGGAAAAGAGGAACTATCAGGCCGAAGCAAAGGCAAATAAAAAGAGCAGACAATCAATTGACCATCTCCATATACGTTTGTCCTGAGTCGAGATCGAAATGAAGCCATCAAGTAAGCGCAAGAGTAAGTCAGAAACAGACCCAATCTCCCAATCATTAAGGCTTGTCCTAAACCCGAAATTCCACGAAACATCCTCTCCCTCCCATATCAAACAATCAAGAACTGATTAGTTCTTCTTAGAAATGGAAAAACAAAACCAGGAAGTCTTCTTTAGGGGAAGCCTCTCCACACCACCAATCTTCCTAGAATCAGACCCTATCCCCCATCCCCACTTTGTAACGTAACCCTCTAGAAAAAGCCCTGTACATCTTCATGATTCCCCTCCAAATACTACATCTATACGTCTTATGAACCATACTGCTATCCCAACTAAGCTCTAAAATACCATACTTTGCCGCAATAGCCTTCCTCCAAAAACTTGAAGACTCCTCCAAAAAGAGAATCAAAATGAAAAAAAATAAACTTGGGAAAAAATTGAACCCAAGATATTTTTTAATTCGATCTGAGGGGTAGATTTGAGTTTGCTTAAGTGGCTCTTTTTTTATAGTTCTTGTGGAGGGTAGGAGGTTTGATGCGTAAGAGTACTTGTTTGTGAGAATCATCGAACTTGAAGGTTCCGTTTGTTGACAACCACTTTACTCTAAATTACTCTAAGCTTTTAGAGTAAAGTGTTTGTCAACACGGTGTCAAAGCGGGAGGTCCCAGTAGGTCGCAGGTTCAAGTCCTCGGGAAAGTGCTGAGGGGAAGTGTTGTTGGAGTGTGTTGTTTGGCTGTGTTGTCAGCACTATGCCTTTGTTAGACTTGTGGACCCTTTGATATATTTTTACGCCTCCCTCTAACAGCTTAAGCTTTTAGAGTAAAGTGGTTGTCAACACAGTTTACATAGTATTGCAATGTATTGTACATGAGTTCTGATCCTACTCCAATGTATTGTGTCGTTATCCTCAGATGCTTTAAACCTTGATAATGATATGTTAATTATGTGCAGATAATGTGCCCAGTTGGGATGGTGTAGTTATTGCGTATGAGCCTGTATGGGCTATTGGAACAGGTAAAGTGGCCACTCCCCAGCAGGCTCAGGACGTACATGTAGCCATTCGTGAATGGCTAAAAAAGAACGTCTCAGCAGAAGTTGCTTCTAAAACACGTATCATCTATGGAGGTATTCCATGTCCTACTGCAACTTTGCGTTATGAATATTGTACAGTATCAAATTTCTATATTCTGCAGTATAGTTGCCATAAGACAATTACAAGTGTGTTGCTATCGAATATATGTCTAGAAAAACTACATTCTAGATTTGGCTTATTATCAAGGTTCTATATTCTGCAGTATAATTGCCATATTGTAAGTCTAGTGTGAAATGCTATAAGATATATGGTAAGAAGCACACGATTCCACATTTGTGTTTGCTATTTGTTTGAACAGTAAAAAACATGATTCTGGATGCCTTGGTGCTGAAATTCTTCTTAACAAGCAATGAGATACATGAAGGTCAGAAGCTAGTTGTTGCACTTTCACAAGAGCAGAATACATTGGTTGATTAAACAAACACTGTATTTACTCCTGGAAAAAAAACTCTTTTATCTTTCTAAATAATCAAACACTTATTTTGGACACGTGTAGTGCCATAGGCAATCAAGAAACGGCTTGATTGAACACTAACATCTTTAGCTGCTGGTAGTAAGTATTGCCATTTGTGGCTAATGTTACAAAGTTCAGTTGTTATCCATTAAGATGACAATCTTATCCTCATTTCGCGAGCTTTCATTAGTGAAAATCTGCAAAATTGTGAGATTTGAGAATTGTGAAATTCTCCTGCTACCGCAAGGCTGTTGCTTCCTTCGGGATGGATAGCTCCTGGAAATGCAAGGGCATGTTTACAACTCTTTGAAACACTAGCTCAGTTTTCTCTTAACTGCAGCTACCGAGTTATTTGAGGCCGTTGACAAAACCTTGAAACAATGAATGATATGATTTCCAGTGGAAGAATGGAAGAATGCAGAGTATAGAGTCGAAGAAGATTTTTGTGGGAGGCATGCTGATTCTGACAGAATTGAAAATGTTGAATGGATGGCTAGTCTTCAATAGACTTTGGTGCCTTAATGCTAGCAGCGGGAGCAACCACCAGTACAAGGGGCATATGTTATCATTTGATATGTAAAAGTAAAAACAAAAATATTACTTACACTATCTTATTTTTTGACAAAAATACCGTTTAAAACTAACAGAAAATCGTTGAATTTTACTCACGAGTCAAGTCGTGTTGACTAAGCCGACTTTTTGAGTCGACTCGGCGAGTAGCTACTGATCAAGTCAAAGCCGGAGTCTTCTCATTGAGTTGAGTCAACTTGGCTGCGTTTCAAGTCAACTCGTCGAGTTTCAAAACAAATGTTTTTTACATTTACACTTTTTATCTAAAATTAGCCTTGGCTTGCCAAGTTGTGCTGGACTGGTGAGTGAACTAGGTCTTTGATGGTGTTGAGCTGGCATCCAATATTTAGTTTCTGATCCTTGTTAAGATGTCACGTCAAGCCCAAAGACTTGGTGACAAACCAAATGTATTGAACTTAAATAGTTATTGAAAGATTATTGTCTGCCATGGGCTTTTTGATGAAGTGATAATCGAGCTCATTGTGTTGATCGATTCGTGACAAATTGATTAAACCACACTTGATAGCAAGATTATGGTTTCCATGAATGAAAATAGTTAATCTTACTCAATAATCTTAGGCTCCTATATCTCATCCTTGCAGACTGATTTTTGCCGATGCCTTTGCAATACACAACTTGTTTGAACCTAAACTTGTTGGATTGCTTATGCTCTTAAAATGTCTAACCATGAGTTTATGTTATTCTGTAGGGTCTGTAAATGGAAGCAATTGTGCTGAACTTGCAAAGCAAGAAGATATTGATGGATTTCTTGTTGGTGGTGCTTCCTTGAAGGTACATTCATGCCGCGAAACAGCTATTTCAATTGGACAATTTATTGACAGAAGTGAAATATGACACAATCGTTGCAGATAATGGGGTCATTACACATCCACTTGTTTTCGTGTTTAAATGTTATTGATGCTTTTTAGCTAGTCCATGCATACACATGCTCAGATTCTCTTGGGAAGTGTTTGCTTGCATTGGAAAAACACCACCATTTAAATTTAGCCAACTTTTGTGCTCATTAATAAGCAAAATTGCTCGCAAATGAGCCTTCTGGACCTCTCAGCCAAAATACTTAATTTGCACCGTTTATATTATTGCAACCAAAGGGTTCTTAATTCAGGGGAATATGGATACTATGGTAGCATTATACTTAAAATACTATAGCTTCTCTGCGGCAAATGTTATACATGCCTATCGATTTGGACAGTCCAATCAATGGGATTCCCTTGGAAGATCTCATGGACCAAAAATTTGAGATAGAAGATCTTGTAAGTGCACCCATCAAATGGCGCTCCGGGCGTCCTTGCTTGTTTAAGGTAAAGACCCTGCAGTATTACACTTACAACAGTATGGTTCTCATATTATCTTTCTTTGTGACATATGTCTAATGTGCTACACCAGAAAATGCATTATCCATATGCTTTGATTACTTTATGCTTGTCGGACATGCATTATGATTTACCTGTGGATGATCACTTGTCTTGTGATATAAAAATGGCAGTCCAATTGAGTTATCATGATTACATTGCTTTGGTGCGCAGGGTCCAGAGTTTGCCACCATTGTCAATTCAGTAACGTCCAAGAAGGTGGCTGCTTGATCATTTGTGGTGATTTCAGTGTCAAGGAAGAGCGAATAAAGGCCAACAGGAAGCTCTTTTAGCTTGTAACATGTTGTAACCAACCTATGGACATTTGTATTTGATAGGGTTTTGATCATGGTCCAGTTTTTCCCTCCAATAAAGATGGGAAATGTTGTTTATTATTTTTGTGGGACTTGGTACTCTTATTTTCTGGTCGAAATCAAAATTTGAATAAAATCATGTTAATCGCGTGCTTCTGTGTGATTTCCGAGTGAAACCGTACTTTTATCCAAATCAATTAGATTGCTGATCTCATCTAGCATCTGGATTCCTGGCTGTCTTTTTGATGATTATAAATGAATTGTGGGTTACGAAACCAAATGGAGGGTATCATTCATGTCAGTTTGGATGGAAGGTAATAGGCTGAAGATGGTCCTATGGAAGCTGGAAGAAGTGATTTCAGGTTGGGTCGTGATGTAACAAGGTATACCTCGCGCTTTCTGGGCCCATTGACCGCATGGATGTTTAGCCCACCCCTCAGTAGACAGACATTCATATAAAAATCAGCTTGTTTGATGATTTTTAGCCGTTGATTTTGGTTATAAAAAAAAGGTTGAATCCGATGGCTATAATCATGCCTTAAAATGCACTAAAATCTAATGGTTATGGATTACCAATCAGGGTATTTTTGTGTGTATATCCACGAAGGGGTGGGCTGAACATCTCTGTGGTCAGTGGGCCCAAAGAGAGATGAACATCTCTCTCTCTCCATCGTTCCCTCTCTCTCTCTCTCTTCCTACCTCCACCACATTCCCGTTGTAAAAATAAAAATCAAACTGTTCAATTGGTGCTGGCCGAACAAATTGGAAATGTTTTTTCAGAAAACCAATTTATTTGGTCTGCACCAACCAAACAGATCCATATTGTTCGGTTGGACATGAGTTTTTTCTTTTTATTTTTTTAATGGAGAGAGAGAGAGAGGGGACGATGGGGTGGGGTAATGGTGGGAGGTGGATGAAGGGAGAAGAGGTTTCGTGGAAGAAGGGGGTCGTTGAAAGAAGGAAGGGGTTTCGTTGGTTTCAGATGGGTGCACTTTCAAATTTTATATTTTTGGGTGGGTGCACTCAAGATGTGGATGTAGTCAGAAAAACAGTGGCTCCAAATATTGTGTCGGCCAAAAGTCAAAAACAGAGAATGTCTTTTTCGTAGAATTCGGTGGAGGAATGGCCGACCAAGAAAAAGAAAAAAGAATGAATAAAGACCCGACCCATTTTAGATCTGTCAACGGAGCCCGACCCACAAAGAAATTAAGAAGTCGTACGAAAAGATTAAAAGAAAGAAGTGAAAGGACAAAATAAATAGTAGCGAACTTTGTCAAAAGCTAACAAGGAAAGCAAGAAATAGCTACGAATTTTCACTCTAATGTTAAAAAGAGGGAGAGGGTATTTCGTGGAAGACAAACGGGGTTTCGTTGGTTTGGGATGTGCGCACTTCTAAATTTTATATATATTTTTTTTGGATGGGTGCACTTACAAAAGTCAGTGGCTCCAAATATTGTCACCCAGAAGTAAAAGAGAGCCAGCTTTATTTATTTTTTGGAGAAATGGGTGGAAGAATGACCGACCAAGGAAAAGAAAAAAGAAGTGAAAGACAAAAGATATGGTGCCTTTGCCAACTTTGTCAAAAGGTAACAATTAAAGTAAGAAAGAGCTACACCAAACATTTGACATAGTTTGTTTTCAAGTTATTCATTTAGCGGGGGTTCCTTGGTCTTTTGTTGTGCTTATTAAATGCATTCTCAGTTAAAAAAAGAAAATATTTCCTTTTATCTCATGTTAAGGTAGACAAATAATAAAAACGTAGGTTTATGACGACCACAATATGAGCCACATGGCACAATCTTAGGTCTCTCTGATCATATGGATGTTTGTTCCATCCCTAGGGTATACCTACATACCAAAAATCAGCCTGATTACTGATTTTTAATAAATCCACAGTTAAAAATAAATCATGAATACAACTCTAATCCAATAGATATAAATTACTCATCAGGCTAAATTTTGATACCTAGATCCAACTATGGATGGGTCCAAGATCCATATAGTCAATGGTCTCTACGAGTGTGCCATCTTTGTACCACAAATAATGCTCCAATCGAACATTTAGAAGTCACTAATCAGGCTGATTTTTTGCATGTGGGTCCACTTAGGGATGAGCCAAAAATCCATATACGGTCAGTGATCTATAAGATTGTGTCACATGTAAGGTGCACGTGCATCGCATGTGGCGTCCCCTAGTAATGGTAATGCCCTGTGCCCGTTATAATTATAATGGTCCATTTAAAACCTTGCTGGTACACCGTCACGTAAGAATTTTCCAATACTACATAGCATCCTCAGAACGAAAACTATCTTTCTCCCAAAAAAAAAATTGTGATCTTTTTGAAAGTAATACGATAATATCGTGCCTGTGTTCTAACCAATGAATGTGCTATGCAACGGTTGACCATAAAAAGAGCTGTGCGGTTGAGTCATTGACGGTTGGATTCAAAAGATCCATGGTCCACTAAGCAGTGACCTTATTGAAGCTTTTTAAATGACTGTTTACAGTATATTTTATTATATCAGGGTTATAATTTATGTTATATTAACTACTAGATTGGTTAATATTACTAAAGAAAAAACTACTAGCTTGATACTCTGCCTTCTTAAAAGCGTCCTTATGTACCAGGCTGCAGCTCACGCTTTTGGCGTCAGCTAGCACCATTTTTATTACTCACCGCTGCCATCTGGGCCCACTGACCTAATCGATGTTTAGCACATGGTTTCAAAAACGGCCGTTTCAACGGTAACGCCCTAAGCCCGTTTCCTTTAAAATCGTTTAAACAGGTTTTATCGGTTTTGAATAAAACGTCCATTTTTTTGTTTTAACGGCCGTTAAAATCGTTTAAACAGCCGTTTAATTCTGAAAATTTTGTGAAAAAAACGGCCGTTAAATCCATTTAATTCCGTTAAAATCTGTTTAATTTCGGTTAAAATTCGTTAAATTCCATTTTTTTTTTAATTTTCAAATTTCGAAATTTGAATTTCAGCGCCATTTTTTTTTTTTTTTTTTCCATTAAAATCGTTAAAACTGTTAAAAACCGTTAAAATCAGTTTAATTCCATTAAATTCCGTTTTTTTTTTTTTTTTTCATTTTTGCCCCTGGCTGTTTCAACCCATTTTAATAATTTAAACGGTAACGTCCCCAGTCCGTTTAATAGTTAAAATGGCCTCCTTTAAACCTTGGTTTAGCGCACCCCTTGCAATACACCAAAAGTCAGCTTGTTTGATAGTTTTTATTAATAAAAAAAAATGGTTGAATCCAACTACCCCTTAAAAAGTGCTAACTTCTAATGGCTAGAGATTACCAATCATGGTGACCAATCATGGTGATTTTTGGTGTGTATATCCAATCCACCAATGGGTTGGCTAAACATCCACGCGGTCTGTGGGCTCGGCAGCAGTGAGTTACAAAAATGGTGCTAGCTCAAACCAAAGGCCTGAGCTACAACTTGTTACATCGCGACCCTAACAAAAATGGTGCTAGCTGACGTCAAAAGTGTGAGCTATAGCTTGTTAGATGACGAACTTAGAAAAATAAGGTATTTTAGTAACACCCACCTAATTTCAAATGGTATACCTACGGCATTTTTGGTAGTCACCGCTGCCATCTGGGCCCACCGACCGCATTAATGTTTAGCCCACCCCTTCGTAGACCTTTCATACCAAAAATCAGCTTGTTTGATGATTTTTAGCCGTTGATTTTAGTACAAAAAATAATGGTTGAATTCTTCGGCTATAAGAATGCCTTAAAAAGTGTTCAAGGCTAATGGTTATAGATTACCAATCAGGGTGATTTTTGGTGTGTATATCCACCAAAGAGTGGGATAAACATCCATGCGGTCAGTGGGCCCAGATGACAGAGGTGAGTAACAAAACTCGTGCTTCCGCATTTCAGGCATACCTTGTTACATCTTTTTCCAATTTCAAACTAATTTAGAAAAATGGGTCGTGATGTAACAAGGTATACCTGAGATCTTTTCAAATGAGGAAGCGCCAGTTTTGGTAGTCGCCGATGCCATCTGGTACTACTGACCGCATGGATGTTTAGTCCACTCCTTAGTAGACATTAGTCCCAAAAGTCAGCTTGTTTGATATTTTTAGCCGTTGGTTTTAGTACTAAAAATAATGATTGCATTCAACGGCTATAAGAATGACTTAAAAGTGCTAAAAAGTCTTAAAATCTAATGGTTATAGATAACCAATCAGGGTGATTTTTGGTGTGTAAATCCACCAAAGGGTGGGATAAACATCCATGCGGTTAGTGGACCCAGATGACAGTGGTGAGTAAAAAAAATCGTGCTTCCCCATTTGAAAAAAAATCAGGCAAACCTTGTTACATCTTTTTCCTAGAAAAATACCTTGTTTTTCCAAGTGGGATCCCAATATATCTTAGGCGGATGTGTGATGCTTCCTGGAAGACACAGAGAAAAAGCAAGTGGCGGAAACAAGAGATCTTGCTCTTAACTGCGAAAAAGCAAGTTGGGTTGGGTTGATTATCCATCCGAGCACTTTTTTTTTTAATTTTTAATTTTTATTTTTTTAGTGGTGGTGAATGGTGATGACTCTATCGTTCTTCATTCCATCCAAGTCATCGTGAATATTCCATACGAATATTGACGATCATAGAACGGGGTCCTTGTTCTACATTAACATATGGTATCAAGCCAAAAATCTTGATACCTTCCCTTTGTTCGTCGCTAACATCCTGCTTTCAACCATATATCGTCCTCATCCAGCTGCTGATCTGCATCACTGTCTACCACTGCCATAATTGTCATCGTTCGCTTACTCACATATCTTAGAAATCACCGTTTCTATCTTTGCCCTCTCATCCTCTCCGTAGTCCGTACCCTGCTATCATCTGCGCTCGTCACTATCGGCGCTTAACCGCAGCCTGATTGGAGCTTAATTAAATCATTACGGTCCATCCACTTTTCGGTAAATCCACCCGAACGTTGATCGATCTTAGCCGTTCACCTCAAAGAAATTTTCCGGTTCGGATTTCTCACAATTTCTACGTTCTTGGTAACGCCTTCCTACTTCATTCATCCAATATCCTTGGTCGCAACATGGTGGTGATGACTCCATCGTTCATGGTGTGGTGTTGATTCCGCACGAATATCGACGATAGTTGAACGGGGGGTCTTTGTTCTACATCGGGGTCTTTGTTCATCAAAGTGAGCTCTCAGTTGTCCCCTTGGGAGAAGAGGAGAAGATGCAATCAAATTTTTTGAATCTGTTGTTGAAACTGTTGTTTCATCTGTTGCTGCATCTGTTGTTTCATCTGCTATAGAAAGGTTTGGTGAACTGCTCAGAGACGAACCTGATAACTTGTTTGAGGTGCGTGAGCATGTCGAGTGGCTGCAAACTGAACTGAAACGGATGCAAAGTTTCTTAAAAGATGCAGATGCAAATCAACATAGAAACGAGAGAGTGCGGAACTTGGTGTCAGAAATCCAAGATCTTGCTTACAAGGCAGAGGACGCTATTGACACCTTCATCCTAAAAAAAGAAGAGAAGCCCGAGACACGAAATCCATTGATGGCTTTGTTCCCAACAAAAAAACGAAAAATCTCCAACGAGCAGATGATTGTGGACATCGAAGGGATCCGAACTAATATCAAGAATATCTCCGAAAGTATAGTAACCTATGGCATCACAAATGTTGGAGGAGGAGGAGAGGGGACAAGTTCTGCAAATAAAATGTTGCGACTGGTCAGACATCCCAATCCAGATGGCGATGAAGGGGATATTGTTGTTGGCTTTGAGGATGACGTAAAGACGTTGGTAGCACAACTGGTCAATACAGAGCCGCGGCGTCGTGTGATTTCGATCGTCGGAATGGGCGGTTTAGGTAAAACTACTCTCGCCAGGAAGCTCTACAATTCTAGTGATGTTAAGCGTCATTTTCCTTCTTTGTGTGCTTGGGTTTATGTATCCCAAGAGTACAAAATCACAGATGTTTTGCAGAGAATTATAAAATCTTTTAGGAATCCCAGTAGAGAGGAGCTAGAAATGATGGGCAGGATGACAGAAGAAGATCTAGAACGGAAGCTTTATGTGTTATTGGGAGAAGATCGATACTTGTTGGTAATCGATGATATATGGGAGACGTACGCTTGGGAAAGTTTGAAGCGAGCTTTACCAGACAAGAGGAGTGGAAGTAGAGTAATTCTTACTACTCGCAACAGAGAGATTGCTTTGTATGCAGATGAGAGTAGTCCTCCCCACGATCTTCCGTTTCTAAACAATGAAGACAGTTGGAAACTCTTTTGTAAGAAAGCATTCCGAAACAATGCAAGTGCAAGTTGTCCTGATCATTTGCTGAGCTTGGGTAAAGAGATGGTTAAAAAATGTGGTGGTTTACCACTGGCTATCACTGTATTGGGAGCGCTAATGTGGAGAAAGGAGGAGGTAGTGTACGAGTGGCAGAGAGTGCTTGACCACATTGATGCGCACTTGATGAAAGATCAACATCAGATCGCACCAATATTAGCTTTAAGTTACTATGATTTGCCATATCAATTGAAGCCATGCTTTCTTTACGTAGGCCTCTTCCCTGAAGACTCCGAGATCTCTGTCACACAATTGATCCAATTGTGGGTGGCAGAAGGGTCCATACCACAAGGAGGAGAAACGATGGAGGATGTGGCTGAGGATTACTTGAATGAACTGATTGACAGATGCATGCTGCAAGTGGCAAGGAGGAGTTATGATGGTCTAAGGGTTGAAACGTGTCGCATCCATGATATCCTGCGAGACTTCTCTATCTCGAAGGCGAAGGAGGAAAATTTTCTTCATCTTTCTTATGAGAAAAATAAAATTTGTACTCCATCGCCTAAATTACGTCGACAGGCCATCCATTTTATAACTGAGGAGTCTATTGTCCTTTCCCCTCATCATTCAAGTCCACATCTACGTTCACTTTTGATCTTTGGAAACATATCTATGTCTCATTTAAATTTCAAGGGCTTCGGATTACTGAGGGTGCTACATCTCCAGAAGAATAAAATATCTGCTCACACATACTCCTTACCTGATTCCATAGGAAAACTGATACATTTGAGGTACTTGAGGTTAATCGTTGACCGTGTAATTGAACTTCCAGAGTCCATAGTCAATTTGCGGAGCCTACAAACCCTAGATTTGAAGCAGGTAGATCCTTTTGGTTCCCCAAAAATACCAAATGTGATATGGAAGATGACAAACTTGAGAAATCTACATGTAAGAGCGGGCCGAGCGGGAATTAAAGATACAAGATTGCGAATTGACACTTTAAGGAACCTCTGTTCACTATTTGAGGTACATGCCGATGTTTGGATGAGAAATAATGTGGTTAATTTGACCAATCTTCGACGGCTGGAAATAACAGGAATATCATGTTCACATGGAGAGGCATTCTCGGTCTCTATTGCCAGATTAAGCAGCCTTCGAAAATTGTTATTGGTTGGTAATACGTTACCAACGCTAATACCACTTACCAGTTGTCCATGTCTTCATGAATTGACGTTGTGGGGGCGTATACAAGAGCCGCATGAATTCCCACCAAACCTCACCTGTTTATATTTGGATAGATCCGGACTAAAGCAAGACGCGATTGCGAAATTAGAGAAGCTCCCAAACCTAAGGTTCCTTTTGTTAGGAACTAGCTCGTTTTCGGGAAAGCAAATGTTTTGCTCAGGAGGAGGGTTTTCTCAACTGCAACATCTACATCTTTTTTCAGTGATTGATTTAGAGGAGTGGATAGTGGAGGAAGGAGCAATGCCATGTCTCAGGCGTTTGAAGATTGGGAATTGCTTGCAGTTGAAGATGGTTCCAGAAGGATTGAGGTTCATGACTACCCTCCGGGAATTGAAGATCCTACGAATGCCAATGGAATTCGAAAACAGGGTTCGAGGAGGAGGAGAGGATTTCTACAAAGTCCGACACATCCCATCCATCACAATTCATGCATAGGTCGGTGAGTTGTTCAACTCGTCTTTTTATTTTTTATTTCTTTTCTCTAGTCTTCAATTTTTTTTTATTTTATTTTCTTCCCCAATTGATATATTTAACGGTTCAATTGCTATGAACTTTTTATTGTGTACCACTATTTTTTTCCTTTTTTCCTTATAGTGTTCTTGAAATTAATTCGAAATATTTGGTAACTCTGGTTTGGATTCCCTATATTTTTCTTGAAGGAATGATAAAATTTACGAAGAAGAAAGCCAAAGATGACAACAAAAAGGTCACTAATTTATAAACATTTCTTTATTTTTTGAAAAGAAAATCCTTAAAAAAATATATATATATAAAACATGTCCATATTGCGATTATGTAGCTATTGCGAATGAGCCAATACTGGTAATGTGGATAGGTAAAGTGGCTACTGCTACTCCCCAGAAGGTTGTAGAGTATATGCACTGTGTTGTCTGTACGGTATGCTCCCCAAGGTCGTGAGTTCGACACTGCACCCCCTCCCCTTACGTTAACCATATTGTGTATATGGGAGGGAACGCTTGGGTAAGCGCGCACAACCGTAGGACTAGTCCAATCACCAATGTATGAGGGGATACCTGCGCTATCAAAAAAAATAAGTCTCAGCAGAATATATGTTTGATTTAAACTGCAACTTTATGCATTATTGTTTGCTTAAACAGCGGAAACCCAATTATTTCATTTGAGCTTTGGAGGTTTTGGAATTCGTTTCTTAACAAACAAACAAAACACATGGAGGCATGAAGCAGAGTACACCTCCGTAATGGGGCACATGGGTTAATTATTTGGCATTATTTGTGGTCGATTATTAAGTGATGATCACTAATTATTAAATACTTGATCATTCACTAGTGGTTTAGTATCTTTATTTTGTGAAGTTGTAATGCTAATCTGCAAAAACTCAAAATATTGTGAGTAATGGTTTACAGAACTTTTTATAGATCGTTACATATGTTCCAGGTTTATGGATATTAGGGTTCACCATTTCCTGATCCTTGACCGGACATGATGTCAAGCCATCAGATTTGGTAACAAATTGAAAACTATTGAACTGTACATGTTGATATAATGAGACGACTGTTCCCATAAATGGGAGTATGTTACTCAAATAAGCCAAGACACCTTAGCTTTTGGCTTTGCTCACCGATTTCTGCTGATGCCTTTACAAAGCATTCCTTTTATTCAACTTGTCTGAATGCCCCAACTCTTATATTGGATATGATTGCTTATGCTCTCTCCAAACGTCTAACCACGGATCCACTTTCTTCATTTGCAGGGTCTCAAAATGGAGATACAATGGATTTTTTGTTGCCCCTGTTTCCTTGAAGGTACTCATGCTGTTCAACAGCTGTTTTTTTAAGCCATTTATTTAAAAAAGTGTAATGCATGGCACTATCAATTCTGAATCTCAGATATTCAACTCACTCGTGTACATAGCCGTTACCTTCACTGAAGATCTGACTCATATGAGCACATTACACATTAGTTTGATTTACACATTATGCATGCTAATAATTGCTTTTACATGTGTGTGTACACCACGCATAATTATCGGTCCAACATCCTTAAGTTCCTGCAAAGTTTTGGTGTTACAGGGATGGGTATTTCACAATACCTTTTGACTTCTATTTATTACATAGTTGTTCATTTTCTGCGTAGTTCCTTGGCATAGATGTAAATCCATAGTTCACAACCTTAATTATCATTTGCTTTTCGTATTACGTTGTGTTTCTATTCATAACTCATAATGTGAATGAATGTGAGACTATGGATTTTACTCTGTCCTATGATTGAGATTACCACATCTCATGTAATACAGATTTGGACAGTGTAAAACATGGCTAACCTCGAACTCCTTGGACTCTTGAATCCTCAGTTGATCTTTTTAATTTATTTGAGGTGTTACAGTGATGTCCTAAATATAAAATACATTCAAAGGGAACGAAAAGAAAAAGAAGAAGAAAAAAAAGCTATCTTGCTTTACCCTTCTAGCTATCATAAAAAGAAATTTAAATTAACTTCTGGAAACCATTCTAGGCTCCCCTATGTAACAATGATACAGACAAGTGTGTTGGAGTTCGACACAGATACGTGGTGTCTGACACAGTACATTTAAGAAACCCAATACGCTGACACGTCTGTACACATGTATCATAATATAAAAATTTCACTATATTTAAACTGGAATTTTAAAAAAAAAAGTAAATAAGGAAAGAAATATATGAAAAATGAAAACATTATTATAAACTATAGAGCTATCCAATAACATTTGAAGTGTAAGTAGATTTATAAAAGGAAAAACTGTCATTTAACGACTTCAAAATAAGTAATGTATGAAGGAGGGGACACACTAACCTTATTTTAGAAATCAATTTTATATGAAAAATTATTAAAATAGAGGGTGACACAACCGTAAGTGTCCGGATGTGTTTCAGAATGCGTCAACATGCCTGTCCGATATGACAAGAAACCCTAAAAGTGCCATGTCCTCATTACATAGAGGCTCCTAGATGGTAATATCTATTTCACCATCCACCTTAACTATGGAATACATAATGAAGATTCTTCAACTACTAGAAGATTTTATTCTGTGTTATTCAAGTCTCCAATTGAAGTATTAAGGTGGGATCTTTGATCATTCTTTCTGTTCAATTTGTACCCTGAAACTCATCCAACAGGAAATAAAGGTATTGTTTGACTCGAAAGAGTAATTTTGGTAGCTTGCTAAGTTGGTAAAGTTTGTGAGTGTTGATAACATGGACCTGGATTCGAAACTCACCTTCACCTTTGAGCTTCTGATTTCGTTAAAAAGAGGCTTACCTGGTGGCAACACGAAACATTTTTTGAAGGTGTGCTTTCACCCACTGACTACTATCCATTGACCCGCTTGCATACCAAAAAATCGTAAAACATGGTGTTTGTGGAAGGTTCCTGAACTGATGCTCTTTCTCTTGATAAGATACAGTATCTTTGAAGGGCAAAATACAATAGTTGGTAAATTTTTTTTTATAAGTTTTGTGTGCGTAGGTCTTTTGGTCAGATGGTTAGGATTGTCGGTATAGTGCGAAATTTTGTTTCGGGTCAATCGAAGGGCTTGCCCAACAGTTGGCAGACCCCAATTGATAATTATGTTTCCTCATGTAGGAAATCCCTGTGGTTAAATTTTAGGCTTTGGTAACCTGGTTATGCAAATACAATGTCTGATTGTTTTAAGGGACTTTGATAAATCAAATGGTTAGGTTCATACACTCTGTTTTGGCAGAAAAAGTTTTGCTGTTCAAATTGCTCGATGTGTCCTACTCTTTTCGGGCTCACTTACAACATGTATGTTTGGTTAGCGTGATTGGTGATTTATAGCTGTTGGATTTCAGCACAATTCATGGGGTGATTCTACCCATTGGATTCAAGCATTTATTTGAGGGCAGTAAATCAAACGCCTAGAATCACCAATCAGGTTGATTTTTGGTGTGGGGATCCACCTAGGGGAGTGACCAAACATACATGCAGTCAATGGGCCCGATAAGAGTGTGTTAGTTGAGCAATTTGAACTCCAAAACATCCATGTATAGCACATGTCTGCCTAATGAACATTTTGATTAAGATCATCCAATAGGTCACTCTAGACTTCTGTAGTGAGGTTACACATTGGTCACCCCATGCCACCATAATCTAGAGGGGCCTATTGGACGGCTTTCACCACCTAGGAGTGGGCTAAACATACATGCGGTCAGTGGGCTCAGATGGTTGTGGTGAGTAACAAAAAGCGTGAGGTATACCTTGTTGCATCTTTTTCCTTACAGGTTTAATTTTTGACAATTACCCTTCTGTGTCGTGTTGGTTCTCGTATAATTTTCTTCATAAAGATAGTATGACATTTTTTTATTAGCAATTTTATCGAACAAAGCATACAGAGTCACCGTCGTGCACGACAAATCTGTTCTATTTGCAGCTTTAATCTATAATTTTACATCGGGATCCATTTAATTGTTAACACTATCAGTTTGCAATCGCTTTCCATATTTCAGTTTTAAATTATCTTTGAACATTTATTCAGGTAATGGACTATTTCCTGATCATTTTTCTGGTACTTGAGAAAGAACTTGATAGAACAGATGTTTTGAACAGGTTATTGTTTGGCCTACGTGGATCCATTTTTTTTGTAGGGATCCAATCCCATTTCGTGTTCTAGGTGGAATCATTTATTTGTCAGGCTGATGATTGTGCTGACCTAAGTATTATTCATGGTATAAACAACTGTATGCTTGACACACATTCGTAAGCACGGTTTTTGTTACTCACCGCTGCCATCTGGGCCCACTGACTGCGTGGATGTTCAGCCCACCCCTTGATAGACATTCATAGCAAAAATCAGCCTGTTTGATTTTTTAGCCATTGGTTTTAGTACTAAAAAATAATGGTCGACTCTAATGGCTAGAATCATGCTTTAAAAGTACTAAAATCTAATGGCTTGAGATTACCAATCAGGGTATTTTTGGTGTGTATACCCACGAAGGGGTGGGCTGAACATCTCTGTGGTCAGTGGGCCCAAAGAGAGAGATGAACATCTCTCTCCCTCCATCGTTCCCTCTCTCTCTCTCCCTCCCTCCCTCCACCACATTCCCCTTGTGAAAATAAAAATCAAACTGTTCAATTGGAGCTGGCCGAACAAATTGGAAATGTTTTTTCAGAAAACCAATTTATTCGGTCTGCACCAGCCAAACAGATCCAGATTGTTCTGTTGGACATGAGTTTTTTTTTTTTTTTTTTTAAATGGAGAGAGAGAGAGAGAGAGAGGGGACGGTGGGGTGGGGTAATGGTGGGAGGTGGATGAAGGGAGAAGAGGTTTCGTGGAAGAAGGGAGGAAGAAGGGGGTCGTTGAAAGAAGGAAGGGGTTTTGTTGGTTTCAGATGGGTGCACTTTCAAATTTTCTATTTTTGGGGTGGGTGCACTCAAGATGTGGATGCACTGAGAAAAACAGTGGCTCCAAATATTGTGTCGGCCAAAAGTCAAAAAAGAGAATGTCTTTTTCGGAAAAAAAAGAAGAATGAATAAAGACCCGACCCATTTTAGATCTGTCAACGGAGCCCGACCCACAAAGAAATTAAGTCGTACGAAAAGATTAAAGAAAGAAGTGAAAGGACAAAAGAAATAGTAGCGAACTTTGTCAAAAGCGAACAAGGAAAGCAAGAAAGAGTTACGAATTTTCACTCTACTGTTAAAAAGGAGAGGGTATTTCGTGGAAGAAGTGAGAAAAAAGGGGTTTAAGTGGAAGACGAACGGGGTTTCGTTGGTTTGGGATGTGCGCACTGTTAAATTTTCTATATTTTTTTTTTGGATGGGTGCACTTACAAAAGTCTGTGGCTCCAAATATCGTCACCCAAAAGTAAAAGAGAGCCAGCTTTATTTATTTTTTGGAGAAATGGGTGGAAGAATGACCGACCAAGGAAAAGAAAAAAGAAGTGAAAGACAAAAGATATGGTGCCTTTGCCAACTTTGTCAAAAGGTAACAATTAAAGTAAGAAAGAGCTGCACCAAACATTTGACATAGTTTGTTTTCAAGTTATTCATTTAGCGGGGGTTCCTTGGTCTTTTGTTGTGCTTATTAAAATAGAGGGTGACACAACCGTAAGTGTCCGGATGTGTTTCAGAATGCGTCAACATGCCTGTCCGATACGACAAGAAACCCTGAAAGTACCATGTCCTCATTACATAGAGGCTCCTAGATGGTAATATCTATTTCACCATCCACCTTAACTATGGAATACATAACGAAGATTCTTCAAGTACTAGAAGATTTTATTCTGTGTTATTCAAGTCTCCAATTGAAGTATTAAGGTGGGATCTTTGATCATTCTTTCTGTTCAATTTGTACCCTGAAACTCACCCAACAGGAAATAAAGGTAATGTTTGACTCGAAAGAGTAATTTTGATAGCTTGCTAAGTTGGTAAAGTTTGTGAGTGTTGATAACTTGGACTTGGATTCGAAACTCACCTTCACCTTTGAGCTTCTGATTTCGTTAAAAAGAGGCTTACCTGGTGGCAACACGAAACATTTTTTGAATGTGTGCTTTCACCCACTGACTACTATCCATTGACCCGCTTGCATACCAAAAAAATCGTAAAACATGGTGTTTGTGGAAGGTTCCTGAACTGATGCTCTTTCTCTAGAGAAGATACAATATCTTGGAAGGGCCAAAAATACTCCTTTTTATCTAATGGTTAGAATCATCTGATCAGTATTATATTTGCCCCACATATACAGCAGAGACCCCACAATGACATAGGATGTTGGGAGCAGAATACTACTGGATTAAGGCAAACTGCATTTGATTTTACTGTTTGATAGAATGATGTATTATATGTATGATACACGAGTAACAATGTTGTATCACGAGACATCTGTGTAACCATTGGTTGTCCTTTTGTGATGCTGTTATACGGAACTCGAATATGATTTTCGTGATTTACTCCACTGCTCTCGGTCTTGCAGGTTCTTTGAGTTTGCTCCCATTCACAATTTTGCTGTTCAAATTGCTCCATGTGTCATCCTCTTTTCGGGATCACTTACAACATCTATGTTTGGTTAGCGTGATTGGTGATTTATAGCTGTTGGATTTCAGCACATTTCATGGGGTGATTCTAGCCATTGGATTCAAGCATTTATTTGAGGGCAGTAAATCAAACGCCTAGAATCACCAAGCAGGTTGATTTTTGGTGTGGGGATCCACCTAGGGGAGTGACCAAACATACATGCAGTCAGTGGGCCCGATAAGAGTGTGTTAGTTGAGCAATTTGAACTCCGAAACATTTTCCATGTATGGCACATGTCTGCCTAATGAACATTATGATTAAGATCATCCAATAGGTCACTCTAGACTTCTGTAGTGAGGTTACAAGTTGGTCACCACATGCCACCATAATCTAGAGGGGCCTATTGGACGGCTTTGAGCATGATTAGAACTTCTGAGTCCATTTATACTCAAAGACGTCTTTGAGCAAAAGTGCTCAATGACGTTTGTATGAGCCACCTGGTGCACTCTTTGCGACCACTGACCGTATGGATGTTTGGCTGTCCCTAGGTGGATCTAGGGACCAAAAATATTTCTGGCCATCGGATCTGAGCACCCCAAATAATGTTTGAATCCCATGTCTAAAAATCAACCCATGAAAAAGACTCAAAACCAATGGGAATGATTTTTGGACCGCTCGTTCTACGTAGGGATGGGCCAAACATCCATATGGTCTTGAAGAATGTGCCCCGTAGCTCATTCTGCCAGCTTTGAGGATTTCTGCTCAAAGACGTCTTTGAGCAAAAAATTGACTTTTCTTACTATGACCCATTTGCTGTCTAATTGATGGTTGGTCCATCTCATTGATCATAACCATCTGATTGATGGGAGCACACTTGGATTGGCCATAATAACCCAGATTTTGTACAAACCAGACAATCATGGGTTCCTAACCATCAAGGCCATCTCAATACAAATTGAGGCCTAAGGTGAAAATTCTAATTCAGGACTATTTTATTTAAAATATTAATATAAATTAAAATTAATTAATTTCTTTTAGTCATTATCCTCTCAAATCTTAATAATACGACAAAAAAAAAAAAAAAAAAAACTGTTTGTTAAGCATCTATATATCTATACTATAACAGAGAAGCGAGTATTGGCGTTCTCTCTCCTCCACGTTAAGTTGATGTGGCATTCTTCTCATGCAGAGTGCCATGTATGTGGCATTCTTCTCATGCAGAGTGCCATGTCAACAACTTAAAATTCTCTTTCTTCTCTCATCCACTTGACTCTACCCTATCTTTTTTGTCTTTTCTAAAAATAACCCTTGACACTTTAAGTAATGCACCTCAAACATTAAGGACTTTTTAGACTTTCTAACCAACTCAATTTATTTTCTTTAAAATCTCAATTCTTTATTCCTCAATTCTCTCTTTCATTCTTAAATTATTTACTCATTCGTTCTTAAATTCGTCTTTCTCAATGTCTCTTAACACTATTTTATTTTCTAAAACATAACTTTCATAACCTTCTATTTATGTTTCAATCAAAACGTTTATCCCATTACCACTGCTTCCATTATAGCCTTCTAATAACTTTTCATCTCTTTCTTTCAATTTTCACAACATTCTATTTTTGTTTCAATTGAACGTTTTTCCCATTAACATCACTTCCATTATTGACATCTAATGTCTCTCCATATTTCGTTAATAAATAAATATCCATTTAATTAGCCATTAATTCGGTTATATATAAATATTAGGGTTTACGCAGGGTTCTCACATTTCCTCTCACCGACTGAGCTTCTTCGAATAACGAAGACACAAAAGCAAGAGAAAAGCCAATATGATTCGATATCTTTGCCATCTCTTCTAAATTTTTTTTTTCTTTAATTAGTCGTCTCTACTGAATACTTGATTTGGGCCTCTAAAAGAACCTATTATTCAATTATTTATATTAATGTTTATGTTTAGACTCTAGAATGATTATTTTTTTATTTGTAGGGTTTCAATTTTTTAGGATTGAATAAATCTTTGAAAGTAAAAATGAAGATTATGAATTTTTTTTATGTTCTTCTATTGTTAACTCTTTTTATTTTTTTATCATGTTTTACAGGTTAAGGGGATGTTGTTGAAGATAACGAAGAGATGATTGTGAATAAAGCTAATATGAAGATGGGGAGAACTGATGAAAGGGTCGTCACTATTATGGACATAGTGGATGTGCTATTGTGCGATGCTTGAATGTAAAAATGAAGATTATAAAAATTTTTTTTTTTTTTTTGGTGTTAGTAATTTTTTTCATTTTCTTATCACGTTTAGAGAGGATGAAGGGAAAGAAAATAGTTAAGTAATTTTTCTGTATTATTTCCTACTACAATTAGATGTAGATATAAAAATTAATTGTTCATTACTAGTTTCCTACTAATATAACGAGGGGGACCCAGCGCAAAGGTGTTAGGTATAGCAATTTTTGTTACTCACCACTGCCATCTGGGCTCACTTCGATGTTTAGCCCACCCCTTGCATGGATGTCTAGCCCACCCCTTCATATCAAAAATCAGCTTGCCACACCTTGAAAAGTACTAAAATCTAATGGCTATAGATTACCAATCATGGTGATTTTTGATGTGTAAATACACTAATCAGGGCTACAGCTGTCATTATCATTGGTCATCCAAAGATAATTCAATTAGGCTGATTTTTTATTTTTCAGAAAATCTCCTAGATCATTGGATGTCCATAGTTGAGAAAGACAAAACTATCTCATTGTAACACAAAAGACAAAAATCTCATTATAACGGTCCATTTAAAACCTTAGCTTTTGGGTTCCCGTCCTACTTCCCTTCGTTAAAGTGTTGCACCCTACGAATTTTACAAAAAAAAACTTAGTGTGTGAATTTGAGCAGTATTTGAGGTACAAAGATCCAACGCCTATAAATCACCAATCAGGCTGCTTTTGGTTTGTAGGTCCACTTAGGGATTGGCCAAACATCCATATAGTCAGTGTATTCTAAGAGTGTGCCACGTGGTTCATATTGTGTCCTGTAATGGGAGCCTACCATTTTAGGGCGGTAACTGGAGCCCGACCCTTTTCCAATACCACAGTAGCATCCTCAGAACGATCTTTTCCAAAATTTGAAAGGAATATGATTATATGGTGCCGGGCACACTTAGTATGCAACTGTATGCATACTTAAATGTATGCAAACAGTGTCAGTACGGTTGGATGTCCCTTGGAAAATGTGTTATTTCAATATTTTATAAATTAAAAACACATTTTTCAAGGGGTATTCAATGGTGGATACAGTCTTTTGGCGGATGCTATGTTGCCAAGCGGCAATTTATTACAGGACACTGACCATCTAGATGTTTGGCCAATCCCTAGGTGGACCACAAACTCAAAATCAACCTGATCAGTGATTTCTAAGCGTTGGTTGATTTTAATTAACTGTAGGAATTTGTGCATTATTTACCATTATTTCCATACAAAGATCCAAATTAAAGGTTTGAAATCACTAATCGGGCTGATTTTTGGTTTGTAGGTCCACCATAGGATAGGACAAACATCCATACGGTCAGATTCCTGTAACAGTGTGCCACCTGGCTTATATTGTGTCCCTGTCATTTTACCTGTCATTTTAGATCTGTCAACGGAGCCCGACCCTAAAATGATATTGAGAAGTGGATCCGCGTGTCAAACTCTTAGATTACGATGACCTTATGGATGTTTGGCCAGTCTTTTCTGAGTTAAATCCCTGGTTAGTGGTTAACAAGGGGTACTTGTCAGACATTTTGGGAGGCAGACATCAAAGTTTGAAGTCTCCCGGGGCCAGCAAATTATTTTCTCCTCGTTGGACCTGTGCCCAAAAATCAGCTTGATTAGTTATGTCAGACCTTTGGATCTAGTACCCCAAATAATGGTCAATAATGCTCTAAATTCTACGGTTAAAATCAACCCATTTAAATGACTCCAATCCAACGCTTAGAAATCACTAATCAAGGCTAATTTTTGGTTTACAAGTCCACAGAGGAACTAGACAAACATCCATACGGTCATCTTCCTATAAGAGTGTGCCCCGTGGCTCATATTGTGATCGGCTTGGGGTCAAAGCGGCTAGAGATTGTATATCAGAGTGATTTTGGGCGCAGAGAGTAGCTGTGGATTGAGGGGGCAACACGGTCTGTACCTACCCACTTGTAACTTTTTCCTCTTTCGTCTTTGTTTGTAGTCTTGTGAGACCAATAAAAACATGCCACGTTGGTGTGCACATGGCATGATTCATTGGTCCCTTAAAGGCTACAAGCAGAGACAAGTTGTGGAAAACCCAATTTTGATCCCAATGCTTTCCCTGAGTTTTCTCTAAATATTAATGTGTTGGTGCCATATTATTGGATTAATTAAAATGATAAAGGAATAAATTTTGGATGCCAGACCCTTTAATGACGGATGGATGTATGGTATGGGCCACGTGACACGTTATTAAAAACCATTGACTTTATATATGTTAATTTGGACCATCACTAAGTAGACCCACGGACCAAAAATCTAAGCGTTGAATTTTTAAGTCTTTTTCATGGGTTGATATTTTTCCTAAAAATTTAAAGAATAAATATATGGACGGAGAATTTCTAAAAAGAAAATAAATTTTAATCTATTTACAAAATCAAAAATAAATTTCTGACATTCCCAAAAACTCCCTAACAGATATAAAAAGTGAAAAGACCATTGTTTCTCGGGACAACCACTGTTTCTGGACAAAAGTTGACAAATGCCCTGTTAAGAAGCGTCTGTACCTGACAGACACAAGGGCGCTTGCCTATAGAGGAGTAAAACTTTTGTCCCGATACAAGCCACATGGTACACTCTTATCGGACGATGACCTTATGGATGTTTGGCAAATCACTAGGTGGACCTACACACTAAAAAGAAACATGATTAGTGGTTTATAAGCGTTGGATTGAAGTTATTTTCATGGATTGATTTTAATCGTAGGAATTTGAGCATTATTTGAGTGCAAAGATCCAAAGGTTGTAAATCACTAATCAGGCTGATTTTTGGACTGCAGGTCCATCAAGGGACTGATCAAACATCCATACGGTCGGCGTCCACTAAGAGTGTGCCATGTGGCTCGTATTGGACAAAAGTTTTACTCCTTTATGGGAAACGCCCTTTTAAAGGGCGTCCGTCAGGTACAGATGCCCTTTAAAAGGGCGTTTGTCAGCCTTTTCAGCTTTTTGCTACTTTTGTTAGGAGATTTATTTCTGTTAGGGAGAAACGCCCTTTCAAAGGGCGTTTTGTTACTTTTTTTCGGATTGTCAGAATTTTATTTTTATTTTTGTAAATAGATTAAAGTTTTTTTTTCTTTTTAGAAATTTTCGTATGTGAAAGAACTGATATAGAAAGTAATTAAACTGTTATTAAGGAACTATTTTGAAAATATGATGGGACGAATTATGCTTTAATTTGATTAATTTACGAAAATGCCTTCCAAAAGTTAGACCTTGAGATCACTGCATGCAACTTCATACAAGCATTTAGGGACCCATGTGGCACGCTCTTAGAGGACTATGACTGTATGGATGATTGACCAATCCATAAGTGGATCTCCAAACCAAAAATCAGCCTGATTAGTGATTTCTAGGCATTGGATTTGAGTTATTTTCATGGATTGATTTTACAGAAAATTGTGAAAAAAATACAAAATTAAATCTATTTGTAGAAAAGAATACTTATTTTCAAAAATTGTAAAAACAAATACACATAGCCGTTTGAATCGGTGTCAACTTTTTCAAAAGGTAATACCCAAAAAGTCCTTTAAGTAGCCGATTGAATTGGAGCCAAATTAGATTTGACGCCGATTCAATCGGCGCCAGAATGGATTTGGCTCCTATTCAATCGGCGCCAGAATTGATTTGGCTCTAATTCAATCCGCTATTCGACCGTTGCGAACATACCCGATCGTTGCTCATTAACTTTTATATCAGAAAAGTTTATCGTATTGTAATGCTGAAAAATTAATCAAATAAATTTTATATGTATTTATCAAATAATTGAAAAAAAAATTATAAGGGTCTAACCATGGTTTTAAAAACGGCCGTTTAAACGGTAATGCCCCAAGCCTGTTTCCGTTAAAACCGTTTAAACACGTTTTATTGGTTTTGAAAAAAATGGCCGTTAAAATCGTTTAAACAGCCATTTAATTTTTGAAAAAATTGTGAAAAAAAGGCCGTTAAATGCGTTAAAATCCATTTTTTTTTAAAATTTTCAAATTTCAAAATTTGAATTTCAGCGCCACTTTTTCCTTTTTTTCCGTTAAAACCGTTAAAATTCGTTTTATTCCATTTTTTCCCCTGAACGTTTTAACGGCTGTTTAAACGGTAATGCCCCCAGTCCGTTTAACTGTTAACTCCTTTAAACCTTGGGTTTAACTGTTTCAAACGGAGTCAAAATGAGTTTGACTCCGTTTGAAATGGAGCCAAAATGGTTTTGGCACAGTTTGAAACGGAGCCAAAATGGTTTTGGCGCCGTTTGAATCGGAGTCAAAACGGTGAGGGTTAAATCGGATTTAATCAAAAAAAGTTGTCTTGGCGCCGAAGGAAATGGTGCCAACTTATTGACGCCGATAGAAACGGCTATGTGTATTCGTTTTTACAATTTTTGAAAACAAGTATTCTTTTCTACAAATAGATTTAATTTTGTATTTTTTTTCACAATTTTCTGTTGATTTTAACCTTGGAATTTAAACATTATTGACCATTATTTGAGGTATAAAGATCCAAAGGTTGGAAATGAGTAATCAGGCAGATTTTTGGTTTGTTGGTCCACCTAAGCATTGGAAACCTCTAAGAGTGTGCCACATGGTTCATATTGCCTGCTGTCATCAAAGGTCTACTCTAAAAGAATCATATCTATTATTTGTCAGCATAGTTGTTGGATGGATTACTAAGAGAAGAAAAATTGTCCAATGAATATTTTGTTTGGGTGTCCTCACAATTCAAGGGGTGCCAATAAAATTTCCCAATAATGACACGGTAAGTAATTAAAGTGGTTAGAAGGGGCTGTATTAAAAATATAATAAAGGCTTGAGAATGGCTAAATACGATTAAGGTTAATAAGGTATTTAATGAACTTTTTTAGTTCGTTGGTAGGGGTATTTAATGAAGTAACAAGTGCCTATATATATTTTTTTATAGGAAACTAATAGTGATTGGCATGCCCTAACCTAAGTTTTGGCTTTATAATAGTAATAGATATATAAATGTATTAAAAATGTAAAAGATATATTGACGTTTTGAGATGAATGGATTATCTTTCTTTTGAGAAGTTTGAAACTCTTTTTAATGGTGGTGATTAGGGGTGTCAATTTTATCTGTTAACCTATATATAAATATAGTATTAAAATTGTAATATTATCAAGATTTACCAATGTACCCCAGAACCGAAACTGACCAGGAACAAGTAATTGGTTCCGGATCCATCATTTTGAGATCCGGAACCAATAAGAACCGGAATTGATAAAAATTGTCTATCGTTCCGGTTCTAGATACCTTAGGAAACCAAAACTGACTTGTTGCCAACTAGACTCTTGACACCCTAGTGGTGATGACTCCGCGCTAACATTTTTTTTCCGTTAGTCAATTCGAACCTTCACTTTGTTCGTCGCCGTCACCATGCTATTAACCATCGTCGTCATTTAGCCGCTGATCTGCATCAGTATCTACCGTTGCCATCTTCATCAATATCGTTCGCTTATTCACATAGCCTTGAAATCACTGTTTCTGTCTTTGCCCTCTAATCACCGTTTCTGTCTTTGCCATCAAACTGAGCTGTTGATTCGTGCATCGCAGTCCACCAGATCAGCGTCGCTGTATTCTGTACACATACAAGAACGCAATCACAGTAGACGTCGATCATTTGTACTCGTCTCTATCGGCGCTTAACCGTAGCCTGATTGGAGCTTAAATAATTACGGTCCATCCACTTTTCGGTAAATCCAACCGAACGTCGTACGATCTTAGCCGTGCACATCAAAGAAATTTTCTGCTTCGAATTTCTCACCATTACATTCTTCAATCTTCATTTTTGGTAACGGCTTCCTACTTTACTCATCGTTAGCCGTGGTTAATTATCGTTGCCCCATGGTTGTGATGACTCCATGGTTCATGCTGTGGTGTTGATTCCGCACGAATACAGAACGGGGTCCTTGTTCTACATCAAAGAGAGCTCTAATTTGTTCACTTGGGAGGGAGAGGAGAAGAAGAAGCACGCAGAGAATGGCCGAATTTATTGTTTCCTTTGTTGTAGAAAGGCTCGGTGATCTACTCATGGACGAAGTAGGTACCTTGTTTGACGTGCGTGAACAGGTCGAGTGGCTGCAAAATGAATTAAAACGGATGCAAAGTTTCTTAAAAGATGCAGATGCAAAGCAAGATAAAGACGAGAGAGTGCGGTACTGGGTGTCGGAAATCAAAGATCTTGCTAACAAGGCAGAGGACGTAATTGACACCTTCATCCTCCAAAAAGAAGAGAAAAAGACTGAGAGGGGAAGTCGATTCATGGCTTTCCTCCCAACAAAAAAAAGAAAAATCTCCGACGAACGAATGATTGCCAAGGACATCGAAGGGATCCGAAATAAGATCGAGAATATCTCCAAGAGTCTCGTCACCTATGGCATCACAGATGGAGGAGGAGGAGGAGAGCAGACAAGTTGTGCAAATAAAATGTTGCGACTGATCAGATGTCCCATTCCAAATGGTGATGAAGAGGATGTTGTTGGCTTTGAGAATGAGGTAAAGAAGTTGATGGCACAACTGGTCAATAAAGAGCAGCGGCGTCGTGTGATTTCCATCGTCGGGATGGGCGGTTTAGGTAAAACTACTCTCGCCAGAAAACTTTACAATTCTAAGGTTGTTAAGCATCGTTTTCCTTGTTGTGCTTGGGTTTATGTATCCCAAGAATACGAAACCAAAGATGTTTTGCAGAGAATTATAAAATCTTTTATGAAACCCAGTAGAGAGGAGCTAGATATGATGGACAGGATGACAGAGGAAGATTTGGAGTGCTACCTTTTTTCCTTTTTGGAACAACATCGATACTTCTTGGTAATCGATGATATATGGGAGAAGTACCCTTGGGAAAGTTTGAAGCGAGCTTTACCGGACAAGATGAATGGCAGTAGAGTAATTCTTACTACTTGGAAAAAAAATGTTGCTTTGTATGCAGAATCGCAGATAAGAAGAGTCTTCCCCACGATCTCCGTTTTCTAAGTAACGAGGACAGTTGGAAACTTTTTTGTACGAAAGCATTCCCAAACAATACATGTGCAAGTTGTCCTCCCCATTTGGAGAGCTTGGGTAAAAAGATGATTGAAAAATGTGGTGGTTTACCGCTAGCGATCACTGTATTGGGAGCGCTGCTGTCAGGAAAGGAGGAGGTAGTGTACGAGTGGCAGAGAGTGCTTGACCGCATTGATGCGCACTTGATGACCGATGAAAATAATATCTCGCTAATATTAGGTTTAAGTTACTATGATTTGCCATATCACTTAAAGCCATGCTTTCTCTACGTAGGCCTCTTCCCCGAAGACTCCGTGATCATTGTCACAAAATTGATCCAACTGTGGGTGGCAGAAGGGTTCATACCACAAGGCGGAGATACAATGGAGGATCTGGCTGAGGATTACTTGAATGAACTGATTGACAGATGCCTGATTCAAGTGGTAAGTAGGAGTGATGATGGACTCAGAGTTGAAATGTGTCGCATCCATGATCTTTTGCGGTACTTCTCTATCTTGAAGGCGAAGGAGGGAAATTTTCTTGATCTTTATGACAAAAATAAAATTTCTATTCCATCAGCTAAATATTCTATGAGTGAGCGGTCTTTTTCCCTTTCTCTTGATCATTCAAATCCACATCTACGTTCACTTTTGATCTTTGGAACAATCTCTATGTCTGACTTTAATTTCATGGGCTTCGAATTACTGAGGGTGCTACATCTCCAGAACTATTCTATGTCTGACTCATACTCCTTACCTGATGCCATAGGAAAACTGATACATTTGAGGTACTTGGGGTTAAACGTTAGCGGTTCAATAAAACTTCCACCGTCCATAGGGAATTTGCGGAGCCTGCAAACCCTAGCTTTGGTGAGTAATGATTATGCTCGTGGTTCCCCCAAAATACCAAATGAAATATGGAAGATGACAAAATTGAGAAATCTACATTTAGAAGCGGGATTTAGAAATAAAACATTGCAAATTGACACTTTAAAGAATCTCCGTTCACTATTTACTGTATCTGCCGATGTTTGCATGGGAAATGATTTGGTTAATTTGACCAATCTTCGACGGCTGGGCATAAAAGGAATATCAAGGTCACATGGAGAGGAATTCTCGGCCTCTATTGGCAGATTGAGCAACCTTCGATTCTTGACATTGAATGGTGATACGTTTCCAACGCTAATACCACTTACCAGTTGTCATCGTCTTCATGAATTGACATTGTGCGGGGGAATACTAGAGCCGCATGAATTCTCACCAAACCTCACTCGCATATGGTTGTCTATGTCCAGACTAAAGCAAGACCCGATGGCGAAATTAGAGAAGCTCCCAAACCTAAGGGTTCTTGAGTTACGAACTTGCTCGTACGAGGGAAAACAAATGTTTTGCTCTAGAAGAGGGTTTCCTCAACTCCAACATCTACGATTTCAATCATTGCAAGATTTAGAGGATTGGATAGTGGAAGAAGAAGCAATGCCATGTCTCAGGCGTTTGAGGATTCAGCATTGCGTGAAGTTGAAAATGGTTCCAGAAGGATTGAGGTTCATTACTACTCTCCAGGAATTGAAGATCCTACGCAAGTCAACTGAATTCATAGACAGGATTCGAGAAGGAGGAGAGGATTTCTACAAAGCCCGACACAGACCATCCATCACATTTCGTGAATAGGTCGGTGAGTTGTTCAACTCGTCTTTTTTATTTTTTATTTCTTTTCTCTATAGTCTTCAATTTTTTTGTTTATGCTCTTCCCCAATCAGTATATGTAATGGTTCTCTTGTTCATCTCCTCTGACTATGATTTTTTCCTTTTCTCCTTATGGTGTTTTTGAAATTAATTCGAAATTTTTGGTAACTCTGGTTTGGATTCCCTATATTTTTCTTGAAGCAATTGACAAACTCAATTCTACTCTCTTTTGTGCAATTGATCAAATTTACAAAGAAGAAAGCCAAAGATGACAACAAAAAGGTAACTAAATTATAATTATCTATTTTTTCAAAAGAAAATCTTTATAGTGTTTATTGTTTGTTTAAAGAATAGAAAACCCCATTATTTCATTTGAGCTTTGGAGGTTCTGAAATTCGTTTCTTAACAAACAACATAAAACATGAGAAACATGCATTGATTGATTAAGTATGCCATATTTACATGGCAATCAAGGAGTAACCTGATTAAAAATTAGCAGCTTTAGCTGTTGCTAGGAGGCTATTGTCATTGGTTGTCGATTTTGCAAAAACAAGTCATCATTCATTGACAGGGAAATCTCTGTCATTTCACAAGCTTTCATGAGATGAAACGCACCTCTGTGATTAAAAAATAAAGATAGAAAAGAAAATCTGGAAAGTTGTGACAAAGATCTGCAAATCTGTTGTTCCCCTTGGCATGATAGCAGTTTGTAATACAATGGCATGCCTTAAACTGGTTAAGAAACTGGAGCAATTTGTCACCAATCTGCAACTTTCAAGATGTATAATTCAGTTGACACAATTTTGAAATGAAGAATTTGTAATTAATGGTTGAAGGACGTAGAATAAAAAGTAAGAGAAGAAATTTTACTCCCATCAAGGATGCAGAGTTTTTCCATTATGAAAATGCTGAAGTAATGCTACACTGCCTTTTGTAGGTTTAGCTGTAGGAGCAACCACCGGTATAAGAAACCTAAATGTGCATTTAATTTGATATCTTACGATAATTTGGCATTATTAGTAAGTGATGACCACTAATTATTGAATACTTGATCATTCACTAATGGTTTAGTATCTTGTATTTTGTGAAGCTGTAATGCTAATCTGCAAAAAGTCAAAAAATTGTGAGTAATGGTTTACGGAGGGTTACAATAGTAACAAAACTTCTTATAGATTGTTATATATGTTTCACGTTTATGGATTAGGGTTCACCATTTCCTTCGATATTGTGATATTTCTTTTTCTTTTTAAGTTTTAATGCCCACTTCTTATTTTCTCAAATCAGCTTCAGCTCATCTAAGTCGTACTGGACTACTCAGTCTTTGATGTGGCTGAGTTAGCTTCCAATTTTAAGTTTCTGATCCTTGCCCAAATGTGATGTCAAGCCCCATCAGATTTGTTAACAAACTAAAAACCATTGAATAGTTGATATAATGAGATGACTATTCCCATAAATGGGAGTATGTTACTCAAATAAGCTAAGACTCCTTAGCTTCTGAATTTGCTCGTCGATTTCAGCTGATGCCTTCGCAAAGCAGTCCTTTTATTCAGCATGTCTGAAGGCCCTAACTGTTACATTGAATGATTGCTTATGCTCTTCAAATGTCTAACCATGGATCCAATTACTAGAGCCGCATGAATTCTCACCAAACCTCACTTACTTATGCTTGCGTCGCTCCGAACTAAAGCAAGACCCGATGGCGAAATTAGAGAAGCTTCCAAACCTAAGGTTCCTTCTGTTAGGAGATTCCACGTACAAGGGAAAGCAAATGTTTTGCTCTGGAGGAGGGTTTCCTCAACTCCAACATCTACATCTTCAAATATTGGTGGATTTAGAGGAGTGGATAGTGGAGGAAGGAGCGATGCCATGTCTCAGGCATTTGAAGATTGAGTATTGCATGAAGTTGAAGATGGTTCCAGAAGGATTGAGGTTCATCACTACCCTCTGGGAATTGTATATCCTAAAAATGCCAATGGAATTCAGAAACAGGGTTCGAGGAGAGGAGAAGACTTATACAAAGTCCGACACATACCATCTATCAGATTTCGTGAATAGGCCGGTGAGTTGTTCAACTTGTCTTTCTATTTTTCTCTTCTTTTCTCTATAGTCTTCAAATTTTTTCGTTTATGTTCTTCCCCAATCAGTTTATATAATGGTTCTCTTGTTCAGCTCCTATAAACTTTTTATTTTGACTAGGATTTTTTTCCTTTTTTCCTTATGGTGTTTTTGAAATTAATTCGAAATTTATGGAAACTCTGTTTTGAATTCCCTATATATTTCTTGAACGAATTGATAATATTTACCAAAAGAAAGCCAAAGATGACAAAAAAAAAGGTCACTAATTTATAAATATTTCTTTATCTTTTGAAATTTATGGGCTCATACACATTATTGCGATTACGCAGCTAATGTGTATGAGCCCATACTGGTAAAGTGGCTACTCCCCAGAAGGCTCGAGAGTATATGTACTGTTCTTGATTTGATGAAAAAGAATTTCTCAGCAGAAGTTTGTTCTAAATTCTAATACGTATATTATCTATGTTTCATTTAAACTGCAACTTTATGAGATCAAACCCACAACTGCGACTAAAAATAAAGATAGAAAAGAAAATATGGAAAGTTTTGAAATGCTTCTGCAAATCTGTTGTTCCCTTTTGATAGTTGTTTGTTCCTAACCTGCAACTTCCAAGATGTATAAGTCAGCTGACACAATTTTGAAATGAATAATTTGTAAGAAGAAATTTTACTCCCATCAAAGATCGATGCTGAGTTTTACCACGACGAAAATGATGGAAGTAATGCTATAAATTGTTTTTTGTAGGTTTTTGCTGACTAAATGTTGGGAAGAAAGAACAATAAACGAGCAATAAAACAAAGGTGCAAACAAACCACAACACAGAGATTTACGTGATTCCCTCTAGATTGAGGTACGTCCACAGATCCACACCGATTCCACTATGCTCGAGGGTGAAAAGAAAATACAGTACAAGATTGAGATACTCGTCTCTCAGCAACAGGGTTATATATAACCCTAAGACGAAATTAGGGTTTCCGTAAGGCTATGTGAGAATTATGGAAAAGCCCTCAGGAAAAAGCTGGACCCACGGAATCGTGCCTTCATGTACAGTACTTCAAGAATCATTAGTCTCTACATAACACAACACTAAATACAAGCTGTAGGAACAACCACCAGTACAATAAACCTTAGTGTCCATTTAATTTGATAATTTACGATAATTTGGCATTATTATTAGTTGATTGCTAAGTGACGATCACAATATTTCATCATTTACTAATGGTTTAGTATCTTGAATTCTGTGAAGATGTAATGCTTATCTGCAAAAAAAAAAGTAAAAAATTGTGAGTAATGGTTTACAGAGGATTACAGTAGTAACAAAACTTGTTATAGATCGTTACTTATGTTTCAAATTTATAGATTAAGGTTCACCATTTCCTTCAATATTGTGATATTTCTTTTTATTTTTATGTTTAATGTCCACTTCTCATTTGCTCAAATCAGCTTCAACTCGTCTGAGTCATGCTGGACTGGGGAGTCAACTCAGTCTTTGATGGGGTTGAGTTAGCTTTCAATTTTGAGTTTCTGATCCTTGCCCAAATGTGATGTCAAGTCATCAGGAAGATGTGATGGATTTTTTGTTGGCCCTGTTTCGTTGAAGGTACGCTCATGTTGTTCAATAGCTGCATTTAACAACTTTAAAAAAGTAATGTATAGAGGATGGAACACACCTACCCACTATTAGATATCAATTTTATATGATAAATTAATAAAATAGAGGGTGACACAGCTGTAAGTGCATGTCTGGATGTGTTTCGAGATGCGTTGACATGTGTGTCCATGTATCGACGTGTCTGATACGACAGAAAACTCTAAATGTGTCATGTCCTTGTTACATAGAGGCTTTCATATGGCAATATCTATTTCAACATGGACTTTAACTAGGGAATATCGAATGAAGATTTTTCATCTACTAGAAGAGTTTTATTCTGGTGTTATTCAAGTCTCCAATTGAAGTATTAAGGTGAGATCTTTCATCATTCTTCCTGTTAATTCGTACCCTGAAGCTCACCTGAAAGGAAATAAAGATCTATTTAGCTTGCTAAGTTGGTAAAGTTTGTGAGGGTTGATACCACGGACCTGGATTCAAAACTCACCTTCACCTTTGAGGTACTGATTTCGTTAAAAACGGACTTACCTGGTGGCAACACGAAACATATTTTTTTGAAGGTGTGCCTTCACCCACTGACTACTAACCATTGACCCCATGCGTACCGAAAAATAAAAAATAATAATGATCAGACGCTACTTTGAGTCTCTAGTTGGTGATCTCGAAGTTAAAACCTTGGTGTTTGTGAAAGGTTCCTGGCAAAATGCATTTGATTTTACTGTTCGATAGAATGTTGTATTTTGTGATGCTATATGGAACTCGGGTATGGTTTTCATGATTTACTCTACTGCTCCAAATCTCGGTCTTGCAGGTTCTACATGGTTTACTCCCATTCTCAATTATATGCAACTTCCAAGAGCGTAACCGCGGGATCATGTCTGGTAGGCCGGTTGGTCTGATGGTTAGGATTGTTTTAATAGTGAGAAATTTTGTTTTTGGCCGATGGAAGGGCTTGCCCAACAGTTGGACGACCCCAATTGATGATTATGCTTACCCAATGTAAGAAATCCCTGTAGTTAACTTTTAGGCTTTAGATCAAAGAAACCTGGTTATGGATTACAATATTTATTTGATTATTTTAAGGGACTTTCATAAATTAAATGGTTAGGGTCATACAAATCTGTTCAATCAATGGTGGATCTTTACTCATGATTTCCTAGAATGTAACTTTTGATGTTCAATTTGCTCGATGTGTCAGACGCACTTTTCGGGTGAACTTAATACATGTATGTTTGGTTAGTACCCTTGGTGGATGGATCTACACATCAAAAATCAGCCTGATTGGTGATTTATAGCTGTTGGATTTCAGCACTTTTCATGGGGTGATTCTAGCCATTGGATTCAAGCATTTTTTGGGGTATTAAATCAAACGGATAGAAATCACCAATCAAGTTGATTTTTGGTGTAGGGGGAGTGACTTAACATACATGAAGTCAGTGGCCGGAAAATAGTGTAACGCGTGTTATTTTGAGAAGGTCTATTATCTGACACATTGAGCAATTTGAAGTAGTCCCAAAACATTTTCAGTGTATGGCACAGGTCTGCCTGATGAACATCAAAAGACTAAGAACGTCCAATGGGTCACTTTATAGGACTTCTGTGGTGAGGTTACACATTGACATCGGTCACCCTACACGAGCCACCATAATCTAGAGGGGGCCTATTGGATGGCCCTTTATTTGCGTGACGTCCTTTGGGTCAATCATTGTGTGAGGCAAAAAAATTTCGTTTGCTTATATATTTTTTTTCACCAAATAGATTGGGGGGGTGCTTCCCAGTTCCAGATATAAGGCATTGTTACTGAGACCAATTCTACTCAATGACGAATGTATGAGCCACATAACACATTCTTGGAGACCACCAACCGTCTGGATGTTTTGACCCATTCCTAGGCGGATCTAGAGACAAAAAAATATATCATTCTGATTTGTGATTTCTAGCCATTGAATCAGAGTACCCCAAATAATGTTCGAATCCCATGGCTAAAAATCAACCCATGAAAACTACCAATGGCTAGAAATCACCAATGGAGATGATTTTTGGTCTATAGGTCTACATAGGGATGGGTCAAACTTCCATATGATCTCGAAGAGTGTGCCACGGAGTGCATTCAGCCATCTTTGAATATTTTTGCTGAATGACGTCTTTGGGTAGTGCCAGTTCAAGATTGCGAGGTTGAATAGTCTTTTCGCCAGGGGGATTGGAGTTTTTTTATGACACCAGGCGTCATGATTCCAGCCAACCAAATATATAATCTCATGGCAAGTGGGAACCATAAGATAATCAAATCAAGTTTATAGAGTCAAGAAATTCTTATTAAAGACTGCATTGGTGATATCGAATATCAAGTCAATTGAGATTGATGATTTGCCAAACAATCCTACATTTTTTTCCCTCTTTTTGCTAGACAAGCCGGTTAGTGGCTAGTCGGGGTGAGGATGCGGCTTTGGTTAAAACTGTAATTGCTAGAAAGGAAAACGGGTGCGAGAAATGACACGAGAAATGAAAATGAGAAACAGCCCTAAAAGTTTCATGTGACATGGAAACGCGAGGCGACTATGATGGAAGCGACATAAACGACAGGAACCCATTGATTGGGTTCTAACTTTATAGATGCCAATATTTCGCCATTGAATTGGACCAATTTAACTTTGTAGGATGCTAAAGCAAGTAAGAAAAAAAAGGTATTAAAACTCATAATTCAAGTGCAACCCTACTCTCTTGTTTTTTTTCCATGATAAAGTTAGGAAAGTGATTAGAGTTTTCGGGCCGGGCTCAAGGGAACCTTTTTTTTCTGGCCCCTCTCGGGAGTTGTGCTCTCTGCCGTGGATTCTTAATGCTGAGTGGCATTCACTTTTTGCAAAAGCTCAACCACCATTGGATTACAGCCGATAGTATGACTCCCCACGTAGTTTAGAATAAACGGTGGTCCTGGCTTCCTGGCCCCCTTTGCCGACCAAAGACAAAAATGAAAAGCTTTCCCACCAATTAGCAAAGAAAAGATTTAATTATTTTTAAGTAATCAAAGGGATTAAAGAAATAGTTGTTGACAACAGATTCCTTCCACATTTTGAAGAGGCACATGTAATATCGGTGTGGTAACACTTTTTCGGGCGCACTAACTCATGAATGATTTTTTTTTTTTTTTTAAACCTCATATGGAGGGAGGAATTTATTAAATAAAAGAAAAAGAATACACCGAGAGAAGGGGAACATGACGCCAAACCCTTAAGAAGCACAAAAGAGATTGCTGCAAAAGCTAAATCAACAAGAGCATCACCTTTTGAATTGTGGTCTACTTATTCAGGAGCAATTTTATGAACAGCCAGACCTAAATCCAAAAGAATATCATTTACATCTGTAGAGGTTTAGAGAAACAAGAAAAAGTAAAAAACAATTAAAATCTCTTAAATCTGAACATGGGTAAACTATTGAGGTCATGGACTGACTCATGAATGATCGGTCCACTCATCCATAGTTTAACAATTCAACATATGACAAAAAATCGAATGAGAAAAGCTTTGTACGACCGTTTAATATGTTTAAAAAATAAAAAGGGTAAAATTCGGGCTTTTTATTTTATACGACCGTTTAATATGTTTTTTTATTTAAAAAAATACAAAATTCGTGTATCAAAGGCGAATAATACGTGTTTTATTTCGTTTAATATTAAAATTTATGATTTTTCTGATTTTATACGGCCGTATTAAATGTTTCTTAAAAAAACAAAAAAAAAAAAATAGCGTATTAAACACGAATAATACACAAATTTACTAACTAGGGTCCACACCTTGGTGGACCTACACACCAAAGATCAGCTTGATTTGTGTTTTTAGCTGTTGGATTTGAATACACTTTTTCATCACAGGCTCCATGAACAAGCCTATCTATATAGATAGGCTCCAATACCAAGATGAAAGAGTGCTTGAATCATCCAGCTAAGAAACACCGACCAGGCTGATTTATTTAACGGAAAATTGCAGAAAAGAAAATAAACTTTAATTTATTTACAAAAAAGAATACAACTTTTCGCAAATCCCAAAGGGCGTTTTTAAAACGCCATTTTAAAGGGCGTTTTTTACTGACAAACGCCCTTTCAAAGGGCGTTTCGTCTGCTGTCAGTCCAATCAGTCGTCCACTGACTAACGAATGACTGATGGCTGACACGTCTGACAAACGCCCTTTTAAAGGGCGTTTATTCTTGAGAAATTTTAAAAAAACATCCCATAATTCCTCAACTTCTAAACCAATCTACGAATATCGGAATGATCTGAATTTTTGTGAGGATGATCTCCTCACCGTAGAGATCATCCTCACCAAAAATCAGCCATTGATTCATCTTCTGGGTACGCCAAAATGGGCGTAAAATTTGGGGTATCAAAAAACGCCCTTTAAAAGGGCGTTTGTCAGTAAAAAACGCCCTTTAAAAGGGCGTTTTCTACTGACACACGCCCTTTAAAATAACGTCTGTCAGGTTGTCAGATGTCGAACCGACACTGACAGACGTTTTTCAAAAAAGCGTTTATTACTGAAAAACGCCCTTTAAAAGGGCGTTTGTCAGAAAAAAATGCTCTTTTAAAGAGCGTTTTTTTAATAAACATGTGCCACGTCATGAAACGCCCTTTTAAAGAGCGTTTCGTTTTCTTTTTTGGGATTTGCGAAAACTTGTATTCTTTTTTGTAAATGAATTAAAGTTGGTTTTTTTTTCTGCAATTTTCCGTTTATTTAATTTTATTTTTTGTATGTTTGTTTCAGTGTCAAAATTTTGATTCAGAATTCTGTATCTTAATTTTTGTTTTCCTGGAACATGAAGAGAAGCTTAGAACATCAACATCATACCTTTGGAAGTCATTGATAAATTAACAACGCAAGTGTGAAAACGTGGTGGTCGCGCGATTTCAAGACCCAAACGAGTCATGGGTCGTGTTTGGCTGCATAGAAAATTTTCTCGTTCAAGAATAAGGCAAGGATGTGACTATAACGACTGACGATTCAATTTGCTTAGTTGGTAAACTCCAATTTTTTTATTTTATAGGTAATTAAGCCTGTTTTTAAAGAGATCAGTAACTCGGTGAAAGCCGGTTTTGAACACAGGTCAATGATATCATCACCCACAAACTTTACCATTTGAGCAAGCTGGCACCTTCAACTCCAAGTTGTTGATACGTTCACACATCTTCAAGAGTCGTGTATGTACTCTTGAGACCGACGAGGGTTTAGAAACGAGAGGTTCACACCTTCACGGAAGGAATAAAAATTGGGAGAAAAATAAAAAAGTCAAATTCAAGGAAGGATTTCTTTCCACACCTTTTGTTTTTAATTTGGCCGGTGGAGTTCTTTAAAACTTGGAAAGTAAATCATGACTGTCTGATGGAGAAATTTTTTAATTTTTTTTTGATAGGTGTCAAAGTCAACAATAATTAAGCGTGCGAGAAGAGGGTTTTCCTCTTCTAGATGCAAAAATCTTGTGACATAACTGTTCACCGGGGCCCAGCAATGCATCGTTGTCATTGGGTAGCTCGGCCCCTTCTTCGAATGTTCTATATGTAACCCAAAATCGATAGAGTTTGCCTAACCCATTTCTTACATCCAGTGGTGGAGCCAACACGGAGATCATGTTGGACAATTCAACCGCTCGCTATGTTGTTCTCATCATGTTGATCATCATCACCAAAAATCAATTAATTCTTAAGTCACTAACTTTATGAAATGTTGACCTAAAGTAACAATAAATTTGGATGGTCTAGATTTTTTCAAATTTAAGTCACCTTTTTCATGAGGTTAGGAATGCCAAAATGGACTAATTTTTTGTAAGGATGTCCTCAACAATATGGACAACTCACCCTACGGTCGGATTGTGTAACATGATCTCTACGAGGGCAACACCACCCGGTGTAAGAATTGGATATAAGAAATGGGTGTGGCTCTAGACGGACTCAAATCCATAAAGGGTATGTGTTTGGTTTACCCATGGACTGGTTCAGTCAATAGGACCTCAACGTCAAAAATATCTAACGCCAATAATCTGTGGCAAGTGGCAACGGCCTCTATGCTGGGCCAAACCCAGCCTGGCGTGCCCATAGTTAGCAATTCGCAATTTGACTAACTAGGGACGTGCCTAAGGTGGGGTACAAATGAGGAAGCCCGTCGGAACCCCTCTTAAAGATGAAAAAGTGCATTGGATGCTGAGCAAGAAGACATACGTTAGTATAAATAAGGGGAAGGCAACCTTCATTGAAGGCACGAGACTTTGAAGAGCGAGTTTTTATTGGTTTCGCTTGTGAGAAAGAAGAAGAAAAATGGCGGAGTCTGTTGTTTCCTTTGTTATAGAAAGGCTAGGTGACCTGCTCATTCAAGAAGCATTTTTCTTACATGGGGTGCGGGAGCAAGTTGTGCGTCTACAAAATGAACTGAAGCGGATGCAGTGTTTCTTAAAAGATGCAGATGCAAAGCAAGGAGACGAGAGAGTCCGCAATTGGGTGTCAGAAATCAGGGATGCTGCTTATGATGCAGAGGACGTTATTGAGACGTTTATTCTCAGAGCAGCTTCCACAAGGAGACAAGGCTTCATTGGCTTAATGAAGAACCTTGCTTGCGTCTTCAACCAGGGGATAGCTCTCCACAAGCTTGGCAATGAGATTGAAGCAATCCAGACTAGGATCCATGACATCTCCAACAGCCGGGAAACTTACAGCATAAAAGATGTTCGTGAAGGAGAAGGGACAAGTTCTACAAGTGATAGGATGCGACAACTGAGGCGGTCCTCTTCTCATGCGGTCGATGAGGACATTATCGGTTTGGAGGACGAAGCAAAGATGTTGGTGACACGATTGGTCAAGAAGGAGTTGCGGCGTTGCGTGATTTCAATCGTCGGTATGGGAGGTATGGGCAAGACCACTCTTGCCAAGAAAGTTTACAATTGCATTGATGTGAAGAATCACTTTAATTGTCGTGCTTGGGTTTATGCATCCAAAGAGTATAGAACAAAGGATATTTTGCAGGGAATAATAAAAGCTGTTATTAAGCCCTCCAAAGAGGAGCTGGAGATGATGGAGAAGTTGAGAGAGGATGAGTTAGAAAGGAAGCTCTATGACCACTTGCAAGAGTCAGATAGGCGATATTTGGTGGTTATTGATGATATATGGAGCAAAGAAGCTTGGGACAGTCTAAAATCTGCATTACCAAACAAGACAAATGGAAGTAGAGTATTACTTACTACTCGCAACAGAGATGTAGCTCTGTATGCAGACGCACAGAGTCTTCACGAACTACGATTTCTGAGAGAAGAGGAGAGCTGGGAGCTTTTCTGCAAGAAAGCATTCTCTGAAGATGTTGAAGCAATCCGTCCTCCAAATTTAGAGAAGTTTGGGAAAGAGATGGTGGAAAGATGCGGCGGTTTACCACTTGCGATCATTGTCTTGGGGGGTTTGGTATCCAGGAAAAAGTTGCCGAATCAGTGGGAGAGGGTTCTTAACAACATTAGTCGGCACTTAATTAAAGACCAGAGTCGAATCTCAGAAATCTTAGCTTTGAGCTACAATGACTTGTCTTATCACTTGAGAATGTGCTTTCTCTATTTGGGCCTTTTCCCAGAAGACGTTCCCATCTCCACGAAGAAACTAATGAAGTTGTGGATCGCAGAAGGGTTCATCCCACAAGGAGAAGAAACAATGGAGGACATTGCGGAAGATTACTTGAATGAGCTAATTGAAAGAAGCATGATTCAAGTAGCGAAGAGGACGTCAGGCGGAGATCTTAAAGAATGCATTGTCCATGATCTTTTGAGAGACCTCTCTGTTTCTAAGGCGAAAGAGGAGAATTTTCTTGGTACACATGGGAGCTCAAACTCTTCATCCTCAAGTAAATTGCGTCGATATGCCATCCATTCTGCCTTCAATAGGTATGTTTCGAATTCGCAACACCACCCAACCCCACACCTCCGTTCTCTGTTGTTTTTCAACCTAGAAGATAGTCCTGCTAGTATAGAAAAATTAAGATTCATTTACAAAGACTTCAGATTGCTTAGAGTGTTGGATCTAGAAGGCACACATATCATTAGTTTACCTAAACAAATAGGAAAACTAATTCACTTGAGATACTTAGGACTAAGTTGGACCAAATTAGAGGAGCTTCCACCATCTATAGGCAACTTGAGGAACCTGCAAACTCTAGATCTTGGGGGAAATGAAAATCTCCACACCCTGCCTAATGTGATATGTAAGATGGAACAATTAAGATATCTAAACTTACTTAGCCATGTGATTAGGGGACGGATACGAATTGGAACTTTAAGAAACCTCAGGAGTTTAACTCACATACAGGCCGGTAGTTGGACAGATGAAGATTTCACAAATTTGACTAATCTCAGAAACTTAGGGATACATAGCATAACAAGCTCACACACAGAGTTAGTGTCAAACTTCATTGTTAAATTGGACTACCTTCAAGCATTGACATTGTCGACCATAGATGAAGACCCACTTTCAACTAGAATTGCACTTTCTCGTTGTCAACATCTCTTTAAACTATATTTATATGGGAGGTTAGTGAAGCTACCTGAGTTCCCACCAAACCTCACCAAGTTAACCCTGTCTGAATCCCACCTCGAGCAAGATCCAATGGCGACGCTAGAAAATCTGCCGTACCTAATTTTCCTCAGCTTGAAATATCAGTCGTATATGGGGAAGAATTTGGTTTGTTCTGCAAATGGGTTTCTTCAACTTGATCACCTAGAAGTTAGAGGTTTGGATCAATTAGAGGAATGGAGAGTGGAGGAAGGAGCGATGCCAAAGCTTAGGAGTTTATTGATTGATGGTTGTACGGAATTGAAGAGGGTGCCTGAAGGATTGCGGTTTGTGACTACTCTCCGGGAGTTGGAGATCAGATACATGCCTAGAGAATTCGAAGACACGTTTCGCGGAGAAGTTGGACATATAAACACCGTCAGAGTTCGCTAACCATGAATAAGATGGACATTCTTCCTCAACAAACCAAGCAGAGAGGCAGAGGCAGAGGCAGAGGCCGATAAATCTGACGTCTCACGGGTGAGTTTCTTTGGCCCTTTCCATTTTCACAATTATTTCATTTCCCAAGATTATATTTAGAGAAATTACTCAAGATAGGTTTTCTTAGATCCGGGTCACTGACCGCCCACAATCAGTGACCTTAGCACTGTAGTTGCTCTTTCTCCCCTGTCAAGGGTAAGTTGGGTAACTACGGCCACCTTAACCTCAAAACTATAGCTTGCTGGATCAAAAAGTTGTCGGATCAAAAATACAGAAAATTGTGAAAAAAAATACAAAATTAAATCTATTTGCAGAATGTAAAAACAAATACACACAGCCGCTCGAATCTGCGTCGACTTTTTCAAAATGTAATATCTAAAAAGCCCTTTAGTAGCCGATTGAATTGGAGCCAAATTATATTTGACGCCGATTCAATCGGTGCCAGAATGGATTTGGCTCCGATTCAATCAGAGCCAAATTAGATCTGACGCCGATTCAATCGGCGCCAGAATTGATTTGGCTCTGATTCAATCGACGCCAAATTGATTTGGCTCCGATTGAATCGGCTACTTGACCGTTGCGCACATACCCAACCGTTGCTCATCCCTAATAACTTGCAGGCTTCTGTATATTTTCGATTTCTTTTTGGACGTGCACTTTTTGGACGTCAAAACGAATTTGGCTCCATTGCAAACGGCACCAAAACCATTTTTGGCTCCGTTTCAAAATGAGTTTGGCTCCATTTGCAATGGTGCCAAATCAGATTTGACTCCGTTTGAAACGGAGCCAAAATGGTTTTGGTGCCGTTTCAAACAGAGCCAAATTCGTTTTGACTCCATTTCAATCGGGGTCAAAACGGTGATGGTAAAATCGGGTTTAATCGAAAAAAGTTGTTTTGGCACCGAAGGAAGTGCCGCCAACTTATTGACGCCGATAGAAACTGCTATGTGTATTCGTTTTTGCAATTTTTGAAAACAAGTATTATTTTCTACAAATAGATTTTTTTCACAATTTTCTTTCAAAAATATCACCATTTATGTGTGCAGGGTGGGGGGATAAATCTAGTATGCAACATTTTTACAGACTTAAAAGTATGTAAACATTGTCGTTACTGTTGGATGTCCCTTGAAAAATGTGTTATTTCAACGTTTTCAAAAATAATATTTTATAAATTAAAAACAAGTTTTGCAAGGAGCATTCAATGGTGGATACAATGTTTGCATACTTTGGCCTGAGAGAGTATCCACGGGAATTTTTGTCGGTGTCTGCTACTGGACATCAAACTTTTTCTGTGTTTCACAAACCAGGACATGGTCAGACCCGGAAATTTCAAGAAAAAAGGTTCCAGCTCATGCTGAAGCTGAACCAAAATTTTTGAAGAGAACCGATATTTTTTCCAAATAGTTGTTCCCCTTCCACCGTGCCATTTTTTTTGTTTTAACGGCTGTTAAAATGTGAAAAATTTTGTGGGCTGTTTTTTCATTAAAATCCATTATTTTTCGGTTAAATACTGTTTCTTCCGCTTTTGAAATTTTCAATTTCAAATTTTAAAATTTAAAATTTAAAATTTTGAAAATTTGAATTTCATCGCCAGTTGTTCCGTTTTTTTTTTTCTGTTAAATTCTTTTCTTTTTTCATTTTTGCCCCTGGCTGTTACAATCCATTTTAACGGTAACGCCCCAGTCCGTTATACCATTAAAATGGTCTCCTTTAAACGTTGGTCCAAACTACCGAACCAACGTTTTTACGAACCGTTCTAAAACATGATTGGCCCCTATGTAATCCAAAAAATATAGAATTTTGTGTATAATGCTCTAAGAGCATGTTTTTGGGAGGATTACTTCAAAATTCTGGCTAATCTTCAAGATTTTGTGTTATATTTAAAAAAAATAAAAAATTAATTTCTAATTTTAACTGTGAACTTAGAAGAAAGAAAAGTAAGAGCAAATAGTTTCAAATTTTCCCATGTTGGTGTGACCAATTTGTCAAAATTTCAGTCTGATCACAGTTCGATTTTTAAAACATGGGTTTTTCTAGACCAAAACATAATGACTTCCTTTCTCATAAAAGTGGAAGCTCGAGACACCAATTTGACAAGGAATATGTTTTATGTTGAAAATTACTTGATTTATCGATATCTTTCTGATGTAGATCTTTTTGGTTGCTTGGTAGGCTTTCTTTTTGGTTGCTCGGGAGACTTGGTTTTAACAAGTGGCAAGTCAGTTGACAGAGCATGCTCAACGGAGGAATCTGGGGCGAAGGCTATCTTGAATGGTCTGGGATGTTGGTTCTCTATGGGGATCTGTGCTCATATTTTGGAGTTCTCCCTTAATTTTCACAATTTTCTTTTATATACTCTAGTCGTGTAACTAATTCTATAGCTCATACTATTGCCCGTAGGGCTCGTACTTTTGGGTCAGCCTTGACATGGTTAGACATTCTTCCTGAGTGGCTAAGTGAAGCCACTGCAGAGGATAAACGTCTGATCAAGGCAAAAGGTTGATTGTTGGCTTGTTTTGTTTTTTGGTTGCTCCCTTTTATTAATTTGTTACATAGATGCAATGAATACTTTGGGAACATGTTAGATGTTACCACCATGTAAAATTTTACGAATTTTAGAAATTGAGAGATTTTTACCAGGTCTAATTTTTACAAAACTCAAGGTTTAAGATTTTGAACGTTGTTAGGGTTTTTGTGAGTTTAAATTTCTTTAGGTCTATGAGTCAATATTAATAAGTCAAAGTGGAATCACTCCATTTGGAATAGAACTTAATTGTGTATTTAATCACAATTGAGTTTCGGGTTATGGATCAGACCATGGGTCACGGGTTAAGTCAGAGGCACCGGGAACCAAGGTGCGATAGAAACAGATTGTCCTTGCAATGGATCAGGTCATACCCATCGATAAGATTGCGCCACCATGTTATAGGATCGGAACAGATCGGATCAACGGGCTGACCAGATCCATTAACAGCCCTACTTGTTACATATTACTTATGCAATTGAATATGGTACATTAGATCCATTCAGTCAAGTGTACATCAGCCAACATAGACTAAAATAGTCGACTAAGATTGACTCATGCCAGTAAGTGGTAGATCTGATTCTGGCCAGTTTATGAAGAGCCCATTAAGAAAAGGGTCAGGCTCAGCGGACACATATTTTCACACAAAAAAATCGTAGGGGGCCAATATATAAATTAGAAGCTTTGGAATGAGATGCTTTTTGGTGAGGATGGTCTCTCTATGGTAAGGAGATCACCCTCACAAAAATTCAAATCATTCTGATATTCTTAGCATAGTTTACAAGTTGAAGAAATATGGACCGTCTATTTTTTACCATTAACTTGAAATCCACATTTGATGGTGTTAGAAATTTCAGAAGGGGCTGATTTTTTGTAGGGGTGATCTATATGGTGAGGAGATCATCCTCACCTAAAATCAGCCATTGATTTATCTTCCATGTGGGTACACTAAAATTGTGTGTGAAAATATGTATCTGCCGAGCCTGACCCGAAAAGAAAAACTGCCCAAAAACTAGGCATCATTTGCACTTGTGTAATTAAGAGATTCATGAAAGATTCAATTGAATGGTAAAATGGGTTGGCTCATCCCACGGTGTACAAGACCAGATGTTACGATCCTAGAGGTTAAGAATTAAGCTTTCCACACCTCTATCACCTAGGTGCTTTTGGTGTATTGGTTGGGTCTTAACCTTTGGTATCAGAGCCAACCCCACGTAAAGGGTTCAAGTCATGGGAGGGACGACCTGAGGAAAGGGCTACCTGAGGGAGACTCAAAAAAGGAGAAAATAGGGGTACCGGAAAAAATGCAGGGGGCTCGCTCACAAAAAGTGAGAAAATAGGGGTACCAGAGTAAAAGCCGCCTTAGAGTGGGCCAACGTGAACATTGGCCTTTGAACCTTGGTGGAATGTTACCATCCTAGGGGTCAAGACTTAAACTTTCCACACCTCTATCACCTAGGTGCTTTTGGTGTATTGGTTTGGGTCTTAACACCAGGTAGAGAGTGCAGGATCACCATCATCTGTAGATCATGGCCATCTACCTATTCTAAGTACTGAATGAGTCTGTGAGAAAAGTAAGTCCATTATTGCTCAGCGAAAGTGCTTGTCAGCTCTCTGCATCCGCCTCGTACCCATGAAAAATCTAGCATTAGAATTTGGAAGTAAATTTTTTTTGTTCTTTTGAAAGCATTGCTGTAACTGTGTTGCAAGGTTACATGTTGGATGTAGAGGCGCTGTGCACAACATGGGCTGTAGATCAAAAATGTTTTCGAGAAAAGTGAAGGGATTGATTTTTCCAGTGCTTCCAGTCAATAAACCTCGCATGCTGACAGAAATATCCTTAGAAAAAACAGACGAGGACACCTTTATTTTAAGGGTATTTTCGCCAACACGTGAGAAAAAACTTGATTGTAAGAGGTAAAAAGCTCTGTGGAAAATCATTTTCCATGGGGTAGCACAACTCTAGATGTTATTCGAAATTTGTATGGTGCCTTCAGTTGTTGTTAAACTTGTGGTTAAGACTTAAGAGTCGTTGAGTTCAAAGTTGGAGATCAAGTCAAGTGATGATCCCAATGTATCTTACGCGGATTCGGTGATTCCTAGATTCCTAGAAGACAGATGCAAGACAACAAAACAACATTGAGAAAGTGAGTGATGGACGTTTCTAATCCAATCACTTCCCAAAAAAAAAGTTTATTGGCACGGGGATTTGACGAAAGAGAGCTCTCACTCGTCCCCTTGGGAGAGGAGAAGCAGCAGCAGCACGCAGAGAATGGCCGAATTTATTGTTTCATTTGTTGTAGAAAGGCTTGGTGAACTACTCATGGATGAAGCAGGTACCTTGTTTGAGGTGCGTGAGCAGGTTGAGTGGCTGCAAAATGAATTAAAACGGATGCAAAGTTTCTTAAAAGATGCAGATGCAAAGCAAGATAGAGACGAGAGAGTGCGCAACTGGGTGTCAGAAATCAAATATCTTGCTAACAAGGCAGAGGACGTAATTGACACCTTCATCCTCAAAGAAGAAGAGGAGAAGACTGAGAGTGGACGGGGATTTATGGCTCTCCTCCAAACAAAAAAAAGAAAAATCTTTGACAAAAGGATGATTGGCAAGGAGATCGAGGGGATCCGAACTAGGATCAAGGATATCTCCGACGGTCTCATAGCCTATGGCATCACAAATGTTGGGGGAGGAGGAATGGGGACAAGTTCTGCAAAAAAAATGTTGCGACTGCTCCGATGTCCCATTCCAAATGGTGATGAAGAGGATATTGTTGGGTTCGAGGATGACATAAAGACGTTGGTGGCACAACTTGTCAGTGAAGAGCAACGGCGTCGTGTGATTTCGATCGTCGGCATGGGTGGTTTAGGTAAAACTACTCTCGCCAGGAAACTTTACAATTTTACTGATATTAAGTATCATTTTCCTTGCCGTGCTTGGGTTTATGTATCCCAAGAGTACAAAACCACAGATGTTTTGCAGAGAATTATAAAATCTTTTGGAAATCCCACTAGAGAGGGGTTAGAGATGATGGACAGGATGACAGAGGAAGATTTGGAGAGCTACCTTTTTGCCTTTTTGGAACAACATCGATACATGTTGGTAATTGATGATATATGGGATACATACGCTTGGGAAAGTCTGAAGCGAGCTTTGCCAGACAAGAGGACTGGTAGTAGAGTAATTCTTACTACTCGGAACAGAAATGTTGCTTTAGATGCAGATGAGAAGAGTCCTCCCCACGATCTCCGGTTTCTAAGCAACGAGGAGAGCTGGAAACTTTTCTGTAAGAAAGCATTCCCAAACAATGCGAGTGCAAGTTGTCCTATCCATTTGGAGTGCTTGGGTAGAAAGATGGTTGAAAAATGTAGTGGTTTACCATTGGCGATCACTGTATTGGGCGCGCTAATGTCGAGAAAGGCAGTAGTGTATGAGTGGCAGAGAGTGCTTGACCACATTGACGTGCTCTTGATGACCGACCAAAATAAGATCTCGCCAATATTAGCTTTAAGTTACTATGATTTGCCGTATCAATTGAAGCCGTGCTTTCTCTATGTAGGCCTCTTCCCTGAAGACTCGGAGATTGATGTAACAAAATTTATCCAATTATGGTTGGCAGAAGGGCTCATACCACAAGGAGGAGAAACAATGGAGGATGTGGCTGAGGATTACTTGAATGAACTGATTGACAGATGCATGATTCAAGTGGCATGCAGGAGTAACGATGGACTCAGAGTTGAAAAGTGTTGCATCCATGATCTCTTGCGAGATCTCTCCATCTTAAAGGCAAAGGAGGAAAATTTTCTTGATCAGAAAAATGGAATTTTTACTCCATCGGCTAAATTACGTCGACAGGCCATCCATTCTATAACTGAGCAGCCTTTTCCCCTTTCCCTTGATCATTCAAGTCCACATCAACGTTCACTTTTGATATTTGGAACATTCTCTATGTTTGAGTTCAATTTCATGGGCTTCGAATTACTGAGGGTGCTACATCTTGAGTACATTGATGCGGACTCATACTCCTTACCTGATGCCATAGGAAAACTGATACATTTGAGATACTTGGGGTTAAATGTTACCGGTTCAATAATGCTTCCACCATCCATAGGCAATTTGCGGAGCCTACAAACCCTAGATTTGGTGAGTAGCAATGAATATAGTCGCCCAAAAATACCAAATGTGATATGGAAGATGACAAAATTGAGAAATCTGCATTTAAAAGCGGGATTTAGAGACGAAACATTGCAAATTCACACTTTAACGAACCTCCGTTCACTGTTTACTGTATATGCCGATGTTTGGATGAGAAATGATTTGGTTAATTTAACCAATCTTCGACGGCTGCGCATAAGCCAAATATCAAGTTCACATGGAGAGGTTTTCTCGGCCTCTATTGGCAGATTGAGCAGCCTTCGATTCTTGTCATTGTTTGCAAAATGTACCCATACATTTCCAACACTAATACCACTTACCAGTTGTCATTGTCTTCATGAATTGAGCTTGTTGGGGGAGATACTAGAACCATATGAATTCCCACCAAACCTCACCTACTTATGGTTGTCTTACTCCGAACTAAAGCAAGACCCGATGGCGAAATTGGAGAAGCTCCCAAACCTAAGGTTCCTTCAGCTACGAACTCACTCATACGAGGGAAAGCAAATGTTTTGCTTTGGGGGAGGGTTTCCTCAACTCCAACATCTACAACTTCAAGGATTGAAGAATTTAGAGGAGTGGATAGTGGAGGAAGGTGCAATGCCATGTCTCAGGTGTTTGGAGATTCGGGATTGCGGGAAGTTGAAGATGGTTCCAGAAGGATTGAGGTTCATCACTACCCTTCGGGAATTGAAGATCCTACGCATGCCAGCCGAATTCACAAACAGGATTCGAGAAGTAGGAGAGGATTTCTACAAAGTCCGACACATACCATCCATCACATTTCGTGAATAGGTCGGTGAGTTGTTCAACTCTTTTTTTTTTTTTCTCTAGTCTTCAATTTTTTTATTTTATGTTCTTCCCCAATTGATATAGTTAATGGTTCTCACGTTCAATTCCTATGAACTTTTTGTTGTGTACTAGGATTTTTTTCCTTTTCCCCTCATGGTGTTTTTGAATTAATTTAAAAATTTTGGTAACTCTGGTTCGGATTCCCTATATTTTTCTTGAAGGAATTGGCAAACTCAATTCTACTTCTTTTCTGCAATTGATAAAATTTACGGCCTTGCTTGGTAGCACTACAGATGTTTGCCGGCAAACATTTGTGGCATTTGCATGTGCTTGTTGGCACAACATCCAACAAATATTTGCATTAGACCAAATCATTTTGCCAAAAAAGTGGCTGCATACAGCTGCAAACAATTGGCAAATGACGGTTTCATCCCCCTTGGTCTCCCCCAACAGTTCTCTCTTCCCCAACCATATGAATATTTTCCAACAAATGTTTGTCATTGCAAACATTCGATTATCAAATATTTGCCTACAAACATTTTCCTACGAAGAAAAAAGGCAAAGATGTCAACAAAAAGGTCACCAATTTATAAATATTTCTTTATTTTTGGAATATATATATAATCTCCTTATTGGGATTATGTAGCTGTTGCATGTGAACCCATACTGGTAATTTTGGATAGGTAAAGTGACTACTCCCAAGAAGGCTCGATAGTAGATGTACTGTTCTTGATTCCATGAAAAAGAATGTCTCAGCAGAAGTTTGTTCTAATATATAGTATCTGTATTTCGGGTATTCTATTAAACTGAACTTAGTGCATTATGAATAATGTAAAGATACCAATCTTCTATATTTGCATTATAGTTGCAGATTACAAATCACGATTCCATGAAAAAGAATGTCTTTGTTCTAATATATAGTATCTGTATTTCAAGTATTCTATTAAACTTAGCTTAGTGCATTATGAATACTGTAAAGATACCAATCTTCTATATTTGCATTATAGGCCCTGCTTGGTATCCAGTAAATATTTGTAGGATGCAAATATTTACCTCTACAAATATTTACTTTGTAAGTGTTTACGGCTTCAAACATTTTCTGTTGCTTGGTATTAACTTGTAAAATCAGTTGCAAATACTTTCCACCGCTTGGGTGGAGGGTGTAATGCAAATATTTTCCGAATATTTGATGAATCCAAAATAGGAGATGGAGATCACCTACGAACAATGTCAATGAATTGGATGATCACAACCAATCAAATGACGAAACAAATGGATGAGAATCATAAGATGGTCCAGGCAAATTGATTTTTGGCGGGAACCCATTAGAGGGACACTGACTGTATGGATGTTTGGCCAATCCCTAATTGGACCTATAAACTAAAAATCAGCCTAATTTGTGATTTCAAACCTTTAGATCTTTGTACCCCAAATAATGCCAAATTCCACTGTTAAAAATCAACCAATGAAAATGACTCCAATACAACTTTTAGAAATCACTAATCATGTTATTTTTTTGGTCTAGATGTCTATCTAGGAGTACAACTTTGCTGGCCCTCCACAATGATTGCCCGCTATAACCGCCGACACATGAGCCACGTGGCACATTTGCGGAGGATGCTGATTGTATGGATGTTTGGCCAATCCCTAAGTGGATCAACAAATAAAAAATCAACCTGATTAATGGATTTCATGGATAGATTTTAATCGTTGAATTTGAGCATCTAAGTGTTGGATTGAAGTCATTTTCATGGATTGTTTTTAAATGTTGAATTTAAGCATTATTGACCATTATTTGCCATTATTTGGGTACTAGTATCCAAAGATGGGTCGGGCTTGAGGGACACCCATTTTTGACACCCATTTTGGCATACCCACATAGAAGATGAATCAATGGCTGATTTTTGGTGAGGATGATCTCTATGGTGATGAGATTATCCTCACAAAAATTCAAATCATTCCGATATTCATAGACAAGTTTAGAAGCTGAAGAATTATGGACCGTCGATTCTTAATAATGGCCGTTACGTTATTAGAGATTCTTAATAACGGCCCTTCCAGACCTCCCCCGTTACGTTACGAACCGTTAAAACAATTTAAAAATAACGGCCATTATTTTCCGTTATTTTTCCATTTTAACGAAAATTACAAAATAACGACCGTTATTTTCTGGATTTTTTTGTGAAAAAACGTCCGTTATTTTTTGTTAATTTCCGTTATTTTCTATTATTTTTTTGTTTTTTAAAATTAAAATTAAAATTTCGAAATTTGAATTTCAGCGCCATTTTTTTTAGTTATTTATGTTATTTTCTCATTATTTTTTGTTTTTACCTCTGAGCGTTACAATTCGTTATAACGGAAAAACGGTAACACCCCCAATCCGTTATACATTTATAACGGCTCCCTTAAAAACTTGGACCAAACATCCATACGATCAGCGTCTTCTAAACATATGCCACCTGGCACATATTGTGGGCAGTCATCACGGGCGGTGAGTGAATTTTAATCTTCATTTAGGGGCCAAATATTATATATATTTCAAGGAAGTTCAAGCCAAAAAGTGAATGTTTGCAGTCATTTTTGGCTGCAAACATTAGTAGCTCAAATCGTAAAAAATATGGACTCAAGGAAAATATTTACCTACGTAAATAATTGTGGGGTGCAACCAAGCACCTAGAAATGCAAAAAACATGTTGCAAATGTTTGCAAACAAATATTTGCGGCAATACCAAGCAGGGCCATAGTTGCAAATTACAAGTCAAGTATTTGATTTATAATATATAATATGAAGAACTAAATTCCACATTTGTGTTTATTGTTTGTAGCCCAAAAATAATCAAGCCCAACTGATGATTTTAGCCTTGTGATATAAGGCTAAAACTTGGACAGCTTAAAAGAATAGGTCATTGAAGGCTGAGGTGTGCATACATCTCCGGAAGGTTACAGCCCACTGATTTGATGGTCTCGTCCGAAACTTGGACTTGAGGAGGGGGGTGGGGCTCTCATGCCTTCTAACTTGCACCTGTCCAGTATGAGGGGATTTTGCGTTAAAGGTATTTTGATGTAACCTTAAAGGATATATATGCATGTCCCCTTCCGGCTCATTGATCTAGATTGTTCAATTGGTGGCCACCCTATAGCCCAAAATCTCTAATAAAACAAGAAGATTAGAAACTCGAAATCCATGTACCTTCAAATTATAGAATTAATGACGCAATAGTTGCTTTTCTGTCTATATATAATTCCTATATGGAGATCTTAATTCTTCAATACCAGTGTGGTACAAAAGGTTTGCTGATATTATATATGACTTTAAACTACATTCTTAAATGTCCAAGTATCCTTAGCACCTATTTGCCATGCAGGTTTAAGATTTTGCATACAAAGATCACTAAAGCTAGCCGTTAGTGCATTTAATTTGTAGTTACCTCTCTTGTACTCACAACAGTACCCCCAAACAAATTCATAAACCTTAAGAGCATACTATGCACGTCACCCATGGCCACCCATTAGGCCAAAACTCTTGACAGAACAAAAGTGCATAGAAGCATGATTCTGGATACATAGGTTGTGGACTAAGTGGACCATAGGCTCAACTCACAGGCCTTGGCTGAGGTGCTGTCTATATAAACTCTCGGGATTCAAAAACTATATGGACAAGCAATGTCAGGGATGATTAAAATGTGGGTATAATATGCTACTAATATGCTAGCCTGTTGGGAGCCAAAACTTGACGATTGGTGTAGAAGCTCTGCCTGTGGAAAGGATCCATTGGACGGCACATCCAACAGCAATCTTTTGATCATGCATGTGCACCAGTGTACAGATTATCAGATTAGTTACCTTTACTCCTTGTCTTAAATCTAATAAATCAATAGGACATTCAGTGTATTTCCTCAATAATCATGTGAAGGATAAGTAATCTCACTTCATTCCTAGACTAAAACTTTAAATTAACTGCTCCAAACAATGTTTGAGTAATCAGTCTTCGGACCTCATATTTTCCATTAACTCAGTAGAGAATTATGGAAAACCGAAAGCCTATTTTTCAGTCTAACGGACACTTCTAACCCCGTCATATGAACTTTTCCTAATTGTAATCCTGATCTTTTTTTAGTTCAAGTTTTAGCTCTATATTGGAAGGTCACCTGTGGTTGGTCTGGTCTAAGCTATGTCCTGTACAAAATGGTCCATTGATTGAATTGTAGGAATCAATGTGAGAAGATGTATGAACAAAAAAAAAAACATACGCGAGATGTGCAGGAGATGGTGGGAAATAATACAAACTATCAATGCTTCAATTTTCTACAGCGAATTACAGATTGACTGACCTGGAAAGTTCTGATTTTGGCCATCATGTGGTCTCTTTACAAATAACAAATTACTCGACCCAAGGACAGTGGATCCTATTGCAGCTCCCTTCCCTCCTGTAGTTTGTTTACGTCTGATATCCTAGAGCCATCAAAATAAAGAAAGAACAACAATCAGTTGGAATCAGTTGTACCACAATTACATAAGGTAATTTCATTGATCGAGCACAATCAAATTCTGATTATCACAATCTAAATTGATACACTAGGGTTCTTCGATGAGAAAACAAGAATTTTTACATCAGAAAACTAAGAAAATTAATCGAACTCAAGAAGAGAACCAAAAAATAAAAACACATTCTGATTGAAAGCGTTGGATAATCAACTCGCCTCAACAATGTTACCGACTAGGTAAGGGAGTAATTTGTTAAGCTTGATTTTCTCATGGTCTATTTGATATTCTCGTTAAATGATTCCAACCCAAGATTCGTTCTCTGCAACCCTTCCTTCAAGATCAAACAACCAAAAATTATAAACCTAGAATCAGAGAAAATCCCTAGAAATAAGAGAGGTCCTCCACCTTGAGTATTCGAATCTCGATGTCGAGAAGACGAGAAGCCATGACAATGTCATCTGAAGGACGCGATCTGGTCATCTTCAAAACTACAATCTTCCACCATTGCAGTCGCCATTAAAGCGAGAGAAAGGGAGAGGAGTTTTGGAGTTGCAGAGCGATGGAGAAGAAGAGAGGTTTGGGAGTTGCAGAGAGGTAGAGTAAAACTCTGATGACATAGTCCTGTCATCAATTGCGCAATATGATCCACGTGGCACACTCTTAGAACACACTGACCGTACGGATGTTTTCCCAGTGGACCTACAAACGAAAAATCAGCCTGATTAGTGATTTCAATCCTTTGGATCTTTGTACCTCAAAAATTAGCAATAATGCTCAAATTCCCACGGTTAAAAGTAACCCATTGCTTACAAAAAAAAAAAAAAAGTAAGCCATTAAAATAAGTTCCGTTGTTGGGCTATTTTTGGTTTGTAGGTCCTCCTAAGGATTGGCCAAAGCCGCCAAACATCCATTCGGTCAGAATGCTAAAAGATTGTGCCACGTGGCTCTTATTGCGCCTTGTCTTCAGCCTCGATACAATGTCATCAAAGTTTTACTCCAAGCTCTGCAGAGTAAAACTTCTATCACAAAACTTCTATCACAGCGTTCTCACAGATTCTTCGATGACCACGTGGCACACTATTAATGGACGGTGACCGTATGGATGTTTGGCCAATCCCTCGGTGGAGCTCTAAACCAAAACTCAGCCTGATTAGTGATTTACAACCTTTGGATCCTTGCACCCAAATAACGCTCAATAATGCTCGAATTCTTACCGTCAAAATCAACCCATGAAAATAACTTCAATCGAATAGCTTAAAAATTACTAATCAGGCTGATCTTTGGTTTATAGGTCCACTGAGGGACTAACCAAACATCCATACGATCATCATCAACTAAAAGTGTGCCACGTGGTATGTGTTTTCATTGTGAGAAGTTTTACTCAGCTCTGTACGGTAATCAAAAAAAATGTTTACAGGAAAAAAAAATTTGTAATTTGACATTAATATGTAAGTCAAAAATCATTTCAAGTAAAGTTGTTCAGGGCAACCATACAGAGCTTCAGTGGAAAATCATTTTTCAAATTTAATCATGCTTGCAAAGTCAACAATCATAGATCAACTACAAAAAAAAATAAAAATAAAAAGTCAACAATCATAGATCTCTTGCATAATTGCATTCTAGATGTCATGCTCATCTACCTTGAACAATTCTAGATGTCATTCGAAATTTATGGTGCCTTCACCATGGACGGATGCTAAGTTCTAACACAGCTCTTCTTAAAAAATAGCTAGAGCCTTGTTTAAATAAGAGTCGTTGATTTCAAAGTTGAAGATCAAGTCGAGTGGCGATCCCAATATATCTTATGCGATGATTCCTAGAAGACATAGATGCAAGACAACGAGACGAGATTGAGAAAGTGAGTGACGGAAGTTTTATTAGCGATAAGATTACGTGAACACGGATCATCCAGCTATATCGGATCTCAGATCCTATTCTGTTATAGAGATCTCCCAGCTACATCGGATCATAACAGATCACCCAGCTACATCGGATCTCAGATCCTATTCAGTTAGACAGATCACCCAACATCGGATCTCAGATTCTATCCGTTAGATCTCCAATTTTGCACAACATCTTTCCTTGTCAACTATATATATCCCACTTCATTAATGAATAAAATATGAACTCACAATCAAAGGTGAGACTTCACTTTTCACATGGTATCAGAGCTATAAGGCTCTCCGTCCATCACTAACCACGTTGCAGTTGCTCCTCCTTGCCCATCATCGATCGGTTTTTTTGTTGTTTCGCCTTGGTTTGTTGCATCATTCACAACCATGTCGTCCGATGAACCCTCTCACCCAACACCCGCTTCCACTAAGAGCGATGATCTTTATGACAATCCTTTCTACCTTCACGCATCAGATAGCCCTGGATCGACTCTCGTAACCACTCTCCTTGATGGCGACAACTACCATTCTTGGTACAGGGCAATGAAAATGGCTCTCGACGCCAAGAACAAGCTCGGGTTTGTAGACGGATCCATTCCCCGACCCGCTGCCACCGATCCGACCTACAGATCATGGTCGCGTTGCAACACGATGATCCTTTCATGGTTTCTCAATGCCATTGTCAAGGACCTTCGCGATAGCATTATCTACTCCGAGACTGCTAGCGCTGTTTGAACAGGCCTTCGTGAGCGTTTCTCTCAAGGAAACAAGGCGCAAATCTACCGGATTCGACGTGATATTGTCACTCATTGTCAAGAACAGATTTCTATCACAGCTTACTTTACTAAATTGAAAGCACTGTGGGACGAATTGTCTTCCTACACCACAGTTTCTTCTTGCTCATGTGGTGCCCCGATCGTTCTTTCTACGGTCCAACATGAAGAACGAGTGATGCAATTTCTCATGGGACTGAATGATTACTTCTCCGCTATTCGAAGTCAGATACTATTGATGGACCCCTTACCCACATTGAACCGAGCCTATGGTCTTATCTTGCAGGAAGAGAATCAACGCCTTGTTCGAACCAAATATGATTCTATCCCATCTAGTGTCCACCCGACAGCTAATGCGATTGTGACTCTTCCATCTGCAGCAGCTGCAACTCATCACCAACAACCATTTGGAAGAGCAAACGGGTCCAGACCTCGCAGAGATCGCCCTCGATGCACCCATTGTGGCAAGCTTGGTCATCTAGAGGAGCGTTGCTATGGAAAGCATGGTTATCCTCCCCGCCATAATTCAAGCCCTGGCTCTATATCACGTGGCACTCATCCCACTGCTCCTCATGCTGCCCACAATGTCCAGGCAGATCCTCTGGCAGCATCTTCATCAATTCCCACATTCACAGTTGAGCAGTACAATCAACTCATTGGTCTCCTCTCCTTGGGTAATTCTACTCCCAGTGCAAACTTGGCAGGTACACTTTTTCATACACCTTCCCAACCCTTCACCACTCCTTGGATTATAGACACCGGAGCCACCCACCACATGACTTCTTCTAACTCATGTTTTACTAAGGTGCACCCTCACTCTTCTCTAAATCCAGTGAGGCTTCCCAATGGTGATCTCATACCCATCACTGAAACTGGTGATCTTTCTCTATCACCCCACTTACCACTATCTCATGTCCTTTATGTTCCCCAATTCAGTCACAATTTATTATCTGTTAGTGCAATTACCAAACATTTAAATTGTGCTGTTTTCTTCTATCCTGATCATTGTATTTTACAGGACCTATGCTCGAAGAAGACGATTGGAGTGGGTAAACAACATGGTGGCCTCTACTTTCTTCAACCGTCAACTCCTGCTGCATTTTCTACTACCCGTTTTGATCTTTGGCATTGGCGGTTGGGACACCCTTCTCCTTCCCGGGTCCAGTATTTAGCTAAGACCACTTCGGATGTTTCGCTTTCATCTTCTTGTCATTGTCATGTATGCCCATTGGCAAAACAGTCCCGACTACCTTTCAGTCGTAGTTCTATTTCTACAAATAAAATATTTGAGTTAATTCATATTGATGTTTGGGGTCCCTATTCTACTCCTTCTTTGAATGGTGCACATTACTTTCTTACTATTGTGGATGATTTTAGCCGCTCTACTTGGACTTATCTTATGCGCTATAAATCTAAAACTTCACAGTTCTTGAAATCTTTTTTTCATATGGTACACAATTAATTCAATTGCATCATTCGTCTTGTTAGGTCGGATAATGGTTCTGAATTCTTCAATGATGACATCCGTTTTTTTTTTCACGACAAGGGAATCATCCATCAACACAGTTGTGTTTCTACACCACAACAAAATGGTGTGGTTGAACGCAAACACCGTCATCTATTGAATGTTGCTAGGGCCCTACGTTTCCAAGCACACCTACCTATTTCTTATTGGGGTGAGTGTATTCTTACTGCTACCTACTTAATCAACCTCCTTCCCACACCTTTATTGCATCATAAGAGTCCTCATGAAATCCTCTTTCAGGCCCCACCCAACTACAAACACTTCCGTGTCTTTGGTTGCCTCTGCTATGCCCACAACATCTACCACAAAACCAAATTCGATGCACGTGCCCGGCGTTGTATTTTCCTTGGATATCCTCATGGCCAACGTGGTTATAAAGTTCTTGATCTTGACACCCAAGTCATCTTTATCAGTCGGGATGTCACATTTCATGAACACCTCTTCCCTTTTCAATCGTTCCCTTTATCTTCTACCGACTCCTCAACTGTTATTCCGCATCCCATCCTTGACCACTCTTCTCATGATCACAACCTCCCACCTAACCCATCACCCCCTACAAGCGATTAAGGTGCTTCCCCAACACCCCCGCCTATTCCAGTTAGTACGTCTCCTGTTCTCCCACGTCGCTCTACACGTCCCAAACAGGTCTCACGGCGTCTAGCTGACTACGAGTGCTCTGCGGTTGTTTCTACCTCACTCCCATTGGCTTCTTTGGAGCAAAAGCTTGCAGGTACATCTCATCCTTTATCTTCTTTTTTGAGTTATGATAGATTCTCTTCATCTCATCAAGTTTTTTTAGCTGCTATAACCTCTGTTTCCGAGCCTACTTCTTTTTCCCAAGCTATCCAAGATACCCATTGGAAAGAAGCCATGGCTGCTGAGATCCAAGCTTTGGAGGCCAACAATACTTGGACACTCACTCGACTCCCACCTGAGAAGAAACCCATTGGTTGCAAATGGGTCTTCAAAATCAAGCATCGAGCTGATGGCTCCATTGAGCGTTACAAAGCTCGCCTTGTCGCCAAAGGCTATACTCAAGAAGAAGGACTTGACTACCATGAGACTTTTGCCTCAGTGGCCAAACTTGTCATTGTGCGTTGTCTTCTTGCTATTGCCAGTGCCCGTCATTGGCCCTTACATCAAATGGACGTCACCAACGCCTTTCTCCATGGTGATCTCGATGAAGAAGTCTACATGAAACTTCCACCTGGCTATTCGCGACAGGGGGAGACTCGCATTTGCAAACTGAATAAATCCCTATACGGCTTAAAACAAGCATCTCGTAACTGGTTTGCCAAGTTCTCTCAAGTTCTTCTTGATGCGGGGTTTACTCAGTCTAAGGCCGATTACTCTCTCTTCTTCCATCACACTCAGGCCGGTCGCATTTTTGTGCTCATTTATGTGGATGACATCATCATCACTGGCAATGATCCAAATGCCATCTCTCACTTGAAGGTGTTACTCCACTCAAAGTTCAAAATAAAAGATCTCGGGGATCTCAAGTACTTCCTTGGTCTTGAGTTAGCACGTTCTACGCGTGGCATCTTTCTCTCTCAACGGAAATATACTTTGGAGATACTCAAGGATTCCGGCCTCCTCGGTTCTAAGACATCATCTTTTCCCATGGAGCAACACCTGAAGCTTACTCTCACCGATGGTGAGTTACTCCCTGATCCATCCCGCTATAGAAGACTTATTGGCAGACTAATCTACCTCACCATTACTCGCCCAGATATTGTTTTTTCTGTCAATATTCTCAGCCAGTTCATGCATGCTCCTCGCAAACCTCACTTGGATGCTGCTCACAGGGTTCTACGATATCTTAAGAGTTCTCCAGGACAAGGCATTCTTCTCCCATCTACCTCAGACTTCCATCTCTATGCCTATTGTGATTCTGACTGGGCCAGCTGCCCTACTACCTGTCGCTCCACTACCGGCTACTGCATCTTTCTTGGTCACAGTCTCATCTCTTGGAAGACTAAGAAGCAACATACTATTTCCAGCTCATCTGCCGAAGCTGAGTATCGTTCCATGGCCAATGCCACATGTGAGCTCACTTGGCTTCGCCAACTTATCACTGACTTGTGCATATCCACCACCAAGCCATCTACCCTTTTTTGTGACAACCAAGCAGCCCTCCATATTGCCGCCAACCCTGTCTATCATGAACGCACCAAGCACATTGAGATCGATTGTCATCTTGTTCGTGAGAAGCTCCAGGAAGGTTCACTGACTACAACCTATGTTCACACAACCAAGCAGCTCGCCGATATCTTCACCAAAGACCTTGGCTCCGCTCACTTTCACTCTCTCATTTCCAAGTTGGGCATGCTCAATCCTCATGCTCCAACTTGAGGGGGAGTATTAGCGATAAGATTACGTGAACACGGATCATCCAGCTATATCGGATCTCAGATCCTATTCTGTTATAGAGATCACCCAGCTACATCGGATCATAACAGATCACCCAGCTACATCGGATCTCAGATCCTATTCAGTTAGACAGATCACCCAACATCGGATCTCAGATTCTATCCGTTAGATCTCCAATTTTGCACAACATCTTTCCTTGTCAACTATATATATCCCACTTCATTAATGAATAAAATATGAACTCACAATCAAAGGTGAGACTTCACTTTTCACAAGTTTCAATTCCAAATTTCAAAGGCACGGGCATTTGAAGAAAGAGAGCTCCCTCTTGGGAGAGGAGAAGAAGAAGCACGCAGAGAATGGCCGAATTTATTGTTTCCTTTTTTGTAGAAAGGCTTGGTGAACTGCTCATGGACGAAGCTGCAGGTACCTTGTTTGAGGTCCATGAGCAGGTCGAGTGGCTACAAAATGAACTAAAACGGATGTAAAGTTTCTTAAAAGAGGCAGATGCAAAGCAAGATAGAGACGAGAGAGTGTCCAACTGGGTGTCCGAAATCAAATATCTTGCTACCGAGGCAGAGGACGTAATTGACACCTTCATCCTAAAACAAGAAGAGGAAAAGACTCAGACTGGATGGGGATTCATGGCTTTCCTCCCAAAAAAAAAATCTCCGACAAACGGATGATTGCCAGGGAGGCAAGGACATCGAAGCGATCCGAAGTAGGATCAAGGATATCACCGACAGTCTCGTAGCCTATGGTATCACAAATGTTGGAGGAGGAGGAGGAGAGGGGACAAGTTATGCAAATAAAATGGTGAGCCTTCTCAGATGTCCCATTCCAAATGGTGATGAAGAAGATATTATTGTCTTTGAGGATGACGTAAACATGTTGGTGGCACAAACTAGTCAATAACGAGCAGCGGCGTCGTGTGATTTCGATTGTCGGCATGGGGCGGTTTAGGTAAAAGTGTAAAACTACTCTCGTCGTGTGATTTCAAGTCCACATCTACGTTCACTTTTGATCTTTGGAGCAATCTCTCTGTCTGACTTTAATTTCATTGGCTTCAAATTACTGAGGGTGCTACATCTCCGGATCAATTCTGTCTCTCTTTGCTCATACCCCTTACCTGATGCCATTGGAAAACTGATACTTTTGAGGTACTTGGGGTTAAACGTTAGCGCTGCAATAAAGTTTCCACCGTCCATAGGTAATTTGCGGAGCCTACAAACCCTAGATTTGGTGAATACTGGTCGTTCCCCGAAAATACCAGATGTGATATGGAAGATGACAAACTTGAGAAATCTACATTTACGAGCGGGATTTAGAAATAAAACATTGCAAATTGACACTTTAACGAACCTCCGTTCACGTTTTAGTGTATCTGTCGAAGTTTGGATGGGAAATGATTTGGTTAATTTGACCAATCTTCGACGGCTGATCTTAACAGAAATATCAAGTTCACATGGAGGGGAATTCTCGGGCTCTATTGGCAGATTAAGCAGCCTTCGATTCTTGGCATTGATGACCAAAACTTGGAATACGTTTCCAACGTTTATACCACTTACCAGTTGCCATTGCCTTCATGAATTGAAATTGTTCGGGAATATACTAGAGCCGCATGAATTCTCACCAAACCTCACCTACTTATGTTTATCTTTCTCCAGACTAAAGCAAGACCCGATGGCTAAATTAGAGAAGCTTCCAAACCTAAGGACCCTTGCGTTAGAAGCTTCATCGTATGAAGGAAAGCAAATGTTTTGCTCTGGAAGAGGGTTTCCTCAACTCCAACATCTGCAACTTGAATCATTGAAGAATTTAGAGGAGTGGATAGTGGAAGAAGGAGCGATGCCATATCTCGAGCGTTTGACGATTCAGCATTGCGTGGAATTGAAGATGGTTCCAGAAGGATTGAGGTTCGTGACTACCCTTCGGGAATTGAAGATCCGACACATGCCAACTGAATTCACATTCAAGATTCGAGGAGGAGAGGATTTCTACAAAGTCCGACACATAACATCCATCACATTTCCTATATAGGTCGGTTATTGTTCAACTCTTCTTTTTTATTTTTGTCTCTCTCGTCTTTAATATTTTTTTATTTTTTTATTTTTTTATTGTTTATGTTCTTCCCCAACCGGTATATTTTTCAAAAACCAGCTCAATCCATCCCAATCAAATCACAACTCACCAACTAAATAATCTAATTACAAGTGGGAGGATAAAACCAACTGCTTCAGAGAAGAATTTGGAAATTGGAAAATGGAAATGTAGTGCCAGAAAGCCCATTCATATTGAATATTGTTATAGTTGACCTGACCATATAATACAAGTTGAAATAAACAATTAACCATTCGTTAAATAAACATCCAACCAAGCAAGGAAGTCTGGTATTAGTATGAAGGAAAGGAACACAGGTTTCACAAAAGCACGCTAATTAATCTGAAGAAAAATAAAGAGATCTCCTTGTCCCTTTTGAGAGAAGAAGAGAGCAAAAGATGGCTCAGTTTGCTGTTTCATCTGTTGTGAAAAAGCTTGGTGACTTGCTCATTCAAGAAGCAGTTTACTTGTACGGGGTGCGCGAGCAAGTCGAGCGGCTGCAAAGTGAATTGATACGTATTCAATGCTTCTTGAAAGATGCTGATGCAAAACAAGGAGATGCAAGAGTGCAAAATTGGATCTTAGAAATCAGAAACGTCGCTTATGACGTTGAGGACATCATTGACACCTTCATCCTTAAAGAAGCATCCCGAAGATGGAGCTTTTTTAAGAGATATGGTAGCGTCTTCAACAGGGGAATTCATCTCCACAAGGTTGGCAAGGAAATCGAAATGATCCAAACTAGGATCAGCGACATCTCTAAAAGTAGGGAAACTTATGGCATTAAAAATATTGGCGCCGAAGGAGAAGGAAAGAATTTTGCAAGAGAAAGACTGCAACGGTGGACACAACCCTTTCTGTGTGCCAAGGAGGCAGACATCATCGGTTTGGAGGAAGACATAAAGAAATTGGTGGCAGAGTTGTTCAACACAGAGTCAAGGCGTTGCGTGATTTCGATCGTAGGCATGGGAGGCCTCGGTAAGACTACTCTTGCCAAGAAAATTTACGATTGTAAGGATGTTAAACATCATTTTTATTGTCATGCTTGGGTTTATGTATCTCAAGAGTATAGGACAAGAGATATTTTGCAAGGAATAATAAAAGATATTGTCGCACCCGCCACCAAAGAGGAGCTGGAGATGATGGAAAAATTAGAAGATCGTGAATTGGTGAAGAAGGTTTACGAACTCTTGGAAGAGAAACGATATTTAGTGGTAATTGATGATATATGGAGCACAGAAGCATGGGATTGTTTGGGAAACGTCTTTCCAAACAACATGAATGGCAGTAGAGTAATGCTTACTACTCGCAACAAAGATGTTGCTTTGTATGCAGATGCTCAATGCTCACCCTATGAACTTCAATTTCTCAATGAAATCAATAGCTGGGAGTTGTTCTGTAAGAAAGCATTTCCGGAAAGTGTTGATTCAAGTTGCCCTTCGGATTTGGAGAAGCTTGGAAAAGAGATGGTAAGGAGATGTGGTGGTTTACCTCTTGGACTTGTTGTGTTAGGAGGGCTGTTATCAAGGAAAAAGAGATTAGCTTATGAGTGGGAGAGAGTGCTGAACCACATTGGTCGGCACTTGATGGAAGGCCAAAATTCGATTTCAAATATATTAGCTTTAAGCTACAGTGATTTACCATATTACTTGAAATCATGTTTTCTCTATTTTGGCCTTTTCCCAGAAGACTCTGCGATCCCCGTGAAGAAATTGATTAGGTTATGGGTTGCTGAGGGGTTCATCGTCATACCACGAGAAGAAGAAAACATGGAGGACATCGCCGAGGATTACTTGAATGAACTCCTTGATAGGAGTATGGTTCAAGTGGCAGAAATGAGTTCAAGCAGGAGAAGAGTTAAAAGATGTCGAATTCATGATCTGCTGCGAGACCTCTCCATTACCAAGGCAAGGGATGAAAACTTTATAGAAATTCATAGAAATTCAAGCTCCATTCCCTTAATTAAATCGCGTCGGTGTGTTATTCATATTAACTTTGATAGGCTTAGCCCTGATTGTCATGTTTCCCTCGGTCAATCTGCTCAATACTTTCGCTCGCTTCTTTTCTTTGACCTGAATTACAGTTTGCTTTCAATAGATGTTGATTTCCATGGATTTAGATTGCTTAGGGTGTTGGATCTAGAGGGTGCATGCCTGTCTCACCTACCAAACACGATAGGAAAATTAATCCACTTGAGGTATTTGGGATTACGTGGTACCAAATTGAAAAAACTTCCAAGGTCCATAGGCAACTTGCGGAACTTACAAACCCTAGACTTATGGGGGTGTCATTATCTAAATCAACCCCTACCTAATGTGATATGGAAGTTGGAACAGTTGAGACATTTGCACATATTTGGGGATGGGAATGGAGGGCGCTTGCGAGTGGGCAGTTTGAGAAACCTGCGTACTCTAGTGTATCTGGAGGCTGGTAGTTGGATTGGAGAAAGTTTGGGCAATTTGACTAATCTTCGAAAATTAAAAATAAAAGATCTGCAGACTCTATCAAGATCAGGCTTGGAGGCATTGTTCGGCTCCATCCTCGTCAAATTGGACTGCCTTCAAACCCTTATCCTTTCATGGAACCAACCATTTGCAAATCCGTATCCACTCTCTTTCTGTCATCGTCTCTCTAAACTGCGTTTGACTGGAACTGTAGAGAAGCTACTAGACCCGCACGAATTCCCACCAAATCTCACCAAGTTGACCTTGTCTTTCTCCTTCCTTGACCAAGACCCCATGCCAATTCTGGAGACGCTGCCAAACCTGATCTACCTCAAATTATATATGGCGTACAGGGGAAAGGAAATGGTTTGCTCCGCAAAAGGGTTTCCTCAACTCGAAACTCTAGACCTTCAAAGCTTGTTTGGACTAATGGATTGGAGGGTGGAGGAAGGAGCGATGCCTAGGTTTAGGCATTTAAAGATGTTTAATTGCAAGGCCTTGAGGAAAATTCCGGAAGGCTTCAAGTACGTGACTACCCTCCAGTGGTTGGAGATCACATGTATGCCAAGAGAATTCATAGACAGGGTTCGAGGAGAGGACTCCTACAAAGTTCAACACGTACTGTCCATCACAACAACTGAATCAAAACCCAGAAACTGAAGATTATGAATATGTAATGCTTCTTCTGAATCGTAGCCTTTGGCTCATTTCTTCAACCAACATGGCAGCGCACACAAATTACACATTTGAGGTCGCATATACTGTCCGGTGAGTCCTCTCCACCTCCTACCCCCATCTCTATTTTTCTCACCTTGCCTTCCTTTTGGTTTCTATTTGTTCCCAATTGATGCATTGTGGTTCTCTTGTTTTTGTTTTAAACATTCCATGCATGAAGGTTCCTAGTTTGGAGTCATTAGGTTTTTTAACAGATCTAGTAACCTTACTAAGAAAACGGGGGTGAAAAAATGGAAAAAAGAAAAAAGAAAAAAGAAAAAAGAAAAGAAAATTAGATCTAGTAACCTTCTACTATCTCTTTTTGGAAGAAAGCTGAGGTTTTAGATGTGCATTCTAGAAATGGCAAACAAACAAAAAGAAAAAGAAAAGTCCCTACTTCATGAATAAACGCACCTTTTCTTATTATTTTTTACAAAGAAAATAAGTAAACTTGCCTGAATTCCACATGAAGGAAGCTCTCTGTTTTGCAAAGAAACTTCTTTGATTTCAATAACACTTGCGTCAATCTTCCTTGAAGCAGGGAGATGAAGATGCCAAGGAGTCATGGAGTTTGCCGTTGAAAATGAGAAAGAGATGTGGGTAGACTTTAGCTTGTAGTCTTGTTTTTTCGCTTTAACGTTGTAATGTTGGAAATCAGGGTGGAATCTAAACTGCTTCAATTTGCTAGACAGGTCGGTGGCAGGAAGGTAACCATAGGAAGTGGGCAGAAAGATTCTTGCAGAGATATGTTTCTCCTTTCCTTTGAGGACTGTTTCTGGATTTCATCAGTGTTGGAGGACGCCATTTCTTGGAGAAATGAACGACCCCTTTGCAGAAAGAGATCCTCAGCTGGGAGGACTTTTGTGGGAGACATCAAAACCAACAGGAGCGACACTTCGTTAGGGTGGTGGAGTTTACTTCTGTTGGGAGAAACAGATCTCTCTATTTTCCCATCGGGCGAGATCGTTGCGGTGGGAGGAAGGCACTGATGGCGGTATCCCAGGTTCTGTGTTTGGCCCACAACCCGAAGGGTACCCTCAGAGGGATCTGCTCGCCACTGGTGCCACCTCCAGAGGTTACCAGTGCTCCAGGGTGAAATATTTTGGGAGAAGCACTCTCCAGTTATCAAAACCTGGTATTCTGGTACTGGGTCAGGAGCTTTTGGCGACTGGAGTTCGGTTGTGGTATGCTCTGTGGAGCTCCTAGAGGCCCTATGGGATGACATTGCAGTGGCAGTTCAAGGAGTGGTGGGACTTGATACGCCAGTGGTACTCCGGCTGCTGGACAACTGTAGGAGATTGTTTTTCCCACCCCATGCTACAATCTCTAAATTCTTGTGTGGGTTACAGTCAGTGCTGGCCGGAGAATGCATAGTATCCTTCTCCGCCTGGTTTCCCAGTTTGAACGAGATCTCCGGTACCTTGAAGGAAGGGCCCATGTGGATTTCTATTCGCGGCCTTCCCCTACACCTCTGGTCCATTTCTATTTTCAGACTTAGAGGGGATATAGTAGGGAGTCTCGTTGAGGTGGAGAGGACTTCCAACCAGACGGTTCTCAGCGAGGCGATGATATGCGTGGACGCCGCCCCCAAGGATATCCCTCGCTCCATGTCAGTGGAGGACAGAGGAAGCTGTGTGGTGGTCCTTCTGGATATCTTGGTCCAGCCTCCCTCCTCTTCGACCTGTACATCAGTAGCAGCTGAGCCAGGGCCTCAACTTCCTCAATTTTGATTAGTCAATCAGTTAGCCATCTCCTAGATAGCGCACAGCCCAAAAGTCAGATAGATAAATAAGGTATTGAAACTCTCTTTTTCTCACGCGGGAAATGAAAATTTTGATCAGCTAAGACTTCAATACTCTTAGGCACTGATTTTTTTTCCCTTGCCGACCAAGTTCTGTGATTGCCTTCGCAATGATTTCATTTTATTCAGCCTCTTTGAATGCTCTACTGTTGGCCGATTTTTTTTATCTTAGAATTTCTAACCACGAATCCACGTTCTCCTTTTGCAGGATCAGTAAGTGAGAGCTATTGTGCTAAGCAAGATGATATTGTTGGATTTCTTGCTAGTGCCAGTGGTGCTACCTTAAAGGTACACTCATGCTCTAGAGAAGCTGTTGCTGTGGACTCTTTATTAACAAAAGTGAAAGGTATGATTCAATCATCTCTGAGGCACAATCTGCCTGGATGCATAGCGTTTACCTTCACTGTTGGCATGACACATCTGTTAGTTTTCATGCTTACTTGTTATACACTTTAATTATCTATTCAATATCTACATACATTCATTTTGTGTTATTTCTGTTCATCTCTTATGGTGGGAATAAATGTTGCGATGTCCTGTTGCTGAGATTAGGACATCTCATATAATACTTTATTGACTGGAGTTGAAGGAATTGAACAATATCAGACAGTTCACATTGAATACTTTCTTACTTTTGAATCCATGACTGATTAATTTAATTTATTGAGGCCTCCAGTGATGGCCTTGGTTAATCTATTTTACAATAGAGTTGGACAGATTTTTTTGTAGAGAAAGTTTAACCTTCAGTCCCAGATTCCTTTGCCCCCTCAAGTGATCAAACCATTCAGATCTTTTTTTGTCCAAATAGTAAATACATCCAGAGCAGAATAAATAAAGGAGATTGTGCTTTATCTGAGTTAATCAAGTTGTTGGTGTATTATTAGTTTATTTGTGTCTCTTACCTAATTTCAGCACAACACCTTCAATATAGAAAGAAAATGGAATAATTAGACTCCCACTTGACAGTATATGTTTCAGTCCATTTTTACCACGAATTCCAATATCTTCTTTGCATGGTTCATGATCCTTTCCAGGTTTTGGTACTTCCGTTGGGTCGTTTTCCTCTCAGGTGACTTATGGATACTACTATGATATTATACTTAGACTACTATGGCATATTTACCACTTATACCGAGATATGCTTATCAATCTCGGCTTTCTAATTGGTGGCTTACACTTGGGGGATCTTCTGGACTGATCAGCCCAGTTGAATGATCCTTGCCATTTTTTTTTTCGGTTGTTCAAAAGAAAAAAAAAATCCAGAAAAATTTCAATCTGTCAAATGTTTTGTGAATACTTGACGGGCTCAATTTTGTAGATAGATGACCTTCTAAGTTAGGCCCATTGATTGGATGACCCAGACTTCCCTGCATGTATAGTATAGTGTATACTAAATGCAGCAAATAGACCGCTTTTGAATGTGACATATACTTGAAGTGGTAAGTTAGGGTTTTAATTTTAGACACTCCAATTTCATGAATCATGAACATGTGAGGTTCTTGTCCATCTCTACAACTGAAACACCTCTTGGCCATAGTTTATGAGCAATTCAATGCGTGTTCAAACTTGGGGGCTACTTAAAAGAGTGACTTGCCTGAGGATAACCCGAAGTTTGGAGCTGTAGCTCCACAGCTGCAAAGCACATCTGTAACCATGTTTTAAGTAGAAAATAAACTACTTATTACTTCTTAACCTTTTTCAAGTTCATTTTTGAACTCCATTTTTTCCTGGTTCGTTTTTAACTCATATGGAGATCCGTAATTTCCTGTAAGCATATTAATGTAGGGGCATTTTTACACCGGGCTTGAGTGGGGCAGCCTGCGTATATGGGGCACACTCGGGGTGGGATGGCCCGTGTGAAATGGGACCCACGAAGGAGGGTTCAACCGAGGGCCTGGATCATGGCCTATGAGATAAAGGAATTTAATCTCACGCTACCAACAGTCGCGGCTTTTGGGGAGTATTGGTTAAATGTCCTGCATCAAAGTGGTATCAGAGCGGGAGGTCTCGTGTTCGAGACTCCTCACCGGGGGTGATTAATGCAGGGGCATTTTCACATCGGGCTCGAGTGGGGCAGCCTGCGTATATGGGGCACACTCGGGGTGGGATGGCCCGTGTGAAATGGGACCCACGAAGGAGGGTTCAACCGAGGGCCTGGATCATGGGCTATGAGATAAATGAATTTAATCTCATGCTACCAACAGTCGCGGCTTTTGAGGAGTATTGGTTAAATGTCCTGCATCACATATTCTATCCCACATATCCAGCATTAAATTTTGCCGCAGTGATGCTTTGATTCCTGTTTGCAGTACTTCAACTTTTGAAGTAATCACCAGTGACGCAGAATCAACTCCTACATGCTGCAGTGGGAGTAATAAATCTCAATAGTTCATTTGCTGGTGTCCTTTTAAAATTTTCCCATCCTTATGTTACCTTTTTTCCTAATATATCTGGCATGTCATTATTCTATCATCTTTTTGCTCACTCTTTGGGAATGGGTTTAATATTGTTGATAAGGAATCCAACTTCTTGTGTTTTGTGAGATTATTTCTTGAATTTGACGTCTTTATATAATTACTGAATATGCCTTTTCTATTTTGTAGTTCGGAACAACTGAAAGATATTTAGCTGCATGTGGGTCGGGGGCATTCTGAGTGGAGACATATTATTGGTGAAGATTATCAGGTAAAAGTTTCGAAAAGGGATCTTTCCAGTTTCCACTAGACATTCACATTCATTTTTTTAATGCTGACGTGACACTATAAGTTTAAATCAAGATTGTAACTAAGCATTTAACGGACTTGAATGCAGCCCTACCATGTTCAATTTCTAGGGACGAAAGCTGCTTATGCCTGGAGGCAGAATCTGAAAGGTATCGACTTGCATCAGAAAGAAAGCTAGAAAAGATAAGTGAGCAGGTTCTCAATTTCTCACTAATTTAGTGTTTCTTTTCCTGCGTATGCTATTTGGAATGTAGTTTGTATGAGCCTGTAGTGTCTTTTGGCAAAGGTAAGGACTAAGGAGCCACTCGCCAGCAAGCTCAAGACGCACTTGTAGCCGTTTTTTATTGGCTATAAAGGAATGTCTCATCAGAAGTTGCTTCTCAAATGTGTATAACCTACGGAGGCATTCTATTCCCAACTGCAACTTTGTGCATTAAAAATGCTATAAAAATATCAAGGTTTTATATTCTGCTGTTTCGTTGCCATAATTACTGGTCTAGTATGGTGTGTCAGATATACAATAAGAATTCAATAACTACATTTTATATTTGTATTTATCATGAAATTTCTATATTCTGCAGTACAGTAACCATAATTAGAGTCTAGTATGTGATGCTATCAGATGAACAATAAGAACCAGATTCCACATTTTTGTTTGTTGTTTGCTGAAATGGTAAAAGCATGATTCTGGATACATTGGTGTTGGAATTCTTCTAAACCAACAACTTAATTCTTGGTACATTCATGATTTTCCTCACATACCAGTACAAGTCATAACAGGTTCTTATATAATTCAGCTAGTCTCCAATATTCATGTTAAGAAACTACCAATGTTATCAAAAAATGAGGATCGGTGATTTGATTGGTTTCATACTTTTTTTTTCTTCTGTTCGTGTTTTATCAGCTTTCAGGTAATATAGTACCTCAAAATGTGGGAAATTCTCAATTTGATTGGTTCTACATGAACACGGGCTGAAGTGGATTTGTCACTTCTCCAACACTCATTGAGCATGGTTTTTCAACATTTCTGGAAATTCATCATAAATGTTGTACCCTCTGCTTTATGAGAGGGGGTGGGTTCAATCCCACATGGTTAGCCTAGATGGCTAGTGTGTACTCGGCAAACTCTATATATATATATATATATAGGGCTAGGGTAGATATTACTAATGGAATTCTTACTAATATTCTTACTAATGGACGTGGAGCCCACGTGCGGATAAGTAAAGGGATGATTTTGGGTGACCATGGAGATCACCCTCACCAAAAATCAGTAACTTTTAAAACTTCTAACCCTACCAAATACGGACCTAAATTTAACGATGAAAATAGATGGTCCAAAAATTTTCAATTTGCAATCTACTTTTCACAAGGCTACAAATGCTGGAATGGGCTGATTTTTTGTGTGGTTGATATCCACATTGAGAAGAATATTATCACCAAAAATCATCCCTTTACATATCCGCATGTGGGCCCCACGTCCATTAGTAAGAATATTAGTAAGAATTCCATTAGTCATTCTATCCCAGCCCGCATATATATATAAAAATGGAAGGGAGGAGATCGAGAAGATCTCTGCAAGAGGGAAAGACCAAAAAACGACAGACGCCAAGTGCCGCACAATCAGGGAAACCACAATAATACCTCCCACTTACCCCATCAAAACCTCCCACCTAAACACCAAATCTCCAAAGAATGTACCTCGTATTTTTGAACATGCTACTCCAAAAATAAAGAAGCACTTTAATGCTAAGAATAATCTCTTTCAAAGAGCCTTCCTTGTCTTGAAAGACTATCTATTTCTCTCCAACCATAGTCTCTAAATTACTGCAAAAGGCACCAATTTCCATAGGATGAGCCCCCTAGGAGAGGCGTGAATCTTGGGCTAGGTCATGGAGTTGAAATCACTGAATCACTTTTACTCGTTGCTTCAGCTTGCGAGGGGCCAAAATGGGATCAATGAGTCAGATAGAGAGCGTGCTACATGGAATGGGGGTGCAAACCTCCTCATCATATTTAAGCAGTAATAATATATGAAAGAAAATTATGTTGGCCGGCTTCTTGGCACTGGTGTTCTTTATATGACGAGTTTTCTGAGCTACACAAAAAATCTTCTTTGTGCTGGTTTTCTATACACGCCTAAGACTGATTTGGCCAATCCGGATTCCGGACCGTCCATCTAATATAGGATCGTCTAGATTGGGGAATTGTTTTTGAACCAGCACATGTTGATCCAGTCGATCAATGGCCCTACCTAATATAGAAGGTTTATCAAGGATACTAACAAATAAACCCAAAAAGAAAAAAAAAAAACATTTGGTGAATTATAGTATTATACTATGCATGTACATTGTGTACATTGAAGCAAGGTTTAAAGGGGACCGTTATAATGGTATAACGGACTGGGGGTGTTACCGTTTTTTCTGTTACGGAAAGAACGTTCAGGGGCAAAAACCGAAATAACGGAAAAAATGGCTCTGAAATTCAAATTTTGAATTTTAAAATTTGAATTTCAAAAGTTCAAAAATGAAAAATAACGGAAAATAACGGATAGTGTTTTAACAGTCCATAACGTAACGGGGTAGGTCCGAATCCGTTATAACGACCGTTTTTTAAACCTTGCATTGAAGCTCTAGACTGCACATTTGAGCATCCCTCGGATGTGGTGGTGTCATCCGATGCGCTGCAGATTCCCAGGACCTTGAGTGCACAATGAAGGTTAGGAGCACTGTGTAACAACTCAAAACATTGCGGGCATTCCAATTAGAAAAAAAGAGGATGCTAATAAGCAACGCTTAAAGGTGTTGCACACACGCAATCCTGAAAAAGGATAAGAAAAACAAGACATTTAATTCAAAATGTGGCTAACCAGGCAGTTTTCTTGCTTTTGTGGGATTGCATCTGTGCATCGCCGTTAGGGCCTTGCTAAAGGCTACATAGTCGTCACGGTACTTCAGCACCGTGGGGGCTAAGGACTAGAGAGAGAGAGAAGATGGGGTGGGTGCCCGGAGGGGGCATTTTTCTCCATTGAGAGTGCCCAGCTGAAAGACACGGGGGCCAGTAGAGCTACCCTAGAGATTTATAGTAGTGGGAAATTGAAGATGATTCCGGAAGGATTGAGATTCCTCTCTACCCTCTGAGAATTGGCGATCATAGACATATCTACAAAATTTGATGACAGGGCTGGCTGACATATACCCTCCGTCACATATAGGACCCACACAATTGAGCCACCTTTCTGTTTTTCGAGTATTGTGCATCAAGCTTAATACATCTATATAACAAAACAGGGAAGTTGTCTCCCCACTTATACCCCTCTTATATGTTTCAACAAAGAAAGGCCAAGATCTTATCCCCAAAATAGACGGCAGATCTCAACCACTCACACCCGATTTTGGCAAACGCTTTGTTGGAGAGTGCCGTAGGCACGAGCCACCCACTATCTATATAATAAGTGACAGTGGTTGTCTTATACCCCATCTTATCTTATATGGTTTCAATAATGAGTGACTGAGATCCACTATGCTTCATATCAATGGCTGAGATTAACTCTCACCCGATTTTGACAAACACTTTGCCGAAGAGTGCCACGGGCACGGGCCACCCACACATATAACAAAACAACTCAGTTGTATTCTCTTATCTTATTCTGCTTCATAAGATATATAAAGAGTGGTTGAGATTAAATCCATCCATCTAATGTGGACGGTTAGATTTCAGCCACTTAATCCCCTCATTTATTCATTCACTCCCACTCATTTGACCTCAATATATTTATTAAAAATGTGAAAATCAAAATTTGTTTAACACCGTTATTTTTTGTTATTTATGTTATTTTTCTATTTTTTTCATTTTTCCCTCTGTGCGTTACAATCCGTTATAAAATCTGTTATAACAACCAATTTTTTCAAACGCTTTTGTCGGAGAGTGCCGTGGGCACAGGCCATTTACTATATAACAAAACAGGGAAGTTGTCTCCCCTCTTATAGGCTTCATAAAGAAGGGCCGAGATCTTATCCCCCAACTAAACGGTGGATCTCATCTACTCACACCCAATTTTGACAAACACTTTGTCGAGGAGTGCCGTGGGCACGCGGCACCTACTAGTATGCAAAATATTACAGAAGAGCCATGTAATAGGAATAAATAGAGTTTCCAAAATACAAAATTCACAACAAACGTCCAACGTCCAATCCACGTTTATTTGACACAGACTTTGAAACACCGCCACATTCTGCATAGGATTTGAGAATCCAACGGTGGTTGTGCTCTGGCAGAAGTGCTGAAACATCGCCACATAACATTCACTTTTGCCAAAGCACAACCACCGTTGGATTCTAGAAATCCACACCCGCAAGAACATCAGTGAACTTATTAGTTCACGTTTTTGTTGGTCCACGGAGGCTGGTTCTAAACTTATACATTGAACACATAAACTGATAAACTTGATTTTTGCACCGATAAAGTAGCAAAATGTAGTCATCCAGGCAGCAGCTAGCTTTCATTATTCTTTTCTAGAGAGCTGAATGTGAAAACCATTTGGAAATTCTAAAAGTGGAGTTCGAACTATGTCTCCTCCTTTGATTTTCGTCCACCTGAGAAGCCCAGAAAGAAAAAACATCAATCGTCTGGATGTGTCTCTCTCTATCTATATCTTCACACCTTTAAAACATTACCTGTACTTGGTGACCAAGACATGTAGAAACATGGCCATCATCGCCTTGCTAAACTCTGCTCCAACGCAAGCCCTCGGTCCACCGCCAAAGCCCATGAAATCCTTCAATGTATTATTTGATCCCAGCTCCTATATTTTATATATTAGACAGCAAAAATCAGGAAAAAGAAAGAGAGATAACGGTGAAGCTCAACTTTATCTTTGAAATAAAATTTATTTTTTCATAAAACGTTTAAAACCACTGTGTTTTCAACACATCACTGAAAAAAAAAATACACCAAATGTTCAACAATCTGAAACAATCCTGTAATTTTAAAATTTGCAAAAATCTCATTAATAAAACACTTCTTTTTAAAAAAAATTACACGTCGCCAATTTGATGTTTAGAAAAAATAAAATATTCTTGTGCTTAATTTGGAGACCTTGATAAATGAAGCATGGTTTTAAAAATGACCGTTTAAACGGTAACCCCCCAAGCCCATTTCCGTTAAAACCGTTTAAAAACGTTTTGACGCTTTAAATTAAACTCACGTAAGATGTAAAAGTCATCGATTTATATTCTTTCCATGTGATTGCAGAATTCACATTTTCCCTGCTTTTAAGAATTGCCTCGTGTTCATCCTGATAAATGATGATCAACGTTTAAAATCATATCGATCATAGATTAATTGAGGCGCCCGCTATAGTAAAATATTAAAATCTAGCATCACGTACCGTCAATTCCTTCAGTACTGAAGGGTGATCTGTGAGTAACTTAACTGCTAAAGTTAGAGTTTCTGAAGTTGACGTGAAGCTGACAAGCAGAAGTGAAAACATCAAGGAAACAACGAACTCCTCCGTTAAGAATGTCTCATCTTTCATGTCTTCGATGACACGGTCAAGCAAACCTCCATGACGACTCTCAGCAAGTGATGCGCTTCTCTCCTCTACCATATTCTTTACCATCTTTAACATCTTCTTCTGGTCCTGGATGTGGTTTGAAGTCAAGACCAACTACCATTTGAGAATTGAAATTAATTTCCAAAATTAGGAGAGTTTTCTCAAATTATACCTTTATAGATTTATGGAAAGCTGTTCCAGGGATGTTCAAGGGGAAGGACATAAGACTTTGTGTGATGTTAGATACCATCTTACTCAAATTCTCCCAACACTTGGTTGAATCATAACCACACAGCAGCTTAAAAGTCAGATTAGATATCATCTGTAAACATTACCAGACACGTGTTATAGTCAAGACAAGACTCCCCACACACACGTACATAAGTATTCATGTATGTGCTTGAGCTAGCTAGCTTACATTTGAAGTGGCTTCCTTGACTTCCACGGATGCTTTGCTCGACCAAGATTCAAGGTTTCCACGTGCCATCTCTTCCAATTGAGGGAGCAGCTTTTCTTTTAGGCTCTCAAGACCAAAGTGATCCAAAAACGTGTTTCTGCGGTACTTATGAATGTAACTACGTGCGATAACAAAACTACCCGATTGTTGCCCAAAGATCTTTGCAAAGGAGTCCAAGTACCAGGACTGGACCAACTTCCCTTCTTGTTGCAAGATGAAATGGTTGAATTCGGCGTCGGCTGATATTATGATCGGACGAGCTGCCACGCTAGTTCGGAAGAATGGTCCATATCTGAAATATGATCATAAAGAGTAGATGGAAGTTCATGATGATCTAGAAATTAAACAAATGAAAAATACGGTCTCTTACCTGGCTATTCTCTTCTTGATGAAAGCTGGAATATCTATAGAGTTGCTGGGAATGAAGTACTCAATGGACTCTCCAATTAATGGTAAGCCCATAGAACCTGGAGGGAGTATACCATTACATCTGGGATTCCTCCATCTATATACCCAATGCGTGACGCTTATGATGAGCAAGGCTATAACACATAAAGCAACAGACCACATGATGATGAGGGTTTTGTTGAGAAGAAGCTGAATGTGGGGAGAAAACAAATGGAGGTGCGCTAGCTAGGAAGAGAAGAGATTACTGTTAAGATGTATCTCATGTAGAATTATTGAATGCTACTTAAATAGACAAGCGGGTTAGAACTTAGCAGGGAAATCATTTAATTTCCCATGTTGACTTTAATACATATTTTGATTAATTAAAACCAAGGTTTAAAGGAGGCCGTTTTAACGGTTAAACGGACTGGGGGCGTTACCGTTTAAACCTTTTAAACGGCCATTAAAACGGATTGAAATGGCCAGGGGCAAAAATGAAAAAAATGGGAAAAATGGAATTTAACGGAATTAAACGGATTATAACGGGTTTTAATGATTTTAACGGATTTTAAAGGAAAAAAACGGAAAAAATGGAGATGAAATTCAAATTTTGAAATTTGAAAATTAAAAAGAAATAAAATTTAACGGAATTTAATGGAAATTAAAAGGATTTTAACCGAATTTAACGAATTTAACGGCCGTTTTAAAAACCTTGATTAAAACTACCATTTGTGGGTTGCAGTGACTTTACTTTTATGATTATTAGGGGATGCCACGTGCATCGACCGTATAGATGTTTGGCCCATCCCTACTTATACTACATACCAAAATTCATCCTGATTAGTAATTTCTATCCGTTGGATTAGAGTCTTTTTCATAGTTTATTTTTAACCGTGGATTTATATATAGCTGTATTTGTGGTACTCAGATTCAAAGGTTAGAAATCTCTAATTAAGTCAATATTTGTTACTTAAGTCCATCTAGGGATGGGTCAAACATCTATACAGTCAGTCGTCTCTAGCAGTGTGCCATCAATGTGGCTCACATTGTGGGTCCATCATCAACTTTGATAATGGACACCAACATCAAAATTTTCAAGTGCCACATCAGGATTCAATAACTGCTTTCGCAGTTGACTTGACATGTTAAAATGTTGACCAAAACATTTCTATAAAGAAAAAATTTGCAAATGATAAACCCTTTTTTTTTATTAAATTTGGGCATATTGTTTTCTATAAACAATGTAACGGGGTTGAGGCATTATTGCTATAACATCCATTACTTAAACCATGATCAATAATATAATCTATTCTACTTATTAAAGAGCGAAGGCCTTTCTTGTGTTACGCCAAAATGCCCTTTTTTTGTTCGTTTTTTTTTTTTTTTAAAGTAGAATAGATGAAAATGGATGTTTTGGTATTTTAGTGTCAAAATGCTTAGGTAACTTACATCTCATTCAATGCTCATCTCTTATTTAAAAAAAAATCAAAAAATTTTTATTCATAATATGATTCCTTAAATTTATAAACATTACTTATTTCATTTTTTTTAACTGACCTATCGATGTTTGGCCCATCCTTAGGTAGACCTACATGCAAAAAAACAAACTGATTAGTGATTTTTAAGGATTTGATTGGAGTTGTTTTCAACGGTTGATTTTTAAACGTAGATTTCGAGCATTATTTGGGGTATTCAAATCCAAAGGTTTGAAATCACTAGTCAGGCTGATATTTGGTATATAGGTCCATGGTCCACCTAGAAATGGGACAAACATCCCTACAGTCAGTTGTCTCTAAGAGTGCATGGCTTATACTATGGTCATTCATCATTATTGATGAGAGAATCAACTCGATCAGTTGTCTACCCCTCTTATAGGCTTCATATATAGATGGCTGAGATCTTATCCGCAATTAGATGGTGGATCTCAGCCACTCACACCCGATATGGACAAATGCTTTGTCAGGCAGTGCCGTGGGCACGGACCACCCACTAGTCATTGATGAGAGGCGTTGGTGTGCTGGATAACCCGTGCAAAAAGGCGTACTCCAACCTAGGTTTTGGCTTTAAAAAGAGAGTATTTAATGAGGTAAGGTTTTGCCTTGAGATCCACGAGGCAACAACTATTTGATATTTTTCAGTTGTTGCCTAGTATCTCTTGAATCCAGTGGTCAATGGGCCTCAACGATACACATCTCTGGGATAGCATTTTCCTATAGATGACCGGACAAAATTAAGTCCGGTTTAAGCTTTTGACCGTTGGATTCAGGAAATCCACGGTTGGTCTTGAGTCTCGCCTGTAGAGTTGGTGGTATTTTTTGTTTTAAATTGAAGTAGCGGAGGGCATGTATACGAGTGGGTATAAAACTGGCCGCCCGACCCGGCCTATGTACACGGGCAAGTATGCAGAGGCGACAAAGTTGGAAAGTCTGTTTAGAAGAGAGTTTTTTTTATCGATCCACTGATCTGCGCCTATAGAATATCGCCACCTGTCCTCGCCCATAATAGTAGTTGCTTTTTCTCCAACTAACAGTTAATGTGATCTTAACCCCACGGCAAAGTTAGTTAAGAAAAAAGAGTCGAAGTTGGAAAATTCAACTCACATTTGCCGGTTTGTTGATAGGAGGGTCCAAAATAGGAAAAAAAATGGTCCACTTGGACAATTGACTTTCTTAGATTGCGTGTAAAACCAAGTCAACTATTCTATATGCACCAGAACCTAGTACACAAAAAAAATTGTATCAAAATGATTTAAACCATGGCTTTAAAAACGGCCGTTTAAACAGTAACGCCACGCCCCAAGCCCGTTTCCGTTTAAACACGTTTTATCGGTTTTGAAAAAAACGGCCGTTAAATCCGTTTAATTTTCGTTAAATTCTAATTTTTTTTTTCAAATTTCAAAATTTGATTTCAGCGCCATTTTTTCCGTTAAAATCGTTAAAACCCGTTAAAATTCGTTTAATTCTATTTTTTTCCATTTTTGCCCACGGCCGTTTAAACGGTTTAAACGGTAACACCCCCAGTCCGTTTAACTGTTAAAACGGTCTCCTTTAAACCTTGATTTACACCACCCTAATATTATGCTGCCACGTGGATAACTAAAGCACTTAAATTGCATCAAAATGATCCTTACCATTGATTAAGATTATGCATATTTAGATGGTTAGAATGGATGATTAGGACCCGGACCAATAAGATCAGTTTGATCACTGCAACCTAGATAATTCTTGAAAGCCTTGTTTAGTTAACCATAGGAGGGGTCATGCTACTAAAGTGATGAATTAAAATATGAGTCAGGTTCAGGGGACCAACTTTTTTGCACCAATAAAGGCACGTTCCCTCTCGGGCGTTCAATGCAGGGAATCCAACAGTGGTTGTAAGTGCTGAGCTGCATTCACTGGATTGACTTTGCATATGTACATTTATTGGTGCCAAAAATTTGGTCCCCCCGGAGCTCGTCCTTCCAAGGCCAATGTCCACGGTGGCCCACTCTAAGCTGGCTTTCACTCCGGTACCCCTATTTTTCTCACTTTTTGTGAGCGAGCACCCGGTATCTTTTTGATATCCGTATTTTCTCTGTTTTTCTTTTTCTTTTTGAGCAAGCCCCCAAGTAGCCCTTTCCTCAGGTCGGCCCTCTTGTGACTTGAACGCATGACATGGGGTTGGCTCTGATACCATAAAGAAGTTTTAGTTTATTACTAAACTTGAGTGATTACATAAGACCTACTCTAAGTTCTTATATAGAACATATAATCTTGTGATGAGATACACCAACAGTGATATGGTGTATCTCACACGATTTATTATAATATATATTCTCTAAAATGTACTAATCTTCTTTTATTCGACCAAACTATTCCCGAGCTGCACTCCAAAAATCTTCACTAGAGCCTAGTTGTTAAGTTCGGATATGGCAAAAGTTCGAGACGAAAAAAGTTCAAGTATAATTAGGTTCCAAGCTTAAAAAAATCGAATAATAATTTGGGTCAAAAATCGAGGAACGACAAAGGTTCTAAATATATTTATTCGTGTTTAATTCGTCTATGATCCAAAAATTCAATGTTAAAAATTACCAACCAAAATATAAAAGGTGTGTAAGACTTAGAAAGGATTAAAGTTTAGGATTGTTGACGAGTCTGCACTTACTCAACTAGTGGACAAACGGTTAATCTGGGTTTGTATGGGATTGCATACTGTAGTTAAATTAAAAATTAAAACTGAAATTTGAACTGTAAAGTGTGAGAAAGATTCGAGTTGCAGGTTTGGTCACTATGGTATGGCAGTGTGGGTCCAACAGGGAGAGAGAGAGAGAGAGAGAGAGAGAGAGAGAGAGAGAGAGAGAGAGAGAGAGAGAGAGAGAGAGAGAGAGAGAGAGAGAGAGAGAGAGAGAGAGAGAGAGAGAGAGAGAGAGAGAGAGAGAGAGAGAGAGAGAGAGAGAGAGAGAGAGAGAGAGAGAGAGAGAGAGAGAGAGAGAGAGAGAGAGAGAGAGAGAGAGAGAGAGAGAGAGAGAGAGAGAATCTAATCGGCAGCCAGCGACAATGTAGACCGGAGTTGAAACTTGCTGGTGGAGGCGTGCGGTAATGGTTGCGGATTACACAAGGAAGAAAGTGGGATGGGGGAGAGAGACGAGAGCAAAAGGAGATAGAATCCGTAGGGATAGGACTTTTTTTTTGCTTTTTTTCATTGTTTTGCAACCCGATTAATCGACTAATTTAATCGCTAAAAAGCCTTATTCACTTTCTATTCAAGAACCCTATAATTATTTATATTTTTTTTTGTATTCGCCCGTATAGTACGGAACCACATAGAAGTGATTAATTCGTGAATTAATCGCGAATTTAACAACTAGGCTCTAGAGTGGGTTTTCTTGGTATGTGCATACACCAAGGGATGGTCTAAACATCCACGGGGTCGGTGGGCCAAGAAAAATGTGTAAGGAATTGACAAACTCAATTCAACTTTTTTTGTGCAATTGCTAAGATTTACAAAGAAGGAAAATGAAAAGGCTCAGGCTCCGACGAACCCCATTTTGCTGACCCCTCTAGGTGTTCACGCGCTCGGCTGTGGATTTCAAGAATCCAACGGGTGGTTATCCAATGGTGGTTGTCAGCGCCCCCAAAAGTGAAAAGAGTAAGGCCAGCTCGACGCTGACAACCACCGTTGGATTCTTGAAATCCACGGCCGAGCACACAAACACCAAGAGGGGGTCAGAAAAATGGAGGTCCCCTGAGCCCGACTCAAACAAAAATTTAGAAATGTGAACAAAAAGGTCACTAATTTATAAATATTTCTTGCTTTTTTTATATAAAAATCAAAAAAACAAACACATACACATTTGCCAGTAGAAAATATCTTCATATTTTTCCTCGGTTAAGCTGACCAGGTAAACCTTTGAAACATTTAGCATTAAAAATAAAGAATACAGAAAATGTTTTACAATGTACACAAACATGACAAACGAATTCTAGGACACCAAATTTGCATTAATAATTTATAGTCACACATTAGTCATTACAGTTGCAGGGAACGATCGACGAAGCCCCACCATGCCGAAAATGTACAGTTCTAACACGGGAAAACATGTTACAAGAAACATAATTGGGCAAAGGCGCATCAACTTTCCATCAAACACTTCTTTCTCGGTGTGATCAGCCTGCAGGAGCCCGGTGCAGTTCCCTCGACAACTCAATTTTCTACAGAAGTCTTCAAGTTGCCGACGGAAACAAGCAGAAGTGGGACCATCCGGATCAAGGGCACTCTTCTAGTATATAAGATCACAAAATGGAGTATGGCCTGCACCCCCTCTCCCCTCACCTCTCTTCCTCTCAATCTATAAATCAACTCTGACAATCTACACTTTGCGAGAATTTCGGAAACCAGATGGGCTGGGGACATTGCGTGAACTCAGGCTTGCAGTTCTTAAAAGTCTACGGAATTCTGATAAGCTTATCTTCCCATCTTTGTCAATGTCAGCCTCCTCTAGAAGTGGGTCAATGGAGCCCTTCAGTCCGGTGTGCTGCAAAAAATGAAAATTAACATTAGTGAGAATTTCGATTTATTAAGTTGCAATGACTTTCCAGGACATACCCAGATACTTCAAATAGGAATGAAGGGTACCCAGACCTTCACTATGGTTTACCAAAGCATACAGTTATGTTGTGGTGCGCGTGTAGGGGAAAGTGCCCCCGTCACCATTTGGTGGATCTCAATAATGAGATTTCCACGGCTAAAATTGATCCAAGTGGATGATGATCATCTGATCAGGCATATTCTTGTCACGGAAGATCTCCTAGGTGGATCCTGGAAATGGTCAGTCCTATCCCTTGCATGTATGCCATTTCTAGCACAATGCCACTAGTGTAGGTGTCATTGCAGCCCAGAAAGTAAACTTGATTCTCTACAAAGTAACTGGTGTATCCGTGTGATCACCATATCTGATACTTCAGTATTCAGTCAATTTACACGCAAAAGATGTACTTATGGGCCCATTAACCATCACAAGGGCCACCCATAGTTGGTAACAAGAAAATTGAAATAGAAAAGTGAGGGGTAGGTGTGGTGTGTGTATGAGAGAGTTCTCTTTGTTTTTGTCCAGCCTTTACGTAGATCATCTCGACCACTTTAGCTGGTTAGATTGTAACGGTTTGCTTTTTGCCTTTTAATGAATTCAATACTTATTAGAAAAAAGATTTATGTACGTCATCTCGACCACTTTAACTGGTTAGATTGTAACAGTGAGAGAGAGAGAGAGAGAGAGCACTCACCATCTTCAGTTCATCAGGTGTGATAAATCCATCTCTATCCATGTCAAATTTCTCGAAAGCAGCTTGAGATAGCAACTGCCACTTCTCAGAGTCGTGTTCCTCCAACTGATGCACATGTAGAGTGGCCGCAACAAATTCAGTGAAGTCCACAAGCCCATCTGTGTTGCTGTCAATCTGCCTCAAGCAAACAGATATCCAGAATGAGGATCTCAGAGCATGCAGGAAAAATAGTATTCACCAAGTTCAGAAAGTGAGAATACAAGAGTCTGTAGATTAGGGGACGGACAAAGGGGTAGTAGAGTAACCGGGTCTGTTACAGAAAAAGAATGCAATGCAAAGACCATGAGACTACTAAGGATGTTGGATACTTGGATGTAGTAGCATATTTTAGTCAATTCAAAATATTTAAAATTCAGCTTAGCAGTAGCAGTTAAATAAAGTTTATATGATGTCGGAAGAGTGACCTGAGCACCAGGATTCTGCAACACATCTATCGACTTAGGCTGAGTATGGGGCGAGATTGAGTCTATTCTACAACTCAACTTGAGTTTTGACTCTTCACCTCGTCAAGCCTATCTTGGCAAAAGTTAGATGTACCAGAGACTTCGACCAAAACTAATTAACAGGAGGCACTACTGAGTAACAAAAATATAACCATTACTTGGGTATTCACATATGAAACCCACCTTTAAAGTTACTCTAAAAGTGAAAGAAGTCATCGAAAGCAGAGGCTTAGAAGTAGGAAACGCCAAAGCAAACACAAAATAAGAATGGATAAACCCAAGGAAGAAATAAAATACGGACAGTATTGAGACTAAATTCAAGCAAACTCAGCTTACCGCTTGAAGAATCTCTAGAACACGTGGTTCCTTCATTTTCCAAGGCAGATCTTTTGCAAGGGCCTGCACAGAAAACCAGCCAAAAATATGACAAATGAAATGAACAGGAATGCATACATACCCTCTATGATATAATGTAGGTCACTTTGTAAGGTCAAACCTCATATAGCTGATATCCAGATATAAATTGAAAAGTTCCACAATAAGAAAGTTAAGGAAGCATACTTGTCTCATTTCTTCAAGACTGATAGAGCCATTTTTATCCACGTCAATTGCATGAAACTGATCCCGCAGATCAGCCAGCTCCTCTTCATTAAGTGTACTGGCCAATGCCTGCAAGATGCAATTGTATAAATCAGAACCCAGCGAATCTATTCAGAAAAAGTCATGGTGAAGAGCTGTGTTCCATTTTTGAAGAAAAAAAAACAACCCAAACAGAACTGCTTAGCTCTTACCCTAAGCGCAAACTGCTTCAAACGACTGTACTTCACAAATTGCCGCATGTTGGATAGCACAGATATATCAACAGGGATCTCTGAGGCATCTCCCCCTTCTCTAACCCATGGGTGTGCTGGAAAAATAATTGGCACAAGTCAGAAGGACATACTAGTGGAACAAAACAAAATAAATCAACCACAAAACAGTACGCCCGTCCATCACCACCAACTAGGAAATCGGGAAAAGTAGCTATTAGCATTATATATTACTCCCCATTCATACTCCCATTGGTGACACCCACATGGAGGTCACGTTGGACAACCAAAACAGTAAAGTGAATCATCATACCATGGAGACCAGACTCGCAACAAATCAGTCCATTTCGAGATTCCTAACCTCATGAAAAGTTGTCTTGATGTTGAAAAACTGAGCCTTCCAATTCCACCATTATTTCAGTTCAATTTTTATATGGTTAGTAATGTCGGAAAGGAGTTATCTTTGGAGATGATCACCATGGTGAGGAAAAACTCATTGTATGCTCCAACATGATCTCTGTTAGAGTTCTTAATTTTCTCACAATCTCCATAATGGAGTAGGAATAGGGAGTAAGATATGAGTGTAGATTTGGACGAACTCATGGAGTGTGTGTGTGTGTGTGTGCTTATCATTCGTAAGTTGACTGAGCAGCAGCAGATTGTTTTGGTCCTCAAACAATCCATTATAATAAACTTGTGGTGTATGACATTTAATAATTTCACGGCTTGAGCACAAAGGCTTGAGAGAGAGAGAGAGAGAGAGATACACAAGGCTTGAGCAGCAGTCAGTCTTGCACGAGGATCCTTCACCAATAGCTTCTTAACAAAATCTTTAGCACTATTGCTTATGCTTGGCCATGGCTTCCGGCGGAAATCAGGCTTGTTCCTTAAGACCTACAAACCATGGACATTGGAAGAAGTAAACTTAGAGGGTATACAATGATGCAAATGAAACAATCAAAAAACAAAGATAGGTATAATCAACATTGGAAAACTATCAGATTCTACTCCAAAACAATAGTTTAATGCAAAATATCTGATTCATGTGCTACATCAGAACAGTTACTCCACACAGCTCTCATTTAAAAAAAGTATCCATATCTCAAGATTTCGTAAAGATTGTTGACCAAGAAACAACAAGGTAAAAATGCTAAAATGCGAATGTAATGAGTCAATCGAGTGGCTCTGAAGGATGTTATGTTAGCAAAAGCATGATCCTGTCAGTAACTAAAAAATAAATTACAGAACAAATAAGCATCACAAAGTTGTAAGGACGAAGGATAGAGTAGGACAAGTACTACAGATGCAATTTTGTACTGAAAGTCTGAATCTGAAAAAGTTAAATTATGGGGAGTGGCCCAAAAGGTCACAAACATTGTTTCCGAGAAATGTGTTTCCGAAATGAACTGGCATTTCCGGGAAACAGGTTTACAAAACAGATGCAATCCGGTTTCCAGAAGTTGGGAAACATGTGAGAAAGATGTGGGGAAATCTAGGGGGGGAAATCTTGGGAAGCTAGGTGAAACATGGGAGGCATACTCCGAATATACTTGGGAAACATGTAAGAAACGCATCGGAAACTCTAAAGGAATATCTCAGAAAGCTAGGTGAATCACGTGGGAAACACTTTTGGGAAACATGTTTTTTTTTTGGGAAACATGTTTCCTAGTGGAATTTGTGTTCTAGTTCATATTCCTTTGTAGGCTCCCACTCATTTTTCTTCACTTTCACATTTCCTTTTTCCCACGTCAGGTAAAATATTTCAGGGTTGTTTACCACTTCCATTTCTTTCGTCTTTTTCAGCACCCATTTCTCTCTCTGGCAACTATGATCATAAGCCGTTTTACTCACTAATCAAAATTTAGAATGTACCATACCTCCTTGAATATACCATCCTCAGTCTTGTCCCAAAATGGACGCCTCCCACAAAGCAGAATGTATGTAATAACACCGATACTCCAAACATCCGATTCAGGCCCCGATTTGCGTTTCAGCACTTCCGGCGCAACATAATAGGCACTGCCGACGATATCTTGGAACTTCCTCCCTACATTTAGTTCAACAACCACGCATGTAAGGAATGGCTTTATATTTCTCTATACAAAACTTCTTGACCTAGGAAACATAGAAAATCAACAGAAAAAATAACATCTTTTACACATAAATGGTCTTGTTTTCAGGAACTTTTTGGCAAGACTCTTATGAAAATCTCAAACAAAATAAGAGAAAGAAAATTATCTATTATGCATTAAAAAAATGCGAGATTTCCTATTTCTAGTAATGAAAATAAGATTTTCTCATTACTACAGAACTTCTACTGACCTGGCTTTATGAAGTCTGACAGACCAAAATCTGTGGCCTTCAGGGGTGACTCCCCTTTGGTTGACTTGAAGAGAAAATTCTACAAATAGTAGTATCATCCAGTAAGAATGAAATAATATTGTCAAGTTGCATGATTCTATGCAGCATAAATTCAACATCTCTTGGGTGTCTGTGCAATACCTCAGGTTTCATGTCACGATGTACCAAACCATGTAAATGGCATTCAGCTGCAACTTTGAGCATCTGTCGCACTATTTTTGCTGCATCTTTCTCAGTATAACGGCTATCTTTTCTGAACAAAAGTATCAACTCAAGGATTAGAATTAGTATAACTAATAACAATACCTACTAATATAGATGATAATGCATTTTTTTATTGTTATTTTCGTCGTTGTTGTTTATAAGTGGAAATAAATATCAAGAGGAGTCACTGCTTCCCAAGGAGACGAAACTAAAATTTATCTAGAGATCATAGACATAAATAAGTAATAAGTAAGCATACAGCAAAACATGGGCATGACAGACTACCATTCGTAGAAATAAGATAACATAATAAGTTTGGGAGAAGAAAAAAAACCAAAGAGAAGGGGGAAAAATTGCTAAAAGGGATAACTTTATGAAAGAAATAACAACTTCGGAAGTAGAATAGAAATATTGCTATTAAGTGTTAAGGACAGCCTTTACACAAATAATTGTTCGAAAGTCTTCTTTTCTCTCAAATCCCACTTTAAGTTCCCATTTTGCTGTTTTATTATTTAAACAATTTTAAAAAAAAAATATGGTTAACGAAAGGCTTCTTTTCTCTCAAATCCCACTTTAAGTTCCCATTTTGCTGTTTTATTATTTAAACAATTTTAAAAAACAAATATGGTTAACGAAAGGTTCTTTTGTGTAAAATATAGGCAATACAAATTCCATGATTAGAAATAAAGTTTGAAAAACAAAATAAGATTTAATAAAATTAAAGAAGTATGTAGGTGATTACTAATTGAACAAAATTAATTTTTTTTACTTTTTTACACAAATCATATTTAGAATAGTTTAAATAGTAAAAGGGAAAATGGGAACTATAAGTAGGATTTGAAAGAAAAAAGGCTCTTTTTTTATAAGGTAAAGATTTGTATTGAAAGAAAAAAGACTCTTACAGACAATTATGTGTGTATTGCCAAACCTTAACAGCAATATTTTAGTTGTTATTTATTTCTTAAAGTTATCCCTTTTAGCTATTTTCCCAAAAAAAACTGAATAGGCTATCTATCTCAAGAAGTTGAGGAATCTTACTTGGCCAATATCCGATCCAGTAGTTCGCCACCCTCACATAACCTGATATAAGATAATAAAATGAAACCAACATTTCAAAATCATAGCAGAATAACTGATGCGATTGATAAACAAAGTATCAATAACATAAAATAAAACAAAAGTGTAAAAAAAAAAAACTTGGAAGTGCGTGAAAAGAAAGCTTAAGAAAAAGAATTAACCACAATATGCAATAAAAAGGAAAGTAAAATGTTCAGTAGAAATGAACGCTAGAGAGTGCAGTAAGGCATGGTCACGAATGAGGAGCTCAAAAAAAAATTGCTTTTATTTTATTTTACTTTATTTGGAGGAAGGTAGTAGGATTTATTTATGAACGTACTCCATAACTATGTAGACATAAGAATCGTCCTCAAATGCATTATGGAATTGAACCACATTCTCGTGGCCTGTGAGGGCTTGCAATATCTTGACCTCTCGCTTAACATCTTCAACGGCAATAGGAAGGATCATCTGCATCACATATAAAGACTTATTCCAAACTCACCAAGAAAAGATAAAAACGTCATGATCAAACGAGGCTAACTGATTGCTATACATTCTTCTATGGTTTCTAGCATCACTGAGTGATCCATGTTTACAGTTATTGGAATTGCAATTACAACACAAATTAATTATAAGAACAGAAAACAAAGCATTATTCATGAACCAGATGAAGTCAGCAGCTCTTGTATCTTTACTTTATCTTTCTAGATCAGGAAAACAGGCAGATAAATTATCTCCTACTAAATTCTATCAGTTCATATTTTGACACATTGCCAAGGTATAGGAGAAAAGCATATAAAATACCAGTTTGCTTACTTTCGTAATTCAGTCTTCTAGGGTAAAAGAAACGGTTAAAGAAGCTATGCTACCAAAGAACGACTAGAGGAATTTTTCATATAGTATGCAGCAGAAAGAACCGCGGGAACACAGTCTAAGGTCTGGTCCTACTATGTGTAAATTCCAGTAAAACTTTAAGGGTATCATCCTCTTCCACACCTAAGTTGCATTACAGAGGCAAGACATTGAGGTTCATCATCATTTCTTTGCAGTATTCTATACCTCCCTGGTGATTCTTTCCTCGCCAAATACAAACACAAACACACTATCAACCTCCATCCTAGAGGTTGCTGACCACACTATCAAATACAAACACAGGAAGCTTCCCAATTGGGCCATCCCAAAAACCATCAAGTTTGTCATTCCTAATAGTACATGATAGCTTCAACAATTGCTCATGTCGATATTATGATATCGCCGTAATATATGATTAAAATCCATTTTACAATGGAAGCAATAAGGTCAAGGCTGATTTTGGGAGTTCCTTCCTAGCAACAAGTGGACATGGTTTTCTTCTCTGACTCTTTTTAGTACTGCAAAATGCAACTAAAGATGAAATCCAGCACGATCAAAATTCCATGGGGAGTTCATCCAATTAACTCGCAGATTGAGGTTAATTCGCTTAATCTGATATACTGGCTGAGAAAATAAGTTCACAATACCTCCACGGCAATGTGAGGTTGCTTGCCTGACTAAAATCAAAGGGAAGGCATGTAGTCTACCCACCACAAGGACCATCAGAAGATTACCCAAGGAGACAAATTGACACAAAGGGACCGATCCACATTCAAGCAGAGATCCATGATTATTTAATACGAAAAAGGGTAGCGGAGAATCTATCTAAATCTTAAAAGTACAAGACACTTCAACAATCTCGGAATCAAACTCCCCACAGCGATCAGAAATTGTGATATCCAACTAAATTCCGCAACAACCCACCAAGAATATCAATCTAGATTCAACCCAAAAAGTTTTCGAAAACCAATTGCTCGATCAAAACCTCAAATCTAACTCATTTCACCCAAAAACAGAAACATCAAATAGAAAACAAAATTCACATAAATTCCTACAAACCCAATTGCAGAAACACCAAAATTTAAACAAAACCCAATTCCAAAATACCTTATTCTTCTCTATCCTCTTGACCGCAACCCGATCCCCATTCGACTTATCTGTGGCAACATACGTGTACCCAAACTGCCCATGACCCAACAATTTCCCGATCGAATACTTCTTATCAAAATCCTTTGCGTATCCGAAATCCGTCCGCTTCCCACATGGCACAACCCCGCTAGGTCGCCTTGACTGTCCTTTCTCCTTGTGTTGCTGCCGCTGCTGTGAATTCCTCTGCTGTTCTGATCGATTTTTATGGCTCTCGTATGGTTTCTGCCGGTGATGCTGAGATTGGTCCTGTTGAATTACTGTTGAAGAGGGTTTGGAGCTCTCTTTCTGACACCTATTGGTGGTAGTGGTGTTGCTATTGGAACCACTGACCTTGGTGGTGGAAAGACAAGGCCCCATGATTTGCAGAACACCTTCTCACGTTATGTTTTTTCTTAGATCGACACTCATCAAAATTACATAAATATAAATACTACCAATCATAATAAGGGATACAGAGAGATGATAATGAGATGAGATTAGGAAAGCTTAAAGCAGCGAGGAGGAAGAAGAGAAGAAAGAGGTGGTGGTCAAAGCTGAGACTTTTTAAGGAGAGAGAGAGGAGAAGGGGATGCAGTCTTGCAGAGGGCTCCCCCCCTGTTTGGAAAAAAAAATACGATGATTTAATTTGATTTTACTTTCTCTTGGAAAAAAGCCTGATCTAGTGTTTTTTACATAGCAAGCTAAATGGTGTACTGGATTTATCACTGTTGGATCATGAAGTTCTTATTTTAGTTGATGAATCCTGTTCATGGTATTCATTTACTGTTTCCTTTTACCTTTTCTTGTTGGACAAGAATGAAAAAGATCTTTTAACACATTTGTTTCTGTGTTTTCTCCTTCCACATTACCTTTTTAACTTTCCAAGGTGGAAGAAGATATCAACGGCTACTTTTCTACTGATCTAATACCCATGGTACTATTGTTTTAACTTACAAGCGGTTGGCTATGGATACGACATCATCATTCCTTTGGAAGAAAAGTAAGTTGTTGACATTATCCAACGGCCTGGAACAAAATAGTAAGTTAATATAGTTGGACCAGTTCTATACTTCTATCACATCATTATTTTGATAACAAAACATTTACTTTTTCTTTCTAAAGCTAGTAAAAACGATTGGTCGAGAGATTTGGTTTTCCACAATATTGGGCGAGTGTTCCGACATCTGGGCTGACTCGGTCTTTGCATAGGTGGGTATCCATGTACTAATCCAAAGGGGTGAGGTCCTAATCCTATTTGGTTTGTCACAGTCAAAAATATCATGTCGGTGAGATCCTAATCATGTGGTCAATTGTTCATCCCTTCTATGGACGGTTACCGATGATTCTTATTTGACCTTCCAAACACACTATGGCCCACATGAAAGATGCACATGTTAATTTTAAGCTCGGTATCTACATTTGTATGTTTTGGTTTGCTTGTATGGGTGCTACATTGGATTCTATGTGTAAAACAAAAGTCAAGTTCTTGTTTACATTTGATTTAGAATTTTCTGAAGTGCATCAGGGGGCACACCTGTTCCTGAATAATTTTTTTTTTCTTTTTTTCTATTCTTGGCTGGGCCCCTGAATTTTCGGCCTTGACAATGGTTTCCAATATTATTCAGTATGGGAGTGGAAATTACGTAAAAGGATAGTCAAATAAATAAAGGGAATTTTTGAGATACCCCCATGTTATCTTTGAAATTTGATATACCCCCAATATTTGAAAAAGGTGGCATACTCCCATGGCCCAGTCCACCATCTATATGATTATTGTTGACTTAGATTGACCATTATTTTTATTTTTATTTTTTTAAAATGATGAAAATACCCATTTCTTCAACCTTAAATCACAAGAACATACGGGTTTGGGTCGAAAACTATAACCTTAACTCAGGGGCTATGGTGATGTCTACAAGCCACGAGACTTGGTAAGTTGCCATGCATCAACGGCGACCAACCTATCGAAGTCTCATGCTTGACCTGGTTGGCCGACCACTATAGTCATTTAATTTCGGATTAGGATTTCGGCCAAAACCTATATTTTTGTTTATTTAAATAAATAAAAATTAGTCAAATGGGTCAACTTCAATAATAGAGGGTAGAGCAGGTCCTGGGGTATGTCAAATTTTTCAAATTGTAGGGGTATGTTAGATTTCAATTATGACATGGAGGTGTCAAAAATTCTCATAAATCTTTCAATTATGACATAGGTGTGTCAAAAATTCCCATAAATTAATTTGGGATGCATGGAAATGTATACGTTTGAACATTGGACTCGTTGATTACAACATAAAAAAAAAAAAAGGACCCGTTAAAACGGATGTGAATGTGACAATTTATGGAAAAAAAGTGGGAGTGGATTGGGTCTTAATTTTGAAAAATTATTAATAGATGTGATGGTGGAACCAAGTCGGTTGACTCAGTCGGTTGACTCAACTTGAAAGAGTCATTTGGACCATTTCAAACTTAAAACCCTATTTTACATCTATTTTACTTATTAACGCACAAAGGCCCTTCTTCCGTGCCTCACGCTAAACCACAATATCCCATAAATACCGTTCAATTTTGCTTATTTTATTTTCTTTAATTTGTTCACTAGACAGGGACTCTTCGGTCTTTTTGGTATCAAGCACGTCACCCTTATAAGCTTACGTCACACATGTTGCTTATTCAATGACTTCTATTATTAAAAAAAATACAAAAAATTTATATTCCTATTTTGCCCTCGGATTCTTTTAATTGACAAACATTGTTTCTTTAAACTTTTTGAATTTTTTTGTTTTATAAGGATGTTTTAGTTATTCAACGTTTTGCACATTTCAACTCAATTGACAAAACATCTATAGCCTTAAATACTACGCAGACCTTTTCCCTTGAAAACTTCGATGATAGTATCCATTATTATAGTTGACGATAGACTCTCGATGTGAGCCACATGGCACACTATTAGAGGATACTGACCATATGGATGTTTGGCTCGTCCCTATATAGACTAAAATAACAAAGATCAGCCTCTAATGGAGTGCCACATGTAAGGTGCTACCACGCATAAGGTGCATGTGCATCGCACGTAGCGTACCCCTAATTTTTTTAAGGAAAATAACATTAAGATGATAGGCCAACAATTCTAAATAAACAAAATAACACTTGGATTGTTAACAATTTAAACAATGGAGGTTAGAATATTAACTTACAGACTTTTAAAATTAAGACCATGGTTTTAAAAAATGGCCTTATAACGAAAATAACGGCCAGACCTCCCCCGTTACGTTATGTACCGTTAAAATGCTAAAAAGTTAATGGCCATTATTTTCCGTTATAACAAAAATAACGACCTTTTCTAGAAATTTTTGTGAAAAAAATAGGCAATTATTTCTGTTATTTTTTGTTTATGAAATTCAAAATTTGAATTTCAGCACCATTTTTTCCATTATTTTTTTCGTTTTTGTCCCCGAGTGTTACAATTCGTTATAACAGAAAAAACAGTAATGCCCCCAGTCCGTTATACAGTTATAACGGCCTCTTTTAAACCTTGATTAAGACTAAGAGGAATGAAGGTTTGCAAATCAAATGGGAGAGTAATTTTGAGGATGAACCAAGGTTGAAATTTGGAAATACCATGTGCTTGGATAATTCAGAAATTAACAATATGGCCTCAATATGATGCTACTACGCTATCTAATTAGAGAAAACGCACACTCATGCTAATTAACACTTCCAAAAGTCGCCCCGTAATGAAAAATAATAATATTATTAAATGAATAAATTCAATTAACCCGAGTTTATCCTCTTTGTTATGCAACAACTTTTGTGAGAATTAGCATCAAATCATTAGCAGAAAAAAAAAAAATTCTGATCACATGATGGTCCATATAAGCATTTGCTAATGCGATCGTTGAACAAGTCATGAGGGGAACGCTTCGGTTGGATGACTCGGGCAAGGTTTAAAAGGGGCTGTTATAATGGTATAACGGATTGGAGGCGTTATCATTTTTTCCTTTATAACAGATTGTAATGCACAGGACCAAAAACGGGGAAAAAAAAAAACAGATCTAAAATTCAAAATTTGAATTTCATATTTTCTGTAAAATTTATAATGAAAATAACGGAAAATAATGGCATTTTTTTTAACAAAATTTGCATAAAATAATGGCTGTTAATTTCTAAATGTTAAAACGGTATGTAACATAACGAGGGAGGTCGGTTCTGTTATAACGGCCGTTTTTAAACCATGGACTCGGGTTCCAGGCCCATGGATCACAACTGAACCAACTTGTAAGATTCAAAAACAGTTGAGAAATTCTGGTAATAAATGATCCCCAAATAGGGTTGCAAAATTACAAGGTATTTACACTTTCAGTCTCCAAGCTTTCTAACCCATTAGTAGATCAAAGAAGACAAATCCAGACAATAATTTAAAGATTTATTCATGAAAATGAGTCCCCAATCCATTGATTATGTAACAAAATCAACCAAAAACTACCAACTACCAACTGACATTACTGGGACCTCCCTACTTCTTTTTTTTCCTGATAGAACCACTCCCTAACTAAAGTTTGAATTGACTAAAGCAATGAATATTACCAAAATACCCCTATAAATGACCTAACACACACACACACACACACACTTGACACCCTCTCTCCCTCTCTTGCCAGCCACTCCTTCATAGATAAATGTATATATTGAGAAACGTGTGTGGTAGGTCACCACGTTATGGGTGACAAATATGAACACACGGTTTCTTGTCCAGGTTGCCCACTTCATAAAGAAAAGAGAAAAACACGTGTACAGAGTTCAGATATAGAACAAAGGGAGTTCTGTCGGTGTCTTCTTCTCTCAAATAAATTATAATACGTACCCCATAATAATTTCGTACGTGTCATTTGGCTACCAAAAGGCTGTACGCGTACTTTGGGAAACATATCCACATTGACATATATTCGCTCTCTTTCTCTCCCCCAAGTCTCAGTTTCCACACCCACGTAGAGACAGAACCTCATTTCAAATGTTCAAAGTTCAAACTCTAGTATCATTTCTTCCAACCACCACATCACAATAATGTGGCCCTAATCATAGTTAGCAAATTTAATTTTAAAACCCCCCATTTTTTTGAAAAAAAAAAAACAAAAAAACAAAAATGTTTCAAAACATCAAGAAAAAAATTTTATTCAACAATTGGAAATAACCCGTAATTTTAACCAATGATTAAAAGGGACCGTCATAACGGTATAACAGATTGGGGTGCTATTGTTTTTTCCATTATAACGGATTGTAATGCCCAAGAGCAAAAAGGGGTGAAATGGGAAAATAATGGGAAAACACAAAATTTAACTAAGATTTATAATGGAAAATAACAGGCTTTTTTAACAAATTTCTGCTTATAATAACAGTCGTTCTGCTTATAATAACAGCCATTATTTTCAAAAAAAAATGGCCGTTATAACAAAAATAACAGCCATTATTTTCTGAGCGTTAAAACGAGGTCCATTTCTGTTATAAACTCACAATAATGTTGACATTCTCAACTTTTTTGAACCCAAATCATTTTAGGGAAGTTTTGCCGCTTCACGATTTGCTAACTATCAAACTCCGCAGTTAAAATCTCTACTTCGATTAGAAGATTAGAAACAGAGTTTATAGCCTCCCCATCATGACTTAATGGGCCATATATCTTGTAGATTTCATGTTATTTGATATGGGGGGTTATAACATCAGCCTGAGGTGGGAATAAACTATGCGGATCATCTACCATCCATTTTGGATCAGTCCTTTTCTGCCATGGACCCACACACTCGTGAAGTCATGCGAACGAAATCGATGTTTGGTAACTCATGCGTATTAGAGTCCATCAGATGATAGGTGACCCATGTGCACGTTGGGTTGAATCACCGGTGGATTGACCCACATGCAAATCAGGATCAATCCACCTAAGATACATACTATAATCTCTCACCTTAAAATCCCACTCCGTGAGGCCTATAACATTACGAGGCACATAGACCCACACCACTAGATGATCAAGCTGTACCTTAAATTTTGCTGACTTGTCAAAGACCACCCCCCCCAACTGCAGTTACAAGTTTTCCCACTCAGATAACGACTGGCAGTACGCGGAAACACCAAAACAGTAAAACTAAGATTCTGTGACTCAGTGACAGTTTGTATATGGTTGTTAATTAACGGGATTAAGCTCCTCTCTCTTTCCTTGCCTTTTTCTTGGCCAAAGGAACAAAGTCGTCGTCATCGTCTGACTCGTTCTCTGAGCTGCCATCTCCAAACTTACGCTTCTTTGACTGCTTCAACACGGTTTTGGATTCAATGACCTTCACCGAGAGGCTGGGGAGGATTTTGTTACCTTCACCGTGACAGAGTTGGTGACTCTCTTCACTGAGGCAACAGCTTTGATTGGTGAGCTAAGCTTCTGTAGCTGGTTCTTCTTCTGTTTCTTCTCATAAACCTTCTTCGCCGTCTCCATGGGTAGCAAACCGTATTCCATCATCCTGCAATCACATCAAGACATGTAAAACTTTGCCCATCATCAACAAATACAAAGGATTAGTGTATATAAGTTCATTACAGCTGAAAATGGTGTTTAGAGCTGAATGGCTTATACCATCACTATTATAAAATGACATTTGAGGCTAAGGATCTCCAGGACCGAATGATAATATACTTAGAAACCATTAGATAACCGTTACTAACGGTGTTATAACGGTCTTGGTTCATACCCTATTACATTTATATATCTAAATAATGCCCTAAATATAACGACCATTGTAACTGTTATCCATGTTATGACGGCCGTTATACTTTGAGTCCGTTAATAACGTTCTTCCAAAATAAAGTATATACTACATACTATATAGTACAGATTTTATATTGAAATAAGATTATAACCATAATAATGGTGAACAACGAACCAAGGCCCACCGATGTGAACCCCATTATTTTCGTTATTTTAAACCTTGGTGCCTAGTGGCAAAGTGGCAAACCAGTGTACTATCGCTTTCCAATAGAAACAGGATCCAAGCACCAATAAGTTGTCCCAGGTCAATACTGCAGTGAGAAATGACCGATTGATTCGACCCTACTTTTACAAAGCATGATTAGGATGGATAAGAGGGTTAACATTAGCAGCTAAACCTGTGGTTTAAAATTCACATCACATGGGCTAAGACTGTTGGTGAAGAAATCTGGCCACAGTAGGAGTCGAGGTAACCTTACTATCCAAAAATCCAAATGAATCAAACCCAATTAATTTGGGTTTGTGTCCAAGTTTTTGGACCTGACTAGTAACTGAGCGGTTCTGGTACACCCTGATATGCAAACATTCTATCCACTACCCATCTCAATACCTGAGTATCTGATAGACCCGACTTTCCTATTGACACCTATAGATCACACCTACATTGACAGTTAGTTCTTATGGGAGTCGTCGAGTTATTTCAGAGTGCCAGTTTGCATCCCATCAGAGAGACATTGGCATCTAATTATGAATAACATTTAAGGATCTACTCAGACTGCGATCCACTCTGCACGGAAACTGAAACTAATTAAGCCCGATATGACAGAACAGATTTTGTGAGTAGAAATTAACAAACTATATAAGTTAACTAATATTTGCGTAGCATTAGGAAAAGTAATGATGTGAGTCCAAAGCAATTAAGTGATCTGACTTAGTACCCAACAAGACCAAGTGTACCCAGATGAGTTCAAATATTAGGACGAGTTGTTAAACCGCACACCAGACTAAAATGGGCATGGGACATGTAAACTAGATATGAACCAGTTGGATCCTTGGATAACTAGAAGTTGTCATGACTTTGGAGGACACCTGAATACATGACCATCCTCTCATGCCTCAAATGTTGAAAACCAAGGACGAGTTCAACTATTAGGACAAGTTGTTAAACCACACACCACATTAAACTGGGCGTGGGACATATAGACTAGATATGAACCCATTTGGATCCTTGGAGAACTAGAAGTTGTCATGACTTTGCAGGACACCTGAATGAATGGCCACCCTCTAATACGAAAATGTTGAAAATCTAACAACAGATTGATTCAACGCAAGATCCAGGAATGGCTCTGACCATGCAAACCTTATATCTTCACCACAAGGTGTTGGATAACAATTGTCCACCATAAACACCTAATCCATTGTCCGATTTGTCCCTGGTCAAGAGACACCACCACATGTTCCAAAAGTGGACATACTAGAAGCAGTTGCAATTATAAATATGTCAAAGTAAGATAAAAAAATGAAAACATGTAAATGCTTGGTCCTAGTGCAACAAATACGCAGGTGAAACCAGTTTCTTCAAAAGTCGCAGCAAGAATAGGATTTAACTGTTGCTATTTTCCTATTAGTAACATTTTAGGATCTTGGCTGTTACAGATGGAAAGTTGTAGGATTCCAACACTTATCGTGGCAGATTCTGACACTTATCGTGTGGATTCCAACTCCCATGCCCGTGCAATACAACACTGGAGAGAATTGCCCAATACCCATTAAGAAATCCACACAATGCCTAGGCTTTTGTAAGACAAATATGTCTAAGGAAAAAAATAAAAATAAACTGTGGTTTAACTAACAATCTTATCCACAAAGAACCAACACGATTGTTCCCTGCACCACTGCATAAAAGAATTCCCAGCCATCATGTCGGAGATTTGACGTTTCTACGAAGGGTAGGTTATTCTACTACATTGAAGGTTTAAAACCATGGACACAAATAGAATTGTAAAGAAATGCGGTGGTAGACATAGCATCGGCACAACAATTAATGAATTATGCCCCCACCAAAGGAATCAAATGGGCTGAAAATGACGAATAATTTGGTTCCTTGTCCTAAAATGATAAGAAGGGACCTGTAAGGGAGGTGCAATAGAAGAATGAATCCCTTAGTAGTAGTGAAATTGATCCAAAGAGAGCTTGTGTTCTTTTTTCTAGATCACTTCTGACAAAGAATTGTCCAATCAGGAAGATTGGACAGGTGTATGGTGGGCTCAATAGGCCAGCTAGTCTAGGGGTATCAATTAATAATCACACATTATCCGAAATTTTCAGATATCGGATATTGTTTTTGGATTCGAATTCAAATATTGATTAAGAACATCCATCGAATATTGAATCGATTTTGGATTCGGAGTCGGATATGCTTATATTCGATTTTAAGAATATCAATTGACGGCCCTAAGCTAGTCTTAGTGAAGGTAATATGGGTGTATGGTGAGCTCCATAGCCCAGCTGGTCCCTATTGAAGGTTGTTTCATGGAGACGGTGAGTAGAGAACCACTTCAGAATGAAGGAAGCACTCGTAAGCATGGTTTTAAAATAAAAGGCCAAGTAACTTGGTGAAAATTATGAAAATATAAATTTTACAAGAATTCGCCGTTTAATTTGGAAATAACTGACATAATTCATAAAGTTCGGCAAATTCGACTAATTTTGACATTTTTCAATACAAAATTTATAAAAATTCTATTGAAGTTTAGGAATTTTTTTGCAAAATTAAGCAAGTTTAGAGAATTACTAGAAAAAGGTAGGCAACACGTACTGATATTATATGAAAATGCTAAAACAGCCATGACAACACATTCATTTGAGCTAAAAAATACAAGAACAATATCATTCAGGACATACTGACGCAATTATTTGAAACACTGTGACTCGAGAACCAAAAATTACATAGTTAAGAACTCAAAACAATGTTATCATAGTAATATAATATCCAAAAAAAAACTTATTTATGACCTAATAAAGTCATAACCATATTTTATAAAATATTTAAAAATTATGAAAAAAAAAATATTTAAAAATTATGAAAAAAGAAATTATGAGCGAAATGACATCTAATGGGCAAGCAATGTCATAACTTTTAATAATTAATGAACATAAATCTAATGAGTTAATCATCTTTTATGATATTATTTTCATAGTTGAAAAAAGTAGTTTTTAGTTAGAAAATTGAATGAATAAGAAATAATTAGTAAAGCTACAAGACAACAAATGCATGCGTCAAAGATGGTGAAAATGAAATCTAATGGATGATCAAATTTTTGTAACACAAAAATTAATTCTTAACTAATGATATATTGAATGAATTTGAATAAATAAAAATAATTAGGAAACTGGTAGACCAAAAAATGCATGCATCAATGGTTTAGTTAAATTCTAGGCTTATGAACAATTACATATAATCTTTAATATCGTAAATTATTAACAAAAAATATTTTGTATCTTGCAGTTTATTAAAACATTTATATAACACAAACAAAATGCACAGAACACAATAAAATTCTAATTTGATCATATGTTGCCTGATTCCACAACCATTTTATCAAGCATTAGATTAAGCGTAAATTTCAGCTCTCGAATACTTGTGTTAGTAAGTGCTAATGCTATTAATCTTGCATATGTTGCTCTAAATGGTTACTTTTTATGATGTATTATGATTATTATCATCATTGTTTTGTCATATCCTGAAACGTAAGTGCATTTTTCCAACATTTTTCCAAAATATTTTCAAACTTCCTCGAGTTGGCACTTTTTTACAAAAATTCTCCCAACTGAATTGAACTTCCCCTAATTAGTTCCAAACTTTAATTAATCAAAGTTCAAAACTTTGCTTGGGACCGGCTGCATTGCAAGTTATGGAAGATTCACAAAATGTGGAGGAGTAAAACTGGTACAATTGGCCACTGTTGAGGATCAAGCTAGAACCATCCTACAATGGAGGTTGTTACCAAGATAATGTGAAGAGGGACGCATCACCTTCGAATCATAGTTGGTGGGGGTCAATTGCAAGAATGTCAAAATGCCCTAACAACACCCCCTCCCTAGAACCTAGACAAACACCTAGTGACGGTACGTAGGGGGAAAATATGGATATCTATGTATGATAAACGATATGTTGGCTATTCCTATGCCTGCTTCGGATCACGTCCCTCTACAATTGGATTGTGGTGTATTGCGATGTCGCCTTTGCCTTTTTAACTTGAGATTATGTGGTAGCAAAACCTGATCTTAAAGGGAAGATGGGGGAGTGGTGGAATGTTCTCTTTTAAAGGAAGAGCGAGTTTTGTTTCCCGAAAAAAGATGAAAGCTCTTAAGGGGATTATCAAAGTATGGAATAGGGAGGAATTGGCAGGGTTGATCAGAAGTTGAAGCTGTCTCGAAAGAAATCACTTGTTATACAGAAAATGAAAGTCTTTGTCTTAGTAGAGAGGTGTAAATGGTCTAATCTACAGAGGAAATTTCAAAGTATCGCCAAGTTAGAAGAAATTAATTGGAGGCTATAGTCAAGGGTGAGATCAAAGGGTTGAAAGAGGGGTACAATAATACGAGATTCTTCCACAACATAGCTAATGTTAGGAGAAGGCATGTAACTACATATCTAGCCTTATGGTAGATGGGCAGCGGTTGGAGAATGAAGTGTAGATTAAGGAAGGGGTGGTAGACTTCTATTCAAAGCTTTACACAGAACCTCAATCTTACAGGTCGTTGCTTGATGGTTTTACCTTTCACAATATTTCGGAGGACCAAAGATGTGGGTTGGAGAGGCCAATCGAAGAAGATGAGATTTTGGAGACTATTAGATCCTTGAATGGAGACAAAGTTCTAGGGCTACCAATTCCTCCTTGGACTTTTACATTCACTACTAGGACGTGGTGGGTAATGATTTCATAAAGGTGGTGAGAGAATTCCAAGAGGATAGGTTTGTCAACTATGGATCTAATAGTACTTTCATTGCTCTTATCCTCAAGATATCAAGTGCTGAAGCATTTGAGACTATAGACCAATTAGCCTGGTGGGCAACATTTATAAGATCATATCAAAAGTCTTGGCTTCTAGACTTATAGGAGTTTTTGATGCAATGATTTCGCCTTCTCAATGTGCTTTTACCCATAACAGGCAAATTTTGGATGAGGTCCTTATAGGTAACTAGTGTATTGATTCTCATCGATCAGAGGTTCTAGGGATGGTATGCAAAATTAAAATGGAGAAGGCCTACAACCTCGTTAATTGGGGATTCTTGGTTTACTCGCTTCAAAGGATGCGTTTTGGAGCAAGCTGGAGATCTTGGGTTCAAAAGTGCATTTTTACTACTTTCTTTTCAGTGTTGGTGAATGGTTCTCTTGCAGGATACTTCAAGAGCTCGAGGGGACTGAGGCAAAGGGATTTTCTTTCCCCTTTTCTGTTTATCATAGTGATGGAGACGCTCGAGAGGATGATTTCCAATGTTGTTGATAGTAGAGAACTAGAAGGTTTTAGTGTAAGGCAATATCAACAACTAGAAAGTTGAATTAGTGCGAGTTTGTTGGGGACATGTGTACACCACTATTATTGACCCATCCTTGGAGGATATTCGTCTTTGGGCTCTAAACAGCAATGGTACATTCTTAGTTGGTCTTTCCATTCAAGATCGAATTTTTTGTGTAGTGTCTGGCTTTGAGGAAAATATTAACTTGCATTAACTTGATTAAGAGAAGATATTTAGTAAATTTTTGCTACAAGTGGAAAGCTAATGGAGAGTCTATGAACCATTGCCTTCTCCATTGTCGAGAGGCCAAGGAAGTTTGGTGCTCCTTGCTTTTTAGTATTATATGGGTGATGCCGAGTTCAGTGTGAGGCCAAAGGTGTGATTACCCACGTGTTCTTCAGATATTCTCTGTGATTCTCCGCAAACATGTAGGGTTTTGGATTTTAACAGCTGTAACCAATTTTTCTTTAATCAATCATAAAAAATCTTGGATTTCATGGCCAAATCATCACTTGATCTAGATTAAAGGAACCTTCATCCGCACATCAGATCAGTACCTAAATATTTGCCCAAACCCAAAACCTGAACTCTCAATCAGGGAGAACTGAAATTCTAGCCAAACTAACAATCAAAAACAACCCAAACTTGGATCAATTCTTCCTAGGGAAATACTATAGGGGGCGATTACACCAGAGAGCCCAAATCACAGAGCGATCTCGATCGTCCGTTTGATCTCCCATCAGATTCGACCCAATCTCTGTCCTAATTGCCCGAATTTCTTTATAAATCAGAGGTGACGATTTTTTTTTATAAGTACAAACTTTATTAAGGAAGGCAAAAGTCAAGCAGAAACAAGAGAAACAACAAGGGAGATCAGTTATAGCAGTCGAGAAGACCTACTAAAACTGAGGGGGCAAAGGAGCAAACAAACAAAAAATAACCACAAGAAGACAATCCTCAAACATCCTTGGAACAAAGAGTATCCCAACGGAAAACCAGATCTTCAAAGAAAATGCCTCTACACTCTCGAAAAGCTTTCGACCAAAGGAATACCAACCCTTTGATACTAAGGATCATCTCTGAAACATCTGCACTCTTGTCTTGAAATATTCTCTCATTTCACTCCTTCAACAAACCCCACGCAACTGCAAAAGGAAGCATCCTCCATATAATACGGCCTCTGGAGGAGAACACTTTGATGTGCCAACATAACAGAAGATCCAAAAAAGTTCTTGGCAGCACCCATGAAACTCCGAACTCCGAAAGAAAAGATAGCCAAATCTCCCAAGCCACTGTACAGTGCAAAAGGAGGTGATTCACTGATTCCCTATGTTGCTTGCGCATCGAAAAGAAAACGACAATAATAAACCCTTTGGATCTCAGGTGATCTACTGTGTCAAGATCCTCTCTAAAGAGGCCACCCAAACAAAGAAGGCTATTTTAGTTGGGATATTCGAACTCCAAACCAAGGAATCTGGATAGTACCGTCCATCCGTGCTAGCTAATCTCTCGTAAAAGGAACGAACTGTGAACACACCTCCCTTGGTCCAGATCCAAACCTGCTTGTCCTAAACAGTGGGCTGCGAAAGAACACCATTCAATCGAGTTAAAAGTCTATATAGGCTCAAGTTCCCAGTCATTAAGATTATGCCTAAAACTGAGATCCCACTCCCCATCAAGAGTACAATCTTAAATAGATCTGGACTTTGAAAGCGAGTAGAGTTCCGAAAAAATCGATTTGAAGGGAAGCTTCACCGCACCACGTGTCCTTCCAAAACCTAATCCTATCCCCTGCCCCTGCTGCATGCCTAATGCCTATATGAAAATCTGCAGAAATCTTCAAGATGCCTCACCAAACACTGCAACCGTACAGACCACGAGCCAATCCACTCTCCCAGCCATAGATACACTCGCCATATTTACCCGATGTGACCTTCTACCATGGGCTTGACAGTTCCTCCCCAAACCTCCACAACCGTTTGCCCAGAAGAGCCTAGTTCATAAATTTGATATTCTTAATGCCCAACCCACCTTTGGCCTTAGGCTTGTAGGCCGACTCCCAAGCAACCAGATGAAACTTTTGGTCTGATGCCATGATTAACTATTTTAAGGTTGTTGGAACCCATTTACTTTTAATTAAATTTGTGACGTGATCTGTTAACCCCGTGCATTAAATACTTGATCGGTTAAACCCGTTGGGCTTAAAATCTCTTAAAAATAGTAGATTAAGGTTTAAGGAACTCTTAATTAATTATTGACTAATTCCCTAGGCTAGCAGTAGTCAGACTTCCATAAACCTTTGCCTATTAATTTTATTAGACTTGCACTACAGCATTATGGCATGATCCAAACTTTGCATAAGACCCCAAGTTGATTTTACTTGATTTGATGATCAACTATTCTAATATATTTGTTACTACTCTCAATAATTTTATTTAATCTCAGCTTCATTAGTTAGGGTCATATCATTAGTCCTGCATAAAAAACAGTTCACTTTGCAACACTACAAGGATAGTTATGCTTGAAGAAATGAAATCAAGCCAGAGTTGGGTTATGGACAATGAAGCATGGTGATTGGGTTTAAGTAACGAAAACAAACAGCTTCAAGGTGGTCAATGTTTGCATCGCAAAAGACTTTGCACGGACATACCCTAAAGGAAAGCCAAGTACAGAGGATGAGGTAAAAAGGATGAGAGAAGCCAATAAGCGCATCAAACAATTGGATCGAGAACAGCTGTGACAAACATATCAATTAGCATGGAAAGCATGGCCCTTGACATGAACATATTGGTGCTTGATTCAGTTTGAATGGCCCCTTGATGCTGGCAACGTGGCACTAGACATGGGTGACATGGGTGACATGAGTAGCATGGGTAGCATGGCCCTTGATGCAAGTAGCATGTCACCCTTGACCTGAGCAGCACACCCATGTTGTGTCTTACATTGGTCTTGAGATGGACTAAATACCATATGATTCTCCAAACATGTAGGTTTTAAACCAGCGGTTGCAGACCAAATATGTGTCAGTTATTGCATCTAGAGAAAGCTAGCTGCAATTTCAATTCACACTCATGTGATGTGCATTACCTTCTTGGCTAAGTTACTTCTGAACTTGTGCAGTCCAAATCATCGAGCTAAGAGTGTTGGTCTAAATGTGGGTTTGTCGATGATTGGTTTCAGACTAGGCGGGAAGTTTACCACGACATCACCCTAGGAGTCAAGAGCTACCTATACTTACAGCAGCCTTACTGGTGTGGCAAAGATTGCACATAACGTAGTCTTGTTGGTTTGGGGCTTAGGCTTGCTGCAATATACGCTAAGTGTTGGTTTTCCCCTTTAGAGTGTTGGCCTCTGTGGTCTTTCAACAAATATATTTTTATTCTTATTTTTTCTATAAAACCAAATTAGCAACCCTAATCTTGTGATTATGTCTAGGCTACCTTTTAATGAATAAGGTGCATGGACCTTGATGTGCCCTAGTTATATAGTATCATGGCATATCTGTAAATTTTGTTTAAGTGCAGGGGCTCTGTTCATTCCTTTGATGGGTTAGGATTAAATAACTTCATATATGTGTATGAGAATGAGTCGGTCCTGCCTCTAACAATAAAAATACTCGCCCCCATCAGAGAAAACTGGCATAGAGGCAGTAGAACTCTCTCTTCTATCTTCAAAAGTTTACTTAATCTGAAAATAGAGTAAAAGGTTGTCTCCTACATCAATTGAAGATGAGCACAGGTATGTTTTCTTTCTAATTCTGGTCCTAAACAGTTTATTCCTAATTTTTTTAGCTCTAATATGATAATATGTAGATCCTAGGCATAAAGAGGATTTTATTCTATATGATTTCAGATTTTAAAACCCTAACACAGAGTCCCTCAGAAAAAGTAGTTGATCTCCTCCTAAGTAAGCAACTCAACAATGAAATTTAAAGAACGAAAAAGGAGACTATACATCAAATAGATAGCAAGATTCGACCAATGGGACAAAAGATTATTACCAGAACGCCGCCATTTCGCTACCAGGTAGCTGCTGATACAAAGTTTCATAGAAAATCCTCAACGGGTCTCTCTGCAAATACAAAATAAAACAACCCCATCACCCAAAATCCCTCAAAACAGACAAAAATGTCGATAAACCCATTATAGAAAATAAAAAAATCACAGGACCCTACTTCCTCAGGCGGGTCGCGCTTCTGACCGGGTAAAGTGAACACCTTCTTCTCCTTCTTCTTACCGTTCTCAACCGCTGCAAAAGCCTTCTTCTCATCCACTTCCTTCTTCATTTTCTTCTTCTTTTTCTTCTCCTTCAATCCCAAATCACCCACAACGAAAACAAAACACACCCATAACTCAATAAGCAATATAAGAGCGAAAAACAACATACCCAAATCGAAATTTTGAGGGAAAAACCTTGTCGGCCTTCTTTGAAACCTTCTTAATGGCGGGCTCGTCGTCCTCGCCGCTATCTTCATCTTTGGGTTCTTCTTTCTTTACTTTAGTTACCTTGACACGCGCTTCTACACTTCCATTAATGGATTTTTTCTTCTTGTCTTTGACGAGAGAACTGAGACTTCTGCCATCGTCTTCGTCCGTAACCTCCTCCTTCACGAGTTTCTCCTCAGCAGGCATTTTTGCGCCGAAATGTGGAAAATTAAAGAACAAGAAGGGCGGGAAAAGAAAGATGGAGAAATCTCTGAAAAGAGGAGCAATGAGAAAGATCGAACAAAGGGAATGGTCTGTTTCTGCTTTCCCTAAAACGACTGAGAACTCCGAATGGAAAAAGGGTATTTTAGTAACACCCCTTATATTCGAAAGTAATTAGTAATCCCCCCCTTATACTTTTGAAACTTTAAGAATACCCCGTTGACCTAGTTTAACCATCACTTGACTAACGTTAAAACGCGACATGCATCATGCGACTGTTAATACACCTATGAAAGGACCATAATATTGCAAGTAAAATACTAACGATGTGTGATTCAAGTCTGTTTGCGGAAAAAAAAATTTGTTTTAAGTTAAGTCAACCACTGTCAAACTAGGTCAAGGGGTAATCCTAAAATTTGAAAATAGGGGATTATTACTAATTACTTTCAAATTTCAGGAGTGTGTTACTAAAATATCCATGGAAAAATCTATGATACAGAATTCTCTTTCAAAATTTTAATACATACATATCTTTAATTGCCACCTGGCATATCTTTTGGGCCCACTAACCCATGAACTTTTGGGCCACGCCTTGGTGGGCCTAAATACCAAAAATCAGTGTGATTGTGATTTCCAGCCGTTAGATTTGAGCATTTTTTTCATCATGGACTTGGAACCAGCTCATAACGATGAAATAGTGCTTGAATCCAACGGCTAGAAATCATCAATCATGCTATTTTGGTGTGTATGTCCACCAAGGTGTGGACCAAACATTTCTTGTGGCCAGTGAGTCCAGAAGAGTTCATGAACCCCCATGACTTGCTCCGAGTCTCCAGTGACTTACAAAAGATTAGCGTTCTGTTTTAGGGTCTGGGCGTCATAGAGTAACCAACACGTCCTGGATTTTCTAGCGTTTGTGAGGGTTCTATTTCTACGAAGATCCCAAATCTATAGACCCGGAGACCCATCCCACTAGGAGATCTATCATGCAAGGATAATCGAGCTGCAACTCGGGCGGGTTGGGGGTCAACCCAAGTCCAACCCAACCTTTAAACCATCATACCCAAGCCTGAGTCCAACTGAAGGTCAGGCCTGATATGCCCAACCTGAGTCCAACCCGCTCGGGTTAGTCAAATTCATTGGTGTGGGTATGGTATTTCCGGGTGGCCACGATTGAGACACGTGTCATGGATACGCAACACATCACTATGGCCATACGAAAACAAGTACGAGTGGTCCAACTAACTTCCCAGGACATATCAGACTCAAATTGGCGTGTCCGACTAGCAAACTTGCATGTTTAGGGTCCAAATCCCAATGAAACTGACGAATCAGTCCGATGAAGATTTCAGACCTGCCGACAAAGTACCATTTACAACACCGTCCATACAAAAGAGCAATGGGATTGGTCATCGACATCCATTATCTGGTCGGATGCATGGCACAGCTATTCTGGCCAAGGATTATCTAGCCGACTAGCATATGCACCCTGATTCATCACGACGGCAATCGCTCCGTTTACACCCTCTATGCCAACTAAAACGTAAAGAGGTTTTGGAAACCTCAAGGAGTAGCAGAGTGAAAGCTAATAGAAGTAACTTGTGGTGTGTGCTTTCTTCATAGCACAACCAAAGATAAGACTCTATTAAATAATGAAGAAAAGATATGCACAATAGTTACAATAGGCAACAAATCAAAGAATATATGAACATATTGGGAAACAAATAACTATAAAGGAAATCTATCCTTTTGGTAGAAGAAACATGCTGTCTTTGGTCTCTGAATTGCCATTTGTGAGAGTTCTGTCCATATATGGATGCTGTAGTGTATCTTCGGTAGCATGATTTCTGTGAGAGCAATTAATGTGCGTATCTTTAACACCTTTAATGAGAGTATTCTTAACAAAACGCAAGCACATCAGATTCAACCGACAAACATGAACGAAAGTTGGGTATACACCAACAACTTTCCAAAATCTCCTAGAAAATAGATTCGTTGAGAGACAAAGAATCTAGGCCCAAGGCAGACCGCCAAGGAATCTCTTTCCTAACCGATTCCCACGAATAGTGGAAGTCTAACAAAAAAAACCATTATAGGAACAGTTACGTGCACCAAAACGATTATATGCTCCCGACGATAAAGACTATAAATAGAGAGAACTACCCATTGGTAAAAAAGAGTTGAGAAAAATTCATAAAATCATTATATAAGGATAGAGGAGGCAGACCTGATCGCATTTTCGATTCCCCGAATTAAGATCATCGACTGCTCAGTCTCCTCTAACTCCTTTTCCAGCGAACTTCACAAGTAGCCAACAACCTTCTAAGATTCATTGTTGACTTGAATGTTTGAGTGATATCTACAGGTACCCAACCCGCCCTAAGCGCAACTTTCAAGGTGAGGAGAGTAGCTAAAGCCGAGAACACTTCAGAGAAGGACGATAAGGTATCAACAGTGACATCCAAAGCTAATCCCTTTGTTTTAGCTAGGTACTGAAGGATCAACGACGTCTGGCCTACTCAACTCGTTAGCTTAGTCGAAAGTGTGTATCCGATTCCTCACGGATTGTGTGGGTTAAATCTGAGATTTTTCCCCCAAATTGGGTTGGTCGGGTTGGTGTAGTGAGAGAAAGAGGGATGAAGGAGGGACCTACCAATATAGAGAAAGATGGAGAGGAGAGAGAGGAACGGGAGAGAGAGAGAGAGAGAGAGAGAGAGAGAGAGAGACATAAAGGACCAAAATGTAGAAAAGAGAGAAGCGAGAGACGTGAGAGATAGATGGAGAGGAGATTAGAGAGAGAAGGGAGAGTATAATATTATATAACATAATTATATGTAATATGATCGGGGGCAGGCTTAACTAGTTTGCCCGAAGCCTCAGCCTAGGCCCAACCCAACTTTTGATATGATTCCAATACTCAGGCTCAAGCTAGAGTATTGCAAAACCCAACCCAAGCCCGATTCAATGTCGGGTTGAGCCCGCTCAAATTGTATCCCAAAAAAGATAAACCAAATTAGATGACCTTAACTGTTTGATCCTCGGTTTTTGGAGACAGTATGTGAACAATATCTACAATCATCCCATAAGTGTTTTTTGAGATTAGAAATCTCTCAAATTTTTTGAAGTGGGCTTTTTAAAAGGGCAATTTTTGGAAGCAGTATGTGAACAATATCTACAATCATCCCACAAATTTTTTCGAGATTAGAAATCTCTAAAAAAATTTGAAGGGGGCTTTTTAAAGGGCTGGCGCGCGTGTAGGCCGAATACAAAAGTTCCACATGGCACACTCTTAGATATCAATGACTGTATAGATGTTTGGCCCATCCGTAGATTGATCTACAGACCAAATATCAACCTGATTGGTGATTTATATCGGTTAAAATCAGAACCCAAAATAATTCTCGAATCCCATGGCTGAAACTGAACCCATAAAGAAGATTAAAATCTAAGGGTCGGGTTCCGGTGACCAACATTTTTGACCAACACCTTGGTGTACCCTCATAGAGGATGAATCAATGGCTGATTTTTGGTGAGGATGAGGATGATCTCCTCACCAAAAAGATAACCCCAACAAAAAATCAGTCCATTCTGAAATTTCTAACCCCGTTAGATGTGGTTTCTAAGTTACACGGTAAAAAACGACAGTCCATAATTCTTCAACTTTAAACCAGTCTATGAATATCAGAATGATTTGAATTTTTGTGAGGATGATCTCCTCACCATATAGATCATCTTCACAAAAAATCAGCCATTAATTCATCCTCTATGAGGGTACACCAAGATGTTGGTCACCGGAACCCGGAAACTACAAGTCAGGCTGATTTTTGGTCGTCCATCTAGCGATGGGGCCCATACGCGTCACTGATCTCCAAGAGCTTCCACGTGTAGTTTTTGGGTGCGGCCTGCACGCTGCCTAATAAGCGCGGCCACGGCGGTAGTCGTCACTCAACCAGAACTAAAGCTATTCAATAGATGATATCCTTCGAAGACGTCGAAGTTGGGATGACATATCTTTGATAGATTACATCGGTGTTTCTAGATCTAAGCATGTGACATAAGGCCCGGATATATTCCCGCGGTTTAAAAATAATGACGCAGCCGGTAGTTACTCAATCAAGAGATTCAAGAATGCACAATGCCCATCGTTGAGAGGCGCTGACCAATTCCCCGATGATGCGCATGCGCAGTCGCAACAATGCGGGAATTGAAGAAGCTAATGGATGTCCGTATATCATCGAGCGCCGCGCCATTGAGATCATCCGTCTCCTGATCACATACCTCAACCCCTTTCAAGTTATTGTAGATGCTGTGATCAGCAGTCTACCAAGAGAAGATGCTATCTATCCTATGAGACATGCGTCAACCAGGCAATATATCTTCTAACAGGTAGAACTCGCGTGAGTACTTTTAGGAATATATCAAGACCACCCATAATATGTGCCACGTGGTACACTCTTATAGGATATTGGCCGATAGATGTTTGGCCAATCCTTAAGTGGACCTATAAACCCAAAATCAACATGATCAGTGATTTCTAAGCGTTAGTTGAAGTCATTTTCATGGGTTGATTTTAATAGTAGAAATTTATTTGGGTACAAAAATCCAAAGGTTTGAAATCTATCTAATATCCGTCTACAGCTACACCCGCTTCTTACACCCATTTTTTACTCCCAATCTCATTTGTCTATGAGATAAAATTGAGGGTTTTGATTAATGCTGATGTGGCAACTCTTAATTCTTATATTAGACTCCCGTCGAGCCGAGTTATTGACATTTAATGCTCAGCATATCAACCAATGAAAAGACTTCTTTTTGGACTCTCTCCCTCTCCTGCGCACCACTCACAACTGCTTTAAAGGTGAGCACTATCCTTTAAAGGCGAATATAAGAATTAAGAGTTGCCACGTCAGCATTAATCAAAACCCTCAATTTTATCTCATAGACAGATGAGATTGGGAGTAAGAAATGGGTGTAAGAAGCGGGTGTAGCTCTAGACAGGACTCTTTAAACTTTTCTTTTTCTTTTGAATGTATATTTGAAGTTATTATTATTATTATTACATAAATGATTAGACTTTCTTTTAGATCCTTCTTTTTATTTTAGCTTGGTTTTATTTGATAAACTTTTGGTTTTATAATAGCTCCAAGTTTCCAACACTCCCAAATTCCAAGCGAATAGCAGCGTTAATTAGACATTATTATTTATTTATTTCTATTTTGGTTAACATCCCCCTGATTGAAAAGGAACATGTAATCAAGATGCTTATCTTCAATCGAACATAACATTTGAAGATCAGATTACTCAGTAAAACAGATAAAAAGTGCAGAAATATAGAGAACAAACAATAACATGTAAAAAATTAAAAATATAAAATACATATATATGAATATAAACTTTATTTCTTATACTTAATTGTATTTTGCATCTCCACAAAAAAAAATATTTTCTTATTGCTTCACCAATCCCTATAACATATGCAAAACTCAACCACCTCATACCTTATTTAGCAATTTTATGCATAACACCCCATTATTGCAATCCCAATACATTCCAATCTCATCTCCTGGATTGAGATCATTCCTTGCCTGAACCAGCATCTTCCACAATAGAGCAAACGTGCAACCATCCCTCCTCTTCAAGGTTAACTTGTACTGTTTGCTTATGTCAAGATCCGATACAGTAATAGGTACCTCCCCATTGCTTTCCATCATTTCGGACATGCTTGCTGGCCACTGCTGGTAAAGGTATTTGTAGACGTGATCACTAGAAACCCTAATAATTTTTTTTATGTTAGATGGGAGAGAATTTTCTTTATCTTCCAAAGATGATTAGGGCTGAGTGGTGGGGCAGGATCGTCAACTCTTATCTTCACACCCCGGCTACGACAAACTGGTTGGCCATTCGCTTCATCTTCCTCTTCGGATTTGGTCAAAATAAATTTGTACTCAATCACCTTCTTCATGGTTGACATTGTGTATCAAAAAATGAAAGAAGTCAACATATAACATGTAATTGAAATTAAGAATTGATAATGTATTTATAAAGAGATGTGGTATACACCCAACATGGCAGCTCCAATGGTTGGTGTGTATCTACCTCTTTCAAGAGGTCGTGGGGTCAAACCCACACAGGTAGATTTCCTCCTTTGAGCAGTGTGCCAGGAGTAGAAATCCCCTTTACCGGCTTGACCAGATTCAGGTTTCACCTGTCTTCATCTGTGGGGCCCTCCCACGATGGTAACCACAAAAAAAAAAAAAAAAGGAGATGCATGTGGTGAGATAGTTGCTTATATGGAATTGGAAAGTTTTAAACAAAAATGCAACTTCTAAGATTTTTAACTTATTTTTAGGGAGCTAAAATTGGCAACAACACTATGGAAATCATTACTCTTCTAAAAATATAATCACCGACTAAAAATAAAAACAAAAACACAGCATTACTTTCTTTTTTCATTTTGATCTTCAGGATTTCGAAGAGTGCTAACGCATAAGTGCATAACCATTGGGTGGGACCCACCCCTCAATTTTTCGTCGATCATGATCATGAGATGGAGTTAGAAAGTTTTAAGCAGTAGGTAAATAACACAGCATTACTTTGTTTTTCATTTTGATCTTCAGTATTTTGAAGAGCATTAAAGTAGGTAAATAATGCATAAGTGCATAACCATTGGATGGGATCCACCCTTCAATTTTTCGTATCATGATCATGATCATGATCATGAGATGGATTTAGAAAGTTTTAAGCAGCCGTGCAACTTCATAAAATTTTATAGGTGTGTACATTTCGTATGGTTTGTAATTGAGAGAATCTAACTATATAACAAAACAGGGAAATTGTCTCCCCACTTATACCCCCTCTTATATGTTTCAACAAAGAAGGGCTAATCTTATCTCCAAAATAGATAGTGGATCTCAGCCACTCACACTCGATTTTGGCAAACGCTTTGTTGGAGTGTTGTGGGCACAGGCCACCCACTATCTATATAACAAAACAAGGAAGTTGTCTTATCTCTTATCTTATCTAGCTTCATAAGATATAGAGTGGTTGAGATCAAATCCATCCATTTAATGTGGATGGTTAGATTTCAGCCACTCAATCCCCTTCATTTATTCAGTCACTCCCACCCATTTGACCCCCCACGCAACAAAATGGAAAGTTGAAATTCAAATTTTGAATTTTAGCTCCGTTATTTTCCATTTTCGCCCATGTGTGTTACAATCCATCATAATGGAAAAAAGGTAACGCCCCCAGTCCATTATACCATTTGAGTGCTGAAAGCACTCAATTTTTGCCAACGCTTTTGTTGGAGAGTGCCGTGGGCACGGGCCATTTACTAGTTTCGTACAATTTAGATATTTATATCGAGTAAAACTTTGATGATTGGGCCTTGTCATCTATATATCTATATCATAGCGCGGCCCTACTGACGTGGAACTCTAGACGCATAGCGCGCCATGTCAGCAGTCACACGCCTCCTAAATTTCAACGCTCTTTCCAACAGTCGTTCTCCAGGCCCTCTTCCAAGTTCCAACTATTGTGTCCCAAACCATATCTCCCGCTCACAACACGACTCAAGAAAACGTCTCTTCATCTCCTCCATAACATCCCAAAGATTCGATTAAACGTCACACGGCTTGCAAAAATGTCTCAGATGTCCCCACCTTCCATCCCAATGAGTCTCTCCTGAAGCTGCCCTATGACACCCCTTCACGGTTTTTATTATTTTTTCTTCTCCTCAATTTTCTCTTTTTTCTTTTCGTTTTCTTCTCCAAATTGATTCAATTCTATACGATAACAAATATGAAATCCATGGTGTTTTATCTCTGAAATGAATTTCTTCAAGGGAAACTTCGAATTGAACGAGAATCAGAAGCTTAAAGGTCACACTGATAAGGTTTAGAGCCTCAATTGGAATCTAGGCCACCGGAATTACTGGAATTCCAGCGATGTTGGTGTCTTGTAGCGAATCCATCCGGCCGGTCTTCGGATTCATGGGAGTGCAAGGTTCTTTCTTGAATCTCTATTGATTTTGATTTTTTTCTCACTTCGACTATAAGTGAAAACCCTAATTAACGTTGATGATATCTCTCTCCCTTTGTCCATCTCTCTCTTTCAATCACTCAGGTACTCTTTGATTTTTAGATGAATCAATCTTTTGAGTCTTCGGGTTTCATCTTATAGTTTTAAGGCAATCAGGAGTGGTGCAAGCACTGAAACACTCTCGGCCTAACTAACTCACTGTGTTTTGTCGTACAGGATTTAGCCAATAGAATAGTCTTATTCGTTACACTTGGAACTTATAAACATAAAGTTCAAAGGACTAGATAACAATTTGTCTGACATCCATCCCATTTTGATGACATGCGCCATTTGTGTCATGTTTATATTTTTCCCGCTTTGGAAAGAGCACTTGGGGCTGCTTGCAGTGGCCATATTTGGGTCAGTCGTACCAAGGTTTAAAAGGGGTCGTTATATCGGTATAACAAACTGGGGGCGTTATCTTTTGTTCTGTTATAATGACCGTTATAACGAATTGTAATGCTCAGGGGAAAAACAGAGAAAATAACAAGAAAATAATGGAAAATAACAGGAAACGAAAAAAAAATGGCACTGAAATTCAAATTTTGAAATTTCAAAAATGAAAAATAAAGGAAAATAACGGCTAATTTTTTCACAAAATTTTGTAGAAAATAATGGTCATTCTTTTCATTATAACAGAAAATAATGACTGTTATAAATAACGGTCATTATTTTTAAGCATTTTAACGATACATAACCTAATGGGGAGGTCCGAATCCGTTACAACTGCTGTTTTTTTACACGGTGGAGAGGGAGAATTTTTTTGATCTTGACATTTTTTTCATATGGGCGTCAGGCTGCACCTAAAAATCGCACTAGGCACACTCTCAGAGATTTATGATTGTATGGAGTAGGTGGACCTACGGACCAAAAATCAGTCTGATTGGTGTTTTATAGGTGTTGGATCTCAGCACCCGAAAATAATTTTCGAATCCCATGGTTGAAAATAAACCCGTGAAAAAGATTCAAATCCAACGGTTAGAAACCACCAATCCGGCCGAGTTTTGGTCTGCAAGGCCACCTAGAGATGTTTCAAAACGTAGGGTCGCCATGGATCTCTAATAGTGTGCCATGTGGTGTTTATAGGTGTGGCCTAGACACTCGGATAAAAAAAAAACGATAGCGTCAAATTTTATTCTCGCGGAGAGGAGTAAATATTTCATGAACATTGTGGTGTTTATAGGCCGGTGATCACGTCTCTTGTGAAGCCCTGAGCATCGTGCATGCAACCCAGGTTTTGGTTTTAAAGTAGTAATAGCTAGATTACTAACAGAATATATTCCTTCTCTTTCTTATTAGGGTAAAAAAAAAGCCAAAGATTTTAATGCAATTTGGTATAATCGATCCCTTGAGTGGGCATATGATGTCCAAAAGAAAGATCGGGCAGAGATGTTATCCATATTCGAGAGCATTTATGCCAAAGCAAACCAATCTCAAAGTAAGCACAGATCCGCCATCTCGATCTTTTTAATATATAAACCGTTCTCATACTAAGAGAGCTCTTACAGAGAGGCACAAACATGGCGTGGTTCTTAAAAGACAGGAGAGGACCAGAGTGGAAACAAGGGTGGACAAACCAAACCCTCTCCTCCATCTCTCTTCCTCCCTTCCCCTTGCTCGCTATCTTCGCCATCGTCATGCTTTTCCTATCGCTCTCCAAGTACACAGCCTACAGGGCCGAGATGCAACAAAATATGATCAATTTCCAGGTTCTCTTATTCCTGGTCCCCGTCTTATTGATCTTCCTCGTACGTTCCATTTCTGTAAACCGGAGGTTCAGCCTTCGGCTTCCATTTCCAGAACATGATTCGATTCATCGAGCCGGGAGTTCACCTTGGGGTGTCGCAATATTGTTGGTGGTGCTACTGGTGATGATCTCTTATCAGTCGTCGTTTCATTCGTCGTGGTTTCGACCTCTGTGGAGGTTAGATTAATTAAGCGGTGATCCTGTATATATAATATGATAATTAGTAGCCTTAATTATGCTTAATGAGACTAGTAGATAGCGATGGAAACCTGGGTGGATGATCTAAGTGTATATTTTAATTTGTCTTGGCGGTTTGGTTGTGGGTGTCTTTGTTCGTTTCTTAGATCAAACTTATCTGTTTGTTGTTTATGCATCAATTTCTACGTGCATGTGCTATCATAAACCTGGGTTTAGGATTTGAATTTAATTTTTTTTTTTTTTTTTTATAAAAAACAACCATGGGTATATGTGCTGGGCGATCATTGGCGCATGATCTCCTCTTCAAAAAAATTCTCTTTTTAGTGCTCGGGTCCACAATCCACATGGTCATAGGATTGATCAAAAAACACACGTTGCACAGCAGCACGGGTGATGTTTTCCTTGGATATATAGATCGTGCCCAAAAGTTGTACCTATCAAACGATCCTAGCCATTCAGTGTGCTGACCCTTCGTTACACCTACTTTTTTATCCCCTCTTTTGAAATGGACATCTGTATCAGATAAATTTTTTTTTCTTCCACTAACCAAAGAAATGGACACTGCCGGTTCGACACTTCGACCTGTTAGTCAATTTGATGATGATGGACGTTAAGATTGAGGAGAAACCCAAATGAGAAAGGGCTGGTGTTGGAAAGAGTTTAAAAACAAAACATGCAAGAGAAAGGCCGGTTGGTACACGTGTCACTACTTTAGTGGTGTTGGACACTTTTTGTGTCAAACATCGTTGGACACTACAATTATCCTATGAGAAACATAAAAGTTGATGTTATTTGACATTCTTTGTCGGCTCGGGCTCCAGTTACCTCCCTAAAATGACAGACTCCCGTTACATGACACTATGAGCCACGTGGCACATTCTTGGATGACTCTGACCGTATGGATGTTTGGCCAATCCCTAAGTGGACCTACACACCAAAAATAAGCCTGTTTAGTGATTTATAGGCGTTGGATTGGACTTATTTTCATGGGGTAATCTCACCTGTGGGAATTTGAGCAGTATTTCAGGTACAAAGATCCAACGCCTAGAAATCACTAATCATGATGATTTTTGGTTTGTAGGTCCACCTAAGGATTGGCCAAACATACATTCGGTCATAGTCCTCTAATAGTGTAACACGTAGCTCATATTGGGCCCTGTAACCGGAGCCTGTCATTTTAGGGCGATAACTGGAGCCCGACCCTTCTTCGTATGAGCAAAACTGAGATGACGGTGGCGTGTCATTGGCGCTGTTGACAGGCACAGAGTTCTTGGCACGTGGAATTTGTACGGGCGAACCACCTAGGCCTGACCAACCACGTACTCAGGTTTATAAGATATCTTCACTTGGGTAGGTGGCAAAAAGCACTCGACTCGAGTACGGGCCGAGAACTAACTCTGTGGCTGTCATGGGTTGTCATCAAAGCCCCACCGTCGTCAAAGTTTTATCCCACACCTACAATAAGGTCACCTGTGTGGTTTGTACAAAGCATCCACACCAATAAGATTTTGAAAGCTAGGGTTAGGGACTAGGTTTCATGAGTACACGATGCATGACTTTATTGGCGTTGGACTCTTTTATCAAAATGATCGCACAAATCACGCGTCACCTTTTGGTAAGCACTGCATAGGGTGATAGTGTTCTAAAGGTATGAGGGGAGGAGAGAATTGTTTATCCTGCCTACTTTTTGATCCAGTGATCCTGCCACACATAGTTAAGTGCCACCTGTTAAGGTAACCACTTTTACCCCAGAACAGGTGGCGCTTAACTATAAGTTGCAGGATCAAAAGTTATCTCGTATGGGAGGGAAGAGGATGGGGTGGTATTTGCCTATTTGGTAAACACAATCTAGTCTGATCTCCAAAATCCTACTTTGAGAAGCACGTGCGGTGCACGTGAAAAGTGATAGGACCTTCCATCGAGTAGGCCTCAACTCTAGATGTCCTCCAAAGTAAAGGAAGCCAATCACTCACATCCACTCATGCAGTCAAACTTTCTTTGCAAACAACCTTTTGACTAATCCATCTCACACGTTAGCAAGACTCAAGAAGCACCTTCGATGTTCTCCCAAGTAGAAAGTTTTTTATCCATGGCTCTGGCACTTATTGTTAAGTGCCACCTGTCCTGGCCCTTACCTCTAGTGGCTTTTTCTCCACTTTCATCCTGCAAATTTTTTTTTATCCAGTTATCCTGCTACTAATTATAGTTAAGCGCCACCTGTGCTGGAGTTAAGGTGGCCCTTAACTAGGACCCTAACCAAGGTTTAAAGGAGGCCGTTTTAACGGTTAAACGGACTGGGAGCGTTACCATTTTAACAGCCATTAAAACGGATTGAAACGGCCAGGGGTAAAAATGGAATTAAATGGATTTTAACGGTTTTAACGAAAAAAATAGAAAAAATGGCGCTGAAATTCAAATTTCGAAATTTAAAATTTTTTTAAAAAAATTAGAATTTAACGGGTTTAACGGAAATTAAACGGATTTTAACGGAATTAAACGGATTTAACAGCCCTTTTTCACAAAAAAAAAATTCAGAAATAAACGGCTGTTTAAACGATTTTAACGGCCGTTTAAACGATTAAATGGTTTTAAATGGTTAAAACTGTTTAAACGCCCATTTTTAAAACCACGACCCTAACTAAGGTTTAAAAGGGCCATTATATTGTAACGGACTTGGGGCGTTCGCATTTTTTTCCATTACAACGGGCGTTATAACAAATTGTAATGCTCAAGGGAAAAATGGAAAATAACTGCGCCGAAATTCAAAATTAGAATTTAAAATTTCAATAAAAAAAAATAACAGAAATAATAGGCGTTTTTTTCATAACAAAAATTTTTGAAAATAATGGTTTTTATAATGGAAAATACTGTTCATTATCATAAAAATAATGGCCGTTATTTTCTGAGCGTTAAAAAGGTACATAATGTAACGGGGGAGGTCCGAAACCATTATAACGCCGTTATTTTCGTTATGAAAGCCGTTTTTTTAAACCATGAGCAGGCTGGCCAGCTTAACCCCAGGACAGGTGGCACTTAATTAACTATAGGTTGCAAGCATCAAAAAGTTGCAGGATCAAAACAATTCCCAGTAATATATAGTAACTACAGTTAAGGGCCACCTTTACTCTAGACAGGTGGCCTTGATATGCTAGAATATATTCCTTCTCTTTCTTATATATTAAGGGGAAAAAAGTCAATAATTTTAATAAAATTTGGTAAAATCCAAAAGAAAGGTCGGCCAAAGATAGAATCATCGAGAGCATATATACCTTAGCAAACTACAGATATATATATCCATCTCTTTTAATATATAAATAAACCGTTGTGATACACTAACTTATTAGAGACAGAAACATGAGCTGGTTCTCAAATGAGAGGAGAGTTCCAGATTGGAAACAAGGGTGGAGCCTCTCCAATATCTCTCTTCCTCCCTTCCCCTTGCTAGCCATCTTCGCCATCGTTGTTTTCTTCCTGTATCACTCCAAGTACACAGACTACAAGGAGGGTATGGAGCAAACTGTGATCAATTTCCATTTTCTCCTATACATGCTACCCCTCTTATTGATCTTCATCGTACTCTCCATGTCTGTCAACGCTGGATTCGGCCTTTGGGGGATTCCACGTTCGGACTATGATTCGACGAATCGAGGTGGGAGTTCGCCTTGGGGTGCCGCAATTTTGCTGCTGGTTCTACTGCTCATGATCTCTTACCAGTCCTCGTTTACGACGTGGTTTCGACCTCTCTGGAGGGTAGATAAATAATTAAGGAGATCCTGTCTAATATTAGTTAATTATTTTAGTATATAGCCTTAATTATGCTTCATGAGTACTACTAGATAGACATGGAAACTTGGGTACGTGGATGATATACACATGTACACGTACATATTTTGTTTTGGTTTTGTTGTTGGTAGTTGGTACTATCTTTGTTTGCTAGATCTAACTTTTATGTTTGTTTATACTTGTTTTTGGCTTATTTGTTTCTAACGATGTTTGCCTGATAGATCTTAACCCAAAATTTGTACCTATCAAAGGATCCTAGCCATTCAGTGTGCTGATGACATTTCTGTACCACCTACTTTTTTAATCTAGCTGTCCATGTTCAGCAGATTTTTGAAGCAGCCAAGCTGTGGCCGGCACCACAATCCATTGTTCAAAAGCATTTCTTGGTTTGTTCAAAAAGCATTAGTGGATTGTGGCTCCATCTGATTGGCCACTGCTTCGTGGCTTAAAAGATCGGCTGCTTCAAAAACATTCTCCGTAACCAGATGGATTGTATTGTCAAATTGATGGAAATTTTATACCTTACAAGGATCGGCACCGCAAAATTTATTTTTGATAAGCATAGAATTTATTCAGGGGCACGAAGCCAAAAACACAGATACAAGCAGCACCTAGCTAAGAGGTCAAGGAAAACCTCTAGAAGATGACAAAAATGAAGAAAGAAAGAAGGCAAACAAATACAAAAGCAATTAATTGTCTTCTCTAGAGGATATATATAAGATCCCAACGGAACATGAAGTCTTCAAAGGAAAGGTCCCTGCGTATACTCTTTAGTTGGTGTAGAGATTAGGGGTGTTATTGCAGGACAGGTTAGGGCTAGCTAGTCAAAATTGTGCCCAAGAATCATCAAGGTTGGGCTATTACGTACATTTTGATTGGACGTTAGCCTCTTTCGTGTTAAGAGTCAAACGCAAGATGGCCCATTTACTTAGAGGACCTAGAAATAGGCCCAAGTAGGAACCTAATGGATCTATAGTGCAGCCCAAGCTTAGACTAGTGCAGATTCATGAGCATCACTGTGCCACATGTATCATAGACAAGGTTGTGTTTTGGTAAGTTTAAAGCTTATCTTTAGTGCTTTACCCAAAAGCACTTATGTGTAAAGTGAACGAGTTAACTTATTTTGGCTGTTTGGTAACCATACAAGAAAAGTGCTTCATTTCTTAAAAAGAAAAATATAATTTTACTTTTTAATTTGGTGGTAAAAGAAAAAATAATTAAAATTTTGGTTTTCCAAAATGAAAGTTATGCTATCTATATAATGTAAGTGGGAAATTGTCTTTATCTCTTATCTTATCTTATCCGATTTCAATAAAGAGTGGCTGAGATCTTATCTTCCGAATGGATGGTTGATCTCAGTCACTCACACCCGACTTTGACAAATGCTTTGTCGAAGAGTGTCAACCCACTAGTTATAAAAAAAAACGAGGACACCTTTGTAAAGAAAATTTTTAAGCATAGGTTCACACAAAAGCAATTGCAAAAAACTGCATCTGCATATGCTAATTTGGGAGTTTCTTGGGCTTTAAAAAAAGTACATTTTAAGTTTTACTAAATACATAATTTTTTTGTATAAGTGCTTAAAACTGCTAAAAGTTGGCTTAATGTGGATTTTAAGTCTACCCAAATGCAGACCAAGTACAATTATCAAAAGAAAAATCTAACTTATTCATATAACAATTAATTATTTTTAAATATATCCGTGTTTCTTAAATTAAGAGAGATGAGATCGTGTCCGCCTGACGTGGGTAATTAAGCTACCGATGTACACAAACTTAAAAACGAAAAAATAAAAAATAAAAAAACATTGAAAGGACACTTGGCAAAGCAACAGACTTGATGTTATGTAAATTACACAAACACCTGGTGGATATAGGATCATAATACTTATCTCGATTATTATCAAGATAATTAAGTTTTCATTGAACTATATTTTCTAATCAAACAAATTATATTTTCTCAAAAAGTACCAAGAATCACCATCATCAAAAATAAATATTTTCAGCTTTTTACTTATTAAAAAAGTTTATCTTTAGTTTTAAATAATAATGTTAAGATTCATTTAGTTTTAAAAAATAATGATGATGATGCATGACGATGCATGTCATGGATGATGCCGAGGTCAGTCAGGAAATTATTCAGCATTTAGGCAGTCTGCATTTTCTTCGTGTGGGTGGCAGTTATGGAGTATTCTTCCTTTTACAGTGATATGGGCCGGGAATAATAATATCATTCTCTCTATTAATGTCTTTTTAGTTTCCGTGGTCCAAATTCTTTAAAGACAATAACACCGCCAATAATGGGCTTTGAGAATTAAACTAAACCAAACCCACCTTTTAGTTCCACCCTTCTAGATCCAACATGGGTTCAGCCTTAATTTAGAGTTCGAGAAATGCTAACAAGCAACCGTTCATGGAGTTGCACAGATGAAATCCCGCAAAAAAGAAGAAAAATTGCCTCAAAAACCACGCTTTTGAATTGTCATATGTATTATAATTCTCGTCTTTTGCGGGTTGCATATGTGCAAAACTCCATTAAGGGTTTGCTTGCTAGCATTTCTCTAGAGTTGTATAAGAAGATTCCTAACCTACCAGCAATCCTAATAGTTCATAAAGAAACTACCATTTGGAATGCATCTTATACCATTTTATAATGGGTCGGGCTCAGGGGACCCCAATTTTTCTGACCTCTCTTGGTGTTCGTGTGCTCGGCCGTGGATTTCAAGAATCCGACGGTCGTTGTCAGCACTGAGCTGGCATAACTTTTTCACTTTTGGGGGTGCTGACAATCACCATTGGATTCGTGAATCCACGGCCGAGCGCACAAACACGAGAGGGATCAGAAAAAAGGGGTCCTTGGAGGCTGGGCCTTTTATAATTCTCCATCTTATCTTTTCATTTGAATAATATTGTGCTACAATGGACCACAACCCCAATTCCTATTTTAACTAAGGCTTTCATTATCAGCCACTGAGTTCATAAAATTATTAAAATTTGTAAATGGTGATTTAAACACTTGTCACAAAATTAGAGAAAGGGTCCAACTCGGGAGACCCCCATTTTGGAGGAGTCAGTCTTCTTTGAAGATCAGAGAATAAATCGGACAATTATGTTATTCGGAAGAATATGGTGAGGAGATCATCCTCACAAAAATTCAAATCAATCCGATATTCATAGACTGGTTTAGAAGTTGAGGAATTATGGACCGTTGATTTTTACTCTGTAACTGGAAAATCACGTTTGATGGGGTTAGAAATTTCGGAATGGGCTGATTTTTTGTTAGGATGATCTATATGGTGAGGAGATCATGCTCACCAAAAATCAGCCATTGATTCATCCTCTACGTGGTGCACCAAAATGGGTGTCAAAAATGGGGTCCCCCGAGGCCGACCCTTAGAGAAATGTGCTTGAAGAGCCTCTTTTCAAGAGCAGTACTGTTTGCAAAATCGCTCAACACCAGCAAATCTAGTATGCAACTGTTTGCATACTAAGTGAGCCAGTGTAGCTGTCGGTTGCAGGGGCGACGTTGAGCAAAATGCAAAAGCGCTCAATAACACCTCTGCATCCAACATGTAATTCAGAGGACTTTGGATGCAGTGGGCTTTCATAGTCCTACATCTCATTTTTGGGCCCACTAACATCACGTATGGCCACGAAAGCCTCTGCATCTAAAAATTTTCTCTTAATTTTGTTTATATATCTCACCACGTACTGCACATGCTTAGCATATAGGCTGTAGATCTTCAAACTCTCAATTCCCGAAACCAACCTCAATTTAGTATTTTCGAAGTTTGTTTCTTAAACCATTGAAGCAAAACCTCAGAAAACATTTTTCCTTCACAAAATCAATTTCAGTACCCACACCAGTCTTGCTTGAACAAATTAACAGAGGGTAGCCTCTAACAGATCCATGGGCTCGACCTTTTCGTAATCTATAAAAACTATTTATAGTAAATTAATCAAACCAGACTCAAAATCAGGAAGTTCCACAATCAAATCTTCATATTCTTTCATCTAAGAAATACAAACTACAAACCCAGTTGTAATTCACAAGTAAAATTACACATACAGTAACCTTAGTAGTGTACAAAGGAAGACTAGTTCTTCAAGGGAACCAGCCATCTTGGAAGGTAGATTGAAAATTGACCATGACGAGAAGCAGAACGATCACCAGGGCAACACCCCACGGAGAGGCACCTTCAGGTGGACGTTGGTGGGTCCTATAACGACGATCGTATGGTGATCGGCCAAATAGAGACTCAGGATTCTCGATGGAAGACAAACAATGAACGGCGATCAGTAAGACTACAGGGATGACCATGAGTATCCAACCGAATTGCTCCTCAGCATCCTCAACCAGAGACTCGTACGTGAAGTAGGAAGAGATGGACAAGAACATAGCGATCACCGCTAAAATTAGCAGAACCGGATATGGCAGAGGATTTAGCGTAAACGCCTCCAAAATAGAGGATTGGCGTCTCCTTCCGTATCCCATCTCTGCTAGCTAAACGGCTTTCAATACTAGACGGACGTCTAATTTAAACTTCAAGAACTTACCGATTTATATTCTGTCCAGCTACGATACTAAACAATCTTGGGTATTCCCAACCGTCGATCTCGCTTTCCCGTTTTTTGGATTGCTTATGTGGAGGGATCCACGTGGTGGAAACCCCTAGATCGTTTAGTTTCGTAGCTCGCGAGATATCATATGCTTTCTCTTAATAAAAGTCCGGTTTGTAAGGAGGAGGTGGAGGACTTTCCGTGGTGTTGTCAATTTTTGAATTTCTTACTAAATTTTCTTTTGTTTTGTAATTTGTTATTAGGTTTTAAAGAAGGGTCGGGCCCCGTTGACAGCCCTAAAATGACAAGATTCTGTACAGGGACACAATAGAAGCCGGGCCCGATGACAGCCCTAAAATGACAAGATTCTGTACAGGGACACAATAGAAGCCGCATGACGCACTCTTAGAGAAATCTGACCGTATGTTTGTTTGTCCAATCCCATGGTGGACCTACAAACCAAAAAATCAGCCTGATTAGTGGTTTATAGGCGTTCGGTCTTCATACCCCAAATACTGCTCAAATTCCCACAGTTGAGATCAGCCCATGAAAATAAGTCCAATCCAAAGCCTATAAATCACTAATCAGGATGATTTTTGGTGTAGATACACCATGGGATTGCACAAACATCCATACGGTCAGAGTCTTGTAATAGTGTGCCACGCGACTTATATTGTGTCCCTGTACAGAATCCTGTCATTTTAGGGCTGTCAACCGAGCCCGACCCTTTAAAGAAATGAAGGATATCAAAGAGAACTAGATGGGAAAACGACTTTGACAGGAAAATTACAGGGAAAAAATGGAAATTGGAATTTATTTTACGTCAATATTTGTGGTGCAAAAATTAATTTCTCGAGAACCCGATATTTTCAGAAGATGGATGAAGGGAGACAGGAGTGAAGGAGACAGGAGTGAAGTCACTCAAGATATATCGTGTTGTTCAATCACAAAGATGAAAGCGATAGAAAATTGAAAATACTGAAATACCCTTATTGTTTTCCTTAATATCTAAAGTACCTTAAAGCTGACATACCCCTATGACTTGGTCCACTGTCATTTGACCAGTGTTGACCCTAGTTGACCACCGAATTTTTTTTATTAAAAGACAAAAATGCCCTTGTCTTCAACCTTGGAATACCTACTCATTAGACCATTGCTATACATGAATGACTAATCAAATGGCAAATAGATTGACGGTAGTTGGTGTCAGCCGGCTTGACCATTAGGCAGATGAGGCTGTTGCCTAAGGCCCTAAAAGGTAAGGCCCCAAAATTTCAGAAATTTTCAAGTGTTTTTAATATTTTTTTATGAAAAGGCCCCACCTATCCATTTAGGTCAGGCCCCTCCATCACACAAGACTATGCTACAGCCAGACAAATCTAGTCTGCAATTGTTTTCAGACTCAAGAGTATGCAAACATTGTATCCACCATTGAATTCTCCTTGAAAAAGCGTGTTTTTAATTTATATTTTTTTTTTTTTTGAAAACATTGAAATAATACATTTTTCAAGGGACATCTTCTCACTTAGGTTTAGGGGTATGTTTGGAAAAAAAAAAGCCCCATTTAAAGTTTTCGCCTAAGGCCTCAACTTGTATTAAGACGGCCCTAGTTGGTGTGAATTTTGGGTCCTTCAAGAAGGTAGGTCTGGTTCGTAGGCAAGTGTAAGGCAGTCAATATTTTTTTTAAGAACCATTGGAATTTGACCATGAGTCTAGTCTGGCCATTTAAAAGTTAAGGCCCTTTGATCCGGCAATTAGACCTTTATTTGGAGGTCGTAATTTTTACTCCCACACTGGGCACGTTGTCAGTGTTGTCGTGGTCGCAAGTGGACTAGAGATCTTCCGGATAGATATAGTCCGCATGGCAACTTGCAAGAAAGGAAGACTAGTGACTGAATTCACCAGGCTTTACAAGAGACGTAGAAGTTCTAGAATCAAAATGTTATCATTTTATTGTAGATGTTCCTAAAAAAAACCTTGAATAATTCTTCTTAGAGAACTAATGGACTTGGTATTGGGTCAATAGTGACTTAGGTTCGGCTAGAATTGTTGCATGCAAAGCTTAGGGTGGGCTTGGGTTAATTAAAAGGTTCATGGGATGGACCCAGACCTGGATTTCTACGTTGGATTGGTCACCAGTGATGAGCGGCTAATCCATTAGCATATATTTGGCCGGCCATCCACCACAACTTTTGATTGGGGTATGGGTTTTGGCCCAAACCCTTATTCCAAGGTTGAAGACATGGGCGTTTTGTCTTTTAATAAAAATTCGGTGGTCAACTCAGGTCAACACTTGTCAAATTACAGTGGACCAAGTCATAGGGGGTATGTCAACTTTTTCAAATTGTGTGTGTTGAGGGGGAGGGGGTATGTCAAATTTCAAAGGTAATATAGGGGGTATGTCAAAAATTCCCTAAATAGAAAGATAGATTATAGATATAGTTTTGAATTTTAAATTTTGAAATAAAATTTGGAAGGGTGGTTGAGGCTTTAAGTTTGCGAAACTAAATAGTTCACCCACAAATTTACTTAAACTAATATCCTTCTACAAATGAAAAGTGAGATAGGTTGACACGTTTTCTAGTCACGCAAAAGAACAGAGTAGTGGGGGCACATGTCACATAAAGTAGGGCTGTCAATGGATCGGGTTCGACTAAGGGCGTCAACGGATTGGTTAGGGTTCGGTTCCTCAGGTATCCAGAACCTCAACCAATATTGTTGGTTCTTATCGGCTCCGGTTCTCAAAACGATGGATCTGAAACCGATCATTTGGTTCATATCAGTTTCGATTCAGGTATATATTGGTTCCAATATTGATAATATTACAATTTTAACACTACATTTATATATCAATTCCCGTTTCTATCGGTTTCAGGTCCAATCTCAACTACCTAGACCTGGAACTGTTATATTCGTTTCAGTTTGATTCTTTTTAGTCGGTTCTCAAAATGTGGAAGCGAAACCAGAGTTTTTCATTCCAGTTAAACTGGTTAAAAATTGACACCCTTAGGTTCGAGTCGGGATATTGGCCCGTCATATTGAGAAAATTTTAGATACAGAGGCTCTCGAGGCCCTACGTAATGCATTTTCTTGGGCCCACCATCCAACTGCATGGATGTTTACCCCACTCCTTGCTGGATATACATACAAAAAAATCAGCTTAATTTATAATTTCTGTATGTTAGTGTTAGTACAAAAAAAACATGCTTGAATCCAATGGCTACAATCACTCCTAAAAAAAAGTGCTAAAACTAATGGCTAAAGGTAACTAGTAGGTAGAATTTTTTTGTGTGTACATCCACGAAGGGGTGGTATAAACATCCATACAATTGGTGGGCCCAAGAAAATGCATTACGTAGGGCCACGGGTGTCATCTCCGTCTAAATTTTTTCCATCCATCAGAGTGTACTTATTGACGATCATCACCGTCTACTAAATAAAGATCCTGATGGTCTTACAGATATTCTAATAGGATTCTAAGGCTAAAAATGGAAAAGGATGGAAGAAAATGGAAGAAAATGGAAGTGATGTGCTGGCTATGGAGTGGCCAAGCTTGCATGGTACATATTGGGCTTATTGGTGGGACCCAATTTCAAACCTAAAATTAGTGCCGGGGCCATAAATGGCGCAAGAATATGATATTACGGTTGATTTGATAAATATTTAGGTTGGACTGTTGGAGTAGGTATATGTTAACGTCTCCCGATATAAATGCTTTCCGTTTTAAATAGCCGACCATTTCCTTAACTAATCATCAAACTTTTTTTGTTTGAATGTCTACCAAGGCAAGGGGTGGGCTAAACCAAGGTTTGAAAGGGGCCGTTATAACGGACTGCGGGTGTTATTTTTTTTCCGTTATAATGGCCATTACAACGAATTGTAACATTCCGGTAAAAATGGAAAAAGGAGGAAATAACTGAAAAATGTGAAAAAAGTGCTAAAATTCAATTCTCAAAATTTGAATTTCAAATTTTCAATGAACTTTATAACGGAAAAATAACGTAATGGGATAGGTCTGAATCTGTTATAATGGCCCTTATTTTCCGTTATAACAGCCATTTTTTAAATCATGGGCTAAACATCCATGTTATAAGTGGACCCAGATGGTAGTGGTGAGTAACAAAAATTCGCAACCTAACGTAAAAAAGTGTGAGGTTTACCTTGTTACATAATGACCCAAAAAATGTAAAAAAAATAATAAAGCTTGACATCATCTTTGTCACTACCACATATGTCGGTTCTGGTTCTATCGGTGCAGTCGAAATCTTCGAAGGTTCATTTTCACGCGTCTTCAAGGTTCATATTGTCTTCGAAGGTGCGCGTCTTGGCGTGACCCAAACACTTGTCATCAATCAAGACGTACACCTTCAGCCAAGGCGCACGTCGAAGGTACGCTACGAAACACATCCTTATATACTTTGGTTGTAGACTTCCATGTCTTATCAGTTCAACTCAAAAATAGCTAGTCCTGGAATCGGGATAATTCGGCATCCAGTTCCTATTGGGTCTCGGTAAAATTGACACCCATAGCTGAATCCCATCTCCTCGTGAAATTTGCACTAAAGGGGAGGCTTGTCAAGGTTTGGTTTGTTTACTACTAGTAAATGGTCCGTGCCCATGGCACTCTCCGACAAAAGTGTTTGCAAAAATTGGGTGCCTTCGGCACTCATATGGTATAACGGATTGGGGCATTACTGTTTTTCAACTATTACGGATTGTAACGCACAAAGGGAGAAATGGGAAAACAACAGAAATAACGGTGTTGAAATTCAAATTTTGAACAAATTGAGGTCAAATGAGGCGGATTGAGTGGCTGAAATCTAACCGTCCACATTAGATCGATGGATTTGATCTCAACCACTCTTTCTCTAACTGTCCACATTAAATGAATGGATAAGATAAGAGAATATAACTGAGTTGTCTTGTTATATGCTTGGGTGATAGGGGTATCAACGGGTCGGTTCCGGTTCGGTTCCTAAGGTGACCAGAACCGGAACAATCGGTTCCGATTCTTATCGGTTCGATTCGTTAACGGTTCTGGTTCTCAAAGTGATGGATTCGGAATCGGAACCGATTATGTATTTATGTCGGTTCCGGTTCCGGGTATATTGGGCCAAATCTTGAGAATATGATAATATTTACACTATATTTATTTATCGATTCGGTTTCGTTTTCGGTTCTTATCGGTTTCGGTTCCATATTAGGCTACCCAGAACCGGAACCGTTATTGTCGGTTCGGTTCCAGTTCTGGTTACTTTTTAATCGGTTCCCAAAAATATGGAACCGGAACTAGTGTTTTCGGTTCCAGTTCTGGTTCCGGTTAAACGGGCAAAATTGACACCCCTAGTGGGTGGCCCATGCCCGCAGCACTTTCCGACAAAGTGTTTGTTAAAATCGGGTGGGAGTTAATCTCAGCCATCGATATGAAGCATAGTGGATCTCAGCCACTCATTATTGAATCCATATAAGATAAGAGGGGGTATAAGAAAACCACAGTCACTTGTTATATTGATAGTGGGTGGATCGTGCCCTCGACACTGCCCGTCAAAGCATTTGCCAAAATCAGGTGTGAGTGGCTGAGATCCACCGTCCATTTGGAGGATAAGATCTCGGCCCTTCTTTGTTGAAACAGATAAAAGGGGGTATAAGTGGGGAGATAACTTCCCTGTTTTGTTATATAGATAGACTAGTGGGTGCCCTGTGCCATCGGCACTCCTCGACAAAGAATTTGTCAAAATTAGGTGAGTGGCAAAGATCCACCGTCCATTTGGGGGAGGATTAGATCTCGGCCCTTCTTCGTTGATGTTACAAGAGGAGGTATAAGTAGGGAGACAACCAATGTGTTTTGTTATATAGAATAGTAAATGCCCATGCCCACGGCACTCTTCGACAAAAGCATTTGCAAAAATTGGGTGCCTTCGGCACTCAAACGGTATAACGGACTAGGGCGGCGTTACCGTTTTTTCCATTATAACGACTGTTATAACGGATTGTAACGCACAAAGGGCGAAATGGGATAATAACATAAATAACAAGAAATAACGGTGTTGAAATTCAAATTTTGAATAAATTGAGGTCAAATGAGGCGGATTGAGTGGCTAAAATCTAACCGTCCATATTAGATCGATGGATTTGATCTCAACCACTCTTTATCTAACCGTCCACATTAAATGGATGGATAAGATAAGAGAATACAATTGAGTTGTCTTGATATATGCGTGGGTGGCCCATGCCCGCGGCACTTTCCAACAAAGTGTTTGTCAAAATCGGGTGGGAGTTAATCTCAGCTATCGATATGAAGCATAGGGGATCTCAGCCACTCATTATTAAAGCCATATAAGATAAGAGGGGTATAAGAAAACCATTAAATTCTATTTTTTTTAATTTTAAATTTTCAAATTTTGAATTTTAGCATGACTTTTTTCTGTTAAAATCTGTTGAAATCTATTTTTTTCATTTTTGCCCCTGGTCGTTTCAATCCGTTTTAACGGTAACACCCCTCTCGAGGCATAAAAAGTGGGGTTCCTGAGCCTGACCCTTGGGATATATGTAAATCCAACCCATTTCATTCCTTATATGTAGGTAAACTAGTGGGTACCCCGTGCCATCGGCACCCCTCGACAAAGAATTTGCCAAAATCAGGTGAGTGGCGGAGATCCACCGTCCATTTGGGGGAGGATTAGATTTCTGCCCTTCTTTGTTGATGCTTATAAGATGAGGTATAAGTAAGGAGACAACCAATGTATTTTGTTATATAGAATAGTAAATGGCCCATGCCCACGGCACTCTCCAACAAAAGCGTTTGCAAAAATTTAGTGCCTTCGGCACTCAAATAGTATAACGGTGTGGGGCGTTACCATTTTTTCCATTATACCGGATTGTAATGCATAGAGGGAGAAATGAAAAAATAACATAAATAACAAAAAATAACGGTGTTGAAGTTTAAATTTTGAATAAATTGAGGTCAAATGAGGCGGATTGAGTGACTGAAATCTAACCGTCCACATTAGATCGGATTTGATCTCAACCACTATTTATCTAACCGTCCACATTAGATGGATTTGATCTCAACCACTCTTTATCTAACCATCCACATTAGATCGGATTTGATCTCAACCACTCTTTATCTAACCGTCCACATTAGATGGATGGATAAGATAAAAGAATACAACTGAGTTGTCTTGATATATGCGTGGGTGGCCTGTGCCCATGGCACTTCCGACAAAGTGTTTGTCAAAATCAGGTGGGAGTTAATCTCAACCATCGATATGAAGCATAGTGGATCTCAGCCACTCATAATTGAAGCCATATAAGATAAGAGGGGTATAAGAAATCCATTAAATTTTCGTTAAATTCTTTTTTTTTTTAATTTTAATTTTTAAATTTTGAATTTCAGCACCACCTTTTTTCATTTTTGTCCCTGGCCGTTTCAATCCGTTTTAATAGTAGCACCCCTCTCGAGGCATAAAAAGTGGGGCTCCTGAGCCTGACCCTTGGGCTATATGTAAATCCAACCCATTTCATTCCTTATATGTAGGTAAATAGTAGGTGACCCGTGCCCACGGCACTCATCGACAAAGCGTTTGTCGAAATTGGGTGTGAGTGGCTGAGATCCACTGTCGTTTGGTGTGATAAGGCCTCGACCATCCTTTATGAAGTCGGATAAGAGGGGGAGACAACCGTCCTGTTGACCCATGCCCACAGCACTCATCGACAAAGCGTTTGTCAAAATTAGGTGTGAGTGGCTGAGATCCACTGTCTATTTGGTGTGATAAGATCTCGGCCATCCTTTATGAAGCCGGATAAGAGGGGGAGACAACCGTCCTATTTTGTTATATAGACTAATAAATGGCCCGTGCCCACGCACTCTCCGACAAAAGCGTTTGCAAAAATTGGGTGCCTTCGGCACTCAAACGGTATAACGGACTGGGGCGTGTTACTGTTTTTTCCATTATAACAGATTGTAACGCATAGAGAGAGAAATGGGAAAATAACATAAATAACAAAAAATAACGGTGTTGAAATTCAAATTTTGAATAAATTGAGGTCAAATGAGACGGATTGAGTGGCTGAAATCTAACCGTCCACATTAGATCGATGGATTTGATATCTCAACCGCTCTTTATCTAACCACCCATTTTAGATGGATGGATAAGATAAGAGTTGCCTTGTTATATGCGTGGGTGGCTCGTGCCCGCGGCACTTTCCCACAAAGTGTTTGTCAAAATCGAGTGGGAGTTAATCTCAGCCATCAATATAAAAGCATAGTGGATCTCAGCCACTCATTATCGAAGCCATATAAGATAAGAGGGTATAAGAAAACTATTAAATTTTCGTTAAATTCTTTTTTATTTTAAATATTAAATTTTAATTTTTCAAATTTTAAAATTTGAATTTCAGCACCACTTTTTTCCGTTAAGATCCATTTTTTCGATTTTTGCCCTTGGCCGTTTCAATCCGTTTTAACAGTAACAACCCTCTCGAGGCATAAAAAGTGAGGCTCCTGAGCCTGACCCTTGGGCTATATATAAAATCCAACCCATTTCATTCCTTGTATGTAGGTAAATAGTAGGTGACCTGTGCCCACAGTACTCATCGACAAGGTTTGCCAAAATTGGGTGTGAGTGGCTGAGATCCACCGTCAATTTGGTGTGATAAGATCTCAGCCATTCTTTATGAAGCCGGATAAGAGGGGAGACAACCGTCCTGTTTTGTTTTATAGATAGGAGATGAAAATCAGAGGGTCAGGGCTCAACCGAAAAGTTCTATCTGCACCAAGTTTTTGAATCATCATCATCGTCAAAATCAAAGGGTTGTCCTTGCTATTTTGCCTCCGCTACGTGATTCTGGTTACAATATTGCACCCCATGAATTGTGAATGCAACCCGACTGGTTGAAAGCACCTCAGGAATTGTGCTTCAATTTGCTTAATTTGAGCATTTTTGAACATTGTTTGAGGTACAAAGATCCAAAGGTTTTTAAAATCCCTAATCAAGCTGATTTTTGGTGCGCATGTCCACCTAGGGATTGGAATAACATATTGGTTCAGGTTTTGTGTCAACCCGATATTTGCAGGGCTATGAAACCGAGGTTGGGCCTAGATTTCCCAGCCCAAGCCCAACTCAATTGGGTTGGTGTTTGAGATATTTCCTGTGCACATGCGTATCTTACCGATTTTATTGCCACTGGATCTTCAATTGAATTCAAAGCTAAGCAAAGTTTACCCAAATAGAAGCGCTCTTCGTTTTTGGATTCTATATTTAACTTCCAATAAATCTCAAATCACTTTTTACAGTTTAGCACTCAATCAACAAAACAAAATCCAAAAAGTAAAGGAAACAAATGTCCCTTCTCCTTCCTGGGTGGGGATAGTTTGACAACCATTTGGTGGACCCAGATGAATCAATGGCTGATTTTTTGTGAGGGTGATCTCCAGAGGATGATCTCCATGATGAATCAATGGCTAAGACCAAACAATTGTTGAACCGATTGAATCTGTTTAATAAGGCGGCAACGGCACCCACCGAAACCCTAACCTTAAAGAGAGGATGAGGAAAGATTAGAGATGGGAAACCCTAACCCAAAGCTACGTATAGATGTATAGTGGCTGCCTACAAAGCATTTCTCAAAATCAGATGTGAGTGGTTGAGATCCATGGTCCATTTGGAGGATAAGATCTCAGCCATCCTTTGTTAAGCTGATAAGAGGGATATAAGTGGAGAGACAATGGATATGTTGATCACATGAGATATGTATAGCCCATGGATATGTTGATCACATGAGACACGGAATCACATGGGACATAGGGCCACATGATCTTAGGACCACACAACATATAGGAACCAAATATCACATGGAACATTGGTATGCTAACACCTAGCATGTGGGAGCCATTTAACATGTAAGGTCCACTTTTGTATTAAACATTGATTTTGTGGAGCTTCTCTAGCATGTTTGATCATGCTGATAAACTTTGGGCCCACACAAGTGAACCACATGTATGTATGTTAAATTGTTTCATCATTGTTCATTCAACTGCTTCACATTAAAAAACGCACAACAAATGATGGTTGTGGCAAATGGGCTGGGCAGGACTGACCCACTTTCACCCAAGCTTGGGCCTAAATTTATTTCATGGAATAAATGGGTCGGGATTGGGCTCTATTGTTCTGCCATGGAACTGGGCTTGGTTAGGCTAGATTCTTGTATATGGGGGTAAAGCTGTTACTTGAATAGTTCAAATTGTCCACCAACAAATTGAAAAATCCTATTTTTTTTTCTAAATGAGGGCATCGTTGGGCTGGCCTTGCAAGATAAGCTTTCTAGGCCCAGCCTTTCGCATAAGCCCAGGATAGGTATAAAAGATGCGTAAGGTGGACCGTTCTCACTCATGACAGACAACATCACATTATCTCCTAAACGTCGTCCCCAACTCCAGACTCCAGACTCTCGACTGCTGTTAGTCTTGGGATTTATCTGGTGTGAATCCCGAAGACCATTCAGCGGACTGACCTAGATACGATGGTAACATTGTCCTCCAAAGAACAAAGAAACATATGAGGCGGCTCTCGAGACCAGATATCGCCGGACCATCCCGCGAACGTTAGCAAAACCATTATCAGATAATGCTTAAAGGAACATAGGAAGAAGAAACATATCAAAGGGGAATAACTTCTGAAGTTTGAAAGTTTCGATCCGAGGAAGATCAGAGATTGGTATTGGTTTATCATTCAAAATAAATTCAGAAACACGGACCAAAAGATTTACTCATCATCTCATCCTCAGATCCATCGTTTTCTCCACAAAAGTAAAAAAATTCTTCAAATATTTCGATTCATTAAATAAAAAAAAAGGAAAAATCGAGGGGAAATAATAAGAAGAAAAGGATCGTCAGAGACTTAAATACAAAGAATCATGAAATAATCGATCATATTGTTGCAGTTTTTTTTCTCATCACACGATCCTCAATTCTTTCCAGATCTAAAATATAAATGAAAAAAAAAAAAAAAAAAAAGCTTAATACATAAATAAAACCAGGGAGAAGGGGAAGAGAGAGTGAGAGGGACGACGGGCGAACTAACAAAGAGTATAAAAAGCTACTTAGGGATTTCACAGACGCCTCCCTTTTATAGACCTACAAAACGGTAACCCTAAAAAACTCGAAAACCCTAATGCCATGTTCTGACTTAAAGGGAGTGTTTGTTAACTGATACAAGCTTATTTGGAATAGGCTTCATCAACCTAGAACAAGATTATTTTTAGTTAGAGCACCACCTATTGAAGTTGCTGCATGTGATTTCCTCTTTTTGCCTCTCGTTTCTCAAAGCCCATGGGCGAAAACGACTTTTCAACTTCATTCTTTTCATTTCCAACTGTTCTTTCCCTCTATGGGCGACCCAGGCAATTAATCTCAGCACCCACCTACCCTCCCTTGTCTTTTTTTTGGACAGAAATGCCCCCATCCCATTTCAGCACCCACGCACCCACCTCTCTCACATCTGCACACACAAAAAAAATTAAGTTGCCCATGTCGACTTTTAACTGTCGACACAGCTACAGGCATGGTCAATTTGAATTTATTTTGTATCTCCATTTGAGAGAGAGAGAGAGAGGGTGCCCGAGGAGGAAGGGGACTTTGTAGAGGGACCCTTTTCAAATTCACCCCTCAAAACTAATATTCCAAAACTACCCTTTGGGTCGAAACTTTCCTATTTTATCTCTTCTTCCAAAAAATAGGCTCTGGAGTAGGGGGTCAATTTTACCCGTTTAACCGGAACCGAAAACACCAGTTCCGGTTCCACATTTTTGGAAACCAATTAAAAAGTAACCGGAACCAAACCGACAATAACGGCTCCGGTTCTGGGTAGCTTAATATGAAACGAACCGATAAAAACCAACAATAATGGTTTCAGTTCCAATAAATAAATATAGTGTAAAAATTCTCATATTCTCAAGATTTGGCCCAATATACTCAGAATTGGAACCGGAACCGACATAAATACATAATCAGTTCCGGTTCCGGATCCATCACTTTGAGAACTGGAACGGTTAAGGAACCGAACCGATAAGAACCGGAACCGACCAGTTGACACCCCTAGTCTAGAGACATGCCTTCCCGGCCCATTACAAGCAGCAAAGCTCAGGCCCAATCCTAGCCCATCAAAAGATATAATGGGCTGGGAATTTAGTTTTGGGATTGACCCAAAGTAATTTTGTTAAACATTAAGCCCAAGCCTGCCCTTTTATATATCAGGCTTAGAAATGATACTGAGGCTAGCCCATTGTGCCCATTATTGTTATACAAGCCCATCACCATTAGGACCAGACCTAAAAGCCCATCATTCCAGATCAACCCTTTAACACCCCCTACGTGAGGGCAACTTTTTAAACATGATTTTATTTTAATCTAAAATAGCCCTGCAGCAGTTTTATACCACGCAGGTTTCATTTTAACCTAAACGTGTTGCATAAATCATACACCCCCTAAAAGCCCACGATGGAAATAGTGCTCAGTTCAATAGAGAGAAATCACCAATCATTCTATTTGGTGTGTAGGTCCATGGGCCAAACATTCATGGGTCGAGTGGGCCAGAAAAGAGTGTACTTCGTGGCAATTTGAGGAACTTCTGTCTGTTTCATAGAACATGCAGCTTGTTTAAGTTGATATGTTAATTAATTATAAGAGTCCGACCCATCATTTTTAGATGTGCCCAATTAACGAGGTGAAACGTTTTCGCAACCGTACTGATCTACAAGTTGGTGGGCCACAATTCTGTTTTGAGATTAGGGTTCATTGAGCATGTTGGACCTCAACTCTACCATGTATTAGAAGTTGGAAAATGAACCGAACAAAAACATGTGCGGTTGAGGCCATTTGAGCATTGGATTCAAGAGATTCACATGCAACGAGGGAACAACTCTGTGGATCTCTTGAATCCAACGCACATATTTTTTGTCCGGTTATCCGAGGGATAACAAGATGAGAAATAGAGAGAAAAGGGGGTCAATAAATGAGTAAGATGACACGTGGATGTGTCATCTAAATGACAAATAAGCAATAACCAAATTAATAAGAACTTGTGACATTTTCCTCTATTATTAAGTGATTGTCGAAACAAAAACATACTCCCAAAACAGACGAGGAAACAGAGAAAGAGAGAGACTGTAACGGTAACACAGAAAGCAGGGGAATCTAGTATAACACGCTAAGCGAAAATTTCGTCCGTGGCTTTTGGTTTGGCCTCCAGCTTGGCCTTCTCCAAATCTTGGAACTGCTGCTCCTTGGCCAACTTCTTCAGCTTCGCAAGCTCAATATCTCGACTCATCTTCCTCTTGTACATCTCGGAGAATGGAATCGGTTCATCTAGGATCGCCTTCTCCCCCTCTCGGATCTTTAGTGGGTACACAGTTGCATCTGGGGCTGGGTTCTGGAATGTTGCGATCGATAGACGGCTGTAATTCGAGTTCACCACCGCCTGGTGATCCGCGTTCTTGAACCTCCCATTGCTCAGATACTGCTCACAACCATACATGATTATATCAATTTATTTATAGACTTCTCACATATTATCACTCTTTCTCATGTTCCGATAAATAACACTTCGTATCGGATTTAATAGGTTATGCCGTTATTGTTAGGAATTCAATCAGCACGACAAATTTGTATGTGGCGACAATTTTTTACCATAAAAAAACTTCCGGTTTTTTACCTTTTTACCCTCTAAATTCAGTGTGCTGAGTTCCGTACATGTGTAAAAAAAATTATATACCGAACTCGCTCAAAATGCCTCGTGCCAACTCTTTCGGAAATTCTTTTTGAAGCAGTGGATTTTTGAATCAGCAAAGCAGTGGCCAATCACATCGTTCAAAATGCCTCTAAATTTTTTTGTGGCGCGATGTGATTGGTCCACTGCTTGCTGCTTCAAAATCCACATCTTCAAGAATTTTCTCCTCTTTCCGATCCACTGACCTTATGAACGTTTGGCACATCCCTTGGTAAACCTACACATCATTGGTGATTTCTATCCGTTGGATTTCATCACGAGTTTGGAACTTATTCATCAGCATGTCCATGAGGCCCTTGATACAAAAAAAACATTGATCAAATCCAACAGATAGATATCACCAATGATTTGTAGGTTTACCAAGGCATCGGACAAACATTCAGGTGGTCAGTGGGCACGAAAGATATGCCACGTGGATGTGAAAATGGATGCTAACAATGAGTAAAACTTCTGTCACAATGGGATTGCAAATCACACAAAACACAGCCAATGAGTTCTCGGCACGTACACCTAAAAAGCAAAAAGCACATGGGTACGTTGCAAAAGCACTTGTGTACGTGCCGAGAACTCATTGGCTGTGTTTTGTGTGATTTACAATTTCGTGTGATAGAAGTTTTACTCGCTAACAATCCTAAAAGTCACTCCTACAATGGACGCTAACACTCCTAAACCCTTGGTGGACCAACACACCAAAAAATCACCCTGTTGATAATTTCTAGCCGTCGGATTTGACCTTTTTTTTCATCATGAGTTTGGAATTCATTCGTCAGCGTGTCCATGAGGCCCTTGATTTAAAAAAAATGCTAAAACCCAACGGATAGAAATCACCAATCGTGTGTAGGTTTACCAAGGCATCGCTCAAACATTCAGAGGGTTAGTGGGCCCGAAAGATATGCCACGTCGACGCGAAAATGGACGCTTACACACCTAAAAGTCACCATGATGAAAACAAACAAGTCAATCTCAGGTTCTGATTGTTTTCTTGTCCTAAGCGATGCCGACAAATATTTTATTTTTGGTTGGAAAATTACGAAATTGGAGGAGTCATCAGTTTTCTACGCGAATCAAAATGGATCAATCTAGTATTAAAAGTATGCAAACACTGTATCCACCGTTGAATGCTCCTTGATAAACGTGTTTTTAATTTATAAAATATTTTTTTGAAAACGTTGAAATAACACATTTTTCAAGGAACATCCAACAGTACTGACACTAAAAGTAAGTAAATAGTTGGATACTAGATTTGTCCAATCTGGTGTGCGAAGAATTTGTCGTTTTGAGAGGTATATGATGTAACTCACATGACCGTGATCCCCAAGGTTGACAACAAAGGCTCCTTCCACAGGTTGAACGGTGATCCATGTCTTCCCACCATCCCTAGTAGCCTGGAGACCTCCTACTTGGTCCTGGAGTAGAAGGGTGATCGTGCCGGGGTCTGTGTGTCGCTTCAAACCAAGGGTCAGATCAGGCTGTGGGCATTTCGGATAGAAATTCACAACCACCTTCTGATCCATGTCAACACAGGCCTTAGTGAGCGCTTCCTTGTCAAGGTCCATCGCCTCAGACAACACCTCCAACAATTTGCAAGCTAAACCCATAAGCTTCTCGCTGTAAAGCTCTGTCGTTGACTTCCATCCCTCTGGCTTGTCTGGCCACCTCGAGTAGTCTCTGTTACGGATCGGGTACGAGAAGTAGGTCACGATCTCACGCCAATCCTGCACTGCTTCCCCCTGCAATCCATTTTTTTTTATTGATTTCATAAGAGCTAGCTGAAATCGAAATTTGCGGATTCTATAATTCTTAACCATAGAATTGTAAACCTCTAATTAGGGATACCTGGAGGTGACTGGAGACGATGAAACCACCCTTCTTGCCACCGGACATGTCGAAGCGGAGCTTCTCCTCGGGAGGCAAAGCGAAGAATTCTCTAGCGAGGCGAGTCATCTCGGAAATGAGACTGGTGTCGACACCATGATCAACAACCTGAAAGACCCCCCAATCCTCGCAGGCCTCTACGATCTTCTTGCAGATCTCCGATCTCTGACCCTCCGGCTCGTCAATCCCTGCGAGAGAGATAACTGGAATTTCGTTGCTGAACAGGTTGTATGCTACCTTGGGACGCTCGTCTTCGTCTCGAACGAAGCTCGACTGCAGCGTCTTCTCCCCCACCAGAGCCGTCAGAGTTGATGGCGCCATTGCTCTTCTCTTCTCCTCTTCTCGCTCTCTCTGTTTTTCTTTTTCTTGTTTTCTATGTTAAGCCGTGAGTGAGGTTGTGTGGTGCGAATGTTAGGGAAGATGAGAGACGCGCAGGGTTATATAACGTTTCCCGCACCCGGGGGGTATTGTGGCAGCTCCAACTACCTCTCCTGTCAACTACCCACCCCCTTTCAACCTCATTAATTCTTTCTTTTCCTTTATCATCTGTAAATCTAAGGGTCAACAGATGTTCAATCCAGACCATGCAATCGGTAGACCACACGAGGAAAACAGGACTTTTCTTACGCTACTGAGCCTAATACAATCCGTGCATGGGAATGCTAGGATCATCTAGTTAGGCTGATTTCCGTTTTAGTCCTCTACATCAATACCTAGTGAACGGTTCAGATTGACCAGATTGTGAAACATTTATGTAGTACATACGCGCATTATTGTAAGCGCAGTTTAACTGTGATATCTACCTGTTAGATGGACTTGTGTAGTTTGAATCTAAAGGACGGTCAGCGGTATTATACTTGGGACTGATGGTAACGCTGCCCTTCTCTCATATGATTAATTTACCGAAACTACCCTTCAATCTCCAAATAAAGGAACTTACGGAATAAGGAAGTGAGGGCATGCTTGATATTTTCAGCTCAGGTAATAAGATTAAGTAAGGAGGTTGTGGAGCCACGTCACGTGGCTCATACCTAATCGTCTTCTCGCATCATGCGCATTGAATGAAAGATGTCCTAACTACTACCTCCTCTACTTCTGCACGTGAAGGACTCTACTTGATAGTCGCGACTTGCGAAGTTTGTACCTGGGTGGGACCGAGCAAGGGTTGACTCTAATGGCTATGATGACGCTTTTAAAAAATACTAAAATCTAGCGGTTATGATTACAAATCAGTGTGATCTTTGGTGTGCATATATCCATCAAAGGGTGAACTAAACATCTATGCGGTAAGTGGGCCCAGAGGGCAGCGGTGAGTAACAAAAACGGAAAATTGCAGAAAAGAAAACAAACTTTAATCTATTTACAAAAAAGAATACAACTTTTTGCAAATCTCAAAAAAAAAAACGAAAATGACGTTTCGTCTGCTGTCAGTCGAATCAGTCACCGACTGACTAACGAATGACTGATGGCTGACACGTCTGACAAATGCCCTTTTAAAGAGCATTTATTCTTGAGAAATGGTTTTTTGAAAAAAAAGCCCTTTCAAAGGGCGACTGCCAGTCAATGACTTAAATTCCGCCTAAGTCGCTTTCATCTATTCTCCCACCTCTCCTCCCTCGCTGTCAACAAAAAACGCCCTTTCAAATAACGTTTATCCGTTACCCAACAGTCAATTTTGAAACGGATCCCAATGGCCGAACGCCCTTTAAAATAACGTCTGTCAGTTGTCAAAGGTCTGACAGACATTTTTTAAAAAGGCATCTATTACTGAAAAATGCCCTTTAAAATGACGTTTTTTACTGACAAACGCCCTTTTAAAAGGTATTTTTTTGATAAACATGTGCCACGTAATGAAAGGGCGTTTCGTTTTCTTTTTTGGGATTTGCGAAAAGTTATATTCTTTTTTGTAAATAGATTAAAGTTTGTTTTCTTTTCAGAAATTTTCCCTAACAAAAATCGTGCTTCCTCGCGCCAAAAATCCCGAGGTATACCTTGTTACATCCTTTTCCAAACTTTTTATAATTTTGTTTCTTCGTTGCATCAATCTAAGTGTTCTAGAATAACGGCAGGCACACAAAAAGCACCTTATAAATCAATCTGGGCCCACCATCTGATCGCTCTCACTTGGGAGATCTGTTAAGGGAAACCAAACAACGATTGTGACTTCCACACAAACGTACCGTTAGATCCTTGCCATCTGTATCATTATCTTCGTGGAAATTTCCACGATTGTGACCTCCACGCCAAACCATGCACATGGCCCCACCTATGAATAGATCTGAACCGTTCATGGTTCCGGCGAACTCTGTCCCTAGACTTACCATAGATTCAAGGTTCAACGATAGTGGCTAACAACAACAATTCTGTCTTCGAAGACAAGTCTTAAGTCTAACTCTACTTTCTAACCTTTTCAACTGGCCTACGAGGACCAAATTTTTAGGTATATGGGATGCAATCTTAATGGTTAATGCCCTTACGACGACAGATCATCAACCATTTAATGGTTTTTCTAGAAGCTCTAGAAGGAAAACCAGGTACGTATGTGTGTTGGTACCACAAACCAGGGTTCAAAACCTGTTTTTGACCTGCTTGCCTACAAAAAAATTGATGGATGATATTGTCACCCCTATGTTCAAACTTCAAACCATTGGATGTTCTTCAAAATTGTGGTGGAAATCCCAATACTTATCATCAACGGTTTGGACCTATGGACTATGTTATTTCAAAAATTCATAAAATTTGCGTAGAAATAGACAAGGAATTTTCCCCACAAAATAGTTCAAGGTCTACAATGCTCATCTGGTCACGCGGCACACGTGCCAGATGGGTGCGAGTCACAGTTCAGTGGGTCCCTCCTTCGAGATCTCTTACGCAGAATCCCAATCCAATATGATGACTGCAAACCGTTCAATCTAACAGATTCTTGCGGACAGTCGAAAAAACATGGCAAATAAATACCAGAGAAAAAGGTCAATTGAACAGGTGGTTGGGGTTAAATGCAAGTATTCTGTTGGGACAGCCAAATAACTGATGAAACAAAAACATAATTTAAATAGAAATTAGAATGATACAAGAATTTCGGTTAGAACCGTTAGTGAAGATACAGCAAATACAAGCATGAGTGACTGCCCTGTTGACCATGGCAAACACAAAATGGAGTGGGTGCACGTGGTCAAGTTACACAAGACACGGAGACGCGTTCTTCAGTTTGGGAACTTTAAACGTCGACGAAAATAACTTCGGAGTCTCTGAACTGGGCATGGCCTCAGCTGCTCTTCTCTTTGAACTTCTTCTGCATTCCTGTTACAAAAAAAATAAAAAAAAATTTGAAATTTCGTAAATCTTTGAAGAATCAAATTTTTTTTTTTCTTCTTTTTGAGAAAATTCAAACCAACAAGTTGTTTGGTAGTCTGACCTTGATCACATACCCTATGGAAAATAAGAAATCCAAGAGACAATTAATATTTAACTAAACCTAGTATATGATTTCATTTATTAAAATGAAATGGGTGGATAATCTGCGATGGAACACGTGATGTCATGGTTAACAATTTTCATTCAAAAGAAATACTTATTTCAGTTTCATGGTCCCAAATCAAAGGTCCATGGATACCCATTAAACCTTCAAATCACAATAAGACTGAGGCCATGGTTTCAGTGAATTTCAATATGGCAGAGTGCCTGGTGAATTACTGTTGCTTTATCCAATAACAAAAACAGGTTCCTTTTCCTGTTTCTGACTCACATATTTCCCATTCTCTGAAGGAAAAAAAAATTAAAACTGTCATTTCATGATGAGAACATCACGTGTTCCATCGCGTGATGGAAACTATGCAATTTAGAGATAACATGCACACCAGAAAAGTTCAATTTCGGAATGGGGCTCGAATAATTTCAAGGGGTGCAACCTTGAAGAACAATTGAAGCACCAGAAGAGATAGGATGAATCAAGGCCGTGACAAATGCGAGCAGCAACCTACATGTAAATTTTAAGACACCAAACGATGACGGCATTTTATAATTGCATTTATGATATTTGTCAAGCTAAGAAATAGGGGAATAACCTATATTTTGTTCATTCTATATCTGTGTGTACCAGGTTGGAGATCTGATCACATTTAGGTCCAAATTTTGGGATGTGGGGTACATACTCCTTCAATATTGTTCATCTATATAACAAAACACAGCGGTTGTCCCCCCCTCTTATAGGCTCTTCTTATATCCGAGGGCTCATATCAACCCTCACATAAAATAAAATTTAGATGGTTTGACTAATTTAACAGGGAAATTGTCTCCCCACTTATACCCCTCTTATTGGCTTCACAAAGGATGGCCAAGATCTTATCCCCCAAATGGATTATGGATCTCAACTACTCACATCTGATTTTGGGAAATGCTTTGTAGGGGGGAGTGCCGAGGGCACGGGCCACACACTATACATCTATATAACAAAACAGAGAAGTCACTTACACCCACCCCCCCCTCTTATCGGCCTCACAAAGGATGGCCGAGATCTTATCACCCCAAATGGATGGTGGATCTAAGCCACTCACACCCGATTTTGGCAAACGCTTTGTCGGAGAGTGCCGTGGGCACGGGCCACCTACTAGCTCTATACAAAAGTCAGAGTAGCTTGAGAATAGAGACATTGCGATGCAGCCAGGTAATGAGAGAAGTCAAAGGTCCAGAGAGTGAGAGGAACCATGGCCATGGACAGGCAGTGGAAGAACTAAGGTTAGTAGCTAACAGGCACACGTTGTTACCGGACAATTTAGACAATCCGATCAATGTTACTTCACCATCTAGACAGGGAGTATTGTAGTATTACAGTATATCAAATTTACGTTTGTTTCTCATTCATTAGAGTTTTCTTCATGTTTTACTTTTTAACCCTTCATTACAGGCTTTGTTTGTAATGTGAGATTAGTAACTTATACAATTAAGATTTGGTGTGCAGAGTGTATTATTACGAACTTGTGAAAATATATGTTCTTTCTTTTTGTTCTTACATACAGTGCCCATGTTTTGGAGAGTGAAATTTGGGTGAACGTGTCTTGTTAAGTTAGTTTATGAAATACAATCATGCTTAGGAAAAAATAATGCAGTATTCCAAATAATAGGTTTCAATCCTTTCTACTTCATTGCTGTGAAATGGCTTTAAACTGCCCAATAAAGTTCCAAACCGTACAAAAATCAATTATCACCTATGGATTTATGCAAATAAAACTTCCCTTAAACCGTTAGAACAAAACAAGAAACAACAGTCCTATACTACTAAAATTTTCTAACACTTTCCCTGAAAACCATTATAGGAAAACAGCCCAGAATCATCCACTGATTGACCAAAAACCACAGGATCTCATCTAGTAGATACGGTAAGAAATTAAGCATATGAAAGGATATGAAAGTAAGTAATAGTGACTAACTCATCTTTAAGTTCAAACAAATCTATGGTTTACAGAATTTGCACTTACCTTTTTAGGGTTCTTCGCAGGATCAGAGGCTTGTGACCCAGCTGATTCTGGCTTCACTGGAGGTCTCATTCTATCCTTTCCACCATTCTGGCTTCCCAAGCTACAAGTACTTGATCCCACAGTGCAACGATTCAAGACTGGTGTAACCGAAGCACTTCTGAAGTTTCTTAGCAATTCTAATTCCCTAGAGAGTCTGGAAATTTCTCTATTGCTTTTATCCGTGACTGCCTCAAGTTTATCCACATCGGCTTTTAACTTTACAATGATCTCATCCTTTTCATTGTTCGATGACTGCAATGCCTCCATACTTGCTAGAAGCTTCTCTATCTTCTCATTTCCCTGTTGAACTTCAACACGCTTACACTTTAAGAGACTAGCATAGTCGCTTTCCATCTTCTTAAACTGGTTCCACACAAAATCCCTTTCTGACAACAGTGCAGAAACCTCAGAATTGTTCTTTGAAGTAAGTTTCTCATATGCCCGCTTTAGTTTTTTTACTTCACCTTCCAAGATCTTGGAATGCCGTTCCTCTTCATTAGTATTTTCCATAGACTTCATGTCACCATCTCCTCCTCCTCCCTTTTCTTTAACAATTCCTTTGATTTTCTCTCCGGATTTTTCCTATAGATTAAGAGAAAGTTTTAAAAATAATAAAAACAAAATAAAGGGATACTCTTACGTAAAAAAAAAACAAAAACAAACCCAGAAGGCAATTGATGAAATGGTACAGACATACTTTCTGCTCAGAGCATTTACTAGTCAGGATGTCGAACGATGACTTCAAGTCGTCCAAGTCACTCTCTGCACATTCTGCTTTTATAGCAAAACATAAAGTGGTGCAGAAAAGATATTAGTTATTTCAAGCCAGTAACTCAACTCACATACAAATTATCACCCAAAACTCAGATTAACTTAGACAGTTAGACTCTATCCATTGGAAACTAATAAAAATACATAGAAGATGCAAAAAAAAAAAAAAAGGAAAACTTAAAAAGGCAAAAGCCATTAATAAGATTTCGTGGTTAAGAAAACGGCTGTTATAACTGTTAATAACGGTGTTACAATGGTCTTGCATTGAATCCTGCTATGTTTTTTTTTGGGTAATCAGACCCTATATGAAAACAACACCCCTAATATAACGGCATTATATTTTAGAGGGTCGGGATCCGGGGACTCACCCTTTTGCACTCATAATTTCACTCATCTTCTCGGGAGTGGATTCCGACAATCCACCGGTGGTTTGCTTAGGCAAAAAGTGAATGCCCACTCAACGCTATGAACCATCGTTGGATTCTTGGAATCCACACCCGAAAGCATGAGTGAAATTATGAGTGCAGAGGGGAGTCCGTGGAGCCTGATCCTATTTTAGAACTGTTATAATATATAAGAAGTTATAAATATCTTAAAAAGTACCCCCAGTCTCCAGTTTTAACGTCATAGGGTGTAACAGTGAACATGGGTCAAGGCCCACCATTGTTGCCGCCATTACTTTCGTAATTTAGAACCTTGGGATTTCCCACTCATAATTTGATGAAAATCCAACTGAATTCAACCAAAATTTTCAAAATCGCATTTTTATTTTTCTTGTAAGAGGTGAAAAAAAGAGAAAATGTACTATAATGGCTTGTTTGGATCGCCATTTTTGCACCAGACAAGATATTCTGTTTCATAAAAATATATATATTATTTCTGGACCAAGCAGGCCCTAAATATTCCTATCCGTCTCTGCATTGAACAGGATTTTCGGAAATTCTGCTATAATCTAGTAAAAGAAACAAAAACAGAAAATGCGAAAACAAAAACAAATGAAGAGACCAAAATCACAAAACAAAACCCAAAAATACTAGGAAGAAAAACTGACCGAATTTCAGCTTGTAGAGAATACCCTCCCTCTGCTTCAACCCAACAACCAGATCTGACTTTGCTGCCTCCAGTAAAAGACGCAACTCCGCCTGTGAAAGATCTCTCTTCGTCTGCAAATGAAATTAGGAGAAATCTCTTAAACCCTAAAAACCCTAGAACCGAAAAAATGAAACACTAAATTACACATTCAGAGAAATTTCAAAAGCACTCTGAATGGGTTTTTTCTAGGATTTACCAGGGAGATTCGATCTTCTAAGAGATGAATGTCCGAAACCCATCGATCGTATTGGATTTGGATCCGATTTTCAAGAACTTTTCTCTCTTTAACGAGCGATTCAAGCTGCGTTTGCTGGGTATGCAACATATGTACGAGACAATTGAAGATTTTTCGCCATTGACGAGGATCAGATGAGATACCACAAGCTTTATCGGATGCCATTATAGACGAGACCAGAGAGAGAGAAAGAGAGAGAGAAGAAGAAAACGAAAATGACCGTTTTATTCGAAATGCGATTCAAACGGTCAAGTGGAGCGCGTTTTAGAGCGAACATGAGAGGGTATCTCTAACTTGCGCTTAGGAGGATAATCCTCTTTCTATCTTCTTGGTGTATTGATGCTTACTCTCCCCATTGAACCTACCACTTACGATGTAGATATGGCCCATCAACTCATCAATCCGGACCGTTAAACAGGTGGGCTACTGATCTGAAGGTTCCCATGTATGTTGGTGCGTCATCTTGACTTCAGGGGATGGGATCCATTCAAGACAGTGCACTTGATCCATGATATATTTCCCATTCTTTAGTTATCAATTTATGTTTCTTTGTGGAGGCTGAGGGGCCAGTAAGGAGCCGTGGTCCATTCATACACAATAACACAAATGTTTCCCTAGTCCTAGGCTTCGGATGAGGAAGTTAGAAGTTGAAAATAGTTGCCGTTATGCCCATTACCCGTCTCTATTACTTTAAACAGACGACTTCGAAAGTTATGAGGTTTTGTGATACTTGGGTCTCTTGGATACACCAATGTGTCTCTTCCCCTGCCCTCTCCATCCTCTTAAGTGGCTCCCTCGCAGAAATCTTTGAGGATTTAAGCAAGGTGACCCTTTATCCCCAAACCTCTTCATCTTGTGTGTTGAAGTACTGTCCAAGATACTTACCGAAGAAAAAAAATAACTAAGAGAATCCGTGGTATCAAACTTGCTAAAGTCTCTCATCTCCTATTTACGGACGATTGTTTCATATTTTGAATAACCAGCCTCATTAAGGATATGACTTAAAAGACACACTTCATGTGTATGCAATTTAATTTTGGGTGAAGTCATCCCCATAATCTTCCTAAACTACTCCCTTATATTTGGCCCGTTCCCACGGCACTCTCCGACAAAGCGTTTGCCAAAATCGGATGTGAATGGCTTAGATCCACCATCCATTTGGGGTGATAAGATCTCGGCCATCCTTTGTGAAACCGATAAGAGGATGATAAGTGACTTCTCTGTTTTATTATATAGATGTATAGTGGGTGGCATGTGTGCTCAGCACTCCCCTACAAAGCATTTCCCAAAATCGGGTGTGAATGGTTGAGAACCATAATCCATTAGGGGAATAAGATCTCGGCCATCCTTTGTGAAGCCGATAAGAGGGTATAAGTGGGGAGACAATTTTCCTGTGTAAATTAATCCAACCGTCTAAATTTTATTTTATGTAAGGGTTGATATGGGCCCTTGGATATATGAAACCTATAAGAAGGGGAGACAACCGCTGTGTGTTGTTATATAGATACTATAGATCAAGGTTTAAAAAACGGCCGTTATAACGGATTCGGACCTACCCCGTTACGTTATGGACCGTTAAAACGCCCAGAAAATAACGGCCGTTATTTTTTGTTATTTTTCCGTTATAACGAAAATAACGACCGTTATTTTCTGGACAATTTTGTGAAAAAAAACAGCCGTTATTTTTGGTTTTTTTCCATTTTTTCCGTTATATTCTGTTAAAATTTGAATTTCAGCGCCATTTTTTCCGTTATTTTCCATTTTTGCCCCTAAGCGTTTTTTTTCGTTATAACGGAAAAAACGGTAACACCCCCAATCCGTTATACCATTATAACAGTCCCCTTTAAACCTTGGTATAGATATCAAACTTTTCACATTTGTCTTTTGTGTACCTTTTTATCCACTAGTATTAACAACCTATGTTGTCATAATCCCCACAACTAAAAAGCAAAAAGGCCTATTTATGAGTTTGTTTTTACTGAAATAACCATGGCACTTAATTGGTTTATTAAAAGAAAAATGAAAAGTTTCTACTTTCTCAACTTCAAAATTTTGCTTTTCTAACTCTCCCTTCAATTGCGACAATTTTCAGATTTTCCCCTCCAATTTGATATTCGAAAATTGCCCATTCAATGCTAAAATTCCAAAACTCTCCTATTTTGCTAGTGTTTTCAAAAATGCCTTTTTCGTTTAAAATTTTCTATTTTGTCACTTCCGCCAAAATTGCCCTACATTCACTTACGTGCAACTCACGTGCCGCCTACTCGATATCATTAAGTAAAAGACACCTCACCTCTTTAATGCTTCAATCCAGATTTTTCCAGAATTAGATAACTCCTTGGGTGGGCGAATATAGACCTCGAGGAATCATAACCGTCTAATTTTGAGCTAAAACATTTGATGGCTTAATAATTTAGGGGCCGTTATAGCGTGCTTGATGCAGTCTTATAGTGTGCTTGATGCACAGTCAGAGATCCACGCCGCACATCTGGTTAAACCTAAGATGTGTATCCCATGGCCCTCGAGCTAACAAATATATTTATCGAATTTTGCACGTATGAAATGAGGCTAGGCAAGGCCGCAAGGGTCGTCCCCGACATTTGATGGACCCTACCCGTCAGATGTCATGGGGGCAAACCAACCCCCATTAGATGGCCCTAACCAACCAATCTATCAACTTTTCCATTGATTGTTGGGATCATCCCAAAGTAGGACCAATCAAACCGTTGACCACCCTATAAATGGTTAAATACTGCTAATTCTGGAGATTGAAGAATGGGATCATTGGTTCAGATCAACTTTCTGCATGAGGTTTCCTTGGTGGGACCCCTTGAATGGTCCATCCAAACCTTCGGTAGTGTCACATCTCACAAATACAATGAATCAGAATCAAGGAAGAAGAAAAATGGAAATAGTGAATATCAAGATCTAGATGGATTTACTTATCAAAAAAACATAAAATCTAACGGATCCAGAGCAGAGGCTGCTTTGAGGTGACTGCTCTTTTAACTTGCACCACATTACGGAATGGGAACTCAACCATTCCGTCGACCCATTTCATCCATGTCCCATAAAAATTCTTTTGAGAGACCGAAATCCAGACTTCTAAAAAAATATAAGCCTGTGACATTGAAATTTGTAAATATGATACATCGATACATTCAGTGCAGCTGTTCAAAAATGCTAATGCACCTACAAACAAAAAACAACAATGCCAACCAGTTTTATCCAGGGATGCAGTTAAATACTGTATTATTGGTACAAAACAAAGATGTTTAAGATGCATCCCATTAAACTTACAACAATGCAGGGGGGACCTATCAAGCCGACGTTTGTCACTTGTCAGCTGTATGGGCTCTACCCATGACACTTTCCTTTTACTAGCTTCAGTTTGATCTTGTAGCCCAAGTGCAGAATTGCAGATACAGGTTTTGAAAATTTATTACCTCTTCAATTCTCTCAAAAGCCGAAGCATGAACATAAATAAAATAGAAGCTTGCAAGCAGCCTTACCTTCTGCTTAGGTAGGTATACTAAGGTTAGGGAAACTGCAACAATGATGTGTCCGGTATCTGGCAATTAAGCTTTCCTCAGCATGTGAGTGGCAATTCATCATCATCTCCACCATTATCCCAACTGTTCAAGGCCAGCAACATGAATCCTATTGCACCATTTGACTCTATTTAAAGCTATTCGTGGACAAATATAGATATGATCTTGATCCCCAATAATAGAGAATACTGCAAATCAGACTTTCCCTTCATATTGGAAATTCAGTTTGTAATCATGTTGCAAAGTCGCAAGAGTGCTTCTGCAAGGACCCTCTACAAAACAAACGAGACCAAATGAAACGTAAGCTCCAGCTTCAAATCCTATTTAAACTACCTTTTTTTATTCTCCAGATTGGTCAAGATTGCTAACCTCCCAACACAGTGTGAAGTTGTTGAAGATCATCTGATGAACATGCGTCTATTAAAGCATAGACACCCGGTCGCAGAGCCTCGTCTATTTCCCTGCCATACGAAACAAAAGGATTGACACTTAGTTCCTACAATGCAAGTTTGATCTGGAAAGTGAAACGGAAAGTGAGACTATATTTGTGCTCCTAATAATCATAGTCGAGTTAAAGATTAGATCCATGGCACTACCTTCTGATGCCTGTCTTAAAGGGACCATATCCTGAATAAATCCATATGTAATTAGACAGAAAGTGCAAACAGTACTGCCCGAGGACTTCCTTTTGCTGTCTTATCTGCAAAAAAGATAAAAATGACAAATGAATTATTAGGCTAGTAGGGTTGGAAAATGACAAAAATCTGGTAACACAAAGTTGACATTCCAAGCTGCGTTCTCTAGTATTAATTTACAACTCCCAACCCTCTATTCTTGTGAAATATAACAAGACAAACGGTTTTGTAATTTGATGGTCCAGACTGCATTCTCCGGTCAGATGGGTACTTTCTAAAATGTGGAAAATATGGACATTAATCTGGACTATCCAGACGTTGGGCCAGCCTTTGGATTGGCCGGTGACCAAAAACCTAAATGGATCAACAGGCCTAACCATATGGTCAAATGCAATATTGACCACTTTTTTAACAGTTAAGATAGTTTCCAAACAAAAGCTCTTATCTGGACTTAGGATTGTCTAAACAGCATGAAGTTTGGTTTATGAACCCAATCCAAGAAATGGCCCTATAGAATACCTACAGTCCAGACTGATGAACTTAAATATTGTTGATGCCATTAACCTGACCAACTATTCATTGGTGAACGCTGAAGCAGTACTCAAACTGAACTTCAACGGTAGCAGTACAGTGGGGTCTTACTAATTCAACCAATTTTTTAGGGTAGTTCTATAACATCCTTTTTTGCCAACATTTTTTTTTGGAATCAACAAATTTTTTTCATTCGACTTAAAAAATAAAAAAATAAAATCAGGCAGAAGAATGCATGTCAACGCTTAAAAAGAGGATGTTCCATAAGGTGGCATGTTTCCAACACCACAAACCTCTTCGTAAATCCTCCGGAGAAAACTAGCACACTTTATTCCCTCTTGGATTCCCAATGCAAAATAACCTTTCCTGCGAACTAAATCCGTATCCACTGTCTCCAAACATTGAAGGAGAATACACACTGAATCTTCAAGAAGAGAGATGCAGCTTCCAGATTCACTACAGATTACAAAACAAAGTAGTACACATATCAGTGCGGTGCCCAATTTTACAGAGGAAGAGTATCACGGAAATACGGAATAACCATAGCTATGCGGAAAAAATAAAACAACAAAATTTAATATTCATGTCCCAAAGATCAAAGTCTGAAAGAGATACCAACAGACATGATTGAGAAGAAACTATGCTACAACAGGAAATCACTAGAAAAATGGCAATTTTAACAACATAAATACCTGAATTTAACCATTAGATTGTTAGTCAGTACAAACTAACTTGAGAAAAAATTAATGACTGAACAGAATTGCAGAGGCAGTACTCCAAATTAATTCTCATGTGAAAGGCCTCTGTCCAATCAAATATAGCACCATGTGGAATCTAAGAACCAAATAGAAGTATAAAACTTCGACACAAAAAATAAAATTAGAAGTTCAGAACTTCATCTACATTGCCTGTGTGTAAGATAAAGACATAAAACAAACCCAGAAGCAATATGTTTTCATATTTTCTACTAGCTCAATTGGTTGAAATACTGCACTGCAACCATGATATTGCAGGTTTAATTCCAACTTAGAAATATGAGAAGCATAGTGAGAAAATCCTCTTACGTAAACCCCTGTAAAGCAAGAGAAATATCATTCAAATAAACAACAAATCTAGTATAGAACTTCAGATGCAATAGGAGCAAAGTCCAACCATCTGAAGTACTTAGATCAATTAATACATTTTAGTAATGTACTTAAAACTAATAAAAATATTTGCACAGCTAACATATAAAAAACGTATTACATTACATCTACAGAAATAAAAAAATGGCAGGAAAAGTGAAAGGGTTGATAGAAGGGATACGTCTGTCTTCCCTCGTCCTCTAGTGTAAACACAAGTCAGGCAAGCATGTCGAGGATCAGGACTGGTGAAACTTTTATAGAACAAAAAGAATAGACTTTTTCTAATTTTCTTAAGAAAGAAGAGGACATAGATATGCATACCTCTTATGATGCCTAAGAACAGTACACAATAATCTGCAGCATGCAGCGAATAAGTCCACCGAGAACTGCTGATCTACAATGTAGATATGCGTTCCGGCTACAGGTCTCAAATCTTGGTTAGCTGAGAACACTAGAGAACTGGATGGAGCTTGGGAAGCTCTTAGCTGATGAAAATCTTGAAACAATGCTGCAGGCACATGCAGAGACTGCCCGACATGGCACGAATCCATTTGAAACAGAGAATGTTTTCCAGCAACTTTCGTTAATACCTCAACACACATAAGAATGACTGATCCTGGATCTGGATCACTATCGCCTTTATTACAGGTGAATTTCTCATAGAAGATTAGTGGACCCTGCAAGTGCAGAACTATGTTGAACAAAGCACCAATTAAACTTTGAATGTGTCTTTTAACAACACTCAAACGCTTGTGACCTGCAAAGCACGTCTTGTGTCAGAACATGCAAGTTCCAAGTTTTATTTTTCTTTTAACATATACTGATAGAATAACTCAAAGTACAAGTCTTTGATCACATAATATTGCATGTTCAATTATTTTGTAGGTGTAGTTTCTCCATCTTATAGTTCGTTTGCTCTTTTATCCACTATTTGGTTTTCCTTATCAGTGATATTAGATGCTAGGATGTGTGCAGGAGCAAAACCATAGGCAAGCCTTTAGCACAAAATATCCTGGAAGCGCCCTGGTTTAAAATTGTCTTAAATGTTTAACAACAATCATATACCGGCCTCCCGAATAATGATAACACATCTTAAACGTTTAACAACAATCATATCCCAGCCTCCCAAAATATGATAACAAAAGATCACATGGGAGAGAAGTACCTTTTTTTATAAGTAATTTGTGTGTATATATTAAAAAGAAGAATGTAAAAAAGTCCCAAGAAAAAGAAAGGAAAATGCAAATAGGGGGCAAACTCGTTAGCAAAAACAAAAAGGCCTTAACACGGGTTAATGCCCCAAAACATGTAGTCCAAATTGTTTACACTATCCACAAAATGATCGCTGGAAAACTCCTTGACAGCAGAGGCCAGTAACAAGTGCAGGCTTTGATCTTCTAAAGAACCTCATCTTGAGTGTTGTACTTGTCTTGAAAAATATGGTCATTTCTCTCCTTCCAAATGCACCATCCTATTCCAAATCTAACTACAGTCTTGTATTTCACCATCCCTCTCATTTGATCTTACACGATTTCACATGAGACACAAGCATTAGATGGGTAATCCAACATCAGTCATGAAACAACAGATAATTATGGTTCCATTTACTCCAGCTTCTCAGGGTGGCTTTGCTGCAATGGCAAGTCTGGATTCTGGAATCCCATGGAACCTCTTGGTGTCGTATCCTTTTGGGACATATCCTACAAGACTGCACATCTTACGTAAACTGTGTGCATGGATCATCTTGTGCAGACTTTGAAAACAGAGGAGCAATAAAGATTTAGAAAAAATCGTGCAAATGATGAGAGAGCACAGCTCAGATCAATTGGCAAATTATGGTACGGGCTTTAATCTGTAAATGTTTCCAATTGACGAACAAAGAGCCAAAGAGTAACTGACACTCTAAGAAGTTGCAAAGAAGTGGTTCACAATGAAGGGTAAGGACCATCAGAGAAAAGCAGGAGAAGCCAAAAGTATTGTATTCATAAAGCCTAACGTCATCCAGAGCTCCACAATTAACCAGGGCAGTCAGGTACATGGTGATCATACTAAAGAACAGAGACCACAACGGTGACCTATTTGACGGGCTTTTCTGGACTTTGGGGCATTGTAGATCCAAGCCACAGTCCCAAGTGTCTTTGCAGCATTTCTCCTCAAGCTTATGGTGGAAAGCAACTTACCAAATGTCATTAGGTAAATTGCTAAGGTGAAAATTCTGCCAAGGATAGCTAACCAGGTTAGGAGATATACGATATTTGCAAGGACTTCGTGTTTCTTTTTGGCATGATGATAAGGAAGCAAATTATAAAGTGCATATCCCTATGAAGAAAGGTGGTGAATGATTGCTGAACTAATATTTCACTGCTGTAGAATATTCCATTGTCCCTTCTTTGGCTTAGATTCCTATAGACTACTGTGAGAGCATGGAAATGAGGAATTTTTTTCCGCCATCATATCGCCTCAAGATCAGTGCTCTCAAGTCATACGGTGTTGGATCATGCACAAATAAATATGAAATCAAGTTACGAAAATATTAACACAGATAAATATGATAAAAATGACATAAAGGAAGAGTTGAGAAGTGTTGTCAGTATGAGGTAGAATATAATATAAGATGTATGGTGGGTAGAGATATAAAAGTGTGTGTAATTGGGTTTTAACCTAATAGTATAAATAACATTGTGGGACGTAGAGAAGAGTGTACACTCTCCAACGATTTCTTCTCTTCTTCTCCTCTCTCCATTGAACCTTCAACTTCTACTTGGTATCAGAGCTAAGGATTGAAGCTTCAGCACGACACCGGCGAGTGCTAACGTCATTGCTGACGTCATCAACCATACGGACGAGGTAAGGATGATGTCTGAAATGTCCCTTATCCAGTAAAACACGATTTTTTGGGATTTTTGATGATTTTGGGGTAATTTTTTGAGCATGCGTTGATAGTTTTATGGCTGTTCTTCGTGAAAAATCGAAAAAATTCCTTATCTGGTTTGGTGCGATTTGTGCAACCCTTTGAGATTTGCTTCATGTGCTTGTTGTTTCGTTTTGGTCCACCTAAAGTGTACCAACATATCTACATCCTCGCCAAGCAGGTTTATGATGATTTGAGCGTTGTGGCTCGTCTTCTCCACAAAAAAATTACCGCCGGTAGCATTTTTTGGGTCTTTTGACCTACGTTTTTTGTGGGTACTCCTCTCACATGATTTTTTGGTGCTAATAATGCACTTTGGTGTTGTTTCCTTCGGGATTTGAGAAGATTTGTGGCTGGGGGATCGTTTACTCCCTCTATTGCTTACCGCTGGCGACTTTGTGGCCCTCATTGTGCTCAACGGCACTTCCCTATCGCAGATGGCTGGATCTTACTAGGTCTTTGACCTTGTTTGGATGTTTTCTTGGATCCTCGAACTGATTCCCTCACTCCGTGGCCTTGTGGTTATTGTTGCTTGAACCGTGTGGCTTGTTTCGCTCACATTTACAGCTTGTTGTGCTCTCGAGTTGCTTCAAATTATTACGTGTGTTTTTGGTGGCTATCTTCGTGTTGTGTGCTTGCTATTGGTTGTTTTTGACGTGACAATGTCAGCTTCGGATGTCTCCCAGGCCTCCCGACCCTCTCGTTTCAGCTCCTACTCCATATGAGAATCCTGTATTGCAAATTACCACTATCAAGTTGGCTGAAAAAAACTACTTGGAGTGGTATAAGGCTATCAAGATGTTTATTGGTGGCTGTGAGAAACAAGGATAGCTTACTGGTCGTCTTGCAGCCCCTGCAAAGACTCACCCCGAGTTTGAGAGATGGGAATCAGGTAATTTGACCGTAATATCCTGGCTTCTTAACTTCATAGAGCCTCACATCAGTCGAGGATTCCTATTTCACACCACTGCAAAGGAGATTTGGGATTCTGCATCTCAGACCTATTCCCAGCAAAAGAATATCGCTCGTGTGTATCAGTTGCGCTAGAGTATTGCCACTCTTCGTCAAAGGGACTTACCTTTGGCCAAGTACTTTGCTAAGCTTAATAGCATGTGGGAGAAACTTGATTATTATCAAGTCTTTATCCCCGCCTGTACCACAGATGGTAAGACATATCGCACGTTGGTGGATCAGAACAGGATATATGAGTTCCTTGCTGGCTTGATTGCTGATTTCGAGTTAGCCCATGTTCAGTTGCTCAGTAAAGATGATTTACCCTCGCTTAATCAAGTATAGGCCTACGTTTAGAGTGAAGAAAGTCGTAAAGATGTCATGTCTGATCTTCCCAAACATGAAAAGGCTGCCTTGGCGGCAGTCTCATCATCACAGAATCGCCATCCACCTAGTGGCCATTAAGGCCCTCTACCTATTTGTGCTCATTGTGGCAAGAAAGGCCACAATGTCGGATCCTTCATGTGTTTGAGGGGTGTGGGAAGAAGGGACACAGCAAGGAAAAATGTTTGAATATTATTGGACAACCCCCGTCGTCGCGTGCACCTTCACTGCCCCCAACAATGCTATGGATGCTCATACAGGTTCATCATTTTCCTCGGACACGTCATCAATTACTAATTCTTGAGAGGAGCTCGAGAATATACAGCGCTTTATGGCTCACTTGGATGGACCTTGGGTCACGTCTGCATTTGCCCAGTCAGGTACCATCAGTTCTGCTCACCATGTTTCCGCCTCTACTTCTTCATCACCCTGGACTATTGATTCAGGGGCCTCAGAGCATATGATGGGTATGTCTACTTTATTTTCCTCCTACTCTGGGTTCTGGGGCTGATAAAGTCCGCATCGCAGATGACGCACTTTCCTCTGTTTCTAGGAAATGTTGTGTCACGGCTACACCCGAGATTCCTTTATCTTCTGTCCTTCACGTTCCCAAGTTTGATACTAACATGCTTTCTGTTAGCTCTCTCACAAAAAATCTGAAATATTGTCACTTTCTTTCCTTCTCATTGCGTGTTTCAGGACTTGGTAATGAGGACGATTGGCACTGGACATGAAATGAATGGTCTCTATCTTCTAGAATCTAGATGCGGCTCCCACAGTTCCAGCAGCGTTACAGTCTCGTAGTCATAATAGTAGTTTCAATAAGGAGCAGCTACTGTCTTGGTATGCTCGTCTTGGCCATGTGTCTTTTCCATATTTGCGTCTCTTATTTCCTGCATTGTTTAACTCTGTCGATGTCTAAACTTCATTGTGAAGTGTGTGCTCTGTCCAAGCACTCGTTCTACTTTCCCACCATCGGGTAATAAAAGTTATACTATCTTTGATCTGATTCACTCTGATGTTTGGGACCCGTCCCCAGTTACTTCCATTTTTGGTTATCGCTACTTTGTCTCGTTTCTGGATGATTTCTCTAGGTGCACATGGATATTTGTTATGAAATCTAAAGATGACGTGTTTTGTCTTCAAGAACTTTCACAAACTAATCATTACTCAGTTTGGAAAGTGTATGAAAGTCCTGCGATCTGACCGAGGAGAGTACATGTATGGGGGGTTGAAGTTGTAACTGGCAGAGCATGGTATTGAGCACCAAAATTCGTGTGTTCACCCCACAACAAAATGGGGTGGCTGAAAGAAAAAATCGACACTTACTGGAAGTGGTTCGTTCTCTCTTTTTGTGTTACAATGTTCCCAAAACTAATTGATCCGATGCAGTGCTTCTTGCCGCCTTCCTCATCAACCGTATGCCTTCTCGGTCTCTTCAGTTCCGCACTCCATTTCAGTTCCTTCGTCCATCAGGTCCTCCCTTTGCGGTTCCTCCGAAAATCTTTGGTTGTGTTTGTTACATCCATATCCTTGGCCCTCATCGACAAAGTTGGACCCTAAAGCCCTTAAATGTGTGTTTCTCGGATACTCTTCCTCGAAGGGGTACAAATGCTATCATCCTACCACACGGAAAAGGTTTGTTACTATGGATGTCACCTTTCTAGAATCGGATCCCTATTTTTCTGATGCTCGTCATGCGGATCCTCAGGGGGAGAGTAGTTGGTGATAGGAACGGCATGTGACCCCTGCTTTGCCTGTGGCATTAGATGATCCAGTTGTTAATACTATTATGCATGACAGAAACACTAGCAAACAGGGGGAGTTGCAAGTCTATACTCGTCGTAGGCTAAGGGTGACAAAGACCATTCCTAAATGTCAAGGTCAAGACTCATCGCTGGATCCAGGTAATCCCTCGTATGGTTCCCCTTTGGTTTCCCCTTCTTTATGTGATAATGGTTTTGATCTTCCTATTGCCCTTTGGAAAGAGAAGAGACCTTTCACTCAAGACCCTATTGCTAGTTGTCTCCTATGGTAACTTATCACCATTCTACAAATCTTTTGTTACCTCTCTATCTTCGGTTACTCTTCCTTCTTCTGTCACAGAAGCTTTGGCACAACCCAGATAGAAAGAGACAATGGTTGAGGAAATGAATGTATTGGAAAACAAACAATACATGGGAACTGGTTCGATTACCACAGGGCAAGCTGATTGGATTTAAGTGGGTTTATACAGTGAAGTGCAAACCGGATGGATCTGTGGACAGACACAAAGCACGGTTGGTGACTAAGGGCTATTCTCAGACATGGTAATGACTACAAGAAGACATTCGCTCCTATAGCCAAATTAAATTCCATCCGAGTTATTCTCTCACTCGCAGCAAGTCAGTCTTGGCCACTATTATAGCTCAATGTTAAGAATGCCTTCCTTCATGGTGACCTGAAGAAAGGTTTACATGCTGCCCCCTTAGGGGTTTCGAGTGTCTGATGACATAGAGTGTGTAAGTTGAAGAAAACCCTGTATGGTTTGAAACAGTCACCAAGGGCATGGTTTGAAAGATTCAGTGGAGCAGTTAGACAATTAGGATACAGCCAGAGTCAGGCAGACCATACACTCTTTATCAGACGAGTCGGGAGGACTACGACCATTCTGATTGTGTATGTGGACGACATTATTGTCACGAAGAACTGTGCAACAGAAATTTCCAGACTTAAGAGCTTCTTGGTAGCTGAATTTGAAATTAAAGATCTTGGCACCTTGAAGTACTTCTTGGGCATTGAGGTTGCACGATCGAATGAGGGAATATACATCTGTCAGAGGAAATATATATTGGATTTACTACAGGATACAGGCATGTTGAGGCACGACCTGTTAATACCCCGATTGAAGCAAACCATAGGTTAGATGGCCAATCAGGGGAACCTCTTGAGGATGTGTGGGTAGTTTTCAGAGACTTGTGGGACGTCTCATCTCCCTAGCTCACACACGACCGGATATTGCATATGCCGTGAGTGTGGTGAGTCAGTACATGCATGCGCCTCGCATACCACACCTGGAAGCTACTAACCGTATCTTGAGATACTTGAAGTCATCCCCAGGGAAGAGATTGTTATTTCGTCGTCATGGGTATACGAGGGTTGAAGGCTTTACTGATGCAGATTGAGCTGGTGCCCAAGATGATAGACGGTCTACTTCAGGCTATTGCACATTTGTGGAGGCAATCTAGTAACCTGGAGGAGCAAGAAACAGCAAGTGGTAGCTCGGTCAAGTGCGGAAGTAGAGTTCCGATCCATGGCTCATGGTTTATGTGAGCTACTATGGCTCAAAATTTTACTCAAAAAGATGGGTTTCCCGATTGAAGGATCTATGTCACTATATTGTGACAACAAGGCGGCCATAAGCATTGCACATAATCTCGTGCAACATGATAGAACAAAGCACATTGAAGTAGATAGACATTTTATTCGTGAGAAAGTTACATCGGGAGTAATCTGTACACCGTTCATGCCTACATCAGAACAAGTGGCTGATGTTTTCACCAAAGGTGTTGCGGTTGCTCCATTTCGGGCATGTTTGGACAAGTTGACATGATCGATATCCATGCACCAACTTGAGGAGTGTTGTCAGTATGAGGTACAATATAATATAAGATGTATGGTGGGTGGAGATATGAAAGTGGGTGTAATTTTTTTTTATAAGTGGGTGTAATTGGGTTTTAACCTAATGATATACATAACATTGTGGAACGTATGGAAGAGTGTACACTCTCCAACGATTTCCTCTTCTTCTCTTCTTCTCCTCTCTCCATTGAACCCTAAACTTCTACTAGAAGAGTGAGACAACAAAACTATGTACGTGGTTCATCATCCGATCGATGCCGACAACTACGTCCATAGATGGGCAAGATGTCGGGCCCAAATTCATTGAGATGATATTGAAGTTACATGATAATTTCTTTGTTTCGCTCCTAGAAGATGACTAAATCAAGTAAAGATAAGACAAGATAAAAAAGCGAGTCTCAAAATTAGAGTTACAGATGAATCTTTTTTCATTGGAAGGATAACCCCTTTTATAGGCTTCTAAGCTACTACCACATGCAAACAAGAAAAAGTTGTGACTAGCCCAGTCTAATGTGTGACATGTGTCACTTGCGTTTGTCATGCTTGAGCATGTCACACCTGTGTCGGTCAGGGATAAGGGATAGGTTTGTCTTGGTTTTGATAACGTGTATCTTAAAGTACTCTAAAGATGTTTTGATAATGTGTATTCGGCCTTTCCTTGTATTTGCAGATAATTGTTTGGCATTTTCCTTGTATTTGCCAACCATAGTTTGGCCTTTTCTTTGTATTTGCAAATGACAGTTCGCCCTCGAGTTGTAGCCACTTACTCAATCTACCCTTGCTACCATCATCACCCCAGATCAGTCCCTATGGCACCTTCATCTCAACTCAACCGCAATAGCTCCAAACTCGACAACATACCTAGGGTTGCATACACATGAGGCTGGACCTTACGTAGCCCTAGAAGCTTTACACACAAAACCTAAACCACATGGACCTATGAATAAAGATCTATCGGTATGTATCTCGAGAAAATTAACCAGGGGGCTATTTCAGTTTTATTTCACAACCTCAACTTTCATATAAGATCTGATCATGTGACACTCACTTAGATGATTCAATCAGGCGATGCTACCCCTGATAGTCCGACCACGTGTTACTACTCTCAATGTGATACGATCACACATTGTCATTTTCTAAACAATCTAATCACAAAGCGTGGCTATTGAATGCCCCTAGATTGACTCGATCATACATGAATGACACTTCGATCACATCCACTTCATAGAATAAATCCTTCAATCAGCCCACTCATACGAGATAACCCCTCGATCAATCTGATTTCACGAAACTGTCTTTTTGATCGGCCAACTCGTGTGGAGTAGGTCCATGGTTGTCCCCAACTCACAACACCCCTTCTTTTCATCTCAAGTGATACATGCTATCTATCTTCGTGGTGGAAAAGCATGCTGAGATTACAATCAAGCATACCAATTTCGACTACCACATTTGGGCCATATACTGCTACCAAAACACTAGATCGTATGTAAAACTACAAGTTTCTCGAGCAGCCGAAATCGAGGAATCAGCATTGACTACTCGAGGGGGGCTATTGTAACTGTAAAAATTATACACTACGAGGCAGACCAAAAATCATCCTACTTCATATTATCATTCCCCTATTTGGGAACATCGAGTCAAATTGACCTAAGATGCACATTATCAAAATCAAGACAGACCTATCCCGTCTTTGACCGACCCAAGCGTGACATGCTCAAGCACAACAAACTCAAGTGCAACACTTGTCACACTAGGCTAGTCACAACTCCTTATTTGACAAGTGGTAGTAGCTTAGAAGAATATAAAGGGGGAGAACCCCGTAATGAAAAGGATTCATCTCTCTCTCGTCTTATCACGGTCCTCTTTTGGGAGCAAAATAAATAAATTATCTTGTAACTTCAATATCACCTTAGTGGATTTGGCCCCAACATCTCGACCATCCATGGACATAGTCGCCGACAATGACCCAGCTATGAACCAGGTTACATCGTTGTGTTGTCTCATTCTTCTCAACTCTTTTTTTATGTCATTTTTATGTTATTTATCATTGTTATTAATATCTTCCTAACCTGATTTCATGTTTATTTGTGCATGATCAATACACCAACACCTTATGATGTGAGAGTACAGATCTCTAGGCAATCTGGTAGCAAAGCAGAAGTCCTCATTTCCATGTGCTTACAATTACCAGTATGAAAAAGGAATGAAATGTCTGTCACTCCATACTATGCTATTGTAGAAATTGATAAAGAGAGCATTAAAAGACCCAAACTAGATCAGATGTCTTCGGTTATGCATTTCATGTGCGTCAGTGTTGTCGCCCCATAAGTTTCTAAGAAACCAAAGTGACTCTAAGCCCATTCCTTTTTGACTAGTTGTGGACCTGATGCCCTTTCAACTTATTTTCCTTTGTTGAATCATGTATTCTAGCTAGGTTTGCAACTGTCCAAAATCAGGTTATGTTTGTTTTGTTTTTCAATGATGAGTTGTGATATGTTATCATAAAATGGAAAGCATCTAAAGAAAAAAGTTCATTGTGAATGATTTTATTTTATTTTATTTTTTATGAGCAGTTTATTGTATATGATAACAGCTGATGGAAGATGCATCAAACTGTTCACCTTTAGAACATTCCGTATATCAACTTATGCATAATACAGCATAATAATAGAAACAGAAGTATAGTTGAGTACCTTTCAAAAAACAAAAAAAAAAAAGTATTGTTGAGTAAGCCTAACTAGTAAATATCTTTGTAGTTTGTATTAGCTTCGAAAAGGTGATACCATTTCTTCCAAAGTTACTAAATCAATAAAAGATGTACTTATTAGGGGGGGAAATAGAATATGCGAAGATGCGCTCATCTAAAGTACCTGAAACAGATTCAAGAATCAAATCCAAGCAATCAACCCCAGCTGCCACAATTGAGGAAACTTTTCCCCCATATGAACCACCGGTATTTATTTCATAAATCATATTGCAGCCCTCCAGAACCCCAACCAGTGCTCTTTCTAAAGCCTGTACAGCCGTCAATAAATGCAACTCTGAAGGTTTCTTGATGAAAACTTTAAATGACATCCTAAGCCTGGCTTTAAATTCATTCAAGCTATACAGCCCATGACCAAGAGATGACTTAGATGATCCAACTTCACCCCGGAGTGTTTTGGTACTTGATTCTGTCTCATGGGATGCTAGAGTAGCTCCTTTGCCCTGTAATGAAATGCATCTCCCTATAGCCCTTAAATGTATGTCGATCAGCTTGGCGTACACATTTCTTGTTGACGTGGGATTGGTTAAAGAAAAATGGCTCCCTAGAACTTCAAGATATTTTAGAACACCATCTAACCAAACAAAAGAAAATGGGTGTGGCTCCTCGACCATATCTGCTAATTCTAATAGCAAGAATTGTGAGATCCCAATAAAAATAGGGATCGAGCTTAATGACGAATTACCACAGTTAATCCTCAATTTTAGCCCCAGGATAGCTGAAGATGCGATAAAGAGTTGTCTCACTGAAAATGCTACTTCAGGATTTTCACCTTTTAACAAGGTTCGCAACAAAGGTTTCCTAAAATGTTGTCTCTCAAATGAATCAACCTCAGTCAGAATATTGGCGGCACACTCTGCATAGTCCGACTGCAACCTTTTTTTCCGAACACTGGAAATTTTAACACAATTAGTTCCATATCTCCTTGTCTTTACATGGTCATCGTCGGGATCTGATGCTGAGTCATCCCGTCTGCCTGCTAAGTTCTCTTGCTGCTGCCCAGATGAAATTTCAATCCTGTCTCCAGAGAATTTGAGTAGGGACCTATAAGACTCCTCCAAGCTCAAAGAATCATTGTTGAAGTCCATCTGCGGAATAATTTGATCACCACATAAACTATCAGGCTGTCGATGATCCTCAACAAGCAACACATGCAAGCAAAAATTTATAAAATCCTCAAATACATTTATACAGAGATTGAGTTTGGAGTTATGAGCAAGCCTCCATCTCAATGACTTCGATTCCTCAGTGAACTTCTCGTCTATGTTGTCCAGAACAGATGCTACGCCCCACAAAAACCCTTGAAAGCAAGAAATCATAGAAGACAATCTATTCAGATCCACAACACTGACACCAGCTTCTAGTTTTGCATTAGGAAGGGTAGTCTTCAGAGAAATAAGTAATCTTTGAGTGTGTTCCTTCAAAGTCTCGGCCATGAGGAGGAAATTTTTCCAGGCATCAAAATGTTCAGAGAATTCAAATTTTGGATCAGATTCATTTAAATTATCTTTTTTGCTGAGCCTGCCAGAAATGGATAATTCTGTTTCACACTTTTCATTATATATTACAGAGTGAGCTGCAATACTAAACTGATTTTTGCTTAATGTCAAAAATAAATATGATGTATGATCCATCAATGAAAAGATCATATATTTCAGTTGACTGGCACGCTCTTCAGAAAATGCATGCAGGAGTTGAGCCACAGCAGAAACTGACTTTGAAAGCCATAGAATAAAATTTGAACTCTCAGAGAGTATTGTAATAAGTGAGGATTTTCTAACTTCAATTTTCTCCTCGCAACATGTCATTACTAGGCATTTCAAGGCCCTCCGGCAACAAACAAACAATCTGAAGAGCTCATAGTGATTGTGCACATATAATTCATCTTCATAATCAAATAGGTGGAAAACCACAAGCCTGAAAACACAGAAAGCCAACTCATCAATGAGATAATTGCACAAAAGATTTCAATCATTGTGTACGTCTTATCTTTTATATCTTTTTTTTTACAATCAAACATAATGTATTTCGTAGATGCTTTAACAAAGAATTTAAATCATCGTCATCCTCTACACCTTATCCCAAATGTTTGGGGTCAGTAACATGAATCCTCTTTCGCCATTCATTTAAATAAAGATAAGAGCCCAGTCTATGCATTCATATTATAATGCCAGCAGATTATGGCATACCAAGACACAGACAAGGATAAATAGGGCTTTGAATATCATAAAATCAATAACCTAGATCGATAATGAGAAAAGCATGTTTCATTAAGTAGCCAATTCAGTCAGAGCCATGGTTTAAATCTCAGTATCATTCAACATATCGTAAACTTACAAAACAAGATGCCACAAATGTGTTACCACACACTAGAAAAATCATGATACACAAAGAACGAGGATACATTACATAAACTATGTTTAATGCTACTTATAAGAAAAAAAAACTATTCTTAATGCTCAGATAAGCTAAAATATGGTGTTTAGTAAAATATTACTCTTCCGTATAACACATTTACTAGACAAAATTTATTTCATTAATTACATAAATTTTCTGATGCGTATTGATGATACCGCTTTGTATTGTAATGGTAGTAGGATAGAACGAGACGTCTCGTGAGAGATGGTATGATACTTCAAATCATGGTCAGAGCTAACTTATTGCAAGACATAGTGCAGTAGCTCACCTAGTGGAAAACATGGCTTTAAGTCTTGGCCATGACTGAGATAAAAACATCATCTTGACTCGCCCGAGACAGTATTCTCCTATTTTTCTCATTGTCTCGGCCGAGACAATCCCGAGACGATCCAACCTCCAAGACCAATTTTTAAGACCATCCGGAAATTATTTGTACTATCTTATGGTTAAAATGCCATTCGATCATTGACATTACAGTTTATCTAGAGATGTCTCTTGAACCTAATCTTTCTTGTCGAACCTCTCTGTTACGTTCTAGCGTTATTATGAACCATGGTGTTTGCATGCACACAACGTGCAAGACCTGGGAAGCTGTGCTCATAAGTATTATCACAAGTGCTAGCAGAGTTCAATTTAGAAATTTATCCCTAAGAATTTAGAAATTTATACCTAAAGAGAGAGCAACACGCCCACTGACAACCTCTTATCCACATTATACCACATTGCCGGTGAAATGATAAGCACAACTACTAACCAAGCTCCTCCAACACCAAGGTAATCCGAATTTCCTCTTTCTGGATCAAGTTAGGTTCCTTGTTCTAGAAGATCAATTTGGGATGTTTCTATGATTTTTCTTATCTTCCTTCTTTCTTTCTTTCTTTGTTATTTTGTTTGATAGAATGCACAATAAAGAGATGAAATTTGGAGAGAGAATCCCCCATGTACAAGAAATTAGGGGTTGTTTCAAAGATTTATGACATTATTTTGAATTTTTGGACCTTCAACAAGTCATTGCAAATTCCCTACCAAGATTTTAGTCTTAATTGCTATATGACACACTACCATGCTCCATCATCATCATCATCTACACCTTATCCCAACTATTTGGGACCCTATCATGCTCCTTAACAACGCTGAAATACTCCAGCTCAAGTATTCAGTCTATTGCCCGTCAATAAATTTTTTAGAACACAATTGTTTTTCTATCAATGAGGAACCTTAGTCTTCTTGACAATCACTGGTCTCTATCGTTTAACTTTGACTATTTCACTATGTTCCCCACACTGGAGAATCACTAAATGTGCATTTCCCCAAGACAACTGAAGAACCCTTATGAAATTTGTCCCAAATACTAGAAGGGACATAAGGACAACTTTTCAGTTTGACACTTATTTCACTAAATGGTTACAAGGCCCCGAAATCCAATCAGATCCTTTTTCAGACCCAAAGCTAAACGAAATATGCTTAGTATAGTAGCCTTTTACCATTTTCTATATCCAACTGCTCGATATTTAGAAATGGGACTTCAGCTAAGATACAAGACTGTTCATTTTCCAAAATCCAGTACATGGATACGAATACAGGTATCCCATCCAATATGTTCTTGCCGTGCTTTAAATTTTAGTTTCTCAAGCTAAGTATATTTATTTAATCAATGAAAATACAATGAAATTTCTAAATTTTCAAAGTTTCTTACAATAAATTTCTTATAATACATATTTATATCTTCTTATTGACATAAGTAATAAAAAAGTCATGGGAATTAAGAAAATATGCAAAGGCACAATAGAGAATGAGAAATTGGTGAGTATCCATGCAATATCCTATACCAGAATCAGTATCGATATGATGCAATACGGGTACAACAACCATGTTGAAGTATCGAGGTATCATAGAACTTCAGTATGCCCAATCGGAATTGCATATACCACTGCTACATGTATAGGGTAAGACTGGATTATATCAAGAAGAAACTTTCACTACACATCCTTAGGTGGAAATGGCTTAGAGATTCATCTTTCTGTGAAAACTAATATGGAAACAAAATAGTCTATTGGAAACTCTAATGTTGTCCCTTCTATTAGTACTTCAAAATTGTACAAAAAAAAGTGAGATCTTTTTTCTTTTACATTGATAACTAGCTTTAGAAGATCATGTTTAAAAGCGTATTTACTTATTGAGTATAACAAGTGTCATACTCCACAGTGCACATCAGATAAGAATCACATTCAAAGATGGGATATGTGATGGATATAACCCACACGTAAATATTTACTCAAATGTAACATATAATTTGTTTTATGAAAGAAATAACGGTAAGTTGAAGAGTAATATATATTTGTGTGTACATTTTAAACATCTGTTGAGAGGACAAATTCCTATATAAATATTGCTTGCACCAATATGTAGTGAATCTTGGCATCCTTACATTCAGGTTTTTAGCATATTGCATCAGCAAGGGCCGTTACCATACCATACTCATACCTAACCCATTGGCACAACCTGCACTAATAGCATAACATAAAGCGAAAAGGGGGTTTCCTGTTTCTCGCAGGCCACATTCCAAAAAGTAGCAAAATATCCAATCTTCCCAGAGCCTCATATCTTCTAAAGACCTGTAGATCCTTGCATTAGAGGGCCTTACTCAGATCCTTATTTCATTTCCCCCTGATCCATATTTTGTGGAGGATTCTTCCTTTTGCCATTTGCTGGGATGTGTGGAAGGAACGAAATCAGTGCACGTTTGAAGACAAAGAGGCCCAATTAGAGAAAATCTTCCTAAATATCAAAGCTACTTTATACCATTGGGGATCCATTATTTCCGAGTTGCAAGGTTTCAGATTTGAGGATTATGTTTTTCGGTGGGAGCGTTTAATGATGTAGCTTTTTGCTTTGTTCTTGTTCTTGCTTAGGGCCTTGCTCGTGCTCTCGTTTTGGTCTTCCTCAATCGTTGTATAGTTTTTTGGAGCCTTCTCAACCCCTTTTAATATATATCTTTTACCCATCAAAAAAAAATCAGACAACGTCAAGGTTGCCAAAATTGGCAGTTTGCATTTCTGCTCATAAACTGTTAAAAAAGCTAATACATTATGTCCAACATTGCCTATGGCACTATCCTGATTGTTACTTAAAGGAACAAGGCAGCCCAGGCACACACAGGAAGATCACTTGTGTGATGAACTCTCCTTCATCCTTTTTGCTTCATAATGATGCTTGGAATCATTTACAAAATGCGCTTCCCAGCAGCAGTCTGCAACAATCCTTTCTACCTGGTGGGAAATTATATGCTTGTTTTTGTATGTAATAAAGTCATTCATCCATGTGCATCACCATATCCCAAATAGATAAGGAGAAACAGCTCTTACTAGAGTCGATGGCAAAACAGGATTCGTGTTTCATATCCCAAATAGATTGGGTAAGGAGTCAACTCAGAGCCTTCGTACACATGTGATCTAGCTCATAATATATAAAATAAGATCATCGGATTAAAGACGAGACCTTAGGTCATTAGTTGGAGGGCACCGTGTAGATAAACCATATATATCTGTTAATTTATAATATTGCATTTTCAGAAACTTTTCCATACCGATGGAATCAAAATAAATAAATGAGTAATGACTATCTCCAATGGACCATGATAGAGACATATAAAAACATACCGTGTCAATCGAACAAAAACGGAAGGAAAAGACTCAAACTTACCTTTCAAGATTGAGAATGTAAGTTGCATAAACTGAGAAGGATCTCGAATTTGCATAACCATGTGGCATCCCACATAAGAGATTGAGCAAACTTTGACAAGCTGCAAGTTCCTTGCCGCATTCCATAGATGGTGAATCAGATTGAAGGGAATCCTGTCCCACTGCTGAAAAATCATCTGCAACATGTCTTTTGTCCAGAACGACTGACATCTTCTCAAGTTTACTTAAAACGTCTGGCCAATTAGTTGATAAATTAAAATCAACATCCCTTGAATAAGAATCACTAAACAGATGTAATATTGATTTCTCCAGAACATGACAAAACCTTGATGTCAAATGCCTGCAAAGAAACTAGGACAAGAGATGATATAAACCTCGTGACATGCAGTAACTTCACATCAATCTAAGCAAGAAAAAAATAATACTACAAGGAAATGTGATCGGATAATTACTTAAACACGCACACTTTTTTTTATCAGTTACTTAAACACACGCACACACTCACAGAAGCAAAATGTGAAGTTTACAATATGTTCTTACTGTTTGTTCATAGAGAGCAGTGTCACTGAGAAGTTCCAACGAGATTTGATGCAGAGTGACTTTCCTTGGATTGTCACGTTCCTCCATGTTCTGCTTTTCAACATCCTTGGAACTGCTTCTTACACGGGACAAGATATTACGGAACAAAAGAGACAGGAACTTCCTTAATTTCTTCTTAGTAGCATGAGGGCACCAAATATCGATGTTTTGGCAAAGAATCCACCAAACTGCAGTAGGCAGTGACTTTTCCGTCAAAGAGCAAACACCCAAATCCCATGCATCATCCTCACATGTTACATAATCACTGGTAGATATAGATTGTACCTTTTTCACCACTAATGGTAGGTACCCCATGAGAAAATGGGTAAGATCCACCACCTCTTGCCTTATAACTGAGATACGTTTTTTCCACTTTTTGCTTTCTTTATGACATAGAGGTAAGCCTGCGTCATCCATTGACTTTATTTCAACCAGCCGGACAGCCTTCTCCTGTAAAAACTCAAAAGCTTTTATCTTCCTATTCAAATCAACAAGCCTCTGGAAGACCATGGCATGCAATACATAAATCAGGGGTGCATATTCTGTTATAGTGTCCCGAAGACAAATGTCTGAAACAGATTGTATAATGGTCGGAAGAGAATCTGAAGGTTTAATTATCCAAGAAAAATAACCTTCATCTTTCCAGTCAGTCCTCTCCATCCAATCATTCCCAGAGTCTGCTGTAAACAAATCCGCCATAGCTGCTGATGCCTTTCTAGATGAATCCGGGGGCATAAGGCTAATTGATTGCCTGTATAAGCTTCGGCAGGAAATGTACACACGAAAGAAGAACAAGAAAACCGAGGAACCACTGAGTCCCACTGTTGGCAAACCATTTTTGCATTCAGGCATCTTATGATTGGAAAATCTTCTTCCTGTGACAGAATAGAGGAATTCGTAGACACCATCTGGCTGTTTTCCAACCAGATTACTCAAGCTTGGACGTACCGCTGTCATCAGGTCCTTTATAGAGTTTCCAACAAGAATACTGTTACCCATTGTGACAACTGAATAATCTAGTATGAGTGCGTACACTTCAGACAAAGCCCTTCCTAGAATTTCAGATCGCAAATTTAAATCCGGCATTCTGCATCTTGGTAAACTTGGTTCTCTAAATTCCTTTCCATGACCCTTCGAACAATTAACCTTCATCCATTCTAAAGATTCTAAAATATCCATTTTTAACTGCCGGATGCACCCACTGGCTTGCCCTTCCGGTATGGATTTGATAGCATTAGAAATGGCAATCCTTAACTCTTGCGAACCTAACAACATTGCCGCCGATTTAACACACGTTTCAGAGGATAACGAACGTGTGCAGGACACAAATCTCAAATTATCCATGTCACCATCATTGTCACGAAATCCAAAGAGCCTAAACGCTTTACATAGTGCGAAAATGGGTTTATTAACCTACATTAGTAACAAATAGTAAGAACAATTCACCAAAGGCATACCAAAAAGAAAAGCATTGAAACAAAATTAGGGTAACAAAATATGGCCAGTAAAATCAAAAGAATATTATTGAAACAAAATTAACATGAAAACAAAACTCACTAACTTCAAAAATAATAATATTGAAGGAAAACTAGGGCACAAGATTATGGCCCGTCATATCTAAAGAAATAGTATAGAAATAAAAGTAATAGCTGAAAGGTAAAGAATCAACATTAAACAACTAAAAGAAAAATTAGCACAAAGCAATTCACTTCCACCAGTGTAATGTACACAATTCAACTTTTATAATGGTTAAACAAGTAGCCCCATGCAATCCAATCATAAAGTGTTCCACTAACCTGGCGAAGCTCACTGTAGACATTAATCAGTTGGCATCCAAGGTGCAGAATCTCAGAAGTCAACAAGCATCGGTCTGGTGTATCCATTAGAGACAGATCAACCGCTGAGTATGAAAGCATCAAAAGCCATAAGCTAACCAAATCATCCCCAAGAACTTCATATTCAATTTCCAAGAAATACCCAAGAGCAACTATAATCTCCTGAGATACTAAACGTAGCATCTCCATAGATCTCTCGTCATTTATCTTCAAAGCCGACAACCAGAGCAAATGTATTTTGGCAGAAAACAAGATAACCATCTCGTAAACCTCCTTCAAAAAATTAAGACATGCTCCCTCAGAAGTATCCTCTGTTCGTACATATATTTTTTCACGCATAAAGCAGGCAAGTATCTTGTTGGTGGATTTGAGAATGCAATTAGCATCCAACAACATGGGTCCCACTTCCAAATTAGTTTCAGAATACCTTTTAATGTCGAGCACAAAAGGTTCCATAAACCGTACAAAGAAATGAAAGAGTGACTTACTAGTTTCCACATCCAACCTACTTGAAGAATAAATATTATCGGCAACAGCAGTATTGTTCCCACCAGAAAAATTAGATGTAAAGTCCATGTTACCATTTTCCAAGTGTCCTGAAACCCCTATATTCCCTGTCATGTTGGTACCCTCCGACAGCACAGAAACTCCCTTTTGCTTCTTTACTTTAATAACAAACAAGCGAAACAGTTCTCCCACACCACCCGATGTCGACATCTTCTTCTCGGCCATAATTTTTTCTAGTTTCTGAAAAAAATGTCTGTGATAACTTTTAATAACTGTTTTCGAGTCCTTTAGTTTTCTTTCATTTGACCCGATATACTTTTCTGTACTATGAGTACTTAAAAACCCATCAACATGAGCCGAATGGAACAACCCATTTGACAAAATGTCCTCCACCATCTTCAATAAGCTTCCTGTCCATGCAGGGTTGCTGCCATCAGTCTGCGGATACAGCACTGCCAACAAAATCAACAATGGTTCAAGAAGTCTATCCACAAATACAGGAAAAACATTTTTTGGACTTGGGTGAACCCTCAAAAAATTAGAGAAAGGTTCTAGCACCAGACATGAGAAGCGCAAAAGAAGAAGGCCCGCATTGTCACCAGCAATGTTAGTCAAGTAGGTCTTGTGTACAAGATCAAGCACTGTTGTAACCATAGAAACCCAAAGATCCACATTGGCGCTAAACACTCGGCCATGGGAAGAGAATAATAAAGAGACACAGTCCGGGAGAAGACTATACAACTCAAACCCTTCCCCAACAAAAACCGATTCTTTCACATCCAGAATTGACAACGCATCCCTTACAATGCAAGAAAGTGCCCGTAACAGATGCGGCAATAAACTCAACGAAATTCGCAAATTCAAAGCCTCCTCCAAACAGAATTTGAAAACCTCCCAACATCTAAAATCCAAACAAGCCTCCATGACTCCAGAATGAGGTTTCTTCCCTTCAACCGTAATTTTCTTGTCTGTTGAAATCAAACGCCGCTGAATCCAATCGTTGAGGAACACAATTAAACGTGAAATGCTCACCGTTTCAAGACTTCGATCGGTGTCATCGCATTCTTTATTGAAATTTCTTGACTTGACGAAATGGAAAGCAAGTTCCACTTTCCTACACGAATTAAACCCTAATTTACTGGAAAATGAACAAAAATGCATCGATAACACGATATCTAACTAAGGAAAAGCTTACGAGAGAAACTGACCTTTGAAGATCGTGTTCTTCACTCTGAAGAAATAAAATCAAGTCTAGATTATTCCATGGCCCGCCTGGTTTAATCTTCCGGTTCGTTTCTCTCTGTTCTTCGATGTCTTCGGATTTATCGTTTTCAGGGGGAACGATTCTAGGCGTCTTTGAATCTCTTTCGTTCTCTTCGGAACTTGTGATCTTCCTCTTCTTCTTTCTGCGTTTCTCCATTGATTGTGTTTCGAAATCCGCCATTGTTGAGTTCTCAACTTGCAGAGATGTTTGTGAAGTTGCAGGTGGGCGGGAAGAGAAAAACCTCCTCTTGAGCTCGTAGGGTTTTAGTTTATGAAGCTGGATTGTGTAACACGCAAACCACCATATTAAATGGTCTCCCGGGATTAAACGGCGTGGATCCTGCGATTAGAATTTACAAGTGCTTGGTCGCGATGATAGTAAAACCTTCGGGACCACCATATTACAGCGGATCCGAATTTAGGGCTTGTAGAGTTAACGAACCCATGGTCTTTTTCGACTCGGCTCTATTGGGACTCGACCGGTCAAACAACTCATCTACCCAAGGTTTAAAGGAGGCCGTTTTAACGGTTAAACGGACTGGGGGCGGTACCGTTTGCCGTTAAAACGGATTGAAACAGCCAGGGGCGAAAATGGAAAAAAAACGTAAAAAACGGAATTAAATGGGTTTTAACGGAAAAAATGGCGCTGAAATTAAAATTTTGAATTTTGAAAATTTAAAATATATATATATATAGAATTTAATGGAAATTTAACAGATTTTATCGGAAATTAAACGGATTTTAACGGATTGAACGGCCGTATTTTCACAAAATTTTCAGAATTTAAACAAAAAACGGCCGTTAAATTCAAAAACATTAAAACGTGTTTAAACGGTTTTAACATAAACGGGCTTGGGGTGTTACCGTTTAAACGGCCGTTTTTAAAACCATGGATCCACCCATATTTAGCGATTCTGCATATGGCTAACATTTAGAGCGGAAAAGTTTCGAGTATAATTCAATTTCAGGATATAAAATTCAGTATTGTTGAAGTTTTATAATCGTTTGGCCATAAGAAACCTGAATTTTACCCATTTTTCATTTTATATGTCCGATTAATATGTTTTCATTTAGAAAATAAAATAACAAAAACGTAAATTTTGTGTATTAGGCCCTGCTTAGCATCGCCGTAAATATTTGTTTGCAAACATTTGCAACATATTTTTTACATTTTTAGGTGCTTGGTTGCACCCCACCATTATTTATGTTAGTAAATATTTACCATGTGACCATATTTTTTACGATTTGAGCTGCTAATATTTGCAAACATTCACTTTTTTGGGTCCAGCTTCCCCTTTTATTTTTTTTTTTTTTTTTGGGGGGGGGAGTAAAATTTCGTGCACCACCCATGATGACTGTCCACGATATGAGCCACATGGTTTACTTTTAGAAGAGGCTGGCCGTATGGATGTTTGGTCAATCCCTAGATGGGCCTACAAACCAAAAATCAGTCTAATTAATGATTTCAAATCTTTGGTTCCTAGTACCCAAATAATGGTCGATAATGTTGAAATTCAACGGTTAAAATCAATCCATGAAAATGACTCCAATCCAACACTTAGAAATCACTAATCATGTTGATTTCTTATGTGTTGGTCCACTTAGGGATTGGCCTAACATCCATACGGTCAACATCCTCCACAAATGTGCCACATGGCTCATATTATGGGTGGTCATTGTGGAAGGTCAAAAAGTTTTACTCCTAGATGGACATCCAGACCAAAAAATAGCTCGATTAGTGATTTCTAAAAGTTGTATTGGAGTCATTTTCTTGAGTTGATTTTTAATCATAGAATTTGACAATATTTGGGTACAAATATTCAAAGGTTTGATTTTTAGTTTGTAGGTCCACTTAGGGATTGGCCAAACATACATACGATCAAGTCCCTCTAAAGTATTGCACCTGACTCAAATTGTGGGTGGTTAGCAAAGTTCTACTCGGACCAACACCCCACCCCCCAAAATCAACTTGTTTGGACTATCTCATGATTCTCACCCATTTATTCTGTTGTTTGATTGGTTGTGATTGTCCAATTCTATTGACCTTGTCCATAGGAAATCCCCATTTCCAATTTTGGATTCAACAAAGACTCGTTAAATATGAAAATATTTGCATTACACCCTTCACCTAAGCAGTGGAAAGAATTTGCAATAAATTTTACACGTTAATACCAAGCAACATAAAATGTTTGAAGTTGCAAACATTTACAGCTACAAATATTTGTAGAAGTTTATTGGATACCAAGCAGGGCCTTAAAAGCGAATAATATGTAGTTTACTCATTTAATCTCAAAATTCATAATTTTTTTATTTTTATTTTATACAACCGTATTAAATGTTTCTTGAAAAATGAAAAAATGCGCATGTTAAACGCCAATAATACCCGAATCTACTAACTCCACCTAGTGATGGTCCAAACATTCATATGGTCAATGGTCTCTAAGAGTGTGCCACGCGACTTGTACTGTCGTCCACATCAATTGAATATCTATACTCTATAGACACTAGACCCTCTGATTGATGAACATCTCGAGTGAATCGTATAAAAATACAATTCATTCAACCTATTGTTGAAAACTTTTGATTGCACCGTCAATAAACGTTGTCACAAGCACACGTGGAGGTGTGGTCCCCATTACTTTCAAATATTTTCCTAACAAGTTGTGTGGGTTCTCTATGTCTAGGCACAATCATAGTTAGCAAATCATGAAGCAGCAAAAACTCGTCCATTGAATAATGTGGGTTTAAAACATTTTGGGTTCGAAAAAACGTGAACATCAAAATATCGACAAGATGGGACTTCGGGTTTAACACCTTTTTAGTTCAAAACTACGTTATTAAGAAAATGTATACATGTATGTGCACGTCCCCATAATGCATATAGATTGGATGGTAATATAAGTACAATATAATCAAAACTATATGATATTTCTCTTTAATCTGAGTAATATAAGCAACGCTAATAATTTTCAAAACAATTTCTCATTTATCAAGGTATTCAGATGTGTAGGAATCTTTGACATTTTCTAAAAATATTTTTTAAATATAAATTTTGGTGACATGTATTATAAATAAAAAATATGTTTAAATTTTTAAAAGAATAATGAGTTTTATTCATGGGATTTTTTGAAAAATTTAAAATTACAAGGTTGTTTTGGATTATTAAATATTTCGTATTTTTTTTTTCGCGATGTTTTGAAAACACCGTGTTTTGAAACATTTTTTCAAAATATTAAGTTCTTTTTTTTTCAAAAAGCCGGGTTTTAAATGGAGATTTGCTAACTATGGGCACAACTAAAATCTTTTTCCTAATTAAATGTTTTTTTTTTCTGTAATTAAGACCTTCATTAACAAGAACAGAAGATCAACTACACAAGTTGGGGCACGCCTTTCGCATTATTAAAGAATGGAACTTTGATGATGGAGTTCCATCTTATGTTGACGACAGATGATAATGTGAGCCACTTGGCACACTTTTAGATAATGTTGACCGAATTGATGTTTGGCCCATTTCTAGGTAGTCCTACATACCAAAATCAGTCTGATTAGTGATTTCTAATCACTAACTTTGTCATTAATCAAATAACTATGTTATCCCCAACCACTGTCGTCATTCGTTGATGCCAAAGTAAAATACGAGCATTTTGCCCACAAACTACAATAAGTTACAAAGTATGGCATGTTGATATCTATTCTATCGAATCATCTTCATCTTGTTTGGTATTATATTGTCAAACAAGGGATTAGGAAACTCTCTATTTTTATGATTAAGGGTGTGTTTGGAAAGCATGCAAATCAAGTGTGCATATAGGTTTACGCGTGCAATCATTTCCCACGTATGTTTGGAACACGTGCAATCGACGATTTGCACATTCACACGGGCAAATGAATGCTCGCCCACTTTAGCAATTAAAAACCTATCTCACCCCTTGAGGAATCGTTTAGCCAACCCCTTCGTGCAAACGATTTGCATAAGGTACAAAATCCAAAATTTTCTCAAATCAAGCTCAATCGTTCCCAAAATAACATAAATAATGGAAAGTGGTGCTGGAAAAAAATAAAAAAATAACATAAATAGGGTTGGGGAGTTCTTTTCCTTTTTTTTTTTAAATTCTTGAGTAAAACATGATTCGTCTAAAATCGAATGTGGGTCCAGCTAGGTAGAAAATTATACTTAAACATATTAACATGCATCATCTAACATCTTTTGTACTCTTTATGACTTACACTTATGTGAATACCAGTGGTAAACATAGGCCTGTCAATGGATAGTCGAAAATTCGAATTCGATTTGAATCCGTATTCAAAAAATCGGATATTATCCAAAAATTTCGGATATCGGATATCGGATTCAGATATATTTTTAATATTCGAATAATTTTCGGATTCGGATTCGGATATTGATGTATTTGATTTGATAATATTCGATCCGATAGATTAATTAATAATTATATTTCATATTTATAAGTATATTTATTATATATAATAATTATCATATTAAATAATATTTAATACATAAAAATATAATATTTATAATTATTTTACATATATTTTTATTATTATGTAAATACAATTTTCGGATCGGATATTATCGGATATCCGAAATGTTAATTGGATACGAATTCGAATATCGATTTAGGATATCCGTCGGATATCGAATCGGATTCGGATATCAACTGTTTTTTTTTTTTTTTCGGATTCGGATATGCTGATATTCGATCCGAATAGTATCCGTTGACAGCCCTAGATAAACAATATAAATTTGGGCTTATATCCCTCTAGATTGTTTGGATTTAGACTGATGACTTGGTGGGACACGTCTATAGTTCCTACTAACTCACATGCTACCAAATTACGGGCCATCCACTAGTAAGCGAGAACCGGGGTTGACGACCACAGGGCTTCAATTAAATATCTCTCTTGCCTCATTAAATGACAATTCAGGTTGTTCAGCACGCTGATGTCCCTCATCAAGCCATGTGGCGCACTCGTAGAGATCTGACTGTATAGATGTTTGTACCGATCCCTAGGTGGGACCTTTATTGCAAATATCAGCCTGATTAGTGATTTCAAACCCTTGGATCTGAGTACCCTAAACCATGCTTGAAATCTACGGTTAACAATCAACCTTTGAAAACAACTCCAATCAAATCCTTAAAAATCACTCGGCTGATTTTTTTCGCATGTAGGTCCACCTAGGGACGGGCCAAACATCGATGCGATCAGTGATCTCTAACAGTGCCGTGTGTAAGGTGCTGCCACATGTAAGATGCACGTGCACCATGCGTTCCTCTAGTTCTATTTAATACATTTTATCCTACGGTTAAAATCAACCCATGAAAATTACTTCAATTTGGTTCGTAGGTCCACCCAATTGGCCAACATCCATACGGTCAGCATCCACTAAGAGAGTGCCACGGGGCTCATATTGTGGACTGTGACCGGCTTCGGTCCCGGTCAGAGCGCGATGTGTTAGGATGGGCCAAACATCCAGACGGTCAGGGGTCTTTATTCGACTGTCGACATTGGCTCATACGGAAGTTCGTGACCAAAGACCGTACGTGAGCGAAAAGGACTCGTGCTTTCGTGTACCTGCAAAATTGTTGGTTAAAGACAACAAAAGAATCTGGGTCCACCACGTTTATCGAGGACTGTACATCCAACGAGCAAGACTTGCCTGTCCACCCGTGATCAGGTAGCTACCTGACCACCCACAATATAAGCCACGTGGAAACTTATTAGAGGACACTGACCGTATAGACTTTTGGCCAATCCTTAGGTGGACCTACAACCCAAAATCAACATGATCAGTGTTTTCTAAGCGTTAGTTGAAGTCATTTTCGTTGGTTGATATTAACCGTAGGAATTTGAGCATTATTTCCGTATAAGGATCCAACAGTTTGAAATCACTAATCAGGCTGATTTTTGGTTTGTAGGTCCACTTATAGATTGGTCAAACATCTATACGGTCAGTGTCCTCTAATAAATTGCCACGTGTCTTATATTGTGGGTCGTAGCTACCTGATCACGGGTGGTCAGGCAAGTCTTGCTCACATCCAAGCAAAGTAGACCGCCTTTGGCGTCAGGTACAGCGAGCGATTTTTGTTACTCACTTCTGTCCTCTGGCCCACTGACCACATGAATGTTTATCCCATCCCTTGGTGGATACGCGCCAAAAATACTCTGATTGGTAATTACTGGCCATTAGATTTTAGTACTTTTTAAACTGTTATTTTAGCCGTTAAATTCAACCTTTTTGGGTACTAAATACAACGGCTAGAAATCACCAAACAAGCTGATTTTTGGTATAAATATCTACCAAGGGGTGTGCTAAACATCCATGCCGTCAGTGGACCCAGATGACAGCGGCTTGTGACAAAAAATGGCTACATCTGAAGCCTTTGGCGTCAGGTCTACCTTGTTGTATCACGACCCTACTTTATAATGGACAAATCTTCAATAACGCACATCCATCATTAAATTTGATTACAGACCACAGTATGATACACGTGGCACAATGTTATAGATCACAGACCGTATGGATGTTTTTATCATACCTTACATACCCTAAATCAAATTGTTTAGTGATTTATAACATTTGGATCTGATTACCCCAAATAATACTCCAATCCCACGGTTAAAATAAACCCGTGAAAATGATTCCAATACAACGGTTAGAAATCGCTAATCAGGCTAAAGTTTGATATGTAGGTCCATCTAAGGATGGGCCTAACATCCATATGGTCAGTGATCTGTAAGAGTGTTCCACGTGGCTCATAATCCGTCATCAAAGATTTACTCATGTGATGAGACTGCTAATCCATTTTTAAGGGAGAAAAAGACGTTTTGGCTACAAACTCTCCCTATCGCTCGGATCTCCCGGAGGGGCCACCTGCCAGTCACTCTTCTCAAACCCAAACCAGAAATTCAGCGGTCCATCCGGTTGTCCCATTTCGCAACTGGCAGTATCCGGTTACATCCCAGCTGCCTCCTCACTTGTTGACAACATCATCAGTTAATCACCGTCACATAAATGATGATTTCATCCTGAAGAGGACGTCTCTCTAGGCTCAGACCGTTGGATGGTCTCATGTTATGTGTATTCGGAGGACCATCCAACGGTGTATACCTAGGGAAAATGTTCCCCTCAGGGTTACAGCAACAGATATCAACATAGAAATAGTCGCTCATGCAATAAATATGGTCCATCTATTTTTTCACTCCAGTCGATGCGCATGAAGGTGGTGTTCATTAATTAACCTGCGCACACTGCGCTTCCGTGGTATTGTCTTCTCGAAATCGAAGAGCTAGGGTTTTTGAGCTAACTGAGTTATGATGCTTTTATTGTTTTGATTCAGATCATTTAGTGTTCCATTTCTACAATGCTGTTGGTTTCGAATCATTTTATGTGAGAACTTAGTTGTTATAATAAATGCTAGTGTTGCTTGAATTAAATTACTGGTTTGAATGTAGACGTTTTGATCATTTAGTTTCAACTATTGGTAGATTTAAAGCAGATAGATGTGTAAATGCAATTGAATTTTGAGTAATTTTGCGTTCTTTGATTGCTTGTAGTTGTGTCAATTTACGCTCTCCTGATCTTTTGATAAAATTATGCATTGTTTGATGTTCGAATGTTTCGATTGTGTATTGGGAAACAATAGATTGGTAGATTTTGATCTATTATTTTTTATTTTTTTTTGTAATCCCATTTTTTATTTTATACTTGAAATTGGAAACTTTTTCAATTTTCTGATTACTGCACAAAGCTGCAACTTATCAAATCTGAGATAGTAAATGTCCTTGTGCTTAAGTTAGTATTGAAACTAATGATAAATTGACGTTTTTCTATGGTGATAAAATGATGTTGGCATCTGTTGGACCTAATGCAGATTTGTGAACGCTTGAATCAGTATTAAATCACTCTTTTCGATCTTCTAGAAGTTTGGTCATGTCTACAGCTGCTACGGATGTGTCTCAGAATGGAAGTGTAAAAACACTTGATCCACTATGTACTGTAGATGAGATTGAGGAATGTGATTTCTCAAGGCTAGCAGACAGGCCCAGACCTCTGACAATTGAGAGGCAGAGATCCTTTGATGAAAGGTCCCTCAGTGAATTATCCATTAGTTTATCTCCTCGATTTTCTTCCAGAAATGTTGAAAACTCCCGGATAATAGACCACTTTGAGAACATATTTTCTCCTGGTAGAAGGTCTGGTTTGAATACCCCCCGATCGAACAATTGCTTCGAGCCACATCCCATGGTCAGTGAAGCATGGGAAGCTCTGCGGCGTTCGTTGGTGTACTTCAGGGGCCAACCAGTTGGGACTATTGCTGCATTGGATAATTCTGGAGAAGAACTCAACTATGATCAGGTTTAGTCCCTTTCTCCCTCATTTACGTTGGATAGAGATACGCTACATGTTCTTCACCACGTGCTTTTGATTCTGTCATGGTAATGTAGAGCGAGCAGTATTGGATTACAATATGCTTATTACCTAATAGGAGATTACTGATGTGAGAACCCAAGGTTTTCATCCTCTGATGTCAGTTCTGTATAATATCATATATTTTTTATGTGGGAATATACGTTAAATAGGCAGTCTTTCATTATGCACTGCATATGGAAACACTAGTACCACTCCCTTATACTGTTCAATACGTGGGCCATCTCATTTGGTCCCGATCATCCAATCTATGGGCTACTCTTGCACTTGTCATATCTTAAAAATTATTTCATTGGTCCGATGATTGAATGATTACGACGATGTTCCCTAACAGCATTTGTTTGGAAATTTAAAAAAGCGTTGTCTTATTATTATCGACAATCCAAAAAAGTGCAATTTGTTGGAAAGTTACTATCATCTGATGGCTGGTATTTTTGGGGATGGCTAGTTCACAAGGTAATCCATTGATTTTCAAACTTAATTAAATAGCTGACTGGATGAATGGTTGATCGACCAGAAGTCGGGAATTCCACATAATGCGGTGTTGTATAACACTATACCTCTACACTAATTATATGTGGTTTGTTCTCAAGCATTTATTGACCAGCTGAAGTCTAAGATGCCCATATATTGAGATTGATACGGACATTGATACGGGAAATGGGGATACAACTCTTCAGTTTCAAAATCCATGACACAGATGTGGGTATCCTATTAAATATGTTGATACCATGCTTTAGTTTTAGCTTTTTAAAGCTAAGTATCATCTTTTTTTATTTATATCATGACAAATATAATGTAACTTCTAACATTGGATTTTTCTTATAACATTATATGTTACAATATAGTATTTATATATTTTTGTTGACAAACCAATGAAGGAAATTATTAGGAGTTACGTAAATAACTATATGTTCAACAAGAAATGAGGAAATAGTAGCGTAGAAGTATCCCTGCTGTATCTAGAACAGTATTTGTATTATATCATGTTGGTAAGGGTACATTGAGCATATTGAAGTTATCATAGGCTGATGTTATAAATTATCCACTTCGCGCATTTTTCAATTTTTTCCATACATCTATAATTTATTTTCGAGAATGATTTATACTCTCCTTTTTGCTGAGAGCTGCTTGGACGTTTCAGGAGCAAGTTGTTATTCCTAACTTTGTTTGGTTTGGGTAGGTTTTTGTGAGAGACTTTGTCCCAAGTGCCTTGGCTTTTTTAATGAATGGAGAGCCTGAAATAGTCAAGAATTTTCTTTCGAAAACTCTTCGCCTTCAATCATGGGAGAAAAAGATTGACCGATTCAAGTTAGGGGAAGGAGTAATGCCGGCCAGTTTTAAAGTACTCCATGACCCTGTTCGGAATTATGAAACTTTAATAGCAGATTTTGGTGAGAGTGCAATAGGAAGAGTTGCTCCAGTTGATTCTGGATTTTGGTGGATTATATTGCTCCGCGCATACACTAAATCTACAGGAGACTCTTCCTTGGCTGAAAAGCCTGAATGCCAAAGGGGTATACGCCTAATTTTGAGTTTATGTCTTTCAGAAGGGTTCGATACATTCCCAACTTTGCTCTGTGCTGATGGATGCAGTATGGTTGACCGTAGAATGGTAAGTGCCTTGTGGTTTCTTCTTTGTATATTTCTATTGTGTAGTTCATGGCTGGCCATGATTCTTTGTGTCATTACCTTCTATTTGTTTGACACTTTTTTTTTATCGGTATTGTCACACAACTTAAAAATATGCATTGTAATATTGGCATATTCAAGTGAAATTTGTTATATTTTCTTAACTAGCATTGCATATTATTGAAATATATGGTGTTGAGATCAATATCCATAAAACTAAATCTCATCAAAACAAAAACAAACCTGCAAGGACTAGAAAAACTAGGTAGCGATTATTCTAATAGTGTAGTCCTTTCTGATAGGATCGGAAGACTTGAATAAGACATAGGTGATAGCTATTTGGCAATATCTTAAATATAAAATCATATCTAGTGGGATCATTGATTGTTGGGGGATTTGTCTAACGTCATCTCTTGGGCAGGGGCCATGGAATTCTCATAGATCGCATCTAAGATCTTTGCCATAACTCGTGTATTATATTCTCCATATTGCTAATGAGCTTGCTGACTCATTCACTAGAAGTGTTGCATTTTGTAAATATGGGACTCTCTTGCATAAAGAATTTCTTATTTATTTATTTAATTATATTTATAAATTTTAGTTGCTTATCAGAAAAAGAGAAAAAGATAGCCATTTCAACTTGGTTCTAGATGCCTCACAATGTGTAGCTCTTTTATTATTAACACTTGTTTTCCTTAAAAAAAAGCACTTGTTTTCCTTGATAACTTTAGGTGTTAAAAGAACTTTCCTCCCATAAATATTGTGCATTGCTGCACCATGGTGTACATTGCGCTTATGCTCTGCATTATCATTCATATATGTGGTGCTTTAAATCAATGATGAACCAATGCTCTGCACTGATAAAAATATGACATGTTAATCCATTCAATGTTTTGATGGTAGAAAAACGGTTACTTGTTCTTTCAGTAGAATGTTTAGCCTGGTGAAAAAGATTTGCATCATTGGCAGTTCTTACAGAGGCTCCACCAACAGCAGAAAGCTGCGCTTGTTTTTCATGGAAATTGTTAAACAGCTCAGTAATAGATTATTTCAGAAGTAAAGTTCCGAAAGTCTATAGTCACAAAGAGCTGTGGATCACCTAGTTTTTCCTCTACCAATTCAACCTCTTCCATGCCTGCAAATAACTGAAAATTCTTCATTAATCAAGATAGTAAGATGGGCTAATGGTTGTATAGATGACATATAAATTGCTAAATAGGACTTCTCTGGGAGTCCATCTCAGCTGAATTGATATTGTGGGTGAATTGCTTAAAACTGTTGATTCATTTTTTTTCATCCATCCATCTCAATCCATTCTGGTTTCCCTGCGGTGGTTCTGTGGGCCTGTATGACGTCCTTATCCTCATATGGTGTCAACAGTGACACTCCCATTAATTATATCCTCCCTATTTTTTTCTTTTGACTACAATGACATTCTTCTAGACCTTGATCCCTTCTCTGTAACCTTTAATTTTATGGTTCAAACTTGTGAGTCTTAAGCAAGCACAATAATTTGGATGAGTCTTCTGCATGTTAAGGATACAAATCTGTTAAATGCAGAGGTATGTGCCAACATCATCACAGCAACTCATTATCATAGCACCTCTCACACTTTCACCAAACTAGCGTTACGAAAACAGTAATTTTATAATACTAGGCAACAGTTATGAAGTCCGTACACACTAACAAGCTGGCTAAATCCAACCCCTTTGAAATCATCATAAAAGTAGCTCCTGAGTGATTTCCAGCCATTATAAGACATTCTCTAGTGTTGGAAGTTATGCGAGGAGATGGCCCTAGATCTCCTATCGAGAATGTCTCATAGACTTCTAGCACCAACCCTCCAAGTTATTACTGAAAGAAACACATTACTGATCCTGAATGCTGCCACAAGCACCATGGCAATGAGATTCAGGACTTGAGTCATTCAATGAACATTTTGTTCTCACTTGTCCTGAGATTGGCTAATGGTAAGTCAGATATTCTCGCTAAAGAAGGGATCTATAGAGCTGTGTTGTATTTCGGCGAGCAATTGTTGTTATGATCTTTGTTTTTCTTTTGCCTTTTTATCTTCCATATCCCTTTTATTGTTTTTAATAAAGTTCTCTGTTGTTTATTAAAAAAAATTAGTGAGGAAGGGACCTCTGGCTTAACCCGAACTCTTAAACTGTTTACGGCAAGCTCTACTGAGCATGAGTAGCTGAGTTACTTTATCATATAGGTGTGCTTTCTCATGCTTCCACATCTGTGACGGAAGTGGTGATGACCAAGAGGAGCATGCAACACATCTGAAAGAGTTTGCATAACTGCAATCTTCAAACCCCTCCTTTTGTTAAGTCAGCTTTTGGCCTCCCTAATGAAATTATATTCTCGTGTTGACCCCTTGTGATGGTTCAAAGGAATTTGGAAAAGGGATCAGAGATAGAGTCTTGATGCCCTTCAAAAATTGTCAGGGAGGCTGATCTGCAGTCCATTGTCCAGTAGAAAAACATAAAGATGATCCAAGCTTACCTTTCTCAAGAAGAAAAGAACGAAAGAAGGTGAAAACCTCAAAATACAATCAGCTTGTTGCTAATTTGATGAAGAGGTAACTGGAAATGCATCCATCGCATCTGCTATCTGTTTAGAGTCTTTAGACTTTAATCCAACCTTGCACCAACTTGTTGTCAACCTTGTACCCGCTTTTATATTAATGCAAATTCGTTGTCTGCATAATTGTACCATACTCCTGAGAATTGCTATGCACCATATCGAGAGGTCCTTTTGTTTTCACACACTTCTAAATCCTGAATGCTTATTCAGTATTTCTTGTAGATGATATCTATGGCATGCCATTGTTTGAGAATCTCTTGATGGTCTGGGTAAGATGCCTTTGACCTTTTAACCATGCATTGTCTTAAATATTTGATTGGATGAACTACAGGCTTTAAAAATGATCTGTGATTATGATTCTTCTTTTCGTCAAGTTAACAGGGTATAGATTGTTTGTCTAACTGTATTCTTTATGTCCATGTTTTCAGGGTGTTTATGGATATCCTATTGAAATACAGGCACTTTTTTTTATGGCTTTAAGATGTGCTTTGCATTTACTTAAGCAAGATGACGAGGGGAAGGAATTCATAGAGCGAATAGTTAAACGGCTCCATGCATTAAGCTATCACATGCGAAGTTATTTTTGGCTTGACCTAAAGCAACTTAATGATATCTATCGGTATAAAACCGAGGAATACTCTCACACTGCAGTCAACAAGTTCAACGTCATACCTGATTCTCTTCCAGATTGGATATTTGATTTTATGCCAACTCGTGGTGGTTACTTTATTGGTAATGTCAGTCCTGCAAGAATGGACATCCGTTGGTTCTGCTTGGGTAACTGTGTTGCAATTTTGTCATCTTTGGCAACCCCTGAGCAATCTTTAGCCATTATGGATCTTATTGAATCACGTTGGCAAGAATTGGTTGGAGAAATGCCCCTAAAGATTTGTTATCCGGCCATTGAAAATCATGAATGGCGGCTCGTAACAGGCTGTGACCCAAAAAATACTAGGTGGAGTTACCATAATGGAGGATCCTGGCCAGGTAAAGCATTACTGGTCCTTGAAACTAAAGTAGGATTTCATTCAAATTGCCGTGACGTAAGTTTGCAGGGTAGGATGTGAAAAAAAATTCAAAATTGTTGTTAGAAATCTTACAAATATGTACCCATGTATTATAGATATGACAGACTGTATATTTTTATGCATATGTGTATATAATACATCACATGTTTACCTTTACTATTAAAGTGAAAACTTGGGTTGACAAGTTTTCCAAAACAGCTCCTTACACCATTAACCCTTCTAAGTTTTGAAGGGTAAATTAGTCTTTTCATAACTAATTTGAATATATCAAATTGCTACTGATAAAGGTAATTAATTTATTGCTTAGCAAAAAAAAAAAAAACGCAATCACTTTAATGATTTGACAACTAATTAAATTTTCATATCCCATCCCTGCTTTGAAAATTTTATGATCATGTCCAAATGCACAGGCCACCCACTAGTACTATTTTAAAGAGAAAAAGCTGGCTTCACACACGGGGCTTCACGCACCAACTATAAAATCTCTCTACATTAACATTCCAAAACAGCCCCTTATGTTAAGTATTCTAAAACTTCAAAAATTCAAAACTACTTAATTTCTTAACTGACATACAAAATTACAAATGTTACAGAATACATCTGAGGTTCACCAAACCGAGGCACAGTGAGATTATCCACCGTACATCTAGGTAGCATCTAAGTGCTAGGGACCATGACATGGCCTAGCAGTTCAAATTAGTGAACCCATACAGTATGTTGCTTGGCAAATAATACATGATCGACTGTGTGCCAAACTTGGCACAAGTACACTTCAGACGCTATACTAGGGGGGCGTTTGGCAACACAAAAATAAGTAACTTATTGACTTTTATAAGCAAAAAAGTTAAAAAGTTAGTTTGGATGTGTTTTATATTTTAACTTTTGAAAAGTTAAAAATTAACTTAAAACTGAAGCTAAAATTTTTAGCTTTTGACTTCTAAGAGAAATAACTTCTCAAAATTTAGAATCCTCCCGACATTTGAATTTCTATGACTTTTTTGGAGGTAAAAAATCAACTTATAACTTCTACTTCTCGTTCACAAACGCCCCCTAGTTCTTTAGAACTTTTTTATAATCTCATGCAAATGCATGTGCCACCCACTAGTAAATATTAATACACGCACTGACAGACCACTGCTCATACACTTAAGTATTATAATCCGTTAATACTGTTGAAGCTCTACTAAATTAATCATCAAACCTGATGATTTCAAGTACCAGCATCTTCTTTTCCATATGAATGCCAAGAAATTTATTAATGTAATTATTGTGGCTCCAGTGCTTCTATGGCTCCTCACTGCTGCATGTATAAAGACTGGGCGCCCACAGATTGCAAGGCGTGCTCTTGAACTTGCTGAGAGCAGGTTGTTGAAAGACAACTGGCCTGAATATTATGATGGGAAGCTGGGGCGGTACATCGGGAAACAGTCCCGTAAATTCCAGACCTGGTCTATTGCCAGCTACTTGGTGGCAAAAATGATGCTCGAAGACCCATCTCATCTGGGTATGATATCGCTCGAGGAGGACAAACAGATGAAGCCCGTCATGAAAAGATCAGCTTCATGGACTTCCTGATATATTTTCTTTCTTCTCTCTAGTTCTTTGTCTACCCCTTTATCTCTCTATACTTGAATTACGAGTAGTGTAGCCGAAATGAAGATTCGTAATTATTTTTTTGGATCAGAACATCCTTACACTGATAAAGGGATGGTGGAGTTTGTGTTCATTTATTTATGCAGTATTAGTAATTTAGCCATCTTTCTCTTCGAAAATTTGTATATTCCTTTTTTATTTCATGCTTTTACTAAGAAGTCCTGTTTTTTCTGAAGCGATTTGCAGAGGCTGTGACTTTCAGCTTTCTCAAATGCTTTAATGGAGCTGATAAGTTATCAACTTTAGTGAGGAAGTCCCCCTTCCAAAATGCCAGGTGGAGTACGCTTTAGGGCCCACCGACCTTTTGAATGTTTGGTTCACTTCTTGATGGATCTACACATAAATCAGTTGATCTGTGATTTGGAGCCATTTGATTTAGTCTTTTAATATATAATTTTTAGCTGTTGGATTTGAGCATTATTTTTTAGATGCTAATATATAAATGTTAGAAAACTTCCACCAAGAGGTGGAAGAAGCATTCAAAAGTTCAGTGGGCGCTTAAGGGTGCTCCATGTGGCATTTTTGGGAGGGGGAGTCTCCAGGGATAGCAAATATTTTCTCTGCGTATCAGGACCCGAACCCAACTCAACCCAACTCAATTGCTCCAGAAGATGTGCCCAAACCCAACTATTTAGGCCTGGGTTTGTGGGTAATTGGGTACCCGTTTTCAGAGCTATTTCAGATCGCAATTAAACAGCAAAATGGCAATGATGGGTGTTCCTGAACTTATCTTTCATATTTGCCATGTTGTTAGTAAACAGATCAGGCAGCTAAGTATAGGCTACCTACCAACTAAAAGTACAAAGGACAAAGTGAACAAATATTTATAAAATGGTCCATCTATGACTATATATGGTCTACTATATGCAGCTAAACCCCAATCGTTGACCCCAAGCAATTGCACCATAATGCTAGACGTTATGTTGCTGTCAACCTCAAGAGGATGTTCTCCCTAGGTGTACACAGTTGAATGGTCATTGGGATATACTCCACACGAATCCCAATGACCATCTACGGTCTGGAGACTAGCTTGTTGGATGTCCTCTTGAGCGACGGAATTGAACAAGGGCTGTACGGCAAATCATTGATATAAATTTCTATTTACATTCTTGACTTTATTATTGACCATCTAAAAGAATGGCATAGATGGGATATACGCCATACGAATCCCAATGACCATCTACGGTCTGGAGCCTAGGTTGGATGTCCTCTTGAGTGACGGAATTGAACAAGGGCAAATCATTGATATAGATTTTTATTTCATTCTTGACTCAATTATTGACCATCTAAAAGAATGGCATAGATCAGATGGTCAGGAACATGCTACACTTTTGACCATATACCCCTTGTGACCATTCCGATGGTGCAATGTCAATGGGCGTCTATTACACTCCATTCATTCACTAGATCCAACAATTGTGAGACTAAAACTTTGATGAGAGCTGCAGTCAGCGAAGCTGCTGACAGCCAACAATACGAGTCACGAGGCACATTTGTAGAGGATGCTGACCGTATGGTATGTTAGGCCAATCCCTAGGTGGAGTAAAACTTCCATCACAATAGGATTGCAAATCAAACAAAACAGAGCCAATGAGTTCTCGGCACGGCACGTACACCTAAAAAGCAAAAGCACATGGGTACGTTGCAAAAGCACTTGTGCACTTGGTTTTAGGTCCACCTAGGGATTGGCCAAACATCCATACGGTCAGCGCCCTCTACAAATGTGCCATGTGTGATGTGGCCCATACTGGCTGTCAGCGAAGTTTTACTCCAATTGTGACGATGTGAACATCAGATAGGATTTGTCACAACTCACAAGGTCTACGGTAATACCCATTTCTTCGTGGTCCCACTCCACCTGCATTAGCCATGGTAGTTGATCAGACAACAGATATGTAATCGCCGGTCTACGGCATCAAAGTTAAATCAACCTGTATAGATCTGCAAAAAGCAGAGTCACCAAAAGGGTGATGAATCATCAATGCTGGAAACGTTCTAATATTTTCTCTTCAGTCGTTCCCACTACGGCTCCAGTATACATCTAAAGCGTCTTAAACCTACGCACCCCACCGCGCTTAGCCTTCACCCGTTCACCGCAACACCAAAATCGAGAAAGGGAGAGACGAGTGATGAGGGGACCGCAGAGGCCAATCCACGCCGTGGCGACATGGGTGAGGCGGCAACCGCCGAAAGTGAAGGCCTTTCTCGCCGTCGTCTCGGGGATGGCTGCTCTTGTATTTCTGAGATTTATCGTTCACGATCACGACAACCTCTTTGTTGCAGCCGAGGCCGTTCACGCTATCGGGATCTCAGTTCTCATTTACAAGCTCATGAAAGAGAAGACTTGCGCTGGTAATTTTTCTAGGGTTTTCTTTTCCCTTTCTGCTTTGATGTTTGAGGAGAATTCGCTAGTCTTGCTGGTTTGGGGATTTGGGTTTAGACTTTTAGTAGATTTGGATTTTTGATGAAAAATATGGGTATCTTCATATTTCTGTTAGCTTAAGTGATGGTGGAATGTTCTTTTATTCTTTTTATACTCTTTTGATGCATGGAGGAGAACGGGGAATTTCGGGTGTTTTAACTAGCTAGGGTTTCTTGTTTAGGATCTTGTGTTTTAATAGATTTGGAGTTACACGACAAAAACAAACCTTCTTTAAGCATTAGAGATCGTGGTTGGGATCCCAGTGTAGGATTTGATTTATTGATATGGAAAATCGGAGTATGAGTAATGAACAAAATCCAAATTCATCTGAAGTAATTTGAGACTTTGGTGTATTTTTTGTTGTCTTTTGGGTTTGATCGGTGACAGAAGTTGTTTTTCTTGTTTTTTGGTCGAAGATAGCTGATTATTTTATCTCTTTCTAATACAAACCGAGGGGAAGGAGACTCCCATACAGTTGTACACTGATGACAACACCAGTGTTTTATTGATTATTTCATAAAGTATATTTGCTTGTATTTTGTTCATGGAGTTTGAACGGAAATAGGAGAGAAATTCTTGATGTTTTCTCACTAACGATGACCTCTTTAAATAGAGGGATGTACAAGAGAGTCAAGATCCTAAAGGGATGTATAAGAGAGTCCAGATCCTAAATCAAAGGATCTGTTTACAAGAGAGTCAAGATCCTAAATCAAAGGATCTGATTCCTCATTTACAGCCGAATATAATCTCGAGATATCGTAACACTCCCCTCCAATTGGGACGTGGATATCTAGAAAACCCTGATGAATGAATGAAACTGTTGCTAGCCCAAAGGTTTGGCGAAGAGATTTGCAATTTGATGGGCTGTAGAAATGTAAGAGTATGAAGGGTGCCATTAGTGAGTTTTTCTCGAACGAAATGGCAATCGATTTCGATGTGCTTGGTTCGTTCGTGGAAAACATGATTTGTCGCAATGTGTAAGGCTGCTTGATTGTCACAAGGAAGTAGAGTAGGCTGTGAAGTGCTGATTCCAAGTTCACGAAGTAGGGAACGAAGCCAAGTCATTTCATAAGTTGCAGAAGCCATTACTCTATATTCGGCTAAAGATTGGGAGACTGTGGTTTGTTTCTTGGTTTTCCAAGAAATGGGGAAAATGCCAAGAAACATGCAATAACCAGTGGTCGACTGGCGCGTTTCAGGACAACTAGCCCAATTTGAATGGGAGTAGTGTTAGATACGGGCAAGGGAAGGGTCGAGTTAGTAGTATGGGTGTTGAGTGAGGAGTTGGCAAAATGGAAGATATGTTCATGAAAAACATCACGATTGGTAAAGACACGTTCTGTTTGGAGATCAAACACAGGATATCCTTTATGTCTATAACGATAACCAATGAAAAAGCATGGTTGTGCACGGGGTGAAAATTTGTCACGATTATGTGCGAGTCGTGACATAACATAGACATCTGAAAACCCGAAGAAGATTATATGATGGTAATTTTTGAAAAAACCTTTCATATGGGGTTTTGTTTGATAAGAGAGGTGTAGGTAACCGATTGATGATGAAAACAACCGTTCATAAATATTCTCCCCAAAAAGCGAGAGGGAGTTTTGATCGGAAACGTAGGGCACGTGCAATTTTAAGTAAGTGGCAGTGTTTTCTTTCAACAACCCCGTTTTGTTGCGGAGTTGCAGCACAATTGGTTTGATGGATGATTCCATGTTGTTGGAAGAATGACTTTAAGGCATGAAATTCGGTTCTGTTATTAGATCGCTAGGTTTTGACTGTTTGATGAAATTCAGTTTGAATGAGAGCAAAAAATTGTTGGATTAAATTTTTTTACTTTAGATTTAAAGCGCATGAGAAAACCCCAAGTGCAACACGAGAAATCATCAACGATGGTTAAAAAATACTGTGCACCAGTGAGGGATGGTGTGGAATTTCACCCCCCAAATATCACAATGTATTAGTTTAAATGGTGTAGTGGTGGTGATGCGGCTTAAAGAAAAAGGTAAAACCTCATTTGTTTGGCTAGAGGACAAATATTGCAATGACCATGGTGTGAAATAGAAATCACATTATTATTTTGAGATAAAAATTGTAAACGATGCATAGAAAGATGGCTTAAACGCCAATGCCAAACATCAAAGGAAGCGAAATGCGCTAGAGAGCTTATTCTCAATAAGTGGTGCTTGAAGGTGATAAAGCAATCTCGACTTCGGAAGCAATCAAAACTTGTTTTTCTTGCAAAGAAAGTTCTCTATTCTTTCGTTTTCAAATCTAGTATGAAGATATGCTCCTTGTGATAAATGACCGTTGATCAAACTTATGAACCTGGCTTTGCTTGGAAAATGGATATGGAGATTTGCCCGGGAGATAGAGAGTTTGTGGAGGAAAGTAGTGATGGCCAGACACGAAGGGGATCTATTGTGCTAGTCTAGCAATATTGTTCGCTCTCCCTAAGGCCGTGGCGTGTGGAGAGGCATCCAAATGTTGACGGCCACCCTCTCAGAAGGCTTCTGATTCAAGGTTGGGAAAGGGGACAAGGTGAGATTCTGGTATGATGTTTGGTGTGGGGATAAGGCGCTCAAAGACGAGTTCCCGCAGATTTATGGGATTTCGGATTTAAAGCACAACACTATCCAGCAAGCTCACGGGGAGGATGAATCTCTTGGAACTTAGGGTTGTGATGTCATCTGAATGACTGGGAAATCTCCATGATGGCTGCACTTCTACAGAAGTTGGAAGTAGTGGAGTTAGACATCTCCAAGGAAGACGCTCTACAATGGGCTGGCTCTTCGGATGGAGTGTTCTCGGTCCGATCGTGTTATGAGTGGGTGGATAGTAAGTGGCGAACCCCCTCGGCTTTTTCGCATCCTTTTTGGCGGCAAGAGTATTCGGCGGCTAAGGTTTGGGGATCGAGAGTACCGTCCGAAGTGGCTTTTTTTGTTTGGTGTGCTTCCCTTGAGAAGATTCTCAAAGTTGACAATGTTATCAAGAGAAATTGGTCTATGGAGAATTACTGCATTATGTGCAAAGCAGCAGGAGAATCAATAAACCATCTTCTTCTACATTGCAAGGTAGCATGGGAAGTGTGGGGTATCTTCTTCAGCGCCTTTGGTATTAAGCGGACTCTTCTGGACTCTATTAATCAGACTATAAAGAGCTGGTCTTCTAGGTGCTTCTCTTCTTGCAGGCGTAGACTCTGGTGCCTTCTCCCATTCGCTATTTGGTGGGGTTTTTGGGCTGAAAGGAATAGAAGGATCTTTGAAGGCAAGGAGGAACTTATCCATGTTATGGTTATCAACATCAAGGCCCTTCTCTTTCTTTGGTCCAAGTTGTCAAAGGAATGTAGAGGGTTAACCTTTGAAGATATGGTCTTTAGACGGGAGGACATTATGTGTAGGAGCAGTTAGCTCCCTCTTTTCCTTTTTCTTGTTTTTCTTAGGAGGTCTTCTCGACCTCCTGCGAGCCTTGTAGCTTCTCTCTTATCAATAATATTTTACCTTATAAAAAAAAATGTTTATCTAATTCAATCAAATCCCAATCTCCGCCTTACATCTTTTTTCTAAAACATCACTCTGACTTGTTGTGGAGCTTTTACTCAAACAGTCATATGCAAAATGTCCTTGCTGTTTACAAGCAAAGCAAGATCATTTATTGGCTTTCGGAGCGTGCTCAGACTTTTTTCGATAAAAAAGTGTACGACTTGAAATTTTGCTTTTTTTTAGATCCCTTGAATCTTGGCCTTCTGGGTAAAATTGTACTGTTCTGCGTTGTTGATTTCATTGCATCCCTTGAAACCTATCTTAGGTAGCTTTGAGTAGGAATAAACATTGTAGCACAACTTTCAGATTCTTGCCAAGTGGATTCTACAATTTCATTGGCTGCTTCCTGTTAAAAAAATGGCTTCATGAAGAGAAGTGGAAGCTTTGAATGAGGATGATTGTAAAAATGATAAAGATTCTTCTACCGAAGAGTTTTTGGAAGGAATTGATTTCATCATTTTAATTTGGAACTTTTCTAAAGGAGCTGCAGTATAATCATTAGCATACTTATGAATTAGATCGAACTTTTCCCAATAATCTTTACTTTGAGCTTCAAGGAAGATCTCACATTCATTTGAGTACTCAACATTTCTACCTGATTCGCCATTGATCTTTTCATACATTCTTGTTTCAAGCCATTATCGAGGAATATATTCAACTCCATCTTTAATCAAGATAGGATCCCAGATTGGCTTCTTCCATCGTTCACAAAATTCTTTGCTTATCATATTGGAAAGCATAAACGTTGGTTCGTTGTCACTTTCTGAAGATTCATTTAGAGACTACTTTCATTTTCCTCATGCTCTGGAGTAACATCTTCTTTTTGAACTTGTTCTTCTTGTTCTTGTTCTTCTTCTTCTGATTCAGTATCATAGACAGGTTCATTATCGTAAACAGCCTCATCAACCTGTTCTCAAGGTTTTAAATTTCGGTTTCGGTAACCATTTCGGTGAGGTCCAAAAGCGAAATTTCGGCCGAAATTTAAAACCTTGAGTGTTCTTCATGATCATGATTTTCTTGGCTGTCTGGTTTTGGCAAAGATTCATCTTGATGTGTACTACTAGAGCATGTTGAAGGGGTGATAGCATGGATATAAACTTTCACTTCGTGATCTACATCTCCTATTACTTCTTGAAATACATGAGTGAAGAAGGGACACTTGGGATTTTCAGATGGGTTGATGTAGGCAAGGGCAAAGAGTTCATCACTGTCAAGATTTATTCATATAGACCAAACAGAAATAAAGCAACCAGTACGCTGGTTCCTTTCCTTCCGCAACCCCCACCAAATAGCGAAAGCGAGTAACTTCCACAGAATACGGCCTCTATCGTATAAGGATGGAGGGAGCCAAGATAGCAGAAGATCCATAATAGAGCCCAGCATAACCCAACTCATCCCAATATCCTTAAGGAACCTTGACCACACCTCCCACACAATATCACAATGCAAGAGAAGGTGATTCACAGTTTCCCCACTGTGCTTACACATATTGCAAAAGTCAACCACAATCATCCCTCTAGATATCAAATGGTCTACAGTCAAAATCTTATCAAAGGAGGCAGCCCACACAAAGAATGCCACTTTTGTCGGAATGCTGGTTAACAAGAAATCCCATCAGGGTAGTAATCTTTGATTTGATAATGCTTGTTAACTTGGGAGTTGAAACTTGGGAGACCTCTTTTTTGGCAGAAAGGAGAAGACATTTTCTTTTCTTTCTCTTTGTATCAAAGAGGAATACAAAATTAGAAGCACAGGGAAGGAAGGAGCACAAATGTAAAACAAACAATCAAGGTAGAAGAGACATCATCTTTGAGTTGATACCACTCATGGATGTCTGCTACATGAGAAGGACTGGTTTACAAGGATGAGCATTGAGAAAAACAATGTGGATACGAACCCAATTTTCTGATAGCAAGGGCTTCCACCCATTTTGCAATGCTCGATTAGGTAAGAGCTTACTTGAGGATTTTCAATTGTAGCTCCTTTCTCTATTTTGGGAAGACATTTTCTTCGGGTAATAGCTTATTTCTCTTTCTCTATCTGGAGAAAACATTTTCTTTTATCTCTCTCTCTCTCTGTCTCTTAATCAAAGAGATTGTAAAGAAAAAGATATTACAGAGGAACACAAAGGTATAAGCACAGGGAAAGAGTGTGAACAGATGTAAAACAGTACAATCAAGGTAGAAGATACATCACCGTCGAGCTGATACCACTCTTGGATGTTTGCTACACACGAGGATTGCTTTACAATGATGAAATTCGAAAAAACGTGGATACACGATCCCAGCTTTACTTCTGATTTCAATATTACAAAAACATTATGTTATAACATGTCCTAGAGAGAGTGTTTTTGAGAGAGGTGTTATTCATTGGGGGTTTCTTCTTCTTGTGTCACGTTTCCTCTATATATTTTTTTTCCTGTTAGTTATCCAGACAAAAGAATGACAGTGAAGAGTGAAGGTTGAGAGCTTGGTGTGCTGGTATGCTGGCTACTGTTAACTGGGGGATCTTGTATTTCACAATTTAGACTTGATGTTGTCTGTACTCTCTATTAAATTTTGGTTGTGTGAAATTGATTAAACATCTTAAACTTCATCTAAGTTCCAGTTCTTAAAATTCAGCTTCTGTTTCATGGGCATAACCTTATAACTCCTTTCAACCTTTCTATCTCTTATTTTTGTCTTATGTCTATCTTTTATTTAAGTTGTGGTATAAATCTTGATAAGGAAGAATCCTTACCGTAAAGTTCTTTTAGAAGAACATAAATCAGTCAATCAACAAAGCCTCATCCCTATTTGGGGTTGGCTACACAAATCCTTTTCTTGTATGAGAAACGGAAAAGTGTTAAGGGTTTGCAAGTGCTTCAACTTCTGTATTCAAGATTGGGCGCCAACATTGCATGCTTTCCAAATTCATTGGTTTTAGAGATTCGTGTATATTCATTTTAATTTATTCTTATAGAATATAAAATGAATATTCAATAAGTAGAATCCATAAAATAAATGAAATTCAACAAGCTCTGATTCTGGAGGGCAGACAACGTTGGCAATGAAGCTTGAACGTGGAAGCAGATTGAAGCATTAGTGAAATTTTTATGTCGCCTCACTTGGACACAGTCTTAAAAATAGCATGGTAGATTGGAAAATGAAAACTAAGCCAATAAATGGGAATATATGGGTTCAATGTATATGATCACATTACCTGTTTAATGTAAAAAAGAAAAATGAAACACCCATTATCATCTTCTATCAGAATCTTGAGGTTTGTTTGATTGATCCTCCTTTACTTGTATAGTACTTCCATCTTGCTAGAAGGTGAGGCTTAAGAAGCTCTGTTCTCATGATTTATGATCAATTTAACAATTACTTACAATTCCTTCTTTGGGGTTTAGATTGTCTTTCCATGCTTTTGTCTCACATTTCTCTTTCTGTGATAATACTATTTTCTGGTTGAAATTATATATTGGATCCTGTATTAACACAGTTCCCATTCTTCTCATGTATTTGGTTTCATCTGATACTTTGAACTCTTTGCAGGGCTTTCACTCAAGTCTCAGGAACTAACAGCTATATTTTTAGCTGTTAGATTGTACTGCAGTTTTGTCATGGAATATGATATGCACACACTGCTTGATTCAGCTACATTGGGGACAACCCTGTGGGTTATTTATATGATTCGTTTTAAACTGAAATCTAGTTACATGGAGGATAAGGATAACTTTGCAATATATTATGTGGTGAGTTTTCTGTCATCTCCTTGGCATATTTATTATATGTTTCAATAAAAAAACTAGATATTGGGTTGATATTCAATACTCTCTTGTGTATCATCTCTTTCATGCTGTTGTTCCATTTGTTTTGTTGAAATAAGTGAAAGTTGGAAAGATAGGATTTGGAGCAAGTTTGCTATTGCTGGTATAGAGAGCATTTTCCTTCTATGTGTTTCCAACTTCACAATATATTAGGGAGATTACTACATGGTACCATGATTTTTTTTTGTGGGTCTGATTGGTGTCCCATTGAGAACGCCACCAAAGCAGATGACAGATTTATTGGAGGGAATTAGGATTTTCTGTTAGTTTTTGTTGGCATTTTCATGCTTGAGGTGATTCTCAATTTAATTAGGCGGGACTCTTTAGAGTAAACTTGCCCTTGGAAACATTTTGTTGGTAGATTTCCCCTCTTTGATCATGCTTTCAATCTTCTGGTAGTGGCTATCAGGTGATGACCCGTTGATCAGAGATAGTTTCTTGCCGTTGTCTTTCTACATTCAGTAGCTTTGTCAATATCTTTTTCACGTTATCATAAGAACATCTGAAATATAAAAAAATGTGATATTTGTTACTATTGGGTTTTGGCATTTTAAATGATTCAATGATTTAATACTTACCTAATGCAGTAAACAGCTCATGGATGTTAGGTAGTTATGCATTTAATAGGCTGGCTGGTTAGATGTTTGCTTTGTGTGCTTCTAAGCAGGCTAAGTTTTGAAAATTGAAGCCAATGCCCTGGGGTGCTTTTACATCCCATTGTCCAGTTGGCTTTTATCTTGCTGCACTAGCTCATGTTCGTGTTGGTTGGACTGCCAATACCTTGCAAATTTTCATAGTGTGATTATACTTTACTTTTAGGCATGCGAATTGGATGCATCATTACCTTATATAATGGTTTGCTTGAACCTGCCAAACATCCCTAATCTGTTAATATTCTTTTTGTTGAATTTGTTCTTTTTGTGATATTGTATTGATTAATATAATTTTCAATTGAATGTAGTTGGTACCATGTGCTCTGTTAGCTCTTGCTGTTCATCCATCGACATCACATCATATTTTGAACAGGGTTTGCTGGGCTTTCTGTGTATATCTGGAAGCCGTTTCAGTACTACCTCAGTTGCGCGTGATGCAGAATACAAAGGTATAAGCTAGAGAAACACTACGACACATATATGATATGATTGGAGCGTTACAAACTTGCCGATAAAAAATAAGCATTACAACTTCTCTCTCTAACACATCTTCCATTGATACATTCAGATTGTTGAACCATTTACGGCTCATTATGTATTTGCATTGGGTGTTGCAAGGTTCTTGAGCTGTGCCCATTGGGTTCTCCAGGTTTGATCATGAAAACAATCTATGGATATTTCCTGTTTGGGAATGTGATTTGTTTATTGCATTTTGAAAATTAAGTGGTTTAATCCAGTTTGACGTGGGGGTTGGGGCTGATACAGTTGATGGGTCCCACCTGAGAGATCTCTTGTACTGAAAATCAGCCTGAAGTAATGATATGAGAAAAAAAATTAAAAATCTACACGTCAGATGGTTAGGGTCATCTAATTGTGTTGTTTTTGGGTATATGAAATCCCCTAGGTGGGACCCGTTCAATATTGTGTTCTGCCTTGTACAGCTTTGCCGCCTGTTTATGTACCCATTAAATGTTATGGTTTATAAATAATGATTTCTTTAGGATGTGTTGTTCATTCTTGGTTTTCTTGTTGATCTAGTATCTGTACCCATGGGTTTGGATTTGCATCCCGCCACATACTCTTGACTGCCTTTTGCCTTTTAACAGGTCTTAGATACCAGGGGACGCTTGCTGACAGCTTTGGGTTATGGGCTGTGGCCTTCCATGGTTCTTCTCTCAGAAATTGTCCAAACTTTCATCCTTGCAGACTTCTGTTACTATTACGTGAAAAGGTGGGTAACGGGCTTTCATTCTGTGAGATTCATGCCATTTTTATTTCCCTGACATGAGAACTTTGGGGCCCAGCTTATTTAGTATGCATTTCGTTTCTGTGCAGCCTTGTTGGCGGACAACTTGTTCTACGTCTTCCCTCTGGAGTAGTGTGAGTCTGAAGCTTTCTACTGCAGTGTATATGCTAACTGTGCCCACATATAACTTAAATTAGGGAATGTGGGCATTTGCTCGACTTTGGTACCTTCTTTTTTGCACTCCACGTGGTTCGTATACTTGTGCTTTCTTGCAGTCCTGACTGGAATTCTGGTGGGGGTTTGTAAAGTTAGGGAAGCTGGATATTTTGGGTAAAATATATGATTTAAAGCATGATTTGACCACAGTTAAATTGACTTTATGGTGTCAGCATAAATCTCTTGTGAATTTCAGTGGGATTAAATTTATGGTGTCAGCTTAATTGAAAGCATAAATGTACTTTTTATGAGCCACGTGGCACATTCTTAAAGAGGACACTAACCCTATGGATGTTTGGCCAACCATTAGGTGGATGTGCAAACGAAAAATAAACCTGATCAGTGACTAAGTGTTGGATTGAAGTTATTTTCATGGGTTGATTCTTAACGGTAGGAATTTGGGCATTATTGAGCATTTATTATTTGGGTACAAAGATCCAAAGCTTCTAATCAGGCTGATTTTTGGTTTGTAGGCCCACCTAGTGATCGGCCAACCATCCATACGGTTAGTGTCCTTTTTAAGAATGAGCCACGTGGCTCATATTGGCTGCTGACTGCAGGTGTCATCGAAGGTTTACTCATTGTCAGCGTGGATGGGGAAAAACAAGGAAACAAGATATCCCCAAGGAAAAAGATGTAACAAGGTAGCCTGAAACTGTTTCATTTGCGGAAGCGGCAGTTTTGGTAGTCACCGCTGCCATCTGGGCCCACTGACCGCATGGATGTTTATCCCACCCCTTGGTGGATATACAGACCTAAAATCACCTTGATTGATAATCTATAACCATTAGATTTCAACACTTTTAAGTACTTTTTAAGGCGTTCTTATAGCCGTTGAATGCAACCATTTTTTGAGTACTAAAGCCGACGGCTAAAAATCATTAAACAAGCTAATTTTTTTTATGAATGTCTATTAAGGGGTGGGCTAAACATCCAAGCAGTCAGTGGGCCCAGATGGCAGTGGTGAGTGTGTACCAAAAATGCCGCTTCCGCAAATGAAAAGATCTCAGGTATACCTTGCTACATCACGACCCTATCCCCAATCAACGAATGGCACTGAAATCTGAGATTTGGTTTTGTTCTAAATCTCGGATTTCATTGCCACCCTCTCGGTATAATCTTTGATGTCTGTAGGACAAACAGACCAAACATCAGCCCGGTTGCTGGTTTACAATCGTTGGATCTGAGTACCCCAAAATCCAAATGACGCTCGAATCCACGGTTAAAAGTCAACCCCTGAGAAAGACACGCAACAGTATTTGCAGTGGAGATGATGACGTGGCAGGATATGCTTGGACAAAGTACAGCTGTAGAGCACTAACTTTTTAGAGTCTCTCCAGACTCACAACAGCTGGCTAGGATACTTTGGGCCCAAACCTTTGCGCCTGAAAGCCTTTACCTGCTCACTCCCGCTCACTCCTAGTCCTAGGCACCATAATGACGACAAAACCCCACACCCGCACGTGCAGCATCGGCCTGGCTTGGCTTGACTTGGCTCGGCTGCTCAGCCATCAGACACGAGTCATTTGGAAAGGGACGGGATATTGGCACCCGCGTTTTCGCTAACCCAAAAATCTCAATCCCCCTTTCTTTACTCATCACACCTATAAAAATAAAAAAAAATAAAAATAAAAAAAACAAAAAAAAAAAAGGAATTTTTGACATACCCCCCATGTTATCTTTAAAATTGGACATACCTCCCCAACATTTGAAAAAGTTGACGTACCCCTTATGACTTGGTCCACTGTCATTTGACCAATGTTGACCTGAGTTGACTACCAAAGTTTGTATTAAGGGACAAAAGTGCCCTTGTCTTCAACCTTAGAACAAGGTTTTGGTTTTGGGGCAAACCCCAAATCCCAAATCAAACATGAAAAGAGGAGATTAAAAATAAAAACAAAGACACATGTTGGTAAATTTGAGAATTTTTTTTTTTTTTTTACTTTTTTGATGCATTAAGCAAAGATTAAGAAGAAAAAATCCTATAAAAATAGATAAAACTCATGAGAGAATCTGATTTCTTTTTATGGATTTTATTGTAGAAGAATGAAAATTTAAAATTAAGAGAACCTTTTTTTCAAAATCCATGTCTTAAAAGCTTAAAATCTAAATTGCTCTCATTCTTGTTTTTTGTTTTTGTTAATGAAAATTACTGTATGTATTTATTTTTTAATCTTGGGCTATAAATTGTTGTCGGAGTGGTGGTTGGCCGGCCATGATACTCCGGTGTGTGTTGGTTGCCGGTGATGGGCGGCCAACCCATTGGAATCCCTTGGCCGACCGTCCACTACAGCTGTTTGATTTGGGGTTTGGGTTTTGCCCCAAAACCAAACCCTTGTTCTAAGGTTGAAGACAAGGGCACTTTCATCCCTTAATACAAAATTTAGTAGTCAACTCGGGTCAATGCTGGTCAACTAACAGTGGACCGAGTCATAGGGGGGTATGTCAACTTTTTCAAATTAGGGGGTGGGGTCCCCCCCCCCCAAATAAAACAGCAAATAAGAAGAAGAAAGAGGAGGTCGCCGGTTGTCGCCACCTCAGGTATGCCCCCCTTTCTCACTCCTGGTTTTGGGCTGCCTCAGCAGCCCGAAACCAGAGATAGAGCAAGAGAGAGAGAGGGAGGACGCACCTGCGGTATTGATGGCGGCGTCCTTCTTCTTAGGTGTCCTCCTCCTCCTCCTCCTCCTCGTCTTTCTTCTTCTCATTGTTCTGTTTTTATTTTTTGGTTGAGAGAGGGAGAGAGGTACATGCGGTTGCAGTGGCCTCATCTTCTTTTCTTTTCTCTAGATTTTTTTTGGTTATGGGTTTACTGAGCGATGGGTTTATTGAGCGAAAACACGGGTGCCAATATCTCGTCCCTTCGGAAAATGAAATAAATCTTTGAAGACAGACAATAGATAAGCCATGTGGCACACTTGTAGAGACTACTCGATCAGGTGGACCTACAGACCACTATTCATCATCTTTAGTGATTTCGAACCGATGGATTCACTTTTTCATGGGTTTATTTTTTAACCGTGGGATTCAATAGCATTATTGGGGTACGTACTCAGAAACATCCATACGGCCAGTGGTCTTAAGAATGTAGCACGTGGCTCATAACGTGGTCCGTTATCAACGTTTATCAAAGATTTATTCCGGAAAATGTGTATAATTAACTATTTATTTTTTGGCAGGAAAATGTGTTTTCTTAACAACGCATCTCCTCTAATCATGATCCACTGTTTGGCCCACATCAATCAATTGGGCTTAGTGTGGAAGGTGGCAACTTCCGCGTGAGATTCGAATTATTTCTAACGATGAATAAGGCCTTTAAGGGAGATTTTTTGTTTGAAGCAGCGGATTTTTGAAGCGTAGAAGTTTTGACTTACAGACTAATCAGGATGATTTCTAGTTTGTAAGTCCACCTAAGGACTGGCCAAACATCCATACAGTCAGCATCCTCTAAAAATATGCCACTTGTCTCATATTGTGGGTGGTCAGGGTTTGCCTGACCATCGCTGGTCAGGCAAGTTTTACTTGTTTATGTGTTCGAACTTCGAAGATAAATTATTTTCCACGGTGTGATGGTTCAAGAGCTTATCCGTCATCATTGTCCACTTGATTATACTGGGATTAGCTGTTTCATCACTGGTAATGGAACCGATATGCTTAGTACCGAACACATGTAACTGGGATTGGTACAGACTAGATTGAACTGAAACCAGAACCAATAGGACCCAAAATTGACATTAGTGCAAGGATGTCAAGTTTCTTGTGATTGGAGCATGAGTGCCTTTTCATTTTATTCTTTATTTTTTTTATAGAATATATGGTACCCATGAGAAACAAGGTAAATGTCGGTTCCAGTTCAGAGACCACCTATTTTGGTATGGAACTGAAACGGATAGGACCCGTGACCATTCTATATATCTATTCTACTTATTAAAGACCGAAGGCCCCTTCTTACATTACTAAGGTTCATATATATATTCTTGAAAATACCCTTATTTTGTTTCATTTGATTCTTTTAAATTATTCATTTGGCATGGGCTTTTCTGTCTTTTTGGTGTCAAAGCACACGTCATCCTTGCAGCCCGTCAATGCTCTTATCTTACTAAAAAAAAATCAAAAAAATCATTATTATTAATTTGACCCTTAAATTTTTTAAATTGACAAACATTGCTTCTTTATTTTTTGAATTTTTTTTTTAATTTATAGAAGTACTTTGGTCCTTTATTTAACTTCCAGGTGGTGCACTACTAAGGTTATTGACCGTATGGATGTTAGGTCCACCCATAGATGGACTTACGAAACAAAAAATCGGCCTAATTAGTGATTTCTAACCTTTGAATTTGAGTACCCCAAATACTTAAAAATCTACAGATAAAAATAAACCATGAAAAAGATTAAAGTTGGATAGAAATTACTGATCAGGATGAATTTTGGTATGTAGGTCCAACTAGGGATAGGCCAAAAACATACATCAAGGACCGGATCGAGTCAATCTAGAACAAGATCGGCCAATCTCACCCAAGACAAATTGAGACAGAGCCTGGTTTGGATAGGATCGGAGCACAATCCGGATCACCCGATCCAGACCGGGTTCGGCCAAGACTTTGAACCATGCCTATCATTGATTTACCACAAAAAGGTATCGCTTAGGTAGGACCCCCTGAATGGTTGGTCCCAATCCATGCCGATATATAGAGGGTGATTAATTAATTTCTTGTACAGATTACTTAAAGACCCTTGATTAAGCCAATTGAAGCCATTACCTTGATCGAGCTGAGCCGATTAATTATGAGAGACGTTGAAGTTGAACCACTTTTGTTGTTGCTGACAAGTGCAACCGCGTTGATGAGAATGTTCTCGTCCTCGGATGCGTCTACCCTCCAAAACACGGAACACAATCTCTCTTGCACACTATAAATAGAGACCACTCTTTCCCTCTTTCGCTCGCCAAAACTTGACACAAACCAACTGGTCCAACTCTCTCTCTCTCTCTCTCTCCTCTCATGGCTATCTCTAAGGCTTTTGCTGCTTCGCTTGTCCTCTCTCTCCTCCTTCTCTATCTCGTTGAAGCACGTCTTCAGTTTGAATATGATCAGATGGTACATGTCTCAATTTTACCTATTATAACATAGCTTTTAGTAACCATGCATCTTCTTACTTTCTTCAACCATGAAACTTTTCTCACTGTGTTATGGTGTGTATCGAGTTGCAGATAAGCACCATTGGGGCACACAGGTCTCTCCTCCAGACCATAGGTGAGTATCCACCACCCAAACGACCTATATATACAATCGATCGGATTGTTGCGATCATCATCATGATCAGGTTAAACACCGTTATTTACTCACGGGTTTGTTAATGAAGCCGAACGATGATGGAAAATGCTCGAATATAACTGCTAGAATTCACCAATCAGGCTGATTTTAGGCGTGTGGGTCCACCCTAAAATTGATGGGTCAGTGGGACCCAAAAAGAGTGTGCTATACGTGGGTTTTTGGGAGGGAGTAGGAGCAAATTAACCTTCACATAATTATGACTTACTGCTCCTCTTTCGGTTTTTTTGCCAATATAAGCTCTTACGTACTTGATCAATATTTCAATTTCAGATTGTGGTGCAGCTTGTGATGCTAGGTGCCAGTTGTCTTCGAGGCCGCGTCTCTGCAAGAGGGCTTGTGGGACCTGCTGCTCTAGGTGCAACTGCGTCCCTCCCGGTACTTCCGGCAACTTAGAGGTCTGCCCCTGCTACGCCAATATGACCACCCATGGCGGCAGACGCAAATGTCCTTGAACATGCAATATTGAATATATGACCTGAAGAGTCCTCGTGGATGAAGGTCGATCTTCTGTATAATGAGATAAATATTATTAAAGTATGTGAAGTTTAAGAGGGCATACCGGCATAGAGCATGGAAATGGCTGTACATTTTGTGAAAATAAATGAAGTTTTTCTAAGTTTGCTCTGCAAATTTGGGTTCCTTTAATTGTGCCATTAATGGGTCGCGCGATAGCTTCATTGAAGCTTTACGAAAGAGGATTTCTAAAGCAAAAGAAAAGGGAGACAACGAATAATAGTTTGGTGCACCACATCGCAGACCATACCCTCCTATGTGCTTCACACAACACTAGTCCCCTTTATCAAGACCGTCCAATTGATGGATTGGGTCATGTTCAGCTTGCTTTTAGATGCATATAGTCGACTAATCAGACCGTTGATACCAAGCATATGGGGGTTGGTTGGATGACTGAATGTAAATTTTCCCTTGGATAACTACTATAACAAAATCTTGGAAATAAATTCATGCTGATCAGGAAACCTGAACTCTTTTCTTTTGCAATTTTTTCGTTTTTTAAAAAGTCAGAGATTCTCTAGGCAGCCTGGAACTGTCATTCATGGTTGGACGCTTTAAATGTCCAATGGCAGGTGACTCCTATATAACAACCCATCTTGGATGCACGAACAAAGAGAGAATTTTCTTAATGATCAACGCTCCGATGCATGATCAACGGCATTAGAAGTAAAAGCTATCGTATGGTCAAAGTTTTTCATCGCTAAGAGCAAATATATAGTAAAGTTTTTTTTTTCTTTTTTTTTTGTGAACAATATATATATTAGCTGTTGGGTTTATATACTTTTCACCAAAATAATGGTAGGCCCCTCACCCAGTAAAAAAAGGAGGGAAACTTTGATCCCAAGCTCTTAGGAGTGAAGTTGCTCCTAAGCATCTCTCCACTTGATGCATACCCAACAACCTTCACGTTAAATAAGGAAATAAAAAAAATTTTAATTTTGATTTAAAATTAAAATTGAAATCTCTTTTTGAAACAGAGTTGGTAGTAGCATGTGACGGAGTGGAAAACCATTTATTGGAGCAACCTCCCTCCAATTGTAGAGCATCTCCAACCCTACTTACCCTAGACACTTCAAGTAGGGTAGAAAAGTCTTTTCCTTATATAAAACCATGGTTTTAAAAATGGCTGTTTAAACGCTAACGCCCCAGCCTGTTACCGTAAGAATCGTTAAAACCCGTTTTGACGCTTTGAATTTAACGGCCGTTAAATTCTAGAAAATTATGTGAAAAAACTGCTGTTAAATCCGATAAATTTCATTTTTGAAAATTTCAATTACAAATTTCAAAATTTGAATTTCAGCGCCATTTTTCCCATTAAAATCCCATAAAAAAATCTGTTAAATTCCATTTTATTTTTGCCCATGACCATTACAATCCGTTTAAATGGTAACGCCCCCAGTCCGTTATACCGTTAAAATGGCCTCCTTTAAACCTTGACTAAAACTTTAAAAGTTCTCAAACGATCTACCCTAAATTCCACCAATTTTTCTTAAACATAAAAAATAATTTTTTTCCTTCATGAATGAAATTAATAGAAAAGGTGGGGACATGGATGACTTTAAATAAAAAGATGAAGAAGACATTTGTGAAATTAATAGAAAAGAGGAAGGACATAGTTGACATTAAGTAAAAAATATAAGGAGGACATTGGGTGAAATTAATAGAAAAATGTAAAAGAATAAGAGAACGCGGATTTAGAATATCATCCAAAATCCTACCCTCCTTAACTTTAGGGTAGGATTTGGAGTTACCTTAATATAGGGTGGACTTTAGGTTAGAGTCGGAGAATGATTTTTAAGTTTTCCACTCTATTTTAGGGAAGGAAAGGGACTTTAGGGTAGGGGTGGAGATGCTCTTAGGAGCAAAGTTTTTCTGGTGTACAAATGGGTATTAGCTGTTCATTTCAGGTCATCTTGTGAGTCAATTCAGTCGGAACCATGGTTTGAAAACAAATTATAATGGATGTTATAACGGTAACGCACCAAGCTCGTTACATTAAAGATTGTGTACTGACTCCTAATCGAATTGTTTTGGAATAAAAAAAAGTACAAAAGCATAAAAATAGACTTAATGTTATAACAATCGTTGTTTTATCCAGTATTTGTTATTTGGGTCGGGCTTGGGGGACCCCCATTTATGACACCCATTTTGGTGTATCCACTTAGAAGATGAATCAATGGCTGATTTTTTGTGAGAATGAATCTATGGCTGATTTTTAGATCAGTTATTTTATAGTTTATGGTTGCAATAACCATTTCCTTTTTTTTTTTTTTTTACGTGTCTAATATGCCATGTATCATATAAACGAGGATTAAATATAATTTAGGGGTATTTTTAGAAAAAAATTGTCAAATTGTGAACAACTTGAAGCCAATAAAGTTGGAATGGACATTTGATGTCCCACATTTGAATTAATGCCTTGTTACCATACTTACAAATTTTCAAGCCATTATTATATTTTCAGTTCAGTGCCATCATTTTTATTTTCAATACAGCCCCTTGCTTCACAGTTTCACATCACGGTCAACAATGTTATCACGTTGGAGGTCCATCATCAACGTTAGTATGGATGTTTGGCCCATAACTAGGTAGACCTACATACCAAAAATCATCTTGATTAGTGATTTCTATCTGGGTATGCCAAATAACACTCGAAAGCAACGGTTAAAAAGAACCATGGGAAATGACTCTAATACAACGGTTAGAAGTTACTAATCAGGTTGAATTTTGGTATGCAAGTCCAACTAACGATGGGCCAAACATCCATATGGTCAGTTGTCTCTAAAAGTGAGCCACATGGCTCATATTATAACTAGTGAAAATAAGACACGAAGTCTATAGTGCCAAGTGTATAGTACATTTCCTAGAATACTGCTGAGCCATATTCCTCCATCCAATTTGCTTACAGTGTGAACACTGAAACCAACCCTACTGGTTTTTTTAGGTGATGTATACGGTATACCGGACTTAGGAGTGGTTTCAAAAGTTAGGAGGGACCCAGTAAACCGAAATGTGATGCCACAAATTACTATATCACCGACCAAGGATTCTTGCCTACTTTCAATAAATATAGGTGACAAATATGTGAGTGAGGTGACCCTACCAGGATTTCCATGTGTTAATGACACCTAAGTCTTTATCCTAGCTTCAGAAATCCATGTTATTAGGCCTAGCCTCTAGGTCTACGTAGCTGTAGTTAAAATCCAAGCCACGTGGCTGCTACAGCGGAATGGCACGTGAGGAAAGATCATAAGGGACATCATCGAACTTTCATGTTTTGATGTCCAAACTTGAAGGGCATCGGGCATCAAAAGTTTGTTTCGTGAAAAAGGGTTGATGCCCCGTTTTCTCGTTAAAACTTACAAACCGGAATGGACATACACTTGCGAGTGCAGTGGATAGGGGTTCTGAGTCTTCTGAGTTCAACTCTCCTTGGGCCACCATCTCGAATAGTAACAACACGTGGCTCAGTCCACATCAAAATTCTACCAGAACACTTGGCACGTGTGGAGGGGTGACTAGCGTATCTCGGGGGACTAGTCGGGTGCTCTAAGAGACCCGGATATCCTCGGTTTCAAAAAAAAAAAAACGCTGTGGATAGGGGTATCCCTACTTAGAGGTTAGACCGGTGAGTTTTTTTAATACACAAGGTTAATTAATTTTGATCGAGTCTGGCTTGTATAGTACTAGGTCCTATAAGGCTATAACCCCTCCCCAAAATGCAATGTGGCACTCTTTTGGATCCACTGACCCAGTTTGGCAATCCCTTGGTGGATCTACACACCAAAAAATCAGTTTCATTTATGATCTCTAGCAGCTGGATTTGAGCATTTTTTTTATGGGCTTCATGGGGTTGGAACTCATCCATAGGCCTGTTCATGAAGCGCAGGATGAAAAAAAAGCTCAAATCCAACTGTTAGAAATCATCAATCAGGCTGGTTTTTGGTGTAGGTCCACCATGGGGTGGGCCAAACATTCATGGGGCCAGTGGGCCCAAAATAGTGTCACATGTACTATCAAACTTTGTATAAGAACCAGTCCTATAGGAGTCGAACTTGTTTTGGTTTTCCTAAATCAACTTCTTTTGTACCCCTTTTGGGTGAATCCAGAAACAACTAGCACTTTAAGCCCAAGCCCAGCCAATTTATCTATGTTTAAAGCCCGGACCTTTAAATCCTTAACCATGGGCTGACCAACCCAAGCCCAGGCATTTAATGAGCAGGCCCTAAACGGCTGCTGACCCATTAAGACCCTTATTTCTTGTCAATTTTATTTTATTGCGTCCTTCAGGCCCACTGGGAGATTTTTGGCAAGCTACCAGAGAAAAGGTTCATACCCTTGATTAAAACGTTCTGAATGTTAACCAAACTGAAGTTTGACTGACCTAAGAGATCTTTTAGGTGGGTCCTACTAATGGACTAAACCAAGGTTTAAAGGAGGCCGTTTTAACGGTTAAACGGACTGGGGGCGTTACCGTTTAAACGGATTGAAACGGCCAGGGGCAAAAATGGAAAAAAAAGAATTAAACGGATTTTAAATGGCACTGAAATTCAAATAAAAAAAAGCGAAATTTAACGGCCATTTTTTAACAAAATTTTTCAGAATTAAACGGCTGTTTAAACGATTTTAAAGGTCGTTAAAACAAAAAAAAACGGCCGTTAAATTCAAAAATGTTGACACGTGTTTAAAAACGGCCGTTTAAACGGTAATGCCCCAAGCCCATTTCCATTAAAACCGTTTAAACACGTTTTAACGGTTTTGAAAAAAACGGCGGTTTTTTGTTTTAACGGCGGTTAAAATCGTTTAAATGGCTGTTAAATTCTGATTTTTGTGTGAAAAATGACCGTTAATTCCGTTAAAATCCGTTTAATTTCCGTTAATTTTTATTTTTAAAAATTTTTAAATTTCCGCGCCAATTTTCTCTTAAAATCTGTTAAATTCCGTTTTTTCAAATTTTTTCCATTTTTGCCCCTGGCCGTTTCAATCCGTTTTAACGGCTGTTTAAACGGTAACGCACCCAGTCCGTTTAACCGTTAAAAAGGCGTCCTTTAAACCATGGACTAAACAATTTGATCTACCATGCTCGTACTTGATTCAAAAAAAATGCCATTGAAATTTGAAAATTAAAAAAAAATAGAATTTAACGGATTTAAACGGTTTTAACGGCCGTTTTTTTCACAAAATTTTTCAAAATTAAACGGCTGTTTAAACGATTTTAACGGCCATTAAAACCAAAAAATAAGCCATTTTTTTCAAAACCGATAAAACGGGTTTAAACGGAAACGGGCTTAGGGCGTTACCGTTTAAACGGCCGTTTTTAAAACCATGATTCTAGCTATTGAATTTGAGCATTTTTATCATGGGCTTAATAAACAGCCCACAGGTGGGTTACAAGCCCATTATAAAAGAATTGATTGAATTCAATGGCTAGAAATTACCAATGGTGCTGATTTTTTGGTGTGTAGGTCGACCAAGGGGTGAGAGAAATTCATGGGTCGGTAGACCAAACTTTCTTTTTCTACTAATGGAGGATTACCCCTTTGAGTTCCACGTGTCCTGATTTCTGCTCATAGATTGTCGTCATTGTTAAAAAAACACACTATTGATACGAGACGGAGGATCCTTCAAGAGTGTCGCATTCAATTGCTGTTCTTAAAAAGAATTGGTTTATCTCTGTGTTGGCTAAAATTAACTGCTGCAGAGTTATTACTCAGGCATACCTCCCGTTTTTTAGCGTTAGGTAGCGCCATTTTTTGTTACTCACCGCTGTCCTCTGGGCCCATTGACCACATGGATGTTTAGCCTACCCCCATTGGTGGATAGACATACCAACAGTCACCCTTATTGGTAATTTCTAGCCATTTGATTTTAGTACTTTTTAAGGCATGATTCTTGCTGTCGGATCCAATCATTTTTTTACTCCTAAAACCAACGGTAGCAATGGGTAATGGACAAAACCCCCCCATGACTCGGTCCACTGTCATTAGACCAGTGTTGACCCGAGGTGACTACCAAATTTTGTATTAATGGACAAAACTGCCCATTGTCTTCAACCTTAGACCAAGGGTTTGGGTTTGGGCTGAGTCACAGGGGGTATGTCAGCTTGACTCGGTTCACTGTCGCTGGTGATGGGCGGCCAACCTATTGGAGTCTCTTGGCTGGTCGTTTCCACAGCCATTCGATTTGGGGTTTAGGTTTTAGCCCAAACCCCTTGTTCCAAAGTTAAAGACAAGGGCATTTCTGTCATTTAATACAAAATTTAGTAGTCAAGTCGGGTCAACACTGGTCAAATGACAGTGGACCAAGTCACAGGGGTATGTCAACTTTTTCAAATTGGAGTCAAATTTTCAAAATAACATAGGGGGTATGTCAAAAACTCCCAATAAAAAATTGACGTCAAACTGCAAATATAATTTTTGAAAATTTACAAAGAAGTTAACGAGACACCCTTTCTCTTTGACAAAAATTAAGGCTGAAAAATAGCCTTTTAAAGGGTGTCTGTATCTGACAAATGCCATTTAAAAGGGCCTTTCCTATTGAGGAGTAAAACTTGTGTTACAATATGAGCCGTGTGGCACACACTTAGTGGACACTGACCAAATGGATGTTTGGCCCATCACTAGGTGGACCGACACCAAAAATAAACATGATCAGTGGTTTATAAGCGTTGGATTGTAGTTATTTTCATGGGTTGATTTTAACCGTATGAATTTGAACATTATTTGAGTTCAAAGATCCAAAGGTTGTAAATTACTAATCAGACCGATTTTTGGTTTGCAGGTCCACTGAGGGACTGGCCAAACATCCATACGGTCAGCGTCCAATAAGAGTGTGCCACGCTGTTCGTAGTTTTACTCCTCAATGGGCAAACGCCCTTTTATCATGTTGAATTAAGGCTATTCATCATAGTTGCCGCATAATATTGCTGTAGGTGCACCATTGCAATGGGTGGACTCCCTTTTTTTGACACAGGATTTCTCTCTCACCCGCGCGCACGGCCTTCAGCTGGGCACCCATGCGGGAAAAAATGCTCAAACTGAAGGGGGGCTTTTTTGGTAATTTCATTGTGTCTGGGATGTGGGTGCCAGCTTAAAGAGGTGGACGCCAGTCACGCCACCTTCTCTCTATTGGACAATAATATTATATTCAGAATTAAAAGGCTCCTGCAAAATTACCAAAAACGTTCCTACTTTCGGAATACAGGACTCATAAGTCATGAGTCTCACTGTTGAAGCGTAACCATTTATTTTGGGAAATTGTTATAGTCCTACTGGGAAGGAGCAAACTTTGATCCATACCCTCCCCAAAGCAACGTGGCACACTCATTCGGGCCCACTGATCCTATGAATGTTTAGCTCAGCTCTTGGTGGGTCTACAGCCTAGAAAATTAGCTTGATTTGTAATTCCTAGCCATTCGATCTGAGTACCCACAAAGCTCTTTAATCCAATGGCTAGAAATGATTCTATGAAAGTACACGAATCCAATGGCTAGAAATCACCAATCAGGCTCATTTGCGGACTGTAGGTCCCCCAAGAGATGAGCTAAACATTCATGGGATCAGTATGCCTGGACAAGTGTGCCACGCTGTGTTTTTGGGAGGGAAGGATTGAAGTTTGCTCCTCCCTGGTAGGAGCAAAAAATTCTCCTTTATTTTTGTTAATTTATTCCTTTAAAAGAACGTGACGGGATTAATTCAAATATAAACCCTAACGGCTGGTTTTGAAATGAGAAGCGAGAGCCAATTGGCATGCTCAACGGTAATATTACCGTTGGACCCCGTTTCAAAACTTGTTATAACCCAAAATAGATCTGCCCATAGAACATCTCATTTGTTTTCCTTTGAGACTTCTTGTAATCGATTTTTCTCTGCTGCATTCTCTTATCGCTTATCCTTTCATTTTTTAATCTACCGATCAGGGCAGTCGGTTTTCAGGCAACTCAAATCGTTTCCCTGCAATCTTTTAAATCAAGATCAATGGAAACCCCATCATCAACAAGAAGAGCTACAAGATCACAGGCCAAGACCGCAGTGAACAGCATTCCCGTGTCGAGTGAGTGATCTTTTCTCTCTTTCACGAAAAGCAGATAATCTAATTTTTTTTTTCATTTTTGATTGAATATCTTGCTTTTGCGTAATATTTTCAGGGAAGAACGAAGAATCCGAAAAGGTTTTTTCGAGACAAAGACATGGGAAACCTGACCGATCATCAGCCCTTGTCGATATCACGAATGATTCGCCAATCGTTGGGCTTGCATCAGGAAGCTTGGAAACGCCTTCATCCTTCGCCAAGAAGAGGGATCAACCGAAGCAGACACCCGGAACGGGTGAAGCCTTACTTCGAGGTCAGGTTAAGACCCTCTTGGAGAAGGTTGGTGAAGAAGCCGAGCTCTCGAAAGTCTCTTTCGAGCATCGCATGTTTCTTCATCTCCACGGCGTCTTGAATTCCCCATCTGGGCTTCTAGCCCCGACGCCGGCGAACACACCCCAGGTGCCTAATTTATCTTGCAATGAAGATTTCAACATCAATGTGACCTCTGAAACGCTCTCTGAACTTGAAGAATCCAACCTTGATCAGGTTTGATTGATTTTTTTTTTTGAAGTTGCTACTCTACAATCCATCTTTTTAATCGGGGCATTTCTTTTTATTGACAAATTTCCTTTTAATCTTCTGTATGCAGTTGGTCATGGCCATTGAGGGATTGAACCAAGAGACTCTTGAATCTCAAAAGAGTCTGATTACTCGGTCTTTACTGTTTGATTTCTCTGAGAAATCAGAAATCTCTGATTCATCCCCATGCTCCTCTGTGCTGACATCCCAAGAAGGGAGTATTTGTGGAGAGAAATCAACTGAGGAAGATGATGCTTCTGTTTGGTCTATTCAAGTTAATACAAGTAGTAAAGATGAAGATGAAGAAGAAGAAATCGAAGAAGATTACAAAGAAGTAGAAGAAGAAGAAGAAATTGAAGAAGTTTATGAAGAAGGAGAGGAGGGAGGATTGGTGGCTGAACTGTGTGATGGGCTAAGCAAGATAAGCGTTCATGAGAAAAGAATGCCTGAATTTGCAGGAAAGCACACTCGATTTGTCTACAACAGTGACGACGAGATCGAAGGAGAGGAGGTCAGAGATACTCTGTCAGCTGGTTCACCTAGCATCTTGCGTTTAAAGGGTATGCCGACACCGAAGGGAAAGCACCTGCGCTTTCCTGAGGAAGAAGAGAACTGAAGTTCTAACTAGTCTTTTGTGGTCTTTTGTGGTGTGTGGGTTGAGTGAGGAGTGTCTTTCTTGACACCATTCTGGTCATTTTCAGCTCTGTTCTGGTTCTGTTTTGCTAGATTTTCTGGGACTTTGGGAGATTCACAAAGTTGAATCAGGGATAAAATTTAAACTGGGTTAAGGGTAAATTACAAACTGAATTCTGTAACTGTGCACGCAAAGTGATTTACTACTTTAATAAGACTTAAATTGATAATTCACTTTTTTTCCCCTTTAGACTGTGATGAGTAAACTAATGATGTGGGCAGATGATGATGCATTGGGTGGGTCCCCTAAACCATAATTCTCTCGTATCAGATGACTAAGATTGTCCAATTAGTACGATTTTTTTTTTGTTACAAGTTAACCCGGCAATAATCATATCGGACGATAAAAAATTAGGCTTCATTTCCTGGTCTTATCATGCGCACATCAATCCACCTAAATTAGGTTTTAAATTGGGCTCTGTTACTGAATAGTTTGCTACTGGGTCTCATGAGCACATTTTGAAGGTAGATTTGCACATCCCGGAAACCTGGCAATAATTATATCGGCAATAAAAACTTTTAGGCTTATCAGAAAATAAATAAAATAAAAAAACAAAAAGACTTGGGCAACACAACAAGGCACAGCACACACCCCACGGCCCCCCGCTACAAGCTGAGCTGGCTGGGGGGTTTACAGGGGGAGGTCAACCTTAAGGGTGTTTTCGTACTTTTACATAGAGATACCGAAACCTTATTTTCGTATACCTCGGTTGATCCAGAGACAAGAGTCCTGTATATATTTTTTTTCTTGCCTCGGAGCATATTGTCGGTGTGGATCTGTCGACGCACCTCAATCTAGAGGGGAACCACGCAAATCTGTGTTGTGTGGGGGTGATTGCATCTTTGTTCTTTAGATTGTTTATTGTTCTTTTTTCCCAACAATATCGACAATAAAAAATTAGGCTTTCTCATTTCCTGGAATGCACAAAGAAAAATTAGAGGTAGTTTGAAGTTAATACTAGTAGATAGATTTCTATGGTTTAACAAAGAAAACAGAAATTAGTGTAATTAAGAACATAAACTTGCTTTCTTGAGATTAGAAGGGAGAGAAATATTATCAAGCAAGGAGTTCCTTGCAAGAATCCCCTCAAAGGTAATTCATGGTCCAAAAGCAAGTATCAAACCCCCCCCCCCCCCCCCCCCTCTCGCAATCTTCTTTCTCCTCCCCCCGTCTTCAAGCTCTCCTCTATCATGTAGTCCAGTACATACACAATTGTGTTACTACTGCCATTCCCATAATCCATCAGAGCCCTCCTACTAGCCCTCAACTTCTCAGGCAACAAATCAAGTCTCTTCTCCAACTGATTCAAGATTGCTGGTCCACCCGGATGAACGGCCCAAAAATACTTGTTATACTCCTTTTCGCATAACCTCGGCAACCCCCATCAGCTTATCACAGAACCCTTCTATGTGATCCTCAATTATCTGAGGTAGCTCCCTCCCTAACTTGAAGTTGATCCCCTCTTCTGAGAGCTGCGCGTCCATTGTCTTCTGGATGTTTGTCAAGAAGTATTGGATTGCTGTATGCAGCTCAAAGAGGGGAGTCTCGACGCCTAGTACAGGGTCCGTGCCAAGTATCATGGCTCCTGCGCCATCCCGAAGAGTGCGGCTCCCATGAGATCATATGGGCGATTAGCCTTTGGAGGCTTGAATCCAATGATGGTGGTTTCAGATGTTGCAAGCAAAATACGGCTACCTGGGTTGTTCTCGGCAATGTCTTTGGCAACACGGAGGCCTGCAACTCCACCTGAGCAACCATTGAAGTAGAGCATAACACGACAAACCTCAGGGTTCAGGCCAAGGCCTCGTGCGACATGGAAAAAAATCCGAGTATAAATTGGGCTTCATAATAAAACAAAAAAAATGATACAATTATGATTTTCTCTTAAAATTTTAATTTTCTTTTAGGAATAGTTTGCAACTTTTCCGGCTAATCGAAAAATTTGTGAATTTCAACGAACAATTGAAAAGTTTAGTCGTATCAAACGTTCCTCCAAAAATAAAAGTATGATACGTGAATTATTCACGAACATAGCAATGGCCTTTTCTACAAATGATTTAGTGAATGGCTCAAGATACAAATAGGGATGTCAATTTGTACCCGATTAATTGATATCCGATTGGAATTGGTCCAGTTTTGGGATTAACTATTTTATAACCAAACACAAACAGACTTGGAACCGATAGAATCCAAAGGCAAAGTATGTGATATTCTCTTAAAAGTGCGTATTTTTCACTGTTATCTTCTAAGCATTTTCACACTCTCCTACGTTAAAATACTTTATTTATCTACTTTTCTACGTAAGAGTCTCTTTTGTTGCGTAGAACACACTTTTCTGGACAAAATGGTATATTTGCATGCATTAAACACATTTTCGGAAGTCTAAACATGAAGTCATTCTGATAGAGTCTCATTACGCGTTTCTTCTGTCGCAGAAAACCCTGATGGGACAGTTCTCGAGACTTGCGAGCCCACATGCTATGACTAGAAGATATGGGCCAAATATGGGCTGAATAAGAGGACCAAAAAGCCGGCCCAAAGAACGAAGAGAGTAGGAGAGCCAATGACCAAGAGACGGACCAAAGTATTTAAAGCCACATGAGTCAGCAAGGAATGATAATCTACTCTACTGGAGAAGCGTGAGGATGGTCACAGTGAAGACCAGTGTTCCAGACCCTCTGCCAATACTTTTATCTCCATTTTCTGATATTTTCTCTCTCATCTCTCCTTATTCTCTCTCTCTTCATCTCTCGGTCCTCGAATCTACTGGCCTAATCCCTCTCCCCTCTCCTCCTCTCCTTCCCCCTATCATTTCCCTTCTTCCCCCCCACTTTCTTCTCCTCTTCTTCCTACTTTCTTCTTCGTCTTCTCCCCCATCCTTCGCAGGAGTTGCAGGTTTGCAACTCCGGCCGTTCTTCTTCTTCTTCTCTTCTGCTTCTTCTCTACCTGCAGCATCGTCTGCGACAGCAACATCACCCACCGCTGCTCCTATCATCTCTACGTTGCTGCTGTACGCACGCAACACCACCACCTGTGCTACCTCCGCCCACGTCCTCCGTCTACTACTCCACAGCGCCACCTGCTGCACCAGTCCGCCTCCACCAAGCTACATCCAGCAACGCTCCTCTCCTACAGACACTCCTCCACACCGCCTGAACCTGCAACTCTCTCTAGTTGCAGGCATCCTATCTTGCCACCCCGTCTCTCTAACGTGCTGGAGTTGCAACCTGCAACTCCAGTCCGTTTTGCCCAATAAAAAAGAAAAGAAAAACCAGAAAAAAAAGGGAGGAAAAGAGAGAAGAAGAAGAGAGAGGACGGGGTGCAAACCTGTTGGCCCCTTCTCCTTGCTGCTGTACCTCCCTTCACAAAGCCTCCACCCTCACCTCAGCCCTTGCCGGACTGACCCGCCTCCATCTCCATCTTCTTTCCACTGCTGCCTGCGTGCAGCACCACCGCTGCAACACCACCGTCTATTTCCCTTCCTGCAGGAGTTGCAGGCCGCCTGCCCTCTCTTCTCTAGCAGCCGTCCAAGCGCCCTATAGCAACCTAATAATAGTTTGATCGTCTCCTTCACATCTGCCCGTGCTTAGTGGCCATCACCTCTTCCATTATCATACCACCTATTGGGCACCTGCACTAACATTCTTGACCCGTTCACCAACCATCAGCATCTCCATTAACGATCTACACCTGAGGCAACCTGTTGCTCCTTTCGGTGTGCATCCGTCTCTTTCCCCACAATCAGCAACCACCACGATCATCTTCTCCGGCCAATCCTCCAAGGTGAGTCTTTGATGGCAAGTATTCTTTTTCTCTCTCTAAACATTATATCTCTCTAATTCTCTCTTAGCATCTCACTTTCCCTCTCTAATTCTATCTTTCTCTCTCTAGAAATTCTCTCTTCTTTTCTCTCCCTAGTTTCTATCTTTTTCTCTCTAGTTTTCTTTCTCTAGCTCACTTTCTCTCTCTAATTTCCATATTTTCTAGTTAGACTTCTTGCTTTCTAATGTAGTTTGCTTCTTTAAAAGTATTGTAATTTCCATGATTTTTAATAAAAGATTGTTGGTTTGATCTGTGATTCATGGTTCCTATTGAAATCCAAAGCATATTTAAACTCGATTTCCACCATCCTCATCCCTCCATCATTCTTAGCATTTTTCGTAAATATTTATGTTCTAATTTGCGCAAACTAACCCCGAGTGCGGATTCGACATCCGACTTTCCACTGTGCAAAGAATTGTCTATTTTTGCAGAAAATAAAGTTTCAGATAATTAAAAATGTGTTGATTCTAGGGTCGTTCTCTCAACGACGGAAAAACCCTACTATCAGTATGTAATAGGTTTCGGTTCTTAGTACATTAGTAGACAGATTGAACCGGAACCAAATTAGAGGATTGTGAACCAACATACATAGTAGTAAGAAAGATTTCAATTTCAAAGATTTAGTATGAAAATGATTTTATATTTATTTTTATCTTCACATTTTTTATATAACACACGGATACCTAATATTCGATAGGAGTAATCATCAATTCTGGTTCTAGATCCACTTTTGTAAGAACTGATAGGAACTGGAATATCATATCTGAATATAATAGGCTCTAGTTCTAGGTACATATTGATACCCGAATTGGAACTTGAAATTCTCTTTTAATTACCAAGTTAAGTCCTAGAGGGGGGTGAATAGGATAATTTTTAATTCCTCTGCGAATTCTTTATGGATTAAAAAATTATTGATCATACAAGGATCAAGCAATTAAAATATAAATCATCTCCAGAACATAGACAACAAAAAATCTGAGAAACAAATATGCAAACATTCACAATCACATGAGACTCATATTTATAGTGGTTCGGCGACTCCGCACTTACGTCAACTCTCCAATACTCACTACGAGTAGTATTATATTATTTCAATCATGCATTACAATATTTTCAATTGAAATAAATAATCAACCAACTAAGATTCACTTAACCTCAATCTAACAAAAATCGCTTCTCGCTCACTTAGAGAGTTAGCCTAGACTAGTAGCCTATTTAGAGAAGCCCTCTTCTCATTGATCTACAAACCTCAACTCGATCTATACGAGAATTATTTCTCGATTCACCTAGAGAGGGATATTAGGCCCGTAGTATTTTAATGAAACAGATTTCTCAAGGATTCTACATTTCTCAACTCAATTTGATGAGTACTTACCCATCCACCAATCACAAACAATTCAGGTTTGATAATATTGAATTTATTCTAAAAAGTTTGTTATAGGAGATACTTACCTTTTGATGAATTCGATAGAATGGTAAATCATCGTCAAAGAATTCGCCACAGAGACACTCTGCCAATGATGATCCTCTTCTTGGGAAAAAATGATTGCAGGAAACAATACCCTTCGTAGTCTCTTCAAACAATTAGAGCAGCCTTCACAATAGATGAACTGGATTTGCTCATGTGAAGCTCTCTTAAACAATCTAGAGCATTTACAAAGGATGTAAAGATTTGCGACTGGGTTCATTCTAATGAAGGGAGATGACTCTTATTTATAAGCAGGCCTCCCATCAATAGAACCGTACCGAATATAGCCGTTTGAAGGGCCAAAATGCGCTTATAATCTCTTAAGAGATTTTATCAAACGAGATCCGAAAGAGGAGGGGTTGACGGCACTATTGGCTGATCGACTGAACCTTTAGTCGGTCGCCTACTCAGGTTAACACCACAAAATCTTGAACCCGAGAGTTAGGGTCGACCGAACCCTTTTTGGCCGGTCGACCGAACCTCTTTGTCTATAACCGAACACTTCTAAATTTTTAGAATTTCTCTTTTTGCCACGCACATGATTTCTAACTATCACTGAACCATCTAGGGTAAATCTAGATTCGCTGGCAACGTGCGGTGTACCCTTAGATTTACGTAAATAACCGCAACACAAGTCTTCATAGTTGAAAGTTCATTGAGTAAGAACGCACTTGAGCTTTGACTTTGTCTTCAGTTGAGCTTGATTATTTGATTTTGTCTTCAGTTGATCTTGAACATTTGTGTTGATTTTTTTTCAACTTTAATTCCTTTTTGATTTATTTTGTCGAAGTTTACTTGATCTTTGATACTTCAGTCTTCAGGGAATTCGGAACACAACGATATATATATATTACCGAAGAACTAAGTATTCCTAAGATTTGACAACCGAGACTTTTCAATCTCTCTCTTTGTCAATGCCAGGACAAAAACAAATAACTACCCAATTATATTACAATTGTTTGCCCAATAAAAAATAAATCAATAACGCTCTCCCTAAGTACAATAACTTCCATCCCTTTAAGTTAATTACCCAGATAGCTTATCTTTGAAGGATGAAGATGCAAGGAGGCAACACTGTAGCTCGCGATTAGTATCGTGATTGGTACCGAAATTACTGCAAACACCATATTGCTATAAAATAATCAACTTAACAGAAAAATCTTTAACAATAATTTCTCATTAGTATATTAGTCCAATCATACCAAAAACGTCTTCTCAGTACATTTAGTCAAATAAAATCAAGTAAGAATCACTGATATTTTATGACAAGTATTTCAATAAAATAAAAAGCAACAAGTGTATCAAAGTAGTTCCCAATAATATCCAACAGAATCATAATTCCAAATATAATTGATTTCTCTCCCTTTTTGTCATACATTGACAAAGGAAAGAACTCCAATCTGTGATGATAAAGAATATAATGATATTGTGGAGGTTCGGTGTTAAAAAGAAAATGACTGTGGAGGTTTGGTGTTGAGAGTAGTAGTTTGTGGAGAACGGTTATCGCGAGTAAATTTGGAGAATATGTTATGCGATGTACATAGGTAGGCTAAGAAGGGACCCTATTCAAATTTATGCAACTCATCCATAATTCATTCTCCAAATTTATTATTTGAGACTTGTGGAGGGAGAAGAATAATATGGTGTTTGTGAGTAGAAGTCTTCTAATGGATCAACTTTTATTGGAGATTAAAGCTTTGGTCTATTTCTGGGTTAAATTGTATGAAAAAGGGAGATGTATTTCTTTCGAAGTTATTGTTTTCAGATGGGTAGAGTTGGTATACAGAGGTGGGGGTTTGGTGGAGGGTGGTATGCATTTTCTTTCTTTTTTGATGTTCTCTTGCTTGTTGTTGTAATTCTTTTTGACTTCTTGGTAGGCTTCCTTAACCTCCAAGGGTCTTCACTATAAAATCTTTATACTTATCATAAAAATAAATTCAACTCAGGGTTTGTGGGTATGAATTACTAATAGATTACTAATGGATGTGGGGCCCACATGAAAATGAGTTAATGGCTGATTTTTGGCGATGATGGTCTCCTCACCATGGAGATCATCCTCACTAAAAATCAACAATTTCTAAAACTTCTAACCCTATCAAATATGGACTTAAATTTAAAGTGAAATTGGACGATCCAAAGTTTTTCAACTTGCAATCTACTTTTCATAAGGCTACAAATGTTGGAATGGACTTATTTTTTGTAAAGTTGATATCCATGTTGAGAAGAATATCATCACCAAAAATCAGCTCGTAACTAATTTGCATGTGGCCCCCACATCCATTAGTCATTGTATTAGTAAAGAATAGTATGAGTAAAGGTGTGTGTGTGTATCTATATATATATATATAGGTCAGGATCAGGAGACAACAATTTTGACAACATTTTTTACAACAAAAAATTGAAGTTGGCCAATATATAAATTATAGTTTTTGGAATTGGATAACTTTTGGCGAGGATGGTTTAGAACTTAATTAAAATCATTCTAATATTCGTAGACTGGTTTAGAACTTGAAGAATTATTTACCGTTAACTTGAAGACCACACTTGATGGGAATAGAAATTTCAGAATGGGCTGAAATTACTAATAGATTACTAATGGATGTGGGGCCCTCATGCAGATGAGTTAAAGGCTGATTTTTGACGAGGATGATCTCCTCACTAAAAATCAGCAATTTCTAAAACTTCTAACCCTATAAAAAACCGAACTTAAATTTAACAGTGAAATTGGACGGTCCAAAGTTTTTCAACTTGCAATCTACTTTTCATAAGGCTACAAATGTTGGAATGGGCTGATTTTTTGTGAAGTTGATATCCATGTTGAGAAGAATATCATCAACAAAAATTATCTCTTAACTCATTTGCATGTGGGCCCCACATCCATTAGTCATTATATTAGTAAGAATAGCATGAATAAACGTATCCCAACCTTATTCTGGGGCTCTTTCTTCTCTGTTTTGGAAAGTGGTTTTATTTTCAACGACACCCTTTCCAGATAACAAGGCCCCTAAACGGCCAATTTCAAGGAACCCACCTCTCATCTTAAAGTGATCACAAATTGGGACAGAAATGAAAAAAAATTGCTTTGGAAATGTTCTCCTCTGTTTGGATTGTTCATACCTGTACTACCCCCTTATATGTTTGTTTAATTATAGAGGACTTTATTGATGCACGTACCCAGAAAATAGGATGAATTAGTAAGTGTAAGATCCTCATGTCTACATGAAATTCGTAAAAACCCCTTGCCTGTTGGTCAAAATTGTTGACTCACATGGAGGAAGTAAGCATCGGTTGACCCCAGCCGCAAACGACTGACCTCTTATTGTAAAGAGGTCTTCCCGATAGTGAATCAGTTTCTGGTTGATGGGGTTTTCATTAGCATGTTACCTTTCCATGCGAGTCAATGAAGTCGTACTTACGGTCAAGGGGGGTCTTACTAATTTCACAAAGTGTAGAGAGGGACTTATTCAGTTATTCTCCCTATTTCCAGGGGTAGAGCTAAAATGCCCACTGGGAGTGGTCCCAGTCGCTACTCCCTCCTTTTTTAGATAAGTCCAGTGGCCATTTGCTACCCTTTACTTGCACAAATTTCCATTAATGGTTAAGGGAGGTAGTTCTTAGTATGGAACAGAAACACTTGTACGTCTCTCTCAAGGATGTCAGAGTTTGATTCTCAAAAAAATAAAAATAAAAATTGGAAGAGTTTTTTTGGATAGAGCTTTTAAAGATATCGTGTTTGATTGCAAGAAAAAATCCTCTTTGTTCTCAAAACTTTTTCTCAAAAATTACATTTGGGAAAATACCTTTTATGGCTGTTTGATTGCACCCAAGAAAATATGCATTTTCTAATTATGTGAAAAAATAAGATGTATTTTCGCGTGGAAATGAATTCTCATCTATGTGTAACGAAAATGAATTTTGGACTTGGACGATAAAATCCATTTTCTTGAAAAAAAATTTAATTTAAAATGGCTATCAAACAATCGAAAATTATCTTTTCACAAGAAAATGTAATTTTCCTACAGGAAAATTAGCAATCAAACATGCCTTCTATTTTTGTGATTAGGCACCACGGTTGAGGCTTAGAACATGGTTTTAAAAAATGGCTAAGGCTCCGAGGACCCCCTCTTTGTGACCCCTCTCGGAAGTCGTGTGCTCAGACATGGATTTTGAGAATCCAAAGGTGGTTGAGTGCTGGTAAAAAGTGAAAAAAGTGAATGCCAGCTCAACGCTATCAACCATTGTTGGATTCTCAGAATCCACGGCCGAGCACACGACTTCTGAGAGAGGTCACAAAAAGGGGGTCCCCTGAGCCCAAGTAGCTCAGATGTAGTTGGTTGTGGTGGTATTGTGTTATGGGGATTCCAGTCATTGACATCCGATCCTATGTCCAGCCTCAATTGGGTTGCTTAAAAAAAAAACGTTGTAACGTTAGGCAACGCTACAAGATCATACTTGCTATACGACGGACTCAATGTATAATATGGTTGTTATTTAACCGTTACACATTGCAATATGGCCTTGCTTGGTTCACTGCACTGGGATGCATTTTGCAATGCGGTGAGTTGCATTGTAGTCACTTACCAAAGTTTTTGGGCTGCACATGATTGCATCCATTTATTTAAAGGGTTTGCAAGGGCACGGCAACCACTTGCACGGCAACTCACTTGCACGCCCCAACCAATCAAGTGTAATCCCAAAACTGTGACAAGTGGGTGCATTGCATCCTATTTGTATTGAACAAAACAGGGCCATTGAAGAAACCTAGGTGGGATTGAACCCACGCGCAACCTATCATAAGGAGATCCGATCCATAGATGTTTGGCCGTGTTGGTGGACCTACACACCAAAGCTCAGCCTGATTGTGATTTATACCTGTAGCATTTAATTATTTTCATGGGCCTATTCATTAAGCCTATGACGGAAAGGCTTAAATTCAACGGGTGGAAATTACTAATCAGTCTGATTTGTAGTATATTAGTCCATCAAGGGAGGTGGGTAAAACATTTATGGTGTCCATGGGTCATTTTGAGGGAGAGATGAATCAAAATTTTGAAACGGACGTTCGTGTCAAAAACTCGGGAAATATACATGGAACGCACAAACTTTCTCATGACATTAGTACCATGGAATGCCATTTTCGTTTGTGGGCGAAATCATAAATAAGAGAAATTTTTTGATCTTGCAACTTTTTTTGATCCAGTGATCCAGCCACTTATAGTTAAGTGCCACCTGTTATGGGGTTAAGCTGGCCCTACCTGCCTAACTGTAGTTGGTTTTTCTCAACTGTTAATGGTAACAACAGTTAAGAGCCACCTTAACCCCAGGACAGGTGGCACTTTATTATAAGTGGCAGGAGTCAGGACGTCTCGTCTCCGATTCCAAGAGTGACTGAAAGTACCCCTTTGATGTCCCCCTCCCAAAATGTCTGACAAGTACCCCTTTTTGACCACTAACCAAGGGCTTAACCAGGGTTGAGTTAAGGGATTGGGGTACTTGTCAGACATTTTAGGTGGGGAGATGGTACAGCCAGACTAGATCGTTCCTTACCTATCTTAAATAACACAGATAAGACAAAAAAAATAGAAAAGAATTGAGTTGCTTTGAGGGAACTCAGATCCTCCGATTGTACTCAATAGAGTTGGAATAGTTTCTCCTCCATTTATTATTCCTTTAACTTTCTTAAATAGAAATCTATCTCAACAGACTTACCCAAAGAATAGGAAAACTCAACAGACTCAACAAATCCCAAAAGATTAGGATCTATAACTGACTATACTCTAAGGCAAAAGACTTGGTAATCAATCTTTGATTTATTCCTACTTCCTACTCCTTTGTAGCAGAATGTGCATGTAACAGCTCCTTTCCCCTTAAAAAACGGCCTTGTCCTCAAGGATGAAATTTGGAAATTGATTCTTGATAAACTCAACATTCTCCCATGTTGCATCAGCCGGAGTGAGGCCTTGCCAATGAACCAAAATTTCTGGTTTACCTTTATGTACACGACGATCCATAACAGCTCTAGGATTTTGAATCGCTATTCCATTCTTTTCAATTACCGAAGGTAGCTGCTGCGACTGAATGATGATATTGTCCCCAACCTTTTTCTTGAGTAAAGAGACATGGAAGACAGGATGGATTCGAGAATCATTGGGCAATTCCAGTTTGTAAGCAACGGCTCCAATACGTTGTAGAATTTTGTAAGGACCATAATACTTGGGAGAAAGTTTCAAATTTTTTCTCATAGACACAGACATTTGCCTATACGGCTGCAACTTCAAGTAAACCCAATCACCAACCAGAAACTCCCTTTCTGTGTGCTTGGAGTCATAAATACGTTTCATCCTTGCTTGGGCCTCCTTAATTCTTTCCCGTAGATCCTTGATTACTTCATCCCTGTCGAGTAATTCTTGTTCGACTGCAGCCACCTTAGCGGTTCCGGGTATGTAGGATAAAAGAGTAGGAGGTGCACGCCCATACACCACTTCAAAGGGTGTTCTTTTAATGGTTGAATGCCAGCTTGTGTTGTAAAGAAATTCTGCCCATGACAGCCATTTGACCCAGTTTCGAGGTTGAGAACCTGTTAAGCAACGTAGATACATTTCAACGGTTCGATTCACCACCTCACTTTGACCGTCCGTTTGGGGATGGTATGCGGAACTAAAATTGAAGTCGGTGCCGTTTAATTGGAATAGTTCCCGCCAAAACATGCTTGTAAATGCCGGATCTCGATCGCACACAATGGACCTAGGCATTCCATGTAACCGAAATATTTGATCAAAGAAAACTTGTGCAACTCCCATGGCCGTATATGGATGAGATATCGCTGTGAAGTGGGCATATTTTGATAACCGATCTACTACAACAAATATAGTAGATTTTCCCTTTGAAATTGGCAATCCGTCGATAAAGTCCATTGATATATCGTCCCATATCTGATTTGGTATCGGTAACGGCTGAAGGAGGCCTGCGGGAGTGAGGTGCTCAGCCTTGTTTTGTTGGCAAACATCACAATTTCGAATATACTCCTTGATTTTCCCTCGCATACCCTTCCAATAGAAAGTAGATCGGATTCGGTGCAGAGATTTTATGAATCCCTCATGTGTGTTATTATGAAATTGCGCAATAATATCAGTGATGAGAGAAGAGTCCTCAGATAAGTAGACTCTATCTTTATAAATCAGAAGCCCATTTTGAATTTTCCAATGGCCCACAGCCTCTCCATCTTGGACCAATCGTATTAGGCGTTGGAGAGCTGGATTTGTTTGGATTTCCTCTTTGATTGCTTCCACCCAATCTGGTATGGGTCGAGAAATTGCCATAAGTTTTCCTGAATTCTTTTCCACTTCTTCTCTCCGAGAGAGGGCGTCGGCCACAATATTCTCTTTGCCTCTTTTGTACTTGATGATGAAGTCGAACCCCATTAGCTTGTAGAGCCATCTTTGTTGTGCAACGGTTGTAATCTTTTGATCCCACAAATGCTTGAGGCTTTGATGATCCGTGTGTACCTCGAATTGCCTACCCAAAAGATAAGGACGCCACTTCTGTATTGCGAGGACAAGAGCGAGGATCTCTTTCTCATATGTGGAGAGGAAAAGATGCCTTCCCTGTAAAGCACGACTGAAAAAAGCAATTGGTCGTTCCTGCATTAAAACAGCTCCAATACCCGATCCTGATGCATCACACTCCACGATAAAAGTTTTTGAAAAATCTGGAAGGGCTAGCACAGGGGCACATGTCATAGCTTCCTTGAGCTTTTGAAATGCTTCTTCAGCTGGTGGACTCCATAGAAAGGATTCTTTCTTAAGCATCTTTGTAAGAGGGCCGGCTATTTTACCAAAATCTTTGATAAATTTTCGATAATAACCGGTTAATCCGAGGAAGCCACGTAATGCTTTTGCTGATTTAGGCTTTGACCATTCCTCCATTGCTATTATCTTGTCAGGGTCCACAGCCACACCTATATTGGAAATAACGTGGCCTAGGTACTGAATTTTCCCTTGGCCGAATTGACATTTTTCCAACTTGACAAATAGCTGGTGAGTCTTTAGGATAGAAAAAGTAACTTCCAAATGCCTTACATGTTCATCCCAAGTCTTGCTATAAACTAAAATGTCATCAAAAAAAACAAGGATGAATTTTCTCAAATAATTTTGAAATACCTCATTCATGAGAGCTTGAAATGTTGACGGTGCGTTGGTGAGCCCAAATGGCATTACCAAGAATTCGTAATGGCCTTGATGGGTGCGGAAAGCCGTCTTTTCAACATCATTTGGATGCACCCGGATTTGATGATATCCTGATCGTAAATCCAGCTTTGAGAAAATTTGTGCTCCATGCAATTCGTCCAAGAGCTCATCAATCACGGGAATAGGGAATTTATCTTTGATGGTGATTTTATTGAGAGCCCTGTAATCAATACACATCCTCCACGACCCATCATGTTTCTTCACCAAGAGAACCGGAGACGAATATGGGCTATTGCTCGGTCGAATCACCCCCGTTGATAACATTTCGACCACTATCTTTTCAATTTCGGATTTTTGATAGTGGGGATATCTGTATGGCCTAACACAAACTGGCCCTTGTCCTGGTACCAGCGGAATCTTGTGATCATGCACACGTGGTGGTGGAAGGTCATTAGGTTCGATCAACACCTCTTTGTATCTTGCTAGAAGTTGTTCCACTTGCATTGGATTCATGGAGCTTGTTTGTTGAACCCGTGGGGTTCCCAAAGAGAACATTTGCAATAAAACTCCTCCTTTTCTTTTTCTGGCCATCTGCTCCATGTTTTCACCACTAATGACTTTATTTTCAGGTATAGATAAGCCGTGCAATGTCACCTCCTTATTTTTAATGCGAAACTTCATCTGTAAATTTGAGAAATCCCAGACAATGGGTCCCAGTGTACAAAGCCACTGAGTCCCTAAGACCACATCATATCCTTCTAAAGGTAATAAATAGAAGTCAACAAAGATAGGCACCCCTTGCAAATTAAGTTGGACATTTGTACATTTACCTGGGCTGACTAGCTTGTCTCCAGAAGCCACCACCACCTCAAACTTGCCCCCAAGTTGTGTCTTTAGTCCCACTCTTTGTGCTACCTTTGTACTCACAAAATTGTGAGTACTGCCTGAATCCACAAGGACATACACAGCTACACGTCCGAGACTGCCTTTAACACGCATAGTTTCCGGTGCACGTGTCCCACTAATGGCGTGGAGTGAGATTTCGGGTGTCTCCGCAACTTGATCTTCAGCCTCGTCATCTTCTTCCATTATGATGTCGCCATCTCTCTCCTCCCAACATGCTTCAATGATAAACAATCTCTTACAACGATGTCCCGGGCTGTATTTCTCGTTACAATTGTAACAAAGACCTTTATTTCGACGTTCTTGCAACTCCGCAGCAGACATTTTTCGCACTGGAATTGATGGTTGGCTGTTAGGACTAGCCTTATTTGGTTGGAAACCGGTTCTCGGAGTTGGTGGAGTTGCTCGTCGTTGGGATAGATTCCGGGCTTCATACAAGCGGGCCAACCCAATTGCATCGGACAAAGTAGAGGGTCTACCAGCCTGTACATCAGTTCTAATGGAGTCTCGCAACCCACTAACAAAACAACTTACTTGTCGAGTTTGCGGAAGTGACCCGACCATGGCAAGTAATTTTTCAAATTGAGTTTGATAGTCCCGTACTGACCCTGTTTGTTGTAATTTGGTAAGTTCGCCGAAGGAATCACAGAACTGATTCGGACCATAACGAGAGAGAAGCCCTTCTTTGAATTCTTCCCACGTTATAACAGCCATCTCTTGTCGCAATAATTGGTACCACAGTTGAGCGTCGCCTTCAAGATGAAAGGATGCGAGTGATACACGCTCGATTTCTGGGGTTTCATGAAATTGGAAGAATTGTTCAGCTCTACATAGCCAGCTTGTTGGATCATCTCCACCATTAAAGCGTGGAAAATCCAGCTTCATGAGTTTAGGCGCATATGAATTGGTGGAACCAGGGTGCTGAAACCCGCCTTGGCTGTTGTTTCTTCCCCCATTAACCCGAGTAGAAGCTCGTGAAGTTTCCCCACTGTCCCGACCAGTTTGAACAGTTATTTGCTCAACTCGAGCAGCGAGTTGATCAAACATCTCGGTCATCCGAGATATAATGCTTTGATGGCCGGTAGAAAGCGACGCCATTGCTTGTTCAAGCTGCTCCACTCGTTGGTCCATCCCTAAGCTCTGATACCACTTTGGTACAGCCAGACTAGATCGTTCCTTACCTATCTTAAATAACACAGATAAGACAAAAAAAATAGAAAAGAATTGAGTTGCTTTGAGGGAACTCAGATCCTCCGATTGTACTCAATAGAGTTGGAATAGTTTCTCCTCCATTTATTATTCCTTTAACTTTCTTAAATAGAAATCTATCACAACAGACTTACCCAAAGAATAGGAAAACTCAACAGACTCAACAAATCCCAAAAGATTAGGATCTATAACTGACTATACTCTAAGGCAAAAGACTTGGTAATCAATCTTTGATTTATTCCTACTTCCTACTCCTTTGTAGCAGAATGTGCATGTAACAGGAGACTTCAAAGTTTGAAGTCCCCCTGGGCCAGGAATGTTTTCTCAGGGAAGAGTGAGTAAAACTTCTGTCACAATTGGATTGCAAATCACACAATCACAGCCAATGAGTTCTCGGCACGTACACCTAAAAGCAAAAGTACATGGTACGTTGCAAAAGCACTTATGTACGTGCCGAGAACTCATTGGGTTGTGATTGTGTGATTTACAATTTCTTGTGATGGAAGTTTTACTCGGGAAGAGTCACCCACGCAACAAACATTAATCTGCCACGCCACGTGCCAGAGAATCAAAGACTCACATTTCGTTCAAGGAGAAAACCTTCGTCTCGAAGTTTTACTCGTATACAAATCAAAACTCAGCCTGATTAGTGCCAAAAATCCGTACGGTCAAAATGTGCCACGTGGCTCATATTGACTGTAGTCAGCGGCGCCGCTGACTGCAGGTGTCGTCGAAGCCCGAAGGTTTATTCCCCCAAGGACGTGATGAGAAAAATTCCTCAAGGACGTCTCTTCATCCTCGGGTACACCTTAGAAAACATATTGACATGAAAAAAGAAAAAAAAATGTAAAGCACGTTTTCTCAAAATGCATTGACGCAGAGATGTCCTTGAGGATTTTTCCTGACCATTAGCAAAAATGGACTTAGAATCAAATCATCTCATCCCCTCCATTCAATGCCGATCTCATCGACTATAATTAAAAATTTAAAAGTATATACCGAATGTTTTTCTATTTATAAATACGGAAAATTTTTTAAACAAAAATAACTTTTAATATATTTATAAAAAAGATAAAACTTTTCAAATTTTGTAAAAAAATAACAAAATGCCTTTTAAAAGGGCTTTTTTGGTCTGACTGATGCTGTCAAGTACAGACGCTGGTCTGGACGCTTTTTAAAAGGGCGGCTAGCTCTCTGTCCATTCAATGGCCTATTGTGACGAGTAAAACTTCTGTGACAATTGGTTGTGACCGAAGCCAGTCATAACCCACAATACGAGGCACGTGGCACACAATTAGAGGGAGCTGACCATATGGATGTTTGACCAATCCCCCGGTGGACATGCTAACCAAAAATCAGCCTGATTAGTGATTTCTAAGCGTTGGATTGAAGTTATTTTCATGGGTTGATTTTAACCATATCAATTTGAGCGTCATTTGGGTGCAAAGATCCAAAGGTTCTAAATCACTAATCAGGCTGATTTTTGGTTTGCAGGTGCACCAAGGGACTCGCCAAACATCCATGCGGTCACAGCCCTCTAATAGTATGCCATGTGGCTCGTATTGTGGGTTGTGACCGACTTCAGTCGCAACCTGTTCTGACAAAAGTTTTACTCTTTAGAAGTGGACAAGTGTCCACTAGAAATTCGTAACTTTTTATTTTTAACAAATTTTAAATTTTTTTATCTTTTTTTTATAAAAATATAAAAATTTATTTTTGTTTAAAAAATTTTCCGCAATAAATATGATATAATATATAGATATATAGAATATTATTCTATTTATAAATATGATGTAATATATATTTAATTAAAATACAACAATTTTATTTATTTTTTATGACATGAATTTTAAGAGAATAAAAATTATAATTATAATTTTTTGTTTCATTTAATAGATTAAATCGGGTCTGGAGCTCTATTCTTTATGTGGTTCTCGTCGGATTGGCATTGGATTGGTCTATTTTCATGCCGATCCGACTAAACCCGATCCATTAATAGTCCTATTCAAGGTTTAAAAGAGGCCGTTATAACGGTATAATGGACCGGGGCATTACCGTTTTTTCCGTTATAACAGCCCTTATAATGGATTGTAATGCACATGGGCAAAACGGAAAATAATGGGAAAAATGGCTCTAAATTTCAATTTTGAATTTCAAATTTTTAATAAAATTTATAACTGAAAATAACGGAAGTTATTATCATGGTTTTAAAAACGGCCGTTTAAACGGTAACGCCCCAAGCCCGTTTCCGTTAAAATCGTTTAAACACGTTTTATCATTTTTGATAAACAGCCGTTAAAATCGTTTAAATGACCTTTTAATTCTGAAAATTTTTGTGAAAAAATGGTCATTAAATCCATTTAATTTCTATTAAAATCCATTTTTTAAATTTTTAAATTTTAAATTTGAATTTCAGAGCCATTTTTTCGGGTTTTTTTTTCCGTTAAAATCTGTTAAATTTCATTTTTTTTTTTCCATTTTTGCCTCTGGTCGTTTCAATCAGTTTTAACGGCCGTTTAAACGGTAACGCCCTCAGTCTGTTTAAAAATGGCCTCCTTTAAACCTTGGTCATTATAACATTTTTTTTCAGAAAATAATGGTCATTATTTTCGTTATAACGGAAAAATAATAGCCTTTATAACAAAATAACGGCCGTTATTTTCTTGGCATTAAAATGGTACAAAAATAACGGGGAGATCCGAATCCATTATAACGGCCGTTATTTTCGTTATAACGCGGTTTTTTAAAACCATAGATAGTCCCATTTCCTCCAAATTCGCTTTGGAGTTCGGGCCTTTCTTGCCCAGCTTATTAGGTGTTGGGCCAAGAGCTATCACTATCAGTGTTTGTAACTTCCTCGTGATTGGGATATTTTTCTAGCAAGACAACGGACACCACGTGGCATATTTCAGATTTCAGAGCTTTTGGAGAGAGAAAGATTTATTTATTCGAAAGTTATATGATCAGACAAGTTTTATATAACCAGGCGCATTAAATGCATGTGAAGGACATTTTAGACTTTTAATTGGTCAGTATCAGTGTATCACTGCTTTCGTTCCTTCTGGTGCATTTAACGTACCTGAACATATAAAAATGCCCCTGCCCTTATCATGCCTATTTAGTAGACAAGGAGAATACTGTTTGCAGAGGGGACGGTTGCCCAGAAGAAGAGCTTACCTGACGCGTGGCATCCATTCACAGCTCTTTTGCAATATTGGCCGTCGATCGGGAATTAGGTTTCAGTTACTGGATTAAGGGAAAGGTCTCTGGTGGATACGGAGAAGGTACGATCTCCAAACGGAAATGATCCAACGGTCATAACGAGTCCATGATTTCAACTTTCAAGAACCATCACCGCCCCATACTTAACTACATGCATGAGCTGCCACGTGGTAGTTTACACTCTGGCAGGTTCGACAATTAAATACGGAGGATAGTCCGACGTGGGATACACCTCGATGTGCTTGTCGGATGTTTCGGTGAAGATCGAACGGTTGTACCGGGAAGCGGTGAATTTACCGCCGTCGATCTTGGAATGACATATGAGAGTGGTCTATGACTCTATATAAAAGATAGAGAGAGAGTGAGAGAAGGGCCGTTTGGGGGCATTTAAAGTTTTAAACAAAATCGTGAAGCTTCGGTTTTTCCGTCTTTTGGAGTGATTTTCAGCTTGAAAGAGTTGGATTGAACACAGAAGGAGTTCAGAGATTGGATGAATCGCTTCATTTTCTTGATGGGTTTTGGGATTTAAAAGGCTTTTCAAAAAAATTCGCCTTTTTTGCAGATTCATTCTTTCTGTCTTATGGGTGCTATGTAAGGTATTATAAGGAAGTTTTAATTAAGAATTAAGAGATGAAGGATTCTAGCGAGGATGTTCATCTGGATTTGTTTACTTTATTGTTTCTGTGATGGGTTTCCATTTTATCTGATTTCTTTAAAAGATTCATGAATATCCGAAGTAAGGGAAGAGCAAATGAGCTCTGTTCTCTGTTCGTCTGTGAACTTTGGTGGGTTTTAAAAAAATGAAATATCAAAGATTTCATGGGTTTGTTCTAGGAGATTCCTATATTAATGTGTTTTCTTTTCTTTTATTCGACGAGATCCGGTTGATTTTCATGGATTTTTTCATGGGTGTTTGAGCTTTTCTTTCCTTCTATTTGCTCCTTTTTTTCCTCGTGAGGTTTTGGTGTTGCCATTTTCATCTCTCTCTTTATCTCTATCTATCTGCTTTGGTTCGTGAAGAAGAACCTGATTCTTCTGAACATAAGAGGACGAATTCATCTTTTTCTTTTTCCTCCTCTTTCAAAGCTTTTTGTTTTTGCTCTTTTCCTTTTGAGCTTCTGCAGACTCGGAGAAATAGATAGAGAGAGAGAGAGCGAGAGAGAAAAAAATACACCTTTTTCGGTTTTCTTTCCGGCTATTTCTGCGGTAAAAACCAAACACCATGCATTTCTTTCATGAATAAATCTAACCGACCATCTCGCCATTTAACTCGCTTTACTCTCGTTCTTCTCCATCTCCTTTCCCCTGTTTTTGAGTCACAAAGAAATTGTAACAGAAGCATAACAGTAAACTTTTTTCTTACTCTATCGTTTTTCTATCGTTGAAGGAACTCTTGATAGAGGCAAAGAAAGCTCGGGAGGTCATTTTCTGAGGTGTTCTTTGATCGGGGTTTGATTGATTCTGAGCCCTGGAAGCTGTTTTCAATTGATGTCATTAGCCCGGAAATGGACAACAAGCCTCGAGAGGTGGTGAAGCGTGGAGCGAGTCGGGTCTCGCCCGCGAAGCGGTCGCCTAATAAGCATTCTAGACGCAAGCTTCCTTCCAGTAATTACACAATTCTCCCTCAATTTCGTCCGAATTTACGTTTCAGGAGAGAAAGAAAACAAAACTTGTTTGTTTGTCTCTATCTGTTTATTCTTATTTCTTTGAGAGCTTCGTTGATAAGAGTTGTGGATAATCTGTCCACTTCGTTATCTTTTTTTTTTTTGGGTGGTTTATGTGTTTTATTCTTCTTTCTCCTATAAGCTGCAGCTTTGAGTGGTGGTGGTGATGTGGATGTTTCGGAGAGATCGAAGGAAGAAAAAGTTAGAGGTCTGAGTCTCATCAGCAGAGCGTGTTCAACCAACGAAGATAGCGAAATGGGTGATGGGTCTGAAGGAGAAAAGCAGCTTCCCCTGCCTCCTCCGCCGCGGCCACCAACTACTGGTGGCCGTAAGCGATTTAAGCTTCACAGAAAGGTGGGCTATACTCTATAGTATATTAAGCAGACAAAAACTAATTTTCTTCTCTCTTTTTTATTTTTTTCTTCTTCTAATTTTGGGTTCTTTTCTCTTCAGCCGTTAGATGACTGCAACAGCGTCGATCACGCCGCCGTACCTCGCAAGCTACGGTCAGGTGTGTAATGTGTGAATGAAGAATTAAATTTGTAGTATGCAATCTCCCTGTTTCTTCTTTATAATTCGAGTTTTATCTCATGTTTAATTTCAAGTCCATTCTTGTTGTTGGATTTTCTGAGAGTTTTTCATGTTCTCTTGTTCTTTTAGAAGAATTGTGACTTGTTTCTTTGCAATGTATAGAAATTGGTAAAGTATAGGAGTAGAAGATCCTGAATACATTCTTTCAGTTATAAATAACAATGCTGGAATAATCGTTGGGTTTTCCGAGGATCATCTTTCTAGCTTCTCTGTATTCTGTGATTAGTTTTCTCTTGGGTACTTGAGCTTTTTCTAGAAAAAAGAAGTTGAGAGTGGTATCAGGAAAGGAAAATGATAAAGTTGGATTATTCCTTTTTTTTTTTCCTTTCTCTTTTTCTTTTAATCAGTGGTACCATCACTTAGACCTTTCTGTAAGGTGTTAGGTTTCTTCCAAGAAGGCAACCTAGTGATGGTTGGATTGTTCTATGATTTTAATGTTTGGGAGAATTTGGTTTTATCGTTGCAGCTATGATCAAGCGTAACTGCAAATCCGTTTCCCCACCTTTGGTGGATGCAAAGAAGCTTCATCATACATTCAATGGAATGGAACCACCTCACATGAATGGTGCAAAGAAATCCAGACAGAACATGGTTAGTCATCTCTAAGTGTATTTGGTTAATTTCTTCTTCTTTGTATTTGTGCATTTTGATAAGGTGCTTTAGTTGTTCTTGCAGAAGCAAGGAGGTGGCTCAAACTGGTCTCTGAGACAGACTGTCTCCGGTCCAATTACCAAAGACGAGGAAGAAGTTGTGGAAACCTTGTATTCTTTGGCCAGACTGTTCCCCAACAACATGCCTGTTAAAAGCAGAGTGGATCTGAAAACTTCAGAAGCAAAGACTTCTCCTTTGCAGGAGACAACTGAGAGTTCAATGCTTGCTTCTGAAGGCTAGTTCATTTCCTAATCTTACAGTTGTTCCCTTTTCTTATTTTTGTATCTGGTGCGTTAAGTCGAACAATTTGTCTGATTTTGCAGCTCCAAAAGAGGAGACCATGAAGTCCCATTATGCCTCAATCAATGCTGAAGCTACCATTATTTCTTCAACTGTAGGAGAATCATCAAGAGAAACTGTAAAAACCAACCCTTTGACTGAATCCACTGTTCTGGAGCGGCCTACTGTATTCAGGGACCAGAAATTCGACCTGGGTTTGGATATTTCCACACTTCAAGTGGAACCTGAAAGGACTTCTCTGTTGTCTAACGGTGAACATGCAGATGATATGCCATTGAGTGACGCTGCAAAGTTGGGTGTTTCATCCAAACTGTGTCCTAAAACTGGGTGGGTATTTTTCTGTTTCACTATGGAACATAACACAGGGAAGTAATTCACTGATATCCCTCTTTTTGCTTGATCCTCTAGCAGATTAACACAGCCATCACAATCTGAAGCTCATGTTCACGAGCAAAAACAACACAACGGGTTGTGGCCGGTATGTATCCATCATAAAGTCTGCATCATATTTTCTCTTAGGGAGCCAGTTTTCGTCCAAAATGGTGGGCTTGGGTTATTTTGCAGGTTGCCTCTATCACGAGGAAACCAGAGCAACAGCAACCCATAAAGGAGAACAAGGAAAGTGGTACAAGTTTTGCTTGTATAGAAGGTATTTTTTGTTGTTAAGATTCATTTTACGTGCAGAAGAACATGCCCATCTTATCATGTCTACAGTTTGATTTATCAATCATCTGATCTTCACTTTGGTGCTTTAATCAAAAGGAGCTTCATCTTTGTCGCTAGGCATGTCTAAAACGGGGTCATGTGGTGGTGCGGTTCATGGTCCCTCCTCACTGTAATATATTCTTTTTTCCTTTTAGAGCTTCCTGGATGATCCTTTTTTTTTGGGCACTCCCACTGACACAGATCAAGTTCTCAGGTCCTCAACCAAAACTCCCGCTTGGCTGGATTCTGCTACTTGTGCCACTAAACCTAGCTCAACTAGTAATGATGTTTCAAAAGAAAAGGTGAAGAGGAGTGTCAGTTTTAAGAATTTGTTGCAAGTTCATATCTTTCTCTATTTTGTTTGATGAATGGTCTACCTGTTCCTTTCACAGCTACTTATTAAGTTTGAAGCAAACTTCTTGTTTGTTTTTCAACCTTATTGATGAGTTCTTGGTGTATTATTTGTTTCACAGGTTCAGCCAGTTATAGTTGATGGAAGGCAATCATGGAAGAGATGTGCAGCTCATGTGTACATAAGTGGTCTCATCCAGGATTGCCAGACTGCGGAGAAAAAGGCCAGGTGGCCAGTTCCTCCTAATCAGTTGAAGCTAAATGAAAGAACAAATCTTGGTGTTACAGCAACCAACGACCTGACTGGGCTGAGAAACGGTCTGAATGGAATTATTTCTGTAGGCACCACAAATGGTCTGAACAGAGTGACCTCTGTATATGACACAAATGATTCTTCCGCCGGGAGGAATCCAAATGAATTGCGATTTGGAATTATACAGGACAAGAGGTTCCTGCATGACCAACAAAAGGCTTCTATCACATCTGGGATGTATGCCTCACAGAACCAGGTTAGCTTATAATCGTCATACTTGGATATCCTTCTCTTTTTCATTGTTCTAATCGGTTCTGGTTCTTAGCAGAGTCATGATTTTCTGTCGTTGTCAACTGGCGGTGGTGGCTTGGAATCTACTACCGCTAATGATAGTAATCAAGGGGGAAAGGGGTTGGATTCCTCAGCACACCTCCATGTTCCTCGCCACCAACCGATTTTCCAGCATCATCTACTCATGCCTTTTTCCCTCCCTCACTCTCCTTATTCATCCTCTCCTTATCCTGACCAACTAAAAGCGGCAACAGTGCAGCAGGTCTGTTCTCTTTCCTTCGCATAAAATGCAGAAAATTGGGGATTGATTGATAATAGCACGAGGGGAATGCTATTATTTCTACTATCTATTTTATATTTCCTTATATTTCCCACTTGCACCCAATATGATTCAAAGGTGGATTGATCTGGAACACAAAAATTTTGATGGTTAGGATTTATCTGTGATGATTTTGGGATATGTTAATCTCTTGGTTGGCCCCATCAGTTGGATAATCTAGATGGACCTATGTGTGCGCCGCAAGCACTAGGGGGATGGAAGGGAAAAAAACATATCCCACAAAATTAAGATCATCAGTTCAGCTGAACTCTCTGCATCTCATATGGTATGTTGTGATTTTGGTATGTACCATCTCATAACTGAACTCTCTGCATCTCATCTGGTATGTTGTGATTTTGGTCGAGTCCTGAATTGCATGAATAACTCGTAGATATGTTGTGATTTACCATTTTTCTAACTTGTGGGAAAAGATACGACTTTGTCTCTGTAATGTTTTTCTGGTGGTTATAGTTTAGTTTATTTCTTGGTGTTCCAACTTCCAAGTAAAAGACAGTCACAATATGTCATATTGGTTGGTATTAGGTGCAGTTGCAGTTACCCCAATATCTGGGGAAGAGCCCATTCTATGGCCCACCACATTTGGGTCATGCAGGTTCAGCAAAGCAGCAACAACAACAACAACAACAACAAATGTGGGCGGCTCAGCTGATGTCCCAGTACAGACCTGGGGGGATCTCCATGTCCCATTTCCCCAAGTGGCAAAATGGGAGACCCGACTCTCCTTCCCTGGTCCCCTGCGGTCAGCCCATTCTGCCTCCTTCTCCTCCCTCTATGGAGGTGCTGAGTGCCAAGTTTTCCCCTGGACCGCAACAGCAGCAGCTCTTTTCTGTCTCTTCATCGATGTCTTCTTCCAGGTGGCTATGACGAGGGTGGTGGACTGGAGGGTTCCGCTCCGAGGGTTCATCTCACTTGCAGTTGATCTGCAATGCCGAACACTGAGGTGACCCCACCACTGATATAATCAGATGAATGGTTCATTGTTTCATTCTTTATTTGCAGTGGGTCTTGGTTGTTGGATGATAATGGAAAGGAAGAAGGGTAATCAGATGGTCTGTATTAATTGAGGGAAGCAAGGTCTGAGAAACCAAGACCCAGAAGCAGCTGCAGAGGCTGGAGGGTAAGTAAACACTTTATAGTTTCAGCTTATCGTTATGTATAGCACATTTTCCCCCGTCACAAAATCATATATATATATACCTCAACCTCAAGAAACAGAAATTTGTATTTTGCCACAGCCCACTAATTATGAACTGATTTGAAGTTAGTTCAAACTTCAAATTATGTTGAAAATGACCTTCAATAGGCACTGTCAGGACATGTGGCGCACATGCAGGGATTTGGGACCCCGTTAACCGTGGGTCCGGCAAATTGGATTAACAATACCACAGCAACCAGTCCCAAAAAAGTCTGTATATTGATGGTTCGAGTCTTGCTGATTCAGTTATATTATTGACCCAAGGAGGGGAGGGTCCGTCTGAGGACTGTATTTTTGAGCTGTAGCTTTCTGGAAGACTCGTGTTACGGGGTTCTTTAGGACTCGCAAGAGATACTGTCGCTCTCTTTCAAGACCGGCTGCAGCCAGCATATTGGTTGATCGCTGCCACCAATTTGTATACGTGACTAACATCTAAGTATATAAATCATGCATGGGGTTTCTTACCATTCGATTAATCTCGCTCGTTTAGTGGTTCATTATTGCCTGAATGGTAGATTCACTTTCGATGAATGTTTATGATAAAATAGGGTCGTAGCATGGATCAGGTGGGATCCGTCTAGATGGCTATGATCATCTGATTGGGTCAAATTTGATGTGAGGAGAACTTTAATGTCCACATCCATGCCCAAGTGCACCAAAAATCAGCCTGATATATGAATTCTATTTATTGATTTTGAGTACCCGAAAAAAAAAAAAAAAAAGATCGAATCAAATTTCTATAAATCACCCGTGAAGAATGCTAAAAAATTCCATGGCCATTGTATGTGTGCGTGCAAAATGTTCGCCAAATTGCAAAAACAGAGCAATTCTTGGATGAGAGAGTCCGTTGATGACGGATCACAGTATGAGCCATGTGGCGCTTTCTCAGAGACCACTGACTGTATGGATGTTTGTCCCTATCCCTAGGTGGACCTAAGCTACTAAAATTCAACATGATATTTATTTCTAACCTTTGGATCCGAGTACTCCCAAATAATGCTTGAATCCCACAGTTGAAAATTAACCCATGAAAAATACTCTTAACCAGGCTGATTTTTTACTCTGTAAGTCAACCTAGAGATGGAACACACATTTGTACAGTCAGTGGCCTCTGAGAAAGTGCCACATGGTTCATACTGTGGTCCATCGTCTGTGTGGGTGGGGTCAGGTCAGCACCAACTTTTTCACGTGATGCTCACAAGTAGGACGGTAGAGGGCAATGAGATCTCTCGATTCTGACCTAAACGACAATAGTAAACCAACTAAAGAATGTATAAAATATACTGCATATATGTGGCCATTCAGTTGGAGGAATTTGATGTCACAGGCGATCATCAAAACGTTGTCCTTACACTTCATGTGCACCACGTGTTATGTGCGAGGTTGGCAAATCTCCTTCAAATCCACCTGACAGGTACCTTCCATTTCCAGCAAGACCACAAGATCATACACCCGATTATTATTAAAGAACCCTACATCTTCACCCAAAACGAGAACATCTTTGCTCTCTACCGCCCGATTGCCAAGTTTGATACACAAACCCTTAAAATGTATCGTCACACTTTCATGCCCACTAACCATATGAATATTACCACTTCACCTACGTACTCAAAATCAGCCTGATCGGTGATTTCTAAGCTGTTTAATTCCATTTTTTTCATCATGGGCTTGGAATCCACCAATGGACCTGTTCATAAAGCCCATAATGAAAAAGGCTCCAATTCCACGGCTAGATATCACCATCATCTTAATTTTCGGTGTTGGTCAATAAAGGGGGTGGGCCATAAAATGTGCCACGTGGCATCTCCGGGTTCTGTATCAAACTTCGCTCTCCACGCTGGTGACCTAAGTTGAGAGAGAGAGAGAGAGAGAGAGATGAGAGAGAGAGAGAGAGAGAGAGAGATGACCTTGCAGAAAAAAATCAGGCAGAAAAAAATAGAACATTTAAGGATCAATTAATCACGTACATGGATCTTTAAAATAGTGACGTAACTTTAAGAAGAGCCAACACATATTGACAAACAAGATCAACTATGCATCAGATTAATAGAATCAATGCTATTAGAGCATCCTTTCGGCAGAACTAGATGATACCATGCTAAAACCTTTAATGATACATGTTTCTGGTGAAGGAAGCAATTTCGCTGTTTAACCTGGAAACCTTTTAGAGTAACTGACAGTTTACAAGGCATAAAGATCAAGTACAGCAACAGAAATTAATCAGAGACGGTATCTTTGGTGTAATGCCTGAGAAACAAAAATTTGGAGGATGGTAAAATACCTCAGAGATCAGGAAGGCACTTTCCGCTTATGAAATCCACAACACGAGTGACTGCTTGATCGAGTGCAGCAGTCACTGCTACTAAATTCTGTAAGAATTCCTCCGCAGTTGGTTTATCACCATCAATAATATCGGTCACTGCTTTTATAAATATTGCAGGAACTGACAAGAGATCTGCCACATAGGCCACAGCTGCTCCCTGAGAAAAAAAGTTTACGGCATTGTTGGAATCCCCAAACATGGTCGGGAAAGAGAATTTGAAAACCGAAATGAACATATGTTCAAGCATGGACATGATGGGGCTCTCAGAAAATTATCATTGAGAGACAGATTTGACACAGTAATGTGGTTATAGCCGTAAATATTGAAACACAAGTGCAGGTAATATACATTTTCCTGTGCGAGGGTGGGGATTTTCGAAATGAGCCTACATCTCAATTGGATGGTTTAATATGAATAAATTGGAAGGTCAAAATAAAATAAAATAAAATAAAGTGGATGGAAGTTGTTCAGATGAGTTCAACCTTTGGAAGCTGTAAGTGAAGTTGTTTCACACTTGGATATTATTGACCAGAGGATTTACCTACTTATGCCTGGAACTCGAGCCCTAATGAATAAATAGGTGGTTCTGAACCAACAGGCTCTGCTTGCACTTATAGCAACTTTCTGCAGCTTTTTCTTAGCTGTTTGCTCCTGCCTTTGTATCTGCTATACTCCAGCTCCAGGTGAAACAACCATTGCGACAGCCTGAACTGCCTCACAATGTCATGTCAGGACGTGTTTTCTCAGAGTCCAGAATCCAATTAATCTCCTTGAACCTGTAACTCTAATTTAAGGGTCCAGACAAATTTCATTATTTTCTGGTAGGCAAGTGGGTTAGTGGGTGAATAGGGGTTCTGAATCCAGGCTTGGGGTATCGACACTCACAGACTTTACCATCTTGGCAAGCTGGCATCTTCAAATTTTCATATTCTTACACTGACCTTAAGAAGGATGGATCAGACTGGCATCTACGGATACTAACCCTCACTTCGGTTCAATTTTGCTTCCAAAGCTGCAAGTATTATGCAGATACAGACTTTAATGGTTTGCCAATGACCATGCTATAAATATATGGTAAAGCTGAACTATTCTTGTATCTGCAAATGGCTAGCATACCCTTATTGATATGGTGCTGGGTACAGGACTCAGTTGTTTAATACTGGATGGACTAATATAAGACCCCTTCAGGTCAAATATTCCAGTTTCTGCACAAACAGTTGGGAGAATATAGAAAGTGCATAGAATCAGTGAAAGGATTTAAGCATTCCGCTTGATAGGGGATCGTGCCCGTCATCAGATACCCTTTTCCAATTTTATAACTTCTATTTGAACGCTGCCTCAATATTTCACCATTTTCCAACACAAACCCTTGCTCGTCCTTTGGGTATAATTGATATGGCCACATCTAATGTGAGGCATTTTCACACAACCATCAATATTCAAGAAATGTTAAGCCTGTTGACCATGAGAGACACACTATTATCACTTGCATCCTCTAAGTGTTGAAATCTCTAAATATCCTCTTTTCTAATTCGTAACTCACCAATTCTTCTATACTAAATCATCATCTTAGGAAAATAGACAAAAAAAAAAAAGAGTAGAAAGCATATTATAGTTACTCACTTTCTGAATAATTGTAGCATAACTTTAGACATGAGAAAAATCTCATATGCTTGATGTTCATTGCAATGAAATTTATTAGTTGCCAAGCAATATTGATTCACGCATTGCGGATTTCATCTTAATGCCCTCCAAGTGATACATTTACAATGGCTGAACCTCCACAATTAAAGTGCATCTATCACTACAGTACACAGTTGACCAAAGTCAAGACTCAAATGAGAAGAGTCGACACCAATGGCATTCCTTTTGAATAAACCACGAAACTTGTTCTAATAAGACTTTGATTAGTATTTTCTTTGGGCAACTTCCATTTTGTGATTGGGGAACATGAGAATTCATCAAAGATATTCTCAAACAGTTTCTTGCTTTTTCATCTGGGACTCTTTGTGAGATTTTCAAAATCTCAACCTTGGCCAATATCTCAATAAGAGTACAAGACAACTTGTAAGTGTATTGAGTAGATTCTATAGATTCTGATAGCACAATCCTTGGAAAAATTAAACTAATGACAAGAAGCCAAGATGTACGCAAAGAGATGGAAATCCAAGCAAATATCGTGGTCAGTCTCATTTGAACAAAATTTTATGAAATCTAATGCAAAGCGAGAAGTTTTGCATATTATGGTGAGAGATGCTGTCAAGAAATTTGGACTGCCCGTACAACTGTAATATTTAAACAGGACACTAAGAGATAAGATCCAGATCAACGCAACCTGACAAATAAGAAAATGCATCCCAACAAACATCGAAGATATGCAAGCAATTGGCATTTCTGTTATGAAGTACAAAATTTTATGAAATCTAATGCAAAGCGGGAAGTTCTGCATATTATGGTGAGAGATGCTGTCAAGGAATTTGGACTTCGCCCGTACAACTGTAATACTTAACAGTACACTAGAGATAAGATCCAGAACAATGCAACCTGACAAATAAGAAAATCCATCCCAACAAACATTGAAGATACGCAAGCAATCGGCATTTCTGTTATGAAGTTAAGTATATATAAAAAAAAAATATGAAACAAGTTTATCTTTCTAGTTTATTGTCTATTTCACAAAAATGATGATAAGTATGGAAAGAATGGCCGAGATATGGCATGGGGAGGTCCATTTGGAGATTAGCATGGAGGAAAGTGCATACCATGGTTGATTTGAAGCACTTCATGGTTGACTTAAAGATTCTCAGTTGTTCTTAATTGGAGAAAGATATGGTAGCGTACAAATGCAATTCATTGTCCAAGATGTGATAATACAATTACATCCGAAGATGAACATGTGGTTAAGGGAAAGTGAAGTGTGGAACTAAGGTTGTGGCTTGAGAGGGAGTCTGGAAAACCGTCACATAGCATGTCTATGACAAAATTAGTAACACATCTTGACCAAATATAATATCCTAATCCCTGTGTCCTGACCTTATTGTGACAAAAAGATACAAAAATGGCATTTTCTTTGACAAGTACAACTTTATTCTTGAGAACAGCAGAAGAGTAAAAAGGTTCCAAGGAGGTCAAGAAAACCTCCTAAAGGAACAAAAGACAAAGGAAAGAGACAAAACAACAAAGGACTTGCTTTCTACTACTGTACTACATAATAAGGATTAAGGACTCCCATCTAAAAACAAAATCTTCAAAAAAAATACCCCTACATTCCTTAAATAAGGTAGACCACCAGAACATAAAAGATTTAACTTCCAAAATGATAGACTGTCTATCTTGCTCCCTACCATCAAATACCCTCCTGTTTCTCTCCTTCCAAAGTGCCCAAACCACTGCAAAGGGCAGGATGCTCCACAAACATCTTCCACAAAGAAAATGTAGACGAGTGGCGGAGCCAAGGGGGTCAGTTGCCCCCTCACCTTTGAAAATTCTTAGAAAAAAACGCTTTGGTTTGCCCCCCCTGTTTTTTTCTTTTTTGCGATTTTGCCCCCTCTTGAACAAATTCCCCCCCCCCCCCCCCCCCCACTGGCCACCACTGAAAAAGCTTTTCACCATAGAAGCCCGCCACCCACTGAACATGCTTTTCACCGTAGAAGCCCAAACCAATTGGCATTCTAGATGTAAATCGTATTCGTGTTCCATTTCTTCCACCATCAATCCCATGCTAGTGTGCCTTTGGGCACTGTCTAACCAAATGTGATCGATTATGGATACATCTCGACTCCAAGAATTGAACAAACTCAAATATTTGGCCCCAGTGAGTCTTTTACCAAGATTTCTACTCGTTGAAGCATCTCCCTATGTTGGATGTTTGATGGATAAACCTATTTCATTAAGGGGGGGGCAACAGGATTCGGTGTTGCCAGCTAGCCCGCCATTCTATCCACTGCCAAATGAAGCCATTGACCTAACATCCCTTCTAGCCTTAACCCAATTTGCTTGGAAGGGGGATGTGATGAGGCAACGAGATGGTTCTTTGAGTTGGGGAATGTTGTAATCCGATTGTGGTTGGAAAGAAAATCCATCTCAGATTGCGCTTAAACATCTCCTTCAATTCTTTCTGTTCTACTGCTATTTCCGAAGCTGATGAAAGACATATAGTATGCGCTAGACTTCTTGCTTGTAGGTCTATTTGTTAGCACACACATTCGGAATCTAGAAGACAAAAGCCAAACAAGTCAGGTGGATTAGACGTTACATAAATAACTAGCCGTTTTGATTTGAACCTTTGGGGCCACTCGACTCATCTCCTATATCTCTTTAGGAGATACAAATGACCACAGATGGAACAATTTAATAGAAAAGTAGATTGCCTTTCGTCCTCCGTCGGGGGTCATCCTGTAGTTTCCTTTCTGCTATCTACATTGAGGGGCCTTTTGGGACTCCTATCATTTTAGAGCTCAAATTTGAATCAGCAAGCTCTGCATCAGCAATGCAGTTTATCCAACAAGAAACTTGATCTAAACCACAGAGCACCTGAACAAACAAAATTTTGAATTGAATCGTACCCTAATCTAGAAATTCAGAAGAATTCGATTCTTGTCTCATCCGGAGATATCTAAAAGAATTCTCTATGATTGTGCCACATGGCTACCTTTAAATGTGAAGGGTAGTGACCCACTGGCAAGAAGGATCCCCATTTGGCTTGTAGATACTGTAGCTTGTATTCTTGTGATTGGAGAGCATATTTTGATTAGGTTCATATCCTGGATTAGGGTCATCCCTATTTTAGTGATATGAATTATTTTTTAATATATTTACTATACAGAAATTGAAAAAAGAAATTCTCATCTTATCCTCAATCCATCGTAGAAAATGGAAGTGCGCTCCTGCGCACTCCGGATAGAATAACCTTAGCACATTACATTACCTATGATACAGTTTCATTCGGCCTTTGTATGCATACAGTAAATAGCTTATCCATCTGAGTGGCCATAAGTGCTGTTGCTTCTTCTCTATCAGTATTTTCATCCTGCTTATTTCAGAACTTCATTATATGTCAGGCCCTGACCCAACCTCCCTGCAAACAGCAATGCCTATATTGCAGAAAAAAACCTCAACCATCGCATTGATGGTTATTCTATGCTCTAGGCACTGTCACAACTCAAAGGTATCATACTAGAATCAATTGATGTTATAAGAGCTCACTGTCATCTATGCCTGATCCCAAATGTTTGGGGTCGGCAACATGAATCCTATTTTGCCATTCAATATGAATCCTATTACATCAACAGAAAATAAACTGATGCTATAAAAGCTGATTTCAAATTTTCAAACAGCAGTCTTACTGGTACCTATTTTATCTGCTTGAATCCATTACTATGATATGTAAGACATGTCAACGTGGAATTTTCATATTCTTTCTAGTGCTGACTTTAAAAACAATGAATCAGACCATGCCATCTTTGGATACCAAATATGCACGTTGGTATTCAATTTCTGTTTTCACAACCAGAAGGATCATGCAGATAACAACCACCACTGATTGCTATTTAGCTATAAGAACCTAAGCTAAAGAGGCAGTTTAGTGAAGTCTAAAAAATTCCATCAAGTTTGACATCTCTTGATCCTATACTTCAGCTAGCCTAATCCAGTCTCACGGAAAGGGTACAAAGTGACACAACCAATTTGAAATATTGGACAGAGGACCTTCTGGAACATCACGATAGCTGTCCAAGTTTTTCCCCATGCCAAATCTCAGAGAAATAGCTACGACCATTGTGAAGATACGATTCACTGTATTGGGAGGGGGGAATGACTCTTCCTATCTGCAATGACTAATGAGAAGATTCTAGTTTTTAAAAAGTTGCAATGTCCAAGAGACGCTCATTGACATGACTACCAAGAGAGGTGTTTTTCTTTTTTTCTTGGACCTTTTTATGGCCGCTCATGTTCACATGGAAGTGAAGTTTATAGCCAACAAGAATGCCACAGACTGAGTAATTAACACATAATCTAGGAGAGACTAGTTACTTCGTTTCTTGTACCCATGTATTTGCACCTTATTCTTAGCAATATATAATCATTCAGTAACTTGGGGAGAAAAAGAGGGCCCTGTTTGACTCTCTCCATGGGATGCAACATGAAGAATGCAATGATCCATTTTGCTATATTTTGACTTTTACAAGGTCATAAAGGGGGGACACCAAAACAAGGTTACCTCCATATCTTTAATTGTAGCCTCATTTGCGATAATTGAAGATTCATCCTGTGGTGACATATCCAGGGAGTCCCCTGTAGACAATTTGCCAACCTGAGATATGCATATAAATATCATTAACAGATCGTCAATACTACCAAAAAGAAATAATGCGATAACCCATGTCATTGTTCAATAATGATTTGCAATTTCTACCCCACTTGGTGCACATGCTTATTGATCCAGATTCCAGATTTGTCCAGTTGTGGGACACCTCATAGATTGCACATAACCCGAAAAAATCACCTACTTTGATATCCACATAGGAACCAAATACCTACTTTTGATAGTAAATATAAGAAATGGTTCAACAAGCTTTCTGATAGGATGATTAGAATTACTTGATTGACGTGATTTCTTGCCCACAAGAAATACAAGTGGTAGTGTCGATTGGACAATTAGGATTGATGCTCTGCATATAATGTGCAAGGTAGGAAACACAAAGTCATTATAATATAATGGGCGCGGCCTATCACATTAATGTTTCTTCTTCTTCTTCTTCTTTTTTAGAAGTACTATCACATTGTTTCTAATTATCAACATTCTTGGATGTAAACTAGCTAGAGTACTTCAAGCAAAAATAACTATGGTTTGTCTTTAAAGAAAAATAATAATAAACATTAGCATGCAGATACATTTCATAAAAAGGAACTTCAACTTTGTTCTAACATCTAAATAAGCAATGTACTATTTATTTCCATGAATGCTTCCATAAGTTCCATACGAATCACAAAAACTTAAGTTCTTGACCATTATCTTCTGTTCAATAATTTCAATTAGAGGTTTAGCAGAAAACTATCTCGTGATTTTTTTCTTTAATAAAAAAACCATTTTGACATAATAAATTCAATAATTATTCATAAGAAAACAGGCAGGAAAACCCTGCAATAATTGAAGGACTAATCTGCAAGACTCATATTATGGCGTGTTTTACGAAGGAGAGCATTATAATTTGCAACATATGTGTTATGACTGGTACCCAAGTTTTTTTTAACTCTTAATCAGTTTGCTAGTATTCTCTTGAGTATTGTTCATGAGAGAAATAGTGATTGTACATATGAAAGCTTGTAACAATTTTCTCTCTATTAATTTATATCCCATGTTCATCATGAAGAAATCCTATAACTAATAAGCTTGAAAAGGAGTTAACAGGAACTATTTGATCAGCTCGGACCATATGAGGGTCCTTATGTTTTCCGCTTCTTTTAATAAAATTTTCACATGTTCAAAAGAAAAAGGAGAAACAATGGAATGGTTATTCTTAGCATATTGCGGGTGAAATAATCACCTTCAGGTTGAGTTCCTTCAACAGATTTGATGTGGAGAAGGTCCGTCTGGCTCCAATTCCATATTGATCAAAAACCTGCAGAAGAAATAGGAAGTTAATGAAGATTGATGATAGAACCACCAAAATTTAGGCACATCAAAACTGTTAAGGCAATACTTTAACGGTTTCTAACCTGTGGTAAGATATGGAAAAAGTTGAAAAATCTATATCAATCCAATAAGCTTTCTAGATCAAATTGGTGGTTTCATAAGGAATGTCATTCATCAGGAAGACTGATCCTTGATTTAGAAGATCAACATTTGATTGTTTGAAGTCTTGGTTTCACTCTAGTTTGAAATCTTGGTTTCATTAGTAACCTACGTTACCTAGGTGCGGGCTATGATATCTGGATACTTCATCATGTCTCGAGTACCGGTATCGACATGTTATGAACTGATATTGGAACCAGATATTGCACGGATGCTTCTAACTTCTAAGACTTGAGTTTCTCATTTCTTATTGTACTATTGGTTATTTTCTTAACACCTAACAATTTCCTTATTTGTTTCTTCAAGAAAATTATAAAAAAAATGACTTCAGAATGTACCCTATCAGTTTTTGAATTGACCGAGACATACCTCAAGACCGAGACTTTAAACCATGAATGATATGCCCATATCCATTTCTCGGATTTTAGGAAATGCAGATTTGCATCCCCCATTTCTAGTATTAGTGTTCGCATACACATCAGTACTTAGGCATCTTAGATTCTAGGTATAGGTGTAGCTATCGGTCTAGGTCTCAAATCTCAGGTAGAGAGGCACATGATTAGATGGTTAATTTTTAATTCTTTCCTATTATATCATTCAATTTGTTATTTCAAAATTTTAAAATTTAGAAACTTTTCTAACTATTTTTAGTATAAAAGTATTGCTGAGAAAAAATGTTGTCATTTTATAAAATGGTGGACCCTAAGATAGATGGCCAATTCAATACAAAGCTACAAGTTTGAGGTGGAAGTATTTTCAAATTATTGTTTTTCTCCCTAGTATATGATTTGGAAGAAGTTAACACAGAACTCTCACTCTCTCTAGATCGATTGTGAGAATGTAATTGTATTGAAGTGTAGAAAAATTCCGATAAAAAAAAAAAGGTGTAGAAAAATTTATAGAAATAAGGGAAAACATTTGCAAAAGATAAAGCAAAGAACAATACTTATAAAAAAATATGTGTACAAAGATTAATCAACAGAATTACTATCGGCTAGGTTCCCAAGAATGACAACTTCCCAATTACAAGCAAAATCCCCCAACTCAATATGCAAGAGCTCTTCCAAAATAGACCCCATTCTAGATTTCCAGTAGAGAATTTGAAATTCATCTAGAATATACAGAGAAAGAAGCTAGCTAGCCTGAATCTGCAGAGAGGTTCCCCGATATAGTAGTGATTCACTGAGACAATCATTTTCTTATAACCTAATTAGTTTAAGTACCAATAGCTCAGAAATATAGGAAAATGAAGATTTATGAGACTTACAGGTATAGGTATCCTTCTATCATGAAAAGCAACATCGGAAGCCAGGTATACATCCCCAATGCATGCTCCTTTAGCCTGACAAAATTCAAGAATCTCTGTATCGATTACATTATAAAAGAGTTTTACACCCATTTAAGAGACCCATTATTGGCAATCAAAACATGGAACAAGGACAGCACAGACCAAATCCATGTTAAGCAGAAATATTATTTGGACAAACCAGAACAGAATGCACACAAAATCAGATAGAGTGTAGTTTATTTTCATTCAATCTTTTTTGGGTAAAAGAAGATCCTATAGCTTCCCTACCATGCACAGCTAAGCTGAAGTTAAGGTTAAGTTTTTGGAAGTGAAACATTTGCAAAAAATAGAAACATCAGGAAGAATTAAACTAGGAAAAGAAGAATATAACAAATCTATTTTAAAAGATCAGAGTGTGCCCTAGTGATAGAAGTAACTACTATATAAATTACTTGACATTAGTGCACGTTTATTAGATAATTGTGATAATTCTAGTATATGATTTTGGTAACACTTCATCCAATTCTACCTCTAATCGTATTGATGAAAACAACTTATCACTCTGAGCTATTATCCCATTTCATGAACTTCAAGCTATTAAAAGGGTCTTATGGATAGCGCTTGATCATAACATAAGAACAATAATGGTGGCAACGAGATTCCAAGTTGGCTGTGGAGTACATTACAGGTACTATGGATGCTCCTTGGAATGCACAGAAAGTAATCTCGTCGACTGCCCAAGTTAGAGAATTGTTTGAAGCATTCTTTGTCACACATGTATAGTGAAACAAACAAAGCTGCAGACCTCCTAGCTTCATTTTGTGATTTTTTGTTATTGTAAACTATTGTATCCTGCTTCGTTTCCCAAAACGTTTAGCATATTCTGTAGGGATGCTTAGTGGTTGTACATAGTGTTTTTAAATGCTAAGGCGTGAAGCGAGGCGCTTCACTAGCCAAAGCCTTGAGGCATAAGTCTCACATACACGCATTTTTTAGGTAGATAAGTATTTAAATCTATAAATAAATGTAGCAAAAATTCAAAAAACAAAGCATATTTCCAAGTTCCAAGTTCCAACCACTCTAACAAAAAAGCACAATACCAATCAAAGACTCAATCTTCTACTAAATTAAATGCATCTTCATCAATTATATGAACAACATCCTCTTCTTGATAGTCCAAGTCGAAATTCAACATCTCGTCGTCAATCAATTGTAGATCAATTGATGTTAGGTCCCTTTTAAATATAAAACTTAGGGCGTGTTTGATTGAACATAATTTTTTCCCGAGAAAATACATTTGGGAAATGCCTTAAATGGCTAATTGATTGCAACTGAGAACACATATTTCAATCGTGTGAGAAAATAAAGGCGTATTTTCAGGTGGAAATGAATTCTCACCTATCTGAATGGGAAATGAATTCCGGGCTTTGTAGGAAAAATTATCCAGATTTAAATGGCTTGTTAGTGAAAATTATACAGAAATAAAATGGCTATCTAACAAGGGACAATTGTGTTTCCCAAGGAAAATGCAATTTTCCCACTTGGCAATCAAACACGGCCTTAGGGTTTTTTATTTTATTTTTATGTTGGGTCCCTGCGACACCTAATTTTTTTAATATCTTGACATTCTTTTTTTATTTCTTTTTTAAAACAGCATGCCAATAAAATAGCACATTTGAGGCGTACGCCCAATCCAAGAAGCGTTGACGAGGTGTACGCCTCACTGAGAGGCGTAAGCCTCATCAATGCCTCTTGGAGTGAGGCGTACGCCTTAGATGTGTAAACGCCTTTTGATTGAGCCTCAGGACGTTTTTTAAGAGCTCTGCCCCGAGACGCACCTCGAGGCGTAAGCCTCACACGCCTTTAAAAACACTACTACATACTATAGAATGTAACATTTTTTCAGTATATGCTTTAAGGTCAGGTAGGGGTCCGCCCCTGTATTTATTTTGTTAACTATCAAAAGGAAATAAAGTAGGTATACTAATGAGCTTCGACATATATTCAAATCTTGTCATACAGTTGCATAGACTTAGAGCCATTTCATTACAAGGCCGAGGTGTTGGGCAGAGTAAAACTTGCTTAGTCCAATAATGGATCACCAACTTGAACCTGAAAACCTTTCCTTCAACACATTTGCTTTTCCTATTTCTTATGAACAATTCAACACTTCCAATGCAACGTTATAAAAAATAGCCCGATCCTCTAACGTGGTATCATTTCCATGCATGTTGACTATTTGATGATCCATATTTCATTTTAATTTTGTTCTGCAGTGTCATGGTGGTACTTGAACTCTCGCCTAACATGGAACGGAAAAAAAAAAGCTAATGAAAATGCTATTCTGCATGATATTTGAGGTAGGTTTAAAGAGAAGCGTAACTTTCTACCCACAGTTTGAGGTAAATAGAGGCAACCAACTTTTGGAAACTGATAAAGTTGGACTGTTGGAGTGTAAAATTCTCAAATGGAAACCTTGGTGAATTTTCTGAGACCATTGGTTCACCACTAGATAAAAATACAACACTTAGCTAGATCATGAAAAACACTAGACCTTATATTTGCAGAGATATATGTTCAGGGATGTTGTTGAGGGAAGTATTATGCATTATGTTTCTGATTAAAAAAAGTTCACCAATTGAGATATTTCATGGATAGATCAAAAAATTAATCAGGCCTGACTCTCCCAATGCTGATAAATCATTGTCATATTTGGGTCACTGATTATAGTCCAGTGATGCTTAATGAAAAGATGAAAACACCAATGAGTTGCCTCCATTCATCTCTCTGCTCATTTAGGTCTCAACTTGTACAGCGGAAATGATGCTTTAGGCCTTCTAGACAAACGAAGAAGACAGAAAGAAATTAAGGAAAAAGATACAAACAAAACCATATCGGCTAGTGACTGGAGTGAAGTCGTGACAAGGTAGCAGTACTGGAAGGTGCAGCTGGACCAACTTTTGGAAACTGATAAAAGTTTTAAGATTGATACTAAAATATGTCCCAGTTAGTACTGAAAGAATATCATGGAATAATTAATATACTAGTTCTGATTAATATCAACTACTAGTTTCTAACAATCCAGAAAAGAACAAAAATGATTAATTTCATCACATCACTTGATGAGACAGGAACAAGGTGCAAAGGAAACTGGGTGGTCTGTGATTGGAACTATAACCAGAAAATAATGGATAAGGAAATGGGAGAAACTAAAGAATCCAAGTCTGCTAGCCACAACCAGGGATGGTGTAGTAATTGGTCAGTCAGCTTGACTCACGGGTGTTTCTCCTGTTATTTTGTATAATGGGGTTTTCCCTTTCTTTGGTATACTAACAGTTACCTATCAAAAAAAAAAAAAAATCATCCACTTAAACAAATACAAAAGCCATAGAAACTCTCCACATTCAAATTCAAAATATCTGAGGCTGCAGCTCCATTAGTAAATATTAAACAATGCACGAGCATATGGCCCATTTCTCAGTGTAGGAAAAATGTTCTTATAGTCGGGTGAAACAGAAACAGCTCTGGAAAGATGTTTGAATTCCTGAAACAACGGAAGCATAAGTTCAAGAAGTATCTCAGAAACACAAATATACCTTAAAGCCACCAGCAGTGCCTGCATTTATGATAAGGTCTGGATTTAATGCTTGGATAGAAGCATATGTCACAAGAGATGCAGAAATTGTGCCTACACTATCAACCCCTGGAAGAAAGATATGTAGAGAACTTCCATCAACAGTCAAGTGACCATAGATATACCATGAATCTATATTTACAAGTAGCATGACAGAGTTGAAAGACTGCACCTTTAGACTTCTGCTATATTTATAAAGGGGAACAACACAAAGTAGATTCAAACATTTCATAAGAACAAATGCTTGCTATAAAAACTAAATAAAAGAACAAGTCCTTTATTTTCGATTACAGTTTAAATTCCCTCACTAAAAATTCTTTCCAGTGTCAAGGAGCTAGCTCAGATGAATGCCCCAACAGTACAAATGCAGTGAGTGAACACTAATGCCATATAACTAGTCAATAAACACAACCAATTTTTTTATTATTGATAATAGACACAACTATAACAAGTAAAAAAACCTTCTCATCATGCTCTAGGTCTACCCTGAGCATTGGTAGAACAGATAATACAGTGTTATAGGGGAAATATGGTATATTTCAAACAACCATTGAGCAGATATGAACATGTCATATTGACACATGCTGGTGACACAACTGAGATAGTGAAAAAATTATATTTTGTCATATAAGCACATATAAGCAATGAAGCATCTGACTTTACAACAGGTTTATCAGACTAGATCTTGGAATAAAATATTGTTGTACAGATTTTGGCATAAAAATGCTATCGTATAAAGTGAAGAAGACAAGGAAAAGTTTTGTTGTGTTAACACGTAACTTCACAACAAGGTCACAAGAAGATAGGCATGATAAGGAAAAACAACTACTGTCGTAATATCAGCATGCAGTCATTGATGTACATCATATGCCACATTGCCTTTATGACAAAACAAGAACAAAGCAACTTTCCTACCAAAAGAAGTGTTGTACTACTGAATGGTTTTGTAGTGTTATTGTTGTACTAATTGGGCATCATCTTATCTTACGATGGAATTTGAAGAAGATAAATCATTATGCAGGAAGCTGGTGTATTAGCGCACGAAGAAACGAAATTACTTGAAAATTGGCTAAGTATCAGTGTTTGAAGTTGACGACGAAGTCCTGGTGTAAGAAGAATAGGATAGGTGGCCCTACCTGTTGTTATATAATAAACAATTTTTTTTTTTGAAATGAGACCATCTTTTACATGTTTAAGTGGATTAGATATCCACTAGTATTTGAGACTGATTTTTTGAAGTGGGATACGTTTTGAGTGGACATTTTTTTTTGGATAGGTAACGAGAAATTGTATTACAAGGAGAAGAATATCCAACCAGGGGAAAGACATCCTTGGGGAACCATCCTTAGCCAATTGATCAGCACCCACTTTTACGTCTTTCAAAGTGTAGGAGAAAATGATTGTCCAACCTCTAACAAGCTCTCTAATACAATCCAAATGTTATAAGCAGTCATGGACCACCCTCCTTTGAAACCCAACATATAGTATTTGCCGAATCACCTTCAATAATAAAAGGACCCATTAAGTTATCTTTATAGATAATAAGACCTTGAAGAAGCTCTTTGACCTCCGCCTCATTGGAATCCACAACACCAATGGGACCGGAGTAGGCCTTGAGAATAAGACCATCCTTGTTTCTAAATAAACCTCCAATCCCGCTTGGACCTGGATTACCAAGGAAACTCCCATCAAAGTTAAGTTTAACTGGCTTAGAGACAAACCTTTAAACTTTTCCATCACGGGAGCCCATTGTAATAAATGGAAATGAACACATCTAATGAAGATCATGAAACATCATTGAAGATCCTCCAATTGTTCTCCTTCCAATCCCCCAAAACAAAGCATCCAGGAGCAGTCTCTAGAGAATTTTCCCCCTAACTTTGAAACGAGCCAAGGATGAACCCAGAAGACATCCAATACTCGTAAGGGCAATCCTAGGAAATGCCAAACTTCTCGAACAAGGAGCTCCACACTTCTCTAGCAAAGGAGTGCAAAAAATAGATGATCAACATTCTCTTCATTTGCCTTATGCATAATGGATCTATTAGGAATGATCAATTTCCAATAAGATAATTTACCATCAAAATTTTATCCAATGCTATTGTCCAAGCAAAGGCTTCCACCATAGGGGGGTTACCCAATAGCCCCAAATCTTGGCAATTGGAAACCTTTCTTCCGAGAAACCAATAACCTCATAGAATGATTTTACGTTCAATGCGCTTAGCATCGTCTTTCCATACACGCTTGACAGTTCACTCCAAAGGAATGAAGATCTCCTCAAGGCGAGAGAAGAGACTATTGCATTCCTTAACCTCCCCAGCAAGGAGATTTCTATGGAAAATTGAGTTCCACACCACTTGGCACTTCTCTTCTCAAAATAGCTATCAACTATCAGCCCTTTTTTTGGGACTAACGGTAGAGACGAGGGCATAAATCACACAGCCTGCCAATAGCACACCATTCATCTTCCCAATAATTAATTCTATCCCCACCTCCTACTTTGTACCTCAACCTCTTGATGAGTTCTTCATACCCATTCATCCCCTTCCACACTCCCCATCCATAGGATGAAACCACTTCTTTACTATCCCATCCCAACTGAGTGGTCCCAAACATCTTTGCTATCACCTCTCTCTATAGGTATCCCTCTTCCTTACCAAATCCCATATCCATTTTCCCAAAAAGGCCTTATTCATGATTCTCAGATTCTGAATCAACAAGCCACCATGGCTCTTAGAATGACACTACTTTCCACTTTACTAGATGGAACCATTTCTTCCAACCGCTTCCCTACCACATGAAATACCTTTTAGCATTAATTTTATTACCGTTTTGCACTTTACCCCTTTATGATGTTTTATTAGGGATTTGTTTTCGATAAGTATAACTTTTATTGAAGAGAAAAGAGAGGTTACAAAGATGCCAAGAAGGTCGAGAAGACCTTCACAAGGCGACAGTTTGAAAACAGAGAACAAAAAACAAATTACGGAGAATCTCTATTACAAATTAAATCCCATCGAAAAAAGAAATCATCCAAAAAAAACCCCTGCATTCCAGATAAGCTTTAGACCAAAAGAACAATAGTCCTTTGATACTGAGAATGATATTAGCCATTGATTCCTCTTGCCCTTCAAATACTCTGAGGTTGCGCTCCTTCCATATACCCCAAGAAATGGCAAAAGGAAGCATTTTCCATAAAATACGCCCTCTGGAAGAGAAAGCCTTCGTGTGCCAACTAGAAACAAGGAGCAAAATAGAGGAGGGAAGAATCCACTCAATGCCAAACTCTGCAAAAAAAGAGGTCCAGACAGCCCTAGCCACGTCGCAATGAATAAGAAGATGATTGACCGATTCTCCGTTGTGCTTGCACATCAAGCAATAATCAATGATAATAACTCTACGAGTTATCAAGTGGTCTCCTGTCAATATCTTATCCAAAGACGTTAACCAGAGGAAGAAGGCTACTTTAGATGGGATTTTAGTTCCCCAAACAAAAGGAGCAGGGTAATTGTCATCAAGAGGCTGGAGAAGCTCCAAATACCAAGATTGAACAGAAAATTTCCCATTCTTAGACCATTTCCAAACACGCCTATAAGGAGTAGAAGAGGAGATAGTAATATCTTGCACATGGATCAAGAGACGAGAAACAACCTCAATCTCCCAATCATTAAGTCTCCTTCGGAAGCCAAAGTTCCAAGCCTTGTTATCTCCTTCCCTAGCCATAACTGTAGATATAGAACAATTCTTCATGTTGGAGATGGCATAGAGCTCAGGGAAATCAGCCATAAGAGGGGTCTCGCCACACAGATGTCTTCCCAAATTTGGACTCTATTCCTAGTACCCACTTTGTAGCTCACACCCTCCAGAAACCTCTCCCGAAGATTCGTGACCACCCTCCAAACACTGCAACCATAGGGAGAAGAAATAGTACAACCATCCCAATCAAATTCCGACACTCCATACTTAACGGCCATAGCCTTTCTCCACAAGCTGGATAATTCCTCCCTGAATAGCCACAACCATTTACCCAATAAAGGGCAAGACCTTGTTTATTCTTTTGAAGGTTTTTAGAAAATAAGAAAATTCTTCTTGAAGGAGAGAACAAGCTTAATATGTGTATCAAAAGCTCTTTTCTAATCGAATCTTTCCCATTTACTTTCTTTTTCTTATTTTTTACTATTTATTTCAAGTGTGATATACTGTGGGCTCACAAGTCCCAACAATTGATTGTGCCATCTTTAAAGGGACATCATTGTTGTATCCTAGGAGGCATGTGCCGTAAACCTGAAGGCGCAAAGGGGTATGACCAACGAGGTTGTTAAAACCTTAAGGACAACATGTTAAACACGTGCTTAGTTGAAAGAGTCTTTTCACTTTTATCTTCAACTTTATTTGTAGAGTTTTGCAATATATATTTCATTGAGTTCCTATAATTCTTCGAGTGCTTGGTACACATCTATCAATGATGAAATTTCAATACAGGTATTTTTATTTTTATATCAGTTGCTTAATATTGTTGTTTGATCCTTTTTTAATTATGGGGGCCATAAATGCATTAATTGTATTGGATTAATGAAAGGAAATTACCTATTAACTTTCTAGACTATTACAATTTTGCATTTGAGAAACGCAACAATTAGGCCACGTTTGTTTACTAAGAAAACGGCACGCATACACCATGCTCATATATCACATGGGATTTGATACACTGACACATGGTATATGGGGGCCCACCTAGCATGTGGACCTCACTTAATATGTTGATCACATAACACGTTGGATCCACTTGGCATGTGGGGCCCACATGATGTGTTGGGGCTTGACATAATGACACGTGGCATGTGGGTGGGCTGGGGAGGGCACCTAGCATCTAGGGGCCGGGGCCCACCAAAATACGTTTGGACATAACACGTTGGACCTTGGTATGTGGGGCCACATGATGTATTGGGCCTTGATATAATGGCACGTGACATGTGGGGGGAGGGGCACCTAGCATCTGGGGCCCACCAAAATATGTTTGGTCATAACACAAGGGACCTATTTGGCATGTGGGGCCTGTTGTTGTTTGAGGTTGTCATCAATATACTAAAGATTGAGAGAGAGTGATAATAGAGGTTAAAGAGAGAATGAAATATTAAGGTTTGAGAGAGAATGGGGAGATTGAAGTGAATATTCCATCTCCCATAAGTAATATTTAGAAGTAGGGAAAACCCCTTCTACAAGTAAAAGAGAAATCGTGTGGGTCAAGTGGGGGCCCACCACTTAACCCACTAACATGAAATAAAGAGATTGTGGGTTAAGTGGATGGGCCCATCACTTAACCCATAAGCAATAGGGAATAAACCCCACGTGGGGTAGTGGAACGCAGCCCACTAAGAACACCCCCATGTGGATGTACATAGAATCCAACACTCCCCCTCAAGCTGGTGCAAAGATATCTATTATGCCCAGCTTGGCTATCAATGTATTCAGGATTGACTTGTTGACTCCCTTAGTAAGTATATCGGCAACCTGCTCCTGAGTCCTTACATAAGGTGTACAAATCAATCCCTGCTGAAGCTTCTCCTTGATGAAGTGCCTATCAACCTCGATGTGTTTAGTCCTGTCATGCTGAACTGGGTTGTGAGAAATGCTAATGACTGCTTTGTTGTCGCAATAGATGCTCATTGGGTTTGTCACCTTGACTCCCAGTTTTGCTAACATGATCTTCAACCACAATATCTCACACACTCCCTGTGCCATGGAGCGGAACTTTGCCTTTGCACTAGATCGGGCGACAACTGGTTGTTTCTTGCTCCTCCAAGACACCAAGTTGCCTCCAACAAAGGTACAATAACCTGATGTAGACCGTCTATCGGTCACTGCACCTGCCCGATCTGTATCACTGTATGCTTCCACCCTGAGGTGGTATCACTGTATGCTTCCACCCTGAGGTGGCCATGAACTCCAAATAATATGCTTCGACCTGGTGACCCCTTGAGATACCGAAGGACTGTGTGCAGCCTCAAGATGTGGTGACCGAGGTGAATGCATGAATTGGCTAATGACGCTTACTGCATAAGCAATGTCAGCCCGTGTATGGGCAAGATATATTAATCTACCAACCAATCGTTGAAATAAGGCAGGATCACCTAGAAGTGTACCGTCCTCGGAATTCAGGTGATGGTTCTGATCAATAGGAGTATCTGCTGGTCGCGAACCCAAATGCCCAGTCTCGCTCAGTAAGTCAGGACATACTTTCTCTGTGAAATGAAGATGTCTCTCGATGACCCGGCAACCTCAATCCCTAGGAAGTATCTCAATGGTCCTAGATCTTTCGTCTCAACTTAGACAACAAGAAGGCCTTGAGCCTTGTGATCTCTGTAGGGTCACTCCCCGTAATGACTATGTCATCCACATATACGATCAATGCGGTGATACTGGTTTGTAGATGCTTCACAAACAGAGTGTGATCTGCTTGACTCTGTGTGTAGCCTACCTTTCTCACTGCACTGCTGAACCGTTCAAACCAAACTCGAGGAGATTGCTTCAACCCATATAAAGCTTTCTTCAGTCTGCACACCCTGTCTTCACTTCCAGCAAGCTTCAACCCTGGTGGCATTTTCATGTAAACTTCCCCTGTAGGTCCCCATATAGAAAAGCGTTCTTTACATCCAGCTGATCTAAAGGCCATGACCTATTTGCAGCCAAGGACGGTAGAACCCTGATTGAGTTCATCTTGGCTACAGGTGCTAATGTCTCCTGGTAATCTATCCCATAGGTCTGGGTGAACCCCTTGGCAACTAGCCGAGTTTTGTACCTATCAATGGAACCATCTACCTTGTGCTTCACGGTGAAGACCCACTTGCACCCCATTGGTTTCTTCCCCCTGGGTAAAGAAACAAGATCCCATGTCTTGTTTGTTTCAAGAGCCTGCATTTCGTCTATCATAGCCCCTTTCCACTTTGGGTGACTAAGTGCATTTGCAATGGTAGATGGCAAGGAAACAGATGAAACAGTGCTAACAAACGTCTGATAAGATGGAGACAATGACTGATAAGAAACAAAGTGAGAGATAGAGTGTGCACACTCTTACGAAGTGCAATGGGTAGATCCTCCTTTGGAGTAGGAGTCTCTGAGGACTCACGAACTAAAGCGGGGGTAGAAACAATACTTAGATCTGGATCCGAGGGTAGACTGACAGGCACAGAATCAGTGACTTGTCCTTTCTTCCTGGATCTGGCATAAACTCGCATATCTGTCGCTGTAGTAATAGAAGTGTCCTTGTCAATAGTAGACACAGATTCGACCATAGGCACAGGAGTGGAGATTAGTACAAGAACCGGTATGGGGACAGAGATCTCGTCCACAATATCACACTCCCCCTGAAGAGAGACCCTACTGCTAAAGAACGGAACGTGCTCAGCAAAGGTGACATCCAGAGATGTGAAACGTCGACATGAGCCCAGATGATAGCATTTGTATCCCTTCTGAGTGGAAGGGTACCCCAGGAAAATACATCTCAAGGCCTGTGCATCAAGTTTGTCACGAGAGTGACGATGAACATGCACATAGCATACACACCCAAAGACTTTGGAAGGAACAATGAAGGTTGGACTATCGGGACGCAGTACAGACAAATGGGTCTGAAAGCCAAGAATGCAAGAGGGCATGCGATTGATGAGATACGCAGCCAGAAGGATGGATTCAGACCAAAAAGATTTTAGAACCTGCATCCCAAGACGAAGGGCACGCTGAACCTCGAGAAGGTGATGGTTTTTTCTTTCAGCTTTCCCATTTTGTTGGGGAGTCGACGGACAAGAAGTTTGATGTACAATGCCATGAGAGGCAAAGTAATCTCTAAGGCTATTGTCTAGGTACTCACCCCCATTATCAGATCGGAGAATTTTGAGTGGGGTACTGAATTGAGTAGTGACCATCTTGTGGAAGGTCTGAAAAATGGAAGAAACCTCATCTTTCGACTTCATAAGATATACCCAAGTAGAGCCACTGAAATCATCAACAAATGCAACAAAATATCATAATCCAAATAAAGACATCACCAGGGCGGGACCTCACACATTAGAATGCACAATATTGAATGGAATAGTACTTTTATTTTCACTAAGAGGAAAAACAATGCGACAATGCTTTGCGAGTTCACAAGTTTCACAGTGGAACGGAACATCGCAAAGAGAAGAGAAAGTAGGAAAGACGCTTTAAAACTGACACAGGTACATGACCAAGCTGGTTATGCCAAAGCAATAACTAGTCTTTATTGACTCGACTACTGCTACTGATGCTAGACTGATGTGCTGAAGAAGAAACTGAGCGATCCAGGAGGTACATGCTACCTTCCTCACATCCACTGCCAAGAGTCTGCCTTGACTCCAGATCCTGAAACACACAGTGAGAAGGAAAAAGGTTACACTGCAATTAAGATTCTTGGTAAGGCTACTGACAGATAAAAGATTAGATGTAAACTAAGGAACATGCAGTACCGAGGACAAGGTTAGTGCTGAAGAGGCATAAACATTGCCCTTCCCGGAAACAGAGGAAAGGGTGCTAACAGCTATCCTAACCTTGTCAAGATCAGAACAAATAGAATAACTGGAGAAAACTGAAGACATATCAATCATATGATCTGAGGCCCCTGAATCGATGATCCAAGAGGGACTAGAAGGAACAATGGATATAGAGAAAGCAGATCCAACACCTGTCTGGGCATAAGTGGAGGTAGAAGTGGAGGCTTGCCCATTGAGCTGGGTCATCATACGACGAAGTCGCTCAAGATCACTGGGAGAAAAAGAGTCTATATCCCTAGTGGTAGGAGGTGCTGAGGGTGCAGTGTCCTGAGCCACAGAAAGTGTTGCAGGAGGCTCTTGTCTCGTTGAAGATCGCTGACGTGGATTTGGGCCCAGACCCGGTGGGCGCCCATGCAACTCCCAACAAGTGTCCTTCACATGGCCTAGACGGCTGCAGTGATCACACTTGGGACGTCGTCTGTCATCACCGGTCTTCTTCTGGAAGGATTTTTGACCCTTCTGAGACGCGGAGGCAAGGGCAGATCGATCATGAGTGTCACTACCACTGCGTAGCTGCATGGCAATGTGGCGACTATCCTCCCCCTGAATGTAGGCATAGACCTGTGCCAATGAAGTAGGGGGAGGAGATCTGCCAAATATCTGAACATGAGCAGCCTTGAAGCTAGGATGAAGGCCGAAAAGGAACTGGAATATCCGGGACTGCTCAACCATAGCACGGAAAGACTTCACATCCGCAGCACAAACCGAGGTGTAGTCTTGATAATGATTTATCTCTTCCCATTTGCTTCGGAGAGAAGCATAATAGGTACCAAGCTTAAGTTCCCCCTGTCGGAGACGAGCAATCTCGTGCTCTAACTCATAAAGCTTCGCAAAGTTGCCAACCTGGGAATAGGTTTCGGTAATAGAATCCCAGATTTCCCTCGCTGTAGGAAGGAACATGAACCCCTTGCTGATTTGGGGTTGCATCGAATGGAGAAGCCAAGACATCACCGTAAGGTTCTCCATAACCCATTTCCGGTGGGATTTGTCTGTGGCGGCAGGCTGGACTGTCTTTCCTGTGAGGTACTCACTGTAGCCACGTCCCCCGATGTACATGAGTGCCTATGTCTTCCACTCAAGATAGTTGGTCCCATCAAACTTGACCGTAGTGATGCATAAAGGGGGGTTGTGGTCTCCATGAGAATCATGAGACGGAGTTTTATCCTCAACTGATGAAACCTCTGATGAACTCCTCGCAACGGAAGGCCTGGAAATAATCAACTGACGAATAGAAGATTTGCAGAACCTAAACCAAGGTTCGGGGGGTTCCTAGGAGCACTTTGGGAGGTGCGGATAGGGTAGAAGTGCCCTGGGAACCTTGGTTTCCAAAAAAGTAGAAAACCCAACAGAGGCAAAACCGGATCCGGGCCGAAAACCTGGACAATTTTTCAAACCGGAGATCCGACAATTAGAAAAATCCCAAACCAAGCTCTGTAGATCCCAGATAATCCACAGGGAGGTGTAGTTAGGGTAGAAAGCCTAAACAATGCGCGAATCTCGAGGTAGAAAAAAAACCCAAAAACTGCACTGGGGATTCGATTTTTCGAACAGGAGATCCGACGATCAGAAAATTCTCAAACGAGACTCTGTAGATCCCAGATAATCCACAGGGAGGTGCGGCTAGGGTAGAGAGCCCAAGCAGTGCACGAATCTCAAGAAAATAAAAAACCAAAAATCTGAGCTCGGGATCCGATTTTTGGAACCGGAGATTCGATGATCCAAAAATTCTGAAATAAGTTTCTGTCGAACCTTACTGGCCCTATGAGAGGAGTGGTTTGGGTAGAGAGCCAAAAAATGACACGAATCTCGAGGAAAATCAAAATCCAAAAAACCTCGATATACGTTTTCTTCGAAAAAAATGATAAAAAATCCTAAAGAACGGGGATAGAGTGGATCTCTGACGACTGATAGCAGGCAATACACCAGGAATGATAGATCTCTGGTTCCTTTGCTTCAGAAAATATCCAAGAACTTCGCATGAGGACCTTCTGCGATTTGCTCAAAACTTGCCTGGACTTCGGATGCCCACATATAAGATCTTCGTGGAAACTCTAGGGGCTAATGATTTTGGCCCTAGAGTAACCATGCTCTGATACCATGTTGTTGCTTGAGGTTGTCACCAATATGCTAAAGATTGAGAGAGAGAGAGATAATGGAGGTTAGGGAGAGAATGAGAGATTAGGGTTTGAGAGAGAATGGGGAGATTGAAGTGAATATTCAATCTCCCATAAGTAATATTTATAAGTAGGGGAAACCCTTTCTACAAGTAAAGGAGAAATCATATGGGTCAAGTGGGGGCCCACCACTTAACCCACTAACATGAAATAAAGAGATTGTGGGTTAAGTGAATGGGCCCATCACTTAACCCATAAGCAATAGGGAATAAACCCCACGTGGGGTAGTGGAACGCAGCCCACTAAGAACACCCCCACGTGGGTGTACATAGAATCCAACAGGGCCTACATGTCATTTGAACTACATAACACATGGGCCCCACATGACTTGTATTGTATGATATTGATACACTGACATGTGGCATGTGGGGGCCCACCTAATATGTGGGGCACACTTGATACACAAAGTGACTTGATATAGGGCCTACACAAGTGCGCCACATGTTTATTTAGAGCACGGTGCAACAAGCTCTCATGCATGTGCGATGTATGTAATATTTTCCTACCTAACACTTCATTTTTCAACCAAACACTTTAAATGCATATTTGCGCAACTCCCACCTTGCGCTCGTTTCAATCACGTGAGAAGTGTAGTTCTTAGTAAACAAACACAACCTTAGAGTGCTTGACTTTATGTTAATGCTTTTCTTTCTAAATAATTATCTGTGAATGTTTATGTTAATTATTTCCGAAAATATCTTCAATATTTCCAACAGTATCATATCATAAGATTTTAGATTCTGTTACAACAACCCACATGGCTTGTCAGCGTTGGTTAGCAACCCATGCGGTTTCTCAAAGTCTGTTACAAGACCCACGTAATGGTGTGCTCTTAAATACCAATGGGGAATGTCACACCGTGATAACAACTGACAAGATTCTCTATTTTCTTTTTATCGAATATATTTGTGGCATGTGTAATTATTTTCGAGTCAGTTGTAACCAACTTTCAAGGCTCAGTCCTCCAATTTGGAGGGCTAGGATCCATTTTTAGAGACTTTTTTTAGAGGTTAATTTCGAGGATAAACTGCTTCGACTCAGAGATTAATGAGTTGTTGAGAAGTCCTTTTTCTGAAGAAAAAACAATTCTTTCTATCTGCCAATTAAAGAAAAGTGTCTCTGCTCGTAAAAATGATTCATGAAAGCTAATAAATGAAGATTTGTTTAATTACTTTGAAACAAGGTTTATGCTCATCCTAAAACTTTTTTAATTTTATTAATGTTGCGCAATTTTTGGTATGTTCTCTATATCATGTTATTCGCTCATATCACCATCAAGGACCTGTCCTATATGCTTTCGGAAGAACTCATATAGGGATGGAAAAATGAGTTACCCGTTTATAACTTGTGTGTTGCAGTAGAATGTCAAGTTTTAACCACATATCACCCCAACGACCAGCACTACACTATAGGATGCATCAGGTATCCCATAGTCTGAAACATGCCATTTTCATGCATCTTGAAACTTTTAATGCAGAAAGCATTGATTTTCATAAGGATTTACAAGTTACTAATACAGAACTAATCCGTCGACTGCTTTAAGTGTTTCAGGAGTAGTACAGTCATAACAATAAGCGGTAAATAAAAGAAAGCTCAGCAGCTTATATAACATCAACACATGTTCATTTGTTTGAAGTTTGAACAGAGTTTTAAGAAAAAAAATTGAGGAAACAAATAATTACCCAAAACTAAATCTTTTCCTGGCCAGATTATATTAATATGCAAATCCCTGTAAATACCGTGATATCTGATCCAAGGGACACCTTTGGGAAACCTGAAAATGATACAAATGATGTGTCAGACCCAAACCAAATGGAAGGTACTCACAATTTGCACAGATATGAACTTTCATTTTCCAGCAGATACTGACGTACCAATAGAACAGGTTCTCAATGACAAGAAACAGCCTCACATTTACCAATCAAAAAAAGAAACAGCCTCACATCAAACAAAGACGGAGCAGAAAATGTTTCAGTACCAATAGAACAGGTTCTCAATGACAAGAAACAGCCTCACATCAAACAAAGACAGAGCAGAAAATGTGAAAAAACAAGTCCAATTACTAAAAACTTTTTATTTGATAATCTGAGATTTTAAGTTGATTGCAAACTGGGTTAGGTAAAAATATGTTGAACAAGTCGTATCGGTTTTGGCAAGTAGGCTTCCTAGTCCAAAAATAGGTTAAATTTCATTATATCAAAAACAATGTGTAACATAGAAACGCAATGCAATTGCCAAAATGCATAGCCTCTACACTCATACATGTACCAGAAACCGTTATTTTTCAGTGCTCAAATAGACTTATTGTAAAACATGGTGCTGGTGAAAGCAGGTAGTTTAGGACTAAACAATCCAACTGAATGAAACCCAAATGCATGGGTTGGTAACTTTACAGCGAGTAAATAGGGTAGAAAGCCAAAAGACGCCCTATCATACAACATACCAAGGCATGCGGACGGGCTCCACCTCCATGGATAGCCAACCCACTCCACATGAACAGAACCAAAAACATAAAAAATCAGATGCCCTACAAGGATAGATACTGCCAAAAGAACAATCAACGAGACAAAGCAATCTGACCATGCCATGTGGTCAAAAAGAAAAACAAGGTAAGCTACCCATCGACTGGTATGATGCACCTCAAACAGCCAAGTCTAGATCATTTAAACAAGTCTTTATTCAAGAAGCATGTAATCAACACCCAAGTCTATGCTCTCAAAGGAATGCTAGGGTTCTAGCGTGAGTAGCAAAAGGGCATCCACTCATCCTCCTTGTGGACCATGTCCACTTAAGGGTGTGTTGTTAATTTCATAGGTACAATAGAGGGTGATGTAAATTACCGAACACCCTTACATGGATAGGCATCCAACAAAGTAGATGTTTATTTTCCTACTTGTGAGAGTAACTCTAGTATTCCTCTTGTTATCACCAACTACCAATTAAACAGTAACACAAATCTTGAACATACTATACCAATAGTTAGCAAGTTTGCATATAATATGCTAATTTTATGATTATGTAACAAAAAATGTATTATACTGCCAAACTTTCAAACGTTTTGTAAACTTCGCCCACTTTAAGAGGGGCATATTTGTTGGGAAGAAAGAAAAATGAACAAACAAAAGACAAAGATGCAAACAACCATAACACAGAGATTTACGTGGTTCCCGCTAGATTGAGGTACGTCCACGGATCCACACCGATTCCACTATTCTCTGAGGCAAGAAAAGAAACACACAATACCATGGATACTCGTATCTGATCAATTGAGGTATATATAACCTCAAGGCGAAACTAGGGTTTCCGTATCTCTATGTAGAAGTACGAAAACTCCCTTAAGAGGAAAAAAGACCTCCCCAAAAAAAAAATTCGGGGGTGATGCCCTCGAACCCCCCCTCCCTGTAACCCCCCAGCCAGCTCAGCGCAAAACTGGGCCGTGGTGTCATGCCTTCATGTACAGTAGTACTCTAGCACCATCAAGCTCCACATAACAATATTTACCACAAATTATAAACACGCTATATTCCCAATTGTTTGCAGTCGGCAAGATGAATCATATTCCGAATTTTACAAATAATATTTTAATATGCACAAAATTTGTTTTGTTTCTTTCTTTATTTTGTTTTTGTTTTCTTTTTTTGCCAAATTTTGAATGAATTTTCGAATAAAAAATTGTATTATATTCAAACTTTTCGCATACCATATTATTGCCATAAGCCAAATTGCCAACTTGTAATACAAGTGAAAACACACAAATCAATAAGGAGCTCCACAAAGGAATACCCTTTTAACATTCTTTTACTTTGTAACAAAGCAGTACACTTAGTGCTCACAGACATCAATAATTACTAGCAGTTCAGAAGCTATAAATTAGCGATACAAGATATTCATCAGTCCTATCTCTCTATCTTAAGGGCCTGTTTGATCACCATTTTGTTTGATCAACATGGTAGAAGATTAAGTGCCTGTTTGATCACCATTTTGTTTGATCAACATGGTAGAAGATTAAGGGCCCGTTTGATCACCATTTTGCCCAAAAAAGATATTTTTTGCTCAGAAAAGCTCTTAAAAATATCCTCTCTATGTGCAATCGAAACAAGGTTAACAATTTAACACAAAACTCTTAAATAATAATAAAGAGAGAAACTTGAAAAGGGTTTCTCAAACAACCCTGTGATACACAGTATAATTAGTCTTAAAACCTAAAAAACAACCAAAGAGGGCGAATCAGAAACAGAGGATCAGTGAGGAAAGAAGAACTCACACGGAAACAAGGTCCTCCGAGAGCTGGAACTTGTTGACAAGGGGAAGCGCTTCAGTCTGCATAGCTGGACTCCGAATAAAAATCGAACAAAATTAAAGTTAGAAATCTTGAAGAATTGAAATCGATAATAGAAGATAAGATACCAGAGAGAAGCACAGGAACCCTAGAAATCAAAGAAAAGCTTAAAAAAAGGAAAAAAAGAAAAAGTACCTATAACGATGACAATCGTTAAGATAGGCCTCTTCTCTGCCTCTGCTACCAAGGTCTCCTCTGCAACTTCAGTGTTATCGTCGTGAGGAGCCATGGCCATTCCTCTCTCTCTCTCTCTCTATAGAATTTATTGATGAAACATGAACGCACACTTCCCGCTGTTGATTTGCAGGTTCTGATTCTGAGTCTAAGGAGAGAGAAAAAGGCGGGTTCAACGGTTTTCTAGAGTGTTGAGAGGAAAAAAAATCTAGAGAGATATAAAAAGAGACGTCGTTTGCTACGAGTCATGTTTCCTTCGAATCCATTTTTGCTCAAAGACGTTTTTGAGCAAAAATCTTCAAATACGGTTCTGTGAGCCACGTGGCACCTTATTCTGAAAGTGCCATCCGTTGGTAAACGGTAAACCTACGGACCAAATTCAACTTGATTAGTGATTTCTAGCGTTGGATTTGAGCTTTTTCTTGGGTGATTTTTATCCGTGGATTCGAACATTATTTGGGGTACTCAGATCAACGCTGGATATCACCAATCACGCTGTAGGTACATCTAGGAGTAAAACTTCACAGCGCTTCTTGGGTTTATTTTTTATCCGTGGATCCAAACATTATTTAGGTCCATCTAGGAGTCGGGACTGGCCAAACATCTATAAGGTCAGCGTCCTCAATACGAGCCACATGGCACACTCTTAGAGGACACTGACCGTATGGATGTTTGGCCAATCACTAGTTGGACCTACAAACCAAAAAAAAAACTGATCAGTGATTTTCACGGGTTGATTTTAACCCAAGGAATTTCAGCATTATTGAGTATTTTTTAGGTGCAAAAATCTGAAGGTTGTTAATCACTAATCAGGTTGATTTTTAGTTTGCAGGTCCACCGAGGGACTGGCCAAACATCCATACAGTCAGCGTCCTCTAATAGTGTTCCACGTGGTTCGTATTGTGGGCTGTGACCGAAGTTTTATTCTCCATCTAAGGATGAATCGAACATTCGGTCAGTGGTCTCAAAAGAGTGCCACGTGACTTACATACGTGTCAAAGATGTCTTTGAGCACGTTCTATTGTCGACCTTAGGGGAGAGGTCCTACTCAAGATGACAAATATGTTCCCAAATCCTTCTCGAAGGAAATCCGATTTCAAAAAGATTTGAGGTAGGCTGTGTTTATTTACCCCGAATGCAAATCCGACCTTGTGGACTTTTCACGCGACTTCAATTGAAAACACCAAAGTTGCTCAATTGGACGAGCTGTCCAAGTGTCCATGACATATGTGATGTGGGACCCAGAAACCCACTTCATATTTGGTTGACATGACATATGGTACCCACTTGATATTTGGCTGACATGATTCTTAGAGCCCATGTTTTTTTTTTAAATCAATTCTTGGAGCCCACAGGGTACGTACAATTCACATGTTATGTGACATTAATAATGTGGGATCCACCTAACATGTTAGACCCACTTGATATAAAATGTGGGACCTATACTGATCCATCAAGCTCAATACACGTGTAGCATTAAATCATGCCACATGTGAGTAATATTTATTGTGCGTCCAAATACCTAATACATGCGACATGAGTAAAACTTCTGTTGCAAGATGTTGTGACCGAAGCCGATCACAACACACAATACGACCCATGTGGCACACTATTAGAGAGGGCGCTGACCGTATGGATGTTTGGCCAGTCCCTCAGTGGATCTGTAAACAAAAAATCAGCCTGATTAGTGATTTTTAAGTGTTGGATTGAAGTTATTTTCATAGGTTGATTTTAACTGTAGGAATTTGAGCATTATTTGGGTGCAAAAATCCAAAGGATGTTAATCACTAATCAGGCTGATTTTTGGTTTGCAGATCCACCGAGGGACTGGCCAAACATCCATATGGTCAGCACCCTCTAATAGTGTGCCACATGACTCGTATTGTGGGTTGGGACCGGCTTAGGTCACAACATCTTGTGGCAGAAGTTTTGCTCCATGCGACATTATTTTACATAATAAACTAGGAGGTGGCCTGTGCCCACGTCACTCCCTGACAAATCATTTGCCAAAATCAGGTGTGAGTGGTTGAGATCCACCTTCCAATTGGGGAATAAGATCTGGGCCCTTCTTTATTGAAGCCTATAAGTGGGGAGACAACCACTCTGTTTTGTTATATAGATTAGTGGGTGCCCTGTGCCATCGGTACTCCTCGACAAAGAATTTGCCAAAATCAGGTAAGCGGCGGAGATCCACTGTCCATTTGGGGGAGGATTAGATCTCGACCCTTCTTTGTTGATGCTTATAAGAGGAGGTATAAGTAGGGAGACAACCAATGTTGTTTTGTTATATAGAATAGTAAATGGCCCATGCTCACGGCACTCTCCGATAAAAGCGTTTGCAAAAATTGGGTGCTTTCGGCACTCAAACGGTATAACGAACTGGGGCATTACTGTTTTTTCCATTATAACGACTGTTATAACGGATTGTAATGCACATAGGGAGAAATGGGAAAATAACAGAAATAATAAAAAATAACGGTGTTGAAATTTAAATTTTGAATAAATTGAAGTCAATTGAGGCGGATTGAGTGGCTGAAATCTAACCGTCCACATTAGATCGATGGATTTGATCTGAACCACCCTTTATCTAAGCGTCCACATTAGATGGATGGATAAGATAAGAGAATACAACTGAGTTATTTTGTTATATGTGTGGGTGGCCGTGCCCGCGACACTCTCCGACAAAGTGTTTGTCAAAATCGGGTGGTAGTTAATCTCAGCCATTGATATGAAGTATAGTGGATCTCAGCCACCCATTACTGAAGCCATATAAGATAAGAGGTATAAGACAACCACTGTCACTTGTTATATAAATAGTGGGTGGCCCGTGCCCATGGCACTCTCTAACAAAGCGTTTGCCAAAATCGGGTGTGAGTGGCTGAGATCCACCGTCTATTTTGGAGATAAGATCTTGGCCCTTCTTTGTTGAAACATATAAGAGGGGGTATAAGTAGGGAGACAACTTCCCTGTTTTGTTATATAAATATTTGCGTCTATGTGGCATTAATAAATGTGCATGTGTAATTTTATATAGTACAATGTGGTGCACTAAATCAAGTACAACATCCGTTATCATTTGCGTAAACAAACACTCATAATCGTTGAATGTGCGTGATTTGTTGAGTACGTCAAACGTCACACACATTTTACTTGCGCAGGTGCCAAAGTGTGCGCATCCAATTATACGTGGGGAAAAAAAAACACAGCCTTAAAGGCGACTTCATTAAACCAACAAATTTAGTTTTCTCCTAATAATTTGGTTATTGAATTGATTTTTGATTTTTCTAGTGTGTTTTTACCTCTTCTGAATTTTGATGAAAATACCAGCCTAACAAAATTGTATCAAATGCATAGTAAGAAGGACAGTTTTCTCAAATATGAAAATATCGACCACAACGTGTAAAAAGTTCACCAATGGATAATAGGAAAATGAGAGCTCATTTTCTGTGACTTGAGAGACAGAGAACCTGTGACTTTCACTTTCCCACTACACATACACCTTACCTTCACCTTTTCGAAATTGTGTTGTGTCAAGTGTATGTGTGGTGGGCAGTGGCGAAGCCATGATATCGTTTAAGGGTGGACAAAATGGCAAGCGACAGTATCGACATGACATTTTTAATTGACAAAATAACCCATTATAGAAATGGGCAATTATGTATAGTGTCGGGCCGGGCTTGTGGCCCAGAACCCTGGTTAAATAAAATAAAATTATTCAAAAAAAAAAAAACTAAAAACACATTTTAATCCTGAACGATTGAATAAATTAAATGTACAAAAAGATCATTACATAAAATTTGAAATGTGTACATTCATAATATAAACTAATTGTAAACTAACAATGTCAACGTAATGGATTTTAAACTAATGTAAATTAATTTTTTAAACTAATATGAACTAACAATGTCAATGTAATGGATTTTAAACTAATATAAATTAATTTTTTAAACTAATTGGTATATGTGGATTTAGTTTAAAAATAACCATCGGTATACGTGGAAGGTGCTCAAGCACTGGAGAACGAAGTTTTACTCAAAAAGATTTGGGTTCTGATGCATTTTAATTCCGAATAAAAATCGTGTAGCCAAAAGAGCATTCGTAAGTCAAAAAGTTTTGATCCAGAAAACAAGCTAGAATAAGTTTTCTAGAAATTTCATAAATCTTTTTCTGTATCAACACTTTCTGACATACAAATCCTTTTTCTGTAAAACTTTTTGTTATCGCCACGTGGTTTAAAAAAAATAGTTGTTATATTGAAAACAACGGGGTTGTAATGGATCCGGACCTACCCCATTACGTTCTGAGCCATTTTAAGGCTTAGAAAATAACGACCGTTATTTTCGTTATAATGGCTATTTTTTTTTTAAATAATGGCCATTATAATGAAAATAATGATTGTTATTTTATGAAAAAATGTGTGAGAAAACGCCCGTTATTTCCGTTATTTTTTCATTTTTTTTGTTACAAATTTTATTGAGGATTTGAAATTAAAAATTGGAATTTTAGATCCATTTTTCTGTTATTTTATACTATTTCGATTTTTTCCTGTTTTTGCTCCTGTGTGTTAAAATTCGCTATAATGAAAAAAATGTAACACCCCCAATCCGTTATAACGGTATAATGGCCCCTTTTAAACCTTGGTTCACCATGTAGAGCCTTATTGAACATTTATGGGCCGAGAAAAACTTTTCTAACGACAGCCGTACGGGGGCATACTGTAAGAACCACCTAGGGCCATCTCAATACAAATTAAAAAATTAATATATGATATTAATAAAAAAAATTAAACTCTATAGAATTTAAAATCTTTATATCGAAACTATTCTTAATAATAAAAAACTACGGAAAAAATTTAGATGTAGAGGACTCCCATTGCAGTCGATGCGACTCTCGTGACCATACATAGATCTTTTTTGGGCTCAATGATTACGTGGATGATCAGCCCACCTATTGGTGGATGAGAACACTAAAAATCTGCTTGATTGATAATTTTTAGCAATTGGATTTACTACCCAAAAAACATATGCTTGAATCTATAGGGTAAAATCATGTCCTACAAAGTACTAAAATCTATGGCTAGAGATAATCAATCAAGTTGGTTTTTGGTTTGTATAAGCAATAAGGGGTCTACGTGGTTAGTGGGACCTAGGCTGGGGCCTTCTCTAACCAAGGGGCCTTAGGTGACCGGCTTAATGACCTTAAGGTAGAGCCGGCCCTGGAACCACCTAGGGTAAAATCAAAGTAAAGATCCTATGGTTACGACGGCCATTATAATAGACCATCAATGGTCCCACTATGTCTCGTCCTCTAACAAGTGATTAGAAGCCTCACCAACCGTAAGTTGTCACCTTGTTACAAACTTACAACATTCAAGCCCCCGTTGTCCAATGACAGCAATACTTGTTGGCAATGATGATTCAAAGGCTTCTTTTCTGAATGGGTGATCATGAGACGTACTCGTGCCTCTCTGTTCTGGTTCTTTCTTGTCTTGATCATGGTTACTCCCCGCTTGAATAGCAAATCAATGCAGCAAAGTAGTCAAATTTGTGATGACTTGCAACCCATAAGTATGGTCTTCCTTCTGGGTTTTATTTTGAAAGCCAAATCTTTAAGGCATGGTTCGAAGTCTCGGCCGATCCTGTTCTGGATTGGGCGATCCGATCAAAAAATGGATTTTCTCGCTCAAGGTCACTGTTTCCTAAAGAAGTCTCATGTTGTCTAGAACGAGATGCGCCGGACCGATCCGGATTGGGATTGGAGCCCATTGATCCGACCTCTGATCGCGAGATTTCAAGCCATGCTCTAAGGTGGAAACGATATAAGAGACAGAGATGAAGTGGGGAAGAAGTAGGGCAAAACAGTCCTTTTGCATCAGTTTTAACGGACATGTGACTCACGTGCTCTTGCACCTTTTGCCAACCAAAGACTAGACTTTTAGTCAAGGGGTGTGTTAGAGGGACAGTGTATCCACCGTTTAATGCTCCTTGAAAAATGTGTTTTTAATTTATACAACATGAAAAAAGATGTAACAAGGTATGCCTGAAACTGTTCATTTGCCGAAGCTGCATTTTTGGTAGTCACCGCTGCCATCTGGGTCCAATGACCGCTTGGTGGATATACATACCAAAAATCACCTTGATTGGTAATCTATAACCATTAGATTTTAACACTTTTTAGCACCATTTAAGGCGTTCTTATAGCCGTTGAATACAACCATCTTTTGAGTACTAAAACCAACGGCTAAAAATCATTAAACAAGCTGATTTTTTGTATGTCTATTAAAGGGTGGGCTAAACATCCATGTGCTCAGTGGGCTCAGATGGCAGTGGTGACTACCAAAAATGCCGCTTCCGCAAATGAAAAGATCTTAGGTATACCTTGTTACTTCAGGACCTATAATTTTTTTTTTTTTTGAAAACATTGAAATAACACATTTTTCAAGGGGCATCCAACGGTACTGACACTGTTTGCATACTAAGTGAGCCCGTGTTACAGACCTTGCAAAGTTCAAGGGGGCAATACAAATTACTTTCGAGTCACAGGGGGGTAACATTAAATTACCCAAAAATAAAAGGGTCGGGCTCAGGGAACTCCCTTTCTTTTGACCCCTCTTGGTGTTCGTGTGCTGGGCTGTGGATTTCAAGAATCCAGTGGTGGTTGTCAGCACCGAGCTGGCATCACTTTTTTTCACTTTGTAAAGATGACGAATAAAATTTGTATTTTTATATTAGAAATTTATATAATTTTTTTTATCATCCTTTACTACCAATACGAAATATAATTCTAGGCAAACCCAATTGGGTTAGGCTCGGACTGAAAATTCTAGGCCTGACCTTGGGTTCACAACCTAGAAGATTGGGTTGGGCTCGGGTTGACTCCAAAGACCACCCAACCCCACCCGTGGTGTAGCCCTACCCAAAAAAAGTTGAATTGCGGGAAAAAAAATTTTGAACGAGTCAAAATCTCGCTGAATGGCCCTCTAAAAAATGCCACGTAGCACCTTTTTTTGGGCCCCCTGATCGCATGTTTAGCCCGCTTCTTGCTGTATATACACACCAAAAAGCAACCTGATTGGTTTTCTCTGGCCATTAGATTTTTTAGCACTTACAGGAGTGATTCTACCAAGGGGTTGGCTAACATCCATGCGATCAATAACATTTTTTAAGGAGTCATTCAAGCAGCTTTTTTGGGAACTAAATCCAACTGCTAGGAATCAAATCAAGCTGATTTTTGGTGTAGAACTACCAAGGGGTGGGGCCAAACATCCATGCGGTGAGTGGCATTTTTAAAGGGCCACTTCAACTCAAATGAGAATTTGACTCATCAATTTTTTTTTTCCGGGAATCATGTTGGACTCCAGACCACCTCTTCCATGGAACACAAACCAGCCGTTGCACCAACCTCATGATTCCTAACCATTTGTCATTGGTGTTTTGGATGTGACCTACACAATGCGCTTCATCAATATGACAGTATAGATCGATAGGCAAAAAGTCTCAATTGTCCATGATGTGATTCGATCCCATGGCTGAGAATCATCAACCCCTGCACGTGTGCCATAACAGAGCTCCGAGAAACATCTTGAAAACATTTCCTCTTTACTATTTCATTGATAACAGAGACCACCGTCAGCATGAGTCGGATTTTATACATTCTCTGAACCTTTAAAACCGATATCGGTGATCAGCAATATTTTGAACTAATCACAAATATGTACATAATTACAAGGGATACCACTGATCATCTTCTTGTTGAGGTGCCAGATAAGTTCCAACTCCGAGCTTTGCCACAGTTAGAACCATGGATGCCACGTTGGATCCATCATGCACAAGTTCCTGGGGGTCAAGGCTGCTTCAACCAGCTCAGTCACACCCCTCTGTACTGACTGTGGTGGGTCCATGGCATTATCCTCCTGAAATGCCAGACGAACAAGACAACACGAGGTTAAACCCCCGTTAATTCTCGAGGAAGATTTCTAAAACCCTAAAAATGGTCTACCAACTACATACCACCATGTGATGGAGAGCTCCAATAAAATATCTGATAAATGATACATAAAATACTGGATGACTAGAATTACCAAATTAATGGTCAGCTTGCCCATGTAGGTTGGACCGATCAGAGTCCAGCTCTTTACATGCGGGTAACTTGTAACATTAGGCAATTGGTGTAGGCCATTCTCAGTCTGCCCAACGGGTATATGGGATTTCATCTTCCTAGAAGACTAGTCTGGTCTTTTCTGCAGGGTGTGGAATTGATCGGCTCTAACCTTATATGGTTAATGGGGGTGGGTCCAATATAGCATCCATCACAACTGTTTTTTTTCAAGTGCAGTAAGACAATGGTTACCTCTTCAGAGAAGTACTGGGGGGCAATTCCTTTGATCCGGAGAATAACATGCTCAACATTTGTAGTGACCTTATGCTTGAAATCCATGGGATTCATGCTACCCCCTGAAGCAACAGGGGCCGAAGGCATCCCCAATGGTCTTCGCCAAGACCAAGATAGAAGTTCATCACGGAAAAACATAGCTAACTGATGCCATAAGTGCTGACTTTGCTGCAAAATAGCAAAATTTGAAAGAATCAGTGAGGGCTGAGTTAAGCCAACAGCTCTATTGACACAATCTTCAATTATGAAACTCACTTTAGGTGCAACCACAGCTTGTGCTGCGGCACACATGGCAGACACAATCAAACCTTCCACCCCGAAATGGGAGAAGAATGCCTGCATGTTCCTTGTCAGTCGAAAAGGCACCGGTTCATTGAACTCAATCATCCCATTTGCATCATATGCTGGATGGAAATCAGTCTGGAATATTTTCCCAGTGCTCTTTGCAAATAGAATCTTGTTCGGGGACCTTCCCCCAATTTGAAGCATGAATGACATAAAGTTGGAGAGAGCCAGCTGGACGGCGAATTGCTTTTTGAATGCCCACATATGGTTACCACTCAGAAGAGTCTTGTACATGTACTGAGAGAATATGTTGTCACTGACAAGAGTTTTTGTTATGTCACTATATGCTTGGAGACGGAGATCCACAACAGCTTCTGGAGAGATCTGGCCAGAAATAGCTTGGTTCAGTTGCTCCTTGAAATGGGTGATTGGGAGATCCGCCTCTCGATTATGCCGTGCACAGTTGACCTCATAGACCTCAAGGAAGGTGCTATACATCAAATCATCTTCTACCATTCGGACCTGTACAAGCAGCCACTTACTTCTCAGATCGTGGGAGAAAAAGAGCATATAAATCAAGAGGAAGATGGATGGGAAGCATCTAAACTCCTTGCCTCTGCTGTACATGTAGCAATGTGGCATACATGCAGGCTAGTCAGGTACCACCTAAAAGAGCTCCTAGGCCAATAGAGATGACAAAGTTCATTGTTGAGATGGTTATGATAAACCATTCATGTTTTACCCAAAAGATCTCCTTGTTAAGATCTATGATCCACCCTCCGTCAATTTCCAACTTCTCTGCATGTGTGCCTTGTGCACTGCTAGTCCTTGTTTTACCCGACAACATGGTTTAATGTTTCGGTCAAGGAAAGCACCAAATACAAGGGTTTTGGTGAAACCCTAAGTTTTGTTGGAGTTTCTGGGGTTTCAGCCAGTTTCGTTGGTATTGCCCGAAACATTTTGGGCAATACCAACCAGTCGATATACACGTTAAAAGTGCACACCAAACTCACTTATTTTCCTCCATTTCTTCCTCCAAACCTCCCCAATCTCTTTAGAATTCGTTGGTATTACCCAAAACGTTCCGCGCGATACCAACCACTCGATCTACATGTTAAAAGTGCACACCGAACTCACTTATTTTCCTCCATTTCTTGCTCCAAACCTCCCTCGTCTCTTTAGAACATCTTTTTTTGTTAAATCTTACAAAGAAAAAAGATTTGGAGCTTGATTTGCGGCTTATTCCCAAAGAAGAAAATCTTGGTGATTTTCGTTTGAACACTTCAAACAGGTAAAAATCACTCATTTTCTTCGATTTTCTTGGTAAAAATCATCCTTATTATCAAAGATCCATGGATCTTTGACTAGAACCATGGATTTTTTTACTAAATTCCCCTCAAAATGTTTCATTTTAATTAAAAAATAGAATTTTTTTTATCAAGTCATTTTGTATCATGTACATTCATGATTATTGTGTGAACATTAATGGACTGTTTGTGCATTTTCAAAAAAATTCAAATTCTTTAAGTCTTTTGAAATAAATTAAAAATATATATTTTCCTATTTCTTCCAAATGATCTCACTGTGATCTATCATTTCATAATGTGTGTGGTTAAATCTTATGTGAGGTTTTTTTTTTTTAGTTTTCTGATTTTTCGGTATTTTCAAAAATTTAAAAATATTGAAAAAATTATTTTCTTTTTCTTTTTCTTCCAAACTATACCAGAAGATAGATCTCACTATCATCTATCATTCCAAAAAATTTGAACGTGGTTGAGTCTCATGAAATTTAAAAGAAAAAATTCCTTTTTGTTCCAAACTATAACTATGATCTAGCATATCCATAGAATTTGTATATGGTCTCATGTGTCAATTTTTTAAAGTATTTTTAACTAATATATGTTTATATCAAAATAGTGTGTATAGTGAGTACTGAGAATGTAGGTTTACAAGACAAGACTCTTGTTCAGCACAGTAGCACTATGAATCCATCTTTTTACCCTAAATCACTATTATGATGTGGTTTTTAGTGAAATTTTGATGTATTTATATTTATTTCTTCTTTTTTTTTTTTTTTTGTATTTTTCTGACTTTTTTGAAGTTTCCACCATGGTTTTGTCCGTTTCACCTTGGTTTCCCTAGGTTCTGGTGGTTTTCACCTTGGTTTCCCTAGGTTATGGACCAAAACCACCGAAATCAAACCTACACCTATGAACCATACCAGACACTTGAGATTTCCTTAGAAAAAAAAAAGGAAAAAAAAAGAATGAGAGTTGTAGCAGGCCGAGCTTCATCACCTGTGACCAAACAGGGATAATTATTGGGGTGTGTATGTATAGGTGGCGGCGCCTTGATTCCTTGTGCTTGTCAAACATTCGGTTCATCACACGGAAAAGCTGCAGTATGCGTTCATCGCTTCTGGCATTGGGGGTCAAAGATGTCTGAACAATAAAATGGCGTTGAGAGCCATCAGAGCCAATGAGAGTGAGGCGGCGGAAACTGCTACCATGCCGTCGCACAATTGGAATATCAGCTCCAACCCTATCTAACTTAACTGTATGATCGGGTGCAACTTCCTGGAAGTACAAGAATAAATAAGAAAAGGAATAACACAAAGAAGCATACGGTAATAACATCAAGTGAAAAGCAGGAATACACGATTTACTGGTCAAGCTCAAAAAGTGTGAGGGGTAATTTATCTCAACAATTTAAATGGTTAAAATGGCTAAAATGGCCTCCTATTTGATAGTCTTTTATAAGAATATCTTCTAATTTGTTTTATGTTTTTATCAAAACTTGTTTTTTGGTTGAGTTGACTCAGCTGACTTCCTATTCGAGTCAAGCTTCACATGTTAAGAAACTGACTCAGCTTACCTGATCAGTGAAATACTGCCCAGGAACCTCCACATCAACAACATGAAAGTCACGCAACACCCTGCTTTCTTCTTCCAGCCTTAGGACAGCCGGAAACCTGTCTTCAACATTGCTCTGAAGAACATTTTTCCAATGCTTCAATTGCTCAGTCAATTCCGCAAGGGTAGCTGGGAAAGTAGCTGTGCTCTCCGGATCAAGATCACGTTCAAAGTCCTGCTTATACTCTCTCACAAAATCCACGTGTTTGTTTACAGCATCTGCTGAAAAACAAGCCCTGCAAACGCCAGAGAGCTCCTTCTTTAGAGATTGAGGAACCTCTGCTGTAGTGGCAGTTGGATACTTGTAACAGCGGTGGAGCAGAGCATTAACCACTGCCAGAAGTCTCTCCTCAGGCAGGGTAACAAATCTTGAACCAATTTCTGTGAGCAGAGTCTGCAAAATGACGGATCACTTGTATAACTCAAGATCAAGCAGTAAAGAAGATAATAAGTCAGAACCATGCTCACATGTAAAAGCCAACTTTATTTTTGAATTACTGAAGCATCAAACACACACATGTGGAAGGGCAAAAATGGGGGTTGTGGTCATTGACAAGGCAATTCGGATTACAACCTTTTTACGTTCTCGAGGTTTGTATGTCCTCATGAAGAATGTGAGAAGAAATTTTTCTAGTTCAGGTATCAAAAGTGCAAGGGCAGGTTCCACACATGGCAATAATTCTTTGCCTGAAAGAACCTCACATGATAGATTTTGTGGAACAAACAAAGAGGCAAAAGAGAGATGGGAAACACTAAATGAATTAAGAGAACCCCTATTATATCAATCCTCACCTCAAGTTCACTAGCCAAAGTAGTGTGCTTGCTTCTAAGAGCCTCCATTATATCCTTTGCAGCATCAAATGCACTAGCAGCAGAAGCTACCAATCCAAGTGCACCATTACGCCTTAATCCACTTTGACCACCTTCATTAATGGTTGAAGAACTTTGTTGTAAAGGTTGGTCATGCCCGGCATGCACACTGCCTTCCATAGGGATGGGCCTTTCAGGTTCTTGCCCATGAGAGTTTCCACCATCATGGGACCCACCAACACCACCAGATTGAGGACCTTGATGAACCTGATTGTTGTCCGAAATTAAAGTACCCCCAACGTGATTCTGTCCTCTTTCAGCCAAGCCTAGAGAACTTGAACCAGTCACACTAACATTTTGCTGCATCCTTTGTTGAGCCATTGCTAAACTCCTTCCAAGTTCAGATTTAGTGGCAACATCACGGCGTTCAAGTAAATATGTGCGGAGCCAGTAATACAGAGCCTAGAATTTTGGAACAAGTGGGCGTAAAGATTAATAAGATGAATTAAACTTGACCGTAGCATCTCAGGTCAACATGAATTCCTCAAGAGATAATATTATTTACCTGTGGATACACGGTTGCAATTTTTAATAGAACAAGTTTGCAATGAGGAGCCTCTGCCCTTTGCAAGGAAAGCAATAGCTGTGGGACCCAAGAAAGCCAAACCCAATGCGGTATCTGGTCCAAGTACTTATCAAATGCTCTTCCCACCGGTTCATTTGCAGTATCAAAGCTAAGAAGGTATAGGACACGAGCTAGATGGCTTCTAGAGTTGGAGACGCCATATTTAATCCCTTGAAGAAAGCAGCTCACAGCGTATTCTAACCAGATCTCTTCATGGATTTCTTTATAAACCTGGGAATAAATAAAGTAGTAGCAGATTAGCAGTCAGTTGAAGTTATCAGAGACAGCAATGACATGCCAAAGAAGTGTGATTAAGTGAAAAATGAATACCATGTCGCAATAATTTCCCCAGCTTATCCATCCTTTTGGCAAATGTTTAAAGAGGCTTATGGCATTGGAATATGCAAGATTAGCATTTTCACATTCTTTTAGCTTTAACAGGAAATCCCCCTTGAGTCGAAAGATTTCTGCTTTGTGTTTCACAGGAAAATATTCCAGATTAGTACTGTTGATCAAATTAAGACCACTGGTAAGTTCTCCTTTCATCTCCAGGTAAGCTTTTGCTTGTTCCCTTATTTTGACAAAGGCCTCCTGAAACCAATAAGATACCCAACATAAATGCAGCGAAAGCAAAAATGGAAAAGAAAAAAAAGAATGAGAAGGCAGAGCCATTTATTGTAAACAAATACTAAGGTGAGGAGAAAGGAGAGAAGAAGCTGTCCTCTGTGCCCCTGCTGACGACATGGCACACATCGAGGAGGTTTGGGATCACCACTTGATGAGTCCCAACAAGGATATATCCTAGAGGACCAATCCAAGTGGATGAATCTAACCACCCAATCCATATGTTCCTTTTTCTAGGCTGCTTGACATATTTCTTCTGATCTTCCAAAAGAATATAATAGATTGAATAGTTAGAATCATCTGATAGTGACGATTGCAGACTCACTATCGCCTAGTGAGATACCTCTTGATAGGTGGCCACTTTCCAGTACAGCAGGAACAACAAAAAAAAAAATGAAGTTTCGTCCTGTTCTCCTCTTTCTAGTTTCTGGTACCTGCACTTCCATGGTTGAGTGGCCATACATCTTTTCGAGTATTGTGACACAAACATCGTAAAGGCCTTGCTTACGGGCAATGTGAGCAAGCTTATTGACATTCCATGCTTTGTCACGGTAACCAAGGTGATGCAGTTGCGAATTTGAGGTGCCAAAATCCTTGAATGCATCTATGACAGCATTATACATCTCATTTCTCCACTGAAGCAAATCACACCAAACAGACAGATTGTCCCATTCATTTGGAGTTCTCAGTCGCCAAGTCTCGAGGATGTCCTTGAGATCCATATACCCACCATGGACACCCACAACAGAATTTCCTGAAAGCTGCTTGCTTCCATTGGCAATGTCCACTATAATTCTAGCTGATTCTTGAACTTCAACCAGCTGTTGAAATTGCTGCAGAAGAGGTATCCGCGACTGAACAGACATTTCAGGCAATTGCCACCACTGTTCTAGAGCAAGATCAACACCCTTCCCCACTATGTTTTCAGCATCTCCCACACTATTTGGGTTTCTTTCATGAAGGGCAAAAAAGGCCTGGATTAGAGAGAGCTTTGGGGTCTCTTCTACATGGGCCTTGGGAATTATGCTATCCTTCATATACGTCCAATCAGGAATCTTCCAGAGAAAATCGAGAAGTATTTCATAATTTTCCACACTCTTGCCAAAGTCTACCAGTACATCCCACTGACTTAGTTGACTAGCACAATAAAGCCATTGTTCTTCCCAAAGACACATTTCGGCCTTTGGGACCGTGTTGTTGTAAGTGCCTTGTGTTGCCTTAATCATGGCTTGGTAAAAGAGGCTTTGAGCACGCTGCCAGTAACCATGCTGAACTAGTGAAAGCCCAGATCTAGTTTCAGCAGTAATTGACCTTTTCTTCCACAAGCCACACCTCATATCTTCTTCATTGAGTAATCGATAAAGCTCAGCAAGAGACTCAGAACATTTAGTGTCATTCATGAACATCATGACATGGCTTTCTAGCAGAGCCAGTGAGATATGCCAGGCATTGAAAGTCTTTCCAATATATTTAATGAGTTCACTTGGCATCCGAGGTTGAGGGTGGCTCAAGTGAAGGCCTTCTAGAAGTGCTTGGACAACGTTGGGTCTGTTTGCCTTCTGCTTCATGTGGTAATCTTTCGACAAAAGGCCTATCATTGGCTTAGCTAGTGCTATCTGTTCTTCCTTGTGTAAAGTAACCCAGACAATTGGAAATACCAATACCCACATGTGATAAGCAACATTTGCATCTGTATGAGCCAGTTCTCTCAAAGGAATAATAAGATCAGACACCTACAAGAGAATAAACAATCAGTCAAACGCAATGAGTCCTGTATCCTAATAAAGTGCATCTTAAGTTCCCAGGGGGGAAACCCTATGAACAGTCAACAAACAGCACCTGGTACAAGGGTGTGGGACCCACCATTCAATGTCAAAACTAAGAGACCTCTTATGCCAACAACCAACCCAGTCTGCCAATCCTAACTATCTGTTTTGTGGCAGTCTTTAGGTGCTTGGAAAGATAGTGCCCAACAATCAAAAAAGGTCTATAGAATGATGGCTACGATAATCTGGGTCAATTTCATCATCCAATCCAATAATGGGTCCCATCCCTGGGCACATGTGCCAGTGTCTCATTGGTAGGCCATCCAAACAGTATACATCACAATTACCTTTGATTTCCTTATCTAAAATATTGGAGATACAGAACTTCACAAAAAATAAATACCCATTTGGCCTTAAAATTTAAGTCAAGATAAAAGGTTCAGAAGAAACATAAATGCTGTAACCTGAAGTTTGCTCATGTCGTTCAAAAACTGTGCGTGCTTAAAGACAAGGCTATCAAATGTTAGAGGACCGCCTTCAGAAGCTTCCGAAGCATCAGTAAACTGCTGCCGCATCCCAGAGTGCTCTGGAAGAGATCTTGATGCCACAAGTGGTGGTACCCGAGCGGAGTTTGGAGCAAGTGCAATAGGTATATTCTCGACCAAGATTGCCAAAAGAAGATCAAGTCCTTGTTTCAGCCAGAAGACATCACTTAACGCTTCCCAGTCCTGAATTTGAATAATATATTGTAACCTTGTGAACAATGTCTTCCCTAGGGACTCGTGATAAAGTGAAAAGAATTTCTGTCTGATCTCAGGATCCTTTGCCTTTAGACCAAGCATGAATTGCCTTTCCACCTTCTGAAACACTTCTTGTCGTAAGGAAAGGGGATACCTAGTTGGGAATCAAATCATCAATCAATATCATGATCAAAGAAAGTCACTAATGAACTCAAATATATTACTTACTTGTTCAAATCAGCACAAATTCCATGAAGAAGTTGAAGATATTTCATGTCCCACTCTTCCAGAGAACTAGCAGAGAAGTTTTGTTTATCAACCTGAGAAAGCTTTTGAAGGTAAGAAACAATCTCCTTCGGAGTGAGAACAGCACTTGATGTACCGGATGTGGCTGGCCTACTAAAGTCATCTTCAATCCAGACCTTTATTACATCAAGTATGCAAAGAAGCACGCTAGCATCTGTACCCTTCTCTGAGAGTAATGTGTTCAGTATTTGGGTTATAGATCGTTTGCATTCGGGAGCAACCATGACCCTTTCACTGATAAGTTTCAAGACAGATTTCAAATTAGAAGTGACCGATCCAATGTCAGCAATTGCACGAGAAGAACTCACTGCAGAATCTGGATCCGTTCTCTGACCCTGAATTTGAGGATGAATTGCTTAATAATGTTCAATGGCAATGAAATCGACATATAAAGCATGCGATCATCGTTGACTCATTTGAGGAAGGGAAAACACAAAATCACATGATGATAGTTTCCCATACAAACTATAATATATGTTATTTGGTTCTGAAGGCTACAAAGACGAGAAGCTCTTAAAAGTTTCCTGTTAGGTAGACTTAAGGATGGTAACTGATGGCATAGCAGTATAAGTGACACATACACAAGAAGCTGTGACGCATTGTTCGATGGACCCCACCTAGAAGAATTCTCCCACAGTGAATGACTGAAACCAATGAAATTAGATGATCAAAATCATCCCTTCCACAGACTATTTTTTCTTTTCTCGATAATCTTCCTTCTGCGGACTTAGAGCATGTGTAAGTATGCCGTGTTAGACTGCCCTTAGAGCCTACCCAACAGGTACCTTAGTGCTCACAAATTTCACTGTTATTGCGCAAGACAAAGGAATACAAAATAGATGATAAGGAATCAAGGAACCTGCATCCCTAAAATTTGAATGATGCAGAAGTTGCCAGATAGAAATCTCAAAGAGAAACAAAAGACGACAGTGATCTATTTAACCTGCACACTGACAGAACTGTGTCAGTACATGACAGATACCAGGTAAGGAAGCAATGGTTTGGATACGTATTAGTGTTCGATATAGATACTAGGTGTCTGCCATGGCACTTTCAAGTAGCCCGAAACGTGGACATTTCAGCACACGTATTACAAATTTATAATTTAGGGCTGGGTAGTAGATATTATTCGAATCGAATATAAGACTATCCAAATCCGAAAAAAAAAATCCGATATCCAAATTCAATCCAAAATCCAAGGGATATTCTTCTGAATCAATATTCAAATTCGAATTCGAATACCTTATCGGATTTCCGATAAGTAAATTGTATATATATAATATAGATCGGATATTATCAAAGCGGATATATCAATATCTGAATCCGTATCTGAATATCAAAGATTATCCAAATCCGATATTTTCGTATAATATCCGATTATTCGAATATGGATTCAAATTTTCAACTATCCATTGACACCCCTACGGGCAAGGATAAAATTACTTATGCTTTTTGACTCATAAAATGACAAGCAGTGGGGCTCACATGCAGATGAGTTAAGGGCTGATTTTTGGTGAGGATGATCTGCTCACCATGGAGACCATCATCATGAAAAACTAGCACTTCTCTGAACTTTCTAACCCTATCAAATGTGGAGTTAAAGTTAACTGTAAAAATGGATGACTAAGAATATTTCAGCTTGTATTCCACCTTTTCATAAGGCTAGAAATACCAGAATGGACTGAATTTTTGTGAGATTGATATCCATGGCAATAATCAGCCCTTAACTCATCGGCTTGTGGGCCCGACGACCATGTGTCAATTTATGATTTACAAAAGCATTAAGTCAACCTATCCAACCCTTCGAGTTATTCAAATCAATAGTTTTTTAAGTAAAAATAAATCAATAAATTAATTAGTTTTTTAAGTAAAAACAATCGAAAGTTCATAAACCATATAGCTATGCTATAACTTGTGTAAAAAAAAGGGAAGACTATCAAATAATATAAATATGTTTAACAACTTAATAAAGTATGGCATAGAGAGGATTAAACACACCAATCCTATTTTAAAAATCATTCAAATAGAAGGTGACATTGTCATATGTGTCAAGATGCGTGCAACATGGAAAACCCTAAAAGTGTTATGTCCTAGAATACATGGACATACTACAAACCCTAGGAAACCCGATACATAGCCACATCTACAAAATTAAATCGATACGTCAACATAACTATTTTATTCAAGTATCAGTCCATGTAATAACAATAACAATAACAATAATAATAATAATAATAATTTACGCCTTATCACAAATATTTGGGGTTGGAAACATAAATCTTATTTAGCCATCTGACTCTACTTAGAGCTATATTTTGTCAGTGGAAATCTCCAGTCCTTTTTTACTACCTCAATCCACGACATTTTTGGCTTCCTCTCTCCCTTTTATGGCCTTCAACTTGCACATAAGTGCTCCTTCTTACTAGAGTTGTTGTGGGTCTTCATGGTACATGCCCAAACCTTGACTTTTCATTTCTTATACAGGCTATAGAGTAGATTTCCCCGAATATGTTTGTTTCTAATTTTTCCACCCATCCGTCTCAAATCCCATCTATGCTACACTCTATCCATAAACATGTTTCTTGATTGCCCAAACATTCAGCAATACGAAGCATGGCCGGTCTCATGCTTGTCTTATAAATTATCTCTTTAGCTATAGACATTAAAGTTATATAAATAGTATATGAATAATATATTATTCAATTAGTTTATGAATAATAGCTGAAACCAAGGAATAAAAATAAATTGAGTTTTTAATTGTGTAAGGGTATCAGTGTGTGTTTCATATGTCAACTTCCAAACAAATGGGGCCCTTGCTATCATGAAGAATAGGTTGCCCCCCCCCCCCCCCCCCCCCCCCCCCCCACCACACACACACATATATACCAATAAAAACAAATATATAAACACACACATCAAACAAGAGTGGCATACTTGTTTCACATGAGAACCTGCAGATGATCCCATATCCCGTGCAAGGCGTTGAAGGACACGAGCCAAGGGAAAAATCAAAGGATCGATAAAATTCTTCTGCACCTCGGCCAAGGTTCTAATGACTAAGAGAGCAAAGCTAATCATGGAGTTCGCAGAGCTAGCTTCAAGTGATATCTGAGGGGCTGTCACAGCAGCAAGATGCTTCTGTATGAGATCCTCAACCCTTTGATACAATATCTTCACATCTTGTGGTGTATTAGCTGCTTCTAGAGGAAAAGCAACGATGACCATCTTCAACAAGAAGCATAGTGACTTCCCTGCATCCAACATTCTATTGTTGAAGCAGGGCTCAAGTATCTACAGAACATACATTCACAAAATGATCAACAAGAAGAAATAGGTTATTACAAAACTTTATCAAAAAAAAAAAAACTATGGATTGTAGGAGCATACTTGAGAAATCTGGTTGATGTTGTTTCGGATGAACAAATGTGGTTGCTTCTCTAAGACCTTGTTCATGACATCCAGGCCCTGTGCAAGAGCTGTTGCTGGGTCCTTGGTTTGAGATGGTTGAAGACTCAGCAATTTCTCCAGATAATTGAACTTAACATTGGCATTTGGCCAAACCTCTAAAGCTTGTGATAATAGCTCCAAAGCTTGCCTGTACATTGATGTCGCTTCCTTATCCTTTGGCTCTATGACCAAAGCTACCTATTTCCACAGAACATGAGTGAAGGTATATCAGTAATTATATACACATATATAAAGTATGTATGTAAGCAAAGTTATGAAAATAAATATTAATAATACACTACAATTGGGATATAAAACGTAAGATTCATAAATATTTTTCTTTATGAGCTGAGAAAAGTATGAAATAATAGCCATAAGGCCAAAAATATATAATATGCCTAAATACTCTACCCATCATATGATAACAAAGATTTTTACAAATACTTCCAAATAATAGCAGCAGTTCACCTAGCAATCCATATGGACTACATAACACCGTTCTAAAAGTTATGTAAATAAAACATATATTAACAAAAAAGATAAATCAAAACCATGTATTATCAGTTCATCATCAAGAACAAGTTTCCATCTCTTATTCATATAAGGCAATGTTTCATGTGAAAAACACTACCAAGAAAGAATTTTTTGTTGCAGAATATTAAGTTCATACCTCTTATGCGAAAGTCGAATCAATTTAATATTTTGAAATAGAGCAAAGATAAAGAAAATAGGCTAGAGATCCCCATATCCATAAAATGCTTGTACGAAAAAATCCTATTTAATTTCATGGCCCTTACCCAACCACTTGGCAGTTCCTTCTCAAGGGCCTTAACCTTTTCTTTTTCAATCTTTAAGTGTCATTTTAACATAAAATATGGAAAAGAAACAAAAAGTTCAAAAGACTAAAAAATGAACCACGGTTGACAGTGGAACAACACTAAAATGCTCTTTTGTTTGTGTAGAACACAGAGAAAGAAACATGTATAAATTTGTTTATTTAGTTAAAACATCCACTAATTGTCTTTCACGTAGTATTTAAGATCTAAGAAAAAACCAAAAGCACGAATATTAGATTAAATTGTGGACTTTTTATCTAAAGAGATTCATACATTCAAATTGTTTGCATTAAAGACATTGAATCGAAGGATTTTAAAGACATTTGACAATCTAGCAAGAATGTATTAAGATTAGAATGCCAGATTTTTTTTTATCATAAACAGATATATGTGGATATCATATGCTTAAAAAGCCAAAAATGGAGAAAAGAAAAACAAACAAATTCTTAGTGAATGATGCTGATACAACCCGAAAATATTACAAACAGAAGGGGCCCCATAAGAGGTATTCTGGTCCATCTGGAGATAGGCTGTTATGGAAGCCAGTCCAAGTGGCTTCTCAATGCTAGGGTTATAGCTACCTAAAAAAGGTATTACGATTACATTTATGTGTTAGAAGAAAATAACAAGTAAAAGTTGAGATGGAGACTCACTCTTATGAGAAAATTGATAATCATTTCTTCCATTGCAGCATTGGGCTTGAACTCTTCATCAGGTTGGCCAGCAGATCCAGGGGTTTCTACATTGGGGATTGATGATGCACCGCCAGGTGACATGACACAAAGGGATTGAAGACCAGGTTCAACCTTTACTCGTTTACTTAGATCATCAGGGAATGCAGAACCATCCGATGGACGCTTTGGGTCACCACCTATAGACCCAGGATTAAATACATCACTAGTCTGGTTAGGGCCCTCTGTATCAGGTACTACTTTCATTTCATTTTGCCTTTGCCTCTCCCAGCCAACGACCAATCCCGCAACCTCGATAGCAAGGCGCCTATTTTCTGCCGTAGTGTTATATGGCAATCCAAGGCGACTCAGAGAGTTTACCATCTGAGGTACAAATTGTGCTCTACAGCTGTAGAAGAGATCCGAATGGCGAACAATAAGCTGGAAAATGTGAATCAAATTAGGAATTGAATGACCTTCCTCAACCAAAATTTTTTTTGTGTAACGGATCCAAATTGGCATTCGAAAATCCGCAGCTGGCAATCTTCGTGGTAGTGCCGGCATTAGTATATCAAGGGCCTGTTTAACCAGCATCTTATTCTCGGGTTGGCAAGTTCTAAGTAGAGCAACAAAAACCTGCAGTCAAACAATCTTAGGTTGGCATTTGGCTTGATGTAACACTAGTAATATAAGTGCAAAGGTGTAGAAGATTAATTTGATTGAAGAACAAAAATGAGGACATCAGAGGAGAATCTGAGTCAACAAGACATCGAGATGAGCACTAGAAAACAGAACAGATGAACTCAAACAGGTAAGCTTCCAAATAGCAAAGAATCAAATGTACTATTGGTGAACATATGGGAGCCTTATCCCAATGATGGTCAACGTATGGGATATCATAAGACATAGGAATATAAAAAATGAAGGTTCTAGCCATTCTTTAAAAGGTATCAAAGCAGGATCCTAAAATTTACAAGATTTAGATTCAAGAAACAAGACAATATTGGCAAAAATAGCAACCATACGTATGGAGAGTGGAAAGAACATAGAGAGCAGCACAAAGAATATGAATGTCAAGCATGTCCTAATCATAAATGCAGACAACACCTTCTCCCACATATGCGTATGGAAAACTATGTCCATAAGCAATTAAATCACTGTTCTCAGATAATCACGGACAATACTTGCATACAATCCCTGGATACTTGAGCAATCCCAGTGTACCCAGTCCACATAAGATGCCGACACTTGTACTAGATACTGCTTGATACTTCTACCTTACAATTTTCTTATTTCCTACACTACTATTTGTTAGTTTCTTAACTTGTAACAATTTCGTAGCTTGTTTAATCATTAAAACTATTTAAAATACTTTATTATAACAAGTCTTATTGAAATAGTGTATTATAACAAATCTTCCTGTAAAAATCTTCACAATATTAGAAGTATCATTATATTTAGCTTGATGCAAATACTTAAAAAAAATGGAACTTTGCTTAAAAAAATTAAAAATTAACACACAGTATGGAATATTGGACAGGATACCTATATCCTTATCCATGTCCTAGATTTTTGTTAATGTAGTTGTATCTCTGTTTCCCACAACCGTATCTGTATCCATATCCGTACTTAGGCATCTTAGGTTGCATAGAGACTGAACCAAGCAATCAAGAATTTAAATGTGATTATGATCAAGACAATGGAATTTTAAATCTTAATAAAAAGACTAACTGTTTAATTTATGTATTATTTGCATTTAAATACACTATATAACATGAATACTCACATGGAATATAGTGAAACATTGTTTCTTTGGTGGGCATAATATAATATTGCTAACAGGGGCACTCCATTTTCTAAGAATTTGTCGTGTCATACACTCATACTCACCTGTCAGGCACATGCCAACACACTTCTTCCAAAAACATTAATTTATTTACTCACATGTCCATGTCTTTGTTACAATTTTTCCTATGTGATTTCCTGGATTCTTCATCAATTCTTCTCCACGTTCCTTTTCTCTTGGACATATCACTTGGTGGCAAAAAAATGGCAAAAAGAAGTTATGATAATATGGATTTCACGCCACGGAATGGATCGAGGAACTAGGGATGTTTCCAATACCGATAACAGTTACCCAAAAACAACGTTTGACTAGCTAGCATTCGTTATGAGCCAAGATCAAACTCTTCTTTTGAGTATGATTGGGCCATACAGAGGTAGAACCTGGTGAACCAGGCGTACTCCACATTTCTTCTCTTATGATTTTTGACTTATCTAGTTTCTTTTTATTTATTTATTTTTGATAAGTTAAACGGATTCATTAGAACCGGGGGAAACCCCAAAGAAGTGAACAACAAGACAAGACGAGGGCGACTCAACAAAAGGTTGAGCCGCACCTCAACGCAACAATTCGAGTTCGTTACCTACGAGGCGAGAAAACTAGACAAATCAGTTCATGCAAGCAAACGAAGGAGTGTTGCAAGTGAGCAGCATCTACTTCCTTCTGCAAGCAAGCCGAGTGAGTGTGTCTACGGGTAGTCGAGCCAGCATCCGAGTGAGCGAAGCCACTGAATGAGACATTAGAGGCTAGTTATCAGACGCATCAATATCCATCCATATTGAGCGAGTGAGTTTATGAACGAGACTCCATCCATATCTTCATCTGCGGTTACAACGTATGCTCCAGTTTGACTGCCCTATACTAATGGGATAAGGAAGAAAGGAACTCCAAAACTTACATTCATCTCTGATCCCTTGAGTCCATCTCTAGCTAAAGACTCTAAGCAACTGAGCACCATTGCCAATCTCAAGTTCACCAAGTGGTGCTAGGAAGACGAATACATGCTGCCAAGAATCATCATTCGTAGCTCCAGGTGCCCGCCGGGGAACTCGCATTCTACTTCACATTGTCTCCATTATTCCGCTCCCAAGCAAAACTATGAATTCACTTCAAACATTTAAGCTCTATTGCATCTCTATCGGCTGGCGAGACCTAGAATGCAATCACTTTCTCCCAACTTTCCTTCTCCCATCACCCACCTCGGCCTCCCTCACCTAGTCTTATTGTTTTCCCAAAGCACAAGTGCATATGATAACGAGTCTCTTTGTTCAACCCCATCCAAATCCATCTCCTCCAACAACAGGAGCGACAAATGAACCTTCCAATCCATGTCTTTAAACCGGGGCCAGTAAATGGAAGTGAAGAAGCAACATTCAAACCATCATTTTTTTCATTTTATCCCTATCCCGCACCAACTGGCCAGCTAAGCTCAAGGAAATAGGCTCCATCTTTATTTGTGGAGTGAACAATCTATTTCTGAATCTATTCCATCAACTTGAATCTAAAGACCCTGAAGCATCTAAGCCTCCTACCAGAATCCATCAATTCGATCTTGACGCAGGACGGGAGACCGTTCTACAATTTTTGGGGGGAATGACGAGAATGTTACTATTCATGGTACTACTCACGCGACACTATTCACAATTATGTTCATGGGTTAGGGTTTAGAGATGGATGGGGTATGATTTGGATTTCCTAGGTCAAAATTGATCTAAAAAGAAAATAAAGATGGAGAAAGATAATAGAATAAGAGAGAAGAGAAAGAGAGGGAGATAGGGATAGAAAGATACATTCGACTTCGCGCCAAGAAATAATGGCTTCACACCAAGTGTCCCTTCAAAGGAGATTTCTCTAAAGAGATTTTCTATTTCTTCATTCATCATTTTATTATTAAAATTAAATGGTACATCACCTTTTATAAAACCCCCTATTTGAACTTTCCTAATTCTAATCTAATTGAAATTAAAAACTCCAAATATAAGTCGACTGTTACAATCAATAATAATATCCTAATTAGAAATAAAATCTCTTAAAATCCTAATTCAATAATAACTCAAACTCTATCTAAAAATAGAAAAAAAATTAGAATTTACTATAAATAGTAAAAATGAGATCCACTTGCTTGACCGAGCACTTATTCGGAGTAGCGACAGACTATCATGATTGAATGCTCCCACATCAAACCCCCTCCTAGTTGCAAAGAATTCAACCCCGAACTCAAGTTGAGATATTGCAATTGGCTTTTCCAACGGAAGAGGTATTTGGAGTACTTTGCCTTCAGTTTCTTCTTCTGCATCTTCGACAAGTGTAAATTTTCTGAAATATGGTCTATGTTCTCAACTCTGGCCTTCTTTGATAAAAATCCTTGCTTGTTACATCTGGTTCATTTTCAATTGTCGGTTCTAAAACAGCAGAAACATTGATTTCGGACCGAGATCTTCTATACTTTTTGTGCCATCTTCAGTTGGAGCATCCAAACTAGGGGAATTAGCCTTTTCATTCTCCACAACTGCAGGTGGATCTCCATCTTTTTGTCTAATACAACTACAGGAGCTTTAGGATTGGCTAATTCCTCAGCGTTGGCTTTTTCTTCCTCTATCGATTCTTTCATTTTCCTTGGATAGAAAAACACTCTTTTGTTCAATGGCTTTTATTTCTTCATTTACTTTCTTATCTACTTGCTTTGAGACCTCTTTAGGGGATTTTTTTTTGTTGTAAAACCTTCCAATAGCTCGCCAGAAAGAGGTGGAAAAGTCGACGGTAGTGGCAACGACGGTCTAAGACGGTTGTGGCTGCAGCTTGGAACTCCGGTAGAGATCTTCTTATTAAAGTCCTCGATGGCCTTCTTACGGATATCAATCGACTTGTCCAGGTTGCTCTCAAAACAATTTCTCACCTCGTTTAGTTTAACTAATGCGACTGCCAAAGATCATGAACCAATCTGAGACATCTTTCCGAAACACACTCAGGAATTTTGAACTTGCTCTGATACCAAATTTGACGCAGGACGGGAAACCGTTCTGCAATTTTTTTTTTGGGTGGGGGGGGGGGAATAAAGAGTGCTACTATTCACGCGGCACTATTCACACAGCATATTCATAGTTATGTTCATGGGTTAGGGTTTAGATATGGATAGGGTATGATTTGGATTTCCTAGGTCAAAATTGATCAAAAAAAATAAATAAATAAAGATGAAGAAAGAATAGAATAATAGAGAAGAAAAAGAAAGGGAGATAGGGATAGAAAAATACCTTCGTCTTCGCATCGAATTAGCTTGGCTTCGCACCAAGAAAGGATGGCTTCACACCAAGATTCCCTTCACAGGAGATTTCTCCAAAGATATTTTCTATTTCTTCATTCATCATTTCATTATTAAAATCAAATGGTACATCATCTTTTATAAGAGAACCTACTTGAACTTTCCTAATTCTAATTTAATTGAAATTAGAAACTCCTAATACAAATCAACTATTGCAATCAATAATAAAATCCTAATTAGAAATAAAATCTCTCAAAATCCTAATTCGATTATAACTCGAACTATCTAAAAATAAAAAAATCAGAATTTACCATAAATAGTAAAAATGAGATTTACTATAAATAATAAAAACGAGATTTACTACAAATAGTAAAAATAGGGATTTACTATAAATAGTAAAAACGGGGTCCGCTTGCTTGATCGGGCACTGATTCGGCGTAGCGACGGACTATCACAATTGAATGCTCTCTCTCTCTCTCTCTCTCTCTCTTCCGATCAACACATGCCATTGAAAGAAGCATTAAACTCCTCCCATGTCTGGATATGGGCTAATGACTAGCTCCTAGCCCAAACCAGTGGTGGAAGCTGAGAAGTTCAGAGCCCAAAACTTGCTCTCTCCCAAGCTCTCTCAAAGGAAAGGAATAACCCCTCCCATCTCACTCCCTCCATTGATTCCCCCTCCCCAGGTAGTGCTCAAGATTCCTCTGTTATCCCTCTATCATCCGGGATCAGAAGAACTGCACGGAACATCTCTTCCTATTCTTTCTCTTCCCCCGGCCCAACTACTGGCTGACTAGATTTCAACACTCAACTCCACCTCTAGCTTGCTCTATGTGTTCACCAACCCCTGTCAAACTGATGCTTCTCTACAACTTAAGCGATGTGGCTCCCATCTCCCACTCCTAGTTTCATCTAGTGCTCGATAGCTCAAGCTATCACCTTGAGTCTCCCTTCCCAGCCAGCATAGGATATCTAGTTGAAGTGAGGTTCACGAAAGAAAGAAGGGGAACAGGCACCCGAAAACAACAGCAACATCAGAGGCGGCTCCGATGCCTATCCACCAACCTCAAACAGCCATCAAACTACTTGCATAAACTGGCAACTTCTCCCTGCGCTAGTGAAGCATCTCATCTCATTCCTACCAGTGCCAACTGTAGCAGCAACTGCATCACCAACGTGCCCTTTCTTCCGATCTCCACTAATCCATCGACTTCTCCTCAACCGCTTTAGCAGCTAAGCCACATGGATTTTCTAATATCTCTCTTGTTTCAGGCAATAACCATCATTCGAAGCTCTGGCTCCTGGATCCAAGTTCCATCAGCTAATCTATCTGACCTTGGGCAAGCTAAGCAGGTCTGACAACCATCCCCTGGGATGCAAATGCAACTCATTCTTGCAAGTTCCAGTGTTCTCCATTTCTCTCTTTTCGGCTTCCCTTACTTGAGTAATCTCAGTTCATTTAATATATACGCCTTTATTTGTACTTGTTTTCAAGATACATTTCTACATTTTTTTTAACACTTATATGACCATGTACATTCGTTTTTCAAAATACATTTCAACATTTTTTTTAACACTTATATGACCAAAATTGTACAGGTGTTTTGGCTAATTGGATTCGTTGGGGTTACTGACGATGATACTGTCTGAAATTCATATCTACGTCTGACACTGACACACAACCAAGTTACATCCAATAATACTATGGTAACAGCAGTAGTAATAATATATAAATCTATTTCTTTTCTTGCCTGTGTTCATTTCTAATAAAAATTATGTAATATTGTTTACACTAGTAACTGTAAATTATAGAAATGGTGATTCATGCTTCGAAAATTTTTCTATGACAACTATTTGAGTTTGATTCTTCTAGCAGTTTGAGCTGTCTACCAACTTTTCTGATTTAACCTGTCATAATTGCAGTACGCCTTTTTTTTTGCAAATTTAATCTTGACATCATCAAAGTTTAAAGCGTTTTTAAAATGGACAGCAACTTCAAATATTACAAGATTCAAGTCGTGGATAGCAAGCACTAAAGCACATTTCTTACCAAGACCATACACGCCAAATATGTGCAAATAAGGCAATGAAACTTACGCTATTAAAACTCATCAAGCCTGAGATGAAAATATAAGGGGGAAAAACAAGGGCGAACAGTGATGTGCATATTTAGCATGACTACATTCCCAGATTATTTGCAGCTTGCACAGGTACCTGGAGGATAATTTTCTCTGGAGCCTGATACGCCTCCAAGAAGTGGCATACATTAACAAATGCCCACTGCTTACTGGCACTATCTTCACGTTTGAGATGATTCCAGCCGAATTTAATAAGTTCCTTCCGATGATGAACAAGGTCATTTTGGAGATATTTGAGAAGTAACGTAGCAAGCTGTAAAAGTTCTATTCTCAAGGGTTCGTCATATTCAGCAGTAACCTACAAAAGAGACAATAGCATACACCAGTTCGTTTATTTCTTTGGGAAATTTTAAAATTTGAACAAGCTGAAGGGATATGCCAGAAAAGGATGCAGTATTAAAATTACAAAAATCATGTACATCGTGAAGAAACCACCTCTTCTGGAGGATCGAGAAGTTTGTCAACAATTGTTTTGATGATAGAAGGGTCAACAACCTCCCAACTTTGACCGTTCTGAAAAGCATAAGCTAGCATTGGAAGAATGAGCATTTGCATAGCAACAACCAAGTGATCATGGCCTAGTTGCTTTGATTGGAAAAGCTGCAAAAAATGCAACAGAAGCGTTTTCTTCATGTTGGGAGGATAACCTTCAGCAACCTGAAAGTGAGAGCAATGATTAGTATTACTACCAATGAACACATGGACCCATCATAGCACACTAAATTGAGGAAAAACACAAATTTGGAAAAGGGGAAATGATCGTGACATCACCAAATGTAACATACCTCGATGATATAAAACTCCTTCAGAAAAGTATAATCAATGCGAGTGCGGAACAAGAAAATGGAGAGCATATCAAAAAGAACACTGACTTCTGCTTTATCATGCCGTAAGTAATTCAGAAAACATTTGACAAGCCATTTGCTCTCTTTTACCTGCATTTTTTAGATAATGATGAGAATAAAATCGAAAGCTCAGAGAAGCAGAGATTCAGTGGACTTCGAATTGCTTAAATAAATTATATATAAAAAACTAAAAGCTAAGCAACCATAAAAATGTTAACAAGTATATTATACTGTAACTAGAGCATGCAGTTTTAAATATTTACTCCCTGGAAAATACAAATGAAAAAAATGTTTCAAATTCAGTAGTTTAACAAGTACTTGGAATTACATCTGCGTATTTCATAGTAACAAGAGAGTTCAAAACAAAAAGCCATATCCTTGTCTCAGAATTTTATCTTCATGTCATTTTTCTCTATTAGGTCAACACCAATTGGCAAAAAACTATGTAACAAGGAAACAACACTTTTAGGGTTTTTGTCGTGCCAGACAGGTTGGCATGTAGACGTGTGTTGACACATCCCAACCCACATGCAGACAAGTATTTGTTGGTTATTCTTATACTCCAAAAGTGATACAAATGTTAGCATCCCACTTCTAGGAAGTATTTTCTCTCCTTAAATGTCCCCCCTTTTTTAGCATGCCTTATTTTTCTGAGAAGAGTCGACTTTTGATTTCCTCTTTTACGATTGAGATGCTACCATTACAAGTTCTCTGTCCTGCTTCGATTCTTCCACCTATATAGCCTGATCTGCCTACTAAGGTCATTTAAATGACAATAAGAGCACTCAACTCGAGGTCTATGAAATAAGGAACAAGCATGCTACTACACAACCACTTATCGACTCTCAACCTCAATTGGAAGGTATGCATTTGATTCTCTTGTTGATTCATCTCCTTACAATTATTTGTCTCACTTTGACTTGCCTACTGCTCTTCGCAAGAGCCAGCGCTCCTATACTAACCATCATTTTTCGCAGTATGTTACCTATCACTCTTTATCTACACAGTCCAAGATATTCCTTTCTGGCATTACTAGTCACACATTTCCATCTTTACTACCCGAGGCATTGTTTTAACCTTCATAGCAACACGAGCCTCTTCATCAACTAGATATGAAGAATGCCTTCATGGTGACTTACTAGAAAGGTCTACATGAGTCTTCCATTTTTAACCTAAGGAGGAGCATTGGAATCCAGTTTGCCAACTCAAGAAAGCCATTTATGGCTTGAAGCAGTCACCTTGCGCATGATTTGACAAATTTAGTAGAGAAATTGTTTCCTTTGACTCATGTCGATGTAAATCCAAGCATTCTATCTTTGTTCATCGTGGTATTCAGGGACAACAATAGTTCTTGTTTATGATTATAGTGATTGGCAGTGACCACTCCTTGATTGATCGTCTCAAACATCATCTCCAAAAAAAATTGACATCAAAGACTTAAGCCCATTAAAATATTTCCTTGGTATCGAAGTTGTTTGCTCTAGGCAAGGCATTTTTACCTCTCAGAGGAAGTACGCTATTGATATTCTTTGTGATGTTGGAATGCTTAGACTAGACTGAGTGATACTCCTCTGGAAGTCAACCATCGCCTTTCAGTTGCTGATAGAGATCTCCTCTCAGACCTGAGTAGTTATAAACATTAGTGAGTCGCCTCATTTGTTTGACAATCACTCGGTCTGATCTTGCTTATGCAGTTTGGGTAATAAGTTAGTTCATGCATGCACCCAGAGTAATGCACATGGAAGTTGTTCGTCTCATTCTCCAGTATATTAAGTCTACACCAGGTATAATGTTACTATATAATGTGACTGGCCACTTTCGTATTTCTGTCCATTCCAATGCATATTGGGCTAGATCAGTTTCCAACCGGCTACTGTACCTTTGTTCAAGGCTTAAAAAGGCTAGTTTGGATATTGAGGCAATTTTCCTTCAAAAGATGAGGCATAGCCTTGAGGCGGTGTTGAGGCGTAAGCCTCACTAAAAAAAAAGTTGCTTGAAAAAATCTAAAAAAAAATATAATCAATTATAGAAAAATTAGAAAAGACATGCCATGAGAAAAAATAACTTAAATAAGAATAAGTTACTGAAGCTATAGCTTTTACCTTAGGAATGACACTGTTGGGCACTCGAGATGAAAGTCTGATATTGATATCAAATCTTAAAAAACAAAAATCACGTATTCAAATTGCCAAATCTAAATATTTAATAAGCTAAGTTGACTAACAAAGTATCAATACTAACAAAATAACTAACAAGATAGAGCTAGGAAAAAGTATAGCAAGTCTGTAATGCTTTGATTTCTTGCTTGAGTTTAGTGAGGTTCCTCACAAGAAAACCCTATGAAGTGACGAATTGAAATCCAAAGAGATTTGAGTTCTCTATGAGAATTTCTCTCAAGTAGGGAAAACTAGGGATGAAAGCTTAGGGTTTCTTACAAAATAAAAAGGTTTTAGAGAACAAAATTAAGACCTTTTAGGTCATTTTTATCAAAAAAGATTATTGGGAGGGTATTTTGGTAAAAGGAGTGGAAAAAATTTTTAAATGAAAAATAAGGGGTTACTATTTCGGGTTTTAACGTGTAAAAGTGGGGCTATAGCCTCAATGGACTGAGGCTTAAGCCTAAAAAATGACCACTGAGGCTATTGTTGTTAGAGTGTGTTACTTGGTTGTGTGGCCAACACTCCGCTTTTTTTAGACCCGTAGACCCTTTGATATACATTGTTACGTCTTCCTAGAGTAAAGTGGTTGTCAACATGGAAGTCCCAGTAGATCGCGGGTTTTTCGTCCTCAACAAAGTGTTGGGGGGGTGGGTTGTTGTTGGAGTGTGTTGTTTGGCTGGCCAACACTCCGCTTTTGTTAGACCCTTTGGTATACACTGTTACGCCTCCCTCTAACAGCTTAAGCTTTTAGAGTAAAGTGGATGTCAACATGGTATCAAAGTAGAAGGTCCCAATAGGTCGTGGGTTCGAATCTCGGCAAAGTGCTGAGGGCGTGTGTTGTTGGAGTGTGTTATTTGGTTGTGTGGCCAGCACTCTGCCTCTATTAGACCAGTAGACCCTTTGATATACATTGTCATGCCTCTCTCTAAAAGCTTAAACTTTTGAAGTAAAGTGGTTGCCAACAACTATAGCCTCGAGGCTGTTTCTTGGCGCCTCAAGGCGTAGGCTCAAAAAGCCTTTTTAAACCATACCTTTGTTGAGGTAATCTTGTCACATCGAGAAGCAAGAAACAGTCAATTGTAGTCAGATCGAGTGTAGAGGCTGAATATCCATCTATGGCATTAACTGCATGTGATCTAACATGGCTCAAACAACTCATGAATGAGTTAGGCATTGATGCTTCAATTTTGATGGAGATGTTTTGTGACAATCAAGCTACCATTCGTATTGCCGCTAACCTTGTCTTCCACAAGCAGACAATGCACATTGAGATTAATTGTCATTTTATTCGTGATGAGGTCCAATTTTGCGGGATTACTAGACCTTACCCTAAATCTAGTGAATAAGTTGCAAATATCCTCATATAAGCACTTTCCAAACATGTCCAAGCTAGACATGTTCAATATCCTTGAGTCCACCAACCAAGGATAAGAGCCATAAAAGAGTATGTTACTTATGTGTTAGAAGTATTTTCGCATGTAAGCTCACTATCTTGACCTATAGGCCCATTATGTATGGTCACCACTTTATATTAAAAATGGGCTGAGAGAACAGACTCTTTCTCATTCCTTTCTTCTTTCCATAGACCTAATTTCAACGAACTCCACGAGGCAACTAAATGGAAAACACATTCCGTTGTTCTCGATCGAGAAAAACAACGGTCATGGTGACACCATGATGACAAAAAGCACAATTCATAAAATGTCGTAGCCATGGTTCAAAATTTCGTTTCGTCTCGGCCGAGGCGTCTCATTTTGATAATGTACCAAGACATTGGAGAATGTATCTTCTCGTGCCAAAAGCCTAATTTAAGTATTTAAAGCTTATTTTCATGATATTTGTGTCTTTTATAACACACATAAATGCTAAAAAACAAGTTTGTAGCCTAATTAAAAATTAGAAAATGGTTTAATGTTATCAAGACATATACAGTTTTTTCCATTGTCTCATTCCGTTTCATTTCGTACTGATCGATACTCGATACATCTCGTTCTGTGAGCTTACCGAAACAACAAAATGAATTGATGTTTTAAACCTTGGTTGTAGCCACTACTCAAGGCGACAAAAAGAGGTCAACGTCCAAGAAAAATTTCTTGGGCACTTCAACAAAAGATCCAAAGCGGAGGACGAAGAAAAAATCCCCGACTTCCCCTGTAGTATCGAATACCTTGAGCAAAAACTAGACACTTGGATCAGAGATAATGCTACCAAACTAGCCATGGTCAAACAAGAGCCTACCATACATGAAATGGCCAATCTTCATTATTGTCGATTTCATTGATATATTATGCATCGCACTCGTGCCTGCAAAACCTTGAAAAAGATTTTTAATAAAATGGTTATGCATGGCGAACTGCAGCAAGGTAGTGCTTCCGACCAATGTGTCCCTACGGCCCCTACCACACAACGCAAAAACATGATCAACATGGTTCTTCATTTCACTAACAGTTCAGAAACCTCGCCTTTTGAGCCAATTCCAAAAGAGGGCGCCAGACACTCCTGTCTAGCAAACTGATTTGACCCATTGCTGAAACTCTGCAGCATATAAACTCTTTTGTACTTATAAAAAAAAAAAAAAACTCTTTTGTTGCCTGATTTGATCATCTCGATTTCACGCCCCGACAAGCGTTTAAAGGCTTCCCTCACCGAGCAAAAAGCTCAGTGTTCTATTGCAACTAACTCCAAATCTTCAAAATTACCCAGTACAACAATTGCATTTGATGATTTCAACATGGAGACACCAACACTAGATCACATCCCCTTCTCCACTCTATCATCCGTTTCCCTACAAAAGTTCATAGTTTTGTTGGGCATTCACTGCAAATTCTTGCCTACCTAAACCTCAACATTGCAGTAGGCCCCATTCGAGCTTTCATAAGAGTCCATGTCCTCAACTATGAGACCCAATATCATATCTTGCTAGGCAGTCCATCGCTCCATTGGCACAACATTGGTCCTTCAACTTTTCATCAGTGCATCAAGGCACGAGCAAAAGGGAAGTAGGTCCGCATTCCCACCACTCTCTATCCTTTCGGACCAAAGGACGCACACATTAATGCTGCCTTTTTTTTTTAGGAAACTACTTTATAGAAAGATGTAAGCCCACTAAAGGAACAAAATTGTTACTTCACCCCGCTTCCGAAGCGGGAAACTATTTGTTCCAAACCTAGTCAAGCGTTAAAACACTATAAAAAGGAAACCAATGGTTGTTTTTATTATTAATTAAACAAATTTACAAAGTAACCCTAGGACTAGTGGCCACTAAAAGAGAGACAATCTCGGTACGACGCACCACCCAAATACAACAAGACCATGTTCAAGGTGACGCCTCGAACAATTGGGACCCCCCCTGAGAAAAGATATCAAAAGATGCTTTTCACCATAGACATCTACTTGTACTATACCCACATCAGATGGGGTGTTGACCCCAGATCCCTGACACGGGTTGGCAGCTCGACAATTGGCATGTCAACTTTCTAGTACGAGAATCAGATTCACATTGGTCTATATCTATATTGTTGACTACTCTTTCCTGTACTTAGGGTATAATAGGATCTCTCTCTCTCTCACTCTCTCAATCTGCCAGGACTCGCTTCTTTCCCCCAGTGCTGGACAAGAGAAGGCGACGAACAACCATTTCACCGGTTTAGGCCAAGACCTAAGCTTCTCCCTAGTCTCCGGACCCAGACTTTCTACAACCAGATATTCCCAGACCCACTCTCTCATTGATCTCAGATTCTTTTTCCTAGTCCTTGATCCATTATTATCACTATCCTTGAGGAAATTGACTCGAGTCACTTGCCTTAGGGAATGAGCAACGACCCACCTAACAGTTTCAAGACAAACAATGTTTTTTTTATTGTCAATTGTTTCCATCTTTTAAAAAAAGAAAACTTATAAGTTTATTAGTTTTTGAAGAAGTATCAAGACTTAGGGAGGTACATGGGAAAATTTTATTTTCCGTCCAAATGATAGTTTCTGTTACTGTTAGAGTTCTTAGTTTATTTCCTTTATGTTTATATTACATAGTTGGGCTTTATGTAGTGTTGGGCCCATATGTTTTATTAATGTAAGTTGGCCCACACCACTTAAGTGACTAGTATATATATCACAATGAGGAGGTCAAACTACTCAAGTTTGTGACTCTTTCTCTCTCTCTTCTCTTCTCTTCTCTCAAACCCTAGGACTTTACTTTTAACATGGTATCAGAGCATATTTGATTCTAAGACCCTAGTTCTTCCCTCTTTCCCATCATTTTTTCTTTTTTCCTTCATCTTCTACAAGTGGGAATAAAGTTTCTAAGGTTTTTGGTACAAACAAAACTTTAGAAATTGTTTGTTTGAGGTTTGTTTACACCTAGATGTGTATCTAGAGTTTGTTTGGTGTTATTGTTGGTATTTCTGAAGATCGTGAAGCTTCCGTATATGGTTTTGGAACCTGAAGGTACAAGTTTAAGTTTTTTGCTCAACGAGAGAGATTTTTTGGGTTTTTGTGTTTCTCCAAGATTTGAAGGTGGAGTGTTCTCCTACCCTTGCCACCTCTCCTAACTTGTTTTTAGGAGTTGTTTGAAGCTGTGTTGTGATTTTTTTTATGTTCCGAGCAGAAGTTGATCTTTTTCCACTATAAATCTCTCTCGAAGCTCTATTGGGTTTTTTTCTTTTTTCAAAAACCGCAAGTAGGTGTCTACATATCCTTGCGGCAATCCCTAGATTGATTTTATGGATTGTTTGCTTCTCGTTTGGAATTTTTCTAACATCCCGTGTGAAAGTTGGTTTTTTACATTCTCCATATGGCCAGTTCGAGTGCTTTGAGTGTTTCTTCTAATGGCAAGTCTTATGCGTGGGATGGTATTGGTGCTCAGATTTCATCTATGAAGTTGAATGGCACCAACTACCTTCCATGGTCTCACTCCATTAAAGTTTTTGTGGCAACAAAAAAAAGAAGTTTTTCATGGAAGATCCACCAACGATAGATGATAAGTACGAAGATTAGCAAAGTGAGAACTCCTTGGTTATGACGCAGTTGTGGAACAGCATGGAGCCGTCAGTTTCTTCTAATGTCCTCTATCTTGATACTACCAAGCAGATCTGGGCTGTAGTTCGAGAGATGTACTCTTAAGAGTGAAATGTCTCCCGCATTTATGACTTGTTTGAGTCTATGTTTACTATGAAGTAGGGAAATAAATCTCTCGGTGAGTATTAAAGTCCACTCTGAGGTATGTGGGAGGAACTTCAGTAGTATCAGCCCTTGACCACTGATCTGGAGCAACATAAACAACAGCGGGAAGAATTTCAGGTTGCCTTGTTCTTGTCCAACTTGAATCCTGAGTACAGTTCGATTAAGGAATAAATTTTGCCTACTGAATCTTTTCCAACTGTAGCCAATGCTTTCTCTCGTCTTCAGCGTGCCTCCCTTGGGAATGTGACTTCTTCTCCTAGGGAATCTTCCGCATTGGTTTCAAGTAGTGTTTTTGAGTCTTCCTGTAGTCATGGTGGTAGTAGACGTAGTGGTTTTAAAGGCCGCGGTACTCGTGGTGGTCGTGGTGGCAATCATTGTGGTGAGATGAAGTGTATGTATTGTGGCTACTCAGTACATACAGAGCAATATTGTTAGGAAAAGTGGGAGAAGCCCGCTTGGGCCAATCAGGCGTCTGATGAGTATTCTCGGCCACCTACAGACCCACCCTCTCAGGCACCTACTGGTGTTGTTCCTTTTAAGTATACTGTTTAGCTTAGCCAGCTCCTTCAGAAGTTGAATTCGTTGACCGCCAGTTCTTCACAACCTACAGCCACTACGGCAAATACAGGTAGTCGAGTCTCCTTCCTCTTGGCTCATCGATTCAGGGGCGAGTGCTCATATGCCTAGTATACCCTCCATTTCTAATTTTCAGTCCATTAGATCTCATATTATTCTAGCTTATGGGTCCACTCGTAACGTTGTGGGGAAATGTCATATTCACCCTACTCCATATGTTTCTTTGTCCCAACTTTCCATTTAATTTGTTATCTTTAGTCAACTCACTAAATCCTTATAGTGCTCGGTAACTTTCTCTCCTACTTCCTGTGTTTTTCAGGATCTAAAAACGAAGAAGGCGATTGGTTTGGGGCATGAGAAGGACGGTTTATATTACTTGGGTCTTGATGCACCTGCTTCTGCAATGAGTGCAACCGTGATGCCACTTCAGTGGCATTTTCGTTTGGGCATCTTTCATTGTCTAATTTACGTCGTGGCATACCTAAGTTGAGTCCAGTGTCTATTTTAGAATGTGAAGCTTGTCGGTTAGGCAAACATCACCGTAATTCTTTTCGGCGTTGTATTGGGAGTCGTAATTTTAGTCATTTTGATGTAATCCACATGGATATTTGGCGTCTTCAAGAATAAAGTTTATCAAGTTTTCATTATTTTGTTGTGTTTGTGGATGATAATTCTAGAATAACATGGTTATTTTTGTTAAAAGATTGCTCCGAATTACCCCATATTTTTCCACATTTTATAATGAGAGATCTATTCAGTTTTATAATTCACCGAATTTTTAATCACCAAATTAAAGTGTATATGCATAAAAAAAATTACAAAAATTCGCCAAAACTTCGCCGAATTAATTCGAAGTAATTCGACAAAATTCGGCTAATTTCTCGAAGTTCACCCTTTTTCAGTACAAAAATTGCAAAAATTCGCCAAATTAATTTTCCAATTTAGAGAAGTAGGAGAATTTTTGTCAAAACGTTAATAAAACACTGATTTTTAAGGATATGATAAAACACTTATAACTCATATCATAAAAACAACCATTTAGAGCAACCTAAACAAGATTAATATAGTTTCACTCATATTGATGCAAGTATCAAAAGTATTAAGATTCTTTCTTTAAGCAAGTACTAAGATACTAAGTCATAAACTCATAAGCAATACAACACGAATTTTAGTACTAAAAAGGCTACTCTAGAAATTAGCAAAATATAATAAAACACATTGATTTTTAAGGATATGATAAAACAAGCACGATAAAGCACTTATAACTCATCTTAAAAAAACTCTAAATACTTCGTCAATATGAGAAACGATATTAATCTTGTTTGGATTGCTCTAAATGGTTATTTTATTATATAATGAGTTATAAGTGCTTTATCATGCTTGTTTTATCATTTTCTTAAAAATCAGTGTTTTTACCAACGTTTTGGCAAAATTCTCCAAACTTCTCTAAGTTAGCGAATTTTTACAAAAATTCTCTAAATTGAATTGAACTTCCCTGAATTAATTCTGAATTTTAACTGACCGAAGTTAAAGGCGAAGTCGAAATTTAGAACATTGACATGAGGTTCCTGCTTCTACTGCCGACTTACTGATCGCCTTAAGGAAAGGCACTCGCACGTGCACTAAACATCCCATTATTGACTTTGTTTCACTTCCTCGTTTGTCTCCTACCTTATGGAATTTTGCTCTCCTTGTCTGTTGTTTCTGTTCCTACTTCTCTTACGTAAGCCCAGTCTTTTTCTAGTTGAAAATTGGCTATGGATGAGGAGATGGTTGTTGTTCATCATAATCGTACTTGGGATTTTATTCCACTTCCTCTAGAGAAACAGACTATTGGATGTCGATGTACACCATCAAGTATTTTCCCGATGGATCTGTTGAGCACTTACAGGCGCGCTTGGTCGCCAAAGGGTATACTCAAACGTTTGTTGTGGATTATTTTAGGACTTTCCCCCCGGTGGCTCATCTGAATTCTATTATTGTTCTTTTATCTGTGGCAGTATGTTGTGATTGGCCTTTATATCAGCTAGATATAAAGAATGCCTTCCTACATGGGGACTTGCAGGAAGAGGTTTATATGGAGCAACCACTTGGGTATGTTCCTTCTGGTCAGACTCAGTTGGTTTGTTGCCTACAGAAAGCTATTTATGGTTTGAAGCAATCGCCTTGAGCATGGTTTGATAAGTTTAGTTCGGTTGTGCTTAGTTATGGTTTTCTACGGTCTACTTCTGATCATTTGGGTTTTGTCAGACGGTCTTCCACCGGTGTTATTTCTCTGATTGTGTATGTTGATGACATCATTATCACAGGAAGCGACTCCCGTGGTATTTCGGACTTGAAGACTCATTGGTCTAGGCAATTTCATACTAAGGATTTGGGTTTTCTCTATTACTTTCTTGGCATCGACATTGCTTGTTACAAAACTAGTATTAGCCTTTTTCAACGCAAGTATATGTTGGACCTTTTATTTGAGACAAGTACACTAGGCTCTAAGCTGGTTGATACTCCTATGAATCCCATTGTTAAGCTTGATGCTAGACAGGAGGAGGTTCATGCTAATGATGGTCGTCACTGTCGGTTAGTTGGTAAGCTGATTTACCTTACTGTTACTCATCCAAACATCACCTTTGTTGCTGGCGTAATTAGTTAATTTATGCATGCCTCACGACAGCCACATTGGGATGCAATTTTTCGGATTCTACGTTATTTGAAGGGGTCAGTAGGTAGAGGGTTGTATCGACCATCACATACTTTAGCTATTACTGGTTTCTTTGATGTTGATTGGGCTTATAGTCGTACAGATCGTCCGTCTACTTCAGGTTACTGTACATTTGTTGGTGGTAATTTGGTGACTTAGTGAAGTAAGAAGCAAAATGTTGTTGCTCGCTCCAATGCCGAAGCAGAATATAGGGCTATGGCCCACACTACGTGTGAGATGTTATGGGTTCAGTCTCTTTTTAAGGAGATGTGATTTGAGGTTCATTCTCCTATGCCTAAGTATTGTGATAATCAGGTTGTGCTAGCAATCTAGTATTTCATGAGCAGAAAAAGCACATCGAGGTTGATTGTCATTTTATCCGTGACATGGTGTTACACAAACGGATCATCACTCTTTATATTATGTCAGCAGATCAGTTGGGAGGTGTTCTTATAAAGGCCTTAACTAGGAATCCCTTTTCTACTCTGCACCAAGCTGGCATGTTTTATCTGTATGCTCCAGCTTGAGGGAGTGTTAGAGTTCTTAGTTTATTTTATATTATATAGTTGGGCTTTATGTAGAGTGTTGGGCCCATATGTTCTATTAATGTAAGTTGGCCCACACCACTTAAGTGACTAGTATATATATCGCAATGACGAGGCCAAACTACTCAAGTTCGTGACTCTCTTTCTCTCTTCTCTGCTAACTCTTCTCTTTCTTATCTCAAACCCTAGGACTTTACTTATAACAGTTACCATTCCAGGACAGCGCAAAATTCTAACTAGAGTATAAGTACAAAGTAAAATTTCCACACGTATACATATATGTCAGTTATGTGAATACACACACATACATACTAGCACCATTTCTTTCCCTACATAGACATATATAACTGAAAAATTCTAATTCTTCTACTGCCCACTGGGTAGATTCTACGGATGTCGTAGTATGGACTGCTATCAAAAGATTGATTGGAAGAACTGAAAAATGACAAGAAGGAAATCCATTACGGTATTGGAAATAATATATACTAGAGAGTATGGGAAATACAACAAGAAATCGTCAGCAAGTGCCTAAACATGCAATTAAACTTACTTGCACCAAGCTCAGTTCCTCTTCGTTGTGTAAACGGGCAATTCTTGCAGGTGATTTCCAAACAACCACCAAGGTATCAAACACAACACGGTTAGTCTGCAACCAGTCAGGCATCAATTTAACCAAAGCTGAAATAAGAGCAAGTCCCTGAAAATAAGCATCTGAGCATGAACCCGGATTTGCAGAAAGTGGATTAGTAACGCTCTCAGGTAGAGAGGTAACAAGGCTTTCATCACTTGTTGAAACAACAGGTGGAGTTATAGATCCCGGTGTCATTGAAGCATCAGATTTTGGGACGAATTGAGGAAAAGCACTTGCAAGTATCTTCTGCGGTGACTTTGCAAGTTCATCTCTCAAGGGCTGGCCAGCATCTGAACGTATTATATACATAAACCTGAATTGTACATCAAAAGTAGAACTTATCACTGGTTTATGAGCCAAAAATTAATATAGATTAGAAACTTTATCTCAGCACCACTTTAATCTTACCGCCTAAAGTATCTTGGTTGATTTAGCCGACCAAGGAAATAGTCAACGGCATCTGCTGAATAACGATTTAAGAATTTAGTAAGAGGAAGACGATAAGGACTGTTAATTTCACTATAAAATTGTCCTTGGGGAAGAGCTCCTTCCAAATCCATCGTCAGGGTCACAAGTTCATCTAGAAACCTCCCTGCTGCTGGAGGGAGCAGATGGAAAAGCTCAATAATAGCTGCAGAAAACAGGAATCGCAATCTGTAACTATAAGTACAAAAGTAACAAAATAATAGTAAATAACCAAAGACTAGATGATTACCTGCTGCAATTTTTGGTTCCTCACCAGCCTTCCATGATTTCTGACATTGTGCAAGCTTTTCTGGTTCCAACCATTTCTTTAGGTGCTCCAACAACTTGCCTCCCAAGGTAACATTGAACCAGTTGGATAGAAGTTCAAGCAGGCGGGCCAAGCCTTGTAGAAGAGGCATGCTAAGACTTTTTGTGTGTGCCAAGTTAACTAAAATAGGCCTAAGACTGCTCTGCAGCAGGTCTTTGGGCATCCTTTGCTGTTGAATAACCTAATTAAGCAAGACCATGTTTCATAAGAATCCAGAATCATGCCCAAACATAGTTTAAAGTCTCGCTTCCCCTCGGCCGAAACATCTCATTCTGGTAGTGTATCGAGACGATACATAAGAGAATGTATCGGCCCATGCCAAAAGACTAATTTAAGTACAAAAATTAAGTTTTAAAGCTTATTTTCACAGTATACATGTCTTTTATAACACATACATGCTTAAAAAAATTGTAACCCAATTAACCACTAAAAAATTGTTTATATCAAGACAAATATTGTTTATTTATTCCATTGTTTCATTCCGTCAGCTTACAGAGACGACGAAATGAATCGATATTTTAAACCTTGTGCCCAAACAACAAGTCGAAAACCCAAAGGGAACTAAGTTACCCACAGGTTATACCATAAGGATGGTATGACAATGATATAGCATCTGTCATGCATGTGCTAGGGAGAGTCAGCATCTGACCGCTCACTCCTAAGAGAGCTCCTTGACTAAAAATTGACTAAAGGGATGACCTAATCATCTGATCTATGTACTTTTTCTCTGGACCATCCACCATATTTTTCTAACATCAGAAATAATGTGAAAAGGATCAGATGGTTAAGATCATCTGATGGAGTTAATTTTTGCCCTAGGAGAGTTCATAGGTTGAACCCATCAAACAGTGAGTGTCAACCCCCAGAACCTGCACCAGAGGTACCACTATGCTGTTGGTAAACTGTCCTCTAGTCTAACCAACAAAAATTGTTTGATAAATTTGCAAAGGCTCAACAGACCTGCCGTAATCCCTCCTTTGCAACAGCAACAATTTCTGGTGTCCGACATGTCAAAGACTTGAAAAACATGGAAATGATCTTTGCACGCAAGTCAGAATGGTTTGGTGTTTTAAAATCTGCCCATGCCATTGCTGTACAGAGTAATTCAATGCAAGCTGTTCTAAGTTTGTTTAATGATGTGGCCACTTTTGGATTCATAAACTTCACAACCCAAACAGTCTCATCAGCCTCAGCAATTTGCAAAGCTTCTTGCAAGAAATTAACTAGCTCTTGAGTCAACTTAAGCAGAGGAGGTCTCAATGCCAAGCAAAAGTTCAAAGCTGTGACTGTCCCAACCTGTACATTTGAACAAATATTTCGTGCATTATAGTAACAAAAAAAAAATATAGCGAGAGAGAGAGAGAGAGAGAGAGCAACCCTACAGTGGTAACAGATCCTACCTGTTGATCAACATTCTTGGACCTAAGTGACCGCATTATAAGAGGCTGCAGTAAAGGTTGATACAAAGGCTCAAGTAATTCAGACACCTCACTACCCGTCCTACTAGCCAGAAGCGCCAAGCATGACTGCACATTCTTTCTCACTATAATAGACGCATTGGCATTAAACAATTCTGTGGCAAGAAAATCAATAACTCCTTGAAAGCTTTGCCTGCGAGGTTCGCTGTTTGCTTCATCAACATTATTCACCACACGGAGAACCTGTGTGAGCACTTGACTTGTCTCTTCCTGCTCTTTCTTGGCATGCATAGGAAGCCTTTTAAGAACATATACCAGACCACGGACAATTCTTACTTGGAAAGAGCATAAAGTCTCCACAGTGACCTTACCAACCAAAGCTCCAAGTCCCATCACGCCTCCAATTTGAGCTTGCCATGTACTTCCATAGCAACAATGCAAAAGGCGAGGCAGCAGTTGCTCAAACACAGGGATCCGAACACCTGGGGGTGGCGAATATACAGGATTTGTGGATGGACTAGAAACCATCATAGGAGTACCGGGACCTCCTCTTGAAGTAAGTACACCAGTATGTTTTGAGCGAGCAAGGAACAAAAGTGTTTCAGCAAACATGTTTAAAGCATTAAGTGCAGCTTTAGCATGGAGCCTGTTTTCATCTGCTAGAACATCCACTAAGGCGTCTAAAAATATCAACGGATCCAACTCCTTCAGATTAGAACAAGCAGTACTTCTTGACCTTGAAGTCACATTACTAGTGGATGAAAGCATGGGACCAAGCTGCCCAGTGGCAACCGAAGAACTATTTAAAGAATAATCTACATGAAAAATCATAGCAAAATGACGGCATATATTTACAACAAAATCATCCTTGGGGTCATGGAGATCCGGTTCTGCACTGGCAGCGATGATGGTCATTAATAGAATCTTAAAAACAGATTTCTCAGCCATAAGTTGGGTCTTAGTCTTTACACCCAAGTCAGCCTGCAAAAGTAATTAACAATGAAGTGGAGTTATATTCCAATTAGAATACAATTGATTTTATCAGTAACTCAGAGCAGAGTTCAACCAAGAATTATGAAACTGAAAAGAGCTTAAATGAAAGGACAAATCAGTTATATCTTTCTTTAACAATAAATAACAGGTCTAACAATTGAAAGATTAAGCCAATCAGAAGCCATTTAGACATCAAAAGATGGGACAAAATCAGTGAAAAAATTAGGTGAGTTTTTCCCGCTAAGCTGCCAATGTTGATGCTGGTAAATTACAAAAGTTTCAATTTTCAAGTAAACTTCCATTCAAATGGGACATGAGGTGAAAAATATCATTTTATAGACTAGAAGTTGGTTTGTTGTCCCACGAAGAGTTGGGGTGTTTGGACTCCTATGAGATGAATAAGGTGTTGTTAGGGAAATGAAATTGGAGATTTAGTGTCCAGTCTAACAAGCTTTGGAGAAATGTCACCCACTGTAAGTTGAACTCTACCAGGAGCTTTTCAGCTAGACCCATAAACTTGAAAGTAAAGTGAATTCTACCGGGAGCTTTTCAGCTTAGACCATAAACTGCATATAATATTTTCCTACTAAAATAAGAAGAGGACAGATTGCTCCTGAGAACACAAGTCCCGGAAACAGAAGTTGAATCAAGTTAGTCCAGCAGCTAATCTCGTCCACCTTGCTGAGACCCACTTTAAAGGCACCAACTAATCTATCAAGAATCCCTTCATCATAGATATCGAGAACCTTATCTCCCCTTAGCCTGACTATTTTCACAAACTCCCTTTCCAAGCTATGATGTATGGATTCTTCTAAACAAGCGATATACCTTGTCAAATACAGGACGGATTCGCAAACTAGTGCGACACTTCCAGATTACTTTTTTTTTCGCTTTATTAATTAATATCTACCATAGGATACGAGTACTACCTTTTCCAATTGAAGTTTTCTATGTATCAAATATAACATTACCATATAGGCATATAATAAAAATAAAAACATATCCCATCACATCATCCATTATTATCCTCGTTATTACAAGAAAACAATTACTTGGTTTACATTATTTATAGTGGATTATCGTCTGCAAATAACTCTACCAGTGTAGTGCTTTACATTGCATTGTCGGTCTCAAGCCCAAATCGAGGAGGGTTACGCCAAGTTGGCAGTTAGTGTACAACTTTGAAAAATAATATCATAAATCCCGACCCATTGTTACACTTAGCTCATGCTAGGGTGTTCCCCCAAAGTGATGCGCTACAGCTGCACCTAGTTGCAATGGGAAGTTGGTAAGGGTTGGCTAGGGCATACTGTAGAAACGATATGCTACAAGCCTACAATGGAACTCGGTTGCGGTGAAAAGTAGCCAAGGGTTACCACACCACACTGAGAGACCATACCGGACAAGAGAGGGTAAAGAAGTTAATTCAAGAGAGTAAGATTCGTCTTGTCACTTGGAATGTGGAGACTTTAACAAGGGCTTACAGTTAGTGGACACAATGAAGAGGTGAGTGAACATAACTTGTTCACAAGAGACAAAGTGGAAAGAGGCAAAAACCAAGGAAATAAATGGCTACAAACTTTGGTACACAGGAAATAACAAAAATATAAATGGGATAGGAATTGCAATACCCTGGATTTTTCTAGACCTGGATTGGTATGGACTGTAGTGAAGGCCCATACTGATCTTCGCATTGAGACCCATTAGGTTATGGGCCGAATTTTTAAGAGTTCGATTAAGATTTTTATGGGCCAACCACTGATAATGGAGAGGCCATATTATTATATTTATGAGCTTGTTACTTGTTTGTCTACCAGTTTGACGATGATTTTATCTATATCAGTTATAGTAATTTTACCCGCTAGGGCATTTTTGTAATTTTCAATCTAAGGTTAATTTAGTAATTTCATCATTTCAAGAACATAAACGATAGGGACACTAGGGTAATTTCATGAGACACCATCAATTAACAACACTGGAGAGCCTTTCGAGGACATTTTGGTAATTTCATAATTTCGATAAAAGAGCATAACTTTTTACTCAAATACCTGGATTCGCAATCCATTTAATTTTCTGGAAACCTTGCTTAAAGATCAATAAATAACTATTTCAGGCTAAATTCAAAATTTCGACGTCTCGGGCCCAGAAAATGCGTTGGAATTTAAGTATTTTATTAATTACGAGAATTTATAACCTTAATTAATAATTTAGGGCTATTGTAGACTTGAATTAAAGTATAGCATAACTTGTATACATTAACTATAGTCCTCGGATTTTATGCACCATATAGTGGCTGAGGTAGCATTTAATTAAATTAAATTAATTAGATAATCATGTAGAAATCGTTGGGGGAGAATTGACAAATTTTTTGAATTTCAAAATAGGCTTTTGAGGCAAGAGGGGTGACTAGGATGTGTGGACCCCACATGACAAAATCGTAGGACACAAAAAGGGTGGGGAGAGATTTGTGCATAAAATTTTGATTTATCTTGATTGAAAATTAAGATTGGAAACAAATCAATAATTAATTCAAATTTGAAAACTTGCTGATTTTTTTCAAAAGAGATAAGTGAGAATAACTGTAACCAACGGGAGAGGGAGAGATTTCCTCTCCCACATAAATGCTCGGACGTTGGGATGAGGTGGAGTGGACCCCACTCCAATCTAACCATCCCACATGGCTACACTAAACCCAAAACCCTAATTTTTGAGCTAAAAACCTACTAATGATCCAGACCCTCTCTTTAATACTATAGCCTAGATTTTACCCAGCAAAACTTTTAAGCACCAACCTATAAGACCCCGCCCAAGAGCATCCCTCTCATTTTACAACCCAAAAAAGGACTCTTAGAAAACCCTAGCCATCTCCCTCTCACTTGTTAGCACACCTTGCTCCAAAAAGAAAACCCTAGCCGCCCCTTAGAGAGATGATGAATCAGCTCCAAGAGGAAGGAGAAAAAGGAACACGAGGAGAAAAGAGAAGAAAAAGGTAGGTCTCTATGCACTCTCTCATGTATTGACATGTCTACTTCCCTATGCATTGTTATGTTCATGTATGTACAATCCTGTGATATGATTGAAAACATGATCGTATGATTGTTTCCATGCTTTTATGCCATGACGATACGTTTTCTATTGTTGGATGGTTTTTCGTTCTTTAGCATGATCATGGTTGACTTCCAATGTTATATGCTCTAGATTATATATATGAGCATGTGGTAAAGAATAATTTCTTATTCTAGTTTTGCCAAAGATTCCGTGTGACATATACATTCCTGTAATCGTTCCTACGAGCACTAGTGTAGCTACGAAGTTGTCGTGGTACACATTCTTTGCCGACTACGTGAAGACTAAAAGACGAAGATCGCAAGGATCAGACGGTTGACGACATGAGTCATCTGAGTAACTGCTTCTCGCTTGTTAAAGATCGTGTACGCTCGCATAAGAATGTAAGAGATTTAGTGACCATAGGAATAGGATATTAAAATCTAATTAATGGTTAAACTAAGCCAAAGGACTAACCCTAGTCATTTCGTGCAAAGAAAAGTTAAAATATTGACTAAGGGAAGTCCAATCGATTGGACATGTATGTACAATCGATTGGACTCTACGGAACAGAAACTTCCCAGAGTACAATCGATTGGAGTCTTATCTACAATCGATTGGACCATACGGGACAGAACTTCAAAAGTACCCAATCGATTGGACCCTGAGTACAATCGATTGCTTTTATGAACAAAAACTGATCCGTACAATATAATCGATTGGACTGAAGTACAATCGATTGGACTGAAGTACAATCGATTGGACCAAGTGTACAATCGATTGGACTATGCAGAAAGTGTCAATTTCATATTCGGTTTTTGTGATCCCTTATCCCCATGACTTGCACGACGTAGGGGTTCCATTCTTATAAATAGAGCACTCTTGAGCTGTACAATATACACAACAAGAAAAAAGTAAGCTTTCTATTTAGAGAATAATCATTGTTTAGAAGAGAAAAGCCCTAATTTCCATTATTCACCTTGTGAGGTTTTCTCTTCTATAGATCAAAGCTAAGTCACCTTGTGAGGTTTTCTCTTCCACAGATCAAAGTTGAAAACTTAATCCGTGTGACTCAACACTCTTGAGCAACTGTGGGGTTCAGGGTGTACTGAATCCTTCACCTTCAGTAAAGACTGTCGTGTGAGAAATAAGATCGAGGTGTACTGATCGTATGTAGGTTTGGGGAGTACCAAACTGAACAAGCGGCAAAGACTTCATAATTGGAAGGGCCTGCGTGAATTCGTAGCGTGGAGCCAGAGGACGTGGACGCGCCGGTAGTGAGTCTTGGCTAAGGTTGGAACTCGCATTTGCAATGGTGCTGCGTAGGTAACTTCTGTAACTCAACTTTCTAGTTAGTGGTACTTTCCATCTGGACGTGGTCCCGTGGTTTTTCCTTAGCTAAGGTTTTCACGTAAAAACTGTCATGTGAATTGTTTGATTGTTGTTCCGCTAATTGTTTTGATTAAATCAAACGACAAAAAGACAATATACCACGGAAGTATATTTGATTTGAGTCGGTTGAGATAATCTCTTTATCAATCAACTGTAACATGCGAGTTTATCACCTTAACCAGTAATATTGTGTTAGGTTAGTTTAATTATTAATACCTAATCGCACCCCCCCTTTCTAGGTATTAGTGAGTAAAAGAGAACGGACCGGTTATTTCACATGTCATGTTGTATGCCATCATGGAGAACATCCAATACATACATAGATTATTCGAGATAATGCATGTATCGGATGTATCGAATGATTTCCAAAGTGGTAATTAAGAAGAATTCCCGGAGCCCTATGGTGAAAGACCCCAAACACAAATTTGGGTATCCGTGGGTGCAAGACCCCAAATGCATCGGGGTTTCTCCGTGGGTGAGAAGGCCCTAAAGCATGCACAACCCCTCAAGTAGGTTTTTAATTTCAATCAAGTACTTTGCATCAATCATATAATAATTACTATCATTCTTGAATGCCTTTTAGTATTGTTATATATACATAATCTATGCATGAGTTTAGTGAAGGAACGTTTCCCTACTAGGCTATGTAGCTCATGCCTATCATTGTAGATGCAGCGAGATGATCGAGGAGGATCGCAAGTAGAAGACCCAACGGATCTTTCTTTCCTTTTTGCTGTTTCGGTTATAGTCATTTGCACTATGCAATGTAATAAATTTGATTAAGGACTAAGTATATTGCAGAACTTTGGAAATTGGAATGGATGCATTTGAGTTATTCTTTTCAATAGTTATCGTTTCTCGATTTTATGCGTGTATTCACATTAATAATTGGAGTAGATCTCCCAATCTGTTTATTATTAAATTCCGAAGTTTTGTATTATATTTCCTACCAATCTAGGCTAGTTAACCACAAAATTTCAGGGGAAAATAGACTTCAGCTAAAAGTTTTTTATTTTAATTGTTCGGAATTTCTTGTTCCTGTTTTCCTGAGAATTGTAGTATCTTTCTATGTTGGGGTTCCAAATCGAGAACCCCTTGTGCACATTTTTGAGATATTCTCAAAACATGAAGAACATAGGATTTTAAGTTGAAGGAGTTTCCATTAGCCGTACGTAAGTTGAAGGAGTTTCTCCACCGAATAAGGTGAAGGAGGAACAGATATCTTCAACAATTATTTGAACTGTTTAAGAAGAAGAAGAAAGCTCCAAGGTGTTGAACGTATTCAGTTGGTTTGTGAAGAAGACGAATGCTCCAAGGATGCTAGTACTTTTTTTATTATGAACAAATGGCTGAGATCTTTAATTGTGATATCTTATCTTTCTAGTTCTTTTTGATCGGTAGTTTTAAGTAATTTGCAAATCTATTTTTCTAATGGATTCTAATTTATTTTGGTCGCATTGGTTTTTTCAGTTTTATGTAATTTGTCAATCAGTGCAGATTCAACAAACATTCATGAAAGATGAACCTTCTTTGACACCAAGAGAAACCGACCATAACTACTCTCTCTATTACAGAAGGTCCAAACACTACTATGGCCCTCCATCTCTATGGTGTCTGATGTAAATGAAAGCACCTGAATGGCACCAATCGAAGAAGTACAAGGTTGAAAGCTTTAGCATAGCAATTTCAGTTCAAACTTTCTCAGTAATTGTAATTTTAGTAAATGGCTTGGATGGCACCAATCTGAAAGTCAACTTGTATTGTAGTAATTGTAATTTTAGTTAATAGTGCTTGAAGGTCACGTGTCTTTGAACTAGCAGATGCACTTGTTTTGTATAAACAATTTAGGTACCTCACTGTATTGTAATACACAATTCAGATCTGAGAGTTCATAGTGCAAGACCCTACGATTTTAGTGTGATTGGACTAAAAATTTCAGTTTTCAGATTAGACTCAATTGATTCAGATTTCAGTTGAACCAATACCATTTTCATTAAAAAAAATTACTAAACTCGATTACCAGTGGTTAAAATGGTTGGACCAATACCATTTTCACGGAACCCTTTTTACAATGATTCAAAAATTTATGCCCTTTTGATTTTGCATACAATGGAAAGGTCCAGTGTTCTTGACTGTAGGACGATTTTTTAAATTTCCATTGAACAAGAATTTTGTCATACACTATCAAAAATAGGGGATTATTCATGGCACAACTCCAAACCATGACAGCAGCCAAATTATTGGCATCGAGATTTTTACTGATTATTTATAGAAGTTCAAACCATAGCAATGCTATTTATGGACAAAACAACTGAAATTTGAAGTAAAATAACAAAGGTAAACGGTGGCCAACAATTGTAGCTGAACTTCGGTCCTTGTGTACCCATGTCATATAGTTGGCTTGGGTTCTCTTCCAAAATTCATGTATGGACCCTTTTGCTAGAAGGAAGGCAGATAATGAGAAACCAAACGGTAATTGGCATAATACAACACCTAAAGAAATCACTAAAGGAATTGAACAGTTTAGTGAAAATGGCACTGGTTCAACCAATTTAGTGAAAATGGTACTGGTAAACCAATTCAGTGAAAATGGTATTGGTTCAACCAAGTTATTTAAAGAGCTTGCTTGTGAAAATGAACGAGTTGCACCTTCTTCAACTTCTTGCACACGTTTGACCAACTCTTTTCTTCAATGGAGCAAATGGCGTGTTGCTGGCAATAAATGAGCTGCGGAGCAAATGGCGAAGAAGACCGAAGATGGAGGGAAAAGGAAATGGAGGGAAACATGAGGAAGATGGAGGGAAAAACTGAAGAAGACCAAAGATGAGGCTGACACACAGTACTGTATGTCAGTCTCATCTCAAATCAATCAGATGCTGGCAGGAGGGTATTATGGGTATTCATGCAAAAATTGGATGGAAACCACAAAATGGTACTTATTGGCCCAACATTTGATCAAAAGTGTCCCAGGTTTTGCAGAGGGATCTTAATGGTCAGTATTTTTGTACAAAAATGGACATAAAAAGTAATTTTCCCTTGATTCATTTTCCTAATATGGAAATTCCCATTCTCATGCACTCTTGGTCAGATTAATTTTTTTCCTAACAAGTGGAAATTCCCACTATCATGTACTCTTCTATTTTGATATATGTGATGTGATTTAATAGCTATAACCATTTTCATGTGTAATTACAGCTGTTTTTTTTGTTACTCTCTCATAACCCGTACATCAAAACACATTATAGAACGTTGTTGTCATCCATTTCCAAACTCCATGTGGTTGTATATTATGGTTTTTATAGCTTAGTGTTTTTATGCTTGTTTTATCATTTCCTATATTCCCACAATATTTCCCTCAATTCCACAAAAAATGCATTATTTCCACAACTGGTAGAAATATTTCCAAGAAATAATTTCATTTCCAGGCTGGTCGAAATACACCTCGAATTGAAATTTAATACCTTGTGCATACCTAACAAGAAGCACACAATAATATAATATATAAATTATATATATGAGTGACGTATGTGTTTGAGAGAGAGAGAGAGGCACTCATCAACACTGTTGATCATATTCATATTCTCAAAATGGTAACTCTTACCATCAAATTTAATAATTGTTCCAATTCAATCATTGTATATTTTTGACATATTTCGACCAAGATATGTCAGTTTCATCAGTGTCTGACAAGAAATGTTCAGGGAATGTCAAAATTCCAGTATTTTGACCCTTCATTTCAATTCATCTTGCGACATATTATGGTCTGTTTAGGAATGTTATCGAAATATTCCATCAAAATGTTCAGATCATTTATAAAGACTACAAAATTTTGGTCAAAACATTCTGACCATTTTGATACTTATTTAAAAATGCAAAAATATACAAATTAATTAGCAACACAAAACCCTTGAGGCAACAAATGCATGGATAAATGACATGTCTTAAACATATCAGTAAGTAAATGTAACTTATATACTTATCAAAAAAAATATGCAACTTATATTTCATAATCGAAACTTTTTTTAAAATCAATTTTAATTTCAAAATACAAAAAAAAACTTATAAATTCAGGAAATAGCAGAAAACATGTTGAGCAACAACCAATTGCATATATGCTGTGTTAGGCAAATTGGCATGTACATATGATCTTCTAGAACATAAAAAGCTAATATTTAATTTTAAAAAGTTTAAAAAGCAAAGAAAGAATTAAAAATGACTGAAAAGTTGAAATGGTATAATATTAAATAAGTGTTGTACATACGTCTTTGTGCTGTCTAATGTATGTTTGCACTCAAATTTATGTGTATTTTTAAATTTCTTGTAATAATAGATTCTTCATAAAGTATCGATATGTCATTTATGAAGGACCATATGATTATGACCACTTCAGGTTGTAAAGCAATCATTTTTCCTTTTTCCTTTTTTTGCTTTTATATTATTAATTGACGTGATTATGAACATTTAATACGTCTAGTTGTGTTATGCTTATCAGTCTTAGATACCTGCACAATCATGTACCGAATGTTAGAGATCTTATTTTTAATATTCGAAATGGTGTTTATAGTAGATGAGTTATAAATGTATTTTCATGCTTCTTTTATCATATTCCTAAAATTCCAATGCATATTTCCAAAAGATATCTATCATCTCTACAATACCCATCATTTCCAAAAACATCACAATATTTCCAAACTGATCGAATTCGTTCCAGTTCAAAACTGACCCATCAAACTTGAAATTTAAGACCAAGGATTGAATAGGAATTGCCCAACAATTGGTTATATGGCATTGATAAATGTGGGTTTTAACACTATGTGAAGCAAGACAAGATTGATCCAAACCAACCTTCTCATCCGATGTCTCAGCCTGACGCATGGAAGGATCCACTGAAGAAACTAACAATGTTGCCAACAGTCCAGGTGTAACTCCCTCACCAGTAACATTTCCACGCAAATTCAGCTGAGATGATAGGCATACACGAAGGAATTTTAATGCCTGCTTTCTATAGAAAGCAACCATGCCACCAATGTTTTGCAAGACAGCGGCTACAGCCAAGGAAATGCATCGATCCAAAGGCACCAAAAATGGGGTTGACGGCTCAAATGTAAGAATCAGGCGAAGCCCATGCTCAGGGTTCTCCTTACACTCAAGTGCAAGGGGCTCTTTGAGAAAACGTCTATTACGACCACCTAGCTTACCAAGGAGTTGCAAAGCTTTTCCACCCCAAGGATAGGGTGAAGGCTTCAAGTGAGACCATAAAGCTAAAATCACCTCGGACATAACATTTGCCATACTTGGTTCCAAGAAATCAGGATTCAAACTATCAATCCAAAACTCAAGTGTCCTTAGACCTAAGCTCACCAGGTCATCACTTCCTTTTAGAGTCAAAACTAAAGGCTTCATGAGACGAGGAAGGTGAGGCAACAACGAGCTTAAGCGGGCTGGTAAGGTTAAGCAAAGCTCCAGCACTAGGTCCCTCATATCTTCACCAGTGGGACCCTCAACCATAGCCAATAACATGTTTAAGCAAGGCTGCAATGTAGTAATTAAGTCTCGCAGTAGAAGCTCAAACTTGCCTCCATGAAGTGCTCGGAACATTGTACGAAGAAGCTGCAGATAACCAAGTGGCCTGTCAACTTCAGTAGCATTTTTCATGCAAACTTCCATGATAACAGGCACATGAGGCTGGAGAATACGTTCACAATCTGAAGGAGACTTGGCAACAGCACCAAATAAATATTGAAAAAGGTGCAAAACAAGTTTCGCTGCAGGTGTATCTGGATGCTTCAGAACATCGAGTTTGCTGCTAACAAGGAAATTGACCAAAACATCTGCGAAGGGCCGAAAAACCTTCGCTGTTTGCAGAAGAGTAGAAAATATGTGAACCAATTGAGTGTTGCTAATCATGCATTCGAAAAGCTCTGGCATACACATTGAAAACATGTCCATAAGATCTCGAGGCTCCATAATAGCTAAAATCTGGGAAAAGTGATGGAGCATGTCCTTTTCCTCATCTTTCTCCTTGAAGAGAGCCAAGCAATGGACACCGCTCTTTAAAACACCAGAGGCTTTCCAGACCTACCAAAATAAATGTCAGACCAATATAATCATGCAAAAAAAACTGTAATAAGAAATAATCACTTAATTAGTCATACCTCATCTTCTCTCATCCCTTTGAATACTTGGGGAAGTGGCATATTGGATGACGAGGAAACCTGCACCTGGGCATGTGCTGATGGTGAAACCTGAACCACAGGAAGTAGCATGAGATATGATGAAGGTAGCACCTACATGTGTAAAACTGCTGAATTAGAGAATTGTGAAACCTGTGCTCGGGGTAAATGGGCATGTGTGATGCTCCAGACTATGGTCTTCATTCCTGAAGAGTATATCCAGACCAGAATTATATGTATCGAATAATCTTATCAGAGACAAGGAAAACCAGTAGTGTGAGGAACAGAAATCAAGTGGCAGTTTTAATTATTAGAATATGATGAACAGTAAGTCCTAGAGGTCTGATCGTTTACCCATGACCAAAGTCTTAATCAGATGTTTACAATCACTGACTTCCTTAGAATGTTCCAAAGGGACCTGCACATTTAGAACCGCCTGAAACAAAAATAAATGTCAACAGAAAAGAAATCAAAAAGGCAAACAGGCACTCCCAAGACAAACTACAGCACATATGTTATCCAAGCAAGCAAACTTTGTTTTCTGAACAAACTCCCTGTGACCACATATGAAAATCAACTAACCAGTAGAGGAATATAACAGTTCTTATACCCCACGGGAATTTGTCATGTTATTTTTCATGCCCCAGATTGGAAGACAAGCAAAAGAATGTCCCTAAATTGCACTGACCCAAGTTTTGAAACCATATTGGCTTGTAAAATCAAATAACATCAAGATCAAGTTGTATAATGGAACATTTTTAGAAGGATGAATAAAATGCAAAATGTTCAAAGTATCAGGAAGCTATGATATTGAAACATCAATCATATTCTAACATTACTTTAAATTCGTAACACCCCATGGCATTTCAAGATCTTTAAAACATCGCCAATGTGCTGGACTTCGTATGTTACAGATCAAACATTGCAACGAATTAAGTTTCTTTAATTTTTGGTTTTCCTTGTGTTCTTAACAAACCTTAAAAATAATATTTAAAAAACAAAACCGGTCTTAGGATAACAAAAGACCTTGACCTCAGTATGTTGCCAATCAAACATAGAATTCTTGGATAATTATAACATCCCATGGCATATACACTTGAATGAAATGAATCCAATGAAAAGACTTGACAAGTTTTACAACAGATAGGAGAAATACTTTTGGCATTACAAGTCAAGGGAAGGCTTTTTATCTTGGCAATTGGGGTCGTCTTGGGCAACTAGTGTAGCCTCAAGTAAACGAGATAAAATTCTTCTTTGTTGCATGAGTGAGGATTCAATCAACAATGTTTGGCCACTTGGTCAAGATTCTTCTTCTTGTGCAATTAGTTATCACCTATTAGTCTATTACTAATGTATTTCCTATCGATTGACCAAATAAATGACGGAGATAAAATAAGTACAAAGAATTCAAGAGAGATCCAAGAGACTCATAATATAGGTAAAGATTAACAATAATGAGATTCCAAAGCAGACATGATAAGAAAAGAAGAAGGAAAAAAAATTAGGGATACATACTTTCCCCCTAATCTCTATCGGTTACTCAGAATTATATAGTTTATTTTAGGATTAGTAGAGATGCGTACTAATTATAACAAATGTAATGAATCTCAAACCAACAAAAAATTTGCAGTCCATCTCTACCCAAAACTGGAACGAACACACTTCACAGGTAGGCCACTTCTTGGACGGGTTACAGTTTAAAATGACACTGACTGATCTTCACCATGCAATCAACTGCTCCTTTTGGGCAGTCAATAAAATTATGGGCAACGTCCAAAATAAAGTTTGAAGGGCATGCCGAACAAAATTTTCTTTATCATCAACATGTTCAACATGGGCATGCACACTTGTGAAAGTCCGCATTACACAAAACGTTAACATAATACTACAACGTTAGCAAGACCTACAGCTTCAATCATGTTCTCTCAACAACTCATTCATTGAGAAAATGCCTATATATATAAAAAATAAAAAATCAGATCCTTCCAATGAATTTCACATTATAATCCACAGCGAAAAGAAAGATATTAATAACAACTGCAAGACACAAGCAAGCAACTAAACCTACCATTCATGTGATGGTGAAAGGAAGCAAGCGTAGTAGAAACGATTTAATTTTGTGTGTAAAATTTTGAAATTACATGTACACAGTGAAACCAAATAAGTATAATTTACGAGAAACAATTTTAGAAACCAAATAAAAATTTAGTGACAGGTAAAGATGCATGACTTACGGAAGGTGAAACCTATTCTCAAAGAGAATAATCAAAACGACCAAACATAAAATAGATATGAAACACAAGAAATGTTTGGAAATAACCTGCACAGGGAGTTCAAGCTTTGATCTCAAAGTGGATCGATCTCTTCCTTCCTCACCTTCTTCCAGTAGCTAATTCAAGTAAAATATCACGATCAATAACAAATGACTTCTCACATGACTACCATTAACCAAGGAAATGCATTTAAGAAGACATCAACCAGAACATATCATACCACAACCACAAGTTAACCCCAATAAGGTAGCTACAAATTCATACCCTAAATCAAGGAATCCATAATAACTGCAAATGTAAAAACATGCTAGTGAATTCTCATTCAAACAAATACACTTTAAAAGAGGTGGTTATAAATGCCCCTTTTTCTAAGTATGTTATAAATGCCCTAAGAAACACATAAGTTAACAAGATGATCCAATGAAAGAACTAGTACTCCAATCACAGATGAAAATATTGATAACCATTGCAGCGACCTTTTCAAATCCATGTTGCATACCTGAGGTATGGTGCGCTTAAAGGTGCTAAACTTCCCCACGAAAGCATCTAAAATTCGCCCCTATAGAGAAACACAAAGGTATGTCATTCCCGACAAACAAATCCACCAAATACACCAGTTGCAAATATAATTATGTAAAGAAGACAAGGACATGTCTGTCAGTGTCCAACATTGATACAAAGTGTCAGACACACTGACTCCACAAATCCAATATGCCGACACATCCGTACAGTCTATTGCACATGTAGAAAGATATACTTTCATCGAAAAACTTTATTTCATGCTCAGTATATAAAAAGAAGATACCTTGAAGTGACCAACCTCGTAACTTGGTTCTATTATTCATAAGAGATTGAGGAGGATGGTGCCCATAGAGTTAGAGTTGGATGGCTAAAGTGGAGATGTGCTTCCAGAGTGTTATGCGTTCCATGTGTGCCAATCAAACTAAAAGGAAAATTCTATAAGACGGCAATAAGACCGGCGATGCTTTATGGAGCAAAATGTTGTGCAATCAAGAAACAACATGTTTATAAAATGAGTGTAACCGAGATGAGGATGTTGAGAGGGATGTGTGGCAAGACAAGGAAATAGAAAATTAGTAATGGACACATTCGTGAAAAATATATGAGTAGACCCATAAGTGACAAAATGAGGGAACGTTGATTGAGAAGGTTTGGTCATGTACAACAAAGACCGATGACAGCACCAGTGAGGAGGAATGTACAAGTCGAAGGGCCTAAAAGGAGAGGGGAAGACCAAAACTAACGTGGAGTGCAATTCTGAGAGGAGATTTAAAAAAACATGACTTAACGGAAAAGATGGCTTTAGATAGGATTGAATGGAGGAACATGATTCGAACCGTTGGGAAAAGACTTATGATGATGATGGATATACATGAGAATCATATAAAAATATATGAATTATAGCTAAAAACATTATATTTGAATAAATCATGGTTTTAATTGAAATAGGGTGTTAGCACTTATCTGACACGTGTGTACGACATGGTGTCCAACAAGGCATATCTAACAATCCTTGTTACATAACAAATATATGTCAATCCAATCAAAGAGACTATGGAGATAATCATCAATTAGCAGAGCAGTGATATTTATGGGATAAGAGCACTACAAATCTAAGGAAAACGAGAATCAAACCAATAAAATCCGTGCTTCATCCATTGTCGGTTGGTCGATGCCTTTCTCAAAAATGGGCTCCACCTGGAAAACCATGGAAACTACTGCATGATATTTTGATTTATAACCAGTCGTATTCAAACACAATCTTAACATAGCAAGGTCAAACAAAAATAGAAATCAAATTCACTTTTCTTCTCAAATGAATAGAGGTTATATCCGCACCAGATTCAACATAAGGCGGGCACAAGTAGTATGAATGCTGAGGGACAAGGATGCATCATGCATGTTACTTGAGAACAAGTAAATGATTCGCGATAACTGCAGAATAATAGACAAAACCGTTAAGTTCACATGTTCCTTGAGAACGAGAAAATAACGTGACAGCTACATAATGGTGGTCTAACTGTGTTAGCAGAAACAAAGAAAAATAAATAAATAAACATTATGTGATGCCTATCAATCAACAGTAGATCAAGCAATATTGATGGCACAGAAGGGCATGAGTAATGAGAAGATCGACATCAGAAAGATGCTACTATCGCATACATACGACTAGATAAAGAGCTCTATTATCGGCATAAGTGATAATAAGCACAATGGCCTTCTCTCTGCCCAGAATTTGAATTCCAATAACAGTATTATGTCAATCATTATTCATAATAACAAGAACATACTAACATCTTTACTGCAAGTAGATTAAAGTACTATGGGTTTAATCATTAGGCAAACCTAAATTCATAGGAATTACAAATAATGACCCTATATTCAATCGTCAAACTGTAAAGGTGTTGAACACTTCAAAAAAGTCCAATCATATCTACAAATAAAAGAGTCGTAGCCAAAGATGAATAAGAGAAACCATTTACTTTAAAGCACAAGTAATAAAAACAGCAGGAGCAAGCATCCCGTGCCTTCAGTCAAAAGAAACAAAAGACAAAGGTACAGAAACCAAACACACTAATCTAAAAGCACAAAAGAATAAAAACAGCACAACCATACATCCGATGGTCTCAAATTAAAAGAAGTAAAACAACCTGTGACAAGGTAAGCTCTCCCCGAACGTGATGAACAATCTCTGCAAGTAGACTATAAGCCAGTGGTCTCAATGTTTCAATGCATGCCCGGCCAGTTCCCACTAAAACCCTTAACATACAATAAGAGCCAGAAGAAGTTAAGATAATGTTAAATGATATTCATAAACATTGACAAACCAAAATTATGCCTCGAAAATTAAAGCAGGTAATAACGGGCAAGACCATGCCAAGAGCATGGAAAGTTCACATCAAACAAAGGGACCACCATATCCAAAAGGGACTCAAGCTTAAAATCAGTTACCAAAACGAATAATGAATAGGCATTCATGACCCCTTGAAATACATGGATTATCAATAGAATAATCCAAAAGACCTACAGACATATCTGTCTGTTCCAAGGCTAGCTGTTAGGCTTGTGTAGGTCACCTTGACCTCACTAGCTGCGCTTGTGTTTCTTTTTGGCTTTGCCCTTCTAATAAATCTTACACTTATCCAAAAAAAGTGCTACAGACATATTCAATAATATGTTGTAAAAAATCTCATTACATATGGAATACATATATTCAAGAAGAGAAGCATCTTGATACCCTACTTGGCAAACGATTCAACCATTATCAAGGCATATCAATCGATATTTATTTCCATGGATTAGAGTTAAACCCCCAAATAAGGTCTTCAATCACATTAGACTTGAAGAGTCCACAAGTAGCAAGTTTTTTCTCATGTCGCTATCATGGTCCTAAGAATTCCCAAAATCCATTGAAGGTGACGGGAATGAATAGGAAGCCCCACCATTCCACAATCAAAAAACCCACCCAAGTTCTCCATTATCCTCAACTGCAATGCCCACCTGCAAACTATTCCTCAAGCTCACCTTAGAACCAAATACCACTTTTAAACTTTTTGGGGGGTTTTTGTAGTACCCCCTCATAAATCTTTGATATTAGTGAAACCTCCCTGAATTTTATTTTTATTTTTTCCCTGTTACCGAAAAAATTGAATATTATTGTTTGTTCTATGAGTCTTTTCAATTTTGGATGGCGGAGTTAATGCTTTTGATTCAAGTAAATGACGATCAAAAGACAATCAAAGGAGCACGATCAAAAGAATGCTATCAAAGATCTATTTGGGGATACTACAAAAAAAAAAAAAAAATTGATAGGTCCACAGTAGAACATTTAAAACAAGAATTTGAGATACCTCAATTTCACCTTGAAGTGTTACAACCCATCAAAGTATCATTCGCAAGCTAGGTGTCATGGGGTCACTAGTTGAGCCCGATTCAAGTCCGCCAACGAAGCCCGTTCTAAGCCCATAACCAAGCCCGGTTATGGCTCAAGGAGTCTAAAGTACTCTAGAAGCTTCTAGAGGACTCTAGTATGATAGAGAACCTTGGAATATGGAAGAGTCTAATATACTCATGAGAGTTCTAGAGAATCTCTACACATGTATCATATGTAGATATTCTAGATAGTTCATAAGAGAAACATCTAAAGATTCTTTGATAGAATTGTATGGAGAATTCTAGAATAAGGCTTGAAGCCTATATAAAGGGGCAATCCCCCTCATTTGTAAGCATCCTGGAATCTTGGGAATCAAGAGTTGAATAGTAATACAAGTCTCATTCTTTAAAGTTCTCGTGTCATTGTGTGCTTCTTGAATGAGTGAGTAGTGCTTAGGCAAGGCTAAGTCCTAAGTCACTTTGGGGGAAGGCTGACTTGAGATAGCAAAGGAGCGACTAACTCAAGTGCCGCATGGTCTTTAGCAAGGTTCCAAGACTAAGTCTCTGACAAGTGGTATCAGAGCAACCTCAAGAAGGCACCATGTCGATGATCACCGAAGAGACAAGGGGAAGTTATGGGCAAAACCCCGACCCCAACCTTAGGAGGAAGAGGAGGGAGAAGTCCCAAGACATCTTTGCTGCTTGGGAAGCTAGGCTAGCTAAGGTGGAGCTCGCCATGGCGGATGCACGTGACAAATTCGACGAGATAAGCATGGGCATGGAGGACCTCAAGGCGGGAGTTGAGGAACTCAAGGAAAGCATGCTGGCCACAGTAAAAGAGTTGGTGCACAATCAGCAGCAAGAAAAAGATGCCTTTCAAGCCCAAGTAATGTGGATGGTGGAAACTCTGAAGGACAAAGTTAAAGAGATGTGAGACGATTGGGCCTTATAGAAAAAGGCCATGACCAATGAAGGTATGTTCACACGTGGGATGCCAAGATCAAGACTCCGGAACCCAAGACCTATGGTGGGTCAAGGGATGCCAAGGAGTTGGACAATGTTTTATGGGGCATGGAACAATACTGTGATGCCATCTCCCTAGGCAATGAGAGGACTAAGATCCGCACAGTTACCATGTACCTCACTGACACAACTACTCTATGGTGGCGAAGGCGTCATGCGGACATGGAACGAGGTACGTATACGATCGACACTTAGGAAGAGTTTTAAAAATGAGATAAAGAGGCAGTTCTACTCGGAAGATGCTGAACATCAAGCGAGGAGGAAACAAAAACGGCTCAAGCACATGGGGTCAATTCGTGATTATGTGAAAGAGTTCTCGACCCTAATGTTGGAGATCCCAGATATGCCAGACAAAGAGCTACTCTTTAACTTCATGGATGGTCTTCAGCTATGGGCAGAACAGGAGCTAAGACGACGTGGGGTACGAGACCTCGCTAGTGTCATAGCTGCTGCCAAAAAGTTACTAGAATTTAAGAAGGATGATTCCTCCAAGCCAAAATTTCCCAAGGGTAGTCATGCCAAAGGTGGGGGAGATGAGACATCAAGTGACAAAGAAGGATCAAGTTATAAGGAGAGATCGAGTTAGAAGGAGGGGTCGTCCATGCCGAAGGATGGCAAGTTTATGAAGGAAGGTAAGGACCATTCCAAACAGAGGACTAATTGTTTCCTTTGTGATGGGGATCATTGGGCAAGAGAATGCCCACAAAGGAAGGCACTGAACGCCTTAACTGCCAAGTTGGCTGGCGAAGGTGAAGACACTGACGAGGAACCAATGATGGGATCCTTACTACACATCAATGTTGTGAATAAACAATCCGAGTCTTCCAATACTATGAGCAAGGGACGTGGAAGCTCATATCAATGGGAAGCCTACACGGGTCATGGTGGACACCGGGGCGACACATAACTTTGTCTCAGGAGAAGAGGCAAAGCGATTGGGATTGAAAGCATCCAAAGAAGAAAGATGGATAAATGCGATAAATTTACAGGACAAACCTATCCAAGGCACGGCTCATGGGGTGGAGCTACGCATAGGGGAATGGAAGGGGATTGTGGATTTATCGGTCATTCCTATGGATGACTATCGAGTAATATTGGAGATGGAGTTCTTGAAGAAGGTCAAGGCAATACCTATGTCGTTCGTGAACTCGGTGTGCATCATCGAGGAGAGAGCTCCTTGCATGGTTCTTATGGTCCAAGGAACCAAGTCTGGAACAAAGATGCTCTCGGCCTTGCAATTGTCGAAGGGATTCAAGAAGGGTATGGTCGAAGAGCATGACGACAAGGTAAATGGGGAACTACCCAGGAAGAAGGCAAAGCCCTTGAAATATCCAAGGACATAATGTCGCCTAAGGAGACAAAGGCACTACCACCTAAGAAAGAGGTGGGTCATCCAGTCCAGTTGAAACTTGGTGTCAAGTCACCTGCATCGACACCACCCGGGAAGGCTGTCATGAACCAACCAAAAGGGAGAATCCTAGATCATGAGAAGACCACACGAAAAAGGAAGAAATTGACGGACACGAGGAGATGACCAGTAGAGTACAAAGAAGTAGACTACATACTCGCTAATCGTCAGGTGAATAGACGTGACGTCCAACTATATATCGAGTATCTGGTGAAATGGAAGGGATTGTCCAAGAACGAGGCTACTTGGGAGCATGCAGATACACTATGGCAATTTGAAGACAATCACTAAATACAATGGAGACGACGCGCCGAGGACGTCGCGAAATCAGGTGGGGGAGAGTGTCACGGGGTCACTTGTTGAGCCCGCTTCAAGCCCGCCAATGAAGCCCGTTCTAAGCCCATAACCAAGCCCGGTTATGGCTCAAGGAATCTAGAGTACTCTGAAAGCTTCTAGAGGACTCTAGAGTATGGTAAAGAACCTTGGAATATGGAAGAGTCTAGAATACTCATGAAAGTTCTAAGGAATCTCTACACATGTATTATATGTAGATATTCTAGATAGTTCCTAGGAGAAACATCTAGAGATTCTTTGGTAGAATTGTATGGAGAATTCTAGAATAAGGCCTGAAGCCTATATAAAGGGGCAATCCCCCTCATTTGTAATCATCTTGGAATCTCAGAAATCAAGAGTTGAATAGAAATACAAGTCTCATTCTCTAAAGCTCTCTTGTGCGCTTCTTGAGTGAGTGAGAGTAGTGCTTAGGCAAGGCCAAGTCCTAAGTCACTTTGGGGGAAGGCTGACTTGAGATAGCAAAGGAGCGACTAACTCAAGTGCCGCACGGTCTTTAGCAAGGTTCCAAGACTAAGTCCGTGACATAGGGGTGAGAAATGGAAACACCATTATTTGTTCCCAATCCCTTTAACAAGTCTAATAAGTTCCCCCTTAAAAACTATCCACCTAAAAGTTTGACATAATGAATGAGAAAGGGGAAGAGTGTCATTTGCCTCAGGCCTCTAATAAATACACCTGGTACGTGTGGAAGGGGTGACATACGTGCTCAGTGGGATTAGTTGGGAGCTCTAAGAGGCCAGGATACCCATGGTATCAAAAATAAATAAATAAATAACAATGATGGTACGCCCATTAATAAGAATAGGAATTTGGGCCATAGAAAAACAACCCTTTACCCACACACACCATGTGCCATCGCCCTATATTCCTCCTCAGTATTAGATCTCGCAACCACAACATGTTTCTTGCTCCTCCAGGATACAAGGTTTTCACCCAAAAAAGTGCAATAACTAGAGGTAGACCGGCGATCAAATACCAAACCTGCCCAATCAGCATTTGTAATGATTGATGACTTGGTGGGAAATGTCAATGGTCGCTACCACCTCACACACTATTAAGTTATATAATAAATGTACTCAATAAAACAATGTCCGGCACACCTTAAATGCATGCCTTGATGTCTCTTTTAAGAAAGTTGATGATGGGGTGAAATACAGAGTCATGAATCACCCAAAGGAGTTGTGTTCCCATGGTTACTTGATGCCCCCCTTCTGGGGGAGGTTGTGGGCTCACTCCAACTCCTCCCAACATGTTGTCAAGAAATTCACATTTCACACGTCATAGATTTTCCCCATGTGTACTCTACCACAACTGTCGAAAAAAATTTAGCAACTAAGACACCATCCATATTTGCTACCTCTCACAAAAAATTCCCAAGGCCAAGGAAATAACAATATCCAACGACTTCCAAATTCTTTAAGACAAGACTTTACCCAAGAAACCATTTGGTCATGTACAAAGAAGACCAATGACAGCACCAGTGAGGAGGAATGTGCAAATCGAAGGGTCTAAAAGGGCGAGGGGAAGCCCAAAATGGACGTGGAGTGAGGTTTTGAGATGAGATTTTAAGAAACTGGCCTTCACGAAGAGATGGCTTTAGACAAGATTGAATGGAGGAACAAGATTCGTGCAACCATATCGTTGGCAAAAGGCTTATGATGACGATAAAGACTTCACCCAAACCTTGATAAGTCCTCATCTAAAAAATGTTCTTCAAAAGCTAACTCCCTCACTTCTTTATTAAAGTGAAAGTGTGGATTTTACCAATATAAAAAGATAGGGAGACAGATACTCAGATTCTATATCGGACCATATACATCGAAAGCACACTAAGCACATAATTCCACTTCATGCACACCAAATTTTGCAAGATTGTCCACCAGAAAGATTTCATACTGAATGTAGGGAATCTATGCTTGCAAAAATTGCATTATGGAGCCACCTATGATTCGGAGAACGGTTTCTAATAAGAATTTTTTTTGGTAAGGTCTATTCCTTTAAGAAGCAAGATACAAGCTAAAATGAAACGGAGTTTGAGAAACCTCTTAAAACAAAACAAAGAAGGCAAACACACTAGCCTCCCCTATGCAAAATAGAATCCCATCTAAACACAAAATCTTCAAAGGACAAGCCATTGCATTCCTCGAAAAGCTTGGACTAGAGATAAATGAGCGCCTTGATAAAAAGGATGATAATGAAATGCGAAGCCTCCTTCCCCTCGAAGACCCTGTTATTCCGCTCCTTCCGTATACCCCACCAAATTGCGAAGGGAAGAATACTCAAAGGCGACGACTGCAAGGAGGGGAGTGTAGACACGTCCAACATCTCAAGGTTTCTAAGATTGAGCCCGGCTAAACCCAACAAATCCCAAAGGAAGCTAGAAAAAGGCTCCAAATCTCCCAAGCTACCTTACAATGCAAAAGTGGTTGACTGACTCCCCGACTTCCTTGCACATGACACAGTAATTAGCCATCACCCAATTTCTTTTAATGAGGTTAGCCAAAGTGAGGATCTTCCTCAACGTGGCACACCATACAAAGAAAGCCACTTTCGAGGGGACTTTAGAACCCCAAACTCTGGCCTTAGGGAAGGCGAGGGAGATACTCCTGGTGGGACTAGAAGGATTCGATGGCGATCTCACAGAGTTGTCCAACATCTCATAGAAAGAGCGCACCAAGAATCGATCACCAGAATTCCCCTTCCAAAGCATGACGTCCTCTCTGGAGTGGTCCAAGGACACCCCTTCCAATCTAGAGAGAAGAGTCGCTAAGCTAGGGATTTCCCAATCATTCGGGGATCTTCTGAAGCCAAAGTCCCAAGCGAAAGAATTCCCTTACCCCACCTTGAGGTCCTGAACAGTAGCCAATTTCTTCTCAGATATGCTAAAGAAGCGAACCCTGGTACCTACTCCCACTCTGAATCTAATGCCCACTGAGAATGGCTCGGTTAGTTTCAAAATCCCTTTCCACACGCCACATCCAAATGCAGACTTGACCTCCCTGCAAAACCACTCCAAAGGCTCCCACCCGTGGCGGGCCACGATGACCTTTCTCCATTGGCTATCCCTTTCCTCTGCGAAGCGCCAAAGCCATTTCCCCAAAAGAGCCCGGTTCATCAATCGAAGATCCCTGATACCTAAGTCGCCCGACTTTTTTGGCGAACATATGAGACTCCACTTCACCAAAGGGTAGCCTTTGCCATCAACCTTACCATACCACAAGAAGCGCCGGAAAAAGGACTCCAACCTCCTGACCACCCCAACCGGCATATGGAAAAGCGAGAGGTAGCAAATGGGAAGGTTAGATAAGGTGTTCTGGATCAGAATTTGAATGTTAAATAAGACAATTTGAGGGACAAAATCATCTCCTAGAGATTTTAAAATTTCAATTAAAGTTTTCATCAAATAAAAATCATTAGGCACAACTCTATTACCATTGTGTTAAAGATATAATCATTAATAAAGATTTTGAAAAGGAAGTGGATTATCTTGAACACTGAATCACAATGAAGGATTTAATGTCGCCTATCAAGGATCAAAGGCAGCCACAAAGCCTTTACATCTCTCAACAAAGGTGTGCTCTTGAACAAGTTTTGAAAATTATTAGTTGTTTACAATGTCCAAGAAAAAAGTCCTTTCCTACTAGCTAATAGAAGTCCTCCAAGTATACCACAGTTTGCTACATTCACTAGATTAGAAATTACACATTTCTAGTGTAGTCTACAAGTGGAAACCTAGGTAACAAGGACACGGCACTTTTAGGGCTGTTTTGTCGTGTTAGACCATGTTGACCAATGTTAATATAGTGTTGCCTAGGCGGGTGCTAGTCACAAAGCGCTTGCATGGCTTGCATAGGTGCTGCGGCGTTAGCTTTTAGGTGTACACCTAGGCTTTGAGTACATATAAATAGGTGTGTTGCCATACATATTATGGCCCAGACGACCATAGTGATCACACTTAGGTCATTTTCTTTCTTCACCTGTTCAACTATAACTTTAAAGGAATTCATATCTACAGCACAAACAGGGAACTCTGATAGTGGCCCATCTCTTCCCATTTGTTTCGTAGGGAAGCATAATAGGTACCCAGCTTAAACTGCCCATGTCGAAGACAAGCAATCTCTAGCTCCAACTCATAAAGCTTAGCAAAGTTTCCCACCCGTGAGTAGGTTTGAGGTACAGACTCCCAAACCTCTTTCGTGATAGGTAGAAACATGAAACATTCGCTGATCTGAGGTTGCATAAAGTGCAAAAGCCATGACATCATAGTGAGGTTTTCCATAACCCATTTCTTGTGAGACTTGTCAATGGTAGCAGGTTCTTGAACATCCCCAATAAGATACTCAGCATAACTACGTCCCTCCGATATACATAAGAGTAGACGTCTTCCATTCAAGGAAATTTGTTCCATCTAGTCGCACTGTAGTAATGCACAACTGTGGATTATGGTCTCCGTGAGACCCATGAGACAATGAACCATCCTCAACAGATGAAACTTCTGAGGAACTCATCATAACAGAAAGCCGGGAAAAACGAAACTATAGATTAGAGATCCGAAAAATCCAAAACGAAGTTCGAAGGGTTTCTAGGGGCACAATAGGAGGTGCGGCTAGGGTAGGGAGGCCCAGAAAAAAAAAAAAAATAGAAACTAAAGAATTTTGCCCAAAAAGAGATTTGGTTGATTTTTGGAATCGGAGATCTGATTAGAAAAATCCCAAACTGGATCCTGTAGATCCCAAAAAGCCCTATGAGAAGGACGGCTAGGGTAGAAAACCCTTGATCGGCATGTATCTCGAGGAGAAAATCAAAACTCGAAATTCCTCGATCTACGTATTTTTTAGAAAGAACTGAAAAACAAATCCAAGAGAAAGGAGATGCAATGGATCTCTGATGTAACTGATAGCTAAAAAGCTTACCAGCAATGATAGATCTCTGGTCTTTTTGTTTCAGAAAAGATCCACGAACATCGTAGGAAGACCCTTGTGATTTGCTCAAAGCTTGCCCAAACTCCGGATACCCACATATTCTTTGTAGATCATAGAGGTGACTCTAAGGGACAAGAACATAGGCCCTACCATGCTCTGATACCATGTTGTAAACTAAATTGTCACAAAAAGTAGAAGATTGAGAGAGAGAGTTGAGAGATTAGAAAGAGAAGAAAGGTAGGGTTTTGGAGAGCGAATGGAGTCATTGAACTTATTATTCAATCTCCTCTCAAGTGATATATATATCGGGGTAGACCCCTTGTACAAGTACAATAGAAATAGTGGTGGGTTAAGTGGGGGACCCACATAACCCACGAACTAAGAAAAGAGAGTTCGTGAGTTAAGTGGGTGGGACCCACACTTAACCTGCAATCATAAAGGACATAACCTCCACACATGGGGCAGTGGGACGTAGCCCACTAAGAGCACCCCCACGTGGGGCCCACAACCCAACAAATCCAACATCATATATATTCTCTTGTTATTCTTTTGAAACTTTGGTTTAAATATAAATAAATATATACATGAGTACGGATGTGTCCGCATTTCGGGTTTTTTAAGGTGTCGTGTCAGACACCCCGTATCTGTGTCAGCCACGGACGTAAGTATCCATGACACTGTTGTATAGGTGCAAACAATTCAAATAAATCTCAACTAGAAAATCGACGATAATCTAAAGATAAATTGATTGAACCATCTCAATTGGTCTAGTCTAAAACCAAGAAGGAACATTAATATGACAACCTCCGTTAGTGTTAATTTCTCATTGGTCTGACTACACAAATATGAGGACAACAATATGAAAATTTTTTGTTCATCAAAAAATCTTGTTCCATTGAGAAGTAAATAACAACTAAGGCAAAGTCAAGAACTTTTGGAGTTCACAAAGAAAATAAACAATACATGTAATCCACTAGTCATTTATGTCATCATAGGAGTAGAATCATAATTCAAGAAAGAAAATTTCATCTAATGTCGCAATCCTAGAGTTCTTGTGTTGTATTACCTCTCTTCCAATAGCGTGTCAATCAAAGGAAACAAACCACGCTTAAAATCTGTCCCAAGAACATGCTTTAAGGCAACTAGCAATTCCTGTATCAAACACGTTACATTTCACTAATAGGGGAAAAAAGGATTTAATAAGCATAGTAGTTAACCATGAATCAAACTCCCACCTTTCGAATTGAAACAGAATCGGGACAAGTTACAAGCAGATTCACAATGCTTTTACAAATGCTTTCTTCATGTGGCTTGATATAATCGACGAAACTCTTCAACAGATAAGTTAAAAAGGAAACTGTCTGCACTAAGAGTAAAGAAAGAAAATTAGAATTCACAATTCAATAAATGGATAAGGCAAAAACGAATTAATCCCAATAACATATACTTGAAGCAATAATGTTGTTACTTTCCGTTTCTTACTTTGTTAGGTTATATTTGTACTTTTTTTTTGAAATTATTGTATTGAAGAAAGAGGGGCAGAACCCCCTATAACCAAGAGAGAAGATAAATAAGCTAGAAAGGAAGGTCCTTGCTAACTGTACCAAAAATACACTTCAATATACCAACTTTGGCCAAAATCTAAAAACAAAATCATCAAACCTAACTCCATTAAACTCTTATAAACTAGACGACCAAAAGTATAACAAAGCTTTATCTTCAAGAAAATGCAAGAGATCTCCTCCACCTTGTCTTCAAAAAGGCGATTATTTCTTTCCTTCCAAATGGTTCAGCAAAGGGCAAAGGGATGCATACTCCATAGGACGCCACTCCAAGAATAGAAAGCACCAGTAGACCATCCAACAATAAGTTCCGAAACGGATCTAGGGATAGTCCAGTAGACCTTGAAGAGACTAAAGAACACGCACCAAACCTCAAAGGTGAAAGGGCAGTGAATAAGAAAATGATCGACCAACTCTCCATGTAAGAATCTTATTAGCATTGTTGTTCAAACGAAGAACTTCACTTTCAATGGAACGTGTCCAATACCGCACACGGACTAATGTGTGGAGGTGGGTAAGACGGAGCAATATAGAAGGAATGAACCGAGTACCTCCCTCTGTGATCCCACTTTCATATTCTCTTATCTTCCTCATACTCAATCCTTGGGACCGACCCAAGTCTACTAACGAGAGAAGCGACGTCCTCAATCTCCCAATCATTAAGATTCCTACACAAACTCAAGTTCCAAGAAATTGAACCATCACACCACACAAAGCAATCCTTAACAGACCATCCTTGTAGATCAAATAGAAAAAAGGACAGGGAATGCAACTTGGAGAAAGAGGTCACCACAGTCTTCCCATAACCTTACTCTATCACCTTTTGCCCACCTCGAACCGAATACCTCTCTTAAAATCAAAAAGGACCTTGGAGATGCATGTCTAAATGCTAACACCATAGGAAGAAAGCACCGAGTTTCTTTCCCACCCATAAAACCTACAACCGTAAATAGAAGCAATAACCTTATGCCAAAGGTTATCCTGCTCCTCACCAAATAGCCAAAACCATTTACACGAGAGCTTTGTTCATAACCCTGAAGGGTCTAAAAGCCAAACCATCGCCTTTTTTTGGGGTAAGAAAATAGTATTCCAATCAAAAAGGTGGTACTTGCAGCATCTTCCGTCACATTCCATAAGTAGCCATTGGATTGCTCTTTTGGGGGTTTTCCTACTTAGGCTGAATAATGGTTAGTGAAGGGACTTTTGAGACACTATCCTCAGAATCCTGCCCTTTGGGTATGATTGTTGGTATCGTCAAGTTGGATAGCTTTTAGGCAAGTCTATTCCTAATGTCTCAAGCCTACCAACAATTATTGCGATTCTTAACATCTTCTTTATCTCCTCTCTCTCTCTTGTTCTTTTAGACCATTGTCCCCTTGAATTAGTATATGCAAGGAGGAAGCCTCCTCAAAATGGAAAAACAATATAAAGAGAACCATATTATTAATTTAAAGTGCACCCTAAAACATTTTCCATTTGTCTTGGGATTGAAAGTCAATTTGGGTAAAAGAAGGTTGGCAGGAATCCATTTGGATGACATATATTTGAGAGAGTTCACTCGAATACTCTAGTGGAAAATTGGCCTATGTGGGCTCCCCCTCGGTTGTAACCCAAATGTTATGTATTAAATGTAACGTGCATTATCATAACGTAATGTACAATGTGTTATGACACGCATCATAAATATCAAACTAAATGTTGAAACCCACATAAAAGTCCTCATAAACTTCTCTAAGATTTTCGTCACACTCCTAGGGTTAGAGAAGCGACAGATAATAAATGGGTAAGCTAGAAAGGGTGCTCTTGATAAGCACCAATTTCCCCCCCTTTGAAGAGGTACATTGACTTCCAACTGGCAAGCATGTACCCAAATCTCTAATAAATGGGTCCCAAAGAGCCTTGGATCTGTAGCTAGCCCCTAATGGCAAACCCAAGTACAAGGCTGGTAAACTATCAAGGCCGCACCCAAGACGCCTGCTTCTCTCTCTCTCTCTCTCTCTCTCTCTCTCTCTAACAAGAGTGCGGACCTCTTTTTTTTAATTTGATAAGCAAAAACTAAAAAATAAAAAAAACAGTCCTCTCTTCTTCTTCATAGTATTGGAATTTGGATTAAACTCTACGTAGTTAGAAAGAAAAAAATAGGTTATTTTTTTTAATATTATATTGTTCTTCTTACATTAATCCGGAATGACTATGTAATAGTCTGTTGTTTTACAACTTTTGTTTTTATAAGTAGAAATATCATTAAAGAGGCAAAAAGCCAAATAGATTACACAAATCAGCTAAAGAGGTCGAGATGACCTGCAATAAATGAATAGAAAAAAATAAAAACTAGCATCAAACATCTTTAAAGCAAAGATTGTTCCATCAAAATATGATATCCTCGAAAAATATCCCTCTACATTCCTCAAAGTTTTTGGACGAGAGGAAAAGCATCCCTTTAATGTTGAGAATGATCGAGGCCAAGTCTTCACATTTATCTTAAAAAATTCTTTGGTTTCTCTCCCTCCATAGACTATCGCATATGGCAACATTCCCCATAGAATACAACCTCTTTTCAAAAAAGCTTTAGTTTGCCAACTAACTAGAGCTTCATAAACTAGACCGGCATCACCCAATACATTCCGAACTCCAAAAAAAAAGAAGCCCAAACCTTCCTGGCAATATCACAATGAAGCATAAGATAATTAACAGATTCTCCATGTCGCTTGCACATCGAACAATAATCTATAATTATAAAGCCTCTAGTGATTAGGTGATCCACTGTCAATATTTTCTCCAAGGAAGTCAGCCTAACAAAGAACGCTACTTTCTTTGGAACTTTCGAACGCCAAACAACGATACTGGATATATGATACCTTGAGCTCTTTCCATCTCTTCGTAGAATGAACGAAATGAAAACAAACCTCCCTTAGACCATTTCCATACCCAAATATCTCGAGCCGAAGATTGCAAATGAACATCTTTTAAAATAGATAGTAGTCTAGTTGTTTTATAGCTTTCAAAGAGAAAGCTAGAGTATGTCGACAAGCTACTAGAGACAACAAGGTACCCGACACAACCCAAGGACATCCCGAACTCCCCCAAAACATTGACATTGGATTGAAGTACTTATATTCCATGGTTATATCTTTTTTTATTAATAAAGATTGTATCAATGAAGAAAGGGGAACAAAAAACGAAAAGAATATCTCGTGAGGAAGAAACTCACCACGTACAAAAGGCAAAATGCAAGGATAAAAGGCTAGCCCTAACTCGAAGACAAACTCCTCCCATCCAAATACAAAATACTCGAAAATATGCAATTTCCTCTCCTTCCAAATTATCCAACAAATGCCAAATAGAAACATCATCTACAAAATAAAGCCTCGGGAAGCAAATGCGTAAGAGAACTAACATTGAAAATGACCAAAAAGTCAAGAATCCTATGAATGATTCAAAGTCGAGAATCCTGGTAAAGGTAAAGAAGGCCCCGAGCAATTCCAGTAACAATGCTAATTCATTTTCTCCAATCAAGTTGTGCGTGTCTCGTTGGATCTCGCCAAATGAACATAGAAATGAGGTATATTAAGTCATGATTTATACTTCTTACATTGAAACTCTAGTTAGGGAGACTAATGGGTTTGAGTAGGAAGACTATTGGCTTCAATTTAGAGTCCCGCTTGATTTCTTAGTTCTTCTAAGCTTCCCAGTTCATTATATAACCTTTGCATTTCAAAACCAATGCGAGCACCATGAGGAAGCTTCCCGATTCACTTTGTCAATGGAAGATGATTCTAGTAATGTGATATGTTGCGCATCCGAGAAGAAGAGAAATTTAAGATGCTCAAAGAAGTCTTCAAGTAGATGAGAAATCTGAGATGCTGGTGGCGCGAGTGGAATCCAAGCTCTTTCGAGTAGTTAGATGGGTGGGCAAGAGGCGAATTACTCTCAAGGAAATAGGGAGGAAGCATGTAGCAGAGCTGTATCTTACAACTGATGAATGTCATTGGCTCTTATTGTTGCTGGAAGGCGTTGTCTCGTGGAAGAAAAAGATCCCTTTGTGGAGGAAGAGAACAGTCGACGGCAAAACTTTGATCGGCGAAGTCCTTAAGAATGGAACGGGCTCCTTTGTGAGACTTGTGGAGTTCACATCCATAGGCCACAACAGAAGTCTTCATGTCCCTATGGGACAAGAAGATTCGGGTTGGAGGAAGTTGGCCGCGATCCTTTCTCAAACGGTGGGACGAGTAGACTCACAGGACGGAAGCCAAGGAAAGTGCTGCGACAGCAGACGAAACTGGTAGAGCATCACTCCAGAATCTCTGGTTACATCTGCAAGGGGGTTGAACAGAGCACAAATTTGCACCTAGTACCACGGCTCCAATTTGGGTGCTTTCGGAGGGTGGAGCCGAGGTGTGTTATGCTCAGTGGAGAAGCCGAAGGTTCTTTGGGATGATGTGGAGGAGGCTGTGCGAGGCATTTCTAGTTTGGAATCACATATTGTCCTTCGGCCTCTGGACGAGTTGCATAAGGTTTTCCTATCGTCGTTGGAGAAGACCTCTAACTTCTTGTGCGGCCTACAATCCTTAGTGATCAGTGGTTGCAGTAATGATTTCTCCAAGTGGTATCCTAAGGTTAACTCGACCCCCGCGTCATCGATGATAGGTCCTGCGTGGATATCATTGCAGGGACTCCCCTTCCATCTATGGAACCACAAAATCTCCAACCTGATAGGAAATTTAGCTGGAGGCCTTGTCGAGGTAGATAGGGGGACTTGTTCGCTTGAGGATCTTAGCACAACAAGGATTTGTGTGAGGGCTGGTGTTGCGGACATCCCTAGATTGGTCTCCTCGCTAGATAGAGGGCATTCTTCGTTGGTGCTTATCGACCTGGGAGCCAGTCCGACTGTCCAGTCCACACAAGCTATCAGTAGTGGGGATGTCATGACAGGCAAGGAGTCGATAGCCGGCATATACTACGGGGTTCCCGTGGCCGATTTGACAACATTGCTACCGTCCGACGAGGAAGCAGCTGGGAAGGAGTGCTAACGATAAGGTTTTCAACCCCCATGCGCACGTTAGCATTGTCTCGTCGCCAGACACGTATCCCGATTCATGAGTTGTTGAGATCGTCGTACGAGAGAGTGATACTCATCCTCACAGTATTGGAGAGGCAAGAGGAAGACAGATTTCAGAAGAAAAAGGAGCGGATTGGCGGGATTCAAATTAGAAGAGCCCATCGTAGGAGAAAAGGCTATTGGAGGCAACATAGGGCTACTAACCACGTGGTAGCTAGAGGAGAAATAGGCGTACACAACTCGGAGCGGTTTGCTTTACCTAGCGGTTTGAGTAGTGAGAGGGTGGAACATGACCCGTTGGGCTTTGTTGTGGACAGGTTGTCCAAAGCCCAATCCCTACATTGGGAAAAAGCCCAATCGGAGTTGGGCCATGGGTCAGACCACGTTGATATGGGTTATGGGTCAATTGAACATGAGAAGGGGAGCCCACATGATATTTCCTACGCCCAGTTAGCAATTGGCATGGGGAACACCAATAGCAATCTCTTGTTGAAGTCACTAGAGACGAATACCACTGCTACAGTAGAATGCATAGAGGGGAACATGGAGGGGCAAAATGAGCAGAGGCCAACCTCACCTTTGGGGGAGGAGCAACGTTGCACCGGTTCTCAGCTGGCTAGAGATCCGACGAATCACACCAGGACCTAGGGCGATGGTAAGGTAGGCAATGGGCAAGTTGTGGCTCACGGTGGAGTGTTGGAGAAACCAGCCATAACGGATATAGGATCCCATCCACTTAGAAGTATTATCTCATCCCTCTTCCGTGATCTTCGTATCCCCTACCCCGACCATGAGGTGTTGGTCCCTCACCCTTCTCGTTCGTGGGCGAGCAAGTCCTCAGGAGAAGGAGACTTGCCAAATAGATCTCACTCTCGATTGGAGTCTATTAGATTGTTAGAGCCTAAGGAGAGAGGGGACCCAAGAGGAGGTAGAATCCGACATCACTCAGACGGCTCAGAGTGGCAGGTATATCTTTGCAGGGCTGGCTTTAAGGGATGACGGTGGGGGTGGAATGTTTGTGTCATCACATTAGTCTCTTGGCATCACACCCGTTTGTACCTCTCACCAACCACACAAGCCATCTTTCACCGTCTCTTTAAGCTCTTTGTTGGAGGTATCTTTCAAAATACATGGACAGATTGTAGAAGGGCTTCTGATCAATTTGTACAGTAGAAAGGACGGGAGCAATACTCAGAACAAGGAATGCAGGGTTACTGAGGTAGAGACTGAACCCCACACAAGTGATTTAATGGCTTCCGCGGAGAAGTGATCAACTTGATTTTAGACATCCTAGAAGAAACAATCGCGAGTACAGTCTCGGGGATGCAAACGGACGACCTGATCTCTCCTAAGAGTCTAGGACTGCTATGGAACTACGCAGACCAGGGCTCAACCAGATAGGATTGGAGAGCTTATTGGAAACAAATAGGAGGGGCAGCCAAGAGGGACACCGTTGGCTTGCCTAGCTTCATGTAATCATTGGGTGTTTTGTTAGTTGCTATGTCTCTTACCAAAATTATTCCGTGGAATGTTAGAGGTTTGGGCAATCCGTCTACGAGAGCAATAGTCAAGAGGGCCACTAAAGAGAGCGGAGTTAAGATAGTCATGCTTCAAGAAACCAAGATGGCTAACATCGACACAAGTTTTGTGGTGGGTTTGTGGGGCAAAAAGGAGTGTGCGTGGAGGCTAGGAGCGCTCTACAGGCTATTGGTTCTTCAGGTGGGATCCTTGTTATGTGGGACTCGGATGTGATGGACATCACCGAAGATCTTATTGGAGCACCCTCTCTATCGTTGGCTTGCAGGTCGTTGTTAGATAATTTCTACTGGGTGCTCGCTTGTGTTTATTGGCCTACGGATAGTAGAATGAAAACGCAATTTTGGGAGGAGTTGAATGATATAGCCGGATACTGGGATCTACCTTGGTGTATAGGGGGGTGACTTCAACGTTACCAAATTCTCCTACGAGAAGAAAGGTGGGAGGAATACTACCAAGGGCATGGCGGAGTTTGGTGAGTTCGTCAATAGGGCTAGTTTAATGGATCTTCCTCGGACACATTCACGTGGACCAACAACCAGATCAACCCGACTATGTGCAGATTAGACCAGTTCTTGGTTTCGGGCCCTTGGGATGAGCACTTCCCCTTAGCGGTGTTGTTTTACGAAAAAGTTGAAGGCGCTAAAAGGCAAGCTATCCCCTTCTCATGGAAGAAGTTAGCTGGCAACAAAAATCCAGAGTAAAATGGCTCAAGGAAGGTGATGGCAACACCAAATTCTTCCATAGCATTGCCAATGCTCGCAAAATGACTAATTACATTACAAAAGTTGAGATAGATGGTAGATCTTTGGTGGATGAGGAGTCCATTAGAAGTGGGGTGGTAGACTATTATTCTAAACTGTACTCAGAGACCTCATGTAACAGACTAGAGTCAGATGGACTGGAATTTGACAAGTTAAATTCTTCCCAAAGTGCCTGGCTGGAGAGACCGATTGAGGAAGAGGAGGTTCTGAGAGCTATTAGAGAGCTAGAAGGAGACAAAGCCTTGGGTCCGGACGGATTTCCTTAGCTTTCTTTTCTCATAGTTGGGAAATAGTGGGCGGTGATTTTATGGCAGCAGTGGAGGACTTTCACAAGGCATCCTAGATATTTTGTCTAATGGCACATTTTTGGTTCTCATTCCCAAGAAGTAAGGGGCAAATAACATTCTTATTTTAGACCGATAAGTCTGGTGTGCAGTTTCTACAAGGTTTTGGCCAAAGTACTAACATCCAGAATTAGAGAGGTAATGCCTATTGTGATCTCTCCCTCTCAAGGAGCATTCATGCATAGCAGACAGATCTTGAACGGTGTATTGGTGGCTAATGAATGCATAGATGAGAGGATCAAATCGGGTGAGCCAGGCATGGTTTGTAAGATCAACTTGGAAAAAGCGTACGACCACATTTATTGGGACTTTCTACATTACCTTTTGGAGAGGTTAAGCTTTGGTCAGATTTGGAGTTGGGTACGCAAATGCTTCTCCACGGTCTCTTTTTCCATCCTGATCAATGGCTCCCCGGCGAGGTACGTCAGGAGAACGAGAGGTTTGAGGCAGGGAGACCCTCTCTCTCCTTTTTCTATTCATCATCGTGACTGAGGCTCTTAGTATGTTGATCACCAAAGACCCATCTAAATAAAATCCAAGGGAAAAGGTTCCCTTGATTGGGATAACAAACTCCTGCTTGAACCTCTCGTTATTTCATTCCGGACTCTACCTGGTACAGCCAATCCCTATATCATCCAGTCAATGCCTTCTTGTGAGTGCTAGTTATTTCATCCCAGACTCTACCTGGTACAGCCAATCCTGATATCATCCAGTCAATGCATTCTTGTGAGTGCTAGTCGGCTACCATCCATTAGAATGGCTTTCGTCCAGTGTTCCCGTAAGAAGTACTCGCCACTTACCGGATCCGCTTTTTATCAATGAATAGTCTTGCAAAACGCCTGTAAGGACACCAGGTTTTAACCGTTCTACTGCTCAGAAGTCTACTTGTTCTAGTTGACCGGCTTAAGGTTATAAATATGGATGCGGATCGTGACCATTCTACGGAATTAGTGCCAGACCAATAACTCTACTAAATCATTGGGGGGTGCCTAAAGTGAAGGACCCAACAAATGCTCGACAAGAGTAGAATAGGTAGATTTCGGATACAACTGGGGGCTAAACGGCATAGGCTTACCCTTGTATTATGCACGGATGCTAGTGAGCCCTTGGGCAGAATCATATCTTGAAGTGGTTCTTCGGATAGAATTCCAATCTGCAAATAAACAGCACAGTTGCAAAAGCAGAGGCCAAGGTCGAGAGGATGGAGAGCAAAGCCGGAAGCCCGAATCTCGACCAAACCAAAAAAACAGGAAGATCCTTACAGAAAGACTAAATAAAAGAAGAGGAGAACACGGTCTATCAAGAGTTTGTTTGGGGTTGTAGAGTGCGGTGTGTACATCTGATAGCTGCAGAGCTTAATCATTAAAAGTTAGCAGGAAAGCTCGGTAAACGGACTATTTGTCTGATTTGCCTCAAGTTCAAAGCAAGAGCTAGGAATATGAGAGAAGCGGGCGGGGAGACATGCACACATCTGGACATATTGGCCATAGCTAGAGAAGACAAGGGTGTCTCTTCAATACAGTCCATGAACCCAGGCTCGTCAACTACTAGAGAATGGACCAGGACAGGATAGTAAGTTTCATGTTACTGTCTTAAGGTGAGTGAGTTCATGCAGCAAGCCGAACCCTTTGGTCACTACTATACTATACTCCATAAAATATGGATCCATATATCAGTAGTCTGCCCTCGTAAAGGTAAATTTGAGGGTGATGCGGGGCTTCCAGATGGGCCTAACGAGACCTATGATATCTCACCTCCAATTCGCTGATGACACTCTCATCTTCTTGGAGATGGATAGGGAACAGGGTCAAGCCTTGAGAGGTATGTTAGCTTGTTTCGAGGCCGTGTCGGGTCTCAAGGTCAGGTCGAGGATAGCGAGGGGTTTGCCTCTTTTGGGCATCAGGGTCGCGAATCTTCCTACCTCGTACTTGGGCCTACCCCTTGGAGCCCCTATAGATCGAAATCCTTGTGGGATCCAGTACTGGAGAGATGTGACAGGAGGCTGGCAGGGTGGAAGGCGAGATACTTATCTAAAGGAGGGAGGCTTGTTCTAATCAAGAGCACATTATCCAACATTCACACCTATTTCTTATCCCTCTTCAACATGCCAGCGAGCATGGCACAGAGAATTGAGAAGATGATTCGTTGATTCTTATGGTTCAGCAAGACTGATGGGTCTGGGTATCCGCTAGTGGATTCAAGGATAGTCTGCTCTCCTAAGAAGATGGGTAGATTATGGGTTAAAAACTTGAGACTTATGAACACGGCTCTTATCAGGAAATGGATCTGGCGCTATGTAGTGGAGACAGATAGCCTTTGGAGGAGGGTAGTGGAGGCCAAGCACGATAGTAAACCTTCGGGGTCGTTCAGCAAAGAGGTCCACATTCCCTTTGATTGCGGCGTTTGGAAAGGGATCTTAAAGGTGCTGGATTCCATTTCAGGGGGTATAGTTTCAAGGCCAACGAAGGAGATATAGTTCTCTTTTGGAGAGACATTTAGTGTGGGGAGATACCACTAGTGGTGGAGTTCCTTCAGATTTTTGCGATCTCGAACAAAAAAGAAGTCACAGTGCATAGCGTTTCTGTGGAGGAAGGGGATGTAGTAGCTTGGGATCTTGGTTTAAGACGCAACCTTAATGATTGGGAAATTCCTCACATGGCGACTTCTTCAGAGAATAGGAGTCACGTTGGACAGATCGAAGGAGGATGTGATGAGGTGGTCGGGGACACCCGATGGCATTTTCTCAGTTCGGTCCTTTTATGGCATGCTGAACCTTGTTTGGAGTTCCTCGCAGTCTAGATCATGCCCCATCTGGCATCAGCCATTTCCTGCGGCCGTAATTTGGGGGTCAAAGGTCCCTTCTAAGGTTGCTTTCTTCGTGTGATGCGCAACCTTGGGTAGGATCCTTATAGTGGACAACCTCGTCAAGAGGAATAAAATGATCGTGAACTACTATCATGTGCAAGACTGAAGCCTGACGGTGAGTCAGTCAATCATCTCTTGCTCCATTGTAGTACAGCCAGGGAAGTTTGGGGCATCTTTTTTGGGTCCTTCAGGATATGCTGGACTCTGTCTGCTTCGATTATGCAGACCATCGAGAGTTGGTCCTACGTTAGCTTCCCCCTTGTGGCTGTAGACTCTGGAGTCTTCTTCCTTTTGCGATCTGGTGGGGTCTATGGAAAGAGAGGAACGGTAGGGTCTTTAAAGGAAAGGAGACGTCGATTCATGACATTATGTTGTCCATTAAGGCCTTTTTATTTTTCTGGTCTAAATTCTTTGATGAATGTAAAGGGCTGGCCTTCCAAGATTTGGTCTTTGGATAGGAGACGATTATGCATAGGGGCTAGCTTGAGATGTTGGAGCAATGGGTAGGTCTTCTCGACCTCCCGTTCACTTGTTCTTGTTGTATCTTGCGTGTTTTGATCAATAAACTTCACCTTATAAAAACAATGACCAAAAAGACTCTAATGAACCATCCAACATACACCAAAGAGCTAATAAAAGATACACCACACCTCACGTGAAAATCGGTAGTAAAGGAGGAGTTCACAAAATCAGCACTATTTTTTTTTTGATCGGTTACAAAATCAGCACTATATCTACATATGAAGCATATATTTGGTATGATCTTCCTCCTAATTAGGCGGTCCACGGTGAGAATCTTGCCAAGCATTGCCGTCTATGGGCTAAGGTTTTTATGGAGTTTAGAGGGCTCTTCTTTGAACATTGCGTATAGATAGGAGAGCATCGTCCATTGGAGTAGTTAGTTCGCCCTCTTGGTTGTTTGTTAGGTTGTATCCCGATCCTTCGGTTTCTCGGTTATTTTGTTGTTTTTGCTTATTTTTGGGTCATTGTTAGGCTTTATGTTTATGTCATCTCCACCTATTGGTTTGCCCTTCTCTTTGGCTTTGGCCTCTCGAATAAAGCGTTTACTTATCCAAAAAAAAAGACGGTGAGTGAGCCGAAAAGGATATCGCAAAATAGAAAGACAAAACAAAAAAAAGCTCCCTTCAAATCCCATCTTCAAAATAGCAGTCTTCAAATGTGGAAGAAATCTAAACCCCATCTAAATGACTAAGTAGCTAGATCTTTATCTACCAATCATTCAAGATTTGTTTAAAGACCAAATTCCAAGAGCCAATATTATCCTCCCGCACAACACAGTCCTCAACTAGGGGACTTTCAAAATCCGATATAGCACAGAAGGATGGAAAAGTAGCACAGATGGAAGTATCCACACACCAAATATCCTCCCAAAATGCACATTGTCGCCATTCCCGACATTGAAGTGAACTCCTTTGAAGACATCAAAGATTTTGAAAATGTTCTTCCACACACCGATACCGTAAGAGCAATTAACCAAATTAGAATCCTACCAAAAATTCCTACTATCATATTTATGATCAATAACCTTCCTCCATAGGCTATCAGTATCCTCCCATACCTCCACAACCAATTACCCCCGAGAGCTTTGTTCATGTCCTTAAAGTGACGCAAACCCACCCCTTTTTTGGTAAGCAAATGGTCTTCCAATTAACTAAGTGATACTTATGAGCATCTTACATTCCTTTCCGTAAGATGTTCACTACAGAAGTATCAAAACATATCGTAATTTTTCTAACTTCTCGTTTCACCTCGTTTTGTCAGCTTACCAAGATGCAAAACGAGACTGAAATTTTGAACCTTGAGTTTTGATGCAACCAAGGTTTATAAAATATCGTTTCATCTCGTTGTCAAGATAATAGAAAAAACAGTGTGTGTCTCAATAAGATTAAGTTATTTTTAATGTTTAATTGAGCTTCAAATTTGTTTTAGCATTTAATGTGTCATAAAAGATATACCATGAAAATTATGTATAAAACTAGTTTTAATACTTAAATTACGGTTTTGGCATGAGATGATACATTCCCGCGTATCATCTCGGTACCATACCGGAAAGAGATGTCTCGGCCGAAATGGGACGAAAAGGAACAAGATTTTGAACCATATTGAGTTTCTTATTTAGTTTAGATATCATTTTTGGGTTAAATTGTAGCAACTAGTTTCCAGGTTACTTATGGATTTTCCTACTTTGGGTTGAAAAATAGTTACCATGATATTTTTGGTAAATACCCTCTTGGGAGGTGTTCTTAAGAATCCCACCTATTTCGTATAAAAGGCAGCTGTTGGGTTTATGGACTATATAGTTATTAACAAATCTGCTCTTAGTATGTCTTGAATCTATAAATAATAAAAATGTGAAATTCTTCTAGAAAAAACATCATTCTAGTCTCCTCCATCTCCTTTGTTCTCTGAGGAGACTGCCATTATGGAATAGCATGACTATCCGACTAATTTGAATTCTTTTCATGTTGTTGTAAGTGATTGTTTCGATATACTTTACTTAATTGCTTACTGTACTTTGATGAACAATAGTTTTTCACGTTAATTACAAAGTACAGTTAGCAAACAAGCCTTTGCATATTCAACTTCTTTTTAGTTAAACTGTTCGCATTATAGAACACATACCTTGATTACACACACACACAAAAAAAAAAGAACACATACCTTAACCTGTGCACCCTTCAATTCAATGAAGTGGTTCTTTGACTGAGGAGGAACCTTTTCAGGACCTGGAACAGATATAGCAGCAACCATCAAAGGCAACAAATGAGGAATGTTGGTCTGAACAAGCCGCCCATATAGCTGGAATAAAAACATCACCACCAGTGGGCTCTCCGTGACAATCTTGAACGAACGGGTGCTAGGGTTTAGCTGTCCGGCACTAATGTACCCTGTTGTTAGTGTACCCGAACCATCTAACGGCTTTGTATCTTCTCCATCCAATCCACTTGCTCCACCGGACCCAACTACCCCACCCGGCCCATCTTCAAAGAAATAGTTAACAGTCATTCTAAAATTCTGGTATATCTTACAAACAAAGTCGAGGAATGGCTGGACCTCGGTCTCGAGGCTTGGCCTGAAGTTCCGTAGGAGGTCGAAGATGATGCGGATACAAATTAAGCCGTTTTCCTCGTTGTCCATGGTGAGGACTTGCAGAGCAACCTTCAATAGATCCTGGACGAAGGGACGGAGGACCTCGCTGTGAGGGAGGCGATTGAGAATCTCAACAATAATGTTTCGAAGCTTGTGCTCGGGGCTGTCGGTGAGCTGAGGCGTTGTTATATGTGTGAGAATCATCGAGAAGGCCCGGAAGTAGCATTTCAGGAAGTTGAGGTATTCGGCTGTGTGAGCGATCTCGAGACTGTCGCGAACTTCCATTGCCATCTGAAGCCTAGTTTGGATGGCTGGTTTCAAACAAAACGGTCAAAAAGAGCAGTAATATCAGAGAAAACAAACAAAAATACAGAGATCGTAATTTGGGGAAACCAAAACACGAATTACAGATAAAAAATCTGAGAGAATTGAGAAGATCAAATGAAACAAACCCTGATGGAAAAAAGAAAGAAGGGGAGTAGTGTGAAACATACGGAGGTCGGGCTCGACGAGGTGACGTGCATGTTGTTCGAAGTTCTGAATCGGACTCATTTTGGAGTTGCAGAGAGGGTTAAAACCCTAGCTCTGCTTGTTCTGTAATAGAAGAATTTCGAGTGGTTTTAGCTATTCTTGCTTTTCTAGGGTTTCTGAGATGAGCACATAGGAGCGTTTCGCGCGACTCCTCTATTCTCTTTCTTCCTTTTCCTCTCCACTGTTTCTCTGTCGAGGCACTGGAAGCAGGGGTTTTACGTTTCTTTCCGTGAGTTCACGAAACACACTCCCTCTTTGTAACTCTCTTGGCCCGTAAGTAATGCCTTGGCTCCTATATAGAGACGAGCGTGGTGGGCCCTCGGACCTCGTTTAAAACTTGGGAAGTGTTACAGGACCATATCGTGCCCATCGTCGTCCTAAGGTCCAGATCACCGATGGTCATCTCTAATTCTCTATTACCACCACACGAATCCCGAAAACCATTTTACGACCATGACTCGAACATCCAGTGGTCTAGACCTTAGTACGACGATGTTATGTTGTTAATCTGTAGCATTCTATCATTCCTTAAGATTTTGTCTTTCATTTTTGTTGGGAAATGATAGCGTCCTCCTTAGGAAAACAACGTAGTAAGGTTCCAGTTCTTTGAAATTCGACTGTGGGAATGTCGACGACCCTCAATGGTCTACGCCTTAGGACGACAATAGCAGTATCGTCACGATGTGACAAGCTGTAGCTTACGGATACTCACCGGAGTAAAACTTCCATCACAATGGGATTGCAAATCACACAAAACACAGCCAATAAGTTCTCCGCACGTACACCTAAAAAGCAAAAGCAAATGGGTACGTTGCAAAAGCACTTGTGTACGTGCCGAGAACTCATTGGCTGTGTTTTGTGTGATTTACAATTTCGTGTGATGGAAGTTTTACTCTACTCACCGCTACCATCTGGGCCCACTGACCACATAGATATTTAGCCCAAGGTTTAAAGGAGGCCATTTTAACAGTTAAACAGACGGGGCGTTACCGTTTAAATGGCCATTAAAACAGATTGGAATGGCCAGAGGCAAAAATAGAAAAAAAATGAAAAAAATAGAATTTAACGGAATTAAATGGATTTTAACGGGGTTTAACGGAAAAAAAACAGAAAAAATGGTGCTGAAATTCAAATTTCGAAATTTGAAAATTAAAAAAAAAATAGAATTTAACGGCTATTTTTTTCACCAAATTTTTCAGAATTAAACAGCTGTTTAAACAATTTTAACGGCCGTTAAAACAAAAAAACGGCCTTTTTTTTCAAAACCTATAAAACGTGTTTAAACGGTTTTAACGGAAACACGGGCTTGGGGCATTACCGTTTAAATGGCCATTTTTAAAACCATGGTTTAGCCCACCCCTTTGGCAGACATTCATACCAAAAATCAGTTTGTTTGATGATTCGCAGCCGTTGCTATTAGTACTCAAAAGAAATGATTGAATTTGACGGCTAGAATCATGCTTTAAAATGTACTAAAATCTAATGGCTAGAGATTAACGATCATTGATTTTTGGTGCTCATATCCACCAAGGGAGTAAGACTTGCCTAACAACCCAACCTGACCACCGACAATATAAGTCACATGGCAATTTATTAGAGGACCCTGACCGTATAGATGTTTGACCAATCCATAAGTGGACCTACAAACCAAAAATCAGCCTGATCAGTGATTTGAAACCTTTGGATCTTTGTACGGAAATAATGCTCAAATTCCTACTGTTAAAATCAACCAACGACAATGACTTCAACAAGCGCTTGGAAATCACTGATCAGGTTAACCTTGATTTTGGTTTTGTAGGTCCACCTAGGGATTGGCCAAACATCTATACGGTCAGTGTCCTCTAATAAATTGCCATGTGGCATATATTGTGGGTGGTCAGGCAAGTCTTACTCCCACCAAGGCGTGGGCTAAACATCGATGCGGTCACTGGGCCCAGATTGCAACGGTGAGTAGTGCTAGCCGTAAGCTACAGCTTGTCACATCGTCACCCTTAATTTTGCCCCTGATTTAAATCTTAATTAAGCCTTGCACTTCGATTACTGACATTTTAGCCAGGATTGGGATTTGGGAATTTAGTGCAATGAACTGGGAACCTGGGTTAAACGGACCCGAACCAATTACCAGTGTCTGTTTCCAGTCTTGCGTGCGAATATAGGTCGCAAGTTTGCAACCTGATGACTGATTGACAAATTGGAAAGAAATAGAATAAGAGATTAGATTTTAAATTTTCTAAATTAATGTGCTTGGAGAATAATCCAAGCTAAAAGATGATAAATGAGGGCGTATTGAGAATAATCACTGCGCAGAGTGGGTTTTCCCTTACATGTGGAGGCTGACACGGCCAATATAGGCTAAAAATCATCAAACAAGCTCCTACTAACGGGTGGGTTAAACATCCATGCGGTCAGTGGGCCCAGATCGCATCGGTGACTACCAAAAATGCCGCTTCCTCATTTGAAAAGATCTCAGGTATACCTTGTTACATCACGACCCTTTAAATTTTTTCTACGTACTAAAATTTAAAAGAATGGTGCTGCTTTTCGCCACGTGACAAGTGCAATTGGTCTGAAACATTCTGCGTGGGGAGATGTTGTCCGCGATGACAGTGTGCCACCTCAGCTGTCACTTGTAAAATACCCCGTCATTCCAAAGAATGGTTCTGGAGTGTAGCTCCAAAAAAACAGAGTAAAACTACTTTCACTACGCACAATACAAGCAACGTGGCGCACTCTCAGTGGACGCTAATCGTGTGGATGTTTGGCCAGTCCGTCGGTGGACCTCTAAACCAAAAATCAGCCAGATTAGTGATTTCTAAGCGATTCGATTGAAGTTATTTTCATGGATTGATTTTAACAGTAGAAATTTGAGCATTATTGAGTGTTATTTGGGTGCAAAGATCCAAAGGTTGTAAATTACTAATCAGGCTGCTTTTTGGTTTATAGGTCCACCGAAGGACTGGCCAAACATCCATACGGTCAGCATCCACTAAGAGTATGCCATGTGGCTTGTATTTTGCGTTTCTATCACAACGCTGTGACAGAAGTTTTACTCCAGAAAACATGTCCCAAAAAGTTATTATAACTTACCCATTTCCATATTAACCCAAAAACGTATGTTTCAACACCGACTCGAAAACTTCCATAAATATTTCAACATTAGGTGTTACGCCTAATTTAATTGTTAAAAAGAAAACTAAGTGAAAGTTGTAGAGCTCTTACTAATTGGAACCCACATCAACTCTCAATCAAGCCGCTCGTACTTTCCTGGTTCTATGTATAATTCTAGGAATTTGTGGTTAAACATCTCCCGAGAAAAATACATAATGTCCAAACATTTATTACTATTTTAAAGCCAAAACTTGGGTTGCCACACCACCTTCACACGACGTTCAACTAGGCACCTATGCGTTACTAATACAAATAAGAATTAAAGTATTTTCCACCACTTCTTCCAAAAAAAAAAAAAAAGCACCGACAATCACTCGCAGCCTACCAGTATTTAAATGAAAAAAAAAAAAAAATACATGTACATGGTGTTTTTTTTTTTCAGTAAATAACATCTACATAGGTTGATTCATCAATCCCAAGCAACTAGATTTTGGAAGACAAATAGAGAGCAATGAGAAGAAAGATGAGGTGGCTGCTAGGATGTAGACTAGAGCTACTATTCGGTAGTACAGGGAAATCGTCTGGAAGAGGCATTTCACAGTTTTCGCCATTAAAATAGACTCTTCGGGGGAAAGCCCACCCATTTTTCAATGTAAACGAGTGTGCATCCTTCCCCATAAGTATCTCTGTTGTCAACGAGCCCACTTGCTTCTCTTTGGCTTGTAGAAGCTCATTGTTGTAGTATTCTATCCCCCAAAAGAGGGCCACCTCATCTGCGAAGGGATCCAAGGCATTAGAAATACATCAAATATATACCACGGAAGCAATAGCAAAATGCAAAAAAAAAAAAAAAAATTGTAACTCAGGGTTTCCACTGTTGGGACCTTAACGGGGTTTGAAGCCACCATTCATCCTGAAAAGATCTTGTTAGGAAGGGGGCAAACTTTAGCCTTTTTACTATGATTGACGTCGCACCACGGGGCTGTTTTGCAATTTGATCCCGTGACCCTTGACTCTAATGTCGATCAAACTCACAACTCAGTTTGCTCTCAAACTGAGTTGTGAGTTTGAAAGCAAACAACACAAAGGAAACGAGCTTTTGCCTTTTGGAGAAGAGAGGGAGTTACGATTTTTATTTTTCTGTATTTTTTGAACTAGTTTAGTGCTGCAATGAGTTTTATAAAGCTACAGTCAATCCAGTTATTTTTTTGTTTTTTTTTTTTTTCGCACGAATTAGAAAAAAACATAGCCATAAAAGGTGGAGCCCATACGAATACCAAAACACCGACTAAAAGAACTGGATTGAGACTGACCTTGGCTGGCCGGCCCAAATTTTATAGGAAAAGTTAAAGCGATTAATTAATGATAAACCATGAAATTGATCGGCTGGTTAGGAATGAACACCTATAATGTTGGGTCTAAAGTCAGTTCAATAGAGGCAAATTGCTCAAACCCATGGGCATGTCCGCTGATTCTGTGATTGAGATGAGGCAAAAACATGTACCGTGGTGGTCCCAGTGCACCACGATTATTAAGTGACAAGAATTTATCAATCAATATAATCTTGTTTGAAATCGAAAAATAGTGCAGTAAGTAAAATTACCTGCAAACCCGACAGTTGGGAGCAACGTACTGTTGAAGCTGTATGTTATGGTAGGCAAGTTGAAACCAGGATGCTGAATCAACACATTCCAGTCGGAGTAGTTTGTCATATAGTTGTAGTTAGAGACTGTCAATTTCACTCTCCAACGGTCCTTGTAGTTGTTCTTTAGATGCCAGTGGACTCGGATTGGGCACATGTGATCAGTGCATTGGATTATGTTATAGATCTCGGGTAAAACCGGTGATAACGAGGAACCCGGACTGTGCTCAGCAAAAAATTAATAGCAAAAGGGGAAAAATATTTAAACTTGATCAAAGTACATAAAATCTCAAGATTGAAATTGCTTGTTCTCATAAATCTAAACCACAGCTTAATATAATTGGGTAAAAAAACAAACGTACTCAATGCATGAGGTTGTTGCGTTGTCCGCGAGCTTGCATCCACAGCTGCAGATAGAGCATGAAGTGATGGTAGGATTGTAAAATGTAGAGAGCGAAACACAACAGGTGGGTGCCTTGTTGGCTACAAAACTAGAGTAAGTGCATGTCGATTTCCATGTCCCTGCAAAAACACAGAATCGTCATTCAAGTTCATTCATTTTGAAGGGTATTTTGTCATGATCATACTAGCAGAACAAAATTTTAAGGTAATGGTTTCCCACTAGTAGAACAAAATTTCCATTGATCATTTTAGGTAAAATGGACCCGTATTAAAGGGCAACTGGAAACCTCTTTTCAAAAGTTTAGAAGGGCCACATCATGGATGGGATGGCATGGCCCAAATACCCGATCGACTGGATATTTTGGGTGGGGACTGGGGAGACTTCAAAGTTTGAAGTCCCCCGAGGCCAGCGAATTTTTCCCCCTTAGTCCTTACATGGCTTTGGAGCCTTGGAGGGTGATTGTGGTGCTAAAGGGTGTTCTCATGTCTGATAACATTACAGTTGATAGGAGGTACTCACTGAAAACCTGCACTTCTCTTCTACCACCGATATCTGGAAATACCGTGGGTTTAACGTCCGCGAACAAGCCGCAAGTGTAGCCTGGCCCCGGTGCCATCAAAGTAACATTTTGAGGCGCATAGCCTGAAGAATTTCCCTGCAAGTTGCCAACAGTAACCACAAACGACGAGAAGGACTGGGGAGGATTGATAGCCCATGCAGCCAGTATGCCGCCATGGCAGCAGTTTTCTGTTCTGTTATCTCCATTGGCATCCGGCATGAGATCAACAATAACCGGGTCTCTCTTGCACGAGTGAGGAATCTGGTACTTGAAGTCTGAGCAGTTCCCCTGCTGGGTAGCAAAGGCACCAGTCATAGACCAGATTACCTCGTTCCTGGCCCATGTCCATCCAAGCTTCCAACCGGGTTTGTCAATGTGGCGGTACTGGTAGTAGTTTTGGATAGTCACCCTCGCCTGCATACATCCATAAGCCATAGCTTGAGAGATTGAGAGAACGGAAACTACAACACTGCGCAGACTGCAAGAATACTGAAATTAAACTACTATACCACATAACCATCCATAGTCCATTTATAGATGTCCATAGTAACCGTAATATTCCCATTCGGATCCAAAGGGTCATAGCAATCTGCAAAAACCAGAGATCGATCGATCGAAACATGGATCCATGGATCAGTTCAGGCAAACAAATCGATCTTTCCCCATAAACGAATTTATTTATAGAAATAACAAAAAGAAAATATGGATTGCCTGCGAAACTGAAGAGAGTGACCAACAAAATTGCTGTTAGTGTAAATGGCCATGTACGAGAAAGGTTTAGATCCATTAGACATTAGAGATTAGGTATGTGTGCAGGAGCTTTTCCTAAAAAACCCAATTCCTAGTTCTTCCATATTTATAAAGATTGAATAGAACAAAGAAGAAGCATTGGAAAGTTCAAATGGATTAGAATGGACAAATCCACAGGACCAAGTCCAATGGAGTAACGGAAATGCGGCTAGGAGATTCTCCGACCATATACACAAAGCAACGGATCATTTTAACTTTGGAGTTTGGAAGGCTTCGTTTGTCTTATTCACCGTAACCAAGTAAAACTTGTGTCACAAGGGTCACAGCACTCAATACGAGCCACGTGGCACACGATCATAGGGCACTGACCGTATGGATGTTTGGCCAGTCCCTCGGAAGACCCACAAACCAAAAATCAGCCTGATTAGTGATTTACAACCTTTGGAGTTTTGCACCCAAATAACGCTCAATAATGCTCAAATTCTTACCGTTAAAATCAACCCATGAAAATAACTTCAATAGAATCGGTTAGAAATCACTAATCAGGCTGATTTTTTGGTCCACCGAGTGACTGGCCAAATATCCATACAGTCATTGTCCTTTAATAGTGTGCCACATGTCTCTTATTGAGTGCTGTGACCGGCTTTTGTCACAACATCTTGTGACAAGTTTTACTCCACCGTAACCTACCAGATTAACAAGTCTTATGGACGGCACGCTTGAGAAATGGGTGACACCGATGTATTTTCATGTGTTCAACACTTAGAACTTAAAGTGATTAAAACAAGTGGTGATGATTGCTTAAAGTGGTTGAAATAACAAAAAAATAAAAAAAGATTTTGTAAAGGTCTTATGTGTGAAAACTTTAGATAAGGGTATAATTGAAATTATAAAATGTTTAGAAGGATACTTTTTTCTTAATTTTATAGAGGTTTTGAAAGAATCATAGAATTTCTCAAAAGATGCCCATAGGGGAAACCACTTACCGCAAAAAGTGAGCACAAGTTGACTTTTTTGCTTTTGTCTGAAATTACATTTGGCGGGTATTAAGTGCAGAAATTAAGTTTTAAAAAAACCACTTCATCACCGAAATCACTGAACTTCAACCCATTCAGAGAATAAGGGGGTGTTTGGATCACCATTTTTCAAAAAATACTTGTTTAAAAAAAATGACTTTTCTGAAAATATATTTTTGAGAATGTGTTTTTCTTAAAAAGGTCGTTTGGATCACATTAATGCAAAATGTCTTTATATTCTCTTAGTGGGTCCACCACTATAATGTCTTTATATTTTTGGAAGGGACTTCTACCAAAAACTGTTTCTTTGTTTTTATGTTCGTTGAGCTAGCAAAATTTAAAAAGTCTTTTTTTTTTTACTTCTAAAAAGACTTTTTGACTTAAAAAATATATTTATATGGAATAAATACTTTTTAAAAAATGGTTATCCAAACAATCTATTGTGTTGGAAAAAGCAATTTTTTTGGAAAAAAGTTTTTTCAAAGTCTAAAAATGGCGATCCAAACACCCCCTAAGTTTTACAAAACGCCACCTTAGGGTATCCGCATGGCATTTTTGGGTGCGGCCCAGACACTGACGCCGCCTGATAACAAAAACTCTCTATATTAAAAAATAAAAAAAAATAGACAAAAAGAGAGTCTGACTCTCTCATCCACGTTGAGAGAAGTCTTCTCTATACAGAGGCTGTCCATGCCACTTGGCATACTCTTCACAATCACTGACTGTATGGATGTTATGCCCATCCCTTGTGGACATACAGGCCAAGATCAGCTGATTGGCGATTTATAGCCGTTGTACTTTGAGTCTTTTCATGGGTTGATTTTTTAGCCATATGAACATTATTTATGACCAGTGGGTGCCCCCTGCCATCAGCACTCCTCGACAAAGAAGTTGCCAAAATCAGTTGAGTGGTGGAGATCCACCGTCCATTTGGGGGAGGATTAGATCTCGGCCCTTCTTTGTTGATGCTTATAAGAGGAGGTATAAGTAGGGAGACAACCAATGTGTTTTGTTATATAGAATAGTAAATGGCCCATGCCCACGGCACTCTCCGACAAAAGCATTTGCAAAATTTGGGTGCCTTCAGCACTCAAATTAAACGGTATAACGGACTAGAGCATTACCGTTTTTTCCTTTATAACGGCTGTTATAATAGATTGTAATGCACAGAGGGAGAAATAGGAAAATAACAGAAATAACAAAAAATAACAGTGTTGAAATTCAAATTTTGAATAAATTGAGGTCAAATGAGGCAGATTGAGTGACTAAAATCTAACCGTCCACATTAGATCGATGGATTTTATCTCAACCACTCTTTATCTAACCGTCCACTTTAGATTGATGGATAAGATAAGAGAATACAACTGAGTTTTCTTGTTATATGCGTGGGTGGCTCGTGCCCGCGGCACTTTCCAACAAAGTGTTTGTCAAAATCACGTGGGAGTTAATCTTAATCATCGATATGAAGCATAGTAGATCTCAGCCACTCATTATTGAAGCCATATAAGATAAGAGGGGGCATAAGAAAACCACAGTCACTTGTTATATTGATAGTGGGTGGCCCTTGCCCTCGGCACTTCCCATTAAAGCATTTGCCAAAATCAGGTGTGAGTGGCTGAGATCCACCGTCCATTTGGGGGATAAGATCTCGACCCTTCTTTGTTGAAACAGATAAGAGGGGGTACAAGTGGGGAGACAACTTCCCTGTTTTGTTATATAGACTAGTAAATGGCCTTTCCCACGGCACTCTCCGACAAAAGCGTTTGCAAAAATTGGGTGTCTTCGGCACTCAAACGGTATAACGGACTGGGGTGTTACTGTTTTTTCCATTATAACGGATTGTAACGCACAGAAGGAGAAATGGAAAAATAACAGAAATAACAAAAAATAACAGTGTTGAAATTCAAATTTTGAATAAATTGATGTCAAATGAGGTGGATTGAGTGGCTAAAATCTAACCGTCCACATTAGATCGATGGATTTGATCTCAACCACTCTTTATCTAACCGTCCACATTAGATGGATGGATAAGATAAGAGAATACATCTGAGTTGTCTTGTTACATGCGTGGGTGGCCCGTGCCCGCGGTACTTTCCGACAAAGTGTTTGTCGTAATCGGGTAGGAGTTAATCTCAGCCATCGATATGAAGCATAGTGGATCTCGGCCACTCATTATTGAAGCCATATAAGATAAGAGGGGTATAAGACAACCACTGTCACTTGTTATATAGATAGTGGGTGGCCCGTGCCCACGGCACTCTCCAACAAAGTTTTTGTCAAAATTGGGTGTGAATGGCTGAGATCCACCATCTATTTGGGGGATAAGATCTCAGCCCTTCTTTGTCTAAATAGATAAGAGGGGGTATAAGTGGGGAGACAACTTCCCTGTTTTGTTATATAGATATTCACATCCAACGCTAGAAATCACCAATCAAGCTGATTTTTTTTTCTTTAGGTCCAATCAAAGATGGCCAACCATCCATAGGATCAGTGGTCTCAAATAATGTGAAACGAGGCACATAGAGCCGGACAAATCTAGTCTGCATACAGACTAAAAAGTATGCAAATATCATCGGCATTGTTGGATGTCCATTGAAAAACGTGTTGTTTCAATGTTTAAAAAATTTATTATATAAATTTAAAACACATTTTTCAAGGAGCATTCAACGGTGGATAAAATGTTTGCAAACTCTTAGGTCTACAAACGTATGCAGATATCTATATATCTATACTATAGCAGAGAAGTGGGTAGCGTCCCTCTCTCTCCTCCACATCAAGGTGACGTGGCACTCTCCTCATGCAGAGTGCCATGTCATCGACACTGAATTTTCTATCATCTATTCTTCATTCCTGCATTAATACAATTAATGACTATATTAAAGTTGAATTAGTTACATTAAATGTATATTATTCCAAAACCGTTACATACTATCCAAAACGTCTATTTAGTTTCTTAAAACGTCTTTTATTCTTAAAATATTTATTTATTTTCTTAAAACTTCCTAAAACTCTCCTTAAAACGTCTCTACACTTTCCTAAAACGTCTATTTGATTTTTTAAAACGTCTTTCATTCTTAAAATGTCTCTTTGTTTTCTTAAAACTTCATAAAATTCTCCTTAAAACGTCTCTACGCTTTCCTAAAACGCCGATTTATGATTTTTTACCTAAAACTTCCTAAAATGTCTCTGCTTTCGTTATAAAATCTCTCCCTCCATTGTCCAATGGCTAAAACGTCTCCTAGCAAAAAACGCAGGAGCAAAAAATTTATCTACATTGATGCGAGTTAATAAATTTATTGACCATGTATTTTTTTTGCCTCATTTTATATTTTTTCTCTTTTTTAGATTATTTTTTCATTATTTTTTTCTTTTTCTGTTTAATTAGACAAAAATTGTACATGGACGGAAAAAACATCAGTGATCTTTTACACAACTCTCCACAAAAATTACAAGCATGTCTCATCCACTTCTTCTTCGAATTTATATTTTCTTTTTATTTCTTTGTCTATATTCTATATGTATATAACAGATTGAAATAGGTTGATGAATCGACGCAAATCTGTTATTCTTAACAGCAATTGCCAAGTTCTTTAGCACCCGCTTAGACTGATAGAGCTTTGTAGGCAACAAATGAAAAATGAATAATATGATCGGCTGATCATTTGTAGCATGATCACTTATCAGAATTTCAGAAGTGCGGGTGAATATATATTTTGAAGACTTGGAGCTTTAAGAAATTGTGCATCAAGTCAAAGAAAAAAAAATTAAGACAATTTTTTCTCTTTTTTAAGATCAATTTGATGTATATGGCCATATTAGTTAAGAATTATATTGTAAAATTGTAAACTAAGAAAGATGTCTTGCTTATTGTATATTATTGTAGTTTTTTTTTATCTTAAAGATCGTAATTATGAAGTTGCCAATAACACATTTTAGTCTTACGTAATTATATTACCGTTTTAAAGGACGTGGTAACATAATTATTCTAGATATTTTTACTAAATATATTTAGAGCATAGTATTAAATTTGTAGGTATTTTTTATATGCAAAGGGTCCAATTATATTTTTCTTTTAATTTTTATGTAATCATAATGAAAGTTTTTGTCTTTTATTTTTTTTATGAATTTCTTTGTTTATAAAGAAATTCATTTTAATTTCTTACTCCGTGCTTTAACATTCATTTTAATTTCTTACCCGGTGCTTTAGCACAGGCCAATAACACTAGTTCCTCTTATAGAGCCGCTGTTGAGAGAAAAGTGGGACGCAAATATATATACGTGTAGACCCATTTCTTACATCCAATTCTTACACCTGGTGGTGGAGCCCATATGGAGATTATGTTGAGCAATCCGACCATACATTGTGTTGTCATTGCATTATGATCATCGTCAACAAAAATCAGTCCATTTCGACATTGCTAATTACATAAAATTTGACCTACCGTACGTAACGGTTTAATTGGATGGCTTGGATCTTTCAAATTCAAGTCAATTTTTAATGAGATTAGAAATATTAATGGCTTGGATCTTTCTATGTGGGCCCATCATCGGGTGTAAGAATTAGATGTAAAAATGGATGTAGCTCTAGACGTGTGTGTATATATATATATATATATGATTGCTGCTATACAGGGTTTAGGCTTCGTTGACCATCAACGGGTCAGCGAAGTTTTACTCCTGAGCCAACATATTTCTTGACCATCCAAAAGCATGTAATAGAGCGATGATTACAACCATCGATGGGGTCAGCACTTTGACCAAGGAGATCTCTTAGTGGGTTCCCTTCATGTGCTGCATGTGTACGTACAGCTATCTCATCGTGGACCTCTCAACCTTAGATTTCATCTTGGAAAGATTAGAACATTAAGATATGCATTAGGTAGACTCAAAGAATGGTCTGCCATTGCTCCAGAGGTTCAGGTGGGTACAAATTAATAAAATAGGACCCAAAATTTCTTGGATCCCACCTAGGATATCTCCTGTACTAAAAATGAACCCGATTGGATGATAATGACCATTTGATCTTTATTAGATTTTTATTATACATTTCCCATTTTTTCTGAAGATCCAAAAGAATATATGACATGGTAATAAGGATTGTTAGTATCACTCAATAGCCGCTCCAACTGTCTGTTGTCTTGATCTTGGACTAGATCATCTGGTTGGGACCCTTGGACTAGTGAGACCCAACTAGTATGTATGATCACCGCATATGCTACGCCCGTTGGTCGACCGTGTGCAACAGATGAGTGTTCCCTTGATTTCTCCTAAGATATAACATGTATGGGAAGGTGAAGACATAAAAGAACATATAGGAAATGTCTTCTCCACCATCGCCATAGAGAAAAAGACCGATTCAAGGATTTTTAACATCGGCTGCCCAACTTTTATTTTATTATGCTAAAATACACCAAGAAAATCCCTAAAATGACATGGGCAACTTCGATTTTTCCAAACTCAAAATTTTGTCTTTCAAGATGTACCTTGAGTCACAATAATTTTTGTTTTCGTCCCCCACTTTCGTCTTGTTCAAAGTTCTTTAAAAGCTCTTTAAAGGGAAAATTTTTAGGTGCAGAGGACTTTGATGCAGTCAGAGAGCTTTCGCGGCCCTACATAACTCAATTTTTCAGGCCCACTAACCACATGGATGGATGTTTAGCCTACCCTTTGGTGGGATATACATACAAAAAATCAGCTTGATTGATAATTTCTAGTCGGGGGATTATGTACCCAGCAAAAACCATGCTTGAATGCAACTGCTAGAATCAATTCTAAAAAAGTCCTAAAATCAATGGCTAGAGGAAAGCAATCACACTGATTTTTTTGTATATATATCCAGCAATGTGTGGGCTATACATTTGGGCCCACTGATTGCATGGATGTTTAAGGTTTAAAAGGGGCTGTTATAATGGTATAACGGATTGGGGCCATTGCCATATTTTCCATTATAATGGTCGTTATAACAGATTGTAATGCGCGGGACCAAAAATAGAAAAAAACAGGAACATAGAAATAATGTAAAAAAATAGATTTAAAATTTAAAATTTAAAATTCAAAATTATCAGTAAAATTTATAATGGAAATAACGGGCATTTTTTTAACAATTTTTTTCATAAAATAACGGTCATTATTTTCGTTACAACAACCGTTATAACAAAAATAGCGACCGTATACTGAACGTTAAAATGGCATGCAACATAATGGGGGAGGTTCATTTCAGTTATAATGGCTGTTGTTTTAAACCGTGGTTTAGCCCACCCCTTGGTGGATAGACACACCAAAAATAAACATGATTGGTAATCTCTACCCATTAGATTTTAGTACCTTTTAAGGTGTGATTCTAGCTGTTGGATTCAAAATGGAAAAACCCTCCCTCACCCATTTGGTTGGGGAGATGGCTTAACCCCCTATCATATATTGACATGTGGAGGCGAGGTCAAGGGGAACCGGAAGAATTAGTTTTTACTAAAGATATTTTTCTTTTGATATATGTTTCCTTTTTTCTATTTTTTTTTTGATAAGGTGAAGATATTATTAAAACAGAGAAAATTACAAACATGGGCAGAGGTCGAGAAGACCTCCTAGGGAACGAGGACCTAACTACCCATATGCATAATGGTATCCCATCTGAAGACTAGGTCCTCAAAAGCTAGTCCTTTACACTCTTCAAAGACCTTGGACCAAAGATAGAGAAGAGCCTTGATAGATAGCACAATCTCGAAGAATGGGGTCTCTTCCGTCAAAGGTTCTACTATTTCTCTCCTTCCATAGCCCCCACCAAATCGCGAAGGGAAGGAGTGTCCAAATCCTGCGACCACAAGGGGGGAAGCTCATGATAGTCCAACTTCCGATTGTCTGGAGGACCGAAGCAGGAAGAACCCAACAGATGTTGAAAGAGCTAGCTTCATTTTCATTACTTTCCTTTTCTCTCTTTATCTATTTGCACTTCACCGTTTTCTATTGTCCAATTGCTTGCATACCGCCCCGACACCGCCAAGATCATCCTCTTGTTGATCCAACAATTTGTTGGTTATTCCCATCAAGTTGCCTATTGTTTGGACGGTCTGGATTGATGGGCTTGTTTGATTAATGCCATATGACGTGGTTCAAACTTGAAGCAATTAGTGCAAAAAATTATCATAGTTTGTGCTAATTCCAGTTTTCAACTCCATATATTTTGCTGTCAAATATTAATCTGAGGGGCTGCTAAGCAAATTCAAAAAAGAGCACTAATTGTATGTAACGTGTGGTAATTTAATACGATACAAAACCTCATTGTAAGCCATTAAATATGTGAATAATGGAGTTCCCTGTTCCATTCTTGAACACCGATTATTGGCAACAAACGGAGATGTTATCCTTTTTTTTTTTTTTTTGTGTAAACACGGAGATGTTATCCTTTCAATCTTAAAAAAATAGCTGCGTTTTAAGCTTTGAAGTGCCTGTCTGGGTATAGTTGCATTACTAAAAGTACTCCCCAATTCAAAGCTTTCTCGAAAAGAGAAATAACAGCTCAAACCAAGACCCGACACCCGAGTGACTTCTTTTAGCTTTTATTTAGAGCCTCTCTTTAACTTACTGATGAACAACACCACAACAGATCTCCTAATTCCTTGTTTCCACGGACAGCTTCTCTTTAGAAGGCAAACTAAGAAAATAATGAAGGTAAGTATTTGTTTACTTTTGGTAGAAACGAAATAAAGGAAAGTACAGTAGGTAGGTAGGCAGTAGGCGTAGGCTTCAAAGAAGAGAGAGAAAAAAAAAAAAAAAAGCTTCCTATATGTAACCTACTCTTTAGGTAGCCCTTGCCTCCCCTCCATATGTCACAACGTGATAGGGGGTTGAGGCTTCTCCTCAACCAAATGGGTGAGGCAAGCCAGACTCACTAAAAATTATCAAACAAGCTAACACACCCCTGTTAGCACGGACACCTATAAACCACGTCGAGCAGCTTAATTGGTGATTTATAACCATTGGATTTGAGTCTTCCAAAATGACAGGGACACAATATATTACGACCCTGTTGTGACCGAAGTTGTACTCGTAATTTGCCATTTTTGTATATAGTGTACTTGGATGAGAAAGAAAGTTGATCCATAGTTATGATTTCACATTTTATTAGGTGGCCAACCCAAATAAATAAGGGAACCTTTGAAGAAGAAGAAAGCTTATCCATAGTTATGATTTCACATTTTATTAGGTGGCCAACCCAAATAAATAAGGGAACCTGTGAAGAAGAAGAAGAAGAAGACGACGACGACGAATATGGGCAGAATAGAAAGAGAGGAAGGCATGAAACTACTACTAGTAGTAGTGCAGATCTTCTTTTCCCTTGCCTTGCTTGGTGTTAGTAGCTTGTTTGTACATCTGTACAACGTTCTCGTGTTGAAGCCTGAGAAGCTTCGATCAAAGCTTAGAAAGCAAGGGATCAAAGGCCCTCCACCTTCTTTTCTCTATGGGAATCTTTCTGACATGAAGAGGATTCAATCGACAGTAGTGGTGAAGGCTCCAAGTTCTGAAGCTTATATCGAGCACGATTATGCTTCTCTCCCTAATACACTCTTCCCACATTTCGAGCAGTGGAGAAACGAATATGGTAGTTTTCTATCCGTTCACACTTCACTCTTTTGCCCTAAGATTCATCTTCTTGATAGATAACATATGCTCTACAGCTGAGAAACCAAAGATATGGAGAAATTTTTTTAAGCAGTGGCTAATCACATGGCGCCACAATTGATCACGGGTTAGATGACCCACAGATGTCGGGTCAGGTCTTTAGTCATGGATCCGGGTTTGTGTGTGACATTTGTCATTCTCAAAGCAACCTTCTATACCATTATGCCTTGCCCATCAATTCATTCGTATATCAGATGGACATGATGGGGGCCTTTTTTTTTCATCTTCAGTCTTCTCTTCTTTCCCTACCACCATATCCATATTTGGCATGTTTTGATCCTTAAAATAGATTCATCTATATAACAAAACACAGCGGTTGTCTCCCCCGGTTAAAGGTTTCATATATCTAAGGGCCCATATCAACTCTTACATAAAAAAAAATTTAGATAGTTGGATTAATTTAAGAGGGAAATTGTCTCCCCACTTATACCCCTCTTATCGGCTTCACAAAGGATGGCCGAGATCTTATCCCCCAAATGGACTATGGATCTCAACCACTCACACCCGATTTTGGGAAATGCTCTGTAGGGGAGTGCTGAGGGCACGGGCCACCCACTATACACCCATATAACAAAATAGAGAAGTCACTTACCCCCCTCTTATCGGCTTCACAAAGGATGGCTGAGATCTTATCACCCCAAATGGATGGTGGATCTAAGCCACTCACACCCGATTTTGACAAACATTTTGTTAGAGAGTGCCGTGGGCATGGACCTCCTACTAGTATTAAATATTAGTTGGATATGGATCCTTATATTAGACAATAGTCCGATTCGGGTCGGAGTTCATAGCAAATGTATGAGTGTTTAGGGCTTAGAGTTCATAGCAAATTTAGATTGTTGGTCGGATTTGGAACATGTGATGTTGATCCAAGCTGGAATTTGAATTAGATCTATATAAACGATTCTAGGTTTGGATCTATATACATAGATCTATATTGATATTCTGCATTTGTTTAGATCTTCAAAATCTTAAAAAGACTTTGATTTTTCAACCGGTTGTTGCATTAATTCTAACAGGAAAAGTATTCATGTTTTCGCTTGGCAACATACAACTACTGTACCTGACCCACATGGATGTGGTGAAACAAATGAGCCTTTGTACATCTTTGGACTTAGGGAAGCCTGCGTATCAACAAAAGGAATTAGGAGCCTTGCTTGGCCAGGGCATTCTCGCTTCAAGTGGAGCAATGTGGGTTCACCAGAGGAAGATCATAGCACCAGAATTATACATGGAGAAGGTTAAGGTAAATTTTATGATTAGGGTTGGGATCAGGGGACTCGTCTTTTCACTCGTGCTCTCGGTCGTGGATTTTGATAATCCATGGCCGAGAACTCGTGCGAGAAGTTCAAAAAGGCAAATCCCTTGATCCAAAACCTTATGATTATGTCTTGGTTATTTTTGATGTTCCAGATAATTGCTTTTTTCCGCTTATATGTTCATTAGAATTGAAAATTACACCATAAATTGTAGGGGATGGTGAACCTAATGGTGGAGGCTTCAACCATACTAGCAAAATCATGGGAAAGTAAAGTTGAAAGTGAAGGGGGAGTTGCAGACATAAGAGTTGACGAGGATTTGAGAAGCTTCTCTTCATATATAATCTCAAAAACTTTGTTCGGGAACAATTATGGTAAAGGAGCAGATATATTTTTAAGGATTAGTGGTATTCAAAAGGCCTTATCTAAGCGAAATATACTTAATGGGATTCCTTTCTTGAGGTATGTGTTCTCATTTTCAAATTAGGGTCGGGCTAGGGGGACCCCCATTTTTTGACACCCATTTTGGCGTACCCACATAGAAGATGAATCAATGGCTGATTTTTAGTGGGGATGATCTCCTCACCATATAGATCATTCCAACATAAAATCAGCCCATTCTGAAATTTCTAACCCCATCAAATGTGGTTTTCAAGTTACACGGTAACAGTCTATGAATATCAGAATGATTTGAATTTTCATCCTCACCAAAAATCAGCCATTGATTCATCTTTTATGTGGGTATGCCAAAATGGGGGTCCCCTGAGCATGACCCTTCAAATTAAGTAGCTATTTCTTATTTGATTGGATTAATAAAAAGTTGAAAAGAAAGTAAAACAAAAATTTTTATCGGAAAATTATTTCTTTGTGATTGAGCTAGGTATCTTCCGACTAAACACAATAGAGAGATATGGGGATTAGAAAACGAGGTCCGCTCTTTGATTTTAGAGATAGTGAAGGAACGTTCAAATGATACAAGTAAGGACCTATTACAAACGATCATTGAGGGTGCCAAAAATAGCCACTTGGGGGGAAATGCAATTGACCAGTTCATAGTCGACAACTGCAAGAACGTATACCTTGCTGGTTATGAGACTACTGCAATTTCTTCATTGTGGAGCTTGATGCTATTGGCTTCACATCCAGAATGGCAAGCTCGTGTCCGTGCTGAGGTGCTACAAGTTTGTGGGGATCAGATGCTAGACCATGATATGCTTCAGAAGATGAAAACGGTACGTGATACAAACATATACATGTGTACAACATTATAATTAAACAATGTTCATTATGTTGGCCGTTGAAATGATATATAGACCACTTTTCTTGTGGTCAAGTGAACGGAATTTCAAATTCGTGCTCACGCTGGTCCAATCGATTGGGCTTTCAGGCTGATTGATCGGCTTCACCGTTCAAAAGTCATTATGGTTGGGTTATCTTATTAGACTACTGATCTTAGACATTGAAAAACCTGCAAAAGACAAAGAAAAACTGCCTCGAAAACCACACTTGAATTAAAATATTTATTTATTTCTTGTCTTTTGCGGGGTTGCTTGTGTGCAACTCTACAAGGAGTTGTTTGCTAGCATTCTTCAAGATAGAGATTTGGGTATCAGTATAATGTTTCTAGGGCTGTCACATCTGATTTTGTAACATATTACCAACGGCAGATGACGATGGTGATTCAAGAGGTGTTGCGTCTCTACCCACCTGCCGCACATGTGTCGAGGGAGGCTTTACAAGACATGAAGTTCGGGGAAATTCATGTTCCCAAAGGAGTCAACCTTTGGCTCTCGGTCCTACAATTGCACCATGACCCTGAAATTTGGGGCCCTGACGCCCATGAATTTAACCCCCAGAGGTTCGCTAATGGACTCAAAAGTGCATGCAAGTTTCCACATGCATATATGCCATTTGGTGTTGGACCCCGCACATGTGTTGGACAGAACTTTGCCATCGTAGAATTGAAGGTTGTCCTGGCTCTCATTCTATCCAAGTTCTCGTTCACCCTCTCTCCCAAATATTGCCACTCTCCTGTGTCCAGAATGGTTATACAGCCTGAACATGGACTCAGGCTCATCACAAGGAGGGTGTGAAAAACTTGTTGAAGTTCGAAATAAGAGTGCAAGTTTTTCTTGCTCGAGGCATCCATGTATGCGTAGTTGTGTATTTTCTATATTGGATAATGCATTTATTATAATAATCACAATCTCATGAAAAATATTTATCAATTAGGATTAGATTACGAAGAACAAACAATGGAAGAAGATCAACCAGAATATTAGAAACAGAATATCAGGAACTCCTTGTTACATCACGACACCCAAATTACAATTAGACGATCAGGCGAGATAACCAATCATGAAAGAAACTTGAGCAGAACTTGGCCAAGCGATGAGGCATTTTTTTTTAAGCTGGGAATTCCAGGAATAAAACACTACTGAGCTCCATTTCTCTTCAGATTTTTTTTTTGATAAGTTCAGAAATTAAAATTCTCCAAGTAAAAGTCATTTAGTCAACCAGCAAGCCCAACAAAGTTGAACTCAAGCAACTCGGCAAATGCAATTCACAATTTTAGCATACAAAGTACCATCTGAGATACAAAAGAAGCTCTAAGAAACTTTCAACAATAACAAGCTCATGGATTCGAGCACAGATTCATACAGCCGCTAGCATGCACGCATGAGATGTCTGGTTACTCAAATTGACTTTGAAGAACAAATACCCCCCACAACCAACCACAGAGATTTTTTTTTCTTTTTTTAAAGAAAAAAATCCTGTTCCATTTTCCTTTTTTAAATTAATCAGCTGCAGAATTGGATAAACAGATTTAGTGGACTGAACAGGGAAGCACAACAAAGCCAAAATGAACTCCTGGACACTCCTCTCTAAATAATTAGGTCTCACTCTTGCTTTTCCAACTCCCCCATTCTCTCAATGATTGCCTGCAAATTTAAATGACAAAGCAACTTTAGTAGCTAATTCCTATACAATCATATTTTTGTTATAAAAGAAAAAAACTGATGGCAAGGGGCAATTTATTTGGAAAGGCCATACAATAGCATAGAATGGGAATTGAAGTTGTTGGATGGGAAGCCACATTATGATCAATGGTGAAAATTTTATGGCCAAACTGAGACAATGAAATTGATATCTGGGTTTTAAACTTTTAAGGTACCTACATACCATTGGCTCTATAGCATCATTTTCCCTTTGAAAATAACAAAAAGAAAAATTGTTTCTTTTGCACAAGATCAAGATCTTTGGTCCTCACTCCTCACATGGAAATTACTAATATGTAAGCAAACAAGATTGATGGGCTAAATATTGGGTGAGTATGACATAGAAACACTAAAAAATGAAAAAGAAAAACTAGAGTACTAGAAAAAGAGGCACACACCTTCTTGCTTGTTTCTTGGAGCTCCCCAGCAAGAATGAATTCATCAAGTATCAGATACACCTTTTACAGAGATGGGACATAAATTATGGTGAGTGAAAAGGAGTGTATAATTATCTCAATAATAAAATATAACCAGTTAGAAAATCTAGAGAATGTTCACCAAGGAAAAAACACAAGTTCTTAACTAAATGGAATGGATGACTAAGTTTATTGTGGACTTGTATGATAACAGACTGTTGATACAAATTACTATTTAGCAATCCTCCATGGTTGTATGTGCCACAAGAAACATCACATTGAAAGCCCAGCATCCTCTCAGCAAAGACCCCTCAACCATCTTCAAGGGTGCATGCTGTACACATGGGACACTTGATCGATAATCCAGTCTGACCAGTGTTTGGCTATTCCTGGGAAAAGCATATCTAAAGAATTGCACTGACCCGAAAGTCCTAGTTGTTTGATCTAAGGAAAATATATATATATAATGAAATTGTAGGATAGAAGTATGTGTCAAGAAAACTAAATAATTTATTCCATTCTTTTCCCTCTTAGGAAAAACTAGATCCCTTCTGGGAACCACCAAGCCAAGGCGTTTCCTAAGAAAGGGAATATGAGCTCAACACCAATCAACATGCTGACTAATGGGAGGACTCCTAATTTGATAAATGGTCAACAGAAACAACAATCGTAGAAGCAACTGGAGTAGAAGAAATGATCATGGATTCTTACTGGCTTACTGCCAAAAAATTCAAATCAATGATAAAATGAGAAAAGACGATGCTCATACATGAAATAGAAGATACCTATAAATTCAGGCATTGCACACATTAACACTATGTGCATGAATCAATGTGTGCAACACTGGCAGTGTCAAAAGGTTTATTAAAGAAAAATTAGAAGAGAGATTGTAGAAAACTATATAGACATCAACAATAGGCCTCTCCCCTGTAAAAAATTAGTATCAGCTCATGTCATGGAAATGGCACACTTGGCTTGAACAAAACCTTAGGCTCACTAAAATCCGCGGAAAAAAACAAAGCATAACAAAGAAGGCATTAAAAATTGGATCATCCTAATAAGTATGTTAGAGCTTATTTAAAGTTGAAGATTGGAGGCCCTTGAAATTAATGGGAAGATTTTATAGAGGATGCTTCCATTTACTTTGAGAAGGTGCACTTGGAGAAAAAGGGCAAATGCATTTTTGAAGACAACTATAGCATTATGTGTGGTGGCAGAGAGGATAACAGAATCACTCTTCCATAGGTCATCACCCTCTAGTTCAAAGGAGTTACCTATGTTGATTTTGTTAATCGGTTGGAAGCCATAATTAAATGCAATAAATTATATTAGTGCTCGTGTAGTATTATCTTTTGAGCTGATGTATCTGCACACCCCCTCCACCCCACCCCGCGCACTCTTAGCTATTCTTGTACATGACCCTCTTTATACTTCAGGGTTCGTCCTTATTCTTTTTACTCTCTCATAATAAATAATTTGTAGCGTACAAACTACATCAGATAAATGCTAAGAAGGAAATCCATTCTACATTAGCAGAAGAAAGAAAAACTAAAAGATAAAAATCATAGGAAGGGCACAAACCTTGTGAAAATTAAATACCAAATCTAGCTCACACACATTGCTGAAGAAGTGATCCAATATCTCGACAAATAAATGGATGCACTCCAAGTATGCTAACTCATTATCTGTGATGTCAACACACATTGAGAAAAACAATCCTGCATATCGCCTGTAGATAATCTTGTGGGTTCGGAACTGCAAGATTAAATATAGGCAGACTTTTAATCACGTCTAAAAGAAAAGCCTTAAATATCACATCAATAAGATCATTACAAAAATTCTTGCGGGTAAAACTGCTCATATCAATAGGTAAATGACAACCATTTATTGTCAAACAGACCAACTGTGTTTTCCCAATCAAGCAATTAACAGGAAAAGTAAGGTGCTTGTTCTCAACATTGTTAGATTGGTATTATCAGGCAATCAGTAATACTTGATTAAGAAAGAAATCAGAACAATATGACACTTAAAGTCATACTAAATGCATTATCAAAAACAAAACATAAAACACCTAAACATTATACTGTGTACAATATAATTATGGATAATGGAAAAGAAATAACCTGATTCTTCAATGTTACGTTATTGATATAATGCTCCAAACGACATGTATTGGTCATACTTAAATATACATACATGTCCTAACAATAAATAAGGCCATACATGATAAGTGGTAGAAAGATAAATTGATATGCATTCCCATCTATGAATCAGTATTAGATGAAGACCAGGAACTAGAAATGGAATTAATCCCAAGCAAGAACTCAAAATGGAATTTATCCCAAGAAAGATTGGTCGTCCTTAGCCAAAGCCTGATGTTCACTGGGCCATTCACTAGAAGAGGGCCAAAGACAATGGCTTAAGTACACTTATGAAGAGTCTTTCATCAATCTTCCAAAAAAGAAGGCTAGTGTGTAAATGGTTGGAGAGGACTTCTAACATTTGCCCCACTAAAAGCAAAACCAACTTTTCCTTGAGGGACCATTCGATCTGCCAATTCCATATAACAAGATAAGTGTTGCAAGTTGCAACCAAGCGACAATCTCTTTCACATGCTTGGAGAAGAGGAGAAAATACCCCTTTTGATGACCTTTTTGCATTTTTGGGTTCAATCGTACAATAAAGAAGGTTTTGCAAGTCCGATACAGCAAATAACTTATGCTTAAGCCGAAAAATCAACCATTCCCAATAAATAAAATATTTGTCCTTTACTCCACTTTTGCCATAAAAACTCCCCCTTTTCGATAGCTGCCTTCTCTGGCAAAAATCCCTGTCAAATATCAACGTTATTATATCCATGATTTACCAGGAAAATTAGTGAGACAACGTGGAACCTTAAAAAGACTAGAAGGATCTGTTATCCCCTCACAACTGCTTACTGTAGACGATTAAACCAAACCAAAATCATGAGCTCTAGAACTCCAATAACAATGAGCTTAGGATACCATTCACAAATTCCGCCCACTCGGCCTAACCACATAGCATCATAATGTCCTTTGAGTTCCTTACATTTGATCAAAACAGAAATTTATTATACACAATCATCAATAAAATCTCCGCTAGTAAAAGAACCAATCTACAACACCCAAAAAGTGCAAAATTTAGATCAAGCCTAAACTTACAAACGCATTCCTAGACCTCAATCCAATTTTGTCTAAACATTCCATTAAAGATTTTGAATCAAATATTGGTTAAGGTCACCGGCAATTATTTGTAATATCGAAAAGTCGGGAATTACCAACCTCGACGAAGTTCGTAAATTTGGGATCCCTATTAACTACCAACCGGTGAACCTGCAGATGAAATCAAATTCAAAACCCTAAATAATTTCATTATCTCTTCGAATAAACGAAGTCTCTGCAGAATCAAATTAAGGAAAGAAAAATAGATTATCAAACAATACTTGAGCTGACCTCGTATTCGACCTTGTGCTTCTCAGATTCCTCAAGAGGAACGTAGTACTTGGCGAGACGGGTCTTTCCTTGCCTGTTCTGTAGCAATATAAATCGGATCTGCAATTTGAGAGAAACAAAGAGAGATCAGAGACTTAGCTTCTGAGACTATCTCTCTTCTGTAAATCAAAATAATAGAAATCGAGATTACCATTGTTGAGAGAGAGAGAGAGAATGGAGCAACGAATGTCGCAGAGCACTGGAATCTAGGGCAAGAAGGGAGAACAAATGAGTTTTTGATTTTGCCTCGTTTTTGGTCTCCTTTGTCAACTAAAGTTTCTCTCAGGCTGTAGGAGAGATGGAGCGAAACTTACCCAAACGCAGCTGTCCAATTGAAAAAGGGTAATTCGCTAGAAGAAAAAAAAACAATTGAAAAAGGGTGAGGGACGGGATATTGGCACCCGCGTTTTTACTCTCTGCACCCCTTAAAAAAAGAAAGGGTATTTTTGACATACCCCCGTGTTATCTTTAAAACTTGATATACTCTGTATTTGACCAGTGTTGACCCGAGTATATCACTAATTTATTTTTTAAAGGACAAAAGTGCCCTCACCCTCATCTTCATCCTTGGAACAAGGGTTTGGACTTTGGACCCAAGACCAGACCCCAAATCATACGTTTTCTTGAAAAACCAATTTAATTTCAAACGAACCAAACCGTATCATAAATTCAAACCTAGACCGTCTTATCTTCGTACGTATTCTAGAAAAAATAACTTAAATTCAAACGAATTAAACAAAATCTCCACAAGTCCAAAGTCAAAGTGTTATAAAACAAATAAGCATAATAGCATATCACCGAAGAAAATAGAAAACTTGATATGTAAAATGGGGGGTATATCAAAAATACCCAAAAATAAATTTTGAAAACACAGCCAAGTCCCTAATCCTTTTTCTCTCTACACCCACCTTCTTAATCCAAGAGATAGCACCACCACCCTCCCCACCACACAACCTTACTCTCCCTCTCTATCCCTCCCTCTCCCCCTTCTCTTTCGCTCTCTTTCTCTCTTGGTTCTAGATTGTCAAGGCAACCATGACATCGTGGGTAGCTAGAGGCTGAGTGTGTTATTCCTATTTTGGCTTCTAGCTACCGAGGTTGCAATGGCTGCCTCAGCAGTCCAAAATCAAGGTGTGGAGAGAGAGAGAGAGAGAGGTGATATAAGGGAGGAAGAACTGAACAAAAGGTTTCAGTTCTCCATCATGATTTTTTTTTTAATTTTGGGTGGGTGTAGATAGAAAATAGAGAATTTAAGGTGGCTTTAGATAGTAAGTGGTATACAGGTTAAAAATGCGGGTGCCAATATCCCATCTCTTAAAAATGCTTTTTTGGCTTCTCCTTTACCCTGTTAATTTGCAAGACACCCAATGTTTTAAATATATTTTGTGTTTCATACTTTGATCGTGCTCAAGGGCATTGACTAGAGACACCAATTAACAATTCAAAATCTTGGGAATGGAAGCTGGATCGATTGCGTTAATCTCGATCCAGATTGATCCAATCAAACACCGTCTTGAATTGTCTCGCTTGAAATGACGTTAGGTTTCTTCATGGAACAGTACATCTCAAGCAAGACGATCCTGAAATGAGACACAAATATATTTAAAACATTGAATGTTTTGCAAATCGACGCAATAAATTGAGGAGAAGCCAAAGTCCCATAAAAATTACTTTTAAGTCTATTTTATAGACCATTAAGTCCCATCTACAAAACTTGGGACACATTAGTTCAAATGTTGGCCCATTAAGGCCTATTTTGTGGTTACGTCCAATTTTTTATTGAATAACTATAATACCCTCCGTCTTATCGTTGGTTTGATTTAAGTCTCTCTTCTTCAGTTTTCCCTCCATCTTCCTCGTGTTTCCCTCCATTTCTCCTCAAATTTCTATGCAGCTCATTTATAACCATTGTAGCTCACCATTTGCTCTGTTGAAGAAAGGAAGCTCAAAAACTCGGAAGAAAAGAAACAACCCCCTTAGTTCCCTCCATTTCACCCATACACAAGTTGTGTATTTCTCCAGTGAAAAAGGTTTCTTCAATAACTATTTTTGGTTTGGTGTGTAAGAAGAAGAAAGCTCTAAGGGGTTGATCATGTTCAACCTACTCTAATCGTCTATTTTATAACGCTACAACCTTCTCTTTGAGTTTTTTAGTCCAATTTTGTTCATGAACATATGTATGAACTAATACCATATTGAACCACTACCACATTCACAAAACTGGTTGAACTAGTATGTCTCTATTTCCAGTTTGAGTATTGAGCTCAACCTAATTAAACCACTAACATGGTTAGACTATAATGAAGAGATGATGGGAAAATGCATTTCAACGAAGAACTTTTGTAATAATGGTGAAACGAACAAAAATTTTCAAAAAAATCGCTCAACTTGGTTGAATTAGTACCATTTTCATAAAATCAATTTTTTCATTTTTATTATGTTTTTTCTAGTTTGAGTATTGAACTAAACTTGATTGAACTGGTAATACAATGAGACAATGACGAAGAGATGATGAGAATTTATCACAGTAAAGATTAACCTTTGTAACAATGGTGAAAAAGAAAAAATTCTTTCAAAGAAACCGCTCAATTTGGTTGAACCAATATCATTTTCATGAAACTTGTATTCGTTTCTAATTTGAGTATTGAGCACAACTTAGTTGAATCACTAACACAATTATGTGATAATGAAGAGATGACAGGAAAATGCACAACGAAGAGGAATCCATGTAACAATAGTAAAACAGACAAAATTATTTCAAAGGAACCGCTTAACTTGGTTGAACTAATACCATTTTCACGAAGTCAATATTTTGTTTTTAGTTTGAGTACTAAATCTAAAACCAACAAGCAAAGCTTTATCTCTCTGACTATTTCTATTTTATAAGGCATGTCTGAAGCTCCGTTTTACTTTTAATATCCTCTCTATACCTCTAACCATTTTGTTAAGCTTGTATTTTATTTAAAGTTAGAGTATTGGGCTCAAACTGGTTGAACCAACACCATTTTCAGTGAATTGGTTGAACCTGTTGATCCAATAACAATGGTGAAACGGCCGTGAAAAATATTTCAAAGGGATTAAGTTTTTAGGCATCATAAACGAGAAATTGTGTCATTGTCAATCATGATTAAGGACATTATTGTCTTTTTATTCTGATTTAAAAAAGATTCAGAAGTAAAAGTAACCAAATAAGAGTTATTGGTCCGTTCTTTGATAAAGTAATATCAATTAGTACCGAAAATTTTCTTACGATTTGAATGGTTGGGTTGTACGTATACCACGGAATTTTTGGTAATTCCAACTTAGAAAATAAAATCAAGTAGCTGGAAAAATACTTTGGCCTATAGATTAATTAGGTGTTAGGGCATAATGGACACTCAGAACCTTCGTGTGCAAAATGTACACATCAGATGGGATGTCTGGACACGAATAGCTCATGAACGTCTATATGAGCCACGTGGCACATTCTTAGATCCACTGACTATATGGATGTTTGGCTCATCCCTAAGTGAATAGACCAAAAATCATCTAGAGTGAGCTCTAACGGTTGGATTTTGGTCTTTTTTTTTTTTTTTTTTTTCATTTTGTAATCAGGATTTTGGTCTTTTTAATGGGTTGAATTTCAATTGTTGGATTAGAGCATTATTTGGATACTCAAATCAAATGGACACAAATCACCAATCAGGCTACGTTTTGGCGTGTACGTCCATTTAGGGCCAAGCATCCACACGGGCATGGACGTTCGTGACCGAAAGCAGACTCCAAGGAGGGCTTTTTTGTCAATAAAAAAGAAAGGGGAAAGAGACTGGGTGCCCCACTGCCGGTAGAGCTATTAGGAAAGATGTAACGAGGTAGACCTCACAACAAAGGTCTGAGCTCTAGCGAGTTTTTGTTACTCACCCCTGCCCTCCCTGGGAGTCCACTGACCGTATGGATATTTAGCCCACTCCTTAGTGGATAAACACACCAAAAATCACCCTGATTGGTAATCTCTAAACATTAAATTAGTACCTTTTAAGGCATGATCCTAGTCCTTAGATTCATACATTTTTTGGTATTAAATCCAACGGTTAGAAATTATCAAAGAAGCTGATTTTGGGTATGATATCTACCAAGGGATGGACTAAACATCTATGCAGTCAGTGGGCCCAGTGGGAAGCGGTTAGTAACGATCGCTAAAGCTCACGACAAAAGGTCTACCTCCTATAACATTACAACTCTTTTGGGAGAGAAGGCAATTTATGAGGCGTGGGCAATGTAAGTTTTAAAAGGGGCCGTTATAACGGTATAACATACGGGCGTTACCAGTTTTTCCGTTATAATGAATTGTAACGCTCAGGGGAAAAACGGAAAAAATGTCGCTGAAATTCAAATTTTGAAATTTGAAAAAAATCAAAAAAATAATGGAAATAACGGCCGTTATTTTATCACAAAATTTTCCAAAAAAATAACGGTCGCTATTTTCGTTATAACAAATAACGAAAACAACAGTCCTTATTTTTTCATCTTTTTAATGGTTCATAACGTAACGGGTGAGGTCCGAATCCGTTATAACGGCCATTTTTTAAACCAAGGGCAATGCGCCCAGCGCAGTGAAACTAGTTTGTTAACACGGAAATTTTTTTTATGACGGACGCTCATGGACACTGTATGGACTACGTGACATACTTTTAGCGCCCACTTACCGTATGGATGTTTGGTCAATCCATAGGTGGTTCTACAGACCCAAAATCAGCCAATCCATGGAATTATTGAGTATTTTTCATGGGTTAATTTTTAACCGTGGGACTCAAGAGCGTTAATCGGGGTACTCAAATCCAACGGTTAGAAATCACAAATGAGGTTGATTTTTGGTCGGTAAGTCTACCTAGGGATGGGCCAAACATCCATACGATCAGTTGTCTTTAAGAGTATGCCACTTGGTCCACACGTACCCCGATAGTGCACTAGTGTCTGAATCCATTAGTCGGGTTTGGGTCCAACATTTGGACAGAATATTAATCAGGCAGATTGGGTCGGGTACCCAGAAATGCTTTTTGAAAAGCAGGTTGTAGCGTCATGTTGTTGGCCACTGCTTCGCAACTTTTCTCTTGTAGGTACCTATAATCTAGTGCATCCCATTGGCGTTGTGTTTGCTTAAGCGGGACCCATCCTATGCCATGCATGCATGCCATCTGTTCCACAATATGATCTGTGGAGAGTAAAACTTCTGTCACAATCGGATTGCAAATCACACAAACACAGCCAATGAGTTCTTGGCACGTACACCTAAAAAGCAAAAGCACATGGGTACGTTGCAAAAGCACTTGTGTAAGTGATTGTGTGATTTACAATGTCGTGTGATAGAAGTTTTACTCTACGTGGATTATGGCTAAAAAAAGTGGATCACGAGTAAATAAAGAGTCCGGCTTGCCTCACCCATTTGGTTGAGGAGATGCCTCAAACCCCTACAATTTTGTGCCATGTGGAGGGGAGGACACTGGCTACTTAAATAGTAGGTTAGGTGTCTGAATTTCTTATTTTTCACTTTTACTTTTAGGGCCTGTTTGGTAACACACCGCGGTGGGCAAATAAAATATTTAGCCTCGCTAATATTCGCCCTACTGCGTTTGGCAGCCACTCGCCCTCAGCGAATGTTTAGCCAGGCCCACATATTTGCCCTCCGTGGCGGGAAAACATTTGATCACCCCCCTATGAAAATATTTTCACGCCGATTATGCCTTGGTGAGAAAATTTTATTTTATCGTCGGAAAATCACTATTTTTTAATATATAAAAAAGATAAAAATGAATTTTTTTTTTTATCCTTTGACATAATATGTGGTTCCCGCCCTCACCCAACCTATTTTTGACTTACTTTGATATGTGGGACCCACTCAAATTGAAAGAAAATGAAGTAAGCTGAAGTGAGCTAGCTCATACGCATACCAAACATTGTTAAATATTGATATGAGCAAATATTTAGTCAAGATAAAATTTGCCTGGCTAAATATTCACCGTCGGACCTCTTTTTCTCACATACGAAACAGACCCTTAGGGCCTGTTTGGTAACGCACCGCGGCGGGCAAATAAAATATTTAGCCGCGCAAATATTCGCCCGGCGGTGTTTGGCAGCCACTCGCCCTTGGCGAATATTTAGCTGGGCCCACATATTTGCCTTCCGTGGCGGGAAAACATTTGATCACCCCCCCCCCCCCCCCCCCCCCCCCGTGAAAATATTTTCACGCCGATTATGCCTTGGTGAGAAAATTTTATTTTCTCGCCGGAAAATCACTATTTTCAAAAAAAATTAATTTTTTAATATATAAAAAAGATAAAAATAATTTTTTTTTATTCTTTGACATAATATGTGGTTCCCGTACTGACCCAACCTATTTTTGACTTACTTTGATATGTGGGACCCACTCAAATTGAAAGAAAATGAAGTAAGCTGAAGTGAGCTAGCTCGTACACGTACCAAACATTGTTAAATATTGCTACGAGCAAATATTTAGCCAAGATAATATTCGCCTGGCTAATATTCGCCGTCGGAACTCTTTTTCTCACGTACCAAACAGGCCCTTAATCATTATCTTTCTCCCATGTGTTAAAGTCTACTTGTACTTTCCTTTATTAACTTTCTCTTTTTTCCTATTTCCTTTAACTTCCAAGGGGACCATTGAATCAACTCTAACTTATCAAATAAAGACAAACCTCTCTGATTTTTTGAAGCCAGCCAATTACTCTGTCCCAAGGTTTAAAGGGAGCCGTTATAACGGTATAACGGACTGGGGATGTTACAGTTTTTTCCGTTATAATGAAAAAATGCTCAGGGTCGAAAAGAGAAAATAATAGAAATAACGAAAAAAATGGCACTGAAATTCAAATTTTCAAAAACGGAAAATAACAGGAAAAAAAAAGGAAAAAGCATCGGGTTTTTTTCACAAATTATTTTCCAAAAAATAACGGTCGTTATTTTCCGTTATAATGGAAAAATAATAGAAAGTAACTGCCGCTATTTTCTGAGCATTTTAACTGTACTTGATGGGGGAGGTCCGAATCCGTTGTAACGACTTTTATTTTCATTATACGGCTGTTTGATAAACCTTGCTATGTTCTTCCTCTCTGTGTCGTGTCTGGGAGTCTCAGATCAAATTAATACATTTAACTGGTACGCAAATTAATATTATTTTTTTGGGTCGTGATGCAACAAGGTGTACTTAAAACTTAACGGCAATTTTTATTACTCGTTGCTTCCATCTGGGCCCACTGACCGCATGGATGTTTAGCCCACCCCTTGGCTTACATTCATACAAAAAATCAGCTTATTTTTTGATTTTTAGCCGTTGGTTTTAGCAAGGTTTAAAAGGGGCCGTTATAACGGTATAGAGGACTGGGCTTATAAAAAAAAAGGGGTACAACGGACTGGGGGTGTTATCGTTTTCCATCATAACGAATTGCAATGCTCATGGGCAAAAATGGGCTGTTCTTTGAACCCAAACCCTTGTTCTAAAGTTGAAGACAAGGGCACTTTCGTCCTTTAATAAAAATTTTGGTAGTCAACGGGTCAACACTGGTCAAATGACAGTAGACCGAGTCATAGGGGTATGTCAGCTTTTTGAAATTGTGGGGGGTATGTCAAATTTTAAAGATAACATGGGGGGGTATGTCAAAAATTCCTTTTTTTTTTTTTTTGTGCATGAACAGAAATAAAATGTCTTAATGTTCCAGTTACAAAGTTCTTCAAACGTCGTTGATTTACAGTCTTATAATGAACTTGAAGAATCACTTTCTGTCCACCTCTTGATTCTCAAATCCAATGAAGGCCAAGCCATTCTACGTTACAAAACTGTCGAAATAAAATCTTCCAAGAAAGCAAAAAAAAGTAAGAAAAAGTGGAAAAAAATACCTTATTTCATTTTCTAACACCACCCTCTCCTAGTGCTCTGTTACATACTTGGAGTTCGCAGCAGCCAATAAAGCTGCTCCAATCCCTGACCCGTCTTTCGAGTGTTCTATGATCACATTCCTCGAGATTTCGGACCCCAGAAGCTCAGTGACCGCGTCTTGGAGATACCTTCTATACTGCGGGTAATGCTCATACAAGCCTCCATCCATTGCTACCACTGTCCTCTTTCCGAAAATGAGGCCTTTGGAGTCCTGTTCCATTTTCTGAAGAATGCCCACAATTCCTGCACCGGCCAACCGCCCACCTCGCTTCACTATAGTGTCGCAGACCTCTAAGACGATCTCCCTCGCACTTAAATTGGTCCTTACCTGATATCAAATGTGAGATACAATAAATGTACATGTATAGATAGAACCAGAATTTCAGAAAAATTCCCGGTGTGAGAATTTACCCCAACGACATTGCTCAAAATTGATCCAACAGATTCTAGATCATTGGAGTTGTCCTTCTGCATAGCACATAGATCCGGTGTTCTACAAAATAGAGTTCAGAAAAGCATTCAGTATTTGAACACGGTAGTTCAGTTGAGAACCAGTTGTGTAGATATAAAGCGAGCAAATTTGGCAAATGTATATTTTAGAAAACAAAATCAGATTTTCAAGATTTCTCATTACCTTTTTGCCTGTTCCAATAAATTGATAAAACTCAATAAAGAGTTTCTTGATTCATCGAGTTTGACAATTCCTTAAAAATGATGAATGAATTGAAAATCAATAAATAAATAAAAAAACAGGAAAGGTAGGTTAAAGAGCAAATAATGCTGGAAATGGCATAGGAAAACCCTGAGTTAGGTGTTTGTGCTCTTCATGATGATAAGGTTAGTACAAATCCTTGATTGCATGTAAAACCAGCTTTCACTTTTCTCTTTCTTTTTCATGAGTTACATCGGTGACTACCTTTAAAGGTATCTACAGTGTTTTTAGGAAAGAGCAATCTACTTCTAATGTTAAATTTGTTTTTGCCACTGACGATTATACTGAATTCACTGACAAGGGAATAACAACTGGTCTCAGCTTGCTGAGTCGCATATGAGTCAACAGAGCCGCACATGCCATCCACATATGACTTGGCCATTGTGTATATGTATTGGTCACATCTGCCAATACATTCAACGCTCACTCGAGTCATTCTTTACATAACAAATCGAGTAACGTGAGTGACTTGAATCAGTCCCCAATGATACCTGTTAACTCTGACGAGTCAAAGAAATTTAGCTAGAAACTTGCCTCAGTATAAAGGGTGTGGAGAGCTTTTCAGGAACAGATTCACCAAACAAAGCACCTGCTTCAGCCATCTTGAGCAACACTCTTCTCACAATTTCACCAAGGTACATGCCAGAGATCGTTTTCTCAAATATCTGGGCATTAGAATAGGATACATGAAGAAGAATCAGTTAAGCATCCAAAACCAAGGATGGATTCATAACATCAGATAATTCATCTATGGCAGGAGAAAGAAAAACTAATCTTAACGGAAAGCTCAGGTTTACCTGCTCCCCAGGATTAATGCTTGCAGCATCCATATCGTTATCAAACTCTGTTAAAGGAAGACCATCTGAGAATGCTCCCCACTCAGTGTTGATGATCTGTATGAAGAGAATCTCATCGAATCAAAGCTTGAAATCTAAGAGCACCATTTTATTTTTCATTCCTCTTCAGTAACAAGGAAAGAGTGCTAATTTCACATATAGCTTCAACCATCGTATAGACTTGTAATTATGTATGACTCAGTCATCACCAAAAGCGAGTCTTAACACGAGGTGCATGAAACAGGGGTATCTGGTACCCCCAAAGTATCACAGAAATTTGGTGGTTCGCACCACCGAGTTGAGTTCTGACTAGGCCGAGTCTTTAAACCTTTGATTTAAGTTGTCTACCTTATAGTCTTTAGAACAAAAATGAATGGTTGCCTACGCACCGTACTTCCAGAACTAGACATCTGACCTCCCAGTTTTGGAATTGCATCTATCCGTTCTACATAGCAAGCATTTGTTCCAGTGCCCAAAATGACAGCAACCATCACATCGTCATCCCAGTAGCGTGCTCCAGCTAGTGTTCCCACAGTATCATTAACCTGTCTTGCAGGAATTGGAACATATTAGTTGCTCTATATGTGGTTGAGAAGGACATTATACTCTATATAGAGAACATAAGCTTCAAGACCCATGTAGGTTTTACTAAGACCTACCAGGGCAGATACACGCATATCTAGTCCCTGTCTTCCCATAGCTTCGTTCAAACAAGCAACTACATCTTTTCCTGCCTGTCAAAAATCAGCATTTCTCAGTTACATTTGCATCAAAAGAAAAACACAACTCATGAATATTAAGGAACTAAGTTTAACCATAAACAGAAACTAAAGTGATCTCGTTCTTCCTCAATCATGATCCAAGATGGGTCAACAAAACCTAGAATGCTGGACAAACACCCACGATTTTTCGTGGATGAATAAAACCAGTTACCGCATATAAATTATCAGGACAAAAACTGGAGATGAATTGTTTCTATTTAGCCCCCATAGTATCATTAGTTTCCAGTAATGAAACTTTCATACATTAAACTTGATCAGTCAATCAAAAGATTCAGTGGGCCCTTGGTTAAAATGGACTTTCTGTCAAGATTATGCAATAATTGGTTGAGTCAAGTTGACCCAGTTAAATTCTATTTCGATTCAACAAGTTTCCATGCCACAGTCGTTTTACCACTTTAGATACCATTAATTTTACTGCATTCCCAACTGGGCCCTTTACTCTTTCATGTCAAACCCATTAGCAATTCAGACCCAAGCACTGTTGGGAAGAAAGAACAATATACAATCTAAAGAACAAAGATGCAATCACCCACAACACAGAGATTTAAGTAGTTCCCTCTAGATTGAGGTACGTCCACGGATCCACACCGATTCCACTATGCTCTGAGGCAAGAAAAGAAACGCACAATACAATTGATGATCGTCTTTGATCAACCAAGGTATATATAACCCTAAAACGAAACTAGGGTTTCCGTATATGTAATAGACTGAAAACGCCCCTGAGGGAAAAAGACCTACCCTTCGGACAGGGGCTGCGCTTCTTCCCCTGTAACCCCCAGCCAGCTCAACGCGAAGCTAGGCCGCAGTGTCGTGCCTTCATGTACAGTACTCTAGCACCATCAAGCTCCACATAACATAACAAGCACTCCCGGTTCTCCAGCGCCACAACCTAAATGACCAAATTCCATTGGTTTCCGCATTATTTTCCTTGAGAGTGACTTAGCTCCTTTTTTAGGGTATTCTACAAGTACATTACCCCACCCAAGAACTTCTCAAATTTCTTATTTGTTACCATAAAAAATTTACCTAGACTTAAATTAAAAAAGAAAAAAAGAGAAGTTGAATACTAATTGTTCAAGAGTGCTAAAAACACAAAGCCGAATGCCAATCGTCCAAAAATGCTAAAAAGCTTCAATACCCCCTAAATTCTACAAAGTCATCCTTTGTAATGCTAAAAAAATCTTAATTCTAGACTAATTTTATAGGAATTTACCCCATCATAAGTCCTCAAATTTCTTGTCTACTACCATAAACAAAGTTACCAGGACTGACAATCAGTGTTCTACTTGATTACCCATAACAGAAAAACAAATACAGAAATACCAACCGTTCCAGAGACTGCGAAACCCTTCGTCCACTTGATTAATATGCCTGAATCAATTGAGGTCTGTCTCACTGGGAAAGAAAATGTAAAACCAATCTCTCTTTTCCTTCCATGAGGCAGGTGAAATCTCCCACTTTCCTTTTGTGCAAATCTAGCCAGCCCAGAAGCAATAAAATCAAACAATTCCTGCAGTGTAAGAACTTGGTCAACAAACACGATAAAACAAAGAAATCCACATAACAGAGAAACTCTGGATCAAAACAAGAACAAGAACAAACTGACCTCGGAGGTACTAAACATTAGCTCTTGAGGAATCGATACTTGCTCAAATTCAGTGTCGATTACGCGCTCGTCTTTCCCTCCCAATTGCACTCTTAACACTCGGAAGTTTGTACCACCAAGATCCAAAGCGTAATACAAGCCTTTCTCGTTCCTTTTCAGAACACAAACAACACCATCAAATCTCTAACAAGTGAGTAGGGAACACCTCTGTTTGTTGGGTAAGAAACATCAAATTAGATAAATATGAAGTTGTCAACAAATTCTACTGATTTCTATTTCTACTTTTTTCCTTTCTCTTTCAATTTTTCTTAAAAATAGTATTTATTTCTCAAAACACCAACTTTTTTTTTTTCACAAAAATTACAAGTTTTTTCGTTTCTTTTCTTTTATTTTCCTTTTCTGTGAATTCTGCCTTGTTCGTGATCATGAATTGAAGAAGAAACACCCCCTTAAAAAAATTAAAGCGAAAGATTAAAAAAAGGGCTGTAAATTCCGAAAAGAAACCAAATTCAGATCTTCTGAAGAATTCAAGAACAAACCCATTATAAGAGAAACAGAATTAAACATCAAAAAATCAACTTTTAACTGAAAATTTATAAATAAATAAATAAAAAGAGGGAAAAAAAACAGATTTAAACATCTAATTAAATTTACATACCCAGTGGGCAAGCTATTAACATAGCTAAGTATCATCTTGAGATCACTACCACCATCTACGGCCAGCCCAGCTCTCATGTCAGCAGCCATGGCATCTGCCACGTGGCGCAATATGGGGAGAGGAGTTGCGCAACTCTTCTGTAAGTTGGTCAGGATCGGGGCGACGGAGAGGCCGCTGGATCGGACGGCCATTCTTTGCCGGGGCATCCCTCTTGGAGATCGTACGGGTGAGAATGATCCGACGGTAGCTGAAGTTGCAGCGACCGCCATTGTTGTCTGTCGTTAAGATCGAAGAAGAGAGAAGATGGAGAGACGAGGAAGAAGAAGAAGAAGAAACGGCTTTGATGGTAGTTGCGGAGAAAGTTGAAAATTGAAACTGAAAGAACGCTACCTTCCACTTACTTTCTCTTTTTTATTTGCGTCGGGATTCATGGACATAAATTTCTTTACAGAAATTTCACCCTACACCTCGGGCGTCGATTCCGAGAATCCAACGGTGTTTTTGCTTTGACAAAAGTGAATGCCAGCTCAGTACTGTGAACCACCATTGGATTCTCAGAATAGACGCTAAAGATATCGGGTGAAAATTTCTGTAAAGAAATTTATGTCCACAGATCCCGACTAAAGAAAATTTAAATATTTTTCGGAGACAAAATTAAATTTCAGTTAACAGATTTAGCTAACCTACCTACGAGTAAAACTAGTATGTAGTAGTGTATACGTTTATAAGTATGTATACGTTGCCAGATCCAGATTCATCGAGATGTGTGTAAGTTCGATCTGTCGTCCTACACAACACAGTGGACCCAAGGACCACAATAATTAGTTATGATCCAGACTCGAACAACGTGGACCTTAAGAGGACGAAAAAAAGGCTCGGGACTTATTAAAAGGCTCTTTCCCAAAAGTTAGTCTGTTAATTGAAATTAAAAGATTTTTTTTTCCAAAAAGCTAATCATATTTTATTTAAAAGAAACAAAAGAATAGGGAGGAAACCTAAGGTGTTGGTCACAAATGTCGGTGCCAGTTGTTGTGACACCAGATATTGCCACATGGAAGACTCTTGGGGCCCATTGACCTCCATGACTGCTTGACTCACCACTTGGTGATTTAACACTTCAAAAATGATTGTGATAGGTGAATTCTTGCCATTGAATTTGAGCTTTTTCTATTATGAGCAAATCCAATGGTGGGAGTCACCTATATGGCTAATTTATGGGATATAGGTTTAACAGGGAAACATTCATTGGATCAGTGACCCAGAGTGTGCCACGTGGTAGTATTTTATGTGACCAGCATGCAGAGCTGGTATTGGAGCAACACTCCAGGTTTCCTCAACTAGTTTCTCTCAAGCGCAGTCTTAGTATCCACCCGGTGGTTGTCGTCCCTAGGTCCAGACCAATTTTTGAAGCACATCCAATGGTTTGAACATATATAGGGAGTATGGAATTACAGCATGGGATACTTCAATTTTACTTCTCTCAGTTTCAACGAATTTTCGGTTTTGTTTTTGAGCTGTTTTAGAGTAGACCGGAGGCGTACAGAGGTGTGGTTCAAGGCCCACTGCGTTAGATTGTTTAACCTCGAGATACACATCAACGAGGACACGGTTTGATTTTTCCCTACCAACATATTTGACTTATGGCACACAATAGCTGTCAGGTCTACTGCATGTCCCTCTGTTTTTCACGCTTCCGTCAGGATAGGTTCGAAACCGGGCGGATCCGACGATGTTGACACGACTTTCTCCTTTGTTCGGTAGTGGTGGTGGTGGATTGAAAAATATTCTAACGGTCCGGTTACTCTGGACGGCTCGTCCACAATAGAATTCTGGACGACCAATTCAAGCCAATAGGTATTTTGATACATAGGTCCACTCAAGGATGGGCCAAACATCCATCCGATCAGCGGTCTCTAAGAGTATCTGGACGTCCATCGTCAAAGATTTATTCATGTGGGTTCTCTATCTGATAAATGATCTGACTGATCACAGAAGCCCTTCATACGACAAGTAAAATAAAATAAAATAAAAATAGTGGGGCCGTTCAGAAGAAAAAAAAAAGGTTTAGAGTTTGGACTGGACGGCCCGTCCAGAAAACATTTCCCACATTGTAATATACGCATCTCTGCCTTAACTGTTCACAATCTTCTGCTTTATGTTCAAAGGAGTTAGCATTGTCCTTGTGACGATACTGTAGCATCGTCATCCCGTGGCCCAGAATACTAATGGTTGGATTCCCACCCCGAGTAATGTCATCGAGGCCGATGACAGCAGGCAGTATGAGCCACGTGGCATACTCTTGCGCAGGACTGATTTATGATGGGCTACGTTTTTTTTTCCTAAAGTTGTGGTGGGTTACCTTGTGCAAGTGGGCGTCTCACTGGTCAAAATTCGATATGATCGAATGATTAAGACCATGGTTTGAAAAAAGGGCATTTAAAGGTAACGCTCCAATCCCGTTATGTTAAAACCGTTTTTACACTTAGAAAAAAAGGCTGTTTTTTCGTGTCAACGGCCGTTAAAATCGTTTTAGCTTCTAGAAATTTTTGTGAAAAAAAGGCCGTTAAATCCGTTAAATTCCTTCTTTTTTTTAATTTCAGCGCCATTTTTTTATGTTTTTTCCATTAAATTCCGTTTTTTTCCCATTTTTGTCCCTGGCCTTTTCAATCCGTTTTAACAGTGATGCCCCAGTCCGTTACACCATTAAAACGGCCTCCTTTAAACCTTGATTAAGACAATGGTTTTAAAAATGGCTGTTGTAACGAAAATAACTGCCGTTATAACGGATTCGACCTCCCCGTTATGGTAAAATACATAACGCTCAGAAAATAACGAACAAAAATAACAACCATTATTTTATGAAAAAAAATTGTTAAAAAAAGGCCGTTATTCTGTTGTTTTCCGTTATAAATTTTATCGAAATTTTGAATTTTAGCACCACTTTTTTCCGTTATTTTTCAATTTTCCCATTTTGCCCCTGTGCGTTACAATCTGTTATAATGGAAAAAACGATAATGCCCCAGTCCATTATACCATTATAACAGGCCCCTTTTTAATTTCTAATTAACCTTATGCATTGTTTATATTGAACTTCCAATGATATAACATACATGTAATCAGGCCCGGCTTGACCATTAGGAGATGAGGCCGTTGCCTAAGGCCCCCCATTGGTAAGGCCCCCAAATTTTTCAAAAACTTTGAAGTGTTTTTAATTTTTTTTTTTAATGAAAAGGACCCCCACCTGTCCATTTGCGTCAGGCACCTCAATCGAGTAAACCTTTGCTCACTGCATGATGTGAGTAATAGCACACAATACGAGCCACGTGGCACTCTTAAAGAGCGCTGGCCATATGCATGTTTGGCCAGTTCCTTGGTGGACTTGCAAACCAAAATCAGCCTGATTAGTGATTCACAACCTTTGGATCTTTATTCCCAAATAATGCTAAAATTCCTACGGTTAATATCAACCCATGAAAATAACTTCAATCCAACGCTTAGAAATCACTGATCGGGTTTATTTTTGGTTAGTAGATCCACCTAGTGATTCGGCCAAATATCCATACGGTCTGCACTCTCTAAGAGTGTGCCATGTGGCTCATATTGTGTGTTGTGATCGGCTTCGCTCACATCATGCAGTGAGCAACGGTTTAGTCCCTCCTATCACACAAGACTATGCTACAGCCAGACAAATCTAGTCTGCAATTGTTTGGAGACTTAAAAGTATGCAAACATTGTATCCACCATTGAATTCTCCTTGAAAAAAGTGTTTTTAATTTATAAAATATTTTTTTGAAAATATTGAAATAACACATTTTCAAAGGACATCTTCTCACTTAGGTTTAGGGGTATTTTCGAAAAAAAAACAAAAGAAAAAGAGAGGCCCTATTTAGAGTTTTCGCCTAAGGCCTCAACTTGTATTAAGAAAGCCCTGCATATAATTTCTTAGGGCAAAGTAAGTCGAACTAAGACAATGAATATAAAATGCAATTTAATAAGGATGCACATAGAAATGATTCAATAATTAAAATTGATAGCTGGGAGATACCTCAAAGTGACCAATTTTGTTATATTAATTCTACTATTTAGAAAGACGGAGAGATTGACCAGGGATGTTGCTTATAGAATTAACGCAGAGTGCTTAAAGTTGAGATCTACTTGTGGAGTGCTATATGATCGACGTGTTTTAATTAGACAAACGAAAATTCTACGAGACAAACACGAACAATGCTTTATAGAGCATAATGTTAGGCAATTAAGAAACAACATATTCATAAAGTATGTTATTGACGTGTTTTAATTAGACTAAAATGAAAATTCTATAAGATAATCAAACGATGAACAATACTTAGATGAATAAGCCCAGTAAATTCATATTCATAAAATGAGTATAGTCAAGATGAGGATGTTGAGATAGATATGTGGTGAGAAAATAAAAAATAAAATTAGAAATCAATGCATTCGTGAAAATAAAAGAATAAGCCCAATAAATAATAAAATATGAGAAAATCGATTGAGATAATTTGGCTATATACATCAAAGAATAATGATAGCACCAATAATGAGGAATGGGCAAGACGAAGGGTTTAAAAAGGCAAGGAGAAGTCCTACAGGTCGGGATGACAATTGACCCTATATCTTTAGGAGAAGGCTTCTAATGATGATGATGCAACCAAGGTTTAAAAGGGACCGTTATAACGGTATAATGGACTGGGGGTGTTACCATTTTTTCCGTTATAACGAAGAAAAATAAATGTTCAGGGGCAAAAAATAAAAAATGGCGCTGAAATTCAAAATTTGAATTTCAAAAATAAAAAATAACGGAAAAAATGGAATATAACGGAAAAACAACGGAAAAAATGAAAATAACGGACCGTTTTTTTCACAAAAATTTTCAGAAATAACGGCTGTTATTTTTGTTATAACGACCGATTTTTTCACAAAATTTTCCAGAAAATAACAGTCGTTATTTTCGTTATAACGGAAAATAACGGCCGTTATTTTCGCTATAACGACCGTTTTTTAAACCTTGAATGAAACTATTATAATCCAAATTTTTAAGGACTTGAAACCCTAAATTACTTGAAATAGTAAAAAATTTAAGGACTTGAAACCCTAAACTGTCTCTTATCCTTGTTAACCACTAACCAAGGGCTTAATGAGGGTTGAGTTAAGGAATTGGGGTACTTGTCAGACATTTTGGGTGGGGCGACTTCAAAGTTTGATGTGCGTTTACTCTTTCAACACAAATTTTCTTAATCATGTCGCTCCATCTCGTTTAACATCAAAGAGTTAAAACAGATCCGACATGGTCAAGCTGGATCAGACACGTTTCATTAACAAGCCTAGTTGCATGTGCTCCAGTGCTAATAAATGGTCATCATCATCTACGGTTTGAGTACTCACAATCAAGTTTTAAAAGAGGCAGTTATAAGGGTATAACGAACTGGGGGCGTTACCATTTTTTCTGTTAAAACGAATTTAACAAACAGGAAAAAATTAGAAAATAAAGGAAAAAATGGTGCTCAAATTCAAAATTTTCAAAAACGAAAAATAATGAAAATAACGGCCCTTCTTTCACATTTTTTTTTTTAAGAAAATAAAGGACAATATTTTCTAAGCGTCAAAACGGTTCATAACTTAACTGGTTTTGAGCGTTACCATTTTAACGGCGTTATTTAAATCATGCTCACAATTACAACGAACCAAAGGGGGTGTTTGGTTGCGGGTTTCAAGTGTGTGTGTTGTTGATTTATATGGTAACGACATTTAGGCATGATATAGGGATAAACATTCAATTATGAGTCCATCTCTAATGGGTGAGATAAGATCTCATCATGTTGAGATGAGATCCCTCGAACAGTGTGTCCAGGGATCTCATCTCAACATGATGAAGGTTAGTGATGGAGAAGGAAAGTCCACACATTGGGTGGTTAGGTAATTGTCACTTTGCACTATCAAGGGTGACCTACCAATTGAAAGCTTGGTTCCATGGATTGGTAGTGATTTGATGAGATCTTAATTGCGTTGGACCAACCAACCAAACTATCAAATTCATAAATGCCCAACTCTACCTATCTATTCCCTTTCTAAGTTTAATGTTCTTCTTTTATGTGGGTAACAATATTTTCATCCAGTTGAGATTTTTTTTTTGGTAATGTTTTTGAGCTTTCAACCTGTGGGTCACGCGTCTAACAGAGGCGGAGAGTTGGTCATATAACCAAATTAACCACGACTCCTCGACACTTTGCCGAGACTTGAACCCGCGACCTATTGGGATCTCCTGTTCTGATACCATGTTGACAAGCGATCACACAATGCTAGCTGCACTATGAATGGACCTTTTCCTCCAAGTAACGATTGAGGAGGATATTGTATTATTGTTGTCCCTAAGTCTTGACCGTTGGATATTCTTCGAATTTGTGTGGTGTAAGTCCCCAGGATCATCGGCTGATTGGACTAAGGATGACGACAACTGGACATGTGGTAACTCAACACACAATTAGAAAATCAAAATTTTGAAATTGTCCATGTAGAATAGATGAAAAATTTTAGTTGCACCCCTTGAATTATGAGGGCACCACTAATTGTGGCCGCACCCACCCAAACTAAACATTCATCTGACATTTTTATTTTGTAGTTGACAAATAATATATGTGATTTTTTTAGAGTAGAACTTTGATGACAGCGCACAATATGAGTCACGTGGCATACTCTTATAGGACTCTGACCATATTGATGTTTTTCCAATCCTTAGATGGACCCACAAACCAAAAATCAGCTTGATTAGTGATTTCAATCCTTTGGATCTTTGTACCTCAAATAATGGTCAATAGTGTTCAAATTTACAATGCTTTTGGGTTTTAGACCCACCAAGGGATTGGCCAATCATCCATACGGTCAGAGTCCTCTAAGATTTTGCCACGTGGGTCCCTAAACGCTTGCATGGCAACCCGAGTTTAATAGGCAACTAATGGCAACCCAAGTTTTGGCTTTAAATTAGTAAATAGATTGATTTTTATTTTTTTGATAGGTAAGCCTGTGTTTTTTTTTAAGAGATCAGTAACTCGATGAAGGCGGGTTTTGAACCCAGGTCTATGGTATCGTCAGCCACAAACTTTACCAACTGTGTAAGCTCGCACCTTCGTAAATAGATTGATTGATATGGTTATTTAACCCAACAATAATTCTCCACGAAACAAAGCAATTCACGGATGGGAAAAATAAGTCGCACCCCACAAAATGTGAGGGCACCCGACCTGTTGAATGCACCCCACCCTTAATGAGAAATTTGTGAGGGCACCCAACCTCTTGAATGCACCCCACCTTACCTTTGTATGCTACCAGACCCAGACCAATCTATATGATTTTTGTGTACGTATATCCACCAAGGAATGGTGACGGAAGCCCGGTCACAGCCCACAATATCAGCCTGATTAGTGATTTACAACCTTTGAATCTTTGCACCCCAAAGAACGCTCAATAAATAATAATGCTCAGATTCCTACGGTTAAAATCAACTCATGAAAATGACTTCAATTCAATGCTTAGAATTAACTAATCAGGCCGATTTTTGGTTTGCAGGTGAACCTTTATATGCAATTCATCAATACTTCACTTCCCATTTCAGATTTGTTTTTCTGTAGAGAGAGAGAGAGAGAGAGAGAGGAGGAGGAGGAGGAGGGAAACATACGGGAAGCAGCACCAAGGGGAGCAAGTTGTCACTGGCAGGATAGGTTGAGGGAAGCTCTTGCAAGTTGCAGCAAAAGGAGACGTCAAAGAGGAGAGGGTGCGTACAAACATTAGAAGAAAATGCCCTAGCTTAATAGAGGCATTATAGTAATAAAAAAAACTAAAAAAAAATTAGAAAAATCAATGGTTTCGGGCAAGGTTTAAAGGAGGCCGTTTTAACGGTTAAACGGACAGGGGCGTTACCGTTTAAATGGCCGTTAAAACTGATTGAAACGGTCAGGGGCAAAAATGGAAAAAAATAGGAAAAACGGAATTAAACGGATTTTAACGGTTTTAACTATTTTAATGGATTTTAACGGAAAAAGTGATGCTGAAATTCAAATTTTGAAATTTGAAATTAAAAGAAAAAATGGAATTTAACGGATTTTAACGGCCGTTTTTTTTACAAAATTTTTCAAAATTAAACGGCTGTTTAAATGATTTTAACGGCTGTTTAAACGATTTTAACAGCCGTTAAAACAAAAAAAACGGCAGTTTTTTTCAAAACCGAAAAAATGTGTTTAAACGGTTTTAACGGAAACGGACTTGGGCCATTACCGTTTAAACAGCCGTTTTTAAAACCATGGTTTCAGGTGCCCTCACATTTTGTGGGGTGCGACTAAAATTTCCCTTCATGGAATCCTTGGCCAATCCAGCTCCTATCCCTGTGAAGCCAAGTCATCAACCTTATCAACCAAAAGAAACAAACTGGGCTAAGCCGAGATAAGGCTACTCCAAAACTAATCATTTTAGTGGGTTTTGTAGCAGCAAGACGAGCTGGTCCTCCTTTTTGCAGGGAAGGAATACGAATATAAAGATGGCAAGGTCAGATGTTGCTTAAACAAACTTTACTCTTAATTGATTCCTACTCTGTAATAATTCCTTCTTGAATATCTTGAATGGAGTTTCTCTCAAGGCGTATCTTAATGCTTATTTGAGGCGCAACGGAGGTTTGGCGCCCCGGATAAGTTGCGTCCTGGACTGGGCTAAAGAGTATTTGCGGGCCTAGTTTTCTCTTTAAACTGTGTTTGGGCTACCTCTTTGGGCCTTAGACACATGTCTAAGAATTTTATTTTTTTTTTTTGAGTATTTACTAGACCCAAAATTAGCCCACTTTGATCATCCTAAATACCTTTTTTTGGCAGCATCTTGAGTGTGAGAACGTACTCAAATCCAACATTTCCACTCCCTGCTTATCATATATTGACACATGTCCTATGAACGCATGCACGCCAAGCCGAGCTGGGCCAGGTTGGGCTGGACTTTGGTTTTTTCTTTTGGGGTAAAAGATACCCCCAATGATTGTTTACCCTTTGCAGTCGTTACCACGTGAACCATGGATCTCTTGAATCCGACGGTCATGGCTTTCATTAGTTGAAAGATTTTCTTTATGAACAGAAGAGGGATGTATATCTTACCATGGGGTAGCTCAATGGTTTTTTTTTTTTTTCTTTTGTTTTTTGCTCCAGCCACTTCTCGTTCCAGTAAATCAGTTGCTTACCTGACCGCAAGAATGTTCAGTCCACCCCATGGTAAGATATACACACCAGAAATTGATTGACGGTTTCTAGCCATCTGATATGCCACACCCAAAAAACATGCTTGAATAATGGATAGAATCACTTCTAAAAGAGTGCTGATCTATTGGCTAGAAATGACCAATCAAGGTGATTTTTTCGTGCAGTATATCCACCAAAGTGTGTTACGGTCACCCCAGGAGCAAAAGAATTTCCCTCAAAAGGCATACGTGGTACCACACCCTCCACGTTGAAGTTTCAGCTTCGATAGCTTTTGCCACATGGAAAATGGCTATTGGGCTGGAAACTTGACACATGGGACACACAAAATGCCGGAGTACACTCCTTCATGTCCACTGACAGGGTGAATGTTTGGCTCAACCCTTGGTGGACCTACACACAAAATATCAGCCTGATTGATTGATTTCTAACCATTAGGTTTGAGCATCTTCTTCCATCACGGGCTTCATAAACAGGCGTTTTGATGGGTTCAAACCCATGATGAAAAATGCTCAAATCCACCAGCTAGAAATTACCAATCAGGCCAATTTTCGATCTCTAGGTCCACTAAAGTAATGGGCCAAATATTCCTGGCATTAGTGGGCCTGAAACATTGTACTATTTGGCATTTTGTGAGGGGTGATATATCAAACTTTTTTATGCAGCCTGGTCATATAAAAGTCTTTTTTTTTTCCTTTTATCTTACGTAGAGTGTGATTGTCGCTAGTAACCACAAAAACTTTGATATCTAGGGGTGGACATTCCGCAAAAATGATATGTAGTACAACACTCTTGAAAGCCCACGGAGCCCATGAATAGAATTGACCACCAAACATAGCAAAAATCAATCTGATTGGTAATTTCCACCCTTGGGGTTTGAGCATTTTACCTCTCAGAGTACTCAAATCACATATATAAATCACAAAGCAGCTGATTTTTGGTGCGTAGGTCCATTAATGGGCCAAACATTCATTGAATCAGTGGGCCTGTTCAAGTTTGCGCCGATCATGGACATCAAAGTTTTCTCACGAGAAACACGTGACAACACTTTCCTTGGATGCTTGTGACCCTAGTTGATGATCTTAAAACATTCTAATTGTCGAAATTAGCACAAGAATATGATGCTCTAGCAAACATCCTTGATTTTTGCCACTTTAAAAAGTGGAAGAGTTTTCCATGAGTGGAAATCTCGAGGACTGGCCCTATGTAGCGCATTTTTTGGGGCCCAGTACCGACCGCATGGATATTTGGCCCACCCCTTGGTGGATATACACACCAAAAATCATCTTGATTGATGTGTTCTAGCCGTTGGATTTAGTACCCAAAAAATTCATGAATCCAACTGCTAGAATCAATCCTTTAAAAAGTACTAAAACTAATGGCTATAGGCAACCAATCAGGATGATTTTTGGTGTGTATATCCAGCAAGGGGTGAGCTAAACATCCATTCGGTCAATGGGCCCTACGTGTCATTTTTAGAGGACTATTCATAGACTCATCGAGATTTCACTAATAGAAAATTTTTCCCTTAAAAAGATTACAAGGTTTTCCAAAAGGGAAGGAGCATGCTCTCATATTCTTGTCTTTGTCTGTTTGTTGATTTGACATGGCAACTCCACTTTTGATCATTTTTTGCACTGAGCCTGCTAACCACCTTGTGGTGTATTGTCTCCGACGCATAGCCAACTTCCCCGAGCTGTAAACATGCAAGTGGAGATCTACCGTTCAATCGGTCCCACATAAAAAATCTATTGGGCCAAAATTCAGTACAAAATTGGATGATCCCAGTATCCAATTCTCTATTGAATTTTTCTTGATCAATTCTAATCATCCAAAAAAAAAATGAAGTAGGGCCCATCGACAATCATAAATCCCAAATTTATAGGCACCATAATAAGCCACAACATAAAGGCCAATTGAATAGACAATCAGGGACCATTTGATGTGTAGAACTTTTCATCAATTGGCCTATTCATTGTGCTTGTCGGTACAGGTAATTGATGGATATGGAAAAGCTGTCTTGTACACCAAATTATGGTGCGTGGGACATACAGATGATCATTACTCATGTATTCTACACTATAACGTACCAAAAAGAAAAGATGTGGGTCACTATAGGAAAATAAAGTCCATAACTATAAAATAATATCGGAGGAATCAAAGAGTGACGCTTTCCCTGGGGACTTAGGTGAAGAGTCTCTCTCTTTCTGTCTGTACTTGCCATTGAATACGGGCCCTCTGATCTGTTGAATCAAGATTGTCCACCGACCGGCTTCACCGTCAATTAACAGAATTCCAGTGAAGTGGACGCGAAGAAACGAAGCCCATGATTTTAAAACAACCCCTTAAGCCATTTCTAACGACCTCTCCTCTCTCCTCTCTCCTCTCTCCTCTCTCTCTCTCTCTCTCTTCCATATAAATAAAAGAGATCCTTGTCGTCACCTTCATTCCACATCTCTCTCTCTTCTATCTCACAGAGTAGATGTTATACAGTAGTGAATTAATTATATAGTGTTAAGCATGGGTAATGAAGAGGGTGTGGTTATGATCAGCAGGGCTGAAATCGATACAAGGGCGCCGTTTCGGTCTGTTAAGGAGGCCGTTATGTTGTTTGGGGAGAGAGTTTTGGCTGGGGAGATCTACGCCAACAAGCTCAAAGAGGTAACTAACTGCTCATCTCTCTCTTCCTCTATCCATTAATTAGAGTATAGAATTCGATGGGGGCCCCATCCTCAAGCACCATCTGATTGCCTTGCATGTGAAGAGGTAAACATATGAGACTTGATATCCATTAGGGGTGCTTCTACAAGTCAAACAATGTCTTAATTTCATTGGGTAAAATAGTTTCCTCCTATTGGCGTCCAATTAAAACTTGCCACGAGGGGTACCTAGCTGTTACTAAATAGGAGCACCCCCTATTCGATCACCATAATATTATTATTATTATTATTACTTGTTGCAAGTTACACCTCGTTATCTCGAAAAAAAAAGATCATGTATGCACATATCATCACCTCGTTATTACATTTTTTTTGTGTTTGGGGGGCGAACGGATTTTCTAACCCCAGACGTGCTTTGATGACACAAGGCCCGTATTTCCAAACTGGGGGAAAAAATCCTAATTTTCACTAGATCGAATAATGCGGTTTCAAAATTATTGCATCCAAACAACCCCCATATTGTTGTATGATCAATTATTTGGTCCACCAGATTCAAATCGATCTCATCATTTTTCAAGTTTAGTGCTTGTGATTATTAATCCTCACACAAAAAAAATAAAATTTGAGCTTGATTATTCTTGAGTGGACCATTTAAATGAAAAAAAAATAATAATAAATAAGAAATTTTATTTGAATATATTATTAAATGGCATGAAATATAAAAATGTGGTATGTTGCTTGTACCCGAGTACAAGTTTCCTTGTGGTTGAGGGTGTGCGGCTGTGTGATGCAAGTTGTTGGCTATCTTTATCATGTGATGCCCATGTCTGTGTGCCCATCTTTCTTTTCTTCTTTTTTTATCTTTACAAATGTTTTCACATAAAAGTATACTATATATGGTAGGATTTTGTGATTTTCTTGAATTTTGTACTAAAAGCTTAAGCTTTGTAAGAGAATCAATCTCTTTGGTTTTGGTGAAGAGATGCCAAATCACCTTGCTTGTTACATGCGTTTCTCTAATCAACTGTGTTATCAAGAATGTTGGCGGTGGGAGTGGCAAGCATCAGGCCGTACACTGGCCTACAGATTGATTGGACCAAACTTTTCTTGTAGTGGGCCACCTTATCGACGGGCTACAGTGATGGGGATATTTTTTAATGGTCGACTATCGTAAATATGAAGTTCATAGGCCACAATTACGGTCTAAAAGACTGATTTTATATTCTTCATCACCATTAGAATGTGTACCATCAAGCTTATGGATTGAGGGATTCATGGCAGTATTCTCGGGAGCTAACAGATCCATCATCCATATGACATTTTGGGATCCCCGGTTGGATCTCCCACTCAGGATCAGGTGATCCAACCTGGGATCAGCAGGGAGTACTGATACATACGGTCTTGGGATTATCTCACCGGAGACAAGCTACCTGCTACAAGGGGCTCACGATACTTGATCGAGACAACCCGAGACATGAGTTGAATGCCGATACAGACCTGGATTGGCACTTACCGATCCAGCCCTCGATTCCAAGACCTTCATCCATGCATTAGAAAAAGGTGGCCCACCAATTGAGCAGTCTTAATGATGAATTGGTGGTTGTGTTGCATGGACAAGGACACGTAAGGATATATGCGACGTGTCGGACTCGGGCCGGACTTGGATGACTATGTAATCAGTAATTTATTTTTATTTTATAATGACGAGTCTGGTGAAATATCGGAATTTTTTTGGTAGATTTTGGTGGGGTTTTTACTAAATCTTATAAGCAAAACCCTATTCTCTCTTTCACAGGGAGTTCAAACCCCTAATTTTCCTATATTAATTGAATATCTATTTATTTTAAAAAATCAGTTAAAACAAACCTAAGGGAAGAGTTCCGAATCCGTGTCCACACGTAGGGACACACTACTCACTTGCTGGTTTGAAGAGTCCATGCAACGCAGATTGGTGGGCTGCGGATGTATGGTTTGGGGTGTAGGAAGCATCATAAATATCTATAAATATTTGATTAATATCTACAATCTAATATCTATACGATTAATTATGCTTTATTCGTTGTTAGATTCGAGCTGCAGCAAGTGAAAATGGTCACGGTCTGTCGAGACTTGGTACAGTAACGGCCGAGCTGGAGGAGACAAAGCAGAGCCTCCAGAAAGCAAGAGAAGAAGGCATATTCATGGCAAATTGCCTTACTTCTCTTAGAGAAGAGCTTGAACAAACAAAAAGGGAGCTCCAACGATTAAAGGCAAGAGAATCCGAGAAACAACGGATGGATTCAGAGATCGAAGACCTAAAGTTCATCGAAAATACGACGAAGGTTGAAGTCGAAGCACGGACAATTAATGAAGAAGGAAGGGAGTTTCAAAAGAAAAGATACGTAAAGTTCGCCAGCCCTCCTTCATTGGCTCAAGTTATGTGCCCACAAGGTGTTGAAGTACTGGAGAGACATCCTTCTTTGAAGAAAAAGAAAAAGAAGCCATTAATCCCTTTAATAGGAGGGATTTTCTCTAAGAAGAAAGGAATTCATGATGGTGCATAGTTAAAAAAAAATGTTTTCTACACAGAATAATCAATGTCTCCATGAAGAACATTTTTTTTTTTTTTTTTGATTTTTTGTTGAATTAGGCCTTGTATGGTTGCCCGAAGAAAAGTTTTCTTGAAAAGATTCGGTAAAAGTTTTCTAGATTTACAAATCCTTTTCTAGAAAATGTTTCTATGGTCACCATACAAGGCCTTAATAGGATGGGAAGAGAATGTAGGCGGGTATGAATGTTCACATAAGAGATCATGTAATAAGGTATCATACAAATAAGTATTTTGTTTCTTTCTTCTTCTTTTTATTTTTGGTTTTTTCGTTTGGTTCTGCAATCCCTCCAAAATAAGGTAATGTGTTGGGTCCGCATCATATATAGAGCTAAAATGGGAGAGAAACTTTGATGTCCAGGTGGATAGATCTCCAGCCCTCCAATGTCACGTGGGACACTCTTTTGGACCAACCGATTCCATGAATGTTTGAACCACCTCTTAGTGGACGTACATATCGAGAATCAGCTCGATTGGGGATTATCCGTTGGATTTGAGTACCTAAAAGAATGCTTGATTTACCCACTTGATATTAATACCATTAAAAATGCTTGAATTCAATGACTAGAAATCAATGATCAGGCTGATGGTACATATACAGGTTCACCAAGGAGAGGGCCCGGTGGGCCAAGCATTCATTGGTCACTGGGCCCAAAGAGTTTGCCATGTGGCATTTTTGAAGGTGGGGATCAAATTTTGTATGTCCACCTGGACGTTAAATAGTTGTGTCAAGGGGTCATCTTGGTTGTGTTGACTAAGTCTCAAGTCGATCCAGGGAGTAGTGATGAATCGAGTCACTAGTCTGCCTGAATTCTCATCCCCCGAGTCAGCTAATTTTCAAGAGTTACACATGGTGGCGTTTGTTAAACAACTTTTAATTTCAACAGTTGATACCCAAATCACTGAATTTCAGACATAAGCAAAAGGTGAGACTATGTTGGCTTCCTGCGGAAAGTGATTTTGCCGATTGGCATCTTTTTGAAAGATTCTATGATTCCTTCAAAAATGCCTATAATACCTCCTATGTAAAGAACCTCTATAAAATTAAGACAAAAATATCATTCTAAACATTTTATACTCCCTATTATACCTTTCTCTTAAGTTTTCAGACATAAGAACTTTACCAAGCAGATTTTTTATGTTTTTTCAGCTATTTCAAGCAATCAGCACTTGTTTTAATCACTTTAAGCTCTAAGTGCTGAACGTTTTTTTTAACAAACGCCACCTTATAAGTCTCAAGTCGTTCAGGGAGTAGCGATGAATCGAGTCACTAATAACTCGAGTCTTCCTGAATTCGCATCCCCTGAGTCAGCCAATTTTCTAGAGGTACACAATGATCAAAATGTCCCTATTTTATCAACGTATATCAAATTTGTAGAGGTATTTTTATAAAAATTTAAACTTATTCGACAAAATAAAAAGGTAGTTTGGAAGATAATAAAAGAGTAATTTTGCAAACTATTCGACAAATTGTTGAGAGTATGATATTCGAAAAGACCAGGATTAATCCCAGTGGGATTCTTTTGATGTTTATTTTTAGTTCTATTATATCCTGGATTGATTACAAAAGAAAGAAAAAAAAAAGATATTTCAAAAGTTAGAAGACAATTTTAAAAATTGTTACAATTATAAAAGGGCACTTTTGAAAACTTAGTAATAATTATAGAATAGTATTATTAATATTAAAATAATTTTAAAAACCTAAAAAGCATAGATATAGTGATTGTTGTTAATATTTAGAGTGTTTTGGACAAATTTCATGATGGAGACTAATGGACATCCAATTAACTGTAGTTTAATATGATTTGAATTCAAAAGCTAAAGGTAAAAAAAAAAAAAAAAAGAAGCTAAAACATGATCATAACTGTCAAAAGATCGGCGAGGTAGAACAATTCGGGTTGAATATGGGCCTTTATCAAAAAATATAGAATAGAGAGCATACAAAATATATAGGTATATTTAATATGTGTATTTGTTTATGTATACTAGCTAGTGGGTGGCCCGTGCCCAGGGCACTACCCGACAAAGCATTTGCCAAAATCAAGTGTGAGTGACTGAGATCCACCGTCTAGTTAGGGAATAAGATCTTGGCCCTTTTTTATTGGTGTCTATAAGAGGGGGAGACAACTGAGCTCCCTTATTATATAGACTAGTGGGTGGCATGTGCCCACAACACTCCTCAACAAAGCGTTTGTCAAAATTGGGTGTGAGTGGCTGAGGTCCACCGTCCAGTTGGGGGTAAGATCTCGGCCCTATGAAGCTTATAAGAGGGGGAGACAACTTCCATGTTTTGTTATATAGACTAGTAAATGGCCCGTGCCCACGGCACTCTACGACAAAAGCGTTTGCAAAAATTGGGTGCCTTCGGAACTCAAACAGTATAATGGACTGGGGCATTACCATTTTTTCCAGTAACGGCTGTTATAACGGATTGTAACGCACAGAGGGAGAAATGGAAAAAATAACAGAAATACAAAAAATAACGGTGTTGAAATTTAAATTTTAAATAAATTGAGGTCAAATGAGGCGGATTGAGTGGCTAAAATCTAACCGTCCACATTAGATCAATGGATTTGATCTCAACCACTCTTTATCTAACTGTCCACATTAGATGGATGGATAAGATAAGAGAATACAACCGATTTGTCTTGTTATATGTGTGGGTTGCCCATGCCAGCAGTACTTTCCGACAAAGTGTTTGTCAAAATCGGGTGGGAGTTAATCTCAGCCATCAATATGAAGCATAGTGGATCTTAGCCACTCATTATAGAAGCCATATAAGATAAGATGGGGTATATGAAAACCACATTCACTTGTTATATTGATAGTGGGTGGCCCTTGCCGTTGGCACTCCCCGTCAAAGTATTTGCCAAAATCAGGTGTTAGTGGCTGAAATCCACCGTCCATTTGGGGGATAAGATCTCTGCCCTTCTTTGTTGAAATAGATAAAAGGGGGTATAAGTGGGGAGACAACTTCCCTGTTTTGTCATATAGACATTTATGTATGACTGTATATGCTGATGGATAGATGTATGATAAAAATCTGCAAAATTTAATCAAATTAATTAAAACATGTCAAATTTCAATCCATTAAAAGGCGAGAGGTTTCAACGCTAGTAAGTTAAAAAAGAAAAAAGAAGAAAAATTTTAAGTAGAAGAGAATTCTACACTGACCAAAATGTCCTTATTTATGTTCAACTTTTTTAGATATATAGGGGTGTTTTTTGGAAAAAAAAAAGGTTAAAACAATGTTGACCCTAGCTAAAGGGGCTAGTGCATTATAAGAGTGAAGATTTATTTAAATTTTTGTGAAAAAGGGAAATTTTAGTGAAATACATTCCCTAAAATGTATAAAACGCCGATTACTATATATATATATATATATATATATATATATATAAAACGCCTTACATTTACTTCCTTAGTACTGAACATATTTTAAAACTCTTGGATTTTCCTTTTAGAAGTTAAAACTAATGATGTTCACTTAGCTTCCACCCCAAAAAAAAAAAAAAAACAGTTAAATAATGAAAAGGAAAAGTTGATGTGCAAATACACGGAAACCACGTGTTACACTTGGACTGATGGATCTGGGTCATCAAATAATAACAAAAAAAGAAAATAAGGGGAAACATTAGATAATCACTTACCTATATTGATCATGTCATTTGCTATTCAACAAAATTGGGCTCCACACTCCACATAGGTTAGGTCTACAAGATTTTTGAACTTTTTTCTACACTGTCTAATTGGGAGATAAGATCTCGACCCTTATTTATTGAAGCCTATAAGAGGGGGAGACAAATGAGCTCCCTCCTTGTATAGATGTGGAACCTGAGCTGGTGCTACAGTAATATACATGAAGGCACGACACTGCTGCCTAGTTAGAGGTTATATATACATTGGTTGATCAGAGACGATTGTTCATTGTATTGTAAGTGTTTCTTTTTTTCTTCAGAGCATAGTGAGGAATTAGTGTAGTGGATCTGTGGACATACCTCAATCTAGATGGAACCACATAAATCTTTGTGTTGTGGGTGATTGCATCTTTTTTTTTTCTTTTGATTGTGTTTTGTACTTTCTCCCAACAAGAACTTAATATTTTTGGTGTGGGATTTAAAGAAAGTTCAACACCAAAAATTGTCGGATTCGGGTGTGGCAGCATGAGCGGCACCCCTGTTAGAAGGATCCAGTATACTAAGTTTATGAGACTTTCTGAAAATATAAACTTACAAGGTTGTTTCAGATCATTGAATAATTTGTATTTTTTAAGAAGCCCAGCAAGTTGATTTTTGGTGTGTAGGCCTGCCTGCCTGAGGTGTGAGCCAAACATTCATGGTTAAGTATAGTTAGAAAATTCTTGAATTATACGCGAACCGTACAAATCATCCAAAAAAATGAAAAAAAAAATCAAACAAAGTAAAATTCGTGCATTTATTGAACATTCATTTTATTTTATTTTTAAAATTATTTTTACCTAATTTTTAAATGACAAACCCAAATTGCACTAGAACATTTGCCGTACCACTGCATTTTTACCGCACTCCTAAACCCTAACTATTAGTTTCAAAGAGTATGCCACGTGGCATTGCTAGGAAACACACATCCAAAATCCTATAGTATAGTAAATATGGCAATATCAGAACGAATAAAATCAAATCTAAATACGTGATGGAGATTCATCCACACGTATCAGAGCAGAGTTGAATGCGACTACCGACTCTCTCTCTCTCTCTCTACCTACGACGTAAGAGAACGTTCGTTTTGAGGCCTCATTCAATGTAAACAATGTTTTGTGGTAGTCGGTAGTATTGAATGGAGATATGGGGAATGCATGAGTTCATTAAAAGATATGACTCTTCACATGTAACCATGTGATCGCCTACCAGCTCAACACAAAATGCTAAGGTGCACCACTTGGCTGGCTTAGTCATTTAGCCGTGGGCGCAGGTTAGTGGCTTCACTGGACCAGCCTTAATGTAAGAACCATTTTCTTCTTTATATTATAATCCTGATTCCATGTGCACCATCCATGCAAGGACTTTAATCTCAATTAATGGGTTTTGTTTTAGAGGAGGCTAATTGACAATTTGACATTGAATCATTGATTGAGTTGGGATCAGGTGAGTCCAAAAGTTCTTATTTTTCAAAGTATGTTGACTGAGGACGATTCCCTCGACAACCATACAAATTCATAAAAAAATAATTAAAAGAAAAAAAAAGGTTCTGACACGCTATGATTTTCTCAGGGTTAGTGGGTCCCGACATCAAACACAATGATATGATGCTCACTCATCCAAACCTTCAAATATCCTATAGACGATTAAAACTTCGGTCACAGTGCGTGCCCGTCACCACTCATAATATGAGCCACGTGGCATACTATTAGAGGGCACTGACCGTATGGATGTTTGGCCAATCACTAAGTGGACCTACAAACCAAAATTAAACCTGATCAGTGATTTCTAAGCGGTTGGATTGAAGTTATTTTCAGGGGATTGATTTTAACCGTAGGAATTTGAGCATTATTGAGCGTTTTGGGGTGCAAAGATCAAAAGGTTGTAAATCATTAATCAGGCTGATTTTTGGTTTGCAGGTCCACCACGTGACTGGCCAAATATCCATACGGTCAGCTCCCTCCAATAGTGTGCCACGTGGCTCGTATTGTGAGTCGTGACCCGCTTCCGTCACCAGGCACTGTGACCGAAGTTTTACTCCATATAGACCATACACAATGATGAGATGCTCAAGCAAGAAGAAATCGAAGATTCCAATCTTATTGACCATAACACTGACTATAATGTTCTGGCTTACAGGTATCTCACTGTCTTGTGATCTCAACCGTTAGATATATTGTAACCACTTCGGTTGGTAGAGAGAATATGTTGATCGGAACATGGTTTGAACAAACTGTTATAACGGTAACGTCCCAGTCCTGTAACGTTATTTAGAAAGTAACGCCCAAAATTGAAAAATGGGTTTAACATTATAACGGTTTATAATGGAAATAAGAACTTTTTATTTTGGATAACTTTATTTTACCATTATCGAGGTTATTTGAAAAAAAAGAAGAAAACAGTAAAATAATAATATTTTGACCATTTTTTTGACCCAGATTTGACTGATGTGACCTATTAGAATGGCCGGTAAATCGGACATAACGGAACGTTAAGTGTCCCTTATAGTTATAACAGACCATTTAAATCCTTAGATCGAACCAAGCCAAGCCAAGCCTAGCCTAGCTACCCAAGCACAGACAAGCCGTTACGTACTTCTCCAACAAAGCGTAATATAAATAGTCATCGATATATATTCTGAGTGAAATCTCGTTGGAGGTGCTCACATGGATTTCAAGGACCACCAACAACAACCGAAAATAGGGAAGACGAGAGGGAGAAGAAGGAACATGAAGAGCTCGCATTGCATTCCTAGGACGAGAGGCAACAACAACAACAACAACAAACGGTTCTCACCCATGTCATTGTTAGAGCGATTCCGTGATGCTATCTTCCGTTTGATCATGTTGACTGCCTTCTCCAAGACTACACATCACAGCGAACCAGTCAATACATCCCGACCTTATTATCCGCCTGATCAGCACCATAGCGACGCCGTTGCAGACTGTATAGAGTTCATCAAGAAGTCAGCGTTGACCGACGAAACTCGCGACTCCACGGCTAGTAGTTCTTTAGATGCCTCTGAGGTGGTTTTATCGGCTTTACCAGTTATGTGATACAGGTTTTGATTGTAACCGTTGATTTAGTTATCTTGGTTTTCATCTTTTAAAAGGGAGGGGTGATTGATTTCAAAGTGTGAGATGTAGATAGAAGACATTAGTGTATGACAGATACAGTGATTTGTGATTTTTAAATTTTTTATGGTTTTTTTTTTTTTTTGTTGTTGTCTTTGTTGCGAAATAGGTCTTTTAAGTATTTTGCAACTAATTCTGTATTCAGATTCTATAAAGGGTTTGTTTGGCTCTCCTCTCTCTCTCTAAGTATATGGAGGTGTTTGCTACTTAATTTGCTCACGTATGGAAATTATGAAGTTTTGCATGTTCCAATTGAATCATTAATGATTTAATTAAATCAAATAGGTACAGAAACAAATCTAATTATTTTTATTTTTTTTCGTGGGGATGAATAGAAAAGGCTCAGCTAAGGATGGATCGCGCGTTTCATAATTGTAGGTTGGTCCAATCTATTGCTCTTTCCTTGTGCATATGACTTCGCTTTAAGAGGAATTAATTGGTTCACAGGTACAACCTTTATTTGCATGTTCCATGAGCCATAGGCTAATTGACCCCAATATGTGCGCGCTAAGGACACATGTTGTAGTCCATTCAAAGTTCATCGCAAATGGGTCTACATGATCCATCTATTCTAGGTTCTGAGGGACGGATGGATATCGCACTGTCCCCCCCCCCCCCCTCTCCGAAACTTGGACTTAAGGAAGGGGCTTAGGGGTTACTCTTCTTGCTGCCTTTCAGGGAGGCCAGAAAGGGAGGTAGTTTCGAGTGAGAAGACCAAGAGACACAAATTTGATGATCGTAAAAGAAATATATGTTTCTTTTCCAATTGAATCGTTAATGATTTAAATCAAATTGATAGATAGGTCAAATAGATAAATAGGTCAAGAAACAAATCCAATTATTATTATTATTATTTTGGTTTTTGGAGATTAATTAAAAAAGGCTCGGTTACTTGGGGACTGTTTCATTTTTGAAGGTTGGTCCAATCTAGCTATTGCTCTTTCCTTGCGCCTAATTAAGGCGTCTTAAGGTCTGTTTGGACGCATTATTTAACACATTTTTTCTGCAAATAACATCACCGAAATGCTGTTTGGGCATTTTGGAGAAGAGAGCCTTCCAAGGGATATTAGGATCTCCAAATTAAACTATATACCTCGGACTTTGAGACGGAATTGATATTATTAAAGACACTTTCAAAGGATCCTGGAGATGTATATGGACGGCTCTAGAGATCTTGAAGCTTCTTAGTGGTTTTGAAGATTGGGAAATCAAACACTCTTGGAGGTAAAATAATAAAGCAGCTCATCTTTTATCCACTTATTGTAATCATTATGTAGAATTTTCATTTTATCTTTCCTTCTTGACTGCATTATCTAAGTTCAAAGAGTATGATGCAATTGGATTAAATGCCTAATTTTTCTCATAGTTTAATAAACGGCCGTTATAACGGTGACGCCCTGACCAATTATGTCATTTCCTGTTATAACATTTTTTACCGAAAACCGAGATATCCATTATAACTGCCGTTATTTAAAAAAAAAATTATTTTTTACTGTTATTATGAAAGAATAGTAAAATATTAATACTGTTATTATGAAAAAATAATAAAATATTAATATTTTGACTGTTTTTTGACTGAGTTGGTTGATGTGACCCGGCCATTATAATGGTCATAACGGCTGTTATAACGATCGTAACGGAAACCTATTAGGACCATTATACTGTTATAACAGATCATTTAAATAATTGATTTTTCTTTCAAATAATACAGTTGGTAGCTAGGGGTCTGCCTAACCCCCAACTTACCAATTTAAAAAAAAGGCCATTTGGGCACACATTTTAAAGAAAAGAGTTCTGCAAAAGAGGGTCGTGATGTAACCAGGTATACCTGAGATCTTTTCAAATGCGGAAATGAAATTTTTGGTAGTCACCGCTGCCATCTGGGCTCACCGACCGCATGGATGTTTAGCCCACCCCTTATTAGACATTCATACCAAAAAATCAGTTTGTTTGATGATTTTTAGCCGTTGGTTTTAGTACTGAAAAAATGGTTGCATTCAACGGCTATAAGAATGCCTTAAAAAGTGCTAAAATCGAATGGTTCGAGATTACCAATCAGGGTGATTTTTGGTGTGTATATCCACCAAGGGGTGGGATAAACATCCATGTGGTAAGTGGGCCCAGATGACAGCGGTGAGTAACAAAAATTGTGCTTCAGCAATTGAAACAGTTTCAGGCATATCTTGTTACATCTTTTTCCTTTGCAAAAATGCTGTTATCCCATTCAAAATTATGAGTAGAAGGAAGAAGCGTAGACCTATTTTTCACATATATACAACCCACGATCATCACAATTTCCCGGCTAATTTTTTTGGCAACCTAGTCGAAAAAAAAGCGTTAAAAGGAGAGAAGCCCAAAGGGTAATTTTTAGAAAAAGGACTTTTTTAGATTTAACACATTTTATATTGACGTCTTTTTTCATGACAACGCATTCATGCACGTGTGTGTATGCCCTTTTTCTTACTTTTTTGTTTGCCTATTTTGATTGCTCGGCTAATTTTCTGGCCCTTTTTCTGCTTGTAGGGCACATTGATGATGTGTCACAGGAAAGAGCTGGGAAGACATATCACTGGAAACACGGGACGTGTAATAATGCAACGCTTGTTTATGAAACGAACCATCTATCTGAGCAAGATTTGCCTGACCACCCACAATATAAGCCACGTGGCAATTTATTAGAGGACACTGACCCTATAGATGTTTGACCAATCTATAAGTGGATCTACAAACTAAAAATCAGCCTGATTAGTGATTTCAAACCGTTGGATCTTTATACGGAAATAATGGTAAATAATGCTCAAATTCCTACGGTTAAAATCAACCAACGAAAATGACTTCAACTAACGCTTAGAAATCACTGATCAGGTTGATTTTGGGTCTGAAGGTCCACTTATACCCTTTACAATGCTTTATTTTATGAAAATTTCTCCCAGCTGCTATCAGATCTCCCATGGCAAAACAAGCCCAATTTGAAGACTTCATTAGATCAGATGGTCATGATCATTCCACTTTGGTATGGTGATCAAATGATGTCGTTGCTATTGATTCAACCATGTGTCTAATTTTCATTGGACAGTATTGTACCTCTGGTTCCATAAGAAAGATTTTTTTTTTTTTTTTTTTTTATGATTAATTTCCATGGAGGGCGGCCCTAAATGTGGTCTCGCATTGCCAGATTTCTCTAAAAAGTCAAAGATGTGAAAGTGAGAATCATTTGATGGCGTTAATGGAATCAAGATATTTTTCAGGAGGGACCTACTTAATGGTGGGTCTTGATCGCTCGGTTGTTTTATGATCTTCTAAGGGTTATGACCTGCTTGTGGGCCATGCATCCTAATATTGTGCTTGGCCTTCGATCATATCCTGTAAGAATTCTTTTGTGTTCCCCTCTGGTTAGATGTTTCACATTAGTAAGCATGAGAGACACATGGATATGTAGTTTCATAATTATATGTGTAAATGGGCCGCCCCATGAGATGTTTAAGGCCTGAAGTTGATTTGTAATAGATCGGGCCTAAGACTTGGGCGTATTCAATGTTTACCCAAAGCCAGCGCAGGCCTGACCTATTTACAAAAAATGTCCTTGATACAGATTGAACCATCCTTCCCTGAACTTGATTTACAAATCAAGGCCTGAACTTGATTTGTAATAGATCGGGCCTAATATTTGGCCTCCCTCTTGGTGGACCTACAAACCAAATATCAACCTAATTGACGACTCATAGATATTGTATTTGAGGATTTTTCATCGTGGGCCTATAACCCATTATACCGTTGATGAAGCCCATGATGGAAAAAAAAATGCTTAAATCCAATGGCTAGAAATCACTAATTAGGCTGATTTTCAGTATGAAGGTCCATCAAAGGGTAAGCCAAACATTCGTGGTGTCATTGGGCTTGAAAGATTATATCACATGTCATTTGGGGGAAGGATGTATCAAACTTTTGAAACAAAGGATGAAAGTCTCGGGATCGGAGGCTGGATCAGTGGGCTTCGATCCTGATCCGAATCAGTCCGATCCAGAACAGGATCGGCCCATCTCGCTCGAGACGAAGTGAGACTCTTTTGTAAAACAGTGATCATGAGGCGAGACAGAGCTGGGTTTGGATCAGATCGGTGGGCTCCGATCTCGATCCGGATTGCCCGATCCAGACTGGGATCGACCGAGACTTTGAACCATGTTTGAAACAGACTTGGGTATCAAAGATCGGCCTCCCTATTTACACCTCCTATTTAATGGTGCAGGAGTAGCTCCGTGCTTCCACGTGGAAGAGACTAATCCAAGGAAATGGTTCTCTTATTCTTGCATCCAAACATGCTTAATGCTTGTCTTGAGACTAGAGTAGCAAGTGTGAGTATTTTTTTTTTTTGGTAGCTCTACGGGAGCCCATCTTTTTCGGTTGGGCACCCACGCCAATTAGAGGGCCTCTGTTTGGGCACCCCATTTTGCTGGGCACCCACATTAAAATTCAAATTTTTTTTTTGACTTAGGCTCCTGGCCGTGGGGGCCATGGTGGCCACGGTAGTTTCAGGCCGTGGAGGCAAAAAAAAAAAATGCGGGCTTGCCGCATATTGTCCATCCTTTTGTAGGAGTATGGGGTGCTCCAAACCACCACTCTACCACCACCACCACCACCACTCTACCATCAACACCACCACCAACACGGTGGCTGGGGTGCCCGGCTTACCTACGGCGGAGAGAGAGAGAGAGAGACACGTACTTACGGTACGACGGCGTCCTCCTCATCTTCTTCTCTTTTATTTTTTTTTTTTCAGTGTGGGTGCCCAAACAAAACTGTAAAGGATGGGAAAGGGCAATTATCCTTAAAAATTGGTTTATTTTGTGGGTGCCCGGCTTAAAGAGGTGGGGCTTTTTTTTTTTTTTTGGGTAAGCAAGAAGCGTGAGTATTTCGCACAGGGCGTAAGTGATATATACCAACATTTCCCCTTCTGTTATATTTCCCGGGGATTCAAACCTAGACAGGCTTTGCCATCTGTTGCAACTCCTCGGTCTCGAAATGCCATTGGAAAAAAGTTTCAGAGAAACGATGCCAGGTAGGTTACCTGTTCTAGGTTTATCTTCCTTTTCTTTTTTGCCGGGAGCGTATCGCGCACAGTGCTTAGATAAAACTTTATCTGGATTGGTCTTTTACTTGCAGGGGGACAATCCGAAAGAGAGGAGAAGGTATCAATGGACCTGACCGAAGAGATTCTTCAAAGCATGGAAGTCGGTATGGTCTTCAGAGATTACGTGAGTGCTTCAATTCTCTCTCTATCTCTCTAGATTGATCGATTGAATCCCTTAAAAAAAATTGACCGAAATTCGCGTAGATTTGATGAGTTTAAGAACCCTAATTTGTGAGAGAAAGAGTTTCTGTTTGAGAATTGCCTTTGTCTGGTCAGAGTTGAAAATTCAGCGTAATTGCAATGCTGCGTGATTGTTCCACTGTCTGTAACATTGTTTTTGTTCTTAGTTGATCAGAGATTAATAATACCCTAATTAATAGGTTATTAGTTCTATATCTGTCAGCAGTCGATAAGTTGTGCCTATTGGGCTTGAGCCCGTAGCTCAAGTGGTTGATGTTTCCCGCCACCAAATGGTTGTGGGAATGATTTTAGGTTACTCACCAAAACCAGAAAAGGAAAACTAAATGGCTTTTGTGTACTCAGCTCAGGCAATGCTTTATTGTCAAAAACCTAATGATACTTGGAATCTATGTAATTGTGTTATTGGAGCACTTATAGGATCAAGTTTATCTTTGTTTTCATATATACTAATTCTCTTGTCATAATGTCATTGGAATTAACTTTAGATTTTATTCTATGTTGCAATGATATGAGTACGGTGTTAGAGTCTGACAGGGTGCGGAGTGTCTGATTCACGGAACCTTGATAAATAGGAGTTGTGGAATTGACAGTATAATTTATATAATGTGAAACAAAGTAATTCTTTAATAAAATAACGAGGATAATAGTATATAATGTGATAGAATACGTTATGATTTTTTTTTATAATTAAACGAATATTATCTTATGATTTGTATGATATACCTTTTCTTTCCTTTAATCATATACTTATAGACAAAACGAGAAAAGATTATTACTTCTTATAATTTGTATCATCACACTATGCTTCTTAATTTAATTAACATTTTGAATGTAAATCCTCATGTATTATCTGCGGTTACAGAATGGTAGAATCAGTTCAATGGATTTTCACAGGGCGTCAAGTTATTTGGTGACAGCCAGTGATGATGAATCAATTCGCCTCTATGATGTCGCAAGTGCAACGTATGCCTCTTTCTCTTTGTTTGTATCACTAATATTCAAGTCACATGTGTGATGGTCCTTTAGTTCTAAGGTTGCTTCTCTGATTTAATTCTGGGTTTACTTGAATGATTTGCTATTCAAGTTGTTAGCAAATCATGCAAATGGTCTATGGGCTACGGTAAACTACAGAGTATTTTCTCTATCATATCATGCAGTCTAAAAAATTGATATCTTCTCATTTCAATTGTGTTATAACTTTAAAATAAAAAAATAAAAAATCATCACTATGTCATTTCTTATTTTTATCAATAGAAATTGCTTTTACTTGAAACTTGGTCTGCTCAATTTGTTATCGTTTACTTTGGTTTGTAAAGATTTTGATCATTTGCATTCTCATGTATGAAAGGGGATTCCAGTGACTAGCCCTGCTTCTATACTTTCTAGACTAGGGCTATATATGGTGAATACAAATCATTTGTTCTTCTCTTAACCGGCTATACACTTACACTACTAAATCTGCTTTTCTTAAGTGTTCTTTTCATGTTTGTATGGAATCTTTCTAATTATGAGCTTCAATATTTCTTACTTTTGTCTGTTGTACCCAATGTAGTTAGGAAGCAAATAAGGCAACCACTTTTTGATTGGGACTCCTAAGTTGTTCTTTATAAAAGATTAAGAATGAGGGAAGATGGCTAAATGGAATCGTCCGAACTACTTGGTCATCTGTCTGTTAGATCATATTTTCTTGTCGCTGAAGTATGAAGAGAAATTCTTAAGAGTCTTGAAGAAATTCCTTGCAAAGACAGTGTTGAACCAATCTCCTATTAGGATCCAATCCCTAAGAGCAATTTGTGAAGACTTCCGCTTTCTTTTCTTAGCCTTTGTGTCACTATCATCCTTTTATATTAGATTATACGAGAAGAAATCATTTGTACAGTTAGCTTGGTTGCTTTTTTTTGCTATAGAAACACAAGCCTCTTAGAAAATTGCATCATAAGGTACATTGAGGTTCTCAGTAGTCTTTCAAGAAGTCACTGCATTGAATGGGATTTGTTTGAGGTTAACTCTTGAGAGGATATTGTAATTCCCTTATAATTATATACGAGTCTGAGGGGGGAAGGACAATTTAAAAATACTAGCAACTATTAACGACAATTTCATATTCAATTGAATAATAAGCAATCATCGTTAATGCAATAATCAAATCGAAAATCACTCCACTAGATTCAGAATAAGTTATGAGACAAATTGGAGCAAACCAAAACACAAGATTTATAGTGGTTCTGTGTTCATACACCTACGTCCACTATCAAGCACTCAACAAGAGCAATTCTATTATTCACTCAAAGGTTTAAAAAGGCTAGTTCGGGTACTGAGGCGGTTTGCCTCCAAAAGGCGAGGCGTAGCCTCATTTAAAAAAAAAAGTGCTTGAAAAATTCTAAAAAAAGTATATAATCAATTCTAGAAAAATTAGAAACAGCATACTACGTGAAAAAAATAACTTAAATAAGCATAAAGTTACTGAGGCTATAGATTTTACCTTAGGAGTGACACTGTTGGCACTCGGGCTGAAAGCCTGATGTTGCTATCAAATCCTAAAAAACATAAATCACATAACTAAATTACCAAATCTAAATAGTTAATAAGCTAAGTCTACTAACAAAGTAATTTCTTTTTGATAAGTAATACTAAAAAAGATAGAACTAGGAAAATAGGTGAGCAAGTCTGTAATGCTTTGATTTCTTACTTGATTTTGGTGAGGTTCCTCACAAGAAAACCATAGGGAGCTACGGAGTCAAAATCTGATGAGATTTGAGCTCTCTATCAAATTTTTTTCCAAGTGGAGATAACTAGGGATGAAAGCTATTTTAGGGTTTCTCACAAAATAAAAGGTTTTATAGAACAAAATTAAGACCTTTTAGGTCATTTTTATCATAAAAGATTATTGGGAGGGTATTTTCGAAAAATTTAAAAAATGAAAAATAAAGGGTTACGTTTTCGGGTTTTAACATGTAAAAGTGAGGCTATAGCCTCAGTGTATTGAGGCTTAAGCCTCAGAAATGACCACTAAAGCTATAGCCTCAAGGCATAGCCTCAGAAAGCCTTTTTAAACCATGATTCACTCAATCAAGCATTACATTTGACTTATGTCACAAGGACACCGACACTCGACATGGATACAAGGTGTTTGAGACGACAACCTAAAATAATCTGATATGGAGACACATCTGTACACACGCGCACGCGCGCACACACACACACACACACACACACATATATATATATATTTTAAAGGTATATAAAGAGGTTTTCATTTTTTCTATTTTTTTTTTCAAAAGTTTACCAGAATGGGCCACTTGTAATAGGCCTAGAATGAAATGGGCCACTAAATAGACCCAAGCCCAGAGCTTTTCATTTTTTCTTTTTCTTTTTCAAAAATTTATCAGAATGGGCCACTAAATGTAATAGGCCTAGAATGGAATGGGCCACTAAATAGACCCAAGCCCACCCCTTTATATGGCCCGATTGGAACAAAAAGGGAGGAGGTCATTTTGAGAAGAGGTCTTCGACCTTGACACCGAAAGGGGTTTCTAAAACCCTAACCCCTCTCATGGGTTGGAGTGGTCGCGTGGCGATGCCGGCGGTGGTGACAAGTCCGACGAGGCGATGCAGGTGAGTTCTTCTTCTTCTTCTGCTTCTCCTTCTTCTTCTGGTTCTCGGGCAGTTCTCATTGTCGTCATCATCTTCTTCCTGCATATAACAAACCAAAAGTAATTTTTTTAAATTTCTATTCAGCCGTACGTGTCTATTCTCGTGTCTGTCCGTGTCGATACGGCAAAAAGCCCTAAAAAAGCCGTGTCGTTACATAGAGCATTACACTCTTAATCAATTGAATGAAAAATAAATGGCTAGAATCGTTGTTGTCATCATCTTCTTCCTGCATATAACAAACCAGAAGTAAGTTTTTTAATTTCGATTCGGCCGTACGTGATATTCCTGTGTTTGTTCGTGTCGACACACGTATCCGTGTCGATACGGCAAAACATCCTAAAAATGCCGTGTCGTTGTTTCATAGAACATTACCCTCTTAATCAATTGAATGAAAAATAAATGGCTAGAAGTCTATCTAACCTACATACGAGAGAGGGGCTTCTCTCAACACCTAGTTACACTTCTAGGCAAGCCGAGTCAAGAATTAACTCAACTTTAACGAGATAAAATCCCTACGAGTACTAGGTGAGTAGTTTCTCACACGACTCTAATCAACTCAGGTTTTACAGATTTGTATAAAGATAATGCCTTTGAAAGGCTTAACCAAGCAAACAAAGACCTACCTTCTAGATGATGCAACAAGAGGCGATGAAGGTCCAAGAAAAGCTTCTCCCTGTTTTGGTGCAACTCCAGATGTTGTGAAGTGACGCACATGCCACCAAAACCAATCTCCAAACAATTTTCTTAAGGTTTTGAAGTATGAGAGATTTAGGGTTTCGAACAAATGATTCTCTTAAGAGCAAGAGATTGCTTATCAAGGGCTTAGGGAATGCTCCATAAGTGTGCTCTCAAAATAGGGTTTCAAAGGAACTCTCCCAACGGACAAAAAATCTAAAATAAAAAGTCCTAGGGGGGCCAAGTACAATGCAACAGACAGAAACTAGAGATCATGTTTTCTTGGCCGACCGAAGTCTTTGGGGTGCCTGAGCACTTCAGTCGACCGAGCACTTCCGTCAATCGAGTACTTCGGTTGCCCGAACTACTTCGGGCGCCTAAGACCCCAAAACTGTCAAAACAGTTTGGGTCGACCTAAAAACCTGCTGAACTTACATGAAGGTTTAACCCCCTAGAGACCAAGTCCAAACAGTAATCGAAAAAGGCCACTGAGGACCTCAAAGGGTCCGACATGATAACCGAGAAGGATGTTCTCTGAAGGCAAGCACGGTTTTGATGCGAAGCTAGATCCGATGCTTGAGGCAGAATTTGATGTCAATCTCAAGCGAACTTTGAACCAAGTTTTGAGTATCTTCAGAATCTTCCAAGACATCCAAATAGTAAACCAATCAACATGTTTGACATTGAATTTGACAATTACATAAACTGAGACTTTTCAGATATGAATCTCCTGTGCATACGGGTAGGGTTTGCCTTAGCCAAGTGCATTGAGTGGCAGTTGAAATAAACTTCTGGAGAAAAAGATTTTCCTTTTGTACTTTGCAAAAAAAGAAGATTTTCATTTGTAGGTACTTTTAGAGGAGAAGAAAGTTCATAGAAAGGATTTTTATATTTGTCATAGAATATTGGCTTGACAGTGGCTTTGTGGAGGCTGTTGTGAATTACTCGAAAAAGGATTTCCCACTTTGAGTGAGGTGTGCACTTGCCAATAGAGTCTATCCATTTATCCTATCTGATAGAATACTTGAGGTGGATGAATTTATTAGAGCTGAAAAGCATCTCAGTCCCACTTTGCAGATCTCGGTATCAATACCTCACTTGATTGGGAGTATCACCAAGTTGGCTTTGACTTGGAAAACGCATTATACTCCTTCCTACAATTAATAAGGAAACCTAAAAAATGCCAAAAATTGAAAAATAGAAACTAATGTGTGGAAGTTGGAAAATAAGTCAAAACACAATTAAGGGCCTGTTTGGTACGTGAGAAAAAGAGTTCCGACAGCGAATATTTAGCCAGGCGAATATTATCTTGGCTAAATATTTGCTCATAGCAATATTTAACAATGTTTGGTACGTGTATGAGCTAGCTCACTTCAGCTTACTTCATTTTCTTTCAATTTGAGTGGGTCCCACATATCAAAGTAAGTCAAAAATAGGTTGGGCGAGTGCGGGAACCACATATTATGTCAAAGAATAAAAAAAAATTCATTTTTATCTTTTTTATATATTAAAAAATTAATTTTTATTGAAAATAGTAGAAAATAAAATTTTCTCACCAAGGCATAATCGGCGTGAAAATATTTTCACAGGGGGGGGGGGGGCGCGGAGGGCAAATATGTGGGCCCGGCTAAATATTCGCCGAGGGCGAGTGGCTGCCAAACACAGCCGGGCGAATATTTGCGCGGCTAAATATTTTATTTGCCCGCTGCGGTGCGTTACCAAACAGGCCCTAAATGCATAACTTCTTGTCAGTTATGTAGAAATTTTATGTTGGACGTTTTTGTGAATGCCATGATTTAACTATAAGGTTTTAGTCCTTCCTGTCCCCGTGCATCATTGATTTTGGCTTCAACCTTCGTTCTATTGTTGGTTAAATTTTTGTAATCTTCCAATGGTTGGTTAAATTTTTGTGGCTGTTCCATTCTTATCCACAATGGCCGCAGTGTTTTTTTTTTTTTTTGTTTTTTCAGTCTCCCTATATGTTCCTAAATCATCAATCCCATTTTCCTTGGTAGGTGTTTAAAGACCATTAATAGCAAAAAATATGGTGTCGATCTGGTTTGCTTCACTTCTCATCCAACAACAGTTATATACTCCTCAAAAAATGGCTGGGACGGTATGTTAATCATTATGATATTGCGTGCATAAAATATTTTTTGAACGATTCATTTATTTGATCAACTGATTCAGAATCTCTGCGGCTTCTTTCCTTGCACGACAACAAGTACTTGCGGTACTTTAAAGGCCATCATGATAGGTGTGGGCCCCCACCATTTTAGGCTTGTTTGCCCCTCTTTAAGTGACTGCTTACAGCTAAGATATCTGTACAGTGTATCAGTTATAGACTTTTCTGGTTGTTTGCACCAGGGTTGTCTCACTCAGTTTGTGCTCTCGGAAGGAATGCTTTATTTCCGGCTCTCTTGATCGAACTGTTTTACTTTGGGATCAACGAGCCGAGAAGTGTCAGGTAGAAATATTGCATTTTTTAGTTCATTTTGGAAATATGATATCCTTTTGAGATAGATCTCTAATTTTATTTTCTGTATCCCAGGCCCTTTTACGTGTACAAGGAAGACCTGCTGTCGCTTATGATGATCAAGGGCTAATCTTTGCCATTGCCTTTGGAGGATATATAAGAATGTTTGATGCTCGCAAGTATGAGAAGGTTTGTAGTCACATGGACCCTACCCTACCATTGACAATTTTTGCAGGCGTTAATTGTGGGAAATTTGATTTTCTTTAGGGTCCTTTTGACATTTTTTCTGTTGGCGGCGATACCTCTGATGCCAATGTTGTAAAATTTAGTAATGATGGGAGACTCATGCTTTTAACCACAATGGATGGGCATATTCATGTACTTGATTCATTCCGTGGCACACTTGTGAGTTCCTCTTTGCATTCTCACCATTCCAAAAATTGCTTGGAAACTTTTGTGAGATTAAGTCATAAATATCCTTCTTGTTAGCATTTAGCATTCTGTACTGGTAAATGTATCTCCCTGATGTGCTTCTCATAATTACTGTTGATGTAGCTGTCCACTTACAATGTCAAGCCAGTTTCAAGCAATTCCACTTTGGAGGCATCTTTCAGCCCTGAGGGAATGTTTGTTGTATCAGGTATAATACAAATGTTCCGTCCATTTTCTTTTGGGCAATGAACTGAGCATTTCATTTCATATCTTTTTAATATGTCCTTGGCATTTTTAATCTGGCAAACTCACAGATATATCATTTATTTGTCAAATTCAATGTTTTATTTATTTTTTGATAGATTCAACTTTAATTTGGGAAATTATATGTATACTGAAAAATACAGGAGGGTACTGTGTGGGGTGTGGTGGTTGGCATATGGCCTAAATGCAAGGGTTTGCCATCCGCCAGTCAACAGGTACCAGATCTACTTGGTAGAAAACAAATTCGAAGGCAACCCTCTGGTCTACCAAGTTCTTTGGGACGATAGAAAAAATTATGGCAAACATCCAAAAAAAAATAGAAATTGAAGGGTTACAATCATCCAATCAATTTGATATTTGGCCTATACATCTCTCATGCCAAACAACTAAATAGGGTTCTGATCATCCCCCTATATTTGAACCATGTGTCCTCCACAGCACTTTACGATACCATCTTGTATTGTTGAATGTACCTAATGTTTCTCTTTATTTTATTTTCTCCATTTGCATGATAAAGGTTGTTTTGCTGGCACTCTTTTACTGAGTCCCTTTTTTACCCTCTGGCAGGTTCAGGTGATGGCAGTGTTTACGCCTGGAGTGTCAGAACCGGCAAAGAAGTATGATAACAAACATTGCTCACTGTTGAACTCTCTGACATCTTTGTTCCAGGAATTTTTGATCTGTTAGTTATATTAGTATCTAATGGGTTTATAGAAATTGTGTATAGGTGTATTTTCACGGTGTCAATGAGTCCGCATTTCTTGGTAAATCTTTCTGTTGCTAGATCATTGTGTATAGGTGTATTTAATTTTTTTTTCTTTACATTTCTTACTTACCAAAGTAGGTGTATTTAATTTTTTTTACTTTACATTTCTTACTTACCAAAGAATAAAATTCATTGATGCATCTTGGTCCAGAAGACTGCAGTATTAACTCCAACAGCCTTGTCACCATTTGAGCGAGGTTTTTTTTTCCTTTTTACTAGGATTTCAAATTATAACTTTTCTTGTTCTTACCACTTGTCCAGGTTGCCAGTTGGATGAGTACTGAAACCGAACCTCCAGTAATAAAATGGGCTCCGGGAAGCCTTATGTTTGCAACTGGATCTTCTGAATTATCATTTTGGATTCCAGACTTGTCCAAATTGGGATCTTATGTTGGAGCGAAGTAGAGTTTCAACTAACAAAACCCCTTATAACTTCAAAGATAAAGTAGTCAATAGGTAAGCCATTTATCCTATTAGCTGGAGCTATTTGATTATTTGTTGACTTGCCTCATGCTCTAAATCTATCTATTAAATGTGTTCTTGGCAGGGCAATCAAGCAACAAGTTCTAGGCAAATTCTCTCTATACAATTGTTCTATTCCCTGTACAGTGAAGGAATATGCACACACTTTTGCATTTATTTTTTGTGGGAGGCGCTCTATACTTCTAGAGAGATATCGCAACATTAGACCTACGCAAGGCGTACCCACCCAGCAATTCAGGTGCTGATACAGAATCTTTAAGATCTATTTTTTATTTTTCTTCATATTTCTTAGTTGTATTATGGGGATATCTTGTCCCCTTCTTTTATGGCACGCTATTATGTTGTAACTATAGTTTAGAGTTGTCATATTTAAGTAATACAAGCAATGGAGTAATGCGTGTTTGATTCTCTTTCCCTCTCTCTCGGTTTGCAATTCAGATCCCTGATCACCTTGTCAAAATTTCCTACTTTGATTTCCTCATTGTGACATGATCCGTTTTACTCAAAATTGGGTGAGAATTGTTTGGTTCACCATAAAAAAGAGAAAATACAAGACCCGCAATATTTGGTGTTCATCATGATCTGTTATGTACATGTGGCAAAATGTTTCAGCTTTACTATATCAAATTATTGTTTAATGCCTGTGCTATGCATGGGCCATCTGCAATAAATTTTAAAAAAAATGATAAAAAAATATTGGGTCAATGGTTGAAGGATGGTGTTTGAAGACAGCTTTTGAACTTTTTATTATATTTATTTTTATTTTTATTTTGATATTGACATTGATAGCCATTTAATTATTGTTTGTTAGAGATATAATATTACATATCGGGTAGAATTTAATTTAGTAATAGGAGATTAAATAGAAGAGGACGATTAGACTCACAAATTAGAATTTCACTTGAATTTTATGATCATTTACCATAGAATTAATTCAAAACCTATCACTTGTAAAAGGTCTTAAATCCTTGCCATAACCCCAGTAAAGTGAAAGAGAGATATAACCTAAAATTGTATTATAAATGTTCTCATTATCGTTTTCTTCTTCTTTGGTTTTTTTTAAAGAGAAAATATTAAAATTTGCAGTCCTTGAAATATCCTAAAAAGTTGAAAAACTGTAAACACAATCAATGGCAACATATTTAAAACTGATTGTATATATTAAAATGTTTGTTTTTGTTTTACATTAATACATACTCTAAAACTGATCAAAAGCGTTCTTATTAGTTTATAGTCAAGGGTTTCTTGTAAGCTCATCTATAGTTAATTGAAAAAGAGATGGGGGGTGCAACAATTATCCTATTTCTAGTCAAGATGGACTGACTGCCTATAAACCTAAAATGACACACAAATGGCTTATCCCAAAATCCTGCACACAAATGATTCCAACAACGATAAGTCAATGGTTTGGATTCTTGGTAGGCACACATTGGTGGGGCCATGGCACTTAACAACATTGCCCTATAAATTTTAGATTCTTTGCTTTATAAATACAATCTACTTAGTATAGCATGTTCATCTAATTCACATGCATGGAATAAGGACCCACCATTCTAATGTTAGTTTTATTGTCCATCCAGTGATTGTAACCATTTTCTTTCATCATAGTCTTATATGAGGTCAACAGAACCTTTTTCTGTTTGCATAACTTGAAAATTGAATATGCCACCATGGTATAGAATGTCAACAAAATCTGCTGTGCAAGCTCAAACCAAAATTAGGATGTGTTTGTTTTTTATAAATGTGCGCGCATTGGCGCTGTTGTGTGTAACTCAGCAAAAAAAAGTGTTTGGTTGCACCAATGTGCGCGACTCATAGTGTGCACAGGGCCCCCAATATGTACCAAGGTGCGTGTTGCAACACTCACCCCACCCCCTCCACCCCTGAGAATCGGAACACGCACGAAATTGCGTGTTACAACACGCGCCGTTGTACCATAAGGCATACTTATGGTGCATCGCACTGTATTAAAATAATGATTTTTACTATATTTTTTTTTTTGATAAGGTGAAATGATTTTTACTATATTATATATATATATATTATATATTACATAAAATAATATATTATAATATGATATATAATTATCATATAATAATATGATATATTATTATAATAAAAATATATATAATACTATGTAATATATAACATATAATAAAAATCTACTATATTATATAATATATTATATCTATATCTAAACTGTATAAAAATATTCGAGTACATGTGGCAGTTTAGAAATGTGTATGTATAATTTTATACAATGCAACGCTATATACCGAATCAGATGTAACATCTATCATCATTTGTACAAACAAATCCACATAATCAATTTTTGCGTGTGATTTGTTGAGTTCATCAAAACATCATACATTAGAATGCACAAATTCAAAGTGCGCACATCCAAAAACTCGTGTTTAAAAAAAAAGCAAACGCAGCCTTACTTTCTTTCCTCTCTTTTCTTTTTGTCTGTGTGTAGTTGTGTGTAGTAGCAGAAGAAAATTAGATATATTTGTAAGCAAAGTATAATCCTTTGAAGCAGTATGAAAATGTGATCAATCTGTAAAAAGTGACCAATGAGGTTAAAGTAATCCCATCAAGGAAGAAGTTTGACTTGTATAAGCCATTAAAAGAAAGTTAATCTACATCTAGTGTGGAAGCAAAAGAAGAAAAGGTTGCAAAACTAAACAAAAACTATTAATCTCAACTTTAGACAATAAAATTAAATGCTTTTTAAATCAAGAGTTTGTTGAAAGGAAGTAAATCACCATAAAATTAAACTTTTTAAAGTGGCAATATATAAACATTATAAGAGGCCCTTGAAATGTAAATACTACCAATGAACATATTTAAGTGTAGCAGCAAAAAAACTTTAATCTATGATCGAATCAGCTCTCACCTTAAAAAACCGGATATTGTTGCTCTTAGAACTCTTCTTTTCGGATCCAAGTAAGAGAACAGTGCACACCGATGAATACTTGAAGGGAGAAGGAAAAGAAGAGATAGAGATGTTTTGGGACGTTTACTGGAAATAAGAGTCTAAACTGATAAGGAAGGTTAAAGTCTTCACATTAAATATAGTAAAATAATTTAAGTTCCTTAATTATTTATCTAAAATAAGAATCATGCATACAAACTAATTAATATTGTTTTTGAAGTATAGAATTATAATAGAAATAAGACTCTTTCAGTTGAGTTATTTACCTGCAAAATTCCAGGATCTGAATGGTCCCTGTCAAAGAAGGTAAGTGGCAAAAATACATGATTTTTATTTTTATTTTATTTTTCGTTCTTTTTAATGATATATCCTGTGTCCATCTTAGGAAGGAGCAATTTACAAATTAGTGGGTATTCATAAAAATTAAAAAAAAAGTTCAGAGGGAAGAACGAAATAAGAATCTATGAGAGAAAAAAACATTAAATGGTGACAATTTAAGAATATATATATTTTTTTTTCTATTAGGAGACTTCATTTTTAATAGAGAGAATAACTTAAATTAATGTTACTTTTTATAAAAAGCTTTAAAGCATTAAATGTTAGATGGTTTTTAGCAATTAGAAGAGGGAATTTGACATTAAATGGTAAATGTTTTTAGTATATAGGGGGGAGGGTTTACCATTTTGTTAGTGTGTGAGTTGAATTACAAAAGATATTTAATTAGATTTAAATGCTTAGGTGGCATTGGAAAGAGAAATATTATGGAGAAAGAGAAACATTTTTAATGGAATTTAATTTTCATTTAGTAATAGGAGATTAAATAGATTAGGTTATTTTGTTAAGTGGAAGATGAATCAATGGCTGATTTAGGGTACGCCAAAATGGGGTTCCCCTGTAATCGTGTGCTCGGTAATTGGGAGTGTGGTGGGGCTCATGGTGTTCATCTCCACCACGGTGACAGCTAAGAAAGGATATGCTGGTGTAGGGATGAACTCAGCGAGGTGTATCGGACCTGCACTAGTTAGAGGGGGCCGGCCACCTCTGGGATGGGTACTGGGTCTTTTGGGCAGGGCCCACAATTGCATGCGTGGTGTGTTCTATCTGTACACCAAAATCATTCCAAGTCAGCATTTTCATGCCCATGGCCATGGGTATAAGTACGACTTTTTGACCACATTGAAGGCTTTGGTCTGATCAAACGGTGGTTGTAAGTAGGTGTGGTATATATATCATATTGTATTTTAGTTAATATGTATCTTATTGGGTGGTTGATATATCTAGGAAGTCTATAGATCCAGCGATGATTAAGGCCATTTAATCTTAGTTTGCTGTATTTTAGGCCTCTTTAAGTCTTTAAATGTGGTTGGTATATCAAAGAAGTCTATAGATCAAGCGATGATTAAGGTCGTTTAATCAGGGTAATTTTTCAGTGTAGAAGGTCTCCTTGTGGGACCTGGACCTGTGGATCCCATCCCTCTATATGTTGATTGTGCTTGATTTGCTCTATTTAACTAGTATCTCGAGGGTATACAAACCAAAGTATAGTTGACCTAAGAACCACACCACCTTCTTGTGGATGATTTGCATGGTGAGGAGATAATCTTCACCCAAAATCAGCTCTTAACACATCTGCATTATATGTGGGCCCCACGCCCATTAGTAATTATATTAGTAAGAATAGTGTGAGTCATTCTATCTCAGCCCTATATATAAATAATGGGTTGGGATCGGGGGACCAACCATTTTGGTGTGCCCACATAGAAGATGAATCAATGGCTGATTTTTGGTGATCCTCACAAAAATTCAAATCATTCTAATATTCGTACGCTGGTTTAGAAGTTGAGGAATTATGGACCATCCATTTTTACTGTGTAACTTGAAAACCACATTTGATGGGGTTAGAAATTTCAGAATGGGCTGATTTTTTGTTGGGATGATCTATATGGCGAGGAGATCATCCTCACCAAAACTCAGCCATTGATTCATCTTCTACGTGGGTACGCCAATATGGGGGTACCCCAAGCCCGACCCTTAGCCAAATTAAAAAAACTACTTGTCTTTTAGTGCAAACGGTGACTTTTGGGAATCTTTGCATCAACTTTGATGCTAGAAGCATCCATCAAACATTTTTATTTTAGAGATATAATTACATTCATTCATTGAAAATGTATGTTCATTTTATTCCTAAAATTTTTAAGTCGTTATAAAAGCATTAAGTTGTATTAAATGGTAGCAAAATTTTAGGGTGAGAGACATGGAGGGAGAGAGGAGTGCGACGTTTCGGTTGGAATTTTGTACTAGAAGTTAATTGAGGTTCTTACAAATTCTAAAATATCCTTTCTTTTAGTAACATTAATTAAAGTATCAAGGTTTTTTTATTTATTTTTAAATTGCTATAGTGGCAAAAACTATGGAGAGAGCCACATCATCAATTTTTGAATTTGTGGATGTGAGAGAAAGCTGGCCCTCATGTGTTAGCTTTAGTATTGATAATAGATACATAAGAAAAATATAAAGCATCAATAACAAGAATTCCATGGCTCAAACCTTCTTACACCCTTTTCTTCATGTTTAAAGACCTCAATATCTCACATTTTTCATGATTATACACAAGAAAACCCTTAAGGCGTGTTTGATTGCACAGAAATTTTTTCTGAGAAAATACATATGGAAAATGCCTTAAATTGATGATTGATTGCAATTGAGAACATACCCATATTTCAATCATGTGAGGAAACAGAGGCGTATTTTCAGGTGGAAATGAATTCTCACCTATCTGGATGGGAAATAAATTCTGGGCTTAGTAGGGAAAATTATACAGATTTAAAATGTTTATCTAACAAGGGACAGACTACAGTTGTGTTTTCCCAAGGAAAATGCAATTTTCCCACTTGGGAATCAAACACCCCCTTAAGCTGAAACCCTGTTAATAACCATTGCTCTAATATTTGATACAATCATCTTCATCATTGCCTTTTCTCAACTATTTGCGGTTCGACAATACGGTACTCTTTTTCCATTCGAATTTATTTTGAGCTATATCTTCTTTAAGACATGTCTTTTTTTTTTTTTTTGATAAAAATGGAGTCTCTGGACATGTCTTTAATTTAGGCCCTACTACCTCAACCTGCATCATTTCTGACATTCTACTCACCTTTTAAAGCCTTCCACATGCACAACTTGCTACTTCTGTCATTGATATTTATTGTATATGCCCACATCATCAATTGGTTTTATTTTATTTTATCTCCTATTAAGGTTATTCATAGATTCCCAACTTGATGTACTTATTTTATTTTATTTTTTTGTACTCTATGAGTTAACAAATCATATTGTTTGTTAACCCTTTAATCCTTACCTTCACAAAAATATGAATGATGGGCTATTGGATATATATACTTAGGTTCTTCTAAATAAAACACTATTTGATGGAGAAATTTTTTGAAGCAGCGAAGCTGTGGCCAATCACATGACGCCAGAATCTGCTGTTCAAAAAGCATTTGTGGGTTTGTACAAAAGCAACAACAGATTGGGGCGCCATGTGATTTGTCACTGCTTCGCTGCTTCAAAAATCCACTGCTTCAATTTTTTTTTTTTTCTATTTGATGTACCAGATTTATTGTAATCAGTTTAAAACACCAAATAGTGATTTTATTTGGAAGAAAATAAGATTTTTGGTCCCCTGTTTGGTGAACACAAAGATATTGTATCTAGAAAACTTTTCCGAGGATAACCGTAAAGGGCCTAGTCAAATATAAATTATTAAAGGATTTGTATTTTAAAATGTGTGGACAGAGAAAACTTTTGTAGCTTTTTGTCGGCAAGAAAAGCCTTAATTGTAAACTTTTCTCACTGGTATTTCTGGTTTCTAAGAGGCATTTCTGTCTGTTTCAAAACTTAAATCACCCCTATATGCTCCCCACATGTCCTTCGGTCCCGCCTAAACCATGTTGCCTAGCCACCATCAATATGCTCCACCATAGTCACAAAAATCTCTGATTATTTCAAAAATTCGACAAAAAATTTTGATTTTTCAAATTCAAGAATCAATCGTTTATTAATCAGTTAAAGACTCATTTTTTTCTCCTTCTGAATTTAATTTTGTCGATTTTTGAATTTTGATTATGAATGATGAATTCTGCTTATGAGTTTGACTCATTATAATGAAATTATAAATGTGATTTTCATCGTATACAACATTTCTAACTTGAAATATGCCATGATATATATATTTTTATAATTTTGTTGATTTTACCCGAATTTTACCAAATTCTTCATACATGACCGCTTGCCGAGTTATTGCCGAATCCTGACTTTGTGACTATGAGCTCCACGAGAGAGTCTTAAATCTGAATTCATTGGATGACCAGTCACAACCATCTGATTTGTGGACTTCTTTCTAGGCCATTCAGAAGACTTTGGATGGAAAAATGGGATGGTTGATCATCTAATATATGTTTGCATCACTAGTCAGATATTGAGCTCATTAGATGATCACTCCGTCTAATAATACACAGACTAGTGTTTGCTCCCGTGCGAAGCACGGGTATTCGGTTTTCTAAAATATTTTTGTAGAAAATAATTCCACATCAGTTTTAAGAAATTTTTTTTGTAGAAACTAAAATTTAAGTATGAAAAATAAACTTGTAATTGACGTATGTAGAAAAATGCATGACATCAGCCTTTCGTATTATAAAAAAAGATTTTGGCATTTAGTAGCTTGAGTTGATATCTTTTTTGTGCCAAGATGCATTTTAATACAAAAAACGTTTTGTCTATAATATTATAATTCAATGTTATAAAAAATATCTCCTAAGTTCCTAACTTGCCCATGTTTGTGTACACAGTATAAAAAAAAATTATTGTGAAAATATATTATTTATTAGTCTTTGCTACTGATAGCAATCGTATTCCTTGGATTCTCTATAATTACTTTAAAGAACAAAATATAATTAATCGACTTTATTAATTTCAACAAAGTCTTAAAACTTTCCTTACCTGTTAGTTTTAAATAGTGAGTAAAAATTTTAGAATTTCTTAGATTTATATTTTGGTCTCGTTTAAAACTCCATATTATTCTTCTAATTCTTCCCGTCATGTTCTATTTTTCCCTTTAAATTTCATTCATTTTCTAAAACAACTAAATTTCCTAAAATATCTCCTCTTTAAATGGCCTGATGTCTCTTCTTAAATTTTCTTCCATTTTTTAAATAACTCTTTTTCCTAAAAAATATCCTCTTGAAAAGGCCAGAATTATGCTTGGTGGCAGATTAAATAGAATAAGAGAGAGAGATATTGATGTTTAGAAAGACTTTAGTGAAGTTTTCATAGTGACTTTGAGAATTAGCGCGTTATTATCAACGTTTAGACAATTCTCAAAAATATGTCTAGAGACTAATGACAAATTCTTTGGTGTCATATCACACCAAAAGAGTAGATCTACATGAGATAGTATGTGAGACCTACATGAGATGATAAAGATGACAATATGCGATAATTTCATACCTAATAAGAAAAAAATGGATCAACAAACAAAGAATAAGAAGAAAACATTTTGATCAACCCATTAATGTAAATAAACATTGCGACCCCTAAAAAGATTAAGCTGCGTTGAGGAGAGTCTATTGGGATGTTCTTCCTTGATCTTTAACTTTTGCTCCAAGGTGGTTACTTGCAGTATTATTTTGGTTTTCCTGTGATATATTCGTCACATAGATATATCCTCCACTATTGAACCCATATGATAATATTTTCAGGCGATATTCTGCCATTGCAAAGCTCGTTTTAAATTGAAATGAGCTTATAACGTGCTTGGTTATATCATCCCAACTGAGATAACCCCATACAAATGACAAAAGAGATGAAGAAGAAAAAAATAATTAAAGCCAAATGAAATGGTAGTTTTCAATTAGATCAATGAACTACCTAACAATTCAAACCCTAAAAAAATCATCAAAAAATTCTAAATAAATAACAATTCCTCCTCAACTACCTTTTCTTCTTCTCCTTCTCCTTCATTGTCTTTTTTTTCTTTTTTAGTCTCTCACTTCTAACGCCTTTCTTACAACCATCCTCCATGGCTCTACACTTATAAAGCTATAAGCATAGAGATGTGGAGCATTTCAATTTATGAGAATTTTAATTGAGAGAATGACGTAATTAATGCATTGATTTTGGAAACAAATCAAAATGAATTTCTTAATGCATTGTTGAAAATTTAGGAATTAATAAATGAAATAAGGAGATGGAGAATTATAGGATTGGAAAGAGAGAAAACGTTTTGGAATTAATTTGAGATGGTAGAGAATTTAAGAATTAATGAAAAAATTAAATAGAGGGAGAGTGATAGGATTGGAAAGAGAGATGTTGGTTTTGGAATCAAACCAAAATAGATTTATTAATGCATTGTTGAAACTTAAGGAATTAATGAATGAAATAAGGAGATAGAGAGTCGTAGGAATGGAAAGAGAGAAGACGTTTTGGAATTAATTGTAGATGGGAAAGAATTTAAGAATTAATGAAAAAATTAAATAAGAGAGTGAAAAGATTGAAAAGAGAGATATTTTGTGCAGGGGTGTTTTTGGGATAAACTAAAAAGCTGGAGAAAGCGCCACCTCAGCAAGGTCGAGCTTTAGTATAGATAATAGATTACAGTATATTTTAAATTTTAATAATGCCATCATCCACCTCCACGTGTCATCTGCCAACGTATTATTAATATCTCTTTTAAAAGCTTTAAAGGTTTCCTTATTGAATTATCTAAAATTTCAACTCTCTTGTTCCCTTTGAACAAAGGCCCATTGTACGATATTTCCTTCCTAAGGGGGCGTTAGGGAACGAGAAGTAAAAGCACTTCTAGTTGTAGTAGAAGTTACAAGTTGATTTTTTACGTCTGAAAAAGTCATAGAAATTAAAATGTCGGAGAGGCATTCTAATTTTTGAAAAGTAACTTTTCTTAGAAGTTAAAAGCTAAATTTTTTAGCTTCAGTTTTAAGTTGGTTTGTAACTTTTTAGAAGTTAAAATATGAAACAAATCCTATGAAACACGTCCAAACTAACTTTTAACTTTCTGGCTTATAAAAGTCAATAAGTTACTTATTTTTGTGTTGCCAAAAACCCCCTAAATGTGGATCATAAAAGTGAAATAGATAAAAAAGAGTAAAGACACCCTCATGGCCCCCACTCCCATCAGACTTTGCACACTATTAATTTAATGACGCCAAGTTGCTTCAAGCCTTCAAGTTAATTCACTACCTTCCACATTCATTGTTTTCTCCAACTTCTCAGGCCAAATAAAGAAAGAGCCGAAAATGTCGTTGCTGTAAAAAGATATTAATTTAAAACGCTGAACTTCTAGAGATGACAATAAAACCCTTCCGAGAGAGAGAGAGACGATCTTCCCTCAATATGATACGTGGTTAGTAATTTCTAGCCGTTCGATTAAGCATTTTTTTTTTATTCATTATGAGCTATGGGTGTCAATGGATCAGGTTCGGATCGGATCATGGACCGCATGGGGTTTGAAGACAGTCGTCAGGTCTACTGAGGTAGTAACTTTAAGAGCACTTTCCTAATTAATAGGGCTGTCAATTGATCCGGTTCGGATTGGATCCTAGTGTTGATCCAGAATCGTTCCAATAGTTTATTGGACCGTGGTTCTTAGATCCAGACCTGATCCAATAAGCTATCAGATCAGGGAGACCTAACATCGAGTCCATCTAATCAATAAACTTATTAAATTTGATTTTAAAAAATAAATAACATATGGTAAAAGAGTTCGTCTATAGCTATACCTGTTTCTTACATCTTGTTCATACACCCGGTGGTGGGACCCACATGGAGATCATGTTAGACAATCCTACCGCAAAGTGAGTTTTACATATTATGATTACCCTCCCCACAAAAATCATAACATTTCAACATTCCTAACCTTATGAAAAATTCGTTATAATTTGAAAAATCCAGACCATCCAATTAAATCATTAATTTAGGTCAATTTTTTTACATGGTTAGCAATGTCGAAATGAACTGATTTTTTAGGGATGATGATCGTCATGGTAAGGAAAACTCAATGTGTGGTCGGATCGTCCAACAGGATCTCCATGTGGGTCCCACCACCGGGTGTAAGAACTGGATGTAAGAAATGGGTGTAGCTCTAGACTTAGTTCATCAACATTTACTACAATATTTCAGAAATGTTCAATTGGCTTATAGAATCATGATTCCCTGGTTCAGTTCCAATATAATAATAAAATAGGCCAATCCCGGCTCGATCCAATAAGAGATCGGTTTTCATAATCGTGATCCAAATGCGAGCCAATAGAAAGAGTGGGTTGATCTGATCCATTGACAGCCCTAGTCTAGACCTTCTGTTATTGGGTCAGACCAGATAATCCGGGACACCTGATCCCTTGACAGCCCTAAATAGGGCTATGGGCGTGTTAAAAGCCCATGATGAAAAATGCAAGCCAACGACTATGAATAACCAATCAGGCTGATTTTTGGTGTGTGGGTTTACAAGAGAGGGGGTTAAGCCCACCAATGGGTGGCTATACACGATAAAAATCAGCTTGTGTGATGATTTCTAGCCATTGGATTTTCTACCTAAAAGACATGCTTGAATCCAACGGCTATAATCAGTCTTAAAAAGTGCTAAAATCATCTATGGCTAAAGTGCTAACCAATCAGGCTGATTTTTGGTACGTATAACCACCAAAAATCCATGCAGTTAGTGGGCCACGAGAGTCCTCTGCATCTATAAATTTTCCCACTAAATAAGGTTAGGAGAACAGGGGAGACGTAGGGAGCTGGGACCCACCATATTCTGGTCCCAATTGGGAGTTCTTATGGGTAAAAAAAGTCAACTTGTTCGGTGATTATATTTATTGATTGACTGAGATTATTTTGTCATTCAGAAAAAAAAAAGTTGGCAAATGAGAAAAAAAGAAATCTAAATATCAGACGGTTACGAACATTCAAGGTTGACTTTTGGCATTGGAGATCCGCTTAGGTGGGTCTGAAGCTCAATTCTCTTCAAAGTCTGAAGGGTGAGGACATTTCCGGCATTTGGAAAGAACTGGAAAGTAATAAAGCTGAAGTAAGTTGAGACGTCTCGTCAGAAATCTACGACCACGAGAGGAACGACCTTGAAATTAATGGAAGAGAGAGATACAGTTGAAAAGTATTGGAAACTATTAAAGAGACAGAGAAGACAAGAAGTGGATGGGCACAATTTATTACACAACGACACCAACCTCACTCTTCTGTCTGTGTGTGTGTTACTGCTAACTTTTTAATGGGCTTCAAACCTCTCTCTAACTCTATAAATATACGACTCAAAAGCCCATACCAAGACGACAGAAAAAAAGAGGAGTGCTTGATTGCAAGATGGCAGGAAATGTGGGGGTTGACGACGTAGAAAGTCTCCACGTTGGGAGCAGAATCCAACCCTTCTCCTCCACCCCAAGGCAAGTGTTCCTTGTTGGTCATCTTCGTAATTTGTTGCAATTGAGGGGTTAGATTTCTTTCCTTTTTTTTTTTTTTTTATAAAAATATATACATTTTTATTGATTTTCCAGGACAGAAGATTGGAAGAGTGAGGATGGGAAGAATCGCATACCCACCACCTTCAGTGAGAGGTTGGGTTTGGAGGAGTTTTTCTCCCTCAAGGTGGGCTTTTGTTTATATTATTAATTTGCCACTGGATTTTGAACACAATTACGAAAACAACGAGAGAGAGCGAGATGGGTTGGGGTGCTTTCAGTTTTTTTTTTTGGTGTGAGGTGCTTTTAGCTATTTTGGGGTGCAAATAGATTTTTCCTTACCATAATGTTCAAATGACCAAAATACCCAGAGGTCCAAATGACAAAACTGACCTTAAAATATTGACATTCAGCCTAAAGTCAGAGCTGCAATTATGACATTCATTCTGCCCATCAGCCCATGCATGGTTAGAGCAACTTGTTTTAAGTTGTTGACAATCATACCCTTATTCTACCTTACTAATTCCAAGAATGTGGATGAATTAATATCAGGTGTGGCGAGCATCAATGGCGGAGCTCTTCGGCACGGCGATCCTAGTCTTTGCATTGGACACCATAGTCATTTCCTCTTATGAGACTGAAACCAAAACACCCAACCTTATTATGTCCTTTCTCATCTTCCTCACTGTTACAATTCTCCTCCTCGCCACCTACCCCGTCTCCGGTGGCCATATTAACCCAGTCGTCACCCTTTCCGCTGCGTTGATTGGCCTCATCTCCCTATCTCGTGCCACCATCTACATTTTAGCCCAATGTGTCGGTGCCGTGCTAGGTGCGCTTGCACTGAAGGCTGTCGTAGGCAGCACCATCGAACATGCCTTCTCGCTCGGGGGTTGCACCCTTACCGTCGTCGCACCAGGTCCAAATGGGCCCATCAATGTAGGCATCGAGACGAGCGCAGGTCTTTGGCTTGAGATCATATGTACATTTGTGTTCCTTTTCACTTCGATATGGATTGCGTTCGATGTTCGCCAAGCGAAGGCCCATGGGCCCGTAATCGTGTGCTCGGTAATTGGTGGTGTGGTGGGGCTCATGGTGTTCATCTCCACCACGGTGACAGCTAAGAAAGGATACGCTGGTGTAGGGATGAACCCAGCGAGGTGTATCGGACCCGCACTCGTTAGAGGGGGCCACCTCTGGGATGGGCACTGGGTCTTTTGGGCAGGGCCCGCAATTGCATGCGTGGTGTTCTATCTATACGCCAAGATCATTCCAAGTCAGCATTTTCATGCCCATGGCCATGGGTATAAGTACGACTTTTTGACCACATTGAAGGCTTTGGTCTGATCAAACGGTGGTTGTAAGTAGGTGGTATATATATCATATTATATTTTAGTTAATATGTATCTTATTGGGTGGTTGATTTATCTAAGAAGTCTATAGATCCAGCGATGATTAAGGTCATTTAATCTTAATTTGCTGTATCTTTAGGTCTCTTTAAGTCTTTAAATGTGGTTGGTATCTCAAATAAGTCTGCCAATTTTTCAGTGTAGAAGGTCTCCTTGTGGGACCTGGACATGTGGATCCCGCCTCTCTATATGTTGATTGTGCTTGATTTGGTCTATTTAGCGTGTATCTCAATAATATACAAACCAAAGTATAGTTGATCTAGAACCACACCACCTTCTTATGGATGATCACCAAAAATCAACTCTTAACTCATCTGCATGTGGGCTCCCCACGTCTATTAGTAATCTATCAGTAAGAATAGCATTAGTCATTCTATCCCAGCCAAATTACTGATTTTTGGCAAGGATGATTTCCTCACCATGAAGATCAACCTCACAAAAAACCAGTAATTTTTAAAACTTCTAACCCTATATAAATATGAACTTAAATTTAACGGTGAAATTGGACGGTTTAAAAATTTTTCAACTCGTAATCCACTTTTCATAGTATTACAAATGTTGGAATGTGCTGATTTTTTGTAAGGTTGATATCCATGTTGAGAAGAATATCATCACAAAAAATTAGCTCTTAAATATGTAAAAAATATTTTCATATTCTAATTTGACAAAAATTCCATGTGACAGGTATTTCTCATTAAAGAAAATGGATCGATTATTTTTTTCAATATATATATATATATATATATATATATATATATATATATATATATATGAGTGAGGATGGGAGACAAAAATTTCATACAACATTCTTTACAACAATTTTGGTGTACCCACTTGAAAGATGAATGGATAGCTGATTTTTGGTGAGGATGATCTCCTCACCATATAGATCAACCTTACAGAAAAACATTACATTCTGAAATTTCTAACCCCATCAAATGTGGTTTTCAAGTTAACGATAAAAATAGACAGTCCATAATTCTTCAACTTGTAAACCCAGTCTGCAAATATCAGAATGATTTGAATTTTTGTAAGGATGATCTCCTCACAATAGAGAATATCACGGCCAAAAATCATCCCATTCCAAAACTTCTAATTTATACATTGGCCCATGCCGATTTTTTGTTGTCAAAAAATGTTCTATATATATATATATATATATACTTATACTGCACTCCCCGAAAGATCATTAATTTGCCCAAATCGTGTGTGAGTGGCTGAGATCCACCGTTCAATTCCGGATAAGATGTCGGCCATCAATATATGAAGCCAGTAAGAGGGAGAGACAACTGAGCTGAAAAAATAATTGCACGCATAAAAACACAAAGATTTGCGTAGTTCACCGCAAAGGGCTATGTCCACGGTGGACGACAATTGAGGGCTTTCACTATATGCGAATTGAGAAGTACAAAAATAGGATTAAAAAGTGTCAGGTATAGCTTTTTACATCTTTTTCCTATAAATTATTAGAGTTGAATGTCAAATTCCTATAAATGGCATATTGAGACAAATATAAAAAACTATTTCTTCCGTTTTTTCAGACTTGAAGATGTCCAGTCTTAAGTCATAACAAGCTAAAACATAAATGAGGAAAACAAGATTCCTGCTGATGATCCATGGTTTGTCGATTGTGGTCAAGATATGACACCACCATCGATATCCTCCATCAGGAAGTCTCAAATCCGATTTCACAGCAGCCATCCGATTTGTAGACTTCTTCCTAGATCATTCAGAAGACTACTTTTCTTTACTAAAATGATGGATATATCGAATGCTGGGACCACGCCTTTGCAGTCGCAATGCGACAGCCAAAGTTTTCTCTTGCCTTAATCCCAGCAGACTTCGCACTCTTAAAATTTAATGATGCCATGTTGCTTGACGTTGATTGACTACATTCAAATTTACTCGCTCCCCTACTTCTCAGGCCAAATAAATGAAGAACCGGAAAAGGTCGTTGGTGCAAATGTTTGGTACATCCTTCCCTCAAAACGACATATGGTGCATGTACTCTTTCAGGGCCAGTTGAACCTTGAACGTTTGGCCCACCCCTTGCCGGACCTATACACTAAAAATTAGCCTGACTGTAATTTCTAGCCGTTGGATGAGACATTTTTTTTTTATCATGAACTTTATGAAACAGGCCTAGGGCTGTCAAGGGTTTAGATCGGCTCATGTACTGAACGGGGATAGTAGACTGCTGTGGGAAAAATCTATGATACCAACTTCTGTATCAAAATTTTGATGCAGAAGTCCTTCAATTTGCCACGTAGTAGACTCTTTTGGGCCCACTGCTTTCATGGATGTGTTTGGCCCACATCTTGGTGGACCTATACACCAAAATTCAGTGTGATTGGTGATTTCTAGCCATTGGATTTGAACACTTTTTCATCATGGGCTTGGAACTAACTCATAGGCATGCTCATAAAGTCCATGATGAAAAGTGCTCATATCCTACTGCTAGAAATCACCAATCACGCTGATTTTTGGTGTGTAGGTCTATCATAGTGTGGGCCAGACGTTCAAGGGGCAAGTGGGCCCAAACGAGTCTACTATGTTGCAATTTGAGGGACTTCTCAAAATTTTGATACAGAAGTCTGCATAAAAGAACAGCCCACTGCTGTGAGGGTCTATTGAGCTAGTACCATTAAGATCACTTCCCTAATTAATAGGACTGTCAATAGATCCATTTCAGATCGGATTAGGGTTGATCTAGAACCGATCCAATAGGTTATTGGATCAGGGTTCTCAGATCCAGACCTGATCGATAAGCTATTAGAACAAACGGATCGGATCAAAGCAATCTAGCATATATATATATATATACTAATGGGTGCCCCATGCCATCGGCACTCATCGACAAAGGATTTGTCAAAATCAGGTGAGTGGCTGAGAGTCCATGTGGGGGAGGATTAGATCTCGGCCCTTCTTTGTTGATGCTTATAAGAGGAGGTATAAGTGGGGAGACAACCACTGTGTTTTGTTATATAGAATAGTTCAATGGCCCGTGCCCACGGCAGTCCAAAAAATACGCATTTGCAAAAATTGGGTGCCTTCAGCACTCAAACGGTATAACAGATTGGGGGCGTTACTATTATTTCCGTTATAACATATTGTAACGCACATGAGCAAAAAATGAAAAATAATGGAAATGAACGAAAATAACGGAAAATAACGGTGCTAAATTAAAATTTTGATTTCTAAATATTCACTAAAATTTATAATAGAAGAATAACAGAAATAATAGATGTTTTTCAAAAAATAACGGTCGTTATTTTTGTTATAATGAAAAATTAATTTTGAGCGTTAAAATGGTACATAACGCAATGAGGGAGGTCCAAACCCGTTATAACAGCCGCTATTCATAGCGTACACCAAATCTCTTTACTTTTAGGCCCATGAACTTTATTTATGTTTAGCACATATTTGGTGGACATACACCAAATCCAAGTATGTATAATAAAATTTTAGAATTCTCCGAAAATCGTAACATGAGGCGAATAAATGAGTGGGAGTGAGTGGTTGAGATCCGACCGTCTAACATTAGATGGATGGATTTGATCTCAACCACTCTTTATCTTTTGAAGTCGGATAAGATAAGGGATGAGACAACTTCCCTGTTTTGTCATATACTAGTGGGTGCCCCGTCTCATCGGCACTCCTCGACAAAGAATTTGCCAAAATTAGGTGAGTGGCGGAGATCCACCCTCCATTTGGGGGAGAATTAGAGGAGGTATAAGTAGGGAGACAACCAATGTGTTTTGTTATATAGAATAGTAAATGGCCCATGCCCACGGCACTCTCCGACAAAAGCGTTTGTAAAAATTGGGTGCCTTCGGCACTCAAACGGTATAACGGACTGGGGCGTTATCGTTTTTTCCATTACAACGGTTGTTATAACGGATTGTAACGCACAGAGGGAGAAATAGTAAAATAACAAACATAACAAAAAATAACCGTGTTGAAATTAAAGTTTTGAATAAATTGAGGTCAAATGAGGCGGATTGAGTGGCTGAAATCTAACCATCCGCCTTAGATCGATGGATTTGATCTTGACCACTCTTTATCTAACCGTCCACATAGATGGATGGACAAGATAAGAGAATACAACTGAGATGTCTTGTTATATGCGTGGGTGGCCTGTGCCCTCGGTACTTTCCGACAAAGTGTTTGTCAAAATCGGGTGGGAGTTAATCTCAGCCATCGATATGAAGCATAGTGGATCTCAACCACTCATTATTGAAGCCATATAAGATGAGAGGGGTATAAGACAACCACTGTCACTTGTTATATAGATAGTGGGTGGCCCGTGCCCACAGCACTCTCCAACAAAGCGTTTGTCAAAATTGGGTGTGAATAGCTGAGATCCACCATCTATTTGGGGGATAAGATCTCAGCCCTTCTTTGTCTAAATAGATAAAAGGGGGTATAAGTGGGGAGACAACTTCCCTGTTTTGTTATATATATATATATATATATTTCATTAATAATAGCAGATCAGGTCGTTATAGGAATGTATCAAGGTATATAGATTCGTAACTGATTCAGCTTATCAGATCATGATTCCCAGATCCAGATCCTATAGGATTGGATCAGATGGTCGGGAGATGCGATCCCTTGACAGCCGTAAACAGGCCTATGGATGGGTTAAATGCCCATGATAAAAAAAAATACTCAGATCCAACAGTAATGAATCACCAATCAAGCTGACTTTTGGTGTGTGGGTACACACAAGAGGGAGTTCAAAAAATGAATGGGTCAGTGGGTCGAGAGTGTACCACGTGTCATTTCAAGGAAGGATGTATATATCATACTTCAGAAAAATTTTTATGTATCAAATATTTCTTGGTAGCGAGAAACGAACACGTTACGCACTAAGGTTGGGAGAACTGGGGACATGTAGACTTGTAGAGAGCTGGGACCCACCATATTATGGGTTCCACTTAGGATTTCTTAAAAAGTCAGAATCAGCATGATCGATATTAATAATTATTGATCGGTTGCAATTATTTGATCATTCAGAAGAAAAAGTAAATTGGCAAATGAGAAAAAAAAAAAATCTAAAGATCTAATGGTTATGAACATTCAAGTGGGCTGACTTTTGACATTGGAGATTCCCTTTGGTGGGAAGCCCCATCCCATGTGGGTCTCAAGCTCAATCTTCTTCATGTGTGCCCTCGTGTTGTCTATATTTTATCTTTGGAGTGTTAATGGGGTACCAGATTACCCAATTGCTAGGCGGACCCTGAATTTGAATATCAGCTATGAACCACCTGATAGGCCGGATAGATTGTCCTGATCCGGGTCCACTTTTAGACCCGATTGATATTTAGGTCGATTTTTGCCATCCCTTCACCGCTGCTATAAGCGTGAGCTCATTTCCGGCATTTGTGAAGAACTGTAAAAATAATAAAGCTAAGTAAGTGGAGACGTCTTATCTGGAAAATGTCTACCTTGAAATTAATTGAAGAGATAGAAACGGCTGAAAAGTGGTGTCAATTCGAATAAATATTTCACCACAGACGCTTGTGAGCCACGTGGCACACTTTTAGAGATCACTGACCGTATGGATATTTGGCCCATCCTAGGTGCATCCACAGAACAAAAATAAGCCTAATTGCATGTTTCTAACCGTTGATCTATCTTGAATCCTTTTTTATTTTTATTTTTATTTTTATTTTTATTTTTATTTATTTTTTCTCTAAACCTATTTTAGGTGGACTTGACTACCCCAAATAAGGCTCGAATCCCATGGTTAAAAATCAACTCATAAAAGAATTAAAAAATGGCAAGAAATCACCGATTGGGCCCACTGAACCCATGGATGTTTGGCCCACATCTTCGTGGACCTACTCACCAAAAATCATTGTGATTGGTGATTTTGAACCATCTAATATGAACACTTTGTCATGATGGGCTTTATGAACAGGCCTATGGGTTGCTTCCAAGCCCACATCGAGAATGTGTTCAAATCCATCAGCTATAAATAATCAATCACGCTGATTTTTCGTGAGTAGATACATCAAGGCGTGGGCGAAGTATTCTTGGGGTCAATTTATACCCACGCGGTCCACTTTTGGTCAGTTGCTTTAGTGACCCATCTCGGTTACCAAAGCTTGTATACTTCACAAGGACTCCAGTTTTGCTCAGGGACGTATTTGATCATGGACGGTCAGGGACGTCTATATGAGCTACATGGCTAGATGCTTAAAGATAACTGACCATATGGATGTTTGGCCCATCCCTACGTTGACATGTTGACAAAAATATGCCTGATTCGTGGGTTCTAAGTTCTAACCATTGGATTTGAGTATTTTTCATGGTAATTTTCAACCGGTAAGAATATGCCACATGCTCAAATAGGTCCAGTGAGCAAAAGTCGAATCCTTCACAAGTGCCATGGGTACGTGTCAAGTGTACATGCTTTTATGAGCAAGATGGGTCAATAAAGAAAGTGACAAAATGGACTCCCACACTCCTCTCTCTCTCTCTTTTTCTCGCGTGTAATGAATAAACGAAAGTCTTTAGTGGGCTTCATAGCTCTTAAAGACTATATTCTGTCTTCCTCTATAAATATTTCTGTCTTCTTGGATCAAAAGCCCAAACCAAGACGACAGAAAAAAAGAGGAGGGTTTGATCAAAAGATGGCGGGAAATGTGGGGGTTGAAGACGAAGAAAGTATCCATGTTGGGAGCAAAATCCAACCCTTCTCCACTGCTACAAGGCAAGTGTAGTGTCCTTATTTATTACTGCAATTTCCTAGCCCACGTGTTAGTTTACTTTCTACTCTATTTACTGTTTATTTTTTTTACCATACGAACCCTTCACCCTTCTTTCTCTCTCTGGTTCTGGTTCGTCTCTCATGGTTTTTTTTGTAGCTGTTAAGAGAATACAAACCCTAGCTCTAATTCGTTGTTCGTCTCTCTGGTTTGTCTCTCTTGAACTGCCAAATTATTCTTGATGTCTTGCCTTGGGGTCCTACTTCTCGCCCCCCTCCTTTCTGAGTTGAAAAAATCTGAAAGGAAACCAACAAACCCACCTCCTCAACTTTTCTCTAGTTTTGCGGATCTCTCGAACATCTTTGAAGTTCTTTCAGATATAACTCCCTTCAGAACTATACTCACTTATGGATTTGTGTTTACAAGTTACAACTTCCCTCTCTTCTCCTCTTTTTCTTTCACTTCTGCTGCTTTTCACCTGTTAATCTTTGGGGAGTCCGCCAGTTTTCCTGCTGAATTTACCAGTTTCATTGTTCTTTCTTGTTGGTTTTGTTTCAAGTTTCTAGTCTTCTTCTATGAGTTCTTCGAAACGAAAATCCCAGAAGAGAGAGAGTGAGAGAGGGGAGGCAATAGTACGCTGTGTGTGTGTGAGAGAGAGAGAGAGAGAGAAGAGTAACTAGCTAGAACAGAAAAAAAAGGTAAAAACATATTATTATTTCATCAAACTATTGTTTAATCTTTTGAATTCATATCCTCTACTCTAGGGAATGGGTAACTTACCCAATTCCCACGTCTCCTTGTTTGCCATGAACGCCATGATTTACGGACATAAACAACTTGAGTTCAAAGGAGGCGTACGGGCAATCAGAGAAGTGTGGGAATCGAGTTACTACCCATTCCCTGGAGTAGAGGATCCGGACACTAATATTGTTCTGGTCAAGCTTGGAAAGTTTAGAAAAGTTTGCAACATATAAGAACCCCTCCACCCCGGGGGCGGGCACTTCTTACCGCGGCAAAACTTTGCCCACTGAAAAATGGGAGTTTAAAATGTTTTTCATTCAAAAAAGTGAAGTAAAAAAGAATTGTCAAAAAGATTAGAACGTCAAAAGATGGAAAAGTGAGGACTTCAAATTTAGTAGTTTTTTAATCCACAACTACGCACTTAGAAAATGTGCATATACGCATAATATAATTAATATAGACTATAGGTATAATGCTATCGATGCTTTCATTAAGTTCAATAATATAAGCAAAGCTTATAATTTTCAAAACATATATTTCATTTATCAAGGTGACATATATTATAAGTAAAAAATTTCTTTAATAAGACGTGCGAGTTTCATTCATGAGATTTTCTAAAAATTCTAAAATTACGGGGTTGTTTTGGATTGTTGAATAATTCGTGTTTTTTTTTTTTTTTATAATGTTTTGAAAACATCATAGTTTTAAACGTTTTTCCAGAAAATGAATTTTTTTAAACAGGGATTTGCTAACTATGCTCATTATTAGTATATTTTCTTCTAGGGTGAAGGTGGATGTTGATGGTCATCTTGGTAGTTTATGGCAATCGAGGGATTAGATTTCTTTCTTTCTTTTTTTTTGTTTTTTTTTTTTTTTTAATTTCCTTGATTGTTTTTTTTTTTTTTTTGCAGGATAGAAGACCGGAAGAGGGAGGATGAGAAGAAGGGCATATCCACCACCCTCGGTGAGAGGTTGGGTTTGGAGGAGTTTTTCTCCCTGGAGGTAGGGTTTTGTATTAGATAAATTGTCACTGAATTTTTTAATTGAACTACGAAATGGTAATTCCCAATGTTATTAAACTCGTCCCGGCCCGGTCGATCGAACCAGTGACCTGGTGACCCAATCACAAAACCGAGTTGGGTTGATCCCGACTCAGCAATCTGTGAAAAAACCGTTTATATTCTTGAAAGCCATGTGACCCGTCCACAGGGCTGGCTCTACCTTAAGGGCATTAAGGTGGTCGACTAAGGCCCCTCAGTGAGAGACTGCCTCCAGCCCAGCTCCCACTAACCACATGAATTTTTAGACCATCATTCCTTATTGGATATACAAACCAAAAATCAACCTGATTGATTATCTCTAGCCATAGATTTTAGTATTTTTAGGACACGATTTTATCCATTGGCTTCAAGCATGTTTTTTGGGTAATAAATCCAATGGCTAGAAATCATCAATCAAGCTAATTTTTAGTGTGTGTATCCACCAATAAGTGGGCTGAACATCCAGTCAGTGGGCCCAAATATGATATTTGTATGGCCATGAGAGTCTTTGCATCAACTGCAACGAGAGTCCTCTGCATCTAAATTTTTGACCATCAGGAATAGTTTTTATATAAAGATTTCCAATTATATAGAGTTTAATTTTTCATATATATTATTAAAAATAAAACAGGCCTTGTATAGAGTTTTCGTCTTGGGCCTCAACTTGTGACGAGACGACCCTGCCCAGCTGATTGAACCAATAACCCAGCTAACCCAAACACGGGTTGAACCAGTGATTCGAGGTGGTCCACCAAAAGGAGTGGGCAAAAAATTCATGGGTCAGTGGGCCCCAAAGAGTTGCCATGTGGTGGGTCGACTCGGTTGTTGAACTTGTGACCCAGTGAACCGGTCCCTTGTCCCACCCGTTCGGGTACGAAAACATTGGTATTTCCCGTAACAGGGAGATTTTTTTTTTTATCTTGGCAACCAAATGATAAAATTGACCTTATAAAATATTGAAAATTAACCAGAAGTCAAATGGGCAATTATTACGTTCCTTTCTTTTCAAGACCTATGTACCAAGGAAATCACTTTTAAGTTGTTAATACTTGATAGTTTGATACCTGATAAAGCCGTCTGATCATGATGTCACCAAAGTAGTCAACCACTGGAGATGATGCAATTATCCATTATCGAATCATGAACTCGTGATTTGTCGATTTTGCACAAGAAAAAGATATATTCTTTAAGCAATTATTCTTTAAGAATTGTATACTGTCTGCCGAATTACTGCTATACAATAGTGTCATTTGAAAGTCATACCCTTCTCCTACTGCTAATTCCAACAAAGTGGATGAATTATCAGGTGTGGCGAGCATCAATGGCGGAGCTTCTCGGCACGGCGATCCTAGTCTTTGCACTGGACACCATAGTCATCTCCTCCTATGAGACTGAAACCAAAACACCCAACCTAATAATGTCCTTTCTAATCTCCCTCACTATTACAATTCTAGTCCTCGCCACCTTCCCCGTCTCCGGTGGCCATATTAACCCAGTCATCTCCTTTTCCGCCGCGCTAGTTGGTCTTATCTCCCTATCTCGTGCCATCATCTACATTCTAGCCCAATGTACCGGCGCCGTGCTAGGCGCGCTTGCACTCAAGGCTGTGGTAGGCAGCTCCATCGAACATGCTTTCTCGCTTGGGGGTTGCACCCTTACCGTCATTGCACCAGGTCCAAATGGGCCCATTACTGTAGGTATCGAGACGGGCGCGGGTCTTTGGCTCGAGATCATATGTACATTTGTGTTCCTTTTCGCTTCGATATGGCTTGCGTTCGATGATCGTCAAGTGAAGGCCCTGGGTCACATTACCGTTTTCTCGATAATTGGTATTGTGGTGGGGCTCGTGGTGTTCGTCTCCACAACGGTGACGGCTAAGAAAGGGTACGGTGGTGTAGGGATGAACCCAGCGAGGTGTATCGGACCTGCACTCGTTAGAGGGGGGCACCTCTGGGATGGGCACTGGGTCTTTTGGGTAGGACCCGCTATTGCAGGCGTGGCGTTCTATCTGTACACCAAGATCATTCCAAGTCAGCATTTTCATGCTCAGCGGTATAAATACGACTTTTTGACCACATTGAAGTCTTTGTTCTGATCAAACGGTGGTTGTAAGTAGGTGTGCTATATCTTGTTGTATTTTAGTTAATCTCGTATTTATGTGCAAGAGTTTGGAAAAAGAACCTACGGTACTGTGACACGATTATTGAGTGGTTTGTGTTCAAGCCTTGACCTAATCATAATTTTGCTCTACTTTTATGCTTCCTTAAATTTATAAATATGGTTGATGTTATTATATAGTTTTGAATATTATTGAGTTTTGTTGTTTTTTGAACTTTAAGAGGTCTTAAACCTAGGTTCATTAGCTTACTTTATAAAAACCTGTTTTATTGGCATATTTAATTTCACACCAAAAATTTGGTAGGGGCAATATATAGACTAAGGCTCCCAGGACTTCCTTTTTTTGAGCCCTCTCGGAGTTCACGCGCTCAGCCGTGGATTTCACGAATCCAACATTGGCTGTCAGCACCCCAAAAAGTGAAAAAGCAATGCCAGCTCGGCACTAACAATCATCGTACACCAAGCACACAAACACGGGAGGGGCCATCATCAAAAAAAAAGGGGGGGGGGGGGGGGGGTCTCCTGAGCCCGCCACATGTATATATTATAAATTTTGGAATGAGATGAATTTTGGGGAGGATGGTCTCTATGGTGAGGAGATCACCCCTCACAAAAATTCAAATCATTCTGATATACATTTCCTGGATTACAAGTTGAAGAATAATGGACTGTCTTTTTGTTTTTCCGTAACTTGAAATCCACATGTGATGGGGTTAGAAATTTCAGAATGGGCTGATTTTTTGTAGGGATGATCTGTATGGCGAGGAGATCATCTACACTAAAAATCAGCCATTGATTTATCTTCCATGTGGGTATACCAAAATTGGTGCAAAATTTTATGTCAAAATTTGTGTCCCTAGATCCTGACCCTTTGAAATTTTAGCAATTGAAGGGGTAAGTCTAAATCAAGATTAGTATAGAGGGGCAGATACAAAAATTGTGGCAACACAGGGGTATAGAAAAGTAAAATTTTCATGTTGAAAAAGTCAAAACTACCCAATTACCTTTAATAAAACCATTTAAGTGTCATTTTAAGTGCCACGAGAATTTCAGTACAGAAAAACCATTAAATCAGCCTTTTTAGTGGAGACAAAAATTGTTTGAGATCAAATTTTTATTATTAAAAACTTGAATTAGGATCTAATTAAAAAGATTGAAAGAGTTGTAGATTGATATGTACATAGATAGAGACGCGAAGGAAGACGAGATAAGAGAAAAAATTTTAAGCAGCAGGATATTTGAAGCAGGGATCATGCTCACAATGATCTCGCGCCACATATGCCCGTGGTTTAGACTATGGTTTTAAAAAGTAACCATGGGTATATGTGGCATGCGATCATTGGCGTATGATTGCTCTGCTTCAAAGATTAATCCTGCCGTTTAAAAAATACTATGGAGATAAGAGTGCTGATGTAGCAAATTGATAAAAGAATGCTACGTCAACATGATGTGGAAGAGAGAAAAAAGACAACTTGGCTAAAAAAAAATTATGATTAAAGGATAATCACGATCATTTTGATCAAGATAATTTGAGGCGCAATTTAAATGGTCTCACTGCCATGGATTGTGGGATCCACAGTGTTCGCGTTGGACATTATTTATTTTTTGTCGAACATAGTTGGAAACTAGAATTATCCTAGAATAAATTTCATCTTCGTTGTTATTGTGCATGGGAGACGCATATTCGTTAGTACAAAAGGCACCCACGTTTCGACTTTCACGCCCGGCCATTTACATTTTCTTGTGAAGATCGGAATTGGGAGATTTTAAATACCCTGCTTTCTTACCAAGGATCAGATAAGAAGTATTTATATGTACTCTCATTAGCCTTCAGTTCATTAGAAGACATGGATTTTGCTGATTCAAACCAAGTTAGCCATGGAAATCTAGAAACGAATCCAAACAACACAAAGCGAAGTGATAACACCAAGAGGACACTTCTTGTTTGCATTGGTGGCCATGAATTCGTCTCCCGCGAGGTAAGGGTGGAAATTTTGTCCAATTATAGCCAGCCGATTCGGATCAGGATACCTATAGGATTCGAGCGGGTATCGATCGACCATGGTTTTAAAACTAATGGTGGCTCACTGAGTCGACACAAAATTTGGGCACGTCTTCGGCTACATGTCGAAATAGTGAAATCGATGCAAGTCGAAAAAAAAAAAAAAAACAATTTGATCTTTGATATGAAAAAATTTGGATGTAGGGATCTGTCGCTAATCAGAAACCGCTAATTTGTCGATGGGTGCGGCACGCACGAGTCTGGTTTTGCTCACGAACTTATTTGCTCATGTACACTTACTAATGTCCACGTGGCATATTTTTAGAAACCACTGACAGTATGAATGTTTGGCCCATCCCCTAGGTGGATAACATCAGCATGATTGATGATTTTTATCTTATGAATCTGAGTAATCCAAATAATGCTGGAAATCTGATGACCCATGAAAACGACTAAATCCAACTGATTTTTGATTTGTAGGTCCACTTAGGGAAGGGCCAAATTTCCATACCGACAGTGGTCTCTAAAAGTGTGCCACGTAGCTCATATTAATGCTGGTGAGCATCCGTGAGCAAAGACGTTCGTAAGCAAACCGCGCTACATCGATAATGGAAGCTTGGGTAACTTGTAATTGTATGAGGTTGGGTCTAGTGACCCGAACTTATTTTTGTTGGGGAGAAACTAGTATGCAAAATGTTGCATACTTTAGAGTATAGAAATGTGGGCAGAAAACGACACGTAACAACCAAATCTCCTGATAACCCAATTGACACCTACACTGATTTAACCCTGTTTAAAAATGAAAACGTTTGGTAAACCGGGAAAAAGCTGGTAAGCAGATGGTTGCGTACTTTCGAGTATATGCAAATGCGATCAGAAAACGATCCCGACCCAACAAGCAAACCCCTGTTCCTTGCTGCATTTGCATACTAGTTTTTCCCGGTTAACCAGGGTTTGGTTGTTACATGTTAGGTATATCTCCTTCGACCCGCTTACTCTAAACTCTAAAGTATGCAACCATTTGTATACAAGTGTTTCCATTTTTGTTGAGTGAGTTGCACGCCAGCATCGACACATGACAAACATGTAGGAGGTCGTAACGAACCATTTGAAAACCAACAGCCGATGGTAACCACCTGATATTTTCATTATTTGCATTGTTGAAGCAACTCCTAATAAAATGTCCTGGCAAGAATCTACCAATCGGGTAAATGCAATCACCGATCTCAGTTTGATCTTCGACCCAGTTGAAACCCATCAATTCGTATAAGTGTCATACCCCTACATGTACGAGGAAAAATTCGCTGACCGTAACGGACAACCGCCACCATATGAGCCACGTGGCACATTTGTAGAGGACGCTGACGGGATGGATGTTTTGCCAATCCTTAAGTAGACCTACAAATCAAAAATCAACCTGATTAGTGATTTCTAAGCGTTGGATTAGAGTCACTTTCATGGTTTGATTTTAACCGTTGTAATTTGTGCATTATTGACCATTATTTGGGTACAAGGATCTAAAATTTTGAATCCCCAATTATGCTGATTTTTGTTTTGTAGGCACTTCTAGGGATTGGCCAAACATCCATACAGTCAGCATCCTCTAAAATTATGCCATGTGACTCATACACCCTGTTGTGCACAGGAGTACATGCACCACTTGATGGTTAAGACTTGGTAGATCTTCCTAGAGTAGACACCGGTAAGTTTTTGGTGCAAGAGATTTGCTAGGAGGCTAAACCTGAGTAGAACTTTGCTGACCGGCCGCGTGTCACACTCATAGAGGATACTGACCATATGGATGTTTGGCCAATCCCTAGGTGGATCTACAAACCAAAAATCAGTCTGATTAGTGATTTCAAACCTTTGGATCTTTGTACCCCAAATAATGGTCAATAATTCTCAAATATCACTGTTAAAAATCAACCCATGAAAACAACACCAATCTAACTAGTAGAAATCACTACATAGCTAATTTTTGGTCTGTATGTACATTTCGGGTTGGGCCAAACATCCATACGGTCAGTATCCTATAAGTGTGAGCCACGTGGCTTATTTTTGTGGCTGGTCTGCAAAGTCCTACTCGCCAAACCCCCTGTATCTAACAGTTACGACGTTTATAGACATTCTGCAATCTGCATGCTTAATGGAACAACATTGGTTTCAACTTTCAACCTTCAACACCTATCAAGAAAAAAACTTTCAACTTTCAACACTTGTTACCTGGCCGTTAACTTATTTCAGATGTGGAGGGCAGCATTAACAGAACTAGTTGGAACAGCAACACTCATGTTCACCCTCACCACCTCCATCATTTCTTGCTTAGACTCCCATGAGCCCGATCCCAAACTACTTGTCCCATTCACCGTCTTTGCCATCGTCTTCCTCTTCCTCATGGTGACGGTCCCTCTTTCTGGAGGACACATGAGCCCTGTCTTCACCTTCATTGCCGCCCTCAAGGGGATCATCACCATCGCTCGTGCTTCAATCTATGTCTTGGCGCAGTGTGTCGGATCGATCATCGGGTTCCTTGTAATCAAGAGTGTGATGAACCAGGAGGTCGCGCAGAAATACTCCTTAGGTGGTTGCACAGTTGCTAGTAATGGTGCACCCCCAGGGCTAGGTCCAGCAGCTGCATTGATGTTAGAGTTTTCCTGCACGTTCGTTGTACTCTTTGTTGGTGTGACCGTCGCATTCGACAAGAGAAGGTGTGAGGCACTTGGTCTAACCACGGTGTGTGTCATCGTGGCAGGGTCCATGGCGTTAGTGGTGTTTGTGTCAACGACTGTGACTGGGCGGCCCGGCTATGCAGGTGTGGGGCTGAACCCTGCAAGGTGCCTCGGTCCGGCATTGTTGCAAGGAGGCCCATTATGGGATGGGCATTGGGTGTTCTGGGTGGGCCCTTTCTTTGCTTGCATTATTTACTATGGTTTTTCTAAGAACTTGCCCAAACAAGGGTTGGTGATGGGAGGTGAAGAGTATGATTTTGTAACCTTGGTGAAGTCTTGTAGATGGGGCCGGAATGACAGGGGATGATGAGTTGGGATCCAAAGTAAGCCTAAAATATAAACGACCAAAATCCACAGTTGGCCTGCGATTCCCATCAATCTAGACCATCCAAGTGATGGTCCTTAGACTGAAAGTCACAGTGATTAGATGATCCTAACCATCCAACCAATTTCCTGCTACAATTGATATAGTAATGTGTCCAAAAGCATTATTGATTACGTGGATAGGTCTCTGATGGTTGCGGATTAAAGGGTGGTAGTAGCACTAACAAAGGATAATTTTGCAGATTTTGTGGATGAAAGCCCCAATTTAATCTGATGGCTATAAATTATCAATCAAGCTGATTTCGGGTATAAATATCCACCAAGGGGTAGGCTAAACATCCATGCGGTCAGTCGGCCCAAAAAATGAGCTATGTACGGCAACGAGAGCCCTCTGCATCGACTGCATCCAAAGTCCTCCGCATCTAATTTTTTTTTCCCAATTACATAATCCACATTATTTGCCCTCATACTGCACCTTGTTTGTACAGAGGTTTGCCATTTTATGCAACCGTTGGTGAATGTGAAATATCCATTTAGACACCTGAGGAAAATGAAATATTCTTGTTCCTACGATTCATCCAACATCTTCAACAGGCCATTAATAAGGACCATTCGATTGTTGGACATCTTGGATCGATGAGTCATAGCTAGGCCAGAACTTATACAATCAGTAATACCCATAACAAAATATTTGTGGATGGACATCTTCTGCCACCGATTACAATACCAGTCTTACCAGACATATACGGTCCATCCTATTGAATCGGATTAATGATTGTGTCAGGTCTAGTCCTCTAAGTCTGAGGTACCCTACTGAAGAAACTGTTTTTTAACCTTTACCCAGTTCTAAATGGAAAAATCTATGATACCAACTTCTGTATCAAAATTTTGATGCAGAAGTCCTTCAATTTGCCACGTTGTAGACTCTTTCGGGCCCACTGCCTCTATGAATGTTTGGCCCACATCTTGGTGGACCCACACACCAAAAATCAGTGTGATTAGTGATTCCTAGCCATTGTATTTGAGCAATTTTTTATCAAGGGATTTTATGAACAGGCCTATTAGTTGGTTCCAAGCCCATGATGAAAAAGTGCTCAAATCATACTGCCAGAAATCACCAATCACACTGATTTTTGGTGTGTACGTCTAACATAATGGACATTGAAGTGGCAAGTGGGCCCGCACGAGTCTCTTTCGTTCCAATTTGAGGGACTTCTGCATCAAAGAACAGCCCGTTTTAAATGGACCTTATAACGGTGGTCCGTTAACATTACGGTTGTGACCGATATAATAACGGATGTTGTACCGGTTACATCTGAGTCAGAAACAGGTCAGAATATTATTTTTAACTGTAAAAAAATTACTAATAAAAATATTACAGCTGTTAATTTTGTTTTAACACCACTCCCCTATTTTATTTTCGGATATGGGTGTTATTTTTGAAATAAGATAACAGGGTTGGAGCGTTACCGGTATAATGGCCATTATTTCGTTATAACGGCTGTTTTTAAAACCATGAGCCGGACCTGAAACAAGAACACTCCTAATGACCCAAATGTGGTCCAAACTCTGGACATGTATTGTAGTTCTCCGTTTATTACGTGTGGAATCTCTCTCACGTTGTGCACGTGGAAAGCTACCTCGATAAACAGCAAGGTCCAACCATCAAGCTGTCAACGCGTGCGACCGAACCATAAGTACATATTACTTGCTACTGGAGAAATCCGAGTTAGAGGGTTAATTAGCAGAGAAATTAAGAAGTTTCTGATGGTATAGGAAACCCCACCATTGCACTTGGATACACTATAACTGCTACATTAGTTTATTAGATGGGTCGGGCTGAAGGGACCCTATTTCTGACCTCCTTTTTTACCCCCCTCTTGGTGTACCCACGTAGAAGATAAATCAATGGCTGATTTTTGGTGGGGATGATAACCTCACCATATAGATCACCCCAACAAAAAATCAGCCCATTCTAAAATTTCTAACTCCATCAAATGTGGTTTTAAAGTTACACGGTAAAAATCGACGGTCCATAATGCTTCAACTTCTAAACCAGTCTATGAATATCAGAATGATTTGAATTTTTGTGAGGACGATCTCCTCACCATAGAGATCATCCTCACAAAAAATCAGCCATTGATTCATCTTTTATGTGGGTACGCCAAGATGGGGGTCAAAAAAGGGGGTCAGAAATGGGGTCCCTTGAGCCCGACCCTTATTAGATATCCTTGTTATATAAAAATGGATTCTTCCAAAGTCCAAACACTCCAAACAAAGTGAAGCAATGAAGTATATGGGGTTGGGTCATGTGTGGTCAATTATTTTCTTTTCTTTACACATTTCCTTTCCATTACAGGGAGGCCTTGCCCATTATGGTCAAAGTCAAACAAGGACTTTCCTCACTCATATCCCTTGGCCCACCCATCCATGATTGCAACCTTTCTAAAGGTCAGCATGTGCCCCTTAATGATTCTGCTCTATTTCGTCCCAATTGCCCAAACCCACTTGAGAGAGAGAGAGTAAATTAACATACGAGGCATTAATTATACGATGGATATGAGCTTCATCGTTCCCAATAGACCCTTGCCCCATACATGATAATTCGAAATTTTATTTTTTGAACCAACCACATTTCGATTGATCGGTATCCCTACCCACTGACCACATGGATGCTTCGCCCATTCCTTCGTGGATAAAAACAACTAAAATCACCCTAATTGGTTATCTCTAGCTACTAGATTTTAGCACTTTTTATTAAGACATTCCAGCGGTAGGATTCAAGCATGTTTTTGGGTACTAAATCCAACGGTTATTATGTTATGTAATACTTTTACATAGAGATACGGAAACCTTAATTTCGTCTTGAGGTTATATATACTTCGGTTGACCATAGACGATTATTCATTATATTGCAAGTGTTTCTTTTTCTTTCTCTGTGCATAGTCGAATTAGTGTGGATCCGTGGACAGTACCTCAATTTAGAGGGAAATTCGTAAATCTCTTTGTTGTGGGTGGTTGCATCTTTGTTCCTTTGATTGTTTGTTGTTGCTTTCTTCCCAACATAATAATCATATATGAAGCTGATTTTTGGTGTGTGTCTCCACCAAAGAGTGGACTAAACATGCAAACGATCAGTGACCCCAGAAAAATGTGCTACGTAGGGCCACCACCGATCAACTAAGTCAAAATGAGAGTGGTTTCTGATAATTGACCCACCAGCTCATCAAATCTGAACCATTTAACCCATGCCCACCTCTGAGATGGGGTCCCATCATTTCCAAAGGATGAGAAAATAAATTTAATAGTAGGAAAATGTTCATACCGTAAGTAGCTAAAAGTATTCATTGGGTCTGTTTTTTTTGGTCTAAGATCCATACAAGGAGATGATCCACCAATTAAAGAGTCCAAATATGATGAGTAACAAATTAAATTGCGTAGGATAGATGGGGTGGGGTCCATTCAAAAAAGTTGAAGGACATCTAGCCCATCCCCTGTTTTTGAATTAATGATTTTTCTACTTCCCAAACTTTAAAGAACTTGAACAAGATTAGGAGGTAAAGCTATGGAAATGTTGGCTTATTAGTAGCACATCTTAGAGAGAGAGAGAGAGAGAGAGAGAGAGAGAGAGAGATCATAGGCGACAAAAAAGCATATAAAGCAGAAGAAATGTGTAATACTAGAAGAATAGTACAACTACAACCAACCATTGCCCACAGCTTGATGCCTCGATCTGCTTTTAGAATAAAGCCATAAATCGACATTGATTCGATGGGTTTAGTGGGGCCATTATATTATTTTACAGCGTTAACACTGTAACAAACACGCATGCATTTGAGCAGTTGAACTTGTCTACCATCCGCACATCTCATGAGATGAATCTCAATATCTCGTCCACAAAATTATGTAACCGTGTGATACAACATCCAAAGATCCATATATGTACAAGAGATAGAAAGATAGTGAGGTCAGCAGGGTTTAGCTGACTTTCTCAGCACGGAAAAATTTTAGATCCAGAGCACTCTTGTGGTCCTACAAAAAAACCTCAATTTTTTGGTCCACTCACCACATGGATGTTTAGCCCAGGTCCTACGTGGATGTACATACGAAAAATGAGCCTGATTGGTTATCTCTGGCCATAGATATTAGCACTTTTTAAGGATTGATTCTAGCCGTTGGATTCGAGCTTTTTTTTGGATTCAAAATCCAACTGATAGAAATCATCAATCAAGCTTATTTTTAGCGTGTATAGGCACGAAATGGGAGGGCTCAACATCCACGTGGTCAGTGGACCAAAAAATGAGCTTTTTGTAGGACCACCAGAGTTCCCTGCATGGAGAGACCTCTGGATCTAATTTTTTTCCAGACAGCACTAACACTAACAAATCAACTTAGTACAAAGTTACAGATCAAAGGCCTTGTAGATCACGACAAAGCACGGAAGGATGGCCTTCGGATTGAAAACCATGAGTTCCTCGAGATTCGTGTATATCCCTGTATACCCGGCGACTGAATCGTAAGTGCCGGCAGACACGCTCTCCTCTTCCACCGGCACATCATCCGCAATACGCTTCACTCTTCCCGCGATCACCCGACACACTAGCATGGCCCTCCTTCCTTCGGCACTAGTCAAGCAGTCGTGGGCCCTACCACTGCTGGCAGTAGTGCGCACCCCCTTGCAATCGTTTGCCTTCCCTGGAAAGCCGTGCCTGATGATCGTGCACACACCGCAGCCCGGAACGGAGCCGCATAGGCTCGAGGAGCCGCGTGCGCCCAATGTGCAGGTTAACGTGGTGCAGTGGAACCTCAGTAGTTCGTTGCCGTCGGCAGCGCACCTGGGGTTTTTCTTGGTGCTGTTATTAGTACGGGCCTTTACTGCATCTCGACAGTCCTCAAACCGTTGGATAGTCCGCTGAGTGTTGTGGACCTTTAATATCCGTTCGATCTTGCAGATCGGGCTGTTTTTCTTAAGCCAGCTTGATTTGAAAATTATCTCAACTATGTTACGGCCAGAATCTTCAGGACCCAGGTCTGAAACTGCACCCACCATAATAAAAAATAGTCATTAATTATTAATTAATGGAAACTACATTTACCAGATTGTCCCCATGCAAAACACATAATAACCTACCCTGAATGGAAAAAGATGTAACAAGGTATGCCTGAAACTGTTTCATTTGCGGAAGCGGTATTTTTGGTAGTCACTGCTGACATCTGGGCCCACTGACGGCATAGATGTTTATCCCACCCCTTGGTGGATAAACAGACCAAATATCACCTTGATTGGTAATTTATAACCATTAGAGTTTAACACTTTTTAGCACTTTTTAAGGCGTTCTTATAGCCGTTGAATGCAACCCTTTTTTGAGTACTAATACCAACGGCTAAAAATCATTAAACATGCTGATTTGTTGTATGAATATCTATTTATGGGTGGGCTAAACATCCATACGGTCAGTGGGCCCAGATGGCAGTGGTAAATGCCGCTTCCGCAAATGAAAATATCTCAGGTATACCTTGCTACATCACGACCCTTACCGGAAGAAAAACTTTTGTCAGACAAAAGGAATTCGTATCCGGGTTTGGTTTTCTACTTCTTTTTTTTTTTTTTTTTTTTTTGAGATGTGATAATGAAACTAACTTCATAAATGACCTTAATACCCTCCGTTGACTGAACCGTGTGGTCTGTAAATGACCCAAGGCCTATGACAGTTTAGTAAATAGACAGTCTTAACACTCTTACAGTCTTACTTGTTTAAAAGCTGGTAATTTTCTGATAAAATGGAGAGAGGAACAGGATTTCCATCTAACTGTAAAATTCGTAATTACTTTGCCAATCAAATAGTTTTTTCGGATATTTTTCCATCCAAAAAGGATAACTGAGAAAAAAAAAAATTAGGATGTATGTACGTTACCCGCATGTCTTACGGCTTGATGAAGCTCCAAGCTTTCAATCTTCGGGAAGACTTCTCCACACTCAGAGCAAGCACAGATAGTAGTCCTTGGAGATGGGAACCTGTTTTTATGTTTTTCCAATTATTATTTTCCTTGTTTAAAACGAAAAGTAAAGTAAAAAAAAATTAGAAACAAAACAGAAACCCAATAATACCTGCTAGGATCGACGATCATATGGCACTCATAACACCCAGAAAGCTTCCTGAAGTGCATCCCTCTTGACGACGACGATGAGTTCGCTCCACCAACACCGTTCGATCTCATCGAACCTGACGACGGCCTAGTCGATGACCCAGTCATCGCTTTCCGACTCAAAAGCCCAGTTTCCTGACCCACACTACTACTCTCCGGCGAGTTATCGGCTCTGTGTACCACTCTGGTGTTCCCATGAACAACGTCTCTGAAACTACAGATAGAACTACAAGAAGAACCCAACTTCGAGTACCCAACAACGTTCTTCGATGGGTCGTGAACTTGTGACCCTTCGATCTGTTTACAGGTGACGAGGTTCTTGATTTGATCCCATGAAGAGGGTTGTTTTTGCTGTTTTCTCTTACGTTTGGGAGCTGCTTGTTTGGTTGATGAGGTCGTTGGTAAGAAAGTAGAGAGAGCCATGAAGACAAGAGCGAGAAAGTATAAGAGAAAAGTTGCAGAACGAGCTCTCTCCGTCATGGCGTCTCTGGTTCTCCCAGATAGAGAGAGAGGAGAATAGAAGAAGAAGAAGAAGAAGAAGATAGGATACCTTTAAGACTTGACAGAGTCCTTTAATGGAGAGGGATCCGAGAGACAAACTAAGAAGGCAAAGCAGGTGACGGGTCATTGTTTAATTTATTTATTTTTAATTTTTCCCACCTTGGGATCTTCTTATTGTATCGTATACAAATTGATTGTTTGTATATTCTAAACACCATCCCTTCGATCGTCCAACTGATCATGGAATGTTACTTTGACTATGTCAAATATTTTGATCAGATGGTTAGGATTATTTAATCACTGCAATTTTTTTTATTAGAGACATGGCCCACTACGAGGACGGCAACGATGAACGGACCGATTAAGATTACACAAACTATTGGAGTTATTCACATGTACTCTCTTGCTTTTCTTTGTTCTTTAATTAAAGTTTAAAGCTTTTGAGGCCTAATGAATTAAGGAAAGTACGGAAACGGGAAACGAGCTTTGGATTAATTACCGAAATGCACACGGAATTGTTTCTATGTTCTATGAAATGACTCAAATGCCCTTTATTATTTACTAATTACTACTACAGTACTACTTCAGCAAGCATTTATCGTCTCGATGGTGAATGACCAAAATACCCCGCATTACCACCACCTCTTTATTTATGATCGGAAAATCATTAAATAGTCTTGCATTGCTGCAGTTTCCTTGCGTGTCATGTGGGCAAGAGCGGCACTTTGATAGCTGATAGTTGCGTGTCACAATCCCATAACCTCGAAAAAACACAAAAGAAAATACAGAAACGAATACACAGCCGTTTCTATCGGCGTCAATAAGTTGGCGCCATTTCCTTCGGCGCCAAAACACCTTTTTTGATTAAATCCGATTTTACCCTCACTGTTTTGACTCCGATTGAAATGGCGTCAAAACGAATTTGGCTCCGTTTCAAATGCAGTCAAATCTGATTTGGTGCCATTGCAAATGGAGCCAAACTCATTTTGACTCCATTTGAAACGGTTAAACGGACTGGGGGCGTTACCGTTTAAACAGCCGTTAAAACGGATTGAAACGGTCATAGGCAAAAATGAAAAAAAAATGAGAAAAAATTAAACAGATTTTAACGGTTTTAACAATTTTAGCGGAAAAAACGGAAAAAGTGGCGCTGAAATTTAAATTTTGAAATTTAAAAATTAAAAAAAATAAAAGAAATTTAATGGAATTAAACGGATTTAACAGCCATTTTTTTCACAATTTTTTTAAAAATTAAATTGCTGTTTAAACAATTTTAATGGCCATTTTTTCAAAACCAATAAAACGTGTTTAAACGGTTTTAACGGAAACATGTTTGGGGCGTTACTGTTTAAACGGCCGTTTTTAAAACCATTGTTAGACCCTTATAATTTTTTTTTCAATTATTTGATAAATACATATAAAATTTATTTGATTAATTTTTCAGCATTAGAATACGATAAACTTTTCCAATATAAAAGTTTGTGAGCAACGGTCGGGTATGTGCGCAACGGTTGAATAGCCGATTTAATCGGAGCCAAATCAATTCTGGCGTCGATTGAAACAGAGCCAAATCCATTCTGGCGCCGATTGAATCGGAGCCAAATCAATTTTGGCGCCGATTGAATCGGCGTCAAATCTAATTTGGCTCCAATTCAATTGGCTACTTAAAGGGCTTTTTGGGTATTACCTTTTGAAAAAGTTGACGCCGATTCGAACGGCTATGTGTATTCGTTTTTACAATTTTCGAAAACAAGTATTCTTTTCTACAAATAGATTTAATTTTGTATTTTTTTTCACAATTTTCTGAAGAAAATAATGATCACACGGTCCCGGGTCCATGGTGTTGTCATGGTGTACAGTGGTGTCCTTTTGTCATTGATCAAAATTGTGTAAATCAGTTTTAAGTTTTAGTTATTTGATTATTAAAATAAGTCCAATAGAGTAAAGTTAGTAAACCATGGTTTTAAAAAACGGCGTTTAAATGGTTTTAATGGCCGTTTAAAAGGTAACGCCCCAAGCCCGTTTCCGTTCAAACCGTTTTAACAAGTTTTGACATTTTTTATTTAATGGCCGGTTTTTTCTTTTAACGGCCGTTAAAATCGTTTTAACAACTGTTAAAATCAAAAAAAAATTGTCAAAAAAAGCCGTTATATCCGTTAAATTTCATTTTTTTCATGCAATTTTCAAATTTTAGCCTCATTTTTCCGTTAAAATTGTTAAAATCCATTTAAATTCGATTTAAATCCATTTTTGCCCCTGACCATTTCAATCCGTTTTAACGGTAATGCCCCCAGTCCGTTGAACCGTTAAAACGGCCTCCTTTAAACCTTGAGTAAACCAATGAAAAAATGACACCACCGTACACTGTTCTCTTTGTCCATGGACCCCGAACCATGTGGTCATCATTATTCAAAAAAGAAAGAGGAAAGATACAAAAGATTTTCTTTTCATTTATAAATTTTGTGTTTTGTTTTATTGAGATCATTTTCCAAGAAGTTGGATTAGGGAATATTGGTGAAATCGAGGGTTTATTCGTCTTTTAGAAAAGAGGATTTTTACGTCATTTCCTATGTGACTCGGATATCGTATTATTATGTACAGATTCCAAAAGGAAGTAAAGGAAAAAGTGAAAGAGCCAAACGACATCATATAAAACAGGGGACAAAGAATAGCGACTGCTTTGTCAATTTGCATCTTCCCACGACTTCTCTATCCACTTCTTTGGATCAAAATTAATCATGTGCGCCCCGTTTTCATTTCAGATTCCCATAATACCCTTACTTTCCTAATTCATTAATAAAATTGGGGCGACCACCTACCATTTCTAGCCTACGTACATAGGTGGGACCGTGGGTGCCCGCCATTAAAGAGATCTCTGTGGTGAAGGAGTAGCTTGATGAAAGATCTTCACCAACAAATTGTTCTCGGTGATCAACTTCTCCAATTAGAGTGCTTGCAGAGATCCGGGTACCTCGAATGTTCTTAAGAGATGAGTATAACTTTGCTGACGGCCTCTGTCATCAGGACCACAGTATGAGCCACTGACCGTATGGATGGTTGGTCGGCGGACCCAACTTCTTGGATCACTCGTTTGGAGTATTTTTCCTTGTCGAGTGCATCAAAATGCGTCGCACTGTTTCAGGCCTGCTGACCCATGAATTATTGGCATACCACTTGATGGACCTATACTCCATAATCAGCTTGATTGGTGTTTTCTAGCACTTGGATTCGAATGTTTGTCTTGGGGTGATTTCTAGACGTTGGATTTGAATATTTTTTTTTGGATACTCAAATTGAATGGCTACATATCACCAATGAGGTTGATTTTTGTGAGTACGAAAACATTGGCATGGAGTTCATTTTTTTCTGAGTTGCATGTTGGCATCCATCATGGTTCTATACTTCTAAACGGTTGCACAAAAAAATGTGTGACGCAGTGCATGACTAAAGGGATTTCATGCAAAAATAAGGGACACCAATATATTACATGGGTGGTGGAGCCCACAGGATTTTTACTACCACGCATCTTCCCAGGCTAGGAAATATACGGGTGACGAAAAGTGTAGCATGGAGGGAATTCAACGGCTATTTTATGGATACCCGGCTTTCCATAATTATTTTTCAAACCCGCTAAACATCCTCTTCATTGTTCCCTCCTCTTAGACCCATGCTGGTAATATATTTCCTTGTTTACAAACATCCGTTAAGTTACAGCTCAAGCGTATCACACGCACACAGATATAAAAATAATAGGAAAGAGCATCATCTGTTAGAAGAGTAGTTAGAAGTCAGATATAGTTTAGGCCAACCATTCACTAACAAAACGGGGAGATATCGGTGCTCCCTTGTCGTCTCCTAATTTAGCTAGGGACCACATTACTCTGTATGTGAACCAATCGAAAGAAAGATATTCGCTCCAATATATTATTAGAATATTCGATTTCGTAAACCTAACCATTATAAGTATATCGGTTAAGTTTTTGTTATCACCAGCAAGTGCCAAGGCATTTTTAAATAGTACACGTAACTTCTGGATGAAGTCCATATATATGTTATATATGGAAAAGATGGATCTTTCAATATGTGCAACCTCTCGCCACCATAGATCGAAATCCATCACCGACAAAATGTATCGCTGATGGCCCCCCCGCATGTTAACATACATATTACCCCCCAAATCGAACATGCATGTGGCCCACCAGCAAGGTCTAGAGTGGTCTATTGGTGGGTCCTCAATATGGTTTATGGTAACAATGCTGGCTAGCTACATCATAGTTGATGTTGATACTTACTCATATTTGCTCTTTCTTTTAAATTATTTTGAATCCAAAATAGATGTTAGGTTGTTAACGTCAGGGATTTATTGCCCTTGCATGAAATATATATAATATATATATATATTTATGATTAGTCACGTTGATGAACATTAACATGCTACAATATACAATCCGGATTGTGTCATATCTAATATTAACAATTAGATATTCGACAAATACCAAATCTATTTCTTGTTAATGAAATTGATTTGATGGTAATTCGTTCTAAGAATGAAAACTGAGTCGTAATAAGGTGACAGGCATGGCTTGAAATCTGGGGATCAGAGACTGAATCGGTGGCCTCTGATCCCGATCCGGATCAGTCCAATCCAGAGCGGGAGTGGAAAAAACAATCTCAGGGCGAGATGATCCAGTTTTGGATTGCATCCCATTGATCAGATCCTGATCCGGGTCGCCCGATTCAGAGTGGGATCAGCCGAGACTTCAACCCATGGTGACAGATCGAGCTGCACATGGTTCAAAGTCTCGGCCGAGAGATCATTGTTTTACAAAGGAGTCTCACCTTGTCTCGGGCGAGGTGGGCCAATCCTGTTCTGGATCAGGATCAGGATCGAGCCCACCGATCCAGAGACTTTCATCCTTGGGGCTGCATGTGCAAGAAAAAAAATGTAGAGATAAACCACAACATGCCAAGTAGCAATTGGAGGAAGCAACACATGCAACTCGTTGCACTGGTCCCCCTCTTTCAATATGAATATTGAAATCAAAACAAAGAGGAAAAAAATAGGGTTGACTTGTTATCCATCTACCACATGGTGCAATGCACATATCATGCCGATGTATTTAGTTGAGAAGTACGTCTCATTATATAAAATGCTAAAATATTCTATAATTTTATTTTATTATTTATTTTCTATGTTGGATTAGAAGACAATTTTCTATAGTTTACGGTGTATAATTGAGAAGTCTCACAATATATAAAATCTTAAAATATTATATGTAATTTTGCTGATGGATTAGAAGACATATATGTTTGGAAACATGGTTGGAGACAACCGGGAAAAAAAAAATGCGTGGAAGGTTTTTGTTTTGTTTTGTGTGAGGATACAATAAGTAAGACAAGCTTCTATCCTCCGAATTAGTTAATAGAAGATTAAGGAAATACACAAATTTGTGAGTGATTATGGATGTTTGTCGGTTCCAACTCCCAAACAGTAGATAAAAGGATGAGTAGCAAAAGTAGTTGAGGCTGCACTAACTACCCAAACAAAGAGTACACAGATTAGAATGAAAACATTACAAAGCAGCCGGTAAGGAATAAAATACCAAAATAGGCAAAAGGGTTGGCCAAGTTGATGTCCAGCCCTTTAAAATGCCACGTAGCATACTATTTCGTGTTCACTGATCCCGTGAAGTTTGGGCCACTCCTAAGTGACCCTTACACACCACAAATCAGCCTGATTGGTAATTTGTAGTCATTTGATTTGAGTACCCAAAATAATCTGGATTCCAATAGCACGAAATCACCTAGTGCAAAATGCTGATCAAATCTAACAGCTGTAAATCACCAATCTGGCTCGTTTTTTGTGTAGAGCCACTAAGGGGCAGTCCAAACATGCATGGTTCAGTGGATCAGGAATATTGTGCCACCGTGGCATTTTTAGGGTGGACATCTCAAAGTTTTTCTCTATTAAACTAAAACCAATGTTCTTATTCGTCCTCTGTATTTCCATTTATTTGTCTTTCTTATTTGGATAATTGTCGGGTCCAACGATGTTGTACAATCGTTGGATACAAAAGCAGCAAACACCGATAAATTTTGACACTTGTACATAGCAAAAATTTAGAGACTTTTCTACCATTTCCCCCAATTTTTTTGCATTTTTTTGTTTTTACAGAAACAGTCAGCGCAGTCCATGACAACCTACAATATGAACCACGTGGCAAATTCTCAGAGGATATTGACCTTATAGATGTCTGACCAATCCTTAGGTGGACCTACAAACCAAAAAATCAACATGGTTAGTGATTTCTAAGGGTTGGATTGGAGTCAATTTCATGGTATGATTTTAACCATTGGAATTTTGAGCATTATTGACCATTATTCGGGGTACTAGGATCCAAACGTTAGAAATTACTAATCAGGCTGCTTTCTGGTTAGCAGGTCCACCTAGGGATTGACCAAACGTCCATACGGTCAGGTCATTATCTCTAAGAGTGTGCCACATGGCTCATATTGTGGCTGTCATCAGAGAAGTTATTACTTCCGTAGGTAGGCCGTGACTCTCATTCAACTTTTCGGCGTATTATTTGTGTTGGACTCTTTAAATTTCCAATGACACTTGACAAGTGACCCTATAACAATCCTTTTTTATTTTATTTTCTTTTTGTATGCTCACTTGTTCGGTGTTTAAGAGGGTATAAGTAGGGAGATAATTTCTCTATTAATTTAATCCAACCGTCTAAATTTTATTTTATGTAAGGGTTTGATATGGACCCTTAGATATATGAAGCCTATAAGAGGGGGAGACAACCAGCTGTGTTTTGTTATATAAATCTGAATTAGTTATAGGATAAATTGGATATTATGAGATATTAGATATTTTTTTTCGGATTCATATTCGTATTCGTATACACTTATATTCAATTCGAATAATATCCAGTGACGAAGCTACCATTGTTGATAGGCATTACGGGTATTTGTTTTGATGATGTTTTGGGGATGTTGGCACTTGGCATCATCCAAACACACAAATACCGAAAACGCAGTTGAGGCAAATATGAAAATAGTGCCACCTGCATTTTCGATTTCATCAACGCGGGATGTTACTCTTTGTGTGTGCTTGTTTAATTTTAGATCCGTTCCGACACCTCATGGATGGACATCAAGGTTTAAATTACAGAAAATAACTGGCAGTGATGGTGGGCCTAATGGTGACCGACATATCGGTTTCTTCTTTTTCTAAAGTATTTTCTTTCATTGTTTCCTATTCACGCTAAAAAAGAAAAAATGTAAAGATGTTTGAGCGGAGATTACCTTTGTAATGTAGAAGATAGAAGACCGTTATAACGTGAAGACCGTTATAACTTGATCAAGTAAGGCATGACGTAGACAAAGCCCAGATATAAAAATATATAACCTGATTAGAGGATCTTTATGGTTCGACAACACTCAGATCTTGAACAAATTACAAAGATAAGGTTAGTAGATGTGGTCCATACGTGGAGCATTTATATGTGTTCAACGTACTTGTCTCATTTTTGGACTATGGACCCATCAAAGTGGTTGTCCAACAATTAAATGGCCGAGACTCGAGATCAATCTACTTGCTGCTGGTTCGTCTGATGCGGGATGGTTCTCAATTGTGGTCTCTGTGAATATTCTCTCTTTTTCATCCCCCTCTTAAAACTACCAGAAAATGAGATCCGCTCTCCATCAGACTAGTTGGCTACAGAGGTTTAAGGGTTTTAACAGGTCAGGTTTGGGCCTACCCAAGCTCTGTCCAAGCCCAGCCCAATATTATAGGCCCAAATTTGACCAATTAGATTCGGGATGAGCTTTAGGTCGTTTTTAAAACATTGAGCACAAGCGTGGAACTTTTATCTACTGGATATGTACATAAGAAAGTGACTTTGCCGCCTCCGACTACTAAACCACCACCACAAGTCTAGCTGGTGCTTCTAGTTGCACCAAGCGCTAAAGCATGGGTGTTAAATTTGCACCAATTAAGCAAAGACGGGTTGTAATTGTAAGGGTGTATCTAGACACATATCCTGGGGACGCCCTAAAGCACTTATGGGCTTTAAAATATATGTTAAGCCCAGCCTGTTCGGCCTATAAATGCAGCTCAAGCCTATCACCATTTGGGCTGCCCAAAATCCTTTAGGTTAGACAGTTTATTAATTCCTTACAGGTTTACAACTTTGGTCCCATGACTCAGGCTTGTGGCCAGCCCAGACAACATTGGGCCTTAAAGACCACTAACACATGCCCAGCCCAATGGTTAATGTATATGATCGGACCTAGCTAACCACGAAATTTGAAAACTTATTGCCAAAAAGGGCAATTTAATTAGGACTTGAACCCGTATCAATGGACTTTATTTTCTTGTTGAAAAGACTTAAAATGAAAAATTAAGTCAACCGGGATTTAAGCCCAACTGATCAGCTGGGCCCATTTGCAACCCTAGTTGGCCTTGGTACGTTGAGTTAATGGACTTATATATGATGCATGCAGGACCAAACAGACCTAGAAGTTCAATAGGCAGCCCCATTTAAGGATAATTTGACAAGTTTAACTATCTGAAATACAGGATAGGAGTACTATTATAGGAAAATGCACCAAAACAACTATAAATTCTAAACTTTAGAGTCTAAAATACCCTTACGTGCATGAAATAAGTTACGGAAGGGCTTAGGTTTGAATGGGCTTGATTTGTAATTTGAAGGATGTGTGTCACAAATAAATAGTATAATATATAGGATAAGAAATATTATGAACTTCCAAACTTGGTAATATTGTTTAGAGCTGTCAACGAAAAAAATCCGATATCAGAATCTGATTCGAAATCCGACTAAAGTTTGTTCAGAATAAACTCGTGGCTGTTACCAAACACCCCCCACCCGTACCCCCCTAGGATGTTTACAGGCCCACTGCCAGTGAAATAGCCATGCCTTTAAAGGGTTTAGATAAATTACATCAATTACACCTTAACTGTCAAAAAAAGTTAAATACTTGGTTTTTGAGAAATTAAAATGAAATTGTGACTGTACTTCGGTTCTAGAAATTTATTGCAATATAATACTAGTCCCATGGTTATAAATCTATACAACAAGTGAGAGTGGTTGTCTCCCCACTTATACCTCCTCTTATAGGCTTCAATAAAGAAGGACTGAGACCTTATCCATAAACTGGACGATGGATCTAAGCCACTCACACTCAATTTTGGCAAATGATTTGTCAAGGAGTGCCGTGGGCACATACTACCCACAAGAGGCAGACACATTCAAGTGGCAAATTGCTTCATGTGCTCTCACATCTAGGGGTGTCAATTTTACTTGTTTAACCGGAACCGAAAACACCAGTTCCAATTCCACATTTTGGGAACCAATTAAAAAGTAACCGAAACCGAACCGACATTAACAATTCCGGTTCTGGTTAGCCTAATATGGAACCGAAACAGATAAGAACTAGTACCAATAAATAAATATAGTGTAAAAATTCTCATATTCTCAAGATTTGGCCCAATATATCTGGAACCGAAATCGGAACCGACATAAATACATAATCGGTTCCGGTTCTGGATCCATCACTTTAAGAACCAAAACCGTTAAGGAACCGAACCGATAAGAACAACGGAACCGATTGATCCGGTTCTGGCCACCTTAGGAACCTAACAGGAACCAACCCGTTGACACCCCTACTCACATCCACATCTGTGATGCGATTTGTCGCTTGGCCCATTGTGATTATTAAACGTGACTACATAATGGGCTTGGCAGTTTGTGAACTTGAGGGTACAATCTTGCATGTCACATAAGCAACTCCATGTCCCCTAACCCCATTGAGAACCCCTTCACTTTTTTCTCTCTTTTTGTCTATTAAGGTGAAGCATTTAAAATATGCTTTGTGATGCACAATGCTGCCCTTCGTAATGTCTTGTTTAATTACTTATAGTGATGTTGCCTATTTTACAAAGGAAAGTCCATTATACCTGTTAAACACTCAAGCCCTGTTTGGGAATGTTTCTACAAAAGCACTACAAAAAAGCATTTCTACAACAGCCTTGGAAACCGTTGTTAAGAAATGCTTTTTTCTAGAATAGCATTTGGCAAATCATGCTGGAGAAGTTATGTTCTATGTAAAAGTTAGTTTTGTTGTTTGGCAAATTCAACTGTAAAATTTTGGATTTTGTTAAAATGTTAAGAATAACCTTAAAAGTTATAAGGGTTTTAAAAGTTATTCTTTTATAATATGAAAAAAAGAGTAGAGACAAAAAAGGTTAAAACTACGGTGATATGCTTCTCGCAAAAGCACAGAGGGGCCTTTCTAAGAAACACCCTTATTTTTGCCATGCATTTTTTTTTATAGACAAACTCAAATTGTACTCGAACATTTTCCGAACCTTAATTTTTGCCATACTCCGAATTGCTAACTATGGGCCCGACGACATCAAACTAACCAATATGAATTGGTGTAATATAGAACGTGTGATCAATACAAGACCATCTGATTTGATCGTGACGATACTATATCGGGATGACTATGGTTGAAGATGTAAATAGACTGGAAAGGATGTGATGTGGAAGATATCGTATCATCTTATGCTCATTCGACATGTATGATAGGAAAAAATTTATATGCAGAGAACTTTGGATGCAGTCGATGCAGAGGGGTCTCGTGGCCCTACATGACTCATTTTTTGGGGCCCACTAACCGCATGGATGCTTAGCCCACCCCTTGGTGGATTTGTATACGAAACATTAGTCTTATTGATTTTATCTAGCCATAGATTTTAGTACTTTTTTAGGATTGACTGTAACCGTTGGTTTCAAGCATGTTTTTGCATATTTTTGGATACTTAATCCAATGGCTAGAAATTATCAACCAAGCTGATATTTAGTATGCATATCCACCAAGGGGTGGGGTACACATCCATGCGGTTAGTGGGCCCAAAGAAATGAGCCATGTAGGGCCACGAGACCCCTCTGCATCGACTGCATCCAAAGTCCTCTGCATCTAAATTTTTTCAAGTATGATATATGCATGCATGTACGAAACAAGGAAAGACGTCGATACCCTTTTCGAAACTTTGGAGTTGAGAAAGAGAAATGTTGATGGAAATAGTAGAGAAACCGATCGACTTTAAGAGTGACTTACATGATAAAAGCTTAAATGCATGACGCTTTGCCTTACCTCATTTTTCTAGTATCGGAGATTACGTACTCCAACCCTTGAAAGGTCTAAAGATCTCCTCGGATCTACAGCTAAATCGCTATATATCTATCTACTAGGTTAAGGGGGGATAATCTATGCTTTCCTCATTCAGAATCTCTCTCTCTCTCTCTCTCTCTCTCTCTCTCTGTGTGACGTCTGGCTCAATGCCCTAAGTGACATTGGGGTCACCCCAAAAGATGAAGTATGAAAACAAGTCAAACCAAATGCAGAATGCATCCAATATATGTCTACTTTCCAAAATCTTCTCGATTGAGACCTTTCCAAGACCCAACACCTTTCTCCAGCACAGAAAGAAAAAATAAATAAAAAGAAGAAGAAGAAGAAGACCCAACCCAATAGAATAACAGGCTCCGATTACAGGACGCAATATGAGCCACGTGGTACACTCTTAGAGGACTCTGACCGTATGGATGTTTGGCCAATCCCTAAGTGGACCTACAAACCACAAATGAGCTATATTAGTGATTTCTAGGCGTTGGATTGGACTTGTTTTCACGGCTTAATCTCAACTGTCGGAATTTGAGCAGTTTTGAGGTACAAAGATCCAAAGCCTATAAATCACTAATCAGGCTGATTTTTGGTTTCTAGGTGCACCTAGGGATTATACAAACATCCATACGGTCAGAGTTCTATATGAGTGTGCCACGTGGCTCGCATTGTGTTCTGTAACGATAGCCTGTCATTTTAGAGCGGTAACTGGAGCCCGACCCTAGAATAAATAATTTGTTGAGATGGGAGTATGTGTGTTGCACAGAAGGTTGTTCTTAGTAAAACTACTCCATCCATAAAATAGTCAGGTGATCAATTGATCTGGTCCATCCAAATCAATCGATCCTCTCTTTTATCAATCAAATGACTGAAAAAGCTAGAAATGTATAGCTTTTTTCGCTAGGTGCCTAACCCCATCAAGTTTCATCACCACACAGTCATTTACTCATTATTAACCGTAGATTTTTATTTTGATCAATTTTGAAAGGATGCAACATGAGGACTTCCCAGAGGTCACCCATCTAGTACTACTCTCACCCAAGCACCATTAACCGCGGGGTTCTGATGATATCCGATACATTAGTGCTGGTATGATGGGATCGAGTACATTAGTAACAGTACATGTGACAAACAAAATCATGGATCAGACCAATACAGGTGTGACATATTTTGAAAGAAAAATAAAGATCGAAGGTTCCTAACCATTTGATATGTAGAGAGGATCATTTGTGGATTTGTTGTCAAACCCACATTGGGCCTGGATATAATATATGGGCCTCATAAATGGGCTTGTATTAGTCAAGTGACGGGGCTTGAGAGGACAAGCAAATAATACGCGATATTTTCGACGTGGGTTCAAACTTCAAAATATATACCCTCTCCTCATAACGGCCGCATATTATATACTCACTATCTTCCCGAGGAGTATCTTTAATTCTTTACTCGTTACGGTGAGATCCTAACTCACGCATGGATGCGTATGACGCACCACTCCGGACAAACTTAGTTTCTTTCGCGATAAGAAGGGGAAACATCAGGTATTTCGCGAGCTACTAAATTAAATGGTCTTGCAAAGCATCGTGGATCCGGTAATCTTTGGTGTGTCAGCAGTTATTGATCACATCATAAAGCTCAAACACCACATCTCGAAGATCCACAGTGTTGGAACCAGCTAGACCATTTAAGTTGTGAGCTCAAGCACTACCATATCAGGCCTCTGTGGTATGGATATCACAGTTTGATTATGTTTGGTGGTGATAGATCCGTCAAAATGCAAGCTAATGCCGTAGACTGTAGATAGATCCAGTGTGAAAATAGGGATCGGACAGCTGTGATTTGTGTGGACTGGATGTCGACTGACGAGAGTGGGACCAAAAACATCACCGTGATGTCCTCAAACCTTACAACTGTCCAATCTAGAGGGTGTGCAAAAGGCAGACACCGTAGTATTCTGTCAGCGTTTCACTGTAGTACACAGTACACATGCTTTTTGTCTATAACATCTTTATGATCGCGTACGTACGCACCCAGCTCATACAAGGCATTTGAATATTTGATCCTCACTGGGAATATTTGAGAAATAAGAGGTGATGAAAACATTCTTAAAATTTTCTGATGCGAACACGTGTCAGATTGACCAGAAGTGTAACTTTGACCATACAAAAGATATTAGTTCAGCGCACACATTGATCAACAAGTGACAACAACTCACCAATTAATTAAGCCAACCTATGAACCTAAAAAAGTTCTAAAATCAGTGTCGCCGGAAAGTTCAGTCAGTATCCGACGATCTGCCGGGGTAGGAGTTAAGGCTGAGCTCGAGCGAAGTTCGAGAACCAGCGTTCTCATTGTTGGGCCTATACCAGCCGGTGTTGTACCCATCAGGCCCCGGGTTTCCGGGGCAAAATCCGGCCATGTTTTCACCGTGCAATGGAAAGAGAGGAAGAGTTTCGATCTCTGGAGCTTCTTCTTTGACGGTCTTGTCGAAAAAAGCGTAAGATGATGAATACGGATCAACCCCGACCCAACCAAGATTGTTGCTTATAGACCCACCAACACTACCACCACCAGCGGAGATCGAACAGTCCTGATTGAAGAAAGCAACAAAAAAAAAAAATGATTAACAGAAATGATGAAGAAGATAATATGAGAGAGAGAGAGAGAGAGAGAGAGAGAGAGAGAGAGAGACCCTTGAAATGACTACTTCCAATCCTTTAAAATATAATGAACTTGTAGAGAAGCTTGTAGAGAAGCCCCACCATGTTTGAATCTATGAGAGGGAAACGTCAAGAGAAAATCTCTCTCTCTCTCTCTCTCTCTCTCTCTCTGTGTGTGTGTGTGTGTGTGTGTGTGTGAGACTATATGTTATTATATTTAGACTTATATATACTATTACACACATGGGTGTAAGTAACGTTCATGTATGTGAGTTAATTACTTACCAATTGCCATTCCTATATACTTAAAAGATAGAGAGACAGGACTAGAGAATAAAATTAAAGGCACCAAACTTCTCTTTATAACATACCCTGAAACTTTTCTCCATGAGTACGGATCCATATCCGATGCTCCCCATCTGCCCAACACCAACTACATTAGGTGAAGAAGGAGATGAAGGACAAGAAACCCCTGCAAATCAAAAATACCCCAAAAACAACAACAACAACACCAACAACATTAAAAGCATAGTCGATGAACTATCAAACCGATAAATCAATCAAGAAGAAGAATAGAGGTTATTGGGTGTTGTTAGTTCACCAGGACTGATATTAGTATATTTGGTGTGAATGGAGTCGTCAGACTTCCAGGCAGCAGCTCCACTTCTTTGCATGGCCATGTCGACTGTAAACCTTTTCTTTTGCCTCTCACGAGCTTTATGGTTCTGAAACCAATAGAAAACGTTCTTGCCTTCAATCTTGCCGTACTGTCTCAACCTAGCCGAGATTCTCTGTATCTGCTCTGCACTTGGAGACCTAACTCCATTGTTGTAGTAAAGGTCCTTCAATATTCTTATCTGGTCAGCCGTGGGCGTCCACCTGGTACTACTCTGCCTGCAAAGAAAACTGCTCTTGCTACTACTGCTGCTTTCTTCCTGTGGTTGTTGCTGTACCTGTTGTTGTTGTTGTTGAGGTTCCATGACTGAATGAGAGAAGAAGAAAACAAAAGAAAGAAAACAAAAGGGGGGGAGAGCCGAGAGATAGAGAGGAGGGTGTGCATGAAATGGTGAGAAGGAGAGATTATAAGAGGAGGAGAGTAAGCACATGGGGTGGTGAAGAGAGGAGATCAGAGAGATATCTGGAAGAGAACGACTGAAGTTGACAGACAAGGGTTTATAAAAGGGTAGGGGACAAAAGAGGGGTTAGAAAGCGAGGGATTCAGAGGAACTGCTTCTATGAAAAGGCATGGCGATATGATTAATGAGATAGAGAGAGAAAGCAGATAGGAGAGAGAGAGAGAGAGAGAGAGAGGTGAAATGTATACAAGGCATGATATGATGTTATGATATAGAAGAAATCAAGAATAGCTCCTGAATGAATGAATGAATGCAAGAAAAAACAGTACCTACAGTCTATAAACCTATGTTTTAAAACTCACCGTGTCGACTCGGGAATCGGTCGAGTCTACTTGCCTCGGTCGTATTTCTAGTCGACTCGGCATACAAACTCGGATTTGCATGCCCCGCCGAGTTGACTCAGAAACTTGGCCGACTCTTTGCCAAATCAACCATTTAATGGCCGAGTCGACTCAAAATTAAATATTTTTTTTAATTTCTAAATGTTTTACTATATTTTATAATTTTTCAACATTTTTTTTAATAAGTGTTAATTTTTATATATTTCAATATTTAATAATTCATCGAGTCGACTCTCAAGTCTTTAAGGTGACTCGACCCAATGGACTTCTGAGTCGAGTCCGAGTTCCAAGTTTTAAAACATAGCTATAAACTATCCTTTACACCTCCCCACGTGGTTCATGTCATAAATAAATAAAATTAGAATCGCACCCACCATTTGATCATTTGCTGGTCCTACCCAATGTTTAAAAGTCGTTATAAGGGTATAACGGACTAGGGTGCTACCATTTTTTCCATTAACGGCCGTTATAACTAATTGTAATGCTCAGGGGCAAAACGGAAACAACAGGAAAAGGAAGAAAAATAAACGGCACTAGAATTCAAACTTTAAACTTCAAAATTTCAATAAAAATAACAAAAAATTGTGAAAAAAAAATACAAAATTAAATCTATTGGTAGAAAACAATACTTGTTTTCACAAATTGCAAAAACGAATACACATAGCCGTTCGAATCGGCATCAACTTTTTCAAAATGTAATACCTAAAAAGCTCTTTTAGTAACTAATTGAATCAGAGCCAAATCAATTCTGGTGCTGATTGAATCAAAGCCAAATCAATTCTGGCTCCGATTCAATCGGCTACTCGATCATTGCACACACAGCCAACCGTTGGTTACAAACTTTTATATGCATGTATCAATTTGGGCTCATCACACATTTCTTTCACAATCTCTCTATTGATTTAATCAACTTTTATCTTGATTTCTCTCTTAATCTATACTTTCCAACATACTTGTATATTGATTTGAATTTCAAATGGCGGCAAAAGTTATTGTATGCAAATTTGGAGGTCAAATGGATGCATTTACAAATTTGGAGGTCAAATGAGTTTGGCTCCATTTGCAATGACGCCAAATCAGATTTAACTCCGTTTGAAACGGATACAAAATGGTTTTGGGCACCGTTTGCAATGGAGCCAAATTAGTTTTGACTCCATTTCAAATGGAGTCAAAACTGTAAGGGTAAAATCGGGTTTTATTGAAAAAGTTGTTTTGGCGCTGAAGGAAATGACGTCAACTTATTGACACCAATAGAAACGGCTATGTGTATTCGTTTTTGCAATTTTTGAAAACAAGTATTGTTTTCTACGAATAGATTTAATTTAGTATTTTTTTTTTCACAGTTTTCGATAAAAATAATGGGCTTTTTTCATAAATATTCTCAGAAAATAATGGTCATTATTTAAATTATAACGAAAAATAGTGGCCATTATAATGAAAATAATGTCCATTATTTTCTGAGCATTAAAACGGTACATAATGTAATAGGGGAGGTCTGAATCCGTTATAACAGCTGTTATAACGGCCATTTTTTAAACCACGGCCCTACCTAATGAAACTCCTTTGCCAAAGACCAAACTGATTGTGATACACTCATGACCATATCCATTGGATCACTTTCACTCTATTTGACAATCATTAATTAAGTTGATAGATCGTGTGGTCATTATTGATCTATCAGCTAAGTTTTAGCATAGGAGGAGATCTTCTTGGGTGACACCATCAATTGGTGTCCCGCATGTATTGAGAATCTCTTTTAGGCTTTTCTTTGGGTCTAGGATATTTAGGACCTTTTATGCCTGTACATTTGCTGTTACACAGTTCTATTGGTTCTGGATTAGGTCACGAGTCCCTAGGGAAATCTAGGTCATTGAATTGAGGATCATGGATTCTTGAGCAAGATCATCAAAAGCTCATCATTTGTGCGCTTTCCCACTGCCGCTTTCTACCTCCCAAAAAACGTGCGGCTGAGCAGACTATGAGCCCTGGACTCCTAAGAGTCCTGAGTTACATTATTCAGGTCAGGGTTGTAGGTTTAGGTTTCAGGATTTTAGGGTTAGGGTTTAGGGTGTCGAACAATGATTCAGTAAGACAGAGGGCTTCTCAAGTCAAGCCTCTCCTGTCTCCTTTTCATTGGATGGAGAATTTTTCCCTGTGGAGCTGGGGAGCGCACGAAAGTTGCCGTCTTGCATACTATTTTGGAACCATAAAAGATTGGCCCATTACTTCATGGACCCTCAGCTTGATTGGTGATCTCTAACCGTTGGATTTGAACTTTTTTATGGGATAATTTCTGACCACTGGATTTGAACATTCTTAGTCTTCCTGCATATATACTCAGATTGAACGGCTAGAGATCACCAATCAGGATGATTTTTGGTGTGTACGTAGGTCTATCAGTAATGGGCCAATAATTCATGAGTTAATAGGGCCTAAAGAGTGGGCCAGGACAGCTCAACAGGAAGAAAAAAAAGGCTAGCTCCACAAACATGTGCACCTCAGCCTGTTCAAAAGCCAATATTACAAGTACAGTCTATCGCTTGACTCTGTAGAAGCCCCTCCTATTTGAATCGCCAGTCTAAGGGTGTGTCTTTGACTACTATTTTCTATATTTATCATGATCAAGTTGACGAAATCACCACGGAAAATGACCGTCCTTGATGTTTTGTACACTTTTAGAAGAAGTGTAATTAAAGAGAATTTCACTTAAGAGGGAGTTCCAGTCAAACTTTGAAATGTTTGGGTCATTTTGTTTTTTGCAATCTTGTCTAAGAAATCAACACAATTTCTATGAATTTACCAAAATAACCTTACATCCCTTTGAACTGTCATTTGTGAAGAAATTGGGGACTAAAGTCTTAATTATGCAAGTTTTATACAAACTATTAGTGTAAATGTCCATCAAATTTGGATAATCTGTTGATTCTATTCTCGGTCTCTGTCTCGGTCACAGTCACCCCCCTGAAATTGAAAGTAATTTGTAATACCCCCCTTGACCTAGTTTACCGGTGGTTGACTTGACTTAAAATGGACATGAATCACACATCGTTAATTAGGTGCATTAACAGGCACATGAGGCATGTCACATTTTAATGTTAGTCAAATGATGGTTAAACTAGGTCAAGGGGGTAATCCTAAAGTTTGAAAGTATAAGGGGGGTATTACTAAATACTTTCAAATTTCAGGGGGTGTTACTAAAATCCCACTTAAGTTAATGTAACCATGGTAGACCATAGAGGCATGGCAGTAATGTTGTAAGCATCTAAAAAGCAGCTGTTGTTGGTAGGTTAGGAGTTAACCTTCGCTTACACCTGTATGTGAGGAAAACCGATCACACACCACAATATGAGCCACGTGGCATGCTCTTAGATTTCGATGACTGTATGGATGTTTGGTCAGTCCCTCGTTGGACGTGCAAACCAAAAATCAGTCTGATTAGTTATGTCAGACCTTTGGATCTAGTATCCCAAATCATGGTGCATGATGCTCTAAATTATACGGTTAAAATCAACCCATGTAAATGACTCCAATCCAACGCTTAGAAATCACTAATCAAGCAAATTTTTGGTTATTACAAGCCCACCGAGGGACTAGCCAAACATCCATACAGTCATCGTACCTATAAGAGTGTGCTCCGTGGCTCATATTGTGATGTGTGATAGGCTCTGCTCACGTGCACACAGGTGTGAGCGAAGGTTTTCTCGATCGTGGGTTAATTAGAATCATTTGATCTATGTGAATTTTTGGACCGTGGCCCATTTGACAGTTACCCTTCAATTATGTCGCAGCTTAGTTTCTGGTCTGTGTGATCTCAGTTTGAACTTTGAAGTGCAAGTTCTACTTTTTTCCGATTGGCTTTTATTTGCTCTAAATTGACACAAACATCATGAGATTTTCCTTTATTTCCTTATCATGCAATTACATTTCCAATTAAATTCTCTCTCTCTCTCTCTCTCTCTCTCTCTCTCTCTCTCTCTCTCTCTCATTTTGGTTCTTTCTTTGTTCAAACTGGCCTGTTGAACATGGACTTTGATTTTTTTTTTTGATAAGTAACATGGACTTTGATTTGCCACTGAAGATGTCTGTCCTATTATCCAATCCTGAGCTGCTTACCTCATCCGGATAGCCTTAGAGTGCAGCCGCAGTGATACACCTTTTCTTTCGGGTAATCATACCCTGATGTTTCTCTCGAGATCTCAAAAGATATATCCAGACATCATTGAAGATCTCTTTTACCTCTCTCTCTCTCTCTCTCTCTCTACACTCTCTCTCTACTCTCCTCTCTCTCTCTCTCTCTTCCTAATAACTCTTAGAAAGAGACGACTATGCAGTTGTTATCATTCCATTTAAAGGCAGTCTAAGGCTCTATGCCCTTTCTTTACTTTTATTTTATGTGGTTTTTAAGGTCGAAGAAGGGTTTCTTCAAAATTTATTTTTTGATAAGCACTTCATGCTTTTTTTTTCGGGTCGTGTGATGTAACAAGGTATACCTGAGATCTTTTCATTTGCGGAAGCGGCATTTTTGGTAGTCACCACTGCCATCTGGGCCCACTGACCGCATGGATGTTTACCCCACCCTTTAATAGACATTAATACAAAAAATCAGATTATTTTTAACCGTTGGTTTTAGTACTCAAAAGATGGTTGTATTCAACGGCTATAAGAACACCTTAAATGGTGCTAAAAAGTGTTAAAATCTAATGGTTATAGATTACCAATCAAGGTGATTTTTGGTATGTATATCCACCAAGGGGTGAGATAAACATCCAAGCGGTCAGCGGGCCCAGATGGCAGCGGTGACTACCAAAAATGCCGCTTCCGCAAATGAACAGTTTCAGGCATACCTTGTTACATCTTTTTCCTTTTTTTCTTTCTTTTCTGCTTCACCAAGAAGGTTTTATTTTATGATCATGGTTCGAAGTCTCAGTCGATCCCGTTCTGGGAAGCCACCGATCTGAACGATATTTGGGCGATCTGGATCGATCAGCACCCTCCGATCCTGATATTTTGAACCGTACGTGTGTATGATACATGTATATATATAGTATGTAGCATGGAGAGGTTCCTTTCACGTAGTAAATTTTTTATATGCCCTACTTATTGGAGGTGTAAGCTATACTGTTTAGGGTGGACCACAGGTTAATTTGATACAGTAGGGTGGGGTTGGGCCTACATAATTCCGAATCAGAGGATGGACCACAGAAACAAACAACACTCTCCCTTTCAAATTTTATCTTCTTTTTTTGGGTAAATATGCATTTCCCTGACTGCATCTCTAGAAGCCATTTAAAATGCTAAGTTGACCCAATTTTCTGAGTTCATTTCCTATCGGGGCTGTTCTTTGATGCAGCCTCCTGTATCAAAATTTTGATGCAGAAATCCCGCAAACTACAACGTAATAGACTCATGCGGGCCCACTTGCCACTTGAATGTCAGGCCCACACTATGATATTGTTACACCAAAAATTAGTGTGATTGGTGCAGTTATCTAGCCGTATGATTTGAGCACTTTTCATCTTGGGCTTTATGAACAGGCCTATGAGTTGGTTCCAAGCCCATGATGAAAAAGTGCTCAAATACGATGGCTAGGAATCACTAATCACACTGATTTTTGGTGTGTGAGTCCACCAAGATGTGGGCCAAACATTCATTGAGGCAGTGGGCTGGAAAGTGTCTCTCTGTCTCTCTCTCAATCACTCACACATTGGAGACATAACCCTTAAAAATTGAACTTACCAAGTTAAACAGGCCATGGATGTCCAACGAAGAAAAATATGAGCAGGACAAAGGTATATATGTCAACTTAGAACTAGAATCAAAAAGACCCACAATCGATTAGACCTGAAACATATAGAACTGGACGGCTCCGGTTCTTAACGCACTAGTACCCAACTAAACCGGAACCGATAGGGCCCGAAACCGACACAAGTAGTAATCTTACTATATCAAGTTTTTCCTAAATACTGGTATAAAAATTATATTAAGACACAATCGATTACACCTGATGGTCTATATGAAGCCAACAAGGGGAACGCTAAGAACTCGTTCCAGAAAGCTGCAAAGTGATGAAAACACGGTTCTCTCGACAACTCGACAAAAGAAGCCTAGAGGCTCCCTCAAAGTTATAATATATTTCTTTTATTTACTTAATATTTGGCTATATAGCTATTTTGTTTCTATTTAAAACTAAATTCGATAAATTTTGAACGAAAATTAAATGGACAGTTTAAACATGCTATTTATTTCTTATATTGGACAATCTGGTCTCTAAAATCATCCTGATTGATTATCTCTAGCCATAGATTTTAGTACTTTTTAGGATATGATTCTAGCCGTTGGATTCAAGCATTTTTTTTCGATAGTAAATCCAATAGCTAGAACTCATCAATCAAGCTGATTTTAAGCGTGTTTATCCACTGATAAGTAGGCCGAACATCCAATTAAGCAGTCATTGGACCCAAAAAAATAATCTATGTAGAACCACGAGAGTCCTCTGCATCAACTACATCAAGAGTCCTCTACATCTAAATTTTTTCCGTAATATTTGATTATCAAGAAGAGTTTTTATATAAAGATTTCCAGTAATTTTAATTTTTAAAATAATATCATATATATTAATATATTAAATATATAAAAATGCCTTATATAGAATTTTCGCCTTAGGCCTCAACTTGTATCGAGGCAGCCCTGCTGACAATTCGACTTGTAAGAAACAAAAAACTTAACAAAAGGACACATTATCCATGGATTATCCTCCTTCGATACATACTGATCCCATCATCTTACTTGAATCCAAGTAACATGTTATGTGCAGACAAAAAAGGAAAGAAGTGTCTCAAAACATTATCCACCATGCCCTCATTGTCTAGACAGTTCACTCCCCAAACTTAGAAGGCTTTAAAGGAGAAATCTGATGTAGCCTTTGACGTTTTCTAGTCTTTACATAGAAAAATAAAAGTAATAAAAGTAATTAAAAAAAAAAAAAAAATTGGAAGAGTATTATAGAGCGATGGAAGTCTTAGCACAATCTCAAGACGTACATGGAGCAGGACCCACCATTCAAAAGATCTCCCTTTGCTCCTAGAAAAAGAATCAACTTGACCAAATGATCACAACCATCAACCTTCCCATTCTTCTGATAGTAGGGCCAAGAATATAGAGAAAGGGAATGGTCTACAGATCAGATGATTGCCGTCATCGATTACTGTTGACTTTTGACTTGAAGAACTTCTTAGGTTGGACTTGGATCCATGTGCAGCGTCTCATATTTGAATGTAGAACTTTTAAGCGTCCTATTAGCACACCCATAATTAGCTGCAAGCAAAATACATAAATATTACCATAATTATCTCCCCTAATCAGGATCTCCTATGCCTACTATATTTTTAACATTGGCTTTAGCTTGTCTGCTTATAGAAATTCAAAATCATAAGCTCCACGGTTACGATGACGGCGGCGGCGGCGTAGGCAACAGCGTAGAGGTAGAAGTGAGAGGCTCGTGCACGACCGAGTTCGAAGAAACTGAGATGGGGTTACCCTCTAATTGTAACATAATACTCCCCAGGATCTCCGTCATCAACTTCTTGAACTCCTCTTCTTGAACCGTCTTCCCGTCATCTGCGTTCACCATCTTGAACACCTCGTTCACAACTTTATCCATCTGCGCAAATTCAATATCCCACTTCTTCACAATCAACAAACACTTTGGGCTGTACCTATAAATCTATGGGCCTGTCATGGGCCATAATTGGAAACTTATTGAATAACAGCCTGGACCCAGACCTTACTTTAGGCTAAAATAGGGTTGGGCCCAGTTTCTCTATAGTCTACAAATGAATTGGCCCATTGTGGGCTAATTCATGCTTGGGCCTAGCTCCTTGGGATGGGCTTGGACTGACTACGGAAACTCTATGCTTCGACCCAGATTTCGTTGGTCTCGGAAGAACTGAATTTTAAGCCGAGTTAAGACTTGAGCTAACTACACACGCAAATGGTATCACGAAAATCAAGTCCGTGGGCCCATAACACTTTTTAGACTATTCTCCTATCAAATTGGGTAGATCCCACGTCCCACTGTATTAATGGATGACCCTTGATTTGAGCGACATCATTTGGGTCAAGCAATGCGTGAGGAAAAATTCTTCAGAAATGGAAATCATTCAAGCACCAACATTGTGACAATGACCAATATCAGTAGGAGGGATCCACCATCATTCCATGCAGTTCAGTCAGATAAAACCCATCCATCTTGTGGAACACTCCCAACGGACAAAAAAGATTTGATGGAGTTGGCATCTCAACCATACACGTAGTCAACCAACTCATCAGTTCAATCCATGCATTTTAAAGGTTATCGAAGTGGTTGCCCACGTTGAAGGGTTCCACATTGATAAAATGGTGGGCCCGTATGCATAATGTTTTGCCCAATTGGATAGTCGATTGGGAGGCAAGGAGTGTTTGATCAACAATGGTGGTGATAGTGTAAGGTCCTGTGGACTTGATCATTGAAACGTAGAGTTACCTGATCGACGGCCCCGTATGGAGGCAAACCAGCTGCTGGGGCCACAACATCCAACGCCACACGCAGATACTCCTTAGACAGCTTGCTGTTGCGATCTTTGGGTAATTCTGTCATCGCCGCACCCAGTGACTGAAAATCACCAAAGAAGTGAGAATAATTAGTTGCATTAATGATCTAGTGCAAGGGCCCGATCTAGTGCCTCACGAATTACCATATTAAGATGGTCTGGTCTGGTTAGTAACAGTTGAACTCACATAATTGGTGATGAGTTCTTTGAATGCCAATATGGTTCAAACGGCTTGGATTGCATGATCCATGGTGATTGATACTGAAAAGCCATTTAATATGGTAGCCCGCAAACTCTTGGATGTTCCTGTTGAGACCCTAATCCAATGGTTCCTATCAAGGAGATCTAATGGACCGAAAATCAATTCGATTAGATGACACTAAAACATCCGTCTACTCTGTTCAATTGAAAGTTAAAAGCAAAAATATTGTATATTGTGAACAGTCCAGCTAAAAAAATAACGTCCTCAGATAGGTGGACTGAAGCCATCCATTAGGGCTGATGTTTTGACCAAGTGATTTCCTTGTTAGGGCCCACAGAATGTCGGTTCCTAACCTTCTTGGATGTGTGCCACATGTACTTCGGAGAATAGAGTAAACCTTATTCTCATCCTCCCATCCTGAGGTATAAAACTACACTAAGATTCTATATGATCATTTATTCATATGTAACATGTACTAATTTCTCAGAGTTGTCAATGGGCCGCTGGCCTACGGTCTATTACAGTGGGCTCACTTTGGATTGAATTCGGCCTAGCATACAGGCCCGTGGATTAGAAAAGGTGTTGTAAGAGAAGCCCATTGGGCCCTTACAACAGATGAGATAACTAAGATGGAGAAAAAGCTCTGATTTCCCCAAAGCGTGACCAAGGATCTAATGATAGCAAATAAGTTCGTTAACAGGCCAAGTTTGGGCCGAGCCCAGATCTCTACATCTTGACCCTAGCTTATCTCTAATTGTTTTGCAGAGTGTGGGCCACATGGCCGAATCTCACTGGCTGGGCCAGTAAGGAACATTGGGTAAATAGGCGATCAACCACCTTAAGATTACCAAATAAAAGAAAGTAAAAACTACGTTACGAACCTTGTCCAATTCGAATTTGTTGGATAATAGTCGCTTGATAGCACTTCCATCAAATGTGTTTTCGCTGTGAGCAACGATAACAGGCTGTTCTTTGAGATGTTGAGCCACAATCTCTGCGACCTTCTTGAATTCTTCCAAGAATGTCTCCTGAGACACCGCTCCCTCGTGATCACCCACAGAACACACTTGCAATGCCGGTTCCACTATGTTGCTCATAACCTAAACCAGATTTTCAATGAAATTAACTTTGAAAATTCAACAATTTCAGATACCAAACTCTGGAGGATTCATTAATATTCGACGAAAACTATAATGAAGTTAATGGTAATTTTTTATCAATTACCCAAGAATCCGAAAAAGGTGGCATTCCATGATCGACGGTAAATTGTTCCAGGGCCTTTGTAATGTAATCACGGATGGACCCATCAGCCAAATCTATCTGCGTATATATCGCGATCATCTCCAGTTCAAATCTTGGGCTGTTGATGAATTCTAAGAGATCTTCACCGTCCATCCTGAGGATCACAATCGGATCCCTCTTCAACCCAGCTGCCATGCCTAATAAAATATCTGAGAGCACCTCTTTGAACTCAGTCTTGCTCACTTTATCTTGTTTGCCATGGGTGAATTCATTCAAAACCTTCAAGCAACAGCAAGAAAATCGCATATAATTCACAAAATATACGCAATTTTTTTGAATTTCAACATATATTATATGGCTGAAATTTTCAAACATTGGGTAAAATTCACATATTTTATGACGAATCGTATTATTCTTGTATCAAACACATGAATTATTGCTAACTATGGTATGTATGTGCTACAAGTTATCACAATTGTGATTACGAAAAAAGTTACCACTTTTGCCAACCATGATCACTGCTTGCCACTGGTGCTACAAGACAGTCAAAGCATATCATCCCAACCATGTGCAACTCACATGGGGCAGATTGAAAGCGTGAGGACCTGCCATAGATGTACCCCACCTCGGCCAAAAGTGAAGCTGATTAGAAATTCCTAACCATCAGATCTGTAGACTTTTTCCTTGCCTATGTTCATCATCAAATGATTAGGATCAGGTAAGCATTTCAATCTTAAGATCTCTCATGAGATCCACCTACTTGTGGGTCCCAAACCCCAGCATTTTTTGCTATACAAACTGCAAATGTAGGGTTTCCGTTGTGTCATATACACACATTAAGTACTTTCTACACATTAAGGATCAGGACCCACCATTTGATTGGTCTCTATCTTAAATGATTTTGTACAAAAATAAAGTCAATCGATCATAAATTCTTAACCATTAGATCCATGCATGTAGTTCAGTCATAGAGGAGAACCAATAATTCATGGGTCAGTGGGCCCGAAATAATGTCACGTGGCACATTTTTATGCTGAAAATTTTGCCTCGGACTAGATTTTCTTCTATATAACAAGTGACATTGGTTGTCTCCCCACTTATACCCCTTCTTATAGGCTTCAATAAAGAACGGGGGAGATCTTATCCCCCAACTAGATTGTGGATCTCAGCTACTCACGCCCGATTTTGGCAAATGCTTTGTCGGGGAGTGCCGTGGGCACAGGCCACCCACTAGTCCATTGAACTAGTTGGTAAAGGGTCGACTAAAGTGTCATTGGATAATTGGATACTTCAACCCATGCCACTACTGCATGAGTCTGCTTGGGTGGGCCTGAGCAAAGGGTTACTCGACATGTACCCCTAAAACTGCCCTAATCCACTTTAAACTCAACCCCAATTACTTCTTTTAAGGCTAATTAAGATTCAAATTTTATTTATTTATTTATGTCCGGGCCTCTTAGAGCATCCGAGTAATCCTACGGGTGTACCCCTTCCTCACGTGCCAGGTAAAACTGGGATAGTGGCCCCCTTCCTATTGCACATTATGGATGTATCCAAACTCTTATCAGTGCAGTGCTTTTACACTGTATTGTGTTGAGCCCCGGATAACGTCAAGTTGACAACAGCCACTGTAAAACTTTGTCATATCCCATAAATCCTTGTCCAATGTACACATAATTGAATGGAGGAATAGGATTCGTGTGGCCGACCTCATATCCTTGGGATAAGGTTTATGACGATGATGATGATGACGACGACGATACCAAGGAGTGTCCAACCTCACCCAAAGGAAGGGTACACATCAAACACCTGGGTGTTCTGTAGATTAATGCTTATGTGTATACATGTGGGCTTATGGTGTACCTGATATATCTATGTACATAGTATGTATGCTCAAATAGATTTCACCATAAACTGAATAATTCGTTAAAAAAAAAAGTCCCCATGGAGACTGAAACAGCTGAATCAAAAGTTGGAAATTAATTAAGGACCTTCCATCAAACTTTTTTCTCAACTAGAAATGATGAATAAAGAAACCAACTCTTCCCCAAAATTAAAATAAAATAATAATCAAGAACAAAAATCTAGATTATATTAAATATTAAAAAAAAAAAAAAAAGGGGAAAGAGAAGTAATATAAGCTTTTGATGAGTTTTTACTCTGGAAGACCACAAAACCCAATAAATAAATTACCCAAAATCAATCAAACAGAACCCTAATCCTTATAAATAAATATATAAAATAAGGATCGAAGAAAGAACTCACCTCAGAATAGATATGATCTGAATCAGGAGAAGCGCCTTGAGAAGGAAGACCAAGAGCAGCACCAATGTCTGCAACGGCAGGCTCGAGCTCTTTCACAGAGAGCTGACCATCTTTATCTTGATCAAGTTCTTGAAACTTATGATCTACAAAGTTGCTAAACACCTCCTCATTCTCAACCAATTCCATTATATTTGAACCGTCCAACACCTGACCTTCTCCTCCACTTTTCTTCATAGCGGTGCTACTCGCCATTGGTTGTTCAAACTCCAATCTTTTTTTTCCTGATTGCTCGCGAGATTATTTATTACACTTCCCCCCTTTCTTCTTCTTTAGATATAGACATGCAAGGAGACTCCCGTGACAACTTCTAAGGACAGGAGAGGATCAGAGACGGAGAGAAGATGAGATGGTAATTAAGTTTTCTACTTTCTTCTACGGTTCTACGACTTCTACCACTTCTAGTAGTTTTGTTTTAGCTTTTCTTCTTCTTCTTCTCTCTAACTTTCATTGAGAGAGAGAGAGAGAGAGAGGAGAGGGGGGGGGGGGGGGGGAGGTGGCCCAGGTGGGGACAAAGAAAAAGAAAAGGCATAAAACTTCTGTCACAATGCGATTGCAAATCACACAAACACAGCCAATGAGTTCTCGGCACGTACACCTAAAAGCAAAAAGCAATGGGTACGTTGCAAGGACTTGTGTACGTGCCGAGAACTCATTGGCTTGTGATTGTGTGATTTACAATTTCGTGTGATAGAAGTTTTACTCAAAGAGAAGCTAATGCTGGCCACCAATCAGTATATGGTTGGGACACGTGGGGCGGTTACATTTCGTCGTAGAAAGGTAAGTCATTCTATGGTACAGAACTCTGTATCAAAAGTTTGATATGGAAATCCTTGAAATGCCGCGTGTAAACTCTATTGGATCTACTTGACGGACGTCTTGATGGACCTACATACCGAAATCAGCTTGATTAGTGATTTATATCTGTTGGATTGAACAATCATGGGCTTATGAATAGGCCTATAGAATGGTTCCAAGCCCAGTATTATAAAATGCTCAAATCAAGCGGCTAGAATTCACTAACCAGGCTGATTTTGGTGTATTAGCTCGGTGGACTAAACATTCATTAGTCGGTGGACCCGAAAGATTTTGTCACGTGGCATTTTGAGTGATTTCTGTATAAAACCTTTGATACAGAATTATTTATCGTAGTTTTCTCGGATGGGGATTTGTTATCTGATTTCTTTATATTTGGTCGGCCCGTCAGTCGTGAACGCGTGGAAGGAGAACAGTAGATTACTCTGTTATTGAGTGCGTACTTTGCACGCTTTTTACGAGTTTGTGGTGCCCAACCAAGAAAGACTAGAACTTTGCTAACCGACATCCGTCATCAAAGTTGTTAGCCGACCATAATATGAACCACGTGGCAGACTCTTATAGGACGCTGACCATATGGATGTTTGGCCAAATCCCTACGGGCGGAATTAGTGATTGGGTCGTGATGTAACAAGGTATACCTGAGATCTTTTCAAATGCGGAAGCAGCATTTTTGGTTGTCACCACTACTACCATCTGGGCCCACTGACCGTATGGATGTTTAGCCCACCACTTATTAGACATGTATACCAAAAATCAGCTTGTTTGATGATTTTTAGCCGTTGGTTTTAGTACCGAAACGGCTATAGGAGCGCCTTAAAACGTGCTAAAATCTAATGGTTATAGATTACAAATCAGGGTGATTTTTGGTTTGTATATTCACCAAGGGGTGGGATAAACATCCATGCGGTCAGTGGGCCCAGATGACAGTGGTGAGTAACAAAAATGGTACTTCCGCATTTGAAATAGTTTCAGGCATACCTTGTTGCATCTTTTCCTTACTGATTTCAAGACTTTTGTATATGATCAATAAGTTTACCCAATTAAAAAAAAAGATCAATAATGCTCAAATTCACGGTTAATAATCAACCCGTGAAAACAACTCCAATCCAACGCTTAGAAATCAATAATCGGGCTAACTTTTGGTCTGTATGTCCATCTAGGGTTGGTCCAAACATCCATACGGTCAGAAATCTCTAACATTAAGAATATGCCATGTGACTTATATTTGGTCGGTCAACAAAGTTCTACTCCCAATAAAGTAGGGATGGAGGGGAAAGATACCCGATCATGTTGGGAAAATATAGACGCATTGGACTCTCGATGGAGTCAATGCAGAGGACTCTCGGGGCCTACAAAGCTTTTTTGGGCCTACTGATCACATGGATGTTTAGGTGAATAAACAAACTAAAAATCAGCTAGATTGGTGATTTGTAGCCGTGGATTTAATACTCAAAATAATGCTTGAATCCAACGGCTAGAATCAATCCTAAACATCCATGTGGTTAGTGGGCCCAAAAATTGTGCTATATAGGGCCACTAGCTGTGGTGAAGCTAGGGCAATCGAGGGGCAACTGACCCACTCAACTTTAAGAGAAAATATTAGCAGTCTCCTAGGGAGTTCAAAATTTGAATTCTCCCCCTCCCAAAAATGCTACATGGAGCTCCTACTGAATTTATGGATGTTTGATCGATCCATCAAGAGGTGTCAATCAAACATCAACAAGGTCAGTGGACCTTAAAGAGAGCTCCACATGGCATTTTGAGAGGGGGGCCCAGCTCTTAGAAAGCCCTAAAAGAGGTCTTTTTAATAAATTTTAAGCTGTAAGGGCCGAGCCAGGGTCACACCCAGTAGAGCCCGACGCAGCCCTTAGTGCATCTCTAACCCTACCCTAAAGTCCACCCTATTTTTGGAAAAAATATTCATGGTTAGGACGATATGGTGCAATTTTCAACCTATGGCCTACCTTACCTAAGCTCCAAGTTATGATCATACAATGCATCATCTTATTTTGATTCATAGATCATGTTTTACATAAACCAATCAACTTTTGTGACAAGAAACGCCGAATTCTGCCATGTGTAGTGCTTTTGACATTGCATGGTCCGTCCAAAGCCTGAATAAAGGAAGAGGATTACGTCAGGTTGACAACTAAGCGTAAAAATTGTGTTAAGTTTCTTTACATGGATTTTGACTAAATAGAGTCGAATAGGGAAATTACCCAAAAGTCGGATAAGGCATAGACAAAGATAATGATAATGTGATCACACCGGCCGCCACCCCTACAGTCATAACCACCATACAATTGCAGTACAAGCATTAGGTTTTGGGTCAGGATCAGGGGACACAAGGAGGGGGAAATCATTCTGATATTCGTAGCCTGGTTTACAAGTTGAAGAATTATGAACTGTGTATTTTTTACCGTTAACTTGAAACCACATTTGATGGGGTTAGAAATTTTAGAGTGGGCCGATTTTTAGTAGTGGTGATCTATATGGTGAGGAGATTGCGCACAGTTGGCTAGGACCACGCCTCAGGAAGCAGAGGTCCTGAGTTCGAATCCCCCTTTGAGGCCATGGATCAGTATGCTCAAAAGAATGTTGTGTGTGGCCTTCTTTAGGCCTTCTAAGGAGAGAACAATGTTTCTCCCCAATGGATAAGGATTAGGAATTGATGTGATAGGGTCCATTATCTATACTATTATAAAGCAACAACCGGGGTTGCCACACATGTGACACAATTAAGGGCCTCTCTACTTTCAAAGGTAAAACCTTCCCTCATTAAATGTCCCTTCACGATTTAGGGACACAGTTATCCAGAAAAGGTGAGTGCATTTCGATAAAACAAGGGTACAAATAATGCTACCCTGAAAAAAAAAAGGTGTGATATCATTATTCCTATCCAAGGGGAGGCATAGAGGTGGTATTATATGCTTTTATAAGCAGGGAAGAAAAATTTGATGCCCCTAGGTACTTCAAGTTTGCAGTCCACCTCCCAAAATGCCACGTCACACTTTTTGGACCTCCGCTTATGGACCTTCACCAAAAGTCAGCCGTGATTTCTAGTTGTTGGATTAAAGCATTCTTTGGAGTTTGGAGTACTCAATCCATGGTTTAAAAAAAAGGGTAATATAGCAAATCCCCCCTCTATCTTTTGTGGTACCCCCTTGAATAGATCCCGTTGTCTTTGACTGACACTGCAAGCCACGTGTCCATTATAAATTTGTGTGAAGAGACCGTTTTGCCCTTCTCTATTTCTCTCTCTCCATTTCCGCCACCGCGATCTTCATCTTTGCAACTTCGTAGTTGAACACGGGAAAATTGGCTGAGCAATGGCGATGGAGGAACAACGTAGTTGGGTATCCTTCAGTTGACATGACTTTAAGCCTCTGCATCGAAAGATCGCCGCTGCGATTGCACGAACAAGCAAGAGACACGTAAAAAGGAAAAGTGTACACAAGTAAATAATGAAAATAACGACCATTATTTTTTGAAAAATTTTGTTAAAAAAATGCCCATTATTTTCTGCTATGAGTTTTATTGAAAATTTGAAATTCAAAATTTAAATTTTAGCACCTTTTTTTCCGTTATTTCCCTCTTTTCCATTTTTGCCCGTGTTTTACAATCCGTTTTAACGGAAAAATCGATAACGCCTCCAGTCCCCTATTTAAACCTTGATTTTTACTGTTATTGTGAAAGAAAAATCAAATATGTTTTTTGTACGATTTCACCCCTTATAACAGACGATAATAACGCTATAACAGTCAAAGTTAAACCTAGTTCAAATCCCCCACCAAAAATTGAAAAAAAAAAAATCCATTGCTAAAAAGAGAAGCCAAAAAGGAAAGAAAGAAAAGTTGCAACCAATGGATGGGAAGCTGCGAAGCTGGAGTGCTGGACCATAGCATAGAAGATAGTCCATGTGTCCCGCAGATTTAACAATCTGAATCGTTCAATTGGTGGTCATTCTTTTTTAATGGTCCCCAGGTCCCAGTCTTTGACAGGACCTAATCTTTACTGCAGTACAACCATTAGAAACCAGAGACGAATGGATCAAAAGAAGAAGAAAAAGAGAGGGAATCCTTAGTTCTAACTAAGAAACAGAGTTTAATTCTTAGCTTAGCTTCACTCGTGACTATTGACTCCAAAAATAGGACAGACCGTGGTCCCAACTTCACTCCAGATCGCGTATTCTTCTCTACGAACTCTCCGACTTGCAGCGCCATGTAGTGTTGGAGACCACCTTTCACGAGAGTTTGTTTAGATTATAACAGAGAGTTAGGAACAGTTCTGCCTAGAAGCATAAAGAAGTGATCTTCCTATTGAATTAAGAGTACAAGTGCTTCGATTACAAATAAATAAAAAATGAAAAGAGTACACAAGTGCTACAAAGGAGAGCAGATTTCACAAACCTATTAAAAAATCGTTTGGAACCCAAATTCCGTTTAAATATTAGTATAGATTAATAGTTAAAATGCCCGCACGTACAAGCTAAACATTCCATAGGCACACCTTTCTTTCTATAGCTCTTTCAGAAAAGAAAAACAAAAACAAACGGGACAAAAAATCGTAACCCCCACACTTCAAGCAAGGGACTGAACCAACCCACATACAATCGTAGAAAGCTGAAAGCGACTCGAGAGGCCTGCGCGTGTGTTGCAACTCAATGATGAGATCCACCATCAAGTGCCCAAACTCACCCTGACCCTTCGCCTATTTACGTTCACAGAACGAGTCCAATTAGAGTGACGCTGCTCCGACTGGGTACCCCTCCCAGCAAACCCCCTTTGATTTTCTGAATTACCCTCTCTTTTAACTGGATGCCTGTTCGTCGAGGGTGGTGATTTTATGGGATTCAACCCCGTTGACTCCTCCATATCATAAGGCAGTGGTTGAAGCCCCTGCAAATCTGGTTCAAGAACAAACCCTGATGGGCGTTTGGCTTCATCCATTTTCCGGAAGGTAATTGATATCCTGAAAACACAAAAATGAAACAGTTAAGCACTATAAAATAAGAAGTTATTATCAATCAAGCACGCTTACATCAGACCACTAATCCATATCCACCTTTTAGCAGGAACTGCAGGCACACAATGCTTAGCAACGTCTGCTCCATTTCCATTTATGACAAGTACAGACCTGAAAAACAAACAATCCATGATCCTGAAGTCAGAGGGCAGCTAAATCGTAATAGTCAAAAAGATTGAGATCTGAAATTATGACAGAATTACAGGAGATGAAATGATCTATGGTCAAAATCTTCTTAGCTATTACTATACTGTCTATAAACTGTTAGTGATAAACATAGCACATGAGCCCCACCTAGAAGTTCTCCAGACCAAATTCAGCCTGATGTGACTTTCTAATCTTTATATTCTCTTTTTCTGGACCATTTGCCATTTTTTCTGATTGCCCAAAGAATGTGAAAGATCAGATCCTTATGAACATCCAATCGGCTTGATTTTGAACCTAGGAGACTTCCTAAGTGCAAGCATCTAATTATGGACCACTTGCCATGTTTTTCTGTCGCCGAAAGATTGTGAAAAATCATACGGCTATGTACACACAATGGAATTGATATCTAACCAATTGGATCTCCTACTTGGAAACGAAAATCTGATCCTTTTGCTATGCTTTCCCACCCTCAAATGAGATTTTGAACTCAGCATGGCAGAGGACCTCATGCATTCTAGTTCAATACCTCCAAGACGAACTAGATATTTTCACTTCTCCGGTAAAAGTGGAAGAACAAACAAAATTCCATGTACTGACATTCATATGCATTACTAGTGCAGGAAAAAGAGGGCATAGAAAGATTCAGTAAGATTAATTTGTGGATCATACTTACCCCACTGGCAGGGGAATCTCAGTTGGGCCAGTAAACTCGCCAGGCCCCACAATCTTTAAGTTTGATCCAAAGACTATATTGCACTCACTAAGAAATGATACAGTACAAAATGGCCGAACAAAATCATGGTTGTCAATATGCGGCGGTATGCAGTCTCCTTCTTCATAAATGTTGACGATGCAACTGTCAGGTACAGAAGATGGAGGAAGAACGTGCCATCCAACCAGCCGCCTTATAATCACCTTGAAAAGATGAGGTATAGGGTCAACGGCTTCATTGCGGAGGATGCCTGGTGGGTTCCCATTTTTATCCTGCCACCAGAATTTCACAGTTATAATCCTTAATTTATTCTTTCAACAATTTTTTGTTGCATGTTTTTGGATCGGTGGGTGGGGGTGGGGATTGTGTTTGTGCTGGTAAGACATAATGTAAGATAAAACACAGTAAGCTTGTTTCTATGTACAGGGAGTGTCTATTTACCAATAAACTGGCTTGGTCATTGGTGCTCAGAAGAGTATGTGCATACACATCCAGAAGAAAATACCTATGTAACAAGGACACAGACACGCGTGTCGGTTTCCAACAAAGATATGAGATGTCTGACACAACACCTTCAAGAAGCTCAGCATGCAGACACGTCCGTAGTCCATACACATGCATGATAATATAATATTTAGTTATACTTAAATCAAAATATTTTTTTATAAAAATAAGGAAAGAAATATAAGAAAGTAAAAGAAAACATTCTTATACACAACGGAACCAATAACATGATAAACAGAAGTAGATTTATAGAGGTAAGACTATCAAACAACTATAGTAGTGTTTAACAACTTAATGAAGGAAAACATTCCTATACTGTATGCAGGATGTAACATACCGAACCTCTTTTACAAATCATTTATTTAATAAAATTATTAAAATAAAAGATGACAATTTAATAAAATTATTAAAATAAAATATGACACTGTTGCACGTGTCAGGACGTGTTGACACACGGACGTGTCCGACACATCAATAAACCTGAAAAGTGTCATGTCCTTGTTACACGATAAAATACAAATCAATATCATGGTCTAACATATTGGCAACCTTGTAAAAGATAAACTTACCGGTGCATAGTTATAACAGCAACCAAATTGGATGGTGACACGTCCCTTGCCCCGCATCCATTTCTGTGGAGCAGAATATGTGCGCTCTGCAAATGGAATACAACATATTAGATCATTTTGTACTTCACATAAAAACATTTTCTACGGGATGAATAGAGATACACATACAGGAAAAGGAATGGAAAGGCCCCCATCCAGGAAAACAAAAATGGTAAAACTCCAACAGATTTCTATTACATGCAATTCCTTTGAGGGCTATAAAGAGGAGTTTGACCTTAGACCCACGTGAATATTCTATTTCCACCTATACCAGGTACCAACACATGCACATGCATAGAATATAATGTCAGGGTCAATGTAACTATAAACAAAATTATTTTTTTAGTATTGAATTTTTGAAGAAGACAAAAGTTTCAATGTAATGTTCCAATCAAATGGTATCCGTGTGCAAGTGTGTATTAATTACACACATAAATATAACATGTCCTCATAAGGTAGCCACGGTTGGTGCATCTCTAAAGCTTGTTTTGGAGATAAAATGTTTATCATGAGAATGCCCTTTGGCATTGTATATTGTATGAGCATGTTTGGTCCTTTCATGATACAAGATAAGGTTTGATTTCTTTAGCAGAAATTTTTTCCTTCTTTATAAATTTTTTTTTTGACAGGCAGGGGGGTTAATGGTTAGCAGTTAATGGATGATGGTGGGTTTCAAACCCAGGTATGTGGTATTAATACTCACAAATCTTACCAACTTCATGATTTATATACTGAAAAACTCTTCTTTTTTCATGTTATATCAGTAGAAAATTTAACCAAAAGAAAAGTCACTATAATTTACTCCAAGAAAACCAAAATGCTAAGACTTACTCAAGCAATAACGTAAAGAGGATCTTATCTATCATACAAAAGTATGTTAGTACAAGTGTCCTCTACTGACGATACTACACATGCTAAGCTTTGATATGTCATACAAGAGGTGAATGGATGCTTCTAGCTAACTCTTCCCCTCTTGTGCAGCAAATAACAGAAGCTACATTAGAGAAAATCCCATGGAAGACACAAGACTTCCCCTTTCATGCCAACAAGAATTCCTCGGCACAAAAGATCAATCAACAGCAAAAGGAGAATGCCCTCTGTAGCTAAGGAAAGTATGAATTAGTGATAAAACGATCATTAAGGTGTATGAAAGCACATCTGGAGATATGCAAAAGGTAGATGCAGAAGTATTAGCTCTATGGAACTAAAATTTCTTGCATATCTCCCTCTTAAGCCTTTGTGGAACAAAGGAGTCATTAAATGATTGAGAAAGTAGATTGGCATCCCTTGGGGATTGTCCACTTATTTTTGAGACAGAATGTTTAATTTCAAGCTGTTGTACATATTTCTCATATTCATGGGGAAGGAAACACTATGGCACACAAGCTCGCTAACAAAAGGGTTTCCAAAACTTCTTTAGTCATTTGGGACCGAATGAATAAAAAATGATGTTATAGCTGCCAAGGCAGGCTCCGAGAGCCAAGACTGGGACAGTAGAGTCCCCACTTATTCGTATGGGGTGGGAGCTTGGAAAGGCATCTCCAAAACTCGAGAAGATATTAGAGGAGGCAGCCGTTTCATAGTGGGAGACGGAGCTAAAGTGAGGTTCTGAGAAGATGCTTGGTGCGGGGACACTCCTCTGTCCGAGGATTTCCCTTCCATTTTCGCCATCTCCAACCGTAAAGGCGATTTGGTTCGCGAGGTAGCTTGTAGAGAGAATGATTCTCTCTCTTGGAACTTGGACCTTAGAAGAAGAGTTAACGACTGGGAGGTTGAATCTGTGATTTCCCTAATGAACAGATTAGAAGGAGTGCAGCTTGTTGACGGAGTAGAGGACAAAAAATGATGGAAACATGATCCCAAGGACCGCTTTTCTGTCAACTCCCTCTACGCCAAGTTCCTAGAGACTAGGCAAGGTGAGTTCCCCGGTAAGAGGAAGGAGCACCCCCACTCCATCTAAAGTCAAAGTTTTCATGTGATGTGCCATGCTTGACAAGATTCTCTCTTTGGAAAACCTTCGGAAAAGAGGACTTCATCTCCCCAACAGATGCATCTTGTGTTGTAAGGAAAAGGAAACTACCAACCACATGCTCATCCATTGCAATGTCGCTAAGGTAATCTGGGAGCGATTCCTTCACCTCTTTGGCATCTCCTGGACCTTCCCCGATTCGTTGATAGACACTTTTGAGGAATGGAACATCAAAGCCTTTTCAGCCAATGGTCGTATGTTGTGGAGGATCACCCCTATAGCTATCTGCTGAGAGCTATGGAAAGAGAGAAACCGTCGGGTTTTTGAAGATAAAAGAGCTAACACTAACACCGTCTTTATGAACATTCTAGCTTCTCTCTATTATTGGTGTTCAGTCATTCCCGGCCTTAAGAGTTACCGTTTTGAAGATTTTGTTTTTCAGTGGGACCGTCTTTTGGCCTCCTAGTGTGTTCCTTGGTTTCGGGGATCTAGGGGTTGTGGGGTTTTGTTTGTGCAGTTGTGTCATTTCTTTTCGTTTTGCTTTGTATTTTGCTTTGGGCCCTCTCAGCCCTTCTTAATACATCTCTTTTTACCGATCAAAAAAAAAAATAATAATAATAATAAATGATGTATTTAGACTTTGCACATCTTTCAAAATTTGGACGCTGATTAAAACCAGTAACTCCAAATAAAGCTAGCAATGTTCCAGTTTTGTTTGTCAAAATGGTAGCAGGACATAGAGTGTGGAGGGTTTTGAGTTATTCGGTAAGTTTGGCAAACCTTCTATACATGCTGTTAACCAACTACGAGAGAATAATGACCGAAAAAAATTGACAATCAAATTACAAGAAAAACCCAATATGATTGTGGCTAACCGAATCAGTGACCTGAGTACCAAAACCAACACTAGACCAGAAACCACGGTTTTTGGTAAGAAGAGAAGACAGCAATGGAACATTTGGTAAATTGATAGGTATGAGAAGAGTGCTACAACAGCTTCAGTCCAATCAAGTTAGCCCAATATGATCTGAACAAGACTTCGTCAGTTGGGACCCATTGGCGGGGCCAGTCTCTAGTCTTTGTTAGAGAGACGGAATCCATACGGGTTACATGAGTGAACTCACTGCATTTGGTCAGCAAGTTAGGAGCAAAGGAAGAATTAAAAGCCTTTCTCTAGTGGTTCTACACCGAACTACACTGTTGTCCCCGTCCCCGTCCTAAATCACGTCGCCTTACTTGCATAGGGAATATGGGTAGTCACTCTAATACTGTCAGAATATGGGGGCTCGAACGAGACCCAAGCCAGATGAAGTGAACTTGGAAGCATGGCCCATTGCTAGTAAGCTAAAGTGAAGGCATTTGCAAGTAGCACGGCCATCCCCCTCGATATCTTCCAAATAGACTTGGGCTGACATATGGTCTAACTTAGCTAATACAAAGTGTGACATGACAACACAATGCAACTCAGACCATATCTTGTGTCCAGGGGTGTCAACGGGTCGGTTCCTACGGTGATCAGAACTAGAACAATCGGTTCCGGTTCTTATCGGTTCGGTTCCTTAACGATTCCGATTCTCAAAGTGATGGATTCGGAACCGGAACCGGAACCGATTATGTATTTATGTCAGTTCTGGCTCCGGTTCCGGGTATATGGGGCCAAATCTTGAGAATATGACAATATTTACACTATATTTATTTATTGGTACCGGTTCTTATCGGTTCCGTTCCAGTTACTTTTTAATCGGTTCTAAAAAATGTGGAACTAGAACCGGTGTTTTCGGTTTCGGTTCCGGTTAAACGGGTAAAATTGACACCCCTACTTGTGTCTCATCTGATATATTAAAAACTAACTCACCTCAAATGTGGACGATACAACTCAATACAATGCAAGGGATTGTTTTTTATTAGAAGCAAAGCCAAGAAAAGAACAAAAGCATCTAAGAGATCAATAGGACTTACCTAGACAACAACCAGAAAAGCAAAAAAAAAAAAAAAAACCAAGACTACCAACTACACAAGGTGAATGCACTCCCCAATTAATCACCCCCGCACCTAATACATCTAAAGACAAAGTCCTTGGAAAAAGCCCTCTTAAGTATATGGAAGACTTGTACCAATAGAACATAAGCGCTTCGACGTTGAGAATCACGTCACGCACCTCTCTCTCAACCATGTCAAAAGTCCTCTGGTTTCTTTCCTTCCGAAGACTCCAGCATACTGCAAACGGAAAGAACCTCTATGCAACCAACCCCTAAAGGAGAAAGCATGGGTGGCATGACTCCCAAAAACCTCTCTTAATGACTTCAGCATGGTCCAAGTCATCCTAAAAAGGGAAAAGAATGAAGGCCCTAGCCAACCCACAATGAACAAGATGATGATTCAAAGATTCACCATCCACTTTTACACGTATAGTGAAAAATCAATGATAACTTGTTATGGTTTCTCAAATGGTTAATAGTTAAAATCGTCTAAGGATGCTGTGCAAACCTTTGTAATGGGTACATCAACTTCCAGGAGTTCTTGTATGCATGCTGAAGGAAAGACAAACAAAAGATAGATGTCAACAAGTTTTTATTTTCTTTTGACTCTTTGCGAATGCATCATGTGGATAAAAATAAACAGATGTTTCCGTGACATGATTAATACTGATTCCTCGTGCAAGTTTACTATATGAAATAAGAAAAGGTCAATACTTTCATTCATAAAAGTCAATTAACAAAAATAGCGTGATACATGAACCCTAGTGATCATACACAGATCGACTGTAAAAAACATATAATCTATATGACCGAAAAGATAAAGATAAAATGATGCAACAATTTCAGAAATTCAACAGAATACAGACTTGAAAAGAAAAAAAAGCTCAAATAGCTCACCTCTTAATTCTCCTTTCCTTCCCATCTCTTGAAGGACATAGATGAAATCAACTATCCTCTTCTGTTCCGCAGCACTGAAAACACCGGTATGAAGCTCAAGCCCACCAAGAATATTAACAAGCTTCCCTTTGACTCTCTCAAAGCAGATATAATCTTTCATCCTCTGGACGTTCTTGAATCTGATGTACTCTCTCTGTTCCCTCGACAACGCCAGCTTCTTCTGCACCTTTGTTCCTGTCTTTGCTAGATCATACTCGCCAGGAAAAGACCGTTTATTTGTTTCCTCTTCTTCTACTCCTTCTTCTTCCTCTTCCCCTTCAAGCTCATCTTCTTGTGCCATATCAGCCCACGACAAACGAACGGTCGGAGGATCAACAGTAGCAGCCTCAGACGCCGTTCTGCTTGTAGAGACATCCACCACATGCTCCGCCCACCCATTCGCGCCATCCTTCCAGCTCCCGAGCGAATTTGTGTCGCAATCAAAATTATCATGATTATCGTGGTATTCGTTGTGCGTATCCGAATGCATTGGACTCGAATCGGCAACACTCTGGGCTGCTTGTGAGGGTTCAGCATCGCCAGAAAGTTCTACAATCCATCAAGATCACCACCAACAACTTCAGTCAGAGAAACCGAAATTGCGATTAAAAAACACGAAACCACAAAAAACCCTAATCTCCCGGTGTAATCACAAAAAATCCAAGAAACCAGATACTTAATCCAAGAAACATGTGTCAAAAACCCCAACTTCGGCTCAGAAACATGAGATGATCCTAATTTTGCAGAGTAATCGAAGAGGGGCGATGAAAGCACGTACCTGGATCGAGAGAACGAACACGATCGCAGAGGGTTTGAGTGCAGTTGTGGCAGAGATCTTTGGTGAGGAAAGGAAGCCAATTCGTGAGGAACTCGGCTGCGATTTGAAGTTCTGAAGGCTGATAGTTGAGAACGAAGGGATCCTTCGTTTGAACTCCAGGATCGGTCATCTCTCACCCTCTTGCACCTTCTCTGCGTTGAGTCGACTCAGTAGAACGAAAGAGTCCAGGAATAGAATTGCCGAGAAGCAGACGGAGTGCAAGCAAAGGCTTTTAGAGGTCATTGTTGAATATGGTAAAGGCACGTGTGGTCTTGCTAACCAAAGAAATAGAAAGTTGCTATTTCTTTGGAATTACGATTAGAGCGTGCGCAGTACATCATCCCTGTGGCTGTCGTCCCTAGGTCCAGACTCCAAACTCCAGAGCGCCGATTTTCCTCGAGATCTATTGTCCACAAATATCGAAGAAAATCTAACGGTCTCCAATACTATTGTATCATCATCAAGACAATATTATCCTTTCCAATTTAGAAATATTTGTTTGGTAATGTGTTGCGGTAAAGACAGTTGTGTGGTACAAGGTGTACGTCGTGTGTTCGACCCTTATCTCATATATTCTAACCTGGAAGTTTTCCAGCCAGCCCTACCTCACCAACGTCTTTGTTCATGGACTTCTATATGAGCCACGTGGCCCATTTTAGAGACCACTGTCCGTATGGATGTTTGGCCATCTATATGTTCTCAGACTTTCAGATAAAAAATCAGCCTGATTGGTGACTTCTAACCGTTAAATTTTAGTTTTTTCATGGGTTGGTTTTCATCACATTAATTGGGGTAGTCAGATTCAACGGTTAGAACTTCCCAGTCAGACTGATCTTTTGATCTGTAGGTCCACCTAGGGATGGGCCAAACATCCATACGATCAGCGGCCTAGAGTGCTCCACGTGGCTCATATGGATGTTGGTAACCGATCGTGAGAAAAATGGGACTCGATGTTTGACAATATCTACAAAATCAGCCTGATTGGTAACTTTTAATCCTTCAATTCTTGTTTTTGATTTTCGTAACATTATTTGGGATAGTCAGATCCAACAGTTAAAAGTCCCCAGTTGGGCTGATTTTTTATCAGTAGGTCCACAAAGGGATGGGCTAAACATTCATACCATCAATGGCCCCTAAGAGTGTTCATGTGGCTCGCGGACTTCGGTTACCATTCATGAGAAAAGCCGGATGTAATGTTTGGGGGAATTTTCGATACCCCGGCAATTTCTCTTCTCTCTCTCTTTCTCTTATTTCCCCTCCACAATTTCTGAAATTTTCTAATTAGCCCGTGGGTCCATCGAAATCTTTATCCCCCCTACAACCCCAAAAGGTTAATTTGGAAGGGTTTGCGATTTTCGGTGAAAAATGGTTGTCCCCCGATCCTAACCTTTTTGAGAACCAGGGAGACAGTTTCTGCGAAACTCTTGGTGTCCTCCAGAGGATCGTTCGACTCTGCACCGGTGGATGGTCTTTGTTTGGTGAATGTTGAGGACCATAAGAACGATGTGGAGCCTAAAGAGGATGTCTACCTCGGGAGGACACCGTCCAACCATACATCTCACATTCTTATTCTCACATAACTGCCAAGGGCACCATATCTATTATCTATACTAAAGTTCGGAAAATGCTGAGGTGGCGCTCTCCCCATCTTTTTTTCAAGGTTTTTTTCCAAAAATAACTTAACTAAGGTAGCTCAAACAATTAAGGGTATTAATTTAGATTATTAATGCCAAAATGTTTTGGCATCCCCAAGAGCACTATCCCCGTGCATCTTTCCAGTTCTTGCTCATTAATCCTTATTTTTCCTTCTCACGTCTCCTTAATTCCCCTCATTATTTCCTATAGCTCTTCTTAACGAAAAAAAAGTTCTCTATTTATTCCTTTATTTTTTTCCTTAATTCTCCTCATTATTACCTATAGTCTCTGCTTGCCAAAAAAAAGTCTCTATTTATTCCTTTATTTTTTCAAGGAAACAAACATTAATAAAAAAAAATGTCTATTTATTCATTTATTTTTTCTAGGAAACAAAGCATTAATATAGAACTAGTAATGAAAGCCCGTGCTAAAGCACGGGTGGAAATAGAAAATACAAACTAACAATAATTAATTTTTATATCTACATCTAATTATAGTAGGAAATAATACAGAAAAATTGCTTAAAATATCTATTTATTCATTTATTTTTTCTAGGAAACAAAGCATTAATATAGAATGGGATATCTAAGAGTTGCCCTACTTTGATTTCCAAAAACCCACGTAATGGAATAACCAAGAGTCACCCTACTTTGATTTCCAAAACTAACTCTAAATAACTCACGTCTCTCCGTCTCCGCAAGTATTTTCGCGGCCATCTCTGGATTAAAGTGATCTCAAATGCCTTATTAATAATCCAACAATCTCCAAGCCGCCACCACTACTGCCGATGACCACGGATAATGCCGGCCTCCTCCCAACACCAATGTTAAGATGTCATAAGATCAAAACTTCTTAAAAAAATGTTGATGGGGTCGTAGCCGAAAAGTTGTTTTGCAGTTGCGTTACCACTTATTCCGGCATCGATAATGCTCACTTTTGAAAGCCGAAGTCGATTTTGATCGCTACCCATGTTTTGTATGTTAAGAGCTTAATAAGGAGGGAGGGTGGGGAGATATTTATACAGAAAGAAGTGGGAAGACTATTTCCCTTGGTAAAATTTATTATCCTTTGTTACTGTATATAGTAAGTAGATTGGGAGTCGATTTTAGTTAAGGTATGTGTTTTCTTTTCCTTCGGAGAAGATGTTTGTTGGATTGCCATTTTATAGATGGCCCGTGCTTTAATAAGATAACTAGTGTTATTGGCCCGTACTAAAGCACGGGGTAAGAAATTAAAAGGAATTTCTTTATAAACAAAGAAATTCATAAAAAACAAAAACTTTCATTATGACAAAATAAAAATTAAAAGGAAAATATAATTGGACCTCTTGCATATAAAAAATACCTACAAATTTAACACTATGCTCTAAATATATTTAGTAAAAAAATCTCCAAAAAATATCTAGAATAATTATGTTACCACGTCCTTTAAAACGGTAATATAATTACGTAAGACTAAAATGTGTTATTGGCGACTTCATAATTAAGATCTTTAAGATAAAAAAAAACTACAATAATATACAATAAGTAAGACATCCTTATTAGTTTATAATTTTACATTATAATTCTTAACTAATACGGCCATATACATCAAATTGATCTTAAAAAAAAAAAATCTTTTTTTATCCACATTCATACGTCCATTCATTCTTAAGAGTGTTCTTCGTAGCCGAGAGCAAAAATTGTCTCAATTTTTTTTTCTTTGGCTTGATGTGCAACTTCTCAAAGCTCCGAGTCTTCAAAAAATATATTCACTCGCACTTCTGAAATTTTGATAAGTGATCATGCTACAAAGGATCAGCCGATCACATTATTCTATCTTCATTTGTTGCCTACAAAGCTCTATCGATCCAAGCAGGTGCTAAAGAACTCGGCAATTGCTATTAAGAATAATAGATTTGCGTCGATTCATCAGGCTATCTTCAATCTGTTATATACATATAGAATATAAATAAAAAAATAAAAAGAAAATAGAAATTCAAAGTAGAAGTGGAGGAAACATGCCTGCAATTTTTGTGGAGAGTTGTGTAAAAGATCACTGATGTTTTTCTCGTCCATGTATAATTTTTGTCTAATTAAAAAGAAAAAGAAAAAAAATAATAAAAAAATAATCTAAAAAAGAGAAAAAATATATAATGAGGCAAAAAAAATACATAGTCAATAAGTTGATTAGCCCACATCAATGTAGAGAAATTTTTTACTCCTGCGTCTTTTGCTAGGAAACGTTTTAGCCATTGGACAATGGAATGAGAGATTTTATAAGGAAAGCAGAGACATTTTAAGAAGTTTTAGGTAAAAAAGTATAGATCGACGTTTTAGGAAAGCGTAGAGACGTTTTAAGGAAAGTTTTAAGAAAATAAAAAAATATTTTAAGAATGAAAGACGTTACAAAAAACCAAATAGACATTTTAGGAAAGCGTAGAAAAGTTTTAAGGAGAGTTTTATGAAGTTTTAAGAAAACAAAGAGACATTTTAAGAATGAAAGACGTTTTAAGAAATCAAATAAACGTTTTAAGATATGAGATAGACGTTTTAGATAGTATGTAACGGTTTTGGAATAATATACAATTAATGTTACCAATTAAATTTTGATATAGTCATTAATTGTATTAAATTCGGTGTCGATGACATGGCACTCTGCATGAGGAGAGTGCCACATCAACTTGATGTGGAGAAGAGAGAGGGACGTTGCCCACTTCTCTGCTATAGTATAGATATATAGATTACTCCTATTAATACACCACAATTTGCATTTTCTAGAGGGGGTTTGGTTGGAAGTGGGACCCATCGTCTCCAATAGAGTCTCATATGTAGTTATATAGGTTGTGGATATTCGTTTTTGTTGGTGGGCAATTGGTTCATATTGTTCTATTTATGTATCAAAAGAATAATTCTTGAAATTTGATGTTAATGTGTAACCTTTCATTTTTTTCAATGTTAATGGGTAATTAGATGGGGTTTTGACTGTAAGTATTCTGCATATTTTATTATATTTTGAGTGGTTGGTTTTGGCCACCTCTAATGAGATTTGTCTCAATCTATGTTGGACAGCGGTGGGGTAGTCTCCTTTCGTTGGCCCCCACCCGTTTTATTTAACTTTGCAAACCCCTCATAGTGTTGGGTGACAAACACAGTCCAATGTACTTTAGCATTAATTTATTGTTTATATAGAAATGATATTTTATAGATTTAAAAAGAGTACTATTTTTTCTTATACTTATTGATTTTACATTTCTATTAATATTTTTTATTTTCTTATTATTTCGCCTGTGCTTTAGCACTGGCCAATGACACTAGTCTATATCTATATCTTCTATACTCCTTCTAATGTCAGATCTGGAAAAAAAAATTCCTATTTTATCCCTGTTTTTTTCTCTTTTCCCCAAAATATCCCTAAGCCCCTACTTTCAATACACTTCTATCCTAAAATATCTCTCCATCTTCTTCATCTATCATCAATTTCTTAAATGCCCCTTCTAAAATTCCTCTCCCAATGTCTCTCCATCTCCTTCTCTCATTCCTTTTTTTATCCCTAGTTTTTTTCCTATTTTTCTTAAAATATCCCTAAGCCCGGGCCCTACTTTCAATACACTTCTATCCTAAAATGTCTCTCCATCTCCTTCATCCAAGGTTTAAAGGAGACCGTTATAACAGTATAACAGACTGGGGGAGTTATTGTTTTTTCCATTATAATGGCCATTATAATGAAAAATGTTAATAACGGGAAAATAACGAAAAAAATGGATCTTAAAATCTTTTTTATTGTTGTTGTAAATAACGAGTGTTATAACGGAAAATAATAGAAAATAACGGTTATAACGGCCGTTATTTTAGCTTTCTTTTTCTAAAATGCAATAATAAAACTTTATAAGGCAATATGAGCCACGTGGCACACTATTAGAGGACTCTAACCATATGGATGTTTGGCTAATCCTTAGGTGGACCCACAAACCAAAAATCAGCTTGATAAGTGATTTCTAGGCGTTGGACTGAAATTATTTTCGTGGGTTGATTTTAACCGTTGGAAATTTGACATTATTGATCAATATTTGAGGTACAAAGATCAAGTGATTTGAAATCACTAATCAAGTTGATTTTTTGGTTTGTCCTCTGAGTTTCCCACGTGGCTTATTTTGTACCACGACAAGTGGGAAAAAAAAACACAGCCTTAAAATTGTAAAGGAAAAAGATGTAACAAGGTATGTCTGAAACTGTTTCATTTGCGGAAACGGCATTTTTTGTAGTCACCACTGTCATTTTGGCCCATTGACTGCATGGATGTTCATCGCACCCCTTGGTGGATATACAGACCAAAAATCACCCTTGTTGGTAATCTATAACCATTAGATTTTAATACTTTTTAGCACTTTTTAAGGCGTTCTTATAGCCGGTGAATGCAACCATTTTTTGAGTACTAAAACTAACGGTTAAAAACCATTAAACAAGCTGATTTTTGGTATGAATGTCTATTGAGGTGTTGGCTAAACATCCATGCCGTCAGTGGGCCTAGATGGCAGCAGTGACTACCAACATTGCCGCTTCTGCAAATGAAAAGATCTCAGGTATACACGACCCTCCTATGCACGCCTTTTGAAATGACAATTGAGCATCAATTCTCACTGAAAAGCCTACAAGCCTACCCTAAAAAGAGCAAGACTTGCCCGTCAGGTAGCTACCTGACCACCCACAATATAAGCTACGTGGCAATTTATTAGAGGACACTGACCGTATAGATATTTGTCCAATTTGTAAGTAGAAGTGGAACTACAAACCAAAAATCAACCTGATTAGTGATTTCAAACCCTTGGATCTTTATATGGAAATAATGGTAAATAATGCTCAAATTCCTATGGTTAAAATCAACCAACGAAAATGACTTCAACTAACGCTTAGAAATCACTGATCAAGTTTATTTTGGGTCTATAGGTCCACCTAGGGATTGGCCAAACATCTATAGGTCAGTATCCTCTAATAAATTTCCACGTGGCATTATTGTGGGTGATCAGGCAAGTCTTGCTCCCCTAAAAAATAGAGTAAGACTTTGATGACAGGGCCTGTCATCAAGGCCAATGACAGGGTGCAATAGAGCCACGTGACATACTCTTAGATGACTTTGACCGTATGGATGTTTTTCCAATCCTTATATGGATCTACAAACAAAAATCAGATTGATTTGTGATTTCAAAGCTTTGGATCTTTGTACCTCAAATAGTGGTCAATAATGCTCAAAGTTCCCATGGTTAAAATTAACCCATGAAAACAATTCCAATCCAACGCCTAGAAATTACTAATCGGGTTGATTTTTGGTTTGTAGGTCCACCTAATGATTGGCCAAACATCCATACGGTCAGAGTCCTCTAAGAGTGTTCCACGTGGCTCATATTGTGCTCTGTCATAAGCCTTGATGACAGGCCTGTCATCAAAGCTTTATTCCACTAGATAGCCTACACTAGCTGCCTACAATAGCCTACCCTAATTAAATCAACTCCCTTTGCAAAATGTCAAATCCCACGGTCCCACCCATTTTTTGCTATAAATTATAATATCAGAAAGTAACAGAAAATATCGGAATAAAACGAAAAATATTAGAAAATAATGGAAAATATCAGCCGTTATAATCAAGGTTTAAACAGAAGTATAACCATGTTGTTTTCGTTATAACGTCCGTTATTTTAAAAATAACGGCCGTTGTAACAAAAATCTTTTATTTTTTGTATAACAGAACCGGTTATGTCCGAATCCGTTATAACGGCCGTTATTTTCGTTATAATGACGTTATTTTAAACCATGCCTTCATCTATTATTAATTTCTTAAATGCCTCTTTTAAAATTCCTCTTCCAACGTCTCTCCCTCTCCTTCATTTGTTTATTAAATTATTCATTTATTTCTCGATTTCAGAACCACTTAAAGCCCTGTTTAAAATTTAAGTCGGCATTTCCTCATTCTTACTCTTTCTTTTAAAAAAAAAATGATTTTCCCCATTCCAACTCTTTTTCTTAACCTATTCTCAAAAACTCCATACACACTTAATCTATGCAATTAAAAGAATACATATATTTTAGATTTTATAAAAACTTATATTAAATAGGAAATAGGTTCATTGGATTCCTTAGTCCAACTCTAACTATCCACGTGTGTACCTACTAGTAGGTAATAAAGTTACCTTAGGCCAACCTCTCAATAATGCTCCAATGGTCGTGATGATGATCATGATGATGAGTTATGACTTGAGGTCCATCATTTTCAATGAACCCATACACACGGTGCACAATATCCGTACCATTCAATGAGGCACTTGTTCCCGGGACAACTATATTGATCAAATGATCTTATCCTTGTGGCTTAGATCTGTAAAATCAAGTGGCTGATACACATGCTCAAGCATGGACAAATCTAGTCTGCATATGTACGTTTGCAGACTTAAAAGTATGCAAACAGTGTCAGCACTGTTGGATGTCCAATTGAAAAACGTGTTATCTAAATGTTTTTAAAAATTATTTTATGAATTAAAAACACATTTTTCAAGTAACATTCAACGGTGGATTACAATGTTTAAATACTTTTAAGTCTGCAAACGTATGCATACTAGATTTCTCTCTTAGCATTCTGGTGATGACTAATGACTTTTTTTTATTAAGAGGTGTCACACTCGATCTAGATCCAATAAGGCTTCAATGGACGGGATTTAAACATGATCCAACGGAGGGGAACATATGCTATGCTTTAAGTAATGGCACTGCAATAAATTTATTTGAAATGGTATGTGGGTGATAAAAATAAGGGGGTGTTTGGATCACCATTTTTAGACGTGAATAAGTTTTTTTTTCTACAAAAAGACTTTTTATTTTTCAAAACAATAGATTGTTTGGATGACCATTTTTTAAAAAGTATTTATTCCATGAAAATATTTTTTTCAAGCCAAAAAGTATTTTTATAAAAAATTAAAATTACCTGGAAGCTGCTTTTCAAGTAAGAAGAGGATTTTTAAAATTTTGCTAGCTCAATCAATATAATAAACAAAAAAAGCAGTTTTTTGGTAGAAGTCCCCTTCCAAACAACCCTTTTAAGAAAAACACATTTTCTAAAATAGATTTTCAGAAAAGTCATTTTGTAAAAAATATAAAGCGAATTGATTTTTAAAGTGAACTTTGTACTTATCTAATAGAAATGCCTACTCTCATATTACCTTTGATTTTCGAAAAAGGCATAAGGACAGTTTTGTTAGAGGGGTATTTCTGCTAAGGGTCAGGATCATGGGACACAAAATTTCAAACCAATTTTGGCCGACCCATGTGGAAGATAAAGCAATGGCTTATTTTGTTTTTGGCTAGGATAATCTCCTCACCATATAGATCACCCCTACAAAAAAATCAGCATATTCTGACATTTCTAACCCCATCAAATGTGGGTTTCAAGTTAACCGTAAAAAATAGACAGTCCATAATTCTTCAACTTGTAAACTAGGCTACGAATATCAGAATGATTTGAATTTTTGCAGAGGGTGATCTCCTCACTATAGAGACCATCCTCACCAAAAATCATCCCATTCCAAAACTTTTAATTTATATATTGGCCCCGCCATTTTTTTTTTTTTTTGTCCCCTGCGGTCTGGAATAAATAAAATATTCATTTAAATAAATAATACGGAGGGTCTTTGGTAATCTGAATGAAAGTAAATCAACAATTGGATAATCTTGGATTTCACAAAAGACCCATATGAGAGAATCATGAGGAGTGGGCTGGTGAGAATTTCATAGTAGTCCTATTGCACTCGTACCAGGGTGTAAGAAAAGAGTGTAGTTCTAGATGAATTCATTCTATATAGGAGTAAACCTTCGATGCCGCTGACTGCAGCCAATATGAGCCACGTGGCACATTCTTAGGAGGACACTCACTGTATGGATGTTTGGCCAACCACTAGGTGGACCTACAAACCAAAAATCAGTCTGATTAGTGATTTAAAACCTTTGGATCTTTGTACCCAAATAATGCTCAAATTCCTACCGTTAAAATCAACCCATGAAAATAGCTTCAATCCAACCCTTAGAAATCACTGATCAGGTTTATATTTGTTTGTATATCCACCTAGTGATTGGACAAACATCCATCCGTATCCGCTTGAGAATGTGACACGTGGCACATAGTCAGTGGCGTTGTGTCATCGAAGGTTTACTCCAGCCAATGAGTAAACATCTGGTGGCTGTCATCAATGCTGTTTTGGAGAAATATTTTGATCCTGGCACATTTTGCTCCAAGGCGTTGTCACTTATAGTTAAGTACCACCAGTCCTGGGTTAAGGTGCCCCTTAACGAGTAAACCTTTGGCCGATCACAGCCCACAATACTATCCACGTGGCACTGACCGTATGGATGTTTGGCCAGTCCCTCGGTGGACCTGCAAACCAAAAATCAGCCTGATTAGTGATTTACAACCTTTGTATCTTTGCACCCAAATAACGCTTAATAATGCTCAAATTCCTACGGTTAAAATCAACCCATGAAAATAACTTCAATCCAACGCTTAGAAATCACTGATCAGATTTATTTTTGGTATGTATGTCCACCTAGTGATTGGCCAAACATCCATACGGTCATCGTCCACTAAGAGTGCACCACGTGGATCGGCTTCGCTCACACCACCGGGAGCGAAGGTATACTCGCCCTTAACGCCAGTTAAATTTAACTGTGGAGAAAAAAGCAACTATGGTTAAGAGCCACCTTAACTCCAGGACAGGTGGCACTTAACTACAAGTGCGATGGATCAAAATGTGCCAGGATAAAAAATTTCCTCTGCTGTTTGAACCTTGTCAACATACACCCCCCTTATCACACAATTCAAACACCAGAAGAATTGCTTTACTATTGGGCTTAAAATCGGAACTCAATCCCAGCCATGGGCCATCAAATCAACCAAGCAACAAATATGGGCCTTAAAGTCTAATTTAATAGAGCCCGAGACCAAGTCCGAACCCAAGTCCGAGCCCATTAATGTTCATTCTGAATAAGTGGTGGAGGTAGGCGGGTTAAAAGGCGGGGCGTGAGGATTCGAACGCACCGCATGCCCTTCCCGCTGTTTTGTGACGTGTACTGCCAAAATCAGTTTTGGTTTTTGCGCTATGGTGTGTTCGTGTCAAAGTGTCACAGTGTGTGTCTTTCCGTCATTCCCTCGTCTCCCATATTTCTCTCTTACCCTTTTTATTCCTCTCACTCGCTCAGCTTTCCCTCCAACTCACGATTCATTCTCTTCTCCTCTCTCATGTGACTCATGTCGGTCTCTGGCGAAGGTTCGAATCCCTCCAATCCCCAATTTCAATTGCAGTCTCAGTCGCCTTCGCCTCAAATTCTTGGCCCTCTGAAACGCCACTTCCCCTTCTCTTCTCCAAAACCACCCTCTTTCTCCTTCTCCTCTTCTTCTCCATCTTTCGACTCCCAGCGCTTTCTCCGAACCGGTGGCGGCGGCAGCAGAAAAGAAGAAAAGATCTTTGCTAGGATTCCTGTAAGTCTTCGGCACAGCAATTCGATGTCAAATTTTATTGTGTTGATTTATTTGCCAATCCATATTTGTTAGATTAATTGGTTTTCGGAATCTGGATATTAGGTTTAATGTTGTTGATCAGCTCTTTAGCGTAATTTGTAGATGTGTAAGAATCTATATTGTTTTTTAGTTTCGGTACTTGATTTCGGATTAGCGATTCTGTTATTGCTACTTTTTACGCGATTTGAAGTAACAAGGATCTCTGGTGTATCATACCTAATGGAGGAGATTAGTAAATCTCTAGCTTTTGCTTTCATGTCGGTCTTGTTGATTTCATGCTGGTGGGTGGAGTTTATTGACTTCTTATCTAGTTCTGTAGTTTGCAACTTTGGACGCATTAAAAGAGATTGATCGTTCCTCCCCAAATTCGCAGAAGGTTCTTTTGCCCATGATCTAGTTTTTGAGTTTGAGATTACTTTTCGAGGATGCTGAGAATTTGCATTTCCAATTTTAGCATGGCAAGGTAGATTTGGCCTTCAGATGATGAATTGCTATCAAACGGCAGACTTTGATCATAGGGTGGCTTTTTATATATAGGACTGGAAGTGATACAAATTGGTAAGAGCAGCAAGGTATGCTTGCCAAGTATCAGTTTGTTATTCATCGTTGTGAGTCCTCTTGGTTTGATTCAGAAGATGTTGGTGAAGTTATAAATGGACATGTCCTAGCTTCAGTACCATTTAACCCAGGTAGTAATTGCAACGAGGGAGTCTTGTTTGTGATTTAAAAGGAGAGTTTTGGGAAAATCTATGTCTTTGCCATTGGAAGTCTCATAGAATCTGGCTTTTTTATATATATAGGACTGGAAGTGATGCAAAATGGTAAGAGCAGCAAGGTATGCTTGCCAAGTATCAGTTTGTTATTCATCGTTGTGAGTCCTCTTGGTTCGATTAAGGAGATGGTGGTGAAATTATAAATGAACATGATCTAGCTTAAGTACCATTTAACCCAGGTAGTAATTGCAACGAGGGAGTCTTGTTTGTGATTTAAAAGGAGAGTTTTGGGAAAATCTGTGTCTTTGCCATTGGAAGTCTCATAGAATCCTGTATCATCGTATGTGTATTAGGATGAAGGGTTGGAAGACATTGAGATTTAATTAGAGTTCTGTAGCAATTGTGATGATTTTTTTTCTTCTGAATCATGTGAAACCTTTTCAAGAGTATTAATGTAAGAGGCAAAATGAGTGATGATCCTCCTTATCTTGTCAGTGTCTAAATCATTCTACTACTTTCTAATCGGAGAAGGGTGTGGAGTGCATTTGAGTGTCTTTCTTGTATTTCTTACTACGAGTTCATAGGAAATCTGGTTTTAGTTGGGGTAGGGAGTGTGGTGCATGATGATCAATGTACAGTAAGTTCTATTTGCTAGCTATGGATTCTATAAATGGTAAATATTGGAACTGGGATATCTTGGTGGGGACTTTAAATTTTTTATCCACTGTCAAAGATGTAGCCCAAGTTTTAGGGATTCATTGTGGATATTTAGATGCTTTGAACTTTATCACGTCTAGATTAGTACTTCTTGCCTTATTACTTCTACAAGGGTGCATGAGAATCAGGTGCATAGACAAGCAAAGTTGGTAAGATAACAGAAGGCCTTAGGTGGGTTATGTCCCATCTTTATTTATTTTGATAATTACAAGTTTTTAAACACTACTTGTTTGGCAATGGAGGATGCTACATCCATATGCAAGATCATGATTATTTTAACAAAGGCCTTTGATTTACTCCCTGCTTGGGGTGTCGTTAAGGCTACTAACAATTATAGAGAGGGAAACCTTGTAGTCTGTGAGTTGACTAGTAACAGCTAGACTTTATTAAGTCATGCAGTTTGGGAGTGCAATAAGAAGTTTACATGTCTTCTCAACCCAGATTACACTTCTTTTGTGGGGCTTAATATGGTATTTTTCTTTAGGGAAGCAATTTTTGACTCTGTGACTGACTTCTAGAGTTTGGTTTGCAAGGTTTCTAAACTTCACAAAGAGATGGATTTGTTAGATCAAAACTCAATGTGTGTTTATTGAGAAGGAAATCCTTCTTCTCATATAGGTGGATGCAGTGGCGGAGCCAGGATTTTGTACAAGGGGGGCAAGGCATCAACTAAAGGATCACTTGAAAAGTTTTCAACTCAAATATGTTGAGAGTTGTGTCTTTATAGGCTGAGAATGACTAGATGAAGAGTAGGGAGTAAACTAAGTCAATGAATAATGCACTTGACATGATTAACTACATAGGAATGCTCAGAAGTAAACTGTGCAAGCCTATTTTCCTTATCCATGATTTATACCTATATCGGTCTTGAATGGTTCCTAAAACCTTCTAGTTGATCAGATTATCAACATTTTGGACATGAATATAGCTCAAAGTGACAGAATATTCAATAACATAAGCAATGAGAACAAGATCCACTGAAACCAGGAGAACACCAAAACTCCACCAATACCACTTTCCCTGGTAGGGAGGAATGGTGAAAGCAAAGAATTTCCTTGCTTATAGAAGAAGGGAACGTTGTTGAAAAGGGTTCATGGACACAAGTTGCTTCCTATACGCAAGGTCATAACATTTGTACCTTTGGGAGCTCGAATGACTAATTGAGATGCGCTTGGTCGATTTAGCAAATAGGTTATTTTTAGTATAATCAAAGGCAACGGAAGGGCCACAAGGTTAGGTGCCTAGCCGAATAGAATTTACTTTTATTTACTGAATTCATAATAATTGAATTTAGATTATAGACAAAAATCACTATTTTCTTATTCACAAAATTAAGATATTTTTATAAAATAACGTAATCCAAACGAACAAAATGAAGAGGACTTGAGTGGATCTACCCAATAGACAACATCAACCCGTGGTGCACACATGTTCACTCCAACATTTGCACACAATATAACAACAAATAAGTTGTTGCTGTCACAAGCAAGAAGAATAAGAATGGTGATGTCTGTGTTGCTACAGCAAAAGCAGTGCTCCAGACTCCCACCTGCTTCGCCCTATCGGTAATTATCGGCAAAGAAGAGAAAAGAGAATATAATAGATAGAAGAGGAGTAAGGTTTTCTCTTCAAAACGAAACAAAACACCTATCCCCACAACTATATAATATATTTATATTATTATATTAAGTTATAAAAAAGTTATCTTTGCTAATATATTAACTAAAATTCTGAAATCGTTTTAGCTAGCGCTGCCTAAGCCATGTTTCTGGTGCTAGGGGTCCCAACCAGCCAAAGCATGACCTAGGCGAAGCTTGAACTACTCTGATTATTTTAATAGAATTAAATTAATCAACAAAACATAAACAACCAAAACAACCTAGGATCAGTAAGTTGGGCCCCTAAACTTGGGTAAGTGACTTACCCTCAAAGGGAAAATGACCAACTAACACGAATTGTTTCCATATCTTCAGATACAATCCATACGAGGTTGCCCATTCTTTGTACATAAACCATTTTGAGGGTTAGTGGAGTCTTAGCAATTCTTCTGCTTCCAGAATAAATTCACCTGTTTGTGTCTCATAACAAGGACTAGCGGATTGGTGGGTGAGTACAATTTTAAATCAGTAAGAATTTGGACCTCATTGTAATACTTATGGCCCTAGTATCCTTGAGAAGCTACCATTTTTTCCTTTCAGACACTCTATTTTGCCATGAAGTATTGTGAAAAATGGTTTGATTTTTAATAAGATTACTGCATGAGTAGCTCTGAACCTCATGAGAAACATATTCACCTTTCTTGTCAGGTCTCAAAAATTTTACATGTCAACCAGTTTGGACCATTTTATTAAATATCCTAAACATGTAGTGACCTCTTCTCTAAATCTGATAAGTTGGCATTCCTTAATTAACGAGGCAAAGTATTTGTGACCAAAAAAAGCGAGAGGGGATGGACTTTCCAAATGAATAGTTAGGAAAAGAAGGGCTTTTGTCACGCTAGAAGGGTATACACCTCGAAAATATTTAGACATTTTAACATGTTTCAAATCGTATAACATTATTAGATTAAAACATACTGGAAATTAAAAAGGCAAGCATGGAAGAGACACAGGTATGTGTTTGCATTCTCCTGTAAGGATCTGGTGACAAAGAAGCTTTTGAGATGGGTGAACCTTTGCCACAGATCTCTCAGTTAACCCCTAGAAAGTGGTGCTATATCACTAGAAGTAGACAACAGATAGGCATCATGAGTCATGGTTCTACGGTTTCTATTTTTGAGAACTTGTAGTTGCAATATGTGCACTACCAAGTAGAGGACCGTGCATGTCCTGAAAGGTTTTCCTACTGTCACCCACAGAAGTATGTTTTTTGATCACATGCATGGGCAATTAATGATAATAGCCAATGAAGATACTTGAGCCTTGTGTAGTTACAAGCTAAGCAAATAATCTAAGGTGGCGTTTGGTAAAACTTTTTTTCAGAACTTAAGTCTGAATCAGCTGAAATTAAGTGATTTTGGTGATTAAGTTCCATTTGGTAAACGACTTAATTTCAGCACTTATCACCAAACTCAAGGAAAAAAAGACAAAAGTAAAAAGTGACCCAGCCTTCACTTTTTGCGGTAAGTGATTGAATCTTTAAAAAAGATTCTTTGATTCTTTTTTAATACCAACAATGCCCTTTTTTCAAACCTTTCTCTTTTAAAAACTTACGAAAGTATCCTAATAAACATTTCAAAATACCCACAATGCCCTTGACTTAATTTTAAGACTTAAGATCTTAGCCAAACAACCTAATTCAGACATAAGTCATTAAGCTACCAGATCTTAAGCACTTTAAGCTTTTAGATCTGATAACTTAATTTACCAAACGCCACCTTAAGTATACTAACTAATTTCATTATAGCTGGTTACATGGTAGCCTTGCGTCAATCATTTTAATACTTGGTTTCTTTGCCTTATCTGAAATATTTTTTGCTCCGGGGCTTCCTCTTGACAGTTCTATACTGTAAATGTTGATTTTTTTTTTTGCAGTTAAAGCAAACAAATGAAACAGACGACCATGAAGCTCAGATTGGTGAATGGGTAACTAGCCAAGGACAAATGGAAACAGTTAACAATCCACTTTCATCTGTGTCAGGCACAGGTGGTAAGCGTAATCGGACCGGTGATTACGGTCCACTTACGCCTATATCAGGCTCAGGTGGTAAGCGTTACGGTAGATCAAAGGTATCAAAACATACAATATCTGGGCCTCCAACTCCTGAATCAAATGCTGGTGAGTTTTTACACCATTCATCTGTACAAGCACTGGCATTTTGAACTATCTCCTTGGAAATCTTGAGTTTCTAATAGATAGAACTTTACATGGGTTAACCGTTTCATGTCTATTGCTATTTGCTTGCAGGCTCACCTTCTAATATTTTGAATCCAGCTAGTAGCTGTCGTTATGATAGTTCTCTAGGTATGTCAAGATGTGGAAGGATTTGTGAATTTTATCAGGGCAACTTCTCTTTCAATGTTTTCATTTGCTATCAAAATTACTTGAGAAAGGATGCAATATGTACTTGCAGGCTTGTTGACAAAGAAATTCATTAGTTTGATCGTGGAGGCTAAGGATGGTATTCTTGATCTGAACAAGACCGCAGATATCTTGGAGGTAGAAATGCTTTCCATAATTTTCTGTTTCTAAAATATCATCTTGCACATAGTTATGGCTGTAGTGAATTCTGTCTTGGCTGGTGGCTTCATTTTGGATTTATTTCTTTCATTGTTCTACAGGTCCAGAAGAGGAGAATATACGATATTACAAATGTTCTTGAAGGAATAGGATTATTAGAGAAAATGTCAAAGAACAATATACGCTGGAAGTAAGAACAATAATCCTTAGTTATTTTTCTTTTTTCTATTTCAATAAGTGTTACTAGTGAGTCTTCAAAACAGGGGACTTGATATGTCAAGGCCAAGGGAGCTGGATGATCAGGTTACTAGATTGAAGGTACTTCACTTATAAAATAATGACAAGGCCTGCTTTTCACCTGGTTATTTAATTCTATTCTGCATTGGGTGTGTGGTTATGTTCATTATGGTAGTTGGTTTGTCTATTGTGTATTGGCATGATATAATGTGAATATATGCGACTGCTACTCTATGGCAACGTTAAGAGATTATGCTGAGCTGTTGCAATTCTGTTTGAACCACATATTTTGCAAATAGGATATATTCTGACCTGTTTCAGAATATAACTAAGTGAAGGGGATCTTAACACTGTGAGGTCTGTCACTTTTTCATGTTGCATAAAGTGCACGTATGGGGATGGTTACACATTTTCATGTCATTCAATTCATTTTAATCTTTACGATCCTTGGCAATAGAGTCATTCTATTGCTGTCTTGCTTCTAAGCTTTTGTAAGGCATCCAACCTATGTTGCATTGATACGGGTACGGATGCTAGTGTCCAACATGGGTACAAAGTGTCAGACTTGACAAAGCCTGAAAAATAGGATTCGTGGACTCGACAATATATTTTACATAATGTAAAACAAAGTAATTATCTTTTAAGATAATAATAACGATAATAATGGATTTTGTAATTGAATATCTTATGATTTATATCCTATGCTTATAGACAAGAAAACATATATGTATTGTTAAATTCTATAGAAAATTTCAATTGGAAAAAGTATTGAACTTATAATCTATGCTGAAGGTTAATTACTATCATGCAAGTAAGGAAAGAATAAACAAAAAAATCTGGAAGTGTCGCGCCAGAATCTGTGTCGTGTTGGATTCCGACATGGGTACTTCATCAGTTTAGGAGAATCCATGCAACATAGCATCCAACAATGACTGAAAGCCTGAGCATGAAAAATTGCTACATTGTAACTTATTAAGCATTTATTAGAGAAAGGTTCTCGGTGGTTAACATGCATGGGAGAAATCATGGTCAAGGTTTAAAATCTTGATCTTATTCAGCGTCTCAGTAAGTTAATGGAATGAGACCTCTTGAAAGAGACAGAACGATACATTGAAAAAACAATGACGTCTCGATACACAAAGGTATGAAATACATTAAACTACTTAAAAATAAGGTTAACCTATGTTTGATGAAATAATACTATTATCAATGCTAATTAAATTAGTTTTCCAGTAGGAGACAGTACATTTCTTATTGTATTACCAGAACAAGACATCTTAGCCAAGATAGAATGATCTGTGAACCATAATCATGATATTGTTTATGGTTTGCATAAACGTAAGGTATTTGGGTTCATCTCCATGCATCTTAGATGCTGTATGAGCCATAGTTAAATTCTCTGCCTTTGCACCTTACCTGATTACACCAGTGTGCTTTTTTATTGTCCAAAAACCACATTACTTCCAACTAAAGTGTCATAGTCAGAGAAAATTTGTCACAAGGAGCACCATTAGAATCAGCACAATAGAGGCTGAACAAGGAACCATTGAGGATCAAAAAGGTATTTTCAAAGAATCCTGTCAACTAAGTGCCTCATCTTAGGTTACTGCATAAACTGGCTAGCAATACCAACTGCAGAGAGTAAATCGAGTCCGACAATTGTCAGGTAAATTAGTTTCCAAGATTTGTTAGAGAGGGTTAATCATCCACATTAACATTACCATCTTTTTTACTTTTTTAGGGGGTGTGTATGTTGTTTGATATCAAAACTACTATATTAACAATTTGACTTGGTTGGGGAAAATCAGAAAAGTTAACGTTAGTCCAATGCTGGCATTGGTTAGATTGCAAGCGGTTGTAAAATGAATGTTATAGTAATAGTAATGTGGCTCTAGGTCTGGTTAAGTTGCAGCCCTTACTACTCTGTTGGAGGAAACTTAACACTGTAAATGTGATCTATTTTAATTTTGGTTACCATGTGTTGAATCTAAATATTTATTGACAGGCTGAAATGGAAAGTCTATATGATGAAGAATGCAGGCTCGATTATGACATAAGGTTTGGTTACTTGGAAAATTATATCTTTTCTAATTCACCCTTGAGGTAATTAGGCTAACATCATGTTCCTTGTTCAGAGAAAAGCAAGGGAGGTTGAGGGCCCTGGATGAAGATGAAAATTGTCGAAAGTAGATTCAGTTCTCTCTTGCTGTTTTTGGCTATACTCAAAGTTACATTTTGGTTCTTCTACTTGACGAATTTTGTGTGGACTGTTTAGGTTTCTCTTTTTGACTGAAGAAGATATCATGAACCTCCCATGCTTTCAGGTTCAGTCTGCTGTGGAACTCAATAATATCTGTGGATTTGTTCTCTGTGTGCTCTTGTCTATTTATCATATTTATGCTTTTTTTTCCTGTTTGGTGACAGAATAAGACACTTATTGCAATAAAAGCTCCTCAGGCAAGTTCGCTTGAAGTTCCCGATCCTGATGAGGTGGGTAAGAGGGATGGATGGAGAATGTGGAATTTCGTGTGAAGTATTTGGATGGTATCTGATTGGGTCATTGTCACAGGATGCCGATTATCCACAACAGCAATTTCGAATCATTGTTAGAAGCACCACAGGACCAATTGATTTGTACCTAGTGAGGTATTTCCTAGTTTAGAGGTGGAAATGCTCTAACCACAGCCATTTCATCTCTTCCAATAATGCCCTTCGCCTTATTATCATACATATGTATTGTGACTTCCATCATAGATGCTTCCTACTGTTTACAGTAAACACCAAGGGAGGCTTGAGGATATAATTGTCAAGCGGATTCCATCAATGGATTTGTCTATGGGGAATAGTGACTACAAAAGTGGAACTGCATTGCTGTCAAAAGTCCAACATACAGGGTTGATGACGCAGGCAGGACAAGACCAAGATAATCGAAATAGTTCTTCTGATTCGTTCAGCTTGCCAGGCCCTATGACTGGGCTTCAGAAGATCGTCCCCTTAGATGCTAATGTAATATACGGAATAGTATAAACTGGGATTTTACCTGAAGTGATAAACGACTTGTTTGTTGACTGATCTTCATGTTTGTTGCAGATTGATGATGATTACTGGTTCCGGTCGGATCTTGAAATCAGCATTACAGATTTGTGGGGTGAGTGATCATATCCTTGGCAGTATATTTTCTTCAAAGTTAGTGAGTTAAATGTTTTCAGATTTGAGTCTCGAATGGAGTTGGTTGAAATTCCCTTGTGTGTATAAATGAACAAATATTTTGTGTATAAATGAACAAATATTTTGTTTTGTTGTTCTTCCATAACCCCCCACAGCAAATGAGGATTGGGCCCAAGTGGGAGAACACATTCAAGATGAGTTTTCAATGAGTAGTGGTGCAGCACTAGCAGTCTCAGATGCCACCAGGTGGTGTTCCCGAAAAAAGAGAGATTGAGACAGATCGTTGTTGCGTGGAGAAGACTTGAAGGGAGTGTTTATTTGTAACTAGATGAGTCCCTGTTTTCAGCGTACCAATATAATTAATGAAAAATTCCTAGTATTTATTTCAGGATATCTGAATGTCCAAACTACCTCCAACATGGTTGAAAGTCTTGGTATTGGACGTCGGATTCAAGCGCTTTCATGGTATAGTTGGTGATCTCTAGCCGTCGGATCCAGCTCTCTCTCTGTCTCCCTTGTCAAATTCATTTCCTGCCAACTACAGATTTACACCTCCCGTCTCTCATCATGCACCTAGGCTTATCATCCGCAAATTGTGGACAGAAATGCTATGGGATGTGAGAGGAGGGGTTTCATTTCTTTTTCTTTCTAATTATAAGGGAGTAGAGTGGGGCTTGCAGGTGTGATTTTGCAGGGTTGGGGTGAGAAGAAAACCAAAATATGCACTTGATAATTGAGAATGGATTTGCTGTTTCTTCCCTTGTTCAAAAGGTTACAGAAAATGTAACTCTTCTATGTAAAATATCTAATAATCTCTTTAAAGCTCTTTCATGTTTTGGGTTTCAGGTGTTCATTTAAAAAATTTTCAGAGCTTCGATTGAAATCCTTGAGAAATTGCATACATTATAATGTTTTTTTTAACTCTTCAAAACTTCCAACTTCAGGTTTAATTCTCTTCATCCGGTACACTCCACCCATTGCTGAGTCAACTCGGCCAATCAGAACGAGTTACGTCCAGATCAGCAGAGAACTTGGCGACTCAAAACAATCCTTAGCGATTCGTGACCGATTCTTTGAACCGAGCTCCAGATCTACTTGTGCCATTCGCAAGCACCCCAATCTATCACATTTCCTTTCAAGTGTTCAAAAGATACTCTCTTTGGCCAAGATGTGTGGTTGAATTTTGACCTAGGTGATTTTTTGGTTGGACCCATCAAGTGGGGAAAAACTATTATGCAAATACGGCCCAGAAAGTGACACGAAACAACCAAAATATTGTGTTAACAGGGGGTTAAGTGTCACCTTCTGTCCACATTTGCACACTCTAAAGTATGCAACCAATTGCATACTAGTTTTTCCAGTCAAATGGTGGGTCGGTCTAGTATGCAACCATTTGCATACTTAAAAGTATGCCAACATTGTATCCACCGTTGAATGCTCATTGAAAAAAGTGTTTAATTTATAAAATATTTTGTTTTGAAAACATTGAAATAACACAGTTTTCAAGGGAAATCCAACAGTACTGACAAAGTTTGCATACTAAATTTGTCCATTTTTGCCACTGGTTGAACATCCCTAGGCGTGGTTAACGAAGTACTCATACAGTAAAAGGTTGTTTTTTCATGTTTTCTTTCCGTGGACATGGCAAAAAAAAAAAAAAATGTAAAAAGGAAGAAAATGTGAAGAGATCGATTAGTGAAAAGTTTGGATTCAATACAAATTTAATTCAAAAAAGCAGAGCCAAAAGAACACAAAATACAATGTTTTATGGCACATGGTATGGTGAGCTGCTTATATGGTCCAGAGCCTTGGGTAAGTGCATGGTACGCTTCAGGCATACCCTACTATTCCCGAATATGAAATCTGGGATCATGACTACCTGCCCGGTTATCTTTTTGGGATCCCTGATGGTTAATACCACGTGGTCTTCTTTCGGATCCGCTGACTAATGTTTGTTTGGACTTCTTTGGGCCCTTGGTTGACCTACACACCAAAAAATCAGCCTAATTGGCGATTTCGAGCTGATGGGATTCAATCACTTTTTAATCAAGGGCTTAGAACTCACGTTATCAATGGGCCTGTTTATTAAGCCTATGATGAAAAAAAAAATGCCCCACACCAACTCCACCAAGCGGTGCGACATACATTCATGGGTCAGTGGGCCCAAAAGAATTGCAACGTGGCATTGATAAGAGGGTTAGGGCAAACATTTTTCGTGTTTTTAACACGTGGCCTACTAACTACTTAACGGGTGGCCCACGACATTGAACATCTTGGCTCCATATTTGGTGTGTTTGGGATCAGGTGGTAGGATTCACTAACCACGGGTTCAGCTTATAATGCCCATATAAATAAAAATAAAAATCTAGACGTACCCCACCAAATTATCTTAGAAATTTGACATACCCTACAAATTTCTAAAAACTGACATACTCCCATGACCTGAACCACTGTTGTTGACTTAAGTTGACTAACAAATTTTCTTAGAAGAATGAAAATATTAATTCAATTGTTTGATTTGGAGTTTCGACCCAAATCCATATATTCTTATTCTAAGGTTGAAGAAATGGGTCTTCTCAACCCATACTCGTATATTGTTCTAAAATTGAAGAAATCCTATGTTCTTGTTCTAAGGTTGAATAAAAGAGTATTTTCATCTTTTCAATAGCACCCACAATATAAGTCACGTGGCATACTCTTGGAGGACGATGATCGTATGGATGTTTGGCCAATCCCTAAGTGGACCTACAAACCAAAAATATACACGATTAGTGATTTCTCGGCGTTGGATTGGAGTAATTCATGGATTGATTTTAACTGTGGGAACTAGGGCATTATTGACCATTATTTGGGGTACAAAGATCCAAAGGTTTGAAATCATATTTGGTTTGTAGGTCCAGCTAGGGATTGGCAAAGCATCCATACAGTCAGCGTCCTATAAAAGTATGCCACGTGGTTCATATGGACTGTCATCAAAGTTTTACTAACTTTTCCTATGGGTATATCAAATTTCGATAAGACGGGGTGTACGTCTAAAATCAAGGGAGGAAAATATTCTGACAATGAAAATATAAAAAAACGATGTGCTCCTTCTTAAAGACGGCCACCTATTTAGGACAAAATATTCCGTGGGACCCGCCCTTATTGTATAAATGGCGGTTTCTTAAAAGCAGGAGCATCGTTTTTTATGTTTCCATGGCACATCAAAGTTTCGCTCGGGGTCGGGGAGAGAGGATAAAAGGATAACGAGAGCCACTCTCCTAGCTCCTGCCCACCGCACACGAAAGAAATGGAAGCCAACGTCCTCATTTCCCTATGCTCAAAATCATCACGATTCCTCCTCAACAAGCCCTTAACGACTCAAATTGTCCAGCGAGCCACTCGTCTCCGTCCCCTATCGCTCAAGGCTGGGCCTACCAATAGCAGCAGCAACAGTGGCAACGATGGCGAAGCTCTGCCACCCATCCCACCACCAATCACGCCACCAGACACCGTTGAAATCCGGTTCCGACGAGGATCAAGAAGGCGGTCAAGGCAGCAACAGGAGGGTAGTGGTGGACTACCCAAGCCACCTTCCCCTCCCAAGGAATGGGAGTCCATGACACTAGGCGAGAAGGCAGTGGAGCTGTACATGGGGGAAAAAGGTCTTCTCTTCTGGCTAAACAAATTCGCCTACGCCTCCATCTTCATCATAATTGGGGCGTGGATCCTGTTCCGCTTCGTCGGCCCTTCACTCGGCCTCTACCAACTCGATTCCACTCCGATATCCCCCTCCACCGTGTTCAAAAGCGGATCATAAACCAACGAATTGAAAATCGACACAAAATAAATGTACATCATCAACCATCCATCTATCTAAATCCCATCTTTATCCACCTACTATTTCTGTCCTCCATTTTCATACTTACATTAAGGAAATGACATAGGTAGTAGTAGGCAACAGTACTAACGGTTTGCCCCTGCTCGGGTTTTCCTCAACCTGCCACGCGTCACCCGTATGCTTTCCTCCATAACCGTCTCTTTTGGGGTTGGGGGGTTTGCATTTCTATCAGCTGAAGATGATGATACTGGTTCGATCTGCATTGCTTCTGCTTCACTCTCTGTGGATTCGCTTGTGGGTTCGGTGGTGGGCTGAACAGCAGTTGATGTTTTTGCATTTGTAGCTGCTGGGGGTGCCGGAGTTGCTGCTGGAGGAGGTACTGCTGCTTCTTGTGGTGGCTCCTGTTGCTGCCGAGTCGTACCTTTACTGGAAGTACGAGACGGTGGTCGTTGGAGCGGCTGCGATGCAGTGGTAGCTGGTCGTTGGGTTTGGGGTTGGGGTTGGGGCGGCTGCGATGCAGTGGTGGCTGGTCGTTGGGGTTGGGGCGGCTGCGGTGCAGTGGTAGCTGGCTGATGAGTTGGTACAGTGGATGGAGGCTGTTGATGAGTCCCCACACCCTGCTTTTGCTGCTGTATTCCAACGGGATAAGAGTGTTAAATGAACAAGGCTTGAGATTGTAACATCCATTGACTGTAATTGGTGCCATTTGAGTTTCAATAAGAACAGCAATGTCTTCTTCTATTACTATTACAACATTGAGATTCTGTCTTCAATTCACAAAGAACAGGAGTATTTTGAAAAAAAACATACAGATATACAGAGGAATATAAAGTGAATAGGGATAAAGGATCATCTTTTGATAGAAATCAAGCGTATAGAAGTGCTGAAAACCTGGGCCAAAATTGAGATTTAAATCCTTCCCCAAAATTGAGATTTAAATCCTTGAACCTGGGACTGTAACAAGTGTTTTCGTTTTCTCGAGGATGGGGTGCGTGGTTTGTTTTGAGCTTTTTCTGATATGCTAGCCATTTTAAAGTTCAGTGGAATTAAACTTTTTGTGACTATCAATTAACACTATGCGACTGAATGTGGATTAAGTTCAGTGGAATTAGTGGAATGCCCCGATCCTGAATCACGTGAAAGCGGTACCAATATAACTAGTACAAATCAATGCAACTGGCTGAGATTCCAAAACCTTATTTTGTTAATTCATTTGGATACTAATTATTGAAGAGAATGTATACGCGATTGGGCCATTATTGTCGTACAACAGTTAGTGGGATTGCTTTGTGGCAAATTGTTACATATTAACAGTTTTCCTTCGTAAACACTCATGACTTTAAAAAAAAGACACTTTTGCAACTTACAGACTGATTAGTGTTTTATATTTTATAGATTCTTCCTTCAGTAATTCTGTTTGAAACTGTACAGTACCCAATTTTGTTCGACATTCCCAAGTTCTAACCTGTTCAAATGAACCAAAACATCATGATATTTGAACACATTCCAGCCAGTTTATACTATAAGGTTATTAAACCGGGGAAACATTACAAGAACAAATAGATCCTTCTTGATAAAGCAAATTCTTACTGTTAGCTTCTTCTTTTTTTTCCTTTCGTTTTCTGAATTGATCAAATTCTACTATAATATGACTTGGGTACCTAAGCAGGATAAATGCAGTGGAGAAAGCACAGGGTACAGACTGAATGATATTGAGGTCATATAATAAACAGGAGCTATTGATCCTTATCAATGGATACCTGGGCAGGACGAGGCCTTGATGTTGACTGTGAAGACGAGGCTACATACTGCAAAATTTCAAAAACCCTTGTCTGACCATAGCTTGCAACCCTTTGCCAATATAGAACTGCAATGTCCCCAGCCCTAGTTCTTAGTTCCAACAAGTTACGATCAATCTCCATTTCATGCTTTGCAATATATGGCCGAAAGAAGGAATCATACACATATGTAGTTCCCTAGAACAAATGAAATAAAATGAGGGAGGGACCAATTGGAATAAAATCAAAGAACTTATGAGAATCCACAGAAAATAATTCCCAATCCCAAGATGCCGATTACGTACCTTTGTTTTAGGATACCACAAATATATGAAGAAAGCCAACTTGGCTTCACAATACATTGGTACCCTTCAGGAAACCCAGACCAGAAACACCATCAAAATACAGAACAAGTGCCATGTAACAGTAAAAAATGACCCCTTAACAATCAAAAAGAAAAAAGATGATCCCCTGTTCAAGTTAAGATTCTTCTCACCATGAAACAAAAGTGTCCCCAACCCTCTCAAAGACTGTCAGCATTGCAACTAAAATCCTACAATTAAAAAGAAACAAGCTTTTAAATTAGTAAATTATGTTTGTATAAATCTCAATAAAAAAGGTGAAGCGAAGATACACACCAGTATTGACACCAAAACCGAAGCTGCTCAATCTCCGGCTTGTTCTTCTCCACGGTTTTAAAGCACTCGTAAGCCGGATATGCATAACCAAAAGCCATCCTGCAAACACATAAACAGAAGATTCGGTTTTCTCCAACAACAAATGCTACATACTGGATAACAAAAAACCTCATAATTACAGTAAGCAACATACACAAGTCCTCTGGTAAGGAAGGATCCCATCATTTCGGATCTGTAGCATGTACAAGACAAAAACAACTCCCAGTGTCACCACCTGAATTCGCTAAGTAAATCTAACTGAAATTAAAAAAGAAAAAATAAGATTAGATCACAGTTGAATCTAAGTAATACTTGCTATTAATAGCAAAAAGTTCTTAAGAACGAATATCTGATCTTCCAAATCAAACCAAGATTGCAAGAAACCGTCTTAGAAGAACAAATAGGGCAAATTAGCAGATAAAAACACAAGAAATAACATTTGAAGTCACACATTGCTACTGATTCAAAGAACTCACGAATATCCTACCGACAGAGTGCACAAGAAGTATCAAAATTAGGGCAAAAAAACAGAAAATTAATTGAAATCACCAAAAGAAACTGCACAGTAAAAATTCAAGTAGAGAATTAAGATTCAATTAACCAACCTATAGAACTCAACACATTACAGAAACCAACACGAAAAACAAACTTTAAGCAGAAAATCACTAAGAAGTAAGAAATCACACATTACTTCCGAATCACAGAATCGTTAAACATCGCAAGCACTAAAATTAGGGAAAAAGAACGCCAATCAAATTACTAAAAAATCACAAAGAAAGGCTGAAAAAATCAACTTGACAATTAAGATTCAACTTAATCAACCTAAAACCTCAGACATTATCAAATCAAACAAGAAAAACATACATTCCAAACTGAAAACCGAGAAAAAACACGAAATGGACAATCCTCAAACCGATAATCAAACAAAAGCAAAACCAATACTCACAAATCCTCCAAACCAAATCAGGATTTCTACAACTCTAATGAGAGGGAAAAAGGAGGTAAATCGATCTGTACCTTTTGGTGATTATAAGATATTAAGAACGAAAAAATCGAAAATGCGGTAAATGCAAGTGCTCTCAGTGATACTAAGATATGATTGTTAAAAAGCGTCTTGGAGCGGAGCACCGGTTATTATTGCATTCGATCGCGTCCAAATAGTCGAAGCGGCGCGGCCGAAACGCTACGGGAAACCAATTCGGCGTCGGTGAGAAAGAGAGAGAGAATTGTCGTTTGAATTTCTTTTAGACAATTAGACGTTCCCTTGGATTCCTTTTGTTTTTAGGTTTAAAGAAGAATCATTATTTTTGAGCTCCGTAAAACGGATGAGGCACGTGTGTGGGGTTTGAATGAATCACGAATAAATCTTTGATGACGGACGCTCACGGACGTCTGTACGGGAAGGACAAATCTAGTATGCAACTGTTTACATACTTAAAAGTATGCAAACAGTGTCTCCACCATTAAATGCTCCTTGAAAAATGTGTTTTTAATTTATAAAATATATTATTCTTAAAACATTGAAATAACACATTTTTCAAGGGTCATCCAACGGTACTGCCACTGTTTGCATACTTTTGATTATGCAAACAGTTGCATACTAAGTGAGCCAGTATGGGAAATGTGGCAAGAGATTGACCGTATGGATGTTTTGTCCATCGACGAGTGGACCCACATACCAAAAATAACCTCATTACTGATTTCAAACCTTTGGATCTTCCTATACCAAACAATGCTTAATAATGCTCAAATTCCACAGTTAAAAATCAATCCATGAAAACGATTCCATCCAACGCTTGGAAATCACTAATCAGGCTAATTTTTAGTGTGTAGGTTGACCTACGATTGGGCGAAACATTGATACGGTCATAAATCTCTAAGAAAATGCCACGTGGCTTATAATGTGGTCCGTCAACAACTTTACCAACGGAAATCCAATAGCAAAATTCTACTCCACTAATCGTATGGATGTTTGGTTTGGCCGATCCTTAATTGGACCCGTAGTCCAAAATTCAGCCAGATTGGTGATTTTAACCGTTGGATAAGAATACTCCATGAAAAAGACTCAAATCCAACGGTTAGAATCACCTATCAAGCTGATTTTCGGTCTGTAGGTCCACCTAGGGATGGGCCAAACCTCCATGAGTTCAATTGTCTCTAAGCATATACCACGTATCCCATGCGACGTCCCTCATCAAAGTTTTTGTTGACGTGCATCCAACAGTTCACGTGTCCCACGCTATTGAATCCCAACAGGTAGACCGAGTATCAAAAAGTTCTAATAATAGACTTTTGTCCTTGTATTTTGGCCGTCAATAAAGGGTACAATTAGTTGGATGGTTAAGATCATCCGATTGGGCTGGCAAACTAGACAGTCAGATTGACAAAGAGTATGCTCTCGAATATCAAAGTACTATAGAGTAGACAATAGTACCAGGATTACGTATATAAGAGATGATGAAAAGCACGTGAGGAATATGAGTGAACGAATATAGGATAGTTCCGGTACTATTATTATACTTTACACATATGGTTTATGCATCTCATGCGTATCAATCTCGACCATCCAATCAGTGGGCCCGGCCACATACGTGTATTGAAAATATATTAGATAAACAGTCAGTCTAACTAGATGATCTTAACCGTCTGATATAGGACGTCATTCATGTTTTTGGATTTTATCGACCAAGAATCATCCAATCCGGACCCAAAGCTTGAAAGGTCTGGATAATAATAATGTCCATTAAGACTAATAGTAATATGCTTATCATACACCTAACAAAATAAGTTAAAAGGTCGTGCTATCCTATCGCACGCTGCAAAAAAAAAAGCCGTGTCCATGGCCCACGAGGCAACAAACTATAAAGGGTAAAATAATTATTTGGGTGCTAATAAAAAATCATTGTCAAAGTGGACCATAGATCTCTTATATCAAACGGTCCACAGCTCAACAGCACAGCTCCTTCCTTTTAGTAAAAACTCTCTTTTTTTCCTTTTTTATTTGGGTATATTTTTGTAATACCCTCTGAATTGGGAAAAAAAACTTAGATGCAGAGGGGTCTCGTGGCCTTACATGGCTCATTTTTGGGGCCCACTAACCGCGTGGATGTTTAGCTCACCCCTTGGTGGACATATATACGAAAAATCAGTCTCATGAATTCTCTCTATCCATAGATTATAGCACTTTTTAAGGATTGATTGTAGCCGTTGGATTCAAGCATGCACTTAATCCCGACAGTTAGAAATTATCAACCAAGCTGATTTTTGGTATGCATATCCACCGAGGGGTGGGGTAAACATCCATATGGATAGTGGGCCCAAAAAAATGAGCCATGTAGGGTCACGAGACCCCCTCTGCACCGTTCCACGAAGAAATCTAATGTTTCTCGAGCGAGAGAGTCTTGGATCGGATTGATCCGGATTAGGATCAGTGGTGGCCTATTAACTAGTAATACCATAGTTTGAAGTCTCGCCCAAGGTGCACCGTTCCATGAAGAAATCTAATGTCTTCTCAAGCGAGACAATCTTGGATCGGATTGATCGGGATTGGGATCAGTGGTGGCTGATCTGACCACCAATCCCGAGATTTTGAACTGTGAGTAATAACCCTATACTGTTATGTTATATGGAGTCCGAAAATGCCAGTGTACTATACATGAAGGCACGACACCACATTTTCATACTTTACATAGAGATACGAAAACTCTAATTTCGTCTGTGGGTTATATATACCTCGGTTGATCAGAGATGATTATTCATTGAATTGTGAGTATTTCTTTTTTACCTCAGAACATAGTGGAATCTGTGTGGATCCATGGACGTATCTCAATCTAGAAAGAACCACGTGTAAATCTGTGTTGTGGGTGATTACATGCATCTTTGTTCTTTTGATTGTTTATTGTTTCTTTCTTCCCAACATATAATATCATGAATACCCTCGTTGATGTAACATAATATGCATCATTCACTGTTAATTAGTGCACCTATGAAAGGATCAAATATTACTAATATAACACTTACGGCACGTTTTAACTTGAATCAGCAACCAGGGCCATCTCTACTGTAAGGCCATTAAGGCAGTTGGCTTAGGCCCCAAGTGAGAGAAGGCACCACTAACCACATCGATGTTTAACCCAACCCTTATTGGATATACAAACCAAAAATCAACTTGATTGATTATCTCTAGTAATAAAGAATGATTCTAGTCACGGGATTCAAGCATGTTTTTCGGGTAGTAAATCCAATAGCTAGAAATCATCAATCAAGCTGATTTTTAGCATGTTTATCCATCAATAGTGGACTGAACATCCACGCAGTCACTAGGCCCAAAAAATTATCTATATAGGGCCGCGAGAGTCCTTGCTTGGACTGCAACAAAACTATAGGAGTCCTCCGCATCTATGTTTTTTTGTAGCTTTTGACTATCATGAATAGTTGTTAAATAAAATTTTCTACTATATAAAGAGTTAATTTTTTTAATTAATATTATACATATTAATATATGGGTTGGGTTCTGGTGACCAACTTTTTGACCAACACCTAGCTGTACCCTCATAGAAGATGATTCAATGGCTGATTTTTGGTGTGGACGATCTCTATGATGGGGAGATCATCCTCACAAAAATTCAAATCATTCTGATATTCAAAGACTGGTTTAGAAGTTGAAGAATTATGGACCGTCGATTTTCACCATGTAACTTGAAAACCACATCTAACGGGCTTAGAAATTTCAGAATTGGCTGATTTTTTGTTGGGGTTATCTATATGGTAAGGAGATCATCCTAACCAAAAATCAGCCATTGATTCATCTTCTATGAGGGTACACCAAGGTATTGGTAAAAAATGTTGGTCAAAACTGTTTGTCACCGGAACCCCACCCTTAATATATTAGGCCTCAAGTTGCGTCGCGACAGCCCCAACTAGAATCAACCACTGTTTAACTAAGTCAAGGAGTTATTCCTAAAGTTTTGAATTTAGGGGTTGCAAACTTACCTTTTTTTTATTTTTTTTTTATAAGCTCCACAGTCCACATTGGAGAGAGGTTGGTAAATGTCGATAGTTGGTGGAGGAGACATGATTACATATTACTGAACCGTTGCAAAGAGGTGGGGGCCTCGAATAGTACTTCCATGTTCCAGAAATTTTTTAATCCTGGCGCTCTGTCATTTATAGTTAAGTGCCACCTGTCCGCATCTTTAACTGTAACTGTAGTTTCTTTTTCTTCGCTGTTAAGGGTAATTACAGTTAAGAGCCACCTTAACCCTAGACAGGTCCCACTTAACTATTCGTGGCAGAACGTCATTGATCAAAAAGTGGGAGGATCAAAAATTCTCTCTCCATGTTCTGCTATCTTCTTTAGAAGTTGGACTTCATTCCATTGCTATTTATCACGCAGAATATTATGATCAAGTATTGATTTTATCCAATAAGTTAGTTACACGGTGTTTATTAAAAAAAAAAAAGTGTTACACGGAAAAAGTTGGGGTACGCTGTTCCAGATTCCATATGTCCATCTAATCCCAATCGATGATGACAGGATAAGTGATGGTAGGAACATGATGGGATCTGTCGGTCCCCCCACTTCAAATCGCATCTTGCCTTTGCACATCAAATCTTGGCCCTTTATTGTAAGTTAGATTAAAACGTGATTGACAAAATTTATAAGCAAAATTAGAGGCAGGCTGATGATATACTCACAATCCAGCCGCTTAAAGTGAGGTCGTTTTATATTAACTTCCAACAGAGCCATGACATCCATTCTGCATTTAATTAATAAGATTATCTCGGTCACTGTGATGGTTTCAAATAGGTCATCAAATCGAGGCAGTTAAATAAAACAAAGACTAGTAGTTCAGAATCTTCAGATGGTTGTTGTGTGCCTTCTCGTTGTGGGCCTCATCTGGCGTATAGCCCATAAACCCCATAAAACAAACTGCAACATTTACAACCCTATTTACTAGAAGGAAAATTTGAGTCCCTAAGAATGAGTAAATCTTACCTGACCACCCATAATATAAGCTACGTGGCAATTTCTTAGAGGACACTGACCGTATAGATGTTTGCCCAATCCCTAAGTTGACCTATAAGTGCAAAATCAACCTGATCAGTGATTTCTAAGCATTGGTTGAAGTCATTTTCATGGGTTGATTTTAACCGTAGTCATTTGAGCATTATTTACCATAACTTGGGTACAAAGATCCAAAGGGTTTGAAATCACCAATCAGGCTGGTTTTTGGTTTGTAGGTCCACCTAGGGATTCGTCAAACATCCATACAGTCAGCATCCTCTAAGAGTATACCACGTGGCTCATATTATGGGTGGTCAGACAAGTTTTACTCCTAAGATTGATATCCGGCTGTCATTCCTTAGGTCTATACTGCTGATGGTCCTCGAGTTCAAGCCACACAAGTCACGAAGAGTCTCAATGGTCAACTTAAGGAGGGATGTTAATAACATTATTTTCTTTTTCTTTTTCTTTTTCTTTCTTGATCGGTTTCTACAAAAAGAAGATGCCATAGCATCATACAGGGATCAAGAACCCAACATTTCACGAGTCCCCTGGAACAAAATTTTCTCTACCAAAAATCAATCAAATTAAATTATAAAACCAAGGTTTTAAATGGTCCATTATAATGTTGCAACCGGTACTAGAATTTGCCATTATGTACGGCTTTGTCACATCGATCAGCCACATTTATAAAACCAAGTTAAATGGTCCATTATAATGTTGCAACTGGTACTAAATGTTGCCATTATGTACCGTGTCACATCGATCAGCCACATTTGTCTCAAAAAAATAGTCAAAGTATTATTATTATTTCATTTCTTTTAAATAGCCTCAATCTATATTATTATAAGGCAACAACGGGGTTGGCACACATGTGACATAATTAAAGGCCTCTCTACTTTCAAAGGTAAAACCTTCCCTCATTAAATATCCCTTCACAGTTCAGGTTATTAGCACGCTGATGAGGGACATAAGCCACGTGGCACACTCTTAAAGACTACTGACCTTATAGATGTTTGTCCCATTCCTAGGTGGACTTATATACCAAATATCAGTCTGATTAGTGATTTCAAACCTTTGGATCTGAGTACCCAAAATAATGCTTGAAATCTATAGTTAAAAATCAACCCATGAAAACGACTCTAATCAAATCCATAAAACCACTAATCAGGTTGATTTTTTGCACGTGTAATCTCTATGAGTGTGCCACGTGTAAGATGCTTATATGTATAAGGTGCACGTGCATTGCACGTGGCGTTCCACTAGCTAGCAATGGATAAAGAATAAAACAACAGTCATTGTCACATTTTTTTTTTTAGTTTCGGGCCTTATTTTCTAAATAACATAACAGGGTTGTTGCATTAGTATTTAACAACCGTTAGAACGTTTTTTTTCTTATCCATAGATCAAACCCGTATTTTTTAAAACCATGAATCAAACCCACCTACTCTGTACTCGTGTTTCTCGCTTTGGCTAGATTATTCTGGACCGCCACCAAAAGAATGACATTTATTGGAACGTACGAATGAGTTGCCGTACAAGTGGTTGTCAAGCCCTTGCAAAGTCTTTAAGAAAATGGATGCAAGTATGTGCAGCCCAAAAACTGTGGTAAGTGACTGCATTTGCGTTGGAGTGCAAAAATGCATCACCGTGCAGCAAACCAAGTAGGGCCATAGTCTTTCAAACTTTAGGAATACCCCCCTTGTCCTAGTTTAACCAATATCTATACCACTTCAAAGCCAGCCAAAGCCGGGGTTGGGGGACGGCCCCGCACACCAGCTTCACAAGACGCTCACTCACTTGCAATGCACATGCCGTCGCATAGTTTGCTTTTAAGTGAGACTCATCAAATGGTTGGTCCAGAGTCCAGACTCCTTTGCATGTGCAACTCTTTTACTCACTTGCCTACACCAAAAGTAACCCTTAAAGAGGAAATTATGTGGCGGGCTCCAAGCCTTGCAACCTACGTCTCATAAGTGATTCGGACGGTGGTCCATGACGTGATACCAAATTGAGGACCATGGTCACACACTCAACCTTTAATCTTATGGTGGGGACCCATGTTATCGGTAGGTAGAGCTGTTACTGCAGTCCCTTCTCCCATCCTGAGTCCCTGACCTTAAGTATGAGAAAACCTGGGATCTTCTTGATAAGGTTGAAATCTTGTCTTCCCTACCTCACCCTGTGAGAGCAGATACCAACCATTGGATGTGTCAATTTAACAAAACTCTACAGTCAAAAGAAAAAATGATCGGATGATCAATTGTTTATCATGATTATTTTTTACAGATATAAAATAATGCAATTACTTATTTGACTTGAGAGGACCTAATGATGGCATGGATGAAGGTCTCAGAATTAGGGGCCGGATCAGTGGGTGCCGGATCCTGATCCAATTTGGTCTCGGGTTATCTCGCTCAAGACGATGTGTGGTCCCTTTTAGAAAATTGCTTGCCTCGGGTGAGAGAACCCCCAGACCATAATCCGTATAGATTTGTCCCTGTCGATCCCAGATGGATTGGGTGATCCCACCCAGCATTAGCTGATCCCTTGAACTATGATTGATGACAGCTCCAGGCCGATGACAACGCACAATATGAACTGCGTGGCACGCTCTTAGAGGACTCTGACCTTATGGTTTTTCCAATCCCTAGGTGGGCCTACAAACCAAAAATGAGCTTGATTAGTGATTTCAAACCTTTGGATCCTTGTACCTCAAATAATGGTCAATGATGCTAAAAATTTCCATTGTTAAAATCAACCCATGAAAATAATTCCAATCCAACGCCTAGAAATCACTAAACAGGCTGATTTTTGGTTTGTAGGTCCCCCTTCAGAATCCTATAAAAGTGTGCCATGTGGCTCATATTACGCTCTGTCATCAGCCCAGCACGCTGTCATCAAAGTTTTACTCATGATTGAAGGTGGGCTCAATGCTTACACACAGTAACATGTAAATGTGATTACGTTGCGAAATGGATTAGACCTGGATTGGATCAAGGTAGATCCAAATCTGGATTTCGATTTTTTATCACATTGATCCAGATCAAGGTAGATCCAAATCTGACACGGACCCATAACTAATAATCTGAATCCAAACCAAGACCCATATGTGAATATCTAGATCAACTCATTTATGACTATGCAGCTCGGATCCACTATAAAAATGCTGCTCTGCCACCTATTTTGCCACCTCACCTTCTCCACATGTGGCAAGTTTTAACTGTAACCCTAAGAGGCAAAGTACAAATTAATCCTTAGGACAAAAGCTATCCTATTAAAATAGACAAGTTACCAACTAATAATCATAGATAAGTCAAATTTAAAAAATATTACCCACTCTATGTAACAAATCAGCTCAGTTGTCACCCCCTCTTATAGGCTTCATATATAGACGGCTGAGATCATATCTGCAATTAGACGATGGATCTCAGCCACTCACCCGATTTGGGTAAATGCTTTGTCGGGGAGTGCCGTGGGCTCGGGCCACCCACTAGTTATATATATAGCGAAGCAACCTAACCAACGGTTATTTGAAGCTGGAAGATTGGTTTTCACTTATTACGTCTAATTTTTATATCCGTTACATACGTCACCATGTAATTTTAAGAAGGTACATATAACTTATTAAGTCCTATTTCATTAATCTCGTGGCTCTCCGTTAGTGAAGTTATTAAATTAACCATGTTAATGTCAATAATACTCTTCTTTATTTGTGGGAAAAAAGAATTTAAAACGCTTCCAGTTTTGTTACCGTTAGAAAGCTGATTGGATTAGCTTTCCAACACATATAAGGGCATGTTAGGTAGGCCACCGCGGTGGAAAAATAAAATATTTGGGCGAGCTAATATTCGCCCTGACGTGTTTGGCATGCATTTGCCTGCGCTGAATATTTAGCCGTTAAAACGGATTGTAACAGCTAGGGGCAAAAATGGAAAAAAAATAAAAAATTGACGGATTTTAATTGAAAAATGGAAAAAATGGCGCTGAAATTCAAATTTTAAAATTTGAAATTGAACATTTCAAAAACGGAAAATCAGAATTTTACGGAAAATTAACAGAATTTAACCGATTTAACAGCTATTTTTTTTTCCACAAAATTTTCCAGAATTTTTAACAGCTGTTAAAATATTTTTAACGGCCGTTTAAACGAGAAAAAAAAAACGGCCATTAAATTCAAAACATCAAAACGGGTTTTAACAATTTTTACGGTAACGGGCTTGGGGATTTACCGTTTAAACGGCCGTTTTTAAAACCATGGTTTAAATTGTGTCTAAACTTTTTATTTTAATAAATTTATGTGTTTGATGTGAACTTTTTATTTGAAGAGATTTCGCTTTCCTCACCAATCAAGGCTTCAATTCAGGTGCGTTGGGTTGGGGCGGGGTGGGGCAACCAGAGCCCAACCCAAGCTTAGAGGTACTCAGCACGAGCCCGGTCCAAGGTCGGGCCTAAGACTCTCAACATTAGCCCAATCCGATCAGGTTCAGTCGGATTGGTATGATTGGTGATTTTCCATTGAAATGAATTAAAACATTAGATTAGTAAAATGAAGAAAAAAAATTAAAAAGAATCACAAATCTAAGCTTCAACTATATGATATCAAAAACAGGGAGGACTATTAAAAGAAATAAATTAATCTTTTTCATTACCTTAAGGCTTTGGATCTGAATCTTAGAATTGGATAAGCAAATGTTAACAAAATCCTTCAAAATGATAAAATCAAGCGATTTGTAACGAAATCTTAGTATTGTGAATGTCAACCCAAGCCCAACCCTAAGTCGGGTTGAGCCTGTCGGACTCCAGTTAAGCTCGCCCAAGTTACAGCCCTATTGACAATATAATTTAGGTTGTTTTCTTTAAAATGTGGGCCCTATTGACAATACAATAACGCTGCAATCTGGGCCCACTGACTGCATGGATGTTCAGCCCACCCTGATTGGTAATTTCTATCCATTAGATTTTAGTACTTTTTTAGGCGTGGTTCTAATCTTGGATTCAACTATTATATTTTAGTACTAAAACCATTGATTAAAATTCATCAAACGAGAATTTCTAATAAGGGGTGGGCTAAACCAAGGTTTAAAAAACGGCCGTTATGACAGATTCAGACCTACCCCATTACGTTATGGACCGTTAAAACACCCAAAAATAACGGCCGTTATAACAAAAATAACGACCGTTATTTTCTAGAAAATTTTGTAAAAAAAAAAAAGCTATTATTTTCATTTTTTTTTCGTTATATTCTATTTTTTCCATTATTTTCTATTTTGGTTGAATTTTCAGCACATTTTTCCATTTTCCCCATTATTTTCCATTTTTGCCCCTGAGCGTTTGTTTTCGTTATAACGGAAAAACGGTAATGCCCCCCGTCCGTTATACCGTTATAACGGTCCCCTTTAAACTGTGGGCTAAACAACCATGCGGTCAGCGGACCCAAATGGAAGCGGTGAGTAACAAAACCAGAACGTTTCAGGTATATCTTGTTACATCTCGACCCTTTTGGTTAAGAGGTACTGAGGTTAGGGCTGCAACTTGGGTGGGCTCAACCCGAGCCCGACGGGTTGAACCCGACATTAGGGTTGGGTTGGGCTTGAGCCAGATTTTTGGTAATCCGCTCAAATTAGGTTGGGTTAGGGCTGAAGCTTGGCCCAACCCGAGCCCGACTTACAAACTATATATATTAGTTTTGTGTCAGGATCGGGGGACAATAATTTCATACAACATTTTTTATAACAATTTTGACGTACCCACATGGAAGATGAATCAATAGCTGATTTTTGGTGAGGATGATCTCTTCATCATATAGATCATCCTTACAAAAAAATCAACTTATTCTGAAATTTCTAACCCCATGGATTTTAAGTTAACGATAAAAAAAAATGGTCCATAATTCTTCAACTTGTAAACCAGTCTACGAATATTAGATTGATTTGAAGTTTTGTGAGGATGATCTCCTCACTATGGAGACCATCCTTGCCAAAAATCATTTCATTTCAAATACTTCTAATTTTTAAATTGGCCGACGCCAATTTTTGTTGTAAAAATGTTGTATGAAATTGTTGTGCCTCGATCCTGACCCATTAGTATTAATGACAAATATCTACACTACATTTTGGCAAATGCCGTAACTCATGGATGTTTGTCCTTAGTAACTACAACCTTTGTGGTATATTACTAAATGTCATTGAAATTACATTTTGGCATTTTATCTGATCGGTTGATAGTAAAAATATTGTATTTTTCTCTGACAATTATTTTTTATTATTTCTTCAGTGACTTTTATCATGCATTTGAGTTAATGAACTTTTCCGTTATTATGAAAATATCATGTTTTCTTTCACGAGCTTTGGAAATGAAGTTATACTATTATTTAATGATTAGCACAACGGCTATTATATTGACCGATAAATTATTTTAATATGAAAAAATTCTACAATATTTTCAAAAATTCAACAATATTTTCAACTAATAAAAAAATTAAGAAATTGACCAACCCGACCCAACCCGATAGGGTTGGGTTAGGGTTGGAAAATTTAGGCCCGATCTTGGGTTGGGTTGGGTTAGGGTTGATATCCTTTAAGGTTGGGTTGGGAAATCCTGTTGCAGCCCTAACCAAGGTACCTTATATGGGGTCCACTGACTAGACAAACTAGATTGATAAGAAGGAACCTACAAACCAAAATCATCCTGATTATTGATTTCAAGGCATTGGATTGGAATTATTTTCATGGGTTGATTTTAACAGTGGGAATTTGAGCATTATTGACCATTATTTGAGGTACAAAGATCCAAAGGTTTGAAATCACTAATCAAGCTGATTTTTGATTTGTAGGCCCACCTAGGGATGAGAGAAACATCCATAGTACTCTAAGAGTGTGCCACGTGGGTTGGGAAATCCTGTAAGAGCAGAGAAATGTGACCTGGACTGTCAATCCAGGAAGCCTCTTCATAGTTCATAGTGTCCCAACATATCCAAAAACATGTGGTGGGCTTTGTGTCCTTGAAATCGGTGGTCTGAGTAAAACAATTTTTCCTTTGGGGTGAGTGAAACTGCGCCTTGAGCTGAAGAGGCTCCCCTCTCTCTTTAGCCTTACAGAGTACAAAATCAACTATGTCGTTTGCACTCCAGTCTCCCTTCCTCTCTTCCCATCTCAAGCTATCTTCTTCCCAGTCTCGCAAACCCCTCAAAAATCAACGGTCACCAGCTTCTTATCCATGTATAAGAGCCTTGGATCTGGATCAAAACACGGTATTCTCAATTTTATTTTTCTTCTTCTTTTTTTAAAGAATTTTTAGTCGAATTTCGTGTATAATAATGTGTAAATAAATTCAGATTGTGGCGATATCAGTTGGGGTCGTTAGCGTGGCAGTTGGGATTGGGATTCCAGTCTTTTACGAATCTCAGATCGATAATGCTGTAAGAATCTGCCTATGATGGTAATTTTCATAAAAAAAAAAAAACCAGGGGCAATTTTTATCTGTTCTGCATTTTTCTGTTGCAGGCGAAGCGAGATAATACGCAGCCTTGCTTCCCCTGCGACGGCTCCGGAGCTCGTAAGTTTTTATCTTTTTTTTTTTTTTTTTCAATTGTTTTGTTCCTAAATTTTATTTCATTATTTCTTCTCAAGTAAATTATATATGACATCATATTTATTTATTAAACATAGAAAAAAATATTAGAAAAATAAATAAATAAAAACAGTTATAACGGCGGCAGTAGGTGCATTGTTTCCTTCCTCGTCTGAATGTTTGATGGACCTGATACAATTTCGCTATGTCCAAGTCCAATTTCCAGGCCCAATTAACAATCAAATTGGGTCTACACCCGATCCACCAGGTCTGGATATGCTAGTGCTCGACCCAAACCCGATTCTTTAACATCCATACATCTCTAAATGATCCAACACTATCCGGTTCTTTTTTTTTTCGGTTCTTTTCTTTAAAGGACAATGGTAAATGGAAATAAAATGGTTGATTTCAGAGAGATGCAGATTCTGCATGGGAAGTGGTAATGTGACGGTGGAGCTTGGCGGGGATGAGAAGGAAGTTTCACGGTGCATCAACTGTGACGGCGCAGGCTCCTTGACGTGCACTACGTGTCAAGGCAGCGGAATTCAACCGCGTTACCTCGACCGCAGGTAATTCACAAATTCTTTTCCCATTTAGTAATTAAAATAAAACAAGGGCATGAGCTTCTAATTGGTATCACATGCGTTTGTGGTGTTGTTGAACAGAGAATTCAAAGACGATGACTAAAGAAGCCCTCGCAATAAGCATAAAAACCGCACTTGCGGACTCGGATCACGGCCAAGTAAAGACTGAGCGAAGAACCCGTTTTGTAATAGACCATTTATTTTCATTCCTTAACGAAATGTACATTTCACAAATTGTAAAATTCGTTGTTTGCATCTTCGTATCGTACCCCACAAGTTCTCTCATGTTTCTAAACAAATTGCAATTACAGGGGTGTATCTGGTAATGTTCATAAAAATGCTCTTTTCCTACGAGAGACAAACGCATAATCCGCAATCACTAGAATAGTATTGTGCTTCCTCAAAATCACTAACTTAAATAAAACGCATATATAAGTTGTTACATTTTAAATACTAGTGGGTGGCGTGTAATTGGATGTGAGTGGCTGAGATCCACCATCCAGTTGGGGTATAAAATTCTGACCCTCCTTTATTGAAGCCTGTAAAAGGGGTATAAGTGGGAGACAACCACTGTCACTTGTTATATAGATCAAGGTTTAAAAATGGCCCTTATAACGAAAATAACGGCTGTTATAATGGATTCGGACCTACCCGGTTACATTATGGACCGTTAAAACTCCCAAAAAATAACGGCCGTTATAACGAAAATAACAGCCATTATTTTTCCATTATAACGAAAATAATGATCGTTATTTTCTGGAAAAAAAAAAAAGGCCAATTATTTTCATTTTTTCCATTATATTACGTTATTTTCCATTTTTGAATTTCAGCATCATTTTTTCCGTTATTTTCCATTTTTACCCCTGAGTGTTTTTTTCGTTATAACGGAAAAAGGTAACCCCCCAGACCGTTATGCCATTATAACGGTCCCCTTTAAACCTTGATATAGATAATGCAATGCCATGGGGCTTTTTGGCACGGGTATCAGCAGGTCGGGCACAATATGTCCAGACCTGAGTAAATTAGTGGGTCTGGAAAATGGACTCAGTCCTGGCAAAAATGAATCAGGTCTAATGGGTAACCAGGTCTGAAGGATGTGCTGATTATTAACCAGGTCTGAAGGATGGACACGTTTAGAAAAATTTATTTTAAGCACAGCCTTTATATCCATTAATGGGCCGGTCTTAGGCCTCAAATGTTAGAGATTTAATGTGCTGGCCTAGGCTTAGGCCAACCACAAGTATACCGGGCCAGGCTTGGGCCGTTAATACCCCTAGTCCAGTTGTAATTGGGGAACCATTGAGTCATCCGGGCTGTTCTTTGATGCAGAAGTCCCTCAAATTGCAACTTAATAGATTCGTGCGGGTCCACTTGCCACTTGAATGTCTGGCCCACACTATCATAGACTTACCCACCAAAAATCAGCGTGATTGGTGATTTCTAGCCCTATGGTTTGAGTACTTTTTATCATAGGCTTATGAACTGGCCTATGAGTTGGTTCCAAGACCATGATGAAAGAGTGCTCAAATCCAATGACTAGGAATCACTAATCACACTGATTTTTGGTATGTGGGTCCACCAAGATGTGGGGCAAACATTCACGGAGGCAGTTTGGCCGAAAGAGTCTACTACGTGGCAAATTGAGGGACCTCGGCATCAAAATTTTGATACAGAAGTTGGTATCATAAATTTTTCCGAGCCATCCACCCATACTTTTGGCCTATGGTGCCAACCCGACTGAATTTGAAGGGTCATGATGTAACAAGGTATTCTTGAGATCTTTTCAAATGCAGAAGCGCATTTTTGTTACTCACTGCTGCCATAGGGGCCTACTGACCACATGGATGTTTAGCCCACCCCTCAATAGACATTTATATTTCTCTACTAAAGCTAACGCATGAGAAAACTTTTCTCTCTCCTCCATGTGGCATTCTTTTTTATTTTTTTGTTTTTTTCTCAAAATACCATTCATCACAATTTTTATTCTCTTCATTGGCACCTTTCTATTTTCTAAACGTCTCTTTCTTATTGTGCATCTCCCAATCGATCGTACAGATCGCCACGTCATTGGTTTTGTTTTTTCTATTTTACAGTCTAAGGGGTACCTTTATCCAATAGGTACAAGTTACAACTCTAGCTCTTCAACGGTTACAAGAATTTTCACCCGATGTCGCCACTTCATATGTACCCTTTGCTTTCCCACGGATTTGTTTATAGTTGAAGAGGTGTAACCCTCTAAAGTCTAAACACAATTTTAAACCCAAATGGTCTAATATGGTGTCCTTTCTTTTTTTTGTTTTGAAAAAGTTTCCAACGTATACACCCTTCTCTCTCACCATTTCTTCCCATCTTCTACACTCTCTATGATTTATACAAATCTATATATTTCGTTCAAGCGCAAGGTTTACTATAAGGCAATCATATGTATTTTTTTATTTCGAAGAAGCAGCAGTTATCTTTATTTCTTTGAGTTCTCTTCCTTCAAACTGAATACTACTGCTCCTTACCTTCGAGTATTTTTTTTATTGTCTTTCTTAATTTTTTCAATCCGCTAACGTTTGAAATCACTAATCAAGCTGATTTTTGTTTTGTAGGTCCATATAGGCATTGGACAAACATCCATACAGTGAGAGTCCTCTAAGAGTATGCTACGTGGTGCATATTGAAATTTGTCATCGACCATTATGTCCCAATGGAGTAGGACTTTGATGATAGGGCCCTGTCATCAAGGTCGATGACAGGGAGCAGCAATAGGAGCCATGTAGAATACTCTTAGAGGACTCTGATCGTATGGATGTTTTTCCAATCCCTATATGGACCTACAAACAAAAAATCAGCTTGATTTATGATCTCAAACCTTTAGATATTTTTACCTCAAATTATGGTCACTAATGTTCCAATTTTCGACGGTTAAAATCAACCCATGAAAACAATTTCAGTTCAACGCCTATAAATCACTAATCGGATTGGTTTTTGAATTGTAGGTCCACCTAATGATTGGTCAGACATCCATACAGTCAGAGTCCACTAATATTGTTCCACGTGGTTCATATTGTGGCCTGTCATTGGCCTTGATGACAAGTCCTGTCATCAAGGTTTTATTCTTTCCAACGCTGTGACAAAAGTTTTACTCCTCTCAACGGAGCAAGACTTGCTTGCTACCTGACCACCCACAATATAAGCCACGTGGAAATTTATTAGAGGACATTGACCGTATAGATGTTTGGCGAATCCCTAGGTGGACCGACAAACCCAAAGTCATTTTCGTTGGTTGATTTTAACCGTATGAATTTGAGCATTATTTCCATATAAAGATCCGATGGTTTGAAATCACTAATCATGCTGATTTTTGGTTTATAGGTCGACTTAAAGATTAGTCAAAAAACTATACGGTCAGTGTCCTCTCATAAAGTGTCACGTGGCTTATATCGTGGGTGGTTCGGTAGGTACCTCAAGTCTTGCTCCTCCCAACGCATCTCAAAAGTCGCAACAAACATGACTATGCATAAGGTCATATCACTCCATTATCTTTTATACATTTAACCAAAAATAGAATTAAAACTGTTTACGATATCTTCAATCAGTTCTTTTTTTTCTCAGCTCCCGTTCAACTTCTATTTAAGAACTAACCATTGAAACATATACTGAAAACTTTTTCTCTGTTTGCACTTTGGATCTTTTTTGGAAATACCGGTATGATTTTATTTTTCTTTTTTTTCTATATATTTTGAACTTTTTTTTGCTCATCTTCTGACAAATTTAACATTATGTCCACTAAAGGATTGGCCAAACATCAATATGGTCGGCATTCTATAAAATTGTGATCGGTCGTGACTTATATGACCTTTACTTAAAATCATTGTTAGAAATTTAATCTAAAATTTTATATTACATTGTTTTATGAATTGTACAAGGGTCGGGCTCCGTTGACAGGTGAAAAAATGACAGGATTCTGTAAGGGACACTATATAAGCCACGTGGCACATTCTTAGAGGAATCTGACCGTATGGATGTTTGTCCAATCCCATGGAGGACTTATAAACCAAAAAGCAGCCTGATTAGTTATTTATAGGCATTGGATCTTTGTACCTCAATACTACTCAAATTCCCACAGTTGAGATCAGCCCATGAAAATACGTCCAAACCAAAGCCAATAAATCACTAATCAGGCTGATTTTTGGTTTGTAGGTCCACCATGGGATTGGAAAAACATCCATACGGTCATATTCCTCTAAAAATGTACCATGTGGCTTGTATTGTGTCCTTGTACAGAATCGTGTCATTTTTCACCTGTCAATGGAGCCCCACCCATTGTACAATTACAAATAAACACATAAATAATATAATTTTTTAATTAATTTTTTTTAACTATTTTTTAATTTATAATATTATCCCGTATACAGACACTAGTTAATACTAAAACTCAGCTTTTTTTGATGATTTGTAGCCGTTGATTTTAGCACTCAAAACAATAGTTGAAGTCAACGGCTATAAGCACGCCTTAAAATGTACTAAAATCTAATCGTTAGAGATTACCAATCAGGGTGATTTTTGGTGTGTAAATCCAGCAAGGGGTGGGATAAACATCCAGGCGGTCAATGGGCCCAGATGACAGCGGTGAGAAACAAAAATAGTGCTTCCGCATTTGAAAAAATTTCAGGCATACCTTGTTACATCTTTTTCCTCGTAAAACAGTGCAGGTTTTTGCTTCCATCTCTAGGGTTTCATCGTACGGCTGCATACTCTTTGTTTCTGTGAAGAAACCAGAGTCGTTTCAGAAGTGGGTTTGGATTGTTGGAGGAGAAGAGCAATTGGGTTTGTTTCAGAAAACAAGAAAAGTCGAGATTTGGGTTTTTTCTTCTCTCTTGAACTACATAGTAAGATAGAGAGAAGGGATGTTGTATATAATCGGTCTGGGTTTGGGAGATGAGAGAGACATAACACTCAGAGGCCTGGAAGCAGTGAAGAAATGTGAGAAAGTGTACATAGAGGCCTACACTTCTCTTCTCTCCTTCGGTCTCTCTTCTAATGGTCTCTCTACATTGGTAAGCTTCCTTTTTCTATGAATAAACAAAAAAAAAAAAATCTTTTGGTGTTTTATTTTAATTGATGACATGTACTTGTATTAGGCTTCCGTTGACCATTCTTCAAATTCACTTCATTACTTAAAAATTTTCATTTTTGGGTTGAAAGATTTAGTCTCTGTATGGGGATCAACAAAAATTTTTACAGAAAAAGGATTTGTACATTAGAAACTGTTGATACAGAAAAAGTTTTATGCCATTTTTATATAAAACCATTTCTAGAGAGCAACCATACGGACCATTAGGAGATTCTTGTGTTTTGTAGGAAGAGTTGTATGGAAGACCGGTAATACTCGCAGATAGAGAAACGGTTGAGGAACGGGCAGATGATATATTGTCGGAAGCTTGCGAATCCGATGTAGCGTTCTTGGTTGTTGGAGACCCTTTTGGGTAAGCACATTATTTTGTTATGGATTTGGCTTTTTGTGAATTATTAACTGTAGGCGCTTGTAAATCTATAAATGTTTGACACATCTTGGTGAAGATATTTACTTTATAGGGGTTGTAATTCTGGGTTTAATTCCATTGTATGTAATTGCTTGGTTACCCTGTAAGCAGTGTCGGCGCTAAGTTCCTAGATTGATCATTGTGTAGAGAGTATCTTTTTTATGGGTTTAACCAAAACACTTGTTGTCATAATTGTGTCACAAGTTTTGTCTTCTAGCCCCAGGTTTGTTAAAATTACAAGTGCGAAATGAAACCTGAGTTGCTTCAACGGAGATTCATTTTGATTTTTGGTCCTCTAGGAAGAGTGAGTGATAACTAAGCACCCTATGACGTATTAGGATGGGGATGTTGGGCTGTGACTATAAATTTCTTTTTGCATAGGTCTAGGAGCAAGAGCATAGTTCAGATGGTGAATGTTTGAGAAAAAAATATTTATTGACTTACAAGTTGCAATTTCTGCTTCACATGTCTAGAATTTGAATCAAATGAGCACATATTACATTTGGAAGCTGCGAAATGATGAACTATGGAATTGAAGCTTAAAGATGCAAGTAAATGACAAACATAAGTTTTCACTTGCAAACATCATATAGAAAAAAATATAACTGTATACATGAATATCTGAACAAATAGTTATAATCATGTGATTGGATGTTGGCGTAGGAGATCTCTTAGGCGGGGCCCATTGAGTGGTATGCCCTAATTTCCTGCATGTGTGCTACATGTACCATTATGCTGTTGGTAGACTTTTCTTAGGTTCTAATCAATTGTTACCTCAGAAACCGCCTATTTTGTAATTGGCGTTTTGAAGAGAAAATGCATTTGAAACTTATGCTTTGGGACATGCTGGACAAAACCTAGAGAAGCCAAAATAGGATATATAGTTGATGATTCACTCATCATATTTTCTTAAGTAACTGTTCTCTATTTGCTTATTTTAATTGCTGTCTTACTCTTGCTCTTGGTCTTCGATTACGGAATGCAGAGCTACAACACACACCGATCTGGTTGTTCGGGCAAAGAATTTGGGGGTGGAGGTCAAGGTGATACACAATGCATCAGTAATGAATGCAGTTGGAGTTTGTGGTTTGCAACTCTACCGCTATGGCGAGACAGTCTCTATACCATTCTTCACTGACACATGGAGACCCGACAGTTTCTATGAGAAGATTCAAAGAAACTGCGTGCTCGGATTGCATACTCTCTGCTTGTTGGGTGAGGTTCTCACTGCACTGGATCTCTTGTTTCTGGGAGTATGAAAACCTCTGGCATGTCTATAGCCCCTAACGTATTGCAACTTACCAACTGAGATCCTACACTGTTGTTACAATATCTATTCTTTTACAGAATGGATATAAGCGTATAACGACTTTTGCATCCATGATGAAGGAAAAACAGTCTGTCCTTGATGCCATACTGTATTCATGGCCCACCTATGCATCAATCCAACTGTAAAATGTGTGCACCTTCTTGGATGGTCATAGCCTAAAATCATTTTAATCAGCATTCTCAACCGTCCCCTCAAGAGCAGTCTGGTCAAACCTTTGCCTAGCCGGGACCGTAGCGCTTAAAAAACAGGGCCTAGTCAGGCGCTAATACAAAAGCGTTCGCCTAGAATGTACATATATAATAGATGTTATATTGGCTTTATATATTAGGGATAGATTGTATCTATAAGGTTAATGTTATATGCAATTTCTGTATAAGAAAAACTCAAGGTATATATACATATAACCCTTATAAACGAACCATTGTCTAAACCCTAACGAGACAAGAAAGTAAACCTCCTGCGCTTCTTAATTTTTTATGATTGACTAGTGGGGCACACGTGCGTTGCACATGAGTGACTGTACGGGCCATCTGGAAAAGTGGAAAAATAAGAAAGTTTTAACCCGAAGGGCAATTTGGAAGGGTGAACCTATAAATTGTGGCAACTCGAGGCACATTTAGAAAATCAAAATTCTGAAGTTGTCCATGTAGAATATATGTAGTTATTAAGGGGTTGTTTGAAAACATGGAGGAAAAGGTATATAAAGTAATTAAGTTGTTATTAAGGAACTGTTTTGAAAATATGGTAAGTAATTAAGTGGTTATCAAGGGGCTGTATTGAAAATAAGAATGATGGCATGGTAAGTATTGTGTGTGTGTGTGTGGTGGGGGGCATTTAATGAACTTTTTTTCTTTTGTGGTTTTTTCCTTCGTAGAAATGCATTTAATGAACTAATAGGTGCTATACATCTTGATAGGTACCTAGGTTTTTTGTTTTAATAGGCAACTAATTGGTAGGTTGGTGAACGTCGTGTGGCAACCCAAGTTTTGGCTTTAAAATAGTAAAAGTTTGTTGGGATGTTGAGTAGTGGGTATTAAGGATTTGGGATTTGAGAATTTGACTTTATTTTGAAGTTTGAACAGTTTTGTGCTGGTTTTGAACTATTAGATATGGCACTCGCTAAAGAATTTTAGTTTTGAACTATTATATGTGGTGCTGAACCACTAAACCATTTCAGTTGTGTGTTTATATTGCTTATAGTTATTTAGTACTCAACAATTAGCTTTCTCTTTCATTTCTACTTTGGTATTATGTGGCTATGTACTTTATTTCTTTTTTCCTTTAATCTTTTTAGCAATATTAATTTATTTATTTGATTTGTGTATAGTAAATAAATAAATAAACTATCACTTAGGCTTCGCATAGGCCTCTCCTCACTTGAGTTACTTGTCGCATGGGTGTTGTCTAATGGTTTTGACTATACTGCTCAAGAGTTTTGACAGGTAAAGAGAAAAGTGGTTTAACAGTGTGAAAAAAGGCAATGCATTGGACAATTAGGAACATTAGGATGTCCGATCTGCTCTTGGGCTATCAACTATCCAAGAGGTGGCCCAGTAATTGAACATCCTGGATCAATTCACAACTGGGTTTGTGTATGTGTAGTATGGGCACAAAGTTTTTGTGTTCACCATGGATATAAAGCACTTTGCCTAAAATATTCTTGCAGGTTACATTGTGAGGAACTTTGAAACTGCTTCTTGATGTTGGTGTTTTTTATTCTGCAAAAACCTAACTGAATACCTTAAAAATGCAGATATACGTGTGAAGGAACCCTCATTGGAATCATTGTGCCGGTAGACATCCAAAAAAATTAAGTGCCTTCTCTATTTTTATAAAACATTGCTTTCTACTTAGACTAATCTGTGGCCTGTCCATGCCTCCTGAATATCTCCAGAGGAAGAAAGAAGTATGAAGCACCGAAATATATGACAATTAGTACTGCTATTGATCAGCTCTTGGAGGTTGAGCAGATACGTGGAGAATCTGGTAAGATCCACAAGCTTTTGCCATCTTTATGTCTTCTACATCTAGTTTATGGTAGGTTTGTTCTTTTCTCTTTCACTGGTAAACCTAGAATTTACATTTTTTTCCCTTGGTCTTTTTTACTATTTTTTTGACAAGTAAACATGTTATTCAAAAGATCAAAGCCAAAGAAGTCTAACCAAATGGGTTGAGATGACATACAAAGGTGAGCCTAGCAACGACCCAAAACAAAGAAACTTACAAGGCACTGAACAAAATGAAAACAACCTAAAGACAACCAATTAACAGTTGCAATGCACAATTAGCTCCCACCTAAACACACAACTTCAAAGAAAAGCCCTCTAAACTCCTTACAAAGCATAACCCTGAAAACATAAGGGCCTTGATAATAATGGCATACACCTCCTCCTCAACTCCATCAAAGACTCTTCAGTTCCTCTCTTTCCATGGTCTTTTGAGAAGACATGTCAACACATGGTTTGAAGCCAATATATGGGACACACCTCTCTATAGGTGAGCCACATGTCAACACATATCCGACACCAGCTGTGATGCTTACAAACATGTCTAACCCATTATGGTCCATTTGAAAAGAAAAAGAAAAGGAGAAACTGCTCCCATCTGCTGCAACAAATGAGAGAGAGAGACCATCTATTGCAACAAATGAGTTAGTCAAGAGTGTGACCATCTACTGCGACAAATGAGTTAGTCAAGAATTAGGGACTACTCAGAGGGGCAGGGCTGGATGCTCCGATGATCAGAGGCATCAATCCCAGTGTTTCAGTTACATTGTTCATCTCTTATGATCACCCTGTCCATGGTTTTAACATTGGCACTGCTATTTTAGGTTCTAAAGTTCTATCGACATGGCCACCTCAGGATCCGATCTTTGCAGAATTCATGGGGGCCTTCTGAAGTGCTGGAAATGACAAGTGGTTCCTTGGAGGTTAATTATCGAAACATACCTATATCTCTGAAGTTTCAAAAACTGCTCATGTAACACAAGTTTGTTGAAATTCTCACTTCCAAATAACAAAAGAGTTCCTTCCAAGCCATTTCTGGCAAATATCTAGCTCGGTCAAGCCAAAGCCAAAGCCAGTCCATATCTAATCATCAGCTGAGCCTGATTTAACCTTAGCCATGCCGATGCTGAATAGTTGCTAGTATTTGCCTACCTTGGTACTTTGACTTGATGTGAAGATTATTATTGGTTTGGATACTACTCTAACTTGAAGTAGTGTACTTTGGTTCTTTTTTTATCTTTTGATTTTCATTTAGCCTTTTCAATCTCCAAATGTGATCTTATTTTGTCAAAAATTGACCCAAACGGATGATCATCCCTTGTATATGAACCGTTGGCCATTTATTTTCTGGCCATTCAAAAGAACGCGATAGATTGGGTTATTAGTGTGATCCATTTGGACCAGTTTCTGGTGAGAAAATCTCTTAGGTGGGCCACTAAACGGGTGAATTATAACTGCTCATGCATGCCATGTGTGCACAAGAGGCAGGATGGATGGATTTTTTCTATCATCTCATCATGACACAAATACTCTGTTACTTCTCAGCTGCACTGCATTTTAAGATGCACTTCTTTAAATAGAACCATGCTTTTTGGTCGAGTATATGGAGAATGTAGTCAAGGAAAACAATAGCATTAACTTTCATATTTCTGCTTCATTGCATTGTTTTGCAGCATACAATGAAGAGACAACTTGTGTTGGTTTTGCCCGCCTTGGAAGTGAAGATCAGATGGTAGTTGCGGGTTCAATGAGAGAATTGCTCACGGTTGATTTTGGAGCACCTCTGCATTGCCTTGTTATAGTAGGCAAGACCCATCCCATGGAAGAAGAAATGTTGGATTTTTACACTCTCAAAAGAGGAACTCCAGAGACAAAAGAGAAACTGTCTGATCTTGGCTCAACTCTGGTTGAGTAGAAAAATATCCTCACCATCTGCAGGTTACCTTCATTCCTGATCCTTTTTTTACTCGCGTTTGCCATGCAATGAAAACCAAATAACAATGAAAACTTAAAATCTCCTTCCAACAGGTAACAGCTCAGAGAAACTGTGATAAAGAGAAGTGCTTGCACAAGCAAGCTAGAACTGAGTGAACACTGAAAGCCTTTCAAAACGAATATTTCAGCAAGTGATGAAGAAATTGGTGGAATTTTATGTTCAGTTCTGTTCATATTCACCAAGAAACCTGCCCCACACACAAGAACACTGATTGTTTCTCACATTGCTTTTCGCATTGCGTTAATTGCTGTTACTAAGTTGTAAAATTAGGCATTCTTACAAGTTGGCAGCAACCATAGCAATTTCATCAAATGCTTAGGTTGTGCCAATGTACTTGTTTGTTTACAAGAAGCAATCACATTTCAAGGAGAATGTCGTTTTTGGGTTTTGAAAATAATTTGAGAGTTTGACCTTAAAAAATATTTCTTTGTATCGTAAATTATGATTATTTGTTATCTAAAGTTGATTCAAGTTTTGAATGAGTATACTGCAACAATGCAATTCTGAATTGAATAGTAGCCTATCAGGACTGTCTAATTCCACCTGGATGTACTGCATTGGGTACAACACAAGCTACCTTCTTATTTTTTGACCCTTCGAAGGAATCCCATCAAGTGATATACTGAATATTTACATCATGTTTCAAACTACCTTAATAGGACAGATGGTGAGAGATTGGAAGTTCCTAGTATAATAGAGGGATCTGTACTCACCTAACCAGATAGTTTGCCATTCAATCGATGGTGACCATGAATCAAAATTCAGTCAGTGGACTGATCTTAACTGTTCGGTTGAAGCCGATAAGTTATGGCAGACTTCAATGGAGGAAAGGAGTTTTTTCTTTTAACACAAGTTTTTTTTGTTGATAAGGGTTTAAGGGATCCCCCATTGAAATCGTAAACAAGGATCCCTTGAACCCTTATATTGGTCCATTTCTATTAACAATTTATTGATTTCTTTTCTTTACCTTGGAGTCGTGTAGACACCTCATTTTACGCAATCTCTTAATTTTGTTATCAAGAATCTTGATCTTCTTTATTGATCTGTTAATAGTATACTCTTAAACCATAACCTAAGACCTTAGTATGTTCTTAATCAATCAATGAAAACACAATTTAAACCATAAACCAGCACCTTTGTAAGTTATGCATTGGACGCCAGTTAATAATTAGAGAAATCAGAAGCACTGGCAAAATCATGCGGTCCACAATGGCCCTCCAAGCCACCGGTGTTTGGTCACGAGACGTAGTAAATCTTGGGCACTCTACGCCACTGAGGTGATGTTCTTATTCGTCATGGCCAAGGAACAGCTCAAATGTTGGGGCTGGGAACAAAGTAATTTCATACATCTCCCTCGTGAGCGTGGTCAATTCAGCCAAGGATTTAACCTCCCTTTCTCCAAGGGGATCATTCATCAAGAGGTGGAGACCAAGGATTTTAACCTCCTATGCTCGAAGGGGATCATTCATCAAGATGTGGAAGACCAAGGATTTTAACCTCCCATGCTCCAGGGGGATCATTCATCAAGAGGTGGAAGAGACGAGTTGGGAGAGTGACGCTCAAACCTCCAAGAGACCTACTTCAAGAACCCTTGGACTTTAGTATCTGTTGGTGCTGCAGCTTTCCTTTTTGGGCTTTTGGTTATTAGCAGCTTGGATGGTCCATATCGATCGATGACCGGAAACAAAGCCAAGTATATCGCTACCCTTGGTCATTTCCAAAACAAAGATCCTCCTCAAGGGTGTGCTTGGTAGAAAAACAGTATTCTAGTCTAGATAAGTAGGCGGTGAAAGCGGGAAAACTAAGATGAGACTTCTGTTAGCTTGTGCACGCACAATTTACAAATATAAGAACACCAAGAAAACCAATTTTCAGAGCCAAAATATTACCATGACCAGGTCAGCTCACCCCACAATCCACCACACTGATCCAATGGAGATTCCTTACACATGGCATTAGAACTTAAATTTGTCCAGTAAACCCCAAAAGAAATGCTCTCGTCCAGCAAAAGAAGACGAGATCCCGTAATATTACTTCCCCACTACAAGAAACCAAGAAAACCATTTCAAAACAAGCTTTGAGCAAAAGAATATCAGTGCTGCTCAATTGATCACCATTTTACATTATTAACTAGTTTCCATGGGGTTGAAGGATCATGGTAATCACAAAATAGGTTTTAAAACCATCTCTTTTAAGAAAAAAGCTAGTAATAGCTAGGAACTTCAAAATTCCAAGGCATAAGATCATGGAAACCCAAACAAACCCTCAACCCGAAGCAGTAAAACTACTACAATCTCAAGCCCTCCAAACGAATTAAAAGCTATGCAACGGTTACGGGCTGGTTAAGTGCATCTCTTTGAGTCTTACACCTGCAAAAAAAAAAGGATTTCAACTATCAGCTGCATAGATCTAAAACACATCTAAAGGGAAGGACCCAAAGAATAATAAACACTCAGTTCAAAAAGCATGTTAGCATACAAGCTTAGAGGCTATTTTGCAAGGATTCTCCTAAACCATGTTGTACGACTGACATGGATTCTAATGCGATACTTCAGGATTTTGTTTTTCTTCCTTTACTTGCAACATGTTAATTGATATTTACCATAGGTTATGAGCTCTACCTTGTCCAATTGAAGTTTTCTATGCAGTAAATATAACATTGAATACATGGGTATTCTCATCTATAGGTATATTATACAAATCATAAAGATATATTATCACATTATCCATTGTTATATTTATCATTATACAAAAAACAAAAAACTTTGTTTTGCATTACTTAAAGTATACTGCCATGTCCATGAATTGTGCTTCAGAGAATCTGACACTCTGTACCTTGTTGAACTCTGATACCCCTACCCATATTAATTCAACATAGATCAGAGGGAAATAAATACATGAATTTCTGGGATGAGTTGCTTACAAATTTGCAAGATTATTAAGGATTTCTGATTGTCATCGAGCGATTATATATTATTATGGACTTGCAGTGCAGTGGTACAATTATTGAGTTACTACTTACTACTAGATTACATATCATACATATAAATTAGCACTTTTCTTGGATTGGACAGCAAAACATATCACATATTTGATATTTCAGGTTTGAAGAAAAAACTGTCTTCTTAATGACTACATTTCAAATAAAAAATTAGAGATTGATAAGTTGATCCCCGCATCCTTTACCACTACTAGGTTGCCAACAATATTCCATGTTCAAGGGGTTGAGCATATGCTCCACATCAATCAAATCATAGACATGGCAGCCAACATCCAGGGAAATATCTGCAGCTCTGCACCAAGTCTACTTAATTTAACTGGCAGAATAAATAAAAGACAGAATAGATACAAACCTATTGCAATGTGATCTGGATGCAAAATTATGATTATTGCAATTTGTGCACATCCAATCTCCATCACGCCATTGCTTAGCTCTGTTAGGTACAGGATGGTCAAAAAAGTTACATAAATTACATATCTCAATCACAAAAGCATTTATATGTTTCTCATATTAAACAACGGTGCCAGAAACTCAGACCCAACCCAGCACATTCAGAAAAACATGTTCGCTCATACTTCTTACATAAGTTCTCCACAATATGTAAACTTGAAACAAATTGTATAGGCACAAAGCATAATTTCTAGGTGCTATTTCTTGTACTATTATATCAGAACCTTCAGGTCAAATCTTAGCATAAAGCATTAGCAAATTTAAATAATTGTTGATTATTCTCAAAACCCAACTCTAAAGCACATCAATTATAATGTAATATGTAAATTACAGATCATAAAATATTTTTATTATTATGCTTAAGAACCTTTTGAGGTTTCACGGGATTTTTAATGTGTATACCTTCAAGATTTCTCTTTTTAAATTTCAATCATTTCCTTCGATTAGTTATAGACTATATAACAGGGACACACAGACGTGAGTCAGTAACCGATATTAAGTGTCAAACATACTGAACCCCACAAACCCAATACACAGACACATCCGTAAAGTATACTCCAAATGTTGAGAGAGTTTTGAAGTACTTTAGTTCATGTTAAGTTTATAACATAGAAAGAATGTATTTAAAAAAGCTGAAAGTATATAATAACCGATTTAAAAATAATAGCAGAAAACGAATATTTTAATAAATTAAGATTTGATTGTAAAAGTGTGTTGGCATGTGTCCAACACAGCACATTTTTGTGAAATGGAGTGTTCTTGTTACTTATGTTATAAACATTGAGTTGGAAATTGATAAGATGAGTCAAGACTCGAGTGTTCTTCTCAAGTCTTGAGTTGAACGAAGGTGTTTTATGTGTTACTTTTGGTTGTGCAAACAAATTGGAGCAAATTGGAGGATTTCATTGTCTGCCTCGTGATTAGGGTCTGAAAGGGTAAGTAAGGTCTTATTTTGGCATGTAAATACAACTTGCCTATGTTCAGGGGATTTTCAACTTTCTTTATGTGATTAAGGAGCCTATGACTTTTAATGAAGACTAAACATGAAATTAAAGCATTTTTATCATAAAAATAATATAGAACTATAAAGTTGCAGGTGTGGTTTTTTCCCAGAAGTCAAGGTGCTTGGAGCTTAATTGCAAAATGGACAGATGCTCCATTCACAGTTTCGGTAAAACCTATTTTTTAGAAGTAACTGTGCCATAGCAATTTTTTTTTTGCATATAAAGCTATCCTGCAGTCCAAGTTTTACAAACCAGCCAAAAGTACAATTTTTAGTTCTGCAATCTGCACGTGTTCTAAGATCAATCGAGGGTATTTCATGAAGCCTGACGCAGGCCTCAAATTGCGCTGAAATGACAATGTTATTATTAAACCTGCTTTTTAATGTGGTCTGTGAAGTTCGAACCAGAATTAGCATGATGCAATTGCAAATGAAACAGTAACATAAATAAGAAACAAATATTCTTTATCTGTTGCTCTACTAACTAGTAAGAAACATAAAATCTATCACAGACAGAACAAACAGATATAAAGTTCTATCAATAATTCTATATTGCTACAGCTTCAATGACATTGATGATTGATCAAAATATTAAACAATTATCACAAAAAAAAAAAAACCTTGCTCAATTGCCTAAAATTAGAGAAACATCTATTAGAAAGGAGTTACCAAAGTCATCATTACCCTTTTCCTAAAAGTGTAGGCATTGTTGCCATCTGCGGTAATTGCATGTGCACTTGTAAATTTGGGGCTGTGGCAGAGTTTCCACTGGGATAGGGGATGCACATTCCAGATGTTTGATCAGTAATGGAACCCCCCACCTGCTCAAATCCTTGGTATGATTGTCGCTGGACATTTGTCTTGCATTTCCAGAAAATAAAAATGAACAAGGAAAACGATCAAACACCATAATGGTTACAACAATAATGTTTTTCTAAAACAGTCATACCAGAAAATGATTGCTTATATCTCCTGCATTTAACCTCTTGTTATCCCAGTCATTAACAAACTCCTCTGATGCTAATCGTTTTGTTCCATGAGCTTCATACAGAAAAAGGGGTAAAAGATCAATTTTATGACACATTCGAGATGTTACAAGAACAGCAGTTTCCTTCTACATTAGCTCATTTCACAGGAATTAGACAAAAGAATAACCAAAGAACCAAGAATACAAACATGATGACCATCATACAACTACATCAGGATTACTGTAGTTGTGGAAACCAAGAAAATGTACACAATGTACCTGTAATGTAACTTCTTTGGCAACCTAAATATTTATTGAAAATAGATTGTTTGTGCTAGCAATTGCCAACTGATTAAAGAGAACTGGAAGGGGATTGCTCATATCTTTTTGCAAGTACATGTATTTGTTTGTGCAGTACTGTAGTAGAAAGAAAACTGTAAAATATGAAAGCCATAGAATGTGACAACACATTCGTACTGAGAAACCTAGTTTAGTAACATCGAGATGCAAACTATAACTGGGTTCTGGATGACCCAAATGAATTCATACTTCATTTCCCAGAACTACCAGCAGCCCTTACTATAATAAAAATATGGCTGAATCACAAAAATCAAATGTAGTACCTCTTTCTGATCTAACTTCTTGTCAAGTATAGTCTGTATAGATAAATGTATTTAAGGCAATGAAACATGAGGCAAAACCTTTCTCCTTGGATCAGTACATACCATGACATATATAAAAAAGAGCCACCTTATTTTATCATACTGGCAAACAACTCATTTTCATTTTACATGTCTAGGAGTGTCATGTTGTGTTGGGGAAGTGTCCAAGCGTCCCGAAGTGTCGGCAGTCACAGCACTGAGAGTAGAAGTCTCGGGTTACACGACAGACAATGTCTGCCCAACAAATCAGCAATAAAATTGCCTCCTTAGGTATTTGAGTGACCCTGTGTAACAAGAAGACACCCAAAGATTGGATACCACTGCAAGAATGTAAGTAATTTTCCACCACCAGCCTCATAACTTACCCTAAAAGTACATCAAGCTCTACCTGACTGATTTTGTTTCAAAAGAAGTCCAAAATCAAATTGAACTCAAACTGAAGGAGTCTTTATGGATAGGACTCCGGATGCTTTGTGATGTAGGACTGCAAGAACAGCCTAGATCAGATCCAGGTAGATAACCAAACAATAGAAGTAAAGAAGATCGAAGAAGAAGAGATAGAAAAACGAAGAGGAGATAGGTGTGAATCAACACTACACCAGTATTGATTCAGCACCTCGCAAGGAAGGGACTAGTGATGTCGGCACCACCAAAGGGCTGCAATAGCTCTCAAGTAAAATTTTATTCATCTATATGAATGGTGGTTCTCCCATTACAAATTTATATGTACTTCTATTAACCTCAAACGTAGAAGCCTACTCTTATTAAGAAGCCACTACTAAAATAAAGACTTATAATGTAAGCATAAGACTCTTTTCTAAAGTATCAATTATAAAATAAAAAAGGATACCATTAAAAAGATTCTGCACACAAAATAGATGAGGATGTGACATCACTTTGTGCACAATTCATATACTTCTCTGGTGATTGACAAACAAATTGTTCCATCACAGGAATGACTGAAACAACATTGTATAGAAATGTGATACACACAAACAGAATACATAAACAAAATTTGACAGCCCTACTAAAGAGTTTTTTAATGAATACAATAATGTGTAGCCAAAAATGCTACTTACTTGGAAACAAATCTGTAACTGTGGTGTTCACCACAGAAGAGGGTGTACTAGATGGTAAAGAAGCATTGCATTTTTTACACTGCACATACAAAGCAAACCTGGATCAGACAGAGCATGCCCATGAGGAAAATGCATTCTAGAAGTTGATATAACTTGTCTTGGTGTAAGATGGAGAAATGGTACTCAATTTCACAATATATTTATGCTACAGGATCTTACCTGTGCACGAGAAGAGTAGTTGTGGAATCCACAGTTGCATATCCAGTCGCCATTGCGCCATCCTTTCGGAACCACAAGAATCTGATTTGCATTGTTTGCATATGGAAATCCAGCACTACTACTTCCACCTAAGGGCCAGCCGGAAGCTGATTGAAGTCCATACTTATCAGCCCCTCCAAGTAACCAATTAGAATTTAATGGAAGTGACTGGTGGAGAGCAGAATTGCCGGTTATCCCGATATTCATCTTTAGTCCCGGTGCTCCTTGTGCCCTGGCAAAATAATGTGCATAAGTTGGGAGGGAAGCTCCAGGCATTGCAATTGCTGGCATTGCTGCTATCTCCTTTGGTTGACCGCACTTTTTGCACTTTTCTCTTGACGCATAATTGTTGTTACTGCAACCTATTGATCCATTGCCACACAAACCGAACCAACGGTGCAGCCAGAGAGACGACAAGGAATCCAAGTATACGCACACCAACCAGCCCATCCCAAACCATAAAACACACACAAAACACACGCACCACTCAACCCATATGATTGCAAGTTCCCAATCTCAGCTTGACATAAAATAAATATCAAAGATGCAAGACAATATGCAAATTAAAGACAAGAATTCATCATGCTCTCAATGTAGAACTATCTGCAGATGTACCAAATTATATCACTCACAACAGAAAAGATACAACAGCCTTCATTTCTCTACCAATTATCTTCAAGTTTTAACACACAAAAAAAACAATTTGCGAGCCACAGAATATTAGTTCCTCACCCACTCGGCACTAGGTAGCAAATGACCAAGCATGCCAGTTCAATTCTTCTCAAGCCCAGATTAACATGTTTGTCATATTTTCAACCATAACCAATGCTGCATACTTATATTCATATTATAAAACAATGTTTATTATCAATGCATATAACTGTGTTGGAGTATTGGATCTTTATGAGATATGTCTGTGTCACTTGTCCATGTCTAAGTTACATGGGCTGTGGCTGAAGAACATCAAACTAACTCCACCTTCAGTATGTTATGGTGTTGATGGCTAGCCAAGATTCCCCTTTACTATGACAAACATTTAATAATGTCTCGCTCAGCGACCAGCTCTATCCTCTACCCTTTTGAAGTTTGAACCTACCATCTCATTATAACAAACCCACGTTGCTCGCATGGTTTTTCCCTCTAAATTCTTACAAAATAAGTTAATAAACCATTACATAATTGAAATACCATCATCAGATATTAAGTGCATAATTTCTTCGTGTGATCATTTTAATGTGAGGGCGAACATGCCACAAAATCAGAAACTAGATTTCATATCTAAGCAATAGGGTGTGAGCTGAACATAACCATAATACCTAAAGTTTCATGTCAAACAGGTTTTGAGCAAAGTATTTCATCAGGAAACGGATTACGAATCCTTATTGAATGCCAGAAAGTTCCGACATTTATGCAAACACATAAACCTAATTCCAATTTCATAGAAGTATACAAAATTAACGCCGTTCTGAATTGAGAACCAATTTAGCCAATTAGGTGACCAGATTTGATTATTTTCTCTTAGTTTTGTATAGAAATTTGGCGAATTGCGAACGACCTATATTGAACTGAACTGCGAACCAGGTAATTGTGATCCAAACTACTCTAAATCGAAAAAGTAAGGAAAAATATCGACAGAATAGGTAGTATAAGACGTGAAGAAAGCAAGATATTAACCTGCACAGATCCAATCGCCGATACGAGGAAGCCATTTGGAATCGGCGGGGGTTTTGGTGTCGACGAGAAGTCGGGGCTGCTTACATCGATTGCAGAACGATCTGAACGCGTAGTTCCTGTTTGCGCAGCCTCCGCACTCCCAATCGCCTTCTCTCCCTTCCCCCATCTCTCACTCTCTCTCTCTCTCTTTCTCTCTCTCTGTAGAGAACAGAAGGTTTACAGTGAAAAAGACTTCAGTTTAGTTGTTTTCAGAGTTTCAGGAACCTAAGCCGAATAAATCTTTGATGACGGACGTCTTAGCTTCCAGAATGATACTAGATCTGTACGTTCGATTTCTCCAATCAATCGTAGGGAAGTAACCCATGGTCTCGCAAAAGACAAGAAAAAATGCTTAAAAACGAGTAAACCTTCGATGACATCCAGTCAGCGACACCGACGACTGCATCCAATATGAGCCAGGTGGCACATTCTTAAGAGGATATTAACCGTATGGATGTTTGGCCAATCACTAGTTGGACCTAAAAACGAAAAATAAACCTGATCAGTGATTTGTAAACGTTGTATTGAAGTTATTTTCATTGGTTTATTTTAACCGTAGGAATTTAAGCATTATTTGGGTATAAAGATCCAAAGGTTTGAAATTACTAATCAGATTTATTTTTGGTTTGTAGGTCCACCTAGTGATTGGACAAACATCCATACGGTCAGTATCCTCTTAAGAATGTGCCACGTGGCCATATTGGCTTCAGTCAGCGGCGTCGCTAACTGCAGTGTCATCGAAGGTTTACTTCTTAAAAACCACACTTTTAATTAAAATATGGAAAAAAGATGTAACAAGGTAGAACTGACCCAAAAGGCGTCAGGTAGAATGAGTTTTGTTACTCACTATGGGCCTACTAGCCGCATGGATGTTTAGCCCACCCCTTGGTGGGTATACATACAAAATCACCCTGATTGGTAATCTCTAGCCATTAGATTTTAATAATTTTTAATGCGTGATCCAGATGTTGAATTCAACCATTTTTTGGTATAAATGTCTAACAAGGGGTGGCTAAAGATCCATGTGGTCAGTGAGCCCAGACGGCAGCAGTGAGTAACAAAGTCACTCTACCTGCCTTGTTACATCAAGGCCCTTCAAATATTACACATAACTATGGTTAGCAAACACATGCAGGGAGCTCGCAACCCACTGGTGAATGTCACAGATGAGACATCTCCTAGGTTGAAATCCAGCATGAGTCACAAATTATTCTACATCTAGGAAAAATATATTCAGATCATGTGGTTGCATTATCTAATTGCAAAAAGACTAGCATGTTTGAACAAGTCCATATTTCCTGAACGAATAAGGCCATAATGTGCCACATGGCACACTCGTGGAGACCACTGACCATTTGGATATTTGGCCCACCCTTGGTGGACCTACAGACCAAAAATCAACTCGATTGGTGATTTCTAACTGTTGGATTTTTAGTCTGTCTCCTAGGTTGATTTTCAGGGAATACTCATATCCAACAGCTAGATATCACCAATCAAACTTAATTTTGGTCTGTAGGTCCACCAAAGAGTGGAGGGTCTCAAGGAGTGTGCCCGTGGGAGGGGTAATCCTTGAGGCGTACATCGCAAGCATAATTTGTCTTGTATTCCTAGTGGGTTGCACACCCCCATTGGTAAGGCACATGTATTGAGGTGTGCCTCGACCATATCTCACCTGTATATCTTCTTTTTTTATAATATCTTATATAAATTAGGAGGGCAAAAAAATCGGTAATACCTTATAGAGCAGAATGTTAGGCAATCAAGAAACGTGTTCATAAAAGACGCATAGTCGAGATGATGATGTTGAGATAAATGTTTAAGACAAAATAAAAAATGATGCATTGGTGAAATATAGTAGTCTTAATAAGTGACAAAATGAGGAAAAGTTGATCCAGATGATTTTATCATGTACGACGAAGACTAATGACAGCACCAATAATAAAAAATGTACACATTGAATGGCTACAAGGACGAGGGGAAGACCAAAACAGACGTAAAATGAGGTTCTGGGAAGAGATTTTGAAAAACTTGTCGTAACAGAAGACATAGATTTAGACAGGACGGAATTGAGGAACAGGATGCCGTTGAATTGAGGTTCTCGGACACTTAATTATATTTTTTATTTAAAAAAGGTGGGAACATGATGCCTCGGGCGAATACCTCATTCTTCTCAAAGTTTTGATGGCGTGTGATGAATAGTTGAGATATCAAACAGCACCTCTTGAATCAATTGCTCTTCCAAAGGTAATGATGAATGCTTGCAATCAGACAGCACTTCTTGAACTGATTGCTCTTCCAAATGGGCGATATGAGTGATTGGTGGTTGGTGCTCTTGAGTTGCATGACTATAATGATATATGGTCGAAAAGAGGGGTTTGTGTAGTACCCGCTCTGATATCACGAACCAAGTAAATCGAAGTGGAACGGGATTTTGAGAGAACCGTGTGCGTATAAGCCTCATGTTTCTCGGGGTCCTGACGGGCACGATCACAAAACATGAGTTTCATGTGTCATGGTACTCTGCTTATTTAAAGATAAACATGCATGAATCTGCAGCTAATTGATCCAACCATCAATTAACATTGAATTTCTAAACAAGCATCAACTAAAAATTAAGATAATTCGATAAACATAAATAAAGTTGAAGAAAATACAGACAGTTCACTGGGAGCCAACTATAGTTTTATAGAGATAAACAATACGACACAATATAGTCCACCAGCGTCACATTGTGGAACCAGAGGAAGCATTACACTTACCCTGCAACCATGTCAATCGTTTGTCACTTTTGAGAGATATAAATGTCTCCCTCAGGTTGGGATTCTCGAACAGATCTAAAGCTGCGAAATAGAGGCGTTCATCAACGGCCAGCATCTCATCCAATACTTTAACGCATTTGGTTATAGGAAATTGGTCACTACTCTGGATCATTGCATCTGCCCTCAACTTTGACGCAGTCGCCATCTCTAACAAAGCTTCCGCCATAGCATCATCGAATTCATTACGATTTCTCTTACGGGAATTCGATGGCTTCACAGACTTAAGCTTGTTTTGTGCATCCAAGTTCACATCCACTCCTGAACGTGACGAAGAGTCATCTTGCACAAATGTTGAAGGTGTTACAGGAGCAACGGACCCACTTGGAGTTTTAGGACAAGCCGACGACCGAGGAGTCTCAATACCTACTGTCTCTTTTTCCTCAACGTAGTGACTCGACTGGGCATATTTGCCAATGCCCCCTGACTCTGAAAATATCTTGCATAGCTGTTCATAAATCGGACAGTCCTTGATTCTGGTTGTGTCACCAACAGGATATGCCTGAAAAGTACAAATTATAAGAAATTTACAATGGTAATATCAACGTAAAGTAAAATGTTAGAAAGGAGAGAAATGTACCTCAATGTAGTCTTCCCAGATGTCATCGTCAGTCATTACCATGCGTCGGGTTTCATCCCCACCAAAGCCACTTTGATCAACATGTGACTTCACATTATAGTAACGATTCCTCAAAACATCTAGGTGTTTCTTCAATTGTTTCCTGTTGAACTCCAGACCTGTTTGTTTATTAAATTCATCGCGTATATACTTCCATGCCATCTTGTTGAAAACATTGTTTGACCTATTCCCTTGTAGAACCTGCTCGAGCACCAAGTCCACAAATACTTTATCAAGGGATGTTGTCCACTTTGTCCTTGACCGATCTTGCTTGGATTGATGTTGATTCGGCTGACTATCCATCTTCACTTTCAGGAGGTAATTTCTAGTGAGGTAAGGGTTGGGAAAATTTTTTATAACAAATAACACCTATCACATTCAAAGCTAATACCATAGGCACCCAGGCCAACACACTAGAATGCTGCACCAACATTAAAGCCAAATGAACCAGTGGTGTGGACTAGGCAGCACCCACTCCTGTCACATTCAAGAAAAGAATTTTGACAAAGGAACTTCCTTAAAAAATCGATGGAAGTACTCCTAAAAATCTCCACGTTTACAAGCAGGCAAAATATTTTTAAATAAAAAAAACCCGGCTTGTTTTTAACAGTCTTCTTGTGTACATGGTGACTTCTGGGATCCATCGAATTTGATGAAGTTCCTTCCATCAAATATATTCTCCACGTTCAAGGTCAACACAAGCCAATCACCACATCTAAAGCAAATCAAAGATGGCTATACGACAAATACTCCTGAACATGCAAATGATGAACTAATGGTTAAAATCGTTAACTTGGGTTGATTTTCTGATCTGAAATGGCATGCATAAGATGGTGGGTCCTGCCTCCTTCTAAGTGTGCCAAATGCAAAGTATGTTATTCATCGGTCGAAATAATGGCCTATAAAACTCACACGTCCTAAATTATAGTCTATATGTATGTATCTTGTATTTAATTTCATTCCAAAGTCGAAGTTCCATTTCTAAAGCACACGAGCACAAAGTTACTGAATTAAAATTTAGGAGACCAACTAATGAATAGATCGTGTTTGAAGAAAAAAAGAACGATGCATTTCTCAGGAATATGTCACAGGCATGGTGCCTTTATCATACACCCACACAGGCCACAAGACCACAATAAGTGACTAGTTTGGTGCTCGACTTAAAATAAGACGGATGACCTTGTCAGCTGGGATCAGCATCTTCCACAGGCCATGAGATAATAGAGCAGCTTATGTAATAATAAAGAATGTAGGTCTATTGCAGTAAAAAAAATTTGCCCATCATGGGTTTATGAATTCACAAATTAATACTTATTTTCCAGAACACCATTATAGAAGATTAATGTTCACAAGCTAAGAGATACCAGTATACAAATAATGTGACGTGTTCTCTAATTGATAGATTTTTTAACCAACTCAATATTTCTGAATTCACCTTGTGATCACAAGAAAGAATATTGAAAAACTGTAGATTCACATTTCATGAGAAAAAGGAGGAAAGAAGGCGATGTGGACATTTGAAATCTTGAGAAATTAGTACAGTAACTTCTCTTATGGTCTACAAATTATCCAAAAGGGAGATGCCACAATCATTCTGAGTGTGCCATAATCCCACAGTCTGACTCATGCAACAGCCCTACAAACCAAGTTTAGCCAAGTTAACCATTACTTCTACCACCAAATTTGAGCATTGTACAGTCCAAACAGGGATTGTGCAAAATTCATAGGGCCTATCTTGGAGAGCTTCCAACCAATCTGAATCAGTCTTCAAACAATTAAACAACTGGGAAGCAAAGTCGATTCAGCATGCATTTTTTCTTTCATCCGCACTTTTTTCTTCTTTTCTTTTCCCTTTTATTGGTGCTTGTGTTGCTGGGGGAAAAGAGGGGAGAGGGGGTGGGGTGGGGGTTATATAGATCCAGTGAGGGGGGGTTATATAGATCCCCTTACATTTTACCATATTTGGATATTTCCCCCTGCATGTAGGGGAGAAAAAATATCATTTAGTGGAACGGAAGAAGGTGTGCTCTCCTAAGGAGAGTGGAAGTTTAGTGGGAAATGGTTGTTGAGATTTGGAGAGGAAATGGAGTCTCTTTGGAGGAGAGGGATTGAGTGCAAATATGATACCAGAAATTATGGATGGGTCACAAATACTGTTCACATGAGTTACAAAGTCCTCAAAGACTTAAGCAAGAACATTAAGTTACAAGGTAAGAAATGGGAATAGAGTCAGCTGTTGGGAAGATCTATGGTGTGGAGAGACTACTTCATGTACATCTTTTCCAGACTTGTAAGAGAGGACAGCACAAAAACCGATTAGAGTCTCAGATTATTAGGATATTTTGAGAGGAAGAGCTTCGTGGAACATTTGACTTAGAAGAAATTTGAATGATTGGGAAGTGAATCCATTTACAGGTTCAATGAGCAGGTTAGAAGGTAACTCTATAATTATAAATGAAGAGACTAAGCGCATATGGAAAGAGACTTCGAAAGGTATGTTCTCAGTACGCTCCTTTGCATAAGCTCTTATGGGGTTCTCATGATTCAACTCTTCCTGTTAAATTAGTTTGGAAGCCTCCTATCCCATCAAAGGTAGCATTCTTCATGTGGATGGCCTCTTTGGATAAAATTCTCATGGTTGATCATCTGTTATTTAAAAAGGGATATACCAAACATGTGTTTCATGTGAAAAGAGACGGCTGAGTCAGTGGATCATCTCTTGATACATTGTAAGTTCACTCCAAGTATTTGGAATCGGTTTCTTGACATGTTCGGTGCTACATGGGTTCCTAGTAAGGTATTGAAAGGTTTGAATTGCTGGTTTCTGGACGGCTTAGGCGAGAAATGAAGATTAATATGGAGATTCATTCCCTTTTCTGTTAGGTGGGTCATTTGGAAGGAAAGAAATGGGCGGATCTTTGAGGACAAGAGAATCATAGCCTTAATTGGTCACCGGATTACTATCCTCCAAGAATTTCACAAAGTGTCTATTGAGGATTTTGTCCTTTAATTTAACCTTTTGCTTTCAGGTGCCAACTAATGTTGATGCTTTTGTTAAGTTGTTGTGATAGCCCCCTCAATAACTCTTTGTTATTTTTGTACAATCATACTTGTACATTTTCTTTACAATTAATACAATCATACTTTACTGATCCAACAAAATTTTACCCTTCTATGAAAAGAACTTCAATAGGCATCACAATATCTCATTTCCTGGCATGGTTTCTATACAACTATTCATCTATCTCATAAGCCACCATCCATTGTACTGGAAGATGTGATACTAAAAAATTGGATGTGCAAGCTCCCATTGAACACCTCAAATTTTGGGAGTTTCCACAATTATCACACATCAGCTCAAATAAGCCTTGCCATAAAAGCAGCCTTCTCTCCTTCTTACCCAGGAAGACCCAATATAACCATATACCAAGATCAGGTCCTTGTGAAAAGAGCCAAGTAAAAATGGTCCAAACCATGAAGATCCACCATCTGAAATGATGCACACTTCCTTTATCACATGAAACCACAGAAAACCACCTAACATTCATTTGAAATCATTCCTTGATTATCATTCTAGTGAAGTTCCACATAACTGTCATCTCTAGATCGTTGCTCCCACCCCTTTTTGAATTTCTATGTAACGCAGTTTGGGTGTCTTATCCTAAGACTAACATCGAGGAGTACTTTAAAATAATAGAGAGTTGAATATTTGTTCCTTCATTTATTTTGTATTTAAAATTTATTGCATTTTCTTCCCTTCCTTTTTTTTTTCTTTTTCTTTCATATCTCCTCAGATTTTGACGGATTCCTCCCACTCCAGAATAAGATCCCTAGCTTCATCCCTCTAGTAAATCTGCTTCATTCCCCCAGTAACTCCACTTTCCTTCAATCTTTTTACGCTAACTTTATATTTCAATATAATGAGAAACCTGTCTTTTGCAGGTTCCACCTGATTCTCAAATAATCTTAACAGGTAGAAATATTCTAAGTTTTACAGTTCTTTTTTTCAATTTTTGTGGGTTTACATGTGGTTTCGGATCTGTAGAACAGAATCCAAGTTGTTTTGGATGCGTTTAAGGTTGAATTTCTTTTTCCTTATATGCAACATCTAAGCTCGTCATTTCCTGCATCATGTATGTTCTTGTATTTTTTTTCTTCTATCTACATGTAGATATTCTTGTACCATCAACACATGAGTATGATCCCATTCCAGTTTTGCTGTGGGTCCCAAGTACATAAGCTGTTTTGGGATTTCAGAAGGAGAACCGACGTGGCTTTGAATTTTTCCGTGTGGCATCTGACCTCTGGCTTCAAAAATCCACTTAAGTTTTAACCCAAACCCAAAAGCTGTTGTTCATACATGGATTTGAGGTTGTCTTCTCTAGTTTTGCTGTTAATCCAAGATCCCACCCCTCTGGTTTCAAATCAAGTTCAAGTTTCAAACCCATTTCATGCAATCCCTCCCGTCACTTCAAACCAACCTCAAATATCAGATCCATTCCTTTTTTATTTGGGTTTTACACATATAAGGTTTGTAGAGGTGGATTTGAAGTATTATGGGTGGTTTTGTTGTTCCCTTTGGTGGTTTCCATAACTGGCATTGGTGAAAACGGGCAAACACAGACACGCCACTCTATCTCAGGGAATTCTTCAATCTTTCCCAGCTAGGGTAAGAAATTCACAGTATCTATAAATCATCTCATTTCTGGTGGAAAATTAAGAAAGGAAAATGGTGAGATTGAGCGTATTGATAATCAGAATGACCTCACAAGGCATATGGAAATATTGAGAAAAATCACAGCTAAAAGAATCTAGATTACAAATCAATCACAAACGAAGAAGGTGAAAAGGGATGCATATCAGATGTACACGATCTTGATAAATTAGCATTGAATACATATTAATAGAGACTTGAGATAGACGAAGGAGTTGTATAACTGAAGGAGTTGTACTCAAATAAATCGTTGCTTTAACTCAAGAGTATGACGATTGTACATTGCCAGTTGGCAAGGTGGTAATGGGAACTCAAGCATTGTGCTTTGAGTAGTTTACAGTCCTACTGGCTTAGGAAATCTAATATGATAAGTCTTTCAAAGCCAACAAATTGATAGAATTATCCAGGTCCCTTGTCCTAACAATTGGTTTACAGGAATTAAAATAAAAGTTTTACAAAAAAAAAATATTTCGTTCGATTGATTCTTTTACTTGAATGAAAATCAAACTCACTAAGATTACCCTTTCAAACTTGTCCATTTACTTTCCTCTTCCAGTGTCACAAAAGTGCGGTGATTCATCTCGCATGGCTTCTCATGAATTTTCTATGAAATGGATTGGACAGCAACAATTTAGCTGCATTGGAGGATGTTGGTCATCCCATAATCATTGGATGCTTGGGCATTCTTATGTTGAGATTGGTTAAGAAGGTGTTGTTGCGTAAATGGCTTTAGAGAGTACATGATGGTAGTAGATGATTCAAGTTTCAGGTTCTTGCTGAAAATTACAGGCGCTACGAGATGGGAGATTCAAGTGCGACTTCGATATTTTGGAATAGAGTGTCTGGAGTGGGAAGGGCCATTTGTGTAGTGCTGTGCCAGATAAACAGTTGGCAATGGTAATAGAGTTGGTGCCTAGAGGACCTACGGTGCGGCTTGTCTGCTTTTAGTGAAGTGATTACATATGCTTTCTTCTTGTTCAGGAATTCGACGACTGATCAACTGGGGGACGCAGGACCTACTTCACATGTTAAGATTACTAATTGTGGAAAATGAGCACACAAACACCCACCAGCGGACGGATTCTGAGAGGTACAGATCAATTCCAGTAACTAAAAACTCTTGCAGGTACAGAAAAACACAGTTCATCATCAAAATACACAGTTACATTTTGGGAGCGAAATTCGAAGGTCACAGAATAATCATAAACCTCCAAACTAACATTTTCAGAAAATCATTTCTAATATACCAAGATTATAGAATCAATATGGATTACAAATAAAAGAAAAAACGAACAAATCTAACTAGAGATAATTTATAAAAATGAAAAGTAAAAGTAAAAAAGAACGAACCCTTTTCGGATCAAGCTCGCCCTTGAATGACAGCTTGTTATGACTTCGTCAATTCGCCACTCATAAATTCGTTTCGGACATCTTTCGAGCATGATAGGGCGAACGATAAAAAGGAATCGGGAGAAAGAACAGAATAAAACCCTAATCCTTCTCAGAAAACCTAATCAGTCGAAATTGGAGGATTTTCTTCTCTGTATCTCGAGCTTAAAATGACCTAAAGGGGATGGGGCAACGGGAGAAAATCTGAGAGGCAGAAGAGGGGAAGAAAGAGGGCGCGAGAGCGCAAAAAACAATAAAAATAAAGGGCAGTTTGGCTTGCCATTTTTGGGCTGGACAAAAAAATTCTTTTTGCTTTTTCTTTTACTAAAACACTTGAAAATCTTTAAGCTGGGAAAAAAATTCGCCTCACGCAGTACATGACCAGGAGCGTCACGCAAAACTAGGGCTGCTAATGGAGTGGGACCAACGAGAGGCGCCTCTGCATTCGACACGTCCAAAATCAGTAGGTTCCTTCGAACCTGCCACGCTTAAAAAAACCAGGGTTCATAGAGTGTAGGTCCAGAAATTCATATGGGTCAGGCTCAGCGTACACATATTTTCACACACAATTTTTTTGGGTCACCTAACCGTTCGATTCGTGAAATCCACCGACTGAGCGCGCAGACACCGAGATAGGTCATAAAAAGGGGTTCCTCGGAGCCTGAGTCTATATAAATTAGAAGTTTTGGAATGGGATGATTTTTGGTGGGGATGGTCTCTACGGTGAGGAGATCACCGTCACAAAAATTCAAATCATTTTGATATTCACAGCATCTATATAACAAAACAGGGAAGTTGTCTCCCCACTTATACCCCCTCTTATATGTTTCAACAAAGAAGGGCCGAGATCTTATCCCCCAAATGACGGTGGATCTCAGCCTCTTACACCCGATTTTGGCAAATGCTTTGTCATATAGTGCCGTGGGCACGGGCCACCCACTATCTATTTAACAAAACATGGAAGTTGTCTCCCCACTCATACCCCCTCTTATCTGTTTCAACAAAGAATGGCCGATATCTTATCCCCCAAATGACAGTGGATCTCAACCACTGACTCCCACTCATTTATTCGCTCATGTTATGATTTTCGGAGAAATCTGAAATTTCACTATATAAATTTGGATTTGGTGTACGTTATGAATAGCGGTTGTTATAACAGGTTTGGACCTCCCTCATTACGTTATACACCGTTTTAACGCTAAAAAATAACGACCATTTTTTTTTTTTTTTGCAAATGCGTTTTTTGGAGTGTCGTGGGCACGAGCCATTTACTATTCTATATAATAAAACATAGTGGTTGTCTCCCCACTTATACCTCCTCTTACAAGCATCAACAAAGAGGAGCCGAAATATAATCCTCCCCCAGATGGTCAGTGGATCTTAGCCACTCACATGATTTTGGCAAATTCTTTGTCGAGGAGTGCCGATGGCACGGAGCACCCACTAGTGGTTTACAAGTTGAAGAATTATGGACCTTCTATATTTTACCGTTAACTTGAAACCCACATTTGATGATGTTAGAAATTTTAGAATGGGCTGATTTTTTGTAGGGGTGATCTCAAAAATCAGCCATTCATTTATTTTCCATGTGGGTACACCAAAATTGTGTTTGAAAATGTGTCCATTGAGCTTGACCCAACTCATCAAACTGTGGTACTATGGTTTTCCCTTAATTTACAACAAGTGCATTTAACATGAGTGATTGTAGGGCCTTTTTGGAAGAAGAGGCAACACAAGAAAATTTTTACCCCAACAGCAGCTAAGATATTTTGGAGGGGGTGAATCTGTAAATTGTGGCAACTCAAGGCATAATTAGAAAATTCAAATCCTAAAGTTGGTGGTACATATTAAAATGAAGGGTCGCTCTCGGGCACCCACGTCTTTAAGCTTGGCACCCCTCTTGGACCAAAACACCCCTCCCTTCAGCCAGGCACCCACCCCTTCTCCTACCATCCTCCTTCTCTCTCCCTCCCTCTCTCTCTACTGAAACTCCCCCCCCCCCCCCCCCCCCCACTCTCTCTATGCTTTTAGCCTCCACGGTGCTGCACTACCGTGGGGGCTATGTAGCCCACGGTCAGGCTGGCCGTGGGCTACATAGTCCCCAAAGCAATTCAGTGTCGTGGGGGCTAAAAGCTCAGGGAGAGAGAGAGAGAGAGAGAGAGAGAGAGAGAGAGGAAGGGAAAGAGAAGGAGAAGGGACGGGGAAAGGGGGTGGGTGCCCGGCTGAAGGGAGGGGGTGCCCGGCTTAAAGACGTGGGTGCCCGTAGAGCAACCCTAAAATGAAAGGGAAGTTTTATTTGCCCCCAATATTTGTGAAAACACCCCAATAAGTTATCAAAACGAGTGAGAGCACAAACCTATTAAAATGAAAATGGGCAGTTAATATTGTTCTAGATCAACTCATATGAATTTCAAGGTTACCAAATAAGCGATTCTGATTGGCGAGGAAGGTGCCGGCTTGCTCAGTTAGTAAAGTTTGTGGGTGATGATACCATAGACCTGGGTTCAAAACCCGCCTTCACCGAGTTACTGATCTCTTTTAAAAAAACAGGCTTACCTATAAAAAAAAATTATATTCTGATTGACGAGCCAATAAGTTGTACTGTCTATGCCGCATTGCCACACTGACTCATCAGGCTTTCTGTTAATGACACCATGAACATATTGGCATCCATGGAGGAGAAAGAAAGAAAAAAAAAACCCGATAATTTACTCCTGTGGGGGACCAAAATTCCAACCACCAGACCTAAATAAGCTTCATGCTCGACGCACCCATCGTGTGTGAAATGGACATAGAGGAACCTGTGTGAGGATGGAGAATTGTTCTCTAAACACTTCAAAACACCGCTTAATGGCATTTCTTAAGGATGAGTGTAATTATACAAATCATTTGTGTTTCTTGACAGTTGATCAACACCTCTAAACTCATCGAGGTGATTCGAACTCGCCAATATGAAGCAAGAAATAAAAAATTCAGATGTGTGGGAAGTCATGTTCTGGACCATTGAGGGCTGTTGTCAATCATAAATTAAGATCATTCCACCATAATCAAACCCATAAACATTAGTCATAAGAGTCATTTTAACAATTTCGTAGACAGTTTCACCACACACCTACTACAGTATAAACTATGATAAACAAATACAAATACAAATACAAATACAAACACAATACAAATGCATTCCACCCAACTCTCGCATTACGGAACTAGACTAGACGGGAACACTACACTTCGCCTTCAACCATGCCAATCGGATATCGCTTTTGATAGATATGAATGTCTCCCTCCGGTTGGGGTCATCAAACACATCCAAAGCAGCCAGGTAGATGTTCTGATCAACGCCTTGCATCTCATTCAATACCTTAACGCAATTGGATATAGAGAACCGGTCACCACTGTGAGCCAATGCAGTTGTCCTTAACTTTGAATTGGATGCCATCTCTAACATAGCATCTGCAATTGCATTGTCAGTTCCCTTGCGACTCCTCTTATGACGACCTGAACTCAATGCTGTCGCTAACGGACGCTTATTTTGTCGATCTGATATGTTCAAATACTCTCCTGAGCGCGATGAAGCCTCATCTTGCACAGACATCGATTGTGCTACAGGATCGACAGACATGCTTGCAGTTTCAGGACAAGTCGATGATGGAGGAGTCTCATTTCTAACTATCTCTTCATCCAACTCAAAGTCGTGACTTGACTGAGCATATCTCCCACCAATCCTTGACTCTGAGAATAGTGTGCAGAGCTGTTTGTAAATAGGACAGCCCTTGATTCTGATTGTCTCAGCCTCTGGATGCATCTGTCAAGTACAGTTAATAACTCATTTTCGATGGTATCAACGATGTAATCAAAATTTAGAAAGGGAAGAAACATACCTTGATGTATTTGTCCCACAATTCATCCTTGGCCATTATCATACAGCGAGTTTCATCCCAAATAATGCCACTTTGACCAAGAAGTGCCTTCACGTTAATGTACCGCCTCCTCAGAACACTTTGGTGGTTCCTCAGTTGTTGCTCATCGAATTTCATACCTGTTTGTTGATTGAATTCATCCCGAATATACTTCCACACTTTCTTGTCACAAACATTGGTTGACTTATTCCCCTGTTTTTGTTCAATCAGCAAATCGACAAATACCTTATCAAGAGATGTTGTCCACTTTGCTCTTGATGGATCTTGCTTGGACTGTTGTTGATTAGGCAGACTATCCATCTACAATTTTAGGAGGTAATTTTTACTTTTTAGTGAAGTAAAGATTGGGGAATAAATGCATAAGTAACACCAGTTACATTCAAAAGCAAACAACACATGCACCTGGTGCACAGCTGTTTTTAAATCAGATAGAGCAGATTCCTCATCAGTCCCCGACTCTGAGAATATTCTGCATAGCTGTTTATATATTGAACATCCCTTGATTCTGATTGTCTCAGCCTCAGGATGGGCCTGCAAGTGCATTTCATAAGGAATACAATGGTAATAACAATCTAAATAAAAATTTAGAAAGGAGAGGAAAATACCTTGATGTGTTGTTCCCATGCACCATCCTCACCTGTTACAATGCACCGGGTTTCATCCCAACTGAAGCCACTCTGATCAAGAAGTGACTTCACATTATTGTACAACCTCTTCAGAACATTCTGATGGTTCTTAAGTTGTTTCTTATCAAAATTCAGACCTGTTTGTTTATTAAATTCATCGCGAATGTACTTCCATGCTTTCTTGTTAAAAATATTGTTTGACCTATTCCCTTGGAGAATCTGCTCAACCATCAAGTCTGCAAATATTTTATCCAGGGCCGTTGTCCATTTTGCCCTTGACTGATCTTGCTCGGATTGATGTTGATTGGGCTGACTATCCATCTACAATTTCAGGATACTTTATAGTGAGGTGAGAATTATATGAAGAATTGCATAATAAGTAACACCCAATACATTCAAAGCAACGCCACAACCACCTGGTGTGTAGCAGGTAAATCAGATGGAGAATCTCTCCTGTCACCTCCTGACTCTGAGAATATCGTGCATAACTTTTTGAAAATCGGACAGCCTTTAATTCTGATTGTCTCAGCCTCTGGATGTGCCTGTAACTACAGTTTATTAGGAACTTACAACGGTGATACCACCGGTATAAAACTATAGAAAAGGGATAAAATGCACCTCGATGTATTTTGTCCACACTTCATCATCAGCTTTTACCATGTGCCGAGATTCATCCCAGCTAAAGCCACTTTGATCAAGAAGCAACTTCACATTATTGTACCGCTTCCTCAAAACATCAAGGTGGTTCTTCAATTGTTTCCTATCGAAACTCAGACCTGTTTGTTTATTGAATTCATTGCGTACATACTTCCATGCTTTCCTGTTGAAAACGTTGTTTGATCTATTCCCTTGTAGAATTTGCTCGACCAGCAAGTCTGAAAATATCTTTGTAAGAGATGTTGTCCACTTTGCCCTTGACAGATCTTGCTCAGATTGATATTCACTGGGCTAATTATCCATTTTAAGAAGTACATTCTAGTCAGATAAGAATTGGAGCACTAATGTGTAACAAATAACACCTGCTGCATTCAAAGTCAACATCACAAACACCCAGATCAACAAACGAGTGCTGCTCAAACATCAAAGCGAAGACACCAACAGTATGCGGATTAGGCAGCTGCATGCTCATCACATTCAGGGTCAACACAACCAACCACCAAACATAGAAAACATGAAAGTGGTAAACACCAACTAATTGTTATGGTCGTTAACTCGGGTTAAATTAATACCCAAGAGATCCTTCCTATGCATGAGATGGTAGGTCCTGGTTCTTGATACCGTGCCACATGCAAAATATGTCATTTGTGAGTTGGAATCAATGTTTTTAAAGGTGAAAGTGTGGGGTGAGGCTCTTCAATGGCCTAAGTGTGAGGCATAAACTTGCTGTGGAAAGCCTCACGAGCATGCTTTTCAAATGATTACTGAAAATAAAAATAAATAAATAATAATAGGAAAAAGAGTTAAACTATTCATATGCGGCAAATATATTTTTCTTGGCATTGTTTATACTAGAATAGATTCTTACTATTTAACTAATGGTTAGAAGAAAATAATAATAATAATAATAACTTGGAACGTTTTTTGTACAGTAAAACTAAACTACCACCACTGTCAGACTATGCACATGAAGCGCATGCCTCCAATAGATGTGCTAACTAAGCATGGAGGCATAAGGGATGCCCCTTTTTCAAACCTCAATGGCAGAGACGTATACCTCGCAAGAATTTTTACTTTTTTATAGTTTATGGGATGCCTAGCCTCAAGGTGAGCCTATAGCCATAAGCCTCCAATGCCTATTAAAATACGGGTTGTAGTTATGGTCTGTAAGACTCGCTTGTTACACCGTTCATTCATATGCACAGACATGCAACAATAATCGGTATATTGTATTTGGAACAAAGTATCAAACTTTTATTCACGATATGTCATTTATTAAGCATGGAATTACAGAAGTGTTGGAACAACTAACAGGTAGAACATGCTTAAAAGAAAAAGAAAGATGCACTGCACTAGAAGTTGCGTTAGTCGTAGAATACCCTCATAAACACAATAGATGAACGGTTTAGTGGCGAACATATTTTGAGCTCAATAATCATGCGATCTTGGATCAAAATCGACCTCTAGCAGTTAGATAATGAAGATAATTAGCTTATAGACCATTGAATAATGAAAAGCTCTCGACATGCCTATGGGAAGCGCTAGAGGTCAATTTTACTTTACCAAACAAAACCCTTCCTCTATTTCTCCTCCCCCTCCTCTTTGTTTTGGGTAGGCAAGCTAGGATCGAACGTGTATTAATCAACTGAGCTACACACTCAATCCCCTTCAAATAAAACCTTAACTCCAACTACCTTTAACCGGTGATATTGTTTTATATTTCAATAAGCAACTTAAAATTTGTAATGCGCCCTTTTGATCTTCAAATTAAACAAAATGGAGATGCCATGATCACCCAAAGCAAACCACAATCGCCCAGTCTTCTTACTCACGGAACTAACCTACAAGGCAAGCAACGTTAACCATTGCTGCTACCTTCAAATTGACCAATGTATGGTACAAAAACAATCCAGAAATTTCCCAGTTCTTTAGTACGTAAGCTGGGATCGAACCCATAACCTCAAAATTTCCCTAGCCTAGTATGCATCAAATGTAAATCAGTCCCCAAACGACTAAACAACACAATGAGCAAAAGAGGCTCAATGTTAGTTTTGCCATTAAAGCCGTAATTTCCGTTTAATGCACTCATTAACGTTGATAGAGGTTCTACGAAAAATGTGACCACAAACACCCCACCCGATAGTCGGACTGTGCAAATCGATTACGCTTAAGACTCTTGAAGACTAGCACAATTCATCATCACAATGCATAATTATGTGTTCTTCAGTGAAATAAGAACATTGGGAGGCAAATTCGGATTCGAAAGACGCATAACAAGTTATAGATCCCTAAAAAAGTTCTATTGAGCAAAATATATCGTGTAGATTATAGAATCGATATGAATTTAAATAAAAAACAAGTAAAATAAACTCGGAAAAAAAAGAAGGAAAAAGACAGACCGTTTTTTTATCAAAATGGCCCTTGATCGATGACTTTCTTTGCTTCCGAGGAATCGGCAACGCCAAAATCGTTTCAGGCATCTCTGAAGAGTGTGGTCCCAGAGATTGATGATACCAGAACAGAAGAAGAATAGAAGTGAAAACCTAACCCTAATCCAAACGCTTCTCAAAAAATCCGGTTTGATGAAAATGTACGATTGGTTTCTTTACACGCCCAACCGCGTTTTCAGGCGAAAAATCACTTAACATGGATTGAACCGTTTCTTCCTGCTTGGTAAAGCATATTTTAAGATTTTGAAGCGTTTTGTTGGCGTGAAGAGGCACATATTTAGCACTTTAGAAGAAAAAAAACGCGGGGACGGTGCGGGAATAAAACCTGACCCGTAACGTTTTTTTCCCGTTTTAGCGCCTAAAAAAAGAGAATATCCATTACAAAGCAACCGAATATCCGTTACAAGTTACAACGGCCATTATTTCCTTTATAGTAACCCTTATTTTGAAAAAAAAAAAAATTTCTGTTCTTGAGGTTTTTAAATACTGAAATAATATTTTCTGACCATCTTTTTTCTAGACATGACGGATCACTGATGTGACTGTTAAATTGTCGTAATGGTAACCCAAGGTTTAAAGGAGGCCGTTTTAACGGCTGGGGACATTACCGTTAAAATCATTAAAACGGCTGTTAAAATGGATTGTAATGGATGGACAAAAATGAAAAAAAATAGATTTTAACGGATATTAACTAATTTAATGGATTTTATCAGAAAAATGGCGCTGAAATTCAAATTTTCAAATTTTGAAAAACGAAAAAATATAATTTAATAGAAAAATAACTGATTTTAACGGCAATAACAACGTTTTCCACAAAAAAAATCAAATTTTAACAGCTGCTAAAACGATTTTAACTGCCGTTAAAACAAAAAAAGAAAAAAGAAAAACAGCTGTTAAATTTTAAGCTTCAAAACAGTTTTTAACTTAATGGGCTTGGGGCGTTACCGTTTTAACTTTAAGTACTTAAGTGGTTAAAAAGGATTGTATTAAAAAACATGAATAAAATGGCATGATAAGTAATTTAGTGATTACGAATGAGTTATATTGAAAATTTAATAAATGGCATTGGAGTAATTAAGTGACTTAAATGGGGGTGCTTTTCAATAGTTGGTAATATTTTTGAAACCAAAATATTTGTCTTGATAATGGATGAGTTAGGTGAAGGGATATAATTATTTGCTTTAGTAAAAATAAACTAAGGCGTTTGGCAACACAAAAATAAGTAACTTATTGACTTTTATAAGTCAAAAAGTTAAAAAGTTAGTTTGAATGTGTTTCATATTTTAACTTTTGAAAAGTTAAAAATTAACTTAAAACTTAACTTTTAAGAGAAGTTACTTCTTAAAAATTAGAACACCTCCCGACGTTTTAATTTCTAGGACTTTTTCAGAGGTAAAAAATCAACTTGTAACTTCTACTACAAGTAGAAGTGCTTTTACTTCTCATTCCCAAATGCCCTGGCAGCTTGTGTATTTTTTTGATAGAAAACTAATGGTTGCCTAGGTGAACATTGTGTAGCAACCCAAGTCTTGACTTTAAAATAGTAATAGACAACGAGTCACTTAAAACCTTGCCTTAAACCCCAATGTTTAACATCAGAGATAATAGGCACAATTGATTTCACATTGGATGCATGATTCTATGGTTGTGATGAAAAGAAAATTGTTGTTCATCGAGGACTTCAATATTTGAATACCCCACCAATGCCACATGGAACTTTTTTAAGCCCTTGAACCTGTGGATGTTTGGAGTTTGGACAGGCCTCGGTGAACCTATACACAAAAAATCATCTTTATTGGTGATTTCTAGTTGTAGGATTTGTGTTCTCAAGAAAAACTCAAATCCAATGGCTAGAGATCAACAATCAAGCTGATTTTTGGTGTGTAGGTCCAAATATCCGTGTGTCAGTGGGTCTGAAGGAGTGTTTCCCGTGGCATTTTGAGAGGAGGGATATCAAACTTGCACTCGAGTTGTGATCATATACACTTTTTCATGCTTTTTTCTTTGATAATTTTTTATATATCAATTCACCGTGTTATCTTTGAAATTTGACACACCCAATTGACTTAATCGTCTACAATTTGAAAAAATTGATTTACCTCCATGATTTGGTGCATTATCTATGATCGTCAACTTAAATTGATTGACAAATTTCTTAAAATGACAAAATCACCCCTTTTCAACCTTAGACCAATATCTTGTGGGATTGAGCCATAACCCTAGTCCCAAATCAAACGAGTGTGATAGTCAGCCAACAATGGGACTCAATGGATTGGCCACCCATTACTGGCGACCGGGCAACCACCACTCCGATGAGCAATTTTAATTCTAAAATATCGTATGTCACTATTTTAATGACATTGGGTTTTTAAATTGTTCAGTCAAGGTGGTCGGCTAGTTACGAGACTCCGGTAGGTTGACTGCCCATCGTTGAACCTATCAGTCTTCTGACCGACCACCCACCATTTTGACAAGCAATTATAAGTCTAAAATCTTTGTCTATTTTTTTTTTTTTTTGAAACATTGAATTTTTAAATTGCTCGTCGTAGTGGTGGTCAGCTGGTCAAGAGACTCTTAACTGGTTGACCAAAGTCCAATGTAACAAAGTCTCGTGGCCGCCCAACCACTACAACTGTTTGATTTGGGTTAAGGTTTCGACTAAAACCCACATGTTCGTGTGGTCTAAGGTTAATGAAAGAGTATTTTCATCATTTCAAAAAAGTTGTTAGTCAAATTTTCAAAATTATGATTTTTTTATTTTTTTATTTTTTGGTATTGAAAATTATGGTTTTTTCTTACAAAGAAGTACATCTATCTATGACACGTGCATGAAGACAAAACCACATAGCCAATCGCCCAATCAAGAGTAAAACTTTGTTGGTCGCTATCAGTGAGCAAAGTTACCTAAGGCCCACAATATAAGCCACATAGCATCTACTCAGAGATTTCTGATCTTATGAATGTTTGGCCCAACCCTAGCTAGACATACAAACCAACAATTAGCTTGATTAGTGATTTCTAAGCGTTGGATTGGAGTCATTTTCATTGGTTGATATTTAATCGTCGAATTTGAGCATTATTGACCATTATTTGGGGTACAAAGATCCAAAGGTTTGAAATCACTAATCAGGTTGATTTGTGGTCTGTAGCATGGTCTAAAACATGGCCGTTTCGTTATAACAAAAATGGACCTCTCTTGTTTTGTTAGGCATCGTTTTAATGTTCAGAAATAAACGACCGTTGTTTTTGTTATAATGACTGCTTTTTTGAAAATAACAGCTGTTATTTTATGCAAAAATTTGTTAAAAAATGCATGTTACTTTCCCTCATAAATTTTAGTGAAAATTTGAAATTCAAAATTTGAATTTTAGATCCATTTTTCCCTTTGATCTTTTTTTATTTTCTAATTTTCATTCCCATTTTTGCCCTGTGTGTTACATTTCGTTGTAATGAAAAAACGTTAACACCCCTAGTCCGTTATACCGTTATAACACCTCGGCTCCTTATAAACCTTGATCTATAGGTCCACCTAGAGATTGGCCAAACATCCATACGGTCAGCATCCTCTAAGAGTGTGCTACGTGGTTCTTATTGTGGGTGTTCAACAAAGTTCTACTCGTCAATCAAGGAGGAAATGAACACCTGATTAAAACGGAAACACTCCTTTTACAAAAATGGACTCTAGAAAAATGGATGATGATCCACGATTGGATATCCATCGATGAGATGGCCCGCCCTACGAATGATTGTGAGTTTGGTGGGACCATGGGACATCTCTCATTGGTTTGGGTACGGGTCCTTTTAGTAAATCTTCGATGGGGTACAACGGACAACAGTATGAGTCAAGTGGCTCAATGGAGGTGGCGTGTGGTAAACAACTTAATATCAGCCCTTATCACCAAAATCACTGAAATTTAGTGAAAAGTAAAAAAGTCATATTTCCTTCACTAATTGTGATAAGCGAAAGCATCCTTTTAAAAATTCTAAAATTTTATTTTAATACTGATAATGTCCTTTTCTTAAAGCTTTCTCTTTTAAAAACTTACCAAAGTGTCCTAATAAATATTTTAAAATACTCACAATGCCCTTGACTTAATTTTAAGATTTAGACTTTTACCAAATAATCCAATTCAGACATAAATCATTAAGATATTAGACCTTAAGTACTTTAAGCTTTTAGATCTGATAACTTAAATTATCAAACAACACCTAAAAGATTGCTAACCGCATGGATGTTTGACCCAACGTTAGGTGGGCCTATAGACAAAAAATTAGCCTGATTAGTGATTTCTAAGCATGGGATTGGAGTTGTTTTCATGGGTTATTTTTTAACCGTCGAATTGGAGCATTATTTAAGGTACAAAGATGCAAAGGTTCGAAAACACTAATCTGCAGGCTGATTTTGGTATGTTGGTCCACTTAGGGATGGCAAAACATCCATACTCAGTGGTGGAGCAACTTTGAATTTTTGCACATCTCTACAGTTTGAGCCAGTACAACACTCTTAACGGTGCCCATCCTTAACTTCAATGCTTATCCCATCCCTAGGGTGGACCACAGTATTTGCCACGTGCAGCACTCTTAGAGACCACTGATCACATGGCTGTTTGGTCCATCCCTAGGTGGACCTATATACTAAAAAATGGGCCCCATTAGTGTTTTCTAACCTTTAGATATAAATACCCCAAATTATGTTTGAATCCAATGGTTAAAAAAGTTTTCATGAAAAGGAGTCAAATTCAACGGTTAGAAATCACTAATCAGGCTGGCTTTTGGTCTATGGGTCCACATCGGGATGGGCCAAACATCCATACTATGATCGTAATCTCATCGGATTGTGCCATGTGGCCCATACTGTGATGTCTGTCATTACAGATTTACTCAAAAAAATTGGATTCCATGCGGGGTAATTCTATTAATTAAAAATGTCATCAGCTATAATTGACTTTCGCTTGCCACCTTGCCACCTTACAAAATCTTGGCTCCACCACTGTCCATTCGGTCAATGGTCTCTACGAGTTTGCCACTTCGAGTCGATTTCATGGATTGATTTTTAAGGTGGAATTCAAGCATTATTCATGGTACAAAGATGCAAAGGTTTGAAAACACTAATCAGGTTGATTTTTTGGTATGTTGGTCCACTTAGGGATGGCCAAACATCCATACGGTCAGTGGTCTTTATGAGTTTGCCACATGGCTCATGGTCCGTCATCAAAGTTCTACTTGAGCCGTTTATTGTTCAACATCTGATGAGTAAAACTTCTGTCACAACGCAAAATACGAGCCATGTGGCACACTCTTAGTGTACGATGACCGTATGGATGTTTGGCCAGTACTTCGGTGAACCTACAAACCAAAAATCAACTTGATCAGTGATTTTAACTGTAGGGGTATGAGCATTATTGAGCCTTCTTTGGGGGCAAAAATCCGAAAGTTGTAAATCACTAATCCGGCTGATTTTTGGTTTGCAGGTCCACAGAGGGACTGGCCAAACATCTATACTGTCAGCTCCCTATAATAGTATGCCACGTGGCTCCAGTTACGCCCTAAAATGACAAGCTCCGGCTACAGGATACAATATGAGCCACGTGGCACACTATTAGAGAACTCTGGCGGTATGGATGTTTGTCCAATCCCTAGGTGGACCTACAAACCAAATATCAGCCTCAGTGTTTTCTAGGCGTTGGAGCTTTGTACCTCAAATACGGCTCAAATTCCACAGTTGAGATTAACCCATGAAAATAAGTCCAATCCAACGCCTATAAATAACTAAGCAGGCTGATATTTGGTTTGTAGGTCCATTTAGGGATTGGCCAAACATCCATACGGTCAGAGTCCTCTAAGAGTGTGCCACGTGGCTCATATTGTGTCCTGTAACCAGAGCCTGTCATTTTAGGGCGGTAACCGGAGCCTAATGGGTTGTGACGTTCGGTCACAACATCTTGTGACAGAAGTTTTACTGGGACAAAATTGGGTAAAACTTGTGTCACAAGATGTTGTGACGGACGCCGTTCAAAGCACTCAACATGAGCCACGTGGCACACGATCATAGTGCTGACCGTATGGATGTTTGGCCAGTCCCTCGGTGGACCTACAAACTAAAAATCAGCCTGATTAGTGATTTACAACGTTTGGATTTTTGCACCAAAATAACGCTCAATAATGCTCAGATTCCTACAGTTAAAATCAACCCATGAAAATAACTTCAACTGAATCGGTTAGAAATCACTAATCAAGCTGATTTTTTGTGTACCGGTACACCGAGGGACTGGCCAAACATCCATACGGTGATCATCCTCTAATAGTATGCGACGTGTCTCGTATTGAATGCTGTGACCGGCTTCCGTCGCAACATCTTGTGACATAAGTTTTACTCCAAAATTTTTAAATTGTTTTACAAAGTTCCAACTGCCCTAGTGTCGGCAGGTTTTCAATTCTCAGGACAGGCTTTCTTTATAGGAAAAAGATGTAACAAGGTATGCGGCAAATTTTGGTAGTCACCGCTGCCATCTAGGCCGACTGACCGCTTGGATGTTTATCTCACCCCTTGGTGGATATACATACCAAAAATCACCTTGATTGGTGATCTATAACTATTAGATTTTAATACTTTTTTGCACCATTTAAGGCATTCTTATAGCCGTTGAATACAACCATCTTTTGAGTACTAAAACCAACGGCTAAAAATCATTAAGCAAGCTGATTTTTTGTATAAATGTCTATTAAAGGGTGAGCTAAACATCCATGCGGTCGGTGGGCCCAGATGGCAGTGGCGACTACCAAAAATGCCGCTTCCGCAAATGAAAAGATCTCAGGTATACCTTGTTACATCACGACCCTTCTTTATATTTATTTTTCTGACAAACAAAGGACAGGTTATCGAGATCCGAGTGTACCCGGTACTCCACTTTTACCAAAGTTATGTTCCTGCCCTCGGGCTCCGGATGACGTATCTCCCATTGGCTTGCTTGTCCTGTTAATGTTTAATTAACTCCGGTTTACAAGTTATAACAACGGTGGACCTACGATTAACTTAAGATGGATATGATCACACACCGGCCCCCATCATATTATAATGTGGGACTGGCCAAACATCCATACGCTCAGCGTCCTCTAATAGTATGCCACGTGGCTCATATTGTGGATTGTGACCCAAGTTTTACTCTATTATAATGCGGAGGAAGTCGCTACCACCTTATACCACGCAAGCAGCCCACCAACTCATCGATTTTGACGGCTCAATCACCTTGTTGATAGTTCATACTTCATAGTCCAATTGAAACCATGTTTTCATAACGATGGGCCGGTTTGTCCATAAGCCCATAGCTTGGCCTGCCTAAACCAAGCTGATCAAATGACCATTGCCGGTGATCAATTTCCATAATCCTCCTTTAGATGGTCAGAAAGAGTTTGATGAACGGTGGTTAGGGAATCAATTGATGATCTTACCCCCCTGTACGTGCATTAGATGTGCGATTGCTTAGATCATTCAGCTTTAAATGCCGTGGATTGCAGGATCCATGGTGTTTCAAAACGCGAGACCATTTAATCTGGTAGCTCGCGAGCTACCGGACCCCTTAAATCTCAGATCTGTCGCTTAACAACGAGACAAACCGCAGGTATCTTTCTTTTCCCAGCTAATGAACAAATCGACAGAAGGGAGCCTACTGTTCTTTTGTATGGACGATATTCGTCTTCTTTTAGAAACCGGATGGTTCTCGATTGATGGTTAGGATCTCTTAATCAACATAGAGTCAACAGTTAAACGGTAGCAATCGATGTAGGGTCCACCTATTGAACTGCAGATCTGGAATTGCGAAGTTTTGAGTGACGAACTCCAAGATTCGTTACTTCCATGACGAGTAGAATTTTGCTGACGGACCACAATATGAGCCACGTGGCACATTCTTAGAAGATTCTGACCGTATGGATGCTTGACCCATCCCTAGGTGGACCTACATACCAAAAAACAGCCTGATTCCCGATTTCAAACCTTTGGATCTGTGTACCCCAAAGAAATCTCAATAATGCTCAAATTACATGGTTAAAAATCAACCCACGAAAACGAGTCCAATCTCCAACGCTTAGAAATCACTAATCAGGCTTATTTTGGTCGGTAGGTCCACCTAACTTTGGGCCAAACATCCATACAGTCAGGAATCTCTAAGATTATGCCACGTGGCTCATACTGTGGTCCGTCAGCAAAGGTCTAATCCCCGTTGGCCGTAAGCAACCGATGTAAGAAAACTATGAAAAAAGTGCAAGGGTATTTTGGTCATTCAAAGAAAAAAAGAGGGAAAAAACTTGAAGAAATACTCGTTCCGCGTCACTCCGTTTCGTGTGGTGTCGGTGTCTCGTTTCGTTCGGAACCATTTACAGGAGCTCTGTCTCGATCAGGGCAATCTGGCGAAATTGACTCAGATCCAGCTTTCTCATTCATTAATTAGGTTTTTTTATTGATTCTGAAACCCTAGAAGATCTCTTCTTTGCTGCATTGATCTCTGTTCTTCTCGAATCTCTCGGACTACAGAGATTGCAGAGCGAGCGGATTCGTAGAGATTTAAACCCTGGAAAGTTGAAACTATCTTCACTCAGTTTTCGAATACTCAATTTCTGTGGAGATCCTACTCAATGCGTTTGGTTTCACTCATATCTAAACCCTAGAAACTCATATATTCTCTGAGTTGCTGAAATATTCTCGTATTATCATTTTCTCACAGATCGAAACCTCTAGGAAGTTGAACTCTCGAAATCTCTTCACTTTTTTGAATTTTTGTTGAATGCGAGACGTGAATACGTAGAGATTTTCTGTATTTGCTGGAGGGATATCTCTGTTTTCTCTGAAGCTTTGATCAAATGGGAGCCGAATCCAAGTCGAAGGGCTGGTTCTGGTATTTAATTGTGTTAGCGATAGCGGCTCTTGTTGTCACAGCCGCTGTAATCACTATTCGGAAGAAATCTCATCATTCGGAAGCCGCTCCTGTTCCAGGGCCTCCAGGCGCTATCGAGAAGAAATACGAGGATGCTCTAAAAACCGCTATGCAATTCTTTGATATACAGAAATGTATGTGGTTTTCTTCCCTTGTTGGATTTCTTTTTCTCGACTTGTACTAGTCTTTATCGCTTTAATTCCTCGTAGGCTTGCAACTTGGTCACAGAAATTACATTACATTGCAATGCAGCATTCTACATCCAGATCTATAATGTTTTCGAGGTTTATTATGTTTTCTTTATCTTGATCTCTTGATATCGAAAGATTTAACTGCACTTTTATACAGACATTTAGATTTGAAGTGACGGTTATTTTTTATTTTTTTAATTTCTGCTGAAACGGAGCTTTGATTGCTTATAACAGTCTATTTGATTATTCTTTATTTGTTTATAGGTGATATATCTTATGTATTGTTGTAGAAACCAAATTTCAGAAAAAAAAAATACATATAGAAGTCAATCATTTATTCTTATCTTTTGTCTCCAATTCTAGAATTTATTTCAGTTGCGGAAGACATTTTTACAATTTCTGTCATACTAATCAATCTTCAGATCTGCAACCGATAGAGTTGATCTGTTATTTTTACTTAAGGATTCCGTTAAATGTTTATTTTTGTTGTCACTGCTGTTAAAAGCTTCTGTTTGGAAGCATGTTGGAATTTCCATGAATCTCGTAGTTCTTTTTCTTCTCTTCCTGTTAATTTCCTCCCCAAATTTTTGATGATCTGAAGATTTTGGTTGCTTAGAACATTGATGTTAGAGCGAAACTTGGCTGACCATCGACGGTCAGCGAATCCGCTGACCACCCACAATATGAGCCACATGGTATACTCTTAGAGGACGCTGACCGTATGGATGTTTGCCCAATCCCTAGGTGGACGGTGGACCTACAAACCAAAAATCAGCCTGATTAGTGATTCAGTGTCCTCTAAGAGTGTGCCACGTGGCTCAGATTGTGGGCGGTCACCGAACCGTCAAAAGTCAGCTAAGTTTTACTCTTTTTCTTTGGTAGTGAAATGTATGGAGATTGGTAGTATCTACCCTTTTATGTCTCCTTTAACTTGTAACTGAAGTTAAGATGTTACTTTTTTCTTGCAGCTGGTAAGCTGGTAAATAACAAAATTTCTTGGAGAGGGGATTCAGCTCTACAAGATGGAAAAGAAAAGGGTTTGGATCTGTCAAAAGGAATGTATGATGCTGGGGATCACATGAAGTTTGGTTTTCCAATGGCTTTCACTGCTACAGTATTGTCGTGGGCCATCCTTGAGTATGGAGATCAGATGAATGCAGTGAAGCAGCTGGAACCTGCTCAAGACTCACTCAAGTGGATCACGGATTATCTGATCAATGCCCATCCAACCGAGAATGAGCTCTATATTCAGGTTACTTAACTCTGTAACTCTTTTAGTTGTTTTGAATCACATTTTGCTGTTTCTGCATGGGTTATCTTCTTAAGCTGCAAACAGTTCTGCGATATACACAGTGCTTCAAGGAATGTAAGTGTGGTTTTATGCTTTCATTGCACTGGAGAAATGAGAATTGGAGCTAAACTTGCATTGGAGAGAACTGAATTTGAAAGAGCCCTTATAGGTTTAAACTATCCCTCTCTCTCCATATAAAGGTGTCTGCAGATGTTTCTGTCTGACCTCTGTCTCAACCCACCTGTGCCATACACATGTTGCACATGGAACCACCATTTGATGGGTCTCACCTAGGTCATCTTCTAGCCCAAAAGATTGATCAAGTTAGATGATCCTAACTGAAAGCCTCTGAACTATGATATTACTTTTGGCAGGTCGGTGATCCTGAAATTGACCATAAATGTTGGGAAAGACCCGAAGCCATGGCTGAGAAAAGGCCTCTCACTCAGGTGAACACATCTTCTCCAGGTACAGAGGTTGCAGCAGAAACCTCAGCAGCTCTCGCGGCAGCTTCTCTGGTGTTCAAGACAATTGACTCTACTTATTCAGATTTGCTTCTTAAGCATTCCCAGCAACTTTTTAAATTCGCCGATACATATAGAGTTTCTTACAGTGCCAGCATACCCCAAGTCCAGTCATACTACAACTCCACAGGATTTGAAGATGAGCTCTTGTGGGCAGCTACCTGGCTCTATCATGCAACTGGGGACCAGTCATTCCTCAAATATGTGACTGTACAAAATGGAAAAGCCTTTGCTAATTGGGGAAGTCCGACATGGTTTAGTTGGGATAACAAACTTGCAGGAACTCAGGTATAATTGCCCATCCTAATAGAATTTTTAATCCTTTTCTACTCTACTATTGTATAATTTAGTAATCTTTTTCTGGTTTTTATATTCGTTGATATGGTCTCTTAGTGTTCCCATGAACAAAACCAGATCTTTTGTTTCCATATTTGTCGATTGGTTTAAGTATAAAGAAAAGAGAATATTCATGTCAACCTTTGTGCATCCAATATTTTTCTTGTTTCTTGCAGTATGTTTAATGTTCTTTAGGCATACTTGTAATTATGAAAATATGAAAGATCTCTGTCGTGTAGTTTGTGAAATTCTAGGTTCTAGATATTTTGTGGAATGTACTCTCTAGATTTTTATTTTATTTGAAAGCATTTGAACCATGAAAAAGCATATGAAGTTGAACTAGAATTATTTTCATCATTTTAAGCCATTCATTTCGTAGTCCTAGAGTCTCCTATACCATTTGATTCGATGGTCACCCACTCAATTAGACAAATCATTGGCCACGGAATTCTCCTCTATCAATATGCGAAGGAGGATAAAAACTCTCTCTAAAAATTTCAGCAGCATTAATGATTAAAAGAAACAGGAAAGGTAAAGAAAAAATAATGATAAACCTTCCAATGGAGACAGCTCCTCCCAAACCATCGTGCTGCTTTTGTAGATCTTGAGGAACCCTGTATGTTACCATGGTTTATTTTTCGAACTGTTCTTATTACCTTGCTGAGTTTTGGCAAACTGTAAACTGATATGGTACTCTAGTGCTGACCTTCTCTAATAGTTTTGCTATCTTGGAGCAGGTTCTATTGTCCAGGGTAAGCTTCTTTGGTGCAAAAGAGACCTCAAGTGCTGAGAACTCTGGACTCGTGATGTACAGAAAAACAGCCGTGGCTATCATGTGTGGTCTTCTACCAGATTCCCCAACAGCTACATCCAGCAGAACAGAGGGTAATTTTTTTGCTTCTGATATCAAATGACCCTATGGAAAAACATGACTATTCTATTCAACTATATGATTTGACCTCATCAGAAATTGTGGCACATATCCGAGGGGCTTGGGCCCCCCATTTGATGGATCTCATAAAGCTAATGGAAACCTTCTGGCTCAAAGGTTGATCCTGTCTCATTATTATACGTGAGACCCATCAGATGAATTGGATAAATTAGATGGTTGGGATCATCCAGTCTCTGTGATGTTAGGCTACAAGACCTCCTAGGTGTGATCCATCAAATGGTTAGGATCATCTGGTCCCCGTGTGGTGTGTTGAGATCATCATCCTCAATCTCCTTGGAATCGTCATAAAGGCTCCCAAATCAGTTTATTCAGTTGTATCCACAGGGAATGAGTGCAATGTAGAATCTTCTTTATTCTCATAATTTCCTGAACCTCTCAAGCGGAAGTCTGCATGTCAAATTGAAAAATCAAATATTATTATTAGCAGCTCCGGTACCCACCATAGTTTGTTTATGCAGGTGGTCTGATATGGGTCAGCGAATGGAACTCTCTGCAGCATCCTGTAGCTTCTGCATTCCTAGCTGTTCTTTACAGTGATTACATGCTTACATCCCGGACGGCAAACTTACATTGCAGTGGGAAGTCCTACACACCCGCAGACCTCCGCAAGTTTGCCATTTCACAGGTACACTATCCATCACTAAGGTACACGTGGCACACATACAGGGGGTCAGAATCCACCATTTAACGCATCTGACATAGATCTCTGATTCCAATAATAGACTTGATTGGATGATCATAACCATGCCATCCATTCTTTTTCTTTCTCTTGGACGGCCAGAAACAAATTACGGTGAATAGTCCACAAGAAAGTCTAAGATTGTATTGTTTCAATTGTTCAGTTTGAAATTTGACCTGGAAAATCTTGATCCTGGCATCCATCAAGTGGTGGTTCCTACCCCCCTGTCATGTGCGTGCCATCTAAATGCCACGCATATTTATGACTTGCCGAGTTATTCTGGAGCTTCTCTGTGACACACCTTATAACGCTCTTAATGTGATACAAACTTTTGTTTAGGCGGACTATGTCTTGGGGAAGAATCCGATGAAGATGAGCTATCTTGTTGGGTATGGGAGTAACTACCCACAATATGTACACCACAGGGGAGCTTCAATCCCAGTTGACACAAAAACGGGTTGTCAAGATGGATTCAAGTGGCTGAACTCAACTGAGCCCAATCCTAACGTGGCGACCGGGGCACTTGTGGGTGGGCCCTTCCAAAATGAAACCTTCATTGACTCGCGAAACAATTCTATGCAAGTAGAGCCCAGCACTTACAACAGTGCTGTCATCGTCGGCCTTCTGTCAAGCTTGGTCACAACCTCGTCAGTGGTCCAGTCTTTCGCATAAAGCAGCCTTCCATGTATTGATTTCACGCTGTTGTATGATATGTGCAAGATATATTTTTCCGCCTAATGTAGTGGTTCTCAGTGTGCAATATATCACGTCCAAGTCCTGGCCAGTGTGGGTGGACGCTGGGTTGAGCCTTTCTAGGACAGTGCTTTTTGTTACGACTGGGCAGGTCATGGGTTCCATCCCAACGTACCTATTCAAACAAACACATGAGAGAAGCAAACAGATGTTGCCACTTGCCACCTTGTATTTGCTGCTACCATCTCGCCTTGTGCACTATGTACCATTCTTTTTTAAGTGGCCTTTGATTTTGCTATTATGTCCTACGGCCAGGATATCCGAGGTCCTCGTTTGGTTGACGTAGGGTGGGTCTGGCCATTGGTACCTGATTAATCATGCCTGATGGGAATTGGCCCCGATTATTCTGGTTTTGGGACTAGTTATTGCAGAACTGGACCCAACAAGACCTGGAACTGATGTATATTGTGATGCTAAAGTTTTAAGTTTTTTTCTGAATTTTAGTAAGAATTGTGGGTGCATAATTTTGCAGTGTGAACTATACACGTGGCAGAGGGAGCACTAAGTAATATATTTTAGATATTCAATAGAGTTCTTCTGAGCATAGGAGAGCCCAGCAAAGCTTCTCTTAGTTCAGTTGAGCTCTTGGGCAGACCTTATCTCAGCTCAGCAGAGCTCCTCTTCGTTCAGTTGAGCTCTTGAAAAACTCAGTCAGCTTTTGGACAGCTGCATGAGGATGGGCATGATTCATGAGCTACTATAGTGCTCCACTCTTCGGGGGAGTTGGCCCCAATGTCGTGCAGCTCCTCCCTCTTCAAAACGAAAAGTCTATCCTACTCGAATAGGTAGACATTCCCTTAAAATATGTAGACTGCGGTACAAAAGGTTTGTGCCACCGTTCCGAAGTGAAGCATTTAGAGGACTCCAAGAATGAAAGAATTTACTAATTATAAAATGATTATGGCTCCAAGCGGTGGATGATGTACCCGCTCTTGGTTGCAGGGAGCCACATAAAAACTTGTGTGTGTTCTTCTTTCTCTCTCTCATAGATGTTTATGCTTTTATGGTTGTGCATGTAATCTCTGCAATGATATCCTGAAGAGCCTGTCGAAACTCACAAAAATCCCCTACGAAAATTAATTTTGTATATGTTATAACATTTATATACAAGTACCTGGTACCCAATTGGAGAATTGGATAAATTATCAATTCTGGTTCTAGAACTACTTGTTTTGGTAATGGATACGAGGTTCTGGTTATGAATATATTGGTACCCGAACCGGAATCAACTAGTTGATACCCCTAGGTGCATCCACTGTCCTACGCCCATCATTAGATGCGTTCTGCCCGAGAGATCAAGTATACCAAACTGACTTGATCGACCATAGCCATTCATTCCATACAGTTACTTTTGTGCGGATTGTTGGTCCTACTCTTTGTGATCGCAACTCAATAAGAGAAAGCAAATCCATGGCCCCAAAGAATTGAGACACAAATGATGTATGCCAACACTAGTTGTGATCCATCAGATGATGTATGCTGACTGGGCAAGCCATATGTCTATGATAGCAGTATACTGTCATTTTGGTCCACACAACGAGGACCGTACATACACCTAGCCAGATGGTTGGTCTACGTGGCATGAAATGGGTCATTTCAGGGTTAGATCTAGGTAAAATCCAGATCCGAATTTAAATAACGGGACCCAGATCCAGATCTGACATGGATCCTTGACGCGTTCTATAAATAATCGGCATCATGATCCATATAGGAAGTTTAGGATCTGATCCATATGTGGAATGTGGGTCAGATACGAGTCTGTTCTATTACAAAATAATATGTTTTAGCAAGATTGAAGTCCTAGACGTAACATTCAGTCTTATTCGAATACCTAAAATTTGGATTCGAATTCAATCCAAATCAGATTAGGGTAATTCTATATGCACCCCACAAATTCCATAAGCACCCAATTTGGGTGCTTTTTGGCCAAAAATGCCCTTACCTGCAAAAAAAACCCAAGCACCCCATTTGTCCCTCCCTCTCCCTCTCTCTCACCTGCAAAAAAAAAAAACAAAAACAGAAAAAGGAGGAGGAAGAAGAGGGTGCCGTCGCCACCACCGCCGCAGGTCTCTCTCTCTCTCTCTAAATAGGACCCACTGCTGGGCTGGCCATGGGGACTGTACTGGCCGTGGCTACTACAGTCCCCACGCCCAGCCCAGCCGTGGGTCCTATTGAGAGAGAGAGAGAGAGATACCTGTGGTGGTGGCGGCGGCAGCATCCTCCTCCTTTTTCTTCTTCTTCTTCTTTTTTTTCAGGTGAGAGGGAGGGGTGCTTGGTTTTTTTTTTTTTTAAACTTAAGGGCATTGTCAATGAACAAAACCCGTTAAATATGGGTTCGAATCGTCTTGGATCTCGGATCTGACCTGACCCATTTCATAATGGGTCACACGCTCCCTTGTCAAAGGTCATGGGTTTATGCCCGCATGACAGGTTCCTCTTGTTGCTGTGCGTTTATTTTGAAAAGTACGGCAGTTTCAACCATTTTAACGGGTTTTAAGGTTGGTGTGTAGGTCCAGCAAATAGTGGGCCAATATGATTCATGAGTCGGTGGGCCCGAAATAGTGTGCCAGTTGGTGCGTTTTTATGCACTCCATAGCTCAACAGATAGGGATAAAATGACAAGAGTGTAGTGTGAATCCCGAGGACCCTCAGCAGCTAGGACCTAGAGACAACAGCCACCTAGGGATGATGGTTACACTGGCCTTTTTGTTTTTTTCTTATTATTCAAAAGGCATGATCCAGTGTGCGATTCGGTGTGAAAGATAGAAGGGGCAACTGATCAAATATGGCGAATTTTGGATACCTCGTCAATTTCTCTTTTGATTCCCCACTTAAACTATAATTAAAATTACTTCTATATCCCATGTGTTTTCTCTTTTCTTTCCCCCACAAGATATATAAAATACCAACTTTACCCCATTTGTTTATCTTATTAACCCCTTTCTATTTCTACTCATCCCCTCTAAAATTCAAACTGTTGGAGCACAGGAGAGAGCAAAGGATATTATTTCAAAGCAAGGGATGCCATTAAAAAAGCAAAGGAAAAATACTTAAATGATTCTAAGGTTGTATTTTACATCTTCTACAACTCTCATTTGGGAACTTTTGAGTAAAGCAATCAATGGAGGAATTAATGGATTATGTATTTGAATTCAACTTTTTTAAATCGATAAAATCATTCTAACTGCATTTCCGAAACCATTATAAGAAGAATTTCTAGTAATCTCCCCGAAACGATACATTGACTCTTTTTTTTCTCGTGCAGTCTCGGTCATGGTCTTTGAATTGATTTTCGGACTGCTAAGTCGGACAATCATTCACTGTTCGGACTTAACAGTAAAGCATTGTTCGGACTTATCGGTCTGAACGACGATGAGTACTTGCGGAACGAGAGGTGCCTCCACTCTCCAGCTTGTCGAAGCTTTTCTCCATCGGGATGCAGGAGGCTTATGTGACGTTAATGACGATAACAAGGATGCAGGAGGCGCATATGCAAATACGCTTGTCTTCGACGACGAAGGAAGTTAGGTTTTCATTTCACCAAGTGAGAAAGGGTAAAACCCCTACAATTACTTTCGTGTTTTACTTGGGGGAGGGGTGATAAGAGATTTCGATGGACCCACGGGGCAATTAGAGATTTTCATAAATTGGTGAGGGAAATCTATATATCTATACTATAGTAGAGAAGCGAGCAGCGTCGTTCTCTCTCCTCCACGTCAAGTTGATGTGGCACTCTCCTCATGCAGAGTGCCATGTCAACAACCTAAAATTCTCTTTCTCTCTCATCCACTTGACTTTACCCCATCTTTTTTGTCTTTTCCAAAAACACCCATTGACACTTTAAGTAATGCACCTAAAACATTAAGGACTTTTTAGACTTTCTAACCAACTCAATTTATTTTTCTTTAAGTTCTCAATTATTTATTCCTTAATTCTCTCTTTCATTCTTAAATTCGTCTTTCTCAACGTGTCCTAACACTCTTTTATTTTTCAAAACATAACATTCACAACATTTTATTTATGTTTAAATCAAAGCGTTTATCCCATTATCACCGCTTTCACTATGGCATTCTAATAGCTTTCCATCATCTTCCTTCAATTTTCACAACATTCTATTTTTGTTTCAATTGAAACGTTTTTCCCATTAACATCACTTCCATTATTGACATCTAATGTCTCTCCATATTTCGTTAATAAATAAATATCCATTTAATTACCCATTAATTCGGTCATATATAAATATTAGGGTTTAGGCAGGATTCTCACATTTTCTCTCACCGACTGAGCTTCTTCAAATAACGAAGATACAAAAGCAGGAGAAAAGCCAATATGGTTAGATATTTTTACCATCTCTTCTAAACTTTTTTTTTTCTACAATGAGTCGTCTCTGTTGAATACTTAATGTGGGCCTCTAAAAAAATTGTTATTCAATTATTTACATTCATGTTTATGTTTAGACTCTAGAATTATTTTTTGTTTATTTGTAGGGTTTCAATTTTTTATGATTGTAAAAATCTTTGAAGGTAAAAATGAAGATTATAAATTTTTTATTTATTTTCTTCCAATATTATTCGCATTTTTTTTTATATTTTCTTAGCATGTTTTACAGGCTAAAGGGATGTTGTTGAAGATAACGAAGAGAGGATTATGAAGAAAAATAATATGAAGATGGGGAGAATTGATAAAAGGGTCGTCACTATTATGGACATAGTAGATATGCTGTTGTGCGATGCTTGAATGTAAAAATGAAGATTATAAAAATTTATTTTTTATTTTATTTTGGTGTTAGTAATTTTTTTCATTTTCTTATCATGTTTAGAGAAGATGAAAGGAAATGGAATAATTAAGTAATTTTTCTGTATTATTTCCTACTACAATTAGATGTAGATATAAAAATTAATTGTTGTTGGTTTGTATTTTCTATTTCTACCCGTGCTAAAGCACGGGCTTTCATTACTAGTTAAGATAAAGGGTGGTGATAAGAACAAATGACGGGGTATCCAAAATTCCCCATCAAATATTTGTAGCCATTTATTCAAAGATTTGATCCTCGTTTGTTCTTTTCTCATCATAAAATGTGATGCATTAGATTAGACGGTTACTAGTTGATTTCTAGTGTAGGGATATTTTTAGCCGTTTAGGTGGGAGTGGGACCAATCCAAATGGTGGATCCCACACCTCCGAATATGCCTGCGGGAGTGGTAGACCATCCTTAGGATAGGTTGCGGTGGTGCCTTGCACCAGTAGATCATTCCTCAAGCCCAAAACCTTCCCGCCATCGACCAGGAATTACACACTACGTACAACCAAATTAGATCGATGGCTTAGATGACGCGGCTGAGGTTAAGTGCGTCCACTCGTAAACTACCCAATCATCACGAAGAAGAGAGACGTAGAGTGGAGAACAATAACAGAGAACCACCACCCGCCCCCTCTTCCATTTCTCTCTCTCTCTCTCTCCTATCAGAAAGCGCGTTGGACACTTTCTGGAGTCAAGACCCTTCGAAGGTTCTACGGTTTCTCGAATTCGAAGGTAACCAGTCTCTCGATCGAAATCCGAATTTTCTTTCTTAGGTTGATTTCTTAGTCTGATCTGCTTTTATTAGGGCACAATAGCTCTTCTATATGTTCGAATGAGATTGGGTTTGGGCTTAGGGGCTCGGATCAACGCGTTGAATTGTCTTTTGGACTCTTTTCTTGAGGGAATCAAAGAGATTTTCGTATGTTTTTATTATCTGTAAAGTTTCGGTTGAATCCAAAATCTGCAATGGAACGTTTGTTTCGTTTCACGAGTGTTATCTTATTTGAACTGCTCTTTTCATGGAGAGGCTGAGTTTTTAGGGCTTCTGAAATTGGGAAGAGTTTTTGTGCTTCTTGGTCTGTTGTAGAAGTAAAATTACTGTATCAATTCAAATCCCAGAACTGGTTTTACATTTAAGCATCACATGGTTTATTTCCAGATTGTTAAAATCATATTTACCTGATTCTCTAAAACCCCAGGTCAAATTAGGCTACTTTTCCCTTAGTTTCACGCAGTGTTACATGGAGCCTACTAAACGGGGGAGTTCATTTTTTATCACTAGCGCTGGTGACCCATCTCGGTCACTAGTCCCTATACACGAGTAAAACTTCTATCACAGCCTTCTGACCACGTGGCACACTCTTAGGCCACTGACCGTATGGATGTTTGACCAGTCCCTCAGTGACCTCTGAACCAAATATCAATTAGTGATTTCTAATCGATTGGATTGAAGTTACTTCCGTCTGTTGATTTTAACGGTAGGAATTCGAGCATTATTGAGCGTTATTTGGATGCAAAGATCCAAAGGTTTTAAATCATTAATCAGGCCGATTTTCGGATCAGAGGTCCACTGAGGGACTGGCCAAACATCCATATGCTCAGCGTCCACTAAGAGTGTGCCACGTGGCCTGTGATTTTCATTGTGACAGAAGCCTCTGTCCGAACGCTGTGATAGAAGTTTTACTCCCTATACACTTGACAACACTGTTTTAAATTTTTGAAATTTAACTTTTTTCTTAAAACAATGTTGTCAGAGGTACTTGTCAAGTGTAGAGGTGCTAGTGACCGAGATGTGTCATCAGCACTAGTGAAGGAAGACATGTGTCAGATCCGATATTTATGCGTCAGTCGGATAGTCACATTGTTAATATTGGCCTGATTTTTTTCGGCTCGACGAGTTTGACTCCATTACGTTGGATTGCAATTCTCACACCTCTATCCATGCAACACTGGTTGACCGAAAACATTGTGAATTGTGAACCACAGATCATACTGAACTGCAAACCCAGGTAACTATGGTTTAGGATACTGTATAATTCCACGTTACTTCATGAAAAATAAGTTTAGCCTCTAATTCTTATTGATTCGTACCAGGTTAACAAGGTGGTGGCTGCCCACTCATGGTTTCTCCTCTGACATTGTTCATCTCAGTATCAAGTAAATGTATATTGGGTTAGCTGAGTTTAAGCCGCTCTATTCTAACCTTACCAACATTCGTTGTTGGGTTAAAAAATCATACTTACCTCTCTATAACAAAATAAGTTATATCAAGATGATCGTCTTCAAGCAGAGGTATATGATTTTTGATAGATGGTTAACACATTAATTCCAACACTGCCTGGATGGGCTTATGGCTTTTACCTTGAGCTTCAAGGCTGATTGATGCGGGAGCTGATCTAAGGCTGACATTGAGCCTACATGGAACCAACTAGGGCCAGCCTAGCTTCAAACAGGCCACGGGCCGGCTCTCAATGTGGGTTGTGGCCATAATCCATTGGTGCAAAGCGGGGTTTGGCCCACTCCTCTAGCTCATGTTTGAGTTTGGAGAGAAAAGATCAGCCAGTTCAACATTGCTATTTCATCTTCAACTTTCAGAAACTACTTCTATCTACTTTGGACTGATAACATTTATAATTTTTTCCCTTCTGATGTTGCTCTAAAGTTTGGTTGTTGGACACTATACATATTTTTCAGCAAAGAATGTGAAATTAGTTTATATTGATACAGAGAAAGCCTTCAAATGTGTGAACATCACCTTGTTTATTTACATGTTGGAATCTAGAAATCTAAAGATTGGAGGATTAAATGAATCACTGATATTCTCCTCCTAAAAAAAGATAGGAAAATGAAGATGCTGTTGTGCTAAATTGTGCCAAGGCATAAATAACTTGATTTCCTTCTCTGTAAGCATGCTGCATGTATGTCAAAAACATGTTTTGTGCATGATAAATTTTCCAGGGATTGGAAGCTTTCCTTTGACTGTTGAGAAACAATCAATGTCACACTCAGCATGCGTGTTACAAAAATCATCATGAAGGGCCAAAAGTTCCGAACTAACATGTGAACCAATAGCACTTACCAAAAATAATAAAATGTGAACCAATAGCATAATAGGAAGCGAAAAATCCCTAAACAGTCATCTCGGTCTCTTTAATAATACCTCCACTCCCACCAAATCCTAGAGTTCTCTTTATACGTGTAATCTACATTAATAAGCTTGAAGCTTCCTGCTTTAGGCCCAGTCCATCTCACTGTTGAAATTTAGGGGGTTTCAACGTACTTTAACAAGGATCACAACACTTTGTATTGCTTCTCTCTTTTCATTTTCTTTTTTCTATATATTTTTGTGTCTTAATTAATAGCTGGTTTTTCTAATTTAAACAATGAAAGTTTCATTTTGAGCACACTGCCATGTTATTTAGGGAAAGGAAATGGCAGAAGAAGATGTAGATTTGTTGTCCCTGAAATCTCAGCTGAGTCAAACCAACATCACTTGGAAGCAGGAGATGGAACGAAGCCAGTCCCAAGTGGATCAGTTGCAAGCAAAGCTTATGGATGTAAAGGCTTGTATTCAAAGCTCAGAGGAAGATGAAAAGAAGGAATTAGAAATACTTTCCCGAAGGTTCAAAGCTACTGAAGTGCTGCTGACCTACTTGAAATCAAAGGCGAGAATCATGGCAGTTCCACATTTAGCTCATACTTCGTGTGGGATCAGACATCAGGAAGGGGTTGGGCTTGTTGACAAAAATGGTACACCATTGTCCAATTGGTCAAAGCATGTTGATCTTTCTTCATTTAACAGTTCGGATAACGAAACATGGATGGGAATTAGCAACAGTTATGGATCCTTTGATGAACATAATGTAGCATATATTGGTGAAATACTTAAGTCTGTACGAATGGTAACAGATGTAATGGAGGTTCTTGTCAAGAGGGTTATAATGGCAGAAGCAGAAACTGCTACCGAGAAAGAAAAGGTAAATTTAGGTCAGGAAGAAATCAGAAGGAAGGTTCTCCAAATTGAGAACATGTCAGCAAAGGTAGAGGAGATGGAAAAGTTTGCACTGGGTACAAATTGCATTCTGAACGAAATGCGGCAGAAGGTAGAAGATATGGTGGAGGAAACATCTAGACAAAGGCAACGAGCTGCAGAAAATGAACTAGAGCTCTGTCGCGTGAAGCAGGATTTTGAGTCACTGAGATCCTATGTTAGTAGTCTCATCAGTGTAAGGGAAACACTTCTTTCATCGGAGAAGCAATTTCAAACAATCGAGAAGCTTTTTGAAAGGTGCACTAAATTCATTTTTCCTATTTTATTATTGTTGGTTATAGTAGAGACTTGCTTTGTATGTTGTCACTGAGGCTTCACTTCTTTTTTGTTGTGGTTCCATTCCCATTACTTTTTAATCCGTCGTTTCACTATGGTTCAGTACACAGTTATTCTGCATTTGGTCTCTCTATCTACTGTAGTGCATTTGCTTGTGTGAGGCAATCGTACTTTGTTTGTTAATATTTCTAGATGTAACATGTTTGCAGTTTAAAAAGAAAAGAATTAAAGATGTACAAGCAGGTTATAGATGCAGTGGAGGCTTGCTCTGTGCTCTTTGCTTGGTTGTCGCATGCTTCAATATGGTTCCTTACATGCTTATTGTGCATTTGGTCTTCTATTTACTGTAGTGCTTATGCTTGTGTAAGGATTGCCTATTTTGCTGGTTAATATTTGTTTGTTCAACATTCTCAAAAAGGGTGTTTCAAGGTGTACAAGTACATTTAGTAGTGAGTTGCAAGTTAGTGCTTACGCTTCATTTTCTATTCGACCTTTTTGTTGATCTGTATTTGCCTCTGAAATAGATCAAACCTTTGCTGTTTGTTCATGAATAGCAGTCTTTGCAGTCTTGATGGTAATATTGGTACTGGTTGTTTTGTTTTCCATTTGAAATTGGGACTTCACATATCTTTTTGAGCAAATCCTCTTTGATGTTTGATCAGACTTGCCATCTTCTTCCACAAGTGTCCATTTAACTTTCAACCCGGTTTCTGTTCAATAACTATCTATTCGAAGTACATATATGGCAAATACAGAAAGTCAATGCTGTAGAAACTGTATACTCATTTCTTTATTACTTTACATTATTTGTATATGTTTTGTTATCTATAATATGTAAATGAATATTTGTTTTACTATTAAATTGTCATGGCAGAGAAAGTATATGTTTGGTCTTCCCAGGCTTTCCGTGTCTGACGAGTGACAAGCCAGGTTTATGTTGTGGCGTCCAAGTTTCCGTCTCTTTTTTTTAATCCTTCTCATAAACCATATTGTAGAACTTCCCTTTTATTTGTGTCCTGGTCATGGAGGTACTTCCTGTGGCTTTGGTATTTTATAATTATGTTGATGCTTGAGCTTTGGGTATGAACAGGTTCCATCCTTTTCAGGATGCAGGAATCTTGAGGTGAAGGTTTTGCTATAATAACTGTCTCTTAGATTGCAGAGAACTTTTGATTGTTTTTTTTTTCCTGATAAGTCAAAATATATTAAAGGAGATTGAGAAAATCTCAGGGAAAACAAAGAGAAAAAGCCCTACTGAGAAACAAGAAAAGAGAAAAACAGCCAACCCTACCTCATTAACAATGAATCAAACCTGAAAACCAAATCACTAAAGAAAGTGCCTCTCAACTCAAAAGAGGTGCTACCCCAACTATGGAGAAGGCCTTAATGCAAATAATAATGTCTTGGAAAGAACCTTCTTCTCCTCTAAAGACCCTCCTATTCCTTTCCAACCGAATTCCCCAAATGACCGCGTACGGAACCATCTTCCAAATGATTCTATCCCTTGGAGAAAGATCAACCTTAGGCCACCCACTCAACAACGAACCAATCGACCTAGGCATAGGTCAATGAAGGCCTACCTGAGATAAAAAGTATGACCAAATCTCAATGGCCAGCTCGCAATGTAAGAGAAGATGCTCTGTACTTTCACCACTAGACTTGCACATAACACAAAAATTAACCAAAATCCATTTCCTAATAATCAGGTTATCACTGGTGAGAATTTTGTTCAATGAGGACGTCCAGGCAAAGAAACGAATTTTGGAGGAGACAAGAGCTTTCCAGATATTAGGGCAAGTATAATGGAGGTTAGAAGGGGATCGGGAGAGAGAATCGTAAAAGGAGCGGACTGTGAAAAAACCAGATTTGTCATGGATCCAAGACAAGTGGTCTTCTTCTTGAGGAAGAATTGTGTGGATCCTAAATAGGCTCAACAAATTTGCCAACTGATCCTTTTCCCATTCCCAGAGATTCCTCCTGAAATCTAAATCCCAGGATCCCTCTTCACCAAACTGGTTCCAAAGAGAGGCGATGAAATGGCCTTTACGGCGTGAAAGAGAATATAGCCTTGGGAAAGCAACCATAAGACACGTGTCACCACACCAATTGTTTACTTCAAACCATTCATTCACTACTCTCATTCCCTTCATGTTGCTGTGCTTGCTTATTGGCCGTGTTGGTAGGTATAAGGCAAATTATTTGGCCTGGAATTTCATATTTTTTTGCATTTTTTTAGTCAATGCTGTTGATATATTATTAGGTTTAACATTAGAGTAGCACATCAGCTGATTGTGCCAATCAATCTGGAAGATAGACACAATTATTGGAAGTGGTGCTCATGACTTTGCAAGATAAATTCAACTACCGGTGTCAACTTTCAAATTTCAAACAGAAAACTTTACTTAAAGATCGTGATGCCCTATATAGCTTGCTTCAGCGCTGAATTGTGTATGTTAGGGAGGAAAATTTTCTCCCATATAAAAATTAATATCTAGTCAGAGACTAAGAAATAGTAATGGTAATTAAACAAGGATTCCATCTACGTACTGATACGTGCCAGGCTCTATTGGCTAACCCCTAGATTTTTCCATTATTGTAACAAATGCCACTCATGTACATTGAAGACTGCACCATGCAGGTTACAACTATGCATTTACAAGTGTGCCACTGCACACCCACATCATTCTCTCGGTATATCCATTCTCTCTGTTTCGTAATACCAGGTTATTGTTTACCATAACACGACCATCACTCTAAATCTCGAAGTGAAAAAATCTGTTGGTCTCATCATCTTGAGTCCTTTGCGTATTGTATGATGTTGCACTTGTTTGATCTAACAATTGTGTTGGTTTATAAGCATGATAATAAACCATTCGTTGTCTTTGGGCTCAAATGAAACATGGTGCTGCTTTTAGTCATCTAATATGGGGGAAGCCCTTATCTGCCATCAATCATACTTTGTCAAGAATATGAAACCGAGATAGTGTCCGCAGAAACTCTCTTCTTGTAGAATAATCTAATTGATTGAGATTAAAATCGTTGATCATTAATTACTTGTCCATCTCCTTTTTAGAGATGCTTTATTGGCTGTGTTGATTTCCTGAAGCAGGTTAGTTGCTAAGACTGCTCACTTGGAGGGTGAGAAGATGCAGAAAGAGGCTGAAGTCCAGAAACTCATGGCGGAGAATGTCAGGCTTGTCGCTCTGCTCGACAAGAAAGAGGCCCAACTGATGGCCATGAACGAACAGTGCAAGGTAATGGCTCTTAATGCTTCGGGTGTTTAGTTCTTGTCTGTGTTTGTAATACTGTTGTTTGTTTGGGTTGAGAGGGTGCATCTGAACAACCCCCACCGGCCATCTTTCTGAATCTGGGAGTGAGCAATGGCTCTTGTTTGTTTCTGTTCTGTGTCATTGTTAATCAGCTAAGCTTACAAAGTGTCCTGCATTGGAGCGTGAACTTTTCGATTCATCAAATATAAAATATACCCATCTTCGTTGCTGTTTTAATTTTGAAGACTTATCAAAAAAAAAAAATTCGAAGACTATCTTGGCTCATGATGATGTAAGGCCATCATTGACTACCGATTGTCTGGTCCTGGGGGTCTCCAAGGTGGGCATTGATGGATGGGTGCAGACAAGTGCATGCACATCAGGAGGCATCTTGGCCTACATGTGGCCCACCTCATTAATCTGGACCTCAGCGGTTGGCCTCATCTTGGCCATAGGTAAAAAATCATAGCGATTGCTCAGTCCCAGGTATCCAACTCAAAAATTGGTAGTTAAACAGTTGAAAAGAGGCTGGAACCGTGGAACCGTGCACCTATGGTGTCTTCGCACAGTGTATTTTCGTTTGCACGGTGAATAAAACATATTTAATGATTCTGCCTATACTGACTGACATCAATTCGGATTGTTCATTGGGTGGACTATGGTCCAATGTTCACAATGGTCCATATGATCATCATTCTTGTTGAGTGGTGATCATATGGTCCGGGGTCCATGTGGTGCCCAGCTGCTGGCACATTTTGATTGGTACTGCATACATCGGGCTACTAAATTATAAATTCAAATAAAATAAAATATCAGTGCAGCACAAATCAAAATGTGCCAGCAGTTGGGCACCACATGGACTCCGGACCATATAATCAGCATTCTTGTCTGAAATGTATTTCCGATCTTTCTTGCAGTTCTAACCAAGGTTTAAAGAGGCTGTTTTAACGGATTGGTGGCGTTACTGTTAAACCCGTTAAACGAATTGAACCGGACAGGCAAAAATGGAATTTAACAGAAATAATGGGAAAAAATGGTGCTGACATTCAAAATTCAAATTTTCAAAAAATGAAAAGCGTCAAAACGGTTCTTAACGTAACAGGGTTGGGGCATCACGATTTTTTACCGCGGTTAAAATACCACTTGATGACTTCCTCAAAAATTATTGTTGGACAGAATCCGACACATAACTCAGCAAGTCCAGCATACTTAACAGGTAAGACCTCAGCTGATGGTTCTTTAGAGACATCTGGAGTAAAGAGTAACATGATCATCAGTCTTCAGCTCAATTGGGTTGCCAGTCTTATTGTAAACTTGAAGCTCTGGCCCCAGTGTCTAGCGTAACCTGAAGATTATACATACCCAGCAAATCACGAGTAAAAACCCGTCACAGAAGCAACGGAGTGATTTTGAAGCTCTGGCTCCACGGTGTTCAGCATAATTTTTTAGCCTAATAACCTGCAAGTTTCGCAGACCATTCGCGAAAACGAAATGTATAACCGTAAAATCCCAGTTGTTGAAGGGAAAAAGAAATCTTTCACAAAAGATATATCAACGGAGCATCAACACCAGGGTCTGTTTCGATTGCCGTCTTCGAGCACCAAAATAATATATGTTTTACTCAAAAAAACTCTTGAATATATATCGTCTTCTTGTTGGCGCAAAAACAAGCAATCCAAACAGGATTTAAAATTTTGAGCCAAAACCAATTGAACAGAAGAAATGTTATATGAGAGAAGGAAAATCCAAGAAGCCTAAAACCACAATTCATAGCCAATTAACAGTAAATCCAAACCCTAAATCTCTTACAAGATTGAGATTCTTTCCCTAATTCAAAACTATTTTGTCGGAGTGGTGGTTGTCTGGCGATGAGACCCTGGTAGGTTAGTCACCAGTGATGGCTGGCCAACCTACTGGAGTCTCATGACCCGGCTGTCCACCACAGCCCTTCAAATCTGATTTGGGATTAGGGTTTTGGTCCAAACCCACATGTTTTTTGTCTAAGGTTGAAGAAATAGGCATTTTGGTCCTTTCAAAAAAAAAACTCTTAGTCAATTTGGGTCAATTCGTAGTTAGAGATGGTCGAGTGGGTCATAGGGGTGCCAATTTGTATCTAAGTAACCGATACCCGATAGAAACCTATCCCGATTATCTCTGTCCTGTAACTATTAATAGGTTCCTGTTATTGATACACTAGTATCCAGACCAAACAGGAACCGAAATTGATAGGGGCCGACATATAAAATAGTCATAACGAATATAATGGCCGTTATAATGGATTCGGACCTCCCCCGTTATGCTATGTACCGTTAAAATGCTCAAAAAGTAACGGCTGTTGTAAAAAAAAAATTGTGAAAAAACGACCATTTTTTCGATATTTTCTTTTAAACCTTGCATTAATGTCCGAATCGGAACCGGCCCATTGACACAATTACACCCCTATTCACGGCTAAACCGAATAAATCGGGCCCAGCCCCTCCGCGGGTCAATGTCTGGTCCGGGTCATAAAACATTGCTCAAGACGCTACCACAGCAAACAAACCCTCTTTGGCGCGATCATTGGGCGCATGATCGCTGGTTCAAAAATCCCGCCGCTTAAAAAAATTTCTCCTAAATTTCCAGTTCTCTACTGTCTCGTTTTTTCTGAGAAAATTTCCCGTTTTTACTGAGAAGAAGAAGAGGTACTTAGTTTTTCCTTCTTCTTTATTTTTCATTCTCTCTATGTTTCCTCTGTATTTGTTACAAGAAGTTCAATCTGTCGACTCCCTTTATCTCTGTTTCCTTCTTCTACTTCTTTCCTTATCTCTAGATCTTTTCTTTTAGGTCTTTCTGTCAAAAACCCTTGTTCAAAGCCCAATATTAGAGAGAGAAAAGAACCAAAGCAAAGTGTTTGGATTTTACATGCTCTTTGGCATGATGTGCACTTCCCTGATTCTGGTTAAATTTTTCTAATTTTCTAACTTCTATCATTGTAGATTGATACAGAATCCAGGTAACGCCTGCAAGTGGGTAATTCATTGAGTACTATTTCATATAAAATCAGTTTCATTCTCCGATTGTCTGGCAAGTGGCAATGAAAGTGTATGTTCCTGAATCTCTCACTTCTTTCTTGATTTTTAGTTTTCATCGATTTGATTAATTTCCATTAGCGTTTTGGAGTTTCCATAGTTGTAAATTTTAGGTTTTGAGATTAAATGGCAATTGGACTCGCGTAGAAAACAAGCCAATGCTGGGGTGCTTACAAATTTTGAAGTGCTTGACTTCCTAACATCAAGAGGTGCCTCGACGGATCCTACACGGGTTATTGCTCCTGTAGCTCAGTCGGAGTTCCAGGTGGGACCCATTTTTCTGTGTAGTGGTCAAGTTGTGTTTTTACTGCTTCTCATGTCCTCAATCTTGTTCTGACTGTGTGTGTAGGTTTATGATTATTTGGTTCAAAGCTCTGCTTGCAATCAAATGAGAGAGAGCATCAATGAGTTCTTGGGAAAATGTGAAAAGTATAAGCTTGCAAAAGCTGAGAAGCTCAATATCATCAACATTAGGCCGTCATCTGTGGTTGAGATCGACCCGGTAACTTTTATTTAAAATACATTTTCTGTAATGGGTTCTTGTTGAAGCTTGCTTACTTTATGGACACTGTTGGCGATGGTTGATGCTATTTTTTCTTTTGTTTTTTCTATTTGTAGATTCGACCAGACATGAATGTTCATGTGGTTTCTTATTTAGTTTTTTTAACTTTTTATTGTTTGGTTCGTATCTCATACCATACATGTAATAGAACGTGTTTGTACAGAGAGCTAGAAGTGAAGGCAGAGTGCAATATTGTCTCTTGGATTTGGTCAAATGAACTCTGTATCCACTAGTATGTAATCCTAAAAGAACAGTACTAGAAAATAGAACATAGAAACATAGTGTTCCTGTTATTGATGACTATTGTACACAATACATATTCTGTAAATAGAGTAGGAGTACATGTTGCATGGAGACTGAATAATTGGATGCCGTGGTGAACTAACATTACTATTATACTATCGCGTCTGCCTTCTCACATAAAATTTAATGGTAACATGTAATATGCCCACACGATAAAAAAATTATAGACTACATGTTGATTTTTTGACAATGAGGTCGTGTGGAGAGCAGGTTTTTTTATTTATTTAAATACAATGAGATGACAGCATAGGAGTTTGTCTTGGAGTTTTGGATTCAAAGTCCTTTCCGAAGAATTGTACTTTCATTATGGGAAGTTTTTGAGGCAAAGGGGTTGTCTGCTAAAGTGAACCTTAAGATACAGGTTGCTTTGAAGATTCCAAAGTGCATTACAGGAGGTCTTTGAGGCAAAGGGGTGGTCTGCTAAAATGAGCCTCAAGATACCATCTGTGTTGAAGAAGAAACTTCACATAGAGACATGACACTGATGTGAATTAATTTTGACAAGTGCTCCAGCCATCATGCCTGTGGTGCTCCAACTCTTCATCAATAATTAACTAGGATTTTCAAAAATAAATTCAAGGGCACAAGTACGTGGAAAAGGCTGGATATGTGGGAAAATAGGACCCGTCTGACCAAGACAACTAACATGAAGTGTTAGTGACTTGATACTGATAAAAAATTTGTTATTCTTGACTCTTATTGTGGCTTCCTGAGAAGGCTTCAAGTTAGTCCGTGATTATTTTCTCGAGTAAGACAGAAAAATGTCGAAAGTATTGGGGTTCCTCTTCCTAATGCTTCACATCCAACTTTGATAGATGGACTAGCTATGGGAACATCCACTGTGTTCTTGTTATTGTTGGGGGGTATATGTTTCAGTATAAGCACTTGAGACTTATCATTTTTCACTGAAGCCAGGCCAATGTCAGATGCCCGAGCAATTCATTTCAGGCTTTTTTTCTTCCTGTGTTTGTTTTCTAGACATTTAGTTCCCCCTCATTCTCCCCAGATGTTATAACAGGGTGAGGTGAATACCAATTATCATATCACATTGGGTGGTAGCACTGCTGTTGGGAAAGATTTATCGCAACCTGGTTGATGTTTGATCCAACACTAGGGACCAGATTCTTAGGGATGAAGATTCTTGGAATAATATGGCAAGGCAAGAATTAGCGGAGTAAAATAGAGAAATGATCGATATTCATGATGATTGATTGGTAGATGGATGATGAAGATGAAAATAGAGGAAGATGGGTAGTCTCTGATGCTGACATAGAGGACATCAAGGAAATTATTTGATTTTTTGAAGACCATGATCCAAAATGGCTGTTTGTGAAGGAAGGTGTTGCACTAAATAGTTTGTAGACAAAGATAAGATGGGAGATGAAGGTAAGATGAAAGAAGTCTTGCAATAATTTCTCGATGAAGATCCTATAATAGATTTAACGACTGGAATCAAAGGTTGGCAAAAGCTAGTACTAAGAAAGCCAAAGGAGCGCAAGGCCATGTTACAAGAAGCTAGGCTGGAGACCAATGAAGCTTTTCTGGTAGGATCTCCTGGTTGGGGTTTGGGGGGTAGGGGTCGTCGGTTGTCATGAATTGCAAGTGTGTTGCCCTCAATGCCTTGGGTACAGTAGGTGGGCAACTGTATACTGTGGACGGCCTAAGAATGGGATCCATAAGTTCTAAAAAGGGATTATTGGAACGGTGATTTTATGTTCGGTTGAATTCATTACCAACTTCTGACTAGCAGTACATGGGTGGACAACTCAGAGGTCACTCCCTTGATTAAAAGTTTACAGCCCAACATAAGTTTCAAAAGTTGCCATTGAAGAGCTGTGATTATGTCCCTATTTCACAGTCACCAAGGAGGCACAATCAATGATGATTTCCCTTCCCACAGCACAACTTATAGTCCCACAAAACAGCTCATATGGTGCTATAATATTGAAAATAGGCTTGGGGTCTGTTTGGAAATCTCATGTTTTCATAACCTAGCCCAGTACCACTCCATGTTCTCTAATTTATCTTTTAGATGATACAGCCATACATTATAAATTTACCATTCATCTATTCAAAGTTAAAAAGTATTGGATGTCAACTATGTCTGACATTGTTCAATTCCTTCAACTTCTTCAACACCAATGAATATTATATTATATGAGATGTCCTATCTAAGCAACAGGAAATAGCAACATTTATTCCACCATAAGAGATGAATGAACAGAAATAACAGAAAATGAATGTTTGTAGCAATTGATTAGCTTGTTAAAGTGTATAACAAGTAAGCATGAAAACTAACAGCCCTGTCATGTCAACAGTGAAGGTATATGCTATGCTTCGAGGCAGATTCTGCCTCAGAGATAATTGAATCATGCCTTCCACTTTTGTTAATAAAGAGTCAAATGCAACAGCTGCTCTAGAGCATGAGTGTAGCTTTTTTTTTTGATTGGTAGCATGAGTGTACCTTTAAGGTAGTACCACAAACAAGAAATCCAACAATATCATCTTGCTTAGCACAATTGTTCCCACTTACAGATCCTGCAAAGAAAGAACATGGATTCATGGTTAGAAATTTTAAGAGATAAAAAATAGCCAACAGCAAAGCATTCAAAGGGGCTGAATAAAATGAAATCATTGCGAAGGCAATCATAGAACTCGGTCAGCAAGGGAGATCAGTATCTAAGTGTATCGAAGTCTAAAAACAGAATGAGAATCTCTACCATGAACTTAGATCATTAAACCCGCATCAGAGATCTTCTAGGTCCAAAATAAACCTGATTGGATGATCTAAACCATTTGATATCTGGGATGATCAACTAGTTGAACGATTTGAATCAATGGGCATGAGGTAGTGGAGGTGGAATCGAAGCTCTTCTTGGTTTCTGTTGTCTCTTGGGGAAAGGAGAAATACCTCAGGATCACTGAGGATGGCAGAATATGGAAGGAAGCAATTAATTTGTCTTTTGGATGAAGGAGCTTGGTTGGAGAAGTCATTCTACGAGGCATCCACGATTAGTAGTGACATACCTCTGTGGAGGCAGATTCGTGGCTCAGATCAGACAAAGATCTTCAAGATCAAGTCTGACATGGGTGGTAGATTTGTGTTACTTGTCCGATTGTCGATTAAAATAAAAAAGAATAATACGTAAAAAGAGAAACATATACGGGAATTGATTGAGTCGGTGTCCAGTTTATATTTGTCTAATGCACAATAAGCTAATCTTATCATGTCTTACTATGTATTAAGTAATATTTGTCACTGTAATCTATAAGAACCCACAAAACAATTGTGGTCGTCCTTGGTTACAAAACTCTTAAAAGATCTATGATGTTTTAAGCTACTCTTAAGTAATATTAAGCTACTTTCTTCTCTGCCGTCGTGAAAAATTGATATTTCACTATTTGAACAAACGAGATAGAAACATATAAATCCTAGAATAGTAAGAGACTACCCACATTCTTCGTTACCACACCCATGAAATATACTGTAACCTGGCAAGTTCGTTCACTCACTAACATGAGACACTAGAATTTACTTGCAATAGTGCTTTCTAGTTTAGTTCCTCCTATAAACATCCTCCCTTGCCTTTAAATATAATTTTTCGTTGGTATTTTCAACTGTTAATAGCTAACAAATAGAGAAGAACGTCTAAAATTGAACTAACAAAACTATTTGAAAATGAGGGATCTAATGAATGGGATATGAACGAAACGAATTAAAAAAAAATGAACATAATTACCACTTAACAAAAATATGGACAAGACACGTTAAGAAGTGTTTTTTTGTTTTTTTTTAGGCTAAAGCCAAAGGAAATCTAAACAGAGAAATTAAAAAGAAACCCTAAACAATATTAACACAAAAATTACACAGAATCCGTTTAGAGCTTTTCCAAGCAATCAAAATCCTAATTTAGATAAAAAAAATTAAGATCCGAACCACCAAATATACATCATGAAAACAGAAATTCCATTTTAAAAAATTACAGGATTGGCACACAGATCTAATAGAACTATTGAAAGAAAATACAGGGATTAAAATTGACTCTAAACAAAAAATCATCTCTGACCTTCCACAATCGATAATAAACATGAAAAGTGAAATCTACCTTTCCCCATAGCCCTGGGCTGTGTCTCGATCTCTTGCATGCGAAATCTGAGGGACTAGTTCCTATGGAGTCTCCTTGGTCTAATTCCACCTATGGAGAGTCGGCATGGCGTAAAGTGAAGATTGGGTGGAGAAAGCAAAATCTCCTTAAAAAACAGCAACAAATATCAATAAACCAAACAAATATCATGAATGTAGAAGCAAAGAGTGTGATTTATCGGAGATATTACCTTTGAAAGCAGAAAAGAACCTCCGGAGATTGCCTTGCTAAAACCCTAGTCGAGAGAAGAGAGCGGAGCGAAGTAGATTAGCAAAACTAGGGTTTGAGACATTTCTTCAAACGAATCAAAGAGGCTTTGGATATGCGAATTGGGAGGAGAAAAAGGGATGAGAGAAATTGATCCTGTGTTGTGGTTTTGCAAATTTGAAGTAAACAACTAGAAAGGGGAAGCGAGTCGTGGGGGCGAAGATGAAGAGGAAGTCATTGCGGAGAAGATCAAATAGGAGGGAGGGAGAGAGAGAGAGAGAGATGGAGAGAGGCAGAGAGGTAGTGGAGGGTGGCTCTGGTGACGGCGAGGTGGTGGAGGGCGGCTCCGATGTGGGGTCGTTCTCTTTGAAAATTATTACTGAACAGCTAGTAATTTTTAATAAAATTAGAAAATTATAGTGTTTTACAGCTGAATGCTATTAATGTCTGTTGCTATTTTGATGAAACTTTATAGTGTTCTCTCTGTGTGAACGCTATGAATTTAATTTTTTTAATTAGAAAATCATAGCATTTTACTGTTGAGTCGATATTAACGTACCTTGAAAATAGATATTAATGGAGTCAAATCTAAAATGCTATAAAACGTTAGCAATTTATAGCATTCCTTAGTGAATGCTATGAAAGTATTCCCATTAATAAAACATAATTTGTTGTAGTGATGGGTACACTGTTTGTGGTATAGATTAAGTTGTTTTGGTTGGAATTTCCTGATTATTTATTTTCTTGTCGTGTTCCATGTTCGCAGATTATAGAGGATTGTGAGAAGCGTATGGGAAGTGAAAAAGTTGAAGAGTTGGTGGAGATGGTAGTAGAGGTGTTGCCTCCTCGAGTGAAGCCTGGTGAAGGGACTAACTGAAGTTAAAGAAGAAATTCCAGATCAAGAATTGGTCAAAGCAAATTAAGGTGATCTGAAACTGGTGGAAGCAAATTAAGGTTATACAGTGACCAACATGCCCCTGTTTATATTCAACATGTATTAGACATTGTAAGGGCATTTTGGATAAAAATGGCAAAAACAGATACTGATCTCTAAAAGGGTCTTGTGCAATGTTTACACAACTGTTTGCTTTATAGTTTAGAGTGATTATTATAGTTTCCTAATGCACTTTCCATCTCAGATCTTGCCAATGTGGTTGACAGTCAGTGGCGGAGCCAATGTGCAGAGCAATCACCATAAACCTTTTCATGCATCTCATGATGGAAAAAAAAAAAATGCTCGAACCCAAATCAAGCTGGTTTTGGTGTATGGGTCCATCTAAGAAGCGGGCCAAACATACATGGGGTTAGTGGGCCCGAAACTTTGGAGTACCCCGTCGACAGTCAATTTTGCTCATAATTGAAGGTGCGTGTCAGTGACACATTTTTGTCGTTTGTTTGCTCGGTTCCTCCAGGAGCTTCCAGCTATACATTTAAGGTGGCCCCACATGATATTTGCCTTTCAAATCATGTGGGTCCACCCTAATTGTGATCCAAAGACATTGAACACCTAACTAGATGTTTAAATCGAGCATCAATTTTTTTGGGGTTTGTTGTTGCAAGGCGTCAAGTATAGCCATTTTTGTTACTCACCACTGCCCTCTGGTCCCACTGACCGCATGGATGTTTAGCTCACCATTTGGTGGATATATACCCCAAAAATCGCCCTGATTGGTAATATTTAGATATTACATTTTAGGGTGTGATTCTAGCTGTTGGATTCAACCATTTTTTGGGTACTAAATCCAACGGATAAAACTCATCAAACAAGCTGATGTTTGGTATGAATGTCTACCAAGGGGTGGGCTAAACATCCATGCGGTCAGTGGACCCAGACGACAACGTTGAGTAACAAAAATCGATATACCTAATATTTTGGCATCAGGTCTACCTTGTTGTATCACAACACTTGTTGTAATGCCTTGAATAAATCATCTATATTAGTGGCACTCTTAGAGGATGCTAACCGTATGGATGTTTGGCCAGTCCCTCGGTGGACCTGAAAACCAAAAAATTAGCTTGATTAGTGATTTACAACCTTTGGATATTTGCTCCCAAATAACGCTCAATAGTGCTCAAATTCCTACAGTTAAAATCATTCCATGAAAATAACTTCAATCCAACGCTTACAAATCACTGATCAGGTTTATTTATGGTTTGTAGGTCTACCTAGTGATTTTCCAAACATCCATACGGTCAGCGTCCATTAAGAGTTTGCCATGTGGCTTGTATTGTGTGCTATGATCGTCTTCGCTCACAGCATACAGTGAGCGAAGGTTTACTCATATTAGTGAAACATCCCAGTTTTCATTCTCTAGGTCTTACCTCATTAATGTCTTTGACCATTGATGACAGTGTCAGAAACATTGACCCCATCACCCGAATAATTGAAGACTTTCAATTTTCGGATGTTGGTTGGTTTATGTCAGCGAAGTTTTCGGATGACGGGTGCCCTGTCATCGAAGTTTTACTCTATATTTCTAACTCGGTCAATGATGGTAAAAAACGGTCAAAAGGGTAATTTCAAAATATGAAAACTCGTGAGGTTTCACTAGCCGGATCGAACTTGTGATTTCGATAGGAACGATCCGAAAAGCTTCTACAGCTAGAGGGCAGGTTTAGTGGAAAGCGAGGAGCTCGCAACAACTAAAGAACTCATGATCTCTGGGCGAGTTTAGACTGACATGAGGCTGCCTCTATAGACAATTTATCAAGGGGTGCTAAATTATTATTTTTCCTCTCCTTGTTTGACTAGATAATTTGCTCCAATGTTGGCTTCTCGGTACATGTGAAGAAAGATGAGCGTTTAGAGCAACTCTAACCAGTCTCTGTATCTTGCACTAAATTTGAAGCAAGCCCTTCTATCTCATTATTTGACTCCAAATATAAAGATACTTTTTACTTTTCTGAATTTCTATCTTTATTCTTTTACTAACTACTTAGAAAATTTCAAGTACTTTTTTTTTATCCTTTTTCAAATACCTTCTATGTCCTTATAACTCTATAGATGGTTTTTTGAAGATGGGTTAGTTGGAGTTCAACACTTTTTAAAGGGTGTTTCCATCTTCAAATTTGAAACCAAATTTTGATCACGCTGGTCAGAGTTGCTATTAATGAGCATGATGACTGCTTTTGATCCGACAAGTTGATTATACCAAAAAAAGAAAAAAAAAGAAAAGAATCAACAATGAGCTGCAAATATGAAGTACCCTTGTCGAAAGCGTACTAATTAGAATTTAAACATCAAGTACCATTGTCGAAAGCGTACTAATCAGAATTTAAACATCAAGTACCATTGTCGAAAGCGTACTAATTGACATTTAAACGTCTTGAACATAACTAATAAAGCAAGTGTGAGATTTTGTGTTGGTCCATATGCATGGTCAGGCTTAGGAAACCCCTTTTTTTGTGCCCCCTCTCGGGAGTCATGTTCTCGGCCGTGGATTCCAAGAATCCAACAGCGGTTGATAGTGCGAATCTGGCATCACTTTTGGCAGCCCTAACAACCACAGTTGGATTCTCGAAATCCATGGCGGAGAACACGACACCCCCTGAGCCCGACCAAAAAGAGAATGGTAGGGAAAAAATTACAGATAAGGTGGATTAGAGTTTAAGCAAGCCAGGGGTCACTTGCTTTAATGGCCCATCTCAATCACCAAGTCTGTAAACTTGACAAGTACCCATGACAACCCTAACAAGATTTTTATCAAAAACAAAAAATAAAAATTAAAACATGGGTTGTCATGAGTTCGTGTCAAGTGTAAGCAAGTGACAAAAAATGGACCATATAGTCACTAATAGTGTCCTACAAGACCTTATCCACAACAACAATAATAATAACAAATTCTAAGGTCCACTCACCATGCTTATCAAAAAAAGGACCATTCACCCTAACTAACACTTTTTCTCTTTGTACACGCAGCGCTCACCCTGAGGCCGACATGTACGTAGAGGACAGGTGTCCTTAAAAAAAAAATAATTTTAACAAATATCCAAATTTGTACTTGTAATTCATCATCCCAAGTGGGACATCTTGGTTGGTTAATTTTCGAAGATAAAACCTAAAAATGTATCAAGTACTATCAATAATGGACACAAGATCCATGTTTCTCAATATCTCTATCTCTATCTCTATCTCTCTCATTCTCTCAGTACGTGAAATTTGAACAACCCCATTAATTTAAAATAAATAAATAAAAATACAGTTACAGTAATCACCGACATAATAAAACTAGAAATAAAATGACTGGCCTTGGTATTGAAGATCAGATTCTATAGAGAAAAAAATTTAAATATAATAAGAACCAAAAAAAAAAAAAAAAAAGTACACCATAGGCTATCCACAGTGAACTAAAAGGACTGTGGTACGTGTTTGTGGATGTCACATTTGTATGGTTGGTTGTATCTCGAGATATATGTGTGATCTACGGTTGTTAATTCGGGGAACGAGAGTATATAAACGATCTGATCAATCGGTCAACGGGCAATGTCTGACTTTGTTGAGTATCCTAACTGTTGCTCCATCTCCCAGCTTAACTTGGATGCAACTCCGCAGTGTTTAGGCACATATTCCTGCACATATAAAATTCGAAAATTACAATTTTACCCTTGTTTGTGTTAAAACGGAAAAAATAGAAATGATGCTATGTGCAATGAGAATGAGTGCATGGAGGAATTTTATTAGGTGGACCCCATTGTAGTTGTTGAGACTTAAGACATTCAGAGATGCTTTTACCGCAGCAAGGCTTTCCTGTTCCTGTTCCTGTTCCTGTTCTGGTGAGGTAGCATTTCTACTGAATTGAGAAGTACTTTTTTCGTTGATTCGTACTCGGGTTTGAAAATGCTTTGAAGTAAGAGGACGGTATTCCCCTTGTAATTTTCTTTTGGTGTTCCTTTTCTTCTTTGTATTCTTCAAGATCTTCTCGATCTCTTTATCTTAATGCATCTAATTGGATTTATCAAAGAGTTCAATCACAACCTAAACACAGTAGTCGCGTACATGCAGGAGATCAGGACCGTCTAGTTTACATATCCCACCTAGATGATCTTGTAGGTCAAAATACATGCAATCAATTGATCATAACCATCCAATCTACATACATTTCTTTTTCCAAAAAAAAAGACCCAACTGTTAGATTCTTTACACCATCCAACAGAAAAACGGGTAAATTTTGGATGGTTTGAGGTTGTCGAATCAGATTGAATATTGATTGATGATGATGATGAAGATATCTTTAATGGTCAATCTCGAACCTCGTATGTCTTCCACGTGTCTTGATATATTGAATACCCTAGTTGTATGAGAATACTTTTGTTATTGTACCTCGAGCTTGCACATAAGTTCGTGGGCAGTTGGGGCAGAGACGATTATGTGACGGGCAGCGGGCGTAATGAAACCTTCGTCCACAGCTTTGTCTATGAATGATAATAGCGAATTATAGTAGCCATCAACGTTCAACAAGCCCACCTGCTCCAAATACAAAATCGAGAATATATATTATATATTTAGGTATGGAGCCGCTTCGCCGTATAACCTGCTTGCTCTTCAGAACTGAACCGTTACTATAAAAAAATATTAAAAATTTACCGGCTTATCATGAATTCCCAACTGAGCCCAGGTGATCACTTCGAGGAGTTCTTCCAGAGTCCCATAGCCACCTGATTTTTCATACCCATAAATAAATTTTAATAATTGAACATTTTTATTAATAAATTGTTATATTTAGCGACGTCGGGACCTCAAGGATGGAACACATAACATTAGTGCAAGTCGAAAGGCCGAAAAGAATGCAGATATATAAAATCAGCGATAAATGATGCATCATCTTCTACAATGGTAACAGGATTTGTGTCGCTAACCTCAAGTATCGGGACAAGGCTTACATGATGATGTTGTTAATTATTGTTGCGACAAACTATTTCGAAAAATACCCATTTCCTCTCTAGTTAAAAACTTAAAATTACCTGGCAATGCGATGAAGGCGTCGGCCTGCCGAGCCATTTCGGCTTTCCTTTGGTGCATACCCGACACAGCTCTCACTTCTCCTACCGTCTCTCCGGTTATCTGAAGTTACACCAATTTACATATTTGTTTTTCTTAAATTCTACTTGAAATTATTTTTCAGAATTAACGAAAATTATTTATTTTTAGAGGGAATTATTAATTTAAAAAAAAAAAAAAAAAGTGACCATGAACAAATTTTACTACCGTATACCTCTCTAGGCATGAGGGTCTTGGGAATTACCCTGTAACACAAAATGAAAAACGAGAAATTAAGAAATAAAAAAATAAATAAAAAATTTGAAAGAGATTTTAAAATTTTAATTAATTACCCTAATACGTGGCGGCCACCGTCATAAACGGCTTGAGAGACGAGACCCATCAAGCCAACACTCCCTCCTCCATAAACAAGGTCGATGTTCCTTTCGACCTGCAGTGTAAAACAACAACCCCCCATCAATTTGACTATTTAAAACAAACAAAAACTACAGAACAATAATTCTGTAGAAACAGCAAATTAAATACCAGGAGTTGGTATTTTTTTTATATATTTTGTTTTCTCATTCAATTATAGAACTTTTTAATTGGTTCTTCTTCACCAACACCAATTCATTCAACCCATATCAGAAAAATTCTAGTTTTCCTGGTTCTACCATTGATATGGAACTTGGGTCTTGTTCAAAAAAGAAGAAGAAGAAGAAGAAGAAGAAGAAGAAGAACTGAGCTTCTGGGTATCTCTCATTCTTGATTTTCTTCCCAAAAAAAGTAAAATTATCAACACTAAGAACCAGAAATTCAGAGAGAGAAAACCTTGAAACTACTACCAGACAAAGAAATTCTAATAAGACAGCAAAGAAGTTGATCAGTAAGAACCAGAAATCTGTCTGTGAGAAATATTGTACCAGTTCGTTTCCAAGCTGAATTGCTGAGAGCTGGTAAGTGGGCTTCTTGCCGGGACTGCTCCCGCAGAAGACGCAGACACGTTTGAACCTTGATCGCATCAACGGCTGGAATTGTTGGTCGTTATCCATAATTGGGTTAATGTGCGAGTCACTAACGTGGGTGTTTCTTTCCTCCGGTACTCCTCCTTCTAAAGTCTCTAAACCAAAAGCTAAAACAAAACAAAACGAATGAGAGGTTGTGTCATCGACTCATCGGTCGCCTTTTAAATCAAATCCACTCTCGATAAATTGAATGTCATATTTCTCGTCTCACGAGAAGTCAAATTGAGATTCTCTTTTGTAATGGGTATTGGGAGCCATCAGATCGGTCTCTTGTTTTTGTACCCGATTAACCGATAACCCAATAGGAACCGGTCCGATTTTCTCGGTTATGGGACTATTTATTTTAGTACCGAATCCAAAAAGATCTGGAATCGATGGGACCCAGGACAAAAGTATGTAAAGGCTGTTGGGCCACTAAATGTGCCACGTAACACACTATGAAGTAGACACTGATGTTATACATATGAAGTAGACACGGACATCACGCGGCCAATTCAGAGGGTTGGTTATCAGATGGACGATCTAGATTGGTCATGTCAGCCCTCCATGGTTAAATAAAATACTGCGCCACAGTGAAGAGTTCTGGAGTGTAGCTCCGCAAGAACTTTTAAAGAGGTGGTCTTCTTAATGTTTTGGTTTATGATAATTTTTCCACGTGTAATTTTAGAATGCGAGATTTTAAAAATGCTACCCTACCGATAACGGGACAAAAATGTGTGTGATCAAGGTCATTGACCGTTGGATTGAAGAGCCTCGTGGATCTCTTGAATCCAACGGTCAATGACCTCAACCGCACTTTTTTTTTTTGTCCAGTTATTCGTCGGGTAGCACGACTTGAGGGATTGGGACCCGCTGTTCGATGAATCCTATCCTATTACTCCCGTTCAAAAGAATGCGACGGATCTGACTTAAAGGGATCCTCGCCGAGAAATGAATTTCGTGGACGGAACTTGATTGTGGAACCCACAAACCTTTGCATGTGTACCATGTGTATGGCACAGATTAGTCAGGTGGATGTGTGTGAACAATTTTTCAATCTATTTAATCCTCGTGTATAAATTAGTGAGATTGTGGTCGCATGCTTATTTAGAGGTGTTGATACTTTAATTATTTTCAATTAATTTTTTTTTTTGATAAGTTATTTTCAATTATTTTAAAAATAATGAGTGTTGAAAAAATGGAAATGATGTGAAGTTTAGAGGGCTATTAGGGTATTTGGCATGTTCACTGGTAGCGGATGGTTTGTTCTCGTGCACATATCATGTTGACCCGACAACCTGTTTGTTTACATATACAGTTGTTTCGCCTTTCCCAAACAAGTTGATCTTTTAGGGTAAATAGTTGTTTAATATGATATAAGAGCCTTAAGCCTGGGAGGTCACGGGTTCAAGTCTCCAATGGAGTGTATTCCTACTGAGAAGGCATGATAGTGGATGATTTGTTCCTGCACACATATTATGTTGACCTGACAACCCGTTGGGGCATGTTAGCGGATGCTTTGTTCCCACACACATATTATGTTGACCCGAAAGGTTGGTCTTTTGGGGTAAATAGTTGTTTAATGCTCACTTATGAAATTTCTAATTCAACCATTAACCATGTATATTTTTTCACCATTTTAGGCAATTGGGCTGGATGAGTCTGTATCCAATCGGGTGTAAATCGACCCATTAACTTGATGCGGATTGATGATCAGAAGATGTCCGGATGAGTCTTAACTCCCTGCATGTGTGCCACGTGTCATGGCATTGTGCTCATAGATGGTTCATCAGCCGGCCTATGTACTACCCACCTACAATTGGTGGTGTTGATAAAATATTAGACTAGATTTTTTGTGCAATAAATCAGTCCGAGGACAAACATGGACCAAGGTTTAAAAGGAGCTGTTATAATGGTACAACGGACTGGGGGCGATACTGTTTTTTCCGTTGTAACAGATTGTAACTCACAGGTGGCAAAAACGAAAGATAACGGTGCTAAAATTCAAAATTTAACATGACGAGAGATCCGAATCCGTTATAACTAACGGACGCTTTTTAAAATTTAAACCATGACATGAACCACTTCTCGTGTAATTGTGAAAAATTAAAAGTGATATAATAGTATTTTATAAGTCAAAAGTGGTTGAAGCCTTGAAGGCTCTCGAGGGAGAAAATTATTTAAGTGACCTCACCGACCTCTCACCTCACCCAATTCACTTTCTAAAAATTCAAACAAGTACCTTCAACCATGGAACATGTATTCTGTTTTAGGAAAAATCTAGTCTGAGGGATTTTTTTCATATGGAGCTGTGGAGCATATCAAAATGTGCCACATGTGACGCTCTTTCTGGCCCACCGACCCATTAATGATGGACCTACACACCAAAAATCAGCTTGATTGGTAATCTGTAGCCATTGGATTTGATTTTTTTTTTATTGTGATGCTTAGATTAAATGGCTAGAGTTCACCAATCATTCTGATTTATAGTGTGTAGGTCCATCAAGTGGTGAGCCAGGTGGTGCTTCACTGCTCCACATGGAATAATGCTCCACATGGAACAAAGTTTGTTCCATAGTCTTATCCAAACTTTTCAACCTATCTCTCATTCTCTATGGTTGGTCGTGCCTCGTGTTTCGTTCGGAACTTACTTTTTAAAAAGAAAAATTGGAAAAATATCAAGTCCTCCTGAGTACCACCAATACCATCGTTCTTAATTAGCTCTACATCGTTGGATCTTTGCCGCGAACCATCCAACTGTATGGACCTAAGGACGACTGAATTACCCATTAAATATTGTGCCCTAATTGGGAATTCTGTGGCTTAAAGTCTTGCACGCAAGCATGGTCACTATCTCCACATATTATATGAGTAAGTTGGTTTTGATTTTTTTTTTTTAAAATTCCATAAAAAGGGGTTTTGAATCTTTTGACTGCTATATTTAATAAAGAAAAGATTAAATTAATGATCAAGATATGATTTTTAATTTTTAATTTTATAGGGTTTTTAGGGTTTAGGACATATCTTTTAGGGTTTTTAGAATTATATCTCTTGGAAGGTTGAAGAAGAAAGAACCTACCCACAGAAATGGGGATTATTCTTTTGGCTTCTGGTTAAGGGGATGGACGACTAATGACAAATTATGTTGGAATCTCCATGACATTATGAGTGCCATCTGATTCATGGCTTTTAGGGTTAGACAATCGACCTCGAAATCGAAGAATATTGTCGACAGCCGATTTGTATGACCATGAACACTAGGATGTGCAACCACGTGGCATGACATCGACACATGGACATGGAAAGCCATAAAAGCGACGAATATCGACCAAGGTGGACCACATACCCGCATTCGAGGGGTCATGTACCATGTGGCATATGGGTGTCAATGACAAGTTTCCATGCTTGTAGACGCTAATCAGAAGTTACGAAATTTTGTCGTTAAATTTTCGACAATGATCTGTTTAATGACATAAGGATATATCGCGCCTACATGTATTACCCTCATGCATCAATATAAGTCGAGGAGGCGATGAAATATCCGGTACATGATTTCTTAATGGTATTCTAGGGATAAAGACGTTGATTGACGATTACACAAGTACGACCTCTCTAATTGAATACGCATCTTTCTAAGCGAGGACATTCAACCAATTAGTCCATTTCGATTTACACGTTATCGCATATAAAATAGAGATGGCGCTTCACTTATTCGTTCTTTTTTTTTCTTTTATAGCAAAGTAAAAGGAGGATTAGGTTGTAATTGGATATAAATAAAGGGCTAAAAATCAAACAAGATTAATCTAAATTGAGACTGTTCATATCGCTATCGATGAAAAGTAAAATGAACTAAGTTGGAGAATGCGTCATAGCTTACATCATGACATGTCCTGTTCACCATATGGTGTAGATAAAAAATTTTAGGCGGAAGCGGCGGTCATGTGCCCAATGATCGTGCGCCACATATACCTAGAGGGTTTAGGATTTTGTTTTAAAAATGTTTTTTAAAAAGTAATCCTAGTTATATGTTGCGCGCGATCATTGGAGCATGATCGACGCCTCAAATATCCCTGTCGTTTAAAAATAAATTATTGATTAGGGGATTTCTGAGATACAAAATCCAAACATCATTCTTAGATCTTGTTATGAATTCAACCAAATTCAAGAATTTCCATTTTTATAAGTTTATAATACCAAATTAGTAAATTGACTTTTTGATTAGAGAATATGTATCGGCAAGCGACAGTTGTCGGAAAGTGGCTCACTACCCTCTCACACGTGTAACTTTCTAATTGACACTTTATGACTGGACAATGTGAACAGGATCCAATTGGGTTGAAGCTTCCAAGAAAGGACGTTGAGCAAAGTCAGCAAACAAACCCTTAAATATGAATTATATAAAATGAGTGGAAAATGAAATTAAGATGAAATGAGAGTGAAATTAAGTTGGAAAAAAAAACTTTGTTGGGCTTCATGGGCCCACCTTACCCTTACCCACCACCACCCGACCACTCTAAGCTGTGACTGCGCTGCCCTGCCCTCAAGGCTTATCGGCCCATTTATTTTTCTGCATTTACTTTGATTTCAGTTTTATTAATTCCCTTTTGACTAACCCACCAACCAAAGAATCTTTTGAACAAATCGACAGCAAAGCCTCTTTAATGGACCGCACGTCCCGGTGAAAAATGTCCACAAAAATTCTTTCAAATAATGATTCGGTGTGAAACATCCCATATTGAACCATGGAGCGTGATATTTTTACATCCGTTTGATCTAATCCTGGTAGAAAGATCCTAGTAAACTCATAAGACTAAAGTGTCCGAGAGATGGTCCACCAAACTCATAGCCAAACTGACGGCAACATAACATATAAATGTGTACCTCATTCACACTAAATCATTCTTTATGTGACGTAGTAAGGATGTAAGATTTAGACACGTACTGTTGATTTGGTCAATGTGCCCACGGATTCCTTCTTCTTGGGGGAATCTTGGAAATTCTCCTCTATCTTTCCTCCGTCGTCCTACACACGTGTGACCTACGAGATTTAATGAGTAGAACTTTCCTTTCCTGACCGACCACATTATTTGCCACGTGGCACACTCTTAGGGGATGATGACTGCATAGTAAAACTTGTGTCACAAGATGTTGTGACGGAAGCCGGTCACAGCACTCAATAAGAGCCACGTGGAATACTATTAGAAGATGATGACCGTATGGATGTTTGGGCAGTCCATCGTTGGATCAGTACACAAAAATCAGCTTGATTAGTGACTTCTAACCGATTCGATTGAAGTTATTTTCATTGGTTGATTTTAACGGTAGGAATTTGAGCATTATTTGGGTGCAAAATTCCAAAGGTTGTAAATCTCTAATCAGACTGATTTTTGGTTTGTAGGTCCACCAACAGACATCCATACGGTCATCGCCCACTGATCGTATGCCACGTGGCTCGTATTGAGTGCTGTGACTGGCTTTCGTCACAGCATGTTGTGACACAAGTTTTACTCGTGACCGTATGGATGTTTTTTCCAATCCCTGCGGAACTACAACTAAAAGTCAGCTTGATTAGTGATTTGAAACCTTTGGACCTTTCTACCCCACAAATTCAGGTTAAAATTAAACCAATGAAAACAACTCCAATCCAACGGTTGGAAATCACTAAATTATGTTAATTTTTAGTCTGTGTGTCCTTCTAGAGTTGGGCCAAACATTCGTACGGTCAGAAATCTCTAAGCTTATATTGTGGTGGGTCCACAACTTTACTGACTGGCGCCGGTCAGCAAGTTATGCTCTTTGTTGACGGACTCGTTCCTTGATTATTAAGTTTAAGTGATTCAGCCACGTTGCTTTTGAATTATTGGATTCCAAAAACATCATTTTATTTTGTCATAATCTACGCTGTGGATTTTCCGTGACGACGGTGTGAAGGACGTCAGTGATCGATCGCCGAGATATTAACCTAAGGGTCGGGCTCCGTTGACAGATATAAAATGACAGGGACACAATATAAGCCAAGTGGCACACTGTTACAGAACTCTGACCGTATGGATGTTTATCCTATCCCATGGTGGACCTACAAACCAAAAATAAGCATGATTAGTGATTTATATGTGTTGCATCTTTGTACCTCAAATACTGCTCAAACTTGTGTCACAAGATGTTGTGACGGAAGCCGGTCACAGCACTCAATACGAGCCACGTGGAATACTATCAGAAGATGATGACCGTATGGATGTTTGGCCAGTCCCTCGTTGGATCAGTACACAAAAGATCAGCTCGATTAGTGATTTCTAACTGATTTTATTGAAGTTATTTTCATGGGTTGATTTTAACGGTAGGAATTTGAGCATTATTGAGCGTTATTTGAGTGCAAAATTCCAAAGGTTGTAAATTACTAATCAGACTGATTTTTGGTTTGTAGGTCCACCGACGGACATCCATATGGTCATCGCCCTCTGATCGTGTGCCACGTGGCTCGTATTGAGTGCTGTGACCGGCTTCCATCACAACATCTTGTGACACAAGTTTTACTCACGACCGTATGGATGTTTTTTCCAATTCCTGCGGAACTACAACTAAAAGTCAGCTTGATTAGTGATTTGAAACCTTTGGATCTTTGTACCCCACAAATTCAGGTTAAAATTAAACCAATGAAAACGACTCCAATCCAACGGTTAGAAATCACTAAATTATGTTAATTTTTAGTCTGTGTGTCCATCTAGAGTTGGGCCAAACATCCATACGGTCAGAAATCTCTAAGCTTATATTGTGGTGGGTCCACAAGTTTACTGACTGGCTCCGGTCAGCAAGTTATGCTCTTTGTTGACGGATTCGTTCCTTGAATATTAAGTTTAAATGATTCAGCCACGTTGCTTTTGAATTATTGGATTCCAAAAACATCATTTTATTTTGTCATAATCTACGCAATTGATTTTCCGTGACGACGGTCTGAAGGACGTGAGTGATCGATGGTTGAGGTATTAGGTTATTAACCTAAGGGTCGGGCTCCGTTGACAGATATAAAATGACAAAGACACAATATAAGCCACGTGGCACACTGTTACAGGACTCTGACCATGCGGATGTTTGTCCTATCCCATGGTGGACCTACAAACCAAAAAAATAAGCCTGATTAGTGATTTATAAGTGTTGCATCTTTGTACCTTAAATACTGCTCAAATGCACACAGTTGAGATCAGACAATGAAAATAAGTCTAATCCAAAGCCTATAAATCACTAATCAGCCCATTTTTGGTCTGTAGGTCCACCATGGGATAGGACAAACATCCATACGGTCAGAGTCATGTAACAGTATGCCACGTGGCTTATACTGAGTCCCTGTCATTTTATCTTTTATTTTAGATCTGTCAACGGAGCCCGACCCTCAACCTAATATCAATAATTGAAAAAGTGTTCTACGCGCTCCGTTTCCTACTGGCTTCTCTTTAACGCTAGGTTGTCGATGTTGGAAAGATCTCCTGGTCTTCTAACGGCGTAGATTGGATCCACATGGCAAGTGTCGGTGTACACACGTGGAAGTCTCGTGGCCTGCCATGTGAAGCTGTGAGTCGGACTTAGCTGGCTAGCAATATGCATTTATTACTTGGTGTAACTGTTACTGTCCATATGAAGGACGTCCAGAGTCTGCATTGTGGCTATTCAAATGGATGAGAAAAGATAACGAAAGACCATCTATATCACGACACGTCACATCTATGAGTTTCATCTAGGAAATCTTCTAATACCAAAAATTGACCTGATTGGCATCTCTCTCTCTCTCTCACACTCATGAGAGAGGCAATTCCAATTCGGATAAATCTTGCCTGACCACCAAAATCGTACAGTTCTGGGCACGTGGATTTTGTACGACATGACCCCACGGCCTGGCCATCGGTGGCCATGGATGATTAATCATTGTATTGTGCCTGTTTCTTTCTTTTTTTTTGCCTCGGAGCATAGTGGAATTGTTGGTGTGGATCTACCTCATTTTAGAGGGAACGACATAAATCTGTATTGTAGGTGATTGATTGCAGCTTTGTTCTTTCTTCTCAACATCTTTCAGATCTAGTCACTAAAATTGTGATTGATTGTAACTGAATTAACCAATCCGCGTAACTCTACGAATTGGCTTAGTTTGAATGAATGCTCCAAGACACTGATATTGGACTTTCGCTGTCCATATCTCTAGCAATTCAGATCAAGGGGTGGTCTGGTTATCAGAAGCCATGTGTTTGGAGGGGGAGCATCACCACACGTGAGGCCGAGGTTGTTTTGTTTGGTTTCCTTCCTTACTTCTATCCCGATTACACTAAAAAATAAAAAAGAGATCAAGGGAGTGTTTGTTAATGGAAATAGTTTTGACACTTTTACAATGTGCTTGGTACCAACTTCATTTTAGGGAGAGATAATAAATTCTTATTACGTGACTGCCAACCACAGACAACACGGATATGAGCTTTTCGAGCAAAAGAACGTCATAAACAAACACAACCTTCTCCTATTAATCCCACTTGCTAATATTAATAATTTGATCAGGTCAACCTTTGGCCTTCTTGATTTAGATGGGACAATCAAATGGTGGGTTATGACCTGTAAAAGACTTTGCTCTGTGTCCCCGTACGACTTGTTTGTCTCGTGGAACACACTCGTACTTTAAGCTGGACAAATGGGGGAAGGAATGAATAGATAATTTGGACCAACTTCACGATCCGTAATTCGTTCACACACAAATTTCTGCTGTCGCTCCACACCTTTCTTAGATGTGTAGATGGGGTTTTCCTTACACATGGCAGCTGATTAAAATAAAAACCCTATAGGCTCCATGTGTTTTGCCACCTAACCCTCTCAACATGTGGCAAGCCTGGCCTGATTGGCACTCCACCACGTGGTGAAAAAGGAGCATGTCTTTTTCTTTTTCTTCTATATAAAAATGCCAAAAATAAATAAATAAATAAATAATTCCAATAGCTTTGCCACCAATAGGGAAAAGTAAGATATGACAGTCTATCAAGTTGATGTTCCAGATTGGCCGCATCAACCCTCGGCGTAAGAAAAACCTACCTGTGACGTTTGGTGCAACAATCCGGAAAATCTCCCCTTAATGGGCTCGGACCAAAAAAATTCATTTATGCGTAGGCCCAATGATTTTCATGGTGGCCCTATCAATGAAACCCATGATAACACACGCTCAAATCCAATTGCTAAGAATCACCTATCAAGCTGATTTTGTGTGCAAGTTCACCGAGAGATGGACCAAGTATTCATGGTCAGTAGGCCTGTGCCACATCAATTTCTGACATCCGGACACGAGGAAATATTTAGTGACCAATACCTCAGCTTTGAGGTTTCCCCTAAATATGTAAATAAAGCAGTGAGACATTCAGCAATTTGCTCACTTTCTCAACTCAAACTTGGCAGCCATGTACTACAGTGGAAGATCTCTCAACTGGGTGAAGTGGTAACTGGGAAATGATGATGATGATGAGAAATGATGATGATGAGATGGACCAATCATAAAACCAGCTCACTTGAGATGGGATTCTACACGCTTTGCGCTCAGCTTTATTACAGCAATTTTTGTCAATGCCGTGTAGAGAGATACAACATTCATAATAATAAAGTAAATGGGGAACATATACTAAATTGCAGGAAAAATTACCAAGGATGTATGAAGGTGAAACCAAGGTTTAAAAGCTACCGCTAGAATGGGGTCAAATAACAGTCAAAATTTTATTTCATTTTTTATTTTTTTAATTCATTTTAAAAATGGCTAAAATAGTGATAACGGGCATTAATACATATCGCGTGTCATGCGGTTGGAGCTTTATCATTGTAACGGTCGCTATAACTGTTTTTAAACTATGGGCTAAAACTTTAAAAAGCTGCGCTATGGTACAAAAATTTTATTATCAAGGCAACCAAATCAGCCACTAGCTAGAAATAACTTTAATAGGGGCCATACCCAGGAGGAGGTGGAGGCGGCCTTCTACTCGCTCCTCTGTCTGAACTTGAATAGCGATTGCCTAATTGTTGAGGGTGATTGTACCCTCTGGCCACACCGCTTTGATTTGCCGCCAAACCCCAGCTTCCTCCCCTCTGATGTTGGTTACTAGTTCCATATGCTTGATAGCTACCGTGGCCATTGTATCCACCCCTCGGGTGAACGTGAGCTCCAGCGACTGTGTGTGTTTGTGCTGTTGCATGCGTAGGAGGATACTGGGGCCCATTCTGAAGTGAACCTGGTGGGTAGGCATGCATGGGATGATCTCTTGTGTGGGTTGCTGTCCAATTGTTTCTTTCATACTGAGAATGGGATGATACTCCGCGTGGATGGTGACCAGATGGTACAGAATACGGCTGCCCATACCCATGATCTAAGTGATTTTGAACAGTGGTGGGATGAGTGAACCTGTCATGATGAACAGGATAGTCAGCTGTTCTAGGTAGCACTGGTCCATGATGTTCCTGATTGTGATGTCTGCCACTTTGATAAGCGGGTGCACCATACGTGCCTGCAGCATAAGATTGTGGTGATCCATGCATCTGATCCACCCCAATACGTTCTCTCTTTAACTGTAAGCTGTTAGAGACAAGTCGATGTGCTGCCTCGCCGAGCTGTCGACCAGAATTGCCTCCAGGGGGAGTTTGCCTGAAATGAAAAACAAGAACCATGAAGCCTTAGAAAAATGAGTTCTATTGTATTACATTATATAGAAGAAAAAAGGACTTAAATTTTAATATGAATTTGTGGGGTGGTGTGTGACACTCAATTCTAATGTAACAAGTCTATCAGAATAGTACCTTCCATTTTCCCATGGCTTCCTCCCAGTATCTTCATGCCACAAAACAGGCGGTGGCTTCAAATCTCCTACTGTAACAATCTGCAACAAGAAACAAATATAAGATCTCTGAGCTACTGGAGCCAGGCACCGGCATGCAGTAGCATCTGAACAATCAGGCAGTCCAACTTCAAATTAATGCAGTCGTATTAAATCAAGGGATGGTTCCGCAAAAGTCAATCAAAGGCTTAAATCACCTCGAATGTGTTTATGGAAATCCAAACTCTCCAAGAATGCTAGAATGGATACTCTTATTAACTTTTATTTTCTTTCATCTGTAATAGCTTCTGCATACAGCCTCAAATCTATAGCTTATATGCTTAATTGCATTTCACATATATATGTTCTTCTGTTCATATGGTTTCAAGCATATGCTTCTTAAAACATTTCTCAAAATAGGATGAAGTAAATAAAACATGTAATCACCAAAGCATTGCATGCTCGGACTAAAACATGGTTGTGTACATGTATCGGACTAAAATTTTCTGCCTTCTTTTGGCATCATATGAAGAACCTTCATTGGGTACATTTTATACAATGGAAATGCAATGTAGAAGTAGAACTGATGGTTCTGAACCCTTTGTATGGATACCCAGAAACTTTATTTTGACCATTTTATAGTAAACACGACTCTGCCAGGGTCAAGCTTTTAGCATTGCATTGCTGGTCATAAGCCCGGACAATGGAGAAAGGGTATGTCACATCCGTAACTGGTCTAAAATGTTTGCCAGTATCCTTTCATGAATCCTGATCCTTCATAGGGAACACCCTAGCATGATCTTGAAATAACAGATCAGCATCAGGATATGGCAAAAATTTTACATGGGCTGCTAACAATGACATAATACTACTTTTAGCATTGCATTGCATTTCATTGCTGGTCTATTATATTAGGGTGTTCAGAAGCAGGACGAGAGACCGTTCTGCGATTTTGGCAAAAATAAAGAAGGGAGGTTACTATTCACACAGCACTATTTACAGGTTGGGGTTTAGAGATGGATGGGGTATGATTTGGGATTTCTAGGTGAATACTGATCCAAAAAGAAAATAAAGATGGAGAAAAAGAAGAGAATAAGAGAGGAAGATAGGGATAGAAAGATACCTTCGGCTTCGCACCGAATTAGCTTAGCTTCGCACCATGAGAGGATGGCTTCACACCCAGTTTCCCTTCACAGGAGAGTTCTCCAAAGAGATTTTTTATTTCTCCATTTCATCATTTCATTCTTAAAAGCAAAGGGTACACGTACATCACCTTTTATAAGACTCCCTACTTGAAATTTCCTAATTCTAATTGAATTGAACTTCCTAATTTTAAGCAAACTAAAATAAGAAACTCTTAATACAATTCTACCAACTTTAATCAATAATAAAATCCTAATTGGAAATAAAATCTAATTTCAACTGAGAATCCTAATTAAACTAAAACAAATCTTCATGGGGCCCACTTATCTAAAAATAGTTCAATCAGAATTTACTACAAAATAGTAAAGATGAGATTTACTTTAAATAGTAATTTTGGAATTTACTATAAATAGTAAAAGCGGGATTTACTATAAATAGTAAAAAAAGGTTCACTTGCTTGACCGAGCATAGATTCAGTGTAGCGCGGACTATCGTAGTAGAATGCTCCCGCATCACGTTCCTAAAAGCGAAGGCTGCACACCCGATTACAATGGAAAATGGGAAAGGTTGGCAAGGGCATTCCCTAGAATCAACGCGCTGCAACAACGCCCAATTGGAGCAAGTAGGTAAGGATTCTTGCATTGGACGAGAAGGGTGTAGGTAAAGAAGCTAGTTCAAATAAGTCGGATTCATCCCACCACTTGGAATGTGGAAACTTTAACGAGAGAGCTAGGAGTTGGTAGATGCAATGGAGAAAAAAATGAGAAGTAACATAGCTTTTTATATAAGACAAAAGTATAGAGGGGTAAGAGACAAGGAAATTGATGGTTACAAACTTTGGAATATTGGAAAGGGCAATAATGGAAATGGGGTCGGATAATAGTAGATAAGGATATGAAGGATCGAAATTGTAGGTGTTAATTTGTCAATAAAACTTAGTACTAGGCGAGGAGATAATCAACATTATTTGTGCTTATGCACTCCAAATGGAATTGGAAAAAACCATAAAGAGACAATTTGAGAAGTGATGGATGAACTAATTCAAGAAATCCTTGGAGAGAGGAGGTGACTTGAATGGTCATGTAGGGAAAGAAAATATGAGTGAGTGCATAGCTTTGGCAAAAGAAATTAGATAGGAGATGCGATTTTTGAGTTTGCGATGACATGAACTTAGAATACAAATACGTATTCTAAAAAGAAAGATGAACATATAAGAGTGGATCATATAGAAGCCAAATAAACTTTTTTCTACTCGAGAAGAACGAACGATCAACATGCAAAGACTGTATGGTCTAAGAAAGATTCTATCCACGCAACATAGGCTAGTGGTTTTTGTTATTTGCATTAAAAGATGGAAAAGGGTGATAGGGTGATAGAAAATAAAAGAATAAGTTGTAAGAATTAAAAGGGGAAAAGTGGTGTATGTTGAGAAATAAATTGAAAAAGGAAAATATAAAACTTGAAGGCAGAAATCATAGTGATGTGGAACGAAATGGCCAATTATACTTGGAGATGGAAGAGGTTAGTGGTTGTGGTTTATTGCATTAAGCTATGTAACAATGACACGGACAGGTGTCGCAGTCCAAGATAGATTAACAGTACCTTCTTTGGGAATATAACCCCTGCTGGAGGTCGAGTGATATGTTTATGTGCATCCGGGACTCTGTATATAGCACATCTAAAAAGCAGAAAACAAAAAATAAGTCACAGATGCATGGTTGATTCAGTTTACAGTAGCAAATTACATTCAGTGCAGAAAAAACTTACATGACTTGATTGTTCATAATATCTTCCATTTCCATAACAGGAGACCTGAAGATGGGAGGACAAGGATCTCCACCACAAAGGGATAGATACCCATTCATCCCACCGCTGCATTTTGTCCTAAATAAAATCAGAAATTTGTCCACGGAGACTTTAAACATAACATACAGATCATGTGAAGTAAAAAGCAGAGACTATGGATTCGTGACCTCTACAACTAGATTTTAAAACTATTGATTGGTGCCCTCTACAACTAGCAAAGCAGCCCCAGTGCAAAGCTAAATAACATGTCATAAACCAAAATTAAATTTTTTTTTTGAGTGTAAGCTTTATTCATGAAAAAGAAAAGATACACAAGCCAAAATTAGTTTTGCAATGCCAACCTGGCCTTAGGGTGAAGTTTTTCTTTGACTTCAGCCCGCTCTCTGTCTGACAACTGTTTACAATGGTCATCGAGAGAAAATATATATGGAGAGAGAGGATGAGATAATGTCACAAAAAGCATGTCAAACATCACACTGTTTCTTCTCACTTCCTCCTCCTACAGCAAAATGTAGTAGATAAATATCTAATTAAAACTAGAAATATTTTTTCTAGCCCAACAATTAAGAAAGCGGGTAAGACTAAATTAATATACCATTAGTGTAAGTTCAACTTTTCTGATCTCAGCAAGAAGACGACCTTCATCAATAAAAGGTAGTTTTGCAATACCCTTGAAAATTAAGAAAGAGAAAATGTCAAGAATCAGATTGGACTAAACAGTTCCTGTAAATCTTCATATCCATGACCCAAATCTCAAAGCATGTCATACAGAGGAAAAATAAATCCAACCTGCCAAGCAAACCGCTTGCCATTCATATCCACTTCAAAATCTGATCAATACGATCAAGAGAAAGTCAAAAAACACAGAGTTTGGGAGGAAAAAGTAATGGCAAACCACAAACCATACCAGATGGATAAAAATCAATAATAGGCGAGTTTGGATCAGTCATCAATTTCCTATAATGCTCGGGTAGTGCATGGGAACTGCAAAAGAATCCGACCAATTAGAAAGTACCCTACAAAATAGAAATTGAAATTAAAAACAAAGCACGGCACAGGTACAACCTTGCAGCAGGAAAAACCCCCATCAGCTGATTGAATGGTTTGAATGGGGAACCTAGTTCAAAGCTTATTTTCAACTGATCAAGACCCTTGAGATCAGAAGCAAAGGGCGCATAGTGGTAGGGATAAAACCTGGATGAAATAAATTCGAAAAATCAAGATAAATAACATAAAGGGAGGTCATGTATTTCAAAAAGCCATACTGATGTATCCAGATGTACAACATGCAAGGCCTCTACTTCTTAACCTTTGATTCCTTTTTTCATTTGCCGTTGAAGCTATTCCCTGTATATCCTATATGATTTCCTCTACGGGGGTGTGTTTGGATGTGATGCTCTTGTGATGAATAAAGCTTTTTTTTATAAATACAGATGTAAAGGAAACGTGTTTGTAAAAGAACATGCTTATCCACAGACAAAAGCAGAACTGAGGTAAGAGCATTCCACACACCTAAAATCCCGAGAAGCCAAGCAGACACTAGATCTTAATCTGGACCTAATCTATTACAGAGTTATGTGTCCATTCAAACATTCATAGTAAGGAAATATATTTCGATTTCAGGGATTATTTCAACCGGTGTGGAAATAATATATTTTTGTGTGAAAATGATAGAAATAATGTGGAAAGTTTAGGAAATGATAAAACAAGCATAAAAATGCAATCATAAACTATCAAACCATAATATTAAACTATATGTAGTGTGGAAATAAATGATATAACGGTTTGTAATATGCCAAGGCTGGTATATAATAGCCAAACAACTAAAAAAGCAAAAAATAAAAAATGAAAATGATTATAGTCATCAAATAATATCAAATTGAGTTCATCACATCCAAATATGTATTATGGATTTGATGCATTAGGGTTTCCTTGTTGTTTTAAAAAAAACTATTTTTTATTAATTTTTTTGGAGTGGGGGATTTCTTTGGACTTTAAAGTGGCAAACATTCAAATTGAATTGAGCGTCTTATCTCCTATAAACTTCTCCATGTTAAACAAATGAAGCTAATACAATTTGTCTTTTCTGCTTTTTTATAAAGCACCTCTTTCATTTTATAGTAATATGGATATATCAAACAAATGAGATCAGGGGAAAATAGCCTCATTTTAGAACATTCACAACAAAGAGGAACACACACGCATACAATAAAAGAGATTAGGCAAGAGAATAGGACCGCCTGATTTTAGAAAATTTATGAGAAATATGAAGGGAACACACACTAAGGAGAGAGAGACCGTCTATAATGAGGTTGACACCATTCTCAAATGGCCACCAAAAGATATTTTAAACTGGCTAAAAAAATAAAAATAAAAAGAGTTACGGTTAGTCAAAAGTCTCTTTCTATATCGGCTAGGATGTCTCATTCTGATACAGTGATACCTCCCCAGAACGACACATTGAGGAATATATCATCACGTATCCAACCCCAACTTCATCATCATCATATGCCTTATCCCAACAATATGGGGTCGGCTGCACATATCCAACCCCAACTTATGTTATTTAAACTTTGTTTTTATAGTATGTCTTTTATAACACATAAAAGATAAACATATTTTTAGCTTAATTAAATATTAAATATCAATTAATAATGTATTTGTGTACTTTGTGTATTACTAAGTAACATGGACAAGAACACGTGTCAATGCACATATACGAAGAGGTGTCTGACAGAGCGCCTTCAAGAAACCTGACATGCAAACACGTCCGTACACATGAATTATAATATAATATTTTATCCAAAAAATAATAATATAATATTTTAGTTATATTTAAATTAAGAGTTTTTTCTATAAAAATAAAGAAATATATGAAAAGTAAAAGAAAACATTTGTCATCAATCATGGTTAAAAGAGGAGTTTCACAGGTGAGAGTGGTTGTCAAAGACTCAAATGACTTTAGCAGACTAACCCAGTCACCAATCACGAACAGTCATTTTTACTCTCACGGATCTTCCCATACAAAGCTCTCGGCACGATTATTTTTCCAATCCACCAATACGTAGCGCCCAGATTGACTTAATTGAGTGCACCCTAACCTTCTTTTACTATCCTACGTCCTACTATCTCGCATGATGATCAATCCTATGTTCCCTCATTCCATACGAAATGAAGCTATCAAATAACATAATAAATATAAGTAGATTTATAAGAGGGAACACCATCAAACAACTATATCAGTGTTTAACTTAACAAAGTACCATATGGAGGAATGTAACATACCAACCCTCTTTTACAAATCACTATTTAATTAAAAAAAAATCATTAAAATAAAGGGTAAGGTGGCATTTGGTAAATTAAGTTATCAGATCTAAAAGCTTAAAGTGCTTAAGATCTGGTAGCTTAATGACTTATGTCTGAATTAGGTTGTTTGGCTAAGGTCTTAAGTCTTAAAATTAAGTCAAGGGCATTGTGGGTATTTTAAAATGTTTATTAGGATACTTTCGTAAGTTTTTAAAAGAGAAAGGTTTGAAAAAAGGGCATTGTTGGTATTAAAAAAGAATCAAGGAATCTTTTTTACAGATTCATTCACTTACCGCAATAAGTGAAGGCTGGGTCACTTTTTACTTTTGTCTTTTTTTCCTTGAGTTTGGTGATAAGTGCTGAAATTAAGTCGTCTACCAAACGCAACTTAATCACCAAAATCACTTAATTTCAGCTGAATCAGACTTGGGTCTGAAAAAAAGTTTTACCAAAAGCCACCTAATACTGCTACAACTTAACAAAGTACTGTAAAGAGGAATGTAACACACCAACCCTCTTTTACAAATCACTATTTAATTAAAAAAAAATCATTAAAATAAAGGGTAATATTGCTACAACTTAACAAAGTACTGTAAAGAGGAATGTTACACACCAACCCTCTTTTACAAATCATTATTTAATAATAAAAAATCTTTAAAAAAAAGGGTGACACTGCCGTACGAGTCAGGATATTTAGAAACGTGTATCCATATTCTAGTTCCGACTTGGTAGCGACATCTTGTTCCGACAACTTACTGAGACACGAAACGAGGCCGAGATTTTATACCTTTTTTTGCCGTCCAAATTACGAGAAATCATATGACGCAAGCTCAATAACAGGAGTCAACTTGGGGAATTAAAAAGGTCAAGAGACTAACTTAGTTGAGACATTGGAACATGGAGTCATCCCATAAACTCCCTTTGAAGTTTTGGGAGTCAAATTGAAAAGTGGGATTCAATATGTAGACCCCAAGAATCAACCAGATATGCTTTTTTTCTGATAGGTAAAGTTGAAAATTGTATTAATAGAGAGGGCAAACGACGAAAAACAGAACTATATTAACTTTGGAGAGAAGCAATCTCACAAGAAGCAAAAGTGTAAGAAAAGAAAATCCCCTCCCAAATTTACAGCCCAGAGGAACCATCACCTACAAGGTCCCAACTATCAAGCAAATTAACAAAATAAATCCTTTAAATTCCTTACGATAGGAGAACCAATTGAAAAGAGTGTTCTTTGATCTTGTTTACTGGATCTAAGAGGGGCTTTAGTGCAACAGTAGACAAATTTCAAAGGGAAGGACAGGCATTTCAGTACAATGGAAAAAAGAGTCAACCACATATGCTTCTCAGTGCAACATTTAACAAATTTCAAACATCTAATCATAAAATTACTTATGAATAAGATAATAAATTGTGAGAAATTGCTGTAAAAGGATTAAGATATAAGCATATTATGAAAATCCATTAACTTATAACAGCCAAATTACAAGCACACTCACCACTGCCAAGAGCAAACCCCTTCGTAATAATAGTGCATAACCCAGCATAGGCCTTCTGTGTATCTAAGAACCTACCAAAGCACAACATTGAAGTTTCTGTTAACCTTAAACAAACAACAATACCATAATCAGCCAACTTCTAAAGGGAAGAGGAAGAATTAGTTCTCTTATGAAACAAAGCCACTACAACTAACAAACAAAACTACATCAGGACTGCTTCTAGTAAAAAGGAAGGCAAATATTATTTCTAGAGCAGACTTTACTTCTTGCAGAGCAGCAAGGTTTTTCACTCACATTTTGCTTCTTCCAGAGTATATACAGATTCATCCACTACTGTGAAGAAACATTAATGCTCTGGAAGAAGCAAAATGTGCTCTGTAGTAAGTAATTCCCAAAAGGAAATACGTTAGGAAAAAGTCTACCACCTAAACATGATTATGTAGAATAGACGATAGAAGAATATGGATATGGGAATATGTGTATCCATGCTTATAGCTTATATAGATTAGCACAACTATATGCATGTGTATTTGCTGGCGTATCTGATAACAAAGACTATCACCTTACATTTATTTGTATTTATTAGCGGATGGTGTGTTCCCGCGCTTGTGTTGGCCCGACGACCCGTTGGTATACATAGTTGTTTTGCCTTTCCCCAACAGGTCGATCTTTTGGGGTAAATGGTTGTTTCACATGGTATCAAAACATCTGATCCAAAGTGTAGACCCCTAACCCTAATCTTCCTTCTCCTTTCTTTCTTTCATTCCTTTCTTCTTCATTAATTTTTTTCCTAATCTAACTGTTACAGACCAGAGTTCGGGTGTTCTCTAGGACTGCCGCAGCCCATATGTAAAGCTTGTTGCAGTCCTTTTGCTCTTTTGTATACCGTGGTCGCGATGCCGCAGCCTTCCAACATGGACTGTTGCTGTTTTTGCTGAGTGTTTGAGGGTTTGTTGCTGCCATACCACCTCAAAGTGGACTGTTGTGGTTCTTTTTAATGGTGGTTGTTGCTGCACCTCTTAATAGGACTGTTTGCCTGGTTGATGTTTGTTTGAGGTCCTTTATTGCTGCCGCACCACTCTACTGTTTGTTGCCGCACCTCTCTAAAGTATATTGGCACCTCTTTAAAGTAGATTGTTTGCTATTTTTTTGCTGCCACGCCCCATAGTTTGCTCCTATATTGGTCCTGGTTGTGCCTGCTTGTTTTGGGACTGGTTTGGTCCCCTTCTATGGTGTTGTTTGTGAATATTTGGTGTTCCCTTCACGGTGTTGGTCTCAATCTGTTTCGTGCTGCCCACCAGGTGTTTGAGAAAGTGTTGGTGCCTCTTTTTTGGTGTTGTTTATGGTTGTTTGGTGTTGTCTTCAAGGTGTTGGTCTCCATCTGTTTGGTGCTGCCCCCCAGGTGTTTGTGAAAGTGTTATGGCTGATTTTGGTGATGAAAAATCTCCCAGTTTGGGTATCTTTGATGGAATTGGTGCACAAATTACTTATGTGAGGTTGAATGGCAAAAACTATTTGCCATGGTCTCATTCTGTTATGGTGTTCCTGTGTGCTAAAAAGAAATCCAAGTTATTTAACATGGTATCAGAGCCTTAAGGCCTGGGAGGTCGCAGGTTCAAGTCTCCAGCAAAGTATATTCCCGATGAGGGGGTGTGTTAGCAGATGGTGTGTTCCCGCACGTGTTGTGTTGGCCCGACGACCCGTTGGTATACATAGTTGTTTCGGCTTTCCCCAACAAGTCGATCTTTTGGGGTAAATGGTTGCTTAACAATATTAATTATTGCTGAGATATTATGTACAATCTATTTGTCTTTCTTTTCTTTATGAGCAGCATCTCTTTCTACTTTTTAGAATTTTTTTAAGGATCAGTTCAGGCAAATAAAAAATTGTTACATCATAAATATCCAGCAGGACTAAAACCGAGCATATCTTTTGCTTGTCAATATTCCAACAAGATTTGGAGAAGTCTTCTCAGCCAATTCAAGTGATCTATTCTTGGTTCATTCACTCCCTCAACAACTATCAACTAGATTTAAGAGTCCAATGAGTAGCCATGAAACCTTCGTATAAGCAGGTCGCCAGCTGGAGAATCTGACCGGCCAGAGGGGCATCACTTAGGAGATCAGGTGAAACTCGTGGGGCCAATCCCAACCATTCATGACCATGAGGCCAATGTCTGAAGTGAGCAAAAATGTGTTGTTCGAATCTGAACTTCGTACGACACTGAGGTGCACAACACCGATGAGGACTCTTGTGGAAGGTTGGCAAAAGGGTATTTCTCTCCCTTGGTCTCTCACTTCCTCCCTATCTCTTTCTTTCTCTATCTATCCCGCCCTTCTTCGGTTCTCTTTGTTTGATTCATGGATTCTTTCGCACTCGTTCGCCGGTACCCTAAACCTCCCTTTTTTGTTCTCAACAGTTTCAGGTTCGAATCAGATATTTTCGGATGTCCGATAAACAAATCGAACTCGAATTCGAAAAATAATTTTTAATATCCTTCATATGCGAATTCGAATTCGGATACCAGTTATTTTTTCCGAATTTGAATACGGATATACCTATATTCGCTTCGATAGGTATCCGTTGACAGCCTTACATAACGCTATTCAGAAGCCAAATGGAAGAGCTGGGTTGTGGGTGAAGAATCTAATGTTATTCGCTTTTGTTATGAAAAGAAAGGAGGAAGTAGATTAACTTGGGATATGAAAGGGCTCTCGAATTTTTTTAATCGACATAGCCTTGTGGCTCTTCCTTTGAGTGGTGCTCAATTTACCTGGCCCAATAAACAAGAACCTCCTATAATGAGTCGGTTGGACAAATTCTTAGTATCGACAAAGTGCAAAAGTACCACAATTTCATTCAAGAAGCTCTCATAAATCCTATTTCAGACCACAAACCTATTATGGTGAGAGAGTGATTCCTTAAGAAACCGATGTCATTCAAGTTTGAGAACATGTGGTTGGTGAAGTTCCCTTGATATTTATCGAGAAGACCTAGAGGGGGTAAATAGGTCTAATTTAAATTGTTCTAAGTTGATTACTACTATGCTTGCGTATAATAAAATAATCAACAAAAGGAAATAAGGCAAAGAGACAGCAATCCACAACACAAGAATTTATAGTGGTTCGGTGAATCAACACCTACGTTTACTTTCCAATTTGTTCGTATGAGCTTGGCACCTTTTTAATTCAATATCTAAGTAACCTTACAATATTTAATAGGGTAAATAACAGAGTCTCAATCGCAATTGATATAAACAGAGCAAAGTCGCAACCAAACTCCAGCTCAGTTAAGATTTCTCGACTCAAGCAGCACAACAATATATAAGATGATGTATAATAATCTGGAGAGTATTTCTAGGAAAAACTCTCAACTAACAACCAGAGTTACCTCCCATTCTCCCAATCGAGATCGGAGAGGAACGAAGCTTCAATGTTGTTGAAGCGCAAGGAAAGCAGCTACTCTGAAAAGCAGTTCAAACCAACCACCCGAAGTGCCCTTTGTGCTGAAGAGGGCAAGTTGTCGAAGCGAATCTACCCCAAAGGATAGCTAGAGGAACTGCCAAAGGAAGCAGGGAGCACAAACAAAATGTTCTTGATGATGAAGAACCCAAGAGAAGGCAGAGAATTGATGAATATGAAGGGTAGGGGGAGGGGGTATTTATAGTCGAATGAGATGGGAAGGGAAAGTTTTTGAGGAAAACCCGAGGCCGGTCAACCGGCCTGACCGGTCGACCGGTGGTCATTTTCCACTAGTCAACCCCTCTGAACAAAACTTGTGTTTATAAACCAAATTTTTTGGTGACATTGAAACATGTTCTGAGAAATTCACTGTCAGATTGAGACCATGCATATCTTCTACTGTTACATGAAGAACAATCCGACGAATGCGAGGAAGGGGAAGAGGAGATTGCAAATAAAATTGAAGAGGCCATTACCAGTCGCCCTCTAAGACGGAGATATCGATGTTGTTCATGGCAAGGATGACGATGAGGTCTAGATAGTTGGGACCATAACAGAGGCTTCGTGACTATTGGCGGCGATGAGCGGGAGGGCACTCCCCTTCCTGTGAGAAAGAGAGAGAGGGAGAGAGAGAAAGAGATGCGACGGTTGATCTTCCCCCTTTTTTTTCCTTTTTGATATTTTTTTTTCCCTCCTCCCAAACACACACCCTAAAAAATTCTGGAAAAAACATGTGCTATGTTCACTTCTTTTTTCTGCGAACCAAATGCAGCCTTAATACAATACTGCGATTACTTAATCAAAAAAAAAAAGGAACCAAGGCTACCCCTCGCATGGGGATTGACCTTTGCCCACTATCTTCATTTTTTATCTTCAATCTCTCCAAATATAAATTCTCTATATGCTGCATTTATTGATAATCATGTCATACATATAGCCGCTATAGTTTTCAATTTCCTTTTCTTTCTTGGTGTAAAGTTGGGTCTACTCTAGCACTCTCTTGAAGCCTCGCTGGAATGAGTCTCAAAACCTTGTCTATGGGGTGCAAGATCACAAACCTCTAACTCCGACGTGCCATTCTTTTAATATTGTTGTGTCAAGGTGAGTTCCACTGATCTTGGAGCCTCAATGGATCACAAGTCTCAAAATTGTCTTTGTAGTTGCATCTTTGCAAGATGATGAACCTCTAACTTCGATTTGCCTTTCCCTTTAATAGATACATACGGGTCCAAGGTATGTCCGTCCATATCCACCTTCATTTTCCATCTCTCCTCACATCGTCCAGGTCCAGCTCCAAATCTCTCCTCGTCATTGCAAGTCCGCAAATCAAGGATTCTGTGAGGAGACCAACTGGTTGAAGCCAAACATACATACATATATATATGGGTCAGGTTATTTTGACACGCCTTTGTAGGGGCCACATAGAGACGAGTTAAGGGATGATTTTTGGTCAAAATAATCTCATCATGGAGATCATCCTTACAAAAAATCAGCCAATTCTGAAACTTCTAACCCTATCAAAAAGCACACTTAAAATTGACAGTGAAATCGATGGTCCGTAGTTTTTTAACTTGTGATCTACTTTTCATAGAGCTATAAATATAAAACGGGATGATTTTTGGCGAGTAGATTATTATTACCAAAATTAGCACTTGACGGGCCCACATAGACGTGTCAATATAAGGGATACCAATATAACCTGATCTCTCTCTCTCTCTCTCTCTCTCTATATATATATATATATATATATATAATTTGATAAGATATGATCTATTAAAAGGGGCATACCCCAGAAAAAATACAAAAGGGGAGCTGTCGTTGAGATAAAAGAAGCCCTCTCCCACAAAAAGAAAAACGAATTTAGGGACTGTCTCCTAGAACAAACAAGTCCCAACTACAAGTAAAGACCGTGAACGACATTCCTTAAACTCCTTTAAAATCGAGCACCACAAAAATAATCTCTTCAACCCTCCTAATAACTCAAGTCTCCGGATTCAAAATTGCCCTAAAAAATTCTGCAATTCCTTTCTTTCCCTTTAATATTATTGTGGCTTCTGAGCTAAAGTTCTTCCTCCCGGAGCCTCAACAGATCATGGATCTCAAAACCCTATTTTAGAGTTACACCTTCATCAATTCTGGTTCAGATGTATCTTTCCCTTTCATTTATTTCTTGGTCAAGTTTCTCTGCGTCTCTAATCTCATTTTTTTCAAGGTCACGCTTCCTTTATTTTCTTCTTTCCACTTGCCAAACAATGTCGTTGGGCAAATCTGAAAACAATCAACTTTTAGGTCTAGATCAAGAAACAATTCATATTGACATCTCGGATTCCACCCACTCCTATTCACTCTTATCTCATAGTCCCATCCCATCCACTCCTACAAGCATACACAATTTCCTTATCAAATAAGTAAGGTCGTGTTAAGGGGACCTATTCTACTACTGTGTCCACTCTTCACCAGGATCGAACTAATTTTTTGACCCATTCACCCCAAAACAGAAAGTTAAGAAATTGTCCACCAGAAACTTCTCCAAATATACAAAAAATAAAATCATGTAATATTCTAACAAAAGCTTTCCTCTTATTAAAGGTAGAGAAATCTCAAGTCCTGAATGGAGATTCCATATCATAAAACCTTTTCTGTGAGTAAATGTATAATTGTATTGATTAGTGAAAAAAAAATTACAGCTGTTTTGACTATATCTACAATCAACTCCATATCAACTGTACATCACAAAACTCGTCCTCCCAAACCCAAGGCCTCCTGATCAAACAACAACTTCGGATTTGCTAAACTGTTTTGACCTTGTAAACACCTCCACCAAGTCCAATGTACAAATTACGAATGCATGGATAACTGGGTTAGTATTCCATCAAATGTGCTCAAACAGTTTACATTTGCAAGTGTAACATAGATAAATTTCTACGCACTGTCATATATTGTAAATTACATTTAGATTACACCAGAAAACATTCACTCCAGCATCTGCATGAATGTAACATCAGCCCATACAAAGATGTCATGACAAATAGGTATCACCTAATTCTAACTAACACGCTATGCATAAGGCTGTAATGGACTGGGTCACTCCATTGGATACTCCAACCAGATATGCATTACGCATCCAGTGAGCCAGACCTTTAGGACCCCAATTAATAATAGAGTTGGGCTCGGGCCACCCTTGATCAGACCCGTTCACAGCCCTAAACATGCAGTGTTCCAAAATTTTCAGTGAATTCACATGCAACTCAACCTACTCATATTAGTATGCAAGGATACCATAGGAGTCTATCATGCAAGTGACTAAGAAGTTCAACTAGGCCAAATCAGCAGCAACTCATCTCTGTTCATTGTTTGCCAAGTTGCTCACCAAAACTAAGAGTTTAGTCCTCTGTATTATGCTGAAGATACTTAACTTGTTAAAAAAAATAATCTAATCACTGCCACACATTTGCAACAGTGTTTCTGAGAAAAGGAAAAAAATAACTCCAAGTGATTAGAGGTGCCAATAATGATTAAAAGAAAATAAGCACAAGACTTGCATCCTGTTTCAATTCCGTTAACTTACAACATCTTTTCGTATTGTTTCAAGTTCTTCGGGAGTTTTTGCAGAAAACTTTTCTTCGTAGTACCTTTCTTTCCACCCTGGTTTTCCCAACATAACCTGATGACATGGACAACAGATCGCATCTTAGACATAAATATTCGGAAAAAATCGCATGTGTGCCTCTTGTAAAATAATTAATGCTGGCATACTTACACTTTTAAAGATGGTCCATCACAATAACCATAATAAAGAATATATGAAATAAACTTAAGGGAACTTATATGAAGTAAATTGGAAGAATGAAGGCCGTTATGTGTAATTGACATGCAAGTGAAAATTCAAACCTTGTCCTCCTCTGGGTTGCCAGAGTTAAAAAGGTCCGACTTCTCACGAAGTAATTCCTTGAGCTTTGTTTTCAATTCCTCTTTATTTTCACGTACCTAACAGCCAAGAGAGAAAACTTTACTGAATATCATTCAAAACTTTTGGAAATCCAGTAGTTCTTGCCAGTAAACATATGATTAATGCCCCCATGCAAGATGAATTTGTATCAAATTGGTGATTAGGTTCTAGAAAGGCATTGAAGAATGCATAACTGAGTCTGAATTATGTCAAGTTATTCATCCATAAAATGGAAAACATACTTCTATTTCAAGACAATTTTCAGCCTCAACAATGGCAGCACCGACTGTGGCCCCTGAAGAATAACACGCAACTTTTTGGGCCCTATGAATATCTTTTCCATTTGATGTTCCAGACTGCTTGCTTTTAATATCTACAACTGACAGGCCTGAGGTAGTTTGCCCAAGCTCATTTTCCTTTCTAGCAGATATTGAACTTTCCAAACTGGAACCAGATCCCATCTGTTGATATGGTGAAGGTGCAGGAGCAGAAGCAAGACGAGAACCATGATAACGAGCAACTGGAACTAGAGACTCGAGTTTAAATTGAGGTTCTGCATCATCTCCCCTTCTTGTTTGCGCCTTTTCACGCTTGATTCGTTCTGCCTGCCGCTGATGAGTAAAGCCAGAAAGTTATTCTTAGGAGTCACTATTTCAATGCATCGAAAGAAAAATAAATAACAGCAGGCATCTGTCATAAGGACATCGTAAAGCATTTCATCTGTAAAATCTAGAAGCTAACTTCCAAACTCTGAAATGCTTACTAGACAAGCAACAGAATGTTCTCAATTGATTAAATGCAAGCAGATTTACAACAGCAAAAATCAAACACAAGACAAAAGTATGGACTAATTAGTGGTAACAACTTTGAGCTAAAAAATCTACACTGGCAATTCACATGTTAACAAGGACACTCCATTCCTTGACTTAACAAAGACGTGTCAGACGCTCAAATTGGATGAGCATGCTACTCATCAACACAGCTGATAGTTATATTGAAAATTAATATTATTTCAGTATCTGAAACCCTGATATTGGGCGTACCAACTACAAAGTGGTTTCGAACAGTAACCTTTCATAGTAGGTCTCACAAATCCTTTCTAATGGATTTAAACATTATTAGCGCCACTATCAATTCAACTCTCGGTCATGCAAATAACATGACAAGCGTGCACTGATATAGTGAATCAGCATCAATTTATGTCCAAATGGGCACTGCTCCAAAAGCCTTTCTAGGAGTCACGCTGTATCCACTACCAGCGGGATTAGTAGACCAGCAAAACCATTACAATTCACGTACTCTTTTCTTTTCTTTCTTCTTTTTTTTGATAAATTACAATGCACGTACTTTGAAGAGAGGATTTTAAATCCAACATTTTTTTATCTGTATTTTGAATCCAACATTTCATGGATCAACTAACCTCCATTTCATAGAAAATGACATTCCACAATTTGAATACCAAAAAAGAAATGATAGGCCTGAACTCTTGGGGAGAACTCTCCGGCAAGTCACAAGTTTCAATAAATTGAGACAATATATCCAGATACAAAAATTATGGTCAATATTCGGGCTCAACAGGCCCCATTATATATAAAGCAACACTCACTCTGGAGAAGCTTCAAGAAATGCCTTCTAATATAAAATCTTGCAAAGCATCTAATAAGACTTATCTACCTCCCCTGTACAAACAGTGAATATACTGCGATTGAACAGGAACTATCTCAGTGTACAAAACTAACCTGATGCAATCGAGCTCTTTTTTGGAAGATTTTATCTTCATAGGATCCCACCGCCTGAATGAAGTGCTCAACGCTGCTCAAATTTGGCTAAGAACAAAAAAATAAAGCATGTTATGAAATGAGAATCAAGGCCACTATGAAAGTCAAAAGCAAAAGCAAATGCCATCCACACAAGTAAACCTATCTCTGGCAACTAAAAAGGCAAATCTCAACTAGAATAAAGATGGTCAATATGGAATACCTTGCTTGAGTCTGTTAAATACCCACCCATAGCCGCAAACTCCTTTTTATATACAGTGATCAGCAAGTTGATAGCACCCTAAATACCAAGCAGATTGGGAACAAGGAAATTTTTTCAAATAATTTCTCAACAAGCTCTTTCCTTGAAAGAGAGTCTAGTTGGCATCTACCATAAAACTTATAGCAATTTAACAATGGAGAGTGGTTTGCAGCAGAATGAAATGAGAAACAACATAAATCATAGCACATGCAATTAAAACATAACCAGAAAGACAATAAGAATACTAAACAATCTATAATCAACTTAAGTTGTAATAAATGAAAGTTTAACGTTATGTCCACTGAAATTCATGAAATGACAAAGAAAAGTCAATGGCACAACAAACCTCGCGAATTTCCAGTGTTGGCATATGAGGCAGAAAATCATTGCCAACAAAGAAACACATGAAGATGAAGTCGTCCACGATGCATTCAAAATCAATCTCAAAGGGAAGGTTAGGAATTCTCATTTCATACTCCAAGTACTCTCGAAGAGTCCAAATGTTGAGAAACTGCAAACATTGAAAAGATAAGTACACAAGGGCCAAACAGAATTGACAAAATGCAATTATATATGCAAAAATTACCATCCTATTCCTATGAAGACTTCTGAGCCAAGCAGGAGTCGAAATTAACCTGGTAAGGCTTTTTGGCCACGACAGCACCTTCACCTTTCTCATCAAACTCTCCAAACTTTCTCTTAGCCTTTCCTGCGCAATCTGCTGCTAAATGACCCATCTGACCACACAGGAAGCATTTGTCTTGTTGTGCAGTGAAGACAATCTGAAAGGTGTCAGTAAGGAGGGCAGCTATTAGCAATTCACATTGAGAAAAAACACTATTATCATACAAAGCAGAAATAGAAAGACATGTTTCAAGCACAATGCATGCTAGCACTAATGGACCTGAAACCAGCCACAAGCGACAGGCGAGAGGGGGCAGTCGACAGGCAAGAAAAGGCCAGGGTTCTCTAGGCACCATAGTACCTAGCTGACCAGAATCTAATTTTATTTATTTAATTCATATATTTAAAGAAATTGACATAATACACAGAACTCTCTATTTTCCTTAATTAATGAAATTAAGATAGTTTTCTTCAAATAATATAATATAAAAGCAAAGAATGGTTGTACACGACAGTCAAAAGCAGCCATTGTTGCACACTTATCACACGCACAAGGAAGAAGAAGAAGAGGTCATGTTCAGCAGCAAATAAACCGTTGATGTCACAAACCGAAAGAAAAGAATGGTGACAATTGTATCCTGATGCTCCCAACAAAAAAATCTCCTGGCTCCCGCCCTATCTTGCCTTCTTTGTGAAAAAGAATAAGAGACTAAGAGAGTATGGTAGAGGGAAAAGGGGTAGATTTTAAGAGAAAGAAAACCCCTATCCCCTAATAGTTATATATAAATTAACAATATATCAAAGAATAAGTTATTAACAGAGTTAACTAACTTTAAGCCTTCAACTGAGATAACTTTAGTAAGTGCCCACTTGAGCCACGTTTCAGTCACTAGGGATCCCAACAAGGCGAAGCAGTAGCCTAAGGTTCCACGGGCAAAGCTTTGACTACACTTCCTAAAACCGTTAATTTTGCAAAAGCAAAAAAAATATGAAATATGCATTTTATCTCCTGAAAGGGCAGCTGTCCAACTCGAAATTTAAAATAAAAGAGACCCTAAATTATAGGCAAAGTATTTTTCCATTTTTTTATTGTATTTTTTTTTGATAGATGAAGTATCTCTCTGTTCATTTTAATAATGCATAACAACCATCAACCATGAAAGCCTTGAATTCAAATTCAAATTCTCAAATCTTCAGAACTCTTTGTAGAGAATGCGAACACTGACCTCTCTCAGGATCGAGAAATGCACTTCATGGGTAGCCAAAGCCAACATGATTAAATCTGCATCCTTTAGTACAGAACAATAAAAATTTAGAAAATGCATCAAGGGTATTCCCACCAAATCAAAGCAAATTTATGCCTTTTTATTTCTGAACGGAAAAGCAGCTGCACATGTGCATAGAACCATAGGACAAACACATACCAAACCATACAGGCAATGGCGCGTATTTGGATCATGACCAGGAAGATTTCTTTGAAGACGAACATACGACATAATTTTATGTTCCCCTTCACCAGGAACATTAGCATCAGAAAGGATAACCTTCAAAAAGAATCAAATGGTAAGGAAACGCTCGAATAATTTTTTTTCCTTCCTTCATTAATCATTGTTAATAAACAGCAAAGGAGGGGGAAAAAAGTAATCAATTTATGCTGCAAACACTTGTACCCAATCTCTTCGCATCAGATTTTGAATTGTTAATTCTAATTCATGCTAGGGCGTTAGATATAGTTCTAGATAGAGTTGAGTGTCAAATAGGATTCATGCTACCAACTCCAAATCGTCGGATAAGCATAGATGATGATAAATGAATTGGAGTTGCAAGAATTGGGAAAATAAAATAAAATTATAAGAATGACCTTAATGGATCTCCACCCAGGGTCGTTGTTTAATCTGAGATGAATGTAGTACTGCAATGCAGTTGACAAAACAGCCATGAATTCAGTTCCAGGGGTGATGACATTTGAATCACAAACTTGTGACTCCTGTTTTGGAGGAAGCTTTCTGCCCTCCTTGTCGAACTCCTGTCGTAGCCGTTCTTCTTCTGCGGCCTGCACAGAACAAAGGTGAAACTTAAAAAACCACCACATGTAAATGAAAATGAGATACAACAAAAATATACAAATTCATCTACCGCTTCTGCTGCATCTTTGGCTGCTCTGAAACGCCTAGAACGCTGCTGGTTCATTTTAGCCCTCGGAGCAACACCATCTACATGTATTTCAAAGAATCGTTATTATATAAAGTACATACAACATATGATCAATCATAACATTAGAGTTAAGACTTCAAAAAAAAAATAACAATAACATGAGAGTTAGTGAGAAGTACTCAATCGTGACACTCACCAATAGCCATGTATAGAAGCTTTCGGGGTCGCACCATCACAAAAAGTCTGTCAATGTAATCAAACATGCACTGGAATACCTCATCAAAAGTCGTTGGAGAAGGCTGAATAGAGACAAAAGGAATCAACTGAAATGTGTTTGTACCAGTGTTCTTAGAATCCTACGATTTACAATTTGAATCCTATGATTCAAATCAAATCTTAACCCAAACGATTTGAATCTTACACCTGAATCCCTTTTGATAAAAATCTTAAGATTTCTATGTGAATCTTACGATTCAAGTACGATTCACGATTCAAATCTTACGATTTGAATAAAAACATGAGGCACATTTTCAGGTGAAAACTATGACTTATGTTTGTACTTTTGGTCTTTCCTAAACGTTAAATATAAGGAAAAAGAAAAGCAGTGGGTGTTTTTACTAATTAAATAATTTCATTACATGTTTCTTGCTATGTCTTTCTACATATATAAGATCATTTTAACATAATTCCACCATCAACCATGGGTTATTTTTTAGTTTTTTGACTTTTAATTTTTCTTTAATATTTTAACTTAAGGGGTCCTTAAAGATTAAAAATAAGTTAATAAAGATCCTAACAAAGAAACCTAAATGGTTAGGATTAGGGTCAAGAAAATTAACAATATTTTTTGTACAAGTATTCAACAGATAAGGGGATCATCTGTCGTCTATTCTTTCTATCTTTGCTCCTTTTTTAAGGTCTCAAGTTGAATATACATTCAAGTAAGAAGCATAAGCTTATTATTCTACAATAAGCTCTTACCATGCAATTTTTTTTATCCAAGTATAATTTTATTGAGGCAAACAAAGGACAAAAATGGAGGACAAGGAGACCTCCAAAAAAACAGGAAAGAATAGATAAAAGAACCAAGAAACATAATCTTCTCTATATAACAAAGCCTCCCACCTAAAAACAAGATCTTGAAAGAATAGCCCACTACACTCTCAAAACAGCTTAACCAATGGAACATCAAGCTTTAATAGATAAAATTAATTTGGCGAAGTTTGCTTCTTCGTCTTCAAACACCCTCATGTTTCTTTCCTTAAACCCCATGCAACTGCAAAAGGAAGAATATGCCATAGTATTCTACGACACTGAGAAAAAGCACTCGCCGTCCAGCCACTAAAGGTGTCCTTAATCGACCCGAGCATTACATGTCATCCCAAAAAGCGATAAGAAAGCATACCAAACTTCTCTAGCCGTCTTATAGCATAGAAGAAGGTGGTTATCATCCTCCCTGCTCTCTTTGCACATGACACAAAAGTATACGATGTATCTCCTTCGCTTAACCAAGTTATCCACTATCAAAATTTTCTCTAGTATTGCGCACCACACAAAAAAAAAAAGCAACCTTGGAGGGAATTCTAGATCCCCAAATCGAAGATGTTGGAAATACCTGACTCTGGACAAGAGCAGAGAGCCGAGTAGAACAATCTAACCGAGAACATACCATTCTTGCAACAAATCCAAAAATAGGAATCTTTAACATGGTGGTCTAATAGGACCTCTGGACACACTCCCACAAACCAGCAACTAAATCCACCTCCAAATCATTGAGATTTTGTCGGAAACCAATGATATGTCTTGATCCCCTTGCAAAAAAGCATGTACTACCTCCCCCTTCTTATTGAATATGTTATAGAGTAGAGGAAACCCGACCTTGAAAGGGGTCTCCTCCCAAGCCCCTTGCAAAAATGCATGTACTACCTCCCCTTCTTATTGAATATGTTATACAGTAGTGGAAACCCAGCCTTGAAAGCAGTCTCTGGAATCCCAGCCTTGAAAGCAATCTCACTACATCACCGATCTTCCCAAAAATGAACTTTATCACCTTTGCCCAACTTAAACCGGACATGCTTAGAGATGTCAAACATGATATTCATGATTCCCCTCCAAACACTACAACCATACGATGACCTAACTACTCTACTCTCCCATCCAATGTGTGTAATGTCGATTTTAGCAACTACAACCCTCCTCTAGAGGCTATCTCTTTCTACACCAAACTGCCATAGCCACTTACCAAGAGGAGCTACATTCATAAGATTGAGGTCCTTCACCCCCAAGCCATGTTTATAAATTTCGTTGAAATTCATGAAATTTCATGTTGAAAATTCGATTCGGCCACAATCGAAATCAAAATACAAAGGATCTATAATTTTGGGTAAAGTATTCAATTTTTTTATAGGTAAGAATATATTATTCCCCCCTAACCCCCCTAAGGTAAAAACAGGACCAAACCCAGGTCTTTGGGAATTACCCCCCAAAGACTCGATCCCAGGTCTGTGGGTACAAGCCCCCACAGTCTGACCTTTCCAAGTTTTACCGAAATTTCGATTTCGACTAGGTTTTCCATGCCCCAAGACCTCCTTGTTTCTTAGATCTGCAAACCGACTTCCAACTAACCAGATGATAATGGCAACCTTCAATACCATTATTCCAGAGAAAGCCTTTCATCAACCTATCCAATTTATGAACCACACACATCGGAATGGTGAAAAGAGCGAGAATAAATTGGTAGGCTTGACAACGTTCCCTCCTTTTGACAAATATTTAGATTTCCACGAAGCCAACTTCCTCTCACATCTTTCCAAAACTGGATCCCAGAGCACCTTAGACCTGTAATCTGTCCCAAATGGATGCTCAAATAGGTTGAGGGAAAAAAAGAAACACCACAATACAAAACATCCGCCAGCCCCTGCAGGTCCTCCACCTCTCCAACACCATAAACCTCACTATTTATTATATTAATACCCAACCCTGACACCGCCCCAAAGCAGCACAAGAGACCTCTCAAAAGACTAAGTTGTACTTCAAGCGATCTTAAAAACAACAAGGTATTATCGGCAAACTGAAAGTTGAGAGATAACAACCACCCTGCACCCACCTCAAATCCCTCCAAGTTACCACTTCCCACTACTCTAGCAACCAATCTCCCTAAGGCCTCGACCACCACTATAAACAAAAAAGGAGATAGAGTATCCCATTGTCTCAAGCCCCTCGAGCTTCTAAGGTAACCAGTCGGCGAGCCATTGACCATCACAGAGAATGATGCTAACGAGATGCACCTTTTGATCCACTTCCTCCACCTCCCCCCGAAACCTATCCTCCCCAATAAATACTCTGGGAAATCCCAATTGACATGATCGTAATTTTTTTCCATATCAATTTTGCATACTCCTGGAATCCCTGATCTTCTCGTCAAAAAAAAATCCTTGATCACTCATTCACAATAAGCACACCATCCAATGCGCCTTTGTGTAAATCGAGTGTTGAGTCAATTGATCACCTGTTGATGCATTGTCTGTTCTCCTTCTCCATTTGGTTGGCTTTTTTCTCCTTCTTCGAGATAGCTTAAGTAATGTCGGAGCAGTGATTACCTTAGTCCAAGGAGCTTCTGTAGATGTGTTCAGAGAAAGAGGCAAATATCTTTGACGGATCCTTCCATTTGCTGTATTTGTGGGTATCTGGAAAGAGAGGAACTCCATGATTTTTTGTGGAAAAGAGGAAGACATTCCTAGAGTTGTTCTTAGGGTTAAAGCCTACTTATCCTTTTGATCTTCTATATCTCCAGAGTTTAGGGGTTGTTTTTTTTAAGATTGTGTGTTTAGATGGGAGGAGCTATTAACAGGTTTTTCTCTTGTTTGAGTTTTGTTTAGTTCTTTGAGTGTGACGCTCTTCTTGAGACTCCTTTAGGTTATATTTTGTGGGGTTTTCCCTTCTTTAAAATAAATCCCAACTTATTAAAAACATTTGCTCTTATACTTCTATCCATAGGCCCATAAACCCCTGGTAAAACCCATTGAAAATCGTCCTCCACTGACTTACAACACAACGAAATGGAAACGGCACCCACCAACTCTTCTGTCACCTCAAGAAATTGTTTATCCCACATAATCAAAATGCCACCCAATGAACCATGGCTGGGAGTTCTGACCACCCGATTATCGAATTTATGGGGAGTTCTGACCACCCCATAAATCTACAATCACCCGATTATCGAATTTACCAATTTTGTTTCTTGGAGAATAAAAACATTTGCACCACTGTCCCTTATTACTCTCTTCACTATTGTTCTTCTTTCCATAGCGCCCAATCCCTCACATTCTAGGATAGAATTTTAAACTACACCATAAAACTTTTTATTCCTCCCTTACCTATGGCTCCTAACCAGTGAAATCTCTATTGTGTTCAGATTACAAGCCAACCTATGCATCTCCTAAGCAAGTTTGGAGTTGCCCTCACTTCCTACATAAGTCAAAGAGAGATTCCTATCCATAGAAACTAAACACATCGCCACGTCCCAAATATCCTCAATGATGGTAAGAGAAACATATTTTGCCTCAAGGTACCTCACATGTAGAACATTAGAATCTTCATAATCGGGGTCCATTACCCGATCGAGCAACTACGCCTGGCCGGTCTCGCTCCTGGCCCCTTTCATGACCAAACCCTTCTTCTCGCTAGAACAATACATATTCCGCTCCACAATGGAAGTTGGAAGAGCCAGAGCATCCCCCTCGTGCCTAGGATATAATAACCCCAAAGAAGAAATAATTGCTAAAATACGCGAGGCCAACCCACCTGTCGAAACAACCTGTCTAGGCAGAACCGTCTACTAGGATTGACTGTATAAGCTTTCGACTCTTCTCTCCCACCCCATTCTGTACCACCAATTTCCCATCACCTAAAACCTCCAAGGATATATCCCTATTATCCATTGAGTTTACTACGTCCCTTGCCAAAGTCCACAAATCTATAGAGTTCTGCCCCATATTATAAGAGAGATTGATTATTGAAGATGGCGCCACTCTGCATTCCAGTAGATTACTCGGTACAGAAGAAGGGAGACTACCAAAATTCTCCAAACATACTACAGGTGCAAAAGAGACAAGTGAAGAACTAGGTACCCATATGTCTCCAACATCCACCATAGAAATCGACTTGGTTTTAGAGATTCAAGATCCTAATTTGCTTTCATCTATCAAGATATTCACCAAAACCTCCCTCCTCAAACTCAGCACTGATTGTTCATGGGACTTCGGGACCAAGTCTTCCAAGTAGACCTCAAACTTCTTCTCTAACTCACCATCCGAAGCTACAGAACAACTTGCGCCAACTGAAACAGGAAAATTGACTTCCATAGAATTTTCAAAAGAAGAGATCTCCCCTCTTCTCGACCCCTTGATCCCCAGAATAGGATGTAACAAGCTGCATACCATCTTCTCTCTGACTGTCCTTACCGAAATTCGCAAGGCTAACGCAATTCTCATTAAACACCTCAAAGGATGGCACAAGAAAACATCCAACAGGGGTATTGGATTCTCCTCGTTCAAAAGAAAAGCACCGACATGCATAGAATTTCTATTAAGAAAGGGGATATAAAGGGGAGTAGAGTCACATAAAGTACCCTTACCTTTGTCCTGAATATCCTGTGTCTCCCCAACAGAAATGCATTTGAAATGGTCCGGTTTATTCATCTCAATACGATAAGGCGAGCACTTCACACTGGTTAGACTTGACCCAGGAAGCAAAGGACATTCGAGCATGGATATAATTGAAGAGTTCTTAATCCGCCACTCAACCCCCTCGCCCAAAACCGAACAAACGTTCGACCACCGAAGAGGTAGTGTACGACCACGTCTGCGCCTCCCCCCCACCCTCTACCACATCTTGCCCCCATAACTACTTGTTCCAAGTGTTCTGGTAACCGTACCCACCTACCATGTTGACTGCTAATCTCCCCCAGACACGTGTTTGGACCACCTTGCCTCCCATAAACCCTTACTACATAACCATCCCAAAAACAATAGAGAATCTCTTTCTCTTTCCCCGTGGTACCCTTGTGAGACAGGTGGACAGAGGTATCACCTTCCACACCGACCCTTTGCCAACTTACATCAATCGGCTTCTCACCCTCAGGCACCATGACAACTACCACATCAACTCTACCATCTCCACCTCGCCTGAGTATCTATGACTTGAACAGTTGCATCTCCAATCCCCGACTGAGACACCAACGCCAAGTTCAGATCTCCAACCAAACCGAGGCGATTGTCAACTACTCTGTGGGATTCGACGGAGGGTATGAAGAAGAACACTCTCATCTAGCCTCCTCTCCATCAACAATCTCCAGAATGATGGAGAACAGACATCCCCGATTGGATATGGAGATGTTTCTGTGAATAGTCATTGTGTTTCCTTTCACCTTCAACTTCGCTACCCTCAAATCTGAGCACCAAAGAGAGGTGTGAACCACCTCCAGCAAACCCCCAACCAAGTCTCCAATGCACCCAAACATACCAAGAGTCCATAGGTGAAAGGGGAGACCCCGAATGATAATCTGCACCAAACCACTTATTCCGAGGACAGAAAGAGTTCACCTTGGGCCACCACCGATTGAGGGAAACCAGAAACCTATCGACCCTCAAGGATGCCCAAACGCCCAAGAACGAAAGAGTTTTCTAGCTATCAACGAAGAAGAGAGGCTTCCTGACGCCGCATGGGATAAGATGTAATTGACAAGATGAGCCAGAAATTTCGGTAAGAGCTATCGTGATATCCTCCCACGACAGATCCTCTTCCGTGGTTTCACACAACATAGCCCGACTCCAAACACTAAATGCCCCAAGAGATGAGCCTGTATAGCGCGTTTGGATCATCTTAGAGCCAATCGTTAATAAGATTTCACCTGACTTGAGAAATAGCCTTTGGAGACCAGGGTTTTAAATTTTAGTAAAATTCTCGAGGTTTTGGGTAGACCAAAATCGAAATCGCGAAAATTTTGGCCCTCTTCAATTTTTCAATATTTTTTTATCTCTTCAATTCTTCAATATTAATTAGATCAAAGATAATGCATGCCTTCTTTCCATTATTAAAGGCAAAAATTAAGATTCCCTTATCTTATGGGATATTATAGAGAGAAAGAGATAAGATTTCCTTTCTATAGCCGAAGGATAATAGTTCACTACTTATAATTTTTCCAAAATTTCATTTCGAGTAATATTTCGATTTCAACACAAGTCAAAATCGAAATTTAAATCATTGATGGAGACAACACACAAGTAGAAGGTGTACACCATGGCTTCCAGGCCGGATTCTATCATTGGAGAGACAAATGCTTCAACTAACGATTTTCAACTACCACATTATGGGCCCTCGGGAAAATAAATCGACTTCACGGACACTAGGGGATACCTATGTAAACCTTAGATACCTACCCCGGAAGTTGGTACCCACGATAAAAGTCCTTTCCTAGTTTATAGTTCTCCTCCAAAGAAATTTGTTAGAGTTGCCTTTGATAACGTCTAGAATAGATCTCGGTAACCATACGCCACCTCCTTCAAAAGGAGAGATTCCTATATCCATCTCCTACCTTCTTCTTCTATGATATGAATAAAAAACCTGCTACCCTTTCATTCCTCTAAGAGAACAAACATCTTAGCTTTTACAGAAAGAATCGTCGAGTGGACACGGGCATGGGAAACGGGGATACTCTTGATTTCTCGAAATCCATGACACAAGTACAGATACGGATATCCCATACCATATGCTCATACCATGCTTTAAATTTTAGTTTTTCAAGTTAAGTATCTTTATTTAATATTCACATCATGCCAAATATAATGAAATTTTCTAAATTTTCAAAGTTTCTGTAGTAACACATTATTTATATCTTCCTATTGATATAAGGAATAAGGAAATTGATAGGTGTTAAGACAATACACAATAGCACAATAGAAAATGAGAAATCTGTGGCACAGAAGTATCCATGCAGTGTCTAGTATCAATATCAGTATCGACACCATACGATACGGGTACAACAGTCATGTTAAAGGTTCTAGGCATCATAGACTGCATATCCATGTATGCATTTTGAGAATTGAGACGGTTGATGAGAGATGAATTGTTTAATTTAAGAATGAATTGATGATACGTGGTTTTGATTTTCTTTTGTGAAAAAGAACTTTTGTTTGTATAACTATAAGTTTGGAAGAGTCTCTACAATACATATCAGGATTACCAAGTAAACTATCTTGTCATTATTTTTAAATGTTTGTACAAAACCTTTTCAAAGATCTTTTATTTACTTTTTAGATATTATTTCATATTTTAACTCATTAAGCAGTATCTTTATGAATCTTATGATCCATCGATTTGAACCCTACTCCTTAGTCCTTACGATTTTATGATCCGATTCAACTTTGGCAACATTGGTTTGTACTACTTTTGGTATACATAATACATAGTCATAGATACTATAAATAACAGTTTTATTGTGTTATTTTTCAATGAGCACTAAGAAAGACAGTTTCTGATCAAAGAATAAATTTTTCATGCAAACCAGTCTAACAATCAATAAAGTGGCACAGGAAAGTCCTAAAAGAATATCATAAGGCGATTATAAACGACTGTTGTTTAAAAAAGAAAGAAGATGATACCAGAAAAAAATGAAGTATGACAACTTGGAACAGAATTTGTTGAAATGTTATCAATAAACAGGTTTTCTATCATGTCACTCCAAACTTTTTTCCTGTACAGGCAAGGGTTTTTCTTGCCATGTTGAGGGCCGAAATTGCCAATCCAAACTGGCCATGTGATAGAAGACCCTCTGGTGCAATGTGAGTAGTGTCCTTGTGTACATCATGCCCATACCCCATCATGAATTATAATTCCCCACGAATAGCAGCCATTGAATTTTTATATTTTTATATAGGAAAAAAAACGCAAGAGAAACATTCCACGAATCGGTTAGTACATTAGCCTCCCAATGGAAGTGCCTAAAGTAGATTGATTTCCAACTAGGCCACCCCCTATGTAATCCCATCAACAAGGCGAGCAACTCTGTCTCTATGGGCCCAGACTCTTATTAGCACCATTCTAATTTAGGGTCCACTCTGTGATTACTGGTGAACCGTTCAAGTTCAAGTTCTACATTCGACTGCCTTCCACCAAAAATGTATTTTCCACTCGACTCTAGAGTTTAATGACAATTGGATCCTAAATACCCTAATTTAACCCCGTCCAACTATCTCGGACAGGCCCAAGATCCATAATTTTTCCAAAAGGCTAGTTCAATTTCAACCTTTTTACTGGTTTCACTTTCCAATGATTTCCTTTTGAATTTGTTTCGCGTTATCAAAACAATGTCCCAAGATGAAATGTTACGTGGATTCCCGACATTTTAAAACAACTCAATTCACGAAGAGAAAAGAAATACAGAACCAATTAGAAGGCCATTACTATTGCAGAAAAGCAAATTCGAAATGAAAAATACCAATCCACATAGGAGGAGGAGGAGAGGCTCGTACCCGGTCTTCGGGGTGGAAACAGGGATGAATGATGCCGTTCATGTCGAGATAGAGATTATCGTATTCGATATTGTTAGGGTTAGGTTTACTGGTGTCAACTGGAATCGAAATGCCATCGATCTCGACTGATTCTTCTTCGATCACGTCCACCACCACCAACGGATACTTCTCTGCTAACCACCTATAGAACGCCGGAACTCCCATGGCCGATTTTTCGAGCTGTCGGGAGGAGCTTCGTTCAGAGTTCTCGAGCTTTGTTTTAGAATAGCAAATAAACTAAGCCTGAGAGAGAGAAATCTGTTTCTTGAAACGGGGTATCCGAAAAGGTTTCCTCCTCCGTCACAAACGAAAATTTTCGCGTTTTAGTTCGCTTTCATCTGGATAAATTAGGGCTCTGATTTGAGTAGCGAGACAGAGGTGGCTTTCGCCTGAGTCGCCTCTCGGTAATTACATATAGTCACAGGCACGAAGGTCGGTTTTTGGAGGGTGTTTATGTCTTTGTAGGATCGACGAGAGTTTGAGTTGTTTGTCGGCTTCCTTGGACTTTCACCATTTTACGGAAACAGCCACTGGCGGGTTGGATCAACCCAGAGTCCAAACTCAACCCAAACTAACTCAACCCGATCTCAGACCCGACTCCTGATATGCTCAACGCGAGTTTTCTTTTTCTTTTTCTTTTTCCTTTTTTTTTTTGTGCGTGTGGGTGTGTGGGATGAGATATGCTCGACTCATGTTTATTTCTTTCTTTTTCATTTAATTTTTTTAGGGTCGGACTCGGGGCACACCCATTTTTTACCCCCGTTTTTTGACACCCATTTTGGCGTACCCACATAGAAGATGAATCAATGGCTGATTTTTGGTGGGGATGATCTCCTCACCACATAGATCACCCCAACAAAAAATCAGCCCATTCTGAAATTTCTAACCCCATCAAATGTGGTTTTCAAGTTACATGGTAAAAATACACTGTCCATAATTCTTCAGCTTCTAAACCAGTCTATGATTATCAGGATGATTTGAATTTTTGTGAGTATTTCTCAACACCATAGAGATCATCCTCACCAAAAATCAGCCATTGATTCATTTTCTATGTGGGTACGCCAAAATGGGTGCCCCCCTCCTCCCGAGCCCGGCCCTCTTTTTTAATCAGCAATACCGTATAAAAACGGCAACACACCACAACAAAATAATAACCTCAAGAGTGGATATGCTCTCCATTCTACAAAATAGCTCGAGAGAAAGAGGGGGGAGTCATTCTACTTCCGGGTTAAGTTGAAGGCCTGCTAAATCATTCTTTTTATTCTCATGAGTGCAAAAGCACAAGCAAATGGTCATCCGGAAAATTGCAATGAAGGATGTGTTTGGTAGAATTAAAGTAAATATCTTCAATCCATTTAACATGGGGACATTGATAATTACTCGTACATTGTTCAATATGTGTTGATGTTATATCAAAATAGTTATTTCAAGACCTCCACTTGTTACCATCATGATACAGAAAAATTAATTTTTTTAGGTTTTATAACATCTCTGCACAATCTAATTAATCTTGCACCCAATACCCTATGAAAATGTCAACCAAGTGTTTCTCCAAAATGTATGAATAAACTTTACTTTACAGTACTTATCACCATTGTAACACCTTGGATTTTTTCTAGACCTAGATTGGAATGGACCTTAGCATAGGCCTGCACTAATCTCTAGAGTGAAACCCATTGTGGTTATGGGATATAATTTTTCTAAAATAGATTAAAACCTTTATAAGTCAACCATTGATAATGGAGATGCCATATATCTATATAACAAAATAGGGAAGTTGTCTTATCTCTTATCTTATCTGGCTTCATAAGATAAAGAGTGGTTGAGATCAAATCCATCCATCTAATGTGGACGGTTAGATTTCAGCCACTCAATCCCCTCGTTTATTCATCTCAAGCTATAATTTTTGTGGAAATCTGAAACTCCACTACATAGGCAAGGATTTGGTGTACGTCCACCAATAAAGGGTGTCAATGGGCAAAAGCATGGCAGATGGTGACAATGGAATGATACTGTAGCATGGATTTGGACCTCCCCTATTACGTTATGTACCATTTTAATGCTAAACGGCTGTTATTTTTTCATTATAACAAAAATTTTGACTGTTATTTTTTGAAATTTTTTTTGTTAAATAACATATGTTATTTCCGTTTTTTCAGTTATTTTCTGTTACAAATTTTATTTAAAATTCAAATTTTGAATTTTCGTGCTGTTAGTTCTGTTATTTTTCATTTTTGCCCGTGCATTACAATCAGTTATAACAGATAAAACAGTAACACCACCCATCCATTATACCGTGAGTGCCGGAGCCACCCAGTTTTTGCATACTTTTTTCGCGGAGTGCTATCGGCATGGGCCATTTACTAGTATTTAACATTCATGAGTTTTACTCGCTAAATTTTCTGTATAATGACAATTTTACATATAGGGGTGATATAATAATTTTACCTACAAAAGCATTATTTGTAATTGTACAACATAGATATAATTTATTTATTTCACTATTTCAAGGACATAGAATGACGAATATTATGGACAGTATGGTGATTTCACAAGTCATTAACAATTGTAACCTTGGAGGGTATTTTAATAAATTTGCTATGCTGAGATTAGTTTAGTAATTTCACATGATTAATGAGAATACTAGGACTTTAGTATAAAAATATAGTGGCTATTTCACGAAGTATTCCACATAAACCCTAATAAAGAATGGTAGTTTGATAATTTTATAACCTAAGAGTGATTTAATTATTTTATACACACGAGTGGGTCCCATGTGTGTGTGTGCATTTATTCCCTTATATAAATTGATCATACAGGTTTAATTGCTTAAATTATATTCATCAATGTTTGTGCTTATGTAAATTAGCTTACGTTAAAATGGACCTTAATTGAGCTTAGTGTTAGGCCCATTAACTGGCTTATATATACTCTAATATATGTAGTAGAATAGGCGACATTTAATTTAATTAATTAAGTGTTTGATTTAACATGTGAGATCATTTGTACTAGTAGAGGGGCAATTATGGTTTTTGTAAACATGAAATTTTAGCGTCTTATGATATCTTTCCAACACAAGTGGAATCATCACAATTGGGTATTTGGGTGATTTGTTACAATTCTTACAGTCCGAACTATCTTGAGAGAATAATGTTTACCAACTATCTGTACGTAGACTGTGTTCAAGCTAATTTTTCTTAAAAAAATTTACACTAATGATAAAATTGTTTGTGATCATTTTCCTATCTAGTTTTCACATTGGTAAGGTAGTTCACAGTAAAATTAAATTGAATTTTAGCAAATTTCTATATGACTATAAGCCAATTTTTGTTTCTATACCTAGAAACAGCAAGTGATTAGACCTAGCTCATTTTTACAACTCACACCCAATTTACTGTTAACCTAAGTATTTTTATGAAACTTCTCATTGTGTCTAATTTTCAAAAATACGTGATAATTTCTTGTTGGTCGAGAATTGAGTTCTCAGTGATTTTTGTTAGACTAGTAGGTAAAACTATTTTCTAACAATCTAGAACCTTAACACTATTTGAAAATTGTTTATACCGTCAAACTGAAATTTATGCCCTTCAACTACTTTTTTTTTTTCTTATAATAAATTCTTTTAGGTTTCCGAATTGTTATGACTCATCTGGTCCGAACATCAAAATCTAAAGTAATGAATTTCCGATCACCGTCTGTTCATGTGGGACATGTGCACAATGTTAAGTGATTGAAGTTATTCAAATCCTAATTTGACATTAAAGGGAATTAAATGTGATCAAATTGATATAATTGGCCTGAATAATATATGGTTTGATTTAATTAAATTGTGTCACATTACGGAAATTGATTATTTTCCCCTTCATCTTCATGTCTTGAACTTGTGTGGTGGGTAAACCCATGAATAGCGGGCTTGGTCAACCCACGTGGATAACATGTCGAATTGCGGGTTGGGTCTCGTACCTTGGTGTGAGGCAGTGCTTAATGATTTATCTATTCTACTTATTAATGCACGAAGGCCTTAGTGTGTTATGGTTCGACATTTTTCATCTTTCCAAAATTGCCCCTATTTTTGCTAATTTTCTTTTCATTATTTTATTCACTTGGCAGGGGCTTTTCGATATTTTTTTTTGTGTCAAAGCACATGCAGCTCATTCAATGCCATCTTTAATTTAAAAAAACAAAGAATTCCTATTCTTGGTGTGACCCTCAAATTCCTTAAGGGCATGTTTGATAGCACATAAATTTTCCCGAGAAAATACATCTGGGAAATGCTTAAAATGGTTATTGATTTGCAACTGAGAATACATATTTCAATCATGCATGCGAGAAAATAAAGGTGTATTTTCAGGTGGAAATAAATTCTCACCTATTTAGATGGGAAATGAATTCCGGGCTTGGTAGGGAAAATTATCCATGTTTAAATGGCTTGGTAGGGAAAATTATACAGATCTGAAATGGTTATCTAACAATGGGCAGTCATGTTTTCCCAAGGAAAAGACAATTTTCCCACTTAGCAATCAAACACGCCCTAAGTTGACAAACATTGCTTCTTTCATTATTTGAATTTTTTTAATTTATAGGGGTTCTCTAGTCGTTCAACATTTTCACATTTCGACTCAAATGTAAAAGTATTAATTGAATCCCCACGTGGCACCTAAACTGTCCTTGAAAAAATTTTGATGATTGTGTCCATCATCAAAGTTGACGATGGACCCACAATATTATTAGAGGCTACTGACCGTATGGATGTTTGGCCCATCTCTAGATGGACTTACGTAACAAAAATCAGCCTAATTAGTTATTTCTAACCTTTGAATTTGAGTACCCCAAATACTGCTAGAAATCCACGATTGAAAGTAAACCATGAAAAAGACTCTAATCCAACAGATAGAGATTACTAAACAAGTCAAATTCTGGTATGTAGGTCCATCTAGGGATGGGCCAAACATTTATGTGGTCAGTTGTCTCTAATAGTGTGCCACACCTAAGGTGCCGCCATGCGTAAGGTGCACGTGCATCATCATCCCCCTAGTATAGATAATGGTTAATCTTGGGAGGAGTCGGTGCTAAATGCCTCAATGCAATCGAATGCATGTGTTCCAAACGCGCATAAGTAGCCATTGCGCGCACAAATGCTTTTGCACACCCCAATGCACACGTTCCAAAATGCACCCTTAGATTGTATTTCGACTTCTCAACCTGAGGTAAGAAAAAGTTGTAGTCCAGGCCAAACCCAAAGGTCGATTTGGGCCGTCTAAGAGAATTCTGACTGTAATCCCCCCCCTGGTGCTAACGGTAGAGAGAGAGAGAGAGAGAGGTGGATGCCCAAATAGCGACCCTTAACCCCACTCTCTCTGGCCTTTAGCCCCCATGGTGCTAACGGCAGAGAGAGAGAGAGAGAGAGAGAGAGAGAGAGAGAGAGAGAGAGAGAGAGAGAGAGAGAGAGAGAGAGAGAGAGAGAGAGAGAGAGAGAGAGAGAGAGAGAGAGAGAGAGAGAGAGAGAGAGAGAGAGATTCCCAAATAGCGACCCTAAAATAAATTTTTGCAGGCGCTCATGGATGGCCATACGAGCCACGTGGTACATTCTTAGAGAACACTGACCTACATATCAAATCCAGAATTACTTGGGATCCTCAAATCCATCCAAATCCAACAGCTAGAAATCACTGATCAGTCTGATTTGTGGCCTGTAGGTCTACCAATGGATGGAAATGGAGCCCGTGTTTGCTCCATCGGGGACTTCAAACTTTGACGCCCCCCTCCAAACAAGGCCACGTTGAATACTCTTCTGATCCCACTAACCTTATGGATGTTTGTCCTACTTTTTCGTGGACCATACACCAATAATATTTTTAATCGATGATTTTAAGCAATTGGATCTGAGCACCTTATGGATGTTTGTTCTACTTTTTGGTGGATCCATACACCAATAATATTTTTAACGGAAAATTGCAGAAAAGAAAATAAACTTTAATTTATTTACAAAAAAGAATACAACTTTTCGCAAATCCCAAAAAAGAAAACGATTCATCTGCTGTCAGTCCAATCAGTCGTTGGCTGACTAACGAATGACTGATGGCTGACACGTCTGACAAACGCCCTTTTAAAGGGCGTTTATTCTTGAGAAATTTAAAAAAAACGTCCCATAATTCCTCAACTTCTAAACCAATCTACGAATATCGGAATGATCTGAATTTTTGTGAGGATGATCTCCTCACCGTAGAGATCATCCTCACCAAAAATCAGCCATTGATTCATCTTCTGGGTATGCCAAAATAGGCGTAAAATTTGGGGTATCAAAAAACCAATCTACGAATATCGGAATGATCTGAATTTTTGTGAGGATGATCTCCTCACCGTAGAGATCATCCTCACCAACAATCAGCCATTGATTCATCTTCTGGGTACGCCAAAATAGGCGTAAAATTTGGGGTATCAAAAAACCAATCTACGAATATCGGAATGATCTGAATTTTTGTGAGGATGATCTCCTCACCGTAGAGATCATCCTCACCAAAAATCAGCCATTGATATATCTTCTGGGTAAGCCAAAGTAGGCGTAAAATTTGGGGTATCAAAAAACCAATCTACGAATATCGGAATGATCTGAATTTTTGTGAGGATGATCTCCTCACCGTAGAGATCATCCTCACCAAAAATCAGCCATTGATTCATCTTCTGGGTACGCCAAAGTAGGCGTAAAATTTGGGGTATCAAAAAACGCCCTTTAAAAGGGCGTTTGTCAGTAAAAAACGTCCTTTAAAAGGGCATTTTATACTGACACACGCCCTTTAAAATAACATCTGTCAGGTTATCAGATGTCGGACTGACACTGACAGACGTTTTTCAAAAAGGCGTTTATTACTGAAAAACGCCCTTTAAAAGGGCGTTTGTCAGAAAAAACGCCCTTTTAAAGAACGTTTTTTTAATAAACGTGTGCCACGTCATGAAACGCCCTTTTAAAGAACGTTTCGTTTTCTTTTTTGGGATTTGCGAAAACTTGTATTCTTTTTTGTAAATGAATTAAAGTTGGTTTTCTTTTCTGCAATTTTCCCTATTTTTAATCGATGATTTTAAGCGGTTGGATCTGAGCATTTTAATGGAGTGATCTCTGGCTGTTGGATTTTGAACTTTTTGATTGTTGCTAAAATCTAACTTCTATATAGATCACACATAATAATTTTAATTGATGATTTTTAGCGGTTGGATCTGAGTATTTTAATGAATGCTTTCTAGCCGTTGGATTTTGAGATTTGTTTGGTTGCTGAAATCTAACTTCTATAATCACATGGTTTCACCAAAAAGTGGGACAAATGTCCATAAGGTTATTGAAACAGAAAAGGGATCCACGTGGCATTTTAGGAGGCGAGAATTTGAAGTTTCAAAGACAGCGAATATTTTCTCAGAGATATGGACGTTTCCATTCCAAGAGTGTGAAACGTGGCACAGACAGCATTGCGTAACACCTTTGAGTCGCTTGGTATGAAATTTTCGAGTAAAGCTTCCGTCACAAGATGTTGTTACCGAAGTCGATCACAACAGACAATATGAGCCACGTGGTACACTGTTAGAGGGCGATGACCGTATGGATGTTTGGGCAGTCCCTCGGTGGATCGGAAAACCAAAAAGCAGCCTGATTAGTGATATCTAAGCGTTCGATTGAAGTTATTTTCATGGGTTTATTTTAACTACCGTAGGAATTTGAGTATTATTGAGCGTTATTTGGGTGCAAAGATCCAAAGGTTTCAAATTACTAATCACTCTGAAATTTGGTTTGCAGGTCCACCGAGGGACTGGCCAAACATCCATACGGTCATCGCCCTCTAATAGTATGGCACGCGTCTCATATTGTGGGTTGTGACCGGGTTCGGTCACAACGTCTTGTGACAGAAGTTTTACTCGAAATTTTTTCGGCCAAACATCCATAGGTCCCTAAGAATATACCACGTGACTCATGCCGACGTCCGTGCTCAAAGACGTTCGTCGGCAAAAAATTATTCCAACACGAGGTTAGTGGGCAGTGTGCCACGTGACAGTGTGAGGTGAGAGGACTTCAAACTTTAAGCGGAGCAACCACTGGGTGGTATCGTCTGTTTGGAAAACAGCGTTGATGGGTTATCGCCTTATCCATCCAATTTATCGTCTAGATTCATTTTCGGAGCTTCACTCCATATCCATCCAATATATTCTCTTGATTCTTTTTGACCGTAACTCCTTATCCATCCAATTTACCGTCTTGATTCATTTTTTGACCGTTCAAAATAATTTCATTGACCAATCATTGATGAGTCCCACCTTGATACACGCGTGCCGCACAGGATATCATCATCCGACGAGGAAACAGTAGATTTCAAACTAGGATTAATCCCCTTAATGGCGCCATCAAGTTTCATCTAAAACAAACGTGTGGACATCTTTCTCTCCATTAAACCTCCACCAACTTTGGAGGGAGCAGTGCAGGTTTCCCAAATTTAGCGGATCTTTGAGCATCCCATAGAAAAAAGAAAAGCTCTCACATATGGCTTTAACCATTAGAGCACACAATACTACCACCCACCTCAACCTTAACTTTCAAACGACAAAAACCACCTTAAAAAGAAACCAAAACATCAGAATTCAAACCAAACCCATCTACCATTTCAACCTTTTAGCCCGTTTTGTTTCCTCGCCGTCAATGTCTGTTAAGGTTGGTTCATCTGTGATCAAGAGCTCTCTGATCGACCCAGATGGGGGGCCTCTCGTTGATCTCGTGGTTCCGGAAAGCGAACGGGCGTCGAAGAGAGCGGAAGCAGAGTTGATGCCGAAGGTGAAGCTCAGTAAGATTGATCTTGAATGGGTTCATGTAATTAGTGAGGGGTGGGCGAATCCGTTGAGAGGGTTTATGAGGGAAGATGAGTACTTGCAGAGTTTGCATTTTAATTGTCTCAGGCTGACGGATGGGACGATTGTTAATATGTCGCTTCCGATTGTTTTGGCCATCGATGATAAGGACAAGGAGGTAATTGGGTCGTCTCCCGATGTCGGGTTGATCGGGCCGAATGGTGATTTGGTTGCTATTCTTCGAAGGTCAGTTTTTTATTTAGTCTCGGAGAATTTGTAAATGGGTTATTTGGTTGTTGCAAATTTTCGTATCCCTAATTGTGAAACATTAAAGATATTTATCTGCTTTGAAATAAAGTCCATCTGTTAGTGTTAGATCTATGGGAAGTTGTTTGTGATCATTATGATGATTTGATTTCTTTGGGAGATATCCATCCGTCTGCATGCTATCTTGTTGATGATTCATCGAAGTATAGTAAATTTGATATCCAGCAGATTGCATTGCTATTTTCTTGATGATTCATTGGAGTATAGTAAATTTGAAAATATTGGTGTTTTTTGAAACCCCGGTTGACCCGCCATTTTCAATTCTTAAGTTCCCACCTATCGCCGAAGCTCCATTGTCTAGAAAATGGTTTGATCCATAACTATCATGTAGTCACTCATTCATGATTCTGTGTGTGGTTGCTACTACTATGTCTGCTATATTTGTGTTCCGTAAGTGAGTTGGTCTTATGCTTTTTACTAGAATTCATTGTATGCTTCTGAATCATGTAGTCCCATAAGATATGCTAGAACTGGAAAGTTATGAGTATATATTATGAATATGGAAGACCAGAAAACCTTATGTACCAAGACACCAATACGATATATGATATACAACCCTTCTTAAAACTTCATAATTTTGGTCCGAGGTATCACTTTGGTATATAGTTCACCGTTTGAGGATGGGTTATGCTGAAAACCTTCACTTGATTTGGTATCTTTTCGCAAACATTTGACTGCAGTTTTTGAAAGTACATTTTTTTGGGTTTCCTTTATTTGTCTTCCCCTTGACCATCTTTACTGTAGTTTTAACCCTGATTGTTCTTCTATGAAGGATTCAAATATATAAGCATAACAAAGAAGAAAGAATTGCTAGAACATGGGGAACGGTGGCTCAAGGATTACCATATGCTGATGAGGTAATTACTCCAGCAGGAAATTGGCTCATCGGTGGGGATCTGGAAGTGTTAGAACCTATCAAATATAACGACGGTCTTGATCACTACAGGCTTTCTCCCAGAGAATTGCGGAAAGAATTTGACAAGCGTCAGGCTGATGCAGTGTTTGCATTTCAGCTAAGGAACCCTGTGCATAATGGGCATGCATTATTAATGAATGATACACGTAGGCGACTTTTGGAAATGGGTTACAAGAACCCAATTTTATTACTTCATCCTTTAGGTGGTTTTGTGAAGGCCGATGATGTGCCATTGGATGTTCGGATGGAACAACATAGCAAGGTTATTACCACTATTTCTTCCACGTCACAATTGTAAATTGTTTTTATCTTGCATATACACTTTATAGTTTTTCTTTAAAGTTTTGTTTTCTTTGCAGGTTCTAGAAGACGGGGTTCTTGACCCTGAGACTACTATTGTGGCCATATTCCCATCACCCATGCATTATGCAGGCCCGACTGAAGTTCAGTGGCATGCCAAGGCACGGATAAATGCAGGGGCTAATTTCTATATCGTAGGTCGTGATCCTGCTGGTATGAGTCACCCAATAGAGAAGAGGGATTTATACGATCCAGATCATGGGAAAAAGGTTTTAAGCATGGCTCCAGGACTGGAGAAGCTTAATATTTTGCCATTCAGGGTATTCTGTTATAACACATTTCTCTCCAGCATCAACTTATAGAGCTTTACTGCTTCTTTCTACCTTTTGTGTTGCTTTTTTCCCACCTTTTTTCCTGCAATTGTTTTGTACAAATCATGCAAATGTTCAAATAGAGGAATTCATAAAGCTGCCCTGACAGTGATAGTTAATTTTTCTTGGAAGTGAATATTCATAAATTTCTTCACCGTCTAAGGAAGGTTTTTCCCTATACGAATAGTTACATTTAAGTGGAGCTTGAAAATTGTGAAACTATCCTTCAAGAGATGTACCGCATTTGTCCCTAAATTTCAAATAACTTTCTGTTTTTTGAATAATTCAAGATGGATCCCAGAGTGAAGAAATATCTTTGACTACCACTCAAATGATTGCTACAATGCTTATTAGACTTGCAAAACTACAATATTGGGACATCTGGCAAGTTGCTAACGTTTACTAGCATCCTCTGGTGTTGTTGACTTGAAAGCATGATGGCTGCCTTTCTTGGACATACTATAATGTAGAAGGTTAGGAAATATCGAAAATGCTCCAATTTATCTATGTTTCGAAAATTAATTTTTTTTCTACAATATTACTAGAAATCATCAGAATGCCTTCAATAACCAATACTTTTGGAAATAATATAATTGTGTTAGCTAGCTTCTCCAGTTTTTCATAAAACAGCTCATCTGCATGCACACGACAAAGGACAAGATTTTGAGATCGACAGTCTGATGCACTCCCTAGCAACGCTAGAACAATCGAATTGTCTTACTCTTATTGAACTGGTCAATATTTGGTTTAAAAGAAATGCATCCATTTCCACTCCAACCCTTCAATATCTCTTTTGGAAAGTTTTGTCTCATTGTTACGTTAGGAGAAAGAAACATAGCAACTCTCCATAAGAAAAATGTAGAAATGATAAAAAAAGCAGAAAAGCTATCAGTTTCCCAAAAGTCTTAAGGGTTGATGGTCCCTCCCTCGAGGTTAGATATTGGGGACATCTTTCCTTGGAGGCTTGTAGTCTTCTTGAATATTACAGATATTCATTATGTATGCTGGTTTTGAAATCTGTCAAAGCATTTGAAGTTGACAAGTGTGGCCGATGCTATAGCAAATAGTGGGGCCTTCAAGAGCTTCTAGGTTTCTTTTCATTCAGCCTTTGGTTCCCAGCTCCTTTTCCTTCTTATTATTGATTCTTTTTTATTGACGATGATAACGTACTTCATTATGTTGATATCTCTCAATTTCCATTTAAACTCTCTGATTCCTTGTCATTTTTTCACAGGTGGCAGCCTATGACACATTGGAAAAGAAGATGGCATTTTTTGATCCTTCACGCTCTAAAGATTTTCTCTTCATCTCTGGTACCAAGGTAAGAATGATGTTCTAATGCTTCTGGTTCCTCTTATCTAAAACTGTGCAGCACTGATTGACAATATCGTATTTGGGAAACCTCATCAGCATCACCTATGCCTTATCCCAGCTCTTCAACACCAATCCTATTTTGTTATTCAACTCTATCTATAGCTATATCTTCTGTTACGGCATGCGTTCTTCATATCGTTTTTACCACCTCAAGCCATGTCATTTTCGGTCTTCCTCTCCCCCTTTTAGAGCCTTCAACTTACACCTAAGTGCGCTTCTTAGGGGTGCTGTCATTGATCTTTGTTGTACATATCCAAATCCTCCCAATCGATCCTCCTTTATTTTATCCCTATGGGGTTTTTCCTCAATTTCTCCGGATGAGTTCATTTCTAGAATTGCTATTATCTGAAAATGGTTACATTTCTCATACACTACTAGGATGCCCTGTTCATTTCCATAAACGTGAATGCTATTTTTGGTATTAAAATAGGTAATCTAAGGGCCGATCCTGTGTTTAGCTAGGGGTCCACAGTGGTATTGCGTAGCTGATTTACATGTGGTGCACATGTTGAGGGGTGGCTAACAATTTAATGAGTCCCACTTAGGAAGTCTCATATGCCAAAAAACTAGCCAGATGAGAGATCCTAGCCATGCATCTATCCTATTTTTTGATGGCCTGGAAAAAAAAGTGTAACTTGTCCCAAAAACAATCAATAGATCACACGGTTAGGGTCATCCAATCGAGTGGAGCTTTGGTGTGGGGGATCTTGGTGGGAACCATCGTATCAGGTCCAGCCTGTGTGCTTCCAAATGTATTGCTGTTGCACTTTTGGCAAGCTTTGATATGTAAATATAAAGCCTTTTCTGCATTTGGAATACGGGATGTTTACAATGCATTGGCTCTTCTTTTGTTCTTTAAAAACGAGTAAAATGACATTTTAGAAATATAACCATCATTACTATCTCATGGTGGATTGGGGGGTTGAATTGAATGGGCTTAAATTTCATTGAATGAATCTGTGTTCGCTTTTTTCTCCCTCTCTAATGTAGTGACAAGGGGAGGAAGAAAAGTACTTTGTTGTTGGAGTGTGTTGTTTGGCTGTGGCCAGCACTCCGCCTTTGTTAGACCCGTGGACCCTTTGATATACATACTTACGCCTCCCTCTAACAGCTTAAGCTTTTAAAGGAAAGTGGTTGTTAACATACTTGGCTTTCCAAGGAAAATTTCTTCATTTAACTTTTTAAGGATTTTGTATCTATTCACAGGGGATTGGGAAAACCATGCTATTTTCACAATGTAAAGCTTTTTGCATCTTATTTAATTGGTTAATTGTAATGTTGCAGATGCGGACCTATGCGAGAAACGGTGAGAACCCTCCTGATGGTTTTATGTGTCCTGGGGGGTGGAAAGTCCTGGTCAACTATTATGAGAGCTTGCAAGCTGAAGAGGCTGGTCAGCAGCCAGCTGTTTTGTCTTCTTAAATATATATTTCGAACCAGAGTTATCAGAAGCGGGAGCAGATGCGGTGAGTATGAAGTAAGTTATTCTAGGGGTCCAATGGTGCGTCATTCTGAGTAGAAGTTTCTGTTAGCTAACAGATTAAAATTGAGCAAGTACAGCTGTACTAAGAGGTTTTGTTTCTGTGGTTCTTGGAGATTGGGTTTTCAAGGGGTGGTGTCTAATATACATATATTATTTTATATGATTTATTGGTCGATATTGAGCAAGAGAATCAATAAATGCAAGAAAGATCACTCATGGTGTGTTGAGTTGACAATTAGATAACAAAATTATGGTCCTATAATTTCTCTTGGGACTTTTTCCTCTTTCAAAAATTTCTTTTACATTCTGCCGGCTGTTGGTAAGATAACTTAATGAGCTCTGAACTTTTAGGTGCTGCTATGCAGTTTCTGGTTAGACAGCTGAAATGCATAATTTTCAGAATTATAGATACTTAGAATTTCTTTATAATATATCCCCCCTTTCTCTCTTTATTTATTTTTGTAAAACCTATGGTGTAAGTTGTTGCAATCTTTACATCTTTACTGGTAGTGCCTGAGATTCTATCTCCTCTCAACGTTGTTACGCCAGGTCCCCCCCGAAGGTGTGGTTGGAGTTCTCTTTCATTTTGTTCTTTTAGTAGGATTAGTTGCCACTGCCTTGTTCATGGCAGCGTCCACGTCTGAAGCATTGTCCTAGATCTTCTTCCAGAAAATGCTCTTGTTGTGCTTTTGTTGTTTTTGTCCCTATAAAGGATCAAGGATTCCAATCTGTGATCAGACGTCATTTTTCTTTACCAACTGGGAGAAAATATATATTTTTTCTTTGGTAGCCAATATACACAAAGGCCGATTTGTTATGCTGCTGTCTTACATTAAGCATCATCTTGTGTAGAGTCCCAAAGAAGAGGAGAATTCCGTCCACAGATGCCATTCCTTGTAACTGGGTGGGTGATAATAATAGTGATAATAAAGGCTCAGCCCTCATATTAGTTATCCTTTTATTTCTTGTTGGAGTTATTGGAGTCTAGAGAAGGCTACTTTCTGGAACACCAACTTCAAGATATTTAATAAAAGCTACTCCATAAACATGGATTCTTACAAATGCAGTTGAAGGCTGGATTCAGCCTTAAATTCCATTTTTTTTTATATCTTTTTGACCTTGATTTGAGGTATCAATGTTGCTTTGACCTTGATTTGCTCAATTCTCTCATGAAATATGGAGGTCCAATTCGGCTGGTGTTATCTTCAAAATTCCGTGAAATTTGTGATGGTAATGGCTGAAAATTGGTTAAAATTCTCATCTCCATTCATCAGGAGAATCAATGGCCACTCTATTTAATTCGGATGCCAATACATGTATCTCTTCTAGAGAGGTTGCAAGTAACTAAACATCAACCTTCTCCATAGTGTGAATCTACATTATATTAGAGGCCCATACTACTAGGTTCTTGAATGTTCTCGATTTTGATTTGTACAGTTATTCAAAGAATTTAAAAGAATCTAATACCGAACCAAGCGTAAGCGTCAGTACGGACAACTATTGGGCTCCTGGCAAATTTGACAATGCTTTCTGGGGTCTGATTGTGCTTGATCAATTGTCGAGAATGGTTTGTTTACTAGATTATAGTATACAGACTCATCAAGAAGTTCCTAATATTGATGGTTTGGTTTGACCAGTCCTGGTGGTTGTTGTTGGCTAAGATGCCTCATTTACTGTAAATTCTTCCCATTTGACTAATACGACAATATTAGGTCATGCTGTTGTATCCACCCTATCCACTGTTAAGGTCTCATAATTCAAGATTTTAGATTCTAATGCAAACATTGGCGACAGCCTGATTACATGACATCTGATCACCGCCCCTCGTCATTCTAGCCTCATCTAAGCACCAGCCCATGTGGCAGCTATTCATCACCTCATGTCATGTCAGCCATCCATGGCTCCAAACAATGATTATTATTTTTTTTCTTTGGGAATGTTTTTGTTAGTGGACAGACATTAGGAGAACGCACTGTACCACATTAATGAAGGACTTGCAATTTCAACATTTGATCCACAATTTACAGGACCCTATTGATAAATCCTTATAGTGTAATGAATGGCTTTCCAAAGCTTTTGAAAGTAAAGCATTATGGAAAGCAGGAACCAAGACTCATTTCCTGGTTGACAATTTGCTTATTATTTTATTTTTTTACATTTTCTATTTTTTATCATTTGAGATGAGATTTTCTGGATTCCAAACAGACTGGGGGCGTTACCGTTTAAACGGATTGAAACGGCCAGGGGCAAAAATGAAAAAAAAAACGTAAAAAAATGGATTTTAACGATTTTAATGGAAAAAAACTGGAAAAAAATGGCCCTGAAATTCAAAATTCAAAATTTGAAAATAAATAAATAACGGAATTTAATGGAAATTAAACGGATTTAACGGCCGTTTTTTTCACAAAAATTTTCAGAATTAAACGGCTGTTTAAACGATTTTAACGGCCGTTAAAACAAAAAAAAAACGGCTGTTTTTTTTCAAAACCATTAAAACGTGTTTAAACTGAAACGGGCTTGGGGCGGTTTTAACGGCTGTTTTTAAAACCATGATTCCAACTACTACTACTGAGATTCTGAACTTTAGAGAAGTTGGGTGGGGGGTCTTTTATCTGAACATGAAATAGCATTGCAGAGTATTACAAATAGGAGGCAGTGTAGAGATAAATCATGACCAACTGGGAGAAGCAGTAGAGCGTAGAATATTATTAGAAAGAATAGAAGTTTATATTGAATCATAATTGTGTAATGAGAGTTTTTTCCTTCTGGGATTCCCACTACTCATTTACAAAAAATAGACAATGGGACTAGCAAGACACCCATTTCTATACACTGTTGAGATTAGCACAAATGGCTCGATCATCTTTTCTGTCAAGTGACTCCCCAAAGAGGCGTGGAATTTGTAAAAAATGATGGTATTCAGAAGAGATCAAAAACAGGTGACGGTCATGTTTCCCTGGATAGCTCTTTTTGAATTTCTTCGTTCATCTCCCCTTTAAGAATGGTTCAAGCGAGAAGTGAGATCAATGAAGTCATCCACTCTGCATGGAATTGTGACACCTCCCATTGGATGATCAAACCCAAATTCTTCCTCTGCTTGACTTAGCAAATAATGGAATGAAGGGTGGTTCAAGAAAGATATTGGAACCACGAATCTCTTCTTCTGGCTCTCTCCAACATAAACAGCAAAGTGGCCTTTTGGGACATCTGCTGTGTTCGCTGGACCCAGAAGAGACCGTCGGAGAATCTGCTTGGTATGAGACATCCCTGGCAAACGGATACCCATGACTTTATGTAGTTTTTAGAAAGAAGCACAACAATCAATCTCTCAAAGGGTCTAATAGAAGAAGGGAAGCTTTAAGAATAGAGGATGTGGGTGAAGGCTTGGGGTGAGATGATAACATCTATATGTGAATATATATATAGAGAGCTCGAGGGTTGTATGGCCATTGTCCAATTCTCTCACATGGAGTGAGATGTGAGGAGACCTTGGCACATGGGGTCTGTTGAGGGACACCCCCCATCAGGGATCACATGGTTTTGTCATCCAACTGATCATCAATATTTGTGGGGTGGCCACTTTTGTATTGCCAACAACTTAGACAAAACAAAGCAACAGGGAGAGGGTCAATTTAAACTCCAGATATCTGCTGTTTTCAACACAACCCGATCGACCCTTTTATATTTACAACATGTTCTGACGTCAAGATTTCTTCTTCTTGGCAACATATATAAGATATCAAGGTTAAATATTTTTTCCTTATCTAGTTATCAACTACATATCCCTTTGAAGTCTTTGTCCAAGTATAAAACAATGGTCCTCACTGGTACTAGCATTCCAACAGAAATGCCTGTAGTACAGTAGAAAACAAAGAGATACTCATCCATGTGACGATGTTGGTATGTAGACAAGTACAAATCGAGGAAGATATGGTTAGGGCCTACAACAAATTAAAACAGATACCAGGAGAGCAACTTGATGCATTGACATCCCTCTGTCATGATTTACAAGCTATTATGGTAAAAGACATAGCAACATTAGATGCAACCACTCAGGTTACTTGCCTTCTTGGACCAAAGTGGTTGTCTATATCTGGGCATTCTTATGCATTAAATAGAGGTAAAACTAGGAGTTCCAATGAAGTCTTCGGACATATTTTGAGATGCGTTATGGCATGACTGTCTTTAAGATGGTAATAGCCTCCATGACCCTGCCTTAGTCTGCACTTGGGTCCTCTTTTTAGAATAGGCCAATTCTGAAATAAAACTATGAACATGCTTGCTTTGGAAACAAAGTTAAGCAAATTATATATATTTTGAAATGTTTATTCTAATACTTTTTTGAATAACATAAACTAGTTTCCACTTATTTCATAAAAGCCCTTAAAATCAAGAATTTTTCTAGGTGTAGTAGAAATATATTTGCATTCGTATATATCTACTTTTAGATTTTCAAAACTTATCAAGGTGCAATACTCCCATAATTTTGGCTGACGAGCTTAATAGAAAAACCAAGAAACCACATATACAGTTATAAGCTTGGTCTTCAAAATAAAGTACAGTTTTTGGCTGTATGCATATAAGCCAATTTCATGAGCATTTTAGAGAAAATCCTTAATCTAGATGGTTCATGGTTGCTCAAATCAAATATTCCTGGTATGCCATCACGATGATGGGAAGCAATAGTTTTTTCTGAAATCACATTTGAGGATAATTAAGTGATAGTTTAATTCACCAATCAAACTGCATGCAAAAGAATTGGTAGGCCTTCAGCTGACTTGAACACAACAAATGCGTGGATTAGGCAAAATTTTCTACCCCTGACCCAAAGAATGAGAAGTTTCAAAAATCAAAAGAAGCTCTTTGAGACTTTCTATTGAACACAAGAAATGCTGCTCTTATCTGTTACTTTAATTAGGGAGAATCTATTTTGCCTTCAATTCCTTAAAACAGGCTAAATAGAATAGGTGTGAGAGAATTTTAGAGAATATATCAGTGAAAGCATAAGAACCAGTCCAGATTCTACAACAGACAAGAATTTCTGTTAAATGATGTATTCAATGGGAGAGAACCTTTTCATTTTGTCACTCTGCCCACTCATATACAAAAGAAGGGAAAATAATTGACATGGTTGACAACAACACTCTTCCCAAATTGGAGAGGTTGGTTTGAAGGGGTCAGTCATCTATGCCTAAAACCAATGGTAACCAAAAGAGATCAAAAGCTGTTCTTCCTCCTCTTTCATGAGCCATTCAACAGAGAGGTGAGATTGATGAATGCGTCTTCATTGCACGGAATTGTGAGACCACCCATTGGATGAGAAAATCCAAACTCTTCCTCGGCTTGACTTAGCAAGTCTTGAAATGATTCATGGTTCAAGTAGGATATTGGAACCACGAATCGCTTCTTTCGGGTCTCTCCTACATAAACTGCCAAGTGGCCTTTCGGAATGTCGGTTGTCGTTTTTGAAGACAACTGGTTCCTTGTCAATAGAGATCGCCGGAGAATATCCTTTGCATGAACCATCCCTGGCAAACGAATACCCATTGTTTCTTGGATTTCTTGGAAAGAACTCAGACATTTTCCTTCCGTATGTGTACATATTTATAGGGAGAGATCAAATCATATAAGTGATAACTCTTTCTTCTCAAATGAATGGTGCCTACCAGAAATCAAATTGAGTGGAGAGGTGACTAACATATTTTTATGTATGAGGTCCCCCAAGGGACATGCCTCAGGTACGATCACATGGTCTTGCCTTCTAACTCATTATCTAATATTTGTGGAGGGTGGTCACAATGTGTTATTAGATTGCTAGCACATCATGCCCTACCAATACCACTTGAGAAAACATTGGGGATAATAGGTAGATAGCCTGCAGATTTGAACACATTATTCATTGACCCCACTGATAGAGGACATGTTTTTGACGTCAAGGTCTCTTCTTCTTGATCACAAAATATATTAAGGTTTTTTCATATATATATATATATGAAAAATTTTCGTAGGGTCATTAGACTAGCTAGCGTTAGGTGGGTCAATGGGGTCAATGGCCATATATGCTCTCTCTCTCATCTCCCTATCTATCAAATTACCAGCTGCAAGTGCCTTCCATATCTTGTCCAAACAAACAGCAAGGTCCCTGTGTTGTGGGTCTTCAAACATAATAAAAATTCAAGATGAATGAGCTCAGACCTTTAAGTCAGTTACAGTATATACATGTATCAAGCATATTTTGTAAATGACAGCCATTAGATGAGTCTCTTTAGTTAGTCTAGCCCAGTTGTCAAATGAGATGTTTCGACGGTAAAATTTGGTCAAAACTTTCCAATTTGAGGTCATATCTTATGGGTCTTATTAATTCTAAGGTTGAAATCTCCAATTGATACATCGAACATTTGGATAACGGTTAAGTTATTTGTAAATATGGTACATGACATGACATGTTTATGAGATCAAGATCTCTTCTTGATCACACGTTAAGATTCATGTTTTTTACCTTTTAGAGGGGAAGTGGCCATACATGCCTACTCTCTCTCTCTCTCTCTCTCTCATGTTCTTATTTACCATATGTCCCTTTGGAGTCTTTATCAAAAAATTCACCACATGTGCCTTTGAATTTTTGTCCTAAAAAAATTCCAAAGACTCCTCTAGTTACATGTCTTCACTACATAATACAAGTTAATAAAAGAGCAAACACATGTATCAAGCACATTATGATTTTTGTAACGTGTATGATTGTACAAGCTATTATGGTAATTGAACCATTAGATGGGGCTGCCGGAGTTATTCTAGCCAAATGGTGACATCAACTATTTAACTTCAGGTTTTTTCAAATATTCTAATTATTAGGTTTAAATCTCCAATGATTGTTGAATGCAGTCAAATCTTGAAAAAAACTTACTCAATGCCTTGTAATGGTGGATTAGATTTCAACATGGTACTCAAATGTATATCTGAGTCAAAACTCGGTCAGGTAAGGTCCTTATCTGATAAACTCGATTTATTACCTTGCTGGCTTATTTAAGTTGGCTTGCTACAAATTGAACAGTGTGGATTGATGAGTAGATGGGCCATGTATACCATTATATCCTTGCCAACCAATGTTTCTTTGGTCTATCACCACAAATATGAGAAACAATAAGTTTTCTATAAGCCCACTTAAAGTCAAGTGGTAGATTTCTTCACTACTCAGTCATGGTAAAAGGATTTACATACTTAAGAATTTATTTGAACACAAGAAAAGCTTGCTGCTCTTATGTGTTAACGTTACTTTAATTAGGGAGAATTTTAGAACAAGCTTATCAGAGACAGCAATTGAGAATATAACAAGCTAAATAGAATAGATTTGGGAGAATTTTAGAGAATATATACTGCTTATCAGAGACAGCAATATGAGAACCAGTCTAGATTCTACAATAGACAAGAATTTCTGTTAAATGATATATTCAATGGGAGAGAACCTTTTCTTTTTGTCACTCTCCCCACTCATTTACAAAAAAAGGGAAAAGAATTGGCATGGTTAACAACAACACTCTTCACAAATTAGAGAGGTTGGTTTGAAAGGGTCAGTAAGAGATGATCAAAAGCTGTTCATCCTATCCTCTTTCACGAGCCATTCAAAAGAGAAGTGAGATTGATGAATGCGTCTTCATTGCACGGAATTGTGAGACCACCCATTGGATGAGTAAACCCAAACTCTTCCTCGGCTTGACTTAGCAAGTCTTGAAATAATGCATGGTTCAAGTAGGATATTGGAACCACGAATCGCTTCTTTCGGGTCTCTCCTACATAAACTGCCAAGTGGCCTTTCGGAATTTCGGTTGTCGTTTTTGAAGACAACTGGTTCCTTGTCAATAGAGATCGCTGGAGAATCTCCTTTGCATGAACCATCCCTGGCAAACGAATACCCATGGTTTCTTGGATTGCTTGGAAAGAACTCAGAGAAATGGATCTCAAGAATCCGATAGAGCAGAGAAAGGTTCAACACAGAGACTGGAAATGGTACATTTTCCTTCAGTATGTGTACATATTTATAGGGAGAGATCAAATCATATGGTTATAAATCTTTCTTCTCAAATGAATGGAGAGGTGCCTACCAGAAATCAAATTGAGTGGACAGGTGACTAACATATTTTTGTTATATGGGGTCCCCCAAGGGACATGCCTTAGGTGCGATCACATGGTTTTGCCTTCTAACCCATTATCAAAGATTTATGGAGGGTGGTCAATGTGTTATTAGATTGCTAGCACATCATGACCTACCAATCCCAACTTGAGAAAACATTGGGGATAATTGGTAGAGGACATGTTTTTGACGTCAAGGTCTCTTCTTCTTGGTCACAAAAATATTAGATTAGCTAGCGTTAGGTGGGTCAATGGCCATATGTGCCATCTCTCTCTCTCATCATCTCCTTACCTATCAAACTACCCACTGCAAGTGCCTTCCATATCTTGTCCAAACAACAGCTAGGTCCCTGTGTAGTGGCTCTTCAAAGATAATACGAATTCAAGATGAATGAGCTCAGACCCTTTATTCAATTACAGTATATACATGTATCAGGTATATTATGTACCATTAGACGAGTCTCTTTAGTTAGTCTAGCCCAGTTGTCAAATGAAATGTTTCGACGGTAAAATTTGTTCAAACCTTCCAATTTAAGGTCATATCTTATGTTTTACTAATTCTAAGGTTGAAACCTCTAATTGAGACATCAAACATTTGGATAAGGGTAAATTGTAAATATGGTGCTCAAATGCAGCGAAATCTTGATCATACTTGGTCAACACTAGACACAGTATAATGGTTGCATAGATGCTAAAAATGTCAGCCAAATACTTGGTCAAAACTTCAACACTTTTTAGAATAGTTTTAGGCATCAAATATGTCTAATCAAATTCAGTCAACATCCTCTAAAGTAGGTTAGGCATGGAAAAATGCAAGGTGTTCAAGTCACAATAATGATTGAACTCTTTCTGACGTGGGACTATTCTCAAAATCAAAACAATAGAATGGTCCACACTTATTTCATGATAATGTTTAAAATCTCATGAACTGGAATTTTTATTTGTTGAACCACATCGAAGTTTTGTAGTTTATTGAGGTGCTTAATGACTGTAGTCTAGAACTCAGGATCTTATGTCATGAACTTCACTTATCATGTTATCCAAAGTCGACGGTTAGAAGAAAAGAGAAGGTTAACAGTTAAAAAAGATCCATAAAATCAAGTGGTTACAATTGACTGGTTAGTATGATCTTTGGACAATGGCCCAGCAGTCCACCAATTGAATGATCGGTGTGGATACCATATATAACCACTTCAGTTCATCCTAGCCATATATCTCAACATGTATCTCGAGGTTATTCCATGGTACATTATCCCTACCATGCATATCGGGATATCCTTGCTTGTAATTTATTTTATTTTTTTATAGTCAGGTAGGGTCCACCTAATCCCAAAGCTTTCCTCTCCAAAAAAAAAGTAACAGGTTTAATTCACTGGTCACATGGATAAAGTGCCGTCAAATCATGAAATGCCTCTCTTATGAGGTACTTAGAAGGCGTTATTCAATCTTCTAATCCAACATAGTGTTAAGTTTAAAAAACAAGCCCGAGTCTAATGTGGTAGAATTTTAGAGGAAACTCATGCTCATTAAGCAAATTTAGTGTAAAATGCTTGATCCTACAATTTGAAAAAGGAAAGAAAGAATTTCTGTTTATGATGTTTTAATGGGAGACTTCTCTTTTACTGTGCTCACTCATTTACAGAAAAGAAAATAAAAATTTACATGGGTTGAGAACAACCCTCTTCTGAAAATTGGAGATTGGATCTAATGGGTTAGTCACCCTTGCCTTCAACTGTCAAAACTATGGTGATAAAAAAGGATTAAAACCAAGGGTGTCATCGTATTTTCTTGGCCACTTTTTTTTTTTTGCTGCTTTCTTGTTCCTCCCTCTCCTGTCATGATGCATTCAAACGAGAAGTGAGATCGATGAAGGTGGCTTCTTTGCATGGAATTGTGAGACCACCCATTGGATGATCGAACCCGAACTCTTCCTCTGCCCGACTTAATAAGTCTTGGAATGAAGGATGGTTCAAGTAGGATATTGGAACCACAAACCGCTTTTTTTGGGTCTCACCAACATAAACTGCAAAGTGGCCTTTTGGGATATCCATGGTGGTTGCTGCTGGAGATAACTGATTTCTTGTGAGAAGAGAGTGTAGTTTGAGAATCTGCTTGGATTGAAGAGCCAATGAAGGCAAACGGATGCCCATTACCATTCTTGAAGTGAAGAGAATGATGACCGAAAAGGAATCTCAATGGGCTTGATAGACCAACAGAGAGCTTTAACACTTAGGAGGATGTAGGTGAAGACTTGGAGTTGGAAGGCTAGTTTAGCGTATACTTATATATATAGATTGAGGAAATATTGTTGCCAATCCTTTCAAATGGAGTTTGTGGTGACAAGACGTTGGCAATTTCGTCAGTTAAGGACCTACCACATCAAGTATCACATGGCTTTGCTCATGTAATTCAATAAAAATCTCTCTCTCTCCCTCCCTCTATTGCACATTGGCAATGGGGTCATTTGAGGGACCTACCTCATCAAGTATCACATGGCTTTGCTCATGTAATTCAACAACAATAGCTCTCTCACTCTCTCTCTCTCTCTTGCTCATTGGCAATTGGGTCATTTGAGGGACCTGAATCATCAAGTATCACATGGCTTTGCTTATGCAATTCAACAACTATAGTTCTCTCTCTTCTCTCTCTCTCTCTCTCATATTTTATCCATAAACCAACCTACGGTGCAGCAGCCCCACCTGTGCCTTTGAATTCGTTGTCCACATAACCACTTAAGCCCCGCCATTACTGCTAGTACTTCAAAATAGATGGCTACATACAAAACAAAGAGAAACAGATACATGTGATGGTGTTGGTGTGCAAACAAATACAAGGTGAAGACGGTAGGAGCTTGGGCCTACATGTAAAATTAAAAACAAGGAAAAAGATTGGGACAGAGTAAAAAAAGCATCTATTAGTCCCATGATTATTCATAATTTTGCTCATTTGTACAAGCTATTATGGTATGATGACACAAGGAGACATTAGACCAAGCCGGTCGAGTGTTTACTCAAACCGAAGAGCCTGTGTGGACCTTGTTCTATCAATATCTCAGTCTATGGTTGGATTAGGCCTATAAAAGCCTTATTTTCCCATCCTTCAGTGCTCTCACAAATCCTACCCTCTTCATTTTTTCATGACTTTGGAAGACTTAATGATTTGTTAACTTATAGTTGTTACAAAGAAATGCAATGGATACGGGCTCAATACTTTATTCATTAAGAGATTTCTTTGATTAGAAACTAGTTGGCTTCTGATATTGAAATCTATAAAGGATTCTGTCTATGTTGGGGAGAGCTCGAAGCAGCTCATAATTGGGACGTCCTACTCACTTGATTCAATGAGGACCTAATGGCAGTAATGCTTTTGCAAAGAACCTTGCAGGGGACATGATGTTGATATGCACCCAAAATGCAGAGCACCATTGTTAACATAATGTCGCCCCACAGAATTAGTTGAATATCCTCTCCAGTGGCCATATGAAAAAAAGGATGAGATTGGTTGGCATCTCTAAAGCTCAACATGACAGGGTGTTTAAAGTTGATTACTCTAGTTGTACAGCGTTCATGCAATATATGACCAATGTGTATCCAATTTACATGATCTCATGGATGCAGATAGTCAGGGATGGCAACTTCAGCAATGCTGTTCTAGGGGGCTCTAACAATATGATACCTTGGTGGTTGTGATCCTATTAGGAAAGCATAATGTCATAAAGGATGAACAGGGTGGTTATTGTTGTCAACATGCAAGGAGCTGGTTCGACTATCAATGGCCAATCTGGTGATCTTAAACTGGTCAAGCTTCCTAGGATTGAGGATGAGACCCCTCGTACTTGACCTCCTGGTCGTGGCTTGATGACAAAAATAGTAAGATGTTGATCATAAGCTAGGCCAATGTGAGGCATTGATTTTGTTGCATACGTAGTGGGACATGGAAAGAACTGATGCCATTGAGGGGATTAAAAATTATATTGGTGGTCACAGATAGTGATATAGAGTTGCTAGTTGCTTAATTTTGTGACTGACAATCAGCGTAGTTGTACAGGACCAGATTATCCTACAGACTCACTACAATCTGCACTCTCTTGTGTATAGCAGTCTCAAATTGAAACACCTCTCATGTTCATTGTTGTTTTGAAACCTTGAAGAAGTGCAATATACCTTAGGAGCTGTTCTTGAACTTTCATACGAGACTCAAAGCAATGAGCCAACTGCTGTCACTGCTGGCCGGTCTGCCTCATGCCTTTGAGCTGTAGATTTAGGCCTTGGTCTGGGCTTGGGCCAAGTTTTAAGACCCATAATATGAAAGGGCAGGGTTGGGCTTGTGGTTGAGGCCATTAGGCCCTTACATATGATGCAAATGGGTTGGGCCCATTAGGATCAAAGTTTGCTCTTATATGTTACTATAATTAGGGAGAAGTTGTTTTGCCTCCAATCCTCTAATCATAGACCGATGTGAGATAATTTTAAAGCATATATGCCGCTGATCAGATTAGGCATTAGAACTAGACTAGATTCAACAATAGACATGAATCTGTGTTAAATGATGTATTCAATGGGAGTGAACCTTTTGTTTTTGTTACTCTGCCCACTCATTTACAAAAAAAAAAGAAAGAAGAATTCACATGGTTGACAACAACACTCTTCCCAAATTAGGGAGGTTGGTTTGAAAGGGTCAACGACCCATGCCTAGAACAAATGGTAACCAAAAGAGATCAAAATCTGTTCTTCCTCCTCATTCATGAGCAATTCAAAAGAGAAGAGAGATCGATGAATGTGTCTTCATTGCACGGAATTGTGAGCTCACCCATTGGATGAATAAACCCAAATTCTTCCTCAGCTTGACTTAGCAAGTCTTGAAATAATGCATGGTTCAAGTAGGATATTGGAACTACGAATCGCTTCTTTTGGGTCTCTCCTACATAAACTGCCAAGTGGCCTTTTGGAGTGTCAGTTATCGTTTTTGAAGGCAACTGGTTCCTTGTCAATAGAGATCGTCGGAGAATCTCCTTGGCATGAACCATCCCTGGCAAACGAATACCCATTGTTTCTTGGATTACTCAGAAAGAACTAAAAGAAATGGATCTCAATAGTCTGATAGAGCAGAGAAAGCTTCAACACTAAGAGGTGAGGTGAAATAGTGTGGACTGGAAATGCTACATTTTCCTTTAGTATGTGTACATATTTATAGGGAGAGATCAAATCATATAGGTGATAAATCTTTCAAATCCAATGAATGGAGAGGTGCCTACCAAAAATTCAAATGAGTGGAGAGGCGACTAACATATTTTGTGTATGGGGTCTCCAAGGGACATGCCTCAGGTGCAATCACATGGTCTTGCCTTCTGAGTCATTGTCAAAGATTTGTGGGAAGTGGTCACAATGTGTTGTTAGATTGCTAGCACATCATGCCCTACCAATCCCACTGGAGAAAACATTTGGGCTAATATATAGATATCCTGCTGTTTTGAACACATTATTGAATGACCCAACTGATATGGGACATGTTTTTTAAATATATTTAAAGGTTCATATAAGCATGGATTTTTTTCTGAGAATTACTGGACTAGCCAGCGTTAGGTGGGTCAATGACCACATATGCTTCCATAGCTACTACTGCTGCTTCCCATATCTTGTGAAAAAACAGCAAGGCCCCTGTGTTGTGTGTTTCAAACATAATACAAATTCAAGATGAATGAGCTCAGATCTTTTATTCAATTACAGTAAATACATGTATTAAGTATATTATGTAGATGACACAACCATTAGATGAGTCTCTTTTGTTAGTCTAACCCAGTTGTCACATGAAATGTTTCAATGGTGGGCGAAGTGCTTCAAGGAGTTTAGAGGGATCTTTTTCAAAGATTTTTTTTACAAGTGGAATGTAATCGTGCATAGCTCTAGTTAACCTGTTGGTTTAGGCTATGGAGCTCTCGGTTGGGTTGCAGATTAGGCTATCCTTTGTAATCTTGACCGATTTGGACTGTTTTCTGCTTTGCTTCTTAATAAAATTCTTCTACTTATAAAAAGAAAAAGAAAAAACAGAAGAGGCTATTGGCATGCATGGTGCTGTTTCAACTACAAAGCTATCGATGGGCAATCTGGTGACATTAAAATATCCCACTTCCTAGGATCGGGTACGAGACCACTCATACTTGACCTCCTGTTATTGGAATGAAGGCATTGATTTCGCTGCATCGATTGGGGAAAATGGAAAAAATTCATACCATTGAGGGGATTAGTAATATTATTACTGTTTTTTTTGCAGTTAACCATAAAATGCAACCCCACGGGTAGTAATCTTATTACTGTTTTTTTGTAGTGAAAGAATAGGATTAATAATCTTATTACTGTTTTTTTGCAGCGAGTCGACTGCAAAAGAAGAAGTATGGTTGAGGCTTTTGACCATTGGATACAAGAGATCCATGGTCAATGAGGCAACAACTTTATGAACAGGAAAAATTCTATTTTACCCTAGCAGTTGTTGCCTCATGGACTGTGGATCTCTTGAATCCAACAGTCAAAGGCCTCAACCACATACTTTTTTTGCAGTTAACCGTGGGGTAGCATTTTTCATAAAATGCAAAGACCCTTGACGTTGTCGGTCTTCAAACATAATAAAAATTCAAACTCGAAACAACCAAGCAATGGATTTGATTAACTATTCAAATGGATAAAGGATTGTCAAGCCATGAAATGCCTTCTTATGAGTTACTATTCAATTGCAAAAATAAGCGCGAGTCTGATGTGTTAGAATTTTAGATGAGACTCGTGCGCATTTGATAAGGCTCCAGATAGTCTAGATCCTACAATTTAAAAGAGGAAATAAAGAATTTCTTATAAATTTAGTTTAATAGGGGAACTTTCTGTTACTCAACTCACTCATTTACAGAAAAGAGAGAAAAAATATACATGGGTAAAACAACCCTCTTCTCAAAATTGGAGTAATTGGATTTAATGGTTAGTCATCCTTGCCTCAAAACTCTCAAAAGTCAAGGGTGTCTTCATGTTTTCTTGACACTCCCTTGCTCCTGCTTTCTTAGCTTTTCCTCTCCTGTCATGATGCATTCAAACGAGAAGTGAGATCGATGAAGGCGGCTTCTTTACATGGAATTGTGAGACCACCCATTGGATGATCGAACCCGAACTCTTCCTCTGCCCGACTTAATAAGTCTTGGAATGAAGGATGGTTCAAGTAGGATATTGGAACCACAAACCGCTTCTTTTGGGTCTCACCAACGTAAACTGCAAAGTGGCCTTTTGGGACATCCATGGTAGTTGCTGCTGGAGATAACTGATTTCTTGTGAGAAGAGAGTGTAGTTTGAGAATCTGCTTGGATTGAAGAGCCAATGAAGGCAAACGGATGCCCATTACCATTCTTGAAGTGAAGAGAATGATGACCAAAAAGGAATCTCAATGGGCTTGATAGAACAAGAACAGAGAGCTTGAACACTTAGGAGGATGTAGGTGAAGACTTGGAGTTGGAAGGATAGTTTAGTGTATATGTATATATTGAGTGAGGAAATATTGTGGCCAATTCTTTCAAGTGGAGTTTGTGGTGAGGAGACGTTGGCAATTTCGTCAGTTAAGGACCTACCTCATCAAGTATCACATGGCTTTGCTCATGTAATTCAATTACAATAGCTCTCTCTCTCTCTCTCTCTCGTGTTCTTATCCATCAACCAACCCATAGTGCAGCTGCCCCACATGTTCTTTTGAAGTCATTGTCCCCATAACCACCCATGGTCCCTTGAAAACAATTAGCAACAGATACATGTGATGGTGTTGTGTACAAATAGATACAATGTGAAAACGATGCGAGTTTGGACCTACATGTAAAATAAAAAACAAGGAAAAAGATCAGGACAGAAAAATAAATGCATGTTTCAACCTAACATAGCATGATTATACATAATTTCCCTAATTTCAGATGTACTAGCTACTATGGTATAATGATCCATGGAAACATTAGACAAAGAAGATCGAGTGTTTACTTGAATCAAAGAGCCTGTGTGGACCTTGCTCTATCAATATCTCTATTCATTGTCGGATTAGGCCTATAAAAGCATCAAATTCGAACCCCCTCAAAGTTCTCATGAATCCTACTCTTTTCATCTTCATTTTATTTTGAAAGACCCGACACTTAGTTACTTATAGTTATTAGAACGAAAAGCAGTGGATATGGGTTCAATAATTGATTACTTGGGTTGTTTTATTTGATTAGAAATTTGTAGGCTTCAGCTAATATATTGAAATCTCTATGGGCTGCTTTGTCTATGTTAGGGAGAACTAGAAGCAGTTCGTGATTCAGGTGTCCTACTCACTTGAAGCAACCATCGTTTGAGAACCTAAGCATTCAAATGTGAGTCAAGAAAGAGGTTGGATTCCATCACCAGCCAATGGTGGTCTCACAATTCCATTCCAGCCTTTCCCAAGCAGGAAACAGAGAGACTTGCCTACATTCAAAATATGTTTGAAGAAGCCATAGTAAAATTGAAGGATAATTCAACAAGGACCAAACAACATATTGCTTTTGCAAAGAACCTTGCAGAGGACATGATGTTGATATGCACCCAAAATGCAGAGCACCATCATTACGATAACGTCACATCACAGAATGTAGTCTAATATTCCCTCCAGTGGCCATATGAATTACAGAATGAAATCGAGTGGCATCTCTATTCAGAAGTTGATTGATGGAGCCGTAACAGGCTATTGACATGCATGGTGCTGTTCAACTACAAAGCTATCAATGGCCAATTGGATGACATTAAAACGATCCAACTTCCTAGGATCAAGGATGAGACCGGTCTTAGTACTTGATCTGCTGGTAGTGGCATGATGACAAAGGGAGGTCAATGTGTGGAATTGATGTCGTTGCACCCATTAAAGGGACATGGAAGTTGAGGGGATCACTAATCTTATCACCGTTTTGGCACATTAAGGCCCTGCTTGGTTTGCTGCACTGGGATGCATTTTGCACTCCGGTGCAAATGCAGTGAGTTCACTTACCACAGTTTTTGGGCTGCACATGCTTGCATCTATTTTCTTAGAGTTTCAAGGGCTTGGCAATCACTTGCACGCCCCCAACCAATCACTTGTAATCCCAAAACCGTGGCAAGTGAGTGCATTGCATCTGATTTGCATTGAACCAAGCAGAGCCTAAGACATTGCTAGTCAAACATAGTACTATATAGGCTCGCTACAATCTGCACTCTCTTGTGTAAAGCTATCCCAACTTGAAACACATTTCCCATGTTCATTGTAGTTCTGAAACCTCACAGAGTTGCAATAACTTTGGAGGCGTTCTCAAACTTACAGCTGCGACCAAAAGCAATGAGTCCACTAATGAATCAGACTACTGGTAAGGCTGTCGATGGCTGGGTTGTCCAATGCCTTTAAGCTGTACTATCACACACACACACCTTATCTAACACATTACCCAGTACAAGTGCCTTCCATGTCTTGTCCCAACAAACAACAAAGGCCTCGTGGTTGTGGGTCTTCCAACATAATACAAATTCAAGATGCCAGTTAGGTCTGTCAACAGATATTATTCAAATCGAATATAAGGATATCCGAATCTGAATCCGAAAAAATCCTATTTCTGAATTCGATTCGAAATCTGACGGATATTCTCAATAATTATTCGAATTCGAATCTGATTAACATATCGGATATCGATAGTATCAGATTCATAAATCGGATATATACAATAAAATTTTATATTTACATATAAAAGATTTTATTATATTTATTATATGTATGCTTATAATCATTATAATAAATATAATTATAGGTATAATAAATATAATAGAATCTGATTTATGTAATAAGCATAATTATTATATTTATATAATATATCAGAGCGGATATTATCGAAGAGTATATATCAATATTTGAACATGTATCCGAAAAGTATTCGAATATAACAAAGTATCTGAATCTGATATCCGAAATTTTCGGATAATATCCGATTATTCAACTACGAATTCGAATTCGGATTCGAGTTTTCAACTATCCATTGACAACCCTAATTACAGTAAATGTGTGCATCAAGTATATTATGTAAATGACAACCCTTGGATGAGTATTATCTAGTTAGTCACTTAGTCTAACGACTATAACCCAATTGTCATATGAAATGTCTTAAGGGTAATATTAGGTCAAACTTTCTAATTTAAGGTTAAATCTTTAATGGGTCTTCTAATGCTAAAGCTTAAACCTCAAACATTCAGATAATGGTTCAGTTATGGGTGCTCAAATGCAGTGAAATCTTCATCAAACTTGGTAGACACTTGGACAACTCATGCTCATCAGACAAAGCACCAGATTTAGTGTAAAACGCTTGATCCCACAATTTGAAAGAGGAAAGAAAGAATTTCTATTAATGATGTTTTAATGGGAGAGACTTTTCTTTTACTGTGCTCACTCATTTACAAAAAAGAAACGAAAATTTTACATGGATCGAGAGAAAAAACCCTCTTCTGCAAATTGGAGGGATTGGATCTAATGGGTTAATAACCCTTGCCTTCAACTCTCAAAATTTTGGTGATCAAAAGAGATTAAAACCCAAGGGTGTCATCACGTTTTCTTGGCCACTGTTTGTTTGCTTCTTTCTTTGTTCCTCCTCCCTTGTCAAGATGCATTCAAACGAGAAGTGAGATCGATGAAGGCGGCTTCTTTGCATGGAATTGTGAGACCACCCATTGGATGATCGAACCCGAACTCTTCCTCTGCCCGACTTAATAAGTCTTGGAATGAGGGATGGTTCAAGTAGGATATTGGAACCACAAACCGCTTCATTTGGGTCTCACCAACGTAAACTGCTAAGTGGCCTTTTGGGACATCCATGGTGGTTGCTGCTGGAGATAACTGATTTCTTGTGAGAAGAGAGTGTAGTTTGACAATCTGCTTGGATTGAAGAGCCAACGAAGGCAAACGGATGCCCATTACCATTCTTGAAGTGAAGAGAATGATGACCAAAAAGGAATCTCAATGGGCTTGATAGAACAAGAACAGAGAGCTCGAACACTTAGGAGGATGTAGGTGAAGACTTGGAGTTGGAAGGCAAGTTTAGTGTGTATGTATATATATAATGAGGAAATATTAGTTTTCAAATATTTTTTAATGGTGTATGCTGAGGAGAAATTGGCAATTGGGTAGGTTGAGGGACCTATCTCATCAAGTATCACATGGCTTTGCTCATGTAATCTAACAACAATCTCTCTCTCTCTCTCTTGCACATTGGCAATTGGGTCATTCGAGGGACCTACCTCATCAAGTTTCACATGGCTTTGCTCATGTAATTCAACAACACCACTCTCTCTCTCTCTCTCTCTCTCTCTCTCGTGTTTTATCCATCAACCAACCCATGGTGCAGCAGCCACACATTTGCCTCTGAATTCGTTGTCCACATAACCACCTGAGCCCCGCCATTACTGCTAGTACTTCAAAACAGACGGCTACCGTACACTACAAAACAAAGAGCAACAGATACATGTGATGGTGTTGGTGTGCAAACAAATACACCGTGAAGATGATAGGAGCTTGGGCATACATATAAAATTAAAAACAAGGTAAAAGATCACGACAGAGTAATAAAAGCATGTATCAGTCTTAACATAGCATGATTATTCATAATTTTGCTCAATTTTACAAGCTATTATTGTATGATGACACAAGAAGGCATTAGACCAAGGCGGTGAGTGTTTACTCAGACCGAAGAGCCCATGTGGGCCTTGTTCTATCAATATCTCAGTCTATGGTTGGATTTGGACTATAAAAGATCATTTGTTGACTTATAGTTGTCACAAAGAAATACTTTGTTTAGAAACTAGTTGGCTTCTGATATTGAAATCTATAAAGGGTTCTGTCTTTGTAGGGGAGAGCAGATCACAATGACTCAAAGTCCTTAGTGTATGCATTAATTGAAATATATCAATCTATAAACCGAAGCAGTTCATGATTGAGACATCCTAAGTGTTATAATTTGGGTCAAGGAAAGTTTGGGTTCCATCACCATGCAATGGGGGTCTTACAGTCCCATTCCAGCCTTTCCCAAGCAGGAAACAGAGTGACTTGCCTACATTGCAAATATGGTGAAGCAGCGAAAGTAAAATCTAAGGCTAAGGAACAAACAGCAGTAATGCTTTAACATAATGTAGCCCCACGGAATTAGTCGAATATCCTCTCCAGTGGCCATATGAACAAAGGGATGAGATCGGGAGGCATCTTTAAAGCTTAACATGACAGGGTGTTTAAGGTTGATTGCTCTAGTTGTACATCATCCATGCCACATAAGACCAATGTGTCTCCAATTTACTGGACCTCATGGATGCAGATAGTCAGGGATGGCAATGCTGCTCTATTGTGATCCTATTAGGAAGCATAATGTCATAGACAATGGATGAACAATCAATGGCCAATCTGGTGATGTTAAAATGGTCCAATTTCCTAGGATCGAGGATGAGACCCCTCGTACTTGACCTCCTGGTAGTGGCAAGATGACTAAGTAGTAAGATGATCATAAGCTAGGCCAATGTGAGGCATTTATTTCACTGCATATATAGTGGGACATGGAAAGAACTGATGCCATTGAGGGGATCAGTAATTATATTGGTGGTCACACATAGTGATATATAGTTGCTAGTTGCTTATATTTGTGACTGGCAATCAGCGTAGTTGTACAGGACCAGATTATCTTACAGACTCACTACAATCTGCACTCTCTTGTGTACAGCAGTCTCAAATTGAAACACATCTCATGTTCATTGTTGTTTTGAAACCATGAAGAGGTGCAATACCTTACGAGCTGTTCTCGAACTTTCATAAGAGAATGAAAGCCATGAGCCAACTGCTGTCACTGGCTGGTTTCCTCATGGCTTTGGGCTGTAGATTTAAGCATTGGGTTGGGCTTGGACCAAGTTTTAAGACCTATTATCTTAAAGAACTGGGTTGGTCTAGTGGTTGAGGCCATTAGGCCCTTAAATGGGTTGGGCGCATTAGGATCAAAGTTTGCTCCTATTCGGTATGACAAAAAAAAAACAACCTACGATATACTTGAACAGAAGAAAAGCTGCTCTCATGTGTTACTTTAATTAGAGAGAAGTTATTTTGCCTCCATTTCTCTAATCAAAGATTGATGTGAGAGAATTTTAAAGGATGTATAATACGGCTGATCAGATAAAGCATTAGAACTAGTCTAGATTCTATAATAGACAAGAATCTGTGTTAAATGATGTATTCAATGTGAGAGAACCTTTTCTTTTTGTTACTCTGCCCACTCATTTACAAAAAAAAAAAAAAAACATTCACATTGTTGACAACAACACTCTTCCCAAATTAGGGAGGTTGGTTTGAAAGGGTCAAAGACGCATGCCTAAAACCCATGGTTACCAAAAGAGATCAAAATCTGTTCTTCCTCCTCGTTCATGAGCAATTCAAAAGAGAAGTGAGATTGATGAATGAGTCTTCATTGCACGGAATTGAAAGACCACCCATTGGATGAATAAACCCGAATTCTTCCTCAGCTTGACTAAGCAAGTCTTGAAATAATGCATGGTTCAAGTAGGATATTGGAACTACGAATCGCTTCTTTTGGGTCTCTCCTACATAAACTGCCAAGTGGGCTTTCGGAGTGTCGGTTATCGTTTTTGAAGGCAACTGGTTCCTTGTCAATAGAGATCGTCGGAGAATCTCCTTGGCATGAACCATCCCTGGCAAACGAATACCCATTGTTTCTTGGATTACTCAGAAAGAACTAAAAAGAAATGGATCTCAATAGTCTGATAGAGCAGAGAAAGCTTCAACACTAAGAGATGAGGTGAAAAAGTGTGGACTGGAAATGCTACATTTTCCTTCAGTATGTGTACATATTTATAGGGAGAGATCAAATCATATAGGTGATAAATCTTTCAAATTCAATGAATGGAGAGGTGCCTACCAAAAATTCAAATGAGTGGAGAGGTGACTAACATATTTTGTGTATGGGATCTCCAAGGGACATGCCTCAGGTGCAATCACATGGTCTTGCCTTCTGAGTCATTGTCAAAGATTTGTGGGAAGTGGTCACAATGTGTTGTTAGATTGCTAGCACATCATGCCCTACCAATCCCACTGGAGAAAACATTTGGGCTAATATATAGATATCCTGCTGTTTTGAACACATTATTGAATGACCCAACTGATATGGGACATGTTTTTGAAATATATTTAAAGGTTCACATACGCATGGATTTTTTTTTAGAATTACTGGACTAGCAAGCGTTAGGTGGGTCAATGACCACATATGCCTCCAAAGCTACTACAGCTGCCTTCCCTATCTTGTGAAAAAACAGCTAGGTCCCTGTGTTGTGTGTTTCAAACATAACACAAATTCAAGATGAATGATCTCAGATCTTTTATTCAATTACAATAAATACATGAATTAAGTATATTATGTAGATGACACAACCATTAGATGAGTCTCTTTTGTTAGTCTAACCCAGTTGTCACATGAAATGTTTCAATGGTGGACGAAGCGCTTCAAGGAGTTTAGAGGGATCTTTTTCAAAGATTTTGTTTACAAGTGGAATGTTATCATGCATAGCTCTAGTGAACCTGCTGGTTTAGGCTATGGAGCTCTTGGTTCTCCTTTGGGTTGCAGATTAGGCTATCCTTTGTAGGTAATCTTGACCTATTTGGACTGTTTTCTGATTTGCTTCTTAATAAAATTCTTCTACTTAAAAAGAAAGAGAAAAAAAGAAGAGGCTATTGTCATGCATGGTGCTGTTTTCAACTACAAACCTATCGATGGCCAATCTGGTGACATTAAAATATCCCACTTCCTAGGATCGGGTACGAGACCACTCGTACTTGACCTCCTGTTATTGGAATGAAGGCATTGATTTCGCTGCATCAATTGGGGAAAATGGAAAAAATTCATACCATTGAGGGGATTCGTAATATTATTACTGTTTTTTTGTAGTGAAAGAATAGGATTAGTAATCTTATTACTGTTTTTTTGCAGCGAATCGACTGCAAAAGAAGAAGTATGGTTGAGGCTTTTGACCATTGGATACAAGAGATCCATGGTCAATGAGGCAACAACTTTATGAACAGGAAAAATACTATTTTACCCTTGCAGTTGTTGCCTCGTGGACTGTGGATCAGTCAAAGGCCTCAACAACATACTTTTTTTGCAGTTAACCGTGGGGTAGCATTTTTCATAAAATGCAAAGACCCTTGACGTTGTCGGTCTTCAAAAATAATAAAAATTCAAACTCGAAACAACCAAGTAATGGATTTAATTAACTATTCAAATGGATAAAGGATTGTCAAGCCATGAAATGCCTTCTTATGAGTTAATATGCAATTGCAAAAATAAGCCCGAGTCTGATGTGTTAGAATTTTAGATGAGACTCGTGCTCATTTGATAAGGCTCCAGATAGTCTAGATCCTGCAATTTAAAAGAGGAAATAAAGAATTTCTTATAAATTTAGTTTAATAGGGGAACTTTCTGTTACTCAACTCACTCATTTACAGAAAAGAGAGAAAAAATATACATGGGTAAAACAACCCTCTTCTCAAAATTGGAGTAATTGGATTTAATGGTTAGTCATCCTTGCCTCAAAACTCTCAAAAGTCAAGGGTGTCTTCATGTTTTCTTCACACTCCCTTGCTGCCGCTTTCTTAGCTTTTCCTCTCCTGTCATGATGCATTCAAACGAGAAGTGAGATCGATGAAGGCGGCTTCCTTACATGGAATTGTGAGACCACCCATTGGATGTTCGAACCCGAACTCTTCCTCTGCCCGACTTAATAAGTCTTGGAATGAAGGATGGTTCAAGTAGGATATTGGAACCACAAACCGCTTCTTTTGCGTCTCACCAACGTAAACTGCTAAGTGACCTTTTGGGACATCCATGATGGTTGCTGCTGGAGATAACTGATTTCTTGTGAGAAGAGAGTGTAGTTTGAGAATCTGCTTGGATTGAAGAGCCAACGAAGGCAAACGGATGCCAATTACCATTCTTGAAGTGAAGAGAATGATGACCAAAAAGGAATCTCAATGGGCTTGATAGAACAAGAACAGAGAGCTTGAACACTTAGGAGGATGTAAGTGAAGACTTGGAGTTGGAAGGATAGTTTAGTGTATATGTATATATAGAGTGAGGAAATATTGTGGCCAATTCTTTCAAGTGGAGTTTGTGGTGAGGAGACGTTTACAATTTCGTCAGTTAAGGACCTACCTCATCTAGTATCACATGGCTTTGCTCATGTAATTCAATTACAATAGCTCTCTCTCTCTAGTGTTCTTATCCATCAACCAACCCATAGTGCAGCAGCCCCACATGTTCTTTTGAAGTCATTGTCCCCATAATCACCCATGGTACCTTGAAAACAATTAGCAACAGATACATGTGATGGTGTTGTGTACAAATAGATACAATGTGAAAACGATGCGAGTTTGGACCTACATGTAAAATAAAAAACAAGGAAAAAGATCAGGACAGAAAAATAAATGCATGTTTCAACCTAACATAGCATGATTATACATAATTTCCCTCATTTCATATGTACTAGCTACTATGGTATAATGATCCATGGAAACATTAGACAAAGAGATCAAGTGTTTACTTGAATCAAAGAACCTGTGTGGACCTTGCTCTATCAATATCTCTATTCATTGTCGTATTAGGCCTATAAAAGCATCAAATTCGAACCCCCTCAAAGTTCTCACCAATGCTGCTCTTTTCATCTTCATTTGATTTTGAAAGACCCGACACTTAGTTACTTACAGTTGTTAGAACGAAAAGCAGTGGATATGGGTTCAATAATTGATTACTTGGGTTGTTTTATTCGATTAGAAATTTGTAGGCTTCAGCTAATATATTGAAATCTCTATGGGCTGCTTTGTCTATGTCAGGGAGAACTAGAAGCAGTTCGTGATTCAGGCGTCCTACTCACGTGAAGCAACCATCGTTTGAGAACCTAAGCATTCTAATGTGAGTCAAGAAAGAGGTTGGATTCCATCACCAGCCAATGGTGGTCTCACAATTCCATTCCAGCCTTTCCCAAGGAGGAAACAGAGAGACTTGCCTACATTCAAAATATGTTTGAAGAAGCCAAAGTAAAATTGAAGGATAATTCAACAAGGACCAAACAACATATTGCTTTTGCAAAGAACCTTGCAGAGGACATGATGTTGATATGCACCCAAAATGCAGAGCACCATCATTACGATAACGTCACCTCACAGAATGTAGTCTAATATTCCCTGCAGTGGCCATATGAACTATAGAATGAAATCGAGTGGCATCTCTATTCAAAAGTTGATTGATGGAGCCGTAACAGGCTATTGACATGCATGGTGCTGTTCAACTACAAAGCTATCAAAGGCCAATTGGATGACATTAAAACGATCCAACTTCCTAGGATCAAGGATGAGACCGCTCTTAGTACTTGACCTGCTGGTAGTGGCATGATGACTAAGGGAGGTCAATGTGTGGAATTGATTTTGTTGCACCCATTAAAGGGACATGGAAGCTGAGGGGATCACTAATCTTATCGCTGTTTTGGCACATTAAGGCCCTGCTTGGTTTGCTGCACTGGGATGCATTTTGCACTCCGTTGCAAATGCAGTGAGTTCACTTACCACAGTTTTTGGGCTGCACATGCTTGCATCCATTTTCTTAATGAGTTTCAAGGGCTTGGCAATCACTTGCACGCCCAGCTCATTTGCAGGCCCCCAACCAATCACTTGTAATCCCAAAACCGTGGCAAGTGAGTGCATTGCATCTGATTTGCATTGAACCAAGCAGAGCCTAAGACATTGGTAGCCAAACATAGTACTATATAGGCTCGCTACAATCTGCACTCTCTTGTGTAAAGCTATCCCAACTTGAAACACATTTCCCATGTTCATTGTAGTTCTGAAACCTCACAGAGTTGCAATAACTTTGGAGGCGTTCTCGAACTTACAGCTGCGACCAAAAGCAATGAGTCCACTAATGAATCAGACTACTGGTAAGGCTGTCGATCGCTGGGTTGTCCAATGCCTTTGAGCTGTACTATCACACACACACACACCTTATCTAACACATTACCCAGTACAAGTGCCTTCCATGTCTTGTCCCAACAAACAACAAAGGCCTCGTGGTTGTGGGTCTTCCAACATAATACAAATTCAAGATGCCAGTAAGGTCTGTCAACAGATATTATTCAAATCGAATATAAGGATATCCAAATCCGTATCCGAAAAAATCCTATTTCTGACTTCGATTCGAAATCTGACGGATATTCTCAATAATTATTCGAATTCGAATCTGATTAACTTATCGGATATCCGATAGTATCAGATTCATAAATCTGATATATACAATAAAAATTTATATTTACATATAAAAGATTTTATTATATTTATTATATGTATGCTTATAATCATGAGTCCGTCTAGAGCTACACCCATTTCTTACATCTAGTTCCTACACCCGGGGATGGGGCCCACATAGAGATCATGTTGGACAATCCAACCATACATTGAACTGCTCTTGCCATGATGATCATCATCACCAAAAATCAGTTCAGTTCGACATTGCTAACCATTTAAAATTGACCCAAAATAGTGGTTTATTTGGATGGTCTGGATTTTTCAAATTAAAGTCTACTTTTCATGAGGTTCGGAATGTTGAATTTTCCTGATCTTTTGTGAGGAGGGTAACCATAGCATGACAAACTCATAATTATTATATTTATATAATATATCAGAGCGGATATTATCGAAGCGTATATATCAATATTCGAACCTGTATCCGAAAAGTATTCGAATATAACAAAGTATCTGAATCTGATATCTGAAATTTTCGGATCGATTATTCAACTACGAATTCAAATTATGATTCGAGTTTTCAACTATCCATTGACACCCCTAATTACAGTAAATGTGTGTATCAAGTATATTATGTAATTCAACCCTTCGGATGCGTATTATCAAGTTAGTCACTTAGTCTAACGACTATAACCCAATTGTCATATGAAATGTCTTAAGGGTAATATTAGGTCAAACTTTCTAATTTAAGGTTAAATCTTTAATGGGTCTTCTAATTCTAAAGCTAAAACCTCAAACATTCAGATAACGGTTCAGTTATGGGTGCTCAAATGCAGTGAAATCTTCATCAAACTTGGTCGACACTTGGACAACTCATGCTCATCAGACAAAGCACCAGATTTAGTGTAAAACGCTTGATCCCACAATTTGAAAGAGGAAAGAAAGAATTTCTATTAATGATGTTTTAATAGGAGAGACTTTTCTTTTACTGTGCTCACTCATTTACAAAAAAGAAACGAAAATTTTACATGGATCGAGAGAAAAAACCCTCTTCTGCAAATTGGAGGGATTGGATCTAATGGGTTAATAACCCTTGCCTTCAACTCTCAAAATTTTGTGATCAAAAGAGATTAAAACCCAAGGGTGCCATCACGTTTTCTTGGCCACTGTTTGTTTGCTTCTTTCTTTGTTCCTCCTCCCTCGTCAAGATGCATTCAAACGAGAAGTGAGATCGATGAAGGCGGCTTCTTTGCATGGAATTGTGAGACCACCCATTGGATGATCGAACCCGAACTCTTCCTCTGCCCGACTTAATAAGTCTTGGAATGAAGGATGGTTCAAGTAGGATATTGGAACCACAAACCGCTTCTTTTGGGTCTCACCAACGTAAACTGCTAAGTGGCCTTTTGGGACATCCATGGTGGTTGCTGCTGGACATAACTGATTTCTTGTGAGAAGAGAGTGTAGTTTGAGAATCTGCTTGGATTGAAGAGCCAACGAAGGCAAATGGATGCCCATTACCATTCTTGAAGTGAAGAGAATGATGACCAAAAAGGAATCTCAATGGGCTTGATAGAACAAGAACAGAGAGCTTGAATCCTCGTAGGTGAAGACTTGGAGTTGGAAGGCAAGTTTAGTGTGTATGTATATATATAATGAGGAAATATTAGTTTTCAAATATTTTTCAATGGTGTATGCTGAGGAGAAATTGGCAATTGGGTCGGTTGAGGGACCTATCTCATCAAGTATCACATGGCTTTGCTCATGTAATCTAACAACAATCTCTCTCTCTCTCTCTCTCTCTCTCTCTCTCTCTCTCTCTCTCTTGCACATTGGCAATTGGGTCATTCGAGGGACCTACCTCATCAAGTTTCACATGGCTTTGCTCATGTAATTCAACAACACCACTCTCTCTCTCTCTCTCTCTCTCTCTCTCTCTCTCTCTCTTGTTTTATCCATCAACCAACCCATAGTGCAGCAGCCACACATGTGCCTCTGAATTTGTTGTCCACATGACCACCTGAGCCCCGCCATTACTGCTAGTACTCAAGACAGACGGCTACCGTACACTACAAAACAAAGAGCAACAGATACATGTGATGGTGTTGGTGTGCAAACAAATACACCGTGATGATGATAGGAGCTTGGGCATACATATAAAATTAAAAACAAGGTAAAAGATCACGACAGAGTAATAAAAGCATGTATCAGTCTTAACATAGCATGATTATTCATAATTTTGCTCAATTTTACAAGCTATTATTGTATGATGACACAAGGAGGCATTAGACCAAGGCGGTGAGTGTTCACTCAGACCGAAGGGCCCGTGTGGGCCTTGTTCTATCAATATCTCAGTCTATGGTTGGATTAGGACTATAATAGATCATTTGTTGACTTATAGTTGTCACAAAGAAATACTTTGTTTAGAAACTAGTCGGCTTCTGATATTGAAATCTATAAAGGGTTCTGTCTTTTTTGGGGAGAGCAGTTCACGATGACTCACAGTCCTAAGTGTATACATTTATTGAAATATATCAATCTATAAACCGAAGCAGTTCATGATTGAGACGTCCTAAGTGTTATAATTTGGGTCAAGGAAAGTTTGGGTTCCATCACCATGCAATGGGGGTCTTACAGTCCCATTCCAGCCTTTCCCAAGCAGGAAACAGAGTAACTTGCCTACATTGCAAATATGGTGAAGCAGCGAAAGTAAAATCTAAGGCTAAGGAACAAACAGCAGTAACGCTTTAACATAATGTAGCCCCACAGAATTAGTCAAATATCCTCTCCAGTGGCCATATGAACAAAGGGATGAGATCGGGAGGCATCTTTAAAGCTTAACATGACAGGGTGTTTAAGGTTGATTGCTCTAGTTGTACATCATCTGTGCCACATAAGACCAATGTGTCTCCAATTTACTGGACCTCATGGATGCAGATAGTCAGGGATGGCAATGCTGCTCTATTGTGATCCTATTAGGAAGCATAATGTCATAGACAATGGATGAACAATCAATGGCCAATCTGGTGATGTTAAAATGGTCCAATTTCCTAGGATCGAGGATGAGACCCCTCGTACTTGACCTCCTGGTAGTGGCAAGATGACTAAGTAGTAAGATGATCATAAGCTAGGCCAATGTGAGGCATTTATTTCACTGCATATATAGTGGGACATGGAAAGAACTGATGCCATTGAGGGGATCAGTAATTATATTGGTGGTCACACATAGTGATATATAGTTGCTAGTTGCTTATATTTGTGACTGGCAATCAGCGTAGTTGTACAGGACCAGATTATCTTACAGACTCACTACAATCTGCACTCTCTTGTGTACAGCAGTCTCAAATTGAAACACATCTCATGTTCATTGTTGTTTTGAAACCATGAAGAGGTGCAATACCTTACGAGCTGTTCTCGAACTTTCATAAGAGAATGAAAGCCATGAGCCAACTGCTGTCACTGGCTGGTTTCCTCATGGCTTTGGGCTGTAGATTTAGGCATTGGGTTGGGCTTGGACCATGTTTTAAGACCCATTATCTGAAAGGGCTGGGTTGGTCTAGTGGTTGAGGCCATTAGGCCCTTAAATGGGTTGGGCCCATTAGGATCAAAGTTTGCTCCTATTCGGTAAGACAAAAAAAAAAAAAACCTAGGATATACTTGAACGGAAAAAATGCTGCTCTCATGTGTTACTTTAATTAGAGAGAAGTTATTTTGCCTCCATTTCTCTAATCAAAGATTGATGTGAGAGAATTTTAAAGGATATATAATACGGCTGATCAGATAAAGCATTAGAACTAGTCTAGATTCTATAATAGACAAGAATCTGTGTTAAATGATGTATTCAATGTGAGAGAACCTTTTCTTTCTGTTACTCTGCCCACTCATTTACATAAAAAAAAAAAAAATTCACATGGTTGACAACAACACTCTTCCCAAATTAGGGAGGTTGGTTTGAAAGGGTCAAAGATGCATGCCTAAAACCCATGGTTACCAAAAGAGATCAAAATCTGTTCTTCCTCCTCGTTCATGAGCAATTCAAAAGAGAAGTGAGATTGATGAATGCGTCTTCATTGCACGGAATTGAAAGACCACCCATTGGATGAATAAACCCGAATTCTTCCTCAGCTTGACTAAGCAAGTCTTGAAATAATGCATGGTTCAAGTAGGATATTGGAACTACGAATCGCTTCTTTTGGGTCTCTCCTACATAAACTGCCAAGTGGGCTTTCGGAGTGTCGGTTATCGTTTTTGAAGGCAACTGGTTCCTTGTCAATAGAGATCGTCGGAGAATCTCCTTGGCATGAACCATCCCTGGCAAACGAATACCCATTGTTTCTTGGATTACTCAGAAAGAACTAAAAAGAAATGGATCTCAATAGTCTGATAGAGCAGAGAAAGCTTCAACACTAAGAGATGAGGTGAAAAAGTGTGGACTGGAAATGCTACATTTTCCTTCAGTATGTGTACATATTTATAGGGAGAGATCAAATCATATAGGTGATAAATCTTTCAAATCCAATGAATGGAGAGGTGCCTACCAAAAATTCAAATGAGTGGAGAGGTGACTAAGACACACACGCACACACACACACACATCCTTGTCTAACAAATTTTCTACTACACATATGCTGGCCTTAAATGTCTTGTCCCAATAAACAGCGAGTTGACTGCAAAAGAAGATGTACAGTTGAGGCTTTTGACCGTTGGATACAAGAGATCCATGGTCCACGAGGCAACAACTTTATGAACAGGAAAAATACTAGTTTACCCTTGCAGTTGTTGCCTTGTGGACTGTGGATCTCTTGAATCCAACAGTCAAAGGCCTCAACCACGTACTTTTCTTGCAGTTAACCGTGGGGTAGAATTTTTCATAAAATGCAAAGGCCCTTGAGGTTGTCGGTCTTCAAACATAATAAAAATTCAAACTCGAAACAACCAAGTAATGGATTTAATTAACTATTCAAATGGACAAAGGATTGTCAAGCCATGAAATGCCTTCTTATGAGTTACTATGCAATTGCAAAAATAAGCCCGAGTTTGAAGTGTTAGAATTTTAGCTGAGACTCGTGCTCATTTGATAAGGCTCCAGATAGTCTAGATCCTGCAATTTAAAAGAGAAAATAAAGAATTTCTTATAAATTTAGTTTAATAGGGGAACTTTCTGTTACTCAACTCACTCATTTACAGAAAAGAGAGAAAAAATATACATGGGTAAAACAACCCTCTTCTCAAAATTGGAGTGATTGGATTTAATGGTTAGTCATCCTTGCCTCAAAACTCTCAAAAGTCAAGGGTGTCTTCATGTTTTCTTGACACTCCCTTGCTGCCGCTTTCTTAGCTTTTCCTCTCCTGTCATGATGCATTCAAACGAGAAGTGAGATCAATGAAGGCGGCTTCTTTGCATGGAATTGTGAGACCACCCATTGGATGATCGAACCCGAACTCTTCCTCTGCCCGACTTAATAAGTCTTGGAATGAAGGATGGTTCAAGTAGGATATTGGAACCACGAACCGCTTCATTTGGGTCTCACCAACATAAATTGCAAAGTGGCCTTTCGGGATATCAGCTGTAGTAGCTGTTGGAGATAACTGATTTCTAGTAAGAAGAGAGTGTAGTTTGAGAATCTGCTTGGATTGAAGAGCCAATGAAGGCAAGCGGATTCCCATGACTATTCCTGAGGTGAAGAGAATGACAACCAAAAAAGGATCTCAATGGGCTTTGATAGAATAAGAACAGAGAGCTTGAACACTTAGGAGGATGTAGGTGAAGACTTGGAGTTGGAAGGATAGTTTAGTGTATATGTATATATTGAGTGAGGAAATATTGTGGCCGATTCTTTCAAGTGGAGTTTGTGGTGAGGAGACGTTGGCAATTTCGTCAGTTAAGGACCTACCTCATCAAGTATCACATGGCTTTGCTCATGTAATTCAATTACAATAGCTCTCTATCTCTCTCTCTCGTGTTCTTATCCATCAACCAACCCATAGTGCAGTAGCCCCACATGTTCCTTTGAAGTCATTGTCCCCATAACCACCCATGGGCCCTTGAAAACAATTGACAACAAAAACATGTGATGATGTTGTGTACAAATAGATACAATGTGAAAACGATGTGAGCTTGGACCAACATGTAAAATTAAAAACAAGGAAAAAGATCAGGACAGAAAAATAAATGCATGTTTCAACCTAACATAGCATGATTATACATAATTTCCCTCATTTCATCTGTACTAGCTACTATGGTATAATGATCCATGGAAACATTAGACAAAGATGATCGAGTGTTTACTTGAATCAAAGAGCCTTTGTGGACCTTTTTTTTTTTGATAATTGAACTGTTTTATTAGAAGGGACCCTTGGAGGCTAAGGAGGCCTACATAGCGATCAAAAGAAAACAAAACAGAAGAAAGAGACCAACAAAAAGAAAAGATCAACCTAACATCAAACTGAAACCAATGAACACCCACCCCTAATAGTTCCCCCTACAAGCCTGTGTGGACCTTGCTCTATCAATATCTCTGTTCATTGTTGGATTAGGCTTATAAAAGCATCAAATTCGAACCCCCTCAAAGTTGTCATGAATCCTACTCTTTCAGCTTCATTTGGTTTTGAAAGACCTGACACTTTGTTACTTATAGTCGTTAGAAAGAAAAACAGTGGATATGGATTCAATAATTGATTACTTGGGTCGTTTTATTTGATTAGAAATTGGTAGGCTTCGGCTAATATATTGAAATCTCTATGGGCTGCTTTGTCTATGTTAGTGGCATGATGACTAAGGGAGGTCAATGTGTGGAATTGATTTCGTTGCACCCATTAAAGGGACATGGAAGCTGTTGAGGGGATCACTAATCTTATCATTGTTTTGGCACATTAAGGCCCTGCTTGGTTTTCTGCACTGGGATGCATTTTGCACTCCGGTGCAAATGCAGTGAGTTCACTTACCACAGTTTTTGGGCTGCACATGCTTGCATCCATTTTCTTAAAGAGTTTCAAGGGCTTGGCAATCACTTGCACGCCCAGCTCATTTGCACGCCCCCAACCAATCACTTGTAATCCCAAAACCGTGGCAAGTGAGTGCATTGCATCTGATTTGCATTGAACCAAGCAGAGCCCAAGACATCGGTAGTCACACATAGTACTATATAGGCTCGCTACAATCTGCACTCTCTTGTGTAAAGCTATCCCAACTTGAAACACATTTCCCATGTTCATTGTAGTTCTGAAACCTCACAGAGTTGCAATAACTTTGGAGGCGTTCTCGAACTTACAGAGGCAATCAAAAGCAATGAGTCCACTAATGAATCAGACTACTGGTAAGGCTGTCGATGGCTGGGTTGTCCAATGCCTTTGAGCTGTACTATCACACACACACACACCTTATCAAACAACAAAGGCCTCGTGGTTGTGGGTCTTCCAACATAATACAAATTCAAGATGCCAGTTAGGTCTGTCAACAGATATTATTCAAATCGAATATAAGGATATCCGAATCCGAATCCGAAAAAATCCTATCTCTGACTTCAATTCGAAATCTGACGGATATTCTCAATAATTATTTGAATTCGAATCTGATTAACTTGTCGGATATCCGATAGTATTAGATTCATAAATTGAATATATACAATAAAATTTTATATTTACATATAAAAGATTTTATTATATTTATTATACAGAAAATTGTGAAAAAAATACGAAATTAAATCTATTTGTAGAAAACAATACTTGTTTTCAAAAATTGTAAAAACGAATACACATAGCCGTTTCTATCTGTGTCAATAAGTTGGTGCCATTTCCTTCGGCGCCAAAACAACTTTTTTTGATTAAATCCGATCTTACCCTCACCGTTTTGACTCCGATTGAAATGGAGCCAAAACGAATTTGGCTCCGTTTGAAACGGCGCCAAAACCATTTTGGCTCCATTTCAAACGGAGTCAAATCTGATTTGGCGCCATTGCAAATGGAGCTAAACTCATTTTAACTCTGTTTGAAACGTGTGATGAGCCCAAATTGACACATACATATAAAAGTTTGTGAGCAACGGTCGGGTATGTGCGCAACGGTCGAATAGCCGATTGAATCGGAGCCAAATCAATTCTGGCGCCGATTGAATCGGAGCCAAATCAATTGTGGTGCCAATTGAATCGGCGTCAAATCTAATTTGGCTCCAATTCAATCGGCTACTTAAAGGGCTTTTTGGGTATTACCTTTTGAAAAAGTTGACACCGATTCGAACGGCTATGTGTATTCGTTTTTACAATTTTTGAAAACAAGTATTCTTTTCTATAAATAGATTTAATTTTTTATTTTTTGTTCACAATTTTCTGTTTATTATATGCATGCTTAATATTATTATAATAAATATAATTATATGTATAATAAATATAATAGAATCTGATATATGTAATAAGCACAATTAATATATTTATATAATATATTAAAGCGGATATTATCGAAGCGTATATATCAATATTCGAATCCGTATCCGAAAAGTATTTGAATATAACAAAGTATCTGAATCTGATATCCGAAATTTTTGGATAATATCCGATTATTCAACTACGAATTCAAATTCGGATTCGAATTTTCAACTATCCATTGACACCCCTAATTACAGTAAATGTGAGTATCAAGTATATTATGTAAATGACAACCATTGGATTAGTATTATCTAGTTAGTCACTTAGCCTAACGACTATAACCCAATTGTCATATGAAATGTCTTAATGGTAATATTAGGTCAAACTTTCTAATTTAAGGTTAAATCTTTAATGGGTCTTCTAATGCTAAAGCTTAAACCTCAAACATTCAGATAATGGTTCAGTTATCAGTGCTCAAATGCAGTGAAACCTTCGTCAAACTTGGTTGACACTTGGACAACTCATGCTCATCAAACAAAGTACCAGATTTAGTGTAAAACGCTTGATCCCACAATTTGAAAGAGGAAAGAAAGAATTTCTATTAATGATGTTTTAATGGGAGAGACTTTTCTTTTACTGTGCTCACTCATTTACAGAAAAGAAACGAAAATTTTACATGGATCGAGAGAAAAACCCTCTTCTGCAAATTGGAAGGATTGGATCTAATGGGTTAATAACCCTTGCCTTCAACTGTCAAAACTTTGGTGATCAGAAGAGATTAAAACCCAAGGGTGTCATCACGTTTTCTTGGCCACTGTTTGTTTGCTTCTTTCTTTGTTCCTACTCCTTTGTCATGATGCATTCAAACGAGAAGTGAGATCGATGAAGGCGGTTTCTTTGCATGGAATTGTGAGACCACCCATTGGATGATCGAACCCGAACTCTTCCTCTGCCCGACTTAATAAGTTTTGGAATGAAGGATGGTTCAAGTAGGATATTGGAACCACAAACCGCTTCTTTTGGGTCTCACCAACGTAAACTGCTAAGTGGCCTTTTGGGACATCCATGGTGGTTGCTGCTGGAGATAACTGATTTCTTGTGAGAAGAGAGTGTAGTTTGACAATCTGCTTGGATTGAAGAGCCAACGAAGGCAAACGGATGCCCATTACCATTCTTGAAGTGAAGAGAATGATGACCAAAAAGGAATCTCAATGGGCTTGATAGAACAAGAACAGAGAGCTCGAACACTTAGGAGGATGTAGGTGAAGACTTGGAGTTGGAAGGCAAGTTTAGTGTGTATGTATATATATAATGAGGAAATATTAGTTTTCAAATATTTTTTAATGGTGTATGCTGAGGAGAAATTGGCAATTGGGTCGGTTGAGGGACCTATCTCATCAAGTATCACATGGCTTTGCTCATGTAATCTAACAACAATCTCTCTCTCTCTCTCTCTCTTGCACATTGGCAATTGGGTCATTCGAGGGACCTACCTCATCAAGTTTCACATGGCTTTGCTCATGTAATTCAACAACACCAGTCTCTCTCTCTCTCTCTCTCTCTCTCTCTCTCTCTCTCTCGTGTTTTATCCATCAACCAACCCATGGTGCAGCAACCACACATGTGCCTCTGAATTCGTTGTCCACATAACCACCTGAGCCCCGCCATTACTGCTAGTACTTCAAAACAGACGGCTACTGTACACTACAAAACAAAGAGCAACAGATACATGTGATGTTGTTGGTGTGCAAACAAATACACCGTGAAGATGATAGGAGCTTGGGCATACATATAAAATTAAAAACAAGGAAAAAGATCACGACAGAGTAATAAAAGCATGTATCAGTCTTAACATAGCATGATTATTCATTCGACCAAGGCGGTGAGTGTTTACTCAAACCGAAGAGCCTGTGTGGGCCTATAAAAGATCATTTGTTGACTTATAGTTGTCACAAAGAAATACTTTGATTAGAAACTAGTTGGCTTCTGATATTGAAATCTATAAAGGGTTCTGTCTTTGTTGGGGAGAGCAGTTCACGATGACTTACAGTCCTAAGTGTATAAATTTATTGAAATATATCAATCTATAAACCGAAGCAGTTCATGATTGAGACGTCCTAAGTGTTATAATTTGGGTCAAGGAAAGTTTGGGTTCCATCAACCATCCAATGGGGGTCTTACAGTCCCATTCCAGCCTTTCCCAAGCAGGAAACAGAGTGACTTGCCTACATTGCAAATATGGTGAAGAAGCAAAAGTAAAATCGAAGGCTAAGGAACAAACAGCAGTAATGCTTTAACATAATGTCGCCCCACAGAACTAGTCGAATATTTTCTTCTGTGGCCGGATGAACAAAGGGATGAGATTGGGTGGCATCTTTAAAGCTTAACATGACAGGGTGTTTAAGGTTGATTGCTCTAGTTGTACAGCGTCCATGCCACATAAGACCAATGTGTCTCCAATTTACTGGACCTCATGGATGCAGATAGTCAGGGATGGCAATGCTGCTCTATTGTGATTCTATTAGGAAGCATAATGTCATAGACAAAGGATGAACAATCAATGGCCAATCTGGTGATGTTAAAATGGTCCAATTTCCTAGGATCGAGGCTGAGACCCCTCGTACTTGACCTCCTGGTAGTGGCCAGATGACTTAGTTGTAAGATGATCATAAGCTAGGCCAATGTGAGGCATTTATTTCACTGCACATATAGTGGGATATGTAAAGAACTGATGCCATTGAGGGGATCAGTAATTATATTGGTGGTCACACATAGTGATATATAGTTTCTAGTTGCTTATATTTGTGACTGGCAATCAGCATAGTTGTACAGGACCAGATTATCTTACAGACTCACTACAATCTGCACTCTCTTGTGTACAGCAGTCTCAAATTGAAACACATCTCATGTCCATTGTTGTTTTGAAACCTTGAAGAAGTGCAATACCTTACGAGCTGTTCTCGAGCTTTCATAAGAGACTGAAAGCCATGAGCCAGCTGCTGTCACTGGCTGGTTACCTCATGGCTTTGGGCTGTAGATTTAGGCATTGGGTTGGGCTTGGACCAAGTTTTAAGACCCATGATCTGAAAGGGATGGGTTGGTCTAGTAGTTGAGGCCATTAGGCCCTTACATATGATGCAAATTAAATGGGTTGACCCATTAGGATCAAAGTTTTGCTCCTATTCAGTAAGACAAAAAAAAAAAAAAAAACCTAGGATGTACTTGAACAGAAGAAATGCTGCTCTCATGCGTTACTTTAATTAAAGAGAAGTTATTTTGCCTCCATTTCTGTAAAAATTTTAAACGTTGTATTCAATGGGAGAGAACCTTTTATTTTTGTCACTCTGCTTACTCATTTACAAAAAAAGAAAAAAAAAATCAAATGGTTGACAACATTCTTCCCGAAATTAGAGAGGTTGGTTTGAAAGGGTCAATCACCCATGCCTAAAACCAATGGTAACCAAAAGAGATCAAAAGTTGTTCTTCCTCCTCTTTCATGAGTAATTCAAATGAGAAGTGAGATTGTCGAATGCGTCTTCATTGCACGGAATTGTGAGACCACCCATTGGATGAATAAACCCAAATTCTTCCTCAGCTTGACTTAGCAAGTCTTGAAATAATGCATGGTTCAAGTAGGATATTGGAACTATGAATCGCTTCTTTTGGGTCTCTCCTACATAAATTGCCAAGTGGCCTTTCGGAATGTCGGTTATCGTTTTTGAAGGCAACTGGTTCCTTGCCAATAGAGATCGTCGGAGAATCTCCTTGGCATGAACCATCCCTGGCAGACGAATACCCATTTTTTCTTGGATTGCTTGGAAAGAACTACTAGAAATGGATCTCAAGAGTCCGATAGAGCAGAGAAAGCTTCAACACTAGAGGGCGAGGTGGAAAAGTGTGGACTGGAAATGCTACATTTTCCTTCAGCATGTGTACATATTTATAGGGTATAGGTGATAAATCTTTCAAATTCAACGAGAGTGGTGACTAACATATTTTGTGTATGGGGTCTCCCAAGGGACATGCCTCAGGTGCAATCACATGGTCTTGCCTTCTAAGTCATTGTCAAAGATTTGTGGGGAGTGGTTGCAATGTGCTGTTAGATTGCTAGCACATCGTGCCCTACCACTCCCACTGGAGAAAACATTTGGGCTAATATATAGATATCCTGCTGTTTTGAACACATTATTGATTGATATTGGGCATGTTTTTGAAAGATATTGAGAGGTTCATATATGCATGTAAAATTTTTAGAGAATTACTGGACCTGCCAGCGTTAGGTGGGTCAATGGCCGCATATGCCTCCATATCCACTACAAATACCTTCCATATCTTGTCCAAAAAAACAGCAAGGTCCCTGTGTTGTGTGTTTTAAACATAATACAAATTCAAGATGAATGAGCTCAGATATTTTATTCAATTACAGTTAAGAGAAATTGTAAATATGGTGCTCAAATGCCACAAAATACTTGGTCAAATGCAAAGTGTTCAAGGCAATAATGTTCAACACTTGCCTGATGTGGTCCATACTTATTTCATGATAATCTTTAAAATCTCATGATCTGGATTGAGGTGCTTAATGACTGTAGTCTATAATTACAGATCTTATGCCACGTACTTCATTTATCATATTATCCATATTTGACGGTTAAAAAGAAAAGAGAAGATTAACAGTTAAGAATATATGTATAAAATCAAGTGGTTAGAATTGACTGGTTAGTATGATCTTTTGCCAATGGCCCATCCAAGCCAGCCCGCTAATTGAATGGTGGCGATAGATGAGTCAGTGGCCACGTATATGTTTATATTCTAACTAATCAAAATACAATCGGTCTTCCAAAAGATAAGATGCATTAAATTTGCTAGAATCCCACTCCAGACATACAATTAACAGATTCAATTAACTACTCACACAGATAAATGATTGTCAAACCATGAAGTGCCGCTCTTATGAGTTCCTTAGAAGGTATTATGCATTTTTATCTTCTAATCCAACATAGTGGTATGTTTCAAAAATAGGCTTGAGTTTGATATGGTAGAATCTATAGGAAACTCATGCTCTTGATCATACAATTTAAAAGAGGAAAGAAAGAATTTCTATTAATGATGTTTTAATGGGAGATACTTCCCTTTTACTCTGCTCACTCATTTACAGAAAAGAAAAGTAAAAATTTTACATGGGTTGAGAACAACCCTCTTCTCAAAGTTAGAGACATTGGATTTACTGGGTTAGTCACCCTTTACTTCAACTCTCAAAACTATGGTGATCAAAAGAGATCAAAACCCAAGGGTGTCTTCGTGTTATCTTCGCCACTACTTTGTTGCTGCTTTCTTTGTTTTTCCTTCCCTGTCATGAGGCATTCAAACAAGAAGTGAGATCGATGAAGGCAGCTTCTTTGCATGGAATTGTGAGACCACCCATTGGATGATTGAATCCGAATTCTTCCTCGGCCCTACTCAATAAGTCTTGGAATAAAGGATGGTTCAAATAGGATATTGGAACCACGAACCGCTTCTTTTGGCTCTCTCCAACATAAACTGTAAAGTGGCCTTTTGGGAGACCCACTGTGGTTGCTGTGGGAGATAATTGATTTCTAGTAAGAAGAGACTGTAGTTTGAGAATTTGCTTGGCACGAAGAGGCAAAGAAGGCAAACGGATACCCATGATTATTCTCAAACTCGAAGTGAAAAGATTTACAACCAAAAAGAAATCTTAATGGGTTTGATATAACAAGAGCAAAGCACGAACACTTGGGAAAAATGTTGGTGAAGACCGAAGGCTGGTTCACTGTGTTTGTATTTATAGAGTGAGGAAATATTGTTGCCAATCCTTTCAAATGGAGTGCGTGGTGAGGAGACATTGGCAATTTGGATAGTTAGAAGGACCTACATCATCAAATATCACATGGCTTTGCTTATGTAATTCAACAACAATAGCACTCTCTCTCTCTCTAGTGTTCTTATCCTTCAACCAACCCATGGTGCAGCAGCCCCACATGTGCCTTCGAAATCATTGTCCACATAATCACCCGAGGTCCTTAATTACTACTAGCACTTCAAAACATACAACTACCATACACCAGACAACAAAGAGAAACAGATACATGTGATGGTGTTGGTGTTGGTGTGAAAACAAATGCAATGTGTAGATGATAGGAGCTTGGGCCTACATGTAAAATTAAAAATAAGGAAAAAGATCGAGAGAGTAATAAGTGCATGTATTGATACAACATAGCATGATTTTTCACAATTTTAATGACACAAGGAAACGTTGGACAAAGCCGGCCAAGTCTTGAAACAAATAATCTGTGTGGACCTTGTTCTATCATTATCTCATTCTAAGGTTGAATTAGGCCTATAAAAGCGTCATAGTACCACCCCTCAAAGTTCTCACAAATCCTACCCTCTTCATCTTCATTTGATTTTGAAGGACTTGATGCTTTGTTAGTTATAGTTGTTACAAAGAAAAGCAGCGGATACGTGTTCAATACTTGATTGCTTGGGGGAATCAGAAGGCTGGTTGGCTGCTACTGAGATCTCAATAGGCTGCTCTGTCTATGCTTGGAGAGTTACAAGCAGTTCATGATTTGGAGGTCCCACTTACTTGGTGCAACCATCATTTGAAACCTAAGCATTCTAATGTGGATCACCATCCAATGGGAGTCTCACAATTCCATTCGAGCCTTCCCCAAGCAGGAAACAAAGAGACTTGCCTAAGTTCCAAAGAAGCCAATGTAAAACTGATGAAGGCTAATTCAACAAGGACCTACTGACAATATTGCTTTTAGCAAAGAACCTTGTAGAGGACATGATGTTGTCATGTGCCTAAAATGCAGAACACCATCATTAATATAATGTCACCCCACTGAATGTAGTCTAATATCCCCTCCAGTGACCAGATGAAAAAGAAAATGAGATCGGGTGGCATCTCTAAAGCCTAACTTGATAAGGTGTTAGTTGATTGCTCTAGTTGTACAGTGTCCATGGCACACAAGACCAATATCTCTCCGAACACCAATTTACATAATCTCATGGATTCAGATAGTCCGGGATGGCAACTTCAACTATGTTGTTCCAATGGGCTTTAACAATGTGAAACTTGGTGTTTGTGATGTTGTCAGGAAAGGATAATGTCATATACAAAGGATGAACAGGGTGGTTATCGTTGTCAACATGTAATATATCACATTTTCTTCTAAGGGCCGTATTCTTTGGAGGCTTCTTTCCTTTGCTATGATTTGGGGCCTGTGAAAAGTAAGGAATACAAGGGTCTTCGAAGGTAAGGAGGATGAGATCCAATACATCATCATTTCTATTAAGGCCTCTATGTATTGGTGGGCGAAGCGCTTCTAGGAGTTTAGAGGGATCTTTGTCAAAGATTTTGTTTTCAAGTGGAATGTAATCGTGCATAGCTCTAGTTAACCTGTTAGTTTAGGCTATGGAGATCTTGGTTCTCCTCTGGGTTGCAGGTTAGGCTATCCCTTGTAGGTCGTATTGACCTATTTGGATTGTTTTCTGCTTTGCTTCTTAATAAAATTCTTCTACATTTGAAAAGGAAAAGAAAAAAAGAAGAGGCTATTGGCATGCATGGTGCTGTTTTGACTTCAAAGCTATCAATGCCCAATCTGGTGACATTAAAATGACCCCACTTCCTAGGATCGGGTACGAGACCACTCGCACTTGACCCTTGTTATTGGAATGATGCTAAATAATAAGATGTCAATCTTAGGGTAGGCTAATGTATGGCATTGATTTCGTTGCATCGATTGGGGAACATGGAAAAAATTCATACCATTGTGGGGTTCAGTAATCATATTACTATTTTTTTGGCACATTTAGAAGTTGGTAGTCACACATAGGAATACATAGTTGTTAGTTACATAATTTATGACTGAAACACCTATCTAAACTCAGTATAATATGCATTCTCTTGGGTAAAGCCAACTTGAAACACCTATCTCATCTTCATTTTGTTTTGAAGCCTTGTAGAATTGCAATAGCTTACAAGTTCTTGAACTCACTGAAGCGACTGAAAGCAAGGAGCCAACATTTTAGGCTGGGTTGTCGCAAGCCTTCGGGTCATAATGTCATAAAACATATTAAGGGTCTTTTTTCCCCTTTTTAGATGGTTATTAGATTGGCCAGTGTTAGGTGGGTGAATGACCTCTCCCTCTCTCTCTCTTCCCTCTCTCTCTCTCCCTCTCTCTCTCTCTCTCTCTCATGAGTTACTTTGCGATTGCAAAATAAGCCGGAGTCTGATGTATTTGAATTTTAGATGAGACTCATGCTCATTAATTAGACAAGGCACCAGATAGTCTGGATCCTACAATTTAAAAGAGGGAAGAATTTCTTATAAATTTTGTTCAATGGGAGAACTTTCTTTTATTCAACTCACTCATTTACAGAAAAGAAAAGAAAATTTTTACATGGGTAAAACAATCCCTCTTCTCAAAATTGGAGAGATTGGATTTAATGGTTAGTCACCCTTGCGTTAAAACTCTCAAAAGCCAAGGGTGTCTTCATGTTTTCTTGCCAGTCCCTTGCTGCTGCTTTTTTTTTTTTATGCTTTTCCTCTCCTCTCATTATGCATTCAAACGAGAAGTGAGATCGATGAAGGCGGCTTCTTTGCATGGAATTGTGAGACCACCCATTGGATGATCGAACCCGAACTCTTCCTCTGCCCGACTTAATAAGTCTTGGAACGAAGGATGGTTCAAGTAGGATATTGGAACCACGAATCGCTTCATTTGGGTCTCACCAACGTAAACTGCAAAGTGGCCTTTTGGGATATCAGCTGTAGTTGTAGATGGAGATAACTGATTTCTAGTAAGAAGAGAATGTAGTTTGAGAATTTGCTTGGATTGAAGAGCCAACGAAGGCAAACGGATACCCATGACTATTCTTGAAGTAAAGAGAATGACAACGAAAAAGGGATCTCAATGGGCTTGATAGAACAAGAACAGAGAGCTTGAACACTTAAGAGGATGTAGGTGAAGACTTATAGTTGGAAGGCGAGTTTAGTGTATATGTATATATAGAGTGAGGAAATATTGTGGCCAATATCGTTTCAAACGGAGTTTGTGGTGAGGAGACGTTGGCAATTTCGTCGGTTAAGGACCTACCTCATCAAGTATCACATGGTTTTGCTCACGTAATTCGACAACAATAGCGCTCTGTCTCTCCCTGCCACTATTGCAGACGGCTACCGTACCGTACACTACAAAACAAAGGGCAGCAGACACATGTGATGGTGTTGGACTGTTGGTGTGCAAACAAATACAACGTGAAGATGATAGGAGCTTGGGCCTACACGTAAAATAAAAAACAAGTTCTGTAAAATTAAAATTAGTTGTGAATCATACCTTTAAAAATGTTAATAGAGATATACTTTTTTTATAATGGATTAATGAATTCCAGCTTACGCTTTAATCTAGGACAAGTGGTGTTCGTATTGGTGTGCAAACGATTTTTTTCTGTTATTTAGGCCAGCTTCCGCTTTTTCCCATTTTTTCCCCTTGTTTTATGATTTTTGAAAATTTGAAATTCAAAATTTTCCAAATTTTCAAAGTTGAATTTCAGCGCCATTATATCCGTTATTGCCCCTGAGCCTTACAATTCGTTACAACGGCCGTTATAACGGAAAAATGGTAACGCCCTCAGTCTGTTGTACCGTTATAACCGCCCCTTTTAAACCTTCGTTTAACCGCAAACAATGGGAGGTTCCACCTCCACATCTTATCCCTAACTCATTAAATCTAAACAAAATGCAATATGATATTTCACCCGGCGAAAATGCCACCTTGCAATGTAAAAACTTTGTTACCAAACACCAATTTGAGGAAGCAAAAAAAACCATTTCTGTTGTTCACTTATCATGATGGCAACAAAGTGACCAAAAGCGGCTAAAACCAAGGTTTTAAAAGGGACGGTTATCTATACTATTATAAAAGCAAAAACCGGTAAGCCACGTGGCACACTCTTAGAGATCACTCATGACTCACCTTATGGATGTTTGTCCCATCCCTAGGTGAACCTATATACCAAATATCAGCCTGATTAGTGATTTCAAAACCTTTGGATCTGAGTACCCCAAATAATGCTTGAAAAATCAACCCATGAAAAGGACTCCAGTAGGTCGGATGGGCCAAACATCAATACGGTCAGTGATCGATACGGGTGTGCCATGTGTAAGGTGCTACCACATGCCCTTAGTTTCAACTATAGTAGTGATGTGACAAGGTAGACCACAAGCTTTTGGCCTTAGCTTTAGTGGTTTTTGTTATTCAATGGCTATTTTTGGCGTGAGCTTCATCTCTGCCCTCTGAGCTACTGACCGTTTGGATGTTTAGGCCATGGTTTAAGAAACATCCGTTATAACGGATTCGGACCTCCCCCGTTATGTTATGAACCATTAAAACGCTGAAAAAATAATGGCCATTATTTTCCGTTGTAACAAAAATAACGACCGTTATTTTCTGGAAAAAATTGTGAAAAAAACCGCCATTATTTTCCACGGTCAGTAGGCGCTAAAGCTCATGTCTTTGGCCTAAAATAATACAAGAATTTACTAACTAGGGTCTCACCTCCGGTTTGTAATCCTCACATATAGCTCATAGCTGCTTCATCCTAATTCAAGTTGCTAAATTGGTAAGGTTTGTGAGTGTTGTTACAATAGACCTGTGTTCAAACCCAACCTTTTCCTTGAGTCATCAATCTCGTTAAAAACAGGGTTACTTGGAAAAACTTACTACGCTGGTAAGGTTTGTCAATTTTGAAGGTGTCAGCTTGCTCAGTTGGTAAAGTTTGTGGGCGATGATAACATAGACCAGGGTTCAAAACTCACCTTCACCGAGTTACTGATCTCTTTAAAAACAGGCTTAACTACCAATAAAGAAAAAGGTTTGTCAATTTTGATATTATGACCTGGGTTCAAAACCCGCCTTCACCCACTAACCCTCCACATATCTACCCCCCAAAAAAAAGTGGCCCCCTCCAAGCAAGTTCATGAACAAGCCTGTGGGGATTCTGGTGAAGCGCGATGAGCTTACTCTCAATGGTATCAAGCAGCTTCATGTCAATGTCGACAAGGAAGAGTGGAAACTAGAGACGCTATGTGTTCTCTAAGACCTTGGCCATAGTACGAATATAATCCATTTTGAAAATTTTGAAATACGGTAAAAAAAGAAAAGGTCAAATAAACGGAAAACGGAAAAAAAATAGTTCGAGAATAATTCATTTATAATACAATTTAGCATAAAGAGTCTGGCACCTAAAAAAGCCATGTATATATATAGATACACATATAGACATATGGTCTATTTTTAGGTGCAGCCTGTACGATAGATTAAAAATCGCAGAGGATCAAAAATTTCTCACGTGGAACACTCTTAGAGACCATTGATCGAATGAATGTTAGGCCCTTCCCTAGGTGGACATACAGATTAAACATTAGCATGATTAGTGCTTTATATTCGTCAAATTTTAGTCTTTATCATAGGTTATATTCAACAATGAGATTTGATCATTATTTTGGGGTGGGTACAAAGATCCAATGGCTAAAAATCACCAATCAGACCGATTTTCAATTGAGATTGGAAATCACCTGGATAAAATAAAGTCAGGTCATTGATAGCTAAGAACGTGTCAATGGAATTTTTCCAGCATGTGTCAAATTTGAAGTATTATTGAAAAAACACAGAAATACGTGTTTTAATCGGTTTTAGAGAAAAAAACGGAGAATAATCCAACTAGAATAATCCAACTAGTTCAAAGTGTATGGTCATTTAAATTTTTTTTCTAAAACTCACTATTCGGGTATCTATACAATTATAAAGCAACAACATAGGTGGGCTTCAGCCATTCAATACTTTCTTTTACCCTTTGGATGTTTGATCCATCTTTAGGTGGACTTACATGCCAAAAAAATCAGTCGGATAAGTGATTTCTAACCTTTGGATCTTAGTACCCCCAATAACGCTCAAAATCTATGGTTAAAAATCAACCCATCAAAACAACTCCAATCGAATGCTTAAAAATCACTAATCAAGCTGATTTTTTGCAAGTAGGTCCACCTAGGGATGGGAAAAACACCCATACGGTCAGTGAACTCTACGAGTTCTACGGGTGTAAGGTGCACGTGGCTTCCCCTGGTAGGGTATAATACGCATATAGTATGCAGAATTACTAGAATTACCAGAGGTATGATGTTCAACAGGTATCTCTGGTCATTAACTATGATCTGCCGACTCAACCAGAGAACTTGTTCATCTGCTTTTTGTTTGTTTGTTAGAATTTGATAACCCCTAGCCATACCAACTCACATGTAGTATGAGCAGTTTCAAACTGAGCTATTCGGTAGCAGGCCCAGCTTGACCATTAGGCAGATGAGGCGGTTGCCTAAGGTCCCCCATATGGTCCCCAAATTTCAGAAATTTTCAAGTGTTTTTAATAATATTTTTTTTATGAAAAAGCCCCCACCTGTCCATTTGCGTCAGGCCCCTCAATCACACAAGACTATGCTTCAACCGGACAAATCTAGTCTGCAACTGTTTGCAGACTTAAAAGTATCAAACATTGCATCCATCATTCAATTCTCCTTGAAAAACGTGTTTTTAATTTATAAAATATATTTTTTTGAAAACATTGAAATAGCACATTTTTGAAGGGACATTTTACAGACTTATAGTATGCAAACATTGTATCCACCATTGAATTCTCCTCAAAAAAAGTGTTTAATTTATAAAATATTTTTTTTGAAAACATTGAAGTAACACATTTTTCAAGGGACATCTTCTCACTTAGGTCATTTCTGAAAAAAAAAACAGTTTTAACGTAAGGGCATGGGGCGTTACTGTTTTAACGGCCATTAAAACCTTTTAAACGGCGTTATTTTAAACCATGGTTGTAGGAAAAGGAGGTGTGTGTGTGCCATGTTTGGTGCACACTTGTACACTTATTTAGTGATGGCTGGATGATATGCAAGGGAAATAAATTAGGTAGTTGTGAATCATACCTTTGGAAAAAGAGGGCTGGTCTCTAGTGACTCCCAAGAAAAAGTGGACAGATAAGTCGATCCCTCCTTTGGAAAGTTCTCATACAATAGCGTCTGATTCCTTGGTGATCCTGTAACACATCAGATTTCTAGTCCTGCAAATCCTTCATGGTTAATTCTGGTTCTACTGATCTTCCCCTCACCTCAGTTTGAAACATCTCTGCTCTTCTTGTATCTAATTTGAATGATGATCTCTCTGATCCTGCCATACCAGATACTTCTTGTCCAACAGTTCTTCCCACTGATGTCAGTGACTCTTGTTTGAGTGTTGACAAAGTTGAGTCAGTACCACCCCCATAATATCTAACCATTTTCCTCCCAGTAACTGAACCTTCCTGCTGCCCTTCTCAACCTCTTCTCAACCACCAATCTATATCAAACTCAGCCTTCTCAGAACACCCTCTACTCCCCCCACCTCTTAACTTCCATCTAAAAAATCACTCCCCTCCACTTCCAAAGCTCTATCCTTTTCTGCCAAGAGAAGTTCCCCTCGTCTAAATAAACCTCCTCGTGCAACTTTTGACCAAACAATTATCTCTGGTGATCAGTCTAGGAACACTCAAATCAATCCTTTCCAATGACCAAGCCATGGTATGAAAGGTCAGAGGCCTAAGAATTAATATGAAATAAAAAATTTCATTTGCTCTCATAAGCTAGAAATCCCGGGTCTTGTTGAAACTGGTAAAAGCCCAAAATTCCTCTAAGATCACCACAACTGGATTGCTAGAGATAGGTCCTTTACAAACAACTTTTATCATGCGCAATTTCGCACGGAGGCTGTATTTGGATTCTCTGGACCCCTCAATCCCTCTCTCTTTACTTTTTAAATCAGATCAAGAAAATCACTGGTTTATTTACTACTCAATTCTGATTACTTCACGCGTTTATGGCTCACATTGTTTCAATGACATTTTATCTCTGGAGCCATCTTGAGCATTTCTCCTAGTTGATTAATGAGCCATGGATTATTTCTGGTGATTTCAACTGAGTCCTTTTTCCGGCATGAAAAGCAGGGAATGGATCCGATCAGCTCAAACGAAATTCCCATCTTAAACTGTTTTGAACAGTATGCTCTCTTTTTATCATAGATAGCGTGGATGTAAGTTTACGTAGTCAGACAAACAAGAAGGCCCGAATACGATTCAACCTAAACTTGATCATGTGACGATAAATTATGATTGGCTGACAAAGTTCTCTTCCTAAGAAGCTAGATTACTTCCTTCACGTTTCTCAGACCACAGGCCAATGGTTATTAACATTTCAGATTACATCCCTAGAGGGCCCAAGCCATTCAAGTTCCTAAATGTGTGGGATTCTCATCCTGATTTCCTAGATACCGTCAGAAATGCTTGGTCTATCAGAGTTCGAGGAAACCTGTGTTCAGTTTATCTCATAAAGCTGAAGAATATCAAGAAGGATCTCAAAGCCTGGAACAAAAATGTTTCAAAAGGGTGGAAGAGAAACTTTTATTGGCAAAAAAAAATTTGCGATGGTTCAGAATCAACTTGGCGCTGATCCATCAAATTTTCGCTCTGTGGAAAAGGAAAAAAGGCTCTATTCCATATACAGAACCTTCTCAATGAAGAGGGAATTCATCTACAACAGAAGTCTTTTTTTTTTTTTTTGGATCGGTAAAAGAAAAATATATTAAAAGAGGGTCGAGAAGGCCCTAAAGACTATATAGCAGAAAAGCACAAGGCCATAAACCAAAAACCACAAGACCCCACCCAACACCCCGATCTACAACAGAAGTCTAGATGTAACTAGCAGTCTCTTTGTGATACAAACACCAGTTTCTTCTATAAAGCCATAGCAGAAGGATGGAGCATTAATCTGATCAATCATATTTAGACTGAAGCAGTTGAAATCATTACAGAACCAGAATCCATCAAAGCTGAAGCAATCAACTTCTTTCCAAACTGTCTCTCTAATGCAAATCAGCCATCATCTTTTCCTGATTTGAAGTAGCAAAGAAACTCAGTGGTCTCATAAAAGATATCTCAGATGAAGAAATTCTATGAATCATTTTCTCAAAGAAAGATGATAGAGCTACAGGTATTGACAGCTTTCTTCTTTAAAACCTGTTGCAATATCATTGGTTTAGATCTCATTGCAACCATAAAAAACTTCAGATCATTGACACTTCTCAGAGAGATCAGTTCGATCCTTATAAAGCTCATCCCCAAGCTCCCCACGCCCGAAAAATTTGGAGATTATAAACATGTATCTCTATGCTCTGGTATTTACAAATTTATCTCCAAAATTCTGACTAACAAACTAAAGAGTGTGATGAACCATCTTATTGATGACACTGATCATCGTTCATCCAAGGCCCTCAGATCTCTGATAACATCCTACTGCCCATGAACTAGCCAGAGAGTTTAATCGTAAAGAAGGTGCTCCTTGTATGCTGCTCAAGATCAATCTTCACAAAGCATTTGATTCCGTCAGCTGGAATTGATTTCTTTTTATCATGAAAAATATGAATTTCTCTACCCTTTGGTAAAATTAGATCAAAGAATGCACTTGAACAGCTAGCTTCTCAATTTCAATGGTATTCATACTACTACTTCAGGGCCTGCACCAGGGAGACCCTCTATCTTCCCTCTTCTTCACCTTAGCTATGGAGGGATTCTCCATCTTCATGAATCAGGCAACTTCCAGTAACTCCATTAAACTCACTCATATATGTGTCCCCATGATGCATTCAGCTTCCAGAAGGCTTAACTTTTTATTTCTATATTCAATTGAGAAACGGTCAAATGCATGGGAAAGCTATCTTCAATATCTGCAACAACTCTCTTACGAATTGTCAAGATTCTAATGTTTTAGGCCTCAAAACAGTGTGTGAAATTTCACTATAGGGCTAATGATGTGAATTAAGGGTAGTTTAATCATTATATATTTTTAAAAAATGGGTTCAAATTAGTTTGAGTCCTTAAGTTAGCTTCCAGGGTTTATTTTCTTATAAATAATTGTTAAGAGATCATTGTAAAAAGACTCCGATTATAATAAATGAAATTTACCTTTAGGGTTTTTAGTTCCTTTCTGAACTCTTGGGATTAGTTAGATTAGCACATTGTAGGTGGTTTTTAGGGGTTTTCGCTCTAAGAGAACCTAAGCAGTGTGTTAAGTCAAAAATCCTTCTGCGTTATTTGGTACCAGGGCAAGTTTTTTTTTTGAGAGTCAACGCCTACTTGTACCTTTTTTTTTTTTTGATAAGGTAAAATATATTAAAAGGGAAAAGCTACAAAAGGAGGGAGGAGGACGAGAGGGCCTCCTAAAACAGAAACTACAAACAAAAGCAAAGACTAAACGAAGAGAGGCGCCTAAGAACTTCTATACAAGATGGATTCCCACCGGAAGACCATATCATCGAAGGCAAGTTTTATTCCACGGAACTTGGGGTTTCATCAATAGAAGCCATGCTACTGAGAAGAGGAAACAATCTAGATCTCGTTCATCAAATGGGGGAAATCAACAGATCGTTGGAACAAGTTACAGAAGTGCTGCCACATTGGATCAATGGGAAACCGGAAATCCATTTGACAGTGGTGAAAATGACACATCCAGCATGAATGTCCAACTCAAGACCCCTCTAGTCCATCGGAATAATGAACGTTGACATTGAAATCGTGATCAAGGAAATGATTACAGTGAGTATCCCGAAGGAAAAGCAATCCATCACTATAATAGATTGGGAGTCACTACCAATCTTTGATGAGGAGATAATTGGAGAAAATGATAATGAATCTATCTTTAATGAACCGTATTTACGATGGTGAGATTAATGAAGAAGACGATAGTGAACCCATCAGTATCAAGCTAATATTTCCAGCATAAAAGCCAAAAATAGGGAATCGCAAGCAACTACCTGGTACTAGCACTCAGTGAAAAGTCTGCTAGGTGGGGATCCTTGCACTTCTTCACCTGTGTCATGTCCCTCCCTAACAAATACACATACAAGAAAACTCAAGGAAGCTCGGGGCTCTTGAAACAAGAGTCCTCCTCATGGATGACCTGATCCCCCCACACTAGCTTGGAGGAGAACCTCCTCTTTGGCACAGGAGCCAAGGGAGTAGCTACCTTATTGCTTTTCTTGGCAACAAGAGGAGCAACAACAACATCAGAAGATGGCCTCTTTAGGCAACCCTTTCCCTTGCCCCCAAAGGAGGAGAAAATTGCTGGGGTCTTCTTATTCTGACCCGAGTAACCAACTGAGTGGAGGGAGACTGGAGAATCTCTGCCTTCACCCCCTCTTCATCCGAGAGGTTGACAACTAATTTAAACATTGCCAGCTCGTCCATGGGAACGTCAAAGAGAGTGACAGAGTCGGTGCAAAAAGCTGTCAAAGACGAGGGCCCCTTGGATAAAGGCAAGTCCCTCAAATATTCGCTCCCCTCAAGAGAGTTTCCTCTTTCTACTCCACCCAAAGAATCAAGAGCAAAGTCAAGCTTACCAAGTGCTTCACAGCCAAGTTAGCGACCTCTCGGGCAACAGTTGCAACCGACCACGCTCACCGTTTAGGAGACTTAGTCGTAAAAACATACAAAATCAAATGATATATAATGAAATATTTCTCAAACGAATATTTACGCAAATCTTACAATTCCAAAATATATGAACTTAGCCAACCCCACAATCATCGATACCCTCTTAATTGATAAGCAAGATTTGCGTTAACACTCATTTGAGATTATGTAAATATCAAATAAATATAATATTAAAATAATATAAAAAATAAGACTAAGAAAAAAAATAAAAAAATAAAAACAAAAAAATTAATAATCAAACAAATCTCTACAAGCCTTCACAAATAAAACATCCTCGTACGAAACTTTGGCAACCTACAATTGAAAGAGGATGTTACTTGGCTACTCGTTTCCATACCTTCTTAATAGATTAATGTAAAGGCTACAATTGACTTGCTCGAGTCGTAAAAATGTACAAAATCGAATGATATATAATAAAATATCTCTCAAATGAACCATTTACGCAATCTTACAATTCAAAAATATATGAACTTAGCCAACCCCACAATCGTCGATACCCTCCTAATTGATAAGCAAGATTTGCGTTAACACTCATTTGAGATTATGTAAATATCAAATAAATAAGATATTAAAATAATATAAAAAATAACTGAGAATAAAAATATAAATATAAAAGCAAAAAATTAATAATCAAACAAATCTTTAAAAGCCTTCACAAATAAAACATCCTTATACGAAAATTAGGCAACGTACAATTGAAAGAGGATGTTACTTGGCTACTCGTATCCATACCCTCTTGATAGATAATTGTGAAGGCTACGATTGACTTGCTTGAGTCGTAAAAATGTACAAAATCAAATGATATATAATGAAATATTTATCAAATGAACCATTTAAGCAAATCTTACAATTCCAAAATATATGAACTTAGGCAACCCCACAATCGTAGATACCCTCTTAATCGATAAGCAAGATTTGCGTTAACACTCACTTGAGATTAGGTAAGTATCGATAAATATGATATAAAATAATATAACAAATAATATATTGAATAAAAATTAATAAAATTAAAACAAAAAAAGTAACAATCAAACAAATCTCTAAAAGCCTTCACAAATAAAACATCATCATACGAAACTTAAGCAACCAACAATTAAAAGAGGATGTTACATGGCTACTCGTATCCATACCATCTTTATAGATTATTGTGAAGGCTACGATTGACTTGTTTGAATCGTAAAAATGTACAAAATCAAATGATATATAATAAAATATTTATCAAATGAACCATTTACGCAAATCTTACAATTCCAAAATATATGAACTTAGCCATCCCCACAATCGTCGATACCCTCTTAATCGATAATCATGATTTGCGTTAATACTCATTTGAGATTATGTAAATATCAAATAAATATGATATTAAAATATTATAAAAATAAGACTGAGAATAAAAATACAAATATAAAAATAAAAAAAATTAATAATCAAACAAATCTCTACAAGCCTTCACAAATAAAACATCCTCATACGAAACTTGGTCAACCTACAATTGAAAGAGGATGTTACTTGGCTACTCGTTTCTACACCCTCTTAATAGATTATTGTGAAGGCTATGATCGACTTGCTTGAGACGTAAAAATGTACAAAATCAAAAGATATATAATGAAATATTTCTCAAATGAACCATTTACGCAAATCTTACAATTCCAAAATATATTAACTTAGCCAACCCCACAAGCGTCGTTACCTTCTTAATCGATAAGCAAGATTTGCGTTAACATTCATTTGAGATTAGGTAAATATCGATAAATATGATATTAAAATAATATAACAAATAAGATATTGAATAAAAATTACAAAAATTAAAACAAAAAACATAATAATCAAACCGATCAAAAAAAAAATTAATAATCAAACAAATCTCTAAAAGCCTTCACAAATAAAACATCATCATACAAAACTTAGGCAACCTACAATTGAAAGAAGATGTTACTTAGCTACTCGTATCCATACTCTCTTTATAGATTATTGTAAAGGCTTCGATTGACTTGTTTAAGTCGTAAAAACGTACAAAATCAAATGATATATAATGAAATATTTCTCAAATGAACCATTTACGCAAATCTTACAATTCCAAAATATATGAACTTAGCCAACCCCACAATCATCGATGCCCTCTTAATCGATAAGCAAGATTTGAGTTAACACTCATTTGAGATTATGTAAATATCAAATAAATATGATATTAAAATAATATAAAAAATAAGACTGAGAATAAAAATACAAATATAAAAATAATAATAATCAAACAAATCTTTACAAGCCTTCACAAATATAACATCCTCATACGAAACTTAGGCAACCTACAATTGAAAGAGGATGTTACTTGGCTACACGTATCCATACCCTCTTAATAAATTATTGTGAAGGCTACGATTTGACTTGCTTGAGTCGTAAAAATGTACAAAATCAAATGATATATAATTAAATATTTCTCAAATGAACCATTATGCAAATCTTACAATTCCAAAATATATGAACTTAGCCAACCCCACAATCGTCGATACCCTCTTAATCGATAAGCAAGATTTGCGTTAACACTCATTTGAGATTAGGTAAATATCGATAAATATGATATTAAAAAATATAACAAATAAGATATGGAGTAAAAATTAAAAAATTAAAACAAAAAAGTAACGATCAAACAAATCTCTACAAGCCTTCACAATAAAACATCCTCATACGAAACTTAGGCAACCTACAATTGAAAGAGGATGTTACTTGGCTACTCGTATCCATACGCTCTTAATAGACTATTGTGAAGGCTACGATTGACATGTTTGAGTCGTAAAAACGTACAAAATCAAATGATATATAATGAAATATTTCTCAAATAAATATTTACGCAAATCTTAAAATTCCAAAATATATAAACTTAGCCAACCCCACAATCATCGATACCCTCTTAATCGATAAGCAAGATTTGCGTTAAGACTCATTTGAGATTATGTAAATATCAAATAAATGTGATATTAAAATAATATAAAAAATAAGGCTGAGAATAAAAATATAAATATAAAAATAAAAAAAATTAATAATCAAACAAATCTCTACAAGCCTTCACAAATAAAGCATCCTCATATGAAACTTGGTCAACCTACAATTGAAAGAGGATGTTACTTGGCAACTCGTTTTTATACCCTCTTAATAGATTATTGTGAAGGCTACGATTGACTTGCTTGAGTCGTAAAAATGTACAAAATCAAATGATATATAATGAAATATTTCTCAAATGAACCATTTGCGCAAATCTTACAATTTCAAAATATATGAACCTTGCCAACCCCACAATCGTCGATACCCTCTTAATCGATAAGCAAGATTTGCGTTAACACTCATTTGAGATTAGGCAACGATAAAGATGATATTAAAATAATATAACAAATAAGATATTGAATAAAAATTAAAAAATTAAAACAAAAAATGTGATAATCAAACAAATCTCAACAAGCCTTCACAAATAAAACATCCTCATACGAAACGTAGGCAACCTACAATTGAAAGTGGATGTTACTTGGCTACTCCTATCCATACTCTCTTAATAGATTATTGTGAAGGCTACGATTGATTTGTTTGAGTCGTAAAACGTACAAAAAAATGATATATAATAAAATATTTCTCAAATGAACCATTTAAGCAAATCTTACAATTCCAAAATATATGAACTTAGCCAGCCCCACAATCGTCGATACCCTCTTAATTGATAAGCAAGATTTGCGTTAACACTCATTTGAGATTAGGTAAATATCGATAAATATGATATTAAAATAATATAACAAATAAGATATTGAATACAAATTTAAAAAATTAAAACAAAAAAAATAATAACCAAACAAATCTCTACAAGCCTTCACAAATAAAACATCTTCATACGAAACTTAGGCAACTTACAATTGAGAGAGGATGTTACTTGGCAACTCGTATCCATACCCTCTTAATAGATTATTGTGAAGGCTACGATCGACTTGCTTGAGACGTAAAAATGTACAAAATCAAATGATATATAACGAAATATTTCTCAAATGAACCATTTACACAAATCTTACAATTCCAAAATATATGAACTTAGCCAACCCCACAATCGTCGATATCCTCTTAATCGATAAGCAAGATTTGCGTTAACACTCATTTGAGATTATGTAAATATCAAATAAATATGATATTAAAATAATATAAAAAATAAGACTGAGAATAAAAATACAAATATAAAAACAAAAAAATTAGTAATCAAACAAATCTCTACAAGCCTTCACAAATAAAACATCCTCATACGAAACTTAGGCAACCTACAATTGAAAGAGGATGTTACTTGGCTACTCGTATCGATACCCTTCTAATAGATTATTGTGAAGGCTATGATTGACTTGCTTGAGTCATAAAAATGTACAAAATCAAATGATATATAATGAAATATTTCTTAAATGAACGATTTACGCAAATCTTACAATTCCAAAATATATGAACTTAGCCAACCCCACAATCGTCGATACCCTCTTAATCGATAAGCAAGATTTGCATTAACACTCATTTGAGATTATGTAAATATCAAATAAATGTGATATTAAAATAATATAAAAAATAAGACTTAGAATAAAAATACAAAAATGAAAATAAAAAATTAATAGCAAAACAAATCTCTACAAGCCTTCACAAATAAAACACCCTCAAGCGAAACTTAGGCAACCTACAATTGAAAGAGGATGCTACTTGGCTACTCGTATCCATACCTTCTTAATAGATTATTGTGAAGGCTATGATTGACTTGCTTGAGTCGTAAAAATGTACAAAATCAAATGATATATAATGACCTATTTCTCAAATGAACCATTTACGCAAATCTTACAATTCCAAATTATATGAACTTAGGCAACCCCACAATCGTCAATACCCTCTTAATCGATAAGCAAGATTTGCGTTAACACTCATTCGAGATTAGGTAAATATCGACAAATATTATATTAACATAATATAGCAAATAAGATATTGAATAAAAATTAAAAAATTAAAAAAAAAAAGTAATAATCAAACAAATCTCTACAAGCCTTCACAAATAAAACATCCTCATACGAAACTCAGGCAACCTACAATTGAAAGAGGATGTTACTTGGCTACTCGTATCCATACCCTCTTAATAAATTATTGTGAAGGCTACGAGTGACTTGCTTGAGTCGTAAAAATGTATAAGTCAAATGATATATAACGAAATATTTCTCAAATGGACCATTTACTGTCCGACAAGTAATTTTCCCAAATATTTAAGCACGACGTCATTTGTGCGCAACAATCTTTAAAGTTGGAACTCTTTTTCTGTTCTTGGTTTCCAAACGAACCCCAAAATCACCACCACAGCCATAACATGTACCATGCATTCTACGTGTTTTGTATCATCATTATACATTTGCTATAGAAGCATTGCCATCATCATCATCATCATTATACATTAAATACGTATTAGCTACAAATTACAGGAAAAAAGGCCTAGCAAGAAAATTTACGGGAAAAAGACTCCCGATCAAGAAAACCAAAGTGCCATTAATAGCATGTCTGTCATTTGCTAATTCAGTTTTATCGCAAGTTTGTCAACTTTCATTTAACTCTAGTATGTGTTTCTGTAGTGATGGGGTGCATTTCTCAGGTACGTTGCACTAGTTCCCCGATGTGCTGCATTGGTCTGAAGATGTATTGACATAAAAATGGATGTAGACTGTGATACAAATTTTACACGAGGCATTAGTGCTATGTGAGTTTCGAATGAATACTCAAGTGCCCTAATAAATTGGGAACCCAGATTCTGTATAGGATTCGATCATGTCACTGCAAGAAAGATGGGCGTTTGCTTCGTGTCAGAGCACTGAAACTTATGATTTTTACACTATCTGCTTCCCAACAAACACTAAATGGGCCTAAGAAGTAAGATCTAAGCAGAAATATCATCCTGGAACTGACGCTATTATAACAATGCGTAAAAATCCTCAGACTAATGGGGAATAATCCACAGATCAACAATCTATTAAGCTACAGCAATCGACTCAAGAAATTCCTACTGTTACATGAAGTATAACCCATTAACCCTAAAATAGTAAAATCTGTATATTGGCACCACTGGGTCTTCATCAATACAGCTAATGAAACGCATTGAATTGAGCTTTACAGAAGAGTTGGAAAAAAACCAGTTCAGTACTCAGCTGAACAAAATCAACACTGACAAGCTCATTGAATCTTTTTTTTAATCAGGTAAACTTAAGAGCAAGATACAACGAGAATCAATGGCTAAAACAGAGCCAGAAGGAAATGTAAGATAAATGATAAAAATGATTCCAAGCAATCATTTTAACCAAATGACAAATAGTTGTTTGTTTGGGCATGCATGCGACCTATTGCTCACGGCATACATTGATTGCAGAATTAAGAAGAAAGGACAAGCATATAAGAGGTCAAAAGAACAGAGAGACCATCAAAATTCAAAATCATGAGAAAACCACCAGAAGAAGTTCAAAAGAAAATCAAGAAAAGGCATGAGGTAGAGTTTGCACGCACAACGAAAATCAAGAAAATGCAGAAGGTAGGGTTTTTTTTTTTTGAACTCACGCAAGAAATTAAAAAAAATAAAAGAAAAAGAAAGGACCAAACCCCAATTTCAAGATCATCAAAACAAATCGATCAAGAAATAAATCTAATGCCGATGTGGGATACGTATGTGATCAGATAATCTAAACCCTAGCATACAAACATCTCTTCCATCATATCCCCAACATCTATTTCCACTTCACTGGGTACAGAACCCTGATGATCAGATCACATTCTAAAACCTAAACTCCCCGAGTACAAAGGAAAACGAACCCAAAGCCCAATAAGATGAACAGAAAACCCCAAATTAGCAGCAAAAAGAAAATCAGGTAAAGCTTGCACACGCACAAAGATCAAGAAAGATCAGTAAAGATGAAGATTGCAAGCATGTAAGAAAATAATAAAAAAAAAAGGGGGGGAGAGAGAACCAACACCAACATCGAGATCGTGAAAGCAAATTAATAGCGGAAGAAGAAGAACAAAGAAACTATCAAAATCAAAATGTGGGATCAAACCTCCATCGCGGACGAAGATTGTTTCCCTCTCTCTCCGTAACGTTTCCTCTCTGCTCCCTCGGTCTCTCCTTGTGATTGAACTCCATCGTTTGAAACAAGGGGAGAGCATGTTCAAGCATACGTGCGCACCCAATGCATACAAGTGCACGAATGAAGGAGGCTATTTTGTTACGGTTATTACCTATCAACTATGGGACGGCACGTGCGATGCTCACTTTACACGTGGCACATTCTTAGAGGTCACTGACCGTAAGGACCAAGGTTTAAAGGAGGCCGTTTTAACAGTTTAACGGACTGGGGGCGTAACAGTTTAAACGGCCGTTTTAACGGATTGAAACGGTCAGGGGCAAATATGGAAGAAAATGGAATTTAACGGAAAAAATGGCGCTGAAATTCAAATTTTGAAATAAAAAAAAAAAAAAAAAGAATTTAACGGCCATTTTTTTCACAAAAATTGTCAAAATTTAACGGCCGTTAAATTCAAAAGCGTTAAACTTGTTTAAACGGAAACGGTCTTGGGGCATTACCGTTTAAATGGCCGATTTTAAACCATGGTAAGGACCTACGCACCAAAATTCTTTCTGATTAGTAATTTCTATACGTTCGACTAGTCTTTTTCAGTGTTTGCTTTTAAGCGTTGATTTTGAGCATTATTTGTGCTACTCAGATCCCTAGGTTAGAAATCACTAATCAGTCTGATATTTATTAGGTATGTCCGTACCTAGGGATGGGCCACACCATCCATACGGTCCGTGACCTCTAATAGACAAGGCAGATAGTCTATATCCTACAATTTAAAAGAGGAAAGAAAGAATTTCTTATAAATTTTGTTTAATGGGAGAACTTTCTTTTACTCAACTCACTCATTTGCAGAAAAGAAAAGAAAAATTTTACATGGGTTAAACAATCCTCTTCTCAAAATTGGAGAGTTTGGATTTAATGGTTAGTCATCCTTTGCCCTTCTTCTCCCGTCATGATGCATTCAAACGAGAAGTCAGATCGATGAAGGCGGCTTCTTTGCATGGAATTGTGAGACCGCCCATTGGATGATCGAACCCGAACTCTTCCTCTGCCCGACTTAATAAGTCTTGGAATGAAGGATTTTTCAAGTAGGATATTGGAACCACAAACCGCTTCCTTTGGGTCTCACCAACGTAAACTGCAGAGTGGCCTTTTGGAACGTCCATGGTGGTTGCTCCAGGAGATAATTGGTTTCTTGTAAGAAGAGTGTGAAGTTTGAGAATCTGCTTGGATTGAAGAGCCAATGAAGGCAAAAGGATACCCATGACTATTCTTGAATTAAAGAGAATGACAACCAAAAAGGGGATCTCAATGGGCTAATTGATAGAACAAGAACATAAAGCTTCAACACTTGGGAGGATGTAAGTGAAGACTTGGGAGGATGTAGGATGTAGTGTGTATGTATATATAGAGTGAGGAAGTTTTCAAATATTTTTTTAATGGTGTATGCTGGGGAGAAATTGGCAATTGGGTCGGTTGAGGACCTACCTCATCAAGTATCACATGGCTTTGCTCGTGTAATCTAACAACAATCTCTCTCTTTCTCTTGCACATTGGCAATTGGGTCATTTGAGGGACCTACCTCATCAAGTATCACATGGCTTTGCTCATGTAATTCAACAACACTAGTCTCTCTCTCTCTCTCTCTCTCTCTCTCTCTCTCTCTCTCTCTCTCTCTCTCTCTCTCTCTCTCTCTCTCTCTCTCTCTCTCTCTCTCTCTCTCTCTCTCTCTCTCTCTCTCTCTCTCTCTCTCTCTCTCTCTCTCTCTCTCTCTCTCTCTCTCTCTCTTGTTTTATCCATCAACCAACCCATGTGCAGCAGCCCCACATGCGCCTCTGAATTCGTTGTCCACATAATCACCTGAGGCTACGGGCTACCGTACACTACAAAACCAAGAGCAACAGATACACGTGATGGTGTTGGTGTGCAAACAAATACACCATGAAGATGATAGGAACTGGGGCCTACATGTAAAATTAAAAACAAGGAAAAAGATCAAGATAGAGTAATAAAAGCATGTATCAGTCTAACATAGCATGCCTATTCATAATTTTGCTCATTTGTACAAGCTCTTATGGTATGACGACAGAAGGAGACATTACACCAAGCTGGTCGAGTGTTTATTCAAACCGAAGAGTCTGTGGGGACCTTGTTCTATCGTCTATATTGGTTGGATTAGGCCTATAAAAGCATAATTTCCCACTTCTCAGTGCTCTCACAAATCCTACCCTCATCATTTTCATAGGACTTTGGAAGACTTGATGATTTGTTGACTTATAGTTGTTACAAAGAAATGCAGTGGATATGGGTTCAATACTTTATTCATTAGAAGCAGTTCATGATTGGGACGTCCTAAGTGTTCTAATTTGGGTCAAGGAAAGTTTGGGTTCCATCAACCATCCAATGGGGGTCTTACAGTCCCATTCCAACCTTTCCCAAGCAGGAAACAGAGTGACTTGCCTACATTGCAAATATGGTGAAGAAGTGAAAGTAAAATTGAAGGCTAAGGACCAAACAGCAGAAATGCTTTAACATAATGTCGCCCCACAGAATTAGTCGAATATCCTCCCCAGTGGCCATATGAACAAAGGGATGAGATCGGGTGTCAACTTTAAAGCTTAACATGACAGGGTGTTTAAGGTTGATTGCTCTAGTTGTACAGCGTCCATGCCACATAAGACCAATGTGTTTCCAATTTACTGGACCTCATGGATGGCAACTTCAGCAATGCTGTTTAAGGGGTTCTATTGTTGTCAACATGCACGGAGCTGGTTCGACTGTATCAATGGCCAATCTGGTGATGTTAAAATGGTCCAATTTCCTAGGATCGAGGATGAGACCCCTCGTACTTGCCTCCCGGTAGTGATCATAAGCTTGGCCAATGTTGTGTGGCATTGATTTCGCTGCATATAAAGTGGGACATGGAAAGAACTGATGCCATTCAGGGGATCAGTAATTATATTTGTGGTCACACACAGTGATATAGAGTTGCTAGTTGCTTAATTTTGTTTTGCCTCCAATTCTCTTATCAAAGATTGATGTGAGAGAATTTTAAAGGATATATACCACTGATCAGATAAAGCATTAGAACTAGGATAGATTCTACAATAGACAAGAATTTGTGTTAAATGATGTATTCAATGGGAGAGAACCTTTTCTTTTTGTCACTCTACCCACTCATTTACAAGTAAAGAAAAAAAAAAGAATTCACATGGTTGACAACACTCTTCTCAAATTGGACAGGTTGGTTTGAAAAGGTCAATCACCAATGCCTAAAACCAATGGTAGCATGAGCAATTCAAAACAGAAGTGAGATTGATGAATGCGTCTTTATTGCACGGAATTGTGAGACCACCCATTGGATGAATAAACCCAAATTCTTCCTCAGCTTGACTTAGCAAGTCTTGAAATAATGCATGGTTCAAGTAGGATATTGGAACTACGAATCGCTTCTTTTGGGTCTCTCCTACATAGACTGCCAAGTGGCCTTTCGGAATGTTGGTTATAGTTTTTGAAGGCAACTGGTTCCCTGTCAATAGAGATCGTCGGAGAATCTCCTTGGCATGAACCATCCCTGGCAAACGAATACCCATTGTTTCTTGGGTTGCTCGGAAAGAACTAAAAGAAATGGATCTCAAGTCTGATAGAGCAGAGAAAGCTTCAACACTAAGAGGGTAAGGTGGAAAAGCGTGGACTGGAAATGCTACATTTTCCTCCAGTATGTGTACATATTTATAGGGAGAGATCAAATCATATAGGTGATATCTTTCAAATCCAATGAATGGAAAGGTGCCTACCAAAAATTAAAATGAGTGGAGAGCGGACTTAACATCTTTTTGTGTATGGGGTCTCCCAAGGGACATGCCTCAGGTGCAATCACATGGTCTTGCCTTCTAACTCATTGCCAAAGATTTGTGGGGGAGAGTGGTCACAATGTGTTCTTAGATTGCTAGCACATCATGCCCTACCAATCCCACTGGAGAAAACATTGGGGCTAATATATAGAGATCCCGGTGTTTTTTAACACATTATTGAATGACCCTACTGATATGGGACATGTTTTTGAAAGATATATATTTAAAGGTTTATAAATGCATGGAATTTTTTAGAGAATTACTGGACTAGCCAGCATTAGGTGGGTCAATGACCACATGTGCGTCCTTATCCACTACAACTGCCTTCCATGTCTTGTCCAAAAAACAGCAAGGTCCCTGTGTTGTGTGTTTCAAACATAATACAAATTCAAGATGAAAGAGTTCAGACATTTTATTCAATCACAGTAAATACATGTATTAAGTTATGTAGATGACACAACGGTAAAATTTGGTCGAATTTCAAATTCAGGATTATATTTTAATGGGTCTTACTAATTCTAAGCTTGAAACCTCCAATTGAGACATCAAACAATTTGATAACGGTTAAGAGAAATTGTAAATATGGTGCTCAAATGCAGAGAAATACTTGGTCACACCCAGTCAACACTATTTAGAACAATGCAAAGTGTTAAACTCAATAATCTTTAACACTTGCCTGATGTGGGACTACTCTCAAAATCAAAACAACAAATTGGTCCATACTTATTTAATGCTAATCTTTAAAATCTCATAATCTGGATTGAGGTGCTTAATGTCTGTAGTCTATAATTACAGATCTTATGCCATGAACTTCACTTATAATATTATCCAAATTTGACGGTTAAAAAGAAAAGAGAAGCTTAACAGTTAAGAAAAGATGTATAAAATCAAGTGGTTAGAATTGACTGGTTAGTATGATCTTTGGCCAATTGCCCATCCATGGCAACCCGCTAATTGAATGGTGGCGATAGATGAGTCAGGGCCACGTATATCTTTATATTCTAATTAATCAAAATACAATTGGTCTTCAAAAAGATAAGATGCATTAGATTTGCTAGAATCTCACTCCAGACATACAATTAACAGATTCAATGAACTACTCAGACAGATAAGTGATCATCAAACCATTCAGTGCCTTTCTTATGAGTTCCTTAGAAGGTATTATGCATTTTAATCTTCTAATCCAACATAGTGGTATGTTTCAAAAATAGGCTTGAGTCTGATATGGTAGAATTTCTAGGAAACTCATGATCCTGACCATACAATTTAAAAGAGGAAAGAAAGAATTTCTATTGATGATTTTTTAATGGGAGATGCTTCCCTTTTACTCTGCTCACTCATTTACAGAAAAGAAAAGTAAAAATTTTACTTGGGTTGAGACCAACCCTCCTCTCAAAGTTAGAGATATTGGATTTAATGGGTTAGTCACCCTTGACTTCAACTCTCAAAACTATGGTGATCAAAAGAGATCAAAATCCAAGGGTGTCTTCATGTTTTCTTCGCCACTATGTTGCTGCTTTCTTTGTTTTTCGTTCCCTCTCACGAGGCATTCAAACGAGAAGTGAGATCGATGAAGACGGCTTCTTTGCATGGAATTGTGAGACCACCCATTGGATGATTGAATCCGAATTCTTCCTCAGCCCTACTCAATAAGTCTTGGAATGAAGGATGGTTCAAGTAGGATACTGGAACAAGGAACCGCTTCTTTTGGCTCTCTCCAACATAAACTGCAAAGTGGCCTTTTGGGACATCCACTGTGGTTGCTGTGGGAGATAATTGATTTCTAGTAAGAAGAGACTGTAGTTTGAGAATTTGCTTGGCACGAAGAGGCAAAGAAGGCAAACGGATACCCATGACTATTCTCGAAGTGAAAAGATTTACAACCAAAATGAAAACTCGATTTAACAAGAGCAAAGCACGAACACTTGGGAAAAATGTAGGTGAAGACTTTGAGTTGGAAGGCTGGTTCAGTGTGTTTGTATTTATAGAGTGAGGAAATATTGTTGCCAATCCTTTCAAATGGAGTGTGTGGTGAGGAGACATTGGCAACTTGGACAGTTAGAGGGACCTACATCATCAAGTATCACATGGCTTTGCTCATGTAATTCAACAACAATAGTTCTCCGCCTCTCTCTCTCTCTCTCTCTCTCTCTCTCTCTAATGTTCTTATCCTTCAACCAACCCATGTTGCAGCAGTCCCACATTTGCCTTCGAAAGCATTGTCCACATAATCACATGAGGTCCTTAATTACTACTAGCAGTTCAAAACATGCAACTACCATATACCAGACAACAAAGAAACAGATACATGTGATGGTGTTGGTGTGAAAACAAATGCAATGTGTAGATAGGAGCTTGGGCCTATATGTAAAATTAAAAAACAAGGAAAAAGATTGCAAGGGTAATAAATGTATGTATTGATCTAACATAGCATGATTTTTCACAATTTTAATGACACAAGGACACATTAGACAAAGCAGGCCAAGTCTTGAAACAAGGAATCTGTGCGGACCTCATTCTATCATTATCTCATTCTAAGGCTGAATTAGGCCTATAAAAGTATCATATTACCACCCCTCAAAGTTCTCACAAATCCTACCCTCTTCATCTTCATTTGATTTTGAAGGACTTGATGCTTTGTTAGTAATAGTTGTTACAAAGAAAAGCAGCGGATACGGGGTTAATACTTGATTGGTTGGGGGAATCAGAAGGCTGTATGGGCTGTATTGCTGCTCTGTCTATGCTTGGAGAGTTAGAAACAGTTCATGATTTGGATTTCCCGCGTACTTGGTGCAACCATTGTATGAGAACCTAAGCAATCTAATGTGAGTCAAGGAAGAGTTTGGATTCTATCACAATCCATGGGAGTCTCACAATTCCATTCGAGCCTTTCCCAAGCATGGAACAAAGAGACTTGCCTAAGTTCCAAAGTAAAACTGATAAAGGCTAATTCAACAAGGGCCTATTGACAATATTGCTTTTGCAAAGAACCTCGCGGAGGACATGATGTTGTTACGCGCCCAAAATGTAGAACATCATTTTGGGCTACTGAATCTTCGACCTTCGCATTTTCGTCCAAGGGCTGTATTCTTCTTGGAGGCTTCCCTTTGCTATGATTTGGGGCCTGTGGAAAGAAAGGAATACGAGGGTCTTCAAAGTTAAGGAGGATGAGATCCAAGATATCATCATTTCTATAAAGGGCTCTATGTATTGGTGGGCGAAGCGCTTCAAGGAGTTTAGAGGGATCTTTTTTGAAGATTTTGTTTACAAGTAGAATGTAATCGTGCATAGCTCTAGTTAACCTGTTGGTTTAGACTATGGAGCTCTTGGTTCTCCTTTGAGTTGCAGCTTAGGCTATCCTTTGTAGGTCATATCGACCTATTTGGATTGTTTTCTGCTTTGATTCTTAATAAAATTCTTCTACATTTAAAAAAGAAAAAGAAAAAAAGAAGAGGCTATTGTCATGCATGGTGCTGTTTCAACTACAAAGCTATCAATGGCCAATTGGGTGACATTAAAACGATCCAACTTCGTATAAATGACCGCTCTTGCTTGACCTGCTGGTAGTGGCATGATGACTAAGACATTGGTAGTCACACATAGCTAGTAATATATAGTTGAGTTGCATAATTTTCTGACTGAAAATCAGTGCAGCTGTACAGGACGGTATTATCCTCCAGGCTCACTACAATCTGCACTCTCTTGGGTAAAGCTGGTACAATTTGAAACACATATCCCATGTTCATTGTTGTTCTGGAACCTCGCAGAGTTGCAATAACTTTGGAGGCGTTCTCTAACATACAGATGTGACCAAAAGCAATGAGTCCACTAATGAACCAGACTAATGGTAAGGCTGTTGATGGCTGGGTTGTCAATGCCTTTGAGCTGTACTATCACAAACACACACACACGCGCGCGCGCACGCACCCCTTACCAACTACAAGTGCCTTCCATGTCTTGTCCCAACAAACAACAAAGGCCTCGTGGTTGTGGGTCTTCCAACATAATACAAATTCAAGATGCAAGTTAGGGCAGTCAACAGATATTATTCGAATAGAATATTAGGATATCTGAATCCGAAAAAAATCCTATTTCTGACTTCGATTCGAAATCCGACGGATATTCTCAATAATCATTCAAATTCGAATCCGATTAACTTATAGAATATCCGATAGAATCAGATTCATAAATCGGATATATATAATACATTTTTATATTTATATATAACAGATTATATTATATTTATTATATGTATACTTATAATTATTATAATAAATGTGTAATAAATATAATATAATCTGATATATGTAATAAACATAATTATTTTATTTAAATAATATTTTGTAATGACAGTTTGTCGGTTGATAATGCCCAAGCAACCGCCTTTTCCCCTATCCTTTAAAGCCGGTATGCAACCGGTTAAGCTGAAGTTTTATGGTTTAAATAAAGAAAAATCAGAGCGGATATTATCATATATCAATATTCGAATCCGTATCCGAAAAGTATTCGAACATAACAGAGTATCCGAATCTGATGTCCAAATTTTTTGGATAATATATCCGATTATTCAACTACGAATTCGATATTTTGACTATCAATTGACACCCCTAATTACAGTTAATGTGAGTATCAAGTTAGTCACTTAGTCTAACGACTATAACCCAATTGTCATATGAAATGTCTTAATGGTAATATTAGGTCAAACTTTCTAATTTAAGGTTAATCTTTAATGGGTCTTCTAATTCTAATGCTTAAACCTCAAACTTTCAGATAATGGTTCAGTTATGGGTGCTCAAATGCAGTGAAATCTTCATCAAACTGGGTCGACACTTGACACCATATATACATACTGGTTTGATAGATTCTAAAATCTAAACACGGTAGTCAAATACTTGGACAACTCATGCACATTAAACAAAGCGCCATATTTAGTGTAAACCGCTTGATCCTACAATTTGAAAGAGGAAAGAAAGAATTTCTATTAATGATGTTTTAATGGGAGAGACTTTTCTGTTACTGTGCTCACTCATTTACAAAAAAGAAATGAAAATTTTACATGGGTCAAGAGAAAAACCCTCTTCTGCAAATTGGAGGGCTTGGATCTAATGGGTTAGTCACCCTTGTCTTCAACTGTCAAAACTATGGTGTGATCAAAAGAGATCAAAATGCAATTAAGGGTGTCATCATGTTTTCTTGGCCACTGTTTTTTTATCTGCTTTCTTGTTCCTCCTCTCCTGTCAAGAGGCATTCAAACGAGAAGTGAGATCGATGAAGGCGGCTTCTTTGCATGGAATTGTGAGACCACCCATTGGATGATCGAATCCGAATTCTTCCTCTGCCCTACTTAATAAATCTTGGAATGAAGGATGGTTCAAGTAGGATATTGGAACCACAAACCGCTTCTTTTGGGTCTCACCAACATAAATTGCAAAGTGGCCTTTTGGGACTTCCATTGTGGTTGCTGCTGGATTTCTAGTAAGAAGAGAGTGTAGTTTGAGAATCTGCTTGGATTGGAGAGCCAACGAAGGCAAACGGATACCCATGACTATTCTTGAAGTGAAGAGAATGACAACCAAAAAGGGATCTCAATGGGCTAATTGATAGAACAAGAACAAGAACAAGAACAGAAAGCTTTAACACTTGGGAGGATGTAGGTGAAGACTTGGAGTTGGATCGCAAGTTTAGTGTGTATGTATATATAGAGTGAGGAAATATTAGTTTTCAAATATTTTTTTAATGGTGTATGCTGAGGAGAAATTGGCAATTGGGTCGGTTGAGGGACCTACCTCATCAAGTATCATATGGCTTTGCTCATGTAATTTAACAACAATCTCTCTCACTCTCTCGCACATTGGCAATTGGGTCATTTGAGGGACCTACCTCATCAAGTATCATATGGCTTTGCTCATGTAATTTAACAACAATCTCTCTCACTCTCTCGCACATTGGCAATTGGGTCATTCGAGGGACCTACCTCATCAAGTATCACATGGCTTTTCTCATGTAATTCAACACCACTAGTCTCTCTCTCTCTCTCTCTCTCGTGTTTTATCCATCAACCAACCCATGGTGCTGCAGCCCCACATGTGCCTCTGAATTTGTTGTCCACATAACCACCTGAGCCCGGCCATTACTGCTAGTACTTCAAAACAGACAGACTACCGTACACTACAAAACCAAGAGTAACAGATACATGTGATGGTGTTGGTGTGAAAACAAATACCCCGTGAAGATGATAAGAGCTTGGGCCTACATGTAAAATTAAAAACAAGGAAAAAGATCAAGACAGAGTAATAAAAGCATGTATCAGTCTAACATAGCATGATTATTCATAATTTTGCTCATTTGTACAAGCTATTATGGTATGATGACACAGGAGACATTAGACCAAAGTTGGTCGAGTGTTTACTCAAACCGAAGATCATTTTCCCACCCCTCAGTGCTCTCCTACCCTCTTCATTTTCATATGACTTTGGAAGACTTGATGATTTGTTGACTTATAGTTGTTACAAAGAAATGCAATGGATACAGGTTCAATACTTTATTCATTAGGAATTTTCTTTGATTAGAAACTAGTTGGCTTTTGATATTGAAATCTACAAAGGGTTCTGTCTTTGTTGGGGAGAGCTGGAAGCAGTTCATGATTGAGATGTCCTAAGTTTTCTAATTTGGGTCAAGGAAAGTTTGGGTTCCATCACCATCCAATGGGGGGTCTTACAGTCCCATTCCAGCCTTTCCCAAGCCGGAAACAGAGTGACTTGCCTACATTGCAAATATGGTGAAGAGGCGAAAGTAAAATTGAAGGCTAAGGATCAAACAACAGTAATGCTTTAACATAATGTTGCCCCACAGAATTAGTCGAATATCCTCTCCAGTGGCCATATGAACAAAGGGATGAGATCGGGTGGCATCTTTAAAGCTTAACACAACAGGGTGTTTATGGTTGATTGCTCTAGTTGTGCAGCATCCATTCCACATAAGACCAATGTGTCTCCAATTTACTGGACCATAACCTCAACATGCACGGAGCTGGTTCGACTGCATCAATGGCCAATCTGGTGATGTTAAAATGGCCCAATTTCCTAGGATCAAGGATGAGACCCCTCGTACTTGCCTCCTGGTAGTGGCATGATGACTAAGTAGTAAGATGTTGATCATAAGCTAGGCCAATGTTCTGAGGGATTGATTTCACTGCATATATAGTGGGACAAGGAAAGAACTGATGCCATTGAGGGGATTAGTAATTATATTGGTGGTCACACATAGTGATATAGAGTTGCTAGTTGCTTAATTTTGTGACTGACAATCAGTGCAGTTGTTGTGTATAGCAGTCTCAAATTGAAGCACCTCTCATGTTCATTGTTGTTTTGAAACCTATTCGGTAAATGGGTTGATGCAAATGGGTTGGGCCCATTAGGATCAAAGTTTGCTCCTAATGGGACATGGAAAGAACTGATGCCATTGAGGGGATCAGTAATTATATTGGGGGTCACACATAGTGATATAGAGTTGCTAGTTGCTTAATTTTGTTTTGCCTCAAACGCAAAACAAAGATAAAGGATCTCAAACGCATACTTTTTTGCAGTTAACCGTGGGGTAGCATCTTTCATAAAGAGCAAGGCGACTGAGGTTGTGGGTCTTCCAACATTATAAAAATTCAAACTCGATAAAAACAAGTAACGGATATAATTAACTTTTCAAATGGATAAAGGATTGTCAAGCCAGGAAATGCCTCTCTTATGAGTTACTTTGCGATTGCAAAAATAAACCTGAGTCTGATGTTAGAATTTTAGATGAGACTCGTGCTCATTAGACAAGGCACCAGATAGTCTAAATCCTACAATATAAAAGAGGAAAGAATGAATTTCTTATATTGTTTAATGGGAAATTTTCTTTTACTCAGCTCACTCATTTACAGAAAAGAAAATAAAATTTTTACATGGGTAAAACAATCCTCTACTCAAAATTGGAGAGATTGGATTTAATTGTTAGTCACCCTTGCCTTAAAACTATCAAAAGCCAAGGGTGTCTTCATGTTTTCTTCCCACTCCCTTGCTGCTGCTTTCTTTGCTTTTCCTCTCCTATCATGATGCATTCAAACGAGAAGTGAGATCGATGAAGGCGGCTTCTTTGCATGGAATTGTGAGACCACCCATTGGATGATCGAACCCGAACTCTTCCTCTGCCCGACTTAATAAGTCTTGGAATGAAGGATGGTTCAAGTAGGATATTGGAACCACGAACCGCTTCATTTGGGTCTCACCAACGTAAACTGCAAAGTGGCCTTTCGGGATATCAGCTGTAGTTGCTGCTGGAGATAACTGATTTCTAGTAAGAAGGGAGTGTAGTTTGAGAATCTGCTTGGATTGGAGAGCCAACGAAGGCAAACGGATACCCATGACTATTCTTGAAGTGAAGAGAACGACAACCAAAAAGGGATCTCAATGGGCTTGATAGAACAAGAACAGAGAGCTCGAACACTTGGAGGATGTAGGTGAAGACTTGGAGTTGGAAGGCTAGTTTAGTGTATATGTATATATAGAGTGAGGAAATATTGTGGCCAATTCCTTCAAGTGGAGTTTGTGGTGAGGAGACGTCGGCAATTTCGTCAGTTAAGGACCTACCTCATCAAGTATCACATGGCTTTGCTCATGTAATTCAATTACAATAGCTCTCTCTCTCTCTCTCTCTCTCTCTAGTGTTCTTATCCTTCAACCAACCCATAGTGCAGCAGCCCCACATGTTCCTTTGAAGTCATTGTCCCCATAACCACCCATGGGCCCTAGAAAACAATTAACAACAGATACATGTGATGGTGTTGTGTACAAATAGATACAATGTGAAAACGATGTGAGCTTGGACCTACATGTAAAATTAAAAGCAAGGAAAAAGATCAGGACAGAAAAATAAATGCATGTTTCAACCTAACATAGCATGATTATACATAATTTCCCTCATTTCATCTGTACTAGCTACTATGGTATAATGATCCATGGAAACATTAGACAAAGAAGATCGAGTGTTTACTTGAATCAAAGAGCCTGTGTGGACCTTGCTCTATGAAGATCTCTATTCATTGTTGGATTAGGCCTATAAAAGCATCAAATTCGAACCCCCTCAAAGATCTCACGAATCCTACTCTTACAGATGTTAGAAAGAAAAGCAGTGGATATGGGTTCAATACTTGATTAATTGGGTTTTCTTTGATCAGAAACTGGTAGGCTTCGGCTAATATATTGAAATCTCTACAGGTTGCTTTATCTATGTTGGGGAGAACTAGAAGCAGTTCATGATTCGGGTGGCCTAGTTACTTGAAGAAAGAGCTTGGATTCCATCACCAGCCAATGGGAGTCACACAATTCCATTCCAGCCTTTCCACAAGCAGGAAACAGAGAGACTTGCCTACATTCAAAATATGGTGAAGAGGCCAAAGTAAAATCGAAGGCCAATTCAACAAAGACCAAACAACATATTTGTTTTGCAAAGAACCTTGCAGAGGACATGATGTTGATATGCATCCAAAATGCAGAGCACCGTCATTAACATAATGACCCTACACGATCTGCGAAGTTTTACTCCAAGTTCATGGGATCAATCGAATAGTGTGTTCTAACTCCCTTGATGTGCACCACGTGTATGACAGACACATGAAAAGAACTGATGCCATTGAGGTTCTGTTTATGTTGGGGAGAGCAGTTCATGATGACTTACAGTCCTAAGTGTATAAATTTATTGAAATCTATCAATCTATAAACCGAAGCAGTTCATGATTGAGACGTCCTAAGTGTTATAATTTGGGTCAAGGAAAGTTTGGGTTCCATCACCATCCAATGGGGGTCTTACAGTCCCATTCCAGCCTTTCCCAAGCAGGAAACAGAGTGACTTGCCTACATTGCAAATATGGTGAAGAAGCAAAAGTAAAATCGAAGGCTAAGGAACAAACAGCAATAATGCTTTAACATAATGTCGCCCCACAGAATTAGTCGAATATCCTCTCTAGTGGCCATATGAACAAAGGGATGAGATCGGGTGGCATCTTTACAGCTTAACATGACAGGGTGTTTCTGGTTGTGCAGCATCCATGCCACATAAGACCAATGTGTCTCCAATTTACTGGACCATAGCCTCAACATGCACGGAGATGGTTCGACTGCATCAATGGCCAATCTGGTGATGTTAAAATGTTCCAATTTCCTAGGATCGAGGATGAGACCCCTCGTACTTGCCTCATGGTAGTGGCATGATGACTAAGTAGTAAGATGTTGATCATAAGCTAGGCCAATGTTCTGAGGGATTGATTTCACTGCATATATAGTGGGACAAGGAAAGAACAGAGTTGCTAGTTGCTTAATTTTGTGACTGGCAATCAGTGCAGTTATTGTGTATAGCAGTCTCAAATTGAAGCACCTCTCATGTTCATTGTTATTTTGAAACCTATTCGGTAAATGGGTTGATGCAAATGGATTGGGCCCATTAGGATCAAAGTTTGCTCCTAATGGGACATGGAAAGAACTGATGCCATTGAGGGGATCAGTAATTATATTGGGGGTCACACATAGTGATATAGAGTTGCTAGTTGCTTAATTTTGTTTTGCCTCAAACACAAAACAAAGATAAAGGATCTCAAACACATACTTTTTTGAAGTTAACCGTGGGGTTGCATTTTTCATAAGCAAAGGCCATTGAGGTTGTGGGTCTTCCAACATTATAAAAATCCAAACTCGATAAATACAAGTAACGGATATAATTAACTTTTCAAATGGATAAAGGATTGTCAAGCCAGGAAATGCCTCTCTTATGAGTTACTTTGCAATTGCAAAAATAAGCCTGAGTCTGATGTGTTAGAATTTTAGATGAGACTCATGCTCATTAGACAAGGCACCAGATAGTCTTGGAATTTCTTATATTGTTTAATGGGAAAGTTTCTTTTACTCAGCTCACTCATTTACAGAAAAGAAAATAAAATTTTTACATGGGTAAAACAATCCTCTTCTCAAAATTGGAGAGATTGGATTTAATTGTTAGTCACCCTTGCCTAAAAACTCTCAAAAGCGAAGGGTGTCTTCATGTTTTCTTCCCACTCCCTTGCTGCTGCTTTCTTTGCTTTTCCTCTCCTATCATAATGCATTCAAACGAGAAGTGAGATCGATGAAGGCGGCTTCTTTGCATGGAATTGTGAGACCACCCATTGGATGATCGAACTCGAACTCTTCCTCTGCCCGACTTAATAAGTCTTGGAATGAAGGATGGTTCAAGTAGGATATTGGAACCACGAACCGCTTCATTTGGGTCTCACCAACGTAAACTGCAAAGTGGCCTTTTGGGATATCAGCTGTAGTTGCTGGTGGAGATAACTGATTTCTAGTAAGAAGAGAGTGTAGTTTGAGAATCTGCTTGGATTGAAGAGCCAACGAAGGCAAACGGATACCCATGACTATTCTTGAAGTGAAGAGAATGACAACCAAAAAGGGATCTCGATGGGCTTGATAGAACAAGAACAGAGAGCTTGAACACTTAGGAGGATGTAGGTAAAGACTTGGAGTTGGAAAGCTAGTTTAGTGTATATGTACATATAGACTTGAAGACTTTCAAATAGAGTTTGTGGTGAGGAGGCGTTGGCAATTTCATCAATTAAGGACCTACCTCATCAAGTATCACATGGCTTTGCTCATGTAATTCAATAACAACAGCTCTCTCTCTCTCTCGTGTTCTTATCCATCAACCAACCCATAGTGCAGCAACCCCACATGTTCCTTTGAAGTCATTGTCCCCATAACCACCCATGGGCCCTTGAAAACAATTAACAACAGATACATGTGATGGTGTTGTGTACAAATAGATACAATGTGAAAATGATGTGAGCTTGGACCTACATGTAAAATTAAAAGCAAGGTAACAGATCAGGACAGAAAAATATATGCATGTTTCAACCTAACATAGCAAGATTATAAATAATTTCCCTCATTTCATCTTTATTAGCTACTATGGTATAATGATCCATGGAAACATTAGACAAAGAAGATCGAGTGTTTACTTGAATCAAAGAGCCTGTGTGGACCTTGCTCTATGAAGATCTCTATTCATTGTTGGATTAGGCCTATAAAAGCATCAAATTCGAACCCCCTCAAAGATCTCACGAATCCTACTCTTACAGATGTTAGAAAGAAAAGCAGTGGATATGGGTTCAATACTTGATTACTTGGGTTTTCTTTGATCAGAAACTGGTAGGCTTCGGCTAATATATTGAAATCTATACAGGTTGCTTTGTCTATGTTGGGGAGAACTAGAAGCAGTTCATGATTCGGGTGGCCTAGTTACTTGAAGAAAGAGCTTGGATTCCATCACCAGCCAATGGGAGTCACACAATTCCATTCCAGCCTTTCCCAAGCAGGAAACAGAGAGACTTGCCTACATTCAAAATATGGTGAAGAGGCCAAAGTAAAATCGAAGGCCAATTCAACAAAGACCAAACAACATATTTGTTTTGCAAAGAACCTTGCAGAGGACATGATGTTGATATGCATCCAAAATGCAGAGCGCCATCATTAACATAATGACCCTATACGATCTGCGAAGTTTTACTCCAAGTTCATGGGATCAATCGAATAGTGGGTTCTAATTCCCTTGATGTGTACCACGTGTACGACAGACACATGAAAGACCTTTATCTCATCCTCCGAATGTATGCAATCAAATTGTCCATTGCATATGTCACACGACACGATTGAAACGCCTTGAATTGTGAGATTCACTGCCATGGAACACATACCGTAGCTCATCGATTACTGAAATATAAGGTAACTTCAGTGTTTTTATACCCAGACTGGACCAGCCGGTTGAACCTGTGAACCGGCGAATCGATCACCAGACTGAGCCGGCATTGAACATGAATTTTGAATTTTAGTTATAATATAAAAAAAGCGGTAAAACCTGGACAGGCTGTTCTTTTGGCCAACTGGTTGAGCCGGTGACACAGTGAACCGACCACTCCACCAGGTCAATTGCCGGGCCAGGTTTAAAATACTGTAAGGTATTACTCTTCTACGGTGTTGAAATTATGAGTTATCAGATTAAACGACCATACTAAAAATAAAAGAAGAGAAACCATGTTATACTGCTGATTTAGAAACAGGTGTTAACAAAGAGACAAATGCCTTTCTTTCATTGTTTACTAGATCAAGAATTACTTGTCTAAGTTTGTATTCTAAACCTTTTGCATCCTTGGAGTTGATAACTTTGGTAGAGCCTATTAAAAAAAACCACCTCTACTGGCAGCATCACTATTTTTTTGGGGTCTGATCTTCAATGGGAACAGATTTATCTTCGAAGCATTTTCCAATATGTTTCTATTGGAGCCTCCCTCATTCTTTTTATCGAGCACAATGATGCGAATCGGACGTCAATGAGTTCTAAGATGCAACGTCAAGCAGTTCCGCTTCCTCGGTCTGAGAAGTGCATTGTTGGAACGGGGTTGGAACGCCAAGCCGCTCTAGATTCGGGGGTTTCTGCTATAGCGAACTCGAGGGAAAGATCATTTATATCAATACTGACGATCATTTTATCAGGTAGTAGAAACACTCTAAGCATTCCATTGGTTATGTATCAACGTTCCAACAAAAATACTTGTATGCATCATATGTGTATAGGCTGCGAATCAAAAAAAAAAGAGTATAGGATGCGTTACATGAGATCACTGAGATGCAGCACAAATACATTTCTGGGTGAAATTCCCAGACGGATATGATGGGTTTGGGGGCATACTTGGAAAAAGCTATGGTATCGCTCTCTTGGTAACGTATTGGTTAATCTGAACAGCGCATTCAATGAACCCTACCCTGCAGATCTATCCCCAATATTAGTCCAATCAGACGACTTGGGCAACTGTATTGTTAATACCCATGGATTGAGGCTCCTTCATGTGTGTTGCATTGTGGATAATATGAGCGCAAGAGGGGTTGGCACCATCAAGCATTCCTCAAATTTACAAGTAAATAGATAATTACTAGCTGATTACAAAAAAAAAAAAAATGTAGATAATTACTAGCTTTGTCTGTGGCTACATTAAAGCAGTAAGAGGACTTCAACAAACCCTAGCCCAATTATTAGGGTCGGGCTCAAGGGACCCCCATTTTGGCGAACCCACTTAAAAGATTAATCAATGGCTGATTTTTGGTGGGATGATAACCTCGCCATATAAAAAATCAACCCATTCTGAAATTTCTAACCCCATCAAATGTGCTTTTAAAGTTACACGGTAAAAATCGACGGTCCATAATTCTTCAGCTTCTAAACCAGTCTATGAATATCAGAATGTTTTGAATTTTTGTGAGGATGATCTCCTCATCATAGAGATCATCCTCACCAAAAATCAGCCATTGATTCATCTTCTATGTGGGTACGCCAAGATGGGGGTCAGAAATGGGGGTCCCTTGAGCCCGACCCATTAGAGAGTAGCATTTTAACCTCTGTCAATATCCAAGTACAATATCTTCCACACTTATCTAAATTCATCAATTTTTTTTATTTAAAGATTTGTGAGTAATCATCAACGTTATAACTAAGTTCGTTGACTAATTATTGGATAGAATTATACATACTCAGTTTTGTGCACAAAATATTGGTAGAAAACATAGCAAAAAGGGAGCTCGAAAACTTGTGAAGTCATTAATGAAAATAACAACCATTATAATGGCAACAACCCATCCCCATTACATTATTTCAAAAATAACGCCCAACATCGAAAAAATGGCCTAAAACGTTTGAGTGATCGTTCTATTAAAATGGACGATACTACTTGGAAAAGATATAAATAATTTGTTCTTACGCATTTTCTTGATTCCCGAATGCCAACAGGAGAAGGAACTTTGTGTCTTGTCTAATGATTGGGGGAGATATGATGGAAAATGGGGATAGAATCAGAAATGGGGTGGTAGGGTTTTATTTAGAGTTGGCTTCTTACATACCTACTTTGGAGGGCCTTCATTTTGATCAGATTAGCGAGATGGATAGGGAGAGTTTGGAGAGACCCTTTGAGGAAGAAGAGGTGTTGAGAGCTATTTCTGACCTAGCCAGTGATAAGGCCTCAGACACTGGCGGATTCATTGCTTTTTTCAATCAATGTTGGAAGACTATCGATGTGGACTTTATGAAAGTGATGGAGCATTTCAGAAGGCTATTTGGATTATACATCTAATAGGGGCCGGGGGCACATGCCCCCCCTCAACTTTTTTAACTCACCGCATGGATGTTTGGCCCACCCCTTGCTGGATATACAAACCAAGTATCACTATGATTGGTAATCTTTAGCAATTACATTTTAGTACTTTTTAAGGCGTGATACTAGCCATTGTTCAACCAATTTTTTGATTACTAACACCAATGGCTAAATATCATCAAACAAGATGATTTTGTATCCGTGTCTACCAAGGGGTGGGCTAAGCATCCATGCTGCTAGTGGGCCAAGCTATATAACTAATTACATCGTGACTTTCAATTACCAAACCCTTCAGTCTTTGCCCTAGAGGCTCGCACAGGAGTAAAACTTTGATGACAATGGCTGTCATCGAAGCTGACGACAGCCAACAATATGACCCACGTGGCACATTCTTAGAGGACTCTAACCGTATGGATGTTTTAAAAAATCCCTAGGTGGACCTACAAACCAAAAATCAGTCTGATTAGTGATTTCAAATCTTTGGATCTTTGTACCCAAATAATGATCAATAATGCTCAAATTCACATGGTTAAAATCAACCCACGAAAATGACTCCAATCAAATGCCTAGAAATCGCTAATCATGTTGATTTGTGGTTTGTAGGTTTTCCTAAGGATTGGCCAAACATCAATAAGGTCAACATCCTCTAATAATGTGCCACGTGGCTCATATTGTGGTTTGTCTTCAGCTTGGATGATAGAAGCTGTCATCAAAGTTTTACTCCCCCTCAACCACGGGCTGATCTTTGATACCGACTTCTGTATTGTTCGGGGACACTTGCCCCTTGAATGTTTGTTCCACACTATGATAGACGTACACACCCAAAATCAGCATGATTGGTGATTTCTAGCCGTAGGATTTGAGCACTTTTTCATCCTGGGCTTTATGAACAAGCCTATGAGTTAGTTCCAAGCCCGTGTTGAAAAAGTGCTCAAATCTGATGGCTAGGAATAACTAATCACACTGATTTTTTGTGTGTGGGTCCATCAAGGCGTTGGCCAAACATTCAGGAAGGCAGTGGGCCCTAAAGACTACTACGTGGCAAATTGAGAGGCTTCTGCATCAAAATTATCATAAATTTTTCCCTCTACCACTGGTCTTTGGTCTACTAGCCATTACCCGGTTACTCTTATGAGTATTATCTAGCTCTGGTGCCCCCCTTGAACAAAATCTTGGCTCCGCCGCTGGGCATTGTTTATAGCATGTTCCCATATGTTCTTCGAGTAAAAAGCAAGTCTTTCATTCCATAGCAACTACAGAGGCAAGGAACCATTCCCCTATTCTTCTTTTTCCTTTTCTTTTTTCACTATATTCGAATTTTAATCATAGAAGAACGAAAATGTTTGTTGAATTTTGAGCAAACAAGCAAACCTGACTTTTGTATAAATCAGAAGGGTAGGAGGGACGCGAATTTGAAGAAGATTTTTTATTTGTTTCACTTGTGATTTGTGAGAGAAAAATCAGAGATAACAAAATGGCCGACGCCGCTCTTTCCTTCGCTGTAGAAAGGCTTCGTGACCTGCTCATTCAAGATGCAGTTTTCTCTCACGGGGTGCGTGAGCAGGTCGAGGGGTTACAAACTGAACTGAAAAGGATGAAGTGCTTCTTAAAAGATGCAGACGCAAAGCAAGAAGGAGATGATGGACTTTTTCGCAACTGGGTCGCTGAAATCAGAGATGCTGCTTATGATGCGGAGGATGTGATTGACACCTTCATTCTCAATGTTGCATCCAGGAGGAGTGGTGGTCTCCAAGGTGTCCTTAAGAGATACATTTGCATCTTCAAAGAAGTGATAGATCTCCGTGAAATTGGGATGGGGATTGAAGCAATCTTGACCAGGATCCGCGACATTTCTCGCAGTCGACAAACCTATGGCATCCGATCCATTGGTGAAGAAGAAGGGACGAGTTCTGCAAATAAGATGAATCGACATCTGAGATGGTCTAATCCTTATGTCGAGGATCATGTTATCATCGGCTTGGAGGAAGACACAGAGAGATTAGTGGCTGTGTTGATTGAAGAGGTGGAACAACGCTTTGTGGTTTCTATCGTTGGCATGGGAGGTCTGGGCAAGACCACTCTTGCCAGAAAAGTCTACAATCATAATAATATCAGGAGTCATTTTGATTGTTGTGCTTGGGTTTTTATATACCAGAAATGTAGACTGAGAGATATTTTGCAGGAAATTTCAACAAAATTTCACATTTCCACTAATGAGATGAAAGAGGAAGAGTTGGGAGAGAACATCTACAAATTCTTGGTAAAGAAGCGATATCTGGTGGTTCTTGATGATATATGGGACACAGAGGCGTGGGATACTATAAGTCCTTTCTTTCCAAATGGAAAGATAGGAAGTAAAATAATGCTCACAACCCGCAATGAAGCAGTTGCTTTGCATGTGGATTCAAGGAGCTTTATCCACAGACCACAATGTTTACCAGAAGAAGAAAGTTGGGAGCTGTTTTGTAAGAATGCATTTCCTGAGAGTACAAGTTGCTCTCCAGGTTTAATGAAGCTAGGAAGAGAGATGGTGAAAAAATGTGGTGGTCTGCCTCTGGCGATCGCTGTGCTCGGAGGGTTATTAGGGACAAAGAAATTGCTGAATGAGTGGGAGATTGTGCTGAAGAACATGAGTTCCCACTTCGATAAAGGTCAACTTGTCGTCTCGGAGACATTATCTTTAAGCTACAATGATTTGCCTTACAAGTTGAAACCGTGCTTCCTCTATTTGGGCTTTTTCCCCAAAGACTTTGAAATCTCCACAGGGAAATTGATCCAACTGTGGGTTGCTGAAGGTCTCTTATGCCGAGAAGGAGAAGAAACAATGGAGGACGTGGGAGAACTATACTTAGCTGAGCTGATCAATAGGAGCATGGTCCAAGTGGGCAGAAGGAGCTCAACGGGGAGAGTTAAAACATGCCGTGTACATGATCTTATGCGAGACTTATGCGTGTTGAAGGCAAAGGAGGCAAATTTCCTTGAGATTTTCCATCACGGGGACATAGCCGTAGATTCTTTTATTGTAAACTCAGCTCGAATGCGGAGGCATGCAATTTATTCGGAGCATGAGAGGTATGTTTCCTTGGAACACTCTACTCCACACTTGCGCACTCTTGTATTCTTCAATTCAAAGAATGACGCTGAAATAAGCATGAAATTTCTCTTCCAAGATTTCAAGTTATTGAGGGTCCTAGATCTTGAGGGTGTACAAGTTGTTAAAGGAAGGTTACCAAGAGAAATAGGAAAGTTACTTCACTTGAGGTACTTAGGGTTGAGAAATACTAATGTAATAGAGCTTCCATCATCTGTAGGCAATTTACGAAACCTACAAGCCCTAGATTTAAGCCGATGTGGTTTTCATTTCACGATACCTAATGTGATATGGAAGATGGCACATTTAAGACATCTACATATGGACTATGACCATCATAGTGGCCACTTACAATTGGGCACTCTGCAAAACCTCCGGACTCTACAATACATAAAGAGTGGGAGTTGGATAGAAAACGGTTTGGCCAATTTGACTAATCTTCGAAAATTGGGAATAGTCAAGTTATCAACATCGAAAGTGGGGGTAGTACTTAACTCCATCATTGATAGGTCAGACTGTCTACTTCGATCCTTGCATTTACGCATGGATCCATCTAGAGATGAAACATTTCCGGATCTGGAACCACTTTCTTGCTCGCATTCTCTATTGAAACTGTATTTGGAAGGCCGCATAGACACAGAAAAGCTCCTCCAATGGCCACCAAACCTCACCAAGTTGACCTTGCGTTACTCAAGACTCCAACAAGACTCGATAGCGATGCTGCAAAATCTGCCAAACTTAATGTTCCTCGTATTAAGCGAGGACGCATATGAAGGAAAGGAAATGGTTTGCTATGCAAAACAGTTTCCTCAACTCCAAGTTTTAGAACTTGATGATTTCCATAATTTGGAAGAATGGAGAGTGGAAGAAGGAGCGATGCCATGTCTCAGGCATTTGGAGATTCAAAATTGTGAGAAATTGAGGATGGTTCCCGAAGGATTGAGGTTCGTTACTACCCTTCAAGAATTGAATGTCGGCGGCATGCCAAGAGAATTCGACGACAGGGTTAGGGGAGAAGGAGGAGAGGATTGGTACAAAGTCCAACACATACCCTCCATCACAGTTAATCATGAAAGGGTGGAATAGAAGAATTCCGTTGCAAGTAGAGTGAGCATAATTGGTTTATGATATGTACGTAGTCCTTCTCACCAAATTGATCTCTCTTTCTGTCATTCACAACCCATTCTTCATTAAACTTCAACAATCAATAAGCCCTTCAATTCTAAGGTGAGTTTGTTTTTTGTTTTTTTAATTTCTTGTAGTCAGTTTTATTCTAGAGCCTTCTCCGTTTGTTAATGAAGGATTAGATTTAGGACCAATAACTAACTGTCATCTTCTTTTGCTTCCGAGGTTTCAGCATAAAAGGATAATTGATCTAGCTCTCCGTGGAAGCTTTGAAGGTGCGATTTCAGTCTCTTCTTTTTCATCTTAGGCTTTGTATGGTGATCAACAAAAAGTTTTACAGAAAAAAGGATTTGTGTGTTAGAAAGTGTTGATACAGAAAAAGTTTTATGACATTTTCCCTGAATAAGTTTTCTAGAAATGATTTTTGCATATAAATGTCATAAATGTATCAACACTTTCTAACACACAAATCCTTTTTCTGTAAATTTTTTGTTGATCACCATACATAGCCTTACATGCAAAAATCATTTCTAGAAAACTTATTCAGGGAACCCATACAAAGCCTTAACTTTCTTTATTTTCTTTTCATTTTGTTAACCAAAAGTGACTTTCTGCCCTCATAACAATTCCTTCTTTTTTCTCAACCAATAGAAGAGCTCATTAAAAAAGATTTCTCTCTATTAAACAAAAAATGTTTTGATGTCTGGTAGCTCTGACTAGTACCTCTAAAACTCAATCAGAAACCAGTAGCATTGATAGTAGACTCATTGCATGAGCTTCCTGTGGATTTGCTTGAATTTCATCAAAGATTTAGTAGTAGTAGCTGTGGCCACCTGACTAATTTCAATTTCTTTTGTGTTTTTTTTACATTTGCACTTCCCATCAGTTTTGGTGGCCTTATATCTTGATTTCTTTTGTGATAAACCTTAAGCCTATGGTATGGATGTGACCGACCGTCATGCTAGGGCAATGTCCAACATGTTGAGCATTGCAAGGCCATCATTGTTGGCTTGCTTCCTTGTTAGGAGAAAATTTTTAGACTACGCGTTTTGTGGCATATAATAAGTGTTACAATATTCAAAATATTTATCTATACATGAGGGGGTGGGGCCCACATCACATTTCAGAATATTCTCCTGTCAATCATGTGGACCATATCTTCCCATTTTTTTGATAAGTCCAGTGTTTTTTTAGTAACCCTTAAACCCCCTCTCCCCAGGTAAGAACGGGACTTGAAACCAACCATATCTTCCCATATGTAAGTGGCAACTCCTGAATACTGTGTTGGCCTTTTTTAAAAGGTCGGTGTAACAAGGTATACTTGGAGTTTTTTGGCATCTGGTAGCACGATTTTTGTTACTCACCACTGCCATCTGGGCCCACTGACCGCATAGATGTTTACCCCACCCCTTGGTAGACATTCATACCAAAAATCAGTTTTTTTGATGATTTTTAGACATTGGCTTTAGTACTCAAAAAATGGTTGAATCCAATAGCTAGAATCATGCCTTAAAAAGTATTAAAATCTAATGGCTAGAGATTACCGATTAGGGTGATTTGTGGAGTGTATATCCACCTAGGGGTGGGCTAAACATCCATGCGGTCAGTGGGCCCAGAGGGAAGCGGTGTGTAACCCATATCGTGCTACCTAATGCAAAACGTGTCAGGGCTACCTTGTTACATCTTTTTCCTTTTTAAATGTTGCAATAATTGCGACATCTAAAAGGTTTCCCCTTGGTGTGTAGATCCATCCACCAACAAGCAAACATCAAATGGATCAGTGGGCATCAAAGAGTTTTACGTGGTATTTTGGGTGGGGGCAGAAAACTTGGCCCATCTCTAGGTGGCGCAGCAGACCATTTTTTTTTATTTTTGTAATTTCTTGTCTTTGGATCTTAGACATATCAAAAGTATACTAAAAGACGAATTAAAAAGAAAAAAAAAATACTGTCGCCCACTGTGTGTCTAAACCTTCTTGACATCCTCAAATTTATCATTTCTTTTAGCCCTTCAGTGGAGAACCATGTGAAATGTTTGCGTTTATTTTCTTCTTTAATTATTCTCATCATCATTGCATCAATTGACATGGGATAATTTAGTCATTTGTTGACTACTGTTTTTTTGTATGAATCACAAGCCAATTTTCTTATGTTGAACTGATTCCCCTTGTGGTCACACTTACAACAACATATCGAGAAAGAAACAAAAGGCAAGTCGGTTCTAATTGCTTAAGGCAATAAGTTCTCATAGATGAATAACAAACCCAAACCAAAATTGGAGAAATTACAATAAAAGCAGAAGACAAATGAAAATTGGAGAAATTTGTACCTACACGCATACCCGCATGATTGTAAAGATTTTATTGTGCTTATGTCTTATTCGACTCATTGAGAGAAAAAGCTTTCTGACATGATGGAACAAAGCAGCATGCCCATAAGCAAGCACTGAACTTACCCACATAAATAGAAGAGTTCATCTAATTTCCAACCCAAAAAAGAACATTAGAGTTATTAATCTGAAGATATACCTCAGTGTCTGTTTGGCTATCCATATTTGCACCAAGAAAAGATATTTTTGCACAAACGACCTCCCAAATATCTTTTTTTTTGCACAAAAAGTCATTCCAAACAGGCCGTTAATTCTTTAAAACAACTTCTGCATATATTTGTTTATAAACACCCATCTGTTTATAAAACCAACGTCCGCCGCCACCACCTCCGGAAAACCAAAGCCAAAGGAGACTGCTAATAAAAAATCACAATCTTCAATTTTCGCCCAAGATACCTTCTGTCTTGAAAATTTCCTTTTTTTTTTCTCTAAATTCTCAAGCATTTCCTCTTCAAATCATAACCAAAATACAACTTCCCCTCCCTGTACACATAAACACACACAAAAGAAGAATCAATTCCAAATCTCACCCAAAGACGAAATCATGATTTCCAAATCCAAAGCAGGAAGCTCGATAGGAAACCGATTTTCAGACGCGAATTGACAATAAATCCCGTCAGAAAAGCACCCTCACAAGTCACAATCCCCAAGTGTTTCTTGAATGCCTCTCAAGAGTTTCTTCCTCATCGATGTAAAGAATATAAAAGAGAGTTGTGATGGTTGGAATAGGAAAAGCTACGAAAAAAAATAAAGAATAACCTGAAAAATAAAATAAAAACCATATACGTTTTTCAGGAAAAATCTCTAGAGAAGAACCAGAAGAGTAGGGATTTGATGTTACGACGGATGTTCGTTGAATAGAAGTAGAATGGGTGGAAACGTTGAAAGAAGCGATGGTAGGCTGTAGAAACCGTTTCCGAGGAGTGGATAGCTCAACCAGTTGATTTTGTTCACCATGACCGAGAGGTCGTGGGTTAATCCCAGATTTTTTTGGTTGTAGGTTTGATCTCAGTTTATCCACCAAGAATAAAACAATTCACTTTTACCTTTTCTGACCAGGTTGTGTCTCCTTTCCCACCTTCTGATAAGATTGGTATCAATTCAGTTCAAAGGGAGGCTGAAGAAATAGTCCCAATGAAGCAAATGAAAATGGATTGGGTTCCATATATTCCATGTGTTTGTTGATGACACAGAAGTAAGGTTGATTGGTGTGGAGGCTGCAGGTTTTGGCTTCGATAGTGGTAAACATGCCGCTACTTTGACAGAAGGGGAGGTAGGGATTCTGCATGGGGCTATGAGCTATTTATTGCAGGACGAAGACGGGCAAATAGTTGAGCCTCATTCTATTAGTGCTGGGTAAGAAATAAAACTTGAATCTCCTCTTGTTATTGGTTCACAGTGTGATTTTGTTGCTATATTCTGTTATGCATTTACGCTGTCAACTTTAATAACTTCCTGCACATATAGCTTGGACTACCCTGGAGTTGGACCAGAGCACAGCTTTCTAAAAGATATATGACGTGCTGAGTACTATAGTATCACTGATGAGGAGGCACTTGAAGGTATAGATGCCATAAATCTGAACTCTTTTTTCATTTCACACCAGTCAAACATATCTTACTTCTGCTGCCTATGGTTGATGTTTGTTTACTTTATGAATAAAATGAAATGCCCTGTCAAAACATATTCGTGATTGTGTTACATGTTCATCTACACATGCATCTGTATAGAAACTCTTCCCCACTAAGAAACAAAATTATAAGGCAATGCTTTGCTTAAATACTTGGGTTTAGTACTTGGTGCCAGTTAGGACTGCATTTCAGTGTCCTTGAAAATGATTACCAGTCTGTAGAAGTAGTGGAAAACCTCTACAGCTTCTCGGTATGGAACACTTCCCATTCTCATGGATACCATCCTTCGGACTCCAGATTTTCACACCTATGCTTTTGAATTGCAAAGCTTAGAAGGCGTAGATTTTAACACCTACTGCTTCTCGGTATGGAATACTTCCCATTCCCATGGCAAAATATGTATCAATTATTCCTTTTTGGTAGTTGTTTTTCAAGTTGCTGTTACAAACAATATTGGGCTGAATCAAATCAATTTTTTTCTTTTGGTCTACTTTGCAAATTCCACTACCTTTTACCATTTAATGGATCGGTAATTTTTTGTCGTTACTCTTCTTTTGTAGGTCGCCATATCGGCTTCCAACACTGGTGGTGCTTGGGACATGCAAAGAATTATATAGAGGTAGGCTATTTTTTCTTTGAATCTACGATGCTAGAGCACTATCTAATTCGTTTTTCCAATTCCCTGATTTTTTCTATGTAAGCTATGCAAGAACTAGAATTTTCAGTTTTGGACTTCATGTAGCTGTTTTACTGCTTAATGTGATTTCTAACTTTGCATTTGGTTTCTCTCTAGGCTGGCGCTACACGCACGAACGCTGGGTCCAAAGGGGTCAGACCCACATAAGGTTGCTGTGATTGGGGACAGAATCTGGGATCCTCTCAAGGACACTTCTGGTCCATTCCTTAACATCCTGATTAAGATCGTGGCAGTAAAATCATTGGTGTTTGCTCTGTACCCATGTGGGACTGCTTTTCAAATGGCTTTGAGATAGTGATAAATACGAAAAATGTAGCAACATCGGCATTGTAATGCCTTTTTTGGTAGGTTTAAGATTTACTGGCATATGTTGACAGTCCAAGTGAAAAATGTTAAAATGATCTTGCTATTGCTAATCATCATTTCTAATGGCTATTGCTAATCATCATTTCTAATGAATGGATATAACGTATATTTTTTGGGTTTGTTCTCACCATTTTTGGGTCTTCAATATGAACTCAGGCTTCTGGACCATTGTTGCATTTCCACAATGTTCGTCGGAGCATCAAATGTTATATTCTTGCGTTGGTTTCAAGGACCTGGCACAATGCGTTGGCAAAGCTCCAATAGGGTTGCTACACTACTATTCCTTACCAGCTGTGGAATTGGGCTGATATTGTTGCAATAGTTTCCCCAAAAAAATGGAGAAATCTTCTTTCGTTTTGTTTTATTCAAGACTTCTGGTAATTCCAAAGATTCCTAATTAAGTAGTCGTATTTCCAAACGTGTGTCTTGAAGTGGACTACCAAACGCCTGTAAAGGACCAGCGCGAGTCTTCGTAGGTATGCACCATGAAGGTGTGCACCTCCAAGATGTGCGTCTTTGGCTGAAGGCCTGCTACCAAACACAGCCTTAGTTCACTTTCTAGTAATTTAATAACCTTATTCTCTGTTTTACCAAATGATTTTTGGTCTTTAATCAGAGGGGAAAATTTTAAGGTCCTAATCAAGTGGACCTCAAGTATACATTATCGTTTGATGATTTTCTTTTTATCCGAAAATATAAAGACTTGGTACTCTTAATTCACTCAGCATTAGCATGATGCTATGCAAAAACTTTGGTGCTATTATACGTGGTTTTGAACTGATTTCCTGAAGTCCAACTATTATGAAATACTGTCGGAAATATTGAACCACATCTTTTGTGCGTCTTACATTACATGTACTAGGGGGACGCGACGTGCGATGAATGTGCACCTTATGCATGGCAGCACCTTACACATGGCACACTCTTAGAGACCACTGACTGTATAGATGTTTGGCCCATCCCTAGTTGGACCTACATACCAAAATTCATCCTAATTAGTAATTTATATCCGTTGGATTAGAGTCTTTTTCATGGTTTATTTTTAACCGTGGATGTTTAGCAGTATTTGGAGTAGTCAGATTCAAAAGTTAGAAATCACTAGTCAGCCCAATTTTTGCACGTAACTCTATCTAGGGATAGGCCAAACATCCATACGGTCAAATAGCAACTAATAGTGTGCCACTTGGCTCACACTGTATGTCTGTCATAAAAAAATTTCTAGGTACAAAGTTTAGGTGTCACGTGGGGGTTCAATAAATGCTTTCACAATTGAGTTGGAATATAAAAATGTTAAATGACCAAAACACTCTTATAAAATAAAAAAATTCAAAAACAAAAGAAACAATATTTGTAAATTTAAGAAATTTGAGGGTCATGTTAAGAATAATAATTTTTTTTGTTCTATTCTACTTATCAATGGACAAGAGCTTAGTGTGTTAATAAGAGAAGAGCATTGAATGAGCTACATGGGTGATGTATGCATACAAGGTGATGTGTGCTTTTACACCAAAAAGATCGAAGAGCCCCTCTTAAGTGAATAAATTAAAGAAAATAAAAGAAGCAAAAATAAAGACATTTATGAAAGTAGAGAATGTGTTATTAATGCACAACGGTCTTCGTCCATTAATCTATATATCTATATCTATATATCTATACTATAGCAGAGAAGTGGGCAATGTTCCTCTCTCCTCCACATCAAGTTGTCGTGGCACTCTCCTCATGTAGAGTACCACGTCAGCAAGTTACATTTTCTCCTCACATCTCTCCTACTTCCAAAACGTCTCTCCCATTATTTCATTCTTAAAAAAATCTTAAACATCTTTCTAAGTATCTCTTTCTTTCCAAAACATCTCTCCCATTATTTTATTCTTTAAAAACAATCTTAAAACATCTTTCCAAATATAACTTTTTCTCTTCCAAAATGTCTCCCATGTCAAGCTATATATTTCTCGATGATGATAATTCAAGAGATTGTAGATTAGAATGCTAGAGGATGACGCAAACCCTTTCAAAATTTACAAATTATATATATATGCACAGATTATCTAACCTGGATCAAAATGAGCAAATGATCGAGCAGATGGGAGAGCGAGTGGAAGAGAGAAACCTATAGATTTGGAGAGGAAGAGAAGGAGAGATTTTGTAAATCATAAAATTTAAATCTCAGTCGTTCGATGTCATTAGATGGTGGAGATCGTCCATAGGCACCATGTTGTCAAGTGAAAACCGCTTTACTATTCTATTTTTTATTTTATGGGTTTTTGGAGGTTAATAGTGCTTCTCTCTCTCAACTTCTTTCTTTAATCCAAATATGTTCTTCTCAAATTGTGATTTTGTCATTTGCATTTTATTGGGTTTCATGTAATTTTCTTTATTTGATTTATTTTACGATTTTGTGGAGTTTTGATGTGATTTAAGTTTAGCAAGTGTTCTTTTCAAAAGAGGATGTTATAATGAGTTCTGTAACTTCTGTTTCATGCCTTTCTCTTTTCATATATTTTGTTCCCAACGGCACACCCAAACAAAAATCGTTTTACAACAAACACAGATTTAGCAAATTAGGTTTTAAAAATATGATAATAACTCCTTCTATAGCCATGGCTGCAAATATCACGTACAAGAGAGAGGTTAGGGGGGATTGACATGTATCATTTTTTTATTATGGGTTTCGAACCTTTTCAAGAGCTTATTGCAAAAGATTGATGCCAGAAAAAAAATATCAAATAGCAATCTCTTAAGTGGAGACAGAAATTATTGCAGAAGTTCCAAAGTAGAGGAGAGAGAGAGACAGAGAGAGTTCAAATCTAGATAATATCTCATTACTTTTTCTCCAAAAATCTCTCTAGCTAATAAATGAATTCACTCTAATAGTATTTTTTTTTTTACCTTTCAATGAACTTATTTCTTTAATTAATATCCTCTCTAAATTTTATACAAAAACATTTTCTTAATAATAGGTTATGAGTTTTTCTAATTATGAAACATCATAGAACCATTACCTCGTCATGGTGAGCATCATATACTATGAAGTCTATAAGTGGTTGTAAGCATCGACGTACGTAAACCCTTTTTCGTATATTTTTTTCTTCTAATTTTTACGTTTATAAAATTTATTATAGAATATTTTTAAGATTATTTAATACATTAAAGAGTATTAAATAGTGCCCGTGCTTTAGCACAGGCCAATACACTAGTATATATACTAAAGCAGAGAAGCGAGCCTCTACATTCATCCTGAATTAATACGTTTCTCTCTAAACATCATTAATGTTTAATTTCATCTATTTTCCAAAACGTCTAATTCTTTAAATAGCCACAATTTATTTTTCGTAATTAAATTCATAAATTTAATTCTTCCAACGCAATCATGTCTCTTCCTCCATATCCCCTCTTTCCAAAACATCTCTCCCTCTTTCCACAACTAAATGTTTCATCTGTTAAAATGTTTCTACCCCTTCAACTTTATACCAGTTCTTTTGTGATTCTCATTCCCTTCCAAATCTGTACATACTACTTTTGTGGCAACATCTCTTCGTTCCTTCTTCGATTATTCTATATAGGTCTTTTTTCAACACATGCATTTTTTATTTAGTTAATCTTTTTTCATTATTTAATTTTTTTCTTTACCGTTGTACTAATTTGTTTATTTAGCCATTCAATTATTTTTATTTTTCACATCGATAAAATTTTATTCAATAAAATTCTAGTTTTTGCAAATCCCATAGCAAGATCTCTCCGCTTCTTCTTTACAGGTATGTTTACATTGATGTGTTTTTCTTATTATGGTAATCTTCCCTACTTTTTTTTTACCCTTTTCTCCATATTCAGTGAAGGTTTATATATATATATATATATATATATATATATATATATATATTCCATTTTTTAATTACATTAAAAAATAAATACTAATTTTTATTTTCATTTCTAATTATATCATACTAATTATATTCATTATTTTTGTATTTATTGTTCCATCTTAATAAAATTTTTACCTTATTTTTATATTTGATTAAAATTTTTATTTATTGATTTCAACTTCCATATATGGTTATGTCAAATTCTTAAATACTTATTAAGTCCTCATTTTTGTATTTATCGTGTCATCTTAACTAAGTTTTTTAAGGGAAGAGAATATTTACTGATTTTGATTTCTATTTACGGTTATGTCAAATTTTCTAAATACTTATTAGGTCCTCTAATTATGTATTTATCGTGTAATCTTAACTAATTTTTTTGAAGGAAGAATTTTCTATAGTGTATTGTTTCCTTATTAGGTAAGTATTGTTTTTAAAAAGTCAATCTATAGTTGCCATAATAGAATACAACCTTCTTTGTTGGGTTTTTATTTTTTCAAAAGGTGTCTATAAATGTGTAATTGCATTCGATCTATAACATGGATTTGTATGTTCTGACAACGAATAGCTTATAAAAATAACATAAATGCAGTCTTTGCAATTGACTGGTTTTAGTAGCTTCAAAGCTAAAACCTCCTATTATCAAAACCAACCTATATTGATCTCAAGTTATTTCTATAAGCCTAAAAGAAGGCCATTCAAGCAACCAAGAGAAAGAAAATAAACTAAAAAATAGTCTTGTTTTCAACTACTCTTAAAAAAAAGCGCAAAAACAAAAAAAATCCTCCAAAAGTTCAAATGCATATATCAAAAAGGTAAGAGCAGAAATGACTTATTTTTTAAATAATTGTTAATATTTTTATTTTTTTATTGTCAATAACACTAGTTTCTATACTAAAGCAGAGAAAGTGGGCATCATTCTTCTCTATCCTCCACTTTGTGTTACGTGGCATTCTCTACATTCATAGTGCCACGTAAACCACAATGTCTATACGTGGTATTCTCCTCTCTTTTTCTACCACAACGTCTCTACCAATAGTTGGCTAAATATTGATATGGCCATCGGATCCCAAATGGCAGCGATGAGTGCCAAAAAGTGGTGTAGCGTATGCTTTTGGATTAAGTTGCAACTTGTTACATTTATGGAAAGCATACCATGTTGGAATGTTCCATTCTTTTTGTGGCACACCCATACGATTGTCAAAAGCAGTTTCATTAAATTTGCCAATTTGGTTCTCAATAAGATTAAGGAAACTCTACTCACTATTTGGAAGTGATCTAAAGGATTAGAGGTGTGTCCAAGTAACTTTCTAAGAGTGTATATATACACTATAGGAGGGGGCGTCCCTCTCTCTAGCTTATACATTCCAGCCTCATCGAAAGCGAAAGCAAAGAGAGAGAAGATGTCCAATCTCCATCAAATTTCAGCCAATGCCAAAGACACAAAAGAGGTTCGTTTATCAAAAGATTCAAAGGGCGTATAACAGGTATGTTGCTTCGTTGATGATCACTGCTAGATTGAAATGGTTTGATCAAGAACCAAGATTCTAGATCTTGAATTAACGGTTGTTCTTACATAACATGCTGCCTTCGAGCATTCTTTAGATGCTTGGATTGCATATTAGATAGTTTTTTTATTTTTATTTTTTGTAATCAAGAATATTAGATAGTTGATACTCAGGACTTGCTCCACAAAATAAAACCATTGAATATATGATAAAAAAAAGGGAATTCTTGACATACCCCCCATGATATATTTGAAATTTGATATGCCCCCCCAAAATTTGAAAAAGCTGACATACCCCTATGACCCGGTCCACAGGATGTTGACCGTTGTGGACTCAAATTTGACTAACAGTTTTTTATTAAAGGACAAAAATGCCCCATTCTTAACCTTGAGACAATTGGGTTTGGGCCAAAACCCTAACCCCAAATTAATGGCTGTGGTGGACGATTAGGGATGAGAGTCCGGTAGGTTGGCCACCCATCACCGGTGACCAACCCACCGTAGTCTCATGGCCGGACGGCTATCGCTCCGATGAATGGTTTGAAATTTTTGTTGCTTCCCACTACCCAAAAAGTATCATTTTTCTATTTCAGAACTTTGAAGGGCTGGATCAAATCCACAGATCTTTCCCAAGAATTATGAAATAGAAAATGAATATATTTTTTGATCTTGGTTTGTTGTGCGCACTGGTTCAATGCAGCAATTAAATTAATCTTCAGTGAACGATGAGGCCATTGGCAAACTGTCCTTGGTGTACAAAGGATGCAAACCGAGTCCTTAAGATATAATGGTGACTGTCAATTTCATGCTGAGTAAGTGGCTTAGTCAAAAAACCAAACACCTGCAACAGAAATTTCATCGTGCGCATCATTGCCACGTCCAGATGACTATCACGCACCATCTCATGATAAAAGTAGATTGCCAATCAAACCAAGTATTGTTTAGCAACACAAGGAAAAACCAAAACGATTTCTTGTAATGTAAATGTCATTTCCCCCAAAAAAAATTTTTTTTTTTTGATTTGGCCGGAGTGGAGGTTGACCAGCCATGAGACACCGGTAGGTTAGTCACCGGTGAAGGCCGGCCAACGTCCACAACAGCCATTAATTTGGGGTTAGGGTTTGATGTCTCAAGGTTGAAGAATGGGGCATTTTTGTCCTTTAATAAAAAACTGTTAGTCAATTGGGTCCACAACAGTCAACGTCCTGTGGACCGGGTCATAGGGGTATGTCAGATTTTTCAAGGGGTGGGGGGGGGGGGGGGGGGTGTGGCAAGCAAATCTGACTTTTGTATAAATCAGAAGCGTAGGAGGGACGCGAATTTGAAGAAGAGTTTTTATTTGTTTCATTTGTGATTTGTGAGAGAAAAATCAGAGATAACAAAATGGCCGACGCCGTTCTTTCCTTCGCTGTAGAAAGGCTTCGTGACCTGCTCATTCAAGATGCGGTTTTCTTGCACGGGGTGCGAGATCAGGTCGAGCAGGTGCGAATGGAACTGATGATGATGAAGCCCTTCGTAAGAGATGCAGACGGAAAGCAAGGAGATGAGCGTGTTCGCAACTGGGTCGCCGAAATCAGAGATGTTGCTTATGATGCGGATGATCTCATCGACACCTTCATCCTCAAGATCGCATCCAGGAGGAGAGGGGGTCTCCAAGGTGTCCTTAAGAGGTACATTTGCATCTTCACTGAGTGGAAAGATCTCCATACGGTTGGAAAGGAGATTCAGGTGCTCAAGACCAGGATCAGTGACATCTCCAATAGTCGGGAAACATACGGCGTCAGAATCATTGGTGAAGAAGAAGGGACGAGTTCTGCAAATGTGCAGCGACAGCTGAGACGGTCCTATCCTTACGATGAGAATTTTATCGGCTTGGAGGAAGAAACAGAGAGATTAGTGGCCGTGTTGATTGAAGAGGAGGAACGACGTGTGATTTCTATCGTTGGCATGGGAGGTCTGGGTAAGACCTCTCTTGCCAGAAAAGTCTACAATCATAGTAAGATTAGGAGTCATTTTGATTGTCGTGCTTGGGTTTTTATATATCAGAAATGTAGACCGAGAGATATTTTGCAGGAAATTTCAACTAAATTTCACATTTCCACTAATAAGGAGGAGATGGAAGACGAAGAGTTGGGACAGAATATTTACAAATTCTTGGTAAAGAAGCGATATCTGGTGGTTCTTGATGATGTCTGGAACACAGAGGTGTGGGATATTCTAAGTCCTATCTTTCCAAATGGAAAGATAGGAAGTAAAATAATGCTCACAACCCGCAGTGCAGAAGTCGCTTCGCACGTGGATTCAAGGAGCTTTATCCACAGACCGCAATGTTTAACAGAAGAGGAAAGTTGGGAGTTGTTTCGCAAGAATGCATTTCCCGAGAATACAAGTTGCTCCCCAGGTTTGGAGAAGTTAGGAAGAGAGATGGTGAAAAAATGTGGTGGTCTACCTCTAGCGATCGCCATGCTCGGAGGGTTATTAGGGACAAAAAAGTGGTTGATTGAGTGGGAGGGTGTACAGAATAACATTAGTTGGCACTTGAATAAAGGCCAACTTGGCGTCTCGGAGACATTAGCTTTAAGCTACGATGATTTGCCTAACCAGTTGAAACCGTGCTTCCTCTATTTGGGCATTTTTCCCGAGGACTTCGAGATCCCCACAAGGAAATTGATCCAATTGTGGGTTGCTGAAGGTTTCTTACAACTAGAAGGAGAAGAAACAATGGAGGACGTGGGAGAACTATATTTAGGAGAGCTGATCGATAGGAGCATAGTCCAAATTGGCAGAAGGAGCTCAACGGGGAGAGTTAAAACATGTCGTGTACATTGTCTTATGCGAGATCTCTGCGTGTTAAAGGCGAAGGAGACAAATTTCCTCGAGATTTTCCATCATGGGAACACAGCTGTACATTCTTCAATTCAACCCTTGGATAAATTGCGTAGACATGTGATCCATTTTGGACATGAAAGGTATGTTTCCTTGGAACACTCAACTCCCCACCTGCGAACTCTTGTATTCTTCAATCTAGAGAATGCCTCCAATTTAAGTCTAAAATTTATCTACCAAGACTTCAAGTTAATGAGGGTCTTAGATCTCCAGGGTGTACAAGTTAGTAAAGGAAGGTTACCAAGAGAAATAGGAAAGTTACTTCACTTGAGGTACTTAGGGCTTAGGGATACTAATATAAAAGAACTTCCAACATCTATAGGCAATTTACAGAGCCTACAAACCTTAAATTTAAGGGTTTGTTCTCGAGTTCTCATGATACCTAATGTGATATGGAAGATGCAACAATTAAGACATCTGCACATTTACAGTGGCTATCGTAGTGACCACTTATGCATAGACACTTTGAGAAATCTCCAAACTCTACAGTACATAAAGGCTGGGAATTGGATAGAAGATGGTTTGGCCAATTTGACTAATCTTCGCAAATTGGGGATACATAGAATGTCAAGATCACAAGTGCAGGTAGTACTTAACTCCATTGTTGTTAGGGAGAACTGCCCACTTCGATCCTTGTATTTGAAGATGTCTTGGTGGTATTTGGATGGTGAAACATTTCCAGATCTGGAACCACTTTCTCGCTCTCATCAACTATTGAAACTGTATTTGGATGGCCGCATAGACACAGAGAAGCTCCTCCAATGGCCACCAAACCTCATCGAGTTAACCTTGGTTGGTTCCAGACTCCAACAAGACCCGATGGCAACACTGCAGAATCTGTCGAACCTAAAGCTCCTCACATTAGACATTGATTCGTACATAGGATTTGAAATGGTTTGTAATGCAAAAGGGTTTCCCCAACTCCAAGTTTTAAAACTTGAAGGCTTAGATGAATTAAGGGAGTGGAGAGTGGAGGAAGGAGCCATGCCATTTCTTAGGCATCTAGTGATTGATTTTTGCATAGACTTGAGGATGGTTCCAGAAGGATTGAGGTTCGTCATTACCCTTCAGGAATTGAAGATCAGCCGCATGCCAAGAGAATTCAAAGACAGGGTTAGAGGAGAAGGAGGAGAGGATTGGCACAATGTCCAACACATACCCTCTATCACAATTGAAGATAAAAGGGTGAAATAGAAGAAATTGCATGTAGAGAACATTGGTTGATGTTATGTATGCAGTCTCTCAGCAAATTGACGTCTTTTCTGTTGTTCACAAGCCATTCTCTTCATTCAACTTCAATTCTCGGTGAGTTTGTTTATTTTTAATTTTCTGTATTCCTTTTTATTCTAGAGCCTTCTCCTTTTTTTTTTTTATTCTTTTATTCCCTTTACACTGGGTGATGAGTTTTTGTATTTCTTCTTCTCCATTTCCTTTTATTCCCTTAGCATCGTCTTTCTGATTAATTACTATTTCAAGTTGTTCTATTCTTTGTTAACGAATGATTAGATTTACAACCAATAACTAACCCTCGTCTTCTTTTGCTTCCAAAGGTTTCAGCATAAAAGGACAATTGATCTAGCTCTCTGTGGAAGCTTTAAAGGTGCGATTTAAGTCTCTTATTTTCATCTTAACTTTCTTTGTTTTCTTTCCATTTCTTTAACTAAAAGTGACACTTTCTGCCCTCATAACAATTCTTCTTCTTTCTCAAGCAATAAACGAGCTCATTGAGAAAGATTTCTTGGGCATTCTCTATAACACAAAATTTTTGATGTTGGCAAACATCACGCACAAAGTATACACTACACTCCACCTGTTGAACTAAAATGTGGGCCAAGACAATGGTGTCAATAATATTAACATTGTAGGCAAACATCTTTATTGACCTGTCCAAGACGATATGATTAATCAAATGGTTAGGATCATGCAATCAATTTGACATTTGAACGAAAGATTTTTTGTCCACATTTCACAATCAAGCCATATTAAGTTTTGCATGGAAGTACATTCTATATCAAAAGAACACGGAATGGAAGACAATGATTTAATTTTTGTCAATTTAGTATTTATGTGATAGGGTTTTCTTATTAAGTGTTTTTATCTAACTGAATTAAACTTCCAGAAGTTCTTTAGATTCTTAGCGAAATATTTTGAAGACTTCTAGTATACCAGGAATACTTGGATCTGAAACCTAACCAAGTTGACCTTGCTCGAATCCAGACTCCAGCAAGACCTGATGACGTCGCTACAGAATCTGCCAACCCTAATGATTCTCAGATTGCAATTTTGATCATACTCAGGAAAGGAAATGGTTTGCTGTGCAAAAGGGTTTCCTTAACTTCAATTTCTACGACTTTGGTACTTGTTTTGAATTAGAGGAATGGAGAGTGGAGGAAAGTGCAATGCCATTTTTAGGAGTTTAAAGATTGTGGCTGCCACCAATAGAGGATGGTTCCGGAAGGATTGAGGTTTGTCACTACCATTCAGAAATTGGAGATACTTGGCATGCCAAACGAATTCAATTCTCAGGTGAGTTTTTTTTTAATTTCTTGTACTCTTTTTTATTCTATCTTCTCCATTTTTTATTCTTTTATTCCCTTTAGTCTCGGTGACTTTTTCTATTTCTTCTTCTTCATTCTCTTTTATTCCCTGTCTTTTTGATTAATTGCTCTTTCTAGCTGTTCTATTCTTTGTTAATGAAGGATTATTGGACCCATTTTTGTTCCTTAAATATTTATGACCAATAACTAACTGTCATCTTCTTTTGCTTCCAAAGGTTTCAACTCAAAGACAATTGATCTAGCTCTCTATGGAAGCTTTGAAGATGCAATTTGAGTCATATAAATTTTTATGACCACACCACATCTATTTTCACCATCGAAAAGAATGAAATACATCAGACAGTTATAATTTATAAACATTCAACACAGATTCTTGGCCTTAGGGTATCTCCTTAAGTGGGTGTTGTCTCTCAGTCCTGTATTTGCATAGCAGTCATCATGGTTAATAGATGGTTGTCAATTTATCCAGATGCTAGTATACATCAATAAACACCAACTTGAGAATTTAGAAATATATTGATAGGTTTAGTGAACCACGTCCGGTTTCTTCTATATTTTGTTAATGTCTTTCCCACTAAGCTTTTAAGCAATGACTGAAACCTAAAAAATCAGCCATTCCTCTTGTCTATCAATTCTCCCTATGCCTTTATGATGCATTCATTTTATTGATCCTGACTAAGAGGTCTATAATTGGCTGGTTGCATTAAATTTTCTAACCATGAATCGTTGTTATTTTACAGGCTAGGTAAATGGGAGCAATTGTGTTAAGCTAGCAAAGCAATAATGCATTGATGTATTTCTTATTGGCAGAGCTTTCTTAAAGGTACATCGGTCTGTTCTGTATACCAACTGTTGTGACGGACTCTTTATTAACAAAAGTGAAACGCAATGCAAAATCATCTTTGAGACTTGTTCCATTTGGACGCCTTGTTTCACTAAAAATATGACACCATTTTTATTTCATGTTGACATGTTATGCATGCTAATTTGCTAATTAAACAGTAGCTAACAATGTCTTGCTTTATTCCCAGACAACTGTCCTGTGTATGTACAACTGATTAAATAAGTAAATGCATAGCACAACAGATAGCTCTATGCAAATAACCGATGTATGAGTAACTGCATTTTACATTAACAGAAGATAAATGACGAAAGTCAATACACGAACATACAGAGAACTTTGATAAAAAAATAGGTTTTTGTTTTCAACTCTCAACAAAGTTTGAAACTTAGTATAGATTGGATTTTTGGATCTTAAACATAACTTGCTGGGGAAAGAAAAAAATTGCTTCGGAGAAATGAGACTTCAGAGCATCAGCAGTAGCTTTCAATGATTTGGTAATCTTTCGCTCATAACATTGAGCAACAGTAGAAGTCGATGTTAATTGAATTACCATAGAGTGAACCATATGCAACTTCTTTTCATGATAACAGTCAAGCAGCGCAACATCTTGAAAGCTTTTTAAATTATTAATACTTATAGATAAAAAAGTAAAAATAATATTGCTAGTACAATCTATGGTGAATTTTTTAATAAAATTCCATAATATGGTATTCACAAATGTAACTTTTTTTTATTCCTTACATACATGGGTATGCTTATTTTTATTGTTTGATTAATTTAACAAAACTTTTAAAATTAATTCTATATCAATATGATTGTTTTTTTCTGTCTGGATTGTATTAGTTTTCTTTACCCCTGATGTATGTGGACAAATCTAGTCTGCAACAGTTTTGTCAGTACTGTTAGATGTCCCTTGAAAAATGTGTTATTTCAATGTTTTCAAAAAAAATATTTTATAAATTAAAAACACGATTTTCAAGGAGCATTCAATGGTGGATATAGTGTTTGCATACTTTTAAGTCTGTAAACAGTTGCAGACTAGATTTGTCTGATGTATGTTGTGTATGTGTAAATTTTCTTAGAATGTTGGGTTATATATGATAGTTGTTGTTAGAAGTAAAGTCCTAGGGTAGTTCGCCCTCCTCATTGTGATATATGTACTAGTCACTTGAGTGGTGTGGGCCCACTTACATTAATAGAACATATGGGCCCAACACTTTACATAAAGCCCAACTATGTAATATAAACATAAATGAAATAAACTAAGAACTCTAACACTTCCCATCAAGCTAGAGCATACAAATCAAACATGGCCTGCTTGGTACATAGAGTAGAAAATTGATTCTTAGGTAAGGCTTTTGTAAGAACATCTCCCAACTGATCTACTGACTTGATATAAGGAGTGATAATCTGTTTGTGTAACACCATGTCACGGATAAAATGACAATCAACCTCAATGTGCTTTGTTCACTCATGAAACACTGGATTGTTAGCAATATAGCTAGCAACCTGATTGTTACAATACATAGGCATAAGAGAAGGAACCTCAAATCCCATTTCCTTAAGAAGGGATTGAACCCATAACATCTCACACGCAGTGTGGGCCGTAGCCCTATAGTCTACTTCGGCACTAGAGCGAGCGGCAACATTCTGCTTCTTATCACGCCAAGTCACCAAATTACTACCAACAAATGTACAGTGACCTGAAGTAGATCAATGATTTGTACGACTACCGGCCCAATCAGCATCAGAGAAACCAGTAATAGCCAAAGTCTGTGATGGTTGATACAACCCTTTGCCTGGTGACCCCTTTAAATTAAGCAAAATCCGAAAAACTGCATCTCAATGTGGTTGTCGTGGGACATGCATAAACTGATTAATTACGCCAACAACGAAGGTGATGTTTGGACGAGTGATATTAAGGTAAATCAGCTTACCAACTAACCCACAGTAACGACTAGCATCAGCATAAACCTCTCATTGTCAGCATCAAGTTTAACAGTGGGATCCATAACAATATCAATCTGCTTAGAGCCTAGCGTACCCGTCTCAGATAAGAGGTCCAACACATACTTGCCCTGAGAAAGGCTAATACCAATTTTGGAATGAGCAACCTCGATGCCAAGAAAGTAATGGAGAAGACCCAAATCCTTAGTATGAAACTGCCTAGACAAATGAGTCTTCAACTCTAAAATACAATGGGAGTCACTTCCTGTGATAATGATGTCATCCACACACACAATCAGAACAATAACATCGGCGGAAGACCGTCTGACAAAAATTGAATGATCGGAAGTGGAGCGTAGAAAACCATAACCGAGCACAACCGAACTGAACTTATCAAACCATGCTCAAGGCGATTGCTTTAAACCATAAATAGCTTTCCGCAGGCGACAAACCAATTGAGTTCGACTAGAAGGAACATACTCAGGCGGTTGCTCCATACAAACCTTTTCCTGCAAGTCCCCATAATCCACACCAAATGTCTGAGTATACCCTTTGGCGACCAAGCACGCCTTTGATGGCTCAACAGATCCATCGGGAGAATACTTGGTGTACACTTATCGACATCCAATAGTATGCTTCCTTGGAGGAAGTGGAGTAAGATCCCAAGTACGATTATGTTGGAGAGCAATCATCCCTCATCCATAGCCATTTTCCAACTAGGACTAGGCCTGCGTAAGAGAAGTAGGAACAAAAACAACATACAAGGAGAAAGCAAAACTCCGAAAGGTAGGAGACATATGATGAAGTGAAACAAAGTTAGCAATGGGATGTTTAGTGCACGTGAGAGTACCTTAAGGCGATCGGTAAGTCGGCAGCGGAAACCTAGGAGGGAGCAGAAGCAGGAACCTCAGGCGAAGACGATGATGGATCATGGGCTTGAGTAACATGAGGTAGACCTTGTCCCATAAGGCACAACTGCATGTGATTTAGTATGCTCATAAACATTGATCGGAGTATCTATGGAAGCATCTGGGGAGATAACTGGTATAGTAGAAGTAGGGAGCGTAGTAGGTAATGAACTGGTAAACTCCCCCTGACGAAGAGACACAAGATCCGAATCATAGGACTCCCCAAGAGACGAAAAAAAATAGACTAAAAAAAGGTGACATCAGTACTGGCATAATAACGACGAGACGCAGGACAATAACAATAGTACCCTTTCTGAATACAAGAGTAGCCCAAAAAGATACACTTAACAGAGCGATGAGAAAGCTTGTCATGACCAGGACCAAGCACATAAACAAAGGACACGGCCAAATACTTGAGGAGGCACATTAAACAGATTGACATTAGAGTATAACAAGGAAAAAATGAGAATGACCATCTAGAACTGATGACGGTATATTGTTAATAAGGTGGCAGGTAGTGAGGATAGCATCACTCCAATAAGGCTTCGGGACATGCATATGGAACATAAGGGTGCAGGCAACATCCAACAGATGACAATGCCTATGCTTCACAACACCATTTTGTTGGGAGGTATGAACACAAGAAGTCTGATGTATCATGTCTCAATCAGAACAAAAGGTCTGGATAGAGGCTTGCATGTATTCAAGAGCCTTATCAGAAATAATTATTTCAATAGGCTTGCCAAGCTGAACATATACTTATTATAAACGTAGTAAAAACAATGGGTAATTTGGAACGATCTTTTAACAAAAATAGCCATGTCATTCTAGAATAATCATCCACAAACACAACAAAATAATGAAAACTAGATAAATTTTTTATTCTTGAAGGACCCCAAATATCTGTGTGAATAACATCAAAAGGACTAGACTTATGCCTCTCAATACGACCCAGAAAAGAACTACAGTGATGCTTGCCTAACTGACAAGCTTCACATTCTAAAACAGACACTTGACTCAACTTAGGTTTGACACGATGTAAATTAGACAATGAAAGATGGCCCAAAAGAAAATGCCACGAAATGACGACATGGTTGCACTCAGTGCAGATGCAGGTGCACTAAGATCCAGGTAATATAAACCATCCTCATGCCCTAAACCAATCACCTTCTTCGTCTTGAGATCTTGAAAAACACAAGATGTAGGAGAGAAGGTTACTGAGCACTTTAAGGATTTAGTGAGTTGACTAATAGATAACAAATTAAATGGAAAGTCAGGAACAAGCAAAGTGGAGGACAGAAATAAATGGAGTAGGGTGAATATCACCTTTCTCCACAACTTTACGAGTGGACCCATAAGCTAAAATAGTATGAGATCTAATGGACTGAAAATTAGATTAGACGGAGGGTATTTCTGACATATGAGCACTCGTCCCTGAATCAATGACCCAGGATGAAGGAGACTTGGCGGCCAAACTTGCAGAATTACTGACGCAGGACAAAGGCTCGACTTGCAATTTTTTTTGTGGGAAAATGGGAGGGGGAGGTAGAGAGAGGGAGAGAAGGAAGATCAAAGGTGGGGATCGCTCCCTTGGCCTCACGCCAAACCCGTAAAGGGAAAAATCAAGCACAACATGTAAATCTTCTCTAAAAGATTCATTCATAATTCATTCAATAATAATCTTTTTTTTTAAAACCAAAGGATTACATCCTATTTACAAAACGTTCGATTGGACTTTCCTAATTCTAGTCCAATTGAGTTTTCCTAATTCTAATCAACTAAAATAAGAAATTCTTAATATTGCAATCAATCTCAAAATCCTGATTGGAAATAAAATTTAATGGAAAATCCTAATTGAACTAAAATAAAGAAAGCAAATCTTCATGGGGCCCACATATCTAAAAATATTTCAATCAGAATTTACTATAAATAGTAATTTCAAGATTTACTATAAATAGTAAAAATGAGATTTATTATAAATAGTAATTTCGGGATTTACTATAAATAGTAAAAATAGGGTCCACTTGCTTGATCGGGCATTGATTCGGTGTAGCGGTGGACATCGTAATTGAATGCTCCCGCAACAATTACCTATATTAGCTAGAGTGGCTGTAGGCTGTTTAGAACTGGCGGTCAATAGATTCAACTTCTGAAGGAGCAGGCTAAGTGGAGCAATATACTCATAAGGAACCCCGGTGGGTGCTTAAGAGGCTGGGTCTGTAAGTGGCCGAGAAGACTCATCAGATGCCTAATTGGTTCGAGCGGGCTTCCCCCACTTATCCCAACAATACTGTTCTATATGTCTAGAGTAGCTACAATATGTACACTTCATCTCACCACTCCGACCGCCACCACGAGAACTAAAACCACGAGTACCACGGCCTCTAAAACGACTATGTCTATTACCACTACAAACACGGGAAGACTTATAAACACTACTCGAAACCAATGCGGAAGATTCCTTGGGAGAAGAAGTCACATTCCAAAGGGAGGCACGCTGAAAACGAAAGAAGGCATTGGCTGCAGTTGGAAGAGATTCACTAGCCAAAATCTGTCCCTTAACCGATTTGTACTCAGGATTCAAGTTGGATAAGAACAAGGCAACCTGAAATTCTACTCATTGTCGTTTGTGCTACTCCAGATCAATGGTCAAGGATTGATACTGCTAAAGTTCTCCCACATACCTCAGAGTGAACTATAACACTCACCGCTTCATAGTAAATATAGACTCAAACAAGTCATAAATGCGGGAGACATTCTGCTCCTGAGAGTACATCTCTCGAACTGCAGTCCGTATCTGTTTGGTAATATCAAGATAGATGACGTTAGAAGAAACTGACAGCTCTATGCTGTTCCACAACCATGTCATAACCAAGGAGTTCTCACTTTGCCAATCGTCATATTTCTTATCATCTATTGGTCGTCTTCAATGAGAAATTTAGATTTTTTCTTGGCATACAAAAAGTAGTTGGTGCCATTCAACTTCATAGATGTAATCTGAGCACCAATACCATTCCACGCAGGAGACTTGCCATTAGCAGAAACACCTGAAGCACTCAAACTAGCCATCCAAAGGATGTAAAAAATCAACTTTTACATGGGATGTTAGAAAAATCCCAAACAAGAAGCAAACAATCCCTAAAATCAATCTAAGAGAGGGCGACAAGGGTTGGTAGACACACCTACTTGTGGATTTTGAAAAAATAAAAACCCCAACAGAGCTTCTAGAGAAAGCTCTGCTGGGAACCAGAGCTCTGATTTGTTAGGTTGGTTTGACCATTCGTCCGAGGGTGGTAAGCAGATGAAAATTGAAGCTTGGTTCCCATCATATGCCATATTGTCTTCCAATATAGCTCATAAACTTCACATCATGATCAAACACTATGGTTTTCGGTAATCCATGCAATCGAACTACCTCGTCAAAGAAAATCTTTGCTATCCTGGAGGCATCTGATGTTTTTGAACACGGGAGGAAATGATCCATTTTAGAAAAACGGTCCACCACAACGAAAATGAAATCGTGTTGCCTAATCGTCTTTGGCAGCCGAAGCACGAAATCCATGCTGATGTCTTGTCACGGAGAATGTGGCACTGGCAACAGGGTATACAATCCGATATTTTGCTGTCGATGCTTTGCCAGCTACTCCATCAGCGTGAAGCTCCTAAACAAGAAAGTCGCGTAGGGACGTTCGGGGTATGCATAGTTTATTACCCCTAAAGATGAATCCGTTTTGTAGGGCAATCCCATTGTCATTCCTCAACCGACCGCTCAGAAGAATTCATGCAACTCCCCAAAGTTTGGGCAGGTAGGATAGTCATCCTTCAACTGCTCAAATCCAGTCATTTCTACACTCATAGAGTACAAGATTGTGATCCTACGACTCAAGGCATCAACTGGTTTGTTATTGACTCCAGCTTTGTATTTTTTTTTTTTTCGATTGGTAAAAAAGATATATTAGAAGAGGGCTGAGAAGGCCCTAAACTACAACCGAGGCAAAGAAGGGCAAGAGAGGGTCCGAAAGCAACAAACACAAAACGCCCAGCACAAAAATCGCAAATGAGACCCCCCTACAAGACCAAGCGATCCCACCGGAAAACAAAATCTTCGAATCTAAAAGGCTTTTGATCGGGGTTAGCCGACCCCCAGTAATAGAGAGTTGCTTCGGGTTGGTACCTCATCTTCAAATTCGTGCTCTAGCGCCTCTGGTTCTGAGACGGGAAAGTCTGCTAAAAAATCAGCCATCACTTGCCCTTTCAGCAACGTACATGGCATGTATTCCAGATTGTATTTTGCAAGTTGTACTGCCCACTTGGCTAATCTTCCCGATGCTTCAGGTCGTCCCATGATATTACGAATCAGATATTTGCTAATAACCCATACGTTGTGGGCTTGGAAATAAGGTCGTAGCTTCCTCGCAGAATATACTAGCGCTAAGCACATTTTCTCTAACCTTGAATAACGAGATTCTGCATCTGATAGAGTTTTGCTAATGAAGTAGAGGGGTCTTTCCATCTTGTCTTTAAGTCTGAACAACACAGAGCTAATCGACTGTTCGGTTGCTGCCAGATATATTCCCAATACTTCTCCTTCATTCGGCGTGGTGAGGATGGGAGGTTTACCCAAGTATTGCTTTAATTGTTGGAAAGTTCTCTCGCATTCTGTAGTCCAATCGAAGTTGTTTTGTTTCTTAAGGAGCTGAAAGAATGGTCTACACCTTTCTGAGGACTTTGAGATGAATCTATTTAGTGCTGCTATTCGTCCAGCGAGAGCTTGTGCTTGCTTTTTTGAAGTCGGGGAAGGCATTTCTCGAAGGGCTTGAATTTGGTCCGGATTCGCCTCGATTCCTTGTTGTGTGACGAGATATCCAAGGAACTTTCCTGAAGTGACTCCAAAAACACATTTTGCAGGATTTAACCTCATTTTATATTTCCTGAGCCTCTCGAATGCTTCTTGCAAATCGGCCAGATGAGCTTCCCGGGATTTACTTTTCACTAACATGTTGTCTACGTAGATTTCCATGTTCTTCCCGATCAAGTCTTTGAACATTGCCGTAACCGCGTGTTGATAAGTTGCTCCTGCATTTTTCAAACCGAATGGCATCACTCGAAAGCAATACAATCCACGATCGGTAATAAAAGAGGTCTTCTCCTCATCTTCTTGAAGCATCGGGATCTGATTATATCCTGAGTAACCATCCATGAATGATAGCAAGGCATGCCCTGCGGTGGCATCCACTAGACGATCGATCTGCGGAAGTGGGAAGCTGTCTTTTGGGCATGCCTTGTTTAGATTTGTGAAGTCGATGCACATTCTAACTTTCCTGTTCTTCTTTGGTACGGCTACAATATTAGCTAACCAATCAGGATATCGAACTTCTCGAATGAACTTTGCCTGCAGTAGCTTGTCTATTTCCTTATTCACAGCATCGTAAAATCTTGGGGCGAGTCTTCTTTGCTTTTGCCTGATGGGACGAGCATTGGCATCTACATTCAGCTTATGGCACGCCACGTCTGGATCTACTCCGGGCATGTCCTCTAAAGTCCAAGCGAATACATCTCGATTTGCTATGAGAAAATTTGTGATTTGTTTCTTCTCCTTGGGGCCAAGCGACGAGCCAATATACGTTACTTTATCTTCTCCTTCTCCCAAGTCGATAGGTTCAACATTTTCGATTATTGAACTCACACATTGCTCCTCAGGTCGACTAGTAGTAACTCCTTCAACCTGAGGCAACTGTGATTGCTATTTCTCGTTCATCTGTTTCTGAGTTAAATTTGTTGGTTCTGGGTCCTGTCCAGCCGAGTCGATGGCGGCGGATTGTCGGTGCTGTGGCTCTCCGACAGGCTGTCGTTGTCCTGCTGTTTCTTCTATAGGGTCTGCATATTGCATGGCTATCAATTGGCACTGCTGCGCATCTGCTTGATCTCCTCTTATCTCTACGGGTCCGGATGGTGTAGGAAAGCGTAAAATTTGCTAATAAGTAGAGGGGACAGCTTTCATCTCATGGGTCCACCATCGCCCTAAAATCATGTTGTACGGTGAAGGAACGTCTATAACAATGAAGTTAGTCCAAAGTGTGATTTCTCCCGCTTGTACTGGTAATTTGACTTCTCCTAGTGGGATGGATGATGATCCATTGAAACCCACCAATGGAGATGCTGTCGGCTTCAACGCGTCTTTCTTTCCTCCCATCTTACAATAAGTCGGATAAAAGAGGATGTCTGTTGTACTTCCAGAGTCGATTAAGATGCGGTGTACTTTCCATTCCCCTACGTTGAGAGTAACAAGCAACGCGTCATAATGAGGATGTGGGACATTCTGCAGGTCTTGATCTGAGAACATTAAGATTGAACTTGAATTTGCTTTGGCATGATCTGTCACACTTGGTTCCAAGTTCATTACTTCGGTGCTTCCGACGAACCGATCTTGGAGGTATTTCCTCTTCAAAGACCTCCCTTGTCTCTCTCGCTCTTTCTTTGTTAGAGGTACTGGTAGATGCAATCCGGAGATTGGTGCAGCATGTATACCGAGGGGCTGGGTTGTTTACTACCAATGATCGTAGAGCTGGTGGTGGAGGTTGTTCTCGTCGTCCTGGCGCTCTCTCTCTCTCTTCCCCTGACGTCGCAATGAACTCTTTCAAATGCCCTTGCTCGATGAGAGTTTGAAGGGCTGACTTGAGGGTGTGACACCTATTTGTTTCATGTCCTCGATACCTATGAAACGCACAATACTTGTCAGGATCAAAATACTTGCCCCCCTCTGGTTGCGGAGTCAACCTAGGCAATGGAAGAATGGTTGGAGTTGTATTCTAGCAAGTATTTCTTCTGTAGGTGCATTCAAAGAAGTATACTCTTTAGGAGGTCTCTCTGGTTCTTGCCTTCTGCTTCCTCGTCGGTCATCATCACGTCGGCGCCTTTGATCATTTTTATGGTCGGTGCTTTCAGGTTGCTTTGCTTCATTGGAAGTTCCGATGTTATGAACGGTGGGAATTGCAATTTGGCGCTTCGACTGCTTGTCTTCTTCCAACTTTGAATACTTTTTTGCTCGCATAATCAGATCATCCAATCACTCGGGATGATTCTTCACGAGAGAGTCATACAACTTCGATTCTGGCAGTAGTCCATTCCGAAAGGCAAAAACAACCGAACTATCATTTAGCCATTCTATGGTTGACGCGATATCTCTGAACCGCTTTGTGTAACTTCGCGTTGCTTCTCCTGATTGTTGGCAAAGAGCGAATAGGGTGTCGATGTCCGGACGTTGCTTCTTGTTACAAGCATATTGGGCAAGAAATACTTTTATAATATCATCAAAATCAGTTAATGATTTCTTTGGGAGTTTATGAAACCAAAGTAGGGCATTCCCGTGTAGACTGCTCGGAAATAGCCTACACATAGCGGTTCTATCATTTTCCCATAGTGCCATCATCTGCCTATAATGGAGTAAATGTTCCATGGGATCCGTTGTCCCATTGAACATAGTAAACTTTGGGACTTGGAGTTTCTTGGGCATATCTCCTTCGATAATTTGCTGAGCGAAGGGGGTATCTTTCATGTCTCGGAAAGACATTTGCCCATATTCCGGCCACTTCTTCGCAGCTGCGACGAGGACCTCCAATTCTTCCCTTTCTTTTTTCATTGCTTCTTTAAGTTCATCATTCATTTGCTCAACGGTCCCATGCAACTCGTGATTGCCTTGATGTTCCTTAGCTTTCTGAGACTGCCGTGATTTGGCTGGGTTTTTCGTTGCCCCCATGGGATTAGATTCTACTTCTTCTTCTCTAGGCCTCTTTTCAGCATGCCTATCTTTATTGTGAATCTGTGATGTTGACGCGTGCCTGATTGCTCTGGGATCTCTTGAGCACCTCTACCTTCCTCCCTAGTCAGTCCTTCTGTAATCTGGCGGTGTAGGGATTGATTATCTTTCTCTAGGGAATCCACCTTATGCGCATGCTCCTCTTGTACTTTTAGAACTTCATCGAGTTTACTCTGTAGTGCGATAAATTGGTTCACTTGCTCTGTTGATCCTACCGTCTCAAGCACTTGGCTAGATCTGGATCTAGTCGTTCTCGCCATATCTGTCTTTTTTTTTTACTATTGATGTTTCTTTGGTGGGAATAATTGTTGTTTCCCACAGACGGCGCCAAAAATGTGGGCGAAAATCTTACGTGATGAATCTCCACCACACACTTCAACTCGCACTCCTTCGGGATCGCGCTCCTCCACCTGCAAGGAAAACACTCTGACGCCCAAGTCAGTAGCAGCAGTAGGAGAGGAGGTTTTAGAGAAGATTGCATACCTTGTACCACCAAGATCCCTTCCTTTTATAGCCGTTTGAGTTGAACTCTTCTCGGAGTTTAGATCCTTGGCTGATACGGATATTTCGGCTTACAATTAGTCTGTTTGTTATGCTTTCTTATCAAGAATAGTTTTCGTATTTTAGCGGGAGACTACTTCCTTATTCGGAGAGCTATCTCTCATAGCGTTCCTGCGGGTTTATCCTATTCGACCGAGTCTTAGCTTATCCTTTGAAATATTCGATCAATATTGCCACTTGTTACCAGATTGTTAAGCCTCCTTCATCTAGCAAAGGTGACAGTTTTTTGCAAGTCAGTTAGTGTAATCGACATTTCGGCCTGCAGCTTGGTAGCTCGGCCAGGAGATATGACAGGTCGAATTGGTGGGTCCAATCGCTGAGTATGGCAATTTGGCAGCTCTTCAATCCGTCGTGCTATTTCTTACGACATTTTATATTTTGTAATGTACACGTGTACGGTTTAGATACATATGGACAAAATATGCACTCACACACACCTCTAGCCACTCTACAGTAAATGAGGAGATGATTAGAGTTCTCCCCACTTTCCTTACACATGACACAAAAGTCTATAATACATCTACCTCGTTTAATCAAATTATCCTTTGGCAAAAGTTTCTCTAAAGCCGTACATCACGCAAAGAAAACAGCTTAACAAGGAACTTTAAAGCCCCAAACCAAAGAAGTTGTGAAGGAAGCAATCAAGTAGGTGTGAGAGTGCCATAGAAAGATCTAACCGAAAACAATCCATTCTTGTTGCACGTCCAAACCCGAGAATCATCAACTAGACAGTCTATGTTGTATCCAAACCCTCCCACGAGCAGGTTGGCTACTTGGTCCACCTCTAGTCATTCAAATTTCGCCATAAATGTATGGTCCCAAGACATACTCTCTTTTCCCAATAACACAATGTGACAGCTTTTAATTCTACCTTTCCCAATTACTCAATGTGGCAACTCTTTTGGGCCCACCCACTCATGAATGTTTCTATAGTAAAATGGGGTAAAATATTAAATTAAAATAGAAGTAATTCATAATCATCCACTCGATGCAGAGGGGTCTGGGTTGTGGCCCTATATGGCTCATTTTTTGGGCCCACTAAGCACATCGATGTTTACCCCACCCTTTGGTGGATATGTATACCAAAAATCAGCTTGGTTGATAATTTCTATCCGGTCCATAAGTACCCAAAAAACATGTTTGAACTCAACGGCTACAATAAGTCCTAAAAAAGTGCTAAAATCTATGGATAGATAAAATCAATGAGACTGATTTTTTGTATATATATCCACCAAGGGGTGGGGTAAACATCCACGCGGTTAGTGGTCCCCAAAATGAGGTATGTAGGGCCACGAGACCCCTCTGCATCGACTGCAGCCAAAGTCCTCTGCATCTAAATTTTTTCCAAAAATCAGCCTGATTGGTGATTTCTAGTTCATACACATCTCATATTTTATTCTTCTATATGGACAAGATTTGTTTTTTTTTTTTGGCTTTTATAATTACCGATTTCGTTGAATTTGGGAATAAGGAAAAATAATTGACCACAATTATTTCTATTCTGTCTTTTAAAATTTAAAATTTGTTGCTGCATCAATGTTTTCATGGTGGTGATGCAATCCAATTTCTTTATTTATTTTGATTCGGAATCGTATTTCCTAAGACAATTCTTTGATGATTAGAGGTGTACAAGTACAACTTGCATCTTGGTTGGAAGGACAGCTTCTTGCGTCCTCCCTGCCTGTACATACCATGGCATAAATGTAACAGGGGATGATCCTAAGTATCGAATGTACAGACCTTTTTCCTGGATGTCTCATGTTTCTCTCACCGAGCCAATGGATGTGATAGACTGATGGTTAGCATCCCCAACATCGGGTTGCATCCTTCACATGGATGGAGGATGGCTTCTTATGATCTACCCATCTTAATGCTTTTTTTTTTGGAAAGTAAGCTGGGGAGAGATAGACCCCTACCAGAAATTAGACAAAAAGAACTTTACAACCTAGTGTAAACTCTACCAGAAGCATCATGCTGGACTATGGCATCTAATTCCTTTTGAAAAGGGGGAAGGAACACTGTACAACCATTGGCATGGCTTAAGGTAGAAAGAGCATCAGCAGCTCTATTAGTTTCTCTATATACATGATGAATCAAAAACCATGAAAAAAGACATTTAAGGTCCTTGATGGACGTCACGATTTGGATGCAGTACTAAGGTGAAGCTTCCTTACCCATAATGCACTTAACAACTCTTAAAGAATCACATCCCACCTCTACCTTGTTGTAGCCCATGTCAATCAGAATCTTGAGACCATTTTCGATCGCTTGAAGCTTGTGGAAGAGGACTGATCGTCGAGGAGTTCCTGCTGAATATGCACAGAGGACAGAACCTTGTCTGTTACGTAGTATTCCACCATATCCAGTTGACACTTGAGTCATCGACCCATCAGTGTTAAGCTTAACCACCTCTTGATCTGGAGGTGGCCTTGCTTCTTCTAAACTGGACATGGATATTCCAATCTAGAGTTATATTTCTGTTGTTGGCTGAATCTATAATGCTTATCCCATTAGTCGAAAAGATACTTGGACAGGAAAAGATACTTGGAGATTAGGGAATTCCAGTTTTCTGATCAATACTTCAGTTCTCCTTTCAAATTCATTATCAAGCATTTGATTTATGATCAATGGAGAGAAAGGAAGACAAAATATATTATAATATTCGGAAACATAAATATTTCTCTTACATTATTTGTTCTAAATAGGATGCAGCAAAAGTAAACACACATGGTGGGTCCGCAGCCTAATCAGACGGTTGGATGCTGATGATGATCTCAAGTCCTCAGCACTGGGGCAGATCAAACGGAGGCGGCTCCAAGGTCTGCAATTCCCCAACTCCATTTTCAACCAGGAAAACCATCGCCAAACCCCAAGTGAGATGGGAGTCAAAGTGACAATGCAGCAGCCAAGAACCTGGATTATCAGCAACGAATCGAATAACTGCCCATCCACCCACAGGTACTCCAACGGTGTTCCACATAGGTTGAATTTGGCTGGATCGGCATTCGGGTTAAAATTCCTGAACCCCTCAGCAAGAATGTAGAAATTGACCCATGGAGATGCATCGGGTGGTTCTCGGGCTTGAAGATACTTGTATCCTGTAACACCAGTTGCACCCTCGAACCGTATTTCAACTTGTACACTTCCGTCCCAGGAACCGGGGTCCAGAGCGCCCGATTCACGTTACCCGTGTAATCAAATTGCAACGGAGGGATTGGCGGGAAGTTTGTAGTGAAAATCCCATTTACTCCTTGGTTGAGAGCTTGCAGTATAGAGAAGGTGGATGGGAGTACGAAGGAGACGTTGTTCATTCCATCGTTGTTAGGTCAGGCTCTCTACTGCGATTGTTGTATTTGTACATGAATTGGGAAACATTTCTCGCTCTGATCATCTATTGAAATTGAATTTGGAAGGCTGCATCGACTCAAAGAAGCTCATCCAATGGCCACCAAACCTCACCAAGTTGACCTTGAAAGGCTCCAGTCTCCAGCAAGACCCGTGGAGACGCTGCAAAATCTGTCAAACCTAATGTTCCTGAGATTATATGAGGATATGCATACGTAGGAAATGAAATGGTTTGCTCTGCAAAAGGGTTTCCTAAACTACAAGTTCTATTACTTTGGGGATTGAAGGAATTAAAGGAGTGTACATTGGAGGAAGGAGCGATGCCATGTCTTAAGAGTTTAAAGATTTATGCTTCCAAAGGTTTCAGCTCAAAGACAATTGATCTTGCTGTGGAGGGTGTGATTTGGTGTCCATATTTCGATTGTTGTTGTACAATTAGTAATCGATTCACTAACTAGGTTGTTGTTGCCTTTCTTCATTGTTTCTTTAATTTATCAATGGATTCATGGACCCATTCTCCCCCTTGACTATCGATCCTTATTGTGGGTGCCAATATTTGCACCCTCCACGTGGAGTACCGAGATGATGAGATGTGGATTGGCAGCATGTGTTTGCACTGCCGGTATTATTTGCAAAAAAAAAAACATCATTGAATAATAATACCAAGGATCTTCGGATTTGAATCGGACAAAACAAAACAATTTAGTAAACAACAAAGACTTACCGGATTCTTTTAATGATTACCAAATTTTCTAATATTAACCACACATAAGTAGATCTACACAAAAATCCAGTTTGTATTTCCTGTTACACCACCATCTTTAATTTAGGGTATGTTGTGATTCTTGGATTACAAATCTCTATGTTTGGGAGGATTAATGAATTCCAAGAATTACATTTTCAATTTTGTGATTTTCCTGGAATTAGAAGTTTTAGGGGGGAGAAGAAACTTCTAATTCTTAGACTTTTATTTTCGAGATTGCTGTATTTTTATTGGTTGATTTTTAACCATGGGATTTCTAGCATTATTTGGGGTACTCAGATCCAAAGGTTAGAAAATTTTGATCAGTCTGAGTTTTAGCGTGTAGGTCCGCCTAGAGATGGGACAAACATCCATACGGCCCGTGGTCTCTAATGATGTGCCACGTGGGTCATACTATGATCCATCATCAACGGATTACAAATTTGTAATCGTTGGATTGATGTCTTACGGGTTGATTTTTAAACATCGGATATATTGCATTAGTTGGGGCATGAAGATCCAAAGTTGAGAGATGAGGTCCACCTATGGATGTAACTAACCATGGGAGACGAAGATCCAAGTTACCTAATCAGCATGATTTTAGTTTGTAGGGGCCACCTAGGGTTGTTACTAGCTAGCCGTTGGATTGGTGTCTTTTATGGGTTGATTTTTAACTATGGGATATCTAGCATTAGTTTGGGGGCACGAAGATCAAAAGTTTATAAATAACCAACCAGCCTTATTTTTAGTATGTAGGTCCACATAGGGACAGGATAAATATCCATCCGGTATTAGTGATTTGAAACCATTACATTTGTGTTTTTTTATGGGTTGTTTTTTAACTAGTGGGATATCTAGCATTATTTGGGGTACTCAAATCTAAAGGATAGAAATAACTAATGAGTGATTTTTAGTATGTTGGTCCACCCAGGAATGTGACAAACATTAGTATGGTCTATTGTTTCTAATAATGTGCCACATGGCTCATTATGTGGTCCATAATCAACATTGATGACGGACATCCATATTTGTTGCATCATGTGCCACGTAGGCTTTAGCCATTGAGATTTTGACATCGTCATGGTAAAAAAATTATCAAGATAATTTTATTTATTATTTTTTAAAATTTTTATTTAAATTAACATCAATAATAATAAACTGACGGATGAAAAAAAATAACAGCCATTATAACATCAAGTTTATGAGATTATATTTCTCTTATGTAGATAGATAGAAAAATCAATTATGTTAGATATCTAAATAGTTAAAATTAGACTGTTCATTGGAAATTCTAAGTAAATTCTACAGTGCAACCAAATACAAGAAATTTCAATTCTTAGAATTCAAATTCTCAGAAATAACAAATCTTGGAATTCTATTTTCAATTCCAAATCCACGTCTGGTTACCAAACATAACCTTAAGGTGTTTGAGTAGCATGGATCATGACATAATATTAATGGCATAAATATATGCTTATTTGAAGGCATTACAGTTCAACAATCATGGAGTGCGATCTAAATTATGGAGTGAGATCTTAGGCTGTGGTTAATTAGAACTTAGAAATTCATGGTCTAATGTATTTGAGAGGGCAGATACTCGAAATGTACTTTTGTGGTTAGATATATGGATTTTGCTGGGAAGGTTATTGACTTCCTTGAATCCGATGCCTGTTTAGGCGAGTTCATGATGCATGTGAACCATTTTATTGACTTTGCTACAAGCTGATGTATTGAGGTACGAGCCATGGTTTTAAAAACGGCCGTTTAAACGGTAATGCCCCAAGCCCATTTTTTTTTTTTATAGCCCAAGTTGTTACCTTGAGAAACGAGGTTCACATGGGAAGTTGTAAATGTTTTAGAAAATGTATTTGGTTACATAAGAATTATGGAATGGACCTATAGAAGAGTGTTTATGGTTTGCTGGGTCATTAAGTGTCATTAGTTGTAGCTTTGGATATTTAAATGAAGGGTCTATGTGCCTAACCCCTAAACCCTAAGAGTCATTAGGTAAATGGAACTCCTTCCACTGATTTGATTTTCTCTTCACTTCTTCTCTGCTATTGTTATATGGGTTGGGCTCGGGGGACCCCCATTTTGACACCATTTTGGCGTAGCCACGTAGAAGATGAATCAATGGCTAATTTTTGGTGAGGATGATGATCTCTATGGTGAGGAGATCATCTTCATAAAAATTTAAATCATTCTGATATTCATAGACTGGTTTAGAAGCTGAAGAATTATGGACCGTCGTTTTTTACCATGTAACTTGAAAACCACATTTGATGGGATTAGAGATCTCAGAATGGGCTTATTTTTTGTTGGGGTGATATATATGGTGAGGAGATCATCCCCACCAAAAATCAGCTATTGATTCCTCTTCTATGTGGGTACGCCAAGATGTGGGTAAAAAATGGGGGTCCCCCGAGCCCGGCCCTTGTTATATACCTATATATATTGATAGATTAATGGTAAATGAAGCAGTCGTTCCAATTTGTACTTTTCACGTGTATGGTGCAGGGATGTTTGAACCATCCTAGGTGGACCTGCATACCAAAAATCAGCCTGATTGGTGTTTCTAAACGGTGGATTTGAGTCTTTTTCATGGTTTAATTTTCAACCGTTGGATTCGAGCATTATTTTGTGGTACTCAGATCCAATGCCTAGAAACTACCAATCAGACTGATTTTTTGTATGCAGGTCCACGTACGATGGTTCAAACATCCGTACGGTTCAATCCAGTTCTCCTTTCATATTCATTATCAAGCAATTGATTTCTGATCGATCAATGGAAATAAAGGAAAACAAAAGTTATTATAATATTAAGAAACTCAAATTTTCTCTTATATTATTTGAAGCAGCAAAAGTAAACACACATGGTGGGTCCGCAGCCTAGTCAGTCGGTTGGATGCTGATGATGATCTCAAGTCCTCAACACTGGGGCAGATCAAGCGGAGGAGGCTCCAAGGTCTGCAATTCCCCAACTCCATTCTCAACCAGGAAAACCATCGCCAAACCCCAAGTGAGATGGGAGTCAAAGTGACAATGCAGCAGCCAAGAACCTGGATTATCAGCAACGAATCGAATAACTGCCCATCCACCCACAGGTACTCCAATGGTGTTCCGCATAGGTGGATCAATAAGGTTGAATTTGGCTGGATCGGCATTCGGGTTAAAATTCCCGAACCCCTCAGCAAGAATGTAGAAATTGTACCCATGGAGATGAATCGGGTGGTTCTCGGGAGTGAAGATACTTGTATCCTGTAACACCAGTTGCACCCTCGAACCGTATTTCAACTTGTACACTTCCGTCCCAGGAACCGGGGTCCAGAGCGCCCGACTCACGTTACCCGTGTAATCAAATTGCAACGGAGGGATTGGCGGGAAGTTTGTAGTGAAAATCCCATTTACTCCTTGGTAGAGAGCTTGCAGTATAGAGAAGGTGGATGGGAGTACGAAGGAGACGTTGTTCATGCTAGCGGTAAAACGGGTTCGGTTCGGGCCTTGACACCTGCTACTAGGCGCGTTACGCGGGCATGGGTTGAGTCCAAGACCTACTGTGAAGAAGAGGTTTTCGTCTATGACGGTTGGGACTGAGACCTTGGAAGGGCTTCTGAGTCGGGTAGTGAAGGAGGTAACGGTGGGTGTGTCATTGTAGGCAGGGAGAGTTGGGAAGACAGGTGACCTGAACTGATCCTTTTTCTTTGGGCAGGGTGAGGATTTGTATTCAAGGATTGCCGTGGTGGTGGTGTTGTCAAATGGTACGCCCGGGGCACTTGCGTAAGCACGTGCTGCAATATAATAGCGTCCTGGGGGTTGATTAGCCGTGATGAGGACGTCAGTGGTCTGCCCGGGTCCCACCATGATGACTGAGGTGGTGAAAGGCTTAAGGTAGGAGGCGTCAGCAGCGACGACAGTCAGCCTGTGCTTAGCAACGGTGAAGAAGAGCTCTTGGTTTAACCCCGAGTTGATGACTCGGAGGAGGTTGGTCTCGCCCGAATCCACCGGAATTATCACAGTGTCTGCATGCCATAAGTAGATTATTATTATTATCAATGCGTTTTAAAGTTTCTGCTTTCAAAAAAGTTGCCGAGTGGACTCGATTCGAATTCGATTGTATTCCGAGTCTACTCGGTGTACAAACTCAGATTTGTAAGCTCACCGAGTTGACTCGGAAACTCGGCCAAGTCAACTGGATTGAGTTGACTCGTGCGAAAAAACAATAATTTACAAAAGGGACGGAATATTGGCACCCGTGTTTTCGCTCAGTAAACCCAAAAATCCCCCTCCCTCCTTTTTCACTCGTCACACCCATTTAAAAAAAAAAATTCCAAAAAATACGAAAAAATAAAAGAGGAGAAGAAGAAGAAGAAGAGGACGACGCTACCGCTACCGCTACCGCTACCGCTACTGCTACCTCAGGTACGTCTCTCCTTCTCTCTCTCTTGCTTTCTCTCTCCCCCTCTTTTTCTCTCTCTCTCTCTCTCTCCCTCTCGATTCTGGGCTGCATCAGCAGCCCCCGAGGCCGAGTGTGAATGCCACACTCGGCCTCGGAGGCTGCTCCCAGAATTGAGAGAGAGAGAGACGTACCTGCAACGGCGGTGTCCTCTTCTTCTTCTTCTCCTCTGTTTTTCCGCTTCTTCATTGATTTTTTTTTTGGATGGGTGTGATGAGTGATGGGTTTATTGAGCGAAAACGTGGGTGCCAATATCCCGTCCCTTTACAAAATAATTATGAGTATTATAGTCGACATGTGTATTAAACAGTAATTTCCCATGTGGAGAGGCAAACCTCTGCTAGAGCAATTATAGAGATCTCCCGGTTGACCATTGATGGTGTAGGCATCAGACACATTTGGTGCCCCTCCTGTTCTTATTGCTTGGTTCACAACAGAAATGGGGTTGGAGTTCCACCATTCTCCTGCTCATCATCAACAACAACATCATCATCATCATCATCAGTTCATCATGAACATCATAATCATAGAAAAGGAAGGGGTCGTCACCAAGAAGAATGGGGGTTTCTCGCTTGGGCTTAGGAAACGGGTAGGAAGAACCCGTTTTCGGGTAGATAATTAGAGCTCCATAGACAGTAGCTCTAAGCCATGAGCTATGAGCATGCCACCACAATGTTCCTTCTTGTCCTTCAATGGTGAATCTGTAGGTGTAACTCCCTCCTGGTCGAATTGGACATTGGGTTATGAATACTGGTCCATCAGCCCACGCCGTTCGATTTTGGTGAATCCCATGCCTGAATCAAAACATTGTATTAGTTACATGTTCATCTATGTGTTCATACAGTAAATAAAGAAAAATGTATTATTCTGTATGTAAACTATAAACTACCAGTGAAGGGTGACATTGTATCGGGCTCGGTTCACGACTTTGATCACTAGACTGTCTCCATTTTTAACTGACAAAGTTGGCCCTGGAAATTGTCCATTCACCGTAATTATGTTGTGGGTTTTGCACAGCCTCTTCACTGGTGTTGCTTGAACCTATTTCAATCCAAGTAGTCAGTAACAAATCAAACCCAGCACAACTTATATACTACGAAGAAGAAGAAGACATACAACAAAGTCATGGTAGTGAGTTTTCGCATCTGGGTAGTGAGTTTTGGCATCCGCGAAGGATGCCGCGGAAGCGAAGAGAAGCAAAAGGCTTAGGAGGCAAGAACACCATGGCTTAACAACATTATTGATGTAAGCCTCCATCTCTACTACTAAGCCCTTGTTCAATGAAGATTGAGATGGTAATGCAAGAGAAAGAAGGAAGGGTCTAATATATATAAGAACGAGAAGGGAAGAGAGGCGGATTTGTTACTGAGGTCAGCAGATTAGTTTTTGATTAAAATTTAAATAGGATGGTCGGGTTGGACAACTTAGTAAAACCCGAAAGGGAAGTTGGTTCACCCACTAGCTAGCCCATCAAAAATTAACAATTTCATGAGCCCTTGCTTTGGTTGAGCTTCTACAAAACATCATTATTTCGAGATTTGTTTGGATAGTCATTTTTAAAAAAAAAATATTTATTTATAAGACTTTCTGAAAATATATTTTTGAAAATGTGTTTTTCTTAAAAAGAAAATTTGGATCTCAATATTAATGCAAAATGTCATTATCTTCTCTTAGTGGGCCCCACCACTATAATTGATGAGAGTAATAGATGGGGAGGAGTAGGAGTAGGGTTTCTTTGTTTATTATGTTCATTGAGCTAGCAAAATTTAATTTTTTTTAACTTGAAAAACAGCTTTCAGCTAGTTTTTTTTTTTAATAAAAAGATTTTTTGGCTTAAAAAATGTATTTTTATGGAATTACTTTTTAAAAAGGTACAAATTATGAGGAACAACTTTTTGCACTAATAATTTCACTAATGCTCTCGGGCGTGGATTTCAGGAATCTAACGGTTGTTGTGTTTTGGCAAAAAGTGAATCCATTGAATGCCGGCTAAGCACACACAACCACCGTTGAATTCTCAGAATCCATGCCTAAGAGCATTAGTGAAATTATTGGTGCAAAAAATTTGGTCCGTGGATCCCGACCCTTTTAAAAAATGGTCATACAAACAATTATTATTTTGGAAAAAGTCTTTTTGTGAAAAAAAAAAAAGACTTTTCCAATTCTAAAAATGACCATCCAAACACCCCCAACCTTTTAATAAGAAAAGGGTTTTATTCTTAGCTCCATGGACATATCCAAAAGAATGAAACACTCAATTTCTATCTTTATGTCAAGCACAAAAGTTAAAAGGCATTTTTCTTCTTCTTCTTGAACAAAGTCATTCATTTTCTCTAACTTAAGTTTTTTTTTTCTTCTAAAGAGAATGAGGTTGATGGTTTTGGTTAGGGTTGTTATAAATGAAGAGTGGGTGTATCTTTTGCTCTACTGCCATTAAGTGACAGTAAGAAAGAGACCCTAAAGACTTGTGGGATATTAATGTGATGCAATAGTGGATGGACCTAAGGTCCATCATCCACAATTGTCCAAACTGTGTGGCTATGGATAAAAATAAAAATAAAAAACATAAATAAAAAGGAGAAGGTAAACACCCTCTTTTCAATTCAATCTGATTTAGTGGTTATGCTCTGGATGACTTTGAAGTCTCCCCACCCAAAATATCTGACAAGTACCCATTGTTAACCACTAACCAAGGGCTTAACTCGGCCAGCGAATCTTTTCTCCAAGAGGTGTCTGAATTTCGAGTCCAGATTGATGAGTTGATGGAACAATTGCGCAGTTTGAAGTATGAATCCAGGCCTAAGATTGGCCTTGGATCAAGGCTTCAATTAACAACCATGTGTGGACCCATTTTTCTAAAATATATGAGAGGTTTGGTTCGTTTTCTTCACAATTCTCAATGCTGATTCGTTTAGAGGGACTTAAACCAACGACCTTAGAGTTTATATTAACTAAAACTGAAGTAGGTTGCATGTCAGGTGAACGACTGGATGACTTTCAGATTTTTTGATTTTTCAACTACGCCCATCATATTGGGGGGTGGGGGAGCTCTATGTGGTCCCAAGTAGGGAGTTGCCAAGTGTTTAGGATATTTGGTCGGTTCGGATTAAGAATCATGGAAAAAATTTAGATGCGTAGGACTCTCGTGGCCCTACATGGATGTTTAGTCCTTGCCCTTGATGGATATACATACCAAAATCAGCCTAATTGGTTATCTCTAGCCATAGATTTTAGCACTTTTTAAGATTGATTATAGCCATTGGATTCAAACATGTTTTTTTTGGGTAAAAAATCTATTGGCTAGAATTCATCAATCTAGCTGATTTTAGTGTGTATAGCCACCAATGAGGGGGATCAACATCGGTGTAGTCAGTGGGCCCACAAAAATGAGCTGTGTAGGGCCACAAGAGTCCTCTGCATCTAAAATTTATCCGAGACTTTGGATGTAGTTGATGCAGATGACTCTCGTCGGCGTACATAACACATTATTTTGGGCTCACTAACCGCATGGATGTTTAGCCTATGCCCTCGATGGATAGACATACCAAAATCAGCCTAATTGGTTATGTCTACATTTTTTATGATTGATTCTAGTCGTTGGATTCAAACATGCTTTTTTTGGTACAAAATCTCACGGTTAGAAATCACCATTGGGTGGGTTCAACATCCATGTGGTCAGTGGGCCCACAAAAATGAGCTATGTAGGGCCACAAGAGTCCTCTGCATCTAAATTTTTTTCCCAGATGTTGGATGTAATTGATGCATAGGACTCTCATGGCTTTATAGCGCATATTTTTGGGCTCACTAACCGCATGAATGGCTTGATTGATTTGGTCCGAGTCCTGCAGCAAGTCCGACTTTAGGTGGGCAGTCCCCCTATCTCTTAGAGAGTTACTTCTAGCCCGGCGATGCAAAGCGTTTGGGGACCTCGAAAAACAATCTATGGATCCTTGTCCCATTAGCTATCATTTGGGGGTTTTTGGAGAGAGCAGAACAATAGGGTCTTTGAGGGTAAAAGCTCATCTCTTGAAGCTCTCTAACTAGAGATCAGGGGTCTTATATATATGTGGGTTAGGTTATACGAGGAGGGGAGGGGTGTCAGATTTGAGGACATGATATTTAGTTGGTCATCGCTCATTGAGAGGGATTCAACTGGTTGAGTGGTTCGCTCTTTTTTTTAAGTTCTTTGCTTTGCTTTTTATTTCCTTTTTCTCTTTTGCTTCACCTTGGTAGGCTTTCTCAGCCTCTAAGTGTGCTAATAATATTTGTGCTTTACCTTTAAAAAAAAAATGTTCATGCCTTTGGAAGTCAAACTGACTAGTTACTTCTACATCAATTAGAAGTGCTCACAATTCTCTTGATTTTTAAACCGAAGGTAAAGAATGCGTGGGCCTCTTTTCTATCAGGATTCCATCTATATAACAAAACAGGGAAGTTGTCTCCCCCTCTTATAGGCTTCATATATTCAAGGGCCCATATCAACCCTTATATAAAATAAGATTTAGACGGTTTGATTAATTTAACAGGGAAATTGTCTCCCCACTTATACCCTTCTTATCGGTTTCACAAAGGATGGCTGAGATCTTATCCCCCAAATGGACTTTGGATCTCATCCACTCACACCCAATTTTGGGAAATGTTTTGCAGGGGAGTGCCGAGGGCATGGGCCTACCCACTATACATCTATAACAAAACAGTGAAGTCACTTATTCCCCTCTTATCGGCTTCACAAAGGATGGCCGAAATCTTATTAGCCCAAATGGATGGTGGATCTAAGCCACTCACACCCGATTTTGCCAAACGCTTTGTCGGAGATGACGTTGGCACAGGCCACCTACTAGTCTATACAACAAGGGAGCTCAGTTGTCTCCCCCTCTTATATGCTTCAATAAAGAAGGGCAGAGATCTTATCCCGCAGCTGGACGATAGATCTCAGCCACTCATATACGATTTTGGCAAATGCTTTGTTGGGAGTGCTGTAGGCACGGGCTGCCCACTAGTATTATATAAACCAACGACTTTAGACTAACTAAAGCTGAATTTAGATGGACTTTCAGGTGAACACTGGATGACTTTCAAAATTTTGGATTTTTCGGTTACACCCATCATGCACATTCCCATGTTTAATGGGTAAAAAACTTAGATGCAGAGGACTTTGATGTAGTCAGTCGATGCAGAGGGATCTTGTGGCCCTACATAGCTCAGTTTTTGGGCCCACTAATCGCATGGATGTTTAGCCCACCCCTTGGTGGATCTACATACCAAAAATCAGTCCGATTGATTTTCTCTAGCCATAGATTTTAGCAATATTTAGGATTGATTCTAACTGTTGGATTCAAGCATGTTTTTTGCATTTTTATTGGATTCTTAATCCGATGGCTAGAAATTATCAATCAAACTTATTTTTGGTATGTATATCCACTAAGAGTTGGGTAAACATCCATGCAGTTAGTGGGCCCAAAAAAATCCGCTATGTTGGGCCACGATAGCCCTCTGCATCGACTGCATCGGACCAAGCTTTCGTGTGCTATTTCTTGGATACACCTTTTACATGTGTCAAATGTCTTCTACGTTGACGTATTATAGGGATCCTTTACTGTACAATGATTGTTCTGTGATGGGCTTTAGTCTAACTTAAGGCCCATTGGTTGATTTTGGATTGTGTCGTATTCTTTGGGCTTCGATTGCAAGTGGGTTTGGCTTAGGATTTTGCAATTACTATGCATGTTCCTGTTGTCTTTTCCAGTAACTAAACTACGATCTGCTCATCCTAACATAAATGGGGTACTTTTCTAAGAGCAAGACTTGCCTAACCACCCGTGGTCAGGTAGCACCCACAATATATAAGCCACGTGGAAATTTATTAGAGGACACTAACGGTATAGATGTTTGGCCAATCCCTAGGTGGACCTACAAACCCAAAATTAACCTGATCAGTGATTTCTAAGCGTTAGTTGAAGTCATTTTCGTTGGTTGATTTTAACGGTAGGAATTTGAGCATTATTTACCATTATGTCCGTATAAAGATCCAACGGTTTGAAATCACTAATCAGGCTGATTTTTGTAGGTCCACTTACAGATTGGTCAAACATCTATACGGTCAGTGTCCTCTAACAAATTGCCACGTGGCTTATATTGTGGGTGGTCAGGCAAGTCTTACCCCCTTTCTAAGGGAGCAGATTTGCAAGGGGGATGGCATTTAATCATACCCTTGCACTAAGTCATCAATCCTGACCGTCAGATTCTGGGCCATAGTCAAGCATTCAAAACGACGGTGCAACGCAGCAACGGGTAGAAAACAGAATTTTGGGTTGATCTGCGCATACGGCGGTACAAACACGTGTCTATTTCAAATAACAAAAGTTGGTAACTAAACACGAGTAACACTTGTGTCACAAGATGTTGTGACGGATGCCGGTCACAGCACTCAATACGAGCCACGTGGCACACGATCAGAGTGCGGTCAGACCGCATGGATGTTTGGCCAAACGCTCGGTGCACTGGGACACAAAAAATCAGCCTGATTCGTGATTTCTAACCGATTCGATTGAAGTTATTTTCTTGGGTTTATTTTAACGGTGGGAATTTGAGCATTATTGAGAGTTATTTGGGTGCAAAAATCGAAAGGTAGTAAATCACTAATCAGGCTGATTTTTGGTTTGTAGGTCCACCGAGGGACTGGCCAAACATCCATACGGTCAGCGCCCTCTGATAGTGTGCCACGTGGCTCATATTGAGTGCTGTGACTGGCTTCCGTCACAACATCTTGTGACACAAGTTTTACTCTTTTCTCTTGCCTCCATTTCTCTCTCTCCATTACAGAGTTCTGCCCTCCTATTTTCGCTTAACCTCTGTCTCTCTTGATCGCTCGCCCGCGAAACAGAAAAACGAAACCCTAGATTATGACCTCTCAAATTCAGACTGGTTTATAAGGGCATTTTGACTTTCTAACATACAAAAATTCATGGAGGTTCAGATTCAGAATCCAATTAAACCAGGACTCTTTCTCTGTCTTTCTCATTCTCGTTTAAGAAGAAGTAAAAGAGATACAAGAAGTAGGGTATCTGGGTCTGTTTTTCTACAAATCGAAAAGAAAACTAAAAAGGAGATCCTCGAAAAGCAAGAAGAGGCAAAGACATTAGCTGCAACACAGGAGCTCGTCAACCAACAGCCCATAAACTTGTTACGACATTTGAGGCGGCTGTTGGTGGTCCTCCCACAACGTGTTCGGCAATTGTTCCCACTGATCGATCTCTCTTTACAACTCATCTTTGAGTTTCATTAACGTACGCGCCCTCCGCTGCCTCAGCTGTGCTTTCGGATCCTGAAGAGGAACTGGTGATGCAGCAACGGCTCTAGACACGGTGGAGTCTTCCTGTCTCCTCCTCTTCCTTATCTTGTAGACGAAGCCGTCTTCGTTGCAGAGCTCCAACTTGTTTTCTTCCCAAGCTGCTGCTGCCACCGAGAGAATTCAAATTTTGAAAATAAAAATGGAAGTTTTAGTATTAAAATTGATTTTAAAAGATTAAAAAAAATCAAACTCATTTAATTATAAGAGGTATCAATCTGACTAATTTTGGGTTTATAAGTCCATCAAACATTGATGGGTCAACTCTTGGATGTGCTATGACCTAAAAAACATATAGATTGCACGATTCTGATCACATCATCCTAGTTATGTATAGGCATTGATCTTGAGTTTGCCGTTTGAGTTTAACAAGGCTGAAAACTTCATTGCTTTTTAAGTTACATCTGTATACATGATTTATGAATATGCTTCCTGTCCATTTATTTTTCGCTTTTATTCTTAGACAAGCTCACGCCAACTTTATTCTGCTTTGATTTTAACGGTTAAAATCTTCCAACTGTTCTTTGAGGAAAAAGCAATAAGCCTTTCATTCAACACCAACCACTGAAGCAAGGATCCAATCCCTTATTCTTCTTTTCTTTTCTTTATTCACTTTACTCGAATTTTAATGATAGAATAATCACTCCATCAAGTTAGGAATTAGCAAGCTACATTACTGAGTGAAGCAAGCAATCTGATTTTAGTATAAATAATAATGACAGGACAACGGTTGGTTGGAAATACGCGAATTTTGCCAAAGAGAGAGTTCTTTATTTGTTTCACTTGTTATTTGTTAAAATGGCCGAGGCTGTTGTTTCCTTCGCTGTAGAAAGGCTTGGTGATCTGCTCATTCAAGAAGCAATTTTCTTGCACCGGGTGCGAAAGCAGGTTGTGCGGTTGCAAACTGAACTGAACCGGATGAAGTGCTTCTTAAGAGATGCAGACGCAAAGCAAGAAGGAGATGAGCGTGTGCGCAACTGGGTCGCCGAAATCAGAGATGTTGCTTATGATGCGGAGGATGTGATTGAAACTTTCATCCTCAAAGTTGCATTCAGGAGGAGAGGGGGTCTCCAAGGTGTCCTTGAGAGGTACATTTGCATCTTCACTGCGTGGAAAGATCTCCATATGGTTGGAAAGGGGATTCAGTTGATCATGACCAGGATCCGTGACATCTCCAATAGTCGGGAAACATACGGCATCAGAAATATTGGTGGAGGAGAAGGGACGAGTTCTGGAAATGAGATGCAACGACAGCTGAGGAGGTCTTATCCTCATGTTGAGGATCAGGATATTATCGGCTTTGAGGAAGACACAAAGAGATTAGTGGCAGAGTTAATCAAGAAGGAGGAACGGCGTCATGTGGTTTCTATCATTGGCGTCAGAGGTTTGGGTAAGACCACTCTTGCCAAAAAAGTCTATAATCGTAATGATGTAAAGAGTCATTTTGATTGTTGTGGTTGGGCTTTTATATCTCAACAATTGAGAACCAGAGATATTTTGCAAGAAATTTTAAGAAAAACTAGCACTCCTACTAAAGAGGAGTTGGAGATGATGGAAAAAATGAAAGAGGAAGAGTTGGTGGAGAAGCTTTGTAAATTCTTGGCAAATAAGTGATATTTGATGGTTCTTGATGATATATGGAGTGCGGAGGCTTGGGACATTCTTAATCCCGCCTTCCCAATAAATGGGAAACTGGGAAGTAAAGTACTGCTCACAACTCGCAAACATGAAGTCGCTATGCATGCAGATCCATTGAGTCTTCACCTTGAACCTCAGTATTTAGCAAAAGATGAGAGCTGGCAGTTGCTGTGCAAGAAAGCATTCCCTACAAATATTAGTACAAGTATCGACCCAGGTCTGGAGAAGTTAGGAAGAGAGATGGTGGGAAGATGTGGTGGTCTGCCTCTAGCAGTTGCTGTGCTCGGAGGGTTATTAGCAACAAAGAAATCATTGAATGAGTGGGAGATTGTACAGAAGAACATTAATTTGCACTTGAATAAAGGCCAACTTGGAGTCTTGGAGATATTAGCTTTAAGCTTCAATGATTTGCCTTACCAGTTGAAACCGTGCTTCCTTTACTTGGGCATTTTCCCTGAAGGCTTTGAGATCCCCACAAGAAAATTGATCCAATTGTGGGTTGCTGAAGGTTTCTTACGAAGAGAAAGGGAAGAAACAGTGGAGGACGTAGGAAAACTATACTTAGCTGAGCTGATCAATAGAAGTATGGTCCAAATGGGTAGAAGGAGCTTAATGGGGGGAGCTAAAACATGTCTAGTACATGATCTTATGCGAGACCTAAGCGTGTTAATGGCGAAGGAGGCAAATTTCCTTGAGATTTTCCATCATGGGGACACAGCCGTAGATTCTTCTATTGTAAACTCGGCTAGATTGCGGAGACATGCAATTCATTCAGAGCATAAGAGGTATGTTTCCTTGGAACACTCAACTCCACACTTGCACACTCTAGTATTCTCCAATTTAGAGAATTACTCCGATTTAAGTCTAAAATGTATCTACCAAGACTTCAAGTTACTGAGAGTCCTAGATCTCGAGAATGTACTAGTTAGGGACGAAAGAGAAATAGGAAAATTACTTTACTTGAGGTACTTAGGACTTAGGGGTACTAAAATAAAGAGCTTCCATCATCTATAGGCAATTTACGGAGCCTACAAACCCTAGATTTAAGGAATTGTAACCTAGGGATGATACCTAATGTGATATGGAAGATGGACCAACTAAGACATTTACGCATGGACAAGAATGATCGTAATGGCCACTTGCTATTGGGCACATTGAGAAACCTCCAGACTCTACATTACATAAGAGTTGGGAGTTGGATAGAAGACGGTCTGGCCAATTTCACTAGTCTTTGAAAACTGGAATTAAAAGGAATATCAAGATCACAAGTGGAGGTAGTATTCAACTCCATCGTTGTTAGGTCGGACTCTCTACTTCGCTCCTTGTACTTGTGCTTGCCTCGAAGAGGAAACGACGGAATATTTCCAGATCTCGAACCACTTTCTCACTCTTATCGTCTACTCAAACTCCATTTAACTGGCCGCGTAGACACAACGAAGCTTCTCCAATGGCCACCAAACCTCACCAAGTTGACCTTGACTAAGTCAAGACTCCAGCAAGACTCGATGTGGACGGTGCAGAATTTGCCAAACTTAATGTTCCTCGAATTAAAGTTGAACTCATACTCAGGAAAGGAAATGGTTTGCTTTGCAAAAGGGTTTCCTCGACTCCAAGTTCTTCACCTTTGCTACTTGTTTGAATTAGAGGAGTGGAAACTGGAAAAAGGAGCGATGCCATGTCTTAGGAGTTTAGAGATTGACCGGTGTTATAAATTGAGGATGGTTCCGGAAGGATTGAAGTTCGTCACTACCCTTCAGGAATTGAGATCAGCCATATGCCAAGAGAATTAGAAAACATGGGTAGAGGAAAAGGAGGAGAGGATTAGTATAAAGTCCAACACATTCCCTCCATCAAAATTGTTTGATTATAGAAGGGTCAAATTCTAGAAGAATGAATTAAATTGGAAGAACAGTGAGAATGGGTTGATGATATGTATGCAGTCTCTCTCACCAAAATCCAAATTGATGTCTCTGTTCGCAACCCATTCTTCATTCAACTTAAACAATAAATAAGCCCCTTCAATTCTTAGGGGAGTTTATTTATTTATTTATATTTTTTTTAATTTCTTGTATTCCTTTAATTCTATTTCTTTCTTCTCGATTTTCTTTTTTATTCCCTTAATATTGTGTTTCTGATTAATTATTCTTTCAATTTGCTCTACTGTTTGTGAATGAAGGACTAGATTTACGATCAATAACTAACCCTCATCTTCTTTTGCTTCCAAAGACAATTGATCTAGCTCTCTACGGAAGCTTTGAAGGTGCGATTTCAGTCTGTCTTTTTTTCATCTTAAATTTCTTTATTTTCTTTCCATTTCCTTAACCAAAAGTGATACTTTTTGCCTTCATAACAATTCTTCTTTTTTCTCAAGCAATAGACTAGGAAACCAAGACATAAGTAACGTCAGATTTCTCTCTATAAAATAAAAAAAGTTTTGATGTCTGGTGGCTCTGACTAGTACCTCTAAAACTCAATCAGAAACCAGTAGCTCTGACTATTAGACTCATTGCATGAGCTTCCTGTGGATATTGCTAGGGATTCACTGAAGATGGTTGCATTCCCATCAGTTTTGTTGTCCATATTTTGATTGCTGCTGTACATATTGGTCAATTCACTGAACTGGGTTGTTAACAGTTGCCCTTTTTTTCTTAATTGCTACATTTGCTAATGCATTCATGGACCTGTTCTGCTCCCCCTTGATACTATATTTTAAAGCTTTTGAGCTATTGATCCTTATGACCCAAATCTAAGAAGTAATCACACTGATGAGGTGAGGACATCCTGAATAGTTTTATAGCCCAAAATGCAGAATTAACTGAATGACGTTAACCTTCAATCTAGAGTTACAACTGGATGTACCCCACTGATTAGATGGTCTCAATTGATGAATTGGTCTGCAACATTACAATTTGAGTGTATGGTTCATACTTCATACATGCTGATGAACCTCAAATTCATCATCTATTTATTCTTTTAAACTAAGGATATCTACGGACTCACTGATCAAGACAATTCAGTAAATGACCACATCCCAAATGGAGCATATCCAAACAAGCAGACAGAGCAAGAAGATTTTGAAACACTGAGTCCATGTACCTTCAAAATATCGCATTAATAAAGGAACAATGGATTTTTCTCTAATAATACATTACAACTTTGGAGCTTAAATCACTATTAGCACGTTAAAGTACAAAATCAAGTATCAGGAAGAAAAATTGTGGGATTAACCCTTAGCAATCAGTCATGGGAGTTTCAGAGTCAATAATATGATTACTAGAACTGAACCATGTCTTTTTACTTTCGATGTTACATATATGTCCATAGCTTACACATCTTTGTCTCACACAAACTCAGAAAATGTACTTATTTGTGAGTTTTCTGACCAAGTATCGCTAACACCTTTTCTATATGCTTTCATTTTCTTCAACATATCTGAATGCTTAGTGTTAGGTAATATCTTATGCTCATAGAATTTCTTGTTAAATAACCATTTACCCCAAAAGATCGACCATATAGGAAGGTTTGAACACAGAACCTCCCATGCATCGCATCCTCTGGGGAATGTCGTTTCGCCCTCTTTACCCAACATATCGGCCTATTGGGGAAAGGTGAAACAACTATGTATTCCAACGGGTCGTCGGGCGAACACAACACGTACGCATTAATACATCATCCGCTAACACTCCCCCTCAGCTGGAGACTTGAACCTGCGACCTCCCAGGCCTTAAGGCTCTGATACCATGTTAAATAACCATTTACCCCAAAAGATCGACCTTGTAGGAAGGTTTGAACACGGGACCTCCCAGGAATCACATCCTCTGGGAATGTTGTTTCGCCCTCTTTACCCAACAGATTGACCTACTGGGGAAAGGCGAAACAACTATGTATACCAACGGGTCGTCGGGCCAACACAACACGTGCGCGGTAATACATCATCCGCTAACATGTCTAATCATGAATCCACCTTCTTTTGTAGGGATTGCAAGTTGCAACAATTGTGTGGAGCTTGTGAAGCAAGAAGGATATTGATGGCTTTCTGGTTGGGGAATACTTGTTTAAAGGTGCACTCATGTTGTACAAAAGCTGTTTTGTTTCGACTATTTATTAACAAAGGTTGAAAATATGACATCATCTCTTTGACTCAATTCATATGGATAAGTCACACTTTCCTTCACCGATGACATGCTACATCTACTTGTCTTTGAATTTACATGTTTACGTGTTATGCTTGGTAGTAAGTGAATCCATGTCCACACCTTCACACAACATACACTGTTTGTTGGGATGTTGCTACTGATTGTTGCCGTTGTAAGTTTTTTTCCCTTAAATATTACTAGCTTCAATATCATCCCAAGGGTATAATGTATGTAAGTAAGCAGAATATAAGTATATGCGCCCACTTTGCAAAATTGGTCACCATATCATGGGTCCATATTTCACCTAACCGATCCCAGACTACAATAATCAATGTGGGGACTTTTGTCAGAAGCCCATCCCCTTCAGATTTGAAAACATGTGGCTAATACACGATCGATTCAAAGAAAAGATCAAAATGTGGTGGGAGTCATTCGATTTTGAAGGAAGTGTGGGTTATGTGTTGAGAAGCAAGCTAAAGGGCTTGAAATTGAAATTGAAGGAATGGAATAACTCGGAGTTTGGAAAGGTGGAAGTAAAAATGAGATAGATATTGGAAAAAATCATAGATATAGACAAGAGGGAAGAGTAGAATGAGTTAGAGCTAGGAGACAAGGTTAAGAGAGAGAAGCTAAAGAAGGAATTCCAACAGAATGCAGGGGTCTATTTTTCGAAGACTTTGTTTTCCGTTGGGGTACTATATGCACCAGGGAAGGGAACTAATAGGGCTTGTTTGTTTCTTTTTTCTTCTTTGAGCCTAGGGAAGGTCATCTCGACCTCTCCAGGTTGCCCTTGTTTATGCTTTTAGCTTTGGCCCTTGGCCCTTAATAAAGTTTATACTTATCAAAAAAAAACAACAACAGTGGGCTTCAAGTGAGGAAATCAAATGGAAGCAGAGGTCGAAGGTAAAGTGGTTAAAGGAGGGTGACAACAACACAAGATTCTTCCATAAAATTGCCAATCTAAATAGGCGTAACAATTGCATCAATTCGATTCAGATTGGGGATAGGACTATTGTGGAAGAAGAGGAACTTAGGACTCAGATACCTCATTTCTACTCGAGCTTATACTCAGAGTCTTCTGTGGATAGGCCCAGATTGGATGGACTACAGTTTGACCGTATCAGTGAGGAGTCCAAAAGAACCTTAGAAAGCCCTTTTAGTATGGGGGAGGTGAGGACATCGGTTTTTGAGATGTCAAGTGAAAAAGCTCCTGGCCCAGATGGTTTTTCAATGGCCTTTTTTCAAGAGTGCTGGGAGATAGTAAAATCTGATCTGATGAAGGTTTTCGAGGAACTTCGTAAAGAAGATTATTTGGATTTCGGTTGCAATCAGACCTTCATTGCTCTTATTCACAAAATTCAAGGAGCTCATGACATTAGAGATTTTAGGCCTATCGGTTTGGTAGGAGGTACTTACAAAATTATAGCGAAAGTCTTAACCTCCCGCCTAAAGAAAGTGATGTGTGATGTTATCTCATGAGAACAAGGGGCCTTTGTGAAAGGCAGACAAATTTTAGACGGAGTGATGATTGCATTGATTCTAGGCGTAGATCAGGAGAAGGGGGGATTATCTGTAAGATAGATCTAGAGGAGGCCTACGACCACGTAAACTGGGAATTTCTAGATTACATGTTGGATAGGATGGGTTTTGGGGAAAAATGGAGAACTTGGATGCGGAAATGTGTTAGATCCCCTTACTTCTCGATCCTCATCAATGGTTCTCCGTCAGGTCATTTCAAGAGTTCTGGGTCTGAGACAGGGCGATCCGTTATCCCCTTATCTCTTCATCATAGTTGAAGAAGCACTAGGGAGGATGATTTCGAGAGGAGTGTCGATTGGAGAGCTATCGGGTTTTAGAGCCGGAAATGAGGGAGTAGAGATATCACATTTACAATTTGCAGACGACACCCTAGTGTTCACGTCAGGTTCGAGGAGGCAAATGTCATTTCTGAGATTTCTCCTATGCTGCTTTGAAGCTTGCTTTGGTTTGAAAGTTAATTTTAACAAGAGTAAGATCATGAGTGTAGGGGAAGTGGGGGAATTAGAAGATTTGTCCAGGATCTTGGCATGCTCTACTACTTCCCTACCCACGACTTATTTAGGCCTCCCCCTAGGTGCACCACATAAAGCCAAATCGATCTGGAATCCGGTGATTGAGAGAATAAGTAGGAGATTGGCTCATTGGAAAAGATAATATCTATCAAAAGGCGGGAAATTGGTGTTGATCAAGCACACTAGCAAACGTACCAGTTTGTACCATGTCATTGTTCTCAATCCCAGCTGAGGTGGAGAGAAAGATAGAACGATTGATGAGAAACTTCCTCTGGCACGACAATGAGGACTCTTTTCGCTACCATCTAGTGAATTGGGAGCAAGTGTGCCTCCCATTGAAGAAAGGAGGATTAGGACTTAGGATAATAGGTAAGATGAATCAAGCGCTTTTAGGAAAATGGTCTTGGAGGTTTAGGAAGGAAAGAAAAGCTTTGTGGAGGAAGGCGATTGTAGGAAAATATGGGAAGGAACCTGGAGGTTGGGCATCTAAAGATTCTAGGTTGCCGTATGGATGTGGAGTTTGGAAAGGAGTTCTTAAGGGGAAGGAGAGTGTATTAGAAGGGTGTAGAAAAATTCTGGGAAATTGAGCAAGAATCAGATTTTGGGAGGATGTATGGTGTGATGATCGACTGCTCATGGAGGCGTTTCCGCTTCTATATTCCTTATCTCAAAGAAAAGGCCAATTCATTGTCTCAGTTTGGATCCAAAATGGTCTAGAGGGCTCCTGGGATTTAGATCTCAGGAGAAACCTCCTAGAATGGGAAAAGGATCCAGCTGGCATCCCTAATGGATTACTTGCAGTCTTACGAAGTCTCACCCTCGGAGGAAGACTATCTTTCCTGGGTCAATTCCAAATCTGGGAACTTTTCGGTGAAATCTTTCTACGAGTCTTTAGTTAGCATTCCCATCTCACAGCCACCATTGTACTTGTGCCCAAAAATCGGGAAAGCTAAAGTGCCATCCAAAATCAAATTCTTTGCATGGACCTCCTCCCTAAACAAGATTCTTATTGTGGAAAATTTGATTGCCTGAAAGTGGATTTTGGTTAATTTCTGTACTATGTGTAAATCCAATGGGGAAAATACAGATTACTTACGCTTGCATTGTGATTTTGCTACACAGATATGGTCATACTCTCTGGTGCAGGTGGGTATCTCTTGGGTTATGCCGGAGAAAATCGGGACGTTGCTGGGAGGTTGGCCAAAAATTGAGCTTTCAGATAGGGGAAAAATTATATGGAGGATGATACCGTATGCAGTCATATGGGGATTGTGGTGGGAAAGAAATAGAAGGATATTCAGAGGAGAAGAAGGCACACTTCAAGATACAATAATTAGCATCAAGGCTTTCCTTTACAGTTAGGGAAGTATCTCACATGAGATGAGGGGTTGTTTCTTTTCTGAAATGGTGTTTAGATTCGAAGCTTTGTTGTCTAGATAGTTTGAGTGTTATCTTCCTTTTCTTTTTCTTCTCCTTTTGTACTTTGAGATCTTCTCGATCTCCTTTTAATCAAATCTCTTTGACATATCAAAAAAAAAAAAAAAATCAATCTGATTGAATGATTGCAAACATCCAATCAAAATCCTTATTCATCAAGGCATGAATGTAATATTATGCATCGCACGTAAAGGACAGGAATTTAAATAAATTCCTACCATTTGGTTAGCTCGTGAGTGATGTTGACACCATTTCAATAGATGCCATAAAACCAACAGAGCTTTTCTTGAACCATACAGTCTGCCTAAGAAGTTGCCATATCATATTGAATCATCTCCATTCTTTTGACACTCATGCATTCCTAGGAGTATTAGCCTGCACAATTTCAAAGTGCCTTGTACACCGTTGGGTACCAATCTTGGATTGCACCCATCCTTCTCCCATGAGGAGGATCTGTAGGGACAGCTTTTGATCCACTCCAAATTGCCTCATACACCATCGGGGTATTTGTGTCTCAGAATATGAACTCATGGGTCGTGTACGTATGCTACCAACACATCAACCCTCCAGTGCCTTAGGCTGGGTTTAGGATAATGTCCTGGTTTAGCATCAGATTGATGGTTCTCTCAACGTTTTGAGAGAATATGTCAAGTTTGTTTACTGTTGATTGAAGATGTAAGTTGCTAGTACCCGCACAAGTTTCCACGCTTCCTAGAAGGGTACGATTAATTTGAAATGCTGGAATTTAGTTTAATTTTATTTTGGGAAATTTACATAAACTTCCCCTAAGGTTTCTGACAACTGCTGAGAAACCCCTTCACGAGGTTTCTGAAAGAATACAAGCCTCCCCTCAAGTTTTGCCATCTGTATCACTTACCTTCCCTTGTATTGGCTCTCCAAACGGTTGACCTCATTTAAAGTGAGGTGACCTTTGCATGATTGTTGATGGGTAATGCAGAAACTCTCAGAAATATTTGAAAAATGATTGTTACATGATGGTAATCTAATTTAAGTAGACACAGATGTTTCATGCCATTTTGGATAGTATACTTCAGTGGTCTGTTTTAAACCGCGAGTACTAGTAGTGGCTTTCCCTCATGAGGTATGTCCATCAACAGAACTCACACGGATGTCTCCTCTTTAGCAAATCATTCCACTCTAAGCATTTACCCACTCTCTGTGTTGAAATCTCTTCTTGTTCTTCCATACATATGTGGTAGATAATTTGTAGAGCTTATATTGGAAACTTTATTGGTATCACTTGCGTTCCATTGCAATATGTGAGTTTTATACACACAGGTACTAGATAATCATTTTTTATTGTGTCAGCTAAGCATGTTGACCCAGTGGTGACCTCACAAGTCTTTTTCACCGTGTTCGGAGGATAAGCTCAAGTGCTGGTTGACATATGCAGTTGGCAGTTGCTAAGATCACATTAGGATTTTCTTCAATTCCCCCCACTTGTCATTTGACTGCCCCATGAGTGAGGAGGATACAAAAATACCTCTTGTAAAATAAATGGGGAATTCACCATAAAGAGAAAGGTATCTCTGTTCAAAATACAAATTCTTGCCTTTCCTGGCAATGCCTCCTCGTGGTGTTTGAATTTTCATTTTGTGTGTAGACATGCAAAATAACTCCTCCCAAGTAAAAGAACACTTTTCAGTTAAAATCATAAAAATATATAGAGATATATGGAACATAACCCGGGTCGTCCTCTATCGTGAATGGCTGTTTTCCTGCATCTCTGTATGCAAATAAGGGTGTGTGCTCATCGCTTTGCACAGTCCAATCAATGCAGCACCTCTTTAAAGAGTCAGATTGTGGCATGTGTGTGCCCCCACTCATGTGAATGTATCTAAGAGTTGTAGGCTTTTTTTTTTTTTTAGATCAAACGTCCTCAACTGTATTTAAGAGTTCTAGTTTGAGGCCATTTTAGGGGATTCGCAAATATCGGGTGCAAATTAGTTCCATCCAAATTAACCCCGTTACATAGTTTTAGTTTAGGAAGTTATTTAAAAAGGGTCATACATATAGTTGGGGCTTACTTCAGATCTATGGCTGAGATCCAAAGAGTGTAGAGTTTTTGGGACTGATTTTAATGCTGGATCCTGGATTGAACTCAATACTTGTGAAGGGTTATTTCATCCTTTCTAGAGGACCATATGCTATTGGGTTGCTAAGTTCCTGACCATATTTTTGTGGTGATTTTTTCTAGTTTGGCTGGTTGATTTCTAGCATATGTATAATATCTAATAGGGCTTCTAAATTGAATAATGCTGGCATGTGTCACCCATTGATTTGGAACGTCTTGATCAACAATGGAGAGGAACTAAGATGTTTAGACCCTTTAGAGAAATAAAATGAGAGGATATTATGCCCATTTAGAAGTTGTGAAATTTAAAAGCTAATAAGGGAGAAAATAAGAGTGAAACCTGTATCGAATGATTCTTTTGTATGTAAAGAGGATTTAAGTCCCCGAACTTCTCTAAAATAAAATAAAATAAAATAAATTACATGAGGTTTACAAAGAACCCACTTTATATAGGGTCAATTGGTATGTCGCACCAACCTCTGCATTAACTCTTTAGGAAACAATACTGGGCTGATTCAATCCCCCTTTGTCTTCAACAAATTGACGAGCCATGAGATTGTTTCACATATCCTTGGCTGGTCACCTCTAACAATTGAAACGAGAAGTGAGATCGACAAAGGTGTCTTCATCACATGGAATCATAAGACCATCCATTGGATGATCGATCCCGAACTCTTCCTCCGCCCGATTTTGATGAAGGATGGTTCAAGTAGGAAATTGGAACCAACCGCTTCTTCTGAGTCTCTCCCATGTAAACCAAAAGAAGTGGCCTTCAAAACATCTGAGGCGTTTGGACTCTGGACACAATTGGTCTATACTAAGAAAAGAGGCTAGTCTTAAAATGTGCTTGTCTTGGACCATTCCAAGCAAACGATATCTGTCGTTTAGAAGAAAAATTGCGACAAATGGTCTTAAAGGGTTCATTGTACAAGGATGCTTTAACGACTGAAGATGAAGACTTGTATCGAATTTTTTCCTTCACTATGTGTATATATATATAGAGAGAATCCTCTCAACAGTATTTTGAAATGCGGTGAGTGGTGAGGATTCAGATGGTCTTGTAAGGGATTGTTCTTCTTGTGGGTTCACGTGGTTTTGCTTGCAAGTAATAGACAGCAAATATCTGGCCCCTTAGGTGGAAGACATGTTATTAACACAATCTCTCTCTCTCTCACTAGTTTTTATATCCATTCACCAATACACGATGCAGATTCTCCACATGTCCCTTTGACATCTTTTTCCAAATAAGCAGCAGAATCTTCAAATATTTTGAATGTTTCAAAAGCAACCATACGCTAGATGAACAGGGCTACCAACCCATGTGATAATGCTGGTTGATAAACGTTACCTGTGGGGTCATGTCTTGAATTCTATCAAGGGAGAATTTTTGGTATTTCCGTCAGAGCAAATTTATTGCTGTTCTTAAGTTAGATTCAGTCTTACAGTAATAGAAATTCTATATAAGCCATTGAAAAAGACACTTTGTAATTTGCAATTCTACTTAGAGAATATAGTGAAACAACTCTTTAGTCGACTTTGCATGTGTTGATGGTAATGTAGAAATTCTTCAAATTGGAAGATTTGACGTTAAAAGGGTAGTAAACTAAGCTAAGTAGAAGAGACGTGAAGTGTCATGAGTAATGTGGCCCGTTCCTTGATTATTATTTAAAAGCTGAAACCATGTGATCGCTCATGAGTTATGTACAGCAATAGACACCACACAAACGTCTCCTCACAAATCATTGGACCAAATACCCATTTTCTCCTATATATACACTTGAACATAATCTAAGGAATCATTCCGCTCTTAAACCTTCAGCCCAGCCTCTAGTGTTAAAGCATTCTTGGTTCTATCGAAGTCTTTGATAGCTCATTTGCTACATTTGGTGAGTTGGTTGCATCATACATAAGTAAAAGAAATCTTGATATGTTCCCAAGTCAAAAAGGCTCGATGTCAAGAACATGTCCTAATCCATCGGAACAATCTCTTAAATGTGTCCTAAACCATAGGCAGTGATGATCTATAATTTCAAGTGGGTCCCTCCCCAATCGACATTTTTCTCTCAAGTGGCGTTGCAACTAATAATGTGGCCTTCTCCAACAATAGACCCTACAAAAATGTCTCCTCACAACATAATCCATCTGAAGGATAGTGCACCTACCGTTTCCTCCTATATATATATGCACAGAACACACACTGAAGGAACCATTCTACACTCAAGCATTGACCTGTACCTCTCGTGTTAAAGCATTCCTCATTCTTCAAAGTTTGTGATTGTTCATTTGTTGTCGTCATTCGGTCTCTGAAATATAGTTAAGATCTTTGCTTGGGATAGTTCACGACGAGCAGATTCTCCGGGATGGTTTCTTCAGAGTAGAAACCAATTTGCTGTAGTCACCACTGCAGATGTTTGGAAGGTCACTTTGCCATTTATGTTGGAGAGATCGGAGAAAAAAAAGCGGTTTGTAAATCCAAAATTCTATTTGAATCATCCTTCATTCCTAAAGCTGCCCTGTGTAGCCTGCTTTTCCTTCAATGAAATCCTTTACCTTATAAAAAAAAAACAAAGTTGTCCAGTCATGCCAGAGAAGAGATTGGATTCGATCATCAATTGTGACGTTGTTCATCTCACCTCTCATTTGAATTGCTTATGAGAGGATTTGTGAACCACCCTGGTTTTTGAGCTCTTGTGGATAGCCTAGAAGTCAAAGTTGGAAGGCAAAGGGGATGGTATGGATTGACCCCATTCAAGCCAACCCTCTCCAATTTTTAGGAGTAGGTTGTCAAAGCGGTGTTGTAAATATATTTTGTAGATGAGCTGGGGAATGTAAACGTCCCATGTGAAAACATCAGTCAGTAAAAATTATTGCTCTTCCCCATTTTGATTTTAAACCATCCTCCAATCCAAGACTTGCTAAGTCAGGCTGAGGAAGAGTATGAGTTTGATCATCCAATGGGTGGTCTCACCATTCCTTGCAAAGAAGGTGCCTTCATCAATCTTACTTGTCATCTGATTAGCTCATAAGAGAAGAGGAAGAACAGAAGTGCCGCAAAATGCTGCAAGAAATCTTGAACTAAGTCTGGCTTGAGTTGAAGGCAAAGAAGACCAAGCCATTCAAAGCAAACTCTCCAATTTTGTGAAATGGCGAGCTGCCAATCCCATATAGATGTTATTTTGTCAAATAGTTAGGGGATTGAAATTTTTGAAGAAAAAATTAAGTCAATCCCTTCTAACATCATCCAATTGAAATTTTTTCTTTTTTCTTTAAGATTCTAAATCAACTCTTACAAAGATACCCAATCTAGTAGAAAGTAATGAAAATAGTCAGCCAATCTCTTATTAAAGCACATCACGCACATGTATGTGCTAGGACGGTAGATCATCTCATCGTGCGAGGAAAGAAAGCTTCAATATTGGCAGTATACCAAACAACGTCTTAGACACATATGGTTTGCGTAGAATACTTTTAATGTTTGGTGTGTTGTGTGTGTGTGTTTTTTTTTTTTTCCCCATATGAGCATTATCTGGTGATTTAATTGAGATTTTCACAAATAGTTGGTTTGTAACGGAATAGCTTGTGTTGAAGAAACTTTGTGTAAAGTGTTTCGATATACCTCCGGATACCTGTACATGGCCATCGTATCCGTATCGGCACGACACGGCACCGAACACTCCACCGACACAAATCCCCACGTATCCTTCATAAAAAGTTGAAAAATTTAGAAAAAATGAAAAATTTGAACTACAAAATAGGATTACTCGTACCCATATCCATGTCCCTAATTTTGGAAAATGTGGAGTTGTATCCCCGTTTCCCGTATCCGTATCCATATCTATATATGTATCCGTATTTGTATCTAGGCATCATAGCCCAAGCTTGCATTGCCCTTGTTTGTAATCCTACATACTCATAGAAACTTGTAACATTTACTGGTACCTCTGTTTTCTAGTTTACAAAAGCTATCCACTTTGAAACACTAAAACTATAAAGAACTCTGATTGTTTATTATTTTCTTTTCAAGAAGGAAGAATTGGTAAGCACGTATAGTCATTAAAATGATCAACAAAAGGTACCTTCAATGCCTCTCTAAATAGGAAGAAAACATGAATCTTGACGTGTTCTCTCATCAAGAAGAACGGACCATAGATGTCACCGATAGGTCCTTAATGTGATCATCCACTCCAAAAGGCATAACATGTATGTGATCATTCACTTCAAAAGGCTAGATATGATTTGGGAGCAAAATCGTGTAATTCCTCATGAGGAATAAGGCCCATTTGCAAATGTTTCTTCACCACTCATTCCATTTGACAGGTATCTGTTAAATTCTCACCTTGTTCTATCAAACCCGTGGAGAAATCTATTTTGTTTTTCTTGTTCTTCTAATATAAGAATCCATGGAAGCTACGGGTATCCGTTTGCCTGGGATGATTCATGCAAAGCAAACTCTTTGGCGGTCACTTTCTAACAAGAGTAGACATCCCGAAAGGCCACTTCACAATTATGCTGGAGAGACCCAGAAGAAGTGAGTGTTGGTTCCAATATCCTACTCGAACCATCTTTCCTTTCAAGAGTACATTAGCACCAAAGAGGAGGACAAGTAATCCAAATGTCAACCACACCCTAAAATTAGTGCAAACTAAACATGGCAAACAAACACCTAGACCTCATGGCCAATGAATCTCATGCCCGTAACATGGCAGATGTGCATGTATAGGTCCCCTATGGGCCCCACTAGAGAGATCTCCTACACAAAAGATCAACCTGATTGAATGATTTGAACTATATCCATTCTATCGTATTCCATCGGATTTTCACCAAATCTTGGTAGTAGGTCAATAGAAAAGTCTATAGAAAATATGATCATGACATCATGTTGATTTTGGCATAACAATTCTGTTGATTATGCGTACAGAATAGGTGCTTTTATATCTAGATTACTTTTTCATTTTTATTCTCTTCCAAAAAGAAAAGTCGGTGTTGCTTTAATTGAGACTCAATGCCGTGATGAAATGAGATGGCGTGAGCCAAAGAATCCTCAACTACGATTAGTTCTCATAATATTACATAAGTTAATAGGACGGTGCAGGGATATATGTTTAGTATGTGGCACCTTAGGATTAAGGCAGGTCTGGAGCACACCTGAAGCGCCCATCAACAATGTAGCTGGGATGTTGGCTACTACCGTATGTATGACATTGTTGCAGATGACTCTCGTTTGAATATCCACTTCCTTGTGTCACCATAGGTTCAAATGCCGCTAGTATGCCTATGAGGTTACAGGCAGTGGGGCATTGAAACCCGATTATCATATGTAGGATGCCTGGAGGTTCTACATGACCCTGTTGTAACCCAAGTCGTTGTATGGAGGAAAAAAGAAAAGAAAAGAAAAGATCATCTCTAATTTGATATGATTTCATCTTAACATCATGTCCTAATCATACTGATAAAAGATGCAGGAATTGCACAAATTGTGCAAACTTCAAGCCCACATATATGTTTTTTTTTTTTAGATTGCAACACTTTCTATAATTTTGTTGGGGGCAAACTGTGCTCGATCCATAAACATCTACAAGTGTATCATTGATTGATTCCCAATGTTTCTCGGATCAAGATGACTACATTTACTAATGATACAATAAGAAGCATTTCCTGCCTTCATTTTTCGTTTATGTTTTTTCTTTGCTATGGTCTCACCCGTAGTTTGCAAATCGTGAAACGTCAAAACTTCACCTACTGAAAATGCGAGTTTAAAACGATTTAGGTTCAAAAAAGCTGAGTGAAAAACGGTAAAAAAGACGAGCGTCAAAAGATCAATGAGTGAAGATTTCGGGTTTAATACTTTTTTAGTCAAAACTACGCACTTAAAAAAATGTATACATATATGACCAATGATGTAATATAAACTGGGTAGTAATATAAATATATTAGTACTGAAATTATATGATGCTTTCCTTAAGTCTATCAGGAAAAAAGTCAGAAATCATACTAACGAAAGCATTGACATTAACAGTCAAATGAACTTAAAAAATAGGAAGTGTACTAATAATTAAATAATTACTATCCACCAAGACTGAAAATCATAGAATGACTAACTCTTTACATACCAATTAGGCAATCAGCATTGCAAAAAGAATAAGTGACATAAAACTGAAATGACAGCAGTACTGATGTCTAATAAGTAATAATAGTTTATCAGTAACCCATAATGACAACACAGTAGTACTAATGATCTTTGAAATCCATTACTCAATATTCATAAAAAAACAATACTAATAATCAGACCAGTAATCCATAATGACAGTGCATAGGTATTTATAATATTTGAAACCCATTTAATCATAATCTATAAAACCGCAGTACACGTAATAGTTGATCAGTAACGTTCTAACATCTAAAAATAATAATAAAAACAAAAGAACAGGAAAAGACAGAGTTAAAAGTCTAAAACCCATATAACAGTAAAGTTTATAGGAAAAAAAAAATGAAACCTTAGTAAGGCGAGCCTCATGCGCCTTGAGCATAAGGCATGTGCCTTAATAAGGTTGTCTCACCTTGAACCACCTGAGGCGCTAGAGGTGCGCCTTATCTACATTGTGCAAAGGTCCTAATCGTATCTGGCTAGATTTGAAGTGTTTGAAACCAAACAACAACTTTTTTTAATCATTATTTACGAAAAGCACTTCATAGCACTCTTATATTATATCTTGTTTGCTTACATTCAGAGGTTGAAAGACAAAACTGTTTTAATCTTGAGAAATCAGTGGTTATTTGGGAAGAAGACTCTTTTGACAGTTTATTTTGACTGTGATAGGTGCAAGCTCAGAAGTGGGTCTCAACTGTTGTAGCTGCCCGTCCATCACATTCAACTGCATTCTGGTCAGTGAATGTACTTGAGCCCTAGGTTTTAGTAGGTTTTCTTGTTTAAATTGGTATCTCTGGTTATATGAATACAGGACTGTAAAAGTAACAATGATGTTGATCAGGTTTGATCTAGTGTAACTTTTTTCTTTTCTGTTTCCCTTCTGTCCAGATATCAGTTGATTTAGAATCTCAAAAGGAATGAATAATTTCTTTTCCGATCAGTTTGTTTGAGTTTCTCAAGAGAGTGACTGCATGACTATGTTTGAATTTTGAAATTTTAACGTGTCATCTCATATCGTCATACCTCTTAAAATTGCCCTTAGTGTAATAGGTTTTAAGGACGAAATTTAGTTCTGCGTCCACACAACATTTTGCCTGCCTAAGTAGATGGAGAAAGAACGAATATTTCCTCACAGACTATGCTTTTGTTAAATAGTGTTAGAAGCTTTAGTCCCAAGAAAAGAAACAGGGAAATCAAAGTAAGATATGAAAATGGGAGTGTAGAGGATTTCAACTGTTGTATCTTTCGATTCCTTTGTGTTTAGATGGGAGGAGATGATAGCAACATCCCTTTAGTTGTTGATTGGTTTGTCGGGTCCTTTTCTTGAGGTCCCTTTATCAAAAAAAAAAAAAAAACCTGTTGTCTTTTATTCACTGAAATTCGTTACCAAACACCTTCTAGAGGCATGTGGTTATTTACCACGGAATATTGTGGAAATGAAATTTGTTCCAGGTATGATTTTGATAGTCCTGGGTTCTTTACTGCATGCTTCACAATTTATCTCATCATTTCACAATTTATCTAGTCGGGTACATGTGAGCCTGCAATGCATCTGTCACACTAGCTCGGACCCAGTTGGTACAATGTAGGTCCCTTATGCGGGGTGCAACACGAATATACAGTTGTTGGGAGTTGCAGACTTGGCAATCTCGTATCAATATTACAAACTATACAGTACATGAAGATGTAGTTTTGGGCACTTTTCTGGTACATCCGTAAGTCCTTTGTGTGCTGGATTGTGCGACTGTATTGAAATGGGGCCTTCGCTCTTGGTTTCGGGTGGGTCTCTTATGTCCTGTCGGGGTCCTGTAAAGGTAATTCAACTGCGTCACTCTCGTCTTGGTTTGTCGCATACTTGGTGAGTCCTCATACCTAAATTGCAAAGATGTGCTTAATTTCATTGAAGTGGGTTCTGATCTAATGAAATCCGCACCTTCTCTCAATCGTGTGATGTGCTAGATATAGTCCTTGTAACGATGACTTACCGTCCCTTCATTTTCAGATTTGTTCCTTTTTCCGTACAACTCACATGGTTGTGATTAATTTTCTCATTTATTTCTTGATGATATCACCATCATCAATTCCATCTGATTTCTACCGCTCCATCCAGTACCCATGATCTCATTCCCAACTAGTACAAGCAAGAACCAATTTTATGGTAGCTAAGGACAAAAGTAATTTGAACAAAAGTTTACAAAGGGAAGGGCTAATAAAAGATCCCAAGTGGGTAGTTACAGTTTGAGAGATGGTTGGGTAAGTAGGCTAGCCGTTTCAAGCAGTTGAGATGATGTCACAGGGCCTTACAATGTTGTCTTTGGGGCAAGAGTAACATGGCCTTCATGTGCTAAACAGAAGGCAGGGTCACCATCAACCAAAGAAAATGCCTTTGTTTGATTTGCTATGAGCCTTTCATATGGAATTGTGGGCCACCCTCCCATTTTTATTTTCTATTTTTTCTTTTTTTCTGTTTTTCATACTCCATTCGCCAACCAATCTCATTCACAGAACATGGGGGGGCTTCCTCTAAAGACTGTGACCCATTGTCAATCCAGTACTACCTTCAAGACTCAACTCGGGTAAACTCGGTTACCGTCTTTCAATCTTTAACTTTAACTCGACCGAGTCATTGAAAAACTCACCAACCAGATGAGTTTACTTGTTGAATTGTTTGATCTTTTTATCAAATAATCAGAGTCGGCTGAACTGAGTTGATTAGTTTCGAGTCGACTCGAATTATAATTCGTACATTGGTATGTATTAGATTTCAACCCCATTAATACGTTCATGTCCTACAGGCATCATGTAGGACAGTATATGTTACTGCTTGGGATGAGAAAAACAAAAAGGAGAGAGAGGACACAGAAAGGACCGACATAGCCGTAGTATCGGGCATTTACTCTGGCTTTTGCAGATCGCTTTCTGGGCCTTAGAACATGGGAAGTAACTTTTCTGCATCAGAGCCAGGCTAGAAATACCAGTGGTTCTCATTTAACTTAGAATTGTCTGATTGCAGCTATACTCTTTGGTGGTGGTGGTGGTGGTGGTTTTAGCAGAAGGACCACATGGGAAGAAATCCTTTAATGTGGAGATTCTCACCTTTCAGTAACATACACTAGTAGATATATACATACATATACTATATAGAATTATAGATTGATCTTCTCCTATTAGTTTATGTCCTTTCAATCCATATAAATCAATCAAAATGCACCGATGGCGCCTTAATCTCAGCTTTCTCTATCTAAACTCGACAAATTTTCTTGAGTCCCGTCACTTAAATCTGTAATCTTGTTTATGATAATAGAATTGGATTATAGGACATTAAGTTATTTAAATAATAAAATTCTTAAAACTCCCTTCTGGTTATTTTCCATATACAGAGGAACCTCTCTCAGTTTTACAATTTGGGGAAATCAAATCACATAGATTGTAGATCATGGGTAGATTAAGGTCAAGGAGACCTCCTAAATCCGAAGTGGGACCCATCAAATGGTGTGTCTCACCGTGCTGCTGGACGTGCTTTATCCTATAATTTAGGTTCTTCTTCCATTAAATCTTAGCCAGAGTAATATAAGACCAAAAAGAAGTACAGAAACCTGGAAGTAAAATAGCTTGGGCATGAAGGTGATGGAATAAACAAGATTATCCATTTTGATGTTAGCCAAGGGAGAATGTAGAAGTACAAGAGTAATAGTCCTCGGGGACTTGAAAAAAAAAAAAAAAAATACTAGGAAGAAGATACATATAGGGGAAAATCTTAGCTTCACTAGTGTTAGTATCTCAGACTATGACCTGTGTGACCATTAAAGACAAAGTAGAGAGAAGAATTGATTATTGGGGCCAGTGGGTCAAAACCTGCAAGCAGTAGATTTACACATGGGTTTCTGCGATTTATGGATGCACTGTGAAGTACTCGTCTTTTTTTAGCCACTCAGTCCACAGAATCACAAGCCCAACAATCAAATAAAACCAAACCCCACATCTGGGTGGTACTCTCCAGTACAGTTATTATTGATCCGTGAATTATAAAGAGGAGAGAGAGAGAGAGAGTATATTCAAAATAAACAAAAACCCATAAAGCAAGACATTGAAATTCCAAACTAATCCCAAAGAGAACACTTAAGTTAAAAGCTAGCAGGTAAGGTTTGGTGTGTGTGCTTGAAACTTGAACCCAAAACACCCAGGAAATTCTCCATTAAAAAAAGAGGAAGCAGAAGAAAATTGGGTGTGTTTTCAACCTTAAGAAAGAGAAAAGACAAGTGTTTAGAAACTTGAAATATAAAGCTAAATCCCACAGACACAGACAGAAACCCAAAAAGAGGTAAAAAGAAGAAACTAAGGAAAAATGGGTACTTTTCCAACTTGGAGAGAGAGAGAGAGAGAGAGAGAGAAGGGGCCATGTTGTCCTTAGGAGGGGCAACAAGAGAGATTAAACCCAGTGGGTTTAGCTCCCAGCATGTCCTTGCACACACACAGACCCCAAAACACCCGTGGTCTGGCCTTTGCCCCCACACCTCACATGACTTTGTTTCTCTCTCTCTCTCTCTCTCTCTCTCTCTCTCTCTCTCTCTCTCTCTAGCTCTCTCTCTCTAACTCTCTCCATAAATACACATCCCACCCTTTCACTCCTCCCCACCACCTTCACCTCTCCTCTCTTTAGTCTTCTACTCTTTCTCATTGATCACACCCTTCCCCCCCCCTTTTTTCCTTGTTTTAGACAACAAGTTCTCTTCACAAAAAAAATGGCTCTCAGAAAATCAAACAAAGTACCTCAAACAGCAGTCCTTAAGCAAATTCTCAAGAGATGCTCAAGCTTAGGCAAGAAACAAGCCTACGATGAAGAAGGCCTTCCGGTCGACGTACCAAAAGGCCATTTCGCTGTCTATGTTGGAGAGAAGAGAAGCAGATTCATTGTTCCAATTTCCTTCTTAACCCATCCAGAGTTTCAAAGCCTGCTTAGAAGAGCTGAAGAGGAATTTGGCTTTGATCATGACATGGGTCTTACTATTCCTTGTGAAGAAGTTGTGTTTCGCTCCCTAACATCTATGCTCAGATGAAAGAAAGGAATGTGTTTTGTTTGGAGAGGATGATGAAGATGAAGCTGCATCACTGCTTCTCTTTTTTTTTTTTTCTCTCTTTTTTTTTTCAGGGTTCTTTGTTATAATGACTCTGACCTAAAACCCATAAAGATTTCTGGGTTAGATTTGTATATTTAAGGCTTGAGTTTTTCCTTACAGAGGTGCTTGGTTGCGCCCTGTGAGAGACTGATTAAGGAAGGAAAGCAGGGGTGATTCCTCTGTATTTTTTTTATGAAACTGAGCTCTCTCTCTCTCTCACACAACAATTTTGATTTCAGATTTTTTTATTTGTAGGGGTGGAAGCAGAAATTCTTGAAATCTTCTATCAAATCAACAAAAACAGTTAAAACTGTTAAAAGGATATCTAAGAGACAGCCAAACAAGTATTATTTGTCAGAAAATGTAGGGAAATAACCATGTCCGGATCATCACGGAATTCCATGTTATCAGTTATCTAAAGAAACCAACGGTGGTTGATAAGTAACTTGAGCTTTACGCAAAGTTTTAGATGGGTACACCACCGTTCATCATATTTTCCTGCGAGTCCTTTCATTTATCGAGATTTAACCAAACAAAAGTAGTTTCAGTTGCCCCATGCACCACATGATCAATCAAGCAAGATCAACGTCTCTGATAATCTAATACATTTGAACAGAATATACAAGTCTGTGACTTCCCAAACTCTATTTTCCATACAAAAAAAAATTCAAAATTTTCATGTTTTCCATAGGAACTCCACTTGGAAAAGAAAAGGAAATTACAGTCTGAGCATTACTTGGACGTTGATCTGATGTGGGACCCATAAACTGTTTGATGTACGAACCCGAATCTTGTTCTTGGTTAAGCAATTATTCATGCTTGTTCACACTCTGTAGAGTATTACACGTGGCACGTGCAAGCGAGACTAACAATCCAATCTATAGGCCCACTTAGGTGATACACCCAAAAAGTCACCCCACTCGGATGACCTGAACCATCCGATAAATAGACTTTTCTCAAAATAGTTGATTGGATGGTAAAAAGATACCCTTTATTATATGGTTGGAGTTGGACTACGACCAATGCAGGAGATGGATGGCCCACCAAATTTGGTGGTCCAGAGTCCAGATTCACTTGCAAACTGCTTAATCTTTATTTTATTTTTATTTTCAATAAGACACAAGATGCTTAATCAGTAGAACCCAAAAGCATGTTGACCTTAATTTTTTAGAAGTCAAAAAGTTTTTGCAGCAGATATGAAAGTCAATATAAGGGTATGCATGCAACATCAGAGACTGTGTTACCCATCAATCAATGGTCAAGATTGATGAATCCATAAACATGTATAATATGGGAATAGTGCCCACTGAATAATACAAACCGTTGATCTCTTTCTATGGATTTCTTGAGCATAAACCATGGATTTCTTCTTTTCCAAAAGGAACAGACAAAGCTGATATACTTTCTGTGTTTGAGCCAAAAAGAAACTAATTACTGCATGGCCCACCTACCTCTCTCTCTGGTGTTAAAAAAAACCAGAATCTGTGAAAACATGGGCTCAACAAATCATCCACCATCTATTTTATTTTATGCAGAACCCTTATTTAATAGAGGACCTGGTTTTTTTGCTAGCAGGACCAGCAGAGAAAGAAAGGCTGCCTTTGGTTAGCTGGGCCTCTCTTTTTCTTTTAAAGCCCTCCTTAGCCACTTTTGCTAGCAACCACAAACTCATCTGACACCCACAGCTCTTCCAAATAACTGCTTCCCCAACTCCCTAAGCCCCAAAAGAATATCTTCAGTTACTGCCCTCCCTGCCAGAATCCAATACAGAATCCCCTCCTCATAAAAAATCACTCTCCCTCATCATTGCCCTTTATATTTTTTAAATCTTAGTTTTCTTCTTCTTCATCCTCATCTCTCTCTCTCTCTCTCTCTCTTGATTGTCTGGCACAAAGACAACATGCATGAATGAAGAACATGGCTAGTTCCTTTTTTTTTTAAACTAGGCATGAAGATAACCTGAGAAAGACATACAAACCTGAAATGAAGTTTTTAATTTGTAGAAGCCCCTGAAACTATATTTCACCTGGGTAGTGTCTTACCTGTTCTAGGTCATGAGGCATGGTACCTGTTTCAATGTCCTTTTGTTGTGTTATGTACAAAGGGTTTGATAATTTACATAGATTTCCTTTGTCTTCTCAAAAATGACCCCAACACATAATTCATCTCATCTGTTACTTTATGTCTTTCAATATTTCTACTACCCACATGAACTCTCGATTATTCAAAATCTTGATTAAACTTTGAATTAATCGCAGTTTCCGAACTAAAAATGCAAACCCATTTGCACATTACAGCTATGGTTCAAGATCTCGTTCCGTCAACTTCTCGTTCCGTCAACTTACCGAGACAATGAGAGTTCAACATAAAGCACATTTGCAATAGTACATAGAAACAGTTTCTAATAAATATATGTGTGGTCATATCTAAGTACGATTTGTCAATTCTAACGACGGATTTAACTTATTCAATCTTGGTAGTTTTCTGTTTTAATGACACTCTTAATTCTTTAATTAACACAGAAAGGAATCTGCTTTAATTTTAAAACTAAGAACAAAAGGGACCACCTTCTGATTGAAATGAGACAAAAACTCACATGTAAAATAGTGTGTGATCAGTGAAGTCATCATCTTTCACATCCATTTTAAAGAGGATTAGATTCAAATCTGGGGAATAGGAGCTTACAGTTGGGTTTCATGTTCCTTTTGCCTCTCCAGTCTTCCATGTCCCATCAATGTCTCCCCCCTGTAAATTCTTTGGGCAAATCATGTTTTGTTCATTAATTAGTTTCTCTCCATAAAATTACTTCCTTCATGGTTCAAAATACACAATATTGTTCATGGGCGATACCGAAATATATTGGAAGCATCATTCGATTTCGGACGAAACTTCACGTAACTTAAACAAAATGTTAGTACAAATTTACACATAAGATGAAGTATCGTTTGGTTTCAAACAAAACCAACCGATATGTATGTAGTTTTGTCATATCGGCCGAAACTTTGAACCATGCTTCTTGGTCATGTGATATCATTAAAAGTTGCCACAAGTTTAATACAATTTTAAAAAAAGTATATAATGGTGCTAAGCACCATATAGACCTTACAGTCCTATGGATTTATCAAACGGGGACCATTGAAACAGTTGGCTACCTCTTGGATTAGTGATACACCAAAATGACATACTGATCAGATTACAACCCTTTGATGTAATGACTTTCTTCATAACTAATAAAGAAAGAATAAGAAAGTGTTCTACACCCATTGGGAAAGCGTTCTATATTAAGAAAGTATTTTACACCAATTAATACAAATTGGTTCAAAGATGGATGGTTAAGATTGTCTTATCATATTATCACTTGAGGACTCTAGCTCATGTGTAAGATGTTGCTACCAAATGAATAGCCAAAGCAGTATTAGTAAGTGGCCCACATAGATACTGATCGCTGCGTTGATCCGTGCGATCTCCAATCACAATCGTGGTTTCGGATTTGCACTAGATTCTCCCCTGAACCTATGTTTCCACAAAAATTAAGCCTACCAACCTATATTACTTGGTGGTTAATCTGTCATTCTCTAACGGCTTCCAATCATTTAGTTGTTGAAGGAATCAACCAAGTTCTATAATTATAGATAGGATTTTACAGTCCTAAAACTTGTACCCATGTGAATAAACAGTTGCCATCTGTTTAAGAAAAATATTCAAATTTGTTCTTATTACTTGCAAATGTTGATTGTAAAGTCAAGATCCAAAAAGAAGGTAGAGTAACAGGACTATCACAGGGACTATGCAGGGCCCACTAATAAAGAGAAATCGAACCGCCACGATTGGTCGACAAATGACATAAAGGCGTTTCAGATTGGTTAAGTCCCATTTTTTTTTTCTGATTAAGACCAAATGGTTGAGCAAGAAGTGCTTGAAAATTTGATGTGCATTCATGTGTGATCAAGGCATAAGTGGTCAAGTAATAAAAAATAAAAATAAAAATCAATAATATATATAAATAATTGAAAGGATTAAATTAGTTGGCATCTGTGTGTGCATCAAATCAGGTCACCTCATGCTACATTGTTAGCTCAAGGTCCAACCTCCCCATTTATAAGGGAAATGACCCATTTCTTCCTTATAAAATTGGGATTAAAAACCTAGATCAGATAACAGAAATGTAAAATTACAACAATTAAGGGTATTTTTAACAAAATTTCCCTTGTTTTTCCCTCTAGTTTGAGGAGAAAACCATTTCATTAGAGAGTGAAGAAGAAAACACTTGAAAAAGGTTAAAATCTCCAAGTATGAATGAATGACTGAAGAACATGCATTTGGCACTTACCCCACCAAACTTGTAAATCCATGGTTTCATAATGTTCAAACTTTCTTACAAGGTTAATCTGTTGGGAAAAGAGGGCGAAATAACGTTTCCCAGAGGATGATGTGATGCTCATGGATTCATCTTTTATTTGCCATATGAAACACCCATTTGTTTGTTCTTATATGGAGAGACATTAAAAAAAACATCAAAGAATCTCCTCCATGGATATCACCTACGATCTTTCTCACATCCAACTTGCACAATTTGAATATAAGATAAAAGGCAAAAAAAAAAAAAAAAAAACCCAACATGGATGAAGATGTAACAAGTTGTAATATTTAATTTCTTGCATGGAAGATATTATTCATCTCTACCACCTAGTTTGATGTTGCTCTCTCTCTCTCTCTCTTTTGATATTTGAAATGGGTAATAGACAAGGAGAGCCAGTTGTGTTGGGAGGTGGGCTGTATTGTAGGGTAGACATGTTGAGTTGAAACAGACGAGGAAACTTGTGTGTGTCTGACTATGTGTCGGATACTATTCTCTACCCTTCTTTTCAACCTTTCCATGCTCTCCTCACCACACAATTTAACAACCCCTACTCAAATCTCTCCAAACTTCCCCAAACTTAAAGAAAAATATCAAATTTGCCTCCAAAAACTTACATAAATTTTGTGTTGTGTGTGTACTAGTGGGTGACCCGTACCCGCAGCACTCTCTGACAAAGCATTTGTCAAAATCGGGTGTAAGTAGCTAAGATCCACCGTCTAGTTGGGGGATAAGATCTCGATCCTTTTTTATTGACGCTTATAAGAGGGGGAGACAACTGAGCTCCCTTATTTGGATGAGATATAGCCCCAAGATCACACCAATTGGATAATCCGTCGACGGATTTTTTCAGACTACCACCTAAGATCAAATGACCATAATGATTATTTTTATTACATGAAGGGATTTTCACCAGCTTATATGAATGACATTTATGATAAAAATGAGCTGTCAAAAACCATCTTAAAGGCCATCTATAACATTTATGACCCCAAAAGATGACACGTTTCTATGTCCCACGCAAGTGGATTACAATTTGAAAAATTATGTATTGTCTATTTCACCGCACAATGGTTCACACAATGAGTGTCATGCAAATCAAGGGTCATCCATCAATACATGGGAGGTGGACCCATCACATTTTTTTTTAAATGTTCTCCTGTCAAATCGATGGACGGTCCTTGATTTGCATGTCGCCCTTTTGGTCAACCAATGTGCCCATCTCTAAATGCTAGATGATTAAATTTGATTTTGTTTTTTTATTTTTATTTTTTAAAGCAGGGCTGTTACTGTTAAACGTCTATTATGCATTTTTCAAGTTAATAATATCGAATATTTCGACTAAGAGCCTGTTAGGTAGGCCACCGCGGCAGGAAAATAAACTAGTTGTGTGCATTAATATTTGCCCGGGCGTGTTTGGCACACATTTGCCTGTACGAAATATTTAGCTATGGCAAAATATTTGATCACCTCCCTCCTGAGTAAATATTTTCACACCAAAAAATCTTTTGTGAGAAATTTTTTTTTTCTCGCAGAAAAATCGCTATTCAATAAAAATAAATTTTTTAATATATAAAAGAGATAAAAATAACTATTTGGACCCTGTAACCTAATATGTGGGTCCCACATAAATTGAAAGAAAATGAAGTAAGCTAGCTAATACACGTACCAAACATTATAAAATATTGATATGCATAAATATTTAGCCAAGATAATATTCACTGTTGGAACTCTTTTCTCACGTTCCAAACATGCCCTAAAGTCTAAATTCAAAGAGTAAGGTGGCGTTTGGTAAAACTTTTTTTCAGACCTTAAGTCTGAATGAGGTGATTTCAATGATCAAGTGGTGTAAGGTAAACAATTAATTTCAGCACTTAAGTCTAAAATCACTGAAATTAGGACTTAAGCAAAAAGTGAGTTGGGGATGACTTATTGCGGTAAGTGGTTTTGGCGAAAAGCATCTCCAACAAAGATTCTATTATTCTCTTAAATATCCATAATGCCATTTTGTTAAAGCTTTATCTTTTAAAAACTTACCAAAGTGTCCTAATAAATATTTCAAAATATCCACAATGCCCTTGACTTAATTTTAAGACTTACGACCTCTCACAAACAATCCAATTCAGTCTTAGTCATTAAGCTGCGAGATCTAAGCACTTTAAGCTTTTAGCTCTGAAGATAGAATAGAGCAAATTACGGAGGAGGACCTGTCGTCCTTGAAAGTGGTCCTTTTCTTGAAAATACGAAAAGATATTGGTCCTTTTCAAAATGTCCCAAAATGTCCCCACATTTTCTACGGCTAGGACGCATTGAGTAATGCTCCAAGAGTAGGGACGAAAGTGTCATATTCTTAGGGTACGAATCTGTACTGGGTGGTGCCTCTTATCCTACGCACCCACTTTATCAGAAAACGGATACATTTCTTATAAAATTCTGCTGTGGAGTTGAAGACAAAACATAAAGACGACGACGGAGGAAGCTTCGCATGATCAAAATTTTAATATTGGAGTCTTGTGAATGGTCGGATATCTGCTCGTGGGTCCCTCATGCTTACCAATGTTGCCACTTTTCGGTGGGGATGGATGACACGTGATCGTTACCCCACATTTAGCTTACGTAACATCCAACAGTGACTGCCCACGTGACCTGGTCTCCCCCTTCGGCCCTTCCTTGACGTGGCCATGCATACAAATATTAGACGTGTCATTCTAATGGTTGAGGGCGATTTGGGAAATGGAATAGCATTTGTTAGATTGAGGGTGTTTGGTTGCAGCTACAAGTGCCCCATAGAGCTGTTTCGTTGTTTGGCTTACATAATGATTATGGTTTACGGCAAGGTTTAAAACGGGCCATTATAACGGTATAATGGTTTGGGACCTTACCGTTTTTTTTTTTTTTTTTTTTTTAAATTTTAACAGCTGTTATAACGGATTGTAGGCTCAAAATGGAAAATAACAGAAAATAACGGAAAATAACAGCGCCAAAATTTTCAATAAATTTATAACAGAGAAAAACGGGCGTTATTTTAACAAAAAAATTTCACAAATTACAGTCGTTATTTTCGTTATAACAGAAAATAATAACGGCCGTTGTTTTCTGAACGTTAAAATGGTACATAACGTAATGGGGGAGGTCCGAATCCAATATAACACTGTTATTTTCGTTATAACGGCCGTCTTTTAAACCATGGTTTACAGTTAACCAGAAAGTCTATTAGATTAGAATTACCACATCAAACAGATGTATGGTCAAGATATACTTACATGCCTTATGCCTTATCTAGACAAGCCTATGTATGGCCCACATGTAGATGAATCAAGGGCTGAGTTTTGGTGCATCCTCATCCTTACCAAAAATCATCCTATTTCGACATTTTTAGCCCTTACAGGTCTGTTTGGCAATCAGACACGGATTTTGAATTGAAAATAAATTCTAGGATTTGTGATTTCTAAGAATTTGAATTCAAAGAAATGAAATTTCTTGTGTTTGGTTGTACCATGGAAATTACTTGGAATTCCCAATGAATTCTAATTTTAGCTGTTTATACATCTAAGAGAATTGAAATTTCTATCCATCTACATAAGAGAAATATAATCTCATGAACTTAACGACTGCTATTTTTTTGTCATTCATCAATTAAATGTTATCGATGTTAATTTAAAGAACGATTTTTAAAAATAATAATTAAATTATTTTGATAATTTTTTGACTATGATTAACCTGTGTCAAAATATCAATGGCTAAAGCCTAAGTGGCACATGAGGATACAAATATGTACAGATGTCCATCATCAACACAACTGATGGACCACATTCTAATCGCACCATGTGGCACATTATAAAAGACAATAGACCGTAGCGATGTTTATCTCCTCCCTAGGTGGACCTACATACTAAAAATCAGGTTGTTTAGTTATTTCTAACCTTTAGATTTGAGTACCCCAAATAATACTAGATACCTCATAGTTAAAAATCAACCCATAAAAGATACGAATCCAATGGTTATAAATCACTAATACTGTATGGATACATACTAAAAATAAGGTTGGTTGGTTATTTATAAGCTTTGGATCTTCATACCCCAACTAATTGTAGATATCCAACGGTTAAAAATCAACTCATAAAAGACACCAATCCAACAGTTAGCAACATCCATGGGTGGACTTACAAACTAAAATCAGGCTGATTAGTTATCTCTCAACTTGAATCTTTGTACCACCAACTAATCTAATATATCCCACAGTTAAAAATCAACCCATAAAAGACATCAATTAAATGGGTACAAATTTGTAATCTGTTAATGATGGACCACAATGAGCCACGTGGCACATTAGTAGAGACCACAGAGCATATGGATGTTTGTCCCATCTATAGGTGGACCCACATGCTAAAAATCAGGCTGATTACAAATTTCTAACCTTTGGATCTAAGTACCCCAAATAATACTAGCTATCACACGGTTAAGAATCAACCAAAAAAATACACCAATCCAACGGTTTTAAATAACTAATCTTGCTGATTTTTTATTTATAGGTCCACCTAGGGATGAGTATGAGAGTTGGAGCCCGATAAAAATTCTTTTGAATTTCTTCACCCGGAAATAGAATTCCAAGAATTAGAAGTTTCTTCTCCCCCCTAAAACTTCTAATTCCAGGAAATTCACGGAATTGGAAATATAATTCCTGGAATTCGGTCCTCCCAAACGCATCGAAAATCCAAATCCGGCTCAATTCCGGGTTACCAAACAGACCCTACAAGTTAAAAGATTCTGAACAGTTCATTTCACTATTAAAATAAAGTCAACATTAATAGGGTTAGAAATTTCAATATTAACTGATTTTTTTGTGAGGATGATCTCAGCCTTTGATTCATCTCCACGTGAGCCTACACAGGTGGTATCATACAGCGTGTCAAAATAAGGCGTGTAAGAGTATCCTGATCCAATTTGTTCAATTTTCTCTAGTCTGATGCTACTTTAGTTTAATACCATCTCAATGTCAACTTTTGGATTTCGGAGTAACGACATCATACACCATTTGGGAGGTCTAGCTTCCATATGAACAAAAATAACGGTTGTCCGTTATAACAACATAATGGCAGTTATAATCGGAATGTTATAACGGTATATAACGTAAGGGGGGAGGCTCATTTCCATTATAACGGCCGTTATAACCCCCATTTTTTAAACCATGGTTGTCAACCATTTCTAGTGAGAGATTTTTTCTTTTTTTGTTAAGCCTGGCCATATTTGAATATTAAGGAGAGTAAACCAGTGGTTGTGGTGCAAGTTTTGCTCTGAGCATTAAGGTGTGTAGGGTTGCAAGCACTGGTTACAAAAATGCAGGTAGAGAGAATTCGTCTTTACGCGCCTGTTTCGATATCCAGCTAATGGATATCTTCGAATCTCATTTATTCACGGAAATTGAAATGACTTACCCGACGAATTATTTCCAACGTGCCGAAATCAAGGCCTTTCTCATTGAAGCCCATCTGAACTTGAAAACCCCACCCACCTTAAACATGAAAAAGGCTCTGATTTCTACATTAGAACAATATGGTTGTACCAAACGAGCCCTTAGGTTATATGACTGTCAGATCAGATATGTGTAAAACGTTTATAATTTGATATAGTTGATGTTGCATTCATTAGCTACAGTTACAGTTACAGTTACAGTTGGCTCTATAAAACTATACCCATTTCGAAGTGTTTAGAATTGCGTAGATTCGGTTTCATTGGTGATGCAGACAAGCTCGAGCCATTCATAGGCCTCAGTTATCGGTTCTAACTGCCTACATTAGCCATGCATAGCATTGTGCAAACAATTAGGTAGAGTTAGTATACAGTACACTCAGTAGAGTGTTAATTCCTCTATGAAGTAAATAACCATAAATACCGTCTAGTCTTCTCTTTAAAGGCGTCAAGGTTCTGGTTGCACGTCAACATTCGAAAGTAAATCACTATCACAGAGATCTTAATCAAGTTTGTCACATAATTGCAACTTGAACATAAAAATCAAGATTATGAACTGTTCAACCACTCATAATTGAGCTTTTTTTCCTTTTTGAGAACAGCATTATTGAGCATGATGGTGATCTTCAGGGGCACATTGAACAGCTTCATCGACTTCTCATTAACGTTTTTTTTTTTTCTGTAGGCAAGCAGGTTCGCTGTTAGCAGTCAGTGACAGAAGCTGCATTCTGAGCCCGGGTATGTGGTATCGATAGCAAGCTAGCACCATACCAGTCAGGATAGAAGGAAGTAAGAGACCAGGCAATGAAAATAACTGAATGTGAAATTGATGATTTTAGTTTTTTTCTTTCTTATTTTTTGCTGGGGTGGGGGTGATTTTGAGAGAAAAAAAAAATCAAATATTCTATTTGAGGATTATGAGCTGTTGCCCAACAAAAGATAATGTTTGAGAAGACTTGGAAGGGCCCTCAAAAGAAGGGGACAACCTCGTGAAAGGTTGGGCCCTTTGCATGTGAAGTGGGACATGGGAGGACCCAAAAAGACTAAAAAAAGCATGGAATCTGTACTTAGCTGGCTGAGTCTAATCATTTGGGCCAGGTAATGTTGACTATAACAGAATAACGACCAAATACTCCACATCTCAGTCACCCCCATTAACTAAATTTATCTTCAGAACCAATATTAAATTAATAATAACCCATCTTTTAACTTCTTTTTTTTTCATGATTTGTATGGGAAAATTTCCAACTCAGTTCCTCATCTGGATTTCTTGTTCCAAGAAGTCCCTCAGTTTTCCATATTCCACCATCTGTGCCCCAGTTCTTGATATTTCATTTTCTTTTACCCCCCTCTCAAAATCCTTTCTCGTGAAACTATACGAGACGTTCAATAAATTGGTAACAAATTAGAAACTGTGTCAATTACAGTCAAAAGGAAAACGAAAAGCAAATCAACATGTATGGATATCATGTACAGTCCTTTCTTACAACAAACCAGATAAAACACAAAAGGAGCACCTGAGAGAGGTTGCTCTCTACCTTCTGAAGTCGGTTATTCTCACCTTATTAGACCCTGGTTTCATAAAGCACCACCGACCCCATTGAACTTGCACCCCATCAAAATTAGGTTACAAGTGTAGCCAGCTTCTTCTCTGAAAGATGATTTCAATATCATGAACTCTAGGGTTTTCAAAAATCTCTCAAAAAACGATTCAATTCTGAGACACAATTTCTGGTTTTAAGGATGGGAAGGCTATTTATGCAAGTAAACTGTACATCTCCCATACATATCTGTACCAAATGGCAACGGTCTTACACAATTAGCTTGCTGCTCATTTTCTCAGTAAATCCCCTCAATGATGGACCTGAACCTCAGACCAGTTCGAACCACCCGTTTTCAAGCTACCCTCTAGAATTTAGAAGTGGGGTCATTGGAAACTCCCCAAAACCCCTATCAGAAAAGTCCCACTTCTGTGTCTCCCATATCAACCTATTATTTGGCCTAATTGGCCTCTTCAATTGAAGAACACTGTTGATGCATGTGGGCCATACCCTAATGGCCGGCCTTTGACTTCGAAGAAAAGAACCTGCTAAAACTGCGTGAATGTTTCTCCGGCATCAGGACAGAAGATGAAGAGGAGGATGACTTGGTAGCCCTGTGTTTTGGGCGCTTTGAACTGATTGGTGATCTCAATACCAGGTTTGCTTCTGTGTCGGATGGACTCAATGGGGAATTAAACACATCTGAGGGGGACTCACCACCATCTCTGGACACATTAGAAGAAGCAACATTCTCCATCTCGGCATGATCTAAGTCTTGTGAACCACGCATGCCTTGTGGGTTGAAGCTGCTAGGAGTTGGTCCATCATCCATGAGACCTTCACTCATTTGATGCCTCTTGTTGTATGGAGACCCTGTGTGCTCCGACGGAGGACGAAAAGCTTTCAACTGCCTGCCAAGAAGAAATATCGTCTCCTGACACTCTGCTAGCTTCTCTGCTGCAGCTGCTATCTCTTTCTCCTGCAATGACAAAACCAAAAGAACACTTTCAAGTTTATGGTCATTTTGATCAGCCTTCTGGAGGGAGCTTAGCCTAAACAGGTGAAGACTACAATAAACATGAGAAGAAAAAATAATAATAAAGTTTCTCATCAGGGAGCAGTTTAAATTTTATTTAGATCCTAGCCATAAACCACAAAACCTCAATTGTAGGGTTCTCCATAATAAAGAACAGCAATGTTAGAAAGAATATATTTATCTAACGACTTACCTTCAGCATATAGTTTTGGAGCTAAATCATATTCCCATTTTAACGAATCTGTGCCCTTCACTATACATTTTGCTTATGGATTAAAAGATTTAAGGATTCCTTAGTCTCGGAATTCTTGAATTGGTTGTCAGAGTCATGACATGACACCAATGGAGTAATGACTATATCTACAGATAATGAACTTTATCTTTGCACTCAAAGGATTCCATAGTCTTGGAATCCTTGAATTGGTTGTCAGAGTCATGACATGGTACCAATGGAGTAATGACTAAATCTACAGATAATGAACTTTATCTTGCTGATATCGAGCTACCATTGTCTTCAATAATAACAATAATCTAGTCAATTTGAGCCCTCATAAATTACAATTTCTATAGAAGCAACGAAATAAATTTTGCGAAATATTACGCAAAATATTTCCATTACTTGGGTTACCAACAGGAAAGAAAACATTTTAAGTTTTGTGAAATATTTCGATTCATGTCGAAACATTTTGTGTGAACAGTATTTCGACCAACTGATCTGTAAATATGTATTATTTTGGTCGAAATATTTCGACATGTATGGAAACATTTCGTCCGAAGGTAGGAAACATCCCATTTGAACTCAAAACCACCCGAAATCCTATATTTGATCCAATTAACCCCTCCCCATCTGTTCTTCATAAAAAAAAATGACCAATTCATTATAGATTTCTTGGTTAGAACCCCCGTAGATTGATCATGAAGACAAATCAGAGCCAATGGGGTTTTTTCAAATTCGAAATGTAAGTATGGAATTTCTTGTTATTAATTGAAATTTTTGTTGTTGCTTGCTACAAATAGATAGATTAAATGTAAATGCATCAAATCTACGGATCTATGATGGATTTACACTGGATTTGTCCATGGATTGAAGATTGTTTAAAGCAAAAATTCAAAATTTGGAGAAACCCCAATTTCGTTGGTTTTGACCCTAAACATCCATGGTTGTGCATTAGTTAATTATATATTCCATAACTTAAAACTTGATCTACAACTTGGTTGGGTAAAGTTTTTTTTTCCAATAGTAATTATTTTTGTCAGGAAAATATTTTAAAATTTGAAAAATTAAGCAAATGCTATAAGTTAATAGTATGGAGATTTTGTAGAATTATACATAATATTGGACATAAATGTAAGTGAATTTGGATTCATTAATACCTTGATTTATGAATTTTTATATAATCATTAGTAATAATTTTAAAAATTTATAAAACATCAAATGCATCAAATTCATGCATATTTGGATGTAATGAACATAATTTGATATTATTTGATGATTATAATAATTTTTATGTCATTTTTGCTTTTTAGTTGTCTGACTATCATATACCAACCTCAACATATAACAAACCGCTATGGTCATTCATTTACACACTATATATAGTCGTATATTATGGTTTGGTAGCTTACGAGTGTGTTTTTATGCTTATTTTATTGAGGACCAAGCATGAGACAGGTAAAGCTATTTTTGTCCTTAATTCTTCTTTATCGTCGACTAATGCACTCTGTGGAATGGGAAGTGAGAGCATGTGTAGGAAATTTCCAATTTTTGGAAAGATGGGATAGATTATATTCGCACCTGTTTGGATTTGTGATCGACTTCAGCAGCTGAAGATAATGCACACATCGAGCAGCTCTCATTCCTTTAGAAAAATGACACACACAAAGAAGTCAAAGACAAAACCAACAACACAATGAAACATCAGGAATGCCACTTGAGAAATAAAAAAAAAAAGGAATAAAGACATTATCACCTAGGTCATACTACTGCAAACTGAGCTTCTCAAGAAGCTAAAATGAAACAAAATTTACTGATGACAAAAACGAAATTCCAAAAATCAAGGGTTAACAATTTAATTCCAAATGCAGCAGGAGAAGCACTGTAACCAAGTCTAGATCATCAAATCGATATGACTCAGCCAAGTGCAATGTCAGCAGGGATTATTTGAGTGTCCATTGAATAACATTGTGAACTCATCAAGTCCAACCATGTTAAGAAGGAATCATTGCCGACTGAAATCAAGTCAGACTGACTCGGATGAATCACTAAACCTTACTTACAATAGGCAATTTAGTGCTAACCTTTGTATCTGCTCTTGAAGATTCTTGCATTTGGCCAATGCGTCCTGATGATTCTGCTTTTCTTCTTGAAGCTCATTACTTAAAGTCTCTGCTTTTGCACGCAAAAGGTTCAATTCAGCTTCTAACTCTTCTGCACGTGTTTCAAGTGACTTATAAGATTCTGCCATACATTTCAGCTGTGTCTCTGCCAAACTGTTCGATTTTAGAGAAGATGCCAATTGTGATTTAAGTTCTGCCAGAAGGTGCTCAGTTTCCTGTAACCGAAACTTTGTGTGGTCTAGATTTTCAGTGCATCTAGCTAGATCCATTGCCATGCTATCTTTCTCTGATTTCAATTGTTCCAACTCCTCCAACGAGCATTTACATGATGCAGCCTTGATCTCAAAACCTGGACTTAAGCTTCCTTCTCGAAGAACCTCGGGATCAGATGTAGAGTGAGAAATGTGAGCACAACCATTAGGAAATCTCTCTCTCAATGAGTCATCTTGAACTACCTTATTTTCTAGTAAAGTCACCTTGTCTATGCAATCAGAACTGTTTGTTTCTCCTTCATTGCCCTTATAACCCAGAACATTAATGCTTAGTTCGCTGGCTAGGGCCAAAACATGAGAAAGGTCAAGAACAAAGTCGTCCAAACTCATTTTGCGGCATAAAACTTTATTAACAGAATCAGAGAACTTCTCAACTTTCTGACTTAGCCCATGTCCATCAGAAGACATGACCTGGATTGCAATAGCTTCTTTGCCCAGTGATACAACAAAATCATAAATCTGAGAAACAGCGATGGCCAATTCTTCGTCTACAGCATGCTCAACATCTGTACATGGTTTACTATCTTGGGTCAAAGAAATCCCACTCTCCGCAGTTTCCCCAATATCATGATGACAATCCTGCTGGTTGCCAATAACATCTGCAGAATTCATTTCCTCAAAAATACAGCTTACAGAGCGCTGAGGTAGAGCATCTTGCATATCCTGTACAACACGTTTGATATCCTCTATAATCTTTCCCAAATCAGCGTTCTTAGATTCAGACTCAAATATCATGGAAATTCTTGATTGAAGCTTTGATAATGGGACTGGAGTCATAAAAGATTCTAGCTTTGCCCCTGAAGATTCCTCAATTGAAGAAACCTGCTGTTCTGACTGGAGATCCCCACCCTTTGCGACATCAACAAATGTATGATTACACTCATTTTCAGTTCTCTTGTCAGTTAAACTGTCTGAAATGGAGATGGCCCCATTGTATTCAGTTGATGAACAAGCCAATCTCTCCATCTCCAGAAAGTCATCCATAAGTTCCCGGTGATTCATATTGTCGGCCTTGTTAGCTTTGTCAACATTCTTTTCCTTCTTGAAATGAGAGAGCTCAGAGATCAATGCTGTAGCCCAGGACTCTGCACAACTTCCTTCTTCATCAATACCATCTTCAGACATAGAGGTCAAGCTTGGTGGATCGTTTGCATTTTGACTTGTGAAACCTTCAGTGGGTATCTCAAAATTTGATTTTGGGAAGCTTTTCTGTTGATTCAGCACCTGCATCTGTGCCTCAAAATTTCGAAGCGTGCTCACTGTTTTAGCACACATGTTTCTTGAAACCTGCAGTTCGCTGTTACGCTTTGCCAAGGCTTCTTTCAGCATATTTGTTTCTTCCTCCATCGTCAACAAACGTGTTGTGAGAAACTCAGTCTCTTTATTGTCAAGGGATAGTTCAGGCAGTGGAGACAGATGTGGACTAAGACTTTTACCAGGAGACCGCCGCACTCGGGTTTCTCCATAATCCCGGCCTAAATGCTCAACTTCTAGCTTCATTTGGGCCAACGCAGCAGGCCCAGGCAACTTCTTCCGAACAAGGCCACGTAATCTCTGGCACTCCGCTTCTAGCTTGGCTATTTTCTTGGCACCCTCTAAATGCTGCTTGTTGGCTACTTCAGCAGATCTCATACTCATGTTCTTTTCTTCATTTCGGATTTCAAGCTCCTTGGAAACTATATGGAGCTCATATTTAAATGAACTTATTTCCTTTTCACATGATTGAATATTGGTTCTTAAAAGTTCAATCTCAGCATCAGCTTGGGATTTTTCTTCACTGATCTTTATTAGCAAGTTGGAACGCTCTTGCAATGACCTCGAAAGCACAGCATTTTCAGCAGAGGACCTAAGGAGTTCTTGATCTAAATCAACTATCTTTGCTTCAAGCTCAATCTTGATCTTGTCCCACTGTTTGGTTTTGGTAAGAATAACTTCAGTTAGTTTCTGCTCATGTTCTTCCTTCACATTCCGTATCTGCCTCATGCACTCTTTGAGAGCGCCATCCAAATGTGATGCTCGATCTTCAGCAGTAAGCTTCATGAGTGTGACAGATTCAAGTTGATGTTTCAATGCCAAAGCTTCTGCTTCGGCTTTTTCCCAACCTGCAATACAGAGAGGGATTCAACTCTGAGAAGAATTATCACAGTTCAAATCAAATAACACTTAGCTGAGACAAAAGGAATAAATATAAGAATGAATATCAAATGAACTGAAAGTGAGAGGATATTTTATCACAGTAAGTTTTCATACTCATAAATGATAAAATAGTCTAAAAGTAAGAAAAGTAGGAACATGCACATGGCACAAGGTAAGCTTTTTTTTGTTGTTGTTGTTAGAGCAGAACACCAAGATTATACCTGAGACAGCTTCTTCAGCAACTTTTGCATGCTGTTTTACAAGATTGTCTTTGTTAGTCATCTCTGAATGAGCTGAGGACAGCTTTTCATTCAACACATGAACTTGATCATTCAATGTCTTAACTTGATCCTCCAACTCAGTCAGATGTGCATATGATTCCACAGAAATTTGAACATAGCTGACTTTCTTGGAATTATCCTGCCCACAAAAATGATGCAGATCGACAGGGATAAGAATTAATCCAATTACAACACCAGAATGCAAAAGGTGAGTCAAAATATCAGCATGGTGGATAGTGACTAATGCCATTTATGAATAATAGAGTCCCAACATGGTATGTAATACTGGGAAAAAAACAAGGAAAAAACATGTATCAAACTTAACAAATGATAGCATGAAATTTGTTAATTCGAGGACCTTTGAAAATATGGGCTTGGCGGTATACTTTGAATAATGTTAAACAAAGTAATTGCTATTAACTTATATTTGTTGCATAGGAAATATCAATTATAAAAGGTAGAACTCATAACCTATGGCAAATGTTAAGCACTATCTTGCATGTAAGAAAAAAATAGAATTTGGAAGTGTTGCACCAGAATCCGTATCGTGTTAAATTCCACGTGTCCAACACGGATACTTCACCCAACATTGTGCACAACATATTAAAAACCATACTAGCTCACATCTACACTAAAACATATAGCTCCATGCTTCCACTATTGTTGGAGTGTGTCATTTGGCTCCAATTTGAGTTTAAAGATCTTTGACTCTTGAAAAACTTTTTAGGAATTTGGGTAGCTCAGTCGAAGGAAAAGATATTCCTGTCAGAGGAAGTATGTTCTTGACCTGTTGAATGAAATGGGTAACCTTTGTGTCAAGCCTGTCGACGCGCCTATTGATCAGAATTATCGGAATGATGTGGATGGTGACCGCCTCATTGATGCAAGCGGATTCCAGAGGCTAGTTGGAAGGTTGATTTACATGTCCCTTACCCAACCTAACATTGCACTTGCAGTTAGTGTAATCAACCAGTTTATGCATGCTCCTCGAACATCTCACATTGAGGCTGCCAACAAAGTTCTTAGGTATCTCAAGGGCTCTTCAGGCAAAGGTCCGTTGTTTGGGAGGCCTGGGCACCTACGTGTAGAAGCATTAACTGATGCATATTGGGTAGGTTCAATTACTGATTGTCGATCTACATCCGATTACATGACCTTTGTTGGGAGTAACTTCATTTCTTGGAGAAGCAAGAAACAGTTTGTAGTGGCTAAATCTAGTGTAGAGGCTGTGTTTTAGTCTATGGCCCATGGAGTGTGTGAGCCCTTACGGCTGAAGACTACGTTGGACAAATTGAGAATCAAAGTTCAAGAGCCAATGAACTTTTATTACGACAATAAAGTTGCTATTAGCATTGCCCATAACTACCCTACTTGTTAAACCCTCTCAAAAGACTCCTGCAATTTACACATTGAATAATGCCAGATATGGGTACTTCAATGAAAAAAGCTCAACCCACAAATGACTCACCCGTAAGTTATCACCGCATGTATCTACGCACCTAAACAAGCTATGTGACAACGACATGGCACTTTGATTTTTTGACATGTCAGTTAATGAGTTATGTTGTTGGAGTGTGTTGTTTGGCCATGTGGCCAGCACTCCATCTGTGTTAGACCCATGGACCCTTTGATATACATTGTCATGCCTCCCTCTAACAGCTTAAGCTTTTAGAGTAAAATGGTAGTCAACATGGTATCAGAGTAGGGAGGTCCTAGTAGGTCGCCAGTTCAAGTCCTCGGCAAAGTGCTGAGGGGGAGTGTGTTGTTTGGCTGTGTGGCCAGCACTCAACATGTGTTAGACCCGTGGACTCTTTGATATACAATGTTATGTCTCCCTCTAACAGCTTAAGCTTTTAGAGTAAAGTGGTAGTCAATAAGTTATATATGTGTGTTGACATATCTCGGCAAACATAAGGCAGTCTCACCTTTTACTACAATGATTTTTTGTAAGAAAATGATTTCTTGTAGAGGGGCCAGTATGTTCCATCCGGACCATCCTCCATACATTACTTATTAATTTGTTAAAGACAACTATAGTTGTTTGATAGTATTTCTCTTATAAATCTACTCATACTTGTTAATTTATTGGATACCAATATGTTGTATGGAAATATTTTCTTGTACTTTTCAAATATTTCTTATCTTATTTTGATTTTAAAAACATTTGTTTGAAATATAACAGAAATATTATATTATATTATAATTCATGTGTATGGGCGTGTCAACGTTTTAGGCTTCTCAAAGGTGCTATGTCAAACATCTCATAGCAATGTCAGACACCGACACACATGTTCGTATCATGTTACATAGCTTTTATGCTATTTAAGAATGACAAGACACTTTCAAGGTGCCATGTTAAAACATCCTGATACACATCTTGAGACGGGAGTATCATCCTTTCATTTTTTATAGAAAAATGATTTCTAAAAGAGAGCTTGTGTGTTCAATCCTCCATAGACTACTTATTACATTGTTATAGTTTTTGATAGTCTTTTCTCTTATAAATCAACTCATATTCATAAATTTCCTGGATAGCTCTATGCTGTATGGAAATGTTTTCTTTCACTTTTCATATATTTCTTTCCATAATTTATCCTGAAAAAGAAAACCTTAAAATTCAACGGTAACTAATATATTTTTTGGCAGGGCGGATCAAACTTGGACTGCTAGACCAGTAGGCAACGCAAAGTGGGCTATACCTGCAAGATCATTGGGGGACCTCCATCCTAGGCAAAACTACAATGGAGAGAAGATTTGAGTCCATGATTTCCACAAGGGAGGATACACATCACACCATCCATGCTACAAGATGAATGGAAGTATCCGCATTTCGGACTTCTGGAAAGGAGCATTTAGACATTTTGTATTTGTGCCAGATACCGACACAAGTGTTTGTGACAGTTTTACAAGGTTGGCAAGTAACACTAATATTTCTAGCCTTGGAGTGTTGGCAAAAAAGTAATAATCAAATTAATAATAAAACAAAAAATGTGATGAGAATGGCTACTCCTTTAGATTTCAAAACCATGAAGACAGCAAGCAAATAACAAAAGCAAAGTCTCCATATGGAGTGATAAATGCAGAAGGATTTTGCATCAAATCAGCCAAACAAAAATACATCAAAATCTCTCAAACAAGATCATCTGTATTTTCTCAACTCCTAATACTTTCCTTAATTCCTTATGTGAATATGAAGATATAAATAATTTATTATAACAAATTTAATTGTAAAAAACTTCGAAAATTTTGAAATTCCATTTTATTTGCATTGATGTGAATATTAAATACAGATACTTAGCTTGAAAAACTAAAAATTAAAGCATGGTATGAACATATTGGATGGGATACCCGTATCCATATCCATGTCTTGAATTTCGGGAAATTAAGAGTTGTATCCCCGTTTCCTGTACCAGTGTCCGTATCAATATATGTATCTGGGCATCTTAGATTAACAGTGCGCATAATGCACAGAAGGTTTTCTAAACTCCCAAGTGCAGACAGACTCAGAGAGAGAGGTGCTTTCATCTTTCATAGATAATGGAAGAAAATTCAGAATCCTATTTACTAAATGAAATTATAATTTAGATATAAAAGAAATTATAAATGGAATATAAGTTCTATGAACAGACCTGATCCCCTTGAGAACCAGCAGAATCTGGCGCAGACACTGTTTTCTCAGCTGTTTTGTCAGATGATTTCTTCTTCCAGGGCCAACCACGACGGTCCATCTCAAACTATGTTGCCTGAAAATATATGTGTTGAGCAATAATATCAGAACTCAACAAAAAGAAAATATGGAGGAGATGAGGGATATGAGAGTAAGGCTAATAAACAACCATAAAAAAACATGCAGTACTCATGAGCGATATAACAAGACCGAATTTGGCTAAAATGCCATGCAACCATAAAGAAATCATTGAACTACAACAACATCCTACAAAAGCATGTGTCACAGAGAATAATACTCAGAGAAAGGACACAAAACATAAATAATACTGATGAGTTTTTTTATAAGCACAAGATATATTGAAGGGTAGCAAGCCAGCAGAGCTACAAAAACATGCCAAAGAGGTTGAGAAGACCTCCAAAGTCCTACAGAATAATACTGATGTGTTGGGATAACATCATCATCATGATATATGCCATATCAACATGAGTCAGGATAACATCAATTATTGAATTCTTTTTACTGAAAAAGGACCTGTTTGTACTATCTATATCTAAACTTACCAATTCTTTTTTTTAAACCGTGGATATCCAGGCCTCTTAGAGCACCCGACTAATCCCCCGGGGCACGATAGTCACCCCTTCCACACGTACCGGAGTGTACTGGGAGAGTTAATGTGGACTGAGCCACTTATTACCTTACTCTTTCCAGGGGGTGGCCCCAAGGAGAGTTGAACTCAGAACCTCCTACTTTTTGGAGTGGAGTGGAGTCCCGGCCACCCGCACTCAACCCTTGGGGTTAAACTTATCAATTCTCATATTCATCTTCCTAGGTTGGTAAACCCAAATAGGAACGATGACCTCAATGTTGCAAACAGAGCACCATCCAATTGAGCTGAACTCAAATCTAAACATCTCATCATTTTCATCACAAGTCTTATCCCAACTATATTGGGCTGGCTGCAGAAATCCTGTTCCTCCATTCAATTCTAACTAAAGCAATGTCTTCCATTAAGGCAAGTATCTTCAAAACTGCTCTCAATACCTCAATCCATGTCCTTTTTGGCCTTCCCCTTGCCCTATAAGAACCCCCTGCCTGCGCATTCCTTCTTATTGGCGCCATCATCGGACTTCATCGTACACGACCAACCATCTCAATCGAGGTCCTCAATGGTAAGACATTTAGAAAGACCAAACTGAGTTCCAATCGTCACAAAAGTAATTCAAAAATTAATCCCACTTGTCTAGCCTTTGGAGCCTTATGCTTCTACTTTCACCTCTGTTTTTGGTAGCTACGCCACCAATCAATAAGTACAACTCTAAATAACAGAAGCCAACAAGCACAGAAGAAACAAAAGTTAGATGATCAGTAATCATCTAAAACAATATTTATTCTTCTACTCATTAGCACTAATCAATAGAGAAACTTGGAACCCCAACAGACCCTGATAAAGGGATAATACCAACGCAACACATCCAAACTTGCAATGCACCTATTATCTGATAGAAATCAAACAAATTTAAGGTTAATGCAAACCACACTCGATGATAATCAGAGATATACAGCCATTTGAGGTTAATGCGATCCACAAGAATCTGAAGCTCTGAGAATCCTAAAAAAATGAACAGTTGATGACATGCATTATCAGAAACTGCTCTAAATCTGATTTGACACCATTGCAACACCAAACTGAGCCTTATTTCAAGATTACCAGATCGCATCCCCGTTTCTGTGAATTACATGAATTATATGTGCATGCATGCTAATGGGACGCAAAAGTCCATCCAAATACAACTCGGAAGATCTTCTCAGAGAACCCATTAACCGCAGAGGATCTCGATTATCCTTGAACAAGCCACACAATGTTCAAGACGAAAAATATGACCACTTAGGACCATCATCCACTGGAATTAACAGAAAAATGAAAAAAAAAAAAAAAAAAAAGCTTTTTATCTAAAATATCACTAAAATTTTCTTATCTTAAATGCAATCCGAAAAAACCCCAAAATAAGCGGAAGAGACACTATAAGCAACAGTCAGAGCAGTAAGAAAGATTTAACCCAGTAATCAAAACAGAAGCTAAAGCTCTGATAAGAACTAAGTCGGGCTCGAGTTAAAAATCCAAATTAAAACAGAAACAAAAAAAAAAATCCATTTTTTTCCGCATTAATCGATCATTCATCCACTAAATCGAACTAGGAAAGAAACGAATCCAAAACAAAACAAAACAAATCTGAAAACCAACAGGAAAAAAAATCCAGAGACATGGAGAGAAGAATTCGACCAACGAGAAAAAAGAAACAACAACACGTAAACAGAACTTCACAGACAAACACTTACATTTCCACTGTAACCAAAAGAGAGAGAATGCAAAGAGTTAAAACAGATAAAAATCAGAAAAAAAAAAATGACAGAGAGAGATGCGAGAGAATACAATATAAAACGGAGAATAGGCCATACCTGAACGAAAATGCAGCTTAAGAGATTGAAAATATCAGAGCAGATCTAACAGAAAAAATTCAGAGTTGCAAAGATAAAGTTCTTCGAGAATCAGAAATGGAGATTTTTGATGTCCAAAGAGTTGAAAATTTAGGGTTTTTTTCCTCCGTTTTTCTTCTTTTTTGTTTCCTTCTTCAGTTGCAGAGAAAGAGAGAGAGAGAGAGAGGAGGTGGTGGTGGCGTTGGGTGAGCTAAAATATTCGCGTTAGGTGTCACTTAAAAGCAAAGACGTTGGAAAAGCTCCAAAACATCTTCCTTTGATCTTGGTTTTTCCATTTCAAATACACCAAAATTAAATTCCCCGAAATAACATTATTTGAAATTAATTAACAATAACCAACCTGTATTCCTTTTATGTCCAAAATACCCCTGTAAATCCACGATTGTACAGCGTACTCCCCCGCTTCCGCCAGCTGGTATATCTGAGTTGTTTTCTACTTCTACTTTGTGTTTTCTGTATAAGAAGTCTAATATAGTCTACTACTCGAGAGTCTTGGACCACGCCCACTTGATGTGTCATTTTCCTGCATGGGGTTATCATTGTCTCATATCTTTCTACTCTTAGAAGATCATGACCGTTCAATAAATGGCCTACCTCTTTATTAAAGTATCATCATATTTATTTTTGAGATCTGATCCATCTATTAAACTGTCATGATCTATCTAACAGCTGTCCCAATATGGGCCATAGATAGGGCCGTCTCGATGCAAGTTGATGCCTAAGCCAAAAACTCTATATTAAAGCTTTTTTATATTTAAAAATATTAATATATGGCATTTATTAAAAAATTAATTTTGTATAATAGGAAATCTTTATATAAAAATAATTCTTGATAATCAAAAATTACGGAAAAAAAATTAGATGCAGAGGACTCTCATAGCGCTATATAGATTATTTTTTGGGCCTAATGAGTGTGTAAATATTTAATCCACCTATTGATCAATAACTTAAGGAGTCAGACTAGGTTAGTAGTATTTTAGAGAAATAAAATTTTAAATATTCACGATCTTTAACTTAATCACACTTAAAAATTGATTGATAATTTTTAGCCATTGAATTTACTACTCAAATAACATGATTGAATCTAATGGCTAGAATCATGTCTTAAAAAGTACTAATTAATGGCTTTTAAAGTAGAGACGGGCGAGACGGACCGGGCCATAGATATTGTTATTCAACCCATTAGTTTGCAACTATTATGAAATTCTTCAATTTAATACAAAAGATTATGGACTTTATGATTGTAAGATATGATTTGAATGGAGTTACAGCCAGAGAGAAAATAAAAATATGATGTTTCTCACTTCCAACGACCATTGGTGATGATACTCCCTACATTATTGTCTCCCAACTCATTGTTCAAGATCGTCCGTTCGATCAACAGATACATCTAACAGCCTAATGTGTGCATACCTTGTTAAGTTGTTCAAGATTTTGAATTAAATCAGACGGATGAGATAACTCGGAGCATCATCCTCAATGGTCCAAGGAAGTATCATATCTTTCATTAAATACACTTAATTTGACATAAAATCAACAACAACAAAAAGTCTAAACTGTCTGGTGTGTTTCCACTATCAACCCATTTTAGCATCTTATCGTTAGATTGAGGGTATCTAACGGCAGGGCATTTCGGTCGTTTTCTCCTGAAGTGGGTGGTCTATTTGTGAAGAGCGTCCGGTAAAATTAAAAACATTCCGCTTTGGATACCAGATGCGAGAAACACCAGAAAGAGAAAACAGGGGTATTTTTGTCATTTACTTAAATGCTTACGTGTTACTCAAATTTCGTAGGTACTGCGACACTGGGACCTAGCTAATAACGCTAATTACTAAAATCCCGATACTTTCCAATAAAATGACAAAATACCCCCCCTATGGCCCTACCATCATTTTGAAACAGACTGACATACCGACTTAATATTTAAGAGATGACGGAAATAGCCCCGATGTAACTAACTGCTCCCCGCGGCCCCGCGCTTTTTCAGTGTGAAAGTTGACAGTCGAACCGAAGGTTATCCATCTTAGATTTTCTTTTGACAAAAAGCCCCCAACAAGTGGACCATAATGACTCGAGCACCTTTGCATTATTTGCGTATATGTAGGGGTGTTTTTGTCATAAAAACCAAATACTGCTGGTTAGCCGCAAAGACAGATTTATGGTCATAGTATTCTAAATAGCGACAACGGTATAAAGCAATAAGTAGAGCATTTATATAGGTGGGCAGAGAGGTCCGAGACTTCAAGCTAGGAGATCTCCTAGGTTACAAAAGTCAACCTAACTGTGTGATCTGACCATCCAATCCGTTTACAGTAAACTCTTTCATAAGCAACATTTGTCAGATTTCCCACCGACCCAAATGAATGAAGGGATCAATGGCCGTGATCATCTGATCTAGTCGCAGTGATTTTTGACCACCCAGGTAGGAGTATGGACTATGGACCTGTCACCTGGTGCATTTTGTGCCTAGTCTCGTGAAATTATGCGACTTGCTGTCATAGGCTTATATCCCGGTAGTAGGATATTATAATATGAACACGAGCCGCTGTTTTGGGAAACAATGACGTCGTAGAAGTAGGAGTATGATGTTATCATTCCCCGTTATACAGAATTCTAAATTCCGTATCAAATGTTTGGTACGGAAATCCCTCAAATTGTCACGGGGACTCTTTCAGGCCATTGACCCCGTTATTGTTTTGCTCACACTTCTTTTTAATCAAGATTAGTATTCAAGGAACTTGACAAGGCTGGCAATGGATCGGATTGACCCAGAGATCTGATCAGATCTGAAAAATCTAAGTTTGGAATCTCACTTTTACTAATCGGATCGGTACTAGATCAAAGATTATTGGGATATACCCTTTTTTTTCATATATCATTTTTTTGTATATGTATAGCATATTGGATTGGATCGGATCGGTCTGGAACCTATTTAATTATATCCAATCGATTCTGGAATTGAATTTATTGATCTGATCGAGTCTGGATCGATTGGATTTCTTATCAGATCGATACCAAATCAGTACCAATCTTACTCGAACCTGATCCATTGCCAGCTCTAGAACTAGAAAACTAAACAAAAAGACCGCAAGAGCCGAAGTGCTCCTCATCAGTCAAAATGGCTCGAGAGAGCTAGATTGGGGGAACTTTAGGCTCTACTTAGTTTGCTGCACTGGGATGCATTTCGCACTCAAGTGCATATGCTGTGAGTTGCATTACAGTCATTTACCACGGCTTTTGGGCAGCAGATACTTGCATCCATTTCTTAAAGAGTTTGCAAGGGCTTGACAACCACTTGCAAGGCAACTCATTTGCACACCCCCGAGCAATCACGTGTAATCTTAAAACCGTGGCAAATGGGTGCATTGCATACAAGCAGGGCATCAAAATCAAACCATTGCTGCGAAAAGAATCAGATTTTGGCCTTGGCTATAGTATGGTTTAGCTCACACCTTGGTGGACCTATACACCAAAAATCAGCACGATTGGTGATTCTAGCCAATGGATTTGGGTACTTTTTTTTTTATTATCATGGGCTTGGAATCAACCCATAAGCCTGTTCATGAAGCAAGTGATGAAAAGTGCTCAAATTCAATGGCTAGAAATCACCAATCATGCTGATTCTCTATATGTAGGTCCACAAGGGTCATGGGTCCCACCCCAAAGATCAACCCATGTAAAACTTCAACTTGATCAGACGAGTGGAACTATGAACAGTTTAAAAACAAGTGACTAACAGTCAAAATAATGTAGAAGAGAAGGCCAAAGATTGGATGGTTATGGACCTCCGATCGGTTCTTTTCGTCATATTCGCTAATTATTCCAGAGGTTCGAGGACGGTAGACCGTTCTTTGGATCTACCCAAATGCCTTTCGAGGTTATTCTAGTAATACTATAACACCACTATACTCTCACAATGACACAAACAACGAATAATAACATCCAAAAACCTGACAGGGAGGGACCAGATCAGCACTGGATCCTTTTTGGCTTCGCTGTTTCAGCAAGTGGACCCCACGAGAGGCGCGTCAAGGCAAGTGCGGTCGCGGCCGAGCAGCATGGGAACATCCAAGAAGATGGAGACATATGGGCCCCACTTCCCCACGTTTGGGTTGCATGCTTTTTTCTTGCGGGGACCACATCCACCCAGTACACGGTTCGGATGACACGTTTCATGCGAAAACGACTACCTTTTCCTAACCACGGGTTCGAAGAGAAAGGACGAAGTCAGCAATCGTCGGCAAAGAGAAGCTACAAGAGAAGAAAAAAAAAATTAAAAAAGAAAATACGAAGATTTATAATTTTTTGAGACTAATATACCCTTCACCTTCCCAATAATTCCCTTCATACTATTTTCACATCTTTTTTAATATCTAAAAACCTGTTTTCCTGATTTTTTTTTTTTTTGTAAGAAAATTAGATTAGAAAGAAATAATTGAGCTTCTTTTAGGAAAATGATCTAGTACAACAAATGATAACAACTTGACTTGACTCCTATGTTACTCTCAAATCACATCATAATCGAACAAAAATCGCCATTCGATGATGATTAATCGTGGGGCCTACCGCCTTATAAGGTACAGACATAACCTTCATTCACCAACCAAAAATTTGATTACATCCGAACAACCCAATCCTATCGTAATTGTACAATTGTTAAGTCGGCAACCAACCACTGCGGCCCATGCGCGATGGGCACTCCGGTGGTGAACTCGACTCCTAACCTCCAAATTGTGACCATATCATAACAATAACCTCAAAATTTTAAGTCCAAGCTCTTAAATACTCGATAAACAAATTTTATTTAACACCAAACACCAAAAAAGAAATTAATTAGAAGACAGAGATAGCTCCTTCAAACACTCATCAACTACTGATATTTTTGCAAGTCCAACAAACCCGCCTCAATTAACAATGAAGATCCGATAGTTTAAGCAATCCACCAGCTAATTGACAATGTCCACGTCCCAAAATCCCGAAACTCCACATATCGCAATCATCCAGCAAATAAATAATAGTGTTAACGTAATGTTTAAATAGTATAATACATGCACATCTAAGTTGTAAAGAGAAAAAGATAAAAAAGGGGGAGGGAAACAAAGAAGGTTCTTCCAAGTCCACTATTATAAAGAGAAATTCCCTTGCCAGCTTGTATATGATGCCATCTCCAATTAAATAATTCTCTAACTAAGGTATATATTTAATATATTGTAAGTACGTATATATGTAACATGTAACGTTTTTTTTATGTCACGTATTAATGTGTAATATAGTATTTGAGATACCTTAATGTGAAATTGAAAGGAAGAAAATAAAGAGAGAGAGAGATGTTGAAGTTCAACCCCCCCTTAATTTTAGGGTGGTGGGTGGAAATGATTGATATAAGGAGTTTCTATCAAATTAATTATTATAAGGTGGACTATTTATTTACATTTATATAACTTTACCTTTTTTAATTTAAACCTTTGCTTTCTTGGTACGAAAGCATTTAGGGTTTGTGGGTCCCACCATACATCTTTTATTCACTCAACTTTCTTTTCTGGCAAAGCTAGCTACGTGTTTTTTTTTTTTTTTTTTTTCTTTTTAGCCATGGCCTTGTCACTTAGAAATATGTGTGTCACATACGCATCCTACATATCTCACTTGTAACCATAATAACCATGATCGATCGTCCAAGTTTTTTTTTTTCAATGAGGGACTGAGGTGTGTGTGTGTCACGATTTCATGTCTTTTTGTTCTAGACCCTAGGGGTGTGTATTAGGTAAGGCTGATAAAAGAGAATGTTACGGATCATGGTGTTTCCACCCACCCCCATTTCTCCTATCCTGTCAAAATGCCATGTGGCCCATTAATATTTAAGCTCACCTCTTGATGGAACAACACATAATTAAAAAAGGGTAGGCTCAAACCTATAATTTCAGGGCTGTCAACGGAGCCTGACCCATATATAAATTAGAAGTTTTGGTATGGGATGATTTTTGGTGTGGATGGTCTCTATGCTGAGGAGATCACCTTCACAAAAATTCAAATCATTCTGATATTCGTAGCATGCAAGTTGAAGAATTATGAACCGTCTATTTTTTACCTTTAACTTGAAACCCACGTTTGATGGTGTTAGAAATTTTAGAATGGGTTGATTTTTGTCGAGGTGATCTATATGGTGAGGAGATCATCCTCACCAAAAATCAGCCATTCATTTATCTTCCATGTGGGTACACCAAAATTATGTGTGAAAATATGTGTCCGCTGAGCCTGACCCATTAAAAAATTAGTCTGATTGATGATGTATAGTAATTGGATCTGAGTACTCAAAAAAATGATTGAATTCAACTGTTAGAAATCACCCATGAAAATCACAAAAATTCAGCATTATCGAGCTGATTTCTGGTACATAGCTATACCGACAGGTGGGCCAAACATGTAAGAAAATTACATGATAAACATGAACTGTAGGCCGAATAACTAAATAAAGTTAACCACATCAGTATTCATGATTTTCGGTGATTCATAATTAAACAAAGGGACAACGATCGAAATCCTCGCATACACAAACCTCCTGAGATCACATAGAATGCACCGCCAAGATCTTTCATATCGAAGTGTATCGATCAAGAAAAAAAAAAAAAAAAAAAAATCTTGAAACATATCTAAATCATTATTAGCCAACATGATATCATCCACATATAAAATCAAAATCGTGTTCCTGTTCATATTGAGCCTGAGGTAGATTCCTATGAAGATAGACTTCATAGAAACTAGGTATAGCCGCTCTCCTAAGTATGTCCGAAAGTAGTAGAACAGCCGGCTACAATGTCAATAACCTCCTCAAATACTATGTCTTTGTAATCTAAACTCTTACTATTACTACCATCCTCTAGAAAACCTAGCTGTGCTAGTCTGAATAATTTCTATGGATCTCGACGGGTAATAAAATCTGTATCCCTTAGACCTCTCAAGATAACTCACGGTTCTAGAATCAAGCTTTTGAATGGTCAGATGATAAATTTTAGCTTCTGCTGTGCAATTCCAAACATGCTAAGGCTAGGTTTTGTTGGGGTGATCTATATGGTGAGGACCAAAAATCAGCCATTGATTCATCTTCTATGTGAGTATGCCAAAATGGGTGTCCGCCGATCCCCACCCATAAAATAAATCCAACTTGTGGGCTCACTTTGAGCTCGACTTTGACCCAAACCAAACCCACTTGAGGCTTGTGCTGCAAGACTGGCCCAAGCTCGTCATTGGTTTTGATTAGTGCGGGCAAAAGAAGGGGGTCCATGAAAGTTAGTGAAGCTTCGACCTCCAAATCCAGGCCCACAATTAACCTTTTGTGTTCATACTTTGCGGATGGCGTACAGTGTTGGAACAAGAAAAACAAGAAAAAGGTTGAATACCCTGTTCATCAAGAATTCTTTAAAGATTTATATCTTGGTATTAGCAGAATTAATTGGAGAGTTCTTCATTGGATTCACTAACTTTTTAATCATAAATATAAAATATTAGGTTACTCAATTGCTAATTATAGGTGGTCCCACCACCTATTCTAGTTTCAGGTGGAGGAGTGTACCATGTCCTTCACTGTTACATAGTCACCAAAGTGCTTGATTACATTTTTTTAGTGTCACAATTATTTGATTAAAATTTTCCATGGGTCAACTTCCCTTAATTAGACCCTAATCTATGGACAATGTGGGTAATTATATTTAGCGGAAACTATACGATAACATCGAATCTTCATAATCGAAAAGCGATAAAGGACGAGAAAATAAAAAGCGGGTCTTTGATGACGAGGCTCGGTAATCATTCACAAGAGCGTATCTAATCGGATAAAAAAGTAATGGATGTCTGTTGTCGCTCGAATTATTAGGATTTCCAAAACATGGTTACGACAGATTAATTTGCGCCTTTGGTCAATGGTTGAATCCGAAAAACAGGAGCCTAATGTCTAATCGGTGCAATTCCGATCTACAGTCTTTTAGATTTCAAATAGATCAAGCGTTTGAGCGTTTGTCGATAACGACATTTTTTATATGCCCTACTAGATCAAGAAAATACAGATCTACATATCTAAAATTATCCTTTTCTTAATCCAATTTGAAGATTTGTGGTACTTCCCGCCCTTAAGTTCTTTGTGTATATACATGTAGATTCATCCGGGCATGTTTGATTGCAATCATAATTCTATTCCAATAATTAAGTTATTAGGTTTAACTGTAGATCGACTTTCTTTTGAGAATATGTTTACACCTAAAAAAGTGCAATAAATTCAACTTTTAGGGATGCGACTGTGTCCACACACCCATAAACCCCTTGTCAGCCAAACACCTAAAAAAGTGCAAAAAACTCAACTTTGAGGGATGCGACTGTCCACACACCCATTAACCCCTTGTCAGCCAAACAAGGAAATAGCTCTTCTGCTACCTTAATTATCAATAAAATTGGTCCTAAGGGACTCCCACATCCTCAAACTGTTTCAAGCAGAAGTTATTCCATTTTTCTCTGTAAACTCAACCCGAGTGCGCTTTTTGTCACGTACCCTAAAAAAGGAAAAAAATTAAAAAAAAAAACTCACTGGGGTAGGTGGCAAAAAGCACTCGGGTACGTGCCGAGAATTGTAGTGAGAGGGTGCAAAATGTGTAGACGACCCCATTGACCCTGCTACCTCATCTGCTGCATGAGGGGGATTTTTACTGAATAAAACACCGTTCTCGCTTGGCCAATGCTGAACTATTTTATAGAATATTTCTACGCGCCCGTTTCAATAAGTTAATGCGCAAAATCTAGCAATAGAAATGCCCAAATCAGTTGATTGCATGGGGCGGGGCTAAGCAGATTTGTTCCAGATGACAAAACAAACCATTACAATTTCAAAATGATCAGTAATTTTTTTTTTTTTTTTTTCATTTTTAAGGTTATTTGATAATAATGATAAATTTTATGTTCGAGATACCGACATTATCATTGCGCGATCACATACTATACAATTGGCACCGCAAACCAGAGTAACCATTTTCGTCCCCGCCTTCAATGCATGCTTGCTTCACAAGTACATGCTATATTTCATTTTATGTTGACTTGTGTGTATCGGTGCACGGTGGCTTAAGAGACAGTCCACATGCACACAACTGTAAGGCATGTCACATTGCACGAAATGTCGTCACTACAGTTACATACTTGTAATATAATAAAGTCGTACTTAGCCGTAAAAAAAAAAATTCCATGCATGGTGTCCTTAGTCCTTACCGTGTACTTGTGCGGTCCGTCGATTTATGAATTCAGAAAATGTGATTTTTCATTTTTAAGCAAACTTGTAATATTAAACGGCAGGAACAGATGAAACAAAACACCCTCTTAGTCGGACAAAATTAGCGGGGATAAGCCGGGATACGCCTAGCTAGCTCATGAAGTTGGGTGGTGTCTGTTAAAACTTTTTAATTTCAGCACTTAAGACTGAATATGCCCATTGTTAATGATTTCAAAAATTCAGAGCTTTTGTTATCCGTGGAATTTAAGTATCACTGAACATTCAGTTGATTTTTAAGTCATCCTACCTCCACTTAATAAATTCGGTGGTTAATTTTCACTTAATGCAGTACGTGACGTTATCTTTAAAAAGATTATAAGTGCTTTACAAAAAATTTAATACGTCCTTGTATTCAAAGCTCTTTACGGAAAACTTATAAAAATGTTCTGATAAAATACCCAAGACGTATGCGTCCATGGACCCCGGTCCATGTGCTCATCGCTCTACTGGTCCATGAGCTCATCGCTCTACTAAATTACCTAAGACTCAATAATCACTCACAAGTAGGGGGTTTTTCTGAATAAAACACCCAGCTCACGCCAATGCCAAACTATTTTATAGATTGCACATGAATGATTATAGGGGCTTCATCAACGTTGATGATGGACCATAATATGAGCCATGTGGCACACTCTCATAGTCTACTGACCGTTTGGATGTTTCCCTAAGTCGACCTACAAACCAAATATCAGTCTGATTACTGATTTATAACTGTTGATTGGTGTCTTTTTCATGAGTTTATTTTTTACAGTGAGATTCGAGCATTATTTGGGGTACTCAGATCCAAAAGCTAGAAATCACTAATCAAGATGATTGACCAAACATCCATACGGTCAGTAGTCTCTAAGAGTGTGCCATGTGACTCACACTGGCATCCTTCATTAACATTGATGATGGACCTCCCTCGTCAAAGTTTTGCTCTTTAAGTGAGCGTCTGAAGCCCGCGTCATCGGCAACCCCGGTTTTGACTTTATATTGGTATAGATTTATACGCACCTTTTCAATAAGTTAATGCGTAAAATCTAGCGATAAAAATGCTCGAATCAGTTGATCACACCTGTATGGGCTATGCCTATTGCATGTGTGATCACATACAATACAATTTTCTTCCCGCCTTCAATGCACGCGTGCTTCACAAGCACAGGCTATTTCTTTAAATTTTGACTTGGTGTGTTTCAGAGTGCAGGGTGGCTTCAGACACTCCACATGCACTCCAACTGTATGTCGTGTTACATTGCACGAAATGTCGTCGTTCTAGTCTTTACAGACTTGCAATCTAAAGTCGTACTTAGCACCGTAAGAGCTTCTTCAATGTTCCATGCCTCGAGTAAAACTTGCCTCACCACCCATGGTCTGGTAGCTACCTGACGACAGGTGCAGTAGTCGGCACGTGGATTTTGTACGGACTGACAAATACATCCTCACCAAACATGTACCCAGGTGAGTTTTTGAAGATTTATTTTGATTATTTAATACAAAAGTAAAAAGACCTCGGCGTACATGCTGAGCACTCCACACTGTTTCGCCTGTACAAAATCCACTTGCCGACTACTGCACCTATCGTCAAGTAGCTACCAAACCATGGGTGGTCAAATAAGTTTTACTCCTATATGCCTCAATAGGCATTTCACCCATAATGGCTAGGCCTAGTCAATAGGCATTTTACCCATAATAGCTAGGCCTAGCCATGTCAGCAAACCCCTTCCAGTCGTTAGCTATGTATTTTTAATCAAATGCATATTTTATGAATAAGAACCTATTTTATTCAAAAAAAAAAATTCTTCTAAATAGACAAAATTGTCTTTATGCTCAATGATTGAAGAACCGTGTTAGTCATAAAGATAAATATGTCCACGATTGAAGATGCTCTAACCATTCACAGCTTAACAAAAAAAAATAACTATGCATGGTTGCCTTAGGAGTAAACTTCGCTGACTACCCCCGCAAAATGAGCCATGTGGCACATTTGTAGACGACACTGACCGTATGAATGTTTGGCCAATCCTTAAGTGGACCTATAATTAAATCAATCTGATTAGTAATTTCTAAGCATTGGATTGGAGTTATTTTCATGGGTTGAATTTGAGCATTATTGACCATTATTTGGGTACATGGATCTAAATGTTTGAAATCACTAATCAGGCTGATTTTTTGTTTGTAGGCTCATATAGGGATTGGCTAAACATCCAAACGGTCAACGTCCTCTAAAAGTATGCCATGTGGCTCATATTGTGGGCAGTCAACGGGGATGGCAACACAATAAATAAAAAGATTACTTTGTTCCTGATAGTCATTTCTTTAATCATTGGATATGAGCATACTCTGGATCGGAATCATGGGGAAGTACTAGCTACTTGATCATTTCTACCAACTTAAAGCCCCCATTAGGATTTCTTATATGCCCTAGATGCCGAAGGTGTCATTGGGATGATCTCATATTTCCTACAGGGTGGAGACGATGGGGTCGGTCCATGAATTTCCTTCTTTTTGCCGCATTTCGCTCAAAAGGTTGAAGGGAGATAGTGCATCAAGCTGTTCGCAAGGGCCAACTTGATCCTCTTCCCAGGGCTACTGGGATACACTATTAAACCAAAATTAGGATTATCTGCTAAGAACTATGGTAGAGCAATTTATGAATGTCTCAGCTGTGGACTTGATTTTATAAAGTAGTGGTAAGGATGTTATCCAAACGCATTTCAAGTAATTGTATTTTACTCGTGTCCTTAGTCCTTACCATGTACTTGTGCAGTCCATCAATTTATGAATTCGGAAAGTGCGCTTTTTTTTTTTTCCTTTTCTTTTAAGCGAACTTGTAATATTAGACGGCAGAAACAGATGAAACAAAACACCCCTCCTACTCAGACAAAATTAGCCGGGATACCCAGCAAGCAAGGAAGGTGATCAATCCAAAAGTTTGAAGAGTTTTGGAACTTAGCTCTACCAGCGCGCTCGTGAGCAATTAAATTAGGTGGCGTTTGTTAAAACTTTAATTTCAGCACTTAAGACTGAATATGCCCATTTTTAATGATTTTCGAAAACTAATTATCACTAAACATTAAGTATGTTTTAAGTCATCCAACCTCTACTTAATAAATTCGAAGGCTTTCACTTAATGCGGTGAGTGATACAATCTTTAAAAAAGATTATAAATTATTTTCAAAAAATCTAATACGTCCTTGTATTCCAAGCTTTCTTCACCAAAAACTTACAAAAACTCTGAAATATTAAACGGTCTGAATTTACGAAAATCATTGAAAATTCATTACTTTAAGCTTTCAACAATAAAAATTATTTTCATTGCTATTTTTCAAAAATATTTATTTAAAAAAATTACTTTTCTGAAAATATACTTTTGAAAATGTGTTTTTCTTAAAAAGGTGGTTTGGATCATCATTAATGCAAAATGTCTTTATTTTCTCTTAGTGGGCCCCACCGCTATAATGACTTTATTTTTTTGGAAGGGGACTTCTACCAAAAACTGTTTCTTTGTTTATTATGTTCATTGAGCTAGCAAATTTTAAAAAACTATTTTTTTACTCGAAAAACAGCTTTCAGCTATTTTTTATAAATAGAATTTTTAAAAAATCGTAATCCAAACAATCTATTATTTTGAAAAAGTCTTTCTGTGGAAAATAAGACTTTTCCAAGTCTTAAAAATGGCGATCCAAACACCCCCTAAGTTTTAACAAATAGGCCTTAAATATAAAGTTTTTTTGAATGGGGGGAGAGCGTCGCCAAGAAACTTGATAGTTCCTTCCTCTTTTGAAGGGAGAGGATAAGGTTTTTTTTCTCATCTAATTCCACCACGAGTCTCACGTTCAGCTCCATCACTTTCACTAGGCCCCATTTTATGGCCCTTGCCTCCAACTTTTTCTGCACTGTGCCTTGAGACTGGACTATTCCCTACTGCTACAAAAAAAAAAAAAGAAAAAACCCTTGTCATTTCTAATAATAAAACCTACACCAGCCTTCATTGTTGTCTCTTGCTGGGCATTATCAGTGTTCATCTCAAGCCATGGGAGGTTCTGTACATACCCATTTGGCTTTTAATGAAAATCTATCTCCTTGGGGCGTTACCATTATAAGAGCAGTGTTGCCATCAGCCTTAGGACAAAGTTCTCCCTATGTCTACATCGTTGGGTTGTCCCCGAGATAAATATGACACAAATTTCAAAGACCATCCAACAGTCCAGACATCCTCTGAGGACAACGTCATCATTCTCCATGTTAGAATTCCCATCAATTGGTGAGTTTAGAAAACTACTCGTTTATCAATGACTGTGGCGTAGATGGGCTGGGCCCGGGCTTGGAGACCAAGGCCTAATAATTGAAAATCAGGTCCGAAGTGTCTCGTATATGGGCCGACCCCTTCACACCTTTTATAATTGATAAAAAGGTCATGTGGTGGGTTAAATGACTGAAGTATTACAACTTTGCCATTCAAGCCCGGCCCCAGCTCCCGATTGATTTTGATTACATATTAATTGTGGTCCAATACTAGTCCAGCTTTACTAATACCAAAAGATCAATGGGCTCAAAAGAGTGTGCCACATGGCATTTTTGTGAACATCAAACTTTGATGTCCATCATGATCTTCTCTTTGGATTAAAGCCCATCATCTTGGTTGATTATCTAGTAGACTTCATCGGATCTCTCACCGTTGTAATAATCCGAGAATTTGACATCAATGTCACTGCCCATGAAGAACCTAATGGGCTTTATAGTCTTACCCCATTATTCATCTATCTTGGCCCCAGGATCTCTTGGGCCTGTCGAGGGGTTGTGCTGGCCCAACGAGCATAACGGTAATCTTACCACCAGATGCACACGAACTGGACTTGGGTCTAGTCTTAAAGTTTTGTCATTTAGACGGGCTGGGTTTAAGCCCAGTACATTGAACCCAACGGACCTGTACAAACATAAAGCACAATAAATAGTTATCATCATCATCTACTCCTTATCCCAAATGTTTGGGGTCGGCAACATGAATCTTATTACGCCATCTAACTCTGGATTTGGCCTTTGCTCTCAAAGTTTATCTGAGTCTGGGCCTGGGTGCTCTGGACATTCCTAGTCTTGAGCCCATTGTCTGGCATAGGCTTTGGTCGCATGCGAGGTATGAGCAGACTTCAAACTGCCCCAAACCATGCTCATTGACAGTACTATTAATAATGTCTTGGTTCTTAGGTACAGAGGCACTAATATTTGAGCTTATCTGGGCTTGGGATAGATGCAGACTTGGACCCAAACTGAAATTTTGGCTGGAGCTGTCAAAAGAAGGGCCCAGTTACTCAATATCACAGGCCTTGCCCAAACTTGCGCTTTGTCTAGACAGGCTCTGGAAGTAGGGTCGTAAATTTGGCCTGCCTGGCCGGGCCGGGCTTACCGGGCTAGGCCTGGTGAAAAAGCAAAGCCCAGGATGCGGGTATGGTGGGCTTAAAGTGCAACTCCCACCTGAGGCCCAGCCCGTAAAGCTCTCCTACGGGCCAGGCTGTGGCCAGAATTCCCAAGCCAATATGTTTAGCAGGCTGGGCCTTGGCCGCGGACCAAATTTACACCCTTATCTGGAAAACCTTGTTGGCTAACCTACCTTTATAGACTTGTTTCCAAAATTGGCTTGGTTTCTAACATTCCATGTTTCCCACAAATATTTGAAAAAATAAAAAGTTGAGTATGAGAATTTCAAATAAAAAAAAATAAAGGTTTTTTCGCTTTACCCCCTTACTTTATTGATGCAATGCATCTCACCCAATGTTTTTAAAATATAAGGACACTAACCGTATGTATGTTTGGCCAATCACTAGGTGGACATACATGACAAACAACCATTTACCTCAAAAGATCGACATGTTGGGGAGAGGCGAAACAACAATGTATATCAACGGGTATTCAGGTCAATTCAACATATGCGCGGGAATGCACCATCCACTAACACTCCCCATTAGACTCCACTGGAGACTTGATCCTACGACCTCCCAGAACTTAATGCTCTGATACCATGTTAAACAACAATGTACCCCAAAAAATTGACATGTTGGGGAAATACGAAACAACTATGTATATCAATAGGTCATTGGGTTAACACAACACATGTGCGGGAACACACCATTCACTAACAATACAAACCAATTCAAGGTAAAGTAGGACATCCGGTTGATTCTTGTATAATCAGAACAAACTAGAACCTGCCGGTCTAGTCCTAAACAAAAGTAATTGCGATCATTTCGACAAATTATGCGGTAGTTTAGTAGTTTAAAGACCTAGAGTCTAAGTAATAAAGATGGTGATTGATAATCTAGCCCATCACAAATCTATAACACGTGTAGCGCAATGAAGAGACAAGGAACCCATCATTCAATGGCCCACTCCAGGGACATTTCCTAGGCCTGATCCCTTTTCAGATTCCATATATAAACACTTTCACCATATTTCGCTAATGATGATTACGCACCACATATACACCTAAATGCAGATATGGGCGTCAACTGGTCGGTAGTAGTATATCCAGATCCGAGTTAGTAAATTATTTTTGCCAAATTTTTAAACCCATTTTTTATTACAAATCTGAATTGTACTAGAACATTTCCCGTACAGTATTTTTGCCACATTTGTGATTGCTAACTAGGATCCACACCCGACCCGACCCGACCTAGAGCCCCACCAAGTGGATTTGGCGTATTGTTTGTAATCAGGTGTCACGATAATAAATAAACTTGCATACCAAGGTAGGCCCCGCCCAACAGCATTATTAATTTGGTACAAAAAAAAAAAAGGATGGAAATAGGGTGAATATATCGAATAATCGGTTTCCCTAACACTCACTACTAGGGGTGGTTCTTATCAGTTCCGGTTCTCAAAATGATAGATTCAGAACCGAAACTGCTTATTTGGTTACTGTTCAAACCTTTGCTCACACTATGCAGTGATTGAAGCTGATCACAGCATACAATAAGAGCCACATGGCCCACTCTTAGTGGGTGCTGACCGTATGGATGTTTGGCCTGTTCCTGGGTTGACCTGCAAACCAAAAATCAGCCTGATTAGTGATTTAAAACCTTTGGATCTTTGCACCCAAATAATGCTCAAATTCGTACGGTTAAAATCGATCCATGAAAATAACTTCAATCCAACGCTTAGAAATCACTGATTAGGTTTTTTTTGGTTTGTAGGTCCACCTAGTGATTGGCCAAACATCCATACAGTCAGTGCACACTAATAATGTGCCACATGGCTCTCATTGTGTGCTGTGATCAGCTTCGCTCACTGCATAGTGTGAGTGAAGGTTTTCTCTTCTAGTTCCGGTTCCAGGTATATATTTGTTCCAATCTTGATAATATTACAGTATTAACACTATATTTATCTATTGGTGCTGGTTCCAGTTCCCAATGGTTTTGGGTTCATGTCAAACTACCTAGAACCAGAACCATTGTTTTCAGTTCAGTTCCGGGTTCCAATTATATATTTGTTATTTTCCAAAAATGTAGAACCAGAACCGGTGTTTTCGTTTCGGGTTAAACGGATAACATTGACGGCCGACCGATCGTTCTGCCCCATTTGTGGCACTCAAACAAATTCTCGGTCGATCTTGATCTTAAGTTTAATGTCTGGGTAGAACACTGAATTGAACAAAAGTTGTGAAATGGTGCCCAAGTTTCTGAGGACACAAATAGTGAAAAGAAGATCCTAATCTTATCTACTTGTGATTTGAGTTTTGTCGGAAAGCCGATGTTAACGATCATGAAAAACACAATCATCAACAATTGACCCCCCCGACCATTCCCTCACGTCTCAAATACTCAAAAAAGTTCCATTATCAAAGACTAATGATCGGATGGCTCCTATTGATTCACGCCATGGAAGTACTTCGTGTCACATTCTCATTGGATTAAGTATATCCCGGCCCCAGTACTTTTATCCAATGAAAAATGAGATAGGAGGGCTTTTATGGGTTGATTAGATAGAAGGCGTCCTATCGGATCGCTAGTCTAACAGAAACGATTAAGACTACCATTCTCTACCGCTTGAGTGCACTCTAACATCTTTTAAGGATAAGCATGTCATTATCAGAAAGCTTTCTAACGCTTCACTTTCTTAACATGTTATTGTGGTACTGAGCAGTTTCGTGTTCTTACACTACTTACCTTATTCGTTAATCCAAACCATTTGATCCTTTTATTTCTGGGCTATGGTCCATCAAAAGAGATATCAACGGATGGATGAGAGGCTCAATATATGGGTTATGGACATGATTTACAAGCTGGGGCTAGAGCCCACCTAAGGAGATTTCAGAGATTAAAAGTCAACTATTAATGATAATCATCTGATCTATTTTTTTCATGATTGAACAAAGCAATACATCAGATGGTTGTAATTATCATGTGTATGGTGAATGGATTCGCCTAGGTATAGCGCCCATTGATGATGATAGACCTCATGTCTATCATATAAGAATTCATGAATTATTTGTCCTACCAGTCATGTTAGTTGCCATTTTTTTTTTTCCAAAATATGCAAAGGTATTTGGAGTAAACCTTCGCTCACTGCATGTTGTCAGCGAAGTCGATCACAGACACAACACGAGCCACGTGACACACTATTAGAGGGCGCTGACGGTATGGATGTTTGGCCAATCACTAGGTGGACCTACAAACCAAAAACAAGTTTTCTAAGCTTTAGATTGAAGTTATTTTCATGGGTTGATTTGACCGTAGGAATTTGAGCACTATTGAGTATTATTTGGGAGCAAAGATCGAAAGGTTTTAAATAACTGATCAGGTTTGTTTTTGGTTTGTAGGTCCACCTAGTGATTGGCCAAACATCCATACGGTCAGTGCCCTCTAAGAGTGTGCCACGTGGCTAGTATTGTGTGCTGTGATCGGCTTCGCTGACAACATGCAGTGAGCGAAGGTTTACTCAGGTATTTGTTACTAAAAGGACGACTTTGACCAAGCAACCAATCAATGCATGTACCATAATATTCTCAGCCACACATTGGACCCTCATACTTTTCTAAAGTTGAAAGCTGATGTCATTTTCGTCATACATTTTGTTTTTCCTTTTTCTTCCTTCTTTTTTAGGATAAGCTTCGTCGTACAGCTTTTGAAAGAGAAGTATAATAGTGTCTCGTACTGTACCAATCACCGTTCATGGTACCTGAATACAGCTATGTGGCCCACTATCCATCACTTTCGACCATTGGATCTTCTTGCCGCCTCTGTGAGCCCCAAATAATCTAAGGTTTGTATAATTTATGATAGTAAGGCAAATGAATGGGTAAGATTGCCAGATCGGTATGCTTCTTCAACTATAGCCCTTCCAAAGTCAAGTAGCTTACCAGTTGGATGGTCTGGATTGAATATTATGTGAATGAATCGGTACGAGATGAAGCCACCATGAACCTTAATAGGACTCGCAACATAATATCTACTCTTTAAATTAAAATAAAAAATAAAAAATAAAAATCGAGTTGTAAAACAAAAACATCCATCGTGTGAGAATATGCTAAAACGAGTAAAACTTCTGTCACAACAAAGTTGCAAATCACACAATCACAGCCAATGAGTTCTCGGCACGTACACCTCAAAGTAAAAGCGCATGGTACGTTTCAAAAAATCATTGTGTACGTGCCGAGAACTCATTGGCTTGTGATTGTGTGATTTACAATTTGTTGTGATAGAAGTTTTACTCATGCTAAAACGACAAAATATTTTTCTGATTATGGGACCCACCAAGAACAGTTGTATTTGTTCCTATAAGATTCCAGGAGTCACACAAGCAAACTCTTATTACAAAACAAGATAGTACAGGAACTTAAGCTGCGTCGGTCAACTAGTTGGACATGACAACGGATCTGAACCATTGATCAGATAGCCACCTCTTGGATTAGACAAAAACATAAGAGTTGTACACAAACACTCCCTTATAGCTGCCTTTGTCGAATCAAACAAGCGGTCTACGCTTTTCTTGATTGTATCATATGGGCCCATATATGAGGTAATACAAATTGTTGTTGTTGTATATGAATTACATTGTAACAGTACCAGATTTTAATTTGAAAAGCTAAAATGGGTATCAGGTGTAACAGAACAAATGGGGGACTTTTTTCTTTCACGTGGGTGGGAACCAAAAAGGACCAAAACTCCTCAACGGCTCACGGATTCTCTCGTAAAATTTAAAAGAAGGAAATTAAAATAAAATAATAATCAATTATAAATTCCATGTTCGAAGTTCTCTACATATTCGATTAATTAATCAATAAATCACAGAATTTACAAAGAGAGGAACCCAACCCAACCCTTCTCTCCTCTCTGTTCTTTTTCTCTCTGAATATCTCTCAATTTTGACTCCTTATTCGAACTCGGGACGACTCGGTTGAAACCTCCTTTTGCCATCTCCATGGAATCTCCGGAGCAAAACAGACTCGCCCATTTGCAAAAAACGAAAAAAAAGAGAGGTAACAAACCTACTAACTCATCTCCATCAATGGTAAGAAATAAAAAAGGAAATTAGTAGGACCCGACATGGGAAACTCGGTAGAGTTGGATGAATCGGACACCCATTTGTCCTTGTCTTCACTGTCCAACTTCATTACTTCAGTAAATACTCAGTTCAGTTCTTGGAGGGCTCCCCGAGTCAAGCTAACTCGGACTAGTCAAAATCAGAGTTTTTAAGCCCGGATCAGTCGCTTACCAGATAGATTTCTCAGCAAGGCCATGAAGGAGCGGTCGAGATTCAGGCCAGAAATCGAGATTAGTTCTCAAACCAACGTGGCAGTATCTCTGAAAATCCTCGAGATTCACGAACCGAGCTGATTTGCTAGACTCGGATCGGGAGAGGAATCGGAGGATTTCTTCGAAAAGTGACTCGTCGCAGGGAATCGCTAAGGGGCCTTGGTTGGTGAAGCCGTACTCTTCCTCGGCTTGGACGAGGAGTTTCTTGAAGACTGGGTGGTTCAGGTAGGACGCGCGCACAACGAATCTCCTACAACTGGTGCCCACAGTAACCGCTACGTGTCCGGCTGGGACATCAGATGGGATCCTGCCGGATATGCGACCGGCTAATGCAGCTTTAAGACGCCATCTCCGGAGCATTTGTCGGAGTCTGACAATGTGCCGGATTTTGCTGCATTTTCCGATACCGGCTGACATTTTCCGTTAAAGAAATAGAGAAGAAGGGAAGACGAGACTTGTTTGGCGGTGCTTTGGTTTGGTTGAGGGAGTAGAGCTGGGGGAGTTTGGAGGGAAGACAGAAGGGTTAGTTTTATAAAAGTTTGAGTACTAAAATACCCTTGCTTTTGAAAATAACTACGAAGATGGTCTCCTGATTCCAACCAGAAGTAATGCAGTGATACTTTAGTAAAATCCAATTTCTCGTTAAAATATCGGGATATTTTGAGTCGTAGCAGTACGAATGAACAAAGGGAAAATGCACATTTTGATCCATGCCGTTCTGGCTCTTACAGTTAAGTGCGAGTAAAACTTGTGTCACAAGATGTTGTGACGAAGCCGGTCACAACACTCAATACGAGCCACGTGGCAAACTATTAGAGGTGACCGTATGGATGTTTGACCAGTCACTCGGTGGACCGGTACACAAAACATCAGCCTGATTCGTGATTTCTAACCGATTCAATTGAAGTTATTTTCATGGGTTGATTTTAACGGTAGGAATTTGAGCATTATTGAGTGTTATTTGGGTGCAAAAATCCAAAGGTTTTATATGACTAATCAGGCTGATTTTTGGTTTGTAGGTCCACCGAGGGATTGGCCAAACATCCATACGGTCAGCACCCTCTGATTGTACGCCACGTGGCTCGTATTGAGGGTGTGACCGGCATCCGTCACAACATCTTGTGACACAAGTTTTACTCGTTAAGTGTCACCTGTCCTGCGTTTAGGTGGGGTGGCCCTTAACCCCGGTTGCCCTTAACAGTGGAGAAAATGCAACTATGTTTAAGGGCCACCTTCAATCCAGGACAGGTGGCGCTTAACTATAAGTGACAGAACGCCTTGGATCAAACAAAAAAAAAAGAAAAAAAATGTAACAAGGTATGCTTTAAACTCTTTCATTTGCGGAAGCGGTATGTTTGGTAGTCACCACTGTCATCTGGGCCCACTGACCGCATGGATGTTTATCCCACCCCTTGGTGGATATACAAACCAAAAATTACCCTCATTGGTAATCTATAACCATTAGATTTTAACACTTTTTAGTACTTTTTAAGGCGTTCTTATAGCCGTTGAATGCAATCATTTTTTGAGTACTAAAAGCAACGGCTAAAAACTATTAAACAAGCTGATTTTTGGTATGAATGTCTGTTAAGGGGTCGGCTAAACATCCATGCGGTCAGTGGGCCCAGATGGCAGCATTGACTACCAAAACTGCCGCTTCCGCAAATGAAAAGATCTCAGGTATACCTTGTTACATCACGACCCCGAGGCATTTTTGGTAGTCACCACTCACCACTGCCATCTGGGCCCACTGACCGCATGGATGTTTAGCCCACCCTTTAATAGACATTCATACAAAAAATCAGCTTGTTTAATGATTTTTAGCCGTTGGTTTTAGTACTCAAAAAATAGTTGTATTCAACGGCTATAAGAATGCCTTAAATGGTGCTAAAAAGTGTAAAAATCTAATGGTTATAGATTACCAATCAAGGTGATTTTTGGTATGTATATCCACCAAGGGGTGGGATAAACATCTAAGCAGTCAGTGGGCCCAGATGGCAGCGGTGACTACCAAAAATGCTGCTTCCACAAATAAACAGTTTCAGGCATACCTTGTTACATCTTTTTCCTTTAAATTAGTAACCAGCGCTAGAATCAAGTACATTGGTGTACAGCAGGGATGGCTATGGATCAAGTTAAATCAGTAAACCCGGCCCGACCAGACCAGCTTTTAGTAGTTTGGCTAAAAATTGATCGCGTCAACCCACTGACTTGACCGTAAGAAAATTGGTTTTTACAGGTTTATGTTTGGTTTTTGAGAGTCACCGGTTATAAGTTAAGTCAGGCTGACCCTAATCCGTTGCAAACCGTAGTTAGTAAATTCTTGAGGGTCAGGATATTAGTTAGCAAATCGGCACACTAATCGTGTATTATACGCGAATGATGTGATTTTTGTGAGAAACGTTTCAAACGGCCGTTAAATTTGAAATGAACGGATTATTGGTCACTTTGAAATGTTGGGGTGATCTATACGGTGAGGAGATCATCTTCACCAAAAATCAGCCATTGATTCATCTTCTATGTGGGTCCGCCAAATGGTTGCATAATTCCCGAATTATATGCGACACATAGTATGCAGTGCAAGTAAGAAGAATGTCAAGAGAGGAGGATGTAAATAAATCAGGGCCCGTCACAAGGCCGATGACATATGAGCCACTCTTAGAAGACTCTGACGGTATGGATGTTTGGCCAATCCCTAGATGGGCCCACAAACCAAAAATCAGTCCGACTAGTGATATCTAAGCATTGGATTGGAATTATTTTCATGGATTGATTATAACCGTGGGAATACGAACATTATTATTTAAGGTGCAAAGATCTAAAGGTTTGAAATCATTAATCAAGCTGATTTTTGGTCCACCTAGGGATTTGAAAAACATCCAAACAGTCAGAGTCCACTAAGAGTGTGCCACGTGGCTGAATGCGCCCTGTCATCAAAGTTTTGCTGCCCTTTATGTTTGTGGAATACGGCAAAAAGAGTAAAACTTGTGTCACAAGATGTTGTGACGGAACACGGTCACAGCACTCAATACGAGCCACGTGGTATACTATTAGAGGACAATGACTGTATGGATGTTTGGGCAGTCCCTCGGTGGACTGGTACACAAAACATCAGCTTGATTAGTGATTTCTAACTGATTCTATTGAAGTTATTTTCATCGGTTGATTTTTAACGGTAGGAATTTGAACATTATTGAGTGTTATTTGGGTGCATAAATCCAAAGGTTGTAAATCACTAATCAGGCTGATTTTTGGTTTGTAGGTCCACCGAGGGACTGGTCAAACATCCATACGGTCAAAAAGCTCTGATAGTGTGCCACGTGGCTCGCATTGAGTGCTGTGACCGTGTTCCATCACAACATCTTGTGACACAAGTTTTACTCCGGCACAAACATAAAAGGGCCGTGATTCATCAGTCGATGGGTCCCACGGATGAGTCTCAAAGTCCAAGATAATTATATCCATTTGATCAACAGCTATTGCTCCTCTGACTTCTATTACTCGTCCGTACTCCATTATCTTTTCCATGGTTTAAAAAACAGGCGTTACAACAAAAATAATGGCTGTTATAACGGATTTGGACCTCCTCCGTTACATTATGTACCGTTTAACACTCAGAAAATAACGGACATTATATATAAAGAAAATAACGTCCATTGTTTTTCTAAAAAAATTGTTAAAATAACATCTGTTAAAATAAATTTCATTGAAGTTTTGAAATTCAAATTTTGAATTTTAGCGCTGTTTTTTCTATATTTTTTTGTTATTTTCTCATTTTTTTCGTTTTGGTCCAGTGCAGTAGTCAGGTGAAACCTGGACCCGGTCAAGCCAGTAAAGGGGATGGGATTTCTACTCATGGCACACTGCTCAGAGGAAACCTGCCTGTGTGGGTTTGACCCCACGACCTCTCCAAAGAGGTGGACACACACACCAACCATCTGAGCTGCCATGTTGGGTGTGGCCCCTTTCAAGGTTCAAACCCTGATCTTTACATCTAGTGGAGAAGGCGAGAAATTGAAAATATGATGATATTTCACTCGATGGTAGGTAGATGTAATTTAATAATAAAGTAGGGGCATTCTGGTAGCAGACATACATAAATAATGGGGAACGTTAAAGTTAGAGAAGGACGAGACAAACAATTTCGGTTCGGTCCGTGCAGGTGTGCTGCACGAAGTCGAAAGTTGGAAGTTGAAACCCACCACATGTGCAGTTGGAAAAGAGAGAGAGAGAGAGTCTCTCTCCTCCTCGATAATTCCCTTTTTCTCGTTCTAGTTATAGAAATACCTTCTCCCCTCAGAAAAAAATAATATAGTTCCTTAAGTCTCTCTCTGACCAACACCCATGTGCAACGATACCATGGGGCCCATCCCTTTCCTTAATAAATTTACTAAAACAAACTGCCAAAACGCCCACCGTTAAAAATCTTCTTAATTCTTACTTACCTACTTTCCTAATAATAAATTTATCTCGGTTTCAATGACTATATTACCCCTCTGTTATTTTTAACTTTTGGTCAGGGTGAAATTGTCGACCCAATCAGGAGCTGCCATCTGTTACGATCCAATATGAGTGCTCCTATCAATTTACCAATAGAGACCTTTACGGCGGATTTTTATGGGATTCCAACTGCCTCTCTTCACAAGCATGTGCAAGGAACACAAGGCACACTTTAGCCAATGGATTTAAGACCCAAGGGGCTCATATCTTCACTTGATAGGAGCGCTCAAAGTAGATCGTTGATCTTGTAGAATATTCTCCTGTCAAATCACGTGGCCTTTACTTTACTCTACCATGTACGGATGGATAATGGTCCTTGATTGGGTCCACAGGTTCCACGTCAATCATTTCTCTAGATAGTGCTGTACTAAAGACTATCTTGAATACTTAAAGACGTGTTGCACATGCATGGTCGTGATTAAATTGTATACGATGCCTCCCAATTGGTTAATCTCAATAAGTCCAAATGCAGTAAAATGGTATACGATCATAATGAGATCTCTATGCCATGGTTCAAAATCTCGGGATCGGTATAGGGATCAAAGGGCGCAAATATCATTCAGATCGATGAGACAACCTCGGTATGGTTCAGATCGGTGGCTTCCGATCCCGATCTGTAACGTCTGATCCAAAACGGGATCGGCCAGGACTTCGAACTATGGTTTAAGCCTCTAAACCCAGTATCAGATTCTTGACACATACGATGCAAGTTGAGGCCTATGGCGAAAACTCTATACAAGGCCTTTTATTATATTTCATATATTAATATATATGATATTAATTTAAAATTAAATTTAAAATATTTTATAAAAACTATTCTTGATAATCAAAAAAACTGTGGAAAAAATTTAGATCTAGAGGACCCCGTGTAGTTGATGCAGAGAACTCTCATGGCCCTACATAGATCATTTTTTGGGCCCAATGTTGGGTGGATGTTCAGCCAGCCTATTGGTGCGTAAACACATTAAATATTAGCTTGATTGGTAATTTATAGCCATTGGATTTACTACCCAAAAAACATGCTTGAATCCAATGGCTAGAATCATGTCCTAAAAAGTACTAAAATCTAAAGCTAGAGATAATCGATCACGGTGATTTTTGGTTTGTATATCCAATAAGGGGTGGACTAAATTCATGTGGTTAGTGGGACCTAGGCTGAGGGCCTTCTCTCACCAAAGGTCTTTAGGCGACCGCCTTAATGGCCTTAAGGTAGAACCGGCCCTGATAAGAGTGTCAATGGGTCCTACCTAAGAGATCTCCAAAAACTTAAATGACTGCAGTCGATATTCTCGACCATTCATGAGAATAATATAAAGCAGATAATGACAGCAGGACCAATTGGGCATATTTTACCAATCAAAGAGGTGGTAGCCCACCAATTGAACGGTTATGATCAACAACAACAACGAATCGGGTCAGTGGGTGTAAGTGTATGTTATGGGAGGTAGGGTGCATCCCCCCTACGTCACCGGATCATGCTTGTGACCCTAGTTGCTAGGATTTAAGGGTCACACCATCAATGTTCAAAGCTTCACTTGCCCCCACCTAAACTCATAATATTCTCCTAATTATTTTCCTTTCTTTGTTTTTTTCTGAATTTTTGGATTTCTTGTCTCCCAATATCTTTTAATTTCAGAAATATATTAAAATAAAATAAAAAAAATTAGAAGATTTATATTAGTTGGGAATATATGTGGGGTTGGGCTTACGAACCAATTAGATCCAAGTAGTAATTAATTATTAAACCAAGGGCGTTTTTGAAATTATAATAACATTCCAAGGTCATTTTCAAAGCCCCACTCGTTTCTCTCACACACAACACCGATATAACTGTCGTAGGTTACTTTAGGCTGTGACGTGGAACAACTCCCCTTGCTCGATTCGTCTCTTCGCGGCTCTCGAAGAATACCGTTATGACGCGTCATCATCTGAAGCTGACCTGGCACCGTCTCGAGAGGCATAACAAGCGGGTCTCGTGGTGGGCCCGCTGGGTTTTCTACCAAAAACAGTTGGATTACCTTTTTCCAAAGGCCGTCTAGGTTCGAAGCCGCTTAGTTGTACAACAGTGTCACGGCCCACAGACTACAAATGTTTGTCAAATTACTCTCCCTGTACGGCAGCTAAAGAAAATAGTGACCATGTGGTGGAATGCCCTAATTTTATCTGTCTCAATGCTACTGCAAAAAGCTTAAGTCACAATAATCAAGATGGGCTCACATGTCAAGGCCGATAACGGGCCCTAATATGAGCCACGTGGCATACTCTTAGAGTATGCTGACTGTATGGATGTTTGGCCAATCCCTAGGTGGACCTACAAACCAAAAATCAACATGATTAGCAATTTCTAGGCGTTGGATTGGAATTAATTTTCATAGGTTGATTTTAACCGTAGGAATTTGAGCATTATTTGGGGTACAAAGATCAAAACATTTGAAATCATTAATCAGGATGCTTTTTTATTTGTAGGTCCAGCTAGGGATTAGTAAAACATCTATATGGTCAGAATCCTCTAAGATTATGCAACGTGGCTCATATTGGGGGTCTCTCATCAGTCTCGCTGACAGTCTATTGTCATCAAAGTTTTACTTGTGCGACCCCACCTTAAGCTGTGGTCTTGATTGCTACGACCTCACCCAGTCGCAATGCGACAACCAAAGTTTTCTCCAAGTTGGTGCACCATGCTCCAACTAAGGCTGGCCACCTTGCTGGTGAATATATTTTTATTTTTTACTATTAACTGGCACGAGGCTCGAGCCATGCGCATCAGAATTATTTTATTTTTTAATGGGTGTCGAGCCAATAAGAGGGGGATAAGTGGGGAGACAATTTCCCTATTTGTTACGTAGATTATAAAAAAAGAAAGGCTTAGCTCAGGAACACACACCTATTTTTGGCCCCTCTTAGGAGCCATGTTCTCGACCATGGATTCCACGAATCCAACAGTGGCTGATAGCGCTACAAAAAATGAAAAAATTGATACCAACTCAACGCATCAACCACCGTAGGATTCTTGGAATCCACAACCGAGAACACAACTCCCGAGAGGGATCAGAAAAAGGGAGGCTCCTGAGCCTAGCCCTAAAAAAAATTGTAGTCAATTTAAGGTTAATGCTAAGTTTAGTTACAATTAAAAAGATAGAAAGTTTACGAATGCATAGTTACTTTTTTTTTAAAACCATGGGTATCTGGGCCTCTTAGAGCATTTGACTAGTCCCCCAGGGCACGATAGTCACCCTGCGCGTCCACATGTGCCGGAGTGTACTGGGAGAGATAACGTGGACTGAGCTACTTATTACCTTACTCTTTCCAGGGAGTGGCCCCAAGGAGAGTTAGAACTCAGAACCTCCTACTTTTTGGAGTGGAGTCCTGGCCACTTGCACTCAACCCTTGGGGTTTAGTTATTAATTTACAATCTTAGGGATGTTAAATAAGATAGAAAGTAAGACAAAAACTGAAGAGTTTGCTTAATTACGTATCTAACTATTGCATGTTGGCACTAGGTTCAAGTTGTTGAGTTCGTACAGTTTTATCTATTCATTCGAATAAAGAATTCTTATTCAATTTAATTAACAATATCAAAGCCATTAGGCGCTTTGTTTGGTAACTTATTTAATAATTCTTTGAGTCATGCACATTTAGATTGAACCCATTTGGCTTATGGCCCCTCGCTTAGGGGGCGTTTGGCAACGAAAAGATAAGTAACTATTGATTTTTATAAGCGAAAAAGTTAGTTTGGATGTGTCTCATATCTTAACTTTTGAGAAGTTAAAAACTAACTTAAAACTTAAGCTAAAATTTTTAGCTTTTTCTTCTAAGAGAAATGACTTCTCATAAATTAGCTACAAATAGAAGTGTTTTTTCACCTTTGGATCATAATGCTCAAAATCCACGATTAAAAAAAGCTAAAAACAAATTGTAATCAAATGGATAAAAAGAACTAATTATGACGACTTTAGGTATGTAAGTCCACCTAAGGATGGGCCAAATATCCATATGGTCAATGGTCTCTAAGAGTGTGCTACGTGGCATCAATTATTTACTGTCAAAATTCAATGTTTCCAAAAAAATAAAAATAAAAATTACGCTTACCCCATTATTAAAAGAGTAATGATCACGTGGTTCAAGGTCCATGGACGTGTATGGAGATGTCGTTTTGTCATTGGTTAAAAATCTACCTCGAGTTGCATGCTAAATAGTGATGCTCAAATGACATAGTTAAAAGTCAACCCATGAAAATGACTCCAATCGAATGCTTAGAAATCACTAATTAAGCTGATTTTTTGCATATAGGTCTACCTCGGATGGGCCAAACATCCATATGGCCAATGGCCTCTAATAGTGTGCCACTTCATCCAAATAACACTCAAAATCCACGGTTAAAATTAACTATGAAAAAGACTCTAATACAATGGATAGAAATTACTAATCATGATGAATTTTGGTATGTAGGTCCACCTACGGATGAGCCAAACGTCTATACGGTCAGTGATCTCCAAGAGTATACCACATGCACGTGGCGTCTCCCTAATTTATGTAACTACTAATGATCACCCAAAATAATGCAATTGATCAAATGTTCAAAATCAAATGATCAGGCTAAATTTTATGTCAAGATATCTTCTAGGTGGGGTGCACATTGATTAAAGGTTCACCATGAGTGAATTAGTAGGCCATGATTATAAGTTATTGCATGGGACATATAAAATATATGGTATCGAAATAAAAATCTGATATCTAACCTTCTCTTTCAAATCAGCAGATCTCAAATTCCTAACGAAGTTGATGTTGATATTAAAAGTTTATAAAATAAGACTCGCCTTCAAAGGTCGAACAACACAACTTCTCCTATCATTGTCAAAACAACCGGTCATCATCGTTTGCTGGTAATTAAAAACTCTATATAACAAAACATAGTGGTTGTCTCCCCCTCTTATAGGCTTCATATATCCAAGGACCCATATCAACCCTTACATAAAATAAAATTTAGACAGTTGGATTAATTTAACAGGAAATTGTCTCCCCACTTATACTCCTCTTATCGGCATCACAAAGGATGGCCAAGATCTCGTCCCCCAGATGGACTATGGATCTCAACCACTCACTGATTTTGAGAAATGCTTCGTAGGGGAGTGCCAAAGGCACGGGCCACCCACTATACATCTATGTAACAAAACAGAGAAGTAACTTATCTCCCCTCTTATCGGCTTCACAAAGGATAGCCGAGATCTTATCACCTCAAATGGATGGTGGATCTAAGCCACGCACACCCGATTTTGGCAAACGCTTTGTCGGAGAGTCCCGTGGGCATCGGCCACCTAATAGTATATATATATCAGGAATCTTTTCTCATTATTAGGCCTTAATTTTTAAAATCAGTCTTACAATTTTGCCACTTCTATTCATATTTCATACACTAATCCTCAATGCAATCATGCAATGGCAATAATATATCAATATTAGTCAAAAAAGGTTCGCGCGATCACATATTAATTCTTCATTTAAAAAATGGTTCCGTGCAAAATACACGGTATCTCATTCATAGGTGATACTAAAATGCATTAGAAGTATCATTTGATTTCGAACAAAACTCGTGAAGTGAAATGTTAGTGCAAAATTACACATAAGATGACGAATCATTTAGTTTCGAACGACTTGTCACGTCCTGCATCCAAAACGATACAGGCTAAACATTTCGGGTATCCATGATACTTTGAATCATGATCATGATTAAGACCTAACCATGATAAACACCATCTCATCTTAATCTAACATGGGAATCGAACACCATGCATATATACATATATATTTTACTCATTTTCACTACCGTTGTCAACCAAAAAGGGCAAAAAGTAGAGAGTCGCACTGTCACGTACACTCATAATCCGAAAGAAACATCACTTTCGCTTTTACGTCAACGCACGCTTGAATCTAAAATTGTTTTCCAGCTTTTCAGTGTTCAAACCATAAAAATGGACGGTGGAGAGAATCTCTGAATATATGATTAAAGCCCACAGATTGTAAGAGAGAAGATAAGTGAAGTCAGAGTGTCAGAGGAGTGCCCTTCTTTAAGATTTCCACATGGGTGTTTTTATCAAGGCAAGCCATCCCTGATCTAATCTAAGAAGAAGGAAAGTAAGAAGAAAACAACAAACAAGTAGTGGTTACTGGTTGCTACTTGCTGCAGCTCTAACAACTTGGTTTGGTCATTCCCGAGGAATCCGTACACACCCTCCCATCCCTCTCCATCCTTACTTCTGCGGCCGCCCCTTGTAATTCATTCGCTCCTACTGTCCCAATCAAAACCCAGCAATAATAAACAAAGAAGACAGAGAGTAATGCAGCAAAATATCCCATTTCTCAGATCGATATTGTTTTTTAGCTGTACGAGCACTATACAAAGTGTGCCCCCATCTCTATATAAAACAATGTGGGTTTTCTAGCTGCCACCCATAAGGAAATTATTGAGTTTCCACTTGTAAATCAAGGGGAATTGCTATATTATCGGGGCAGTGATAAGATTTGAGATTAATTGATAAAACTTCGGTGAAATATATTGACCCAAATCAAGGGTTTATATAGAAAATAAATATTCCAATCAATCTAATCTAAAATTTACTAATTGATCTATTCCTGATCTTCGTGTTAAGAGAAATATTGTATGAGATACACTAATAATGATATGGTGCACCGGATATATATACTCTAATAGACGGACACTATAATTTTAATTAAACTAATTCTTTGAAAGTGACTAACAAGGGTTTTAAGTTCTAAACAATAAGCTAGTTAGTGACTTTTAAAATGAAGTTCCATTGCCTATAAGCAGTGGCCGAGCCAGGATTTTGTTCAAGTGTGGGCTTGTACTAATTTTGATTAAGGGTACTGGGCATTCTACTAGCTTTAAAAGGGTATTTTTGAAAATTTTTAAAATTTTCAAAGTTTTAGGGGGAGGAGGCATTGTACTAGGGTTAAGAGGGTATATTTTGGTTTTCTAGAAATGAATCTTGATAAGCTTGTTCATAGTTCTATTGAGGAACATCTTAGTTTTCTAGAAATGATTTTTTGCATATAAGGCTTTTTACAGTGATCAACAAAAGGTTTTACAGAAGAAGGATTTGTATGTTAGGAAGTGTTGATACAGAAAACATTTATAGAGCCTAAATGCCATAAAACTTTTCTGTACCAACACTTCCTAACGTACAAATCCTTTTTTTTTTTTTTTTTTTTCTGTAAAACTTCTTGTTGATCACCATACAGAGCCCACATTTCATTTATGTTCATTAAAGTTTTGTACGTAGTTCCCTATATAAAAGAGATAAGCAAACCACACTATTAAACAATGTGAAAATTGAATTAAAATTTTCAACTAATTCCTACTTGCTAAATTTTAAAAATACGGCCTCATCACTTCTCTCAAGATCCTTCAAATCCCTTCTCACCATCTTGTAATAGAGAGAGGGAGAGATGTCAGACGTGGGTCAGACATTGAAAGGTAAACCAAACAAAGATTCTAAGCTCATATATAAGTCTCCTTGTACACATATATCTGAATATATATGGTATGTACTTGAAGAGACTATGGGCTATGGAGCATGTTCTAGGCCGGATTAGAGGGAAACTTTTGTCACAACTGCACTGGTTTTTTTTTATTTTTATCTTGAATAAACAAAGCAAGAAGCACATGGGGGGAGAAAGAGAGCATCACTCACCAACCTGAAATCCCCATCTCCCACTCATGTCTTTCACTCAATCTTCATTATTTTTAGTAGTTTTTTTTTTAAAGAGGACAAGAAGGAATATGGGGTGTTCTTGAAAGGAACCCCATACCTGATGATGATTCCTCATATGGGGTGTTCTTTATATTGTTTCAACTTTCAACCCCACCCCCATGGTTGTGGTGGCATTATTTCTATCTATATAACAAAACAGGGAAGTTGTCTCCCCATTTATACCCCCTCTTATCGGCTTCACAATGGATGGTCGAGATCTTCTCCCCCCAAATGGACGGTGGTGAATCTTAGCCACTCACACCTGATTTTGGCAAATATTTTGTCGGAGAGTGCTTGTGGGGATGGGCCACCCGCTAGTAATTATAATAATATATAGTATGTAATATAATTTGGAATACCAATCATAAGTACATGGTGCAAAGGGAATTATGTACTTAGCGTCTCAAATCTGCCGAAAATGATTGATGTAGAAAACCAAAATTCTGGCTTATTATATATTATAAGTTGAGGAATGCTTAGGTCAATTGGTCTACATCTTCGACACCTGTTCGATCTAGCTGTAGCATCGAAAGGGTTGGGACCCATTAGTTGATAGGTCCCACATAAGAGATCACCTAAGCCAAGTGATGACCCAATTTGTTGATCTGAACAATCGGAATTATGAGGATTTTTTTGTATCGATCATCTCTATTTTTTTTTATCTGACCGTCCAAAAGAATGTGATAAGTAAGGTGGATGTGATAAATTGATAATCTGATGGTGTGATGTCTGTCCAAGAAGATATCGTAGCTGGGATCCGTCAAGTGGTGGGTTTCACTTCCTCTTTTTATATGTGCAGTACATGTAGCAAGCACGTAGTTAGGTCGTCGATGAAGACGTCCTACCATATGTCCGATGTACAAATACTTAATATGAGCCACGTGGCACATTCTCAAGAGGACACTGGCCGTATGGACGTTTGGCCAATCTCTAGGTTGATCCACAAACCAAAAATCAGTCTGATTAGTGATTTAAAACCTTTGGATCTTGTACCCAAATAATACTCAATAATGCTCAAATTCCTACGGTTAATGAAAAATAACTTCAATCCAATGCTTAGAAATCAGCGATCAAGTTTATTTTTGGTTTGTAAGTCCACCTAGTTATAGGCCAAACATCCATACGGTTAGTGTCATCTTAAGAATGTCCCACGTGGCTCATAGTGGCTGCTGTCAGCGGAGTCGTTGACTGTAGTGTCATCGAAGGTTTATTACGTCTACAATTTGGACATCTGGCAAACCTAATTGTGCCGTACAATAGGATCGGGATCCACTGGGGGATCTCCTGGGTCAAAGTTGACGCGACTGATTCATCACGACAATAAGAATGGCCTTCTTGATCATTTGCCGCAAGCATTATGATTATGCAAAAAAATGAAATGGTTTATATGGTTAGGAATTAGGATCATCAGACGGGTTCGAGTTTCCGCGCGTGATCTCTTTCAGATGGGTCCCTACTCCACACCTCTCTGTGTGTTTGCCCCGTCGATACCCACAAGCATAACTGGATCGTACCCCAAATTAGCACTTCAGCAAATCCCAACCGTTAACTAAGTGGAAAAGATGGACCGGATGTAAATCATCAAACGTAATATCAAGTGACATGGCGCACATGAGAAGTGACTTGGTACCACCATTCAGTGGACCCATGGAGGTCGCCTAAATCAACCAGATCATATAGCCGGGACCATATGATTGCATTATTAGGATAACTTAGAAAGTTTCAGCATACAATCTGAAAGATCTACTTGGAGATCAATCCGATCACTCTGATTATTTTAACCCAGGAGATCAACTAGGTAGGCCTAGTCGAATGACTGCTCAAGCCTGTACCTGCACCAAAGTAGCTTGGCCCAAGGCCAAGGCTAGGAATTCACGGTTGCCTAAGCTTACTTATTTATAAAAAGCCAAGGGCCAAGCCCAAACCCTGTATTTGTATTTAGAAGGCCCTAAATATAATGCCTGGGCCCAGTTCTCAAGGCAATTAGTGCAGCCCAAGCCCGAGAAAGCTAGCAAGAAAGTCATAAAAGCCCATCAACAAGGCCTGGCTAACCATAACCGTATTACACTTTGCCCCGAACAACAGATGACGCTATAAAGCACTTTGTCCCACAGGTATTTATGGATTTCCATTCTTTTGGACACCGCCCTGCTTTGTGCCTCCTCATTTCGTCCGTCACCCATACGATTCAATGCATTTTCCATCAATGTTTGTCAGTCCATTGCCATTTTTTTTAATGTTCAAGTGGACCCTTGGGGCCCAAAATTGAATCACCAAGTCTGCTAAAGCGGCCACGGAGTTGAGCCATTCTATGATCAAGAAGTATATCAAAAGTTTGATACAAAATGCCATGAACGTTTGGCATAGACCTTGGTCGACCTAGACACCAAAAATCAGCCCAATTGGTGATTTCTAGCCCTTGGATTTGAGCACTTTTGTAATCACAAGATTTGTGACCAAACCTATTAATGGGTTCCAAGCCAATGATGAAAACATGCTTGAATCACACGGCCAGAATCACCAATCTGACTGATTTTTGGTGTCTAAGTCGAACAAGGTGTGGGCCAAACATTCCTGGAATCAATAGGCATGAAGAGTGCCAAGTGGCATTTTGAGGGATTATGTAAGCAAACTTTTGTTCCAGAATTCTGCACCGTAGTTTTTTTTTTTTCAAATTGCAAGCTCATTTAGCAAACTAGGCAACCACTAACCAAAGATAAGCAGTGAAAAAATCCGTGAAAAGTTCTTATGGTAAATGATACAGATGACAACCAAAAATGCCACATGGTTCATACTTTCCGGCCCAAATGTTTGGCCCCGACCACCCGTCGGTGGACTTATATACCAAAAATCAGCCTGATTGATTTTCTTGACATTGGAATTGAGCATTTTTTATCATAAGCTTGTAATACATTCGTTGGCCTGCTCATGAAATCCATGTTAAAAAAAAATGCTCAAATCCAACGCCAGAAATCATCAATAAGGCTAATTTTGTGTGTAGGTCCCCACCAAGGGGTCTGTCTAAGCATTCATGGGTCAGTGGGCCCGTCATTCATATGGACTTGAAGACTTTTCTAAATTACTCAATGAACGGTAAATGATTAAAGTTTCAGGTTTAGAAGGTTGGTGATGATTTCACTGGAACTGAAATTTTTGGCTTTGGAGTGATTCTTGTTGAGCTCTTGTTTGATGTTTTGGATGCTAGTGCTTTGGAAGGAAAGAACAAAGAGAGATTGAAATACCCAAGTAGTTAAATGTACTGGGTAATCTAAATTGCTGTATGATCATAAGTTAGAATCGTTGATGTGAGACGATCAAATACCAAGTAGCCCACGTTTTTGTATAGACAGTTGGGCCAGGGCCACGAACATCAAACCTGAGCGGAACCCCAGTGCTAGTAGGTTCAGCATATGCCCAGCACTATCAGCAGGTTCTTGATGGGACACAAATCATGTTCGTCAAAAGGAACAGCTTTTGAACAACATGAGGGCACCTTAAAGGAAGCATCCCCCAACCAGAATTTCATCACTAACCTTCTTGCTTCACAAGCTCGATCCACACAATTGCTGCCACTTGCAATCCCTGCAAAAGAAGAAGATGGATTTATGGTTAAAAACTTCTATAAGCATAAGCAATCAGCAAACACTGGGCATCAAAAGCACAAAAGATATGCTCCAGTTCTAATCGATATGCTCCATTTGCGAGATGGTCCATAGACTGAAAAATGTAGATCAATGAGCCAGTAGATATCCCTCTTTGAAAGAGGAAATATATGATGTGTTTGAGGTTCATCATCATGTATAAACCATACTCTCAAATTGTACATGTTGCAGACCAGTTCGTCAATTCAGATCATCTAATCAATGGGCTATGTCTAGTTTTGGAGGTGGTCCATTGAATGAATAATCAAGATCACTGAGTTGGGAGATATTCCTCTTTTGAATGAATAAATATATGATGAATTTCAGGTTCATCAACATATTTGAAGTACGAATCATACTCTGAAATTGTAATGTTTCCGACCAATTCATCAATCGAAACCATCTAATCAATGGGATAAGTCTAGTAGTAGCTTGCATTTTGGGCTATACCCCATTCAGAATGTGATCCACCCTTCATCAATTTGATTACTTCTTAGATTTTGGGACATAAGGATCAATAGCCCAAAAGCTTTAGGGTATAATGGGAAACTCGAGCTAATTTTCATGGTTTGAACAAGTGAGAAAGAACGAAAAGAAACCCTAGAAATCTAAGCTCACCTTTGGCATGGCAAAAGACCGCTTTCACTGTTTTAGTGTTCAGTATCAATTTTCTTCTTCTTCTCGTTGAGATCTTGGTATCGGTCTTCTTCGAATTTGCCATTCGAAACCCTAATTTTGAAGAACAAAGAATCGAATTCGCTCCAACCGCCAACGCAATTCGCATCAAAACGAAGCTATCCTGATTTGCAAAAGAACAATCCCTAGATTTAGATGGAACTGACGAAGAAGTTGTAGTATTGAATCGAAGAGGGTGAAATAAGTGTGGGGATTTCATTACCAAAAGCTTATGTTTGAAAGCAAGCAGTAATGTATTGGGGGAAGGTAGAGAGGAATGAGTAATTAATCATAAATCTGATCCTTTATTAATAAATAAAGAATATATAAACTTGAATGAGTAATAAATCAGAAAGACAATAGTAAGTGGGATTATCTCATCACTCACACAAATAGGAATTAATGAAAGATACAAAATAAAGAAAAACTCTTGAATTAATTAATAAGATTACAAAAAGAAAACAAACTCACCTGAGAATTGAAGTAGAATGAAGAATTGGTTGTACGTGATCAACAGAAATAGACATCAATTTGGTTGCCAATTGCATTCATTCTTCTATTTCATCCTTTCACCATCAACTATGATGGAGGGTATGTATTGGACTTTGTACCAATCCTCTCCTCCTTCTCCCCTAACCCTGTCTTCGAATTCTCTTGGCATGCCACGAATCTTCAATTCCTGAAGGGAAGTGACGAACCTCAATCCTTCCGGAACCATCCTCAATTGGGGGCACCAAGAAATCTCTAAACTCCTAAGACATGGCATCGCTCCTTCCTCCATTCTCCCCTCCTCCAAATCATTCAACCCATCAAGTTCTAAAACTTGGAGTTGAGGAAACCCTTTTGCAGAGCAAATCATTTCCTTTCCTGAGTAAGAATCCCCCAATAATCTGAGGAACAGTAAGTTTGGCAGATTCTGTAATGACGCCATTGGGTCTTGTTGGAGTCTGGAGTTCTCCAAGGTCAACTTGGTGAGGTTTGGTGGCCATTGGAGGAGCCTCTCTGTGTCTATGCCGCCATCCAAGTTCAATTTCAATAGATGATGAGAGCGAGAAAGTGGTTCCAGATTTGGAAATGTTTCATCTCTAGATCCATCCATCCACAAATACAAGGATTGAAGTAGAGAGTTTGACTTAACAAAGAAGGAGTTGAGTAGTACCTCCACTTGCGATCTTGATATTTCATATATTCCCAATTTTCGAAGATTAATCAAATTGGCCAAACTGTCATCTATCCAACTCCCACCCTTTATAAACTTTAGAGTCTGGAGGTTACTAAGAGTGCCCAATCGCAAGTGGTCACTAGGATAGTCATTGTCCACGTGTAGATGTCTTAATTGTTCCATCTTCCATATCACATCAGGTATCATGAGACCATCACCACATTGCCTTAAATCTAGGGTTTGTAGGCTTCGTAAATTGCCTATAGATGGTGAAAGCTCTTTTATCCAAGTACGCCTAAGCCCTAAGTACCTCAAGTGAAGTAACTTTCCTATTTCTTTTGGTAGTCTTCCTTCTACAACTTGTACATTTTGGAGATCTAGGACCCTCAGTAACTTTAAGTCTTGGTAGATATATTTTAGACTTATATCTGAGTCTGACTCTGGAGTGAAGAATACAAGAGTGCGCAAGTGTGGAATACACGAGTGTTCCAAGGAAACATACCTCTCACAATCGGAATGAATTGCATGTCTCCTTGTATAAGAAGAATCTATTGTTGTGTTCCCACCATGATGAAAAAATATCTCAAGGAAATTTGCCTCCTTTGCCTTTAACAAGCATAGGTCTCGCATAAGGTCATGTACACGACATGTTTTAACTCTCCCCATTAAGTTTCGTCTGCCAATTTGGACCATGCTCCTATTGATCAGCTCGACCAAGTACAGTTCTCCCACGTCCTCCATTGTTTCTTCTCCTTCTGGATGTAAGAAACCTTCAGCAACCCACAATTGGATCAATTTCCTTGTGGGGATCTCAAAGTCCTCTGGGAAAATGCCCAGATAGAGGAAACACGGTTTCAACTGGTAAGGCAAATCATTGTAACTTAAAGATAATATTTCTGAGACTCCAAGTTCGCCTTTATTCAAGTGCGAACTAATGTTCTTCTGTACAATCTGCCACTCATTCAACGATTTCTTTGTTGCTAATAACCCTCCGAGCACAGCAACTGCTAGAGGTAGACCTCCACATCTTCGCACCATCTCTCTTCCTAACTCTTCCATTAAACCTGGGTTCATACCTGTATTATTTTTAGGGAATGCTTTCTTGCAAAACAACTCCAAGCTCTCTTCTTCTTTTAAATACTGAGGTTCAAGGTGAAGACTCCATGGATCTGCATGTAGAGCGACTTCATTATTTCGACTTGTAAGTAGTAATTTACTTCCCATCTTCCCATTTGGAAACGCAGGATTTAGTATATCCCATGTCTGTCTGCTCCATATATCATCGAGAACCACCAAATATCGCTTCTCTTCCAAGAATTTGTAAAGGTTCTCTACCAACTCTTCATCTTTCATTTTTTCCATTTTCTCCAACTCCTCTTTGTTAGGAGTGCTTACTTTTTTAAAAATTTCTAGCAAAATATCTCTCCTTACGCATTGTTGAGATATAAAAGCCCACGCACAACAATCAAAATGACTCTTAAGATCATTATGATTGTAGACTTTTTTGGCGAGAGTGGTCTTACCCAAACCTCCGACGCCAACGATGGAAACCGCACGGCGTTGTTCCTCCACTTTGAAAAGCTCTGCCACTAATCTATCTGCATCTTCCTCCAAGCCAATAATATCCTGATCCTCAACATGAGGATAGGACCTCCTCAGTTGTCGTTGCATCTCATTTGAAGAACTCGTCCCTTCTCCTTCACCAATGTTTCTGATGCCGTATGTTTCCCGAATGTCAGAGAGGTTGCGGATCTTGGTCAAGATGGCTTCAATCTCCATCCCAACCTCATGGAGATCTATGCCTTCGTTGACGATGCAAGCGTACCTCTTAAGGACATTCCGGAGGCCCCATCTCCTCTTGGATGCAATTTTGAGGATGAATTTGTCGATGAGATCTTCCGCGTCATAAGCAGCATCTCTGATATTAGCAACCCAAGTGCGAACACGCTCATCTCCTTCTTTCTTTGCATCTGCATCTTTTAGGAAGCTCTGCATCAATTGCAGCTCAATTTTCAACGCCTCAAATTGCCCGCTTACCCTCTTCAAGAAAAGTGCTTCTTGAATGAGCAGGTCACCAAGCCTCTCTACAACGAAGGAAACAACAGGCTCAGCCATTTTGTTCTCTCTGGTTCTTCTCTCACAAGTAACAAGTGAAGCAAATAATTAAAAGCTCTCTCGTTCTTCTTCAATTTCACCTCCCTCCCACCCTTCTGATGATTTATACTAAAATCAGGTTTGCTTGTTTCACTCAAAATTCAACCATACATTTTCCTTCGCTAAGACCACACGAAGTGATGCAACTTTGCTTCCTTTCACTGTACAAGGGCCCCTAAACAATTCGAAGATCTTAACCGTTCAAATCAAAGTTTGATATTTTGATCAGATAGATGAATTGTATTGGTCTCAGTTAAAGGGCTTATATTGAATGGTTTTATTTTGTAGAAGGAAGTAAGTATCCTATGCTTTCCATAAAGAAGAGAAGGGGGGGTGAAGAGGTTTTCTTGTTATCAGTTCAATAATTCAAGGACTAGGCTCTTCGGGATGGGACAAACATCCATACAATCAGTGTCTGCAAAGAGTGCCACATGGCTCATATTGTGGTCCGTCAGCAAAGTTCTACTCGTCTTCTTGTGGCCAAGTAAGTGTCGACATTTGGCGTAATGGAATTACTATGTTTCCCTTTTTTAAAAAGAGAGAATTATTAGGTGTGACTTTTACCAAAAAGAAAAGGACGTTCTTTTGTCGGTCCAACTCAAAAGTAAGCATCTTCCATCTTTTACTTTTGACGGAGTGGAGTGGAAAAGTAGATCTTTGCTGATCGCCGCAGGTCAGCACAGTTGCTGACGCACACTCATAGGGGACGCTGACCGTATGGATGTTTAGCCCAACCCTAAATTGACGTAAAACTATAAATTAACCCGATTAGTGGTTTCTAAGTGGTTTTCTTCGGGTTCGTTTGATTTTTAACCGTGGACTAAATCTTTCATGACGGACGACTCTCGAAACCACTGAACGTATGGAAGTTTGGCCCATCCCCAGGTAGCCAGCCCCTACAGATGACAAATCATCGGGATTGGTGACTTCTAACGTTTGGACTAGAGTACCTTAAATAATGTTGGAATCACAGGGTTAAAATTATGTGTCGGGGTCGGCGGACATAATTTTTCGTCAAAAATCTCGTCCGTGTATCACAAGAATCCAACAGTGGTTGACAGTGGCATTCACTTTTGCCAAAGCATATTCACCGTTGGATTCTCGGAATCCACGAGCTTTCGTAAACATTTATGTCCAAAAATTAAGGTCCTCAGAACCTGTTCCAAAAAATAATATCATGAAAAAAATTAATCTAAATGATAGAAATTACCAAGGTTTAAAAGGGATCTTTATAACGGTATAACGGATTGGGGGAGTTACCGTTTTTTCTGTTATAACAAATTATAAAGCTCTGGGGCAAAAATAGAAAAATAACCAAAAATTAAAAAATGTTGCTGGAATTCAAATTTTCAAAAACGGAAAATAATGGGAAATAACGACCATTGTTTTCACAAATTTTTCAAGAAAATAATGATCGTTATTTTTGTTATAACAGAAAATAACAGCCTTTATTTTCTGGGTGTTTTAATAGTACATAACGTAATGGGGGAGGTCCGAATCCGTTACAGCGGCCGTTATTTTTGTTATAATGGCCGTCTTTTAAACCATGGAAGTTACTACAAGGCTGATATTTTTGGTCTGAAAATCCACCTAAGAATAGGCCAAACATCCATATAGTCATTGGTCTCTAAGAATGTATCACGTGACTCATATTGTGGTCTTGGGTCTTGACGACGGACTTCCTTCGGCCCAGATATATTCCTTCGTTCTCCTTTCGTGAAACTACATTCCAAAAATCAGCACAATGAATGATTTTTAACCTTTGGATCTAAGTACCCAAAATAATGCTTGATACACAGAGTTAAAGATAAACCCATAAAAAAGACTCAAAATCTACGGTTAAAAATCACTAATTAGGGTGATTTTTTTTTAATACGTATGTAAGTCAACTTAGGGATGGATCAGATATTGTATGGTCAGTAGTATCTAGGAGTGTGTCACGTGATTCATGTTGTGACCCTTTACATCCTCCGTCATAGATTTACTCTCTTTTCAAGTCGTCGTCCACCAACCTCGCTCTTAGTCGTCGTCTATGAAGTAAAACTTCTGATGACCGCTCATAATATGAGACACGTAACATATTTGTAGATGATACTGGCCGTATGGATGTTTGGCCCATTCTAGATCGAGCGTATACACCAAAAAAATAGTCTGATGTAGTGATTTCTAAGCGTTGGATTGGCATCGTTTCCATGAATTGATTTTAATCGTGGGAATTTGATCATTATTTCAGTACAAGGATCCAAAGGTTTGAAATCACTAATCAGGCTGATTTCTGGTATCCAGGCAGTGGAGGATCCAAGCACGATTTTTGTTACTCACCACTATCATCATCTGGGCCCACTGACCGCATGGATGTTTATCCCACCCCTTGATAAATATACACACCAAAAATCACCCTGATTGGTAATCTATAACCATTAGATTTTTAGCACTTTTAGTACTTTTTAAGGCGTTCTTATAATCGTTGAGTGAAACCATTTCTTTTAGCTCTAAAACCAACTGCTAAAAATCATCAAACAAGCTGATTTTTGGTGTGAATGTCTACTAAGGGGTGGGCTAAACATCTATGCGGTCAGTGGGCCCAGATGGCAGCGGTGACTACCAAAAATGCCGCTTCCACATTTGAAAAGATCTCAGGTATACCTTCTTACATCACGACCAGAATGTAGGTTCTCCCTTTGTGAACCTACATTCCAAAAATCAGCATAACGAATGATCCGTTGCCTTTTCACTCTCTGTTCAAATGGACCCTTGGGGGCCCAAAATTGCAGTATGATCATAAGTTGGAACCATTGATGTAAGACGATCAAATACAAAGTAGCCGAAGTTTTTTGTATAGACAGATTTGGGCCAGGGCCTCGGACATCAAACCTAAGCCGAACCCCAGTGCTAGTAGGTTCAGTACATGCCTAGCACTGCATATCAGCATGTGCTTGATGGGACACTAAAATCATATTCGTCAAAAGGACAACCTTTTGAATAACATGAGTGCACCTTTAAGGAAGCATCCCGCAACCAGAATTCCATCATTATCCTTCTTGCCTCACAAGCTCGATCCACACACAATTGCTGCCACTAGCAATCGCTGCAAAAGAAGAAGATGGATTTATGGTTAAAACTTCTATAAGCATAAGCAATCAGCTTGCTCTGTCTGATTGTCTAGATCAATGAGTCAGTAGATATCCGGAAATATATGAAGTACGAACCATAATCTGAAATTGTAATGTTTCCGACCAATTCATCAATTGAGAACCATAGTCTAGTAGTAGCTTTAGATTGAAAGGTTAACATCATTCAGTTAATTCTGCACTTTGGGCTATACCCCATTCAGAATGTGACCCACTGATTGATTAATCTACATCTATATCCACCTCTCATCAATCTGATTAGTTCTTAGATTTTGGGACATAAGGATAAATCCAGAAACAAATGTTTAATATAAAAAAAGACAACAACAACCCAGTTCAGTGAATTGATGGGAATGTACATCCCAAAGCAGCAATCAAAATATATGGACAACAAAACAGATGGGAATGTAATCATCTTCAATGAATCCCTAGCAATATCCACAGGAAGCTCATGAAATGAGTCTGCTAATCAGCGCTACTGGTGTCTAATTGAGTTTTAGATCAAAACTTTTCTCAATGAAATCTTTCCTATTCGGTTTAAAGAATAGTTTCAAGCTTTTCTTAATAAAATTACTTTTACCTATCTAAAAAATAAAGTACAGGTTCAATGTTCAATCTAGGGACTGGACCAAGGCCTATCTGTATCTCAAATTCACTACTATCGATATTGGATGACTTTGAGATCTGGGTATGGACTCATTTTTCAGAAACTCGCAAGGCATGCATTTGAATTCATCAACAACTATACTCCAAAATGGCTCTCTTCTGTCCAGCAACTGATTTCCGAGGAAGGGTCCAGGTTGCACATCCTCTTGTCCCTGATGACGTTGTAGTTTCATTCTTTGAGGGTGAACCCACAAACATAATCGACGGTGCTCTAGCCTGAGTAAAACTTGTGTCACAAAATGTTGTGACGGAAACTGGTCACAACACTCAATACGAGCCATGTGGCATTATATTAGAGGACAATGACCGAATGGATGTTTGGCCAGTCCCTCGGTGAACCGGCGGGTACACAAAAAATCAGTAGTGATTTATAATCGATGGGTCGGGATCGGGGGACAGACGTTGAAACCGACCTTCTCACCTAAATGAAGGAACTGTGGATCTCTCAAAATTGAAAGGTTATCAATCGAATTACTTTTTCGTAAACAATGAAGCCAAGCCGATGAGCCAAACAGTCGTTTGAAAATGGAGCTCCGCATCCCACGTATCCTCCGACTGAAAAGTCTTATTTTATTTGATGGGTCGGGATCGGGGGACAAACGTTGAAACCGACATTTTACCTAAACAAACGAACCGTGGATCTCTCAAAATCGGACGGTTATCAATCAAATTTACTTTTTCATAAACGACGAAGCCAAACCGATGAGCCAAACAGTCATTTGAAAAATGAGCACCGCATTGAATGCCCACATCTCCTCCAACTGAAAAGTCTTCTTTATTTTATTTGATGGGTCGGGATCGGGGAATAGATGTTGAAACCGACATTTCACCTAAATTAAGGAACCGTGGATCTCTCAAAATCGAACGGTTATCAATCAAATTTACTTGTTCGTAAACGACGAAGCCAAGCCGATGAGCTGAACAATCGTTTGAAAAAGGAGCACCTCATTAAATGCCCACGTCTGATCCGACTGAAGAGTCTTTATTTTATTTGATGAGTCGGGATCGGGGGACGGATGTTGGAACTGACATTTCACCTAAACAAAGGAACCGTGGATCTCTCAAAATCAAACGGTTATCAATCGAATTTACTTTTTCATAAACGACGAAGCCAAACCGATGAGCCAAACAGTCGTTTGAAAAAGGAGCACCGCATTAAATGCCCACGTCTCCTCCAACTGAAAAGTCGTCTTTATTTTATTTGTTGGGTCGGGATCGGGGAATAGCCGTTGAACCGACATTTCACCTAAATGAAAGAACTGTGTATCTCTCAAAATCGAACGGTTATTAATCAAATTTACTTGTTCGTAAATGATGAAGCCAAGCCGATGAGCTGAACAGTCGTTTGAAAAAGGAGCACCTCATTAAATGCCCACGTCTGCTCCGACTGAAGAGTCTTATTTTATTTGATAGGTCGGGATCGGGGGACGGATGTTGAAACCGACATTTCACCTAAATGAAGGAACCATGGATCTCTCAAAATCGAACGGTTATCAATCAAATTTAGTTTTTCATAAACAGCGAAGCCAAGCCGATGAGCTGAACAGTCGATTGAAAAAGGAGCACCGCATTAAATGCCCAAGCCGACTGAAAAGTCTTCTTTATTTTATGGGTCGTGATGTAACAAGGTATACCTAAGATCTTTTCAATTGCGGAAGCGGCATTTTTGGTAGTCACCGCTGCCATATGGGCCCACTGCCCACATGGATGTTTAGCTCACCCCTTAGTAGACATTGATACCAAAAATCAGCTTGTTTGATAATTTTTAGCCAGTTGTTTTTAGTACTAAAAAAAAATAGTTGCATTCAACTGCTATAAGAACGCCTTAAAAAGTGCTAAAATCTAAGGGTTATAGATTACCAATCAGGGTGATTTTTGGTGTGTATATCCACCAAGGGGTGGGATAAACATCCATGCAGTCAGTGGACCAGATGACAGTGGTGACGAACAAAAATCGTGCTTCCGCATTTGAAAAAGTTTCAGGCATTACTTGTTACATCTTTTTCCTTATTTTTTTTATTTTTACACTTACCTTTCCTCTCTTTGAGAGGAGGAAGATACTAGGATTTATCGAGTCAGTTGCACACATTGGCAAAGCCGGTCACAACCCACAATACGAGCCATGTGGCACACTATTACAGGACGTCTGTATGGATGTTTGGCCAGTCCCTTGGTGGACTTGGAAACTAAAAATAAACCTAATCAGTGATTTGTAAGCGTTTGATTGAAGTTATTTTCACGTAGTGATCTGAACATTATTGAGAGTTATTTGGGTTGAAGATCCAAAGGTTGTAAATCACTAATCAGGCTGATTTTTGGTTCGCAGGTCCACCGAGGGACTGGCCAAATATCCATACAGTCAGTGCCCTCTAACAGTGTGCTACGTGTCTCATATTGTGGGTTGGTCACTACCTAGTGTGACCGAAGTTTTACACTACACATTGCTTTCTTTTTAATTTCAATTTAACAAGATGCTAAGATCATGTTCTTCATTTTCTGCCTGTCGATCTGTATAAAAATCAGGCACACGTTCAGAAGGCTATTGAATGAGCATCTGGAGCAGCTGCTAATCTTAAATCTTATTGCAGAAATCATCAGTATCTTCTAATGATTACAGTAATGCTATATCCATAGTGGCAACCTCGAAGCAGCTGAGTTGGAGATGAAAGTACAGGTTCAAGGGACTGGACCAATGCATGTCTGTATCTCAAAAGTCACTACTATCGATATTGGATGACTTTGAGATCTGGGTATGGACTCCTTTTTTAGAAACTCGCAAGGCATACAGAAAGGATCACTAGAGAGATTACTCACGGACATTTGAATTCATCAACAGCTATACTCCAGAATAGCTCTCTTCAGTCCAGCAACTGATTTCCGAGGAAGGGTCCAGGTTGCACATCCACTTGTCCCTAACAAACGCTTGTTGAGGGTGAACCCACAAACATAATCGCCGGTGCTCTAATCTTGCTGCAAGATTAGCACAATACAACTGAAGGTTTAATTGAGACGTGATGTGTAGCCATGCAGGAGACGTACCAGAAGCTTTGCCAGTGGAAGAAGTGCCACGTGGACCATTCTTTAATTTGTGTCTTTCGCCAATTCAAACGAATGGTTCAAATGGCTACAATCGGCTCGGCTTCAATATTGAAAAGGAAGAGAAGGAAGCCGTCCAATTTTTAGAGATCAACGGTTCTTTCGTTTAGGTGACAAGGTCGATTTCAACGTCTGTCCCCCGATCCCGACCCTTTAACAATACTTGACCAGCCAAACTAGACGATTAATTCTCGAAGAAAACAACTTTTTTATAAAAGTAAAAAAAGAAAAAAAATCCCTCAAAACGCCATGTGGCATCCTTGAATTACTGTGTTGTCAAAAAGTTTGAATTATTCGGTCACTTTTCCAAAAAAGAAAGTGTATGACGTTAATCTTTTGTCCAACTCAAAAGCATCTTTTAGGCTGCGCTTATTTTTTACAAATGTACGTGCATTGGCGTTGTTATTCGCAACTCAGCCAAAAAAAGTGTGTTTGGTTGCACCAATGTATGCAACTCATAATATACACTAGGGCTCTCAATGTGCGCCAAGGTACGTGTTGCAACACACACACATACACTCCGAAAATCGGGACACGTACGAAATTACGCGCCGTTGTACCGTAAAGCATACTTAGGGTGCATCGCACAATGCATCACACTATATTAAAATAAGAATTTTTACTATATTATATACATTATATATTACATAAAATAATCTATATAATATTATAATAATATTATTATTATTAATATTAATATTATAATATTATATAATTATATGATAATATCATTAAAACGTCATTATAATAATATCATTAATATAATACGTTATAATAATGTCATTATAATATTAATATTATGTAATAATATATAAAATAATATTATATATAGTATTATAATAAAAATATATATCATTATAATATTAATATGATATAATATTAATATAATATATTATAATAATATCATTATAATAATATTATAATATAATAATATCATTAAAATGTCATTATAATAATATCATTAATATAATACGTTATAATAATATCATTATAATATTAATATTATGTAATAATATATAAAATAATATTATATATACTATTATAATAAAAATATATATTATAATATATATAATATATAACATATAATAAAAATCTATTATATATTATATAATATATATAATATTATGTTTATAAAATATATATAATATAATACATTATATAATATATTATATGTATATCTAAATTGTATAAAAATATTCAAATACACGTGGCAGTCTGAAACGTGTATGTGTAATTTTATACAATGCAACGTGGCTCATACGGTTAGTGTCATCTTAAGAATGTCCCACGTGGCTCATAGTGGCTGCTGTCAGCGGAGTCGTTGACTGTAGTGTCATCGAAGGTTTATTCAAAGATCAAGAACGTCTACAATTTGGGCATCTGGCAAACCTAATTGTGCCGTACAATAGGATCGGGATCCACTGGGGAGATCTCCTGGGTCAAAGTTGACGCGACTGATTGATCACGACAATAAGAATGGCCTTCTTGATCATTTGCCGCAAGCATTATGATTATGCAAAAAAATGAAATGGTTTATATGGTTAGGAATTAGGATCATCAGACGGGTTCGAGTTTCCGCGCGTGATCTCTCGCTGGGACCCATCCCTCTCTGCGTGTTTGCCCCCGTCGATACCCACAAGCATATCTGGATCGTACCCCAAATTAGCACTTCAGCAAATCCCAACCGTTAACTAAGTGGAAAAGATGGACCGGATGTAAATCATCAAACGTAATATCAAGTGACATGGCGCACATGCGAAGTGACTTGGTACCACCATTCAGTGGACCCATTAGGAGGTCGCCTAAATCAACCAGATCATATAGCCGCGACCATATGATTGCATTATTAGGATAACTTAGAAAGTTTCAGCATACAATCTGAAAGATCTACTTGGAGATCAATCCGATCACTCTGATTATTTTAACCCAGGAGATCAACTAGGTAGGCCTAGTCGAATGACTGCTCAAGCCTGTACCTGGACAAAAGTAGCTTGGCCCAAGGCCAAGGCTAGGAATTCACGGTTGCCTAAGCTTATTTATAAAAAGCCAAGGGCCAAGCCCAAACCCTGTATTTGTATTTAGAAGGCCCTAAATATAATGCCTGGGCCCAGTTCTCAAGGCATTTAGTGCAGCCCAAGCCCGAGAAAGCTAGCAAGAAAGTCATAAAAGCCCATCAACAAGGCCTGGCTAACCATAACCGTATTACATTTTGCCCCGAACAACGGATGACGCTATAAAGCCCTTTGTCCCACAGGTATTTATGGATTTCCATTCTTTTGGACACCGCCCTGCTTTGTGCCTCCTCATTTCGTCCGTCACCCATACGATTCAATGCATTTTCCATCAATGTTTGTCAGTCCATTGCCATTTTTTTTAATGTTCAAGTGGACCCTTGGGGCCCAAAATTGAATCACCAAGTCTGCTAAAGCAGCAACGGAGTTGAGCCATTCTATGATCAAGAAGTATATCAAAAGTTTGATACAAAATGCCATGAACGTTTGGCATAGACCTTGGTCGACCTAGACACCAAAAATCAGCCCAATTGGTGATTTCTAGCCCTTGGATTTGAGCACTTTCGTCATCACAGGATTTGTGACCAAACCTATTAATGGGTTCCAAGCCAATGATGAAAAAGTGCTTGAATCACACGGCCAGAATCACCAATCTGACTGATTTTTGGTATCTAAGTCGAACAAGGTGTGGGCCAAACATTCCTGGAATCAATAGGCATGAAGAGTGCCAAGTGGCATTTTGAGGGATTATGTAAGCAAACTTTTGTACAGAATTCTGCACCGTAGTTTTTTTTTTTTCAAATTGCAAGCTCATTTAGCAAACTAGGCAACCACTAACCAAAGATAAGCAGTGAAAAAATCTGTGAAAAGTTCTTATGGTAAATGATACAGATGACTACCAAAAATGCCACATGGTTCACACTTTCCGGCCCAAATGTTTGGCCCCGACCACCACATGGTTCACACTCTCATGAAATCCATGTTAAAAAAAAATGCTCAAATCCAACGCCAGAAATCATTAATAAGGCTAATTTTGTGTGTAGGTCCACCAAGGGGCCTGTCTAAGCATTCATGGGTCAGTGGGCCCGTCATTCATATGGACTTGAAGACTTTTCTAAATTACTCAATGAACGGTAAACGATTAAAGTTTCATTAAGGTTGGTGATGATTTCACTGGGACTGATATTTTTAGCTTTGGAGTGATTCTTGTTGAGCTCTTGTTTGATGTTTTGGATGCTAGTGCTTTGGAAGGAAAGAACAAAGAGAGATTGAAATACCCAAGTAGTTAAATGTACTGGGTAATCTAAATTGCTGTATGATCATAAGTTATAATCGTTGATGTGAGACGATCAAATACCAAGTAGCCCACGTTTTTGTATAGTCAGAGTTGGCCCAGGGCCACAAACATCAAACCTGAGCGGAACCCCAGTGCTAGTAGGTTCAGCACATGCCCAGCACCACATATCAGCAGGTTCTTGATGGGACACTAAAATCATGTTCGTCAAAAAGAACAGCTTTTGAACAACATGAGGGCACCTTAAAGGAAGCATCCCCCAACCAGAATTTCATCACTAACCTTCTTGCTTCACAAGCTCGATCCACACAATTGCTGCCACTTGCAATCCCTGCAAAAGAAGAAGATGGATTTATGGTTAAAAACTTCTATAAGCATAAGCAATCAGCAAACACTGGGCATCAAAAGCACAAAAGATATGCTCCAGTTCTAATCGATATGCTCCATTTGCGAGATGGTCCATAGACTGAAAAATGTAGATCAATGAGCCAGTAGATATCCCTCTTTGAAAGAGGAAATATATGATGTGTTTGAGGTTCATCATCATGTATAAACCATACTCTCAAATTGTACATGTTGCAGACCAGTTCGTCAATTCAGATCATCTAATCAATGGGCTATGTCTAGTTTTGGAGGTGGTCCATTGAATGAATAATCAAGATCACTGAGTTGGGAGATATTCCTCTTTTGAATGAATAAATATATGATGAATTTCAGGTTCATCAACATATTTGAAGTACGAATCATACTCTGAAATTGTAATGTTTCCGACCAATTCATCAATCGAAACCATCTAATCAATGGGATAAGTCTAGTAGTAGCTTGCATTTTGGGCTATACCCCATTCAGAATGTGATCCACCCTTCATCAATTTGATTACTTCTTAGATTTTGGGACATAAGGATCAATAGCCCAAAAGCTTTAGGGTATAGTATTCAAGGGGGAGTAGAATGGGAAACTCGAGCTAATTTTCATGGTTTGAACCAGTGAGAAAGAACGAAAAGAAACCCTAGAAAGCTAAGCTCACCTTTGGCATGGCAAAAGACCGCTTTCACTGTTGTAGTCTTCAGTATCAATCTTCTTCTTCTTCTTCTTCTTCTCGTTGAGATCTTGGTATCGGTCTTCTTCGAATTTGCCATTCGAAACCCTAATTTTGAAGAACAAAGAATCGAATTCGCTCCAACCGCCAACGCAATTCGCATCAAAACGAAGCTATCCTGATTTGCATAAGAAGAATCCCTAGATTTAGATGGAACTGATGAAGAAGTTGTAGTATTGAATCGAAGAGGGTGAAATAAGTGTGGGGATTTCATTACCTAAAGCTACCGCTGTAAATTATGTTTGAAAGCAAGCAGTAATGTAATGGGGGAAGGTAGAGAGGAATGAGTAATTAATCATAAATCTGATCCTTCTTTAATAAATAAAGAATATATAAACTTATTATCAGAAGACAATAGTAAGAGGGATTATCTCATCACTCACACAAATGGGAACGAAAGATACAAAATATAAAGAAATGCTCTTGAATTTAAAAAGATTACAAAAAGAAAACAAACTCACCTGAGATTGAAATAGAATGAAGAAATCGTAGTAAGTATTCAACAGAAAGAGACACCAATTCGGTTGCCGATTGGAATGGAAGTATGTGCACTTTGTACCAACCCAATCCTCCTTCTTCCCTAACCCTGTCTTCGAATTCTCTTGGCATGCCACCAATCTTCAATTCCTGAAGGGAAGTGACGAACCTCAATCCTTCCGGAACCATCCTCAATTGGGGGCAACGAGAAATCTGTAAAGTCCTAAGACATGGCATCGCTCCTTCCTCCATTCTCCACTCCTGCAAATCATCCAACCGATGAAGTTCTAAAACTTGGAGTTGAGGAAACCCTTTTGCAGAGCAAATCATTTCCTCTCCTGAGTAAGAATCCCCCAATAATCTGAGGAACAGTAAGTTTGGCAGATTCTGTAATGACGCCATTGGGTCTTGTTGGAGTTTAGAGCGCCACAAGGTCAATTTGGTGAGGTTTGGTGGCCATTGGAGGAGCCTCTCTGTGTCTATGCCGCCATCCAAGTTCAATTTCAATAGATGTTGAGAGCGAGAAAGTGGTTCCAGATTTGGAAATGTTTCATCTCTAGATCCATCCATCCGCAAAGACAAGGATTGAAGTAGAGAGTTTGACTTAATAAAGATGGAGTTGAGTAGTACCTCCACTTGCGATCTTGATATTTCATATATTCCCAATTTTCGAAGATTAATCAAATTGGCCAAACTGTCATCTATCCAACTCCCACCCTTTATCAACGTCAGAGTCTGGAGGTTACTCAGAGTGCCCAATCGCAAGTGGTCACTAGAATAGTCAGAGTCCACGTGTAGATGTCTTAATTGTTTCATCATCCATATCACATTAGGTATCATGAGACCTGAAGGACAATCCCGTAAATCAAGGGTTTGTAGGCTTCGTAAGTTGCCTATAGATGGTGGAAGCTCTTTTATCCAAGTACGCCTAAGCCCTAAGTACCTCAAGTGAAGTAACTTTCCTATTTCTTTTGGTAGACTTCCTTCTGCAACTTGACATTCTGGAGATTTAGGACCCTCAATAACTTGAAGTCTTGGTAGATATATTTTAGACTTATATCTGAGTCAGACTTTGGAGTGAAGAATACAAGAGTGCGCAAGTGTGGAATACACGAGTGTTCCAAGGAAACATACCTCACACTATCGGAATGAATCGCATGTCTCCTTGTATAAGAAGAATCTATTGTTGTTGTGTTCCCACCATGATGAAAAAATATCTCAAGGAAATTTGCCTCCTTTGCCTTTAACAAGCATAGGTCTCGCATAAGGTCATGTACACGACATGTTTTAACTCTCCCCATTAAGTTTCGTCTGCCAATTTGGACCATGCTCCTATTGATCAGCTCGACCAAGTACAGTTCTCCCACGTCCTCCATTGTTTCTTCTCCTTCTGGATGTAAGAAACCTTCAGCAACCCACAATTGAATCAATTTCCTTGTGGGGATCTCAAAGTCCTCTGGGAAAATGCCCAGATAGAGGAAACACGGTTTCAACTGGTAAGGCAAATCATTGTAACTTAAAGATAATATTTCTGAGACTCCAAGTTCGCCTTTATTCAAGTGCGAACTAATGTTCTTCTGTACAATCTGCCACTCATTCAACGATTTCTTTGTTGCTAATAACCCTCCGAGCACAGCAACTGCTAGAGGTAGACCTCCACATCTTCGCACCATCTCTCTTCCTAACTCTTCCATTAAACCTGGGTTCATACCTGTATTATTTTTAGGGAATGCTTTCTTGCAAAACAACGCCCAGCTCTCTTCTTCTTTTAAATACCGAGGTTCAAGGTGAAGACTCCATGGATCTGCATGTAGAGCGACTTCATTATTTCGACTTGTAAGCAGTAATTTACTTCCCATCTTCCCATTTGGAAACGCAGGATTTAGTATATCCCATGTCTGTCTGCTCCATATATCATCAAGAACCACCAAATATCGCTTCTCTTCCAAGAATTTGTAAAGGTTCTCTACCAACTCTTCATCTTTCATTTTTTCCATTTTCTCCAACTCCTCTTTGTTAGGAGTGCTTACTTTTTTTAAAATTTCTAGCAAAATATCTCTCCTTACGCATTGTTGAGATATAAAAGCCCACGCACAACAATCAAAATGACTCTTAAGATCATTATGATTGTAGACTTTTTTGGCGAGAGTGGTCTTACCCAAACCTCCTACGCCAACGATGGAAACCGCACGGCGTTGTTCCTCCACTTTGAAAAGCTCTGCCACTAATCTATCTGCATCTTCCTCCAAGCCAATAATATCCTGATCCTCAACATGAGGATAGGACCTCCTCAGTTGTCGTTGCATCTCATTTGAAGAACTCGTCCCTTCTCCTTCACCAATGTTTCTGATGCCGTATGTTTCCCGAATGTCAGAGAGGTTGCGGATCTTGGTCAAGATGGCTTCAATCCCCATCCCAACCTCATGGAGATCTATGCCTTCGTTGACGATGCAAGCGTACCTCTTAAGGACATTCCGGAGGCCACATCTCCTCTTGGATGCAATTTTGAGGATGAATTTGTCGATGAGATCTTCGGCGTCATAAGCAGCATCTCTGATATTAGCAACCCAAGTGCGAACACGCTCATCTCCTTCTTTCTTTGCATCTGCATCTTTTAGGAAGCTCTGCATCAATTGCAGCTCAATTTTCAACGCCTCAAATTGCCCGCTTACCCCCTTCAAGAAAAGTGCTTCTTGAATGAGCAGGTCACCAAGCCTCCCTACAACGAAGGAAACAACAGGCTCAACCATTTTGTTCTCTCTGGTTCTTCTCTCACAAGTAACAAGTGAAGCAAATAATTAAAAGCTCTCTCGTTCTTCTTCAATTTCACCTCCCTCCCACCCTTCTGATGATTTATACTAAAATCAGGTTTGCTTGTTTCACTCAAAATTCAACCATACATTTTCCTTCGCTAAGACCACACGAAGTGATGCAACTTTGCTTCCTTTCACTGTACAAGGGCCCCTAAACAATTCGAAGATCTTAACCGTTCAAATCAAAGTTTGATATTTTGATCAGATAGATGAATTGTATTGGTCTCAGTTAAAGGGCTTATATTGAATGGTTTTATTTTGTAGAAGGAAGTAAGTATCCTATGCTTTCCATAAAGAAGAAAAGGGGGGGTGAAGAGGTTTTCTTGTTATCAGTTCAATAATTCAAGACTAGGCTCTTCGGGATGGGACAAACATCCATACAATCAGTGTCTGCAAAGAGTGCCACGTGGCTCATATTGTGGTCCGTCAGCAAAGTTCTACTCGTCTTCTTGTGGCCAAGTAAGTGTCGACTTTTGGCGTAATGGAATTACTATGTTTCCCTTTTTTAAAAAGAGAGAATTATTAGGTGTGACTTTTACCAAAAAGAAAAGGACGTTCTTTTGTCGGTCCAACTCAAAAGCAAGCATCTTCCATCTTTTACTTTTGACGGAGTGGAGTGGAAAAGTAGATCTTTGCTGATCGCCGCAGGTCAGCACAGTTGCTGACGCACACTCATAGGGGACGCTGACCGTATGGATGTTTAGCCCAACCTTAAATTGACGTAAAACTATAAATTAACCCGATTAGCGGTTTCTAAGTGGTTTTCTTCGGGTTCGTTTGATTTTTAACCGTGGACTAAATCTTTCATGACGGACGACTCTCGAAACCACTGAACGTATGGAAGTTTGGCCCATCCCCAGGTAGCCGGCCCCAACAGATGACAAATCATCGGGATTGGTGACTTCTAACGTTTGGACTAGAGTACCTTAAATAATGTTGGAATCACAGGGTTAAAATTATGTGTCGGGGTCGGCGGACATAATTTTTCGTCAAAAATCTCGTCCGTGTATCACAAGAATCCAACAGTGGTTGACAGTGGCATTCACTTTTGCCAAAGCATATCCACCGTTGGATTCTCGGAATCCACGAGCTTTCGTGAACATCTATGTCCAAAAATTAAGGTCCTCAGAACCTGTTCCAAAAAATAATATCATGAAAAAAATTAATCTAAATGATAGAAATTACCAAGGTTTAAAAGGGATCTTTATAACGGTATAACGGATTGGGGGCGTTACCGTTTTTTCTGTTATAACAAATTATAAAGCTCAGGGGCAAAAATAGAAAAATAACCAAAAATGAAAAAATGTTGCCGGAATTCAAATTTTCAAAAACGGAAAATAATGGGAAATAACGACCATTGTTTTCACAAATTTTTCAAGAAAATAATGATCATTATTTTCGTTATAACAGAAAATAACAGCCTTTATTTTCTGGGTGTTTTAATAGTACATAACGTAATGGGGGAGGTCCGAATCCGTTACAACGGCCGTTATTTTTGTTATAATGGCCGTCTTTTAAACCATGGAAGTTACTACAAGGCTGATATTTTTGGTCTGAAAATCCACCTAAGAATAGGCCAAACATCCATATAGTCATTGGTCTCTAAGAATGTATCACGTGACTCATATTGTGGTCTTGGGTCTTGACGACGGACTTCCTTCAGCCCAGATATATTCCTTCGTTCTCCTTTCGTGAAACTACATTCCAAAAATCAGCACAATGAATGATTTTTAACCTTTGGATCTGAGTATCCAAAATAATGCTTGATTCACAGAGGTAAAGATAAACCCATAAAAAAGACTCAAAATCTACGGTTAAAAATCACTAATTAGGGTGATTTTTTTTTAATACGTATGTAAGTCAACTTAGGGATGGATCAGATATTGTATGGTCAGTAGTATCTAGGAGTGTGTCACGTGATTCATGTTGTGACCCTTTACATCCTCCGTCATAGATTTACTCTCTTTTCAAGTCGTCGTCCACCAACCTCGCTCTTAGTCGTCGTCTATGAAGTAAAACTTCTGATGACCGCTCATAATATGAGACACGTAACATATTTGTAGATGATACTGGCCGTATGGATGTTTGGCCCATTCTAGATCGAGCGTATACACCAAAAAAATAGTCTGATGTAGTGATTTCTAAGCGTTGGATTGGCATCGTTTCCGTGAATTGATTTTAATCGTGGGAATTTGATCAGTATTTCAGTACAAGGATCCAAAGGTTTGAAATCACTAATCAGGCTGATTTCTGGTATCCAGGCAGTGGAGGATCCAAGCACGATTTTTGTTACTCACCACTATCATCTGGGCCCACTGACCGCATGGATGTTTATCCCACCCCTTGATAAATATACACACCAAAAATCACCCTGATTGGTAATCTATAACCATTAGATTTTTAGCACTTTTAGTACTTTTTAAGGCGTTCTTATGACCGTTGAGCGAAATCATTTCTTTTAGTTCTAAAAGCAACTGCTAAAAATCATCAAACAAGCTGATTTTTGGTATGAATGTCTACTAAGGGGTGGGCTAAACATCCATGCGGTCAGTGGGCCCAGATGGCAGCGGTGACTACCAAAAATGCCGCTTCCACATTTGAAAAGATCTCAGGTATACCTTCTTACATCACGACCAGAATGTAGGTTCTCCCTTTGTGAACCTACATTCCAAAAATCAGCATAACGAATGATCCGTTGCCTTTTCACTCTCCGTTCAAATGGACCCTTGGGGGCCCAAAATTGCAGTATAATCATAAGTTGGAACCATTGATGTAAGATTATCAAATGCAAAGTAGCCGAAGTTTTTTGTATAGACAGATTTGGGCCAGGGCCTCGGACATCAAACCTAAGCCGAACCCCAGTGCTAGTAGGTTCAGTACATGCCTAGCACTGCATATCAGCATGTGCTTGATGGGACACTAAAATCATATTCGTCAAAAGGACTACCTTTTGAATAACATGAGTGCACCTTTAAGGAAGCATCCCGCAACCAGAATTCCATCACTATCCTTCTTGCCTCACAAGCTCGATCCACACACAATTGCTGCCACTAACAATCGCTGCAAAAGAAGAAGATGGATTTATGGTTAAAACTTCTATAAGCATAAGCAATCAGCTTGCTCTGTCTGATTGTCTAGATCAATGAGTCAGTAGATATCCGGAAATATATGAAGTACGAACCATAATCTGAAATTGTAATGTTTCCGACCAATTCATCAATTGAGAACCATAGTCTAGTAGTAGCTTTAGATTGAAAGGTTAACATCATTCAGTTAATTCTGCACTTTGGGCTATACCCCATTCAGAATGTGACCCACTGATTGATTAATCTACATCTATATCCACCCCTCATCAATCTGATTAGTTCTTAGATTTTGGGACATAAGGATAAATCCAGAAACAAATGTTTAATTTTAATCAGTGAATTGATGGGAATGTACATCCCAAAGCAGCAATCAAAATATATGGACAACAAAACAGATGGGAATGTAATCATCTTCAATGAATCGCTAGCAATATCCACAGGAAGCTCATGAAATGAGTCTGCTAATCAGCGCTACTGGTGTCTAATTGAGTTTTAGATCAAAACTTTTCTCTATGAAATCTTTCCTATTCGGTTTAAAGAATAGTTTCAAGCTTTTCTTAATAAAATTACTTTTACCTATCTAAAAAAAAAAAGTACAGGTTCAATGTTCAATCTAGGGACTGGACCAAGGCCTATCTGTATCTCAAATTCACAACTATCGATATTGGATGACTTTGAGATCTGGGTATGGACTCATTTTTCAGAAACTCGCAAGGCATGCATTTGAATTCATCAACAACTATACTCCAAAATGGCTCTCTTCTGTCCAGCAACTGATTTCCGAGGAAGGGTCCAGGTTGCACATCCTCTTGTCCCTGATGACGCTGTAGTTTCATTCTTTGAGGGTGAACCCACAAACATAATCGACGGTGCTCTAGCCTGAGTAAAACTTGTGTCACAAAATGTTGTGACGGAAACTGGTCACAGCACTCAATACGAGCCATGTGGCATTATATTAGAGGACAATGACCGAATGGATGTTTGGCCAGTCCCTCGGTGAACCGGCGGGTACACAAAAAATCAGTAGTGATTTATAATCGATGGGTCAGGATCGGGGGACAGACGTTGAAACCGACCTTCTCACCTAAATGAAGGAACTGTGGATCTCTCAAAATTGAAAGGTTATCAATCGAATTACTTTTTCGTAAACAATGAAGCCAAGCCGATGAGCCAAACAGTCGTTTGAAAATGGAGCTCCGCATCCCACGTATCCTCCGACTGAAAAGTCTTATTTTATTTGATGGGTCGGGATCGGGGGACAAACGTTGAAACCGACATTTTACCTAAACAAACGAACCGTGGATCTCTCAAAATCGGACGGTTATCAATCAAACTTACTTTTTCATAAACGACGAAGCCAAACCGATGAGCCAAACAGTCATTTGAAAAATGAGCACCGCATTGAATGCCCACATCTCCTCCAACTGAAAAGTCTTCTTTATTTTATTTGATGGGTCGGGATCGGGGAATAGATGTTGAAACCGACATTTCACCTAAATTAAGGAACCGTGGATCTCTCAAAATCGAACGGTTATCAATCAAATTTACTTGTTCGTAAACGACGAAGCCAAGCCGATGAGCTGAACAATCGTTTGAAAAAGGAGCACCTCATTAAATGCCCACGTCTGATCCGACTGAAGAGTCTTTATTTTATTTGATGAGTCGGGATCGGGGGACGGATGTTGGAACTGACATTTCACCTAAACAAAGGAACCGTGGATCTCTCAAAATCAAACGGTTATCAATCGAATTTACTTTTTCATAAACGACGAAGCCAAACCGATGAGCCAAACAGTCGTTTGAAAAAGGAGCACCGCATTAAATGCCCACGTCTCCTCCAACTGAAAAGTCGTCTTTATTTTATTTGTTGGGTCGGGATCGGGGAATAGCCGTTGAACCGACATTTCACCTAAATGAAAGAACTGTGTATCTCTCAAAATCGAACGGTTATTAATCAAATTTACTTGTTCGTAAATGATGAAGCCAAGCCGATGAGCTGAACAGTCGTTTGAAAAAGGAGCACCTCATTAAATGCCCACGTCTGCTCCGACTGAAGAGTCTTATTTTATTTGATAGGTCGGGATCGGGGGACGGATGTTGAAACCGACATTTCACCTAAATGAAGGAACCATGGATCTCTCAAAATCGAACGGTTATCAATCAAATTTAGTTTTTCATAAACAGCGAAGCCAAGCCGATGAGCTGAACAGTCGATTGAAAAAGGAGCACCGCATTAAATGCCCAAGCCGACTGAAAAGTCTTCTTTATTTTATGGGTCGTGATGTAACAAGGTATACCTAAGATCTTTTCAATTGCGGAAGCGGCATTTTTGGTAGTCACCGCTGCCATATGGGCCCACTGCCCACATGGATGTTTAGCTCACCCCTTAGTAGACATTGATACCAAAAATCAGCTTGTTTGATAATTTTTAGCCAGTTGTTTTTAGTACTAAAAAAAAATAGTTGCATTCAACTGCTATAAGAACGCCTTAAAAAGTGCTAAAATCTAAGGGTTATAGATTACCAATCAGGGTGATTTTTGGTGTGTATATCCACCAAGGGGTGGGATAAACATCCATGCAGTCAGTGGACCAGATGACAGTGGTGACGAACAAAAATCGTGCTTCCGCATTTGAAAAAGTTTCAGGCATTACTTGTTACATCTTTTTCCTTATTTTTTTTATTTTTACACTTACCTTTCCTCTCTTTGAGAGGAGGAAGATACTAGGATTTATCGAGTCAGTTGCACACATTGGCAAAGCCGGTCACAACCCACAATACGAGCCATGTGGCACACTATTACAGGACGTCTGTATGGATGTTTGGCCAGTCCCTTGGTGGACTTGGAAACTAAAAATAAACCTAATCAGTGATTTGTAAGCATTTGATTGAAGTTATTTTCACGTAGTGATCTGAACATTATTGAGAGTTATTTGGGTTGAAGATCCAAAGGTTGTAAATCACTAATCAGGCTGATTTTTGGTTCGCAGGTCCACCGAGGGACTGGCCAAATATCCATACAGTCAGTGCCCTCTAACAGTGTGCTACGTGTCTCATATTGTGGGTTGGTCACTACCTAGTGTGACCGAAGTTTTACACTACACATTGCTTTCTTTTTAATTTCAATTTAACAAGATGCTAAGATCATGTTCTTCATTTTCTGCCTGTCGATCTGTATAAAAATCAGGCACACGTTCAGAAGGCTATTGAATGAGCATCTGGAGCAGCTGCTAATCTTAAATCTTATTGCAGAAATCATCATTATCTTCTAATGATTATAGTAATGCTATATCCATAGTGGCAACCTTGAAGCAGCTCAATTGGAGATGAAAGTACAGGTTCAAGGGACTGGACCAATGCATGTCTGTATCTCAAAAGTCACTACTATCGATATTGGATGACTTTGAGATCTGGGTATGGACTCCTTTTTTAGAAACTCACAAGGCATACAAAAAGGATCACTAGAGAGATTACTCACGGACATTTGAATTCATCAACAGCTATACTCCAGAATAGCTCTCTTCAGTCCAGCAACTGATTTCCGAGGAAGGGTCCAGGTTGCACATCCACTTGTCCCTAACAAACGCTTGTTGAGGGTGAACCCACAAACATAATCGCCGGTGCTCTAATCTTGCTGCAAGATTAGCACAATACAACTGAAGGTTTAATTGAGACGTGATGTGTAGCCATGCAGGAGACGTACCAGAAGCTTTGCCAGTGGAAGAAGTGCCACGTGGACCATTCTTTAATTTGTGTCTTTCGCCAATTCAAACGAATGGTTCAAATGGCTACAATCGGCTCGGCTTCAATATTGAAAAGGAAGAGAAGGAAGCCGTCCAATTTTTAGAGATCAACGGTTCTTTCGTTTAGGTGACAAGGTCGATTTCAACGTCTGTCCCCCGATCCCGACCCTTTAACAATACTTGACCAGCCAAACTAGACGATTAATTCTCGAAGAAAACAACTTTTTTATAAAAGTAAAAAAAGAAAAAAAATCCCTCAAAACGCCATGTGGCATCCTTGAATTACTGTGTTGTCAAAAAGTTTGAATTATTCGGTCACTTTTCCAAAAAAGAAAGTGTATGACGTTAATCTTTTGTCCAACTCAAAAGCATCTTTTAGGCTGCGTTTATTTTTTACAAATGTACGTGCATTGGCGTTGTTATTCGCAACTCAGCCAAAAAAAGTGTGTTTGGTTGCACCAATGTATGCAACTCATAATATACACTAGGGCTCTCAATGTGCGCCAAGGTACGTGTTGCAACACACACACATACACTCCGAAAATCGGGACACGTACGAAATTACGCGCCGTTGTACCGTAAAGCATACTTAGGGTGCATCGCACAATGCATCACACTATATTAAAATAAGAATTTTTACTATATTATATACATTATATATTACATAAAATAATCTATATAATATTATAATAATATTATTATTATTAATATTAATATTATAATATTATATAATTATATGATAATATCATTAAAACGTCATTATAATAATATCATTAATATAATACGTTATAATAATGTCATTATAATATTAATATTATGTAATAATATATAAAATAATATTATATATAGTATTATAATAAAAATATATATCATTATAATATTAATATGATATAATATTAATATAATATATTATAATAATATCATTATAATAATATTATAATATAATAATATCATTAAAATGTCATTATAATAATATCATTAATATAATACGTTATAATAATATCATTATAATATTAATATTATGTAATAATATATAAAATAATATTATATATACTATTATAATAAAAATATATATTATAATATATATAATATATAACATATAATAAAAATCTATTATATATTATATAATATATATAATATTATGTTTATAAAATATATATAATATTATACATTATATAATATATTATATGTATATCTAAATTGTATAAAAATATTCAAATACACGTGGCAGTCTGAAACGTGTATGTGTAATTTTATACAATGCAACGTGGCTCATACGGTTAGTGTCATCTTAAGAATGTCCCACGTGGCTCATAGTGGCTGCTGTCAGCGGAGTCGTTGACTGTAGTGTCATCGAAGGTTTATTACGTCTACAATTTGGACATCTGGCAAACCTAATTGTGCCGTACAATAGGATCGGGATCCACTGGGGAGATCTCCTGGGTCAAAGTTGACGCGACTGATTGATCACGACAATAAGAATGGCCTTCTTGATCATTTGCCGCAAGCATTATGATTATGCAAAAAAATGAAATGGTTTATATGGTTAGGAATTAGGATCATCAGACGGGTTCGAGTTTCCGCGCGTGATCTCTCGCTGGGACCCATCCCTCTCTGTGTGTTTGCCCCCGTCGATACCCACAAGCATAACTGGATCGTACCCCAAATTAGCACTTCAGCAAATCCCAACCGTTAACTAAGTGGAAAAGATGGACCGGATGTAAATCATCAAACGTAATATCAAGTGACATGGCGCACATGCGAAGTGACTTGGTACCACCATTCAGTGGACCCATTAGGAGGTCGCCTAAATCAACCAGATCATATAGCCGCGACCATATGATTGCATTATTAGGATAACTTAGAAAGTTTCAGCATACAATCTGAAAGATCTACTTGGAGATCAATCCGATCACTCTGATTATTTTAACCCAGGAGATCAACTAGGTAGGCCTAGTCGAATGACTGCTCAAGCCTGTATCTGGACCAAAGTAGCTTGGCCCAAGGCCAAGGCTAGGAATTCACGGTTGCCTAAGCTTACTTATTTATAAAAAGCCAAGGGCCAAGCCCAAACCCTGTATTTGTATTTAGAAGGCCCTAAATATAATGCCTGGGCCCAGTTCTCAAGGCATTTAGTGCAGCCCAAGCCAGAAAGCTAGCAAGAAAGTCAGAAAAGCCCATCAACAAGGCCTGGCTAACCATAACCGTATTACATTTTGCCCCGAACAACGGATGACGCTATAAAGCCCTTTGTCCCACAGGTATTTATGGATTTCCATTCTTTTGGACACCGCCCTGCTTTGTGCCTCCTCATTTCGTCCGTCACCCATACGATTCAATGCATTTTCCATCAATGTTTGTCAGTCCATTGCCATTTTTTTTAATGTTCAAGTGGACCCTTGGGGCCCAAAATTGAATCACCAAGTCTGCTAAAGCAGCAATGGAGTTGAGCCATTCCATGATCAAGAAGTATATCAAAAGTTTGATACAAAATGCCATGAACGTTTGGCATAGACCTTGGTCGACCTAGACACCAAAAATCAGCCCAATTGGTGATTTCTAGCCCTTGGATTTGAGCACTTTCGTCATCACAGGATTTGTGACCAAACCTATTAATGGGTTCCAAGCCAATGATGAAAAAGTGCTTGAATCACACGGCCAGAATCACCAATCTGACTGATTTTTGGTATCTAAGTCGAACAAGGTGTGGGCCAAACATTCCTGGAATCAATAGGCATGAAGAGTGCCAAGTGGCATTTTGAGGGATTATGTAAGCAAACTTTTGTACAGAATTCTGCACCGTAGTTTTTTTTTTTTCAAATTGCAAGCTCATTTAGCAAACTAGGCAACCACTAACCAAAGATAAGCAGTGAAAAAATCTGTGAAAAGTTCTTATGGTAAATGATACAGATGACTACCAAAAATGCCACATGGTTCACACTTTCCGGCCCAAATGTTTGGCCCCGACCACCACATGGTTCACACTCTCATGAAATCCATGTTAAAAAAAAATGCTCAAATCCAACGCCAGAAATCATTAATAAGGCTAATTTTGTGTGTAGGTCCACCAAGGGGCCTGTCTAAGCATTCATGGGTCAGTGGGCCCGTCATTCATATGGACTTGAAGACTTTTCTAAATTACTCAATGAACGGTAAACGATTAAAGTTTCATTAAGGTTGGTGATGATTTCACTGGGACTGATATTTTTAGCTTTGGAGTGATTCTTGTTGAGCTCTTGTTTGATGTTTTGGATGCTAGTGCTTTGGAAGGAAAGAACAAAGAGAGATTGAAATACCCAAGTAGTTAAATGTACTGGGTAATCTAAATTGCTGTATGATCATAAGTTATAATCGTTGATGTGAGACGATCAAATACCAAGTAGCCCACGTTTTTGTATAGTCAGAGTTGGCCCAGGGCCACAAACATCAAACCTGAGCGGAACCCCAGTGCTAGTAGGTTCAGCACATGCCCAGCACCACATATCAGCAGGTTCTTGATGGGACACTAAAATCATGTTCGTCAAAAAGAACAGCTTTTGAACAACATGAGGGCACCTTAAAGGAAGCATCCCCCAACCAGAATTTCATCACTAACCTTCTTGCTTCACAAGCTCGATCCACACAATTGCTGCCACTTGCAATCCCTGCAAAAGAAGAAGATGGATTTATGGTTAAAAACTTCTATAAGCATAAGCAATCAGCAAACACTGGGCATCAAAAGCACAAAAGATATGCTCCAGTTCTAATCGATATGCTCCATTTGCGAGATGGTCCATAGACTGAAAAATGTAGATCAATGAGCCAGTAGATATCCCTCTTTGAAAGAGGAAATATATGATGTGTTTGAGGTTCATCATCATGTATAAACCATACTCTCAAATTGTACATGTTGCAGACCAGTTCGTCAATTCAGATCATCTAATCAATGGGCTATGTCTAGTTTTGGAGGTGGTCCATTGAATGAATAATCAAGATCACTGAGTTGGGAGATATTCCTCTTTTGAATGAATAAATATATGATGAATTTCAGGTTCATCAACATATTTGAAGTACGAATCATACTCTGAAATTGTAATGTTTCCGACCAATTCATCAATCGAAACCATCTAATCAATGGGATAAGTCTAGTAGTAGCTTGCATTTTGGGCTATACCCCATTCAGAATGTGATCCACCCTTCATCAATTTGATTACTTCTTAGATTTTGGGACATAAGGATCAATAGCCCAAAAGCTTTAGGGTATAGTATTCAAGGGGGAGTAGAATGGGAAACTCGAGCTAATTTTCATGGTTTGAACCAGTGAGAAAGAACGAAAAGAAACCCTAGAAAGCTAAGCTCACCTTTGGCATGGCAAAAGACCGCTTTCACTGTTGTAGTCTTCAGTATCAATCTTCTTCTTCTTCTTCTTCTTCTCGTTGAGATCTTGGTATCGGTCTTCTTCGAATTTGCCATTCGAAACCCTAATTTTGAAGAACAAAGAATCGAATTCGCTCCAACCGCCAACGCAATTCGCATCAAAACGAAGCTATCCTGATTTGCATAAGAAGAATCCCTAGATTTAGATGGAACTGATGAAGAAGTTGTAGTATTGAATCGAAGAGGGTGAAATAAGTGTGGGGATTTCATTACCTAAAGCTACCGCTGTAAATTATGTTTGAAAGCAAGCAGTAATGTAATGGGGGAAGGTAGAGAGGAATGAGTAATTAATCATAAATCTGATCCTTCTTTAATAAATAAAGAATATATAAACTTATTATCAGAAGACAATAGTAAGAGGGATTATCTCATCACTCACACAAATGGGAACGAAAGATACAAAATATAAAGAAATGCTCTTGAATTTAAAAAGATTACAAAAAGAAAACAAACTCACCTGAGATTGAAATAGAATGAAGAAATCGTAGTAAGTATTCAACAGAAAGAGACACCAATTCGGTTGCCGATTGGAATGGAAGTATGTGCACTTTGTACCAACCCAATCCTCCTTCTTCCCTAACCCTGTCTTCGAATTCTCTTGGCATGCCACCAATCTTCAATTCCTGAAGGGAAGTGACGAACCTCAATCCTTCCGGAACCATCCTCAATTGGGGGCAACGAGAAATCTGTAAAGTCCTAAGACATGGCATCGCTCCTTCCTCCATTCTCCACTCCTGCAAATCATCCAACCGATGAAGTTCTAAAACTTGGAGTTGAGGAAACCCTTTTGCAGAGCAAATCATTTCCTCTCCTGAGTAAGAATCCCCCAATAATCTGAGGAACAGTAAGTTTGGCAGATTCTGTAATGACGCCATTGGGTCTTGTTGGAGTTTAGAGCGCCACAAGGTCAATTTGGTGAGGTTTGGTGGCCATTGGAGGAGCCTCTCTGTGTCTATGCCGCCATCCAAGTTCAATTTCAATAGATGTTGAGAGCGAGAAAGTGGTTCCAGATTTGGAAATGTTTCATCTCTAGATCCATCCATCCGCAAAGACAAGGATTGAAGTAGAGAGTTTGACTTAATAAAGATGGAGTTGAGTAGTACCTCCACTTGCGATCTTGATATTTCATATATTCCCAATTTTCGAAGATTAATCAAATTGGCCAAACTGTCATCTATCCAACTCCCACCCTTTATCAACGTCAGAGTCTGGAGGTTACTCAGAGTGCCCAATCGCAAGTGGTCACTAGAATAGTCAGAGTCCACGTGTAGATGTCTTAATTGTTTCATCATCCATATCACATTAGGTATCATGAGACCTGAAGGACAATCCCGTAAATCAAGGGTTTGTAGGCTTCGTAAGTTGCCTATAGATGGTGGAAGCTCTTTTATCCAAGTACGCCTAAGCCCTAAGTACCTCAAGTGAAGTAACTTTCCTATTTCTTTTGGTAGACTTCCTTCTGCAACTTGTACATTCTGGAGATTAGGACCCTCAATAACTTGAAGTCTTGGTAGATATATTTTAGACTTATATCTGAGTCAGACTTTGGAGTGAAGAATACAAGAGTGCGCAAGTGTGGAATACACGAGTGTTCCAAGGAAACATACCTCACACTATCGGAATGAATCGCATGTCTCCTTGTATAAGAAGAATCTATTGTTGTGTTCCCACCATGATGAAAAAATATCTCAAGGAAATTTGCCTCCTTTGCCTTTAACAAGCATAGGTCTCGCATAAGGTCATGTACACGACATGTTTTAACTCTCCCCATTAAGTTTCGTCTGCCAATTTGGACCATGCTCCTATTGATCAGCTCGACCAAGTACAGTTCTCCCACGTCCTCCATTGTTTCTTCTCCTTCTGGATGTAAGAAACCTTCAGCAACCCACAATTGGATCAATTTCCTTGTGGGGATCTCAAAGTCCTCTGGGAAAATGCCCAGATAGAGGAAACACGGTTTCAACTGGTAAGGCAAATCATTGTAACTTAAAGATAATATTTCTGAGACTCCAAGTTCGCCTTTATTCAAGTGCGAACTAATGTTCTTCTGTACAATCTGCCACTCATTCAACGATTTCTTTTGCTAATAACCCTCCGAGCACAGCAACTGCTAGAGGTAGACCTCCACATCTTCGCACCATCTCTCTTCCTAACTCTTCCATTAAACCTGGGTTGATACCTGTATTATTTTTAGGGAATGCTTTCTTGCAAAACAACGCCCAGCGCTCTTCTTCTTTTAAATACTGAGGTTCAAGGTGAAGACTCCATGGATCTGCATGTAGAGCGACTTCATTATTTCGAGTTGTAAGCAGTAATTTACTTCCCATCTTCCCATTTGGAAACGCAGGATTTAGTATATCCCATGTCTGTCTGCTCCATATATCATCAAGAACCACCAAATATCGCTTCTCTTCCAAGAATTTGTAAAGGTTCTCTACCAACTCTTCATCTTTCATTTTTTCCATTTTCTCCAACTCCTCTTTGTTAGGAGTGCTTACTTTTTTAAAATTTCTAGCAAAATATCTCTCCTTACGCATTGTTGAGATATAAATGCCCACGCACAACAATCAAAATGACTCTGAAGATCATTATGATTGTAGACTTTTTTGGCGAGAGTGGTCTTACCCAAACCTCCTACGCCAACGATGGAAACCGCACGGCGTTGTTCCTCCACTTTGAAAAGCTCTGCCACTAATCTATCTGCATCTTCCTCCAAGCCAATAATATCCTGATCCACAACATGAGGATAGGACCTCCTCAGTTGTCGTTGCATCTCATTTGCAGAACTCGTCCCTTCTCCTTCACCAATGTTTCTGATGCCGTATGTTTCCCGAATGTCAGAGAGGTTGCGGATCTTGGTCAAGATGGCTTCAATCTCGTTCCCAACCTCATGGAGATCTATGCCTTCGTTGACGATGCAAGCGTACCTCCTAAGGACATTCCGGAGGCCCCCTCTCCTATTGGATGCAATTTTGAGGATGAATTTGTCGATGAGATCTTCCGCGTCATAAGCAGCATCTCTGATATTAGCAACCCAAGTGCGAACACGCTCATCTCCTTCTTTCTTTGCATCTGCATCTTTTAGGAAGCTCTGCATCAATTGCAGCTCAATTTTCAACGCCTCAAATTGCCCGCTTACCCTCTTCAAGAAAAGTGCTTCTTGAATGAGCAGGTCACCAAGCCTCTCTACAACGAAGGAAACAACAGGCTCAGCCATTTTGTTCTCTCTGGTTCTTCTCTCACAAGTAACAAGTGAAGCAAATAATTAAAAGCTCTCTCGTTCTTCTTCAATTTCACCTCCCTCCCACCCTTCTGATGATTTATACTAAAATCAGGTTTGCTTGTTTCACTCAAAATTCAACCATACATTTTCCTTCGCTAAGACCACACGAAGTGATGCAACTTTGCTTCCTTTCACTGTACAAGGGCCCCTAAACAATTCGAAGATCTTAACCGTTCAAATCAAAGTTTGATATTTTGATCAGATAGATGAATTGTATTGGTCTCAGTTAAAGGGCTTATATTGAATGGTTTTATTTTGTAGAAGGAAGTAAGTATCCTATGCTTTCCATAAAGAAGAGAAGGGGGGGTGAAGAGGTTTTCTTGTTATCAGTTCAATAATTCAAGACTAGGCTCTTCGGGATGGGACAAACATCCATACAATCAGTGTCTGCAAAGAGTGCCACATGGCTCATATTGTGGTCCGTCAGCAAAGTTCTACTCGTCTTCTTGTGGCCAAGTAAGTGTCGACATTTGGCGTAATGGAATTACTATGTTTCCCTTTTTTAAAAAGAGAGAATTATTAGGTGTGACTTTTACCAAAAAGAAAAGGACGTTCTTTTGTCGGTCCAACTCAAAAGTAAGCATCTTCCATCTTTTACTTTTGACGGAGTGGAGTGGAAAAGTAGATCTTTGCTGATCGCCGCAGGTCAGCACAGTTGCTGACGCACACTCATAGGGGACGCTGACCGTATGGATGTTTAGCCCAACCCTAAATTGACGTAAAACTATAAATTAACCCGATTAGTGGTTTCTAAGTGGTTTTCTTCGGGTTCGTTTGATTTTTAACCGTGGACTAAATCTTTCATGACGGACGACTCTCGAAACCACTGAACGTATGGAAGTTTGGCCCATCCCCAGGTAGCCAGCCCCTACAGATGACAAATCATCGGGATTGGTGACTTCTAACGTTTGGACTAGAGTACCTTAAATAATGTTGGAATCACAGGGTTAAAATTATGTGTCGGGGTCGGCGGACATAATTTTTCGTCAAAAATCTCGTCCGTGTATCACAAGAATCCAACAGTGGTTGACAGTGGCATTCACTTTTGCCAAAGCATATTCACCGTTGGATTCTCGGAATCCACGAGCTTTCGTAAACATTTATGTCCAAAAATTAAGGTCCTCAGAACCTGTTCCAAAAAATAATATCATGAAAAAAATTAATCTAAATGATAGAAATTACCAAGGTTTAAAAGGGATCTTTATAACGGTATAACGGATTGGGGGAGTTACCGTTTTTTCTGTTATAACAAATTATAAAGCTCTGGGGCAAAAATAGAAAAATAACCAAAAATTAAAAAATGTTGCTGGAATTCAAATTTTCAAAAACGGAAAATAATGGGAAATAACGACCATTGTTTTCACAAATTTTTCAAGAAAATAATGATCGTTATTTTTGTTATAACAGAAAATAACAGCCTTTATTTTCTGGGTGTTTTAATAGTACATAACGTAATGGGGGAGGTCCGAATCCGTTACAGCGGCCGTTATTTTTGTTATAATGGCCGTCTTTTAAACCATGGAAGTTACTACAAGGCTGATATTTTTGGTCTGAAAATCCACCTAAGAATAGGCCAAACATCCATATAGTCATTGGTCTCTAAGAATGTATCACGTGACTCATATTGTGGTCTTGGGTCTTGACGACGGACTTCCTTCGGCCCAGATATATTCCTTCGTTCTCCTTTCGTGAAACTACATTCCAAAAATCAGCACAATGAATGATTTTTAACCTTTGGATCTAAGTACCCAAAATAATGCTTGATACACAGAGTTAAAGATAAACCCATAAAAAAGACTCAAAATCTACGGTTAAAAATCACTAATTAGGGTGATTTTTTTTTAATACGTATGTAAGTCAACTTAGGGATGGATCAGATATTGTATGGTCAGTAGTATCTAGGAGTGTGTCACGTGATTCATGTTGTGACCCTTTACATCCTCCGTCATAGATTTACTCTCTTTTCAAGTCGTCGTCCACCAACCTCGCTCTTAGTCGTCGTCTATGAAGTAAAACTTCTGATGACCGCTCATAATATGAGACACGTAACATATTTGTAGATGATACTGGCCGTATGGATGTTTGGCCCATTCTAGATCGAGCGTATACACCAAAAAAATAGTCTGATGTAGTGATTTCTAAGCGTTGGATTGGCATCGTTTCCATGAATTGATTTTAATCGGGAATTTGATCATTATTTCAGTACAAGGATCCAAAGGTTTGAAATCACTAATCAGGCTGATTTCTGGTATCCAGGCAGTGGAGGATCCAAGCACGATTTTTGTTACTCACCACTATCATCATCTGGGCCCACTGACCGCATGGATGTTTATCCCACCCCTTGATAAATATACACACCAAAAATCACCCTGATTGGTAATCTATAACCATTAGATTTTTAGCACTTTTAGTACTTTTTAAGGCGTTCTTATGACCGTTGAGCGAAATCATTTCTTTTAGTTCTAAAAGCAACTGCTAAAAATCATCAAACAAGCTGATTTTTGGTATGAATGTCTACTAAGGGGTGGGCTAAACATCCATGCAGTCAGTGGGCCCAGATGGCAGCGGTGACTACCAAAAATGCCGCTTCCACATTTGAAAAGATCTCAGGTATACCTTCTTACATCACGACCAGAATGTAGGTTCTCCCTTTGTGAACCTACATTCCAAAAATCAGCATAACGAATGATCCGTTGCCTTTTCACTCTCCGTTCAAATGGACCCTTGGGGGCCCAAAATTGCAGTATAATCATAAGTTGGAACCATTGATGTAAGACGATCAAATACAAAGTAGCCGAAGTTTTTTGTATAGACAGATTTGGGCCAGGGCCTCGGACATCAAACCTAAGCCGAACCCCAGTGCTAGTAGGTTCAGTACATGCCTAGCACTGCATATCAGCATGTGCTTGATGGGACACTAAAATCATATTCGTCAAAAGGACTACCTTTTGAATAACATGAATGCACCTTTAAGGAAGCATCCCGCAACCAGAATTCCATCACTATCCTTCTTGCCTCACAAGCTCGATCCACACACAATTTCTGCCACTAGCAATCGCTGCAAAAGAAGAAGATGGATTTATGGTTAAAACTTCTATAAGCATAAGCAATCAGCTTGCTCTGTCTGATTGTCTAGATCAATGAGTCAGTAGATATCCGGAAATATATGAAGTACGAACCATAATCTGAAATTGTAATGTTTCCGACCAATTCATCAATTGAGAACCATAGTCTAGTAGTAGCTTTAGATTGAAAGGTTAACATCATTCAGTTAATTCTGCACTTTGGGCTATACCCCATTCAGAATGTGACCCACTGATTGATTAATCTACATCTATATCCACCTCTCATCAATCTGATTAGTTCTTAGATTTTGGGACATAAGGATAAATCCAGAAACAAATGTTTAATATAAAAAAAGACAACAACAACCCAGTTCAGTGAATTGATGGGAATGTACATCCCAAAGCAGCAATCAAAATATATGGACAACAAAACAGATGGGAATGTAATCATCTTCAATGAATCCCTAGCAATATCCACAGGAAGCTCATGAAATGAGTCTGCTAATCAGCGCTACTGGTGTCTAATTGAGTTTTAGATCAAAACTTTTCTCTATGAAATCTTTCCTATTCGGTTTAAAGAATAGTTTCAAGCTTTTCTTAATAAAATTGCTTTTACCTATCTAAAAAAATAAAGTACAGGTTCAATGTTCAATCTAGGGACTGGACCAAGGCCTATCTGTATCTCAAATTCACTACTATCGATATTGGATGACTTTGAGATCTGGGTATGGACTCATTTTTCAGAAACTCGCAAGGCATGCATTTGAATTCATCAACAACTATACTCCAAAATGGCTCTCTTCTGTCCAGCAACTGATTTCCGAGGAAGGGTCCAGGTTGCACATCCTCTTGTCCCTGATGACGTTGTAGTTTCATTCTTTGAGGGTGAACCCACAAACATAATCGACGGTGCTCTAGCCTGAGTAAAACTTGTGTCACAAAATGTTGTGACGGAAACTGGTCACAACACTCAATACGAGCCATGTGGCATTATATTAGAGGACAATGACCGAATGGATGTTTGGCCAGTCCCTCGGTGAACCGGCGGGTACACAAAAAATCAGTAGTGATTTATAATCGATGGGTCGGGATCGGGGGACAGACGTTGAAACCGACCTTCTCACCTAAATGAAGGAACTGTGGATCTCTCAAAATTGAAAGGTTATCAATCGAATTACTTTTTCGTAAACAATGAAGCCAAGCCGATGAGCCAAACAGTCGTTTGAAAATGGAGCTCCGCATCCCACGTATCCTCCGACTGAAAAGTCTTATTTTATTTGATGGGTCGGGATCGGGGGACAAACGTTGAAACCGACATTTTACCTAAACAAACGAACCGTGGATCTCTCAAAATCGGACGGTTATCAATCAAATTTACTTTTTCATAAACGACGAAGCCAAACCGATGAGCCAAACAGTCATTTGAAAAATGAGCACCGCATTGAATGCCCACATCTCCTCCAACTGAAAAGTCTTCTTTATTTTATTTGATGGGTCGGGATCGGGGAATAGATGTTGAAACCGACATTTCACCTAAATTAAGGAACCGTGGATCTCTCAAAATCGAACGGTTATCAATCAAATTTACTTGTTCGTAAACGACGAAGCCAAGCCGATGAGCTGAACAATCGTTTGAAAAAGGAGCACCTCATTAAATGCCCACGTCTGATCCGACTGAAGAGTCTTTATTTTATTTGATGAGTCGGGATCGGGGGACGGATGTTGGAACTGACATTTCACCTAAACAAAGGAACCGTGGATCTCTCAAAATCAAACGGTTATCAATCGAATTTACTTTTTCATAAACGACGAAGCCAAACCGATGAGCCAAACAGTCGTTTGAAAAAGGAGCACCGCATTAAATGCCCACGTCTCCTCCAACTGAAAAGTCGTCTTTATTTTATTTGTTGGGTCGGGATCGGGGAATAGCCGTTGAACCGACATTTCACCTAAATGAAAGAACTGTGTATCTCTCAAAATCGAACGGTTATTAATCAAATTTACTTGTTCGTAAATGATGAAGCCAAGCCGATGAGCTGAACAGTCGTTTGAAAAAGGAGCACCTCATTAAATGCCCACGTCTGCTCCGACTGAAGAGTCTTATTTTATTTGATAGGTCGGGATCGGGGGACGGATGTTGAAACCGACATTTCACCTAAATGAAGGAACCATGGATCTCTCAAAATCGAACGGTTATCAATCAAATTTAGTTTTTCATAAACAGCGAAGCCAAGCCGATGAGCTGAACAGTCGATTGAAAAAGGAGCACCGCATTAAATGCCCAAGCCGACTGAAAAGTCTTCTTTATTTTATGGGTCGTGATGTAACAAGGTATACCTAAGATCTTTTCAATTGCGGAAGCGGCATTTTTGGTAGTCACCGCTGCCATATGGGCCCACTGCCCACATGGATGTTTAGCTCACCCCTTAGTAGACATTGATACCAAAAATCAGCTTGTTTGATAATTTTTAGCCAGTTGTTTTTAGTACTAAAAAAAAATAGTTGCATTCAACTGCTATAAGAACGCCTTAAAAAGTGCTAAAATCTAAGGGTTATAGATTACCAATCAGGGTGATTTTTGGTGTGTATATCCACCAAGGGGTGGGATAAACATCCATGCAGTCAGTGGACCAGATGACAGTGGTGACGAACAAAAATCGTGCTTCCGCATTTGAAAAAGTTTCAGGCATTACTTGTTACATCTTTTTCCTTATTTTATTTTTACACTTACCTTTCCTCTCTTCGAGAGGAGGAAGATACTAGGATTTATCGAGTCAGTTGCACACATTGGCAAAGCCGGTCACAACCCACAATACGAGCCATGTGGCACACTATTACAGGACGTCTGTATGGATGTTTGGCCAGTCCCTTGGTGGACTTGGAAACTAAAAATAAACCTAATCAGTGATTTGTAAGCGTTTGATTGAAGTTATTTTCACGTAGTGATCTGAACATTATTGAGAGTTATTTGGGTTGAAGATCCAAAGGTTGTAAATCACTAATCAGGCTGATTTTTGGTTCGCAGGTCCACCGAGGGACTGGCCAAATATCCATACAGTCAGTGCCCTCTAACAGTGTGCTACGTGTCTCATATTGTGGGTTGGTCACTACCTAGTGTGACCGAAGTTTTACACTACACATTGCTTTCTTTTTAATTTCAATTTAACAAGATGCTAAGATCATGTTCTTCATTTTCTGCCTGTCGATCTGTATAAAAATCAGGCACACGTTCAGAAGGCTATTGAATGAGCATCTGGAGCAGCTGCTAATCTTAAATCTTATTGCAGAAATCATCAGTATCTTCTAATGATTACAGTAATGCTATATCCATAGTGGCAACCTCGAAGCAGCTGAGTTGGAGATGAAAGTACAGGTTCAAGGGACTGGACCAATGCATGTCTGTATCTCAAAAGTCACTACTATCGATATTGGATGACTTTGAGATCTGGGTATGGACTCCTTTTTTAGAAACTCGCAAGGCATACAGAAAGGATCACTAGAGAGATTACTCACGGACATTTGAATTCATCAACAGCTATACTCCAGAATAGCTCTCTTCAGTCCAGCAACTGATTTCCGAGGAAGGGTCCAGGTTGCACATCCACTTGTCCCTAACAAACGCTTGTTAAGGGTGAACCCACAAACATAATCGCCGGTGCTCTAATCTTGCTGCAAGATTAGCACAATACAACTGAAGGTTTAATTGAGACGTGATGTGTAGCCATGCAGGAGACGTACCAGAAGCTTTGCCAGTGGAAGAAGTGCCACGTGGACCATTCTTTAATTTGTGTCTTTCGCCAATTCAAACGAATGGTTCAAATGGCTACAATCGGCTCGGCTTCAATATTGAAAAGGAAGAGAAGGAAGCCGTCCAATTTTTAGAGATCAACGGTTCTTTCGTTTAGGTGACAAGGTCGATTTCAACGTCTGTCCCCCGATCCCGACCCTTTAACAATACTTGACCAGCCAAACTAGACGATTAATTCTCGAAGAAAACAACTTTTTTATAAAAGTAAAAAAAGAAAAAAAATCCCTCAAAACGCCATGTGGCATCCTTGAATTACTGTGTTGTCAAAAAGTTTGAATTATTCGGTCACTTTTCCAAAAAAGAAAGTGTATGACGTTAATCTTTTGTCCAACTCAAAAGCATCTTTTAGGCTGCGTTTATTTTTTACAAATGTACGTGCATTGGCGTTGTTATTCGCAACTCAGCCAAAAAAAGTGTGTTTGGTTGCACCAATGTATGCAACTCATAATATACACTAGGGCTCTCAATGTGCGCCAAGGTACGTGTTGCAACACACACACATACACTCCGAAAATCGGGACACGTACGAAATTACGCGCCGTTGTACCGTAAAGCATACTTAGGGTGCATCGCACAATGCATCACACTATATTAAAATAAGAATTTTTACTATATTATATACATTATATATTACATAAAATAATCTATATAATATTATAATAATATTATTATTATTAATATTAATATTATAATATTATATAATTATATGATAATATCATTAAAACGTCATTATAATAATATCATTAATATAATACGTTATAATAATGTCATTATAATATTAATATTATGTAATAATATATAAAATAATATTATATATAGTATTATAATAAAAATATATATCATTATAATATTAATATGATATAATATTAATATAATATATTATAATAATATCATTATAATAATATTATAATATAATAATATCATTAAAATGTCATTATAATAATATCATTAATATAATACGTTATAATAATATCATTATAATATTAATATTATGTAATAATATATAAAATAATATTATATATACTATTATAATAAAAATATATATTATAATATATATATAATATATAACATATAATAAAAATCTATTATATATTATATAATATATATAATATTATGTTTATAAAATATATATAATATTATACATTATATAATATATTATATGTATATCTAAATTGTATAAAAATATTCAAATACACGTGGCAGTCTGAAACGTGTATGTGTAATTTTATACAATGCAACGTGGCTCATACGGTTAGTGTCATCTTAAGAATGTCCCACGTGGCTCATAGTGGCTGCTGTCAGCGGAGTCGTTGACTGTAGTGTCATCGAAGGTTTATTCAAAGATCAAGAACGTCTACAATTTGGGCATCTGGCAAACCTAATTGTGCCGTACAATAGGATCGGGATCCACTGGGGAGATCTCCTGGGTCAAAGTTGACGCGACTGATTGATCACGACAATAAGAATGGCCTTCTTGATCATTTGCCGCAAGCATTATGATTATGCAAAAAAATGAAATGGTTTATATGGTTAGGAATTAGGATCATCAGACGGGTTCGAGTTTCCGCGCGTGATCTCTCGCTGGGACCCATCCCTCTCTGTGTGTTTGCCCCCGTCGATACCCACAAGCATAACTGGATCGTACCCCAAATTAGCACTTCAGCAAATCCCAACCGTTAACTAAGTGGAAAAGATGGACCGGATGTAAATCATCAAACGTAATATCAAGTGACATGGCGCACATGCGAAGTGACTTGGTACCACCATTCAGTGGACCCATTAGGAGGTCGCCTAAATCAACCAGATCATATAGCCGCGACCATATGATTGCATTATTAGGATAACTTAGAAAGTTTCAGCATACAATCTGAAAGATCTACTTGGAGATCAATCCGATCACTCTGATTAATTTAACCCAGGAGATCAACTAGGTAGGCCTAGTCGAATGACTGCTCAAGCCTGTACCTGGACAAAAGTAGCTTGGCCCAAGGCCAAGGCTAGGAATTCACGGTTGCCTAAGCTTATTTATAAAAAGCCAAGGGCCAAGCCCAAACCCTGTATTTGTATTTAGAAGGCCCTAAATATAATGCCTGGGCCCAGTTCTCAAGGCATTTAGTGCAGCCCAAGCCCGAGAAAGCTAGCAAGAAAGTCATAAAAGCCCATCAACAAGGCCTGGCTAACCATAACCGTATTACATTTTGCCCCGAACAACGGATGACGCTATAAAGCCCTTTGTCCCACAGGTATTTATGGATTTCCATTCTTTTGGACACCGCCCTGCTTTGTGCCTCCTCATTTCGTCCGTCACCCATACGATTCAATGCATTTTCCATCAATGTTTGTCAGTCCATTGCCATTTTTTTTAATGTTCAAGTGGACCCTTGGGGCCCAAAATTGAATCACCAAGTCTGCTAAAGCAGCAATGGAGTTGAGCCATTCTATGATCAAGAAGTATATCAAAAGTTTGATACAAAATGCCATGAACGTTTGGCATAGACCTTGGTCGACCTAGACACCAAAAATCAGCCCAATTGGTGATTTCTAGCCCTTGGATTTGAGCACTTTCGTCATCACAGGATTTGTGACCAAACCTATTAATGGGTTCCAAGCCAATGATGAAAAAGTGCTTGAATCACACGGCCAGAATCACCAATCTGACTGATTTTTGGTATCTAAGTCGAACAAGGTGTGGGCCAAACATTCCTGGAATCAATAGGCATGAAGAGTGCCAAGTGGCATTTTGAGGGATTATGTAAGCAAACTTTTGTACAGAATTCTGCACCGTAGTTTTTTTTTTTTCAAATTGCAAGCTCATTTAGCAAACTAGGCAACCACTAACCAAAGATAAGCAGTGAAAAAATCTGTGAAAAGTTCTTATGGTAAATGATACAGATGACAACCAAAAATGCCACATGGTTCACACTTTCCGGCCCAAATGTTTGGCCCCGACCACCACATGGTTCACACTCTCATGAAATCCATGTTAAAAAAAAATGCTCAAATCCAACGCCAGAAATCATTAATAAGGCTAATTTTGTGTGTAGGTCCACCAAGGGGCCTGTCTAAGCATTCATGGGTCAGTGGGCCCGTCATTCATATGGACTTGAAGACTTTTCTAAATTACTCAATGAACGGTAAACGATTAAAGTTTCATTAAGGTTGGTGATGATTTCACTGGGACTGATATTTTTAGCTTTGGAGTGATTCTTGTTGAGCTCTTGTTTGATGTTTTGGATGCTAGTGCTTTGGAAGGAAAGAACAAAGAGAGATTGAAATACCCAAGTAGTTAAATGTACTGGGTAATCTAAATTGCTGTATGATCATAAGTTATAATCGTTGATGTGAGACGATCAAATACCAAGTAGCCCACGTTTTTGTATAGTCAGAGTTGGCCCAGGGCCACAAACATCAAACCTGAGCGGAACCCCAGTGCTAGTAGGTTCAGCACATGCCCAGCACCACATATCAGCAGGTTCTTGATGGGACACTAAAATCATGTTCGTCAAAAAGAACAGCTTTTGAACAACATGAGGGCACCTTAAAGGAAGCATCCCCCAACCAGAATTTCATCACTAACCTTCTTGCTTCACAAGCTCGATCCACACAATTGCTGCCACTTGCAATCCCTGCAAAAGAAGAAGATGGATTTATGGTTAAAAACTTCTATAAGCATAAGCAATCAGCAAACACTGGGCATCAAAAGCACAAAAGATATGCTCCAGTTCTAATCGATATGCTCCATTTGCGAGATGGTCCATAGACTGAAAAATGTAGATCAATGAGCCAGTAGATATCCCTCTTTGAAAGAGGAAATATATGATGTGTTTGAGGTTCATCATCATGTATAAACCATACTCTCAAATTGTACATGTTGCAGACCAGTTCGTCAATTCAGATCATCTAATCAATGGGCTATGTCTAGTTTTGGAGGTGGTCCATTGAATGAATAATCAAGATCACTGAGTTGGGAGATATTCCTCTTTTGAATGAATAAATATATGATGAATTTCAGGTTCATCATCATATTTGAAGTACGAATCATACTCTGAAATTGTAATGTTTCCGACCAATTCATCAATCGAAACCATCTAATCAATGGGATAAGTCTAGTAGTAGCTTGCATTTTGGGCTATACCCCATTCAGAATGTGATCCACCCTTCATCAATTTGATTACTTCTTAGATTTTGGGACATAAGGATCAATAGCCCAAAAGCTTTAGGGTATAGTATTCAAGGGGGAGTAGAATGGGAAACTCGAGCTAATTTTCATGGTTTGAACCAGTGAGAAAGAACGAAAAGAAACCCTAGAAAGCTAAGCTCACCTTTGGCATGGCAAAAGACCGCTTTCACTGTTGTAGTCTTCAGTATCAATCTTCTTCTTCTTCTTCTTCTTCTTCTTCTTCTCGTTGAGATCTTGGTATCGGTCTTCTTCGAATTTGCCATTCGAAACCCTAATTTTGAAGAACAAAGAATCGAATTCGCTCCAACCGCCAACGCAATTCGCATCAAAACGAAGCTATCCTGATTTGCATAAGAAGAATCCCTAGATTTAGATGGAACTGATGAAGAAGTTGTAGTATGTGCACTTTGTACCAACCCAATCCTCCTTCTTCCCTAACCCTGTCTTCGAATTCTCTTGGCATGCCACCAATCTTCAATTCCTGAAGGGAAGTGACGAACCTCAATCCTTCCGGAACCATCCTCAATTGGGGGCAACGAGAAATCTGTAAAGTCCTAAGACATGGCATCGCTCCTTCCTCCATTCTCCACTCCTGCAAATCATCCAACCGATGAAGTTCTAAAACTTGGAGTTGAGGAAACCCTTTTGCAGAGCAAATCATTTCCTCTCCTGAGTAAGAATCCCCCAATAATCTGAGGAACAGTAAGTTTGGCAGATTCTGTAATGACGCCATTGGGTCTTGTTGGAGTTTAGAGCGCCACAAGGTCAATTTGGTGAGGTTTGGTGGCCATTGGAGGAGCCTCTCTGTGTCTATGCCGCCATCCAAGTTCAATTTCAATAGATGTTGAGAGCGAGAAAGTGGTTCCAGATTTGGAAATGTTTCATCTCTAGATCCATCCATCCGCAAAGACAAGGATTGAAGTAGAGAGTTTGACTTAATAAAGATGGAGTTGAGTAGTACCTCCACTTGCGATCTTGATATTTCATATATTCCCAATTTTCGAAGATTAATCAAATTGGCCAAACTGTCATCTATCCAACTCCCACCCTTTATCAACGTCAGAGTCTGGAGGTTACTCAGAGTGCCCAATCGCAAGTGGTCACTAGAATAGTCAGAGTCCACGTGTAGATGTCTTAATTGTTTCATCATCCATATCACATTAGGTATCATGAGACCTGAAGGACAATCCCGTAAATCAAGGGTTTGTAGGCTTCGTAAGTTGCCTATAGATGGTGGAAGCTCTTTTATCCAAGTACGCCTAAGCCCTAAGTACCTCAAGTGAAGTAACTTTCCTATTTCTTTTGGTAGACTTCCTTCTGCAACTTGTACATTCTGGAGATTTAGGACCCTCAATAACTTGAAGTCTTGGTAGATATATTTTAGACTTATATCTGAGTCAGACTTTGGAGTGAAGAATACAAGAGTGCGCAAGTGTGGAATACACGAGTGTTCCAAGGAAACATACCTCACACTATCGGAATGAATCGCATGTCTCCTTGTATAAGAAGAATCTATTGTTGTTGTGTTCCCACCATGATGAAAAAATATCTCAAGGAAATTTGCCTCCTTTGCCTTTAACAAGCATAGGTCTCGCATAAGGTCATGTACACGACATGTTTTAACTCTCCCCATTAAGTTTCGTCTGCCAATTTGGACCATGCTCCTATTGATCAGCTCGACCAAGTACAGTTCTCCCACGTCCTCCATTGTTTCTTCTCCTTCTGGATGTAAGAAACCTTCAGCAACCCACAATTGGATCAATTTCCTTGTGGGGATCTCAAAGTCCTCTGGGAAAATGCCCAGATAGAGGAAACACGGTTTCAACTGGTAAGGCAAATCATTGTAACTTAAAGATAATATTTCTGAGACTCCAAGTTCGCCTTTATTCAAGTGCGAACTAATGTTCTTCTGTACAATCTGCCACTCATTCAACGATTTCTTTGCTAATAACCCTCCGAGCACAGCAACTGCTAGAGGTAGACCTCCACATCTTCGCACCATCTCTCTTCCTAACTCTTCCATTAAACCTGGGTTGATACCTGTATTATTTTTAGGGAATGCTTTCTTGCAAAACAACGCCCAGCGCTCTTCTTCTTTTAAATACTGAGGTTCAAGGTGAAGACTCCATGGATCTACATGTAGAGCGACTTCATTATTTCGAGTTGTAAGCAGTAATTTACTTCCCTTCTTCCCATTTGGAAACGCAGGATTTAGTATATCCCATGTCTGTGTGCTCCATATATCATCAAGAACCACCAAATATCGCTTCTCTTCCAAGAATTTGTAAAGGTTCTCTACCAACTCTTCATCTTTCATTTTTTCCATTTTCTCCAACTCCTCTTTGTTAGGAGTGCTTACTTTTTTTAAAATTTCTAGCAAAATATCTCTCCTTACGCATTGTTGAGATATAAATGCCCACGCACAACAATCAAAATGACTCTGAAGATCATTATGATTGTAGACTTTTTTGGCGAGAGTGGTCTTACCCAAACCTCCTACGCCAACGATGGAAACCGCACGGCGTTGTTCCTCCACTTTGAAAAGCTCTGCCACTAATCTATCTGCATCTTCCTCCAAGCCAATAATATCCTGGTCCACAACATGAGGATAGGACCTCCTCAGTTGTCGTTGCATCTCATTTGCAGAACTCGTCCCTTCTCCTTCACCAATGTTTCTGATGCCGTATGTTTCCCGACTGATAGAGAGGTTGCGGATCCTGGTTTGGATTGCTTCAATCTCGTTTCCAACCATATGGAGATCTATGCATATGCAAGCGTACCTCCTAAGGACATTCCGGAGACCCCCTCTCCTATTGGATGCAATTTTGAGGATGAATTTGTCGATGACATCTTCGGCGTCATAAGCAGCATCTCTGATATTAGCAACCCAAGTGCGAACACGCTCATCACCTTCTTTCTTTGCGTCTGCATCTTTTAGGAAGCTCTGCATCAATTGCAGCTCAATTTTCAACGTCTCAACTTGCCCTTCTACCCCCTTCAAGAAAAGTGCTTCTTGAATGAGCGGGTCACCAAGCCTCTCTACAACGAAGGAAACAACAGGCTCAGCCATTTTGTTCTCTCTGGTTCTTCTCTCACAAGTAACAAGTGAAGCAAATAATTAAAAGCTCTCTCGTTCTTCTTCAATTTCACCTCCCTCCCACCCTTCTGATGATTTATACTAAAATCAGGTTTGCTTGTTTCACTCAAAATTCAACCATACATTTTCCTTCGCTAAGACCACACGAAGTGATGCAACTTTGCTTCCTTTCACTGTACAAGGGCCCCTAAACAATTCGAAGATCTTAACCGTTCAAATCAAAGTTTGATATTTTGATCAGATAGATGAATTGTATTGGTCTCAGTTAAAGGGCTTATATTGAATGGTTTTATTTTGTAGAAGGAAGTAAGTATCCTATGCTTTCCATAAAGAAGAAAAGGGGGGGTGAAGAGGTTTTCTTGTTATCAGTTCAATAATTCAAGACTAGGCTCTTCGGGATGGGACAAACATCCATACAATCAGTGTCTGCAAAGAGTGCCACATGGCTCATATTGTGGTCCGTCAGCAAAGTTCTACTCGTCTTCTTGTGGCCAAGTAAGTGTCGACATTTGGCGTAATGGAATTACTATGTTTCCCTTTTTTAAAAAGAGAGAATTATTAGGTGTGACTTTTACCAAAAAGAAAAGGACGTTCTTTTGTCGGTCCAACTCAAAAGTAAGCATCTTCCATCTTTTACTTTTGACGGAGTGGAGTGGAAAAGTAGATCTTTGCTGATCGCCGCAGGTCAGCACAGTTGCTGACGCACACTCATAGGGGACGCTGACCGTATGGATGTTTAGCCCAACCCTAAATTGACGTAAAACTATAAATTAACCCGATTAGTGGTTTCTAAGTGGTTTTCTTCGGGTTCGTTTGATTTTTAACCGTGGACTAAATCTTTCATGACGGACGACTCTCGAAACCACTGAACGTATGGAAGTTTGGCCCATCCCCAGGTAGCCAGCCCCTACAGATGACAAATCATCGGGATTGGTGACTTCTAACGTTTGGACTAGAGTACCTTAAATAATGTTGGAATCACAGGGTTAAAATTATGTGTCGGGGTCGGCGGACATAATTTTTCGTCAAAAATCTCGTCCGTGTATCACAAGAATCCAACAGTGGTTGACAGTGGCATTCACTTTTGCCAAAGCATATTCACCGTTGGATTCTCGGAATCCACAAGCTTTCGTAAACATTTATGTCCAAAAATTAAGGTCCTCAGAACCTGTTCCAAAAAATAATATCATGAAAAAAATTAATCTAAATGATAGAAATTACCAAGGTTTAAAAGGGATCTTTATAACGGTATAACGGATTGGGGGAGTTACCGTTTTTTCTGTTATAACAAATTATAAAGCTCTGGGGCAAAAATAGAAAAATAACCAAAAATTAAAAAATGTTGCTGGAATTCAAATTTTCAAAAACGGAAAATAATGGGAAATAACGACCATTGTTTTCACAAATTTTTCAAGCAAATAATGATCGTTATTGTTGTTATAACAGAAAATAACAGCCTTTATTTTCTGGGTGTTTTAATAGTACATAACGTAATGGGGGAGGTCCGAATCTTATTTTTGTTATAATGGCCGTCTTTTAAACCATGGAAGTTACTACAAGGCTGATATTTTTGGTCTGAAAATCCACCTAAGAATAGGCCAAACATCCATATAGTCATTGGTCTCTAAGAATGTATCACGTGACTCATATTGTGGTCTTGGGTCTTGACGACGGACTTCCTTCGGCCCAGATATATTCCTTCGTTCTCCTTTCGTGAAACTACATTCCAAAAATCAGCACAATGAATGATTTTTAACCTTTGGATCTAAGTACCCAAAATAATGCTTGATACACAGAGTTAAAGATAAACCCATAAAAAAGACTTAAAATCTACGGTTAAAAATCACTAATTAGGGTGATTTTTTTTTAATACGTATGTAAGTCAACTTAGGGATGGATCAGATATTGTATGGTCAGTAGTATCTAGGAGTGTGTCACGTGATTCATGTTGTGACCCTTTACATCCTCCGTCATAGATTTACTCTCTTTTCAAGTCGTCGTCCACCAACCTCGCTCTTAGTCGTCGTCTATGAAGTAAAACTTCTGATGACCGCTCATAATATGAGACACGTAACATATTTGTAGATGATACTGGCCGTATGGATGTTTGGCCCATTCTAGATCGAGCGTATACACCAAAAAAATAGTCTGATGTAGTGATTTCTAAGCGTTGGATTGGCATCGTTTCCATGAATTGATTTTAATCGTGGGAATTTGATCATTATTTCAGTACAAGGATCCAAAGGTTTGAAATCACTAATCAGGCTGATTTCTGGTATCCAGGCAGTGGAGGATCCAAGCACGATTTTTGTTACTCACCACTATCATCTGGGCCCACTGACACCCCTTGATAAATATACACACCAAAAATCACCCTGATTGGTAATCTATAACCATTAGATTTTTAGCACTTTTAGTACTTTTTAAGGCGTTCTTATGACCGTTGAGCGAAATCATTTCTTTTAGTTCTAAAAGCAACTGCTAAAAATCATCAAACAAGCTGATTTTTGGTATGAATGTCTACTAAGGGGTGGGCTAAACATCCATGCAGTCAGTGGGCCCAGATGGCAGCGGTGACTACCAAAAATGCCGCTTCCACATTTGAAAAGATCTCAGGTATACCTTCTTACATCACGACCAGAATGTAGGTTCTCCCTTTGTGAACCTACATTCCAAAAATCAGCATAACGAATGATCCGTTGCCTTTTCACTCTCCGTTCAAATGGACCCTTGGGGGCCCAAAATTGCAGTATAATCATAAGTTGGAACCATTGATGTAAGACGATCAAATACAAAGTAGCCGAAGTTTTTTGTATAGACAGATTTGGGCCAGGGCCTCGGACATCAAACCTAAGCCGAACCCCAGTGCTAGTAGGTTCAGTACATGCCTAGCACTGCATATCAGCATGTGCTTGATGGGACACTAAAATCATATTCGTCAAAAGGACTACCTTTTGAATAACATGAATGCACCTTTAAGGAAGCATCCCGCAACCAGAATTCCATCACTATCCTTCTTGCCTCACAAGCTCGATCCACACACAATTTCTGCCACTAGCAATCGCTGCAAAAGAAGAAGATGGATTTATGGTTAAAACTTCTATAAGCATAAGCAATCAGCTTGCTCTGTCTGATTGTCTAGATCAATGAGTCAGTAGATATCCGGAAATATATGAAGTACGAACCATAATCTGAAATTGTAATGTTTCCGACCAATTCATCAATTGAGAACCATAGTCTAGTAGTAGCTTTAGATTGAAAGGTTAACATCATTCAGTTAATTCTGCACTTTGGGCTATACCCCATTCAGAATGTGACCCACTGATTGATTAATCTACATCTATATCCACCTCTCATCAATCTGATTAGTTCTTAGATTTTGGGACATAAGGATAAATCCAGAAACAAATGTTTAATATAAAAAAAGACAACAACAACCCAGTTCAGTGAATTGATGGGAATGTACATCCCAAAGCAGCAATCAAAATATATGGACAACAAAACAGATGGGAATGTAATCATCTTCAATGAATCCCTAGCAATATCCACAGGAAGCTCATGAAATGAGTCTGCTAATCAGCGCTACTGGTGTCTAATTGAGTTTTAGATCAAAACTTTTCTCTATGAAATCTTTCCTATTCGGTTTAAAGAATAGTTTCAAGCTTTTCTTAATAAAATTGCTTTTACCTATCTAAAAAAATAAAGTACAGGTTCAATGTTCAATCTAGGGACTGGACCAAGGCCTATCTGTATCTCAAATTCACTACTATCGATATTGGATGACTTTGAGATCTGGGTATGGACTCATTTTTCAGAAACTCGCAAGGCATGCATTTGAATTCATCAACAACTATACTCCAAAATGGCTCTCTTCTGTCCAGTAACTGATTTCCGAGGAAGGGTCCAGGTTGCACATCCTCTTGTCCCTGATGACGCTGTAGTTTCATTCTTTGAGGGTGAACCCACAAACATAATCGGCGGTGCTCGAACCTGAGTAAAACTTGTGTCACAAAATGTTGTGACGGAAACTGGTCACAGCACTCAATACAAGCCACATGGCATAATATTAGAGGACAATGACCGAATGGATGTTTGGCCAGTCCCTCGGTGAACCGGCCGGTACACAAAAAATCAGCAGTGATTTATAATCGATGGGTCGGGATCGGGGGACAGACGTTGAAACCGACCTTCTCACCTAAATGAAGGAACTGTGGATCTCTCAAAATTGAAAGGTTATCAATAAAATTACTTTTTCGTAAACAATGAAGCCAAGCCGATGAGCCGAACAGTCGTTTGAAAATGGAGCTCCGCATCCCACGTATCAGCCGACTGAAAAGTCTTATTTTATTTGATGGGTCGGGATCGGGGGACAGACGTTGAAACCGACATTTTACCTAAACAAAGGAACCGTGGATCTCTCAAAATCGAACAGTTATCAATCGAATTTACTTTTTCATAAACGACGAAGCCAAACAGTCGTTTGAAAAATGAGCACCGCATTGAATGCCCACATCTCCTCCAACTGAAAAGTCTTCTTTATTTTATTTGATGGGTCGGGATCGGGGAATAGATGTTGAAACCGACATTTCACCTAAATTAAGGAACCGTGGATCTCTCAAAATCGAACGGTTATCAATCAAATTTACTTGTTCGTAAACGACAAAGCCAAGCTGATGAGCTGAACAATCGTTTGAAAAAGGAGCACCTCATTAAATGCCCACGTCTGATCGGACTGAAGAGTCTTTATTTTATTCGATGAGTCGGGATCGGGGGACGGATGTTGGAACTCACATTTCACCTAAACAAAGGAACCGTGGATCTCTCAAAATCAAACGGTTATCAATCAAATTTACTTTTTCATAAACGACGAAGCCAAACCGATGAGCCAAACATTCGTTTGAAAAAGGAGCACCGCATTAAATGCCCACGTCTCCTCCAACTGAAAAGTCTTCTTTATTTTATTTGATGGGTCGAGATCAGGGAATAGACTTTGAAACCAACATTTCACCTAAATGAAGGAACCGTGTATCTCTCAAAATCGAACGGTTATTAATCAAATTTACTTGTTCGATGAAGTCAAGCCGATGAGCTGAACAGTCGTTTGAAAAAGGAGCACCGCATTAGAAGCCCACGTCTCCTCCGACTGAAAAGTCTTATTTTATTTGATGGGTCGGGATCAGGGGACAGACGTTGAAACCAACATTTCACCTAAACAAAGGAACCGTGGATCTCTCAAAATCGAACGGTTATCAATTGAATTTACTTTTTCATAAACGACAAAGCCAAACCGATGAGCCAAACAGTCGTTTGAAAAAGGAGCACCGCATTAAATGCCCACGTCTCCTCCAACTGAAAAGTCTTCTTTATTTTATTTGATGGGTCAGGATCGGGGAATAGACGTCGAAACCGATATTTCACCTAAATTAAGGAACCGTGGATCTCTCAAAATCGAACGGTTATCAATCAAATTTACTTGTTCATAAACGACGAAGCCAAGCCGATGAGCTGAACAATCGTTTGAAAAAGGAGCACCTCATTAAATGCCCACGTCTGCTCCGATTGAAGAGTCTTTATTTTATTTGATGAGTCGGGATCGGGGGACGGATGTTGAAACTGACATTTCACCTAAACAAAGGAACCGTGGATCTCTCAAAATCGAACGGTTATCAATCAAATTTACTTTTTCATAAACGACGAAGCCAAACCGATGAGCCAAACAGTCGTTTGAAAAAGGAGCACCGCATTAAATGCCCACGTCTCCTCCAACTGAAAAGTCGTCTTTATTTATTTGACGGGTCGGGATCGGGGAATAGCTGTTGAACCGACATTTCACCTAAATGAAGGAACCGTGTATCTCTCGAAATCGAACGGTTATTAATCAAATTTACTTGTTCGTAAATGATGAAGCCAAGCGATGAGCTGAACAGTCGTTTGAAAAAGGAGCACCTCATTAAATGCCCACGTCTGCTCCGACCGAAGAGCCTTATTTTATTTGATAGGTCGGGATCGGGGGACGGATGTTGAAACTGACATTTCACCTAAACAAAGGAACCGTGGATCTCTCAAAATCGAACGGTTATCAATCAAATTTACTTTTTCATAAACGACGAAGCCAAACCGATGAGCCAAACAGTCGTTTGAAAAAGGAGCACCGCATTAAATGCCCACGTCTCCTCCAACTGAAAAGTCGTCTTTATTTATTTGACGGGTCGGGATCGGGGAATAGCTGTTGAACCGACATTTCACCTAAATGAAGGAACCGTGTATCTCTCGAAATCGAACGGTTATTAATCAAATTTACTTGTTCGTAAATGATGAAGCCAAGCGATGAGCTGAACAGTCGTTTGAAAAAGGAGCACCTCATTAAATGCCCACGTCTGCTCCGACCGAAGAGTCTTATTTAATTTGATAGGTCGGGATCGGGGGACGGATGTTGAAACCGACATTTCACCTAAATGAAGGAACCGTGGATCTCTCAAAATCGAACGGTTATCAATCAAATTTAGTTTTTCATAAACGGCGAAGCCAAGCCGATGAGCCGAACAGTCGATTGAAAAAGGAGCACCGCATTAAATGCCCAAGCCGACTGAAAAGTCTTCTTTATTTTATGGGTCGTGATGTAACAAGGTATACCTAAGATCTTTTCAATTGTGGAAGCGGCATTTTTGGTAGTCACCGCTGCCATATGGGCCCACTGCCCACATGGATGTTTAGCTCACCCCTTAGTAGACATTGATACCAAAAATCAGCTTGTTTGATAATTTTAGCTAGTTGTTTTTAGTACTAAAAAAAAATGGTTGCATTCAACTGCTATAAGAACGCCTTAAAAAGTGCTAAAATCTAATGGTTATAGATTACCAATCAGGGTGATTTTTGGTGTGTATATCCACCAAGGGGTGGGATAAACATCCATGCAGTCAGTGGACCAGATGACAGTGGTGACGAACAAAAATCGTGCTTCCGCATTTGAAAAAGTTCTAGGCATTACTTGTTACATCTTTTTCCTTATTTTATTTTTACACTTACCTTTCCTCTCTTCGAGAGGAGGAAGATACTCTATCGAGTTAGTTGCACACATTGGCAAAGCCGGTCACAACCCACAATACGAGCCATGTGGCACACTATTACAGGACGTCTGTATGGACGTTTGGCCAGTCCCTTGGTGGACTTGGAAACTAAAAATAAACCTAATCAGTGATTTGTAAGCGTTTGATTGAAGTTATTTTCACGTAGTGATCTGAACATTATTGAGAGTTATTTGGGTTGAAGTTCCATAGGTTGTAAATCACTAATCAGGCTGATTTTTGGTTCGCAGGTCCACCGAGGGACTGGCCCAATATCCATACAGTCAATGCCCTCTAACAGTGCGCTACGTGTCTCATATTGTGGGTTGGTCACTACCCGGTGTGACTGAAGTTTTACTCTACACATTGCTTTCTTTTTAATTTCAATTTAACAAGATGCTAAGATCATGTTCTTCATTTTCTGCCTGTCGATCTGTATAAAAATCAGGCACACGTTCAGAAGGCTATTGAATGAGCATCTGGAGCAGCTGCTAATCTTAAATCTTATTGTAGAAATCATCAGTATCTTCTAATGATTACAGTAATGCTATATCCATAGTGGCAACCTTGAAGCAGCTGAGTTGGAGATGAAAGTACAGGTTCAAGGGACTGGACCAATGCATGTCTGTATCTCAAAGGTCACTACTATCGATATTAGATGACTTTGAGATCTGGGTATGGACTCCTTTTTTAGAAACTCGCAAGGCATACAGAAAGGATCACTAGAGAGATTACTCACGGACATTTGAATTCATCAACAGCTATACTTCAGAATAGCTCTCTTCAGTCCAGCAACTGATTTCCGAGGAAGGGTCCAGGTTGCACATCCTCTTGTCCCTAACAAACGCTTGTTGAGGGTGAACCCACAAACATAATCGTCAGTGCTCTAATCTTGCTGCAAGATCAGCACAATACAACTGAAGATTTAATTGAGACGTGATGTGCAGCCATGCAGGAGACGTACCAGAAGCTTTGCCCGTGGAAGAAGTGCCACGTGGACCATTCTTTAATTTGTGTCCTTCGCCGATTCAAACGAATGGTTCAAATGGCTACAATCGGCTCGACTTCAATATTGAAAAGGAAGAGAAGGAAGCCGTCCAATTTTTAGAGATCAACGCTTCTTTCGTTTAGGTGACAAGGTCGATTTCAACGTCTATCCCCCGATCCCGACCCTTTAACAATACTTGACCAGCCAAACTAGACGATTAATTCTCGAAGAAAACAACTTTTTTATGAAAGTAAAAAAAGAAAAAAAAATCCCTCAAAACGCCATGTGGCATCCTTGAATTACTGTGTTTTCAAAAAGTTTGAATTATTCGGTCACTTTTCCAAAAAAGAAAGTGTAGGACGTTAATCTTTTGTCCAACTCAAAAACATCTTGTAGGCTGCGTTTATTTTTTACAAATGCGCGCGCATTGGCGTTGCTATTCGCAACTCAGCCAAAAAAAGTGTGTTTGGTTGCACCAATGTATGCGACTCATAATGTGCACTAGGGCTCTCAATGTGCGCCAAGGTACGTGTTGCAACACACACACATACACCCCGAAAATCGGGACACGCACGAAATTACGCGTCGTTGTACCGTAAAACATACTTAGGGTGCATCGCACAATGCATCACACTATATTAAAATAAGAATTTTTACTATATTGTATACATTATATATTACATAAAATAATCTATATAATATTATAATAATAATAATATTATTAATATTAATATTATAATATTATATAATTATATGATAATATATTATATAATATTATTATAATAATATTATAATATGATAATATCATTAAAATGTCATTATAATAATATCATTAATATAATACGTTATAATAATATCATTATAATATTAATATTATGTAATAATATATAAAATAATATTATATATAGTATTATAATAAAAATATATATCATTATAATATTAATATGATATAATATTAATACAATATATTATAATAATATCATTAAAATGTCATTATAATAATATCATTAATATAATACGTTATAATAATATCATTATAATATTAATATTATAATAATATTATGTAATAATATATAAAATAATATTATATATAGTATTATAATAAAATATATATTATAATATATATAATATTATATTTATAAAATATATATAATATTATATTTATAAAATATATATAATATTATATTTATAAAATATATATAATATTAGACATTATATAATATATTATATGTATATCTAAATCGTATAAAAATATTCAAATACACGTGGCAGTCTGAAACGTGTATGTGTAATTTTATACAATGCAACGTTATACACCGAATTATGTGCAACATTCACAATCATTTGCACAAACAAATTAACATAATCAATTTTTGCTCGTGATTTGTTGAGTTCATCCAAACATCATACATTAAAATTCGCGCACATTGAACGTGCGCAAATTCAGAGTGTGCACGTCCGAAAATACGCATGAAAAAAAAAAAAGCAAACACAACCTTACTTTCGAAGCAGTCAAGTAAAAACTGGAGAAGTAGAACTTCACTGACCGTCAATGGTCAGCAAAGTTGCTGACCGTTCACAACTAGAGCCATGTGGCACACTCTCAGTGGACACTACCATGTGGATGTTTTGCCCAACCCTAAATATACAAACTAAAAATTAGTCTCATTAGTGATTTCTAATATGTTTTTTTTTTAACCGTGGAATTTGAGCATTATTCACAATTAATAAGCAGGGTCCTAAGATCCAAGGGTTTGAAATTATTTTTGGTCTGTAGGTCAGTTGGCCAAAACATACAGCATCCTCTAATAATATTCCACCTCGCGGCCAGCGTAGGGAGGATTTTTGAGTGGGTTCAATGAGTAAGTGGGTTTTATGAGCGAAAAGACAGGTGCCGATATCCCATCCCTAAATCTTTGATGATGGACAACTCATGAAACACTGAGGGTATGAAAGTTTGGCCCATTCCCAGTTGACCTATTGACCAAAAACTCGTTTCAATGGTGACTTCTAACCTTTGGATTTACATGGTTAAAAATAAAACCTTGAAAAAGACACAATCTAATGGTTAGAGATTACCACCAGGCTGATTTTTTGGTCTGTAGATCCACCTAAGAACGGGCCAAACATCCATAATGTCACTGGTCTTTAAGAGTGTACCACGTGACTCATACTATGGTCTTTGATCAACGTGGACGATGGACTTCCTTCATCCAAGATGTATTCCTTATTCTCCCTATGTGACCTGCATACCAAAAATCAGCCTGACTAATGATTTTTAATCTTTGGATTTGTTCCAAAATAATGCTTGATTCACACGGGTTGAATCCAACGGCTATAATCATGCCTTAAAAAGTACTAAAATCTAATGGCTAGAAATTACCATTCAGGGGGATTCTTGGCATGAATGTCAACCAAGGAGTGGGCTAAACATCCACGAGGTCAGTGGGCCCAGATGGCAGTGGCGAGTGTCAAAATTCATTGGTGCTTCCTCACGCAAAAAAGTTTCAAGTGGAGTAAACTTTGATGACAGGGCCTGTCATTGAGGCCCATGAGAGGGTGAGCTACATGTCACTCTCTTAGAGGACACCGACCATATGGATGTTTTTCGAAACCCTAGGTGGACCTACAAACCAAAAATCAACTTGATTAGTGATTTCAAAAATATGTAATGGTTTAGATGGTTAGGAATTAGGATCAGCAGAGGGGTTCGAGTTTCCGCACGTGATCTCTTGCTGGGACCCATCTGAAGGGTGGGTCCCTACTCCACACCTCTCTGTGTGTTTGCCCCGTCGATACCCACAGGCATAACTGGACCGTACCCCCAAATTAGCACTTGAACATATCCCAACAATTAAAAAAAGTGGAAAAGATGGACCGGAGGCAATCATCAAACGTAATATCAAGTGACATGGCACACATGCGAAGTGATTTGGTACAGCCATTCAGTGGGCCCATTAGGTCTCCTAAATCGACATGATCATATAGCAGCGGCCATCCAGATTGCATTATTAGGATGACCTAGAAAGTGTAAGCATACAATCTGAAAGATCACTTGGAGGTCAATCCAATCACTTCGATTCTTTTGACCCAGTAGATTAACTGACCTCTGCCCAAGCCTGTACCTGGACCAAAGTAGCTTGGCCCAAGAATATGAATTCCTAGGCTTACTTAATTTTTTAAAAGTCCAGGCCCAAGCCCAAGCCCAAACCCTATATTTGTATTTAGAAGGCCCTAAATATAATGCCTAGGCCCAGTTCTCAATGCATTTAGTGCAGCCCAAGCCTGAGAAAGCTAGAAAGACAGTCCTAAAAACCCATCAACACAGCCCGGCTAACCATAACCGTATGACACTGTGTGCAATTTTTTTTGTTAATTAAACCTCCGAAAAACGGATGACGCTCTAAATCACTTTATCCCAATGGTATTTATGGATTTCCATTCATTTGGACACCGCCCCACTTTGTGCCTCCTTATTTCGTCAATCACCAATTCGATTCGATGCCATTTTCCGTCAATGTTTGTCAGCCCATTGCCTTTTTTCTCTGTTCAAGTGGACCCTTGGGGCCCAAAATTGAATCCACAGTTACCAAGTCTGCTAAAGTAGCAACGGAGTTGAACCGTTCTATGATCAAGAAGTCTATCAAAAGTTTGATACCAAATGCAATGTGGCACTCTTGCGCACCTACTGACTCCTTGAACGTTTGGCATAGACCTTGGTCGACCTAGATACCAAAAATCAGCCCAATTGGTGATTTCAAGGCAGTTGCCAATCTTGGTATGGTGTAGTTAACATCATTCAGTTAATTCTGCATTTCGGGCTATACCCCATTCAGAATGTGACTCACTGATTGAGTAATCTACATCTATATCCACCCCTCATCGATTTGATTACGTCCCAAAGCAGCAATCGAAATATGTGGACAGCAAAACGGATGGGAATGTAATCATCTTCAGTGAATCCCAAGCAATATCCACAGGAAGCTCATGAAATGAGTCTGCTAATCAGCGCTACTGGTGTCTAATTGAGTTTTAGATCAAAACTTTTCTCTATGAAATCTTTCCTATTCGGTTTAAAGAAATGGAAAGAAAATAAAGAAAGTTAATATGAAAAACAAGAGACTGAAATCGCACCTTCAAAGCTTTCAGAGAAAGCTAGATCAACTGTCCTTTTAAGTTGAAACCTTTGTAAATCTGATCCTTCATTAACAAAGAATAGAACAACTTAAATGAGTAATTAGTCAGAAACAAAATATCAAGGGAATAAAAGAAAATAAAGAAGAAGAAATTGAAAAACTCATCACCGACACGAAAGGGAATGAAAGATTAAAAAAAAAAAAAAAAAGGAAGGCTATAGAATTTAAAAAGAGTGAAAAAAAAACAAACTCACCTGAGAATTGAAGGGGCTTATTTATTGTTGAAGTAGAATGAAGAATTGGTTGTGAACAACAGACAGAGACATCAATTTGGTTGGCAATTGCATTCATTCTTCTATTTCATCCTTTTATAATCAAACAATTTTGATGGAGGGTATGTGTTGGACTTTGTACCAATCCTCTCCTCCTTCTCCTATTCGAATTCTCTTGGCATGCGACGAATCTTCAATTCCTGAAGGGAAGTGACGAACCTCAAACCTTTTGGAACCATCCTCAATATCTTGCAATTGATAATATATAAACTACCAAGACATGGCATCGCTCCTTCCTCCAAATCATCCAACCGATTAAGTTCTAAAACTTGGAGTTGAGTAAGTCTTCTTCAATAATCCGAGGAACAATAAGTTTGGCAGATTCTGTAATGAAGCCATTGAGTCTTGTTGGAGTCTGGAGTTCTTCAAGGTCCACTTGGTGAGGTTTGGTGGCCATTGAAGGAGCTTCTCTGTGTCTATGCCGCTATCCAGTTCAATTTCAATAGATGATGAGAGCCAGAAAGTGGTTCCAGATCTGGAAATGTTTCGTCTCTAGATAGAGCCAACCACAAATACAAGGATCGAAGTAGAGAGTTTGACTTAACAACGTTGGAGTTAAGTAGTACCTCCACTTGCGATCTTGATATTTCATCTATTCCCAATTTTCGAAGATTACTCAAATTGGCCAAACTGTCATCTATCCAACTCCCACCCTTTATAAACTTTAGAGTCTGGAGGTTACTAAGAGTGCCCAATCGCAAGTGGACACTAGGATAGATAAAGCACACATGTAGATGTCTTAATTGTTCCATCTTCCAGATCACATTAGGTATCATGAGTTCACCACCACAACCCATTAAATCAAGGGTTTGTAGGCTTCGTAAATTGCCTATAGATGATGGAAGCTCTTTTATTTCGGTATTCCCAAGCCCCAAGTACCTTAAGTGAAATAGCTTTCCTATTTCTCGTGGTAGTCTTCCTTCTATAACTCGTACATTTTGGAGATCTAGGACCCTCAGTAACTTGAAGCAAGGTTTAAAGGAGGCCGTTTTAAAGGTTAAACGGACTGGGGGGCGTTACCGTTTAAACAGTTTAAAAGGCCGTTAAAACAGATTGAAATGGTCAGGGGCAAAAATGGAAAAAAAATGGAATTAAACGGATTTTAACGGAAAAAAATGGAAAAAGTGGCGCTGAAATTCAAATTTTGAAATTTGAAAATAAAAAAAAAAAAAAAAACTGAATTTAACGGATTTAAACAGATTTTAACAGAAATTAAACGGATTTTAACGGAATTAAACGGTTTTAACGGCCGCTTTTTCTTACAAAATTTTCCAAAATTAAACGGCTGTTTAAACGATTTTAACAGCCGTTAAAACAAAAAAACAGCCGTTTTTTTCAAAACCAATAAAACGTGTTTAAACGGTTTTAACGGAAATGGGCTTGGGGCGTTGCCGTTTTTAAAACCACTTGAAGTCTTGGTAGATATATTTTAGACTTAAATTGGAGTCAATCTTTGGATTGAAAAATGCAAGAGTGCGCTAGTGTGGAGTACATGAGTGTTCCAAGGAAACATACCTCTCAAGATCGGAATGAATTGCATGTCTCCTTGTATAAGAAGAATCTACTGCTGTGTTCCCACCTTGATGACAAATCTCAAGGAAATTTGCCTCCTTCGCCTTTAACACGCATAGGTCTCGCAAAAGGTCATGTACACGACATGTTTGAACTCTCCCCATTAAGTTCTGTCTGCCCATTTGGACAATGCTCCTATTGATCAGCTCGACCAAGTACAGTTCTCCCACGTCCTCCATTGTTTCTTCTCCTTCTGGATGTAAAAAACCTTCAGCAACCCACAATTCAATCAATTTACTTGTGGGGATCTCAAAGTCCTCAGGGAAAATGCCCAGATAGAGGAAGCATAGTTTCAACTGGTAAGGCAAATCATTGTTACTTAAAAGCTAATATCTTGGAGACTCCAAGTTCGTCTTTATTCAAGTGCGAACTAATGTTCTTGTGTACAATTTGTCAGTCATTTAGCGTTTTCTTTGTTGCTAATAACCCTCCGAGCACAGCGACCGCTAGAGGTAGACCACCACATTTGCGCACCATCTCTCTTCCTAACTCTTCCATTAATCCTGGGTTGATACCTGTATTATTTTTAGGGAATGCTTTCTTGCAAAACAACTCCAAGCTCCTCTTCTTTTAAATACTGAGGTTCAAGGCGAAGACTCCATGGATCTGCATGTAGAGCGACTTCATTATTTCGAGTTGTAAGCAGTAATTTACTTCCCATCTTCCCATTTGGAAACGCAGGATTTAGTATATCCCATGTCTGTCTACTCCATATATCATCAAGAACCACCAAATATCGCTTCTCTTCAAGAATTTGTAAAGGTTTTCTACCAACTCTTCCTATTTCATTTTTTCCATTATCTCCAACTCCTCTTTGTTAGGAGTGCTAACTTTTTTTGAAATTTCTAGCAAAATATCTCTCCTTACGCAGTGTTGAGATATAAAAGCCCACGTACAACAATCAAAATGACTCTTAAGATCATTACGATTGTAGACTCTTTTGTCAAGAGTGGTCTTACCCAAACCTCCGACGCCAACGATAGAAACCACAAGACGTTGTTCCTCCTCTTTGATCAACTCTGCCACTAATATCTTTGCGTCTTAATCCAAGCCGATAATATCCTGATCCTCAACATGAGGAAAGGACCGTCTCAGCTGTCGTTGCATCTCATTCGTCTCTTCTCCTTCACCAATGTTTCTGATGCCATATGTTTCCCGACTGATAGAGAGGTTGCGGATACTGGTTTGGATTGCTTCAATCTCGTTTCCAACCATATGGAGATCTATGCATATGCAAGCATACCTCCTAAGGACATTCCGGAGACCCCCTCTCCTATTGGATGCAATTTTGAGGATGAATTTGTCGATGACATCTTCGGCGTCATAAGCAGCATCTCTGATATTAGCAACCCAAGTGCGAACACGCTCATCTCCTTTCTTTGCGTCTGCATCTTTGGAAGCTTTGCATCAATTGCAGCTCATTTTTCAAGGCCCAAACTTGCCCCCTTACCCCCTTCAAGAAAACTGCTTCTTGAATGAGCAGGTCTCCAAGCATTTCAACAACGAAGGAAATAACAGGCTCAGCCATTTTGTTCTCTCTGATTCTGCTCTCACAAGTCACAACTGAAACAAATAAAAGAACTCTCTCTTACTGCAAATTCGAGTCTTTCCAACCAACGTTGTCCTGCCCTTCTTACTTATACTAAGATCAGGTTGGTTGCTTCGCTCAGTACTGTAGCTTGCTAATTCCTAACTTGATGGAATGATTATTCTATCAATAAAATTCAAGTAAAGTGAATAAAGAAAGGAAAAGAAGAATAGGGGATTGGATCCTTGCTTCAGTGGTTGGTGTGGAATGAAAGGTTTACTTGGTTTTTACTCAAAGAACAGTTCGAAGAACTTAAGCACATTATGGAATTCATCAAAAACAATGCTCGAAGGTAAGGAATTTTGATGCTCAGATTGAGCATCTTGTATTTTTCACAAAGAAGAAAAAGCAAAAGAAGTGGACCGTTCGTCCGGTTGAGGAATAATCATTAGAATTGGGAAATAATTTTAGATGCAGAGCAGGGCCGGCTCTACCTTAAGGCCATTAAGGCAGTTGCCTAAGGCCCCTTGGTGAGAGAAGGCCCCCAGCCCAGGTCCTAACAAACCAGGCCCTACATAGCACTTTTTTTTTGGGGCCCACTAACCACATGGATGTTTAGCCCACCCCTGTTAGATATACAAAGTTACAAACCAAAACCCAACCTGATTGGTTATTTCTAGCCATAGATTTTAGTATTTTTAGGATTGATTCTAGCCGTTGGATTCAAGTATGCTTTTTGGGTAGTAAATCCAATGGCTTAAAAACATCAATCAAGCTGATTTTTAGTGCATTTATCCACCAATAGGTGGGCTGAACATCCACGCAGTCAGTGAGCCCCAAAAATGATATAGGGGATTCGTCTAAATCTAAATTTTTTTCCATAATTTTACTATCAAGAATTAGTTATTAAATAAATATTTTCTATTAGAGAATTAAATTTTTTAATTAATATCATAATATATTTAAAAAAGGCCTTACATAGAGTTTTCGCCTTAGGCCTCAACTTGTATCTAGACGGCCCTCATGCAGAGGAGTCTCGTATCCCTACATAGGGCATTGTTTTGGGGTCACTAACCGCATGGATGTTTAATCAACTCCTTGGTGGATATACACACCAAAAAGCAGGCTGATGGGTTATCTCTAGACAAAGATTTTAGCACTTTTAGGATTGTTTCTAGCCGTTGGATTCAAACAGTTTTTGGTACAACATCCACCGCCTATAAATCATCAATCTAGCTGATTTTTAGTTTGAATAGCCACCAGGGGAGGGAGGGGGGAGGCATCCATGTGGTCAGTAGGCATGTAGGGCCACAAGAGTCATCTGCATCTAAAAATTTTCCAAAGAATCCTGCAATGTATGAGTACTAGGTCATGGCACATCCAAAAGTTGGCCCACCAATTGAATACTCATAATTGATGTTGTAATTGAGCCACTTGTTCAGTTTAGTATATCATGGAAGTTGGGGTTAGCCTTGGGTGTGGGTCACAGAAGCCCCCCTCTTTCTGATTCCTCTCCGGAGTCGTGCTCTCGGCCATGGATTCCACTAATCCAATGGTGGTTGATAGCGCTGTAAAAAAAAGTGTAAAAAAGTGATGCCAACTCAGCACTATCAACCACAGTTGGATTCTCCGGCCGAGAACACGATTCCAGGGATCAGAAAAAGGGGGCTCCTGAGACCGACCCATTGGGTATTTATAATCATTGGGTTTGAGCATTTTTCCGGGTGATTTAAGAACTTTTTGTACTCAAATTATAAACACGGCTCAATTTGATTTTCGGTGGGTAGAAGTTTAGAACCACCAAGGGGTGGGCCAATGGACCTCAAAGATATTACACGTGGCTCTTTTTGGCTGGCCATCAACAAAGTTTTCACATGCAATAATGGACCAGGCTGAGCTCTTCGGAATCCTAAACCGGGATATTAGTAGCCTGCCCAAACGAAATTCCAAGCCTACACCTACGCACAGCAACACTTTTGCTGGCTGTAAGAGACATAACGTCAATAGGTGGGTCGTAGAATGAGATCTGGCCATCTGGTCATTTACCGATGTCATACACATCATCGGATTGCCATCCATAACTGGTGACCAACCTACTAGTCTCGTGGCTAGCAGATCACCACAGCCATCTACTTTTGAGGTTCGGATTTCGGCCAAACCCCAACTTGTTCATGTGATCGAAGGTTGAAGAAAGGGGTACTATTATCTTTCCAGAAAAAAAAATTGCAGTCAATATAAGTCAATGACGATCACAAACAGTGGAACGGGTCATAGGGGCCATTTTCTATTTCCGTTTCTCACACCCCTTTCCCTTCTGTCAACATTGGCCATACCTAGAATTCATATCAATCTGAAATCTAAACAACTCATTCAAGAGCAAAACCTAAGAACAAGTAAAATGGAATTGGGATTGTAGAAAATATGAATTTTACAATTGGACCACCCAATATATATGTATATATATATATATATATATATATATATATATATATATATATATATATATATATATATATATATATATCCATCCCAGAAGTCCTTCCTAAGCAGAAGCCGTAAGCCTAACAATAACTACTAATAAAGACAATCACTACTAATGAAGAGCCTTCCTCTCGGTCCCCTCTAAAGAGGTTCGATCTACTCGCCTTAAGTCGCCAAGGGAAAGACCTGCTGTTCCATTAGTGTTATCTTAAAGATAAGAGACCATCATGTCACTTCTCAAGATACCGATTCCAGGTCTCCTTTCTGGAAGAAAGTGATTGGATAAATCCGGTGTCGGTCATCAAATATCGTATTATAAGAAATGAGCGACCTCCATCATCACGAGTCCGGATCAATCATTACTAGGAAGCACTCCTCGTTAATCACAAGTAAATGAACCTTGGACGCAAAAAATTAATGTATCCTTCAGATAAGTAATATAACTAACTCAATATTTCATTGTCATGTATATCATTTCATAAAAAGTCGAGGTCTTAATTAGAAATTAATCTTCCGGCTTCCAGTAGTTCTAGGGTAAGTTGCTTTCGCTTCTGATATTGACCAAGTGCCCAAGCCGATTTGGACGCCATAGGTGAGTTGAGTGGTACACAAAAAAAATTCATGAAGGCTGTGGCGAAATTCCCTAACAGTGGGTCTCTGCAACAAGGTTAAATACCACATTTATAGCCTTAAAATTCTGATAATATGATAAGCAGAAGAGTTGAAAGATTTTCAGCTGATTATCTAGATGGTAGCGTCTACGTAATTATAACCGAAGTCTAGGCATAAAGATTTCAAATTGTCTAAATAGTTGGAGAGCAAAACCTAGTTCTTTGTGTCCAACAATTGTACTTGCAACAAAGGTCTGTCAGGCCCAGTGTCCCGAATCACAGCTGTCACATATCATCGATGTGAATTTTTGATTGGAGCAACATCAAATTTGATGTTTTGCTGAAATATCAAAACTTCACAGATTACTCTGCCTTATACCTTTGAGTTTAGTAAACTTTCAACATGTCACGGGATCAACCGGGTTAACCTGGCGGTTGAACCGTTAGAGCCAGGTTCAAAAACAGTGGTTTAAGTTAGGATGAAAGCCACCAATGATCTAATTATATAAAAGCTAAATCAATAATACAGTGCATTCTACAGGATTTTTACGGTGGCAAACCAACAGGGAAAAAGTTACCTGGTTCTAGCCCCTTTATAGTTTCAGACTCTTCGGCGGTTCTCTTCAAGACTCGTCACCAGTTCTCCGCCTCTTTGACTTTTTTGAATGACGGTCATTGCTCAAAAATGCTCCCTCACCAAGAAGTCCAGGATCAAGCTCCTGCATTTCCCTTTCTCTCCTCTTGATACTTCTGCAGATTTGTTTTGTTAATAGAAAAAGTGAAGTTCATGTTAATTTTAGCATAGTGAATTTTAATGTTGAGCTCGTCTTCTAAGGCTTAGTGATATCAAAATTCAAATGCCCATGTCATTTAGTTTAAGAAAATAAAAGTGAAGTATGATTTGTAAACATAGAAAACCTAATATTTAACAATAAATTAATGAACAGAATAATTGAGAGCAGATACAGTGTTTCTAACCACCTCTCAGATTGTGAACCTTCTTCCATGTGTTTATCCAACCAGCGGATGCTTCCAGTGTGAGATGGAATCAAAGACCCCGAAATGTGGAGTATTTCCTCATCCATACTGCAAGGAGAGGTTCATATTAAATCACCGCTAAAGTAACAAATTAATTCCTAATTTCCTAGGTGTTCAGAAATAGTCAATCTTGAGAATGTAATAAAAAAAAATTATGGCACAGAGATATGGGAATCACTGCAGCTTAGATGTCACAAACTATCACTCTATACCTAAAAGTAGAACTTTAAACATTAAACATCGCAAATATTGCCAGTAAAAAATATGGCACATAAAATACGGTCCCTCAACTATGGTTGAACATTGGAGCAAGTCTGATAGTATACAAATGCCTCAATTGGTTTCGGCCACATGTAGACCTGAAAAGCTATGGATTTGTGCAAAAATATCTACATTATCAGGGGTTAGACCTTCATTCTGGGCTAATATTTTAACCCATTCGATCAAGAATTTCTATCAATCGAGGTTTGCTCAGCCTTGATAAAGTCTCCACAAAGATCACCAACTGCCTAAGACGTAGAAGTACTCCAAAGATGGAAAGGGAGGCCACAGAGTCTTAACGCCATATATCAAATGTTAAGTAGGAATCCCAAAAATGTGATCTCCATCCATGATAACTTCTGGGCTTCCTTCTCCAACGGGGGGATGAAAAGCTACAGATTATGAATCACCTTTTTAACCTTTGCACCAGCTACAACCATCCACATCCTGATAACCCAATCTTGCACTGCTTTAAGGTTAGGACCGTTAGGTTCTTCTCTATCAAATCTACCCGTTTCATGAACTCATTTCTTTCATCAATGCCCTCTCTTCACTGACAAAAATAGTGCAACCTCCACCATTTGGCCATGATTTCAACAGAGCCACCTCCACATAACTCCTCTTCTCATCAGCCAGAACTTCTGTCTCCTGTCTATACCTTCGTTCCTACCTTTCTATGAAGAGCTACTTTAAGGAAGAACACAAAGAGCCCTTCTGCAAGAAGACCCCCTATCAGTCCCTCCATACTTCCCTTCTTCCAGATCGCCACTAACATTCTGATGGAGTAGATGCCTCACATTGATGTCCCTTGGCTTCTTCCAGTTCCACGTGCCTTCTAAACCTGAGTGTTTAAACTCAGATTTACCAGAGCAGAAGGGACCACCACAGCTCCAGCCTATAGATCAGTCAAAGCATCTTCACTACATCTGAGGTTTTTCTTTTCTTTTTCTGTTTTTTATTTTAACTCCGTAGAAGCTCAGAAGCTTATAAATGAAGAGTTCTCCACCAAACTTTGTCCTCGGGCTATAAGGCCTACATTCCAAAACCCTCATCAACAAAGCCTAACCCATTCTCTCTCTCCCCACCAATTCTGTCATCCTATTCATGCCATGGATGCAATCTACACACCATGTACCCAAACCCATTTCTAGTGTTCTTTTACTTCTAGTGTTTTGGTATCCCAAATATGCCACAGATAGGTCAAATGAAACCACATTGAATGGGTCCATTCCAAATACGCTCATCTTGGATGACTTGTGACAGGCCCTAGATCATGGTTTAAAGTTTCGGCCGAAACCGAAACGTTTCGATTTCGGTAGTGGACGAAACTACTTTGGTTTCGTCCAAAATCAACCGAAACTGATAAAAAATAATTTTTTATTCATAAAATGTCACTTGGTTTCGGTCAGTTTCGGACCGAAACCACCGAAACGAAACCAGTCACTTTCAACCATGCCCTAGATATTGAAAACCTAAAGAAAAAGGTAAGGAGCTATGTGAAAAACTGAGTTGACACTATCTACGTCACAACCTTAGATGTCATTTGTGGTCAATACTATACTTCAATTGGTCATCTATGTATCTTTTACTTCTCTAATACAGTGTCGTAAGAGGGGGGGAAAAGACTAAGAGAGACTCGATGGTCTATCATAATTTTTATTTTGGATCCTAATAACGTGTAACAATTAAGACTTTTTAAGTTTGCATTCGGTGGAGCATTTGAATCACGAATACTTTTACACAAGATAACCCAAATTTGTTTAGGAGCAAATAACAAAGAAAAACTTCTATGGTTCAAAGGGGGGGGGATACCCATTTTAAGCATACCTTTGTAACTGTTAAAAGTTTGAAGAGCAAAAAAACAATATATCACCTCTTGACTAAAAATCGTATCATGCTTCCAACCTTGATCACATTTCGCTTGTGAAATGTACTAGCAAATACTTCCTCGCCGTGTTTCTAAAACAAAATAAATACATAAGACCCAAAACACCAATCAATATGCTCTCTCTCCATGATAAAATGGAAAATAATACGGAAAACACCATAAAAAAAAAATGAACTATAAAACAAACTGGTTAAAGCAAACTGGTTAAAGACCTCACAATTTTATATCTGAACTCTTCACGAATATCTTCCTCTGTAATGGCAGCAGAAGAAAAACCAAGGACGATGACATGTATGGATTCTTTTCCAAGCTTCACCACCTTCCCTTCTGGGGTAGAAGAAGGAATATCAAGAAAGAATCAGTGGGATCAAGGGAAACTGCTAATCCCCTTTAAAGATATCACTAATTAGATGTTTCGACTTCAACAAAAAAAAAAGGAAAGGAAATAACGATGGTTTTGATGAATCTTCTGCAAAATTATTAATAAGAATATCTATAAATCACAAATGCAACTTGAAACATTACAAACATAAGCAACATGCTTCTTTGGTCACAAGATGTGAAAATGTTCATTGGTGGAATGTTCAAGTTGGGCTACATATTGGACAACTATTGAATCTAAAGTAGGGAATCTAAGTTATCCCAAGTAGGAGGGAAATAAAGTACTGATTATGCCATGACTTATCTATAACAGGTGTCCCATATTTACAATAAGTGCTGTTTACATGAACTGAAAAATACCAACTATTAGGACAGTTATGTATTGCAAGCGATCAGATAGTTTGCATATAGCTGACATTACTAAATCTACAAAAACCATCACAAGAAGTTCAATGTTAAATATATGTAAGCAACCGTCGAATATTCTTCCATTTGTTTATGCAGTACAACAAGTTACTAATGTCAGGACTTTCAAAAAATGCAGCAATAATTTTGGATTGTATACCGTCACCAAAAATTTTAGTTACTAAGTTTCAATAAAAATATTGAAGCAAAAAATTTCCTTCCTGGTATCAAAAGCAATAAAAGAATATCAAAGTTAATGAGTTCAGAGAATTGCAAGATCAAATCTCCTAGTAAAAGATCCAGCATCACGCATGACTTAATGAAAAATGTCAGAGTTACACTGCTATGTTTCATACGCTACCATATAAATTTAAAGAAACCAATCTCCATCCAGCCGTCCAGGTCAACCAATAACAAATAATATCCAAGACCAAAAAATATATTTTAATAAAAATAGAACAGAATCTTGACTAGATAACCACCCTCGGATCTAAACAGACAGCTGATGTTGCAGGCTTGCAGCATTAATATAAACAAATTGAAGGACTTGCAAATACCGTAAAAGATGCCCAGCCTATTACCACGCTCTAAATCAATTTAGATTTTTACAGCATGAAAACATCACAATCATAACCTGTAAGCCACTCAAAGAAGAATTGCAATCCAAGAGTAGTGAACAGAAGCGATAACAGAGTATAGGGGAATCTCTTGACTGTGCAAAAAAGGGTCTTGTTGTAACTACCTAAAAGCATGTCTGGTTTTGGAGAAAAAAGTAACAGTTTTGCTTTCAGTCTCACACCAAAATATGGATGAATTCCAGGAAGAATTTTTGCATTTTCATTTCGAACAGTCACATCATAAGCCAAAACAACACCATCGAATACTTCACTGAACCTGCAGAAGAAAATAACTATGTCAAGTCAGTTAATCCATACAGAAAACCTACTTTCATCAATGGTTATAAACCTGACAAACAAAATTAGCCAATATAACCTACCAAATGAACTTGAGTTGTCGCTTCTTAATAATTTGGAAAAACTGAAATAGAGTATAAATTCAAATCCCACATTGATCCACTATCCAACTAGCAAAGCGCACAAAAACTCAATCAAATCATGATTCGCAATAACTGATTTGGAATTTCAGCATCCCAATGAAAGAGAACTTATTTCAAAAACAAACGAAAAAATCAAAAACAGTGCAAAATTTTAACTATAGTACATGGAATTAATTCAAAAATGTTGACTCAATTCATAATACTTCGGTACTGTTACAGTAATGTTACATAAAACTGAATAAAAACTAAAAATATACTTTCAAATTTTGTGGGCAGAATTAAGATTTTTAAGTAGAAAATTTGAAGTTAAATAATTATTAATAAATTGGATATGTATAGTGAAAATAATCAGGACATGTACAAATACAATTATTGATAATCATTGACTTATACTTTTCAATGATTATTGAAAATAAAATCTCATGGATTAGTGAGAAAATTTCAAATTAAATAATCATTAATAAATAGGACATGTAATGAGCAAGCCTTTAATTATACTTGCCAATAATTAGTGAAAATAAACTATCAATCTTGCATTTGCTACTCCAAATGGTTCTTCATGATGCTATATAGGTAATTTCTCATGCTTGTTTTATCATTTCTTAAAATATCAATGCATGTTTCCTACGTTGTATAATCCATAAACTTGCATAATTTTTGAATTTTTTCAAATCATTCCGTAGACTTCCATTAATTAATTCCGATTTTGTACTTGTCAAAATTTAGCCCGAGACCAAAGTTTACCTCATCCACAAGAGCACAGAAATATATGTGTTATCCAGTCTCTATTTTTAGCATTGCAGGATGGGGACTACTAAACCTAAAACCTACTGTTGCAACTTGCAAGATACAAAAACATATAAGTAGATTACAGCACTCTAACCCATTAAGCTTCTCTACCAATCATGACAGTTTAATCCGTTGACCAACTCTTGACAGTGCCAATTTTTGTGTGAATTGTGTTTCTTGAATAATAATGCAGGAAAACATTCAAAATTCATTTGGCTTCACTGTTACGAGTTTTCTTCCCTACGAATGCTATCCTAAAGAAATTGGGAGGGAGTAGAGAGAGAGAGAGTCTACGAAATGTATTTATATTCAAGCGAAATCCACCAAATAGGAAGACAGTACGAATTCAACCATTATATTGCAAAAGGTACTTCCATGAGTAATCATGTGGTTCAAAATCTAAGACCTCAATTTTGAACAGGGCGTTTTCAGTGGGTACTGATATGAAGCCAAGTCACTGAACTTTATATTGGTACCACTGATATTGTTTCCGAGTAACAACCATAACTTTAATCCTTCGTCAGACAAGCAACTCAAGTATGTATAGAAACACTTTGATTGTTTTTTCATCAATTAAAACCCATAAAAATGCAGTAAATAACATTAATAATGATAATATAAATAATAATACAATTTAAAAAACATTGAACATTTGGAGTTCTGTCTCTCTTTCTCAATGGAAACTATCGACCATATGTTAATTTACAAGCATGGATTACGAATCACCAACAAGCGACCTCTCCCCAGTGGAGGAAACCAAACAATCAAACCACTAAAGTGATGGGAAAAAAAAGATCGAACGAATAAATAAACAGAGAGAGCGAAACCCTACTTGAAGAGCAATGAACTGAGCTCCCGAAGAATCGCCTGAGAAACCTTGTTCGCCTTCGATGGGGGTATATAAACAACCAAATTCGCATCCGAAACCTTCAACCCCTCCATTGAAACTGCAGAAAAAATCAAGCTGTGAGGTCAGAATAAGGATTCTTCTCGTCGACGAAAGAACCCTAAGAACGGATTCGCAGTTTCATGACTTTCATCTGCGCCACTCGCTACCATTAAACCCTAAACCTTAGGTACTTCCTCAGTTCTCCTTTCCTTATTATGGGCTTTCACCTAACTAAAACTTAGGCTTGGGTTTAAAGGAAGTGGGCTTTTGAACCATGTTCTAGCCCAGCAGCGAACTGCGAATTCTTGGTCCCAGCTTCCTCAACCAACTAGAGCTGTCAGCGGATACTAATCCAATCGAATATAGGTACATTCGAATTCGAATCCGAATGTTTCTGATATCCGAATTCGAATCGAAATCCAACATATATTCGAACTAATATTCGACAATATCCAACTCGCTCATTAAACAATTCGAATTCGCATGTTGTTCGATATCGGCCGAATATTCAGATATTTGAGCTCCAATCCTATCACCATTCCATCTCTCTGCAATCCAATCCCATTAGGTGGAAGCCCCAAAGAAGACGAAAAAGCAGAGGAAGATGAAGATGGCAGAGATGGAGGAAGGATCAAACCTGGGGTGATAAGGACGGAGGCAGCGGAAACAGTTCCGGTGCTGGTGACACAGCTCTATGCAACCCAATCCCATTAGGCGAAAGCCCCGAAGAAGACGAAGAAGCAGAGGAAGATGGCAGAGATGGAGGAGGGATCGAACCTGTGGTGACAGGGACGGAGGCGGCGAGAACAGTTCCGGTGCCGGTTACAGCGATGATGGACGGCTTGGCTAGGCAAAGCAGCTATTCTATGGTCTCCCCATCAAGGGTGACCGAGCTCGCAAGTGAGTCGAGGAGGAGAAGAAAGAACCGATGAAAGAAGAGTTCGTCCAAGAGTAATTAGGTTTTTTTTGCATTTGAAATATAAAAAAAAGGGAAAATTTATTTGCACTCCCGCACAAATTGTGCAAGCACCATAAGGAGTAAAACCTTCGCTCTCTACATTCTGTGAGCGAAGCCGATCACAGCACACAAAACGAACCACGTGGCACGTGGCACACTCTTAGAGGACGATGACCGTATGGATGTTTGGCCAGTCCCTCGGTTGACCTGTAAACCTAAAATCAGCATGATTAGTGATTTACAACCTTTGGATCTTTGCTCCCAAATAACACTCAAATTCCTACGGTTCAAATCAACCCATGAAAATAACTTCAGCCCAACGCTTAGAAATACTGATCAGGTTTATTTTTGGTTTGTAACTTTGTAGGTCCTCCTAGTGATTGGCCAAACATCCATACAGTCAGCATCCACTAAGAGTGTGCCACGTGGTTCGCATTGTGTGCTTTGATCGACTTCGCTCACAGCATGCAGTGAGCAAAGGTTTACTCCACCACGAGTAACACTTCGTTGACCGCCCCCAGTCCACAATAGGAGTCACGTGGCATATTTCCAGAGGACGCTGACCGTATGGATGTTTAGCCCATGGTTTTAAAAACGGCCGTCTAAACAGTTTTAACAGCCGTTTAAACGGTAACACCCCAAGCCCGTTTCCGTTAAAACCGTTTAAACATGTTTTATCGGTTTTGAATAAAATGGCCATTTTTTTTGTTTTAAGGGCCGTTAAAGCCGTTAAAATCGTTTAAATAGCCATTTAATTCTGCAAAATTTTGTGAAAAAAACATCCGCTTAATTTCGTTAAAATCCATTTAATTTCTGTTAGATTCCGGTTTTTTTTAATTTTCAAAATTTGAATTTCAGCACCATTTTTTCTGCATTTTTCCGTTAAAACCGTTTAATTCTATTAAATTCCGCTTTTTTCATTTTTGCCTCTGCCTGTTTCAATCCGTTTTAACAGCCATTTAAACGATTTAGACGGTAACGCCCCAGTCCGTTTAACCGTTAAAACGGCCTCCTTTAAACCTTGGTTTAGCCAATCGTTATATGGGCTTACAGACCAAAAATGAGCTGATTGGTGATTTCAAACCTTTGGATCCTTGTGGACAAATCTAGTCTCCACCGTTTGCAGACTTAAAAGTATGTAAACAGTGTCAGTACCGTCGGATGTCCCTTGAAAAATGTGTTATTTAAAAGTTTTCAGACAAAATATTTTATAAATTAAAAATATGTTTTTCAATGAGCATTCAATGGTGGATGCAATGTTTACATACTTCTAAATCCCTAAACGTATGCATACTAGATTCGTCCGTTCCACCCAAATAATGATCAATAGGGCCTGTTTGGTAAAGCACCGTGGCCGAAAAATAAAATATTTGTACACGCTTCTGGTGCATTTGGCAGCCACTTGCCCTCGGCGAATATTTAGCGGGGCCCACATATTTACCCTCCGCGGTGGGAAAACATTTGATCACCTCCCCCTGTGTAAATATTTTCACGCCAATTATGCTTTGGTGGCCGAAAAATCACTATTTTCAATAAAAATTAATTTTTTAATATATAAAAAAGATAAAAATGAGTGTTTTTTTATCCTTTGACATAATATGTGGTTCCTGCACTCGCCCAACCTATTTTTGACTTACTTTGATATGTGGGACCCAGTCAAATTGAAAGAAAATGAAGTCAGCTGAAGTGAGCTAGCTCATACACGTACCAAACATTGTTAAATATTGATATGAGCAAATATTTAGCCAAGATAATATTTGCCTGGCTAAATATTCGCCATCTGAAATCTTTTTCTCACGTACCAAACAGACCCTCTATGCTCAAATTCGTACGGTTAAAACCAATCCATGAAAATGACTCCAATCCCACACTTAGACATCACTGATCAGGATGATTTTTGGTTTATAGGCCCATATGAGGATTAGCTAAACATCCATACTATCAGCATCCTCTAAAAGTGTGCCACGTGGCTCCTATTGTAGCGGTCATAATGGGCGGTCAGCAAAGTTCTACTCGGGGTGTTTGCACAATTTGTGGGGTGCGTATAAATTTTCCCATAAAAAAGATAAAGGGCTAAAAAGTCCCGAGTAAAGGGGCAGTTTGGTAAATCAGATCAGATATTGTATTGATCCGAATTCGTATCCGGCAACTCTTGGAATGCCTAAAACATATCCAAATCAAATATCTAGAATTTTGAGATAAATTCAATTTTTTTAATACAATTCGAATTTTCGACTATCCATTGACAGCCCTACAACCTACCAATCAAATTAAGACTTTTTCTCTCTGATTTTAATATTTTATTAATCTCGATATTTTAACTATATTCTACATTTTCGATATTTTAGACGTTGTTGTAACGAGACACTAGTCTTCAATTTCAGCCCCAAATCAATACGAGTCCATTTTTGCTTAGACGTCCTATGAGCCACGTGGCACGTAATTTGAGACCACTGGCCGTATGGATGTTTGGCCCATCCCTCAATCCGCTAGATCTCAATACCCCAAATATGTTCGAATCCCACAGTTGAAAACAACCCATGAAAAAATAGTCAATCTGATCGTTAAAAATCACCAATCAAGCGATTTTGGTCTATAGGTCCAACCTAATGGGTGAGACATCCATAAGATCAGTGGTCTCATATGGACGTCCGTTAGAAAAGAATGCGCTCGATCAATAATAACTCATAGTCCACACGTCAACCGCACCTATTTCGTATTGCTAAACTACCTTAGGAACGTACGTTTCGTATGTGGATCATAAATTTCTAGAATTTCTAGACATCGTCTCGTTTGTGAGTCATTTAATAATGAGCAAATGTAGTGAGTCTCTTGGAGTTTCGATGCAATGGCTCCCTACCTTAAAATAGCATTCACTACTTTTTTGCTAAAAAGTAGGGAAAGAATAGGGAGCCCCTCTTGGAGATGTTCTAACGTGGGAACATGTATGGATTTACGCTAACCTCAGGCCCTTTTTGGGAACATCCTATTTTCATGACCTATCACATCGGCTCCAGCCTTTGTTATAGTTCAAGACTAGTTCTGAATGGTGTAGCTGTCAACCTTGAACTTGTCTTGATTTTCATGTTGTTTGGTTGACACCGTCTAATATTTTAATTCTGGTTTGGCAGTTATTCAATCTTATACTTATGTCATATTATGTAATAGAGAGAGAGAGGAGGGAAAAAAAAAAGCATAGTAAAATTCATAAATTCACCATTTTAAGTGTGAGAACTAGAAATGACATGCATTGCAAAATCAAAATCAAAATCTCAATAGGTCACCAAAGTTCGACATAGTCATAAATAAAAATGCAACTCTATACAGTAAACAAAAAGTAAGTCCCTCGATCAATTGTTTCATTCATCCAACATCCAATTTGCAATTGACTGCCGCCTCGTTCGAGAAGTAACTTCTGATCCTTGAGTTTCAATTTACGTCTCTTGTTCGTCTATTTTTTATAGATCCTGCCATTCAAACTCCATTTTAAAAAGAAAACAATTCTTATAAAAAAAAAACTTATATTGTAAATGACATATAAACACCAACTAACTTGTTCATTATATGTAAATATATACAATACCTCCAGAGACTTCAAAAATAAAAAGAAATGAAGTAAGGTTCTATTTAATAAACAATGTGCTTTTTAATGTAAGTCCCTCCGTTAAGGGGTGGACCAAACATTTTATGGGGTCGAAGAGTCCAAAGGAATGTACCACGTGGTATTTTTGGTGGTGGACATCACCCTTTAATGGCCTCACAGTCCTACAGACAATAAAATGATAGATCGAGATAGAGAAAAAATTTGCCGGTCCCGGGGTCCTTCAAACTTTGAAGGTCCCCTCCCAAAATGTTTGACACACACCCTTTGTTAACCACCGTTAGGCCGTGAAGTACGTGTGACATTTTGGCAGGGAGACCTTCTAAGTTTGAAGGACCCCAGGACCAGCGAATTTTTTCCCGATGGAGATATCCCCCCTCTATATTAGAGATAAGAAGAAAACGTACACCATAAGTGAATATTGCACTTCATGTGAGTCCTTCACAAATAGGTTCACACACAACCCAACCAAGTATGTTTTGATAATGTTTGTGTGTGTACATATATAGTGTGTATGTCGGGCTCAGGTTGGGTTGAAGCATCAACTCTAGCCTAACCCAGCTCGAACCCAACCCAAGTATTGAAGGGCCAACCCAACCCTAACCCAAAGTCGGGTTCAGCCCACCTAAGTTGCAGCCCTAAATACAAGATAATTTGATGTAAATGATCACATCGTTCATCCTGAAACTAATGACTAGGGCTAATTAGGGCAACATAATTCGTTACATTGACTAAAATTACCCTAAGTAAACAAAATAAAGTCCCCAAAGTTAATCTCTTTTATTCTGCACGCACCCTCCTCATTTGGCAGTCCTAGAGAGCATGGTTTTAAAAACGGCCATTTAAAGGTAACGCCCCAAGCCCGTTTCCGTTTAAACCCGTTTTATCGGTTTTGAAAAAAACAGCCGTTTTTTTTGTTTTAACGGCTGTTAAAATCGTTTAAACAGCTGTTTAATTTCAAAAAAATTTGTGAAAAAAATGGTCGTTAAAATCCGTTTAATTTCCGTTTAAATCAGTTAAATTCCGTCTTTTTTTTTTTAATTTTCAAATTTCAAAATTTGAATTTCAGCGCCACTTTTTCCCTTTTTTTCCGTTAAAATCGTTAAAACGGTTAAAATCCGTTTAATTCCGTTTTTTTCCATTTTTGCCCCTGACCGTTTCAATCCGTTTTAACGGCTGTTTAAACGGTAACGCCCCCAGTCCGTTTAACCGTTAAAACGGCCTCCTTTAAACCTTGCTAGAGAGAGCTCCACTTTCCGATCCGACTTTAGACATGGGGCGAGTCATCCGCGCTCAGAGGAAGGGAGCTGGGTCAGTCTTCAAGTCCCACACTCACCACCGCAAAGGCCCGGCTCGGTTCCGAAGCCTCGACTTCGGGGAGCGAAATGGGTATCTCAAAGGGGTCGTCACCGAAATCGTTCACGACCCTGGTCGAGGCGCCCCACTCGCCCGAGTCACGTTCCGTCACCCGTTTCGGTACAAGCACCAGAAGGAGCTCTTCGTAGCGGCCGAGGGCATGTACACCGGACAGTTCGTCTACTGTGGCAAGAAGGCCAATCTCATGGTTGGTTACGTGCTTCCGCTACGATCGATCCCTGAGGGAGCTGTGGTTTGCAATGTTGAGCATCATGTGGGCGATCGAGGGGTCTTGGCTAGGGCATCAGGGGACTACGCCATTGTTATCAGTCATAACCTCGATAACGGCACCAGCAGGTTTTGTGATTCTCCTTAATATTGTTGATTAGAGTTTTGGTTCTCTTATTTTCTTAGTGTGGATTTTTAGGTTTTCTATCAATATTGGCATTTCTGTGATTATTATTTGTTTATGAGAGAATTTTTTGTCCGTCTACGAACCAATCTACACTGATCCATTGGTCGGCCATCTCCTATAACTGGATGTTTAGGATTATATTTCATGAATCCATAAAAAGATTAGTTCTATTGTGCGTTGTTGTTATTATAATAGTTGAATCTATACCAAGATTATATTAATTGAAACTGGTGGCATGGAAATATGCGGCTGCACAAGTAATTTTGTCTGCAATTCTAAATTATTAATACGATCTTCATATTTTATATCATGAGATTCCACTAGTCCCAGTTTGTAGAGGTAAGATGACAGCTATTGTAAATTTGGTTGAATTTATACGCAAAAACTGTTCATCATGTTCTCGTTGATTGTTCTTTCCATCTAGGCATCTGCTGACATTCAGAATCTTTTATTGGCTATTCGTAGAGCCACTTGTGCAGATGTGACAGACTATAATGGCGATTTGGTAATTATCAAAAGCTTTAGCTGTTATAGAATTAAGAAAGCCAAGTTAGTAGGTATATATTATCTATGAATGCGCAAGTAAAAGCAATGATTGAGTAGGAATGATCTTTTGTTATTGAATGAAGACAAAGATGTTCTGTCAGTTCTTCCTAGGTTATAGGTGTTCCCATTGTTTAAAAAGGCTTTCTGAGGCTACGACTTGAGGCTCTAAGAAACTACCTCGAGGCTATAGCCTCAGTGGTCATTTCTGAGGCTTAAGCCTCAATTCACTGAGGCTATAGCCTCGAGGCGCACATGAGGCTATAGACTCACTTGTACATGTTAAAACCCGAAACCGTTAACCCTCGATGTGACCATATTTTGGGTTTTTGTCTTATTTTTCATTACATGTAAAATTTAATAATTTTTTCTTCTTTAATGGTTTTTTTTTTTTTTTTTTAATAATATGATTGGAGAAGATGAGAGGGGTTTCTAAGAAGAATGAGAGTAGTGGTAGCTCTGTAGTCAAGGTGCGCGCCTCATGCGCAAGGCTTACCTAAAGCAAGGGTCAAGGTAAGGCACGCGCCTCAAACCAGACTCCAAGCACATCAGGCGCGCGCCTCACTAAAATATATATTTTTTTTTAAAAAAATTTGTACTTTGGCCAATTATATTAAGCATCAGTATGATAGGAGAGATACAATTGAACCTATCTCATTGAAAGACATTGATGAAAGCAATAAATGACTACATAGGGAGATGGAAATAGAAGGTGGAGAAGCAGAAGATAAATTGGTGTTTGAGGATGATAGCTTGACATGGAGTGTTGTTGCAAGAGTTGTTGGAGTTGGTGAATCAATATCAAATACTAAATCACAATCAAGGTCAAGGGTAAGAGCAAGGGCTTTAATATTTTAAATGATGGCAGTGTTAGCTATAACTAATTGTGAGCTATTTGAAATTTTGAACATTTGCTATCTTTTATGTTTTATGGCTTTTTGATTACTTGTTTTATATTTAGATAATGACAATATTAACTAGAACTGCTTTTGGGTTACTTGAGATTTTTGACATTTGCTATCTTTTATGGCCTAATGATTACTTATTTGTTATTTTACGATGTTATTTTTTTTAATTTTTTATATATTTCTTATATTTATTATAAATTTTAATATTGCGACTCGCTTTAGTCAGGCGCGTACCTCGCCTTGCGCCTCAAGCGCTAGAGGTCTTAGCGCCTTAAGTGCGCCTTGTGCCTTTAACTACCTTGAGTGGTAGTTGTAGAAAAGATCTGGCATGGAAGTTTAGGGTTTATTTTTGTTATTTTTTAAGATTTGATATCAACATTCAGGCATTCCCGACAGCCTTGCTCGTAAGGTAAAAGTTATAGAATTTTTTAAGCACTTTTTAAAAAAAAAACTAAGGCTTAGATGAAGATTACGCCTCTATACCGCCTCGAGGCTACGCCTCGCCTTTTTTAGACAAAACGCCTCAGTTCACGAACTAGCCTTTTTAAACTTTGGGTGTTCCCCCGTCTCTTATTTTATCCCATTAACAACAAATAAATGTACGCCTGTTTTTTCCCAAGTTTATTGGACCCATAATACCATGTTTCAATGTTTTTAAATCTGACCTGGTCATTGAATCGGTATAGGGGCCAGGCTGGGTCAATCCGGTTCAATCTTCCTGGTCAATCCGACAGATTCGTGACATCACATATCCTATTTAAATGTGGTTAGAAGTCAACTCAAATCTAGTTTTTGGTACCATTCAAGACAAATTGGATGCTTTTGATTGATAGGAGGGTCCCTAGATTACTCTCATTATTTTGTGGCTAGGGAGAGAGAGAGAGAGAGTTAAGTTAAAAATAGGAAAAAAAGAAGTGAAGAGAAGAAAAGTGGAGAAGAAATCGTTTACGTACATGGGATTGATTTCAAATTCCAATCCTAACCTTCTCAATCTCAGCAATTAGCTTCTCATTTTTTTTTTCTCGTAAAACAAGCCCTAAGCCTCTTTTTACGTTTCTTGTTTTAATCTTACAAAAAAATAGATTAAAGAAAAACCAGAACCAGTTAGTTCAATTGCCAGTTTGAAGTTTGAACTGTTACCCAGTTTGACGGAGTTTGGAATAATCCGATTCTGATTTAACCCAAAAATAAAGAAAGTAGACAAGAAAGTGGTGAAGAAATAGAAGATTAAATGGAATATTGTAAAAGGGTGGAAAATGAGATATCCAGACCAAGAACAAGGATAAAAGTCAAACATGAAGATCAAGGTGTGGTGGGGCTCCTCAATTGCCTATGCTCACCAGCACAGACTCCTCAACCTGTCTAGGATCCTACTATGATTGACTCCCAACTAGAGAACAATCTCTTGTAGGGGAAGTGGGGCGTAATCGTGCATAGCTTTAGTTAGTTTTTTAGAATTTTGCTTTGGAGTTCTTGCTTTACCTTTGGGTTGTTTGTATGTCTCTCCTTTCGTAGGTCATCTCGACCTATTCAAAGTGTTTCTTTCGGTTCTGCTTATCAATAAAATTTGTATACTTGTGAAAAAAAAAGATTCGGAGCAAGCTTTAACCCAATCTTCACTTGTGGGGAGAAAACTCAACCCCAGAGGAGATACTCTCAACTCTTTCAATTTCTAAAAGAAAATAATCAAAAACTTAAACTACTTTCTCTCTATGCAAGAGAGGTTATATACTAACTCATATTAACCCTAGCTACTAATATCAAATCCAGACCATTGAATCGTTTTACAAATTTATTTCCCAAAATACCCTTGTCTTTTTTAATTTCTGTACCACATTTCACATTTCTTCTCCCCTTTCTTAAAATAAAATTCATCCTAGAGTTTTGGTTTCTAATTGTAACTTCCTCGGGAGCAGTGGTCAAGCAAAGAACAAGGTCATCTTGTGTTCCCACTGATGATAAATTCCATCAAAAAAATGTGATAGATCCCAACAAGCATCTAATGGAGCCTCTTCATTGTCTGAATGTATAAAGTACCATAAAACTAGCTGAGCCCAGAATGACACGAGCACACTTATTTGGGTGCAATAGAGAAAGACACTCAACACCTTATACTCACTGGTACTTCTCCCCATTTCTTAACCATTGCATACAGGACGGCTGTGGGTGTATTTCCTCCTTCAAAACAGCTCAGTAACCATCTTTTAACTATATTTTCATTACAGACGTTGTCTATAATCACATCACATAACTTCTTGTGTGAAGTGCATCGTGTTCTGAATATATTCGACCGAAACCAACGATCCTCGTCAACAACCTTAGGTGGCATAAGCATCACCTTTTGCAATATCAACGCCTCACCAACATCATTGATCTCAACTTGATTACCATCACCTTCATCCGCATCCATCATACACAGGGTCCAACTCTGTCTCATCCTCAACATGATGATCCTCTTCACCTCAATCATATATTTCAGGTGTATTTCATTCTACCACTATGGACACTCATATGCTTGGTGTCCCGAACCCCGACATCTGAAAACTATATTTCCCTAGATTTCTCCACTTGGGGCCCTTTTGCTAGCTACTCCAACAATCCCTAGGCCCGTACATCCACTGTCGGGAGTCTTCTTAGGGCCGTGAAAGCCTTGTCTAGACACCCAAACACCCGTTGTGATAATTGGGTTATTTTTCTTGAGTGATGCCGCATTAAAATCCTTGCCGGGCTCCTGCAAATTCCTTCTGCTTTTGAGGGTCGACTCATATGCATCCTCTACATCCTAGATGTGTTGGTTGCTGATTTTCTCCCATATAGTTTGATTAAGGCCAAGCGAGCACAATCTGATTCTTGCAGTTTTGCCCTTGCCGTTAATTGTGGAATTCCTTGGTGTATGTGACAATATCCATATCACACTGTTTAAATTATGACAACATTGAGAAATTTCTACGACCATAGGATGCCTCATGCTCTTTTAGCTTTACCCATGAGTCTACTTTAGCTTTCCCCTTCCTTCCTTGTGATAATTGGAGATCCAACCACCACTTAAAAAACATACTCGATAAAGTGTGAAACAACCAATTTCACTTTCCATGTATCGGGCACGTCAAATAAATCAAAGATCATATCTACCATTTGATCTAATTTCTCTCGAAACTCATTGTTTTTTTTCCTAGTGTCTTGTTTCATGCTAAAACTTTGAATGAGAATGAGATTTTAAACCTGATTTATTCTTTCATTTGTTTATATTTATATTGTGTTCGATCTGGCTCAGGTTGTTTCTAACTTTTTGGAGGGACACTAGGGGAAGGTTGTTTCTCTACCCAAAAAGGTCAGAACTAGGAACCTAAGTGAAAGTAACTCTGGAATCTTTCACATCGTAAGTATTGACGAATGTTTGTTGGATATTCTACAAATCTCTCCCTCATTGCTTGAAACTTTTCATAGAAAACTGTTAGAGAACCATGGGTATGTTCATTTTCAGTGTTTTAAGAAGCGCGGGGCATATATGGGGCTTCTCTGTGCGGTGAGGCATAAACCTTAAGGTGGTATGAAGCATAAGCCTTAAAATCCTTGTGATAATTGGGTTATTTTTCTTGAGTGATGCTGCATTAAAATCCTTGCCTGGCTCCTGCAAATTCCTTCTGCTTTTGAGCGTCGACTCGTACGCATCCTCTACTTCCCAGACGTGTTGGATGCTGATTTTCTCCCATATAGTTTGATTAAGGCCAAGCGAGTACAATCTGATTCTTGCAGTTTGCCCTTGCCGTTAATTGTGGAATTCCTTGGTGTATGTGACAACATCTATATCACACTGTTTCTACGCGCATAGGATGTCAGCATAAATCTAATCCTCCCGCTCTTTAGTCTTTACCCATGAGTCTATTTTAGCTTTCCCCTTCCTTCCTTGTGATAATTGGGGATCCAACCACCAATTAAAAACATACTCCATAAAGAGTGAAACAACCAATCTCACTTTCCATGTATCGGGCGACTTTCCATGTATCGGTAAAGCGTGAAACAAACTCAGCAAGTTTTCTGAGTAATCATGTTTTCTTAGGTTGCCTTCAATAAGGTTGTTTGACGACTAGATCCGTGTCTTGACCAGTTGACTCAACCTTTTGGCAAGGACTTGATCAAGTTCTTAAACGGTGAGAGCAAGTAAAAGATCGCCAATATGCAAAGGCAAAACCAAAATTCTTATTAGATCGCTCAATAGTTAATATGAAGCCAACAGTACTTGTGGCTAGATATTTTCTTCAATGATTGAGCATATACATGGTTAGTACTTGGTTTTTTCTGGTTAGAGTTTGCTGTTCTGATCAAAGGATGCCAAAACAAAATACACACAGGCTCGAAGTTATGGCTACCTGTAACATTTAGCCATCTTCAAATGCTCAGGATATCAAGCTTTTCATCCATGATGCTTTCACACCATATTTTGACAAGAGATTATGCACTGTATTTTCCAACCTTTAAATAAACCTTCAGCAGATCCCTTCATTACTCATAAAAATTTAGCACTCGACTGTCCTAGTATCTTTGTTGGCATGTTGCCTTTGGGCTGATATTTATATTGTCAGGATCAAGCTTCCCTCCGGTGCCAAGAAGATTGTCCCGAGTGGGTGCAGGGCGATGATTGGGCAGGTTGCTGGTGGTGGGAGGACTGAGAAACCCATGCTTAAGGCGGGTAATGCATACCACAAGTACAGGGTGAAGAGGAACTGCTGGCCCAAGGTTCGGGGTGTGGCCATGAACCCCGTGGAGCACCCTCACGGAGGAGGAAACCACCAGCACATTGGGCATGCCAGTACTGTCCGCCGCGATGCCCCTCCTGGCCAAAAGGTGGGTCTCATTGCTGCAAGGAGGACTGGTCGGCTTCGAGGACAAGCTGCTGCTACAGCTTCCAAAGCAGACAAGAGTGCTTAGTGAGTTATCCTTTCCTCATAGTTGTTTGCACATCATTTCTGCTAGAAATTTTAATGTTGGTCTACTCATTTTTTGTACTTCAGACCAACACAATTAGTCTTGGAAATTATGTAGTTAAGAGGCTTGCCAAGCTTTTAAGGTAGTAATAGTGTGCTACACATGAACTCAGTCAATTTTGTTAATGGAGAAAATTTTGTTGACGTCTATGGTCGAATACAATCAGTGCAAGGCCAATGTAACAAATAATTTTTTTTTAGTAAAACATATCCACATCCAATTAGTGGGGGTGGCAACTTGGTTGGGGTTGGCTTGAAACAGACTTAGCGTTTTTATTGGTCAACCTGAAATCAGTAAAAGCTGGTTTGTTTGAGTTGTTTTGCTGACCACCCCTTATCAATTGTTGTTTATGCCTTTGCTCATTGGTTAGCTAGTTATGATCATGCATGGTGTGATTTCTGAGCTATGATCCTTCAAGTGGGTGGATACCATGGATTGCATAGGCTCCATTTTTTTTTTGAATTGTTACAGACTAAGGCAACGTTAGATGCTCAGCTTACTAAATACATGGGGGAAGTTTCTAGCTTTTGTTTTATTGAACCTCACTCGTACAAATTCCAAGTCTTAGTGGTGTCAGGTGTACTTGAAAGGAAGAATTCCCATGTCCCACGCATCTTCTCAGTTCTTCTGTGAAGCCCAACTGTATTGAAATCAGATTGGTTAGATGAGCTAATGGTTAGTGACCAAACCAGGTTATGGTGCTACAAGTGGAAGCGTTTCCTGTACGAGAGAACTCCAAATAGGAAAAAAAAGGTCATGTTTCCTGTGTGAGATAAACTCGAAATGGGAAAAGTTTGATCTTACACTGTTGGAGATTACTTGTCACGCATGTCCTCCCTCACATAATTGAGGGTTTCCTATTGCTTTTGCTCAAAGCTTTAAGTGACCAATCACCTACTTCTGTAATCAAAGTGGTTGCTTAAAGTCTTCACTCAAGCTATAACATCCCTTGACCTATTTGGAGATATTCGACTCGTCTTTTCACTAAAAAAGCATTATCTTTATCAACTTGGAGAACTTCCCACATCTTACACAAATTTCGGGGACCCCCCTTACACTAGATACCTGTTCGATTACACCTGCCATATATGGGGTCCCACATGGGAGATCTCTCTTTGACATAATCGAATTTAAGTAATTATCATCGATCGATGGGTCTCAGATTTGCTTCCGCACCAAATGACTAATCATAAGATAAGGGTCGGGCTCGGGGACCCCCATTTTTGACACCCATTTTGGCGTACGCACATAGAAGATGAATCAATGGCTGATTTTTATTAAGGGGATGATCTCCTCACCATATAGATCACCCCAAAAAAAAAACAGCCCATTCTGAAATTTCTAACCCCATCAAATGTGGTCCTCAAGTTACACGGTAAAAATCGACGGTCCATAATTCTTTGGGTTGTAAACCAGTCTATGAATATCAGAATGATTTGAATTTTTGTGAGGATGATCTCCTCACCATCAGCCATTGATTCATCTTCTATGTGGGTAACTTAGCAAGTTTGAGGGTCTGTTTGGATCGTGTGCAAATAGGGAAAAATAATACATTTGCGCGTGCAATGTCATTTGAGCGCGGTATTCAATTTTTTTTTTCTTTCTTTTTTTAGCAATCTAGAAATAACTTGAAATTCAAACGTTGAAGGGAAAGAATGGTGTTATTTTTTGAGGGAATATATGGGTATTTTGTGAGTCGCGAGTCACGACAATAGAGAAGCCCACAAAGCAGCCTTCAATCTCGCCCCCAATAGGAGGATAAACAGAAGGAATTATTGAAGGGAGAGTGAATGGGGACAAAATGGTGTTCTCTCCCATCAGATGCTTCTGTCCCCCTTCATCCCAACCACACTGCGTGCATGTTCCCCAACACCTCCCACTTTTACTTGGAATAATGTCAGAGGTGGACCACCACCATGATCATCACATCTCTAACCCTCTATTTAATGTTTTTGGTTTTACTCTTACTAATTAGCCTACTAATCATCAAGTTTGTAGACCTTTTTTGTTGTTGGTTTGGTCCTTCTTTCTCACAATTTTCTTCTAATGGTTGGATCATGTGGTTATGGTCATCTCATCAAGTTAATTTTTTTTTAGGATCGGATCCACCCGTTGGAATCTGCGAGGCCATTTAACTTGGTAGCTCGCGAGATACAATATCAAGCCTGGATAGAAGATTGATTAGGATCAATTGCATCTTATCGGGCTTTTTAACTTTTTCTATGGACTTTTGCAAAGTGGGTGCACTTTATAAGCCCTTTTGGCTAAACTTCCCCTAAAAGTGGCCCCCACATGACTGTATAGACACCATTATATTGGAAGCTTAGTACTGTAAAAACCTTATCCTGGGGCACAATTATACATTCCATACGTCTTTGACTGGTCAAAGCTGGACCCACGTAGCAGATGGCTCTCGACCTCATACAAATCATGATGTTTATGCAAGACATTGGACGGTCTTGGTTAATCTGATCAAGTGCTATTTAGGTGGAACCCGTAATAGTATTGTGGATAAGACTCATAAGAGTATCTTGCATGTGTGCCACGTGTAAGAGAATGGACGGTTTTGGAAGTTGGAAATGTTATTTTTGATAAATTGAATGAAGTGGAGCTAAATGCAAGACTTCTTGGGGTTTTTTAAGTTTCCAACGCCTTGGAAGTTGGAACAGTGTGCTACCGCTACATCCTATTTGATAGCCCCGTTATTAACAACGCCATCATTTTCCTACTCCGCGTGCCGCTCGATTTCAGCGTCAAAATTTGGAGCGTCCGATCGGATTCCATATCCACATGCATGCAAGACCACCGCATCTGAGTTAGCAACAGTTGATGGCCCTTAAAATCATCGATCACAACCATTTAATGAGTAGACCAACTCTCGCGCATCAACGATCATTGTGACCTACAAATAATCAAATTGGTGCGTTTTTGCCTATGTTCAATCTAGTGTTTGGTGGTTCATCAGTGTCTGAACGGTCCAGATCAAAGATTTCTTTGGTCAAAATTGACCTTATGATCTTAACCGATCCGATCTATCACGTTTCTATTGGACGGTCAAAAAAAGAATATCCTGCTTCTACCCACTCATCTCTAATCAGATACTCGATTGCCTTCTAAGATTATCTGATCTAACGACTTTCATTTAGGAGAGTGTTTAATACGGTGACCCTCAAGGTATTGAATGCAAGTGTTGCATCAATCCACGAAACCATCCTTTTCATGTTCATAGCATGAGCCATGCATGCATGGAGACAACTCATGAATCAAATATGCTAGGCTTACGACACGTTTCTAGTTGCTAACGTGCACCGACCATTTATTTGTCGTGAACCACACGCGTGACGAACGGTCAAATTTCAGACGGAAAAGCGAAAAAGAAAGAAAAACTGCCATTAAAGGAAACGGGTGAAGATCCGAATGAAGCCCACGTCGAGACAACCGAGACCTGCGAGCCTCGTAAAACACGTGCTAAAATGCGCCACCTTGACATTCTCTCCAAGCTATGCCCACCACTTTTTAAAAATCTCTCTCTCTTTCTCTGTGTGCTTTATCTGAGCTTTCAGTCTGTTTTCGTGTTTTCTTCGTCTTCTCTCTGCTTTTCTTTGTCTCTCTCTTTGTTACAGTTTAAAGCTGCAAAGGACTGACCATAAGCAGAAAGAGTGCGTAGGATAATAGAATGCGCACTTACTGATTTCAAGCAAAAAAAAAAGAGAACCAGCTAGTTTGGGTTCATTCGGAATCATCACTCCTTCATCGAAAGGTCGGTTTCTTTTTTCCTGGCGTAAGATAAGAACAAGCACTTGAGCATCCGACCCCTCATGCTTTGATCCGCGTGCGTCAAGAAAACTCGCTTTTCACTGTGATGGGTTGTGGGAGACCCACTTAGATTTCAGTACCTTTTTGCAGGTTTTGTTCCTAAGTTTTGGATTGCGAGGCTGTGTTTTGTGTCGAATTGGATGGTTTTCTCGAAGAAATTTGAGATTTTGTGAGGCGGGTTGGTGGTCTTTTTAAGGAAGATGAGATTTTGTGAGGTGGGTTGATGCTTTAATATAATTATTTTGGAGAAATACGAGATCTTTTGAGACTGAGGTGGGTTAGCAGAGTTTTGTGGTGTTTTTGAAGAAAGATGATATTTTGGGAGGTGGGTTTTGTGGAGATTGAGCTCAAATGAGGTGAAGTTTTGGGTTTGGGTTGAGATAGTTGAGGTGAAAATGGGCTTTTCTGTCGTGTTTTTCTAGTTTGGTAGAGAGATAACATGGCTTCTGTTGAAGAGAAGATCAAAACAGGGGTGGGCTTGGTGAATGGGGCACCTACTCTGCTTGAGGATATGAAGTTTTTGAAAGAGTTTCAGGATCAGTCTGGTTAGTTTCTTTCATAATTTTTTTTCCTATTTTAGTTCTAAGTTGTTGATTTGCCCACTTGACAAATATGGAATCATCATCATCATCATCATCATCATCATATGCCTTATCCCAACTATATGGGGTGGGTTATCTTGATTAATATTTAATGTAACTTGGAAAAACTGCAGTTTGATTCTCTAACAAATAAGCTTGTTTTGACATTTGGATGGATTTACTTGTATCTTTGTTGTTTTCTGGAATATTCATCTCGTGGAAGATTCCTGTTACAAGGTTGATAGCTCCTTTGTTTTGAATATTATTATTATTATTTTTTTTTTTTTTTAATAAGTTATGGTATTTAGGCTTGCCTTTGGTTGGTTTCAGGGGCGAGGAAGACTATAAACTCCGAGCTTTGGCATGCCTGCGCTGGGCCCCTTGTTTCATTGCCTCAAGTTGGCAGCCTTGTATACTACTTTCCCCAAGGACACAGCGAGCAGGTGTGTTCCAATTCCTTTAATCTTGTTTTATCAGAAAGATTCTTTTTTACAGTTTAAAAATTACTCAAAATAAAGAATTATATGCTGAATAGCGGTTGGATATTCGCTGTATGATACTATTGATCACCTATAAGGGGCTAGTACTGCATATTGGAAACAAATGTAACTAATAGACAAAGATGAAGTCGATTTGGAGGGACGGCATTTACTACTGCAATGGAAACATCAAGCATAGATTTTAGTTATGAAATTTTCCGTTCAACTAATACAGTAAGAACATAGAGAAGTGAAGAAAAGATCAGCTTAATGAGGCTGTAACAAATGCACTTAAAACCAAATACCACATCTTCTATTGATCCTGTCATTTCCATGTTCAACGAACGTGCTTTGAATGATGATCAAGCAAACCCTTTCCCAAATACTTATTCCATCTGAGTTTTTTCTTCCTTCAAAACTCCATCAATTAACTGCAAGTGTTTTCCATCTGAAACATGATCCTCTGTCTAGACTGTTCCATCCTCAATTTGGAGTTTCAGGTGATGTTCTTGAGGCCTATATCCTTCCAAGCTTCATCCATCACCACCTCATACTGATTACTTAGCAGAGTGGTCCGTTTCTGGTTAAAGGCTATCTGCCAAAGCTGAGAAAATGTTCAACAATTTCAAGTCCCTAAACTACCACTGCCTTCTAGATATCTTCAGTTCCTAGAAGAGTGCTTTCAAATAGCTAGATTGTACCAGAAATTCTATGTTTCAGGGTTGGCGAGAGCTGTAATTCTGTAATTCTATGGTTCAGGGTCCACATATCGTGTTATATTATTGATGTCCTATGAGCAGCTAGATTGTACATATAAGCTATGCAAGGCTCCAAATCCAATTACAAAGGAACCAAACCTCTCTTGGTTAGGTCATCCTCCTGCGCCGAGAATAGAATCTGGCCTCTATGCTAGTGGCTGCAGTGCCTTTTTGTCTTTAAGGCACTGGTCATTACAATATTTGATAATCTCACGGTCAAGTTGTGATCAATGTTCATTCCATCATGCTTGGTCACATTAATTGGATGGTTTTCATTTGTTTCAACAGGTGGCAGTTTCAACTAGAAGAACAGCAACATCACATATCCCTAACTACCCAAATCTCCCATCTCAGTTGATGTGCCAGGTTCATAATGTTACATTACATGTACGTGCTATTAACTGATATAGTACTTCCTTGGCCTTCTCTTATTAATTTATTAGTTTTTGGTCTATTGGTGTTGACATATGTTGCTTATAAGATATTATCATTTCTCAGCTCTTATTTTACATTATTTGATCTCCCAGGCTGACAAAGAGACGGATGAGATCTATGCCCAAATGACTCTCCAGCCGGTGAACTCTGTAAGCTCAGCTCACTGTTAATTTCAGTCTGGAAATCCTTCATTCCTAACCAGCTGCATTTTATATTGTTCCGTTATAGGGAAAATCAACAAAAGGGTCTTTGCATTTTAACAGGAGCTTGAATAATTGAGTTTTGGATACTATTTTCTATCTGTTAATAGACCTCTGCTTCTTCAATCAGGAAAAAGATGTCTTCCCAATTCCGGATTTTGGATTAAAGCCAAGCAAGCATCCAAGTGAGTTCTTCTGCAAGACTTTGACTGCGAGCGACACTAGCACACATGGTGGCTTCTCAGTGCCTCGTAGGGCAGCAGAGAAGCTCTTTCCCCCCTTGGTGAGGCTTTTATATGGAGTACAAGAAATCCTAAGAAGCTGTGTTGGAAGTGAATGATGATGCAACTAAATTCAAAGATTGGAATTCTAATCTTCTTTGTCATTTTCAGGATTTTTCAATGCAACCTCCAACTCAGGAACTAGTTGTCCGAGACTTGCACGATAATTCATGGACATTTCGTCACATATACCGCGGTGAGGTTGCTTTTTGGACACTTTTCAAGTAATTTGAGTGCTTGTTATTTCTGTGGAAGATACATACTTGTTTAAACTATTCAAGGGCTCCAGTACATTGTTTTATTTCCTCCTGAGCAATTTGGCTGCAGATATTATAACATTTCAGTTAAGCAGTTAAGAGTTTTTATTTGTAATACAGTTATGTTTAACTTCTTTATGCTTTTTCTTTCATGCAGGGCAGCCAAAGAGACACCTTCTAACAACTGGTTGGAGTTTGTTTGTGGGTGCAAAAAGGCTTAGAGCTGGTGATGCTGTTCTATTTATCAGGTAATTATAAGTCCTATACCCAGATGCTTCTAGGGTGGATAACTATTGATTTCTTTCTGCCTTTAATGGAATGGGTAAATTCTTCTGTTGATCTCAAAACCATAATCAGAAATCTTGATCTGGTCAAGACATTGTGAGGCCTACTAAGTCAAAAGTCACAATGACTTGCTAGGCCTTGACTCATGAGTTTTTGTTTGGGACTGGTTGAGTCATGGCATTTTCGGTCAAATCCATGCCTTGTCCGAATCACCAAGTCGAATCTCCTGAACCAAATTTCTGTGGCTGGGTCCAACCTTGCTCAAATACCAGATTTAAGTAACCATTGGCATCTCTGATGAGGTCAAGATGGTGTGTATCTGAGTGATTTATGCTTTCCTTCCAAGTTATTTTCTTGTTTACTCACATAGTCACATTCTTTGTGGAGTCAGAGTTGTTTACATGACATCTTGTTTTTCCTCCAAAAGCATGGTACATAATCTCCATTATATTACTAAGGTATATTCCTTCCTATTGTAAAAAAAGGGATGAAAAGTCACAATTACAGTTGGGTGTGAGGCGTGCAAATCGTCAGCAAACAGCATTACCATCATCCGTTCTCTCTGCTGATAGCATGTACATTGGAGTCCTTGCAGCTGCAGCTCATGCTGCAGCTAATCGAAGCCCATTTACCATTTTCTACAATCCGAGGTGTGCTCGATATCTATTCTTTGGTCTTTTAAAGTATTTGAACTCCTTGTAATTCGTATCACACTAATTTTTCTACATCTGCATAGAGCATGCCCTTCAGAGTTCGTCATTCCTTTGGCCAAATACCAAAAAGCTGTATATGGCCCCCAGGTTTCAATTGGAATGAGATTTGGAATGATGTTTGAAACTGAAGAGTCGGGTAAGCGCAGGTATTTTTCTGAATTACCACATACCATTCTCTTCATTTCTTTTCCTACTTTTCATGTACTTTAAAGCACGCCTCTCGCTTGCAGGTAACTTTGGTCTGTATTGTTCTTTATTGAGTCCTAAAATAGTGTTCAAATCACCATAGATTCTGTTACTCTTGGAAGTATGCCATGATTACAATTAAACTTTTTGTTTAAATCCTTGGAGTCCATCAGTATACAGATATTATTGTTGTAATGGCAAGTTCTTGTCTGCTTGTGCTGTTCTTAGATCTAAATGAATGTTATTGCCTTGAATTTATGACAACATGGATTAACATTTTTGCACCCCTTCTGCAGATACATGGGAACAATTGTTGGTATTAGCGACTTAGATCCACTGAGATGGCCTAGTTCCAAGTGGCGTAATCTTCAGGTACGTAAAGCTATTTTCGATGTGTGTGTGAAAACCATTCCTATTAACAACAAATTTGGGTCTCAGGATGAACTAATAATGTACCAGGAATGGTTGGTGTAATTATTGCCTTTTTGGTAGTTTGACTTCGCTTCTGTGTCTCATGATCAGGTGGAATGGGATGAACCTGGATGTGGTGAAAGACAGAACAGGGTTAGCTTATGGGAAATTGAGACTCCTGAAAGTCTTTTCATTTTTCCTTCCCTGACTTCTAGTCTCAAGAGACCGCTGCTTCCTGGATTTGTGGGTAAGTCCTTTATATTTATACTGTTTGCAAGTTTGTGAGTTTGTAAGATCTTCATGGATTGGCTATTCTGGTGTCAGGAGCTGAAACTGAATGGGAGAATCTGTTCAAAAGGCCTTTTGTTCGGATCCCAGAAAATGGAAATGGTGATCCCCCATACCCTCCAATTCCAAGTCTTGGGTCAGAGCAACTGATCAAGATGCTACTCAAACCTCAAAGTGTTAGTCCTGTTGGAGCCTTTTCTTCTGCCTTACCAGCTTGTGTTATTAGGGGAACTCCTCAGCAAGAGGGAGAGACACTCACAAAGACATCAACCCAGCAAAAACCTCAGATTATCTCTTTGCAAAATACTTTGCTACAAAATCAGAACCCTCCTCAGAACTGCCTCGACCACCTTCATGCTTTGGATGCAAATTTAGTATCACAGGTACCTATATCTGAAAAAGTTCAGCCTCTAAATAAAGTTGAAAATCAACTACCACACAAAACACATATTGAGAAATCAGAAATAGCACCTGTGGTTGCATCAGATCAGCTGAGCCAGTTGACTTCCTCGGGGAAGTGCAGTGAAGACAAATCGGTTGGGAGCCCTATGAATCACCAAAACCTTGTGAATCAGCTACTGTTCCTGAACCAGGGACCGTTGCAGGTGCAGACAGGTCTGCCATTTGTGCACCAGCAGTTGGAACCCATTACTGCCCACTCACATCAAATTGATGCACCCCAATTGGAGACAAGTAATCTAAATGGCTTACTGCCGTACCCAAGCAACCTCCCATCTCAGTACTTGGATGTGGATGATTGGATTTTGCACCCTTCTACCAGTCAACCTCTTGCCGGAATTCTTAAATCACCAGGACCTCTATCTGGGTTTGGAAAGCAAGACACATCAATAGTGTACCCAGAAATGGTTAACCCAATAGTGCCTTCATTGGGTCAAGAATTGTGGGGCCCTCAACTGAATTACCTTCGATATTTATCTGAAGCAGAAGAACTTGCCCCATGCCCTCAACAAGATCAAACAACCATTCAGAGTGCCTCTAATTCATGTGGACTGAGAGATTTCTCCGGGAGTAATGATCAAAGTGAGATTTGCAATGTTCTACATCTTGAAGTAAACAATGGTGGAAGCACAATTGTTGATCCTTCCGTTTCGAGAGCAGTTTTGGACGGGTTCAGTACTTTAGGGGATGCTGGTTTCCAGAATCCTTCGGATTGTTTCCTTGGTAACTTCAATTCAACCCAGGATGTCCAGTCTCAGATTACCACTGCAAGCTTGGCTGACTCTCAAGGCTTCTCTGTGCAAGAGTTTCCAGACAACTCAGGAGGTTCTTCGAGCAATGTGGATTTTGATGAGAGTAGCCTTTTGCCGAAAAGCTCATGGCAGCAAGTTTCTCCACCTCTGCGAACATATACAAAGGTATGAAATAGAAACCAATTTGATAAGAGACTCTTTGGGATTTAATACATTTTTTTTGGTTGGCTGGAAGTGATAGCTTTGGGAGGAATACTTAGTTCGGGACCTCATTTAAACCCACATGCTTCATACACACGATGCGCATATATGCAAATGGGTCGGGACCTACCGTCTGGTTGGGTCCCACCTATGAGATCTCTTATGCTGCAAACGTGACTGTCAGCTGATTATCCTGACCATCTAATATAAGATATTTTTCCTGCCATCCAAAAATGCAGTCTATCAGATGGTTAGGATAATCTTATGAGGTCAGTTTTTTGGGCTTAGATCTCTTAGACAGGACCCATCCCTACCTAAGGGTGTGGATCCCAAAACCTTCTCCAAGTGGGGAGTCTGAAGCTGGTTATTGAATCCTGATTTCTTCTACAAGAACTTGTTCCCTTGATAACATTTGATGTGTCGGATTGACAGGTCCAAAAGCTAGGATCAGTTGGGAGATCAATCGATGTTACAAGGTTTAGAAACTACGAGGAGCTGTGCTCTGCAATTGCATGCATGTTTGGCCTGGAAGGGCTGCTCGATGATCCAAGAGGTTCAGGATGGAAACTTGTTTATGTTGATTATGAGAATGACGTTCTTCTTGTTGGGGATGATCCTTGGGAGTAAGTCTCTCTCTTTCTACTGCTAATCTGTATGCACATACACAAACAAGAGCATGGTAATTTTCGTTTTTACAACAGGCCATGCATCCAGGGTGGTGGGTTCTCGTTAGTCTGACGAGTCTTACCTTAGGAGATAACCTCGGTTAAAGAGAAACCCATCAGATCATCACAACTTTTCAGTCCAAATATTTTTAGTACGATTATCTTTTGCCGTCTAAAAGAATACATGACACTATATGATAGACCAGATCATAAACGGTTATCTGATTGGGTGGGTTAACTTATGACTTGCGAAATCACCTGGGTGGGATCCAATGAATGGGGGTTCTCAGCCCGCTAAATGTGTCATTTGTCCTGATACATTGCTGATAAGCGTTACTTTCTATCTTTAGTTCTCTGATTACTAACAACCTCAAGCGAATGGGGTCGTTGTTATACAGGGAGTTCGTTAGCTGTGTTCGGTGCATCAGAATTCTATCACCTTCTGAAGTTCAGCAAATGAGTGAAGATGGGATGCAGCTTCCCAACAACACGGTAATTTAGGGGAGCAGGAGTTCCCACTTTGAGGGCTACCACCCATTTTGTCCGACTCCACCAGATATAGAGGACTTGCAGCACACAGGACAGGCAATGAAGTCAATGCAACTTATATGTTTGTGTTTCTGCCGTAGAGATCGAGTCGACAGATGGGTGTCAGATCAATGGTGCATTCTAGATGAATCTTTGCCACGAACAAAGTTATCATGTCTCATCACCACATGCTGAGCAGACACTGTAAGTGATGGGCTTTGAGAGACAATTTTATATTCCACTATATTTGTTGTTCTTTTTTCTTTTTATTATGTTGTAGAGATTTTATGTAACGGATCGATATGAGCTGAAGTTGTTCAGGTGAACCAGATGGCTGAATTTCAGCCTTTGGAGTATTTATATAGATGAACATCATCGTAACCACGATTTCAAGATGTTTCTTCATAGGTCCCACCTAGGAGATCTTCAAAGTGAAAAGTCTTCCATGCTAGAGTCTAGATTATACAATCTTATCACATCCTCAAGACTAGTTCTATGATCATTAGAGTGTGTTGACTTTGATCCGTGACTATATCCCCTAATCAAAGGCCCTAATCAAATGATCACAACCATACGGTTTGTAGGCCTTTATTATACCATTGGTCTCACTGCTCCACTTAATGTTTGGCCCACACCTTGTTGGACACAGATCAAAAATCATGATTTGAGCACTTTTTCATCATGGGCTATGAACCTACCCATAGGCCTGTTTATGAAGCCCATGATGAAAAGTGTTCGAATCCTACAGCTAGGAACCACCAATCTGCTAATTTTTGGTGTAGGTCCACCAGTGTGTAGGCCAAATATTCAGGGGAGCAGTGGGGACGAAAGAGTCTACGTGACAATTTGCAACAAAGTCCACCGCGTCTCATGAATGCTCCCAAAGAAGTTAGGAAGATGCCACGAGCCACTCTTTCGGGTCCACTGACCCAAATGTTTGGCTCCTTGGTGGACCAACACAACAAAAATCAGCCATCAAGCCGTTGGATTAGAGCACTTTTTTTTTGTCATCATGCGCTTGGAACACATCTATTAACCTAATCAAATGGCTCGAAATCACCAGCCAGGCTAATTTTTGTTGTGTAGGTCCACCAAGGAAGGGGCCAAACATTCATGGGTCTGTGGGCCCAAAAAGTGCCATGTGGACTGATTTGGTAGGTCGCGAGCTACCATTTAAATAATGGTCTCACGCGTCCTAACGAGTGAAACCCGCGGGACTCCGGTTGTTGGGTTTTGCAACCTAAGCAGTAGGCTGTTTGCTTGCATATTGTCAACAAAACTGTGAATTGAAGTGTTGGAACTAGTGCAATAAATTAATCTCGCGCGCTATTTGATGTTTCCTTTGAGTTCAGATGAAGCAACAACCTCTTCTGACATCACATACCTAGTGGTGCTAACGGGTCACCCGACCACATACCCGAATCCGAACCCGAATATATTTCTAATCTGGTCCAAAACATGAAGTCCCAAAAAAAAAAGGGATCGATATTTCTAGAAATATCAGGGTGCCAGATTTGTAGTTTTTATTTTTTTAAATTAAATTTAACAGATTTATTGATTATATCTACTCGATGTGAGGTCGCACCGATCCAATAAGTTCCGATAGCTAATTGGATTGGATTTGGATCTGAGAACCATGATCTCATAAGCTATTGGATCGGGTCTTGATAAACCCGGTTCCGATTCGAACCTGATCCATTCATAGCCCTAGCTAGCACCAAACCAGACCCAATTATTAAATGGGAAAAGATGGAGCCAAACTAAACACGAATAATTGGCTTGGATATGCCGGGTAATTGGGTACCTGTCACACCAGACACCCAAATGCAAATTATAAATATTTAAGCAAGTAAAAAGCCTAGTGCGATAATAAGAATTATCGGGCCTACTGCCATATATCGTATGTGTTGCCTACAGACAACAGTTGATGGGCCACCTCCTCGATGGGGCCATGAATCCCATGAATCAGACCTATTGGATAAACTTAACTGCTTGATTTTTGGAGATGAGATTCGAATCAGCAAGGAAACCACAAACTAGAACTCATCAAGTTCCCCTGGCAAAACACAGCAGCAATCCAATTTCATGATTCTGTTCTGATCCCGTCTTGATTATATTTGATTCCCTTGTTTGACAAATGGTATTCATATACAATAATCACAGTGTAGCGGGTATAGTTTAGTGGTAAAAGTGTGATTCATTCTAAAACTTAAATAGTTGAGGGATCTTTTGGTTTTGATTCATATACCGATCAAAAACTTTATTTCTTAAAAGAAGATTTAATCCTTAAAACTCTCAATGACAACCCACATGCGCAAACATGAAATTAACTCTTGTTTACATACAATTAGGAACAAGCCCTCAGATATAAGTAGAAACGCATGACAAACATGACCAGATACAACGTCGAAGACAACAAACATCACTGCCAAGTAAATATCAATGATTGGAGTGGATCATGATTGGTTATGACTGAAGAGAATAAATGCGAGACAGAGATGTTCACAAAGAAATTTTTTTCTAAATGATCTGCTAATTTTGTGTGCCATGAAAGATAGGAGTGGTATTCAAGAGTTGCGACATCTAAAAAAACCTCTTTCAAATCATCTGTTTGAAGAATGTCCAAGAAATTGGAAGGCAAGACGATGCGAATCTGAACATTAGTCATCTGCAATGGGAACAAGTAATCTGCCCCGTGCACTGTATTGATAATGACTTGTTGAAGAGAGAGGCCAGTGTTTCTTTCTTCAACATCAAATGTTCATAAATCTTCTCAAAGAACTCCGAACTCTACGTGACCGTATTGTAGGATGAAGGAACTTCAAAACTATCCAAATAAATGGTAGGAAAGCATTACATTCACTTAATCTGGAGCAAAAGATGACATACTTGAATATAACGGAGTAATACCTAATGGAAATAATTTGATTGAAGGAGGAAGATGCTGCAAGTTGAACAAGCTTCTTTCGATAATACATTTGAAGAAGCTTATTGGAGTCGATTGAAGTGGAGATCCAAGGCTAAGAACAACTTAACATCAATGTGCAAAATATAAAATTGGCAGTAAGATTGATGGTTGTTACCATTGTTTCAACAATATGGAATTTTTTTGCATTTATAATACCTTTTTCTAATGGGTTATGTGGAGGTGTGCTTTGATGTATAATAGTATCTTTACCAGTCAAACTCATGACTTGTGAGAAGTGAATAATCCTCATGAATAATGGAGAAGCAATTAAGTTGCTTTTCAAATTTGAGTTTCAAACATGATAGAAAATGATTTGAATAAATTAGAACTTCTGATGTAAAGAAATCAACCAAGTTAATTGCTAATTGCACAAATACCACATTGAACAAACAGCGAAGGAATCAACTCCAAAATCATGTAGGTTAGTCCCAGTTGCGATAAATAATTCCAGTACATATGCAGGGTTGAGCATACGAAAAATTGGAAGTGTCACAATTTAAGTGATTAAAGGTAGAAGAACCTAAATCCATGAGTGCTTAAGTCAGTTTCCAGGTTTATGCTCCTCTTTGTCCTCCAGCATATCAGCATAATCAAACTTATCCTTTTAAATTCATTTTTGCAGCCCGTGATCCAAATCGCAAAGGGCAAGATGGAAGAAGAAATCGGCCTCTGGGGAGCATCAGGGTGATGAGGGGTTCGGACATTGGTAGGAAAGAGTGGTTGTGTTGAGAAAAAGACTGGGCACAGAAAGATCTAATTGGGGAGAGAAGGCATCAAGATGTCTTTGGTTGGTTGGGTGCGTTTCCAAATGACCCGACATTTGAACTGCAAACCCACAAGGATGGATCAATGTAAGACTAGAAATGGAGGCAGAGTTGGGGCAAACGTTGGATAATGGTTCAAGAGAAACCCAGAGGGGCATGCTATTGGTGTTGCAGCAAAATATCAATAGAGTGACAAGTGCAGCAGATTGCTTGTATAATCTTGTTGCTTCGCTATGGAAAGCAATATTTTGTCTGCACAAGATTGAATCCTTAAAACTTGTTCTTTAGTTGCTTTCCTTGCAATTTGACTATCATAGGCTGATTTCTTGGTAAGTATTGTAGCATTGTAAATGGAATGACTTTATCCTATAGGTTTCGCTAGCGACCTCTCTGGGATCATTGATGGGGACACTAGGGGGTGTACACTCTTTTTGAACATCAGGTTGGGGTCTGCAAAACCCCAATCAGGTTTTCACCTCCTTGAATCTATCCTTTGAGGCAGCAAGACAAAGTCTTACAATCGGCTTTCCAGTTAAGGTCAATAGAATCAGGATATGATGAAGGGAAGAGATGTGAAAGTGAGGCAACAAAAAATCATCAAAGTTGTTCAGTCGCTTCCAGAGATATTATTCATGGAAGACCAAGTTAATTCAAAAGATTAAGCAGAAGACACATCAGCAGTTTGATATTCGCTCAAAAGTACTTATTTTAAGCCATTATCCTTATAGCGATGTCACATTCTCCTACGTAAAACTTGTCTTTTCGTCGACTTTTCAACGTAAGAGTTTCTTCCATTGCGTAGAACGCATTCTTTAGACGAAAATCGACTATTTGTATGAAATATACGCATTTCGGATAGTCCAGTATCAAGCCGTTTTAGTTATCTCATTATGCATTTTTTCACTTGTAGGAGACCCTATCAGGCGATTCTCGAGGACTGGCGGGCCCACTATCTACCACAGAAGACTTCTATCAAAGCTTAAAGAGCCAGCAGGCTAGGATAAAAAGATAGACGACATGTACGGACAAAGCTAGAGAATCGTAGAGCCAGAACAAAGACTAGGGAGAAAAGAATAGCTGAAGACCAAGAGAAGGACTTAGGTATTAAAGGCCACACCAATTGACATCAAAGGATAAGTTTGACTTATTGGTAGAGCGGACGAGAGAGAATAAAGAAAACCAGGGTTCAAGACCCTCAAAGACTTTTATTTTTGTACTTTTTCTCTCACCTCTCTCCTATTTCTCACTCTATCTATTTTGGCCATGACCTAAACCCATGACCCAAGCCCATACCCATAACCCATGACCTATGACCCACGCCCGTGCCTATGACCCATGACCATGCCCATGCCCATGCCCATTTGCAACAACAAGAGAGAATTGGTCTCACTTGACTGATTCTTCTCTCCCCCATCTCTCTCTATCCTAGTCACTCTCTCTCTCATCTAACTAACTCAATCCAACGGTCATCATTTTTACAACAAGCAAAAAAAAAAAAAAATTCTATAAGAGATCTAAGATCTCTTATTCTTAGGTTGGTTCTCTCTCCCTTCTCTTCCTCTCTTTCTTCTTTCTTTCTCTTCTTCTTTACATTTCTTTTCCGACGAGCAACTCCGGCGAGCTCACCATTAACGCCTCCACCTCTAGGTGCAAAGCGTCAAACAGCAACGTCTCCTTGCTGCCCATTCTATCCGCCACAATCAAAGGCTACAATCCTCAATCCTATTGAGGTCGATCCAATCGGAGTTGCACCATCTACCTCTTCAATGGTAAGCTTCTCTCTAATTCATCTCTCTAACCTTCCTACCTTCTTTCTCTTTCTTCTGTCCCTCTCTATCTTTACATGTTTTCTAAGGCAATATTTTAATGGCTTTCTTGATTAATTTTCCAGCATTTAATGAACAAGTTTTCAATTCAAGTTTAATTTGTTTTCATTTATTGTATTTTTCATTCTCGTTTCTATTATGTTTTTTTTCATTCTAATAGTTTTAACAATCTCAAGTATATTTTAAATCAACCTCCACCATTCTCGCCCTTCCATTTATTCCGAGCATTTTCTGATCATTCTTGTTTCTTATTGTGCTAACTAATCCCGAGTGCGGACGATATCCGACACGAGCCACTGTGCAAGTCTGCTTATTTGCAGATTAAGTGAATCAATTCGGAGAAATTACAAATATTGTTGAAATCAAGGGTTTCCGATCCAACGACACGGAAAAACCCTACTTTCACAGTTCCGAAGAAGTAAACAAGTTGACATGGGGTTTGGGGAATTTACATCTATACTAAGGCAAATGTTATCTCCAACACGATTGGTAACCCAAATTTATTGATCTTTGGGCAAAAGATCTCGAAGTTCATCCTACATGGTGCATTTTGAACAAGATTATCCCATTTAGCAATAAAGAAGAATTAACAGTCCCACCAAGTCTGAATTTTTATCATGCACAGACCTAACTGCACTAACTAAAACCACAACTTTGGAAAACAACTGGACCACAAGAACGTTAGTTTAAAACGTAGTGGAAGCTATTTAGATTTATGCATTCAAATAGCTACAAAGGCACAATTGAGCAAGATGATGATGCAACTCCAAAGCATAAACACAACATCACTTACAAGGCGCAATTCATCAAGTGAAAGATGCACAATTAATGGAATACTTCAAAATATCGAAAACCTTATAAGATTCAAGAATACACTTTGTTTGGTCATACTACATTAAGGCTAATGATTTTCTCATTTCCAGAGGGTTCATGGTCCAGATTTAATTTCTCTTTTCGCAGTATGAAACCTCGAAAACTATTGGGCATGATTCTCTCAAGGAGACACTACAATCTGGGATGCATCGTTGTCCCATTCATCTGTTGTTTGAAACAGAATAACACAATCCCACCATCCTACCTAAACAAGTATCCCACTAACAGAACCTAAATTACAGGATAGATACCCCTCCTCCGCTGCCGGTTCGCAGTTAAGAAAAGAAACAACCCACGCTTCACTTATTCCACATAAAAAAGAAATTTCATTCAGACGTTAAGGCAATGAATTCACACAAATTCCGTGTGAACGAAGATAGAAATCACAACAGCATTCGTACCTCGCACCACATCCAGTAAGGGCTCAGTGATCATACTCTCACCGGCTTCTGTAGAACAGCCGACAAGTAAACCTGAGACTTACTTGTCCCAGCAGCATCAACCTTCTCTCCCACCACCCATTTCAGCTTCTTGTACCCGAACCTCTCAATCAACCGTGTTACAGTCGTCTTCCGCTCCTCATCGGCACAGTAAAAGTTGTCCAACCAAAACAAGCCCCCAGCCCTCAAAACCCGATCGATATCAAACATTAAGAACTCCATTTTCTCTGGACGCCCCCGGCCGCCCAACCCATTAGCCTCATGAATCAGATCGAAGACATTGTCATAGAAGGGGAACCTCTGATCTAAACTTAAAAACAGAGGGAAAAGCCCTCTTGCAGCAATGAATTCATTAAACGGCGCATCAACATTCAATATAGAAGTAACCACAGTCACATTCCTCTCTGCCATCCTCGCTGCAAAGCTCCCGGAGCCACCTCCAATATCCAGCCCTATTCTGATTCCTCCACTCCCCAGAGCCAAAACATCATCAACAAGAAAATCATTCTTGCTCCTGGCCTTAATAAACCTCTGTTTCTCAGACCCATTAACCAAATCGAAGCATCCAACACAATCTCTACCAATTTTCTTACTATTCAAACACTCAAAATTCTTGCAACCAAGCCCACTCCAAGTCACAATTTTGTCACTAACTGATTTCCAAAGCGAAAGAGGAAAAGGAAAGAGACCCACCTTAGGGACCAACTTCGCGAAGCACCGCCTCCTCGGTAAAGGCTCGCACCCTCTCAAAATCAGCTTCTGGGCCAGGCTCCAATCGTCAGGGCAAGCTCCGCCCACCTTGTAATTCATGTATTGGGACAATAGGTCTATGGATTTCTCGCAAGAATGCCCGACCGAAGCGACCATCTCTGTGATTCCACTCCTTGAATCTTTCCCTAGAGGAAGTGGATGGCGTTGGAGGAAGAGTTTTAGTTCATTTGCGATATTGGGTCTTGAGATATCGATGCTGTCGTAGCCAAGAAGCTCTTTTTCCATCTGGGCTAGCTTCCTTTGCGACGAATCGATCTCTCTGAGGATCAGAGAGACTTGTTCTGAGATCAGAGAGATGTTCTTGTGAGTATGGTGGACTGGGTGATTGTTTGGGGAGGATGTGAAGGCGTAGAGAGCGAAAAGATTGGTTGTGAGAACAGAGCAGAGCATGAGAATATTGAGAGCTGAAGAACACAGAGTGGCTCTTCTAAATCTCGCGGTTCCATCTCCTATTTTTAGAGAAACAGAACCCATGTTCGCTCTGCAACACAAAGAGAAACACAGAGCGAGGAGAAGGAAGGGTTGTGTCTTGTGTGTGAGATTTGTGGAGTGAGCAAGTGGTAGAAAAGTATTAAAAAAAGAGATGATTAAATTATTACAGAGATATCAAGAAATTAAGACACTGTTCTGTTCTAAAACAGAATAAAACTTCTTACCGACGACGGTCAGTGAAGCCGCTGACCGCCCACAATATAAGCCGCGTGGAACATTTTTAGAGGACAATGACGGTATGGATGTTTGGGCCAATTCCTAGATGGACCTACACAATAAAAAATAAACCTAATTACTGATTTATAAGCGTTAGATTAGATTCATTTTCATGGATTGATTTTAACTGTAGGAGTTTGAGCATTATTGACCATTATTTGGGTACAAGGATCCAAAGGTTAGAAATCACTACTCAGGCTGCGTTTTGGTTTAGAGGTCCACCTAAAGATTGGCCAAACATCCATACGGTCATATGCCTCTAAAAGTGTGCCACATAGCTCATATTGTGAGCGGTCAGCGGCTTCACTGAGCATTTGGGTCAGTGAAGTTTCGCTCGAATGAACAGATCATTGTCGGTTGCCACTTAAACAAGAGTAAGGAAAGATGGGAATGGTGTCCTCCTTTTGTACACGTGGCACACAGCAATAGCCTGATAATGGGTCCCACCGGGGAGATCATTTGTACAAGTTTCAAAATTGATCAGTGGGATTGAACTAAAAAAAAAAAATCTATAGATTTCCTTCTAATTCATCCCTGATCATCAAAAGAATACCAAAATCGGATGGCTAAGATTATCTAGTCTGGTGAATTTTGGGCCATAAGATATCTTTTGTGAGACCCCTTTTATAGGATCTCATGAATCTAGATCATATTTTTACTACACAGCCCGTGAGATCTTTTGGTGAGAAACCACCAAGTGGTGGGTCCAAATCCACTGGATTTGTGCCATGGACGATGGACCTGTCCTCACGGTCGGACGTGAGTCACGGATCATAGATTGCGACTTTCTTAAAACATAGAAGATTAACAATTACTAAAGCGAATCTAGGTCAATAGCATGTTTTCTTTTCGGTTTTATAAATCAAAGTGGTGGGTCCCGATGATCCCAATTGTCCGTTGCTAGATCATGTTAATCTAGGATTTGGACCGTTTAAAGTTAAACTAATGATGAACACAATAATTACCGGAGAGACCGTAACTTCCTATAATTCAACAACTAGATCTCTCGAAACTTGATCAAAGTGGGGACTCACTCTCCTAGGGTATGTCAAAAGTCAAGCATAACTTGAACAAGTGATCATAGTCATTCAATTGGTAGACCTTTTTCTGGACTCAATAGATCTTTTTTTCTAGACCATCTGAGATTTTTTTCGACCAACCATAAAATGTGACAGTTTGGAACTTTGGATGAGAACGACCATTTGGACTGCTTGACTTTTTACATAGGAGTTCCTGCAAGACCAGTTGAATAGCTTGAACTTTTGACATTGGACCACAATGGTGGGTCCCAAAATGGTTCGAAGTCTCGAGGTCGGAGGCCAGGTCGGTGGGCCCCAATCCTGTAATGGCAATTTGAGTTTTACCCTTTCCTTTAATAAGCTGTGGGGATTTGGGATCTTTGATGAGTCACATTTAAGAGATCTCCTAGGTCTAAAATCAAGGAAACCAGATGATCCACTATCACCGTTCAATAGGCTTTTTTTTGGACGGTTCATGGGTATGGACACAGACATTGAGATTATTCAGAAGAGCTAAGTAAAATTTAATGCAACATGCGAACCCCCTCTTGGTAGGGTGGTTGGGGGCATGCCCCCAGCTGAGGAGGTCACGGATTTAAATCCTGTTTGCCTCGTGTTCTTATCTATGCTTTGCTCCTGTTCGTTGATCTTGTCACCATTTTGACAATCCCGCACGCAGGTTTCAGTCTCTCTATCTGCTATGTCCTTTGAGAACCCCCCTGTGACCGCTATCAAAGAGAAGCTTTTTCCCTCGTCTGTTAAAGTTGAAACCATGTTTTAAAAACAGCCATTATTTACCGTTTTAACACTCAAAATAACGGCCATTATTGTTCTTGTATAACAAAAATAATGACTATTATTTTCTGAGAAAACTTATGAAAAAAAAAAACCGTTATTTCCATAATTTTTTTACGGAAAATTTTATAAACGAAAAGAAATTTAAATGTATTTGCAAAAACAAAAACAACTTTCTGACGTTTACAGAAAAAGTAACTAAACGCCCTTTGAAAGGGTGTCTTTGTCTGACAAAAATTAAAGCTGACAAATGCCCATAGGCATAAAACTTTTATCACAATACGAGCCACGTGTCACACTCTTAGTGGACTCTAACCGTACGGATGTTTGGCCAGTCCCTAGGTGGACCTGCAAACCAAAAATCAGCCTGATTAGTAATTTACAACCTTTGGATCTTTGTACTCAAATAATGCTCAAATTCCTACGGTTAAAATCAACCCATGACAATAACTTCAATCCAATGCTTATAAACCACTGATGATGTTTAATTTTGGTGTGTAGGTCCACCTAGTGTGGTCAAACATCCATACATGTCAGCGTCCACTAAGAGTGTGCCACGTGGCTTGTATTGTGAAAAAAGTTTTATGCCTCTATTGTCACAACGCCCTTTAAAAGGGCGTTTGTCAGCCTTTTTCCATTTTTGGCTTGTCAGCCGGCAGAATTGTCCTCCTTTTTTCAGCTTTAATTTTTGTCAGGTATAAACTCCCTTTGAAAGGGCGTTTGGTTATTTTTTTTTGCAAATGTCAAAGTTATTTTTGTTTTTGTAAATACATTTAAATTTATTTTCGTTTATAAAATTTTTTATTTTTTTATTGAAAATTTGAAATTCATAATTTGAATTTTAGCACCAATTTTTCTATTATTTTCCATTTTTTTCCCCTAAGGCTGCGTTTGGTTCGTGGAAAATACACAACTTGGAAGCATTATTTTTCGAAACATATTTTTTGTCCGTTTGGTAAACAAGGAAAAAACTAGAAGCAGAAAATAAATAGCATTTTAGAAAAGAAAAGGGGAAAAGCAACTGACCGACTCTGTCTCTCCCATCTCTCTCTCCACTCCACCTCGAGCCTCTGTCTCTCTCTCCGGAGCCACACCCACACCCATATCTCTCTCTCCCCATCCCCATCCCCAACCCCAACCTCCACCTCCGCCTCTCTTTCCTCACCCCCACCCCCGTCTCTTCTCCTTTTCCTCCATCCGCATCTAATCGCAACATCAACGGTGAAATTGAAGACTTGGATCGTCGAACTCTGCAGACTTCCATGAATGGGAGATTAGCGATGAGGAGAGGCCGAGGAAGATTCAATCACAGAGTCTTCGTTCGTTGGGGAAGAGGATTCTAAGCGTGACATTTGTTGCTCTGTTCCATTGCTTAATCTCGCCTGCAAGCTCCGACCACGCCATTTTCTGAACTTCTTTGATGCTCAACTTCTTTAACTCTAATCTGGAGGTGCTTTCCTCTAAGAAGTATCTCCTGCAACTACGAAACACTAGCACACTCCTTCCCAAACCCAGCAACATGCATTCTCTTCGCGATTTCATGAAGATCGGAGATCGTCCACGAATCGTGATGGAAGCGCATCAATGACAATATCATAACCAGAGATGGGATGGGCGATCGGGATCCAATCTTCTCTGTCTCCGTCAACTTCCTACTGTAGAGAAAAGATGAGTTTGCCACTGATTATTGAAGAAGAATGAAATGGGGAGTAAACTTTGATGACAGGGGCCCTATCATCAAGGCCGATGACGGGGTGCAATATGAGCCACGTGGCATACTCTTAGAGGACTCTGACCATATGGATGTTTGGCCAATCCCTATATGGACCTACAAACCAAAAATCAGCTTGATTAGTGATTTCAAACCTTTGTACCTAAAATAATGGTCAATAATGCTCAAATTCCCCACAGCTAAAATCGACCCAAAGAAAACACTTTCAATTCAACGCCTAGAAATCACGAATCGGGCTGATTTTTGGTTTATAGGTCCATCTAATGATTGGCCAAATATCCATACGGTCAGAGTCCTCTAAGAGTGGGCCAGGTGGCTCATATTGCACCCTGTCATCGGCTATCATCAAAGTTTTACTTCGCAGGAGAGAAATAAAGGGCAGAGGATTTTGAGAGAGACAATGAAGGATCCTTGGGTACACTTTTTTCCCATGATAGCCAAACAAAGAAAAAAAAAAGTGGTTGAAAAAGAATAACCTGGAAAAATGATAGCCCAGAAAAAGTATGACCCAGGATACGCAAACCAAACGCAGCCTGAGCGTTACAATTCGTCATCCGTTATAACAGAAAAAACGGTAACGTCCCCCCATCCATTATACCGTTATAACGCCCCTCTTAAAACGTTGGTTGAAACTAAAGATTTAGTGGGTCGGGATGAGCTTGTTATAGGACCTGCTAATTGCTTTCAACAAAAATAAAGCCGAAGACCCCGACCCACATCCAATGGCCTGGTCATATAACTCTGTAATTTGGGGTGCTAATGGACCAGATTCAGGCCGGTCTGATCTACTACCAAGTCCCACCCCAGAGTATAAGTAGTTAGGCCTTAACCTAGCCCGGCTCATGACGGGTTTAAACATATTAGGCCCAACCCCGGCCGAATTAGCGGGTCTTAAATATAAGCCCAGAGCCTAAACGATTGGCCTGTAATACAACCCAAGCCCGTTGTATAGTTGGCCGGATGTAAAAGCCCATTGGACCAACTCGCCCAATTAACACCCATATTTCAGTTATATGTAAGGGTACCTCTATGGGCGCCCAGGTCTTTCAGCTGGGCACCCATGTGGGCAAAAATGCCCCGCACCCACCCCTTCATCTTCTCTCTCACTTTTCCTCTCTCTATCTCTCTCTAGCCACGGCTGAGAGAGAGGGGTGGGGTGGGTGTCCAGATTGTAGGGGGCTTATTTTGTGAAAAAAAAAATTGTCTGGGTTGTGGGTGCCCAGCTTAAAGAGGTGGGCGCCCGTAGAGGTACCCTATTAGTAACGAACAGATCTCTGTTTACCAACTCTTTGACTGGTCTTGGGCTTGGGCTTGGATTGTTTCAAACTGTGACAAGTTGGCGTCTTGACCCACAATCGAATGTAGACCCATGGTATAGTACTGGTGCAATCGCAGAGCATGCAGTTGCGAGGTGGTGTCCCCCATTCTGAGGTGGTGCGCCCCATTCCGTGGACCAATTCAAGAAGATATCAATCCACTTGTTTGATCCTAACCATCGGATCAAGAAAGCTTGTTGTTGGTCTAAAGGATGTTCTACGTGGGCTCCACTCATTGGAAGAGAATCAAAGTTTATACAAACATCTTGTCTATATATACTCAGACACAAACACATGCCCCTCTCAACGCACTCTCATGCGATCCCTTGATTTTCGCTATTCGTGTATCTGCGCCACGCGCGTAACACTAACACCCCAGCATGTCCCCCTAAAACTGCGCCATTTTGCCAACACTTGCCGGAAAATCGACTCTGCGAGAGTTTCTGACTGCGTTTCGTTTTCTCAGACGACCGAACAGAAACATGAAGAAGCTGTCGAAGGAGGATCTCGTCGTTCTTCTTCTAGGGTTTGCTCTTGTGAGCTTTTTAATGGCGGACGGAGTTCTCAGTATCAGATTGCCCGATCGGATCCCTGAATCCGCGAAGAATCCATCAACGAATCAACCTCTGAAAATCGCAGTTTTCGCTCTCGGGAGCTTCTGGAGATCTGAAGCTGTGTTCGGATGCTTGAATGGTGTTGTACGGACCACCGTAGGGTACGCCGGAGGAGCTAAAAGCAATCCGGAGTTTAGAAGCTTGGGAGATCATGCAGAATCCGTTCAGGTTTCTCAGTCTTTCCTTTAATTTTTCAAACATTTGTAGTAAATTTAGCGATAGGATCTCTATTCTCTTTAGAACATTCAACAGTCGATGTAGTTTTGAATCATTTGGTCGTAAAATTCTAGCGAATTGGAGAATTTTTGTTAGGTTTTAGAACTTTGATTTATTTCTCCTTTTTGGATTTGAAATTTGTGGAAGATTAATCAAATTGGGAGGAGGAACTAGGATCAGAATAAAGATCTCTACCTTTTCTATTCCTCTGATGTGGTGCATTTGAAACCTAATTGATGACCTCTCGGTTGATATGATGTCTTCGGTTTCTTGTCTTCCATCACCATCAACTCAGTGACATTAAACGCCAAAATTATGTGTGCTTTATGCTATGTTGCACGGATTTTTCTAAACAAGCGAAGTGACTGTGTTTTTTTCCATAAGTATAGGATTTATTAAGGGCGGAAGACCAAAAATAGGATACAAAAACAAGCCTAAGAAGTCGAGATGACCTACAGAAGGCTACTGCAACAACAAAGCAAAAAGCAAAAGTAAAAGAAAAAGCAAAGACATCTACCGGCCTTCTCTAGAGCAAAACACTCTTTGAATGCTTTGGACCACAGGAACATAAGGCCCTTGATGTTGAGAATAACTGAAGCCGCCTCTTTCTCCTTACCTTAAAAAATTCTACTATTCTTTCCTTCCAAAGGCCCAAGATCTGCCATAACACTCGCCCTCTGGAAGAAAAAGCGTAAGTGTGCCAACTAACGATAAGGTTCATCACATGGCCCGACATAACCCAAGATATCCTGAACTCAGCCTAAAATGTAGACCACACTCTTGCTACATCGCAACGCAAGATAAGATGATCCTCCACAGTGCTTGCACATGGAGCAAAAATCCACAATAATGATCCTCCTCAAGATCAGGTGATCCACTGTCAAAATCTTATCCAAAGAAGCCTTCCACATAAAGAGGTGATCTTGGATGGGATTTTGGAGCCCAGACAAAGAGAACTGGATAAAAGGAGCTAATAGACCAAAGAGAAGCATATAGAAGGAGCAAACTGAAAACTGATCATCTCTAGACCATCTCCATGAGCGCTTGTCCTGAGTTGAGGGAGAAATGTGACCACCAAGCAAGCGAGAGAGCAAACAAGAGACAAACTCGATCTCCCAATCATTAAGTTAGTGTTTGGGAATACTTTTTGGGAAGCGCTTCTCCAGCTTTTGGAGCTGAAAAGTGCTTCCTTAGCATAAATCTTTATTTGGTTTGAGAAAGTGCTTTGGCTTCCATCATCTAAAAGAAGCTAGACGTGTCTCATGTTTTGACTTTTTAGTCCCACCTTTTTTTTTTGATAGGTAAAAGATATGTATTAAAACGGGACTGAGAAGGCCCTCAAAAGCTATACAAAAGAAGCAAAAATGGGCCGGAAGCCCCGAAACGCCAAACTACCAGCCCAACAAGATAACCTACACTAGGATATCAAAAGATCCCAACGAAACACAAAATCTTCAAATCTAAAGTGCTGAAACTCGGGAAAGATAGAGCTCCAATAATACACTGTAGCTTTGATCTTCAAGATAATCTTCTCCACCTCTGCCTTCTTATCTTCAAAAATACGGAGATTTCTCTCTTTCCATACCTCCCAACAGATAGCGAAAGGAATGAACCTCCATAGAATGCCACCTCTAGCGGAAAAGGCTTTAGAGAACCATCCTGTAAACATAGTTTAAAGTTTCGGCCGAAACCGAAACGTTTCGCCCGAAACGTTTCGGTTTCGGTACATGCCGATACAAGAAACAGGTTTGTATCGGAAAACTGAAAGTTTCGGCTCAGTTTCGGACCGAAACCACCGAAACTACCGAAATTCTTTCATTTGGTTTCACCAAGTTTCGGACCGAAACCACCGAAACTACCGAAATTCTTTCATTTGGTTTCACCAAGTTTCGGACCGAAACCACCGAAACTACTACCGAAACTACCGAAACTACTACCGAAACTCTTTCATTATGGTTTCACCAAGTTTTGGACCGAAACCACCGAAACTGCTGAAACGTTTCGGTTTCGCCCGCGGCCAAAACCGAAACGAAACCAACGACTTTGAACCATGCCTGTAAATAGGTTTGCCACCGAATTGGGAAGCAACCATGACATACGGAAAAGGCACAAGAATCTTTCCCATATCCTCCTAGTCACGCTGCAGTGGATAAATAAGTGGTCACCCGTTTCCTCGTCGTGATAACAAAGAGAACATCTGTTGGGCATGTGAAAGCCTCGCTTTTTAAGATTCTCCACCGATAGAACCTTGTCCAACATAGCACACCGGACAAAGAAAGTGACTTTCGAAGGGATAGCATTTTTCCATATACAGTTGGCTGGAAAAGCTCTTGGGAATCGACCCATTAGCAAGTGATACAGAGATTTGACGGAGAACCTGCCCTTAGGATCATCAGTCCACCATCTACTATCATCCACACTATCCGATAGCTTAACTCCTTCAAGGCGATTCGTTAAGGCTGCCACCGAATCCACCTCCCAGTCATTGAGTCGCCTTCTAAGACCCAGGTCCCAAGAGAAAACTCCATTTTCTCACTCCATTTTAGTCCCACCTCTTTTCTCACTCTCTGCTCACTCGTCCTTTCTTCCATAATGTTGCAGGAAGAGCAAACTCACTCGTCCATTTCTCTGTCTCTTTGCTCCATCTAATCATTAGAGAGAAACCAAAACCTGAAGAAACGAGAACATTGGCGCCGATTCTTAGCTGTATTTCATGACCCGAGACTTTAGAAACTCATCATACTCTATCCTTTAAACCCTAAAAATTCTAAAGTTCTATACAACTCGACTCCATTTACTCTCACATTTCATTTCTGCAACTACTCTCTCCGAAGCCCTAAGCTCCTTTACGCGCAAAAACTTTTCCAAACCCTACATTTGGAGACTCCGTAAATGGACATTCTCTTTGCTCAAATCCAAGTGGATTTGTGCTCAAATGATGCTCTCCGCCAATCCGGCGCTCTTCTGCAAGCTTTGCAACAATCCACCACCGACAGAGATAGGTTGCATTCTAGCATTGGATGATCTTGTTATTCTGTGTGAAAACAATGTGAATTTGCTCGATAAGGTCTTGATTCTCTCGAATTGGTGTAGACGAATTGGGCAGAACATGCTGGATCGATTTGACGTAGTTTCAAAGGTTGCATTTGAGTCAGTAGGAAGGGTGTTTCAAGAGTTTGATTCAAAGAGGATGAGTAGGTTGGCTTGGGATAAGCTTGCTGATAGCGAGAATTCGCTTGCAATCCGGTCAAATTGGATTTCGTCAATGGTGGATTTAATGTGGAAGAAGAAGAATGCGTTAATGGCGAGGTCTTTGATTCTTCTGATTCGAAGTTTTATGGGGTCAAGGCTGTGGCTTCAGGTGCAGTTGAGGTTTTCCAGAAGATTTCAAAGTCTTCTGGAAATGCAGGTATGCTGGATTGCAGGAATGCAGAGAAGGTTGTGGGAGTTTCAGATGTTGTTACGCATCTGTCGCCATTCTTGGCATTGGACCCAACTTTGATATTTGAGGTTGGGATTAATATGTTGTACTTGGCTGACGTTCCTGGAGGCAAACTTGAATGGGCTTCGGCATCGATCACGTCATGACAATGCTTGCACCTCCTGCATCTTCATATGCAGGTGCCAAACATACATCCCCCTCTTCTCTCCCTCCTGTTCATATGTAGTAGAAGCAATGCATTTTTGTGGACCTATATAAATGATTGTGTATAATTCTTCATAATTAATTCCATTTGACTAATTCAGCTTCTTAATTGATTGTCTGTGAGAATTCTGTCAATAATGCTCATATTGAATTTGTTTTTCTGTAACGGGAGCTGGGATCAGATTTGCGTTACACTTTTCTAGCATTTTGGTGCTTAACAAAGTTAAGTAAAAAGGATCGCGATGTAACATGATGTAGTTTAATCCAAAAGCGTACTAAAATAATGGTTGAATTCAATGGCTAGAATCACATCTTAAAAAGTACTAAAATCTAATGGCTAGAGATCCAATCATGGTGATTTTTGGTGTGTATATCCACCAAGGGGCGGGTGAAACATCCATGCGGTTAGTGGGCCGATATGGAAGCACTGAGTAACGGAAATGGTGCTAGCTTACGCTTTTGGATTAAGCTACAACTTGTTACATTGCCACCCAAGTAAAAATAGAATGAGGACCTGCACAAATTTTGCCCTAGCAATCCGGCCCTTCATACCGTTAAATGATGAAGTTGCAATTTGTGAGTGATGTTTGTCGAAACTAGTCAATTGATTTGGAACAAAACTGGTACTTTAGGATGAATCTAATTGCTCAATTATTAAAAACTAAAATAAATGTAAAGATTATTTCTAGGGCATTTTCCTTGAATATGAGTCACCTGTGTTCTTAGACCTAGAATTGTTCATCATGGTTTTAAAACTTGGTCTTGCAGATTTGGATTATCTAGAGATGAGAATGAGTTAATTCGGGCAAGTCAACTCGGTCTCGAGACTGTCTCGGTAGAGTCAATGTAAGAAAATAAGAAAAAAAAATGCCATCTTACCCGAATCAACATACTTGTATCATGTCTCATCTAGGATGATCCCAAGTTGACTCGGGCGATCTAACTTGGGATCATTCGAGAATCGAGACTTAAAACCATGCTCTTCATAGATATGCATGTTTGACCACTCAAAGGAGGAGAATGGACAATTGGTTAGGTAGCACATAGCTAGTTAGCTCCTTTCTCTTATAGCCTGAAAACGAGAAGACATCTCACCAAAAAATGGGTGAGGTAATGACCATACAAGTAGAGACTTGCTAAACATGTATGCCTGATAACAAAGCTATAAAGAAAAATAGTACCTCGTGATCCCTCATAAAAGAACATTTTAAACTAAAATAACTGTACACCATGCAAATTAAGAAGTAACCATACCAGAGAGACAATATCATGGTTCTAGAGCCCTTCAGGTTTGAAATGCGTTGGTTTCTCTCCTTTTACTGCCAAGTTCGATGAGATTGATTTCAGATTAAGTTTCATCCCATATATCAAACAAGATGAATGATTTCCTTTGGCAAACCCACTTATTATCCCAATGGTATGCCTTAATAGTACAGTCTTGGGTTTGAATCCTATTAGGAGTAATCAAGGTTTTGACAAATGTTGAGACTATTTGAGCATTATTGATGGATTTCATGTTATAGATTGATGGGTTTCATTTAGATTGTTTATTTTATGCATTTCGTGTGTTTTTAACGTTATTTCATTATTGAAATCCATAAGATGTAATTCAAAACATAGTATTTGCCTTAGGTGAACCAAAAATATCAACTACTGCTTTATTTTGAATATAATGGTATTATAGACATTTTGACAGAATCCAGAAGCTCGCAGTTGATTTTGCCAAACAACAATTACCGATAAAAAAAATTTTGCCAAACAACAATACCAGCTTCTACACACAAAAAAATACTTCTCCAACATGGTTTGCCAAATGCTATTCTAGAAAAAAGCACTTCTTAGTAGCTGTTTCCAATGCTTCTACAAAAGAGCTTTTCCGCAGTGCTTTTACAAAAGCATTCCCAAACATGGCCTGACTTCTCCTGAACCGAGATCCCAAGAAACATCTTCCCCTACTCGAATCAAGCAATCCTGAACTAAGCAGTTCTTCTTATCAAAAATGGAGAAAAGACCCAGAAAGTCCTCTTTGAGAGAGGCATCCCGACAGGCCCACACCACCTGTCCTCCCAAAATCTAACCGTGTCCCTTGTACCCATCTTGTACTGAACGCCATCATAAAAGGCCTTGAAAATCTTCATAATGCCCCTCCAAACGCTGCATTCATAAGCTGTTCGAACAACTCTACTATCCCAATCGAAGTCCGAGATCCCATACTTACCTGCTTGCCTTCCTCCACAAGCTCGAAATTTCTACTCCAAACCTCCGCAGACACTTGCCCAGCAAAGCCTGATTCATAACTGAGATGTTTCTAATCCTTATTCCTTTATTTTCTCCCTTTTTTTTGGAATATTTGCTATTTATCTATTTTTATATTTAATTATTTAGCTACTTAAAAATGCATGTTCGAGAGGCTTACGCCTTACGCCTTGAGGCTTGCGCCTTAAGGCTTTGGCTCATGAAGCGCCTTGCATCATGCCTGAGCGTTTAAGAACACTGGTGTGTTCAAATCCAAATGTGATCTTATTTAGTTGTGTGGATGATGCTCTGGAGTTATACATTCATGAATATGGGATGAATTGTTGCATTGTATCATGGAGTGGTTACATTGCTATCTATTTGAGAAGTTACATGTTCAACAGTTGTCCACTTCAAGAAAGTTCCTAACTGATGCTGTTTTGTAGTGGTCTGTGATAGATCATGGACGCCATTGCTGGTGCAAGTCTGCTTGTGCATAAAGAAATATATATATATGAAAAAAGAAGGCAATTGACTGGGTATTTGAAAAATCTGGAACATTAGATGGTTGGTTAATAAATTGGTGATTGGTTTGTGTTACCAAAGTGTTTTCTGATAGAGAATTGTTGTCACTGGTAGAATGTGGTTGCTAGTATCTCTTATGCGTGGATGGATGAATTTTGGATCTGTTATATGACACTGGTGGTGTATATTTAATTTAAGTTGTCTGGTGAGGGATGTGTTTCCTGGAGAAACTATGGTGTGTGGCATGGCCTTTAACATTATCTTCCTATATTTTGTAGATGTTAAAATCTAGAATGTCAACATTTGATTTTAGTTTCTTGGGTGGATTCTTAATTGATAAGCTGTAGTCTGTGTAAACTGTAATGTCCTGCTAGTTGAAGCTAAATGAGCTAATACTGTAACTTAGTTTAATGTAATTTCTGAAATACATTATACCTCGTTAGTTTTCACTGCCGTGGATGGAAAGGATGTGCTTAATGTAGTGTTTGGTTGTGGATACTCAAAACAAAAAATGCTATTCCAATTCAACTACAGGAGTTGTGCTGGATGTAGCTGTTCTTTGGAGTTGGTCCTGTTTGAATTTTTGCACAATGCAGTGGGACATTGTTTCTCTTTCAAAGTGTCAAATTAAGAAAACATGGTTGGTCATTGTTAAAGTCTACCTAATCTGATGAATTTTTATGGTTTCCTTTTATGCTCCTTGTGTTTGTGTGAGATGTTGTAATTGGTCACTGGGGCATCCATATCTACCGTTGCATTCCATGAGAAATATGGAGAGTTATCTTTTTGAGTGTGTGAAGAAGATATTCATGAATGTCATGGTGTGATGTTCTGTTGGCATCTGTCATCGAGTAATTGGGTAAAGATGGAAGGTTGAGATTATACTGACTTTATGATCATATTGACCCTCCAATTATTATCATGCGCATAGAATGTAGTGGGAGCTGGACATTTCATTTGTCTAAACCAATGTTTTTCACGTGTTGAGTTGATTTCTCTTCACACCTTTGATAGAATGCAGCGTACTTACATATATGAAGGTTGGGATTTTATCTTTTTAGATTTATTAGATTTATTTCTTTATTTGTTTTGAGATGGAAATCCGTTTCCTTGATGAGCTGGTTTTGCACCTATCTGCATTTTGATTGGCGACGCTTTGGAAATCTAGATGTCCATCAAGGCCGGCTAGGTTTATGGCATTGTTGCTACATGAGGTGGAATGGTTCTTTTTGACTTTTGGAGTTGCAGGTACAGGGTGCAAATGCAGTTTACCATTGTGGTTGCACCTGTTTCAGCTCTGATGGTTGTGGGTTTATCCTTGATGTTACAAGTGGACATTGATGGTCCTTCCAGCTGTCTTGAGTTATAGCCTTGGTGTGAGAATTTTGTGCTATTTGTGATTGTAAGGGGTTTTGTCTGTCCATCTATGATTTTGTGAATTGCTTGGGATGCATGGTCTGTGTGTGCGTTGGAGAAACAATCATACTTTTTTTATGGCTTTCATATGATAGTGGTGTACGTGATGGTGTGCATCCATGTTCGTTTAAATGGGGCTTAAGAGATGGTAGAAGTCCAGAACCCACTCCTGTGGCTGATTAATTTTGGTTATTTCCTAATCAAATTCTGTCATTGGGTTTTAGCTGTCTGAGTTCTTCCCAATATACAAGTTTTTCTCTGGTATAAAGTAGTCGATTCCTCAGCATTTTTAGCATATTTATGCGCTGTGAAGGATGATGAAGACCATACGTGTGGACACACTTCTCTTTTTTGTTTTCATCACAATTGAATGCTCTTCTTCTTTTCTTTTCCTTGCTAGTTTCTGCATCTGATACAAACATGTATGCTCTATTGTTTTGTGATGCTGTGCAGATTGAGTATGATCCCAAGTTGATTCATTTCAGGCAACTTTTGGATGTCTTTTGGTCTAGTCATGATTCTAGGCAAGTCTTTGGCCAAGGTCCTGATGTGGGTGACCAGTACAGGTAATATCTTCATGACCAATATCATGGTTAAAAAATGGTTATTACAGCATTATAATGGTAACACCACTATTCCGTTACTGATATTTTACCATTAAGACACCAGTGTCTGGTAATGGTTACCTACCGTTAAGCTGTTATAACTGTACCTTTTAAACCGTGACCTAAAGCATCCGTTAAGATATGCTGCATTGGCAGGTCAATAATCTTCACTAATGGAACCGAAGAGGCAAGGTTGGCTTCTGCAAGCAAAGAAAAGGAACAGACCAAATCAAGGAGTAGCATCGTGACCACGCAAATTCAACCACTGGGAATGTTTTATCCTGCAGAGCCTGAACATCAGGTAGAGAGTGTTCTTGTAAGCTTGTGGTTTCTTAACCGAGCTACACATGCTTCTTGTGTCCAACTTGCTTGAGCTGTGCTGAAATATTCAAAACTATATTTTGTAGGATGACACAATTGGAATCTTGAAAGTTTCTAAGATGGCTGTCCATGACAGAAGGATTTTGTGATAACTCAGTGAATCCTTAACCAATCGTTCATGTTGTAAACTTGGCAGAAATTTGAGGTCAAGCGAAATCCATTCCTCCTCCAGCTGATAGGAAACCTGCCAGAAGAGGAGCTTGCAAGATCTAGCCTGGCAATGAAACTAAATGGCTATGCAGCAGAGGTTTGCCCGCCAAAGACCCAAAAGCAGATTGATGCAAAGATCAACGACATCCTCAGAAAAGGTTGGCCCATCTTGAGAGAAGTGTAGTTCAGAGTAGAACTTTGGATCAATACGCTTCTGCTGGCAACCTGAGACACTGATTTCCATCAATTTGCTTTTCACGTGAGTTGCTGCGAATTTACAAGCCGTGAGTTGGAAGAAAGAAAGATCATTGGATCATTGTTGTATGTCGTCTGTGCCATTGTTGTAGGTAGTGCTGGTTAGCGGGTTTCAGCAGCCTCAAGTCACTTGTATTTTGTATCCATTTCTCTTGTTTTAAAGGTCCATCCAAAAGTAGGAAAACTGAGTGTACAAACTATTCTTTTGCAATTAGCAGTGATTGAATCCCAGCAGTGCACAAGTATCAGTGAAACGAAGATCTATTTAGCAGTTCGGACTGGAACATCAAGAACATAAAAGTTCCGTTAAAGGTAACAGGAGGGGTATATGATCCAAGTCTTATCATAATTGACACAAGTTGTCTCTTGTCCACCATATATTGATCGAATTGCTGGAGGTCTCTTCCGAGATCAGACTTTAAACAGCTTGGATTTCTAGCAAGCTGACATGGACAGTCGTTAAAAGGTCATATGGTTCTTTTAATTCATAAAGAATTGCATTCTGGCAAACGTTAGCTAGTTAGCTTTTATGTTATGACCTTTCAGATGTTGTGTTAGTAATGGTAAGCATGGTTTAAAATTTAGAATGTTTTGGATTTTCGTTTCGTAAGAGCCGAAATATGTTTCGTTTTGTTTCAGAATGTTTCACCGAGACAAACCAAGACATTACGATACAATCCAAAAAAATAAAAAATATAATTTCATGATTTTGAGAATGTTTCGGAATGTTACTAGAATGTATCAGAAATTTCGCTGTTTCCCCATTTTTCAATGTTTCGTTTCATTTCGGAATTTGACTTGGTATTTTACTTGACCGGGACATTCCTCCCAAACGAAATTTTAAGCCTTGAATGTAAGAGAAAATACAATACATAAATGTTGTTCATTCACAGTTACCACTCTCAGTGATACCGAATTCAGCCAATGTTGTGGACGAAGTCCAGGGCAGGAACCCTAGGCCCTAGGGCACAATATTAAGGTTTAGTTCTAAGCACTTCAAACTTCTCGATGAATGGACATTTTTTATTTTCTTCTCTTCTAGCAGTTGATCTCCTCGCTTGGAGTGAGATGTAGACCTGAACTTCTTGTGCTTCGCAAATGGAAAGTGGAACAATACAATGTTGAATGTTTTATGTTAGATCATTCACTCAAGGAGGGGATTATTTCCCTTCTTGTTTTTTCACCCTTGCAATTGGTCTTTTCATCAATCAAAGAAAATTAGGATCATCTGATGGGTGAGACTTTTTAGAAATGCCCCATCAAAGAGGTTGATGGTCTACGCACACACCCCATGGTCTTCACTCCCTCTCGGTGAAGCTTAAAGTCTTACCCCTGCATTATTCATGTCAGCCGTTAATGCAACTAGTGAGGCATTAGCAGAGGCACATCAAAGCATTGCTGGTTCAAAATTTTGGACCCCATTTCTGATCCTCAACATTCAAAGAAACAAATAAAAGTTCCCTAGGAATCAAACTATTCACCGGCCATCCAAATTCATCAATTCCAACCATTCAATTGGTCCTCCATCTAAGGTGAAGGAAGAAGGAACTACATTGATCAGATGATCCCGACCCATTGACGTTCTCCCTAATTTTTGAAGTGTTTGGTAGTCTATAGTTCAGTGGTGCCAGCATTCAAACAGTACTCACTGAGTTGATGTAACACCAATCACACTGATTTTAGGTGTGCAGGTCCACCAAGGCCTGGACCAAACATTCAGGTGGCCAAAGGGGCTGAAATTTTGATACATAATTCTGTATCATATACTATACACAGGCATCCATATTCATCAACTCCGATATTCAATTGGTCCTCGATCTTTTACAGAAGGAGCTACATTGATCAGATGATTCTAAGGGTAGACATCTCCTAACCTTAAAAAGATTTTGGCAGTCTATAATTCAGTTGTGCCAAGCATTCAAACAGTGCCTCAATGATTCTCCAGTTCCAGCCAATTTATCTGGAAGCCTACCTCATCGTGTTATGCTCAAATATCATAGCCGGTGGCAATTCTCAGCCATCTAAATGAGCTTAAAAGTACCTAATACATGTGCTCAAAAGTCCATATAGGTGAGCATTACGATCATCTGCTCATTTGGCTACCCCCAAGCCTGACTATATCGTCTCAGTGAACGAGTAATTAATCATGTATTCTGCAGTGCAGATGCAATATCCAACCAATGTGATGAATGGCACCTGCACATATTTCCCTCTTGAAGAGCTATTAAAAATTCAGCTTCACACTTGGTAGGTGTTACCAGCACCGCCCCCCTGCATGGTGTACATGAGGCAACCCGGTCTTCCGATAAAACTATATGATTAAGAAAGAGTAGTAATTTCTACTAAAAAAGAAAAATACCACTGTAATAGAGTTTTGGCATTACATTATTATCCTGAATTACACCACCAACCATGTCGGACTAACCATCCAAAGGAATTCAAGTAAAGGGCTCAAGTAATGTCAAACAATTATTTCTCTAATTGAGGGATGATGAAAGCATCATTTGGGTTCGCCCTTTTTGTCACAAAGCAATGGAAGATATAACTGCCATGGTATTGGTTTAGAAAGCAAACAAAGTTTAACAAAATTGCTGAGCTATAAATGGAGCACCATGATTTACTAATGGTTTACAGAAGGAAAGAACACTCCAATAGGCCTCTTTTAAAGCATTATTTAGATAAGAAAAAAAAAATCAACAACAGAGCCCCTCTGCTCCTTCAATGATGAGCCTTAGCCTCCGCCTTCTTTTGTGACTTTGCCTTAGCCTGAGAAGAATAACCAAACAAATAAATAAATATTCCTAGCAGCTGTTTATGGAGTAGATGCATTCACTTGCTCAAAACAATCGAAAGTCCTCTTTCGAGTATGTTATTCGTAGTAAAGAAAATAATTGGAGAACAACATAACCTAATTTCATTTTATATCACATTTTATATCAAAGTAAAACCAACCATGAAGAAACGCTAAGAAGAAAAAGGTGACTCCTTTATAACCACTTTCAGAAAATATAACTCAAGCTTCATGACTGTGAACCATGTTGTGTCAAAATGTTCAGTTGAATGGACTTATGAGACTGAACATGCAAAAACAGGCAAAATGACACCTTTTAAAGAGGCGTAATTTGCAGTCCTGCGATCCCACTGTGCAAAACACAACTTTTGGTAATATAACTAATAATGTGAATTGTAACATATGTTAAGCTCACAATGTCTCTGTCCATGTTCGAAGTGTAAAACTTGTTCCCAGCATTGTTTCTCAGTAATACTTCTAAAAATCGGTTTCACCAGTGTGGCAACTCTATATCTCAGATCCAATCCCCTCCTTGCATTGTCCCCAGACACATGATGGATACTTGTTGACTTGGCTACTGAGAAAGAAAAGAGTGCCTATTCTTTTCTTTGTTTTGGTGCATGAATTATTTAGACGTTAAAATATTTTTTGATTTAAATGCATACTCTTCTATATCACGCGCTTATATAAACAAGTACTCGTGTAATAATAATCTTTCAATAACTGTACTGATACATTGGGATGTTTCTAAGTCAGTCAGTTTTGCCAGGGACATCAACGACATTCAGTGTCCATGTCTGACATGGGTGCACCTTTTGGTGTCCAAACCACATAGATATCAAGAGTTGAAAGTATAGAAAAGCTGTTTGTCTTCAACTACATCAAAGGAGATACTTGAGAAATATGGTTTTTCTCATATCCAGTTTATATTTATTCCATGAATTGTAATATGTATTATCCAGAAAAATAGCGCATTTAAATATCCTATTAAGAAAGAATTTTTCTGCATTACCTGTCTCAACTATAATTCTATGAACAAGATACTCTTATGATAACCCTTTTTACCAATCACATGGTACTGAACCCTATAACACAGTCCAGGTTTAGTGTTCCCTGTTTACCTATGTAACTTAGACATGGACATGTGTGTCAATGTCAGATGCTGATACAAAGTATTGACCTGCACAGATCCAGTATGCCTAACATCCCTACAGTCTAACCCATATATTGAGAAGATATAACTTTTAAAAGTATTTCAGTTCATATTAAGTATAAAATATAAGATTGGCCAATATACATTAAAATCATATCACCAATAAATAAATAATAGCTGAAAACAAAATAAATAAAATGTTATGATTTGTTCGAAAAAGAGCACCAGCAAGTGCCCGACACGGCAAAATTTCAAAAAATGGAGTGTCCTTGTTATCTAGCTGTTTATCAAAAGCTATTACGGCCCTTATTCAGGCTTCCGCATTTGTTTGGGGTGAGTCTTTTTTATTAGAAACAGTGAGTAATGCAAGACTCAAACATTTGACACCATTGTTTATGATAGGTGTTGATGACTATCACCCCTGGGTGTCAATGGGTCCATTCCGGTTTGGGTACCAGAACATATAGCACAGGCCGGTTCCAGTTCTCAAAGTGGTGGAACCGGTAGACACCCTATTTTAGGATTTTGTAGTGCACCCTAGAAATATCAACAAAAGGTAATGCCTATTTTGTCACCAAACATAGGATTATTTAATAATAACTCATGCAAATCAATGCCATGTTTCGCATTTTACCTTGAAATATGTCATTTGTCATTACATTATGTTCAACTAAAATGTTGACTTTGACAAAAAAATCAAAATTTAGAATTATATTTTGACCAGTAATCTTGTAAACTTTGAATAGTTAAAAGCTTATTTAGACACTTTAAACATTTGCATCTAAATCAATTCACCGTATTTTGTAAGATTTGTTTCAAGCGCCCAATTCGTGTGCTAGATCATATTTGGCCATCACCTTGACTTTAACAATTTCACTCCACACAAACCTTCTCGATGTAGGATGATATACTCTATGTTTTGGTGCAACTCGTGGGCCATATTATTATCATGTGTCGTTCAAATTGATGACCTGGCTCTAGATCGACCAAACTTGATTTCTGCCAGAAAGATGATCCCAATCGATCAAGATATTTCAACATTTCAAAGGAGAGTGATTAATAGACGTTTATGATTTTTCGGTGGAGCAATCTTTTGTTATGGGTAATCAAAATAGTAGTCATTTGATAAAATAATTTAGATCAATAAGATGACACCAATTAAATAAAGATGATACATCGTATAATGATGTTTGCACATACCCACCAATACTAACCGTTTGATCTTGGATTTAATGAAATAATCCTACTCAAATCAACACACGCCATGTGCCATTCCTACCAAACCCAAGACAATGGTATCCCCCATCACTTTCAACACCCACATCTACAACCCCAATCACTCTTAGGTTCATTTTTTTCAAAAAGTGTCATGTGGCATTACTCCCACAACCCACATTTCTATCCTAACCTATCTTTCTAGGAAAACATTAGACCAACACCCAAGAATCATTCATCAAAACCTATTATTAACCAATTCTCCCTAAACTAAAGCATCCCACACACGTCACATAACCAATTCCCCTCACTTTAGGAATAAAATGTGTCACAAACTCAAAACAAAACTCACTCTCCTTAAACTAAAGTATCCCACATATATGTCACATAACCAATTCCACTCACTTTAGGAATGACATGTCACAAACGTAACACAAAATTCATTTCCTTTAAAGCATCCCACGTTGAATCCCATGACATACACATTTCTCTCGTAATTAACCAACTCCCCTCATTTTAGTAAATATGTGTCATAAACTTAAAACACAACCCATTTGAAACAACACTCCTTTAAGCATCCACGTTCAAAACTCAATTGCCCCATGATCAACCAACTAGTGACACACAAAAGACAAACTCACAACCCACTTCCCATTTGACCAACAAATCCTCAGTTTATCTTACTTCCCCCACATTCTAGGAATTAGTTGATGATACTTCCAACTCAACTAATTAACCTTCCATTACCCTCGTGATCCTTTTCTCTAGACGTATCAACCCCACTCTCCTCAGCTTTAGGAAAATGACTTGTCACCTTAGCTTGCCCCAAAACATCAACACCTATAAATAACCCTCTAATCACCCCATCTAAGAGGACACACAAGAAATATAGAATAAAATCTCATCGATTTTCGTGCCTAAGAGAAGACATCAATCTTTAGTAAACTCTTGTTCAAAATTTTCTTTTATTGTGATCAACTACTCATCTTTAGGCCAACAGAAAACCTACTTCCCTTTGTTCATTTAACCGTCTAACACCACCATCTTAGAGATTTCACTACTCTCTGCAAATACCTAAAAGCTCAGGTCAAAATTCATTCGGCAACTATCTCAAACACTAGCTTAAATACCCCTAGTTGACAACTTTTACAAGCCTAGTTACCCAGAATTTTCTACTATTGTGACTAAGAGCCCATCTTTAGAGCAGTAGGAAACTCACTTCCCTTCGTTCATTTAACCGTCCAACACCACCATCTTAGAGCTTTAACTACCCGCTACCAATACCCAAAAGATCAAACCCGAATTCATTTACCAATACCCAAAAGATCAAACCCAAATTCATTTCGTAAAAAATGCTTCAAAACTCTTCAATCGCGTATTGCTGAAGTCCGAGAAAAATCTGCTGAAATGATCAACTGGAGGTGTTTGGGCTAATATTTGGGATAGTTGCTAAATGAATTCGGGTTTGATCTTTTGGGTATTGGTAAAGGGTAGTTAAAGTTATAAGATGGTGGTGTTGGACGATTAAATGAACGAAGTGAAGTGAGTTTCCTACTGGTCTAAATATAGGCACTTGGTCACAATAGCAGAAAACTCTGGGTAATTAGGCCCGTAAAAGTTGTCAACTAGGGGTATTTAGGCTAGAGTTTGAGATAGTTGCCAAATGAATTTTGGCCTGAACTTTTTTGGTATTTGCAGATGGTAGTGAAAGCTCTAAGATGGTGGTGTTATACGATTAAATGAACAAAGAGAAGTGGGTTTTCTATCGGCCTAAAGATGAGTAGTTGATCGCAATAACAAAAAAATTTGGACAGCAAGAGTTTGCTAAAGATCGAGGTCTTTTCTTAGACACGAAAAATGGATGAGATTTTCTTCTAGATCTCGTGTGTCCTCTTAGATAGGGTGATTAGAGGGCTATTTATAGGTATTGATGTTTTGGGGACAAGCCAATGTGACAAGTCATTTTCCTAAAGGTGGGGAGAGTGGGGGTGATACTCTTAGAGAAAATGATCATGGGGGCAATTGAAGGTTAATTAGTTAATTAGTTAAATTGAGTTGGAAGTATCACCAACTAATTCCTAGAATGCGGGGGAAGTAAGATGAACTGAGGGTGTGTTGGTCAAATGGAAGTGGGTTGTGAATTTGTCTTTTGAGTGTGACATGTGCCACTAGTTGGTTGATAATGGGGCAATGGGGTGTTGAACGTGGATGCTTAAAGGGGTGTTTCAAATGAGAAGTGGGTTGTGTTTTAAGTTTATGACACATGGTATTCCTAAAATGAGGGGAGTTGATTAATTATGAGAGAAATGTATATGTCATGGGATTCAACATGGGATGCTTTAAAGGAAATGAGTTTTGTCTTACGTTTGTGACATGTCATTCCTAGAGTGAGGGGAATTGGTTGTGTGACATATGTGTGGGATGCTTTAATTTAAGGAGAGTGAGTTTTGTTTTGAGTTTGTGACCATTTCATTGCTAAAGTGAGGGAAATTGGTTATGTGACATGTGTAGGATGCTTTAGTTTAGGGAGAATTAGTTAATAATAGGTTTTGATGAATGATTCTTGGGTGTTGGTCTAATGTTTTCCTAGAAAGATAGGTTGTTAGGATAGAAAGGTGGGTTGTGGGAGTGATGCCAAATGGCACTTTTTGAATGACCCTCCCTAAATTGGAGGAAAATAGACCTAAGAGTGATTGCGGTTGTAGACGTGGGTGTTGAAAGAGATGGGGGATACCATTGTCTTGGGTTTGATAGGAATGACACATGACGTGTGTTGATTTGAGTAGGATCATTTCATTAAATCCAAGATCAAATGGTTAGTATTGGGGAGTATATGCAAACATCACCAAATGATGTATCATCTTTATTTAATTGGTGTAATCTTATTGATCTAAATTATTTTATCAAATGACTACTATTTTGATTACCCATAACAAAAGATTGCTCCACCGAAAAATCATAACCGTCCATGAATCACCCTCTTTTGAAATATTGAAATATCTTGATCGATTAGAATCATCTCTGTGGCAGAAATCAAGTTTGGCCAATCTAGAGCCGGGTCATCAATTTGAACGACACAGGATAATAATATAGCCCACGAGTTGCACCAAAACAAGTATATCCTCCTACATCGAGAAAATTTGTGTGGAGTGAAATTGTTAAAGTCAAGGTGATGGCCAAATATGATCTAGCACACAGATTGAGCGCGTGAAACAAATCTTACAAAATACGGTGAATTGATCTAGATGCAAATGTTTAAAGTGTCTAAATAAGCTTTTAACTATTCAAAGTTTACAAGATTCCTGGTCAAAATATAATTCTAAATTTTGATTTTTTTGTCAGTCAATATTTAGTTGAACATTATGTAATGGCCTATTTCAAGGTACAATGCGAAACATGGCATTGATTTGCATGAGTATTATTACATAATCATATGTTTGGTGACAAAATAGGCATTACCTTTTGTTGATATTTCTAGGATGCACTACAAAATCCCAAAAAATAGGGTGTCTACAGAACCGATAAGAAACAGTTACCCATCGGGTATCAGAAATATATAAATAAAATATTTTTAATATAATTTTCATACTAATGCTTAGAAAAAAACTTGATATATTAGCACTCTTACATATGTCGGTTTTAGGTCTTATCGGTTCTGGTTTGGTTATTAGTGTGTTTACATCTTCTTGGTTCTGGTTCTGAAAGACCTAGTCCCAGAAACAGGATAATCGGTTCCGGTTCCTATAGGGTTTTGGTTCCACAGGCACAAATTGAAACCCCTAATCAACCCTACACAATAAAATTCAAGACCAATATATAGATGCTCGTGAACTAAGGAATCAATCAGCCAGCGGACATCAATGACATTTACGAAGAGTGCATTTTTTTTTCCAATTATTCTTCTATAGATGCAAAAAGCTATGTAAGATAGACATGAACATGTGTGTCAAAGCAAGACACTAAGTCACTAACGCAAAGATTCAAACACACAGACACAATATGCCAACGTGTCCATACATTTTAATTCCATAAATTTGAAGATATATTTTTTAAAATATTTTACCATATAGAGAGAATGTATCTAGATAAGTGGATAGATATTGAAATTGTATAAATAAATATTTGAGCACAAGATATTTGAATAAATTAAAAAGGCTGCCTCTTGTACACGAGTAAGACAGGTGCTTGACACAACAAATTTAAAAAACTAAGATTTGTCCTCGTTATATTTTGCAAAAAAGAGTCTACTCCAGATCTTATCTGAGCTTTTTATTGGGATTGAGATTATTTTAAGATACATTGGATGTAAAATGTTGAGAAAAGGCTAGCAATTTGGAAGCACCACCTCCTTTCACTTGGAGGATGGAATAAGAAAAATTAAACTTGATTGAAATCACTGAATAGAAGAACAATTATAACCCTAAGAAGAATGGAATAATCTGTACTCGAACTAACTGAAAGGTATGGAAACGTTTTTGAAAAAAAGGCTTCAAAATTTGGGGATGAGCAGGTGGGATAGTGGAGGAAAATTATTCACGGTAAGTATGTTATGCAGCCAGCTTTCAATGGCATTCCTTTGGGCTTGGATGTCCATTTGGGTGCTTGTTGGAAATATCTCTTTAATCTACAACAGCTCTACACTTTTTTACATGATTGCATCATTTCAGGCTTCAAAAAAGTGGCTTGAAATCAGTGACAAGATTAGTGTTGTGAATATGATTAGCTACGTCATTATTTGGGTAGATTTTGACATTTTGTATTTTAAGATTGAAAATTGTGATATGTTTCTTAGGCCCTGCTTGGTATCATGTCTGTAGTTTGCAGGAAAATGTTTGTAGGCAAATATTTGATAATCAGCAAAAACAAACATTTAAAAATATTTGTATGGTTGGAGAGGGGAGAGCTGTTCGGCTTCGGGGATGAGTCATTTTGCCTATTGTTTGCAGATGTTTGCAGCCACTTTTTGGCTGCAAACATTAGGCCGCTTTTTGACGAAAAATGATTGGGTCTAATGCAAATATTTGTTGGATGTTGTGCCACCAAGCGAACGCAAATGCCGCAAATGTTTACCCACGAACATTTGTAGTGCTACCAAGCAAGGCCTTAGTGGTCAAGTTAGGTTTTAGGATTCAGTTTATGTTAGAGATATTTGTTATGTAAGTAGGTAAGGAAGATTTTTTTTTTTTTACCAATTGAGAATTAGCCTCTAGTTTTAGGGTTCTTGTGACTCCAAGGACCTTCTTTTTTTATCTGGTCACAGTTGACCGTACTCCTACCTTTCGGTTGTCTAGATTGACACCTTGCAAGAGATTATTTTAGGTTTTCACTCTAAGCAAACCTTATCAGCATGCAAGAGTTAAATTTTGCCTGAATTAATATGGTAGCAAAGATATGGGAGGGAATGCAGGGCTAACAGGGGGATAACAGATAATAAGTTCAGTACATGAAGAGTATATGAATAATTATGTTTTTCTAATCTAATCGAGCATTGTCACCCTCTAAACATTCAGAAAACCTAAAGCTAAATTTGTAACAATACTCTAAAGAAAAGAAATTCAAACCTATGAACCATGCAGCTCTGACCATCGAGGTATATGAAAGCTTTTTAGTCTAATCTATTTAACCATTTAGCTCCCAAGAACCATAACGGAAGCAGATTGATTAAACTGTTGATAAGAGCCAAACCCTAAACTTGTAACAATGATCTAACGAAGTATAAAATCCATCCGATCGTCCATGTAAGAAGCCCTTCCTCTAATTTAGTCCACCATTTAGCTTTCAAACACCATTTTTTTGTAGGAAACTTGAACACTGCAATTAAATCCTAGATAAGATCTAAACCCGACATTGGTAAACAAACTTGAAAGGATCTAATCAAGATCTGCAAAATCAGTTTAATACCTCAAGAACAGTCAACCAAAATATAAGCAAATAAACAAGACAATCACTCAAACAGATCTGATTAAAATGGTGCAAACACATCTACGACTAAAATTCAAAGAGATTGAACAGGATCTGAGATTGAATAGGATCGACGGGAGTACCGTTAGATACTTGAGCTTCACGCTTCCATAAACGAGACCGAAGGTGAAGGCCGAGGCACGAGCTACCTGCAAAAATGGTGAACCGTTGAAGAAATAGAGCGAAATGTAACAGACTTCGAAACGAAATCCAGAATATCAAGCCGAAACGTAACATGTTTACCAGAGAGAGAGTGCTAGTGCCGGAATAAGGGCCTGGAGGCGGCGCCATGGAAGCTTTGATGGGACGAAGGGAAGAACGAGAAAGAGGGAGTGCAGAACCCCGATGTGGTTTTCATCGTTTTTTTGGCTGTGGTTATCTCACGCGCCGCGTGCGCGCGTGTGCCACTCTGATTATGCGGCTTATCAACATAAATTTATGCTACAGCCACCCAATCAAAGTGACGCGTGAGCCGTATGGCGCGTGGAAGGTGCGGCTAGCATTATTTTTAGGGAATTTTTGACATACCCCCCATGTTACCTTTGATATTTGACATACCCCCCACACTTTGAAAAAGCTGACATGCCTCCTGTGACTTGGTCCAAGGTCAGTTGACCAATGTTGACCCGAGTTGACCAGTATATTTTACATTAAAATACAAAAATACCCTTGTCATCAACCTTGGAACAAGGGTTTAGACCAAAACCAAACCCCCAAATTAAAGGGTTGTGGTGTATGGCAAGCTAAATCAAATGACCGGAGTCTCGTGCCGGTCATTCACCACTCCAACAAAAATTAAAAAAACCATTGGCCCATTGGGTTGTCCGATCATAGACTCGAGCTTGTATCGTTCAAAAATATCCAATCAATATATGGAGTGGGAATCTCCAAGGCTAGTTGAGATTAGGGGTGTCAATTTTACCCGTTTATCCGGAACCGAATTGGAACCAGAACCGGAACCGAAAACACCGGTTCCGGTTCCACTTTTTTGGGAACTGATTAAAAAGTAACCGGAACCGGAACCGAACCGACAATAACGGTTCCGGTTCTGGGTAGCCTAATATGGAACCGAAACCGATAAGAATTGGAACCGAACCGATAAGAACCGGTACCAATAAATAAATATAGTGTAGATATTCTAATATTCTCAAGATTTGGCCCAATATACCCGGAACCGGAACCGACATAAATACATAATCGGTTCCGGTTCCAGATCCATCACTTTGAGAATCGGAACCGTTAAGGAACCGAACCGATAAGAACCGGAACCGATTGTTCTGGTTCTGGTCACCTTAGGAACCGACCTGTTGACACCCCTAGTTGAGATACCAAGAAAAGATTCAAAGCTTAATATTTGTATAACAATGCCACTTCAGCCCTAGAAATTTTATTTTTAAGTTGGTGTTCAAAAAAAAAGGTAAAACTCTAGATAGTGGGTTTTTTAATTTTCGCCAGAGTGGTGGATGACCGGCATTAGACTCTAGTGGGTTGGTCTCCGGTGATGGACAACTAACCCATTGGTATCTCTTGGCTTGCCATCCGCGACATCCATTTGATCTGAGGGTTTGGTTTTGATCAAAACCCTTGTTTCATGGTTGAAGACAAGGGTATTTCTGTCTTTTAATGTAAGATATTATGTTCAACTCGAGTCAACATTGGTCAACTAACCTTGGACCAAGTCATAGGGGTATGTCAGCTTTTTCAAAATGTGGGGAGTATGTCAAAATTCAAAGATAACATGGGGGGTATGTCAAAAATTCCCCTATTTTTATTTTTATGCTAAGCATGATTTTCGTTGTGTGGTTACTAACCGAAAATCAGCCTAATTAGTGAGATTTGAGCGTTGGATTGGACTCAGTTTCATTTGTTTATTTTAACCGTGTGAATTCGAGCATTATTGGGGTACAAGGATCCAAAGGTTTTAAATCACTAATCTGGCTGACTTTTGGTTTGTAGACCCATCTTGCAATTGGCCAAACATCCATATGGTAAGTGTCTTATAAATGTGTGTCACGTGGCTAATATTGTAGGCGGTCATCGGGGGGCAGTCAGCAAAGTTTTAGGAGGCGTTTGGGAATGACAAGTAAAAGCACTTCTACTTGTAGTAGAAGTTATAAGTTGATTTTTTACCTCCAAAAAAATCATAGAAATTCAAATGTCGGGAGGGATTCTAATTTTTGAGAAGTTATTTCTCTTAGAAGTCAAAAGCTAAAAATTTTAGCTTCAGTTTTAAGTTAATTTTTAACTTCTCAAAAGTTAAAATATGAAACACATCCAAACTAACTTTTTAACTTTTTCGCTTAAAAAAGTCAATAAGTTAGTTATTTTTGTGTTGCCAAACGCTCCCTTACTCTTTCTTACGCCCACGTACAAATAGCTTTTCCCACTGAAACGAGATTCGGAGAGAGGAAGACAGGGTACAAAAAAAAGCCATCAACTAGTCAGATAAGGGAAGAAGGAAAAAAAAAAGGAAAAGGAAAAAAGAAGAGGAGGTTAAATCCTTCAAAACCTCTGTAAAGATAGAGAACGATCGAAAGAGGAAGAAGGCTTCGATCTCATCGGATCGAAGAGAGAAGCAGAGAAAGAAAACCAAAATGTCTTCTAATCAAGTTAGGGCTTCACACATCCTGATTAAGCACCAAGGCTCGAGAAGAAAAGCTTCATGGAAGGATCCAGAAGGTCAGGTCATCATGAACACTACCAAAGAGAGCGCCGTGGCTCAGCTCAAATCCATAAGAGAGGATATAGTCACAGGGAAAGCGAAGTTCGAGGACATCGCTTCTCGCAACTCCGATTGCAGCTCTGCCAAACGAGGTGGAGATCTAGGTCAGTTTCTTCTCTGTTTGAGATTTCTCCCCCACCGATCGATTTATCAATCTTGATGTGAGATGTGCTTTTTGGTTAATTTAGATAGAATGGTATGGATGATCTGTTTATGCTCGAGAACTTGAACAATTAGGGTTTGTTGATTCTGGACCCGATGTTTGATGGTCTTATATTTTGAAAGTAGTGATGTTTGACATTTCATTTGAGACAGTTTTGTTTGTTTCGTTGATGAATTGGAGTTTGATTTTTTTTTCCTCTAAAAATTAGGAAACTGGGGTTTCGTTTATACTACTCAGACTTTAGAGAGCTAGGTTGATCATGAATTTATTTGTTGTATTGTTGTTTTAGTGTACTTGGAATGTTTGCGGATTGACCTATTGTTGGTTGATTATAATCTCTTTTTTACTTGAGAACTGTAAGAATTCAGCTTCTTGGCTTTGGATCCTAATTGCTTCTGGCCTTGTAGTTGACTGAGGATGATACATCTATAGTTCTATGCAAAGTTTAGTGCTGATATGTGGTACTAGGTAGTGATATTTTGATATTTGTTTAAATTGGTTTTGTGTATGGTCGTTGATCATGGAGGGTACTTTTGGGAGGCTAATTGAGGTTCGGGTTGGTTTAGTTGTTCATAGAATTACGAACTAGGGCTTTTATGTGACTGGATTGTATGGGCCTCTTTCCAACTTTTGTTTGTGGAGGATGGTTTTAGTAGTTATGAAGATCATAAAAGTGAAATTAGGTTATTTTTTGGTTGAGATTCTTATTTCTCCTTCCTTTTTTTTTTTTCATAAAATTTGTATATTAGGATGTTGGCTGCTTTGGTTGTGATTTCTATTATGGTTCTTTTTCAAGAAGACTGGTGTTTTTAATTGAGAGAGAATGTTTTTTTGGGAGGAAATTGCGTGTAAGGCAGTAAATCTACATTTACAGCCTACATAGTCTCCATGTAAACGTTTCAACTAGAAAAGGGTTGCTTTTTCGAAGTGTGGCCCTGCAATCCCAAAGTCATTGTTGGACCCTACCTTTTCCCGTTTTATTCCAATTTACCCCCACCTAGCCCATATATGTGCAGGTGGGGTCTTGTCCCTGCCAAGCCTTTGAAACAAAAACATTAAAAAGAAAAAAAGAACTCAATCACACCGTACGTCTCTCTCTCTCTCTCTCTCTCGTTGAGGGAGAGGGGAGGTAGAGGAGTGTTGTTGGTTTCAATAAATAATCATTCTATGAATCCTAAAATCACTCCAACTTAGCAGCCTTCATCTTCATCTACTGTTATTACATACCTTGGAAATACCTAGGTTTCAATTAATAAAGAAAGAGAAAAGGTGTAGATTGAGAGAAGAGAAAGAGAGCAAGAAGAAAAGAAGATTGAGGAAGGGGAAATCGTATGTGTTGTATTGCACAATTTCTCATGCCGTGGTATATATTAATAAAAGGAGGGAAAATATCAGGAATGTCCCTGGTATCCCACATCACAATAAATAAGCAAAAACAAGACATTCAACATCTACAACAACACTACCTCATCAATCCAAGACTCCTAAGCCCCTATGATACGCAGATACTTGCATATGACCAAAGTACCAATATCCACAGGATACATTACAGATGTGGGTTCGGATACAGGTAGGATACGACTAGGGTATGAGTAGGATAATTAATGTATTTATTTACAGCAGAATCACAAAAAATAGTACAATAATATTAATATTTGTTTAAATCACTATTCTTGCAGTATTAATTTATAAGTAATTGGAAATATAATATTTTAATACAATGGAAATATTAACATTGTTTACAAACTCATAAAAAAACATTCTTTGCATGGAGGCTCTTTTACATGTAATTTTCCCCTTTTCTTTCCCCACTGAAGTGTGCTGCTGGTCTTTGAAGACCTTAAACTTGGAAATGAATTATACCTGATGGGTGACATACGTGCCCCGAGGGATTTAGTTGGGTGCTCTAAGAGGCCCAGATACCCATGGTATCAAAAAAGAAAAAATGGTTTTCTCTAGCTTCTGATGATTGGGTGGTTTTAATAGTTTGGAAAGTTTATTGAACTTTTGTTTGGGAATTAGGGCCTTTTGCTGACTAAATGATCATAATGGGCCTGACTCTAGTTAATGATTACGAACATGGTTTTTTGCACTTGGAGTTTGCTTAAATTGAATCTAGGGCTTTTTGGCAGTTAGCATATGCTTTGTCATTTTCCCCCTTATTGGGAAATGTGTGAAATGGGGTTTCCATACGGTTGACGAAATGGTTTTGTCTCCTGTCAGTGATACTCTTTTCTGGTTTTACTACCGAGTCAGTGCTCTCCTTTTTCTTTTCCTCTGTTCAAAAGTTTATCTCTTTTCGGTGGTGGTACCAGATTCCTTTGTCCGCTCTGGAAGGTACTTTGACGATTAACACAGAATTTTTGTTTGTTTGTTTGTATGTTTTTTTTTCTGATTTAGTGAAATTTTAGCAGCAGCAACTATCTTTGAAACTTGAATTTGGTTTCTTCATTTTAGACTATGGATTCAAGGACTTCCTATGCCTTTTTGGACTTGGTTTATATGTTGGTGGTTCATAGGGTCATTTTATTTGTTGGTTTTGTGAAAGCCTGGTTTCTATTGTAATATAGTAAACGCTCTGATGTTTTTTGAGAATCTTAGGGACTGTTTGGAGAGACCCCAAAATGTAGTTGGTTGGTATGTGTGCCAAACTGTGTTTCGAGATGTGGTGTGTTTGGATGGTGCCCACTTTGTGCCTTGTAATCTGAGCCACAAGCAAAAAACCCCAAGATAGCATTACCACCTTTTCAGGGAAGAGCTGCTATTTTCTACCCATGTTTTCCTCATTTTGATTTGTGCTATTCTTGCACCCATTCAAATGTGCCCTTATTTGCTATTCAGATTTCACTGCATGGTTGCAAAAAAATTTTGGTTTATTTTTTCATTTTTCATTTGGTTACTGATCTTTTTGTTATGTTCTTCAATTTTCTGGTACAAGTTTTATACTACGTGTGCATTATACAAATTCTTGCAATATTATGTTTTTATCCTATTTATTGCCCTCTATCTCCTGAGATCTAACAGATCAAATGATTGACATGTACCTCCATAAAACTATGCTGCATGGTTGATCGAGTTTTTCATGATATCATCCATGTAAAGGCAGGCATGTCAAGAAAATGGTACCTTTGACATCAAAATAGTGATTGGGTTTTTTAGTGCATTATCTTTAGCTGCACTGGACACTTTTCCATGTCATGAAATTGGTGTCAATTTTTTTATTTGTGGTAGACTATTTCTTCCTTTCATCTTTTTGGTATAATCACAAGTTCACCCTACCTCCTTGTGAACCTGATTTATTTTAATAGACCAATTTTCAAACTATTGAGAACTGGCAAACTAGGTAATTTTATGTACAATACTCTTTGGTGATGATGGCACTATATGCCAACTTGTAATAAGTTTGCCATGTGCACATTTATTCATTTTTTTCTTAATATAAAATAAAAGGAAAATATGGGCTACTTCCATTAGGCATATGACAAATAGCCAACCATGAAAAAATGCACAAATAAAACCAAAACTGACCAGATAACTATACTCAAGGCATGGAACCAATCAGCATGAGAATCAGAATTGGATCCTATTCCTTCTTTACCTTCACAAATTCATATTGGAGATCTTGTTTTTCAGTTGGTGAAGTTAAATGTTTGGTGATCATTGATAGATTCTTCCTGGAACTGTGCGTTCATTCTGAGTTAACTTTTTGGTTCTCATGTTTGGTGTTGCACATTTTGTTTTCATTTGCTTAAGTTAAATGCTTGACAATCATTGACATTGAGTTTATGAGTATCTCTTCCCATACTGCTTTGATAGATTCTTCCTGGAATTGTGGGTTGATCCCGAGTTACTTTTCGGACTTCATGTTTGGTGTCTAGTGGCACCAGATTTTAAGTTTCAACTTTCAACAAAAGATGCTTGGTCTTGTGCCATTTCACTTTATCTTAGGCCATATATTCCTATACATGCTTCTTCAAATATGTTCCACTACCTCAATCCACATCCTTTCAGCCTCCCCCTTGACTTCTAGAACCTTCAATCTGCACAAGAGTGCTCCTCAGTATCGTCAATAATCTGTGTGGCGGAAAATGTTATTAGAAAAAGAAAAGAAAGGCTTTCCTTTGTACAGGAAAGAAAAAATAATGTGCAGTTCACGACTATTTATTATTGGTTTGTTTGTCGGATTGAACCATTGACCTCAAGCTTGAGACACAGTGCACCTTCAGATTTAGCTATGGGCTTGACCGCCCAACCTTTCTAGCTTACTGCTATCATACTAATTTTGAGTCAGAAAAACATTTTTTCTTTGAATTGCGTACACTGTATCGAGCATCTCTATTTTCTTAGACATTGCTGTATCTGACATATGTGCCTGACGTGTGTGTCAGGCACGTATAAAGTGTAGAGGCAGTTGCTATGAATAAAGAATTAAGAATTGCATATGTTATCTGTTATTAAATATATAAAATTGTGTATCATGAATGTAATCTTATTAATCTACTGGAATTTGTCATTGTAATTTGTTATAAACTATAATATCTATACACAGGACAACTGTTGATGTTATAATTGAACATTTCTGTGGATGCTTGGATCTGAGCTGTATGACTTACACGGCCTATTCCATTAGGAAGTCATAACAAACTTTACCATTTAGCAGCAATAAACTTTTTCAACGACTGATTTGACTGCCTCAATGTCAAGGTTATTTGGTTCCACCTTATACTTGCTCCATTTCTAATGATCTTATGTTCATGGTCTTTTAAGAACACAGTAGCTTCTTTAGGAAAGCCTTGTGATTATTCTAATTACGAGTTCTGTTGCTTCGCATGCAACCCTCTGTTGCATTTTATGCTACTTTCATGCTATTCCTACTTTTGAAAGACGGGGCTTAGCTTCTTTTCTCTTTAGCAGTTGTTTTTGTTGTTTTTCTGTTTTTGCCGTTGGTAGGTCATCTTGACCTCTAAGGCGGTCTTTGCATCCCTCTTGTGGTTTTTAATAAATTTTATACTTATCAAGAAAAAAAAGGACAAGTGCCTCAAATTTTTTTGGGGATGAGAGGTAGCAATTTCCAAAAAGAGAAGAAGGCCTGAAGTTAAGCAGTGTGTCTGTTTGGAGAAAATCTGGGGAAGCCTTAGCAGCAAGTTCTCTCAGGGATGTAGGGAACCATTGTGCTTCTCACTCTAATTGTAGAACCTGTAAAACTTTCAAGGTTGTGCTGCATTCAATTCAGAATTTCAACTAAACTTTGTGGTGTCTCTTGAATCTGCCAAGTACAAAACAGTAGGAAACCACGTTTATTGGGGCATCCACCTTTGTTGTATCTTCTGTCTCATTTGCACCGTATGCATAGAATTGTTCAGACAGTTTGAACATGGGTCACATCCATCCATATCGATCTACCTACCCGCATGCACCACGGCAAGAAATATATTCTATCTTTTGAATCATTTAATCTTGTTATTTTTAATGTATACACTATTACCTTGATTTGCGTATGGTTTTGATCCTGCTTGTTATGATTCTGGCAGGTCCCTTTGGCCGGGGCCAGATGCAGAAGGCTTTCGAAGAAGCGACCTATGCTCTGAAGGTTGGTGAGATCAGTGACATTGTGGATACTGACAGTGGGGTCCACATCATCATGAGAACTGGTTGATTGTTGGTTGAGAAATTGATGGGTATACTGCAGCACTAGTTCCCGTTGGTTGTGAGCAGACCTGGATTTCTTTTGAAGTAGTGTTTGCTCGTCCATTTGGATGCTATTGGGAGCCCATTTATTACCACAAATGTGACATTCTTATGTTGTAAGTAGGGATCTATTCATAAACACTTAATATTTCGAGACTATTCTGACATTCTAAGTACCTGTGTGGGACATTTCAAAAGCGGCTTTAGCTGTTTAGAAGTTTTCTGAAACTAGGGTGTTCCAAGTATGAGGACGCCCATTGGAGATGAAGATTTAACTTGGAGTACATTTTACAGATTAGAAGGGATTGAGGATATATAATTCCTTTTTCAATTTCTCTCACGAGCTATGTTATTTTTATCATCGAAGCATATGCTTTGTTTGGGGCATCATTTTATCTAGCAAAAAAATATGCACTATGTTGATATGAGTGTTGATGTCGCAGACCTGGGTGCAGTACCCGTCGGACAGACTACCAACCATTAACCTGCTTGCCTTACTCAAGAAAAAGGAAAGAAAGAGGAATACATGTCCCCTGGCGTGGTGGGACTGCCCCATTTCCCACGTTTGGGAAGCCAAACTAAAGGGGGACCGTTGCACCTCAATATTTTTACTGAAAAATTAAACGTAAGGTACATGATATGCACACGTTGAATTGGAGTGCACCCTTGCCTTGTATTCTTACATGCTGACATTCTTGTGATGAGCATCACGGTCAGTATTGAAATCTTGGTATCATAGACGTCCTAATATCCATGAGGTTCTCATAGTAAACTGGTTCACTGGTCTGTAAAGAAGTGACTTGTAAAATGAACGTTATACAGCCGAGCCACTGCATACCGAGAAGATTAGGACCCGCCTTTTGAATGTTTAATGATCACATATAAAATTTTGGTGAAGAAAGTAATCCATAGTGGGCTCTATGGTGGGAACAACAAAAATTATGGCTCTAGTGTTTGGAGTCCTCAGGAGTCGGGAGAACCTTCTCCTAGGGTCCGAACCTTCTAAGTTCCTTGGCCCTGGTGTGTATCCAAAGAGGACGTTCTCCTCAGGAGGACAACAATACAGCTGCCACGTTTATTGTCAAGGAACAGTTGCCTTTTTTTTTTTTCTTTTAAATCCAGGAGCAGTTGCCTTGGCCTAGATCATGGTTTAAAAAACGGCCGTTATAACGAAAATAACGACTGTATTAATGGATCCGGACCTCCCCGTTACGTCATGTACTGTTTTAGCTCTGAAAATCGGCAATTATTTTCTGTAAAAAATGTGTTACAAAAACAACTGTTATTTCCGTTATAAATTTTATTGAAAATTTGAAATTCAAATTTTGAATTTTAGCTTCCCGTTTTGCCCGTGCATTACAATCCATTATAACGGCCGTTACAATGGAGAACACAGTAATGTCCCCAGTCCGTTATAACGGCCCCTTTTAAACCTTGCCCTAGATTACTTGGGAACAAATTGATATAGAACTGTGGAGAAAATGGTTGATGTCCTTGAAATCTCTCCTCCCAAAAATTGTCATATGGAGCTTAGTTTAGGGCCTACTGACCTTATGGATGTTTAGATGGCCTCTTGGTGGACCTACAAACAAAAAGATCAGCTTGATCAGTGTTTAATAACAGTTATATTTTAGCATAAAAAAAAAGGCTCAAATTGACGTGGCACATTCTTTCGGGCCCATTGGCCTCATGAATGTTTCCCCGGTGGACCTATACACCACAAATAGTATGATTGGCGATTTCTATCCATGGGATTTGAAATAGATTTGTTCATGAAGCCCATAATGAAAAAGTGCTCAAATTGAGTGGCTAAAAATCACTAATCACATTGATTTTGTTGTGTGGGTCCACCAAAATGTGGGCCATGCATTCGAGGGTTCAGCCCGGTCCAAAAGAATGTACACACATGGTAATTTTATTGACTTCTGCGTCAAAATTTTGATACAGAGTTCTGTCATAAAACGGCTCTAGATTACTCCTGTATTAAATTACCAAACTACAGTCTGTGAGAGTCAGCTAGACATGTCACACGTGCGCCGGTGGGACCAGTCAAATGATCTATGGTCCAGAATTACACACGTTCATATGACTGTAAAATTTTCTAATCGTCGATGTATCACATTCGTTAGAACGATCAGAAAGAATATTTAAACGGTTAAGATCAATTGCATGAGCGTTCCACCGCAATTGTAACACCCAAGTGGTTAACATACTTTTCATTTTCACGAGTCCCAATTTTCTCTCTTTCTACAGCCAAACCCGAAGTTGCAGAGAAAGAGAGGGAAAGAGAACGAAAAAGGGTGTTTGCTCTTCTCCACATCAGATTTAGCAAGAACAATGAGAGATTGAATCGCTCGCAGATTCGATTGGAGCTCTTCCGATGTTTGAAAAAGCTTTCTTTAAGCTCTCCGATCCTCTAACCAAGTCGATTCCTCTTCTCAAACCAGTGCAAGTAAGCCCTAATTGCTTCTGCAATTCTTTTTTCCTTTTTCTGCTCAGAAACCCTAATTTTTTCTTCAAATTTAATAAATTTCGTGATGCAACTGCTAAATAGTTTGATTTAAAAAGGGTCGGTTTTAGAGTGGTCCGTTTTCTTGAACATTGAACATGCCCTAGATCATCACTTATTCTTCTACAAGCTCGATTTCGTTGTTTTTGATTTTAATAGGCTGCATGTGTAGGTTTAAGACAGCATCGAAATGGAAAGCACAAGCCAGTTTGATTCATTGGATGCCGATAATGAGATATTTGAAGCGGTTTCAGAATGTAGAGATAAAGTTGTAAGCCCTGATACTCATTCACCTAATGAAGTCACTTGTTCCAAACCATTCGAGGGAATGGAGTTCGACACTCTTCATAAGGCATTTCTTTTCTACAATGAATACGCTGCAATTGTGGGTTTCAGTGTACGGAAAGATAAAACTCGTAAATCAAATATTGATGGATCATTTCTTTTTCGCCGATTCTGTTGTTCGAAGGAAGGTTTCCCCCGAAAAAGCCTTGAAAATAATCATGACATATCAAGGCAATTGAAAGATGGTCTTCTAGTGAAGATGGAAGCACGACTTCCACCGGTTATGAGAGTAGGTCGCAGGGCGAAGTTAGAAATGGCAAGAAGGGCAAAAATTCAACAGGTAATGAGAGTAGGTTGCAATGCAAAGTTAGACATGAAAAGAATGGCCAACGGTAGATGGGTTGTACAAAAATTTGTTGAGGAACATAACCATGAATGTGTTAGCCTGGGGGAAACTCATTTGCTGAGGTCTCATAAATTCAGAAAATCTACTCAGGGACAAATTGGTATGCATTCAGTAGAGGAACTTCCTTCATCAGGCGATTTATGTGCACTTAATGAAGTCATCTGTAACAAACCATCTGTTGGGATGGAGTTTGACTCTCATCAAAAGGCATATCTTTTTTACAATGAATATGCTAGGATTGTGGGTTTCATTGTACGGAAAGATAAAACCCGTACCTCCAATATTGATGGATCGCTTCTTTTTCGTCGATTTTGTTGTTCAAAGGAAGGCCATCGTCGGAAAAGCTGTGAAAATGATAGCAATGTCCGGAAGCAAGTTAAAGATGGTGTTATAGTGAAGGTGGGGGTACGAATCAAACCAGTTACAAGAGTAGGTTGCAATGCGAGGTTGGAAGTGAAAAGAACAACTGATGGTAAATGGGTTGTTCAAAAATTTATTGAAGAACATAACCATGAATGTGCTCCATTGGGAGAAATGCATTTGCTGAGGTCTCATAAACACATACAATCAACTCAGGAACAGCTAGTTGATGCCATGAATGATGTGGGTACAAGACCAAAAAAAGTAATGTCCTACTTAGCAAGGGATGCTGATGGGAGTGAGAAGGTTGGCTTTGTTGAACCACGTTTAAGAAAGCAAGTAAATAAGAAAAGGAGGAAGAAACTGCAGAAGGGAGACGCACATGTCCTTCTCAATTACTTTAGGCAAATGCAAACGGAGAATCCATCATTCTTTTATGCCATGCAAGTTGATGAAGAGGATCAGATTCTGAACTGTTTTTGGGCCGATGCAAGGTCAAGGACGGATTTTGGTTACTTTGGGGATGTGATTTGTTTCGATACAGCCTATGGGACTAACAAGTATGGACGGCCATTTGCTCCAATTGTAGGTGTAAATCATCACCTACAAACAGTCCTGTTTGGTTGTGCAATACTTTTGAGTGAAACTGAGGAGTCGTTTGTTTGGTTGTTGGAGACATTGTTGAAAGCAATGTATGGGCATCATCCAGTTACAATAATTACCGATCAAGATGCAGAAATGGCGCAAGCAATTGAGCGAGTGTTACCAGGAACCCACCACCGTTTATGCTTATGGCATGTATTCCAGAATGCAGCTAAAAATTTGAGTCATCTGTACAATAAGGAGGACAACTTTAGTACAGATTTCAAGAAATGCATATACGAGCCCCAGTTGTGCGATGAGTTTGAGTCGAGGTGGGCAGCACTACTTGAGAAATATGAACTTTGTGATAATGAGTGGCTTGATAGTATATATAGGAAACGACACAAATGGGTTCCAGTCTACTCAAGGCACATCTTCCATGCAGATATGATGACGACTCAACGAGGCGAAAGTATATACTCCTTTTTTAATGAATACCTGAACAGGTCACTTCCTATTAATGAGTTTGTTAACCAGTATGAAAAGGCACTTGTTAATAGTCGTGAAAAGGTAAGTTATGAAGACTTTAAGTCCCATCAAACCAGGCCTATTTTGAAGTCGGATCTTCCAATGGAAAAACAAGCGGCTGACATTTACACAAGATCAATGTTTAAAGAGTTCCATAAGGAGTTTTGTGATAGTTTTAACTACATTGCTGTAGAAACAGAAACCTTAGGGACAAATAGAACATTTGTGGTGTCAAGGTGGGGGCAAAACAGTAACTGCCTTGTTAATTTCAACTCTTGTGATAATGATATTCGGGTGACTTGTAGTTGTCAAAATTTTGAGTTCATGGGCATTCTATGTAGGCATATCTTGAAAGTTCTTACAGTGACAAATGTTATGTTGGTTCCAGAGGTCTACATTAGAAAGAGGTGGACAAAAAGAGCCAAGTGTGGGGTTATCTTGAACGAAAGCGATAGGGAAATGCAAGCTGACTATCAAAAGTCATTAGCCTGGCGCTACAGTGATCTTTGCCATCTAGCTCTTAACCTTTCTGCTAAGGGTGCGATCTCTATGAAGGCTTATCAAATAGCCAAGCATAATATCGAAATGAAATTAAGAGAATTGGAAAAGGTTGCTGAGGAAGACATGATTATTACTCAGCCTAATATTGAGAGCATTAGAAGTTCACATTCTCCGGTCGAAGTTGTTAAAAATAGTGGGAGCTCAAATCGCTTTGCGAGTGAAGATAATCAAGCAATATCTTCCGCAAACCAAATAACGTCACATGACCCACCACGTGTGAGAACAAGAGGGCGACCACCGAAAAGAATTACGCCTTCATTGGGGGAGAACCAAAATAAAAAGAAAGCCAGGACAGGGCCTGAATCAAGCGAACAACATGGTATACCTTCACATTCCAGGAGAGGAGTGGGTATGTTTCAAAATAGTAGAATTCTGATATATCTATTATTTTCTAGGTATTATGATTTCAGTATTTACTGTTGTCATTTGCAGTCGTTTTAGTTATTGACATGGTTTATCTTCAATCTTTTGTTTACGTATTATTTTTACTTTGTTTCGGCCTTAGAACCAAATGATCTATGCCATGTTGGAGGAGAAGGTGGACATGAGACTCAAAATCGAAGTAGATTATCGTAAGTAAAATCTTAGTATTCTCAACATATATTTCAATTAAATTGTTATTTTCATAACAATTGACTAAAAAATAACTTACTATTGTAGGAATGTGGTTCCAAACATTTGTGTATATACATGTGCCCCTACTGGCCCCTCTGATGATCTGAACGACCAATATCACTCTTCTGACACTCCCAGTTTCGGGGTTAGCCATTTTGGACAATCAATTTATTATTTATCGTAGTAGTGCATAACCATAGATTATTTTACAGAAAATGATGTTGCATCATTTTATAGGACTCTTTTGCTGGCCTTTCATGCATCCAAACCTCTGAACCAAATATTTTTGACCTTAATCAGGTGGGCATGCGGTAAGAATCGTGCTATGTTCCATTTTTATATAATCCTCACAAGAACTATGTTGTGCTCTACACTTATTTAATCTGTAAATAATCATGCTATGTTAATCATTTTTTTCAGGAATTGACTGTTGGCGCTTCTAGCATGCCTAATTCTCAAACTAGCCATTTTGACCTTAATCAGGTGAGATTCTAGCCAGAATCAGCTGCTGTGTCTAGATTGTCAAGTGTCTTATAAAATATTGAGATTTAGATTGAATCTTTTATTCTTAAAATTAGGAAACTAGGGGTTTTGATATTCCGGTGCGACTTTGGCCTGGAATTAAATTTAAGCTTTTCAGTTAATGGAGGTTTTTATTTGGTGATTGATCCAAATGTTACGTTTTGTTTTTTAGTTTACTTGGAATGTTTGTGGATGACCTGTTGTTGGAATTTAATATATTTGTACATGTGAACTATAAGAATCATGCTTCGTGGTTGTGAATCCAAACGGGCGCTGTTCTCATTGCCGATTGAGGAGTTCTATGTAAAGTTTATTTCACATATGTGGTGGTCTTAAATTTTGACGTTAGTGATTTTCGATGAAATTCGTATTGTGTATGGTTGTTGATGATTGAGGGTGGTTTTAGTACTTGGAAGAGGTCAGTTGAGGTTTGGGTCCACTTCATTTTCTTGAAATTAGGTGACTAGGGATTTCTGTAATTGGTGTGTATGTACCTGTTGCCAATTGTTGATTCTCAGGGATGGTTTTAGTAGTTACGGAGATTGCAGAAAAGGAATTCGGGTTTTTAAAGGTTTGGATTTTTATTGTCTTTTTTTTTTTTTTCCTTTAATGAGGACTGTAAATTATGTTGGTGGTTCATTGTGATTTTTTCTTCTGGTTTGTATAAAGAAAAATGTACACAATTTGATGATTGAGGCTGGGTATTGTAATTTTATGGAATTTTTTTTAACTATCTTTGTAAAGTTTATCGAGGTTTGGATATGATGAATTTTTTTTTTTAAATTGTAGGGCCTTTGTTCATTAAATAATTATGGTAGGCATATCTATTGAAGATGTTTCTGGCACCTATCAAGTTTTTATAAAGTGAAGATAGCAATTTTGGTGAAATCAGGGTTTCTGGCAGCTAGGATTTCAAGGGTTTTTGCCTTTTCCAGAAAATTGAAAAGTTGGGTTTTTATGTGATTGATTCACTTGATTGACCGGGCTCATCTCCAGTTGATTATACTCTAGTGTGTTTAATTAATTATTCTGCTAAGTCCATCTTTTTATTTTTGCCATTAAAATTTATTTATCTTATTTATTAAATTTTTATCTAGGTTAATCATGTTGCTAGACCATTGGATCCGTGGCTTCCATCTTCCTCGAAATGGATCAAGCTCAACTTTGTTGGAAGTAGTAAAGAGATTTGTTTGGGAAGCACTCGAAGAAGAGTAGCAGGCATCGGTGGTACAATTTCAATTAGCGATGGATCTATCATCAAGGCATATGCTGGACCAGCTGGCGAAGTGCAAGCAGTGGATGCAGAAATATTGGCACTTTGGAATGGATTAAAAGTACTTTCTACTCTCCCTTCTCGCCCAGTGTGGATTGAAGGTGATTCTCAAATTGTCATCAAGTGGTTGAGAAAGGAGAGTGATATCCCTTGGAGATTCACACCTATGTTCTTTGAGATGGAGTCCATTATATCTGGATTAGCCTTAGGCCGTATCACCCATATTCACCGGGAAGGAAATTCTATGGCTGAGAAGCTTGCAAATGAAGGGTTAACTAGGACCTCTTTAATTATTTGGGATCAAATGCCAAGCTTGTAATGTCCCCTCGTAGGGCCCGTTTGTATGCTTATCTCTTAGATATTAATATATTTCACCTTTTTGAAAAAATAAAAAATTCTCTGTTTATTTGGTGGCAGTAGTTGATTCCTTTTGTTCACTCTGGCAATTTGGGTCTTCTAACATTTGATACAAAGTTTTCCTTAGTTTTGTTTTTTTTAGATTAAGATTTCACAGTGGTGATCCCTGGCAACTTGAATTAGGTTTCTTCATTTCAAAATGTGAAGTTGGGGGAACTAGCTGATGCCAGTCAAATTTCATTCATTATATTGGTGGTCCATAAGGTGTAGTATTTGTTAGATTTATTTATTTATTTTTCTTCTGAAAGCTTGTTTTATTATATAGGAAATGTAATCGAGAATCTTATGTGATAATCAGATTTCAACTCTTGGTTACACGTTTGTTGTTCTTTGGGTTAGTAATATTTGTCTTATGTTTCTCCATTTTTGTTTGCCTTTATCCAACGTGTGTTACATTCAATGTTGCAACATCCTAGGCACCAGGTGTGGTTATGATCTTGGGCGAGAAACTTCAGATATTTGTCAGATTTTGTTCTTTGATGAACTACAGGTGATAGCCACACATAAATCTTCCATTTTCTTATTCTTGGTTCTTAAAGCCTAAATGAGAAGTATTTGTTTCAGCTTCCTGCTGGTTATGGCAATGATTCAAGGTAACGGAGATAATCAAGAATCTGATACCAGGTTCTATCCAATTCTTATAGTAGATGCCTTTATGAAACTTGAATGGGTTTTGGTAACTGGGAGCTTCATGCAAATGCCTAATCACATGATTCAGGAGTGGGCATGGTGAGATCATTGTGGCCATGACGTTTGACTGCCTTCTTTGGGCCTTGCAAGATGCCCTTGGCAGAATAGAGCATTCACTTGATTTCTCGGCATTCTCCCAGGTTAAACTTGGACTCTGGTACTTCTGGCCACTGTGATCTGTTCATTTCTTGAATAAAAAATAGTTGTTTCATTATTGATTGCTATCTCATATGGGTGGACCCTTGACCTAGTTAACGTCTTTCTCAAAGAACCGTCACTTTTTCTTTTTCTTTTTCTTTTTTTCAAGTGGGTAAGTGGGGTTAGGCAGGACCTGTACAAGACTTTAATAGCATAACACAAAAATTACAGGTGTTGACATCTACATCTGTTGGCATCCTCGGAAATAATACACACGTGTTCGCTGGGGAACTCAGGAGGATACATCAGAAAATTTCTAGGAGGAACAAGAGTTGAAACCATAAGATCCACATTGCCTCCTTTGTCCTACCAATGGGTCATCCTTTTTTTCTTTATGCTCGCATTATCGGTTTGCCTGCATGGTTCATCTTTACCAACTCTTAGCAAATTTGGGTCTTAGTTCTTGGCTGTTGCTGTTGTCATGGAGAATGGTTCAAAAAGCTAATGATTGAGGGATTTTAACTAGCCTTAAGAGTACAGTTTGTTAGTGTGTTTTCTGGTATGTTGGTATCACTTAGATCTAATGGTTGACGTATTTGTCTTCATAACACTAAACTTAATTGTTTCTTGTGAGTCATGAACACTTATGTGAAGGAAAACATGCTGACATAAATGGTATTTCGGACTTGCTATAAATATCTGCAGGGATTGTCATGGCTTAAAATGGACCATCTGTTGTTGCACGAGGTATTTTCTATATCTTGAAATCAGCATCATCTTCTCTGTCTATGGCAGGTTTTTTCCCTTAATCCTGAATAGAATTACTAAATTCTAACTACTTTTTGTGGATTCTTTAACTCATTAGCAAATTATTGAGAACTCGCAAATTTGCAACTAACATTGATTACCATGTTCTTCATTGATGATGTGGCATTATTGTCAACTTGTAATAAGCTTGCCTTGTGAATGTTTTAGTTTTCTGTTCTTAAGAAGTTATCTGGATCCATTGTGAACTTAATGTACTTCTGTCAGTGTGCATATATATTTTTTTCGGTAAGCATGGGGTTAGACAGATCCATACCAGACTTTAATAAAAAAAAGTTACAATCTGTAATACAGTCAACTAGAAGTATTCGTATTTATAATGTTTACAAGGTCAGATGAAAATTCAAGAGGGTGCAACAACTCTCCTAGAGAAGTACAATGAGAAGCAATCAAATAACTAAGCTTGAAAAATGCACAAACCAAACCCCGACCAGATAATTATCTTCTTGAGATATGGGATAAAACCAGTGTCAAAATCACACTTAATGCCTCTTTCTTTTGCTGCATAGATCCATCTTGAAGATCTTGATATTTTGTCACTAAAGGTTAAATGCATAATGCACTTCTTTATGATTTTTTTTTATTGGTACATAAGAAAACACTTCTTTATGATTATCAAATGCATGTCCACTGCTTTCTGATAGTAATTACCAAAGGAAAGAAGTTTAAATGCATAGATTGATGTTCTGTTTTATGATTATTCCTTCCTGTACTGCTTTGATAAATTATTCAAGGAATTCTGCATTGATCCTGAGTTACTTTCTAACCTCTAAAACAGTAAGTGCATAACCCATAACAATTTCATTGCATTTCTGGGAAAACTGATTAGAATAAAATATTCTTGCGGATCAGAATAGTCAGAAGCTTCGCCCAGGCAACACCTAGGCCAGCATTTTGCATACTGCTTGAAACATGGGTCAGGCAGATGTTAGCTAAAGTAAACTCAGTTTTAGGCGACCATGGGTAGCATAACTAGGAATTTATCAACTTTTAGTTAATATGTTAGTTAAGTTTATTTTATTAATTGCGTAATATGATAGTAAGGATTTTCTTTCTCTTTGAGGATAATGCTATTTTCTCTTATTCATTGAGAAGGCAGAGTAGGCTGGAGTCGGAGCTGCCTTTGCAGGAGTAACATGATATTGTCACCACCTGTTTAATTCTTTGTGCCTGTAACAAGGGCTTATTCACTGCTACTTTGTATGTGAACATCGACTCTTCTTCGTTGTGCATGAGAAGTAAAACAGAGGTTATTGTTGATTGTTCTGATAACTGTATGGCTGCTTTTTATGGGTTATTTCTTCGAAGAGACTATCTTAACTTTGTGAAAGAAGGAAATAGTCGAATTCCATTTGTTATTTGACATTTTCAATTATTATGAATTTAATAGATAAAATAAATTATCGCCTAGGTGACACCTACCGAGGAAATCCCTAGCGTCAGACGCCTGGCACCTTTGACTACACTGCTGTGGATGGAGGTTCCTGACCGACTCTAGGGTTAGCTCGAGTAAAACTTCTGACCGCCAACTGTCAGTGCATTCCCATAATATGTGCCACGTGGCACATTTCTATAGGACACTGACCGTACGGGTGTTTGGCCAATCCCTAGGGTAGACCTACAAACCAAAAATCAACCTGATTGGTGATTTTTAAGCTACATTTTCATGGGTTGATTTTAACAGTAGGAATTTGAGGCATTATTGACCAGTATTTGGGGTGCAAGGATCCAAAGGTTTGAAATCACTAATCAGGCTATTTTTGGTTTGTAGGTCCACCTTGGGATTGGCCAAATATCCACACGATCAATGCCCTCTAGAAATGTGCCACGGTTAACAGCTATCCTTGTCATCAGATCACCCTTCGGCACTGTTACCCCATTATGTGTGTTATATTAAAACTAGGTTGAATATCCAATTAGAAAAAAAAATAGGTTGAAATGTTTAGATGATCTAAGCCATGAGATCACGAGATGGGACCCTTTTTTTGTGGGTTAGGCGTGATGGCCCACTGTTTGGTCGACAACTAAATAATCTGAGGTCAAGTGGGCAATCCCTATATATATATATATATTCTAAGAAATGCTTATTATATGAAATCAAAGTTTCAAAATCTATTAGTTATTATTCAATTAATGAATTATTTGTCATTTAGTAGGAGAAAAGTCGTGATGAGATTGTATATGATTAGTATAAAAAACTAATATTATCAATGAGGATGCAAGTGGCTGTAAATACTTGCACGTGGCACATTTTTAGAGGACACTGACCATATGGATGTTTGGCCAATCCCTAGGTGAACCTGATTAGTGATTTCTAAGCATTGGATTCGAGTCATTTTCCTGGGTTGATTTTTAACTCTGGAAATTTGAGCTTTATCGACCATTATTTGGGGTACAAGCAGTGGCGGACCCAGGAAGGGCCCAGGGGGCAGTTGTCCCGCCTCAACTTTGAAATTATTTATAAAAAAATAATAAAATTTACTTCCTGAAGTACATTTTCCTTTGGTCCCCCCCCCCCCCCCCCCTTGGTTTTTCTTTTTTTGCAGTTTTACCCTCCCTCAAACAAATTTTTTCCTGGGTACAGAATCGAAAGATCTGAAATCACTAATCAGGATGATTTTTGGTTTGTAGGTCCACCTAAGAATTGGCCAAACATCCATACTTCAGAGACCTCTAAGAGTGTGCCACGGGGCTCATATTCGTAGGTCCACATGGCTAATATCTATCTATACTATTATGAAATTTTATTTTAGTTTTAATGGATGTTGGGGGGTCTTCCTACCTAAAAAATTGTATATGATTAGTATAAAAAAATCTAAATTTAGATTACAAGGCTTTAGTCGATGATACGTAGGTTTAACTTCTCAAATTGACAAACGATGACGATGAAGAAATAGTGTTAGTATAAATAAGGGGGAGGGAACTCGGTACTGGACATCCAAATTTTGAAGAAGAGGAAGGTTTTTATTGTTTCCATTGTGAGAGAAGAGCATAAGATGGCTGACGCTGTCGTTTCCGTTGTTGTAAGAAGGCTTGGGGACCTACTCATCCAAGAAGCAGTTTCCTTGTATGGGGTGCGTGAGCAAGTTGAGGGGATCAAAAACAAGCTGCAGTGGATGCACAGCTTCTTAAAAGATGCAGATGCAAAGCAAGGAGGAGATGAGCGATTTCGCACTTGGGTTGCAGATATCAGTAATGCTGCTTATGATGCGGAGGATGTCATCGACAAATTCATCCTCAAAGTTGCGTCCAGGAGGAGAGGGGGTCTCCACGGTGTCCTTAAGAGGTACACTTGCATCTTCACTGAGTGGAAATATCTCCATATGGTTGGAAATGAGATTGAATCAATCCAAACTAGGCTTCACAACATTTCCGATAGTCGACAAACATTTGGCATCGAAAACATTGGTGGAGGAAAAGGCACGAGTTCTGCAAATGAGGTGCAACGACAGCTGATGAGGAGGTCCTATCCTCATTTTGAGGATCAGGATATTATCGGCTTGGAGGAAGACACGAAGAGATTAGTGGCTGTGTTGATCAAAGAGGAGGAACGACGTGGTGTGGTTTCTATCATTGGCGTCGGAGGTTTGGGTAAGACTACTCTTGCCAAAAAAATCTACAATCGTAATGATGTAAAGAGTCATTTTGATTGTTGTGGTTGGGCTTTTATTTCTCAACAATGTAGACCGAGAGATATTTTGCAGGAACTTTCAAGAAAATTTAACATTACCACTAATCAGGAAATGAAAGAGGAAGAGTTGGTGGAGAAGCTTTACAAATTCTTGGAAGAGAAGCGATATTTGTTGGTACTTGACGATATATGGACGACAGAGGCATGGGATATTCTAAGTCCTGCCTTTCCAAATGGCAAGATGGGAAGTAAAATAATGCTCACCACCCGCATCGAAGCAGTCACTTTGCATGTGGATTCACAAAGCTTTGTCCACAAGCCAAAGTGTTTAACAGAAGGAAAAAGTTGGGAGCTGTTTTGTAAGAAAGCATTTCATGAGAATGCTAGTACAAGCTGCTCTCCAGCTTTGGAGAACTTAGGAAGAGACATGGTGGGAAAATGTGGTGGTCTACCTCTGGCGATTGCTGTGTTGGGAGGCTTATTAGCAACAAAGAAATCATTGAATGAGTGGAAGATTGTGCAGAAGAACATTCGTTCCCACTTGAATAAAGCCCAACTTGGAGTTTTGGGGATATTAGCTTTAAGCTACAATGATTTGTCTTATCAGTTGAAACCATGCTTCTTGTATTTGGGCATTTCCCCTGAGGACTTTGAGATCCCCACAAGGAAATTGATCCAGTTGTGGGTTGCTGAAGGTTTTTTACGACAAGGAGAAGAAACAATGGAGGACATTGGAGCACTGTACTTAGCGGAGCTGATCAATAGGAGTATGGTCCAAATTGGAAGAAAGAGCTTAACGGGGGCGAGGGTGAAAACATGTCGTGTACATGATCTTATGCGAGACCTATGCGTGTTAAAGGCGAAGGCGGCAAATTTCCTTAAGATTTTTCATCAAGGTGGGAACACAGCAGTAGATTCTTCTTATATAAGGAGACATGCGATTCATTCGGAGCACGAGAGGTATGTTTCCTTGGAACACTCAAGTACTCCACACTTGCGCCTTGTATTCTTCAATCCAAAGAATGACTCCTTTTTAAGTCTAAAATATATCTACCAAGACTTCAAGTTACTGAGGGTCCTAGATCTCCAAAATGTACGAATTATAGAAGGAAGAGTACCAAGAGAAATAGGAAAGTTACTTCACTTGAGATACTTAGGGCTTAGGCGTACTTACATAAAAGAACTTCCACCATCTATAGGCAATTTACGGAGCCTACAAACCCTAGATTTAAGGGGTTGTGCTTATGATCTCATGATACCTAATGTGATATGGAAGATTGAACAATTAAGACATCTACACATGGACTATGACTATCCCAGTGACCAATTGCGATTGGGCACTCTGTGTAACCTCCAGACTCTGATATTGATAAAGGGTGGGAGTTGGATAGATGACAGTTTGGCCAATTTGAGTAATCTTCGAAAATTGGGAATAGATAAAATATCAAAATCGCAAGTGGAGGTAGTACTAAACTCCATCTTTGTTAGGTCAGACTCTTTACTTCGATCCTTGTATTTGTGGATGGCTCCATCTAGAGATGAAACATTTCCAGATCTGGAACCACTTTCTCGCTCTCGTCATCTATTGAAATTGAACTTGGGTGGCGGCATAGACACAGAGAAGCTCCTCCAATGGCCACCAAACCTCACCAAGTTGACCTTGTGGCGCTCTAAACTCCAGCAAGACCCGATGGCAACGCTGCAAGATTTGCCAAACCATACTCAGGAAAGGAAATGGTTTGCTCTGCAAAAGGGTTTCCTCAACTTCAAGCTTTAGAACTTCATGAGTTGGATGATTTGGAGGGGTGGAGAGTGGAGGAAGGCGCGATGCCATGCCTCAGGCATTTGGATATTTACAATTGCAAGAAATTAAGGATGGTTCCGGAAGGATTGAGGTTCGTCACTTCCCTTGAGGAGTTGAAGATCAAGTTCATGCCAATAGAATTCTACCACAGGGTTAGGAGAGGAGTGGATTGGTACAAAGTCCAACACATACCCTCCATCAAAGTTAATAGTGAAAGGGTGAAATAGAAGTGAATTTCATTGCCAATCAAATTAATGTCTTTCGGTTGTTTTTCATTCTACTTCAACAATAAATAAGTCCCCTTCCATTTTCCGCCTAAAAGAGCCACGGTCGTGTATTGGAAGAAGTCGAATTTTGGTGTAGCATCTTTGAATGTGGATGGCGCATCCTCCAGCCAAAAACTTGCGAGCGGTGGTGGGGTTATCAGAGATCATAACGGTAGCCTACTCATGGCCTTCCATTCTTTCTATGGAGAGGGTACCAATAACTTAGCAAAATTGAGGGCCATTCTTGATGGGCTTCAGTTGTATAAAAAGATTGGCATTTAAAAAATTAGCATTCAATCTAATTTAGAGTTTGTGGTTTCTTGGATCACTAAACCTACTCTCATACCTTGGGATCTTAAATCTTGGTGGTGGAAAGTTATGGATATGTTGAAAGAATTCGAGTACACTATCATGCATATCTACCGAGAGTTAAATGCAGCGGTGGATTGCCCAGAAATGGGTTACTGACTAGAGCCTACATGAAATTTAGAGATAATGGCCCTCTGAGACTTACTGGATATATTCGGATAGACAAGATTGGTACGCCTTACATTAGAGCCTAGTTCTGATTTTATTTGTATTGAGGTACTTTTTTGCTTAGTATTCACACCCTTTTATAGCATCTTGAGGGGTAAGGTATTTACGTCCCCCCCTATCTAGGTGTGAACACTTTTTCCACGTCAATAAAGTTTCCCCCCCTCCGAGGAGGTTCCAAAAAAAAAAGTAAGTCCTTTCAATTCTCACGAAAGTTTTTTTTTTTTTTAATCTTTCATTCCCTTTCAAGTCGGTGATGAGTTTTTCTAGTTCAAAATCGGTCATTTGCCATAATTTTTTTTTCTCATCTTTTGACAAAGAACTGGAAAGAGGGCCTTTCCCACATGGTGAAAAGAAGATTTCTTTTACTTTTCCCAATTAAAAACTTCAAAGGGCCGTCATTCATGGAAAAAAATTTGATGCATAGAAATCTCGATGCAGTCCCTATTTTTTTGGGCCCACTGACTGAATTGATGGTTAGCCAACCCCATGGTGGATTAGAAATTTTCAGTAAACCTTCGCTCACACCATCATACTGTGAGCAAAGCCGATCACAGCCCACAAGATGAGCCACGTGGCTCACTCTTAGAGGATGCTGACCGTATAGATGTTTGGCCAACCCCATGGAGGTTGGGGTCTGCCTAATCCCCAGAGCTTACCAACAAAAAACAAATTATATATGATAAGTATAAAAAACAAAAAATAGAGCTATAGATTACAAGACTTTTAACGGGAAAAAACGGAAAAAGTGGCACTGAAATTCAAATTCTGAAAAAAAAAAAAAAACAGAATTTAACGGCCGTTTTTTTTTTTTTCACAAAATTTTTCAGAATTTAACGGCTGTTAAAACGTTTTTAACTGCTGTTAAAAAAAAAAAAAAAAAGACCGTTAAATTAAAAGTGTCAAAACGTGTTTAAACAGTTTCAACGGAAACAGGCTTGGGGCGTTACCATTTAAAAGGCTGTTTTTAAACCATGATATCAAGGGCAGAAGAAAAAAGATTAAAGATGTCTTTAAAATCAAACAAACAAACCAAAACGTGCATGTTCCAGACCAAAGTGTCAAATAAAAAAACGGAAAATTTTCGAAACGAACCCAAGTTTAAAGGTATTTTCCAAAAAGAATCGTATTTTTAGAAATTTGTCAAAACAAACCTAGGACGCCGAACCATTTGGCGGACGCTCAAAAAATATTTTAATGGCAGATTTGCCCTTGTCCTGTTGCCTGAAAAATGTCAAATCATTGTCAGACGCCATACTATTTGGCGACAGTTATTAACAGTCGCCATACCATTCGGCGTCGGCTATTAAATGTCACCAAACCGTTTGGCGACTTTTAATAGCATACGCCGAACGGTTTGGCGACTGTTAATAACCGTCGCCAAACGGTTTGGCGACTGTTAATAACCATCGCCAAACAATATGGCGTCTGACGGCGATTTGACTTTTTTTTTTCATAATTTTGGTGTACACACAAGGAAAATGGCTGATTTTTGGTGATCTGAAATTTCTAACATCATCAAACGTGAGTTTCACGTTGACACAATAAAAAATAAACGCCTAACAGTATGGCGTATCACTTTGTGAACCGCCAAACGGTTTGGCGGTTCACAAAGTGATACGCCATACCGTTTGGCGACGTATAACAACATACGCCTAACCATTTGGCGTATCGTTTGAAGAGGGCAATTTAGCCATTTTAAAGTTTCGTGAGAATACGCCAAACGGTCCGGCGTCCTAGGTTTGTTTTGACAAATTTCAAAAAATACGGTTCTTTTTGCAAAATACCCTTAAACTTAGGTTTGTTTCGAAAATTTTCCGATAAAAAAAAAAGTGGGGGGGGGGGGGGGGGGGGGGGGGGGGGGGGGGATACGATCATACAAAACACAACAGCACACAAGGAGCTAAAGCAATTCCAATTCAAAAAAGCTCACACAAGTCTTAATTGTTTTGAAATGCACAGAATTTCTAAAGAAGAGGTCCAATTGTTTTTGAAAACCAACCAAGCTATCAGATCAACATTGCTATACCGATTCAATTACTTCAAACATGAAGAAGAACTGCATATGAAGATTAAAGTACAACATAACCTATCTTGAATAAAATTGGTAGATGAACAAAAAATGCACTACCTAGCACACAACCGGGGAACTCTTTCTGCGATGACCTCGGCTTGATGTCTCTGCTTCTCATCATATGGCCCAAATCTTGACCATCCAAATGATCGACGCCGTGACAATGGCCTGGACCGTCGGATAACACTATGCATTTCATCCCTTGATCTGCTTAGAATTCTTACCGAAGAAAAAAAAATCGAATTAACATTGGGAAACTCGAGCTAATTTCATGGTTTGAACTTTGAACCAGTGAAGAAGAACAAAAAGAAACCCTAGAAAGCTAAGCTCACCTTTGATATCGCAAAAGACCTCTTTCACTGCTGTAGTCTTCAGTATCAATCTTCTTCTCGTTGAGATCTTGGTATCGCTCTTCTTCGAATTTGCCATTCGAAATCCTAATTTTGAAGAACCAAGAATCGAATTCTCTCCAACCGCCAACGCAATTCGCATCAAAACGAAGCTATCCTGATTTGCAAAAGAACAATCCCTAGATTTAGATGGAACTGACGAAGAAGTTGTAGTATTGAATCGAAGAGGGTGAAATAAGTGTGGGGATTTCATTACCAAAAGCTTATGTTTGAAAGCAAGCAGAAATGTATTGGGGGAAGGTAGAGAGGAATGAGTAATTAATCATAAATCTGATCCTTCATTAATAAATAAAGAATATATAAACTAGAATGAGTAATAAATCAGAAAGACAATAGTAAGTGGGATTATCTCATCACTCACACAAATAGGAATTAATGAAAGATACAAAATAAAGAAAAACTCTTGAATTAATTAATAAGATTACAAAAAGAAAACAAACTCACCTGAGAATTGAAGTAGAATGAAGAATTGGTTGTACGTGATCAACAGAAAGAGACATCAATTTGGTTGCCAATTGCATTCATTCTTCTATTTCATCCTTTTATTACCAATTGTGATGGAGGGTATGTGTTGCACTTTGTACCAATCCTCTCCTCCTTCTCCCCTAACCCTGTCTTCGAATTCCCTTGGCATGCGACGAATCTTCAATTCCTGAAGGGAAGTGACGAACCTCAATCCTTCCGGAACCATCCTCAATTGCCGGCAATAAGAAATCTCTAAACTCCTATGACATGGCATCGCTCCTTCCTCCATTCTCCACTCCTCCAAATCATTCAACCCATCAAGTTCTAAAACTTGGAGTTGAGGAAACCCTTTTGCAGAGCAAATCATTTCCTTTCCTGAGTAAGAATCCCCCAATAATCTGAGGAACAGTAAGTTTGGCAGATTCTGTAATGACGCCATTGGGTCTTGTTGGAGTCTGGAGTTCTGCAAGGTCAACTTGGTGAGGTTTGGTGGCCATTGGAGGAGCCTCTCTGTGTCTATGCCGCCATCCAAGTTCAATTTCAATAGATGATGAGAGCGAGAAAGTGGTTCCAGATTTGGAAATGTTTCATCTCTAGATCGATCCATCCACAAATACAAGGATCGAAGTAGAGAGTTTGACTTAACAACGATGGAGTTGAGTACAATCTCCACTTGCGATCTTGACATATCATCTATTCCCAATTTTCGAAGATTACTCAAATTGGCCAAACTGTCATCTATCCAACTCCCACCCATTATAAACATCAGAGTCTGGAGGTTACTCAGAGTGCCCAATCGCAAGTGGTCACTAGGATAGTCATTGTCCACGTGTAGATGTCTTAATTGTTCCATCTTCCATATCACATCAGGTATCATGAGACCATAACCACATTGCCTTAAATCTAGGGTTTGTAGGCTTCGTAAGTTGCCTATAGATGGTGGAAGCTCTTTTATCGAAGTACGCCTAAGCCCTAAGTACCTCAAGTGAAGTAACTTTCCTATTTCTTTTGGTAGTCTTCCTTCTACAACTTGTACATTTTGGAGATCTAGGACCCTCAGTAACTTGAAGTCTTGGTAGATATATTTTAGACTTATATCTGAGTCAGACTTTGGAGTGAAGAATACAAGAGTGCGCAAGTGTGGAATACACGAGTGTTCCAAGGAAACATACCTCACACTATCGGAATGAATCGCATGTCTCCTTGTATAAGAAGAATCTATTGTTGTGTTCCCACCATGATGAAAAAATATCTCAAGGAAATTTGCCTCCTTCGCCTTTAACAAGCAAAGGTCTCGCATAAGGTCGTGTACACGACATGTTTTAACTCTCCCCATTAAGTTTCGTCTACCAATTTGGACCATGCTCCTATTGATCAGCTCGACCAAGTACAGTTCTCCCACGTCCTCCATTGTTTCTTCTCCTTCTGGATGTAAGAAACCTTCAGCAACCCACAATTGGATCAATTTCCTTGTGGGGATCTCAAAGTCCTCTGGGAAAATGCCCAGATAGAGGAAACACGGTTTCAACTGGTAAGGCAAATCATTGTAACTTAAAGATAATATTTCTGAGACTCCAAGTTCGCCTTTATTCAAGTGCGAACTAATGTTCTTCTGTACAATCTGCCACTCATTCAACGATTTCTTTGTTGCTAATAACCCTCCGAGCACAGCAACTGCTAGAGGTAGACCTCCACATCTTCGCACCATCTCTCTTCCTAACTCTTCCATTAAACCTGGGTTGACACCTGTATTATTTTTAGGGAATGCTTTCTTGCAAAACAACTCCCAGCTCTCTTCTTCTTTGAAATACTGAGGTTCAAGGTGAAGACTCCATGGATCTGCATGTAGAGCGACTTCATTATTTCGACTTGTAAGCAGTAATTTACTTCCCATCTTCCCATTTGGAAACGCAGGATTTAGTATATCCCATGTCTGTCTGCTCCATATATCATCAAGAACCACCAAATATCGCTTCTCTTCCAAGAATTTGTAAAGGTTCTCTACCAACTCTTCATCTTTCATTTTTTCCATTTTCTCCAACTCCTCTTTGTTAGGAGTGCTTACTTTTTTTAAAATTTCTAGCAAAATATCTCTCCTTACGCATTGTTGAGATATAAAAGCCCACGCACAACAATCAAAATGACTCTTTAGATCATTATGATTGTAGACTTTTTTGGCGAGAGTGGTCTTACCCAAACCTCCTACGCCAACGATGGAAACCGCACGGCGTTGTTCCTCCACTTTGAAAAGCTCTGCCACTAATCTATCTGCATCTTCCTTCAAGCCAATAATATCCTGATCCTCAACATGAGGATAGGACCTCCTCAGTTGTCGTTGCATCTCATTTGAAGAACTCGTCCCTTCTCCTTCACCAATGTTTCTGATGCCGTATGTTTCCCGAATGTCAGAGAGGTTGCGGATCTTGGTCAAGATGGCTTCAATCCCCATCCCAACCTCATGGAGATCTATGCCTTCGTTGACGATGCAAGCGTACCTCTTAAGGACATTCCGGAGGCCCCATCTCCTCTTGGATGCAATTTTGAGGATGAATTTGTCGATGAGATCTTCCGCGTCATAAGCAGCATCTCTGATATTAGCAACCCAAGTGCGAACACGCTCATCTCCTTCTTTCTTTGCATCTGCATCTTTTAGGAAGCTCTGCATCAATTGCAGCTCAATTTTCAACGCCTCAAATTGCCCGCTTACCCCCTTCAAGAAAAGTGCTTCTTGAATGAGCAGGTCACCAAGCCTTTCTACAATGAAGGAAACAACAGGTTCAGCCATATTTTGCTCTCTCTTTTCAATTCTTTTCTCACAAGGGAAACGATAAAAGCTTTCTTTTCTTCAAATTTGCATGTCCAGTACCCAGTTCCATCCTCCTTATGTATACTAATACCGTTTCGTCATCGTCATTGTTTAATTAATCCCCCATTTTGTTTCTCAACTTGTGTTACAGCGAACTAATAACAGTACTCAATAAATGTTCGTGCACATGGATGATGGATCATGCGAAAACCCTAAAAGCACGCACCCATTGTAGGGTCAACATAGGCCTGCCAGGCCCAATCAGCGCTAAAGGGCCAGCCCACTTTTGGCCTAGCTTGGGCTTAATACTAAGAGTAGTTATTTCATCCAGCTACGTACTTCTCACTGCCACTGATCGCATGGATGTTTAACCAACCCATTGGTAGATATTCTTAACAGAAACCAGTTTGATTCATGAGCCTTTGAATTTAGTACCCAAAAAGTAGTTCAATCCAACGGGTATAATTATTCCAGACAAAGTGTTACAATCTAATGGATTGAGATCACCAATCAGGTTGATTTTTGATGTGTACATCCACCAGGGGTGGATTAAATGTCCATGCGGTCAGTGGGCCCAGAGGGCAGCGTTGAGTAACAAAAAGTAGCTAAAACTCGGACATCACTACTCTAACACTAGTGGTTAGTTGTGTGGGCCTGCCCTTGCACGTGGTGTCACGTGTAAGGTTATGTGCATCGCACGTGGTGCCCCCTAGTTATTATATGACATGCCAGCCTTCTGCAGCAGACAAACTCAATCAATAAACAAAACCCACACTTGTTTTTATGCACCATTGACTCTAAAGTCTTTTTTTATACTAATCATATATAAAATTTTATTCCCCTATTTTCATTAATTTATGGGTATTTTAGTACCAACCCCCTGAAATTTTAAAGTAATTAGTAATACCCCCTTATACTTTCAAGCTTTAAGAATACCTCCCTTGACCTAGTTTAACCATCATTTGACTAACGGTTAAAACATGACGTGCATCATGCGCCTGTTAATTAAAGCTATGATGAAAGGACCATAATATTGCAAGTACAATGCTAACGAGCGTGTGATTCAAGTCCTTCTTAACTTAAGTCAACCAATGTTAAACTAGGTCAAGGGGGGGTAATCCTAAAGTTTGAAAATATAGAGGGGTATGAATAATTAATTTCAAATTTCAGAGTGGGGGTTATGACTAAATAACCCTTAATTTATTTAGGCAACGTGGTTTGTATATTGTGATAGTCTCATCAAGACTTTTCTCTTACTAAATGAAAAATAAATGATGGTTAGGTAGATCATCATCTCTCTCAATGGACTAATAATTAATTGATTTTGAAACTTTTATTTTATTGCCCACTTGTTTTGATTCTCTCATTATCATCCCACTTGACATTAGATTATTTGTTTGCATCCAGCCCTACAATGTTGTCACTGCCATGTGCCATATGGCGGTCACAACGGGCATTCTGACCGAAGTTTTATTTGGGATTGCTGTCTACTTGGGCTGTACCATTATTTATCATTTAGGGCATGTTTGGTAACCCACCGCGGCGGAAAAATAAAATATTTGCGCGCTAATATTCACCCGGGCGCGTTTGGCAGCCACTTGCCCCTGCCGAATATTTAGCTGGGCCCACAAATTTGTCTGCCACAGCGGAAAAACATTTGATCCCCCTTGAGTAAAGATTTTCACGCCAATTAAGCCTTGGTGGGAATTTTTTTTTTTCTCACGGGAAAATCACTATTTTCAATAAAAATTAAAATTTTAATATATAAAACAAGATAAAAATGAGTTTTTTTTTTATCCTTTGACCTAGTATTTGGGTCCCACACTCACCTAACCCATATTTGACTTATTTTGGTACATGGGACCCAGTCAAATTGAAACAAAATAAAGTAAGCTAGCTAATACACGTACCAACACGTTGTTAAATATTGATATGAATAAATATTTAGCCAAGATAATATTCGGCTGGCTAAATATTCGCCATTGGAACTCTTTTTCTCACGTACCAAACAGGCCCTTAATGGTTATAATGATGGGTTCTTTTGTCCACTTTTTAAATGCTTTTTAATATAATATTTATTCTAAATTAAATTTTTATTTGAAAAATAATTAAATAACATTAAAAAACTTAAAGCATTATTAACACTCTAATAACAATCATAACAAATAACAACCGTTATAATGCTGGCATTTTTTACATAAATAACGTTACAGTTTATAACGCAAGGTTGTTATAAACTTATAATAACGCCTTTATTTAAAGGGTCGGCCTCAACGGACACATATTTTTGCACACAAAAAAAAAAAAAAAATCGTTGGGGGCCAATATATAAATTAGAAGTTTTGGAATGGAATGATTTTTGGTGAGGATGGTCTCTATGGTGAGGAGATCACCCTCACAAAAATTCAAATCATTTTGATATTCATAGCATGATTTACTAGTTGAAGAATTATAGACCGTCTACTTTTTACCGTTAACTTGAAACCCACATTTGATGGTGTTAGAAATTTCATAATAGGCTAAATTTTTTGTAGGGGTGATCTATATGGTGAAGAGATCATCCTCATCAAAATCAACCATTGATTTATCTTCCGTGTGGGTACACCAAAATTGTGTGTGAAAATATGTGTCTGCTAAGCCTGAGCCTGACCCTTCATCTAATATCAAATTAGTGGCTCCAACTACATCAACATATTTTTAGGTGGGTAAGTTGGGATTAGGAAGACCCCTATCAGCTATCCATGTACTACTATAATATGCTAAAACTTGGGTTGGGGAATTGCGATCACACGAGGCTCACTTATTTTCACACAGGAAATGATTTTGATTTTCACGACTCAAATTATTGCTAAAACGAAATTCGCCAAGAATAGTCGAAATGCCGTTTTGACCCACTAAACGATGAAATTTAGTCAAAATTAGGCGTACATTATGAGCGACACTAAAAAGAAGTCCAATCCTCCCATGCAATTCCAACATTAAAAATAATTACGTTAATGTCTATTACGTCATTTTTAGTTTTTCTTTAGCGTTAATATCTGTAACGTATTTCTTAGCATCGTTCAGACTTTTAGCAGTCCAAACACTCCGTGAACTCCTCTGCTACATGTCTGCATCACATTTGTATAACTGACGCCTTCTCCTCCACCAATGTTTTGGTTGTTGAATGTATGTCGACTATCAGAGATGTTGCAGAGCCTAGTTTGGATTGCTTCAATCTCCTTGCCAACCATATGGAGATCTTTCCACTCAGTGAAGATGCAAGTGTACCTCTTAAGGATACCTAGGAGACTCCCTCTCCTCTTGGATGCAACGTTGAGGATTTTATCGATGACATCCTCCGTATCATAAGCAACATCTCTGAGATCTGGAACCCAAGTGTTTGCTTTGTATCCGCATCTTTTAAGAAGCTTTGCATCCACCGCAGCTTGTTTTTTATCCCCTCAACTTGCTCACGCACCCCATACAAGAAAACTGCTTCTTGAATGAGTTGGTCACGAAGCCTTTCAACAACGGAAACAACAGCGTCAGTCATCTTGGGAAGTTAGCCTATGAATCAAGCGGTCATAATTATCCAGAAAAACCAGTCTTGGGCAGTGGAAATCACAAATATGGCCCACTAATCTAATGGTTGGGATCGAGACACGATATCTAACATAATTAGGAAATGTACCTTGATGATGGTTAGCATAATGGGACACGATATCAACCATAATTAAGAAACGTAACACTTAATATCATGTTTTGGCTGACCAGCGACCGTCCACAAAATGAGCCACATGGCACCTTTTTAGAAGACACTTGACTGTATGGATATGATGTTTGGCCAATCCCTAGGTGGACCTACAAACAAAAATTAAACCTGATTAGTGATTTCAAACCTCACAATCTTGTACCCCCAAAAAATGTTCGATAATGCTCAAATTTCCACAGTTAAAATCAACCCATGAAAATGACGCCAATCCAATGCTTAGAAGTCACTAATCAGGTTGATATTTGGTTTGTGGGTTCACCTAGGGATGGGCCAAACATCCATACGATCAGTGTCTTCTAAAAATGTGCCACATGGCTCATATTATGAACGGTCACTGGTCAGCTCAGTTTTACTCGGCATAGAGAGAGATTTCTCTTTTTGGGGTGTCCCCTGACCAGGCCATCCGCCCCGACAGGAAACGGGGTGTGCAAATATGCAGTCCCTAAACCAAAACCCACACTTGTTTTTATGCACAATTGACTTAAATTCCAACCTTTTTCCATTTTTGCCCCTGGCCGTTTCAATCTGTTTTAACGGTAACGCCCCCAGTCCGTTAAACCGTTAAAATGGCCTCCTTTAAACCTTGCTGGAGATATCTTTTCCTTTTGTTTGGTAATTTATCACATCAGCTGCTATCCAATTGTTCATATAGATAAACTAGAGAACACAAAACTAATCTCCACTTACACGGCATACCCATTGTTTACGCAAGTAATGACTTCCTAAATTTCACAGGTGCTCAATGTTACACCCATTTTTTTTTCCTTCTAGGAGTATTCAATATATGATTTTCTAAATTCAAGGCCCTTCTCCACCATGCAACTAACTTCCCCTTCTCATTTTTTTACGAGGAGAACTTCCTTTAGGATGTCTGCACATCCTCTGGATCTGACCTACCTTTGCTCTGTATACGGCATATAGAAGGTTCAAGATCCACAAAATTTGATTCTTCTTACCAATGAGATCTCCTAGCACAAAATGTGGCATGGTTGAATGATCCAGACCATCAGTCATGGATATATTATGCCGTCTAAAGTATTAGGATTCCAACAAACAGTTGTTTTCTTCTCTAAACTACATTAGAAATGAAGTGGTGGGCACCGGAATTGTAGACTTTTAAGTGGACCTGACACAGATACCAAGGCTATATGCCAGGTAGATATCTGATAATATATGCCATAAGGGAAAGCATTCAAAGTTAGCAAGCTTGTTCAGTATGTATCTTAAATTATAGGTGCATACTTTAATGTATTACTCTGCAAATGTTTCTTTTTCAGGGGACCATCCATAGGAAGTTAAAGCAAGGCTGAAATTCTGGGCACAGGCAGTGGCATATACTGTTAGACTGGGGGCGTTACCGTTTAAACCGTTTAAACGGACTAAAACGGTCAGGAGCCAAAATGGAAAAAATGGGAAAAAACGGAATTAAATGGAAAAAAACAGGAAAAGTGACGCTGAAATTCAAATTTTGAAATTTGAATATTAAAAAAAAAAAAACAGAATTTAACAGATTTAAACAGAAATTAAACGGATTTTAACTGAATTAAACGGTTTTAACGGCTGTTTTTTTCACAAAATTTTTCAAAATTAAACGGCTGTTTAAATGATTTTAACGGCCGTTTTTTTCAAAACCGATAAAACGCATTTAAACGGTTTTAACGGAAACAGGCTTGGGACGTTACCATTTAAACGGCCGTTTTTAAAACCATGGTCTATGTTACAATGTTTTTCTAGATTATTATATTTTTTTTCCTGGTAGGCAATCCATAAAATTACCTTTTTATGGACGGGCTAGCCCCAAAAAATTGATGACCTTAAATTTAGGACAAAAGTTTCAGAGAAAACAGAAATAGACATAAGAGAATGTATAGGTTCAGACGAGACATTTTCGATGAAATTGAAAGCGCCCGTTCCAGGTTATGTAAGACGAAAGCCAAATTTGAAACTGACCTATTGGTGCATTTAAACAGCACGTTAGATGAAACCTTGTCTTGTTCAAAGCTTCTTTATAAGTGGGCAAACAGTTAAAAGCATGTCGTAATCATTTTGATTCTCAAAGCAAGGAAGTGTGTGCTCAGTATTGAATGGAAGAAGAGGATTCAGGCAACAGGACCCATATTATTGAGATAAGGCTTATCGTGATGATGGTATCCAAAGCACAAAGCTGAAGGTAGTGTAACATTATGGACTTATTAATCTACGCAATATGGTCTATAATGTGCTATCAGTATTATACTGACCAATAGATTCCTTTTTTATATAATCACATCCCCCCTTTTCAATGTGATTTTGTTCTATCTTGCTAAATGTGTACCAACATTGTCATGGTACATAAACTTTCACATAGAATTGGTGAAATTAATTAACGGTGATTAAGCATAAACTTATTCATACAATATGGGAAAATGGATTAACGGCAATAAAGCCTGAAATATAGTATTTGCGTTAGGTGTGCCAAAAATATGAACTATCGCCTTGTTTGAATATAAGGATATTCTTGACATTTTGACAGAATCCAGAAGTTCACAACTGGTTTTGCCAAATAACAATAACAGCTTTTACACACAGAGCAACACTTCTCCTACATGGTTTGCCAAACGCTATTCTAGAAAAAAATGATTCTCAATAGCTGTTTCCAGAGCTTTTGCAGAAGTGCTTTTCCAGAGTGCTTTTGTAAAGCATTCTCAAACAGGGCCTTAGTACTCAAGTGGTAGGCCATCCCGCGAATGTGATACAATAGTGTGCTACGAGGCATTTTGGAAGGGTAAAACATCAAAAAATCGAATAAACATGTCACAACGCACAATACGAGCCACATGGCACATTGTTAGTGGACGTTGATTGTATGGATGTTTGGCCAGTCCCTCGATGGACCTGCAAACCAAATATTAGCTTGATTAGTGATTTACAACCTTTGGATCTTTGCACACAAATAATGCTAAAATTCCTACTGTTAAAATCAACCCATGAGAATAACTTCAACCGAATCGCTTAGATATCACTAATCATGCTGATTTTTGGTTTACAGGTTCACCGAGAGACTGGCCAAACATCCATACTGTCAGCGTCCACTAAGAGTGTTCCGCGTGGTCGTATTGTGTGTTGTGACAGAAGTGTTACACTCCAAAATATCGAGCAATTTTCTAAGTAGGCTGGACCAAAGTTTAAAAGGGGCCATTAAAACAGTATAACGGACTGGGGGCGTTGCCGTTTTTTCCGCTCAAAAAATTTTGGAAGGGTCAAACATCAAAACATCAAGCAATTTTCTAAGTTGGCTGGACCAAGATTTAAAAGGAGAAACCATGAATAATTGACCCACCGCTTGGTAGACCTACACACTAAAAAACAGCTTGATTTGTGATTTTTGTTTGTTAATTTCGAACATTTTTCCTGGGGTGATTTCTAGTCATTGGATTCAAGCATTTTTGGGGCACTTGAATCTAACGACTAGAAATCATCAAACAGGCTGATTTTGGTGCGTAGATACACCAAGAGGTAAGCCAAACAATTATGCAGTCAGGGACCTGAAAGCGTGTCTAATGTGACATTTTGGAATGAGTGCCTTCAACTTCAAAGTCCCCTGGGAACAGGAACTGTGAATTTGTGCTCTTCCCCTCTCCATGTGGAGAATTTCGGCTTAATTGTCCTTTCCCACATAGCAAAAAGAAGAGTTGTTTTACTTTTCCCAATTATTGGGCATTTTTTGGACCCACTGACTGCATGGATGTTTAGGCAACCCCATGGTCGATTAGCACTTTTTAAGAAATGATTTTACCAGAAATCATCAATCAAACTGATTCGGCATCAGTATGAAAATCTTGAGCAAAGAATCGAACCAATTCCAACCACACTATTCTTTTGGAGGGTCAGAAGAAACATTGCAGACTAAAGTCTACTGGAGCTCATCAAATAAGATCAAATTTGTGGGTTCCAACCTGCCTGGATGTTTGCCACAGGTGCGGCAGAGGCAGCGAAGATAGCTTCTTCCTTTCGCCCCATCCTGTCGCAATTATTCTTTTTTTCCCTTTAATGCCCCCCTCTTATGCATGTACCGTATGAAGAAAACTAACTAATCTAACAAGTAACATCCACACTTCAGATAATCAAAGAACAGAGAAAAAATCCAACTCAGTTTTGTTCATGCTGACAGCTTTTGCACTTCGGTGCTTATCAGCCCCACCCACATTAACTACATTTACCTGACGTAAAATGTGCTGCTATTATGAATGAGTTGCGCTTTTGGCAAATGCAGTGGGTCAATAAGTAATTCTCAAAACCATTCCCTAGATATGCTATTCTCTGACCTGAATGAAGTGCCAAATTAGAGAGTCCCCGATCAAATTTTTATCTCAAATGAACCAGACATTGTCAAAGCCCGTCATTGCTTTTTCTCTTCTGCCTTCCTTGGCTGGAAAAAAAAGAAAGCCGGAAAGAAAATAAGCACATGGAAATTTTTAACACTTTTGTTCTTAGAATACATGCAGAAGGAACAAAAATAAGATGAAATCTTTATGAAACAAGATTTCTCTGTCTTCCTTACCCGTAATGTACTGCGGTGCATATGCAGGGTGTCAGGACACAATTCAATGGGTTCCAACTAAGAGACCCATAGGTCAAAATTCAACTGGAACAGATGATCACGAACATCCAATTTATTGACTTTTTCTGGACGACCATTCAGCATTCTCTCTAATCGTCAGAAAAAAAATGCGATGGTTGGATATAAAAATCTGATTCGTTTGATTTTTAACCTAAGGATTCCTTAGGTGGAATAAATGAATGGTGGGCCCAGAACCCCCTACATCTGCAGCAATTGGAGTATTTGGACAATACAGGTAAGACCAACAAGTATTCACATGAAATGGCAGTTCCTAATTGGAGTATATCAGAACTGTAATGGGAAAAAACAAAAAGGAAAACTGTCACGAAATAATAAAGTTTACCACGTAATATAGTGCAACCAATTGTGCAGAGTAAAGCCCCATAAATTCTTGGAAAAGCATAAACAAAGGCTTGTTCCAATTACAGGAACAATGATATCAATTGGGATTCAAGTCCAATACTTTAATATTCACAAGTTTAAAGGCTCTGGTTGATATATGGCAGAGGCTGTACACAAGCTACAATTCATCCTTTGGTTTAATTAGAAAGAAAATATTTAATCAGCACTGGAACTCTTTAACAAAAGAAACAAAATGCATACAACAGATTATTATGGCCACATCGAAACACAAGAAATTATAGTCCACTTGTACAAGTTATCCCATCTGACTCCATAATTTTCCATTGCATCTGCAACACAGCTCCCCTTCGATTGACACAGGAAATAGAAGAAGAAGAATGAGATGAGAAGACAATAGATGGGAGAAAAGGGGAATCGTGAATAATGTCCACGATTCCACAGCAATGTTTTATTTCACTAATAAATGTAAAATTTCAGGAATTGCCCTAGTTACATTACATATGAAGACATATAAGGACCAATAAAAGAAATAAAAAGGGTAAAACAGAAATAAAAGCCACAAAGCCATAAATCCATAACAGATACATAAGTTAACACTCCCCCTCAACCAAACATGCGCTAACACCCTTAGTAAGAATGTCTGCCAACTGATCCGTCAATTTCACAAATGGAATGCAAATCCAACCAGCTTGTAGCTTCTCTCATATGAAGTGGCGATCCACCTCAATGTGCTTAGTTCGATCATGTTGTACCAGGTTGTGAGCAATGTTGATAGCAGCCCTGTTAACACAGTAAAGGCTCATCGGACTTGGTGTATCAAATCCAAGTTCCCACAGTAACAAGAGCAACCACAAAACTTCACACATATCATGTGCCATCACCCTATATTTCTCCTCAACACTAGATCTTGTAATCATACCTCTGAACCGTCGATTGTTCTTGCACCTCTTCCTTCTTCTACGTCTACATATCTCTCCCCATCACCAAATCTTCCTATTGCCCTTTGTAAAGGTAAATGTGTGTGCACTTTGCACCTTATTTCTCATTTTGTTTCTCTTACTCATTTGGCTCTTTCTTTTCATACAGTTGTCACTTCTTTCCTCTATGTCAGTTCCTACTAATCTTCAGGATGCTATGTCACATTCTAGTTGAAGGAAAGCAATGCATAATGAAATTGATGCTCTTCATCACAACGGTACTTGGGACTAGTGTTCAAAAACTCGAAAACTCGACTTGAATTGAAAGTCCACCAAGTAGAGTTAACTCAAAAACTCAATTGGAATCGAAAAATCTCGATTCGATATGTAAGTATGTATAGTTTTAAATAATAGTATACTCTATAAAGTTCCAAAAACAGAATTGCTAATTTGGTTTACCAAATCACTAGATTCCAGCATAATTAAAAAATAAAAATAAAAAATTACTTCCTTCTAGAAGATTTTTCCAAGACAGAGAACTAGCTAGGGCTGCAACTTAGCGGGCCCAACCCAAGCCTGACGAGCTAAACCCAACTTCAAGTTGGACTTGGGCCGGGTTTTTTTTAGGTAGGGTTGGGCTTTCTGGCTCATATTTTGTAACCTGATCAAAACTCGGGTTGCGCTCCTAGTTGCCAAGTTCGGATACGGCAAAAGTTTGAGACGGAAAAAGTTTGAGTATTATTCAGTAATGGACTAAAAATTCGATGGTAAAAATTAGGTCAAAAGTTCAAAGAACGGCAAAAGTTTGCAACAGCATTCATTCGTGTTTAATTCGGCTAGGATCCAAAAATTCAATGTTAAAAATTTGTGACCAAAACAATGAAGACTAAAAATAAAACCTCTTGGTTGTTAGAAAATAATAAAGAGCACAGCAATCAAGTATCATCAGTATCAAGAAATAGAAGATGAATATTATCCAACCTTTGTTTCCATTGCAACAAATGAAGAATAAGTAGAACTCTTCCTACTTATGGGGGAATGGATCTAAACACATGGGACCAAGTTATCCAAGAATCAACTCTTGTTGGATAGATCCTCATTGATAATGAAGCCATGATCCATCATTTGGCATGTCAAGCTGCCCATAAAAGTAGACTTGATGATGCAAGGCAGGCCATGTTGCATGGTTAAACCCATTAAGTGAATAGGGACCAAATGCAAACTCAATGGAACATTCTAAATAATCAATGCATTTGAAGATGACCTCCATTCTGATGAGGGGGACTTACAGAGGAGTCAAAAGAGTGAGAGAGAGTACCTTCAGATGGTGCCTAAGCTGCAGCAAGTGGACCCGATGCGCTATTGCAGCGACAGCAAGTGGAGTTTGCAGCCGGCGGCGTGTTGAAGGGTGGTGTGACCAGGTGAACCAGGTTAGGCCGTGGGGGGTTGCCGGTAGAGTCGAAGACAACGAGGGAGAGAGAGGATAGAGGGGCGAGGTGGGGTAGGGTGGGGACAAAGATGAAGAAAGCAAAGGATTTAGGGCTTTTTTAGTTCTTTTTCTCACTTTGAGTTTTTTTGGGATTTTTTAAATCGTGTGTCAAATTAAAGGGCCGAATAAAATGCCAAAACGTATAAATCGTGTTTAATTCGTTAGGCTTCAATAAATCGCGAATAAAACCGAATTTTTGAAAGGTTCAGCCGATTAAAACGTTTTTACCCACAAAATGAATTATTCGCGAAATTGGCAACTAACTTGGGCTTAGGCCTTGAGTTTGTTGGGTTTTTTTAAATCGTGTGTCAAATTAAAGGGCCGAATAGAACGCCAAAATGTATAAATCATGTTTAATTCGTTAGGCTTCAATAAATCGCGAATAAAATCAAATTTTTGAAAGGTAAATTGGCAATATATATATATATATCCTCCCCCTTCTCTATACTCTCCGCCTTTCCTCAAACCCTAACAACCTTCTCCTCCTTCTCCTTCTCCTTCAACGAGTTGGCTCACAACTAAATCAATTCTTACCAAAACAAGTTTCAGGTCGAGTGAACCTAAAATCCAGCTAAGTCAAGTCAACTCACCCGAGTTTGAAGTTGACTCAACAAGTTTTAAAACACTACTTGGGACCTTACCCCTCTCCCTCCTGGTAAGCAGGCTATGGGTTGTCGTTGGGTGTATACCATCACACATCTTCCTGATGGATCTATAGACAGGCTTAAGGCTCGTCTTATTGCCAAAGGTTATTCTCAAACCTACTACATTAACTATGCCGAACGTCTTCTCCAGTGGCTATAATAACTGTGAGGGTCGACTATTGTAAGTCCAAGAAACGATTTTGACTTCCTCTTCTCTCTCTATTCTTCTCATTCCTGTTTCCCCATCTCAAAATGCAAATTTACTTTACACTAAAACTCCACAACCTAAGAAAAGAGCATCCCTCATTCTTTCAGCTTCCTTTCTAATGTTCCTTTATTTTATTCAAATTTTCCATACTAACAATCTTTGCAACTTGTATACAGATCAACAATCAAGCAAGTTATCCATTATCCACAACACTGCTTCTATTCTCTAAGTCGTGTCTCATCCCTAGCCTTATTTTTCTTCTCCTTCTCCTTAGTGGTTCCTCTAAGACATGTATGTTTGTTTATCTTGAGTGTCTTCTCAAAAGCTAAAATCTGACCAGATACCACGGTTCAAAGTACACGGTATCGTACCAATCGGAAATATCGTTCGGTTTCGGACAACACTTCGTCAAACCGAAACAAAATGTTAGTGCAAATTTACATATAAGATGAAGTATTGTTTGGTTTCGGACGAAACTTCATGTAGCCAAGCTTGTCATGCCCTAAGCCAATACCGAAATGATACGGGCGAAACATTTCGGTATCGCCCGATACTTTGAACCATGCCAGATACCAAGAATAGTGTCATTCTTGTGGGCAGTCTGAGGGAAAAATTCACTTCTCACAGTCCACCATTTTTGTTCCATAAGCTCATGACCCTTACCAACTCAAGACCCATTTCCTTATGATCCCCTCAGAATCACCTTAATATCCCCCCACAATATTATACTTATACCCTTATTCTCAAGTCATTGTTCCCCATCGACTCCACCAATAACTTCTCCTTGTCCCCTTGTCCTCTTCACTTGATTAATGAGACCAAACCTATTCTTCTTTTCTAACCCATAATCTATCGAAATTAAAAATATTAACCTCCACTTACTTCCTAACCTTTCAATGACTGAAATCTTGCATACCAAATTTAGCTTTGCATCTCTATCATACCCCTTCTAGTTTCATCAACCAGGACTATGTTATCTACAAACAACATATACCAGGGGACCTCTTATTGCCATCTCACTATTGTAGATCCCATTTTTTTGCTATTAGTTTGCTACATAATACTCATATTTCTTTAAGTTGTGGCAAACCGCCAATAATCACTAGAACTTGTAATGGTCCAAGTAAGAAGTGGTATATTCATACATTGCATCTCTATCAGGTTTTTAACTTTAAACTATTGAATTCCAACTTCCCTGACAAAAGAAACTAAGGCACCTATACCCCAATATCAGTACAAATTCTAGATTTCTAGCATGGAAGAGTTTCTTCCAATGAATTGCATCTTGACCTACCCCAAATCCACAAGGTGCTGCTAAACCAGCTAGCAATCAACCTAAACAATTCACTACACTGACTCACTAGCAAAGGACCAGACAACTACATACATCTAAGTGAAGCAAAGGATCGATGTTCTAGGGATGAATCCAAGCTGTCAACCACCTTTGCCTAGGAAAAAAAAACTTGCACTTTCTACAACCAATGGGTTATTCTTTTGCACTTTCCCACTTCCAAGGAGAACTGCACACACCACACTAGCTATCCTTCCTCACACCAGATCAAAATTCAGTTTGTTCACCTTGAACACAAAGAATAAATACATGCCCAAAAAATCACTTCTTTAACAACAGCTATCTAGTAGGAAATGGGGTGTATCCTTCTCTAACACTAGGCTCTCTGGTTCCAATATACCAACCATCTATGTAATTTGGACACAGACACATATACCAATGTCAAAGACAATGAACTTTCAAAACACAACATTTTGACTCATCCATAAGGTTTCATGAAAATGTAGAATGATATATTCTTGTATATCAGTCCATAAAATCATTGGAGGAAGAAGAAAAATAACATATAGATTAAAATCAAGGCATTAGAACTATATATCGTGATTCCAAAAGGCAAAAAATACATAATTTGATGCTTTTTTCCAATGATACCTATGTCGAATGCATCTGGCATGCATCTTCAACACATATGTCCGACATAGAATTTTTTTGGAAGATAGATTTTCCTTTTTTATTAACCAACCACTCAAGAAGCTACACCTTCATACAGTCACCAAAGCTATGCCTTCCACTAATTCCTAAAAAGTGCACCTTCTCCATCACATTCTAAGAGGTATTAATGCTTACTGCCAATAATGAAAACCTAAGTCGTCGTTGAATCATGTATGTGCATTATACTCAGCCTCACTTATCACAGAACTACAAGCATGGTTGGCCAGTAGTTGTTTCCATTGACATGGGTACTTTGTCAGAGTCTGACATGCGTACAAACTTTAAGATTCAACAAACCCTGAAAATAGAATTTGTGGACTTTACATTATACTTTAAATAATATCAAACAAAGTAATTGTTTTTTTATATAACAATAAGGATAGGAATGGATAATGCGATGGGATATCTTATGATTTGTATCTTATGATAATAAGGACACGTCATTTTCTAAGAATTTGTCTTCTTGAACACTTTACTGTATTCATGTGTCAGACACATGCCAATACACCTTTTCAAATGAATCTCAATTTATTCAAATATTTTGTTTTCACTATTTTTTATAGGGTCGGGATCGGGGGATAACTATTCTCTGTTTTGCCAAGTAGGATTAGCTAGTTGAGAGCCAGAAAATGGAACATAGAATCCTCCAACAATTGTTGTTTAAAATGGGAGGACAGAAAACTACACTAGCACAAGTTATTCATTCATCTAATCCTCATTTTGAACAAAAGGATAAGGTCCACAACTTTCAAAGAAAAAATAAATTATTTACACCAGCATAAAAACAAAAAAGACTGTCAACAGTGCAAAATGTCCAAAGAGAAAATAAGAACATATTCAGAAAATAATGCGCAAAATCGAAATCCGGGATAAAATCTTTAGAACTGAACATAAACAAACACCTAGAATCATAAAAAGACATTCAAAAGCAATACTAAATATCAATACATAACGTGATTTAACGTATAATATGTATCATTTTCTGAAGAGTATGCTACGACGCAAAGGGGATAAATTATCAAAATTTACCATGGATATGAAAAGATATTACTTGATACTTATCATAAATACAATAACGATATTTAATACCATGTTCAAAAAATTACCAACGCTGCAAGGGTGCAAGATAGAAGATGTGTTATTGAAGTAGGATTGAGTAATAAGTGCAGTTTATAAACTATTAAGCCTGTAACAAGGTAGCGCGTCGCTTACTGTCACTGGAACAGAAATCCACCTATAAGTACTCAGCCAACTACTATAGGTGTAAAGAACATGTGTTTTACTGTAAGAATCAAATTACAAATCATTTCTCGAAAAATCGGCCCCAACACAAACAAGTGTCTAATCAACAAAACAAAACACCAAATCTTTCATTAAGTGTTAGATTAAAGAAGATTAAAACCATATCACTGTTCGACAAAATGTCTCAAAGAAGCAAATCACGACCCACAGATTGTTAACGTAAGAAGAACAATACAAAAACTCGCCAAATGTTCGACAAAATGACTTAACGAAGTCGATAGGTTAAAAAGTAAGAACAGAGGAAGGACCTTGGTACCAGGGGCGCGCCGGTGGAGCTCCTCTTCGGGAATGACGACGGGCCATGACTCACCTGCGTCGCGGAACATTTGTTCGGTTTCTAGGAGCTGCCCCTTCTCCAGTATCATCTGCCTTATGTCCTGTGCTGAGGTGGAGGTAGCGTCGATCACCTCTTCCACTCCGTTCACGAATGTTACAGTGATCTGTGGCGGATGGTCGTCCGTCCTTCGCTTCACCTGCAGCTGACATGCTGCGTTCGACTCCTTCGCCTTCCTTGCGTTGCACTGGGCCAGAAACTCCATGCAAGCAGCAGTGCGTGGGTCCAGCGCATTGAACTCGATCCTCACCTTTGATAGAAACTTCAACATTTTTCTCTTCCTCTCGAGAAATGCACGACAGACAACTGAAGGGAAAATCGAGATGGTGCATAAATGGCTGCACTAATGGGCTTGGGCCTAAATGTCCAGGCCTATTAAAAGAAAAGAAAGTACAGTCCATTGGTTTGTAGATAACGATGTCATCATAACACCAGAATCAAACGGCTTAGAGAGCTGGTAGCTCCTTTAATTGAAATAGTACAAGAGCAATCACAAACAGTTGACAAAGGCATAAGGATCGTCATCTAATCAAGATGATGTTGAATCTAGTAATTTAGTTGGTAGGACCCAACAAAGATTAAATAGCATGGTGATCATTTCATGCTTGAAAAGCTACCAAATCAAGGATGGTATACCAAAAGCAAAAGGAATGCTTATACACCTGATGCACATTCAACCTAGGGGATCCTGTGCTGATCAGATAATCTTGATCATCCACTTTGCAATCTTTGGATGGTCAGGAAAACTCTGGCAAACTGTATAAAAGATGATCTGGGTAGGGGGTGTCAACGGGTAGGTTCCGGTTCGGTTCCTAAGGTACCCAGAGCAGGTTACCGGTTCTCAAAATGATGGATCCAGGACCAGTCGGTTCCGGGTATATTGTTTCAATAATGGTAATAGTATAATTTTGACACTATATTTATATTTATACCCATCGGTTTCGAGTCCAATATCAACTACCCAGAACCGGAACCATCATTTTCGGTCCAGTTCCGGTTCTTTTTTAGTCTGTTCCCAAAAATATGGAACCGGAACTGGTGTTTTTCAGTTCTGGTTCCGGTTCGATTCCTGTTAAATGGGTAAAAATTGACACCCCTTCAAAAAGTCGACACCCTTGCAGTAAGGGTGTCAACAAGTCCTTTCTGGTTCGGTTGCTAAGGTACCCAGAACTGGAACCAAATATTGGCTCCTAAGGTACCCAGAGTGGCAGAGCGGGTTAAGTTTTCTCGAAATGATGGATCCAGAATCAGACCGATTATTTGGTTCCGTTCAGTTTCAGTTCCAGGCATATTGTTTCAATCTTGGTAATATTATGAATTTAACACTAGATTTATATATTGGTTCCAGTTTCTATCAGTTCGGTCCTCATTCCCATCAGTTTCGGGTCCAATATCAACTACCCACAATTGGGACCATTATTTTTTGGTTGGTTTCTAGTCGATTCCCAAAAATTTGGAACCAGAACTAGTGTTTTTCGGTTCCGGTTAAATGGTTAAAAATTGGCACCCCTACTTGCAAGACAAAACCTAGGAAAGTCCCTGATCCTTTACTGTAGAGATGCAGCCTCGAAAACGAATGTGCTTCCAGAGTATGAAATCCAATCACCTCGTGCGAAGGCTGAGACACGTGTGGAGCTTAAGGGTTTCAACTGAAGTACATCGGCCGATCTATCACAGTTATTCACTGTCTGTTAGACTTCAGTTTACCAAACAAACTTAACATTTAATAAGATTAATGTGACAAAATGTCAATTGTCAAACATTCTTGGATTGTGTTTATCAAACAGACTTGACGCTTATTTTCAAAGGGGGCTCATGCGCCCCTTCTTTTTGTGCTCCTTCTCAGGAGTCGTGTACTCGACCATGGATTTGCAGAATCCAACAGTGGTTGTTAGCACTGAGCTGGCATCATTTTTTTCACTTTGGGCAGCGCTATCCGCTAACAACCACTGTTGGATTCTCGAAATCCATGACTGAGAACATGACTCCCAAGAAGAGACTCTGAGGCTTGAGCATGATATATTTTCAGATCTCAACAATTTTTTCAGACAGTTTTTTAAACCTTATATTCAGCACTTAAGATGATGTCAGGTCTTATATTCAGCATTTTGAGATATCAAACCTTAAAATAAGTTTTACCAATGGCTACCTCAGTAAACAGGTATTACAATCGTGTGGCTGACCTTTTTTCCTTTTTATCTCTTAGATGTGACACCGTTGGGCTGACCTTTTTCCTTTTTATCTCTTAGATGTGACACCATTGACCGTCCATTACGTATAGATCATATTGTTCTTTGGAAAATATATTGTGGAACGCATCTACGGAAGAGTGTATTGGACGATTTCGATCAATGTGGTTCGTCCTGCTTGGGTTGGGAAAGAACATTGTTCTTCCATGATTGAATTTTTCCAGCGGTCTGATCAACCAAACGTTGAAAGGAACCAAGTATTTAATGGGTTCCACAAGAGATCTAGAAGGTAAAATAATCAACGGAGCAGATGATCTCTATCGTCCAATTTCTGCCACTTTAAAACAGTCAAGACAACAACAACAAAAATTTCCACCAAAACAAACTTAACAATCGATTTAGAAGAAAAAATATCTATGAAACAAATTTCTGTATCAAAAGTTACAGAAATCCTTCAAACTGAGAAAATTCTCATTAAGGATGATAACTTTATCTAAGCTCAATACAAGCTGGAAAAAAATAAAATAAAGAAGAACAGACTCAGCAAATTGAGAACCAGACAGATCTCTTGATCACGGAGCATTGATTGTATATTTCAGTCTCAATAAAGGATGTCCTTTCAAGATAATTTGAGTTTTCGGAGTAATGCTCTACAGGGAGAAAAAGAAAAGAAAAAAACTATAAAAGAAAAGTAGAAAAGGATTGAGGATTCTATTTACTGTGAATGGAGATAAATGATAAGCATAAAAGCCGGGCTGACATTAGCAATTCCTCTCGAAAATAATACACGCAGTAATACTAACGGCAGGATTATGTCCTCCCGGTAATTTCCCTATCTAGTTTCACTCTCTTTGCGCTCTGTGCCTCCGGCATGCTTCCAATCCGCTGCTGAAGTGATGTGTCGTGCTGGTATGCACAGTTGGCTCCATGACGGCACCCCCTTGAACTGTTAAAGTAGATGCAAGGCTTCATGATCTTGGGTTTTGAATCCCTGGGTTTGGAGCTCTGTACCGGTTCTGTGCTTGCTCCTAACTGGTTATGGCGGTTATGGCGGTTACCCAGTTGCGGAAGGGTCTGATCCTGAGCTTCGGATCTTTCTCCTCCATGTTGTTGAATCAAGCTCTTGTAGTAATTGATATCCTTCACAGGTGGGGCATTCACAGCAGGGGTTGAGATCTGAACAATCCCAGGTGGTGGTCGTGGATGCAACGTGGGCGTCACTCCATTTGTCACGGGATATATGTGTCCAGTCACAGGGGCTGCTGTCAAGGATGTATCAGGTTCTATCCTACTGACATGGACAAGGGGTGGACCCAACTGCGGGGCCAAGTTCATCGGTGGTGACCTTGGGCCAGGTGCGATTTGTGGGTTGGTGGGGGTTCCATAATCCGTAACCAATTTCTCAATCAGTTTTGGGTTGTTGAGGATTTTGATGAGTAACTCATGGTCAATCAAGCTTCCCTGCTCGTTACTTCTCATGATTGCAGTAAAGGCAGCAGAGGCAGCAGCAAATACATCTGGTTCAACACCGGGAACAATCCCAACTGCAGGTTTTTCATTGGCCGGTGGTTTCGGTGCAACAGTTATGTTTCCTTGAGATGTCTGCAGAATTCCAGGAGGCAATACGCTTTGGGGCAATGCTGGCAGCTGTGAGCTTAAGGGAATGCTAATCGGTGCCACCAAATCCGATGATGGATCTATTGCATCTTCATCTTCAATGGGAGTGATGGGAATAAGAGGAATGTGATGATCCTCATAGTGAAAGTTTTCTAATTCCGATGAAACGGAGGGGCTGTGCAGAAATGGATGATGTCAGTGTAAGAAAGATAAACAAAGGACCACCCAAAGAGAAAAGTTACCAAGGATGTAAGAGAGACCTTGGAGGTATAGCGGACAGGCGTGGATAGACTGCTTCCAGCACTCTCATCTCCCGCTGGTTTTGAACCTCCGCCTCTTTGCTTTCTTCCCCAGCTACCACTTGCCAGTGGGGATTCAACACAAACTGGTGCACATCAGAGAAACACAATAAAGTAAAATAAGATAGCCATTCCGTCTTCATTTAGGATTCCAGTGCTAGAAAAACTACAACTTTCAAAAAGCACGAAACCTTGCCCAGGAATTACAGGGGTGATATCCAAACACTAGCTTACTCTGGGAGGGGATAGCCATTTGATCAGAGGGATCTGGGACAATTCTTTCTTCAACTGATTCGCAGGATGAGCTCCTTCAAACCCAGGGGGTAGATGGTCATCGGAGCCCATTCCAGTCGAATGCAATAGCCATGATGCCTTTGCTTGGAGGTGATCTTGAACTCCCAGTCCAACTTGTGAAGGAGAATCCTCTGATAGAAACAATCTTACCTGTTTAGCAGAAGGCATTAGTATGTTACTAATTCATAGTGGTCATTTTAGCAACAATGACGATATGAATGAGGACTTGGCGTACAAAAGAAAGCATCGTGACAATAATAAACTCCAATACAGAAATATACAATCATAAAACCAGAACATTTTACATAAGGGGTAGAGAATTTCCCATGCAAAATTACAGCTCAAGGCACCTTCCGTCTACAATAACATTTGCCTCCCAATGAACTCGTTGACAGGAAAGCCCAAAGCGAGATGCATGTCATGAATCTTCCCAATTAAAGGCCCTGACGAAAGGCCATAAAAAATACGAAGTCCCTCAGGCAAAAATCATACATCAGCATCGTTGAAGATAATTCATAAAGGGCCCAAATAGGGCATCCTCATCTTCGACCCTTGTGTACATACTTGTACAGGGAGCAATTGTTTAGGATTGAATACTGTTTTTGTCTCACACTCACGCTTGTCCTTGTATTGAGCGTGCATCATTCCAGTACATATACACGAAGTCTGGCATACATGGACCTTCTGTTATATAGGGCACTCTTTTCTATAATTTATATCTTGTATTTTATTCCTTTCAATATAAATTTGTTTACTTCATAAACTAATAACAATAAAAAAAATGGTAGTAGATGGTCAATATGGTACTTCTAGTATTATATAGTCTGTTCAGAGTCTCTCAAACCATAGTTACTCAGTTCATTGGTATAATTCAAGTGATTTCAGATTTTGATATCATTGCATGTGGAACCAACACCATTTTCCAGGATAGGCTTAGTCCTGTTTGTGGAATGTTCGATTGGGCAATCCAGTTTGATTCAGTTCAATGACTCAGTTTAGCTTAGTTTTCCATTGGCATGACAATTGTTGGCCACATGGCCCTGCTATATCACAAGAACGATGAAATGCCATATAATAAAAGTGAAAGTAATATCAATTTGAAATTATATATTTTCAAAGTAACAGCCAGTTGAAATTAAGTTGTCCAACATCACCAAAGAAAAGTCCTGTGTGAGAATACATTGCTTAATTTCTCAAAACTCTCATTTTGAAGCCAAAGATGGTCACATTTTGTACACTAAAATAATGTGTGGCAACATATGTATAACACTATAAGTACACATATTAATAAAGATTGATGGTCCAGCTGGATACAGATGAGATTTTCCTTGACTAAAGGTAATTAAACTTGGTGAGCCATAAACTGCATGAAAAGAAATAACATCAAATTTGGTACAATCGAATATACCACTTCTTACTTGGACCATTACAAGTTCTAGTGATTATTGGCGGTTTGCCACGACTTAAAGAAATATGAGTATTATGTAGCAAACTAAAAGCAAAAAAATGGGATCTACATTAGTGAGATGGCAATAAGAGGTCCCCTGTTATATGTTGTTTGTAGATAACATAGTCCTGGTTGATGAAACTAGAAGGGGTAGATGCAAAACTAGAACTACGGAGGGACGCATTGGAACCCAAGGGCTTTAAAATAAGTCAGAGCAAGACAACTACATGAAGTGCCACTTTATTATGAAAATGAATAAATACGAGATGTTAGTAAAGATCAATGATAGAAGATACCCCAAAGATACCATTTCCATTACCTCAATTCTATTATCCACAAGGGAGATATTGAGGAGGATGTTGCCCGTACAATTATAGCTGGGCGGTTGAAGTAGAGATGTGCTTCTCAATTGCTATATGCCCAATGCATAAATCAGACGGGGGAAAATTTTATAAAACAATAATAAGACTCGTTGTGCTTTGTGGAGTAGAAGGTTGGGCAATCAAGAAACAGAATGTACATAGAATAAGTTTAGCCAAGATAAGGATGCTGAGATGGATGAATGGCAAGACTATAAAAGACAAAATCAGAAATGAGTGCAAGGGAATCTAGGAGTAGCCCCAATATGTGCATTAAAATAGAGGTGATTGATTCGATATGTCATATGCAATGAAGAACATTGATGGCACCACTAAGCAGGAGCAGCTTAAATTATGTTTTAACAAATGATAATGACATGGATAGAATGGGAAGGTGTAACAAGATTAGTGTAGATTAACTCCAAATAGTTGATTGAGATGGATGGCACCACTGAGAAGACTTGGATAGAAGGCGAACAAGATTAATGTAGCATAACTCCAAACAGTTGGTCGGATAAGGCTCCAATGATGATGATCCATGTAAGTGAAAGAAATGTTTCTACATGGATATAATATGAAGTGTTTTTCTATTTTCTTGAGAGAAGGGATAACAAATTTATTAAAAAGATAAAACTAAAGAAAAAGAAAAACAAGGAGTTAATTGGTGGAACTATTGGAAGAAATGTAGAAGGGTCAAGAGGAAAAGGAAAAGAAGAAGAAAGATATAGAAGAGAAAGAAAGGAAGAAATATTCAGAGCAACATATTAATGTACTGATGTTGAATTTCCCTCCTTTATTTATTCAGTGAAAAGCTATTTAAGGACATAAATCAGAACTAAATTACAAGAAAACCCTCTTTCCCTACAACTTATGTTCCATCTATATTATACCTGCAATATCATATATTAACCAATGAGAAACCTGAGTATTGGTCAGTAATACTTGTGCCACATGTTGGTTACGCCAAATATTGGCACATGACACTTTTCAGGACCACTGACCCCATAAATGTTTGGCCTGCCCTTTGGTGACCTACATGACGAAATTAGCCCGACACGTGATTCCTAGCTACTGGAATTGATATTTTTCTCATCATGAACTTGGACACAATGTTTTCACCTATGGGGCCTGCTCATGCAGCCCATGATGAATAAAATGCTCACATCTAACAGCTAGAAATCACCTATCAAGTTGATTTTTGGTGTGTAGGTTCATCAAGGGGATGGGCCAAACACTAGTGGAGTCAGTGGGCCAGAAAAGTGTGCCATGTGACAATATTTGGCATGACCAACACGTGGGACAGGTATTAGCCATCAGCACCTCAGTTTTTTTCCCTACCAAATACTCGCATAGAATATAACTACATTAGAATCCATTATTAATGTGAATAATAAAATTATATATCACATTACTATAATACAATCACATATTCATAGAATAGTAGATTACATAACAAACGCTAGCAAAAAAATTAAGTCATTTTCTTGTTAGTCAAGTTGAAAATCATTAAGAACAACAACAATCATTCAATAATGTCAACTACAATATTGTATACTGATACTTTGATTGTAATCAGGAACATTATAAGGGAAGTATGCAGTGTGATACAATACTACAAGGCTATGAAGCTCTTTTGGTTATACATAAAATACTAGTATCAACCAGATGTTATACATACGAACAGATTATATATATATATATAACTTCTTAACACACTCATAGATATATAGGTGTGTGATTTTCGTGAGGCCAGAAAGCAAGCAGGTGTATGAAGTTATAAATAGAGGGTGAAAACACTTTAACCTTTAAATCTAAGTAGAAACTAGAAACTCCTTTATAAATGCAAAACCATGATGAACGACAAAGAATTATACTGAACGTGTTCTTGAAAAGAACAAGTGAAAGCCATCAAGAAAGTCAACCATGATCCTCCAGGTAATGAAATATTATAACCGTAAAATATAGAAACATATATATATATATGAATTAGAAATATTTAGTAAGACTTTGTATAATAGCATTCCATATCATATCCAATAATAGATCAAAAGCATCGTGGGGCACCAGCCGAGCAATACATATATTGTACATGTATATGGATATTATATTATCATAAACTATAAACATGTCAACACCAGAAATATATCCACATTCTCTATGCTCACAGCCTAGACACTTCTACTTTCCTCCTGCCTCTTCTACTTCATTTTTGATTTCTAATTAACATCCTACAGTGCAAACTGACCCACATTTCAATCTAATTGGGCTGCCCACTCCAAATTTATTCTATAACAAACATTTGTTATAGAGCTATAGTTGGGCAAGAGGAGATTTAGAACAGCAAACCAGCTAAGAGACTGCATAAAGTGTTGCCCCGGATTAATCTACTTCTTTGTTTTTTACCATGTCCCACTTGGAGACAATCGCCCATTCCTAACACATGGCTCTCTTAGATGTTACTGACAAAGTGCCACGGTGACATAAAAAAAAGTGCCAATCTTTTGGGCTTCCTGTACTTTTTCTTGGGAGAAATAATAATTCATTGCATAATCATGTACTTCGCAACTGAGGACAATTTTGCTCTCCAGGGGTGGAGAGCAGAATGTGATCTCCACCCGTCCTGTTGCAACGTACCCCCAACTACCCCCACTTTAACCAATGGTTTTCTTAACCAGGGTTAAAGTGCCGTTGAATTTTGTTTACCCTGGTTAAAGTGGGGGTAGTTGGGGGTACATGTCAACAAGCTAGGAGGTGGTGATCAAATTTGCTCCACCACCCCTAGATACCAAATTTTCTCTCCCAAAGTTTTTATCTTCACAATTTCTTGAAATAGTTGTTACAATATGTTTATGGCTCACTATAATTTATTATTTACAAAGTTTATGATGCTAGTTTTGTTTTTTTGTGTTTTTTTTTTTTTGATAAGTAGATTTTACAGATTGTATATTTATATTAATTGCAATTAATCAATATTGTTCTTAAATCATGCCTCTCTTATTTTTCACATGCTCTGCATTGATGTTAATAATAAGACTAAAAGAAGGCCTCGACAAAAGTATTAGTTGGAAAAAGAAAATCACAAGAAATAAAATTTTGCTTCACAATACAACCAGAAAATACTGAATCATACCATACTAATGAATGGCACCAAACAGCAGCAAATGAAAGTTAATGACTAGGATTACCATTTAACAAAAAGACCTCAATCCCAATTAGCATCGATACACTTTAACTCAATGCTAAACAATGCATGGAGCAAGCTGGCTGTCATGATAGCATCTATAAATTATAAAACCACTAAAACTCAAATTGATAAATCAGAAGTCATAACATTACTAAATAAGGGGAAGGATTCAATCATACAAGTACTTTTAAATGCTTGCAAGCATGCATGTGTATATCTCTTTCCGGTTAAATACATGCATTTATGCATCTTTGTACATGATACGCATCTTGAAGTAGATTCAAAGAGAACAATATTCCAGCATAATTCCATTCTTTCCAATGAAGGAGAACCATCAGCTGACCCTATTGGTGATTATGAATATCCCATGCTCCAAGTATGTCTCAGGGTGTGAATCTATATGCTGAGATATAATGATCACTTACATAAACTGAGACGTAAGTAGTCTGCAACATATTTTATTAAGCTAATCTGCAACGTTTAGATGTATACATAAATTATTTTGAACACTTTATAATGGCCAACACTGCATATCTTCAGTTCTTCTTTTATATATATTTCAATTATCATGTGAAACTTCTACCAACTTGTGGATTGATTCCTTTCCGATGAGCTCAACTACAGTGACAACAGTGGACTACTGTTGGATCAAGAGAAGATATGCAAGCGCTGGTGTCCATAGCATCAGTTAAGTGTTGGGTCTTTAGCTGTCAATCCATGCAGCTTCTCAGGTCTCGTTTAGAAACTTCTATTAGTGAAAGTCAGTGTGTTGAATATGAATTCTTCCAATCCTAGCTAATCTGACTTGCATCTTCATTACAGGAGCAATTCGATAATAGTAAATACTTGAAAATTTATTTGGGATTCTAGAACCATGAATTAGAACCTTGTTTTCAACATCCTCTGATTTTGATTGTACAAATGAAAAAGAAAAACTTTCTATTTGGAGCCCTGGATCAGGTAACCAAAGGAGTGGAAGTTATTCTGCATGTAAGAGGGAGCAAGATGACTCAACTGCACCTCAGCCATTATTTCCATTATAACACTAAGCCCATTTTTTCAGATTTGTGCATTATATTCAAAATAATGTAACAGGGTTGGGGCGTTATCATTCGTTATTTACGTTATAACAGTCATTTTTTAAACCATGGTGAAAATCTAATGAAGTCCATCAACTTTTAATATTGCAACAAAAATGAGTCCATGGGGAAGTGCAGTGCATAAACAAACTCCAGGAGGATCAAATTTCATGTGGGAACTTAGTGTAGAATATGGTTATTACTTGATATTATTGGGATTCGGTATTTCAATCATTTTGCAAAAGAATGGCCTTACTCTATAATGAATTATTTAAAAAATAAATCTCCATAGTGCATCAACTGCATGTAGAAGTGCATAAAATTCCATTCCTGGATACTGCATTAATCTTTCCTTGATAAGGGAACTGTACGTCAAGAATTCGGTCACTATATGCGCAACAGAGCTGCAAACTCCCTCCACATCCATTACTAGAGAGAGATAAACATTGGAGAGACCACTTCATGAAATCCATCTAATACCTGGTGTATTTGTAAAATTCACAAACCTCCTAAACATCTTTTTTCTTCAATTAAACAAAAACTTTACAAAGCTTTTCCTGATCATCCCGGATGATGTATAGCAGGTGTCTGAATCAATGAGGTTATTTTGTCCAGACTCCATAAGATAGGGGAAAAGGAAGACGATGAAGAAGATTAGAAGCGCTAGTTTGAATAAATAAGATTCTCTTTCAATAAGCTAAGGAAACATATTTAATATTAGTTATCTTCTCTGTTGCATTGATTCTTCTAAACACACGAAGTACTTGTGTCAAACACATTGGACTCCGAAAAGATATGAATTCTGATGCCAAATTTTCAAATTCTGTTTTGTTTTTCTTTCTTTACTTGCAACCTGCAAGATACTAATTAACATACGAGTTCTTCCTTTTAGAATTGAAGTTCTCTACCAACAAATACAACATACATATATACATTCTCTTGACTATAAGTATGCGGTACAAATCATAAGATATCATATTACGTTATCCACTATTATCTCATTGTTTATAAATCACATTATTTAAAGTATGTTTTTGAGTCCACGAATCCTATTTTTCAGGGTTCGTCGAATCAAAAACTCCAGACCCAAGTTTGACTCTGACATCCGTACCTGTTTCAATTCTTTCTTATATATTAGCACCTAGAAATAAAATAAGCTAGGAGAGTTACATATGTCAAACGCTACTCTACATTCACTGTTAATAGTCAACAAAGTAAAGATATGTTTACACATAAGATTTGCACTGTGGCTAAGCTCTATGATGTGGTCAATGAGGTAAATGAATCCCCAAGGACTCCCCGCCTTTCTAGATGTCCAAGCAAATACATTAGAAGGGGTACTCCTCAATGCAAGAAAAATGATAAAAATCATGAAAATTTTGAGACCTCAAAGCATTTTAATCTACACCTCCTTAGGATCTTGCACACTGATAAAACTTAAAAAATTGAGACTTCTTTTCTCCTAGGGCATTGAATGCATTCTCATCTGCTCATATATAAAGATGAACTTCTTCAGGCCAGTCCCGAGTCCCAACAAAGTTGTTTCCCATTAGGATAGCTTTCTATGTTCTCCTTTAGCTTTCCTTCTTTTTAATGTTACAAAAGCAACAACTAATGGAAATTCTGGTTTACAATGGTCATTGTAGGCTGAAAATCAGTTTCTCATTACAAGATGATATCTCGGCACTACTATAATTTAATACAGTAACAACGCAAGCCACTGCCAGTGTTATACGCGAAGAACTATAAGAAATTATTGCTAAGATGCTAGCCATGAGACTTCGGGGGGTGTTGGAGTCGATTATTTCTCCAGCGCAAGGGGACTTTGTAAGAGGCCGTCAAATCCTTGATGGGGTCCTTATTGCCAATGAGTGCATTGATGCCAGGATCAAAGCGGGAGAGCCGGGGGCCATATGCAAAGTCGACATGGAAAAGGCCTACGACCATGTGGATTGGAGATTCCTTGACTACATGATGAGGAGGATGGGGTTTGGCAATAAGTGGAGATCTTGGATCAATAAGTGTGTATCGACTGCATCTTTCTCAGTTCTTGTCAACGGATCTCCAACATGCTACTTTAGGAGCTCGAGAGGGATGAGGCAAGGAGATCCGCTATCCCCGTATCTGTTTATATTGGTTGTGGAGGCGCTGGGATCTATGATCTCTAGAGCTGTTAGCATGGGTCTTTTGAGTGGTTTCCAGCTTGCCATGAATGCTCCGGTGATTTCACACCTTCAGTTCGCTGATGACACTCGTCTTTTGGGGACCCTTGGTGGAACAGGCGCGAAATCTTAGATGTCTCCTATGCTGCTTTGAAGCAGTCTCCGATCTTAAAATCAATCTTATGAAAAGCAAGATTTACAAGGTTGGGGAGGTCAAGCAGTTAGTGGAGATGGCCAATACTCTGAATTGCTGCATTGATAGCATGCCCACGACTTATTTGGGATTGCCTCTAGGGGCACCGTACAGGTCTAAAGCTCTATGGGTACCTGTGCTAGAACGCTTCAGGACAAGGCTGAATTCGTAGAAAGCAAAATATCCATCGAAGGGAGGCAAAGTGGTGTTGATTAAGAGCACCTTGTCTAGCTTACCAGTCTACTACATGTCCTTGTTCTTAGCCCTAACCAGTGTGGCGAAGGAGTTGGAGAGCATCATGCGAAATTTCTTGTAGCACGACAAAGAGGATGACTGCAAAATTCATTGGGTGGGATAGAAAGTGGTCTGCCAGGATAAGAAGAAAGGGGGATTGGGGATCAAGAGCCTCAAAGAGATGAATCTAGCCCAAGAAGTGTTGAGTCACACTGGTACACTCAGGCTACTAGGTCAAATATCTATGTAGAAAACCTAAGCTGAGTAATGGATCAAGTACTTAGCTTTGATCTAGAAAAGGAACAAGCTCACAAGATGTTTATGAGATAAAATGTTTCTTGCTCTTTGAATGGACACTCTAATAAATAAACATTTCTTTTCTCTATAGAAGTGTAGAAGTGTCGAAGTGTGTTTAGAGAAGGTATAAAAAGGTTATATTTATAAAATTCATAATCCTGAGCCTTTTAGAACGTGGAAGAGTGGGAACTAGATTTTCGAATCTGAGAAAGACTCAATCTGCGTGAAGTCTAATCGATTATACTCTGGGTCCAATCGATTGGGCTAGGTCCAATCGATTAGGTTTTGGATCCAATCGATTGGCCTTTCACGGAAGGGTTTTTTTCTTCGTAAATCGGACTTAAATAAGTTTCTATCCCGTAGGCTCCAATCGATTTTACAGAGGCCTCCAATCGATTGGGCTCTGATCATGTTCTGTCTCGTAGACTCCAATCGATTTTATAGAGATCTCCAATCGATTGGGCTTTGATCATGTTCTATCTCGTAGACTCCAATCGATTTTGGTAAATGGCTTTTGAGGTTCGGGGAGGAGGACTCTACACCTTGGGTGGAGGTCATTATGAGTAGGTATGGTGTTTCCCATTTTGGTTGGGAAAGCCGTCTCACTCAAATTCCTTACGGTTGCAATGTGTGGAAAGGTATACAGAAGATTTCCGGGGAGTTTGGTAGAGGTATCCGGTATGAGGCGGGGTACAGGAACAGGATAAATTTTTGGGAAGACATATGGTGTGGGGATAGGCCCTTAATGGAAGATTTTCCTGACCTCTACTTGATTTCGGATAGAAAGAACATGCCCATTCTTGATTGTATCACTAGTAGGGGGAGACAATTGGATGGAACTTTGGGTTCAGAAGGAACCTCAATGATTGGGAAATAGAGCCATTATCCAATCTTTTGGCTAGATTTCATGAAGCTAAACTACCTTCCATGACCCAAGATAAAAGGGTAGGGTTTGGAGATGGGATAAGAGAGGGGTATTCTCGGTGCGTTCATTCTATGAGATGCTTAAGAGAGAAGAGGCCTCTCTCCCTGCAACTTTAGTGGTGTGGAAGGCTAAAATCCCCTCAAAAGTGGCGTTCTTCGCTTGGGCGGCTATATTGAAGAAGATTACGACTGTGGATCAGTTGATAACGAGAGGACTTATCCTAGTTGACTATTGTTGCATGTGCAAGCATAGTGGGGAATCAGACATTCATTTGTTGATGCATTGCGATGTGGCATGGGAGGTGTGGTCGAAGTTTTTCAAAGATATGGGAGTGAGATGGGTGATGTCGGGATCCCTCGTTGACATTCTAAAGAGTTGGCGCCTAGCACCTCTATCCAAGAGAGGTCACATCCTTTGGAAATTACTCCCATATGCAATATGGTGAGGGCTATGGAAGGAACGAAACAATCGGCTTTTCGATTGCAAGAATGAGGATTTGGATTCCATAGTGCTCAATATCAAAGGCCTTCTTTTCTTATGGTCCAAAGTGTTCACTGAATGTCGCGGACTATTTTTTGAGGACTTTGTTTTTAGATGGAACCCCCTTTGTATAAGGGATGGGTGATTTTGTAGAGGGCCTTTGCCTCGTTTTGTTTGGGGCTTAGCGTGGTGTAGGTCACCTCGACCTCATCACCTGAGTCGCTTCTCTGTTTTGGCTTTGCCTCAATAAAGTTTTTACCTATCAAAAAAAAGAAGGTGACTTAACATAAAATTTCCTACAATAGATATGGAAGAAGAGGTACAAGCGGAAAGACCTAAATTTCATGAAAATGCAAAATTTTCTGCACTTCCATTTCATGCAACTTCTAGGAGGCACACTAGTTGGTAACAACTTACCTATAACATGACCCTATGCCACAGAGAGCAAACTAGACATATAGGCAAAGCTGAAAAACTCCACCAAACACATTTTAGGAATGACTAAGAATCAGATTAACTAATCGTATGTAAAATATATACGGTCAATCAGCTATTATTCCCTCAAAAAGCAATCTTGAAGTAGGAATCTTAGGTAGGTTGTACTGCTTAGTGATGGAAAAATCAAGAAAGAATATTCACATTTTATACCACTTTGTTTTCGCCGACAATATATGCTATAAGTCTTACCCTAGAAGTGTGCTTTCAACCTCAACTAAAATTGCAAGAAAGTCGCTTTAGCAAAAGTGTTTGACAGAATCTCAAAAGTTCCTTTGCCTCTAGGTAGTAACCATTGTTCTAAAATAAAGCAGCTCTTATGAGGATCGTGCCAACAAAGAATAAAGGTCCCAACAATCCACTTTCAAGTGACATGCTTCGTTCTTGTCCACATCACTTGTCGGATCTCCATTAAACCTTTGTACCAAGCTAGCACAAATTTGTTTGAAAGCCACTCATCTGGATTACCCTGCACAAACATTTCATCCAGGGAACTATTTCATTTCTGTAAGTAGCCCTAGCATTAGGGTACAATACGACAAGATTGCCCTGGTCATCCTATTCCTCATAGTGGTACAGGTCTGTAAACATGCCAACTACATCTGACAAGTATCCACTTCCAAAACCCCACCAATGCAACAATTGTGGATTTTCTAGTATTATTTTCTTTTATGAATACTTAAATCTTATTTTTTTCTGAAATGCATAAAACTTAAATTTACATTTCAATTTTCGAGTTCAATCACCAATTATAAAAATCTTTATTGTAGAAAACGTTGATTACGTTTATACTTTTTATTACATAAATGGCGATATGGAGTATTAAGTAACACCGCTATAGATCCCATTATGAAATCCATATAACCTTATTATTATTATATTGAATTTTTTTTTAACTTGTTAATCTATGCTGTTGAATCCACATGTCCTTATTTTTCAGCTTGCTTAGTGGTTAAGTCCCCTACTCCCATGTGTTGGTTTCTAACATTCAAACCCAAGGCATAACACAGCTTTTCCTCCTCCTGTTTGTGAACCTTATAAATGGAGTACATTGTTACTCCCACCCAGTTCAATCTGCATGCCCGTCTTTTGCCAGCATTGCACTTAGTGTGCCAAAAACCTTTTAGTATTGGAACTTGCTAACGAATGGATTGCATTTTGGGAACATTCACGTACAGATATTTAGGTAATTTTCTTCTTTGTTGATTCCCCTTGCATGAGCTTGAATAGAAGAAAAAGCCACCATCTTCAAGGACACTCCCTGCTATAATCCCAATTTCAGATGGTTTATATAGGCATGACCAATGCGAGGCAGGCTACAAATCACCGTGAAGTATAAAATCAAAAAAAATTACACCTTCCAGACCACCAATCAGCTCTCTTGTGTTTTCAGCTTCTTGCAAAGAAGCGACAGATGGCAGTTACTCATCCTTTTCCACGGTAAAAAGTATTTGGGTTGGCCTCATCCTGGATTCCATGGCATTTCCATCGTTTTTCTATTCAAGCCCCTCGATCCAGTGATCTGGCAACTTCTTCCCTTTCTTTCTTTTTTCCTTTCTAATCTTTTTCACTTTACGAATTCATTGGTCAGCCATAGCATCAATCTTATATCTGTAACAATCAAAAGGTCCACAACATGGTATCCAAATGGATCAAAAATACAGTTTTAACATAAACTTCACACTTGTGCTTCCAGAATAGCGTGTGGAAAATTATTTTGATATTTTCTGCGCATTGAAGCATTTGCATGTGGTTGAAATTTTACTTTTCTCTTGTTCCCTTTTCAGGTTCATCAGTGAGTTATAGAACCAACCGTATTATCTCCAACAATTAAAAAGATACAAAAAGATACATCTTTTGGTATCCAAATGGATCATACATTTTTCACATCAAATTCATATTTATGTTTTCAAATTGGCATATGAGAACTTAAACTTACTTTGATATCTTCTGTGTATTGAAGCATTTGCATGTATTTCAAATATACATTTCACATCTACTAGGTCCATTTGGTGATCTAATCTCACTTTTACAGTTTTAACATCATTTGATTATCCTGCCACCAGGGCTCTCAGATTGATCTGTAAACGAGTTTTCCAATCATACATTCACTTTGTTTAGGTTTTCCAGTTTAAATTTAGCTAGCAGAGATAATGAGTTTTCAGGTTACGAACAGTCCAAGTCCTCCCGCGGTATCCTTGGGAATCGGCTTAACACATAACAATGAAATGATGAAAAATTTATGTTAAAAACCACTTGGTAATCAAAAACATCCATGACTGTGATAATGCAGTAGTTTTAAGAAAACATCCATAAGATATGACCGGAAAGAGAAGATGAACAAATGAACTTCTGAAGGAAATGCTTTAAAACAAAGGGGAAACTTGAAGAGCTCCAGAACAAGAAGAAACATTTAAGGTCCAAAAGCCGATTCGATAAGATTATGAAGAAAAAAACAAAGTACATATAAATGAAAACTAGCAAACAGATAATAACTTAGGATCAAAGACTTCTGTACTGGGTTGTTGGATTGGGAAAAAGGAACAGATTTCTTGGAGGGGAAACCAATGGATTCTTATGAAGTGCAATGCAGGAATGAAATTTGAAATCGAACAAACACTCAACGAAATCAAACACGCAAATAGATTTAAAGAAACACAAAGTTTGATGAAGATATCACGTTTTACCTGACAAAGATTTACATCTGGAGCCCAAGAAACCCTCTTTAATTTCTGCGATCCCCGCATATTAACAGATAAAATCTCGCTGTCCTTCTTGCTTTGATTGTAAATAATTATAGAAATCAATGAAGAGATTTACAATCGGGCACGATCCAGAAACCCTAGCTCTTGCATCCTAAACCCTAATCCACTAAATATCGAAACTATTTAACAACTCCCCCCTTTATAATCCTGATTTCCACTGGTTCGATCTTTAGGGATAGAGAGACTGATCTCTAAAAACGAGAAAGAGATGAAAGGGTTTGAAGATTAGAGGAAAGCCCAGAAGGGCCTTGCTGTTTTTTTTGCCTTATTTATTTATTTATTATTTTTGTATCTCTCTAGTATCTGGAAAATGATTAATATAGTCGTTCCTAGGTACAAACCGTTGGATTTTCTTCGAGATTTGTGCAAAGTAAATTACGAGGCCATCTGAGCCTAGGGTAAACGGCCACAAGGGATGATGGTAACACCGCCGTCTGTTTTTTGCATGGCCATGGGATGTTTCGGTTAGGTTTCAAGAGAATTGAAAACTTGGGTATTAGACGAAAATGCCCTTTGCACAGTGTTAACACCAGTGGCCGCCGTCCCTATCCTCGTTCCTTGGGAAAAAATTTATACGAAGAGACTTTGGATGCAGTTGATGTAGAGGGCCCTAATGGCCCTACATAGCTCATTTTTCGGACTCACTAACCGCATTGATGTTTATCCCAACCCTTTTTGGATGTATATACAAAAAATCAATCTGATTCGTTTACTCTACCCATATATTTTAGCATTTTTTTAGGATTTATTCTAGCCGTTGGATTCAAGCATTTTTTTGCATATTTTTTGGTACTTAATCCATTGTCTATAAATTATGGATCAAGCTTATTTTTGGTATGTATATCCAGAAAGGGGTGGCTTAAACATCCAAGCCGTTAGTGGGCCCAAAAAGTTGAGTTATGTAGGACCAGATAGCCCTCTTGAATCGACTCCATCCAAAGTCCTCCATATCTAAGATTTTTCCCGTTTGTTGAGAGTCATTTTTGCTGACGTGGGAGGAAAAATCCTCGACAACGTTTTTTCGAGTACACCTTCGCTCACACCAGGCTGTGAGCGAATCCGATCACAGCCAACAATACAAGCCACGTGGCACTTTTAGAGGGCGCTGACCTTATGGATGTTTGGCCAGTCCCTCGGTGGACCTGCAAACCAAAAATTAGCTTGATCGGTGATTTACAACCTTTGGATCTTTGCACCAAAATAATGCTCAAATTCCTACTTTTAAAATCAACCTATGAAAATAACTTCAATCCAATGGTTAGAAATCACCCATCAAGTTTATTTTTGGTTTGTAGGTCCACCTAGTGATTGGCCAAACATCCATACGGTCAGCATCCAATAAGAGTGTGCCATGTGGCTCATTTTATTGACTGTGATCAGATTCGCTCACATCGAAAATTTCGAAAGTTTACTCCATGAGAAGAGACATTGTTTGAGGATTGTATCTTACGGTGAAGAGACATACTTAGGATTTTTCCTCACCACGTCTTTTAGCAAAGGTGGACTCATCCCTTGGTCCAGAGTCTAGACCGCTGATGGTCATCCACACGGACAAATCTAGTCTGGATACATTTACAGACTTAAAATTATGCAAACATTGTATCTACCATTAAATGCTCTTTTTTATTTTTTTGGCAAACCAGGCCATATATTAATCAATGATCAGCTCCACTCTCCAGGGCACAAAATGGAGGGGGAGAAGACCAAACAAAATCAAAAGCCCAGAGATAGTTAACGAAACTAATCGGTCAACAACTCTATTACATTCACGGAAACAGAAAAAAAATCTAATATCTACAAACTGAAAAGCTAAAGACAAAATGTCCGCACCGATAGAAGAAGAAGTCCACCCCAACAAAGAACTCTTCAAAGCTAGTTGCCCAATCAAAAAACTATCATCAGATTCCACCTCCAGTTTAGTAATGCCGGCAAGTAAAGGCTGCTTAATCCCCCATTTCAATGCTCTTGTTTCGGCTTCTTTTGAAGGCCTGAATGCTCCTTGTAAAATGTGTTTTTAGTTTATAAATTTTTTTTTTTTAAAACATTGAAATAACACAGTTTTTCCTGGGTGCATTGACAGGCGCATGATGCATGTCATGTTAAAGCATTAGTCAAATGATGCTTAGACTAGGTCAAGGGGGTAATCCTAAAGTTTGAAAGTATAAGGGGTATTACAAAGCCCTTTCCGTTGTTGTGTATGTAGATGGAGATCATACGCCGTTGTAACTGTTTTTTGGTTTAATCTAGTTTGATTAAAAAAATCAATAAATGTTATTCTTTTTAACTTTTCCAGGTGTTTACGTTATTAAGCAGCTTTTACTTTTCAACTCACTAAAACGCATTAACGTGTTCACGAGAACTCTTTCCGGATAAGATATTTGATGATGGACCACAGGAATGAGCCATGTGGCATACTTGGATACTATTGGTCGTTTGATGTTTGGTTCATCCCGAGTTTGACTTACGCAGCAAAAATCAGCCTGATTAGTGATTTCTAACCTTTGGATCATAATGCTCCAAATCTATGGTTAAAAATAACCATGAAAAAGACTCTAATCCAGTTGGTAGAAATTACTAATCAGGGTGAATTTTGTATGTAGGTCCACCTAGAGATGGGCCAAACATCTACACGGTCAGTGATCTTTAACAGTGTTCCACGTGTAAGGTGCACGTAATCGCTAGGGGCAACACATGCGAGTGATAGTAGGGACTACTCTATGAGCCACATGGCACATTCTTAGAGACCACTAACCGTATGGATTTTGGTACCACCCCTAGCTGGACTTACAAGCCAAAATTCAGCCTTATTAGTAATTTCTATCCGTTGGATTAAAGTCTTTTCCATGGTTCATTTTTTGGGGTACTCAGATCGAAAGTTTAGAAATCACGTTAATTTTTGGTATGTAGGTTACCTAGGGATGGGCGAAAGCCACCAAACATCCATATGATCAATAGTCTCTATGAGTGTGCCACGTGGCTCACGCTGTTGTATGTCATCAACATGGATGATAGACCTCCTACGTGATTGATACTGATGTGTGAGTGCCATGTAAAAGGCATGTCCCAACTCAAGTTTTGGCTCAAAATTTATTGGTGTTAGATGGGGCCACTTGGAATGCATGTCGAATCAACAACAGTAGGAATGCACATGTGAGCCAAAACCATAGTTAAGCAAGTTTGCATATTATATGTAAACTGTACTTTTTTAATACTAGTAGGTTCACACGTGCGTTGCACATGGATAGTTAGAGTTGGACTGAGGATATGTACACTAATAAATTTTATAAGAGGCTGAGAGTAAATTGATATCGGTGCTTTTAGAAGTACGATGTTAGACGATCAAAACGTTTCGACGCACAAAAAAGAAGAACTTTTGTCCTTGATTGTTTTAATGCATTAAGGTCGAAAGAAAGTACATCAACATTTAAAATCTTGAACGTCTTCTCCCGAATGAAGAATATGGCAGTGGGAAGAGAGGAGTTGAAACAGAAAAAAATACAAATAAAGAGTAACGGTTTCTAGGGTTACAGAGGATGAACGAAGACGTGGAGAGGAAGGAGAGAAACCATTTGATTGTAGACGTTTTGGGAAAAGAAAGAGGTTGGGAGGGGAAATGTTTTGATCTAGAAAAAGTTTACTATACCCGTATTTGTTAATTGCATTAATGCAATTGTGAAGAAGTCATTTTTAAAAAAGATAAAAAAGAGGGTACTTTTGGAAAAAAAAATCGTTGGAAAAAAGATAGAGGAAGCACCACCTCATCAGGCTCAAGATAAAATATAAATTATTATATAAAAATAAGTTTTTAGAATGTGTAGAAATTCTATTTTAATGGCAACCAAATTCAATCGGCAAACAAAATAAAAAATTAAACTATTACTAATCAAAATATGTATCCAGTATATCTAGCATTCTAACTTGTTAGTATAAATCAAGACCACATCTTATATCTCAACGAACATGTAGATTACGGAGCACTCGCCATACTAACCATTCGGCTAATGACCTTTACATCCCGCATAAATCAATGTCAATCTTACAAAGCTTCCTTTGCCATATGCAGCCCAACGACAAAGGCAAGAGGTGCGAGCATACTCGCCACAAAGATAGGGGCGACAGATATGAGCGTCGTCATCCAAGATTTATTATTAAACCGCAGATAATATAAGATTCATAACTACCAACGTTTGAACTTTGATCTACCCCTTTCATACAAACTGCTTGCATCATATATGTGTGTTAACATGTCAATGGCCACCTTAGATGTCTTCTATAGTTATATGATTATATCTGTAGTTACTTTTCCGTCCCACAAAATCTAATAGTTGGGAACCAACACAGATTCTAATAGTTTTAAACAAGGTTTAAAGGAGACCGTTTTAACGGTTAAGCAGACTGAGGGTGTTACCGTTTAAACGGCCGTTAAAACGGATTGAAACGGCCAGGGGCAAAAATGGAAAAAATAGAATTTAACGGAAAAAATGACGCTGAAATTCAAATTTTGAAATTTGAAAATTAAAAAAAAAAAGAATTTAATAGATTTTAATGGAATTGAACAGATTTAACGGCAGTTTTTTCAAAAAAAATTTCAGAATTAAACGGCTGTTTAAACGATTTTAACGGCCATTAAAACAAAAAAACAGCCATTTAATTCAAAAACGATAAAGCTTGTTTAAACGGAAACTGGCTTGGGGCGTTACCGTTTAAATGGCCGTTTTTAAAACCATGGTCCTAAATACACTTTACCTCTATTACTTACACTCTACCTCAAAGAGATATCTCACTGATATCGGTAGGATTTATTGGTGCGCAATGTGATTATTAGAAGCAAGGTTTAAAAAATGGCTGTTGTAACGACCTCCCCCGTTACATTATGCACCGTTAAAACACAAAAAAAAATAAAATAAAATAACGGTCGTTATTTTCCGTTATTATTTTCCATTTTTTCTGTTTTTGAAATTTTGAACAGCGCCATTTTTTCCATTTTTACCATTTTTGCCCCTGAGCATTTTTTCGTTATATTGGAAAATTGGTAACGCCCCCAGTCAGTCATAACCTTGATTAGAAGGGTCCAATTCCACGGTTAAAATTAAACCCATGGAAAAGACTCCAATCCAATAGTTAGGAATGGTGATTTTTTATTTTTGGGTCAACTTAGGGATGGGCCAAATTGCCATATGGGTCTCTGAGAGCATGCCACGTGACTCCAATCACTGCAATCCAAATACATATCCATATATTGTCAATAAAGCGGTATGTGAATGGGCTTTTTCCACAGGAAATACATAGTTACATACTCCTAACGCACCCAAGGCTCTATCTCTCTCTGATCTATGCATGCAAAAATCTATCATTTTCTTGTTCTCATTAAACTCTAAAAAAGTTTGAAACCATACCCTTTCTCAGAGTGACGATACAACAGCTCGAGTTGGTGCTCAAGCCATTCAATCTCATAATCACAAAGTTTGAAAAAATCATCCCATGCATAAAAAAGTTAAAATTAATGAAATGGCTCGAGATCTCAATAAGGTTGATTGTTGGTGTGTAGGTCCTTTGATGATTCATTCATTCATTGGTCACTGGTCCCACCGCCGTTGAAAATAATATATTTCTTTCTCACCCTGCCAGTGCTGAAACTGATATCCCTCAACATAAAAAAAGATAAATGAAAATGTGAAGAATGTGGAGAAGAAGAAGAAACTCTCATCTTTGAGGGACCTTTAATGGTCGTGGTTACTGATCTTGGTTGAAGTAGATAGAGAATATTGCGCTTCTGTGCAACATATACTATTTTTCAATTTACCTTGGTCGATTGTCATCACTGTTTCAATTTATTTAAAAGTTATGTGAGAAAAGTTACTCAGCTTCCTAGCTAAAGATTAAAAAAATTAACATTTGAATGCTGAGTTCATGTTGGAATGATCTTATTGCTCTAGGCTTCCAACTTAAAATGGAAAGTTATACACACTTTGTTATGGCCTCTCAAATTTGTGTAGTACAGATTCATTTTACAGGTATCTTTCTTTTGAAAGAGAAGCACATTTAAGTTACCAATCTCATCCACCAAGATCTCTAATGAACAGACAGCCTTTAATCTTCAAAAAAGAAAGGAAAAAAACAAAGTGAACAAAGACACCACAGAACCTAAATCATTCCAATTCGAATATACAAAAACTTTGCAATTACCACAGCAACAGCAAGACCACCAACACCACCACTACCAACAACAAAAAACTCACAACCATTTTCACCAATCAACCCCACTATCCCGATTTGAATCCGAGAAGTTGATGTTGGCGTAAATCTGCATTGCATCCATTTCTTTTGTCTTTACTTGGCAACCCTGGTTTGTCACGATCATAAGTATATTCTCATGGTGAATGATGAATTAGTTGCTGATAGGAAATACAGGAATGCTTCACCTGTGATGAATAGCCTGTAGTATCAAATTAGAGAGGAAGTCATTTCCAACATCAATGGTGGAGATTTTGGACCGTGGGTATAAGGGACCCACGTTGTGGTGTAGCCACCAGAGGGGATTATCTTTTTAAAGGAAATTAAACAAAGATAATGGAGAGGAAAGATGTGTTTGAAACTTTGAACTTTGAAACGTAGAGAGGATTTAATGCCAAACCACACAATTAAAGGAAAAATAGAAGTGACGGTTTAGCACAAATAAATGAATGGGAGAGCCGTTTTATAAAAAAGAAATGTTTTTGTTGGAATCACTTCATATAGTTAATGCATAATTAACATTTTGAAAAAAGCTAAATAGGAGAGGAAGGGACAGAGACGGAATGTGGGAGAGAGAAAGTTAAGTTGTTCGCCTTTTGTGCGGGGGATATTTTTGGAAAAAAATAGTGAAAAAACATGGAGAGCGCGCCACTTCATTGGGCTCGAGCTTTAGTATAGATAACCAGTCATACCCGATGTCTCTGGGATTCCCTTAGAGGCATGAAAAAGGCAAAAAATTAACTCAAACAAACCATATCAATTGTGATCGGAACAAATAGAAGAGAAGAGACGAAAAAAAAAGGAAACAAAGAAACATAATGGAGAAAATGAACATAGTGTATCGCAAAAAAAGAATAGCGTTATAAAAGAAGAAAATACCTGATTGAGAGAGGGAGTTCTGGGGCTTCTGTCAGAAGGAGAAGTTGGAAAGAAAAGGGCTTCATTTTAGTACAAATATATTGATATATAGATTGGCTGCAAATAAAAATTGTCTAGCAGTTGATGCATCTCTATCACCTATCATGAAAACGTACAGTGGCATAAAGCAACACCCATAAATTAAAGCTTGTTTACTCAAAAATTATTTTTTGGTGCTGAAAAGAGAAGCACCTGCCATGGAGATCGTAAATGTCCTGTATTGCATAAAAATATAAAAAATACAAAGAATCATAGGTAGAACGATGAGAGGGAGATGTGTAAGATATCTAAGAACTCGCTGACAATGGCCACCAAACCCCAGAGAGTGATGATGTCTTTGGCAATTGTCCTTGAAGCCATATAGATCTTTCTGATCAGAATCTGAAGGGGTTTGTTTATGTATTGGATTGATGAAGAAAGGAGAATTTTTCTATTTCAATAATCAGATAACAGAGAAATAGGTTCTGTGAAATTATGAAAGAATGGTTCAAAATGAAGTACTTGGACTGAGATAATGTTCTTAAAGCTATTTTTTGAAGGATTTTGATCTCAAAGAAGCAGCCGTGGCAATGTGTTTTGGGACAAAAGAGGCCAGCAAATACAGTAGATAAAGGTTTAGGTGTTCAAGTAGGAACCAAAATGAAAAGGTTTTAGAGATTTGAGGAAAAAAAATTGGAGAGAAAGGGCATATTGGGTAGACTTGTTGGGAAATGTAAATACATGTTGGGAGAGATGTATCGGCACGGGAGGGTGGTAGATGGAGAGACGTCTTTAGGGGAAACGGAGAGATTACTTTTGGTTGTTAAAAGTCAAAAAAAACCAAAAATGTTTACTTGCGATACTTGAAGGATTGAGGGTTTTTTGGGGGAGACAAAAAAGATGGACAGAGCGCCACGTCAGAGAGCCTACTTTAATATAGAAGTATAGATAGATAGGTAGATTGTACAGGATGTGAAGGGTAGAGTCGGTAAAATAGAGAAAAAATCAGGGATAAAATAGGAAAAAAAGTTTTTTCTTGATACCGACATTTAGAAGTAGTATAGATTATGGGCCCTTTGTGCGTTTCATGTGAGTGATTAAGGGGCCTTTTGAAAGATTAGTTGGGAGGGGTGAATCTGTAAATTGAGGCAACTCAGGGTACAATTAGAAAATAAATTAATTTGGAGGGGCTGCATTGAAAATATAATTAATGGTATCAGAATGAGAAAGGGTGAGTAGTTGACAGGGTACGTAATGAACTTTTTAGGTTCTTGGCAAGAGGGGCATTTAATGTAGTAGATAGATCCATGTGTTGTTTTCCTGATAGGTAACTAATTGTGGAAGGCGTGCCCAAACCCAAGTTTTGGCTTTATAATAGTAATAGATTAGTAATCAATGGCTCGTGTTAAGCATTGGTATAATAAAAATATGAATATTATGAGAAAACAAACTATGATAAACTCTCTGTTTAGTTACCAACTCTTTTATGGTGGATATCTATTATCTATACTAAAGCTCGAGCTTGCTTAGGTGGCACTTTCTCCAGTTTTTTAGTTTATCCCAAAAATACCCTTGCACAAAACATCTCTCTTTCCAATTATGTCACTCTCCCTCTCTTTAATTTCTACATTAATTCTTAAATCATCTCTCCATCTTTTTAAGGGTAATTTTAGTCGCATCCCTCAAAATGTGAGGGAACCCGACCTACTGAGAGCAACCCACTTAGATTTCAAACTCTACGAGGGCACCTTTCCCCATTTCAGCACAAGAGAATAACGTGTAAAACTTTTGTCACAACAGGTTTGACCCAAGCCAATCACAACCCACAATAGGAGCCACGTGGCATACTCTTAGTGGATGCTGACCGTATGGATGTTTGGCCAGTCCCTCACTGGACCTGCAAACAAAAAATCAGCTTGATTAGTGATTTACCACCTTTAGATCTTTGCACCAAAATAATGCTCAATAATGATTAGATTCCTACGGTTAAAAATAACCCATGAAAATGACTTCAATCCAACAATTCAAATTTACTAATCATGCTGATTTTTGGTTTGTAGGTCCACCTAGGGACTCCAAACATATATACTGTCAGCGCCCACTAAGAGTGTGCCACGTGACTCCTATTGTGGGTTGTGACTGGATTTGCTCACAAGACTTACAATCCATTGTAAGCAGAAAAACAGTTGATTAGAGGGTGCGTAAAAAAAAAATTCAAAGCCATTTTCGTAATAAAAAAATATGGTAAAAAATCAAGGGTTTCGGGTGCCCTCACATTTTGTGGGGTGCGACTAAAATGACCCTCTTTTTAATTCTCAAGGGTTTTTTTCTTCCAAAAATACCCTTATTAATACGCAATTTCTTATCCATTACATAAAAATCATCTTTCCAAAATCGCATTAAAGAAAACGTAATAAAAACTTTACATATCCAACCGTCCCCCTCAATCTTCCATTTATTCCTCTTCCTTCCCAAAACGACAACAACTCATTCCAATTCCAATTGCACCTCTACATCTTCCATTTATGTCTCCCCTTCCCAAAACGTATCCTTTCCTAATTAAGGTCTGTAAAAAAATAATAACCTAGCTATTTATTCCTTTATTAAAAATTTGACAATATAAACATTCTAAAATTATAAACGCCTAAAACCTTTCCCTCTCCCGAAACATCTATAACCTAAAACCTTTTCATCTCCGTCCATAACTATCACTGTACTTCTCCCTCTAAAACTCTAAAAAAATCTTTGACTCTCTCTCACATTCAACTTCCGTATCACAAGAACAACGTCGCATTTGGTTCTCTTTTCTTTAATTTTTCAATCCAAATTAGGTAACAATAGATTTTATCTTCTTCATTTTTCTTAGTTTTTATATTTTTTCCCAAGGTCCGCTATATATTTGTGGAACCATTTGTATGAAGCAATCACCAAGCATTCCTTCCACATTCCTCTCGACATGGTAAGCAAACCAAAACCTCTCTCAGTTTTTTATTTTTCAAATCAAATCTGTTAGTAAGTAAAAATCAATAAATTTTAATTTTTTATTTGGGTTTTGTAACTTTATTTCTTTAATCTTGCAGTTCAACACGTCGAATCTTCGTGTAGGAAAGCTATAGTTTCTTCTATCTCTCAGCAACGATCTTTCGAAGGTTAGATTTTCTAGATTCGAATGAGAGTTTTTATAATTTTTGTTTAGCTTTATATAAGTTAATTTGATTTGTTAAGTGTGCAGTCGAATAGCTTTGTTGAAGGAGTAGATCACCAAATAAGGCGTCAAATCAAGGAATTGGAGAGGGTTTCATTTTTAGTCATTTATTTTGAAAGGTAAAGTTTTTTTTTTCATTTGGAAGCAAATCTGCTATATAAAACTGTTTCGATTTTAGTTACTGAAAATCATAGTGGGACCGTTTATGTGGAGAATATATGATAGCAATCTGAGTCGTCTAAGACAATATGTATATACGTTTATTCGTCTCTTTCAAGTTAGATGTGACATAAAAAATCAGATGAGCATTCACTAAATAATGGATTTTTACTGTTAAATCCATCAAAGGGCAGCACGTTTAGAAATCATTTATAAAGTCAAGAAAGGATCTGAGATGTGGTATACCCTAGAACGTGATTATTGATAATTTGTTACTATAATAAATGAGGTACATATAGTAACTTATTTCTTCAACACATTTCAGGACTGTATAATAACAATAGATATAGTAAAATTTGTATACCACATATGTTTTTGTATGCAGCACAAATATGAAAATTTTGTTGTATATCAAATATACGGGCCATCGTCCTGTAATGTGTTAAAACGTTTAAAATAACTATTAATATTGATTTTTTATCTATAGGTCCATCTAGGGACTGCCCAAAAATCCATACGGTTAGCATCCTCTAACGTGTTAAAAAGAAATTAGTTACTATTCCGTACCCTCTACAACTAAATCTCTTTCCTCATTTCTCTCTACCTTTTCATAACTCTTCCGGCCTATTTGAATATAATAAATTTTTTTATTTCATTATATATTTATATATATAAGTATAACAAAATGGAATTGTATATGTCAAAAAATATTATTTTTACTATGCTCGTGCTTAGCACGGGCTATTAATTCCTAGTTGGTTATGGTAGGATGTAATCTGTCATTCAATCATCCCTATGGATCTTGATTGATTATTCGTCGTGAAATTTAAGTTTTTGAAGTTATGTTGTGTTTGTGGTTTGCCAATTTGATTTTCTCCGGATTGAATTCTGCTTTGAAACTTCATAGATTATGATGTATTGGAATTTCTTATATGAGTTTCAAGAGTACTTGATATGGAATTCTTAGAATATATGATTTGTGATATAATGTAACATATGGCTTCCTTATTCTATAGACTCCCAAAATTTGGATCATCAATGAATTACCACTGTCACCTGTGAATATGATAATAAAGTAGACGAATATTTTCATTATCAACTATACTTTAGCTATCCCATCAGATTAGTTGTATTTACTTTTATGAGTTCCATTTCCAGCACTATGGACGTGGTCTTCATTTGTGTAAACGAATACAACAAGGTGAAGGTCCAGAAAATGCTTATCTCCTTCAAATGATCCATTGAATGGTGGGACTTTTATTTGTATTTGCGTCATGCATACTGGGATGCTATTTTAGGACTGTATTTATCATATAAACTTTAAAAACTTAGATTCTTAGTTCTGAGGATGATAATGTAGCATCGTCGTCATTGGTTCCATGTTGTAGATGTTCTTTGATATTTGTGTGGTGTGAATCATGAGGATCATCAACAATTGGACCTGGGGACGATGCGGGAAGATGGTAACATTGCCCTAATAATAAAAGTAATAAATAGACAAAAAAGGGGGGAAGATGGTAACATTGCCCTAATAAAGTAATAAGCAAACAAAAAAGGGGGACATGAATATAGAAACGGGCTTAGAAATATCACATCCCCCAATTCATTTAGGAACGGGATATTGGCACCCGCGTTTTCGCTCAGTAAACCCAAAAACCCCCCTCCCTCCTTTTTCACTCATCACACCCATAAAAAAAAAATAGACGACGCCTCCTGCGACAGAAGAAGAAGAAGAAGAAGAGGAGGAGGTGGAGGACGACGACGACGCTGCCGTCGCAAGTACGTCTCTTTCTCTCTCTGCCCCTCTCCCTCTTGCTCTCTCTCCCTCTCCCTCTCACTCTCGATTTTGGGCTGCTAAGGGTTGCCGAGTGTGGCATTCCACACTCGGCCTCAGGGGCTGCCGAGAGATAGAGCGAGAGAGAAAGAGAAAGAGGGAGAGAGAGAAAGAGAGAGAGCAAGAGAGAGAGAGAGAGAGAGAGAGAGAGAGAGAGAGAGAGAGAGAGAGAGAGAGAGAGAGAGAGAGAGAAGGAGAGACATACCTCCGGTGGTGGTAGCGGCGGCGGCGGCCTCCTCATCTTCTTTTTTTTCTTCTTCTTCTTCTTCTCCTCTGTTTTTCCTCTTCTTCTCTATTTTTTTTGTTTTGTTTTTGGTGGATGGGTGTGATGAGTGATGGGTTTACTGAGCGAAAACGCAGGTGCCAATATCCCGTCCCTTCATTTATCCTTTTGTTTTTGATCTACCGATAAAAACTTAAGACTTATCAATTCAACAATCCTGAGCGAAAACGCAGGTGCCAATATCCCGTCCCTTCATTTATCCTTTTGTTTTTGATCTACCGATAAAAACTTAAGACTTATCAATTCAACAATCCCTTAAGTGCATGATCCTAGCCATGAAGTATTTATTATTATAATAGAGACGGAACAACAAACTCGAGCTCCAATCTAATAAAACTTCGTTGACAGCAGGCTATTAGCGAAGCCGTTGACTACCACAGAGTTATCGACGCATATTAGTGCTCTTTGCCATGTACCCATGAATGTTTTATAAGATTTTTTTGAACTTTTATTACAAAAGCAAAAAAAAAGCATTTTGGTACGTAGCAAAACGGACTTGGATACGTGCTCGGGCCTAGAACTTTGTGTAGCTATCAGCGAAGTTTTATCCCAATCCAATAGGGCTGCAACTCAGGCTGGTTGAGTCAGATTGGAGGTCAACCCTAGCCCAACCAAACCTTAAAGGCAGTGAACCCTAACCCAACCCAACCCAACCCAAGGTCGGTTTGGTCAATATATTTCTTAATTTTTTTGTTGATTGGAAAGATTATTAATTTTTTTTTCATATTAAAATAATTTATTAGTCAATACAATAACCGTTATGCCAACTATTAAATAATAGCTTCATTTCAAGTACCTCATGAAAGAAAACATGATATTTTCATAATAAGGGAAAAGTTTATTAACTCAAATGCATGATAAAAGTAACTAAATAAATAACCAACAATAATCGTTAAAGAAAATATGATCTTTTCAATATAAATTGATCACATAAAATGCTAAAATTTAGTTTCAAGGACATTTTGTAATCTCACACAAGGCTTGTAATTTTTAAGGGCAAACATACATGGGTTGCTGCATTTGACAAAATGTAGTGTAGATATTTGTCGGTATACTAATACATGTATCTAGTTATATGTCGGGCTCGGGTTAGGCCGAGCCTCAACCCTAGCCCAACCCGATTTGATCGGGTTACCAAAAATCCGGCCCAAGCCGAACCCAAGTTCTGAAAGATCTAACCCAGGTCCCAACCCAACCCAACCCAACGTCGGGTTCAACCCGTAGGGCTCGGGTTGAGCCCGCCAAAGTTGCAGCCCTACAATCCAAGAACCTTTCCTTCCGTCACGTGCACCGCACGTGCTCCTCGCCGGTAAATTTAAGTATTTAACTCATTTAGCGCCAGCTAGGGTTTTTTCTCTTTTGTTTCGATTTTCAGGTTCTCGCGCCGATTTCGTAGTCTAGGGTTTCTCTGCAAATCTAGAACTCGAGTCAAGAGAACCAGAGCAATTCGAATCGAAGGAGGTACAAGTCTTACAGATCTATATTAGCTTCGATCTTTGATATTAGGGTTTTGTTCTCACGTAGTTTCTGCAAGCTAGGTTTAGTTTGCTACGGAAATTCTGGGTTAGCGTTTTCATTCTTTGTACAGATTGTCTTTTTTGATGGATTCGCATTTTAGGGTTTTGATTGCGTTAATATTGAACTGTAACGTAGTATATGAGCTATTTGGACGAACATTCATGTGGATTTTGATCGAATCTCGTTCTAGTGTTTTGGTTTTGCTTGTATTGAACTATAACGTAGTACGAGCTATGAGGACGAGGTTTCATTGAGTTTTTGGACGATTCGCATCACATGGTTTCTTTTATGCCTGTTTCGAACTACAGCACAATTTATGAAAACGTGCTTTCATGGTAAATTTGGAGCTTGTGTCTCAGTTTGATCTTGTTCGGGTTACGAAATCGTCCATTTGTTGTTTTCGGTAATTGATATTTGTTGTTTGTTGCATCTTTTAAGTTTTGATCCAGAAACCAACAGAAACATTTTCACATCTTTGGTCTCATTCATCGTGGTTTTAGTTCTATTGCTATTTTTAACTGTACAAGGTGAACTTGAACTTAATTAGTTCATTCTACACTTGTTGTAATTCATTGTATTTCATTAATTCTTATTAGGTTTTAGTTATTGACTCGACTATTTTGACCTTTTTATCGTTGGAGTAGTGAGTTTAAGGCTTGAAACAATGGCGATGGGTATGATGAAACCTGTGAAGCCTGGTCTAGAAGAAACACAGGAGGACCTGCATCGCATTAGGATTACTCTTTCATCTAAGAATGTAAAGAATCTCGAGAAAGGTTGCCCTTGCTTTCTTTCTTTTACTTTCCCTTGGTTTATTCCGTTTGAGAACAAGGTTTAAACAGTTATTGGCATGTTAACAGTCTGCACTGATCTTGTGAGTGGTGCGAAGAACAAAAGGCTGAAAGTGAAGGGACCAGTAAGGATGCCGACAAAAGTTTTGAACATCACTACCAGGAAATCTCCCTGTGGGGAAGGTAAATCTGTATACCCTTTGCCTCTTATTGCTATAAAAAACTCGTGTTGGGAAGATGTAGAGAACGATATAGTGAGATTAATAGCTTTTAATTCCTCCCCACATAGGGTTATTAGTTTAATCTTTCTGAAAGAAATTTTGATTTGACATTTATTAGTTTGCAATGCTCACGGGGAAAATTTTCTTTGCAAAGTCGCTCGATATCAAACATGAAATTAGTGTCAAAACAATAGAAACAATCATCTGGTAAAATACTGTCCTATAGGAAAAATCTAATTTTGTTTTGGATGTTCCTATGGAATAAATTATCCTTTCATGAACTCATGTTCATTAGAAGGCCAGTAAAAAAAGCTCAGATTAATCATCGTGCAGTCAGAAAATAATTTTCTTCAATAAAGTATCCAAAGTGTGTTCGCGAGCTAAGTAGTTGAATTCTGTTTGTATTACTTAAAATGTTAATGAGAATGCACATTTTTCGATTTTTGGATATATTGTCTGGGCCGTTACGTATTGGAAGCTACCTGGGACATAATACTCGATATTAGCGAATAGCGTAATTTTTTTAATCAAATGAGAGCCTAGTTAGTAAATTCGCGTATTATACGCGTTTAATACCCGAATTTTTTGTTTTCCTGAAGAAACATTTAATACTTCTGTATAAAATAAAAAAAAAATCAGAAAAATCACGAATTTTAGGACTATATGAATAAAACACGTATTATTCGCATTTAATACACGAATTTTGCATTTTTTTTTAAATGAAGACATATTAAATGGCCGCATAAAATAAAAAATTGGTAAAATTCAGGCTTTTCAAGGCTAAATGAATATAACATTTCAACAATGACCGAATTTTGTCATCTCGAAACCGAATTAAACTCGAACTTTTCCCGTTTCGAATCTTTGCCGTATATCGAATTGCTAACTATGAACGAGAGTACTTAATAAATGATATTTACAAAGTGGACACATAGTCCCATTCAATTAATGGATTTCTTTAATGCATGCCATGAGAAAATTTATCCTGAAATTTTGTGTTACATCATATTCTGTGTTTCCTAATTGCGTAGAAAAGAATATAAAGGTCAACTACAGCTTTATGCCTGACCTCTTGTTTAGAGAAGGGTGTTGTTGGAGTTTTTTGCATTTTAATCTTAATAGAAGACTTTGTCTAATTGTCAAGTCTCGGTCATGTATACTGTTAGCCGTGATTTTGAGGGGGCACTTTCTTTAGACACGGCATCTAGTGGCACATGAGAAACGATCATTGTCTAATTTCGAAGTTTAAAAATTTGCCACAGTTTTTTTGATGACCTGGTACTACTCTATGGAAGTATATATATTAATGTTTCTAGTTTGCTTCTTCCATGTAGAGGATTAGTCCACCGCAAAACTTTATCCGCATAAAATTAATGTAAGATCTTTTATAAGAATGATTAGGTTTGAAGTCATGCTCAGCACATGTGATTTTAGCTCCTGCATCTTGTCCTCCATTGAACTTCTATTGGACATTGCCATGCATTCACGAGCAAGCGTGGTTGTCGAATTGATGTACTTGTGCCATTTCGATTGTGGAGATAATTTTATTGGTGTGTGAAACTATCATTTTTTTAATCATTAAAATCATTGCATCTTCTTAAGCCATAAAATTCCAAAGGATGAAAGAACTTGTGAAGCCTTGCCAAACATTCATGGGCTGTTTGTTTATAATGGATTAGCTTGTTGTCTGGCTTGCATGTTTTATTTGTGATAGGATCTTCTGTACCTTCAAAAGTCTTGAAAAAGGTGTCTTGATTTGGTACGATATAACTCCAAAAAAGATCTTTTTTGTCTCACTTGGAGTAGGAGTTTGTTGGTCCTGTTCAAGTAGACTTGTAGCTGTATCCAAAAAGGCAAAAACCCATTCGATGTCTTTTTTTTATGGGTGCATATTCAAGCATTCGAGGATTGTGTAGTTGAGAGGATATACCAAGTTTTCAATTGGTGTACGAGGGGGAAGGCAATGAAGCTTCTTCGGACTTCGGGTTCCGGCGCAACTTGAACGATTGAGAAATCCCCTTGGTATCTGATCTCCTCTTCTTGTTGGCAGACGTCCTGGTGAACAGAGATAGGGAGGATGTCATCCGATGAACGGGTAGCAAGGATGGTCTTTTTTCCGTCCGTTCCTTCTATGCGTGGCTAGATAGGTTTTGGAGAGAATCCCAGGCGTATGCCCACATCTTTAGGTATGCCGCTCACCCATCCTCTAAGATATGGGGCTCGAGGATTCCTTCAAAAGTGGTGTTTTTTGCATGGTGCGCCTCTTTGGGGAAAATCTCATGATCAATAATCTCATCAAAAGGAAGTGGGTAATGGCCAATTATTGCGTTATGTGCAAATTGGATGGGGAGTCGGTCAATCACCTTTTGCTTCATTGTAAGGTTGCGTGGGAGATATAGTGTACCTTCCTCAACTCCCTAAGGATCTCTTGGGTTCAAACCGAGTCTATCAAGGAGACTATGCATAGCTCGACGATTCCCCGTCTTCCTCACTGCGGCCAAAGATTGTGGAGTATTTTGTCTTTCGTGATATGGTGGGGATTGTGGAAGGAAAGAAATAACAGGGTGTTCGAAAATAGGAAGCCTCTATTTTCGATATCTTGCTCTCCATCAAGTCCTTCATCTTCTTTTGGTCCAAGATGCTCGAGGAGAGCAAAGGAATTGCCTTCGAGGATTTGGTCTTCCGTTGGGAATCCATCTTGTATCGAAGTTCTTAGGCGTCTCTCTTCGTTTTAGTCTTTGTTTTTGTTTGTTGTATCTGTTTTAGGAGGCCTTCTCGTCCTCCTCCCTACTCTTGTAGCTTTTCCCTCTTTTTTAATATATTTTACCTTGGCTTTGCATGTTTTCTATTTGGCTTAGGGTTGAGAGAATCATTTCAGAAAGACTTACATGCATGCATTTTGTTGGTCTTTGTCAACTTGTACAGGTTAGGGTTGAAGGAGTTGGTGTGAATGAGTGTTTGGAATGTAGGGTATAGGTTGGGTGGTTTGGTATGTTCTCTTCTTTGTAGGGCCTTAGGGATGGGGAGTCATATTTTTTCCTTGTTCTTAGGTAGTCTAGATGATGCAGGACAAGGTGAACCCCGTTCTACGATCAGAAGATTACCTTGGCTTTGCATCAAGTTAACTTAATTTCACACCAAGAGAGGATGGCTTCACACCATAATTTCCTTTCACACGAGACTTCTTAATGAGATGTTTTATTTCTTCATTCTTTATAATAAGAGAATTACATAAAGATAGTTTAACTATTAACTGATAACCCTAATCTAATCTAAGCCATCCAAGTAATTTAATGGCTAAAAAGTATAGCAACTTAAACCATCTGCGCAAAATTACAATGAGCCCCATAACTTTGGCTATTTTGCTTAGACACCAAAAACAACTAAAAAATAGAAACTTTCAAGTAGAATACTCTTACATCATTAGGGTTTGTTTATGTCCTGTTATGGTTTGTCCCTAATAAATGTGCATGTTGGTGGTTTTGGAGTTGGTTGCCCACATGTTTTCTTGGTTAGACCCTTTTATGATGCGTGTAAGAAATGTGCATTTATAGGGATTATTGGGGTCTTGACTTGAATGATGTGGACACAATTCCTGCTCTGACACACTGTCTGTCACATTTGCAGGGAGGGTGGCTCAAACGGTTCTGCCATCCCGTGCTGACACAATTATTCTCTTCTCATTTGCTTCTGCACTTTTTTTGTCCAACTCAACACAGATGTTTAGGGCAATTTTGATGTATTTTTGTTTTCATAGCATCTGGTGGCCTACAATTGTTAGAGAACGTCTAGAAGTGGAACTGAATTCTGTTTGTGAGAAAATGTGGAAACATCAAACTGGAATTGAAAATGTGCATGCTGCTGTCATTCTAGCTTAGTCATATTGGATTAGTATAATTTGAAATGAGTGTTCTGCAAATATAGATGCAGAATGTCGGAAGGTTTCAATTATCCATGGTTTCTTAAGATGGATATATCAACTTCGTCACAAGTTGAGGGGTTTCCTTTCTATGGTTCCTTAAGATAGAGATATCAACTCATGGATTAAACTGTGATAACCAGCTAATCAGGAGGCCTACTTAAAAATAATTTATGGCTTAAGCCATGTGATGTCATGCTTTTTCTGGGATAGATTTATATAAAGTCAGATTGCTTTTGCAAATTGTTGATATGAATATGTATGCAATCCCATACGAAATGTTTATAAGCAAATTAGAGTTCAGATTGATTGTTTTCATGCATAATGCTGGATTTTAATTGTTGTTGACAATGGGTTTATGACTTCCTTGTTTCTTTTTCCATGAAACTTGACTAATGCATGTGTTATCTATTTTCAGGTACAAACACCTGGGATCGTTTTGAGCTGCGTGTTCACAAGCGGGTTATCGATCTCGTGAGTTCATCAGAAGTTGTGAAACAGATCACATCAATCACGATCGAGCCAGGCGTCGAGGTGGAGGTGACCATCGCAGATCCATGAACAATTTGGACCGCTCAGATCTTTTTTGTTATTATATGCTGGGGAACTGGTTTCTAGGATTGGAAGAGGAGTAACAAATGATTTGCGTTTTATTAATTTTGTTGGTAACTATTTAGGGATTTATATTTATGTTTAGCTACAGATGTTTGGGATCAGTAGTTTCTGTTTTCTGAGAAATGCAGAGTGCAACTTTGATTTTAGCAATTTAATTGGTAGAAGTTAAAAGGATCTACAGAAAATCTGGAACAGGTAAAAGATGTATGGTTGCCCCAGCTACTGCTAAAATGTTGATCGTATCTTCTTTCCTGCCAATATTATTATACTGCTCAATGTAAAGCAGGTGTTACAATTATAGATTCCGATCGAGTCCAATTATTGTGCTAAATGTAGGAGACCTAATTTGCAAAAGTATTAGCCTGATTGAATGGTCTCAACCTTTAGATAGCTCTGATTTGTGCCTGTTAGAGAGCCGTTCTATGATTATCAAAATTTTGATACAGGTCCCTCAAAGCCTTCGTGGTACAACCATTGGGCTCACTGATCCCTCAATGGTTAGCCCGCACCTTGGACCTGCACACCAAAATAGTATGATTGGTGACTTCATGCCATTGAGTTGAGCATTATTCAACAGAGGTTGAGGAACAGGTTTATGGGTTTGTTTGTTGTCAATGATGGAGAAATGCTCAAATCCAACGGTCAGAAATTACCAATCATGCTGATTTTTGGTCTAGGTCCACCAAGGTATGGGATAAACATTCTGGGCTCGGTGGTTCCGAAAAGCACCAGGTGAAATTTCGAGGGACTTCTTTACGGCGGATTGCCACCGACAATTTAAAGAAAAAAAATGAGATGCCTGATTTGGTTGGCTTATTAAACGATTTTGTGGGTCCCAACACTGCGGATTACTCTTTATCTATCACCTTGTAGGATTCAGGGTGTAGAGCGGGAGTTCTAGCTTCTAACGTGTAGAGCGGGAGGGATGGAGATGGACCTTGGGTCATCAAATACGTTGAATTTAACTTCCTCGAGATAGGTCAAGAATATCTATTGGACAGGCATTTGATAGGTCAAGAAAGTGATAGTAATCTTTTTCTCTCGTGGTCCTTTTAAGTTCAACTTCGAGATTTGCGGGTGAATCACGAAGACCATCGCAGGCTGGTAAATAGAGCCACGATACATGCAGAGGTATACCTATATGTAAAAAAGGCATCAGTCGGAGTCGCCATTCCGTTAATAACTCCGCCAATTAAAACAACTTTCCTCCTTCTTCCCCTCTTCTCTTTTCATCTATTTCGACCCAAAACAAAAGGAAAACAGGGAGCTAACAGAGGAAAATAAGAGAAGAAATAAAATGGCATCGGAGAACGACACCCCCAAATCCGGATCCGCCACTGAAACCAACGGTGGAGACTCGCCGACACCTCCCCGGCGCAAGATAGCTCTGATTACAGGCATCACAGGCCAGGATGGTTCGTACCTTACAGAATTCCTCGTCAACAAGGGCTACGAGGTCCACGGCCTCATCCGACGCTCCTCGAACTTCAACACCCAACGCATCAACCACATCTACATCGACCCCCACAACTCCCAAAAGGCCCGCATGAAGCTACACTACGCTGACTTAACCGACGCCTCTTCCCTGCGCCGCTGGCTCGACATCATTCTCCCCGACGAGGTTTACAACCTTGCTGCCCAGTCCCACGTCGCCGTCTCCTTCGAGATCCCAGACTACACGGCTGATGTCGTCGCCACCGGAGCCCTCCGCCTTCTCGAAGCCGTCCGATCCCACATCGCCGCCACTGGCCGGTGCCACATCAGGTACTACCAAGCCGGATCCTCTGAGATGTTCGGATCCACCCCACCCCCTCAATCAGAATCGTCCCCATTTCATCCCAGATCTCCTTACGCCGCATCGAAGTGCGCCGCGCATTGGTACACCGTGAATTACCGGGAAGCCTACGGTTTATTCGCCTGCAACGGAATTCTGTTTAATCACGAATCTCCTCGTCGTGGGGAGAACTTCGTAACCCGGAAGATAACTCGGGCAGTCGGTAGGATCAAGACCGGGTTACAGAGTAAACTGTTTTTGGGTAATTTGCAGGCTTCGAGGGATTGGGGGTTTGCAGGGGATTACGTCGAGGCAATGTGGTTGATGCTTCAGCAGGAGAAGCCGGATGATTATGTGGTTGCGACGGAGGAGTCGCATACGGTGGAGGAGTTTTTGGAGGTGGCATTTGGGTATGTTGGGTTGAATTGGAGAGATCATGTGGTAATCGATAAGCGGTATTTTAGGCCTGCGGAAGTGGACAACTTGAAAGGGGATTCGAGTCAGGCGAGACAGGTTCTTGGGTGGAAGCCGAAGGTGGGATTCGAGCAATTGGTGAAGATGATGGTTGATGAGGATGTCGAGTTGGCAAAGAGGGAGAAGGTCCTTGTTGATGCCGGGTATATGGATGCTCAGCAGCAGCTGTGACCGAATGTCGTGGGGTATAATGTCTCAAATTTCTCTGTTTCATTAGTTTTAAGGTTATATATATTTATTGGGAAGATGGGTAGTTTTGATTTTGTTGTTGTTGCTTCTTCTGTAATGTAGTATGGGATTGGATCTGAATCTCTGATCGATTCATTTGTTTCTAGTAATTTGATAAATTTTCCTGATTATAGTATTTATGGCAATCAATTTTGTTCTTCGTCATCATCATCTTCTTCAATTTTATTTGTGCATTTCAGATTTGATCTGGGTGAGTTTAAGATCATACATTTAGTTTCTGCTAGTTCTTGGGATCTATCTGTTCCCTTCTGTGCAATTCACAGACCTGCTACTTACTTCGGACTCTTAGCAGCTGTATATAAATCTTGATCATATGCCCAGGTCCAAAGAAGTCTTTTTTTTTTCTCTTCAAAGTAGAAAAATTGGTAGGTTTTGTACTGGTTCAGCTCTGTAGTTTGAAGATCTCTTGGCAATGCAATTCACCGACTTGGGATCTGATTTTCTCTATTTCCGTTAATCTTATGTGTTTGAATTGGGTTTGGTGGAGATATACTGTCCTCAGCTTTTCAAAAGATATCTTGCGTTGTTTCTGAGATTCTGTATGTTCTTTGTTAGATCTGATAGATTGGCAGAAATGAAATTCTGCTATTTTCGTTGCAAGTTTTACTTTGTCCTTGGTGGGGTTTCTTGTGGGTGCTTGGTAATTGGAATTTGATCCGGAGTGTTTGGTGCCCATTTGATTGTATTTGCTGATTGAGGGCAAAAAAAGAGAAGAAATAAATCCACATTTGTGTCTGCGCTTCGTTCTTGTTTTTAGAGGAAACATGGTCTTCCGTGGGACAAAGACCCGTCAAGTCCGCACATGTCTTCTGGAATGAGTAGTTTTATCGATCAGTAGCTCAACAAATCATGCTTATCGGGTAATCTTGACCATACCCGCTTGATCGAGAGCTGAAATGCGGATTGCAAAGAAAAGATAAGCTTAGAATCGGAGAAACACGGTTGTAGAAACTCTGGATGGTTTGGATGTCATATTGGCCCAATTTCTACGCCAGGGTCCATCCAAAGTACCCATTTTTTTAGCTGCTTCAACTCTTGGGAGTGTTGGGATGCATGGTTTCGTTTTGCAGTCATTCCTATTTGGCTGTAGGAGGTTTTGGGACTTGGGTTTGTGCTCAACTCACTTTTCTTTGTGTTTTTTGGGTTCAACTTGAGCTCCAATGACGGATTGCCCTCAAATGGACTTTTAATTAGGCTAAGGCATGATAAACCCTGCATCCAAAAGCACCCTTTATCTGTTAAATTGAAGTTTTCAAACGGCCTATTATGCACAGCTACTACCAAGGTATTAAATGGTCTGTTATAACAGATATCTAGTAGACCGTGGATCTCTTGAATCCAGTGGTTAATAGCCTCAACCGTATGCTTTTTTTGTCCGGTTATCGGTGGGGTAGCATTTTCCTTTTCTAAATGACGGGGTTGTTGCCTCACCGCCGTTACAATGTTCTTTTAAACCATGGCTACTACTACTAATAACCACTGCATCCATTCATCAATCTAGACCATGAAAGTACTGGCCCATGACCAAATTGGTTAGATGCTACTCAGGGTTCAGTCAATCACAAATGGGTAAGGGTTGACGATTCTGATGGAAAATCTGAATCAATTGGCCAGCCCAAGGAACGGGTTGATGCAACAATTTCAAAATAGCAAGAGGACAGTCTTTATAGGCATACTATGGGAAAGAGGAAGAAAAACATATGGATCTGATGACTTTCATCCTCAATGGGCCCTACCCTCGTACGGTCCATGTGGCCCACTAATGACTTGTTAACCCATATTTGTAGGGTAAGTGGGTTCAACTAAATGGGTCTAAGCCCAAGAAAAGGTTAATTAAGAATAAAATAAACTATCTTCTTTTTCCGCCAATCTTTTAGTGTAGGCTCTCTTGAAGTGCAGAGAGTTGTAGTGTGAAGCTGGACACGAAGTTAGAAAGCATGACGTGAAGCTAAGCATGAAACTAGGAAGCTTGACACCAAGCTAAGAATCTCTGCATGAAGTTCAGCTCGAAGTTAGGATTCTCATCATAAAGATAGGGATAAAGCTAGGAAGCTCGGCCCAAAGCTTGGAAGCTAGGTGTGAAGATCAGAAGCTAAGCGTGAAACTTGAAAGCTAGGTGTGCAACTCAGAAACTAGGCATGGAGCTCGGAAGCTAGGTGGGGTTAATCCCAATAACCCCCAATATGAACTGTGCTTTTTATTGTACAGGTGAAACTGTTGTTGACATAGAATGGTGACTTTTCATTCCCACAGACAGCGCCATCTTGTGAGCGGGCAAATTCAGAATTGAATTCGATGTCGTCAAATTTTCTTGGGATTTGCACATAAGTAATAGGATAAAGCAACCATGAGAGAAAAATAGAAAGAGAGTGAACCTTTTTACATGGTTAGTCACCGAATTCTAGTGACCACCCTGAGAAATGGGTAGAATAATCTTATTACAATGCTTCTCTCCCCTCTCAACCAATCCATCTTCTCCAAGCTAGAGGTGTACAATATATAGATAATTAGGAGACCTCTTACTAATGTCTGGGTTGTAAGAAATGTGCAAAAATGGTTGGTTATTGGGAACTATTTAGGATATCTTGGTACCTGCAATAACCAGCCATTTTTTTTTTGCAGATTTCTTAAACCCAAACATTATTAATCCAGTAACCCTAGAAGCTGATGAATCAAAATAACTCCTGAAGAGAAACAAACATGAACAGAGAACAAAATGAGCATCCCTGATAGGCCAACTACCCTAAAAGACGAGGGAGAGGTTATAAAGTGAATAAGAACAAAACCAAACTCATTAAACCCTAAAGAAATGAAGAGAATACAATAACCTAGAAAAAACCCTAGTTTTCCATAAGAGTTAAGAAACCGACTGAGTCCCACTTAGGACACAATATTGACCAGATAAACATTTTTTATATCTTTCTTAGACCATAATACCATACATAAGCTGGGGGATGCACCATAGCCCACAAAAAGTTGCACGTATGTGACAATCCTAACTATCGGATGCATAAGCCTCAATTTAGCTGCAGAGGGTTAATGATGATGTCCAACCATTGTAATCTTTTCAACCATGATCCATCCAAGAAGAGACCCAACGGTTCAAACTTCAAATATAAACAAGAAGGATAAGGCAAATAAACAAATACAAATGACTAAACCACTAATTTCTTGAAAAAACTGGTAGACCCAACCACCCTTTGAATAGTTTACAAACAAAAAGAAAAAAGAATCAAAATCAAGCTTAATTTGTGCTCAAACTCTTTGCAAGGACGAAGACGACTTTTGTCCAGGTTCTATACCAGCAGCGGTCGCATCAAATGGCTTGATGGATGATCGGAGCGTTTCTGGACCCTCTGCAACAATTCGCTTGCATAATGCATCGCAATTGCTTATTACCTCAGTCAGTCTACCTTTCAGCTCACCGACCTCCACCTGCAATGGGTGAACTGCATGCATTTTCCAATATAAGGGTCTGTTTGGCCTACCATTTTTTGCGTCAAATAAAGACTTCCTTTGCACAAAAAAGGTTACTGAAAATGTAGGTTTTGGTGCAAAATGGCTCTACAAGGAGGCCTTAATTGTTAAGCACATAAATATTAGAGACCACTAAATAATAAAAACTTTGGGAATTCTGTAAATGATGAGTCCCATTCAATGTGTCCTCCCGGCCTCTGATGTAAACCTGCCTCACATCCAGGGGGAACTGTGGCACAATGGTTACCATCAAGGTCCCCTGGGCCAAAAATGGATCAGATTTGATGATCATAAATTCCTAATAATCTGATTTTTTTTTATGCATGGTTCCCCATAAATTTTGTGATCAACCAAAAAGAAGATAAGATTCGGGATGCTTAGAGGCATTCGGCCAGATAAACTTTTGCACGCGCTATCCATTTATCAAAAAATAGAAAGTAAATCAAAAAAAGGCCTAGAAGATCCACATGTTGGGACCCATTGGACAGTGAGTTCCTACCCCTGAATGTGGCCACATGTATGGCAGGGAGAGAACAACTTCCAATCCACATCAATTTCCTTCTCTATTTGATTCTATTGGCACACAAATATGGTTTCGCATCAGCAAGCTCAAACACAAGTGCACATATCCATCTCTATCCATATTGGGGTAGGCAAGCATTGATTGATTGGGTACAGCCCCAAAATTTCACCAATTGGGTGATCCTAACTGACTGATTAATCATCGGCGCTTGGGTGGTCGATGGAGATTTTTTTATTGAATGGCTAGTATCCCAGATGGTGTGGTTTTGATCTATGGAATCACCAAGAGGTGACCTAATAATTGGATGGTCTATAGTGTGGGCTGTCGACTCACCTTGTGTGCAGAGATTGTTTATATGAACTTCACTTGTGCATAAGATTCTAACAAAAGCTTTTACCACTCTTCTCTCAAGGGCCACTAGTTGCTTAAAACAGATGCTTGAAAAAAAAAGTCAACTACCTTCTGATAGATGTTGTGCATTCGTTCTCATAGCTGACACAGAGTAATTAAAACGCTGAAGAAGTTTAACTGCCAAAGCGTCTGCAACTTCTATCTTGTTTTCTATCTCCTCCTGCAACAATCAGTAATAAGTTATGTCATAAGTACTATTAATTTACAGACCACCATTTTCCTTTCCAAAATCTGATACTTGAATCAAAATGACCCTAAATTTCTCTGAGATAATACAAATCATCGAGGATCCTAGTTACAACTATACAAGCTTCAGAAATTCAAATATGAGCTGGAACCACTAAAAGGATCTCAAGGATAGGGTTATCTCATGTTGGCAAGAGAAGAACAGTTAACAAGACAAAATCCATCATATTGAGAGTACTTCTGTTTCTCTAAAGATATTACATGCCTCTACATGAACAGGATCTAGAAATATTGCAAATCACAAACAATTCTCATAACTTATGCTGAAAAGGCGATAAGGAAGGAACAACTTGAATTGTTCTACAACAAATATTTTTAGTGATTTATTGGTTTCACAAAACATGCAAGCTTCACTGTATATTTTCAGATCTAAGGACTGAAAGACTAATTACAAATGATATTGCTTTGTAAACCGCAGTGGCTTCATAATTTGAAGTGTACATATTTCTGCCCATATACCATATGAGCAAGTTATTGATATTCATAAATGTCAATACTGAGTATAGAGAAACCTTTCTCTTAGCAACAGTTTTGAATCCTCACTGCGGCCAAAATCAAAGGGTTGATTATTCGCAAATTAAAAGATGCTGGATGAATTGCTCTGAAGCTCATAAAAAACTTATAATATCTAAAACCGAGTAGTGTGCACCTGTCTCTGGCTAATTCTTTTGGCCTTATCCTCCTGCCAATCACGATACATGGAGAAGAGTTCCAATAGCACCTTGGGATTTAAAGTACCTATAGCAACCATAGTAAAGGGAGATTAGATATGGGCCTCTCTAAGCGAAGCTCTTTCTTGATAGCTTTTAAACAGTGAAGAAGTGCTATTAACTTGATAGAGAGAGAAAGCAGCATTAATCATAAGAATCATATGGGTGGGAGCCTAAAGAGCAAGCAAAGCCACTAAAAAAGCACATATTGATTTGTGTGTGCAAGTGGAAGCTGTACATCAGCAGGGGCTAAAAGTCCACGTGACAATTTGAGTCCGAACCAGGGCCACATCAGACATATTTACCAGCATATACAGGCACATCCATGCCTGTGTATAAAAAAGCTTGATATCGGAAATGTAAATGTCCTTACTTTCATTGTGACTTTGACAAAAAAACCTAAATTTTGGACTTCTTAGAAGTTATGTAGGAGCATATTCCGTCATTTTGTACTATTATTTACCAGTGGCGTGCATTTGCAAGTGATCAAAATTTTCTAAAGGAGATTTATAGTGCAAATGAGATGCACCAAGTTTGGTGCACGTTTTCTCAATGTTAACTCATGCACCTTAGTCGAGCAACAAATAGTTCGCAAGCTCTTATTTGAACCATGGCAAAGGGTTCTCTTATGATAGACTCCTAAGATGGTTCATAGTCCTTATATTTGTACATATGATATAGGTGTAAGGGGCACGGGACCAACATTAGATATATTCCACGTAGATATATTACGCAAAAATTGGATCATTCGAAATCCACCCCGTCTTTTCCATTCAAATACAATATGATGGATCAGATGGCCATGGCCTACAATCAGATTGATCTTTGTGATACTTTAGATGGGACCATGAGGATAGTGGGTCCTACCTTCATGCACTTGCACCACATGCATAGAACAATATACAACGTTTAGGGTCCCTACTAATTCGGATCTTAGATATTTTTCAATAGGTAAACATTTATCTTTTTTAATTTTATAAATCGTTGACTTTATTAGAAAATGTATATCATATCACATTATCATGTACGCCCTATGTAACAAGGACACTGATATGGGTGTCAGTGTCAGACACGGCAACATAAAAAAAATACGATACGTAGACATGTCCGTACATATAGTAATTACAATATATTAATACATATGAATGCTTAAAATTATTAATAAAATAACAAAAATAGAAAATAAAGTAGACAATATATATATATATATATATATATATATATATATATATATATATATATATATATATATATATATATATATATATATATATATATATATTACTTTATTATTGTATGGAGGATGGAACACACCAACCCACTTTTAGGAATCAATTTTATATTAAAAATTATTAAAATAAGGGGTGACACGGCCATAAGTGTCCAAATGTGTGTCAGGAAGTGTCGACATGCGTATCCAGGTGTTGAGGTGTCTGACACGGCAAAAAGCCCTAAAAGTGAAGTGTCTTTGTTACATAAGTGTACGCCTTATCCAAAATGTTTGGAGTCGGGAGCATGAATCCTATTTCGCTATTGGACTCTGTTTAGACTTTAGAGCTGTATCTTCTGGCAAAGCATGTCTTCAAATCTTTTTTAACTGCCTCAATTCATGTCATTTTCAGCATTCCCCTCTCCCATATGAGTAACTTAAATTAGTCACTCAAAACTTATTAATAGCCAGTCAAAGTTTAACATTTTTTAGGGCATTTTAGAAGTTTTTATTGAACTAAATTTTATGAAAGATGTATACTTAACACGGATACCGCTAAAAAAAGATCTCGAAGAGAGCTTTTCAACTGATCCAGCTTTGTGGCAAATCCACACAGCCTTGGAAATTATAAGTATTTTAGAAAAACGAAAAAAAGAAGAATTGGAAAGAGAGAAAGTACCATGGTTTGTCTCAATAAATGCAATAAACAGGAAATATTATTGTGTCCCTAAAATTCTGTTGTAGTATTTAATAAATAGATGATTATCTTTCGAACATTAAAATTTTGTCAAAGGTGAGTGAAACTGTGTGCTCAAGTCATATTCTCTTTAAATAGTAAAGCCATGTGTATAAGTTATGTTCATATAACAAGTACTACACAAATATAAATGGTCAGGTAAAGAGATAAATCAACATTAAAGAGTGACCGTTAAATGTAGCTGACAAACCATTGAAAAGGAAGAAAAATTAGGAATGATGTGAATTTCATAAAACTACAGAAATCAGAAAAGACCGATAGGCTTTTCTGTCAGTAAACTTCTATCCAATTTGTCTTCCTGAAATATTTTATAACCTCCTATGCTTTATATACATATATTTTTAATTATTGGCACCAGTATGTAATAAGCATTTTTTTTATGGCTTTTGTAGCTAGACCTTGACACCACAACATGTGTCAGTTTCCAACTCACACAGAGCAGTATTTATTTTTCTATTTCACATTAACTCATTTTTGGCGTGATTGAATCTAAGTGCAAGTCTAGAATTTGACAAAATATTAGTAGTGTCTTCCTAAGATGTACAAATATAAACATGGAAAGCTGAAGAATTTTAATTTTTTTTAAGCTTTACAGGTTCGAAAGGAGGAGTTATTCTTGTCTGCTTAAAGACTCAGAGATTATCTTTTCCTTGGAGAAGCCTTCAAAAGCTAAAGGAATATGTTGTTTTCAATCTTCCTAGTGACCATGTTGCCTTCCTTGGAGCTTTCTCCTGAGGATGCTTGGAGTTGATATGAGACTTCATACAGCTGATAAGCACAATTCATCACCAATAAATCCTCTGCAACTATTATTTCATATATCACTCTTCCTGAGAGAAATGGTTCAGAGATTAGGGGGCCCTACAGCTATTGGATAGCTGCTAAACTCTTAGACCTTTGAATAAGAGAGGTTATGAGGCATCAAGTTTTACTTAACTAGAGCAGTATTTACCGATGTCTATAAATCCTCGATGAAAAAGGTTAAAATTTGAAATCAAATGGAATAGATACCCTGTCATTCGAACATCATTCCATGGTTTACTTTTCAAACCCAAATAATTCCTGACCATGCTTGTTTCTTTGGAGATTACGGGGCTCTAGCGCCATTAGCTAGCTGATGATATCTTAGAACTTTTAGCAAGACAGGTTATGGGCACCAAGTTGTACCTAACTAGAGCAGTATTTGCAGATGTTTATCAATCCTAGATTGTGCACGAATGGTAAATAAGATCATTGCTGCAGTGTAAACGAACAGGTCATGCAAAACGTGATTGGAACATTGACATTGAAATGAAATGAATAGATACCCATCATTTGAACTTCAATCCATGTTTGCTTTTCAAAACCTAATAATTCATGGCCATGGTGGTTTCTTCTGAGTGAATAGCTGGCATTCTTTGTCAGGGCAATCGATTATCGCCTTTTCTATTAATTTCTAGCATCAAGATCATAAATGCTATTATGAAAGGCATCGCAAAGAAGAGATCTTAGAGGAATTATGAAATTGCAATGGGTGTCTCCCAGTTGCAATAGGTGGACAATACAATACTTTGATCTCTAAGCTGAGGCAATACATTCCGCTCTTTGATGCAGATCTAAGAGTATTCTCAAAGTAGATGGGAAAGCAAAGGGCAATATTCAATAACTCAGTTGAGACAACAATGTGTTAGAAAACAAAATCAGAGTGCATGATGAGTTACGGCATGAACAAGAAGCGGTTTATCTAAAACTAGCTAATATGAATCCTTTCCACATATCGGTCTGCTCTGTTCTTAACAAATCCACATTCCATAATTCTGCAAAATTCAAGTAGAACCCTAAAATTTAACCCCAAATCACAGAATTTCAGGAAACCATCATTTCTCTTTTAATTCAAAACAAATGCAAAACAAACTGACACCACCCAAAACCCTAGATTCTCACCTGGAACTGAAGAAGAAGAGGGTTTCCTCACGAGAATATCCGTCAAGCTGCTCTCCGTCGGTGGCGACGTCAGTATTGGCGTTGCCTGCCATTAAAAAGAGCAAAATTGAAACCCTAAAAAGGAAAAAAAAATAAAAAAATAAAAATAGGGATCGAATTAAAACTCACGATTTTAAGGGATTTGAGCCGCTCCAAGAGGGGATCTACGCCCTCTGTTCTCTCGGAAACAGTGGTGATTTCATCCACGGGCTTTATTTATAGACGGACAAAAATGGCGGGAAGAGATTAAAAGAAGAGGGAAAAAGAGAAAGAGAGCAAAGAAGAGCAGAAATTATGAGAAGTTGGAAGTACCTGTGAGCTTGAAAGTGTAGATTCTGAGGTACCCATGTGTGGCAGTTGCCTCCTTGTATGTGCAGCCTAACTAACGTTCTCCGCTTTGTCTTGTGTTCTGAGAGGAGAGAGACGGGGCTTTTGCTAACTTAAACAGGTAGCTGGTTGAGTAAAACTTGGTCACTAACCGATCACAATCGTCATATCTAACGGAAAATAACAGACTTCTGTGGCGAAGGGGGGCTGTTCTTTCATGCAGACTTCCGTATCAAAATTTTGATGCAGAAGTCCCTGAAATTGCAACGTAGTAGACTTGTTCGGGCCCACTTTCCCCTTGAATGTATGGCCACACTATGATGACCAGCACACAAAAAATCAACATGATTAGTGATTTCTAGCCGTAGGATTTGAGTACTCTTTCATCGTGGGCTTTACGAATAGGCCTGTGAGTTTGTTCCAAGCCCATGATGAAAAAGTGCTCAAATCCTATGGCTAGGAACCACCAATCATGCTGATCTTTTGTGTGTAGATCTATCATAGTGTGGGCCAGACATTCAAGGGTACAGTGGGCCCGAATAAGTCTACTACATTGCAATTTGAGGGACTTCTGCATCAAATTTTTGATACAGAAGTCGGTATCATAGATTTTTCTGGCGAGAGGACTTCAACGGTGCACCTACCTAACCAAGGTTTAAAAACGATCGGACCTCCCCCATTACGTTATGTACCGTTAAAATGCTCATAAAATAATGGCCGTTATTTTCTGGAAATTTTTGTGAAAAAATACCGTTATTTCTGTTATTTTTTCTTTTAGTCCGTTATTTTCCACTTTTGAAAATTTGCAATACAAATTTCAAAATTTGAATTTCAGCGCCATTTTTTCTGTTTTTCCATGTTATTTCCGTTATTGCCCTTGAGTGTTACAATTCGTTATATAACGGCCGTTATAATTGAAAAAACAGTTAGGCCCCAGTACGTTATACCGTTATAACGGCTCCTTTTAAACCTTGCGCCTAACTATTACTTTGGGGAAAGTTGTAGCTTTTCTTTTCTTTTTGGACAGGGTCGTGATGTAACAAGGTCTACGGGGCAGCACGATTTTTGTTACTCTCCACTGCCATCTCGGCCAGTGACCGCATGGATATTTAACCCACCCCTTAGTAGACATTCATACCAAAATTCAGCTTGTTTGATGATTTTTAGCAGTTGGTTTTAGAACTAAAAATATGGTTGGATCCAACGGCTATAAGCATGCCTTCAAAAGTATTAAAATCTAATGGTTAGAGATTACCGATGAGGGTGAACCAGCTCTTAATACAACAATTTTCAGATCATTTGTAGCCACTAAATCACCACTAAAACCCAAGCTTCTGGGAGGGTTTTCATCATCCAAAAACTTGGCATTTGCAACTGAACAAAGAGTGTTCATAAATGGATGGTTCGAGTAAAACGTCTGTCACAACGCAAAATAACGAGCCACGAGGCACACTCTTAGTGGATGCTAACCGTATTGATGTTTGGCCAGTCCCTCAGTGGACCTATAAACCAAAAATCAGCCTGATTAGTGATTTACAACCTTTGGATCTTTGCACCCAAATAACTCTCAATAATGCTCAAATTCTTACCATTAAAATCAACCCATGAAAATAACTTCAATCAAATCGCCTAGAAGTCACTAATCAGGCTGATTTTTGGTTCAGAGGTCCACTGAGGGACTGGCCAAACATCCATACAGTCAGCATCCACTAAGGGTGTGCCACGTGGCTTGTATTGTGTGACGAAGATTTACTCACAAGAGATCGCCAAGTTGTGACCATTGATCTGTGGGTCCTGACAAGGGCGAGTATTGCTTGGATCAGGGCTGGGAGAATGGGAATGGGAATGGCATCTTCCATCAAGGGATTCTCCAAGGATTGTAAAGCCTCATTATCATCATAAGTCTTATCCCAATGATATAGGTTTGGCTACACTAATCCTATTCCTCCATTTAATTCTGTATAACACCATTTCTTCCTATAGCTTTTCCTAATCCAAAATAATGCAACAGATCAGATGGGGATCAATGGTTAAGATCAATTTATCCTAGGAGATCAACTAGTAGGACCCTAGTTAGCAATTTGACGAAAAAGTTAGTATAATTTGGATTTGCCGTTCGAAAACAGGTTTTAAAATTCTGTAAATAATGAAATTAAATACTAAAAAGTAGTTAACATTTTCTAAAAACAAAGTTCTTTTTACATTTTTTCCCCACAATTAAGAAACAGGTTTTTCAATAATTTGTGTATAATACACATTTAGTACGGGTCCTCATAAAATACATAAAAATTATAGAATCTTTGAAAAATGGAGCAATATAATACATTTTCTTAAAAATACGTCAAATACACTTTAAATGCGTATTTAAGGGAAAATTGGTAGCTAGTGGTAGGACCATTCCATAGGTTCATGCGAAAAAAAACTGATTATTAGCTGACCATAGCCATCGATATTTTCATATACTTCTTCCAATGTTTCTTGATCACCCAAAAAGATCAGACAAATCTATTGGCTATGGTCCATCTAAAGCCAATCGAATATGTCCCATTCAACTTGAGCTAGGGGTGCAAGGTGGACAGGCCCAACCTGAGCCCGACAGACTCAACCCGACCTTGGGTTGTCATTTTTAGATCTCGGGTTGGGCTCGGGCAAAGATTTTTAAGCCCGATAAAAAGTCAGATTGGGCTCAGGCAAAGCAACCCAGACCAACTCTCATCTGGTCCCTGTTTTCTCTCTCCTCTTCTCGTTTTCTCTCCTCTGTTCTCTTTCATTCCCCCTCCTCCCATGCTCCCATCTCTTTATTTCTCCCTCTTCCTAGTTTCCTCTCCCCTTTCTCCTCTCCTCTCCTCTCCTCTCTCAGGTGCCAACGAGTAAAACTTCGATGACAGGGCCCTGTTATCGAAGGAGATGATAGGGCAGCAGATCACGGCACGTGCACAGGTGAGTGTTTTGGCAAAAAGCACTCAAGTACTCACCTGGGTCCGTGTGTGGTGAGGCCGAGGTGACCCGTCAGTACAAAATCCAGGTGTCGTGATCTGCTGCCCTGTCATCTCCTTCGATGACAGGGCCCGGTCATCAAAGTTTCATCCGGTGCCAACCCAACGAAACCAAGTGGATTGGGCTTGAGCTGTGCGCTTTAAGCCCAACGTCGGGTTGGGCTCGGGTTGAAACCCAACCCAACCCACCCACCCTAATTGCAGCCCTAACTTGAGCAGCAGAGCAAGTACTGGTAGTAGAACATTCTTTGCTTCCGCCCATGGGCACACCAAGAGAATGAAAATGCAGGGAGTAAATTTTCTTCTGTGATCAACAATGAAGATTTGATTAGAGAGCAATTTGAGTGTTCACATTAGACAAAACAGTAGCATTATCATCGCAAGGTCCAGACTGCTGATGGTCATTGAGATTCCCACCACACAACTCTCAAAGACCATCCAATGGTCTGAATAGTCTGACGACATGATATAGTGTCGTCCTAGTGACGATGCTAAAATTTTCCTTTTCTGTAACTCATACCACAAACAGCAAGGGTGACGCGAAGTGAAAAGTTGAAGACGTTACATTTTATTACAACCAAAATCCAAGAGCTTTCTGAACCTCTCCATCTACAAGAGTCTTTTAACTTTGGACAAATGCAATAAAACTCCTCAGAAGCCAACCAAATAATATCACACACAAATAAACATGAAACAGACATACAAACAAACCTCTGGGCAGGACCTTTCAAATACTATAAATGTACATGAAATCCCCATTCCACTGCGCTTTCCAAATGCTACACCGGATACTCCAATATGCAAACCAGAGGAAAATTCTGATATTCACGAACTACATATCCTGTCATGAAGCTCAACATCGGTCGACTCCAAATGCTAGAGTGAGGCCAGTTAAGTATTATCATCACCATGGAGCTCGAAATCACTTCGAATATCGCATCATCACCTTTGCCATTTTCTCTCTGAAACAAGCAAAGATTCAAACTGTAAGAAAAATGTGTTCAAGATGCTCTGGTTAGACCTTATTGAAATAACATGAGGACCACAGTATTAGTCTTATAAAAAAAAAAATGGAGAAAGGTTGAATAAAGGAGGATTATTGAATGAAAAATAGAAAGTTTATGGTCACTGTGGGGGGGGGGGGGGGCACGGTGTATCCCTACCTTGTTACAACTTTTTCTAGCCCCCCGCCACTGGGTCTACCAATGGGATAGCAGTACATATGAACAACACGCAGGACAGGGATCTATCACACAATTGGTCTCACCTGAAAGATCTCATATGCCAAAGTATCCACCCCATCAGATGAGCACTTACATTTTTACAACTGCTTCCCACATAAGCTATAAGTCATAAGCCATAAGCCAGATTTCAATGGCTTCTGCTTAACCTGAAAAATTGGCTAAAAACCCGGAAAAACGGCTTTTCATAAGCTATAATCTGAGTTTTAGCTTATTTTGAGCTTACCCAAAATGCAGCCTAAATCTTCTAGAAGGGGCCTGATTATTTTCTCATCCCCCTGCATGTATGACATATGTACAGTTGTCAACAGTCTACTGGAGAGGTACCCGAGTTTTCCTCAACAAAGGAACGATCAAGAAGATCGTTACACAAACAAACCAAAATACTTAAAAATTACTCACCAAAAAGGGAAAAAAACATTAATGAAATAGAAAATGTATAGCATCTAATTATATAGTGAACCTGCTTGCCTAAGCAACCAGTCTCACTAATAAAAAAGTTGTTATCAGTGCTAGGAACCGAGAGGCAATTGGTTTATGATTACTGTGAATCCTGCTACTAGTTTTGTAAATAAGGGGGGGCTACAGCCACTGAGGATTTCGCAAGTCATACATGTGAAACTGCATTTTCTACAGCTGCATTTTGTCCATTTAAAACATGCCAGATCCTAAATTAGTGGAAAGAGATTTGTTGCATCTATAGTTGTAGGAAAATGGGGCATACTAAGCATGTATATTGATATGAGATAGTCTATGATCTGAAGTTACCATGTGAGAATACTATTTAGAAGTTAAAATGAGGAGAATGTGTACCATTTCCCTTTGCACCCTGTTGCGCTTGGGACATTGACCGCTGCATTCGAGGGGAGCCCTGCTTTCCGTTTGCACCGGGTAGGGAATGTCGCTTCTTGATGTAAATATCCTTGTCTTGCATGTCTGGGCTCGACCTTGGAGAGTTGTTCGCATAGGCCTTGGCCCTTGCAGACTCTGTGGCTTGCATGTAATTGGGAATGGAATTACTACTACTATCTCTTGGCTCCTGGTCAACATTATCGGGTCTCGCCGAACCAAATGAGTTGCGCCTCGTCCCATTTTTTGGGTCCTTCGGCAATTGCTCCGTACTACTTCTTGCACCTGAATCACTGTTTGGATTTGATGGGGACCTCTTACCTGCTGATTGAGACTTTCTGTTTTGGGTAGACCCACTTTTATTCAATTTATTCCTTTTAGTCTTCACTGATACCTGACTTGATGGTGTCCCATGCGATTCAGGGGCCGTTATATGACTTCTTGGAGATCCTTCTGGCGATGACCTGTAATCTTTTTGATCTGTTACAGTATTGAATTGGCTCTGCATATCCAATGCACGTCTCTCTGTTGGCTGTTGCTCTATCCCTGGGGAGTCAACAGCTCCAACTGAATAAACAGATTCTCCGTAAGCATCCTCAAGGTTCCCCGACTGAATGGAGCTGCAGTAGGATATATTGGCCTGTGATGCGGAGGAAATGTTTTTGGCTTCAGTATCTAGATTTTCAAGATTTGATGCATTAATGGTGGTTCCATTTGGTTCAGAAGTCACTTTTTCCATGACTTCGGCATCATGCTTGAAGTCCCCACCTACTTCAACTCTATCTGGTGAATCAAGAGTGGAAGAAATAGAAAGTTCAGTGCCACATTCCGAACCCCCAACAGGAACTCTTGGCTCATGAGAGATCAAACTTTCTGTCACGCTAAGTTCCTTGGTCCCTGAGACAGAATCTACTGGAGACGAAAGCCTGTCGAATTTTGATTCTACTCCAACATCTAGATAAGTAGAACTGATCGACCTACTTGACGTGGGTGTTGAACTCAGCTCTTCAAATTTTGAGTGAGCAGCAACAAATGCAGGATTGGATGCCTTTCTTGACCCAAATAAAAATTTCTTGCTCTCCGTTTCTGGTTGTTCAGAGGCAACCCTTTTCACAGAACGTTTTGGTTGTTCAATGTCTGCCTCAGGCTTATGAGAGATGGAACCTGGTACTCTTTCAGAAGCAGCGGCATCGGATAGCACCTCTGTTTGACTATTATCTATCTCTGAAGAGGTCTCTTGTGCTTTGCTAAAACTCATATCCTCAAGACAGGGCTGCTGCAGATCATCTCTTATTGAAGAAGAGGTTGAACGACAAGCCTGAAAATCAAAGTTACCTGCATCATAAGTGATCACATTCTCTTCACCCTCAAGCGACAGTGTTGTTTCCCTAATACTGGACTTCAAATCCAGAGGCTCGGAGATAACTTCAGTTGGAATTTCAGTTCCTATTTCAGAAGTAGCAATATCAATACTTTTTCCTTGTTCCTGAGACTCTGGACCAAACTGTGGTTTCTGTGGCTGAGCGCAGTCTGATGATGATGATACAGACACCCACCTCTCCAACCATTTCCACGCAGAATCAGGTCTTGAAGGATCACATTTGATGTGAATCGGTTTTTTCTTTGGTGTTGATTCCAAGAGCTGCAGAGCAAAGAAAATAGATAATTTCAGGTACAAGAAACACAAATCAGAGAACTACCCGCAACAATATTTAAGGCCAAAAGAAAGATATCAAATGATCATACCTGACGAGCGAACCCATTGCTAAGCAACTTCTCAGTAGAAGAGTAATTTCTGTTTGCTTTCGGTCCTGAATTTTCTTTTCCCTGAAACAGGAAAGGAGGATCAGATGGAAAAAATAGTCTTTATTGATGAAAAAGTACAGGCAGCGATGCTAATATTTATAAGCATGTCTATTTCATGAGCTGAAACAAACAAAAAGAATCTTTGATAAGCGTCTGCAGTAGGAGTCAAGACTCAGGAAACCACAATAGAACAAGAAATACTGACGGACTCGTGATTACGACAAGTCTTCAGCAAGTCTAAGTAAGGCACAATTGATACGCAACATGGATCAATTTGAAACTGTCTTGCCTAAAACAAGAACGTTGGTTACAAAACTTGTAAATTAAGTGGAACCATTTTTTTAATCTGGCCAGTGTCTAACAATTAATTTTAATTTATTATTGTGTTGGATAAGGTAAAATTGAGACATTCTTGAAAACTTGTAATTGCAATAAAGTAATTGCTAACAATTTAAAAAGAATAAGCATTACCAAAGGGTTAATGCTCTGGCTATTTCTCTCATGCTTCCCATCAAGCTTCTCTTCGATAACTGACCGTTGTAGTGACATACGAGCATGGCGAGCACGTACAAGAGCCTGCATTTTGACAATAGCTTGAACACAACGTAGAGTTCCCACGGCCTGCCTCCTGACCAAATGCCCACGGACAGCAGCTTGCAACTTAATTACATTCTTCAGCTTCAAGAGCGCCCTCTGACCCTGGTAAAGTTGATGTAAATTTAAGTTAAACATAAAATCCAACGGAAATGAATTTTGGAAGTCATATGACAAGAAAGTACCAAGTATCCTCTGATAGCAGCCTGCATGATAATGGCAACAGATTCCTCTAGGTTGGGATCACTCTTACTGGCATTCTCCGTGATAACTAAAGGATCAATCTTATTGTCAATCTCTGTGGAAATTAAGGGATCACTTTTACAGGCATGCTCTGTCGCAATTAAGGGATTGGGCACTTTCGAGTTCAGAGCAGTTGACAAAGAAGGCGTTTCATCTGTCCACTGAGATACAGAGATTTTCTCAGAAACAACAGGGTTAGTCTGTGCATGGAAGTCAATACTAGTTGATTCTGGGCTCTCCTTATTTTCAGTAGATGGGCTGTCTAAGATCACAGTGTTGCTTAGCACTCGATGCCTGGCAGATCTCTTCCGGAAACTCCAACCACGCTTGTCTGTTGAACCTTTGCTCTGGAACAAGATTTACAGAAACAATCAACAAGAAGAACAGCCACAACATAAATGATCCATTTCTCTCCTAATACGATGAGTGTGCTTCATTAATGGATTGAGACCTTTCTTTACTCCAACTTCTGTCTTTTGTTTCCATTGGAGAATAACTCTATGAAGCTATAGTAAGAGCAGCATTCGAGATAATCAGTTTTTAAGTAACTTATGTTTCTATTCCTGCTTTAGTACCCAATTGGCAGTGTACATCCAGAAGACTAGTGTTAGTTCACAGTAACAAATAAGCGAATAGGGGGCAACTTGAGCTAAAAGCATATGGATTTCGGAAACCTGCAATATATTGATGTAAGAAACACAAAATATTGAAGAACAACTTGAGGAGGGATTGCAAGTCAAACCTCACAAAGTTTTCTACCCAAACTGTTTAGATCAAGGCAGTGTAGAAAAAGCTTTGGCTAGCCAATGCCTGGGCCACCGATTTGCCTGGTTCGGACACACCTGGGCCTGAAACATGCTCAGGCAGGCACTAGCTAAAGTTTTCTCACTTTAAGTTATGTATTAATTAAGTAGAATGATATTCTAAGGGTTTCATTCAATTCTCAAAATAGTGAATCATACTCTTACACAATTTTAGATGGCCCCTTTAGAATAAAGAAAATGTAAAATATCTAAACTACCCCTCATTATTGCATAAAACGTAAATACTCTTAAAACTAATTAGTAATGTACCAGCTACCCTCTTATTAAATCTAACTCTTAACTCTAACTCTAAATGAAAAACAAATAAACTGGAACCCACTAAAACTGGCCTGTGTACCAAACATCTCAATCCCCAACCACCGAAAAATCATGGTTGAGAATATCTGAAACCATTATCATGTTAGTGCGTCCTCTTTGACCCAAGGGTCCAAATTATCTTGTTGAGGAGCTTATCCATGCACCGAAAATGTAGAAAAACACAACGCCGACAGTTTCTCAAGCATAACTGTGAATTAGTGTGTAAACTCATAATTAAATCTTTTCCTACCATCATACCAAAAAGTACTTGATCTGTGGTAGGAGAATTAGCATGGATTATGGCACAATTATCTTTAGGTTCCTAGATGTTTTCATAGTGCACTAACAATTGCATGGATGGAGACCAATGTGGAGATTTCTCTCATATCATAAAATAATCCTAACTGTTCCTTTCTGAGGTTTCCATTTGCGTATCCACATGCATCACTTGTTTTGCTCTTGATACTCATGAGTCATGACCGCACTCATGCTACATAGCTACTCATATGAGTGTATATATTTCCGTCCAAACCCAAGTACCTTAAATGCAAATACATGTGTCAAAATCAAAACGAAATACAAGGTGTTTGACGCGGCAACCCAAGAAAGGGGAAAAGTCGATAGACATGTCATTACATAGTATACATATTGCTACCTAATATTTCTTTGTAGGCACACAAGATTCAGCCAAAAAAAAAGAAGAAGAACAAGAAGACTCTAATTACATGAAAGCAATCAAATTTCATAATTCGAAAATAAAATAATGAAAAATAAATTGGGCTGCGTTGATGTGTTCCGAAAATTGCATTCTTTCTTCCATAAATTTTGCCAAAAATAAGGTTCTTATGAGATGGTCTTCACTAAAAATTGTTTATAAAATCTAGAAAATGCGCTTTGATTCTGCAAGGAAATATTTGAAAGAGGGATTTTAATAAGTTTGAGTGTTTGTAGATCATATTTAAGCAAGTACACAAAGAAATTTGCATTATATACGTCCAGCAATGCTGATCTCCAAGTATCAAATAGAAGTGTGAATGAGCTTCACTAGATCAGAGTTGAAGGATAGAAACAAACCAACATCCTCGAAAATCCACTAAAACATACCCCCATTCCTGAAACTCAATAGAGAGCTCTTACATGACAGATCAAATTTCTCCTCTCGATAAACAAAGTCACAATCAACAAATCGAACGACGACAGGAAAAAAAAAATCCGTCATCTATTCCTAAATACCATCACAAACTATCTTACAAATCATGCCAAAAACAAAGGGGAAAAACAGAAATTTGACAGAACTCAAATGTGAAACTCAAAAAAGTTACTACATTTTTTTTTATTAGTCAAAAAAGTTGCTACATTCACCAAAACCAATCGAGCAGAAGTCAATGCAATTGCAGGAAATGGATCAAAACTCTAATTTCCCAATACGGACATTAATCGAATAAAAACCCTAAAATCTGAGCCAAAACCCTAGAATCGGTAAGAACGATACCTCGGTTTGTTCGAGATCATCTTTGTCAACAGAATCGCTGCCACATGTAATGATCTTTAAGCAAGAACTCGTTGATCTCACCATTTTCTCTCTCTGTGTGAGAGACCACACTCACAACTTCTTCTCTAGGCTTTTCTGCCCTATAAGTGAGCCAGACCTTGAGAACACGGACCTGAACATACTCCTAAAATCTAGCTAAACCTTACATTGGAGTCCGCCATTTCCGTTCGTTGAGAAAGAAAGAAAAAAAAAGCTGTCAGATCTGTCTCAATTTTTCCTCAAGAGAACAGATGGTATGGACCCAGTCGTATTTAAACTATAATAGGACCGGTCTCTACAATACGAACGGTCTCATATGACCGGACTTATTTTCATGGGTTGATCTCAACTGTGGGAATTTGAGCAGTATTTGAGGTACAAAGATCCAACGCCTAGAAATCACTAATCAGGCTGATTTTTGGTTTGTAGCTCCACCTAGGGAATGGACAAACATCCATACGGTCACAGTCGTCTAAGAGTGTACCACGTGTCTCATATTGTGTCCTGTAACGGGAGCATGTCATTTTAGGGCTGTCAACGGAGCCCGACCCATTTAAGAATATTTGCTAGAAAAATAAGATCCATCGGATAATCCCAAGTCCCATACTACCCTTCCAGTTGTATTATTCCATAAATAGCGGGGTAGTAGATGTATCTCGTACATGATTCCACTGATTAGACGGTCCAGATTGCTAAAAATACGCATCTTTTGTATGATAAATATAGGTACTAGTGTCAGTATCATGCCACTGGGACAAACTCACGTTTCTCCTTTTCTTAGAAAAACATCTCTCTTATCCGGTGTCACGACTCGAGAGTACTCGCGAGAAATTGCGATATACCGAGATTTTGGTTGAGGGAGATCTGAGACTCCGTTAAATTACCGTTTTATCTAGAACCTAGATTTTTGTCTCTGTTAAGGAAATAAAGCCTGTGCTGCTGTGCTTTGGATGGTAAGAAACTAAGAATCTTAACTTTACTCCTCCTGTATAATTTTTGGACTATTCATCATAGTTACAATTGAGCGGTCCCGATCAACTTACATTTGGACAGTTTTATCGTATAGCATGGAAACAAATTGGGACTTAGATTTGAACCCAGTAGTCGGGACCCACCATCTAGCATCAGATTGGGTCCCATCAAAGAGATAAATGTAGTCAGATGATGCAAATGTTCCGGTGAGAATCTTTCATTCGGATGTTGCGATTAATTTGACCTTAAGAACAAAACTTGGCTGAACGGCAACGGTCACGCCCACATTACGAGCCACGTGGCACATTTTTAGAGGATGCTACAGTATGGATGTTTCTCCAATCCCTAGGTGTACACCAAAAATCAGCTCATTTCAAACCTTTCGAAATAATGCTTAAATTAAACGGATAAAATTAACCCATGAAAATTACTCCCATCCTACGCTTAGAAATCACTAATCAGGATGATTTTTGGTTTGTACGTCCCACCTAGGGATTGACCAAACATCCATACGACTAGTATCCTCTAAAAAAGTGCCAGGTGGCTCATATGGGCGGTCAGCCAAGTTTTACTCTTGGAACTTAAAATCTTCTAAGTGGGGAACCCAATCTTGATACGTATTGAGAAATTAGGGAGAAAGAAAAGAATAATGGGGCCCACCTGGGCCTTTCATGTGATGCAGCGGCAGAGAGGAGCAAAGAGGGAGAAAGTGGGAAACCATGCGAGAAATAAATAAAAACGGTGCCTCATAGGAGGCAACGGGGGCTGTCTAGAATCCTGACAACAAATAACGTTGCGATGGCATCTAATCTAACCACTATTTTGACATCTCTTTTGTACTTTTGCGCAACGTGCTTGTCAAAGTGCACCACGTGTCACCACATGAAGTTTACACTCAACACTAAATCTTTCTTTGATCTGGTACATCTCGCGTGCCTTGTGCAGTCATTTGAAGTGGATTGCATAAATGATAATTGAGAAGGTGGGTCCCATACACTCTTACTTTTTTTTTCTTTAGGTAACATACTTTTTAGTTTTTACTTCAATCTTTCTGGGGGGCGATCATTTCTAGAGACCGTTACATGTTATCTTTTTTCGAACGAGATAACATAAGCCATCAAATTGCCACGTGGATCATACTTTCTGGCCCACTGACCCATGAATGTTTGGTCCACACCTTGGTGGACCTACGTACGAAAAATCAGCATGATAGGTGATTTTTAGCCATTGAATTTGAGCACTTTTTTCACCAGGAGCGTCATGCATGGTTCGAAATCATGGGATCGGTGGGCTCGGATCCCAATAACAGTATCGGCTCATCTCGCCTGAGACAATCAGTGCGCTCCGATCCCGACCGCCCTTCAAACCATGGCTTCAGGAACAGGCATATGGTTTGGTTCCAAGTCCACGATGAAAAGTACTCAAATGCAATGGTTAGAAATCACCGATCATATTGATTTTTCCAAGCCGTGGACTAAACATTCAATGGGGTGAAGGTGTGCCAAATACTTATGCTGCAGAATTCTGTATCATAGAGTTATTGGAACACATGGAGGTAGTGAAATTTTTTTGGCTGTGTGATCTCTCTTGCTGAGTTGGACAGCATATAAAATGCAACATGTGACATACTCTCTTGGTCTCACTTACCCATGAATAATTGCCTGCCCCTTGATGGACCTACACACCAAAAACAGCATAATTGGTGATTTGTAGTTGAATCCAAGGGGTAAAAATCAGCCCATGAAAAAACACTCAAATCCAACGGCTAAAAATAACAATCAGGCTGATATTTGGTGTGGAGGTCCATCAAGGGATGGGCAAATCATTTATGGGTCAGTGGGTATATGCCGTATGTGCCCCGCAACGCTGCAATGAGAGCTCACTGCAGCAAAAAATAAAAATAAAAAATTCGTGCAAGTTGCCCTGATCAAACCAAAGGACATCAAGGTTTCCAGTAGAAACGAACAAGGTTTAAAAAATGGCCGTTATAACAGATTCGGACCTCCGCCGTTACGTTATGTACCATTAAAACGCCAAAAAAATAACGGCTGTTATTTTTTCTGTTATAACGAAAATAACGACCATTATTTTCTGAAAAAATTGTGAAAAAACAGTCATTTTTTCCAGTTATATTTTATTTTTTTCATTATTTCCATTTTGCCCCTGAGCATTTTTTTCCAGTACGACCGAAAAACTGTAACGCCCCCATTCCGTTATACCGCTATAACCGCCCCCTTCAAACCTTGGAAATGATCTATTAGTCCATGGGTCGGGATCATGGGATCAACAAAAGTGAACCAACAAGTTCAAATTTGTTTTCCGCCGTGGATCCCGAGAATGGAACGGTGGTTAATAATGCTGAGCTGGCATTCACTTTTGCAACAAAACGTGAACTTGTTGGTTCACTTTTGTTGGTCCCCTGATCCCGATCCTTGGTCCAAAAAAGCGTCTTAAGTCTCCAACAATTATGGCATTTGCCCCAATTAAGCTGTCTCCTAGACCCAAAATGAGCTTTGATTGGATCATTACAACCACCCAACCAATTGCACTATTTTGGATGGACACAAATAACGAGGACAAAGATGTAGTAACTTCATTCCTCCAATGGTTAATCGTCTTAAAGACATAACACACAAGCACGAGACATTTACGTCCAATCAACCCCAGCAAGAGATTTCTTCAAATCAAAAATCATAAATTCCGGTGTACTTTCTTTTCCTGACTCCTCTCGTGCTCGGCCGTTAGATTTGAAGAATCCAACGGTGGTTGTCAGTGCCGAGCTGGCATCACTTTTTTACTTTTTTCGGCGATGACAACCACGGCCGAGCGCGCATACCGAGAGGGGTCAAAAAATGGGATCCTTGGAGCCTGAGCCTTTTTACAATGCATTGATGGTCTTTAAGCATCTACAATGCTAAAATGCCAACTGGCCGTCTCAATTCTATATTTTGAGGCAGCTACAGTGCTTTGTTGCATGATTTGGCATGGCATACTCCAATGGGGCAATGCTATTTTTGGATTGGAGTCATTTTAATGAGTTGATTTTAATGTGGGAATTTGAGCAAGAATTGGGGTTCAAGATCGAAAGGTTTGGAATCACTAATCAGACTGACTTTTGGTATGTAGGTCCACCTAGGGATTGACCAAACATCCATACGGTCAACAACCTCTAAAAATGTGCAATGTGGACTGCTGATCAGCCAATCATTGGTTGATTTTAGCCGTGGGATTTTGAACATTATTTGGGGTACAAGATCCAAAGGTTTGAATGGTCCAAAGAGTCAAAACCCATAAAGCTGCAATATGGTAAAATATAGCAAATGCTATATCCTGTGCCAAATATAGCACATGATAATAACATATGCTATATATTTGCATTGATATAGCATAGCATTGGAGCACACGTTTTTGACCGACCATGCGTAATTTTAGGATAGTACCATGGGATAGCACAGCATTGGAGATGCTCCTAGTTTGGATGAATTGCATCAACTTGGCAGCCACGCATAAATTTATGTCTCTGACGTACTACAAAGTTTAAAGTCTCTCCTCCTCTGTGTCACATTTTCACGAGAAATTTTGTCTCGTGTGCCCCCTTGTCACCCCTGGAACAAAATCCTGGCTTCGCCACTGTAGGCAAACAATAGGTTCATAGGAGAATTTTGGGTAAAGAACGTGTTTGGAGTGCCATCGTGGTGTTGTTCTGGGCTTGTAACAACAATGTCAAAGACATGGTTGTGATTGAAGTTAGGAAAGAATGATTCGGTTTGAGGAGGCACTCAAACCGAGTTTGAGGTAACGCCTTAATCTCCTTGCAATTACTATTATCTTGTTAGTGGATTTATCTCTTAACAAATTATCTATAGGATGAGTAAGCAAGAGGTCCTGAGTTCGACTCATTGGGAGGCCATACCCCCTCGGATTTATCCCAATACATCAGGCATGTGGGGAAGGGTGATTTACATGCCCTATAGGACAAGTTGGGTGCTCTAAGAGGCCCGGATACCAGTTGTATAAAAAAGAAGACATACACCCCCCCCCCCCCCCCCCCCCCCCTACAATTTGAAAAAGCTGACATACCCCCCTCATGACTCGGTCCACCGTCATTTGACCAGTGTTGACCTGAGTTGACTACCAAATATTTTTATTAAATGGCAAAAATGCCCTTGTCTTCAACCTTGGAACAAGGGTTTGGGCAAAAACCTAAACCCCAAATCAAACGGTTGTGGTGGACGGCCAGCCAACAGATTCCAAAGGGTTGGCCGTCCATTACCGACAACCAACCAACCGGATTCTCATGGCTAGCCGGCCACCACTCCGGCAATAATTTAAAGGGTCGGGCTCCGTTGACCGCCCTAAAATGACATGATTCTGTACAAGACCCAAATATTTGCCACATGGCACACTCTTAAGAGGACTCTGACCATATGGATGTTTGTTCAATGCCTAGGTGGACCTACTAACCAAAATTCAGCCTGATTAGTGATTTCTAGGCGTTGGAGCTTTGTACCTCAAATACTGCTATAATTCCCACAGTTGAGATCAACCCATGAAAATAAGTCCAAACCAACGTCTAGAAATCACTAATCAAGCTGCATTTTGGTTTGTAGGTCCACCTATGGGTTGGCCAAACATCCATATGGTTAGAGTCCTCCAAGAGCATGCCACATGGCATATATTATGTCCTGTACAGAATCCTATTATTTTAGGGCTGTCAACAGAGCCTGACCCTAATTTAAAACCCAAGGTAATAATAAAAAATAAACAAACAAACAGCATAAAATTTTAGTTTTAAAATTTTCATTAGCATAAATGAAAAACAAGACAAAGCAATTTATATTTTAAACTTTCCAAATGTAGATTTTGGAAAGATGGGTTTTCTCAATTTTAAAATATTCGTTCATGAGTTTTATCTATTTTTTGGAGGTTTTTTCTTCTCAATATTTGCTTAATTCATCAAAATATTAAAAAAAAAAAAATCTCAAGTTTACCAACATGGGTTTTAATTTTTAATTTTAATCCCCTCTTTTCATGTTTGATTTGGGGTTTGGGTTTTGGCTTAAACCCAAACCCTTGTTCTAAAGTTGAAGACAAGGGCACTTTTGTCCTTTAATACAAAATTTGGTGGTCAACTTGGGTCAACACTGGTCAAATGACTGTGGACTGAGTCATAGGGGGTATGTCAGCTTTTTCAAATTGTGGGGGGGTATGTCAAATTTTAAAGATAACATGGGGAGGTATGTCAAAAAAAAAAAGTGAACCATGTAAATCATTGTGTTATTTGTTTGCTTTATTTTCTCTGGATTTATTTACTTTATTGTACACGATCAACAAATTCCTAATTTGGATATTTATCTCCTGAAATCCCTATTACTTTGAAATTTTTTTCATGGATTACCCGAATCAACAAATTCGTATTTTGAGTGTTTGATTACTTGTGACCGGATTACTAGCGACAATGCCTACCCACAACATTTATAACCGTTAGATTCAAATACCCAAAAAATACTTGAATCCAACAACAAGAAATTACCTCGTGAAAAAATATCGTATCCGAGGGCTATATAACTAACCAATTCCGCTGATTTATGGTGTGTAGGTCCAACAAGAGATGGGCCCCAAATTCCGTGAAAAAACTATAATACATAATTCTTTTTCTAAAGTACGATACGTATTTCACTCAAAATGCCACTTAGCACACAGTCTATCTGGCCCACTGGACTGCATGAATGTTTGGACCACACCTTGATGGACCTTCACACCAAAAATCAGCATGATTGGTGATTTCTACAGTTGGATTTGAACACTTTTTCATGGACTTGGAAACAACCCATAAGCCTGTTCATGAAGCCTACGATGAAAAACTGCTCAAATCCAATGGCTCGAAATCACCAATTACATTGATTTTTGATGTGTAGGTCAAGGTCTGGCCAAACATTCATGGGGTCAGTGGGCTCAAGAGTGTACGACATGGCATTTTAGAAGGGGTTACTTTAAACTTTCAAGTAATCAATGACAACAAATTTGCACCCATTTATAGCCAATGTTAAATATTGCCATATCCGATCATGAATCCATATCCAACGACTTATGATGATGATGATGATTATGCGTGACACATTGGACTAAACAAGCGTCTAATATTGTGCCAAGCCTCATTCCACCTTTCACCATCCTATTGGTCCTGCTAGATTCATTACAGCTGACCTTATATACTACCCCTTGAATTATGGCCAGGGCTATTTACGATTGGTTTCCACTTTAGGGTGGTCCCCTACACGCCTATCAAATATAAGGGCCTCCCAATCAATCCCCTAGCTCTAGCTGTCGCCAGTAAAATGTTCTCTGTCACGCATATAAGCTCAGGCAGTGCACATGCAACGAAAAAATATTTGCTGTCCCAGGAGCCTTCATATTTTGAAGTCTCCCCCTCCCAAAGTGCCATATGGATCTCTCTTTTGGGCCCACTGACATTATGGATGCCTGGCCCACTTCTTTGTGGATCAGCTTGATTGGTGATCTCTAACAGTAAGAAATCACCACATAAAAAAAAAATTAAAATCCAACAGCAAGAAATCACCCCATAAAAAATGCTCAAATCCAATGGCTAGAAATCATCAATATTGAAATGATTTTTGATATACATAGATCTGCGGGCCCAACGGAATGTGCCACGTAGCATTCCTGATAGTCCTTTAATTAGGAATCCCTCTCTTCAAGTCCTATGGTTGAGCGGTCTCAATCTCTCCTCTTCTTCCCTTCAAAGTAGACAGCCCGTGCCACCTACTTTTTGGAGACTTTTTGGCGTAACAGAGCCTTCCTCTCTCAATATCATGGGGCTTCTTGAGGGAGACTTCGCATTTGATTGGCGTTCACGTACGATGACGTGGAGCTCATGGCACATGGGAAGTGGATTCATTGGATTAGCAGTGAATTGTACCCTTTGGACAACTCTCATTGGACTTGCCACTACAAGGAAGCAATGCCCATGTCACACATCAAAACCATGAGCCCATGACCGTGGTCTTTTACCTTGATCAATTAGGCAAATTGACCCCTTCAAGCTATCCTTTGTTTCAAGGTCCAAATTGAACGCCGTCGACAGATAATAATAACCGTCTGATCTATCATATTCTTTTTGATAATTAGTATTTTTCTTATGATATTGTTCATTGTCATCCCAAGGGCCGAACCATTGATGGTCATCAAGATTCCCACCATAAGAAACCCAAATACCATCACACGGATTTCAAAGAACATCCATGGTTTGAACATATGGACGACGATGCTACGGTATCATCCTACAACAAGGTTATCCTTTCTTATAATAAAAGGCTACGCACCAAACCTTAGGGAAATGACTAATGACTTCTACTCACCAAAAAACGCCAATTGCACATATCACCTATATTGGATACTGCTCATACTATAGTCCGTCATGCTCGTACTTTTCTCTCCCCTTTAAGATAGACCAAGTCGCCACCTCCTCGGCTTCATGAAGCCATGGAGGCTGACAAACAGCTGCTCCACTCAGGTTGCCTCGTCTCAAGTTGAGCCCTAAGGCGAAAAACTCCATATGACGCCTTTTTTATATTTAACTCTCTATATAGTATAAAATCTTATTTAACAGCTATTTATGATAATCTAAAGCTACAGAAAAAAAGGGTAGATGCAGAGGACTCTTGCGGCCCTACATAGATCTATATTTGGGCCTAACAACAATGTGGATGTTCAGCCCACACATTGGTGGATAAACACACTAAAATTAAGCTTGATTGATGATTTCTAACCATTGGATTTACTACTCAAAAAATGCTTGAATCCAATGGCTAGAATCAATCCTAAAGAGTACTAAAATCTATGGCTAGAGATAGCAAATCATTTTAATTTTTGGTTTGTATATCCAACAAGGTGGGCTAAACATCCATGCGTTAGTGGGTTGGGGCCTTCTCTCACCTGGGCTGGGGGCCTTTTCCAGGTAGATATGGCCTTGGCTCCACTCTCGGACTTTGTAGCTGTGTTTCTTTTGGCTTGTTTATTTTTAATTAATGGCTTACGAAAAAACAAGTCCTTAGTCGTGTCATACAGAGGTTGAGTTCAAGTATTTTTTTTTTTTTTTTGTGAAATCACAAGTGGGTATATCATTTCCCTTGGGGCGTGTTTGATTGCCAATTTTCTCGTGGGAAAGTCACATTTTCTTGTGAGAACATAATTTTCCCGTTTGATAGCCATTTTAAATTTGGAAAACTTTGCAAAGAAAACGTCGTTTCCCATCCAAATCGGGAATTCATTTCCTTTACACATGTGGTGAGAGAATTCGTTTCCATGAAAATCTACCCTTATTTTCTCACATAATTAAAAATTGCATATTTTCTCAGTGCAATCAAAGAGCCTTTTCAGGTGATTTTCTAAAGAAAATTTTCCATGAGAAAAAAAATTGTCACGAAAATTTTCTGTGCAATCAAACACGCCCTTAATAAATTTATAATGAAGAATTATAGGTCAAAAGATTGTTATTGCCTGATACAAGGTTTAAAAAATGGCCGTTATAACGAAAATAACAGTTGTTATAACGGATTCGGACCTACCCTGTTACATTATGGACCGTTAAAATGCCAAAAAAATAATGGCCATTATTTTCCGTTATAATGAAAATACCGACCATTATTTTCTGAAAAATTTTGTGAAAAAAACGGCCATTATTTTCCATTATTTTTTATTTTTGAAATTCAAATTTTATCAGCACCATTTTTTCCCGTTATTTTCTGTTATTATCCCGTTTTTGCCCCTGAGCGTTTTTTTATTTATAACAGCCGTTATAATGGAAAAATGGTAACGCCCCCAGTCCGTTATTCCGTTATAACGGTCCCCTTTAAACCTTGGCCTGATATAGTTGATTGTTGAGCCGAGATAAACTACTCAGCTCGTGATAGGTACTAACCCAGTAACATGGGTCGTATTTATGACTGTCGTTTATAACTATAATTATTGTCTATGAGACTATGATCCATAGTCAAATCATAGTTGGTAGGGCATGAAAATAGGGCGGGTCAAATATGAGACCCGACATGTTAATCAAACCAGTATTTGCGGGGTTGGATCCTTAAGATAGGATCCAAATCTAAAATGGATCAGATACAAATTCAGGTTTTTTGACCCATTTCAGATTTGGATATTCACATATGGATCATGGAGTAAAAGTTTGATGACAGGGCCCCCTCATCGAGGCCGCCGAATGGATGTTTTTCCAATCCCTAGGTGGACCTACAAACCAAAATCAGCTTGATTAACCTCAAATAATGCTCAAATTCACATGGTTAATATCAACCCATGAAAATGATTCCAATCCAACGCCTAGAAATCACTAATCGGGCTGATTTTTGGTTTGTGGGTCCACCTAGGGAATGGCCAAACATCCATATGGTTAGAGTCCTCTAAGAGTGTGCCACATGGGACCAGATCCAGATCCGGATCTAAATAGCGGTCAAAATGTTCGAAGTGGGACCCACAACCACCGTTAGAACGGTAAAAGATGCCCTAGTAAGCAGTAAGCTTACCAAAGTGTGTAGGACCAAGAACTTGGCTAAAAAGTACCCCCACCAACATTTTGTGTGCCCATGTTAATGATCGAACATCAATAACACTTCAGAAGGGCACTGGTCGAATTATCACACCTTGGTACAAATGGGACCAATGTGGCCATAGGACCATGCAAACATTGGTCTATTCCAACAAGCTTGTTGGAAGCGACGTGGAGGGGTGGAGTCATGTTGTGATCAGTGGATGCCTACTTACAGCTCAGCATGATTGACTTTACTAGCAAGCATGAATTGGGCCCCAACACAACTAGGTTTATAGGGACCATAAGGTGCCATCACAGATTGCTCAAGCTACACCCTTCCTAGCGACAACATGCAATAGATTTTAGGGTCGGGCTCCAGTTACCGCCCTAAAACGACAGGCTCCCGTTACAGGACACAATATGAGCCACGTGGCTCATGCTTAGATAATTCTGACCGTATGGATGTTTGGCCAATCCTTAAGGGGACCTACACACGAAAAATCAGCCTGATTAGTGATCTTTATACCTCAAAAACTGCTCAAATTCCTACAGTTGAGATCAACCCATGAAAGTAGCTTTGATGGCTCCGTAGGTCTAGCCTTGCGACCTCGAAACGTGCCCGGATCTCAGCAATACATGATCTTTAACTTCGGCAGGAGCTAATGTTCTGTGATTGAATACATAATTCGGAAGCGATTATCTGCCTGTAAGTGGTCCCTTTTGACCAATCCCAAAGTGGATTTACAACCAAAAATCAGCCTAATCAATGATTTCTAGGCGTTAGATTGGATTTATTTTCATGGGTTGATCTCAACTGTGGGAATTTGAGCAGTTTTTGAGGTACAAAGATCCAACACCTAGAAATCACTAATAAGGCTGATTTTTTTTGTTGTAAGTCCACCTAGGGATTGGTCAAACATCCATATGGTCAGAGTCCTCTAATAATGTGCCACGTGGCTCATATTGTGTCATGTAAGAGGAGCCTGTCATTTTAGGGCGTTAACTGGAGTCCGACCCTAGATTTTAATTGTATACGGCAAATATATGGTACGGGAAAAGTTCAAGTATAATTCAAGTTTGTTATTCAAAATTCATTAAAAAATTCGAAAAAAATATAAACAAAAAAAAATGATAAAATATTTGTTTTCCTCTTTAAAAATCTGTATTTTAGGAATTCTTCAGAATAACTAGTAAATCATACGCAAATTATTTGGCTAGTCCCAAAAATTGTGATTTTTTCCGATCCGTTGGATTTCCAAACGGGCCTAAATTGCGAAAACATCCAAATTAAATGATTATGTAATCCATGTCTTTGTACTTTTTTTTTCCTGGTTTTTTAAATAAGCGGGGTTCCAGCTGATATGGCCAATCCAGACCATCCATTTGATAGACAACCCTCAGGGTTGGTGATGTGGATTGTTGCCTTGTCCACGTCATGCTTTATAGCCTACCATGTATTGTAATTTTATCCTGGTAATAGTAGACAAGTAGAAAAAATAAATAAATTAAAAAAAAAAAGGCAAAAGAAACATGCCTCTTATTGCCATATGAGAGTTGTTATTGGGCTCCAACTTGCCACACAGGGAGATGTTGAGGTGGCAAAACGTGTAGTGGACCACTTAATTCCTGCCACCACATCTACCACGTGTAAAGATGACCAAGACTCTTGAGAAGCATTATGTCCTATGATGGCCGTTATGAGACACCATTAAGGTCATTATCCCATTATTTTAGGGCTGCTATAAAATTTTAATATTTTTTTATTTTATCATTTTTAAAAATAAATTAATAGCCGTGATAAGCGGTGGTAACGGGCTGGGCTGGCACAAATGGTCTCAGGTTCGGACTACATCTATACGTCCACCCATAGTTAGCAATTCGGAATACGGCAAAGATTCGAAATGGGACAAATCCGAGTTTAATTCGGTTTCGGGATAAAAATATTCAGTTGAAATTTCGGTCATTGTTGAAATTTTATATTCGTTTAGCCTTAAAAAACTTGAATTTTACCAATTTTTTCATTTTATGCGGCTATTTAAATTTTTTTATTTTAAAAAAATACAAAATTCGTGTATTAAATGTGAATAATGTGTTTTATTCGTATAGGGTTAAAATTCATGATTTTTTCTGATTTTTTATTTTATACGGCCTTATTAAACGTTTCTTCAAAAAAAAAAAAATCAGGTATTGAACGCGTATAATACTATGCGAATTTACTAACTAGGCATCCACCAGTCAGGTCTGGGCTTGATTTTAAGGTTGCTAGATAAATAGGCTGAGCTTGGGCCTAACATTTATCAAAATACATTAGGCCCGGTCTGTTATGTCTAGGGCTTGAGCCTAAATCATTGGGAACGTCATGGGCTGGGTCAGACTTTCGCCTGGCTACATTATCTCGGTCTGGGCTCAAGCAGAGTTGGGCCAACCCAAATCCGCCCTTTAACATCCCTAATTATAAAAATAAATGATGGTGAAGGTCGACCAACATTTACCCTGTTATTTTGGTTATTTTAAACTTGGGTATTTTAGTAACGGGTCGGGGGGATCCCCAGTTTTTACCCCCATCTTGACACCAATTTTGGCGGACCCACATAGAAGATGAATCAACGGCTAATTTTGGTGGGGATGATCTCCTCACCATATAGATCACTCTAACAAAGAAGCCCATTCTGAAATTTCTAAACCCATCAAATGTGATTTTCAAGTTACACGGTAAAAATGGATGGTCCATAATTCTTCAGCTTCTAAACTAGTCTATGAATATCAGAATGATTTGAATTTTTGTGAGGATTATCTCCTCACCAAAAATCAGCCATTGATTCATCTTCTATGTGGGTCCGCCAAAATGGGTGTCAAAAATGGGGGTCCCCCCAGCCTGACCCTTTTAGTAACAGCCCTCTAAAATTTGAATAATTAGTAATACCCCCAATTTTGACAACAATTTTGCGTAGAAGATGAATCGATGGCTGATTTTTGGTGAGGATGATCTCCCCATCAAATGTTACTTTTATCCTCCAATGGGGACACTCTAGACTGATACACACGTGTGTGCAACAATCATCATGTCGTGAAATGTCTTAAGAAACCCATTTCACATGAACAAAGGTGTTTTTTTTCATAATTTTAATCCATGGCTCAATCTGTTGACTCTTTGCACTACCACAACGAGGAGGTTCTTCATTCTTTTGCTTACCCATGAGAATTAGTAGCCATGAGTGGAAGGGCATTTTTCCTGTGCACAGTGATACCAGGTGATTCATCCATGTCGACGTCTTCCTTCTTCATCCCAGTAGGCAATTCCCAGTTAAACGAGTAAAGAAGGTTTGCAAGTACAAGTTCTACTGTCACAGCTCCAAGAGACATTCCAGGGCAACCTCTTCGACCTGCCCCGAAAGGTATGAATTTGAAATGTTGTCCTTTAAAATCGATAGCGCTATCCATGAATCTCTCAGGGAAGAACTCATTTGGGTTCTCCCAAGATTCAGGATCCCTCCCAATGGCCCAAACATTGACAAAGACTCTAGTTTTTGCAAAAATCTCGTATCCATCGATAGTACAGGGTTCCATATTTATGTGTTGAATAAGAATTGGAGCTGGAGGGTGCATTCTCATTGTCTCCTTCACCACTGACTTTAGGTAATTAAGTTGCTGAAGATCGCTTTCTTCCACAATTGCTTTCCTTCCAACAAGATTTCTCACTTCATCCTGCACTTTCTTCATCACTCTTGGGTTTCTGATAAGCTCCGCCATGGCCCAATCTACGACCAAGGCGCTTGTATCGGTTCCAGCAACAAATATATCCTGAGAAAAAAATAAAAATTATGTAAAGGATAAGTAACTAAAACAATGGATTAAGGACTAATTGGAGGAAGGAGAATGGAGGATGAGTAGATGAACCATGAGCACTCCTTTAATATGATCCCATGTGAGATCAATTCCAAATGATCCATCCCTTCGCAGTCGAATCAATACATCAGTGATATCCTCATGCTCTGGTTCTGTCCTTGCAGAATCAAGATGCTCATCGATGATTTGTTGGAAGATTGAGTCTAAGTTTTTGAAATTTTTCTCGAGCCTAGCTCGATGTCCCGTAAGAACATCGATCCACCCCATCAATGGGAAAAAGTCGGCAAAAGCGAAAGACCCCAACAAATTCCGAGCTTCGTCGATGTACCCATTGAATTTACTACTTTCACATCCTCCGCCACCTTGATAGCTCTTGCCAAAGGCCAGTCGACAAATTATGTCGTTTGTTAGAGAAACTAGCATATCACTCAAATTAACCTTGTGGGAAGAAGAAGCGAATTGAGAAATTGACTTGATCAATCGGGCAACCTCATCCTGCCTAATGGGCCAGAATGATTGTACCCTCTTGATGCTAAAGAGCTCGAGAATGCAAATCTTCCTCATCTCCCTCCAGTAGTCGCCATATGGTGCAAAAGCCAAATCCAAGCCATTGTAAGATAGTTTTTGCTGCGCAACAAGGGGAGGCCTACTTGCAAATTCAAGATCATGAGTTTTCAGGAACTCTCTTGCCGTTCTTGCCGAGGAAACCACCAGCGCCGGCACACGACCGAGTTGCAAATACATGAGCGGGCCATATTTCCTACAGAGTTGCCATAGAGTGCGATGAATACATGAATTAGAGAGTGGGAGTTGGTGTAAGTTACCGATGAGGGGAAGACCAGGGGGGCCTGGTGGAAGCCTGTGTCTTGCCTTTTCTTCATTCTTTCTCTTTGTTCTCAGAACTAATAAGAGAAGAAGAATTAGAAAGAACAAAATGGACAACACCAAGGAGTAGAGAGCTGCCATTAATGGAGTTGTATTGTGTGTTTTGGGAGAAAGAGTGACCCCCCTTTAAATAGGAGAAAATGTTTGAAGCCGCGATCATGCGTCCAATGATCGTACGCCACATATACCTAGACTTTGGTTTTAAAAAGTAACCATGGGTACATGTGGTGCGCAATCATGATCGCTTTTTCAAAAAAATTCTCTTTAAATAGAATCACTTCTTCGAAAGGTGGTTGCACCGTGAGGTCACCCGCGGGGAACCACCTAAGATCAATGAATAATTCAAATCTAGCTATAACTATAATTTATATCTAGCTATAAAGCCAAAACCGGGTCGGCCATATGACGCGAGGGATTTCACTTTCTACCTCATTAAATGTCTTTCCATGTCAAGAACTATATCCAATGGCTTGATAACATCAGATCAATTAAAAAAATGATTATATACAGCAATAGGTGGACTAAACATTGAATGTGGTCAGTGGGCTTAGAATCGATTGTATCGAAAGTGCTGGTTCAAAAATATTTCCGTTGGAGTTTTATTTCTGTTTTGGGATAAATAGTGACCCCTTTAAATATAAGGCTCAAGCTTTGAGGACCCCCTTTTTCTGACCCCTCTCGGTGGTGTTCCTGCATTCGGCTATGGAATTCATGAATCCAATGGAGGTTATCAGCACCCTCCAAAAGTGAAAAAGTGATGCCAGCTCGGGGCTGACAACCAACGTTGGATTCTTGAAATCCACGGCCGAGCACACAAACACAGAGAGGGGTCAGAAAAAAGGGGGTCCCCTAAGCCCGACCCTAAATATAATCACTTCTTCAAAACGTGGTGGCCAGTGCGGGTGCCATTAATTAAGTCACTCGTGGTCCATTTTGGCCCTTATTCGTTGGACAAATGAGTAGCTCCGGCCCATGCAAAACCCCAAGTAAGTTTAATAAATAATGTATAAGCGCACGTTTTAATTATTTAAGTTCAGACAAATTTTATATGTTGGTGCGCTTCACCATCGTAACAAAGACAAGAAAAACTGGGATTATTTTTTTGCTCCCCATGGAGCACATGTTTTTGGGCCCACCGACCACATGGATTTTTAGCTTAACCCTTGATGGTTATATATATAAAAAAATTACCCTGATTGATTATTTCTAGCACCTAAATTTTAGCACTTTTTTAAGAGTGATTCTTGACCGCTGGATCAGAGATAGGGGAGGTGCCCCCTCCAAATATGGAATGGGTGAGAAATCCAGGCCCACCACATTAAACCATGGTTCAAACCTATGTTTTAAAACTCGCCGAGTCGACTCGGGACTCGGACGAGTCGACTCGACTCGATCGTATTTCGAGTCGACTCGGTATACAAACTGGGATTTGCATAGTCCAGCGAGTTGACTCGGACAATCGTCCGAGTTGACTCACAGTTCAGCCGAGTCACCAGTTTAAAGGCCGAGTCCAATCAAAATTTAAATTTTTTTTCTGATTTTCTAAATATTTTTTTATATTTGTTTCCTATTTTCAAATTTTTTCTTAATAAATTCTTTTTTATATATTTAAATAAATAATAATCAATTTAATGACTCGTCGAGTCGACTCCCAAGTCATCGAGGTGACTCGGCCCAATGGACTTCCGAGCCGAGTACGAGTTCCGAGTTTTAGAACATAGGTTCAAACTTCAAAGAAATTAAAAAAAAAAAAACTGTAACGAATCCAAGACCTTAAAATTTGTATTGTTTTTCCTTCTCTTTAAAATCATTAGTGCGGCCTAAAAAGGACAATATATAATTCAGGGGTTGGGATCGAGGCACAACCATTTTGGCATACCCACATGGAAGATTAATCAATGGCTGGTTTTTGGTGAGGATGATCTTCTCACTGTATAGATCGCCCTAACTAGATCAGAGGTACCTTTTTTAGTGACATGGTTTTTCGACTAGATCAGATTTTGGGTTGATATTTCTGTTTTTTCTTCATCATCCGTTTGTTCTCGATCTCCTTTCATCAATGCATTTTGGACTTATCAAAAAAAAAAAACACTAAAAAAACAGCCCATTCTAAAATTTCTAACCCTGTCAAATGTGGTTTTCACGTTAACACGGTAAAAATCCATGATTCTTCAGCTTCTAAACCAGTCTACAAATATCAGAATAATTTGAATTTTTGTGAGGATGATCTCCTCACCATAGAGATCATCCTCACCAAAAATCAGCCATTGATTCATCTTCTACGTGGGTACGCCAAATTGTTGTAAAAAATGGTTGTCCCCCTATCCCGACCCAATTCAGATCATGTGGGGTCACCCTTAATATATAAATGTCACTCCTCAAAGCGAGTCCAAGTTTCTTGTCCTCTCTGGAAATTCTTTTTGCTGCAGTTCCATCTTATTGGAGTAAAACTACTTCTATCCCAGCGTTCTGACAGAATGCAAAATACAGGCCGCGTGGCACACTCTTAGTGGACGCTGACAGTATGGATGTTTGGCCAGTCCCTCAGTGGACCTATAAACCCAAAATTAGCCTGATTAGTGATTTCCAAGCAATTTGATTGAAGTTATTTTGATGGGGCTGATTTTAACGGTAGGAATTCAAGCATTATTGAGCGTTATTTTTGGGTGCAAAGATCCAAATGTTGTAAATCCCTAATCTGGATGATTTTTGGTTTATAGGTCCACCAAGGGACTGGCCAAACATCCATACAGTCAGCGTCCACTAAGAGTGTGCCACGTGGCCTGTATTTTGCATTGTGACAAAAGCATCTGTCAGAACGCTGTGACAGAAGTGTTGTGGCCGCTTGAAAATGCACGTGGCAAACTTTTTGAGCCTATTATACCCACCCTTTGACGGACTAACACACCAAAAATCTTCCTGATTGACGATCCATTTCATTAAAAACTCTGGAATCCAATGGCTAGAGATCATGATATGGTTTTTGGTGCGTATATAGGTCCATCATAGGGTGGGCCAATCATTCATGTGTCAGTGAACAAGAAACAATATTTCTTGTACCTCATTTTCAAGCAAACCACAACGTTGCAAATCCAATGGCTTGGAATTATCAATCAAACTATTTTTTTAGTGTGTATCCATCAATAGGTGGACAGAACACCCACGCAATCATTAAGCCCAAAAACCATATATCCACCTATCCATCAATAGGTGGATAGCTCAATCAGTTGACTTTTTGCACCACAACCATGAGGTACTTCATTCTTTCGATTACCCATGATAATTAGTAGCCAAGAGCAGAAGGGCATTTTTCTTGTACGGCACAGTAATACCAGGCGATTCATCCATGTCGACGTCTTTCTTCTTCATCCCAATAGGCAATTCTCAGTTAAATGAGTACAGAAGATTTGCAAGTATAAGTTCTACTGTCAAAGCTCCAAGAGACATTCCAGGGCAACCTCTTCGACCTGCCCCGAAAGGTATGAATTCGAAATGTTGTCCTTTATAATCTATAGGGCTATCCATGAATCTCTCAGGGAAAAACTCATTTGGGTTGTCCCAGGATTCAGGATCCCTCCCAATGGCCCAAATATTGACGAAGAGTGTAGTTTTTGCAGAAATCTCGTATCCATCGATCTTACATGATGCCATACTTCCGTGTGGTATAAGCAATGGAGTTGGAGGGTGCAATCTCATGGTCTCCTTCACCACTGACTTGAGGTAATTAAGTTGGTGAAGATCGCTTTTCTTCCACAATTGATTTCCTTCCAACAAGACTTCTCACTTCATCCTGCACTTTCTTCATCACTCTTGGGTTCAAGATAAGCTCCGTCATGGCCCAAATTACAGCCGAGGCACTTGTGTCGGTTCCGGCAATAAATATATTCTGCAAAAAACCAAAAATGCATACGATAAGTAGCTAAAACACCCTCAATTTAGTTAAGGACGTACTAATTGGATTGGAGGAAGGAAAAGGGAGGGTAAGTAGATGAACCATGATCACTCCTTTAATATGATCCCATGTGAGATCAAATGCAAATAATTGATCCCTTTGCAGTCGAAGTAATACATCAGTGACATCCTCATGCTCTGGTTTCGTCCTTGACAAATCGAGATGCTCATCGATGATTTGTTGGAAGAATGAGTCTAAGTCTTTGAAATTCTTGTCGAGCCTAGCACTATGTCCCCTAAGAACATCGATCCATCCCGTCAATGGGAAAATGTCGGCAACAGCGAAGGTTCCCATCAAGGCCTGAGCTTCCTTAAAGTATCCATGAAATTTACTTGTTCCACATCCTCCACCACCTTGATAGCTCTTGCCAAAGGCCACCCGACAAATAATGTCGTTTGTGAGAGTAAATAGCATGTCACTCAAATTGACGGGGTTGGAAGAAGAAGCAAATTGAGAAATTGATTTGATCAATCGAGCAACCTCATCCTGCCTAATGGACCAGAATGATTGCACTCTCTTGATGCTAAAGAGCTCGAGAATGCAAATCTTCCTCATCTCCCTCCAGTAGTCTCCATAAGGAGCAAAATCCAAATCCAAGCCATTGTCAGATAGTTTTTGCTGTGCAACAAGGGGCGTCCTACTTGCAAATTCAAGATCATGAGTTTTCAGGACCTCTCTTGCCATTGTTGCCGAGGAAACCACAAGCGCCGGCACACGACCGAGTTGCAAATGCATAAGCGGGCCATATTTCTTAGAGAGTTGCCATAGTGTTTGATGAATACCTGAACTATAGAGTGGGAGTTGGTGTAAGTTACCGATGAGGGGAAGACCAGGGGGACCTGGTGGAAGCCTGTGTCTTGCCTTTTCTTCATTAATCTTTCTCTTTGTTCTCAGAACTAATAAGAGAGGAAGAATTAGAAAGAAGAAAATGGACAACACTATGGAGTAGAGAGCTCCCATTAGTGGAGTTGTATTGTGTGTTTTGGGAGAAAGAGTGACCCCTTTAAATAGGACAAAAAAATTTAAGCTGCAGGAATTTTGACCCATGGTTTAGACTTTGGTTTTAAAAAGTAATCATATATGGGTATATGTGGTGCTCGATCATTGGCACATATGATCGTCACCCATGCACCACTTCATTCTTTCGTTGGACATTCAAATATATCTATCTACAGATTCTATACTATAATTAATAAATCCAAAACTAGGGGTTGGCGCGCCATGACGCGGACTTCACTTTCTACCTCATTAAATATCTCTCCATGGCTTGATATCATCACCAGATCAATTAAATTGATTTTATATACGCCAATGGGTGGACTAATTGTTGTCAAAGGGCCTAGAAAGTGCGGTAGGTACTGATCCTCGACTGTATCGAAGGTGGTTGTATTTATGTTTTGGGAGAAAGAGTGACCGGTGCGGGTGCCATAAGTCACCCGAGGTCCGTTTTGGCCGTTATTCGTTGGACAAATGAGTTGCTTCGGCCCATGCAACCCCACGTAAGTTTAATAAATAATTCAAATAATGTACAACCATTTTAATTCTATGTTGGTGCTTCACCATCATAACAAAGAACAAAGACAAGAAAAAATGGGATTTTTTTTTGCTCCACCGAGTTTCGAACCATTCATTAATCCAGTGGCTCTTTCTATCCCTATGGAACACATGTTTTTGGGCCCATAATCCGCATGGATTTTTAGCTTACCCCTTGGTGGTTATATACATCAAAAAATCACCCTGATTGATTATCTCTAACAATTAAATTTAATCACTTTGGGGTCCTTGACCCATCCTTTGACGCACCTAGCTACGCATCAAAAATCATCCTGCTTGGTGATCTCTAGCCATTGGATTCCAGCATTTTTCGTGTGAACATTTTGTTTCAGTAAACAGATCAAATTAATGGCTAGAGATCGTCAATCAGGATGTTTTTGGTGTGTAGGTCCATCAAAGGGTGGGCCAATCATTCATGGGTCAGTGAACATGAAAGAGTAATCCATGTGGCGCATTTTCAAGCAACCTACAACGTTGCAATGAGAGCAAAAAATAAAAAATTGCGTTCCACCTCCCACCCAAATGCCACGTAACGCACTCTTAAGCCTCCACTGACCCTATAGATGTTTGGCGGGCCCACTCTTTGGTGGACTTAACGCGCCAAATATCAGCTTGAATGGTGATTTCTAGCTACTAGATTGGAGTGCCCAAAAATGCTCAACGGCTAGAAATTATCCCACGAAAAATGCTTAATATTTACTAACAATTACTAGATTAAATTAATTTACGAACAAAATTATTAATTTACTAGATTACTAACAAAATTCTAAAATAAAGTTATAACTTATAACAATATATAGTTTTTTTTTTTTTTTGAAGCCGTGGGTATCCGGCCCTCTTAGAGCACCCAACTAGTCCCCCGGGGCACGATAGTCACCCCTTCCACACATGCCGGAGTGTACTGAAAGGGTTAGCCACTTATTACCCTCTACTCTTTCCAAGGGGTGGTCCCAAGGAGAGTTGAACTCAGAACCTCCTACTTTTTGGAGTAGAGTCCTGGCCATCTGCACTCACCCTTGGGGTTAAACTTATAACAATATTTACTAACAATATATAAGATTAAATCTAAGAATAGTTACTAAAAATTAATTATATTAACTTTTTGGATAATCCAGATTTATGAATATAAGAGAGAAGGGATCATTGACTCAAGTCTTCACTCTTGAGCCTTGAGAGATTGAGAGAGTGTAGATTGTAGAAATTCTTGAGTTGAGCCTCTATTGAAAGATTGAGAGAGTGTAGATTGTAAAAATTCTTGAGTTGAGCCTCTCTTGAAAGATTAATAGAGTGTGTAGTAGATTGTAGACTGAGCTTAGTTTTTGTAGACAAATTAGAGAGTAGAGAGAGAGTGTTATATATGTTACGTGGGGCCTGACGTTGCTAGATTATTCACGTTGAGGTCTTTTTCCTTAAGGGTGTATTTCCATACTTTTATATAGATATACGAAAATCTACTTTCGTCTTGGATAGGACAATGAGAAGGTTGAAGTTGTCACACTCTGAATACGTCAAAAGTGCTGAATACATACGTTGCAAAAGTACTCAAGAGATTCAATATGGAATGTGCTAAGTCAGTTAGCACTATCTTAGTTACTCTAGACTTGCAAAGGAATGGAGTGCATCAAAACACGAAAAATGTGATTACATGGCTAAGGCTCCATATGCCTCAACCATTGGTAGCTTGATCACTACAAGAAAAAAGACTTTCAGCGACGGCCGCCGACCATCGGTAAAGGGCCGAAAATTGTCGCTAATTGTTATAGCGACATGGCCATCGTTACGCGTCAGTAGAAAAACTTCGCTAAAAGTATTAGCGACGGCCACCAAAAAATGGCTGTCGCAGCAAATTCAGTTCCCCATCATACGGTAAGCTGTAGAAATCATATACCGACAGGCATGGCCGTCGTTATAAACTATTTATAACGACGGCCATTACCGTCAATAGAAAATAATTTATATTTTTGAGCCCAAAACATTTACCAACGGCCTCCTGGCCGTTGCTAGAAATCACATATAATAGCGACAGTCCAGCAACTCGACCGTCGCTGTATCAACTATAAAGTGACGGTCGGTGGCCGTCGCTAATAGTTTTATTGTGTAAAGTTTTCCACTTTTTTATATAATTTGTTCTACCTGTGATAGCTAGTACCTCATTTCTATTTTATCAAAACAAAGTGCAAAGAAAATATAAAAATTTAATATCTTAAATACTTAAGTTTTTACAATATTCACTGTTTCAAATTCCACAATGTTATAAAAGGTACAAAAATCAATTTGATAGAGAAGAAGACACGATCAATCAGCATCTAGGCCCTGCAAAATAAATAGAAGTAAAATAATTAATATATGAAATGTTAAGATTTAGTGTAAACGAAATGGACCACATTTTTTACTTAACTTAAAACTGTGTTGAATGCCCAAAAAATTGAAAGTATTGGACCTCATTTTTAGTACTTCAATACAATAATCATATCCCATAAATGTATATGTACCTGATCATCATCTTCATCGTCGAACCGATGCTAATCTTGAATATTGTTTCGCCTTCTTGAAGTTTCTTGTATGCCAGTAATGAGTTTTATCTGAATATCAGATAAAGCCTCTATCATAGCATTTGACCTTTAAACGTATTCATCACTTAGGATTTGACATGGACACAGTAGATCTCAGTAAAAGAGAGATACTGTCAACAAAATTGGCATAGCATAAAGAAGCACTTTCAGATCAAGAAGGAGCAAGAGCCCAAAAAGTACTTATATTAGAAGGTGACAAATTTGGATTTGGGATTTATTACCAAAATGAAAAGCAGAATGACATGCAATTATCAATTTGTGCTAGTTAAATCTTTTAGGAATGGCATCGTTCTCAAATGACAAAGATGAAAATAAATCAGAAGACAAATCAACAAAAGCGATGCCTCAACTACCAAAACTTATGATACAAGAAACTTCTTAGGCAAACAGACACAAACAGATTTCAAGAGAGATCCAAGAAAGTCGCAATAGAATAAATACCACATTAAGGTAATGGATCTAGAATCAATTCTTTAAAATTAAGGGATGCTTAATTCTTAACCATCAATTTCGTAGAAGTAATTACAGTATCAAAATTACTAGAAGCAAAACATAAAAGTAAAGGAAAATGACAAGAACAGGGTCATGTGATTAAACCTTAGTTACAAGAATCTTATGCTTAAGCGTCACCATAACTTCAGAATCTTGCTCCTACTCTAGCTTCAAGACCCTAGAGCCTCCTATCACCAGCTATGTTACCATGATGACATACAATTTTCATTATTGGTTCTTACATTGTTGAAATTGCAAGTGTGTGTTAACATAAGCAGGACACAAGTTAATTTCAATACTACATTAAATAAACAAACATCTTTTTTTGAAGCAAGCGATTTGGTGATTACTAGTAGGTTAGCAACTGAAAGCAAGCATTTTAAAAGATCTAACCAAAAGTTAGCCTGATATTACTGATTTCTAAGAGTTGGATTGGAGTCGTTTTCATGGGTTGATCTTTAACCCAAACCAAAAAAAAAAAAACCAATAATCATTTTCATGGGTTGATCTTTAAAATCCAAACCAAAAAAAACCCCAAAAGCATTTTCATGGGTTGATCTTTAACCCAAACAAAAAACCCCATAAATCATTTTCATGGGTTGATTTTTAACCGTGAATTGGAGCATTATTGACCATTATTTAGGGTATAAAGATCCAAAGGTTTGAAATCACTAATTAGACTGATTTTCGTTGAACCACTTACGGATTGGCCAAACATCCATAATTGATCTTAACGGAGAAGAAGAATGAGGGAGTGAGAAAACTTACTCGCCTAGTAGCAGAGGCGGAGGAGATAAGGGCGTCGGGTGGAGAAGCAGCGACACATGGTGGAGCAACAGCAGCGGCGCACGATAGACCGAAGAGGGGAGGGGGAGGTCTAGCAACGCATGACGGACCGAAGAGGGTCGAGGAGGAACAAATAGGGAAGGGGGGTAGGGTTTTGTGCATGGAGTGATCGAATAGTGAAATAAGAATTGGCAAATTTTTTTTATACAAGATTTTTAGCGACGGCCATATGACCTCGCTATAAAACACTTTTTAGCAACGGCGTGCTGTGTGACCATCGGTATAAAACCCTTCTAGCAACGGCCAGATACCGACCGTCGGTATAAGTCTTTTTAGCGACGGCCATGTGTTACTCGTCGCTTTAACACTTTGTAGGGACAGTCAGAACCTGACCCTCGCTAAAAAAATTGTATACCGATGGTCAAAACCTGCCATCGCTATAGGATGCCCAGTTTCCCACCCGCGAGATCTTTCAACGACGGTTTGATCCTGGCCGTCGCTAAACACTATATATAGCGACGGTTTTCCTGGCCGTCGCTAAATCTAGATTTTCTTGTAGTGGATGTACACTACGGTCTGTACGAAATCATACATTACTCAAGCAGTAGAGCTATCAGTAGGTTTAGAACAACCCAAGAAATGAGCATCGAAAAGTTGTCAAGTAGATTCTCAAATTATCTAGGAGGCACCACAGATGCAACACTATGCTCCAGAGCATCAGAAATCATCTTGCAGAGATATGTTAATTCAAATCTAATAGGGGAAATTGATGGTAGAAAGAACATTACAGGGTGTGTTTACTTTGAACAGTGCAAAAGTTAGTTAGATCTCACAGTTACAAAAGATAGTTATCATTTCGACCACAAAAGTAGAATATGTTGCTACAACGAAAGCTTGCAAAGAGATGTTATAAATGGTTATAGGTTCTCTTGAGAGAATTCAGAAAGGAACAATGAAATTGCAAACTGTACAATGATAATCAGAGTGCAATTCATTTTGCAAAGAATTCAGTTTTTTATTAAAGGACCAAGCACATAGACATCAAATGTCATTTCATACGATCATTATTGGAGGATGGACTACTTGCCTTAGAGAAGATCCACACGAGTCAGAACGCTATCGATATATTTACTAAGGTGGTCACTATAAAGAAATTGGAGTTATATTCAATTTTTGATGGCCTTCAGGCTTAAAAGACAAGGAAGAAATTCACACTGAGTTTCAAATGAAGGCGTCGCAATCTAGATGCAGCAAACTCAGTGAAGATGTTAGTGATCAGTCTCTAACTGGGAGATTGTTACGTGGAACCTGATGGTGCTAGAGTTATTGTACATGAAGCACAACACTACATCCCAACTTCGCGCTGAGGTCTCTTCTTTAAGGTCATTTTTTGTACTTTACATAGAGACCGACCAATGAATTGGAACGAATCGACTGTCAGAAACCCTAGTTTCGTCTTGGGGTTATATATACATTGGTTTGCATGAGACAATGATTCATTGTATTGTAAGTGTTTCTTTTGCCTCGGAACATAGTGGAATCTATGTGAGTCTGTAGACGTACCTCGATCTTGAGGGAACCACGTAAATCTCTGTATCGTGTGTCTGCATCTTTGTTGTTCATTATTCTCTTCTTCCAACAAAGAGTGATTTGTTTTATATTTGTATATATTTAGAAGTATGAAAATGAGGGGAAGGACTTCTATAGTGAAAAGTGGGTAAAATGACCTTAATTACTCCTAAAGTTGGTGTTTTATGGTTGTTGGAGGGTAAATACAGGTCATTTTACCCTTAATTCAAATATATAGTTGTGGGGAGCATCCAGGAACAAGAAGATTCAATCGGAAATATCGATAAAATGGTCCTCTTAACAACCCCCACCCCCTCATGAATTTTTTTATTTTTAACTTTTTTCTTGGGTTAGGGGGAGGTGGTTAAGACAGTTTGTGAGCCCTTTTCGGACTGGCCCATGGCCCGGCAAGCCCTCGAAGCTCTCTTCATCGGGTTGGGCCATGGGGCGGGGACTCGAGTACTCCAAATCCCGGCCCGGATACTTAGCAGCCAGGCTGGTCTGTATGAGCCCGCCCGTGCCACTGGCCAAATTTACACCCCTTTAATAGATTGATACACGTGTGCCACACTGTGTCGTGAAGGGTCGAGTGTGCCATGTGGGTTATCCCTAACTTTTTATTATTATAATATATATAATGCTCAAATAAAACTTTAAACACAAAATTGAACACAGCAACACATGTAGTGTACCAAATTGTCTAACGAAACAGTGTAATATGCCTGGTGTGTATCCTCCTCTTTCGAGAGGTCGTGGGATCAAACCCACACAGGTAGATTTCCTCCTTTGGGCAGTGTGCCAAGAGTAGAAATCCCCTTTACCGTCCAAGTTTCACCTGCTAGGGCCCTCCCACGATGGTGACTACAACAAAAAAAAAAAGGAAAAAGATGTAACAAGGTATGCCTGAAACTGTTCATTTGCGGAAGCAGCATATTTGGTAGTCACCACTGCCATCTGGGCCCACTGACCGCTTGGATGTTTATCCCACCCCTTGGTGGATATACATGCCAAAAATCACCTTGATTGGTAATCTATATCCATTAGATTTTAACACTTTTTAGCACCATTTAAGGCGTTCTTATAGCCGTTGAATACAACCATTTTTGAGTACTAAAACCAACGGCTAAAAATCACTAAACAAGCTGATTTTGTGTATGAATATCTATTAAAGGGTGGGCTAAACATCCATACGGTCAGTGGGCCCAGATGGCAGTGGTTACTACCAAAAATGCCGCTTCCGCAAATGAAACGATCTCAGGTATACCTTGTTACATCACGACCCAAAAAAAAAACCAACAGTGTAATATGCTTTTCAGATAAACAAAACACATTCTACTTTATAAATTAGGATGACTCGAGTAATCAAAAACTAATATTGACTCATGGCTCAATTAGTTGACTTTTTCACCATAACCATGAGGTACTTCATTATTTTGTTTACCCAATATGATAATTAGTTGCCATGAGCAGAAGGGCATTTTTCTTGTGCATGGTAATACCAGGTGATTCCTCCATGTCGATGTCCTCCTTATTCATCCCAACAGGCAATTCCCAGTTAAATGAGTAAAGAAGATTTGCAAGTACAAGTTCTACTGTCACAGCTCCAAGAGACATTCCAGGGCAACCTCTTCGACCTGCCCCGAAAGGTAAGAGTTCGAAATGTTGTCCTTTATAATCAATAGGGCTATCGATGAATCTCTCAGGGAAGAACTCATTTGGGTTCTCCCAGGATTCAGGATCCCTCCCAATTGCCCAAGCATTGACAAAGACTATAGTTTTCGCTGAAATCTCGTATCCATCAATCTTACAGGGTTCCATATTTTCGCGTGGAACAAGCAATGGAGCTGGAGGGTGCAATCTATAAGTCTCCTTCACCACCGACATGAGGTAATGAAGTTGGTGAAGATCGCTTTCTTCCACAATTGCTTTCCTTCCAACAATACTTCTCACTTCATCCTGCACTTTCTTCATCACTCTTGGGTTCGTGATAAGCTCAGTCATGGCCCAAACTACAGCCGAGGCGCTTGTGTCGGTTCCAGCAACAAATATATTCTGAGAAAAAAAAAATTATGTAGAGGATAAGTAGCTAAAATACTCAATTAAGGACTAATTGGAGAAAGGAGCGCTAGAATGGAGGGTGAGTAGATAAACCATGAGAACTCCTTTAATATGATCCCATGTGAGATCAATTGCAAATAATCGATCCCTTTGCACTCGAAGCAATACATCAGTGATATCCTCATGCTCCGGTTTCGGCCTTGCAGAATCGAGACGCTCATCGATGATTTGTTGGTAAAATGAGTCCAAGTCTTTGAAATTCTTCTCGAGCCTAGCACGATGTCCCGTGAGAACATCGATCCACCCCATATATGGGAAAAAGTCGGCAACAGCGAAAGTTGCCATCAAGGCCTGAGCTTCATTGAGGTATCCATGAAATTTACTTCTTCCGCATCCTCCACCTTGATAGCTCTTGCCAAAGGCCACCCGACAAATTATGTCGTTTGTGAGAGAAAGTAGCATATCACTCAAATTGACGGGGTCGGAAGAAGAAGCGAGTTGAGAAATCGATTTAATGAGTCGAGCAACCTCATCCTGCCTAACAGACCAGAATGATTGCACCCTTTTGATGCTAAAGAGCTCGAGAATGCAAATCTTCCTCATCTCCCTCCAGTAGTCTCCATAAGGTGCAAAAGCCAAATCCAAGCCATTGTAAGATAGTTTTTGCTGCCCGACAAGGGGAGGCCTACCTGCAAATTCAAGATCATGAGTTTTCATGACCTCTCTTGCTGTTCTTGCTGAGGAAACCACAAGTGCCGGCACACGACCGAGTTGCAAATGCATGAGCGGGCCATATTTCTTAGAGAGTTGCCATAGCGTGCGATGCATACCTAAAGTTGGGAGTTGGTGTAAGTTACCGATGAAGGGAAGACCAGGGGGGCCAGGTGGAAGCCTGTGTCTTGCCTTTTCTTCATTCTTTCTCTTTGTTCTCAGAACTAATAAGAGAGGAAGAATTAGAAAGAACAAAACGGACAACACTGAGGAGTAGAGAGCTGCCATTAATGGAGTTGTATTGTGTGTTTTGGGAGAAAGAGTGACCCCTTTAAATAGAATCAGCTCTTCGGAAGGTGGTGGCCTTGTAGTTCCGGCGACATGAGGTCACCCGTGGTCCAGTTTGGCCTTTAGCTCGTTGGACTAATGTGTACCTCCGGCCCACGCATGCAACCCACGTACGTTTTTGATGCTCCACGAGTCACCATCAATACAGGACACATTGCCCTGCTTGGTTCGCTGCACTTGGGTGTATTTTGCACTCTAATGCAAATACAGTGAATTGTGTTGCAATCACTTGCCATGTAAGTCAATTACTTGCCATGTAAGTCATTTACAACTGTTTGGTTCAGGCCATGTAAATAGATGGAAATGAATTTTAGCTGATTGGTAGGTAGTGCATTACAAATGAATGCAATGGATTATTTTATTTTTTGATTTTACAAAAAAAAAATGCACAATAAAATTACTATTGTAATATTATTATTATAATCATAGTTTAAAAATGGCCGTTATAACGGATTTGGACCTCCCCCGTTACGTTTGTACAGTTAAAACACCTAAAAATAACGGCTTTTATTTTCCATTTTTTCCTGTTATAACGACCGTTATTTTCTGGAAAATTTTGTAAAAAAAATGGCCGTTATTTCAGTTATTTTCTGTTATTTTAATTTATTCAAATTTGAATTTTGAATTTCAGCACCATTTTTTTTCCATTTTCTCCGTTATTTTTCCTTTTTGCCCCTGAGCGTTAAAATTTGTAACAAAGGCTCTTATAATGGAACAAATGATAACGCCCCAAGTCCGTTATACCATTATAACGGCCCCTTTTAAACCTTGATTATTATTATTATTATTATTATTATTATTATTATTATTATTGTTTTGGAGGGGAAAGCTAGGGGTTAGGGGACCCCGACCAGCTATATAAAAAAGGGTTGGGATCGGGGGGACAACCATTTAGGTGTACCCACCTAGAAGATGAATCAATGGCTGATTTTTGGTGAGGATGATCTCCTCACCATATAGATCATCCCCCACAAAAAATCCGCACATTCTGAAATTTCTAACCCCCTCAAATGTGGTTTTCAAGTTACACGGTAAAAATAAACAGTCCATAATTCTTCGACTTCCAAACCAGTCTATGAATATTTGAATGGTTTGAATTTTTGTGAGGATGATCTCCTTGCCAAAAAGATCATCCTCACCAAAAATCTTCTATGTGAAAAATAGAAAACTAAAAAATAAAGAAATAAAAAATAAAAAGATAATAATAAAAAAAAACAATCACGGCGGTGGTGGTGGTTGTTATTATTATTATTATTTTTTGTTAGAAAAAAAATGTTGAGCCAACACAATGCAATTGCTTGCAGCAGTTTTTGGGCTGCACTTCCTTGCATCTATTTTGTTAAAGAATCTGCAAGTGCTTGTCAACCACTTGCACCGCAGTTCATTGCACACCTCCAACCAATCACTTTCAATCCCAAAATTGTGGCAAGTGTGTGCATTGCACTTAATTTGCAGTGAATCAAGCAGGGCCTAAATGCAACTGTTTACATACTTTTAAGTATGCAAACATTGTATCCTCCATTAAATGCTCCTTCAAAACCGTGTTTTAAATTTATAAAATACTTTTTTTAAAAAAACATTGAAATAACACATTTTTCAACGGACATCCAACCATACTGACAATGTTTACATATTAAATGTGTCCTCCAATTGTATTGATGGACACATTGCAAACATTGTCAGTACGGTTGGATGTCCCTTGAAAAATGTGTTATTTCAATCCCAAGGGTTGAGAGTAAAACTGATGATGCAGTCATCAGTGGGCAATGACACCGCCGATGACAGGGCTGCAGTCCCAGGTAAGTGTACTGCAGTCCCAGTCCCTCGGTGGAACGGTACACAAAAAATCAGCTTGATTAGTGATTTCTAACCGATTCCATTGAAGTTATTTTCACTGGTTGATTTTAACGGTAGGAATTTGAGCATTATTGAGCGTTATTTGGGTGCAAAAATCCAAAGGTTTAAAATCACTAATCAGGCTGATTTTTGGTTTGTAGGTCCACCGAGGGACTGGCCAAACATCCATACGGTCAGCGCCCTCTGATCATGTGCCATGTGGCTCGTATTGAGTGCTGTGACCGGCTTCCGTCACAACATCTTGTGACACAAGTTTTACTCCCCCCGCCCCCCCTTGTCATCTCCGACATCAAACTTCACTGGCCCCGGTTGACTTCAAACTTCGATGTACCCCACCCAAAATGTACGACAAGTACCCTTGTTAACCACTAGTCAGGGACTTGACGTGCCAAAGTGTGATTGGTAATCTATAACCATTAGATTTTAGCACCTTTTAACGCATTCTTATAACCGTTGAATGCAACCATTTTTTTATTACTAAAACCAATGGCTACAAATCATCAAACAAGCTGATTTTTGGTATGGATGTCTAGTAAGGGGTGGGCAAAACATCCATGCGGTCAGTGGGCCGAGATGGCAACGGTGACCACCAAAAATGCCGCTTCCGCATTTTCAAAGATCTCAGGTATACCTTGCTACATCACGACCCAAATAAAAATTAGAGGGATGCTAACCCTCCAAAATCACGTGGGAGCATGAGCTCTAGGGCCTTTCCACGTACATCTCCTTCTTCCAAGACCTCATTATTTTTTGGAATTTTAAAAAATGAGTCACAATCACGTGCTGTGCTCACCCGGATTTTTCTTTTCTTTCCTTTTCCTTGATAAGTGAGTTCACCGTGATTTTATTTTATTTTTTAATAAGTAGGGGTCAGGCTCCCATTACATGACACAATATGAGCCACGTGGCATACTCTTAGAGGACGCTGATCGATCGTATGGATGTTTGGCCAATCTCTACGTGGACCTACAAACCAAAAATCAGTCTGATTAGTGATTTCAAACCTTTCGATCCTTGTACTCCAAATAATGGTTAATAATGTTCATATTCCCACGGATAAAACCAACCCATGAAAATGACTCCAATCCAATGCTTAGAAATCTCTTACCATATTGATTCTTTGTTTCTAGGCCCACGGATAACCTTATCCGACAAAAATGTGCAGTTGAGGCCATTGACCGATGGATTCAAGAGATCTATGGTTTCAGGAGGCAACAATCATTTTAGCCTTTGCAGTTGTAGCCTCATAGACGGTGAATCTTGTTGAATCCAAACGGTCAACGGCCTCAACCGTGTGCTTTTTTGTCAAGTTATCCGTGGGGTAGCCTTTTCCTTCAAATTTTCCGCTACCCACAACCGTTTACACGTGTGTATCGACAAGAATCTTAACTTACCTCTTCTCTTTAATTTTCTTTTTGAGTTTTTTAAATACCCTATTTTTAGACTTTTTAAGAAAAAAAACCTATAAAATAACCAAAAAGGAGATATTCAAATGCAATAATGTTGTATGGTGTTACCTTAATTATTTTCGTTATAACGGATCACAATATGGTACTAAAACATGATTAAAATAATGGATAGTGGTCATTATTAACGGCTATTGTAACGTTAACGGTCTTTACATGTAACCGTCATAAAAGCCGTCTTCCCTCATGTTATGTTTTGTAAATCGAGCCACTATTACCGTGGGTCCAATTATCATTTTAGAGTTATACATACCACGATTTTTGTGAGATGATCATCTTTGCATTGTGAGTTTTTTTCTTTTACCTCAGAGAATAGTGGAATCGGTGTGACTTCGCGGACATTCTCAATCTTGAGGGAACCACATAAATCATTGTGTTGTTTGTTTGCGTCTTCGTATTATTTACTCTTTCCTCCAACACCTCCTCAAAAACATAATTTTTGCCAAATATAAAAGGAGTCGTGATCATGTGCTGAATTCACCAAGGAGTATTTTATTGAGAAAGAGTGGTGATTTACTTCACAAACTACTTAATTAATGCAGGGGCATTTTCACATCGGACTCAAGTGGGACAGCCTGCGTGAATGGGGCATATTTGGGGTGGGGTGGCCTGTGTATATGGCCCCACGATAGGTCGTGTCGACCAAGAATCTAGATAGATCTTATAAGATAAAGGAATTTAATCTCACGCTACCAACAGTCACGACTTTTGTGGAGTATTGGTTAAATATCCTGCATCATCAATCTTGCTAATAGAAGCACTTACTACTATTATATTTATAATTTGTTAGACTTAATCGTCTCATATGGGAGAAAATGTTTAATTGTGACAAAAGCGCTCATCATCGTAATCTGACCACACCTTGTATTAACCATATATAATATCATCTTAGGACGAAATTTATGGTGTGGTCCCAATAACCGCATCAGCAGTCTCGACTTAGGAAGGAATAGTGGTAGAACTAGGATTTTGTTCAAGGCATGGCCGGCTCAACCCTTAGGCAGTTGAGACAAACGCCAATGGCCCCACATCAACTAAGGCCACGCCCATTCTACTTTTCTACTTTGTCAAATGCTCCCAAGTCCCTCTTACTTTTTAGCTTTTTTTTCTTTATTTCTCTTAAGTCTTAAAGTAGACCTTGAGTTGTAACAACTTTTTATTTTTGCCCTTCCACTTCCATCCTTTCTCCAAAGTTATATAAAGGCCCCTAAAAACATTAATGTGATTTAATAGGTTACATATGGGTAAAATTATCTTTCAATTTATAAGGTTGGTTTAGAGAAGAGAAACTTGACATGTTCCATATTCTTCTCTCTCCTTAATAATGAACAACACTTTTTTTTACGAAAGAACTTTGTTTTCTTTGAAAATCTTTAGAAATTAATAATTTTTAATTTGTGAGTTCATTCGCAATGAAAATGAATATTAGAAAACTCTCTCCAAGATCTTTTCAATGAGGATACCATATTGTTTGCCAAATATAAAATGGGTCATGATCATGCAGTGAGATCACCAAGGAGTATTTTATTGGGAAAGAGTGGTGATTCACTTCGCAAACTTCTTAATCTTGATAATAGAATAAACTTACTATTATTATATTTATTATTTGTTAGACTTAATGGTATCATCATATGAAAGAAAAATTGTTAATTGTGACAAACGCTCTCACCATTGTAGTCAGGTGACTCACCGCTTTTATTCACAATATATAACATCATCTTAGAACGAAATCGTGGTGTGGTCCCAAGAACCATCAGCAGTCTCACCCTAGGAAGGCGCAGTGGCGAAGCTAGGATTTTGTTCAAAGTCCCTCCTACTTTCTAGCCTTTTTGTCTTCATCTGTATTTTAATCCCTCTAGAACTCTACAAGAAGTTTTTCTTGCCTACAATCCCTTCTAATATTACATTATCAAAAGAACAATAAACAACAAAGATGCAAACACACGACACAGAGATTTGTGGTTCCCTCAATATGGACAAATTCCACTATGCTCTGAAGCAAAAGAAAACACTCACAATACAATGAATGATCGTCTCTGAATAACTGAGGCAGATAAAACCCCAAGACGAAATTGGGGTTTCTGTATCTATGTTTTTTTTTTATAAGTTCTGTATCTTTATGTAAAAGTATGAAAATGCCCAAGGAAAAAAGACCTCCCAAAAATAAAATTTCACCACCTTCGGATAGGGGGCGTGATGCCCTCCTCCAACCCCCAACCAGCTGATCAGCGCAAAGCTAGGCCACGATGTCATGCCTTCATACAATACTCTAGCACCATCAGGCTTCACATAACATAACACATTGAGGAATGTAAAAACCCCTCTTACAAGGGACTCTACACAATACACGTCATATATTCGTCAATAAAATGTGGATGATTTAGTTACCTTGTGGGACTGTGCCAATTGCCACTATGCCTGCGTGGAGTTGTCCATGTTTTCGACCAATAGACCGTAATGACGGTTCACCATCCTCATACCTGAACCCATGGCTCACTTGCAATGGTGGTTAACCCACCACAATTCAATGGGTCCCAACGAAAGGGATCCCCTCTATCCTATGACATAAACTGACCCAATCAAAGTGATTATAACCATCCGATATCTACTGCAATTCCTTCGATAAGCCAACCAAATGGCCACAAATATATGAAATTCAAGAATTCTCAAATCTTAACATGACTGTCCAAACAGAATTCAAAGATTAAATCATACATTGAATCAATTAAGCAAATGCTTTCTTTTCAACCTTCATCTCAGTCGAACAAGTACAGAATATATGCGAGTGCAAGCTCCATAGTAACAGTTACATACAAGGCAAGCCATGAAACTCCCCAGTAAGAACTCTTCTGGCTTCTCTCAAGATCCAATATCCTTTCCAATGGACCACTCATTGATAAAGACACTTGTCTTAGTGCAAAATTGGTGTCCATTTGATCCTATAGTGTCGCGTAGCTTTGCATGGAATGAGCAATGGAACTGGAAGGTGAAATCTCAGTCTCTTTCATCACTGGCTTGGGCTGATGAAGTTGGTGAAGATCGCCTTCATCCATTATCACTTTCTTTCCAACCAGATTTCTAACTTGATCTTGTGCTTTCTTCATCACTCTCGGCTTCTTGGTAAGCTCTGTCATTGCACACACCTATTAGATTTGTGTTTCAAAAAAGGGATGAATCTATGGTGACTCATCTTTTCACAGAGTGAATCACATTTGGAATTCCCAACATCCTGGTTGAGTTTTCCTGAAAATTGATTTTTTTTTTTTTTAAATGGCATCAATCAAATTACAGGGGAAGAAGAAATACAAAAACTCATCACCCAGAGTTAAGGGAATAAAAGAAGGCTCTAGGATAAAAAGGAGTACAAGAAATTTTTTTTTAAAAATTACCTGAGAATTGAAGGGGCTTATTTCTTGTTGAAGTTGAATGAAGAATGTGTTGTGAAGAACATAAAGAGACATAAATTTGGTGAGAGAGATTGAATACATATCATCAACTAATGCTCACTCTGCTTTGCAATGGAATTCTTTTATTTCATCACGATCAACTTTGATGGAGAGTATGTGTTGGACTTTGTACCAATCCTCACCTCCTTCTCTTCTAACATTGCGTAAGATTTCTCGAGGCATATATTTGATCTCCAATTCCTGAAGGGTAGTGACGAACCTCAATTCGTACGGAAACATTCTCAATTTCTGGCAACAACCAATCTCTAAACGCTTAAGATATGGCATTGCTCCTTCCTCCACTCTCCACTCCTCCAAATCATTCAACTCATAAAATGCTAAAAGTTGGAGTAGAGGAAACCCTTTTGCAGAGCAAACCATTTCCTTTCCTGAGTAGGACTCCCACCATAATCTGAGGAACATTAGGTTTGGCAGATTCTGCAACGTCGCCATCGGGTCTTGTTGGAGACTAGAGCCCTCTAAGGTCAACTTGGTGAGGTTTGGTGACCATTGGAGGAGCTTCTCTGTGTCTATGCGGCCTTCCAAATACAATTTCGATAGATTATGAGAGCGAGAAAGTGGTTCCAAATCTGGAAATATTTCGTCATCTTCACCCGCGTCTTCGGCTTCGTCATCTTCAACCAACCACAAAGATAAGGATTGAAGTAAACAGTCCGACCTAACAACAATGGAGTTGAGTATTACCTCCACTTGTGATCTTGATATTTCACGTATTCCCAACATTCGAAGATTAGTCAAATTAGCCAAACCGTCTTCTATCCAACTCCCACCCTTTATGTACTTTAGAGTCTGCAGGTTTCTTAGAGCGCCCAATCGCAAGTGATCACTAGGATAACTAAGATCAACGTATAAATGTCTTAACTGTCCATCTTCCGTATCACATTAGGGATCATGAGACATGAAGCACAACCCCTTAAATCTAGGGTTTGTAGACTTCGTAATTGGCCTATGGAAGGTGGGACCTTTTTTAAATCAGTTTTCGACAGTCCTAAGTACCTCAAGTGAAATAAATTCCCAATTTCTCTTGGTAACTCTTTATACACACGTACACCCTCGAGATCTAGGACCCCAAGTAATTTGGTAAATTTCATACTTAAGGAAGGGGTAGTCTCTTGATTGTATAATAAGAGAGTGTGGAGGTGAGGAGTTGAGTGTTTTAAGGATGCATACCGGTCGTACCGAAATGAGAAGCATGTCTTCGCGATTTTGACACGCATAAGTCAAGGAAATTCTCCTCCCTCACCTTTGACGCGCATAAGATCATGTATACGGCATGTTTTAAGACTCCCCGTTAAGTTCCTTTTGCCCATTTGAAGCATGCACCTATCAATCAGTTCGGCTACATCTTGCTCTGCAAGCTCCTCCTTTGTTCCTTCTCGTAATTGTTGTATGAAACCTTCAGATACCCACAAGTTAATCAATTTTCTTGTCGGGATCTCGAAGTCCTCTGGAAAAAGACCTAAATAGAGAAAGCAAGGCTTCAAGTAGTAAGGCAAATCATTGTAGCTTAAAGCTAATATCCCCAAGACTCCTACTTGGCCTTTTTGGAAATGCAGACTTGTGTTTTTACGCACTCAATCAGCAACTTCTTTCTTTCTAATAGCCCCCCAAGTACTGCGACTGCCAAAGGCAAACCACCACATTTTCCAACCATCTCTCTTCCTGACTTCTCCAAACCTGGAGATAAACTTGTACAAGCATTTTCAGGGAATGCTTTCATACAAAGTAGCTCCCAACTTTCATCTTCTGTTAAACACTGAGGTTCGTGAAGAAAGCCCCGTGCATCGGCATGCACAGCAACTTCTTTATTGCGACTGGTCAACAATAGTTTACTTACCCTCTTCCCATTTGGAAAGGCAGGTTTTAGACTATCAAATGCATCCGTCTTCTATATATCATCAAGAACTACCAAATACCGCTTCTCTTCTAAAAATTTGTAAAGCTTCTCCACCAACTCTTCCTCGTTCATTTTTTTAAGCTTTTTCATCTCCTTATCGGTTGGAGTGCTAATCTTTTTAAAAATTTCATGCAAAACATCTTTAGTTCTACATTGTTGAGATATATAAGCCCAAGCATAACAGTCAAAATATCGCTTAACAACATAATGATTGTATACTTTCTTGGCAAGAGTGGTCTTACCTATACCTCCCATGCCGACAATAGAAACCACGCGACGACTTTCCTCCTCTTTGATCAACTATGCCACCAAAACCTCTATGTCTTTCTCCGAACCGATGATATCTTCATCCTCGGCATGAGGATAAGATCGTCTCAATTTTCGCTGTCTCTCATTTATTGAACTCGAACCCTCTCCAATATATTTGATACCATAAGTTTCCCGACTGTTGGAAATGTCATGAATTCTAGTAAGGATTGATTCAATCCCCATCCGAACCTTGTGAAGATTTATCACATTGTTGATGATGCAGGCGCACCTCGTTAGGATAATCCGGCCGATGCTTCCTCTCCTCTTAGATGCAACATTGAGGATGAAGGCGTCAATGACATCCTCCGCACCATAAGCAGCATCTCGAATTTCTGCAACCCAATTGCGATCACGATCATCTCCTTCTTGCTTTGCGTCTGCGTCTCTTAAGAAGCATTACATCCGTTGCAATTCAATTTGCAACCGATTGACCTGCTCTCGCACCCCATACAGGAAAACTGCTTCTTGAATGAGCAGGTCCCCGAGCCTTTCTACAACAAAGGAAACCACATACTCGGCCATTTTATGCTCGATCTCCTCTTCTTCTCTCACATAAGGAAAAAAAATATAAGAGCTCTCTCTTCTTTAAGATCGCTTCCCTTCAACGAAGACTGCTACCTTGCTTGCTTGAATATTCAGTGCTCGGCCCCTAAATAATTGGAAGATCTTAACGGTTAATTATTAATTGTCCGAAAAGGGGTCAACGTGACCTGTTCGATGTAACATACTGGTCTGAGTTTGGTTACACCCTTCCAAGTTTCGTAACACTCGGGAGTTGGAAAGCACGCCATTGAATGGTTCGTTTCGTGGACTAAGAGTGGTGATCATATGGTCCAGGGTCCATGTGGTGCCCAACTGCTTTGATTGGGTACTCATATTTCAAACGGTTAGAAATCACCAATAAGGCTGATTATTGGTCTGTAGTTCGACTTAAAGATGAACCAAACATCCATACGGTTAATGGTCTCGAAAAGTAAGCCATGTGGCTCAAAATGTTCCAAGACTTTTCTTTTAATCTCCTTCTGGCTAGCTTTGAGAAACTTCCTCTTGCTTTTCAATGGCCGTCTTTGTCCAGTCACCCGTTGTTTCGATGGCCATAGCCGTCCTTTCTGAATACTCTTCTGTGTCCCCTCCCCCAACCTTTTGAGAAATTTCACCGTCGTCCCTCGTGTCGTCCACCAATGCTTTGAGAAACTTCCCCTTGCTGTCCGCCGCGATCGCAAATTTTGAAGTTGATCATAGTTTCTCTCATCGAGAAATGGTGGTCCCCAGTTTTCTCACTAAAAATGGAAAACGATGGGTGAGGGGCTTAGCTAGATGTCCGCGCCCATTGGATTGCGCCACCTATTCAAGAAGTGATCGAACTGGTTACCGTCCTCTCCCGTTCCCATTTAACAAGAATTTTTCATTTAAAAATAAAAAGAAAAGTCTAAATGTGCCACACTAGGCTCTTCCCATGTCGACAACTCTCACCACTCACCAGTGCCGTCGCGCCGCCTCGAGCTACTCTCTGACCGTCGCTAGCTGCTGTCCTCTGACGAGTAGAACTTCTATCACAAGAAATTGTAAATCACACAATCACAAGCCAATGAGTTCTCGGCACCTACACAAGTGCTTTTACAGCGTACCCATGTGCTTTTGCTTTGAGGTGTACGTGCCAAGAACTCATTGGCTGTGATTGTGTGATTTGCAATCCGATTGTGACACAAGTTTTACCCTCCTCTGACCACCGTTACCTTCTGGATTTGACCACCGCCAGCCGCGACAAAATTCTTGCGGTCCCCTGGGGACTTCAAAATTTGGAGTCTCCTCCCTAAAAATGCCACGCGGAACTCACCTTAGGGCCCACTGACTATACGGGTGTTTGTACACCTCTTGGTGCAGGTTGAGTAGGGGAGAAAATATTTGCTGTCCTCATGGACTTGAAATTTTGAAGTCTCCCCTCTCAAAAATGCCCCGTGGAGCTCACTTTAGGTCCACTGACCTTATGTTCGGTCCACATCTTGGAGGACCTACATACCAAATATCAGCTTGATTGATGATTTCCAACAGTTATATATTAGCATCTAAAACACAATGCTCAAATAAGACTGCTAGAAATTACTCTTTCAAAATGCTAAATCCAACGGCTAGAAATTACCAATTACACTGATTTTTAATATGTAGATCCATCAATAAGCGAACCAAACATCGAAAAGGTAAGTGAACCCTCAAGCGTTACTCCACCTGGCATTTTGGGAGGGGGTACGGAACATCAAACTCAGACTCGGCTTTTAGGGCTCAATGACCTTATTATGGACGTTTGGTTCACTTCTTTATGGATCTACACGTCAAAAATCAATTCAATAGGTGATTCCTATCCGTTGGATTTATCATTTTAACAACATAATTTTTTAGCCATTGGATTTGAGCATTGTTTTTTTAGATGTTCGACATCAAACTCAAGGTTATTAGTGGGACCCACCAATAAAAAGAAGGTTTATCACCCTAGTGCTTATTATATGCTTCGTTACCGTCTAAGTTGGTGCACCCAAATTTACGGTTTAACCCATGAATTCTACTTGACCTACCCCTTCAACAAAACTACATCGCTCAACTTGTACCAGAACCTGTGAAGAACCAACTTTGCCAAGGAGTTCACGACACCACTGCCCTGATGAAGAATACGAGCCGCATCCCATAGCTATTTTCCATTCCCTTAATGGATTCAATAACTGACGGGGAAACTGTCCCTTGACACTAAAAAAAACTGCATCACAGTACAAAATATATAACAAAACATGGACAAAAAGGCCCTTGACATTGAGAAATAGCAGTTGCCAAAGAGACAACAAAACAGATACAAAAAGCCCTACATTGAAAAAGCAGGTACACTGTTATAAATTAAATCTCCCATTTGAGTGTATCCTCCATCTTTCCCACCTCTTATGAATGGGGGGTTAAACCCCTAGTTTTTTTTTTTCCGGATAATTTGTTGACAGCAGATCAGAACAACAAAATGGAAGGATTGATTGAAAAACTCGCAATCGAATGGTATCAATGGAGCAAATAGTACCATTTTCTATCAAAACAAATGCAAAATTTTGAGTTGGATATGGAAAGAACCTCAGGACTTACGGGGCCTGCCTCTCTTCCCAGTTTTTCCCTTCCCTCGGCCATGTTGAGTGCTTTTCTTCTCCTCAGCTGGTGGGCGCCCTCGACCGCGTCCAGTGCTTTTCTTCTCCCCTGTTGAAGGCTTCTTGGCACCCTTACCTCGGCCCCTACCAGAAGCCCTACCACCCTGTCGCCCCTTCTTTTCTTCTATCTGGCCATTCTCATCCTCTTCACTATCGTCACTGTCATCATCACCATCTTCCTCTTCCTCTTCAGACTCTGATGAATCCTTGGATTTCTTCCTTTTCTTAGAATTTACAGAAGCTTTAGAAGGTGTCGTTCTTGTAGTTTTCTTAGCAGATGGACTTTTGCCCTCAGGTACTTCAGTTTCTGCAGGTATAGTTTGAAATCCATGATAACACTATAAATACCCATCAGGCTAACATTGAAAAATGATGACATTTCAACTAGGAGGAAATCTAATGTCGCCTCAAATACGATCATCAAATGGTACAAATAACTAGGGACACATGCATAAGGATGAGACTGACCATTCATTGGGGTCACACCCAAAGTAGGGGAGGCAACTAGTTGGGTTTGGGTTTGGGTTTGGTTCACCCCTAACCCTACCCCAAAATGGAGTTTGCTTCAATCAGGTCAGTTACTCCTAACCCTACACTAAAACCAACCCAAAACTGCGTTGGATTCTGATGGGTCAAACCGACCTCTTATAACTGTAAGACCTGAACCTCGTACCGCTAAAAAGTGGTTCAGTAAGTCAGTTACCAGATTGACCCAACCAACTGGTAACTGCAGATCGGGTTCACCATAGTCTAACTGGAACTGACATAAAACAGACTCAAGTTTTATTGGGCCAACCTGAAACTGACCCATAACAGATTAAATCCGAAAGCAGTAAAAACTAATTTGACCAGGATGACTAAGCTGGTTATCCCAACCCCTCACTGCACCTACACCTACAAGACACTTCCTATGCCACAGATTGACCTGATCTATGATTGAAGCCATCCAATCCATGAATCCACCTCAACATCAGAAAACAGTATTTTCGGGAAAAAGATCATAGGTTGGACATTTTTTATTATTAGGAGTTTTAATGCGCGAAGTTGGCCCAATGGGCATTTAGGCCCAATCAAGACTTGCCTCAGGCATGGGCTACACATATAGGTCTAGACTTGACATTCATGGTCTTGATTTAAATAAATGGGGTGGGTCCAAAGCTGAAAAGCCAGGTCCAATGGATCCTTATCACACTCCTATTCAAGGTCTGGAAAAATTCATGCATTTTTTAACATAATCGAACTATTCTAGAATAATTCACAAATGTTTCCGACTTATTTCCAGATTATTCAGCTTTGATCGTGAAAAATCATTTTATAAGACAAAAAGTTGTCTAAATTTTTTTTTATTCTTTTAGCCGAATTTTTTAACGTATTTTTAACGACAACCCCGAATTGTACTCGAACATTTCCCGTACCGTATTTTTTGCCACACTCAGAATTACTAACTAGGATCACGCTATCCAAATATGCTACACATAAAGGCCTAACAAGTTAACTCGGCTTTAGGCCATTATTCTAAGCATATGTATTATATTGCCTAATGATTTAAGGGATAAGTATTAACAAGGTAAATGGCCCTGAATAGAATTAAAACAGGAAAAGATTCCTGTAGCCAACCCAAATGGTTGGGACAATGGTGCCAATGGGACCAAGCTATATAAATTCTATAATTGTGGGCCAAAGAAGATGAGTCCATGACTTAATCAAAATGAGTCCATGATCTGGTCCAAGCCCATAATGTCCTAGGACCATGGGCAGGCGGCTCAACTCGAGCCCCCCCTCCATAAATGGAAATCCTTCCAATCAGTAATAAAATTAGTATAGGTGACTCCTAAATTCTTTTAATATTAAACTTCAGGGGTATAGCATTGAGTTCATCTTCTCCATCACTCAAATCTGTGCCATGTTCATCTTCAAAGATTCTGTTTATACATTACAAAGGGCAGAAGTCTCCACAAAAACCGTCTCTTAACTTCGGAATGAGAAACGGACCATTCTTAAATAATATCAATCTCCCGTGCATGACCCAACAGATGTCAAAAGCTTGAATGAAATGCTGCTTAATCTGATGCAAAAAAAAAAAATCACAATATCCTCCCAAAAATCCAACTCTTTCGTCCAATCCTACCTGAAGTTTAACTCCTTGTAAAACTCTTCTATATATTAGTTATTCCTTTCCAAAGAAAAACACCATATGAGGAATTCGTCACATTACTGTCCCAGCCCAAATTTCGGCTTCCATAATTGCTTCCAACAATTCTCCTCCAAATTCTTCAAGGTTCCTCCCTATACCTCCAAAGTCACTTGCCCAAAAGAGCTTTATCATCAATCTCAAAGGTCCCAATCCTAGACCTCCTTCCTTCTTGGGATACAAACCAATGGTACAATTATTCAACCTCTTTACCATGCCAAGGGAAGTTTCTTTCTAGTCTTTCAAGCCTCATAGCAATCGAAGCCAATTTAGTGAATAAGGATAAGAAATATGTCAAGAGACTCAACAAAGTGGTATAAATGAATGTGAGTTTACCTCCTTCGGGTAAGCACCCTTTCTTCCACACCATAAGCCTTCTTTCAAACCTCTATATAACCAAATCACATATAGCCATAGACCAATAATTGGCACCAATAGAGAGGCCACGATTCGACAAAGACAGACTTCCCACATTGCAAGACTCTCAATTTTGTAACTTGCCCAACTCCAACCAACTCACTTTTGGTGAGGTTAATACAAAGGCCTGATAATGCTTCAAAGCAACCAAGACCCAGCCCATCAACACCCCTACTGAATATCAGTCGGGGTTGGATTTTGGTCATAGATATCCATCCTTGATATGTGTGATATGTATGTTATGCCATTTATAGGTCATAGTTCTGGTTTGTATGACTCAGACCATTGACCAACCTTCAGCAACAGTTATTGTTCAAAAAATCTTGGGCCGATCCAGTTGATTTATAATTACTATTTTATCTATCTTCAAGCTAATTTGGAAAGGTGGGACCAAGGATGGTGTTGAGGGTCAAAGCCTTCTTGTATCTTTTGTCTTCTATCTCTCCAGAGTTTAGAGGTTGCTATTTGGATTCCTTTGTGTTTAGATGGGAGGAGTTATTAGCCGTTTCTTCTTCTCTGTTGTAGCTAGTCTTGTTGTGGGGTCCTCTTCTTAAGGTCCCTTCATGCTTGTATTCCGTGGGTTCTTTCCTTTTGTTTATAATACTTAACTTGTCAAAAGAGTAAATGTGAGATGTAAATGTCCACAATCCCCATTTTGCAACCTATTCAGTTCAAGTCAACTTTAGATTACTAAACAAACTAGTCCAATTCAACCTAGTCCTTCCAAAACTAGATTTCCGGAACTTTTCTGACCAAGAAATTTAGAAACTTTGAAATTAAGATTTTCAATGTAAACTTACCTTCACCGGGAGCTTTTCCATCATAAACATCAAGCTGCCAAAAACAAAAAGAATTAGGTACTTATCTTTTTTTATTTTTTTTAACCAAAATAAATACAAATAATACATGAACATCAAAATTGGTCTGGATGCATCCACCAAGAAGAGAAAATAATGCTTTGGAGTAAGGAATTCTACCAATTCGTTAACATGTTCATATAAAAGCTTCATCTGACATACTTATAAAAAAAAACTACATCTGACATACAGAATCTACAAGGAAATCCTTATCAAAAAAGAATCTATAAGGAGATCATTGAGAGTTCTACATGATAATGTGAATAGTTACGCAAGCCAATGCTTCAAGAGGATATCAACACAGAAAAGAATACTTTGGAGTAAAGAACCGGAAATGATGCTTTTTAAGTGAAGAGTCCAACACCTACAAGACTGGTTAGGCAATACATTCATATAAAAGCTATGCCCAAATTCAACCTATAATTACAAAGAATGTGTGGAGAAGCTCCACATGATAGAAGGGGGAGAGTACAGCATGCCAACTTCAATAGGACATCTACAGGTAAGAGCCCCTAAAACACCTAAAGGAAATGTAATGTAAATGTAAATGTTTATAATAACAAAGAATGTGTGGAGAAGCTCTACATGATAGAAGGGAGAGAGTTTAGCATGTCAAGACTTCAATAAGACATCTACAGGTAAGAGCCCAGTAAAGGCTAAAAGGAAATCTAATGGAAATGTTTCATTGCTTACAAAGACTCAATTTAGGCTTTACAAGGACTTTGAGTATTTAAGTTCAAGTTGCTGCAACTATAAACCTTCTTTTCCCACCGTGATGTGAATCCTATATCCCGGATTCGTTATGTAACAATGACGCAAACATGTGTTGGTGTCCAACATAGATACAAGATCTTAGATATGGAGCCTTCGAGAAGCCCAAAAACGCAAACACGTCAGTACACATATATTACAATATAATTTAGTTATATTTAAATCAAAAGGTCTTTTCTAAATAAAACTAAAAAAATATATATGAAAAGTAACCATAGAGCCGACCAAGAAACTAATATCATCTAAGTAGATTTATAAAAGGGAAGACGAACAACAACTACAGTTGTGTTCACCAACCTAGTAAAATAGTGTACGGTGGATGGAACTTAACAGCCCACTTTCAAAAATCAAATTTTTATTTAAAAAAAATCATTAAAATGAAAGAGCAGGATGTGTGTCGGGGCGTGTCATCATGCATATCTGTGTCTCTGTGTCAATGCAGCTAAAAAACTAAAAGTGCTGTATAGTTGTTACATTCAAGAGACAAATCCATGGTTGATCAACTTATCAGATGGAGAAGCTATGAAACGCAGATAAAACCAGGGTCTGATCTTTCAAAAGCACGTGAAAATTGGTGCTACACCATTGTACTTTAACCCTTCCAAAACAGCTGACTCTTGCTCCACTAAATCTTTATTAATATTCTCTCCTCTAGGGCTTCCTACATTTCATATTTCACTGTAATCTCCAGTTTTGTTGAGAGCTTTTCAAAGAAAAAAGCCTTTCAAAAAATTTCACACCATGCATACGTATATGTATAGATAAACACAAACCACTGCAAAGACCGATCAGTACATAGGATCCTCTTCAAAAAATTAAACACCATATTTTGATGACTAGATGTACTAGACTCGGATTACCCAATTCCAGGTATTACTATCAAACCATATATTTTATATCCATATAGAGACTAAAGCTATTAACAAAGGAAAAGCATTACACTTTGAAGACCAGGAAACAAATGTCACATTTCCTATAGAGTTACCTGGTCAAGCCGGTCAGCAACGTTTGTTCTATCAACAACAATCATGGAATGACCCAAACCACAGGCAACACTACAGAAGAAATTCCATAGTCAAATCCAGCTTTAATGGGTGAAGGATAAATAATTTGAGAGAGAACAGAGCACTGTTTGGCGTACCTAATAACATGCATACCCTCAAGGATATCAACTTTTTTAGGATTTGCAGAAGACCTGTGGTGCAAAATAGATACACATCAACAGAGGTTCAAAGAAAGTGAACTTCTGAAAAAATGTAAGGTCTCGTGGTAGGCATCCAATAGTTTAAAGAAAACACATACTTTGGCCCCATAGGGCCATATCCAAGCTCTCCATATTGAGAATGGCCCCAACTTATACATGACTCGTCAGCACCACAGAAATGGTGCATAGAGCCAGAATCCATGCAACGTATATTCCAGCCGCTGATAACAAACAGAAAAGTTTCAGAAAATGATCAAGTCGATGATGATATAACATAAATATCACTGTATTTAAACATTATAAAGATTTTAAAGAGAGAAAGATGTAGTCTTTAAGTTTACATGCAATTGGGCAAAAGAAGAGCCTAGGAATCAGCATCATCCACTAATAACCTTAAGTTGTCACTTCAAGTAGAAAGAAAGAAAAAATTGGAAAGATTTCAATAAAGTACTTCAAGTAGAAAAAAAACATTTGGAAAGATATCAATAAAAGTCGGTTAATCTTTATTAATTGTGATGCTACAGAAAGAACAAACTAAAAGAGATCGCCGATTCCCACCCACATTATATGCCACGAATTATAGAACAAAAGAAGACCGAGTCTTGAGTCTCTCTTTTGGCTCCTCCCTACCAAAATATCCTTTAAGTGTAGCAATACATTGTCAGACTGGGAAAAAAAGACGCAACATTGGCTCTGTTCTGGACAAATGAACAGCGGATCCAAAAGTTGGACCCTGCCAGTATATCTAGATGATTCCAGAGGCCTCCAAGAGAGCAATGCAAAAGATCGAGCTCAATGGCTTGACACAAGATTAGAGTACCAAGTGTTGTGGTTAAAAAATAGAGTATAATTATTACAAAATTACGTAACAGAAACAAGTTAGCCAATCTCCATCTCCTTCTGTGGTATCCCCTTATCAGAATGAAGAATCAACACACTCTCCAACTCTATCATAAGAGACAGAAACTCGGTTATGTTCAAAACACGTATACTGTCTCTTAGCTTGATGGAGCCTCCAAACTTAGGTCTATTGAAGGATCTAGATTAAAATCAGGATACAATTAGACTTAACATCTAGATATTTATACGGAATTGAGTAGAGCGCGGTTATTTTTTTCTTTTTCATTTTTCTTTTGATCTTCTTAGATGTTTTCTTCTATTTGTTTTGGTGTGCATTGAATGGAGAATTTGGAAATGTGCAGGTAAATTTCAGCTCTGAACAGTGTGTCTGGTTCTACATTGAATGAAACTTTTAAATCTGCTAAGAAATTACCACTTTTTGGAGGAAGGAATTATCTCTCATTGTTCTTGTCCTGGCACACCCCAGAAAAATGGCATGCTTGAGCAAAAGAGTCGACATGTTTTTTAGGTAATTCATACATTCCTCATTGAATTTTAGGTCACCCATCGACTTCCTCCTTCCAACTTATAGAGTATGTAGATGCATCCTAGACAAAATGTCCTAATACTCATTTATATCTTGGACGCACAAAAAAGCAGGATTGGGCTCTACTGAAGCCAAAATCATTCTATGCTCTCTAGCAGCTGTGACGCTGTATGTGATGCAGTCAGCTATCAAGACTCTTAACTTTTTATTCACATATACAATCGAGAAGTCATTAGATGCACTGGAAAGCTCTCTTCGATTTCTACGCTTTTGGCAAGATTCTAACATTTCGGTTTTCAAAACCATGTCAGAAATCTAAATGCAATAATAGTGACGTGATTTAAGGGTATTTTAATCATAAAAGTTATATTAAGTTAGTTTACATCAATTGTTTAGATTAGTTTCTTAGTCCTTACATTAGCTTTTTATTTTTATTTTAAATAATTGTTAACCATTATTTTAACCCTTAAACCCCCTCTCCCCAGGTAAGAATGGGACTTGAACCCAGGTCTTTAGACCTTTAGTTTCTTTGTGAACTCTTGGGAATGCTTGGATTAGCACCTTCCAGGAACTTTTTAGGGGTTTCCGCACTAAGAAAACCTTAGCAATGCCTGAGTCAAACTCTGCCTGTGTTAGTATAATGGTCCCTTGAAGTTATCATTATGAATGTTATACCCACCAGTATAGCAGGGTCACATATGAGTAAAACTTCAGTCAAAATACTATTATTTATTATTTTTTCACAAAAATCCTCAATTATTTCCATTATTACGGATATCCCTTTTTTCAGTATTGGACGTTATAATGGAAAAAAAACGTAAAAGGGATTGGGGCGTTACTGATTTAATGGCCATTATTTCATTATAACAGCCAATTTTTAAACCATGGTATGAACAACAGTAAGCACAACTACAGAACTACACCTTTTTTTTTATAAGTACAGAGCAGCACCTAATCAATCCTCATAGTTGGAACATAGAATATTCCCCACTAATCCCCAGTTCCATTACAATATTTGCTGGTTTACCTTATTTGCATAACATGTTGCTGTACATGCCAAAATAGGAATTATTGTAAATCTATTTAAAACCATCTTTGGGTATCAATAGTCATCAAATAATTCTCTCAGAATTTTCAGTTGTAGTTAAACATAAAACCAATATAACAAGGACACTATTTTCTAAGAATTTGCTATGCCAGACACCATGTTGTGCTCACGTTTTGGACACATGCTGACACTTGTTCAAAAAATTTCAATTCATTCAAAAATTTTATTTTCAGCTACTATTTATAGTGTTCATATGATTTTAATGCATATCAACCAAATACATCCTTCCAATCACATACATTTGACATTACCAAAGTATTTTCAAATATAGAGCCTGACACTTTGTCTCAGTGTCGGACAACAACACACATGTCCATGTCTTTGTTACGTATAGCATAAAACACAAATTAAAATTCATCATAAATAAAAACCAAAATCAATAAAAGGTCATACACAGAGAAAAAAAGGTTTTCTAGTCTGTCAGCCAAACTTCTTATCTAAACCTACACCCTTTTGTTTGCTCCATCTCCATGTGGCCAATCCAGACTCGTCCATCTGAAAGTAGACCCTCTAGATCGACCACACAGGCAATGTCCATAGCATGCCCATACCCTCCCATGTATTGTACTTTTCCCTTACAAATAGTAGCCAGCCATTAATTTTATATTTTTAAATAGAAAAAGGTCAAATAATCATGCCACTTTTTGCCACATGGCACTGCATTATTGGACCGAAATTTGCCACATGCGAAAGTTGGGAGGCAAAAGGTGAGGAACCTTTGAAACTTGCAACCTCAGCTGCTAAGAAAAATCCATTGGTACCAAGAAGTCTAGACTAACAGGACAACACCCCCCTTCCCCCCAATGTACATGTGTTGTGGTAGTTAAATCTCAGAACCAACTAAAACGAGAGATTTATAAAAATCCATAAAGTACTAACAACCTCAACTATTGATGTAGATAAGCACAAGATATATATAAATGTTACATAGGGAAGGCACAGCAAAAAACCTTAAATCCATAAGAGGCTTGGGATACATCGAGTCATCGCCAGTACTCTTTATTTTGCCCCACATATACAACTGCCCTCCACCTGGAAAACACATTGGGGATCACCAAACAGGCCAAAAGCAGATATATGAAACTCATTGGCAATTCATATACATGGTAACAAGGCATGACAGCACAACATTCCAAAATATGCTTCCCATATTCTCTTATTCACAGACACACATGTCAGAAACACTTTCTACAAAAAATGTATATTAAGAAAACTTACAGAACAAAAGAAAACGTGACATGAAAAAGGAATCTTTAAACCAATTCTTAACCTTTTAGACGTTTAATTTGAAATCAACTATTTTATTTCATCTGAGCCATATCAGGAACAAAGAAATAACACAAGTTGTCTAGTAACTTGGTCAGAATAACATTTTCTCAAAAAAATTCCTTTTCTTCTTCATTTTTAAGTACTTGTAGAAATGCAATCTCCAAGTTATGAAGAATCCATTTGCATCGCATCATTGCCGTCGTCATATATGCCTTATCCCAACAATTTATGGTCCACAACATGAATCCTATTTCACCAATCAACTCTACCTAGAGTTATATCTCTGTTAATTCATAATACCACCCAATATTATATATATCAACCAAGTTGCAAATGAGAGATCACAGCCTCAAGAGAGAAGTGTACAATATTTTAACCAATCATACTACAGAGACCTATTGTGATCCATATATTTCCTTCGCTTGCTAGTGCTCTTTTTTTTTTTTAAGGTAACCTCCACGGGGGACGGAAGCTTTATTAATGGAGATGGAAAAAAACAACGGGTCGTCCGGGGGGGGCGACAACGTATGTACCTAACCCCTCAAAAGGCCAACACAATGAGAGATAAGAAAATGCAAGAGCCAAAGGATACAAAGAAATGCAAACCTAACCTCTAATGTAAAGAGTGTCAATCTTGTCCAGATGGATGAGGCCAATAAGCCTACGAGGGACAATGTCTCCGAATTCCACATACGATCAAGCAAGGAGGCCCTTTTGTGCCATATAATCTGCAGCAGCATTCGATTCTCTATAAATGTGATTGATGGAAAACTCAAATTCTTTCAACAGATTCATAACTCTCCACCACTAAGATTTCAGATGCCAAGGAATAGGAATGAGTTTGGAGATCCTAGAAACCACCAATTTGCTTATTAGTGCTCATTTGGCAACTACACCATGACACTTATGATGCCTATAAAAGTTTAATTCAAGTGTTGTGCTTGATTCCAAGATGCACTAAGTGATAATGACCAATCCTAAAAGCTCCTCCATGAAGAAAACCAAAGATGATCAAAATACAACAGAAAAAATTAACTTGGACAAACTAAATCAAATGGAAAGCCCTACAGCTCACACGAGTTCTAGAGGAGACAGAAGAAAAGGTAAAAAGAAATTTCTTCCCAATTTTCCAATTTACACGAGTACAAAAACACTTTCCATCTCTCCATTTGTGGACCCCATCACATTAAATGATTAATAATCCAAACTTTTCTTGTGGTGCTGGACAAGCGCCATTGGTTGTAGTCTAAGAACAGGTCGTTTTCGGTCTGGTCCTTTTATGAGACTTTGGAGATAGCTGAAGGCATCAGCTATCATGATTCCCTAGTTTGGGGATCAAATGTACCAAGGTTGCTTTCTTGTTATGGACGGCCTCACTAGAGAAGATCTTGACGATGGACAATTTGATTTCTAGAGGGATCGTCATCATTGACTATTGTGAGATGTACAAGCATTGGAGGGAGTCTGTTAATCACATTTTGTTGCATTGTGACGTTCCCAGGGAGGTCTGGTCTTTTTTCCTCTCCGAGTTTGGGATGAGTTGGGTGATGTCAACCTCTAGTTTGGATCTTCTATTCAGTTGGAAGTCCTATGCTTTCTCCTCTAGAAGGCGGATCTTGTGGCGGATCCTCCCTTTTGCCATATGCTGGGGATTTTGGAGGGAGAGGAATCTCAGATTTTTCGAAGGCACATCCTCAATATCAAGTGGATGATGTTCTTTTGGTCCAAGAGATTACTGGAATACAGAGGCCTTTTCTTCAAAGATTTTGTATTCCGTCGGGACGTTCTTTGCTCTAAGAATGGGTGCTAGCTTGGTTTCCTTTCCTTGTTTCTATGTGCTTGTTCCAGCTCTTAGTAGGCCTCCTCGACTTCTTTAGTTGTTTTCCTTGTACCTTTGGTTTTTTAATAAAATCTGTACTTATCAAAAAAATAAAAATAAACCTCATTTGTTAATTAGAAGAAAAAAAATAGTCCACCTAAAATTGGAAAATGAAAAACTAAAAAACTAAATATTGAATGCATATCTTAATACCTAAAATGACACTTTCTACGCCAAAACAGCAATATCTTATACAACAGTCTCCAAAAAACAGTCTGACAAACACTACTACCACACAAACAAACTCCATTTCACCTGAAACTTGTAATACAAACACTAAACCAGTAACCCTAATTAGTCCACCATAGTCATCTTGAATGGACTTGCATGGTTCCACAGCAATTCATCACAATCATGGTAGATGCTAGGAATCTGATTGTTTCTCGGAGACTGAAACTTGTCACTCTTCTTATTCGGAGTCTTCTTGCTACTTACAAGGTTCTTGGACTTCTTTAGATTCTATTAAAACATGATTTGCATTACTCCACCTCCAAAACTTCATTGGCTTAGCTATCTGTGTCTAGCCTGCCATGTTTTCCCATCTCCATGAGATACTTCCTGGATGATTCTGTATCCTCAAAATGTGACTGGTAAGATTACTACTTTTAAGTATCTGAGGACTATAAATCTATGTTACTCGGATGTTTCAAAACAGGTGTCATATCAGATACTACAATTTTATGTGTGAATGGCGTTCGACATTGTATTGGTCCAGTGACCTTGCCGTATCTGGGTACTATAGCTATAAAGGTAGGACTCCTAGATGGATCAAATTAAAGTAATTCTAAGAGTGAATCCTTCTTTTTTCGTCTCCTCTACTATTCACATTTCTATTTGTCAATTAATATTTCTTCAGCATAGTCATACCAAAACTTCACCTAGATTCAATGAGAATTGTACTTTCCAATTCACATTATCGTAAATAGTTGTCAATATTCCATCATATCAATGGTCATACGGTTGAACTGCCATGACTCTTCGTTTGTAACATGGAGGTTATTTGTTATCCCAACAGCAACAACAGAATTGATACACTTTGCTAGGTCAACAGTAAGAAGCAAGGGTATCTGCAAACTATACATGAGATCCAAAAATAAACTCATCAGATATCATACGTAGATACTTCAACATGGAGCATAGCCATAGCTGCATGATACAATACCGACACGGGTACCAAATACTACATGGATACTTCCACCTTGCAATATTCTTAATTCCAATTTTATTATCAATCACCTTAACTCCTAACAATTTCTTCATTTGTTTTGTAACAAATCTTACTGTAAAAATATTCACAATATTAGAAATTTCATAACATTTAGCACGATGAAATATCAAAGTATAGCTTAAAAAAACTAATAATTAAAGCAGTGTATCGACATATTGTATGTGATGTTCGTATCCATATATGTATTAAATAACTTAAATTTTTGAAAAATGAAGTCATCCCGATTTCTATCTCCACTTTCCTTTTAGCAATGTCTGTACCCATATCAATATTTGGGCATCTTAGCTTATCAATATCTTCACCAAAGCACATGGAAGTTTCATTAAGCATGTTACCTTCTTCTTTTTTTATCGGTAAAAGATGATTATATTAAAGAGGGCTAAGAAGGCCTTGACAAAATACTATACAAAGACTCCCCCGATCGACAGCAAAACAACAAACCGACCCCCCCAACCAGGCCAAAACACCCAGAGGGGACAAGCTAAGACATAATCAGGCGGTCCCACCGGAAGACAAAGTCCTCAAATCTAAACCCTTTGACCTCGGGGATGACTGAGCTCCAATGATACAGAGTGGCTTTGATATTCATGATTATCTCCTCGACCTTGGCTTTCTTCTCTTCAAAAATCCGCCGATTTCTTTCTTTCCACAGCTCCCAACAAATGGCATGCGGAATAAGCCTCCAAAGCACACGACCACTATCGAAGAAGGCTTTAGAATGCCAGCTTCTGAATGTTTCTAACACAGAGTGGGGGAGGACCCAAGAAATGCCAAAGAAACTCAGGAATCTGTCCCAAATACTTCTGGATACGCTGCAATGGATGAGCATGTGATCGGTGGTTTCCTCAGCACCACGGCATAAGATACATCTGCTAGGCAACTGGATGCCGCGCTTCCTCAACTTCTCCACAGACAAAATCTTATCTTTTCACTTAGTTTATATTACAATTACGCTTGAGTAGCCTGGTAGGGTAGTTTAATCATATGCTTTACTTTTAAGTAGACTCCCGGTGCCGGCCTTTTTTGACAGGTCCTCGAGATAGGCCTTGTCGGGTGTGGATTCCGAGAATCCAACAATGGTTTGCTTTGGCAAAAACTGAATGCCAACTCAGCACTATCACAACCGTTGGACTCTCGAAATCCACGCCCGACAAAGCCTATCCCGGAAGCCGGTCATTAAAGGCCAGTCACAGGAGCCCACCCCTTCTATATTATGTTGCATGGATTCTTCTATAGGGGTGAAGTACTCGTGTATGACATGTGTCAGAGTCCGACACGATACAGATTCTAGCACTTCCACATTCTGTAAATATAAATATAAGGCTCATGCAAAAATAAAATCAGGAATTGATTATTGAAATTTGATGTTTTCTTCTTTGGGAAATCGCTCTCCTCGTGTGAAATCACTCTATCATGGTGCGAATCCAAGCTATTTCGGTGCGAAGCCGAAGATATCCTCTCACATCGCAAGGCGGGCCTCCCCCTGCGTCAAATTTGGTATCAAAGCTAGGTTCAAAATCCCTGATTGTGTTTGAAAGATGTTTCAAATTGGTTTGCGATTTTTGGCAATCACGCTAGCTAAACCAAATAACCAGATAAATCATATGGAGTACAGACTAGATACAGAAATAGATATCCATAAGGCCATAAAGGACTTTAACAAGATCTCCGCTAGAGTTCCAATCTACAGCCTCAACCGTCTTGGAAAGTCACCGCCACCACTGTTGGCTTTTCTACTTCTCTCCGGCAAGCTATTAGAAGGTTTCACAAAAAAAACCTCCTAAAGAGGTCTCAAATCAAGAAAAGCCTCTCCAAACCCTAGAGGAGCTTGACGAGGAAGCTCCTGTAGTTGAATCAAAAGAAACGCTTCAAGAATCCTCTGCATTGGAGACCAAATACCAGAAGCTTAGAACGACCATAGGGATAAAGAAGATAAAAGATGACAAAGACGCAATGGAAATCTAACAACCACACCAGATTCAAGAAGAAAGGATGAGATTAGAATTTCTCTTTGAAAAATCCAAAATCTCACCTTCGTTAAAGTCGTCTACATAGAAGATGCAGAAGAAGAAATTGAAAGGAAAGTACTCCAAATATCTCTTTAGCTGGAAAGGTCACTTGCGAACTTGAATTCGATGAAAAAAAATTTTCAACTTGGAGGGTTTCATGCAAGACCATTGCGCAGTGGTTTTGTTTTTACTATTCATAGTAAATTTTTCATTTACTATTTATAGTAAAATTTCGTTTTTACTATTTTTAGTAAATTCCCATTTTTACTATTTTAACTATTGTAGTAAATTCTCATTTTTACTATTTATAGTAAATTCCGTTTTTCCTATTTATAGTAAATTTCATTTTACTACTTTTAGATAAGTTTAAGAAGTGCTAAGAGATAGTATGAGAGTTTAAATTACTTTAAGACTTTGTTTTTTTTAGGTTTTTTTAAGTTTTATTTGTTTAGAAATTGGTTCTTTGAGTTGTAATAGGATTAGGATAGAGTTTGAGAGTGTTTTGAACTCCAATAGTAGTTTTCATTGCTTATAAATATAGGTATGTGTAAAAACGAAATCATGACTTGATTAATGAAATTTGATATTTTCTTCTTTGGGAAATCTCTCTCGTGGTGCGAAATCACTCTATATTGGTGCAAATCCAAGCTATTTCGGTGAGAAGCCGAATGTATCCTCTCAAATCGTAGAGCAGGCCTCCCGTCCTGCATCAACTCTGCACCCATGTCGAACTCGAACATCCGTACCTATATCAATGCAACATATAATTTAGATAGTTATATTCATTAGCCTTTGTCATGGTGAAATGATAAAAATACCCAGTCAATCCCAATGGCCCAAATTCCATGACAAGGTAGCTATTCACTAGTTGAATAAGAAATTAATCACCGACTCTATCAAACTATGAACCAACAACTCCACTAGGACGTGAGGTACACACAAATACACCACTAAAGTATCATAGGTAAATATAAAGGGAGAGGAACTCGTAGTGTTACTAAAGTAATTTTTCCAATTCCAACACTCGTCTATGATGTTCCAGCTACTAAGAGCTGAATTACTATTTGGGTCTTCAGTGAAAATAATGCATTCCCACAATAACAACACGCCTATAAATCCATATAGCTTTGAGGTATTTCAAGTCTCATACATCAAGTCCTCTACAAGTGAAGCAATCTTATTCTAAAAACCTGGTCATCTGAACGTTCAACTTTATTTAGATGTAATGTGCGGCAGTTAGCCAGGTCATGTGTTCCTCAATCATCATAGTATTCTCACCTTAATGAGGTACATCGTCAAGGAATCTTGTTCTCAAAAGCTGGACAAATAACTCAGCTTACACATGCAGATTAAAGTAAAAAAAACTACTATCGGGCATGAAAAAAAATTTGATACATCCAAGGCTTTCTACACATTATAGAAACTCTAAAAACAAATAAAGACATTCAGAAAAAAAGATTTGAAGAATAGATTTTTAAAAACATGAATTGGTATATTCCAAAAAAAATATCGTACGGTTTTAGCATTAACATGTACATGATGGAACAACAAACTCATACCAGCAGTGCATGCAGAGCTAACAGAGCCAGCTGAAATCACTGCATCGGGAGGTAGAACATTCTGCCTTTGAAAGACTTCAACAAGACGAGGAGACCATTCATCCTTCTGCTCTCTATGTCCAAGCCTATACTTCGCCAACTCAAACAGTTACACGCATGATATCAACAAAAATATGACCAACAAAAAGTAAGTAATAAGCAGAAAAACATCTTTTATATATTCCTCCCATGATCTAGCACATTTTTTGGGGAGTCTACATTTCATAACATGACACTGACAAATATGAAACTGAAGTTGCTAACATCCAGACCTTCCATAGCCACCAAATCCCCACCTGAATATACATCATAAAAAGAAAAGAGGAATAGGTAATGCAGAAAAAAAAAATGTATAATACAGGATACACAATCAATCCATTTAAGAAAAAAGAAAAAAAAAACAAATCCAATCATAGCAATAACAGGGATACATACGTGTAAACAAAACCGTTTGAGTCCACGGCAACTGGATGGACAAATCAAATTAAAGCAACAAAGGGTATTACTACCAAGTTAAAATAAAAGAAAAAACCACAGAGCAATAGTGTGTGTGTGTGTGTGTGTGTGTGTGTGTGTGTGTGTGTGTGTTGTATAGAGGGTTATGAAAAACCTGTATGATTTGTTCCACATGCAACTTTGACAACAGTTTTGCCTGCAAAAGAAGCTATTGCTTTTGGACGAGGCTGGGGTTCATAAACAAGTTTCACCGAGCTATCTTTAGCATTATACTGCAAGCGAAGCAGACATTTTTTCAAGATTTCTAAGCAAAAATACGACTTGGAATAAATTGATGAGACCTTTCTTAGACATACCTCATTGTCTGTCCCATGTCCAAGTTGACCATACTGTGGAAGACCTGCAGTTCTGAAGACCAGCAAAAGTTTGTAAATCAGCAAGTAACCCGCATAAACTGGAAACTTAAAATCTATCTAAAATTCAGGCAGATAGAAAAGTTAAGTAATTGTGACTGTTTCAGAATCAAGGACAATATGACCATAGCAAATTCACAAACCATACAATATAGAAGATCCTTCGACAGAAGACAGCCACACAGTAAAATCAGCCCCACAAACAGCAGTTGTGGCTTCAGAAACCAGACAGCAGACTGGAGATCGCTCAAATTCTACAGAAATTAAAGGAGAGGTGTGTTATTTTGGCAGCAGCAGAATGCTTTTATGGAGACGTGCAAGGACACGTGCAAGTAAACTTACCAATAGTAAGAAAAACTAATGACCAAAATGGATTTTAAGCTAAATACAAAAGAAGCCAAAAGAGATATTGTTTTCTCATTCTGCTACTTAAGCTGCAGGGACACGGAAGACTGTCAAAATCAGTTGAGATGGAGACGGCAGGTTTGGCAACATCTTGACTTTGGGATTGAGTTTAAACTTATAGAAATGGTAAGTCAACAAAGGTGAAAACCTCAGGAAAAGAGAATCTGGAGGTATCGTTCACAACTTCACACATGATACATTCTACCCAAATTTCTTTAAAAAATAAAAAAAAAAAAAACTAGTAAGAACCAAAAGTTAAAGAATGCTAAAACAACAAAAATCTCCGAGAAAAGAAGACCAAAAAAGATCCAGTATTTCAATTAATTATACAGAGAACAACTTACACTATCACTGTAATGATGATGGTTCTCTGAGTTTCTGACTTTCTGTCAATGTAGAAATGATTTTGGAGATTACAAATATAACTATGCAAAGATGAAAAACCTTTTTATGGACATTGGTGCTCACTTAAATTAACTTTATAAGGCCTCTAGGATGAGAAGTACCACGGACAGCAGTAAGCAAATTTGCAATCTAGTATACATGCATCTGAACAAATCTCAAATGGTTGCTCCCTCGGCTAAGCCGTGAATATATTGTCTCGGACACTAAAATTTTAAGAAACCTTACATATAGTACATTAGAAAATAGATCATAAGATTATGTCATCTGGCCATTAAGTTACAGCACATTTTCCTATAATATATCACATTATTAGTTACAAAACTCGTCAGTTGTGATTCTTGTGAAAGACATAAGCCAGTTTGTTCAGAAATGTAAACTATAAATAGTTCTTGACTTGAGCGTTATAAACTTAATATTGCAGTATTAACTTAATTATTGTCCAACTTTACTGATAAATTGTAAATTATTATATATCTTTGACCAAGCCAGTCCAAGAATTCCTGTTTTTCTTCCATGAAATATCAGTACCTAAGAACTGCCTGAAAGGCTTCTCTTGTACAATGATCCCAAACTGTTTACGATTCAGCATTGACACAACTCCTTACGAATAGCTCAGTCCCTAGAGGGAACTTTCACATCTGCAATTTCATGTTCGAGATAAACCCACTCTCAAATAGATCCCTGCAACATCTAATATACTGTGCATATATAATTTTTTTGTCACTAATCAATTGGCCAAACAAATAATTTAAAGGATGCAATTTTTGTTATCGATCAAAAACATACTTTATAGGATTACACATAAGCAAGAGCAACTCGAATCAATTCATTATCCCAATAAAAGTGTGATTGAATTGCAACCCAAACCAAACTTTCACCATTTCAAATGTTTCATCTTGCATAACCATTGTTTCTATGTACAATGAAAATTTCAATATTAGCAAACTATCATTTTAGAAATCATTTACACCTTATCTGTGTACTCAAAACATACAGGTTTTCACCCAAAAAATATCCCCAGTAATATTGCAGGACTGAATAGGCATCATAAGACTGACCAAATCTTCAAAAAGTTGAACTTACCATTCCTTATCGAACCTGAACCCAATTGTCCATGCTTATTCCAGCCAAAGGAGAAGGATTTTCCATCTTCAGTTACCACCACTGTGTGGCTCCTCCCAGCTCCTGCTCTAGTGATTTTGTATCTGAAGCCAACAAGATTGATAATTTAAATTTTTCTTGTACAAGTAATGAACAGAGAAGTTGCTTGTTATTCTAGTAGCAACGACAAGTAGATAAACTCAAAAATTTATGCAGCAAAATGTTAGTTGACCTTTCTTAAAATATAAGCTTAAAAAGCCACCACCTGCAACAAATATAAGTCCAAATAGTCCTTACACGAAAACCCAAGTAAAGCATTACTCTTAGTTACTTACAAACAAATACAAGATCACTATCTAGGCTGCAGCAAGGTACTCAAATCTTTAGAAGTTCAACAAGGGAGAGTTCAAAACAACATAATAGATAAGACAATTTAAAAGAAACAAAGAAGAATGGCCAAAAACATTGATTTATAAAGGTTTTAACAAGTAGAAAGGTCAGCAAATGAACCCAAATGTATACATAATCTGTATGCATGATATTAGGTACCAACATTGCACAAATTGTGTGAACGTTTTCATTGTTAACACTACCTGTTCCAATTTAACCTTCCAATAGGGACTTTGACTTGGGAAATAGTGATGTATGTAATGCACGACATTTTGTGTGAAATCAAAAACTACTTCACAAAAAAAATTCACATGAATAACGTTTATAGTTATTCACATACACATGTTATTTTTTAATTTTCCCTTTTTGTTAGCATAATGACAAGATGCCTCCATCCAACAACTCATTCCTTTCAAGATGTATAATTCCAGCACAAATGATCCAGGCAAGATAGCTCTTTGTTTTGAGGGACCTTCTATTAAACGAGCATTTGGAGAGAGAAAATCCCAGTAAAAGTGTGCATGTATTAATGTACTTTCGTAAAATACCACATCCATAACTAATTTACCTGAAACTTAGTTTGCAAAATACCACAGCCAGGCATTTCCATTAAAATTTAAATTACAAAATCAAAGGAACACAAATTTATTTCAGTTATAAAGGTAGCAACTTACTTCGATAGTTCGGACACAACTGTCGGCCTATCACGCTGAAGTAAATCTCCATGACCCAGTTGCCCCTTCTGCACACCCACAATTCATAAGTAGAAGGTAAAGTTCAAAAAAAAAAAAAAAACAAAAAACAATTGAATGTTTTAATCGATACATCATTTCTTCCCCAAGTGTAGCAGCGACCTTCGACATCCAGCGCCACACAATGATTTGATGCTAATATAGATTAACAAATACCCATCAAAAACTAATTCATTAGAAAGCACGCAAAAACAAAAGACGGTTCGAACAAAAAACACTAATCGAGTCGGTTAATCATTTGCAATGATATTAAACAAAAACAGATTAAAACAAGCAATCTAACAAGTTTGATCAGAGCACGGAAACGTACTACAACCGGAAGCCACGGACAGAATATCAATGCCAACAAGCGGCCGCAACCGAGTCGGCGAGACCAAATTTGATTCGACCGGACCTGCGCGGCGTCCCTGCGATTCCCAATTCGTCCCACCACAGAACAATAGCTCTCCGCCCTTCTCGACCTTCTCAACCTTCTCTTCTTCCGGCTTTTTCTCCGCTTCAGCAACCGACATTTCTGATCAGAACCAACGAAATGACTGTCAAAAAAAATGGAGAAAGACCGGGAAAATGACGGACCTAACTGCTAGTTAACGGAATCCGACGGGAAAAACGAGCGGGAAATGGTGAAGTTGAACGGTTAGGAGACAAACAAGGGAGGAAGGGTTGGCCCTAGATCTGAGAGAGAAGAAGAACCCTTGAAATAAAAGTGAAGACGAAAATGTGAGTTTTGGTTTGGTTTGGTTTTTGAGAGAGAAGGGATTTAATAGTGTGTATAAATCGAGGAGAGAGAGTGTGCTGATTTCTTTCCCTCATTATTTCTCTTTTTTTTTAATTTCTTTTCTTTTGACCCTGTTCTCAGAAGGAGAGAGCAGTCATAACTCATAAGTCGTTTTCCCAAGATTTTGCTTTTCCGTAGGTTTTAATTCCCGCGTGCTGGATCCTCTTAAAAATTAGGGCAAATTTGGGGAAGCCCTAGCTTTTTTCCTCCCGCTGCTTTGCTTGATTTAGAGAGAGAGGAATGTTGATCCACTTTGCTCCTTCGTAGGCTGTTTGGACACAAGGATAAACAGCCCCTTTTTCTTACCAACCTTCATTTTCAAGATAAAAGCTAAGAATGACCTTTCTTACTTCCTAAGGCCTAGGCAAAGGCAGTAGTGCACTTCCTTTTTTGCACAGTTTTTAAAAATCTCGACGAAGATGGCTAACGTGAGAAAGTGAGTCTCAGTTGTGTCGTCTTGGTATTGGTTCTGTCTCGGTGTTTCATCAAATTACATATGACTTTTCTAGAACGAGAGTTAGGTCTCGGTAGCTGGCCAATTTCCAGACTGAATGTTGTATGTAATCCTTGTTTTATTTTTATTTTTCGAAAAGCAACAGCAATCGGTGGCAAAATATTTACAGGGAATAAGGAAGTCTACCAGTGGTAAGCAATTGAGGTAAGAACGGTCCCACCTAGGTGATCTCCTAGGTTAGAAATCAATTTGATCAGATTAAATACAATAAACCAGTGATTATGGTATCATCCAATCAGGTCAGGTTGTATCTAGGGAATCTTATAGGTGGGGGGCATCATGTACATGGCGAGAAAAAAAATTAAGCGAAATTGCAATCATGCGCCAATCATATTGCGCCAGGTACACCTAAGTGTAGGTGCAATCATGTTGCTCCGGGCTAACCATGGTGTACTTGGTGCAATATGATTGGTCGTATGATCGTCGCTCCAAAAAATTTCTCGACCTTCTGTCCTATGGATATGGCGGGGAATTCTTGTTTTTGAATGCGAATTCCACTGCCCTGTGTTACGATATTAAGCAGCACCAGAACTCTGCGTCGTTGGATTAAAAATTGTTAATAGCACCACAATCACAATCTAGGTAATATAGCACTACCACAGCAAAGCTCTTCGAATGCAAGGAAATTAGACGGAATTATGAAGTGCTGATGCAGCTGTTCATTTCATTTACCACCAGCGCACCCTCGAACACTTGATAGCCCCATCAGCGAAGGGTTTATAAATTGGATTTTTAGGATCATCTGATTTGGTCTACTTACATGAAAAGAATACTAACAACCAGCAAAGAAACTCAAGCAGTAAAAACATCAGTATGGAGTCCAGGGGGCAGTGGGTCAAATAGGGCTTGTCCATGATCAGATCAAAACCAGTTTCTGAGGGAGGGGTAAAATAAGTTGGATCGTAATGCAGGAGACTTTTTGCACTTCAGTTGAAAGGTCAAGAGTCCAGACTATTGATTTGATTGAACGCTGTATGTCAATATGTTCTGTTCTTTATTCTTAAACTAAGGTCACGTAGCAAATTGGTCAAGGGACACCCCTTTATGGAGCAGGTGGTGGGTTCAGTCACACTCAATTCTTGTTTAGGCAGTTCAAACCCTCCATAAATAGTAATTTGATCTAATCTTTCAATTCTTCCATGTTTCAGCAGTAGCATAGAGGACACTAGCAACATTCAGTGGTAAAGTAGCTGACCAGAAGTGCCGTCTCACAGATGTATAGATATGTCCCGACGACATAAACATGACAAATAAGTACTGGTGTTCCTGCGTAAACCTCTGTTACACAAAAAAAAAACAGCAATACAGCATAGAGCTCAATTTAATTTATTCAATAAGTACAAAATAAGGTTAAACTAGTATGTTCGTATACATAAGTGATAAATGATTGCTTAACATCCCAACTGGGCATACAACAGGTTAGCTTATGCCATCACCTGCTCAAAGCACCATGGCTCAAAATCTAGTTAATGCATGGGAAGCCAGAAGACAACTTGGTTCGAGCAGGATAAAAGGAGCAATGGGAAAAATATATGGCACACCCGAAATGCATTATCGACACCAGCAAATGGCTCAAACTCATCCATTTTCTGCTCTGTCGTAAGCATTGGATTTATGTTTTGGAGCAAACGTGAAGCCAGCCGGAACCTTGCCAAGCAACATCTCGGAGATCCGAATCTGCATGGGCAACGTGACAAAAATAAATAAATCATTAGTTCTGCAGCTAAATACCATTTTATGGACTGACCGCCCAAGATAGTACATACCCAGTCAGCCGCAGAATCAGAGGCCATTAGTGTCTCAAGATCATCCCGACCGTAGTAGCTGGGTGGACGCCAGTTCAGACGTTGTGGGATAACATCTAATAGAGCAACAGGGATGTATCTATACGTGTAGCTGAGCCATTCAAGCAAGAAATGCCTAGTTGTCTCCACTCCTGCAGAAATATGACACGTATAAAATTCAGGATGCCCCAGTCATCATTGTAGCTAACATGTCAGAAAGTAGCTAAAGAAGCATTAACTTTGCTAATCATCAATAAAGTGGAAGTAACAAAACAAAAAGAAAGAATTAAAAGAATTTTTATATTGAATGGACAGTGCATGAAGAAAGGGACCACCAATAGAAGCTTCATGCTCCTTTGTTTGTCCCTTTCTTCAGATGGAGCAAATGCTCTACATGCTAAGGTCTACAAACACAGCCTGCAAAACTTTCGATGCTACATCATGAGAAATTCAGATTCAACCCAACTTCAATTTCTATCCAAACTGATTTGGACGGTCTGGAGAATCTGGTTCACCCAAAAAAGGAGAGGAACTTGGTACCATAACACCTGCTGCAGGAGGAGGGTGATAAAAAGAATTGATAAGTAAGGAGGGTAATCAAAATTGAAGCTAAAGGTATTTCAATGTGCAGAAGGTGATCATTCTCGTAAAAATGGTTAGAATACCTTCAACTTAGTATTAAGCTGGACCCAGATCTTTAGTTAGTCAATTTGTTAGACTTGAACACATTCCAAACCTTAGCTTACATGGTAGCTAATGATGCGGGAACATTCTACTTTATAGCTTTGTTATTGCTTTTTAGGCCTAGTTTTTAGTCTTCTGGGTGTCTAAGCAAAATAGCCAAAGTCATGGGGCTCATTGTAATTTTGCTTAGTTGGTTAAGTTGTATTTTATTTGGGCCAATAAATCTATTGGATGGCTGAAGATTAGATTAGGGTTATTTCAGTTAGTACTAAGCAAACTATTATGTAATTTTTCATTATGATGAATAATATTGATATTTTTTTTGATAAGTAAAGAATAATATTGATATTTTCCTTTGAGAAATCTCTTGTGAAGCGAATCCATCCTTCCTTGGTGCGAATCCAAGTTATTTCGGTGCAAATCCGAAGGTAATCTTCTATCTCGATCTTATTCTCTTCTTCTCCCCTCCATTATTTTCTCTTTTTTGGTCAATTTCTGACCTCAAGAACCCAAATCGTACCCATCTATCTCTAAACCCTAACTTGTGAATAGTCCCGCGTGAACAGTACTACGTGAATAGTGTCGCGTGAACAGTACCGTGAATAGTAACCTCCCTTACACCAGTTCTTCTCCCTACAGCAACCTAAACTCTCCCAAAACCCTTGCCACAACCCCAAACACTCTCAGATCTTTGCGGCAACTCCAATATATCCCCATATACGGCTGCACCAGAAACCCTACTTTGAAACCCTAAAATCACATGTTCTCTTTTTTAGCCGAAACCCTCCAAAAAAAAGCTAATACTTGCCTAGAACCCCAAAAACCTTCCAGAAACCTCTCTAAACCTAATTTTAATTGTTGAATCTTGGAAGAGAGAATTTTCCTCCTGTCGCAAAACAAGGTTTCCCATTCGTCCTGCATCAGCTAAGTTTGTGGATTTGGATCTCTGCATGGTGAGGATGAAGTGATAGTCTATTGCGAAGATTTATGTCGAGATAGAAAATGAGGATGTCCCCATGGTCACCACCATTTTAGTGAAAACAAAGAGTCTGTGCTCTTGGCTCTCTCCAAGAATAAAGAGAACAGGCTCTTTCGCAAACTTGGGAAGGGAACTTTAGAGGCCAAAATCAAGTGCCAGTGCATGGAGGTGCAGTTTGTACTTGTGTGTGTGCACGTGATTATGAGAGGTTCTTAGAAACATACCAACAAAGTCACTTCTAATAAGCCAAGCACAGTGGCCCTACCAAGTGTTGAGACAGATTGACAGAGAAAGCATGGCATTCGAGGTGGTAAGCTCTAGGAGGGTGATGAAGAGGTGCCAAACGCTTCAACAGTCAAAAAGTTTGAGGTCCTTCGAGATGGCATTGAGATTAAGAAGGTGAATTCCAGTCAGTGAACCAAAAGCACCAGAGTTGCTAGGCACAGTACATACTAAATAGTCATCAACTTCTTTTCTTTTTTTTTTGATAAGGTGGATTTGATATTAGAAAGGTCAAATCCCAAAAAATGGGATACAACGGGGATCTCAAGGAGAGAGACCCACGAACCAAATAGTCATCAACTTCTTTTACATTCTAGAGAGCTTCTAGGCTAGCCCAAAGGAGCTTCTTAGGGAAGAATGTCTAATACTCAAATTTCAGGGCTTGCTTCTTGGAGTAAGAAGTCTGATGTTCGAGTTCTGGGATAGCGATAGAAAATGAGTTTGATCTTCGTGTTGTGGGGTAGCTTCATAGGGTAGCCTTCTCACAACAAAACTCAGGATTAAGTCTTCATTAGAAGACAACAGGAACCATAAGCATCATGCCCAAAATCTACCAACAAAGAAGAAGCACTTAATAAGCATTCACAAACCAGATCCAAGAATAGTCATGATTACCAAGAACCAATGCAAGATCACCTTAACACACCAGATGCCATGCATATAGTTGCCATATGCTCTTCATACACCACAATGACCATAATTACAACTAATGCAACTCTCTGAAAATAAAATGCATCTGTTATACAAATATTAGGTGCCTTCATTTAACGGATAGTCAGGGCATACCTTTGGTATCAGAACCCCAGTGTTCAAGGCCAAAATGGACAAAATCTTTTAAAATATTCAATCGTTCACCAGAACTGATGTCCCAGTGCCTATGTTCCTTGATCTCAGTAAATATCCAAGGCTGCATAGCACAAAACTTATTATTCATGGGCCACAAATCCTTGACTTTAACGAAACAAAATCTTAGTAAGTTCTGGGACTATAACTGGCGTCAACCACAGTATAAGTTGTATAACAATTCGAACATATACAGAACACCTATGCAAATTTAGTGGCAATCAAAAGCTTCAAAATTCCAACCTTAATTAGTGATCCTCGAGCAATCATGCATGCAGAAAGCTCCGGGCAGTCAGACGTGTGCTTGTTCCAGTCTAAGTATGAAAATACATCTCCATTTCCCAGGACTTGCAAAATATCAGGGGCCTTTCTTGCACATTGATATATGTAGTCCCAATCAGCAAGTTTGCTATAGCGCTGCTGACGTGACCGGCCATGTATTGTTAAAGCACTGGCTCCCCAGTGGTTAATATCTACAATTAATGAATCAATGCGATTTCTACCTTCAAAATAACCTGTTCGCACCTAGAACAAGGAAAAAGGTGAAGTAACATAAAGCATTTTGAACAGCATGACGGGGCCACAAAAGAACAAAATGAAAACATATGAGAAATGATAACTTGAGGGTAGACTGAGTGGATTAGCATGTTTGAAACATGTCAGTTGCTTCGAATGATTTATATATTCAAACTACTACAAAAATTAAAGTAAAAAAATAAAGAGACATGGTTGCTACTTAAGAAACCAAGTCATGGTAATCTGCTCAGTCATGCATACCAGTCTCATTTGTAATTGTTTAGGACTAATTTAACTATAAGAAGAAGTACCTTGACAGTTACAGGTTTCTCCACAATGGCAGAAGCTGCCTGTATAATGTTCTTCATCCTCATAGGTTTTGTAAGAAGGGAAGATCCGGCACCTTTGTTAACAACAATATCAATTGGGCACCCCATATTTATGTCAATAAAATCAACCGTACACTCACGGTCTATAAGTTCAACAGTACGTGCTACAGTATCTGGATATGCCCCACATATCTGTACACCAAACAGATCCTCAGATGAATGCCGTCTCAGCAGTGCCCATTCTGAAGCTTGCCCCTATTTCCATATAAAAAATGTAGCAAGAAAGGTCACAGTGAATTTTCTGCAAATTGTTTACAAGAATTTATAATAGAGTCTATCAGATCAAATTTTAAGGATGTGGAATAGAATAAGGAAAAAAAACACGAACTTGGTCCAGTCAGAGAACGAATAACGATTCATTTGTCAAGCTAACTTTCATCTTCATGGGGGATCAGAATAAAGTCTTTCATTTAATATTATCGTGCTTAGAAAACTCAAATTGGAGCAAAAGTAACTGCTCTCTAGTAAATAGTAATTGGATCCATTCTTGAGAAGGATGTCCATCTGCTTCATTCTTGTACGTCAGGGTACATAGAAAAGCTGCATAAACCTAAGCCGTAACTAATTCTACGGCTCAAGGAAGAGTTTTATTCTTTGTGCGCATATAACCCATTAAGAAATGGTGTAATTTTGTTCAGTTAGAGCAGCTTAGATCTGTCGGGGATAGCTAAGAATCGCCATAATCCATGTTGAGCAAGTTCTAGGAAGTGATCAAAGCCGTTGGCCGGAAAGTAAAGCATATAGGGTGTTGAGCAAGTTCTAGGAAGCGATCAAAAGCATTGACGGGAAAGTAAAGCATGAAGGACTCCACAACCCCAACAGAAAAAGTTTAGTTTATTTTGTGAGTGAAATAAATACATAATCGGTAAATTTCCAAATCCATATAAATCAAACAAGATCTACAACTAAATCATAACTTAAGCAATTGTTTGTAGTCCATGCATTCTTCAATGTTTATAAAGTTTACTACCAATTATAATGAAGATCCTCACTGTTGAGATGGATAAATTGGGTGTTATAAGTACCTGCAAGAGATTAGTACACATGGCCATTTCACCACATGTTATATCTGCTCCAAGCACCTTGCAAACCCTTCGAAAAGGAAGATTCCCAACAGTGGTCAGAGGTGCAAGATAAAGCTTCCCTCTGAAGTCAATAAGCTTCTTTTCGCGTGGGTGTAATTTCAGGCTCATATCAGCTTCTGAGAGAAAACTATCAGTTTGTGTGGTTTCTACTTCGGTGTGTGTGCATATTTTCTCAAAACCTTTTTCCAGGGGGCTCGAGCCTGTTCCAATATAGCCAAGCTAAGTAAAACAAAAACAATTAACATACCCATGAAACACGTCCCACTGCACAAAAAACACACACACAAAAAAAAAAGGCCCAACCATTATCCATTTGATCGGAGCAACATTTTTCATTAACTGGACTTTTTGCCTTCTTCAGGGGTCGAGGGTCATCAGTTACAACTGCATCATTGACGAACTCTTCTTCCACCATTGCTTCTGGAGAGCACTCGATTTTATTAACAGAATCACAAACCACTTCAACACCGTCATTTTCATGAGCAGCGTGAGACCCGTTCAGAATAGCTTGATCACCTTCCTCCTCTTTAATTTCTGCCTTTTTTGTCTTTGAATTGTCCTTCACCTTCAATTCAGAATTAATAATAGAATGAAACAGAAAAACTGGCAGACTCGGATCCTCGTCGCAACTCCAACAGAAGCAAAATCAGAATTACAAGGGAGGTATTTTCTGGTATTACTAAAGCATAGGTGCCTGGTGGAAATAAATGCCTAAAGAATAAAGCACCAAACCAAGATGGAGAAAGAAACCAGTGGCGCACATCCCAGCCCCCAGGAGCAAGGGGTTTTTTAACAACTCTGAGGAATCGTGCTACACATACTTTCGGAACCTATTACTTATAAACAATGGCAGTTATCAAGAAATAGAACAACTTGCTATAAACTGCAAAGTGAAGAGACAGGGGGTGGCTGAGACGAGAAACTAAACGAGATTGCAATTGAAAGGGATTCAAATACAAATAAGGTAAGTGAAGGCCCAATATAAGGGGAGGGATAAAATGAAATAGAATATCGAAAAATGGTTTTAGGAAGAAGAAGAGAGCTTTTGTCAGATGAATTACAGTAACAACAGATTGCTTCAACGAAATTTATTCCATAACCAGACAATCAAACGATAAAAGATACATAAGTTTAAGTAGAAGTTATTGTATCATAAGATCTGTTCATACCAAAAGGCCGAGGAGTTTGAGCTGAGCGTCAGCCCTGGGAAAGCTCATTTTACTCTTCCATAAAAGCTTCTGGACATCTTTGTTCAGCCCGTTCATTTCAGGGCTTTTCTTCTGAAAATTCAAAGCCTCTGCAGGAATGCTGTCTTTATGTGTACCTGAAAATCTACACGCCAATCCATAAGGGCATGGCCCTTCGAGACTGAGGAAAGGACAATTTCCCTCTAGATCTGCTGGTTTCTGCATTTGAAAAATAGAATCCATCACAGAGGTTTGAATAACATGATCAATGCGAAGACCCATTCGGTAGCAGGGGGATTACATTCACAAAATGCGTACGAATTTAGATACCTGAGCCTTAAAGGCTTCCAAGTCGTGGCTGAAACGGCAATTACGATCATAACGACATGAACTGACATTTCCAGTCTTCGCTACCTCAGGACATATATGTAACGTGGATTTCTGTTCCTGTATAGGATCAATACTCATGATTAATAACCCTATATAGGTATTTTTTGTGATTAAAAAACAAAATTGTGCATTCTTAAAGACTATCAATAAGTAAAAAATAAAATTAAAGATCAGGCCGGTGTGCATGCAAAATCAAACAAACAAACCATTAAAAGTGATACAAGTGTTTATAACCAAGGAACGCATACTCTAAACATTTGAGACATGTTTGGATGTGCTTTTTATTAAAAATCCATCATTGGAGACACAAATTTCCATTTAAAACAATAAAATAACATAGTAGTTTCTTCGGAAGCGTTTGTCATGTGCAAGGGAGTTGATTGCTGATTTGGCACCTTGCTTGATGAATCAAATGCAGTGGTCAGTTATGTGGTAGGTTATGCAACGTGGTCAGTGTCAGTTATGTTCAACTACACAGATGTAGTGGTCAGTTATGTTAACTTCTCTTAGTGGTGTTGTCTTTGTAGGAGTTAGTTATTTGCTTTGTATTTAAAATGGAGTACATGTTAATGAAAGGGCAGAAAAAGAGTATTTGTTTTCTTATATAACTATTGGAGGATTGGCTCCCTCGAAGAAGCCTATTGTTTCCCACTCCTTGCACGTTACAAATTGGTATCAGAGCCGTCGATCCTAAGATGGCTGAGGGTACAAGTCTTTCTCAATTATCCGAATCCTTGGGTCAGCTCAAGGAATCTCAAGAATCTCAACAACGTGTTCTCGACGAGTTGGTCCAACAACTGAGTGTCCTAGCCTCCAACAATGATTCTTTGACATGAGCTCCTCTACGAGAACATGAGAACTCACCGGGTTGTTCCGTGAACCGCCAGCCCAACAATGCTCATACCGACATCTTGGGAGGAATCCAAACAAGAGCACTCCGTGTGGATTTTCCCAAATTTGATGGAAATGATCCAACAGGGTGGCTCTATCGAGCTCAACGGTTCTTCAGTTATTATCAAACTCCTCCCCAACACCGATTGTTGATCGCATCATTTCACATGGAAGGAAAGGCACTCGCTTGGTATCAATGGATGGAAAGTTCTGAAGCGCTAAGGAGTTGGGATGCCTTTGCCAAGGCACTTGAGACTCGTTTAGGGCCAACTGCGTACGATGACCCAATTGAGACTCTCACCAAACTCCATCAAGTGACTTCAGTGGAGGAGTGTCAGTCTCAATTTGAGATCCCTGCTAACCGCACGCAAGGATTGACTAAACCTTTTATGATTAGTTGCTTCTTGAGTGGTCTCAAGGATGACATACGACTTAGCGTTAAAATGTTCAAGCCCACAACCTTGTCTTCAGCATTTGGGTTGGCCCGAATACAAGAAGAGAAGGTGACTACCAGGTGCCGACAAGCCCGAGTAAATGGGAGTCGTCACATCCTCACTAACCAGCCTTCCGTTGCAAGGAAACCCACCTTACCAGTCCAACGACTCACACAAACCAAGATGAAGGAGCGTCGGGATCGCGGGTTATGCTATAATTGCGACGATAAGTGGTCACCAGGCCACAGGTGCAAAGTGCAAAAATTGTACCTACTTGATGGCATGGAACATACCGACGAGGTTGAGGACAACCTTGAGAGCGAGGCTACATTAGATGATATGCCTGATGGGGTATGTGTTGATGAAACCGCTGAAATCTCACTCCATGCGATAGCTGGAGCTCCGACACCACAAACCATACAGCTTCTAGGATACGTGAAAAATCAACTTATGGTGGTATTAGTAGACTCACGAAGAGCACTCATAACTTCCTCGACCCCTCCATTGTTCATCGAGCTCACCTACCAATTTGTTCCGAGGCTCGCCTTGAAGTGATGGTAGCGAATGGTGAAAGACTTGCTAGTGAAGGACGTTGTGAAGGAGTTATCATGTCCCTCCAAGGGAATCCAGTCCAAACCGACTTCTATATTTTACCACTTTGTGGGTGTGATGCGGTACTAGGAGCCCACTGGTTGCGGACCCTAGGTCCCATAATCTCGGATTTCTCCAAATTGTCAATGACGTTCACTCTCAACGGCAAGCAACTCCATCTTATAGGCAAGTCCTCCACAGATGTCTCTCCAATAACTGAAGTACAACTAAAGATGGCTCACAGGGTCAATAGGAGAGGTGTACTTTTGCAGCTTTTCAGTTTGAATGCAACTCATACACCATCTGAAGTGGTGGATCCACTGTTCAAGCAACTATTGGCCAGATTCAGTGATGTTTTTAATGAGCCCAAGGGGCTACCGCCACCTCGAGTCCAAGACCATAAATCCCTCTCAATGAAGGAGCAAAGCCAGTTTGCGTTCGACCCTACCGGTACCCTTACTATCAAAAGGGGGAAATTGAACGAATCGTGAAGGAGATGCTTCAATCTGGTAGTCCGCCCAAACCAGAGTCCATTTTCTTCTCCTATTTTATTGGTTCGAAAATCTGATGGTGGCTGGCGCTTGTGCATCGACTATCGCGCTCTTAATCAAGAAACGATGAAAGATAAGTTTCCAATTCTCATTGTTGATGAGCTACTTGACGAGCTGAGCGGTGCTACAATATTTTCTAAATTGGATCTCAGGTCAGGATTCCATCAAATAAGAGTTCAACCCGACGACGTGCAAAAGACGGCCTTTCGCACACACGACGGGCATTATAAATTCTTGGTAATGCCTTTCGGCCTTACTAATGCACCATCGACCTTTCAAGGATTGATGAATGATATCTTCCGTCCTTATTTACATAAGTTTATTCTTATGTTCTTCGACGATATCCTTGTTTATAGCAGAAATCTACAAGAGCATATGAAGCACTTACAAATGGCACTTGAAGTTTTAAGAAAGCATCAACTTTTCGCCAAGATTTCTAAATGCGTGTTCGGTTGCCACGAAATTGAATACCTTGGCCACATCATTTCCAAAGAAGGTGTAAAGGCAGATCCATCTAAGATACAATCCATGATGAGCTGGCCGATTCCCAAAACTCTTAAGTCATTAAGGGTTTTTTTAGGTCTCGTAGGGTATTACCAGAAGTTCATACGTGATTATGGCAAGATTGCGACACCCTTGACCGATATGCTAAAAAGAGACTCATTTCAATAAACAAACACTACAAGGGAGGCCTTTGAGAGGCTCAAGATTGCCATGGCTAGACCACCAGTCTTGGCCTTGCCAGATTTTTAAAAGTATTTATCGTAGAGTGCGATGCATCTGGTAATGGAATCGGGGTAGTCTTGATGCAAGAAGGACGCCCATTGGCCTTTCTAAGCCAAGCTCTCAAAGGCAAGTCTCTCTACCTCTCCACTTATGAAAAGGAATTATTAGCTCTTGCAAATGCTGTGAAGAAGTGGAGACCATATTTGTTGGGATCAACAGTTCAAGATCAAGACCGACCAACAAAGTCTCAAATTTTTACTTGAGCAACGTATTGGCACACCAATTCAGCATAAGTGGGTCACAAAATTATTGGGATACAACTTTGTGATCGAATATAAGAGTGGCCGTGAAAACAAGGTTGCTGATGCTCTTTCACGAACGAGAAAATGAAGCGGAAGGTGATCTCTTGGCAATCTCCAGCCCACTTACTATATGGGTCGATGAGATTAAGGCCAACTATAGCAACGACCTAGAGTTACAAGCACTAATGGAGCGAAGTTCAAAGGGCGAGCTTGATCCTACCAAATACGCTTATCATCACAGCCTCCTTCTCTACAAGGGTCGGATTTCCTTGGGTTCACAAATGCCAATCAAGAATAAGATTTTGCATCATCTTCAAAGCAGTCCCATTGCAGGCCACTCCGGTTACCACAAAACAATGCAACGAATTCAAGCAGATTTCTATTGGCATGGTATGCGTTCCAATATTCGGAAATTCATAAGGGAATGTGATGAATGTCAGCGTAACAAATCTGAAAATATTGCTCCTGCTGGCCTGTTGCAACCATTACCGATTCCTAATAGAATCTGGACTGAAATCAGCATGGATTTTATAGAAGAGCTTCCATTCTCCCAAGGCAAAGACGTGATAATGGTGGTTGTAGACCAACTTTCAAAGTATGCACACTTTATTGCTCTCTCACACCCTTATAATGCCGCTTCCATAGCCCGCTTATTTATGGATAACATCTTTAAATTACATGGGATGCCGGTATTGATTGTGAGTGATCGTGATCGCACTTTTACTAGTGCATTTTGGAAGGAGATCTTCACGTTACGAGGGACTCAACTCACTCTTAGTTCGGCTTATCATCCCCAAACGGATGGGCAATCAGAGATTGTGAATAGGTGTCTTGAAAATTATCTTCGATGTTTCGTGGGGACAAAGCCTAAAGAGTGGTCAAAGTGGTTGGCACTAGCAGAATGGTGGTACAATACCAACACCCATTCTTCTACTAAGCTAACTCCCTATGAGGTTGTTTATGGAGTTCTGCCTCCACGTCTCTTCTCGTATATACCCAACACGACACAAGTTGAAGACGAGCTGAAAGGTCGAGATCAAATCCTCAAAATTCTTAAGGAGAATTTACAAAATGCCAAAGGTCGTATGAAGAAATATGCTGATCTTCACCGAACTGAGAGAAATTTTGAAGTTGGCGATTGGGTGTACTTGCGCTTGCAACCATACCGACAAACTTCTATTGTCATGAGACGAGCTCTCAAACTCTCTCCTAGGCTCTTTGGGCCCTATCAAGTTATTCAACGTGTGGGGCAAGTTGCTTACAAACTCGATCTGCCTGCTGAGGCTCGTATCCACCCTGTGTTTCATGTGTCTTGTCTGAAAAAAAAGCTAGGAGTGGATTCAGCGGTTCAACCTACACTACCGCCAGTTACCAAAGAAGGTTCTCTTCACCTGGAGCCGGAAGCTATACTACAAAGAAGGATGGTGAAAAAGAGGAATCAGGCAGTTACAGAAGTTTTAATTAAATGGCAGGGCACTGAGGTAGAGGATGCTACTTGGGAGAACTACCAGAAGCTAACGGAACAATTTCCTAGCCTTGAGGACAAGGTTAGTTGAAGAAGGGGGTAATGTCATGTGCAAGGGAGCTGATTGCTGATTTGGCACCTTGCTTGATGAATCAAATGTAGTGATCAGTTATGTGGTAGGTTATGCAACGTGGTCAGTGTTATGTTCAACTACACAGATGTAGTGGTCAGTTATGTTAACTTCTCTTAGTGGTGTTGTCTTTGCAGGAGTTTGTTATTTGCTTTGTATTTAAAATGGAGTACATGTTAATGAAAGGGCAGAAAAAGAGTATTTGTTTTCTTATATGACTATGGAGGATTGGCTCCCTCGAAGAAGCGTATTGTTTCCCACTCCTTGCACGTTACAGCGTTCTGGGCTTAATTTCATTGAAGCGCATTTGATTCAGAGAAAAAAAACTCCCAACCAAACAGAAAGAAAACGTCGAGCTATGAGTCAATTTGTTTTTTGACATAAAAAAATTAAAAAAAAAAAAACAGTAAACGCAGTGTATCCAAACAGGCCCTTGGTAAGTGTTGGCTAGGACTTGGTAATCTAAGCACCGTTTGAGGGGTGAATAAATAACTAGTTGATTCCTATAGTTGGTAAAAGAGAAATGGAACTACAAACTGATCAGCAATGTGAGATTTTTCATTCAACCAAATCGAACGGAGCAGAAGATTGCGAAGAGCATACCTGTTGGCGTTCTCTCTTCAACTGCCTCTTTGATTTCTTCTCCTTGACGACGTTTGAAGAAATGGCGTTCTTGTTCGCAACTCCTCCATCGCTAGCGTCGTTGGAACAAGGCCTTAGAGGTGGAGGTCGAAGGTACTCTCTCTTAACAGGTGCTATTGCTTTGGCGACGAGTTCTTCTGGTTTTAATTGAACTTCGACTGGATTTGAAGGAACTAAATTTTCTGAGACCTTCGCTTCGACTTCCGTCGAAGCTCCATTCATGGAGATCGAATATCCATCCATGGCGGAAGGAAAACTACTGAAGTGGGAGGTTGGACCGTTATATAGTATATTGTTCTGAAGTCTGAAGTCTGAACTCCTTTAGGGCTTCTTTTGGCTCTCCGCTTCCGTTTGGACACAGGGGCAATTGTGTCATTTGGGTTATGTTTTGGGTGGGGTCCGTATTACACACCCCCGTGTTATCTTTGGAATTTGACAACAATTTGAAAAAGCTGACATACCCCCCTTTATCCCTTGGTCCACTATAATTTGACTAGGTATGACCCAAGTTGACCGTCAATTAATTAAAAGACAAAAATGCCCTCATCTTCAACCTTGTACTCAAGTAAAATAACAAATGACAAGAGATTTTACTAACATACATTCATTGACCTTAATACATAAAAATCATATTATTTGTATGTAATGTTATATATATTTCATTAATAATATTGGGTCGGTTATTACAAAACCGCTCCAATAACTTATTGGATCACGTTTCTTAGGTCCAAACCCCTATGCTGCCGAATTAGATCAAATCAAGGCGACCCAATTCACTGATAGACCTACAAAAAGTAACAAAATAAATTGCCGGCATGTTATGAATATTAGACTTTAGTATCACTTTCCTTATGCTCATATCGATCAGACACAGCAAGCTATGGCTTCCACCAAGAAGATCTTCCCCATCTTCAAAGTGAAGCTAACTGTAGCCTCTATATCACCATATTTTGTTTCATATTTTTAAGTTGTGTTAGGCTATGTGTGTGCGGTTGGGGCTTTTTCGACATGCACAAAATGACACGGTTTGACACACCCTTATAGGACTCGCACGGAGTCGAGTTAAGGGCTGATTTTTATGGAGATAATCTCCTCATCGTCAAGATCATCCTCAAAAAAATCATCCGATTTTTAAACTTCCACTCCATCAAAGGTGTATTAAGGTTAACGGTGAAATGGACAATCCATAATTTTTTTAATTTGAAATCTACTTTTCACAGGGTATAAATACTGAAATAGGCTGATTTTAGGCAAGATGATCTCTATGGTGAGGAGATTATGTCAGTAAAAGGCGTGCCAAAATTTTGGCGTACCCACGTGGAAGATGAATCAATAGCTGATTTTTGGTGAGTATAACCTCCTCACAAGATAGATCACCCCTACAAAAAATCAGCACATTTTGAAATTTCTAACCCCGTCAAATATGATTTTCAAGCTAATGATAAAAATAAACGGTTCATAATTCTTCAACTTGTAAACCGGTCTACGAATATCGGAATGATTTGAATTTTTGTGAGGATGATCTCTTCACCGTAGAGACCATCCTCGCCAAAAATCATCTCATTCCAAGACTTCTAATTTATAAATTGGCATGCCCCAATTTTTGTTGTAAAAAATGTTGTATAAAATAGTTGTCCCCCATCCTGACCCATATATATATATATAGAGAGAGAGAGAGAGAGATGAGCTAGGGACTGGGTTTTCATAAAGATGATATCCTCACCATGGAGAACGCTTATTAATAATAAAAAAAGTAGCTCGTTTCAACATTTCTAGCCTTGTGAAAAATGCATTACAAGTTACGAAAAACATGGACCATCAATTTTGCTGTAAAATATAAGTACACACTTGATAGCGTTATAAACTCCAAAATGGGCTGATTTTTGTGAGCGTATTCTCTCAAGGAATGTTATTTTGCACGTAAAAAACAATGAGCCCCACATGCTCTATTCTTACGAATAGATTACTGACGTGGAGCCCACAAGCAGATGAGTTAAGAGTTGTTTTTTGGTGAATTGAGTTAAGAGTTACTCACAAAAAATCTGTAATTTTTAAAAACTCTAACCCTATCAAATATGGACCTAAATTTAACGGTGAAAATGGTGGTCCATATTTTTTTATTTGCAATCCACTTTTCACAAGGTTGCAAATGTTGGAATGAGCTGGTTTTTTATATGGTTGATATCCATGTTGATAAGAGTACCGTAGTCAAAAATTAGCCATTAACTCATCTGCACGTGGGTCCCGCATCCATTAGTCATTCTGTTAGTAAGAATACTACGAGTCATTATACCCCCCACCATGCGCTCGCGCACATGTGTTTGTATACAAGAGATCATTGTACAATGAGAAGAAGATCATCCTCACAAAAAATAGCCCCTGACATGTCTCCATGTCGCACCCACGTCCATTATTAAAGTTAACGATGAGGATGGACACTAGAAGAATTTTTCAACTTATAATCTACTCTCCGTGAGACTATAATGTCGGAATGGGCTAAGTTTTGTTGAGGACGATCTCTGTGGCGAGGAGATCATGCTTACCAAAAATTAGCTCTTAACTCATCGCCGCATGTCTGTGCCTCTGTATAAGCATGCGCACGAAGCGCCTCTTTTTACCATAGATTTTAAGTTCACATTTGATGGGTTTAGGATTTGTTGAAAAATGAACCCTACAATGAGATCATGTACACCAATAATCATGCATTAACTCATCTTCACGTGGGCCCTATGACCAAGTGTCATTTTACGAGTAAAAAAGCATTAGTCAACCTATCCAAACTCATGATATGTTGACAAATAGTCTTGGGACCCACATGGATACGAGATAAGGGTCGAGTTTTTACGAGGATATTCTCCTCAACACTCGGATTAATATCTCAAAAAATCAGCTTATTCTATAATTCCCAGTCTTATGAAAATGGACTAGTTGAAAAGTTTTGGACTGTCCATTTTCAACATCATCTTTAAGCCAAATTTGCTATGGTACAAAAAAAAATGGGCGATTTTTTTTGTGAGGATGATCTCTATGGTAATTATGATAAAGTTACAAATGCTTTTTGACAAATAAAATGACACATAGTTGTGGGCCACGAGTGAAAATGAGTTGAGGGATGATTTTTGGCGAGGATGACCTCCATACCTTACTTTTCAGCCTGGAGTTGTAGAGGAATGGGTCTCATTCCAACAATTCGAGCGCTCAAGAACAATCATTCACAATGAGAGGCTAGACCTAGTGGTCATCTCATAACCAAAAGGCTTCGCATTGGAAAAAGGTATATTCATATTTAGCACTACAACTTCTTCTTATTCTTTGTAATGGTCTGTATAATGATCATTGGCAAGCGATTTTTAGTTTTTTATGGCAACAATCAAAGTGAATACGAATGACAATAGAAAAATGAATATTGTACTTACTTGACAATGATTTTTTGAATTTGATGTCTTATTTGACGGTGAATTGATAGACATAATTGTACCACTTTTTACAACAATCCAAAAGCCCCAATGGGAACACACGGTTAGTCTCGGGGACAATCCCCATTGTTGGCCTTGTGAGGGCTTCACAGCCTTCACTACATTCGTCCATCTCTGAGAGAGAGAGAGAGAGAGAGAAACATTGTCCATCAGGTTGGGTTTGGTTCATAGAAAATTCAAATTCCAAGTTCTATTTTTCTAGGTCATGACTTTTCCTAAAAAAGTTGCAACCTATATAAAATAAAATAAAAAGCGTTTTGGCAATGACAGTTGAAAACACAAAAAATTCTAAAAAATAAAAATAAGATTACAACCCGCCCGGTGATGCAGTTATTAAAGAGTGAAGTGAACCTCGAGCAACTTATGCCATCTACATTTGAGGAGCGAGAGAATGATTTCTCTCCTACGAAAGTGCCAACAAGGTATCCTGTCGTGTCACGTGACCACGCATTCTTGTGCGGCGTCAAAAGAGATGGATGAGCACGGAAGATGTTACTTGGTTGGAAAGAGTCGGCGAGGAAGGAGTTGTCACGGTTAATGTTATTAAACTGGCACCGACGAGCTCAATGGGAACACATGCTTAGTCTTAGGGACAATCCTCATGGTTGGCTTTGTGTTGAGGGCTTCACTACATTTGTCTCTCTCATTTTTTTCCCTGATAAATGACATTGTCCACGATTACACAAACGCGCACACACACACCAAAAGAGAGAGAGGCATTGTCCATCATGGTGCGTCTGGTTCATGAAAAATTATGATTCCGCGCATATTATTTTTTTCTAGGTCACGATTTTTCCTAGAAAAGTCGCAACCTCTAAAAATTATATGTTTGGCAACGACCGTAAAAAAATTAAAAATTAAAAATAAAAAACAAAAAAACACACAAATGATTACAGCTTGGTGATGTAACTATTGAAGAGTGAGGGGAAGCTCAAGCAACTTATGCCATATATATATGAGGAGAGAGAGAGAGATAATGATTTCTCTCATACGAAGGTGTCACTAAGGTACTCTATCGTGTCTTGTGGGCACGCATTCTTGCGTGGTGTCGAAAGAGAGAGTTGAACACGAAAAATGTTACTCAGTCATGTCAATATTATTAAACCCGACCCGCATCGCTGGTCGAATCTGTGACCCAACGAGCAAGGGTGCTCCACCAATGTACGGGCAAAACATTCATGGGTCAGTGGGCCTGAAGAGTTGCATGTGGCAGGTTGACCTAGTAGAGCCGATGGTTGAGTGACCTAGTGAACCGTTCCCTCGACCAGTTCGACGTTCAATCTAGGCATGAAAACATTACTCATGGTATCGGGGCTCGAAGTAAAATAAAGTCGTCGGGTCTAGAATTCATATTTTCTGCAAACTAAACATAGCCCAAAGAGGAGAAAAAAAAGAATGCAAAACAATTGTACCCGTCTAGTGTCAGAAGTGGGATTTGAACCCACGCCCTCTCTCGAAGACCAGAACTTGAGTCTGGCGCCTTAGACCACTCGGCCATCCTGACTTTGTTGATGAAGGTATAGCCCATGTAATTTCAACTCATTCATTTTTCATCATCCCATATTTATAATCCTCCATCGCTGACAGATATTCTTTCTGGTTTTTGGAACCGCCATCTTTTTTAAGCATCCATTTCTTTCAGCTGGTGGGTATTTATAGGGTTAATTTTTTTTTGTTGATAATTTGCATCTCCACTTATTTCTCTACATCCGGGGGTTCTAACTTCTAAGTCTCGTATCTGTTTTGCACCATTTTTGATATTTACAGAGGACACGGTTGGTTTCGTGATATCAGGATGAGAACTAGAAATGCCGAAACCCCCAAATCGGTACCAATCAAGAAGACCCCGGTGAAGAAAACCCCTCCGAAGCCTACCGAATCGGCCACGCCGAAGTCCACAGACACACAGACAAAGGCTTCCTCTACAACCGGACCAAAACAGTCGAAGATCAGTCCGGTCGCGAAAACAATGACGCCGAAGACCGCTTCGAAGCCCGAAGCCAAAGGTAACCATCGAACCCTAATTACTATTATTATTATCATAATTAATTGGTTTAAGGCGTGTTTGGATGCAGTTTCGATTTGCATACGGACGTTTTTTTTTTTCGGGAAAACCCAAAGCAACATTTGTTTATTTATTCGAATAAAGAATTATAAATAATATTAGGTTTCTGTATAGCTGCCCTGGATAAGTTTTCTATAAATGATTTTTGCATATAAATGTCATAATTTTTTATTCTGTATTGACACTCTTCAACACATAAATCATTTTTCAGTAAATATATTTGGTTGGAATTATTATTATTATTTGGTTTTAATTTACTTTTTCCAATTATATATGATGAAATATATTATCGCATCCGTCGAAGGCTAAGCTGCTCTCTCTCTTTTTATTTTATTTATTTAATTTTTTTTGCAATGAATGATTTATAGAGGCAAGTGCATCTGTTGAGGCTGCTCAGGCAACACCAGAAGCGAAAGCAGTTCAGGCTGCTAAATCTGCAGTGAAGAAAACACCTGGAAAAATTAAATATCCAGCTGCGGTTAAAGCTGTGACTAGGAAGAGTCCCAAATCAGTTGAGATGGTAAAAGTGGAGGTTGAAGTCTCACCAAAGAAGAAAGACACCATTAGTGCAAATGTTGATAAATCCACGAAGAAGGAAGAACCTGTTGCCGCAAAGGTCGGGGGATCTCCAAAGAAGGAAGAAGCAATTGCGGCAAAACTTGTAGAATCTCCCAAGACGGAAGAACCCATTGTTGTGAAGGAGGATGAGGATGTGAAGGAAGAAGAGGAAGCGGTTGAGGATACGAAGGAGCCTGTGAGTAACCCAATTAATATGGAAGAAGACCCTGAGGAGGATATTGAAGGCAAAGACGCTCAACCCGAGGAAGATGGGCATGGTGTCGATGAGGAGATGGAGGATTGTGACGAGGAAGAGGGATTTGAAGTACCTGGGGATGAAGAGTGCACGGAAGATGGCATGTCGGAGCCAGACGGTGAAGCTGGAGGATTGGAAGAGGAACAGATTGAAATATCGTCTCTTGCAAAGGAGAGGAAGATAACGAAAGATCAAGAGATCTTTGTTGGTGGGTTGGACCGTGATGCTGTGGTGGATGATGTTAAGAAGGCATTTGAAAAGATTGGAGAGGTTCTTGAAGTTCGGTTGCACATGAATCCATTGACCAATAAGAACAAAGGGTTCGCATTTGTGAAGTTTGCTGATAAGGAGCAAGCAAGCCGGGCTTTATCTGAGTTAAAAAATCCTGTTGTACGGACCCTTTTCTCCTATTTCCTTTAAGTTTTCCTACCCCATACAAGTTTAGTTTTAATTACTTGTTGTCGACAGATACGTGGGAAGCGGTGTGGGACTGCTCCCAGCGAGGACAACGATACAGTGTTCTTGGGCAATATTTGCAATACCTGGACAAAGGAAGCTGTAATATTCTTACTAAAAAAAGATGCAGCTTGTTTACTTGTCTGGTTTATTCATTCTTTGTGGATACTTTGTGGATTTGCAGATCAAGCAAAAGCTGAAGGAATATGGAGTTGAAGGTGTTGAGAACATTACTCTTGTCCCGGATGCACGACATGAAGGTTTGAGTCGGGGTTTTGCCTTCCTTGAGTTCTCTTGCCATGCTGATGCAATGCTTGCGTACAAGCGGCTCCAGAAGCCAGATGTTATTTTTGGCCATGCTGAGAGGACTGCCAAAGTGGCTTTTGCTGAACCGATACGTGATCCGGACCCAGAGATTATGGCCCAGGTTAAGTCAGTATTTGTGGATTGGCTTCCTTCCCACTGGGACGAAGAACATGTTAAGGAGCATTTTCAAGAGTACGGGGAAATTGAACGTATTGTGCTAGCCCGGAACATGCCTACAGCCAAGAGGAAGGATTTTGGGTTTGTTGATTTTACTACTCATGAAGCTGCTGTTGCATGCATTGACAGTGTAAATAACACAGAATTGGGTGATGGGAAGTCAAAGGTAACATTTTTGTTCAATGTTTTTGGATCACACTTTTACATGGATGCATTTGCCTTGCATACATTTTGATTGATGGTTTCGCCTTCTTTACCAAAAAAATAAATAATAATATTGCATTGGTTTAAGATGGATGGCCAGAAAAAAGTGCAGTGGTTAACATCAACGTCCTTGAAATACTTGATCTTTTTATGTGTGTATTTAACGAGTTCATGGTCATCCCTTGTGGCCTTCCTGTGTGGTAGGGATCTGTTGTCATACAAGTCCATACACATGTATAGATACCTGTTTATAAAAAATGTGCACAATTTTTTGGCTTGATATTGGATTCTGATTTTGCGTTTGACTTGGAATTAACAGACTGCATTCTATTGTTGTCATGTAATACTAGACGAAAGTGAAAGCGAGGCTTGCAAATCCTTTGCCCAAGACTCAGGCTGTGAAGGGTGGAATGTGTGGTGGATTTCGAATTGGTCATGCTGGTAGTGGAACATTTTCTAGATTTGGTAAGTTATTATTTATCCAAATAGTCGAAGTTTGCTCAACTCATCACTACCATTTCATGGTTAATTTTCTCCCTGGTGCTTAGCAGGGAGAGGGTTTGGACGAGGTGGACGTCCTTTCAACAGTGTGAATTTTCAACGTGGGAAGGGTTTCTATCCGCATGGAAGTGGTCGAACTCCAAGATTTGCTTCTGCAGGTGACAATTATCTGGAAAACCCCTATTCAGAGTTTCGCGGAAGGCGACCTTTTGGTGGACAAGGTCACTTGAGGAACTTCTTACTGAACCAATATTTTTTTTTAAAAGAGCAATTGTGTACAATTTTTGTTTTCTTCTTTACAACCATAAAATAGTTTCATGCAATTTGCAATGAATTGATGCTGTTACAATTCCATGATCCGTTGTTGTACAAAAACAGGCGGAAGAAGGGGGTCTGGTGGAGAATTTGCATCCCGAGGTGCTACTTCGTCGAGACCTGATCTGAGTAGGCCCAGGCATGGTGTCCCTGGGAGAGGTCGTGGGAAGTTCATGCAGTCTAGGAGACTACCGTTTTCGTCAGAAGGAGACTATAGCCGCCCTTTTGGTGGTAGGCACTTTGTCGATGACCCTTATCTGTACACTGACAGTGGACATGGGATAAAACGACAATTTTCATTGATGGTGAGTGGAAATGTCAATATTTAATGTACTTTTATACTTATCCTTTTCTACTGCATCTCGATACTACTTACTCTTTGAAACATGCTTGCTTGTGTTGGCTTTAGGACAACGAGCCTGGTTACTTGGAGCCTAGCAGACTGCGTCCTCGATTTGATCATCCTGATCCAGTAGTATCGTCGCGCGAAACTCGTTATCGAGGTTTGAATCTTCTTCTTCTTCTTTCTCACTCTCACTCTCCCTCCCCCCTCTCTATTTCCAGGCGCATTTTAAATAAACAGGGTCTTTTTAAACAATTATCGCCTATTAACAACGAATCTCCAGACAAACAAAAGTGGGAATTTTATCATATTTATTTAAAGCATACTTGGCAATATAACTTCCCCTTGTATATGTATATATCTATTTATTGTTACATATCCGGTGAACTCATACTTAGATGCCTTGATCTATTTTTAGATTCATTTGGAACTGGAAGTGATGTCTATTCCTATGATTATTATGGTTCGGATGTAAGTATATGGTGCTTGTTTACAAAGGATTCTTGTATTGTCTTTTTTTATGCAATCATGAAATTCCATCTTTTATCTCATTTTACAGTATGGTGTTAGTGCATATTCACCCATGTACGGGAGTGATCGTTCATTTGGAGGTGGCTATTACTATTAGGTTCAACTTGCGGTAATGCCAAATGCTTTGTTGTCCTAAATAATCCAATTCCTAGCATTACTGTGGTTCAACTTTTAGTGTTTCTAAAGTTCATATCTAACTTTGTTTAGCTGGTCTTGCAGATGTGGGGCACACTGTTGCGGCAAGATGGACCATGATCTAGCCATTTGACAAAGCAAAAATTAATTCATTTTTCTTTTTTCTTGTTTAACTTTCGGTTGGTGGGGTATGCTAAGTCTATATTGCGTCTAGCCTAGGTTATGCCTCTCAAAGGAGATTTTCAGGTAGGTACATTATTACTAGAGACTAAGATACCTTTCTATGACGGGCTTTGAGGGAAGTACAACTTAATTTGTCCAAGAAATGAATCACACGAGGAAGTCAAGCACGGTTGTTGAGATTTATCTGGTGATATGGCTTTTGTGCTTTTGTTTATGGTGTACATCCCAGTTGGGGGGATATATGTTGGCAGTCTTTGACTCGGAAGCTTAAAGGACACAAATTGGGTGTAAAAGAATAATTTTGGGTTATTATTCTTGTTTAATGGCAGAGAGGCAGAATTTTATGGACTTCGATGGTCTTGTTTGAGCAGTTGTTCAGGTTTACATATTTGACTATGTGGGCATGCACATGGAGACTAATTCTTCTTAATGTTGATAACCTTAAATGTGCAATTCTATGTGGAGTGGGGATGATCCTTTTTTGATGTTTTTCATGGCTACTTGAGCGAAATGGGAGGCGTTAATTGTTGATCTTATCCTTAATTTTTTCATATAATATCAACCATAGCTTGAGCGTCCATTGTACTATCTGCCCTGGATTCATTGGGTCTGTCATAAACTCTCATGCTCTAGGAAGTATGTAGATCTTTATATGCATTTTAATCAGAAGAAGATGGTGCCCTGCTTCCCTTTGAACTCTGGATTTCAAGAATGGTTTGTTTTGATGCTTGCGTGGAGGGTAAATGGTTAGCTGGACCTTCGGTACTTCTAGTCCCAGCACAGATTTATTTGCAGTTCCATTTCTCGTTAGGAAAATATATTTTTTGTTATTTTTCAGCAGGGTACTGGCATTACGTATACTAGACTGATAAGGAAATAGATTTTCTGTCGGGGTTATACAACTCTCTATGATGTTGTTGAGCGAATTGCTTTAATGGGTTGATGCAATTCTTGTTGACGTTCTTATCAAGATAGAAGCAAATATGACATGTCTGTTCATTTTGATGGTGCTTCACAGATTTGCAGATAAATTGATATTTTGAATGTCATTCAAGCTATTATGGTGGACTTTGGTAATCATTTTTTGTAGCTTTGTCAGCATTTGTGCTTCTGATGGGCTTTATAACAAACAAACAGTGGGAAGCCGTTTAACATGTGGTATGCCTACTATTATGTTTGATAGGTTTTACCATGGTTTGATGCTGGAAAGAATAGAACTTTTATGGTGATAAAAAAAGCTTCTATTGTGGATTGTGGATGCTTTAGATACCGATTGAAAAAAAATTGTGGATGCTCTAGATGCTGGTAATATGGATGTTGGGTCCTGTTGCTACTACCTTGTGTCCGTTTAATTGAGGAAGTGGGGGTGTCGTTGACATGCTAAGTTTCTTTTGGTGCCTTACAGGAATTTTTAGCGCATGGTCCATGAAAACTTTAGATCCTACTTCTAGCAGATTTTTGAAACTTCTTGTTTTGGTGGTTTTCTATTTGTTTGTTAACTTGGAGAATATGATATGTTCAGTGGACTGACACTAAATTTGCCTGTATGCACTTTTTATTTGATTTATGGTGATTGGGACTTATACAGGTTTGTTCAATACCGAATTGCCATATATTGTGTGGATTCATCACCGTAAGGAGATACACCATTGAATTTGTATGTTTGTAGGTCCTACATGACTTATTTGCAGTTTCATGTGTCTCGTAAAGTCATACGTGTACGTTAGGATGCTTCTTGTCGTTGGATGTCCCATAAGATATTGGCATTCCATTCCTTTCTTATCTTTGGCTTGCATATGTTAACACCTTCACTTGCAAACTTAGATCGGCTAGAGTACTAGAGGTAGAGTACCCCTTTTTCAAGTTTGATTGTGGTTATAGGCACCAATGAGAAGCGCTTCGGTACAAGTTTAAGCCCTTAAAAGGGAGAGAGGAAGGGAGAAAATGGCATAGATGGAGGTAGTAAGAGAAGATCTGAGAACATGGTTGGACAAAAGACAGCTGTAAATAGAGTTGAATGGCAAAATAGGATTCATGTCAACCCCAAACATTTGGGATAAGGCATAGATGATGATGGTCAAGGTTATGGTTTCATTTATGATCATATCTTATATTGGAATAGTCAGGTTGTTAATCATTTAGGTTTATATATGAGGTAAAATTGCATGCCAAAATATGGAAATGATGTTTTAGGGAAAGCGAAAGGTGCATGCATCTTTTTCATGTTTACCTTGAGGTGATAAAGATCATGCCTTCTTGATGTACATGTTTTTAATTAATTTAAGAGCAAAAATTCTGGAAAGGGTGAAAATAACAAGAAATTAGCACAAAGTAGGAAAACAATTGATTAATACACCACCAATGTATCTTTGTCTATGATTATTTGTTTAATACAACACACGTTACCTTTTACTTGTAAAAGAAGAAAAAAAATAACACAGTACTTATATTATCTTCTTGTAACATCTACCCCATTCTATGATAGGAGTATGCCATAATTGTAATATTCCATCACCAAAAAACAACCTTTTCTTTTATTTCCCTCGTTTCTATGAATAAAAAGCACTACAATAATGAGAAGAAATATGTACAATGCTTGGGGTGTAGCATGGTTCAAAGTAATGTTTCGTCTCGGAATTTCTCTGTCTCGATTGGTCATTTGTCTTGGAATGTCTCGGTTTGTATCTTACCATCTCGGTCAAGACATTTTGGTTTTTCAATGACCGAGATGTACCTTGAGACCTCGACATTAGACCATGCTAAGTAGTACAAGTATGTGTTTTCTTTGTTGTCACAATATTTTAACGGAATGGTATTCTAGATTGAGGATTAATGCAGGACAACTATTTGATTAGGCCACCTTCAAGAAACAGGGAGGTATGATAGGAAGTACTACAAGGAAAATACGTCGAAACCAGTGCCTAATTTATAATTGTTGTTCCCTCTGTTATAAGCACACTCCATTTTCAGCAAATTTGGCTGGGTTGGATACTCATGTCGTAGTTTTATGTCGGAGACAGGAGACACTTTCCCACTCTTGTTCATACAAATGTGAATATATATAACCGTCTTTTTTTTTTTATCTATATATATATATATATATATATATAGGGTCAGGATCGGGGGACAACAATTTCATACAACATTTTTGACAACAAAATTTGGCACATGCCAATGTATAAATTAGAAGTTTTGGAATGGGATGATTTTTGGCGAGCATGATCTCTATGGTGAGGAGATCGTCATCACAAAAATTCAAATCATTCCGATATTCGTAGATTGGTTTACAAGTTGAAGAATTATGGACCGTCTATTTTTATCGTTAACTTGAAAACAACATTTGATGGGGTTAAAAATTTCAGAATGTGCTGATTTTTTGTAGGAGTGATCTATATGATGAGGAGATCATCCTCATCAAAAATTAGCTATCGATTCATCTTCCATGTTGGTACGCCAAAATTGTTGTAAAAAATGTTGTCCCCTGATCCTGACCCATATATATATATATATATATATATAAACGTCTTTCATCAGCTATTTATTTATATTTTCTTTTATACATCATTGTACCAGCTTATATAAATGCGTTCATTTTATATTGCAATGCTTTTAATCTTTTATACCAAGTTCTTTCTTTTGTAAAAGAGAAGTATATGAAATAAATTGTACATATGTGTTGGTGTATCAAGTTTGTTAGGGTTAATGTGGCTTAACACTTCGTTCATGTCTGATGTCGACACATGTCCGTGTTTGGCTGCCTTCGTGATGGTTCCCATTACCTTCCATTGAGGTATTTTTTTTACATGAAAACACATTCTTGACCATATTGATAGTAACCGGGGGTTTTAAAATTGTGCTAATTTTTGCAAGGGCAACACTCCAGGAGAAGGTGGCTTTGATCGGAAGTGAGGGCCATCATCCATGAAAGGATTAGGTCAGTGGGTTATCACTTACATTTGCCCGTTGTTTGCTTTATTTATGTATTGATTATGAATAGTTTTCTGAAGATAGTATTGAACAAGAAAATCACATCCTACAATCATGGAGAACTAAGGGATTTTTGCAGATGTAGGATTTACATGAGCACTTTGAGTCCTATTCTTTTTGTAATACTGTTTTCTTATCCAAGAAATGGATAAGTCAAGAACAAGTGCTGCCTCTGTTTCTTAGGGAGTGTTTGGGAACGAGAAGTAAAAGCACTTCTAGTTGTAGTAGAAGTGCTAGTTGATTTTTACCTCCAAAAAAGTCAGAAATTAAAAGCGTCCGGAGACCTTCTAATTTTTGAGAAGTAATTTCTCTTAGAAGTTAAAAGCTTAAAAATTTAGCTTCAGTTATTTTTTAACTTTTCAAAAGTTAAAATATGAAACACATCCAAACTAACTTTTTTACTTTTTGTGTTGCCAAACGCCCCCTTAGTTTTTCAAATCAGAAGTCGGGGTGGATTCAGAGCAAAACACTCTTAAATATATAATCTAACGGGGGTTTGTTATTGTATATAAACACTGAATTTGGCATTGTGTAACTTATTATTAAGGAATTTGAGATATATGGTTATATATCGAAATAAACTTATTACACATATTTTAGGGCTTTTTTACACTGCGTTGCTGGTCCAAGCTGGATAAAGGAGGGCTATGCTAGGTTGACCGTTGGTGTAAAACTTGTATAAAATCTCTTCACATGAACTCGAATTTTTTGATTTCGACAATTGTAGTTCTAAATCTATGTAACAATGACATGGACACGTGCCTGTGTCTGATACAGGTATGGGGTGTCTGACACGGTGCCATTAAGTAGCTCGACACGCAAAAACATCCATGCACATATATTATAATATAAAAAAAGTGTTTTTAATAATAAGAAAGAAAGATATGAAAAGTAAAAGAACATAATTCAATGCACCATGGAGCTATCCAGTAACATAATAAATATAAGTAGATTAATAAAGAGGGTAGGCTATCAAACATTGTATCCGTGTTTAACAACTTAACAAAGTACTGTATGGAGGATGGAACACACCAACCCTCTTTTCAAAATTATTAATTTAAGAAAAAATCATTGAAGTAAAAGGTGACATTTTTATGTGTCGGGATATTGATACATGTTTCCTTGTGTTGATGTCCGACATGGCAAAAAACCCCAAAAGTGTCGTGTCCTTGTTACATAGCTCTAGATGGAGTTGAATGGCAAAATAGGATTACTGTTTGCCAACCCCAAATATTTAGGATAAGGCAACGACGACGAGTCATTGTCTACAAAAGCTTAGATATCTGAGACTTGAAAAGTGACAAAAACTCAAAAATATTGTGGTCGATTGAGTTAAGGGTGGTCCTGTTTGAATTTGGTTTGGTACTAGGAGCAAAATAGAAGGTTGCAAAGTGGGAGTGAGAGTTCTCCTACTATAAATGGTTTGGTAAAATGTCGATGGGAGGCTTTTTTTTTTTTTTTCTAACTCAAGCCATATATTTCAACATATTAATAAGAAGTTGGCTCTCTTAAGGTTTAGTAATGCCTTTTAGAAATTTTCGATTGTCGTGACAAATTCATTTGAGTTTTTTTGGGGGATGAATTAGCATGTTGAATAAATTATAAATCCAACCTAATATTAATAAAGAATTGCAATTCACAAAATCTGAGGTAATGTGAAGCACATAAACCATAATTAATGCCATTGACCTGATATAAAGATGTCAATCATGGTGAAAACATTTTGAAGGGCTTCCACATAAATACTTACATCCTTCAGGATGCAATTAAGCTTTTGTATCCACCTAGTAGGAATGGTTAGATTTAAATGAAGTTTCAAGTTGGCCTGATGGCAAAATTTTGTTTCTCGTCATCTTTCCAAAATTATTATCTTCTTTTGGTTCCATGGATTCTAGGATTTGGTTGATTCTTGTGGCAATATTGCGGGAAATATGATGGAGCTCCTTCCAGTAGGCTTGTGATCTTGAGATTTGTCGGAAGCAATGTTGTAAGTCGAATCAGATTGTTAAACCAAAGGAGTAGGATCCAAATCAAATCAGGTTTCAAATCGTTGGATCATTCATAAAGATTTTTCTTTATGAGTTAAAAAATATGAAATAATATCCAAAAAATTAAAAATAATATATAGCACACCTAACTACTCCATAACCCATCATATGATGACAAGGTTTGGTACAAACACTAAGAAATAATGACAAAACATTTTACCTAGCAATCCTAATATTCATTATAGACGAGCATAGTTTTTTAGTCCCCCCATTGTTTGAAAACTAGATTGTTTGTGAGTGTGTGTGTGTATATATATATATATATATTTGGGGATTGGACTAAAAGTTGGAGGGTATCTGTACAACTATGAAAAAATTACAACACGTGTGCCATCAAGCTGCGTCGTGCCATGCAGTGTGTGCATGTGTGTGTGAGGCCAGGGTCACCTGTCCTATTTTTTATTTTTATGTAAAGTCATATTTGTATTTAATGGGTCGGTTTTATAGGTTCAGGTGCAACCCGAAATTTATGTTCATAAACCAAGTGGTGTCTGCAACAGACATGTACTGGGAGGTAGACGCCCATAGACCTGTCGGCACCATAGCCTTGTGCATTTGCATTAACTTTTACCATTACTTACATAGCAGTAAACAACTATTCATTTGCAATTCTGTTACTGGTTTGATGTTAGGAGCCAGTACATGCAATTCTGATTATATTTTTCTTCTATAGATATAGCAGATGTGACTGAGTTCATTTCCAATGAATAAATAGATGTTTTTGGTTTATTTTATGCATTTGATGTTTACTGGAGATTTTGTATGAAGTGTCCATTTAGTTGTGTATTTCTTTCCATTTATGTCCAATGCATGGTTCAAAGTACACGGTATCGTTCATGGGCGATACCAAAACATGTCAGAAGTATCGTTTGGTTTTGGATGAAACTTCGTAAACCGAAACAAAAGGTTAGTGAAAATTTACACATAAGATGAAGTATTGTTCAGCTTAGGTAGAAACCTATCGTCTTATAGCGAAATCTAAACAAAACGGACGAAACGTTTCGGTTTCGGTCGAAACTTTGAACTATGGTCCAATGTTTCTATTTCTTAACCTCTTTGAGGTGGGTTAGTTTATGAAAGTTCCTGCAAGATTTCATATAAAAAAGGAACAATAGCCTTTGCATGATTTAAGGTGCCATATTTCTGTAATGCAGCTGATTTTTGTGGATTAATAAAACAGAGATTTTTGTACCTTCTTTGCACCTGCTGCTTGGTTCTATCTTTGTGCAATGTATTGCATATGTACTTTAGCAGTTTCAGCTCTCTTTACTTTTTGTCAATTTTCTACTTTCTGATGTAATCTGTTCCCTTATTTTATTCATCTTTTTTGTTGTTGTCGTCTTTTTACAAGGTAACACCTTTAAATCTTGGCAGCCTTCTAGAATTGCTTGAATCTCATAAATCTCATTTTAATTTCTGCAGGAAGGGTTGCATTTGCTCATTGCACAACTTGCAAGGCCCCTTACATTTGAGAGTGCATGTTCTTGCAGATAGGAAATGGCTAACTTTGAAGCTCCGTTTCATTGTGACAAGAGATATAATATTTATTTTTGTGGCCGTTCAACTTGTAGGTTAATGATTCTCCACTTTAAGTTATTTCTATCATACTTTTTCTTTGCTAAATTGTATGCCATTGTGACATTGGTGTCTGATTTTGTTTTTTATTTTATTTTATTTTATATGCACGTGCTTTGGGTGCAGGTAATTGCTTCGTTGGCATATTTAGCTTATCTAATTGATGGTTACCAGCAATTCTGGCTTCGTTTGGCCCAGGGCTTCGATAGTGAACTTAGTTTCTACTACTTAGTGTGGTAAATCTCGAACACCTGGTTAAATGTTTATCTCTTTGTTTATCGATAATGTTTGCCTATCACATTATCCTCCCAATCACAGTAATTGGGTCATTTGAAAATTAAAAAAATGATTATTTTTTTACTTCTTTCCCAATGATACCCTCCCCAATCATGTTTATTGTAGAAAAACATTCTAAAAGAAGATGATTAGATTATCTTTTAAACCTTTTTTGAGAGACTTCAAAATCCATCTCTTATGCCCTAGTTTTCTCATTTTTTTACATTAAGAAATGTGTGCAAGACTGCGTCGTTCCTTGTTTCCTTGTATGCTTGTATCGTTTACAATTCTGTGCATTTATTTTCTATAAAAACCAGATTGTTCAACAACAGAGACATCAGCTGTTTCTTTAGTTTAAAAAAAACCTCATGTCTTGTACTTTGGGATTTCGGTTTGGGAGGAGGCAATTTGTATATTAAACTTGCCGCGAGAGCCCTCTATGTTACTCATAGGAGCACCCCTTTGGATGAATGGACTCTGACTGTCATCAAAGTTCCCGACGGACCACAGTATGAGCCACGCGGCAGTGTCTTAGAGACCACTGACCGTATGGTGGTTTGGTCCATAACCAGGTGGACCTACAGACAAAAAATGAGCCTGATCGGTGATTTCTAACCTTTGGATCCGAGTACCCCAAATAATGCTTGAATGCTACAGCTAAAAATAAGACTCAAATCTCCAATCCAGTGGTTAGAAATCACTAAACAAGCTGATTTTTGGTCTGTAGATCCACTTAGGGATGGACCAAACATCCATACGGTCAGTGGTCTAAGAGTGTGCCACGTGTCTCATACTTGCGTCCATTAGAAACTCTGATGAGGGATGTCCATCGTCAGAGATTTATACCTATCTCAAATAATAATAAGTGGCTTGCATAAGGCCCAAGAAATACTTATCAGTAAGAAAAAAACAGGGGGGGGGGGGGGGGGACCAAAATTTATAGAAGTTGGATGGTAAGGAAGAAAAACTGGTACATATGAATGGGTTGGAATAGCCTGGTAAACTGACCCGAGCTATTTTCAGTAAAACAAATTTTGGGTTTGGTTTGGGGTGACCCATTAGAACATGACTCGATTCTAAAATCTTTGGTTCAAATTGAGCCCAGCTAGGTGAGTAGACCCATTACCTTTCTATCGTGGGCATGGATCAGATCAACCTCGTAACTAGACCTGCCCGAACAGTTTGTAGTGAAAAAACTCCAAGTCGGTCATCGCTCATTTTCATTATTTGTGAACTTAGTATGGACGATCTAAAGCCTGCATTATATTTTTACACTTAATGGTGGCCTTGCTGGTGAGCGCAAGAGGAGCAACAATTACACGCCGTCTGCTTCTTCCCCTTGGTTGCTTATGTTGTCGGAAAAAGATGTAACAAGGTATAACTCACGCTTTTCGGCGTCAGGTAGCACCACTTTTGTCACTCACCGTTACCTTCTGGGCCCACTGACTGCATGTATGTTTAGCCCACCGACCTCTTGGTGGTGTACACCAAAAATCACCGATTGGTAATCTCTAGCCATTAGATTTTAGTACCTTTTAGGCGTGATTCTAGTTGGATTTAACCATTTTTTTTTCTTTGAATACAAAAACCAACAGCTAAACATCATCAAACAAGCTCATTTTTTGTATGTGCGGTCAGTGGGCTAAACATCTCCATGACTTCCAGGGTCTATCAAACTATCCACAACCAAAACCCGATTATCAGGGTTGGGTCTATCAACATGGAAATGGAACCGATCATAATTGGTTGGGTAAGGTTCTCATGACAGTTCAGCATCGTGGATAAGTGCATAAAAGGATTCTGACCGATATTAACTTTTACAAAATTTCATGAGATACAGTTCCGTTGAAAGAGTAACAATAAAGTTCTAAGAACTGGGTAATGGGCGCAACCCGTGATCTGCTTTGAAGTATGCTTTTATATATATATATATAATCTCATTCGTCTCCCAAAAAAAAAAAAATACGCCATCTGAAACCCTTAATTCTTCGGATTTTGGGCTCCACCCCTTGTCCCTCTCTACAAATTTAAGAAAAAGACAATTTAGGGTTTTTGTTTTTTTAAGGTTTCACATGGTTTTACATTAACCCTCTCTGATTCGGTTTACATAGCCATGGCTGTTTTTTTATAATTTTTTTATTTATGAGAAGTGAGGTATGTCATGAGATTTGAGTTATCCACGAGGGGGCTCTTAGTTTTTTTTTCAGCTCTCTACAAGATGGGTCTTGTTTGATCATGGATTAACTCTACAATTTTTTTAAGGGTCGGGCTCTCCCTTTTTCTGACCCCTCTTGGGAGTCGGACTCAGGGCTGTGGATTCCGATATTCCAACGGTGGTTGATAGCACTGAGCTGGCATTCACTTCCGTTTGAGAGAGAGAGAGAGAGAGATGGATAAGAGGGGTTGTTTTATCCAGAGAAGAAGATGCATTGGAGGCCAACACTTGTGTTTGTGCAAGGACGGTACCTGGGAGACCTATGCCCAAAACCAAAGCGATAATTTTTGTCTGACCATCCTGAAGAATGCAACGGATAAGGTGGTCACCATCATCAGCTCTTGTTTCTTTTCATCAAATGGGATCTACCAGTTGCTACCCAACAAATATCAGATCCTACCCTCCGCACATGCAATTACATGGGCTGATATGGTTCCCTAAAGGTACAGCTGGGTACTGCCCATCAGAGATGGAGACAGCAAAAAGGGTACAGCTGGGGGCTGCCAATTAAGGCCCTATTTGAATTACCAATTTTGAATTTTTTTGAGCCAGGGAAAAAAGTCCTTTTTTGCATGAAACAGCTCTTAGAAGATGGGTTATACTTTTTTCCTTTTTCTTTTTTTCTGGCGCAAAACAGCCATCCAAACAGGCCGCTGACCTCCCACCACTCTAGTAGGTGCATTATTTGGTGGTCAAGTGCTGGACAGTGCCATTAACCTCAGCTTTGGGCACACAAGGTTTTTCGGTTTTTCTCAATGCTTAGGGGGGTCTGAACATGAGAACAGCTACTAAATTAGTAAGCCCATATCAATCCAAATCTAGATTGGACAGTTGAGTTCTATTTGTCTACAGTTTGACCACCAAATCCAAATGCACCTTCATTTCAATTTTTCTGTTTCAGAACATACGTCGTCGTTACATCTAATCGACAAGTTGACAAAGGAAACCATAATATAATGGAAGGGCAATACAAAAAAATAGTCACATTTTCCTAAACAAATGAAAGGGATGAAGAGTTTTAGTTTTAACTCTCCCCCTTTGTGTCACAACATAGTTAACAAGCCCTGTAGACAAAATAATGCTCTGCAATTTAAATGTGCCCTACCAGACGAAAAAATAATTAAGAAAAAAATAAATATAGCTTATGACTTAATACCGCCCTTCTACGATGGGGGCTGAACAAGCAAAGCAGGTCGATTTAGGCTCAGTCTTAACTTGTGAGTGCTTTCACCGAGACATAAAAGCGATAATTGGATGTACCAAAGGAAACCAGAATGAATGCCAAGATGCATAGAAGCATGGAATAGCCAAATGAGTTTCCAATATAACCTCTTCCAACCAATCTATTGGTTTGACTCATGCTTTGTGGCAGTGCTGTTGCTCTGCTGCTGTGGTGGCGGCAGCCGCGATTGCTGTTGTTGCTGCTGCTGCTGCTGCTGCTGCTGCAACTGATAGATGTTGAGCTGGGTAGGCTGCTGATGCTGCATCTGGAACATCTGGGGATTCATGGATAGCTGCTGAGCCATACAGTTGGACGGGTGTACTTCCCCACCCAACTCTGCAGTAGCCAGCTTCAATCGCTGGACTTCCGCAGTCAATGCCTCGTTCAGAGCTGCCATGTTTACACAAGTTAAGCTCACATATATCCAAATGTAGCTGGTCATACATATATGCACTCAATAAATGAACATAGCTAAGAAGCCTCAGCATTTGAGGAAGCCAAAGAAGGAAAGAGCCATTCGTAGTAGTAGGAACCCAAATACAGCCTATATTAAGGTTGGATGGCTGGTATTTATCACACCACACATGAGTCATATGACAAGTAAACAACAAAGAAATGCGTTCATAAGATAGAAACAAGGATCAGATAGCTAGTACATCTAGGACTAGCAGTATTTACTCTTTCGCTACTTTCCAAAGGACTGATTGGAAAATATAATAGAATTATATCCAAAAGAATATGGGAGTGCCTTGTTCATCTGAAACTTTGACATTCTTCCTACTTCTGTACCTAAACACCTAATAGTAGATACATGCACATTGGAAGCCTTCAAGATATATAAAGAACCCTTGCAAATCCAATATTCATAGTCAACATGTCATACACAAGTATTTACATCAAACTTGGAAATATTGTTTTTAATAGAGATATCTAGGTTACATGGGTCATATCCCGGAGACAAGAAACGTTGCATTCATAACTCCCGAAGAAAAGGCAGCGAAGGTTGTGGATTATACACCTCAGTTACCAATTGAAAAAGGGAATAAAATAAAGTTGAGAAGGACATACGGCTTACGGGTCAACATCATGGGCACCATGTAACGTCAGCTCTTATTTTTGAATGGATTATTAGTACCAAGTAAATAATCGAAAGCATAACATCATAACGCAAAAAGTAGTGGCACTAAATTATAAGATCCACCCCTTGGTGGATAGGGAAGGAAAGTGTGCCTAAGCCAATAATAATAATAAAAAAACTCATCGTGAAGCTTCATTTTTATGAGAAAATAAATCGACACTTCCCTACAATGCTTTCAACTTTTGGAGAACGAGAGAGCTTCGTGATTCTAAGTAACCAGGTATTCCTCTTTCCAATTTGGCAAAGTTCTCAAGTGAAATACACATGAAATTGATTCAACTGAGTCAGATCAGGGGACAAAGACAAAATTCTCGTTTCCAACCCATCATGCATTCCAAGAGGCTGACACAAAGTACTAATAAAATTACATTGGAAGTGTACAATAAGATGCATTTTATGCAACCTAAAACTTATATGGCACTTGGTTGACAGTTTTTCCTATTACAGCCAAATACATTCATCTGTTATTGACAGTCTACTTGGTTTGTGCAAATTAAGGTGCATATGTTTATGCTCAATCATAGACAACAAGCTGTCAAGGATAATGTATGACAAAGAAGGAAAGAGTTATACCATCTCTGAGTTGTGCCTGTTGCTCCATGGCTTGCAGGCGGAACTTCAACTCATTATTCTGACTTGTAAGCCCAGAAGAATCTCTCTGAAAATTAACAGAAAACAAAGCTAAGCTACCTTACCCTAAAGAAAAAGAAAAATAAAAGTATAAGTCTTAGAACTCAGGATGGCAACCTGTAACAGGGTCAGCTGTGCTGATAATGTGGTAGCTTCTGTCTGTAGAGTCTGCACCTTGTGCTCCAATTCTGAGATATACCTCATTTTACGTTCCTTGGAACGAGCAGCTGATTGACGATTAGCCAAAATCCTGAAATAATTAGATAAGCATTGTGGAATGTTAGCTAAAGTTAGACCCTTTGATCAAATAACTATAACAGAGGATAGAGGTTGGGGATTAAACCACCTTTTGGCACGTTTGGGGTCTGTTAATGCAATGTCAGCAAGTTTCTCATTTGCCATTATCTTCTTCAACTCGGCCCCACTGAACTCACCATTTCCGAAATCCAAACTGAAAGTACTGTCCATTGAATTGCTATGAGAGTGTGGACCAGCCCGTCCCGGAGAGGGAGGCAACTTCGGTGATTCATCGCCGAAGTTAGGAAGCTTGCCCATAAAACTATCCATGGAAACACTTCTACAGTGACGGGAAGTTGGAGCAATATCTCCTCCTGCACTCCTTTTGGTCCCTTCCCTCTTCTCAGTTGATGAACTTATGTTTGCCCGCTGCATGCTGTTGCCACTCTCGTTTACACTGCTTTCTACTTCATTATCACTGCTGTCGGCCCCATTCGTCTTCGTGCCACTGGCTCTGCTATCCAAATCCTCACGGTTTTCATTACAATTCTTGTCATCAGTCCCAGAGGAGTTTAGTGTATCCATGTTGTCCAAATTCATATATGCAGAGAACAAGTCATCGATAACTTCCCCTTCAGATTTCCTCTCACCCATCCCTTCAGCATTGCCATCACCGTCTCTATCCCACTCTGATTCCCGTTTCACCAACTGAATAGGCTTAACCGTTCCAGAATTCTCTCTTGCAGATGCCGATCGGTCCAAAATGCCCTGGCCCCTTTGCGGGATGAGTGGGGGGGAAGATTGGATCATGGTGGAGAATCCGAATGGAATATCACTGCTAGAGCGCCTGTGCGCTTTGCGTGGGGGTAGACTCTCACCAACCCGGACAGAGTTGCCTCTAGTGAAAGGAGAAGGAGGTGGCTGGGTGTGTGAACTCCCATCTCGTTCTTCCATTGAAACGTCAGCCGAAACCGGGTCAGATATTGAGGTTGACGAGGAGTCACGATAAGGTGAAGGGCTCAATGGAGGCAAGGAATCCAAATTGAAAAATGCGGGTTGCGATAAAGATCTAGAATGAGAAGGTATAGGGCTAAAATTCTGAGAACCCGGTTGTTGAGCAGTCGATCGAGACACTGGTATCTGTGAATAAGGCGATGCAGGTGGGATGTGTGGGTGCGATGGGGGTATACCGGGCCTCTTACTGTTCTCCGGACTGTAATTCTGCGAGAACTGTCGCATAGGAGCACGAATTTGCGAAGTATTTAAATGAGGAAGATCATATCTGTTGATTGATAAGTGTTGCTTCGGAATCGAAGATGATGAAGTTCCGAACGAAGATTGAAGTCGTTGCAGCATATCACTACGAGATTCATCCGTATCTTCCATTTTTGTTCTAACTACTACTTGAATACTCTTCAAACAAACCCTAGATACTACTTCAGTTCAGACAAGAATCAAAATTCTACACCTCCACTTCAGTTCATCAGCATATCATCTTTCCCCAAACCACAAACCTAACGATTACACCCTTAAAATCCACGAAAATAAAAAAAAATTACAAAAAACTAGAAACTACGGATGAAGAAAAACCAAAAACCCTAGAATTTTTAGGGTTTATTACTTGGTTATAAACCCTAAGTTCTCAAGAGTAGTTGCAGAGCGGAGAAGAAAAAAGACTACTTGGAGTTGGAGGGGATAAACAGTCCATACCTCGCCATAATCCGTCATTTCATGGTGAAAGAGAGCAATGCCGGCCGATCAGCTGCAAGTTAGCGCTAAGTTATCAGCCAGATTTGGCGGTGGTTCCTCTAAATCTAGCAGAGTGGATCAAAAAACCTTCGCTAAGTTCTCCGACGGAAAGTCCGAAGCCGCGGGAGCTCGCTCAGAGATAAAAAGAGGACTATAACTTCTCCGACTCTTGAATTCCGCGTGAATTTAAGAGCAATTTCATTTGATAACAATTTGCATTTGAAATGAATTTGGATTTCATTCCGACCGCGTTTCACTCCTCTCCTCAATCATCCCCCTCCGTTTTCGCAGATTATCTAGGCTAAAAAGCTTCTCTAAATGCGATATGGATATTTGGTCTTTAAAACCGGCTTCATTTTTAGAAATGCCATCTGTGTCACAATTTATTTTAAGATTCTGTGATCTTTGACCATTATTTATGGATGGGAAACCCAAAGTCTGGAAATATTTTTTTGCTCCACGGATTTTGAACTAGTCGATCTAATGGCCCTAGGTATCTCCATGTGGGCCCACTGACCACATGATCCTTCGTAGACACACCAAAAATCATCCTGATTGGTTTATCTCTAGCCATTAAATTTTAGCACTTTTTTAGAAGTGATTCTAACTGTTGGATTCAAATTTTTTTTGGTACTATATCCCATGGCTATAAATCATCAATCAAGCTAATTTTTGGTGTGTATATCCCACCAATGGGTGGAGTAAACATCCAAGCGGTCAGTGGGCTCAAAAACTAGCGTTGGGTAGGGCCAGTGATCGACAAGATCAAAAAGTAGCTGGAGCAAAAAAAAAAAAAAAATCCCAATCTATATAACAAAACACAGTGATTGTCTCCCCTCTTATAGGCTTCATATATCCAAGGGCCCATATCAACCCTTACATAAAATAAAATTTAGACGTTTGAATTAATTTAACAGGAAAATTGTCTCCTCACTTATACCCCTCTTATCGGCTTCACAAAGGATGGCCGAGATCTTATCACCCCAAATGGATGGTGGATCTAAGCCACTCGGACCCGATTTTGGCAAACACTTTGTCGAAGAGTGCCGTAGACACGGGCCACCTACTAGTTGTCTATAAGTAAGAGCACAAACACTCTGATAGGTCATAGCATAACCATCGGTACAACCAGGTCATCCTAACCACCCGATGGATTGTTTGTTGGACTATTGGTGTTCATTGGATAGTTAGTTATCAGTAGCTACAAACCAATTTTTGACCCATAACCTCACACAACACCTAGGTTTAAAACTGGCCGTAATAGCGGTATAACGGATTGGGGGTGTTACCATTTTTCTGTTGTAACGTGTACTGCAATATAACAGAAAATAATGAAAAATAACAGGCATTTTTTGTCCACAGATTTTTCTTTGTTGTAACGGAAAAATAATGGAAAATAAAGTCCATTATTTTCTGAGCGGCAAAATGGTACATAACGTAACGTGGGAGGTTTGAATCCATTATAACGGTCGTTTTTTAAAGCATGCACACAAAAATACATGTCGTTACCAACTTAGACATCGTCACGAGATGTTTAATAAGTTTGAAATTAGAATTCGTAGGTGGTTTCCATGGATACAAACTGACCATCCACACTTGTTTTCAATATTGAGACAAATACATGTGCAATGTATGCATGTGCATCCACATGTCCAAGTGTCAGTGTCAACAGGTGAAAACTTTTGATGTGGAGCAATTTTTCGAATGTCCACCCAATGAAGGGCCACCACCTGTATGTGGTAAGGATGCTACTTCATAGAATATTCTCCTATTGAATCGCGTGGGCCTCACTCTTCCATGTACTACTCGTAAAACCTCATTTTTGTTTCCTAAAATCACTCTAACTAATAATTCGATGGGAGCTCCAACTAGCGGCTCGTTTTGGTAAAGTGAATTTGATTGTTGAATCTGATGCACAGATCCTGATTGAAGCATTACAGGCAAAGTCTTCTATGCTGCGTCCGTTCTCATCCGTAGTGGCGATGGACATTTTCTTCCTCTTAAAACTCTTTCTCCTGTACTACTTTTGTATATACGCCCCACTCTGCTAATGGGGTAGCACATAGTATTGTCTCTAAGGCTCTTCATTTTGTCCGACCCTATATACGGGATTTGCCTCCTCGTCAGTGGCTTTCAAATGCACTACAGGAGGATGATTCAGTGGGTTCCCTGTAGTTTTTCTGTTGGTTTTCTATAATTGTGATTACAAAAGAATTAAAAAAAATTCATTAAACAAATTTTTTTTGTTTCTACATTTTTAATAGATTTTAATTTTATAAAAATAATTATTAATATTTTTTATTTTTATTTCTTCGCTCGTGCTTTAGCATGGCCCAATAATACAAGTAAGTGCTATAGTTAGTGTTCTTAGAAAACCTTGGCTGCATACCTAAAGGATCATCAGAGGTGCAAAAAAAAAAATGGCTTGGCATCAAAATTGTACAGTGTTACCCCATTATGAGACCTTGAAATTTTATCTACTTAAAGAGCATCTCCAACTGCAGGATTCAAATTCTAGCTTAAAAAAAGTATGATCTTCAAATTTGAACCTAAAAAAGTGTGGAATTCCAACCAGCCCTAGCTTCAAAAGAAAATATTTTTTTTCAAAAAAGATACAGAAAATATATAAATTTTTTTTAAAGGGACAAAAAATATTTAAAATTTATTAATAAAAAGTAGATTTTTTCAAAAAGATACAAAAGATACCAAATTTATTTAAAAGAAGATAAAAAAGGGTAAAAATATATGGAATTCAAAAAGTAAAATAGTAGGCTTTATATTTGAAGCCGAAGAGTAGAGGGCTCTATATTTGAAGACTCAAATCGAGATATAAAGCTTGGTTTCAAATTCGAAGCTTGATACAGACCCCGGTTGGAGTTGGGGGTTTGAAGAATCTTCATCAAATATAAAGATAGAGCCCCTCGGTTGGAGATGCTTTAATGGATAATACCCGCGTGATGACTTAGAATATTGATCAATATTTCATTTGATATGCTCATTTGGATTGCGACTTGTCTTTTCACGTACAAATCACATAATATCTTGAGTCTAGGTGTTGAAATCATTTGAGCCCAACTCTTTAATCACATTGCCAACAGTAGAGCTGCAGTTTGAACCACTGTGCGACACTCCCAAGCTGCTCACCCTCAACTTTGAATGTTTGGCCCATCCTTAAGTGGATCACAGCATGAGCCACGTGCAACTCTAAGAGACCATTAGCTGTATGGATGTTTGGCCCATCTCTAGGTGGACTTATAGACCATAAATCAGCCTCGTTAGTGATTTTTAACCTTTGGATCTAAGTACCCCAAATATTGTTTGAATCCAACAAATAAAAAATCTTCCCATAAATAGAAGTCCAATTCAATGGCTAGAAATCACTAATCCGGCTAATTTTTGGTCTGTAAGTCCACCTAAGAATAAACCAAACATCCATACGGTCAGTGGTCTCAAAGAGTAAGCCATGTTGGCCTATACTGTAGTACATCATCAACGTTGATGACTGGTGTCCATTGTCACTTTACTTAAAAAAAAAATTTGGCTCCAAGTGGTTGAGAATAATCAAAACAATTGATGGGCTGTAATTGGCCTCTTCTGTAAGGAGTAATTATGTCAATTTAAAATATCATCAGCAGATAGAAATCACTAATCAAGCTGATTTTTGGTCTACTTAAGAATGGGCCAAACATCCATACGGTCAGTGGTCTCTAAGAGTAAGCCATGTGGCCTATACTGTAGTATATCATCAACGTTGATGACTGATGTCCATCATCACTTTAGTTAAAAAAAAAAAGGGCTCAAGTGCTTGAGAATAACCAAAATAGTTGATGGGCTTTAATTGGCCTCTTCTGTGAGGAGTAATTTCATCAATTACAAATATCATCAGCAGTTAGAAATCACTAATCAATCTGATTTTTGGTCGGTAGATCCACCTAAGAATGGGTCAAACAGCCATACGGTCAGTGGTCTCCAAGAGTAAGCCATGTGGCCTATATTGTGGTACGTCATCACTGATGTCCATTGTCACTTTATTAAAACAAAAATTGCTCCCAGTGGTGGAGAATAATAAAAAAAGTTGATGGGCTTTAATTGCTGTTGTCCGTAAGAAATAATTCCGTCAATTAAAAATGTCATCAGCGGTTAGAAATCACTAATCAAGCTGATTTTTGGTCTGTAGGTCCACCTAAGAGTGGGCTAAACATCCATATGGTCAGTGGTCTCTAAGAGTAAGCCACTTGGCCTATATTATAGTACGTCATCAATGTTGATGTCCGTCGTTACTTTATTCAAAAGAAATTGGCTCCGACTGCTAGAGAACAATTAAAAAAGTTGATGGGCTTTAATTGTCTTTTTTCTAAAAAAGTCGATGTGCTTTAATTGTCGTTTTTCTAAAAGAGTAATTCCGTCAATTAAAAATGTCATTAGCAGTTGTTGATGCTTCACATTATCGGTTGACCATCGCCTGCCGCCTGGCCCACCCTTGAAAAAAATCACACTGCTTACAGCTTGGATACCTCTAGATTCCAAGGCATATTCATCACTAGGCTACAGCTTGGAATGCCGACCCTTGATCATCAACTCGGCCTCAAAAGAAATGGTCTGCCATTTGGATGGCTGAGATTCATCACGAGGCTCCAAAACTAATGCAAATATTTGATGTCGAAAATGGAACTTCCTATGCTAGGATGGACTTGCAATAAGCAAACAAAAGTAAGGACATGTTTGCCATTACGAGCATAGTCAGGGTTATAATGGCTTTCATCCATTTTCTCTTTTCTTAATTTTCCACCGCAATTTCCGCTTCCTGTCTGGGAACCACGTCCCAGCCGTCAACGTCAACTTAACGGTTTTGCTCCGCAATTTCGTCATTTAAATTTGAAAAGCAATGAGTCTTGCCTAAGACGAGGAAATTCACGGAATTGGCACTGGAATTCCTCTCTTGTTAAAAAATTTAGAAGGTCAACTCAGATAACGCCGTTAGTGTCACATGGGCTAAAATGACTTTTTGTATCCTGCCTCGTGAGCACCGCCTCCGTTAAATAAATCTTTGCGCCTCGCTTCCCGCGTTTTGCGATCATCTGACGTCATGTTATTGACCTAATCCTTTATAGGTGGAGAAGATGACACCTGGCGACACCACGTGGACGCGGGAAGTGCTAGTGCTTCTTTTGTCGAGCGGAAGTGGAACTTTTGGAACAAAGCTTATCCAATTTGATTGGACCATTTTTTTTTATACAGAGAAGTAAAGGATGGGGCCCACGGGCTCTCTTTATCTTTTGATCGTTTAAGAGTGTGGGGCCCCCATTAGAAAATTTGGTGGTACTCTCTTAGTCACGGGAAATGACACGGCACGAACATATTTGACGTTCGAATTTTGAATGTGTCGATTTTTTACCTCTCCTAAAATGACACGTGGAATTCTCTTTTGGGCCCACTAACCGTATGGATGTTTGGACCACATCTTGTTGAATCTACACACAAAAAATCAGCTTTATTGGTGGTTTCTACCAAATGATGCTTAAATCCAACGTCTAAAATCATCCCATGAAAAATGTTAAAATCCAATGGTTAAAAATCACCAATAGTGTCCCAGAAGAGTGTTCCACGTGTCATTTTGAGAAGGACAAACATATTGAACAAAATAAATTTTCACTATCAATTAACACGTGGCATATATAAAAAGCTTTTGGAAACCTAAGAGATCTTCTGTGGGACTGAATACAATTGAATAATCACAAGTTCAAAACCATCCAACCGATAGTTTTCTTGACAGGCCAAAAGAATGGAATGGAGCGGATGGTTGAGACAATCAGATCATGTTGAATTACGACCTTCTAGATGTTTCGGAAAAATCTATGATAAAAGAAGTCTCTCAAATTGCCACTTGGCACATTCTTTGGGGTTCACTAACTCAGCCAAAAATCAGCATGATTGGTTATTTCCATCTGTTGGATTTGAGTAACTTTTTCATCATCAGTTTGTAATCAACCCGCATTAGGCACGGTTAGAAATCACCAATCACGCTGGTGTGTGGGCCAGCAAGATTGGGACCAAACATTCATGGGTCAGTGGGCTTGAAAGAGTATGCCATGTGGCATTTTGAGGGACTTTGTATCAAAATTTTGATACAGAATTTTGCATCATAAAGCAGGTCTAATGTTTATCACTGGGGTATTTAATAGTGGGTCCCCTGCACGTTGGGGGAGCCATTTGGGATGTGATGCGTGTGGCCGTTTTAGGCTAGGTCCCGGTCTACGTCCCATTTTTGGCACTTTCTAACGTTCCTTCGAGAAAACTTCACCTCCCACAGTGACATTGGATGCCCACCCCGAAAGTGCCATGTGGCACAATCTTTCCGGCCCATTTAATGTTGACCTACACACCAAAATTTAGCCCGATTGGTGATTTGTGGGTACGGGATTTGAGCATTTTTCATTGGTGATGCTAGCCGTGGGATTCGAGCATTATTTTTGGGTATGCAAATCCAATGGATAGAAATCACTAATCAGGATGAGTTTTGGTGAGTGAATCCAGCCGTGGGATTCGATCATAATTTTTGGGTATACAAATCCAATGGATAGAAATCACCAATCTGGATGAGTTTTGGTGAGTGAAACCACGAGGGCCAAACATTGATGTGTCAGTTGGCTGAAAGAGTGTTCCAGGCGGCATTTATGGAGTGGACACCAAAGTTCCCCTATGCTGTCATGCATGCATTAAAATGAAGAAAGAGTACACGCACTAGCAATCTTCTCCACTTTTGCTGAATGAAGCGTGGGAGCGTTCTGTACACGACTCACAACAGCAAAACCATTGGTGTCACGATCGAAAAAAGAAAAGAAGAAAAACATTGATATCCTCCACTGGATCCTCATCCTCTGGACTTACGCATTGACGTGTCCACCTCAAAACTGCCACATGGCACATCTTTCGGTGAGTTTGAACGAGAGAAGCTTGGAAAAAATCTATGATACCGACTTCTGTATCAAAATTTTGATGCAGAAGTCACTCAAATTGCAACGTAGTAGACACGTTCTGGCACTTGACCATTGCCCATTAAATGTATGGCCCACACTATGATAGACCTACACATAAAAAATCAGCATGATTTGGGATTCCTAGCCATTGGATTTGACCACTTTTCATGGACTTAGAACCAACTTATGGTCCTGTTCATAAAGCCCAAGATGAAAAAAAGATAAAATCCTACGGCTAGAAATCACCAATCATGCTGATTTTTGGTGTGTAGGTCAATCATAGTGTGGGCCATACATTCAAGGGGCAAGTGGGCCCGAACGAATCTACTACGGTTTAATTTTGAGGGACTAAAATTTTGATACAGACGTCTGCATCAAAGAACAGCCCGAAAAGCTTTGACGTACAATAATTTCCACCCCTCAAAAAGAAAGCCAGATGGCACTTTTTTTTTTTTTTTTTGGGCCCAATGACCCATGGATGTTGGACCCGCACTCTTGTTTGACACAAAAATCAGAGTGAATGGTGTGTCATATTCGTCTGATTCCATTACCTAAATAAGGCTGTTAATCTAATGGCTAGAAACACCCATGAAAATACTTGAATCCAACAGCTAGAAATCACCAATCAGGCCAATTTTTGGTACGTAGCCAAACTTCCCTAGTTAGGTGGCAAAAATAAAGTGCCACGTGCCATTTTCAGGGTGGGAATGAAAGCTTTTCCCATGCTATTGAGGAGAGAATCACACCAACATAATCTTCTAACCATCCGATGTACAAAATGGAGAAAAAATCGAATGGCTAGAATCATTCCATCTAGTCAAATTTTGTCAAACAAAATTTGATTAAAAGAGGCTGTGGTGGGTCATACCTGCCTCGTGCTCGATTACCATCTTTTTAATATTTTGGTCAGTAATATGAAAATGTCGTGGTCAATGAACTAAAACAAAGCTTTTTTCTTGTTTGCTTTTTCCTACCAACCGCATCTTTAGTGCCGTTCATTACGGGTCGAGATCGCTTTTCTTTCCCTTCATAGGCGTCAAAATCCTATTTTTGTTCACATTCTTCGAACTTCAATAAACCCCAAAACAAACTTTGATTAGAAGATGGTCCACCGATTGAACGGTCCTGATCACCTTCACGTTCGCCATGTGAACCGATAAAATATTTCCCGTCTCCTGAGAACTTCAAAAAATTTGAAGTCTCCCCCTCCCACAAAATGTCACGTGGAGCTACATACCAAATATCAGCTTGATTGTTGATTTCTAACAGTTATAAATTAGCATCTAAAAAAAATATTCAAATCCAACGGATAACAATTACAGTATTAAAATGCCAATTCCTATGGATATATATCACTGATTAAACTTATTTGTAATGTGTAGATCCATCAAGATTTGACCCAAACATCCATAAGGTCAATGGGCCCAAATAAATACTACACCTTGCATTTTGGGTGGGTCCCCCGGGGACATCAAACTCGGACTCCATGTGAACCATTAATGAGTTGGGAAGCATGATAATTTCATGTGGCACGTCACTTTCTACAATACCTCTTTCTTGGGTAGATAAGATTGGCCCAAGGGAGGGGTTTGTGGAGTAAGACTTTGCTGACCGCCGACGGTCAGCGAAGCCACTATCAGGTGACAGCTCGCACAGGTTAGAGGACTCTGACCGTATGGATATTTTGCCAATCCCTAGGTGGACTTACAAACCAAAAATCAGTCTGATTGGTGGTTTCAAATCTTTGGATATTTGTACCCCAAATAATGGTCAATAACGCTCAAATTCCCACGGTTAAAATCAATCCATGAAGATAACTCAAATCCAACTCCTAGAAATCGCTAATCATGTTGATTTTTGGTTTGTACGTCCACCTAGTGATCGGCCAAACATCCATACGGTCAGCATCCTCTAAAAATGTGTCATGTGGCTCATATTGTGGGCAGTCAGCGAGTGCATGCTGTCAGGGAAGTTTCATTTTTTTTTCAATGGTAACGTGTGAAATGGAGAACAGCCCAACTTACCCAACCTGAGTTGGGCTGGAGTTGGTTGGACTTTTCATACCTTGTGGGTCATTGGGCTTGGATTGCGGCATCGGGCAAATTTGGTCTCTCTTCTTCTCTCAAACGTCTTGCAAATATCACTATCGCCACCTTCAATCAAAGTCAACCATTGCAAGGCAAGATCTCTGTCTGGATTTAATTTTTCTTATTTTTAAAATATGTCAATCCATGAGAGCTTACTTGCAGAATCTAGAATACTCAAAATTATGGTGTGATGAAGAATGCATGTCGGTATAGTGTGTTTATCACGTCTCCTAGTGGCATTAGAGTTTGCTTGAGATAGTTTACTCTTGATGGGCTTTTCCGCCTGGCCCTAATGGTCCTGGGCTTTGACTCAACTTGTATGTCTAATGGGTGTGGGCATGGTAATATGGGATTGATTTTATGGCACAATAGGTAAATGGGTAAGGCTTGGGCTTAGCTCTTAAGAAAAATTACCTTAGACCCAGCCCAATCTAAGGGCCCAGCACGTTACACCTAATGGGCAGCACTTGGCCCATTAACAACCCTAACGGTCCCAACATTTGAAATGGCTTCATAGAGTGGAGGTGAGAGAGGGAATGGAACAGGAAATGAATTAGAGTGAGGAGGAATAGCAAGGGAAAAATCTGTGATACAGAACTCTGTATCAAAATTTTGATGCAGAAGTCGCTCAAATTGACATGTGGCAAACTCTTTCGTGCCCACTGATTTCATGAATGTCTGGCCAACACTTTGGCTAACCCATACACTAAAAACCACCATGATTGATGATTTCTATTCAGTGGATTATGAAGCCCATAATGAAAAAGTGCTCAAATATTGAGTGACTAGAAATCACTAATGATGTTGATTTTTTGTTGTGTAGGTCCACAAGAAGTGGTCTATGGGGAGTGGTGGAGGTGATGAAAAATATTTTTGGTTTCTTTGCGTACTCTATGAGTTCTTTGCAGTTCTATGTCCTTTTGGGATTTGCTGGGAGTTGGCTGCAAGAGAGTCCAATTCACATGATAGCAAGGATCGCCTCAAACCAGTATGCTAACAATTACGACTTCCTTTTCCTGATAATCCATGCTAGGGACGAAGGTACTCGTGCTATTAGGACGACAGGATGATCACATTTGTACAAAGAAAAGAAGAGAATGAGACAAGAGGTAATCCCGGTTCGGAATCGAAGTGATTGAACCCCAGGTGTAGGAAGTGATGGAGTCAAGCGTAGAGGTAGTAAACATGATAAACGGGGAGGGCCAACTCCTTATTTGATTATATACGAGGACCTCAAGATTGCTGTCTAATTATAATGCTTAATGTTTCTCTCTAATACTTCCCCTCAAACTCATGGGGATTGATGATCTTCGTGAATTTATTGAAATCTGTAGTTACCAAAGAAAAATTGCCCAAAGAAAATGTCGCCGGAGAATTGAATGTGGGCCAAATACATCACTTGCCGATAATCCAAAAGAAAATGTGCAAAAAACCTCTTTTGGACCAGGAGAAGAAATAGAAAGAAGGACGTGGGGCCACTTGGGGGCTGAGATAATTGAATGTTGTGGGCATCGTTAAGCCCATATGAGTCCTTAATCAATAGAAAATGGGCCTCTTTTGGAACTCACGGGCTTAGGCTTTAAAAAGTCCTGAAGCAGTTTTTTTTTTCTTTTTCTTTCTTTGCATTTTGGGCTCAGCCATTTTGGGCTTGAACCAATAAGAGTTGGGCCTATCTTGAACTAAGGAAGATGTTGTGGGCATCTTTCCTCATGGGCTTGAGCAGAGAAGAAAGTCCCGAATAAAACACCTTTTTCGTTTCGACTTTGTACTTCAAATACTGCTCAAATTCCCACAGTTGAGATCAACCTATGAAAATAAGCCCAATCCAACGCCTACAAATCACTAATCAGGCTGATTTTTGGTTTGTAGGCCCACTTAGGGATTGGCCAAACATCCATACAGTCAAGGTCCTCTAAGAGTGTGCCATGTGGCTCATATTGTGTCTTGTAACGGGAGCCTGTCATTTTAGGGCGGTAACTGGAGCCTGAGCCTTTAGCTTATGGGCCCAATACTTTTAATTTGCACAAATGTAAACTTAAGTAAAATTTCTATAATACCAAAATACCCTTCAGAACACCAAGAGGTAGGCTGGCAATGGATCGGGTTCGAGTCGGATTGGTACTGATTTGGTACCGATTCAATGAGAAATCCAATCCGGACTCGATCGGATCAATAAAATTCAGTTCCAAAACCGATCCGATATGATTAGATCGGCTCCGGGTCCGATCCAATCCCATATGTATATAATAATATATATACATGTATAGCATATATTTAAATATTTTTATGTAATTAAATATATATCTATATAATAAATATTATATATAGTATAGATATCGGGTCTATATTGGAGCGGGACAAGGTCGATCCAATACCGATCCGATAACGAAAAATAAAATTTCAGACCTGGTTTTTTCGGATCGGATCTCGGGTTCGATCCAATCCATTACCAACCCTACCAAGAGGTGAACCATCTATGGTTTCATGGCTTGAAAGACTGCCACGTGGCAATTGGAAGTCTCATAGGACAACAAACTTGGGCTACTTCTCAATGGATCATCCCATGGGTCCACTCCACCTAAGAAAGTTTCTTCTCTTGAAAAAGAGTTACATTTCGTCAACAACCTCAAGGACCTATCTTCACCAGTAAATATTTGATGATGGGTATCCGTGGATGACAGACTACAGTATAAGCCATGTGGCACACTCTTAGAGACCGCTGATCGTATGGATGTTTGGCCCATCTCTAAGTGGACATACAACACAAACAATCAGCCCGATTAGTGATTTCTAACTGTTGGATTGGATTTTTTCTGGGTTTATTTTAATAATGGGATTAGAGCATTATTTGAGGTATTGAAATCCAATATTAGAAATCACTAATCAAGTTGATTTGTGGTATGTAGGTCCACTTAGGCCAGTCAGTGGTCCCTAAGAATGTGCCAAACGGCTCATATTGTGGTCCGTCGTGTCCCTCGTTAAAGATTTATTCCATGATTTTTTTTTCTTTTGGGGATTTGCTTTTATCTGCGACAGCATTAAATGTGAATAGGTTGGCTTGACCAAGGTTTAAAAGACGGACTTGAGGCGTTACCATTTTTTCCGTTATAACGGATTGCAATGCATAGGGGAAAAAAAGGAAAAATGGAAAGTAACGGAAATAATAAAAAATTACGGAAAAATAACAAAATTCAAGAAATTTCAAAATTTTAATTAAATTTATAATGAAAAATAACAGAAAAACGGAAAAGAATGGAAATAACGAGCATTTTTAACATTTTTGTTTTAAATAACGGCGTTTGATCAATCCCTATGGATTTTTTATCCATCCCTAGGTAGACTAACACAACAAAAATCAGCCTGATTAGTGATTTCTAACTTTTGGATCAGAGTATCCCAAATAATGCTGTAAATCCACGGTTAAAATAAACTATGGAAAAGCTTTTAATCCAACGGATAAAATTACAAATCAGGATGAATTTTGGTGTGTAGCCCCCTTCCCCAATAAGAATCAGGTGTATGCTTATTCACTGTAAGAAGGCCTGCGGGCCCGGAGTCCGGGACCCGACATTACTTTTTCCACCTGGCCCGGCCCGCTAGCTGTAGACGGACTTAACTGATCCGAATTTTTCAATCCATGGACTTCTCGGTAAGGTTTTTTTTGTAAGCGGACTTCTCGGTAATTATTGGTCACCATTGTATTGGAGTAGAGATGGCATGCTTAAACCAACCTGATTGATTGGCTAGGGTCATACAATCAGGTCAACTTTCCAGAATAGTTGATCTCCTAATCTGAAATGGAGGGTCCTTATGTCCCGGCAAACCATCCTTTGGGTCTATCCGATGAGGATCCTAAATATCCCCATGCGCTGAAACTCTTTTCACTTATCCGCCTCTCACCCAATCCCAGCCCTTGGATCAAAACCCTAATTAGCGTATCTCTTTCTCTCTCTCTTGTTTCTTCTCCAACACCCTTCAAAAACCCTATAAATAAAACGTGCGTAGTTGAAAAACCCTAATGAGAGGCAGCGTTTGAGGACAAACGGAGGTCGATCCCATTCCCCTCCGTCAGAACGAAACGATACGGTCTGTCCGATAGATGGGTTCTTGTGGCTATGATACACCTGGGTTACATGTCTGAATCAAACAACTGGATCTGCCTTGTAGGGTTTTCTTTTCACTCTACGCGCTAAAACCCTAGATTTCTCATTTGGGTTGTTTTGATTTATTTATTTATTTTTCTCCCTTGTTTTCTTAAACCCTAGGTTTCTCTCTTGTAACGAGGGCAAATGATGAACTCTATAAACTTGAATACCCAATTAATGAATTGGGTTTGGTGATGTTTAGTTGAATAGGAAGAGCTGATCCCTCTCTCTCTATAATTTTTTTCTGAAGTTTTTGATCTTCGAGTTTTTTTTTTCTAATTTCATCTTTGGGGGTTTCTATAAATTATGTGGCCAATGATGACAGTTTTATTTGACTGAAATGCAAATCTCTGTATTTGCACCAAGTTGAAATTCATGAACTAGGACGGTCTGAGGCAATACATTTTCCTTTTCGAAGTACTATTTTCAAAAAACCCTTCAGTTGGATTTGAACAAACACTTGGTTGAACTTCATTTCTCTTGAAACATATTTTTAATTTTTGGGTTCTTGAATTTTATTTGTTCTACAGCGCTTGTGGATGATGAGATCTAAAATTGAACAGTTATCCCTGTCTGATGCATTACTGCTGACCCATTTTAAATCTGACACTTAAAACGCTGTAGAACTTTGTATGGTTGAAGATTTATGTGAACTTCTGCTGGTTTGTAAATTTTCATAAGCTTGTACATTTTCTCTATTTCACTTTTTCTTCAATACTCTGTTCTTGTTCATTGTTTCTTTTGAGTAGAACTAGAACTGTGCTTTGAATTGCAGACCATTTAAACAATGGAAGCCACTATATGATTTTTAATTCTCATAAAAATAAGTAAAATTTGTCATAGCGTTGTGACAGAAGCGCATCTGTCACAACGCACAATAGAGCCACGTGGCACGCTCTTAGTGGACGCTGACCGTATGGATGTTTCGCCAGTTCCTCGGTGGACCTCTAAACCAAAAAATCAGCCTGATTAGTGATTTCTAAGCGATTCGATTGAAGTTATTTTCATGGGTTGATTTTAACGTTAGGAATTTGAGCATTATTGATATTGAGAGTTATTTGGGTGCAAAGATCCAAAGGTTGTAAAGAACTAATCAGGCTGATTTTTGGTTCCAAGGTCCACCGAGGGACTGGCCAAACATACCTACTGTCAGCTTCCACTAAGAGTGCCATGTGGCTCGTATTGTGCGTTGTGACAGTACAGAAGCTTTTCTCCACACAGAGGACATGGCGGTGAGCATTTAATCACGATAAAATTTATCCAAGAGATCTCAATCATCTGGTGGGTCCTGAGCATAGTTCGAGTGATTGGACGATCCTGATTTGGATCGCTAGGATCTGTCTCTCTCTCTCTCTCTCTCTCTCTTCTAGATTTCAATAAGGTTTATAAAACGAAATTTTGAAGCGAATGAGCATGTTCCGATTTTTGAAGGATTTGAAAATGCCCTAAATCCTGTTGAAGCAAGTTTTTTGACCCAGCCCTAATGGTCACGGGCTTGAGCCACATTTATTGGCCCAATTAGAGGGTTATCTTAAATAAAATTACCTTATTCCGAAAGCCTAAAGGATTACTTAATGGGCCGAGCTTGGTCCTGCTGATAAGTATCATGGGCTTGGTCCTAATTTGTCCCATTAATACCTATAATCACCCCCAAAATATGGTTTTATGCTTATTTCAAGACATAATGCAGATGGATCTTGCGGCCCTACATAGCTTAATTTATTTTGAGTCCTCTAACTGGATGAATGTTTATCCGACCCCTTGGTGGATATACAGACAAAAAAATCAGAATGTATAGGAAACCAAGAGCCCCCCGTGATGCAGCAGATCCTTCTCGTCCTCGGAGAAGGAAAAGAAACAATAGGAAACCAAGAGCATCAACTTGGCTCCTTCAGGATTTAGATCTAAATTTTGTTTTCCTAATAGATTTCAGAATTAGTTTTTATTAGGATTTGTATTTGTTTTCCTAGTAGGATTAGGAGTTGGAATTGCAGTAGCAACTTGAGGATTTAAACGAATTGCATTGAAATCAGAATCAAGAATTTAGTTTCTTTTAATCAGTTGTGTTGATTCTACCTATTTTCGTTTGGTGGTGTTGACTCCATCAAAGCCTGTCATGAGGTATTGATTCCTCATTCCTCACGAGCATTGCGAGAACAGCTCCCTGTTCTCCATCACCCCGTCTCTGCCTTCCTCGGTCTTATCAATTCTTCATCCTTCCTGGTAAGTTCTGTGCTATTGTGTGTCGGATCCTTCACTTTTCCTTCTCCGCCTTCAGACATCGTTAAGCCTTTGGATTGAGATCCTACGTTATCTTGAACTTGATTCCTCAGTCCTAAGAAGAGACATAGGATCCACATGAAGATTGGAAGTGCGATCTTCATCAGAGCGTAATAGATGATCCAACGGTAACCATGGTGGTGTCGACTGTGAGGTTCATGAAACTAATTTGGAAATGAAAGATTTTCAAATCCCAACATGATTCTATCCTAATTTGGACCTGGCATGTAAACTATAGATGCCCACTGGACTGTGAAGAAAGTCCCAATACAAGTTGAGTTGGGTGCCCACTAAAATGAGGATCTGGAGTCTGGATCCCTACTCGGGTAGGAAATGACTATGCACACAATTCTATGGTCGCATCTTCATTTGACATGTAACTTACGATTGTGCTTGCTGGATGAGAATTAACAACGAATGATTAGATTAAGAGTGTGCCATGTGGCTCGTATTGTGACAGAAGTTTTACTCCTTTATGGGAAAATGCCCTTTTAAAGGGCGTCTGTCAAATACAGATGCCCTTTAAAGGGGCATTTGTAAGCCTTTTCAGCTTTAATTTTTGTGGGGGACGCCCCTTCCAGTTAGTTTTTTGTAAATGTTAGAAAGTTTTTTATGTTCTTGTAAATACATTTAACTTTTTTTTCTTTTAAGAAATTTTCTGTTTCAAAAATAACGGCCATTATTTTGAAAAAAAAAACCTTTTTACCATATTGAGAGGCTTTTTTCTTTTAATTTTTTTTTGAAAAAATGATAAATTAATATTAAATTATTAATATTCTGACTTTTTTTATTCAGACGTGGCTGATTCATCTCTTTATAAGGGCTGTTTAATGGCCATAGAGGTAATGTGAAGGGGCAGTTATGACAGACCATTTATATCCTTGGTAGAGTATGGTGATAGATCCTCTGAGGAGTTGACTTCGTTTGATCTCTGGTCATTGGTATTAGGATTTGGGACTGAAGATCCAACGATTCAAACCTGAAGACAACTGCTTTACAAGAAGCGTATAGGTTTGAGGCTCATTCATGGAATGTTTCAGTCCAAAGCTTGGTGGGGCTGAACTAAAACCCAAAAATTGAAGGTCAGGTTTTCCTTGTCGGTAAAATAGTCGGAGTTAAGTCGGCCTATTCCCCCGACGGGTTTTTCCATCCTTCATTTATTCTGAGACTCCCATTTGAAAGCCAAAAAACATAACTAGACCAGATAAATAGTTGACACAAAAACCGTAACCATCCAGTTCTCTGTATCATATAATTAACAGATATATACATAAAAGTACAGACACGGTGGCGTTTCAAAATGCGATCCATCGATTATTTTGGTTTACAATTTCCTCCTCTGAGATGGATACTTTCGCTGCATTGCATAACAATCGACTGAGAAAGTAGTGCAGCCCAGCCCTTCTTGCACTCAACCCTGATCCAGTCTTTCCTTTTGACTACCTTTTTCTTTGTAAGAGAAACTGCAAAACAGATTTAAGGAGAGGAGAGGGGCAAAAAGATTTTAAAGGAAAGCAGACTGCACTGACTTCCTCTACCATCCTAGGACTCTGATTTATAGCTATACGATAACCTTCCTTCTCACCACACCCAAAATAAGATTACAGAATCCTCCCTCATCGCCATTTGTTGTTTTTAAGGCCAAGATTGCTAACTAGCTACTTGATGGTGATGTAGCGATTCGTCCCATGTTTGGCCCAGTGATCCTTGAGATCAAGAGGAGTTGACAGATCATGACCCTCCGCAGCCAACCGGCTGAGCAATTTTGTAAAGGCACTGCCACTCATCTTTCGGCCACCAATGCGGGCATGTCGCTTGTTGGGCATCACCGGTAATGGATACATTGACATGGTGGTTGTGCAGCAGGCAGATTGCCAACCTCCTTTCCCCCATTTGTAGCACTGTTGGAGGGCACCGGTGCATGAGCAAACAGGCACAGGCATGGATGAGTCATCAAAAGTGACCTGATTCAAACCTAGGTCCTGATCCTTCCATTCGGGCTTCGACATATCGAGCTGTTTGTTCAGATCTTCACCACTGCCACCCATAAACTGCCCACTCTTCCACTCATGCGGCTTGGCAACGGTGGCCTGTTTGTTCAAGTCCTCGCCACCCCTCTTACCCTTCCTTGATGTCTTTGACGCCTTTTTGGATGACACACTCTTAGTCTCTTTCATTCGCTTAGCTCGCCGGGGCTTGACAGCCTCGGAAGCAGCTGCTGATATTGGGAAGGCATCACTAATGTGCATCTCCCTTGAATTGTAAGGAGCTTCAGCCAAGTGGGGCGGATGATGCACGTGCTGCGAGTGGTGCATGTGCTTTGTCCCACGTGGGACTCCACATCCTGGTGGGCATGTGGGTGCACTGCTGCCATTCATGGCAGTATTGTCCCGGTACTCAAAGGCTGCAATGGCATTGTCTCGTTCCACTAAAGCGTTATTTCGCTCGCTAATGGCTGCATCTCGCTGCAGGATTGCCATATCTCGCTCAGCCAAGGCTGCCTTTTTTTCAGAGAGGGCCAAGTTCCGTTCTTGGATAGCGGTGTCCCTCTCAGTTAAGATGCTCATGAACTTCATTGTCAAGCCATGCTGGTCCTTCATCAGATGTTGGGGAATCATCCACTGTAATAATCAAACATACAAAAGTTATCAGCAGAAGTGAATGTTCACACTGCAACTGAATAGCTGATCACAGAATATGGTTCTGAGCTACCAATTACTTTTATTTCTTTTTCTATTAATATGGGTCAAGATATTCAACAGTACTATAAATACATGGAATTAACTAGGAGTCCAGGACTGAATGCCTTCCCTGCAGAAATTTTTTGCTGCTTAATACCTGAGTGTGAATCGATTTGTACTGATCCTGTTTGTGTCTCCCATTTTCACGCTGGCCACTGTCTTCCATGCTAACAGCCAATTTCAGCAGTAATGCTGGAGACTAGTCTCTAGCCTCTGCTGTAAGCTCAATGTCTTGGATTCAGCATCAAACTATCTTTCCAGGTTGGGAATCCTTTGTGTTCAAAAGAAAGGGAAAAAAAATACTAGTCAGAGCTACGATGGGAATTAGCACCCGAGACAAAAAAATAAAAAGAGGGAGAAGAATTCCCTCATAGATTAATAAAACATCAAGTGTTGCAAAGTATAGTCCAACCAAAATACCTTCAGTAAGTAGAATTCAAACCTAGAAAGCCATCCCCAAATACAACCTTCTCTGGAAAAATAAAAGTCACTTAGGTACTGCTTGGTAAACATTTTTATGTGCAAATGTTTTCAGCACCTTTTGCATTTTCACGGTGCTTGGTTGCGCCACACCATTGCAAATACTTACTGTGGGGCCACTTTTTATCAAATTTTTGCTGTTAAAGTTTGCAGGCTAAAAGTGGCTGCAAACATTCACTCACTCATTCTCTCTCTTTCCGTTCCCCAATCTAACTCCCTTTGTTCGTTACCCCTACCGCGATCTTCTTTCTCTCTCCGCCCGTTGGTCATTGCAACTTCCTCTAGCCAGCTCCCTTGTTTGCCGCTGCAACTCCCTCTAGTGCCTCTCTCTCTCTCTCTCTCTCTCTCTCTCTCCTCAGGCCAGCTTCAACCCTCACTCCCTCTATTTCTTTTTTTCTGCAACCCCTCTTTTTGAGTGTTTCACCCAAATAACTAAATTTTTTTTGCAGCCACAAATATTTGCCGCTGCAAACTATTGCCGTGTATGTAGTTTACAGGCTGCAATCTACAGACTGCATACCAAGCAGAGCCTTATAAGAAATCCCTAAATCCAGCAAATCAAAAAAACCAACAGTTGGGGTAACAGACCCTCAAATCATAACGAGTCATGACAATATAATCCCCTGAATAATAAAAGAACAACATGCTTCAGTTGTCATTTTATCTATATGCATAGACTTGATATCAGAGAAAATGGAGTCTTTTGACAACAGCTTTAAATATAAACTTGGTGTAACCAATACATCTAAAGTGTTTGTAGATCCAAATTACCTCAAGACACCATGGTAGGGTCAACAGGTTGGTTCGGGCTCAGGTACCAGTGAATCCAGACCTGCCTGATTATTAATTGGGTCTGAAATATGGAACTGGTCAAATCGATCTGGTATTTGGGTAACTGGGTATTAGACCTCGGTTATGAATAGAAAACTTTGAATTCAGTGTATCCCAAGCCTGACCTGGTTATCAACTCTCTCCAAAAGGATGGGACCCAAACCCGATAAGTCAGGTTCGAGTACGTCGGGTAATCATTGACACTCCTACATCATGGAGGTATTTTTAACCATCAAGCTTGTAATATTATATGGTTGAATTTGTGTGGAAGGAATCTCCATCATGTCTTCTCATAATTAAAATTTTGTTTCGCGATAATAATCACGTCACCATCATCATCTACGTCTCATCCCAACTATTTGGGGTTGGCAACATGAATCCTTTTTTTTTTATAAGTTCAACATGAATCCTATTTCGTCATTCAACAATTGACTTTCCTTCATTTCATCCCCTGTAGGGAATACTCCTAGATTCCCTCGGATGTGCTTGTTTTGGCTTTCCAAATCTGTCCATTTATCCATCTCAACATCCTCATCTCTGCTACACATATTATATGATCATGTTGTTCTTGACTGCCCAACATTCTGCTCGATAGAGCATAGTTAGTCTTATTGCTACCTTGGAGAATTTTTTCCTTTAGTTTGAGCAGTACACGTTGGTCACATAACATTCTAAAAAAAAATCTATATATCCACCACCAGCTCTAATCTTAGGAGCAACATCCTCTTCAATCTCTCCTTTATGTAGATAACAAAAATGGTCACTTTACATGTCTATCAATCTTAACTAACATCTCATCCCTCTGAGAACATATACCAAGGGACAATCTTAATTAGATGTCGGCGTAAAACTTGTGCTGAATCTCTTCACATGGATTTTGGTTCATCACTACTGATAAAAAGGTTTGTCCATCTGTGAGTGCCAAAAATTGCACCCATCTAGATGTACGCTATGTGTCATTGTCTAATAAGTATCTCGAGGTACGAGACTGACTCATCAACTTATATTACTAAACGACATTGACCTCGCCTTTCAATAGAGACAGGTACAATATAGCCGCGCTACACCGATCGGTTCTCTTAAATTATATCCACAATTAGGGAAGTTATGTTGAGATGAGCACTTTCACTGACTGGGGGAGAGAGTAAGAGATATTATGGGAGAAGACCCAATTTTCTTTGCGAGTGGGATGAGTGGAAATTGGGGATAAAAACCCCTAAGACCATTGTAAAGGGGGGAGATTTTTTTTTTTTTTTTCGTCTTGTAAAAAGAGGAGTCATGGTACAAGAGGACATCTGATAGTGAATTGCTCGCAAAGTGGAGCCGTGGACGTAATCGCCGGATTCCAGCGATCCAGCAGAATCCAGCGACGGACCACCTAAATATTGTGTATTCTTTTTCTCGTTCTCTCTTCTTCATCGAATTCTCATTTCATGATCGGGTGTGGTGCATGAATCTTGAGGCATGACGGCTAAAGCCCGGATTTTTGCGCTCACACCATCTTAACTAGAAGGCTCTCATAGTTCCAAATAGTTCTCAAGGCTACCTAATGCCATCATTCACCTGTAAAGGGAATTGGAATCTTACACAAGGCTTGTGGGCATCGAGCAATAAGTGAAGCCTACACAGGTAAAGTACTACAGAATGGGAATTACTCTGTCCAAAACTCAGGGAGTTGTAGGAAGAGGATTCATCAAGGAGAAAAAAACAAGGCAAAGGTTGAAGAGTAGACAGAGAAGTGGAACCACAGGTTTCCGCGAAAAACAGTGCGAAAGAAATTGGGATTAGATTCTGATTCACTGTGAAAAAAAATGTGACACTCATCTTTTCATGAAGGTCCATGATATCCAAAACTCCAGGTCTCTAGGCATAACCTATATCAATGAACATAAGCTTTCTTTAACCATTTGATCACACTCAATGCATCACCGTCAAACCATACGAATGTCAATATTAAGACCACAACTCCCATGGGACTGAAAAAAGGGGAATGGCCTTCTGCAGCAGTGTAATCACAATAGTCTGGAGTTTTTAATAGTGTCCCTTTCAGTTCTCCTATTAAGCCTGCCACTAAAGCCGTCCCAACCTAACCTTGCCACATAGTCACAGATAAGCTTAGCATGCCAGCCTATATGAGGAGACCAGATGCACAGTCTGTGGCTGTTAGATATATTTACAAAACCGGCAGCTTAGAGATCTTAAACAGCACTGAGTAATTTTAGTGCAAATGCTACTGCTGCTGCCAATTGGTTGCTGAAAGTAGCAAAGCAGCAGCAGCAGCAGCAGCAAGAAGCAGGAGTTGGAGCAAGAACAGCAACTAAAAGTAGAAACTAAGTAGTGTAGACCCCAAAGGGGCTATAAAATGCAAGATCCCAAAGCAGATCACCACGTTAAGCATTAAGGTCATGCAAATTTGTGCCGTGATCACTCAAAACAGCTCCAAAACAAAACACATGCAGGTCTCAATCACCTTCGACTCAAAGCCCCTTGGTGCTTATAAGAAGTAATTTGTGTCAGATTGAGCAAATCAAACACGAGATCATGTTGAAGTCAGTAGGACAGACCTACTTCCAATGCATCCCCTAGAAACATTCAGTCTAAGAAGAGCCGCCAGCTAGCGTCCAATCCAAAATTAAACAACCATACAAACTGGTCCAGCAGTTTTTATTCTGAAACTTAATTATCTTGGATATATCTGAAATGGTCACTCTGATAGGATGCAACTTAAACTACCTTGCTCAGATGGTTGGAATCACAAGGACCTGAAGGCAGTCCAAATAAAATAGAACATATTTTACCATAATAAATCGGAGTACCACAGAGCAGAGAGTACTCATGAAATTGGAAAATATAAATCTGACACAATATACATACATAATGAAAACATTCTTTGGTATCAATTCTTAAATGTATGATGGCTGGGAAAAGGTTTTCCAAATTCCTAAGAAAATCCAACAAATAGAAGAACGAAGTAAAATGTTGCAGTTCAGTACCATCCAAAGTTTTCCATCATCATGTTATGGCTAATGGACATTAATTAAACTCTTTAAAGCAATCCCAAATCAATAGACTAGTCTGAAATGTTTCAGAAACTAAATCCTCTTTGTCAGAAACAGACACACGAGCATGTAGAAATAGCCAGCAAAGCATGGTCTTCCAGCCAACAGGGAGAATACCTTTCTCAACTTCCCAGCAGCCTGGATAACCAATTAGACTCTTTGTGAATCTTCTGAAGGATGACTACAAACAAGATGCCACAGACTACCACCTTTCCTTGGAAAGGTCAAATCCAATTTTAATCAAGCATTCCACGAGTTTCTCTTCCTATTTTCTTCATTCGAACAATTCCTGCAATCCGAAAAGCTAACTGGAAGCTATGGTATCTCACCGGTAGAAAATTCCTGCAATCCGAAAAGAGTTTCTCTCTTCCTATTTTCTTCATTCGAACAATTCCCTCTTTGTTAGACATGTGTCCGTGTGAGAGAATTTTGGTCATTTACCTAGGGGCAATACAGGCTATCTTCTTGGTAATTATGCAACCAATGCAAACCCATGAAAATTAATTAAACACCCTTAGATGGGCATGTGTCCTACAAAGAGGGTGAGTAGCTTTTTTTCTTGAGCAGGGTAAGAGTTCCTCTAACAACTAGAACCAAACAAGTTTTTCCATAAATACTCAGAGAAATGTTTAGTTAGACAGATTCCTCTCCAAGAGCAACTGTGGGCAATATGTTTACTCTTACTCTAAGACTATCTTTCTAGGAACATTGAGTTTGCTACAACACATTCCGAACTCTATACTTTTACTTAAAAGGAAAATCCAACTATAAGTAGTTCAACCCTCCACAAACAATATATGAAGCAAGCAAGACCCCAAAGAGTAGAACATATTAATTCTAATGGGAGCGCACAATTTTGTTAAGGGCTTAATTAGAAAGCTAATTATGCTTTATCATCTCATAGCTAAGACTCAATACCAGTGTAGTCCAAAGCGTTAGGCGATAGGAGTCCCTTAGGCGAGTGACACCTAAGCACAGCCTAGGAGATATTTATCTATCCCATAAAAAATAAAGTTTTATTTATTTCATAATAATTAAGGAAATCCAAATAATATTTCAAAAAGAGTATTTATTTATTTATTGATTTGGAAAATGTACTAACTTTATATAACTATTTGAACAACGAATCAAACTGAATTTTGATAAAACTTTATAGTGGCAGATCTGGAAGTATACTTTAATGCGGTGTTCAAAAACTCGAAAACTCAACTCGACTTGAGAAAATATATTAATATTACTAGGGGAACGCCACGTGCGATGCACGTGCACCTTACACATGGAAGCACTTTACATGTGGTACACAGAGATCATTGATTGTATCGATGTTAAACCCATCCCTAGGTGGATCTATATGCAAAAAATCAGCCTGATTAGAAGTTTTAAAAGGATTTGATTGGTTTTTAACAATTGATATTTAACTATAGATTTTAAGATTTATTTAGGTACTCAGGTTCAAAGGTTTGAAATCACTAATCAGACTGATATTTGGTAGGTCCACCTAGGGATGGAACAAACATCCATGAGGTCAGTGGTCTTTAAGAGTGTGTCACGTGTCTTATACTATTGTCCCTCATCAGTGATGATGAGGGACGTGGGTGTAATTGTAAAGGGTCATTTAATGAGGGAAGGTTTTGAAATGACATGGGATGTAATTATTTGACTGGGAATGGTTTTTTTTTTTGCTTGTGTTGGCGTGTGTCGTGTGGACGTGCCCCCGGTTTTCGCTTTATATATATATATATATTATGTAACTAATTCCTGGGTTGACTTTAACAGTAGAGTTTTGAGCATTTTTTAGCATTATTTGGATGCAAAGATCCAAAGGTTTTAAATCACTAATTAGGCTGATTTTTGGTTTAGAGGTCCACCGAAGGGCTGGCCAAACATCCATACGGTAAGAGTCTAGTAAGAGTGTGTCACATGGCCTGTGTTTTGCGTTGTGACAGAAGTTTCTCTTTTAACTTTTGCTTAAAAAAAAAATGTTGCCGTGGATGAAAGGGTGGAAGTTGTTGACCTTTTGCTTAGAAAAAAACAAAAGAAAGTGTTAACTTTCCTTTACAAAAAAAAAGATTTAGTTTAAAATTTTTAAAACAAAACCTTAAAGTGTGGGTTTTAACAGATTTGGGGTTTTTTTCACGGAGCCATGGAACCCGAAAGATGATCAAACACAAATGGAGGGGATTTCTTCCTCACATCTATTAGTGTAAGATTATGAATCATTAGGGAGTGAGAGAGAGAGAGAGAGAGAGAAAGAAAAAGAGAGAGAAAGGGAAAGGGCGCACCTTGATAATGGCGGAGATGTTGAGCGACAATGGAGACTGTAAGTTTGTAACTACGGACGACAATGGCTACGGAGACGGCGACGGACAACTATGGAAGAAATCAGGGTAGGGGTTTCTAAGTTGTAAAGTTCTAAGTTCACCATTCTAACTTCCTATTTTCTTTTTTCTAAAGAGGAAATTCTAAATCTAAAACCTAATTTTTTTTTCTACTTAAGACTCGATCGAGTCGAGTTGAGTCGTCGATTTTTCGAGAAACTCGAACTTGATCTAGTTGGTTTCTAATCGAGTTTCTGATGAGTTGACTCGAAAATCAGTCGAGTCGAGTCAACTCGGCCGAGTTTCGAGTTAACTCGATGAGTTTTAAAACACTGCTTTAATGTTCAAAAGTTTAGGTACATAGATAAAGCACTCAAATTGTAAGATCAGTGTCTATGTCCGACATAAACACAATACACTATGTTGCATTGATACGGGTACGGGTGTCATAGTTCGACATAGGGTGCAAAGTGTCTTAATCGACGTACCTTGAAAAATAGGACTCGTAGACTCGACAGTATACTTAAAAAAATGTGAAACAAAGTAATTATTTTTTATATAATACGGGATAATAGTGGATAATGTGATAGGATATCTTATGATTAGTATTATATACTTATAGACAAGAGAATACATATATGTCATGAAATGTTATATTTATTGCACAAAATTTTAACCGTAAAACGTAGAACTCAAAACCTATGGCAGATGTTAATAAGCATATTGCAAGTAACGATAAGAGAAAAAAAAGAATTGGGAAGTGTTACACCAGAATTTGTACTGTGTCAGACTCTGACACGTGTCCGACATGGATACTTCACTCGTCTAGAAGAATCAATGCAACATATACAGTACATCTATTGGAAAAACAGAGAAACAAACAAGGGATGATGATTAGAAGAGATGAGATATGTATGCATATACATCTTTTAGTTTTCTAGTGTAAGCACATGTACCATTGACGTCATATGTAAAGGCTAGGTGAATGCTTAAACACCTAGTGCCTTAGTGCATAGGCAACCGCTTTTGTACTGGTGCTTGCATAGGCCCTGTTTTAAGAGCTAGGGGTCCCAACTCGGTGAAGCTTTGACTACACTGCCCAATACTATTGACGTGCAGTGTATACTAGAAGAAAATCAAGAAATATGGAAGTTCCAAAACAAGCATATCTTGGAATAGAACGCCAAACTACCACAGGACTGCTAAGTTCAAAGAGGTCAAATGTGCATATATTTCATCACCTTGGACCTCGTAGAATCAACCCTATTCAGCATCCTCTAGTTCTCCCTTCCCTGTTTATCGATTCTTGACCATTAAGTATCATATGAACAATCAACTATGGGTACAGACTAAGATTCCACTGAAAGAGGCCACTAGTGTTGTTAAAGACACTCACCTAGGTGACCAAGTGTTATTTTTTAAGGCTAGGCAGTAGGGTGCCTATGCACTCCCAGGCTATGCGTTCGCCTGGGACCTTGGGGCGAGAATGTCATTTTAAAATGTTTCAAACCTCTATTTTATAAAACTTTAAGGCAAATAATGCTATCCAAGTATGAGAAGAACCTATTCCCCTTCTAATCTACTAGTGTCATTCATGAGTCCTAAGATAGTTTTCAACTTTTGTTGACCTTTACGATGATCTATAAGTGTTACAACATTTGTGTTGTTTAGAGGACTACTTGTACTACCCACACGCGTTGATATCATCTATGCTTGTATTTTGATGGACTTGTTTAGTGTTTTACTTGTTTTTTCAATGTGAACTTGGGTATCTGGAATGGTTAGTTTAGTTAACTTGCAAGTTAATTTAGTATTATAAACTGAAATGATAAACTTTATCTTAATAAATTGAAGGGATAAGTGTCCTGTTGGGGAACCAAATTTAATCAGCTCAGATACAATAAGAAAAGAGAAGATTATCTTGTGGGGGAAGATGGATGTGCTATTCCTCATATGTATGGATCCCTTATGATTTAGAACTGGAATCGAAGGGTCAAAAGATTCCAGTATTGTTTTCAGAGAAGTGAAAAGCCATAATCTCTCCCTAGCAGAATCACATAAATAAGGTCACTTAGCAAACATGTCCCTACGGTGCCCAGAACTAGATTAATGACTTTGATTGTAACAAAGGTGGATGATCCACGAAGCTAACAATGCACTTTGTTTGATTTCCGAGGAACAAATATGTAAAAAACGGAGTCACAAGGACCTCAGGGCATGTGGATTAACTGGAAGCGTGATTCCAGAACCTCTACAAGGGCTCAAGATTTGAATACTTAAAAAGAAACTCTGGTGACCACTGAACCAAAACGAGAAAGCTAGGGCTTTTCCAACCTACTTGCATTACTTGTGGTAAGAAGTGTAATTCCATACACCAATCAACCATCAGAACTCCTACTGAACAATTAAACTCTAATATAACTCAAGATACACAGATATACGCAGACAAATAAACTCGAACAGATTCCCCCAAAAAAATAAACTCAAGCAAAAAAATAACAAAATTTAAAAATCGAAGACCAAAGGAGAAAGTATACAAGTCAAAGAAACAGAATACAATCCTAAAAGGTCACAAATCCAGCTAATCGCAAGAAGTAAAGTTAATCTCCACAAAGATCGACAATCATTTCCCTGTGGCTGCCATTCAGATAATCAGATCCAACAACCGACAGAAAAATAAACCGCGAACCAAAAACCTAGAATTCAATCATTCCGAATCCCCAAAGCTAGGGTTTCCATGCACAAGAAACATCAAAATTAGAAGAAAAAAATAAAAATTAAACAGAAATCCACCATGGAGTACACATAAAAGCTGCAATAACTGTGTTCAGAAACATAGGCCTTGCAACCAACAAACGAAATCGATATGAGAGATAGCGAGACAGATAAGAATCAGATACTGAAGAATAAAAACGCCATTAAAGTGAAAATAAGAGAAGACCGAGTCGCAGAACAACCGAAGCTTACCTCAGAAGCTAACGGGGAAAGAGAAGGGTTGCAGAGTTTTCTCATTCAAAATCGCTTTGTCTGAAAAATCTCGAGTAAACAGTTCAACAAGCGAAGCGAAAACTAATTTTATGCGTCTCTGTTTCTTCAGTTTTTTTTTTTATCTCCCATTTATTTCTTTTATACTTCTTTTCTTTTTCCCTCGTTTTCTCTATGGTAACTAAACTAATAAACTTAACGAGCCTTATCGGGTTTAAACATGGGATTAAGAGTTCTGATCCTGTATGTCGCGAGTTACAAATTTAGTTTGGTTTCTTGCAGGCTACCTACCTGATGTTCACACTTTTATGTTGACTATGAATCACAAATAAGCTGATCTTGACCATCCAAAAAGTGGATTTCAGTCTACAATAAATTGACTATGATTCAAGAAAAGTCTTCGGATTTTAAATGGTAAGAATCATTTGATTGGTTTTCTTTTGGTAGTATAGACTATAGAGTTCTGAACCGTTCATTTGATTGGTTCGATCGACTGATGTATGCCAAATGGAAGGCAGATGAAAATTATATGTGAGGCTGCAATACTAAATCGACCTTAAGTCTTAAAGAAGAAGAACACGGTTAAGGATGGATTAATAAACGGTTGTGTTATAGTAGACTTGAGGTCCACACCAAGTATAGTGGTCAACATATTCACACTCTTGGATCCTAAATCCAATGGCTATGGTCATTTCAATTTGGAAACTAAAATGAAAAGCATCTCCAGGATTTAGGATCCAACATGTTGATATAAGGTCCACCGTGGACCTCAGGTCAACTTTAACATTGGATGGTTAAAACCAAGGTTTAAAGGAGGTCATTTTAACGGTACAAATGACTGGGGCGTTAGCGTTAAAATCGATTGTAACAGACGGGGGCAAAAATGGAAAAAATATAATTTAATGGATTTTAACGGGAAAACAGAAAAAAGAAAAAAGAAAAAATAACGGATTTTAAAGGAAATAACGACTAATTTTTCTACAAAAATTTCCAGATTTTAACGGCCATTAAATTCTAAGCGTCAAAACGGTTTTTAACGTAACGGGCTTAACGACCTTTACGTTATTTTAAACCATGTGTTAAACTAGGTCAAGGAGGTAATCCTAAAGTTTGAAAGTATAAGGGGGATTACTGATTACTTTCAAATTTCAGGGGGTGTTACTAAAATACCCCTTTTTCTGATAATCATCCATGAATTATACAGTGAACTCACTTTTTTCGTGGGCACTTTTTATCCAAATGCATTAAAGTGGCCGGGAAATATAAGAAATCGTCCTGAAAATCACTTCTCTAAAATAGTTAGCCACTCACTATTTGGTAAGTTTGTGGGATTTGGATGTGAAATACAAAAAGGAGAGATATTAGTATTCAAGCAAAAATATTTCCAAATATAACAAATTGCATGTTAAAAATTGACTCCGACGCATAGCGGTCAGCTATTGGGGGTACGTGAATACCAATACCATACACCTGGAAATGCTTTTTGAACAGCAGATTGTGGCGCCGTGTGATTGGCCACTGCTTCAAAGTATTTCTCCTTTCAGTAGGGTGGTCAGGTGTACCCCCTCTGTGGGAAGAAGCCATGGATTCAATCCCGTGCCAAGGCAGATATATGCAGCTGTGCAGTCTTCCATGTGATATACAACAATGTTGATTGTTTAAACAGGCCATCAGATTGTAGGGGTTTCCCTAATATTGCAGCCAAAATTATGTGATGGAATCGAATTAAAGAGTGTTTCTTGGGATGTGTTTGGATGCGTGGATAGCTCTGGCCTTCTATCCCAGACAAACATCTAGACACGCAAGGAAATTGTTTAATTTGCCTAGTTTCATTATGGCGTCATGCCGCGAGGCAATAATGGTCATGAACATCTACATCCTGGCATCCTTGTTCTTCATTTGATATGGAGGTAGCATCACTCTGAAATAATCGAACAGTGGCAAGAGGCGTTTGGCGAGAAATGTTTTAACTGCTAAGCTGCTCATGGTCTTCTGGTAATGTTTGTGGGTGATGATACCACGGACCTGGGTTCAAAACCTGTCTTCGCGGAGTTACTGATCTCTTTAAAAACAGGCTTAACTACCCAAAAAAAAAACTGCCCCCCAATTTCATTTCTTTTAACCTCGTGTGTTGGCCTATGCCTGAGTACCCCTAAGAATGTTCGAAAATCTACGGTTAAAAATCAACCAATGAAAATCACTCCAATCGAATCTTTAAAATTTACTAATCAGGCGGCTGATTTTTTGCATGTAGGTCCACATAGGGATGGGCCAAACATTGATATGATCAGTGATCTCTGAGAGTGTACCACGGGTAAGGTGCACGTGCATACCATATGGTGTTTCCCTAGTCTAAATAAAATGGCAAATTTATTTGGTGTTTGATACTATATGAAAAAAGAATACGGTGTTTTCATCAAAGTCCATGGAGAGCAGAAAAGAGGAAGGATAATTTAGCGTTGGACATATAAAGTATCAAACACCAATAAAGTTATGCCACATGTACCTATTAACTTGGTGACCTTGCCAATCAGTTATCCTCTTCTTTTGTATAGGTAGTCTGTGACTCACATTCCACTTTTCAGCATCTCTCGGTGTTGGGCACTTTAAGTGTCCATCGAACAGGTGACACTGTAACGAGTAAAACTTCGGTCACAGTGCATCGTAACCGAAGCCGGTCACAACACACTATACGAGCCATGTGACAAACTATTAGCGAACGCTGACCGTATGGATGTTTGACCAATCACTAGGTGGACCTATAAACCAAAAATAAACCTGATCAGTTATTTCTAAGCATTGGTTGAAATTATTTTCTTGAGTTGATATTAACCGAAGGAATTTGAGCATTATTGAGCGTTACCTGGGTGCAAAGATCCAAAGGTTCTAAATCAATAATCAGGCTGATTTTTTGTTTGCAAGTCCATCGAGGGACTGGACAAACATCCATATGGTCATCGCCCTCTAATAATATGCCATGTGGCTCGTATTGTGTATGGAGCCGGTCACCACACACTGTGACGGAAGTTTTACTCTCACTGCAACAATATCTGCAGCGGTAGAATCAAAACTGCTGCGCGGACAACGTAGCATTTAAGAGTGCTCTCTTTGAGTATTCCATTTAAGCCGGTAATGCAAGCTATCCCAATTTCAGCCTCGCCACATAACTCACAGATAAGTCCTACCATGCATTATAAGCAGGTACCTTGTAAAAAGCATGGTTTAAAAACGGCCGTTATAACTGAAACAGATCTCCCCCGTCACGTTACATACTGTTTTAACGTTCAGAAAATAACCGCCCTGTTATTTTCTGTTATAACAGGCATTTTTTTCCAACGGCTGTTTTGCCATGATAATGAAAATAACAACCATTATTTTATGAAAAAATATGTTAAAAAACGCTCGTTATTTCCTTTTTCTTCCATTATAAATTTTACTGAAAATTTGAATTTTGAATTCTAAATTCCGTTAAAATGGATTGTGCGTTACAATCCATTATACCGGAAAACGGCAATTTCCCCCAATCCGTTATAACAGACCATCACTTAGCTTCTGTTCTGAAAGAAAACCAGACCGGACAGGAAGTGAACAGGCTGTTTCAAAGAAATAATTGACAGCCCATCTGGATTAAGCCACGCGCAAGGGAACAGCCCTATGGTTTTCCACTTTGTTTTATAACATTTTATAATGCGTTTTAACTTTTAAAACCTTAAAACTTGACTTAGAAGCTTATCGGGTCAAGTTGACTTTGATGAATTGAGAGTCAACGACTCAATAAAATTACTTAAATTATTAAATAGAAAATCTATTTAAAATAATAAAAACTAAAATATGATTTAAAATCTTGATGAGACGAACTTTGACTTGTAAATCGAGTTTAGCCAAGTAACTCCAAATCGAGTCATTAGGCCAAGTCCACCCGAAATCTCCCGAGCTGAATTGACTTGGCCCGAAATCTTTTAATGTAGTGATTCCTGGCCGTTGAATTTTGGGTTTTTTAGTCCTAAAATCCAACAGTTATAAATCACCAATCAAGCTCATTTTTGGTGTGTAGGTCCATAAAAAAGTGGTCCACACACATCCACGGGGGGTCAGTGAGCTGAGTAAAAAAAATGAAAATATTAATCCAAGGACCGAAAAATCATAAAAGATAGGGAATTTTTGACATACCCCCATGTTATATTTGAAATTTGACATAACCCCCCCCCCCCCCCCCCAACAATTGAAAAAGCTGACATACCTCCCTATGATCTGGTCCACTGAAATTGACTAACAACCGTTGGATTTTGGGTTCTTTTAGTAGTAAAATCTAACAGTTATAAATCACCAATCAAGCCCATTTTTGGTGTGTAGGTGTATCAAAAAGTGGGCCAAACATCCACAGGTCAGTGGGCTGAATAAAAAAATAAAAATATTAATCCAAGGACCAAAAAAAAATCTTAATTATGCTTCTTCGTCATTGATCATGTTATAGCCGCCTTTAACTGACGATATAATGGTTATCATAAATTTAATTTTTTGGTCGGATTTAATAATAAATTCATTTCTTTTTCCAATTCAAATTTCAGTTTTATTAGAATCAATACATTGAACAATTCATAGTGCCAATGGTTGTATGTTGTTACAACCAAGGTTTAAATATGTCCGTTATAACATAATAACAGACATATACCATTACCATTATGTCGGTTATACAAATAACGTAACGGTCTGGTCTGGAGCGTTACCATTATTACATTTTTTTTTTTGAACAGTGGTTACAACCCGGGTTTAAAAGGGCCGTTATAACTGTATAATGGGGGGGCATTACCGTTTTTTCCGTTATAACGAAAAAAAAAGAAGCTCAGAGGCAAAAACAGTAAAATAACGGAAAAAATAATTCAAAATTTTTTGAACAGTGGTTACTACCAAGGTTTAAAAGGGGTCGTTATAACGGTATAACGGACTGGGGGGCTCAAGAGGCAAAAACAGAAAAAAATTGGAAAAATAACGGAAAAAATAATTCAAAATTTGAATTTCAAAAATAGAATATAACGGAAAAAAATGGAAAAAAAATACCATTTTTTTCAGAACTTTTTTCCAGAAAATAACGGTGCGTTATTTTCGTTATAATGGAAAAGTAAAGGACGTTATTTTCGTTATAACAGTTGTTATTTTTTGGACATTTTAATGGTGCATAACGTAACAGGGGAGGTCTGAATCCGTTATAACGGCCGTTATTTAAACCTTGGTTACAACTTACAAATGGGATTTGTTTTACTTAAGAAACTCCATAAAAACAGGTTTTCCTTTAACTCTCTAAATTAAATCCAAATGACAACCATTTTAATCCATTAAAATTTCATTAAGATCCATGGTTTCTTCTCTTCAATCTCATAAAATCAACACTAAGAGAAACAAACCAGGCACAAAGAAGCATGGCTACAAAGCCATTAAGGAAACACAGCCTCCAACACACTAGAGACTCTACCTAAACCCCTATTTTATTTCTTCGGATAGGAGAAAGAGAACATCTCTATCTCATTTGCGCAGTAAAAGCTATTAAAATAACGCTTAGATACTCTTCCACTTGGACGGTTCAGATGGATCGTACCAAAAGCAGGTATCCGTGTGACCTTAAACCAACCAATAAGAGTTCAGCTCCATCCTCAACACCAAACCCAGAACCCACCTATAAATATCGAGAATTCCCCGTTTGTATGTCGTCAGAGCGAGTATCTTAGGGATTGGAGTTGCTCCATATATCAGAGTTCCGAGATAATCTATCAGTTTCAGTTTTAGTTTCTGTGATTCGCGATGTCTGCTTCTGTTGAAGGCGAAGTTGCTGTAACGGTCGAGCAACCGGCTGCAGAGGTTGCAGCTGCGGAGCAGCCTCAGCAACCTGAGAAGCCGGTGAAGGAGAAAAAGCCTAAGGCTCCGAAGGAGAAGAAGCCCAAGTCGGCGAAGGCTTCTCACCCTGCTCATCCTCCGTACTTCCAGGTACTCACGAACTTCATCCCGTCGAAATTTTTCGGTTTTTTTCTTCGATTGTTCTCCATCGTTTTTAAATATCTGTTTTGGGTTTTATGAAAATTTTCATTGAAATAATTATTTTCGCTTGTTGTTTAGATGATCAAATGGTTCTCTGATATTTTCTCTTCTTTTTTGGATTTTGTTCTTCACATTGCTTCAATAATTAGCTAGTTGATTAACTAGATAATCGAAGAAGTCCCTTGATTTTGGGTTATTACATCAATTATACAGATTCAAAGAGTTGTTTTTCGGAAAAAAATTCATGGGTTTTAAAGAATTTATATTTTTGGTTTGTATAGATGATCACGGAAGCTCTGATGGCCCTAAGCGAGAAGAGCGGTTCGAGCCCGTATGCCATTGCTAAGTACATGGAAGAGAAGCACAAAGCAGTTCTGCCTGCAAATTTCAAGAAAAGGTTGGCTCTACAGTTGAAGAACTGTGCTGCGAAGGGGAAACTGATCAAGATCAAGGCCTCCTATAAGCTTTCTGAAGCGGGCAAGAAAGAGAACATTTCAAAGGCAAGTCCGAAGACTGTCGCTGAAAAGAAGCCTAAATCAGCTGCTGCTCCCAAGGCTAAAGTTGCAAAGAAAAAGGAGACGGGGAAGGTAGCGAAGACAAAGCGTTTAAGTCAGGTTAAGACTCCAGAATCTTTGAAGCCCACAAAGAAAGTTGGTGCGAAGAAGACGAAGAAAACGGCTCCTGCCAAACCCAAGCAGCCGAAATCAATCAAATCTCCGGCTGCGAAGAAAGCTAGGAAGGCCACTGCATGATCCGAGAAAGAATAAGAGGATTTCCTCTTCTTAGTTTGTATATATAGATATAGTAGTAAACTAGTAACTGTTTTTTTTTGTTCAGGTCCCTATAAAGGGTGTTTGCAGAAGAATTTTGAACATATTTTGTGTATTCTGCAAATTTTAAGGCGAATGAAGAAATATGGGGTTTTGCTTGTATTGCTTTTGGTTGATCTTTACCTCTTCCAAATTCCAATTCTTCGAGAACTTGGAGAGGGTTCTGATCATGGAGGTTTCCAGACTCCAGATAGCTCTCTTCAAGACGGAGATGCGTGACTATTTTGGCTCGACTTTGAGGCTGAGTTTGTTTTAATCAGTTCAATGCCACGTCTTTTAAGTGCTGGAAAGATATGATTCAATGCAGCCGGTGCTATTGCGAATTTTTTTGAAGCGGCAATCATGCGCCCAAATTCCCAATGATCGCGCGCCACATATACCCACCGTTGCTTGTTAAAATGTTTTTTTAATCAAATGTATATGTGGCGCACATGATCGCTGCTTCTAAAATCCCGCCACTTCGAAAATTTTCCTCGATGCAATTATAGTAAAAATCAAATTGCCTTACCTCTGAGTAAAACTTTGACAGAATTCAATGTGAGCCACGTGGCACACACTAGAAGATTCTGACGGTATGGATGTTTTTTCCAATCCTGATGTGGACCTACAAAGAGTAAAAACCTGTGGATATTTGTAAGGGTCGGGCTCTGTTGACAGATCTAAAATGACAGGGACACAATATATAAGCCAGGTGGCACACTGTTACAGGACTCTGACCGTATGGACGTTTGTTCTATCCGATGGTGGACCTACAAACCAAAAATCAGCCTGATTAGTGGTTTATAGGCATTGGATTGGACTTATTTTCATGGGCTGATCTCAACTGTGAATTTGAGCAGTATTTGAGGTACAAAGATGCAACACTTATAAATCACTAAGCAGGCTGATTTTTGGTTTGTAGGTCCACCATGGGATAAGACAAACATCCGTACGTTCAGAGTCCTGTAACAATGTGCCACCTGGCTTATATTGTGTCCCTGTCATTTTAGATCTGTCAACGAGCTGACGGAGCCCGACCCTATTTGTAATGTACCTCAAATAATGGTCAGTAATGCTCAAATTCGCAGGGTTAAAATCAACCCATGACAATAACTCCAATCTAACGCCTAGAAATCACTAATCAGGCTGATTTATGGTTTGCAGTCCCACCTAAGGATTGTGCAAACATCCGTACGGTCAGAGTCCTAACAATGTACCACGTGGTTCATATTGAGCCGTGTCATCAAAGTTGTACTCATACCGGTGGGTCTCCAATGTGATGATTAATGTTTTGTGTAGTAAAATTTTAGCTCCAGTTAAGTGACCACTTGTACCAAATGCTGTGTCAATAACTTTTCTAAGGTGATTTAGGTGGTAGCAGGGGTACACCACAACCTTGGGAGGGAGGACTACTCCATCCTTCTGTCCCCTAGTGGGGGAAAATAACCTGGGGTTGCTTGATCTCGTGTCGGTGACCATGCATGATCGACGATCCCGAGATAAAGCTTATTCTTCGTATTTACGTCCACCAGGAGGTAAAAATAGAACTCTCGTTAGAAATCAGCGAAGGATAAAAGGCAAAAGAAAACGTAACGGCAATCTGTTCTACTTCCTAACTTGGGAATTCTACGGTTTCTACCTATTCATCCTTATCCCTCCTTTTCTTTTTTCTTTTTTTGTCGGTAATTTCCAGGCATTTGTTTGTGGATCTGAATGACTTAGGTGAGTAGAACTTTGCTGACGGACTATAATATAGGCCATGTGGCGCACTCTTAGAGGACACAGACTGTCTCGATGTTGGTTTGGTCCATCCCTAGCTGGACCGTGGACGTGAACCAAAAATCACTATGATTGGTAATCTCTAGCCATTAGATTTTAGTACTTTTGAAAGCGTGATTCTAACCGTTGATTGAACGATTTATTTTTAGTACTAAAACCAACGGCTAAAAATTATCAAACAAGCTGATTTTTGTTATCAGGGTCGAGCTTAGGAGCCACTCTTTTTCTGAGCCCTTATGGGATTCGGACTCGGGGTCGTGGATTCCGAGAATCCAATGGTGGTCGATAGGGCTCCTCTTTTTTCTGAGCCCTCTTGGGATTCGGACTAAGGGTCGTGGATTCCGAGAATCCAATGGTGGTTGATAGAGCTGACCATTAAGCGAATGCCAGCTCAGCACTATCAACCACTGTTGCATTCTCAAAATCGATGGCACCAGTCCAACTGCTGAGAGGGGTCAGAAAAAGGGGGGCAGGCTTGTTATCAATGTCTACTAAAAGGTGGGCTAAACATCCATGCCGTCAATGGGCTCAGATGGCAGCGGTGAGTTACAGGATGGTGTTAGAGTTTGTTACATTGTGACCCATAAATAAATCCGTGCGTCTGCGGTCTAGTTCAGCAGAACAACCGCTTTCTAGCTGAGGGATAAGAGAGTGTCACATAGACGTTGTTTTGGAAGAGAATTGGAAGGATCACTCTCTTTTTTTCGTTAAGTCCATGTATGTTTGTCTTCTCAAAAGTTTTGAAGGAGAATTTGAAGAATGGGTATTTTCCTTTCTTTTCTTTTTTTGTTAAAGGCTTCCTATGTTTGCCTTCAAAAAAGTTTTCAACAAATAATTCCTACCCATGGATGTAGTTTTGGAGGAGAATTGGAAGAATTAGTCTTTTTCCTTCCTTTTTTTTTTTTCACGTTAAGCCTTTTATGTTTGCATTCAAAAAAGTTTTCTACGAATGATTTCGTGTTATTCCAAAACTACGACGACCAATTTGAGTGGATCTTCTCGATGGTTTATGGACTTACGGAAGCAAACCTAAGATCAGTTCTTTGGGAATAAATGGAGAGAGTACAATAGGTGGAAGTAGTTGTGATGGAGAGAAATTTTCGATCTTGGTGTTCTAACACCTTTTGATCCATGGTGTTTTGGAACTTCTAGTTAAGTGCCACTTGTCTTGGCACCCAACTGTGGTTAAAAATGCCATGGATCAAAAAGTGATAAGATGTGGATTAAAACTTTAATGATATTCAGTTCACTTACAAAAGAAAATGAGGAGAGAGATTATTTGACGTAGCGGAAGTATGAAGTTAATCACAAAATCGTGCAAGGCAGAAGATTACCGTTTTCAAAAGTAGAAAAGCTTGGAATTCACAAGGAGAAAGGAATAATAGAATTACAAATAAAAGCTTTCATTGATAATTTCGTTCAATAACAACTTATTTTTATAGGACAACCAGACTAAAAAATATAGAAAGCAACTAAAACTCTAAGACTATTAAAAAAAAGAAACTTCCTTAAAATAGTAAACCAACCCAAAATAGACATCATTTCCAATCCGACCTAAACCTTCATCTTAACCTTTATGAAATTACTAAAAATACTAAATTTGACCTTCAAATGACAATTTCACCTCTTAAATGATTGGATTGGGTTTAAATCTACCGAGATGAAAATATTTTGTTTTTGTAAATCTCGTCGAGAGCTTGAATTTGCATATATGATTCACCCAATTCGGAGTTGTAGATTTTGAGCTTCATTTATTATGGACTTTTAGAGCATCTCCAACCAAGGTCTTCAAATTCTAACTTCAGAAAAGCTCTTCTTCAAATTTGAAGATAGAGACTCTCTAAAAAGTGTGGAACTCCAACCAGCCCTAGCTTTAAAAAAACACCTTTTAAGAAAATGACACAAAAGTATTTAATTTTTTTAAAATGACATAAAAAGTATTTAAAATTTATTGATAAATGTGGATGCTTTTCAAAATGATACAAAAGGAATCGAAGTTTTATGAAAGGACATGATAAGGATAAAATTGAAATTCAAAAAGTCAAAAAGTAGATCTCTTATATTTGAAGCCAAGAATAGAAATAGAGACCTTATCTTCAACTTTAAAGCTGAGATAGAGCTCGGTTGGAGTTGAATCTTGCATCTTTTTTCATCAAATATAATGATAGAACCCCTCCATTAATGGAGAGCACTCTTCAAAAAAGTATCTTCTTCAAATTTCAAGATAGAAACACCCTCCAAGAACTGTCAAAACTCTACCAGCCATGGCTTCAAAAAATGCATCTTTTAAAAAAGACACAAGGTATTTAAAAGTTTCCTCAAAAAGATAAAAAATGTACTTGAAATTTATTGGTAAAAAGTAAACGTTTTTCAAAAGAATACAAAATGTATCAAAGTTTTATAAAAGTACATGAAAAGGATAAATATATTTGAAGCCCATTATAGAGATAAAGACCTTGTCTTCAAATTTGAAGCCAGAGATAGAGCCTGGTTAGAGTTGCATTTTACAAGTTTCTCATCCAATATGAAGATAGAGTCCCTCGGTTGGAGAATATAATTTTTTCGGATCAATCTCATTATATTGAGATACTTTCAAGAAATATAAAAACTTTGCTGGAGGCTTGCTCGTACTCTTCTTTTTTTATCATAATATGAAATTATATACTAATGATAGTGAGTGTTAATTAGAAAGAATATGTAACATAATTAGTAGCCTTAGATATGCAATGGACTGTACTACATCGAACATTGCATATGCTGTCGGAGTACTTTGTAGGTACACTAGTAGACCTAGTATTGAACATTGGTATTTCATGAATCGTATAATAAGATATTTAAAAAGAACAATTAATTTAAGAATTATAAGAGATTTTCTAGTATTTTTTAGGGATACAACAATTCTATTTGTAACAGCTTATTGGATGATTCCAAGGCAGCTAGTGGATACGTCTTCACCATTGGAGGTGGTAGTTTCATTGAGGTCTAAGAAAATTACTCAATCGATCAACTATGGAGTGTGGGTTGATCTATTGCTAGTGACTAGTGAAGATGCAAGTTGGCTGCAAAGCTTCTGTCAAATATACCTTTTTAAGATGTACCTAGTCTAGCAATTTTGATACATTGTGATTGTAATGTCGTTATTGGCCAAATACAAAACCAATATTACAATGGAAAGTCACGACAGATATCTGGTTATAATTGTAATGTGAGAAAGTTTATCACCAATGATACAATAACAATAGATTTTGTCAAATCTTGTGATGACTTCGCAAATCCCTTGATTAAAGGTCTAGTAAGGGAAAAATTTTGAGATACGTCAAAAGGGATATGACTAAAGCCATTGACAGTTAAATCACTTATGATGGTTGGATACCCTACCTAGGTCCTAAAGATCCCAAAACTATATTTAAAAGAACAAGTCACTGAGTAATTGTTTATCGGTTTATTATTGTTGCAATGTTTAAGTCTATCCTACGGTGTAATTTAGTGCATGGAATCCAATAATGGTGATGGATTAACTTTTATCTCTTATGAGGTCTACATCTCGTCTTGAGTGGAGTATACAACTTTAGGAGCACCCTTGATAGCATTAGGCCTGTCAATATATAGTCGAAAATCTGATTCGAATCCAAAATTTTGAATACGAATTCGAATTCGGATATGTTTATCATATTCGAATATATTTCGGATACGGATATGGATATTGACATATCCGTTTCAATAATATCTGATCAGGTGCACCCTTGGTAGCATCACTTATATGAGAGTGGAAGTGGGGTTACTTCCTATGAGAATTTAATTTCTGAACACCGGGATAAAAGCACATGGCCATAACATGCTCGCTTATTAACTTTGCAAGTAGCAAGGCTGTGAGTGAGGTATATTTGATGTATACACAAGTCTTAGTTCAAGATTTAGCAACTCTAACTCGTATACTTAGTATACGCATTCACTACTTGAACGGTTTAAGTAGAAAGACACGTTCACTTAAGCGTAGTATTATTTTCTTTGCATAAGTATCTTTTATTTTTATTAAAAGTAAGGGGATTGTTGGAAAATGTTAATAAAAATGTCATTTTTATTTTACCTTTTTTCATTTTCAGTCGTAGTTTATTTTGTCTTTTATGGACACATATAATCAGATTTTGTCTCTATTGTCTCTTGTATTTTCTCTCCAAATTTTTAATTTGAGAGCTACTATGTTCTAGAGTTGGCATAGAGAGTAGAGCCATTGGGCTTCCTACTTTTGTGCTCCATGTGTACAACTATGCACCACCTTTAACACACACAAACGCGGGCTAAACCGGACCAGGTTGAACGCAGCCTACGCGCTTGCAAACACCCATGCTGATTGAACTGGGTCGGGCTGTGCGTGCGAATCAAAATTATCTTTTTATACAAAATTACTTTTATTAATTATTTTATCTTTTTTTGTCTATTATTATTTTATTCTTATTTGCAAAACTTACAATCAAATTAAGGGGATTGTTGGAATTGTTAAAACCAACAAACTTACAACATATCTACAACAGTCTCAAACATGTAGATTTGTTGGACGAAAAAAAAGGAAAAAACAAAAGCTCTTTGATAAAGAAAAGGGGTTCCGAAGGGAGGGTCTTTAAAAAAAGTTGGCTGAGTTAAGCACACAAGGCGCACGTTTACGACCCAGTCACCACCCTTTACACCGTGGGCTAGGAAAGTCCATCCCTTGGCGGACTACAAACCAAAAATAGCCTAAATTGATAATTTCTAGCCGTTGGATTTGAGTCTTTCTTGGGTTGATTTTAGCTCCAACATTATTTGGAGCACTGATCTGACGGTTAAAAATCACCAATCAGGTTGATTATTAGACCACTGGCTAATTCAGAAGTCAACAGGCCAAACATCTCGAGAGTGATTGAGGTGGTGGACCCTTAGAGAGCAACACTGCAGTGATTTTTTTTTATTCTGTTCTGTCGGCCCAGAATACGGGGCCTCAAGTTCTAGAATTATAGTCCTTGATTAATTGAGCCCGAGTTTGCCAAATGCCACATTGACCACTCTTTAGGACCCACTGACCTTATGGATGTTTGGTCCACTTCTTGATGGATCTAGAGATCAAAAGTCAATGAAATTTGTGATTTCTATCTGTTGAATTTAGCATTTTAATATCGTGATTTCTGGCCATTGGATATGAGTTTTTTTAATGCTAAATTATAGCTGTTATAAATCATCGATAAAGCTGATTTTTGGTATGTCGGTCCACTAAAAGGTCGAACAAGCATCCAAAAGGTGAGTGGGCCCTTAATGGTACTCCACGTGGCATTTATGGGAGGGCTAGACTTCAAATTTTGAAGTCTGTAGGGGACAGCAAATATTCTCTTGATTAAATGGCTACAATTCTTCTAACTCACTCTTGATAAGTTGATTAAGACTTTATAATCATTTGATTTTTGAGGTACAGCAGATGCAAGACAGCTAAGTCCATCACGTTTATTCCCTTTTTTCAAGGTTCGTGATGTAACAAGGTATACCTAAGATATTTTCAAATGCGGATGCCATCTGGGCCCACGGACCGCATGGATGTTTAGCCCACCCCTTAGTAGACATTCGTACCAAAAATCAGCTTGTTGATGATTTTTTCCCGTTGGGTTTAGTACTAAAAAAATGGTTTCATTCAACAGCTATCAGAACACCTTAAAAAGTGCTAAAATCTAATGGTTATAGATTAGCAATCAGGCTGATTTTTGGTCTGTATATCCACCAAGGGGTGGGAGATAAACATCCATGCTGGTCAGGGGGCCCAGCTGACAGTGGTGAGTAACAAAAATCGTGCTTCCGCATTTGAAAAAGTTTCAGGCATACCTTGTTACATCCTTTTCCTTTTTTTTAATAGGGCTTATCACGTTTATTCATGGCTGTTACAGCACACACCGGGGATTGCTTACTGCCATATCAAACATATTTTTTCTTAAACACGCCGGAAAAGTTTATTCACGATAAAACATTGAGGCGTTTCACCTTGTGGCAGCACTCCATCATCGATAAGGGAGCTGCAGTGCTTTCACCCCTTCACACACCAATTACTTGGTGCAACAATCAATCTGGATTCTGGACCGTCCAAGAGCAACTGTGGGGAGCACCAAAATCCCAAATATCAGAGTACAACCTCTGGTTTGTCAGTTATCATGCTTTCCCTTCCTATCTCCTGCTATTACACATTCCTAATTTCTGAGCTGAAAACATGAGTCTGAGGAGTTAGCCCACCACCGGTCAGTCGGTCACCTGCTATTGTTATGCATCGACAGCACTCAATTGACGAAGCAAGGTGGTGAACAATAGTCCTGATACAATAACACATCTGAATTTCCCTAGTAAAATACAAAAGATTCCTTTAAAATTATGCACAACTTCTGCGACCACCGGATTTCATGCCCAGGTTTCCTTTCATGCATCTTGTCCTTTCAAACATTTATCGCCAATTGCCCGTATCTCAGTTAGCACAAATCGCCCAACAAAATGGCATACTTACATTCAGCGTCTGGAATTATTAAGAGGGATGAAGAGAATTTTAACCCCATTAACCCAAACCTCTAGTCTGAACTTGCCTTCCTCTCTACACTCGACTTACTCAGTATGAAGACCCCAAGTACAATGAGGAGAGCACCTGTAAACCACTGCAAGACACATGCTTCACAATCAGAAATGCAACTGTTAATGGATAGATCATGTACATAGCACCACCATTGCTTTAGTGGTAACTCAATGTTAACCAGCTCTATGTCCTACCTAAAAATCTAGGAAAAATCAGAAAAAGTGGAATTAATCACCAATCCCATCAATGTTCTTATGTCATAACTAATGATCATTTTTTATAAAAGTGAAAGAAGCTTTGGCAAAAATGAAGATATGAAAGATTCTAGGCATTGCCGGTATTCCAATAAAGGTTTGGAAGTATATTGAAGAAACTGGATTATGTTGATTGACTAGGTTGATCAATATAGGAGTCGTCTTACGGTACCTATCTACAAAGATAAAGGAGACGTACAAAGTTGCACCAACTATCGTGAGATAAAACTTATGAGTAACAGTATGAAATTATGAGAGTGAGTAATAGAGAAAAGATTATGGAGGTCAATGATCGGGGCTATCTTCGTACTTAGATGGTCAAAGGAACATTTCGAGAAAAAAAGAAGAATCTACACGTGATTTTTATTGATTTAAAAAAAAAAAAAAGCATATGATAGGGTTCCTAGAGAGTTGATCTGTGGGTATTAAGGGAAAAAAGGAGTCCCAAGTGATAATATTGACATTTTTTAGGACATATGTGAGTGCAGCGACTAAAGTTAGGACAGTCAGTTGTGAGATAAGGGAGCTCCCAGTAACAATAGGTTTGTTCTAGGGATCGGCTTAAAGTTTGTACTATTTGCACTAGTTTATAGATGGATGGTTGCACCTAATAAAGGAAAGGTCCCTTGGTGTATGCTATTTGCAGATGATGTGATGTTGATTGATGAGACTGAGGGTGTACATGCGAAAATTAGAACTATGGAAGGAGACTTTAGAAACTAAAGATTTGAAGATAAGTAGGACCAAGACTGAATACACGTAGTAACGGTAGTATAACTTTAGATACTAGTAGGGATAAACCATTAGTTATGATTGATGGACAAGAAATACTCCAAAGCAATAAATTTCTTTATTTAGATTCGATTATTTACAAGGATTGAGAGATCGATAAGGATGTGACCTATATAATTAGTGTTGGATGGCTGAAGTTGAGAGGCGCTTTTGAAATATTATGAGATCGACAGGAACCTATCCAGCTTAAAGGAAAATTCTACAGGACGGCTGTGAAATCAGTTATGCTTGATGGAGCTAAGTGTTGCGCAGTTAAGAGACATGTTCATAGAATGAATGTAGCCGAGATGAGGATGTTGAGATGGATGAGTTGAAAACTAAGACAAAATAAAAAAAAAAAAAGCATATCCGAGGAACCCTAAAAATAGCCCAATATTGATTAAATAAGAGAAAGTCGAATGAAATTGTTTGGGCATGTGCAATGACGACCAACAATGGCACTAGTGAGAAGGAGCACTTTGGTGCAAGTTGAAGGCCTTAAAAAGGAAAGAGGAAGACCGAAAATGACAGATTGAGATAGTAAGAAAAGATTGGAAGACTTGTGCTTTGACAGAAGATATAGCTTTAAATAGCTTCGAATGGCAAAATAAGATTTATGTAGCCGAACCCAAACATTTGGTATAAGGTGTAGATGATGATGAATAAACTAATGATCATTTTAGTTGGTGCTACCGTATATCTTTTGAGGGTATATTCAATTTTGATGGTACAAAAATAAGGCACCTGAAGAAGTAAAAACGGAATGATTCATTAAGCAAATTAGTGTGTATTTAGTACAATTCAAAGGAGATTAATAAGATGGAAAGTATCCCCTGAGAAATTTCATCATCAAATGGGCACCCACATTCAAGCAAGATGACAATCCACAAGCTGATTAAGACCAAGGAAGAAGTTAAATTTTAAAAAAAGAAGATGAATAGTCAAGTCATGACAGAATGAATGGAAGAAGCCATCTTCATGCTTGTGCCGAAAACATGGCACACATGGAGGGACTGACCCGAGGACCCACCATCTGTTCAGGCCCCACCTAGGAGATCTCCCATGTCAAAATTCAACCTGATCAGATGATCTTTAACAATCCCCCGTATCATGGTCAAATTTTGACCTAGAAGACCTTGGTGAAACCCATCAAATGGTGAATCATAACCCCAGCACAAGTACAGTTAGGCAGAATAATTTCTTCCAGTCCAACCAACCTTGATTTGGATATTTTTCAAATGAAAAAATAGAGGTTTCGTTTTGTGTTTGGGAGTGCCCAGTCAAGTTCTAAAGCCAATTAAAATAAAAGAACATGCAAGTAAGATATACAGCCACCAACTAATCAATACATGTTTTACATGTTTCCAAGTGTCTGCACAAGGATCAGAAGAAACAGGGAGGCTATGAAGACAATTCTAGTGGCACAACAAAAATGATAATAGAATGGGCGGGATAATGTTTGTCAACCTATACGTGGTGGAGATTCTGGGTAACAAATGTATAAGGACATAAATCTTGCATTTGTGACTAATCTTAGATGGATACTTTTCATAAAAAAAATCTTTTTTTAGGTGTAGAATTTGAAAGCTGAACAGCAACAAACTATGATTAATCAAATCCTGCCATATAAGTTGTACAACTAACACTTCTTAATTGAATGAAATGCATATCCATCAAGTGTACATATTTGTTTAAGCTGAAGTTATCGGATGTTGATACTTGTTACTACACCTTCATCAGTTGTCCAGAGGTAACACTTTAGTGCAATAGCTAGGCCAAGAACTGCTTTAAGCAAGTAAACTTGTCTCAGACAAAATAAAACAGCTGTTTTATGCAAGTTTCATTTCACTTACTCACTTGGTGCATGTTCTCTTATTCAGATTGAAAGTAGTGACACGTTTCTGGCACTAAAAAACATAGAACTGCATAATTGTAACTGCCTCCTATGAGGTTATTGGGATCTTGGAACATTCATACTCATTAACTCTAGTACTCATGAATAGGAGAGGAAAGGAGTGTGAAGAACCATACAAGGGACGCAAAAATAGAAGAGCTAGTTATACTACAAATCTTCAGGGAAGTGGGGAATAGGGAAGGGGTGGGGGCACTAACATACACAACTTCACTAACTTGTTGGTCAACATCTCTGCCACTGACTGTTAAGTTTTGGTTGTTCTATTTCCTGTATATTGACTCATTTACTTTGTTTCCCATTTGAGATCAATAAAGAGAATATTTTTTTTCCTTTTTCAAGTGTGCAATGCCAAGGACACCTACAACAAGGTGGAAAAAGCATAACTACCAAACACATATCCGGCACTTACAGGTTTTTTTTTATAGGTGTACAGAAGGTTCATAATTTCCAAAACAAGCAGTTCTAAAAGTTCTAGTTTCCTTATGTGAGGATCTTTTTGGCTGGGGAGATTGAACACATGCATGGGTATCACGAGAGACATCTATTAGGAGGGAAAAACTGATCATATTCATGAGATGATAATTGAAGATTCTACTTTCTCGTATTCATATCTCTTTTGAGCAGCCAGAAATAAAATGTGTACATAAAGGAGTCAAATTATTTATATATTACCTGAGTAGATAATGCTTCCTCGAATAAGAAGAACCCCGCTAAACCTGAAGAGAGGAAGTTTGTTGCAAAGTTTGTTACTGTAGCTTGCAGAGATGAGAGACTTTTCAGGCTGTTGACGTAGCAACCCCACATTATCACATTGAAGAATATAACCGAGACATACTTCACAGACTGGCAAAGAGAAGCAACTTTATGTAAACAAAAGAACTAGCAAATCACCATCATGGGGTTGCAAAGATTTACTGAAAGCAATTCATTAAAATAAAAGTGTTAAGCATCCAATTTTCCATAAAGATAATGCAAGGGAATTTCAGAAATATGAAGCTTTCAACAAAGAATACTAGATAACTCTCAACCAACAGCTTATATCAGACTTCCAATGATTGGGCTAGAAATATTTGATAAGCTGATTACCAGACTATGCTGCTGACAAGTGCAGTGTTGGGTTTAACTGATGGTAATAGGTAGGCAACTATGTTTTACTTATTTGAGCTATCAACCTCAAATCTCATAACAAGTTAACAAAAAGAGAAGTCGGTACCAGCTTGGGTTGAGTAAGAGTCAACTTGGCCGAATTTGATTCGATTAGGAAAATAGGAATTACTCCCTCTAATCCACCCTACTTGGATGCTAAACAATAATTGAGAAATAACCAAGAACAACAGAAAATAACATAAGTAATCTTCTTCCTCGTGTTAATCTGTCTCCACTACAATCTAACAACCCCTTATACAATAATAGGGATTTCCTAGTTCTACTATGGCGAAAGTTGTTATAAATAGTAAGTCTAAAAAAATAGAAAGTACATTTTCTTTCATATTTGGATTCAGAATTGCAAGTACATCAAAACTCTCTCTTGGAGCATCTGTAGAATCTCTACGAATCCGGAGATATTCTCGGTCAAAGATTCCATACATAGAATTTGCAAATTTGACCACAATTTTGAGGGGTCAAACGATCTCAAAAGGAGTCCAAAACCTACTTCACAAAGTATTCGTTTGGTCTAGGCAAGCGAGCACATAAGTCTCCTCGTTCTCTTTCCAATGGTTCAAGAATCATTCCAATCCGAGTTCGTATGACAAAGTTACGTCCATTTTAGTGTGAACGTCCCGTCGCATGAAATATCAATGTCCTGTAATTTTTCCCGAATGACATGTCTATGCATGTAGATCCTCCAAGATCATGGCTCCCCTTGTTTCGTGGATTTAGTTCTACTAAATTCAGAATTTAAGTTGGGGAAACTCTCTCATTCCCCGATCTCTGCTGTATCACACTATCACTTTGACTAGCTAGGTAATTACTCTTCTTGCCAAAGTGAAAAGAGTCACAGTTCCCCTGTCATGTCTCTGTCACCTTCCTTTCTAAAATGCAGTCATCAGCCAATGGATCTTCTCGTTCCACCCAAAGATCATCAATAGATGGAAATCGAGTTCCCTGGTCTTGGTCTTCATCTAGCATAGAAGGCTCAAACAATTTCAAGTTCTCAGCATTCACTACTGAGTACATCTACATGTAAGGTGGCAAGTCTAGCTGAAAGGCATTTTCTCCAATCTTCTTTATAATTTTGAACAATCCATAAATAATAGGTTTTAGCTTCTTACAGCCTCCTTTCAACCATTCTTTGCTTAGTCGAAACCAAACAAGTTCTCCTTCTTGGAAATCACACTTTATTCTATGCTGATCATGCCAGCCGTTATACTTCTACTGTGATCTATGTAACAATGTCTCTACCTCCTGGTGTACTTTTCTAATCCGCTCCTAGAAACGTTGAGCGAACATTTTCGTTCGCAGCCAACTGTTGAAAACCAATAGTGAATTTCAGATTGAAGGACTCTGAGGTGATAACCCAAACATGTCTCGAAAAGTGATATTTATGTCGAACTATGAATAACTCGATTAAATGCGAACTGAAGAGGGAGGCTTTCATCCCAAGTTTTTGGCAGCTTGGAATTATAGCCTTAAAGGAGATGCACCATTGTTCTATTCATGACCTCTGTTTGCGCGTCAGTCTGTGGATGGAAAGGGTACTCCTTTCAACTTAGTATCCACCATCTCCCACAAGGACCTCCAAAAAATGTCTTAAGAATCGACGATCCGATCTGAAATTACGGAAGTATGCAACCCAGAATTCTTCCAAACATGTTAAAAGAACAACTTTATTGCTTCTTTACCAGTCAGTCTTCTTGCACAGAATCAGGCTCACCATCTTACTGAAATGATCCACAACCACAAACAAATAATCATGTCCAAATTTTGTCTTCAATAACCCTCCTAAAAAGTCCATTGAAATACTCACCCAACACCTATTAGGAAACGGTAAGTATATAGTCCTAGCTTCTTGTTAGAAGGCTTCAATGTGTTGCACAGTACACAACCCCTGATGTACCAAGCTATGTCATATTGCATCTTCGGCCAAAACACATAATACCGTAGATTCAGTAGCATCTTCTCAACTCCAAAGTGTCCTACCACTCTAGAAGTATTAACCTCTTTGACCCATTGTAATCTATCACCATCTTTGGGTATAGACAATTGTGTCCCTTGTCTAATAATCCATCCTCCAGTTGAAACTCTATGATATGTCCCCGTTGTAGCTTCTTGTATTCTGCCTTGAAATCTTTATCAGAGTCATATTGTTTAGTGTACTCAGAATGAACCGTACGTTGGATCTTAATGTAGAACACATAGCAGAAGAATTCATGGAGCGTTTGGACCGTCAAAAGTCCAAACGGTGTTAAAAGGATGTAACGGGCATTAACGCTAAAGAAACACTAAAAATGACGTAATAGACATTAACATAATTGTCTTTAGTGTCAGAAATGCGCGGGACCGGACCTTTTTGAAAGGAAACGACGAGATCTTCGAAAGTTATAAGCTTTGCTCATGATGTACGCCTAATTTTGACCAAATTCCGTCGTCTAGTGGGTCAAAACGGCATTTTGACTATTTTTGGAGAATTTCATTTTATCAATAACTTGAGTCGTGGAAGTCAGAATCATTCCCCGTCGATTCTGACGTATTTCTAAGATCTGCAACTATCCATTCTACGATTAGTGGGAATTTCTATTTTTTTGTCTTCTTCCTATTTAGCTGTTTTAGACTTTTAGTAAGTTTCTAAGTCTCTTTATTGATTTGCCTTATTTAAGAGGGTTGTAGTTGGACGTAAGAATCAATAAAGTTATTGTTTAAGTCTTCTTTTACTCTCTTCCTTGTGGATTCAAGGTTATTTCCAGTTGAAGACGGTGTTCTTCTTCCCAGTTCGTTTTCGTGATTAACTTCGCCCTTCCGCTACGTCAGAACTACATAGCCACTGTCAAGCTAGAAAAAACCTATTAAGGCAGTCTCAACAATACATCGGCTAGCTTATTGGTTACCTCTTTCTTGTACTTAATTATCAACTTGAATTGTTGAAGATATGACATCCACTTCAAGTGTCGAGCTTGCTGCAACTTTGACTGAGTTTGTAGACTAAAGGGGCTTGTGGTCAGTGTGCACTATCACTTCTTTTCCTAACAGGTATGCATGTCAATGCTTCACAACTTGATGTAGTGCATATAATTCCTTATCATAAGTAGGATACTTCATCACTCCACCACCAAAAATCTTTGAATGGTAGGCCACTTGCTTTCCATCTTGTAGTAAACTAGCATCCATAGCATATCCTGAAGCATCTGCTTTAACCTCAAAGGACCTTCGTAAAATGGGTAAACCTAACATCTACAAAAAAAATTCGCTTCAATAGCTATAAAGTATCTTCTTATTTCTTTATCCATTCAGACTTTTGATTCGCCTTTGTCAAGGAATGTAGAGGCGTTGCAATCTATATAAATGTCAAATGAACTTGCACAAGTACTAACATGCACCCATGACCTCAATTTTCAACTCTCCCCTACTGACTACAAAGCCAAGATATACCAAGGACTGCTTACCAAATTTGCACTTCTTCACATTCAGTTACAATTGAATTTTTGCAACACTTCAAAGACTTTTGCTATGGGGTGGAGGTGATCCTCCCCCTCCCAATTCTTACTATAAATAAGAATACCATCCAAATAAACAATCATGAAATCTTTTAGAAAGGGACAAAATACCTCATTCGTCAAACGCATGAAGGTTGCATGAGCATTGCATACGTCGAATGGCATCACCAGTCATTCGAACAACCCTTGTTTGTTTTGAATGTTGTCTACTAAGCATCTTCTTCACAAACTTGAACCTGGTGATATCATGATTTAAATTTCGTTAAGACCTAGACACTTTGTAGTTGATCCAACAGATCATCAATCCTCGGTAATGGGTACCGATTCTTGGCTGTAATTTTGATCAGGGCCGTATAGTCAATGCACATTCTCCAACCACCATCTTTCTTTGGTACCAACAGTACCAATGAACCGCAAGGTGGTTTAATGACTCCTTGTTCGAAGAGCTCTTGAATCTATTTCTTGATCTCATCGTTCTCCATCACAGAGATACGATACATGCCTAAATTAGGCAAAGGGGCATCTCCCACCAATTTTTTTTTGATAAGTATAATTTATTGAAGGGCAAAAAACCAACAGAACTACAGAAAAGAAAACCTAAGGGATCGAAAAGACGACCCAAGACGAACAAGAAACAAATAAAAGCATCTAGGGCTTATCTCTAGAACAAATAAGCTCCCAACGGATCATGAAGTCTTTGAAGAAAAGACCTCAACAATCCTTGGAAACTTTAGACCACAGGAGCAATAAACCCTTGATATTGAGAATAATCGAGGCCACTTCTTCCTCCTTGCCATCGAATACTCTCCTCTCCTTCCATAGGCTCCAACAAATCGTGATAGGAAGGAAACGCCATAAAATGGGGCCTTTAGAGGAGAAAGCTCTCATGTGCCAACTAGCAACTAGAGACGACAAAGTATCTGCCATAACCCATGACATTCTGAACTCACTCAAGGACCAAACAGCTCTCACCACGTTGCAATGTAAGAGTTGGTTAGTCAATTCCCCATTGTGCTTGCAGCCTTGCACATCATGCAATAATTCACAATGACAATCCTTCTCGATCTCAGATGGCCGGAAGTCAAAATCTTATCTAGCACCGCCGTCCACAAGAAGAAAACGACCTTGGAAGGAATCCTAGATCCCCACACAGAAGACACCGGGAAAGAATCGCTAATAGGCCACAACAAAGCCACATAGAAGGAACGGGCAGTAAATTGGCCATCTTTGGTCCACCTGCTCCATAAGCACTAGTCCTGGGCCGGGGACAAGATGAAACCATCAAATAAGCACAAAAGCAAATCAGAAACGGACCCAATCTCCCAATCATTAAGGCTTCTCCTGAATCTACGACACATTCCCTCCCTCCCGGATCAAGCAATCATGGACCGAGCTATTCTTCTTGTCAGAGATGGAAAAAAGAACCAGAAAGGTATCTTTAAGAGAGGCCTCTCCACACCACCAATCTTCTTTGAAAGAGCCATCTTTTTTTCCCATTTTTGCTGGACCCACTAAAAATGCAATGCATTGGTTTCACACCCAATATACACTTCTCAGTGTATCTACATGAAAAATGTCCTCTCATAGCCATAGGCCCTGAAGCCGATCAGAGCAATTGTAGTTTAGGGTTTATAATTGGTGGAAACATTTTTTTTATGGGTATAATTGGTGGAAACATCGATCCGATGAATGGTCCTAATCACGTATGACGGTATGAGCATAAAAATAGATCTGTGAATAAACTCATTAGTTTTGTTTCAAGAATGAGATCAATCCAAAAACAAATGCAGACTTGTTGCCTTAGAGAGAGATCAAACCTTAATATAATCCAAAACAAAAACTACAAATTCAAACTCTACCACTGCAACATAAATTTGCAAACATTCAACAACAACATAAGCATGAATCACAATTAAACACACGAAACGAGTGCGAGTGTGAAGAATCGGCAGATGAGTGCGTACATTTGAACGAGTCTAGGGTTTCGATTGATCGAGAGCTGGAGAGTACCTGAGAAGAGAAGAGCTTCGCAGCAATGGCAGCTAGGGCAGCGTTGAGTCCCGCTGAAATCGCCCATGCGTAGCCTCTGCTCTTGCTACTTTCCATCGAAGCAAAACAACAGCGATTCGAATTGTAGTAGTAGGCAAGTAGCGTTTCAAAGGAAAATTTTCACGCAATGCTGTGCGTGCCACGTATCACTCGTTTTGGAGATCTGGTCACAGCACTCAATACGAGCCACGTGGCACACGATCAGAGGGCGCTGACCGTATGGATGTTTGGCCAGTCCCTCGGTGGACCTACAAACCAAAAATCAGCCTGATTTACGACCTTGGGATTTTTGCACCCAAATAACGCTCAATAATGCTCAAATTTCTACCGTTAAACTCAACCCATGAAAATAACTTCAATCGAATCGGTTGGAAATCACTAATCCACCTGATTTTTTGTGTACCGGTCCACCTAGGGACTGGCCAAACATCCATACGGTCATCGTTCTCTAGTAGTATGCCATGTGGTTCGTAACAAATGCTGTGACCGGCTTCCGTCACAACAGCTTGTGACACAAGTTTTGCTCATCACTAACTGTAGCGAGTGAAAAAACCTTTGATGACAGCCAGTGACGGAGCCTCGATTTTGTATAACGGGGTACATAATACAATTAAAAGTAAATTTTGAGGGGCAATAAACTAAAATAAAAATTGAGATGGGCACAGAAATTCAAAATAAGGGTATTTAAGGGGCACAATATAATTAAATGAACAATTGAGGGGCACTAAACTAAAACAAAAATTGAGGGGACACTAAAACTAAAATAAGGTCAAAAATTGGAAATAATTTTCTTAAAGGATTTTCAGAGTTGAGGGGGGCACGTGCCCCCACCTGGCCCCTTGTTGGCACCGTGCCTGATGACAACGAACTATCGTAGAGGCCGATGACAGCCCACAATATGAGCCACGTGGCATACTCTTAGAGGATGCTGACTGTATGGATGTTTGACCAATCCCTAAACCAAAAAATCAACAAGATTAGTGATTTCTAGGCGTTGGACTAGAGTTATTTTCATGGGTTGATTTTAACCGTGGGAATTTGAGCATTATTGACCATTATTTAGGCTACAAAGATCTAAAGGTTTGAAATCACTAATCTGACTATTTTTGGTTTGTAGGTCCAACTGGGGATTCCCAAACACATCCATATGGTCAGAGTCCTCTGAGAGTATGGCACGTGGCTCGTATTGTGGGTTGTCATCAACCTCGATGACAGTATGTTGTCGTCAAACGTTTACTCATAGAAAGTAGGACCTAGCCCTTTGTGTGGGGGTGAGGAATTTATGAGAAAATGCTTTATCTTGTTGATTTTGATTCAGAATCTGGCACAAATAGTCAAGCGTTACTTGTCCAAGTTTTTAAGGTGGCCCTTAACAGTAATTACTTTTAAAGTTAACTAGGGCCAGCTCTACCTTAAGGCCATTAAGGCAGTCGCTAAGGCCCCTTGGTGAGAGAAGGCCCCCAGCCCAGGTCCCACTAACCACACAGAATTTTAGCCCACCCTTTATTGGATACACAAACAAAAAACCAACCTGATTGTTTATCTCTAGCCATAGATTTTAGTACTTTTTTAGAACATGATTCTAGCCACTGGATTCAAGCATGTTTTTTGGGTAGTAAATCCAATGGCTAGAAATCATCAATCAGTCTGATTTTTAGTGTGCTTATCCACCAATAGGTGGCCTGAACATCCATTTAGTTATTGTGCCCAAAAAATGATCTCTGTAAGGGCACAAGAGTCTTCTACATAGGGCTGCAACTCGGGCGGGTTGGGTCGGGTTAAGAGTCAACCCGAGCCCAACCCGAGGTCAAGCCTAACATTTTCATCCGGGGCCCAACCTGATCGGGTTCGTCGGGTTTGTGCTATGAATCTTTTTAATTGCTTTCCAAGATTATTCTCCAACGTTTTCTTGCGCAAGGAAAACTTTGAAGTGGGTATTGGGGAACTCATTCTGTGAGTTAAAGAAGGATGTTGTCGAATCAATGGTTGAGCTTTGTCCAATAAGAACCATAGACCCCGATGTGCCATTGATGCTGCTTGATGAGAAAGAATACACAGAGATCAGTGTTGAGATGTGAAAAGTTGAAGAAAGTTGCAGCAAGTGGCTTGACAAGAAGCCGCCTCCATTAACGAAGCAGATAATCTCGCATTGGGTCTCAAGAACTTAATTTCTTTGGGTGGTGAAGCCATTAGAGTATCCAGTTATTGACGGAGCAGATGAGCTACCGGTGTTCTTTCGCATGCTTTACATTTTCTGCAACTCTATTCAACCTCCATCTCTCATTCTCGTCTAGGTATTTTGACTATAAAATAGAAAAAGAAAAGTGAAAGTGAAAAAGAATGAGATTTTTTTTGGTATAAAACAGAAAAGGAAAGAGGAAAGTTTAAGGAAATTGTATTTTTATAGTATAAAACAGAAAAGGAAAGGGTAAAGTTAACGGAGATTAGATTTTTTTAGTATAAAACATAAAAAGAAAAGGGAAAGTGAAAGGGTATGGGAATAGATTAAATATAGAAGTCGGGCTCGGGTTTGATCGGGTTGCTCAATGCCTAAGCCCGGGCCCAACCCGATTTTGATCGGGTTCTTAAAATTGAGCCCGAGCTCGAGCATTGATGGAGCTAACCCAACCCAAGCCCAAAGTCGGGTTTAACCTGTCGGGCTCGGGTTGGCCCCGCCCAAGTTGCAGCCCTACCTCTACATCTAATTTTTTCGTAGTTTTTTATTATCAAGAATAATTTTTATATAAAGATTTTCAATTATAATATTTAAGTTAATACCATAAATATTAAATATAAAAAGGCATCATATAGAATTTTTGCCTTAGGCCTCAACTTGTATCGAAACAGCCTTGAAGTTAACCTGAGATAGGACGCTTGGACCAAAAATAGTTGGAATAAAAAAAAATCTTGAAATTTTACAAGTTGTGGTGAACCAAATCAAAGACAACTTGAGAGTTGTCCCTACCTCTTTTGACTTATCCTGCTTCCTTGTCTCCAAGCTTCTGCCGGGCTTCGTTTGTTCATGTAGAATATCAATTTGGAAGAGTCCCCAATGGTAGTATTTGCGATAGGAAAGGCACAAGCTGTACAAGAATGCACCATTGGGTTCCAAATTAATTGAGTAGTTGACCGAGTCGAAGCAGTAGTTAGGAGACTACTACAAAATTCGCAGCTAGACTCCAATCATTTTTAAGCACATAGATGTGTTCGTCCACTTGAAACATGATTGTCGGACATTTAATGCCTACATAATTTTTTTATTCTTCATAGGCAGCCAACATGCACCTAAGTGAACATCGTGTGGCAACCAAGTTTTGGCTTTACAATAGTAATTGATTTTTTAAAACCATGTTTTAAGTTGTAACACCAACATAACAAGCTTTATGAACAGTTCTAGGTTTGGTTTGTAGATAACTTTCATGGGAGGCCAAGAATCTCTTATAAATGAGTGACTACCAAAAAAAACTAGTCATATTAAGGATGCTCATAATATCCAAACCCTTAATAGATGGTTATCATTTAGGGCTGTCAATGGATCAGATCAGATATGATGTGGAAACATTGGGTCTAGATTTATGAATTATAATTTAATAAGCTAATATGGATTGATTATGTATTAACCATGATCCGATCTTATCTCTCTCTCTCTCTATCTATATATATATATATATATATATAGAGAGAGAGAGAGAGAGAGAGAGAGAATTAAATATATAAATGAAATGTATGTTGATAAAACCTCTTACCATTTGTGATAGAACTTGTAGGTTTTTGTTTTCTTTTAAAACTCACTAAGTATGCCGTTAAAATATTTTTAGGTCACCCAATATGATCTGAAAATTCCGATAGTTTTTTGGTTTGGATATGGATTTAGGTTTTAGGTCCATTGGATTGGATATGAGTCAGAAACCGTGATCTAATAAGCTATTAGATTGGTTATAGATCAACCCTAATATGATATAAACTTGTACAATTGACAACTTTATTATCACCCTACCATCAAAGTAATCGATCAATCTATAAGATTGCATTTGGGCTTATTTTCAATGTTTTTACTGTTTGAAATGGGTTAAGATTTGCGCTCATCGGTTTTATTTAGCTTATGTTGAAATTCAAACAAGTAAAAATTTCATAATACTTGAAGGGTCGGGCACTCGGACATGTCTTCTAGGACATGGATTATGAGAATCCAACGATGGTGGTAGCGTTGAGCTGATATAACTTTTTGCCAAAGCAAAACCACAACTGGATTCTCGGAATCTACACGGGAGAAGACAATTTCGTGGAGGCTGTCAAAAAAGGCATATTTGGGAGTCTGTTCCATGCTTCAAATACCCATCTATTCATTAAAGATGATCCATAAATGACCCCTTGTTACAAAAGTTTTTAAATGTAAAAAATAACTTTGTAGTCTTTATTAACCAATTTTAAATGACAAATTTGTTAGTCATATATAAATTCAATATCCATAGAAGCTCTATTTGAAGTCCATCCCAAACTAGGGAATGCCACAGATGCACGTGTACCTTACACACGGCACACTATTAGAGATCACCGACTATATGGATGTTTGGCCCATCTCTAAGTGACTCACATGCAAAAATCAACCTGACTAGTGATTTCTAAGCATTCAATTTAAGTCATTTTCATAGGATTTTTAACCAAAAATTTTGAGCATCGTTTTTGGTATAGAGATCCACAGGTTTAAGATCACTGAATGGCATGTGAAGTAATTAATAGTTCATCTAGGGGTTGTGGCAGAGTCAGGATTTTGTTTCGGTGGCATAACAAAGTAAAATAGCATTTTGGCAAAGTAATTTTTTTAAAAGAGTTGTCAAATACACACAAACGGTCTAGATGTAGAATTGAAGTACATTGATGATAGGTAGGCAAAAGAGTAGAACTTTGATGATGAAATCTCTCATCAACGAGGAACCACAATATGAGACACATGGCACACTTATAAAAATCACTAGCCATATGGATCTTTGGCCCATCCTTAGTTGGATCTACATAAAATTCAGCTTGATTAGTAATTTCTAACAGGGCATGATAATTTTTCATTATCCGGCTCGAGCAAGAATCAATGGAATCAAATAAATCCATATAAAATCAATGTCATCCGCACATCTATATGACTCTATGTAAGAAAAGATTTACCGGATTACATTTTTTGAAGTTGCAACTATCCATTGCAAAGAATTCAGTTCTTACAGGTAAATGCTCAATACCCAAGTAGGTTTACAAAAATGATCATGATCAAGTTCTTTTCCTTGGATCAGAGTAGTATTCATAATTTGTTTTCAATTTTTTATTTTGAGAATCAATTTGTTTACTCAAATCTAAAAGGTTTAAAATCACTAGTCACGTGATTTTTGGTATGTAGGTCCACCTAGGGATGGAACAAACATCTATAAGCAGTGTCATCTAAGAGTGTGCTGCAAACGTAGCTAATATTGTGGTCCATCATAAATTGTCAGCCTGATACGAGATTAGAAGAAGTTTATTTTTATTGGAGACTGCATTTAATGTTCACACCAAAAGACCAAAAGACCGCTACTGAATAAATTACTTAGAACAAATGATCAATGTAAGGGTATTTTTGAAAATTTTAAAGCATTTTGGCGTAACACAAAAATGGCCGTCGTTGTTAAATAGTAGAATCGATGAACGGTCATATTAGTTATATTATAGTACAACGGTCATATTAGTTATATTGAAGTAAAAAAATAGTGAGAAAATGATCATATCCAAAAACTTTCATAGGGAATATTTTTTTAAAAATGATAGCTGTTACAACGGATATTCCGTTTTCTGTTTTTTAGCGTCGTAACGGGATTGTGTCGGATATTCGGTTAATCAGGTATCCATTGTCAGGCAGAACCTCCTTGTAAATAGATCAAGAAAGTGGGAAAGAACTTACATACATAGAAAACACACGTTGTATCGATCCTCGTCGAATAGATTCAGCCAATCAGAACTAAGCACACGGATCGCCTTTTTTTTTTTTTTTGTGTGTTCTTAAACTCTTCCTTTCCTCCGGCTTGACCAAGAAAACCGCTTTGACCACGCATATAAGATCCCGACCTTCCCCTGTCCTTTTCCATAATCTTCTCTCGAAAGATTAAAATCCCCAAATCTCCCTTTCCTCTGAATTTTAGATCTCTCATTTCTATCCTTAGGGTAAAGACACAAAACCCTAACCCTATTTCCCCTTATTTCGTTCCATTCGTTTTGGAGGATTTGAATCGAAGTTCTTTGTGTGTATCTTATCAAGTTCTTCTTCTGTGATTTACAGTTAGTTTCAGTCTCGTCTTTTCTTAAAGCGAAATGGCACGTACGAAGCAAACCGCCCGCAAATCCACCGGAGGCAAGGCTCCGAGGAAGCAGCTCGCTACGAAGGTGTGTTTCCTTCTCACCGTTCCTCGATCTCTCTCTGTAACCCGTATTTTAGATCAGATTTTTGGGTTATGTGTTTGATTTCCACGATCCATTCGTTTCTCTACGAATTCTTTATGAAATTACCTTGTTTACTTCACATTTTGGGATTTCGTTGAACTTCGCATCCGAGATCTTCTCCTCTAAACTTTTTTTTCCCTTTACAATGTATGAAGGCTGCGAGGAAGTCAGCACCGACTACTGGAGGAGTCAAGAAGCCTCACCGATACCGCCCTGGAACTGTCGCTCTTCGGTACGGACGATTTATTCCTCCATTGTTGTTCTATCAAACCTCTTCTCTCTTCTCTATTGGAAACGCTAATTCTCCCTTTTATTGTTCGTTTCAACAGAGAAATCAGGAAGTACCAGAAGAGCACTGAGCTCTTGATTCGCAAGCTCCCTTTCCAACGCCTGGTCCGTGAAATCGCACAAGACTTCAAGGTAATGTGTCCAAGAGTACGCTAGAATACTTAGTTTTTCCTTGTTTAAACCTAATATTGGTTTATTTCTTGTTATGTATAGACGGATTTGCGTTTCCAGAGCCATGCTGTGCTTGCACTTCAGGAGGCTGCGGAAGCTTACCTCGTGGGTCTGTTTGAAGACACCAACCTCTGCGCAATCCATGCCAAGAGGGTGACCATCATGCCCAAGGACATTCAACTCGCAAGGCGAATCCGTGGCGAGCGAGCATAGTAATGTTTGGTTTGTGATGCTTTTCTTTTTGTATTGGATGGTTTCTACAAGTTAAAAAGTTCTCAGTTTTGTTTTAGGTCCCATTCTTAGTTGTTAGGTGTATTTGTCTTTCTTCTCTTAATCTTTGTACATAAAGCTACACAGAATTTCTCTTAACAAGCCAACTACTAGTTGAGACATTCTAATCTAAAGCAAAGTTTCAACTTGAAAGTACATTGTTTCCTAAAGATTGTAGAATGCTTTTAAGAGCATCTTCAACCGAGCACTAAATCAGCAAACATAGAGATCTAAGAAACTGTGCACTAAAAGGGGTCTCTAGATTTGAAGATTGATCTATCTCTACAACTTCCCTTTTGCTATAATTCCTATTTTGCCTATTTTTTCTTATGTTATATTTAAATTTGACGCCGTGTATGTCTTTTATACTTTAAATTTTTTAAAATAAATTATTAGAGTAGTTTTTTAATTTTATTTTAAAGATTAGAATAGAGATGAGTGGTTGGAGTTGAAATTAAAAAGTGTGATTTTTAGGTGTTCTAAAATAGAGATCTCAGTTGGAGACTCTTTCATTAGAGTACCTCAATGTTATTTTTAATTTTAATCACTCATATTTATTGTAATCTCTAAAAACACTATTCAAATAATTTATTTAAAAAATATTAAAAAAAAAGATGCATATGGTATCAAATATAAATATAATATATGAGTAAGGCTAAAATAGAAATTAGAGTAAAAGTGAATAGTATTATAGATAGCTTAGAGATTCAATGATATTCAAATTTGGTGATTCAAAATAGGGGATGTGAAAATACAGACCACCTTTAGAGCACAATTTTCATTTAATCTAAAAGTGGGCTCTAAAGGGTGGCAAAATTTGGGCATCTTGATGCATAATATAAATTGTTTGAAAATTTACATTTAGAATTAGTATTTAAATTGGAATTTGTTGTCATTAAGTAGTTTTTATGTATGTTACATTTTAAGGCAACTTTGGACTATGAGCAATTATTTTCCTTGTCTTTATCAATATTTGATTCTAGCGCGTGTTAATTGTAGCTTATTCAATATTAAAAAATAAAAAATTGTTATTCTTAATATGACCCTCAAATTTCTTAAATTGATAAATATTATTTTTTTATTTTTTGAATTTTTTTGAATTTTTAGGGTGTTTTAGTCTTGCAGCATTTTCACATTTCAACACAATTGTGAAGCAAATACATGGCACATATTATTTTCTTAGAAAAAAAATTAGTTGAGACGAGCTTATTTGTAGATGGATTTACTTGACAAAATAGACTTGTTAGTGATTTTTAACCTTTGAATTTGGGTAACCCAAATAATGTTAGAAATTCACGTTTGAAAATAAGCTATAAAAATGTCTAATCTAATTGATATAAATTAGTAATCAAGATGAATTTTGCTATGTTCGTCCAACATAGTGTCATATGGCTTGTAAAATCGTCCATCAATGGGGATGTTTTGAAAAAATAAAAAACTAAAACAAAAAGTGTTAAGTTACATGTACATACCTCATTAAAATAAATAATGATCACATGGTTAAGATCTATGAATGTTAATCATATTCAATTTTAATAAACAGGTATGTATGGGGGACATAATTATTTTTTTAGTTTGTACTTTTTTTATCAAAATTTAAGTTGACAATGGACCATATTATAAGTCACATGGCTTGTTATTAATTGTATAAATATTTATCTCATCCATTCTTGGACTTGTATATCAAAATTCATCTTAATTAGTAATTTATATCTGTTGGATTATAGTTTTTTTTATGACTTATTTCAACCGTGGATTTTTAGCATTATTTGGGTTGTCAAAGGATTTAGGTTGTCATACAAGTCCATCTAGGGGATGGGTCAAATATCCACATGATCAATGACCTCTAATAGTATGCCACGTGGCCCACATTATGGGCTCTCGCTATCAATTTAGATGATCAGCACCATCATCTATTTTTTTTTAGGGATAATTAGGTGCGCCACATCGTGGTTCAATAAATGCTTACACAATTGAGTTTAAATGTGAAAATGTTGAATGACCAAAGCATCCTTATATGTTAAAAAAAATTTTAAAAAATGAAAGAAGTAATGTTTGTCAATTTAAGGAATTTGAGGGTCATATTATGCATAATAATTTTTTGAGTTTTTTTTAATATGGAATGAATTGCAATTGACGTTGATGTTAACTACAGATAAAATGTTTATGGAAAAAATGTTTGGTAAGTCTAAAGTACTACTAAAAAGTAGAATACCTAAATTTAAAAAAAAAAATATGAGGGGAATTTTCAACAAAGTAGGGGCATTTATGAGATTTAATCTGTTTACAATGCAAGAAGGGCATTCTTTGTTTGTATTAATGATCTCATGGTTCAAGAGGCATTGATGTTTTCATGTGGCATAGTGGTGGTGTTTTGTCATTGGCCAAATAATGTTCTTAATCCACGATTAAATAGAAACAATGAACTCTAATCCCATGGATTAACTAATTAGGATGGATTGGATTTTTGTATGTAGGTCCACCTAGCGATGCGTGAAAATAGGATTGATCTCAAATAACTATGCAGGTCTACCTAGGGATGCGGGAAATGGTGCTGCCATACTGAGGTGCACGTGGCAGTCCACTAGTTAGTATGTGCTTGTCAGGGGCTGTATTTTATTTTATTTTATTTTATAATCATGGGCTATATTGAAACTAATTTATGTTTGTGATTTTTTTGTTAGATTTTTAAAACCAAAATATTTGATTTAGTAATATGTGATGTGTATAATAAAGGAGGTGTTTAATGTATTTTTGTTTAAATGACTTGTGGCATACATGCGTCTTACTATACAAAATTTTCAAACTTGGGTATGCTGATCACCTGGGCACTAATGGTGGTTTATCAAAAGAAAAGAAAAAGAAAACACAGGCACATATTATTCATTAAATGCTTCTTTTATACAAAAAATTTAAAAAGTTCCTTAAATTGCCACATGATGTTCACTATAAAAACTTGCAGGCTCTTTTGGTTCTTTTATACCAAATCAAATAGTTTATTACTTGCTCTTTAATGTATTTGCAATTATTTATACTATTTTATAATATGAGGGTTGAGCATATTAACATTTTGTCCTTTTTTTTCCCTTTTACTTTGTAGAGGCTTTTTGGTCCTGCAACCTCACTAAATAGTTTTGAACTTGTTAAACATTTTTCTATTTTATTTCTAAAATAACCTTCTTTTATTCTTTTTTTTTTTTTAATTTTTACTTATTAACAAATGATTTTGTCTTTATTCACCTACATTTAATGTTTGTGAAGTAAAAAAACTAAAGAATATGAAAGATTAGAATATTAGTAACAATTTAATTACTTTCTATACCATTTCTTTTATATTTAAATAGATAACCATTGGCCATATATTCTATAAAGACAAACTTTAGAATTTTGATTTTCTAATTATGTCAAAATGCATTTGTTGGTTTAAAAAAATGGAAAAAATAAAGCACAAAGTTCACCCATTTAATAATGTATTTTATACATTTTCATATATTAAATATTTATATTACTACTTGGGGTGTCTTTGAAAGAAGTAACGAACTATTAGAGATCACTGATTGTACGGATGATTCACATATCACTAGGAACAAAAAATCAGGTTGAGAAGTATTTTTTGGTACAAAGAACCAAATGTTTTAAATAACTAATTATGTTAATTTTTCGAATGACACGAGTAATAATTAAGTAATTAAATAGTTGTATTGAAAATAAGAATGATTTCATGTAATGTAATTAAATATTTATTAATGGGTATTTAATTATCTTTAAGTACAGATGTATTAATGAAATATGTGGGTATTTTTTTTACAAATGTAATAAAAAATACCTATGTGATCATTAAATGCATTTTTGCATAAAGTTAATTAAGTAACTTTTTATCAATATTTAATTACATTCCATGTCATTATTCTTATTTTTAATACAACTTTTTAATCACTTAATTATTATCAATGTCATTCCAAAAATCAACATTATCAGTGATTTTAAATCATTGGATCTTTATACTGGAAATAATAATCAAATTCTACTGTTAAAAATCAACTCATGAAAACAACTCCAATTGAATTCTTAGAAATCCCTAATTAGGCTAATTTTTTGTACATATGTGCACTTATGGCCACTGGTCTCTAATAGTTTGCCATTTCTTCCAAAGACACCCCTCATGCACAATGCACGCACCGCTCTCTATGGATCTTGACCCCCTTTTCACATGAACAAACTCTAGAATTTTCAATGATCTAATTGTGCCTTTGGTTGCCACATTTCCTTAATGTGACTACTATATTTGGTCACATTTGAGTAGAAAATTGTCAATGTTTTTATTATAATTAGAGTCGTGCCACTGATGGATAACTTGACAAAAATGCGTGGTTAAGGCCATTGACCATTGGATTCAAGAGGTCCATGAGGCAACACCTATTTTACTCTTCAGTTGTTGCCTCTCGGACAATAGATCTCTTGAATATAATGATCAATGACCTCAACTGCATATATTTTTTTGGATCAAGTTCCGTCATGTCCTCTTACAGGACTTTGATTGTGTTAATGTTTGTCCTATTCCATTGTGGACCTACAAACCAAAAATCAGCCAGATTAGTGATTTATAGGATTTGGATTGGACTTATTTTCATGGGTTGATCTCAATTGTGGGAATTTGAGCAGTATTTGAGGTACAAAGATCCAACACTTATAAATCACTAAGCAGGCTGATTTTTTGTTGGGAAATTCTATTTGCATCCCACAAATCCCGTAAGCACACCATTTGGGTGCTTTTTGGCCATAAATGCCCTTAAGACCCAAAAAAAAAAAAAAAAAAAACCAGCACCCCTTAGTTCCCTCCCTCTCTCACCCTGAAAAAACAGAAAAGAAGAAGATATAGAAGATGATGGACGAAGGAGGACGCCTTCACTGCCACTTCCACTAAACACTCTCACTCTTTCTCAATCTCGAATAGGCCCCACGGCTGGGTTGGTTGAGTCCCCACGGCCTGCTAAGCCCGTAGGGCATATTCAAGAGAGTGCTGGAGAGGGAGAGAGGTTGAGCGGGAGGGACGGGAAGAAGGGTGGTTTTTATTTTTGGTGTAAGGGCACTTTCGTCCAAAAAGAGAGAGAGAGAGAGAGAGTGTGTGTGTGGTGGAGAGGGAGACATGGGATAGGACAAACATCCATACGGTCAGTCCTGTAAGAGTGTGCCACGTGGCTTATATTGTGTCCTTGTATAGGTACATGTCATTTTAGATCTGTCAACGGAGCCCGACCCATATTTTTTTATCAAGTTTTCCTTATTATTATTATTATTATTTTTCTTAAGTGAATTTCATTATGATAAAAAATATTTTTTCCAAAAATAACAGCAGTTTCCATTACAATGTTAAGCCATGTTGGAAGAACCGTCGTACTATTAGAGACCATTGACTGTATGGATGATTGGCGCATCCCTCAGCGAACATACGCACAATAAATCAGCTTGCGTAATGTTTTTTGGTACAAAGATCCAAAGGTTTAAAATAACTAATAATGCTAATTTTTGGAATTTCACTAGTAATTAAGTGATCGAAGTGATCATGATGGCTTCAATGGCATATAGTTTTGTCCAGTTGTCTAGATAAGATAAAAAAACAATTTATTCCAAAAATAATGTCAACCTTTTTTCTTTTTTCCCCGAATATGGGTGTTATTTAACAAGATAGGTTTGGAGTGTTACAATACAACAACCATTTTTTAAACCATGTTAGAAGTTGGTGTAACAAGGTTATGTTGATGGGACTCACTTTTATTAATTAAAAACCTTCTAAATACTGTTTTACACCTTAAGGACCTATTATGAATAATTGAGATTATTAAAGAATAAATTTTTTTAATTAGCTTAACTGTTTGTAAGTGATTATTAATTAATTAATTGACTCATAATTAATACATTTTTTCACACCATAATTAAATATTTATAATAAAATCTTGGCTCCCTTGATTTTTTTTTTTGCCCCACTTAAACCCGATTCCGCCACTGGGGGGGGGAGGGGGTGCTTTTTTATTCAATTACTCCCTATTATGGGGAAAAAAGTCTTTAGGGAGCCTATTGGTATTGAATATGCTTTTAAGGATTGATTTTTTGTGAGGTTGATATCCATGTTGAGAAGAATAGCATCACAAAAAATCAGCAAGTCATTTGCATGTGGGACTCACATCTATGAGTCACAAAAGCACGAGTCGACATAATATACACACACACACACACACAACTACCTATGTATGTATTTTATATCCTAATTCTCTACATAAAAGTTTAAGGTTTTTATCGGCTATGGTTTAATAATAAATGATTATATTATCAATGCCCTTGTAAAATAACAGTAACAGTTACACACCGTTAAGCTGCTATAATAGTACATTAAAATTTTAGGGTTAGTGTCATTTTCAGTTTTCTTCCAAAAACTAACTGTTTATGGGATTGGATTAACCGAATTCTAATCCAATTTTATCATGTACAGAACCATATATTGCTATCAGATCGGTACTGGGTCCATGTATGCCGATCTGAAGAAATCAGGTCCTATAAGATCGGCTAGCCTAATCTGATTTATATAAAAGGACATATATATTGTTCAAATAGAAATAGAAAATATCGATTTGATTAGAGGCGGCCCGGATTGGGTCTGAAATTCTAGTTTGTACTCTACCAGATCAACCAATTTTTCTTGCCGGATTGGCACTGATCCATTTAAACCCGGTCCATTTGTAGCTCTACCAAAAACACTCCTACATAGACTCATACATGTTCAATGTCAATAAGTGCATTTTCGTATTTTTCTTTGCTAAAATCTTGTTCCTTCTCTTCTTTTTGAAGACACGCGTGTGCCTTTCTACTAAAATAACTAGCGAACCGTGCCACATGCACCTTACACATGGCATACTCTTGGAGATCGATGATTGTATAGATGTTTCGCCTAGCCTTAGATGGACCTACATACAAAAATTCATCATGATTAGTTATTTCTATCCGTTGGATTAGTCTTTTTCATGGTTTGTTTTTCACTGTGGATTTTGAGTATTATTTGGCCAGTGATAAAAATGACATGATAACATGACAACATGAGTATTTTTTGGAGCTACACCCATTTTTTACATCTAGTTCTTACACCCGGGGGTGGGGCCCATACGGAGATCACGTTGGACAATCCAACTGCACAATGAGTCTTTCATGCTATGGTTACCCTCCTCACGAAAAATCAAGAAAATTCAACATTCCTAACCTCAAGAAAAATAGACTTTAATTCGAAAAATCCAGACCATCCAATTAAAACATTATTTTGGATCAATTTTTTATATGGTTGGCAATGTCGAAATGAACTGATTTTTGGTGACGATGATTATCATGCCAAGCACAGCTCAATGTATGGTTGGATTGTCCACTGCGATCTCCACATGGGTCCCATCCCCGGGTGTAAGAAATGGGTGTAGCTCTAGACGGACTCTTTTAAGAATGAGGTATGCACCGGTGATTAACTTAGTGTTCTTTTTTTTGGTTTGCTTCAAAACAATCACTTTGTTCAACTAGGACCCCACTCCAAAAAGTAGGAGGTTCTGAGTTCAACTCTCCTTGGGGCCACCCCTTGGAAAGAGTAGAGGGTAATAAGTGGCGTTGTCCACATTAACTCTTCCAGTACACTCCGGCATGTGTGGAAGGGGTGACTATCATGCCCCGGGGGACTAGTCCGGTGCTCTAAAAGGCCCGGATACCTACGGTTTCAAAAAAATAAAATATTAGGAGCCACATGGCACACTATTAGAGGCCAATGACCGTATATATGTTTTTCCCATCCCTTGTTGGATCTACATACCAAAATCGTCATGATAGTAATTTATATATGTTGGATTAGTGTCATTTTCGTGGTTTATTTTCAACCGTGGATTTCAAGCATTATGTTTCAAAGGTTAGGGTTTTTTGACACCAAAAAGATCAGAAAGCCCCCACCAAGTGAATAAATTGTAGAAAAGGATAGAAGTAAAACATGGGTATTTTTGAGATATATTGGATTTGGAGAATTTTGGATACCTCGGCAATTTCTCTTATCTCCCCCCTTTCTCTTATTTATCCTCCACAATTTCTGAAATTTTCTAATTGGCTTGTGGGCCCATTGAAATCTTTTGTCACCTCTCCTTCAAAAATAAAAAAAAAATGATAAACACGAAAGGGTAATTTGGAAAGGTTTTACGATTTTGGTGAAATCGCCTTATGTCGCTCTTCCTCTCCCCATCCACCCTTACTACACCCAATTTTCTCTCCAACGTCGTCGGTCGCCCTCTTTCTCCGTCGTTGTTGGTCGTTGGAGAGTTAATGCACTTTTTGTTCCGCAGGTACTTGTTGATGTTCGGACTGCTAAGTTCGAAAAATACTTCACTGTTCAGACTGTTAAGTTCGAACAATCAATTCAAAGACCATGACCAAGACTGCATGAGAAAAAAAATTCCAATTTATTGTTGCAACGAGGTTACTAGACATTCTTGTTATAATGGTTTCGAAAATGAAGTTAGACTGATTTTGTCGATTAAAAAAAATTGAATTCAAATACATACATCCATTGATTCTTCTATTGACTGTTTTACTCAAAAGTTCCCAATGAAAGTTGTAGAATACAACCCTAGAATCTTTTAAGTTTTCTCCTTTTACTTTTTCAATAGCCTCAATTACTTCTCCGGTGCTCTAACGGTTTTGAATTTTAGAGGGGGTGAGTAGAAATAGAAAAAGGTTAATTAGAGGGGTAATAGAGGTCATTTTAATTATAGTTTAAGTGGGGAATAAGAAGAGAAATTGACGGGGTATCCAAAATTTGCCTTGGGTTTAGCTTGAGGGGAGGCAAGAAGGGCCTTCATCCATTAATAAGTAGATTTAGGTTATTTTAAATCAATGCATACACATTCTCATACAAACACATGGAATATTTCGGTTGCAGACTAGGTTGTGCTGTTCAAGGCCTTAAACGCAGCCCATCCCACTGCCCAACTCAAGCCCGGCTCACGTACACAAAAAAAGTGGTCTTTTAGTAACACCCCCTGAAATTTGAGAGTAATTAATAATACCCCGTTATATTTTCAAAAGTTAGGATTACCCCCTAGACCTAGTTTAGCCATCATTTGACTACCATTAGAACGTGACATGCATCATCATGGGCCTGTTAATGCACATATGAAAAGACCATAATATTACAAGTAAAATGCTAACGACACGTGTGATTCAAGTCCATTTTAACTTAGTTCAAGGGGGGTAATCCTAACATTTGAAAGTATAAATGAGGATTACTAATTACTATCAAATTTCAGGGGGCGTTTCTTAAATACCCCCCAAAAATCAAAGTGGGCCCGAGGTCAGGTTGGGCTCAATCCACGTTGCATCAGTAATGACCGCGTGACCTGGACAAGGGTACTATCCAAGTGGTCAATGCAGCAAGCTCTCTGTCAGATGGACGGTCTGGATTAGCAATGCAGAAAACCACACATTATATATGGTGAAGAGTTCTCTGTAGTGTGATATTTCTAAACATAATGACTAGAAATGTTTAGTTGCCCACTGGGCCAGCATGAGGGCCTCTACTTCGGCCTCGTGGGCCCATGGAAGTACCATGAATAGTGGTACTAAAATCATGATCATTCTGGTCCAATTTATGGGATTTTTTTTCAGCCTCAAATGCAACTGCAAAAAGCGTGGTCGCAATCATGTTTAAAAAACGGCTGTGGACCTCCTCCCCGTTACATCATGTACCGTTAAAATTGGCCCTTATTTTCTGGAACATTTTGTGAAAAAAAAAAAAAAAACGACCGTTATTTCCATTATTTTCCGTTTTTGAAAATTTAAATTTAAAATTTCCAAAATCTTAATTCCATCGCCATTTTTTCCGTTGTCTTTCATTTTTGCCCCGAGTGTTACAATTCGTTGTAACGGAAAAAATGGTAACTCCCGAAAGTCCGTTATATCGTTATAACGGCCCCTTTAAAACCATGGTCGCAATAATCAAGACCACACATTGAAGTGGGGCCCACATGTATTAAAAGGATATATCCATGTGGACCCCACCTCAACTTGACCTCAGTCACCTCACCCTTGCAGTTGCAACGCGGTGTTTACTCCAATTTATGCATTGAAATCACACCACGGGTTGCCCTCGTGTGAATAAAGTAAAATCAATGTTCAAGTGGGAATTATGTTTCTTAAGGTGAGTTTAATGAGTGATAGGAAAATGGAAAAATGTTTGTCTTTAACCAAACCAAACCAAACGGCCCCCTTAGAAAGAGCTCAACTTTGATACATGTCTCAATCAAAAAGTTTGATATAACCAAATCACTAGGCCCTCTATCAGGCCCACTGACCCCATGAATGTTTAGCTCACCCCTTGGTGGAATACAACCGAAAATCAGCCTGATTGGGATCTTCTAGCCATGGGATTTGAGCATTTTTTATCACGGGCTTGGAACCCTTCATGGGCCTGTTAATGAAGCCCATATAAAAATGCTCAAACCCAATGGCTATAGAACACCAACAGGCTAATTTTTGGTATGTAGGTCATCTAAAGGATGGGCCAAATATTCATGGGATCAGTGGGCCCGAAAGAGTTCCACGCGGCACTTGAGACTTCTATATCTAACTTTCTTGATTCAGACATAAGTATCAAAACTGAACTGTTTCAGTTGTTATCTGTTAATTAATTTCGTTTAAAAATGCTGAAAATAATTTTGCTTATAAAAGCTTTTCCAAAACAAAATTAGTTTTGAAAGATCCATAGAGAAAGTTTCAAACTAATTTAGTGTGATGCTTACAAATCCGAGTTTGTACACCTAGTCGACTCGAAATATGATCGAATCGAGTCAACTCGGCCAAGTCCCGAATCAACTCGGTGAGTTTTAAAACATAAATCAAGACCATTTGTTGGAGTGAGGTCCACATGTTTTAAAAGGAGATATATATTCCTAATGTGCATGGTGTGGAGCACACCTCATCCTTGAAGTCGCGGTTCAAGACAGCCAAAGTTTTCCTATATTGTTCTCATTGAAGAGAAAAGTTTCGCTGACCGCTGAAGTTCCCCTCCGATCCCAAAATGTCTGACACGTACCCCAAGGCCTCAACCCAACCCATGTTAAGCCTTTGGTTAAGTTATTTAAGGAGACATTTTGGGAGGGGGACTTCAAATTGCGAATTTTTTCTCCTCTTTGAATGGTACGAGAGAGAGAGTAGAACTTGCCTGGCCGTTGACGGTCAAAGCCCCTGACCACCCACATTACGAGCCACGTGACACACTCTTAGAGGACGCTGACTGAGAGAGAGAGAGGAGAGAGGAGAGAGGAGAGAGGAGAGAGGAGAGAGGACTTTAGTTTATCTTGCATGAAAAGCTCATCAAAGATGGTAAGCATTTTGCGTGCCATGATGAGAATCATTGTTATCCCAATAAAGAGCTTAGTTTGGTCAACCATGGTGCTCATTGCTCAACATGCCCACCCATCTCCATCCCTCTTTTTTTTTCTTCCCCCTCTCTTGTCTACACCTTCATGACTCTCTTCTTCTCCTTTCCAGATCTCAAATCTCAACACGTGGCAAAACTAAATGGATGAGAGACCCACCTAGAAAACGATCCAAGCTGATATGTATAACCACTTGATTTATCACATTCTTTTGGACGGATAGATCTACCAGATCGGTTTTTTAGCAGAGAAATTAAAATCTCCCAAGTGATGAGAGACCCTTTGAGTGGTAGGGTCCATCTCCATCCCTTGCACATGGTAAGAGGACTAGGTGTTCTCTAATGATTTAGTTGGAGAAAGTGTGAAACGCAAATCCATTTGTAGGGAGGATGTTCTCTTAACAGTTGATCATGTGAAGTATGCATTAGACGACAGGCTGCGGTGCATAGCGCATGCTAGACCAAACATGGGTCCCACGAAACACAACCAGATGCTCCCATGCCTATAAGCATGATCAAACAAGCCAACGTGTTTCATGTTCAAACTACTTATAGTGTTCTTCAGGGAAAGGTTTCCTTCCACAACTTTTTTTGGTTTGTTTGAAGAACAACAACTTCCGATTAATTATAAGGATTATCTGTTAAGTGAACAAGATGGGACTTCTATAAAGTCAGAGCAAAGACTTTTGAACTCGATCGTATGGTTATTGCATGCATGGACTTGGATACTTGATCATTCTATAGATGGTACGACGACTGTTTGATAAAGATCATACAGTTATGATGTGAGTTTTCAACAAAATTGGATTAAAGCTTATAGCATCTTGTTTGTATACGACTTACACCAGATCTTATTTTTTCAGAAAACTGAAATAATGATATTTATCATGTAAAGCTTAGGAGTTGTACTTGCATGAGGTTTGAAGATAAGGCTCTTACAATGATTTTGCAACTTGAAGAGTGGTAGGAAAATTGGTCTGCTAGACTAAATGGGCAATGGGCCTGCTAGGTTTGGTTGAAGTTTGGAGTACACAGTCACCATTTTGAAGCCCATTAACATATTGTGATTGCCTCTGGTTGGCCTCTACACTGGGGACTATCAAGATCTGCAATTAAACATCTGAAACAGCATATTTGGCACAATTGAGCTATGGAGACCTGTCTGAAATAGAAAAAAACTAGAGGGTCCATTCCATGGGGCATTGAAATCTGACCAGCATTGAGAAATTTATTTGGTGGGCATGCAAACGAAGTGCAGGTCGGGTAAAATCTTTCCTTGTATGACCTAAGGCCCTAAACTAGACTTGAGCAGGCCAAGCCGAATGATAACCCTAGGAAAAAAAAAACTGAACTTCCAATAATTTATAAATTGAAGTATCAAAATTCAAAGTAATTATGAGGAAACGCCTATGATTTGAACCTCAAGCTAATATAGGCATTCACCAATGTAGTAGTAAATATTTTAATGAGGAGTAACTGGAATTGTAAAAAAAAAAAAACTGAGCTTTATTAGACATCTCAAATAGCATTAGAGAGCCTAACTGGGACAAAATTCTAGTAATTTCTTAGATCATCTTACAATGTTCTAACTAGGATAAAGCTAACGATCAACTTATCCTAAACATCTAATTCCATTAAATGGTGTGAAACCTATCTCCACTTAAAGTTCAATTTTCGAATTTTTTTTTTAGAGTAAAATTAGGGTTTCTGATCATCTTGTAATTAGGAAAAGATGATATGCCATGAAATCAAAATATTTGCAATTGTTAGAGAATGAATTGGGGTATTGGGGTACATACTTTCATCGAGAGAATGGGTTCAATTATTTGTGATGAAAATTGGTTGAAATTTAGAACCAAAAGAGAGACACTTTCATTTTAAACATAACAAAAGCATCCAAGGGAACCTCACTTACTCAAATGTGTGGGAGGAAGAAAATATCTTTCATAAAATGAGTAGAAGGGGGAGAGATTCTAAGTGGTGTAAGGTCAAGTGGTTGTCCAGAGCTCCTCAATGAGAAACAACCCTTTCACGCTTAGTGTTATTGCCCATCTCTCTCTCTCTCTCTCTCGTGCGCGCACGCTAATGCTAAACTAAACTAGCTTGGAAATGGAGACTAGATCGATACTAGATCGAACTTGATCATAACAAACATCATTCAGTAGACACGCAAAAAAGCAAAAAAAATCCTAAACAAGTAAAACAACAACATCAACGTCCACAATTGAGTATCTATGAATCATAAAACTATCCTCATTCGACTCAAAAAATGGATTTAAGACAAAAAAATCCATGTTATGAGTACTGAAATAATGTCTTTCAGGGAAGATCATATATATTTTAACCACAAGTTCTAGAGCTCACTAATTCTTTTGAAACGAGTGAATCTCCAATGAATGTCTATACGTCGTTAATTTTCTTATCATATTAAAAATAAATTCCATCTTAAAATCTCCTTCTAACTCTCTGAAATGATCATCATAGCTAGATACCAAGATAGGGATGCACTTACCTTATCTGTTTGTAGTTTGGGTGTTCGATTTCGGGTCAGAAGTTAAGAGAGTGACTCAGTAGCTACATTTATGACAAATTTATATCTTTGCCGTTTATAGCCATTTTGACCAGTCTATATGTGAGAGAGAGAGAGATCATAACTAGTACCGAGATAGAGATGCAGCTACCTTATCTGTTTGTAGTTTGGGTGTTCCATTTTGTGTCAGATTTATAAGAGAGACTCAGTAGCTACAAGAATTACATTTATGACAGTATTTATCTTTGCCCATTATAGACATATATGCTTATGATCTCTCTTTGGAGAGAGAGAGAGAGAGAGAGAGAGAGAGAGAGAGAGAGAGAGAGAGAGAGAGAGAGAGAGAGAGAGAGAGAGAGAGAGAGAGAGAGAGAGAGAGAGAGAGAGAGAGAGAGAGAGAGAGAGAGAGAGAGTAATTTCCTTCTCACTCATCCATAATCATATTTTACACAAAATATGAAGTATATATCCAAGTTCCACCAACCCAAAAACATAAAAATAACAATAACAGCACCTCCCTCTCATATCTCCTCTCTTCATTTCTCTAATATGCAAATACCAAAGTCACAGTCTGAACTTGAACTCAAGAACCCATTCAACTGCTTGTTCCCTTCTTCCCTACTACTCTGCAGTAAAAGCAACGCCATATCAGAATTATAATGAGTTCCAAAGTTAGAGACCCCTTCACCATCATTTCTATCTTCCTGACTCAACTGAGAAGCAACAAACTTATCAAGGGCCCTCCAATCTGTCACTTTCTCATTGTTGTTACACCCTCTTATAAGTTCTTCATCTTCGATATTCTCCGACACTAGCGACAATAAGCTCGGCCTCTTTATTAATGGTAGAGAGGGACTCTCTAGCTGAGGAAGCTGTACAAAGTGATCAGAGTGCAAGAACTTCAAATTGTCTTCTTCAAAGTGATTAACAGAGTGCAAAAACCTCAACTTATCCGCTTCAATTTCCTGCTTACAGACGAATTTCTGGGGATTTCTTGAGATATGGTCAGTAGGATCCACAATGGAGCTGACCCCACTTGGCTCATCATAGAAATAACTTGAATCCCACCCTTCGTTGCTTCTTGTTTGGCAGCTAATTCGTTTCTTGAATGCTCGGCAGACGACCCATCCTTCTTCCTGTAAAAAGCTTCACCAAAACTCAAGATAGAGGAAAGAAAATTTTCTTCTTCTTCTCTTTTAAAGCTTTCTAGTAAAAAAGGAAGCTAAGTTTAAAGTCACAAGTTTCTTTTTAAAGTGTCAAAGGAGAAGTAAAAAAGTTTTCTTTTGATGAACTGAATCTTAGCAAAGAAAAAAGGAAATGGAAGAAAAAAAGCTCGTTGAATGTGCTTTAAAAGTTATAAAAATCTTATTTTTTGACTTAGAAATGGCAAAAGTCAAAATTTCTCAAAAATCAGATAAGCAATACTTTGATCATGAGAATAAACAAAGTGATTCATTTTCTACAAGTAGAAAAAATAAAGTAAAAAAGGCATTTATTTCTCGAGAAGTAAACTCTTGGAGAGTCCAGATTTTAAAGCTACCACCCTCTTATCCATGAATCCAAAATTGGTGTTGCCTTTTCAATACCCAAAAGATGGAAAGAGAGAGAAAATTCACATTTTGGGGAGAGAGAGAGAGAGATCTAAATTTCATGGTTTGCTTTGGTTTTGGGATGTTAATTCTTTTTACTTATCATTCTTCTTGGAAGAAGAGCCTCTTCTTGTTAATATTAGAATAATTTATGCCATATATTAATTTTTAACTCCATAGTGATTGATAACATTGGAATGGTTTTACTATGATAACTGATATAGCTGGGGATGGGGCTTGCCTGTGGAGGTCCATTCTCATCGGACTCGAGCCTGTACTCATGCATGATCCAGTCAGTTTTCTGTCCATTGGGTGCCCTACCCTTGTAGAAGACAAGGGTCTTTCTCATGCCTATGAGCCTCATCTTTTCATACACCGCCTTGTCGCGACCCGTCGCCTTCCAAAACCCGGCCAGTGTCGCCCTATTCGTTCGCGTCCCAGTTGGATACTTCTTATCTTTGTGGCTGAAGAAATACCATTCATTTTGCTCCTCGTACCCGATTCGACACCGATCTGTCCATTACATATAGAATCATCATTTTTTTTAATTAAGAAATACACTTAATTTTCTTTGTTTCCTTCCTCACAAATAAAATTAGACAAACGGAAGTAACACTAGGATGTGATTTATCTCAGATTGACCTTTCAACTTGTGCAGGTAAATACCGTAAATTAAGGACTATTTTTGGTCCGGGATCTGGGATGATGCATTTTTCTAACATGCACCAGTGATCTGAAAATCAGCTTAGTCGTAAGCAGGCTCAGATCGTATGGCTCCGGTTTGTGCAAGCTTAGAATTTCCATCAAGAACTCCGATAATGTAAGATCCGAGATATATATGAGAAAGCTACACAGGGAGTGTGATAGTCTCTCTCACATATGATAAAATGGAAACCCTAATGATAAATTAGAAATTAAAAAAAGAAGAACATTTTGGTGCTTCAGTTGCTCTACCTTGGAGATCCCATGGTTCGATTCGGTAGAGATCGATGTCTCTGATAACGTCGAGATCGATCTTCTGCAACGCCACCTTCTTCTTCAGATAATACCCAACTAGCTCCTCGTCCGTCGGATGAAACCGAAAGCCTGGTGGGACGCACGACTCCATTGACTCCATCATCACCACCACCACAGCACCACTGCATCAAATTCACCACCACAAACCACCCTTTACTCCATCATCTTAAAATCATAAGAAAGACACAGAGAGAAGAAAACCCATAACCAGAAGAAAAAGGCAAAGAGAAGAAAAATAAAGCAAATGTGATAAAACCCTACAAATCAAATGGCGACATGTGTTATCAAAGACAATCATCAACTCGTTTGGTGATGACCGACACCCACCATTCATCTCTAAAAGGAAATAAGCGCATGTTATAAACAAACGGAATTCATTTTCCTCTTATAATGACTTCTGGTAGTAAAAAGAAGAAGAGAAGAGAAAGAAAAGAAAACCAAATCATGAGGGGGTTGGTTGATAAAATCCAAGAGAAGTTGGAGCTTTTCGGGGAGCTAAGGGTTTCAGGCTAGCGGCTCTGAAGTTTTGCAGGTCTGAAGAAACAGACAAGTAGCGGTATGTGCTAATGATGTTGTCTAGTAATGGTGAATGGTGGAAATGATTCATCAAGAACTAAACATTAGCACAAATCCCAATAATAAAATAAGAAAATATTATACAAAATATTTTTTTATTGAATTTATACCCATAAATAGTTAATATAATAGAGAAAAATAAAAAAAAATGGAACCCGTTTTCGATTTAAGCATGGAAATAAAATTCAGTATTTTCTTTTTTTTGCCGGATCGAATCGCTCAAGTTCTTGGTTGCTGTAGATTTCAACGAGTTTGAGCTGCTGCAATGAAAACCATTAAATGTGCTTTTAATGGCGGATAAGATGGACTTTGAAGATGTTTATGAGAATTTAAAAAGAAAGAAAGATGTAAAGAAAACAAAAGCCATTGGACATGGAGAAAGTGGGTGACGTAAGCAAAATTGAGCACGCGTTTCTTCAAAGGGAAAAGGTTACGAGGCAAAAAGGAGACTGTTTCTTTGAATGAAACCTGCCATTGATGTAAAACAAGGGAGGGTCGGATCGATAGGGAGCACTCTATGTAGTGCACGGTTCAATGTTGTATCGCGGAGACTGACTCTGACCCCCTTGTCTATTTGTCTAGGTTATCCATGGCACATCTTGAGTACTCAGTTTGATAGCCATAGAACTCTGCTGACTTTAAAAATCAGAAAATATTGGAAATGCCCCCCTAAGACATACTGACCACTGTTGTTGTCATCCTAAGCAGACATTCTCCTAGGTTGAGACCATTGGATTTTCTCGAGATTCACACCTTCCGAATCACTTAAACCATTCAACAATCCGGACCCTAGGGAGGACAGCGTCATTTCCCCATACTTTATGATTCAATGAAGTCTAAACTGAGTCTAGGTTGTATGAATTTAAGTTGAAAAGGTGTGTGTGAGAGAGAGAGAGAACTAGCCGTCCGATACACCTTGAAAAACGTGTTTTGAAATTAACAGATTAAACTTAAAAAAAATGAAATACATTATTGCCTGGGGCATCAGACGGTGCAGACAACCTTTGCATACTTTAGACTTTAGAGTTCCTGTGGAGCTCAATTTTCAATGTATAAATTGAGTTAGGAACCAAAATAAAGAAATTAAACAAACATTTCGACTATTTTGAAACAAAATAAAATCTTATTCATATATCTCTTTACAATTAAGTTCTTTATATGAAATCAATTTGCCCATTTACCGAAATTAAATGAAAAAACAAATTTGGTTTCCAAAGAAAAGAAAATCCAAGCTTGTGAAGTAATGACTTGAGAGAGAGAGAGATTGAACCAATGTTGATGGAGGTTATAGAACTATAAGATAAAGGAAGAAACCCTTTAAATTGAGAAGAAACACACTTCATACTCCATTAGAAAGCTTTACCTGGTGTGTGTGTGTGTGAGAGAGAGAGAGAGAGAGAGAGTGAGAGAGATTGAACCAATGTTGATGGAGGTTATAGAACTATAAGATAAAGGAAGAAACTCTTTAAATTGGGAAGAAACACACTTCATACTCCATTAGAAAGTTTTACCTGGTGTGTGTGTGTGTGTGTGTGTGAGAGAGAGAGAGAGAGAGAGAGAGAGCACCAGAAAGAAACCAAAAAATAAAAATAAAGAGAAAGGATCAAAATACCTGCATGAGATGTGAATGAGAACAAATATTAACTTGATTGATAAAAGAAGAAAGAAGTAAAAGATGAACAAGGATCTCAGCGAGAACGTTTGAAAAGCAAAACGTTTTTCAATGAAATCTCCATAATTCAGAACACGAACCTTACCTGAGAGAGGTAGCTAGTGTTGTTTAATTCGGTCGTTTAACGCAGGAGAATAAGAAAAAAGAAGACGAGAACGAAGAAGATGAGGAAAGGAGGAAAAGAGTGAGCAATTGAATGAAAATTTCGTTAGAGTGAGAGAGGGGGAGAGTATAAAAAGGGTAGGGGAGAGGACCGCTCGATTGCGCATGGGTTGATGGAATGAAGGAGCACTTGTCCGGTCCCTACGTATGACGTCACCCCTTCTGCCTCTTTCAATTTCTCGCCTCTCTTCTCGTCGTATCCCGAGAAGGTACTGATTATCTATGAATATTGAATCTTCTACACCATTACAATTGTCTATATAACTAGCTAGTATATATGGGTCCTACCTAAAGTGAACTGATTGGTTGATTGCAGCCATATGATAACTGACGATGAACAGTACTAGTCACTCAAAATGATTTGAAGAGTACGGTGCACACGCTGTGGTGCGATTTACTGTATTAGAATGTGAGTAAAACTTCTGTCACAACTCAAAATACGAGCCATGTGGCACAACTCTAAGTGAACGCTGACCGTATGAATGTTTGGCCAGTCCCTCAGTAGACCTCTAAACCAAAAATCAGCCTGATTAGTTATTTCTAAGTGATCCGATTGAAGTTTTTTTCATGGGTTTGATTTTAATTGAATGAATTTGAACACTATTGAGCGTTATTTGGGTGCAAAGATCCAAAAGGTTGTAAATCACTAATCAGGCTGATTTTTGGTTTACAAGTCCACCGAGGAACTGGCCAAACATTCATACGGTCATCGTCCACCAAGAGAGTGCCACGTGGCTTGTATTTTGTGTTGTGACGGAAGTTTTACTCTTAGAATGTATGCCTTGTATGCCCCCCTAGAACAAAATTCTGACTCTGTCAATGAGCAACCCTAATAATTTTTGAAAAAACTTCTCATTTATCAAGGTCTCTAAGTGAGCAAGAATTAGTTATTTTTTAATAAAAATATTTTTTCAAAAAATTTTAAAAAAGAAAATATATTTGCAAAAACAAAAATAATTTTCTGACATTTCCAAAAAAAGTAAATAAATACCCTTTGAAAGGCCGTTTCTCCTTGACAAAACATTAAAGGCTGACAAACGCTCTTTTAAAGGGCGTCTGTGGCATTTTTCCATAGATGAATACAACCTTTGTCAAAATATTGAGTCACGTGGCAGACTCTTAGTGGACACTAACCGTATGGATGTTTGGCCAATCACTAGGTGGACCTACACACCAAAAGTAAACATGATTAGTGGTTTACTAGCATTGGATCGAAGTTATTTTCATTGGTTGATTTTAACGTAGGAATTTGAGAATCATTTGAGTGCAAAAATCCAAAGGTTGTAAATTACTAGTCAGGCTGATTTTTGGTTTGCAGGTTCACCAAAAATGCGTTTGTCAGGTATTGACGCCTATTAATTTTTGTCAGGGAGAAACGCCCTTTCAAATGGCGTTTAGTTATTTTTTTTGAAAATGTCAGGAAATTTTTTTTTGTTTTTGTAAATAGATTTAAATTTTTTTTCTTTTAAGAAATTTTTTTTGTAAAACTTTTGATGACATAATATAGATTATAAATAAAAAAAAATTTAAAAAAAAAATAGAAGAATGAGTTTTATCCATGAGATTTTTTGAAAAATAAAAACTAACGGGATTGTTTCGGATATTATGGCCGTCTGTTGCCACCTTGGTACTAAGGAATGGAGATCACGTGTGTTAAATTACTCTACTCCAGTGCCTTTCGGTTTTAAAAAAGGTTTTTCACTTGCAGTACCCAAACGAGGATGATGTTATTCCGAAAAACTCCAAACTTGTTTCCAAACAACTTGCTAAGTCGTAAAAAATTAATTGCTTAAGTATCGCAAAACGATAATATGAAATTCTCGGGACGTCATTTTTGTCCGCACCTCCGCAATCGCTTTTGCTTTCCGTCCGACTTCGACACACCTGCCACGCTGGCACGACATTCCCTGAAGTCATTCCACGTGTTGCCGCCAAACAACCGCCCGTCCACGCCGAGTGCTTCGCGCTTTTACCGTACTCGCGCGCGCTCCTTCTCGTGGCTCACATGACTCCTCGTTCGGCTTTCGTTCCCAAACTAGGTATTCGATTACCAAAACGTCCTCAAGTTAAAATAAATTCACGAAAACGTTAGAATTAATTGAAAGAATACAAACTGGAAATGACCAGAGTAACCTCATCCATTGAAAAGGTTTTAGTCACTGGAGGGGGTATTACAGTTATATGGATGGTATTCTTGGTGATTATGATTTCTCGACAAGTATTTTCGAGAAGTAACTGTAGAAAGCGAAGCAAGCGTAGGTTAAGGTGAACAATGAACGCCACGTGTGAGCTAGCGGTAGGTGGTGGAACATAGTACTTTACGTACAAGATAAACAAAGGAATTACATCATAGTAGAAGGGAGTAAAATATCCTAGCCATCGCTTTGATATAAAGAGACAAGGTTGGTCCCGTCTTCAACCCATCGAGGACGTCAAAAGTCAGGATTTTTTTTTAATTAAATTATAACTTTTTCTAAAAAAATATTTGGGTGTTCTTACGGTCACGGGTTCAATAGGGTGGACCCCTCGTTGATGATTCCTAGACGTAGATCGTATGATGATCAAAACAATTGTAAAAGAGCTAAAGCTAAGATCGATGCTTAAAAGTTAAGGTTACTAGTTAGTGAAAAAAGTCTATAAATCCTATGCTTTAAATTGAGTTATCAAAGTGGCATTGAAGCAGCGAACATATCAAGTATACACCCAAGTCACCAAAATTCCACGTGGCATACTCTTTCAGCCTCAGTGACAATATTAATGTCATGCCACACCATTTAGTCAACCTACGCACCAAAAATCAGCCTGATTGGTTATTTTTAGCCATTCGATTTGAGTTATGGGCATGTTTTATGGGTCATGATAGTGCTCAAATCCAATGCCTAGATACAGATTTTCGGTTCATAGATCTCAAATCCAATGGTTAGAAATCACCAATGTGGCAAATTTTTGGTGCATAGGTCTATCAAGGAGTGTAGAAAAATTTTGAAGCAGCAGCGATCATGCTCCTATGATTGTGCGCCACATATACCCATGGTTTAGGCTTTGGTTTTAAAAAGACTTTTTAAAAAATAACCATGGGTACATGTAACGCACGATCATTAGAGCATGATCTCTGCTTCAAAAAATTTCTCTAATGGGACACAATTTTGATGGCCTTCAAATATACAATTGTGAAAATGCACACGTGGCAAACAAGCATTACCATAGTGAATTACACAATAGATGTCATAACTTACCGTCTGATTGAATGACCATAAATCAAATAATTAGACTTTTTGTCAAATCCTTTCCTATTAAGCATATCTGATCATTGAAAAAAGAATGGACCTGTGCTCCCTAGTTCCTACCTTTACACATGTATTACATGCAAGGTTCGAAGTCTCCGCCAATCCCGTTCTGGATTGGGAGATTGACAGGCACTGATCCATTTCATTTCGAGATCATCAGATCGTCTTGCCGGAGATGCATTGTACCATGAAGAAACTTAACGTCTCACTTGCGTCCGACGGTCTGAGACTGTGTTGGATCAGACCGATCCGACCATGGATCCCAAGATTTTGAACCATGATTAGATGTAACAATCTCAAGTATGTTAATCTTAATCTTACATTGCATTAATAGTCCCAAAGGCAGATGAAGGAGAAGGGTCACATCAGGTTAGTAGTCTATGTAAAACTTTGTCAATTCGAAATCTTGATCCAACGGAGAAACAAAATTTTTCCAGTCCACATCATATTGTTGGGATAAGGATTATGATGATGATGAGAATTTGGACCTTATATCTAAAAGAAAATAGTTAAATTTTTTTTTTAGAGAACATATGTGCATGAAAACAAAAACATTAATGCATAAACCACCAAAGATATAAAACAAATGAAAATCGAAAATTTTGGCTTTTGAATTTGAGTGACACCGACACGTTATAATAATGTTGATGGAAGTATGCATAAAAGCAAGACAAACTACGTGGTTAAATTTGTTTGGGCAAGGGAATTTTTTTCCAAAAAAGAAAAAAAAAGGAAAAACACCTCATAGAAATAAATAAATAAATAGGTTGACAGCAATGGCGCCTGGCTGGAAATTTCTTTTTTTTGGACCTAGCTCAATCTTATTCTAGAAGAACCGGTTCAATGTTGCAAATATTTTCATAAAAATCAAAGGGGCAAATTTGTGGTACATTCAAAAAAAATTGGCGATATTTGCATTACCTTCAATAGTTCATTTTGTTGTTTTTCCCATTTGAGTCCCGCCTTCCATCATTAACCCTAAACAAGTTGTTTAATTTTCAGCCCATTGATCAAAATACTTTATTTTTTCAAAATAAAATACTAATCTTCGATTGCTCTACCGTTTTGACAGCTTGCATTATTATGTAATACATCGTCAGTTCAGCTTAAACCCTTCCCCTCTTGCTAAAAATGGAAAGGTTACCAAAAAAGCTTAATAAAAATATTTAGCAAACAAAACTTTTGTTGTTGGTCAAGCACCAACTCGTTCATAGGGGCCAGCATTTTCCCTTTAATGGCAAGCTTTAGCAAGCCTAGTTTCCCCAGCAACAAATATGTCTTCGGACTTCTCAATTATTTTTCCTTTAGTGTGGTTGGGGTTATGCCTTTCACTTCCCTTTGACTCGTCGATGATAATCAACATGGTGCTTCTTCAAGTTAGGTCTGATACTAGTTGTTACGGACTTACTTCCTGATCTTTATTAGTGACTATGCGGCACTCGGGTTAGGTCACCTTCACTACTCAAGTTAGAATTTTCTTAAGTGACTTAGGACTTAACTTTTCTAAGCACCACACGCATTCAAGAAGTATACATAACACACGAGAGTTTGAGAGAATGAAACGTGTATTGTTTAACTCTAGATAGTTATAAATGAGAGTCACAATCCCTTTATATAGGCATGAGGACTTGAGACTAATGGTCATGATCGTGTCAAGTGGCAAGGATCAGTCTGCTAAGAATTCTCTAGAATTCTATATATATTTCTACTTTTGTATATCATTATTTATATATAAAAGAAAGTCTAGAATCTTCATTTGTTTGATAGTTCTTAAAATTCTTTGGAGGGTCCTAAATGATAGTGAATAGTCTATAAACAGACTTGTTTATGGGCTTCAATTGGTGGGTTTGTGATAATGAAGATGTTTATGTCATATTAACATTTAGTTGAATCCCACTTGATGGAGAATGGGCTCTACTTAACCTAAAATTCAAACCAACCAACTTGATTTAATTTGGGTCAATTTAAGTGGCTAATCAATTCACAAGTTTCGAGATGTGAATTGACTTAATTGAGTTAATTTAGTGACCTGGGGTAACCTTAAACCAGTGATGATGATTATCTCAACACCTTTTGGAAACCACAGAGATAAATGTGCTTCCAAATCTAAGTAATTCTGTGAAAGCTATCATTAATTTAACTAATTTTGTGGTAAAAAGCAATTCGAAGGTAAAACTAGAGGTGTCAATGCATACCCGATTACCCAACATGTTCGAACTCAACCCGAACTGATAGCCAGCATACCTGTCCCAATTGGTTGGGTTGGGTTGGGTTGGGTTGGGTTCATTTGTGTACCCCACTTAGTAATTGGGATGTAATGGATACCCGACCCGATGAATTAATTTACTTCGATTAATTAACAGCTCATATTTGAGAAATTGAAAGAATTGCCTAAGAAAAGGAAAAATAAGGGAGAGACTTGTTCTTTTCAATTTCACAGTCTAGAAGTCCCCGGTGGGTTGTGTGAAAGGACTGTTTACCACCACCATATCATTTGAGGGTCCCACCTAGCTAGAATATAACTGTAACTGACCGATCTATCTTGTGTTTTTGTCATAGAAAGATTCGCTAGGTAAGTAAGAGTAAGACGATCGAATGCTGGATCCACCACACACTTGAACAAACCACACGTGTGTATGTAAAGAAGATGGCAGTGTTTTGCTGACCGCCCACAATGTAAGCCACGTGGAAAACTATTAGAGGATGCTGACCGTATGGATGTTTGTCCAATCCCTAGGTGAACCTACATACCAAAAATCAGCCTTATCAGTGATTTCAACCTTCGGATCTTTGTACCCCAATTAATGGTCAATAATGCTCAAATTCCACGGTTAAAAATCAACCCATGAAAACTACACCAATCCAACAGTTAGATATCACTAATCAGGCTAATTTTTGGTCTGTATGTCCATCTAGGGTTGGGCGCCAAACATCCATAATGTCAGAAATCTCTAAGAATATATATACCTCGTGGCTCATACCTGATAATGGGGGAGCGGTCAGCAAAGTTCTACTTGAGGAGGACCGAACTAGAGATGGGAGAAAAAGGGAATTTCATGGAAACAAGTGGGCATTCTTGAAGGTACAATCTAAGCCGGGCCGAGCCAAGATGTGGGCGGCGAGTGATATCGACGTGTCGTCCACGTAGGAAGGTGTGGTCGGCCGTGGTCTCCAATCATGCGGCGGACCACATCATTGAACTCATGAGACTCAAGTTGGTCCCACAGAAACGCGTCAGAGTAGTAGGGGCGGTGAGCCAAGGCCATATAGCTCTCTCTCTCTCTCTCTCTCTGTAAAAGAATAAAAATTGCAAGGAAAGCTTAGCGTAAGCAGCAAAAGAAGATCCCTGGGGGTCCATTGAGGATCTTAACCCTTTGACACCGACTCTCCTCCAAACCCTCTCTCTCTCACAGTCTAAGAACAACACCACCTTACCACTTAATTTAGCTAGGGTTTATGTTAGTTAGGGTTTACTATTTTATGGTTTGATGCTGGTTGGTGAAGAGAAAACCACCATGCCTTCAATGAATTAATGGTTTAACAATACTCTTCAACTTCACTCCTCTCTACTAAACTTCCACTCCTTTTTCTCTAAGGTGTCAACCACAAGCTTCTTTTCTACACACATCAACTATCATTGCACCATCTTCTCTAAATTTTAAAAAGAAAAAAAAACCCATTTCATGAAATTAAAGAATACCCATATTCTAGATTTGCAAAAAGAAAAAAAAAATTATGCAAGACCCATATTCTAGATTTGTTAGAGAAAAAAAAAGTGATTTTAGAATAATTTGTCTTTATATGAGATAATGATGATTCATGATGTTGATTTGATGAAAAAATCCGAGTTAAAAAAGCTAAGTTCTTGATGGGGAACTGTCCAATGCATTCTTTCTCAAATGGTTGCGTATTAGGGTTTGGATGTGTGTGTTTGATGATAAAAGAAGAATGATCTAGAAGGAGTAGCTAGAGGGGATGGAGGGAGGCAGAAAGACTGTTGCAGGTTGAACTTTAAAATGGATGGTGTGTTAGAGAAGTAGGGGGGGAGGGGGGAGGTGGGGAAAAGCAATGAGAGCTACTGTTTTAGAGATGATTTTGATGGGTACTACGTGATGATCCACTCTTCAGGGATGAATGGGGCGGAGATGGGCCTTGATTAGGAGAGTTGTCCTGACACATGGATGATGGAGGTCCAATGGGTTGCTTCCGACTCTGCTGCATCTTCAACGAGAGCTTTTTTTTTGTAGGTTACAGTGGTGGGTCCAAGTCATATATAGATGATGAGACGTTGGAAATTGACTAGCTAGCTCCATGTGTTGCTTGAGTTACAGAGACATGCCTGATGCCTCTCTTTTGTTCCTGATCAATTTGGCTTTGATAACCTATGTGGGATATAATGGTCTTAGAAAGAAAAAAAAAAGTTTTGATTTATTTTGACTTTTGCTTTTGCTTTTAACATGTATTTGAAGATCACAAAATTGATTGCTGTTTGTTCATTTAAGATGTAGCCAATGTCAAAATTGATAGACTTTTTTCTTGGTAGAATAAATTTTTACCTTGCTAGTCATCATGTTCATGTACAGTAAAAAAAAAAGAAGTATTTTTCTAACACCTCCCTGAAATTTGAAAGTAATTTGTAATGGGTCGGCCTCCACAGACCCCCATTTTTTACCCCCACTTTCGCGTACCCACATAGAAGATGAATCAATGGCTGATTTTTGGTGAGGATGATCTCATCACCATATAGATCACCCCTACAAAAAATCAGCCCATTCTGAAATTTCTAACCCCGTCATGTGGTTTTCAAGTTACATGGTAAAAATCGATGGTTCATAATTCTTCGACTTCTAACCCAGTTTATGAATATCAGAATGATTTGAATTTTTGTGAGGATAATCTCCTCACCATAGAGATCATCCTTACCAAAAATCAGCCATTGATTCATCTTATATGTGGGTACCCATTTGTAATACCCCTTATATAATTTTAAACATTAGGATTACACCCCTTGACCTAGTTTAACAGTGGTTGACTTGAGTTAAAATGGACTTTTTGAATCACCCGATGTTAGCATTGTAATTGCAATATTATGGTCCTTTCGTAGGTGCATTAACAGATGCTTGATGCATGTCGCATTTTAATGTTAGTCAAATGATGGTAATTAAACTAGGTCAAGGGGGTAATCCTAAAGTTTAAAAGTATAAAGGGGTATTACAAATTACTTTCAAATTTCAGGGGGGTGTTACTAAATATCCTAAAAAAAACTTAAAAATCATACAAACACGACACCTAGCACACCCCATTTGCACCTTTAAGCTAGTGATCTAGTTAACATTAATTGGTTTTGTCCTCGTAGATATAATTTTACTTTTCTTTTTTGGTCCACATTGAAAGAACAAGCACAACTATGTACACACCCTATTTGCATCTTTGAGTAACTGATCTCGTTTAAAAAAGGAGCGTCACGCTTGAGCATCTAGCTCTTTTGGATGATGCTTTGCATACCCGCATGGAAGATGAATCAATGATTGATTTATGGCGAGGATGATCTCATCACCATATAGATCACCCCTACAAAAAATCAGCTCATTCTAAAATTTCTAACCCCATCAAGTATGGTCTTCAAGTTAACGGTAAAAATAGACGGTCCATACTACTTCAACTTCTAAACCAGTCTATGAATGTCAAAATAAAATGAATTTTTGTGAGGATGATCTCCTTACTATAGAGACCATCATCGCCAAAAATCATCCAATTCTAAGACTCATAATTTATTTTGTTGTAAAAAATGTTTTCCCCCGATCTTGATGAGACAACTATTTTCACAATATTTTTTACAAGAAGTTTGGTATACCCACATGGAAGATGAATCATTGGATGATTTTTGGTGAAGATGATCTCCTCACCATATAGATCACTCGTTCAAAAAATTGTCCCATTCTGAAACTTCTAACCCTATCAATGTAGTCTTCAAGTTAACGGCAGTCCATAATTCTTCAACTTCTAAACCAGTCTACGAATGTCAGAATGATTTGAATTTTTGTGAGGATGATCGCCTCGCCATAGAGACCATCCTTGCCAAATATCATCCAATTCCAAAACCTATAACTTATATGTTTCGAATCCAATGCAATAATCAATACCTACATCCGAATTTGACATTTATCGGATAGGATCAGATTGGGTTTTGGATATAATATGATCCATTGATGGAGCTAATCAGAATAACTGAACCTGACTCAATTAGTACCCCAAAAAAAAAAAGAAAGAAAGCTATCGTTGCAGTGGTTACACTATGCAAGAGGTTGGTGCCACACAAGAAATCATATGGACACGGGGAACAGGTGGCAACACTTTTTTTTTTCGGAATATTTCACTTTCAAATGATGAGGGATTGGCCCCCCATTTAAATGTGGCGATTTCTTACGCCGTGACGGGGAGAAAATGTTTTTCTTCTCTTGGGGCTTCAAAATTTGAAACCTCCCTCTGGGAGAAAATATTGGCTGTCGTGGGGACTTCAAAATTTGAACTCTCCTGCTCTCAAGATGCCACGTGTAACTCACTTTAAGATCCACTGACTTTATGGATGTTTAGTACACCTCTAATTGGATTTGCATGTCAACAATCAACTTGATCTATGATTTCCAACAGTTTGGGCTGCACAGACCAAACAAAACTAGTAAAACTTCTGTCACAATCGGATTGCAAATCACACAAACACAGCCAATGAGTTCTCGGCACGTACACCTAAAAGCAAAAGCAATGGGTACGTTGCAAAGCACCTGTGTACGGGCCGAGAACTCATTGGCTTGTGATTGTGTGATTTACAATTTCTTAGAAGTGGCCCTGGGACGGACATGTGCAAGAGATTTTGCTTTTTCGTGTTGACGTGACACAACTTGAGCAGGCCATTTTGTTTGGTCTGTGCAACCCTGGCGCATAGAAGCCACTTCCCCCAAAATGTCTGACACGTAGGTCAAGGTCTAAACCTAACCTATATTAAACCCTTGGTTAGTTAGATAAAGGTAGTTAAAAAAGGGTACGTGTCAGACACTTTGGGAGGGGGCCTTCAAAGTTTGAGCTGCGTGGCACATTCTTAAGTGGACAATAACGTCTGGATGTTTGGCCCAAGGTTTAAAATAGGCTCTTTTAATGGTACAACGGACTGTGGGCGGTACCGTTAAAACGGTCATTAAAAGTTAAAACGGATGGGAAAAAAAACGGAAAAAGCGTGGCACATTCTTAAGTGGACAATAACGTCTGGATGTTTGGCCCAAGGTTTAAAATAGGCTCTTTTAATGGTTCAACGGACTGTGGGCGATACCGTTAAAATGGTCATTAAAAGCTAAAACGGATGGAAAAAAAAATGGGAAAACCGTGGCACATTCTTAAGTGGACAATAACGTCTGGATGTTTGGCCCAAGGTTTAAAATAGGCTCTTTTAATGGTACAACGGACTGTGGGAGGTACTGTTAAAACGGTCATTAAAAGTTAAAACGGATGGGAAAAAAATGGGAAAAATGGTAAAATTACGCTGAAATTCAAAATTGAAAAAATTGAAAATTGAATTTCAAAAACGAAAAAAATGGAATTTAACAAAATAATAGCCATTTTTTCTATAATTTTTTCCAGATTTTAACGGCTGTTACTTTCTAAGCATCAAAACGGTTTTTAATGTAACAGGCTTGGAGCATTACTACTTTAACAGCTGTTAAAACCGTTTAAACGGCGTTATTTTAAACCATGGTTTGGCCAATCACTAGGTGGATCTACAAACAAAAAATAAACACGATCAGTAATTTCTAAGTGTTGGATGGAAGTTATTTTCATTGGTTGATTTTTTTTAAACGTGGGAATTTGAGAATTATTTGGGTACAAAGATCCAAAGATTTTAAATCACTAATCAGGTTGATTTTTGGTTTGTAGGTCCATCTAGTGATTGGCCAAACATCCATACGGTTAACATCTCTTAAGAATGAGCCACGTGGCTCTTATTGGCTGCAGTCAGCTGCATCACTGACAGCAAGTGTCATCGAATGTTTACTCGTTGTAGGCGAGCCGTACCAAGTCCCGCTTGAATAGGCCCTATCCTATACAAAGTTTATGGGACCCCTCCCCAAAATGCTACCTGGCAGTCTTTCGTGCTCACTGACCCCATGCATGTTGCGCGCCCTTGGTGGACTTCCACACACACGCACACCTAAAAAAGAACCTGCCTCTGAGACGATTTATTTCCTTGGATTTGAGTTTCTTTTCTTCATGGGCTTATAAAAGAACTATGGATGAGATCCAAGCCCAATAAGTCCATTAAGGAAAATGTCTCCAATACTATAAATAACCAATAAGGCTGAGTTTTGGTGTGTGGGTCCACCAAGGGGTGGTTCAAACATTCAGGGGTGCAGTGAGCACGAAAGAGTATGCCAGGTAGCATTTTGTGGAGGGACCCTAATCAAACGTTGAATAGGACCGTGCAATGCCTCCGCCAGGTTGTGCTGGACTGAGTTCAGTTTTCGGGCTCAGTCTGAATCACAATATTCTGGGCAAAACTCGGCCCAATCTGTAGGATCTGAGTCTGGGTGCTTAATAGAGCGGCTGAAACACAGGCCCAACCACCTGCTTTTTTGGTCCGGGGGAAAGCCCATCTCAAGTTGAGCAAATAATACCAGCCAGTGTTAATGGGCTCAGTTCGGATTCTGCTGAGGTCTCAGCAAGCCCAGAACGTGACCTATTGGCATGGACCTAGGGTGTAAATTTGGTCCACGGACCGGCATAGCATGGCCAGTTTATTTCGGATTTGGCCCCATCTCGGCCCGCTAAGCATTCGAACCCGGCTTGGGCTTTGAAGTTGAACCTGTGGCCCCCTAAGAGAGTTTAGCTGGGCTGGGCTGCGTATCCGACCTTGTGGCTTATTTGGTCCGGCCAAACAGCACGGCCCACCATCATGGCCTGCAAAATAAACATTAGGAGGCCGTGTGGCCCTCTGAGCTACCTCTACCCATTCATTTTGAAATTTAAAAAATATTCCCATTCCACTGCGCGAGTGGCCCCAAACAGTATTTTCGTTAATTTTTTTGTGAAACCAGGCAGAGTCTGCAAACTCAGCCCGCCAGCCGCCACTGCGGCCAGGCTTAAGATTTTTAGCCCAGCCAGGCCTGTGGCCCAGGCTAGTTCAACTTTACACCCTTACATGGACCCAAGACTGAAAGGCCAAAAAGGGCCTCAAAGACTTTGCCCACATGCGGTCCAGCAATTCATCTTCAGCAAATTTCAAGCCCATCTTTAACACAAGATCAGCTTGCCAAGTTCACAAAGTATATGTTCTCTTATGTCATTGGAAAAAAAATGTGAATACATAAGAACGCTTATGTGTACATACAATGAAGTGGTGATCCCATAATATATCCCTTATGAAGGGCTCCTAAGCAGAGGCACAATTTTCGAAATGGAAAAGTGCCATGAGGGACCTTATGGACTCCTCCATATGGAACATCTTATTGGACCAGCCCTTATAATAATTCTTGAATTAACGGGCCAGGCTGGGTTGCCCTGTTAAGCCTCTTGTCCCAGCACGTTGGGATCAAATAAGGGCTCACTGGGCTTGGCTTACCGGGCCCAGCCCAATCTATAAAATTGATTCTAGGCCCAACCTGATGGTTCAGCCCAACCTCAGTATCGTACGGGGCCAAGTACAATTTACGGAAAAAATTTAGATCCAGAGAACTTTGGATGCAGTTGATGCAGAGGAACCTCGTCGTGGCCCTCTATAGTGCTTGTTTTGGGCCCACTAACTGCATGGATGTTTAGCCCACCGCACATAACAAAAATCAATGTGATCGGTTATCTCTATTGATAGATTTTAGTACTTTTTAGGATTGATTCCAGCAGTTGGATTAAGCATATTTTTTGAATGTTAAATCCTATGGATAAAAATCATCAATCAAACTGATTTTTAGTGTGTTTCTCCACCAATGGGTGGTCAGTGGGCCCAAAAAATGAGCTATGTAGGATCACAAGAGTCCTCTGCATCTAAATGTTTTCCACAATTTACCATTAGGGAGGCCTAACACCTACTTGACCCCTCCAGACTTTCGGTCTAAGGCCACAAGTTCGTCTCACCGTTAATAAGCTTATCAAGTTCCTTGGTCTAACATTTGGTCCAATAGTTAGGCCCAAACGGCCCGTATCACTCGTGCATGTTGGACCGCAGATTGCACGCTAAAACTTTTGAATAACTTTTTTGCAAGGAATTTGTTTGGTTTCTTAATTATTTGTTTTTCCTTTTTATTCAGGAATTTTAGTCCCAGGTTGGATGGCTACGCCACCTAATACGCACGCACACGCACACGCGCACCAACACCTCACCCCCACCAAGTTATTGGAGTGTGGTGACTGGTGAGGCTGAGGTCTGAAAATGCTACCCCACGGATAATTGGACAAAAATATGTCCAGTTGTGGCCATTGACCATTGGATATTCAAGATATCCATGGTCTACAAGGCAATAACTGCAAAGGCTAAAATAGTTGTTGCCTCGAGGACCGTGGATCTCTTGAATCCATGGTCATAGGCCTCAACGGACATATTTTTGTTTGGTTATTCGTGGGGTAGCAAGACTTGTGCTTATAGTAAGTATCGAAGGATAATGCAAGTGACTAATGTCTAGTGCGTGAGAAAAGGTGTCACAGGAGACCCGCTTAAGCCAAGTCATTAGCCGTTCAGATTTTATTTTCGTCAGATCTAGAGATCATAAGAAATCATGCATTTGGACATGGATAGAAAAGAAAGAAAGAAATATTCGATCTCGGAAAAAGTATTCACTTTCTATTTTTGCAGGGTAATTTTAGATTCGGGTTAAAGAGATGAAATCACCAAAATACCATCGTCCCATGTCTAAGTGACGTGGCACCTATAATCATATTGATTTGTCATAGATGTTGGTTGCTTATTCATGTACTCCTCTCTCAATATGTCATCCCTACTACACGTTGATGTATCATGCTGACAAAGGAATGAAGTCAATGAAGTGCCTTAACGACTTCTTATGATGATGTCGACGAAGCGCTTTCACGTACAATTCCTTACATGATATCGTCCAATTGAAAGATCATGCCTCGCAGATTTATCTCTCAACTTCCAATCTTATGTTTCTTATGTTACTCAAATGCTAACTATGCATAATGTCATACCTTTAAGAATTTTACTTGATTCTAACTAATTTTTCCATGTATCATCTGTGTATATAAGCATGTGCATATCGAAGCATCTACATTTAGTCCCTTATACTTTAAGATAATGAGACATCGATGCGTATACATGCTCTAGAGATTGATATACTAAGAGAGATGAGTACATAAATGAGTAACGAACACCTATGACCAACCAATATAGTCATAGATGTCATATCACTAGGACATGGAAAAAGGGTATTGCAATCATTTCACCTCTTAGACCTGAATCTATAAATACCTATGCAAAAAATGAAAATTGTACTTTTTTCGAGACCGAATATATATCTCTCTATTCCATCTATTTTCTCTCCACATCTAGTTGCCCTGATCTCGTATATATGTTTTCTCGGTCTAACAAAGATGGAACTTGAACGACTATTGATTTAATTTAGGCGAGTCTCTTGCGAGACCTTTTCCTGCTCACCAGACATTTGTCACTTGCTTCATCCTTTGTATATTATTTTAATTTCTATTTTCTTCACTTATGTTTGTGTCATTATGTTAAGACCCAAACCAACACACCAAAAGCACCTACATGATAGAGGTGTGGAAAGTTTGAGTCTTAACCTTTTAGGATCGTAACATTCCACCATGCTTCCAAGGCCAACCTACTCTGAGGCGTCTTTCACTCCGGTAACCCCATTTTCTCACTTTTTGTGAGCGAGCCCTCGACTTTTTTTTCGGTACCCCTATTTTTCTCTTTTTTGAGCGAGTCCCCAAGTAGCCCTTCCCATGACTTGAACCCATGACGTGGGGTTGGCTCTGATACCAAAATGATGGAACCCAGCAATGAAAGATCGGTTCAACCGATATCTATCTAATCTAAGATATAATTTAACTAAAGAAAATAAGAATAACTTTTTGATTGCCTTCTTGGTAATTACACTACTCTTTTATAGAGCTAGCTTCAACGAGTTGCAAGGACTCTATTTCCTACTTCTTCAAGGAGTTTCAAGATAACTCTAAAAGACCTATCCTACTTTGACTAAAGCAATAAACAAGGAAGCAAGTGATGTACAGAACAGTCACGTAACACATTACTAATTGGGCTTTACACGTTTTAGCAGTTTTAAGGCCGCATTTTGTTTGCAAAAAATAGGATTTTCCATGAGTGAATTTTCGTGTCACTTCCAAGAAACCTACCTCCTATCTTTTTTCTTTTTCTTTCTATATTTTGGTGGACATTGAAAAAAAAAACAGAGAGAGAGAGAGGTATGAAACTTGATTTTGGATTTCTTTTTCGAGAAGACAAGACGAACCAAACCGCAGCTTAAGTGGTTTAAACTTTAAAGCAAGGTTTAAATATCGGCCATTATAATGAAATTAACGGCAGTTATAACGGATTCGGACTACCCCATTACGTTATTCACCGTTAAAAGGCCCAGAAAACAACGATCATTATTTTCTGGAAAAAATGTGAAAAAAAAACGATCGGTTTTTCTGTTTTTTTCCATTATTGAAAATTTGAAATTCAGCGCCCTTTTTCTATTTTTTTCCCGTTATTTTTTATTTTTTTCTATTTTTTGCTTCTGGGCACTTTTTTTTTTACGTGGCCGTTATAACGGAAAAATGGTAACAGTCCCTTTTAAACCTTGGTTTAAAGATCCACTTAATTTAATTTATTTATTTTTATCATTTTCGTTAATTCTACTTTAAATTCCTATTAAGTTAAACAAGTGTAATGCTGGCTTGGCCGTTTGGGATGGACATCATAGTTGAATCATGGAGGTGTGCGCCTCAAATCATAATGCTCCACACGTGTACGTGAACACGTGTAGTAGCGTCTTGATTCACAACCTTGTTAACTTTCTTCTCACTTTTCCTTATACCTTAATGACAACAACTTACTGCTTATAAAAAAAAAACAAAAGAACAAAAAGACAACTTACAAAGGTATAAGAAACCTGCCGGCAAAACTGGCAACAGGAGGAAAGGATCAACGGCCACAAACTCCTTGTATTTGTGTTCTTGAGAAAAAACAATGAGCAAAAGAACCCACTAAAGACAAACAAGAACTCTTCTTGGAGGATATTCACGTCTCCCTTCCTTTTGGAAATTCCCACCAAAATGTGATTTATTCTGGACCCATGTAGGCCCACAATCTCCAAGACACAATAGGATATTGGATGCGTTCTAAACTGAATTTGCTCTAATCCGATCAGGGCGGCAGTAATTATAGGGGCTTCATCATGAGCCATGTGGCACACTCTTATTGATTTCAAACCTTTCAATCTGACTTTATGGATGTTTGGCCAATCCCTAGGTGGACCTATGAACCAAAAACGAACCTGATTAGTGATTTCAAACCTTTTAATCTTGTACCCTAATTAATGGTCGACAATGCTCAAATTTCCACAGTTAAAATCAAACCATGAAAACGACTCCAATCCAATGCTTAGAAATTACTAATCAGGTTGATTTTTGGTTTGTAGGTTCACCTATGGATTGGCCAAGCATCCATACAGTCGGTGTCCTCTAAAAATGTGCAACATGGGACATGGACAATAGCGGGTCAACCAAGTTTTACTTAGCTTAGAGAGAGATTTCTGTTTTGGTGGTGTGCCCGATATGCACACCTCTATTCATGACTCATGACTCATGGGGGACTCATGGGGTGTGCCAGTCACCTCTAGTCAACTTTTTTTCACATTTGAAGAAATTACCCCAACTAATAAAACTATCCTTGTAAAATCTGACAATCTGGATCAAATTGGAATCTTACAGGATTCGGATTAGATCTTGATCTAGTATGTATGGTATCCGCTCCAAATATCCATTAACAGCCCTATCCATAGGGATCATCCTTAGTCAGAGTCAGTATATGGGATAACATGGGCGGTAAACAAATATTTATTTATTTATTTATTTATTTATTTATTATTATTATTATTATTATTATTATTATTATTATCTTATCCTTATTCAAAAATTCGCATGACCCCCCTAAAATTCCATTTGTAGCTGTTGTCCTTTTGAACGTCCACTGATGCTATTGAGTATGAGTCGTATGACTATTGACACAGCTGATATCGTTGCCAAGTTCAAATGACCGTTTGTGGTAGAGTAAAATAATCGAACTACCATTTTTTTTATTTTTTAAAATAACGGTAATGCCTCAAAGAGCAACCCCACTTACGTTGGGAACTTGGTAAAATACACATGACGTGTGGCACTGATAATATGATCTCCGTTGTACAATATTGAAATCGACGGTGGAGATTCTTTGTTACTAAAGTTTCTTATTTACCAGTCTACTCACTCGGTGATATTCAACGAGTAAAACTTGTGTCACAAGATGTTGTGACGGAAGCCGGTCACAGCACTCAATACTAGCCACGTGGCACACGATCAGAGGGCGATTACCGTATGGATGTTTGGCCAGTCCCTCGGTGGATCTACAAACCAAAAATCAGCCTGATTAGTGATTTAAAACCTTTGTATTTTTGCACCCAAATAACGCTCAATAATGTTCAGATTCCTACCGTTAAAATCAACCCATGAAAATAGCTTCAACTGAATCGGTTAGAAATCACTAATGAAGCTGATTTTTTGTGTACCGGTCCACCGAGGGACTAGCCAAACATCCATACGGTCATCGTCCTCTAATAGTATGACACGTGGCTAGTATTGAATGCTGTGACCGGCTTCCGTCACAACATCTTGTGACACAAGTTTTACTCATATTCAACCAGCCATCAAACCCTGACAAATCGACTATGTTGTCCGTACTAAGAACAAATGGACGAAGGAGATTAATTGATCTTTAAGTACCATCATTTTTAACAAAAACAGACTGTTTTGTCCATTTTACCCAACGAATGGTTTGAATTTGTCATGCAAGATCTTCGACCCCTATCATACCGATCTATGCCGTCCATAGGACCATATCAATGTGAAATCGATGGCGGGGATCATTTCTTTTCTAGCTAAAATATCTCCTTCGTTTTTACTCCCTAGATTAAAATTTTTGAATGGCAACCTTTGGAGAGTGCTTAAATATACTATTCATCAAACATATATCCATTTACAGCGTGCTTGATACATGAGAAGAGTTCCAACGGCGAATATTTAGCCAGATGAATATTATCTTGGCTAAATATTTGTATATATATATTAATATATTAATATTTAGCAACGTTTGGTATGTATCTTAACTAGTTTAATTACTTCATTTTCTTTCATTTTGTGTGGGTCCCACATATTAAAGTAAGTCAAATATGGGTTAGGTGAGTGTGGGACCCACATATTAGGTCACATGATCTAAATAGTCTCATTTTTATCTTTTTTATATTAAAAACTTATTTTTATGAAAATAGCTGTTTTTCCGCGAGAAAATAAATTTTTTCCACCAAAACTTATTTTATGTGAAAACATATTTACACGGGGAGGTGATCAAATATATTCCCGCTGCATTGGGCAAATTTATGGGCCCCACTAAATATTTGGCACAGTCAAATGCATGCCAAACACGCCCAAGCAAATATTAGCGCGCACAAATATTTTATTTTTCCACTACGGTGGCCTACCAAACAGCTCCTAAGTGAACTTTACAGTCCATGTAGTCTTAGTACATGAGTTTAATTTGTCAAGTTTGATGGCAGGTTGAATATCTATCACAAATATAATCCTTATATCACGATATCAAGTAGATTAATTAGAGTTGCTACTTGGAAGGTTGGGGCAGGTTGGGGGCTCAACCCGAGTCCAACCCAACCTTTTAACTATCCAACCCAAGCCTGAGTCTAAGCCCAACCCAAGGTCGGTCCTGATGTCCAGTCCAAACCCACCCCGTAAAGAGAGACAGAAAGGAAAAAGACAGTAGATAGAGACAAAAATGAAGGAAATACGAAGACAAGAAAGAGAGAGAGAGAGAGATGGTTTTTCTCTTTCTTTCTTTGTAATATAAATATTACATATAAGATGTAAGATGGCTGGACTTGGGTTGGGTCGGATGCTCAGGACCTTAGCCCATGCCCAACCTAAGCTTTGTCCGGATTCTAATACTCAAGCCCGAGGACAAGTATTGTGGAATCCAACCAAAAGTCAGGTTGGGCCCGCCCAAACGTTATCTCTAAAATAGATAGGGAGCGCATATTTGCACACCCCATTTCCTGTGGGGGCGGACTCCTAGTTGAGGCATACCCCAAAGAGAGAAATCTCTCTAGGACCAGTAAAATTAGTTGACCGACGACTGCTTACAAGATGAACTGCGTGGAACATTTTTAGAGGACACTGACCGTATAGATGTTTGGTCAATCGCTATCGGACCTACAAACCAAAAATCAACCTGATTAGTGATTTCAAACCTTTCGATCATGTACCCCAAATTAATAATGCTCAAATTTCCACGATTAAAATCAACCCATGAAAATGACTCCAATCCAATGCTTATAAATAACTTATCAAGTTGATTTTTGGTTTGTAGGTTCACATGGCCAAACATCCAGACGGTCAGTGTCCTCTAAAAATATGCCACGTGGCTCATATTGTGGGCGGTCGTTGGTCAGCCAATTTTTACTCGGCTTAGGGGGAGATTTTTCTTTTTCGAGTGTGTCCCGACCAGGAGTCCGCCCAAACAGGGGGTCCGAATATGATCTATCTTATCAGTGCCAGGTGTTGTATGGGCAGTGATTATCAAGTTCCCAATGTTGAAATTGAATTGGCTTACTTTTTGACAATGTAACTGCGGTCATATTTGATAAAGGGTTGGGTTCCGGGAACCAACAGTTTTGACCAACATTTTTTTCCAACACCTTGGAGTACCCTCGTAGAAGATGAATCAATGGCTGATTTTTGGTGAGGATGATCTCCTCACCATATAGATAACCCCAACAAAAAACCAGCCTATTCTGAAATTTTTAACCCCATTAAATGTGGTTTTCAAGTTACACGGTGAAAATCGACGGTCCATAATTCTTCAACTTCTAAACCAGTCTATGAATATCATAATGATTTGAATTTTTGTGAGGGTGATCTCCTCACCATAGAGATTGTCCTCACCAAAAATCAGCCATTGATTCATCTTTTATGAGGGTACACCAGGGTGTTGGTCAAAACTGTTGGTCACCGGAACCCTACCCTTTGATAAATACGAACAGTCTCGGTCATTTTTCTTTACCGATCACGGACCTTTGCTAGTCAACGTGCCATGGTAGACAGCCGCCACAGAATAGAATCTTAGGGCCCGTCAATTTTTTTAAAATGGGTCGTTATATACAGCGACGCTTGTCCCGGGGAACTTCAAAGTTTGAAGGTCCCCTCCCAAAATACTTGACACGTAGTTTGAAGGTCCCCTCCCAAAATGCCTGACACATATCCTTTGTTAACCACCCTTAACCAACTAACCAAGGGTTTGACGTGGGTTGGGTTTAGGCCTTGACGCACGTGTCAGACATTTTGGAAGAAGAACCGCGAAAGTTTGAAGGTCCCGGAGAGAAGATTCGTTGGTTCTGGGACCTTCAACTAATTAACTAAGGTTTTAACGTGGGTTAGGTTTAGGCCTTAACGTACCTGACATTTTGGGAGGGGAACGTCCAAGTTGGAAGGTCCCGGGGTCGATCTTCTCTCGTGATATAAAAAGGTAGACCTGACGCTTAAAAAGAGTCAGGTAGAGTCAGACACTGACCGGAGATATTCATACCAAAAATCAGCTTGTTTGATGATTTCTACCCATTGGATTTAGTATCCAAAAAAATGGTTGAATTCGATGGCTAAAATCACGCTTTAAAAAGTTTTAAAATCTAATGACTAGGAATCCAATCAGACTGGTTGTGGGGTGTGTCTATCCACCAAAGAGTGGGCTAAAAATCATGCTGTCAGTGGGCCCAGAGGGGAGCGGGAGTGACAAAAATTCCCTTTCTTTTTTCGGGCGATGAACATAATCAAATTGATTTTGGAAATGGTTGGTCATATTCCCCTGCATGTGCACTACGTGTCCCACTCCCAATTAAATGTTTGTAGACCCCTATTTTCCGTCTAGTAGTAGGTACCTTTCACGCTCTATAATTCGTCCGTGTTCCATTGAAGTATTGAACCTTATCCAAAGGGGAAAAAAAGGGCTGTTCTTTGATGCAGAGATCGCTCAAATTGCAACGTAATAGAGTCGTTCGGGCCCACTTGCCACTTGAATGTCTAGTCCACACTATGATAGACCTACACACACAAAATCAGCGTGATTGGTGATTTCTAGCCATAGGAGTTGAGCACTTTTTCATCATGGGCTTTATGAACAGGCCTATGAGTTGGTTCCAAGCCCATAATGAAAAGGGGTCAAATCCAATGGCTATAAATCACTAATCATACTGATTTTTGCTATGTGGGTCCATCAAGATGTGGGCCAAACATTCATGGAGGCAGTGGGGGAAAAAGAGTCTACTATGTGGCAAATCGAGGGACTTCTGCATCAAAACTTTGATACAGAAGTCGGTATCATAGATTTTTCCTAAAAACAGGGGGTGAAAGAAATAGTAGTATTTGCTGTGACACGTCTGCCATCAGTCACATAGCAGACTCGTGAGCCTTGAATTTTACGGTCTCATCGCCCGTGACACAAGAGCTTCAATCACCACATATTAATCAAACAATCCCTAAGTTTTCAAAATTCTTAAATGCTCCTCACTTTTTTCACAAATGCCAACCATGTCCAATGCCATTTGATTCGAGCACACCCCTAAAATACCCAAATCCAACGGCTAGAATCACCCCATGAGAAATACTCAAATCCAACTGCTAGAAATCATCATCCATGCCGATTTTTGCTGTGTAGTCCACCAAAGGGTATGCCAAACAGGAAATTTAAGATGTAGAGGATTCTCATGGCCCTACATAGTTCATTTTTTGGGCCCACTAACCACATGTATGTTTACCCCACCCCTGGTGGATATATTACACACTGAAATATATGGCAAGAGATGACCAGTCAGGCCGATTTTTGGTACGTATACGGTATACCCACCAAGGGGTGGGATAAAGCCGCTAAACATCCAAGCTATTAATGGGCCCACTTTTTTCAGCTCAAAAACATCCACGTTTGTAAGAATATACCACGTGGCATCTCTGGAGGGGGAAAAACCCACGCATTGAGGAATATAAAAGGACTTTGTAGTAATAAATGAAAATTATAAGGTCATATAAGAAGAAAAATATAAAATTTGTTTGTCGTGGAGTCTGACATGAACATCTTGATGTAAACAGAACAGAGAATCCAGAAAATACGACACCAAGGGAATGAAAAGGGAGACAATAATATTAAAAGCCCAACACAATATTATTACTTACAATTGCAAATTATTTTTATTTTCGTAAATACAGTTTATAAGAAAACACGTATGTATGTAAACAAGGTCAAACAAAACAAATTATAGTACTGGAAAATATATCACTGTATCTGAACCCATATACCCGCACTTGGTATTGCGTGATGAACCACATGTAAAAGATAATACCCTGATGGTGCAAGAGACCCCGAATTCGGCGTAACCACGTCGACTTCGTATGTCGATTTCGACACGAATGTCGCTTTCCCGCCACCCAGTATCAACAACCTCTGATTCATGGCGAATGAATGTGTCGTAAATGAAGGAGCTACCATTGTAACGGACACATCCTTTTCACTTAATGGACCCGATACCGAAAACCGAACAACTAATCGTTGTCCATAATTTATCTTAGCTTGAGATGCCGGTGCGATAATATTGGGTCGTAAATTCGAAAAACTCGATTGAAGATAGGCTGGTGAGAATGCTTCTAAGCTTAATTCTGTTGGAAAAAGAACACCAGTGAATTTATAATCAATATGAGGATTGCTACCTCCGACGAGAACTCGGCCGTCGCGAAGTAAAATTGCACTGGAATGATAGACACGCGGTATCGTAGACGGGTTTTGTACTTCGAACCGAGACCCGAATGGGTAAGTGGGTTTATAAATTAATGGGGCCAGTACTGGATTTCGACCCATTTCCCATCCAGCAGTCCCAGCAGAAACACCATTGATGATCAAAACGTCGCCATTTGGAAGTAAGATCATGTCACCCATGGCTCTTGCTAGGGGCATTGTCTCCATCGACCATTTCGGCGCCGCATCAGTGATTTTGATTCTCCCGCATGTTTTTAAAGCTCCAACGAAATTCCCACGTTGCGCTTGATAATATGATCCTTTCGGCGCACCGCCGCAGATCAAAACTTCAGCTTCAATATATCTTTGCTGTAAATTCTTCAATGGGAGAAGTACAGAAGAACCTGTGCTGGGGTAATTTCGGGGATCACCACCCGGTATTTCGGGGTAATTTCTTACTACCGCGTTTTTTTTGTAATCAAATAGGATCGCACGGTTATTAGCGAAGATGAACAAATTGCCATCCACGTTAAGATGAACAAACGGATAGAGATTATTCTCTTCTCGATCATTTGTTTGCTGTAGAAATGGCATAGCGAAGACCTTATTAGTGCTTCCTGATTTCGGATAAAATTCATAATTGAATTGCTGACGACCACCGATCACGAAAGCCCGTCCATCTGGTAATATATGATTGGTTGCATACCATCGTCTTGCTGTTAATCCAGTTGCAATCTCTTCCCAATCACAGCCACTACATGGACGGAAAATCCTAACGGCACGATCACCATCATTGAAACCACCAGTTTGAATCAGACGGCCATCAGGTGAGACAGTACCCGATGAACACCATACATCAGTTTGAACCATAAGGGGTCGTATTGAATTAGCTAAAACATCATACTCGGCAGAGTGAGCAGTGCAATCTATTTTGACGGCCGTCTCACGAGGGTCATTTCGACATTTCCCATCTGGTAAGGGAAGTTTCGATCGACCGAAATCAGTTCGATCGAAGATGACGACACGATCGTTTTTGAGTAGCTGCATATGCATTGCCGATATGCCAATGCTTCTCTGTAAGATATCCCATCGGCCTCCAGCTGCGTGGGTCAGACTCCGGCGATGTGTTCCGGCAATAAAAACAAGCTGCCATATGAAGAAGGAAAGAATCAAAGTTCTAGCTGTCATCCTTGTTTTGATTCTGGGGATTGTGGGGAAGAGGGTGTCTGGGTCTCTCCTTAAATATTTCTCCAGGTTGGAAACACGTGCAAGAAAGAAACTTACGCGCAAGTGCTTGTTGAAGAATCGTATCTTCGCTTTCACTTTGTGTTTTGATCTTTTTCACTCTCTCTCTCTCTCTCTCTCTCTCTGTTTGTTAGTGGTTCGATCTTCTTGTGTTTCTTTCTCTTGGTCTTCGTCGGTGAAATTTAATGTTTTAATTAAGGAATTAGAGGTAGATGCAGTGAATCAATGAAAACGACGAGGTTTAATTTTTCTTGCTAAGTCGTTTTCTTTGAGTCTTTGTTGAGTTGGTTGGTCTTTGTTTGTAGTAATAGATTTACGTAATCTGTAGTTTCTTCTTAACATCTTCAATTAGATTCGATTCTTATTGATTCGATTCTTAACAAACAAACTCCAATTTAAGATTGCTAACCAATGATTAATGATCGTAATGGCTTAGTAAAATTTAGGTTACCAATTTGCAAATTAAGGGTTTTTTTTTTTTTGTTGTATTAAGTTTCTAATAAGGTTGTTTCCGTGCTCCGGGCTCCCCTGACCGTCCTTTTATGACCGGATCCCGAGACAGGTCTTGCCGGGCATAAATTTCGAGAATCCAACGGTTATGATAGCATTGAGCATGGCATTCACTTTTTGCTACAGCTAACCACGGTTTGATTTTCGGAATCCACACCTGACAAGGCCTGTCTCGTAAGTCAATCATAAAAGGCCGGTTCCTTCCGAGAGCCTATGCCTTATAATAGAGATTCACTATAGTTTCCATCGTGATTTAAAACAATGTCTCTAGAGCTACACATATTTTTCTTACATCTAGTTCTTACACCAGGTGGTGGGGCCCACATGGAGATCAAGTTGGACAATCCATCCATATGTCTTTGCCACGGTGATCGTGGTCGCAAACAATCAGTCCATTTTAACATTGCGAATCATATTGAAGAAGTACCGAAAATAATGGTTTAATTCTTTTTTATGGATTTTTCTAATTAATGTCAATTTTTCATGAGGTTAAGTATGTCGAAATGTCATAATTTTTTGTGTGGACCACATTATGAAACACTCATTGTGCGGTTTGATTGTCCAGCATTATCTCTATATGGACCCTACCACCAGGTGTAAGTCTTACATCCATTTCTTACACAGACGGTGGAGTCCAAATATATCGATTATGTTTGGACAATCCAACCATACATTGAGTAGGTGCCATTGTCGCGATGATCATCATCATCAAAAATCAGTCCATTTTGACATTTATGAAAAATTAATTTTAATTTGAAAAATTCAGACCATCCAATTAAACCCTAACTTTAAGTCAATTTTTATATGGTTAGCAACGTCGACATGGATTAATAAAATTTCAGTAATAATGATCATCGTGACAATGACGTCAACCCAATGTATTGGATTATCCAAGAAGATATCCATGTGAGTTGCCCCACCATTGGGCCCCACAACTGTGTAAGAAGATCAATATAGCCCATAAATATTAACCATTTGATCTACTGACTATTTAATAAATTTGCTTGTATTAAATTAATATATGAATGAATAATTTAGATTTGTTTGTAGTGGGAAAATATTCCTTGAGATGTAACAAGACTGGTCCAACCCCTTTTGTTGCCTTGTGAGCAAAAGCTGTAAAGAGACTCCACCCTTTGTATCTTTAAAGACTGAGCAAAACCTCTTGTGAACTTGGATCTGACATGTAAAATAAGCTTCATGGGGAAAGAATCAAAGCAAAAGAGGGTTTTTTTTAGTGGGGGTCGCACAAACACGTATCCCCTTTACCACAAATTATGACGAAGACTCTCCCACTTGAGTAGATCTTAGGCGAACGCCCCTTCTAATGGCAATGGAAGCCCCTAACCTAGGCCATAAGCCTTCCTGATCACCCATTGACCCTATCCTGGTAAATATAAAAAATAGAGTTGAAGAGCTAATTTTAGTGTTTGGTTCATTATAGAAAGTTTATTTTAAGGGTCGGGCTCCAGGGACCGGCCTTTTTGGACTGGCTCCGTTACAGGACACAATATGAGACATGTGACACACTCTTAGACTCTGACCGTATGGATGTTTGGCCGATCTCTAGGTGGACCTACAAACCAAAAATCAGCCTGATTAGTGGTTTCTAGGCATTGGATTGGACTTATTTTCATGGGTTGGTCTCAACTGTGGGAATTTGAGCAGTATTTGAGGTACAAAGATCCAAAGTTTTGAAATCAATAATCAAGCTGATTTTTGGTTTGTGGGTCCACCTAGGGATTGGCCAAAAATCCATGCGGTCAGAGTCGTCTAAGAGTGTATCACGTGGCTCATATTGTGTCCTGTAACGGTCAAAAAAGGCCGGTCCCTGGAGCCCGACTCTTATTTTAAGGGTAAACCCTCAATTTAAATACATATATTTATGAGTGAATTATACAAACTCTTGCTTTTGTAAAGAGCATATATGCTCTGCTCCAACATTCTCCAATAAAAATTGCAGATGTAACGTTGGGTTGAAACATTTGTTTACTTTGGCTTGATCTGGTAGGTCGACACGTGGCACAATATTTTCAAGCCCACTGATCAATGGTTGTTTGGTGCACCTCTTGGTGGACCTACACACAAAAAATCAGCTTGATTGGTGATTTATTTAGGCCTCGGATTTTCTAGCCATTTTTTGGGGTGGTCTTGAAACGGCTAGAAATCACTAATCAAGCTGATATTTTAAGTGTAAATCCACAAAGCGGTGGGCCAGACATTCATGGGCCACTGAACCTAAAAGAATATATGCCAGATGGCGTGAAGGGGCGTCATGGAATGTTGTGTTGAGTGCGCTCAGCTTGGCAGCTGCGTTAGCTTCACGGTAGACATTAATTAATGATTTTGAACCAGCCAGTTTTGGTAAAAGGATCAGGCGCCTGATGTTGTAGTCTTGGTCCGTTATAATGGTATAACGGCACCTTAACGTTACCGTTATGGCTGTAATCAGTCACGTCTGAGTAAAAAACGGCAGAATATTTCTTTCAATATTATTTTTTTCAAAAAAGCTTAAAAAAAATATTTTTTTCCCCATAATACAGCCGTTTTAATGGATATCCCGTTTTTTCAGCCTTGGATGTTATACTGATTGTGTTAACGTTATAACTGCCGTGTTTTAAACCATGATCTATACTTACACCATGAATGTTTGGAAATTAAGTGGATAGGTTTAAACATAAAGCCCATGATTAAAAATGCTCAAATCCAATGAATATGAGGTGTAGGTCGAGTATTCGACCACGAGGGCGGCTAGAACAGTGGGCCCAAAAAAGTGTGCCACTTGGCCTGTTAGGGGAAGGCTGTATCAAACTTTTGAAACAACCTTAGCCTTCTGTTACCAAAAACTCCTTCGCCCACAGGACCTTAATGGTAGATTTGCTTTCAAATCATGAGGGCCCACCCAATTTTATATGTTCATTTTCTGAACGAGAGGTCATCAAATTCGTTGTGGGACACACGTCGTTGTTGTTCTTGTTGGTTTTTTTTTTATAAGATCGAACACGTTCATTTTAACATAGGAAATTATTTGATAATGCACATTTTATTTTTTTAATAACTGAAAATAAAAAATAATAATCCCGTCTTGCGATCTACCATGCTGTATAGCACTTCTTTGGTCAAATGAAACACCGTTGATTATAGAATCAATGGTGTTGGAAACTGGAAGATCATTTTACTTGGTAGCTAATGAGCTCTACTATATCAGGAAGCATGCCGGAGAGGGTCTTGCTTGCATGCACAAAATGATCTTGTACAACAGTAATCAACTTCGTTAGATGGCCTTACTTATAATCTATTTGATCGACCTTTCCTGACCGTCCAAAAATAGTGTTAAAGATCACAGATGGTGACAACTTACACCCATCAATTCAATCGACTTCAACGTGTCCCTTATTGCTTCATGGACCATAGATATCGACGTTCTTTTGAAAATCGAAAATTTCGTGCGCAACTCATTTTACTTGCCTGCTTGGGTTGGACTTGGAGGTTAGGACTTAGGAGAAACAAAAACGCCTTTTGTAAATATCGCGGAGAAACTCGCGAGAGTCGTGATACGTGAAAACTAAACTGGAGTGACCCCAACGTTACAGGCGCCGTACAATTTGCCCACTTGCTTGTTCAGCGTTAAAAGAATGGGACCATATTCCACTGCCACGTCAACTTCTCCCAAACGTCCCAGCTTATTATATAATGCTCATCAATTCATCTTGGCGTATCAGAGCAAGAAAACGAATTGAAGAAAAAGAATTAGGATGTGAAGGTGGGGGCCCACTGGACCCACCATAAAGACAATTTGATAGGAAAGCGTTTGTAGGTAGCAAGGTTTAAAGGAGGCCGTTTTAACGGTTAAACGGACTGGAGGCGTTACCGTTTAAACGGCCGTTAGAACGGATTGAAACGGTCAGGGGCAAAAATGGAAAAAAACGGATTTTAACAGAAAAAAACGGAAAAAGTGACGCTGAAATTCAAATTTTGATATTTGAAAATTAAAAAAAAATGAAATTTAACGGATTTTAACGGAAATTAAACGGATTTTAACGGAATTAAACGGTTTTAAACGGGTTTAAACGGAAACGGGCTTGGGGCATTACCGTTTAAACGGCCGTTTTTAAAACCATGGTATGTAGTAGACTATTCTATTATGGACCCACCTATCAGGGTCCAACTATAATAACGATTTGATAGGATACGTGTGTAGGCACTATTATGGGACCCACCTACCAAACCTTCGAAAACAAACTTGATGGAACAACCATAACCATTCGATCGACGTTACTCCTTTTCTTTTCTGATCGTCTATAAGAATGTGATAAGTTCAAATGGTACTTAGATCATCCAATCACAGATCCACCTAGCAATAAGGTCCTCTAATTGGTTCAGTTTTTTTGGAATTAAGTGAATGATGTAGATGTGCCACGTGTACAACAACAGCATGAGAGGATAAATGATAAGGTGATCGTTAACCATCCAAACTATTCAACCACCCAAATTGGAGTGGTTGTACCCAATTGATGGTCTTCTAGATTTGTGTGGTGTGAATCCATAGGACAATTAATGGTCTGGACCCCCATGGAAGGGGTAGGGACAACATCTAAAATTTAAACAAAGGCTTTTCTTTTGTCTACCTATTCGGAAGATGTAACCATCAAACCTGATGGATTATTATTGCTTGTCAAAACGAACACGTAGGAATCTTTGAATAAATAACATATGGTACTTTACAAAGATATAGCTCTAAATAGAGTCGAATGGCCGAATCGGATTTATGTTGCCGCCCCTGTCATCCGGCCACCCGTCCTTTGGGATGCCGCCTAAATAATGATATTTACGTTTCCTTGCGGGGTACCTTATTAAAAAGATTTGTGGGGTTTCAGAGATTTTAACGCGTTTACTTCAAAGCCGGCTCTACCTTAAGGCCATTAAGGCGGTCGCCTAAGGCCCCCAACCCAAGTCCTACTGACCACATGGATTTTTAGCCCACCCCCTGTTGGATATTCAAACCAAAAATCAACCTGATTGATTGTCTCCAGCCATATATTTTAGTACTTTTTAGGACATGATTCTAGCCATTGGATTTAAGCATGTTTTTTGGGTAGTAAATCCAATGGCTTGAAATCATCAATCAAGCTGACGTTTAGTGTGTTTATCCACCAATAGGTGGGCTGAACATCCACACAGTCATTGGGCCCAAAAAAATAATCTATGTAGGGCCACGAGAGTCCTCCGCATCAATTGCACTGGGAGTCCTCTGAATCTAAACTTTTTCAATAGTTTTTTATTATCAAGAATAATTTTTATACAAAAATTTCCAATAATACAGAGAGTTTAATTTTTTAATTAATATCGTATATATTAAATATAAAAAAAAGTTTTATATAAAGTTTCCGCCCTCAACTTGTATCAAGATGGCCCTGGTTAACTTAGGGCATGTTTGATTGCACATAAAATTTTTCCGAGAAAATACATATAGGAAATGCCTTAAATGGCTGACAGATTGCAACTGAGAACACATTTTAATCATGTGAGAAATAAATGGCATATTTTCAGGTGGAAATGAATTCTCACCTATCTGGATGGGAAATGAATTCCGGGCTTAGTAGGAAATTTTATCCCAGGGAAAATGCAATTTTCCCACTTAGCAATCAAACATGCCTTTAATATAAAAATTTTCTGGGAAAATACATCTGATATGGCTGTGTGATTGTATCCCGAAAAAATATATAATTTCCAATTATGTGAGAAAATAAAGGTGGGTTTTCGTAGAAACCATTAATTCTCATCAATGTGTAATGGAAATGAATTTCAGGCTTAATTAGATGGGAAAATCACGTTTTCTCCGGAAAAAAAAAGAGCTCCTATTTTAAAATGGCTATCAAACGAGGGAAAATTATATTATCCTGAGAAAATCTCATGGGAAAATTGGGAATCAAACAAGCCCTTAGATCATGAAAAACGAGGTCAAAACACTGCTGATAGTGGGACCCATTGTGATTGAACTTGCAAGGCGGCATCCCTTAAGGATATAATTCTCATCTTCTAGAATGACCCCATCAATTCCATCAGTATATATTACATAAGCATTCGAAGAAAAAAAAAAGAAAATATCATGATCAGTGATGCATATCACTACGATTATTTGATGTAAAATATATTCATATTCAATACATATATATAAATTATGGACCAATGATGTTGATAACTTGGTAGTATTGTGATTGAAGCACTGAAGAGCTCCAAGCCATTGGATTGAACAGCTTGAACCAACTTAGTACTTCAAATAAAATTCATCCATGGTTTTAAAAATAACTGTAACGCCCCAACCCGTTATGTTATTTCGAAAATAATGCTCAAAACCAAGAAAATGGGCTTAGGGTTCTAACGGCCATTAATTTGAAAAAAAAAAAGTCTTCTAACTGTTGTAGGTATTTTTGAAAAATAATAATATTTTGATCCATTTTTTTTATTATGATGTGACCGTTATAAAGTATGTAACTATAACGTTATGTGTCAGTTATAACGGACCATTTAAAGCCTTGGAATAGACTACCTCTGCATGTAATTAATGCAGCTCACCCCAAATTGGACAACTACAAGCCTGAAGGGTATGTTTGGCAATAATTCTTATCTTGCACATCAATAATGTGTTCTGATTTGACCCTATAAGCAGGACCACCACCCAATAGCAAAACCCGTTTACTCTAAAGCGAAAGCTGTTAGAGGGAGGTGTAACTATGTATATCAAAGGGTCGACAGGTCTAACAGAGACAGAGGGCTGGACACACAATATACTCGAACCCCAACCTATTGGGACCTCCTGCTCTGATACCATGTTGACTACCATTTACTCTAAAAGCTTAAGCTGTTAGAGGGAGGTGTAACTATGTATATCCAAAGGTCGGTGGGTCTAACAAAGACGGAGTGCAGGACACACAATAGCTTAATGTGATCCCAAACATGTAATATCCGCACGCTATTTGGCCTCGTTGAAAAATAATCAACCCAGACCCAAACGTAATATAAATCCTCGGTAAAATATCGCCACGCAATTATTAGTTTTGTGGCTAAACACCCTTGGAAAAATTATGTTTGATGTGCTACAAAATCAAACTACGTGACATTTTTCACAAACTAATAAATTATGTTTGTCATTATTGGCGACCTCTAAAGCATAGTTTTTTTTTTCTCTAGCTTGTAACAATCAAAGAAAATATGTTTTGAATATATTTTTCCGACTTTGAACACGTTTTTTATTTTTTTTTATTTTTTTTTTCTGGAGTAGTTTTCCGTAACCATCATGGATTAGTGAGCTGGAAGGTGGTGAAGGAGAAAATTAGCTGGTTTTATAGAGATAAGTCATGATATGGGTGTATATAATTCAATATGTGCATGTTAGCAACTAAACTACTTTAGATTGATACAAAGAAAATGATGGGTGTCCTTCACCTACGCCCAACTGGAATGATTGAGAGTGCTGACTTGCATGCTTCTGATTGTAAATCGACTTTCTCAAGATCAATCTTATCGCCAACCTATGGCTGCTAATCAGTGTGCTAAAGATCAAAGTACCAGCCAAATACGTTTTTTGGATATTCAGATACTCATCAACTTGCTGACTCGCGACGAAAACTAATTATCGAGCCATTTTTAAGCGTAAAAATATGAAAATATCTAGTAATTAGATGACTAGGTCAGCCGAGATTTCTCGGATATTTGTACGGTGGTAACTCGCCAAATGACCTAGCCATAAGCAACAAAATGTTGCCAGTGTTTTTTGATGTAATGGATTCGATGCAGTACGAAATAATGGAAGGATATGACCAACGTCGATATCCCAAGAACTAGAATCCACCAAACAGAAAGGAACTTTCAGAGGAATAATTCATGAAATTTTGTTAAGCATAAACTGTCTTTGCCTTGCAGCTTACAATTTTATTTATAGAGAACTAAGAAAAATAGGAAAAGTTACAAAAAATAGCAAAATTAAACTACGCACGGAAATTGATAGTTCTAGAGCCTAGAATCAAGGCAGAATCGACAGTGAGTGATTCTGACCTTTATAATTGTAGTTATTGTTAAAACAATTCTTTCTAAAAATAACAAAATTGCCCTTTTCACGGCTTTAGAGAAGGAATTTGGCCAAAAAAAAATGAAAAATCCATGGCAAAACTATGAATTTTGAAGATCTGGTCATTTCCATTTGGGAATGGTGCCCTTTGCGCGATTCTGAATTCGGGGTCCTTACTTCCTACTAGTGTCACTTGGACTTTTGACGGTCCAATAGCTCCATGAATGACTCCACCACTTGTTTTGCATCAGGATTTTTTATATAATATATTAAAAAAAATGTTAATAGAATTTTGTTTTCGTGCTAACTGTTACCAGGCATGAAAATCGATGCTAACACTTCCAAAAATCACCACAAGAGAACAAAAAGATATTAAATTTAAGTGCATTTTAGTTACACTCCCCTGAAATTTGAAAGTAATTAGTAATACCTTCTTATACTTTCAAACTTTAGGATTACCCCCCTTGACCCAGTTTAACAATGGTCGACTTAAGTTTAAAAAAACAAAAAAAAGACTTGAATCACACATGGTTAACATTGTACTTGCAATATTACGGTCCTTTCATAAGTGCATTAACCGGCGGACGATACATGTCACATTTTAACGTAGTCAAATGGTGGTTAAATTAGGTCAAGGAGGGTAATCCTAAAGTTTGAAAGTATAAGAGGGTATCACTAATTATTTTTAAATTTCAAAGGGGTTTTACTAAAATACCCTAAATTGAATTAACCCAAGTTTGCTTTCTTTATGTTAGCGGATGGTGTGTTCCCACGTACATGGTGTATTGGCCCAACGACTCGTTGGTATACATAGATGTTTCTCCTTTCCCCAATAAGTTAATCTTTTGGGGCAAATGGTTGTTTAATATGGTATCAAAGCCTTAAAGCCTGAGTAGTTGACTTCAAGTCTTCATCAAATATATTCCTACTGAAGAGGCGTGTTAGCAGATGGTGTGTTCACGCGCACAAGTTATATTGGCCCGATGACCCGTTGGTATACATAGTTGTTTTTCCCTTCCCCAATTGGCCGAACTTTTGGAGTAAATGGTTGTATAATACTTTACTACGTGGAGACTTCTCGGAGTATTTGCATCAATTTTATGACGTGTGGCAGGGAGTGCACTGAACCTTCGGGAGCAGAGGTAAGCAGCCGTGCGCAGTCAGGTAATCACAACTAGGTTGCGCAATGTGAGGTTTAAGCGGTCCCCCTATGAAGTCCCCACTGAAGGGGACCAGTGAAAGATGGTAGTTAGTTCCCCTTTATTCCGTCCTGGGCGAACTGACGCAACTTGGTTGGTGGGTCAGCAGTCAGCTTAGACACCCGATTCCGTGGACACTAAAACCATCTCGCAGCCTTCGCTGTCACCCACCCAAGTCAAATTTCTATAGCTGGGTAGCCTGAGTTTAGAAGTTATTTTATCTTTTGAAAAGAAAGGTCTATCATTTTGAACATCTTTCAAAGTTCAAACTATGCTTCTTGCTCTGATGCTTCCACTAAATTAAAATAATCTCATGGTGACTGCCTTCTAAGACTCTCTCTCTCTCTCTTTTTTATTGATATAGCATCTCATGCTGACACGGCAAGATGAGATTATTGGATGCATGAACAAGCCTTATCAATTACCTGTCTCATCAATTTATTGTAATTGCAAAGGGGCTGGGCTTCATCATTTTATGGGGAGTCCGGATTTTATAGGACCGGGTCTCATACAAAGTTTGATAGGACCCTCCCCCAAAAATGCCTTGTGGCACTCTTTCAGGCCCACGTAGCACTTGCATACAATGTTTGCCCACCCCTGGTGAAGCCACACACCAATAATGGACTTGGACCTCGTCCACAGGCCTTTTCATTAAACTAAAAGAAGCTCAAATCCAAAGGCTAGAAATCGTCAATTAGGCTGATTTCTGGTGTGTAGGTCAACCAAGGGGTAAGCAACCTTCATAGCGTCAGTAGGCCTGAAATGTGCCACATGGCATTTTGCAGATATCAAACTTTGAATGATACCCGGTCAAATACAAACCGGACTCCTACATGGGCAATAGGTTAGAAGAGACTAAAATCAACCTAATTGGATGATCTCAACCAACCAATCTGCAGAAATATCTTTTCTGATAATCCAAAAGAATGTAGAATAAGTATGACCGATCAGAATACACCTCAACCTAGTAGATCAGGGTAAAGGGTCCCATCAGCTGATGGGTCCTGAATTTCCTGATATTACGCACAAGTTGTACACCATGGATCAGTGGGACCGGTCAGTTGGTCGAGCAGAGGTCCCAACCTAAAGTACTTCCTGATAAAAAAAATTGATCTTTCATTCATTTTATGTCATTATACGTACTACTCTTTGTAACCTATTTCTATAGGCTCAGGCTCGAGGACCCCCTTTTTCTGACCCCTCTCGGTGTTCGCACACTCGGCTGTGGATTTCATGAATCCAACGGTGGTTGTCAGTGCCCCCAAAAGTGAAAAAAGTGATGCCAGCTCGGCGCTGACGACCACCGTTGGATTCTTGAAATCCATGGCCGAGCACACGAACACCAAGAGGAGTCAAAAAAATGGGGGTCCCTGAGCCCCGACCCTTTTCTATAATCTTTTTTCCTCTATACTTGCTGGTATTTATGTTGTTTACACTTCTAGGAGCCACTTAGCATAAAAAGGCAATAAATTAAAAATAAGTGGCCTAAATGTTACCTAATGAGCAGGAGCAGAAGCAGGATAGTTCAAGCGCAGGACCTATTTGACAAACAAATCGCAGGACCCAAAAAGAACATTTCAGGTGGTGCTTGGTTAATCCCAAAAGACCAGGGCGCTCTACAGTCTTGACGTACATGCATACGGGTCCCGCATCCGCTTCAATATTGGTCAGATCATCCCTTTTCTTCAGATTAAGGTTCGAGGAGGGTAAAGTTCCCACAGTGCCACCGTGGTGTCTTCTGAAGAAGAGGCCATTAGTTTACAATCGGTTGAGAATGACACCGCATTACACTGCAAAGGACAATATGACATCCTATTAGATAAATAAGACTCAACTAAACTAAACATGACAACTAGTAAACTATAGAACTTCCAGAAAAGAAAATAAAAATAGAGACTACAAAGAAATACAAATAACTATCTTGCCCATGGCAGATCATGAAGCAACAAAACTTCAACTACTGAAAATGAGAGTTTAAACCGATTTAAGTTCAAAAAAGCTAAGTCTAAAAAAGGACGAAAATGTCAAAAGATCTACAAGTGGGGATTCAGGTTTAATTCATTTTTAATTCCAAAATATGCACTCAAAGAAACGTATACATATATGTGCATACACCCATGACGTAATATAGACTGGGTAGTAATATAAGTACAATAGTACCGAAACTATATGATGCTAGTGTATCATGCTACCTTTAAGTCTAGTAATCTCCAAAACATATTTCTCATTTATCAAGGTCTCCGAAAGCACAAGAATTTTTTAATTTTTTCTAAAAATATTTTATAAATACAAAATAGTGACATATATTATAAATAAAAAATAAATTTTAAAAATAACAGTGAGTTTTATTTATAAGACTTATTGAAAATTCTTAAATTACAGGGCTTGTTTCAGATTGTTGAATATTTTGTGTTATTTTGGCGATGTTTAGAAAACGCAGTGGAAAAATAACCCTAGGTGTTTTTTTCCCCAAAAAGACACGGGGATTTGCTAACTATGATCTTGACAAAAAACTTGATTCCACATTAATGCCAGATTGCTGTGTCTGGGTCAATTATTGCCTTCGAGGGGTGTTTGGTTACTAAATTAAGCAGTGTAATTTTAGTGCCCGCCTCGCAAAGGCATTCCTGACCCACCCATTGTCAGGGTATAGTAAAGATCAATGAGTTGTGTGACCCCCTGGGTTCTCAAGGCCTCAAGCCATGGTAGGCTGGGTATTGGAATTCAGATTGACCAAACAGCCATGAGATGGGGCAGGGCAAACATAGTAAACCCGTCCAAAAAGTGGGCCAGACCTATGGTCTGGGGGGAAGCCCATCAAGCCATTATTTAAGTATAAATTCATCCTTACATATATATCAATCTAAGCTTGTACTGAAAATATTACTCAATTCCTTGTCAAAACAGGCGGAAAAAACAAATGTTTTAACTAGAAAAATAGATTTCAATCAAGAGGAATAAATATAATAGGCTGTTGTCGCTATGGCATTTCCATAAAAGAAGAGATTAATTACATCAACATATAACTTGTTTGAACATCCCTTCTTAGCAAGTACAAGAAATAAACAAACATTAATGCACATGAAATGGCAGCTTAAGCTTCATCTTTAATGGTTTAAAATAGAGAAAATTGCAATTAGCCCTTGACAAATAAACAATTAGAATTACTGACATACCGTAGCACTGTGGTACTTCAATATTGCCAAAGCATTTCTTTTGCGATAATTATATATCCTTACTCTACCATGAGAGAAAAAGAAAGGTCAGTTTTAGAAGTGGACCATAAATTGTAAAGATTCTTATGAATGTAAAGATAACCAAGCGTGCATAGATATGGTCTGCAACCAAGCATGGCATATATACAATAAACCCGATTAATATCAAATTTTCATCAACTGAAAAGATGAAAATACAAGATCACAATCGACACGCGCAATAAAAAACATCCTTTCATGCATTTCAAAACTTGGTACAAACAATATATTCTAATAATTCAAAAAAACCAAACCAAAAATTATGAGTATTTGTGTTGTACATACATTGATAAATGAATCAAGTCGAACGATGGTCATAACGTCTAAAATAACATGATAACAGCCTTTAATGGGAATAGAGTTTAATAAAGGCCGCTATATTTAACGTCATTGTTCAGATCATAACATATCATTTATTGACCATCACTGTTATGAGCCGCGACAATGGCAAAAGTAAAATGGTAGGTCACTTAAACCATGTTACATCTCCAAAAATGGAACAAATACTTGGGTAGAAATAAGAACCTGTGATCCCATCCAGCAGTTGCAGCAATTTTCCCATCTGTTCGAATTGAGGTGCCGGCTATGCCAGGTCGCTCCAAACTTATTTCTTTCTTGACAAGACAAGAACCCTATGCCACATACCAAATAACATTAATCAAACCCTTGAGAAAGAAAATCTCAAATACTAGATTCCAGTTAGATAAAAAACAGCTAAATGATAAAATAGTGGATCAGAAAATTTAAGCAGACAAATATTGAAGGACAGAGAGGTTTTGTTGCCTTGAACATATTCACAGCAAATCTATGCATCAATCCACACCTCCCAATTGATTTGGACCACCATTTGCATTAACCATAGCCTCAAAACCATACCTATCCAGTTAATTTAACTGCCAGCTGTAGGTTCTTTCCCAATCCCAACTGTTAAACCTCTACTTCTAAGTTATCCAAGTATTCTGTCTTTAATAGGTCAGTAAAATCACATTCTGCCATACGCTTTGGGCTACTGTCCAGTGTCCATCCGAAAGATGGCCCACCTAATGAACAACCTGGATCGATGTACCAATTGGACTATATCACTGCTCTATGAATCTTTGCACTCCAGTCTCTCTTTTCAAAAAAAATAAGAAGTTCATATCTAATTCTCAATCAAACAAAGAAATAAATATTCACTTCAGGTTATCGCCCATCCAAAAAGATGGCCTGCCTACGGACCTATCTGATTCATGTGGAAAAATCTTACCAACTAGACAATATCATTGCTCCCTAAATCTTTGCATTTTAGTCTTAAAGCTCTTGAAATTCCATTTTCACAAGGGCCAAAATTTTATATCCAATAACCATATTAATAAATACATTTTAAATTGATTTACAAAATGGTTTCGCCTTCAAATCCATAATAAGCCCACAACATTCAGAATTCAATAAATATAAAAATTAAATCAAATCAAATCACATAAAAAGAATGCATATCATGTTAAAAAATGGACTAAATCAGTACGATTCCTAGTTGACTTACACGTGACAAAAAGGATTTTGACTGGTCTACTAATGGCTAAAATTGTACATATAAGTACCATCTACCCTTTTGCAATAAATTACTACCCTTTTGCAATAAATTACTACAAAAGTGCCGCAACCATTTTGCGAATATATTCCCATGTTTGCATCTATACAAGAAAAGGTTAAAATGTAAAAAAATGCTGTATTTGGAAGCACTGAGAATAAATGTATCTTCTGTTGTACATGCCAATGACCAATCTTCTTATTCTTTTCTTTTGCAAACCATTAATTATTGCATCGGAATAAAAATAAATCTTGACACTGAACACATTCAATGTCTCAATACTTGGAAGTTTTCTTCTTATTCTTTTCTTTTGTGATCCATTAATTATTGCATCAGAATAAAAATAAATCTTGACACTCCGAACACATTCCATGTGAAGACTTGGAAGTTTTACAGATTAGTAATTGAAAATGCTTCTTTTCGTCCAGAAAACTCAAACAAACTCTCTTTCTATAACAGCTAGAGTAACCATCCTCCTTGATCACATAAATCAGTCCCATAGGCTCTCTCAGGCACAGGCTCTAAAATCGTGTTAGAACTGTTAGAACTTGCTCTAAAACCATGCTAGAACTTAAAGACTAAAGAGACATTGGGAAAACTGAAGATGTTCAATCAAGGATTTTTTACAGCTCAATAGCAAACCTCAGGAGAAGTGAAGAATGAAAATCAATGTAGAAATCATATTGTTCTCATGAGAAGTTGAGAATAACTGCTTCACTGTAGATATAATGTTATTCGTGAAACATGAATCTCATATTTGCTGCTTCAAGAAGCATGAAGTTGACATGAAATTCCATGTTTTGGGACAGGAGTTACAGGACACTTGGAAGCCAGTTAATGCAATTATGATGAGTTTGAAAACTATGTGTTACCATCTGATGATCCAGTGTAAATAGCACAATTTTGTGATCTGCAGCTCCAGAGATACCCCCAGTGCATGGCCCATCAACTGTAATGCTAAGAACTGTATACAACAACAAAATACATGATTAACAGAAAGTGAATCTTAACAAAAGAATTAGAAACAACAGACTCGCTGGCAAGAATGCGCCTGCTAATGAGTTCTTACTTTAAAAACAGAAGTCAGTAAAACTGCAACAAAAATATATGTGCAAGACAGACTCCAGATGTCAAATTCAAACCTGGCTCAGAATGAAATTTTACAGAAGTTAACGGAACCCCCGGATTCCTTATATCCCACCAAACCATGGTTCCATCTTCATAACTGCCACATGTGAAACCATATTGAAATAAAGATTGTCTCTCCAAATAACATTGGTACAAACATATCTGTAGTATTTTTAGAAAGCATATTCGCCCTTAAATCCTAAAACAAGAATCACCACATAACTAATGTGTCATACTAGATGCCACAAAGTAAAGGCAGAAGAAGACTACGATTCATATTCATGCATCCCAAGATAGATGAACCCATTTCTACCGTTAATCCTCCCCCTTGCATAGCCTGACAGAGTTTAAGATATCAATTTGAGCTGATGTTCTCATAGCATTGGAACAGGAGCATCATTTATCAACATAATGATTTGATATTGTACTTCAGTTTACAGGGACACAAGGGGGCTACTAAATGCTGTATATGCACGAGGTTGAAACTCCAAACACCAGAATTTTAAAGGGCTCTAGAAGGTAGAGGAGGTTCCTCAAATGTAATTTCTATGGCTTCATTAAGGTAAAAGCATTTGCGGAAGCTCTTGACATTTTGCACAAGTCCATCCTAGAAATACTAATGATCGTGCCGATCTGTCGGCAAGAGAGTGCAAATAGGCAATCTACGTATGTAGCAGTAACACAGAATTTCACACAAGCATCTGCTCTAAAGAGGGATTTTCAATCAAAACCAAAATGAACTCACAAAATGACAAGAATTCCAGTCAATCTTTAACTTAGGCTTAATTGGATGGATCTAATTTGCCGAGTGCAAGAATTAAGGGGGTCCAAGATTAGAAACTCATCAACACTTCCATGGAATTCTTAACTGCAGGCTGATTGTTAGAAAACATGAAAGACTAGGGAATTGATTTTACAAGCTCCAACTCTAAACTAGATTTCCCAAGTGAACAATTTCCTAAAGACATCATCTAAGGGTCTGTTTGGTACTTGTGAAAAAGAGTTCCGATGGCGAATATTTAGCCAGGCGAATATTATCTTGGCTAAATATTTGCTCGTATCAATATTTAACAAAGTTTGGTACGTGTATGAGCTAGCTCACTTCAGCTTACTTCATTTTCTTTCAATTTGAGTGGGTCCCACATATCAAAGTAAGTCAAAAATAGGTTGGGCGAGTGCGGGAACCACATATTATGTCAAAGGATAAAAAAAAATCATTTTTATCTTTTTTATATATTAAAAAACTAATATTTATTGAAAATAGTGATTTTCCGGCGAGAAAATAAAATTTTCTCACCAAGGCATAATTGGCGTGAAAATATTTACACAGGGGGGGGAGGTGATCAAATGTTTTCCCGCCACGGAGGGCAAATATGTGGGCCCAGCTAAATATTCGCCGAGGGCAAGTGGCTGCCAAACGCACCCATGCAAATATTAGCGCGCGCAAATATTTTATTTTCCCGCTGCGGTGCATTACCAAACAAGCCTTAAATGTTAAACGATGGCAAAGTTTTCTAAAAATTGCGAAGGAGATTGATAGAAACAACCCAAATACCTGTCCATGTAAATAACATTCAACAAAGAATGTCTGAATAATATTCACATGTGACCACTAGATTAATACTTGCATATATAAAACATGATAAAATACTAAGATTTCTGCAATGCAATGGATAGAGGAGAAATAGAACAAACCCAGCCAAAACATTTAGGTATCCTTGTGATTCTGCTGGTAAAAATGCTTGAACAGCCATACACATTCCTGCCATGAAACCATAAGATATGTGTCAAGCTTGTGCACGCAAAAAATGTACTTTAAAAAGGCTAACAATCATCTAATCACAAATTTACTTTAATAAATATTTAAGGAATTAAAAAGAGGACCATATTGGGACGGCGGTTTAGAGAAAAAAGATATCTGGTAGTAAAGAAAATTGATGGTATAAATAATATATAGAGATTCCAACTCATTAGGGATATTTTAGTTTGATAACCGAGCACTGTAGCAATGCTCAGTAGTAAGCTGGCAATACATGCAAGAAACCTCCATATTCGTCCTACTTGCCAGATTTTGGATACAAATTGTACTCCGAAGCTAACAAACAGAACCAAACAAATCATACTTCAAAGATATCATCATTTCAGAACATATAACTTAATCATCAAGGTATGGTTTACAAAGTTCAAGTACAATAGGTAAATTATTGCTCTACTGCTAAAGCTGAGGATCATGCTATGACAACTGCAGCATGGACAAGATATGTAAACGCTAATATCTCATATGGTAAGAATATGTTATGAATAAATTATCCACTATGAACATAAGAACATATACAAATACATGAACTAGACAAAATGCTAATGATCAACTGGCTGGAGATAATTGATATTACTTACAAACTATAATAGATGTAGAAATGGTTGATACTGGACTGTCTCTTAAACAAAAAGCTCGTGTAAGCATAAAAACAAACCTCTTGCCTTTGTAGAATGATTCAGGGAGCTCCCATTGCAAATCTGAGGTAAGCATGCTAACCTTTCTGCAGTATTGAGATCCCAAATCTCAACCTTTGCATATCAATCACATAGTAACATAAGGCAATGATATTAGCAAGCAAAAGCAATAAAAACATGAAAAGCTATGTACTCACCTCAGAAGATTGCTGCCCAGCTACCGCCATGTATTTTGGTCCTTCAGTGGGCACAAAATCTGATAAAAGTTAACAAATCAAGTTGACTGTCGTGTCCCATGTTATACATTATCTTGAAGGGAATGACCTCCTCACTTGGGTGAGAGTTTTTAACATACTGTACTCAACCATGTGTTGGTCCCTATGTAACAAGGACACTGACACGGGTGTCGGTGTCCAACACGGATATGAGGTGTCCGACACGGCAACATAAAAAAACACGATACGTAGACACGTCGTACATATATTAATTATAATATATTAATACTATGAATGCTTAAAATTATTAATAAAATAACAAAAAATAGAAAATAAAGCAGACAATATTATTAGTTTATTATTGTATGGAGGATGGAACACACCAACCCATTTTTAGGAATCAATTTTATATTAAAAATTATTAAAATAAGGGGTGACACGGCCATAAGTGTCCAAATGTGTGTCGTGAAGTGTCAACATGCGTGTCCAGGTGTCCAGGTGTCCGACACGGCAAAAAGCCCTAAAAGTGAAGTGTCCTTGTTACATATTGGTCCACTTCCCACCAGACAAGCGCTTTAACCAATAAAAGCATGAGTATAAGTATACCACTCTCTCGAGTGTGAAGATCACTCCCCTGTCTCAAAACATAAGAACTAACTAGAAAATAATCTAGTAGAGCAATCACTGTGGTCAAACCCCTGTTTAAAAGGCTTTTGAGGCTTACGCTTCAAGCTTGCCTCTAGAGGAGGTGTCCCTAAAACACAATGATTAATACAAAACAAAAAAGATTGAGAATCATACACCTCATTCACTGAGGTTTTAAGAAAGGCACAACCCTCTCGCTTTTTTTTATATGTAAGCCTCGTGCTTTTTCTAATGCATTGTGTCAAGTGATGTAGTCAGAGGTATAACATTTTGTTCAGTTATCCAACTGAGAAGCCATCAGATGCGTTGAAAGCCATCTTTGATATCTACAACAGCTATTTCATGATTTTTGTTAATATTCTCATGTTTTGGGCCTCCAAACAGTGTTTGAATTTTGACTATAAGGCTAATGATGTGAATTAAGGGTAGTGTAGTTATTATAAAATTTATATTCGTGTTATTTTAGATGAATAGCTGAGATTTGTTACTTGGGCCTTAAGTTAGCTTTCAAAGTTTTATTTTCTTATAAATAATTGTTAAGAAATCATTGTAAAGAGACTTTTTGATTATTAAATGCAATTTCCCTTTAGGCTTTTACTTCCTTTCTGAACTCTTTGAGATTATTGGATTAACACCTTGTAAGAGCTTTATACTATAGTGCGTTGAATCGAACTTCCTCTGCGTCCAATGGCATCAGAGCAAGTCTTTTCTAGGGAGATTTACGGAGATTCAAAGATGTCGTCGTGGGATGGTCGTGAGGCTGAAATAGCTAAAAGACTGGAGATTGTAGATGACCTTAATGTTGAGCTAACGAGTCCGATTGAAATACTTTTATTTCCATACTATTTTAAACAGTCTTCAAGTGCTAGAGATTAGGAATCACTACCAATCTTCGACGAATATCCAAAGAAAGAGAATTCCATTGTTATAATAAGTTGGGTGACACTACCAATATTTGCAAGAAGATAATTGGAAAAAAAACGATAGTGAATTTATCTTTAATGAAGAGCCTATTTACAATAGAGATTATTGGAGAAGAGGACAGTTGACCCATCTTTGATGATAAAGCCATCTACAATGAAAGTGAGATTAGTGAGCTTTCTCATTTTGATGAAGTTGAAAATGAGCATAATGGTGAAGAGGGTTTAGTTGATGACAAAGAAAGTCAACAATTTTCCCTTTTGAGTGCATGAAAAAGGTACCAAAGTGAAGGTTTAGGTGACGGAATGACTTATATAAGTGGTGGATTTGAGCAAGATGATAAATATTATTCATGTGAAGACGTGTTCGACTATTTGATTCACAAAAATGAATATGAGGATCCTTTCTTAAGGAGATATTCTAATGCGCCATCATTCCTATATACAGAGGAGATAATTTTATAATATGTGATCAAACGGATTGTGATGAACGAAGACCCCAAAAAAGTAAATTGTGCATGGTTGTAGGTTTGCAACACCAACTCCAGCAGAGAAAAAATGAGACTATGGCAAAACAACCCCGAGAACGAGTTTTCTCCAACCGGAGGAAAATGATGCAATAAGCCTCCCAAAGGCATTACATTTTATTCAATTATCCAATTGAGAAGCCGTCAAATGCGTTAAAAGCTATCTTCGATAACTACAACCATTTCAAGACTTCTATAAAGTTTCTAATGAGATGGGCCTCACAACAATGTTTGAATTTTAAGTAAAGGGTTAATGACATGAATGAAGGGTAGTTTAGTCATTATAAAATTATATTTGTTACTTTAGATGAATGTTTGAGATTTGTTACTTGAGCCTTAAGTTAGCTTTATAGGGTTTTATGTTCTTATAAATAATTGTTAAGAAATCATTGTAAAGAGACTTTCAATTATTGAAAGAAATTTCCCTTTAGCTTTTTAGTTCCTTTGTGAACTCTTAAGATTGCTCTCAGAAAACCTTAGCGGTGTGTTGAGTCAAATTCCACTAGTGTCACACAATTATGAGCCTCACGTGCACATGCTGGTGGTAGTCATTTCAGGTTGTTATACCTTAAAAAATTCAACTTATTTCTTTTTGTTTTTCTTTCCCAACCATTAGTTAAGTAATAATAAAATATTCTTGGTTGAATAACAGCAAATGCATTATTTTCCCCCATTGGAAATTGATTAACGCTTTTTAATAATTTTTCCCATTTCTTTTTTTTCCTTGAACTTATCCTAATATTTGTTTATTTTCATTTTAATATCCATTTAAAAAGGCATACTAATGAGGCTTAGTAATCACACTTGAAGCCATTGAAACACATTGTCTCACGCCTCCATCTTCTTAACATTAAGACAAATTGACAAATTAGATAAATGAAAGTCGGTAAATATATAATAATGGAAGAGTGATGAAAGTGCATAAAGATAAGAGAATCATTTTCGCATAATTTAGGATTGAATCATTGATTCAAAGTACCATTTCGTCTTGAAATGTGTCAGCTATGACGCCTCCGTCTCGGGGGTAACCGGAACTAAACATTATGTTTTTGTCTCATATGTCTTGAATAACTACTACGATACAATTCAACCAAGCCACTTGCATAATCAACTTGTATTGGTACCTCTTGAGTCACATCCAACTCAGCCAAAGTTTAGAAATCTGTTTATATCTCACTGTACTAAGTCATAAAAACTTTTTTGCTGTGAAACAAAAGCCTAAACTCACTCACAAAGAGCTTTTTTATATTCTAGTACATAATATGCACCAAATTCAATCAACCTTGAACTCATTAAATGATTTCCGTACTCCTAGTACATAATATGAACCTAATTCAACGCATTCGTGAAAAAAATAGGATTAGTCCTAATAGGTGATAAAATAAAGTATAGCCATTTGAGATGGTTTGGACATGTACAACAAAGACTGATGATAGCACAATGAGAAAAACTGTGTGAATTGAAGGTTCTAAAAGTGCGTGGGGAAGACCAAAAGGGATGTGGATTCAGGTATTGAAAGCAAGTTTAAAGAAACTTGCCTTAACGGAACACGTAGCTTTAGATAGAATTGAATGGAAGAATAGGATTCATGCATCCAACCCACATAGTTGGGATAAGGCTTACGATGATGAGGATATTATTCTAATTTGGCACCATTTCATGGAAAATTGCAAGCCTAAGATAACACGTTCAATTCAAGAAATTCAAGGACAAGACTAAAAACTCAAGAGTCAAGACAATAGAAGGGTATAGTTATAGCATACAACGCTAAAGAATTGTCCAACTCCTAAAGCATCTATAGCACGTGTGCGTCCATCCAAATATAAACAAATTTATTCTCGACGATATTAATTTGCCCAAAACACAAACCTTCCATTTGGATGGAACCCGTTGTAGGACCTCCTTCAGCCTTTCCTCTACTAATTCCATCTAGCATTTCTACATTGATGGTTTCCTCAGCCTCTGCATCATAGTTATCCGTAGGTTCTCTCAATTCTGTAGTTGAACCCAAGGCATCTCCAGCTTGCGTCAAACAAGTAGAAGGTTTCTTCACTAGCGAAAGCTTACAAAAATGGTAAGAGTTTGTTTTGATGGTAAGTGAAGGCGTCCTGTCAAGAGAACAAGTTCAAACATTTACAGTGGAAACACAGACCAGCTAGCAATAACTTAAGAATCTTGCAGCTAACATAAAACATGATCTTTTATGAAGAAACATGAGGTTTCACAAACAACCCCTGCGAGGGGATGGGGGCTGTGGAGGTAACGTAACACACATGTTGGCGTTCAAATCAAACATTTGGTGGGTCCCATCTCGGAAATATCCTGGATCAAAACTCAATCCAATCCAATGATCATAACTATCCATCCATTGTATCCTTTGGGACATTTGGGGAAGAAAAATAAAAATGAGAAACTGTCTGGACAAAACTATAGATTCAGCGATTAAGATCATTGGATTAGGTCAGTTTTGGGCCCAGATCTTCAAGGTGCGAGGTGAACATTTGACGGGAGCTGCGGAGGTAACGTGTCACGTGTCGGTACGACGAAGAAATTTTATGCCGCGCCCCCCCCCCGCCCCCTATACAAAATCCTGGCTCCGCCACTGGATGTGTCCCATCTAGGTGATCTCTTGGACCAAAATTCAACCCAATCCGTCAATTGGAATAGGTCAGTTCAGGAAACAATCTTGAAAAAATTATATAAATTGAATGGTTAGGATCATTGGAATAGGTCGGTTTTGGGCCTAGGTGTTCCTGGTGAGATGCATACTGAATGGTGAGTCCTGACCATGCTAAATGCATTGCATCTGTCCTTCACAGCACCCAACTTGAGTGTTTCCCATGCTGTGGATTGTATTCAGTTTTCCTAATTCCCTCATGTAGGTGAAGCATATTTTGAGAAGCATTTACAGTGAAGTCAATTGACTAAGATGTTCTATGTAACACAAAAGAAGGCATTCCCTTCTATCATCAAGTGTGAAGTAGAACTGCCCCAAAAAATGATGGATGGCAGACAAGCACATCCATGAACCATAAAAAAGTGAAATTTGGGTACGACGAAAAAAAGAGACAAAACATGCAGTGCGGCTGAATACCTGGACAGACCTCCAACTTCAATATCCCAACATTTAACAGTTCCATCCCTACCCTGGCTACATGCATTAGGACGCACAAAATTATTAGCCATAAGTTTGACCAAACCCAGTTATGAAAATAAAAATTCAGTAAGAAATCAAATTTTATGGTAAGGATATCAGAAATTTCAAAGCCCAAACTTCTAAGCTTAGCCAAGCATGAAACGAACAATAAAATGGCACCTGACGACTTTGTTGTCTCCAATCAAAGGACTTGCAGCAACAGAAATAATCCCCTGCGCCCCACTGTGCACCCTACAATCTGATTTCCACTATGAGTTGCTCCATAAATACACAAATAAATGGAAATCTACGACACTCCGCATCAAGAAAAAGCGTCCCAAACTAATAATCTAACCATGAAGACGATAATGTCCTGTGCTGGACCGTATCCCAAATCCGCAACTCACCATCAGCAGCACTGCATCATCAACCACCAAAGCAAAGTATCCTTCCCTTATTATTACTTTTTTTTTCTACAATGTGTTGCTTAACAAACAATGGCATAATGACAGGAGTAGCCATCAGAGAGGAGCAAGAACTCTACCCAGTAAAGAGAAGAGGTTTAGAGGGGTGGAAGCAAACATCCATAACAGAAGCGCGATGACCTCTCAGCACCGCGACAGGATCCGGAGGAGGACGTCTCGTATTCATTCTCAATTTATAATTCTGCTATTAAAAATAGATGAACAATCGTTACTAACCAGAAAAGTTTATGAATTTTGCTGTGATTGTGTATGGATTGTTAAACCCCAGGTAGAACCAAATATTAGGAATAATTTCAGCTTGGCAGAGCTATTGAATGAAGTTTCAGACAAAAAAAAAAAAAAACGAAAGAAATCTATGAGCTTTAACATGAAAAATATCTCCATGTGAAACAATTATTTAGATGGAAATCGACTTACGGAGAGCAGGAAACCCTGGAGATTTATGGAAGCTCAAACCGTGGATCTCTTCTCTCCCAGTCCTTACTAGGGCTCAAATGCCACACTATCAGTATCAAATACTCCTTATTCCGAGTACAATTTTGCTGACGGACGTCAAACCGCAATTTAAGCCACGTGGCACACTGACTCAGACCGAATGGATGTTTGGCCCATCCCTAGGTGGACCTATTAGCCTGATTACTGATTACTGATTTCGAACCTTTGGATCTTTGTACCCAAATATTAGTCAATGATGCTCAAATTCCACGGGTTAAAAACCAACCCAAGACGACTACAATCCAACGCTCAGAAATCACTAATCAGGCTAAGTTCACCTAGTGTTCGGCCAAACTTCAATACTGCCAGAAATCTATAAGAGTATGCCACGTGGATCCTGTCCGTCGGTGACTTCACTGAGTTCGCTGACTTCCCCACAGAGCCATGTGGCACACTTTTAGAGGACACTGACTGTATGGATGTTTGGTCAATCCCTTAATGGGCCTACACCAAAAATCGGTCTGATTAGTTTTTTTCAAACTTTTGGATCAATTTACCCAAATAATCTATTCTACTCGTTAACGCTCCAAGGCTTTACTGTGTTATGGTTCAACATTTTCCATATTTACAAAATTTCCCCTACTTTTGCTTCTCCGGGCTCACTTTATTCGCTTGCTAGGAGTTCTTCAGTCTTCGTCACCCCTGTAGGCGTACGTCAACCCTGCAGCTCCTCGCTACTTAAAAAAGTCAAAAATTTATTACAATTCATTGGCTTGTGATTGGGTGATTTGCAATCCACACTGCTCTTAGCCCCGAACAAATCCATCACCCAGATGGCATAATCAAGGTTAAAAAAACGGCTGTTGTTTTACGAAAATAACAGCCGTTATAACGGATTCGGACCTACCCCGTTAAGTTATGGACCGTTTAAACGCCCAAAAAATAATGACCGTTATTTTCTGGAAAATTTTGTCTAAAAAAATGCCGTTATTTTCATTTATTCCGTTATTTTCTGTTATTTTCCATTTCTTTCAGCGCCATTTTTTCTGTTATTTCTGTTTTTTTCCGTTATTTTTTCATTTTTGCCCCTGAGCATTTTTTTTCGTTATACCGTTAACGGTAACGTCCCCAGTCCGTCCTACCGTTATAACAGTCCCCTTTAAGCCTTGGGCAGAATAATCGCCGTTAGCTCCCAAATAATAGACACTAATTGCCAATAAATTGTAATAACTCCGTGAAATTACTTATGTTTGAATGAACCAGAAAGTTGTTCACCTCGAATTGACCCTTCCCTTCAATCTTCTTCTCACGTTTCTTTAATTCTCATCTATTTGGAATTTAGAAAAAAATACAATTGCAAGGATCATATCATTTAGTATCAGAGCCAGCCCCACATCACGTGTTCAAGTCACGAGAGGGGCAACTTGGGGTACTGTACACTTTGTGTATAATTCAAGAATTTACTAACTATACTTTGGTTGAAAACATCCTCTCTTTCGCTTTTCTTTCTGAGCAATGCTCATAGTGAGGGGGAGTGGGCCAGGTTCAACCTTTCAAACACACGAGACAAAGGTAAAAATGCATAAAACATTAGAAAATAAATAAAAATAAGCTAACCCAACTTTTAATTCGCCAAAGAAAACCAATTTGAAAAAGTGGGTCCCATGAAAAACTAAAGGAAGCCAATTTTTCATTAGACTCGCGTCACTCATCTACTCCTTCTCCAAAAACCCTAGCCCCAATAATTTCTCTCTCCTCCCTTTCTCGTATTTGCTTCCTATATGTTAATCATTGCCATCCCTAACCTCACAGTTAAAGATTTCTTTCTTTCTTTCTCTTTATATTTTTCATTTTTTAACTAACACATCTTTCTCCAAAAACTCCAACCCCCACAACTTTCTCTCTCTTTTTTTCTCCTTTTTGGTGACGCTCTCCCTATATGCTCATGGCCGCCATCCTTGGGGAAAAGAATTTCAAGAAGTACGTTTATTAGCAGTGACACTCGTCTATTTGGTTACTAAGAATTGAGTTGGGATTTAGATTTACAATTCTTGAAATCACAAATCTGTGTATGGGAGGATTTCATTTTAAAAAATTTCAAATCCAAATCGTTGGTTTCCATGGAGTTAGAAGTTTTTAAGGGGAGAAGAAACTTTTAAATCCTAGACTACTTTCTCCGCATTGGGAGACTTTTTATCGGACAATATTCATTGTTCATAGTATCAGTTTTGGGGACCTCTTAAAACGACCCAGAAGTCATCATAGGACTTTTGACCTACAATCCCAGCGAGGGGAGGTACTGGTAGGAGAAGGGAAGGGAAAAAAACTCTTGTTGATAAGGGGGATTTTGACCCTCAAAAATTAAAACAGTACATAATATTAAACTAAATTTTTTATTTTATTTTTAAAAAGCAACCAGAGTTAAAGATCCATATTAACCAATGGACAAGTGGTGCTTAATTGATGTTGCCTGGACGCCTGGATCAAAAAGAGTCAGAGCAAAAAATTTCTAATAACCAAACAGGGAGAAAACCCACTCACCAAACACAGCTATGGGTCATAAGGGGGGTCATAAGGGGCACTTCTACTTGTAATAGAAGTTATTTTTTTTGGTAGTTAAGCCTGTTTTTAAATAGACCAATAACTTTGTGAAGGTGGGTTTTGAACCAGGTCTATGGTAACATCACCCCCAAACTTTACCAACTGAGCAAGCTGTCAGTAGTAGAAGATAGGAGTTAAAAGTGAGGCATTCTAATTTTTGAGAAGTAATTTCTTTAGAAGATAAAAGCTAAAATATTTAGCTTCAGTTTTAAGTTATTTTTTAACTTTTCAAAAATTTAAAAGATGAAACACATCCAAACTAACTTTCTAACTTTTCCGCTTATAAAAGTCAATAGCTTATTTTTGTGTTACTAAACGCCCCCCCTAAACCTTCGAAGCCGATCACAGCCCACAATATGAGCGACGTGGCACACTCTTAGAGGACACTGACCGTATGGATGTTTGGCCAATCACTAGGTGGACCTGAAAACTAAAATTAGCCTGATTAGTGATTTACAACCTTTGGATCTTTGCACCCAAATAACGCTCAATAATGTTCAAATTCCTATGGTTAAAATCAACCCATTCAAATACTTCAATCTAACGTTTAGAAATCACTGATCATGTTCATTTTTTGTTTGTAGGTCCACCTAGTGATTGGCCAAACCAAGGTTTAAAAAATGGCCGTTATAACTGAATTGGACCTACCCCATTACGTTATGGACCGTTAAAACGCCCAGAAATTAATGGCAGTTATAACGAAAATAACGACCATATTTTCTGGAAAATGTTGCAAAAAAAAGGGCCGTTATTTTCCATTATTTTTCTGTCATGTTCCGTTATTTCCGTTATTTTCATTTTTTCCCCATTTTTTCTCTGAGCATTTTTTTCGTTATAACGGAAAAATGGTAACGCCCCCAGTCCGTTATACCGTTATAACGGTCCCCTTTAAACCTTGGGCCAACGTCCACTAATAGGGTCCCACGTGGCTCGTACAGTGGGCTGTGATCGGCTACGCTCATATCGGGGTGTGAGCGAAGGTTTACTCAGGTAGTCGAGAAACTTCTGAGATTTTTCACTGACGAGGCGCACGGCGCACTGTGGAAGGGGATACGCATTCTTCTTGAGGGCCCGGGCAGAGAGAATCCAGATTCTTCAAGCACTGCAGCCTTTAAGTTTTAGCCAGTGAGGTAAGAGATAATCTGGTGACCTATAAGAGAAGAAAGCGCGCGGAGCGAGGTTTCAGATCCCTTACGCCTTGTACTACTTGGACTCCACGTCGTCCTTTCCTCGTGACAGAAGTAAAGTTATATGGGCCGTAACTGTAATTATTCTCGGCAGATATGGTGGTCGTCAAGGAACCTCGAGAAACTAGGGTCTCTTCTTCTCCTTCCAGAAATTAAGGTTTCGGAAATCTCTCCATTTTGTTTTTCTAATCGAAGCTCCTGCAACAATGGAACTAGGGCTTGCGGAGCTGTTGAGAGCTGCGTGGATCGCAGGAACCTTGCCTTTACTTGTTGCTTCAATCCCTTATTCTCGTCTCAGTTCTATCCATGGAACTCTGTTGGGATTCGCAAAGAGAGGGAAGATCATGCAATCTTCATCACATGTGAGTGGAAAAGTCGATCAAATTAGGGATTTTTTTTTTGTTTTTGGTTGGAGCCTTGTTGACGTTTCTGTAACTCTCTTTAAATTTCTTATTTGAAATTGGATTTCTGTCTTTAGTGCCTGTTTGGATCTCCAATTTTTTAGTGTCCCATCAACTATTTGGATTTTCACGCCATGGAGAATGCCACAACAGTTCTTTACTTCCAAAAAGATGCTCAATTCTGAATGGAGGAAGAAGCCACAAATTGCCAGGCCCAAGGGGAACCCAGGTTGAAGAAAACTGGGTTTGGGTAGATTTTAATAAATCATAATTGACGTTTTGGGGTTACAACGTTATATGCAAAATAATACTTGGTTCAATTTTCCGTTCAAATGCATCAATCGTCGGTTGGCAGTTTTAGTTTATCGAAATGTTGTTATGGTCCTCATTTTGGGTGTCTCCAACCAGGCATATAGTTTAATTAGATTCTGTTTGTTTGACGTCTTCACAGTTGTAGTATAAAAATTGTCTTCAATTCTTCCTCCTGTATTTGAAATGATTTTTTTTTTGCTATGAATTGCTATACTGGACTAATTGAACTTCACGAATTTGTTGTTTTGTGGAAGTGTAGAAATTCACCGTTCCTCAGAGATTCTTCTTGCATTTTTATGTGACGGCTGTGGTTTGGACAACATTGTTGCTACTTATGACATGGTTCTATGCGTATAGAATGGTACCATTGGGTTCCGAATCACTGCATTTTTCGACCGTTGCCAGCCACTTGACCGGAGGTTCACATATCTTTTCCATGGACAAATCTCGTTCGACTCCCGTAGAGCATAGATATAGGGTATGGCGAACCGTGTTTTTGCTTTTATTGATGGAAGTTCAAGTATTGAGACGCCTTTATGAGACACTGTACGTCTTTAACTATAGCCCTTCAGCTCGGATGCACATCTTTGGCTATTTAACTGGGTTATTGTAAGTTTTCGAGCAACCCTATGAAATCTTCTTGCTACATATATTTCTCTATTGTTTGGTTTTGAGTGCATAACAACTACACATTGTCCTGCTACAATTCATTTGTCATAATTTAGTTGCCCATTTGTTACATCAAATTTTGTACGACTCTTCAATGTCTTGCTCTACTTTATGACCATTGTAAAAGTACATAAGATGGAGAAGAGACTTAGAAGAATAGAGAGAGTCAAACTTGGTTGGTTTGTCATCCTCATGTACATATTCATATATCACTTAAAGGCATAAAATAATGTAAAAAGATCACAATACCCCTAGTTACAAAGCACATTTAACACCCCCCCTCAAGCTGTAGCATAAAGACCATGCATGCTCACCTTGTTACATAATAGAGAAATGAATCCTGACCAAATGCGTTAGTGAACACATCACCAAGTTGATCAATTGATTTGATATATGGAGTAACAATCTTCTTGCTCAGAACCATGTCGATTACAAAGTGGTATTCAATTTTGATATGTTTAGTTCTCTCATTAAAGACTAAGTTACTGGCAATAAAGATAACTTGATTATCTCGATGCATCTGCATAGGAACCATGTGCATGACAAAGTGGCGGTCCACTCCTATATGTTTAGTTCTCTCATGAAAGATTGGGTTCCTAGCAATAAAGGTAACAATTGGGTTATCGCAATGCATCTGCATAGGAGTAGGAATAGCAAAACCCATCTCTTAAAAAAGAGATTTTACCCACATCATTGCACATGTTGTCAAAGTTTAAAAAGTTAAAAGGCTAGTTTGGAAACTGAGGTGTTTTGTCTCAAAAAGGCGAGACGTAAGCCTCATTTAAGCCTCAATTTAAAAAAAAATGCTTAAAAAGTTCTAAAAATATATAATTAATTATACAAAAATCAGAAATAACATTTCATGTGAAAAAAATAACTTAAATAAGCATAAAAGTAATTGAGGCTATAACTTTTACTTTAGGAGCGACGTTGTCGGGAATGCTTGAAAAAAAACAAGAGTTTCTTAGAAACCCTCTCACCATCTTCAATCATATTACAAAAAAACAACAAAAACAAAAAATTAAAGAAAGAAAAATAATAAAAATTTACATGTATTTATGAAAAATAAGGCAAAAATTCAAAATATGGTCACATACCTAAACAATTCTCCAATGCTTTAATTTCTTGCTTGAGTTTTGTGAGGTTCCTCACAAGAAAACCATAAGAAGTGACGAATTGTGATTCTGATAAGATTTGAGCTCTCTAGGAGGATTCCTCAAAAAATGGGAAAAACTAGGGTTCAAAGAGTAGATTTAGGATTTCTCCCCAAAAAAGAGAGTTTTGGATAACCCAATATGGACCTTGTAGGTCGTTTTTAACATAGAAGGGTAGTAGAGGGGCATTTTGAAGAAAAAAAAAATAGAAATAAGCAAAAAATATCCCCACGATTTAGGGACTTATCCCCTAAACTGAGGCTAAAGCCTCAGTTGCGCCTCGTAGCTATAGCCATGAGGCTTACGACTCACTCAACTGAGGCTTAAGCCTCAGTTTGGTGCCTTGAGGCTTTTTCTTACCGCCTCGCCTCGAGGCGTACACCTCTTCCGCCTTTTTAAACCATGCACGTCGTATGAGCCATAGTCCTGTACTCCGCCTCCTCTGCATTAGATCTAGCAACCACATTATGCTTTTTACTCCAAGTGATAGTTACCACGCACAAAAGTACAATACCCAAAAGTAGACATTCTATCAGAATGATTTCCAGCCCAATCCACATAAAAAAACCTTGTAATACAAGTGTTTGGACTTTCATTATAACATGCCTTTACTTGGTGCACCCTTCAAATACCTCAAAATGTGCGATACAAAGAATCCCAATGTGATTGGTGTGGAGCATGCATAAATTGACTCAACCCCAACTGCAAACGTGATGTTTGGATGCGTCACTGTGAGATAAATCAACTTACCAACCAGCTTCTTATGTTGTCCGGGATCTGTATGCAACTCACCTTGTTCACTATCGAGCTTGAGTATAGAATCCAAAGGTAACAGGCTTAGATCCCAACATTCTTGTCTCCTCTAACAAATTTGTGATATACTTCATTTGTGAGAGACTAACACCCTCATTGGGTTTTGCCACCTCAATGCCAAGAAATATCAAAGAGTGGCAAGATCTTTGGTTCGAAAATTTTGGCTCAAATGAGATTTTAGGTCAACAATTCCACTACTGTCACTACCTATGATAACAATATCATCTACATACACTACCGGAATAATAACTTTGGAAATTGTACTATGAACAAACACTGAGTATACAGAATAAGCTTGCTTGAAGCCAAAAATGTAACATAACTGCACTGAACTTATCAACCAAGTCAATGGAGATTACTTCAGCTCATAAATAGCCTTCTTCAACCTGTACACCTTGTTAGATTGTCCATTAGTGACTCCGAATCCACTATCTTAGCTTTCCTAAAAAATGATGTCATGTAGAAGGTCAGAGCGTAGTGGGAAAGTCTCAAATCCGGGTTTGCCTCAATTCGTTTCACTTCCTCTTGGAGAGAAGTTAACTTTGCAGCGGACCGATGTGCTAAGCTTGCCACTACATTACCGTGTGGCTCTCGGGAGTGGATTGTTGGAAGGCATACATTCCTTTTTTCGGTTGAGCTTCCCTTGAGAAATTACTACAGATTCGTTCTCTAGGGGCGATTGAATGAATTTTGCCTTTCTTTTTTGTTTTTGTTTCTTTTTTGGGAATCATGTTAATGTTTGATTTCCTAACCCCTGTTTCTTTTCACTTTTCTTGTTAATCTATCATCTCACTTAGCAAAAAAAAAAGATTGTCCACTAGTAACATTTATTTTTGATAAATTCCACTAGCAACATATCAAGGGGTTGATCCATATACACCTCTTCTTGCAAATCACCATGTAAGAAGGCATTTTTAACGTCCAATTGATGCAATGGCCAATGCAGATATACCACAGACAAAAGAACCCTAACAGAGTTTAGCGAGCATTAGGGGAAAAAATTTCAAATTAGTCCACACCAAAGGTTTGAGTGTACCTTTTAGCAACCAAGCGTTCTTTCGAACACTCAATCTTTCCAGTAGGGTCATACTCGATGGCATACACCCATCTACATCTAACTGCCTAGTTTTCAGGAGGAGGAGGAGTCAGTTCTAATGTGTTGTTTTGAAGAAGAGCATACATTTTATCATTTATAGTTTGTTTCCATCCAGAGGAAGACAAGTCCTGCCGATAAGACTTTGGAATAGAAATAGCAGAGGGACAAAGCAAACTCACGGAATAATGGAGACGCAATGAAATGACAAAAAATTAGCAATTGGATGTTGAGTACAAGAATAGATACCTTTATGCATAGCAATGGGTAAATTGGCAGAAGGATCCTCAAAGGAAGGAGATGATCGAGGAGTAGGCATTGCAACAATGGTTGGTGTAAATTTGGTTCTTCTGTGATAAACTTGTAAGGTCTGTATTGGCACAAGAGTAATATCATTAGCAACAGGTAAAGGAACAGGAGGCTTATCAGTAGCAGCAATTAAAGGAACTGAAGGAGAAATAGAGTTCTTCTCTTGAGTACCAACAAATAAATCACCATCCATAGACTAATCATCATTAGAAAAGAATGTAACATCGACACTAATTAATAATTATGAGATGATGGACAGTAACAACAATTTCCTTTTAAAGTGCAAGAGTAACCCCAAAAAACACTTGATATTATAAAGAGACGACTTATCATGACCAGGACCCAACATATGAACAAATGAAACAACCAAAAACATGTTGCAGGAGCATCATGTCACAGTGGTCCTGAGCTACACCGAATCACTACAGAGGATCTAAGAGAGTGGACCCCACAAGATTACCTTAAGATCTGTTCTATTTTAATTAGGGATTTCTTTTTTAGGAAGGTATTATGACTATTTAACTTGGTTAGAAATTTCTGTTAGTTTCTAAAATTAGATTAGGAAGTTTACTTATTTTTTATAAGAATAATTTTAGGAGAATTAAGATTTCAAAATTTTATAAATAGGGTTGTAATCTTTGATTTTAAAATAATGAATGAAGAGATTTTTCTTTTTGGAGAGATTCCAAATTTTCTGGGTGAGTTGTCTGGGAGGGAAGAGCGAATCTTCCCGAAGGAGCGATTCCTTCAAAACTCGGTGGAGTGATTCCATCGAGTCTTACAATCGCAAAAACGAAGTTCCCCTTGTCCTGCATAGCATGTGGAGGTAAATCAAATGGAGAAACATCAAGAAACGAAGTAGAAAATGGAGACATGCCTTCTAGAATAGACGATGCCATTCAGTTAATTAGGTAACATGCGGAAAGAACATCCTCTAGTAGATTTTTAGAACATTCATATTTATCATCAAGGTACGTGCAACATCTAACAAGTGTCGATGTTTGTGTTCAGCCACACCATTTTGTTGGAATATGGGTGCGAGAGGTCTGATGAAGCTTCAATTCATTTAATATGATTTCGAGGGCATTATCAGATAGAAGTATGTGAATAGGTTTTCCAAATTGAATGACAATCTCCTTATGAAAGGTTTGAAAAATAGAAAGTAACTCAGAAAGATTTTCATTAAAATAGCTTCATCATTCTGAAAAAATCATCAACAAAGATAACAAAATAAGAAAAATCAGACACGCTCTTACTTTTAATAGGACTACATCAAAAGGACTCAACTTACGACTATCAATACGCCTAGGAAAGGAAACCCTGTGATGTTTGCCTAATTGGCAAGCCTCACACTCTAATACTGATATAGGATTTCATTTAGGAATTAACTGTCTCAACTTCGGAAGCAATGGATGACCCAAATGAAAATGTCACCAATAAGGAGACCCGCTCGAATGAAGTGCAACTTGCTAACTCTAAGATCCTTATCAAGGTAATACAGACCATTGTGCTCACGTTGCCCACCAATCACCTTCATCGTGAAGCCTGGAAAACATAAGAAGGAGAAAAGTTATTGAACATTGAAGAGGCTGCTTAGTTAATTTGCTGATAGACATAAGATTAAAGGAAAAATTAGGAATATAAAGAACTAAGGACAATGAAAGTGAAGATGTAAGGTGAGCATCACCTTTACCAACAACTTTGCATATAAACCCATTAGTAAGAATAACATTTGACTCTAAAGGATGAAAACTGGAGAAACTTAATGACATATGTTCATAGGCTCTTGAGTCAATGACCCATGGAGAGGATTGCTGAGTAAGAAGACATGTAGGAGTACCTGAGTTAGCTTAAGTGACAATCAAAGTGAATGGACCAGCAGATAGAGATTGAATCCGTTGGAATAGTTAATTATATTCTTCACGCGAAACAGATATAGAGCCTGACATCTTCCCACCAGAATTAACTACTACGGTGGCGTTTGGTAAAACTTTTTTTCAGACCATAAGTCTGAATGGGGTGATTTCAGTGATTAAGTGGCGTTTGGTAAACAATTAATTTCAGCACTTAATAATGAAAAAACTGATATTAAGACTTAAGCAAAACAGTGAGCTGGGGGCGACTTAATGTGGTAAGTGGTTTCGACAAAAAACATCTCCAAAAGAGATTCTACTATTCTCTCTTAAATACCCATAATGCCCTTTTATTAAAGATTTCTCTTTTAAAAACTTACGAAAGTGTCCTAATAAACATTTCAAAATATCCACATTGCCCTTGACTTAATTTTAAGACTTAAGACCTTTACAAAACAATCCAATTCAGTCATAAGTCATTAAGCTATCAGACCTTAAGCACTTTAAGCTTTTAGATCATAACTTAATTTACCAAATGCCACCTAAGTTTGTCTGTGATACACTCTCTGTAGAAGTTTGTTGTACCTCCTCGAATGCTTGATTTGCCCGTGCTGATTTTCCCCATTTATCCCAACAATAATCATCAGTATGACCAACAACACAATGGTATGTACACCTCTACCACCACTACGTTTACCAGAAGAATGACCATGACCACCAACCACCATAGAAATTACCACAACCACCAGAAAAATTCTCACGACTTCTGGAAGACTCAACCTTCCGTACACAAGATAGAAGGGTTGAAATTTCTTTGGAACTACTAGTTCTTGAAGGTGGTACTCCTAGAGGTGCTCTTTGCAATCTCGCATACACATTGTTGAGATTATGGAGGGGATTTGTTAGAAAGAATATGTCCCTTAATTGAGTGAAACTAAGAATTCAAATTTGAGAGAAACAAGGCACCTTGGAACCTCCCTCTGACGTTTCTGCAACTTGATATCATTAGTTAGAGGCTGATACATGTGCACCTCTTCTCACACGCCTTAAAGGTTGCTATAGTACTCACTAAGGGGTTTGTCACCTTGTTTCATGCAGAACATTGTCTCAAACAATTGAAAATTCGAGATACATTCCGTACTATGAGTACATCTCCTTTACTACATCTTAAACTTGTTTAGCGGTGTCTAAGAACATCACATTTGTACTAATGGACTGCTCCACACTTTTCCATAGCCAAGTCATCATTAGAATTCTCACTCAGTCACTCATCATACCCAATGTCACCTTTTTAGATGGAGGATCATCAATAATGTATTTCAGATTCTTCTTTGCACACAAAAACCTTAAAATTGATTGTGACCACAACAAATAATTTCTACTATTCAACTTAACAGAGGTCATTTGGGCTCCAAGCCCATTTGACACACCCAAAAATAGGGATTTTAACATCACTAGAACTACCCAACAATTTAATCAACGGCAAATGTCATACTAACCTTACTGAAGTAACCACACAACAACAAAAAAACAACAATAAAACATGGTTGTGGCATAAAAAACTAGCAATAAAACACTACATTAGGGTGCGCGAAATCATCCAACAGTCATTAGCAACATACAACAAGCACCAAACAACATCTAACAGTCACCACCAATCATGAATCACCAGTTTAGGGCTTGCGACAACCTTAGATCACAAACCCTAGCCTACAGCTCCCTTTTTGGATCAAACCCCAGACTTAAATAAAAAACCCTAGCCTGTGGCTCCCGTTTAGATCGAACCCCAGCCTTAAATAAAAAACCCCTAGCTTGTGGCTCCCGTTTAGATCAAACCCTAGCCTGTATAAAGCTCAAATTTGATCTTCCAATAAAGAAAAAAAGAAATAAGGAAGGAAGAAGTATCACTTAAAGGAATAAAATAAAATAAAAGACCATAATATCCCTAATTACAAAACACACTCTATCAACCTTAACAACAATTCATTTAGTTATGCACATTTCATATTCTAGCATGAAGGGCATTTTCAGTATAGTTATGCACTGGTCAGTATAGTGTGTGGCTTACTTCTCAAAATAAGAAAAAATGTATAGTTTGTTGGTGGTAAAGTTCAGCCACAAACCATATGGAGCTTACTGGCCTATTTGATTTGCGGGAAATTTTCGTTGCCCTGTCGAATTTTCTAATTTTCCCCCACTAAAACTTTAAATAAAAAGACGTCTATATCCCCTATGTTTTCTCTAATCTTAGTCCGAAAAATCAATAAAAGTTCAGTTCTAGCCGGCCGAACGGTCAAAATGATCAAATACTTCAAGCCTGCCAAAGTCATTGGTCCAACCACCACAGCACCGCACCTGTCATTGGTTCTTGGATACCTAAGTCATTAGAATTAATTTTCCAAGAACTCGGCTAAACCACCAATATTATCTCCATCAATTTGCTCCAAAGGCTCCTTAGTTTCGACCGCAGGAACAAAATTATTCTTATCATCATCTTCCTCCCGTCTCATCCTTTCCTACCTATTACACAGTGGAAACACCTGCAATGCCTGAACTGCACTTGTCTTCACGTTATTAAGCACTGCAGTAACCTCAGTCCCAATTCTCACTCGTAGTCAGGTAGCACCAATCTTTTCTGCAGTTGAAACACTGAACTGCATGAAATGAATTCGGAATTCTAACACCTATGTTCAAATTTGTTTTTTGGTGTGTGAAACACCAACTCCATTGCCTATTGACTCAAAACATGTTCAGCATTTTCCTTTTTCCCTCACTCTTCGAAATAACTGCATTTGCATATTTGTTAATGCTTATTAGATTTTCTACTGACTTATGCTATTTTAATGAAGCTAGTTTCTATACAGCAGCTCCACTGTCCCTTTTCAGCACTTGTGCACCAGAGGTGTTAAGTTTTTTGGCTCGTCAAGTAGCTGAGTTCATTGTTAAAGGCCGAGATAAAATGCCTATCATGGAGTTTGATTGGTGGGGTAATGTAAAGCTTCTTACAAAGCTTGGATGGTGCCAATGGATTGGTGCAGCTATTTTTACTTGGGGTTGGATTCATCAGAGTCGTTGCCATGCAATTCTTGTAAGTGTCCAATCTTTGATTTTCAGCAGATGCTTAGGTTTTTAGATTCCAAGCTAGTCAATCATATATTTAGTCGCATAGATGTTGTACAATTTTTTATCCACAGAAAGATATAATTTTCCCTTATTTTGATCTTGGGAATTGTTTTGGAAATAGAAAGCTCAATCAACAAACTTGAGGCCATGGCTAGAGGCATGCCCTTGAGATGTTGCAAAGAAAGTCTTTCAATATATCATCATCATCTACACCTTATCCCAAATGTTTGGGGTTGGTAACATGAATCCTAGTTCGCCATTCAACTCTATTTAGAGTTTTATATCTTTGTCAAAGCATATGTCTTCAAATCCTTTTTTACCTCAATCCTTGTCATTTTTGGACTTCCTCTTCCTCTTTCCCTTTTATGGCCTTCAACTTACACCAAAGTGCTCCTTCTCGCTGGTGCTATTATTGGTCTTCATTGTACTCGCCTGAACATCTCAATTGACTTTTTTCTCTTTATCTTTTATTGCATTGGAGGTATTTGTAGATTTCCTTGAATGTGCTTGTTTCTAATTTTGTCTTTCCTATTTTTCTCCACTCATCCATCTCAATTTCATATATGCCATACATTCTATGAGCATGTTGTTAATTTATCTTTTAATATAGGAAAATTGAAAAGAGAATATAAAAAATGCCATTTTCAGTCCACAATAAAAAAAACTAATTTTGAATGGTTGAAAAGATATTATCTACAAAACTGTTAAAGCTTAGACCCATCGAGCTCATGCATTTTTTGATGGAAGATTTACAGCAGTTTTCGATCATAATTCACAATTTTTTTTTATCCGTGATCATAATTCACAATTTCACTGCATATAGGAAACTAACTAGCTACTTTATTATTCCTCAGATTTGGGTAAGGGGAAACCTCACTACTACCAATTTCTGAAATACCTCTCCCATAATTCACAATTAGTTTCTACTTTTCTTTGGTATGTACCTCTTGTTTAGTGAAATACCCTTCTTTAATTGAAGAATGAAGGAGATTGCTTATATTTCAAGGAAAACTGAAAGTTCAAGGAGAAAGAGTAAGAGAAAGAGAAAGAGAAAGAGAATCAAATATAGTTAACTAAATAAGTACGAAAAAAATTCCTTCTTTGTCATGCACTGGTACCATTTCTCATCGACCTTGCAAGACAAACTCAGAACTTTTCATCACTTGTTGCCCTAATTCATAGGATATTCTTGCTATGATATTCAGGGTTCCTTGCATCTCATGGCATGTCCGGTTTATATGACTTTATGCCATTCTCATTGCATGAAATTGCCTTTGGCCGGTAGAGTAACAATATCTGGCTGCTTGGGAAAAAAATACAACTTTTTTGCTGGACACCCTCAAGTGGGTTCTCCAAGTCTCTGGTCTTTCTCAAAGCCTGAGTTAGATGCCTTTGATTCCATTGTCTAGTTTTTATTGGCATTTGCAAGGGTTGTGCAGGTGGGCCCACGTATGTAAATAAACGGCTTTAACTTGATCTCTTATTTATTTCCTCGTGCAACTTTATAAAAGGAAAATTTGCATGTTAGAGCATCTCCAACCCTACCCTACCCTAAACACTTAAAAGTAGGGTAGAAAAGAATCTCCCTTATCTAAAACTCAAAAATCTCTCCAATGGCCCACCCTAAACTCTACCCTTCCCTAAATATAAGAACCAATAGAAAGAGGAAAAGGACAAAAATTATAAGGAGGGGACATAGGTGGCATTAAGTGAAAAGAATGTGAGGATATTGGATGGAATTAATTAAAAGAGGGAGGAGAAGGGAGAACAAATTTTTAAGTTCTCACCCTGAATCCTACCCTAACTTTAGGGTAGGATTTGAGGTTACCTCAAAATAGGGTAGACTTTAGGGTAGGGTTGGAGATGGTTTTTTAAGTTTTCACCCTATTTTAGGGAAGGGAAAGGAGTTTAGGGTAGGTAGGGTTGGAGATGCTCTTAAGCCAACACCGAACTGTTTCAGCAGAAATTCTCACCCGCCCAAGTAATTGGATTACGATGTTCTTTTCCTGATTGTGGCCACGTGCTCTTTGCAAAACTTAGCTTTTAAACAGTATTTCCTTTTTCTCACAACTCCTTCAAATTCAAATTCAAAAAATACCTCGAGCCCTTTTGATTTGATCGTAGTTAAATGTTTGGAATACTTGTCAAAAAATGTGTGGAATATATAATATCATAAGAAAATTCAGAAATCAAGTAAGGAAAACGAGAAATCCATTATTTTCATACGCTCAGTATTACGTCCTGGATCTACAACGGATTCTTCCTGAAACATTACCTGGAATCACATCTTCATCATTGAAATGGAACGAGAACATGCCACTGGGAAGTGATTCAGTAATTAAACCTTCATGAATACATTTTTCTTTTTTCTTTGCAGGTAACCCCTAAGTTGATTCTGTATCTGCTCTTGATTGCATGACTGTAGTTCGAGATTATAACTACTGTCATGCAATCAAAAGCTGGAGATTTGAGAGGTTATGTTTCACATTCAATTTACCTATCAGTGTTCTGTTTTGGAGGCTCAGGTCTCATCCCATTTTGCGCGACACAGTCCTGCACTTCAAAAACCAGTCTTCATTGAGGGAGGGGGAATAGTCCCGTCATCTCGTTGTTTTTCTGTGTTGGTTTGTCCTTTGTAGGTCATCTCAGCCTCTTTGGCTGTTATTCTATTTTCTTTTGGCGTTTTGCCCTCAATAAAGTATACAATTATCGAAAAATAAAAAACCTGGTCTTCGTTTATTCATCTGTGTGTATTGTTGACTGGAATTTCCAACTCTTGACAGGGTTCACTGCGAGAACATGCAGAAAAAGATGATGAATATGTAATCCCTCATGGTGACTGGTTTGAAATTGTTTCATCTCCACACTACCTGGCCGAGATTGTAATTCTCTCTCCCGTACATTAGTAACGTTTCTATTAACAGATTTGAATATCAAAATGTTAATGGAAATGCCTATATGATGCTTAAATTTCTAGGCATAATACAAGGGAATCACATTTTTTTTTTTGTAAGCCTTTTTTTTTGTAAGCTACAAGGGAATCACATTAATGTGAAGTAATTCGTCGTTTTTAAGGACAACATGTTTTCATGTTTCTACATGCTTCTCTCCTACCATACAGGTTATATATGCTGGTCTTCTGGTTGCTAGTGGAGGATCGGACCTCACAATCTGGCTGCTTTTTGGATTTGTGGTATCTTTCCTCACCCTGAACTGAGATCATGTTATAAGTTTTTTTCCAATTGGTTGTGTTTTATCATGCCCTCCTTTCGCCCCCCTCTGAAACAAAAAGCTTTTGTATTGTGGTGGCAGGTGACAAATCTTGTTTTTGCTGCAGCGGAAACGCAGAGATGGTATCTCCGTAAATTTGATAATTACCCAAAGAAACGGCGTGCCATTCTCCCCTTTATTTATTAGAAATGTAACAATCAAAATAATTGTTGTATTCTACAACGCTATGCTGCAGTGTGTACAAGGTAGACGAGTGAACTAAGCTACGAGGCCTGTTACCTTTTACTGTTTTTTGAAAACGCAGGAGACCTGAAGGCTTGCAGTGAAAATTAAAATGCTGAATCATTTGATTTTTTTTTAAATCTTGTGTAGGAAAAGATGAACATTTGTGGTTATATATCTAGGAATGGAACATCAGAAAGAATTGATGAAAAATTTCACAATATTAGATGGACCTAAAGATTATTAATCCTCAATGAGCCGGTCTGATACAAGGGGCCCAGTGATTTGTGAATCAGTGAATCCGGATCGTTCTCATCTTATCCCAGAAATCAAATTGATCAAAACTTCAAACAGCCTTGATGGTGTCAGTTGCACCGGCAAACGACAAATGCCACCAAAACAATGGTGTCATTCGGCCCATTTTGTTTGTACTAATTAGTCTTGTGCCAGTCCAGACGGGGTCCTACCGTTTAGCTAAGGTTTTAGAATATGGAGATACTTTAGACATTTTATAAAAGAATTTTTTTTTTCAATGTTCATTAAGCTCTAAATGATAAGCCCCAACTCTAAACCCGCAATTTGCAGCATTTTCATGAAACAAGTGGAGGAATAGCCTAATTTGGCTATGCAATTGCAATTCATAGGGAGGCTGCTCTCAATTATAGACTATTTTCACCAAGAATGATAGTTTATCTAGTAGAATTATGGCAAGGCTTTTTCAGCTCATGGTTGCAAGCTTTGGAGGATCACACCATATGCCATCTCCTGGGAAGTATGAAAGGAGAGAAACCGTCGGATTTTTGAAGATAAAGAGGCTAAGCAAAAGGAGATGATAATGAATTTCAAAGCCACTTTGTATCATTGGGTATCTGCTGATCAGGATGTCAAGGTTTTCAGATTTGTCGACTTTGTAGCTTGGTGGGAGCGCTTGATTTCCTAAGCGTGGTTCTCTTGCTTGGGTTGTAGGGCGCGGAGTGTAGTTTTTTGCTACGTGCTCTTGGGTTTTTTCTGTTGTATAGCTTTTTGGGCTATCTCGGCCCTATCTTTAATATATGTAATACTTTTACCGATCAAAAAAAAAAAAATTTGCTCGAAAATATATACTTTCTAGCACAAAAATGGCAATAGAAATAGGCTCTAATATATTGCTGATAAAAACCTGTGAATTTTTTACCCAATTAATGCTCTAAAACATGAAGCATTCTCATCATGAAGTACAAAATCAAACAGAGACTTATGATGGGAGAAGGAATTGACAGATTTATTAGGAAACAGAGGTCTCAGTCTCCAAATACCAAAAATAAAAGCAGAGAGGAACCACATTCATTATTCTTCTGTCTTCTTTGTGGACAGAGAAAAAAACTAAGTATAAATATCCAAGCCCCAAAACTTGTCTGGTTGGTTGGTCCTTTGTTTCTGGTCCACACCCTTAATCAACTCCATGTCGTCCTTAGTCAGCTGAAAATCGAACACTTTGAAATTCTCCCGCAGCCTCTCGAGTTTCGACGTCTTCGGTATAACAACCACATTCCTCTGAAGACCCCATCGGAGAACGATCTGAGCCACACTTTTCTTATACTTCTCAGCCAGACCCTGCTCTCATCACAAAAACAAGCAAAAGATCAAAATCATGTAGGGAGGAAGCATAAATAATGAAGAAATTGGATTTGTGAAGAACGTACTTTGAGAAGTGGATCATCCAAACATGAGACTGAACCAAACAATTCAATGTTAGCTGTAGCACCACCAAGAGGAGTGTGGGCTGTAACACAGATTCCATGCTTTTGACAGAACTTGACAAGAGAATCATGTTGGAAGTAAGGGTTTGTTTCGATCTGATTCACTGCAGGCTTCACTTTGGAGTAAGCCAAACAATCTCTGGTCAGGGAGATGTTGTAGTTGCTGCATGCACATACATTTTATGTTAATCAGAGATCATGAAGAACCCTTCCTATGATCTGTGCCGTACACATGGCAAGCAGTAAGCTCGGAAATTATAGAAAATATAAATTAGAAATATGAGAAATGATAACATAAGTATGAAAACACACTTGTTACTCAACATTCCGCGTTGAAGTTTTGAAAAGCAAGATCAATGGTTGAAATCAACGGCTAGGATCACATCTTAAAAGGTACTACAATCTAATGGCTAGAGACTACAATTACAGTGATTTTCGGTATGTATATCTCTCCACCAAGGGGTAGGCTAAAAACATCCATGCTGTCAAGTGGCTATAGCTGATACCTTTTGCGTCAGGTCTACCTTGTTACACATTTTTTCTTTAGTAATTTCTAAGCGTTGGATTGGAGTCATTTTCATGAGTTGATTTTAACCGTGGGAATTTGATCATTATTTGACGTACAAGATGGAGGTTTGAAATAACTAATCAGGCTGATTTTTAGTTTTTAGGTCCACCTTGGGATTGGCCAAACATCCATACGGTAAGGTAAGAGTCTTTAAAATTTGTCACGTGGCTGATATTGTGGGCGGTCATTGCTTTATCTGACCGTCACTGGTCAGGCAAGTTTTACTCTGCTTTAATGCCTGCCTGAACTCTGAAGTTCAGTTTACCTGATCCCAATGCTGCGAACTAAACCCATGGAAACCAGATCTTCCATGGCATGCCAGGTGGTTTCAAGGGACACGGTTGTGTCTATGTCCAGCACACCGTCTTTATCCCGAGCACTTGATGTTGCACCCACACCTGCATTTACGTGAAAAATAAGAAAAAAAAACTAAGATCATATATACAGAGGAGAAACAAATGGAAATTAGCAATGAAATGGAGAACAGGGAAGCGCATGCACCAGTGTGCATAGTGGCAATAGGGAAGTGAACAAGGTATAGATCCAGATATTCTAGCCCAAGCTTCTTCAGGCTGTCTTTACAGGCCTCAACAACATGTCCATGGTCTGAATTCCATAGCTGCAATCGCAATAAAATGGGACGACGAGACAATCTGTTATTGGTTTCCAAAAAAGAAAAAAAAGATGGAAGAACCAGCAAAGACAGGAATTCGATTTTGCAAAGTTTTGAACTGGCCTTCGTGGTAATGAAAAGGTCCTCCCTCTTGACAAGCCCAACCTGAAATGCTTCGGCGAGCGCTTCCCCAACTTCTGCCTCATTCTTGTAATGAGCTGCAAACACATTACAAACGATTGCAGAATTTGCGTGTTATTCGCATTAGACACAATAATTTATTGTCAAAAAGTGGTCTAATCTTTGCAGCCAAAAATTGCATGCTGCGAAAGAACAAAAAAAGAAAAAGAAAAAAGGCAAATGAGTCTCTCACCCTCCTTGGTCTCCCCAACAACTCTCCCCTCCCCCAACCATATATGAATATTTTCCCAACAAATGTTTATCATTGCAAACATTTGATTATCAAATATTTGCCTACAAACATTTTCCTGCAGACTACAAACAGGATACCAAGGAGGGCGTTAAGTCACAAAAGTTTTGCACGCAAACGTTTGCGGCATTTGCGTGTTATTAGCATTACACACAATAATTTATTTTGCCAAAAAGTGGTCTAATGTTTGCAGCCAAAAAGTGCATGGGTGCAAAAAATTGGCAAATGACTCTCTCATCTCCCCCAACAGCTCTCCCCTCTCCAACAATACAAATATTTTCCCAACAAATGTTTGTCATTGCCAAAAAAGACGGGGGTTAGCAGTTACCGGCGCAGTCAAAATGTCGATAACCGATTTTAATCGCGTTGATGAGAAGGTTTCTGATGGATTTCCCTTCCATCCTCCATACACCCAGTCCCATTGTTGGCATCTCCAACCCATTGTTCAGTGTAATTGCCATTGCAGCTACCACCTCTCAAGTTTGCACTAAAACAAATGGGCAATTTGTGATGGGGAGATTGTTGTGTAATGTGTTACCTTTATATAGGAGAAAATATGGGAGAATTGCTACAAAGGATGACTTTTTTTAAAGAAATTTCTACTAAGGATAGTCAGCTGAAAATATTTCAAATAAGGATTGCCTTTACATAAATAATTGCATTTGAGTCCCTTTTCTTTTTTTTTTTTGATCTAAAATCCTAGTTATGGTTCTTGTTATTCAATGTCATGTAGCATATTTTCATGTCCAATGACCTCATGGATGTCTGGCCACTATTCGATGGATATACAAACAAAAAATCAGCCTGATTGGTTATTTCTAGCCGTCAGATTTTAATTCGAAATATGGTCGACATGAAGTAATTTGTCCATCAATTCCAACTCTTCCACGTTGTACTAGACTACTAGTCATGGTTTGAAAAACCGTTGAAACAGTGTGAAGCCCCAACTTGAAAATAAGTCCAAAACTGAATAACATGGCTAATAGTCATTATAACGGAAATAGTATGTAGGTGACTGACGTTACCTGTTATAATGGCAGTTATAACAGAAGCAACGGTAAATTAAGTGTCTGTTATAAAGGACGATTTAAAACCCTGGTGCCAGTGGTTAAAAACTTTGATGACAGGGCACAATTTGTGCCACGTGGCCCACTCTTAGAGGACTCCGACTGAATGGATTTTTTCCAATCTCTAGATGGACCTACAAACCAAAAATCAGCTTGATTAGTGATTTCAAATTTGGATCTTTGTACTTCAAATAAGGGTCAATAATGCTCAAATTTCCCACGGTTGAAATCAACCTATGAAAACAATTCCAATCCAACGCATAAAAATCACTAATCGGGCTGATGTTTGGTTTTTAGGTCCACCTAATGATTGGCCAAACATCCATACGGTCAGACCCCTCTAAAAGTGATCCACGTTGCTCATATTGAGCCCTGTCATCAAAGTTTTACTTATTTTTAACGTCTCCCTATGATGATACTGTAGAACATAGTCCATAACTTCATTTCTTGGTTTTAAAAACGGCCGTCCATTTAAATGGTAACGCTCCAAGCCCATTGCCGTTAAAACCGTTTACACACGTTTTAATGTTTTTGAATTTAACAGCCATTTTTTTTTTGTTTTAACGGCCGTTAAAATCATTTAAGCAGCCGTTAAAATCTAAAATAAATTGTAAAAAAACGGCGGTTAAATCCATTTAATTCCCTTTAATTTATGTTAAAACTCAATTTTTTTTTAATTTTCAAAATTTGAATTTCAGGGCCATTTTTTTTTCCTGTTTTTTCCCTTTAAATTTCGTTTAATTCCATTTTCCCATTTTTCCATTTTTGCCCCAGGCCATTTCAAACCGTTCTAACGGCGTTTAAACAGTTTAAACGGCAACGCCCCCAGTCCGTTTAACCGTTAAAACGGCCTCCTTTAAACCTTGGTCCATATGTTCCAATAATTTGCGTGGGATCTTTGGAATTTGTGTAGTGGGACAATTATTGAGCAGGACTTTAGGACGACGAAGTTACTGTATTGTCCTATCTCCGGTATTGTCCTAGACACCTAGGGACGATGCTAAAATTGTCCTGCTGCTGCCCCTTTGTTTTTAGCCTTTAAAGTCCGTACCTACCACGTATTGCATTACAGAAAGAATCGTTCTACCCACGGATTACCGGACAAATAACTGTGCGGTTGAGGCAATTAACCGTTGGATTCCAGAGATCCACGCAGTTCTTGCCTCGTAGATCTGGATCTTTGGAATCCAACGGTCAAACTGCCTCAAACAGCACATGTTTGTCCCTTCCCAAATGCCACTTCTCACATTCTTTGGGATCCACGGTCACAAAATGATTGACTTTGACCCACCGTTGAGTCTACACCTGGAGAATCAGCCTGATTGGTGATTCTTAGACCCCCGAATGAATGGCTAGAATCTCCGTAGAAAAAAATGCATAAATTCTTCTTTTTTTTTTGTGAACAAAAAAATGCATAAATTCAACCGCTAGAAATCGCCAAGGTGGATCTACAAACCAAAAATCAACTGTTGGAATTAGAGCATTATGACCATTATTTGGGTTCAAGGATCCAAAGGTTTTAAATCACCAATCAGGCTGATTTTTGGTTTGTAGGTGTAGGGATTGGCAAAACATCCAAACGATCAGCGTCTTCTAAGAGTGTGCCACGTGGATCAAATTGTGGGTGGTCAGAGACTTCGCTGCTCGTCGGCTTTGAGCGACGTTTTACTCCTTCTGGAGTATTGCTACAAGATTCCAATACACACAAGTTTTGTGTCCCCTGCTACATGCCGTACCAGGCCCATTGATTTCATCATTTCGGATTCGGACAGCGGTGGGCCACCTGTTAGAATGGGTAATAACTTACAGGTAGGCCGATGCAGGGAGGGTGGGGCTCACTATTTAAGGGTACTCATGTGAGACTGATTTTTTTTGTCAAAAACAGTTCTGATGGGACGACGAGGTCTGGGACAGGGACGCAAAGGGTGTCACCGAAATCAAGGGTGGTCATGAAATCATATAGGCCCCACCTCCCAAGGTATTGATGTACCATCCTTCGTTTGCATGACGCAGTTTGATGAGGCAAAATTTTCCATAGTTGTAGATCTTTTCAAGAAGAAAAATGATTTTTCTTTCCAGCGAGCTTTTTATCTTTTACACTAAAAAAAAAAAAATGTTTTAGTGAAATGTATCTCACTTTACAGTTGACTTTTCTAGTAAAATTATTTATTGAACCCAAACATTTATTTGAGCATTTGAGAAAAAATTTGATGATGATATCCATCATCAAAATTGATGAGAGAAGCTCGGTGTGAGCCACATGGCACACTATTAGAGGCTATGGACCATATAGATGTTCGACTCATCCATAGATGGATCTAAGTAACAGACATGGGCATGAGTAGTGATTTCTAACCTTTGAATTTGAGTATTCCAAATGTGGGTTTCAAGTTAACACAGTAAAATATAGACGGTCCATAATTCTTCAACTTGTAAACGAGTCTAATGATTTGAATTTTTGTGCCGGTGATCTCCTCATCAGAGAGACCATCCTTAAAAGCTGAAGTATTATCGACCGTCGATTTTTACTGTGTAACTTGAAAACCATTTGATGGGATTAGAAATTTCAGAATGGGCTGATTTTTTGTTGGGGTGATATATACGGTGAGGAGATAATCCCCACCAAAACTCAGCCATTGATTCATCTTCTATATGGGTACGCCAAAATGGTGTCCCCGAGCCAGACCCTTTATATATTGGTCCCCGCCAACTTTTTTGGTGTGAGATTTTGTGTCCCTGATCCTGACTCTGAGAAAACATTGTTCTCCCCACCCAAAATGTCTGACACGCAGCCCAATCTCTTAACCCAACCCGCGTTAACCCCTTGGTTAGTGGTTAACAAAGGGTACTTGTCAGACATTTTGGAGGGTAGTTCAAAGTTTAAAGGCCCCCGGGCCAAGCGAATTTTTTCTCACTTGACTCTTCCCAAAAAGTTGACCCGAAAAATCAGTTCTCACTCACCATCACCGCGTGGGCGAACTCCCACTGCATTAAACAACGTAGTACTTGTACTACAGCCATACGTTGTTTATGAACAAATCAGGTTGGTTTTTGACTAACAGATCTGAGTAAAACTTTGATGACAGGGCCCTGTTTGTACCTCAAATCCCAAGTGTTTTGCAACGTACCCATGTGCTTTCGCTTTGAGGTGTACGCGCCGAGAACTCATTGGCTTGTGATTGTGTGATTTGCAATCCGTTGTGACAGAAGTTTTACTCGAGATGAGATCTGATTTCAAACCTCTATGTACCTCAAATAATGGTGATCAATAATGCTCCAATACCACGGTTAATATCAACCCATGAAAATAATTTCAATCCAACGCCTAGAAATCGCTAATCGGGCTGATTTTTGGTTTGTAGGTCCACCTAGTGATTAGCTAAACATCCATACTGTCGGAGTCCTCTAATAACGTGACACGTGGCTCATATTGTGCCTGACAACAACGTTTTACTGATCTTAGTATGGCCGGTCGAGAAAATCCTTTGGAATATCGAGGCAATAAAAGTCCACGGCAATGGCAGGACACACCAACTGTGTGATTCAAGTTCATTTTATCTTAAGTCAACCACTGTTAAACTAGGTCTAGGGGGTAGTTCTAAACTTCTAAGTTCTAACCATGGTTTTAAAAACGACTGTTTAAACCTTTAAACAGTAACGCTCCAAACCCGTTTCCGTTTAAACTGTTTAAACCCGTTTTATCGGTTTTTAAAAATACGGCCGTTTTTTGGTTTTAACGGCCGTTAAAATTGTTTAAACAACCGTTTAATTTTGAAAAATTTTGTGAAAAAACGGCCGTTAAAACTGTTTAATTCCGTTAAATTCCGTTTTTTTTTTTTTTTTTAATTTTCAATTTCAAAATTTGAATTTCAGCACCACTTTTTCCGTTAAAATCGTTAAAACCATTAAAATCCATTTAATTCCGTTTTTTTTTTTTTCATTTTTGCCCCTGACTGTTTCAATCCGTTTTAACGGCCGTTTAAACGGTAACGCCCCTAGTCCGTTTAACCGTTAAAATGGCCTCCTTTAAACCTTGGTTCTAACGTTCGAAACTGTAAAAAGGGGATTACTAATTACAATCAAATTTCAGGGGTGTTACTAAAATACCTTTATTTTTAATATTATTAACAACCATTATAACAGTAACCCTAACACCCTATTATACCGTTATTTTCCATTATAATGGCTGTTAAAACGGCAATGTCCCAAACCCGTTATGCTATTATAACGAACCCTTTTAAGCCTTAAGTACCCAAAATAATCTTTATTCATGCGGTTAAAAATAAACCCATGAAAAAAATATTCCAATCACAAAAAATCACTAACGGGCTGATTTTTGGTCTGTAGGTCCACGGCAAAACGTCCGTACAGTCGATGGTCTCTAAACGTGTCCCATATGGCTCATGCCACCCACGTCGTCTCGTCAAAGATTTATTCACTCCAGGGAGTTGGGTAGCTACGCAGTGTGATCCAGGATGACGGAGGTCCGGCATCTCATCGTCGTGATGGACCACAATTGCACATTCTTAGAGATCACTTACCGTATGGATGTTTGACCCATCCCTAGGAGGACCTACATTACTAAAATAAGCTTTATTAGTGATTTCTAATATCTGGATCTCAGTACTCAAATCCACGGTTAAGAATATACAATGAAAATGACTCTATCCAACGGTTAGAAATCAGTTTATTTTTAAAAAGTAGGACTAAAGGTAGATCAAATATCCACATGGCTCCCAACAGCTGTGTTACACGGACGTCACATCAAAGATTTACTCCTTACCCAACACCTCCCACACTGTTTTTGTAGCACTTCCGAGCAAAACTTAGCTGACCACCGACAGTGAGGAAGCCCTGAGGCCCCTGACCACCCGTAATATGAGCCACGTGGTACTCTTAGAGGACGCTGACCGTATAGTTGTTTGGCCAATCCCTAAGTGGAACTACAAACCAAAAGTCAGCCTGATTAGTAATTTCAAACCTTTTGGATCTTTGTACCCAAATAATAGTAAATAATGCTCAAATTCATACGGTTAAAATCAACCCATAAAAATGACTTCAACTAACGCTTATAAATCACTGATCATGTTGATTTTGGGTTTATATATCCACCTAGAGATTGGCCAAACATCTATATGGTCAGTGTCCTCTAAGAAATTGTCATGTGGCTTATATTGTGGGTGTCAGGTAGCTAACTGACTAGTTGTGGTTAGGTAAGATTTACTCACTTTCCGTTGGCCATCTCTAGGTGGACCTATATATATATCAAAAATCATCCCGTTAATGATTTTTAACCATTGGATTAGTCTTTTCCATGATTTATTTTTAACATTATTTGGGTACTAAGATCCAAAAGTTAGAAATCACTAATGAGGCCGATTTTTGGTATGTAATTCCACTAAGGGATGGTCGAAAGACTCCAAACCATGGTTTTAAAATAACACTGTTCAAACGGTTTCAACGATGTTAAAAAAGTAACACCCCAAGCCCGTTACGTTAAAAACCGTTTTGACCCTTAGAAAATTACAGTCATTTTTTTTTTTTTCGTTTTAACGGCCGTTAAAATCTGGAAAAATTTGTGGAAAAAAAATGGTCGTTACTCCCCTTAAAATCTGTTATTTTTCTGTTAATTTTCGGGTTTTTTTTTCATTTTTAAAAATTTGAATTTTAGCCCCATTTTTTCCTGTTAAATTTCATTTTTTTATAATTTTTTTTTCATTTTGCCCCTGTCCGTTACAATCCACTTTAACGGCCGTTTTAACAGTAACGCCCCCAATCCGTTAATGTAGACAGCGACCGTCACTGACTTCAGCGAATATGATCCACGTGGCACATTATTAAGAACACTGACCGTATGGATGTTTGGCCAACCACTAAGTGGACCTACAAACCAAAAATCAGCCTGATTAGTGATTTAAAACCATGTATCTTTGTACCCAAATATTAATGCTCAAATTCCTCCGGCTAAAATCAACCCATAAAAATAACTTCAATCCAATGCTTAAAAATTAACCCATAAAAATAACTTCACCTAGTGATTGGCCAAAACATACATAGGGTCAGTGTCCTCTTAAGAATGTGACATGCTGCTCATATTGACTGCAGTCATCGGTGTCGCTGTCTGCAGGTGTCATCATCGAAGGTTTACTTTTGCCCTTAAGGAGTGCATGGTGACTGAAGCCGGTCACCACGCACAATAAGAGCCACGTGGCACACTGTTAGTGGACACTGACCCTATGGATGTTTGGCTAATCACTAGGCGGACCTACAAACCAAAAATAAACCTGTTAAGTGATTTCCAAGTGTTCGATTGAAGTTATTTTCATGGGTTGATTTTAATAATTTGAACATTATTGAGCGTTATTTGGGTGTGAAGATCCAAATCAAAGGTTGTAAATCACTTATAAGGCTGATTTTTTTTGGTTTGTAGGTCCACCGAGGGACTGGACAAACATCCATACAGTCAGCGTCCTTTGATAGTGTGCCACGTGTCTCATATTGTGCGTGGTGACTGACTGTGACAAAGTTTTTTTTGTCTTTAAGTGCGTGCGGGAAAATTTATTTGCACCCCACAAATTGTGCGAGCCCGGAGTAAAATTTCGATGACCACCCAATGACCACTACGATGTGAACTACATGGCATATTTAGAGAATGCTGACCGTATGGATGTTTGGCTAATTCCTATATGAGCCTACAAACCAAAAATCAGCATGATTGGTGATTTCAAACCTTTGGATCCTTGACCCAAGTAATGGTCAATAATGCTTAAATTCTTACTGTTAAAATCAACCCATGAAAATGATTCCAATCCAACACTTCGAAATCACTGATCATGCTGATTTTTTGCTTTATAAGCCCATATAGGGATTGGCGAAACATCCATACGGCCAGCATCCTCTAAAAGTGTGCCAAGTGTCTCATATTGTGGGCGGTCATCATGGGCGATCTTTTACTCCTGATGCTTGCACAATTTGTGGTTTGCAAATAAATTTTCCCAAGATCCACGTGGCATACTCTTAGAGGACTCTGACCGTATGGATGTTTTTCCAATCCCTATATGGACTTACAAAACAAAAAATTATCTTGATTTGGGATTTCAAACCTTTGGATCTTTGTACCTCAAATAATGGTCAATAATACTCATATTTTACACGGTTAAAATCAACCCATGAAAACAGTTCCAATCCAACACCCAGAAATCACTAGTCGGGATGATTTTTGGTTTGTAGGTCCTCCTAATGATTGGACAAACATCCATACGGTCAGAGTCCTCTAAGAGTGTTCCATGTGGCTCATATCGTGCCCTGTCATCGACCTTGATGAGAGGGCCTGTCATCAAAGTTTTATTCCTAACGAGGCGTTGCATAAGTATAGCCATTCTTGTTACTCACCGCTGCCATCTGGGCCCACCCCTTTTAGATATTCATACAAAATCTCAGCTTGTTTGATGATTTTTAGCAGTTGGATTTAGTACCCAAAAAATGGCTGAATCCAATGGATATAATCACGCCTTAAAAGGCACTAAAATTCAATGGCTATAGATTATCAATCAGGGTGATTTTTTGGTGTGTATATCTACCAAAAGATCCATGGAATCAGTGGGGTCAGAGTAAGGGGGGTAATTTGGCCTGTCGGGCCGGGGTCGGGTCGGGCTTAAGTCGGGCCGGGCCAATCAAGCCCGCCAGCAACTCGGACCGGGCCGGGGCCGGGCTCCAAAAAATTTCAAAACCCAGGCCCAGCCCGTGGCTGGTCTAGGGTCGGGCCAATGGGCTTGGTCACGGGCCGGGCCGTAGGCTATTTTTAATGGGTTTTAGGTTGGGTTTAGGGCTTGTGTATCGGGGTTCGGTTTCTGATTTGAGTTAGACTTATTGTTATAATTTTACATAAACATATAATTATAATATATGAACAAATACATCATACATAGTTATAACTTATAGTTATAAAGTATGGGTCGGGCTCCGTTGACATCCCTAAAATGACAGGATTCTGTACAGGACACAAATATGTGCCACATGGCACACTCTTAAGAGGATTCGGACCGTGTGGATGTTTTTCCAATCTCTAGGTGGACCTTCAAACCAAAATTCAGCCTGATTAGTGATTTCTAGGCATTGGATCTGTGTACCTCAAATACTGCTATAATTCCCACAGTTGAGATCAACCCATGACACTAAGTCCAAACATCCATACGGTCAGAGTCCTCTTAAGACTGTGCCATGTGGCACATATTTGTGTCCTGTACAGAATCCCGTCATTTTAGGGCTGTCAACGGAGTCCGACCCATAAAGTATATACTATACACTTATATATACTGTTATAAGTTATAGTTAGATTGTATAATCTATAGGTATATAATATAAGGGTCCGGTGGACAACCATTTTTGACAACCACTTTGGTGTACCGACATACAAGATGATTCAATGGCTGATTTTTTATGAGGAGGATCTCTATGGTGAGGAGATCACCCCAACAAAAAATCAGCCCATTCTAAAATTTCTAACCCCATCAAATGTGGTTTTCAAGTTATACATAAAAATGGACAGTCCATAATTCTTCAACTTCTAAACCAGTCTAAGATTATTGGAATGATTTGAATTTTTGTGAGGATGATCTCCTCACCATAGAGATCATCTTCACCAAAAATCAGCTGTTGATTCATCTTCTATGTGCGTACACCAAATGGTTGTCACCTAAACGTTTACACTTTAAACGACCCACATGGCACACTATTAGAGGCTCTAACCGTATGGATGTTTGCAAACCAAAAATCAGCCTAATCAGTGATTTCTAATCTTCGGATTGAAGTTATTTTCATGGGTTGACACGGGCTGGGCCGCGGGCCGGGCTGCTCGGCCCGTTAAGAATGCATTAATTTAGATTTTTTTTAAATTGGACTTGAACTCGGGCCGGGCTCAATTGGGCTTATTTAATAATTTTTGGGTCGGGCTCGGGCCGGGCCGCTGCCCAACATATTCACGGGCTGCTTCGGGTCTGGCCGGGCTTGGGCCGAGATAAACGGGCTGGGCTCGGACCGGATTGCGGGCCTCAGGCCAAATTGCTATGCTTAGGTCAGAGCCCAACAAAAATCACCTTGATTGGTAATCTATAACCATTAGAATTTAGCACTTTTTAAGGCGTTCTTATAGCCGTTGAATGTAACCATTTTTTGAGTACTAAAAGTCTAAAACCAACGGCTAAAAATCATTAAACAAGCCGATTTTTTGTATGAATGTCGATTAAGGGGTGGGCTAAACATCCATGCGGTCAGTGGGCCCAAATGGCTGTGGTGACTACCAACAATGCCGCTTCCGCAAATGAAAAGATCTCCATTATTTTCTGAAAAATTTTGTGTAAAAAAATGGCCATTATTTTCGTTTTTTTCCGTTATTTTCCATTATTTTCCCTTTTTTCCGTTTTTGCCCCTGAGCGTTTTTTTTTTTGTTATAACGGAAAAAATGGTAACGCCCCAAGTCCGTTATACCGTTATAACGGTCCCCTTTAAACCTTGCAATATACAACAAATAATCATTGACATTTTGAGGATGAGGTGGATGTGGAGAAGGAATGCAATCATTTCGACATAACCAAAGCCGCCACAAAAGAATGATAGAATAGTGCAGAGGAACACATGCCATTCACTCTGGTTTTTCTCCTTGAACATATCAGCCATTAGATTAAGAATTTGGTCCGATCCCGAGACTGTAAATACGGTTTGATGAAAAAGCGGGTTGATGCAAACCAAATCCCACCACTTGGAGGACACTGAAATAAAAGCATGAACATCATCTTCCTTGGGACTATTGGATCGAGGACAATATGAGTCAATATTCGGAATTCTTGAGTGGAGTGTGGTACCAATGGAAAGAATATTCCGAAGAAATAATTTCCAGAAGAAAAGTTGATCTCGGCATGGAATTTTCAACTTCCAAATATCCGACCAAATGAATGACGGAAAACCTGAACTGAGAATAGGTTGGGTAGAGCGATTGAGAGATTTGAAAGCCGATTTGACTGAGAATTTCCCTTCCGAGTGCAATTTCCTGAAAAGTCAATCCTCCTTTAGGCGGCAGTTCAGGGGATATTTTTGATATGGTTGATAGTGGAGGTGAGGAAAAGGGAATGTAACAAAAGAAAGGTCCATGAGGTTGAGATTCAATACACGCCTAACAGAAGGATCATGGGGTCAAGATCCCGTGGGTTTGAGGCTCGGGAGAGTGGGGATCCAGGATCGTCCTAGATTGGCTCGTTTCTGATTCTGATTTTGCTTTTTCATAATTTTTCACATGCACATCTTAATATTTTCGTTTTTGCTACATTCATTATATGAACATGTTGTCTCTTGATCGGCCAACATTCAACTTCACAAATCATAGTTGGTCTTACGATTTTCTTATACAACTTTCCCTTTCTTTGATGAGTCCGTCTAGAGCTACACCCATTTCTTACATCTACTTCTTACACCTGAGGTTGGGGCCCACATGGAGATCATGTTGGGCAATCCAACCGCACAATGAATTTTTCATACTATGGTTGCCCTTCTCACAAAAAATCAGGACATTTCGACATTCTTTACCTCATGAAAATATGACTTTAATTTAAAAAGTGGATGTAAGAAATGGGTGTAGCTCTAGACGGACTCTTCATTGATACGTACACGTTGATATATTTGCACATATTTCTCGTGCTGTAAATGGGGCAGCTCATACTCTGGCCGCTAAGGCACAAACTTTCTCTGTCCCTAGGATTTGGTCATCAACCTTTCCTTTGTGGTTGTTACATATCACGTTGTTCTTTCCTTAATTATTCATTGGACAGTCCAGATGGACTTCGCCGTTCTTTCCCAACTCAAATAGAAGGAGCTGTATTACATTGAGATGTCGATTCGTTTTCTGCCCACAATGAGATGGGGAATTTGTAACCTCTATCAGTCCATAGGCCCATAGGTGGAAGGGTCTCAGCGAGGGTTAGGCCCAGCCAATTTTAAAAAGTAAAATAAAAAAACGAAAAAAGAATGTAAAAACCAGACTTTTCCGGCCATTTTTTGGACCGTTTCAGGCCGGGTCGGGCTTCAAGGTGATGGGCCCTGGGCCAAAATTACAGGCCTATCTTTGATTGATAGCGGATGCCAGGCATGGTTTGTAGTGGTGTAAATGGGCTGGCCCATTAGAGGTTTCAAGCAGGTATTTGAATTGAAATCTATCGGGTGTCTCTCGGGCCTATTCAAATTTACCAAAACAAGGACTAGGACCGGCCCATTTACACCTGTAATGGTTGGAATGATTTCCTGAAAAAGCTCTAACGCCAAGTTTGCTGACCAGCGTTAGTCAGCAAAACACAATCAAGTGAGTAAAACTTGGCTGACTAGCGATGGTCAGCGAAGCCGTGACCAACCCACGATATGAGCCACATGGCGCATTTTTAGAGGACACTGACCGTACGGATGTTTGGCCAATCCTTAAGTGGACCTACAAATGAAAAATCAGTTCGATAAACTAGGGCTTAAAAACCATTACAAGCCCTAGTTTATCTCCCATTTTGTTCAATTTACATCTTGATGTAGAAGAGAGAAACCATTGAGATCATTTGCATAATGAACCAGATATAAAGAGGATTTGTTTCTAAGATGTTTTTGTTTATGTATCTACTAGCGCCAACGCCAATGGAGAGCACGCGCAATGCACGTTGTGCTTTAGCAACGGAATAGGACTTAGAATAATCGACCATTTGTTGAAATGTTAAGTGGATAATTTGAACAATGAGCAGCTGTCAAGATCTTGCCGAGAATTGGAAGTTACGAGGCTTTGAAAATTTAAAAAAATAAAAAAAAGTCCCGGATGGTCTAAGAGGTCCAGATACTCGTGGTATCAAAAAAATAGAAAGTACTCGGAGTGATAAAAATTCATGATTTTGCAATTTCTTATTAAAATTTTTATAATTTGAACAAATTCAGTACATATATTTTACTGAGTTCTTGAAAGTTCCAACGATATAATCGTTTTTTTTAAGGCATTTTATATTTTTTTTGAATCATGTTATATACTGCATATGATATAATATTCAGACTTACTATGCTCTGATGAGGGAGGGATAAGGGTGGCAATTTGGCCTGTCGGGCTGGACCGAGGCGGGTCGAAGTTGAGTTGGGCCAGGCCCTCGATCCAGGCCTCGGTTTAGGGCTATTGGACTGGGCCGTCGGCTAGACTTATGGGTTGGGCCTATATTTAAAGAAAATTGGCGAAAAGTCTAAAAACAAATACAATTTTTAAATGGGGAGTAGAGAGGAAATTTAAAAGTTTTAATTTTGGGGAGGGGGTATTATAAAATTCAAATTTCTCTTCACGGGCTGGGTCGAGGCTTCAAATTCTAAGCCCAGGCCCGGCCCAGAAGCTTAGAGGGTTGGATCATGCCGGGCCATGCCTGAAAAAACGGGCCAGGCTCAGGTTAGAAGGGGAGTTTTTGTCTTTGAAAGCTAGGGCAAATGATGCGAAGATGGATGAAGTAGTTGAAAAAAAATCTGAAATCAACGGCGAGAAATCACTAATCAGATGACTTTTGGTGTAGATCCACAAAGGATGGGCATGCATTCACGGTCAGTGGGCCGAGTAGGGGTGTCAATTTTTACCCATTTAACCAAATCCGAATCAGAACCAGAACCAAAAACACCAATTCCGGTTACATTTTTGGAAACAACTAAAAAAGAACCGGAACCAAACCAAAAATAACAGTTCAGGTTCTGGATAATTTGATATGGACCCGAAACCGATAGGAACTGGAACTGAACTGATAAAAACCGGAAGCAATATATAAATATAGTGGAATCCATATACCCGGAACCAATAAGAACCAGCAATATTGGTTCCGGTTCTGGGTACTTTAGGAACCAAACTGGAACCAACCCGTTGACACCCCTAGCCACGAGGCATTTTTGGGAAAGGATGTATCAAACGGAGCTGGTAGTCACTGACTACCATCACTAATCCTTGGCCTTCTCCCCATCTAACACGAGGTCCAGTGATTGAATCTACACCGTTGTCACCTACACCTATGGGATGGGGCTTATCGCAAAAATATACTTCCAAAAGCCTTGCATGATCTTTTAATTCTAAGGGCGTGTTTGATTGCACGGAATTTTTTTTGCGAGAAAATCTTTTTTTTCTTCAAATTTTTTAAGAAAATATATCTGAGAAATGCCTTAAATGGCTGTTTGATGACGAAGATCATCATGGCACAGACAACTCAATGTGCGGTTGGGTTGTCCAACACGGTCTCCATGTGGGCCCCACTCTCGGGTGTAAGAACTGGGTGTAAGAAATGGGTGTATCTCTAGATGGACTCTTTTAAAATTGCTATCAAATAATGAAAATTGCGTTTTCTCGAGATCAAACACATTCAAGCGTCAAAACTTATTCCTTTAGTTCCAAGGGACCATTTGGAAGGACCCCATGATGTGCCATGGAATCTTGGGCCTCCATTCGTTTGGATGGTGCCGACTATTCCCTTCCAAACGATCTTTTTTTATATGGAAATCTGTTTCAAAAGTTCAATTACATCCAAAAGAACACGTGGCCCACTCTTTCGGGCCCACTGACACCACTAGTGTTTATTTGGCTCATCCCTTGATGGACCTGCACACTAAAAATCAGCCCAATTAGTGATTTCTAGCCGTTGGATTTAAGCATTTTTCATCATGGGCTTTCACAAACAAGCCTATGGATGAGTCAACACCCATGACAAAAAATGCTCAAATCCAACAGCTATCAATGACAAATCAAGCTGATTTTTGTTGTGTAGCTCCACCAAGAGGGGGACCAAGCATCAGTGGGTGGAAAATTTCTTAGATGTATTACCGCATCCCCAAGGGTTAGGCCCATTTTTTACAGGTCAAGAGACATTGGTGAGAAAGGGCTCCATTTCACAGCTAGTTTCTCCAATTGAAGATTTAACATGCATTCAAGAATAAAGGTAGCAGAGGTCTCAGAGATGTTAAATACCAGTACATGCTGAAAGGAACCTTGCTGCCCTCACATTCATTATTCTTCTGTCTTCTTTGTAGAAAGAGACCCTTTGCTTGCAGAATCAAAAGAACCACTTATGCATAAAGATCTATGCCCCAAAACTTGGCTGGTTGGTTGGTCCGATGGTTGCGGTCCATACCCTTAATCAATTCCATGTCCTCCTTGGTCAGCTCAAAATCGAACACTTGGAAATTCACTTGCAACCTCTCGAGTTTCCCTGTCTTTGGGATGACAACCGTGTTCCTCTGGATACCCCACCGGAGAACGATCTGAGCCACAGTCTTCTTATATTTCTCGGCCAGACCCTGCTCTCAAATTAAAAAGAAGCAAGACAAATCATTCAGGCAGGAATCATCATTATTGACGAAATTGGGTTTGTCGAAAAGTAAAATTTTTAACCATTGACAGTTTAGAATGGAAGGATGAACGTACTTTGAAGACTGGGTCATCCAAACACGAGATTGAACCAAACCATTCAAAGTTAGCTGCAGCACCCCCTAGCGGAGTGTGAGCTGTAACACAGATCCCATGCTTTTGACAGAACTTGACAAGAGAATCGCGTTGAAAGTAAGGGTGTGTTTCGATCTGATTCACTGCAGGCTTCACCTTTGAGTAAGCTAAACAGTCTCTGGTAAGGAAGATGTCGTAGTTGCTGCACATACATTTCTATTAATCAGAACATATAATTACCATAGGTTAGAAGATATATAGTTTGATGAGTACTTAAAGTTGGGAGAACAAGAAGACGCCTTCTTATCTGTGCCGTACACATGGCATGCACGTAGTGATATTGGGACTCATCAAGGTTCTGTATTTTGATACTGGTGTATATTTCAGATAGCTCGGAAATGGAAATATTACAGAAACACACACTTGTACTCAACATACCACAATAAACAACTATTTCAAGTAAGAAAAACAATATCAACAGCATTCCAAACACGCCGATGGAGGTATCTGACACTCAGGAGTTAAAGAGAGAGACATGTTGGAATGTACATAACCATGTAATTAAATACATGAAAGCATAAAAAGCTGCTTTACAACCTTGGTAAGTCATAACCACATGGATCAACAACCTGCAGGTCTCCTATTTTTTCTGTTCTTTTAATTACATAAATTAGATTATAGCCATAGGAATAATAATTATTGAAAATTATATGTAATGGGCTCCCCATTACATGTCATACTTAGTATTATTATTTCCATTTATCATTCATAATTATTAATTATACTGATATATTTTTAAACATTAAAAGTTAAAAAACTACTGTGTAAATGGCAATATTCTAATACTGTTTTGCAATGTTGCATTGATATGGATACGTGTGTCATAGTTCGACATGGGTGCGGAGTGGTCAATTCGACGAACCTTAAAAAATAGGATTCGAGGACTCAGCATTATACTTTACATAATGTAAAACAAAGTAATTGTTTTTCATATATAATTTTGAGAATAATAGTGGATCATGGCATAGGATATCTTACGATTCGTATCATATGCTTCTAGATGAGATAATACATATATTTAATGTTGTCTTTCTTGCATAGAAAACTTCAATTGCAAAAGGTAGAACATATAACCAATGGCCAAAAAAAGAACAGAATTTGGAAGTGTCGCACCAAAATCCATATCATGTTGGACTCCGACACGTAACTAGCATGGGTACTTCACCCATTTAGAAGAGTCCATGCAACAAAGATGTTTGTCATATTTTTGACTGTCCAGAAGAACAAGACAGATTGGGTGGTTATGTACTTAGGATCATCTGATTGGATCAATATTCAACATTGAAGATCGACTGCTAGACCCATGAATTGGTAGTCTCTACCACCCCTGCTCTGTGACATATCTTCTCCACAGATAGGGAGGAAGGCTGCTTCCATTCCAGCCATCCTGACTAGTGCATACTGCATTCTACTTTTTTTTTCTACTTCTAAATGACTTGTTAATGTATAAAACAAAACTAATTCATGGTGAACTGTACTTTCATGACATGGTACTATCAAAGGGGGGGTGATGATATGATACAGTAACATATCGCACACCAAATGAGATAAAGAGTCATAATATAGGATTGGAATACTGATCAGAATATGGTTTAAAATGCCTGAAGTTTAGTTTACCTGATCCCAATGCTGCGAACTAAACCCATGGAAACCAGATCTTCCATAGCGTGCCAGGTTGTTTCGAGGGATATGGTTGTGTCTATGACCAGCACACCGTCTTCATCCAGAGCACTGGAAGTTGTACCCACGCCTGCATTTATGTGAAAAAAGGAGACGAAAATCTAATTCCAAACCACCCACAGGAAAAACAATTGTCTGATCAACTCTAAATCATCAAACCCGCTGCAAATTAAAAAAAAAAGGATCTACAGCGTGAACCACATGTATAAGTACGGGGATAATGAGGAATCTGAGTTTCATCATTTTCAATTTAACTCTTTAAGTTTCTAACCCCTTCCCATCGACATGGTCCCAGTAACTCATCCATTCAGACTGTTAAGTTCATACGCAACCTCTTTGATGGAGCAAAGCCCAAAATCAGACTGATCACACTCATAACCATGTGTACAGACCTTTTCTTTTGTAAAACATATTTTTCCTAGATGGCAAAGATTTAGCTCCAGTTAGCTCCAAATCAGAAGGTTAAGATCATCTAGTCGTTATGATTTTTGGGCTATACCCCATGCACAAAGTAGCTAAGCCACATGTCCCATATCAAAATGGGAGCAGGTTCATTATATACATCAACAATAGTAGAAACTAGAACACATGATTCCATACAAAATGGGGAGCAGGGAAGCAAGGAAGTACCAGTATGCCTTGTGGCAATAGGGAAGTGAACAAGGTATAGATCCAGATATTCTAGCTGAAGCTTCTTCAGGCTGTCTTTACAGGCCTCAAGTACATGTCCATGGTCTGAATTCCAAAGCTGCAATCGGAACAAAACGCGACAAAACAATCTGTCAGTGTTTTGAAGTGAGAGATCAAACAGAAGCAAGGAAGACTCAAATTTGATTTGTAAAGTATTAAACTGGCCTTGGTGGTAATGAAAAGGTCCTCCCTCTTGACGAGGCCAGTCTGAAATGCTTCCGCAAGTGCTTCCCCAACTTCTATTTCGTTCTGATAATCAGCTGCAAATAACAAGATGAAATGCTAATGGCACAACACAAGAGATGCTGAAAGGAAGAGTGTATGGGTGTTAGGATCCTAATGGTTAAGACCCAAGCTTTACACACTTCTATGGTGTACTGGTCGGGGTCTTAACATTCGGTATCAAAGCCAACCCCAGGTCCTAACTTCGAGTCACGAAAGGGGCGACCGGTGGAAAAAAGAGGCTAGGAGCCACCGTGTGGAAAGGGCTACCTGGACCATGGATTGAAATTTCAATTTCGACCTAGGTTTCGGTCCAAGTCGAAACCAAAATTTTGGGATAAATTTGAAATTTCATTGAAATCATGGAAAAAATATAAATGAAAAAAAAAAAAAAAAATTTGTTTATGGAAACAAATTCTAATATTTTTCTCTCTCTACCGATCAAAAAAATATCTTTTTCTCATCAACAAGGGAAAGAAGCTTTAATAGAGAAGTTCTCATTAAATATTGAGCAATTAAAGATAGGGCCAAAATTTTAGGAATTTCGATTTCGGTCTAGCACAAAACCGAAATTTTAGCCCCTAACCCAAAACCGAAATTTTGCCCAAGATTTGAATATCTATGTATCTATACTAAAGTAGAAAAGTGTTGACGTGGCAGTCTCTCCATCTTTTTAACCCTATCCCAAAAAATACCCCTGCACAAAACGTCTCTCCATCCAAAACACGTCCTTCTATGTTTCTTTTTCCAACCAAGCACATTTAAATTCCTAAAATGATATCTTCATTTATTGCTAATACATCTCTCCATCCAAGACATATTTCCATGCGTCCTTCTATGTTTCATTTCCAACCAAGCTCATTTAAATTCCTAAAATCTCTATAAATTCCCAAAACGTCTCTCCTACTTCATCTCTTTCCCTAAGCGTCTCCCCTTTTGCCAAAACGTCTATTTGTTTCCTAACCGTTCTCTCTTTCCAATCGTTTCCTCTTTGTTTCCTTAACTGTTCTCTCCTTGTTTCTTAACTGTTCTCTCTTCCCAACCATCGTCAAAAAGCAATTATCCCTCGTCTCAAGTCTTCTCTCTTTATTTAAATCCCAATCTCCAAAAGATATCTTCAACGTCTAAAGGGAACTCCATTCCTTTCATAATCATCATCTGCGAAGATCGCATAGAGAATTGGATTTGTGATGCCTCTACTAACACGTCTCTCCCTTTAGATTTTTTTTAGGTATGTGTTTTACAAAATATGAACCCAACACTTTTGCTGTTGTGTAGGCTAGATATAGAATTCTCTTGGATGGCTATGGTGGATCTGGCCGAAACCTCACATAGTACAGAGGATGGGAAGCAGCATCATCAATGGTGCGTGCTGGACAACTGTTGTTGACGGCGGCATATTTATTCCTTCCACCATTGATTTTGCTTTCGTGATTTATCATATTCAACTTGCACATCTCGAGGCAAAATCTTGAATTCTTCCATCTTGATTTTTTTCTCCTGAGGATATTACAAGTGTAGTTGCTTGGGAGGCTGCCTAGCAAGAAAACACGTAGAGCGGGCCACAAACAATCCGAGGATGTTGATTGTAACTTACGAGGGAGAGCACTGCCACTCGCAACCTATTTTGCCGGAAGAGTAGGTTTCATGTTTTACGTTATAGACTCTTCACTTTTTTCACTTTCATGAGAAAGTGAAGAGTCTATAACGTAAAATGCAAGACTTTAGGCTTTTTTCTTTTCTGTTTATTGTACCCGTTAAATTATGAAGTTGGACGGGTTTGATGTAGATTTAAAACGAGAGACAGAACCCCAAACGAAACGAGTTCTTTACTCCTTTAATCTTTTATTTTATCCTTTTGGTTTATTTATTAATTTCATTTATTCTAAATCAATTGATATAGTCTAATTTGATTCTATTTGAAATCCGGACTTTGAGGAAAGCACCTAAATAAGCCACGTGGAACACTATTAGAGATCATTGCCCGGGTGCTTGAACCATCCCTAGGTGGACCTGCACACCAAAAATCAGCCTAATTGGAGGTTTCTAAACATTGGATTTGAGTCTTTTTCTAAAATCAGCAAAAATGTTAACCCGTAGTTGTTCAGAAGCCAATTGATTATTCCAACACACAACATAATTCTGTTGGCTTGCTACATTCTGGTATATAGTTCTGCTGATGAAACCAACATTTCCTTCACCAAAGCAGATTCAACCCTAGAGATGCTTTCGTTGTAGTAGTTTACTCTTAACTAAATCTTTACGACGCATTGGATGGTGGGTCATAACTTTTAATGGAGCTGTTTGGACACAAGGATATACCATTAGCCGTTTGTATAATAGGTGGGAATAGTGGAAAAGGTGTGTGTCTCTCTTTGTGGCCAATGAATGTAGACAAGGGGATTTCGAAAAGAATAATTGTTGCATCATGGCTAATTTACAGTGACCCGAATTTCTTAAGTAATAACTCTGCCTCTTTTAAGGTTGGGAGATGTGCTATGAGTGCCACAAAAACCAAAAAGACAGGATGGACGCCCACTTTCAACCTTCTGGTCCTAGGCTTAGGGCATTTTTTAATGTAGGGAAAGCTAATATTGGTCTCAATTGTGCAGCAACGATGATGGCCATGCATTTATGCAGCCGTGGTGAGCTCTTGGTGAGCAACGGCTGTAGTTGCTCGGAGATCTGATGGTCATGGTTGATGTGCAATATGACCATTAAATCTGGTAAAACCCCCTAAATCCTCTCTACTTAACTCTAAGCGTTACACCAATTATAGACATAAAGCTTATCAAAAAAAGAACTGTGAACTTGGTCCCACTAGCTCATCCAATTTGGAAGGTTGGGGCGACATCTCTGATCATACAATGGTATGATCTTTTATCCATACACGAATACAAAATATGATTCACTGATTGGACGACTCTGATAGATTAATGAGCATGGCATTGTTTATTAAATAAAATCTTAAAATTAATATTTCCATAAAAAGGTGTGCTAAAAAGGTAAAAAAAATAAAAAAACTGGAGATAGATAATTTACCGGAAAAAAATAAACTTGGCAGATAAATTTGGCAAGCATTCGTTTTTTATTTTTCTATGTTTTTTAAATATACTTCAATTTTAAAAATAGTTGATAATATTTTTTATTTTTTATTTCTTAGACCGTGCTTTAGTATGGGCCAATAACACTAGTTTCAACAAAATTTAAAACCATGGCCTGGACAACAAAACCTGTGGAAAAGAGGCAGAGTGAAAGCCGCCCAGTGGAAAGGCCTGCCTGGACCACAGAGTAGGCGGACGGCGGCTGCGGAGGCGTGGTGGTATGTTAGGATCCTAATAGTTAATACCTAAGCTTTAGGCACCTCTATCACCTAAGTGCTTTTGGTGTATTGGTTTGGGTCTTAACAATTGATTTCTTAATTTTGAGTCATTCACAGGACGTGAAAGGTGGAGAACACTTGGTGACCTAAAATTGGGTAATGAATCAATGATACCAAATATAGGGTACCAATCAAGCTGGTTTATCTCAAATATCTTTAACACGCGCTTCCAAACTCCTAATTTCCTCCTTAAAAACCTTAAATACAGACACAAATACTGATTTCTAACACATAAATCATAGATGATGAAACCAAAGTAGGCTGTTGTGTGTGATTATAAGAGTGAGAACAAGGTGGGGGTTAGCAGTTACCAGCACAATCGAAATGACGATAACCGATTTTGATGGCGTTGATGAGAAGGTCTCTGATGGATTTCCCTTCCATCCTCCATACACCCAGTCCCATTATTGGCATCTTCAACCCATTGTTCAATGTGATTGCCATTGCAGCTACTACCTTCTCTTTTTCTACGTCTCTGGAATCTGCAGAATCGGCTATTGCAGATTGGGAGTTTTTTGCTGTTTTGCCTATTCCTTGCCTTTTATAGGTTAATGATTGGATGATTACAAAAAAAAAAAAAAATAGGTTAATAATGATTGGGCTCGTGATGTAACAAGCTGTAGCTTACGCCAAAAGCGTAAGCTTTACTCACCGCTGCCATCTGGGCCACATGGATATTTAGCCCACCCCTTGGTAGACATTCATACCAAAAATCAGCTTGTTTTGTAATTCTTAACCGTTGGTTTTAGTACTCAGAAAAATGGTTGAATTCAACAGCTGAAATCACGCCTTAAAAACGTACTAAAATCGAATGGCTAGAGATTATCAATCATGGTGATTTTTGGTGTGTATATCCTCCAAGGGGTGGTCTAAACATCTATACGGTCTGTGGCCCATATGACAGGGGTGAGTAACAAAAATGGTGCTAGCTTGTTTAGAACATCCAACAGTTATCCATTCCATACCAATTTTCATGCTGGGCTAACAAACCACTCCTTATTTCCAACAGTTTTTAAAATAGCTATTGTACATGTATTATTTAATTTAAAGTACTATTTTATCCCTCTTCAAAATATAAAATTACTATTTTTATAAGTTACATAGAGAACTTTTGAAGGGTAGAAATGGTAAAGGTCTTATAGTTAAGGAAATATCTCCATATTTAGAGATGAGATGAGTGTTTCTAGCTAATCTTCAAATATGGCAAAGCAGTTGGGGAGAGAGCCTTGTTCATGATTTTTCACTTTATTTTGAAACTAAGGGCCGTGAGTGATTATAGGGGCCTCACTAACGTTGATGACGAACCACAGTATGAGCCATGTGGCACAATCTTAGAGACCATCGACCTAATGGATGTTTGTCCCATCCCTAGATGGACTTACATACCAAAATTCAACCTGGTTAGTAATTTCTATCCGCCGGATTAGAGACTTTTCCATGGTTTTATTTTTAATTGTGGATTGCGAGAATTATTTGGGTACTCTTATCCAAAGGTTTGAAATCACTAATCATGCTGATATTCGGAATGTAGATCCACCTAGGGATGTGCCAAACATCCATACAGTCAGTGGTCTCTAAGAATCTGCGATGTCTCATACTATGATCCCGCATCATCATTAGTGAGGGACGTCGATGTGCTAAACGTGTGCTGAAGGTCTTGTACATCCCGCTTGAGGGGGCGTGCGTGCCCCAACCCAATTTTTGGCTTTATAGTAGGGGAGCTCATATTTGCACACCCCATTTCCTATCCTGGTGGACTCCTAGTCGGGGCACACCCCAAAAGAGAGATCTCTCTAAAACTTGGCTGATTGGTGACCACACTAACCGCCCACAAAATGAGCCACGTGGCACATTATTAGAGGACACTGACCATATAGATGTTTGGCCAATCTCTAGGTGGATCTACAAACCAAAATTCAACTTGATTAGTGATTTTCAAGTGTTGAATGGAGCCTTTTCATGGGTTGATTTAACCGTGGGAATTTGAGCATTATCAACTATTATTTGGGGTACAAGATCGAAAGGTTTGAAATCACTAATCAAGCTGATTTTTCTTTTTTAGGTTCACCTAGGGATTGGCCAAACATCCATACGGTCAGTGTCCTATAAAATATGCCACGTGGCTCATTTTGTGAGCGGTCAGTGACCATCACCGATCAGCCAAGTTTTAGAGAGAGATCTCTCTTTTTGGGGTGTGCCCCGACTAGGAGTCCACCGGGATAGGAAATGGGGTGTGCAAATATGCGCTCCCTATAGTAGTAGTGATGGCTAACCAATTTGGATACCTGTTGGAGACGCTATTCCATCGCCACCATTTCTTACTGCCTTTTTGTTCCTTGAAATGTGCTGAATATTGTGGTATTAATGCTTGCAGCCATCCGATCAAATCTAGTTGATTTTAAGGTAGGAGAACTTTTAAGTGGGATCCATCGAGTGGCTGTCCCACTTCCTACATTTATGATTTTGGCGCGTGCAGTCAAAATGGGGTAGACAGTCTTTTGAGTAAAACTTCGCTGACGGCAGACGGTCAACAAAGCTGTGATCACCCACATTGTGAGCCACGTGGCACAATCTTAGAGGATGTTGACCGTATGGATGTTTGGCCAATCCCTAGGTGGACCTACAAACCAAAAATCAGCATGATTGGTGCTTTCAAACCTTTGGATCCTTGTACCCCAAATAATGGTCAATAATGCTCAAATTCCCATGGTTAAAATCAACTCATGAAAATGATTCCAATCCAACACTTAGAAATCACTGATCAGGTTGATTTTTGGTTTTTAGGTCCACCTAGGGATTGTCCAAACATCCATACGATCAATGTCCTCTAAAAATGTGCCATGTGGCTCATATTGTGGGCAGTCACCGTGACGGTTGGGTCCACTTGATAGGGACTTGGATTGCTTATTGGTCATATTTTAGCAAAAAATAATTGGACTTCTACATGGCTGGCCGGTCGAGAGAATCGCCACAGAATGTCCGCATATGCTGTTGGGGACCTTGACGAGTAAGGAGCAGGGACAAAAGAACTGAGGCTTAAATGGAGCGGGTTAAATCCAATGTACGGCATGGCCCATATCCGCTTTACCACTACGGATGGGGATCTTAAACAGGTTCTATTTAGAAATGGCTTGGACCCAGGTCGCGGATTTGGAACTTCGATTTAGTGGACAGATAAAACTTGTATGGATCCTTCTCTGTGTAAATGGTTGGCATTGTAGCAATCTGGATCCAACTCCACCAGCATGAAAAAGAAGCAGTGGAATCATGGGACAGACCTGACTCAGATCTCGTGGGTTGAATACGGATCATTGACATGAAATGCCAAACGAACCCAGAACTGGTTTCATGTGAACTTGAGTATGGATCAAACTGGATCTGCCATGCCCAATTTTATGTCTAAGAATATAAGGGAAAGTTACACAAAGTGTCCCTGGTTACCCAAAGGATATCACAAGTTGGAGTGTTAATGAGTCGGTTCCAGATCGGTACCTAAGGTACCCAAAATCGGAACCAATGTTGTCAGTTCTTATTGATTCCAGTTCTCAAAATGATGGATTCGGAACCGGACCGACTATTTGATTCGAGTCAATTTCGGTTCCTGTTCTGGGTACATTGGTATAAATGTTGATAATATTACAATTTTAAAACTATATTTATATACTGATTCTGGTTCCTATCAGATCAGTTCTGGTTCCTATCGGTTCGGGTCCGAATCTAACTAGCTAGAGCTGGAACCGTTATTTTCTGTTTAGTTCTCATTCCGATTCCGGTTCTTTTTAGTGGGTTCCCAAAAATTTGGAACGGAAACCAGTGTTTTCGGTTTCAGTTCCTATTCGATTTTGGTTAAATGGGTAAAATTTACATCCCTAAATGGGTAATCACAAGGGAAATGGCGTGGACCTGGATCGCGTAAAGTGGACCTTTGTCAGATTTGGAACTTCGATTTAGCGGACAGAGCAAATTTGGATGGATCCTTGCTGTGTATAAACGGTCAGCATCATAGTAGAATCATAGGACAGACCCAACTCAAATCTCATGAGCTGAATATGGATCCTTGACATGAAATCCCTAACGAATGCTTGCTAGAGGACAAGGAGGATCATTGGCTTAAGGCCGGGTTGTGGCCTGTAGGCGTGCATTGAACCTCCTGCACGCAGAGATGGAAGAGATGGAAAGGTCGACAATCCCGAACGAATCCAGCACTGGTTTCATGAAAAATCGAATATGTATTGTAGGGAATAAATCCACACACCCTCAAAATACGCGCTTTTTCACGGACTTGATTGATATCCTTCACGTGCTGTTGGATCCGAGGTCCTGAGACAGATTCTGAGATCCAATTCCGAGGTGTCTGAAGTTGGTTCCAAGGTGTCCAAGGTCAGATTCCGAAGTATCCAAGGTCAAATTTCGAGGTATCCGAGATCAGATTCCAAGGCATCTGAGATCAGGTTCCGAGGTATCCGAGATAAAGATTCCGAGACCGCTTGATGATCTTGCAAATAACTCAATATGGTGGAATTCCACCAAATGAGCCTCCGATGCTTAAGTCAGTCTGGGTAAAATATACGATCAAGTTTAAATCTCCAAGATTGCATCCTTTTTACTGTAGCAAATGTTGCTATTTATAGCATTCAAAGCTAGATATTTATGTAGATATTTTATATGAACCAATAAGAATTCACCATGTGCCTTTCAATAATATTGTTCAAGTATAAATGGAATTCCGAGGTTCCCGAGGTCTCCGAATATCATATCCGAGACTCCCGAATAAGGTGCTTACGATCTCCGAATTTCCCGAACATGATGCTGAGAACAGTTTGCTCTTTGCTTCAAGGTTGGCAAAACCCCTATATGTTACCCAATGATCCGAGGTCCCAAGGTAATGTCACCCGAGGTATCCAAATTATTTAAAAGAATGGCACCCGAGGTACCCGAGGTATCCGAAGTGCCCGAGGTACCCGAGGTAGCAGTTGCCCGAGGTACCCGAGGTGCCGAGGTTCCATAGTAAAGTTTTTCCAACTCCAAGTTTTAAAAGAAATGGCACGTGTCAGTTAACCAGCGTGACACGTGTCACAATATCATATGTCCACGTGTCAACAGTGTTACACAGTTTTTACCCCCCACATGTATCAACCTGCATCTGCCCTGCCCCATGTCCTATAACTAACGATATCATAAGGCAAAGTGATAGCAAGGTTTATAAGGGACTGTTAGAATAGACTGGTGGCGTTACCATTTTTCCGTCATATCGAATTGTAAAGCTCAAGGGCAAAAATGAAAAATAACGGGAAAATAATAGAAATAATGGAACATAATGAAAATAATGGAAAAAACAGAAAAAAACTGCTCTAAAATTCAAATTTTGAATTCCAAATTTTCAATAAAAATAACAAAATATAACAGAAATAACAACCTTTTTCACAATTTTTTTTAGAAAATAACATAATGGAGGAGGTCCGAATCCGTTATAACGGCCATTTTTTAAACCGTGTGCGATACCAAGAACAGTACAAGATAAACTGGGTAAGTACTTTCACCAAATCAGATTTGCGCCTGGTACTAGGACCTGATTGGAACATAATTTTGGACGGTAGAAATGTAAAGAGGAACACAATTAAGAAGAGATTAATTTTTTTACAGAATATTTCTTAAATAAAAAAAAGTTTAAACTATTTACAAAAACAAAAACAACTTTTGAAAATTTACAAAAAGAAAGTAACTTTTTCCTGGCAAAAATTAAAGTTGATAGGCGCCCTTTAAAAGGGCTTTTTGCCCATTGACGAGTAAAACTTCTTTCACAATACAATATGAGCCATGTGGCACACTTATAGTTGACACTGATCGTATGGATGTTTGGCTAGTCCCTCGGTAGACCTGCAAACCAAAAATCAGCCTGATTAGTGATTTACAACCTTTGGATCTTTGCATTCAAATAACACTCAATAATGCTCAAATTCCTATGGTTAAAATCAACCCATGAAAATAATTTCAATCCAACGCTTAGAAACCATTGATCATGTTTATTTTTGGTGTGTAGGTCCACCTTGTGATTGGCCAAACATCCATATGGTTAGTGTCCACTAAGAGTGTGCCACGTGGCTCGTATTGTATTGCAACAGAAGTTTTACTCACCAAATGGAAAATGCCTTTTTAAAGGACCTTTGTCAGGTTCAACTTCCTCTAAAATGACGTTTGTCAGCTTTACTTTTTATCAGGGAAAAGGCGTTTAGTTACTTTTTTTTTGTAAATTTTCCCAAGCTTTTTATGTTTTTGTAAAATAGTTTAAATTTTATTTTTGTTTAAAAAATTTTCCATTTTCTTTTTTATAATCTCTCAATTCTTTTAGCAGATGAAATTTGCTGGCATGAAAAAAGATGTGCAATGGTTAACTTTGTTGCCTTGAGTTTGTGATTGAATGCAATATGAAGTTTGTGATTTAGGTGTTGCTATTGAGTACAATTCACTGATTTTATGTGTAAGTAGTTGTTTCCAAGGGCGTTACCGTTAAAATGGATTATAATGGACGGGCAAAAGTGAAAAAAAAATGGAATTTAACAGATTTTAGCGGATTAATGGAAAAAAAAAATACACAAAAAAAATGGCGTTGAAATTCAAAAATGAAAAAACAGAATTTAACTAAAAAATAACGGAATTTAATGAAAATAACGGTCATTTTTTCACAAAATTTCTCAGATTTTAACGGCTGTTAAAGCGATTTTAACGGCCATTAAAATGAGAAAACGGCCGTTAATTTCTAAGTGTCATAACGGTTTTTAATGTAATGGGCTTGGGGCGTTACCATTTAAATGGCCGTTTTAAACTATGGTTCTTTCAATTTAATTGGTGATATTGACTCGCTGTGTTTAAAAACTCGTTCGATGTGTAAATTAGTTTGTTAGTTATGTGAAATCCACTGGTTTATAGTTTTTTTGTAGTCATATTATAAAGTAATTAAAATATAAGTTGATTTTGCTGAATCATGGAGTCTTTTTTCTTCTCTTCTTTTCTTTGGCAATCAAGTCTATAAATAGATGATACTAGAGTTTTTCCGCGTCGTTGGTTACGAAAACCCTAGAATCAACACATTTATAAATTATCCGATTATCCTATAAGATTTAAACAATTCTTTGCACAGTGGGAGTATGTCAGATGTCAATCCGCACTTGGGTTAGGGTGATGCAATTAAGAACAAAATACTACGAAATTTGCTTAAGAAGTGGTGATATGATGAGAGAATGATCAGTGATTTAAAATCAGCTTTTGTTTTTAGAGAGAGAATCACAATTAATTTAAATGAAAGCAATAAAAATGAAAATAATATTTTCTAACAAACCAATATCACTCATAGAATTCGAATTCTTACAATGCTCAAAAACATTGAACAAACACTAGAAATTCAAAAGAACTAACAATTTATCTAGAGAGAGAAAGATAGATGACCTAGAGAAAGAAACTCGGTAAAGAGAGAGAAAAGAACTAAAATGTAGAGAGAGAAAGTGGAACTAAAGGGGTTTCCTAGAGAGAGAAAGTAGACTAGAGAGAGAAATTGAGGATTACCTCAAATACTAACCAATGAAATGGTGATCGGAGACCGGCCCTTGATGGGGAGTGGGTTGCACGGAGAGGAAGATGGTGGTGTGGACGAATCTGAAACTATTGAGGGCAGCATTGATGTGTGTGGTGGTGGATGGAGCGGTGCTGCAGTGCAACAAGCGATGATGGAGGGCGACGATGCATATGGGTGAACCAGCGTGAAGCGCAGCAAGAAGGCGGTTGGACGGTGTGGAGATGGGGGCATGAGAGATGGACGATGGCTGTGGTAGGCGATCCAATCAGGTGAGAGATCTGCCTCTCCCTCGTTCTGTTTTCTTCTTCTTACCTCCTTCTTTTTTTTCTTTTTTTTCCAAAGAGAAGATGGAGAGACTGTGGTGGGGAGCACTCACAGGCAGACAGGAGTAGTAGGAGCACGTGGTGGTGCGTGCTCAGCTGTAATAGGCGGAGGAAGGCGGTGCACACAGATGGTGGTGGTCTGCTGGTTCGTGTGAGGGTGTTGGCATTGTGGCAGGCGGTGGAAGAAGGATGTGCAGGCGGTCGTGATGTGCTGCAAATGGGTGGAACAGCATCGGCAGGAGGAGTGGAGGAGCAGAGCAAAGGAGTTGAAGACCTGCTGGAGTTGCAGGTCTGCCCGAAGAAAGAGGAGGCGGAGCAAGGTGGATGGGCAGCAGGGAAGAAGAAGAAAGAAGAAGGAGAAAAGAAGAAGAAGAAGCAAGGAAGAAGGAAGAAGAAGAAGAAGAAGAAGAAGAAAGAAGACCTTTACCGTTTGGAGGAGGTTGCAGGTGTTGAGGAGATCTGTTTGCTGGCCGTGGAGATGCTTGCCGGCCGGAAGTTGCAGAACGTGTGGGAGAAGACGATGTGGAGGTGATACAGGGGAAGAAAAGATAAAGAAGGGAGCCGAGAGATGCTGTGGGCGAAGGAAGGAGGCTGTAGCAGGGAAGAATAAAGGAAAGAAGCAGAAGAAGTAGAAGAAGAAGGAGGTGGCCGGAGTTCTGCAACTCCGGCCGGAAAGAAGAAGAAGAAGAAGAAGAAGAAGAAAAGAAGAAAAGAAGAAAAGAAGAAGAAGTGGCAAGTAGGAGAAGGGAGAACGTGAGGGGATTGATAGGGGGGAGGAGAGGATGAGAGGGGAGAGGGATTAGGGATTAGGGTTCAAACGAACCCTTCTCCTTCCCCTTTAAACCTCCCACTTTCCTTTAATGAAAAATTGAGTTTTTTAAAAATATATATATATATATATATATATATATATATATATATATATATATATATATTTTTAAGGAAAATCTTACTTTTCTTTGGGGAATTTTCCCATTTAGTGGACCCCCCTTTTCTTATTTAAAAACAATTAATTTAAAGCATTTGAAATTCGCGAGGTCCACTAAATGGTCGGGCCACGGGTCGATGATGATGGGCCCGGCTACTGGTCCACATGGATTGATGATGTCCATCGTCTCACAATTTGATGATGATCGGATGGATGGTGACTTGATTGGGACCTGGATTGGTAGATCGACGGATCTAGAGAGATCCAACGATCCGGTGGAAGATCCAACGGTCCGATTGGAGATCCAACGGTCAGAAAGCTAAGGGAGATGAGACAAAGCCAACAGGCAAGAGTTCTGAGGTTAGGTCAGTAGATCTGAGGATCAGGTGGTGATGTATAGGGAATGAAGAGAGACGAGAGAGAAATAGGAGAAATGAGAGAGAAAACTCTACAGATTATAGAGATAACTGCTGGCGGAGGGTCTGGAACCCTAGTTTTCAATATGTTCTCTTCTCAGGCTTCGCCAACAGAGCAGATTATCATTTTCTTCTCATTTCATGTGGCTTCGATTGCTTTGGTCCGTCTCTTGGTCATCGGCTCTCCATCTTTCTTGGTTCTTTGGACCGGCTCCGTGATCCTCTGACTTGACCCGTACTTGGCATGTATCTTCTAGTCATAGCATGTTGGCTCTTTAAGTTTTGATATTAGGCTTTTGTGGTTGATTGTGGGCCCACAAGTCTCGAGAATAGCTCGATCGAGTTTTCTGCAAAAGAAAAGCACGTAATGAGACTTGATCATAACGTCTTTATACCTAGACTTCCAGAAATGAGTTTAATGCATGTAAATATACCATGTCGTCCAGAAAAGTGTGTTCTGCGCAATGAAATTGACTCTTACGTAAAAAAATGGATAATTAGAGTAATTTTACATAAGAGAATGTGATAACGCTTAGAAGATAACAATGGAAAATACGCACTTTTAAGCGAATATCAATAGACGTGTTAATTAACACTTTATTATTATTATTATTATTATTTTGTATGCTGAAGCAAGGTTTAAAGGGGACCGTTATAACGGTATACGGGGGGGCGTTACCATTTTTTCCGTTATAACGAAAAAAAACGCTCAAGTGCAAAAATGAAAAAAATGGGAAAATAACAGAAATAATGGGAAAAAAAGGAAATAACAGAAAAAATGGCGCTGAAATTCAAATTTTGAATTTTAAAATTTGAATTTCAAAATTTCAAAAATGGAAAATAACGGAAAAAAGGAAAAAACGAAAATAACAGCCTTTTTTCCACAAAAATTTCTCGAAAATAACGGAAAAATAACGGCCGTTTTTTAAACCTTGTGCTGAAGTGTACCAATTGAATAAGCCACCCCGGAACTTCACCTTCCTCACAAAAAATATTGCAGTACCAATAAGAAAAAACAAATTGACATAGAAAGGCAAAAAAAATTGATATTGAGAACCAATTCAAAAACTCAAATTTCAGAATTGGCCCAAATTGACAAATGATCTGTGATGCAATAAAGGGTTCGGATCGGCAATTATGACTTGAGTAAGGCAATTTATTGAAAATCGGCCTTCCAAGAATTAGTAAATTTTAGAGAGAACATAAAAAATCAATCACACATACACAGTATTTTTTACATGGTTCGCTAGTATGCCTATGTCAACAGGTGAGAAGAACTCTTTTACTATCTCAAAAAAATTAGGGTCACAACAATTTCTTCTCTTTCTCTCTCTCAATGTACAAGCTAAACCCGCGCGCCATTTCATAGAATATATATTCTCTGGTATGATGAAATACCAAAAATACCTCTAATACAGGTACCCAACAGTTTGTGTGGATTTGTATGGACAAAAAACGCCATTGGCTCTGGACCTGGATGGCTGGACCTGTGTAGAGTTGTGGCTTACTGAACGGTAAAGTCTATGTAGAATACAAGATACCAAACACAACACGATTATCATGGTTTCATTCAAAAGCTTTGTTGATTTTTATCTGCAGCATTCTATCTTTGAAACGACCAGTCAGTATTAAGTGTTTAAGGGGTTGAGCTTATTGCTTACTTGACTTGCTTGGCATCCATTTTAGGTATTTAAAAATAGGTCGAGCTCAGGGGGGTCCCCATTTTTCTGAACCCTCTCGGTGTTCATGTGCTCGCCCGTGGATTTCAAGAATCCAACGGTGGTTGTTAGCGCCGAGTTGGCATCATTTTTTTCACTTTTGAGGGATTTGACAACCACCGTTGGATTCTTGAAATCCACGGCTGTGCACGCGAACACGGAGAGGGGGGGTGAGAAAAGGGTGTTCTCGGAGCTGAGCCTTTCCAAATAGGGAAAAGAAAAGGCTGTATAGTAGGTAATAGCATGGTTTAAAAAACGGTTGTTATTTTCCCCTTTTCCCATTATTTTCTATTTTTGCCCCTGAGTGTGATTTTTGTTATAACGGCCATTGCTTCCGTTATTTTCCATTTTTTAAAATCTGAAATTCAAATTTCAAAATTTGAATTCAGGCATCCCCATCCCCACCCCCCCCCGACATTTTTGTTATAACAGCTGTTATAACAGAAAAAAAAGGTAACGCCCCCAGTCCGTTATACCGTTATAACGGCCCCTTTTAAACCTTAGGTCCAACCCTAAATATCACAGCTAATTTTAACTAAGGACCTTAACTAGTTTTTTTTTTATCATCCATCCTCTGTCACACATCTGTGTTTTGTGTTATGTTTCCAAGTGGCAGAACCCTTCATTTTGCTCCTCATGAGTAATCGTGTAAAAAATACAATTATGCGCACATAACTTCCAAGTGTGCGCGTCATCAGTCTACTTAAGAGCATATTTAGCGATTCGGAGTTTGGGAAAAATCCAGTATGGGAAAAATTGGCGTTTGCCATTCACAGGCCAAAAAGCAAAAGTTTAAAAAAGTGAAAAAATTTGCCGTAAAGACGGGTTTTTATTTTTTCATAAATCGGAAATGAACCACTTGTATACAGGTGACTAGGTGAGGATTATATTATTTCCTTCGATAGGAAAGTCATTCGAAGCGATACGAACACAAATTAATTCCTTTCATTCCAAAATCTAAAGTCCAAACGCGCTCTCTCTACAAACTAGAATGAAATGAATCCCTTCGCGCGAACAAGCCTAAGTGGCTAAGCCTATCAACCCTTGCTTTTCCGCGCACTATTATAGAACATAGCGACTATCAGCTCCAAGAGCCGAAGACGCCGCTAACGTGCGCACCTCCTCGGTTTCGACAGATCCATTAAAGAAACCAGACCAGAGCTTCAAACACACAGGTACAGTTCTTCGTAATTCTTCTCCTTAATATAGAACCCGTAGAAACCCTAGCTTTTCCCCCATTTTGTTCATTTTATATGTTGCTGCAGAAGAGAGAAACCCTTGAGAGCACTTGCATGGAGAACCAGTGATTGAGAGGACTTGTTTTCTGAACCAGTGATTGAGAGGATTTGTTTTTGTATCTACGTTTGTGTTGGTTATTGGTATTCTGGTTTTTATTTGAAGATTTTTCGTTTTTTGGCTTGTATGGTTCAAGAAAAACAACTATATGAACGATGAGGGGTATTTGTCTGGTGAGCAACAAAGGGAAGATGGTTTGTGTTCTCAATCGGGTGAAGCGTTGCATGTTGAATCAGACATTAATGGTGGGTTAGGGTTAGAAGGGGAGTTGGTGCCTTCAAAAGCTAGGGCAGACGATGCGAAGATGGATGAAGTAGAGAAAAAGTCTGGTTTTAAGAAGAGATCGAAGTCGATTGAGGTTCTCGTTGATTCTGATGACGATGAGCCCATAGGATCTCTGTTCAAGTTGAAGAGGCCTCGGAACCCTAAAAAGTTTAAGTCTGGATCAGATGTGGGTAAGGTTGAAATTAGGGCAGAGAGTTTGATGGTTAAAGATGAGGATTCGGGCGAGATGGATGATACCTTAGCGAGTTTTAGAAAGAAGTTGAAAGGTCCAAAGACGGGAAAAGATGGTGGATCTGGCAGTCGAAAGGGAAAGGATTCTGCTTTGAATGTGGCAGGATTGCGCTCGAAACAGGTGAAGGAAACTCCAAAGTGCGGTTGCGATGGCTCAGATTTGCCTTTGGATGGGGGGTTAGAGGATAGGCCAAAAAGCAGAGGCAAGAGATCTAGGCTTGCTGTGAATCAGAAGAAGAAGGGGGATCATTCCGAGTTTGATGATGGGTTGGATCCACCTTCCAGTACTTCGAGATCTCAAGGGACTTCTATGCAGAAACAGAAAGAGGGGGTCATAGCAGTTGTGAAAAGTTGTAATCATTCTTCTGATGAAAATCTAGAAGATTCGCTGTCTGTGTTTGTTCGGAAATCGCAGTCTGGTTCAGTTAAGAAAGCTCGGTCTTCGTCTACCCGGAAACAGAGAGGAGGAACTACTGCTTCTGATGCTGGGTTGAGACTAGGTGCTGATGGGGGTTCAGAGGCTGTACTCTCTGCACGTATTTGGGGTTTGTGTTCTGCAGCTTCTGCTTCTGCTTCAAAGCTGCCCCCTGAAATTCTGAAATCTGAAGGTGAGTTCAATCTGACATCTGGTGAAACTCCAATAGATCCAGCCCCTGTTCATCAGGAGACAGTGGAAACTCAGAGATCTGATGATGGACCGAGTCAGGCTTCCACCTGGATTCAAGAGGGTTCATTATCTGGTCCAGTTCAAGAGCTTGTATCTATCCCAGAGATTACAGAGGAGGCTGCTAGATCTAATGATGATAGATGTAATAAATCTTCAGAAGAAACATCAGGAATTTCAGTTCTTGCTTTGCCACATTCGAGATCTCATTCTGGTTCTATTGCAGATTTGGAAGAGAGGTCTGCGATACTGCATGATGATGAATTTGGTAGACAGATCAAAGGGACTCCTGAGGAACCTGCAGTGAACCATGATGGTTTGAACCGACGTTGCGATGGAGCTTCTGAGGACTTGCTGTCTGGACAAGTCCAAGAATATTGCTTTGCTTCTGTTCAAAAGCTCACAGAGGAAACCTGTAAGTTCAAGAATGGGTTGAAGCCGTGTTTGAAGGGGAATCCAAATGATTTGGTGCATGATATTTTTGAAATATCCAGTTCCATTTGTGCTTCAAAACAAGGGGATGGAATTCATGGGTTTGTTGATGATGGGTTGAATGGGAATAACCTTTCAGAAAATCATCTGTCATCCATTGTTTCAACGCCTGGTGAAGCAAACCCCAAATTGGATGGTGTTCTGGACGAAGCTTCCAATGTCCAAAAGACAAGTGCAGAAGCTGCTGGGTTGAATGATGCATTGGATTGGACATCTGTTGGTGTTTCAGAAGTTTACCATTCAAATGTATCCCAGACACCTTGCTCTGCATCCTTTACAACTCCAAGAAAGGAAATTCTGGTGCCTTGTTTGGATGACGATCAGTTGAACAGAATGTGTGAAGAAACATGTAGAGAGAACAATTTGGACTCCGAAAATACTTTCAAAGAAATACCTGAAGAGATGTTATCTTCTGTGCCCTGCAAAAGTCGGGCTCAAGAAACCACTAGATATGATGAATTGGTACAGCCTTTTGGCAAAATTTTGGAGAATTCCTTAACCTACCCTGTTCCAAACTCTTCTCCAGCTTCTATCCCAGTGAAGATGAAGGAGTCCCCTAAATTTGAAGGTGGGTTTGATCAATCTTCAGATGGAAGTTCAGAAAATTTCCAACTTAAGCCATCCTCAGTTCCTTGTTCAATGAAGAAAGACGAAACTGGCAGCAACCTTGATGCTTCAAATCAAACTCCTGGTACTTATGTAGAGGATTCCCGGATTGCCTCAGTCCCATTGCAAATGGGGGAAATCTCTAGATCTGATGATGGATTACATCCAGTTCTGACTTCAGATGTAGTTAAAAAATCTGATTTTTCTTCCCCCATGAATCACAACGAGGAATCAACAGCTGCTGGTGATGTCTCCAATTGTTTCTCTGATGAACCTCATCCAATTTATTCAATCACCTCAATTCAAGAGCACCTTGCAGCTTGCCCTCAAAATAAACCTTCTGATGATGTCTCAAAAGGGACATCTGCTCCATGTCTAGATCCTCTCACTGATAAAGAAGAAGTCAAGGTAACTTGTTCTCAGTCCATAACCCTGGATCTAAAAGACACTTACCCAGAAGATGCAGGAAAGTCACTTGATCTTGAAACCAATGATAAGAAACTATTGGCGATGCAGAGGGTTGTGCGCAAAGTTAAAAAGCATAGGCATGGTGACATGGCGTATGAAGGGGACACTGATTGGGAGTTTCTGATGCATGAGCAAAGTTTTTTTGAAAATAACCTCAATGTCGACGCAGACCGGCTTTCTAGAATGAAAGACAAATTTGATTCCCTATCAAGTATGGCTACAGAGGCTGATAATGGTGGTGCGGCAGCAGTAGCAGCTGGGCTGAAAGCTCATGCAGTTGGTCCAGTTGAGAAAATTAAATTCAGGGAGGTCTTAAAGCGCAGAGGTGGGCTTCTGGAATACCTGGAATACAGGTTCGTTGTTCTGAACCCTGGTGCCTTTTCAGTTGTACATTTGCTGGTATTCCTGTGTCTGTTTTGCATTGTTAATGTTTCTGGCATGAATTCCAATTTCTATTCTATTCTATTTCTGGGGAGTCAATCTTTCGTCATTGATTTTACTTTTTATCTTTTAATTTTAACAGCTTATTTATGGTAAACCAGTTCATTTCATAGTCTGTGACACACGTCATCCACTCTAATGTCGTATTTTATTAGTGCTCCTTCATGTTTGATAGAAGGTCTTACTCCATACTGCAATATTTGAGTACGAGAGATATGATTTCTTGCTATGTCTGCAGAACCGTGGTTGATGAGGCTCTGGTTTAGTTTAGGTTTTCTTTCTGTCTATTAATTATCAAGCTTATTTTGATTGTGTTTAGCATTTCTCATCAAGTTTTAGTTTGTCTTGGCAATTCCTATTATGGATTTTCCCGGTAAAACTATGTAGGCTCCGATTTAGCAACGGTGCTCGATGTTGATTGGATCCTTCAAAACTCCACATTGTTGAAAGTTGAAACTTGGAAATGTATAAATGTTGTGGTGATTTTTGTCTGTTTGAGTGCCATTTTAAGCTGTGCATTGTTCCACTGTAGTAATTAACATCCAAACATTCATATGTCCTTACATCCACAACATCACGTCACATTCTTTTTCACAACTGATACATGTTGGCATGTCTGCTTTATAAGTTGTAGCTTGTTTACGAACAATTAAATAGACAACGTTCAGGGGACATGGACTCATCTAGTCATAGCCTTGTGGGTTTCAATTGACTGAATGCTTGGATATCGACAAATTAAGCTGAAATTCTGTGAAATTTACTTGAGTGATGCAATGCAGGAATCTGATATTAGGCCTTTGGAGTAAAGACATGAGCCGTATTTTACCTCTTGTAGACTGTGGAGTCAGTGATGCTCCTTCTGAGGATGAAATGCCACGGGCATCCCTTATTCGGGAGATCTATGCGTTTCTTGACCACAGCGTAAGTTTTCTATTTGTTGATTACATTTTTTTTTGTTTCTCCATGTCAAAAATGGATGTTCTACTCTCATCTCTTTCTTCTGGTTGAATTAGTCTTTCATTGGTCTTAGATTGTTGAACCTGTTCCTTTTATGGGGAAATTGACTGTATCTTTTGTATTCTTTGTTCTTTATTTCCAACTTCTAACAATTTTTCAACAGGGTTATATCAACGTAGGCATTGCTTCTGAGAAGGAGAAAGCAGAACCTTTTGCTAAAGCGCACTATAAGCTTTTGGAAGAAACCAAAACTGAGGAAAATTGTGGGGCCCAGGTTGCTGATTCAGAGGATGGAGTTGCCTTCATCCTTGGTCGGGTTAAGAGTTCTGGAAACCTCTCTGAGGCAAAGAACGATAAGTTCTTCAATGATGAAAACCCAATCTCAGAAGCCACAAAAAGCAAGAAACTTCTCATGCCAAGCACGGGATCAGAGTTATCCACGTTGATAGAGTCTGAAGAATGCATGGTTGATTATGATCAGGAGAATGGTTTAACGGGTGCAAAACTACCCAACAGAATGGTCAATTTGGAAGCTCTGAGTACTGATCCATCTAGTGAAGTAGTGGATGGTGGAACAGATTTTGTCTTAGCTCCAGAGAATATAAAAGATTCATACAGGAATCAATCCACGGTAATAGTTGAAAGGAATGATCATACTCAATGTGATTCGAAAGTTCGGAAGAGAATCCTTGTCATAGGAGCTGGTCCTGCAGGCTTAACTGCGGCCCGTCATTTGCAACGCCAGGGATTTTCTGTCATGGTGCTCGAGGCTCGGAATAGGTTGGGGGGTCGTGTTTATACAGACCACTCATCTCTTTCGGTTCCTGTGGATCTTGGGGCCAGTATTATTACAGGTGTGGAGGCTGATGTTGCAACCGAAAGAAGACCAGACCCTTCCTCTTTGGTTTGTGCTCAGTTAGGCCTTGAACTAACCATATTGAACAGTGACTGCCCTCTCTATGATATTGTGACAGGTCAGAAAGTTCCACCAGATTTGGATGAGGCTCTGGAAGCTGAGTATAACAGTCTCCTTGATGACATGGTATTACTTGTTGCACAGAAAGGTGAACGTGCGATGAAAATGTCTCTTGAGGACGGGTTAGAATATGCCCTGAAGAGGCGCCGTATGGCTCGGTTGATGTCAGATGCTGAAGAATTTGAATTTGGTAAGTCAGTGAATGCTTCCTTTGAAACTGGAGCAAATGGTCTTGATAAGAAAATCTCCTATAGGACTAGTTCTAAGGAGGAGATTTTGAGTCCTCTCGAGAGGAGAGTGATGGATTGGCATTTTGCCAACTTGGAGTATGGTTGTGCTGCTTTGCTTAAGGCAGTGTCTCTTCCTTACTGGAATCAAGATGATGTTTATGGGGGATTTGGAGGAGCCCACTGTATGATTAAAGGGGGTTATAGCACTGTTGTTGAATCTTTAGGAAAGGGACTCTGTATTCACTTGAACCATGTGGTCACAGAAGTCTCGTATTGCACTAGGGACTCTGGAGATACAGGCGAACGGCAGAGCAAAGTCAAAGTGTCCACTTTAAACGGTAGTGAGTTTGTAGGAGATGCGGTTCTGATCACGGTGCCACTTGGTTGCCTAAAGGCGGACACCATTAAATTTTCTCCGGATTTACCAGAGTGGAAACGTTCTTCTATCCGGCGACTTGGGTTTGGTGTTCTGAATAAAGTAGTATTGGAATTTCCAGAAGTGTTTTGGGATGATTCAGTGGATTACTTTGGAGCAACCGCAGAGGAAACTGACCGGAGGGGCCAATGCTTTATGTTCTGGAACATCAAGAAAACGGTGGGTGCACCTGTTCTCATAGCTCTCGTGGTTGGTAAGGCAGCCATAGATGGCCAAAGTGTAAGCTCATCCGAACACGTGAGCCATGCTCTAAGGGTGCTCCGTAGGCTTTTTGGGGAGGCTTCTGTACCTGACCCAGTTGCATCGGTTGTGACTAATTGGGGCAGTGATCCTTTCAGCCGGGGAGCTTATTCCTATGTTGCTGTGGGGGCATCTGGGGAGGACTATGATCTCCTGGGTAGGCCTGTTGAGAACTGTTTATTTTTTGCTGGTGAAGCTACCTGCAAGGAGCATCCGGATACCGTTGGTGGTGCAATGATGAGTGGCCTTCGAGAGGCAGTACGTATAATTGACATCTTGAATACTGGATATGATTATACCGCAGAAGTGGAAGCAATGGAGGCTGCACAAAGACAGACAGACAGTGAAAGGAATGAAGTTAGGGACATATTGAAGAGGCTTGATGCGGTTGAACTCTCGAATGTTCTGTGCAAGAGCTCCCTGGATGGGGACCAAATGTTGACCAAGGATGCTTTACTACAGGATATGTTCCATAATGCAAGGACTACTGCAGGACGACTACATCTGGCTAAAGAGTTACTGAATCTCCCTGTTGATGCTCTGAAGTCATTTGCCGGGACCAAAGAAGGACTTGGAACACTCAATTCATGGATACTGGTACTTTTTCTGTTCATTTTTTATATTTACTCCTTAGTTGAATCAAGTTCTAATATCAGTATATCTCTCTGTACGTTCTTTGGCTGGTGTAGTGGTCTCCTCTCGGTATATAATTTTGTGTTTATTTCTAGCATTAAATTAAAAAAAAAAAATGCTGAGACAAAATCTTCTTCCATTTTAAAACAGGATTCAATGGGGAAGGATGGGACTCAACTCTTGCGTCATTGTGTTCGTCTCCTTGTGCTTGTGTCAACTGATCTGCTTGCTGTTCGCCTGTCAGGTATCCATCTGCTGTTTCTTTTACATTCAAAAAATGTATCATGTAAGCATGTTAAGTTCTTCAAGAACTATCAGTAATTTGGTTATGCTGCTCCTTTATCTTCTCCAGACTTGTTTGTTGCTTATGTTTAATGTTCATGGCTATTTGTGGGGTTGTTCAATTTCTGAAATAACACAAAGCCAATTAGAGAGTGAAAGTTGTTATTCATTTCTGAATTTCTACTCACCTTATTATCCAACCAGCCAGAAAATAAATTCTTGAACCAATCATGTGCACCAATTTCAGTGGGGTTATTAAGATCTTTCTCTTACTATGCCTGTTGGTGTAGGTATAGGAAGGACTGTGAAAGAGAAAGTCTGTGTACATACTAGCCGTGATATTCGTTCTGTGGCAAGCCAGCTGGTCAGCATGTGGATCGAAGTCTTCCGCAAGGAAAAAGCTGCTAATGGTGGCTTGAAATTACTTAGGCAAACAACTGCCGCAGATTCATCAAAGACCAAATCATCTAAAGATCTAACATTAGGAAAGCCGTCTATACATACAACTCATGGTGCACCATATAATAGACGAAATGTGCAGGTTTCTTCGTCCCCTGGAAACAATTCACCATCCAATGCAAACAATAAGAAAGCAAACTGCAAGCCAGTCAAGTTGGAAACTGTTACTGACTCGAAATCCGAGGTCAATTCATCACGTTCCCAGGGTGTTGCCGTACAGAGCCTGGATCCTAAGGTGGAGGAGGAAAACTATGTTGCCCTGTCTGAAGAAGAAGCTGCTGCCTTTGCTGCTGCCGAAGCTGCTCGTGCTGCCGCTCTTGCAGCTGCAGAGGTTTGTCTTTCTTGGAACCATAAACACAATAATATAACTATGTTTACTATATAGATGGACTATCAGGATCCATGGCACGCATGAAGGTGCATGCGAGCCACCATTTTATGTGTTCCACCTAGGAAATCCAAGCTATAAATATTGAAAAGAGTGAAGCATGGTGGATCTTGACCATTATGACAATTACAACAGCTGTTGTAATGGCGAGTCTACTAATTTTTACTACTTTTGTGAATAATTTATTATTTAATATGAGGTTTTTATTGTATTGAATAAAACTAATTAAGTGATATTATAGTAATGTTGGAATGTAATAATGATTCAAAAAAATGGGATACCCGACAATGGTTACTGACAGCCGTTATATCAGGCATTATTTTACAGGTTTAACAAACAAGGCATGACTGAAAAATGTTATAATGCTAAATAAACTTATTATGGCTACTGTTAAAACCACGAGGAAATTCTTATGTTAAAGAAAAGCCCAGTCAGATGATTGTTACCATCAGATTTTTTGATTTCTTTAGACCGTTTGCCTGATTATTTTTTAAAGAATTCGTTAGATCGCATGGTGGTAATCTCGTAGATCACCTAGGTGAGTCCTGAACTGTGCCACTTGTCTTTTCATTCTATTTAGTTACCATCTATATTAGTCACAATGTATGATAAACAGAACATGTTGTTTGTTTCTGCTTACTTGCCTCGTCCATGTATCTTTTCTTCCAATTGCTTTGGGTTTTTGTTGGAGTGATATTTGAAACTTAAGTGTTGGTTATTTCCTACAGGCATATGCATCTTCAGAAGCGGAGTGTGGCACATTACGTGAGCTTCCCAAGATACCCTCGTTTCACAAATTTGCTAGACGAGAGCAATATGCACAAATGGATGACTTGGATCTTAGGAGAAGGTGGTCAGGGGGTGTTTTTGGAAGGCAAGATTGTATATCGGAAATAGACTCCAGGAACTGCAGGGTTAGGAATTGGTCTGTTGATTTCTCTGCTGCCTGCGCCAACCTTGACAGTTCGAGAATGTCAGGTGATAACTATACACAGCAGAGCTACTCGAATGAGGTTGGGTACCAATTGAACCTCAAAGAGCATTCAGGAGAAAGTGCAGCTGCTGACAGTAGATTAACAAAAGCGTGGGTTGACAGCCCTGGTAGTGGAGGGGTGAAGGACTATCATGCTATTGAGAGATGGCAGTCCCAAGCAGCGGCAGTTGATTCTGATTTCTTTCATCCGACCATACATGCAAGGGACGAGGAGGATTCAAACACGACATCGAAACTAATCACTGGGAAGTATGAGAGACGTGCAGAAGAAAGCTCTGCTTCACAAGCTGCAGAAGACAGAGTATTGGCTGAAAATCAACCAAGAGGAGCTGATCGTATTAAAAAGACTGTTGTGGATTACGTGGGATCGTTGCTCATGCCTTTATATAAAGCTAGGAAGATTGATAAGGAAGGATACAAGTCAATAATGAAGAAAAGTGCGACTAAGGTAAGTTCTTATTCTGTTCATGCACTTCTACTAGTCCTTGTTACTTCTGCCAACAGGTTGGGTCCTTGGGTTTGGTGTTATCTTGATTAGGGGAGTCAGTGGCAATGAATTTTATTGATAATATATTGTTTCGGTCAGGTGAGGATGGAGGTCTCAACTGCTATCTTCTTCCTTATCTCATGTTATCTTCTTGGTTCGGTTTTATCAGGTCATGGAGCAGACCACAGATGCAGAGAAAGTCATGACCGTTTCTGAGTTTCTTGACTTCAGGCGTAAGAATAAGGTCAGCACTCAATCTGTTTCTGTAATTGTTCTAATTTTTAAATTGGGGGGTTTGTAATGTTTGCATGGACTGTTCATGCTAAATATCATTTTCTGCTTGATTGTTTATGGTTAACATTATTCTTAACAGAAATATATTCTTAACTAGTTTTCCTTGGATGGAAACCTTGACAATATGTTCTATCATGAACTCGCAGATTCGTTCCTTTGTGGACAAGTTGATTGAAAGGCATATGGCGATGAACCCAGTTGTGAAACCTTGATGCTCATGGGGATTAAAGGGGATGGCCGTTACTTATCGACGTCCTTTTGTATAAGACATACAGATGTGGGTCCTCGGTTGTTCCTGCATGAGTTCGTGGCATTAGTTGAATGAGGCAGTGGGACACTGAGTTGCAGCTGTGATGGGAACAATCTGTTTAAGATCCTCCATACAAACTTCCCATCAAGTGTCAGCTGTGATGGGTTCAGCGGAAGTTCAGGACTGGGTAAATGGGCAATTCCTTGTAAATCATGAACCCATTCAAGCGGCACTGCTGGGGCATTTCACGCTGGTGAAGTACTTTAACTGTCGGTGGCTTCTTGTTTTGACTACAACTTGATCCAAAGTGAGGAAAAACCATATTTGCGTGAGGCCGATCAGCAATGGCATCCTGCATCCGGACTTTCATTGGAAAGGGGCTCAAAGCAAATGGGGGAGTACTCATCTGGATGAAAAACACCGGTGTCAGCTCAGTTTTAAGATATCAGATTGCCGGCAGCAATTCTTCTTCTGTCAGAGGTTGTATTCTCGAGGCTACAAGATCAAACTGTATTCTTTGTTCAAGGATTCCCATAGATGAGATGCTAGATCAAAGTTCTTGCCTTTTTTTCCCTTTAATATTTTTTGTACAGCCGTGAATTGTTTCTGACATCAACAAGCTTACATAACATGTTTTTCTTCCTCCAGTATATGGTGACTGTTCCAAGGTCTGACTGCATTGTAACTTATTTCTGCCTAGTTCTAACTTCACTTACAGCAGGTTAAGCTTCCCCACCACATCCTCCTCTCATTCAGATCCACATTGATTGATTAAAGGAATGTCTGTATTGCTAGACGTGGAGGCTGTTTCAAGCTTCTGCTTTCCCAGTTTCCTCCTTTTGTGCAGATTCACATGGACGGTCAAATTTTCTGCATCAAGATCTGTACAGTGGGTTCTCCATTGCTCCAGTCCCATGGTATTAATCCTTGTAGGACTGATAAGTTATTACTATTGAGACAATACAATGAAGTTTGATCCTTAACCTTACATGTAAACAATGGCGGGGCACAGAGATTCGACTCAAAAGGTGGGTGCAATTTCTAAGAATAGCATTACTATGTATGACTGGCCGAGTATTTAAATCTTGTATTTGTGATTAGAGATTAACAAAATGTACCAATGGTGCAATATAATACCAAAAAGAAAGCATGGAAATACATTCAAACCAAACAAATAAATATACACTTGATCGATTTGACTCAGTACCCAATTCGACTAAGAAACTAGGCAAATAAGTGACTGAAATAGCCACATGTTGGATGAGTGTTTGGACCTTGCACATAAATATGATTGCTCAGAACTTTCCTTTCTTACTGGTACTAGTCAAGGTAGAGAGCATTTTTGCCATTAGCAATAATGTAGTCTGAAGTTACGTAGGCAATGAGCTTTGCTTTGGTTATTATTTGTGCTTGTTGCCATTATTATTTGGATGGAGATGGTCACAGGTCCTGTTCTGTCCATGCTCTCTAATACCTTTTTTTCTTTCTTCGCAGGGTCTTGGTGCAGCTGTCCTTGATAACTTTGATGCTCGTAATTCTGTATAGGAGTTTTGTTATTGATGCGGATTGAGTAATCCATGACACTATGGTCTGGAAGGTGGATTGCACATTATGAGATGTTCTTTTTCCCATATCGTCCAGGTTTTGTTTTACAGAGGTCAACATTATCCAGATGATGTCCGAGATGCACGTATCGGCAAGACACAGTGCAAAATTGAGTTTACAGAGGACCTGATAATTCCCTTTTCTGGGGATATCCCGCTTTCAATTCTTCTGATTCACATTATTATCTCATGAGGAAACTATAGGACAGACCTTGGTATGTAAACCATCTCGACCTTCCAAGCACTGCATATGCCATTGCATGGGCTTCTGACCTCAGTAGCTCATCGACAAGTTCTTCCCAATTCGTTGGTTGTTCTAGGTGATCTGCTAATTGTTCCTATCAGAATGATTGGTCTGAACCTGGTTGTTTGTCCAACACAGAGACAATGGAGGGCAAGGAAAAACGACTTAAGGTAAAGCTATCCTTTATAGAACTTTACTAAATCTGGTTAACCTTGGGTCCTGTTTATTAGGCTTGGAATTAGAATCCTACATTCCTTAACCATACATAAACTTTTTCATCCTCGGACATTTTTCATCCTATAATTAAGTGCCACCTGTCCTGGCCCCTTATCTTTAGTTGTTTTTTCTCCACAGTTAAGGGCCACCTTAACCCCAGATAGGTGGCACTTGACTATTAAGTCCAAGGACTCCATGGATAAAAAATTTCATCCATACGTAAACGCAAATTACAACATGACAACGAGAGCCTGTAATAGAAAGCCAGATGTTTGCGGGTTCGCCTTGTGTTTTGATATTGTGCTTATGGGTGGACATTTTCCTTGCTGTCCTGAGACTCATAAATATCCCGTCTTTGATTGCGATCTTGTGAAAACATTTTGATATATTGCATTTGGAATAATTGGATATACATATCCATGTTAGATGTTGCTGTTTTCTGACCGTCAAAGTAGATGTGCGACTGAAAGAAAATATAAATTAGGGTCGCTGTAGCCCTTGCACCATTTTTGTTACCGCTGCCATCAACGCCCACTGAGCCGCACGGATGTTTAGCCCACCCCTTGGTGGATATACACACCAAAAATCACCATGATTGGTAATCTCTAGCCGTTAGATTTTAGAACCTTTTAAGTCGTGATTCTAGCTGTTGAATTCAACCATTTTTTTTAGTACTAAAATCAATGGTTAAAAATCATCAAACAAGCTGAATTTTGGTATGAATGTCCAGCAAGGGGTGGGCTAAAGATCCATGCGGTCAGTGGGTCCAGATAGCAGCGGTGAGTAACAAAAATGGTGCTGAGCTACAGCTTGTTACACTTACCCTATAAATTAAGGAACATGATCCAAGGACTCGTATCTCCTATGTTCACCGGTGGATGACAGTGCCGAGCTGGCATTCACTTTACCAAAACTCAACCATTGGATTTCGAGAAATCCACAGCCGAGAGCGAGTGAACATTCGAGTCCGAAATTTGTATCTGCGGATCCCTCGACCCATAAATTAATATTTGTCCACAAAATTTTGGCGCTAGAGATCTCCTGGGTGGGAATCCTTGTGATCCGTGAATCACGTGTAAATGTAAGAGTGTTTGGTAACAGATGCAAGTCTATTCTAGGGTAAAAAAAATAATAGCTTAAAAGTAACAATTTATACTCTTGTCCCAGTTATTACCAAATACCCTCTAAAAGCAATCAATCTATACATGCTAGGGCTGTTAATGAATCGATTGCACCGATTGCCTGATCGGATAACATGGGGTCTGGAGACTCTGGACCTGGGAATCATGATTTGATAAGCTATCGGATTGGTTCCTGATCCGAGCTTATTAATGAAATATATATAAAATTTATTATATTAGTGAATGCATATATGTTGATAAGATGCTCTTACCATTTGTTATTTGATTTATTGCACTCTTTTATTTTATATGAATTAAATTGTTAACAGCTTTAATAAGATCGTCTAGATGTTAGGTCGCCGCGATCCGATAAGTTCTGATATGTGATATTATAAGATATTGTATCGGGTCCAACCCGATCCATTAATAGCCCTAAAACAGGACCACGTTTTTGATGGGTTTGTGTTTCTGGGTTTCCTTGCTAAATTTATCAGATCCAATACAAGCCCAAAGGGGTTAAAAGGCCTATTAATAACCCCGGTCGAGGGAGCCGAGGCCCGAGGGTGGTTGTTTGATTAAGAATTTAAGACAAGTCTAGATATTATTTTTCTTTCCTTTGAAGAGAGAGAGAGAGAGAGAGAGAGAGAGAGATCCAAGTCTCTCTGCAGGGAAAGAATTCTCAGATCCGATTGAAGTCTCCTGAAATCCATACTCGAAAATGTCTTCGGCGTTCAGTGGAGATGAAACTGCTCCGTTCTTCGGATTTCTTGGAGCTGCAGCTGCCTTAGTTTTCTCCTGTAAGCAAACCCTAGCCCTATCCTTAGATAACTTGAATTTTCTTTTGTGGATTTATGTTATTCTGCGTATTTTTAATCTGTTTGGCTGGGGTTTTAATGTGGATCTAAGGTTTTCTTCTGTGGTGTTTCAGGTATGGGAGCTGCTTATGGAACGGCGAAGAGCGGTGTTGGTGTGGCCTCGATGGGTGTGATGAGGCCAGAGTTAGTGATGAAGTCGATTGTTCCTGTCGTTATGGCTGGAGTTTTGGGTATTTACGGACTGATTATCGCTGTTATCATTAGCACTGGAATTAACCCCAAGGCCAAATCGTATTACCTTTTCGACGGTTACGCGCACCTTTCATCTGGTCTCTCTTGTGGTCTCGCTGGGCTTTCTGCTGGAATGGCGATCGGTATTGTTGGTGATGCTGGTGTTAGGTCTCTCTCTCTCTCTCTCTCTCTCTCTCTCTAGCGATTGCTTTGATTTCTGTTTAGTGTTCCGTGTTGTTGCTATGTTTAACTATTATTGGGAAAGTGGTATCTAATTGTTGGATCGATCTAATATCGTGGATTTGTTTTGAATTTGTGTTTTGATCTGTGATTTAATTAGGTTTTTGGTATGTATGATCTCTGACATTCAGTATTCTTCAATTTGAACATGAATTCGTTGGGTTTGTGGTTTGTTCCCCTATCCTCATTTGGGGCAATTTATAGGTTTTAGTTTGCCTCTGTTGCCGATCTCTCTTTTGATCTGTCTATCTTGGTTGCGGACCCGAATAACTGGCTGATTTTGTTATTCTAGACGATTTGATATTTGAATATGCATTTCTATAAGCTTGACTTTTGTTTTTTCTCTTGTGCATGGATCTGAATTAGTGGAGTTGTCTTTTTTGATATAACACTTCACTGTTTGTTTCTCGTGTCGGTGCTCCCATGTTAGACACCTGCTGCATACCCATCAATCTGCCTATTGTAATCCCATTATCCGCATATATTTTTTTTAAGGAAGTTTCAGACTTCGAATTCGCAATATTTCAAGTTGTTGTTTTTGGTTTCCTTGAACCAGAGGCTTTTATATTTCTTCCCTTATCACGTGAACTTCATGTTTTTGGAGTTACATAATTGGCGTTTCAACTATTGGATATAGATTGTAGTTTCCTTTTGTTAGTATAGCTGTCCTAGGGAATTTGTTCGGTGTCTCGGAGTTGTAATCTTCCTATTATTGATTGTGACAGCTTTTACAGGATACATACTACCTCGGGTTAGATGAGCTTTTGGCGGGCTACAGTAATTAAAAGTTTAGTTAACGCCATATTTGCATGATATGGAGTTCCCTCAGCTTGAATTCTTGTTTCAATTTCTCAATTTGCTTGGATTGCATTGTCTGTTGGTGCTATTCACCTGGATGTGGTATGGATATGGTATTTTCACTGAAAACTAATTATTGATCACCATGTATGCTCATTTTTGACTAACATAGAGTGGTTGTATTCTTTATGTAATGGCAATTCTTCTTTTGGTTTTTGGGTTGTTATGGTTGTTTAGGCTAGGGAGAGAAAAAGAACCCAAGGTTGGGGGATCTCGTGTCTGAGACATGGATTTGAACAACTATGCTGTTTGGTAGCAAATTTTCCTAGAGGTTGTGTGTATTGTTGTTCAGACTAGTTCAATTTTTCTAGGTAGGATGATGTTTACTTAAAAGAAGTTTATTGCTCAAGTTGTCTCGCAAAATCATGCTACGTGGTGTGGCTAAGGTTATGACATGTAGTCTACCAAACGGCTAAGAGGGCTGTTGAAAGTGAAGATGAGGGAGAAGTCATTACCATTGATTGGATGTGGCTTATGATCAAGTGTGATTAAGCTACAGGAAGAGTATGAAACTGCAATCATCGATTGACCGTAGTCAAGGTTTGCCAAATCAGACACTCTGCACCTGTGTCGTACTCTAACATCCGTACTTGTATCAATGCAACATAGGGTAGGATACCTCTACCTATTGCTTGATGCATTTGTATTTTGTTTTAGTTTGGTGACCTGACCTGACCCGACCCGCAACCAGTAACCCGACATGGTTCCAGCCCGACCCGTTTCCCTAACCTCGATTTACCTTATCCATGTATCCAAGCAACCCTTACCCCTATTCTATCTCAACCCCACATCCAAAAAGACACTACTCTTGTTTTACCATAAATACATAATCAAACACCCACATACACTAAACCAGTCCAGCCTCACCCCAATCCCAAACAGTCTATAAATCCATAAGTCATTAACAGGCGGGAGTTAAATAGATAGCGCAAGCAAGAGTTCAAGGTGCTCAAAATCTAAACTATTCGCTCTCCTTCACTCTTGATGCGTGAATTTCCAAGTGAAGGTTCCTTTGTCAAATTGTCCCCCAACACTTTCATCGGGTTCCTTGGGTGTTTTCTGGCTTTGATTCTTCGATGAGGCTCTTCTCGAGGTCTATGGCATGCGTGATCGGGTCCCAACAGGCTGTGGAAATGAGGTCATCGTCCACCTTTGGTTTCTTTACCCGGTTTTCCTTGATTACTCTAGCCTTCTTTGGTGTAATAATGTGGCTAATGCGTCCTGCCTGTGCGTCTCTATACTTTGTTGTCGTTGGGTGGGGTTCGAGTCTAAGTGCAACAAGTCAATTCCATCAAATAAAAATGCTTACTTGTCCATTTTTGGCTATTCAATAAGAAGCACAATTATTTGAGACTCGAACCTCGCCCAACGGCGAGAGAGTACATAGATGCACATGCAAGACGCATTGGCCACATTATTACCCTAAAGAAGGCTAGAGTAATAACGGAAGACTGGGTGAAGAAACCAAAGGTGGACGATGACCTCATTTCCGCAGCTAGTTGAGACCTGATGACATATATCATCGACCTCGAGAAGTGTCCCATCAAAGAACCGGAGCCAGAATACATGCCGAAGGAACCCGATGAAAGTGTTGGGGACAATTTCACAAAGGAACCTTCACTTGGTCATTCATGCATTTAGAGTGAAGGAGAGCGAGTAATTTAGATTTTGAGCACCTTGAACGCTTGTTTGTGCTATCTATTTTACTTTTGCTTGCTAATGACTTATGGATCGTTTTGAGAACTCATTTATGAAAAGTAGCTTGAAATGAATGGTTGAATCTTTAGAGTTTTATTATATAAATTCTAATGTCTGGTTTCGGGTATGGGTCAACCCACAGTTATTTGGGTTGGGTTCTGGTACCCGGGATCGGGGCGTGACATGGTGTTGGTGTGTCAAATTAAATGAGATGTCAACTTTCTTGCAACTCTGCCGGGTCAACAGCTGCTTGTATCAGTGTGGGTTCTAAAGGAGTTTCATATTGAAAACTGAATTCCTAGTCCTTGCGAAGGCACACACTATTTGCAGTCCCACTATTTTTGGAAGAAGGAAAACCATGAGCTTGTTGTGATCAAAGGTATGTTTGGTCATTTTGACATTTAGAGATGTCTTTTTTCTCACCTAATGTTTAGAATCAAATAATATTAACAACGTATTTTTTGGATCAATTCTATTATTTCTATCTGATCAGTTGGTATTGTTGGAGTGCCATTGTTGGGTTAGATGTAAGCATGTAACTAGAGTTGTTGGCTGCCTGTTGATGAGAGTAATGAGTTTTTTATATTGCCATTGACTTCTCAATTTTGTCCATCCGTCTTAGGTGAAATTTGCATCGATGGGCAGCAGTACTGTATATTTCTGTTTGCTTTGTGTACTTCCCAATTATGATTTCATAATTTAAAAGATTACCCCACTTATTGTTGGATTGTATTTTGCAGAGCCAATGCTCAGCAGCCAAAGCTCTTTGTCGGTATGATCCTCATTCTCATCTTTGCTGAAGCACTTGCCCTGTATGGCCTCATTGTCGGTATCATCCTGTCCTCCCGTGCTGGCCAATCCAGAGCAGACTAAGAAAGAGAGCCCATCAAGCCTGGTGTTCTCATGTGTTTGTCAGTAATTTTTCGCCTTCAATTCTTCTCAGGTTAGCTTTGGTAGGTGAGCACTTGTAGTGTCGTAAAAAAAATTCTTTGTTCTGGTCGTGATTACTCCACCACACTTATTGGATGGTTTTTCTGTGCTGGTTGTAGAATTAGGAATGAGTTTCTCTCCTAAATAAAGCTTAGGAAGCTGTCTCTGTTTGTCTATCTATTGCTGTATTTTGCAGAAATAAGCTCTAGCTGGTGTAGAAACTGTCACTCTGGAACAAGTGCATGTTTGACTTTGTTATATTTAATATCTCGGCTATTATCTCCGTTTTTTGGCATGAGAAGCTTAGAATTATATACCTTGAACTTATTATTAAGCTATTGGGCTGGGTCCTATGTTTCTTTTACTTGTTAATTTCTATCCTGCTTTTAATTGGAATTAAGATCCTTACTTATACTATGATTTAGGACAACCTAAGATACCTGACGAGTAGACCAAAAACACATTGCATACCTCCGAGAAATTTTATGTCAGAAATCGACCTAGTCTGACTGTAGGGGCCATCCATTCCTCTTTGAATGACACTACAGGATTGGTCCAAAGAGAGTCGATAAGGTCTTGTCCTCTTAACAAGAAGGGTGCCAGCAGCCAAAAGCACCGTAATGGATGCGTAATTATTATTATTTTATTGTGGTGCATAATTGTATGGCCTGGTACCCTTTTGGAACAGCTGATTGGTTGCTTGGTTAGTTCCTTTCAGATGAGCGTATTTAGGCTGGGTTTTTTTTGGGTAAGCTTAAAGCTTAAGGGGATGTTTAGATGGTCATTTTTCAAAAAATATTTATTTTAAAAAAAATGCCTTTCCTGAAAATATATTTTTGAAAATGTGTTTTTCTTAAAAAGTTCGTTTGGATCATCATTAATGCAAAATATCTTTTTCTTCTTTTAGTTGGCCCTACCAATATAAAGTCTTTTTTATTTTATTTTTTGGAAGGGGACTTCTACCAAAACTGTTTCTTTGTTTATTATGCTCATCGAGCTATAACAACATTTTGTAGTCTTTTTTTTACTTGAAAAACAGCTCTCAACTATTTTTTTTTGAAAAAGACTTTGGCTTAAAAATATATTTTTTATGGAATAAATACTTTTAAAAAATGGTCATCCAAACAATTTATTATTTTGGAAAAAGTATTTATGTGGAAAAAAGACTTTTTCAAGTCTAAAAATGGCGATCCAAACACCCCCTAAGTCCATGCCCAGTGGCACCGGTGGCTTTGCTTGGTAGCAGTATCACCCTTACGGCATTTGTGTGTGCTCGGCGGTGTGACATCCACCAAATATTTCTATTAGACCAAATCAAAATTTGCCAGAATATGTACTAATGTTTGAAGTTAAAAAGTGGCTGCAAACAGCTACAAACAACAGGCAAATGACTTATCCCCGTGGTGATTATCAAAGTGATTGTTTTTTCTTAAAAAGGCCTTCTATGGCGTTTGGTAAATTTTTTTTTATGGCAAATATCTATTTTGGTCCAAGGAGGCAACTAGGGTTTGGTCTCTTTTCCCTTTCTTTTTTTTTTTTTTTTTGTAAAAAATAATGGTAGTTGTATTTTTTGTATTATAATAATTATTTTTAATGGATGAACTTATAAATGAAAATTTTAAAGAATGGCTTCCTGCAAAACACGCTGCTTATGGCGATTTGGTAGCTTATTAAGCTGTTTTGAGCAACTTCTGCTTATGATGTTTTGATGCTTAATGGACTTTTAGAAAGTGCTTTTGAAGTTTTTCCGAACGTTTGGGTTTCTTTTGGAAGTGCTTAAAATTTGTTAAAACCCGACTTATTGCTTGGTGGCAAATATCTATTTGGTCGAACGAGGCAGCTAGGGTTTGGTCCTTAGTAACCAGAACTGTCAGGAGGCAGCTAGGGTTTGGTCCTTATTAACCAGAACTGTCGAAGGGGGTTACCGGTCCCACACTCAAATCACGAACTCACGGTTTGAGTGCGGAATCACCTCCGGTCCGCGATCCCAGCTTTTACAATTTGTGCTCTCAAAGTTTTTTAGCTTGCGCTCCCTAGCTTATGGCTTGCAAACTCCGTCAATGGTTTGAAATGGGGTATTATGGTTTGAAATGGGGGAGGAGAGAAATGGCGTTTTTGTTTTGGGTTGACTCGATGTGCAAGAAGTTGTAGCTTCATCCAAAAGTGCTTGCAGAGTGCTGCCATCTGGGACCCACTGACCGCATGGATGTTTAGCCCACCCCTTTGGTAGGCCATCATTAAAAATCAGTTTGTCTGATAATTTTTATCCATTGGTTTTAGTACTAAAAAAATACTTGAATTCAATGGCTATAAACGTGTCTTAAAAAGTACTAAAATCTAATGGTTCGAGATTACCAATCATGGTGATTTTTGGTGTGTATATCCACCAAGGAGTGGGATAAACATCCATGTGGTCAGGGGGACCAGATGGCAGTGTTGAGTAACAGAAATGGTGCTCGCTTCAGCTTTTGAATTAAGCTACAACATATTCGTATTTTTTGTTTGGGTATTATGATTCCAGTCCAAATAAAGGTAGACTATCATATAACACAATCTGGAGTCGCTCCGAACTTTGGGACCTTATTGAATTTGGCGCTTCTCGTGTACCCACTCTACGCTCCGGTCTCTTTTTTATTTATTTGTTTTTTCAAACAGGTAGTTTTGGTATTACAATTTTTATTAATGGGTGACCTTGTAAATGATTTTTTTTTTCTTTTAAGAATGGCTTCCTGCATAACCCGCTGCTTATGGCCATTTGGTAGCATATTGGGCTGTTTTGAGCGACTTCTGCTTTTGACGTTTGGAATCTTATTGGACTTTTAAAAAATGCTTTTTTAAGTTTTAAAAAAAACATAGGACATTTTTTAGAAGTGCTTAAAAATAGCTAAAACCTGGCTTATTGAGGTTTTTAAGTTTACCTAAAACAGCCTTAGACGCCACCTCTCCCTCATTTGTTTGGTGTCTTTGGATGTATTTCGTGATGGAAGTTAAAACGCGCTTTGGCATGACTCATGAAAGTTGGATGTCTAAAGACTCTAAACAGACTTGAAGTTGGGCACTTAGAATGGGAAAAATCTATGATACTGACTTTGGTATCAAAATTTTGATGCCGAAGTCCCTCAATTTGCCACGTAGTAGACTCTTTCAGGCCCACTGACTCCATGAATTTTTGGCCCACATCTTGGTGGACCCACACACCAAAAATCAGCGTGATTAGTGATTTCTAGCCATTGAATTTGAGCACTTTTTCTTCATGGCCATGGAACCAGGCGTTTGTTCACACACGTGTCGCTTTCTGCCAACGTTTGCATACTCTAAAGTATGCAAACAGTTGCATACTCTAAAGTATGCAAATAGTTGCATACTAGATTCACTCGCTTAAAATCTCCCTTCTTATGGGGTAATGGAACCACGATAAGAGAAGAAAGGAGGCAGTCTTAGTGACCACTGATCGTATCATATGGATGTGTGGCCCATCCCTAGGTGGACTTACAGGCCAAAAATCAGCGTGATCGGTGATTTCTAGACGTCTGATTTGAGTACCCTAAATAATACTTGAATTCCACGTCTAAAAGGACTGAACTCTTAACGGCTAGAAGTCAGCAATCAAGCTGATTGTTGGTCTGTAGGTCCATCCATATAGTTAGTAGTCTATAAGAGTGTGCCACGTGGCTCAAAAGTAGTCCCTGATTAAAAAAAAAACGGACGCTAAATACACCTTACCAGTCACTACAGATTTTTATGCTAGATACGAAATATTGCGGACCCTTGGATATTTATCCTTGATCTCTTGAATTTTATTAAATTTGAATTCTTTATAGATAGATAATAATAAAAAAAAAAATGTGTCAGAAGTCTTGCCTTTTGGAGGTCATGAGGTGATGTGGTCCTCCAATTGAATGGTTGGGATTGAGTAATCAGTGAGTCACATGTAAGGGTGTCTGATGATGGACAACAAATTTTTGTCCTTATTGTCCCACCCATGAATGAGAACGTTCATGCATGGTTTGCAGGCCAGGTGGATCAATTCAGGAATCGGCAGAGTCAATTTGACCAGGTCTGAGTCAATGCACACTTAAGTACCTGATTTGGGTCAAAACTCGGATGAGTTGCCTAAGGAGACCTTTGACTGTCTGACAATATTGTTGACAAGCAGCCATGAGAACAAAATTGAAGCAGCGAAGCAGTGACCAATCAAACGCCGCCACAATCCGCTCATGCTTTTGAACAAAACCCAGAAATGCTTTTGAACAGCGGATCGTGTCGCCATTTGATTGTCCACTGCTTAAAAAATTCTCTCCAAACGTTACAAGCGCATTAACACTGTCAACGTTCTTGATTGAAAAAGTCGATTACAAAAGGGTCGTGATGTAACAAGGTATAACTCAGATTTTTTTTCAAATGCCGAAGGGCATTTTTGTTACTCACCGCTGCCATCTGGGCCCACGGACCGCATGGATGTTTAGCCCACCTCTCAGTAGACATTCGTAACAAATATCAGTTTGTTTGATGATTTTTAGCCGTTGGTTTTAGTACTCTAAAACATTGTTGAATTCAACGGCTATAAACACGTCTTAAAAAGTACTAAAATCAAATGGTTAGAGATTACTATTTTGGGTGATATTTGGTGTGTATATCCACCAAGGGGTGGGATAAACATCCATGCGGTCAGTGGGCCCAGATGACAGCGGTGAGAAACAAAAATAGTGCTTCCCCATTTGAAAAAATCTCAGGTATACATCTTTTTCCATTAGAGAATTCAGGCTCTTGATTGTGTCATGGGTGGCGATGTAAAAAAACTATAGCTTAATCCAAAAGCGTAATCTAGCATCTTTTCTCCTGCTCTGCGATCTGGGCCCACTACCCGCATGGATGTTTAGCCCACCCTGTGGTGGATATACACACCAATACTCACCATGATTGGTAATCTCAAACCATTAGATTTTAGTACCTTCTAAGTCGTGATTCTAGCTGTTGAATTCTACCAATTTTTTTGAGTACCAAAAACCAACGGCTAAAAATCATCAAACAAGCAGATTTTAGTATGAATATCTACCAAGGTATGGGCTAATCATCCATACAGTCGCAGCAATTTTGTGGCAACCAATCATGTGCATTCCAAAGTTGTGACAAGTGAGTGCATTAGCATCCCAATGCAACGAATCAAGCAAGGCCTACATTTATTAAAAAGAGGCCATTACCTTTACCTACTAATGCAATCTAGATGGGGACATATACCTTCATAGGATTGGAACTAGTGAATATACAATGAGCTAACCACACTACTAAGCTAGCGTCAGCTTAAAATCAGCTCAATTGGCGATAAGCTTCTGTGCATTATACTAAAATAATAATAATTATTTTGTAGGGGTGCGCCCGACCCGTGGATGACGCCGGAAAGGCCCAATAGCAAACTAGAAAAATTAATTTAATTTCATGGGGCACATATAAAATATATCAAACTGATAACAACAGGTACAACACTTGATCTTAGCCAAAAGGCGCTATAATTTAATTTTTATTTTTCACACTATGTTTTTAATATTTGGGGGATGGAATATTTAATTTAGAAATAATTTTTTTTAATCTTATCACCTACGCTCTATAGTTCACATGTATGTTAGGTTAATATTGCTGACCTTTGCATTTTTATCCTTCATCTCTTTAATTATTAAATTTAAATTCTTTTTAGATAAATAATAAAAAAATGTGTCGGATAGATAAATAAAAAATGTGTCCGAAGTCTTGCGCCTTTCGGAGGTGAGGTGACGTGGTCCACCAATTGAATGGTTAGGATAGAACAAGGTTTAAAAGGGGCCGTTATGACGGTGATACGAACTGGGGGCATTATCGTTTTTTCCGCTATAATGAATTATAATGCTCAGGGGCAAAAATGAAAAATAATGAGAAATATGGAAATAACAGAAAAAAAATGGGGTTAAAATTCAAAATTTGAATTTCAAATTTTCAATAAAAAATAACAGAATAGAACAGGAAATAATGGCCATTATTTGCTGAGTGTTAAAATGGTACATAACGTAATGGGGGAGGTCCGAATCTGTTATAATAGCCGTTATTTTCGTTACAACGGCCGTTTTTTAAACCATGCTCTATCCCATGGTTTAAAAAACAGTCGTTGTAACGAAAATAACGGCCATTATAACAGATTCGGAGCTCCCCCTTATGTTATGAACCGTTAAAATGCTGAAAAAACAACGTATTAATTTTCCATTATAACGAAAATGACGACCGTTATTTTCTGATTTTTTTTGTAAAAAAACTGCCGTTATTTACCATTTTCCCATTATTTTCCGTTTTATGAAAATTCAAATTTCAGTGACATTATTTCCGTTTTTTGCCCCTGAGAGTTGCAATCCATTATAACTGAAAAAGCGGTAATGCCGACAGTCCGAATGACCGTTGTAACGGCCCCTTTTAAACCTCGGGATAGAGTAATCAGTGAGTCACGTGTACAGTGTCCGATGATGGACAATAATTTTTTGTCCTGAACTTAAACGACTCCCAACCATAAGTACGTTTCTGCATGGTTTCTAAACGAGTAAAACTTGTGTCACAAGATGTTGTGACGGAACACGGTCACAGCACTCAATACGAGACACGTGGCACATGATTAGAGGTCTTTGACCGTATGGATGTTTGACCAGTCCCTCGATGGATCTACAAACCAAAAATCAGCCTGATTAGTGATTTAAAACCTTTGGATTTTTGCACCCAAATAACGCTCAATAATGCTCAAATTCCTACCGTTAAAATCAACCTGTGAAAATAACTTCAATAGAATCAGTTAGAAATCACTAATCAAGCTGATTTTTTGTGTACCGGTCCATCGAGGGACTGCCCAAACATCCATACAGTCATCGTCCTCTAATAGTACACCACGTGGCTCATATTGAGTGCTGTGACCATGTTCAGTCACAACATCTTGTGACACAAGTTTTACTCTTTGTAAACCAGGTGGATGAGTCAACTTGAACAGGTCACAGATTGGATGCACACTCAAGTACCTTAAACTCGGATGAGTGGCTGTATTTGGTAGTGCCGTCCCTCTTGAAGGACCACGTCTTCAAGGTGTATACCCTTAAAAGTCAAGACTCGCGTTTGGTACTACTGGACCATGTGAGACCGATATAAGAACAATTGTTGATAGATCACGGGACCCAACATAAGGATAAAGATCGATAGTTCGTGTGGGCCGCACATAATAACTAGAGTCGATAAATCATGTGGGCCCCACATGTTAATGGGGTCAATAAATTCTGTGGGCCTCACATAACAACGGAGGTTTATGGATCATATGTGGGTCCCAAATAATAGAGGGGCATTGAGAGATCATACATATGTGCTATATGTCGAGTTGACTCATACATCATGAGTGCACCACACATTAGGTGGGCTAAGCCATTGGGGGGTGGAGGGTGAACCTAAAATTGAAAACGCATCTTCGAAGACTCAGGGAATTAGGAGGTGAACCTTCGAAGATTCACTTTCGCGTGTCTTCAAGGTCCACTATGTCTACGAAGGTATGTGACTTGGTGTGACCCAAACACTTATCATCAATCAAGACTCACGTCAAAGATGCGCTACCAAACACAGTCTAAATGATTAAATATTTCATGTATTAGGGTATCGGGCATTTTTGCATACCCTTACAAAATTGATTAAATTAATGAGACTTGTGTATATCTTTAATTAAGGCCTGACTCGCAGACAATATTGCTGACAACAAGCACCGAAACGTTATAAGTGAATTAACCTTGTCGATGTCGTTGGCTGGAAAAAGTCGATTTGTACAAAATTTCAGCATTTTGATTATGTTATTTGAGATCATCGCTTATATGTATACTAGTACGTGGGCATGGGCCACGGCACTCCCCGAAGAAGCATTTGCCAAAATCGGGTGTGAGAGTGCTTGAGATCCATTGTTTAATTAGGGGAAAAGATCTCAGGCCCTTCTTTATTGAAGTTGATGGGGAGACAACTGATCTCCCTTATTATATACTAGTGCGAGGTCCATGCCCACGGCACTTCCCGACAAATCATTTGCCAAAATCAGGTGTGAGTGGCTGAGATCCATCGTTCAGATGGGGGATAAGATCTGGGCCCTTTTTTTATTGAAGCCTATAAGAGGGAGAGACAACTGAGCTCCCTTTATGTATACTAGTTGGTCGCCCATGCCCATGACACTTCCCGATAAAGCATTTGCCAAAATCAAGTGTGAGTGGCTGAGATCCATCGTTCAGTTGGGGGATAAGATCTGGGCCCTTCTTTATTGAAACCGCCTATAAGAGGGAGAGACATCTGAGCTCCCTTTATGTATACTAGTTGGTCGCCCATGCCCGCGACACTCCCCGGCAAAGCATTTATCAAAATCAGATGTGAGTGGTTGAGATCCAACGTTCAGTTGGGGAATAAGATCTGGGCCCTTCTTTATATGAAGCCTATTAGACGGGGAGACAAATGAGCTCCCTTGTTATATATATATATATTTCTAGTTTCTGATTCTTTTCAACTTCAGATTTTTATAATAAATCAATCAATAAAGAGGGCTTGGTATGCTCTTTATTCTTGGGTGTTAATCAACAATATCGACCAACGATAAAGTTAGGTGATTAATTTAAGTTTGGGGGCTTTCAGGGGTAGTGCTAAAATGCCCTAATTTTTTTTTATAATATTTTCGTGCTGTAAAAATAAATGTGTCGGGATCATGGAACTCACCTTTTTTGCACTCGTCTTTTCACTTGTGCTCTCGGACTCATAGCTGCCCATTCGCTCATATGACCGGTAGGTGGTTGTTGGATTCTCAAAATCCACAGCCGAGAACTCTTGCGTTCTCAGACTTATAGCCGCCCACTCGCTCATATGACTAGCAGATGGTTGGTTTGTCGAAATCCACGGCCTAGAACTCGTGTGAGAAGTTGAAAAAGGCGAGTTACCAGGTTTTGACACACATGGTGAACTGGCACTCTTGCCGGGTTCACACGAGCCGGAGTCTGAACCCGTTTTGTGAACCATGTGTACATGCATGCATTAGTTAGGACCAAGGTTTAAAGGGGACCGTTATAACGGTATAACTGACTGGGGGCGTTACCGTTTTTTCCGTTATAACGAAAAAAAAACGTTCAGGGGTAAAAACAGAAAAAAAAAAAAGGGAAAATAATGGAAAAAACGAAAAATAAAAGAAAAAATGGCGCTGAAATTCAAATTTTCAAAAATGGAAAATAATGGAATATAACGGAAAAAAACAAAAATAACAGCCGTTTGTTTTCACAAAAATTTCCAGAAAATAACGGTTGTTATTTTCGTTATAAAGGCCGTTATTTTCTGGGCATTTTAATGGTCCATAATGTAACGGGGTAGGTCCGAATCCATTATAACGGCCGTTACTTTCGTTATAACGGCCGGTTTTTAAACCTTGGTTAGGACCCTACACATGAAAAAAGTCAATGTATGTCAACTCTAATAGAAAAAAGAGTGGATAAAGGAGCATCTCAAAACCTAAATCATATACTCCTCCCTTGGCCCCCAAAAGAAAAAAAAAAAAAAGGAGGTTTTCTTTTTTAATTTTTTGTGACTTTTGTGAATTATTGGAGATTGATAGTAGTAGTCGGGGGGGTGACACAATCTGACATATTCTAGTAGATATAGATGCACCAGATTCCCTAAAGTCGATCAATTATTTCTACAATTATTACCTTATTTTAGTTACAGCAAAAGGGAGTATTTTCATGATAAAAAATATAAAATAAAATAGCAAAAGGGGAGTGCCACGTGTCTGATTTTACTCCTTATGTTGGATCAGATCAAAAGCTACTATGATACTTGCCTCCATCGATTCTCAACCCACCAAGTGTCTCCTCTCTTTTAAACTACATGAGGCATTGAGGTTGACGTGGCATTATTTGATTGGTGAACTATGCCAAAATCAAATGGTCCCAATGTTTTGGATGATTCCGTTGCTTTGGTAGGTTAAGTGGGCTGCTTCTTGGTGCCTTCCTTTTTTTTTTTTTTTGGTCCATATTGAACTTTATTATAAGCAAGGACCCTTTTTTTCTGCTTAAAAGAGGGATGGAACCAATTGCATTTATAACCTAAATTGTGTTTGAGCCAACCTTAACTGTAAACAACTTATGTATTAGAACAAACCATGCATTTAGTGCGCATGGTGCATGTTGAGCCTAAGTTGGATTCAAGAGATCTACGGTTCACGTTGCAGGGGACTTATTTAAACGTTGTTGTCATATGGACCGTGGATCTCTTGTCACTGTCCAGAATGGGTCTTTTGTGAGTAAGCGTGGGACAGCGCACGAGCTTTTGCTTCTCCGCAACGGGGAAATTTTATATCACATGCAATGCGTGACCAGGCGCGTAATGCAATGCCTTGTGTGCCACGTATCACAGTTTTGGAGAACGCTTTGGTGCAGGGCCGGCTGTCTCTACCATAAGGCCGTTATGGCGGTCCCTAAGACCCCTTGACGAGAGAAGGCCGGCCCTCATCCGAGGTCCCACTACATTTATTTGGGCCCACTAACTACACGGATGTTTATTCCACTATATACAAACCAAAAATCAATCTGATTGGTTTTAGTACTTTTTAGGATTGATTCTAGCCGTTGAATTCAGGATGTTTTTCGGATAATAAATCCAATAGTTAGAAATCATCGATCAAGTTGATTTTTAGTGTGTTTATCCAGCAATAGGTGGGCTGAACAGGGACAAATATCCACACGATTTATGGTCTCAAAGATTGCAATACCTGGCTCATACTGTGGTCGGTCACGTCGATCATCCAAGATTTATTCTAGGGTAGGCATCTCAAGTTCTGAAAGAGAAGAAAATTGGAATTTGGTGGACCACGTGGCTTTCCATGATAGAGTTCTGTCAAAAGTTTGGAGTAAAAGTTCTATCACAGCGTTCTGAGAGATGCTTCTGTCACAATACAAAACACAGACCACGTGGCACACTCTTTAGTGGACGCTGACCGTATGGATGTTTGTCCAGCCCCTCAGTGGACCTCTAAACCAAAAATCAACCTGATTAGTGATTTCTAAGAGATTAGATTGAAGTTATTTTCATGGGTTGGTTTTAACGGTAAGAATTCCAGCATTATTGAGCGTTATTTGGGTGCAAATATCCAAAGGTTGTAAATCACTAATCAGACTGATTTTTGGTTTATAGGTCCACGGAGGGACTGGCCAAACATCCATCATCCACTAAGAGTGTGCCACGTGGCACGTGGTTTCGCATTTTGACAGAAGCATATAGAAGTTTTACTCAAAAGTTTGATAAAGAAACAACTCAAAATGACAAGTGGCACACTCTTTCGGGCCTGCTGACCACATGAATGTTTGGCTCACACCGCGGTGGACTAACACACCAAACATCAGCCCGATTGGTGATTTATAGTCGTTGGATTTTACCATGAACAGGACTGTGGTTCGAAACCATCCCATGATGAAAAGGTACTTGAATTACATGGCTAGAAATCACCAACCAGTGGGATTTTTGGTGTTTGCGGCCACTAAGAGGTGGACCAAATATTAACCGGTCAGCGATCCCCAAAGAGTGCAACGTGGCATTTAAAAAAGATATCAAACTTTTGACACAGATTTCCGTATCATAGTTTTTGCGGTGGACCACTTAAAAGGAAGGAAGAGGGACCACCATTATAAGGGACACCTGGTGGGGTGCGTGCATGAGTGTGTGTGCCACATTATGGAGATTGCCCCAATCTTCAATCCAAAAGCCGATCTAAATCATGTATGATGGATGTATGGTGGCATGGAAAACATCACCGTGATATGAGATCTATCTCAGAATCCCTGATTTTATGGGTAGAACGGCCACGTATAGAGAGAGAGATGGAGACTGACTTTAACAGTAGAACTTACCGCCCCTGACCGCCCACAATATGAGCCACGTGGCACACTCCTAGAGGACGATGACCATATGGATGTTAAGCCAATCCGTGGACTTACAAACTAAAAATCAGCCTGATTTCAAACCTTTGGATCCTTCTATATCGCAAATAATGGTCGATAATACTCGAATTCCCACGGTTAAAATCAATCCATGAAAATAACTTTAATTCAACGGCTAGAAATCACTAATCAGGTTGATTTTTGGTTTATAAATCCACTAAACATTCCTAATATCACCATCCTCTTAAGAGTGTGACACGTGGCTCATTGTGGACGGTCAGGCAAGTTTTATTCTGAATTTAATGGGTGGTATTGGGAAGCGTGAATGAACATGGAGTTGGTCTCCGCCGATCATGTTCTGGATTGGGCTATTGGGATCAGGATCGGGATCGGTGGCCATCGAGACAATCTGAGATGGAGTTGTCTTGTCCGATATGCACTGTTCTTCTTCAACCCTCGTGTCATCTCGAACGAGACGATCATAGACGAGATACCTACCCTATCATTCGGATCGGGATCGGCACCCACCGATCCATCCTCGATCTTGAGATTTTCAAATATGTGAATGAAAGCGTCGGGATCGGGATTCAGATCTGTGGATGCCGATCTGGATCGACGAGTAGAACCGGTCAACAAAGTTATTGACCACCCACAATATGAGCCACGTGGCACACTAACCTTATGGATGTTTGACCAATCTCTACGCTGATCCAGATCGTAGGAGAGTTGGAACTATGATTAGAAAGTGAGTTTCCCACCTTCCAACTTGGAGGCTGTTGAGTATGGCTGACTAGGTACGATCAACTTGTAATTCGTAAGTCCAAAAGAAAACAAAATTCAAGTCAATCTTTTCGCATAGAGACGAATAATACCTAACGGCAGTACATATGGCGCACATGCGGATGTTTGGACTTCGGATCACCAATTGATGGATCCCACCAAGGAGACCGAAACTGTTCATCGCAACCATTGAGTCTATCTCATTCTTTTCAAAAATCGATAAAGTCAGGCCAACAATTATAATCAACCGAAAGTTTGCCATGGATTGCATAATTACAAGAGCCGAGTTGGACCCCACGTACGATAATTTATAAAACGGCCGTTACAACTAAATTAACAGCCATTATAACGGTAAGGTAATTAGGTTAGCATCAAAGCAAACATTTTAAAGTTGTGAATTATGCAATTAAATTAAAAAAGGGCATTTCAGTCATTTGGATGTATTCTAGGACCAGCTCTTAAGGAGGACCGGACCTGATATTTCTGATTTAGTGTACGTGTTCATTGCATGGGCCATGCGGTGGCGTTGCGTTTCTTCTCATCTCTCTTGAACAAATTTAATAAACGAAACTTTATGGCGTGCGGAAGCACAGTTTTTGTTAGTCACAACTTCCATCTGGGTCCACTGACCACATGGATGTTTAGCCCACCACTTGGTAGACATTCATACCAAAAATCAGCTTGTTTGATGAATTTTAGCAGTTGGTTTTAGTACTCAAATCTACTGGTTGAATTCAACGGCACGAATCAATCTTTAAAAACGCACTAAAATCAAATGGTCAGAGATTACCAATCAGGCTCATTTTTGGTATGTATATCCACGAAGGGGTGGGATGAACATCCATGCGGTCAGTAGGCCCAGATGTTGAATAGCAAAAATGGTGTGCTTCCGCACGCCAAAATGCTTCAACTGTACCTTATTACATCTTTTCCGAGTAAAACTTCTATCACACGAAGTTGTAAATCACACAAAACACAGCCAATGAGTTCTCGGCACGTACACAAGTGCTTTGCAACGTACCATGTGCATTTGCTTTTAGGTGTACGTGCCGAGAACTCATTGGCTGTGTTTTGTGTGATTTGCAATCCTATTGTGACAGAAGTTTTACTCATCTTTTCCTTAATAAATCCAAGCTAATGTCAGAGACAGGAAAACGTACACATTAAAAAAGTAGAAATAATTATTGATTTAACTGTATGGAATCTCTTCCATTTGATGGCTCAAAGGATTCCAGAAGCAGGAGAAAATATCCGCTGTGTTCTTCGGACTTTAAAATTTGAACTTTGAACCTCCCAAAAATACCATGTAGAGCTCACTTTGGGGCCCACTGACCTTATGGATATTGGGTCCACCTCTTGGAGGACCTACGTACCAAATATCAGCTTGATCGACGATTAAACTGATTTTTGATTTGTAGATCCCTTAATAAGAACCAAACATCCAAAAAGTCTGTGGGCCCTAAATCGTATTCCACCTGCCATTTTGGGAGGGGGTGCTTTAAACTTTGGAGTCCTGTGGAACATAGAACTTGGACTCCCAAAAGTGGTCGCTCAGGAATCTGCAGAAAAGGGCCCGTGCTGTCCCCTGTGAATTCAAACCCCATCAAAAAATGTCACGTGGAACTATTTCGGGCCTTAAGATTCGAGTAAAACTTCTGTCACAACGCACGATACGAGCCACGTGGAACACTCTTAGTGGACGCTTACCGTATGGATGTTTGGCCAGTCCCTCGGTGGACCTGTAAACCAAAAATCAGCCTGATTAGTGATTTCTAAGCGATTCAATTGAAGTTGTTTTCATGGGTTGATTATACGGTATGAGTTTGAGCATTGTTGAGCTTATTTGGGTGCAAAGATCCAAAGGTTGTAAATCACTAATCATATTGATTTAAGGTTTGCAGGTCCACCGAGGGACTGGCCAAACATCCATACGGTAAGCATCCACTAAGAGTGTGCCTTGTGGCTCGTATTGTTCATTGTGATAAGTTTTACCCCTCAGATTCATGCATGTTTGGTTTACGAGTTTTACACCAAAAATCATTTTAGTTGGTGAATTTTAATCGTTGGAATTGAATTATTCATGATCGTGGGATTTTTTTCACTTTTTTGGTCACTTAAGTCTAACTTCTATAGATCACCAATCAATCTGATTTTTGGTTTGTTGGTCCACCAAGAATTGGGCCAAGCATCCATAAGGTCAGTGAGACCAAAAGAGTGCTCCATGTGGCCTTTCAGGACGTGGAGAATTCAAAATTTGATGGTATCGAGACATCTCTCTCCTTACCTCCCCTCATTTTCTAATCCCAAAAGCAAAAGCCCCGTGCGGCCACTGTGGGCCCCACCATACCACCAAGAGAGAGAATAACGGTTAAAATAACGGTCAAAAGAACGGGTCCGCCGACCTCAACTCGAGACGCCCACGAGATTAGAGAATGAGTCCACCGTAGTTAAGTCCCCATCAGCAACAGTGGGAACTCGATCTCTTGTCCTACAGCGGGAAAAAATAGTATGCAAATGGTTACTTTTAGAATATGCAAATGTGGCCAGAATAATGTCACACGTAACAATCAAATCTCATGTTATGCAATCATATAGTTTTAGAATGTGCAAATGTATGCAACCATTTGCATACATTTGTCCTGTCCGTCGTAAGAAAGACCATGACAGCTCTAACATGAAATTAGATGAGAATTTTCATATGGGAGCGGCGGATAACGAGGAAGAAATAATGAATAGAAATCAAAAAAAAAAGTTTGTGAATGTCGATAAGGCTCATTTCAAGAAAACTAACGAATGCTTCTTCTATGGAAAGAATAGGGCATTTTGCCAAAGAATGTCGTAGTTGCATCAGTGGCAACAAGAAGAAGAACAACAATAATAACAATAGCATGTTCGTCTTGATTAGTGAAGCATGTGTCCTGAGAGACAAAGTTGAATGGTGGATTGACACCGGAACAATTCGTCAGATCTCTTGTGATAAGAATTTGTTCAAGACATATGAACTAGTAGGAGATGGTATGAACATGTTCATGGGAAACTCTTCGACTTTTAGGGTCGTTGAAAAGGGCACAATAGAGCTGAAATTTACTTTTGGGAAAGTCATCACTCAGAAAGACTGCTACATATGCCAGAGATTTGTTAAAATCTTATTTCAAGGTCTCATCTCTCCAAGTATGGATTCGAGATGATCTCCGAGTCTGACATATTTATCTTGTCCAATAATGGTGTTTTTTGTGGGAAATAGTTACTCTGTAAATGAGATGTTCAAACTCAATGTTGATAATGAAATGATTTTTTCTTACATCGTTGAGTCTTTTGATTTTTGGTATGGTAGGCGTGGTTATGTAAATTTCCTAGAAGACATTTTTGTACGTTTAATTAGAAATACAGAAACCCTAATTTTTTTGGGGTTACAAATACCTTAGTTTCTGTAAAATGATTATTATTATTATTGTATTGTGACTTTTCTTTTACCTTAGAGCACAGTGGATTGGTGTAAGTCCGTGGATGTACCTCAATATTTAAGGAGGAACCACGTAAATCTCTATGTCATGTGTTTGCATCTTCACGGTGTTTGTTCTTTCTTCCAACAAGAATGCCTTAATAAATGTTCTAAAAATGAAGAGACTTAAGTATTTTGATTAGTTGAGACCATTAGGTTTTGCATAAGAAGATTGATGACGTACGAAGAAGAAGAGTTGTGAGTGCCAACAAAGTTCACACCATGATCTTTATTGTACATGTATTGTCTTAGGGGTTCCTCTTTGTTGAGATATATTTTCTCATCACCTCTACATCATTGTTTCACTATATTATTAATTCAATCAAGTTGAGTTCAATACTTAAACTAGGAACAAATACTGACAGTCTGAAAATAGCACTGGTTCAACCAAGTTAAGTGGTTCTTTTGAAAAAATTGTTCGTTTTGTTATTGTTACAGAGGTTTTTCTTCGTTGAGATGCATTTTTTCTATCATGGATCGATATCTTTATTATAGTTTAATTGTGTTAGTGGTTAAACTAAGTTGAGCTCAATATTCAAACTGAAATCAGAAATAGACATTATGAAAATGGTACTGGTTCAACCAGTTTGGTGAAAATGGTACTGATTCAACTAGTTTGAGGAAAATGGTTCGGGTTCAACCAATTTCGTAGATTCTTGCTTAACGAAAATGAAAGTGATAATCATCTTCTTCCTTGAAGATTCTTGCTTAACGAAAATAAAAGCGATAATCATCTTCCTCCTTTAAGATTCTTGCTTAACGAAAATGAAAGTGATAACCATCTTCTTCAGCTTCTGCCTTATTCCTTCTTCACATTCTCATTTCTTAACTTACCCTTGAAACTAACGTCGCCTTTTTTATTAGAGCTGAAGAGGAAAATTGATATGCTATAAAATAGATGACTGGTAGGAAATCTTTCAAACTGGCATCACCTTCATCTTTCTTCACCTTGAATGAAGTATAAATGAGTTGCAAAGAACTATAAATGAAGAAAATTGAGGAAAAAAGCTATAGAACCAAAAAATTGAGAGAAAGAGATGTAGAATAAAGAATGGAGAAAAGAGATGAACAAAACTGATGTACGGTACTGTGCGTCGCTCAAACCTCAAATCAAACTAATGCTATGAATTCAAACTGACATTAGTTGGAAGGTACTATAGGCAGTTAAACCAAAGTGTCCATAGTTTTGTAGAGGGGGCTTAATGGTAGGTATTTTTATAAATATAGACTTAAATGTAATTTTTCCTTTTATTTAAACATCACCTCTAATATGGGGCCTTTGGTTGACGTGGTTTTTTTGGGGGTAAAAAATTGAGATTTGGAGTACCTTTGGCTGACATGTTTATTTTTTTCTTTGATACTATTGAGATTTGAGAGAAAAATGACTAATTTTGTAATTTATATTAATATTTTAAATAAAATAGGCCTCTATTAGGGTTTCCTCCTAGGCCTCAACTTGTACTGAGACAACCCTGCCTCTAGTGGTCCAAGAACTCAACCGCGAAGAAGTATCAGAGTTGGAGTAACTGAAGTGTGTGGTTCACAAGTGGTATTTTGATCTTTTCGTGCGGAGTTAATGGTTGGTTGAGAAGGTTCAGTTAGTCAACAATGTGGACACGTGATCAAGGAATCCGACCCTAGTTTCAAGAAATACTAGTGCGGTCCTAATTAACATCACCTATTTTTGTAGGGAGGTACAAAATTCCCCTTTATATTAATCCAAAGAAAAATTCGCCTTAACATTTATGCAGGCATATGTAGCAAATGTAACATCTTTCGATTCTGTCTAGGGCTACATCCAATTCTTACACCTAGTGGTTGGGTTCATATGGAGATCATGTTGAACATTCTGACCATACATTGTGTTGTCCTTGTCATGATGATCATCACCATCGAAAATTAGTCCATTTCAATATTGCTAACTGTATAAAAATTTGACCTAAAGTAATTATTTAATCGAATGGTCTGGATCTTTCAAATTCAAATCAATTTTTCATGAGTTTAGAAATTTTAAAATATAATATGAAAAATTCAATGTATGGTTGGATTGTCCAACTTGATCTCTATGTGGGCTCCACCATTGGGTGTAAGAATTATTGAATGTAAACAATAGGTGTTGTTCTAGATCAACTCCTCTCTTGACCCTTTTTTTCGTGGTTTTGCATGTAAAGACTACAACACCCTTAAACTCTTGATACTTTTATTTTTCAAAAGACCACAGTACCCTCAAGATCCAAAGAATGGCTCCTACCTCTCCAAGTGGATAACGAGTGATGGTAAATGACCCAAATCTTTACCTGAGTCAAATTACATTTTTGCCCCACATTATTGGTGGAGCAACAGTTAAAGGAGAATTTTTTTTGAAGTGGCTATCATGCGTCCAATGATTGCGCGCCACATATACCTAAGCTTAGGATTTTGTTTTTAAAAAGGTAACCATGGGTATATGTGGCACATGATCATCATCGCATCAAAAATTTCCGCCGCGTCAAAAATTTTCTCACAGTTAAAGAATCATTCACTGCAGTTTTGAGCATGGTTCAAATCTTGGGATCGGTCTCAGGATTAGAGGGTGCCGATCCTGATTGGGATTGCCCAAATATCGTTCTGATTGGTGCTTCCCATCCCGATCTGGATCGCCCGATTCATAACAGGATCGGCCGAGACTTCGAACCATTGAGTAAATCCGTGGCCCATAGTTATTTAGGCAAATTTGAATATTCTATAGAGAAAACTAGACGTTGAAGCAACCACAATGATTAGGGTTTCAAAACCTTGGATATGGATTTTCAAGCATCAACGGGGGCGACGTGGACAAGCTAGTCGAGTCAACAACGTGGTTACGGGTAAAACAGGAATGTCTGCCTACTTTTTCTTATTTGCATTCATAGGTCTAATTGGGTCTTCGGTCTTGCCTTCAAGTCACCTTCACTAGATTTTTTTTTAATTTATTTATTGTATACCAAACTGTAAATTGACCTTATCACCCTCATCCAATAACTGAATCTAGCTGTCGTTTAACATGCCATAAGGTTATTTCGGTCAAAATGTATTTAGTTGAAATAGGATTAGTAGAATCTTGACGGTTCTTTGAAATCTAGGTTGTTTGGCTGTACTCGAAATAGTAAGGGCATTTTGGGAATTTAAAGATAGGCAAGACGCAAGCTCTGGCGTCGTTGCGCTTGCGCCTCGTGTTTGACCATTGTCCGGTGACCCTAAGAGCCGGGCCAGGTAGAGCCAACCCGTGATTTCACCCTCGGAGAAATTTTGGCTGCAGAGGAGTTTGGATACGGTGGACGCAGAGATTTCTCGTGGCCCTACGTAATTTATTTTCTTGGGCCCACAAACAGCGTAGATGTTTACCCCACCTCTGATGGATATACACACTAAGAATCTGCTTGATTGGTTATCTTTACCCATTTTTTTAACTTTTTGTTGGAGTCATTGTAGCCGTTGGATTTAAGCAATTTTTCAGGTACTAACACTAACATACAGAAATTATTAATCAAGCTGATTTCTTTTGTGTATATCCAATAAGGGATGGGCTAAACATCCATTCCGTTAATGAGCCCACGAGAATGCAATACATAGGACCACGAGATCCGCTGAATTAGAGTACATTCCATCTAAATATTTTCCCACACCCCCTCTAACGTGTAAATTGCGCGTCGGATAAAAGCGCGTCATGAGGTGTCAAAATTTAGGCGTCAACATGCTGATTCTCGGGGATAAGGTTAGCTAGGTTCGTTTGCCCATTTGTCACGCACCAACAAAATCTCCTCCTCAGTAACTTCTTCAAAGCTTTTTTCTCGCGAGAAAGTAAATTAACGCAGTTTCCTTTTTTTAAGTAGAAGATTTCGGTTTTCTAATCAGAAGATCTCCGGTGGGTCCACCTCACTGATACCTCCTTGCACACGTCTTTAACCTGCAAAAGTTGAAATAACAACCGTTGGATGCATCGGTCATTGTGATTGAAAGACTATAACCATTAGATCTACAGCTTTAAGTTGTTTTGACCAGCTCAAAACCGTGGATTTTTCCCTCCCCAGTTTTCACGTTAGCTAAAAAAGATAAAAGAATAGCCTGAAAATTCACAGGTCATGACTCAACTGCTCTAGGATTGACGATAATCCCTAATTTGCGCTGGTGAAATGGAGCCCGAGGTTGCTGTACCCCTATCCATAAAAGCCACGTGTCACTCTCTTTTGGGCCTAAAAATCCATTCATTTTGGTTTTTCTTCTTACTGGACCTACACACCAAAAATCATCTTAATTAGTGATCTCTAGCCGTTCGATTTGAGCATCTTAATGGGGTTATTCTGGACATTGGATTTTGGGTGCTAAAATCCAACTGCTATCGATCACTAATCAAGCTGATTTTTGTCGCTTGGGTCCATCAATTGTTGAGTCAAACATCCATAAGGTCAGTGGGCCCAAAAGAATGCTCCACGTGGTATTTTGAGAGGGGAAACTTCAAACTTTGAAGATGCTTGGACAGCAAATATCTTCTCGCAATAACATGTGTTAGTCGTAAAAGAAGGCAACCAAATAATCTGACGTGGCGAAATATCATCCGTTGATGGAGGGAGTTTTGCTGAGAAGCTTCGAGTGAGTTTCCTCTCGATATTATTCCGATATTTTCAATAGTTTGAACTTTAAACTTTAAAATATCGCAAGTTTAGTCGAAGGTAGAAGCATCGGGAGGTGGAACTAACTAAAGAGCGAGGGGCCCACGTGCACGGCCACGCGGCAACCCGACGCGGATTAGTTACGAGAGAGGATCTGAAAGAGAAAAAACCTAAAAGTCTGACGAGAAATAAACTGAAAACGAGAAATTGAAGATATATTTATTTGGGCCGGAAAATCGGGACCCACCTAGGTTTTGGGCCTATATAAATCGACCTCGCCTCTCATGCAAGTCTCGCCCGTTTCTGCTTCTTTCGAGCTTTTCACAGAGAAGACACCGAAACCCTAGCTTCCGTTCGCCTTCTGTTGCCCAATCTCATTTTGCTGTTAGGATTCCGTTCGACTTTCCTTTTTCATCCTTCCCAATTCTATCCTCGTTTTCCTAAGAGTTTTCAGGTTTTCTGATTCATTATTGAAACTTGTTCTTCAATCTTTGAAGGAGATTTGAAGATCTGTTGTTCTGAGCCCTCATTTTTTGCTTCTGCTTTAACGCACGTCTTCGAGTTTTCGTGATTAGATCCGATCTGCGTTGAGAGCTTCGTTTCCGAAAAACGGGTCGGCGACCATTTCTGATCGTTTTTCGTGCTCTTTGTTCTTTGGCTGATCTTTCTTGTTTCTATTCTTCTGAGAGCTCGGCGTGGGGATTGCTGAGTTCTGTAAGGGCGAGCTAGGGGTTCTCTTTTTTTTCTCAGTTCTTTACTGCTTCTTTTGGGGGGGTAGCCGGGGCTCCGGCCTCGGCGTGTTTTAAAGCCCCCTTCTTCACATCAAAGATCTAAAACCGTAGTTTTTTTTTCTTAAACACACATCGGGAAGAGATGCCGGCCCTGGCATGTTGCGTAGATGCTGCAATCATCCCTCCTGGTTACGCTCACCCCGGGGATAGCTCTCTTTCCGCATCGGAAACATTTTCCGGTGCACCTTCGGCGACAAACACCACCACTATCTCCTCCATCCCTTCCCATTGGTCTCCATCCCTCTCAGCCTCTCTCTACAAGGTCGACGGTTGGGGCGCGCCGTACTTCTCCGTTAACTCTTCTGGAAACATCTCCGTCCGTCCGTACGGCCCCGAGACTTTCCCTCATCAGGAGATTGATCTCATGAAAGTCGTAAAAAAGGTTACAGAACCGAAATCCTCCGGCGGATTAGGTTTACAGCTTCCGCTTATCGTGCGCCTCCCAGATGTCCTCAAGAACAGACTCGAATCTCTACAATCGGCGTTCGATTTCGCAATACAATCAAAGGGCTACGATTCGCATTACCAGGGGGTTTACCCGGTGAAATGCAACCAAGATCGCTTCATCGTCGAGGACATCGTAGAGTTCGGGTTGCCATTCCGGTTCGGCCTCGAAGCCGGATCGAAACCAGAGCTTCTCCTTGCGATGAGCTGTTTGTGCAAGGGAAGCCCCGAAGCTTTTCTAATCTGTAATGGGTACAAAGACGCAGAATACATTTCACTTGCTCTGGTAGCCAGAAAGCTTAATCTGAACACGGTGATCGTTCTCGAGCAGGAAGAAGAACTTGATTTGGTGATCGATATCGCTAGGAAGCTTGACGTCCGTCCGGTTATTGGCCTGAGAGCGAAGCTGAGAACGAAGCACGCAGGCCATTTTGGATCGACTTCTGGCGAGAAAGGCAAGTTTGGATTGACGACAGTGCAGATATTGCGAGTAGCGAAGAAGCTGGAACAAGCAGGAATGCTCGATTGTCTTCAGCTCCTGCATTTCCACATTGGATCTCAGATCCCTTCGACGACATTACTATCCGATGGCGTCGGCGAGGCAGCACAGATCTATTGCGAGCTGGTTCGTCTCGGCGCCGGTATGCGTGTCATCGACATCGGAGGTGGTCTCGGAATTGACTATGACGGAACTCGATCGGCCGATTCGGACATTTCGGTCGGTTATGGACTAGAAGAGTACGCAGCGGCGGTTGTTCAAGCTATCCGGCACGCGTGTGACCGGAAATTCGTGAAGCATCCGGTGATCTGTAGCGAGAGTGGACGAGCGCTTGTCTCTCACCATTCCGTTCTCATATTCGAGGCAGTATCTGCTACTGCGTCCGAGACACCGGCGATGTCTTCGCTCGCTCCCGGCCTTCAGTACTTAGAAGGACTTACAGATGATGATGTCCGTGCAAACTACCTGAATTTTAAAGCCGCAGCCATACGCGGTGAGTGCGAGGCCTGCCTGCTATACGCTGATCAGCTCAAACGATGGTGTGTCGATCAGTTCAAGGAAGGTTCTCTTGGTCTCGAACAACTTGCAGCGGTAGATAGTCTATGCGATTTGCTAGCGAAAGCAATTGGAGCATCTGAGCCGGTTCGCACATACCATGTGAATCTCTCTGTGTTCACTTCTATTCCTGATTTCTGGGGAATTGGGCAGCAATTCCCAATCGTTCCGATTCACCGGCTAGATCAGCGGCCCGTGGTGAAGGGTGTTTTATCGGATTTAACGTGCGATAGCGATGGGAAGGTTGATAAGTTCATTGGCGGAGAATCGAGCTTGTTGCTTCATGAGTTGGAAGGAGAGGGAGGTAGTTGTGGTGGGGGATACTATTTGGGGATGTTTCTGGGTGGTGCTTACCAGGAGGCGCTTGGGGGATTGCACAACCTGTTCGGCGGCCCAAGCGTGGTACGCGTGTCGCAGTGCGACGGGCCGCACAGCTTTGCGGTGACGCGTGCTGTGCCCGGACTGTCGTGCGGGGATGTCCTACGGGCGATGCAGCACGAGCCGGAACTGATGTTCGAGGCGCTCAAGCACCGCGCAGAGGAGTACGGGCACGAGAAAGAGATGGATCGTGCCACGCTGGTGAGCGGCCTAGCTCGCTCCTTCCACAACATGCCTTATCTCGTCACCACTACTGCTTCGTCTTGTGCGACTACTGCGAATAATTATTATTATTCCAACGTGGATGATAACGGAGGTGCTGCTGTTGTTGTTGGCGAAGATGAGCAGTGGACCTATTGCTGTGCTTGAGATCAGTCTCGTTCTTTCAATTTTTAAATGGTTTGTTTGTCGTTGGAGGTGTTTTTTTTTGTTTTTGTTTCTGTGGATGGAGATGTATGAGAAGCAAGAGGTGAGAGAAGGGACAGGAAAGAATTGTAAAATTCGGAATCTTATTCCCTTCCTTGAGCTTCTCTCTTTTTTTTTTTTTCTAATTCTAATATTGTCTTTAGTGTTCTTAATTGCAAACTTTCCCGTTCTTTAGTCAAACAAACTGAATTGTGTGTCCATTCATGGATCTTTTTGTTGCTGTTTCGTTTTGGAATTCTGAATATTCGCGTGGGGTCAAGAGAGCGGGTCTTCTTGGTTGGGTTGAGCAAAGCTGTGTGTGCAGTGTCCAAGTTTATTAGATGGGATGGGATGGGATCGGGGTGGTGGGGGGGGGGACACATGGTTTAGGAGAAAACTTTGGCTGTTGTAACGCGACTTCAAGGTGGAGGTCGAATTAATGATGACCACATGTTGAGTGGGGTCCATACTACTTAAGGTATATCTCGTTGGGATTCTGGAGCCCTTCTATGATTGCATAACATAATTCTGTATCAAAACTTTAATGTGAAGTTCTTCAAATTGCCAGTTTATACTCGATACTGAATGACCTACACCAAAAATCAGCGGGATTGATGATTTCACTCTTCATCGTGGGTTTCATGAACAGGGCTATGAGTTTGGTTCCAAGCCCATGATGAAAAGTGCTCAAATCCAATGGTTAGAAATATAGATGTGGGTCCACCGAGGTGTGGTTAAAACATTCATGGGTTAGTGGCCCGATAGAGTGTACTGTCTTTCATACAGAAGTCTCACTATCATAGATTTTTTTTGGGATTTTTGGCCTCTCTTTTAGTTTATTGGATTAATTTGAGACATCCATTGATTTAAATTAATTTCTCTGCCTTTGACCGTGATCAAAGACCTTGACGGTTCCATATTGAACGTTCAAAATGTTTTGTGAATAATCATTTTAATCCTTAAGAGACTAAATTACCATTTTACCTCTAATTTCTTTTTTATAATATGTAGAATAAGTGGCTCTGTCCACATCACATTCTCCCTCGGTTTCAAAAAAAATAAAATGTAATGAGATGCTGAAAATGTAGAGATCAATAAGTACAAGCTTATGATGTGGTAGAAGAAGAAGCAACAATTGAGATATTTTTGCTACAATGGGGTGGGTTTTTATCTCCTCTTGAGATTTTTTATTATTATTTTAAGAAGGAATTAGGGTTAGTTTTAGATGACGTATCGATGGCTGCTAGATTACATTGAAAACCAACGGTTGGATAGTAGGCATATGAACTCTTAGATATTTGAAATCAGATTTTAGGGTTTAAAATGATCATTCCTACAAAGGTGGGGCTCCAGGGACTGACAAAGATCCAAAGGTTTGAGAAATCATTAATCAAGTTGATTTTTGGTTTGTAGGTCCACCTAGGGATTGGCCAAACATCCACACAGTCATAGTCCTTTAAGAGTGTACCACGTGGCTCATATTGTGGAGCCGGTCACAAAAGGTTGGTCCCTGGAGTCCCATCCTTCTTATAATATGTAGAACGTACAGTATGGAACTAATATCCAGCGTCTCTAGTTTAACATTGTTGACCACAGTCAAAGTGTGAGACACAAATATTTTAAAACTTATGGTATCTTGTATATTGACCCAATAAACTAAGGGAAGAAGCCAAAAATCCATATCTCCTTTTAAAACATGTGTACCCACTTCAACACGTGGCCTTGATTATTGGGACCACTTGCAACTTCTAAAATCGCCCCCAAGAACAAAAATGTAACAACCTTCTAATAGAACAAGAATTTTTCAACTACCGGTCGTTATTTTTGGAAAATTTTACTTTTCTTATAACTTATTTTAGTTTATAATTAACAAATTTTTTTTTTAAATATAGAAATTTATAGATAATATGAGAATGGGAAATTTTATTTGCACCCACGGAAGCATTAAAACTTCGCTGACCACCCATGATGACCGCCAACAATGAGCCATGTGGCACCCTTTTAGATGACCTTATGGATGTTAGGCCAATCCATATATGAGCCTACAAAATCAAAAATCAGCCCGATTTGTGATTTCAAACCACCTTTGTATCCTTGTACCCAAATAATGGTCAATAATGCTCAAACTCCTGCGGTTAAAATCAACCAATGAAAATGGCTCCATTCCAATGCTTAGAAATAACTGATCAGGCTGATTTTTTATTTGTAGGCCCATCTATGGATTCGCCAAACATCCATACAGTCAGCATCCTTTAAAAGTGAGTGACATGGCTCGTATTGTAGGCGTTATGGGAAGAGGACTAGGACAGAAGATGAGGATTAGTGGATGGTGTCAAGGTATTTCAGTTCCTCAATGGAAGGTTAATAGTGTCTGGACAAGTTAGGATTTGGGCCAAAGCTCTTACCTACCTATTGTGATGGAAGGTTGAAGAAAAGGGTATTTTTGTCTTTTACATATTATTTTGTTAATCCATCAATGATGGTCATTGATGTTGATCCAAGTCATGGGGTTAAGTCAAAAATTTCAAATTATGGGGGTATGTCAAAAATTCCCTAAATTTTATTTGAATGGGTTTGGGTCTAAATTATATGAGCCCTAACAGGCTTGGGTTTGTACCCGACTATTTTTGGCTCATGTCAAGTTTCACCAGAACTTGACCCATCCCGAACGCAGCCCATTAACACCCCTAGTTAGTAAATTCACGTATTTTACACGTTTAATATCATAATTTTTTGTTTTTTTTAAGAAACGTTTAATACTCCCGTATAAAATAAAAAATCAGAAAAAATCGCGAATTTAAAGACTGTACGAATAAAACTTGTATTATTCGCGTTTAATACACGAATTTTATTTTTTTAAAATAAAAACGTCTTAAATGGCTGCATAAAATGAAAAAATTGATAAAATCCAGGCTTTTAAGGCCAAATGAATATAACATTCAACAATGGCCGAACTTTTGACCGAATTTTTTTATCCCGAAACCGGATTAAACTCGAACTTTTCCTGTTTCGAATCTTTGCTGTATACCAAATTGCTAACTATGGTCACAAGTAGCGGTGTCAATACGTCAATTCCGATTTGGTTCCTACGGTACCCAGAACCAGAACCAATATTGTTGGTTCTTATCGGTTCCAGTTCTCAAAATGATGGATCCAAAATCAAAAGTGATTGTTTGGTTCCAGTCAATTCCTTTTCCGAGTATATCAGTTCCAATCTTGATAATATGACAATTTTAACACTATATTTATATGTTTAACATTATATTTATATATTGGTTCCAGTTTGGTTCTGGTTCCCATCGGTTCGATTCCAATATCAAACTACCCAGAATCAGAAGTGTTATTATTAGTTTGGTTTAGTCAGTTACAGAAAAGGTGGAACTGGAACTGATATTTTTGGTTCCGGTTAAACTGGTACAAATTGACACCCGTAATCACAAGATGCATTTCAATGAAGCCTTTTATGTTTGGGTCGGGCTCCAGTTGCCGGCCTAAAATGACAGGCTCCCGTTACATGACACAATATGAGCCATGTAGAGGACTCCGTATGGATGTTTGACCAATCCCTAGGTGGACCTACAAACCAAAAATCAGTCTGATTAGTGATTTCTAGGCATTTGGATCTTTGTACCTCAAATTCCCATAGTTGAGATCAACCCATGAAAATAATTCTAATCCAACTCCTATAAATCACTAATCAGGCTGATTTTTGGTTTGTAGGTCTACTTAGGGATTGGTCAAACATCCATACGGTCAGAGTTCTCTAAGAGTATGCCACGTGGCTCATATTGTGTCCTGTAACGGGAGCCTGCCATTTAGGCCGGTAACTGGAGCCCAACCCTTTTCGTGTGTGTGCGCGCCCGCTAAAAAAATAGCTGGGCATCTTTTAGGAAAGGGTTGATGTCCTATCCCAGTGTCCTTTAAGTATATTGTCTCCCTCTTTCAATGTCAACCCTATAATTTGGACTAATAATGTCATAAAGTGGTGTATGACATCACTATACCTATATCCAATGGCTGGTATTAAGTTGGTATCTTGCTAAAGTATAACCGGGGCTATGACATCAGTTTCCTTTACGAGAAAGCAACTTTTTCATTGAGGTTTTCTGAAAGGAAAAATCGCTATACCTGTAAGTTCTTTTGCAACTGTGCATTTCCACTAGAAAGCTCCCAACGAGATTCATGGTATCCAACAGATTCAACACACAAGACTTTATACTCGTAGCAGTGTTAATGGGCCGGACTGGTCCAATGTGCATTAGGCCCAGCCCTATGGTCTTGGGCTTTGTTACATTTATGATATTATTATTATTATCAAATCGAAGGGCTGACATTCGGTACATCATTATTATGGTAGCACACGGGGGCAAAAAAAGAAATAATGGGGAAATAATGGAAAAAATAAAACAGCACTAAAATTCAAAATCCAACATTTAAATTTCAAATTTTTAATAAAATTTATAACGGATGATTTTTTAACAAAAAATTTTTCAGTAAATAACGACCGTTATTTTCTGACCATTAAAACGGTACATAACGTAATGGGGGAGGTCCGAATCCATTATAACGGCCATTTTTAAACCATGGCCCACAGTAATAGATGGTAAAAAATTATTAATTTATGGAAATAGATATTTACTAATTTAATATAGTTATCGCGCTCAAGGTTGGTTTGGGTTGAGTTGCTTGAGGCCTCAACTTGAGTCCAATTCAGTTTTTGGCGAGGCTCAGAATTTTCCACTTAAACCCAACTTAAGCTCCAAAAATATCAGCCCAAGCCTGGCCCAAGGTCCGGTTGGATGGACTATTTGGATTGGCCACATTAGCCATCCACTCGGCGAAAACCCATTGCAGAATCTTTAAGCGTCCAGCAACTTTAAAGGTTACCTTTCTTTCTTTCTTTTTTATTTACTTTTACACCAAGTACACACAGAGTATAATGTAGGAATACAAGTTGGGCAGTTGGATCCGATTGAGGGTTGACCAAAGCCTAACCCGAGCTTCAAACCAAGGTTTAAAAGGGGCTGTTATAACTGCATAACGGGTTCAGGGCGTTACTGTTTTAACGGCCATTATAATTTAAAATGATGGAAAATAACAGAAAACAAGGTATTGGTGTTACTGTTATAGCGGCCATTATTTTCGTTATAACGGCCGTTTTTTAAACCATGCTTCAAACAACTTAACCTAAGCCCAATCTGAACTGTTCATCTTTAAGCCCAAACCCAGTGGGTTTTTAGCTGGTCAGGTCGTGCTCCAGTTATGTTGAGTTTCCTAGGCCTCAATCCAAGCCCAAACTAACTTTAGGTCAGGCTCTAAAATATTAGCCCAAGCCCAACTCAAGGTGGTACAAGTCCAATCAAAACCCACCCACGGCTGGGTTGGGCCCATTTGGCTCCCGTTAGTCCCGTCCAAGTTGCACCTAGTTTGGAAACAAACCTACCATTAGCCATTAGGGGTGCCGTGGGTATCCCATTCACCAATACCAAATAGGAGCTGGTGCCACTTATCCTAGTTTCAAGACTGACTAGTTCAGAACTGGACTCAAAAAGACCTAGAACCGATAGAACCTGAAATCAAAGTATATAATAGGTTCCGGCTCTTGGTACACAAGTACTTGGGCTGAACTAGAACCAAAACTATATTATAATTTTTATCTTCTTCTTTTTGACACATTATTTATCAAACATACGGGATCCAATATCCAATGGGAGAACTAGAATATCGGTTCCGGTTCTAGATCCACCTATTTTGGTACTAGAACTAATACTGTCGCAACTCAAACCCGGGACCCATGACCCGACCCAGAAGAGTATGGATCGAACTTGGTATCTGAGGCTAAAGCACGATGTGCGGATAAAAATAATATTAATGAAATAGTTAGCATGTTAGAATTACATTTCAAACGTAATGTAATATTAAATAATATTAACGATTACATTAACGATTACATAAAATAATAAAAATAATATTAACGATTACATTTCAAACGTCAAATAACAACTTACTGAGAAAACTAGGAATTCAAATGACTAGAAGCAAAACATAAACATAATTTCTAAGAAAGTAATAAAAGTGTTAAAATCCTCTGGCTTCTATCACTGAGCCGCTGGTTCATTCGGTATCTTTGTAAAAAAATGTTAGAATATAGGCATTAGTTATCAACAACTCAGTCGGTTCGCTCCACCACCCATACTTCTATGGGGATGAGCAGTTAAAACATGATAAAAATTATTCAATGATCGAAATATGCGTCAATGCGATCGATAATCAAATACTAGACTCTCGGGTAAATCCCCAAATCCCAATGAGTCAAAATAATAATGAGTGTATGGTTGGGCAAAACAAGCGGCTTTCTTACGGGCGGGTCATATCGTTAATTCCACAACAAAGATCCAGTGATGTTTCAGGTCTTTCACCATTGGGAGCAGAATGTCTCCGTTGCTTTTTAGGCATGTTCTCTGAATTCGAGAGAGCATCTAAAGGGTCGTGGTCTTACGACACATCCGAACCCTCAAAATAATAACAATAATAACAACCAATGCATCTCTAGCAATAATTAACAATCCAGGATAATATCCAATGAACGACCATGTTTCAATATATGTAGATAAAACAACGGAGATGAATGAAAATCGATATACATGCCTTTTAACATAGATTGAAATAAATTTTCTATTTTAAACATATGCATTTAATAATATAATAATAAAAATACATTCATAAAAGTAAGAGATCGGGAACAGAATTCTACCTTAGCTTCGCTATTGGAATTTATTTTAATTCTTCAAGCATGTCATCTTTTTCACGTAGATCTGAGTCAAATGTAATTGTACATTCAATGATTATGATATAGAGTTTTGTGTATGCTAAGTACAAAAGTTTCTAAAACCCAGAAAAAATCCTAAATGGTCAAAACGTGAGATGAATAAGTGCGCCCAAGGGTTGAAATTCAGTTCGGCTTAATCAGTGTTCTTTGAAAAGATTTCTAAAAGAATTTAAGAGTGAGATGGTAAGTATTATACAACTCTATAAAATTACCCTAATACTATGTAGCTTATTAAAACTACTCATGATTATATTTTGAGCGTAAACAATACGGCCTTACGTAAAATAATAATGTAGGTTTATTTCAAAGAACATCTAAATTTATAAAAATCAAAAGAAATCAAAACATAAAAAAATAATGGTTCTATCATATAGTATCACATCCTACATACCTTGGGCCCACTGATACATCAATGTTGGCCCAGCATCAGTGCACCTACAGTTCATAACAAACTTGATTGAACTCCGTTTCAGGCATATCGATCATAGACTTGGAATAGTGTTGCTGCCATAAGAAAGTGTGATAATCCGACGATTAATAGTTATAGTAAATCGAGTTTCAATTACCGGTGATTGAAGGAGGTTGTGAAGCAAGATGTGTTGAAAAAAAGGTTGACTGAGAATATCTACCATAGGTTTGGAAATCGAAGGGTCATCGTAACTGATATGTGTACGGGCAAATTGACTGTGTGATGAGATTGCTAAAGATTGGAAAATTATGGAGCAGACCTCGTAGCCGTTGGATTAGTATGATGACTTAATTGGATCCATCAAAAGGTATAAAATAGGATGAAAAGGAGGCGTAATATAGCAGCCAAAGACAAGGAGGAGAGTTCGATCAAGATAGCCAAAACTTTCTTGGACAGATCAACGTACACCACTATCCTGGTAATCCATAGAGTGAACCCAGACACTCAAGTGATTCTAGATGATCAATTCTGACCTTTACATCCAAAGTGAAAGAATACTAAGTCACAGAATAATTAAATAGCTTAATTACCTATATAAGAATATTGACTGATTAGAAGTGACCATTGATTTTCGAAATCATAGATCAGACCATAATCACACATGATCAGAAACTAAAAAAATAAACTAATAACAAATCACAAATTAGAGAAATGAAGGACAAGAAAAGATGGCCAATCACTTACCTTTGAGGACTGTCCAGTTAAAGTGGTGATGAAATGAAGGAGTTACGAAAAGGAGGAACGAACGCAAGTTCCTTAGCGGAAACAACACGTCAGTCCACAAGTGAAGGGAGATGGTGGTACCGGTGTTCTTGATATACAAGAAGTGTTGAAGAAGAAGATAGCTGCCCTTGTTAAGGTGATTTTATATAGGCTGCATTAGGTTGGGTTTAAAAAATAGGAATTGCTTCGATGGTGTGGGAGGCTTCAATCCAACGGTTTGGATTTTGTTAACTCTGCTTGAGTGAGACGTGGGAACGAGGGGAACTTGGAGTAAAGTGTGGAAAGGCTTGGTCAATTAATGGATTGAGTCAAACAGAATTCAAAATAATTTAGGAAAAGTATGTATATAATGAAATAATAAGAAAATAAAAAAATAATAATAATATCATACGAGTGGGACATACAAGTGTTTCATTCCAAAACAAAGATATTAATATAATATAGCAACTTGGTTTACAAAAAAAAAATATTATATAATAATTACAAAGGGACACAAAATTAATGGCTTTATGCCTATTACATAATACTAAGTCTATTAATAGATATCTATTAGTTTATAGTTTTATTACTTAGCAAACATTACATTAATTAATATTCATAACTTATACCATTATAACATCGCATATAATAAGTTAATTAATAACACATGGTGTATATCATACACCAAAATAGTAATGCACATGCGCACACACACACATGTACACCCAAATCAGTATAAAGTATGGATAAAAATAATCCATATAACCCATATAAAATTATTCTAATCCTATTTAAGTGTTAATAATGCTTAAGGGACTAAAGACAGTCCAAAATTTTTGTGGGTCCCACCCAGCTCGTGGTGCTATGAGAAATACCCCTAAAAATTATAAAAAGTAATTTATGTCGGAATTGACAGAAATTTCGTGTGTGTCTAAACAGTTAGATCATGTTATCTGGTGAAGAAAAATGTGCGAAAATGTTCTTAGAATTTGAATACGGACTAAATATATCCTTATAGGGTTTTCAGGGTTTTACAAATACCATCAGTCCATCATACATAACAAGTTTCGATTCTAGGTACATTACTAATTAACCAAGCAGGAATCGAACTGTTGACACACCTGGCCCACTCTCACTCCCGTGATTTTATTTCCTTTCTTTTCTTTTTTATTGATATAAACCAAGGTTTAAAGGTGGCCGTTTTAACGGTTTAAGGGACTGGGGGCATTACGGTTAAAATGGATTGAAACGGCCAGGGGCAAAAATTGGTAAAAAAAATGGAATTTAACATATTTTAACGAAAACAGTGGCGCTGAAATTCAAATTTTGAAATTTGAAAATTTAAAAAAAAAACGGAATTTAACGGTAGTTTTTTTTTCACGAAATTTTTAAGAATTTAACGTCTGTTAAAACGATTTTAACGGCCATTAAAAAAAATAACTGTTAAATTAAAAGCGTCAAAACGTGTTTAAACGGTTTTTAACGGGCTTGTGGCGTTACCATTTAAACGGCTGTTAAAACCGTTTAAACGGCCATTTTTAAAACCATGATATAAACAATGTGATGGTTATTAATTTTTTTTTATGCCGAGTGTTCTTTTTTAACTGATATTAAATCATTTTACGATCAATTTTTTTTTATAAAAGTCGTGCATTAATGGTCATGTTACTCATTACTATAGAGATTTTTTAAGAGTAAGGACCGTTCAAATGGTGGGACCCACCTAACACTGAATACAACATGCAGTATGAATGCGTCATGGCACGAATTCTGTAGGGGCATCACGTGCCTCTTTGTTCGTTGATTCAGATCCATCCAACTGAATCCGTCATTACAATCCTTGTTAGCAATTCGCAATACGGCAAAAAGTTGATACGGAAAAAATTCGAGTTTTATTCGATTTTGGGTTTCAAAAATCCGGTCGAAAATTCACTAAACGGCAGCATACGGTTTATACGTATTTTATACATTCTACTTTAAAAATTCAATATATTTTGAAAGAGAATCAATATATTTAATAATATAGCTACCATAGTCCAATGTATTATAGTTGCTAGAAATTCGGTACATGCTGAAATAGAGTCAAAATACTACTTGAGGTTGAGTCAACCAATAAGCACGTTTTGTTCTAATTACTTTTTATCTTTAGCTAAATAAAACATAGGGACTAGAATATAAGGGGGAAATAAGTGATAGTTAAGGGAGTTTGAGTTGTATAAATAGGACTAGAATATAAGGGGGGAAATATACTTACCTTCACGGGTTCAATGGGTAATCAAAAAGGCACATGGCCTTGGTTAACGGCATCTATTGCACTTAGGAGGGGCGATCGCTTAAGATCTACCCAAGTGGTAGAGGCTTAAGATCTATCCAAGTGGTAGAGGTATGTTGTATTTTCTTGGAATAAACAACAGTTCTGGCCCGTTGTTTTAAAAGGAACAACAGTTTTGGCCCATTGTTTTTTGAAACGAATTTTTCAAAAATTTTTAAAAACACGTTCATTTCGTTTGAGCTTGAAAAAACCAAATTATTCAAATATTCGGACGAATAAAACTTTTCTTGAAAAAAATATAAAATTCACGAATTAATTGGATGATTGCTAACAAGGGTTACAATGGGTTCTCTTCTCGAAGGTCTACTTTGACATTCTAAGAGACTATACGGAAATCTCATGTTTTTATGGGGGTGGCATTATTTGCACACACCTTATTTTAAGTGACACCCACTTCTTGGTGTGGAATGATGTGTGCAAATAAGCTACATAAAAAAATAAAAACCCAACACCGAGAGAGAAGAAGAAGAAGAAGAAGAAGAAGACCGCCACCATGTACATCTCTCTCTCTCTCTCTCTTACCTAGTGGTGGGTGGCAGGCATCCTCCTCTTCTTCTTCTTCGGCGGCCTCCTTCTCCTCTTCTTCTTCTTCTTTTTTCTCTCTCTCTCTCTCGCTTTGGCCATATCGGTAGGCAGTTGTTGAGTAGAGAGAGAGAGAGGAAGAAGAAGAAAGAGAAGAAGATGAAGAAGAAGAAGAGGAGGAGGCCGCCTGGAGAAGAAGAAGAAGAGGAGGAGGAAGAAGAGGCTGCCTGGAGAAGAAGAAGAGGAGGAGGCGTGGTGGTGAGTTTCACCTAGGGATGGTGGTGTAATGGTTGTGAAGAAGAAGAGGACGGTGGTGGTGAGTTCCTATTCGTTCGGTTTTTTATTTTTTTTATTTTTTTAACTTTGGGTATGTGCAGATAAGAGGTGTGCGTCACTCAAAAAAAAGTATGTGCAAATAATGCCACCCTTTTATGGCCTAGCATGAAAGAACCCGTTTAATGCCGCATCCGTTATAACGGATTGGGGGCGTTACCGTTTTGCCCATTATAACGAAAATAACGCTCAAGGGCAAAAGCGGAAAATAACGGAAATAGCAAAAAAAAATGAAAAAAATGGCGCCGTAAAAAAAGGGAAAATAATGGAAATAACAACCGTTTTTTCCTCAAAAATTTTCAAAAAACAACGGATGTTATTTTCTGGGTGTTTTAACGGTACGTAACGTAACGGGGCGGCAGGGGTTCGAATCCGTTATAAGGGCCGTTATTTAAACCATGGTCTAGATCTTTCGGTTTTGGATATATTTTGGCAATAATGTAATGGTGTTTGATGATTACTATTATAATAGGCATTACAACGTCCGTTTGTTTTTAACCATGGACCAAATATTGAAACACTCAGGTGATCCTAACCATCCCATATATCATCTCTTTGGACGGTCAGAAAAGCATTTGGTAAATGATCCTTAAAATTTAAATTTCAACTTCGGTGTCTAGTCCTTAGTCTGGGACATGTATAATGTAGGAATACAACTTGGGCAGTTGGATCCGATTGAGGGTTGACCAAAGCCTAACCCGAGCTTCAAACCAAGGTTTAAAAGGGGCCGTTATAACTGCATAACGGGTTCAGGGCGTTACTGTTTTAATGGCCATTATAATTTAAAATGCTGGAAAATAACAGAAAACAAGGTATTGGTGTTACCGTTGTAGCGGCCATTATTTTTGTTATAACGGCCGTTTTTTAAACCATGCTTCAAACAACTTAACCTAAGCCCAATCTGAACTGTTCATCTTTAAGCTCAAACCTTTAGCTGGTCAGGTCGTGCTCCAGTTATGTTGAGTTTCCTAGGCCTCAACCCAAGCCCAAACTAACTTTAGGTTGGGCTCTAAAATATTAGCCCAAGCCCAACTCAAGGTGGTACAAGTCCAATCAAAACCCACCCACGGCTGGGTTGGGCCCATTGGCTCCCGTTAGTCCCGTCCAAGTTGCACCTAGTTTGGAAACAAACCTACCATTAGCCATTAGGGGTGCCGTGGGTATCCCATTCACCAATACCAAATAGGAGTTGGTGCCACTTATCCCAGTTTCAGGACTGACTAGTTCAGAACTGGACTCAAAAAGACCTGGAACCGATAGAACCTGAAATCAAAGTATATAATAGGTTCCGGCTCTTGGTACACAAGTACTTGGGCTGAACTAGAACCAAAGCTATATTATAATTTTTATCTTCTTCTTTTTGACACATTATTTATCAAACATACGGGATCCAATATCCAATGGGAGAACTAGAATATCGGTTCCGGTTCTAGATCCACCTGTTTTGGTACTAGAACTAATACAGTCGCAACTCAAACCCGGGACCCATGACCCGACCCAGAAGAGTATGGATCGAACCTGGTATCTGAGGCTAAGGCACGATGTGCGGATAAAAATAATATTAATGAAATAGTTAGCATGTATCTAAGTCAACACACAAATCAAAATGAATTAATCTCATAACGTAAATTCGAAACTCATTTCCGATTATATTTCAAACGTCAAATAACAACTTACTGAGAAAACTAAGAATTCAAATGACTAGAAGCAAAACTTAAACATAATTTCTAAGAAAGCAATAAAAGTGCTAAAATCCTCTGGCTTCTATCACTGAGCCGTTGGTTCATTCGGTATCTTTGCAAAAAAATATTAGAATGTAGGCATGAGTTATCAACAACTCAGTCGGTTCGCTCCACCACCTATACTTCTATGGGGATGAACGGCTAAAACATGATAAAAACTATATAATGATCGAAATATGCGTCAATGCGATCGATAATCAAATACTAGACTCTCGGGTAAATCCCCAAATCCCAATGAGTCAAAATAATAATGAGTGTATGGTTGGGCAAAACAAACGACTTTCTTACGGGCGGGCCATATCGTTAATTCCACCACAAAGATCAATGATGTTTCAGGTCTTTCACCATTGGGAGCAGAATGTCCCCGTTGCTTTTTAGGCATGTTCTCGGAATTCGAGAGAGCATCCAAAGGGTTATGGTCTTACGACACATCCGAACCCTCAAAATAATAACAATAATAACAACCAATGTATCTCTAGTAATAATTAACAATCCAGGATAATATCCAATGAACGACCATGTTTCAATACATGTAGATAAAACAACGGAGATGAATGAAAATCGATATACATGCCTTTTAACATAGATTGAAATAAATTTTCTATTTTAAACATATGTATTTAATAATATAATAATAAAAATACATTCATAAAAGTAAGAGATCGGGAACAAAATCCTACCTTAGCTTCGCTATTTGAATTTATTTTAATTCTTCAATCATGTCCTCTTTTTCACGTAGATCTGAGTCAAATGTAATTGTACATTCAATGATTATGATATAGAGTTTTGTGTATGCTAAGTACAAAAGTTTCTAAAACCCAGAAAAAATCCTAAATGGTCAAAACGTGAGATGAATAAGTGCGCCCAAGGGTTGAAATTCAGTTCGGCTTAATCAGTGTTCTTTGAAAAGATTTCTAAAAGAATTTAAGAGTGAGATGGTAAGTATTATACAACTCTATAAAATTACCCTAATACTATGTAGCTTATTAAAACTACTCATGATTATATTTTGAGCGTAAACAATACGGCCTTACATAAAATAATAAGGTAGGTTTATTTTCAAAGAACATCTAAATTTATAAAAATCAAAAGAAATCAAAACATAAAAAAATAATGGTTCTATCATATATCACATCCTACATACCTTGGGCCCACTGATACATCAATGTTGGCCCAGCATCAGTGCACCTACAGTTCATAACAAACTTGATTGAACTCCGTTTCAGGCATATCGATCATAGACTTGGAATAGTGTTGCTGCCATAAGAAAGTGTGATAATCCGACGATTAATAGTTATAGTAAATCGAGTTTCAATTACCGGTGATTGAAGGAGGTTGTGAAGCAAGATGTGTTGAAAAAAAGGTTGACTGAGAATATCTACCATAGGTTTGGAAATCGAAGGGTCATTGTAACTGATATGTGTACGGGCAAATTGACTGTGTGATGAGATTGCTAAAGATTGGAAAATTATGGAGCAGACCTCGTAGCCGTTGGATTAGTATGATGACTTAATTGGATCCATCAAAAGGTATAAAATAGGATGAAAAGGAGGTGTAATATAGCAGCCAAAGACAAGGAGGAGAGTTCGATCAAGATAGCCAAAACTTTCTTGGACAGATCAACGTACACCACTATCTTGGTAATCCATAGAGTGAACCCAGACACTCAAGTGATTCTAGATGATCAATTCTGACCTTTACATCCAAAGTGAAAGAATACTAAGTCACAGAATAATTAAATAGCTTAATTACCTATATAAGAATATTGACTGATTAGAAGTGACCATTGATTTTCGAAATCATAGATCAGACCATAATCACACATGATCAGAAACTAAAAAAATAAACTAATAACAAATTAGAGAAATGAAGGGCAAGAAAAGATGGTCAATCACTTAACTTTGAGGGCTATCTGGTTGAAGTGGTGATGAAATGAAGGAGCTACGAAAAGGAGGAACGAACGCAAGTTCCTTAGCGGAAACAACACGTCAGTCCACAAGTGAAGGGAGATGGCGGTACCGGTGTTCTTGATATACAAGAAGTGTTGAAAAAGAAGATGGCTGCTCTTGTTAAGGTGATTTTATATAGGTTGCATTAGGTTGGGTTTAAAAAATAGGAAATGCTTGGACGGTGTGGGAGGCTTCAATCCAACGGTTTGGATTTTGTTAACTCTGCTTGAGTGAGACATGGGAATGAGGGGAACTTGGAGTACAGTGTGGAAAGGCTTGGTCAATTAATGGATTGAGTCAAACAGAATTCAAAATAATTTAGGAAAAGTATGTATATAATGAAATAATAAGAAAATAAAAAAATAATAATAATATCATACGAGTGGGACATACAAGTGTTTCATTCCAAAACAAAGATATTAATATAATATAGCAACTTGGTTTACAAAAAAAAATATATTATATAATAATTACAAAGGGACACAAAATTAATGGATTTATGCCTATTACATAATACTAAGTCTATTAATAGATATCTATTAGTTTATAGTTTTATTACTTAGCAAACATTACATTAATTAATATTCATAACTTATACCATTATAACATCGCATATAATAAGTTAATTAATAACACATGGTGTATATCATACACCAAAATAGTAATGCACATGCGCACACACACACATGTACACCCAAATCAGTATAAAGTATGGATAAAAATAATCCATATAACCCATATAAAATTATTCTAATCCTATTTAAGTGTTAATAATGCTTAAGGGACTAAAGACAGTCCAAAATTTTTGCGGGTCCCACCCAGCTCGTGGTGTTATGAGAAATACCCCTAAAAATTATAAAAAGTAATTTATGTCGGAATTGACAGAAATTTCGTGTGTGTCTAAACAGTTAGATCATGTTATCTGGTGAAGAAAAATGTGCGAAAATGTTCTTAGAATTTGAATACGGACTAAATATATCCTTATAGGGTTTTCAGGGTTTTACAAATACCATCAGTCCATCATACATAACAAGTTTCGATTCTAGGTACATTAGTAATTAACCAAGCAGGAATCGAACTGTTGACACACCCGGCCCACTCTTACTCCCGTAATTTTATTTCCTTTCTTTTTTTTTTATTGATATAAACCAAGGTTTAAAGGTGGCCGTTTTAACGGTTTAACGGACTGGGGGCATTACCGTTAAAAAGGATTGAAATGGCCAGGGGCAAAAATTGGAAAGAAAATGGAATTTAACATATTTTAACAAAAACAGTGGTGCTAAAATTCAAATTTTGAAATTTGAAAATTTTAAAAAAAATGGAATTTAACGGTAGTTTTTTTTCACGAAATTTTTTCGAATTTAACGATTGTTAAAATGATTTTAACGGCCATTAAAAAAAATGACTGTTAAATTAAAAGCGTCAAAACATGTTTAAACGGTTTTTAACGGGCTTGTGGCGTTACCATTTAAAGGGCTGTTAAAACCGTTTAAACGGCCATTTTAAAACCATGATATAAACAATGTGATGGTTATTAATTTTTTTTTATGCCGAGTGTTCTTTTTTAACTGATATTAAATCATTTTACGATCAATTTTTTTTTATAAAAGTCGTGCATTAATGGTCATTTTACTCATTACTATAGAGATTTTTTAAGAGTAAGGACCGTTCAAATGGTGGGACCCACCTAACACTGAATACAACATGGCACGAATTCTGTAGGGGCATCACGTGCCTCTTTGTTCGTTGATTCAGATCCATCCAACTGCGTCGTTACAATACTTGTTAGCAATTCGCAATACGGCAAAAAGTTGATACGGAAAAAATTTGAGTTTTATTCGATTTTGGGTTTCAAAAATCCGGTCGAAAATTCACTAAACGGCAGCATACAGTTTATACGTATTTTATACATTCTACTTTAAAAATTCAGTATATTTTGAAAGAGAATCAATATATTTAATAATATAGCTACCATAGTCCAATGTATTATAGTTACTAGACATTCGGTACATGCTGAAACAGAGTCAAAATACTACTTGAGGTTGAGTCAACCAATAAGCACGTTTTGTTCTAATTACTTTTTATCTTTAGCTAAATAAAACATAGGGACTAGAATATAAGGGGGAAATAAGTGATAGTTAAGGGAGTTTGAGTTGTATAAATAGGACTAGAATATAAAGGGGGAAATATACTTACTTTCACGGGGTCAATGGGTAATCAAAAAGGCCCATGGCCTTGGTTAACGGCATCTATTGCACTTAGGAGGGGCGATCGCTTAAGATCTACCCAAGTGGTAGAAGCTTAAGATCTATCCAAGTGGTAGAGGTATGTTGTTTTTTCTTGGAATAAACAACGGTTCTGGCCCGTTGTTTTAAAAGGAACAACAGTTTTGGCCCATTGTTTTTTGAAACGAATTTTTCAAATTTTTTTTAAAACACGTTCATTTCGTTTGAGCTTGAAAAAACTAAATTATTCAAATATTTGGACGAATTAAACTTTTCTTGAAAAAAACATAAAATTCACGAATTAATCGGATGATTGCTAACAAGGGTTACAATGGGTTCTCTTCTCGAAGGTCTACTTCGACATTCTAAGAGACTATACGGAAATCTCATATTTTTATGGGGGTGGCATTATTTGCACACACCTTATTTTGAGTGACACCCACTTCTTGGTGTGGAATGATGTGTGCAAATAAGCTACATAAAAAAATAAAAACCCAACACCGAGAGAGAAGAAGAAGAAGAAGACCGCCACCATGTACATCTCTCTCTCTCTCTCTTACCTAGTGGTGGGCGGCAGACATCCTCCTCTTCTTCTGTGGCGGCCTCCTCCTCCTCCTCTTCTTCTTCTTCTTCTTCTTCTTCTTCTCTCTCTCTCTCTCTCTCCCGCTTTGGCCATATCGGTAGGCAGTTGTTGAGTAGAGAGAGAGAGAGGAAGAAGAAGAAAGAGAAGAAGAAGAAGAAGAAGAAGAAGAGGAGGCCGCCTGGAGAAGAAGAAGAAAAAGAAGAGGAGGAAGAAGAGGAGGCGTGGTGGTGAGTTTCACCTAGGGATGGTGGTGTAATGGTTGTGAAGAAGAAGAGGACGGTGGTGGTGAGTTCCTATTCGTTCGGTTTTTTATTTTTTTATTTTTTTAACTTTGGGTATGTGCAAATAAGAGGTGTGCGTCACTCAAAAAAAAGTATGTGCAAATAATGCCACCCTTTTATGGCCTAGCATGAAAGAACCCGTCTAATGCTGCATCCGTTATAACAGATTGGGGGCGTTACCGTTTTGCCCATTATAATGAAAATAACGCTCAAGGGCAAAAGCGGAAAATAACGGAAATAGCGAAAAAAAATGGCGCCCTAATAAAATGAAAAATAATGGAAATAACAACCGTTTTTTCCTCAAAAATTTTCAAAAAACAACGGATGTTATTTTCTGGGTGTTTTAACAGTACGTAACGTAACGGGGTGGCAGGGGTTCGAATCCGTTATAAGGGCCGTTATTTAAACCATGGTCTGGATCTTTCGGTTTTGGATATATTTTGGCAATAATGTAATGGTGTTTGATGATTACTATTATAATAGGCATTACAACGTCCATTTGTTTTTAACCATGGACCAAATATTGAAACACTCAGGTGATCCTAACCATCCCATATATCATCTCTTTGGACGGTCAGAAAAGCATTTGGTAAATGATCCTTAAAATTTAAATTTCAGCTTGGGTGTCTAGTCCTTAGTCTGGGACATGGTTTAAAAAATGGCCGTTATAACGGGACCGGACCCCCCCGTTACGTTATGTACCGTTTTAACCTTCATAAAATAATAGTCGTTTTCTGTTATAATAAAAATAACAACCGTTATATTTTGAAAAAAATTGTTAGAAAAACCTCCTTTATTTTCCTTTTGTTTCCATTATTTTCCGTTATAAATTTTATTGAAATTTGGAATTTAGAATTTTAATGCCGTTTTTCCGTTATTTTTCCTTTTTACCCATGTGTGTTACAATCCGTTATAACGGCCATTATAATGGTAAAAAACTGTAACGCCCCTAGTCTGTTATACCATCATAACGGCCCCTTTTAAACCTTGGTTTGGGATAATGTACCTACACCGGAAAGGCAGTGAGTGATTCTGTTTTAGGGTAACACTTAGAGCGTGTGTAGTAGCCGAGAAAAAGAATTCCAAGGCAAATATTCAGCCATGTAAATATTTGGCTGGCTAAATATTCGTGCGGCTAAATGTTGATACGGCGTTTGGCAGCTGCTGGAAAATTCACCCAACCTCACATCCATTATGTTGTAAAGATAGAAATCAGATAGTAGATCAATTTTTAATAAATAGATCAGTTTCAATGATGAACAAGATTCACATTGTTCTGAAAAATTAACACACAAAATTCACATTGTTCTACACTTACCGGACCTACACGCCATTGATTGGTTGGTGATTTCTACCATCTGTCATGGGTAGCTTTCCCCCATAGACAACGATACTATGAATCCAACAACTAGATATCACCATTGATGAAGTTAATGGGATGGAAATAGTGTGCCTCGTGACATTTTGAGGGATTTCGGTATGGAAGCAGTGTGCGTCATGACATTTTGAGTGATTTCAGTATGGAAGCAGTGTGCCTCATTGCAGGAATGCTGGCAAACAACTCCCAAATGCCTTGAACAGATGCAGCCCCACTAGGTCCTCCTTGCTGCCATTTTTCTGGTATTTTGCAGGGTTACATGAACAAAGCTTGTGGGGAAGAGGAGCGGTGGAAGCTCTTGCTAGGGTTCCAAAAGAAACCCTAGCTCAGAATATATACATGCCTAATTCCAGCGTGCAAATTTTATTTGCCGACCGAAGCATAAATCATTGGGGGGGCGGGCGGGCGTGCATTGAATGTGTGGGACCCAAACAAATCTTCACCCACGAAAATTGCACGCCAAACGCAAATAAAAGGGTATGTGCCGGCTAAATATTTTATTTTCCCACCGCCGATACCTACCAAACACGCCCTTACATTAAAAGGGAGCGAAAAAGATAAGGGATGCATATAAAAGGCTGATGCGGTGAATCCAAACCATCCATCAGATAAAAACCTTAGGCCTGGCATTGTTTGTCTACTTTAAGTGATCTCTATTTTGGTCTGTGTCAAGACATGTTTGGGCCTAGTTTTGTAGATACTGGGCTGGCTAGGTCTTACCTTAGCCTGAGTCATGTCCGCCCCATGTATTGGGCCTTTAACAATGCCTCAAGCCACCATTCCTCGTGAAAAGATATCTTGTCCGGAAGGGGTAAACTTTAGCCTTTTTACCAGGATCGACGTCACGCTGGGCTCCTGCCACACACTCAAGTAGCGGCATTCTTGATCCCGTAAGCATACTAAACTAAGTTTTTGCCATGGTAGCAATTGTACGTGCAACAATATTACATAACCTGCTAGAAAAGACTAGAATAATGAAAACTAAATAGTGGTAAAAAGGAACAAAAAAAAATGAATGTCAACACTGAGTCGGTCGTAATTTTGGAATGACTCAATGTTTGGGAATGGCCCAAAACTATTCTAAAATTGTATATTTTTTATTTATTATAAAAAATACAACTTAATTTAGTTATTTGCTGAGGGTCGGGCCAAGTCAGGCTCTAGTAAATGTGACCCTGACTCGGCCCTTGTTTAGAAGAGCCTTACATATTTTTTGATCGTTGGACCCGGCCTAAGGACTTGAAATTTACCAAGAGACCTTCTGGTTAGGGGTTATAAAGGGTTGAGCCAGGCGAGGCCCCTTAACAAGCTGGATTGAAAATTTGAAAGTGACTAATTTCATCTGAATATGACTAATTTCCGGGACAAATCTAGTCTGCAACCATTTACGAACTTCAAAGTATGCAAACATTGTCAGTACGGTTGGATGTCCCTTGAATTTTGTGTTAATTCGATGCTTTAAAAAAATATATTTTATAAATTAAGAACATTTTTTTCAATGAGCATTCAACGGTGGATGCCATGTTTCCATACTTTTTAAGTATGTAATGGTTGCAATTAGATTTGTCCAATTTCCCCGCATGTGCCAATTTCAGTAGGCTTCCATGCGCCAGGCCGTATAGAGCAAACAAAACGGCCTGCTCAGTGCTTGCCACGTCAGCTAAAAAGCAAAACTACCCAGGCAACCACAACCTAGAGTTGTCAGTTTTGATTTTTTTGATTTTCGATTTTTTCTTTTTAATTTTTGCTGACGTGGCAAGCACTGAACAGGGCCGTTTTGTTTGCTCTATACGGCCCTGGCGCATGGAAGCCTCTCCGGCCAATTTCTCGGTAAACACAGGTGGCCTCATTTCCCCCACATGGCGAGCCTATGCGTCACCGCGAACGTAATCAAAAAGAGAATATGACTAAACTGCCCTTTCTTAAACTTGTATTAGTGTTTCAATAAAAACAAAGTGGTAAAATGCCACGAGGACGTCTTAAGGGGTTAGCTCACGGCTTTAAAAGTGAGCCGCCTGGGGTAGCCGTCATCCTTAGGTCCAGATCAAAGATGGTTATCGAGAACAAGTTGCGAAGGCCATTTTGACGGTCTGAAGACTCTGAACACAGGGATAACAATACTAGTCCGTCACTTTCTATCATTTCCATTTAAAATCTATAATGCCAGTGGGACCACTTATATATATTGTGAACGCGCGGTCTATTTTATCTGAACGCTGCTCACAGCCATCTTCCTTGGCGTTAGGAGGTGTGGTGGCGGGAGACTTCTTCTCTCTCAGTCTTCGCTTACCACCACATCTCGGTCAGAACTCGCGAAATATTGGCTCTGGTTTACTTGCGGCGCAAGGTAGCAACCACCATAAACTCTCCGATCGTGTCTTGGTGAAATAAAATGGAATGAGCAGGCGGTGGTCGACTTCAGTTGTGAGGATGGCGGAGGAGATCAGCAAGGCTGACGTGGAAGGTGTTGCTGCTGCAACTTCGAGATCGGGATCGAAGTCCATCTGGCCGTCCGTTCTGCGGTGGATCCCCACCTCGACCGATCATATTATCGCTGCTGAGAAACGTCTTCTTTCCTTAGTCAAGTACGATTCTTAAAACCCTAATTTGTTGAGTTCTTGTCTCTGAATTTATCGGAATTCATGGGAGAGATAGGATTTTTGAAATTTGGAGAACCTAGAGATCAGAATTCTTAAATTTCTTGAATTTTTTAATTTTTTATTTTAGGAATGAACCCAGTTAGTTGAATTCATTTCTTCTTTCGGAGAAATCCTGTTCTAATTTGCTCAATTTAAAAAATTTCTTTAATTTTGAGTTCAAGAACATGTTTTCCGTTGAATCGAGTTTCTTCTGTAAACGTAAAAAAAAAGGCAATTTCCCCAACTTCTTGGATTGACTTTCGTTGAAAAAGGAATACAAGTTGCTTAACCATCCGGTTTGATGAATTTTTCGGGTGATAATTCGAAATGCTAAAAAAAATCCGATTCCCAGAACCGTTCGATGAAATACCAGGATCCTGGTTTGGAGGTTGCTGAGGAGTTCCTAGAGTAGTACATGAGGCCTGACTTATCGGATTACTAGTCTTATTATTATAGCTTCTGAGCCTAGTAATTGTATAGAATAGGGATTAACTAGTTCAGCAGTTCACCCTAAGGTTCCGTGTAGGGAATTGGGGCATGACAGATGTGATATCCTAAATAACTGGTTTTTGTTCTAATTCTCTGTAACCTTGATAACAGTACGTGCCCAAAAATCCTGTTTCCATCAATATTTAGAAAGCTATGGTGAATTCCCAAGTGGCCAAAGTGACAATTCTGAATCTCTACTATTTATGTGTTCTATGGCTCATTGGCTGATTTGGTGAGTTGCCTGATTTGCAGAACCCCTTATGTTCAAGAGCAGGTTAATATAGGATCAGGGTCACCTGGGTCTAAAGTCAGGTGGTTCGGGTCTTCAAGCAATCAGCCTAGGTTCATCAATACTGTTACATTTGACAGTAAGGACGATTCTCCCACCCTTGTTATGGTTCATGGGTATGCTGCTTCGCAAGGATTCTTCTTCCGGAATTTTGATGCTCTTGCTAGTCATTTCAGGGTCATTGCCATTGATCAGCTTGGGTGAGTCCATCTTACTCTAATTCTGCATATATTTCTCATGCTTCTCATTCCTTTAGAGGCTCTATTTTTCAAGTATAAATGTCCTAATGCACTAATTTTTCTCTGATGTTATTTTTCTTTACAGTTGGGGTGGGTCGAGCAGGCCTGACTTTACATGCAAAAGCACTGAAGGTTGGTCATCTTGAAGCTTTTCTTAAGAATATAAGACTTTGCTTTTAAACATTTAGTTATATATGGCTTAGTTGCAACTGATGGAAAGCTCAGTAGGTTAATCCAAATAGATACTGTTATTATTTTATTTCTGATTCTTGTCCCCCGGCCTATGCAACATAGAGTCAATCTACAAAGGGTCATAGAAGGAATTCCTTTCTAATGTTCATTTTAATAAGTACAAGGCATATGCTTCTTAAATTTTTCATGGTTCTAGTTGGGACCTTTGGATTTTAGGGTTGAAATAATTTTAAGGCCTTGTCCATAAATCATTGTCTCATTTGTGTGGTAATGCAGAGACTGAGACGTGGTTCATTGATTCCTTTGAGGAATGGCGCAAAGCCAAAAACCTCAGCAATTTTATCCTACTTGGTCATTCGTTTGGAGGATATGTTGCAGCCAAATATGCTCTCAAGGTGATTTTTCGTTCATGCAGTTGATGCCTAATTCTGAGAGAATGTCCTTGGCATTTGTCTTAGTATTGATGTTTTATTTCTGTAACAGCATCCTGAACACATTCAACATTTGATTTTGGTGGGACCTGCTGGATTCTCATCAGAATCAGATGGTAGGTCTGAGTGGCTAACCAAATTCAGAGCAACATGGAAAGGAGCTATTTTAAACCATCTTTGGGAGTCTGACTTCACACCTCAGAAAGTTGTCCGGTAATTCTCTTTTTCCTCTTTTACTTACAAAAAAAAAACAGAACTCTTTTTCCTCTTTTGTGTTTCCTAATGCTTCTTTTGTAACATTTACATAGGTTTTCCCTTCATTTGTATTTAGTTTTGTTTGCATGGCTAAAGGTCCTTATTCGAGGTTTTTTATTTTTATCTTTTTTAATTTGAGGTTTGCAACTTCGCATCACCAAGGGCTTTAGTTCTCTCAAAGCCCATGTTTTTTGTTATAACATATTGTATTGTCACTTCTATTGCATATTCCAGTTTTTTATGGAACTTACGAACTCAACATTTTCTACTTTATTTCATGTTTAGTTTCCTTTCATGTTTATGCATTTCTTATGGCTGACATTCACGGTGAGGAGAGTTTGATTCCGTGCTTCTGTCTAGCGTTGTATCACTCATTCTTGCTGTGAGGGAGATTGGGCCTCTATGCTGTACTCTCATCTAGATTCTAAGAATGATATAGAAATTATGGGACTGGGTGTTAGTCTATGGTTACTTGTATAAACATCTCTCTTATTAAGGCACCCTTTATCCTTAAAAAAAAAGGCACTCTTTATCCTGGGTTAGATTCAATTAGGATTTTATCAGCGTTCTTTCCATTGAGTACTCTTATATACATTGTTTCTAACTTTCACCTCAAGGCGACCCATATTGAGGCTCACATTTAGTGAGCACGCCCTTGAGGTTCACATCTTGCTAGAGGCATTAGCCCGACTGGCGCATGGTAATTTCACATATAAACTCCTTTTTGTTTGGTTGCTTTTAAGACATAAAAACATATGAGACTATTGTATTGGGTTTTTAAAACCCTCATTTGAATGAAAAAGCCTCATTTTCTTGTTTTGTAGAGTACCCCAAGAACCTAGCTCAAAAACCATGCTTGTTCTTTAAATTTCTCATTTATACGCAACCAAATCCAAATCCCCAATATTGAGGCTTCTTCTTGGCACAAGGATTGTTTTGAAGCAAAAGGCATCAATAAAAAAAATCATTCTACAAGTGATGTGGAGTGTAAAGTAAATTAGGGTTTCGAGATGGGAGAAGGAAGAAGAATAGAGAGTGAGAAGAGGAAGTCGAACTACTGTTGTGAACTTACACTAGTTGGCCCTCCCAATTTTTATATATATTAATGCTGTAATAAAGGTCAAAGTACAGAAATACCCGGTTACACTAACACTCGTCCTCAAGCTGGAACATATTTATCATATATACCCAGTTTGGAACATAAAAAATCACTCCTGGTTCGACTCAATGCCTGAGTAAATACATCAACTAACTGATGTTCTAATTTCACATTACCGATAAAAAAAAATGTTCTAACTTCACATACGGAGTACAAATGTCGCATAGGTTGACCACCCTAGGAATACAACGCAGCCCCCAAGCGGCAACTTTAATCCAGATGAAGTCCATGTTTTCCGACGATGTTCCTGAATAGTCGAGTTCCTTAAGACCTCCGCAAAAATTAGCGATAGCCTCAATAACTTTCCGATTCCGCAAGTGAAAGGGCACTCTGGTGATGGTAATCCAACGTTCCACGATGAGGGATCCGGAGAGGTAGGTATGGATGGAGGGCCACCAATGATGGAAGCTAGCCATCCCTGATCCCACCTTGATTGGTCCCCTCCTACAGATCTTCAGAACCTTGTCCTCAGAATTGGCAAAAAAGAAGAATTTGCCCGACCCAAATTCATTCAATTTCAAGATGCCGTAGGATCTGAGGTACGAGAGAATGGTTCTCTTAAGTTCTAGTTTGGAGAGAGAGCAACCCTCCACATCACACACCGCCACCCGGCACCATCTACCAAAACGACCGACTGCTTTGTCATAATCTATAGAGACACAAGGTCCCCCCACCTTTATTTCGACTCTAGCAGATACCTCACCCACATCCCCCTCTCCACCAAGAAACAGACTTAGAGTGGGTGATACCAACAGAAGGTGGAGAAGGCTCAATATCAAAATCATTTGTTTTATTAGTACTAATATTAACCTTTTGTTATTATTGAATTGTGCATTATGTACTTCTCTCTTAGTCCCTGACTAGAATTGCTTGGAGCTGCTAGCTCTAATCTAGAGTATTGTCCTCTTACCTATTTATGTTGTGAATGGCTCTCACAAGTTAAAGTTGGCCTTTGCAGAGTGAGTTTTTTTAGTTCTCGCTTTATGTGTTGTTTTTTTTATTTCTAGCAAAAAAAATTCCTTTTTTATAAAATCAGGTCTCCACCAAAATTAGTAACTTGGCAGAGGCCTAATCAAATTAGCAACTTAACTATGGTAATCAGTATCAGATAAGGACATCTAGGGTACGTTTCTTGTTTTTATGCTCTATGGACTACATATCTTCATCACTGCTTACTTGTACTCATTTCATCGTGATAAAAGCAAGTTATTTTATTTCTAAGCTGGATATTAGAAGTACTAACTGTTAAACAACCAATTACCCCAAAAGATCGACCTGTTGGGGAAAGGCGAAACAACTATGTATATCAACGGGTCGTTGGGCCAACACAACACGTGCGCGGGAACACACCATCCGCTAACACACACCCTTAGCGGGAATACACTCTGCTGGAGACTTGAACCCGTGACTTCCCAGGCCTTAAGGCTCTGATACCACGTTAAACGACCATTTACCCCAAAAGATTGACATGTTGGGGAAAGGCGAAACAACTATGTATATCAACGGGTCATCGAGCCAACACAACACATGCGCAGGAACACACCATCTGCAAACACTAACATTGACTGAATGTTTTGTTGCATGTTTTATCATTTTCTAGGCGATAATTGATTTAGCTTGCGTTAACAATTTTCACATGTATGATCTTTGGAACCCTATCATGCAGAGGTTTAGGTCGTTGGGGTCCAGATCTGGTTCGCAGGTATACCACTGCTAGATTCAGTGCATATTCAACTGGCGAAGTACTGACTGAAGATGAGTCCAAATTTCTTACAGGTAGTTTTACTGTTTTAGATATTTATTTGTATGTAGCATATTCTGAGTTACTTTCTGACACCTCTTGTTTCAATTGAAGATTATGTATACCACACTCTAGCTGCCAAAGCTAGTGGAGAATTGTGTTTAAAGCACATATTTTCTTTTGGAGCATTTGCACGACTGCCCCTCCTACACAGGTTTGAAGACTTTACGTTGTTTACAATTATTTCCTGAATCATTAATACGTTATTAATGTTTAAACTGTAACTGTTATTGTTTGTGGACCTGATGAGTAGACATGAGGTCCACAGCCATGTTAATGTTAAAACGTTTCTCTGGTTACATGTTTCTTAACAGGAAAATGTTTTAGAATAGACATGAGGTCAAATGCACTGGGTTTTGATTCCTTGACTTGCATTTCAGTTCAAAAATTTTGTCCTATTTTTTGTGTATCTTGAGGATGTACAATTCCAGTGAAGTTGACCATTGTCCACAACCCAAGTTGTTGGCCTCAGGTTTATTTTAACGTAGCTCTCATTGAGATGCAATAATCTAGTAGATTGTTTACAATGCATTCAATTTATTGTAGCACTTCCAAATTGGCATATTTCAACAATGGAATGAATAAGGGGGACACCTATATTAGATAATTTTTTTATGCTTGTACTTGCAAAACTTGCAGCCGCTTGTTTCCTGTTATGCCCGAGATTAGGACTTAATTCATGTTGCCTTTAATGTGGCATTCAACATGCATTATTAACTATTAGACCATATAATAACCTCTTGAAACTTCTAAAAGGCCGGCCACTATATAGAGGGATCCTTACCAGGCTTAGAACATTACCTCTGGTATATGCATGCCATGGCTATGTCTATATTGCTTCCTTAACTCCTCAGCTTGCAGAACAAGAAACCAGGGTTGTAGATGTCTTTGGAAGTGCTTCATCATAGTCCAATGGGTCTCTTTCTATTGTAGGAGAGCATAAATAGACTTAATAAATGAAAGGGTGGTCTTTGACCTAACATCTGTACAACATATACAAAGTTGAAGGTGACTCTTTTTGCTTTTTTTCCCCCTTGGGTAGCTAGATTGTTAAAAGGACTCTTGGGGATTGTTAACACATTGGATAATCTTTTTGACTTGTCTAGAGGAAGTCGGATACAATTTTTCTGCGAGTGTACTCTCCATAGTGCTAATGATCTATCTAATTCGTCGTCTAAACAAGGTGTGTATAGGTATACTTTGTATACAGGGAACTCTTTCTAATTTTATTTTTGATAAATTTCTATGTACAAGGGCTCATCCTTCAAATCAAGGCCAGGCAATAACTCAGACCTTTTCCTTTTTTTCTCTATTTGATTTTGTTGGGATGAGAAATGCCGATTGTGAGGTATTCTTCCACATTCCATGCAAGAAAGAGAATGTGGACACAATGACCTTTTCCCTCCGACATACCCTTTACAAATAAATAATGAAAATTTTAGAAAATTTATAATAATGAATAGGGCTCTATTAATTAACTCTTTTCTTTATCAAACCTAGCCCAATAAAAAAATTGAAATCCTAAAATGAAAGATGCTAATATCAACAACTGCTGCTCATGCCCCTTGCCCTCTCGTCCTCTCTTGTGAGAAGGAATATAGGGCATGCCATCATTACCATTGATATATATTTAACTTTCTAGAAATAAAAATCTTGGCATTCTAAGAATATTGAATGTAACTATTACTATATAATTTGACAATGTCATCCACATGGTCTCTATTTGGTTGAGATTTTGAGATATTTGCGGCATGGGAACTTGTTATAGATGGTGTAGATCCTAAACATTAGTTCAGTGGCCATGTTTACATTATGATGACATAGATCACCCAAAAGATGTTGGATTATCAAATGTTGACACGTAGATAAACATCCAACTAAAAAAGTTGAGAGAGAGAGAGAGAGAGAGAGAGAGAGAGAGGGAGAGAGAGAGAGAGGTGGGGATACACCTAATAGAGTTCATTCAACCCAACTCTCTCAGATCTTGTAAACAACTAGATCCATGTTCATTAGTTTTAGAATATACTACTGTTCCATCCATTGGCAATCCCTTTTAATTAACTGCTAACAAATTTCCATGTATTTTGAAAGTTTTTTTTTTTTTTTTGGCACATAATTTAATAGAATTTCTTTTCCTTTTTTTTGTCATAAAGTTTGGCCGAGAACTGTTAATAATAGAAAGTAGGAAAGTAGAAAGTGTACTTATTTTAGCCACCTCTTGTACAAGCTTTATAATAGAGAAGTCAAAATAAAGTGGAAAGCACCATGGAAAGGAAGAAAGTGGTTTTTTTAGCCACCACATATACAAGCGCCAAAGTAGAGAAGTCAAAATAAAGTGGAAAGCACCATCAGATGGATTCACGGTAAATTCTTTGTTGGGTGAATGATTGGTGATGTTCCCCATCCCACTTAAGGTGGAGGTCCATTTGTTTCAAGAATACTTGAAGTTAGAATGCGAGCCCAGCCTTATTCTCAATAAAATGATTTGACAATGGAAGAACGAGAGGGCTCTTTTTGGCTTTTAGAGAGGAAATACATATAATAAGGTGAAGAAAACAAAGGAGTTCCACCATTATTAAAAGTATGGTTTGAGATGCCTCTTTGTGAAATTAGTGTTTCATTATTTAAAGGTGCAAGTGATTTGGAGAGGCGGTTCAGTGAAATTTAGTACTTATGCAGAAAAGCACCTACTAGGATATACTTTATGTTAATGACTGAATGAATAAGAATTTTTCAGTGTGCAAGCAAGAATTTAATACATTTAGGCTTTGTGTGGTTCACCTGAAAACCGACAAAGTAGAACTTTCCTCATGAAAAGTTTTCTTTTCCGAGGTAATTTTCGTTGTTTGGTGAGTGAACTAGATGAACTAAAATGCTTTAGCCCCTTCAATCCTAAACTCCCCACTAGGGCACGAAATAGGTTAGATTTGGTTCAGATCCATGAAGATCCCAATCTAGATTTGACTTTAAGAGCACTGACCTAGTTCCAAATCTGGATCTGAATTACCTCCACATCACATGATCTAAATCCGACCCATGATTCCCGTAGTGTAAAACCAAACCCGTCCTGTGGACAAGTGTACAAGTCAGATATGGGTCAAACTGGAAAAATGCTTCCTTTTATAATTTATATTGCAAGGATCTGATTGAATCCAAGGCCCCGACTTGTATTTGACCACTCGTACACATGATTCAAACCCCAGTCCAGATCTGACTCGGCTATAATTCTTTGTAATCATATTCTACCCATTATTACTGAGGATATATGTTAAGGATCCAACTTTGTCGATGTAATGGTTTTACACTGCATTGCTAGTCCCAAGCTTGCATGGGGTTGGGTGACGTCCGTTTGGTAGCTGGTGCAAAAAAAATATCATAGTATATGGAGTGCAACTTTAGTAAGGATGCAAATAGAGATGATGCTTTAGTTAAAGTTGATAGACTACGAGATACCTTGAAAGCGACTATTTTCATTATCTTGGTTCAATTATCCATAAGGAGAGAGAGAGAGAGAGATTGGGGTGGATTTTCTAGTAGAAGTAGAGTTGGGTGACTAAAGTGGAGATGTGCTTCCAATCGACTCATACCAATTAAATTAAAAGGAAAATATAATAAGGCAGCAATGAGACCCGACTATACTTTATGGAGTAGAATGTTAGACAATCAAGAGACATGTTCATAAAATGAGTGTAGCCGAGGTAAGGATGTTGAGATGGAATAATGGAAATATTAATAAAAATAATTTTCGAAATGAACAAATTCGTGAAAATATAGGATAGCCCAATAGGTAATAAAATAAGGGAGGGCTGATGGATGATGGTTTGGCCTGTTTGGTTATGTATAACGAGGATTGATGTCAATACCTTTGAGAAGGCATGTGCAAGTTGACGGTTCTAAAAGGGTGATGGAAGCGAAAACATACGTGGATTGAGTTATTAAGAGCAAATTTGAAGAAACTTGCCTTAAATGAAGGGCATGTCTTTTAATAGAATTGAAAGGAGGAACATGATTCGCATAGCTGACCCCATTGGAATTAGGTTTATGTTGATGATGGTGGTGGTGGTATATTTTAAGGACCCAAACTTGCTAAATACAAGTGTGGTGGTGGGGGGAGAAGAGAGGACATAGATGAGGAAAGAAGAGGGCCATTGGGGCCTTTACCTGTTAATGGATAAAAGACCAGAGGAAATATTTCAGGAAAAATTCGAAGGAATAATTTTTCTCCATTTTGCAGGAAAAAGGAGGATAAACTGGATTTAATTTCTGCTTGAAAATAAATTTTTCCACGTAGCATACATTGGAAAATACTCATTATCCAGAGAAAATCATTTTTTGGCTGCTATTTTCTGGTGAACCATACAAAGCCCTATTAATACCAGATTTGGGGCTTCATATTTCCCAGAGGATTTGGTGTAGCTGCAGTGAAGATTTTGGTTGTTAAGGTAACGAGTAGAAAACAGCATGTTTTAATATGCACTGTGCAAGAAGATAGGGAATTTTGCTGGATCAAGGAAATGTCTGGGTTTCCATATGCAGATATAATACCTATGGGTTTTAGGCTTGCAAATTGAAATTATTTTCATTCTTGAAAGTAAGCTCAAGAATGCAAGGAAGATTGTATTTTAACTGATGCTACTAAATTCAGGGTTCATATTCTTGGGATGGTTCCAATTCAAGGCCTAGGTTCTATATGTATATGTAGAAAGTTGCATGAGGATCCGAAAGTATGCTGAATAAGGCAAAGGTTTGAAATTCCTTGCAGGTGTAAGTTTTCTAGTACCGGTTGATTGAAATTCATTAATGCAAGAAGATCTAACCAGCTCGGTACCATTAGATTTCAGGCGTCTAATTTTCCGAGTGTGGTGCTGGTTCAGGGTATGGTGTACCTCTAAGATTGTTACACATACTGTCAAGTTGGTTAGGATTGTTTAGCATAATTAATAAGATTGTAGGAGATCCTTAGAATCTTTATCTGTTTTGGAATTTTTAAATGGGAGTACTTTTGTTTCTGTGCTGATATTTCTAGTCTAAATTAACAATCAAGGATTTAAGCTTGAACTTTGTGAAAAATATAGGAGTAGCCTCAATAAGCGACAAAATGAGGGAAAGTCGATTGAGATGGTTTGATCATGTACAACGAAGACCAATGAAAACACTAGTGAGGAGGAATGTGCAAGTCGAATGGCCTAAAAGGGAAAGGGGAAGGCCAAAATGGACATGGATTGAGGTTCTGAGAGGAGATTTTAAGAAACTTGCTTTGATGGAAGAGTTGGCTTAAGACAGGATTGAATGTAGGAACAAGATTCGTGTAGCCAACCCCGTACTATTGGGAAAAGGCTTATGATGATAGTGATGATGAGATTTAAGCATGAATGCTTTGTTGTATTGGCCATTTTAGGAAGATGTTTGGATGTAGTTTTTGCGGATTTAGGGTCCGTTTGGGAACAAGAAGTAGAAGCACTTCTACAAGTAGGAAGTTACCTACTAGAAGTAGGTGTGTTTGGAAGGACAAAAAGGAACTTATTTGATATGGAAGGACGATGTGGTCATTTATGATTTGTACTAAAGGATTAGAGGGATAGTTTTGTCATTAAAAATGGTTGAAGTGGTCATTTATAATTTGTCTTGAAGAATTAGAGGTATGGGTATTATAAAAGTTTCACTTAAGTTTTCAATTCAACAAAAGAGTGTTTTTGTTTATTATATATAAGAACAGGCTCCGAGGACCCCCTTTTTCTGACCCCCCTTGGGAGTCGGACTCAGTGCTGTGGACTTCGAGAATCCAACGATGGTTTATAGTGCTGAGCTGGCATTCACTTAATGAAAAAAGTGAATGCCAGCTCAGTGCTATCAACCACCGTTGGATTCTCGGAATCCACAGTGCCGAGTCCGACTCCCAAAGGGGTCAGAAAAAGAGGGGGCTCCTGAGCCCTATTATTTGAAATGTTTTGAACATCTCTGTTTGTAAGTATTTTTTTTATCGTATTTCTGCTCTGAGGTTGCAAGTAGGACCCATACGCTTTTCAACTAATTGACTCCACGAGGGAGTGTTTAGTTTATTGCTGACTAGATTCTCCTCAGCAAATTAATTCCAAGTTTTCATTTTGGACTACTTCTCCACCTCCTCAAATGACTTTTTAAACCCTATTGATGTGTATAAAGGCCCCCAAATAAAACACAAGCCAATCAACGAGCTATTTTGTCCCGGGTGGAAGAAAATGCAAATAAAACTTGGTGCCCATGACCCCTTCAACCCACCCCACCCCCAGGATTTAGAATTGGTTTGCTGCTGTTCTGTGAACTGCCCGCCTTGTTGACAGCTAATAATATGTTGCCATGTGATTGTTTTCTTTGCTAATGTTCGTCCTTAAATATTTTATGCTCTACCAACAATGTTATTTGGCATGTAGCCTTTGGCAGTCACATAAAAATGCTGGGTCAAATTAAGGAATTCGCAGATGATTGTGATCTAGACAAATTATGGGTAGCTGAAGAAAGAGGGTTTAGACCATAATATCCATTGTAATATTAATAAAAAGAAAGAACAAAAGGGCCACTGTAGTGACATCGTAATGTGGTCCTGCTAGTCATTTAGGTGGATGCATCATAATTTTGAGTTTTCTGTATAAGCAACTAAAGTTTAGCATGATACATATACAACCTACATGAAATTAAGACAGTACAGGTAGGGCCAACTACTTGGATGCTAGTGCATCTTTATGCATAAAGACAGACATGCATAAACACCTGCAGGTAACATTGAGAAAATCATGAAGCTTCTCATCCCATTCAATGTGGATTTTTACAGTTGAGATCACAAGCTAGAAATTGAGGAGGCTCTTATAAGGCAAATAAGATAATAGGGAAGATCATTCCAATAAATGATCTTAAACTCTTGACAGCACAGCATTCAGAAAATCAAACTGGTTTGGGATGTCATAATACTCTCTGCAGTTACATTTTTCCTTCTACCAGAAGGGCAATGGCTTTTGGTGATATATTTATATGACATCTCTCTCTCTTTTGGGGTGCAGTGCATCGGAATGGAAAGTACCAACTTCTTTTATCTATGGCTTTCAAGATTGGATGAACTACCAAGGGGCCCAGGAAGCTCGCAAGCATATGAAGGTCCCATGTGAAATCATAAGGGTTCCCCAGGTCCTCTCTCTCTCTCTCTCTCACATGCACACACACACACACACCGGATGATCTGATCCAGGATGCGTTGAAATTATGACGGGGCATTCACACGAGGTGCAATTACAGGCAAGGTTATGGAACTCACCATTAGATGAGGTTACGTCTGGGCCTCCTAAGCCAAAACCAACCAATTGGATGACGGTAACCGTCAGAAAAAAAAAATGGTGATTGATCTAGAACTCCAATTGGATGATCAGTGTTCGGCATGTGAAATCTGGGCCCATTGAAGCCCGACCATGTGAAACGTGCCACATGTGCAGATATAAGTGCAGTAAACCGCCCCTTAGGGTTTATTGAGAAGGGCCACTTTTTAAGGTGGCCTTGAGCTGGGTTGAGAATGGAAGTAAACTACTTATATATAATAGTAGGTTTTGCACACAGGACATTAGCAATGTTACAAGAATTAACCTTTCTAACATTTGGTTGCAGGCTGGTCACTTTGTATTCATAGACAACCCAACTGGATTCCATTCGGCTGTCGTTTATGCTTGCCGCAGATTTTTCACAAACGACCTCGACAATCAGTCCCTTCCGGAAGGCTTAACTTCTGCTTAATAAAGAAAAACACTTTTCATTATAATCTCTCTGCACCCTACACCCTACCATGTAGTATGTATGATGGACTCTCCCTATCTGCATTAATCAACCATTCTTTCTGTATAACTCTTGCTAGGCAGGCATCTTTCTGTAAATTTCTGTAATATTTATTTGTGTTCTTGCAGCAATAATATATGGCACTGTTCCGGACTAGAAACATTGAGATCTCCGTTTGGGTTCGAATCTTCTCCCTTGTTTTTAATTGGTTAATTGAGTCAACCAACCAACCAACAAGAACAAAGAAATTAAATTAAACCAACCCGAATAGAATAGAAAATGCTTAACGGTAACCTGTATCGAATTTATCGCCACTTGCTTCCAATTCCCAATGTCCGATATATCAAAACCGAGACCAGAGTAAAGAAAACACCCCGTTCCCCAGAAAAAAAAATAAAAAAAAAAAAACCTGAGATGAGTAGGTACGGACTATTTAAAGAAAAAGATAAATTAAATGAGGTAAAAGAAGTACAAGTTACTGCAATCTCAACTATTGTCATGACGCAATGGCTAAAGTAAATTAGGTCACTACTTGTCAGTTTACTCTCTCTCTCCTGCTTCTTCAACTTGAATCCCGACTCATCAGGTGGTCAAAAACTTGTAAATTTCCCTGCCAGTTCTTTACTGCCATATCTCAAGGAACTTAGATGAGCTTCAGCGGCCACGTGCCGATTAACAAGTGGAGTCCGAGAAATCCGACGTGGCGAGGGAGGAATGATATCGAGGAAGGAAGTGCTCTTTAAAGCCGTTTCCGACACGGTCACGGATCCTGACGCCCTCTTTGAAAGAGACATCTCTCTCGGCTTCAGCCAGCCAGGTTGTCTGTCAGCTCTGGTGCATTAACGGCTACTTTTTCGTCGCTAGAGTCCCCGCCACGTGGCGACGCGCGACGAAGTCCCTAGTTTTGGCGGGAATCCCTGCGGTCCCCCCCCCTCCTGTTCGGTTTTGTCGTCTAGCAACGTCCCCCGAATCTTTGACTGGGATGTTTTGACTCCGGCAGTTCCCACTCTAAACGGCGTCGGTGCGGCAGGGAAAAGGGGAAAAAAGAACGAAAAGGAGAGAAAAACAAAACATAAAACAGAAAAAAAATGGTAGTGGTTTGGATTGGATTGGAACAACAATTTTAAATTAGCTGAGTATCGGAACGGTAGGGGGTGTGTATCGGGTGTTTATGCCGGAGAAGGTTGAGAGGTGGGATCAGCGGAGGAGGGAATGTCAGCCCCAACCCGGCAGCCTTCGAGCATGAAGACGATGTCGGCCATTGACGGTCGATCAAGTGGGTCCGGTGATGTGCATAGTAGCCCTACCTTCACCCCTAGCAAGAACTCTTCCCATTCAGAAGACTCAGGATCGAGCTCGAGCAGGCCGGGCTCGAGCAATTCCGATATCTGACCCCGTTGTAGCTGCCTCTTCACCCACTTCACAATGTCCTCATCCTGTGTGAACATCACAGGCCTCCTACCTGTTAATAGCTCCAGCAATAGAATCCCGAAACTGTATACATCAGATTCCTTAGTAGCTTGCCCAGTTAATGCAGCCTCCGGCGACACATATCCGAGGGACCCTACTGGTGTAGCAGATGTAGATGCTTCAGCTGGAGTTGCCACTGTTAGACGATCAAGCCCGAAATCAGAGAGGTGAGCTTCAAAGTCAGCATCAAATAGAACATTCTGTGGCTTGATATCACCATGAACCATGGAAGCTGTATGCAGGAACGCTAGACCTCGGGCGACCCCGAGGGCAATTAGATGGCGCATCGGCCAATTGAGAACATGACCATCCTGGTGAGATGCTTCCTGGAGGAGAGTGGCAAGGTTGCCATTGGGCATGTAGTCATAGACAAGGAGCCGGACGTCGGGTGGGCCTGAGTAGTAGCCACGGAGGACTGTTAGGTTTCGGTGCTTAACCTTCCCGAGCGACTCGGATTCCTTCCGGAAAGTCCCCTCCTCAACTGATCCATCCGGGAGGCGACGGATTGAAAGCACCATTCCATCCTGGAAGCAGGCCTTGAAAACTAGCCCATACCGTCCCCTGTTCAGCACATGCTCCTCATCAAATTGCCTTGTTGCCTCTACTGTCTCTGCATAGGTGATCTTGTTGTTGAACATAACAAGCTTTGGCCCCCCATTATCCCCACTGCCACGACCCTGATCTGTACCCGAACTAGCACGTGCAGGGCTCGGCTTCTTCTCCCCTGCTCCAGCTTCTCGGAGTCGCTTGCGCCATCGTAGGAGGCTGAAAACATAGCAGCAACAACACAATGAAACAAGGCAAGCTCCGGCTACCACAACACCTATCAAGAAAATCAGCTTCTTCCTCTTCTTGCTGTTAGCGTTGGGTTTATTCTTGCATTTCCTATTCAATGGCCTTCCGCATAAATTTTGATTCATAGCAAATGCAGAGGGATTGCTGAATCGGGAGCCCAGCATTGCTGGAATCTCACCTGAAAGGTTATTCCGCGACACATTTAAGTATCTCAAGCCAGATATGTTTGTCAAATTCTCTGGAATCACCCCACTCAAGTTGTTTGCCGAGAGATCCAGCATGGTTAGGTTTGATAGGTTCGACAATGAATCTGGTATGTTGCCTGTAAGTCGATTCCCATCCAATAATAGAGAAGTTAGAGACGAGCATTCAGAGATTTCCTTTGGGATTTCACCCGAGAAATTATTCTGACCCAGGTCGAGCTCCTTCAAATGGGAAAGACGAGAAAAATCAGCCGGTATGGTACCGGTCAATCGATTTGAACGGAGCTGAAGGTCTTCGAGATCGGAACAGTTGCCGAGCTCTGCTGGAATAATGCCCGAAATGTGATTGTTGGATAGGGACAGAACAAGTAACGATCGGAGATAGCCGTAGGTTGCTGGAATCTCACCGGACAAGGAATTGGAAGTTAAGTTCAGATACCTCAAGCTCATTAAGCTGCTGAAACCTTCGGGAACTTCCCCCGAGAGTATGTTCTCTTCCAGAGAGATAATTTGCAGATTAGGCAAGCCTGAAAGCTCAAATGGCACCTCACCAGAGATGTTCTGACGGCTCAAATCCAACGTTGTGAGGTGCAACAGATTTCCAATACTTGCAGGAATCGTTCCCGAAAATCCACAACCGCTCATATTCAAAACCAGTAGACCCCTTAAATCCCCAATATTTGACGGAACTTCACCAGAAAATTTGTTTCCGCTGAGGTTCAGAGTAGTCAAATTGTTCAATCGCAGCAGCTCACCAGGCACGTTCCCAATCAGATTGTTCTGTCTCAGATTCAGCGTTTCCAGCTCAGATAGATTTCCAAAACTAACTGGAATCGGACCGGAGAAAAGATTTCCCCCAAGAGACAAGATCGTCAAACTCCTTAGCTCCCCCAAGAATGCAGGAACCTCGCCGGAAAAACGATTCCCTTCAAGATCAAGAACACGTAATGAACTACGCTTCTGAATCTCGGCTGGAACTTCACCCTTCAGCGAATTATTCGCCACTCTCAGTTCCTCCAACATCAAGAGGCTACTGATTCCAACAGGAATCGAACCAGAGAACGAGTTCCCCGAAAGATCCAACACAACGAGTGTTGACACATTTGTCAACCACGACGGAAACACACCTTGTATTCGATTCTCCTGAAGATCCAAAACCTGCAAACTGCTAAAAAACGTAGCTTTTGCCGGCGGAACAAGGTCCGTGAACGCATTAAACCCTAGTTGAACGATCCTCAATGATGGAGGATTAATGGAAACGTTGCAGAACATAGAAGATGGAATCGAACTAGAGAGGTTATTATGTGACAGCGAAAGCACTTGAAGTCTCGGAAGCTCACCGATCGCCGCCGGAATCAAACCTCGAAGCGCATTGCCTTGAACGCTCAAATGCACGAGCGAAGAACAATTTGCAAGCGCTGAAGGCAGAGTCCCCTCCAATAGATTCCAATCCAACCATAGATATTGAAGTTGTTGAAGCTCTCCAAAGCTCGCAGGGATCTCTCCGGTGAACCGATTGAACGAGAGGTTTATGAGCTGAATCCGAGACGTGGAGGAGAAGTTCCGCGGAATCTCACCGGATAAGGCATTCGACGAAAGATCGAGGTACCGGAGATTCTGGGGTATATCGCCGGAGATTCCACCGGAGAGAAGATTCTGAGCCACGTTGAGGACTTGGAGATCGGTGAGGTTTGCAACCTCCGGCGGGAGACGGCCGGAAAAGGAGTTGTACTGAAGAAACACGGCTCGTAGACGAGTGCATTTGGAGAGGGAAGAAGGGATGGTGCCGTTTAAGAAGTTGGAGCGCAGGCTAAGCTTGCGCAACTCGCGCAGGTTAGCGAGGTGATCAGTGAGTCGGCCACCAAGTTGGAGGCGAGGAAGGCGGAGTTCCCGAACTCTGCCGTTGTAGCATAGTATGCCTCGCCAGTCACAGGGAGCGGATGGTGTAGATGAATCCCATCCGTTCAATGCATCCAGAGGATCGTGTAGGTTAAGCTTGAAGGATGTCAGTGCTTGAATCTCAGCTAGGGTTTCAGCGCTACGTTGGGCGCAGGATAAGAATGTGGTGGAGAGAACCAGGAAGAGGAAGAGAAGAGTCATAGTAGTCATCGCCGCAGATGGTGGTGGTAGTGATGGTGATGTTATGGTTTTAGCTTTCTTGGGTTTGTTGTTCGATGTTTTGGAAGTTTGTGGAGGGAGCGTATCGTAGCAGCGATCGTCTAAGAGTGTTGACAGAGGCGGACGATGGAGGAGTCGCCATATGTTGCGCCACAGTACGCTCTCTCTCTCTCTCTCTATCTCCTTGCCTTCCCTCTTCCTCAAAACCTTTGAAAAAACGCTTTTAGAATATAGAAACGTGGTGGGCTGGTGGGGGGGTGTAGGTGGGGTCCAGGCCTTTTTAAAGTTTTACCCTCATATGGGTTAAATCATTATTACCATGGTCAGGGCCACATCACTTTTGCTGTAGCAGTGCGACAGCAAAAGTTTTATCCATGGATTGGGTTTTACCTTGTACTTCACTTCTTACCTTTTTGACCTTTTCTTTTCATTTTTGCCCTTTTCCTTTTCTTGGCTAGGGTTCTTTGCTTTTTCACTTTTTTTTGTTTTCTTCCTTTTTTTTTTTTCTTTTTTTTTTTTTTTCTTTTTTGGATTGAATAATCAAGTTAGAACTTTGGAAGATTGGATTGAAAATCATCATCATTCATCCCATTTGAATTTCAAGAGGTTAAAAGGGGGGAAGTGTAAAGTGAAAGTTTTGCTGTCTTAGTGTGAGTTACTGATTTAATAGGTGGTGGGCCTGGTGGCCCACGGCCCACCCTTTTTGATGGCCCACTTATCAAAAATCACAACAATAGGATGATTTTGAAAAGCACTCAATTAATTTCCTTTTACTTTGTCTTGGATGATATTAAATGTAAGCAATGGTCCACTGATCGGATGGTGAAGATGCAGTTATTTGGCTACATCCTGCTGCCCTACCCATCACGACTCAGAGTCTCACACATCCAAGCAGCAGTACATTGAATGCCTTTAGAGAGTCAAATTGTTTTTATTGTAAAAGGGTGGGTCCCACCCTTTCGAATCTCTCTGGTTTCATGTAAACTGTGTTGTAACGTACGTATTGTAAGAGAGAGTGAGACAGGATTTTGCGTCTTTTAAAGAAATCCGTAGAGCTTTCCAAAGTATTTGAAAATTTTGAGAGTGACCGTTGTGTTTGGTGGGATCTTAGTAGGAAGCAGTGGTCGTCGCGGACAACCATACTTTGACAAACTATCAGATTCTTATCCGTATCATTGCGAATTTGGAATTTGGAATTTAGAATTTGGCGTATTTTATAGAAGAACGTTGATAGGAACGAACTTTTCAAAGATGCCAAAGAAGTAACCTTGATGCAACCCTGTCCAACGTAAAAATGTTTGTTGTCCATGATACAACAAAACTAGTATGCAAATGGTTGCGTACTTTTAGAGTATGCAATTGCAAATGTGGCAGAAGGTGACAGGTAAGAACTAAGAACTAAGAACTAAACCCCCCCTTTTTAACCCAATGTCTCCACAACTTCTCTTCTTAACCAAGGTTAAGTAGGGGTTTGGTAGTTACGTCTCTCTTTCTAGTTGTATTTGCATACTCTAAAATATGCAATCATTTGCATACTAGATTTTTAGGCATTTCTAATCAGTTGGGGTCGCATTTTTTTCTGAAATGAGTGGCATTTTGTTTGGCAACATAATATTTAGGTTTGACGCTCTCTTGAAGAGTGTTATGTGATTCGATATATACTTTGTATCCCTTGTATTTGACAGTTTCAGCTCTTTACGTGTTCTTTTTGAGATCTTCTCGATTTCCTCCTTATAAATATACTTGATGGATTTATAAAAGAAAATTTACTTTTAAGTTTGTTTTTTATAGAAATACTGACCATCAATTCTTTTTTACAAAACTTGGGACACATTAGTTTAAACTTGACTTATTAAGGCTTATTTTGTGGTTAATGTCTAAGTTTTTGTTCAATACCCTCCATATCTCTAACTATTTTCATTTGATAATCCATGTCTTAAGACTTATTGATCCATCCTGTGATAAAGCAATATCAATTAATTTTCAAAATTTTCTTACGCTTGAATAGTCGGGTCGTTTGTACACCACGGACATCAATTTTTTTTGTGTTTGGCACCATCATGTGGTACCACCTAAAAACTTATGATGGGGCCTACAATGTATTCTACCGTAATCATAAAATTGGCACCACCTCTTAGAGGCGCCAAACATCAAAATTTGAGGTTCGCGGGACCATCGATTTTTTTTCCCGTACTCCATCTTTTTAGTCCACACTGGTGGACCACCATCTTATGAGAGAGAGAGAGAGAGAGAGAGAGACACGAGACTTTTCTAACATAACTAACAACTACTAAAGTCTCATTATCCTCGCACTTAGAAAAACAATATTTTAGTGTCTGTTTAGATCCTTAGGATTGAAAATCCGTGAATCGCGCAATTAGGGCAGCCAAAGTAAGTTTTTATATGACATGGACCGTCATCAAGGCCGATGACAACCCATATATGAGCCACGTGGCATACTCTTAGAGGACTCTAACCGTATGGATGTTTTGCAAATCCCTAGCTGGACCTACAAACCAAAAATCAGCTTGATCAGTGATTTCAAACCTTTGGATCTTTGTACCCCAAATAATGATCAATAATGCTAAAATTCCCACTGTTAAAATCAACGACGAAAACAACTCGTAGAAATCACCAATCATATTGATTTTGGTTTATACGTCCACCTAGGGATTGGCCAAACATCCATAGGGTGAGAGTTCTCTAAGAGTGTACCACGTGGCTCAAATTGATCGTTGTCATCGAGGGCATTGATAAATGAATAAGGCCATGTCATCAAAGTTTAACTGGGTCCCAAAGCCTCCGATAAAGGACGAGGGTTGCGTCAGGTTGACAGCGGGTGTAAAAGTCATGTCAAATCCTTTCACTTTATGTGACCTTTAGACCGCAGCTCATTTGTTTTGACCTTTAGATTTGCAACCATATGATTTTCTTTGACTCCCCCACTTTGTTAAATGAGGGATTTTGTGCTTGTATATATCAATATCTTTTAAAAACCACCAATTAAATTCCAAAATGCGACCTATTATAACAAAGACAGGTAGCCAAATTGAAAGAGACTACTAAAGCCAGCTAACTTCATCCACTCCAATCATGGACTCCTTTTAGAGATTTAGATAACTAAATTAGCCAAACAGTAATGGGAACCCAACCTTTTGACATTCCATCATGGTCAAAGTTGATTGGATTCTTTTTCACCCATTCAACGGCTACGATTTTGATCATATCTTAGTTACAATCACCTTTTTTTTTTTTTTTTTTAAATTGAACCCATTATCAAACCGAAATTTTGACAATTTGGTCGGACCGTGGTTGGACCATTGTTCGATACAATCCGACTGATTTGTATTTATTAAGGGGTCGGGATCTGGGGGACAACCATTTTGGCGGACCCACATAGAAGAGGAATCAATGGCTGATTTTTGGTGAGGATGATCTCCTTGCCATATAGATCACCCCACGTAGAAGATGACTCAATGGCTGATTTTTGGCGCGGATGATCTCCTCGCCATATAGATCACCCCACATAGAAGATGAATCAATGGCTGATTTTTGGTGAGGATGATCTCCTCGCCATATAGATCACCCCAACAAAAATCAGCACATTAATTTCTAAGTTCTAACACCATCATATGTGGTTTTCAAGTTACACGATAAAAATTGACGGTCTATAATTATTCAACTTCTAAACCAGTCTATGAATATCGGACTGATTTGAATTTTTGTGAGGATGATCTCCTCACCATAGAGATCATTCTCACTAAAAATAAGCCATTGATTCATCTTCTATGTAGGTCTGCCAAATGGTTGTCAAAAATAGTTGCCCCCCCATCCCGACACTTTATTAATACCCATATTTTTCGTTCTCCCCAATAATGTCAAGATTTAGATTTAAGAATAAAGATTTTTTTATTATTTTTATAAAAGTGACTCTATTTCTTATTTTCAATTCCAAATCCATGTCTGGTTACCAAACAAACCCTTTGCTAGAATCCGGGAGCAAATCCTCTCAAATTTGGAAACCACACACGACTTTCCTAAAATATTCTCATGGGTCATAGATAAAATCCCCAAATTTTAAGATTATGAATAAGTGGGGATTCATGTTTCAAATGATTCATAGGAACCAGTGGTTCAATTGGTTTAACGGTCGAACCACTGGTTTTGAAAAAGTAGTTGGTTCTCTTCAAACCGGACTGATATTTTTTGAAAATCCGGTCCGACGGTCGGTCCAGCCCGATTTTTAAAACACTGATTACAATACAAAACTACTGGGGCTACCACATCCACAGTGGTGTTGAAATACTTTAAAATGAGAAAAAAAAGAGTGAAAAGAGAATTAAGAATGTGAAGTAAAGTATATTCTCAATAATTAGACGACCAGAATAGCGAAAACAATGAAAAAGGTGAACAACTATAAACAAGACGGGGACCTGACGAGTCGTCCAGTTGGAGAACAAGGTTGGCTACGCTGGTCTAGGTTGTATAGCTTTAGGGATGGCGACAGGAGATGTCTACACTTCATGAGAGGATCGCTAGTTAGCTAGTTTCTTTTTTTGTAGGTTCGCGATCTAACTAGCTGTTGCTTACGCCAAAAACCTGAGCTAGCTCCATTTTGTTATTCACCGCTGCCATATGGGTCCAGTACTGATTGCATGGATGCTTAGCCCACCCCCATATAATCCTTCGATGACACGTGCAATCAGCAACGCCACTGACTAAAGCCTATATGAGCCATGTAGCACTTTCTTAAGAGGACACTGACGGTATGGATATTTGGCCAATCACTAGGTGGGCCTATAAATAAAAACTAAACCCAATCAGTGATTTCTAAGCATTGGGTTGAAGTTATTTTCATGGGTTTATTTTAACCGTAGGAATTTGAGCATTATTTGGGTACACATATCCAAAGATTTTAAATCACTGATCAGGCTGATTTTTGGTTTGTAGGTCCACGTAGTGATTGACCAAACATCCATACAGTCAGTGGCGTGGCGTGGCTCATATTGGCTGCAGTCAACGGCGTCGCTGACATGTGTCATCAAAGGTTTACTCTAACCCACCCCTTGGTAGAAAATAGACATTCCTACCAAAATTCAGCATGTTTGATGATTTTTAGCAGCTGGTTTTAGTAATGGTTGAATACATCAGCTAGAATCATGCTTTAAAAAAGCACTAAAACCTAATGGCTAGAGATTACATTTTTGGTGGGCTAAACATCCATGCATTCAGTGGGCCCAGATGGCGGCCGTGAGTAACAAAAATGGTGCTAGCTCACGTTATGGCGTAAGCTATAGCTTGTTACATCCCGACCCTTTTGTTAAGCGCGACATAAACGTCCCAAGTACGAATCCTCCAGTGAAAAAATAAAAAGAGAAGAAAAAGTGTCATATTTGTTTAATGTATGGCATGCTTGTCTTCGTTGAACCTCCCGCACTGGTCCCCTTCATGAACCAGAAGAAGAAGGTGGGAGTAGATGATGAACACCACCATGAGTAGGCAGGGAGGGACCATTTGAGCTACTGAATGTTATCCACCACATGCAAACTTTCCGCTCTGTTTTTAATTTTGGTGATCTATACTTTCACTGATTGAGTAGGACTTGACCTCCCTTCAATGGGCCCCACATGGAAGATTGCCAAAAGTCAATTTGATAAGATTTTTACAACCATATGACGTATATATACTAGTTTCTAGATAATTCACAGTATTTGTTTTTTCTGTCTGTCCAAAATAATGGGATAAATCGAATGGTATGTGATCATCTAATCTAGTTGATTTTGGACTTAAGAGGATAGATATATTCGTAGACAAGTTGAATGGTGATATCCTGCAACTATGCCAGATATCTCGATGTTTGGTACACGTTGAAAAATGAAAATTGACCTTCTACGAACCAACAAAAATAGAGATAACATAAAAAAAAAATCAACTACATAGACGGTGTGCATACATCTACAAGTGAGAAGAGCTTTCCGTAAACCAATGAAACACCAACGCTCTTTTGGAGAATGTATATAATCTTTAGTACCAATGTTTTTGTACCAGACCAGTGAGGGACCTCTTCAATTGGATCAACCCGCCACGTGGCAACTCTTTAGGGCCCCCTGACCCATGAATGTTTCGCTTACCCCTTGGTGGACCACCTCGGGTCACCGATTCAACCCGTGTCTAGGTCAACCAGGTCAAGTGAGTTATAAGCACGTGAACAATTTTTAAAAGATTACTGGGTCAGGATCAACCCAACCCGCTTTTGTGACCGGGTTGTCCATTCGACCTTCTGGGTTGGATCGGGTTTAATAACATTGTTTAGTACAATGATTTACCTAAACTACTCCCAATACAAGTTATACTCCAACACAAATTGTACTGACAAAAACTTTACTGGCTCTGGACCCACATAAAGCTGTAGCTTAATTAACAGTAAAATTTCAACACAACGGGTTATATAGTAGTAATACTTCGAGACGGGTTTACTAATTTTTTCAAGGCATGGATTAAATCTTCAAAGTAAGAATATATTGTAATAGTGTTGCTCAGGTTTTAGCTAGACAGGCAGCCACAAATAACCAAACTCATAGCTAGATTGGAAATCCTCCAAATTGGCTGGTAGACTCTTTATCATCCAACAATAAGTCCGAGCTATCAGTAGTAGTAGGTCTTTTATTACCTAATGAATATATTCCTTTTGCCTACCCCAAAAAATAAAAATAAAATTATTATTATCACTTCCTATAGATACCCATTTATTGTTTATTATTCATGACTTTCTTTCATGATTCATCCCATGCCCTTCTTCACTCTCTCTCTCTCTCTCATGCCACTGCACTAATTAGTGTCCGGATCCTGTGCACCAAGCTGCGTAACCACCCGACTCCCAGTCTCATTTATGCCGTACAAGGTTTAAAGGGGGGCATTATAATGGTATAATGGACTGGGGGCGTTATCGTTTCTTCCGCTATAACAGTCGTTATAATGGATTGTCACGCACATGGGCAAAAATGGAAAAATAAAGGGGAAAACAGCGCTAAAATTCAAATTTTGAATATCAAATTTTCAATAAAATTAATAACGGACGTTTTTTTAACAATTTCTTTTAGAAAATAATGGTTATTATTTTCGTATAACGGCCATTATAAGTTAAATTTTTTTAAACCATGATGCCATGTACTTCTTTGATTAAAGTCATTTTTTTTAGTTTTAATTTACTTTATAGTCTGTTATCCTTATGATAACATGGAGTACGTGGCGAACTACAGTTGGGTAAATAATCTAACACCCTAAGTATAGGATTTAAATTGCAGAAAGTAGGAAGGACCACACCTTTTTTTTCCTGGTAATTGGCATGCAAATCTTAATGCTGTTCTGTAAAGGAGAGACCAAACAACAAATAAATAACATACTCACATAATCGAATTATATATATACATGTGGTGTATCTATTTAGGGGTTTGGAGACATATAGAGCCCCACAAACAAAAAAGAAAGAATAAAAGAAAAAGAAAGAAGATCTAGATCGCACAAATACAATAAAAAATAAAAATAAAACTCCTTGATGTTATGATCATGAACTTACTGCTGGTCTCTCATATGAATAATCCCAAACATATATATATGCATGCATGTAATCTTGATTGCAAACAGCACAACAACCAACAGACCTTTCTCGTGATCTCTTTGGCTGCAACTTTACTGAAAGAGCGCGAGGTTTAAAATAAGAAGAATAACAGGAGCTAATAGTGATCGATGGGAAGTAAATTTTTTGTGGAGCCATTTCAGATGCTGCCATTTGTACATGACATAGTGGGACCTACGTGATTTGATCAGAGAATATTTTGAAAAGTTAGAATATTTCAATCTTATCATGTACAAATGGCAGCACTTGAGATGGCTCCACAAATTCATCACTTAAAGGGCCCACATAAAAAAATTACTGGTGAATGAGCTTCAACTGTTAGTAAAACTTTTCTGACCACCGATGGTCTGCGAAGCCTTGACCGCCCACCATATGAGCCACGAGGCACACTCTTAGTGGACGCTGACTGTATGGTGGATGTTTGGCCAATCCCTAGCTGGACTTACAAAACCAAAACCTGATCAGTGATTTCAAATCTTTGGATCTTTATTTTGTACCCCATATGATGGAGTAAAATTTTGATGATACAAAGCGGACTGTCATTGAGGCCGATGACAGCCCACAATATGAGCCACTTGGCATATTCTTAGAGGACGCTGACTGTATGGATGTTTTGGCAATCCCTATCTAGACCTACAATCCAAAACTCAGCCTGACTAGAGATTTCAAACCTGTGGATAATCTTTGTACCCCAAATAATTGTCAATAATGCTCAAATTACCACGGTTTAAATCAACCCAGGAAAATAACTCCAATCCAACACTTAGAAATCACTAATCATGTTGATTTTTGGTTTGTAGGCCACTTAGGGACTGGCCAAACATCCATACAGTCAGCATCCTCTAAGAGTATGCCATGTGGCTCATATTGTGGACTGTAATTGGCCTGATGACAGTCCGCTGCCATAAAATTTTACTCTAAATAATGGTCAATAACGCTCAAATTCAACAGTTAAAATCCACCCAAGAAAACGACTCCAATCCAATGCGTAGAAATCACTAATCTTGTTGATGTCCACCTACGGATTGGCCAAACAGCCATATGGTCAGTGTCCTCTAAAAATATGCCACATGGCTCATATTGTGGGCGGTCATCATCGGCACCGTGCCACGATGAGCAGTCAGCGAAGTTTTACTCATCAACTGTTTTCAAGTAATGAGAGCTCTTTTTTTAAGGCAACACAGTTGAGAGACTAGACTGAAAGACCAGTGTGGTAGATGGAATCCATATAAGATAAGACCCGGCGTGATGTACCTGCGTGTTAAGGTGATTTTCACTCCACTCCACCCACCACAATATGGAAGAAACCTGGCTTGTACGTGGGATTGAGCCCACCATTATCAGACTGATGAGACACCATTACTCGATCCATCTCGCATTTCTTGTGGAAGCAACTTGACATTGCAGCCATCTGGAAAAAGGAAGAACATGTTATTATAGTGCAAGGTTTAAAAGTGGCCGTTATAATAGTATAGCGGACTGGGGGCGTTACCGTTTTTTCAGCACAAGGGCAAAAACAGAGAAGAAGAAAAAAACCCAGAAATAATGTTCATTTTTTTTAATAAGGGCTGTTATTATTTGAGCATTAAAATGGTTCATAATGTAATGGGGTAGGTCCGAATCCGTTATAACGGCCATTACTTTTGTTATAACGGCGGTTTTTAAACTGTGTGATAGTGTATCACATGAGGGAGTGTAGTTTTCCTCATATTAATCATGATTTGAGATGTTAGACATAGAAGAACACTTTTGTCTTCACTTCAAAATTGCACCAGATTTGTGCATCATATTGATTTGAATCATACTATGCTTAGCCTGGACTAATCTGCATGATCACGTCACTTAAATATGTTTTTTTCTCTCTCTCTCGCATGTGAAATGGATTCAAAAGATATGCTTGACCCATGACCGTCTCGACACAAGTTGGGGCCTAAGGCGAAAACTCTAAATGGGCCTTCTTTGGAGAGGAGACATTTTTTTTCCAAAACACATGACGGGTAGTTATTGGTAGATATATATGAACTCAAAGATTTTGGGGCCTTAAATTATTTGGGGCCCTAAGGCGACCGCCTTACTCGCCTTATGGTTGAGCCGGCCGTGGCTTGACCACTTATACACTTGTTTGCTTACCTAGTGAAACTTTTTGTAATTTTTTTTTTTGAGTCCGTCTAGAGCTACACCGATTTCTTACATCCAGTTCTTACACCCGGAGGCGGGACCCACATAGAGATCGTGTTGGACAATCCAAATATACATCGAGCTGTTCTTGGCATGATGATCATCATCACCAAAAATCAGTTCATTTCAACATTGCCAACCATATAAAAAATTGACCCAAAATAATGATTTAATTGGATGGTCTAGATTGTTCAAATTAAAGTCTATTTTTCTTGAGGTTAGGAATGTTGAATTTTCCTGATTTTTTGTGAGGGGTGTAACCATAGCATGAAAAACTCATTTTCCGGTTGGATCCTCCAATGTGATCTCCATGTGGGCCCTACCCCCAGGTGTAAGAACTAGATGTAAGAAATGGGTGTAGCTCTAGATGGATTTTTTTTTTTTTTTTGGTTGGGGTGGGGGGGGATTTTTTGGGATGTTTGTTCCACATCTTGGTGGACCTACATACTAAAAAATCAGCTTGATCTGTGATGTCTAACAATTATATTTTAGTGTAACAAAATGTTCGAATCCAATGGCCGGAAATCATGATATTAAAATGCTAAATCCCATGGATAAGAATCACCAATTAAACTGACGTTTGATGTGTGGATTGATCGAAAGTTGGACCAAACATCCATAAGGTTGGTGGGCCCTAAAGAGTGCTCCACTTGACATTTTGGGGAAGGGGATGTCAAACTTTGAATTCCTTGTCGAACATCAAAGTCAAGCTCTAGTAAACCCATCTCAGCTTGTATGTGTCTTTAATAGGAGTAGAACATTGATGAGTAAAACTTGTGTCACACGATGTTGTGACGGAAGCCGGTCACAGCATTCAATACGAGCCACGTGGCATACTATTAGAGGACGATAACCGTATGGATGTTTGGCCGGGCCCTCGGTGGAACGGTTCACAAACAATCAGCTTGATTAGTGATTTCTAACCGATTCCATTGAAGTTATTTTCACGGGTTGATTTTAACGGTAGGAATTCGAGCATTATTGAGCATTATTTGGGTGCAAAACTCCAAAGGTTGTAAATCACTAATCAGGCTGATTTTTGGTTTGTAGGTCCACGAGGGACTGGCCAAACATCCATACGGTCAGCAACCTCTGATTGTGTGCCACGTGGCTAGCATTGAGTGCTGTGACGGGCTTCCGTCACAACATCTTGTGACACAAGTTTTACTCAACATTGATGATGGACTAAGGCGGACACCCTCTTAGAGATCACTGACCATATGGATCTTTGACTAATCCATAGATGGACCTACATATCAAAAATCAGCATGATTATTGTTTTGTAACCTTTTGATGTGAGTACCCCAAATACTGCTCGAAATCTACAGTTAAAAATAAATCATGAAAAGACTCTAATCCAACGAAAATCACTAATCAGGTTGAATTTTGGTATGTAGTTCCACCTAGGGATGGGCAAAAGATCCATACGGTCAATGGTCTCAAAGTTTATGCCACGTGCCTCATACTGTGATCCGTTTTATTAGAAACTCAATCCTAAAGTGCACAACAATGCGGCAGGGTGTCTTTTTCAATCCCGACACTCCAAAAATACCACGTGGCATACTCTTTTGGTACACTAGCTGACCAATTGGATGTTTGACCCATCCCTAGGTGGACATACCCAAAAAAATGAGCATGATTGGTGATTTTTATCTGTTGGATACAAGTTCCACAAAATTCTAGAATCTAACGGTTGAAGGTCACCCATAAAAAAATGTCTGAATCCAACCACCAAAATCACCAATCATGCTGATTTGTAGGTCCATCAAGGGATGTGCCAAACATACATTAGTAGACCCAAAGAGCTTTCTACGTGGCATTTATTTAATGGTAGACAGCAACAATTTGATGTCCAATGAACATCATAGTTTTTTCTCGAAACAGGGTTAGTTATGCCAACCTTCCCGTCATACCACATCAAAGTTCTACTCCTCTTGCCCAATTTGAACCTAAATAAGCAGCCATGGGAAATTTTATGACCTTGGACGGTTGTAGACATGTCTTCCATTTTTTGTTCAAAGCCGGTTAATGCACGCATCCAAATTTGGGGTGATTTATGCTGCAGTGCAGAAGAAAGTGTTTCCGTCAATGGAGCTCAAATCGATTTAAAGGGCAACGGTACGATGTGTATACATTACATGTGTGATGATCATGGCCATCTTGATACAAGTTGAGGCCTAAGGCGAAAACTCTATACAAGGTCCTTTTTTTATATTAATATATATGATATTAATTACAAAATTAAACTCTATATTATTGAAAATATTTATATAAAAACTATTTTTGATAATCAAAAACTAGGGAAAAATTCCGATGCGAAGGACCCCCCGGTGCATTCAATGCAGAGGACTGTCGTGGCCCTGCTACATATATCATTTTTTGGGCCCAATGACTGCTGGATGTTCACCCCACTTATTGGTGGATAAACACACTAAAAATCAACTTGATTGATGATTTCTAGCCATTGGATTTACTACTCAAAAAATATGCTTGAATCCAACGACTAGAATCATGTCCTAAAAAGTACTAAAATCTATGGCTAGAGATGATCAATCAGATTGATTTCTGGTTCGTATATCCGATTAGGGGTGGGCTAAAAATCCATGTGGTTAGTGGAACCTGGGATGGGGGCCTTCAAATATACAAATGTTCGATTGAAGATCTTGAATTCTACCAACAAATATCTTGATGCCCGTGTCTCTCGATGTCTTCAAATCAAGTATCTTAGATTTAGGTTGCTGAAATGTCGCTTTTAGCCTGTCAGTATAAAAAAAAAAACCATTTCTTGGTCTACAAGTGATTCCATAAAAAAAAACGTCGTGACGTAGAAAGGTATGCTTGAAACTTTATGGTTTGTTACTCACCGCTTCCATCTGGGCCCGCTGACTGCATGGATGTTTAGTTTAGCCCACCCTTTGGTAGACATTCATACCAAAAATCAGATTGTTTGATGATTTTTTGCCGTTGGCTTTATTACTCAAAAAATAATGGTTGAATTCAATGGCTAGAATCATGCCTTAAAATGTACTAAAATCTAAGAGCATCTCCAACACTATGCTATTCCACCGTGCTATCCTAAAATTTAGCACAGTGTATCAAAAACAGGTGCTCCAACGCTGTGCTATCTCAATGCTAAATTATAGCATATGCTATATCCTGTGCCAATTATAGCACAGGATATAACATATGCTATAATTTAGCATATGGCAGCTTCATGGGGGGTTTTGACTCTTTGGACTATTTACACCTTTGGATCTTGTACCCCAAATAATGCTCAATATCCCACGGCTAAAATCAGCATATGATTGGCTGATAAGCAGTCCACATGCCACTTTTTTAGAGGATGCTGACTGTATGGATGTTTGGCTGATCCCTAGGTGGACCTACAAATCAAAAGTCTGCCTAATTAGTGGTTTCAAACCTTTCGATCTTGAACCCCAATTATTGCTCAAATTCTCATGGTAAAATCAACACATAAAAATGACTCCAATCCAAAAATAGCATTTAGATATAGCATTGCACCATTGGAGCATGCTGTGCCAAAATAAGCAAAATGACACTGTAGCTGTCTCAAAATATAGAATTGAGAGGGCCTTTTGGCATTCTAGCGTTGGAGATGCTCTAATGGCTAGAGATTACATATAATTAAGGATAATGTTTTATGTGTATATCCACAAAGAGGTGGGCTGCACATCCATGCGGTCAGTGGGTCTAGATTGCAACGTTGAGTAACAAGAATAGTGCTTCCCCACGCCAAAAAGTATCCCTTGTTACATCTTTTTCCAAAAAGAAAAACCCTCAAATTGGCCTTTCATCTAAATATTATAGATAGGCAAAATTGCGCAGAAAAAATTGATGATTTTGATTGATTTATGATGTAATACGCAATCTCTTTTATTTTTCGTTTTTCATTTATATCTTTGCGATGGAAAGAAAAATAAAACCTCTGATCCTCTTTCGGATATGGTCACTAACCCGATAGCAGGTGATGTTCGAAGCCAATGACTTATCTCAATCGTTGATATACTTCAATGAGGGCCGGTGGCAAAATCTTGATCGTGATACATTTGTATTATGGACCGATGGCTTAACTTTGGCTGTTGGTGTGCTTTCTCAGGTCATTTTGATCAAGGATTACATGTGCGTACGATGGACATACGGAGAAGTGAAGTGAACTGAAATTAAGTGATTTTGGTTATTAATTGTTGTTCAAAGCCGGCTAATATGACCAAATTTGGGGTGATTTATGTAGTGCAGAAGAAAGTGCTTCCATCAATGGAGCTCAAATCGATTTAAATGGCAACAACACGATGTGTGTACGTTACATGTGTGACATCAGTTCATGGGTGCCCATAGAATCACCCTCTTCAAAAGGGTTGGGAATCTGCTACCCGCGTCTTAAGCTACCCACCCACCACAATTTTTGAATTTTTATGTCGCCACCCACTTTATATACCCACCTACCTTCTCCTTTCTCATTTCTCCAATGCCAAACCCCCTTCCACCACCACCACCATGCACCACTTCTTCCACCACCACTGCCGTCATCGCACAACCACCGTTGCACCCTCTCTCTCCATCCCTCTCTCCCTCTCTTTTGCCCTCAGTAGTTCAGCACCGAGGCGGTATGCAACCCACGGCCAGCTTAGCTGTGGGCAATATGCAACCCACCACTAGGCTAGCCGAGGGTTAGAGAGAGAGAGAGACGTGGGTGGCCAGGGTAAGAAAGTGGGGACACATTTATCATTAATTTTTTTTTTAAGTGGGCTGGTTTGGTAAAAACGTGGGTCAAAAATACCCTCATCATTTATTCATCCAACTGACATTAAACATTTTTAAAATTCGAAATCTCTTCCCAAGTCACGTCTCTCCCTCTCCCTCTCCCTCCACTTTTTTACCATATTCCTAATAAACCATTTGACCCCTTAGGAAATGTGCCGGGTATTTTAGACTTTTACAGCCAATTACGTCTCTTCCTTTCTCTCTCAACCCAATTCTCTCTTTTTCCCACAGGACGTCTCTCCTTATTCTAAAAATTATTTTAATTTCCTTTCCAAAAACATTTGCTCATTGCCCAACGGAGACGTTGAGAAAAGAAAGAATTTTCTTTACCACTACACTGAAGACATGTTTCAGAGGCGGAGGATAGAGATCTATGACACTCCTCTCTAGGGATTTGGTGTGTTCTCATGGGTTTTTGATTATAGAAGCGCAGTAAGGTAATGTGTTAAAATATCTTTAACAATTTTTTATTGCATTTTGATGCGTTTTTTATTCTTCAGCTATTTCTTTTGACTTTTTGTATTCATTAGGGCTACTAGATCTAAACTTTTATTCTTTTCCTCTCTTATTTGATCTTTTTCTTCCTTTAATTTATTTGATATCTTTGGATCTGTTTGAGTTTTAAGTTGAAACTGTACGTGGGTTTGTTGTTTTTTTAGACTTTTTAACTTGAGTTTGTTACCTTCACCCCTTACACAACAATTCCTTCATCTTCTTAATATCCTTAGAAGTTGTTTCGGTCCTCGACAACCTCATTACAAATGAAGCCCAGAATATTGATTCGTTGAGTAAGTACGAGGTCTGTGGAAACAGACGTTGTTGAAAGTTTGGACAGTGAATATGGGTGGTCCAATGTTCACCCCTCCAAACGATACCATGGAGAGAATTTGGGTTCCTAATTAAGAATTTTTACTGAACAAGAACTCACTCAGGCTGTCAAATATGTTTTTCCTTTTATGGTTTGTACGGTTTCTCATGTATTGTTGTATGACTTATCCTACGCACACTAGAGTTTTGAGCATCTCGTGGTTTGGGGATCTGCAGGTTAAGTCTTACATAGGATTTCTTATTTGTTCAATATTGGATTAAAATTAAAATTATTATTATATTTTTTTGTTGGTTTTTTATTATTGATTCGATATGGTTTGCTCTGGGCCTTTGGTTTTGGTAAGGGTTGTAGATTTTAGCATTGGCTGGACTGGTTTCCCGCGGTGGAAGAGCGGGGTCTGCTGAAATGGGCATTAATAGATGCTATGGATGGTCAATTGCTGGCGGGATTTCTCGGACTGTAACATTGCCGTTGGATGTTATCAAGATTCGATTTCGGGTATTTTCTTGATTACAACTATTTTAATTTTCTCACAAATACATCTTAGACTGAATTTTTAATCATGTTTTTACAATCTCCCAATTCCCAAACAAGGACCCATGATTTAATCACACAACCCATTGCCAAAAATTGAAGGCTTCGATTGTCTCTCCGTTGTCACTAAAAATTTGTTCTTGGAAGGTATAGTTTTTCATCTAAGCAATTTGCATGAACAGCCAGAAAACGAAATAAAGGCATTTAAAGATTAAATTGGAATTTTTTTTTCTTCAGATATGAAGGTGACTTGATGGCAAAATGTTACTACGCCAAGCGTAAATTAGTGTGGGGTTTTTTGGAACATAGACTAAAGAGTGAGATGGAGATCCAATGGTCAGATATTTCAGCACTATATCAGAGTGACCTTTCGTGAGAATGAACCTAGGATTCTAGAATTCGAGGTAATCCATTGATTTTTAAAGCCCTTTTTATAACTGAAAATATGTTTGAAATTGAATATATAGTTTTTATGAATGTTAATTTTTTAGGGAATTTCTATTTTAATGTGGGAAAAGTTCGGTCTCATGCATTTGAATCATGCGCCTATGTTCTTCCGAGAGATGAATCCCCAACCTTGAAAGCACACTTTTTGGCAAGCTAATTCTGATTTTACCGGTAGTCAAGCATGCATATGAAGGTAGAAGTAAACATTTGACGAATTTATGCTTGAAATTTCAAATATGCAGCCATTTCTCATACTAATGGAAGCAAATTCCAAGTATATATCATGTAGAATCATTGCTAAGTTTACTAAAAATATCATCTCTGTGAGAGTCTTTCGATTTCAAACTGGTGCTGTCATAATTCACTCTCTTTCATGATTAATTCTGAAACACAAGATTTGATAGTTAGGATCATCTGATTAGGCTGATTTTGGCCTAGGAGATCTACGTTGCGGTGCCCATAATGTATAATTTCTGACTAACTGAGGCAAAGTTCACTTAATGTAGTGTTGACTAAAAATGATTTTTGTTTGATCATGTTTGGTTTCAAAGGATGGTCTGTAATAACGTTAATGTATCTGGTTGTGATGTTCATTTGGAGCAAACAAGCACTTTCTCTGTATAACTTGGTTTACACTTATACTGTTGTAAGCCTATCTTAACAGTTATCGCTGGAACTAAACCACCCAATTTGGGGAGAATATCAGCCATTACAATAATGAACTTATCGACCATTAAGAGTCATTACTTTTTTTTTTCCTATTTAATTTTGCCATCCATGTTTTACCCTTTGGCCAAATTTTTAATGTTCGGGCAGTCGGGCTACTACGGATCAGAGTGGTACCAAGTACCTTTGAAGAATTGTTTCAGTCCAGTCTAGAAGCTACACTTCTGAGCAGTGGTACCAACCAAATGATCTCAAACTATGATCTTTTTGTTTCATTAAATAACCATGAGATCAAGAACAAGAAGCCAAGTATGGTTGTAACCATGGCTGATTGTTCTCTGAAAAAAATAAAGGTACGACAAACTTATAAAAAAAAAAGGTCTGCCAAGCCACACAACCAAGAAAATTACTTGAATGAATTAGACTTCACGGCATTTTCCGAATTGTGAGACTGGCAGTACAAGTAACAGTTACCATTTATTTTTTGCTGACAAAAAATAAAAACAATTAACCTTGGTAGCAGCCAAATCCAAAAGCCTACTATAGTTCTTTCTCATCAAATTCAAAAGTTTGAAACAACAATGAGATCATCCATCATCCATAGTTCAAGTTCTATGTTCAGGTAAAAAAACTGAACCTGACAATTCCCAATTCCCAAATCCCAACCATAATCATCAAAACAAGTAAAATTAATAAGATGGGCTCACTAATGCCTCCATCATCAGAAAAACCTGATTGCATTCAAAGGATTTAAATCCAATGGCTAATAAATGCAAATCGGGTTGATTTTGGCATGTAGGTCCACATAGGAAGAGCAAACATCCTTACGATCAATGGATAATATTTACCTCATTAAGAATGTTCGTGAGCAAAATTGGACTGCTAAAATATCATTCCTTTAAGATGGTTGTATGACATGTGGCAAGCTATTAGAGACCACTAACCTTATGGATACTTCGCCCATCTCCATGTGGACTCATAGCCATATGAACCTTTATGAATGAAATTGAACTGAAAACTAAAGAATTTGTTGGGTTTTTAAAGTCTATTTCTTTTGTTCTATAATTACATTTTGGACTTAAGTACCAAATTAAACGTCTCTCTTTCCATATTTTTTTTTCCCAAATATTACTCCAACTAATAAATGAGCTCATTAAATACTTATTTTTATATTTTTAATTTTTTTCATTTCTTTGTCAGTGCTTTAACACGGGCCAATAACACTAGTATATATTAAGAGAGAAGACGAAGGAATGGGGTGGGTGCCCACACTTGAGGGGCATTTTTGTCCATTGTGAGTGCATAGCCGAAAGAAGTGGGCGTCTATAGAGCGACCCCTTTCAAAATTGTCCCTATTTTACCACTGTTTCCAAAACTGTCCTGCTTATACTTTCTTATTTTGCCATCTCCAAAAACGCCTTACAATAGCTCACGTGCGATACATGGGCCACCACTATGTGACGTCTGAGCCATACGTGGCAGCAGAGTGGAGTAGCGTGCGCAGTAAGCAGCAAAGCGCATCTTAGGTTCTCCATCGGTTTACTTCTCCCTTCTTATCAGTTTCGTTATTTGCAACCCCGAAGGGCCCGAACCTCTTACAATCGCGTGGTGAAACAGCACTGCAAAAGTTTAACGTATCTTAGGGTTAGCTCTCGAAGATCAGCTTCTGCTCTCGATCGAGATCGGGTCTTTCTACATCGCCCTCCTCCCTATCTTCCTAGACGGTATTGCATTTTGTACTTCGAATTCTCTGGTTCTCAATGTCAATTTATTGGATTTCGATCTGAATTTAGTATTTGGGTACGAAGGATTCTGTTTTTCGTTAGGTTTTGATATGAATTAGGGTTTCTGAAGTATACATGGCTTCGATTGGAATATTTCAACGACATATTCTGTTAATTACATTGGTTGGACTAAGTGAATGTTCGATTAAGCTTGTTTGTTTGATTATTTTTTTCGCCCCATCTGTAATTGTGCCGTGTTTTTTCAGGGATCTTTGAAGGGTGATTAATTGGCGCGTCAACCTAGACACCTTTACAATGGTATGTTATATCATCATGCTTTTACCTGAGTTCAAATCATCTGGTTTTGATAAATTGTCTAATGGAATTGTAAAAAGTCACTAAGTGCGAGGGAATGTACCAATTTAATTTTACTATTCTAGTTGTGGAAAGGTTTCGGCGAAGAGTATGTGTTTTTCTTGCATTGGCTACCATCATCAGCTTGTGTTTCTAATTGAAGATTAATCTTAAATCTTGATTAAGCATACGAGACAAGGGAATGTCAATGATCGCGTAATTGAATTTGATCTCTTTGTATCTACATGCCCAACTATGTGAATTGGGATGGTGACACATGTCTTGGTGCAGGCATGGATACGGCTACTCAAAGGGGCCTGATATGCCCTTATGTCCTCACAAGCTTATATTGATGCAATCTACAATGTATGTTGTTTGAAAAATAGAAGTAGCAGTGATTAGTCAAAATTAAGAACTTACAAAAATAGCACATTTTTCAAATGGAGAAAACAGTTTTTAAGTTCTGTTCTATTAGCAGAGTAGATTTGAAATTCTTTAAATATTTTTGTTTTTCCAACTTAGCAGCATTTCAAATTTTCTAATACCTTCATGAAGAAAATTTACTGCTTACTATTTGTTTAAAATTTGTTCCTATCAAAGATTGCTTACTATTAAAATTTGTTCCATGAAACAGTTTTTCTTTGATAATGAAACAAATATTAAGAAAATAGGGAGCAATAAATTTTCTTCGTGAAGGTATTAAAAACTTCGAAAGATTCAATGGACCACAGCCTTAAAACACTTTGATCAGATGATCCTGATGATCTCGCAAATGGTTTCTTTAGTGGGCCTTTTCCAAGGTTTTAAATTTAGTTGGAACTCCCGAAGTTTTGGTTTCAGGATAGACCATAATCAAAACTCAAAGAACCCCAAAATTTTGGCCCACTCTACAATATTAATAGCAAAAGTGATAACTAAGACCCCTTTCCACTAATAAAGACATAAATTGAGATTCCTTTTATCTTATGGGAGAAAAAAAGATTTTGTTTCTACTAATAAAGGATATTAATTTCAACATTTCTAATTTTTCCAAGATTTCACCGAATTTTGGTTTATATTTCATTTTTGATGGGTTGAAACCTATCAAAATTGAAATTTAAATCCTTGCCCACTGCTCGTAATTTAATGACAGAAGCAACTAAATCATGTGCTTAACATCATCCTATTCATGTAGTCCTTTGACCTATGGTCCATCCAAGGGTTGGCACCTCAATTGCACTGCATGGATTGATGGCAGACGTACCAGTTGGACAGCTAACTGTCTTATACACCATTTACTGAATGGCTTAAGACTAACCATGCCTTATCCAATGGTTTTGGCTTTATCTTTTTCCTAGCCTGACCTGGTTGAAGCGGAAAACTTCTTTTTATATTTTCATTTATGCTTGCCCAGTTTCCCAGTTTACTTAGGCTTTCAGTTTTTCAAATCCTCCCAAGTATTGAAATCTTCTTCCAGTATTGTATTTTGATGGGATGAGGAGCCAAGACTGTTACGATCTTTGCCAACACATTTAATCTTCCTCTCATTGTAGCCAGAAACCAGATCTTAATTTAAGCAAAGTATCTAATTACGACTAGAGAAAAGCAAAGACATGGAAATAAGGAACCATGGTTCCTGGTAAATAGAAAGGGATAATAAAGTGAATCACCTTTGAAACAGAAATTTATTCAACTTGAATGCTGCCCATCTCAGTTCAAGGTCATTATGCATTTAACCATCAAAAGGAATTTAGGGTTGCGCTATAGATTCTTGTTGGTTCCAGCTATCAATTGATGTGGAAATTTAAACTTAAATGGAATGATGTGCTTCATAGAGTTTTAATGCATTTAATCATGTAACAGCTCTATATTTCTCAGATTTGTAAAATATTTATATTGATTTCTTATTTATAATTCATAATACATGTCTCAAATTTTACTTTTTGTGTTTTATCTCATGGTGGTTGTTGTTGTTGTTGACATTGCAGTTTTTTGAGGGATATGGATATCATGGAACATCATTTGAGCAGACATACCGATGTTACCCTGCATCTTTTATCGATAAGGTTGAATGCCTTATCTCAATTAAGTTTTTGTTACTCTACCAAAATGTTGTTGTAATGGGTCAGAAAAAGTTGAATTTCATTCTACACCTTTTAGTTTGATTAATTTTATTCAGATAGGGTTTTGTGTTTTATGTAGTGCTTATACCTTGTGTACCTTTGAGTAAGTCCTAACTGGAAGTACAATAAATACCTATTCTATAAAACTTAACTTAGAGATGATAACAAAATTAAACTACAATGGAACATTTTTCGCTTCAACAAAAACAAAACCAACACGTTAGTTAAGATAACTATAACTGGAAGAAATCCATCACAGTGACTTCTCAACAAGAAGTACGTAATATGCTAATTGCTAAAGCCAAGAAATGATGGAAACTTGAATTTTCTCATGTTCTTGCTTCCGAGGAAAGAATTTCCTTTCCACTAATCACTGATCAACACACTTTAGGCATCATTCTTGGGCTATCGTTATTGATTCCAGGGGCTAAAATGCCAGCTCCCTTGTTCCATGAATTACTTTAGGGAAGGATTGGAAGGTTGACCACCTGATTGCCAGAAGGATCATCATCATTGATTATTGCACCTTATGCAAGCATAACAGGGAGATGGTCAATCATCTCCTTCTTCATTGTCATATTACAAGATCAGTTTTGACGGGGTTTTTGGCACAGTTGGGATGACGTGGCTCATTCGCGCTACTATTTTGGATCTCGTGTGTAGTTGTATGCATGGGTGTTCTCGGATAGAGAGAGAGTGTTTTGGCTCCTGTTACCGTTTGCTATTTGTTGGGGCCTATGGAAGGAAAGAAATCTACGGGTCTTCGAAGGAAAGGAGGAAGAGGTGCCGAACATCACCTCGTTGTTCTTCTTGTCAAAAGCTTTCAATGAATGCCATGGCTTATTCTTTGAGGACTTGGTAGTCCGTTGGGACAGTGTCATTTCCAAGGGGTTTAGTTTTCTTTTTCTCTTCTTTTTGCGATGTGCTTGTTTGAGCTTTTTCTGTGACTTCTAGGTCATCTCAACCTCTTTCGCAGCTTTGTAATCTTTTTCGCTGTTTAATACCACTAACACTTACCAAAAAATGGAAACTTTCTTCTCTTTTTTGTTTAATTGCTCACCTTTGGAAGGACATGCTATAGTTGGCAACCTCCTGTACTTGTCCAAAACCACTAAGGCACTAACAACTGCTCAGATTGTTCCTAGAATTTAAAACTCTTTTGAATGGAATGAACTGGCTTTTTGTGCCAACTGTTGACAAAGTTAGAGATCTGAAGATGCTTGGCACAACTGGTTATCCTTTAAATTTATATTTAGAATTGAACGTTATTCAACACTATTTACCTATATGGATATACATCTTAAATTACTTTCTTACCACCCATACTTCCTAACCTACTTTCTTGCTAATAACAAACTAAACAACCATTGGGGATCCCATCTGAACAAATTATGTAATGAATCGTGGATAAAAAGACAGTGTACTGGATTAATATAGTTGACATATTTAATGGCATCTAGGATTTCAGTTGCTAGTTAGGCCTATGAGCGTATAGTAGATATGAGAAGGAAGGCAGGAGTTTTACGTACTTCAATTAAAATTTGCTTTGGAAATTGGACTCCTTGTTCTTCTTCGTTCGCTTTAACATACTGATAATTCCTGTTTTTTCTCTTACTCTGCAGCCACAGTTGGAAAGTGGTGATAAAAGTAAGTTAGTCTTATAATCCTCCAATTTCATGTTGTTAGCAGTTATGTCTTTTGTGCCTTGTGAACTTGTCTTGACTTTATTTTGCTCTTTGTTTCAGTTATAATGCCCCCCTCAGCTCTTGACCGCCTTGGTGAGGGAATATTTCTTGTTTTTAGTTGGATCATCCTTGTTGTATATTGTTCATAAGGCTTCTGTTACGAATGCTTCTGTCATACCATATGTTTTATGTCTACGTATCCAAAAAAGAAAAATGTTTTTATGTCATTTCTTTACCTCACTAGTCAATACAGCATGGTTGTTGCATATTTTGATACTAAAATTTTATCCTGCAGCATCTCTTCATATTGATTATCCAATGTTGTTTGAGCTTCGCAATGCTGCCACTGAGCGGGTCTCACATTGTGGCGTGCTGGAGTTCATCGCCGAAGAAGGCATGATCTACATGCCATACTGGGTAGGCATCAGAAAGTGTGATTGTGTGTGTGTTGATGTGTGCGTGTGTGTGTTGTTACTAACTCGATTTTATGATAGGTTAGTGAAATTGCAAAATCCTTCTTCAAGGCATCAGACTCGTGTATCATTTTTCTTTTAATTGTTCTCCCTGTAGATGATGGAAAACATGCTCTTACAAGAGGGAGACACTGTTCGAGTGAAAAACGTGACTCTTCCAAAGGGAACATATGTGAAACTGCAACCCCACACAAAGGACTTCTTAGATATCTCCAATCCAAAAGCCATGTAAGTATATGGTTCTTTTGATCAGATTTTAGTAGATAAGGGACTTGTCCGTCTTGTCAATAAATGATGCTTTTTTTGAGGGGTAAATATATAATCTGAGAATCATAGACATTAAATGGTGTCCATGATTGTAGGGGTCAGGACCCACCACTCAATGCATCCTGCCTAGAAGATCGCCTAGGTCAAACTTTAACAAAGTTGGATGGTTGTACTGCATTCTTTTCGAGGGTCAAAAAGTTTCGGGTGAATGGCCCAGAAAAAATCCATTGATCAGATGGTCACAGTCATTCTTTTGATAAGTAGGTGGTCACAATCATTCAATCAGGCTGAAATGCAACCCAACGGATCTCCTAGATGGAATCCATAAAATGGTGTCTTGACAACCCCCCAGGGAAACTTGCTATCGTGACTAGGGGTGTAAACGGACCTGGCCGCAAGCCAAATCCCAAGCCTGGGCCTGGCCCTCAGGTGTGCTAGGGCAGCGGGCCTGGCCAAGATGGGCTGGGGTGTCCAACAGTCAAATTTATGACCGTTGGGCACAGAAGGGAGGGGAAACATTATTCAACTGCACAGGCCGGGCCTCATGGGTCGGGCTCCAAAATGCCAAGCCCAGGCCCAGTCCTTAGAGGAGGCGGGCCAGCCTGGGCCTGGGCATGGAAAAATGGGTGGCCTGGCCGGGCCACAACTCATGGGCTAGATTTACACCCCTAATCATGACTACCATCTCCAGCGATCATTATATTACACTTCTCAACTCATTCATTCTATAACATTTTGGTTGGTGAGCTAGTTGACTCTTCTTTGGTTTCTTTTATTTGAGGATATCATATCCCCCTATGGTGGAAGTTTTAGCATGGAATGTCATACTTGACAAGATTCTGAAATTTGGCCTTTTAGTTTGTAGTGGTATTTTATCGTGATACATGTATGATGGTGTAAAGAGGAAGAAAAATCATGCATTGCAAGATAGCTAGAGAGATTTGGAAGCGTTCCTTTCCTCTCTTTACTATTGAGTGTATTTTCCTAAGGAAGATGCTTGATTTGTTGGGTGGTTGCATTGTATGTTTAATGATGGGTGAAATTTTCTTCCGAGGAGTTTACCTTTCACATTTGTTGGATTGTTTGCAAAGAGTGCAGCAATTGAGTTGTCTAGGATAAGTCCCTGGTCCACCAAGGTTGTCTCTCAAGGCATCAAGAACACTACAGTGGAATGCATTTTTATCTTGAAGGTTTTCTTTTGTCTTCATATTTGAGGTCTTTGAGGGAAGTTGGAGGAATATTGTGCTTAGTGGAAAGCTGAGGAATGTGGAGTCTCTCATCCTTGGTGAAAATTTGAGTGCAGAAGTGCAGAACAATTAAACTATCAATTTTGGTAATAGTTCCCTAAAAAACCTAAGTGCAGCCCAAATACTTGATGGATGGGATTGTAGAGATTTTGAAGGTTTACCATTGTCCAATCAGCACTAATGAATCCAGAAAGGAAGAAAAAGAATGCAAAGGTTAGTGCTCTTTTGCAAGGCTTGATGTGCATTTCAAGGGGTCCATTCATAAGACACTCTCTGAATGTTATTATTTTTGCCTCGATGGAAGTTCGCTGATACTTTGTGATTTGCCTATGTCATTGAGTCATATTTTGGAGCTTTGTCTGGGTCATATTGTTGTGTTCGCTCACACACTACCACCCTGACAGTGTGTTAATGTTTTGGGTAAGAATGGTGTAAATAGAGAAATATTTTACTTGGGGAAACTCAATTTCCCTTATTATTGTAGAGTTTGCCGCCACCTTCTTTTTTTTTTCATTCTTAATAAAATTTATCACTTATCAAATTTAAACTATAAATAGAGTTTGCCTTTTTTATTTAGGGTCCTCCTTTATTGTTGAGTCATTGAGTTAAAAAGTTGGAGAGCTCACCTAACTATTTTTTTGGCTTTGCTTATTCTGATTTTTTGTTTTCCTGCAGCTTGGAGACCACATTAAGGAACTTCTCCTGCTTAACCACTGGAGACAGTATCATGGTAGCCTATAACAATAAGAAGTATTATATAGATATTGTAGAAACAAAACCCTCTAATGCGATAAGTATCATTGAGACAGACTGTGAGGTGGATTTTGCACCTCCCCTTGATTATAAAGAACCTCAAAGACCTGCTCCTGTTCCTTCAAGCAAGGCATCAACTCAAGGTTCACATCTTGTTTATCCTCCTGCCATTTTTATTTTTATAATCTTCTGCTTCTTTATTCTGACGATTATTTGAACTTCCCTATTTGTCTACTTCATGTGGTTAGTGTGCATGGTTTAAAACTAATTTTGACAAAGTTGATCTCCAATGTTCATGCATTTTTTTTGTCCAACATCTATGCATTGTTTCAATCATTTCATCTGTGTATTACTTTGTTTAAAGATTACTAGTCACATGCCTGGAGTTGTTAATTCCCTCGTTCTTGTTGCTGAAAATAACCTTCAGCTGTTGATTCATCATGAGCAGGTCAAATGGTGGACTTTTCTTTTTGTGTAGATGTTTTTTTCTAATTACACTACAGTGCTAATGATCTTGCTCTTTCTTTGGCAAGGAATGGTGTAAATAGAAGCTCATTGTACAGTGAGAACTCTCTTACCTTTCCATTTTCAATGCACTTGTTTCACCGCCGAAAAAGCATAAATGAACCATGGTTGTCATACAGTAGAAGGATAGCATAAAACACTCTTGTAAACAGATAACATGAAATACATTAAATGGTTTAGAAATGTAAAGAAAAATAGCAAAGTAAACACTGTTAAATGAGTATGAATACCAGGGAACATGAAAGTAAGAAAGGCTTAGAATGCTATAAAAAATCTTATAGATTGCCTAGACTTTCATGAATTGAGGGGTCACGTTGTAGAATAGCTGAAGCAGAAGTTGGTGGTGGTGAAACATGAACTAGGTTGTACTTGAAAACAGGCATGGGTTTTACAAGTTAGAGGACGTCTTCAAGTGGGATGCATGTCTGAACTAAGTTACCTTTTGTGATTGTAGAGGCAAAACGGATTCAAATAATAAAGCTAGAAGCACAACCAATAAAGATGTAATCAAGATTCAAGCTCAACTTTGATGGTTGTTCTTTGGGCAAATCAGGACCATTGGGTAATGGAGTTGTTTTTTGGGAATTCTGAAAGGAAGGTCATTTTTATCGAATTTGGATAGCTAAAGATGTAGTGAATAGGACCTCTACGGTTTTTTTATTTTTTAATGTAACTTGGCATTTTAACTTTGTTTTTTCTTCTTTATATTTATTTCCTCTCCCTCTCTTCTACCCTTTTTCACATTAATAATTTTTCGTTACTGATAAAAAAAATGTAATTAGACATATAATTATGAATGCTTATTAAACTAACAATTAGATCCTCCAAATCATTACAAGCAAATGATGATTTGGAAAGAACAATAGGGAAAATTGCTTATTGGACTAGTTCAACATTAGGTTGAGTCACAGGGGTCTACCATTTTTTTGTTAAGAATGGTACTTGAATTATGGGAAACTTTTGATTTCCTATGTTTCTCTCCCATTGCCTACAGGCCTATATTCATGCTAGAATTTTATTTTATTTATTTATTTGAGGTTTTGCGGGTAGAAAGGGGGAAAAAGGTAAAATGTGTTAGGGAATGGAGAGTATAGTTTTCCTATGTACAAATGAGGCAGATATCACAACACTTTTGCGCAACAAGTCAGCTAACTTGTTAACATTCTTATGAGTATGGACAAGAGGCAATTGATCCCACTAAGGTGTTGAACGTGGTCCATGGTGAAACCAAGTCACCATGAGCGTCCCTCCAAATTAGAAGCATGCTTTATGGGGTGGTTGGACACTAGGATAGTCTACCCCATAGAAAAAGGCTCTTACCTACATCATTTGAGTCCGTAGATCCAATAAGGAAGAAGGTTTTAAATTTTGATTTTTGGTGCATATTTCAGAAAACGTGGAAATGGACATATTTTGGAAATATTTGCTTCAACGTGAAAATTGTTGGGAACCGAGCTCTCCCTTCTATGTGCAAATCAAAGAAGAAACCCACAAAAACGAAATAACAACAATACTAATAATGATGGAAGCAAGATAATCAAGGCAAATAGAACAAGAGAATACACTAAGATTTTAATGTGGAAAACCCCTTCAATGAAAAGGGTAAAAACCACAGGAAACTAGTCCAGAAAACGTCTACTAAGAATAATGGGATTACAACTTCTCTAGATAAAACTAGAGGATGCCAATTATCAAGGAGCAACACTAGCTTTTGGATATCCAAATGTCTTCACCAAGAAAATGGTGGAAATACAAAGAACGGAAGAACAAAGCTTCCTAACTGAATGAGGTTGCAAATACATCAAATGAAGACCTTGAAGTGAAGAGGAGCACCTGAACCAGCGATGTGGATCGATCTTCACAACCCGGATGAGAAGAGTGCACCCAAAGCTCTACTCTCACCTCCTTTTTCTTCTCTAAAGAAAGCCTCCAAAAATCTCTCCCCAAAACTCAAATGACCGTAGCAACCCAAGTGAAAACCCATGTTCTGTTTGCTTTTCTTTGTTTTGGCTCCTAATGCATTTAATGCACAACCACTCCAAAATAAATCCCTTGACTTTTCCACCTTTTGCTTTCACTGAAAGAAACCTTTTCATCTTCCTCAAAAAAGGACCATACGTTGGACCCTAGTGAGAGCCAACAAAAGTGGGTCCCACCTCCACATGAGGAGGGAACCGCAATAAAAAATTTGTTAAAGTTTTTGCAAACTATGAAAACGTTATGGAAATCATGGAAAAACATAGTACCAAGCATTGATATTGTAGGAAATGATAAAATAAGCATGAAAATACTCTTTAACTTGTCAAACTTCAATAAATTACTATTTGAAGTAAGAAGAGCAAGATCAGCAATGTTCAATGTGATGTCTAAGACTCAAACTGTAATAGTCGGGGTTACTTATTTAAATGTCTCTAAGCTGTTGGTTTAGTACATAAAAGTAAAAAAACAACTGCTTTACAACTAAGGAGTTCATAAGCACATGGATTATGGGTCACCAGCTTTGCTATTTTTAAAATTTTAATTTTTAGTAAATTTTTAATTCGAAAATTAGATTATAAGCATAATTAACCCATTGAAATTTTTAAATACTAATAATTAAAAATTATATATAATGGATTTTCCACTACATATCTTGTTTACTACTAATTTAATCAAGATATTTTGGTTATATTTCCTTTTGGTCCTGGTGGGAATAGAAATAATTTGGTATATTTCATGCAAATATGTAGATATGTAATACCATGATTGGGGAAGAGAAAACTCTTAAGATACCTACATAGAGGTCTCTGGAATCACAACATATACACATGCCTACTGTCCAAGTGAGCAGTGACCCCCACTGGAGGTTTCTTGGACCAAAGAATTAGCCAGATTGGATGATCAGCAGCTGATTCATTAGTTTCTTTTGGACTGTCAACAAATAAAGGTCAAGATTTTTATTTTTTTTTATCAGTAAGAGGAAAATCTACTAAAAGAGGGCTGAGGAAGCCCAAAAGCTGTACAAAGGAACTCACAAAGGAGCCGACAAGACACAAACCGGTAAACCGAAACCCAAAAGGGCGGACCACAACTAAGAAAGCAATCTGCCCCACCAGAAAACAAAATCATCGAATCTGAACTGCTTGAGCTCATGGATGGCTGAACCCTGATAATAGAGAGAAACTTTAACGTTCATGACAATCTCCTCAACCTTGGCTTCCTTATCTTCAAAAATCCTTCTGTTCCTGTATTTGATGGTTAGAATTTTCTAATAGGTGAATCTTTGGAACAGAAGAGCATCTAGGCATGGCAGATCCACTAGATAGTCCAGACACCTCTGTGTATACCCCACGTGATGAAGACCCCTTGATATACTTACAATGGACTTTTGTGCTCCACATTTCTCCCTTCTCATATTTCTTACACTGATGAAACATCAGTAGTTATTCCTGCACGAGAAGTTCCAGTCCATTCCCACTTCTATCTACTTCCCCCTAGGGTAAGGTATGACCTACAAGGCTTGAGCCTGCCCTTTGGTGTGAGAAGAATGTCTAGCTCTCTGTAGTATGGAAATCAGTCTATGAAAATGGTGGCATCTGATGGTAATAGCTTCCTTTGGTTGGACAAGAAATGCTACTTTTCAAATCCACTCTTCTATGATCATGTTTGAATTGGATACTCGTGGATGTTGATGAAGAAACGACTGGATGTGGGCATTTTGTGTGGTTATTCAACTTGATTTAACCATCCATTCTTTTGGGGCACAAACCAACCACCTCAGTTACTTTTGCAGCTCAAGAGGCTCCAGCCGAGGAAGAACCAAAATTCAGTCCATTCACGGGTGTTGGGAAACGCTTGGACGGAAAACCTTTGAAGCATCAACCTCCACCAGTTTCTTCCTCTGGAGCCAAAGACAAGCGACCAGAAGCAACCAATGGTGCTAAGCAACATTCAGCAGGTTCAACTTCACAAAGCACCTCTTCTCATCAAACTCAGGGAAAGCTTGTGTTTGGTTCAAATGTAAACCGTACTCCCAAAGAAACACCAAAGGTACGCCTTTTTATTGTGTTTGGTTCAAATGTAAACTGTCTCAACTTATTATTTCCTGAAGATGGACAGGAGAAAAGGACTTGATCATATATGATGTACGTGTTTCAATTTATTTATCGTTTCTTGTGTCCTGCAGGTTGCTGCAAAAGAGACCAAACAAGAGCAGCCTCAGAAGAAAGAAGACCCAAAGTTCCAAGCCTTCACAGGGAAAAAGTATTCATTGAAGGGCTGATCTGATCGCTCAGTATTTATCTTTTGGCCTTCATTCCCCTTCACCTGTCTTCCTGTGGATCGATAATTATATTTGACACTATGTTGTAGGGTTTCATGGGTAAGTAGAAAGAAGTTACACCTCCCTAGTAAGCGGAACATGCTTATGAATCTCCAAAATAGGTGTCACATAGACCAGATTGATTTGACATTCCATCCAATGGTATATTGGATCCCAATTACTCTGCATATATAACATCTGTACAGCTCTGGATTACTTAAATTCTGCTTAATCTCACTTCCATGCTATCTGTAGAATTTTGGGATACCAATTCATACAGATCTAAGTATTCTAATCACACAGATTGAAGGATCTCAAACTTCTTATATAGATCTATAACTTGCTGCTTGGAAGGTATAATGTATGATAGGCCATGAAAGTAAGCAACCTACTGAATGGTCTGATCATGTACAGTGTGAGCACCAGGAACGATTTTGCTTCTAATATTATCCATTCCCAGGCAAGCATTCCACCCAACTCCAGTCAATAACTTTAAATACAATGTTATACTACAGGGAAAATGTTAGTACGAACTAAGCTATGAGATCTTTCTGTTATTACTTTTCTTGTATTTTGGGATATGAGATGGTTCAGACTTCAGAATGAATAGGTTTTATGAGATTTTGGCAAGTAGATTAATTTCCTTCTCTGTGGGCATAGACTTCAGCAAATGCAGGGGCTAGGTTTCCATACAAGAAATTATGGTTCAATCAGGGTTTGGGTGGGCTGATGCGAGGCTCAAGGCTTTTCACGTCAGGGTTCAATCTCCCAAATGAAGTGGAGCATTGGACAATAGCCCATCATGCAAGAGGTGATCTGCTGACCGAACCTTCCGGATTGATTTGTTGGTTGGCCACATTGACAAGTATAGTTGATTGTGTTTTATATAATGTTGTGTCACATACTTTTTCTCATAAGCAAGAGCTGCTTCTAACGACAGGCTTACCGTGAAAAAGACGGAAGTTAGATAAAATGATAAAAAATCGACGACAATTTTCTCCAATGCCACAACCTGCAGAAATATGGAGCTCAATTCTGAACCACTGCAGAAATATGGAGCTCAATTCTGAACCAAAGTAGCATATATCGTTGACTGTCATTTGGAGAAAATGGTGCAATCATCATGAGCAATTAGAGAGGTTACCCTTTCATAACCAATGCGATTTGATTTTTCTGAAATTTGAAACCCTAAGCCAAGAATGTGAATATGCCTCTAGAATTTGAAGAATGTTGGCCCCTTCTACAAGAAAAAATAGCGACAACTTTTTTTTGTTGTTGCTATGATGTTAACAAGATCAACATGGAAGGAATGAGGATGGAAGACAATATCAACAATATTAATACAAAAGGAAGCAAGAAGAAATGCAGCACGATTAAAGACAGACAATGGTGAACTTCTTAAAAAAAAATATATGAGTAGGTGTTGAATGGACTTGAGGATTCTTTTAGCAATCCATGGGGGAGAAGAGAGGCCCTTAACACACTTGACAGCTATAATTCTCTTAAAATCGTTGTCGATAGCCAACTTAAGACCTTTCTCGATAGCTTGTAGTTCGTGGATTATAACGTCTTTTTATTCGTGCAACAGAGAAAGCAAGGCAGACTTCTCCTTCATGATTATTCCTAAATATGCCACCAAATCCGCCAAAGGAGGATCCCAAAGAGCCATCTCTATGCACTAAAGACCATTCTTTCACAAATGGTGTATATGGAAGCAATTACTACAGCCTAGTAGAGCTACATCCGTTCTATGTAGTATGTTGTACATCACCTTGTGTTCGATTTTCGAAACGCCATTTCCATCAACAAGTTTCTTGTTTTTAACAAGGGGCCCACCACCACAAACAATGATCTCGACAATCTATCGAGCATAACTAAAAAATCAGACAGGCGAAAATATTGGACTTCATGTCACAAGCTAAAACTTGGAATCTTGGAATGGCTAAGCGGCTATTGTTCGCATCATCCTAGATTGGATCACTGAGTGCCGTACAACCATAATTGTCCAATTAATGAACTTTTTATTTGAACCGTTGATAAAGCTTATTGTTCACCAAAAAAAAGATAGTTGAGGAAGCGTATCGGTCTTCATGTTGCTTCGTAACATTGGAAACCAACTCCTGTACTAAAATCCACACCGTGGTTTTGTATTTCGAGTGCGGTGTGGAGTTGAGGGGAGGCGACATGGCGATGCAATGGTGCGGCGCGATAGCGAGAAGAGTGATGATGACAGAGCGAGCTGCGACGCCGACACTGCCGATCGTCTGCGGTCGTGGTGACAAGAAGACGAAGAAAGGGAAGCGATTCAAGGGATCGTACGGCAATTCCAGGCCCAAGAAGGAGAAGATGATCGAGAGGATTAAAGACAAGGTGGAGGTCCCCAGGTCCACTCCTTGGCCTCTTCCTTTCAAGCTCATCTGATTTCACTCTATAAAAAATGAATCAGAACCCATGAAAACATCATCATAGTTAGTTGTATGGTCTCTTCTTCTCTCTCTCAATTGCGTTTCTAGGGTTAGGGTTTCTTCTGTTTTTCTTTTGTTGCCTTAATCAGAATCTGTACATTTGTTTTCGATGAATGAATGGATTTTTATTTCAGATGGTTTTTTCACTCTTCCCTATTCTAAATTCTGCTTCTGTTTGGTTCATTATCGAGTGTGTTCATGTGTTTGGGATTGCATTTGAATTGATCTCAGGCAATTTTATTTTAAGATTGTTTCTGATTCTAATCTGTCGCGTTAAATGTTCTTGATCTCTTGCTTTATGTAGAGCAGTAAGAGCTAGTTTGAATTTCTGATTCTAATGGAATGCTATGTATTATCCGCATTTTCTCTGTCAATCCCTATTGGGTATAGTAGGGGTTCGTGCGTAATTGTAAGGCACTTTTTGACAAAATCTCACTTGAAAGAAACCTTTTGTTGCTGTTTTTTTGTTGATGAGCGTTTGTTCTTTTGGGTTTTCATCTGGCTTTTGGCTGGATTGCTAGTTGTGTGCTCCCATTATGGGGAGGTTATGGGTTCAAGTCCCATGAGGGGGTGTCCAGGTGCGTTGACACACAACATGCCTTATCGGCGCGCTATAGCTAGGAGAAACCCTGTTTGTGTTATACTTCTTCAAGCCTACTCTCCATGAATTGGTTTATGGAGGAGTGCCTGCGAAATTGAATTGGGGAGTGAGCATTTTGGGGCTAATGTTTTGTAGCAATTGCTTTTGATTGTCAATATGGGGGAATAAGTCTTCTGAGGAAGTAGTTCCGCAGATGTCGCAAAATTTTACTCCTTGCTTTGATGGGATTCTTGAACAGATTGTGTTCTCTTTGAGATTGAATTGATTGGGAATTTCACTTCAGTGTGAGTTGAGTGAGAATACTAGGCAGTTCGGTCTTCTTCCTCCTCCCCCCTTTCTTTTGTCGCCAAAAAAAGAAGTTTGTGATTGGTGTGGTGCAGGAAATCCATATTTGATTGTGGTTTGAGGGTTAGTGTGCAAGTTTCATGTGTAATTTCACTGTCATTAAGCTGTTCAACCCTAAGCGCCGCGCCCTGGATAGGGAGCATTGAAATACCAAATTTAGAAGCACCTTGGGATCTAGAGCATCTGGAGTGCGAACACGTCTGAATTAACACCTTGGGATTTAGTTAATTCTTAATTTCAATTGTTTTCTCTTCTTTCTCACCACCTGCCCCATCCATGCCCATATCTTGGTTGCCTTTCAGCTAACCATTGCTATGGTTCAGTTAGTATCATCGGGAGGAGTACCCCTCATATTATTGTTTTCTGAACACAACCCTTGTTTTACTATGACAATCCTGCAACAAAGAGGTAATCATAAAGACAAGGTTCATGTACGTTAAGCCTTCAAGAGATAGTGGTCAACAAGGTAGGTGGATTGCAAATTCAATAATAAGTCAAAATTGTGCGTCCGACATTTTGGGAGCGAGATTCAGAGAAGAATCGTATTCTGAACCATTGAACTGCACTTCTGGAGTGATAGTGACACCCCTAATAAGAAGGTCCGGGCACAAAGGTTCAACCAGAGTTGCACTTATTGCTAGTGAGTTGAAGCTGAGAGTTCTTCAATTTTGTCTATCTGCCAAGATTTTACTGTCCTGTGAACTGAACGAGTATTGCTAAAGCATATTAACTGGACTAAATTCAGAGGTTTTTGTTTGCTAAGAATACTGCTAGCCTCACACCCCCCTCTCTGATTAGATCTGTCAATCGGAGTGGCGCACATGCCACTTGAGGTTTGCAGTGCTCTGTTCGCTAATATAATGGGTAGAGAGGTGAAGAGTTATATGTTATGGACCATGTTTGCTCAACTGCATCGTGGTCTTCGTCGTTTCTGTTTTAGCTATTACTATTTCTAACCGGGCATTAGGTAAATATTTCTATAATGCATTTGAACATTTGTGATGTTGATGGCCCTGAGTTGTTATATAACGTTATATGATGACCATGACCATACCAGTTAAGAATGGCTTTTAACAACCTAATTTAGGCAGGATTTTGCATTGAGACAACTCTCTGGAGATGGTCATTTATCCCCAAATTCTACACATTATCTATGATAAAAGAGTTCAGCCCTCTAGATTAAAGAAATATGTTGAGGCGCTAACTGGAAAAGAAAAAGAAATGTGTGAAGCTTGAGTGTAGGAACATGTTGATGACCTTCTCTTCCAAGGGCTGCAACTCGGGTTGGTTGGGTTGGATTGGATTTGGGGTCAGCCCGAGTCCAACCCAATCTTCAAGGTTGTGAGCCCAACCCAATCCGAGGTCAGGCCTAGAATTTCCAACCCAAACCCAAACTGACCGGGTTGGTAAATTACTCTTTTTTTTATTGCGAGGAAAGGTCGGTAAATTTTTTTATATTAATTTTCAAAATAAAAATATATATAAGAATTTTTTATTCATCATCTTACAAACTAACCACACTAAAAATAGGCTAAGAATTTTGTTACTCACCGCTGTCATCTGGGCCCACTGACCGCATGGATGATTATCCCACCCCTTGGTGGATATACACACCAAAAATCACCCTGATTGGTAATCTCTAACCATTAGATTTTAGCACTTTTTAAGGCGTTCTTATAGCCGTTGAATGCAACCATTTTTTAAGTACTAAAACCAACGGCTAAAAATCATCAAACAAGCTGATTTATGAATGTCTGCTAAGGGGTGGGCTAAACATCCATGCAGTAGGCCCAAATGGCAGTGGTGACTACCAAAAATGCAGCTTCCGCATTTGAAATTACATCACGACCCATACATTTATTTGCAACGGTGTATTGTTGGGCTTGGATTGGTTAAGGTTGCCCAAAATCTCAGCCCAACCAGATTTTGATCAGGTTGTCAAAATCCAGGCCCAAGTACTGAAGGGTCCAACCCATCCCGAGCCCAACGTCGGGTTGAGCCCGCCCAAGTTGCAGCCCTAACTTTCATTGAGTTGAACAGCAAAACAGGATTTATTTTGCTAACCCCAAATAATTGGGATAAGGTGTAGATGATAAATCAAAATATATTATCCAAAATTGCTAAAAGGAAAAAAATCAAAATTTCTTTCATGTTAATTAGAGCAAGTTCATTTCTTTCTTATACATCCAACGTAACAGAAACAACATCCGATGAGACCTAATCGTTTGACCTCTGTAAACATGCGACCTCTGATAATTGGTGCGATCTGTACAGGAAATGCACCTATCAACCAAATCTAATTAGGGTCAGCTACTTGGCTTGGATAAATCATAAATTCAAACCTGTTTTTGATCATCAAACCGACTAAAGAGATGATGTAGATCAGGATCTAGACAATGATCAGATCTGGGCTAAATAGAGGTCCAACAGCAATAGATCTGATAATAAACTCAAGGATATACACCAAGGAAAGGCAAGCAGGGTTTCAGCCTAGCTACCCAGGTACCGGATCAGGCTCAAAACTGACCTCAGCTCAGCCTGTGCACCGCCAGTTGCAAATTCGTCCCTGATATTGGTGCATCAAACAGACACTACTGAAATAAATCTGAACATTGTTAACTGTTTTAACTTTTAACTATCTCTATCTTCCAACAACTGCACATGCCCATTGGGTCCCTCTTGTCTACCAATCAATTGACCAATTGTTCATGAATGGGTCATATCCCAAAGCATTTCTATGATCAGGCACGTACATTTAACAGTTCGAGGGATTACATGTTTTTGTAAAGCCACCAAATGTTGAGCAATTGTCAGAATCCTTTATACAGGATAGGAACATCTGACCAGTCAGGTTTTAGGCTTTGGTTCGTCTACAACTGTCGAACATTGGATTAGCCATCCAATGGGCTGCGCATCAATTGGATGATGGAGATGGTTTACACAGAGAATTTTGATCTATAGTTTTCGCAAGAAGGAATTTGTGTGAATCAGAATCAATTAAAATGTATTCAAAAGTGGATTTTTAAGGGGTACTGGTTCCAACTCAATATTGCAGCAAGTCACATAAACATGAAGACTTCTCGAATCAACTTGGTCATCTAAAAAAAAAACCAAATACATGGATAACACAAGCAAATGAACATCTCGAAATGTCTGAATCCTCCATCAGTCTTTATTTATTGGCACAGAATAGAATGCTGGTTTTAGTCATTATCTTCTCTCCCATAGTTATATATTATCTCGATCTGCATCAGTAATGAAATTTCAGAACTGAATCAAAAGCATCATAGGGGACTACAGGGTACGAAGCTTAATTTGTAAACATGATCAAGTTCATGGCTGATAGCTATGAACAGAAAAATGCACTCTCTTCATCGGTATGCAGAGACATTACACAAGAACCAAAAGGCAACAGTACAAGAGCTTAGAAAATGGGCTGATTTGTTGTGAGGATTATCTCCATGGTGAGGAAATCATCCTCGTTAAAAATCAAACAAAAAATGATTGTTCATGAAGATTCTAGAGATGAACGTCATGTCTGTGAAGTATTGAATGTCATAAGAAACCAATGTGCATGATCACAAATCAAAATGATATTTATAAACGCATAAAATTACCCCAGGAGGTGGTGTTGGATTTCTTGTAAACTTGGAACCACCAGGAGCCCAAGGAACTGCTCATCAGGAAATCAAGAAAATAAGTAAATTCCACACTGCACATGTATATGTTGTCAGGGACCTACTTGTAATATCTTATATTCTACAGGGGGCCCTTGTAATATTGTAAAACTTCACTTAATATATATATTGGGTGAAATCGTGTAGGCTATTCTAAGCTCTACACGATTTCTCCTCTTTCCCCTATTCTCTTCACCTCTCCTCTCTTCCATCTCTAACCCTAATCTCTTATCCTGGTTACGATCCAAGATTACAACATGGTATCAGAGCATGGTTATGTAACCATGGCTCAATCCTAGAGGTCCGAAGAACCCTAGGGATTGCGAAATTCGATGCGAAGGGCTTTCCAAAGAAGGAGATCATCTCCCATGGATAGCCGCAGGCTTTAGAAGAGTCTGAAACCCTAGCTGCCCACTCCAAAAGGTTGGAGAAGTTCTCCCAGGCCTAGCCGCCCACTCCAGAAGCCTGGAGAAGAGCTATCAGGCATAGCCGCCCACTCCAGAAGGCTGGAAAAGAGCCACCAAGCCTAACCGCCCCTTCCAAAAGGTCAGAGAAGACCCTCTGGACATAGCCGCAGGTCTCAGAGGAGCCTGGAACCTCTCCCTAGTGCTACCGCACCTATCCAGGAACCTTTTTAGGTCATCGGAACCATTCACAAGTTTCCTGCGAATGGTTTTTTCTCCAATAGAAAATCTATAAAAGGAGTTGTTCCGAAAAGTGATTTGCACCTCCACAGCAGCAGTTTGGGTGATTTCTTATCAGAAAAGTCTTATCTACTACCATGAGTACATCTGAGGAGTCATCTTCTGCCAAGTCAGAGATCATTGTTGCCCCACCCAGTCTGAGAAGTCATGGTGATCACAGCCCGGGCCTACAGATCACTACGGTGAAACTCGACGGGACCAACTACCTCGCATGGCTCAATCTGCCAAGATGTACATCACCGGACGAGGCAAAGCCGGCTATATCACTGGACGCATCACTGCACCTGATTCCTCGGATGCCACGTTTGAGAAGTGGGAAGCGGAAAACTCGATGGTCATGTCATGGCTGCTTCATTCCATGCATCCATCGATCAGCACAGGCTTCCTCTTTCTCCCGACTGCCAAAGATATATGGGACACGGCATCTCAGACCTACTCCCAAGATGGAAATTTTGCTAGGATGTATGAACTTCAGCAGGAGATAGCACATCTGAAGCAAGGCGATCTTCCTTTGGGATCATACTACGCTGCGTTACGCAGCAAGTGGGAAGAGGTAGATCACTACCAGACCTACACCCCTGCATATACCAAGGATGCTACGGAGTTCCGAAAGATAATTGTACGCGGACGCATATTTGAGTTTCTTGGCGGCTTGAACCAGAGCTATGAGCAGGTTCGAGCCAACATCTTGGGCAGAGATCCACCGCCGTCGACCATTGCACAGGTCTACTCCTACATCCAGAGCAAGGACAGCAGGAGGAGAGCCATGAGCTCTAAGACAGATGCTGATGTTCCTTTATCTGAGAAGTCTGCCTTGGCTACTCAGAAATTGAGCAAACCCACATCCAAGAAGGATGGGGATCTTGATGATCGTGATCGACTCAGATGTGATCACTGTGGCAAGCGTCGCCACACTCGGGAGACCTGCTAGAGTCTTCATGGTCGTCCTGCACAGTTCTCTGGGGGGAAGCAAGGCTCCTCAAAGAAGCCCTCTGGTAGCAAACATGGAACCTCAGCAGCTCATGCCACCAGCCAAGATTCCTCTGATGTGACCCCTTCCTTTGGGCAGTCCAACACCTTCTCTAGCATGGACATTGACAGGCTTCGACAATTACTTACTCAGCTTGATGGCCCTTCTCCACCTACATCATCCTTTGCTCAGACAGGTACATCCCATTCAGCCCACCATGTGTCTACGACACCCATTGGTCCTTCCTGGATCATTGACTCTGATGCCTCTGATCATATGACTGGTATGCCATCCCTTTTCTCCACCTATAATATCTGCTCAGGTAAGGACAAGGTCCGCGTGGCCGATGGCACCTTCTCCTCTATATTAGGGAAGGGCACTATCTCTGCCACACCTACTTTGTCTTTATCCTCTGTACTTCATGTTCCTAAATTCACCACTAACTTGCTTTCTGTTAGCCATCTTACTAAGAGCCTAAACTGCAGTGTTACCTTTTTTCCTACTCACTGTGTTTTTCAGGACTTGGAGACGAGGTGGATGATTGGCAGTGGTCGTGAGGATGGTGGATTGTACCTGCTCGATAGCCAGCCGACTTCATATTCTGTTGCACATCAGTCTGGTGCCAATGTCAATAGTTCTAGCGTTAATAAAGACCTGTTAATGCGATGGCATAACAGGCTAGGTCATTTACCGCTTTCAGTCATGAAGAGTCTGTTATCTCAGTTTGCGTCTATTCCATTTTTTGAGTTCAACTGTGAAACTTGTGTACTTGCAAAACAATGTCGGGTGTCTTTTCCGACCAGTAATAAAAAAAGTACGTTTCATTTACAGCTTGTGCACTCTGATGTTTGGGGACCCAATCCCACCACTTCTATCTTTGGTTTTCGCTACTTTGTGGTTTTTGTGGATGACTATAGTCGTTACACTTGGATCTACCTTATGAAATCAAAAAATAAGGTGCATACTATCTTTCTGACCTTCCATAAAATGGTGTGCAATCAATTGGGCACCACCCTAAAAGTCCTACGCACTGACAATGGGGGGGAATACATGTACAGTGGCCTTGCCTCCTACTTTGAAGAGCATGGAATTCTTCATCAGACTTCATGTGCCGATATACCTCAACAGAATGGGACCGCTGAGCGAAAGCATCGCCATGTTCTGGAGGTTGCTAGGGCACTTCTTCTTGGTACTCGGGTACCCAAGGGTTATTGGGCTGACGCTGTGTTGACGGCATCCTACTTGATAAAGCGGATGCCTTCTCGTGTCTTGGGGTCGAAGTCTCCCATTTCACTCCTGTTTCCTTCCTGTCCTGTGTTCTCCATTCCACCTAAGGTCTTTGGTTGTGTTTGCTATGTTCACGCCCATCACAGGAAGGACAAGTTAGATCCGAAAGCCGTTCGATGTGTGTTCCTTGGCTATTCGTCCACTCAGAAGGGATATCGGTGTTTCCATCCCTCTACCCGTCGTCGGTTTGTTTCTCTAGATGTTACATTTTTTGAGAGTCTTCCCTTCTTCTCAATTGATCGGACTTCTCTTCAGGGGGAGGTTGGGAGTATTGACGAGAGTCCGATACCTCCACAGGGGGAGATTCCTCAACCAATACCCCTTGATTTGCCTGATAAGTCTCCTGTACCCTTGTCCTTATCTCCTACTGACACTGTGCCACAGGATCCGCAGCTGAAGACATATGCCAGACGACGTCAAAAAGAGAAACAGTCCACCATCCAAGCTCACTGCCAGGAAATCCAACTCGATCCAGGTAATCGTGTCCTCAGTGATCCTCATGATGATATGTCTGTTGCTCCTTCTACTATCCTTCCCATAGACATTGATGTACCTATTGCTCATCGGAAGGGTGTTTGGAACTGTGTTACCAAGCACCCTATCTCTCACTTTGTTTCCTATCAGCAGCTCTCACCATCCTACAGGGCATTTGCTACTTCCCTATCCAGTGTCGCTCTGCCATCCGGTGTCTCAGATGCCCTTAGCCAGCCTCAGTGGAAAGCAGTCATGCTAGAGGAGATGGCAGCTCTAGAAAAGAATGGTACTTGGGATTTGGTTCCATTGCCTAGAGGAAAGAAACCCGTGGGGTGCAAGTGGGTATATACAGTGAAATACAAAGCAGATGGAAGCATCGACAGGTACGAGGCCCGTCTCGTTGCAAAAGGGTACACACAGACTTATGGGATTGACTACCAAGAGACGTTTGCTCCTGTGGCCAAGATGAACTCAGTTCGAGTTCTGTTATCTCTAGCGGCAAATTTTTCTTGGCCCCTCCACCAGTTGGATGTCAAGAATGCCTTCCTCCATGGTGATCTAGAGGAAGAGGTCTACATGACAAGTCCTCCGGGGTTCAGTCCGACTGGGAGTAAGGAACTTGTGTGCAGACTGAAGAAAGCCTTGTATGGGCTTAAACAGTCACCAAGGGCTTGGTTCGAGAGGTTCAGTTCTGCAGTCAAGAAGATTGGCTACTCGCAGAGTCAGGCGGACCACACTCTTTTCATTAAGAGAAGTCAAGGTCGTCTTATTGCTCTTATTGTGTATGTGGATGATATCGTGGTCACAGGAGATGACCCAGATGAGGTTTGTAAATTGAAAAAATACCTCGGCACAGAGTTCGAAATCAAGGATCTGGGAACCTTGAGATACTTTCTGGGCATTGAGGTTGCTAGGTCAAAGCAGGGTGTGTTCATCTCACAAAGAAAGTATGTACTTGATCTCCTTCGAGAGTCAGGAAACTTGGGAGTTAAACCAGCCGATACGCCTATAGAGCAGCAACATCGGCTAAATCTTGTTGATGGGGATCCCATTGCTGATACAGGCCAGTTCCAGAGACTTGTTAGGCGTTTCATCTACCTTTCGCTGACACGACCAGATATTGCATATGCAGTCAGTGTCATCAGTCAGTTCATGCATGCCCCTCGCTCTCCACATCTTGAAGCAGCACACCGAGTGTTACACTATCTTAAGGGGGCTCCAGGGAAGGGTATCCTGTTTAGTAAGAATGGACACCTGCGAGTTGAAGCTTACACAGACGCTGACTGGGCAGGTTCAGTCACTGACAGACGTTCCACATCAGGGTACTGTACGTATGTGGGGGGTAATCTGGTGTCTTGGTGCAGCAAAAAGCAACCAGTTGTCGCTCGCTCTAGTGCCGAAGCAGAGTACCGTTCTATGGCTCATGGTGTATGTGAGCTTCTATGGTTGAAGACTATGCTCAGTGAGCTCGGATATCCTGTCAAAGGGTCTATGCAGCTGTATTGTGACAACAAAGCAGCCATCAGCATTGCTCATAATCCAGTTCAACACGACAGGACAAAGCACATTGAGGTAGACCGTCACTTCATCAAAGAGAAGCTTGGTCAAGGACTTATTTGCACACCGTATGTCCATACTGCTGATCAAGTTGCAGATGTGTTAACTAAAGGTGTTACTAAAGGGATCTTAGAGCACCTGTTATCCAAGCTGGGCATGATAGATATCTTCGCACCAGCTTGAGGGGGAGTGTTGTCAGGGACCTACTTGTAATATCTTATATTCTACAGGGGGCCCTTGTAATATTGTAAAACTTCACTTAATATATATATTGGGTGAAATCGTGTAGGCTATTCTAAGCTCTACACGATTTCTCCTCTTTCCCCTATTCTCTTCACCTCTCCTCTCTTCCATCTCTAACCCTAATCTCTTATCCTGGTTACGATCCAAGATTACAACAGTATAGAGGAAGCAATAAGATAAAATTCCAATCACAGTAATAAGTGAAATAAAGGAAATTCTGCAATGTGACAACTTCATAGATGTCCTTTGATCCACAAAGTAACAACCACAACTTTTGAATAGTTTAAACTGTGAAGTATATAAGTAGGCAGATCATCATCATCATCATCATCACCATCACCATCATCATCTACGCCTTATCCCAAGTAGACAGATGATTCCCAATCAACATTTGAATTACAAAATGCCTGTTTTAGTCGTATATTGGCAGTTTGGCACAGGAGTAGAGCTCACAATGTAGCTGTTGCAATGATTGCAATGTTGCATGGTTTGACCCAACTTTAGCCACCCGAAGAAGAAGAAAAAATTGAAACAGAAATGTTTCAAACGAATCATAATAGCTTCCAAATTTCCAACGAAGATGATAGTTAAGGACCTCTTGATGGAGTTCCATTTTGAAACAGAAACACATTAATTTGCTTATTTCTTGTACTTTAATTTGGATGCAAGGTATTGACGGTAGCATATCCACAAGCAACTTTATTTGTGTCTCACATGGTGAATAGTGGATGAGGAAAGGCAGGCCATTCAAATTTGGGCTTTCAGGGGCCTTGTTTCCATGGGGCGTCCATGGAAAAAAAAACACAGATGCCACTTTTTAAGACAGTGAAAGGCACTTATTTAACCACATCTCCTTTGGCCATTATTGGTTGAAGGGTGGGAACTCAACTGAGTGGTCAAGGGATCGAATAGGGGTATCAGAGAACATAAAAAGAAAATGAAAGGCACTTGTTTAGGAGTGTGTTGATAACTTGCTAAGATCTTAGAGTACATTAGAGATACTGTGGACAGCTTGAATGTCTTGTATAAGCACATGTTAGGAGTTTTGATGAGAAGGTGGACTCTTCAAAAGAGGGTACTAGAAGACATATCTTGAATGTTGAGAATGGTGTTCCCTAGTTTCTCTCCCTGTCCTCAATAAATTCTTTTATAACTGATTAGGAAAAAGAATGAAAGAAAAACAGGGGAATGCACTAATAGCAGGAATTTTTTTTCACTTCCTTGCCTTCAAAAGCCCCCTAAAAAGGCAAGATCGATTGGGTAACGTTTTACTTCAATTTGCAATCGCAATCTGGATTTCTTTAGCCATGAGTGTCACATGGTCATGCCTGAATTTAGCTAAATGGCATAATGGAAGCAAATGGGTTGAGGTAGTTGCATTGTTTAATTGTTCCAGTTGTAGCCAAATAATTGTCTAAATTTAGGTTAACACTTTGATGGCTCAAGGTGAAGCCCCAATGCATTGTAGAGCATATTTTCTCATTCTATTTGGTTGGGAGGATCTCCCATGGTTCATTGGAAGCAAAATATATGCAAGGTTTGGAGGTTGGAATTTCTTGACAACCTTGCCTGATTGCCAAAAGCACATTTAGTTTTGTACTTTGTCCTTTCCTGGGGCTTATCTTGTAACCTTGTATCTTCCTTCTTTTAAAGATATAATTTGCTTGCAATTAATCAAAGAAACAAAATAACATGGCAAAGATAGAAAAGCTAGAAGCTATTTGCTAAAGGCGCCAAGTTATCTACTGTTTCAAATCGACAGCTACACCTGCCTATATGAAGAAACACGGAAAGAATTATTCATATGCGTGCAACTACGACATTTGCAAATTGCAGTTAGCAAACAGGAGAAGGAAATAAAAGCAATGTGTAATTATATCAATGGGAGCACTAAAATGGGAAAAGTGAACTTCAACCACAAAACTTACCAATGTAAGGATCAGGGTGTCGCCACTTATTATAAGTTGCTTCGGCACCAGCAATCATTCTATCAATTGTGTCAAGATCTTCCTGGGAATTCAAAGAAAGAGAGAATCCAAGAAAATCGGACAGAATAAAATTTAGGTTACACAGTTTAGTTAAATGGTTCCCTTGTCTGAAAACCAGGAAAGTTATTTGTTGGCAAAAGTAGTAAACTCATCTAACTCAACTTCCCATCAGGTATTCGGCATTACATGCAACCAAGAAAACAGGATTATTAGGCAACGGAAAAGTTGAATATTATCATTGTTTCACATGACTAGACAGACACGCCTATTGATAAGTATTTTTGCCTTGCCAAGTTTACAACTTTATATCAACACCTAATGGGTGTCTTCTATAGACAGAGAAAAGAAAATCATCACAGTAAACAAAAAAAGAAGTCCCAAAGCTTATCATTACGGCTTCAACCAAGGTCTTCACTATAATACGCTAAGATCATAATTCATGTTGTACTTCTCAAGTGGAAAGAAAGCTTTTCATTAAGGCTGTGTTTGTTTACTGAGAAAACACCGAGTGACAACAATTATTGCGCTATTTTCATGCTTTTGACTTGGGGAAGTCACACAATAATCATTGTTGCATGGTAACACATCATCACCATCTTTTTCTCTTCTTTAATATAAAAAATATAATGGGAAAGATGAAATCTTCTCCCAAAAAAGTAAGATAAAGGATATATGTGGTGGGTTACACATCACCATCTTTTTTATTATAATATAAAAGGGAATGAAAAACACACCATCATTATGATGATGTCACCAAAAGATTACACATAAGAGCGAAATGTTCACCGCGAGTGATGACTCATAAACTCGTGGTTGGGACAAATTTAATTGACCCATAGTCCTCAAAATAATGATCCATGAGTTTAATTCCTCAAAATAATGACCTATAAATATTTACATAAAAAAAAGAGGGAAAGAATAAAGCCTCCACCGCAGATAACGGTAGCACAGCAGTGGCACATTTTGGCCCCCCAAAAGGATCACACTATGGGGTGATGTCATCGCCCACTTGGCATTATTTTAAACCCCCTAAAGGGTGATCACGGCAGGCCACGATCCGCGGTGAAGTATTTTTGGCACATACTACGGGGTGATGTAATCACCCACGGCAGGCTTTGATCCCCTTCTAAAGAGGATCAACATGTGGGCGCCACGTGGCACATCTTTTGGATCTCCTTTTCAAAGATCCACTTAGAGGATGCCAAGTGGCATTCTCTTGAAAACCTTCTCAACATCCCCTCAAGAGGATTATTTCTAATCAAACTCTATTACATGGGATTGAAGTCCAAAAAGGATTAAAACCTTACGGGATAATCCAGATTCCCTCAAACAAGGAATCCAAATGGCTATCGCTCATTGGAAAGAACTAGGTGAACATCTCGTATGAGAGTTGTCCAACAACAATGAAACATTCTCATTGGAAGATAGAGGTTGTACAATCTTATACAACACTCTAATCCACCCCTTTCAATAAAGGGTTAAGGGTGAATATGAGCAAAGGGGATCTTTTTCTTTTGAATAGATTCTTTGGGAGAAATATCTTTTGGAAGACATTACAAAGAGCAAGTAAAGAAGAAGAGTGCATGAATCTTGAGACGAACTCAAAACTCATCCATGTAAATTCTAAGGTGAGAAAATATGTTATTTGTCTCCTCTTTTCTTTGTAAATCCCATACATATGTACATACAAGATTACATAAATCTACGTGTTTCTTCCATCTAAAAGAAAGCCATGTAACAAAAAAAGATCACATGTACTCTAGACCACCCTAAAAAGGGAGATCACGTACACAAGTCCCCTAAAGACTTGTAAATCAAGCCTTCTTCGATGAGGCATATATATCTATCGTATGAGATAAATCTCACATTTTTTTGTAAAAAACGCAATACAACTTTGTTTCTTGCACATGTTCAGCCATTCTCGTAATCAAAGGTGATCTCTTCGCTTAAAAGAGATGTAATAAAAGATCTGATCTTAATCATATCGGACGTCAAGTCCCCCACATATAAATCAAAATCTTGATTGTCAAATCAACAAATGATATCAATCCAAAGTCACCCTCACTTGCAAAGACAGGGGGACATCTATTGGTGATGAATATTTCATCACCATGAACAGATATTCATGGTGGGTCGGCCTATGAGATTGTGGTTCAAATAGAGCACCACGTGTCTACATCAAGATTGTAATATTTCAAATAAAGGTAGGAGGTGTACAAAAATTCATACACCTCATATGTATGCAAACATGTCCAAAACATGGTGCACCAAAACTTGGTACACTCACATACACAGTATCTCTTCCTTACAGGAGAGAAAGTGTAATTATAATGATAACACATCATCACTATCTGTTCCCCTTCTTTAATATAAAAATATATATATGAAGAGAATGAAAGAATCTTCTCTCAAAAAGTGAGAAAGATGATGAATGTGGTGGTAACACATCACCACCACATTTTCTCTTTTATAATATAAAAGTAAAGAAAAATGACATCATCATTATGATGATATCATTAAGACTTTTCTCATAACTGAGAGAAGTGCTCACCGTGAGTGATGAATTAACTTGCAATGGAAACAAATTTAATGACCCATAAGTCCTCAAAATAAAGAATTATAAATATTTATATAAAAATGGTGAAATAATAGAGCCTTCACCGCGAATGATATCAGCACATGTGGTTGCACATTTTGGCCCTCTAAAATATGTTACACCATGTGTCATCACCTGCGATGGCATTATTTTGACCCCCCAAAAGGATCACACCGTGGGCCACATCATCACCCGCGATGAAGAATTTTTGGCCCATACTGTGGGGTCATCACCCTCAGTAAGCTCTGATCTCTTTCTAAAGATGATCAAACCGTGAGTGCCATGTGGCACCCTACAGTACATCTTTTAATTCTCCTTTTCGGGGATCCACTTAAAGGACGCCACGTGGGCTTCTCTTGAGAACCTTTTTGCATCCCGAGAGGGTTATTTCTAATCAAACGCTGCTATTCAGAGGATTAAAGTCCCAAGAGGACTAAAAGCTTAGGGGATAATCCAGATTCTCTAAAACAAGGAATTTATATAGCTTTCTATCATTAGAGAAAACCAATTGAACATCTCATATGAGAGTTGTTCCACAACAATGAAACATTATCATTGGAAGGAGATGTTGTACAAACTTGCACAACACTCTAATCCACCCCCTTTTCTATTAAAGGGTGAAATTAAGAGCAAAGGGGATCTTTTCTTTTGGAATAATATCTTTTGGAAGACATTACAAAGAACAAGTAAAGGAGAAGAAGATTGCATGAATCTCAAGAGGAACTAAAGACTCATCTATTGCAATCCCAAAGTTAGAAAATATTTCTTATCTTTTCTTTTCTTTGTAAACCCTGTATATACGTGCATACAAGATTACATAAGCCTATGTGTACTAGGATTTTTCCCTCTAAAAGAAAGTCATGTAACAAAAAAATGTCACATATACTCTAGACCACCCTAAAGGGGGAGATCATGTACACAAGTCCCCTAAAGATTGTAAATCAAGCCCTCTCTTCGATGAGGCATATATATCTCTTATACGAGATAAATCTCATGTTTTTGTAAAAAGTATAATATAGATGTATTTCTTGCACATGTTTAGTCATTCTCTTGATCAAAGGTGATCTCTTCGCTTAGAAGATGTAATTAATAATCTGATCTTAATCAGATTGGAAGCGAGTCCCCCACATATAAATCAATATCATAATTGTTAAATCAACGAATGAGATCAATGCAAATTGATTTTGATAATCCCTATTTTGAAACTCTTTCAAAAATTTTAGATGTATAAAGCCTTATCAAAGAGAGGGCTTGACCTACAAGTCTTTAGAGAACTTGTGTACATTCCTCTTTAAGACGGTCTAGAATACATGTGACCTTTTTTGGTTGCATGACTTCCCTTTAGAAGGAATGAGACTAGCATGTACACATAGGCTTATGTAATCCTGTATGTAAACATGCATGGGATATACAAAAAACTGACAAGACAAATAACAGATTTTCTCACTTTGGGATTGCCATAGATGAGTATTGATCTCACCTTGAGATTTGTGCAGTCTTCTCATTTACTTGTTCTCTATAATGTTCCAAAAGATATTTTTCCAAAAGAAAAAGATCAATCTGTGGGCACCAAGTGGTGTTCTCTAAGTGGGTCCTCGAAAAGGATAAACAAAAAATGTACCTGTGGGTATCACATGGCGCCCACAGATCGATCCTCTTTAGAAGGGGATCAGGGCCTACCGCAAGAGATGACATCACCTCGTAATATGGGCCAAAAATACTTCACTGCGGATGGTGACATGGATTGTAGTGTGATCCCTTTTCATCTCATCATAAGCCTTTTTTCCAATGGTATCCATTCAATCTTGTTTAAAGCCATCTCTTCTGTTAAGACAATTCTTGAAATTTTCTCTCAAAATCTCACTTCACGTCTGTTTTGGCCTTCCCCTCGCCATTTTAGGCACATTCAACTTAACATTCCCCTTCATTGGTGTTGTCATTGGTCTTCGTTATACATGACTAAACTATCTCAATCGACTTTCCCGTATTTTGTCACTATTGAGGCTACTCCTATATTTTCACGAATAAGCTCATTTCTAATTTTTTCTTTCCTTGTCTTACCACACATCCATCTCAACATCATCGTCTTAATTATACTCATTTATGAACAAGTTTTTACTTGCCTAACATTCAACTCCACAAAGCATCGTTGGTCTTATTGTCGTCTTATAGAATTTTTCCTTTAGTTTTATTGGCACACGTCAATCACATAGCACTCCGAAAGCACATCTCCACTTTAGTCACCCTGTTCTAATTCTATGGGCAACATCCTCTTCAATCTCTCATTCCTTATGAATAATTAAACCAAGGAAACGAAATCAATCACTTCAAGGTATCTCCTAGTTGTAATTGGTGGATCACCTTTATGTGCATCTTTACTAAAATTGCATTCCGTATACTTTGTCTTTGTTCAACTTATTTTAAAACCTTTAGATTCCAAAGCATTCCCCCAGAGTTCTAGTTTTGCATTTACCTTATTCCTCGTCTTGTCAAGGAATACTATATCATCTGCAAATAACATACACCAGGGGACCTCATCTTGGATACGAGCACTTATTTCATCTATAACTACAGCATATAGGTATGGCTTAGGGCAGTGTGATCCCTTTTAAGGAGCCAAAATAATGTCACTACGGGTGATGACATCACCCCACGGTGTGGTCCATTTTAGGGGGCCAAAATATATCACTACAAGTGTTGATGTTATTCGCGTGAAGGCTATTTTTTTCCTCTTTCTTAGGTGATGACATCACCCCGCGGTGTGGTCCCTTTTAGGGAGCCAAAATATGTCACCGCGCATGTTGACATCATCCGCAGTGGAGGCTCTATTCTTTCTCTATTTTTTATTGAAATATTTATAGGTCATTATTTTGAGGATCTATGGGTCATTAAATTTGTCCCCACTACAAGTTGTAGGTCATCACTTGCGGTGAACACTTCCCTCTCTTATAAGAGAAATCTTTTGATAATATCATCATTATAATGGTATCATTTTCCTTCTCTTTATATTATAAAAGAGAAAATGTGGTGGTAATGTGTCATCACCACATTCATCATCTTTTAATTTTTGAGAGAAGATTCCATCCAACCTTTTATATACTTTTATATTAAAGAAGAGAAAAAGATTGTGATAATGTGTTACCATCATAATTGTACATTCCTTTCTCCTTTAAGGGAGAAATAGTGTGTACCAAGTTTTGGTGTAACATATCTTGGAAATGTTTGCATACATATGAGGTGTATGACTTTTTGTACACCTCTCACCTGTAATTGAGATATTACAGTCTTGATATAGACACAGGAGGCTCTTTTTGAACCACAATCTCATAGGTGGACCCACCATGAATATATGATCACAATTTATCAAAAAAAAAGAATATATGATCATGGTGATAAATATTTCATCGCGAACAATGTGGAACCTTGATAGATGGATATGTAGCATGTGGGGGATTACTTGATACACAAGTGACGATGTGGGGCCAAACGAGTGCACCACATGTTATTTTTAAAGCATGGTGCAACATGCTCCCATACATGTGCAATGTATGTAATATATTCCTAAAACCAAAGTCATGACATGTGTCCACTACTATTTATTGCTCGACCAAACACTCTTAACACACACTTGCACGAGTTCGATATATGCACGTCGTTTTGTTGATGTACGAACTGCATTTATCAGCAACTAAATGAGAATACATTGGTATAAGCTAGGTTGCATTGATACGGGTAGGAGTGTTGGAGTCCGACACAGAGTGTCCGATTCGACGAACCTTGAGAAATAGGATTCATGGACTCAACAATATACTTTAAATAATGTGGAACAATGTAACTAATTTTATGTAATAATAAGGATAATAGTGGATAATATATATTTATAAACATGATAATACATTTATATAATATTATATTTGTTGCATACAAAACTACAATTATCAAAGGTAGAAATCATAACCTATGGCAAATGTTAATTAATATCTTGCAAGTAAGGAAAGGAAGAAACAAAACAGAATTAGAAGTGTCGGACCAGACCCTGTGTCGTGTCGGGATGCCGACATGGGTACTTCCCATGTTTAGGAGAGTCCAATAACATAGGCCATAAGGAGGAAAAGGATCACTTGAACATACATCACACTATGCATCAACAAGAAGGAGAACAAACAATAGCTGAAGGACTTCCTACCACATGGTTTGTTAGGCAAACTTTTTCCACCGTTACTTCCCTAGGAATATGAAAATCAATCTCATGGTTTTTAACTATCTGTTTGACTCATTATCTACTCAGGGATTGAAGTAAACCACATTGGATGTAGAAGTATCCACATTAAGCCATTTTGGTATTCCCACACAACCAACAATGACACCTTGTTAAGAGTGTCAAAATAGGTACAAACAAGAAATCACATTCCAAAGAAGCTCTTTGTGACAAAAACCACCTGAACAGATGCAACTCAACTTAGAGCAAGTTGCTTCCCTATGATGAGTATGAGCTTATTTTAAGGCTACATCTAAGTTTAAAGAGTAAGCCGAACTAACTCCAGAGCATAGTCATAAGCCAAAAGATTTGAGCTCCAGAACTGCAATTTCCTTCCCATCCAAATACACTTGTAGATGGTGATTTATGAAGGGATCTACGTCAACACCATGGGTACCACCACCCTAGCGGCACAGAAATGCTGAAACTGACTTTACCTTAGGCTTAAGCTGCTCTGACAGTAAGGAAGATGCCTGCACAAACGTGAGTCACATATCCCAAATCCTGATACCCATGCCATATCAGGAGGGTCATAGAGAGATCATAGGATTGTAGGCCAAGGGAGAAGAATTTGTTGGGTCGGATGGCACCCTTTCTCATACATAGCAATCCCAGTAGATAAAACTCATTACGCCACCATTGGCAGTCTTCGGTTCTTGTCCCAGCAGGGTGCCACAGATCCGTTTCATCGCTTAGGGGTGATAGAGACACTTTTTCTTTTGTTAGGAAAGGATCCGTACTCTTGTAATGTGGCGCCACCGACCTCCCAAAGGCCCTAATACAGGGATCAAAGCCGAGATCTTCTATTCAACTCTGAACTCTGTCTCTCCTTCAAATATGGACCTTTGATAAGTAGTGCTCACTGATTTCTAGGCACTGTGGTAAGTTACTATACTACCACCTCTGTACAAACCACTGGATACAGGATTAATGATGTGAAACACATTTTTATGACATCCATGATCCCCATATCCAATGGATGACATTAAGTTAGTATTATATGACCTTACAACTGAGCCAGCGGGGCTATAAAAGACTTTCCTAATTTAATAAGGATGGGCTCCACACTTAAAAAATAGCACATTTACTGGCCATTTCCAATAAAGACCTCCAAATACAGAAGCTCATTTGGGCCTAGAAAATAGAAGACACCAAGATACTGAATGGGCAAAACTAGCTGGTTTAAGAAAACGTGCAACGCTGTTCACCTGTTGACATAATTATCACATCATACAACTGTAATAATTCCAGCCCATAGCTCAACTGATTGATGTACTGCATTGCAAGTTTGCAACCATGAGTCCACAAGCTTGATGCCAGCTTACCAATCAAAAAAGAAAAAAAATAAACATAGAAATGTGCTATGAAATCCACAGACTGAAAACCTTTGCACACTCAAAAGCCTATGTTCATTTCAGAATCTATATTTTGCATTCTAGTTGCAGAGAGCATGAACAATCATCCACTAAATCAACAATATGCACCCGCATAATCAATTCGTACATTAAAGAAGAAATTTTTATATGGGTAATTACAAATAAAATGATAAAAATAATAATTTACTAGTCGAAGCTAATAGAGGTTAAAACCCAAGTGAGAATGGGAGTACTAATGGATCAAGATTTCGTGGAATTGAGAACATACCACATGTTTGCTGGCCTCAAACCTCTCTCTAAGAGCCGATGCCTGAAGTTCACGGTGCGCATTAGACAAAGTTGCATTGAAATACAGGGAATTCACTTCATAGAATCTGCTTAAAATTGGAGGGAAAAAAATTGCGGGAGATTTCAGATTTTCCCATCGAAAATAAGCGCAGTGATGGGGTTAGCGAAGATATACGGATTATAAATTGTTTTTGGGAGTACAGGACAATCGTAGGTCAGATTAACATAGAAATGGAAGGACAAAAGAGATTGTTCACATAGGATGGGAACGAAGCCCTAGATATTGGCGTCAAGGGTGGAGAAATTGGCCGATCAAGAGAATTAGAAATCAAAAGGAGTGAAATGCTTACATCTTGGTAGAGGAGATGGTGATGGACGGCCCAGTTTAGTGTATCCTTGAGGTCCCTTCGGTAGAGGATCCTCACTTGCTCCTTGTTCCTTCTGAGCAGCCCTCCTCGCTAAGTATGAAGCGCTCCTGCCTGCCTGCTCTCTCTCTCTCTCTCTCTAACGTGAACGATATAGAAGAAGAATTATGGACGGAAAACGAGGTGGATGTTCGGAGTTCGGACCATCTGCGATTACCAAAGAAAACGGCAAAAAAAATTCCGCTGCCGGGACTTGAACCCGGGTCTCTCGGGTGAGAGCCGAGTATCCTGACCAACTAGACTACAACGGATATCTTGCCCAAAGAAGCTTATAATACATTAATACACCCATTAAGATAACCTTAAACCCACACCCGACCCAAGACTAGATAATTAGAAAAGTTTTTTATGTTTGATTAAAGCAGGAGGTCCTGAGTTCAACTCCTTGTGAGGCCATACCCAGGCTGGGATTTATCCCAATACATCAGACATGTGGAGAAGGGGCGACTTACGTGCCCTACGAGATTAGTCAGGTGCTCAGACTTTAAAAGGTCCGAATACCCATGGTATAAAAAACGGAAAATTTTTAAAAAGAAAATAAACTTTAATCTATTTACAAAAAAGAATACAACTTTTCGCAAATCCCAAAAAAGAAAACGAAACGCCCTTTCAAATGGCGTTTCATTACGTGGCACATGTTTATGAAAAAACACCATTTAAAATGGCGTTTGTCAGTAAAAAACGCCATTTTAAAGGGCGTTTTTCAGTAATAGACGCTTTTTTAAAAAACGTCTGTCAGACCTCTGACAACTGACAGACGTTATTTTAAAGGGCGTGTGTCAGTAGAAAACGCCATTTTAAAGGGCGTTTTTTACTGACAAACGCCCTTTTAAAAGGCGTTTTTTGATACCCCAATTTTTACACCCATTTTGGCGTACCCAGAAGATGAATCAATGGCTGATTTTTGGTGAGGATGATCTCTACGGTGAGGAGATCATCCTCACAAAAATTCAGATCATTCCGATATTCGTAGATTGGTTTAGAAGTTGAGGAATTATGGGACGTTTTTTAAAATTTCTCAGGAATAAACGCCCTTTAAAAGGGCATTTGTCAGACGTGTCAGCCATCAGTCATTCTGACTCGACTGATTGGACTGACAACAGACGAAAGGGCGTTTCGTTTTCTTTTTTGGGATTTGCGAAAAGTTGTATTCTTTTTTGTAAATAAATTAAAGTTTGTTTTCTTTTGTGCAATTTTCCGTATAAAAAACAAATGCTCGAAGAATGGTGAATCACAAGTTTTAATAAGCCCCACAGCATTTTTGGGAAAGCCTCAAAAGCCTTTTAAAACATTGGTATTAGGAATTGTTGTGGTCCCTTTGCCATTGTAGCTGTACACTTAATCATATTCATTAAAAATCAACCCAAAAGGGTAAAACACGGCAGATACTCTTTTAATTGGAATCTTTACTTTTATATTTTCATTAAAATCCACGTATTTTCTTTAGTAAATTTTGGTTTTAGTTTTTTTCTATAAGTAATGTTCACATGTTTCACTTGTAATCTGTACTTTGAGTTTGCATTTGGGTTTCTCTTTTTCTTATTTTTCTTCCTCTACCTTTTTTTTTTTCTGTCTAATAAGTTAGTTAAGTTGGTTGGTTGGTTGATAGGATGGTGAGACCAAAGATGAAACTAGAGAAGTTGAAGAATGAACTCATGAGGGAACACACCTTCATACATCAGAGATCGATTATCGTCGACAAGGTTCGAGATCTCAGTATCCTCACTGGAGTTGACATTCTATTCCTCGCCTTCTCTCCTTCTGACATCCCAACTCTCTGCCTTGGACAATACAGGTACCTGTTTGATTACAACTTTTCTGTTTTTCCAGTTAATAACAATGAGAAGATTCTTAATTTTCATTTTTTTTCCTTCTTTGATTTCTCTGCTATAACTTTCAGCAATTTGAATCGGGTCATTAGAAAGTTTTCGTCAAGAAACCACGAAGAAAGAGAGAAGAGGTAAGCCTATTGAAACTTACTGTCATTAACTTGATTCCAAAACTTGTTCAAAGAAGAATTGAAAATACCTTTTTTTCTTGCTTGGCTCGCGAAACAGGAAGCTCGAGAACCTTCAAGTAAGAGATCTCTAGCAGAGATGCGTGTTGTTGTTCCGATGAAGGTTTATGGGTGCAATGGTTTCTGTTTAGTGTTTATGAATCTGTCTTTTTTTCTTGAGTTGCAGACATTGAAGACTAATTATGCAAGGAAAGGTCGCAACGTCGACGTTGAAGCATTCAGCAATGCATGGTAGGTAGTCCACTACTAACTAACTAACTAACTAACTACTTTCTGATAATAATTAGTCTCTTGATGGGTAATAAAATTTGTTAACTGTACAAGTATGTATAAGCCTGTTTTGGAAGCTCGCTACGCATTTGACACGTGGTCGTAATTTTCTGCAGGCAGAGAAAAATATTAGAGGTGTGCAGAGTGAGCCTACTCTGGATCGATTGGATTCTTCTTTATTGTCATATCAAAACCCTCTATAAATACAGATTAACACTTCAATGTTTTGGCGAATATTTGAACAGGATCTGAATGAAGAATTAAGGGAACTGACAGCAAAACTGTCTGATCTCGACCATAAGAGGGGGTATCTAGCTCATAACGTTTTGTCTGTATATTCGGCGCATGTTCCATCTTGGGTTTTTGGGAAATTAACATTTTTTCTTTCGATTTACAAAATGATACTGTCATGAACGCATTCTACATGCACACACATGAGTGTGCATCTAGGTGTGGCTGTTATGTGTTCAGGTACATGCATGTATGCCTGATCATGTTTGATTTTTTTTTTTCTGTCATTTTCCAGTCTTTGGGCTAATCTGAAAAGTATCAAAAGCATAGAACAAATCAAAGAGATGGAAGAATCTCTCACCAAATCCATTGATGGTCTACGGAAGCGCAAGGTACTTTCATGATCATCTTCCATATTGAACCGGTTGGATTAGGGCGACTTCAATTTACAGATATACGCGTGTCTGAATTTTGCTTGCTTGATTCATTTATTGTCATTCCTTCAAGCTCTCAAAGGGTTCAAGCTGATTAAGAAATTTTAGATTTTGGTATAAAAAATGCTTTGAAATCAGAACATGTACTGATGCCTATCACATTTTTTTTTTAATAGGAGCACTTGAGTAGTTTAACACAACAGACATACAACATGCAAGCCGCTGCGCAGGTACGTAGTTCCTTCTTCCATATCATTCTTATGAGCTTCGTCTACAAAACCGGCATGATAATAACTGTATAGTTTCGATTTTTTATCGACATAAAAGCAATACAACCGCTTGTGAATTATACAATGGGGACGGTTTGTGATCTGTACAGTTACAACTCACGTGGTTGCCTAATTACAATACCATCTATCAAGGCTTACAAGAAAATTTTAACCCACCAATGCTTCAGCGGTAAGCGCATTATGTCGTTGTGAATTGGTATTAAAATTTAGATTTGTAGCATGTATTTTTGGATTTTAGAAACTTAATCCAAGCTATCTATGATCTTACTGCAGAGATGTTGGGTGCTCCTCACAACCAAACATGGTGACTGGAAATATGGGTTCAGAACCACAGTTCAACTTCCAAGACCCATTTCAACAGCCTAGTTATGGTTTCAGTGGTTTCGATATGAACCCAAATGGATCAAGCTTTAATCCTATGCAGCAACTTGGACAATCTGGCTTGGGCTATGCAGACAATATTTTTAACCCCATTGCAGAACCACCAGTGCATCACTTCTCATTAAACAATGCTGAAATAACAAATGTTGACCAACCCATTGCTCAGCCTTTGTCACCCTTTTATTGATTGTGGGTATATCACAGCTTCCCTACCAAATGGAGAAGAAAAGGGATGATTCATTTGTACTGTGCATTTGACAATACAAAACCAACATATCTTAATTTGTGCTGCTAATGTCTTATTCTTATGTTGAAGCATAGGTGGTGTAAAACATCATGTACATTTGAAGTTTGTGTGTGAATCTAAAGCCGTCCAATAGCGATAATTAGAAGGATTGGGACAACCTGTTTACTGGTGTATTGGTGTTAAATATGATTAAGTTGTTTGATTTTATGAGTTTAAGGGGGTGTTTGGATCACCATTTTTCCAAACACATATTTATTTTTAAAATTGACTTTTCTGAAAATATATTTTTGAAAATGTGTTTTTTCTTGAAAAGGTCGTTTGGATCATCATTATTGCAAAATAGCTTTATTTTTTTGAAGGGGACTTCCACCAAAAACTGTTTCTTTGTTCATTATGTTCATTGGGCAATCAAATTTTCAAAAGTCTTTTTTACTTGAAAAACAACTTTCAGCTATTTTTTACAAAAAAAAGCTTTCCGAAAATTTCATAAAAGAAAATAAATTTAAATGTATTTGCAAAAACAAAAATAAATTTCTGACATTTGCAAAAAAAGTAAACGAAGCACCCTTTTTGTCTGACAAAAATTAAAGCTGACAGACGCCCTTTAAAAGGGTGTTTCTGTTTGACAAAAATTAAAGCTGAAAAAAGCTGACAGATGCCCTTTAAAAGAGCGTTTTCCCATAGAGCATAAAACTTCTGTCACAATACGAGCCACACGTCACACTCTTAGCGAATGCTGACCGTATGGATGTTTGGCCAGTCCCTAGGTGGACCTACAAATTGAAAATCAGCCTGATTAGTAATTTACAACATTTGGATCTCAAATAATGCTCAAATTCCTACAATTAAAATCAACCCATGAAAATAACATCAATCTAACGCTTATAAATCACTGATGATGTTTATTTTGGTGAGTGGCCAAACATCCATACGGTCAGCTCCTACTAAGAGTGTGCCACGTGGCTCGTATTGTGACACAAGTTTTATGCCTACATGGTCAAACGCCCTTTTAAAGGGCGTCTATCAGGTACAGACGCCCTTTAAAGGGACGGTAGTCAGCCTTTTTTTAGCTTTAATTTCGTCACACTCAAAGGGTGTTTAGTTACTTTTTTTGTAATTGGCAGAAATTTGTTTTTGTTTTTGCAAATACATTTAAATTCATTTTCTTTTATGAAATTTTCCCAAAACACTTTTTGGCTTAAAAAAATATGTTTATGAAATAAATAATTTTTTAAAAATGCCCATCCAAACATTTATCTATTATTTTGGAAAAGACCTTTTTGTGGAAAAAAGACTTTTCCAAGTCTAAAAATGGCGATCCAAACACCCCCTAAGTGAATTGGGTTTTTTGATCTTTCATCAGTTTGAAGGCCTACCTATTTTAATTTTGCCTTGAAGGGAAAATTTTATATCCTTTCAACCAACATGGAGAGAGTAAATGTTTTCAATCCCTTGTCTTAGCACTGGGCTGTTACTTGTGTGTCCGTGTTAAAACAACAATCAAATGAAACTCTTTTATCTATATTAAAGCAGAGAAGTGCTCACGTGGCACTCTCTACGTTCAGAGCGCCATGTCAGCAACTAGCAACTGTTTCTCTCTTTTTTCAATTCTCTTTCTTCTTCCCAACCGTTCACCTCTATTCTCTCTCATCCCAATCGTTCTTTCTCCTCTCAACTATTCCAGCTCTCTTTTCTATTCCTTAAATCTCTTCAATAAATATTCCTTAAAATTCTCTTCTCTCAAGAAAAATTTCATTGTCCCCCGGGGACTGCAAGTTTGAAGTCCCCCCTCCCAAAATGTCAACACCGTACAAACACTTTAACTCCCCTAACCTAAGGCCTTAACCCAACCCACAACTTAAGCCCTTGGTTAGCCGGTTAAGAGACTTAACAAGGAGTCGGTGTCGACATTTTGAGAGGGGGGACTTCAAACTTTGCAATCTCCAGGGAACATTGAAATTTTTTCCCCATTTCTCTCCATTCAATCATGTAACAAAGAGATAAATGTCAAAAGGTTTCCTAAATTTTATCTTTACAAAATTTGATCAGCATTTTTTTAGGAAACTTCATTTTTCTCTTCAAAAATCTTCTATGACTCATATCTTTTACTTTATTTGTTTGTTTGTGATAAAAATATACAGTTAGAAAGCTCTCACCTAGATTTTTCCAATGGTATCCATTTACTATATTATTTTTAAATTATAAGTTGATATTTTAATTAATTTAATATTCCAATAAGTCGGGATTTTGAAGTCATTTTAAGCCTTGGATGGAGACTTTTCAGTAATTTCGAAGATTTCTCTCCAAAAATAAAGCCGTGCTAAAAACAAAACGAAGTTCATCAAAATTCAAGATTTAATAAATCAAATAATTCAACACGAATCTTCAAATTAACTTAACGAGTTTTTGGCTCCCGAATATCCAACTGACCAAACACAACCACATTGTATGGCAGTTGAAGTCTGAATTCAAGCCATGGTATAAAGAGTTGCGATTCTTTGATTCGCAACTTCTGGTGCAATATATTAACCCACAACTCCTTCCCCTCCCTCGCACGAACATTTTACAATTATCAGATGATAAGAATCTTCAACACATTGAATTATATTTAGTCATCCATAAAATGGGTTTTTCAACATTACATTTTTGCATTCATATTTAATTTTTATATCCTACAAACAAAATTATTATCTTATTTCTTCGCCCGTGTTTAGTGCGTAAGGGTTGAAACAAAAGGCTGTAAGGGTTGAAATAAGCCTTTTTTAAGTGTTATAGGTTTAAAACCCACCGCTTGACAAACATTGTTTCAAAAGCCTTGGAAATCTCTTGATTTACTATTTCTAGAATCCAAAATCCATACTTGGCAAGCGATTGGCCAAGCCAATATTGAAAAAAAAATATAATCGAAAAACCATGGTATAAGGCCGTTTAAACGGTAATACCCCAAGCCCGTTACGTTAAAAACCGTTTTAATGCTTAGAAATTACCGGCCGTTAGAAAATTTTTGTGGAAAAAAAACTGCCGTTATTTCCTTTAAATTCTGGGTTTTTTTTTCGATTTTTTGAATTTCAGCGCCATTTTTTCAGTTAAAATGTGTTTTTTTTTTGTATTGCCCCCAGTCCGTTATACCGTTAAATCGGCCTCCTTTAAACCTTGCCAAAAACCATACCATACTTGGCAAGAGATGGCCAACATTGATAAAAAGAATTCCGTTGCCGGGACTTGAACCCGGGTCTCTCGGGTGAGAGCCGAGTATCCTAACCAACTAGACTACAACGGATTGTGCTCTAATAAACTCAAACAAATTTTATAATATAAAGGAGAGCAAGATATTTTCCTCCTAAAAAAGCCAATAACGGAGGAAAAGAGGGAAAAACTCTTTCATTTATTTATTCATTTTTATCTCAAGCTCTGCCACTAAGCAGAAGATGAAATGTTGAAGAAAGAAGGCGTTGGGAGAGAGGTGCAAGAAAAAGAAGATGACGGTGGGGGAGAGAGGAGATAAGAAAGAAGACTACAGAGGAGTTTTTCGTTTTTTTCGTTAAGTAATTAATCTTTTGATTTATTTAGAAAATAAGTTAAGTTGAAGGCTCGGGCTCCAGGGACCGGCCTTTTTTGGCCGCTCCCATTACAGGACATAATATGAGCCACGTGGCATACTCTTAGAGGACTATGACCGTATGGATGTTTGGCAAATCCCTAGGTGGACCTACAAACTAAAAATAAGCCTGATTAGTGATTTATAGGTTTTGGATTTGACTTATTTTCATTGGTTGATCTCAACTGTGGGAATTTGTGCTGAGATACAAAGATCCAAAGGTTTGAAATCACTAATTAAGCTGATTTTTGGTTCGTAGGTCCATCTAGGGATTTTCCAAACATCTATACGGTCAGAGTCCTCTAAGAGTGTGCCACGTGTTTTATATTGGAAAGCTACTGAACAGTCCGACGTGTATGGCAACTAATCAAAAGTTGCCAACGCACCATGGACGCGTCCATGGACCCCGGCCCATGTGATCATCACTCTTTCAGAAAACGAACATTTACAACGACAGACTGAGAGGTAGACAGGGAGAGAGGGAGACTGTAATCACTGCGTTCACCCTCTCCGAAATGGAAGCCTTGAAGCACGTCGGTGTAGCTCTCTGTGGTCCAAGACTGCACACAAAGAGACCTAACAAACTCAAGACTAGGGTTTGTAGTGGTGCCAACACTAAGAACTGCGCACCCACGAGCTACGCTAGCAAATGGGCCGACCGCCTTCTCAGCGACTTTCAATTCCTCCCCACCACCTCCGACACCTCCTTCTCCGACAACAAATCTTCTTCAAACACCGCCCTCACTTCTCTTCTACCTCCACCCGCCGCCCCGGAGCGACACGTCTCTCTCCCCATCGACTTCTACCAGGTCTCTCTCTCTCTCTGTCACTTTCTCATAAAATTTCTTCTCTTTTTAATCCGTTAAGAGTTCCTTTGTTGATTGATTCTCTTTTACAGGTACTAGGGGCTGAGACTCACTTCTTAGGAGATGGAATAAGGAGAGCCTACGATTCTAGGGTTTCCAAGCCACCCCAATACGGCTTCACCCAAGAAGCCTTAATGAGCCGAAGACAGATTCTTCAAGCTGCTTGTGAAACCCTAGCTAACCCTATTTCAAGATCAGAATACAACCAAGGACTCCTTCAAGATGAAGATGCCACTCTAATCACCCATGTCCCTTGGGACAAGGTTCCTGGAGCTTTGTGTGTGTTACAAGAAGCGGGAGAGACTGAGGTTGTTCTTCGGGTTGGCGAGAGCTTGCTGAAGGAGAGGCTCCCTAAATCGTTTAAGCAAGATGTCGTGTTGGCAATGGCGCTTGCGTATGTTGATTTGTCGAGGGATGCAATGGCATTGTCTCCTCCCGATTTTATTCAGAGCTGCGAAGTGCTGGAGCGGGCTTTAAAGCTCTTGCAGGTTAGTCTTTCTACGATCCAATCGTTTGAGCTCTGTTCACTGCTTTCCAATTAGTTTTACATACATTCTAAATTAACAAATGAGTGTAGTATTGTTGTTCACCAATTTGATTGATATTCAATAATCTCCCTAAATTGCACATTACCAAATAAGTGGCACCTAGGCAATAGAGGCGTGTAAAGCTTAGGTCTTAACCATTAGAATTGTAACCACCATGTTTCCACAGCTGACGGCCTTGGCGGCTTTCACTCTGCCTCTTTTTTTCCACACTCAAACGCAGTACTTGGGGCTGGCTCTGATACCAAATGTTGACCCAAACCAATACGCCAAAACACCTAGGCAATAGAGGCGTATAAAGCTTAGGTCTTAACCATTTGGATTGTAGTAAACAAGAATCGCTGTGTGGGTTGAAAGATGTCAAAGAATAGAAGAGAACCCACCCTTTACAAACTTTCTATTGGGTCAGATACACTTGACGAATTTGTTTAAATGTTGAAACTCAGCAAGATCTCGCCTTTATTTATATTCGTTTCTCAATCCAGCTGGAATCATACACCATGTCCATCTTGTCAAATTTTTAGCAATTTGTCAGGGTTTTGGGCGTTGATGCCTTTACGATCAAGTGCTTGGACAGCGAATTATTGGCTGGCCACAATGCCTATCGTGCAGTATAATTAGGTTCGAGGCTAGTGCCATTAGTTCTTGAGGATGATTGAGCATTACATATGATGTGAGGCTGTTAGTGTTAATTAAGTCAAATCTAATGCTGAAATTATTAATTTGATCTTTATTTTCTTTTTGAGTTTGATGATTTCTTTTTCTGAGCCGAATGTGATAAATATTCATTCAAATTTATCTTCACTTCCTGCCACTGGACTTTATTGCTTTAAATTTGATAACTTCTGCCACCCTCATGCGGTCACACGGAAACAATGAGCTGCTAGGGAATCAATAGTGAAAATGCATTTTATTCTGGTAAACATGTTCTGCTGGATACACAGCAGTTCTAGAGTATTTGATAATAAATCCTGTGAACTCTCGGATACCAGTAGAGAGCAATAGATTTGCTGGAAGCTCATGTCCTGTTCATAATTTAAGAGATGCTTTTATTTGAATTAGTGGAGCCTATTGTTCGCTTACGACTATGTGAATAATCTGATCTGATTCAGGAGGAAGGCGCAAGTAGCCTCGCACCAGACCTACAAGCGCAGATTGATGAGACACTGGAAGAGATCAGCCCACGTTGTGTTCTGGAGCTTATAGCCTTACCACTCGATGAAGAACAACGGACAAGACGGGAGGAGGGTCTCCATGGTGTGCGCAATATTTTATGGGCTGTTGGAGGAGGGGGTGCAGCTGCAATTGCCGGAGGATTCACTCGTGAAGATTTTATGAACGAAGCCTTCTTACGTATGTCAGCAGCTGAGCAGGTTTGTGAAATGTATAATTTCTATACAAAACTTTTCAATATACTGTTCATTCCTGTTTCTCAAGTGTGCTCCCTTCTCATTTTTTGCCGTGAAGGTGGATCTATTTGCTTCAACTCCGAGTAATATACCAGCAGAAAGTTTTGAAGTTTATGGGGTCGCACTTGCTCTTGTTGCTCAAGCTTTTGTGAGTAAAAAACCCCATCTCATCCAAGATGCTGACAACCTTTTCCAACAACTTCAGCAGACCAAGTTAACAGCTCTAGGCACCACTGTTTCTGATTATACCACAAGAGCAGATTGTGAGATAGACTTTGCTTTGGAGCGGGGACTCTGTTCGCTGCTTGTAGGAGAGCTTGACGAGTGTCGCTCGTGGTTGGGCTTAGACAGCATCAGCTCACCTTATAGAGACCCGTCTATTGTGGAATTTGTCCTGGAAAATTCGAAGGATGACAAGGACAACGATCTCCTTCCTGGACTTTGCAAACTATTGGAGACTTGGCTGATGGAGGTGGTCTTTCCCAGATTCAGAGATACCCAAGATATACAGTTCAAGCTTGGAGATTACTATGATGACCCTACTGTCCTGAGGTATCTAGAAAGGCTGGAGGGGGTGGGTGGATCACCATTAGCTGCAGCAGCAGCCATTGTGAGAATTGGGGCTGAGGCTACGGCAGTGCTCGATAATGTGAAGACAAGTGCAATTCAGGCATTGCAGAAGGTGTTTCCGCTGGGTAATAGGGAGGAAAGGATGAGATGGGAGGAAGATGATGATAAGAATAATTTTGTTCCTGCTGTTGAAACTGAGGAGCCTTTGGAGCAAATTGATGGAGATAATATTGGTGGCTTAGCTGAGTTCTCTGGGAAAATTAGTTCTAATGACTTGGGTGTCCAAGAACCAATGACAGAAAAAATAAAAGATGCAAGTGTGAAGATCATGTGCGGTGGTGTGGTGGTTGGACTACTGACTTTGGCAGGCTTGAAGTATTTACCAACTAGAAATGTGTTAGTTTCACGCAAAGAAGTTGGTTCAGCAATGGCTGCCGATGTTATCAATGTGGGTACGATCCAATGATACTTTTCTTCCTCTTTTAAGCCATTCTGTATGAGAACTCAGAAAATAATCCATTGACTTCTTGTGAGATGACTGTTTACTGCTGAGCTTCTAAAAAAAAATACAACAGTGTTATTGAGTCGAGTTCTTGTACTGCTTGCAGTTTAAGGTTGGGGTAGTGTCTTTGAGAACAGGCAGATTCAAATATTTAATGTAGATATTGCTGCTGACATGTCTATGCAGATGAAAAATCTGTGGAGGAAATACCCAGAATGGATGCAAGGTTTGCAGAAAGTCTAGTTCGTAAGTGGCAGAACATTAAATCTCAGGCTCTCGGACCTGGACATTCTCTTGCAAAATTGCCAGAGGTGAGGGAGTCCCATCTTATTTTTCCTTCTTCCATCTATTCTTGTAGAATATGCTGTCTTTATCCCTTCTCTTGGAGTGATTAGAAGATTGCAGGAGGCATCACCTATTATTTCTTTGTGTATAGGTGGAAATGATTGGAACTTCTCTTAGATTATTTTCCACATACAGTCACTCCTGAGTTTCAATGAATTTCCTGAAATCGCCTTAATATCCATTAGCAAATTGTTGTTTCTCATTTGCTTTGTTGTTAGCAAATTTCCATATTCCAAGAATTCAAAATACATACAAAAATTGAAAGTTAAGAACTTACACCAAAAAAGCTAAAAAGGGAAGGAGGGTTTACATAAATTATGCGAGGGACCAAAAGAGTGAGACACATACATTAAAAGTGAGGTCTACCGACTCCCATACTGCAGTTAAGGCAGCTGTCTATTGGAGCAAGTGAAGAATTTTCCCACTGGGGGAGCTCTTTTTCACTTTTATTTGATGTCTGGAAATGTTATCTGAGATACTGAATTAGAGCAAGTTCATTGTTTCAGATATGAAGCAAGTTTTGGGGAAATTTTGGTACCAAAAGGGTTAGTGTTTTTAGCATTTGAAGATAGTGAATAAGCTTTAATTCAGTATTTAAGCTGTCAATTTTGCCTTGAATAGGGATAAAAAAAAGGAAATGCTATATCATGGTTCTTGGAGAATGGTTTCATCATCATCGATGGCTTCTATACCCCACACTTTACTCGTGACCCTCCAAGCTCCAACTCGTCCTTCCACTTCCTGGATGATGCATATAGTCTGAAATCATACCAATTGGTCCTTCTGCCATCCAAAGTTTGGCTCTAGTTTTGAAGATTAATGTCTTCTTGTCAGTCTGATTTAATGGTTGTGGATCTATCAGCTGGTGGCTGTGCATGGTCTAGAGGATGGGATCCATTAAGGATGATGGACTTGGGGTCCATCATATAACTTTTAACAATGGAGTGTGTACCGGGCCATAAGAGGAAATCTGTTGCTTCGGGAGACAGCACCATTAATTGTCTAATGGGGAACCAGGTTACCTGGAACATTATTATTTTGGGAAGGGGATTCTCTTATTTTTGGTGAAAATCTATTTATTTTATATTTTTTATGGTTACGAGTGTTATGGTTGTTTTTGAGAAACCGAAGTAGGGCTTCTGTCTGTTGTTGCCACTTCAATCTGGGAATTCTCTCCTTTTTTGAGGTTCTTCGAACATCTGACATTTTGAGACACTGAGCAGGTTTTGGAGGGTCAGATGCTGAAGATATGGACAGATCGTGCTGCAGAAATTGCGCAACATGGTTGGTTCTGGGAGTACACTCTGTTGGGCCTGACGATTGACAGTGTGACGATCTCACTTGACGGGCGACGGGCCATGGTGGAGGCAACACTTGAGGAGGCAGCTCGGCTGACAGACGTGGCCCACCCCGAGCACAATGACTCCTACAGCACGACCTACACGACGAGGTACGAGATGTCTTGTTCCAAATCAGGATGGAAGATAACAGAAGGTGCTGTTCTCAAATCATAATTACATAGAGATGATTTTGATGATAAGGGTACCTCTCCCCTCTCCTCAAATTTCTGTCTTGTAAATACCTTGTTTATTCCCTTACTACATCTTAATAATTATTTATCATTTGGGTTGTTTTTGTAATCTTTCAGTAGAAATAAGGGTCTGTTTGGTACGTGAGAAAAGAGTTCCAATGACAAATATTTAGCCAGACGAATATTATCTTGGCTAAATATTTGTTCATATCAATATTTTACAACGTTTGGTATTGGTACGTGTATTAGCTAGCTTACTTCATTTTCTTTCAATTTGTGTGGGTCCCACATATTAAAGTAACTCAAATATGGGTTAGGAGTGTGCAGGACCGTCTTAATACAAGTTGAGGCCTTTGGCAAAAACTCTAAATGGGGCCTTTTTTTTTTCCAGAAATACCCCTAAACCTAAGTGAGAAGATGTCCCTTGAAAAATGTGTTATTTTTCATTGATTCAAAGCAATGTTTCTGCAATACCAGAAAGAGAGAGAGAGAGAGAGAGAGAGAGTGTGAGAGATGATATCAATGGAAGAACCCATCTGAAATATCTGTAGCAGAAGCTCTTATCGTGTATTCCATACCACAATGATCTTGGCCACCCAGTTGGTGGGCCCTACTAGGGCCGTAAGATCATCTAAATTGGAAGTTATTAACTATATGATAAATGGAATTTTCCTATAATGTATCCAGAAGAGTTCATTTATCAGATGGTTACATTGCTTCCCGTGGCTGATTTTGGGTTGCTTTCAATTCAGTGGTGGGCCCAACAATTGGACGCAACGTGTCGACTTCACTGTGCACCAAACTTGATAGCCGCAGGGTAAGGACGTATGAAATATTAATGCTAAAAGCAACACTTCAAACCTCTAAAAAACCGTTCTTTTCCACTGTCTAATTGATCGTTTATGATCCTAGAATTCTCAGAATAAAAAATAAATAAATCTGAAAAGTCAAATTAACCATAGGGTAATTCTATATGCACCCCACAAATTCCATAAGCACCCAATTTGGGTGCTTTTTGGCCAAAAATGCCTTTACCTGCAAACAGGGCTGTCTCGATGCAAGTTGAGGCCCAAGGCGAAAACTCCATATGAGGCCTTTTAATATTTAATATAGGATTGAGATCGGGAGACAATTATTTTTTGACAACCATTTGGCAGACCCACTTAGAAGATGAATCAACGGCATCCTTCATAAAAATCAAATCATTCCAATATTCGTAGATTGGTTTAGAAGTTGAAGAATTATGGACTGTTTATTTTTACTGTGTAACTTGAAAACCACATTTGATGGGGCTAGAAATTTCAGAATGGGCTAAATTTTTTGGAGGGATGATCTATATGGTGAGGAGATCATCCTCGCCAAAAATCAGCCATTGATTCATCTTCTATGTGTGTCCGCCAAAATGGTTGTCCACCGATCTTGACCCATTAATATATTGTATTAATTAAAATTGTTAAGTCTCTATAAGTAGAAAATCTTATTTAACAACTATTCATGATAATCAAAAGTTATTAAATTTTTTTTATATGAACAGGACTTCTGTTGCAGTCCATGCAAAGGACTCTCGCGGCCCTACATAGATCATTTTTTGTGCCTAATGACTATGTGGATGTTCAACCCACATATTGGTGGATAAACACACTAAAAATCAGCTTGACTGATGATTTCTTATCATTGGATTAACTACTCAAAAAGCATACTTGAATCAGGTTAACTTTTTGTTATATGTCCAACAAGGGGTGGGCTAAACATCCATACGGTTAGTGGACTGGGGTGGACTGGGGCGGGGGGGGGGGGGGGGGGGGGGGGGGGGGGGGGGCTCTCACCTGGCTGGGGGCCTTCTCTCACATGGGGCCTAAGGCGACCGCCTTACTGGCCTTATGGTTGAGCCGGCCCTGCCTGCAAAAACCCAAGCACCCCATTCGTCCCTCCTCTCCCTCTCTCTCTCTCACTTGCAAACAAACAAAAAAAGAAGAAGATGCCGTCGCTGTCGCCACCACCACAGGTATCTCTCTCTCTCTCTCTCTCTCTCTCTCTCTCTCTCTCTCTATAGTGTCCCACGGCTGGGTTGGCCATACCTGTGGAGGAAGTGGCGGCGACGGCGACGGCATCCTCCTCCTCTTCCTCCTTCTTCTTCTTCTTTTTCTGTTTTGGTTTTTTTTTTTTTACAGGATGAGAGGGAGGGACAAAGAGGGGTACTGGTTTTTGTTTTTTTTTTTTGTCCCAAGGGCATTTTTGGCCAAAAAGGACCCAAATATGGTGCTTATGGAATTTGTGGGGTGCAAATAGAATTTCCCTTAAACCATATTTTTCTATTATTTCTGTGCCAAAAAAAGGCCATGGTTAACAGGAGTAGAAATTACAAAGGCAAGTTCAGAAAAAAGTCTGTTGAAAATGTAGGAGGTGCTTGGATGCTAGGATAGGGTAGGGCATGCTGAGATTAGCTCCATTTTGGAAAGTGGTGAGGACTCACTATTTCTCATCCACAGGTCTCGCTTAGTTGCTCAAGGAATTTGGACATGATATCTCGATCTGAAATTTTGGTTGCGTATCCATGACACCCCAATAACTAAGAAAATTATGAATGGTGGCTACTTTCAGGGCTGTTAACAGATATTATTCCAATCGAATACACGGAATTTGATTCAAATCGGACGGATATTTTGAATCAATATTCAAATTCGAATCTGGTTAACTTAGAATATTTGATATATATTTATATAATAATAAAAATAAATATAATCGCACGTGAGTGATTGTAGGGGTCCTTCATCAACATAGATGATGGACCACAGTATGAGCCATGTGGCACATTCTTAGAGATCACTGACTGTATGCATGTTTGGCCCATCCTGCATGGACTTACATACCATGTTTTTTTTTTACGTAACCATGGCTTTTCGAGCATTATTTGAGGTACTTGGATCAAGGATTATAATCACTAATCAGACTGATTTTTAGTATGTACATCTACCTAGGGATGGGCCAAACATCCATACGGTCAGTAGTCTATAAGAGTGTGCCACGTGGCTCACATTGTCATCCATCGTCAACATTGATGATGGACCACCATTATCAAAGTCCTGCTCTTGTATGTGAACGTCGTGTGAAGGGTGTGCCCCACCCCAGTTTTGGCTTTAAAGTAGTAATAAATAAATATAATTATTATATTTATATAATATTTCAGATTGGATATTATCGAAGCAGATATATCAATATCCGAATCCGTACTGAAATATATTCAAATATAAAAAATTATATTTATATAATATTTCAGATTGGATATTATCGAAGCAGATATATCAATATCTGAATCCGTACTGAAATATATTCAAATATAATTTTTTTTTTTGAATATGATAATATCTAATTATTTGAATACAGATTCGAATTCAGAGTCGAATTTCCGACTATCATTGACATCCCTAGGTACCTTGCTCCTGTTGCATGGCACATGGATCGGTAGGCGGCCCATCCTTAAAGAGTATAAATGTACATTTTAAATTCCTCTTGCGATTTCGAAATAACACCGACAACCGAAAAAATGAGCTTAATGGAAATAATGGCCGTTATTTTGGAGGAAACAAAAACATTATTTCCCCATTATCGAGCTTATTCTGAAAAAGTAAAAATAAAAGAACAACCATTACAACTGACTATAACGGACATAACGGCATTATAACTGACCATTTAAAAGCTTGCTTGCCGATGTGAAGCACCCAGAATAAAGAAGAACAAGCATGTTGCCGCAACAGGCTTGTGACTATTTATTTTATTAATCATCAAAGGGAGATACACAAAACAGCAGTCAACAACATTACAACCAAATTAAATCGCTAACCTAAGCAAATTTACAAGCCTTTTCTACACCCTTGATTTCGGAAGAATCCCAATCAGAAAATAGACAGTGGAATCGGTTAAAATTTCATTCGTGTAAGTGAGATGGAGCCGATCAAGATCCTCACAGGAAAATAATTTGTTTCTATATGGTCCTCAGTAGACGCTTACAAGAGGGATGACAAGCTGTTTTTCCAGCTGTAGGATCTCCGGCTAGTACGCTGGGGCGTGAAGCTGAGGCCAAACATCTCCTTGAGGACTTGCCCTGGCTCTAGGAGTCCAACCAGCTTTGCAACAAGGGCAGCACTCTCTGTGATATGGTCCACGTCTTTAATGTCGGTCCAAAGGCGGCGAGCCAGCTGCAGCCTCCTCTGCTTCGTATCCAACCTGATACCCCATCTCTGGTAGAGGCTTTCTCTCTCCTCTTCTGAGAATCTCTTCAGCATTTGCTTGCTGAACATCTCCCTCTCGCGACGGAGAACCCTCATGCTGTGGAACTCCAAAGAAACATGTTAGTGTTTGTTTATTGGTGAAGTAATATGAAATGGAGAAAAAGGCATTAAATGAATATGACTAAGAGTTGACTAAAATGTCAAAATCTTGGCCAGAAGGAAGAAATTTGGAATAAATGCCTGTATATTTTATAATTTCTGCTGATGGAAGAAATTCAAAGATATGGCAGAAGAGAACAAGATGGTACCTTGAAGCTGGCGTGAGAACCCGACCATCTTCCACAACCGGTTTATTGAGATTTCCTTGAGAGAATGTGTCCTTGAGAAAGGACAGCCTCCTCAGCTCCACTTCCATGTAAATGCGGTCAGTGGGATCACCTTTGAAGAGCAGGAAGAAGTAGGTTCTGTGGACCAATGAAACATTGCAAGTGTGCCAAAGTTCAATTATCTCTCTTTGCTGCAGCTCAAATTCCACGGGCCACCTTGAAGGAGATTCAAAAAGATCCTGCATTGGATCCAAGCCCACATCTTTTACATTCTTTCCAGATTCATCGGCCTTTGGTTCTGTCTCCTGAATCTACCATACATAAGAAGCCGTGTTAAAGAAAATATTTCCAGATGTAAGATTCACAAAAGAAGATTATCCTTTCAAATTTCGTCTAAGAAATGCTGCCAGTTTCAAGATAAAAGACAATCACTAGTTGACAACTGACTAGGGATCCTAGCATGAGCTGCACCTGAGTACGCTACGTTATCCAGAGGCGAACAAAAACTTATTTAAAGACTCAACTTCACACAACTTGGGTGTGCCATCCGAATGTGACTTTCTACTGATTTCTGTGTCGGCCTACAACAACAGCTTGCACATATTAGGCTTCCAACCAAGAACCTTTACATGTGTGAATCCGCCCATCAACTCAAGCTTTAAACTGTACTGCCGACTCAACGAATCCTATTTTTAAGGCTTGCAAAATCGGACACTCCGCACCTGTGCCGGACTTTGACACCCGTACCCTTATCAATGCAACATAGACATTGAAATAAACTTTGGTACCGAACCAGAATTGAAAATGCTCAAAATGGATTCTATTAAATTGGAAGGAACACAGATATGAAGAGAAATGGGCTACTTAACTAATTGTAATATTGAAATACTGTCGAGAAAAGGAAAATCTTTCAAAAAGTACAACATGATCATTTACCTAATTTACTGCATATTTTTCAGTGTAAATTGCAGTATTTGCACATTGAAATTACCTAGTCTAAAAACATAGTATGGCATCATATATTGAAAATTGAAATAATATAGAACATACATACATATGTATGTCTATGTGTCATCTCATATCTACATCATTCTCTTATGGTATATATACATATTCTGTGTTGTCTCAGATATCCTATTTCAGGGTGTATAATTATATTATATGCTGTACACGAATAGGGAAGTGCACAACTTCTTTTCCATGTTGTGTTTCAGCCACATCCGTGTTAACATGTATCAATATGTAATGTGACAAGTAGTTAGCACTTTTAGAAAACAATAAGTACAATCATAAAGGGTACAGAACTTGTTAACGCATTCTTGCCTACCCAGCAGGTTACCAAAATCATGTCAAACTTCAAACTTTAATATCATAAGGAATAATAATGGAAAAAGAAGTGAGAAACATAATTGCTCTGTAGAGAAGAGGCAATGCGGGCAAAAGCCAAGATAACTGCATGCAAATAAATGTCGTTTCGTAGCCCAAAAAATACACATTCTCACCTGACCATCAACAAGTTGTTTCTCATACTGAAGTTTAGCCATCTCCTTCAGTCCTGCAACAAAAGTACGAATGCTAGTAATATCCTCTTCAGCTGAGTTCTTGATGTTATGCCCTTTTAGCTCATCTATGGAAGCACTCCGCTCAGAAGTCTGAGAATCTTCTCTTGACAACCTTTCAATATTGGCACCATAACTTAATGCAGAAAACTTCCTCTGAACACCTGAAGGCCTACCAGGGTAATCTTTCTCAAATCCGTTTGGTGGTGTGTTCTCACTCTGTTCTGCATTCTGAATCCAGGGAGAAGAGCTACTCATGAGAGTTGCTTTACAACTTCTGCTCCTAGTTAACTGCAAGCTTCTGGAGCTAGATAGATCTGCTATCGGAAGCCATGGAGATGATTCATCAGGGTATGGATTTGCAAGACCATCAATGGTTTTTTGCACATCCTGGAGTTTCTGCTCCAGTGCACCATATGTAAAATCTGTGGGGGCATGCCTTGACTGTGGAAATGCTACCAATTCCTGATCTGTTGCGTTTCCATTCCCAGTCACTGTCAAAGGTAAAATCCCTTCACTTTCTTCAGGCGACAAGGCATTGGACTCTACATTTCTGTTTGTGCTAGATTCTTCCATCTCGATGCATCTAACTTCCTTGCAAAGGACCTCAAAATCTTCTCCAGTGCCTTTCGTTATCTCTTCCCAACTTTGACATGGATCAGGTCCAACAAACTTTGGAATATCGATAGAGAGTCGTGGAGAGGTACCATCTGACAGAGAATGATCTTCTTGGTTTTCAGGAAGCTGTAGGTAGTGCTCTTCAGAATTATATTCACCGTGTCTGGTAGAATACAGGGACGGTTTGAATCTCGTGACACCCACATCTAGACGGTGACGATCAGCCACACCTGATGACTCTGAAATTGAATGTTCATCTTCCCATGCATTCGACACATGGGATTTAAGAGGTTGATCAAACTCTGCCTGAAAGGGGTGGGAAAAAGAACAAGAATTAGCAGTTAGAGCACAGTCATAAAGGTAAAACTGGATTTTATAGTAAAATTAGTTATAGTAGATACCCATAGTCTCGAACTTTGATCATCTCCTACCACTTGTAGTAAATCCTTAAGCCGAGATTGAGTTAGATCTCTTTGCCGTTTCAGCTCTTTTATCTCTTTCTCCATCTGCATAAGGAAAAGCCAGGTAATTCATGTTTAGCCAAAAGAAACCTTTTGCCAGTTGAATGCATGGTTATTTGTGTCGCATGTCCTCGTATACATAAGTGAGGGTATGTTTCAAGTGAAGTCCGAAAAGTCATCAAGTCAACTCGTGATTAAGAGAAGTCAAGCCATATTTCCAGGCCACTTGAGTCACAATGTCAATGGAATCTTCTAGGCTTGAAAAATGCCCTGACTAGGTCAGGATTCCACGAATTTGAATGACTTGGTGACTTGGCCAAGTCAATGCAATTCCTCATAAAAGGTAATGCAATTGTCAACATTCTATTATGTTCTGTAGCTTTTTCTTTTTATCATTTGCTAAATATTCTAACAAATTTATGCTCATCCATTCACCAAGTTGACCCATCCTACTCATATTTTTCTAGATGGAAGTTGATTCTGAACCACGAGTTATCCAAGGTTTCAGAATGGTAGAATTTTGCATGCCTCAGGCAAGTAGATTTGTTTAAAGATACTCTACTCTTATGTACATGAGCCTGTCAGCTTGTTTATGTTTATTCCGAACTAAGCTTGTAAATCTATCTCTTACCTTTTCAATCTGAAGATCTTTCTCTCTCAATAATGCTGCAGTGCCAGATGTGGCAGAAGTTGTTCCTGGAGCTTTCAATTCACCCTCCAGTCTAGCCAATTCTTTTTGCAAATGCTTTACCAATGCCTTATCGGACATGACTACATTGACCTGTGCATTGGTAGCTACTTCTTTTGCACAACTTGCGAATAAGAGGGTATTTCTTGATTGCTCAACATGGCTTCGTGCAGGGCTCATTGTGCAAATGATGGCAGTTCTTGCATTGCCTCCTAAGGAAGTTTGCAGTATGCGTGTAAGCTTAGAATCTCTATAAGGGACATGTCCATTTCGTCCTTTGCTGCACCAGCAATAGCCTTAAATGAATAAGCATAGAACAGTATAATTATCGACATTTGACTAGAGACATATCTAAGAAAAAGAAAAAAAGGAAGTCAAAAAATAATTAAACAAAAAACTGAACAGAATTACATTAATCTTCAGAATGAATTCCTATCATTTAGTATAACTTGATCTCATTCAATATCCAAGCAGGATCAAATACGATAGTCCTTGAGGTAACGATCTCTCCTAATACCCAAAGTAGTTCATGTCTGCCTGATGGAATGGAGACAAACTCAGTATCAAAAAGTCTTTCTGACCATGGAGGGCACACATTTGAGTTGTATACATGGACATCATGCGTTATTTTTTGTTTTGTGAGGTCTCCAGCTCTTGCATTAATGAATTTTTGTTTTTTTTTTCTCGATAGTAACAAGCATATGACTGATAGTGACAACCTCATTGGCATGTAGGATAGCAACACTAGAGCCAGTTGATGTTTGACCAAGATGATCAAATGAAAACCTTTGAACGTGCCCTTCAGGGCCTCCAAGGTGAGTGATAAAATGAGGACGATAGTCTGACAATGAAATACTCAATGCTAGGAACTTGCAGTTGTGGACAAGTCTTTTAGCTGTCTGACAATATTGGCAGGTATAGATTTTCACCAGGACATTGCCTTTATAGCCACAATTGAAGATGGATTCAATTAATTTTAACTCACGCAGGTACTTTCTTTCTGCTGGTAGGGAAGATCCTTCATACAAAAATTGAGTCAGCAAAACTTAAATAGAAATAAGCAAATTGATCACTATTGATTCCAACACCAAGCAAGATCTTTCAAACATTTTAATATAAAGACAGTAAAGTTAACAATCACCTTTCCGGGCATTTATCGACAAATAACAGACATTCATAAACATACTATTTTAACATTCAACAAGAAAGAATATTGCCAGCAATATAAGGTAAAATATTGAACACAAGCAAGCATACCATCTCATAGATTTAGAGTTACATGATACATTTGGATGCAATATCAAGATTAGCCATACTGCATATGAAATCCTATTAAGCATATCTGAGAAAACTAAGTAACTAACTCATTTAACTCTTAACAGTGGATTTTGTTTTGAAAATAGTGATTTACAGCTGCGGTGCCAACAGCAAGGTTGGAAGTTTTAAAGGTACTGTAGAAGCAAAACAAAGGAGTTGCATTCAAGGAAACCACTTCATAGCCACATCAACATCCATTAGTTATACTAGGTCTACTAATCAAATTGTTTCTAGCCAACTGGGAGTTTACTCGAAAGAATAAACAAGCGAAAGAAAAAGGTAGCAAACCTTAGCTTGCGAATAACAGTTCCTAGGGTGAGCAAACTGCGATTTATGTGGCAACCTTCTTTCAATCTTGTACCAGCTGATAATGCCTGAGATGCACGCTCACTCCCTGCCAGATCAACAAAATTCTGTACACAATACCAACCCAACTTACTGTTACATTTTATTAGTTTATTCATTTAGTAGAGAACAAGAATCATCAGAAATGACTTGAATGAAATCACTCATTCCATACCACACTAGCGGCAAGAGTGCTTGAATTGTCCTTGCCCAAAAACTCACGAGCAGAACTTTCAATTGTCTGCAGGAATCCATCATAGGGTTAAAAGGATCAAAAGTACTGAACTCAAATCTTTGTTCAGGAATAACTTTTATAGTAAATAAGGGGCACACCAGTCTGAGAATTTGATGAGATCTGGAGCTTGTTTCGTTCAATGAGGTCTCCCCTATCTGTCTTTGAGCTGCACAAATGCAATGCACACATGTAAGAATTGCAATGCACAAATGTAAGGATATGCAATCAGCATGTAAAAGCAGGACTACTACAGTACGCCCTTACCTTCGCACACAGAAAGGAGCTCCTGTAGATGGCTCCAGTCCTCAGTGTTTCCTCTGTAAGTTTCTCCACAATGGTTCCTCTCTGTTGAAATAAGAAATCATTAGCATGACTAAATACGCTCATCCGATGAATTACATCAAGAACAATATTTACCTCTGGATCATCTAGAAGCCTTAGTGGAGTACCATCTCTACTTAGGAGGTCTCTGACAGCTTCATTGTAGATCTCCATTGCAGAAAACTTCAAAACAAATGCTCTTTCCTCATGCTACAAGAAGAACAAACCATTTTGTGTTAAAAGAGGTAGGAGTCCAAAGAATAAGACGCGCTTCAAAATTCAAAGTGGGAAAAGTGATTGAGAACTAGTGTTTGATTACCCTCTGGATATAGGCATATATATCTGCTACTGTATACTCAGTAATTCCAGTCATGGTGTATGTTTTTCCACTGCTTGTTTGGCCGTATGCAAAAATGCTCGCTGTAGAAACAATTTCGTTTGTGGAAGAATTTTTGCTTGTCAATCGATTATCAAGTGAAAATCAGCAAACTAAACAGGGACAAGAAGTCCATACTCACAGTTAATCCCACTAACCACCGAAAGAGCAACACCCTTGGCTGCTTCCTCATACACCTGCTTCGTGGAGCAGTGGCACTGAAATACTCTGTCTATCCCCCAAAACATAGACCAAAAAGAAAGAACAAGAGAGGGAGAGAGAGAATGATCAGGAGAGTTTCTGCATATCATGGAAGAAAATCAATTCAAAATATGAAATCCTAACAAAATACACTCCGTGAAAAATGCTTCAAAATCCAAACCACAACAGAAACTACCCACTTATATTTTTTAATCCCTAAAAGACTGGATTTATAGAATTTTGAAAACATGTTAGCTGATTGTACCATCTTCATGCACTTTCCATAAAAATCAAATTAATTAGCAGAGAGAAGCCCTGGATTTGATTAACTGATCCTTGAAGGGAGAGAAAATGAAAATCGAAAATCACAAGAAAATCCAAAACATCAAAAAACTGAAGTTCAATTCAGCAAAGGCTCACTATACTGCAGAAATGAGTTGCTTCTGGTTCTCTACCCTGCAAAACGCTACCCAAAGCATAATGGCCGCTCTACGGCCTAAATTATCACAAGAAATTCCACTGATATCGGCAGATCCAGGCCCAAAATTTAATACCCATTTACCGCATAAGAAAGAAACTATACAGAAATGAAGGAATATGGGTTTCCTTACCAAATGTATAGGCAGTTGGATACATGGATCGCTCGGAGAGGCTGTTCCTGAATAGGATTGTGTTATCATTGATGCATTCCCAATCCGATGTATCGTTCCTTGCATCCTCCTTCTCATTCAAAGGTCTCAACCTCACTGCGACCAAAATCCTCTCCTCGTGAGCATTCGCCACCTGCTTCTTCTCCCACCGCACCAGCTCCTCCTCCCCAATCGCTCCCATTTCTTCCTAAACCCACAAGAAGATACGTAAGACAATGAAACCCATAATTTAAAATATTTCGCAGAACCAAAAGGAAAAAATTTCCAAAACTACTCACAGCTTTTCTTTGCTACCCAGAAATGAGACTCTTCAGATGTTAAAAGCAGGGTTTGCTGAGCCCGTACACAACATCAGGCCCAGCCCCTTAACTCCCAATATCTGCAACAACTAGCTAATCATAGTTTAGTGCTAATTAAGACCTTTTATTTACTTTTTTGTCGCAATCCTCCACCAAAAAACCTATTTTCTCTTTTGTTTTCTTTTTATATTTCCTGGGGCAAACGACGGTTTGATTGTCAGAACAGATAACTTTCCTAAATCGCGACCGCTTATGCTTTGAGACGAAGTAACGGTGTTTTATTTGTATTTTATTGGCCCGTGAAGCTCGGAATTTTCTTAGATGGTCCCCGTATTCCAGACTGTCTTGGACTTCATCTCCCTTTCCTTTGTTATTTTTGTCTTCTCGTAATTTTCTGGCTTCGAATTTTCACCTGTTTGGGAATCGAATGTTTTTCGAGAAGCTCAAAACCGTCAGTAAAAAGTGCAGACCTTCGAAGTTCTCAGTCGTTTTCGAGGGATTTCGAGAACTCGTCTGCAATGCAGATTCAGGTAGAGTTCAGGTTCAATCTTTCAGAAACGCTGAGAGATTTTCTGACTGAATTCATCTTCTTTTTTCCGAGCTGTTTCGCCGTATCCGACCGTTGTTCAATTCGACATTCAGCTCCCTGAAACACCAAACTGGGAATTTCTGGTCATAATATTGCAACACTGATCGAGAAACATAATTGCTCTACAAAGCTCGAATTCTTTAATCGGATAACAAATTTAGAACAACGATTTTTCTGCATTAAATGTCTTACCTATATTTAATCAATAATAATGATTTCCAACAGGAAGTTAGGTCAAATTTGCGCAAATTAACTGCAAATTTATCTCTTGCGCTAATGCAACAGGGATCCGTCAAAAGTCTACAGAATCTCCACTGATTTAAATTTCTAATACATTTCCCTCCAAAATTGAACAGTTTTACCTTTTTCAACTCCAATATCTGGTTCAACCTTCAGATCCGGCAAATTCAACAACAATTTCCGTGAAAACTGAACTGATTTTTACTTCATCTTCAACTTTCAGATCTCGCAAATTCAGGAGCAATCTCCTCTTAAAATCCTAAATACACGCATCTCCTGAATCCATAATTTCATCAGTAAAGCAATTTTTTTGAATTCTCGACTTCTTCCACCTCCTGCAGCTCCGATCTCTAAAATAAAACCAGAGTTTTTCAAAAGCTAGTCCGAATTCGACCCGAATTAACTAGAACAAAAAAACAGTGATGGATCTTTAGGCATCGAATGAGTGCGGATCCAGTTTAAAAAAGGAAAAAAAAAAGTGAAAAGTGATCATAACCGGTAAAAGAAAACGAATCGGAGGTAGATAAATGAGAGAAAATGGCGAAATCTGGGCCACGATCTTCAAATATTTTCGAAAAAAAACGAGGGAAAGAGATGGGAGAGAACAAACAGTTAAACCGTCTCTCTCTCTCTCTCTCGATTAGTTTGGAGTCTTTGGACTGCTTTTTTAGGGTTTGTAACTTTGCTTATCCTCTTTTTTTTTTTTACTGAATTTTGGAGTAGCTACGGCGTCAACATCTGTCGGTACTCGGTTGTTTCTTCGTTTCCCTGGATTTTAATACCGGCCTTTGGGAGTACCAACTACAAACTGCCACGCCAACGAGAGAAGAGATTACAAACCGAATATCCCAATTACTATTTTGTCCTTTCTTTTGTCTCAAATCTACTGGACTGCCATGGTGTAGATTAACAACATTTTGTTTTGTTAGTAAAAATCTTAGGGTTAATGAAGAGATGGGGAATGATAATGTGTTTTGCAGCCTACCCATATTTATTTACACTTAGAAATATGAGCCGTTGATATAAGATCAACTTTTCGCTATGTAGTAATCTCATAGTGGAGAAACGTTAGATAGTCCCAATCAACTACACTTACAGTGCTACCACGTCTACATCATGCAAATGGTGTAACCTTCGTAATTTGAAGGAGTAAATCTTACATGACCACTCACAATATAAGCCACGTGACAATATCTTAGAGGACAATGACCGTATAGATGTTTGGCCAATCCCTAGGTGGACCTATAAACCCAAAATCAACCTGATCAGTATTTTCTAAGCGTTAGTTAAAGTCAATTTCATGTGTTGCTTTTAACAGTCAGAATTTGAGCATTATTTACCATTATTTGGGTACAAAGATCCAAAGGTTTGAAATCACTAATCAGGCTGATTTTTGGTTTGTAGGTCCACTTAGGGATTGGCCAAACATCCATACGGTCAGTGTCCTCTAACAGTGTACCACGTGGCTCATATAATGGGTGGTCAAGCAAGTTTTACTCAAATTGAAGATACAGAAACAAGTTGACTGGAGGATGACCTGATCTGATTAGTAAGAACCACACTGACATTATGTACGCTAGTTACCGATGTTGACAGAATCACACGTATTAGTGAATAGTCCGTGTAGGGTGTAGCATATGATCGTCCCTCGGAAGTATGCGTGGAATGATGAGTGGCGAAATCGGTTCGTCGTCTTTCTCGTTTGTCATAAAGTGGGCCCGGAAAAGGCTGTAGAACGTCAGATGCTGGGACCGCATTGACCAAGAAAAATGAACTTGAAGACATAAAAAGTACTTGTGGCACCCCCCATGTGGTGAGACCGGTACATCTTATCATTTGTCCCGATAAAAGTAAGGATTCTTAGAAATCTTTATTGTCATGTTGTTCTTGTAGGCATGTTGCCACGTGTAGTAGAGGTCCCACTCCCATGTGCGGTTGTGTGTAGAAGAAAACCTAGGTTTTTTTTCCGGTTCGAATTTGTAAGATTGTATGGGAAGGGTTTAGGAGGTTAATTAGACTTAAAGTTAATTAGTTGATAATAATTAGATAGCAAAAGGTAGGTTATGTGAGGACAAAATGAAGCCGTCAAACACTAATTATTTTAATAAAATTATATTTATATATTAAGTTTGTGGGTATCATGTAAAGGGAATATAATGGTAGATAAACTAGATAAGTCTCTATTAATGGAATTAATTAAGGAGTTGGAACTTGCTTACCAAAAAATTTAAAAATTAAAAATTAAGGAGTTGGAAGTTGGAAACGTGGGTGGGCTTGAAACCAAAAGAGTTGTGCTACCCGCGGATAACCGGACAAAAAAATATGTGGTTTGAGACCATTTGACCAACCTCACGCACACTGGAGCCGTCCGTAGCGCATAGGGTATGTTGGTTTTAAGAGATCTATAGTTCACGAGGCAATAACTGCGCGGCCGTGGATCTCTTAAATCCAATGGTCAACGCCCTCAAACTGCGCACATTTTTGTCTGATCATATGTGGGGGTGGCATTTTCCTTCGTGAGTCATGGATCTTTTAAAATCCAACTATCAATAGCCTCAACCGCACATATTTTTGCCTGTTATCCATGGGGTATCACACGCATGCACTATGTTGGTTTTAAGAGATCCATAGTTCACCAAGCAATAGCTGCGTGGCCGCAGATCTCTTAAATCCAATGGTCAATGGCCTCAAATTGCACACATTTTTTGTCCAGTCATCCGTGGAGTAGCATATTCCTTTGTGAGTTGTAGATCTTTTCTAAAATCCAACTATCAACAGCCTCAATCGCACATATTTTTGCCCAGTTATCCGTGGGGTAGCACACACACTATGTTGGTTTTAAGAGATCCATAGTTCACGAGACAATAACTGTGTGGCCATGGATCTCTTAAATCCAATGGTCAATGGCCTCCAACCACACACATTTTTGTCCGGTGATGAATGGGGGTAGCATTTTCCCAAGATCTTTTAAAATCGGATGATCAATAGCCTCAACCACACACATTTTTGTCGAGTGATCTATGGGGGTATCATTTTCTTACGTGAGTCGTAGATCTTTTAAAATCCAACTATCAATGGCCTCAACCGCATGTTTTTTGCCCTGTTATCCATGGGGTAGCACCCCCTAAAAAAATTTAAAAAAGAAAAAGAATAAAAGAGGAAATATGGGTGAGCTTCACTATGTGGGATCTGACCCTTTTTATGATGCCAAGCAAAGTGCCATTTAGTCAACACGTTCTTGCGATCAGGGAATGAGTTCTCTTACAGTGCTCCCGAGGACTATGGTACTTAGGTTTAGGGCCGGCTCTACCTTAAAGGCCATTAAGGCGGTCGCCTAAAGTGACTAAAGTCCCTTGGTGAGAGAAGGCCCAGCCCAAGTCCCACCCACGACAGAGATTTTTAGCCTACCTTTTATTGGATACACAAATAAAAATAACCTGATTGATTATCTCTAGCCATAGATTTTAGTACTTTTTAGGACATAATTCTAGCCGTGGGATATTCAAACATTTTATTTTTGGGTAGTAAATCCAATGGCTAGAAATCATCAATCAAGCTGATTTTTAGTGTGCTTATCCACCAATAGGAGTGCTGAACATTCACGTAGTTATTGAGCCTAAAAAATGATCTATGTAGGGCCACAAGAGTCCTCTGCATCGACTACAATGCAAGCCCTCTGCATCTAAATTTTTTTCGTAGTTTTTTTTTTAATTATAATTTTTAATTATTATCATATATATTAATATATTAAATATAAAAATGCCTTATATAGAGTTTTCGCCTTAGGCCTCAACTTGTACCGAGCCGGCCTTGCTTAGGTTCATTCCATTTGATCCTAACTTCTAGGGTTTTTGCTTATTTCAATGTAGTGGCATCCATACCGTGGTTAATAACCTCCACGGTTGACAATAGCAAATGGGGTGTTTGGTCACTAGGATATAGAAGGCACAACTTGATATTTGCACATTTCCTTGTCAGTTCTGGTATCCTGTTTTTTTTTAATTAATTTCGACACCCATGGTTAAATTGAAACTAAGGAACAATCCTCCAAAAAAAAACAAAATGGAAAAACGAGAAGAAGAAGAAGAAGCTAACGCCTCTCAATGGCTAAATTGCAAGAATTCGCCTTTATGCATCAAAATTTTTTACAAACAAATATAATTTATTTTCGACACGCTATACTCGATTTGGTATCCTTGCCTCTGACAAATAAGAAATTGTATAGACCATGAGACCAAGAGCAAAAACATTGATAATTTTTTTTTTTGGTAAGCAAGTTAGTGGTCAATGGATGAAGGCGAGTTTCGAACAGGTTGTGATATCGACACTCACAATTCACAAACTTTACCAACCCTAGCAAGTTGGCACCTTAAAAACTATATATATATATATATATTCTACTTATTAGATAAAGAAGCTCGTTTTTGCGTTTAAAACGGATAAAATCTCTAAAATACCCTTGTTGTGCTGAGAATGTCTTTACTTTTTCTTCTTTCTATTCTTTAGAGTGTTCAGGTAGTAGAGGTGCTTTTGTCTTTTAGTGTATACCAAGGTTTAAAAAATGGCTGTTATAACGGATTCGGACCTACCCCATTACGTTATGGACCATTAAAACACCCAGAAAATAACGGCCGTTATTTTCCGTTATAACGAAAATAGGAAAATTTTGTGAAAAAAAATGGTCGTTATTTTATTTTTTTAATGTTATTTTCTGTTATTTTTCCGTTATTTCTATTATATTCCGTTTTTTCCGTTATTTTCCATTTTTCAAATTTTGACAGCACCATTTTTTCTGTTATTTTCTATTATTTCTGTTATTTTTTCATTTTTTTCCGTTTTTGCCCCTGAGTGTTTTTTTTTCGTTATAACGGAAAAGACAGTAACGCCCCCAGTCCGTTATACCGTTATAACGGTCCCCTTTAAACCTCGGTGTATACATCACTTGCAAGTTGGAAACAACAAAAATAAAAAACTTCATTTTCGGAACCTGCAAGCACTCGTCAGCTCCTTTGAGTGAACTTTTTTTTTTATTAAAAAATCAAAAAGTCTTTATTTCTAATATAACCCTCAAACTCTTAAATTGACAAACATTACTTTTTTCAATTTACAAAGATTCTTTTGTCATTAACATTTTCACGTTTCAATTCGAACTATTTATTGAACCTCTGTGACCAGTTGAACTCTGTCCATGGAAAAAAATTGATGATGGACCCACAATGTAAGCCACATGAATACTATTAGAGGATACTAACCGCATGGATGTTCGAATATCCCTAGATGGACTTACCTAACAAAATCGTCCTGATTAGTGATTCCAAACCTTTAGATCATAATACTTGAAATCCATGGTTGCAAATAAACATGAAAAAGACTCTAATACAACGGATAAAAATTAATGATCCGGATGAATTTTTATACATAGGTCCAGGGATAGGTCAAACATCCATACTGCCTAGTAATCTCTAACAAGTGTGCCACGTGACTCATAATATGGTCCATCATCAGCATAGATGTTTGAAAAAAGAAATAAAGAAATATAAAAAAAGTTAATTAAGTGTACGGTACAAACCCCATTATTAAAAGCATAATAATGATGTCCCAGAGCCATTGACATTATCATGTTGCATAGTGGTATCACTTTGTCATTGACCAAATAATACTCAGAATCCACGGTTGAAAATAAACCATAAACAAGTCTACGATCCAATGGATAGAAATAACTAATCATGTATTATTAGGCATACCACCTAGGGATGGACGGTCAGTGATCTCTAGGAGTGTTCCACGTGTAAGTGCACGTGTCGTGGCCCCCGTATGTGTGTATTCGAGATAAACCACTTAAAAACATATTAGGGAAGAAGTAGGTGAACGTTTGGGAAAGATTTCAAATAATTTTAATTTTGGATCATGGCCGAACCAAGTATTGTTTTAAACCGATAAATGGATAATGCGTAAATGTGACAAGTGTTTGTTATATAAATCATAAAACACGAGTAGTGAGAAATCTTTTGAGGGAAAGGATATTGGTAAGTTTCATAAATGCATGTTTGAGTACTCCCACACTTGGAAGAGCACGCTCGTCATGATTACTAGACTAAAGCTTGCTGCCAAACACCGGAAGTGGATGGATTAGGGGGGTGTTTGGTTGCGGCCATAACTTTGGGCCTAAGTCATCTTTTTATCCTATGAAGAAAAGCAAAAATGAGCCTTCTGAACTAAGGATTTTCATTCACCCCTCACAATCTCCTCAAGCCAAAAAGCCAAACAAAGAAGTAGGAGGGCTGGGTCCCATTAAGAAAATTTACCAAATTTGAAAATCAAGCCATCATAACCACCGATTATAATGACTTTCTTTTTCTTGAACATTATCAACATTCTTCTGACCATCCAAAATGTTGACCACCGACTGAACTATCTGCATAAGTCGGTGGGCCACATGCACCATACATGATGTAGGCTCCCATGTCTTTTTTCTCTCCCCAAAAGTCACGAAGTAAAAAAATGGAAATCAACGACTGTCGTTGAATTTCAAGAACAAACCGCGAATTTTCAATCCAAAATCAACGTAAAAGTTTATTAAAAGACAAAGCCTCGAACTATGTGTAGCCTCTAAAGACTAATCTCTCGGATACAAGGAGATTTTCAGAGTTTTTGGCAACATATTGGACACATGTCACGCATGCATAGGATTGAGCTGATCCCAGCTAAGAGACAGCGATCAAAAATGGAAAAATCTATGATACCAACTTCTGAATCAAAATTTTGATGCAGAAGACCGATCAAAAATTTTTTTTTGATGCAGAAGTCCCTCAATTTGCCACGTAGTAGACTCTTTCTGACCCTGCCTGCATGAATGCTTGGCCCACATCTTGGTGGACCCACAAACTAAAAATCAGCGTGTTTTAAGCATTTTTCATCATGGGCTGGGAACAACTCATAGGCCTGTTCATAAAGCCCATGATGAAAAGTGCCCAAATCATAGGGCTAGAAATCACCAATCATTCTGATTTTTTGGTGTACGACTATCATAGTGTGGGCCATACATTCAAGTGGGAAGTGGGCCGGCACGAGTCAATTACATTGCAATATGATGGACTTCTGCATCAAAATTTTGATACAGAGGCTACATCAAAGAACAGCCCATAAAAAAATCTAGATGATTGATGGGTTCCCACCATCTTGTACGTTCCATTATCTTATAGATGATGTCCGAGGAACCTTGCAAACAATTCATAAAAGTCTATAGGTTGGACCCACATGATCAGGTTTTGACCCTGCATGAGTGACACGCGTTAGGAGAAACAAAAGATGAGAAAGGAGGTTAAGGAGTTGAAAACAAAAGAAGTGAAGGAAGGCACAGGAAAAGTGGAATAACCAACGAACAAAAATAATCCAGTAAATAAAAAAGATTAAAAATATAATGTGTTAGGTTTATGGTAATGTTGGTGTTAGGTTAGCGAGTGTCACGTCCTCATATCTGGTAGCTCCTGTGCTTCTTCGAAGTGGACATAAGGGGTCGATATTTAAGTTACGTAACCAAGGATTGTGTAATAATTAATAATTGGGTCGGGCCCGGGGGACACCCATGTTTTACCCCCATTTTTGACACCCACTTTGGCGTACCCACATAGAAGATGAATCAATGGCTGATTTTTCGTGGGGATGATCTCCTCAACATATAGATCACCCCAACAAAAAAATCAGACCATTCTGAAATTTCTAACCCCATCAAATGTGGTTTTCAAGTTACACGGTAAAAATCGACGGTTCATAATTCTTCAGCTTCTAAACCAGTCTATGAATATATCAGAATGATTTGAATTTTGTGAGAATGATCTCCTTACCGTAGAGATCATCCTCACCAAAAATCAGCCATCGATTCATCTTCTATGTGGGTACGCCAAAATGGGGGTCAAAAATGGGTGTCCCCGAGCCCGACACTTAATAGTAATGGAACAGGTACAGCCGTACAGGTTCGATTAGTAACTTGCAAGTGATGCAAGGCTAGATTTGTACCACATTTTTCAATAAAGTGGAAGTTTCGGAAACTTCGAAGAAACATCTCTTGGTTGATTTGGATCCTTAAACTGTTTTTTTTTTTTGGTAGTTAAGCCTTTTTTTAAGGAGATCAGTAACTCGGTGAAAGCATGTTTTGAACCCAGGTCTCTGGTATTATCACTCACAAACTTTACCAACCGAGCAAGCTGGCACCTTCTTAAACTTAATCTGTTTGTTTGATTGTTGTATTTTTTTTTTCCTTTGATCATCCAAAAGTGTTGTAGAAAAGGATTTAAAAGCAAGGTTCAAAATCTCGGGATCGGAGGATCCGACACCGACTCGGCACATCTAGCTTGAGACAAAACAGTGATCTCGGGCGAGACAATCCATTTTTTGATTGGATGGCCCGATCCAGAACGGGATTGGCGGAGACTTCGAACTATGTTTGAAAGTCAAAAAGTGTTGCTCTAGAAATTTTTTATGAATATTCATAAACAGGAATCGGTTTTAGAGAACTTTATTGAAGGCAACCATACAGGGCCTTAGTTAACGGCGCAGGTAATGGGGGTTATGGTTGACCAAGCGGACCTAAATTTACGGTTAAACATCATTTAACCAATGCATCTCACATAATGATTCTTTTGTGTTATTATGTTTGCTTAATTAAGTTACCTTAAAAGGCTTTTTTATGTCAAGAGACTTACTGGCGTTAACTAGTACTGTGCAATGGTATTTATAAGCAGTGAAGTCGTTGTAGTATAGTGGTAAGTATTCCCGCCTGTCACGCGGGTGACCCGGGTTCGATCCCCGGCAACGGCGTCTACTTTTTGTCACATCCCATTAGGTTAGAAACAACTTTGCAAAGACTCAAAGTCCATATATGACTGCGGCCCATTTATTTATATCGGGCCGGGTATAAGTTTTTGAATTTCCCTTAAAGTAGGTTGGGCTGCGTAAGTTTCTGGATCGCCAATCTAGGTTGGGCCGGGGCCATCCATTGAATAGGACCAAGCCCGCAACAGGGGCTGCATCCTGCATGGTGGTGCGGGTGCCCAAGCGCGGCGTAAAGTAAGTTAGGGTGGAATACTCATCGGGATGGTTGAGGACTTCGGATTTAATACTTTTTGATGACCGATTGTGTGGGCCACGTGGTACATTCTTAGAGACTACTGACAGTATATATATTTTGAAATAAAAATAAAAATTACGGGATTATTTCAGATGTGGACATTCCAATATGGTGATGACAGACCGCAGTTTGAGTCACTACTGCTGACCGTATGGATGTTTGACTCATCTCTAGCTAGACCTACATACCAAAAATCAGCCTGGATCTGAGTAACCCAAATAATGCTCAAAATCATGGAGAAGAATCTAATCCAACGGGTAGAAATTACTAATCAGGTTGAATTTTGTTATGTAAGTCTATCTAGGGATGGGCCAAGCATCCATACGGTCAGTAGCCTCTAACAGTGTGCAACGTGACTCAAAATGTGGTCTGTCATCAACGTTGATGAGGTCCCTACAGTCACTCACATGCAACCCAAGTGCCACCCAGTAGCATTTGAACTTGCAAATTTCAAAATATCTCAGGTATACCTTGTTACATCACGACTCATTAATTTCCAAATAGTAACTCTTTAATCAACAAAGGTACGGTCCAATTGAATCCAAAATCTATGCAAAACTCTGACCATTTCTCCCAAATAGCCAAAATAACTTAAACAGTACTTTACATATATAAGTATCATTGGGTAAGCACTTAAGATAAGTTTTAAGCTTACCCGAAAGCAGCCTTAATGTTGTTAACCCCATGCTTTTATTGAAAAAAGGACATTTTTTTTTGTTCTAATTCAACAGTTCGGCGACCGATCCGGGCTTAAAAACATTGCTTAAGACTCTAGGTTTGCCCTTGTGTAGTGATTTTTGCACCACAAGCGTCCCACAGGCAGCGAAAATCGCAAAAATCCAACCTAATCGAATGATCATAACCTCTCGATATATTGCATTTTGTTTTTTCGTGTGCGAAAGAAAGAATGTGTGATCAATCGTACAGACAATGGTGAGAGATCATAATCAAAGATGATGAAGCATCTGTTCTTGATGCTTATCCATTATTTCCTTTACTTTTACATTTTATTTTTGTTCATTCATCATGAAAATAGCTGAGAAACATCATAGAAGCTTCTCAAGTTTTGGAATTTTGTTTGTTTGCGACTACAAGCGCACAAGATTGGATCATTGTTTGTTTGGGCTTTTTTGCTTTACCCCCTTACTTTATTGATGCAATTTGCATCTCACCCAATGTTTTCAAAATATTTGTGTCTCACCCTTTGACCATGGTCATCGTCATTGACCATAGACCATCTTTGGATGGACATCCCAATATTTTTTAAATGACTATAATGACCTTGGGTGAGACGCAAATATTTTTAAAACATTGGGTGCGATGCAAGTTTCATCAATAAAGTAAGGGGGACAAGCAAAAGATCCTTCTTTTATTATGAAGATTTTTTTATTTTTTTAATTTTTTTATTTTTGTTTTTGAGGATTGTGAGCTCAAAACCTTTCTTCATATATTTTTGGCTCAACGTAGGTGGACCTACAGATCAAAAATTTATCTAATTATTACTTTTTAAGCATTGGATTAGTCGTTTTCTTAGGTTGATTTTATCCGTAGAATTTGAATATTATTTGGGGTACAAAGATCCAATGATTTAAAATCACTAATCAGGCTGATATTTGGTATGTAGCTCCACCTAGCGATGGGCCCAACATCCGTACAGTTAGTGACCTCTAAGAGTGTGCCACGTCCCTCATATTGTGGTCCCTCATCAATGATTAGCGTGCTTAACAACCTGTGAAGGTGAGTTTCTTTTATGGGTCGGGCTCCGTTGATAGATATAAAACGATGGGGACACAATATAAGCCAGGTGGCACACTGTTACAGGATTATGACTGTACGGATGTTTTTCCTATCCCATGTTGGACCTACAAACCAAAAATCAGTATGATTAGTGATTTATAAGTGTTGCATCTTTGTACCTCAAATACTGCTCAAATTCCACAGTTGAGATCAGCCCATGAAAATGAGTCAAATCCAAAGCCTATAAATCACTAATCAAGCTGATTTTTGGTTTTTAGATCCACCATGGGATAGAACAAACATCCATACGGTCAGAGTCTTGTAACAGTGTGCCACGTGGCTTATATTGCGTCCCTATCATTTTATGTGTCATTTTAGATCTGTCAACGGAGCCAGACCCTTCTTTTATAGTTCACAATCCTCAAAAAAAAGGTGAGCTCATAATCTTCAAAAAAATAAAAATCCCTGAATTTTTATTTTTTTTTGCTTGTCCCCCTTACCTTATTAATGCAATTTGCATTGCACCCAATGTTGTTAAAATATTTGCGTCTCACCCAAGGCCATTATAGTCATTTAAAAGATATTGGGATGTCCATCCGACGGCGTCTATGGTCAACGTCCCATGGTCAAAGAGTGAGACGCAAATATTTTGAAAACATTGGGTGAGATGCAAATTGCATCAATAAAGTAAGGGGGTAAAGCAAAAAAGCCCTTTATTTTTTGGATAGATTCTAAATTGATAAAAGAACTGAAGATTGATCCGGACCAACCATTCGAATGGTCCCCACGGAGCTCCCATTGGTCAAAAATCAACCTGATTGATCAACAAAATGCGATCATCTACTTGTCCTGATCCTTGTATGTGGGCAATATACAAGAATGTTATTATAGATTCATCTATAATCAATATATCCAGGGGTCAGGATTGGGAGAACAATTTTCACAACATTTTTTACAACAAAATTTTGGCGTGGGGTTAGGTGTACACAGGTAAGAATTCGTTTCCACATGAAAATAGGTCTGTGTAATTAATTAAACAGCCATTTAAGACAATCACCCAGATGTATTTTCTCGGGAAATTTTTCCGTGCCCTTATGGTTGCATGTTGCAACCAAGCGAGTAAAACTTTGCTGATTGCCGCCAATATGGGCCACATGGCACACTCCTAGAGGACACTGACAGCATGGATGTTTGGCCAATATTCCGTAGGTGGACATACAAACCAAAAATCAACCCGATTAGTAAGTTAAAACCTTTCGATCTTTGTACCCAAATAATGGTCAATAATGCTCAAATTCTACGGTTAAAATCAACCCATGAAAATGACTTCAATCCAACGCATAGAAATAACCGATCAGGTTGATTTTTGGTTTGTAAGTCCACCTAGGATCGGCCAAACACCCATACGGTCAGCATCCTATAAGAGTGTGCTGGCCATATTGGCTGCAGTCAGTCAAGTTTTACTCCAACCAAGCAAATTTTGTTTGGTGACTAAGCATGGGGTTAGGTGGACCCTACCTGACCTTATCAAGGGTATTTACAACTGTGTACGTGTGTATCGTCATCTACAAATTTACATAATAAAGAAGGAAAACCAGATGGATAGAACAAAAAGAAGCTATAATAATGGCTAACTTGCACATGTGAGTTAACTTTATTGCCTTCTCTAAATGTGTACGAGAGAGAATTGGGCAGGAAGGTTCGTCCCACTTTCCCAGTCCCAACTCCCCCACCTCACATAATGAGAAGGGTACTTCTCGGTAAATTTAGGTAAATTTATGAAGATATTTTGGAAAATTCTCCTTTATAAAAGGGTCATGGGGGTGTAGTACATGTATAAGCCAGAGGGAAAAATGGAAATAGAAGAAATAAGCTGCTTTGAGCCACTGCCCCTCCTCTCTTTGAATCACATATCCTTGTTGTGCAGATCTCTCAGGATTTCAGTCAGGTTCTATGAAGAGGTCTTAGGCTTTGTTCTCATCAAACGCCCCTCATCTTTCAATTTTGACGGAGCTTGGTTAGTCCTGTTGACCCTAGCCCCCGCACCCGCACCGGACTGGATCCGTTACTGATTTCTATGAAAATTAAATAGATTATCCTTTATTATCAATATATTACATTTTTTTTTTCATGAAAGGCGGCTAATTTATTTGAATTTTTATCTAGGTTGTTCAATTACGGGGTCGGGATACACTTGCTCAAAAATAGTTCGGTTGACGCAACCGACATCCTGAGAAAATCACGACCCATTAATCCAAAGAATAATCACATTTCCTTCCAAGTAAGAAATTTTGATTTACGATAAAAGCGATATTATAATTGGCATGATAATGTGGCGCTAACGGGTTTTTTTTGCATGTTAATTCTATAGTGCACCGATATCGGACTTATTATGATGAGGCTGGAAGAGATGGGAATCGAGTATGTGACGGCGTTGGTCGAGGAGGGCGGGATCACTGTGGATCAAGTGTTTTTCCACGACCCGGATGGATATATGATTGAGATCTGCAATTGCGATAACCTCCCGATCCTCCCGCTCTCGTCTTGCACTTTCAAGCCTAAGGCGAGTACTTGCAAGAAGGCAGTGGCTGCCTGTGGACTGATGGAGAGTGCTATGATGGAGAGCTTGAGCATGGAGATGTTTAATATCTCATTTTAAATAACTGTGAAATGTTGGAAAAAAAAAAGCAGTTTTTAAGATAATTATTATTGTAATTTCAAAATCATTCATGTCTTGGTGTCTTAATATGGAGTTGAGACTATGATTGTATGTGGTTTTATCTGAATGAATAAATAAATAAATATAATAATATCTTGCATTTCATGCAATTAATTTCATTTTTATGACTTTGGAGGGTGGTTTTTTTTTTTTTTTTTATTAAATGGAGCTGTTATGGAGTATACAGGTTGGCGACATATCTTGGCCGAGAAATTTTTTGAAGCGGCGATCATGCGGCCAATGATCACGTGCCACATATACCCATGGTTTAGACTTTGGTTTTAAAAAGACATTTTAAAAGGTAATCATAGGTATTTGTGGAGCACGATCATTGGCGCATGCCGCTGCTTAAAAAATGTTCTCATCTTGGCTGATCGTTTTGATGCCCGTGGTTCAGTTCCTAGTGGGGTGTCAATGGGTCGGTTCAAGTGGGGTGCCCAAGGTACCCATAACTGGAACCATAATTGTATTGGTTCCAGTTCTCAATACGATGGATCTGGAACCAAAACCGATTGTTTGGTGTTTCGTTCCGCTGGTCGGTTTCAGTTCTAGTTCCGGGTATATATATGAGTCTCAATCTTGATAATATGACAATTTTAACATTATATTTATAAATCGTCTCTGGTTCTTATCAGTTCAGTTCCAATATCAAACTATCCAAAACCAGAATCATGATTATCGGTCTGGTTCTGGTTCTGGTTCTCAAAAATGTGGAATATAATTAGAACTGGTATTTTTGGTTCCGGTTCCAATTTCGAAGAACTATACCAATAGAGCGATAGAGCAATCTATTCAATATAAAGCTATAATTTACACTCCATCAATAGAGAAAATAGGTCAATGATCAGGAAAGAAAAGCTCACTACATCAGGCGGTTATGATCGTTCTAGTGGTTTGCTTATTGGACATCGTAGATCGATCAGTTGGTGGGCCTTACAGTCAACATCACCATATCTTGGCAGCTCTCCGTTAGTGAATTAGTTCCTGTTTGCATTTATGAATATCGACAATTCCCTAACAACAAAGCCAAACTTGTTTCTGAACCAAAACAATGGTGCGAAGTTTCCAAGAAATTTCGTCCTAAACGTACTTACAAAGAGACATGGCCTCCAATGTACGGTTAGATGTACAGCATGTCGCTTCCATCAGCCGGTTCTTGTGGTGGGAGTCGTGGGACATATGACCGATGGGTCACATGGCCCACCACAACAACGGACCACATGGCTCAAATTGTGATTGGTCAGTAACTTTGCTTTGCTGACCATAGCGATCAGCTAAGTTCTACCCATTGAATGAAAGTGGGGTGTCATTGAAGGCCGTGACTACCGCTGAGTTATCGGCATGCACCCCGATTGCTTTTTACCACGTACCCATGTGCTCAAAAAGAAATCTTGAAAAAACACTCACATGGTACGTGGCAAAAAGCACTCGGGGTACATGCAGGGTACATGCCGAGAACTCATTGGTAGCCATGGGCTTCGAGTTGTCATCAAAGTTTTATCCATGTATACTTACGGATAAAACTTCAAGGACTGGGTCCTGTCATCAGCGGCAATGACAGGGCTGCAGACCTCAACACGTAGATTTTGTAAGGTCGAATGCCTCACCACATGTACCCAGGTAAGTGTTTTATTAAGATATCTTTTTTAATTCACTGGGTAGGTGGCAAAAAGCACGAGTATGTGTGTGGTGAGGTGGATGTGGTCAGCCCGTACAAAATCCACATGCCGAGAACTGCGGCCCTATCATCAAAGCTTTACTCCATACTTACTATGATCAGTGTCCATGGTATTCAAATGAGGGCCACGTTATTTGATGGACGCCCTGTACTTGTTTGCTCACTTCGGGATTTCTTAACACGAGTGCACTTGATCATCAATCAAGAGTGAAGAGTCTCTTTTTTTGTCACTTGCTGGGAAACCCACTCCAATCACGAACGCCTGATCTCCACATGACACGTATCACCCTTAACTCCAGAAATGTAGTTGAAGTTCAAAAGTTTTTCTTCTTTAAATATATTTTGATTTGCATTCTTACCAGGCTCACTTCCATCCCCAAGCTTAGCTCAGACATAACTCGCTTCTTTTTAGGTGTGAAGTAGTGTCAAACCAAAACACCCAACAAACGTTAGCTCTCCCTGAAAAGGATGTGATCCAGTCCCACCTTCCAGTACGGCTACCTTGTTACGACTTCGATCACTTTAGTTACTAGCCTTGCATTAGGCATCCCCCTCCTTGCAGTTAAGGTAATAAATTGAGGCATGACCAGCTCCCATAGTATGACAGGCGGTGTGTACAAGGCCCGGGAACAAATTCACTGTTGTATCGCTGATCGGCAATTACTAACAATTTTGGCTTCATTTAGACGAGTTGCAGCTTGCAATCCGAACTGATGATGGGTTTTTGGGGTTAGCTCACCATCGCGGTATCGCAACCCTTTATCCCGACCATTGTAGCACGTGTGTCGCCCGGGGCATAAGGGGCATGGTGACTTGACATCATCTTTAGTCCAAATTCTTGGCCTATCTTCTAAAATCTCACGTGAGACAGGCATGAGCATAAGCGAAAGGGAATAGGAATCTATTGATTCCGGAACGGAATCCATTATTCAAAACAAAGAATCTTACTACAATCACTACTTCTACTAAAATAAATTAAAATGGGTCCACTGGTAGCGACGATGATGAACTTGACGTCTAGATTGTCTTGCATCAATTCCCTTTGGCTTGAAAAAATTCGACTTCGACAAGTTTAAAGATGTGGTATATATCCTTAGCTCCACAAATCTTCACTTCGTTAAACTTTATGGTATCTTTTAGCTTTTCTTGGAGTCATTTCAATTCGCTTGGCCAGATTTTTGTGAAATGCTTTTCTTGTGAAATGCTTTTCTGTCAGATGAATCAGCTTGACAGTTTCTTTCATCTTTGCTAACCATTATACAACGAATGAAATAATTGATTCTTAACTTATTATATTAATTAAATAAAATTTGTGTAAAAAGATAGGCGCGCGTCATGCACGCACGACACGACATGACTCGACTCGGCACGGCGAGGTGAGACGGGCAGGCGGCACGCGCGCGTGTGTATGTGTGTGATTTTCAGGATGCACACTTTCTTTGGCTTTCTGGTTTGCAGAGTACTCTAATAGTTGAATGCGTAAGTATTGAGTAATACTGCATGAGGGTACAACCATGGTTTTCATAGAAAAATGTAGGTTGCACTTTAAGAATCACATCTTACAACATATTATCAGTGTTTGATCTATAGAGTGCAAGAATTTGCAGATGATTTCTCATTAAGAGACTTCAAAATTAAATTTCTTCATCATCATAGCATTCCTCTTTAATTCTTGTTAGGGAGAGACGCCCTTTCAAAGGGCGTTTAGTTACCTTTTTTGTAAATTTCAGAATTTTTTTTTTCTTTTGTAAATACATTTAATTTTTTTTTTCCGTTTAAGACATTTTTTTTTTTTTTTTCAATTTGCAATTTGATGAGATTCTTCTACAATTCACATATAAACAACAGAAATATCATTTTGGATCTTCTATTTAAGACCTGATTGATGATGAGCGGCTAGTATTTCATCTACTTTTACAATTCTGGTTTAAATAGCCAAAATCATCGAATTTGTTTGCATATTCATCAACAAGTTTATTCTCACTTATTGAAGTCTTCAAATTTGAATGCAAAGTAGTAGTTAAATGACACATATTTTTGACTTCAATTGATACTTCATTTCAGTCCATATATCAATTGAGCCATGTCATGATGCAAACTACTTCTTTTGTCCGAGCCTAGAAAAGCTCATCAAAAGGCCGTCTTTCTCGTGCTCCTTTGTCATATATCTCCCTCACTTCTCAACTAAGTGCAATATCTACCTTCAGTATTGTTTTGGAGCTTCTTCTAAGAGGAGAAAGAAGACGACCCCAAATTAATTAAAGAACAAAAAATTATTTTTTCATTAGATTTGAAAGCGTTTATGGAACCACCAAAGATGTGTGATAATCATGGTAAAGGGCAAAACGATCTTTTTAGGGTCGGGCTCCCTTGACAGATATAAAATGACATGACACAATATAAGCCAGGTGGAACACTGTTACAGGACTCTGACTGTACGGATGTTTGTCCTATCCCATGGTGGACTTACAACCCAAAAATCAGCCTGATTAGTATTTATAAGTGTTGCATCTTTGTAGCCCAAATACTGCTCAAATTCTCACAGTTGAGATCAACCCATGAAAATAAGTCCAATCCAAAGTCTATAAATAACTAGTCAGGCTGATTTTTGGTTTCTAGGTCGACCATGGGATAGGACAAACATACATACGGTCAGAGTAAACTAGTCAGGCTGATTTTTGGTTTCTAGGTCGACCATGGGATAGGACAAACATACATACGGTCAGAGTCCTGTAACAGTATGCCACGTGGCTTATATTGTGTCCCTGTCATTTTATCTGTCAACGGAGCCCGACCCATCTTTTTATACCAGTTGTGACAGACACGAGAGCCATGTTACCTTCTAGTGTGAGTCAATAACGATCAAGTCTGGTCAAAGGAAGTGTTCCTATGGTTTGAAATTTCATGATTGATTACAAAATACTTTTAAACAACAGGGATATTGCTAAATGGGTCGGGCTCAGTTACCGCCCTAAAGTAACAGGCTCCCCTTACAGGACAGAATATGAGCATATGGCACACTCTTAGAGGGCTCTGACCGTATGGATGTTTGGCCAATCCCTAGGTGGACCTACAAACCAAAAATCATCCTGATTAGTGATTTACAGGCATTGGATTACACTTATTTTCATGGGTTGATCTTAACTGTGGGAATTTGAGCAGTATTTGAGGTACAAATATCCAATGCCTAGAAATCACTAATCATGTTGAATTTTGGTTTGTAGGTATACCTAGGGATTGGCCAAACATCCATACGGTCAGAGTTCTATAAGAATGCCACGTGGCTCATATTGTGTCATGTAACGGGAGCCTGTCATTTTAGGGGGGGTAACTGGAGCCCGACCCTTGCTAAATTAGCAATACCCTTCTTTAAACCAAGCCCGTGACCTCTGATGTAGGTAACGTACGCGTTTAACAAACCTATCCGGACCCTGAGAGATGTCTTGTTGACCGTTGAGAGAGAGAGAGAGAGTAACGAGGAACAAGCTAGAATTATAGTTGGGCCGGGTCAGATAAAATTGGGTCGCGATGTAACAAACTCCACCATTTTTGTTACTCACCGCTGCCATCCGGGCCCACTGACCGCATGGATGTTTAGCACACCCTTTTGTAGACATTCATACCAAAAATCAGTCTGTTGATGATTTCTAGCTGTTGGTTTTAGTACTCAGAAAATGGTTGAATCCAACGACTAGAATCAAGCCTTAAAAAGTACTAATTCTAATGGCTAGAGATCACCAATCATGGTGATTTTTGGCGCGAATGTCTACTAAGGGTTGGGCTAAACATCCATGCCGCCGGTGGGCCCAGATGGCAGCGGGAATAACTAAAATGGTGCTAGCTCAAACCAAAAGTTTGTGAGCGAGAAGAAATTGGGGGACGCTTTCATTCCTTGCCACCTTTGAAAGGTTTGTGGCGATGGTTTCGAAACCTCATTTGTGGTAGAGCCCACACTCACTTTTGCCACCATTGTTTTTGCTTTGGAGTAATGATCACATGGTCCAGGATCATGAACGTTGTCATAAGTGCATGGTGGTGTCGTTTTTTCATTGGCCAAAATTTTATATCGTGTTTTAGTTAGTATACTTGACCAATGAAAAATGACATCACCGTAGAGCATGACAACGTCCATTGGACCCCGGACCATGTGATCATTACTATTTGCTTTGTTTCATTGTGGCCACAATTAAGTCACGCCGTCTCTCTCCTCTCTCCTCCTCTCTTTCTCACTAAAACTTGCATGACTGCGATGACAGTCATATAAGCCCTGACCGCCCACAATATGAGTCATGTGGCACGTTTTTAGAGGACGATAACTGTATGGATGTTTTTCGTGAAGCTAAAAACAAAACGTCAGCCTGATTAGTGATTTCAATTTTTCAAACCTTTCGATTGTTGTACGTAAAATAATACTCAAATTCAACCCATGAAAATGACTCCAATCCAACGCTTAGAAACTACTAATGAGGTTTATTTTTGGTTTGTAGGTCCACCTAGGGATTGGCCAAACATCCATACGGTCAGTATCCTCTAAAAATGTGACACGTGGCTTATATTGTGACCGACTGTCACTGATCGCTGGTCATGCAAGTTTTACTCCTCATCCTCCGTCGTGGACAACATCTGTTTTGTGGTCACCCATCAACAGCATCTCGTAAACAAAACAAAACAACCACCACCATCAGCAGTAGCACCAGCAAAGGCAGCAACAACGGAGAGACGAAAAAGTAATAAAGAAAAGCAAATCCTCTCCTCTCTCTCTCTCCCTTCTATAGAAGCTTTCACTCCGATCCTTCTCATTCTTCCTTCTCCGTCTCCGTGGGGTTTCTCAGTCTCTCTGTGTTTCTTCTCCTTTTCCTCGTCTTGCTACTGCTCGGTCCGTACACATTACGCTCCCGATGATGTCCAAGCGGAGAAAAGAGAAATGAAAGGAATTATGCGAACACTTTGCGACGTTTGTGAGAGCGCTGCGGCTATCCTTTTCTGCGCTGCCGATGAGGCTGCTCTTTGCCGCTCCTGCGACGACAAGGTATATTTCCTGAATCCTGATTCCCATCTAAATTAATTTCTTAGGTTTTCTATATATATATATATATTTGTTCTTCTTCTTAGGTATATTTCCTTGAGTAATTGGACATTTTTTTGGATCTTTCGGACTCTAATGATGGATGATTTAGTGGATGAGATGAATTTTGTGGATTAGGTTTCTGTGTCTTTACTTTGAGATTCAGTTTGGTTATTTATCAAAGCTCTTGTTTAAGATTTAGTTTTCCCGACTAGGAGGCTTATGAATTGCTTGAAAACTGTTTGAATCATCCGGATTGTTTTACTCTTAGGCTCTGTATGGTGATCAACAAAAAGTTTTACAAGAATAGGATTTGTATGTCAGGAAGTGTTGATGCAGAAAAAGTTTGTATGCCAGGAAGTGTTTATACATAAAAAGTTTTATGACATTTATAAGCAAAAATCATTTCTAGAAAACTTATTCAGGGCAACCATACAGAGACTTAATTCATGGATCGCAAAACAGAAATTCTATATTCATCTCATGAAATTCATGAAGAAATTGTGTCTTTAGCTTTTCCTAACCTGGGAGAGCTCCTTGAATTTTCTTTAAGTGCGAGTGACAGTAACAGATGGTTGGAAGATTTTGTGGGGAAGGATGATTGTTTGCTTCTTTAGTGTTAGAACTCATTCTTAGACTGAAGCACAGATTCCCTTTCCAAAAAAAAAATATAGGAGTCGTCTTGTTGACCACCACTTTACTTTGAAAGCTAAAGCTATTAAAGGGAGGCGTGACAATGTATATCAAAGGGTCGACGGGTCTAACAGAAGTGGAGTGCTGGCCACAAAGAAAACAATGCACTCCAACAACATCCCCCCTCAGCAATTTGCCGGGGACTTGAACCCACAACCTACTGAGGCCTCTTGCTCTGATACCATATAAGAACTTAAGAGAGAGAGAGAGAGAATAGGTTGTGCTCACATAAGTATGAGCACGTTGGAGTTGTTTCATATACATAGAATTGTTACAAATTCAAAATCTCACATAACCTTCTCAAGATAAAGGAATGAGAGATTGTGTACAATAAATATGATAAGATTTTTAGGTACAACCACTTGTGAGAAAGATAAGATGAGCTAAACAAATGGAGATCTTCAAGGAGGATATGTATCAATTTGTTGCACCAAGGGAAGATATGCAGCCACGTGTGCATGGGTTTCAGCAGCTCATACAGGTTGTGCATTATCTTCCTTTACATGTCCATCTATGGTTTTTAACTTTTAACTGGTATTGGAAGTCATATTGGCCACTGGCCATTATGGTACAGTAAATAAACCATTGTATGAACTTGAAGATATGCAGATGATATGAGATCAGAAATGAGTATTTCATGATAACCTGATCGTCGTTGTTCAATAAACAATAATGAGGAATTTGATGATGTATCTGTGTGGTATGGTGCATATTCAGTCCTATCAGTTCTGTTGCAGAATCGAGGATCAAATACAAGTGTAGGAAACCACAAAGAAGAGAAAAACAATCACATGCACAAGAAGACAGATTTACGTGGTTCACTATTAAGGGCTATAACATCCATAGTAGGGGTGTCAATTTTACCCGATTTAACCGGAACCGAATAGGAACCGGAACTGAAAACACCGGTTCCGGTACCACATTTTTGGGAACCGATTAAAAAGAACCGGAACCGGAACCGAACCGAAAACTAATGGTTACGGTTCCGGTACTCTAATATGGAACCGAAACCGATAAGAACCGGAACCGATATATAAATATAGTGTAAAAATTCTCATATTACCAAGATTGGACCCGTTATACCCGAAACTGGAACCGGAACCGACAAAAACTACATAATCGGTTCCGGTTCTGGTACCATCACTTTGAGAACCGGAACCGATAAGTACCCGAACCGATAAGAACCGGAACCGCTTGTTCCGGTTCTGGTCACCTTAGGAACCGAACCGGAACCGACCCGTTGACACCCCTAATCCACAGGTGTCGACGAGCGAGAGTTTCCACTATCTACCAATTGAAAAGATATGAAACAAGCCTAAATATTAGCTTCCCAAATCTTAGTTCAAAACCAATGAGGAAACCCACCCAAAACAGGAAACCATGGAATTTTCCCATAGGAAACATACTGAAAAAATTCGAGCCAGATCGTGTAAAATAGTGAGTGATAGTTTTAAAATGTAATATTTTACCAAGATGCATAATTTCCTCATTCTGCTGAGGGAATATTCGAACTTGTACTTGTCAAATTTTATTGATCAAGGGTGGAGCAATACAAGGCTGGATATGGTATTTTAGTTCCCTTCAGTTTACTGAGAGTATCATTCCCCTTGCATCAATATCCTGTGATATCAATAAGATATAAGCGACGGGATCAACTGATACTTTATACCATGTGTTTAACAAAATGTGAGGTTCGAATGGTTGTGTTTAACCATGGATGTATTTTTATGGGAGTGAACTTGATATTCAATACCCATCACAAATACCAAATTACCAATATTTTCAATTGGATCGAGTTAGCAAGTTGTTTAATCATTGGCTGAAATTGCACTGTAGAAGGTTTAACCACTTGCTCTTCGTATTTGCAATTGCAATCCAGGGACTGTAAGTTTTAATCTAGAGGCACTATCCTCCTTGCTCCTCAGCTCCCTTCAAGGGTACCTCATTCAACATTTCTATTTATTGGGGGTACAATCAGAATGTATCACTTAAAACACTGTGGTTCTTCTCTGGTGTGTAGGTGCATACAGAAGTCAAACCTTCTATACTTGAGACATTACTTCAGACGACAAATTACTTTTTGACTGATTATGAGATGTTGGAAAAAGGCTAAAATAGTATTAGTAAAGCTGAAAAATATTAAAATCGTATTTAAGCACTTGAAACACCTTGACCTGATCTTCTTCGCCCAATCATATCTAATTCCTCGTAAATATTAACTGAAAAATGTTGAAAAGTTTTTAGATTTTTATTTTTGTGTTCTTTTCTTAAGCTCTTCTTGAAATACATTAGAAAAGCCAAAATATCATGTTTCCATTTTTACAAACCAATAAGGAATCTTTCCAAATAACAAAAACAATAAGAACTTTCTTCATAATTTAGCGTGTTCTCCTTGGGACCAAAAGCTAGATTTTGTTTTGCTTCTGTTTAGAGTAATATGAAACTGTTATTTGAATGAGCCGAAATCCAAACCAACCAGTACCTGTCTGCTGAAAAAGAAAGAATTTGTCATCCTATATAGTTGGTTGCATATTGGAATATTTTCTGCGGCACATGATGGAAAGCATTTGGCTGTTTCTTGAGAGAAAATTTTTGAAGCAGTGGATTTTTGAAGCAGCGAAGCAGTGGCCAATCACATGGAGCCACAATCTGCTGTTGTTTAACCCAGCAATGCTTTTTGATTGTGGCTCCTTGTGATTGGCCACTGCTTCGCTGCTTCAAAAACCCACTGATTCAAAAAAATTCTCGTTTCTTGAATCATGTCAGGAAAGTCTTATATTTGAAAGGCATAATGATGTGAGGCATGTTTCCTAACTAATGTATTGTTTTCTTGTTGAAAATAGCATGATGTTCTAAAATATATCCTCTATAAGAATGTTTCATGATGTAATACTCTTGGAAGATATTGTTTGCACGTGTTCAATTTCAAATTCTTCTCCTTTCCACTTGCACCTGAGTCAACATTTTAAAGCAGCATTACTTAGTAATTCTGTAAATTGGACTGGCAGGTTCACATGTGTAACAAGCTTGCTAGCCGACACGTGCGGGTTGGGCTTGCTGCCCCCAGCGATGTTCCTTGTTGTGACATATGTGAAAATGCACCTGGTATGTGGATTCTTTTTGTGACAAGGTGCTTTTTTCCCCTTTTGTAAGAGGGACTTAAATTTCTCTTCTCCTTTTCGAAATTGGATGTAGCATTCTTTTACTGTGAGGTAGACGGCAGTTCCCTTTGCTTGCAATGTGATATGATTGTGCACGTTGGAGGTAAAAGGACCCATGGTAGATATCTCCTATTCAGGCAGAGGGTTGAGGTTTGTGACTGTACTGGAGATCTCTTGGTCAGATTCTTGTATTATGTAAGGAGGTCTCTCATAATTTTTACACTCTTGGTTCTTTCTGCAGTTTCCAGGGGATAAATCCGGCCATTTCGAAGACCTGGCCTTGCAACCCATGGGTCCTGGTGAGATTAGGAGCGAACCAAATCATCCATTTAAACTGACAACAAGAGAGAACCTGCAAAATCACAGGGTCTCTCCTGTTCCGATGCTAGATGCTAACAATGATGACCATCACATGAAGGAATCTAAAATGATTGATCTCAACACCAGGCCAAACCGGATACATGGGCAAGCTTCAAATAACCAGGTATGCATGGAATTGGCATAAATGTGAAGTTTAGATCTATTTTACAGTTTGAAAACTAGAGTTGATGGACCCACTAACTTTGTAAATGTAATATATATTATGCCTGCTTGTAAATGTAACGCACAGGGGATGGATGTTCTAAGTGGCAGTAATCATGAATCTGAAAGCATGGTTCCTGGGGGCTTTCAAAGGAGAGACTGAGAAGTGAACAAGGTATTCTCTATACTTGATACTGGTTCACATGGCCCATGTTTTCACCATTTCTAGTTTTATAAGGTGGACATTTTGGCCTTTGAGGTTTCTGGTGATAGGGTTTGTTATCAATGAACCTGAGTTATCCAGAGTCCAGACTAATTGTTGGAGAGCATCCAAAATACATGTTGCAACACATAGGATTGTATTATAATGCAGCTCTTAAAATGTTAAGGAATGCAGTCAGATCTCTCCTTGAAATAGCAAGGAGAGTGTAAAAATTGCACTGTGATGTTGAAGTACTTGGAGATTCATGAAAGTGGCACATTTTTTTATGCTACAGAGAGCCTCCTCAACTGCTGGAATCTTTCTCGTCTTGTTCTTGGATTGAAAAAGAAAAAAGATGCAAGGTTCTGAAAAGACACTTGAAACATTTTCCATTGGTATTTATGTATACACACTTTCATACAGGTATCATGTATATGGTCTCATCTTTGCCGACATTCACTTCTAAGGTTTGAGGGTATTTCCCCTCACCATTAAAAGAAGTCTGATTTACTTCTTTGGATATATGCATTGTGTGAAAGGAGACGTGGGTAAACTACCATTTGCTCTGAGCTGCCATCCAAGCTGATGGGCTCCATCTTGCATGTGATGTGCAAGCAGAAGAAATAAAAGCATTTGTGCATAAACTAGTCTTTTTCTCCAGTCTACCATCCATGCTGATTGGCCCCATCTTTGTATTTGACCAACTTTTGTTGGCAAGCAGAAGACAGGAATAACCATGTTCAGGAAAAAGCTTGTGGTGCCCAGTGCCAAAATATTCTCTGCTTTTCAATGCATAGCTTCTTTCGAGAAACTAAAAGGTGAAATTTAATCTTTGAAGAATGCTTAGGTCTTGACTGGTAGATGCCATACTTTTTGTCTTTTCTTGTTCTGCCATACATTTGATTCACATGTGCTGGGACTGGTACCTCCATTTGACATGTCATGCGACTCATGCCTTTGGGATCTCTTGCATCAAGCACGATCAGATATAGGTCCATCCAATCCATTGACTTTTTTTTTCTTCTTTTGCACAACTCACCTTTTTTAACCATTAAACAATGTGATAGATGGTCATTACGGGTATCTGATCTGGTTGATTTTTACCCATTAAATATCTTAGGTGGGACCTGTTCAGTGGTGGATCCTGCCCCTTCCCATTGTGCACCACATGTAAGGCACGTGGGAGATGGTAGTTCACTGTTGTTGTCCCATACTGATCTAAGTATTTATAGTTTAAATACAGTCTTTTAGGAGAACAATAGATTTATATGCAGCTCCACATGCAAACATCATGAATTCATGCAGAGATATATACACTCACAGTTGACAAAGGTTTTATATAGCGTGCACTGTGCACCGTGTAGCATGCAACTTCAAGATTAATTGATTTCAAATCTCTATTGTGAAAACCATAATTTGATGTGCAAGTTCATAGGAAGATAGTTGACTGGAAGGGGAGTAGGAATTTTCCATATATGTGATGTATTCAATAGGCTACTGAGTTGCATAGGTCCTATTCAATGGTGTTCATGCATGATATTCAATATCCTTCTGATAGATATGTTGGCAACCTGTTGAGTGCATTGACAAGCAGGAGCATTCGAATTTTACTGTGCCTTCATATACATGCCTGTGATCTATGGCTTCTCGCTGTCTCCTAGTTGCCCAAGTGTTCCAGTTAAATATACCATTTTAGTTGACTATATTTCGTTTATCCCAGATGTGTTCTTAGTGCTCTGTAGCTAAATGTGGGGCTGTGGAGTGTTGAAATGGGAATATTTCGTCCTCATGTCCATGGAATTGCTTTAATTGAAGCTTTTCAGAAAAAAGAAAAAAAAAATGAACTTTTTTCTTAGACTATGTTGTGGAAACCCAGAACAGGGTTGTATAGAGGCTTAAAATCTTGTGGGACTACATGAAAACCTTTTTAAACGGAGTAAGGCTAAACTCTTTATCATCCTGTATTCCAATGTAGCTTCACTTTGTAACAAGATTTCAAACCGAGTGACCTTACCAGTCCCTTTTCACTGGAATTCCATGATATTCATCTACTTCCTCGTTTCTCAGTGCTTATTCCTCCTCTAACATGTTATGGGCACCATACTGTGTTGTAGTTAAGGGAAATTTTGCTGGGGTGGCTCAAGTAACTTAAACAGGTATATGATATGGACACTGTCATGATTCATAATTTGCTTGTCGTAATACTACATTCCTTGGGTGTGGGGTAGTAGATCTGTTCGCTGAAAAAGGGAGTGGCCTGGCTAAGATTGCTCCTAAATATTTCTTCAATAGGGTAAATTTATTGCTTTGAGATGCTTTAAGCGGTAGGAGGAAGAGGTATATATATCTGTGTGTGTATTTGTACATAAGAGCTACATATTGTACGTGTACAGAAAGGCTTCTCGAGAATTCTGTTAATCTGCAAAAACTAAGGTTGTGCATCAGAAAGAGACGTATCTGTTTAAAATACACAGAATTTCAAATCTTTTACTTGTATTGGAATGACTTCCCAATATATGAAGATCTAATTGAAGTACCTAAGATAGTTTTAGGACCACAAAAGCAATGCACAAGTAATCGGGGTCAGCCAAGTTGCCAAGTGGTACATTGTTGGGATATGGTAGACTTGCGCATGTGAATGGAGAAATCATGGAACAATTCATAGCAGAATGGGTCTGGTTCTTAGTCTCAGTAGATTGAAGCCATTTTTACACTATAGAGGATGACATCTCTTTTGGGTTTTCACCTTCTCTCACCCGTTATTTTTATTTGTGTTCCATGATGGTATCAGCTAAAGCTTGCCATTTAGTGTATGGAACTCGTGGGTTTATAGTGCAAAGCCATGGCCCATTGAGTGTTGTTCTTGGGCATTTGCATTGAGACCCTGCAACAATTGGGATCTATTGAAAAGAGATCAAGGACCTTGACATTTGCATTTTAAGTGGAAAACGTGCCATCTTGTATGGATGTTGTCGGAGGCTGAAGCTGAGGCTCAGTGTTACGATCCTAGAGGTTTAGACTTAAACTTTCCACACCTCTATCACCTAGGTGCTTTTGGTGTATTGGTTTGGGTTTTAACATTTGGTATCAAAGCCAACCCCACGTCATGGGTTCAAGTCATGGGAGGAGCGACCTGAGGAAAGGGCTACTTGGGGGCTCGCTCAAAAAAAAAGAAAATAGGGGTATCAGAAAAAATGCCGGGAGTTCGTTCACGAAAAGTGAGAAAATAGGGTTACCGGAGTGAAAGTCGCCTTAGAGTGGGCCACATAGGACATTGGCCTTCGAAGCGTGGTGGAATGTTCCGATCTTAGAGGTTAAGACTTAAACTTTCCGCACCTCTGTCAACTAGGTGCTTTTCGCGTATTGGTTTTGGTCTTAACACTCACCAATTGGGTATAACTTATGTCAAACAAACTTGGCTATCTCTGATTGGATGATAATGGAAGTAATCCTACTGACATTGGCAGGTTGTACAATCTTGTAATAACTTTGGAGCGAAAGGGAAACTTCCAACGGAAAAGTAGCCTCTTACATTTGAGTAAAACTTGCCTGACTACCGACGGGGTCTGGTAGCTTTATTTTGAAATGACACCAACGGCTCAATTAATCAATCGGGATCTTGAGGTTTACCTCAAAGTTAAACAAATGTTCATAATCCGCAATCTAACGGTTAAGGAGGCGGTGCTAGATCTAGTCTGCAACCATTTGCAGAGTTAAAAAGTATGCAAACATTGTCAGTACGATTGGATGTCCCTTGAAAAATGTGTTAATTCAATGTTTTTTAAAAAATATATTTTATAAATTAATAACACGTTTTTCAATGAGCATTCAATGGTGGATGCGATGTTCACCTACTTTTAAGTCTGCAAATGGCTGCAGATTAGATTTACCATGTGAAAAAACTGATATTAAGTAGCTATATCCCCTGTTCAACGAACACGTGATAACCATGAGTGATCTGTATTGTATCCGCGCACTTCCGTACATAGTCAGCGATCCAGATTCCAGACCCCGGGCCTAGTTAGCATTTTGTAAGTACAATTCCGATTTGTCATTAAAAATGCATTAATAAAATAAAGGAAAAAGATGTAACAAGGTATGCCTGAAACTTTTCATTTGCGGAAGTGGCATTTTTGGTAGTCACCGCTGCCATCTGGGCGCACTGACCGCTTGGATGTTTATCTGATCACTTGGTGGATATACATACCAAAAATCACCTTGATTGGTAATCTATAACCATTAGATTTTAATACTTTTTAGCACCATCTAAGGCATTCTAATAGCCGTTGAATACAACCATCTTTTAAGTACTAAAACCAACGGCTAAAAATCATTAAACAAGCTGATTTTTTGTAGGAATGTCTATTAAAGGGTGGGTTAAACATCTATGCAGTCAGTGGGCCCAGATGGAAGTGGTGACTACCAAAAATGCCGCTTCCGCAAATGAAAAGATCTCAGGTATACCTTGTTACATCACGACCCTAAAATAAAACAAAAAGGGGGGCTCCGTTGACAGATCTAAGTTAACATGACAGGGACACAATATAAGACAGGTGGCACAGTGTTACAGGACTCTGACCGTACGGATGTTTGTCCTACAAACCAATAGTCGGCCTGATTAGTGATTTATAAGTGTTGCATCTTTGTACCTCAAATAATGCTCAAATTCCCACAGTTGAGATCAGCCCATGAAAATAAGTCCAATCCAAGGCCTATAAATCACTAATCAGGCTGATTTTTGGTTTGTAGGTCCACCATGAGATAGGACAAACATCCATACGGTCAGAGTCCTGTAACAGTGTGCCACGTGGCTTATATTGTGTCCCTGTCATTTTTGATCTGTCAACGGAGCCCGACCCAAACAAAAAATGGAAAATTGACAATTTTTTGTCTTACTAGGGGAATGCCTTACATGGCACACTCTTAGAGATCACTGACGCTATGGATGGTTGTCCCATCCCTAGTAGACTTACATGCAAAAAATCAGCACGACTAGTGATTTTAAGCATTCGATTGGAGTCGTTTTTAGGAGTTGATTTTTAACCATGGATTTCGAGCATTATTTAGAGTAAGCAGATCAAGAGGTTAGAAATCATTAATCAGGCTGATTTTTGTACGGAGGTTCACTTAGAAAATGACCAAACATCCATTCCATTGTCCTTTGTGTGGTTTTTTTTTAAATAGGATTGTTGACTTAGAGAAGTATTTTATGTTTTTCTTTTTGGCTTGTATTTAATGGCAAAACAGAGGTAACTTATGCATTGGGAAACTAAAAGACAAAAAACGCCTCTTGAAAAAAAAAAAAAAACCTTTTCAAAGTAATTAATTTAAAAAAAAAATTAAAGAGATAATATAGGGGTACTTTTGAATTTATTAAAATGTCATTTGAAGCCCCTATCATCTCCCAACCCCAACACCCAACATGGCATCTCAAATGGTTGGTGTGTATCCTCCTCTTTCGAGAGGTCGTGGGGTCAAACCCACACAAGTAGATTTCCTCCTTTGAGCAGTGTGCTAGGAGCAGAAATCCCCTTTACCGGCTTGCTTTATAATAGTATAGATAAAATGATTTTTCACGTTCAAAACAAAATAATCCGGACATAAGTTGGAAAAGTTTGTGATTATTTCCAAAAAGCACAAATATTTCCAAACCTTTGAATAGGATGTTTAGTTCCCTTTTTATTTTATTTTTAATTCTTACTATTTGCAAATAATTCAAGAATTTACTAACAAGGATACATAGGGTGAAAAATTCATTTTGTGTGCATCACATTTGACTAGAAACACAATGCCACCATCAACCAAAGCGGTGTCATCGACCTCTTCAGCTTGGACAATCCCCCAATTTATGATTTAGCAGAGGTGGATTCATTTACAACAAAAAAAAAAAAAAAGGCCGAATGATCCCCACTCAACACATCACATGATCAGGGCCTGAGCCTTTTTTGCGCCAAAAATATCTTTAAATACATCATTTTTGCTAAAAATGAAGATCTAAACAGGCGCTTGAGTTGTTTTCCGATCCATCAACAAAATTCATTTCCGAAACCGATCCGATATGCTATATATGGACAAAAAAGTGTACATTACAGTTTATATATATAAATACAAAAAAAGACCACCTATTCATGCAAATCAGCAAAAAAACTCTTTTGAATATATATAATATATATTATATATATAATTTATATATTAGGTCAATATTGGATCGGAACAGGGTCGATCCAATACCAATCTGATAAGTGATCGAATCAACAATCTTTGATCTGGTACCGATCTGATAAGTAAAAATAGGGTTCCAGACCGAGATTTTTCGGATCGTATTGGATCTCCGGGTCGATCCAATCCATTGCCATCCCTAGTAGAAGAATAGGCTAGAGCTTGATTTTAGAGCCAAATAACTAATTGGCTAGACTTGGGCCTAATGGGGTAGGCCCTCTAGGAAAGATGGCCATATGTAGAGAACTCGACATAGTTCTCTTGGTTTTTTGTAATCGTATCTAATTTCACTTATGTACTAATTCTTGATAACGAAGATTTAGTATTTTTAATTAGGGTCCATAATTAGAGTTAGAAATTAACTAAAACCTACATGTACTAATTAATTGGCAAGCCAAGTTTCAGGCCTATGCTAATGGTTTGGTCCCTCAACACCCCTAGGTTGCGTTGTGATTCTCATGGTCTCATCACCACTATTACATATCCCACCTCAGGATTCGTCAACCCCGGGGGAGACCAACATCCACACATGGATACCTCTTCCCAAAAGTAATGACTCTTATTTACCATTGAGCCAAGGATCGAGAGAAAAAATTCGTTGTTCCCTGAGACCTTCAAACTTTGAAGGTCCCCTCCCAAATTGTCTGACACGTACCCTTTGTTAACCACCCTTAACCAACTAACCAAGGGTTTAACGTGGGTTGGGTTTATTAGATCCCGCACGACTATCATGGATCACCATTCTGGTTGGCAACTGCATTCTTTCATTGATGAGCACGGACATCAAGGCTTGACCAAGGCAATTCAATCTTCAATGCGATTCAAAATGATAACATTCTTCGATGGCACTCAATCTTCAAAACACTGGATTTCAGTAAACTCATGACGATTGTTCATCTCAATCCCATGAGTTTGAGGGAGAATATTAGAGAATACATGGTAATAAGCTGTATGAGATGCACCACATCATTATTGGTGCATCTCATCACAGATTCTTGGATTGTCACCAGTTATCAAGATATGTGATTAGAATAATATCTTAGATTAGATTTGGTAGATTAGTTTCTATCTTTGGTTGTATCCATTTCTATATAAACCCTCAGTTAATCAGAGTTTAGGCCTTGGCGTACTGTCAAACATTTTGGGAGGGGAACCTTCAAAGTTTAAAGGTTGCGGGGGACATCGAATCTTTTCTCAAGAATCAGAATCCTTAGACTCAAGAATCGGAATCCTTAAGACTTTGGATTGTTAAATCGATGCTTCCTAACTAGCAATGGTGACTATAGAGGTGCACTTGGGCTAATCTTTACCATTATATTGAGGCTCGTCCTCTTGAGGCGTCATTAATGATATTTGCATTTTTTTAGAACTACCATTATAATATACAAAGACTCTTTAATTTTTGTATTTTAGTCTTTTCATTTAGTTTAGTAAAGTACTCTTTGTTGTTAAGGATAAGATACTTTCGAGGAAAGGTCCTCCTTTCCTCTCTCCAACAACCTGACTCTCTTCAACAACTAATTTTTTTTCTTTATAATTTTCAAAAATACAAAACTTTCATTCTATAAATTACTTTTAGAGTAAATAACCCACTTTTATTTGATTATAAACTTGTTATTTATGTTCTTTAAAAACACCATAACATCTTTAAAAGCATGGAATGCATATTTGTTTTAAGGCTCAGGCTCTGAGAACCCCCTTTTTCTGACCCCTCTCATTGTTTGCGCGCTCGGGTAAATATAACAATAGAAACCTTAAGAAAACAAAAACAAATATAGGAAAACTCCACGCCCCTCTACTCTCTTCGCATATGATCATCCGTCCTAAATGTCATATCCCCAAAATGAGTACCTCTCCAATACTTAAGAAATCTACTACTCGATCTAACTGTATAAGAGAGTCTCCAATCCTACCCTAAATTCTCTTCTCTTCCCTAAGATAGGGTTAAAAACATAAAAATCGTTCTCCAACCCTATCCTAAATTCTCTTATTTTAGGGTAACCCCTAATCCTACCATACTTATCCTACCCTGAAGTAGGGTAGGATTTAGGGTGAGATTCTATAAACTTGTTCCTCATTCTGCTCCATTTTTTCTATTAATTGCACCCAATCTTCTCTGCCTCTTTCACTTAATGCCACTTATGTCCTCCCTTATAATTTTTGTCATTTTTTCTCTTTTCTATTGGTTTTTATATTAGGGCTTTTAAAATTTTAGGTAAGGGAGTTCTTTCTACCCTACTTTAAGTGTTTAGGGTAAGGTAGAGTAAGGTTGGAAATGCTCTAAGAGAGCCTTAATACTAATGAGAGTCTCCTGTCAAGAGTATTTCTTGTCTCTAAGTACTCTCTTATTTCTCTCCACCCATAGATCCATATGACCGCATATAAGGCACCATCCTCCAAAGGATTTTTCTGTCGTTGATAGGGTTTTGCCAAATTTTCTTGAGAGCATTGGGGATGATACTCTTAACACCTCATATCATAAAATGGCCGGCTGACAGTTCAATTCAAACTAGTTAACTGGTGGGCCATATTTGATTCTGGGATATACTTCCGAATCTGACCAGTGGGCGATGACAATCAAAAACACAGTTAAGGAGGCAAAACCAAAAGAATGAAAATACAAGGGATTTCACTAATATAGGAGATTTATCAGGAGGATATTACAAAAAAAGTCCAAATTTTTAAGTTGGGTTGAATCATAGAAAGTTGTTGGTGCCACCCTTAAATGTATGGTAAGTGCACCACTAGACTAGGCCACAAATATGACCTAAGAAGTCCTCATTCCACTTTAGTTTTTTTTATTTTATTGGGGACAAAGAACTAGAAACAGTCTTGTACTAGTTGTTCTAAATAATTTATATTTATATAATAAAATATTAGTTGTAAATAATGAGAATCTTTCCATTAATTTATATATTTTTATTTTATTAGAGTAAAGTAAGAAGTGTTTGGTATTCTCTTACCAAAAAAAGGGTTGCTTGGCATTCAAAAACATGATGAAGCTTTACTGGAGAACAAAGAGGAAATTTAGAATATCAATTCACCCAAAAGAGAAGTTTTTTTATTTGATACTAGGGGGCAGCACGTGCATTGCACATGAGTGAGCATCTTGTGAAGTCCCTGTGATGGGGTGTGTACCAACACTAGTTCTGAGCTGGCATCACCTTTTTTACTTTTGGGGGCATTGACAACCACCGTACTATTCGAGATCATCTTGATCTCCCCTTTAATACATATATTGGTTGGACTCTTTCAAAAAAAAAAGTAGTTTATAGGGACCATGAGGTTCACCTAACACAGTGATGGGACCATGAGGAAACCTTGCAATTTGCAAGCAAATATCTTAATAAAAAGCATGTACAACGTGCATTAATTAACTATCTAAGCAATTGGTCCTCCTTTCAATTCAAAGTTGAAAAGCTAGCCAGTGCTTTCAGACCAACCAAAAGTGATTTGCTTGAAAGTTCAATCATAGCTGTTAAAATTGGATATAAGCAGGCGCGAAATGCGGATTAGTTTACAAATTTAATTGTCACTCTTCATCACACTAAAAATGCGGTGATTTCAAGCCATATAGATCAAATTAACAATAAACGTAATAAGCGCGACGAAACATCGGTCGAGCCGCATGGTTTTTTATTTTATTTTGATAAGCCCAAGCAATTATATAGATAAAAAGAATGAGAGTGAAAGCCACCAAAAGCATCGGACGGTGTTAGATTCAAATGCAATAAGCTTTAAAAGTGTATTTTGTGCAATTTGCTTACACAACATCGATTATATAAATGACTACAGAAAATTGGTTTTGGGCACAAAGATTCCACTGGGTTGGCGATGACGCGGGCTTCAGACACTCATCTAAAAAGCAAAACTTTGATGAGGGAGGTTCAACGGTTGACGATGGATGACACTATGAGCTACGTGGCACTCATAGATACCATTGACCATATGGATGTTTGGCCCATCCATAGGTAGACTTACATACCAAAAATCATATTGATTAGTGATTTCTAAACTTTGGATTGTACCCCAAATAACGCTCGAAACCCATGGTTAAAAATAAACAATAGAACTCTAATCCAACAGATAGAAGTTACTAATCAGGTTGAATTTTGGTATGTAAGTCTATCTAGCAATGGGCCAAACATCCATGTGGTCAGTGGTCTCTAAGACTGCGTCACGTGGCTCACATAGAAAAAGTGGGTAAATAGAAAATAATGAAAAAAAAGGCTCTAAAATCCAAAATTTCAATTTCAGTTTTTCAATAAAATTTATAATGGAAAATAACGAAAAATAATGGAAATAAGTCTTTTTTTTTTTCATAAAATAACGGTCGTTATTGTCGTTGCATGTAACGACCATTATTTTCAAAAAATGGCCATTATAATGAAAATAACAAATTATTTTTTGAACGTTAAAACGGTTCATAACGTAACGGTCAAGAGGAAGATTACTTTGGCGATTGCTACCTTTTGCCATTTGTTGGGGTATCTAGAGAGAGAGGAATCTTAGTATTTGAAGGAAGGGATGAAGATTTATCTACCATCATACTCAACATCAAGGGATTTTTGTTCTATTGGTCGAATTTTTTAGTTGAGTGTAGGGTTTTGTTCTCTGAAGATTTCGTATTTCGTTGAGATCTTTTATGTTCTAGAGAGGGAACTTAAATTTGTTATAGTTCTTGCTTCGTTTAGATGGTCATCTTAACCGTATTTTTTCGGCTATTCAGCCTTTTATAAAATTTATACTTATCAAAAAAAAAATACACACGCATGCACACGAGGGATGTCAATCCTGTTGCCACGTGTATGTATGTACACGTAATATTAAAATGGATGTCCAACTAGGACTGAAGAACAAGTCAATGGTCAGCCAACAAATCCCAACGTGTCAAAAGTGAAAACCACCTGTAACCCAAATGGAGGGGTAACCCACAAAATGAGTTTCTTGATTTCCACTCAAATTATGATATTTGTGTCGAATGCTCTACCTACACCATTGAATTTACACGTCAGACACACAGCTATTTAACGTGTCAATACACACGGAATAAAAAATATCCATGACACTGGGACCCACGTATTCCCCCTCAACTTTATCAATAATTCTAAAGCGTTTGATTCATTAGATAGTCTTGAACATCCTATAGGATCAAACGTTATAACGGCTATTACTTTGTTTGTTATCTGTTATTTTGAAAAAATAAAATAAAAAGAATACTCTAGAACATAATAAAATAATATTATTCTGACTTTTTTCACTATGATATGACCCGTTCTTTTGACAATTTTTAGTAAAACTTATGTCACAACGAAAAATATGAGCCACCGTGGCAATTCTTAGTGGACGATGACCGTATGGATGTTTGGCCAGTCTCTCGGTGGATATCTAAACCAAAAATCAGCATGATTAGTGATTAACAACCTTTGGATCTTTGCACCCAAATACCGCTCAATAATGCTAAAATTCCTACCGTTAAAATCAACCCATGAAAATAACTTCAATCAAATCGCTTAGAAAATCATTAATCAGGCTGATTTTTGGTTTAGATGTCCACCGAGGGACTGGCCAAACATCCATATGGTCATTGTCCACTAATAGTGCGCCATGTGGCTTGTATTGTGCGTTGTGACAGAAGTTTTGCTCTATGGACATGATCCTGTTTTTTTTTACCATGATCTGATAACGGCAATTATAACGGCAACTTTAACCGTACGTTATAATGTTGAAACAGTCAGATTTAAACCTGGAAGAAAATCAGTTTTCTAAAGAAACCTAGTTTTTGATTAGGATTAAGTCTAATCATTATGAGTGTACCCAGTGGAAGTAATAATTGCCGTGAATCGGATCCAGCACACTATACATGAAACCCTTTGGATTGGTTGCGTTTTCTTCTCAACACCCACTCATCTTCTTACACGTGGAAGTTGAATCATAAGTTATTCTTTTCTTTTCTTAAACTAACGTAAAAAAAGTCAAAGAAAACATTATTTGAAACTTCCCAAGGACCCCAGGGAGTAAGCAGCCGTAGGTCTACTCTATTATATATTTATAAACTAATATAAAAATAAATAAATAAAATTATTCGAAACTTCCTTACCTAAGTTCTGGAGAGAAGGCAGCCGGGAGGAAAGAAGAAAGTGTGAGAAAAATATTTTAGGTTTTTATTTTTGGGTCTGTTAGGACCTCTACCGGACCTCAAGCTGCCATTCATCTCGAAAAGATATTTTGTACGGAGAAGGCATACTTAAGCTTTATACCACGATCGACGTCACATCCTGTGGGGCTCCACGATTTGATCATGTGATCGATCTCGCACCCGTGGGCCCATTCTGCCACGTGGTGTAAGATGATACGAGGTGATGAAAAGGCTCAACCAAGATGGGTGAGTCAAGACTGGGTCACTGAGCCTGACTTGTGTTTTAATTATAGACAAAACGTGGTAAATATAAAGCGTGCAAGTAATAAAGGGCCTAGAAAAGCTGACTTTCTTCTCTATAAATACACATCTTAAGTCTTAACTTCTTCATCGAAACCAAATATAAAAAAAAAAGGTTAGGTTTTCATTGAGAAACAAAGATCAGAAAGACTGAGATAATGGGAATTCTGGAAGAAGCTCTGCCATTGCTGTCTCTCAACCATGTCTCCTTTGTGTGTGCTTCTGTTATTGAATCCGCCAAGTTCTATCAAGAAGTCCTTGGTTTCGTCCTCATTAAAAGACCCTCTTCTTTCAATTTCGAAGGAGCATGGTAAGTTTATAAAGATTTCTTCAGGCCTGGTACTAGTACTCTCTGTGACACATTCACCGTCTACTTGTCGGTCAGTCGTCACTTCGATTACCAATGATCAATCGACCTGATTGATGATGATAATCATCCGATAAATGGAGTTTTTTCTAGCCATCTAATCAATGGCCCATATTGAAGCAAACCCATTTATCGAATGGTTCAAATTCAATTCAACTGATAGATGGCAGGGACCCATTTGCATATGGTGTATATAGGAGTACAAGGAAGTACAAAATTCTGTAATGGGTTGACCACAGTATCATCTTGTGTCTCAAATTTTATTTTCTTGAATGATTTTTGATTGATTTAGGTGGAATTTTGCAGGTTGTTCAACTATGGGATTGGGATACATTTGTTGCAGTGTAATTCCATTAACGACGTTCCCCAAAAGCCATTAGTCATCAACCCGAAAGATAATCACATCTCCTTCCAAGTATGATTTTTTTTTTTTTTTTTTCGCTTTTACGAATTTATCAAATTTTTTTTCCTTTCAAAATTAATGAGGTTTATGAGGGATATTTTTTTTTTTTTTTTTTGAAATCATTGAGGTTTATGAGTTTATTTTTAATTGGTTTAATTTTCTGTTATGGTTGAATCTGATAGTGTACAGATTTGGAGCTAGTGAAAAGAAAGCTCGGAGAGATGGGGATGAAGCATGTGAGCGCTGTGGTGGAGGAAGGAGGGATTAAGGTTGATCAACTCTTCTTCCATGACCCTGATGGCTACATGATCGAGATCTGCAACTGCGACAACCTCCCCATTCTTCCTCTCTCTGCATGTCCGATCAAGAAAGTCCCTTCGTACATGGATTCCAACAAGAGTAAGTCAACTCTTGCAATTGGCAATTCATGGTTCAAGGTATCGGTCGAATCAGAAGGGACCGATCCATTCGACCGGCCCCCAATCTCGAGACCTTGATCCATGAATGGCATACATGCATATGGCATGGGCCAAATATATACATAGCATTAGTAGGATGGCCTAAGTGCAAACATCCTGATAAATCTCTTCTACTACTACCATTAGGAAAATCATTAATTACCATTGATTTCTTTTGTCCAGGGACTCGACGATCTTTGGCTAGCGTTAAGGCTCTCCGTGCCTTGGAGATGGAGACCCGGATGATGGAAAACTTGTTCAAAGACATGATCGATATTGCGATGTAATTTCTACGGAAAAAATTTGAAATTGTTTGGAATATATGGTTTTTATTTTTTATTTTTTATTAAAGAATGATGATTGTCTCAAAGCTGTATTCTTCATTCATATTAAAGAATAGTTTCTACATTTGTTTTTTGAAGGCAAATACAAAGAATAGATATTAAAATTATAAATAGATAATAAAATCAAAATCAAGACAGAAAAAAAGTTAAAGAACCATGATTTAGAAAAACAGCCATTATATGGGACAACGGGAATGGGGGAGAATGTGTGGGACAAATCTAGTATGCAGCCATTTACATACTTAAAAGCAAGGTTTAAAGGAGGCCGTTTTAACGGTTAAACGGACTGGGGGCGTTACCGTTTAAACCGTTAAAACGGATTGAAACGGCTAGGGGCAAAAATGAAAAAAAAAAAAGGAAAAATGGAATTTAACGGGTTTTAACGGAAAAAAATGGCGCTGAAATTCAATTTTTTAAATTTAAAAATTAAAAAAAAAAAAAACGGATTTTAACTGAATTAATGGCTGTTTTTTTTCACAAAATTTTCAGAATTAAACGGCTGTTTAAACGATTTTAACGGCCGCTTTTTTCAAAACCGATAAAACATGTTTAAACGGTTTTAACGGAAACGAGCTTGGGGCGTTACCGTTTAGGCACACACATTCGGGTCAGTCTAGTATGCAAACATTGTATCCACCATTGAATGATCATCGAAAAACGTGTTTTTAATTTATAAAATATATATTTTTTTAAATTGAAATAACACATTTTTTAAGGGACATCCAACAGTACTGAATAATGTACTAACTATTTTAGCTGATCGTACACGTCACCTTGAAATCTAAAAAGCAAGTTTTATTTCCTTTACCTTGGGTTCGAGTGACAGGAGTCGGTCGGAGTTATTTAACTGAGGAGACCATCCATGAGTAAGCTTTGCTCACAACGACTATACTCAAAGTTTGGTTTGGTAGAGGGGAGAGCCAACTTTTTAAGGAAAATTGGCTCAAACAAAAGAGTCTAGCTACTTGGGAAATTTGAGATAATTCCAAGACATGATTTGATCCCACTACTTGGGCTGAGACATGGCCTTGCTACTTTGAATTATGATAAAGATAGAAGTGATCACTGCCCTCGAGTGTGTTAGCAGATGGTATACTACAAACATGCTCGACACTTGAGAAACATTATGTACCAACTACTGCCAAAACCTATTCCCTTTCACTATACATCGGGACGAAAAAATAGGATATCATAGAAGAATATTTTCTCTCTGTTACCAATTCACACTCGCTTTGAGTCTCCGACTGGCTAGTTCATCAGCTAAAATAGTTAGTATATTATTCAAGTCGGATCATTGAGGTGTTCGGTTGGAAACCCCTTTACCAAATTCGGACCACACAACTCCCCAACCAAAAAAAAAACCACGTAGCCAGTGGCAGAGCCAGGGTGTTTAAAGTTTAATAGGAATTCTTTTTTAAAGTACCCTTTTACCCACCCTAGAACAAACTTTGTAGTTTGTACAATATTGCCCACCCTTAAACAAAATCCTGGCTCCGCCACTGCAGGTGGCACACTCTTTCGGACTAATTGTCCATTAAATGTTTGGTCCATCGCTAGTGGACCTACACACAAAAAATCAGCATAATTGGTGATTTTTGATCATTGGATTCATTCATTTTTTATTGGATGATTTCTTGGATTTGAGCATTTGTTGGAGTACTCAAATCCAATGGTTAGAAATCACTGATCATGATTTTGGGTGTATAGGTTTACTAAGGGGTCGGCTAAACATTCATGGGCTAGTGGGTTCCAAAGACTGTTGGGGACCTAAAATCAGTAAGACCCAAACTCAGCAACTAATTTTACTAATAACCCCTATTTCATACGAGAGGTGCTATTTTTCACTGACTACAATAGGGATGAGTATGGTTTTTGGTCAAACCGGACCGATTTGGCCAATTGAACTAGTGAACTGGTTCGGGTCAACATCAACCTGAAAATCCAAAATTTAGCTAGTTTTAACAAAAAATGAAAAAAAATTGACTGGCTGTCGTTTTGGCCAATTGGTTGAACCGATGGGGTATTTGGAGAGAGCGAAACAATAGGGTCTTTTAGAGTAGAAGCTCATCCCTCGAAGCTCTCTTGTTGGAGATTAGGGGTCATTTATATGTAGGTCAAGTTGTATGATGAGGGGAAGGATGTTAGATTCAAGGATGTGGTGTTCAGTTGGTCGTCTTTGATTTGGAGGGATCGAGTCAGTTTAGGGGTTTGGATTTATTCTCTTTGTCGTTCTTTTGTTTTTTGCTTCCTTTATTCTTCCGCTTTGCCTTGGTAGGCTTTCTCAACCTCTAAAGTGCTTTAATAAATTTTCTCCTTTTACCTTTAAAAAAAAAAAATGACCCAATGAAACAATCAATCCACCAAAAAGTAGGAGGTTCTGAGTTCTACTCTCCGTGGGGCCACACCCCGGAAAGAGTAGGATAATAAGTGGCTCAGTCCACATTAACTCTCCCAGTACACTCCGGCATGCGTTGAAGGGGTGACTATCATGCCCCAGGTGGACTAGTCGGGTGCTATAAGAGGCCCGGATACCCCCAGTTTCAAAAAAAGTCAATCCACTAGGTCAATGGTCGGCGTGGTTTCAAGGAGGAGCAAGTTTTTTACATTTTACTAGTGCGTGGTACATGCTTTTGCACTAGATTGCAAAAGATTATAAAGGTGGACGGCACTTTTGAAAATATGATAAAATAGGAGTAGTTTGAAAATTTAGCAATTCAAAGGGAAATTTTGAAATATTAAATTTGGAGGGGTGAATCTATAATTATGGTAATTTCTAAGGAAGTTAGAAGAGCAAAAAGTCGAAGTTGAACCTGATAAAAAAGTACAAAAAGACAAAAATTCATGGTGTGGGCTGTCAACGGATACTACTCACATCAAATACAAGCATATTCGAATTCCAAAACAAAATCTGATATCCGAATCCGATTTGATGTCCAACGGATATTCTAAATCAATATTCGAATTCGAATCCGATAATATCTGATAATCTCGGACCCAAAAATTGGATTATATATATATATAATAAAAATATATATATGTAAAATAATTATAAATATTATATTTATATATAATAAATATTATTATTATTAGAATAAATATTAATTAATATGACAAATATAATATAATCTATTTATTATAAATATGATTATTAAATAATATATCGGATCGGATATTATCGAATCAAATACATTAATATCCGAATCCGTATCCGAAAACTATTCAAATATTAAAATGATATTTGAATCCAATATCCAAAAGTTTTGGATAATATCCGATTTTTTGAATACGGATTCGAATTGAATTCGAATTTTCAACCATCCATTGACAGCCTATGTATATATTAGTATAATAAGAATGAAAATAAATAGGCTGAGGCTCCAATTACCTGTTATAGGACACAATATAAACCACGTGGCACACTCTTAGAGGACTCTGACTGCATGGATGTTTGGCCAATCAATCCCTAAGTGGACCTACAAACCAAAAATCAGCTGATTAGTGATTTATAGGCGTTGGATTGGACTTATTTTCATGGGTTGATCTCAACTGTGGGAATTTGAGTAGTATTTGAGGTACAAAGATCCAACGCCTAGAAATCACTAATCGGGCTGATGTGCGTCGGTAACACCTCAGAAAAATTTGGTTAACCAAAACAGATTTGTGCTTGGGAAGAAAAAAAGTTTGATCTTTGTGGCTACGTTAGCACTTTTGTTCCTTTTGTCGTTCCTCCTGACGTTAATGCCCGACTTACCTTACCACCTTTAAACTTGCATTCAAGTATCCCACCTATCCTGTAGGCGCATGTTAGCAACTCGATGCTAAAACGAGGTACAAATACGCTTGAGTCTTCAGCGGTCGGACACTAGCATTCTTCAACTGTCACTACAACAACAAACAGAAGTACGAGACAAAGAAGATGAAGGTTTCCTTACTTGTGACGCTCTTCTTCTTCCTCTCTCATGGCGTCGTTGGATCTCGGATTCATCACTTGATGACACAGAGCAGCACATACTTGACCCAGAAAGAACTCTGGTTCAAACAGACCCTCGATCACTTCTCCCCATCTGTAAGTTTCTCTAACCTTAATAAATCTCCCTAATTACTCGTTTTCGCCCTTTTTTTAGTGTTGGAAACCTATATTTATTTGATTACCAGTGTTTTTTAATCAAAGTTCACAATCTAAACCAAACAAATGAAATTAGAGAGAACAAGAACCCATTGGAACGATCACTGATCGAAAAAAACAAATACCAAGTGTTTGATGAATTGCCTGTATCAGAAAGATTAATATATTAAGTGCGTTTATGCTTCTTTTTTTTTTTTTTTTGAGGTTTAGCTCTCTAATTTGCAACTTTTACTTACTAATTGTGATCTGTTTACGCACCTTTACTCATTTCGGAAGATCGTAACCACCCATTTTATTGACTTTTTTTTCCTTGGACCTTTCATGTAATGCAAGTTGTGCTTATAGATGCTTTGATTGAACTGGAACTTGCAGGATCACAGTCAATTTGGGCAGCGCTATTATGAATTCCTTGATTACTTTCAAGTTCCTGATGGACCGATATTTTTGAAAATATGTGGTGAATCTTCGTGCAATGGAATTCCCAATGATTATACCAGTGTAAGTCCTAATTTTGTGACCAAATGTTGCATGTTGTTACATGCAAAGTTTCTTGGTGGAAGGTTATGTATATAGTTGACGGTCATGTCTTTGAAGTGAGTATGGAACCTAAATGATAGTTCAATGCAGTTGAATCAGTATGTTCACTTCGGAACAATCCCGATGAGATGGATGAAACTAATCAATTGGTTCTGATTATAGTATCTAAATTGATTTTACAACTTCAAATTATCATTATCTTCTCTAAACCCAATATCCTTGATTTGCCGTAACTTTGAATTTATGGTCTGGCTATGCAATATACTAATCATGAGATTATTTGGAAACCTTGTGATGTCAAACAGATTTTGGCAAAGAAATTTGGTGCTGCTTTGGTTTCTCTTGAGCATCGTTACTATGGGAAGAGTTCACCTTTCAAGTCATTGACAACAGAGAATCTAAGATATCTTTCCTCAAAGCAAGCTCTTTTCGATTTGGCTGTTTTCCGTCAGTATTATCAGGTAATTCACCACATAGTTTTCTACACTAGGATATTCTATTTGGAAGACCATATATCTACCTGTGACTAAGCATGCTAACTAGGAAGAAGAGTCATTTGTTATTACTTATCAAAAAATTTGCTATTACTTTTTCTCTTTCTCCATTTGCACAACTTCCTAACAGTGCGAATTTGACAATGGTATTCTCCAACATTATTGAAAGGAGGTCGTGTGTGCATTATGTTTAGCCTTATGGTTCTTCTTTATCTTAGTTTCTTTAGATGTTTCTAGCTCATTGATTGTACTTTTGCTAAATTGGATCTTAACAGTACTAAATTTTGTTCTCTTAGTTTTGACCTTTGAGCCGTGTTATTAAAACCCTATGATGTGAATCCTATGTTTCAAATAAAATCTTAACCAAAATTATTTTAATCTTAGATATGAATCCCTTTAGATAAAAATCCTATGATTTCTATATTAATGTTACCATTTGAGTACGATTCAAAACTTGGATCATACAATTCTTTCAAATCTTACGATTTAAATAAAAATATGGAGCATACTTGTGGTATCAAATAAAAATAAAAATATGGACCACATGTTTGGGTGAAGTGATGACTTCTCTGTTTGTACTTTTGATTTTTCCTAAATGTAAAACTCTACAAAGAAGGCCACCTGTAGGTACTTTTTGTTGTCAGGACCTACTTGTAATATCTTATATTCTACAGGGGGCCCTTGTAATATTGTAAAACTTCACTTAATATATATATTGGGTGAAATCGTGTAGGCTATTCTAAGCTCTACACGATTTCTCCTCTTCCCCCAATTCTCTTCTCCTCTCCTCTCTTCCATCTCTAACCATAATCTCTTATCCTGGTTACGATCCAAGATTACAACATGGTATCGGAGCATGGTTATGTAACTATGGCTCAATCCTAGAGGTCTGAAGAACCTTAGGGATTGCGAAATTCGATGCAAAGGGCTTTCCAAAGAAGGAAATCATCTCCCATGGATAGCCGCAGGCTTTAGAAGAGTCTGAAACCCTAGCCGCCCACTCCAAAAGATTGGAGAAGTTCTCCCAGGCCTAGCCGCCCACTCTAGAAGCTTGGAGAAGAGCTATCAGGCATAGCCGCCCACTCCAGAAACCTGGAGAAGAGCCACCAAGCCTAGCCGCCCCTTCCAAAAGGTCAGAGAAGACCCTCTAGACCTAGCCGCAAGAAGCAACCCGTTGTCACCAGATCTAGTGCAGAGGCTAAATTCAGAGCAATGGCTCATGGCTTGTGTGAAATGCTTTGGTTGAAAGTATTGGTTGCTGAACTTGGTTTCTCAGTTTCAGGGTCTGTGAGCTTATCTTGTGACAACAAGGCCGCCATCAGCATTACTCACAATCCCGTTCAGCATGATCGTGCCAAACACATTGAAGTGGACCGACACTTCATTAGAGAGAAAATTATCTCTGGGGCACTGTGCACCCCATTTGTGAAGACTGATGAACAGGTTGTAGATGTTTTCACGAAGGGAGTTCCCAGTTGGCAACTTCATAAGTGCTTGTGCAAGTTGGGCATGAGAGATATCTATGCACCAACTTAAGGGGGAGTGTTATCATATACGTAGGAATACGTATTTTATATGTATCGGGGGTAGTTCTGTAAATACCCCCTTGAGGGGTATATTTGTCTTTTTGTTTTCGGGACTTACATAAATAAGATTTATGGAGTCATTGTGACATAAGCTCACATGACGTCCTTGTCTCTTCTTTCTTTCTCTTCTTCTTCTTCTTCTTCCTAAACCTAAACCTAACCCTAACCATAAATCACTGATTCAACTATTATATCATGAGTTATGTAATAGTTAGGCATCTATATGTTCTTTTTTCAATTTGTTGGATTTATTTCATACTTTTGTGACTCATAAAGAAAAATCTGTGAATCTTACAATCCAACGATTTGAATCCTGATTGAATTTAATCCTACTCTTTACCATTTTATGATCCGATTCAATTGTGACATCATTGCTTTTGAGAGAGAATTCTGCAGAATTTGATGGCCCAAACTTGAAATTATGCTCTTTATAATTATTTTTTTCAGGACTTAATGTTCATACATGCTCGTAGAAGTTTCAGTGTGGAGTCTTTGCGGGATGGGTTATTTTCCACTATGAATAAGGGTTCGTATACAATAAGAGTGAACTGCTTTGCTGGGCCACACAGAAACTTAAAAGTTCAGCAATTCTACTTGGGCTCGAAATTTTTGAGCAACCTTCAATCCCATGCAATGATCTTGCACAACAGAAAATTAAGTCACGAGTAATTATAAATAGAAAAAGTTTCCAGCACTTGTAAGATCTGAAGCTATTGCTCAGCTAGCAATTTCATTGATGTTGATACTAATTATACTGAGAAATACAGAATTAATGTTTGAGTAATACTGTTAGATGACTGTTAGTGTTCTTCCCAAAGTGGATAGACTTGGAGAAAAAAAGTTTAAAGATTCTTAATAGTCTATGGAGGAACCCATAAAACTTATGTGGCTGTGTTGCCCCTACATCATTTCTTTCTTGTACAATTTTACCATTTTATTATGCTTTAATTTGCAGGCTAGTAGTTTGTGTATAAAACATGAATTTTACGTCATTGTGAAAATTTTCAACCTCTTTCAGGAGGCTGTATACCAATCTTCACAACTCTTTTCATTCTTATTCGCATTCTTTATGCATCTTGTCTAATTACTCATATTAATTTTCCTGCAGGAATCCTTGAATGCAAAGCTTAATAGATCAAATGTTGAGAATTCCTGGTTTGTTTTTGGTGTTTCTTACTCGGGGGCACTTAGTGCGTGGTTTCGTCTGAAGTTCCCACATTTAACATGCGGAAGCCTTGCCAGTTCTGCAGTTGTTCTTGCTGTTTACAACTTCACCGAATTTGACAAACAGGTGCTTTAGTATAGTGCCAGTCCCTATAAGTATGCACACATCAATAGAGCGATTGATCTTTTCTATTTGTGTACTGACTTTCATACTCTCTTACAACCATTCTCTTTCAGTTTAATCTTTCATTGATCTTTATGGTTGCACTGGGTTGAAGTCCATTTTCTTGCATTTCTGCCCCTATGAACTTTTTGTCTATCTTCTAACTGCAGATTGGAGAGTCCGCTGGTCCTGAATGTAAAGCTCTATTACAAGAAATTACCAAACATGTTGAAGAAAAACTTGTATCAGATGGAAAAGCAGTGAAGACTTTGTTCGGTGCATCTGAGGTACAAATCTTCCTTTCTTGTAAACGTTGATTCTATTAAACCCAGGACAACATGGGTTGGAGTGTCCAATGAGGATGTATTCTGATTGGTGTTGCTTACTTCCCATGAAATACACAAAGATGCTATGTTGTTTGTAAATGTTCTTGGTTTACTTTGCTACTTTCCATTTAATCAAGGTAAGCATCTTTTAATTTCTGGTTGCTTTGAAGGGTTTTTCATATACTGTCTTGCTTGACTAGGATGGTCATTCTACTTCTCCTAATGCTAGCTTTAGTGGCATTTCATGTTTCTAGGAGTTGCATTTTGTTCTGATTCATAGTTGAACTAAAAGGAAATGAATAGATGAGTGCCAAAACAGTGAACCCATATTGGATCCTCACCTTAATGATCTATATTTTTGGTAGCTGAGTTTTGTTGTAGTTTACTGGTAGCAAAGTCCAGGAGGAGAAAATTCTAGTGCAAATGACTTTGCAAGCAATAGGTTTTTCATTACCTTGTTTATCGTAATGGCTTTTCCCCTTAAGCATGGCAACGACACATTTCTCCTTGATTAACTCGTATTCTTTTTTTTTATATATGTCCTTTTAATCATTAAAAAGGTGCAATTGGTTCAGAGCATCATCACTCATGCACATCACAATAAAAATTGCCTTGGTAGCTGTGTGGGATCGTTCTCCGTAAGGTGAAAATAAGATTTGTGGTTCCCTTGTATTATAAAGGGGATCCCTATACAGAGACAAAAAAAAAAAAGAAAAAAACAGATTTTTTAATGCTTCAACACTCTTTGCAGGGTCAACAGTAGAATACCTCCCTCAGTTTGACTACATGGATCAGTCTTTTTAACAAAGTAGCCATCAAGCATCTTATTATCTGTGGCTTCCCCATATCATTTTTCCTCAAGCATGTTTTTGTATCTTTCCTTTTGTTTTTGGGATACATTTGCCATGTAGTGCTGTCTCATATTTATGCTATTTTTCATTTGCAATTACTCATCCCATCTTTCTCGAACACATTGTGTGTTCTAGAACATTTCTGTTCAAAATCCTTATGGTACATTTGGATCTTCCATCTGTGGATGCAGCTTCATAATGATGCTGATTTTCTGTACTTTCTGGCAGATGCTGCGGTTATAGCGGTATACATGTTCTATCAATGAAAGTCATTTAAGTTTTGTTTTCCAATATTTATTTTTTTTAAATTATTGATCATTATGTTTTCTATGTTTGCAGTTCCAATATGGGAATCCAGATATCCTTTGTTCCCCTCTTGTCGAAGCAAATAAAACTGGGAAGAGTTTGGTGGTATGCTCCTCTGTTTTGTCAACTGTTTAGTTGTCTGCTATTAGCATGTACATCAAAGGTCATGAGGAAGTGAACTCCTTCCGATTAAGCTTTATATTTTCTTCTCAGTGATGGTGTAAATTGGTAATACTTCATCCACAAAGTTATCATCTAGATTTTGGTTATTGTTTTATTGGATTTTGATGTGGTTAGGTGGTGGAGTGCACTCAGTCTTTACTGGTCTCAGTTGTGGTTTGAAAATCCCAGCTGGACTTGGAACTTGATCGAGGACACTGCCATACTTAGCTGTATGCCCCAGTTGAACACATTGTTGACTTAGCCAACTCTGAAGTTGTTTCCATTTATTAATAGATGTGTTACACTATATTGCTGATAATTTTAAAGGGAAACAAATGATATGACGAAGGTAAAGCATCTTCAGTGGACCCTACCAAATGCTGTACAGGTGGCCCGCTGACTCATCAATCAAACTATACAATTGGTCACTGCCTCTTGAATGGGGCATAGCTCAAAATCAGATCAACTGGAGACTTCTAATAACTTGATGTTGTACTTTTCCCTAACTGCGAATGCTATTCTTTTTAACCATACAAGTTTAGCCCTAGATCAAGGTTAGATCCTCTAGTCAGTATGATTTTCTGGCCATGCCCCATCCAAGAGCTGGCAAACTGATTGAACAGTCAACATTGACCAGATGGTAAGCCATGTGTTTGCAAATGGGGTATGGCCAATTGACCATTGTGGATGATGATTCTCAAGTCGTATAAGTTCTCTATTTAAATTTTATATCTTTATCATATAAGTAAGTAAATTACATATTTGGCAGCCCATTTTATTTTTAAATTTCCATGCTTCGTAGCACATCATTTGCATGAAGCCATACACTACACTAAAATTACGTTCTTCATGGCACAGCGTATTTATAAGATGTACCATAAAGAAAGTATAAAGAAGTGATAACTACTAGCCAATGATAAACATCATAAACCTAAGTTGTCATTGTATGGAGAATATGTCTTGAAAGAAGTGAAAAAAGCCAAGGTGGTAAATGTTATGAAGTAGTCCTAAGAATGAGGTACACAAAATAAGAATTTTTGATGCTTAAAATGTGATATCATTTTATTTTTCACCCATAGTTTATAGATTATATTACTTAATTATGCTGTATAAATATCATATGGAGTAGAGAAATGAACTAGTTTGTAAAGTATGAAAATGAATATCAGGGAGAAATCTTAGGGAATTATGCACCTTTAAATAATAATTGTTATGCTGAAACTCTCAAATCCCAGGGCAGTTGCAAATGCTTGTGGAAACCAGATCTCAAATGTACAGTGAGGACCATATGGTGTAAATGAGAAAAAAAATTCTGATTTGGTGCATGATCAAGTTTCTCTGGCAAGTTTGTATCAAGAGTCATTCTTTTTTATAGTCAAGATACCGATATTCGTCTTGTATCTTCTGTGCTCATGGTTGCAAATGACTTAATTGCCCTCCGTCACAGATATTAACAATATTCTCCAAAATTTTGCTATTTCTCTAAGATTTTTAGGGAAGAAATAAAAACTTTAACTTCTCCAAAGAAAATAGATCTCTCACAAGGGCTAGATTCCTTTTAAAAAACAGAACTACTCTTGCAAATTACTCACTAAAGCAACTTGAAAATTTCAAGAGATCTTTAGCGTTATAATTTATTAAATAAAAGACTTTTTTTTTCTAAACATTATTATATGTTTTCCTTATTTTCTTTCTTTTTTTTTATTAAACTAAATTTACATTAAATTTTAAATTCACTTGCCCAAAATTCCCAAGAAAGAGATTTATGACTACAGACTTGTCTAAGTGCTTTTTCCAAGTTGAAGCATTTTCTGCGATATGCCACATGCACAGTTATTAAGTCAAATATATACACCATTTTGTATCTCCGCTGATTATTTTGGATCTTGTGATCAAGAGGCGATGTATTTTATTTTTTCTAGGTGTTAGTACTGTACTTCTGATGGTGAATGAGAATCTTGTACGCAGGATGCTTATGCCAGCTATGTGAAAGATTATTACCTTGGAAGTTTTGGTGTTAACATTCAAACGTATGACCAACGGCATTTAAAGAACACTCCTCTCAGCGAAGACAGTGGTGATCGGTTATGGTGGTTCCAAGTTTGTACTGAGGTTGCTTATTTCCAGGTCGCACCCTCAAATGATAGCATCCGCTCATCAAGGGTTGACACAAGGCATATCTCCTCCTTCCTTTAATTGAGTTTTGTTTGCTTTTGCCCTTAGGTGGATTCTCATTATGTCAAATAAACTATAACCGATGTGAAAAATTAAAATGTTTAAGTAGCTAAGTGTTTGCAGGCATAACTGAACTTCATGTTTATTTCCATACATCATTAAAATGCTAAGAGAGAAGAATCCATTAAGTATATTGTTTAGTTTTGCTTACCCCTTGATGCATATCTGAACTTACAAGTCTGTTATTTATATTTTGTAGATATCATTTGGACCTCTGCAAGAATGTATTTGGAGAAGGCATATATCCTGATGTGGATGCAACAAACATATACTACGGAGGCACAAAAATTGCTGGTCAATACTTAACCCCTTTAATTTCTCTGGCTTCAGATATTTCTCATCTCCTGTGGATTTTGTTCAAGTACAACTGGTTTACATTTTAGCCTTTTAGTTTCTTTGCGACCTTTTTTCATATTCATGCAATAATTATTTTGGTTCCCTTTAGTTTCTAACGTTATGCTGAAATGTTAAATAATGTAGAAGGCTGACACAAGGCATGTCTCCTGCAATATCCTTTTTGTATTTGTTTTTTTCCCCGTCACCTTTACAGTAAGAAATACATCTAGGACTGTCATCTCCCGCCCTCCAGACTTTCAATTTCAAAATTGATTGATATAAGGTAGTTTTTTAACATTCTCTGCTTGATTCATAAAATTTTAATCTTTGCTTAGCTGCCACTTCGATTATTGTTGTTGCACCCCATACAAGGCCTCAAGGGACAACTTGGAGACTAATATATTTGGGACTCTATGTTAGCACATCTTTGGTGGTATTTCATTCAAATTGCGGTGATTGTTACTTTATGGAAAGACATATATGCCCTGACAAGCTCCTACAAAAATGTAACGGAACTACTACTACATAATGAACAAACCAATTGTAAAGAACTATATGCAATTGTTGTTTATTCCTCTAACTAGAGCTGGTTGACTAAGCATAGTACCTCTGATACGGGAGCATTCAACTACGATGGTCCACTGCTACGAATATGTGCCCGGTCAAGCAAGTGGACCCCGTTTTTACTATTTATAGTTAATCCCATTTTACTATTTATAGTAAAGCCCGTTTTTACTATTTATAGTAACTTCTGATTTGACTATTTTTAGATAGAGTTCTAATTGTTTAGAAATTGGTTCTTTGAGTTGTAATAAAATTAGGAATCTGAGAGATTTTATTATTGATTCCAACAGTTGACTTGTATTAGGAGTTTCTAATTTCAGTTATATTAGAATTAGGAAAGTTCAAGTAGAGAGTCTTATAAAAGGTGATGTACCATTTGATTTTAACGATGGAAATGATGAATGAAGAAATAGAAAATCTCTTTCGAGAAATTTCCTGTAAAAGGAAACTTGGTGTGAAGCCATCCTCTCTTAGTGCGAAGCCAATATAATTCAATGCGAAGCCGAAGGCATCTTTCTATCCCTATCCCTATCTCTTTCTTTATCTCTTCCCTCTTATTCTCTTATCTTTCTGTATCTTTATTTTCTTTTTGGATCAAGTTTGACCCATAAACCGAACCGTATCTCTTCGATTTCTAAACCCTAACCATTGAACACAAATGTGAATAGTGTTGCGTGAATAATACTGCTTAGATAGTGCCGCGTGAATAGTACCGTGTGAATAGTGATGCGTGAATAGTAACTCTCTTTATTATCCCAAAAATCGCGTAATGGTTTCCCGTCCTGCGTCAAATTTGGTATCAGAGTCAAGTTCCGAATTCCAGAGCGTTTCAGAAAGATGTCTCAGATTGATTCGCTATCTTTGGCAATAGCGCTAGCTAAACTAAACGACCAGATAAATCGTATGGAACACAAAATGGAGTGGATTGATATCCATAAGAAGGCCATCGAGGACTTTAATAAGAAGATCTCCGTCGGAATTCCAATCCGCAACCGTCTTAGAAAGTCATCGCCACCACCGCCAGCTTTCCCACTTCTTTCCGACGAGCTATTGGAAGGTTTCATAGCAAGAAAACCTCCTAAAGAGGTCTCAAAGCAAGAAAAGTCTCTCGAAACCCAAGAGGAGAAGGAGACTGACGAGGAAGCTCTTGTAGTTGAATCAGAAGAAAAGATGGAGGATAAGCAGATTGATCCACCTGCAGTTGTGGAAAATGAAAAGGTTGATGATTACCTTGGTTTGGACGCTTCAATTGAAGATGGCCCCAAAAGTATAGAAAATCCCGGTCCGAACTAGATGTTTCTGCTATTTCAAAACCGACAATTGAAAATGAACTAGATGGAACAAGTAAGGATTTCTTATCAAAGAAAGCCAGAGCTGAGGACACAGACCATGTTTCAAAAAATTTACACATGTTGAAGATGCAAAAGAAGAAACTGAAGGAAAGTACTTCAAATATCTCTTCCGTTGGAAAAGCCAATTGCAATATCTCAACTTGAATTTTTTTCAACCTGGAGGGTTTGCTGCGGGAGCCTTCGACTACAATGGTCCGCCGCTACAAATTTGTGCCGGTCAAGCAAGTAGACCCCATTTTTACTATTTATAGTAATCGTTTTTTACTATTTATAGTAAATACCATTTTTACTATTTAGAGTAAATTCTAATTTTACTATTTTTAGATAGAGTTCTAGTTGTTTAGAAATTGGTTCTTTAAGTTGTAATAGAATTAGGATTCTAAGATTTTATTATTGATTGCAATAGTTGACTTGTATTAGGAGTTTCTAATTTCAATTAGATTAGAATTAGGAAAGTTCAAGTAGGGAGTTATAAAAGGTGATGTACCCTTTGATTTTAAGGAGGGAAATGATGACTGAAGAAATAGAAAATCTCTTTCGAGAAATCTTAATGCATGGGCATTTTCGCATCAGGCTCGAGTTGGGCAATCTGCGTAAATTGGGCACATTCGGGGTGGGATGGCTCGTGTGAAATGGGACCCATGAAGGAGGGTTCGACCGAGGGCCTGGATTTGGGATATGAGATAAAGGAAGTTAATTTCACGCCCCCATCAGTCGCAACTTTTGGGAGTATTGGTTAGATGTCCTGCATCACTTCTTCCAGGATTATTCATCACAATTTGTTTTACAATCCCAAGAATGCGATAGATATGATGGTTACGATCATCTCATCAGTAAGTTTTTAGCCCATCACCCATGGTATCATGAAAGTTGTTGAATCAAATCAACGACTTGTTGAATCAATTGAAACAAACTGTTAAGTCTTCTAAACCCATTGTTGACCCTACATTAGAGTCCAATGAGTCTCCCAAAGAGTCTCCTAGTAAACCCACCAAGTCTCAAGTTGAGTCTACTATTGAGCACATTAAGTCTATTAGCCTATTGAGTCTACTCCTGAGCTCATTGTTGAGCCTATTTTTTAATCTACAAATGAGTTCACTGAGCTTGTTATTGAGTCGATTGTTAAATACAAGTCTATGATTCTTGTAGATTCAAATCCCATAGCAGCTTTACATAGGCTTCATGACTTGCATGCTGAGACTAATAAGGAGATTATTTTGAATAATGAACATCGTAAATTTCCTGCTAATTCATATTGTATTTCTGAGGATTTTCAGGTGAATGACTGTGTTATGGTTCGGGTGAGTGATATACAACCCTATAGTGTTGGACAACATATAACTTTAAAGTATGCTGGGTCTATTGCACTTGTTCTGGAACTCCCACTAGACAAGGACATCAGTCCAGCCTTGTCCTTTCCCTATGTCCAACAGTTGCATCTATTGCCCCTCTTTTTGTTCCTAGTGTTCTACCTGACCATAGACTTGATCCATGCCCATAGCCTCCTCCTACACCCTTACCCTATGATAGCCCATTTTATGGTCAAACCACCATGACATACCTATTACCACTGCCGTGGCCTCCTCCCCTACTCGCACCATATCCTAGCATATATCCATTTCACAGGAGAGGCATAGCTTCACTCATGCGACATTACATTGATGGTATGTTGGTTCACATTGGCTACATTATGGGTGAGAGATTGTATTCCACTAGACAAGAGGGTTGCTACGAGTACCTTGCCAAGTGGAAAGACATACCAGATTTTGTTTGGAGCGTTGAAGGCCTTATGTGCACGTATATGACATCCTTGAAAATGTGCATATGAGATGGTTAAAGACTACTTGGTTTATTAAGGATGAGCCACAACGACTTGATCGTGACATCCCAAATCAGTACAACAGCTTTAATTCGTCGGAGACGAATTCTTTCCAGCTGGGGAGAATTGATGTGGACATCAAAACATCACATGGGTTCTACCAGTAGAAGATAATGAAGAAGATTTTGAAGACCCCACATTAGAAAGATGTATGTGGGCTGCGTAGGTAGTTTTTATTTGTTTTCTAGGCTTATTTTGATTTTTTTTAGAGTTTTGGGTGTCTTTGCAATTAGCCCAAAGTTAGAAGGCTCATTGTTATCTTGGTTAGTTGCTTTAAGTTGTTTTTTCATAGCCATTAGATTAGATGGATGACTAAGATTAGATTAGGTTATTTTGAATTATTATATAAACTCTTTTAGTTGTAATCTTTCATTAATGATAAAATATATTGAATCTTACTATTGAGAATTCTCTTGTGGAGTGCTCTCATCTTCTTTGGTGAGAATCCGAGCTTCCTTGGTGTGAATCTGAAGGTAACTTCTATCCCTATCTCTTCTCTCTTATTCTCTTTTCTTTCTCCATCTTTATTTTATTTTTGGATCAAGTTTGACCTAGAAAACCCAACCGTACCTTCTATCTCTAAACCCTAACCATTGAACAACACTGTGAATGGTACCGAGTGAATAGTACCACGTGAATAATGTCGTGTGAATAGTAACCCCCTACACTAGTTCTTCCTACGGCACTCTAAACCCTCCCAAAACCATTACCACAACCCCCAAACACTCCCATATCCCTGCGGTAACCATAGAAACCCCTAACCTCTTCTCAAACCCTAATTTTTCACAGTTTTAAAGGCTTTGTTAACTCTTAACTACTAAGAAGAATGTTTCTTTATGCCTTAGCTTTTTATAATGCCAGTGGGTAGAGTTTAATGTTTGAGTGAATCTTATCTAACACTAGCTCCTATGTTGAAGATTGACTTTTCCAATGCATCTAATTGAAATTCTTGTATGTGAGTGGTGATTCTTTGTTTGATGTTGCTATAAACATGAACGGTTGGGGTGGAATTTTGTTAGTAGAAATGCTGAGCATAGTGTGTATCATGGCTATGAAGAAATTCACCCTTTACATAATACTTCCATCCATGGTTCACGTGTTTTTATAGACTTGTTATACTTTGTTTTGTAAGTATGGACTTGTTATATTTACAACCCAAATTCACAGGTTCAAAGATAGTTTTCGCAAATGGCTCACAGGACCCTTGGCGCCATGCATCCAAGCAGACTTCATCTCTAGATAGTGAGTTCTCAAAGACTTTGGATGATTTTGGCAGTCTAATTTTTTAGTTGGTATGTGGTGATGCAGAGCACCATAGGGGTAGGTGTTGTCTTCATCTCATATCTTCATGTGGAGATAACTGTATTTCACACTATGCAAGACGGAAAGGGCGTCACGCAAAACAAGGGACACCAATTATACATGGGTCCACAACACTTTTTGGAATACTCCCTTATCAAATCATGTGGCTCCCCTTCCACATGTATAAATGATCGGTGCTTGTTTGCATGTTTGCCCTTTCGGTCACACAGTGCATGTGGCCCTCCTTTGCACCAACTCAGTCTGTTCAATTGGTGAGTCATAGGACTCCAATATTCACACGTGTCAGTCTATACCTCCTAATATACACCAATCTAGAGAAACAATCTTTTCTTTTTATTATATTTACAATAAGCAGTACCAGAAATGCCATTACAATGAAGTTGATACTGTGCTATTTAACTTGCCCAAGTGATACTAGATTCCTTTTTATTCCAGGTTTGTGGTACACGTTGTTTATTCCACTGAAATTATTGTGTGATTTACTTGTTCCTTTATGAGCAATTTCCTGCCTAGTGAGGAACACATCAATTGCAGTTAGAGGGCTACAAGGATTAAAGTAAACCATGGTCTTCTTCATGTGATATCTGCGTAACTAATAACGTTTGGTACATCACATGAATGACCTACGTATTCATTTACTTTTTTTTTTTTTTTTTTGCTAATGAGGTCTTCCTCATTAGTTTCTGTTTTCTTCTTCTCATATTCTGGGGATTTTTTTTCCTTCTTTTCTCTTTAATACAATTTTATTTACCTATTGCAAAAATATAGTATCTGGATATTAACATTTGGTACAATACACATTAAATTTCACTGTCATGTTTTCATCTTGTTTTTGTTACTGAGATCTTCTCCTGAAACCGTCCAGTGCCTTCCTACATCATCTCATGTCATAATTGTGGCCATGGAACTGATCTGAGAGGGTGTCCCCAATCTCCTTTAAGCCTTGAAGGTAAACTCTGCTTTTTTATCTCATGATTTTATTACATCTGTGGCCTCAATTTAACATGTTCTACAGTTTCCGAAGCTTGGAATTGAGACTATCTAACTGGGGAAATTTAATGTCCCATCTGGTATACCATAGGTATGGTCTAGTACATGTAGCAAAAGAGTGTGACCCACCACCATCATTGAGTTCAGCTTATGAGTTCTCTGACCTCTGACCCCAACCCCCACCCCCACCCCCCCGCCAAAAAAAAAAATCCCTATTAAAGGAAAACTCAATATGTCAAATATATTTCTTGCTGGGCATAGCATCATATTCTTTAGGATGGTTAGAAAAAAAATTGGTCCAAGAAACAGTTCACATACCGTGGTCTGTTCCCATTACCCCACATGCATGCGGCCTGCTTGTATATTTGCTACACATAACCTTGGTAGACGTTGAGCACAACCTGCTGGACACCTTACATTTGTCCTATCCAAATATGGTACTGGAAATTAGAGGATAGCTGTTCTATGTGGCATTCTGATAGATTTTGGGTGATTAACTCCTTTTGTCGCTCATCAGTTACTTGGTGTAAATGGTTGATAAAATTATAAATGTGATTTTTCATAGGTAATGCCCAAAACTGCAGCTCTCCTGATGCAGTGCATAAAGTGAGGCAGCAGATCATAGAACACATAGACTTGTGGCTCTCTCAGTGCCAAGCCACTGGTAGGAGTTTTATATGACAGATATATGACAGAGACATAAATGTGAAAGGTGGTTCTTAACTAATCCTGATCTCTATTTGTTATTTTCTCAACAGATATGTAATTGCTCTACTATGAAAGATATGGCCTCCATGATTCATCTTTTTATGTACACTGGACTTGAATGTATAACAAATATAATATATTAGTTCTTGTAACATTTTGATCTTTCTTTACACCGATCAAATACTGGAATTCAATTTTAACCTTTGTGTTCTTGCCAAATTGACCTAAATGATCATACACCTTCAACCTCGACCAAATTTCCTTCTTCCTATCATGCGTGCCCTTGATGATCATGGAACTTGGTGCTTGGGACCATGTTATGAAATCCCGTAACCTAATTGCTTGGGTTTCTGACACAGGCTATTTGATATAATTAACTCATTGCATGATCTGCAGCTAAGGAAAAATAATTTGAAATTAACAAACTAAGAGGCCAAAGGAAACGTAAAGACTTTGAAATCATTTGAAATGTTAGGAAGACAAATCAATTTTCACAAGCATTCTCTTCCCAAAAAAATATATTCACTAGCATTCAAACTCTGGAATTTTTTAAAACCTATTACTATAATGGAATTATGTTGGGAAGAGATTTCATATAATTTTTACACCAGCTGTCAACCTGAGGTAACCTTCCTTTACCCAGGCTTGGGACCTGCAATGCAGTGAAATGAAAAAAAACACTACATAAGTGGAGTTAGGGAAAGGGAAAATTAATGTGATCAACATGTGCTTATCAAACTAAAGGACAAAATTTACAAGACAGCAGTGGGACTAGCTATATGCTTTATAGAGCTGAATGTTGAGCAATTAATAAACGATATTTTCATAGAACGAATGTAATAGAGATGAGGGTGTTGGTATAGATGAGTAGAAAGACTAGGAATTAGGAATAGCCCCAATAGGAGATAAAGTAAGGGAAAGTTGATTGAGATAGTTTGAGCATGTACAACAAAGACCAACAACAGCATCAGTGAGAAGTAATGTTTTGTTCCAAGTTGAAGGCTCTAGGAGGGAGTGAGGAAGTCCGAAAATGATCTAGATCAAGGTAGTGAAAAGATTTGATGACATATGCTTTGACAGAAAGTATAGCTCTAAATAGAGTTGAATGGCAAATAGGATTCATGTTGCTGACCCCAAATATTTGGGATGACGATGATGATGGTAGGTTTTAGTGATAGCGAACTGGAGAGTTCAAAAGAAGGCCTATGTGAAAATGGAAAAAAGGAATACAAAAGAATCGAGTAAGTTCGTTGATGAATAGCCACATTATAGAAGTTGCTAAAGAACATTTTCGATTTTCGATTTTCGATTTTCGATCTGTTGTTTTACAACCATGAGCTGAAGTTATTGCCTGAAGCAATATGTATTGAATTTTGATTATTAACCCTGTCTCTATATGTATCAATGTGTTTTCGTCTATGTAACAAGGCACTCCATTTTCTAAGAATTTGCCGTCTCGGACACCTTGCCGTATTCACGTGTCGGACACATGCTGACACACCTTTTCAAACAAATCTCAATTTAATCAAATATTTTGTTTTCAGCTATTATTTATAAACGTTTTAATCTAAATACTTTCTTTCTATATTGTATACTTAACATGGACTGAAGTACTTAAAAGACATATCTTCAGCATAAGGAATGAACTTTAGGGACGTTTCGACTTATTGGATTTTGAGGGGGTCAGTCTGACTAGTACAGCAGTTATTCTTTTTCTATTTCCTACTGATCATTTGTTCTATTCTTTATTTTTGGATAATAGGTATTTTCCGCTGTCCAATCGTGTTCTGTTACCAATATTTTCATGTTTTGCAAACTATAATTCACTGCTCTAATGGTAAAACTGGCGTTGAAAAAAATAAAAACCAGTTCAATAATAATTTGTAAAGAAAATCAAAGAAACTAAACTTCAAAGTCTCAACTCTCAACCGAACCATAAAGACGAAAGGCCATTAATTCCAGGGCAATCGAACACCTTTCAGTTCATCATGAGATGATCTTCAACGCCATGAAAGCAGCTTGAGACATACTGGTGCCAAGAGTTTAAGGTTATGGTAATAGCTTTACAGAGACACAAAAGATGATGGAAGTCTGCAGGTTTCAACTGGGTTTCTGGTGTACGTGGGTAATACAGAAGCTTGTGTTCAGTAAAATTCTCAGAATGAAGCTGAAACTAACCATGAGTATCAAGGCTGAAGGGACATGTGACCTACTGAGCAAATTAAATAGCAGAACTAGCCTGTTTCTCTTATAAATACACCGAAAATGTCGTGAAATGCTAACCAGATGGATCAAACCGGCTGCAAATCATTATGGGTGCAATAGATCTATTGGATGAGACGATCTGAAAACTAAACTGTGCAAGTTTATTCCATTAATAACCAACCGTGAACGGGTACCGGACGAGCCTACCAGCAACTATGATTTAGAAAAAACTGGTGAGCTTGGAGGGATTTCAAGTGAGCAAACTTCCAATTTAAATCTAATAAGTATATGATACATAATTGCACACTAACTAATCTCACCCGCAAGAAATTTATTAAGTGACTAATAGTACAAGTAATGAACAAAAATAGTCTCCATGGCTATAAGCATAACACAGAGAGAGAGCATTCCTTCTCAAGTGCTTCATCTATATATTTGGTAGTACGAACAGCTTAGTAAGTGTAGCCCTTGACAAACATTCCTTGCTTGGACTCCTCAGACTCTCCCTCACCGGTGTATTTCCCGAGCTGAGCGAGCGAGTTGGCCTTGGCACGGATGAGCAGGGTCTCCTGAGCCTCCTTCACGTTCTCAGGTCTTCCTCCCCACTTCTTCAGGCAAGTGTTCTGGAGTGCTCTTGCGTACGAGAACGAGACGTGCCATGGGTTTGGAGCTTGGTTCATTGCATTCAGGTTCAGGGTCGCTTCGACTTCGGATTGCCCACCAGACAAAAACTGCTCAGTGAAACAAAAAATACACAAATTAGAACATAATCAAATGGATTCCTCTGGGAAAGGGGTCCGGGGCTCCCCCCATAATGGGGAGGGGGAGTGGGGCCACCCAAGGAAGGATATTGATGCCTATACTCTCCGGGACAGAGTCTTGTAGTTGGACTGATCTAATTTATTTACTGATATAGAATGAAGGAATGATGTTTTTATGACTTACCATGATGCCGGGGACAGACGGGGGGATTCTTCGGCGGAGAAGATTGAGAGTGTATTCGGCAACCTTGTCAGGTGTGGCCCTCTCCTTGCACTCGGCTCCGGGAGTAACCATGCTGGGCTTGAGGAGGATACCCTCAAACATGACATTGTTCTCTGCAAGGTAGAAGAAGACCTCAGCCCATACCTTCTGGGCCACCTCGAAGGTCCTGTCGATCCCGTGCTCGCCATCGAGCAAGATCTCAGGCTCCACGATCGGTACTAACCCATTATCCTGCAAGATCAAGCAACAAAATATTTTGAATTAAACATATCTCATGGGCTTGAGAAAATTGTTATCATTATAAATTTTCTTACTTGAGAAATGGCAGCATAGCGAGCAAGACCCCAGGCTGCTTCCTTCACTGCTAGTGCAGATGGGCCGTTGGGAATGCTCACAACTGTACGCCTGTTTTCACCAAAAGCAATTTTCTTTACATATAGAAGAAATTGAAGTTCAATTTTTGTGAAAATTCATGAGATTTTCTGTACCATTTGGCAAAACGAGCTCCCTGCTGATAGTAGGCGGCGGAGCGGGATGCAAGGCCGTCGAGACCCTGGCACCACGACTCGTCATTGGAACCGGCCAGGGGCACGAGACCCTGATTTACTCATCATCAAATTAACCGATATATTAGTACAAAATCGCATAAATGTATGTATTAATAAGTAGAAGACCCATTTGGAAACTTTCTCACCTTGTCGACCTTGATACCGGGGACGATTTTCTGCTCAACGAGCACATCGACCATCTTCTTGCCGTCAACGGTGGACTGATAGAGTGTCTCCTCAAAAAGAATTGCACCAGATATATAGTTGCCAAGGCCAGGGGCAGAGACAAGGAGCGTTCGGTATGCCTGGCGATTGGCCTCAGTGTTCTCTAACCCGATAGAGGCGAGACGCTTCCCGCAGGTCGCATTCGACTCGTCCATGGCCAAGATTCCACGCCCAGGAGATGCAACGGTTTTCTATTGCCCATTCAAACAATTCAATCCATGAAGAATGTTTCTAGAGAAGTAATAAGTTTTGGGATTTTTTACATATTTTTTAAACAATTCAATAAAATATAAGCGGGTCACTGCCGTGCAAATGAACTCGTATTCTGTGAGTGGATTTTATATTTCTGTTGCTTAATCCAAATTATATTCATTAGGTAAATTATTTCGATAACACATACCGCAGTCTTGACTAGCTCATCGGCATAAGAACCAGCTCGGATGGTGAGAGCCGAGGGAGCGATGGGATTGCACCGAACAACAGCCGAAGGCTGACGGAGGGTCTGACCCTTAACCCAATCAGACTTGTCGATAACCGGCGACGACTTGAGGAGAGATGCCGATGCCATCTTTCGCTCTTGATCGGATTGCCAAAGCTCTCCTCTCTCTCACACAGTCGCTGTGCCTCTTTTTATCACCCCATCTTGCTATCTTCACTGTATATATAATTCTACGTTGTAATTCAGAGATGTCATGTTTGAGGCTGAAAAAAGTCGACCAATGAGGGATTGCCATGTGGGTGATAACTTGCTGAAATGACAGGTCACAGACGTGGTTGATATGGAGGGACTACTACTCACCTTGTAAATAAAACATGGACTGATAATTCTTTTTGGGTTTTTTAAATTTTTAAAACCAGGAAGAAAAAAAAATTGAATAAAATTTTGATTTTCATGTCACTTGGTAGAAATAGACAAAAAACTATTTGAGGCTGTGATATTTCTTCCTTTTTTTTTTTTTTTGCTTTACTACTACTTTTATTAATTAATGGTGATGGTTAAACTACAGTATTTGTGGTCGCCTTCTTTGACGGTGGAGCATTTGCCACGTCAGCTGGTCCACGTCAAAAACCCTTCATTCCACATCAATCTGGCTACACCCATTGTGTTGGCCCACTTTCTCGGATGGGACCCACTGCTGTTTTTTTCACCAGTCTCTCATTCCTAGTACCGGTGAGGAAGTGTGCCACGTATACCGGGACAAAAAGTCTCCAAGTTTTCTCCTCCACCTCTAGTATGCAGTAGAGTTGGGAAAATTTCGCGAATTATTCCCGAATTTTTCTAAATTATTTCCAGATTATTTAGTTTTTAACATGAAAATCATTTTATAAGACAAAAAATGGTCAATAATTTACTTTTTTGTTTTATTTTATTTTTGCCAAATTTTTTGAATGCATTGTTAAATGACAAATCTGAATTGTACGTACTCGAACATTTCCTGTACCGTATTTTTGCTGCACTCCGAATTGCTAACGAGGGAGGAATCTTTCGCATAGGGCCGGCCAACATGATTTGAAAAGGAAATATTCCTAAAAGATCCCCTCCCATGTATCTGCATCAGCATTTGCCCAATATTGCCCCAGATTTTTCCTTGCGAGAGATGGTTAGAGGCTATGGTCCATTAATCAGGTGGGGCTAACAATGCAACGTTTTAGATCAATGGTTGGTTTGGTGAGCCACGTGTGTGATCTGAGGTGAATGATAGAGGTTCGCAGAGAATGAAAGGTATTTTTACAATGTGTTGCTATCGCGAAAGAGAAAATTTTGTCTGAAGTTTTGAACAATCTTAGCCACTCAATTGGTTAGGCCACAACTCATGATCATACCAAATGGACAATCCTAACCTTCCAATCAACGAGCTTGTACTTGCATGGGTTAGTAATGTGGTTAATGATCAGGACAAGATATTCGTGTAGTCATATCGGAACCGTCTGATTAAGACAATTATCAGCTATTGACCCATCGTGAGGTGACCCACTGATTGAGTGGCGTAGATAGGCTTCATTTCCATTTTCCATCGTGGCCATCCATATCGATGCGCTACCTACAGTATTCTCATCTGCTATCTAACATTCTTCTTTTATTTTGGTAAGATATTTTTTTGGCCAGAGATCTTACATTCTTCTTAAGACAACCAAACAGGCGAAAAGACTGAGCTGTTTGGCCAGCGAATTTTTCTCACCAAATAGCTACTATTCTTACAATACTCGCACCTGCACGCTTATTGTGGCTGTTTGGTAAGGAACATTAGCTGAGATGGTCTAGATTGCTCTGACTATTAAACCAGAAGATTTGATACAGGTGCTTCTCGGATCATCATTATTATTGGAGGAGATGAGGGGTGCAACACAAGGACTTCCCATGAGGTCACCCATCCTAGTATTATTCTCGCCTACGTTCACGTTTAATTGTAGAGTTCTGATGGGATCCGGTGCAGTGGCAGGGTCAGGGAGGTACGTGCGCACCCCTCAATTTTCAAAATCCTTTAATTTATTTTTTTTTAATTTTGCTAGCTCATTGAACATAATAAACAAAGAAATCCTACTCCCATGTTATGATATGTAGAGCCTGGTGGTGCCAGAGTAGTGTAAATCAAGCCACAAAACCGCAGGTCACTCCAGTCTGTCAAGAGCAATCTAAACAAACTCCCTACTGCTTCCACAATCTCCCTCGCAAGCTCAAGTTCTTTGCCATTTTGACAGCATGTCCTGCAACTTCCATCGCCCCTGCAAAGATCCATTTTAGTGAAGAAAAAACACTAGGACATTCTGGACATGGTTTCCTAAACTTATAGAAACTAATGTATTAGCACAACTAGCAAAAGAGTTGATTTCTCAAACAAGCTTGGAGTGGTCAACCTTCTCCTCTGCACTCATCGTCCTGTTTCCCTATTGGCATGCAGTTAACTGATTTTCTTTGAAACGGAAAAATTAGTTTATGAAGCTCAATAAAGATCTCCAGCCAGATCTATTCATAAACCATAAGGTGACTTCCAACTCATTTATGATCTCTCCTCTTCTTGGTCATAGTTCTTTTGACACAAAATGTGAAGTCCTCATATTCTCAGTAATCATTCATTTAGTTCTTGCAGTAGAAACTTAAAAGAGTTCATGAACAATTAAAATATGACTCCATCAGTGTTGCCTAATACCATTTTATGACAAATGAGTTCAAATATAATTTCCTAATCGCGGCCAATTTCTCACTTGATTGATCTGTTCTTGAAACTTATCATTTTCTCAAGCATCTGAGTTGTCATAGACTTTTCGAGAGAAGTGAAACCAGTACCACACAATTCCTTCGTGGCTATTTTACCAACTTCTATGTTATTTCATCCGCTACTTGGGATTACTTTGTAGATCATAGTAGCTGAATCAATTCTAATAACAGGAAAGGAAAATGGTTTAACTATGAGAATCTCCCCAAAAGAAAACATTAAAATCCACAACATGCACAAAAATTCACCTTAAGGCAGCAACATGGAGTAATTTCACCCAGTGAACAACAATATAGAGCCAAAAATTACGGCATTACGCAAACTTGGTTCACTTCCATGAAGCCAGTATCATCCAACTGCAACGGCATAAAACTAGCTCTGACAAACTGATGTTTTAATGGCTCCAACATCCCCAAGGTCCAATCACTCGATTAAAGATACACCTATAAGTACACCTCTAAAGGTGTAAAACCCATTCAAGTTATTACAATCATCCTTTAGTAGCAACAACTTAGTCATCAATTATGCCCCAAGCCCTTATATATTTCCAAAAATTGGTTTTAAACTTTGAATACTAACCAATGCGTATAATGATAGTCTCGATTGAATCCTCCCCAGACGTACCCAATTCAAATGAGAGAAGAAACAGTTTAACAGGAATTAAAAAAAATAAAAATATAAAATATAAAAAATAATCCATATACAAATCCTCACCAACCAACAGAAAAAAATAATCACATACACACTTGGGTAATCCAACAATAAAAGATGTTATCCAGCCACTATGCTATTGGTAAATTACTATAATGGTTGGGAAGACTTGTCAACGTCTTAATTAGTTAACACAGTAAAAGATTAATGAAATAGAATAAAACTATTTTCCTCAAAACAAATCTTCATACATATGAATCAACTACCACAACCAAAGCATCGAAACCCTCACAATAGCGTATACATACCCACAACTCTTGATAGTTGACTACAATGTGAGTGAAGACTTCTTCGAGTTATAAAACTGAAATAAAAATTAAAAAAGTAATACTGGAAGACAAAAAACGTATAAAATCAAATACATATAAAAAAAAGTATAAAATCAAATAGTTAAAAAATTACTGTAAATGAAACACTAGACAAAGTAAAACAATCAAAATATTTTCTCAAACAAATACACACATCTAATAATCAACAACAAATAAAATGGCTGATTTTTGGTGAAGATGATCTCCTCGTATAGACAATCCCAACAAAAAATCAGCCCATTCTGAAATTTCTAACCCCGTTAAATGTGGTTTTCAAGTTACACGGTGGAAATCGACGGTCCATAATTACTCAACTTCTAAACCAGTCTATGAATATCAGAATGATTTGAATTTTTGTGAGGATGATCTCCTCACCATAGAGATCGTCCTCACAAAAAATCAGCCATTGATTCATCTTCTATGAGGGTACACCAAGGTGTTGGTAAAAAATGTTGGTCAAAACTATTGGTCACCCGAACCCGACCCTTTTTCTATTCACTGTTCCCTTTAAATAACCAACAACCTGAGCTGAAACACAAGTTAACAAGGAGACAATCACGTTGCTTGCTTGCGGCCTTGATTAATGAGAATGATCACCTTCCATTTTTCGCTTTTTTTTTTTTTTTTTTCCTGTAACTTCTCCATTGTAGCTGAACTCTGATCGACACAGAAGCACTCTAATCGAAAGGAGTACTGACTGACGCCTACGCCTAAAGCTATGTCTGCTACTGAACCTATGACTGAAACTAGTGTACGGGTTTAAAGGGTAAAAAAGGAAGAAAGAATGAAAAACTTACATGTACAGTGAAATAGGAGGTGCTAGGCCAATGTTGCAAAAAGGCAACCCCTTTCAGCCGAACAAACCCCCGCCTGGTTGTCTTGGGCCGTAATCCCAAACTTACGGCCCCTCAAGTAATTTTCCCAAAAAAAAATCAGTAAAATTCATGCTTTTTAAGGCTAAACGAATATAACACTTCAACAATGACCAGATGTTTGACTGAAATTTTATATCCTGAAACTGATTTTTCCCGTTCCGAATCTTTGAAGTATGCCAAACTGCTAACTATGGATCTGACTTAACCATTCCTCTTGTGATTTTTTTTCTCTATATTTTGAGAGAAGCAAATTATTGGCTAAATAAGGAAATTTAAAGCAATCTTCGCCTCTTGGAGTCTCCCTATACTTCTTCGAATTGTGTTCTTTTCTCCTTTTCGGCAAAAATTCTCTATGCACCAAAGAGGTCTTAATTATCTGATGATCACGTTGATTCCAAATTAATCACAAACACAAGGTACCTTGAAAATTTGCATCAAATCGGCTGGTTTCTTTTTGAAAATACCAGTCTCTTGAGATCTGGCGCTCTCCATTGTCTGCACAATTGAAGCAATACAAGACCAATATAAAGTTAACAATGTCAATAAGTACAAATTAAACTTCCATCAAGAACCACTAAATCTATGCAAAACATAACACACCTTATTGCCTAATAAAGCACATTCCTTGTTGTAATTCTTCCTTATTATGATAATTATAATTCGCTTTTCAATTTCCAAGATAGTTAAAAGTGGAACTACATTGTCCTACTTAAGTCCTCCAGTTTAAACACTTCAACTCTTCATCCATCTGCAAGAAGATCCTCAATTCCTCACTTTGCCGAAGGTCATGATGCGAAGCTATCTAGTCTACAAATATATCCAGTGCCTGTCGTCGCATCTCGATGAACTCGGCACTCTGAAGCGGAACTTCTCTGCATAGGAAAGGGATTAAAATAAGTCAACACACCAAACAAAAATAGAGTATAAGATGCTTCAAACCCAATCTATTGGGTTATCCCCATACGCATTTATATGGAGGAAAAAAGGGCTCTATTGACACAAGTTAAATCATAAAACCATGTCCTACTAGAAATCAATATGAGGACCACGACATTGCTACAAAAAAACGTTGGAGTTAGGAAACATCTTAAATTTCTAGGTAGTGTTGACAATCAGTTTAGTTTAAAAACTTAAGTTGTTAGAGGGAGGCGTAACAATGTATATCAAAGGGTCTACAGGTCCAACAGAGGCGGAATGCTGGCCAGGGCCAAACAACACACTTCAACAATACCCCCCCTTAGCAATTTGCTGAGGACTTGAACCTGCAACCTACTTTGACCTCCCGCTATGATACCATGTTGACAACCACTTTACTTAAAAATCTTAAGTTGTTAGAGGGAGGCATAACAATGTATACCAAAGGTTCTACGGGTCCACAGGTAGCATTGTTGATCATGGTTCAAAGTGGTGGATTTCGTTTCAATGGTTTCAGTCAGATTTGTCCGAAACTTGGTGGAACCCTAGTGAAACGAATAAAACCTCATCTAGAGGCTCTGAAAATATGTAAAAAAATATATATAAATGCAAGAAAATTTCATAGAAAACTAAATTCTATAACTGCTTTAGGGTCAAGAAAAGTGACTTACAGTGTTATTGGACCGAACCAAAGTCTATATTGTGGGTACTTAAAATGCAGGCATGGTTGAAAGTCTTGCTCCGTTTCGGCCAAGGTGTCTCGTTCTAGTAAGGTACCGAAACAATACATATGGTCTTTTCCCTATAGTCTTGTTTCGCCTCAGTCGGTACATCTTTTCCTTCTCGTTTCGTCTCAGTCGATACATCTCGTTCCGTCAGCTCACCGAGACAACAAGATGGAATTATATTTTAAACCTTGAATGCAAGTTTACAAGACAAACTTCAGTTCAACCCAATAACACTGTAAGTCACTCTTCTTGACCCTAAATCAATTGTATGATTTAGTTCTTTACAAAATTTTGCTGCATTTATATGTTCTTTTTTTTTCAATTTTTATTTTTATCAAACAAAATTTGAAGCTTTTTCTAGGATTTTGGCAGCTCATGAGGGTTTCGCTCAGTTTCATCCGAAACAAACAAATGGACGAAACGAAACCAACAAAACTGGATGAAACTAACCAAACTCAAGCGAAACCTTGTGAAACGAAACCAACAAAACTGGATGAAACTAACCAAACTCAAGCGAAACCTTGTGATACCTGATACACCAAGGTAGACTCTTCCTAGGCCGAAACCAAATGTTTTCAGGCGAAACGTTTTGGTTTTGGCCGAAATATTGAACCATGTTGTTGGTCCCACTGAAAATCCACTGGCTCTTCAATGGGTCAACCACTCTGCTCTGCAAATCTATTAAGCATCTCTGTTGCAATGATAAAGGGGAAGTGGAAATTAGATCCCCTAGATAAGCCTCCTTGAAAACTAAAAGAAATTTATTGGAATTCATTTCTATATTAAGTGCTGAACTACCAAACAAAAAAATATATTAAGTGATGAACTCTCAAATAAACTATGCAGTAGTGTCTGCATATGTGGTATCACCGTATCAGTGTGTCCAACACTTCAATTGTATCTGAATTAGCAGTTGGAATGAAATCATCTAGCAAATTAGAGCCCAAACAATGGAGTCACTCTGGATTGGGTAAGATGTTGAGTGCTGAAAATGAATTGTCTAGGCCACAGTCCCCATATCAAACACCTCTTGTTCACACCTAACAGTGACATAGGCCGTGTCCAAGTTTCACAATTATGAAGAAAACACACAATTATCAGCAATAGTGAACAGCTAGACAAAAAGGAAAAAATACTAGCTAGAAAAACACTGTAACCAGGCACGGGAAAGTGAAGAAGCTTTAACTACACATTAGCAGCAGCTTTTGAGATGCAGATTAAAAGCAGAAAATCAGCTCTAATAATTTTATTGTGCTGATAATAACAATGACTAAAATCTTCTGTGAAAATTTCAGATTTCAACCAACATCAAGAACTCACTAGCCAAGCAAATTATTTGAGGGTTGCACACAATTTCCGTACAGCCCACAACAATAACTATGCCCGATGATCATGTCTTCTTAGAAGTTCTAAATTTTTGCACAAGAAAAGGAATTAAAAGTAGCCCTTTTGTTTTACCTGCAGCACTCTTCTCTGGAAGAGGGGGGATAAAAAGGCTCAGGTTCCGTTGACAGCCCTAAAATGACAGGATCTGTTACATGACACAATAGAGAGCCACGTGGCACACTCTTAGAGGACTATGACCGTATGGATGTTTGGCTAATCCAATGTGTGTTTGCTTCTTGTGGTCACATCCTCGTAAGTTTTTTTTGTAAGCAAATTTCATTACTTGAAAGGAGAACAAGAAAATAGAACCCAACAAAAATCAGGAGGGTTGAGGACACTCATCCTGCAAAACAGCTTGCTGAAGCCAAGGAGGGAAACTTTGGGTCCAGACATGAGCACTCGACCAACACCTAGCCTTAGAGGCAATAGTATGTGCGACACTATTGTTTCCCCTAGGAGTGTACAGAAAATAAACTTCAGAGAGAGGACATGAGATGTAGAATGTCCTCACAAAAATCGGATGCAGTTACTCCCTTTTTGTCTTCCTTTTGTTCAATACAAGTACCTCATACTTATCAAAAGAGAATGCCTAATTTATTTGAATATTGGCCATGAGGTCTACTAGGTTAAATGGTAAGATGTGTTTTTTGTTTTCCAACAAAAGATACATTTTGCATTTCTTTTCAAATGAACCATAATCTCTCTCTACTCTGTTTTTCTTCCCAACACTAAATAGTGGACTTGGTGTGAGTCCGTGGACATACTTCGATCTTTATAAAACCACGTAAATCTCTGTGTCGTGTGTTCGCATCTTCTTATTAATTGTAATAAAATGCATGAGATACATCGTTTCACAGTCAATGTATTGTTGGGGTTAAATAATGCTCCTCCCTAAGGGCGTGGTCTGGGTCCGTAGGTGCGAGGTCGATTGACGTTAGTGTTAAAGGCTCACAGGATCGAATTGCGGCATGATCCCGCAAGTGCGAAATTGATCGCCGTGATGGTGATCATGATATAAAAGCTAAAGTTTGCCCTCTTCTGACAAGATATCTTTTCGGGAGGAATGGCGGCTTAAGGCCTAATAAAGATCTTAACATGTATCTCATCTCATATTCTCTTAATTATCAAGATTAAAATTTTATCAATTAAGATTGATTAGTATGTATTAAGATTAAATTAGGACAAACAGTCCAAGATTTTCTCTCTGCACCTGCAAGGGTTTTCTGACTTGCATGAACCATCAACCAGGACCATCCAAATGTTGGGCCACCTCAATGGTGGCAATCAAACTCTTGATATAGATTTCCATCCACCTGATTTTGTATCCTTTTTTCCTCGAACCATGACTATATGTTTTTAGCAGTCCGAGTTTAATTCTAGATTGATCAATATTAGACGGTTAAGATTATCTTATCGGTATATTATGGCCTTTATGGCCCACTCAAGAGCTTCCCACCCACTATGCTGTCCAGATCAGTACTGTTCTAAAACCCATAAACTTGACTCGTTCGACTTGGACGCTAATTGGATCAATTTGACTCGACGACTCACGAGTCGACTCGGTGAGTCAATAAAAATAGAAAAAAAAATGTATTAAAAATATCAAAAATTAAAATATTATAAGTTGCAATGTACCGTAAAAAAAACTAAAGAAAAACTGTTCTTTTTGACGCGCAATTCAACCCGGTCACCATGAGTGGAACTTCGACGATATACTCCTGCAAGTGAGGAGGGTTCGAATAGATATTGGTTTTGCTAAAAAAGTCAATAAAGAAAGTCATTCGCGGAAATTGCTTTGAATGGGTAAATCAATCATTTGACCTTAGGGATCCGACACTAATCCTCACATAGCTACTAATCGGTGTACCTGAGATGCATTTCCTCTAGCTCTCGAAAAAGACATTGTATGAACCGGATTAAAAGGATCAATCAACCTAAAATTAAGATTCATTTCTTGTCGTAAATATTCACTTATTAGCATACCATATCTCAATGGATTGTAGTAATTTTTTTACGGCACGAACATTCTCATAATGATGGTGTTCTTCCAAAACAAAACTTTGTTGTTCAGCATCTTATATTAGCCATCCTAAGAAGGTATTGTTAAAAGCATGGTTTTAAAAAAAAAAGTCGTTATAACGAAAATAACGGCCGTTATAACGGATTCGGACCTCCCCCATTACGTTATGTACCTTTAAAATGCTCAGAAAATAACGGCACGAAAATAACAAGCATTTTTTCTGAAAAAAAATGGCCGTTATTTTCTGTTTTTTCCATTTTTGAAATTTGCCAGCGCCATATTTTCTGTTATTTTCCATTTTTTTCCCATGAGCGTTACAATTAGTTATAATGGCCGTTACAACGAAAAAAACGGTAACGCTCCCTGTCCTTTGTTACCGTTAGGACTGTCATATTCAATAATCGGCCCATCGATAGGATGGTTTCAATCAAAAAGCATTTCTATAAAATTGCAAAAGAGATCTTTGATTCATCACATCATGTTTCTTTGTATTATGTTTGTCCTTGGTTCACCTCATCAGTTGGCCTTACACCGAAAAGGCGAAAATCATACCGATGCAACAATCTTTACCACATGATCTTAAAATTAAGTGCCAGGCTCAGTGGACACATATTTTCACACACAATTTCACAAAATATAAAATAAAAAATCGTCGAGGACCAATATATAAATTAAAAGTTTTGGAATAGGATGATTTTTGGCGAGGATGGTCTCAATAGTGAGGAGATTACCCTCACAATAATTCAAATCATTCTGATATTCATAGCATGATGGTCTCAATGACGGCCGCAATTTTTGTTATAAAGGCCATTTTTTAAACCATGAATATATATAGGGTCGGGCTCCGTTGACAGATCTAAAATGACAAATAAAATGACAGGGACATAATATAAGCCACATTGTACACTTTTACAGGACTCTGACCGTATGGATGTTTGTCGTATCCCATGGTGGACCTACAAGCCAAAAATCAGCCTGATTAGTTATTTATAGGCTTTGGATTGGACTTATTTACATGGGCTGATCGCAACTGTGGGAATTTGAGCAGTATTTGAGGTACAAAGATGAAACACTTATAAATCACTAATCAGGCTGATTTTTAATTTGTAGGTCCACCATGGGATAGGACAAACATCCGTACGGTCAGAGTCCTGTAACCGTGTGCCACCTGGCTTATATTGTGTCCCTGTAATTTTACTTGTCATTTTAGATCTGTCAACGGAGCCCGACCCATATATATAATAGCCTTCAGGCATAATCCATTATCAAAAAAATTAAAAAAAAAAAAAAGAAAAAGAAAAAGAAAGAATCGAAGCATAATCATTGATGGGGTCACTAATTACTTCATTTTTAAATCGGGTTTATTATTATATATAATCTTTTCCTAATCATCACTAACATAAAATGTGACAACGCTCATACATTAGAAAAAAAGATGAGTTATCATCACAAGGAACCCACAAGCTGGGCACCAAGGGTCAATATATTGAAAATGATCCAAAACAAATACCACAAATCATAGTTTAAAAGGGGCCGTTATATGTATAACGGACTGGAGGCGTTACCATTTTTTCTGTTAAAGGAGAAATGACGGAAAAATATATGAAAATAACAGAAAAAACGGCGATAAAAGTCGAAATTCAAAATTGAATTTAAAATTTTCAATAAATTTTATAACGGAAATAAGGGCATTTTTTTAACATTTATTTCCAAAATATAATGGTCATTATTTTCGTTATAACCATCGTTATTTTTTGGGCATTAGGTGGGGTCAAAATCCGTTACAACGGCCGTTTTTTAAACCATACCACAAATCACCAAGACTCAAAGAGTATAAGGCGAAAAAGCCGATTTAAGGGTTTTTTACCAAAATATCTAAAATAACACTTAAATGGTTTCATTAAAAGTAAATGAACAATGTCTCGACTTTTTCAACTTCATAATTTTTATTTTCGCTTTAGTTGCTAACTTTTCAAAATTGTCCTTATTTTGTCAACATTACTGGTTTCAGACCAACAAAAGTGAACCAAAAAAGTTTACATTTTTTCTTGGCCGTGGATCCCGGTTTCCAGACCAACAAAAATGAATCAAAAAAGTTCATGTTTTTTTCTCGACTGAGGATCCCATTTTTCTCGGCACCCTTCCTATTTTGCCACCTCTTCCAGAATCGCTCCTACAATCACTCATCTGCAGCGTACATGCCACTTACTAGTGACAATGAAGGAGATTCCCCCGAGTCAGAAAACAACAATCCTACAGAATGTAAGTTCTCTTAATAATGTTTAATACTAGTGGGTGGCCTGTGCCCGCAACACTCCTCGACAAAGCGTTTGTCCAAATGGGGTGCGAGTGGCTAAGATCCACCATTCAGTTGGGGGATAAGATCTTGACCCTTTTTATGAAGCCTATAAGACGGGGAGACATCTTCCATATTTTGTTATATAGATTTTGTATTAAAGATACTTGTAAAGAGAGAGCTGAGCCAATGAATTAAATAAAACACCATTAAAAATTACTTCTTTTTAGGTCATTTGGTCAACCAATGAATGTTATAATCTATGTAATGTGCATAGATCTGGTTGATGTCATCAGGCACTTGCATAGCCCCCACACACATTTTTCTTTTTGGCCCACCAAACAAAGGGTCGGGATTTGCGCACAGAAATTTTCACCCAACATCTTGGGTGTCAATCCAACGGTGTCCATCCATGGTTCTGTGGGCCCATAAGACTGCCAGGGGACATTTTTGGTGGGGGACATCAAACTTTGAAATTTCAATTGACGGCAAACTCTGGCCCCCCACACCCTAGGCACCACCTGAGTTGCTTACTTTATTCCATCATAGCATATACTGTGTTGTCCCTTTGAAATCTCAACGGACGGCAAACCGCCCTAATAACGGTAATACCTCTTTACTAATTACCGTTATCTACAGTTTCTTACCGTCAAAATCCCAGTGTCTGATAACCGTTAAGAAACCGTGGTTTAACTTGGACGCGATGCATAACGGTTTAAGGCTTTAAGATGTGGATTCCCTAAAAAGGCATCTCTCTCTTTACAGCGTAGGATTCCCCCATTTTCATAGACAGCCAAATAAGTAATCAGTGCATCACTTTCTATAATAAGAAACGTGCGCACAATTAGGTTTTGAAGAACCGGAGATACAGTTTCATACAACCCATAGTGATTATTGACCATATAGATCATGTGTGACACATGTCTCACTAATGTCCTTACATATTATTACTCTGCAACTTGCAACCTTATTTCATTCCTTATCCAACCAAAAAAAAAAGGGCCGGGCTTCAGTTACCGCCCTAAAATGACAGGCTCCGGTTACAGGACACATGGCACACTCTTAGAGTATTCTGACCGTATGGATGTTTGGCCAATCCCTAAGTGGGCTTACAAACCAAAAATCAGCCTGATTTGTGTTTCTAGACGTTGGATCGTTGTACCTCAAATATTGCTCAAATTCCCACAGTTGAGATCAACCCATGAAAATTAGTCCAATCCAACGCCTATAAATCACTAATCAGGCTGATTTTTGGTTTGTAGGTCCAATTAGGGATTTTCCAAACATCCATACGGTCAGAGTCCTCTAAGGGTGTGTCACGTGGCCCATACTGTGTCCTGTAACCGGAGCCTGTCATTTTAGGGTGGTAACTGGAGCTTGAGCAAACCTTTTTATTCCTTAAATGCCCGCACCCATTAAATTGCAATCAAACTACCTCATCTACGATTCAATGTGGTGCTATTAGTAGATAAATTAACCTAATCTGACGATCACAACCATCAGATCCAAGACAATCCCTAGATCATAATTGACATATCTGGGCCCCACTACAAGTCTTCCATGTACAACATGACAATCTTTAAGACCACACATTCTCCTCAGCCTCTCACCCTACCTACACGTGCAGCCAACCTAGAAATAGATGCTAAGTACATGAGCGTGTATACAAGCTAGAAAAACTACTCGTACGCTTATAATAACGAGTAAAACTTCGCTGACCGGCCACATTATTAGCCATGTGGCACATTATTAGAGGACACTGATCGTATGGATGTTTTACCAATCCTTAAGTGGACCTCAAAACCAACAATCAATCCGATTAGTGATTTCTAAGCGTTGGATTGGAGTCATATTCATGGCCAAACATTCATATGATCAGCATCTCTAATAGTGTTCCACGTGGGTCATATTGTGGGCCGGTCATAGGCTTTACTGGCTATCAACGGTCAGCGAAGTTTTACTTTTATTCAATAAGAAGTCAAAAAATATAAAAAAATGAAAACCCCCACTAAGACAGACACGTCTGTAACCCAAAATCCAGCTGCCCAGCAATCTATTTGTCTTCCAACACACACGCACTGAGCTCCTTTGATTAATCCCTCCTTTCACGCCTCCCAAAACAAAAAGAAAACCCCCTCATCACGAGTAAAACGTTAAGGACGGGGCTCTGTCATCAAGGCCGATGACAAGATCAATATGAGCCACGTGACACAATCTTAGAGGACTCTGACCGTATGGATGTTTTTCAAATCCCTAGGTGGACTTATAAACCAAAATCAGCTCTATTAGTGATTTCAAACCTTTCGATCTTTGTAGCACAAATAATGGTCAATAATGCTCAAATTCCCACGGTTTAAATTAACCCATGAAAATAATTCAAATCCAACGTCTATAAATCAATAACAGAGCTGATTTTTTATTTTCAGGTCAACCTAGGGATTGGTCAAATATTCATACGGTTAGAGTCCTCTAAGAATGCTCCACGTAGCTCATATTGAGCCCTGTCATCGGCCTTGATGACAGGATCCTGTAACACGGCCACTCTGACTTGACTTCTTCCCTCACACTCTCTTCTTCACAGATCTGAGACCGTGACCCTCAAATCACAGTGGACCCAGAAGAAAGTTAAAAAAAAACTGAGAAGAAAAATGGAAAAAACGAAGAAAAAAAATCTTTCAACTAACTCGGGTTTTTCTTAAATCTGTAACCGAGACCCAGAAATTAAGTTTCAGAAGTCCATCTCTCTTTTGATCTTCTCTTTCTTCATCTTCTCCACCTCCAAAAGGAATAAAGAAGCCTTTTAAAAAATGGCTTCAAGGGGTAGCAGAGCGGAGAAGGTGAAGAGAATATTCCAGCAATTCGACGTGAATAGAGACGGAGGTCTCAACAGAGAAGAAATGGCTTCTCTCGTCGTCTCTGTAAACCCTAGGGTTAAGTTCAGCGAAGAACAGATCACTGCCATCCTTGACGAGGTTTTCAAAACCTACGCTGAGTTTATCGATGGCGAAAAGGGTCTAACCTACGATGGTCTCCTTCGGACTTACGACGACGGTGCCGGAGACGTTGATCGAGACTTTGATGCTCTTGGGCTCGACCTCAATCAAGACTCTACCGCCGCGATCTCCATGGCTTCTGAAGCTTCTTCGTCCTCAATTGCTGACGAGAGGGTGGTGGAGCCGCATAAGAAGCATAGGGTTGCCGCTTGGGCGGCGTCGCCGAATCACGGTATTGTCTTCGACGAAACGTGGAATATTGTCGACGATTTGGAGATTTTGATCAAGAGGTTGAAAGCGAAGCAGGCGAAAGATGGGAGGTTGAAGGGGGATAATTTTGATGTATACTCCGACGCCGGGTGGTCGAGGGAATTGGGGACCCTCTTCGGAGATTTCAGAGAAAAGGATCTTCTGGGAGGAGTCAGGCCACGATTACGCCGCGTTTGTGAAGGAATTGGGGGTTTTGAGAAGCAGAGCAGACGGAGCAAGGTCGAGGGAGGAGGCGTTTGATGGGCACATGGCGATTGGGAGGGTTTTGTATGAGCACCAGTTGTTTAAGGAGGCTTTGGTGAGCTTTAAGCGAGCTTGCGAGCTTCAACCGACCGATATTAGGCCTCATTTCAGAGCTGGGAACTGTCTCTATGTTCTTGGGAGGTATGGAGAGGCAAAGGAGGAGTTTTTATTGGCTCTTGAAGCAGCAGAAGCCGGTGGAAGCCAGTGGGCTTACCTTCTTCCTCAAATTCATGTTAACCTTGGTATTGCGCTCGAAGGAGAAGGTATGGTTTTAAGCGCTTGTGAGCATTATAGAGAGGCTGCAATTCTTTGTTCTACACATTTTAGGGCTTTGAAGCTTCTGGGTAGTGCTCTTTTCGGAGTAGGAGAGTATAGGGCAGCTGAAAAGGCCTTGGAAGAGGCGATTTTCTTGAAATCGGATTATGCCGATGCGCATTGTGATCTAGGGTCTGCTTTGCATGCCATGGGAGAGGACGAGAGGGCAATTCAAGAGTTTCAGAAGGCTATTGATTTGAAGCCGGGGCATGTTGATGCTTTATACAATTTGGGTGGACTTTATATGGATATGGGTAGGCATCAGAGAGCTTCAGAGATGTATACTAGGGTTCTAGCCGTGTGGCCGAACAATTGGCGAGCTCAGCTCAACAAAGCTGTTTCCTTGTTGGGGGCTGGGGAAGCTGAGGAAGCTAGGAAAGCCCTGAAGGAGGCTTTTAAGATGACCAACAGGGTTGAATTGCATGATGCAATTGCTCATTTGAAGCAGTTGCAGAAGAAGAGACCCAAGGTGAATGGTGGTGCTGATGGGGAGGGGGATTTTTTGGTCGTGGAGTTATCAAAGTTTAAGAAGGTGGGTCGGAAGACTACACTCAGGCAGGACTTGGGCAATGCACTTCAAATCAGGGCTTTCCAGAGGCTCACAAGGTTGAGTCGTTGCGATGTGGATCTTCTGAAGAAGGAAATGAATGAATCCGAAGTGCCAGTGTCCTACTCTGGTAGCGGTGTCCCTGAGAAATCCATCCGCAAGGCTGCATTGGAGGAAATTCTTCGCAGATTGCTTCGGTTCCTGAAGCCTGAGACATTCCAAGGAAGTGTCAAAGCAATCAATGAGAGGATTCTGTCCATCTTGGAATCTTCGGGTTCTGGTAGGTTGGATTTGGGCATGTTCTATGCTGTTCTTGCCCCCATTTGCAGTGGTCCTTCCGACAAGCGCAAACGGACTGTCTTCGATGCGCTCGTATGGCGGCCTGTGAATGAAGGTGGTGCGCAGATCAGGAGAGTCGATGCTCTGTCATACATCAAGTTGTTGAGGGCCGTTTATATTCCTTCACAAGGGGTCAGCGAAATGTTGGAGCTCCATGGAGAAGACGATGTTTCGATGGTCTCTTTTCCCGAATTCCTCGAGATGTTTGATGATCCAGATTGGGGTTTTGGGATCATGTCTACTCTGGTCAAGCTCGAAACAGGAGACAGGAATCGCCATGGTCAACATGCTTGCTCTGTGTGCCGCTACCCCATTATAGGGTCCCGCTTCAAGGAGGTAAAATCTCATTTCAGCCTGTGTAACCAATGCTACAGCGAAGGAAAGGTACCATCTGCCATCAAGCAAGAAGAGTATAGGTTCAAAGAATATGGGAGTGAGGGTGAAGCTATGAAAGATAAGTGCATGTTCTTTAGTTTGCATTCTAAAAGCTCCTCCCAAAATGATCCGTAGCTACTCTGCATCAAGTGTTTGAGATCCTGTAATATTCCACCAAATTATCTAATTGTTCAGTGTGAAGTAGAGATCATGGTTGTGTTTGATCACCATCTTCTGCCCTTGTATAATAAAATATTGTTCGCCCGAAAATCTTTGTTTGGTAACAGCTTGTGAAGTTCTTTGTTTGGTAACAGCTTACGAGATATTCAGTGAGGATAACATGTTTTTAAAGTAGAAGGGTGCATTTGCCTTTTTTCATCTGATGACAACAAAAGCATTGGCAATGGCTGCAGAGAAGTGGAGGTTGGGGGGAAGGGATTTGTAACTAAAACTCTGGTCTGCCTCATACTCTGGAGGATGGTGGATATGTAAATCGATGGTCACCATGTACTGTAGAGGCTACAAGGAAATGGGTGTGCTAAATGAAGTCCGTTCTCTCTACTGGGAAGAAGCCACCTGCTAGTACTGCAAATGTGTCACTCATCAAGGTGGGACCTATAGACCGTAAGTCCCAATTCCTCTGGATGTGTGCCATGTGTTCTTGGATGATGTTTGCTAGGTAAGTAGATAACTTTGTATTCTTGTCTAAATTCACCAGTCTCAATAGGATCAAAACCATAGGAAGAAGGTCAGAAGGAAATTACGACAGCAGTGTGGGGAAGAAAGAACAATAAACAAACAAAAGATAAAGATGCAAACAACCACAACACAGATTTACGTGGTCCACTCTAGATTGAGGTACGTCCACACAGATCAACACCGATTCCAAACACTCACAATACAAATGGGATACTCGTCTCTGATCAACTGAGGTATATATATAGCCCCGAGATGAAATTAGGGTTTCTGTATCTCTATGTAGAAATATGAAAATGCCCTAATGAAAAAGTCCTCCCCAAAAACAAAATTCCGGGGGAAAAGCCCCCGAACCCCCCCTTCGGACTGGGGGCACACTGCCCCCCTATGATTCCCCAGCCAGCTCAGCGCCAAGCTGGGCAGCAGTATTGTGCCTTCATGTACAGTACTTCTAGCACCATCAGGCTCCACGTAACATGACAAACAGAAGTCACACTAAAATGGAGTGGGAATTTGAGAGGTTTCAAAATTTTAAAAAGAGGGGGGCGATGCGGCTACACGTTGAATTTTCTTCTCACGGGTCAACAACCCAGTGTGCCCATGTAATCAGTAAATGGCAAATATGAAGAAGTACAAAGAAAAGAAACACGGGAACACCATATTTTACATGGTTCGGCAGTGCCTACATCCACGGTGCTAACACTAACTTGCTTGTCACTCGCTTACACAAGAATTACAGAAGCAGAGAAGAGGCTTAATGCCTTTCAGTAGCTATGAGAGATGGAGGTTTTTGATTGTTCCCCCACTTTGCAGAACACTCGGATTGTTCCAGCACTCCTTCCCTTTTACGTCCTCTGTTCTTTCACTTTCTTCCTGCAAGAAACAGAGAGAGCACAAGCCTGTGTATATAGGCAGAAGTCAGAGAATCTCCCAAGCCTGGGTGGGAGAGACAACGGCTAGTACTTGGTAGTATTAAAAGGGCGAATGGGACAGATGGGCAATAAGTACTGCTGCTGGAAACAGCCACGAAGGCTTGAACCTACAGCCTAAACTTAATCAACTTAAAAGACATGCGACTGTTGTTGCAGAGGTTTGAACATAGGTGTACATTTGTTGTAGGTTAAAGCCTCTGCCTTGTGTAGTATTTCCTTCCCTCTCTCAATTGGGTTAATTCTCCCCCTACATATGCTGTTGTAACATTTGCCATGTGTGGTTCTTAGATTTCCCTTATTTTTTTTCATAGGTAAGCCTGTTTTTTAAAGAGATCCGTAACCGTCAAGGCAGGTTTTGAACCCAGGTCTATGGTATCATCGCCCACAAACTTTACCAACTGAGCAAGCTGGCACCTTAAATTTCCCTTCAAGATAGTCCATCCCGTCCAGGACGCTAGGGAAAATGTTCTAGTACAAATAGGGTTTGTTATTAAAAATGTATTCAAAACTTCGGCAAAAATAATTTAATATAAAAAAAATTAAAAAATTAAGAGTCCTATAAAAATGAATATTTCATATTCAAAACTGAAGAATCGAGAAATAATTCGGAAAAGTTCATGAATCGTTCAAGAATAATTCGATCATGTTAAAAAATGCAACACAGATGGAAGCAATTGGGGAAATGTAACCTCAGCACTTTAGAATTTGACCATCTAAAAGAACATGATACATCCAATGGCCATAATGATCTGCCACAACAGTTTTTGGCAAAGAACTATGAGGTAGACCCATAAAAAATTCGCCCCCACCCTGCCCGTGCACCACTTGTGCAGAGGAAGGTAGAATATGTCAGGGTGGGTCTACAAGCGAGCATCTTACGTTTCTCCTCTAAACCCTGATAGATCGAACAGATCGTGAACAACACAGATATGCAGCAGTCTTCAAATATATAATTAATCATTCATGCCGCAGCCATACTAAGATCATCTGGTGGAATGGAATTCACTCATGCTAAGATTTATAAATTTCTATATCTAGCATTCTTGTGCAATGCTTGGAAAACATAGTTCATAGCACTAACTAGGATGATTACAACAAAAAAAAAAAAAAAGGAACTACGATACCAAAATTTATGAATCCCAAACACCTGTCAGATAACAATAACATCTCAACCAGTTCAGTCGATACGATCAGTGTGATTTGGGCCCTAATACGCCACTCCAAAATAATGTCATGGGCATCTTGAATGTGCCACGAATGTCCCCTTCTTGCGTGATTGTGGAGTGTCACTGCAGCATAAAAATTTCTCAATTGAAACCCTGAAAGATCTCGATGTATAACTGTCTTGAGCAGCATATCAGCCCTGGACATGGCTTCGAGTCCTTCAGCCAGTTTGCATCAGGTTATTCTCACACAACCCAAATTCTACACTTACCTATTTTGAGAACAGAAAGAGAAATAAAGCAAGTTAGTATCATATTCTACTTATTCAATCCACCATTAGAGCATGAGTCAAAAAAAAAAAAAGTTTAACAAAGGCCACATGAGAACCAGCATCTAACTAATATATCCTCGTGCAAAAAGGAACCAGTTTTTGGAGTAGGAGATCCCTTTTGACTTTTTTTACAACACAACAATCCTTCTACAAAGCAACCTGTTTTATGGCACAACCTTCTATAAAGTCACAGCTAAGGTATTGTACTGGCAACTCCAAAGACCCATTTAAACCTATCATTGATAACAACATTTAAACCTTTTTGCTTCTTTCATAAGTAAAGCACCAACTTGTGATCCCAAAAGCATGCAGCAGAGAAGAGTACAACATTGCAAAGCTGCTCTCAGGCATATAAAGATCAAAGGGTAAGCACAAATATATAAATTTAAGTTTTCTATAGTGCCCTGATCTCTGTGGCAAAAATAAATTACTTTTTCCCAAAAATATAAATTACATTTTTCAGTGCGTCTTGACCTCTGTGGTTAATAATCCATACCCAACCTGTACAAGTATTGATTGAGAAGTTACTGCGTTGCTTATTAAGTCATTACTTTGATGTGATGAGATGAATGATTCATTGGGTCACAGTAGTATTAAGAATGCTACAATGAAGGAAAGGTGCCATCTGCCTTCAAGCAAGAAGAGTATAGGTTCAAAGAATATGGGAGCGAGGGTGAAGCTATGAAAGTTAAGTGCATGTTCTTTATTTTGCATTCTAAGAGCTCCTCCCAAAATGATCCGTAGATACTCTGCATTAAGTGTTTGAGATCCTGTAATATTCCACCAAACTATCTAATTGGTCAGTGTGAAGTAGAGATCTTCACCAAAAAAATAAAAAAACAAAGAAGTAGAGATCATAGATGTGTTTAATCACCATCTTCTGCCCTTGTATAATAAATATTGTCCGCTCGAAAATCTTTGTTTGGTAACAGCTTGTGAAGTTCTTTGTTTCTTTGTTCCTTAAGAGTTGGGAGCACAATTGTTGAGGTGTATTCTGCCTGTAATAATTTCCATATCCTCTGAATAGGTGTATTTTGAATTTACGGGTATGTCTGTGGTGTTTCCACCTACAAAGAGCAACAGAAACAGTTTTGCAAAGAGTTGTAGTCTATAACTTGATTGCTTGGTGGAAAGCAACCTAGGACTGTAGGAAGCTTAATTTTGACTGAAACGATCAAATAGAGAAGAAAATTTCTAGTTGATGGGATATGAGAAGCTGCAAGATGACGACAAAATTATGTAAGGAATATTTTCATATTCTAGTTTGGCAAGTATTCCGTTCGACACAAAAACATTATTGTAACCGTTCCTACGAGCACCAGTGTAGCTTTGAAAATGTCGTCGTACGCATCCTTCGCCGACTACGTGAAGACTACGAAGATCGCAAAAATCAAACGGTTGACGACTTGAGTCATCTGAATAACTGCTATTTTTCTGTTGAAGAACGTGTACGCTTGTATAAGAAGGTAAGTGACTTAGTGACCATAGGAATAAGATATTAAAAGATGTTAATATAATGGTTGAACTAAGTCAAAGGACAGACCCAAGTAAAGTCAGTGCAAAAGAAGTAAATATTAACTAAGGGAAGTTCAATCGATTGGACCAGTCCGATCGATTGGAGTTTACTCTACAATCGATTGGACTTCTGTGGACAATCGATTGGACCTCTGTGGACAATCGATTGGGCCATCCAGGACAGAATTTCCAAAGTGAACAATCGATTGGACCCTATGTACAATCGATTGCAATTACGAACCGACAACCCATCCGTACAGTACAATTGATTGGACTTTGCAGAAATGGTCTAATTTCAAATCTGATTTTCATGCTCCCACTCTCCCATTACTTGCACAACCTTGGGCTTCTAATCTCTTATAAATAGAACCTCTTTGTGACTTAGAATATACACATTGACAGACAACAAGAGAGAGTTTCTAAAGAAGAGTTGTCCATTACGAAGAGCAAAAGCCCTAGCCTCGTTTATCATACTTGTGAGTTTTTCTCCTATTTCGATCACAGCTTAGAGCTTGATCTTCCATCTGCTTAGATTTTCCATTTAGAATCATAGCCTAATAAGTCAGAGAGTACCAGTGTGTCTCAACACTATTTGAGCAACTTTTGGGTTCAGGGTGTACTGAATCATTCGCCTTCGGTAAAGACCGTTGAGTGAAAATTAAGATCAGGGTGTACTGATCGACGATAGGTTTGGGGTGTACCAAACTAAACAAGCGGCAAAGGCTACGTGATTGGGAGGGCGCGTTTATGACTCATAATGTAGAGCCAGAGGACGTTGACGTACCGACAGTAGGCCTTGGCTAAGGTTGAAAACTATATTTGCAACGGTGCTGCATAGGTAACTTCTGTAACTTGAAACTTCTCAGTTAGTGATATTTTCCGTCTGGACGTGGTCCCATGGTTTTCCTAAGCTAAGGTTTTCACGTAAAAACTCGCATGTGTTGTGGTTGTTGATTGTTTACTTTCGGCATAATTATTAGATCAATCCAAACGACAAAGAGACAATATATCATAGAGGTATATTCTATCCAAGACGACTGTGATAATCACATTGTTATCAATCAACTGTTTAATTGTGTTGCATGCAATTTAGTTTACCCCTACCGGACTAGTAAATTGTGTTAGGTTAAAAGATAATTTTAATACCTAATCAACCCCCCCCCCCCCCTTATAGGTATTTCTGAATAAAGAGAACAGACTGAATTTCAAATTACCCTATCCGTACCATTAGGTACGACTCACTCTAATTTCCACATTACCAAAGTTTCTGCAATCAAGCTTAATTTTATGTTTTGCCTCCGATCTTGCAGGCTTGTATTGTACTACTATATACCAAAAGAGTGAAAAACCATAAAAAATGGGCTTAAAAAGATTAAATGCAAAATACCTCGCATTTTCAGATCAGGTTGGATCCTAAACAATTCTAACCATATTAGATCGGTTCCGGACTCAATTGACCGATCCGATTATGTCCAGATCGATTATATTTCTTATCAGGTCAGTACCAATCCGACTCGAACCCGATCCATTGACAGCCCTAGGCCTAACTATTAAAGAATGTGAAAAATAAATGGAACTAAAATATAACTTTAAAAAATTGTTCCTATATTCCTACTGCAAGTTGAAATGAATTTATATCATGAGCCTATCCAAAAACTAGAGGGATGAATTTCACATATTAAGAGTTTACGATAGACAATACTTCACGAAAAAAAAAAAGATAAAAAATGGAGTAGCAAGTAGCAACTCCAATTTATTCATCATCATAAGCCTTATTTCAACTATAGGGGATTGGCAGCAATTCCAATTTAAATAGAAAAAGAATGCAGTTACCTTACATGAGGTGGACGGAAGATGGCCCAGAAATAGCAGCAACCTTCTGAGCACGCTGGGCTTCACACCTGTACACCCCCTTCATTTCTTTCTTTGCTTGCCGTGCCTCTCGTCGCTCCTCTTTTACTGCGACCTACATTTATATAAATTTATTGTCAAAACACATTAACATTCACTAAACCGTACTATTACATAACATTGTATTTTCGGGAAAATGAACAGCACATTTTTTTTTTGCTTTTTTGAGTGCTTGTGTGTGTCCAGGCAACTCAACCTTCTCCGTTAAAATGCCATTCATGATTGAACATGGTACCATATCAAGGCTTAAAAACATGCAGGCAGCTTGTTCAACAGTAATCAGCAATTACCTTCCGTTCTTTCTTTTCCTCCTTTGACTCCTCACCATGTGGTCTCCTCTTCTGCTGGTCGGTTCTCAAGCCCGGCGCTTTCTTCACCTTCTCAACAACAGCTTTTCTGCTGTGAGGCAAGAAGTCCACTGGAAGCTTCGCCTTTCCTCGAAGAAAAATCAAATGACTGCTGTCACTTGAAACTTTAGACACAGTTTCAGCCAGTTTCTTCTTTCTAGTCTTCCCTGGAACTTCTATTTTCCCAGGGTGGTTATCAAGATTTGAATATGTAGATACAATAGTCTCACAGTCCCACACCTCAGATTCTTCACTACTTTCCTGCAGAAACACCTCCTCATTATCTTGGTTTTCATCATTATACATTTCGGCGTACTCTGCACACCGCCGAATCACATCAGCAGCTGAGTCCACAGATTCCGCGTTGTTTGGTCCCTCATTCCCATGTAAGAAATCCGCAGGAACTTTATACTTGTCAACAAGCTCCACGTCATCCACCACATGGTCTTTAAGGGCATGGTTAAGCTTACCTGCAAGAGATTCACCTTCTGCAGTTATGGAACCATCATCACTATCACTGTCTGTTCCATACTCCTGAAGTGTCAGCTGTAGTACAAACAAGAAAAATGTTAGGATGGGAGATGTTATGTAATAGCATATTAAAAACAAGAGGAAAAGATATTAGTAGACAATGTTCTCTTGATAAATGGGAGTTATTCCAAAATATATGGAAAACAAGAAAAGAATTTCTAAAGGTTAAAAAAGAACGATCCAAGAATATAGACAGAAGAACCCACTCCAGCAAAAAATACATCAGGTAGGTAAACTATTTGACCATTAGAATAGCATTATTTGGAACACAAAGTTGTATACCTAAGAGGCATAAAAATGGCACAAATGTGGTTCGTCTCTCAATTGAATAGACGAGAACGTCATGGTTGGTTACCTTCACACAAATACAAGTGTAGGTGCCAGAAATGGATACATGGTGCAAGATGCATACTTCCTAAAAACAAGAACACAAAGACAAATGTATAGCATCCATAATGCAGGGGCATTTTCACACCGGGCTCAAGTGGGGCAGCCTGCGTATATGGGGCACACTCGGGGTGGGATGGCCCATGTGAAATGGGACCCATGAAGGAGGGTTCGACCGAGGGCCTGGATCATGGACTATGAGATAAAGGAATTTAATCTCACGCTACCAACAGTCGCGGCTTTTGGGGAGTATTGGTTAGATGTCCTGCATCAAAGTGGTATCAGAGCGAGAGGTCTCGTGTTCGAGACTCCTCACCGGGGGTGATTAATGCAGGGGCATTTTCACACCAAGCTCGAGTGGGGCAGCCTGCGTATATGGGGCACACTCGGGGTGGGATGGCCTGTGTGAAATGGGACCCACGAAGGAGGGTTCGACCGAGGGCCTAGATCATGGACTATGAGATAAAGGAATTTAACCTCACGCTACCAACAGTCATGGCTTTTGGGGAGTATTGGTTAAATGTCCTGCATCAAAGTGGTATCAGAGCGGGAGGTCTCGTGTTCGAGACTCCTCACCGGGGGTGATTAATGCAGGGGCATTTTCACACCGAGCTCAAGTGGGGCAGCCTGCGTATATGGGGCACACTCGGGGTGGGATGGCTCGTGTGAAATGGGACCCACGAAGGAAGGTTCGACCAAGGGCCTGGATCATGAACTATGAGATAAATGAATTTAATCTCACGCTACCAACAGTCGCGGCTTTTGGGGAGTATTGGTTAAATGTCCTACATCAATCCAGCTGATGCAATAATAGAATAAATAAATATGAGGAAAAATATACAAATAAACCTCAGCTTACTTACTTGACTTGGTAATTTATTTTACAGAAAATATCCAAAAAAATCTACATCAATTGTTTTGAAAACATGACAGTCAACTTGAAGCTTAGTTAAGTTTTCTTGACTAGATTGTTATCTGGTAGAATTTCAGTTTTGACAGCTAAAAACTTTGTTTGCACCCAAAATTAACCATGACCTCAAAGAAAGACAGTTGAAGGCTGAAACTCAAAATTCAAAAACTTAGTCGAGTCAAAAATGTGAAAGTTCTCTATAAATGTATAAAGATTATACTACTGAATTTGGAAAATTTATAATTTCTAACCAATGAATTTGTTAGCAGCCAAATTAGGAGCCCAATTGCCTAGCGTACATCAGCAATGGTGCACCCTCAAAATAAATAAATAAAAGATGACTAGTTGGGAAATGGGAATGGGATGTAAAGCAGGTATGGCACCTTGGTAGGAGAGTCCTGCAACTAAAGCTCAAACAATTGCATTATTTGGTGATATGAACATTTAGTATGGACTCGAGAATGCGCAACTTCTTATTATGACTTTCCAAACAATGGATAAAATGCTTGAGAAAATGTCACTTCTAAACGCTACAACAACCAACAAGCAAGCATTGATGGAAAATAAAATTTTAGAAGTTGAAATTCAACATTGAAACTAGATATCTAACTGAAATTTCCGCAAACTCAATACCTCATCCTGACAATTTAACCAGCATATTAGATAAATTTGGAGGAGAAAAGTTACACGAGAAAGAGAAAACGAAATCTTACCAGATCAAACTGCTCATCCAAAAGACGACGAACTCTCGGCTTCTCACTTCCAGCTTCCAGCTGGTGACTTCTTGATTCATCTTCCCCAATGGAGTCGACTTCACCTTCTTGAGGACCACAATTGTCAGATACAATGTGCTCTCTTTTGATTACTTCGGGCTGCTCAACCAAATTCATCTTCTTATCTTCAATTACATCCTCCCCTTCTTCAGGAAGATTTGCCTGCACCACAAAATCCTCTTCCAAGTCCTCCACATCCGAACCAAACCGAGACAAGTCACTATCATCAAGCAAAGCCTTTACTTCAGGATCAACAGCTTTCTGAATCCTCACACCAACAGTCTTCGATGCAACACTGTAAATCGAATTCTCATTCGAATCGACATCGGCTCCTGAAATCCGTACTCTGGAAGCATCGTAAGCCTGAAAAAACAACAAATTAAACAATAAGATAAAAGTTCTTCCAAACAAAAACCTTAAAATACAAACTTCCGTTTAGTAGTCTAATCTACCGACCTTTACATCGAATGGGAGTTGATCGAGCTTCGCCTTACTGTTATGATAAAACGCAGAACCGCCTCCGGTGTTCTTAATTTCCCGTAAATGGAGAAGGTAATTATAACCGTCATCCGGAAGCCCTAGCTCCAAGATTTCCCTCCTTATATTATCTGGTAGATGTGCGGCATGGGTCACCGGAGTTCGAATTTGGTTACTGTGCGTCTCATCCTCATTGTAATCGTCATCGTCATCTCCTGGTGCATCAGCAAATATGGAATCTGGGTCTTTGATGAAACGAGTCTCTTCAGAAAAAACAGGATGATCAATGGCCGCAACATCGTTGCCGTCTTCATCATCGAATCCATGAATGGAGTATGGATTGCTGTCAACTCTAACAAAAACTCGGTCACCGGCCGGTCCTCCGTCGTAGTTCGGATCGGACGAGTCCCTAGCGAGTAACTGAAACGTTGCAGCTTTTCTCTTGTCGATGAACTTCTTCTTTCCCATTGAATCCGACGAACTCCCTCTTTTCGATCAGGGTTTGTTAGGGGATTCGATTTCTAAGAGAGAATGCCAAATTGCATTAGAAGAAGAGATTGAAGCGGCGGGAAGCAGGAAAACCCTAAACTAAACCCCAAAAGATGAGTAGAACGTTGCTGACGAGAGCATGAGCCACACTCTTAGAGAGCACCTTGATGTTTGGTCCGAGTAAAACTTTGACGACAGAGCGCTGTCATGGGTTGATCTTAACCGTGTGAAATTATGGACCATTATTTGAGGTACAAAATCCAATGGTTTGAAATCACTAATCAAGTCGATTTTTTGTTTGTATGTCCACCTAGGGATTGAAAAAATATCCATACGGTCAGAGTCCTCTAAGAATGTACCACGTGGCTCATATTGTGCGCTGTTGTGCTGTCATCAATGTTTTACTCGTTTTGGCCCAACCCTAAGTGGGCCTAAAAGTAAAAGGATGACAGCTGATAACAGGGCTCTGTAGGAGCCACGTGGCATACGTTTAGAGGACTCTGACTGTATGGATGTTTTCTCAATCCCTAGGTGGACCTACAAACCAAACATTAGTTTGATTAGTAATTTCAATCCATTGGATCTTTGTACCTCAAATAATGGTGAATAATGCTCAAATTCACACCGTTAAAATCAACACATGAAAATAATTTCAATCCAACGCTTATAAACTACGAACCGGGCTTATTTTTGGTTCGTGGATCCCCCTAGGGATGGGCCAAACATCCACATGGTTAGAGTCCTATAAGAGTAGCTCATATTGCACCCTGTCATCGACCTTGATGTTAGGGCCCTGTCATCAAAGATTTACTCGGGCCTAAAGACCAAAATTTGGACTAATGATTTCTACGCGATGGATTGGAATCGTTTTCATGAGTTGATTTTTAACCGTGGAATTTGAGAATAGTTTGGACTACAAAGATCAAATGGAATTTCAATCACTAATCAGGCTGATGTTTGGTATGTAGCACCGAACATCCATACGGTCAGTAGTCTCTAAGAGTCTGCCACGTGGCTCATAATGTGGTCCATCATCAACGTTGTAGACAGACATTCCCGAGCAGCCTGACTAGACACGTCTCTCATCTTGGTTTATTAAAAGTTAAAACAGTTATTTAGCAATTAAAACTGCTAAGAAAATCAAATGAAACAACTTATAAGCAACAGTATCACTACTACATCTTGAATCAACAAAAGGAAAAAAAGAAAAAGCAGTACACTGTGTGGGTTGAAACCCAAGATGCAGGGTACTTGATCGACTTGATTTCTGGTGGAGCATCTAATTGGTTGAAGATGAGCTTCTAACATCCTTCAAGATGCAGAGATTTAGAGAGAGAGAGAGAGAGAGAGAGAGAGATTTGAATCAACATGGAATATTTATGAATTAAACCTCGGATTTTAACATTACAATGGTAGAGATTTGAAATGAAACAATGAAGGATGGAATTTTAGGATTTTGGGGCGTACTTATTGTAACTTTGTTAGAGTTCCTCAGAATTAAAGGGTCGTGATATAACAAGGTACACCTCACGCTTTTTGGTGCGAGGAAACACGATTTTTATTACCACTGCCATATGGGCCCACTGACCACATAGACGTTTAACGGTTTAACCCACCCCTTAGTAGACATTCTTACAAAAAAATTGCTTGTTTGCCAGAAAAAAAAGGTCCATTCCAACGACTATAATCATGCCTTAAAAAGTATTAAGATCTAATGGTAAGATATTAACAATCAGGGTAATTTTTGGTTTGTATTGCTACACATCCATGCGGTCTCAGTAGGCCCAGATAGCAGCAGTGAGTAATTAAGGTATATCTTGTTACATCTTTTGCAGAATTAAATTAGGGTTGCGGTGTAACAAGGTATACCTCAGGCTTTTTGGCGTGAAGAGCCACGATTTTTGCCACTCACCGCTGCAATATGGATCCACTGACCGTATGGATGTTTAGCCCATCCCTTAGTAAACATTCATACCAAATATCAGTTTTTTTATGACTTTTAGTCGTTGGTTTTAGTACTCAAAAAATGGTTGAATACAATGGCTATCATCACGTCTTAAAAATACTAAAATCAAATGGTCAGAGATTACCAATCAGGGTGATTTTTGGTGTCTATATCCATTAAGGGGTAGGCTGGGCCCAGATGGCAGCGGTAACAAAAATCGTACTTTCTCACGCAAAAATGCCTGAGGTATACCTTACATTTTCATTAAATTATTGCTTTGGTGTTTGCAATATAAAATTATTTGATAGGCAATGGAGAGAACTAATAGTGAATGGCGTGCCCCAACCCAAATGTGTACTTTACAATTGTAACAAATAATAGTATTCCTGCCATTTTTACACTCCTAGACTTTTAAATACCAGCTTCCCTTAGGTCATAACACACAAGCAGAGCTTGAAACAAGCATCTTCCTTCTTTGTTCCCACGGCATCATAGACGATTTTTCCTTCTCTTTTGACACTCGGATGGTGGTTAAGTGTGTTAATTAGGGTTAGGGTTAGCAACAAAATAAGCAAGGACACCAACTAATGGAGCATTTATGTACGTCGTGGGCTCGGACTTTCGGAAATCAGCCCGATCATCCTTGTAAACGTCGTCTTCTCCTGGTCCACCTACTACAGCTCCCACTAGAGTGTTAGGATTAGGGTTTGATGAGTTGAAGTAAACAGAGCCCTCCTTGCAGGCGATGAATTGAGGATGGTCTTTTTTAGATGGTAACGAGGAGCCACGGTGGTGGACGTGTTTCGGGTACTTATTGCCATAGCCCACCATGTACGACATGTTCATCGGGTTGTCGCCCAAAATGTAGTCAACCTGCACAATTATTAAGTTAGACCAATGTTTAAAAGAGGTTGTTTTAACGGTGTAACGGACTGGGGGTGTTACCATAAATTGAATCGTAACGGATAGGGGCAAAATGGGAGACAAAGGAATTTAACAGAAACAATCGGAAGAACGGAAAAAAATGGTGCTGAAATCCAAAATTTTCAAAAACGAAAAAAGAAAAATAGAATTTAACGGAATTTAATGGCAGTTTTTTTTCCACAATTTCTTTCAGAAAATAACGGCCTTTCCACAATTTTTTCAGAAAAAAATGACTGTTATTTTCTAAGCGTCAAAACGGTTCTTAACGTAACGGGCTTGGGGCGTTACCATTTTAACGGCCGTTAAAACAGCGTTATTTTAAACCATGGTATAGACCATCCAAGAGGGGTCATCAATCAAACAATCTGGATTGATTGGTTGCTTAATTTCAATAATAGTGTAAATGGGCCAGGCCTAGTCCTGGCTGTTGTTAAATTTGGTTAGGCCCAAAACCAAGGCCCGGCCCAAAAATTCAGGTTTAAAACAGTAAATCCTCTCATGGGCAGGTCCATTTGCACTGTTAAATAATCATTTGATGGTACCTGCTTCTTAGCCTGATGATGGAGAGATGTGGGGCCAACAGAGACACTACCGCAATTAACGGTCTGCGATGTTCGGGAGAGATAATTAGCATAGACGAGGAGGAGGAAGGCGATGGACGTCACGTGTTGCATATTGCTCCCACCAGGCTTGTATATGAGCCCACCAGGAGTGTAATCTATGTGTGAGGATGATGACTCTGGTATGAGGGTACACATGAAACTATCTGCCGATGCTTTGTATGATTGGAGAGAATACACGTTCCCTTCGAGGAATTCCTGGAAGATGATCATGTAAAAGCTGCAATCTACCATCTCTAATATACTCTGTTGTCTGCATAAGACATACACTGAAACGTTTACCTTAAATTGTGTACCAGGTACCAACCTTAGAGACGAGAACGTTAAGGCCAGCGTGTTTATTGTCCCAACCGAATTCGTTGATACTGTCATCAGCGCCGAGGGTTTTACCGTTGTGTTGTATGTAATTAAGATAAGTATCATTTTGAGAGGCCCTTCTAAGCCATGCTGCTCCCCACAGCAACTCATCCTGCCAACACCAAAATAGCTATTATCTTTGGTTAATGAGGTTTTTATGATCACAGCCACACAATAGAGTGGGACCCCTCCATCAAGTGGGTCCCAAATAGGAGACATCCTAGGTGGGATGATCGTAACCATCTGATGGTATAAATGCATATCTAGGAGCCAGCCAAAAAAAAGCCCCAAGATGAGTGTTTTACACCAACGAAGGGTTTATAATTAGTAGGGCTGCAACATGGGCCGACTCAACCCAACGTTGGACTCGGGCTTGGATTTTGACAACACGACCAAAACTGGGTTGGGTTCGGGCTGAGGATTTAGGCAACCAGATTCAACCTGAGCCCTAGAATACAGCACTGCAAATATAAATGTATATATTTTGTTAATGTGTTTTAGGACTAGGCTCCACAGACTCACCTTTTTGCACTCATGATTTCACTCATGCTATCAGGCCTGAATTCTGAGAATCCAACGATGGTTAAAAGTGCTGAGCTGGCATTCACTTTTTGCCGAAGCAAATTACCATTGGATTCTCGAAATCCATGCCCCAGAGCATGAGTGAAATTATGTGCAAAAAGGTGAGTCCCCGGAGACCAACCCTGTGTTCTATGTTTCCTAATCTATTTTTAATGTGTTTTAGATTTGTAAAGATGACTAATAAAAAAAATTATATTAGAAATTAATATGAATTTTTTTTACCAACCTTTCCTATCAATAAAAAATAAAAACTTGAGTAATTTAGCACCTGATTGGGTTGGGCTCAGGCTGAAAATTCAAAGCCCAACCTCGGTTTGCTTTGGGCTTGAGCTCAATCCTTGAAGATTGGGCTTAGCCTCTCAGGTTAACCCCAAACCCAACCCAACCCACCCAAGTTGTAGCCTAATAATTTAGGGTGTAAATGGATTGAGCCTAGACTGGGCTAAATATTGAATAGGCCCAAGCCCAAGATCCAGCCTGATACAATTGAAACTTTGGCTTGGAACCTCTCATGGGCTGTTCCCGTTTATAGCACTGTGTGTAATTCACACAGAGACTCTTTAATGTATGAGATGGTAAACAGAAAGGATGGCTTGCCTGATATCCATCAAAGTCGCAGTAAAATGGGCACACGCCGGGTCTAATACCCGCATTATCGCTATAAGCTCCTCTATAATTGTCTGCAAATTCAAAGACCCGGATCGCATTCCTTAAGAGTGTATCAGAGTAGCCTGGATCGGATGACCTGAACGCCATCGAAGACGATGCAAGAGCTGCTGCAGTCTCGCCTGCCACGTCCGAAGCGGGGTTCGGCGCCTTGACACTGTAAACAGTCCGAGCAGTGTCCATGTCTTCTGGTCTTTCCCAGCAGTTATGGTCTGCAATCGGGTCTCCAACCTAAGAACTTGAAAGAAAATGTTATGACAATGAACTTCTTATGAATGGTTATTTAGAGAGTAGTGCTTAAAGTTTAAACTCTCGTCATAAAGGCTGATTACGCGCCGTGCACGTACGTGAAGACTAAAATGATACTTTCCCCAAGGTTTAAAGGGGACCGTTATAACGGTATAAGGGACTGGGGGGAGGGGGGGGCACAGTTTTTCCGTTTATAACGGCCGTTATAACGAAAAAAACGCTCTGGGGCAAAAACGAAAAAAAATTGGGAAAATAACGGAAAAAATGGCGCCGAAATTCAATTTTAATAACGGAAAATGTTATTTTCGTTATAACGGCCGTTATTTTTTGGGCGTTTTAATGGTCCATAACGTAACGGGGTAGGTCCAAATCCGTTATAACGGCCGTTTTTTAAACCTTGATTTTTCCTACTGTTTTATCTCTAAATCATGATGATCAGGTGGTGGGTCCCATACTCTCATTATCTCTTAGAATTCTCTTGTTTCTTTTTGTCAGTTGATCTTGGATGGCACAACCCACTAGCTCATCACCGTCCAATCTGTGCCCATCACAAACAATGTGGGGCACCATGCAATTGTCTGATGATGGTGATGGCCGCACACGCGATATCAATCTCCTTATTTTGTTACCAGTTCACGCAATTTCGGTCAATCGAAATGATTTAAGTAAAACTTCGCTGACTGCCACGCTCACAATATATGAGCAACGTGGCACACTTTTAGAGGCTGACCGTATGGATGTTTGGCCAATCCCCAAGTGGACCAACAAATCAAAAACTAACCTGAATAGTAATTTCTAAACGTTGGATTGGAGTCGTTAATTTTCATGGAATGATTTTAACCGTGGGAATTTGAGCATTATTGACCATTATTTGGGTGGGCACAAGGATCCAAAGATTTGAAATCACTAATCGGGCTGATTTTTGGTTTGTAGACCCACTTAAGGATTGGCCAAACATCCACTCGGTCAACGTCCTCTAAAAGGGTGCCACGTGGCTCGTATCGCGGGCGGTCAGCAATACCCTTAAGAAAAGACAATATACTCCCGAAAAGAGGTATAACCGTATAACCGTTAAAAGGAGTTATAATCACATGGTCCGGGGTCCATGGACGTTGTCATGGTGTACAGTGGACCAGTGGGGTCATTTTTTCATTGGCCAAGATTGTTAACTAATTATTGAAGTCCGTCCAGTACAATTGACCATTGAAAAATGACACACCACCATGCACCATAACAAAGTCCATGGATCCCGGACCATGTGATCGTTACTCTATAGATAATACGGATAGATGGATCTTAATAAAGGACTACGTACCGGGACCCATACTCAGTACCGGACAACAACCCGTGGGCTCAAAAAGTAACGCAGAGCCCTCTCCCACGTTCTCACGGGTTCGTTCGGCTACGCCCAAAAATAGTCCCACGTTCTTTCAGTTGACATACCAAACTAACTCCTATTCCTCACTTTAAATTACAAAAATGCCACTACGGTACCTGCACGAAAATCCGGTTGGGTTGCGAGACCGTTTTGAGAAGATAATCTGTGGCCCATCGGATAGCAACCAAAGCATTCCTTAGCTCATTGGGAGGCATCAAGTCGCCGAATTCCACCACGCTCCATGCCAACATTGTCGTAGTGAAAGCCATCGGGAACCCGAACTTGACGTTATCCCCCGCATCGTAGTACCCGCCCGTCAAGTCGACTCCTATCGCCGAACCATCTCCAAGACCCGAATTTGCCCTCCAAGTGAGACGTTGGTCCTGCGGGAGCCATCCAGACCTCTGGCCCTCGAAGAACAGAATGCTCTTCGATAATGCATCTTGGTAGTTATGACTACCAGACTTGGCCAAGGGAAATTCAAGAAGAAGAAGAAGAAGATAATGTAAAGAGGAGAACCTAAAGAGCCTCATCTTGTCAGCAAGGGTCTGTCACTTACTGCTTCGTTTCTCGTTCCTTCGTTTAAATACGTGGGGGTTGGTTTTACAATATTTGTAGTAGAAGAGAAGGGAAAGGGACTAATAAGGTAAGGGAGGGGGCGATCACGAGAAATATATAAAGAGGAGAAGTTAGGGTTTAAGCTTTAGGGGGGTGCGTACATGCGCCGACACCACGGGCAGTGTCAGTTAACTCACATGCATAGCTAACGTGAGCCCAATACTCAAACACAAAGGATGAAAATATATGATACAGAACTCTGTATCAAAATATTGATGCAGAAGTCCCTCAATTTGACATGTGGCACACTCTTTCTGGCCCACTGATCAGCCAACACCTTGATGGACCTATACACCAAAAATCAGCATGATTGGTGATTTATATCCATTGGATTTGAGTACCTTTTCATCATGGGCTTGGAACCAACCCATAGGTCTGTTCATTAAGCCCATAATGAAATAGTGATCGAATTGAGTGACTAGAAATCACTAATCAGGCTGATTTTTGTTGTGTATGTCCACCAAGAAGTGGGCCATGCATTCAAGCGGATCAGTGGGGTCCAAAGAGTGTGACACATGAAATTTGAGGGACTTTGGCATCAAAATTTTGATAAAATTCTGTATCATGTACTGCTCACACAAAGGATAGGGCCCTCAACTCCCCAAAACAAAAGAAAGCATTTTCCACTCAATTAGACGATTAGGCCTGCTTGGTACGTGAGAAAAAGAGTTCCGACGGCGAATATTTAGCCAGGCGAATATTATCTTGGCTAAATATTTGCTCATAGCAATATTTAACAATGTTTGGTACGTGTATGAGCTAGCTCACTTCAGCTTACTTCATTTTCTTTCAATTTGAGTGGGTCCCACATATCAAAGTAAGTCAAAAATAGGTTGGGCGAGTGCGGGAATCACATATTATGTCAAAGAATAAAAAAAAATTATTTTTATCTTTTTTATATATTAAAATATTAATTTTTATTGAAAATAGTGATTTTCCGGCAAGAAAATAAAATTTTCTCACCAAGGCATAATCGGCGTGAAAATATTTTCAGGGTGGGGGGGGTGATCAAATGTTTTCCCGCCGCGGAGGGCAAATATGTGGGCCCGGCTAAATATTTGCTGAGGGCGAGTGGCTGCCAAACGCAGCCGGGTGAATATTTGTGCGGCTAAATATTTTATTATTTTATTTGCCCGCCGCGGTGCGTTACCAAACAGAGGATGGCTCTCGTTGTCGCGTTGTGGGTCAAGTAAAAACGTGCCTGGCACATTCTTCAGGTCCAATGAACGCATGGATGCTCGGCCCACCCCTTGGTTGACCTACACACCAAAATGCAAAATCAATCTGATTGGTGATTTCCAACCGTTGGATTAGAGCATTATTTTCATGTGTTGATCTTTAGCCAGTGAGGTGTGCAGGTCCACCAAAGTGGGCGGGATAATACGAGTGTTAAATCGAAAGGCAATTGGATGGTGAAGATTGATTAGTGGTCTCCCGGCCCTATTACTTTTACATATTTGGGTTACAATGCTGCATGCAGGAACAACATTATCACTTAGGCCCTGCTTGGTTGCTGCACATGGGTGCATTTTGCACTCCATTGGAAATGCAGTGACTTAACGCAAGTCACTTGTAATGCAAATTGCTTACAGCTGTTTGGTTCATACCTTGTAGCTTGTATGTACAAATGAAATTAATTTTAGCTGATTCGTTGGGTTCACTGAACCTGACAATGTGCCACGTGGCATTAATAGAGAGAAAATAACATTTATATACACTCATCTATGGTATAATTTACTTTATCAACTAAGATGGAACACGTACAGATACGAAATCACCTCTTGGGTTGGCCACAGTCCAAACCATGCACTAGTACTATCACGTGGACCATCAGCAGCATTCCTGATTGAAACCGAACACACCAATTTTCAGAATTTTTTTCTTCGGTGGGGTTCTGCTCCAGTCAATCAGTGGCCCTATATAACACGTATTTCTGGGCCCACTGACGACATGGATGTTTAGTCCACTCATTGGTAGATATAAACACCAGACTAATTGATGATTTCTAGCCATCTGATATAGTACCATGCTTGAATCCGAGGGATATCTATGTATTAATCATTTCTAACCTTTGGATCTAAGTAACTTGAAATCCTACAGTTAAAAATAAATCATGAAAAAGAATCTAATCCAACGGTTAGAGATCACTTGTCCGGCTTATTTTCAGTTTATAGGTCCACCTAGGAATGGAGCAAACATCCACACAGTCAGTGGTCGCTAAGAGTGCACGTGACTTTACTGTGGTCCAGCATATCAACGTCTAGGGCCACTGGACTGGAGAAAAAAAATCCTAATTTTCTTGGATAGAGAGGACTGAGCAACTTTTCCCAAGGAAAAACAATCGTGATAGGTCCCACTTAAATGTATCAGCTTTTGTCAAAACAATGTATACACGCGTGAGTGATAAGTGGGCTAATATTTTGGCCTGTTTTGCTGTCAACCACTGGACGACGTCCGTTCATATCGGGACCGTGCAAGCAACTGCAAGGGGTTTTGGGGTGCAAGCATCTGCATCCAAATTCATGTGGGGCTTGCAAAGGCCGTGCATCCACTTGCAAGGCACCTTACTTGCACGCCCCAACCAATCATATGGATTTCCTGGACCTGCCGCAAGTGAGTGCATTGCACTCAATCTGCGTTGAACCAAGCAAGGCCTTAGAACCACTTGATACACGTCCCCATCTACAGGTGGACCTCACTTTAGGTGACAGCTCACGGGCAAGGCTTCTGGAAATTTATTGATTATCGCTTATATGGATACAACGTGAATGTCTTAGGAGTCCAACGGTTAGAAATCACCAATCGGGCTGATTTTGGGTTTGTAGGTCCACGTTAAGTATGGGCCAAAATCCATACTGCCAGTGCTCTCTAAAAGAATGCAATGTAGCCCACGCAGACGTCTTTGAGAGCATCCGCCATTAAAAAGTCTGTTATCAAATACTTATTCCAACTAGGTATGGCTGTCAGTGGATCAGGTGACCAGATCAGGGGTGATCTAGAACCGAACCGATCCAATAGCTTATCGGATCATGATTCCTAGATCCAGACCCAATCCATAAGCTTTCCAATTGGATTGGGCTACTCAATGCTGAGTATAAACCTGTTAAAGAACATAGAATTTGCAAATTGTTAAATAACAAAAGGTAAAAAGTTTTCTAAAATTAATAATATTAAACTAGGTCATTATCAGATCAAGGTCGATCCAGTACAGATCCAATAGCTTATTTGATCACTATTCTTGATCCAGACTCGATTTTATCAGATTATCGGGGCGACCTGATCCATCTACAGCCCTACATCTAAGAGATGTAAGACAAACCTCATCAAATGATATTTACCATTCAATGACTGTTCAGAATGGCCATTAGATCAGAGTTGGGCCCGCTTTACAGATTTTGCCCTTAAAACAAGATCAGAGTTGGCTTTTGAAAAGAGTTTGAAACAAGTATGATCATGACAGTAGTAGGTAGGCCACATCTAGGATGGAATTTCGTTAACAGGGTGATTAGAACCATCCAATTGGTGTGATTGTAGAACTATCACCCATCAAGTGGAAGGATTCGATAGATGAAGAGTATACACCTGTAACTTCGACTAGCAGATGGATTGTGCCACTTACCAAATAGCACTCTGGATTGCCCAGTGATCTGCACCTGTACTCAAAATCCTAGAATTACTGACAAAGACAGAATACTGCCATCCACAATGAAGAAGAACAAGGATGGAAGTAGAGAAGCTCAAAACATTTGAGGAGCATGCGCTTTGCACTATAAAGTAAATTACAGAAGACATCTAGTCAATTAGATATGATTTACATTTCTGTACAATTTTCGTCATTGCTTCCAGCAGTGGTGATGATTAGTAGCAGCATTCAAAGCTTTAAAATCATGTGACTGAACAAAAAACCATGCGCCCCTGTGAAACCTTTACCGACAAAAAAAGAAGAGTAAGCACATCAGCAGTAAGACCCAAATTATGCCCCAAAATACAACACATAAAAATGGACCAAGTCGTGTGGGTACAAAGCAACAACGTTTGTCAGAATTCTACATTGTTAGGCAAAATTAAAGTTATAGACGAGTAGGAAATACAGAAAACACTCGCAGCCATTTTTCTCTTGGAGCTAGAGGTCAGTAGTAGGTGTAAACATTCTGGAATGAGATGGATTGGATTCAAAGTGCAAATCCAAAACATAGATAGGTGTTTTGGCAGCAACAAGGCCTGTTTGCATTCTTTAGAATGGTGCAAAATAGAGTTTGCGGCCGTTTCGAATGTGCACAAAATCTTAATTGCGCTACCTTCAAGTTGCTTGGCTCCAATTTAATGGTGTCTGGATGGGCAAGGAATTGAGTTGACATGTGGTGCAACTTGTGGTTTCAGGCAATAAGGTGATCGTGTGAATTCTCTATGGAAGTTATTATGCCTGTAGCGCATGTGTTGGGCCTTGCTGCACCCTACTCCAAATTTTGACACGTGACTCACTCATGTGGACCCCACATCAGGTGATCCACATATCAGGCCTCACATAATCAGTGCTCAACATATCAAGTCCCATGTCTCATGTGAATAAGGTTTTATTTGGTGCAGATACACGTCACGTGCACATACATCGTGAGAGTTTTCTCAGCCAATGGACAACTCACTGAGTTTCATGGGGAGTTGAGGATCAGAAATCTATTTCTAGATAGAGCTGAAAATCGAGTTTGCGGGACTTGGGACAACCAAAAGCGCGTAATTGCCCGAAGTCACGCAACTAGACAATTCCCACCTCGATTTCTCACAATTTAAACATGCTTTAAGTCAAAAATTCCTCAAGAAGAAGGTGATCAACAGCAAGATGGCAATAACATCAAGACAGCAGAAAAATTGTCACAGCTAAAATTGACGGACAACATTTTCCTTCTTGACAAGTTCACTTGGAGCTCAGCTTTTCTAGAGGTATTGTCCAGTATTAACATAAGAAAAGCACCGAGAAAAGAAAATCAGCATAAAAATGTTTCAATTTGCAAAGACACAAGAAAAATCCTATAGAGAAAGAATAACAAAAGATACATACCTAGTAAAAATTCATTATGACTGGAAGAGCGTAACAGTGGCAATATGGCCATTTTTCATAACCTGATAGAATGTTACAACAATAACATTGTTATTACCCTTATACTATCCATAGCGTACATAAAAATGCCAAAGTGATAAACAAACCAACGATCATTGGTGGTAATCTAATTCTCACCTCAAATGCAACATTTTGATACCCATATACAAAAGTCGATCCAAAAGGATTGCTCGTGGATCCTTTTGTTTGGATTGCAGCTCGTCCGCAATCACCGAGGATCTCCTATAATTAAGTGTTCTATGATCATCATGATAGAACGAAGCACAAACGTACGAACAGAAAAGAGCAAGTAGATATGGCTATACAGTAACAAAACGGAAATGAGGTACAAGCTTATTCAAACATAGAAAAATAGAAAATAAGATACCGAGAATAATGTTCTAAGAGCACAGAATACTCTTAAATAAATTAAAAATTAATAGAACAAATGTATTTTTTTTTCTTTTGATGATATACCAATGTGGATCTAAACTTCAAAAAGTCCTTGACAGATATAGCAGTCAGGCACAATAGCCCAGTAACCTCATGTAGTTATTGGAAATCCATCAGGTGGTAAATGTGAAAAATTAGCTAAACATATCCCATGTATCCAAGCAAAACAAATTTCTTTGCACCAAACTACACAAAGAACAACATCATATTCTCTAAGAATTTCTTGCAACTTAAGCAACAGAATAGATGATCTTGAAGGATAAATAGTTTTCTAAAGTATGAGGTAACAGACCATAAAAGGGACTAAGAAAAGAAATCTGGAACAAGCTTGAGACCACAAGAACTAAATGTCACATTTTGTGACATCAGTCATGGAAGCCAACAATGAATTTCACTTTAAGGAACTTGCGTGTACACAAAATATCAATGGATGTAAATAGATTAAATCCTCTTTTAGCTAGCCTCAGAAGGTGGAAATAGCCATCTAGTATAATGAAAATCACCAGAAAGAAGATCATCATAAAACTTAAAAGTGTTCTACAAGGAGGCAACAAATAGCCTCTTCACCTGAAGACAAAGGAGTCGTCTTCAAGTCTAAATAAGTAGGAACAAATAGGTAAAGAGTACAAACAGCATGAGAGAGGAGAGCCTCCACTTCAACAGCAACGGCATCCATCTCTTCCATCCAACTTAAAAGATAGAACGACAATCGTCTTCTTTCTCTTACCAGGCATAAGATGCAAAAAGGACGACTTTGATAAAAAGAGGTTCAAAAAGCCCAACTGCTGATTGGGAACAGAGCAATATACATGCTAAAAATAAATCACATCTACCTGCTAGGAAGCAAGATTCTAGACATATAAGACTTATGGTTACATTCTGTGAAATCGAATAATGGAAAGGCAGTCCAATTTTAATATAGGGATGTAAGAATACCAGCATCCTTACTAGAGCAAAATCCAGGAAGACTCGAACATCGGATAACCTTCTATATGAAACCATGTGAATCCACGCTTCCATAACACATTTATATATTTTACATGCAACATAAAGATACGTACTTCCCTGGAAAGAAGTTATACATTTGGATAAAAATAATTTACCTTTACTTGCTCCCACTTTGTGCTTGGTGTAATGCAGTGCTTAGTAGCTTTTCCTTCCTGAAAAGGTCCCCCAACTGGAGGAAAAAAAATTACTGTAATAAATAACCCCTTTTTTGTATTTTGGAGAGGAGGATGTGTTATGGAAAAATTCAAGGCTTTAAGAAAAAACTTGCCATCAGAACCATAGATCATGAAGTTGCATTTTATGTATGAATTGAAATCTGCATGTCCAGGGAAGTTTGTATGCAAAACAAACTTCTTTATTTTATGAGTCTGCACATTCAACAAGGATAGCTGAAAACTTTGCCAAACAAAGAACAACAATATGAATGATATCATGGCCATTTAAAATATTGCCAAAAAAAAGAAACAAGAGTACCTGCCCATCAAATAATATATCCACACCACGAGTGAAATAATTGTAGAAGTAATCACCACAGAGAGTTGTCCCTGGCCGAGGGTCTGAGGCAGAGTGAATCACCATCTGGTCAACCTGCATAACAAGCAAAAGTAACCTCCATTTGTGACATAAAATCCAGGAAAATGTAACCCTTTGGGACCTGAAATCCAGGAATCATTTAAATTAACTCAATATCATATGAACATAAATCCACCCTTTAAACAACAGCTTAGCTTACAAAAAAAAAAACAACAGTTTATGCCGATACTAAATTTGATTTAAAGCAACTTAGTATGAAACTCAAATTATAACGAAACTAAGACTTCTGCTAGATTCAGTCTACAAATATGAACAATTGATGTTGTGTTGACTGAAAATAACTAGTAAGCTAATGCATTCGAAAAGCAAAACAGAAACATTGTAGAATTTCCCTTCGGCTGGATAAGAAAATACCTCAACTGAATTCCTTTCAAGGGTAAATAAGCCGTGAATAATGCTGCTATAAGGCTGGACTAGGTGAGGCAAACCAAGCTATCAGGGCAGCTGGAGTAGGGGAGGCAGCCTCTTGGGTTTCAGGGACTAGGAAGGCAACCCGAGACGTATTACACAGCCGGACTTTTCAATTGTTCAGAAAAATCACAAATTGTTGGGCTAACCAAATGCTTCGTGTATAATTAACGAATTATACACAGATTATTCCGAATTTTTTCCCGATTTATTAAAAAGGAACAATTTTTAAAGAGAAAATTTTAAGAATTTATCAAATTTATTGTTCCTTTTTTTTTGCCAAACATTTTAATAAATTTTTGAATGGCAAGGCCGAATTTTAATCAAACTTTTCCCATACAGGATATGTGCCGTACATTATTACACATAAAAACCCATAGTTGCCAGGCAGAGAAAAGAAAGTGGAGAACTCAATGAGAAAAGGAGAGGAAAACACATTGTTTTACAATGTTTACATTTTGCAATAGTAACTATTCTACTGCAAGAAACAGGAAGCGGGGTAGTAGGTATTTGTGTAGGAGGAAAGAGTTTCCAGGTAAATACAAATATGCCCATGTGGCATGTCACGTTCACATATATAATTGTTCTAAGGTACTAATTAATTTTTAACATATGCTTCTATAAGATATAATTATATTATTAATATGCGATCTTTTATGGCAGTTAGAAATTGGGCGCTCGCCTCGGCACCAAGAGGGGATCTATCACCTGGGGAGATCTGTTTTACATCCTTGGTCAGGAACTTCTAAAATAAAGAGCAAGAAGCTCAAACATCTCAAGTTCTTTATTAAATACAGAAATCATGACTATCAAGTTCCCCAATTCATACAAAAGATCTACCGAATTGTTTCCCAAGTTTCCAAAATCTCACAGATTTAAGTTATAGAAGAAGAATTGACAAAATTATTGGACAGCTACTTTTCAGTAATCAGTCTATACAAGTCACGGGTTCAGTTTCCAAAAGGGGTATATGCAGCTTTACCTGCTTTTGATGGATTCCACAAGGACGGCCTAATTCAGTCCACACGTCCTGCAGAAAACAGATAAACACAAGGTAACATTGGAAGATTGATAAGTCCATCATTTGACACTACATCACATAGACATAAACAGAATAAAAAAAAAAAAAAAGCTAAAGAAATTTCTAATTGAACCTTCCTTTGCTCATCTAGAATGGAGTATAAGGATCACAAAGTAACAAATGATATGCAAGAACACTGCAGAAAGTTTCACCAAGGAAACAGTGCCCTTATCTCTGTGAAAATATGCCATGGTCACATAAGAATTTAATGTATTTGGTTGATCTTTCTTATCCTAACATGTCATGGTACATGAAAGAAAAGAAAGAACTATCCAAGTTTAAATTCGGAAAGTATGATTTGCATGACAAATGGATTAATAAATGAGAAATGGCATCCCACAGAACAGTTTCCTTTTGCTTTTTTGAACTTCCAAATTTTAGGAGGAACGATTTAGTTTGGCTTACAAGGAGTGTTTCCAGAAAAATCAAGGCCCCTAGTTTTGGTATCATAAACATAAAGTGAGCCCCCATTCACAGCCTAGAAGGATTGAATGAAAATCCGAACACATATTACCTCTCTAACATGAAAATTCAAAAACACATATATTAGGTCTCTTAACTAGCTATTAAAAAAAATTATTTGCTTCTTCAACTTGTCTCTTAACTAGCTGATTAAAAAAATATATTTGCTTGTTCAATTTTGTCTCTTTTTGCTGATCTTCCCATTTGATTTAAAGTATATATAGCATTCAATATGCACTACCGCCACAGCACTGAGATCCAAGAGGCTCAACAAGCATCTAAACACACGCCAGTGACTTCCTTTAACATCTCCCGTTTTCAATGATCTTTTTTGTTGGAAACTAAAAGTTTTCTAATATCTTTTCTTCAAGAGAGAGAGAGAGAAATTAATGCTGGTTACTGCTGTATTTCCATCCTGAAACCCTGCATGTAATCAACAATATTATAAAAGTTGTGACTGTTTCCCTTTCAAAATCATTGAGTTGACACATTGGCAAAGAAAGTTGTTCTCAGTTAGTTACTCTTGTTGGTTTATTTTTCCTATTAGATAAACAAAAACTTGAAATGTGCCTCCATGTTCATATGCAAGAATCAAGCAAACTTTTCATACGCAAGATAAAATACAGCAGCAGAAATTTCAAAGACAGAACATGCACAAAACAACTTTTGAGGGGGAGATGTTACAAACTCTGATAAGAGAATGCTTTCAAATTAAAACCATACTGACCTGTGGTGATGCACCAAAAGGAATATGTTGACCACCCACAGTAAACCACAGTTCTTCCCCAAGCTGCATGAAAATCAGATCCAAATACTTGAGGCACCTTCCTGTGTGCGTGAAAATGATGATTCTACATTTATACATGCTATACGCTATCCCCTGGATAGACTCCAAGCAGGGAATCCTGCCACTGAAATGGGGATGGCTTTGTGCTACTTTCTAGTAAAAGTACTCTAGGTTAACTGCAAGTCTGCAAGAGAACTATTTCTCCAACACAAGAAATGAATATAAAATACACACACACAACAAACAAATTTAACATAATTCTGTGATAACATGATTCTGTGAACAAGAACAGGCATAACAGTAATCAGTAATCTGATGCCAACAGGAAGAAAAAGTAGGCAGATATCCACTAAAACATTGAAAAGAATTTCACTGCAGTAGCACTTGATCAAAATGCCCCAATAGGAGATAAAATTAGAGAAAATTGTTTGAGATGGTTTGGACATGTGCAATTAGAATGAGCATTTTGGTGCAAGTGGAAGGCCTTAAAAAGGGGAGAAGAAGACCGAAAATGACGTGGATGGAAGTAGTAAGAGAAGATGTGAAGACATACTTTGATAGAAAATATAGCTTTAAACGGAGTCATATGGCGAACTAGGATTCATGTTGCCAACCCCAAACATTTGGGATAAGGCGTAGATGATGATGATGATGATGATGATGACGATGATGGCACTTTATCAAAATGAAGGTATGGCTGAAAAAGAAAGAGGTGAACCTTTGCGTGCAGCTCTTCCATGTAGAGACTTCCAGCAGGCAACGGGGGAGATGAAGCCTTATTCATAAGGGATCCTACACCAACTTTACTATCTGCAGAACTATCATATATTGAGACACGGCACGTAACTGGAGTAGTCCCATCGGGGAACTCAAGCGGCAACTCCGCTGTCACAATGAGGAAAAGAGCAGTTAATAAAAAAACATTTGATATAAAAAAATATGCTAATTTGATAATATTTAAGCGGATCCATGAAGCAGTAAAGAATATAAAATGACCAAGTTGCATACCCTCTCCATCATGGCAGCAATCCGTATACTGGGTGGGAATTGGAAATGCAAAGGATATCCCCTAAAAATACAACATACAGAGTTAACCCAATAAAAGAAAATCTAAAAGTTAAAAAGGAAAACAGAAATAGGTTTTAGTCCACAATCATGTATTCAGCTAACATACCGGATAAAATAAATTGTAAACCCCTCTATCCTTGTCATAAATTCCAGGGAACGTTGGCCCAAATAGTGCATACACAGCTACAAAAGTAGCTAGAGTGGAAGGTCCCCTGAAAAATGAAACTAGCATAAATAATGAATTGTAACTGGAATATGAAGTCAAAAAACTAACGGTGAACTTATGACCCACCCAATCAGAGAAGTGGCATAGCGCATTTGAAGTCGTTTGACATCAAAAACTTCAATAAGGCGTAGCCTCTGCCAAAGAAGTCGAGTTAGATTGGTATAACTGTGTTACTGAATCAATCACAAACACCACAATTCATATAGATAATGTACTAAAAACAGCAACCCATAGATTAAATGTTTAGCATCAAGTGTGCACATCCATATAGTCGTGCACCCTAAACAGATGCAAAGTACCAAATGATTTTTGGACAGCCATCGCAAACAAACAGACGCAAAGTACCCAATGATTTTGGACAACCATCGAAAAGTCTTTCAGTGAAACAAACCACCGATGCATAAGACTGCTGATTGCTCCTCCATAAATATCTTATTTCTACCAGTTATTGGAAAGTTTCAAATTTGAGATTCTTATTAATGGACTATAATTTCAAAGCTACCATAATCAAACACCCACTTCGTCAGTATTCAGAGGCAGTCTTTATGTAGAGATTAGGCCTCAGATCACAAGATGCATAATAGTAAGGAGATTATCTCATAACTATGTAATAATGACAAGGACACGTGTGTCAGTGTTTGATACAGATATGAGGTGTCTGACATGACGCCTTTAAGAAGCCCAATATAAAAACACACATGTATTATAATATATTATATTTAAATCAAATGTTTTTTAATAAAAACAAGGAAAGAAACATATGAAAAGTAAAAGAGAACATTCTATACATCATGTAACTATCTAATAACATAATAAATATAAGTAGATCTATAAGAAAGAAGACTATTAAACAACTATAATTATGTTTAACAATGTACCAAAGTACTGTATGGAAGATGGAACACACCAACCCTCTTTCAGAAACTATTTGTTTTATAAAAAATTATTGAAATAAAGGGTGAAACTGTCAAACGTGTCTAAATGTGTGTCAGGATGTGTCGACACGCTTGTTCGTGTGTCAACATGTCTAACACGACAAAAACTATTAAAAATGGTCTCTCCTTGTTACATAATCCCATAAGTGCATAGGCCTTTTCTTTGAGGACTTAGTCTTCCAATGGGACTCTATTTGTAATAGGGAAGTCAGGCAGGCAGTATTCTCTTTTCCTAGTTTGTGTTTTGTTTTGGGGAGTGTGTCCTTTGTAGGTCATCTTGACCTCTTAGGCTGCCCTTGTATCCTCGTTTTCGCTCTTTTGCCCTTTTAATATATTCCACACTTGTAAAAAATCTAAATTAATAAAAACAGGAAATAGGAAAAGGACCAGCCAATGTTTTTAAGATGCATGTAAGGAGATTTCAAGGGGCAAAAAGAATAAACGAAAGGTCATGACAGTTCCCTCATCCCTGTTGGCAGACTTTTGATCATTTTAAAAACAGAAAAAAATTATCCTCTTCCCAGAAACCCAGCAAAACTATCCTCTACTCAATGCCTATAAAGACAACAGTTTCATCCATGGACAATTACTGTTAGAAACTAAACATAGGATAAATAGAATGCTGATGTTTCAAAGAAAAATCCATTCTTTTATACTAAATAACTAAACTCGCATTAAAGAAACAATTATTTCAAGGCTAAGGAAGAGATTTCTCTATAATACAAAAATCTCTCTATTTACACCACTTTTTGCTAAGGAATCCAAACTACCCTTCACATCCTTTAGCACATGAGAGACAATAAGGGTCCATCTCTAAATGAAGTTGTTAGTTGACAGTTTATCCACTTAAATCAAATTGGAAAAATGCTTACCATCAAACATAAGTTGTTCTTCTTATTTTATTTTCTCTCATTTATTCTTTCGCATACAATTATAATATCAAAAACTATTACAAACAACTGTAACAGTCCAACAGCGTGTCTCTATAACTTGAATTGCTTAAACTTAACTGAGGACTGCCATTATTCCTTTTGCTTCCATTAGTTGCAGTTCTCAGTAGTGCTTTGGGCATTTCACTGCCAACATGTCTTTCCCACAATAGTAGCACAAAACCATCACATACATCTTCCTTTGGCTGGTCATATTGTCATCCTTTTCATTATTTACACTAATGTTGACCTTTTAGCAAGGATTTGGATTCCCCTTTTGAGGGGTCAAGATGACCTGCTAGACATAGCCATGGTGGAAAGACTGAAAATTGAAAAAAAAATGAACAAGAGATGAAAAGCATACCTGTGACCAAGGATCAAAAAGAAGATGAAAACCATGATCTGGAAAGCTAATAACAATATCCAACTTTAGTGGCTCCTGAAAAGCACAGGGAATAATAGTGAGTAGTCCCTCTAATAGTAGGATCTAATGAATCCTCTCATGTGTGCCACAAAAAAAAAAAAATAGATGATGCTACCAATATACATGTACACACACACAATCCCTCAAATATTAAGATTTAATGAATCCTCTCTAGTGTACCAAAAAAATATAAATTAGATAATGCTACCAATGCATGTCTCTATGTATCAGTCGTGTTTCTTACATTTTTGCAATAATTCCCTGACCTTCACTAATTCATTAATTTTTTTGCAAAAATCCATAACCTTCCTGAATTAATTCCGATTTTTTACTGACTGAAGTTACAGAAAAGTTGAGGATAAGTACCTTAGCCCCAATAACATTTCTTGGAGTGTACTTATCTTTTCAAATACAAAGACTTATTTTTAGAGGAGCAGGACCTCAATACTCCAAGAGTTTTATTGTGTGTGTGTTGGGGGGGGGGCCCAAAATAACAAGCATCAGTACACTACTTATATATATTTCTTCTGTAATGAGTGTAACAAGGCTTGTGAGGCCTAAACTGTAATCTGGCAATGTAACTAAGAGAGAGGACAAGTGTCACTCCATCCCCATCTTCAGCCAAAGCACTGGTAAAGTTGTTGGCCTCTGTATGGATGTGTATAAAATAATGTCCCTTGTGCGGCCCTCTCTTAAGATCTTGATGAGGCAAGCTAGACATAAAGACCTTGGTTACAAACTAGTTAGCAAACTAATTGCATTCTAGAAGTAAACCTTTTCATGATTAGCATGCCCCAGCAAGAATAATGAAAAAGGATGGTACTCATTTTCTTCCACTTGTTGTCATGCCCATATTAGGAAAAGGAGCTTGTGGCAGTTGAGATGGAGACACATAAAAAATTTAACGAATAATTTGAAGACAATCTTATTGTGACAATCCCATTGGCTTCCTTTGGATAAACTATGCATCTTGTGCCGAACATCAAGAAACATACACATTTTCAAGGACCTCTTGGAAACTTAATACCCCAAATGACTTGTTCCTGAAACCAAGATCAGCCTCTAGGAGGCCAGAAAATGTATCCCTTCCCTTACCAAGCTAAATAAACAATAAAGCATAGTAATTAAAATTATAACCAAAAACAAATATGGAATTTCTTTTCTTTCTTTGGATAAGTACATACGAATACATAAAAGGATTTCCTATGTACATCTGGTTCATCTGGTGAGTCGAACAACTCGTTACGTGAAGTATGCTAAAAAGTTATATGTATCATGCCATTATACTTAGACCTAGTACCATAAGAGCATCATGGAAACCATTCTACATTTGTTCTAAATAATTTACCACATGTCAATATAAACATTGCTACTAAATTATAGTTTTAAAATCAAACACTATTGCCTCGACTTTGTTACATTAGAAAAATGAGGATAAGGGCCTCGCCGTTTCATACAACAAAAAAGTAAATGAAAATTGGATTAAGATTGCCAGTGAAATTGAATATTCCAACTTACTAAGGTCTGAGTATTGAAATGGAACCACAGACCTAGGCTTCTCTTTTTTGTTAATAGATAACAAGAGACCTAGGCTCAGAACCCGTCTTCACCCACTAATCCACTTTCCTACCAAAATGATAACCAGTGAATTGTGTTTCTTTCTCAACTAAAACATTTGAAAATAACCATGATGAGGAACATTACATGGACTGCAGTAAGTTAGTTGCACTGTGTTGATTAAGCCTCGGTGACGGTGGCCCTCCATGTTCATTTTCATTTTATACATGAGATGAGTAATCTAAAACCTACGTGACAAACGACTTACATGAAAAAATAACTTAACATCTACACGGAGCTGTTATCACGCACCTCATCAAGGTACTTCACATGGACTACATCATATATGTTGGGTTGCTGCTCTATTTGAACAAATGCTTCACATATCGGAATCCCTACACAAAATAGAGAGATAGAGAGATCATTGGTAGCGTAAACAAAAAGTTGACAAAACCCTTTTCCAAGGATCGTATTCTCATAATTAGAGCCAAAGATCTAATTTTTTTTTTTTCTGTATTCAATCTATGTCATGATCAATTAATTATTGATATTCAAATGGGTATAAACACATAATCGCAAAATGCAATAACAACTCGTCAGTACCGATGGACTGAATCACGATGATTATTTGATTCAAATAAGATCAAGACAAATCCAATTGATCAATCGAAACAGCAAAAGTAAGCTATAATTGAGCAATTCGAATTGAATTTTTTGCATTCTATCTGGTCTAATTTGTTTCTAAGAATAATTTCCATCGAGAAGTCAACACAGAGAGATCAAACAGAAATCTTATTAACGAAGAAGGAATTTTCATTCGAGGACAGACAAAAAAGAAACAGAGAGAAATCACCGAGAGTAAAAGGTCCGATTCCAAGACCGGGACGGAGATCAAGAACGATGGCTCCCATGGCCGTGCCCTCGCACCTTCGTCTGGATCTCTGCATCATCCCTTCTCCTTTCCTCTTTTGTTTATTTCGTTTCTTTTGCTGCTTTCCTCCGTTTCTTACGCTCTATGTTATATAAGAATCGAAACGTGGATTCGACAGATAGCTCACCGGACACGAAAGATAAGAAAAGGAAATGGAATCTTCTTTGTGGCGCTAACCGAGTGGACTCGTCCATGAACACGGGCGATCTTTTTCTTTTTTAGGGTCTGTTTGGTTCGCGCGCATACCATGGTCTACGTGCACATTTTTTCTTTACCCCATTATTTTATAGATGCAATTTGCATCTCACCCAATGTTTTTAAAATATTTGCGCCTCAACCAAAAGTTTGTTATTTTGGCCAATAACAAAATGACACCAGCATGCATCATGGACTAATGATGCATGGAATTTATTAAAAAAAAAAAAAAGGTTGAGACGGTGCCCGGAACTGACCCCTATGAGAGGGCGTTGGCATGCTAGCGTCGGTCAAGGGCATTTTGGGCATTCAATAGGATTGGCGGGATTTCGCCCTTTCAAAGAGCACGATTTTTTTTTTTTTTTTGGAATTTTTCGTAATCATTGCCATAGTTATGCCCAACGCAAACCTGGACCATTAACCATGCTTCATGGTTAGTAATCCTTCAAACTAAAGAAATCTTAGCTTTCATCGCATTTTGAAAAAACACATTGGCTGTGTTTGGTTCGTTGGAAGTGGTATTCCAGGAAGTGCCACTTCATAATGTTTGGTTCACATTTACATCACACTTCTTCAAAACAATCAAAGAGTCAACTGTTAACGTATCCACCATTATATCGCAATGAACCTTTACGGTAACCTTCCGTGTCTTAACGGAGCCAACGTTAATCCTCACATGCACCTCAAATACAACCCTAATGGAATCTCCCCTCTACCCTATTCTTCGTTGATGCATCGTGAATAGTAGTCATTAATTAAATCCCAAACCAATTAAACCTCCCAAATAGAATTGACAGTCCATGGATGAGGATTGGACACATTGGTTGTGGCAGTGACCTAGGTGTGAAATGATTATTTTGTAGCTTAGAGGCCATTACTTGGGTTTCGAGAGAAGATGGGTTTTGCGTGTAGGATGAAAATGGGTGTTTCTGATATTGGGAGGAGAATGAGATAAGAGATTGGAGTGGAAGAGATAAGAATAAGAGTTTGTTTCTTGTTCTTGATTTCTGAGAAGTGAAGAGATGACCTCTGTATTTGTTGTTCATTCGATCTCACTATGGAACAAAAATGAAGAAGGAATAATTTTGACTTTTTGGATTTGTGTTTTTCTCACGTAACAGGAAATCTAAGGTTGAAGCCTTTGATTGAAAGCTTCTTGATGGAATAGTTGGGGCTTTGGACTTGAAAACAAGGTAGAAGATGCCAGCAGAGATAGCAATGAGGAGGATCAGAACGAGTGTTTTCTAACATACATAGATCAGAAGAAGAAAGAGAGGCCGAGAGTGGCCCTTTTTTGCGTTGAGAATGAGACGAGATATAGAAACGTGTTGCCGCGCTTTGAGTTGAGAAGGCAATGAGAGATAGAGACGTGTAGCTAGAAAACTGACTTCCGTTCCTCACAAGCGGAGGTCGTTTTCATTTAAAATTGGGTGTGTAGGAAGTGGTTTTCCATACGGTCACTTTTCAGTCCTAAACAAAATACACGGAAGTGACACTTTCCCGAGTTGTTTTCTTTTCCCAGGAAAAACACTAAACCAAACACACTCTCTATAGACAAGAGATCAAGAGAGCAACGAGGCATGCTATATCACTTCACTCTCTCCATGTGGCAATGTGAGTAGTGTAAAAATGCGGTACACTGTTTGGGACTATTGACCGAATGTTTGGCTCACCACTTCTTTGACCCATACCAAAAGTCAGCTTGATCGGTTATTTCTAGCCATTGGTTTTGAGAACCCCTAATCTATCTATACTATTATAAAGCAACAACGGGGGTTTCCACCCATGTGACACAATTAAAGGCCTCTCTACTTTAAAGGTAAAACTTTCCATCGTTAAGTATCCCTTAACAAATCAGGTTGTCTGGCACACCCACGAGGGACAATAGTATAAGCCACATGACATGCTCTTAGAGACCACTGGCCTTATGGATGTTTGTCCCATTCCTAGGTATACCTATATACCAAATATCAGTCTGATTAGTGATTTCAAACCTTTGGATCTGAGTACCCCAAATAATGCTTAAATTCTATGATTAAAAATTAACCTATGAAAACGATTCCAATCAAATCCTTAAAAACCACTAATCAAGCTGATTTTTTGCATATAGGCCCACCTAGAGATGGGACAAACATCTCTACGGTCAGTGATCTCTACGAGGGTGCCATGTGTAAAGTGCTTCCATGTGTAAGGTGCATGTGGCGTTCCCCAAGTAATGTTAAAATCCCAAGGATGAAAATCAACCCATGTAAAAAGGCTCAAATTCAATGGCTAAAAATCACCAATCAAACTGCCTTTTGGTTTGTAGGTCCAAGAAGTGGTGAGCCAAACATCCATACAGTCAGTAATCCCAATCACTGTACTGCATTTTTACACAACTCACAATGCTGCAACGAGAATGACCCACCCTTTTGTGGGTCTACAAACCCAAAAATCAGCTCAATTGGCGATTTCTAGCCATTGTTTTTAGTACACCTAATAATGCTAAAACCCCACGTGAAAAATTAAACCCTAAAATTCAATGGCTAGATATCAACAATCGAATGATTTTTGGTCTATAGGTCCACAAATGGTGGGCCAAACATCCATATAATTGGTAGTCCCAACGAGTGTCACGTGATACGATTTTACATGACCTACAATGGGCACAATGAGAGTGATCTAATTCAAATTTTTTTAAGAACTTGTACACCCATGTTAGTACTTGGTAGCTAGTAGCCTGGTACCAAGGTTTAAAGGAGGCCGTTTTAATGGTGTAACGAATTGAGGGTGTTACTGTTAAAATGTTTAAAACGGATACTTGGTGCCCCAAGGTTAGGTTGGAGTCCAAATTTCATGATCTTTACTCTACTTCTAGCAAAAAATTGTCCATTGTACGTGAAATGCAAGTTGCAGGAAACGTTTTACCGTCTTGGAATTTCGGCTTCCGTCGGAACCTCAATAATGGAGAATCGTCCCAGATGGCGAATCTCTTCATGAAAGTGGGGGATGATCCTTCTCTTAGTCGAGCGGAAGATCTCAGATGGTGGAAGCATGACAGTAAAGAAAAATTATATGTACGCTCTTTTTACGAGGCATTAGAAGAAAGTGAGGATGTAGATTTCCTTGTGACTAGGGTGTGGGCCAATAAAGCTCCCTCAAAAGTACGATTCTTGACACGGTGTGCGGTCTGTGGTAGAGTTCAAACCATGAACTTCTTATGGAAGAGAGGTATCGGGGTAGTTGATCACTGTCCCACGTGTTTAGCGAGTGGAGAATCTAGTGACCACCTTTTCTCCATTGCAGAGTAACATAGGCGATTTGGGCAGAGTTTAGTAGAGATTTTGGCTATAGTTGGGCTACTCCTTTGTCAATCAAAAACTTGCTCTTGGCTTGGCAGTGCAAAGAGTTTGATGGGCCAGGAAAAAGGTTGTGGGCTCTAACCCCGCTCGCCATCCTTTGGGGAATATGGAAAGAGCGCAACTGCAGGATTTTCGATGGAGGAAATCTTCCATCGAAACTATCTTGTTAGAGATTCGTGGGCTTGTTTACTCCTGCATCAAATTGTACGTTAAAGGAGAGGCATTAGATTTGAGGATTTGGTCTTTAGGTGGTCATCCTTGTTAGGAAGAAGCTAAGGTGTTTTTTGTCTGGTTGTTTTTCTTTTCTTTTCTTTTTGTTGTTGCTTTTCTATCTTTCATCTTGGTAGGCTTCCTCAGCCTCCAAGCTAATAATAAAGTTCATTTACCTTTTCAAAAAAAAAAAAAGAAGATTTAACGGCCTTTTTTTTTTCACAAAAAAATTCCAGAATTTAACTGCTTGTAAAACGATTTTAACGGTCGTTAGAACAAAAATAAAAAACGACCATTTTTTTCAAAGGAAATGGGCTTGGGGCGCTATTGAAACCATGGCTGGTACAACGAATTCCTCAAAAAAAAAAAAAAAAAAAGTCAAGTAGCTCACTATTCCGGCTCACTGATTCTTTAATGTTTGACCCATCCCTCGGTGGGCCTACACACCAAATATGAAATATCAGCCTGATTGGTCATTTGAATTGGAGCATGTTTTCATGGGCTTAGAACTCATCCATAAGCCTGTTCAAGAAGCACGTGATGAAAAAAAATGTTCAAATCAAATGATTAGAAATTAGCAATCAGACTGAGATATTTGGTGTGTAAGTCCACCAAGTGATGGGCCAAACATTCATAGGATCAATGGGCTTAGAGCCTTGGTATACCTTTTTCTCGAGAATATTTAGTCTGTGGAGCTAATAAAAACGTATCACGTGTCACATTCTTTCGGGCCAACTGACTCATGAATGATTGGCCCACTACTTGATGGACCTGTAGTTATTCAATCCGAGTATATTTAAAAAAAAGGTCAAATCCAACAGCCAGAAATCACCCCATGAGAAACATTCAAATCCAATGGCTAAAGAGCATCAATCAGGCTGATTTTTTGTGTATGGTCCATTAAGTTGTGAATCAAATCATTCATGGTTCAGTGGGCCCAAAAAATATGCCAAGTGGCACGTTTTTATGCGCTCAACAGCTTCACTGGGAAGAATGCTCACAGACTAAATTTTTCCCTTTTCCCGGATTGGCACGTACACTCTTCCCGTTAACTTCGCGTTAAAGGCGTAGGTGGCAAACAAGGAGACTTGAAGTTTGGGAAGTTACACAACCCGGGTACAAGATCTAATCCCATCCGGTATTTTATCCCTCTTATAGTAATAAGAATATTTTCTGTTTACTGGAGAAGGAGGGCAGAGAATCCATCGACATCAGAGGTCAGTAAACCTAAAACTCTTTTCTACATTTGTAGCGATTGCAAAATCTCGATCTTTGGAACATCACTTGTATAACGCAATGGATCCTTAAATACCTGACCTGAGATTTATCTCTTATGCATAGATCGATGCTTCCGCACTTCTACTTTTTCTTCTTCTTTTTAATGTTTTAAATATTTTTTTTGTGAATCTTATTTGGATTGAGCCGTTGATTAGTTTGATTTCAGTTACACGGTTGGTCGATTCCTCGATGGAAATTAGGGTTTTGTTTTTACTGAATCGTATTTAGGTTTCCATCTCTGTTACACTATTGAACTGAAGAGTAATCGCTCTCTTTCTCTTCAATTTAAAGTCGCGCTTAAAAAAAGCTCTGTTTTTTTTCTTCACTTTCTTGTTTCATCTTTGAATTTTTTTTTCCCTGAACAATTTTGGTACCACAAGTAAGAATGCGCTACAGTGAATATGCTCGCAGCGGATGTCCGTGTGGTCTGATTGTGGGAGGGTTGGAATAGTTTAAGACAGGAAGGGGACGTGTTGGTGTTTGGCTGTGAGAATGAAGTTGTGTAGGTGATATAAACCGGAACGTAGTTATAGGGCGTTTCGTTTTGGGAGTGTAATCCAGGTCTCTGAGCTACTTTTTGAACGTAACCGACAGGAATCAAATCCAACATTCAACATTCCATTAGGTTTTCACTTGCACCATTTATATGGACGGTCTCTTGCTGCACAACTTGAACTCATTAATAAAGACACCCCATTTTTTCCTAAAATTATTTTACTCAGAAAAAAATTATTCATTTTCACAAATGTGAGGAGTTGAGGAAACAGGATTTTGGGGGGTGTCCCTTTTCAAGTTATTTTTATTTTATTTTATGTGATATCCCTTTTTTTATAAAAGAACTTCGTGTTTCGTGTGGATTCATCGAGTTGGAGGTTTTGGATCTCAATGTGATATTAGAAAGAAGGAAAAATCTGTGGAATAAAGAGAAGGAGTTCTGTTGTTTTGTTGCACAGATGGAGTTGGTTATTTTATATATTTTTTTAGCTAGGTTAGATGGTGTTTTTGTCATTACCTTTCAAAAAAAAAAAAATGGTGTTTTTGTCATTGCTTGCTTCCAAGATATATCAAAAAAATTTGTGTGATGAAAGCACTGTAGCCGAAGAAATGAGTGTTGCTAAGTTAATAAAGTATTGACGTGGGATATAGTGAGTTGTAATGGCGAAGGGGTGGTTTGATTATTGGATAGGGATATTATCGTAATGTTGGAATTCAGTATTTTCTGTGGACTCATGGAGATGCTTTTGGATGCATGGTTGTAATGTGGACAGGGAGATAGCAGACTAGCAACAGCTTTAGTGGTGGTGTTGGTGGGGTCAGTGGTGGTGGGTGTGAATAAGGGGAAGTTTGGAGATGAGTCAGCGAAGCAGGAGTCCTCCAAGGGGTCGCAGGATCCACACTGAACGCTTATCCTACCGTGACGCACCTTACAGGAGAGAGTCACGTCGAGGTTTCAGGTTTTTTTGGTTTCCAATCACTTCTTTTTTATTCTATTTATCCTTTTTTTTGTGTGTGTGTCAACTGTCAAGAAGTCAAGGGAAAAAGGAACTGTTCATACATTGTTTGTAGGATATGACATTGCATTTGATGATGGTCTTGTTTTTATTCAACACAACTTTTATTGGAATGTGCATTTTAGGATGTCAAGAGTTTCATTTTTCGGATTTGGTTACATGCTCATATTGCTACCTTTCTTTGAAGTTCTTTTGGTGTATCTTTAATCTAAAGTGACTATGAAAGCTTAGGCACTCAATATCTTAAGAACATGAGTGAAACATGTAGAGTATTTACCTCACTTTTATAAAGTATTTACCTCACTTATATATATATATCAATTTATCCTCTAGATAAGTTCCTTTATAAACCAACTCTTCTCTTTGAACCTGGGTATCATAGTTGTTGAACCGTGTATTGTTGGTGATCTGACTTGTGAAGATATGGTACCATGATTCTCTAATATGCTCATTTTATAAAAAAACAAAAAAAGATATTGGACTTGTCTGTAGTGACTCATTTTTATGTGAATCCTGCTCTGGCATGTGTGGATTTACAAAATGTTATTTTTCATCCCACCCACGATTATTTGGAATTCAAAGAAGGTAAATGCAGATAATGCGGGTGCAATATTCTATGTTTTCGATAATATTGTTAAGCATGCTGTTATATGGCATTGATCCTACAGCTTCACTGATGCATCTGTCCTCTGATTAGTAAGAGCTTGGGTGGGGGAGAAGAGACCATGTTTCTAGTCTTTGGCTTCTCTACTAATGGGACGTGGAAATCTAATGTTGGTAGGGTAGTGGGGCATTCCAATGTCCTTGTGGGATTCTATAGTGGTACCTCTCCCTCCTGTCAGTGTAATTTGATCTTCTTGAGTTGTAAACGAGGCCTTCTAGTTTTGGACTTTAGCTATGCAATTTCCATCTTTCAAGAATTTGTTGTCAGACAAAACAGCGGATTTTTAGGATACAATATTAATCTTTCCCCAAAAAAAAATAAGATCTTTCTTTTCTTCATTAGCTATTTTTTAGGTCAGTGATTGTGTTAATTGAAGCACGCTCTCCTTCTCCTTCACACTCTATTCTGGGTGTTGCATGGATTAAGTGCTAGTGCATATGTGTATGTATTAATAAGCATATTTACATATATGTTAAAAATACACATAGTGAGATACATATGCATTTCCCAAAACTCGGCAGAGTTAGTCATCAATAAATCTTTTTGATGATTAGAAAGCAGCTGCCAAGAAAATAAGTTCTTTTTGTTGGATGGTTAAGATCATTTGATTGGGTGATTTTGGGTTAGAAGCGTAGGAGAATCTTTTTGATGGCCTATTTATTGGATGGATTTGACAGCTTTGTACATACTTCATAGGGGCTTATAAGGGGTCAAGTACATTCAGATGAATCAAATCCACTATTAATACATGCACACTCACAAATTTAGCGTCTGCATCATAAACTTTCTGAAATGAACTTATCAGAACTTTTTTCTTCTTCTGAAATGCAGCACAAAGCTAATTCACAAAACTAAGAAAATAAAATAAGTTCATAGTACACAGTAAACAATCAGAAATATTTAGATATCAAATTAACATAGAAACACAACTGAAATTAGTAAAAAAATGGATCAAACTTAGTGTGTAATAGAACATCAATTGACCCCCTAAGGGATAAGTGTCAATCTACGAGCCCCTGCATGACTATTCGGGCCTCCTTGTGGAGTTATATTTGTAGATTTATATAGGGTTTCAGCAAACCAACAAGGGGGTAAAATTATCAAGACACCCCTATGCAAGGTATTCTCGTAAAACCATCTGAACCTTGTACGAGGTAAATTTAACAAGACATTAAGACTTTTTAAAAGGACCTAAATGCCCTTTGGGCCACTATTTTGCCTTAATCAAGGGCAATTTAGGTCTTTTAACCTAGGATGATCCGAATTATCCTCCGAGGAGGACATGCATGGCTAAAAGCCTGAGAAATATCCCAATTACCCTTGTCAAAAGGTTAAAGTATCTGGCCAGTAAGGCCATTTCTAATTAAACCCCCATTCGATGAGGATAAATAAGGTCTTTTGACCTTTTTTCTTCAATAGAGTTCTAACTGAACTTTAACAGTGGGGTTTTACCCCACTCGCAGGCCACGTAGCCTTCTCCAAAGGGACCACTAACCCCACTAATGAGCCAAAGGCTCTAAAGAAAGACCAAGTGTCCTCTTGAAGGGAGTTTTCTCCTAAGAAATCGAGGAAAAGATCCTTCTTTTTCAATAACTGCCCGTAAATGGCTGAGAGGCTCTTGCCCATTAACAGAGGCTGTCACTACGTGGGACAGCTGTCAAATACGCATGAAAGCGAGACTCTCGCACTCTTGGATCAAAGGCAACTGCCTTCCTGATCTAGCCACTTGGCACATGAGGTAATTACCTCCAAACACCTATAAATGAGGTGCTCTGAGGATATACTCCTCACTTTCTTCCTACACCTTTACCTAGTAATTTTTTGCTTAAAATCTTGATAGAGAATCAGAAGTGTTCTGGAGAACAGGTAAGAACGGAAGCTTCCCTCTATTTTCTTTCTTTTCTCTCTTTCTCTCTTTCTCTTCATTTTTAAGGAAGAGGTGAATCACCTAAGGAAGGCTTCTTCCATTGCTTTTTCCAAGCATTGGATTTGCCTGATCTGAAAGGTGATTAGGCTCTCAGCCCATCTGAAACTTATGTCTTTCAAAGCATTGTCCCAAGGGGACCTTAACCTAAGACCTTTGTTGGTCTGTAAACAGTCTCTCAGAGACTTCAAACGGCCGAATGGCCAAAACCTTATTCTAGGGCCTGCTGGTTCTGCAAACAATCCAAAAGGAACTCTGAAGTACAGGCCACTGAGGCCAAGCTCATGTTCCCGAGCCTCCTGACCCTGTTCCTGGGCCTGTTAGCCCACAAAACAGTCCCCAAGGGACTTTAAACTCTAGCCACTCATGCCAATCATCTTGATCTTGAGCATGTTAGTCACAAAATAGTCCAAAAGGACTCTTCCATTAAGACCCACATGCCTGAACCATGTCTCCAGACCTCCTGGCCCATATTCCAGTCCAAATGGACTTCCAACATCAAACTCACTGGCCAGGACCATGTTTCTAGGTCTGTTGGCCCATACGAGAGTTCAAAAGGATTTAAGCCAAGGCCCATAAGCCAGAAGCCCAGGACCATGTTCTAAACCTCGGATTAACCTAAGTCTAATTGTGAGAAGGTGAAGGCTATGTGAATCCTAGACTGACCTAAGTTCACCTGTAATAAAGTAAAGGCTATTTGAATTTTGAACTTTGAGATAATCTAAAGTAGAAATCAAAGGGTCGTCCCTTTATAAACTAGAGATGTAATTGAGAGGGTCCATCACCTTGAATGGGTCATCACCACATCAACTAAAAGCCCGTGTCATCCATGGGTGAAACGTGCACGCATATGGTGTTAACACGGATGCACATTCCCGCATGTACAAAGATATCAATCTTCCTTGGTAGCTCAAGTTCATATGCACTCTCCCCAAATTTCTTTAAAATTTTGCATGGCCCAAACTTCTTGTTTTTTAACTTGTGATAAGTACACGTGGGAAAATTTTCCCAACAAAGGTACACCCACACCCAATCACCCATATGGAAGTCTTTTGGTCTTCTATACTTGTCTCCCAGTGAACAACAAGAGTGATGAAAAACAGAGATTATGACAGGTCCATTTGCGACGACTTGATTTTGGAGATAAACTCTAAACAAAATAAAATTTTCTGCCATGCATCAACTCTGGTGCAATTTTCTCTCTAGGCAGGACAATCTGTGCAAGCATTAACTCTGGTGCAATTTTCTCTCTAGGCAGGACAATCTGTGCAAGAATTGCAAGCGGCCAGGTCATTATGCAAGGAATTGTTCTAATGTGGCAGTTTGTAACAGCTGCAGTCTTCCTGGGTAATGAAATACTATCCTGCACTACCATCATATATCCAAATACATCACACTGACTTGCAAATTTACACACACAAACAAAAGCAAAGAAGATTTCACAGACTCTTCTCAGTATCATTATCTTAATCCACCCTATACATCCAATTTCTTTACCAGGCACATTGCATCAGAGTGTACCACCAAGTCATTGTGTTGGAATTGTCAAGAACCTGGTCACATGGCCAGCAACTGTCCGAACGAGGGCATCTGCCGCACCTGTGGCAAGGCCGGCCATCATGCCAAAGATTGCTCTGCTCCTGAACTAGCACCTGGTGACCTGAAGCTTTGCAACAACTGCTACAAGCAAGGCCATATCGCTGCTGACTGTACAAATGATAAGGCATGCAACAACTGCAGGAAGACAGGCCATCTGGCCCGTGACTGTCGGAATGAGCCTGTCTGCAACTTATGCAATGTATCTGGGCACGTGGCTCGACAGTGCCCCAAAGCTGAAGTTCTTGGAGAAAGGGGCGGTGGAGGTCGCAACAGTGGTTACCGAGACATTGTCTGCCGAAACTGCCATCAACTGGGTCACATGAGCAGGGATTGCATGGGCGCCTTGATGATATGCCACAACTGCGGTGGCCGAGGACACCTGGCGATCGAATGTCCATCTGGGAGATTTATGGGCCGTGGGCCCCTAAGGTACTGATGGGCACTGGTCTATTTGATGCGGTAATGAGGACTGATTACTTGTGGAACTGGATAGGCTTTGCTTGTTTATTATCATTTTCATTACTTGGTCTCTTTTAGGCATTCCCCCTCATGTGAGGTTATGGTTGGGATAGGCTTTGCTTGTTTATTGTAATTTTCATTACTTGGTCTCTTGTAGGCACTTCCCTCTTGTGAGGTTATGGTGGCCCTTGGTGAGTTCTGGTGCCTTAGTCAGCTTCTTCTTTCTTTGCCGTAGAAAACTTGGGCAGCTTGGGTCTGGTCGGGGCCAACCGAAGCCCAGTTGTGAAATCAATCATATCTATAAAAGAAAAATTGTTTCAAAGCCTGTATGCCCAGGATGCAAAACAGGAGAAGAAACCATTATAAATGCTCTTTTTAGATACCCAATTATTTCCAAAATATATTTTGCTTCTCCTCTTAACTGGAAACCAGAAGCTATGTCAGAAACCCATATTATTAATTGGTTTATGGAGGAACTGGCTAAATATTGGCTGCCGTCAGTGGCGTTGCTGACTGCCAGTGTTATCGAAGGTTTACTCTTAAAAAAGGGGATGAGATGTTGTGCTCAAACTTTATTTTCTGTTGTACTCATGTGAAGAATTTTGTTGACCAGGATCGAATGGAATTATAGTGAGACATGCAGAAACCCATTCTCCCCTTTGCATGAAACCTACAGATTCATCCTACCCAGGTAATGTGATCAGGTTAAGGGAACCATAGCTGAGCCTAGATGGGCCAAACCCAATCCTCAGTGGCTTAAGCCAAACGCCGACGGATCCTTCATTCATATCATATTTGACTTTCTCCATTGCTTTGTGGCCAAGTTATGGGTCAACACTGAGATGTTTTTAGAGGGCACAGTAAAAATATATCAGACAACATCCATTGATCAAACGGCTGCTGACCAATCTCGACTTCCCTTGTAAACATCAAATGGTCACATTTTGGAAATGGGTCGAGCTCCAGGGACCGGCCCTTTTTGACCGGCTCCCATTGCAGGACACAATATGAGCCACATGGCACACTTTTAGAGGACTCTGGCCGTATGGATGTTTGGCCAATCCCTATGTAGACATACAAACCAAAAATCAGCTTGATTAGTGATTTCAAACCTTTGGATCTTTTTACCTCAAATACTGCTCAAATTCCAACAGTTGAGATCAACCCATGAAAATAAGTCCAATCCAACGCCTAGAAATCACTAATCATGCTGATTTTTGGTTTGTAGGTCCAACTAGGGAGTGGTCAGACATCCATACGGTCAGAGTACTCTAAGAGTGTGCCACGTGGCTCATATTGTGTCCTTTAACGGGAGCCAGTCAAAAAAGCCAGTCCCTGGAGCCTGAGCCATAAAAAATAAGTCTGTCTAGAGCTACACCCATTTCTTACACCCTGAGATCATGTTGGACAATCCAACCATACATTGACTTGTGTCCTTGCCACGACGATCATCATCACCAAAAATCAGTCTATTTTGATATTAGTAACCATATAAAGAATTGACCCAAAATAATGGTTTAATTGGATCCTCTGGATTTTTCAAATTAAAGTCAAATTTTAGTAACACCCCCTGAAATTCGAAAGTAATTTGTGATATCCTCTTATACTTCCAAACATTATGATTACCCCCCTTGACCTAGTTTAGCAGTGGTTGACTTGAGTTAAAACGGACTTGAATCACACATCGTTAGCATTGTAATTGCAATATTAGTCTTTTCATAGGTGCATTAACATGCACATGATGCATGTCACATTTTAATGTTAGTCAAATGATGGTTGAACTAAGTCAAAGGGGGGCAATCTTAAAGTTTGAAAGTATAAGGGGGTATTACAAATTACTTCCAAAATTTTGTGGGTGTTACTAAAATACCCTAATAACAATGAGCTTAATTTTGTAAGTGCTGAAGATAAATCATAAAATTATTTGTTACCCCTCAACAAATTGTGTAATCTATATAACAAAACAGGACGGTTGTCTCCCCCTCTTATCCGGCTTCATAAAGGATGGCCGAGATCTTATCACACCAAATGGACAGTGGATCTCAGCCACTCACACCCAATTTTGACAAATGCTTTGTCGATGAGTGCCGTGGGCACGAGTCACCTACTATTTACCTACATATAAGGAATGAAATGGGTTGGATTTACATATAGCCCAAGGGGTCAGGCTCAAGAGCCCCACTTTTTATGCCTCGAGAGGGGTGTTACCGTTAAAACGGTCAGGGGCAAAAATGGAAAAAAAAAAGGATTTTAACGGAAAAAAGTGGTGCTGAAATTCAAATTTTAAAATTTGAAATTTCAAAATTAAAAAAAAATTAATAGAATTTAACGAAAATTTAATGGTTTTCTTATACCCCTCTTATCTTATATGGCTTCAATAATGAGTGGCTGAGATTAACTCCCACCCGATTTTGACACACTTTGTCGGAAAGTGCCGTGGGCACGGGCCACTCATGCATATATCAAGACAACTCAGTTGTATTCTCTTATCTTATCCAATCCATCTAATGTGGACAGTAAGATAAAGAGTGGTTGAGATCAAATCCATCGATTTAATGTGGACGGTTAGATTTCAGCCACTCAATCCGCCTCATTTGACCTCAATTTATTCAAAATTTAAATTTCAACACCGTTATTTTTTGTTATTTGTGTTATTTTCCCATTTCTCCATTTGTGTGTTACAATCCGTTATAACAGCCGTTATAAAAGGAAAACATGGTAACGCCCCAGGCCGTTAGAGTGGCAAAGGCACCCAATTTTTGCAAATGTTTTTGTTGGAGAGTGCCGTGGGCATGGGCCATTTACTATTCTATATAACAAAACACATTGGTTGTCTCCCTACTTATACCTCCCCCAAATGGACGGTGGATCTCTGCCACTCACTTAATTCTGGCAAATTCTTTGTTAAGGAGTGCCGATGGCACGGGGCACCCACTAGTCTACATAACAAAACATGGAAGTTGTCTCCCCACTTATACCTCCTCTTATATGTTTTAACAAAAAAGGGCCAAGATCTTATCTCCAAAATAAACAGTGGATCTCAGCCACTCACACCCAATTTTGGCAACCGCTTTGTTGGAGAGTGTTGTGGGCACGGGCCACCCACTAACTACATAACAAGCGAAAGTGGCTGTCTTACACCCCCTCTTACCTTGTATGGCTTCAATAATGAGTGGCTGAGATCCACTATACTTCATATCAATGGCTGAAAGTAACTCGCCTGATTTTGACAAACACTTTGTCGGAAAGTGCCGCAGGCACGGGCCACCCATACATATAACAAAATAACTCTGTTGTTTCTCTTATCTTATCTTGCTTCATAAGATAAAGAGTGGTTGAGATCAAATCTATCCATCTAATGTGGATTGGATTTCAGCCACTCAATCCCCCTCATTTATTCATTCATGCCCACTCAATTGACCTCAATTTATTAAAAATTTAAAATTCAAAATTTAAATTTTAACACAATTATTTTTTGTTATTTTTCCATTTTTTCCATTTTCCCTATGTGCATTACAATCCGTTATAACTTCCATTATAATGGAAAAAGGTAACGACCCAGTCTGTTACACTGTTTGAGTGCCAAAGGCACCCAATTTTTACAAATGCTTTTGCCGGAGAGTGCCGTGACAGGCCATTTACTAGTCTATATAACAAAACATGAAAGTTATCTCACCACTTATCCCGCCTCTTATATGTTTCAACAAAAAAGGGCCGAGATCTTATCCCCCAAATGGATGGTGGATCTCAACCAATCACATTATATTTTGGCAAACACTTTATCGTGAGTGCTGTGGTCACGGGCCACCCACTAGTCTATATAACAAAACAGGAAAATTGTTTTATCTCTTATCTTATCCGGTTTCAACAAAGAGTGGCTAAGATCTTATCCCCCAAATGGATGGTGGATCTCAATCATTCACACTCGATTTTGCTGGTAAACGCTTTGTTAGATATTGTCGTGGGCACGAGCCACCCACTATTTATATAACAAAACAGGAAAGTTGTCTCATCCCTTATCTTATCCGGTTTCATAAGATAAAGAGTGGTTGAGATTAAATCCATCCATCTAATATTGGACGGTTGGATCTCAACTACTCACTCCCACTCATTTATTCGCTTCATGCTACGATTTTCGGAGAAATTTGAAACTTCTCTATACAAACTTGGATTTGATGTACGTCCATCAAATATGTGCCGAACACGTACAAGTAGGGTTCATGGGTCAAAAAGTAAAGAGATTTGGTGTACGCTATGAATAGCGACTGTTATAACGGGTCTGGATCTCCCTCATTACGTTATGAACCGTTTAAAAGCTCAGGTACCGTTTAAAAGCTCAGAAAATAACGGCCGTTGTTTTTTTCATTATAACAAAAATAACTATCGTTATTTTTTGAAAATAAATTGTTGAAAAGCATCCGTTATTTTTCAGTTATTTCCTGTTATAATTTTTAGTGAATATTTAAAAATCAAAATTTTAATTTTAGCACCATTATTTTTCTTTATTTCTGTTTCCTTTCCATTATTTTCCGTTTTTTGCCATGTGCATTACAATCCATTAAATGGAAATAACGATAACACCCCCAATCTGTTATACCCCGTTTGAGTGTTGAAGGCACCCAATTTTTGCAAATGCATTTTTTGGGGAGTGACCATCTAATATTCTATACAATAAACACGTGGTTGTCTCCCCACTTATACCTCCTCTTATAGGCATCAACAAAGAAAAGCCGAGATCTAATCCCCAAATGGATGGTGGATCTCAGCCACTCGATTTTGGCAAATTCTTTGTCTAGGAATGCCGATGGCAAGGGCCACCCACTAGTTACAAATAAGACCAAATAAGCAGATAAGATTAGCAAGTACTTGCTAGTGTTAGTTATTATAAGGAGTACACACGACACATCATCACTATTCTTGAGAATTAAGACTAGAACTTTGCAGATGCACCACAATATGAGAAACGTACAAGCCACCTGGTACACTTTTAGTGGACATTGTCACGCCCCGAATTCGGATGCCCAGATACGACCAAAAAATTCGTAAATCGACCCATACCCGAACCCAGAGGTGATCCATGAATGTCCCCTAGTGGTCCAATTAGGTCAATTAGACTACTAAGGTTCATTCGAAAACCCACTAAGTAAAAAAAAAAGTCTAGATGTAGGAAACAAATAATTTAAATAATTCATAATTCAATCAATCAACTAAATGTGGAGAGATGGAAGTGAGAACATGCTCTCAATCAAAGGCTTACATGCCTGTGAAAATAAATAAATAATGTTATAAAATAATCAAATACAACTTTCTAAAGTGTGGGATCGATTCCCAAATCCTCGCCAATCTCCTCGAATACACCGAAGTCTTTCGTCTCAAAATCATTTCACGTACCCGGTTCCTCAAAATTTGAAAATAGTATCGGTGTAGCACCGTGAGCCGAGGCCCAGTAATACAACAGTGTGCATGGTATGATATCGTACTATAAAAGTTTTTAACCAATGTATGCATCTCAATCATATAATAAGGATGACATGAATATGATGTGAATGCAAGTGAGTACGGGATGCCAATGCAACTAGTATCCATAACCATATAGGGTCTCCATCTCCTTCCCGCACTGGGAGCGGTCTCATTGACCTATCTGCAGGATATAATAACATCTGGGGCCTTTCACCCTAAGGTACCGAACCCTGATTAATTGATAAAACCAATATAAACGTATATAATATACTTCAACCCCGTTCCCTTATGCACCACTTATATGAAATGACGTGATGATCATAGTATGATAACAAAATGGTACTAGGGTTACATGGCATATGCACACATGTATTTAACATTTAAATAAGAATATAAAATAAACACATGATCATTAAAAATGATAACATGGGAACGAATTAGAGTTAAACATGAATAACATGAAATAAACACCGAAGGTCATGATCAGCACGGATGAACAATATAAGTGGAAATCACAAGGCAATCCAACACACCATGGCCGAACCCTATGAGGGATCCATGACACAAGGTCGAACCCTAAAGAGGGATCCAAGACACTTGGCCGAACCCTATGAGAAATCCAAGACACATGGGTGGGATCTCCATGCATATAAGTATAGGTCGAACCATCTAGGTATAATAGTCAATAAGACATAACCAAATATCACAATCAACTTCGATGAATAATATAAGTGAAAATCGCAAGAGAATCCAACACGCCATGGCCGAACTCTATGAGGGATCCATGACACAAGGTCAAACCCTAAAGAGGGATCCAAGACACTTGGCCGAACCCTATTAGAGATCCAAGACACATGGGTGGGATCCCCATGCATACAGGTATAGGTCAAACCATCTAGGGTTTAGTCAAACAACAAGGTTAAAACCTTAATAGTTAATAATCATGACCGAACCAGAAACAATTAATAGATTTTTTACAAAAAAACGTACTACATTATAAAAATCATAACTAAATAAATATGAATTAAAAAAATATAAACTTAATGGATTTAAAAACTAGATTCACAGAGATTTTTATAAAAAATAAATAGAAAAATATTCAGATTCAAAATATAGGTCAAAACTCTTAATTAATTGGGCCAGATAGAATCCGGGATACAGAAAAGTTTCGTACATTTGAAAAATTATAACTTAATCAATACAAATCAGAAAAATACAAACTCAAATGTTATAGAAACTAGATTTACGGAGGTATTTAGAAAAAAGAAATATAAAAATATTTTGATTCAAAATATGGGTCGAAACCCTTAATGAAATGGGTCGGACAGAATCTAGGAGTTTTACAGAAAAGTCTAACATATTTAAAAAATTATAACTTAATCAATACAAATAAGAAAAATACAAATTCAAAGGTTCTAGAAACTAAATTGATAGATGTATCTATAAAAAAATAATTAGAAAAATATCTAGGTTAAAAATATAGATCGAAATCTCAAGTGAAGTGGATCGTGTAAAATCTGGAATTCTGGGTTTTACAGAAAAGTCCAACACGTTTGAAAAATCATAACTTAATCAATATAAATCAAAAAAATATAAACTCAAAGGCTCTAGAAATTAAATTAATAGAGGTATATATGAAAAATAATTATAAAAATATTTAGATTAAAAATATAGATCAAAATCTCAAGTGAAGTGGACAGTGTAAAATCTAGAATTCTGGGTTTTACAGAAAAGTCCAGCACGTTTGAAAAATCATAACTTAATCAATATAAACCAGAAAAATATAAACTCAAAGGTTCTAGAAACTAGATTGATAGAGGTATCCATAAAAAATAATTAGAAAAATATTTAGGTTAAAAATATAGATCGAAATCCCAAGTGAATCGGATCATGTAAAATCTGAAATTCTGGGTTTTTTGGTAAAGTCATACAACTTCAAAAAATCATAACTTAATAAATAAAAATTAAAAAAATATAAACTCAAATGTTCTAGAAACTAGATTTATAGAGGTATCCATGAAAAATAATTAGAAAAATATTTAAGTTAAAAATTTAGATCGAAATCCCAAGTGAAGTGGACCGTATAAAATCTGAAATTCTTGGTTATTTTGTAAAGTCCAACAACTTAAAAAAATCATAACTTAATCAATACAAATCGAAAAAATACAAACTAAACGGTTTTGGAAAATATATTCAAAGAGGTATTTAGAAAAAAAATAATTATAAAAATATAACGAAAATGATAAAGAACATAATCATCCGTTATATGTACAAAATAGACCATGGCCCAACCCATTATGGTGGCCCAAAATAAAGATCAACCCAATAAGAATAAAATAAATATTATTAAAATTAATTTATAATGAGTATCAACTATTATCTAATGAAAGAGAAACAAAATCTTGAAGAAAAACAAGTATAGGATGGATCAAGCGCACTTACCTCAAGGTTTCTTGAACTTTAATGAAAATCAAAAGTTTTTTTAAATTTGAAAGTCGTCGGATCGTCCTCTCCTCGGAGTATGTTCTTCTAATCGGAGTCCCCGTCAATTCTCTCTTCTTGCTCGAGTGCGATCGGTGCCCGGATGAAGGTTTAATGGAGCTTTTTCTTCTTTAATGGAGTTGGGTTTGTGAAAGCTTTTAAAGCTTTAGGGTTTTCATAAATAGGTTTAGGGAAGGATTAGGGTTTCTATTTGAGTGAAATTCGTAACTATCAAAGAGATGACTTTTTCAACCCTAAAAACTTATATTTTATACTACTAATGGGTTAGAAATTGGCCCAAGGCCCATATACATCAATAGACTTTATTTAAAAATATTATTAAGTCCAAAAGACTTGTAGATAGGCCATATGGGCCTACCCAATAATCATAACACAAATAATTATTAATTAATTAAATTAAATTATATTATATAATTTAAAAGTCCATATAATAAGGTATTGACACATGTCACACACATAAATCACTTAACATAGTCTAAATATATAAAAATTACAAAAAAGTTCAAAACCTCAAAAAAGTATCAAGATGACCTCGGAATAACCCGAAAAAGGATTCGCAGGTCCCGCACTCTATTAAATAAATATAATATAATTAAATATTATTTTTGAAAATACGCAAATGATAGGAAGTTCAAAAATTACAAAAATACTATTTTTGTCAAAATCTCTCAAAATCTTTGGCTAGAGTTTTCGTGTATCAGGAAATGTTCAAAATTTCAAAGATAAGTTAGTAATGATAAAATAGGAATATTTTTGGTGTCTCGGGCTCACAAAATAATTTTTGTATAAAAGTTCTGAATATTAGCTGGAGAAAGAAAAAGTCTTCTACAAGATATAGTTCAATATTTTTATTAAGAAATTTAGCAATAAAAAGTGAGTTTCAAAAATAGCAGGTTTTTTCAAAATTGTCAGAATGAAATCAAATTAAATACACATACTAATACATGATATTAAACAATAAAAATAATAATAAGAGTCTGAAAAAGTTTTAGATTTTCATTATTAGGTGAATTTACCATAATACCCTAGAACGAAAGTTCAGGGTATTACAGACATCGACTATGAATGTTTGGCCCATCCTTAGGTGGAGCTACATACAAAAAATCAACATGATTGGTGATTTCAAACCTTCGGATCTTTATACCCAAAACAATGCTCAAATTCCATGGTTATCAACCCATGAAAAAGACTCCAATCCAACGCTTAGAAATCACTAATAAGGCTAGTTTTTTTTGGCATTGGGCCAAACATCCAAACGACCAGAAGTCTATAAGAACCTGTCACATGGCTCATACTTTTGTCATTCAGCAAAGTTTTACTCGAGAATTCAGCCACTATAGAGCGTTATTTTTTCTCCTGATATTCCACGTCACCAAGTGGTCTACCAAAGACCAACCTTAACGGTGCAGCACTACCATAGAGTATTTCCACAAACATCAAAAAGTAGAACGTACAAGAGTCCCCGGAGTAAAACTTCTGTCACAAGACGTGACCGAAGCCGGCCACAACCCACATTACGAGCCACGTGACACACTATTAGTGGGCGCTGACCGTATGGATGTTCGGCCAATCCTTCGGTGGATCTGCAAACCAAAATTCAGCCTGATTAGTGATTTACATCTTGGATCTTTGCACTCAAGCAACGCTAAATAATGCTCAAATTCCTACGGATAAATCCACCGGTGAAAATAACTTCAATCCAACGCTTAGAAATCACAAATCAGGCTGATTTTTGGTTTGCAGACTCACCGAGGGACTGGCCGAACATCCATACGGTCAGCGCCCTCTAATAGTGTGCCACGTGGTCGTATTGTGGGTTGTGACCGGCTTCGGTCACAACATCTTGTGACAGAAGTTTTACTCGATTCCGGATTAGCTTCGATATTTCTGTTGAAGAGAGACATTTTGGGCGCCTTTCCTATATATAGTATACCCTCCCAGCCAAAGAGGGCTTTTGCGTACTTCTCATCCTCGCGCGTGACTGGTACTCGTGTCTTGTTCTCCCGTCCCGCTTTGGTCCTCTCCGAATAGGAGCCAATAAGGCAAAAACAACAACCGTGCCGTTCTTTCGTTTCTCTTGCTGGGTAGCCAAAACAAAACCAGTCACAAGAGCTCAAAATCTAGGGTTTCTATCCGTCATGGAAGAAGAAGAAGAAGAAGGTTCGGGCGTTTACAGACCTCAGCAAGTCAAGCATTCTAACGAGGAGGAGAAGTTGCAGGAGGTCGAGGAGTTCTCGAACACTGAACAACAATGCGAAGCTGTACCTGAAATGGACGATTCACAGCTTGTTATAGGCTCTCCTGTTGTCGCAAACGAACCTGCGGATGTGGCAGAAGAAGCTACTCCGGAGGTTGCAGAAGAAGCTACTCCGGAGGTTGCAGAGGAAGCTACTCCGGAGGTTGCAGAAGAAGCTACTCTGGAGGTTGCAGAAGAAGCAACGCACATGGCGGAAATGGAGATGGAGACGGAGACGGAGGTTGCGGAGACGAGCAGAGGTGGCGGGAAGCGCAAGCGTGGGCGGCTGAATAGGGTTCAGACGAAAGCCCCAGCGAAGAAGAATGAAGAGGAGGACGTTTGTTTCATTTGCTTCGATGGTGGGAACCTCGTCCTCTGTGATCGTCGGTGAGGTTTTTATTTATTTTTATCTATAGATTTCGTGCTTGTTTGAGATTTTACATTGTTTATTTTTCTACTTTCTTCTGTGCTAATTTGTAAGAGAGTTTGTTGGGGTTAGGGGCTGCCCTAAGGCGTACCATCCTGCTTGTGTTAATCGGGATGAAGCATTCTTCCGTTCCAGGGGTCGCTGGAATTGCGGTACGTTGCAATCTCTTACTTTCAGAAAAAAGTGACACGCATACTCATTTGTTGGCATTTTGTTTATTGTTCTGGTGTTTCGTATGTTTAAGTTTTTGTGATTGATGGGATGCAGTTGATGGTGTTTCTCATTGTGTAACGTGGGTTTGTGTAGTTATATAAATTTATAAATCATTGGCTGTAGTGAACATGAGTCATTCAAGTGATGGGTCCACCATTTTATGTAGATTAGAATGAATTGAGATAAAGGGGTATTTTCAGTAGATGATTAACAGAATGGGATTTTAGTAGCAGACCAGCAATTGTTTTTGTATAGAATTGCACATACAACTGCCTAATTATTAAAATTTTATTTTTCCCTGTAGAAGGTTAGAAGGTGCATTTTATGAGAGGGAAAATTACTGGAGAGAATGTGATAAAGAAACCAGTGTCAAGGAACTAGAAGTTCCATCTGCAAGATTTCCCAGAGCTTGCTTGTGATTGGCAATCAAAGGGATAATTTTACTTCCTCGTGAGTGTGATTTTGTTGAAAACATTCAACTGTTCAGGGGTCTCAAAATTCTCAAAGGACTCCAAGAGAGTGTTAGTCTATAAGTAACTTGTTCGAGCTCGGCTCTCTAATGGAAATTAAAAGGTCGCAAAGATGCGCTAGCCTTCTGCAGTTTAATACCTTACCCTTTGCAAAACGTTTATGGGACATATTCCATTCTTGTTCACTGCAGCATCATGGATATGAGTTTGGCACTTGAATTTGAGTTCAGGCCGCAAGTTATGGCAGTTGTTAAGGCCACTACTCTGACATATCATATGTGGGAGAAAAGTTGCTCCGTATGTCCTGTCACTCGAAATCATAATCATCAGACCTTTATCTTAACTACTTGTGATTTGCCACCCGAATTCTGTTCCAAGGTTCCATTCTTTCGAGGGCATATCTATTGTTAAAGCATGCATCTTCAAATTTTTTCTCATTACCTCAATCAACACCTTTTCCAGCCTTGCCATTGTCCTTGTAGAACCATCAACTTGCACCAGAGTGCTTCTTGTTGGTGTCATTAATAGTCTCTGTTGTCTCGAAAATAGAAAGAGTGGAAAAAATGAAAAAAAAAAACGTAAACAGAAAGAGAAAAGAAAGGCATTGTATTTCTGTATTTTTGTTAACAAATTGATTAGCTAATCTAATTTTACCACTTAACGTTAGCTGTAGTTCAGCTATTGATTTTTGGTACTAACCTTTGCTACAAGGACACTCCGTTTTCTAAGATTGCTGTGTCGTACACTAAGCCATATTCACATGTCGGACACATGCCGACACTCCTTTTTCAAACAAATCTCAATTTATTCAAATATATTATTTTTAGCTATTTATGTGAGTGTAATGTATATCATCTTAACCTAAACACATTCTTTCCACATTTTATACTTAACATGGACTAAATTATTTAAAAGATATATCTTTCAGTATAAGGAATGAACTGTACGAATGTGTCAATATCGGGTTTGTGGTGGCCAGCATGTCTGGCACTTCGTATCAGTATCGGACACTGACACACTTGTACGTGTCTTTGTTACATAGGCACTAATGGATCTATCAATTGGTACTTTGCCCATGCATGTTGAGAAAAAAAAACACTGCCTATCACTCACTTTTCAGGGCAATAAAGATGTGAGCTACAAATTGTGGTTATATTATTAAAAACCGATGCAATGGTTGTCACGTGTCATGGCTTTAACTTTTGGTTCCTCATTTACTAAGTGCTGCTTTTAGCAGCCAATATTAAAAGAAAAAGGCACTACTGTATGTAGTCTTCTTATGCTCATTGAATTTCAAATGCCGAGGGTGCTGCAATCTCACTCCTGTTCCGATGTGTTTTTGATCCTCTACTGATAAAAAAAAGTAGTGGATTAAGGGACTTGCACACTCAAATCACTTTTTTGGATCCCTTGTTTCATTTGAGCATGTAAATTGTTTATTTTGTGATTGAGGTGCGGAGGGAGGTTGTATTCGTTGTGAAAGATGATTTACGGAGCAGTAATTGTGGTGGATTCTGGACTTTTTTTGCTTGGGTTTTTCTCTTGCTACTATTGGGCACTTCTTTCAACTCGACAATGGATTAAACGAGCCTGTGAAGGTTATTGTTACATTTATAGATTGGGTAGATGGGATCCTATTTTTGCATGGAAGCATGGGTATTTGGTTCTCTTCACGTGTGCATAATATTTGGTTTAGGGATATAACTGTTTGTAGATTATTGCATTGGTTGGTGTTACTCATGCAACAATAGAAAACTACTTATGCCATGATGGTCAGTGTCGAACTTGATCAGTCACTTGTGGCCAAACTTTTAGGTTAGTCACCTAGAACCCCAAAACTGACCAAAGACGGTTCGGGAGCAAAAGAGAAAGTCAACTAAAGAAGAAGCTGTTCAAATTATTTGTTCATGTGGATATCGTCATGACATCACCGTCTAAGGCACCGTAATGCCCAGCTTTTGAGGCCTTTTTTTCTTTTTTCTTATGCATGTTTGGAATAACTGGGTCTATCTAGTCAAAATCTTTCTTGTTAGGGAAAATTGTTGGTATTTTGAGAACATTTTATGGTTTCTTCATTTAGAGTACATAAACACAAGGAAAGGGTAGGGGGAATCTTGAATATTTTGTTTGTGTTCTTTAGATTCTACGCTCAAGGTTTTTTCATGTCCCCACAGCCAAAGTCAATTCTATTGAGAAATTGCTGCTCTAAATTTCCTTCTAACTTTCTCCATTGTTTTCCCCATATTATGAGTTTCTTTGTGTGGGTTGGTAATGGAGCAGGTTTACTCCTGTAGTTGTTCATACCACTCTCAATGGATTATAGGAACAAGGACCAGAGCTTTTGTCTCTCACGAACAAAGTTTTAGATGGAGCAAGAAGTATGAGATTCACAAAGGTGATTCGAAAGATTGATGCAACTTGTAGAGCATTGGGAAGTGGGAACCTTTCAGTTGTGTCTCCAAATTGGAGAAACATGGATTTTCGAGATTAGAAGGAAATGCTTTCTACATCAGGTGCCATATGGTGACTCAAGAGAAAGTAGGGTTGAAGATTGGGAATTTCAACCCCTAGATAGTGGTCAAGAATATAGAATTAAGGTCAGTAGTGGACAATTTTTCGGTGAAGAGTTCATTTGATTTGTTAAATGCTACAAAAAAAGTTATTTGACTTGAAGGAACTTCCCAACAACAAGAAGTTGAAACTGCTTAGTACTAAGCTGTGGGACAAATTTCAATTTGGTGGATCTAATACAATCCATGCGTATATAAATAGAAAACTATGTTTCACATGGAAAATGAAAAATAGTTAATTTTGGAAGAAATTCTGTACAATGCTTAAATCTATTTTGAGAGTTATAAAACTCATGATTTGTGTTGCGTTAATATGGGTAAGGGTGTCAAGTTGGCACAGGTATAGAGTGTTGGATCTGCGAACCCTGAAAATAGGATTCGTGGATTCTGTAGTATACTTAAAATAATGTAAAACAGAGTAATTGTTTTTTATATGATTATAAGGATGGTGATGAATAATGTGATGGGTATCTTCTGATTGTATAATATACCTATAGAATATATATTTGTTAATATTATATATGCTACGTAGAAAACTTCAATAGGAAAAGGTAGAATTCATAAACTATGGTTAATGTTAATTTGATTCTTGCAAATAAAGAAAGAAAAAACAAAAGAAAATTTGGAAGTGTCAAACCAAATCAGTTGAGTGATGGACTATGGTAAATGTATGCATGGAAGCTATGTAACAAGGACACTTCACTTTTAGGGCTTTTTGCCGTGTTGGACACCTCGACACTTGGACACGCGTGTCGACACTTCCTGACACACATTTGGACACTTATGGTCGTGTCAGCCCTTATTTTAATAATATATAAAATTGATTCCTAAAAGCGGGTTGGTTTGTTCCATCCTCCATACAATAACAAACTAATATATATTTTCTGCTTTATTTTCTATTTTTGTTATTTATTAATAATTTTAAGCATTCGTATGTATTAATATATTATAAATTTATAATTAATATATGTACGGACGTGTCCACGTATCGTATTTTTTTAGGTTGCCATGTCGGACACCTCGTATCCGTGTCAGACACCGACACCCCTGTCAGTGTCCTTGTTACATAGTGATGGAAGTCTTCTAGCGGAATTGTAAGATGTCAGGGATCTTCAAAAAATTGACTTGCAAAATTGAATCTGTGGCTTGAGATCTCTAAATCAAGGGGCTACTCATAGACAAGTTGTATAGGCTGCGGACTCCTCTGTTACCCTAAAGAGGGTCACCCCATTATTCTAGATACAGCGTCGTCATGTCAATGCTGCTGCTTTTGTTGGCATGAGAAGTTTGCTTGTACTCTAGTATAGCATCTGAATTCTTGGTTTTTATTTCTATTTTGTTTTGCTTGTTTGCATTTGATATAATATCCGAAGTTTTGGTTTTGATATAATATCTGAAGTTTTGGTTTTCATTTCTTCATGTTCATTTTGTTATCTTTTGATGCATGTGGATGTTGTTGCTATTGAGGAACATTGTTGATATGTCGATTGACTCCTGCACTCGTTACGCCCCATGAATTTTAGTTCTGTGAATCTCCTTGAAGTCATTGCCAGTTTTTGTCTAATCACTCTTTGTTTGTTGGGGTCACTGTTAACTTGGGTTTGATTTTGGATGTTCATCAGTTTTTGTTTATCGTGATGGTCATACATTTCAGGTTGGCATATATGTAGCAACTGTGAAAAGGCTGCCCATCATATGTGTTATACATGTACGTTTTCCTTGTGCAAGGGGTGCATTAAAGAAGCTGGATTTTTATGTGTTAGAGGAAACAAAGGCTTTTGTGAGGCATGCATGAGAACCGTAATGCTGATTGAAAAGAATGCCCAGGGAAACAAGGAAATGGTATGTCGTGTTCTCTCTCTTAGATGCTACGTTATTTGTTAGATGGTTTCCTTCTTTACTGAGGTTACGATAGGATCATATTTTTAGCAGGTTTTCATGTATTTTCCATGTGGATTGACAAATTATTGCTGGGCCTGTAACATCTCAAGCTCATATTGCTGTAGTTAGTTATGATACTGTGAATTTGATATTCTTAATTCTATCTGATACGATGTTAGCTTGTTGAAATATTTTTTTCCTTGCTCTACATCAGATTAATTGAAAACAAGCAGATGGTTTTCTGGTGCTATGTTTTTTTCTTCTTCTTTTATTCATTTATTTAATCTTTACGATATTGAAGCCAAAAATTTAGACTGGCGGCCGGTCAACCTTGCAAAACATATTTGAATTATATTTAGGTTTCACTGGCATTTTTCAATTTGTCTTTTTATTATATTGGACATAGATGGCATAGCTGCTGTGGCATAGAGAACTATGTTGCCTGAATTCTTCTAAACGGGCAAAGTACCCGTGTCGGACGTGTTGGAATCCGACATGACACGGATTCTGGTGTGTCACTTCTTTTTTTTTTTTTTCTTTCCTTTATAACACGACCCAAATAAGCCTCGCTCACTGGTATCTGATCAATTCTTCCTGTTGCTTTTACCGTAATCTCATCATTCAATGTGTATTCCTGAATAATCTCATTTTTCAATTATTCAACCATTTTATTTTACCAAGTTCAAAGTTAGCCAGAGACATGAAAGGGTGGTTGGGACTGTAGACGAAAATCATCATGATTTGCTTGTTCCTGAAAATATTTCATCTCCTAGACATCGTACAGGTCAGGCGGCTAGGAAGAAATGTAAAGAACAATAATTGTTGAAACTAGCATATTGGAAGATCAGAAATGTCTTCCTAGTTATATCGCGAATCTTTTAGATAAACCTCTTAAACAATTAGAAGGCCTAGTATACTGCGATGTGTGATTTGATCGAAATTCAGATTTTTATCTCTAAAATCCTATTTTTGATTCATTTGGTTCTATACATCTGCCGTTTCTCAACGAGACCAGTAAAAGAGCAAGTGAAATCCAATCCACGAAATAATTTAATCTATGGACAACGTCGTTGTGGTAAAGGTTGTAATGCCAGAGGAATCATTACCGCAAGGCATAGAGGGGGAGGTCATAAGCGTCTATACCGTAAAATCGATTTTCGACGGAATGAAAAAGACATATCTGGTAGAATCGTAACCATAGAATACGACCCTAATCGAAATGCATACATTTGTTTCATACACTATGGGGATGGTGAGAAGAGATATATTTTACATCCCAGAGGGGCTATAATTGGAGATACCATTGTTTCTGGTACAGAAGTTCATATCTCAATGGGAAATGCCCTACCTTTTTTTTTTTTTTTGATAAGTGTAAGGATATATAGAAGAGAGAAACAAAGATACAGAGGGGCCTAAGAGGTCGAGATGACCTTCTATAAGACAAAGCTACAAAACATCCAGAGAAAACCGAAAGAAAGACAAGGGAAAAGAAAAAGAGAGAAGAACTAGACAATATCTCTCTAACATATCATATCCCAGCGGAAGACGAAGTCCTCAAAGAGCAAGCCACGACATTCGAGAAACGATTTGGACCAGTAGAAGAGAAAGCCTTTGATGTTGAGAATAATATTCTCCTCTGGCATCTCCCTTCCTTCAAAAACTCTAAGATTCCGTTCTTTCCACAAGCCCCAACATATCGCAAAAGGGAGCAAACGCCATAAGGTACGACCTTTGGAAGAGAAGGGAGATGTAGCCCAACTCAGTGTGAGTTGCATAATGGAGAGAGGAAATACCCAAGCAATTCCGAACTCTGCCAAAAAAGCTGTCCAAATAGTTCTAGCCATGTCGCAGTGAAGCCAATAAATGATCCACCTTTGAGTTCTAGCCAAACAGTTCTAGCAAGAAATGCCCTACCTTTGAGTGTGGTCTGAACCATTGATTTACGTAATTGGAAGTAACCAATTAGGTTTACGACGAAACCTAGAAATTGATCACTGATCCAATTTGAGTACCTCTATGGGATAGACCTCAACAGAAAACTGAAGAGTAACAGCAACAGAGAATTTTGGTAACAAAAGAATCTTATTAGAAATGAATTTCTGCAAATTCCTTTCTTTTTTAGAAAATCACTTTATTTCTTGGTGTCAAAATGAGATATGTGGTATAAAAATCTTGGCATCGATCATCCTCAATATTAAGGGGTTGGTGTTCTTATGGTCTAAAGTGTTTATAGAGTGTAGAGGCCTCTTCTTCGAAGATTTTGTTTTTAGATGGGATATTCTGTGTATTAAGGATGGCTGATTGTTGGTTGCTCTCCCTTCGTTCTGTTTTGTTGTTTGGGAGCTTAGCTAAGTGAAGGTCACCTCGACCTTGCTAGCTTTGCCTTGTTTCTAGTTTTGGTTTCGCTTTCAATAAAGTTTATACTTATTAAAAAAAAACCATACTAATTAACACTTGCCATAGATTATTAGTTCTATTTTCTACAATTGAAGTTTTGTGTGCAACAAACATAACATTATAAATATGTATTCTCTTGTCTATAAGTATTTGATACAAAATTAAGATTTTCTATCACATTATCCATTGTTTTTATGCTTAATTACTTTATTTCACATCATTTAAGTATACTGCCGAGTCCATGAATCCTATTTTTCAAAGTTCACCAAATCGGACACTCTGCACTTGTGTCGGACTCCGACACCCGTACCCGTATCAGAGCAACATAAAGGTATATTAACATTAGAGGAGGGCAAACCCCAAAATGTAAAACACTGTGCAGCAAGCTTGACTAATGAGGAAGTAACCTCAAAAGTTGTTCAAGAAGACTTTACAAAGCACAAGCCAAAGAGAAGATGCTTGCTAGAAATAAGTGAAGCCTCATTTTCTTTTAAATGGTGCTGTGGTAAGTTGAAATTGTGTTCATGGAACAACCCACGACTTTACTCCCTTTATCTTACTTTTTCTATGTGATTGAAATTAGTTGTTCTGTAAAAGTACATTGATATCTATAACTATATATTAAAGCAACTTGAAAAGTGCCCCATTTTTTCCACCTTTTGCCCTCACAATACAAAGCCCCATGGGCAAATTCGACTTTTCCTCTCCTTTTCTCTGGAAAGTTCTCTGATGTTGGCAGGTTTATTTTGTTTTTGTAATTGTGCCGTAAGTTCACTTTTTTTCAGATTTGCCCCTATAAACTAATCTTCCAAAACTACCCTTTAGGCTGAAACTTTGCTATTTTGCCCGCATCTTCCCAGAAAGGCCCCAAAATCATTCATGTGCGTAGCACATGCCGTCCACTAGTGTAAATTACAGAATTTTGTGGTCTCTTTAGTATCACGGCTGACACCTCATTTGTATTTCAATGCTCACACATTTCCAGTTCCAAGGTACAAAATGTAGTAGTAGTTTCCTTTGTTTACTTCTGAACTTTACTTTGTGACAGCATGTGATTGTCTTGTTACAGGTCAGCTAATTATGTATTTAATATAATAGGAAATAAACTACTGGTACATTATGATGTGATTTTATCGAGGTTGTGTATTGAAATAAGAATTTGATGCAAACTTTTTGGTTATGATGGGAGTTTAAGTGAACTTTTCGTTGTTCATTTTTACATATATTTACACACATGTAATCTTAATCTTCATCGAATAAATATCAAGTTATAAACCAAGTTCTATTGCCTGCTTCTAGGCTCAATGAAAAGGTTTCAGCTCACATCAGTTGGACTTCCCTTTGTCTCCAATTGTCTCAGATTACGCTGATTTTGAGTGGCACTTCTTTTATCATTTAAATAATAGTTCTGTTTCTTTCCTTTTTTTGCCTTTTCTTTTCTTTTTGTCCTAGTTAATGTAACTATTCAGTTCTAGTTGACATAGTTCATGGATGCATGTTATCTTATTTTAAATTCGAGTAATGCGTGCATAAGTCAACTAAAATGCAGACCTCCCTCGCACCTTCGCATCATGATACATGACTTAGTTATGCAACAATCAGACTTGGAGTTCTTCTCTTCCTGAGTTTCTTCCCTGGTTTCCTAAGGGTGTGTTTGATTGCACAGAAAATTTTCTCGAGAAAATACATCTAGGAAATGCCTTAAATGGCTGATTGATTGCGACTGAGAACACATATTTCAATCGTGTGAGAAAATAAAGGTGTAATTTCAGGTGGAAATGAATTCTCAACTATCTGGATGGGAAATGAATTCCGGGCTTAGCAGGAAAAATTATCCAAATTTAAATGGCTTGGTAGGGAAAATTATACAGATTTAAAATGGTGGACAGTTGTGTTTTCCCAAGGAAAATGCAATTTTCCCACTTGGCAATCAAACACGCCCTAAGTGTTTTGTTTTTCAAATCTTTTTTTACTGTTTGCTGTTGGAATTGATGATTTCTGTTTAAATGATATCAAAACGTTCCTCCGTCGAGAATGTTGTGCTTTCCAGAATATATTGCCTCATCTGGGATGCACTTTCATGATCTATTATTTTGGTATTTCTCTGATGCCTGTCCTTTTTCTGGTTTTTACATGTGTACAGGCTCAAGTAGATTTTGATGACAAAAATAGCTGGGAGTATCTCTTCAAGGACTACTGGATAGATTTGAAAGGGAAGCTATCATTAACTTCAGATGAGCTTACCCAAGCTAGAAATCCATGGAAAGGATCTAGTGTTTTGGCTCATAAAGTGGAATCGTTCGATGAACTATATTATGCCAAAGATGAGCAAGGTTCTAATTCAGATAGTTCTTCCGGGCATCTTGAAGTAAGAAATTCTAAAAGAAGAAAGGCCAAGAGACAGTCAAAGTCCTCCAAGGATGAGGGTTCTCCCAGTATGGCAAGAGCTGTTGATGGTGAAGGGACCTCTATGTTAGACAACTCTGAATGGGCTTCGAAAGAACTCTTGGAGTTTGTTGCGCACATGAAAAATGGTGATATATCTGTTTTATCTCAGTTTAATGTCCAGGCTCTCTTGCTAGAATATATAAAACGAAACAACCTTCGTGATCCTCGTCGGAAGAGTCAAATAGTTTGTGATTCAAGGCTAGAAAATCTGTTTGGGAAAGCACGTGTGGGGCATTTTGAAATGTTAAAGCTTCTTGAATCACACTTTCTTATAAAAGAGGATACTCAGGCAGATAGTCAAGGGGGAATTGTTGATACTGAGCCTAGTCAGTTGGAGGCTGAAGGTAGCAGTGATGGGCTGACAAAGGCGGGTACAGATAAGAGACGTAAAACACGTAAAAAGGGTGAGGGGAAAGGACCACAGACTAATCTTGATGATTATGCAGCAATTGATGTCCACAACATTAGGTTACTTTACTTGCGACGCAACTTGATGGAGGATTTACTTGAAGATAACGACAAGTTCAATGACAAGGTTATTGGATCTTTTGTAAGAATAAAGATTCCTGGCTCGGGTCAAAAGCAAGAGTTGCATAGGCTAGTTCAAGTTATAGGTAATTTTGGCATTACTAATTTTCTTCCATACTATTTTGACCTCTACATACTGCAGACCATATAAAATTGTAAACTGATTAATGTTTTTGAATTCAGGTACAAGTAAAGCTGCGGAACCATATGAAACTGGTAAAAGGACTACGGATTTCATGCTGGAGATATTGAATTTAAATAAGACAGAGATAATATCAATTGATATAATTTCAAATCAGGAGTTCTCTGAGGTGATCACATACAACAGTTCGAATTTATGGTTTCTTTATTCTCTTTCAAATTCTTTGATGGATAAAGCTTCTTGGCAAGAAAAAATTGTGTATATTTTGTATGTTTAGACAAGTTATTTACTTTATAGACTGAAAAATTACAAAAGAAGTTCCCAATATCTTTATGGTTGTTACAAGTTACTACATCCATTCTCTATTTTTAGCATGTATCAAAATTTCAAATTTTGAATCGGTTTACTTGGAAATGGTAAATATTTTGTGGAAGTATTTCTATCTATTTAGTTATTCAAAAATTATGGAAACATTACAGAAATCATGGCAAGACATAAGAAGTATGTATGGAAACACACATGCAACTGTTCATACTACAACAAACAATCACTATTGTGGTAGACATTACCGCAATAAATAAGTTGCCTTGCTTTGTGCCTCTTTGTAGATTTCAGCAGTTGGTTCTAATTAATTATCTACCAGTAAGCAATTACTTTTTCAAGTGAGGAATGGGAAGGTGTACCAATTCTGGTTTTCTTAAGAAGATTTTTTTTTGAAAGAAAACTTGCCGAGTATTTGAGTCTTTTAAAGCATCTTGAAGATGTTTTTATCCCTCTAGAAGAGGAGGATCATCGTCTTTGGAAATGGGACACTAAAGGAATATACCTTTAAGCAATTACTTTTCAAGTGAGGAATGGATAGGTGGTTTCAAGTCTGGTTTTCTGAAGAACGATTTTTTGTGGAAACAAAAGCTTGCTGATTACTCAAGTATTTTTAAGCATCTTGAAGTGACTTTTATCCCTCTAGAAGAGGAGGATCATCGTCTTTGGAATTGGGACGCTAAAGGAATATTCTCCATGCACCCATTTTATGAGATCCTTGCGGGTTTCTCATAAGAAAGATTACCCCTGGACAAGATATAGGGAAAACTAATTCCACTTAGAGTTGAAATTTTCTCTTGGATGATTATGCTAACGTTGGACCGCCTTATTCATACAACATAAACACTCGCTAATTCTCGTGTTATTGCAAAAATTAGAGAGAAGTGTGAGAATCATCTTTTTGTACATTGTGAGGTTGCAAAGTGTCACGCTCCGAATCCGGGATCCATGACCCGACCCGACCCGAATACCCATGAACTGACCCATTTACCCAAGATTCAGGTATGAAATATAAAGAAAATAAAGTAAGGGTCATAATTTTTTTGGCATATTTTCTGGACATGACCTAAGGATCATAATCCAAACTATAAATAAACTATATACCAATGTTTATTACATCAAAACCCATTAATTAAACTGTACGACATAATTTCTAAGAAAGCAAATAGTGCCTCAATGAAAGTTAATCTCCTCTGGCTCCTCTTCACGAAATCTAACTCGATCCTCACACTAAATCTGAAATAAGAAAGGGTGAGCTGCGAGGCCCAGTAGGAAAGGAACTACTATTCTACTATCACATATATCATATTCTCAAACACATGTCCATATATGCTATCTTAAGAAAATATCATTACAAAACAAGTATTGTAAAGAAATCAGTCAACATGCTTCGAAAGCCACACGCTCAATGGGTCAAATACACTATACAAAGCAGTATGCTCACTCACTCGGGAGTTGGGAGCCACACCCTTAATGGGTCTTCTACATGGGTTTAAGGCTTTTCACCTAGGGGCACTGAGCCCTACTTGCTTAATTCAAGAAACTCGTTAGGGACTCGAAGCCCCCATGTTCATGCAATGAATTGAATTCAAAAGTACTATGAGAAACAATAATGATATATCAAGCAATAACATCTCCATCGCATGCTACTAATCATGTATAGAATATCAAAATCATAAATCCATTATAAATGAGAAATCAACTCATAGAGAAACTACAAGCATAATGACTAATATTAGAGATGACAACAAGTATAAAAAGAGAGGACTAATATGAACAACAATATGATAATGATGAAGGATGGAATGTAGATCCCCTACCTTAACGTTTTAGAATTTGGTGATGCCTACCACTAGTTTTTTCCTCTACTAACACTTCTACTACAACTCTCTCGCACGATGGGGTTTCAAGGTGGGTGGACAGAAGAACGGTCCACAGTTTTGGGTACTAGAGGGAGGATTTTTTTTTGTTTTGAGAGAGTTCTCAATGGTTGAGTGAGGATGAGACATCCCCCCTTGCCTTTTTATAGAATTGAAGAGGTGCAAATTAGTTCGGTGGTGCATTTTAGTATCATATGTTAGCACAGGTTACTCATTCACAAACAAGTTTCTAAAAATAGAATGGAAGAATTTTTATAGGTTTAGGGTTTGATTAATTTTTTTTTGTGAGGTCAAGTGTTGACCGTTGGATCCGAGATAACTAAAGGGTTGAGATTTCATAGAGATTTTAGCTAGGGTTAGGGTTTAAAAAGAGGTGTGGGATATTTTGGTAGTATGGGGTCCACTCCACTTCACTCCCATGTCTAGGTTCAATGAATGGGCGAGAAGATTTCTGCCATTTCTTTATTAATTCAATCACCATAATTACATTCCGATTATAACCACCATAATTGCATTCCGAAAAGTGCAATATTTTAAAATTTGAATTGACTAAAATCTCTTTCTTTATTTAGGATAATTATACTTAATGCTCAAGATTCATTTCCCCCATTAGGTGCCAATGTTTTAAGCATGTGGGGTCCACGTGCCATGTCACCCACATGCAAAAAAACCTTATTTGAATTTCAAACAAATTTAACCCTCCCACCATTTTTAATTAAATAATTTCTTATTTAAATTGACCAAATGCCACCAAGGCTAATGTGTATGGTATGAGGTCCTAGTATGCCACATAGGATGTATGGTTTATGCTGTACAATAATTAGTGTGTCACACAATCAATGTTATATATCTCTGTGCCTTCATTACAAACAATTAATGAAATGAAAATATGTTTTATGTGCATAAAAATTTAAATCTAATCATATGATAAATAATAAAAAATATAGTATACGTCTATGGATTCCAAAATAGTTTGAAAATCGTGGGCCCCACTTAGCCCACATGGGTCCCACCCAAAAATCATCGAAAACTCTAAAAAAATTGATATTTCCAAAACTTCTTGAAAGTCACTATATGTCTTATAGAGGTTAAATAGAGTCAATGCACACATGGATGAAGTACTAAAGCTCAAAATACTCTAATTGACAAAATACCCTTTAAGGGCTTTAGGGTATTACGGAGCATTTGATGCTCTCCTTGTTAGGTCTATTTGGGGGTCTTGGGTTTTCCCAAAGGATGTGGCGGTCCTTTTCGTGGGTTGTCCTAGTAGCCCTATGGATGCTACCACATGCCTTTTGTTGGGGTTTGTGAAAGGAGGGGAATAGTAGTACTTCTAAAGATAAAAGCTGAACTATCCCCATAATTTGCAATGCTATATGGAGGTTAATGGTAGAATCCTACTGAGGGGTAGATAAAGCTCAATTGATGCGGGAGCATTCTAAGTGATAGTCCACAGCTACACCGCATAAGTGAAGAGAGTTTTTATTTGCTTTCTAGTGTTAGTTTTTATTTTTTTAGTTCTTCGGTGTCTAAGCAAATAGCCAAAGTTATGGGGCTCATTGTAATTTTGCTTAGTTGGTTTAAGTTGTAGTATTTTTTTAACCATTGGATCTTATTAGTTTATTTGGATGGATAATATTAGATTATTGTTATTTGAGTTAGTATTTAAGCCATCTTTATGTAATTCTTTCGTTATGATGCAAGAAATAGAAAAACTCTTTTGAGAAATCTCCTGTGAACGGAAAACTTGGTGTGAAGCCAAACTAATTTGGTGTCTAGCTAGATATATTCTCCTCTCTTTCTCTCCTCTATCTCAATCTCTGTTTCTTTTCTCCATTATTTTATCATTGTTTTTTGGTCAATTTTCTGACCTAGAAGCCTTAGTCGTCCCCATCCAAAACCCTATCCCCTATCCAATTGTAGAACGGACCCACCCGTCCCGCATCATCAATGGATGCAATTACGTGGGTCTGGAAGGCAAGAGTAAGGGACCTCACAAAGTCTCACATGCGATTGACCATATAAAGGAGTTAGTTAGAGGTTGGATCATCATCTCGCACACATTTTGGGCCAATTATGCTCGTGGACTCATTAGCTAGAAGTGAAGTAAATATAACCTCTTTGCATATAGGGAGAGTTTCTATTTCCTAATTTTGTTTATTTTCTTTATATAGTATAAAACACTAACTTTTTTGTACTGATCAAAAAGAGAGGAAATAAATTTTCCAAAATTATCAAAATATTTCGCAAAATATTTCCATTTTCTAGGTTACCGACAGGAAAGAATACATATACGAAATATTTCCATTCATGTCAAAATATTTGGAGTGAACAGTAAATTTCGATCAATTGATAATGTAGATATGTATTATTTAGGTTGAAATGTTTCGACATGTATGGAAACATTTCAATCCAATGTAGGAAACATCTCATTTGAACTCATAACTGCCACAAATCCCATATTTCATCCATGTAACCCCTTTCCATATATTTTTTTTTTAATAAAAAAGACCAATCCATTATAGATTTCTTGGTTCGCGGTTTAATCGTAAGGACGAATCGAGTCCCGTTTTAGAGTTGTTCAAATTTGAAATGTATGTAAGTATAAAATTTCTTGCTATCGTTTCTCGCTACAAAAAGATAGATGAAGTGTAAATGCATCAAACTTTACCCTAAACATCCATGATTGTGCATAAATTGATTATATGTTGTATGACTTAGCCTGTTCTACAAGTTGGTTGGGTTAAATGTTTTCCAAAAAAACTTTAATATTCAAAAAATTAAGTAAATTTTATAAGTTAATAGTAGATAGGTTCTTAAAAATTATGCCTAATATTAAGATATTAATGTAAGTGAATAATGATTTGGTAATACCTTGATTTATGACTTTTTTTTTATATAATTATCAATTAAATAATAGTTATCTAATTATATATTTCTTTGTCTAACTATCAGATACATGCATCAACGTATTATAGACCGCTATGGCCATTCATTTCCACACTACATATGGTTGTATATTATAGTTTGATAGCTTATGAGTGTGTTTTTATGCTTGTTTTATCATTTCTCAAACTTTCCACAAAAAATTCAATCATTTCTGCATTATTTCTATCATTTTCACGAAAAATGTATTATTTCCACACTGGTCAAAATATTTCCACGAGATATTTCTTTTTCGGGCTGGTCGAAATAAAAGTCGAAACCGAAATTTATTTCCTTGGGAAAAAGAAAGAGGCTTGCGAATTTTTTTTTAAACCCATTCCGTTGCACGTAAGTCATTATTTGTTTGTTGGCATCTTTTGTTATGTGTATCACATTTTTTTCATCTAATATTTATCATTATATATATATTTGTTGAACTTGTGTTCTTTTATACATTTTCAATTCCTTTTATCTTAAGAAGGGGAGTGCATTAACAGAAATAAAGTAAACAGGCTAAAGGAAAAATACCAACTATAAAGTCTATAACTAAGGCTGGAAAATGGTCCCCAATTTTAATGTTCGAAGTCACAATAGTTGTCATGACTATCAGTAACCAATTTACCCTTCCTATGAATATTGTCCACCAGAAAGAAGCACAGGTTGCAAGAATATTGGATATCTGTAACACAAACCCCCGATATCTTTTGGTGAAGATCGGCTGGCCTGATGAGGTAACAATGCATGCATCCAGTACCCTGCTTTAATTACTTTGCCTCCCCTGTATGACTCAATAAAACACAGCAGCATAAGGCAACAACTCCGCATCTTTGTGAGAATCTCCTTGAAACCGCTTATCTACCCCAAATACGCACACATGACACATTAAAAAGTTCATCCAAGTATGGGCCTGATTCCTCCCCTTCACAAACATCAGAGCTTAATTTGCGTCATGCTTAATTAATCTGGATCTTTTGCTGTGATTAATTGTTTGGATCTGTATAATAGACAGGGTTCTGTAACACAAATGGAGTATTGTTTTCTGACTTCATCTCTTATATTGTATTTAATTTGATGGATATTAGAGGCAAGTGGTAAGGCTCTCAACAATTATTTTAATACGCTCTAAAAGCATACTCCGAGTCACTGCAGGGAAACGAGTTAAAGATATTTAGGCCTTTTAGTATGACCAAGAAGCCTTTTCTTAGGATTCTTGCTTTTGCTACTATTTAGTTTGAGGTTGGTATTTTACATCTCAGTTAACTTTCACTTGACTCAGAATTTGTGGAAAACTGTGTCCAGCTGATTGAGAACTGGACATCCAACAGGTCATTCAGAATAGCAGGGAAACTGTTTTTTCTTTGCCAAATCGGCATCTTATTAAAGGTGGATCTTTAGATGTATGCTTTTCAAGAATTATATATATATATGGATTCAATCTAAAAACTGCTAAGATATGGAGTGAAAGAGATGTGGGATTCTCATTACCACTAGCAATCCTCTATTCTAATTATAGATGAGATATTGGATATTCTGGAAATGAAACATTGCTTTCCATTTTCTGGATATCAGAAGGTGAGTGTCTTTGTTCTACTTCCTGATCGGCAGATATCTGATATTTTGGAGTTACAAACTTCGTCGAACAAATCGGAAACCACGGTTTTGAATTTTTTTAAAGTGAACATTTGGTCTTGCATGTCTGTGTGTTAAAGAATACAATCCTCTAATCTTGTCTGGGCTGTGTTAAAGAATACAACCCTCTAATCTTATCTGGGCTGTGTTCAAGAATACATCATCATTACTATTCAGTAAATTCATACGTGCACCACTGCACCTTGAGCTGTACGGTTTGGTCAATTTTTGTGCACCTTGAGATGAAAAGTTGAAAAATCTGAACTGTCCAATTAAACTGTTACTTCAAATCATTTTTCATATGGTTACTATTGTTGGAATGGACTGATTTTTGTATGATTCGTTTGTTTAACATGGTCCTCATGTGGCCCCACCAATTGGAGTAGTGTGTGTATATATATATAAATGGGTAGGTTATTTTGACCCGCCTTTGACACGCCATTGTGGGGGCATACTTGGAGATGAATGAAGGACTGATTTTTGGTGTTGATGATCTTGTCACCAAGGAGATCATCCTCACAAAAAATTAGCTCATTCTGACAATTCTAGTCCTATGAAAAGTGGGTTACAAGTTGAAAAAATCTGGACCGTCTATTTCACCATTAATTTTATGTTGACATTTGGTAGGTTTAAAAATTCATGGGCTGAACTTTTTGAGAATGATCTCAATGATGAGGAGGTCGTCCTCACTAAAAATCCGCCCTAAAGGGCCTTAACTCATCTCCATGTGGCCCCTTGAAGGTGCGTCAGAATAACATAACTAATTTATATATGTAGGTCAATTTTTTGACACGTGCTCGTGGGGCCCACATGGAGATGAGTTGAAGGCTAATTTTTGGTGAGGATATCATAGAGAGATCATTCTCACAAAAAATCACCCCTTTCTGAAACTTCCAACCTTAGCAAATTTGGAGTGGTACGGTTCAGAATTTTTCAACTTGTAATCCACTTTTTATAAGGCTAAAAATGTCGGAACTGGATGATTTTTGTGAGGTTGATATCCATGCTGATGAGAATATTCTCACAAAAAATTAGTCCTTAACTCATCTGCATGTGGCCCCCATGACCATTAGTCACAAAAGCATTAGTTATTTTATCCCAACCCTATATAGGTCAGGTTATTTTGACACCCCTAAATGACACGCCGCTTTTGTGGGGCCCACATGGAGATGAGTTGCTGATTTTTGATGAAGATGATCTTCTCACCATGAAGATGGTATTCACAAAAAATCAGCCCATTCCAAACCTTCTAACCCTATCAAAACTGCACTTAAAAGTTAATGCTGAAATGGAGGGTTCAGAAATTTTCAATTCGTAACCCATTTTTCATAGGGCTAGAAATGTCAGAATGAGCTTGATGTTCTTAGTATGATCTCCATGGTCAGATCACTCACCAAAAATAGGCACGTCATTTTTTTTGATCGGTAAAATAGGCACGTCATTAGCCGTGCCACACGCGCACACACACACACACACACACTCGAACACACACATATACACATATAGGGTCAGGATATTCTTACACGGATTTTTACACGCTTTGAGGGCCCAAATGGAGTTGAGTCAAGGGATAGTTTTTGGGGAGAGATCATCCTGAGCAAAAATCAGCCAATTCTGACATTTCTGGCCCTGTGAAAAGTTACAAGTTGAACAATTCTGGATTGTCCATTTCATCATTTACTTTATGTTCACCTACGACAGGCTTAAGAAATATCAAGATGAACTAATTTTTTGCAACGATGATCACCATGGTAAGGAGATCATCTTCACCAAAAATCAGTCGTTGATTCATTTCCACCGGGGCCCCAAGGAGCTGTGTGAAAAATTGTAAAAAAAAACCATGTAAGAATATCCTGTTATACACACACACGTATTGCCAGTTATTATGTGCATAACTGCAAAGGAAATTTCCTATTATCATGTGGATGTGGATATCTACATTCCATGTGTTAGATTGCTCTTGGATGGGCAATAAGAGAAAAAATATTCCAACGAAAAAAATAGATTGACTTTCTAGGAGCGTTCTTTAGGAAGGTCAAAAATAATTTGGCAACTAGTCCTTAAGGACGTAAACTGGTCCATCACTATTGAGAAAAGAAATTCTTAAATAGATGGTTAGAATTCATTGAACAGTATAATTTTTTTCATTAGTCTTTAATTACAGGGATTGCCTACCTCTTCAACGGTTTGGATGATGATCAGGTGTGCCACATGGCACACATTCATGTCACTCAGAGAGAACACTCTATACTGAAGCTTGTTTTACCTTTCCCCATGTGCCTATGTACAACATAAACACTTTAACTGTTTACCATTTAGCATATGCAATCAGTTTCTTTGTTGGTTGGCTGGAAATATGTGCCATGTCATTCTCAACCATTAGTATAGATAACATAAATATTTTAGTAGTTCATAATTTTAACTGATAAGGTTTAACTCTATTATATTTCATTAGTGGAAAAATTATTCATCCAGTTCTATAGCAGCTTATAGTTTTAGCTATTTTCCCTTTCTCAATTTTGATTTCTGGATACTTTTATCAGGCTATGAGTATCAGTGGGTGCAATTACTATGATACTTCTTTGGCTGTATCGAACATATAAATATCTATTGTGAAAACCATCCTCAGTGTCCCTCGTGGTCTATTCATGTGTTGACCTATCACTATTTTTATATTCTGGCCTTGTAAATGCCATGCCATATTCATTTCAATATTCATATCTTCATATTAGTGAAATGTGTGTTGTTACTGTTGTAGCTTTGCGGTCTGAGGTTGTCATGTTATTCGGTATGAAAGTATAGTCAGCACAAAGGTTACCATAGGAATTGTAGAGGAATGCTATTATGCTAATTGCACGTGTGGTTCTTCCATTGATGTTGACTGGAAATCTTAAGCACGTCCTTTGCAATTTCTTCGGGATATGAGTTACATGACTGGGAGTTTGGTGAAACATGTTTTGATTAGAGCAGAATATTTTCACGTCTTTCTTTTTCTTTGTGTTTCAGAGGCCGTCTAGTCATTTGCTGTAATTCAGAACATCAACGTTTCAAATGTCTTAGTCTGTGACTTATCTATAGAATATGATTGTTTTATTAAAAACCCACTTTGTTTCCTGTTTTGATGTGTAAATGTTCTGTTTCCAGGATGAATGCAAGCGTTTACGTCAGAGTATAAAATGTGGACTAATTAGCCGAATGACTGTGGTAAGTGTACATGTTATTTCTACTTCCGCATTACAGGCCCTTGTCTTAACCAAAGAATATTTGTTATTGCTTGATTGTAGGGCGAGGTTCAGGAGAAAGCCATGGCCGTCCAGTCAGTGAGAGTCAATGACGTGAGTTCTTACTGATGAACTGTCTTTTGATGCATATGTACATACACGAATGTTAATTGATAGTACTTTGGAAAGAAATCGGCTGATTTAAGTACTCTATCTTACTATGTTACCTGACTGTTATATTTCTCCTGATGATTTATTTTTTATTATTTTTACAAGTATCTCTGGGATATAATTTCTGAACTTCCTGTGCTTCTATACATAATACTCTTCATGTTGCAGTGGCTGGAAGCGGAGATATTGCGACTTAGTCATCTTCGTGATCGAGCAAGTGAAAAGGGGCGTAGAAAGGAATATCCTTTTTTATTTAAGTTTATGCATGGTTTCATTAATATCTTACTTATGATTGGATGTTTGTTATTTGATAAATTGTCTTCGAAGGGTCTCATCAGTCATGGATTTTTTCCTATTAACAGTACTTAGACCATTTCACGATACATATGGTTTGCTAATGAAAGAAACAGTGAGATGTTCTGAACTGTTTTCGAGCTGTGGTCCTGGACTTGTAGATATCTCTATCTATATAAATATGTCTGTGCATTATATGACACACCCCATAGTCAATAATATGTTACTTTGATTGATAGCTGAAAAGGTTTTGTATGTCTGTAAGTTCCCTAGCTTTTGGTATGACGATTTGGAATTTTCATTTTTTTATGGGAATGGGATTACCTTTGTTATTATACAACAACCCATTCATCACCATGACTACAGAAAATTTGGTTCATATTTTATGAATTTCATTTTATTGTATCGATATCTGATTATCCTGTCGTTGACAGGTTACTTTCAGTAGCAGATCTCTTCTCTCCAATTGTAAAAGATTCCAATTTTATTCTTTAAGTATAACGTTTTGTTCCACTGTTGAAAATGCATTTCACAGCCTAACTGGGAGAAAAAAAATATGTGTAACATGTGTTTCTCATGAGACCTGTTGTGTGCAGAGGTTCAGTACAAATTTTACCTAGGAAACTTGGTCATATTTCTTAGGGGTCTCTCAAGAAAATTGCTAAAGATTGTTTCAGTACTCTACAAATTATGCTATTGTCCATAGATTATTCACCTGACAGAATGAGATGCAATGGTCATTGTAATTTCATATATCCTGCCAGTCTCTGCCAGAATTCTGATTTATTGGCACAGAGGTGAAGAAATAGATTCATCATTCCATTCCAATCTAATCAAGACGAGAGAAAGAACTAATACTCTCTTCAGGTATCTCAATTGAACGGTGCACAAAGGCTTGGCATTCATTTCCACTTTGTTCCATAAAACCTTTGCCTAATATGGCAGTCCTTGTGTCTCAGAAGCAGGTTTAAGGCAACTCTCGACTCTTGATGGCGAAACTTCATAATGATCATAGTAAACTAGCAGAACTTATGTGGTGTTTTTAGCATAACAAATCGTGATCCTTGGCTCAATGGTGTGAAGCGTTATCTGATCTTTGCAGTGTTAAGGTGGACAATATCAAGGTGGTTGCAATTGGATTGGGTGTATAGTGGGCAAAACTGATTACTTGTGCCAACCCCTCAAAAGGAAATTTGGGTTCCTGTCCTAAAAAGATTTGACAAGAGACTTGCCTCTTTGGAAAGACGAGCCTCTCGTGGGTGCAGGAGTAACTCTTATCAAGAGCTCTCAGTTGTCACTCCTTTCATACTCCATTTCTTCTTTAAAGATGCTGGCCTTTATGATTGTGAATGATGTAAAAGAGATCAAAAGGTTCCATTTGATCAATTGGAAAGAGGTTCTCAAGCCTAACTAATTATGGGAGTTTGGTATTATGCGTCTTAGGGATACAAACAAGGTGTTGTAAGTGGCATTGGATGTGCAGTGGAGTGCAATCACATTAGTATAAAAATAAATCTGGAAAGGAAAAGGATACATGCCTTCCTTGTGTCGATTTGATTCAATTTATCATCAGTACAACAAAACCATTGATTTGCTCTGATACCATGAAGAAAGAAAGAAAATGAAGTATTTTAACTTGGAAGAGATATGCAGCCAGACTGATTCAATTAAAAGAACTCTTGCAAACGTTTTATTCTAGCATTATTGTTTGCCATTTTCTCTTCATGGTCACCTGCTTGAGCTCAGTTCCGTACATCAACATGAAAAGCCTCACTTGAGTCACGTGGTTAAGTAATACTGTAGGTATTGCATAACGAAATGCTTACTGAGAAGATATGTATGTCGAACTTAATTTGGAAAACAAAATGCATCACTTGTGTGGCTTTGGTAGAGGTACCAATATTATTATTTGCCATTTCTTTACCAAGCCACCTTTGTGAAAATTCTGTACATCAACATGAAAGCCTCACCCGAGTGATGTGGCCACGTAAAATTTCAAGTAATGCATCACGAAATGCTTCTTGAGAAAATAGATGTTACGAAGCCAATGTCGGAAACAAAATTTATAGTGAGACGTGCTGTAATATATTGGAACCTTTGTCTTAATAAAATTTTTGAGTTTCGCACATTGGCTTTGGGATGCTTCCACCGTGGTTCATACTGATATTTGGTTATAGACGCCATAGTTTTTGTGTTATGGAATGAACAATGTATTCATAAAAGCTACAAGGTGGTAGTTGTGTTGCAGACTTGGCCCTCAGGAGGAGGATGTGCTATCTTGGGTAAAAGCTTAGGCTCTAGACATTTTATGGGGTCGATGAAAGAGTTAATTTTCTACAAAGTTGCTTGGTTGGGAGGTTTGATAGGGATCCTGGGAGCCTAAAGGATGTCCAATCCTTTGTGCGATATGTTATTTCTATTATGATTTCCTTCTACATCAGAAGCTGGAAGGATTTTGGATAAGGTAATCGGTCTACGGGATCAAATTTCTTCCTCGATGTATGGAGCCACGGACTAGGAGTTCAAATGGCTGGAATCACAAGGCTACTTGAGATCCTATAGTGGAGAGGTTGGGGAGGAGACTAGCGGGTTGGAAGAAAGGCGCTTTGTTGAGTCATTCTCATAAAGAGTACTCTTTCTAGCCTTTCGATTTACTTCCTTCCTTTGTTTACTATCCCGTTTAGTGTGGCCGGGGCGTTGGAAAAGCCGATGAAGAACTTTTTGTGGCAAGGGAAACAAGACATTCTTAAATTTCATTTTGTGGACTGGGCCAAGATATGCAAGCCTAAGGAGGTAGGAGGTTTGGGTTTCCGATTCTTTTGAGACATGAATGTGGCTTTAGAGACATGAATATGGCTCTTTTGGGGAAGTGGCTGTGGAGGTTTGAAGAGGAAAGGGATAGTTTATGGCGGAATTTTATCGGGTGCAAGTATGGGGAGGCGCAGGATGGGTCGGTAGGCAATCTTAGCTCTCTTTCCTTTGGCAAGAGTTTATGCATGGGAAGGTATTATGAAGGTCCAAGAGAGCTTCAAGGAGGTGATTTGCTACAAAGTGGGAAGGGGTGACAAAGTTAGGTTTTGGGAGGATGTTTGGTGTGGGGAGGAGTCTTTGAAAGACGTGTTCCCTATTTTATACCAAATATTTGATTTCCATGGGGTCAAGGCTCTGGATTGTGTGGAGTTCAAAGAGGGTACAACCGCTTGGAAGTTTGGTTTCAGAAAGAATATGAACGATTGGGAGGTCAACAGTCTTGGATTGCTATTGGCTAGATTTGGCGATGTCCCGATGTTAGCTTTAGAGGCGGATCAGAGGTTATGGAGATGGGATCCTAAGGGTGTGTTCTCTGTCAGGTCGTTTCACTCTCATATTAGATCGGAGTGGTAGAGTACCTTTCCTGCGGCTCTAGTTTGGAGGGCTCCTATCCCTTCAAAAGTGTCTTTTTTCATATGGACGGCTATGTTGAACAAGATTTTGATCGTAGATCACCTGACTAGTAGGGGCATGATGTTACCAAATAGGTGCTCTCTATGCAAGTCCAGTGCAGAGATGGTTGACTATTTGATGATTCATTGCTCATTCTGGTTTGCCATTTGGCAAGCCCTCTTTTCTCTATTCAGGATTGATTTCGTGGTGCCAGAGCAGGTGTATATCCTTGTCCAAGGTTTCTCTTTGGAGGTCTTCAGAGAGAAAGCTAAATACCAAAAATAATTGAGGGGAAGGAAGAAGATGTTCCCAAAGTCTTGTTGGAGGTACTGATAAAAAAAAAAGTCTCGTTGGAGGTTAAAGCTTATTTATACCTTTGGTCCTCCGTCACTTCAAAGTTTAGTGGATGTTTTTTCGATACTATTGTGTTTAGATGGGAAGAGCTTCTTGGTGGCTCACTTGCACTTGAAGTGTTGTGTTTTGTTGTTTGGTGAGGCCCTCTCCTGGATGTCTCCCCTTGTATTTAACGGGTTTCTCCCCTTTAACTAAGGCTCATAGGTGGATTAGGGTTTTTGGATTACCCCCTTTATCTTTGGAGCTTTGCTGTCTTTCAAGCTATCAGGGATATCAGTGGGGTTTTTATAAAGTCAGGCCCAACAACCTTGACTTGGGATTATGCAGAATGGGCAAGGATTATGGTGAAAAAGGATGGCTGTATCCCACCATCCATGAACCTTTTGATTGACTCCTTTATTATTAAGGTCTAGATCTAGGTGGAGGAACTTCCGACTATGGGGCTAGCTTCGGAGGACAATATGCAGACCAAATTTATTAGTAGACCCCAAGCTTTGCTGCTGTTTGGTAGGATGAAGGAACATTTATGTTGGACTGTTTGGAAGGAGAGGAATAACGGCATTTTTAAGGCAAAATGGAGGAGATTCTGGTGGCTGTGTTGAAGATTAAAGCCTTGTTATACCTTTGGTCCTCCTTTGGAGGACTTTAAAGGAGTTGGGTTTGAGGATTTTTTTCAGACAAGAGGAAGTCTTGCTTAGTCATGCTTGTCTGCCTCCCTGTCTTTGTGTATACTTCTTGTATATGGGTTTTTCCCTTTCTTCTCTTTAATACAATTCTTACTTATCGTAAAAAATGGACGGTATGATGTGGGAATTCCCTGGAGTCCTTGATGATATCCAACAGTTGAATGTCTGCCTGTCAAAAAGGGGAGGGTGGTTGCACATGATTGATTCCTGATTCTTTTTTGTTACTGAAATATGAGGATTCGAAAGAGGGTTAAAATTGTGGCTTCAATACACCGAAAAACTAAATATAAAACGTTTCCATCGTATAACTTTAGAATTCTATATGTTTTAGTTGGTTTCCATTGAGGTTGATTGTCATATTCCATTCCTGTATCCTTGACTTTATTCCACGCTTAGAGAATGTGTGGAAAAAGTGCAGCTTCTGAAAACACCTGCGGAACGTGTGCGTAGACTGCAGGAAATTCCTGAAGTACATGCTGACCCAAATATGGATCCAAGTTACGAGTCTGAAGAGGATGGAGGAGAACCAGATGATAAAAGACGAGGTCCTTTTTTACCTTGTGGATTTTGAACTTTTATCTTTTCTATTACTATATTTATTCTGACATTTTCTTTTCTGAAGTTGATCACAAACTTAGTGTTAACTGTTAACTTTGTTCATGATACATGCAGACAACTACATGAGACCAAGAAATGCTGGATTTAGTAGGAACGGGAGGGAGCCAATCTCTCCAGGAAAAGGAAGTTCTGCTTCAAATGATGCTTGGAGTGGAGCAGGGAAAAATTCAACCCCCACCTGGGAGCCAAGTGGAAATATGTCCACAAAAGCTGTATGGGTCAAAGGAGTTAGTACTACTGGTGCTGGTGAGAGAATGAACGAATCCTCATGGAGTCAAGGAAGGGATGCACACCAGTCAAACAGTTGGGAGAAGCCCAAAAACCAGGTGCCTTCAACTGATTCGGATACTAGTGCTTGGAATGGCCAAGCTGGGTCATCTTCTGGGATTGCACAGGAAGCACTGGCACCTCTTTCTACAGGGGGAGCATTGTCGTCCAACATCAGTGAGACAGACAAAATGTGGCACTACCAGGACCCATCTGGGAAAATCCAAGGTCCCTTTTCTATGGTGCAGCTGCGTAAGTGGAGTACAACTGGGTACTTCCCAGCAGATCTGAGGATATGGAGAACGACAGAAAAGCAAGAGGACTCTATAAAGTTGACTGGTGCATTGGATGGGAAGTTCCAGAAAGAGCTGCCACAATGGGGCAACAGCTTTTCACAGCCTGAAACAGGTTCAATTGCATCTGGTAATGATGGGGAAAATAAATTGGATGGTGGCTGGAAAGAGAATATTAATTCAACATGGACAGATAAAAAGCAAAGTGATGGGAGCTGGAACTCAAATTGGAAGGATGCAAGTGGCCCTGCTAATGATAATACTGAATTGACAAAAACTGATGAGTGGGGCTTGAGGTCACCCAGTTGGACTGCACCAACACCAGTATTCAAGGGTGGTCAGGCTGGGTATTCCTCACATGGCTGGGACTCATCGAAGGGCAATAATGCTTGGTCTGGTCACTCGCAAGTGCATAGCCCGCTCCTGTCACCCTCATCTTCTGGGAATCCACATCAACCACCGTACCATCAAGGAAGAGAAGGTCAAGGTGGAGGGAGATGTAACTCAGGTCTGACTCGTGGAAATAGTTGGAATTCAAACACACCCTCGGGGTTTCAGTCTAGTAGTGGGCATGGTTATGAAAGGCGATCCAAACCTGCGAAGCAATGGAGCAATGGAGCACAACAATCTACAGCTGGGGTGACTGAACCTAACAAGATTGCTTCTGGTTGGGGCGAGCAACATCATATTTCTGTAACACCTTCGACTGGGGGATGGGATTCCAATTCTCTGTCTGCTTCTATGCCCATGCCCAAGCCATCTGAAACATCAGGTCAGGGTGACACAACAGATTTCTCGAATCCGCCTACTCCCACCCCAAAGCTGAGTGCTGGAGGTTGGACAAGGGATCAGGGTGCTAAAAACAAATGGGCTGCGGCATCAACTGCTTCTGTTCAGCAAACAAGCGCAGGCTGGGGGAGTGCTTCAAGTCTGGGAGGCAATGGGGCACAGCTATCATCTCTCACAATGAACGAACCTATTAAAGGACCCGCTGAATGGGGTGGACAGTCCCCCACTCCAGCAAAACCTTCTGTTGGGGAATGGGACTTAGGTGCTGGTCCTGCTTCTGCGTTGAATCCAACTGAAATGACCCGTGGTCATGATGTGGCTCCAATTCCTTATAGTGGCCAGCTAACACAATCATCGACTTCACCATCAGTTTCAGTGGAGCCAACTGTGGGGGTAGATGGTTGTGGTGCTTCTCATACATCATCCAGTCAGCAGACAACAGTTTGTGGGCCAAATGCATCTGGTTCCTTGTCTAATCAATCGGTTTCTGGTATGACCATGACAGATGGTAATGTAACATCTTCAGGTGGCTCGACTTCTCCCACTTCAGGAAAAGGTTCTGAGGACTTGATCCAGGGTTCAGAGAACAGTCGTTCAAGTTCAGTACATGGTTCGAGTCCAATTGCTGACCCAGGAATGGGTGGTGTATTAAGCTCTGAGGATGCTCGACAAATTCCTTTTCAATCTACGACAGATGAGCAACATGGGTTCACACAGGTTCTTGATCCTCGAAAGAAGTCTGGAGCACATTCACCTGTGGGTGCTAAAGTGGGTGGGGAAACAAGAACTGATGATGTTTCTTCTAATGTTTCAATGGAAACCCAAGGTTTTGCGCCAGAACCTCTTGCACCTGCTTCAACGAATGCAGCTGTTGACTTGGTGTCTGATGTAATTTCACCATCCAAAATTGTTGATCTGAGCAACGTGACATGGGTTTCATCCGGTAATAGTCACAAGCCTTCAGAAGAACATAATGGATGGGGGTCTGTTTCAGCTCAGAAACCAGAAATGGATCCAAGACCTGGGTTTGCATCTCATGGATGGGGACCTGTTCCAGCTCAGAAACAAGAACCACCTACTTCAAGTCCTACACCTTCACTTGCAGCTCAAAAACCAGAACCAGCTTATGGTCACTGGGGTGATGGCCGATCTTCTGTCCATAATTCTGCTGCATCTTTAAGAACATCTGATCAAGCTGGAAATCATCCTACTGGCCTCCCATTTTCAGACTCAAGTGGCCCATCGAACACAAAGAGCACTGATTGGTCGACATCTTCATCAGGTCCATCGGTGACCAAGCCTTCCAGCTGTGATGTAGGTACTGCATCTGTCTTGAACAGCATTCAAAACAACTCACTGGCCCCATCCGATACTCAGAGATCATCAATGTCTTGTAACCCACTGGAAACAGGTCCAAACATGCAGCCTGCTGTGCCAGCCACCCCAGGTTGGGGCATGGGAGCTAAGGAAAATTCAAGCACTGCTTGGAGACCAACACCTGAAAATTTGAACCCAGGCTGGGGGCCTCCGCAGGGAAATGCAAATATGGGCTGGGGAGGATCAGCACAAGGTAATGCGAACATCGGCTGGGGAGCAGTACCACTGCAAAACACAACTGCTGGTCAGGGAACAATGCCGCCGGGAAATACCAACAGGGGTTCAGATGAACCAGCTGTAAATACAGGCATGTGGGGGAGCCAACAGAAACACAATGGAGACAGATTTTCTGGTCCTTGGGACCGGGGTTTGCATGCTGGAAATACTGTTCATGGTGGTGGCAGGTCGTCATGGAACAGGCAGTTGTCATTTGGCAGTGGAGGTGGGAGAGGAGGATCTTCCAGGCCGCCTCCCAAAGGGCAGAGAGTATGCAAATTCCACGAGAGTGGGCATTGCAAGAAGGGAGCCGACTGTGATTTTCTGCACCCATGATCAAGGGAGACAGCAACGGTAGAAATAACACTTGTTTTTCTGTACAGTCATCTATTTTGGCTTTTGATTTATTAGATTTTCATGCTTCACTTATGTCCCGGAGAACTTGTGCAGTTCAGCGGCATACATCGTCTTCCTTTCCTCCGATCCACTGTTTGCCCGATTAATTGCGTTACCATTTTCAGAATTATTAGGTTGGGTGGGGGTTGGGTCAATCTCACATATCCATTATCATGAACATCCACTGTTGATGATAGTTGGCTACTGAGGGGTTTCAGGCGATTTCAATGACTTCAGTTTGAAGTCCCTCCCAAAATGCCAAACGGCACTATTTGGGGCCCATTGACGCATGGATGCTTGGCTTACTTCTCGGTGGACCTGCACACCAAAAATCAGTGTCTGGTGATTTCTAGCCATTGATTTGATTATTTTAGTAGGGTGTTTTCTAGCTGTTATGATATGAGCTCAAATCTATCGGCTAGAAATCGGCAATCAAGTTGATTAAGCGAAACATCCATGGGCCCAATAGAATGTTCCACGTGGCATTTTGGGAGGGGTTGACAGCAAAATTTTCAAATCCAAGAGAAGGCTTTATGATCGAATTGATTTGGATAGAGGGGTGAGAGAAGCATAAGTTGTACTAGCGAAGTGCTTTTGTTCTCTAGAAATCGATTTAGCCCAAGAAGGTGGGCTGTTTCTTAGATCGACCACCTCAAACAATAAGATAATCTACCATTCTATTATGGACATCTCTATAGGACGTTGATAACCATCTGATAAATCGAACAATCCAACAAAGAAGTTCATGTATCCAACGGTCAGGATTCGACCTTACCATTAAAATCAAAATGGTTAGGATTATCTCACTATGCTGAATTTTGTGGGGCCGACGAACTAGTTGAATGATCGTCAAAAATCTACCTGGAGTGGATTATTCTGAAGCCCACTCATCTGCTTGAGATCATGGTAAGCTAATTTTGGTCAAAGCGATCCCCACCTGGACCAGATATTATTATGAGTAATATCTGGTCTTAGCTTACTATAGGTACAATAGTAACGGGACTATTCCTCGTTTTCTCGACTAAAACTTGGCTGACCGACATTGACCGCCCATATTAATATGAGCCACATGTCATTTTTTATAGGACACTGACCGTATAGATGTTTGGCCAATCCCCCAGTGGACCTACAAACCAAAAATCAATCTGATTAGTGATTTCTAAGCGTTGGATTGGTGTCATTTTCATGGGTTGATTTTAACCTTGATAATTTGAGCATTATTGACCATTATTTGGGGTACAAGATCGAAAGGTTTGAAATCACTAATCCGGTTGAATTTTGGTTTTTAGGTCCATCTAGGGATTGGCCAAACATCATACGGTCATCGTCCTCTAAAAATGTGCCACACGGCTGATATTGTTGGAGCCGATGGGTTCAAAGTACTTTTGGAAATGATCTCTGTCGATCACGTTTGGCCCCACTCCCAATATATTGATGGACGGCCCTTGATTTGCGTAATGCTTCAAGCAAAAATTTCCCCAGCCTTGGAGGAAATTTGATGACAGCGCTCTAGGGCGCAATATGAGCTACGTGGCACATTCTGAGAGTACTCTGACAGTCTGACTGTATGGATGTTTGGCCCATCCCTAGGTGGACCTACAAACCAAAAATCAGCTTGATTAGTGATTTTAAACCTTTGGATCTTTGTACCTGAAATAATGGTCAATAAAGCTCAAATTCCCACGGTTAAAATCAACCCATGATTTGTAGGTCCACCTAGGGATTGGCCAAAATCCATACGGTCAGAGTCCTCTAAGAGTATGCCACGTGGCTCATATTGCGCCCTGTCATCAAAGTTTTACTCGAGGAAATGAAGGTCGTGGATTGAGTAAACCTTCGCTCTTACCTGTGTGTGAGCAAAGCCGATCACACACCACAATATGAGCTACGTGGCATACTCTAGAGGACGATTATGGTATGGATGTTTGGCCAGTCCCTCGTTGGACCTGTGAACCAAAAATCAGCCTGATTAGTTATGTCAGACCTTTGGATCTAGTACCCCAAATAATGGTCAATAATCTTTGAATTCTACGGTTAAAATCAACCCATGCAAATGACTCCAATCCAACGCTTAGAAATCACTAATCAAGCTAATTTTTGGTTTACAAGTCCACCGAGGAGCTAGCCAAACATCCATACGGTCATGGTTCCCTAAGAGTGTGCCCCGTGGGTCATATTGTGATGTGTGATCGGCTTTGCTCACACAGGTGTGAGCAAAGGTTTTCTCGTCGTGGACTCTTCGCGTTGCAGCTTTGTACAGTCAGACAAAAAAAAATTGTTTTATTAAAAAAAAAAAAAATCCCTGCCGGTTTTGCTCCTGAAGGACGTTTCGAATGAATTTGGATTCTTTCTTCAAAACGTGGGTTCAAATGCATTAGCTCTACAATAATCGATCATGGAGATGACGATACTGACTCCTACGCAAAGATACGCAGCGGGAGGTCTGTTTGCTCTCGCTCTTCACCAAGCCCAAATCCACCAGACTCGACCTTTGGGATCTTCTATCTATGCAGACGAAGAGCCAAACGAAGAACGCGTAAGCAGCGGCAGCAGTAGTGATTCAGTCTCCGAGGATCCTGAGCTCTGGATCCACGAAAATTCCGGTCTGCTTCGGCCCGTCTTCAGGTCGTCTTCTTTTTCTCCTCAGTTTGAGGTGAATTGTTGAAATGTGAATTATTTAAAGAATTGAGAATTGGATTCTTTATTTTTTTCTTATGCTGATTGTAGCTATCGCTGTAATTTCTTACACATTTGCTTTCAACTGATTGATGGGGTCTTGATTTTAGTTAGGGTTTATTTCACCTAGGAAATGAGATTATACCATAAATTTTGAGTGGAGATTCATTGGAGGAATGGACGGTCTGGAATTATGGACTTTGTTTTGGTTGACTCGCTTTATTGTTTCCCTAAACAGGTTTCTAGAGATAGATTCCATAGCCTGGCATGGACTTGAGGAAACTGGCGGGTCGTCTCTAGCCAAGCATCACATTGGAGCTGTATGTCTTTTTCTTCAATAAATTTTATTACGTTTGATTATCGTAGTGAATAAATTTGTTTGTGAGGTTTCATTTAACAACCTTGGAATTTTGCGAATTGAAGAGAGACCATGGACTCGAAATCCATAATTGAGAAACTTCAACCTTGCTTTCATTGGTGAACGTGTTGGAGGATTGCTAATATTTTTAATAAACATTGATTCCAACTTCGAACCCCAGTTACAAGAAGAGGGGACATTTTATTTGCCTTGGTGGCTGGTACTTAAGCTGCATGCTCCATGGAAGTATACGTTGATTTTGATTTACTTCAGAAACTTCAAATATTAGAAAAATAAAAAAGTTTTATATTGAAAAATTTTACCATAGTTATTTAGGTCAAAATTCTTTCAATTGAATCAGTGGCCTCTGTTTCCTGATAACATTGCGGGGCTTTAAATATGTTCCTCATTGTTATTTTTCATTACTTATAATCAAATTATTAAAGGTGTTGCACTCTTGCACTTGCTTACTGATATGAACAGTGTAGGTTGTTTAGGCAAGGAGCTCACCAACATATGCAAACCAAAAGTCACTCACATGCCAACCCAACTCGTGGGTCAAGTGAACATAAAACATTAAAAGGCAGAGCCCAACAGCCCAGCTGTGTGTGGAAATCTATGTCATAATTACTCGAGCATTTCGCATGGAATAACAACAAAACAAAGATTTAGATCTTGTGTCAGGGCCATAGATGGGACATGGAGGTCATCGGTGTGGGCTAAATCCCTTGATGCATGACCCTTGATGGGCAGGAGATGGTCATAGCCATAGCCCAAAATAAGAACTGCACCGACAACCCCAAGTATCCCATTTATGGACTTTTTCCCTGTGAATGTCCACATGTTTGTGCCTACCTTTTCTTCCCTAGCTGCCAGTGTTATAACTTTGATCAGAGCCTGATGTTTAGAATTTTTTGATAGGTGCATTTTTGGATGATGATCCATTCCAACTAGTAGGCTAACTGTGGATGGTTCAGATTCATGAGCACGTGCATGGTTCAAAGTTTTGGCTGAAACCGAACGATACTTCATCTTATATGTAAATTTGCACTAACATTTTATTTCGGTTTCATGAAGTTTCGTCTGAAACTGAACGATACTTCCGATATGATTTGGTATTGCCCATGAACGTTACCAAAACAATACCGTGTACTTTTAACACTTGTCACTGACTGGAAGATATGACAGGAGTCTTCGAAGGACATCAGGTTCCCTGGCTGATACATACATGCATGCCGGTTTTTCAATTAAGGGCTTTCCTTTTGACCTCTACAAGGAAAAATTATCTCATAAGTCCATATTTTGATCATTTACCATCCTTGCCCTCTGGAGGTCTCACCTTCTTTAGACAAAATCATCTTCAATTTGCTACATCAGAATATGTTCTAGACTAGAGCAAGCTACTACCAGCAAGAGGGATCATTTCACCTGACCTTGGTAGATCATGATCTCTGACAACCATTGTTACTCTCGTTATATTCTCGAGTATATATTTGGGGATCTCAGTCTTTTTTTTTTCTTTTGAGTATTGAGTTGTGGTTAGAATCATTTTCGAGAAAGCTAGGGTTTATAGTACATTTATTATTCCTTTCTTTTTGTGAGAAATTTATTATGATTTTCGAAATGGATATACCTTTTTTCCAAGTTTTGTTTGTTTATCTCTAAGTTCCGTTATACTTTTATTCTTTTTGCCCATCAGAAATTTTCACTTTCTTTAATCATTATTAATCATTGTTCATCTTATCACAGTTTTTAAGGTTGTTATCAGAAGAAAGTTTTGAAACTTCTTCAGAAAGGATGGATCAGGAACTTGCTTTGATGAAAGCTGTTGATGCTATGGCTATGAGCATGGAAGCTTCTCCTGTTTCTTCTGGGGCTTCTACAGAGAAACACTGTGAATATGAACATGTATGCCATCAGAAAAGTTCAACTACTGAGATGCAATCATCCTCCGAAGCAGCAGATGCGTCCTCTGAAACCTTTCAGCGGAGAAGTTCTAAGACATTGTCCATCAAAGACGAGGCACTCGATGGGTCTGGCAGCAAATTTTATGAGGAGCCCATGGAAGAGGTTACTCTGCTCCAATATCAGAGGAAAGTGGCAGTTCTATATGAGCTTCTTTCTGCTTGTTTAGCAAATAAAACTGAAGATGACAAGAAATGTTCTCGACTAAGAAAGGGCTATGATGCTCGACAGCGTGTGGCTCTACGTTTGCTGGTGACGTGGTTCAATGTCAAGTGGATAAAAATGGTTTGTCTACTCAAACTAGTCATTATTTGTAAGCTGCGTCTCATATACAGTTGTAGATTCCTTGACATGGATGTAGAATGTTATATGTTAACTATCCTTTTGGTTGTAGGCTTCAATGACATTTTTTTGGTTAGTTTTTTTGTTATTTTCAGCAAAAGGTGATTTAATACATAATCAAAGCTGTCCAAGTAGTACCTCTTGTTGGCGACACATGACTTATTAGAATTTCCACGTGGATAGCATACACCAGTGATTTGTCTTTTATTCGGGTATATATGAGAAAATATATTCCGGTTGAATAGCATAGATAAGATTGTCTTTCTTATGTAAGAGAAAGAAGTAACAACAACCAAGAAGGTGTTCTGAATAAAAAACTCAAAATTCAGAAACCACAATTTCATGTTCCTTAAGTGAAAGTGGTCTAACATGTAACGTATTTTGGAGTACAAAGCAACATAACCTTATCCTATTCTTTGAATATCAAGATCGCAATCCAGGTCCTCACTCTAATTAGATCTCGGGTCAAGATCTATATCTCAACATTGATCCAAATTTAATAAATGTTAATGTACATGTTCAATTTTTGTTTGTCCCCTAATCAACTATCATGTTTCAAAATATCAAAATTCTTTGACAACTATTTTGTAATTTTATTTTCTTGAACTTTCTTAGATCTTTACAGTGCACAAACAGGCACTTCATCAAGTTAGCAAGGGGGGGGGTTCAAAGGGAGCATATATCATGTTTGCATAGGAGCCTTACCAGTCTGCTAGTTTTTTATTCCTTTAACCTGACCCCAGAATATATCCACAGTTTGATGCAAAAGATAAAAAGGAAGACAAAGAAAGGCCATGGAATTTCTTTGGGAACCTATGTTGCGTTGATACGGGTAGGAGTGTCAGAGTTCGACACAGGTACAAAGCGTCCAATTTGGCAACCTTAACAAATAGGATTCATGGACTTGGCAGTAGACTTTAATTAATGTGAAACAAAGTAATTGTTTTGTATAAAATAATGAGGATACTAGTGGATAATGTAATAAAATATCTTATGATTATCATATACTTGTAAACATGAGAGTGCATATATGTAATGTTAGATTTGCTGCATAGAAAGCTTCAATTGTAAGAGGTAGAACTCATAACCTGTGGCAAATGTTAATTAATATCTTGCAGGTAAGGAAAGAATAAATCAAAATATAATTTGGAAGAGTCGCACCAAAATCTGTATCGTGTCAGACTCCGACATGTATCTGACAAGATAGTTTAGAACACTATTCTTTGTTGGACTTTTTGACAAACCCAGCCTTGACTCAAAACTCCTTCAACTTTATGATATAGGAACCTTATTAATCTAGACACATCCAATAAGAAACTTTCCTAACACGAAGACTTGTAGAACTTAGTTGCATTAAGCTGGAGCTGCAGTAGGTGAAGAATTTGGAGTGTGAGCATTTGACACAATGAACTCTAGCAGTTGCCTTTTTTAATTTAAAGCCATAGCCTATCTATTGAAAATTTCTATTTTGTAGGAAGCTATGGAGGTAATGGTTGCTTACTCTGCAATGGCTTTAGTGAAAGAGGAAGAACTGAAAGAAGAAGAAACCAAATCGTCAAAAAGCCGATGGTCCAGGTGGAAACGTGGAGGTATCATTGGTGCAGCTGCATTAACTGGAGGAGCCTTGTTGGCCATTACTGGTGGTATGACACCCTCAAAATTTTCTTCCCAAGATTTAAGAAATCATGTTTTCTCATTGGAAACAAGTTTCTAATGGCATGATTGTTTTTGATCTTTCAGTCTATATTTTCATTCCTCAACAGGTCTGGCTGCTCCAGCAATTGCAGCAGGATTTAGTGCTTTAGCACCCACATTGGGCACTCTTGTCCCTGTTATTGGAGCAAGTGGGTTTGCTGCAGTAGCAAGTGCTGCAGGCTCTGTTGCTGGTTCTGTTGCTGTTGCTGCATCATTTGGAGGTGAATGAATGGTTTACATTTTTTTTTGGTTTCTTCTCTAAGATTTTTGTATTGTACACAACATTTTCTATGTTACCTTTGATTCCCAGATCAGACATGTCAAATTACAATGTTAAAATTTGATTTTAAAGCTGCTGAATGAAACTTATAATTCAACTCTTGTAGGTAGATAGGGATCTCGAGTTCGGATTTGAAATCTCTTCACTAAAACCTTGTGTTTTTCTTTTATTTAAAACAAATATATTACCTAACAGGAAACTTAGAGAAAAAACTCTTGCCAGGATTCTATTTGCAGCTGCCATCAAAGTTTATTTTAATGTATCTCAAATGAGAGAGTTTACAGTAAGGTCGGTAACAGGGTTGACAGATGGCGCAGATTTTATTTTTTTTTGATAAGTAAGAAATTATGTTTTGAAAGGGGAAAAGCCAGCAGCATAGACAAGTGGAAAAAGGCTGAGCAGGGACTCCCAAAAGGAGACCCAATCTACAAAAAAGGAGATAGACCAGCCTACAAGAAGTAACACAGAGTGGCCCCCAGTTGTTTGAAAAGATAAGAAAAGTGACTCGCTTGAACTCCATTAGGACTGAGCACTGGAATTATAGCTTCGAAATGATTCTCGAAGTGACTTTTTCTTCAGATTCATTCTTATCTTCAAGATTCGGCTATTTCTTTCTTTCTAAAGGCACTAGCATATAGTGAAATGAAGAAGCCTCCATAATATACGGCCTTGAGCGTGAAAGCCACCAGTCTTCCTACCCTGGATAAATACTTTGAGGCTTCTAGACATGACCCAAGAAATATCAATGTCCTGAAAAATAATGCCAAACTCGGGCTGAGAAAAACAGTTGAGGAGATGGTCCACCGTTTTGGCATTGTTCTTATACGTGTAAATTGTCAAAAAACTTTGCCTTCTGAAAGAGAGAAATATTTCTGCAAAAAATTCTATATCTCTGCTATGTCGGACATGTCACTGAACATCTGATAATGAGATTTGTTTGCTATCTACGTTTATTAAATTGTTTATAGATTCTACAGAGAGCCAAAAATTAGGATGCTGTGTGATGAATATGTAATTTATATGGGGCAATTTAGATCCTGAATTAGAACTTGGAATACTTAGATCTTGAATTAGAACCTACCACAATAATTATGATTGTCAGTCTGAAAATTTTTAGAAGTAGATACTTGCCCGGTTTCCATAGAACAACATTCTTTCTATCTTTTAACCTACACTTGCTTTGTGCAACCCAGCTGCTGGAGCTGGGCTTACAGGGAGTAAAATGGCTAGGAGAATTGGAAGCGTTGATGAATTTGAATTCAAATCTGTTGGAGAAAATCATAACCAAGGGGTTAGTTGTCCTTGCTTTTCTGTTTTTTGTGGAGTTCTAAAGGGAGCTACTCCCTTTGACAGGTCTGCCCTTTGTATGATTTATGAATTCTAACCTCTAATAAACCTTCTTTTTCAGCGCCTGGCAGTTGGCATCTTGGTCGCTGGACTTGTTTTTGCGGAGGAAGATTTTGTAAGGCCTTGGGAAGGACTAGATGATAATTTGGAGAGGTACCAGAAAAAAACTATTACCACCTTTCTTGCTGTTGGTAAATTTTAAGATCTATGCTTTTATTTCCATCATTCCATGTGCTCCTCTTTATTCTTTTTATGTAATTTGTTGTTTGTCCTTCACTGAGTGTAGATTGGCAGTTGCATATGCACAGTTGCACTATTTACTTCAATTTAGAGGTCTCACTTTTTGTAGCATTTCTTCTCTTTTATCCTTGATTTCCTGTCAGTTCTGAGCCTCCGCAGAGCTCTCAAAGCAGCAAATGTGAAGTTCTTTCTCTGGTTTCAATATCTTTGGTTTCACAGTTAGCACATCTGCTGAGCAGGACCCAGTTTCTGTTTGTGAAATGACAATTTGCACCCACAGGTGTCAAAGAAAAGCTTTAAAAATTGGTCTCTCGAACTGGTTAAAGGTTATAAGGGACAGCACGATAATGTGCACGGGAACAGAATTAACTGGGAGCATCCAGTTAGCAACCAATCCTCTCGTCATGTGGCTTTGGAATTTTTTAACTAGTAATTTTACCTAGATCAATTTACAAGCATAGTCTTGGTCTTACCTAGAAAGGAAATAGAGACTATCATCACTTTGTCAGTGACCCAGAACTAGCAAGTAATGGTTTTAATGGAGCATAGCTTTCTAAAAGTTCAAAAATGTTAAATGTAAAGATAGTTTTGGCTGAACCCCAATTTATTGTTCTAAGCGGATAAGTACTTGCAAATGTTTCTGAAGGTCTCATGTGCTGTACGTTCTGAATGCCAGTATGACCTAATCATTTAAGTTTTTAAATTATGATAAGTGAGTTGAAACATGAGAAGCTCAACAGATGTTTTTCTATGAGATAGTCATACCCGGTTGTGTGGTTCCAAGCTTCAAGGAGGGCTAGGGATCAAGAATATTTCTGTGATGAATATGGTGTTGCTGGGGAAATGGTTGTGAAGGTTTGGGTTGGAGACCACTAGTTTATGGAGGAAGGCGATAGCAAGTAAATATGGGATTTCGGAGTTCGGGTGGGATGTGAGAGAGGTTCGTATGTCGTATGGTTGCAGTGTCTAGAGGGAAATTATGAAGATTCTGGTTAGATTTGCTGGTTGGATTATGTTCAAGGCTGGGATTGGGGATAGGATGAGATTTTGGAAAGACATGTGGTGTGGAGAAGTGACGTTGATGTTGGAATTTCCGGGTTTGTTTTCCGTATCTGAGAAGAAGAATTGTTCTATCCAGGATTGTTCTATTAGGGATGGGGGAGTTTTGTCTTCGAACTTTGGTTTCAGAAGAAGGATTAATGATTGGGAGATTGAGTCTGTGGCTAGATTATTGTCTCTTCTGCTTGAGTGTCAGCTTCCTAACACGAGCCCGGATAAGCGCATTTCGGGATTTACTATAAATAGTAATTTTGGGATTTACTATAAATAACAAAACAAGGTCCACTTGCTTGACCGGGCACTGATTCGGTGTAGTGGCGGACCATCGTAGTTGAATGCTCCTGCATCAAACCCTCCATGTTGAAAAGATTTGACCTTGAATTCAAGTTGAGATATTACAATTGGCTTTTCCAACGGAAGAGATATTTGGAGTACTTTCCCTTTAGTTTTTTCTTCTGCATCTTCGACATGTGTTAATTTTTCTGAAACATGGTCTATGTCCTCAACTCTGGCCTTCTTTGATAAGAAACCTTTGCTTGTCCCATCTGGTTTATTTTCAACTGTCGGATCTGAAACAACAGAAACATCTTGTTTCGGACCGGGATCTACTATACTTTTTGGGCCATCTTCAGCTGGAGCATCCGGACCAGGGGAATCATCAACCTTTTCAGCCTTTTCATTCTTCACAACTATGGCCGGATCAATCTGCTTATCCTCCATCTTTTCGTCTGATTCAACTACAGGAGCTTCAGGATTGGCTGATTCCTTAGCTTTGGCTTTTTCTTCCTCATCAATTCTTTCATTTTCCTTGGATGGAAACACACCCTCTTGCTCAATGTCTTTTATTTATTCATTTACTTTCTTCTTGACTTGCTTTGAGACCTTTTTAGGTTTTTTTTTTTTACTGTGAAACCTTCAAATAGCTCGTCGGAAAGAAGTGGGAAAGCCATCGGTGATGGCGACGACTTTGTCATTATTGTCAGGTACTTGGGAGTAGTTTGAGATATCTTAGAACCACACATGAACTTGTTTTGATAGGTAACACTTATGAACTATTGATAAACTGTATACTAGTTATATTAGGTTATTAAATGATGATGTCTGTCTAATAGCTATAACAAATGATTTGAGTTTCTAGAATAAATTTTCAACAATCTCATTCTGCATATGCTTAGAAATACTGTATTGGAAGTACTCTCTATTGTAATGGAGAAAAGTCAATTAAATTTAATTCGTGTGATGTTTGGCGTGACTTAACGGAAGAAATGGCTTTAGACAGGATTGAATGGAACAACAGGTTTCGTGCAGCTGATCCCATACCGTTGGGAAAAGGCTTATGATGATGATGACAATGATGATGTGATGTTTTGCATAAAGAATATGTTTGTAATGTATAGCATGTTCCTATACACCAACTCATTCCACTTGCTAGATTCGCAGCATATTAGGAATACAGATCATTGCGGGAGTCTCGTATCCAAACTCATACTGTGTTTGATAGGGCTGTCAATGGATCGGGTCTGGATCAAGTATGGGCTCCAATGGATTGGGTCTGGACCCGAGAGTTGTGATCCAATAAGATTCCAGATCAGTTCTGGATCGAACTTGCTCCAATCTGATAAACACCCGATCCAATGTTATATTATATGTTTAAAAAAATTTTAATTAAATATATGCACAATATTACCCTTAATATTTTAGCCTTTCATTTGGTATTCTGGTTACAATAAGCCTGAAGCTGTAAAATTTCCAAATATGTAGAATGCCTGTTAGGTAGGGCTTCACTTTCTCCTTGAGTTCTGATTTTGGATCAGATAAAACCAAGTCTGGGAATCACTATATGTGTTTTGGATCGGATCAAGATCCTATTTGCAAAATCGGGTTCGGATCGGGTCTGGGTCTGGCACCTATATTTCTGAGTCTAACACCTACATTATAGGATCATTAATGGATTGTCCCTGATCTGATCCAATCCCGATCCATTTGACAGTCCTACTGTTTGTTCTGCTTTTATATGATCGAATCTTTTTTCGCATGATTGCAACTTTTGCTGGAGACTTGCTGAATGTTGAAGTAGCATGCATCCATATATCATCTCTGACAACATTGTAACAATTTTTTTTTGACAAGTGCATTGTAACAAATTCTTAGGTATGCACTACAGTGGGAGTCTAAGAATTTGATTGCAGTGAGCACTGCAATTCAGGACTGGTTAACTTCAAGTAATTGTCTTGGACCTGATGGCTATTACTATTTATTGACCACTGCTATGACGACCAATCTGTAATGTCAACATTGTTGGCCCCTGCTGCAGGAATTGCATTGGAGTTGATGAAACAAGGTGCTATGATGACTGTACTAAGCACACTTTTAGCTGCATTGGCTTGGCCAGCTACACTACTTTCAGCTACTGATTTTATAGACAGCAAATGGACAATCGCAGTGGACAGGTTTCTCGTGTCACTTGGCAGGAGAAGGAATAGTGAAGTCAGGATGGAAGAACAGAAAGAAACTGTCTTCTGCTCCCCTGTCATACACATTGCGTGCATGCAGTGTGGTCGGGGCTAACCAATCTATAGGTCCCACCTAAGAGATCTCCTAGCCCAAAATTTGTCCTGATCAGATGATCCTAACTAACGACATTATTTCTGACAGCCCAAAAGTATCTGATCACTCAGATCAGCTTTTGGACTAGGAGAACTGCTGAAGCGGACCCACGAAATGGTGGTCTCAACCTCCGTGGACGTTTTAAAACTGTGCCATACAGGATACAGGATGGGAGGACAGCCTCCTGTTCTTCTATCCTAACTCAAGTTTTCCTCTGGCTAGAAACATACATTGAAGATTAATAATTCAGTGGTGTTTGCTATAATGGAACCCCTCAGGTGAAAGGGGTTTGGCTTCTAGGTTTCTTATTAGATTTAATTTTTTATTCATTTTCCAGATCAGACAAAGCAGGGAAGCTTCTGGCCGAAGTGTTATTAAAAGGATTGCAGGGGAATAGGTGCATGAATCATATCAAATTAAGATTAACTTCTCTCTTTCTGTCTTGCAATCTCTTTGAGTTGAATGAATTATCCAAATCATATCCTTGGCTTTCCATGAATCTTTCAGGCCTGTGACACTAATAGGTTTCTCACTGGGGGCACGGGTAATTTTCAAATGTCTCCAGTGTTTGGCTGAAACGGAAGATCATGGTAGTTGGTACTAACTGTTTTGCATCATTGTGTATTTGGACAAGGTGAATTGATTGATTGATCCTAACGCACTCCTGATTTTGGCAGCTGGAATCGTAGAAAGGGTTGTACTTCTTGGAGCACCAATTTCGATTAAAGGTGAAAACTGGGAGACTGCTAGAAAGGTAATTGCAAACATTTTTTTATAAGCTGTTGAGAAAGATGGCAACTATTCTCTTGAAACATGCTGCTTGTTTGCAGGTGGTAGCTGGGAGATTTGTGAACGCTTATTCTACAAGCGATTGGACACTTGGAGTTGCTTTCCGTGCAAGGTATGTGCGACTCATGAGAGACGATATAATTCTCCCTTCGTGCTGAAGTTAAAGTACTAGACCCAGTGTGAATTTTTTTACCATTTTGATAATGGTACTATCAGCAATATGCCATCCAATATGTACATGTGCTGCTGATCCACACCATCTAAAGACCTGGATCTTGGAAGGACCTAGCCCATTAACTACACCAATCTGATGACCATCAATTTAGTCACTTGATAAGGGACAGTCTTTGTAGTTATGCATAGTGGTCCATGAAAGACAGTTGATGCTTATCCACGATGTGGCCTATTATTGGAAGTTCCGGAACAATGCCGCAGTTGTCGGACAGCTAATTGGAGGGCATATAAGACTCCGACCTGATTCTTCCTCTTTATTGAAACTGTTTCTGGTTTGCAGCTTACTTACTCAAGGATTAGCTGGAATTCAACCCGTTAATGTTCCTGGGATCGAAAATGTTAGTACACTTCTGCCTTATCCTAGTCATGACAGTTTTTAACCCATATGTTCTCATACTGCATTCTTCAAATAAAATTACCAGGTTGGTGTAACAGAACTCATTGAAGGCCATTCTTCCTATCTTTGGACTACACAACAAATCCTAGAACAGCTTGAACTGGACACCTATTACCCTGTGTTCAGGAGCTCTCCTGCCAAGCCCAGGGAAGAACAAATCCCGGAAACTTAGGTGCTGCTTCACTCAGTCCATTCCTGCCCTCAACCTGCTGGAAACTCTCGTTTTTTCACGGATTGGAAGCATAATTTTTGCATGGAGAACCTGTAGTCTGATCAAACATGCCAAATCAAGTCAGTTCAAATCAGTCGGCCTGGCACCAATTAGCCAGATTATGTCCTCGTTGTTACTCTCTCACAATTTTGTTGGTTTGGTTCCACTAAAATTGAACAATTGAGTTTGTGGACACATTGGTTGGATGTCAGGAGAACGATTCATAGCCACCACCATCAAATGATGTAAGAATAGGTCAGTTCCTTGAGTCAGTAGATGGGCGCGCATTAGGAGAAAGGGTCTTAAACGATGGTCTCAGAAGAATATTGTGACTTGTGCACAGGATATAATGAAGTTCGGTTCTGAAAGGATATCTGTTTTGAATGTAATGTTATATATTGGATTCAATTTCATTCTCTTCACATTGCTCTCTTCAGAAAATACAAGTGAAAACTCTAATTCTTTTTATTAAGCCCTAGTTGAAGTTACTACCTGAGAATTAGTGGAGTAATAAATCTTTGATGACGGTCCGACCAAGTAATAAATCTTCTTTTAGTTGGCCCCACCAATATAATGTCTTTATTTTTTTTGGAAGGGGACTTATACCAAAAACTATCTCTTTGTTTATTATGCTCATTGAGCTAGCAAAATTTCAAAAAAGTCTTTTTTTACTTGTCTTTCAGCTATTTTTTATAAAAAAGAATTTTTGGCTTAAAATATATATTTTTATGGAATAAACACTTTTTAAAAAATGCCCATCCAAACAATCTATTATTTTGGAAAAAGATTTTTTGTGGAAAAAAAGACTTTTTCAAGTTTAAAAATGGCGATCCAAACACCCCCTTATAAAAAAATAAAAATCCAAAAAGACTTAGAGATACATCTGATGTAAGAGATCTGTTAAATGGATCCATCTGACCGTAGGGTCAACGTCCTTGCATGCGCAGCACGTGAGGAGATAAAGGATCGGTAGTTTTTTTCAGGTAGGCAGTAGGCTTCCGGGAGTAAACCTTCACTCACTGCATGTTGTGAGCGAAGTCGATCACAGCACACAATACGAGCCACGTGGCACACTATTAGAGGGCGAAGACCGTATGGATGTTTGGCCAATCACTAGGTGGACCTACAAACCAAAAATCAATCTGATTAGTGATTTACAACCTTTGGATCTTTGCTTCCCAATAACGATTAATAATGCTCAAATTCCTACGGTAAAAATCAACCCATGAAAATAACTTCAATCCAACCCTTAGAAGCCACTGATGAGGTTTATTTTTGGTCTGTACGTCCACCTCGTGATTGGCCAAACATCCATACGGTCAGCGCCCTCCAAGATTGTGCACATGGCTCGTATTGTGTGCTGTGATCGGCTTCGCTCACAACATGCAGTGAGCGAAGGTTTACTCGGCTTCCGGCAAACCCCAAGCTTACGAGTAGAACTTTGCTGACTGGCGTGTGTCAGTAAAGTTGCTGACCGACTACAAATGAGCTACGTGGCACACTTTTAGAGGATTCTGACCGTATGGATCTTTGGCAAATCCTAGGTGGACCTACAAACCAAAAATAGCCTGATTAGTGATTTCAAACCTTTGGATCATTGTACCCAAACAAAGGTCAATATGCTCAAATTTCACGGTTATCCAACGCTTAGAAATCACTAATCAGTCTAATTTTTGGCCTGTATATCTATCTAGAGTGGGGCCAAACATCCATACGGTCAGAAATCTCTAAGAATGTGCCACGTGGCTCATTTTGTGGCCGGTCAGCAAAGTTATACTCTAAGCTTATGTATCCTAAAAAAAAGACATTGATTGTACAGAGTCCTTGGGATCTACTAACGAGAGTTCAATCGGAACAAAAAGTAAATCGTAACGCCTTTTCCGATATTTTCACAAACAAAGGGGCCTGTTCTTTTCAGGTAACCCATCCAATCCAAGCTGAGAGAAAGAGGGAGATGGAGGGATCACAGGACCAAAAACAGAACCAAAAGCAGGTGAAGGAATCGAAAGGAAAGTCATGCAAGGGGTGTCTCTACTACTCATCCATTCTCAAATCCAAACCTCGAAACCCTCTCTGCGTCGGCGTCAGTAGAACGCTTCAACAAGGTCTCTCTCTCTCTCTCTTTGCGTTAGGGTTTTGGATTCTGATCTTTGCTTTCATCGGTGAAATCTTATAATTTTCTATCAGTCTTTATGCTTCACGTTTATACCGATTGTTTTTCACAATATTTGAGTAATTTTAGAACCAAAGCTAATACGATTGTTTTATGGATGTTGTGGTTGTTGGTGATTATTCCGTTTTTTTTTTTATCAAATTTCTTGTTTTTGTTTCATTCATAGTTTTCAGGCAAGAGGTTCGAAGCGGTTTGTTGTGAATTCTAGATTCACTGGAGGCAGTTTAGAGTGGGCATGATTTAGTACGTGTGTTCTTTTATTCTTTTAGAGCATGAGTATCTCAAACAGGCTCCCTAAAGACTTCTTTTCCTCGTAATGAGGAGTTGTTGGGTAAAAAAGCACCTTCAACAGTCTCCCTACTTCACTCCCTATTTTAGGCCCTCCCTAACCCACTCCCTACATTTAGGGAGCCAGAGCATCGCAAACAAGGCTCCCTATATTTTCCCTATTTTTTAGCAAAAACTAGTGAATGTTATTATGGGTAACAAAAGTCTGAGTCACTAACTCCAACAGAGTTAACAACCCTACTTTTGATTCATCATAATTTTTTATAATATTTTATTGTTGAAAAGAGTCGAGCTTTATCAACACAAAATCTCTATTTTAAGTACAAACAAAAAGCGGGGACCTAGAGAATTTGTATTCAAATCCCTGACCAAATTACCAACTCAAACAAAACATAAGCATAGAACACCCATTCTTATTGCATTTTCAGTTTCAAGATATTCACAATTGTTGGAATGCTCTTTTTGTTTCCAATCATTCATTGTGTCTCAAATTTAATCACCATTGAAGTAAATGCAAAGGAACTCCTTCCATATTAAATTAAAATCCCAAAACTAATAACCGGCATTTACTCTCAACTTCATTCTTCTTGCTCTCTATGATTCACAATCATGTAATCAATATGCTTCTTGATGACTCTGACTCCAACGATGAATTGGAGATGTTTGCAATAGCTGCTATGGAAAAAGAGCAACTATACAGCGAGAGACGGACGAGACCACGTCGTGAGTCTGTTCAGGGCCACACATTCATTTGGCGTGATAGAGTTCAAGGCTACAACAAATTTTTTTGCGATTTTTGAAATTCGTATATATCCTCTTATTCTATTTCAAAGGAGGTTGTGGATAAAGTGTTATCTTTTTCTCCATATTCAATTTGCGGTGGAAGCCCATTATCCGTACTTTGTCCAAAAAAGAAATGTTTCTGGAATCTTCGGCTTGTCTTCCCTTCCGAAAATCACCGCTTAATGAAGATACTTGCTTACGAAGTAGTGACAGATTTTCTGGACAATTACGTGAGGATTGGCGAAAGCCCCACAATATCGTCTGTAATGGTTTTGTGAAGGTGGTGGTTGCAAATTTTTATGACGAGTACTTGAGGCCACCGAACGACATCACTAGATTGCTAGCAATTGATGAAATCCATGGGTTTCATGGGATGTTGGGGACATTGATATGCGAAGACTTTCATCGATTGCATCGTAATCGAAGTCTAATTCATTAACATCTCGCTCATCTTCAACGATCATGTTGTGTATTATAATGAACTCCTTCATGATATCTTTAAGCATTTCACGCTTACAAAAATGTGCAGGTCTATGCACAATCGAAAAATGTGCTTAGAACACTCCAAATGCTTGCTCTACATCCTTCCTTGCTGATTCTTGAGATGCAGTAAAATGTTTTAGCTTATTTTTTGTATAGACGGAATTGTTTTTACAAATGTTGACCACTGGGGATATATACCATTAGTGAGATAGTATCCTGTCATGACTGTTGATTGAGTAATTGGCTAAAGCAACACGTCCTTCCACGAGGTCGATAAATACAAAAGACCATTCTAGCACGTTAATGTCATTTTGAGATCATAGTAACCCAAAAAAGGCATGTCATATCCAAAGATCATATAAAGCCACAGCTTCAAGAATTATCATTGGTTCATGGACGTGACCAACATACATCACTTTCAATGCAGCCAGACAATTCTTCCACTTCCAATGCATACAGTCAATGCTCCCCAACATCCCATGAAACCTGCGGCTTTCACCGACTGCTAGCAATCTAACGATGTCGTTCGGTGGCCTCAGCTCTCAAGTACTCGTCATAAAAAATTGCAACCACTGCATTCACAAACATTTTCACTCTATTGGGACGCTTTCGCCGATCCCCACATAATTGTCCACAAAATCTGCCGCTACTCCGTAAGTGAGTATCTTTATTGCAGCGATGATTTTCTGAAGGGAAGACAAACCAAATATTCCATAAGCATTTCTTTTTTGGACAAAGTACGGATCATGGGCTTCCACCACAGATTGAATATGGTGAAAAAGAGAACGATCCATCCAGAACCTCCCCCGAAATAGAATTTGAGGATACATGGGGATTTCAGCAAAATAGTCATGGAAAAGTCTATTTTGGCCTTGAACTCCATCATGCCAAATGAATGCGTGGCCTTAAATGGACTCACAACGTGGTCTCGTCCGTTTCTCGCTATATAGTCACTCTTCTTCCATAATATCTATTTCTAACATCTTTAATTCATCGCCAGAGTTGAAGTCGGAGGAAACATATTGATTACACGGTTGTGAGTCATAGAGAGCAAGGTGAATGGAGTTGAGAGATGTGTGAAAATGAGAGGAAATGGTTTTATTTATAAAGAAAGGTGGAGGGATTTTTTTAGTTAAAAATAAAAAATTATAAAAAAAATTATGGTGAATCAAAAAGTAGTTTGTCGGAGTTGTGACTCAAACTTTTGTTACCCCCAAAATAACATCAATGACTTTTTGCGAAAAAGTAGGGAAAGGATAGGGAGCCGCTCTATGTGGTCAAGTTCGAACCCTCGGTTACCTTTCTAAAGTTGGTATGAATCTATAGACGTGCCGATTTCCCGTTGATTTTGTTTACTTTTGTGTTGTAGAGTACAAAAGCTAATGCGTTTGTGTCGTTATTAGTTTTGGGATTTTAATTTAGTACGGAATGAGTTTCTTTGCGTTCACTTTAATGCAAGGTTTAAAATTTCATTTCGGAGGAATGTCTCGGTCAAGTGAAAAACCGAGACAAACTCCGAAACGAAACGAAACATTGAAAAAACGAAAATTTTGAAACATTACAAAATATTATGAAACATTCCGAAACATTACGAAATATTATTCAAAATCATTAAATTATATTTTTATTTTTTTGGATTGTATCGGATTGTCTCGGTTTGTCTCGACGAAACAAACCGAAACATACGAAACATTCAATGTTTTGTTTCGGTTTCCTTACGAAACAAAATGAAACATACGAAACATTACGAAACAGTCCGAAATTTTAAACCATGCTTCAATGGCTATTAAATTCGAGACAATGAATGATTGGAAACAAAAAGAAGCATTCTAGCAGTGGTGAATATCTTGAAACTCAAAATGCAATAAGAATGGGTTTAGATTTGACAACTTCGTTTGCTGGTGGGATCGTTTGGTTTCTTAATTTTGTGTACCTTTTGTTTCTCTAGGCTTGGTGCGTTTGGGGTTTCTTTTTCTCTGGTTTTTGTTCCCCTTTTGTGTTGTTGTACAGCTCCTTTAGGGCTCCCTCAGCCCTCACTTTTAATACATATGATCTTTTATCGATCAAAAAAAAAAATTAGGGATTTGTATACATATTCTCCAAGGTCCGTGTTGTTTCCTCTAGGGAGGGCAGTATCCTTTCTTGGGATGTAGGCCTAAGGAGAAAGATCAACGACTTGGAGGTGGAGTCTCTAGCATCCTTACTGAGTCGTCTTGAAGGGGTCAAGCTATCTGATAGAAAATAGGATAGGCGATGGTGGATCAAAGACTCAAAGGGCAGATTTTCTGTGAAATCTTTTTACAACATGCTTGCTGGTCCGAGTCAGAACGCTTTCCTTGCCAAACACATTTGGAGCACACCTATTCCGTCTTAAGTTGTATTTTCACTTGGTGCGCGATGCTTGACAAGATCCTCTTGGTAGATAAGCTTAGGAGAGGTGGCTTCTAGATGCCTAGTAGATGCATTCTCTGCTGCTGTGATGAGAAGACCACCAACCACTTGCTTATTCCCTGTCGTGTGTCGAAGGAGATATGGAATTGATTCCTTCGTCTTTTCGGAATCTCATGGGTGTTCTCCAGATCTGTGCTTGTCACTTTTGTTGGATGGCATTCCAAGGCTTTTTCTTCTAGTGGTTGTATGCTGTGGAGACTTATCTCTTTTGCCATTTGCTGGGAGGTGTGGAAGGAAAGAAATCGTTGTATGTTTGAAGATAAAGAAGCCCATATAGTGGATATCTTCTTGAACATTAAGGCAACCTTATACCATTGGGGTTTTGTCATTACCGAGCTGAAAGGGTTCAGATTTGAGGACTTTGTTTTCCGGTGGGAGCGGTTGATGTTGTAGTTCATTTCTTTTTCCTGCAGTTTGTTGTTTCGGGGTCTTGCCCTTCTGGGCTTTTGCTCTTCACCCCCTTGCTAGTGTACAGTTGTTTTGTGGGGCTTTCTCAACCCCTTTTTTATAAAATTTGAATCTTGATCGATCAAAAAAAAATATACGGATTTTGTGTTGATAAAGCTCAACTCTTTTCATTTAAGATACATCAAGACTAAAGAGGAAACTTATTGGAAATAAATAGAGCTCGTCCTTGTACGAAAAGCGAAAAAGAAAACTAACATAATGAGGGAAGGTGGTGTAATGGACTAACAAGCATCAGTTATTTTCGAAAGTAGAGGTCTCACTATTAATTATGGGAGGAATTGTGAAGGTACTTTGATCCATTTTGTTGTGAATCAGAATTGTTCAATGGATGTGATTGGTTTTTTTGGGAGGTGGACAAGTGGCCACCTCCGCGTCTCATCTTTGGCACAAACGAGTTATTTGACAAAACTCAACTTGGTGGGAGTTCTATTGGAATTCACGTTTTGGCGAGTACATGTGTTTTTTTGAACTGACGCACTAGAGAGATTCTAAATGTTTACTCTATTCCCTTAGGTTCCAATAATATTAATGAAGTGGAAGTTTGATCATCAACAACAAGAAGAACAACAATGGTGCCTCATCATAATCGTTTGGGTCGGCAACACGGATCATGTTCCCCATCCAGGTCTATCTAGAGTCGTATCTTCTTATATAGTGTGTTTTTAGATCTTTTCTTTCCAAATACACGTCCTTTTTCAGTCTTCCTTTCTTCCTTTTTAAAGCCTTCAACCTGCACCAAGGCGCTCCTTCTAAACAATCTGAACAGACTCATCTTTGCTTCCCTCATTTTATGAACATATTGTTTCTTTCTTGTCCAACGTTCTGCTCCATAAAGCACACTGGTCTAATTGTTGTCATGTAAGATTTCCTTTTTACTTTAAATGGTACGCGTTGGTCACATAGCACTCTAGAAGCGGATTCCACTTTACTACTTAACTCTAATTCTATGGGCAACATAATTTTCAAATCCTCTTTATGGATTATTATTGTACCTAGATAATGGAACTGGTCATTTTAGGTGTTTCTTGCCCGTCGATCTTAACTAAGGCCCATCCATCTCTTTTCGTGCCATTATTAAGGTTGCATTGCATACACTTTATCTTTTCCTGATTTATTTTAGATTTGGGCTTTGTTACAAGGTTATATTTCACTGAGGCCCCTCTTTTACACAATTTGGAGGTGTAAGGCGATTCTTGTTGTGCAATTGATTGGGACTTCAAGAGGGAAGGTGGTTGTTGGATGCTTCCAAATCTCTTAGATTATGTTCATGAGATGACACCTGTGGTATTTTGTCACAACCTTAGAAGTTCGAATGAGTTAGTTGGCTCGCTCACTAAAAGTGGCATGAATTCCTTTTTACATGAGGAACTCTCTTCCATAAGGTTTTTGCATCTCACTGTTTTCCCTTATAAATCCCTGTTACTTTTCAAGACCTTACATTCAGTCTTTTTGGCCTCAAAAGTCGTGTTTTGGCATCTTTGTTAAATTTAATGTATTTAAGATCCTGTTGTACACCATGTATCTTCTCTCAGTGATACTTCATAATACCTTCTGTTCCAGATATGCTCTCTACAGTTGATGAGAACAAGTTCCTGTTAAAAAGCACTGATTTTTAGATTTAGTGATTGACTTTTAATCTGTCAATGTTCTTCATCATCATAAATGTGGTCAGTAGGCCCAAAAAAATGAGCTATGTGCGGCCACGAGAGTCATCCGCATCTAAAATTTTTCCATTTTTTCCTTGATGGACACAAGACTTGATTTTTTGGTGGGTAGATGGAGACAAGACTTCTGTCCGTTTGTTTGTTTGTTCCTCTTTAATTTCCATATTCCCTATGAGATCTAAACTGGGAAAAGGGCCTTGCTAACATGAAAGTTGCTGTAATTTCCGCAGGTTTGTGAAGTATCACCTGCGATGTCTTCTAGTTACCCAGAAAAAATGAATCAACAATATTTTCGCATGTTATATGTTTATTGAAAATGATACAACATTAGTGTATGCATCGAAAGATGGAATCCACTGAATGAAAATGGGACTGGTGTTTATCCTTGAGGTCTAAAATTCTAGGTTATTTGAATGTGACTATTTCTTAGGAGTCTTATATTATATTATAGTGTTTGTCGTCGATTGGAATTTTCATTTAGTGGGTGTCATATTGAAATTTATACATTTGTATGACCACCTTACTTATTTCTTATCTTTCTTTTAATTTTCTTGCGCAAATTGAAAAGTTGTCCATTACAGTTACCAGAAGATATCCTGACTTCCAAAATTTATGACCAGTACCTGATTACTTGGTGGGACAATCTGAGATGGAAGCTTCTAAAGAGGGTCGCAGTCTTACAGATTTCAAGTATGCTTGCATTGGTTATTCGGTGCACTTGGATAGCAAAGATCCCTCAGCTGATCCACAAGAGAAACAATCCGAATTACCATTCTGTATTGGTCTTGAGGTTATTATCCCAATGATTCTTTCATGTTGTGTAATTCAGATCACATTAATGTTTGGACTTTGAACACTAATTAAGAGCTTGTTTGGACAGACCTTAAATGAGGGCTAAAATGCTATTTGGCATACTGAAACTCCAAAATGGTAATTGATGCATTTTAAAGGCACATCAGAGAAAATCATTATTTTTGGTAAATAATGTTGCATAGCCCAAAACACTCATAATCATAGAAAACTGGCGAACACCTAATTTTCCTAAACCAGGTTTTGGTGCTTGACAAGTGTTGCAGGGCTGACCCTCCATGAGAATCTTGATATTTGATTGGACAGTGCCAAACTGTAAATCCAATGTCCAAACAAGTCCGAAGGTGTGTTGTGTTCATAATTGGCTTTCATTTCTAGTTATAAACATACTCTTTGTAGACACCCAAATATCACCTTTTTAATGTTCCCTTTTTGCAATAATTATGAATTTCTTGTGCAAATTGGAAGGTGGGAGGAGGGGTGTGCGGGGAAGGAGTTGGGGTGGGGCATGGGTTGGGGTCATCTGTTTTTTTCCTACATCCCAGTGATAAGCTGTTGCATCTCCTAGTATCCAGCATTCCTCAAGACTTCTTGCTCTGCGGAATGCTAAATCTCTCATGGCTACTGTTTGTATTTATTTGCCTATCATGTTTCAATAAATTGTCCATCTCACACGAATAATCCTTGATGCAGTTTTTGGTGGACAAACAACCTTCAACAGCTGACCATGTTCCTGCTCATGTTCATAATAAGGAAGGTAGTGATAACACTTTATTTAGTTTTAAGGTGTGGGCTTGTCATCCTTGTTCTTTGCATTAGCTGCTGTTACATTTCTGAAGTAATTGGTATATGTTTTTCTATTGTCATCTTAGTTGTGTTTACTTTCAATACTTTGAAATTTTCCCGAATAATCTGTATTAAGTGCAGCATTATAAACATTTACTAGGAACTTTTGGCCGTATTCGGGTGTGGTAGTAGGAAATTTTTTTATGTGAAATGTTAAAACCGTTTTATAAGTAAACTTTTATGGCTTGACTTGTAAACACTATTCCTACACCTTGCATGTATGGAACCCTTACCCGACACTAATTTGCACCTTGCACTTGATTTCTGCAAGTGGGAAAAGACAACTAGAAAATCAAGTAGCCCTGGATTCGGTTGGTTCCAAAACTTTTTCTTTTCCCTTCTGTGTTTTAGGTTTGCCATGGAGCAACTGCCCTAAGGTTTCAGTTTTTGGATTTTTTCATAAAAATAATAGAGAAGAAATACCTGAAAAGTTTGAAATAATCCATTATTTGATTCAACACATTTGAGGTTCTTCATTTCAGATAGGTCATGCTACAAAACAGCATCAGACTCTTGAGATTTGCACTGATTTGTATATTTAATGTTTGATAATATTGTTCCATAAAAATACCCGAGGATGGTGTTGTGTAGATGACAATGATGGACTATAATGATTTGATCAGCTGCTTCTTTTTTTTTTTTGCCTTAGATGGTTCAGTACGAATAATCAGTTTTACTATTTATTTGTCAAGTGCTCTTTTGTTGCAAACTGATTCCAAAGCTAATTTCTTAAATTTGGTCTTCTTGAATGGAAATCTCTACTTATAGCAAGTTGCATTGAGTTTGGGTTCCCACCTGTTTTGTAGAACGTTATATGTAGTAGTGCTAGGACTACTGCCAGGTCAGCTAGGTAGCCAACTAATTATCTCAGTTGATGCCATGAAGCAAAAGGAAATGGACAACCTTTTTCACCTGTTCCCATTGACCTCAAATAAACTATCTTATTTTAAAGCAAATCCTATCCTTGGACTCCTAGACAAACCAAAGTTTCCTCATTTTCTCTCCTTCTCAATGACTCAAATCATCTTCACGACATCCATCACGTCTTCACAAAATGAACAAGTTCTACTGTTTGTTCTTGAGAATTCCGAAGATGGACCTCCCTTCTTTCTAACTTGAATGCAAGAAACCGAGTAAAATATCTATGAAAGAAACTAGAATGGAGAGCGATAGAGGTAGGAAAAAAAAGGGTTCTGTCGGAGGGGATTAGTTGGGTTTCTCAGAAGCTCTTTTTAGACCTTGGTGGAGAGAGTTGACCTGGACTTCATTTCCCTTGTATATGTATGATTTCATACTTCACCTAAACTTTTAACATTGGTGCCATATAACTGACTCATAGTCTGTTTTCTTGAAGATGGTCTAGTTTTCCCTCAGCAACGACCATACAAACCAGCACATTCCGCGGGGGAGGAATTCTTGAGCAGGCAAGCCAGGATGTTTCCTTATTTATGATAATTACAATTTATTGTCCTTCGAAACGTTGTTGCCGAGTTTAACAATTCAAGAGACTCAAAGTCTGAGGCATGCAACGGTGCAGGTTTACTAGGAATGCAAGTCTAGTGGCGTCGGGGGTTGCTAGGAACATGCATAGAGTGGGCAACTACATCAAAGACAATCTTGATGACATACTATACCCTTACAGAAGGCGACCCAAGAAAGATAGCTGATTCCGGCAGTATTGCATATAATAAAGAAGAAAATGGCCAAGTGGGATTTAGCATCATCCTATTGTTGTACGCATAATTTGCAGTGTTTCAGTTTTCCTTCCCTTTTTATTCAATAAGACTATTGTTGGTAAGGGGAGGGAGATGCATGGTTTATTTAACAAGAATGCATTGCTTGGTTACCATGTATGCTTTTGATGGTGCTAGTAGTATCAAAGTTGTTGATACAACACAGCTCGGCCTTTCATCCAATCTCAGATTCATAATCCATAAGTGCCAGTGAGGCCACTGATGATCTTAACCATAGGATTAGTTGCTTGATTTTGGACGGTCATTAGAGCTATGTCCACCCATTAAACAAAGCATGGTCCAATGATTAGGACTTATGTTATGGCCCATCGATGAGGACCAATTTCACATGTAAACTGTAAAGAGGAAACGCATCAGTTCGTCTCACATGCTCCCAATTATAAAGCGCAACGATTCTCTCGAGGAATCCAGCAAAGAATGATGAGGAGCAGAGAATCACAGCTAGTTTCCTATTTATTATACAAACAGTTAGAATTGAATAGTAGGCACCAAGCTGTCAACGAATGTTAGGGAGGAGGTGGGTATGGTGGGGAGAATTGTTTTGAAGAGGTGAGCCAAAGGTGCCCAATGATCACATGCCACATATACCCATGTTACTATTTAAAAAGTTTTTTAAAACCAAATCCTAAAACCTAGGTCTATGTGGTGTGTGATCATTGGGTACTTGATCGCCGCTTCAAAAAATTTCTCGTATGGTGGGATTTGGAGTTGTCCCCCTAGATGGGCCCTACTCGTTCACCAAACATGCCCTTCAAAGGAAACTTGAACGTGTGCTGGTGATCGCCGGTGGCCATCTAAGAATTATGCATGGACAACGACCATTAATTTATAGCCAAGGTCCAAGGACACTCAAAGTCCCAACTTTGCGCGCTGATCGGAAAACGATGTACAGGACCCACAGTTCAAAAGGTCCCACAAATGATATCCTAGGTAAAAGAAAAAAAATCAGTGACCATCAGGTGATCTCAACATCTGAATCATTTGACTGTTTTATGGTCGTCAAGGAAAACCCAATAGAAGCTCCAGAGAAAAAGTATGCAGAGAATCATCTTCCGTCGATCATGGATGCCTGACCGGGGAGCGCAAGTTTGTCCCACGGTTTGAACTCGGTCCACTTGACACATGGATTTTTGGTTCACCTCTCCAAGTTTGACCCAATAGAAGAGTTCATCCGTCGCATTCCCGTGTTGTGCAGTGTGCTACATGTGCACGTTATTAACTGAGTTTACGTCGAATGTTATACCTCCAAGAGGAGGAAAATTACAAAAGGACGACTTTTTGAAGGAAAAAAGATGTGACAAGGTAGAACTGATTCCAAATACGTCAGGTATATAGCAATTCTTGTTACTCACCCTTGCCTTCTGGGCCCACTAGCGGCTTGGATGTTTAGCCTACCCCTTGGTAGATATACACACCAAAAATCACCCTGATCGGTGATCTCTAGCCATTAGATTTTTAGTACTGTTTAAGGCGTAATTCTATCCATTAGATTCATTCATTTTTTGGGTACTAAATCCAATGGATAAAAATCATCAAACAAGCTATTTTTGGTATGAATGTCTACCAAGGGGTGGGCTAAACATCTACGCGGTCAGCGGGCCCAGATGGTAGCCGTGAGTAACAAAAATCGACCTGTACCTTGTTAATTCAAGACTCCTTTTTTGAATCATTGAAGTTGAACGAGCAAGTCCAAGTCCAAAAGCACGATTGGACCCATGTGAAAAACGTTTCATTCCAGCTTTGCCTCTCTCTCTCCTCTCGCCAGATCTCTCTAAACGCACCATTTTCAATCATTTGAGTAGACATGTGATCTACGTTTCCACTTTCCACCACTTTGAGTCCCATGTGCCTAAATAATTTTTTTCTCTTCAAAGGGGGCAAGACGAAAAGAATGAAAGCTAAGGGGGTTTCATTAGTATATAAGATTTGTCGAGGGGGTTTCATTAGAAAAAGGATGATGGGTGTCAATGGATCGGGTCGTCCCAAAAATCCGATCCTATCTGAGCCTACAAGCAGCCGGATCAGTTCTGGATCAATGTTGACCTGATCCTATAAAGGCCAATAAAATGTATATACACATAATATTGTTTTTAATTTTATTTTCATATTATTAATGAAACTATTGGAGAGGCTCACGTGTGTAAAATAAAAAAGAAGAAAAACAAGTATAAACATGGAATAGCTATAAATGACCAAAATGTCCCTGTTGATATTTAATATACGAAATTTTTTTAAACAATAAAAATGTTTAATATATTTATAAAAACAGTTAAAAGTTTTCAAAAAAGATATCTAAGCGCCCTTTAAAAGGGCGTCTGTCAGACTAACATCTGCCACTGACAGGGTGAGAGTGCGAGTAAAACTTCTGTTTTGTGACCAAAGTCGTTCACAACTCACAATACGAGCCACGTGGCACACTATTAGAGGGCGCTAAATGTATAGAGTTTGGTCCATCCCTCGGTGGAGCTGCAAACCAAAAATCAGTTTGATCAGTGATTTCTAAGTGTTGCATTGGAGTTATTTTCATGGGTTGATTTTAACCGTAGGAATTTGAGCATTATTTAGGTGCAAAGGTTCTAAATCACTAATCAGGCAGATTTTTGGTTCGCAGGTCACCGATGGACTCGCCAAACATCCATACGGTCAGCGCCCTCTAATAGTGTGCCACATGGCTTGTATTGTGTGTTCCGAGTCTTCTGACCAGCTTCGGTCACAACATCTTGTGACAAAAGCCGTTTTAAAGGGCATCTACCATGGACATACCTCATTTAACAGCCCAGTGAGATGCCCTGTCAAAGGGCGCTTAGTTATCTTTTTTGAAAATTTTGAAAACTTTTAACTGATTTTATAAATATATTAAACATTTTTATTGTTTAAAAAAAGTTCCGTTTTTTCTATTACTATTTTAAATTCGAAACAAAATGTCTCTTCTCTATACTTACTCATTATTAAATTAAATATTTTGTTTTCAAAAATCCTAGCTATTAAAAAGCAACCTTATTTAACAACTTAATTACTTCACATGCCATTAATTGTATTTACAATTAAGTTCATTAATAAATACTAAATTACTTACCATGTCATTTTATCCGTATTTTTAAAATAATCCCTTTTAACCACTTCTTTCCATGCGATTTCTCCCTTGTTGTCAAAATAACCCTTTAATAACTACCAGAACCAAGAATAACAAAACAACCATACTTCACTTAACTATGAAATTCAATACAACACAACCTGTACATCTTGATAATATGCATGTTAATGAAGTACAAATGCACATGCCGCCTACATGACACGACATTCACCGAGACACCTATTAGTTGCCTACTAAACAAAAAAAATCTAAGCACTTATTAATGCATTATTAAAAGCTAACATATTTAGTTTTGAAAAAATTTCTAGCATGTTTAACTACTTAAGTACTTTCCATACCATCATCCATATTTTTAAAATTGCTCTTTGGGTTGAAACTTTCTTTACTTTGCCTCACTTCGAAAAATGTTCCTACAATCACTAATGTGCAACGCATGAGCCGCCTACTAGTTTTCTTTAACATAAACTAGGGGATGTCATGTGCGATGCATGTGCACCTTACACGTGGCATATTCTTAAATATCACTAACCATATACTATTCCCTAGGTAGACCTACTTACCAAAATTCATCCTAATTAGTAATTTCTATCAATTGGATTAGAGTCTTTTTCACAGTTTGTTTTTAATCGTAGATTTTGAGCATTATTTAGAAAAAAATGGCACACTATTGGAGACCATTGACGGTATGAATGTTTGACCCATCCTCTCGGTGGACGATGGACCTACATGCAAAAAATCAGCATGATTAATGATTTCTAACCATTCGATTAGTCATTTACATGTTTTAATTTTTAACCGCGAAATTTAAGCATCACTATTTAGCACGTAACTCAAGGTACATTTTCGGCCAACGAGAAAACTATGGAGCGCTATTTACAATCATTCAAGTGCAATGCACGTGCTGTCCCTTATTGAAAATAGAGCAAGAAGGGCGTTCATCCATTAATAATTAGAATAGGAGTAAACCTTCACTCACACTATGCTGTGAGCGAAGTCGATCACAGCCCACAATACGAGCCATGTGGCACACTCTTAGAGGGCGCTGACCGTATGGATGTTTGGCCAGTGCCTCGGTGCACTTACAAACCAAAAATAGCCTGATTAGTGATTTACAACCTTTGGATCTTTGCACCCAAATAACTCTCAAAACTGCCCAAATTCCTACGGTTAAAATCAACCCATGAAAATAACTTCAATCCAATGCTTAGAAATCACCTTAGAAATCACCGATGAGGTTTATTTTTGATTTGAATGTTCACCTAGTGATTGGCCAAACCTCCATGCGGTCAGCGCCCTCTAAGACTGTGCCACGTGGCTCTTATTGTTGGCTGTGATTCGCTCACAGCATGGTGTGAGCTAAGGTTACTCATTTATTAATAGTGTATCAATCAGACCCGATAAGTTCCGAATCTTCCGATAGCTTAAGGATCGGGTCTGAACCTCGATCCATTGACATCCCCCTAGTTTTGTCGCCGTCGTTCACGTGAACATTCAGAAGCAAAGCTATTCTAGATTTCTTTCTACGAAGAGAAGATCGCCCAGCTCTCTCTCTCTCTCTTTTCATTTCTTTAACAAACCAACCTAACGAACCCAACGACCGACAACTTTTCTGCCGCAGAGGAGCCTCTCGTGGCAAAACCCTAGGTTTTCGCAATTGTGGACTCTCTTTTTCTCCCTCTCTCTGTCTCTGCCTCGTTTTAAAAGGGATAGATATTATCGATTTCTTGGAGCCCAAGACATCCTATTTAAAGACAGTTTTACCAGATAGTCGTAGTAATTTTCCATTTGTTTTGAGGATCGAGATTAAATTTTTGAATCCGATTTGAGAATGGAGAGAAGAGAGGTTGACATTCGCAGAGTTGAATGAGGGTGAGGAGTTTTTGTTCTTGTTGCGGAAACGAATGGCCGCTGTTGCCGCTTGTAAGCGGGTGGTGCAGTTTGGGTTTGGGACGAATTCGGGGATTTGCTTCACTAAATTAAGAGGGTTTAATGCATCAGCGTCTACGGCAACCACTGACAGGATCCCGATCGACGCCTCTTTGATCAGGTTGTCTGCTTCTCTGTCTTTGAGTTCTCGAATTAACAAATTTGATTGTAGGCAGATATCCCAGTTCGTGAAAATTAACGGAAAGAGAGCATTTCTCGTTGACACTTTAGCATTGGTAACCAGTCTTAATCCTTGTAAATTTCTCGTTTGGTCCTCTTCTTTAGGGTTTAAAGTATCTTGTTTAATAGATTATAATCGCTCTTGAAGTGTTTGCCTGGTTTCTAGGTTAGGAAATTAGAAGCACAAGATGTTCCCACGAAACAAGCTGAGGCTATAACAGCTGCCATTACTGAAGTTCTAAATGACAGCTTGGAAAATGTGTCTCAGTCCTTCGTCTCAAAAGCAGAGATGCAAAAGGTAAGGATTTGATGTTAGTCTGGTTTTATTTATACCCTAGTTTCCTAATCAATTTTTTTTTGTAATGTGAAGCAATTAATTATTTTCTAAGGAGACAATTTCAAATGCAATGAAATTTTCATATTCTGAAATTGCGATCTTCTAATTGTGTGTGCAGATTGAGATGGTTCAAGAATCCACTATTTCCAAATTCAAATCTGAAGTACAAAGCTCTCAGGTACTACCAGCAATTTTTTTTCTTCCGCACATTTGGATTTCAAAACATTTATATAATTTTTTATTGCGTGGTGGATCAATTTTGATTCAAAAGTTTAATAAACACATGCACATAGAGTTCAGAAAAAACAAGCAGCTTGGGTTTATCCCATTCACCATTTGGTAATTCAACAAGGTTCTCGTCTTCATTGTAGATGCAAGAGATAGTATACAGTTCTTAGACAGAGAGAGGATCCTCTTCATGTAGACACAAGGGACAGCCAACACTTTTTAAAAAGAGATAAGGTCTTCTTCTTGTAGATCCAAGGGATGGTTAGGGATAGTCACATTCCTTATAGTTTTTAGAGAGAGAAGTCCTCTTTGTGTAGACCCAAGGGATAGTCTACAATCCTTACAATTCCAAAACATTTTGGTACTACCATATGTACCTAGTCTATATATTTCTTTTCTTTTTTTGGTAAGGACCTAGCCTATATATTTTTGATTGGCAATATCTTAGCTAGTCTACATACCGATAAAAAAAATATCTTATCTAGTCTACATCAATGTCACCTTATTAATATTTAATATATGTGGTTGGGAATTGGGACATTTATAAATGAGAACTGTTGCTGTAGGTATTTTATAATCCATGTCGTTTGATGGCTCTTGAGATTCACATCACATGAACTTTGATGATCCTCTAACAGCATGGACTGTGGACCTTGAGATGCTACTAACTTGATGTAGGCCTTGCCAATTGATATAATTGACCTTAAAAGAAGGCCCAATCTTACGATTTGCCCAATATATTAGCTATTCGACCGTTAACCAATAAAACAACTATATATATGAACCGGTTTATCAAAAACTATATATATATATATATATATATAGGTCATGCGTTGCACGTTGAGATTTAGAGTTGGACTTAGGATATGTACATTAATGAATTTTATAAGTGGCTGGGCATCCATTTTGAAAGAGAAAAATAAGCAACATTTGAGGCGGAATTAGAAGAAAGTACATTTGAACAGAATGTGTAAACTATATGAAAATTTAAATCCAAATATTGGATTTCGTCACATTTGAGCATTTGAATAGTGATTTTTAACCAAGGAATTGGATGTAAAACATGGCATTGATTGATGCTCGTCATTAAATTATCTTGGCAAATCCTGCATTAGGTTTGGCAATCCTACCAATATGATAAATTTAATTCAACCATGTGATGTTATAAAGTCAGCACCAGGTGTCTTCCAAAGACTTAATCCTATACCCATCACCCACCTTAAGCTCAACATCATTTCCAAATTATCTCTACAAACAGATTTCAATACCACGAATCCCTACTTGAAACATAGACCACTGTGATAAGCTTAAATTAATGCTTAACAAGTCGTCTTCCATTTTAAAAGAGAAAATTAAAGAAATAGAGAAAAAGAAACAAACGCTTGAGGCTTTTGAGCGAATACTAACGTATTTTTTAAATCATTATTTCTTTTGCTTTTGCTTTTGCTTTCTAAAAAAAATGATTGAAAAAATACGTTAGTATTCTAGATTTTATATTATAAATACAATTATTTATTGGATCCAGATGTTGATTTTCATGATACACAGATGAATGAGGGGGTACTTGGTTCCACTTACTGGATTGTTGGGCCACCATTGTCCCGTCGTTATTATCATGTCTAGTTGTATAATTAGGATTGACATAACTGCTATATTTCACAATTTGCCCATCCAAAGGTGACCAACGAAATAGATGGTCATGATCAAGGTTTAAAAGGGGCTGTTATAACGGTACAACAGATTGGTGGCGTTACCGTTTTTTTTGTTATAACGAATTGTAACACATGGGAAAAAATAGAAACAAGAAAGGAAAAGGGAAATAATAGAAAATAAAAGTAGAAAAATAATGGAAAATAACATAAATAATGGTCATTTTTTCACAAATCGTTCCATAAAATAAAGGCTGTTATTTTCTGAGCGTTAAAACGGTTCATAACATAACGGGGTAGGTCTAAATCCGCTATAATGGCCGTTATTTTTGTTATAACAGCTATTTTTCAAAACCATGGTCAGGATTAGTGAACCGATGTGCATGATGCATAATACCTCATTGTGTATAATGCACCGCAACTTGACATATGTCCCTGTTTATGTACAACGTGCGTGCCTCTTCTCTTTCATTGATATGAAAGTGGATACTACCACCACCTTAGGAACATATTTTCTCTCATTTTTAATACTTCTATGATGATGATAGTATTATTGTAACAGTGGATGTCATGGCTTTGTTGTAAGTATAATACAAACTCACTTTAAGCCCGTTGGATTGGGAGTATATCATCAGCCGGGCTCTAATTTTGTTTATAATTTCGTTGATCTCGTTTTAGGCTAGTTTACAATAAAGGGCAAAGATCTGCTGTGCAAAGGCGTGATGTGATTTGAATTAGGGAACCGACAAATCCTATCATGTTCATACTAATGGTTATTTTATTATCCCATTATCATCGAAACAACATATCCAAACTTATGCCGTGTATTGTTTTTAAGATAAACGTCGTGTGACTTACATATTGGATATATCATCACTTGATCTTAATGTTCAGCGTGATGAATGGTAATGGGATGAAGTCCAACTTGTAAAGAAGATATCAGAACATGAAAGTAATATTGGAGGTCTTACCTTCTTCCAACGGCTAAATAATACGTATTAGTGTCTCCTCCACCAACGACCATTCGATATATACCAATCCTCTTTTCTCTTTTCTATAATGTTAAGTGTTGACTGGAGTTTTTATACTGATTGAAAACAGAGTTTTTATCCTTCATATGTTCAGATTTCTTAGGTTGGTTAAGGAAATCTCAAACAATGCTTATATCCTAAGAAAATAGATCAAAGAGGCAACTTGAATGATCAAACTAAGAAAATAGATTGAAGAAGGAACTTGAATGATCAAACGGAAACATTTTGCTTACCCATGCTCTATTTTTATATCAATATACCTCACCAAATGCACCTTTCGTGATTAATGATAACTTCTCGAAGTCATCAATTCCGACTTTATGCCTTTGCAAATCGCATATGCTCAGTCTTGTGCTACAAAATCCTTCGCATCACTTCTTGTTCTTCTTCTGAAATATAAAAAAAAAACATACAAAATAATCAAAAGATCCCTTTTTAGAGTTAGCTCATATTGTGACGATTTCAGTTATCTTACTTTTCAGATTTTTTCTCCCTTGATTAAGTTTGGAAGTGAGATGAAAACAAAAACATATATACTACTTTTTTTTATGTCCATTTTTTTCTTCATATATATTAGTAACCCTTAAACCGCTCTCCCCAACTAAGATCAAGACTTGAACCCACGTCTTTGGGTACAACCCCAAGACACATATTTTCTGGTAAGTGGTCTATAGGCAATAACAGTGACATAATTGATATATATTAGATTAGTTTCAGATCGACCAACTTCTGTAAAGTGTAAATAGGCGCTGGCTCACCATATTCTTCGGGCAATACACCATTCTCTTTTGAGCTCTTCTCTCAGTTGTGTGACTTGGTTTTCTGGCAAGACTACAACACCGTCTTTCCTCTGCCACCATCATCTCTGACTTTTTATGACCCTAGAAGCACTAAAGCAACTCCCTCTCGCTGACCCATCGATGGTATAATTTGCATTAACGGGTTTCAGTCTCTTCTATACGATCTGGAATACAAAGCAACATTCAGTATTTTAATACAACACCGATGACAAATTGACAACTATATTAACTCCAACCAACAATTATTAGAATATATTAAACCTGCAAATCTGGAAAGAAGGCATAACATGATCAAAAAATTGGTCTTCATCCTTCTGGACGTCATTATTCTGTAACCTCTTCTCCACATCATTCTTTTCACAGGTTTCTGTTTTCTTCATCTCTGGTTCATCTTCTTTGTTCCAATGGGAGCGGATCCTGTATTTTATAAGAATGAAAATAAGGGAAAAATGGAACATATAAGGTTTCCTAATAGCAAACGATTAAAGAAAATATGAAAGAAATATGAGAGTACATTTAAGGTTTCCTAATAGCAAATGATTAGGAAACGAAAATATGAAAGAAATATGAGAGAACATTTAAGGTTTCCTAATAAATAAAAAGAAAATATGATTAGGAAACTATGTTCTCGTTCCATGATTCCCGGCGAGTTTCCTAATATCTTTCAAGGTATATCTTCGCTGGTAGCCCCCTGAGATTCCTCCCAGAAATAGCTTTGCCTAGTCTAAAGAATTCCATGAAAATTTAATAAAAAACCTTGAAACGTTAACTAAAATAGGGTTCTTGGAAGAACCAAGCAAGAAGAATCTGAACTCGTTAGAGAAGAACAACTGATAAAAAGGAAGAGATGAAGAGAGCGGCTCCAAAGTCTTTAGGAAGGTGTTGAAATCTCTTCTTCCTCTTCCTGTTGCTGGTCTTTGCAGCGCATCATCGAGTAGATTTTGTTATTTTTCTTCTTCGGGGTCGTGTTTTTTGTGTTCTTTGTGGTCGCCATGAATGACGATTGTGGAGTAAAGTTTGGATCTCTTGAAGCCTTTTCGGTAACTACGGGATGAGATTAACTATATGCATAAGATGTTAAATTGAAAGCAAAGATTAAGTCGTTTCATGAGAAGGAGATTTGTTGTAGACGTTTTGCTAATGCAGAGACGTTTTGGGAGGGGGTGAGTCATTCGGAAAGGGTTGGAAGAGGGAGAGTCATACTGGGGAAGGGAATAGACATTTTAGGACAAAAAGGAGGAAAGAGAAGACAAAAGGAAGTAGGAAAGAGTCGTTTAGGTAAGTGTTGTTTGGGGTTAGTTTTGGAAAAAACAAAAAAGACAGGGAAAGAGTCACGTGGAGGAGAGAGGAAATTTGTTGTATGCGTCCGCTTTAGTATAGATACATAGATAGATAGATAGATATAGATGGGGTGATGAGAGTAAAGAGGAGAGAAGGGATTTCGATCATGTTGAGGGTTAATTTTGGAAAATATTGAAAAAATCAAAGAGGAAGGTACATAGATGTGTCTTTTAGGGTAAATAATGAGGATAAAATAGGAAAAAAAAGTTTTTTCAAGATACCGACATATATTATATATGAGCTAGGTTTGTATGGGGACGGGCTACAAAGTTTGGTGCAACCCCCTTAAAGTGCCATGTGGCACATACTTTCTATGTGGCTCTGACCTCATTTGTGATATGTAATGTACTCTTTTAGTTTGATATAATATACTTAATATGACATGAATAGTGATTATAATTGTGTTTCTAGGGTTTCGATGAAAGAAGGAAAAAAAGAAAAGAGAAAGAAGAGGGAAGAGAAGAGAATAGCAAAGAGAACAAAGAGAGAGTGGGATAGATGTTCTCTAGCCCACATGTCCCATATATTATTAATAGGTATTTTGGTTATTTACAACCAGGTCTGTGAACTATTAGAGAAATTACAAAGACTCCCCTAACCTCATATGAACTAGAAAATACAGCATATTCTAACACTCAAGCTGGGATACGATCAGAAGTTGTTTTTGCCAATGCTTTGGTGAAGATATCAGCAAGTTGATGTTGAGATGACATGTATGGAGTGGAGATCTAATGACTGGCTATTTTTCTCTCGAATGAAGTGAAATGGACCTCAATGTGTTTTGTCTGCTCATGAAAGATTGGATTGGTAGCTGTTTATAACAATAAATGAAATGAACATCGAATTGACACAACATATTGCGCACCCCAATGAGCTCACATGTGGTATGTGCCATAGAACGGTATTCAGCCTCTACACTAGACCTGGCCACAACTATATGCCTGTTACTCGTCTAAGTGAGTAAATTGCCATCGACAATGGTATAGTATCCTATAGTGGATCATTTAACTGAAGGAGAACCTGCCCAATTTGCATCGGTATACCGTTCAATATTCAAGTGACCATTTGCTTTGTACAAGATACTGCGACCTGGTGCACCTTTCAAGTACTTTAGAATTTGAACCGCTACATCCATATGGGGACCTCAAGGAGATGCATGAATTGACTAACCACACTAACATACAATATGCCAGGACAAGTGATTGTCAAATAAATAAGTTTCCGAACAAGTCTTCGATATGCTTCTTGATCTGCAAGAGGGTCACTCTAATCAACCGTTAACTTGTGATTGGGATCCATAGGAGTATCAATTGGTTTGGCTCTTAAATTACCTGTCTCAGTTAGGAGGTCCAATACATTTATGTTGCGATAAATTGATACCTTTTTTCGAGCAGAGCAGGCTACTGCTATCTCAAGAAAGTACTTGAGAGGATCCAAGTATTTAGTGTAGAAGTGTTTGCACATGTGATGTTTCAGTATTTGAATAGCCTTCTCATCACTCTCAGTCACTATAATGAAACAACTGCACAACTAAACTTTTCGAAGCATGTTCGAGGATACTGTTCGAGGCCATAGATTGACTTCTTTAATTGACATACTTTCTCTGGCTCCCCCAGAGCAACACACCTTAGAGTTTGCTCCATATAAACTTAAGCCAATTTCCCATGTAGAAATGCATTCTTCACATCAAGCTGATGCAGTTTCTATGACAAACTAGTAGCAAGAGAGAATAATACGGACTGAATTCAACTTGGCAATTGTTGAAAAAGTCTCAAAATAGTCTATACCATAAGTTTGCGTGAACCCTTTTGCCACAAAACAAGCTTTCAATCTATCAACTGATTCATTCGGATTTTGCTTGACTGTATAAATCCAACGGCATCCAACAACTTTCTACCCAACAAGTAATACAGTTAAGTCCCAAGTTTGGTTGGATTTTAAGGTTGCCATCTTATCTTCAATAGCTCTCTTCCACCAGGATGGTATAAAGCTTCCCCGTGGGAAGCAGGAAACGGAAACGAAGACAAGTACAAAACAAATTGTTGGAAACCAAGAAAAACGATTATAGGAAACAAAATTAAAAAATGGGTGTTGTGTACAAGTATGCTTACTCTTCCTGAGAGCAATAGGAAGATCGCACTCATTTTCCTGATGGACTACAGAATCTTCAAGCATCGAGTCTGACTAGTTAGGGGTCTGAGAGAGCAAAACAGATGAAGGTTCAACTTTAAACTATGGACCGAGACTACACCAAGGAACAATGAAGCTTGACCGAGCAAAAAAGTCAAGGAACGAAGCTGCTTCTCTAGTAGGCATGTTGAATAGGAGGGTGAAGACTTTTTGTCTTGTTCTGTCGAGTATACATGCGAATATTATTAGTTGGAGAAGAAATAACAAGCTCTAGAGTAGGAGTTGGAACAATAACAAACTTAAGGAATGAGTCTTCAAGTTGATGACCCTCAACAGAGTAGTAGGGATAGCCTCAAAGAAACTCACATTAGCACACAAATTGTTACATTAAAATAGGACTATAACAATGGTAGCCCTTATCGATTCTAGAATATCCCGCTAACAAATACTTAGTAGCACGAGCATCAAGTTTATCAGTTCCACCCCCAAGTTTATAGAAAACAACACACCCAAACACTTTGAGGTATAAAAAATTATGAATTTGGAAATATAACAAAAAAAAAGTGAGTTTCCATCAAGAACAAAGAAATGCAATTTGTTAACTAAATAACAAGCAGTAAGAAGATATCATTCCAAAAAATTTCGGGTACATCTAAAAAAAGGGCTCGAGGTACCTCAAGAAGTGGACAATTTTTCCTTTCGACTACCACATTCTATTGAGGTGTATGAGTACATGAAGTTCGGTCCAAATTCCATGACTATTAAGGAATGCCTGAAATGGATGTGAGGTATATTAAGTGTTAATAGATAAAATAGATCTTTAACTCAGAGAAAGGTAATCGATTATCTTTATTGATAATAATTATTCCATAATACAAAGCCACATAGCGAGAAGCAATGTTAAAGAGGAATCTATGGCATTCGAGTCCAAAGTTCTGCGAACCGAATAGTTGAAGAGACCACAACGAAGGAAGATGAAGAGAATAGGCTATGAGGAAAGGAATAGGGTGGATCGACCCCCTTCTCTACTTATAATGAATGGTCGAAAATTGGGAGAGAGGGCACGATTGTAATAAACTTATGACAATTCTCATCGTGCATCCGTATTGTGCCACGTGGATTAGAGGTGGTAGCATCGCATTTGAATACGATCCTCTGATTGAAAACGTGGCATGTTATAGTGCCTCTACGTTACCCAGATGGTGGTTGATCAAGCTAGTACCCCATTCCCACGTGTTTCAGTGGTTTTGTGAACAAGATTGTCTCTGATTGACCTCTTATACCCTTGCCCTACCACTTCTACTATTTATCTTTGACTCACATACTAGTGTGCAATTAGTTAGCATGACAAAAATGGAATTCCTATTAGCGGGTACGTGTCCCTTGAGCAAGCAAGGTTGTTGCCTTAGTGTCGTACGCAAGCACCAAGGGGCAACTTGCGGGTGCAAGGCACCGGTATACGGTACTGTATAATGTGCATGGTGCCATCTAACACATCAGTTGCACGAGACACCCTTTAACGGGCCAATCTATGTCCTCTTTAGCCTCGTGGGTGAAAGGCACACTGTAATGACACCGCATAATGTGCAAGGTGCCATCTAACAGATCAATTGCACGAGGATCCCTCTAACGGGCCAATCTATATCCTCTTTAGCCCTGCAGGTGGAGGGAACCAGTATACAACACTGTATAATGTGCGTGGTGCCATCTAACATATCAATTGCACGAGGCACCCCCTAATGAGCTAATCTGTTTATGTCCTCTTTAGCCTCATGGGTGGAAGGCACTAGTACGGTGCCATCTAACAGATCAATTGCATGAGACACCCTCCAATGCACCAATTTGTTGCTGTGTGTTGCTATATGGTGTGGTCCCCATCAGAGGTCAGTCATATGGGTCGGAACATGATGCAACATTCTATCTTGCAACGCCGTTTATGATCATATACTCTAGGGACTTCGATCCTTTTGTGTTCATGATGAGAATTGTCAAAAATTTGTTACAATCATGCCTTCTCCGAATTTTCGACCCTCCTGTTCACAGGCCTAATGGCTCACATTCTAGTCCAAATGGACTACACGACAAGACCCACACCTTCATTATAAATAGAGAAGGGGTCGAAGAAAAGGACGGATGCCATAGCCAACATGTGGCCCTAATCTGCTACCTGTTCCTTTTCTCATAGCCTCTCTTTATCTTCCTTCGTTGTGGTCCGTTCAATTGTTCGGTTCGCAGAACTTTGGACTCGGATGCCATGAATTCCTCTTTAACATTGCTTTCGGCTATGTGGCTTTGTATTATGGAGTGATTTTATCCATAAAGAGAATCGATTACCTCTCCGAGTTCAAGATTTCTTTTATCTGTTTATATTTTTGGTGACTCTATTGGGGATCGACGGTTGTTGAAATACATAACCAAAGATGAGAAGAGCACGGACAAGGTTACGATGCGTTCCTAGGGAAAGATTTATAGGAGAACCAATACGCAAAGGCCAGATAAAGATTCACCCGAAATAACCACAACAAATACGAACGCAAGCGCCAATGGAAGAGAACAAACATCACAATGGCAACAAGCAATACAACGTTTGGTCGAGAGCCAAAATGAGATAATAACGTCCTTCTAGCAAAATTATGGGCCGTCGACGGCACAAGAAGCCTCACATGTGCCCATAATTGATCAAGTAATTGAAGAGCCGCGGGCAACCTTAGCGACGGTGATGGGAGAACAGTTGCAAGTCACTCAACCACAGAAAGACTTGTTGAAGCTTCAAATCGCCACCCCAATAATTTTGTGACCATGGAGGATGTAGCGCGGCTCTTAGAGCAAGAGAGGTACAAAAAGGAACAAGCAGACTCACCATACGAACATCGCTCGCCCTACCCCTTTAGTTGCAATACAAGTCTTTTCCTGAAGGTTGTATCAGTCTGATGGTCCCTTAGAATGGGAGGGGTAGTGCACTCGAGCACGTTGCTCGATTCCTCGATGCAGTCGGAGAACACCAAATTCATGATGACCTATGACTGAGAATTTTCGAAGTCTTTGGCTGTACGAGCATACACTTGGTACAACAGTCTCCAACCTAATAGCATCTGATCTTGGCATGACCTGGTTGATGTATTCTATGCCATATTCTTTTTTATAACTAAACAAATAACAATTGCAGACCTTAGTTGCCTCCGACAAGGCGCGACAACTTCTCAACGACTTTGTACTATGTGTTAGAGATTTTGCCACGGATTGTAATGAGGTGGTTACTGAGGTGAGGCTCATAGAAATTTGTATTGAAGGCATGCTGCCAATATACAAACCTCACTTGGACAACTTACGTTTGTCAACTTCACCAAGTTGCACAATGCAGCTAAAATAAGTGAAGTCCGTTCCACTCATTTTTGATCGAAGCGATAAGGGGCGTACATGAAAGCTCCAAGGAGAATGACGACCTCTGCCTCATTATGCAATGGCGGCTATTCGACCTGAGCAAAAGAGAAACAATGATTTCCCCAAAGAGAATAAGGAACATAATAAAAAGTCAACAGGGAATGAATCACACGACTAGGAAGAGGTCTTATATTACCCATGCAGCATGGAGGATGTGGAACAAATCTTGGAAGCTTGGATAAAAGATAGTCATCCATTTCCCAAAAGTTAGGAAGTAGCCGATGCCCAAAGATGAAGCCAACCCGCGGTTTTGTTGTTACCATTGTTACGTTGGCCATCCTACGCGTGTCGAATCCTCAGAAGAATTTTCCACCAAGTGTTCATTAGGTAAGCTAGAATTTGAGACGACATCACCCACCGAAGTGCACATAGACCCTCTTCCAAATCACAAAGGCAAGGCAATTGTGCACATAGTCGCAATTGAAAGTGTAGAAGTAGTCACAATCTTTTCCCTTGATGTTCAAACGGAAGCATTGCCCATAACTGAACCACCCTTCTCAAATTTTGCTTCTTATAATCAAGCGCGAATCAAATGAACCGGAATCCTATCTATGGGCATGTACCTAAACTCTGAAAGCGGGAACCTCTATTGTCGTCCCACATTCCTAAATGAAAGTGGTCACTCTAATTCCGTTTATCTCCTTAACAGTAGAGCCACTCCGCACACGTGGCTGAAAATTTGCAACATTCGATGCCTTTGAAAGTCCTTGCTGAACAACTTTCCTTGACCCTATCTCAAAAATTTCAAGTTGCGCTGACATTGGCCGCCACCTCTGCAAACCCTCAAGCACAATGTTTCGTTGTTGATAACCCGCCGACCACCACATGCAACAAGAACCGTCCCATCGCCATAACATTCACAACCGTGGATATGTGCAGCTCCACACTAGACCACATGAGGTTGTTGTATGTTCCAACACATATTCATGATGTCCAAGTTGCTCGTGCTTCCATTGATACATGAGCTTCACTTAATCTTGTGCCAATATCCGCTTTTGATGTTGTAGGAATCCCGTGGCATCGGATTATCAAATTTCCAACATTGTTTATGGCTTTAGCGAATAGTCTCAACAGACGTTGGATATATATATATATATATTTTGTAAGTATAATCTTTATTGAAAAGCAAAGCTAAAAGTACAAAAGCCACGGCTAAAGAGGTCGAGATGACCTGCCAGGAGCCAAGGCAAAGCTGAAGCAAACACAAAGGAAACTACCACTAAACAATCGTCCATAGAACATAGATGATCCCACCGAAAAACAAAGTCCTCAAAGAATAAGCCTCTACATTCTAAAAACTCTTTAGACCATAAGAACATTGTCCCCTTAATGTTGAGAATGATTGAAGCCAAATCTTCACTTTTGCCTTCAAAGACTCTCTGGTTCCTTTCTCTCCACAGACCCAAAACAATCGCAATAGGAAACAGCCTCCACAGAATACGGCCTCTAGAGGAGAATGCGTGAGAGTGCCAACTGAGAAACATGGCCATAAGAGTGCCCGAAGTCACCCAACTCATTCCAAACTTAGAAAGAAAAGAAGACTAGACCTACCTAGCCACATCATAATGTAAAAGAAGGTGGTTCACCTGACTCCCCACTGTGGTTGCACAACCAACATTAGTCAACAATGATGAGCCCTCTAGAGATCAGATTATCCATTGTCAAACTAGAGAAACAAGGAATTTAGGGCCAACTGTTCTGTGTAACGCCTCATAATAGGACCGAACCGTAAAGGATTTGCCTTTAGACCAAATCCATACTCGCTTATATTGTGCTAAGGGCTCAAGATGGACATTGTGCAACCGATAAAGCAGTCTAGATAGACGTTCAATCTCCCAATCATTAAGATGTCTCTTGAAACCAAAATTCCACCCCACTACCTTCCCCCACTAGAAACACAATCCTGAATAGACCAGTTCTTCCTATCAGAAGGCGAATAGAGCTCCGGGAAATCTATATAAAGGGGAGCCTCACCCTACCAAACATCCTCCCAAAATTTGATCCTATTTCTTGGCCCAACATCGAATCGAACTCCTTTGGCAAAGTCCCCTAATAACTTGGAAATCTGTCTCCAAACACTGCAACCATAAGGAAGACGGACCACTCTACTCTCCCATCCAAAAGTAGATGACCCACACTTTCCTGCAATGATCTTTCGCCAATGACTAGAGAGCTCCACCCCTAACCTCCATAACCACTTGCCCGAAAGAGTCTAGTTCATCACCTTGATATTCTTAATCCCCAAACCACCTTTATCCTTAGCCTTACACACCTTGTCATTCCAAAAAAAATTCCTTTTGAGCTTTTCCAGAACATGCGCTTACATGGAATCGAGAAAAGAGAAATATAAGAGATAGGCAAACTGGAAATGGTACTTTTAATCAATACCAATCTACCCTTTTTCGATAGATATCCAGACTTCCACAAAGCTAAACTCCTCTTGAAGTGTTCGATAAACCTGCTCCCACAAGGCCTTCGATCTGTAGGCGGCCCCTAAAGGAAGCCCCAAATAGGTAGTCAATAGTTTATCAATGCGACAATTCAAGATGTTTGCCAAACCAGAAATGTTCTCCACCTCGCCTACACCATACACCTTGCTCTTGGACAAGTTCACCCGTAATCTCGACACGGCTTCAAAACAACAAAGGAGGCCTTTAAGAAATCTCAATTGATCCTTTGACGGACTTAGAAAAACTAGAGTATCATCCGCAAATTGGAGGTGAGAAATAGCAAAACCCCTAGAAGCAACAACAAATCCCTTCAGCTCTCCAATGTCCACGGCTTTAGTGATCATGCTCCCCAGAGCCTCCACCATTATAAACAAGGGTGATAACAGATGCCCTTGTCTCAACACCTTAGAGCTTTTAAAGTAGCCAGTTGGAGATTCGTTGATTGAAACAAAAAAAGAAGCAGACGAGATACATTTCCAAATCCACAATATTGGCCAACTATTCATCTTCCCAAGTTCGTTGCCTTTTTTTTTTTTAAGGACATTGGCTAATTTATTATGTTAGCAAGAGATGTGTGAGACCTTGAAGATCATGGCGATTCAAACACTAATTCACATGTAATTATGTAAAAGTGTAGGTGTCACAAGGAACTTGTCGATGCTGTAATGCCATAAAGCATGGTAAAAGTGCTTGTGGGTTGCTCACCATTGGTACCATGTGGACCTTTGTCAAGGCACCACTAGATACCCTTTTTTTTTTTTGTAAGCAAGCATATTCTATTGCGGAAAGAGGAAGAAACAAACAACAAGAAATTATGAGCGGGGGTGCTTCCCATCAACCAAAATGGCCTGTGAGAGCTAGATGGAGGGAGCACCAGACCACTGCTATGAAACGAACCAAGTTTTTGCCTTTGCGGCAATAGTATGAGCTACAGTATTTGGCTCATGATGGGAAAAACAAAAAGAAGAAAAAGAACGAGTTTTTTAACATCAAAATATCAACGTAGAATTTCGAAGAAGCCCACCCTGCAAACGACGATCTAGGCTGAAGCAAGTCAACTAGGCTTTTTGCATCCACCCTATCTCTAGCTCCCGAATGTTGAACTGGATGGCACATTGGATACCCAATTTTAGAGCCTTTGCCTCCTCAACGGAGCTTGCTCTAGATTTTGTTCCTCTTGCCACGATACAAACCTTAGATGTTTTTCGAATGATGTATCCAAGTCCCGCTACCCACGATGATATGTCCCAAGTTACATTTGTGTTCATTTTGAGACGCCCATTTCTATGGGGGGTCTAGTGGGCCTTCCCTGGTTCCCGACAAGGGGGGAGGGATCATGTTCCAATAAGTAGTTCACTGTTCTCAAAATGTCCAAAGGGTTGCATGACGGGGATCAATGCGTCACATCATTTCTAAAATACCACATTCTCCACATTAAGGTGCAAACATAGCCCAACAAGTCCAAATCCCCTTCCTCGTGGGCTTTCTGATCAAATAGCCTGAGTAGCCATTGATCAATTTTAGGCGTTGTGAGGTATTTGCAACGGAGAGATAGTGGAGAAGCAAATCAAATATGGGCATTGTCTGGACATTGAAAAATAACTTGTATGTTATCCTTTCTATGGTGGCCACAACGAGGGCAATCATGCGCTATGGAAGGAATATGAGAGTGCAATTTGTTTCTTGTGGGGCGAAGGTCGTATAAAAAATTCCAAACAAAGAATTGAACCCTTTGGGGAAAATCTTAAGACGCCAAACTTTCTTCCAAATATTTTGAGGGACACAGAAATTGGAATGCTAGGACCTGTGGTGTTTGAAGCGTAATAGGCAGATTTGGTTGAGAATTTACCCTTTGGATGAAGATCCTAGAAAACACGATGTAGAGTTGAGTGCTGACTGAGAGGTATTTTGAGGATGTGAGAGGCCACCTCTAGCATGAAGAGAGAATTTCTCAAAGCTGTGTTCTAGGACTAGGAAGGGAGGATAAGATCTTTTACCAGCTGAATGTTGCAGTCAGGGGGCCTTGAGTAAGGAACCTGGTAACTAGGCAGAGTATAGATCCAAGGATCGTTCCAAATATTTCTATTTTCTCCAGTGCCTATTGTACAAATAAAATGAGATTTGCAAGCATTCTTTGCTTTCGGGATGCTGGTCCAACACCAGGTATTGCCTACCTTTGGTTTAGTGGATAGGATAGAACAATGTTCGTTGTATTTGCGAAGAAGTTGATCGGCCAAGAAGGAGCTGTGGTCATTAAGAGACGGCAAACATTTTTGGTGAGAAGGGCAAGGTTTATGTGGAATTTTTTTCGAAAACCCAAACCACCTTGAGAGGCTTGACAGTAGAGGGATTCTCAGTGAGTTAACTGAACCGCTTGTTTCTCCGGACTACTATGCCACCAAATTTGACTAATAGTCGAGTCCATCTTTTAGCACAAATGATGGCTGACGCTACAAATTTTATGAGTGGTTTTGCCCGCCTGAGAAAGGTTTTTTGCTCTCCAACCAGCAGTCAAATGAATTAGTTTGTACCAGCAGGTTTGGAAAGCTTGGGTTTTAGATCGCCCGATAAACAAAGGGGCACCTAGGTATTTTTCAAATATTGTCAAGTTTTTTATATGTAAAATAAATGGAGAGCTATTTTTTCTGATGGTGATGAAGGCTCGGACTGAACACGATGCCAAATTTCTCAAAGTCGATTTCTTGATTGGATATAAGACATAAAGCATCTAGGGTATCCTTCAGGTTTCAGGCCTCAACTAGATTTGCACGGCAAAAAAAGGAGAATCATTTACAAACATCATGTGCGAGATGGGAGGACAAGTGCGTGCTATTTTAATGCCATGGAGGTGGTTTTTCTGCTCCTCACGAAGCAGAAGTAAAGACGTTCATGCATATGATAAACAGGAAGGGAGAGAAGGAATCAGCTTGGCAAAGATAACGTGAAGGGTGGAAAAAATTTGAGGGAGAGCCATTGAGCATGACAAAAGGAGGATGAGGAAATGCATCAGGAGATCCAGTTGATCCACTTCTCACAAAAGCCCGTAGCCTTTAGTGTATAAAGGAAGAATGGCCATTCAACCCTATCATTTTTTTTTTGATGGGTGGCATTCAACCCTATCACAAGCCTTGGACATATCTAGCTCGAGAGCCATCAGCCCATGTTTACCTTTTTCTTTTTTTGGATTGTTTTCATTAGATCTTGGGCTAGGGTGGTATTGTTTGGGATCAGCCCACCTGGGAGGAAAGCAACTTGGTTTGGGGTCACCAAGGAGTGCAGCATAGCCCGAAGGCGAGAGGTAGAATTTTTGCAATGATTTAATAGGTCACGTTGCAAAGGCTAATGGGTCTATAATGGTGGATGGCTTCCGAGGCTGGGATTAATGCTATATTTGTATGGTTGATGATATGGTGGGGACAATCCTAGGTGAAGAACGTGTTTACAAGTTAAAAATGTCCTCTTTTATAATTTCCCAATAATCTCGATAAAAAGGGCTGTAAAACCATTGGGTCCTGGGGCTTTATGAGGTCCAATGTTGAAAATGATATCACGGACCTCTTCCATTACCATAGGACAAGTGAGAAGGGCATTATTCTCCTTCGACATAGATGTGGTGATTATGTGATCAATGGTCGAAAAAATCAGATGGGTTGAAGGAAGAATAAAGTTGAGAGAAATATTGAACAAAAGCTCCACCTATTGTCCCGTTTGGCAGGCCTATTCCCTTTAGTATCCTTGACCCAATCAATTCTATTTTTCCTCCGCTTTATATTGGTAGAAAGATGAAAGAATCTCAAGTTTTGGTCCCCTTGTTAAGCCATATTTCTCATAATTTTTCTTGCCAGAGCATTTCTTCTTGAAGCAAAGCCTTATCTAAATCAAGAGATAGGTCTTTCTTTTTTCGATTTGCGTGAGATGGAGGGAGTTGGATCGTAGCCATTTGGTTCTGGAAGAATTTGACTTTTTCATGAATATTTCCCAGCTTTTCTTTATTCCATTTTCTGATCTGTTTGGTAGTCCGTAATTTTCGAAGAATTTGGACCGGCTTCAATCCCGGGAGTTTCTCCATCTAGGTTTCTTCAACAATTTCTCTGCATTTTGGCTCCTTGGAGTCTTGGATCACATAGGAAGGAAATGGAAAGGCCTATGGAGGGATTCAACGTCTGGGGGCGTGTTTATCAAGATCGGAGAATGATCAGAGGAATAGTTGAGAAAATGGGAGGGCGTCAGGGAACAAAGTTCTCCAGCTACAAAAGACCGAGGAAGATTAAGGGGTACTTCTAATCGGACTTCCATCTGTGTGGTGCTTTACATCTCCTGTTCCATCGATGTGGACTCATCTCCCTATTCCATTTCCAGACGAACCTTCATTATTGAATTTTTCCTGACATTTGGTGGGGATGGAGTCCCCAGATCGAGTTGTTTCTTGAACCGAAACACCAATTGCCTCGGAGAGTTGATAGTCATGGTAAAGTGATGTTGGGATGGAAGTTGGTGAAGAATGTCGATCGGAGGAGATGGACAAATGGAAAGGAGAGTAAGAATCCATGGCATCCAATGATGGTGAGGATTGGCCAGATGGAGACATTTGGTAAGGGGTGGCGTTAGGATTGGGGGTAGATAACAATGGATGTTGTTGGGTAAGTGGGGTCTCAGGTACATGGCTGGGGAGGAGGGCATCAGTAGCTAGTAACAAAGCTGACGAGGAGACATTAGGACCGGAGACATGTTGCTTTGGGTGTATCATGACCGTTGCTATTATGCATGTCTGGGGGTTTTATTCGGTGATAGGGGTCAACTGGTTGACTCTTTCGGTCGTGGTGTTCGTAGGGAGGGCATGCTCACAGGTTGGGTGTGGGAAGATTCTCCCAAGGATTGATGATGTTGAATTTTCTTACGTAATCTTCCGAGGACTCCCTTCGATACCTGAATTTTTTTTGCTTCTGGGTGGTATCTGATCTAGGATTTGGATATCCTTTACAAGATCTCTGGGACCCTTGGCTTGTTGCACTATGTGGGAAGGTATACCAGAGAGTTCGAGACGCATTCGTTCTTCCTCGGTTTTAGATTCCGCTCTCTTCCATGACCATGAGCCAAATTGTTTAGTTTCTGGGTTTTGCAGTATTCCGAATCATCCAAGGATGACTCATCAGGGTCTTTTTCTTGACATTTACTCTCATAATGTCTGATATGGCCACATTTGTAGCAGAAGTACAGAAGCCTTTCCTATTTCAAATCGATCCAAATCTAGTAGTCTTCCATTGGGACCCACACACTAGGGACCAACCCTTTTCGGAGGTCAACAATGACACAAAAGCGAAGGAACTTTCACCTTTGGAAAGACTTTTAAAATCAACCTTTAGGAGAGTCCCCACTTTCTCAGCGAAATCCTTGATTTTTTTTACAAAAGATTTCCAGTGGAACCTCGTGTGCTCGAACCCAGAAAGGGCAGTACCAAAATACCAATTTTGAGCTTGGTATAGGAATAGTCCTTTTTGGAGCACTAGGAGATGAGTATGAATGGACTTCTTCCAGGGCCCATTCTATGTTCCTTTCATTAAAAAAGAAGAAAATGAAACAATTACTTCCGAGGTCGATGAAATTGAACGGCCATACTTTTCCCTAGGATAGAGTGACAATACGTTGGACCTTCAAAATGGATCAATCAGTTTATCCACTAAACTTTGCCCACAAGGGCAAATCTCCAATTGTCGAGCCCTTTTTGAAGCACATCAGGCCATGGTTTAACAACTGGGCCCTCGATACTGGCGAAGGTCATTTCTTGTTCAAGGTCAGTGCGGAGGATTTCAACTGGGTTTGTACGAGGTGATGGGGGTGCGTTTGACGTGGGGGTGGGTGAGGAGGGTACTTGTAAAATGGAGGGTGGAAGGAGAGGTGGCGGTGATGGAAGAGGGTGTAATGGCTTGTGGAGCTCGGCGAGCGTAAGATTTTGTTTACATTTTGGAAGATGATGGGGTCGGTGATAGTGCTTCAGTCCATGCATGGCGATGGAGCTATCGGATGTTGCCATCTGTCCCGAACAAATGATGAAGGGTGTTGGTTTCCAAGACAGGGCAGCTATTGCGGGAGGCGTATTTTTAGTCGCATTTAAAGAACGGAAACCATGCGATGCCAGAGAGAGGGAGATGACGGCTAGAGGAACTATGGATGACTGCCACGTGGGAAGGATGTACAGAAGAGCAGACAGAAAAGAAGATTTTGGTGACGTGAGGAGTGGGCAGGAAAGGGGTAGGTAGAGAGAGGACATAAGGCTCAAGGATTGAGGCTATAAGCAGGTGGTCAGGAAACAAACTTGATGGAGCAGAGAGGTGGAGCGCCAACACTAGGTGAATCACCCCACCACGGAGCAAAATTTCGGAGCAGATTAGGAACTACTAGATACCCCTTAATGGTTATTGTGTTTACATCTTTATGATTGGCTTATGGCTCTAATGATCTTGCAGATCTTATGTGTCATCTCCTTCTCTGTTCCCTATTGGTTAGGCTTACTTCCAACTGTCCCATCAGTTTTGGCTGACCCTCTTGGTATTAAAATAGTCATGCTTTTCTTGAAATAGATGTCCATGGACTTTAAATCTGAACTTGTTTATCCATAGGCATAGAGCTTTACTAGTTGAGGTATGGCTGCTGTCTTGGTTAGGATTGTGGGCCTTGTAGGAAATATTCTACTGCTGCTTCTGCTTTGGAATCTTGTGAGTCAGGCACTCTAGTCCTTAAAGAGCTTATGTTTGAGTTGTAGTCACTTATGTATATATTTCCAAAACTAAGCCCAAAATCATTGTCCTTGAATTATCAAAAAGAAAAAAAAAAATCATTGGCCTTTTCCTTGAACAGTATATGTTTGGTAAGAGATGTATATTTTACTTGAGATGTAGAATTGTTGGTGTTCCTTGGTTTAATATGGTTATTTGATGCATTTCCGTCTAAAGGTTACTGTGCACTTTAAATGCAGGAACATCATTTTTCTCTATTGCAACGCGAGACCGAAAAACTTCGGAATGATATAGATAAGATGCGTAGTGAGTTAAGGTCGGGTTTGTAGAGCTATTAATCCAGCAGTTTATTAATGCTTATCGCATACAAGTTTGGGTGTGTTCTTGCAAAACCTTTACACTGCAAAGATGTGGTTTTCTGACATAGGTATGAGATTGACAAAGTCACTGCTGGACAACGTTTGGATCTGAACCTTGAAAGAGGGTAAGGAAAATAGAAATCCATGAATTTCTTGTTTTGTACTCGCGTGGCTGGACTTGATGTCCTATACTGTCTCAACTAGATGCATTTTTTGTTTTTGCGGGCATATGTCCTTAGTTACTGTTTATCAATGAGTGCAGGCGCATTCGGGATGAGCTAGCAAATCAGAATGCAGAAACCACCGACCTCACTAACAAGCTTGATCGGGTGAGCTTTATGAATACATTTATGAAATGACTAATTTATAACTGGATCCTTGGCATTGAATTTGTATTTTCTTGAATTTTATCTGTAGGAAATTCATGCTTTGAGGGCCCAACTAGAAGCAGCAAAATATGATGTGATAAAATACTGCATAGGTACTCTCGTCTCCATCTCTGCTGTTGGTCTTGCTATGATTCGCATATTGATGTAAAGGCATTGTTACTCTGGAGATTAAAGGTGACACAACCAAAAGAAAATTTAATGTTCATTAATTTTTTTTATGAGGATATTGGATGCTGAAAATTTGGAAGATTCGATGGTTGTGTTGATTGGACATTGTGGTACAAAGATCATTCTGATAATTCTAAACATTTATCATTCATTCACCTTTCGTAGGCACCCTTTTTTTTTTGTTATTTTCATGTAACTAGGAAAAAGGATTAAACTAAGGCACATAAGATTTGCTATTGCTCAAGTGATCTGTCACATTTTATATGTTCAAATGAATTTTGTGGAAACAAATTAATGGGTATTATTAGCCTATGTAAGGTCTTAGAACTCTTAACTTTGATGTCGGATGCCAAATATTTGGCTTGATCTCTCATTTGCTAAATGTGTACGCAATGCCAGCAGTAGTAGCAGTATGATCCCTTGAAACCCAAAAGTTGGGAGTGCCGAAGATTTCTGGGCCAGCAAATGAGAGTATTTGTGGAGGTGGTCTTGTTTTGGATGATAATAACTCTTGCCACTTGTACCATGATCATTGTGCAGGTTTTGCCATGTGGTAGTTTTTATGCATTTTTTTGTGTTTCTTTTTAATTTGAAACCATGAGAAACCTTTTCAGAATTCTGACCAACAAATGCCTCATTTAACATTAGATTTACTGTGCGCAATAGTACTAACTCCCACATTCTTAGGCTATATATTGCAGGGTTTTAAATTTCTCTGAAATTCAGACCCAGAAAATTACAGAAATTCCAATATTTTGGTCTGAAATTTATTATATTTTTCGTGTGAAGTTTCGTTTTTCTCAATACGTTTCAAGCTTTTCCTGGAATTTTGGTCGAAATTTCGTCAATAATCTTGATTTCAATTTTTTTCAGTTTCACACAATAAATTTGGAAACTCCAACGGAAATTTCTCATTGAAACTGTATGCGAAATTGAAAATTTAAACCTTGCTGTATGGTGACCCACAGAAAAGTTTTTGAAGATGGGATTCGCAAGTCAAAATATGTTGATCTACAAGAATCAACATTTCTATAAATTTTTCAAAGGGTATATATAGCCTTAGGGGGTGGTTGGATCCCCGTTTTTTCAAAAAAATATTTATTTAAAAAAATTTACTTTTCTGAAAATATATTATTTTGGAATTCAAGTCTAAAAATGGCGATCCAAACACCCCCATAATTTCTAAATAATAACCCTCATCTAGATAACTTGAAAAAAGTATACACCTTGGCCCCAATGATTCTGATAAACTATTGACTGCAACATCCGGCCTAACAAAATTCTCGAAAAATTGACTCTGCATTAGAGCGCCATTATTCATGATGAGCAAAGATACTTGTGTAAGTTTGGTAGGTGAGAGGTGACACTTAAAAAATTCTCAAAAAGAGCCTTTTTAGCTTTCCGTTTTTCTCTGTGGGTTTAAAAGGAGTCTCATCCTATTTTTGCCATTTCTGTACTTTTTTGTTGTTGTTGGTTGTTTTGTTTTCTTGGTCCATATTTAACTTCTGCAAAGGACATTTCGCTTTCGAACCATATATGCATTGACACTTAACTAGGCTAGGCTGAGGAAAAAACAAAAATAAAATGCATTCAACCTCTACATTAAGCAGTAGAGTATAAAACAAACAAAAAGTTTTCGTGGGTGAATCGTCTCTCCTATGCAAGGTGGAACAAACTTTTCAGAAAATGAAACCCTATCTAAACATGTCCTTATCACTTTCATTACTTTATTTGATTTGATCTTACATTACTAAATCAATTCGTTGAATCCCCCGACTAACCCGTCATTAACAAACATAAACATGACAAAGGAACACCATAGAAATAGTGTTAGGAGTGTTTTATCAATCACTAATAGATCTTTTCATTAATTGTCGTCATTTCTTCTTTTTTTTGGATAATTAAGCGTAGGGTCAGCTGGCAAACTAATTTCAACCTTAGTATCAATCGCTAATAGATATTTCTTTTTTTTTGTGGGTAAGGATTTAGCAGGACCCCGACAGAAAGCAAACACGAAAAAAATATTTACATTCATGAATATAGAACGAACAGTAGGAAAAGTAGGAGGATATAACTAGATTTCACACTTAAAATTAAGAAAAAATGGTAAGGAAATCGATTGGATATTTTTAATTTTCCTGATTAATTGGAAAGCGACTTGTGAGATACTTGGAGTAGTTATCTTCTGCATCCGAATTCTTTATTTTATTATTTGTTTGAAGATTATGAAAAAGCGTTCCTTTTATCATTGCTGCTTGATAATTGATATTGCCGTGATTAATAATTAATATTATTTTAGTCCACGTTTTAAATATACAAGTGGTTTGCTTTCTTATCCATCTGGACCATCAAATTAATGTTTGTGAAGAAAAACTAAGGCAGAGAAAACGTTGTTATATATAACGGACTTTATAACACCCGTTATAGTAATAACGGTAATGCTCCCTGTTAGGTTACCGGCCAAGAAAAGCTACAAAACTGTTATATCCAACTTAACGTTATAATTGCTGTTATTATTTGCAATATCTGTTAACAGACTGTTATTAATTATGGATGATATTTGAAAAAAATAAAGTAAAATAATAATATTTTTTGACTTTTTTGAATTATGATTTGAGCTATTAAGAGGGAAAGGTTTTTTTTATGCTTGCACTAAAACTAGGACTCCTTAAAGTGTTAAAATCTAATGGCTAGAGATAACCGATCAAGATTATTTTTGGTGTGTATATCAATCAAGGGCAAGGCCGTCTTGATAAGTTAAGGCCTATGGCGAAAACTCTATATAAGGCCTGGTGCATAGAAGCCGCGCCTAATACTCTTTTGGGCTCACTAAACGGTAACGGCCCCATGCCATTATACAGTTATAATGGCCCCTTTTAAACGTTGGGTGCTAAGCAAGCATGCGGTCAATCCCTCGGTGAGCCCAAAAGAGAATTAGGCCCGGCTTCTATGTGCTAGGGCCGTACAGACCAAATAAAACGGCCTTGCTCAAGTTGTGCTGCGAAAAAGGAAAAGCTTTTGCAATTATCAACACAACCGCAACTCAGCTTAGTCGTTTGCATCAGGGGGACGCGGTTAATTTTTACTTTTTGCTGATGTGGCACAACTTAAGAAGGGACGTTTTGTTTGGTCTGTGCGGCCTGGCGCATAGATGCCGTTCCCTCCACAGGGACAGGCGTCGTGATTTTCATGCTTAAAATACTTTGTCATCAGAGGCAAATCTAAGAAGGACGTATATTTGGATAACGTTCTTCCTTTCGAATGGAGACAAAACAAAGCTGTCGGCGAGTACATTTCAATGTTCAAACAGTTGTCAATCACACTTTTTTCCATTTTAAACAATATCGAGACGCTCAATCTGCCTCCTACATGCATCAGGGGCCAGGACCCACCATAAACAAACGGAAATTCTCCAAATCCAGTAATTAACGGTTCTGATTTATTGGTAAGCAATAAATGATTGAAGGCATAGTGAAGCTTCATGGTGCTGCGTAACAAGATATATTTTTCCTTCCCAAGTACATAAACTAGCAAGCAAAGTGACAACAAATGGGAGTCATAAAGGCGAAGATAAGGGTGAGAGAACCCAGATGAGTAGCGTCCGGATCAAACCTCCCATTAGGCAAATAATCAAATATTTAACGCCACCGAGCCACGCGTCCCACTTTCAGTGCCTCCTCCCACTTTTATCCCTTTGAAATCCCACTTACGCAAGTCCACGCCACGACCACAGTGCGTATTGCGCACCCACATGGTCACGTCCGGGGTCCATGGACCCCATTGTGCATGATGGTGTCATTTTTTCATTGGTCAGGTACTCAAGTGTACTGCACTTTAATAATTAACGGTAATATAGTAATACCCCCTTAAAATTTGAAAGTAATTAGTAATACCACCTTCTTATACTTTCAAACTTTATGATTACCCCCTTTACCTAGTTTAACCGTCATTTGACTGACGTTAAAACGTGACATTGCGCCTGTTAATCCACATGTGTTTTCCCATCCCTAGTTGGACTTATATATCAAAATTCATCTTGATCAGTAATTTATAACTGAGTCTTTTTTTTTTGGTTTACTTTAACTGTGGATTTTGATTATTATGATCCAAAGGTTAAAAATCACTAATCATGTTTAGTTTTTTTACATAAACCCATCTAGGGATGGACCAAACATCCATACGGTCAACAGCCTCTACAGTGTGAGTCCATTATCAACTTTAATGATGGACTTCATCATCTAAATTTTTTAACCATATAGTTTAAGTGCCCCCCTCAGCTGCAATGATTGAAATGTGAAAGAATTAAATGACCAAAGCTTCCTTGTAAACCCGGCTTTACTTTAAAGGCCATTAAGGGGGTCGCCTGGTGAGAGAAGGCCTCCAGCCCAAGTCCCACTAACCACATGGATTTTTAGCCCAACCCTTGTTGGAAAATGCAAACCAAAAATCAACATGGATTTCAGTATTTTTAAGACATGATTATAGCTGTTGGATTCAAGCACGTTGTTTGGGTAGTAAATCCAATGGCTAGAAATCATCAATTAAGCTGATTTTTAGTGTGTTTATCCACCGAAAGGTGGGTTGAACATCCGCGCAGTCATTGTGCCCAAAAATGATCTATGCATGGCCACAAGAGTGCTCTGCATCAACTGCACCGTGAGTCCTCTACATTTATATTCTTTCTGTAGTTTTTGATTATCAAGAATAATTTTTTATATAAAGATTTTTAATAATATAAAGAGTTTAATTTTTTAATTAATATCATATATATTAATATATTAAATATAACAAAAAGGCCTTATATAGAGTTTTCGCCTTAGGCCTCAACTTGTATCGAGACGGGCCTACTTGTAAATTAAAACAAATTTAAAAATCGAAACAAATAACTTTTGTCAATGTAATAAACTTGAGGGCATATTCGAAATAAGGATTTATTTTACTTTTTTTAACATTGAATGAGCTGCAGGGTGACATGTTCTTTAGCACCAAAATGACCGAAAATCTCTTGTTAAGTAAATAAAATGAAGAAAAGAAAAAAAATAAAAATAAAGGCATTTGTGGGATATTTGGATTTAGTGTGAGGCACACCCGTAGGGCCTTCGCCCAAGGTTTAAAAAAAAAAGGCTGTTTTAACGAAAATTTCAGCCGTTTTAACGGATTTGGACCTCCCCCGTTATGTTATGGACCGTTAAAATGCCCAAAAAATAACTGCCGTTATAACAAAAATAATGGTCATTATTTTCCGTTATAACGAAAATAATGACCGTCATTTTCTGAAAATTTTTGTGAAAAAAAAAAGCCGTTATTTCCGTTATTTTTCATTATTTTCTATTTTTGAAATTCAAATTTTAACAGTGCCATTTTTTCTGTTATTTTCAGTTATATTCCGTTATTTTCCCCTTTTTTCGTTATAACGGAAAAATAGTAACGCCCCCAGTCCGTTATACCGTTATAACGGTCCCCTTTAAACCTTGTCTTGGCCATTTAAACAGTAGAACAGATATATAGAAGGACCATAATACTGTCACAACAGCACAGATTGCAAATCACACAATCAGAAGCCAATGAGTTCTCAACACGTGTACACAATGCTGTTGTGACAGAAGTTTTACTCGGGAGGAGGAGCAGACAAACTTTTTGGCATCAATATACACGTCCGCTCTCTGGCCTAAATTCAGAGAATCCAACAGTTGTGCTAGCTAAGCACTGACAACTACCGTTGGATTCATTGCATCGGCACCATGAGAGTGAACGTGCATTTATTGATGCCAAAAAGTTGGTACCTGACCTATACTAAAAGGGTCAAGATCAGGGTACACAAATTTTACACCAATTTTCGCGTTCGACGATAAATCAATGGCTGATTTTTGGTGAGGATGATCTCCCCGTATAGACCGCTACAAAAAAAATGAGCCCATTCTGAAATTTCTCCTTCAAGGGTGGGCTTCAAGATAATGGTAAAAAAAAATAGAGGGCCCATAGTTCTTCAACTTGTAAATCAAGCTATGAATATCGGAATGATTTGAATTTTGTGAGGGTGATCTCTTCACCACCATCCTCACCAAAAATCCTCCCATTCCAAAACTTCTGATTTATATACGAAAATTTTTTTAAACAAAAACTAAATTTAATGTATTTACAAAAACAAAAATAACTTTTAAAAATTTTCAAAAAAAATAACTTAACGTTCTTTAAAAAAAACTTCTATCTGTCATGACAACAGTCTATCAGACGTTCTTTGAAAGAGCATTTATAACAGACAAACATTTTTTAAAAAGGTTGCACGGTCAAAATCAAGGGTCCATAATTCTTCAACTTCTAAACCAGTCTATGAATATCAGAATGATTTGATTTTTTGTGAGGATGATTTCTTACTATAGATCAAAAATCAGCCATTGATTCATCTATGTGGGTACGCCAAAATGGGTGTATCGCGTGGATGTAATAAGAGCCACGTGGCACACTCTTAGAATACTTTGACCGTATGGATTGTTTTTCAATCCCTATATGGACCTACAAACAAAAAATCACCTTGATTTGTGATTTCAAACCTTTGGATCTTTGGTCAATAATGCTCAAATTTCGCACGGTTAAAATCAACCCATGAAAACAATTCGAATCCAATGCCTGGAAATCACTAATCGGACTGATTTTTGGTTTGTAGGTCCACCTAATGATTGGCCAAACATCCATACCGTCAGAGTTCCCTAAGAGTGTTCCACGTGGCTCTTATTATGCCCTGTCATCGGCCTTGATGACAGGGCCTGTCATCAAAGTTTTATTCGGCGCTGACGATCTAGATGTTTTACTATCTGCTATGGAGAATGCTCTTTAAAAGAGCGTTTATTCCTAATAGATGCTCTTAGATTTGACTTTATGAAAATGCTCGTAACTTTTTTTGAAAATTTTCAAAACTTAGTTTTTGTTTTTATGAATACATTAAAATTAATTTTCGTTTAAGAAAATTTTCAATTTATATATTGGGCCCCGCCAATTTTTTAATGTAAAATTTTGTGTCAAAATGTGTCCTTGATCCTACCCATACTAATACCCAATAATTAATTAACTGAAGCGTGGGTCTAGAGTTATACCCATTTCTTACATCCAATTCTTACACCTCGTGGTGTGGTCCACGTAGAGATCATGTCAAACAATCTCACCGCAGGCAGGCCACGTGAACTATCCATATTGTGCAGACCATCCTTGCAAAAAAAGTCAGTCTATTTTAATAATCATAACCTCAAGAAAAGTTGACTTGAATTGAGAAGATCTGGACCATCAAAATTGACCGTTTCATTGAAGTCAACATTTCAAAAAGCTAGTGATGTCAGAATTGATTGATTTTTGGTGATGATTATCAACTTGAGGAGAACAGTACGTTGGATTTTCCAACATGATCTCCATGTGGGGCCTCCGGTAACGGATGTAAGAAATGGGTGTAGCTCTGGACAAACTCTTAACTAAAACTTAAAACTAATTTGGGTACAATTTTGGCCAATGACAAATCGACACCACTATGCACCATGACAGCTTCCATGGACCTTGGACCATGTAATCATTAACCAAAATTTTCGTTTTTTCCCGAAAAAGTCAGATATCCAAAAGCCAAAAAAAAAAAAGATTCAGAGAAAGACAGTCGGAAGTTTTTTTTTTTTTCAATATTCCGTCTCTTCACAAAAATAACATAAAACAAGAAATCAAAACAGAGATAGTGTATATATGGATCGAAGAAATAAAGAGCTGCTTGTTTCACTCAGAAATCACAAATCAGAAATCAGAATAAAGGGCAGTGAAGGCGAGGAGTAGGTACAGCGACAAGTCGAATCGCTCTGGGTGTGGTAAGTCCGAACACATCATTCATGTCGAGCTCACTAGGTTTCATCCCATCAGGTAACTCCCATGAAAAGCAATGGAGAAGGTGAGCCACAGCTGACTCTAACGCGAACAAACCGAGTTGCATACCTGGGCAAGAACGTCGACCGGACCCGAACGGTAGGAACTCGAAGTTGTTGCCTTTAAAGTCCGCTGCACCTTCTTTAAGGAACCTCGAAGGCTTAAATTCGTCTGGGTCATCCCAAGCAGTCTTGTCTCGACCAATCGCCCATGAGTTTATCACGACACGTGATCGGGCCGGAATGGCGTACCCGGAAACCTCGGCGTCCTCGGAGGTTTCGTGGAGGAGGAGTGGAATCGGTGGGTGGAGTCGGAGAGTCTCCTTTATTACACATTTTAGATATGTGAGCTTGTCGAGATCACTTTCTTGAACTCTGCGGTCAAGACCCACCACATCCGTCAGTTCTTGTTGCACCCTCTTCAGATCATCTGGACACTTCATTAGCTCTGCCATGGCCCACTCAATTGCGGACGCCACTGTTTCAGTACCACCAAACATGACGTCCTGTAAAATTATAACACAGGAAGTTAGCTAGAAAGTAAAATTATATGGTGCGTGAGTTTCTTTTTTTAATTTTCTTAATACGTAATTACATACCATGATGATGGCTTTGATGTTATCTCTAGTGAGGTTGATGGAAGCTTGAAGATCGTCTGATTCACTTTTTTTGGCGTCTTCATTGTAAAACGCGAGTAGATCGTCTACCATGTCTGTAATTACATCCTCGTCATTAACATGACCATTCATGTTCTTCTTCTTCGCCATGTGTTCGTCGATGATATGATCAATGAACCGATCGAGAGAGTGACGAGCCTTAGTAAGTCTTTTATTAATGCCTTGTGGGTCGACCCAGCTGAGCCAAGGGATGAAATCGGCGACGTTGAAGGCACCGAAGAGCTTCGAGAACTCCTGCAATATGGATACAAACTCGTCTTGACCCTCATGCGATTCCGACCCGAAAGCGGCTCGGTATATTATATTCTTAGTGAGATTGAATACCAACTCGCCGATATTTACAGGTGACCCGGCCATTTTAGTGACGGCTCGGACCGTCGTCTCAACCTCGTCTCGCACGGAGTCCCATGACTCGGCTCGTTTGCGACTAAAGAGTTTCATGACACAGAGCTTACGCATCTGACGCCAGAACGGACCGTAGTGAGCGAAGGCCATGTCCGCCCGGTCGTACGTTAAGTACTTAATGGCAATAGTGGCCGGACGGTTAGAAAAGATGTTGTCTTGTACTTGAAGAACCTGGCGTGCCATGTCATGGGTCGACACAACTACCATGTGTAGCACACCGAGTCGGAGGTGAACGAGTCCGCCGTATTGCTTGGCGAGTTGGGCGAGTCCTCGGTGTGTCAATTGGTCCATCATGAACATGTTTCCAATCACTGGTAACCCCCGAGGTCCAGGCGGGTACGGTAGTTTCCGGCGGGAACGTACTAAAACACCCAACAAGAACAACAAAGGAAGAACAAAGAAGAAGAAGACGGGAAAAGGTTGTAGAAGAGACTCCATGACTTGTCTCACAGATCTCTCCATATCTCTCTTTATATGGTTTGCTTGCTGAGTTTCTTAGATATGAAGGTGCCTTTTATACACGATTGGTCCAGTGTTCATATTTAGGACGCTACCGAGGATAAATGAAGTACCGGTTAGAAACTTAGAAGGGAAGTGTAATATTTTCTTAATTTTTTAATAGATTTTCAACTGTAAATTTAATATTTTTTTTTCATGGAACTATAGGGCAAATACAGTAGGACCGAGTAAAACTTGCATGATTGGCGATCAGTCATTGTCTGTCACAATCTGTGCCACGTGTCACGTTTTTAGATGACACTGATTGTATGGATGCTTGACCAATTCCTAGGTGGATCTACGATTTCTAAGCTTTGGATTAGAGTCATTTTCATGGGTTGATTTTAACTGTGAGAATTTGAGAATTATTTTGGGTACAAAATTGAAAGGTTTGAAATCATTAATCAGACTAATTTTTGGTTTGTAATTCCACCCAGGGATTCTCCAAACACCCATACAGTCAGTGTTCTCTAATAATGTATCACGTGGCTCATAATGTGTTCAGTTAGGATTATACGACCGTCGGTGGTCATGCAAGTTGTACTCCAGAAGAACCCATAAGAGCAAGTCAGAGATCGTGTTCTTCGAGAGGATGTGGAGCATAGAAAACGCCAGTTGGCACAATGTTTCAGCCCTCACTACTCGATGGACCTACACACCAAAGTCAGCCTGATTAATGACCTCTAGCCATTCAATCTGAGTATCCAAAAAAAAAAGGGGTCAGGATCAGGATCAGGATCAGGGGACAACCATTTTGACAACTATTTTGACAACCATTTTGGCTGACCCACATAGAAGATGAATCAATGGCTGATTTTTGGTGAGGATGATCTCCTCACCATACAGATCACCCCTACAAAAAAGAATATCCTATTCTGAAATTTCTAACCCATAGAGATCATTTTCACCAAAAATCAGCCATTGAATCATCTTCTATGCGGTCCGCCAAATGGTTGTCCCCCGATCCCGACCAAAAAAAATTCAAATCGATCTTGGCCAGAAATAACCCAAAGAAAAAGTTCAATTGGTGTGTAGGTCCATCAAGTGCTGGACGAATTAATCATGGGTTCTTTAAAATAGCGAAATCGTTGGCTTACACATCTCTACCGTCTAATAAGTGGGTCACCCTTATACTAGCTGATCATCAATCAGAGAATTATAAACCATGGGTATATGTGGCGTGAGATGATTCGGATCGCGGCGGCTTCAAAGAAAAAAAAAAAAAAAAATATCGCTACCTACCACCACGACTGTGTAGTGTGTACATATAGAAACAAACTTGACTCTTTTTTAGCTTTACTAAGAATAAGCCAGATTAGGATCATTAGTACTGTTTCTTACAGTTAATGTTGAATTTTGATAGCTGACCATATTTAATGGTCCGCGTCCTTATCATAGTCGACAGGCGAACCAATGACGGTTTGCCTTACCATTTTAATATAATATTTTAATAACAAAAATCTAATTACCACAATTAAGTCATAATAATAATAATAAATTAAAATCTAAGATAAGATTATGACTCTTTTCATTAAATTCTACATATGGGCGACCTTTGCGTGTTTTTTCATCACTATGACGTATTTATCTTCTCTAACAAAAATAATAATAATAGGAAGTTTAAAACTTAAAACAACACGAAAGTAAAGAATTATAGTTAAATGGGATTTAAACTAGAATAGCACAATATTTTTAATTTTTTTTTCCATTTGTAGGTGAAGTGGTGTTTTTGGCCACGTTGGCACTGCCCAGCTGTTGTTACTGTTGACGATGATGGACTGCACGTCAAATATATATAGTGGACTGACATTGCAGGCTTTTTTTTCTTCTTCTGTGTAACTACGATTAATCTGGACCACTCAAAATGCTGGGCCAGATCTTGAATTGGCCACACTTAAATTATTCCCAGTTTCTACAATTGGTATAGGTCTTTATCGGGAACTGGATGATCCATGCATTAAAAACAATAATTAATCTGATCGCATTAGTAAGTGTATTGGATGGTTATGATTACTTGGATTGAATTGGTTTACTAGCTATGTGTGAAACATCCAACCCCTCCCAAAAATGCCATGTGGAGCTGAGATAAGGGCTTACTGATCTCATGCCTACATACCAAAAATCAGCTTCATCCGTGATTTCTAACAGTTATATTTTAGCATCCAAAAAATAAGGCTCAAATTCAACGGTCAAAAATTCACGATACAAAAATGCTCAATCCAATGGATATAATAAATCACTAATTATACTGATTTTTTATGTGTAGATTCATCAAGGAGCGGACCAAATATCCATGAGGCAAGTGACCTCTAAAGAGTATTCTACGTGGCGTTTTGGAGGGGGGGACATCAAACACGACGGTTTTGGCAACTTACGTGTCACATGCTAAGCAAGTACGACCATGTCAATGATCAAGTGGTCCTGGATCTATATATGTTGTCATGGTGAACAATTGTCATGTTTTCATTGGTCAAATGTTTTGGATTTACTCTAGAATTTTGGCCTTTGAAAACGCGACACTAATTTGCAACCATGACAAGTCCATGGACATCGGACCATGTGATCATTACTCATTAAGTAATATACGCCTTGGGAATGCTTTTAATGCAAAGTTGTACAATCTTGAATTTTTCACCTCAAGACAACAAGGGATGGGGAATTCAAATCATCTAGCCGAAAGCTCTGACTTTGATTTATTAGCTAGGCATGGCTTTGATTCAAAGCATGTGTGCTTGGTGGGCAATATCGGTTATTTTGTCCCTATTTTTTCGTTACTTTTTATTACTGGTCGATTTTGATCTATTACGATTCAGTGTTTACCCAAATCAAGGTTTCAAATGCTCCGTTATAACGGTCGATTTAACGTTTTCATTTCACATTACTGCTATGACCGTTGTAAAGTTGGTTATAACGAGAAAGAAAAACGTAATGGAGTCAGGACATTACCGTTATTATAACGACACTTTTCCATCCGAAAGTATTCTGATACAGCGATGGGAGTAATTCGAAGGTGAGTGCAGTTCATAGTAATAGGCGAATGATGCAAAATCAACATAATTTTGCACTAGGTTACATCTCCGTCCCTTTGGGGGGTCCCATTTTTTATTGTTTAGTTGATCGATGGAGGTCAGGAGATCGATGCTTTAACCGCAACAACCATCTACGTTGGATTGATAAAGACCTGTTAACTTTCACATAAGACGCACCATATGATCGAGTGTACGTACGTGGCTTTGATATAACTCCACAGCCACGTTTTGTGGTAATCGAGAACAAGACTATCCAAGTAAAAATAGGTCAAAGGAAAAAGGCTCAGGCTCCTAGGACTCCTTCTTCTGACCCCTCTCGGTAACACCACGCTCGGCGTGGATTTCAAGAATCCAACGAAGGTTGTCAGCGACCCCCAAAAGTTAAAAAAGCACTGACAACCACAGTTGGATTCTTGAAATCCACGGCCGAGCACACGAACACCAAGAGTGGTCAGATTTGAATTTGAAATCATTTTGATATTTGTAGGCCGGTTTACAGGTTGAAGGCTTATGGACCGCCTATTTTTATCGCTAACTTGAAAACCACATTTGATGGGGTTAGAAAATTCAGAATGTGCTGACTTTTTGTAGCGTTGATCTATACGTTGAGGAGATCATTCTTACTAAAAATCAGCCATTATTTATCTTTCATAAGAGTATATTAGAATATCTCTATTTGTGCATGGATCCCGAGGTACAAACAAAGAGTGAATTATAAAGCATCTCATAAATGTCAAATAACATTAAATTAACTAGAGAATAAATAAAATGAATAAGATTTATACAAATAAACCAATCCAAAAATAAAAATACTGGGTTTAAAACATCAACCCATGAAAATCCAAATAAAAACAACTCGTGAACCTTCCACCAAGTTACTTGACATAAACTTCTCCGTGAAATTAAATTAACTAAAAGTTTAATGTGTATTATGAGCACGGTGTTCAGATGTATGGCAAACGCTCGAGAAATCAGGACCCACCAATCAATTTGGTCTCACCTGAAAGATTCTCTTATGTTGAAAATCAACAAAATTGTTGATTTGAACCATTCGATTTTATTCCATCTTTTTTGAATTGGATACATGGTTGAGAAAAATCTATCGAGCGAACACATAATTATTAAGTGATCACATAAAAATTGACATGATTGATAATATGAACCAATTGATTGTGCAAGAAAAAGGATGGTTGAGATCATTGGATTGCATTGATTTTTCTTGATTAATACCCTTTGACAAATTCTACTCCTAAAACACCATGTTTTGAGGACTTTTCTTAACATCTTCATTGGGCATGAAAGACATGATTTTATTGTTGTTGTCTTACTACAACCAACAAATGTATTAAACTAGTGGGTGGCCCGTGCCCGTGGCACTCCAGGGCAAAGCATTTGCCAAAATTAGGTGTGAGTGGTTAAGATCCACCATCCAGTTGGGGATCAGATCTCGGCCCTTCTTTATTGAAGCCTATAAGAGGGGGTATAAGTGGAGCGACAACGACTGTCATTTGTTATATATTAATGGGTGCCCCGTGCCATCGGCACTCCTCGACAAATAATTTGTCAAAATATGGAGGATTAGATCTCTACCCTTCTTTGTTGATGCTTATAAGAGGAGGTATAAGTAGGGAGGCAATCAATGTGTTTTGTTATATACAATAGTTAATGGCCCATGCCCATGACACTCTCTGACAAAAGCGTTTGCAAAAATTAGGTGCCTTCAGCACTCAAACGGTATAACGGACTAGGACATTACCATTTTTGCCATTATAACGGCTGTTATAACGGATTGTAACGCATAGAGGGAGAAATGGGAAAATAACAGAATTAACAATGTTGAAATTTAAATTTTAAATAAATTGAGGTCAAATGAGGCGGATTGAGTGGCTGAAATCTAACCGTTCACATTAGATCAATGGATTTGATATCAACCACTCTTTATCTAACCGTCCACATTAGATGGATGGATAAGATAAGAGAATACAATTGAGTTGTCTTGATATATGCGTGGGTGACCCGTGCCCGCGGCACTTTCCGACAAAGTGTTTGCAAAATCGGGTGGGAGTTAATCTCAGCCATCGATATGAAACATAGTGGATCTCAGCCACTCATTATTGAAGCCATATAAGATAAGAGGGGTATAAGAAAATCATTAAATTTTCATTAAATTCTTTTTTTTTTAATTTTTAAATTTTAAATTTTAAAATTTGAATTTCAGCACCACTTTTTTCCATTAAAATCTATTTTTTCCATTTTTGCCCATGGCTGTTTCAACCCGTTTTAACAGTAATACCCCTCTTGAGGCATAAAAAGTGAGGCTCCTGAGCTTGACCCTCGGGCTATATGTAAATTTAACCCATTTCATTCCTTATATGTAGGTAAATAGTAGGTGACCCGTGTCCACGGCACTCATCGACAAAGCGTTCGTCAAAATTGGGTTTGAGTGGCTGAGATCCACCGTCCATTTGGTGTGATAAGATCTCGGCCATCCTTATGAAGCCGGATAAGAAGGGGAGACAACTGTCCTGTTTCGTTATATAGATAGATAGTGGGTGGCCCATGCCCATGGAACACTCCAACAAATTTTTTGCCAAAATCGGGTGTGAATGGCTGATATCCACTGTCTATTTTGGAGATAAGATCTTGGCCCTTCTTTGTTGAAATAGATAAGAGGGGTATAAGTGGGGAGACAACTTCCGTGTTTTGTTATATAGATATAGTGGGTCACTTGCACAAAAAAAGGTTTTCTAATGTTGGCAAAATGTGTACTATTTTGTTCAGATTTCAGATTTAGAGTAGTACCTTTTGTGGGACAATGCATATGTTTTATTGTTTTATTTCTGTTTATATATATTAGGGGAACGCCACATACGATGCACGTGCACCTTACATGTGGCATCACCTTACACGTAGCACCCTCGTAGAGGTCACTCACCGCATCGATATTTGGCCCATCCCTAGATGAACCTACATGCAAAAAATCAGCCTATTGAGTCATTTTCATGGTTTGATTTTTAACCGTAGATTTTGAGCATTATATGGGTATTCAGATCCAAACGTTTGAAATCACTAAACTGGCTTATATAGGTACACCTAGGGATATGACAAACATCCATGCAGTCAGTGGTACCTAAGAGTGTGCCACATGGCTTATACTATTGTCCCTCATCATCATTGATGAGGGATGTGGGCGTGCTGGATATCCTGAACTATGCAGGCATACTCACCCCAGGTTTTGTCCTTAGAACAAAGGCATTTAATGAGGGTTTTACCTTTGAAAGTAGAGAGGTCTTTAATTGTGTCACATGCCTGTTGTTTCTATTTGGTGGGAACATATGAAATTTATGCAATATATAATACACAATAATTATTTTGTCATCCTTAATTCACATTTTATGGCTATCAATCTGCTACATTGATGGTACATTGCACACCTGGCTCAGCGTTCTGGATCTAGCGGACGAGAGACACTAGATGGTGTGGGGATGTAGATTATCTTAATTTGGTGATAGAGATGATCAATATGATCATTAATTTAATCAAAGGACCACGAGGCTTGCATGTACAAGAGAGTTTTATTAAGGATGTCCTATGCCAAAATGGAGTTACCAAGGATATCTCTCATATGCCAAAATGGAGTCATGTAATGCTAACCAAATGATTCCTAGATTTCGTTCTTTATAGGCTCTATTCCTAATAACAAGCCAAATTAGATGGGTGGGATAATCTAAGCTGTCAACATTTGGATTACGTTGGTGTGTTGGTCAACCAACTCAGTCCAATGGCATTTAGTGCCAACTACCAACAACGCCAAGCGTGGGAAGCTCTTGTAGGCCTAAAGGTCTGGTCTAAGTTTATCTTCGGGCCCTTAAATAAGTGGGCTTATATTATATAATCTTATAACTATTGAGCCATTTTACCTCCTTTATTTTTAGGGAATTTTTGACATATCCCCCCACAATTTCAAAAAAAGCAGACATACCCCCTATGACCCAGTCAACCGTCTAAGATTGTGGTTGACCAACATTGGGCTTCTTCCTTAAATGATAAAATGACAAAAATGGCCATATTTTTTTTTAAATTCTTGAAATGCCCTAAAAACCAACTCTTTTCTTCAACACAACACTTGTATAGTTGTGCCTATGGGCACAAAATTGGTCAACCACAGTCAAGGGCTCCAAACTAGGAGTCCATTCCTTAGGTATATAAACTCGAGAACAATTTTGTTTCCACGCAATGTGGGACTAAAAACTATATAAAAATAATAAATTTGAGTGAAAACCACTAAAATTTTCATCCCAAAAATATTTAATTCAAACTTTATAAAGTTTGAAATCAAATAAGACAACAACATATACTTTTAAAAAACAAATGAAAGAACCTTGGCTCAAGACCCCTTAGCTATATAAACCAAAAGAAAATTGTTATTTAAACTTTACAATAATTAACAGGATTTGGGAATGGGACTTCAAACTTTGAAGTCCTTGGGAAAAATTTTAGATGCAGAGGACTTTGGATGCAGAGGGGTCTTGTGGCCCTACATAGCTCATTTTTGGGGCCCACTAACCACATGGATGTTTAGCCCACCCCTTGGTGTATATATATATGAGAAACCAGTCTCATTGATTTTATTTAGCCATATATTATAGCACCTTTTTAGGATTGAGTTTAGCCGTTGGATTCAAGCATGTTTTTTTAGTAGATTTTTGGGCACTTAATCCAACGGCTAGAAATTATCAACCAAGCTGATTTTTGGTATGCATATCCGCCAAGGGGTGGGGTAAACATCCATGCGGTTAGTGGGCCCAAAAATGAGCCATGTAGGGCCACTAGACCCCTCTGCATTGACTGCATCCAAAGTCCTTTGCATCTAAATTTTTTCCAAGTCCTCGAATCCAAGGAGGTATGTCTAATATGCTATTTTGTTGAGGGATGTAAAGGAAAACCCTTCATTACAACCTCGAAAAGGTTTGAAAAATGTGGTCCCTCTCTCTCAATCAATCTCATTAACAAATTCATAAAATCCAAGTTGGTGGTTCGTGTGATTGGTTGGGTATAGGCCGCCACCACCATTCGGCATAGTGTACGGTAGACTTTCCTTCCACTTGTTGGAGGCCAAGGAAATAAATCTCGGTTTCGAGGTTTATTTCGACCAGCCCGGAAATGGAAATATTTCGTGGAAATATTTCGACCAGTTTGGAAATAATACATTTTCGTGGAAATGATAGAAATAATGCGAAAATGATGGAAATATTATAGAAATGTTTGTGGAAAGTATGGGAAGTGATAAAAATAAGCCTAAAAACACTCATAAACTATCAAACCATAATATACAACCATATGTAGTGTGGAAATGAATAACCATAGCGGTCTATAATGGATTGGTCTTCTATATATATATATATATATATATATGAAAATAGGTTAAATGATCAAATATGGGATTTGTGGTGTTCAAATGGGACATTTTCTACCTTCGATCGAAATGTTTCTATTGATGTCGAAACATTTCGACCAAAATAATACATATTTACACCGTCAATTGACCGAAATTTACCGTTAACACGAAATATTTCGACATGTATGGAAACATTTCGTGTATGTATTCTTTCCTGTCGGTAACCTAGAAAATGGAAATATTTCGCGAAATATTTCGTTAATTTCGGAAAATTTATTTCCTTGTTGGAGGTTGAGAAAGCCTACCAAGGCAAAAGGGGAAGAATACAACAAAAAGCAAAAACACAAAAAAAAAAATGCATGTGTGTGTACCCCACGTGTATTTTAAAGAATTCATATGCAAGGAAAGCGAGAAAAAGATATCTATTTTGGACAACTGTTTGAAAAGGGAAAATTAAAATTATCCAACGGTCAACAAAGGGAGTTTACTTATTGGACCAAGCAAAATTTTCAAATAAAAGACCCTCTACGTTTCCTATTTCTTCTATGGCGATTAACCAGATTTTAAAAAAGTCAAATGATGTGTTGGCTTTTATATACAGTCGTCGTTTTTCAATTAGAAGACTAAAGAGCTGATGCTATTGGTTTAATGAAAAGGGAACCAACATCAAGTATTTTAATCCAACGGTCTGAAGAGGACTTGTCACATCAGCTCTATGTATTTGAAGAGAAGTCTTAACACGTTTACATACAACCTCTAAACTTCCCGTCAAACTTTAGAAAAAAATAACTTGCTTCTTAGACGTTGCTTATAAATGTTTGCGTGCAAATTTTTGCAGCATTTGCGTGTTTTTGATTGCGTAACATACAACAAATATTTGCATTAGACCTAAATGACTTTCTATATAATAAGGGAGCTCAGTTGTCTCACCTTTTTATAGGCTTTTAATAAAGAAGGGCCGAGATCTTATCCCCCAATCGGACTGTGGATTTCAGCCACTCGCACTCGATCATGGCAAACATTTGTCAAAGAGTGCCGTGGGCATGGGTCACCCACTAGTATATAATAAAAGAGATAGAAAAGACTCTGTTTTCCTGTTTCCATTTTCCTTGTCTTTTGTTGACATCTCGTATAAAGATAAACAAAACTTTCCGTCAATTGTTTCAAAGTTATTAAAAAAAAAATGATAGGAAAATATATTATTGATAAAACTTGGATGATTATTACGTTGGCTTTAATAGATTTATATGGACAATGACAATATCTAAATATAGAAATTAATCTAAATCAAATCAAATCTAATATCTCGATTAATATTCTAATTTATTTGATATGGGATCATGCATGTTCAGCATGTTCTCCTCTTCAACTATGTCCCCGTGATTAGGGGTGTCAATTTTACTCGTTTAATCAGAACTGAAAACACCGGTTCCACATTTTTGGGAACCGATTAAAAAGGAACCGAAACGAAAATAATGGTTCCGGTTCTGGGTAGGCTAATATAGAACCGATCCGATAAGAACGGGAACCAATATATAAATATAGTGTACAAATTCTGATATTATCAAGATTGGACCCAATATACCCGGAACCAGAATTGGAACCGGCAGAAATATATAATCGGTTCTAGTTCCGGATCCATCATTTTGAGAACAGAAATCGTTAAGGATCCAAACTAATAAGAACCGAAACCATTTGTTCTGGTTTTGGCCACCTTAAGAACCAAACCGGAACCAACCCGTTGACACCCCCACCCATGGTACTATCTCATAACACAGCTTGATTCTACTTGGAAGTCTATTAACTCGATTCAAACTGGTGACTCGCTAGTCGACTCAGATGACCATTCCATCTAGAACTACGCACATTTTTTACATCTAATTCTTACACCTGGAGGTTTGGACCACATAGAGATCATATTGGACAATTTAACTATACATTGAGTTGTCTTTGACACGATGATCATCACTGCAAAAAATCAGTCCATTTCGACATTATACTAACCATATCAACAATTGACCCAGAATAATAATTTAATTGTATGGTCAGATTTTTCAGATTCAAGTTAATTTTTCATGAGGTTAGGGTGGTTGAGATGGACTGACTTTTTGTGAAGATCGTCATAATGTGATTGGATTGTCCAACATAATCTCTATGTGGATCCCACCATCGGGTGTAAGCATGTTTCGAAATCTCGGGATCGGAGTCCGATCTGAATAGGTCATAGTGTGATTGGATTGTCCAACATAATCTCTATGTGGATCCCACTATCGGGTGTAAGCATGGTTCGAAATCTCGGGATCGGAGTCCGATCTGAATAGGTTCGGCGCATCTCGCCCGAGACGAAGTGAGACTTCTATGGAAAACAGTGACCTTGGCCGGCTGAGACGATCCAGTTTTGGATCAGATCGGTGGGCTTTGATCCCAATTAGTATCTGTTAGATTTTATGTTCTACCCAAGGTTTAAAGGAGGCCGTTTTAACGGTTAAATGGACTGGGGGCGTTACCGTTTAAACGGATTGAAACGGTCAGGGGTAAAAATGAAAAAAAATGGAGAAAAACGGAATTAAACGGAAAAAGTGGCGCTGAAATTCAAATTTTGAAAATTAAATAATTAAACGGATTTTAACGGAATTAAACGGATTTAATGGCCGTTAAAACAAAAAAAATGGCCATTTTTTTCAAAACTGATAAAACATGTTTAAACGGTTTTAACGGAAATGGGTTTGGGCGTTACCGTTGAAACGACCGTTTTTAAAACCATGGTTCTACCTACTCACTTCCCTCATCCATCCAAAGTACGAGAACCATTTGATTTTTCGTCTTTTTCTTGGTATTCACTTTTTTTTACATGTCTTTTATTCAAGGTTCAAAATCTTGGGATTGGTCTCGGGATCGGAGGGAGTCGATCCCGATCTGGATCACCCAAATATCGTTCAGATCAGAGGGACAACCTCAGTATCATTTGGATCGGTGGCTTCTGACACTGATTTGGATCGCCCGAAATTTTGAACCATTTTTTTCAGTAACAATGAAAGTTTCTCCCATGGTTTTAAAAATGGCCACCGTTTAAACGGTAAGGCCCCAAGCCCGTTTCCGTTAAAACCGTTTAAACACGTTTCATTGGTTTTGAATAAAACGACCGTTTTTTTTTTTTGTTTTAACGGCCGTTAAAATCATTTAAACAGCCGTTCAATTCTGAAAATTTTGTGAAAAAAACGGCCGTTAAATCCGTTTAATTCCGTTAAAATTTATTTATTTTTAATTTTCAAATTTCAAAAATTGAATTTCAGCCCCATTTTTTCCATTTTTTCCCATTAAAATCCGTTTAATTCCTTTAAATTCTATTTTTTTCCATTTTTGCCCCTGCCCGTTTCAATCCGTTTTAACTGCCGTTTAGACAGTTTAAATGGTAACGCCCCCAGTCCGTTTAACCGTTAAAACGGCCTCCTATAAACCTTGACTTTCTCTTTCTTACCAATGAAGCTAGGAGGGAAAAAGGGGGAAAGTTTTTAATTTTGACTTACGAGTTGATTCGACTCGACTGATTCGGCCGAGTTTTTTAGTCGACTTGAGAACATCCCAATTGACGAGTTTTAAAAAGTAGGGTCAACTCTCTTTCTAGCTGAGTAAAACTTACCTGACCACCAGCAATATAAACCACATGGCAATTTCTTAAAGGACACTGAGCGAATAAATGTTTGGTCAACCCTAGGTGGGCCTATAAACCCAAAATCAATATGATCAGTGATTTCTAAGAGTTAGTTAAAATCATTTTGATGGGTTGATTTTAACCGAAGGAATTTGAGCATTATTTACCATTATTTGGGTACTGTGGGGGAAAAATATCTGGTCTAACCCGCTTAATCTTCGATGTCAGACGATTCGTATCTTGATGATGATCGGGTGACTCTGATGCTTCAGGATGAAACTGCTTTCTCCTCCGCGAAGGATAAGATGATCTCCAGACAAGATGTGGTTGTACCTATTGACAATACTCCGACGCTCAAGTCAGTTTAGGATTTGTAACAGGGTTTAGAAAAATAGTAAAATATTTTAGAGTTTAGATTATCTGGATTTGGAGAGCAAGATCCTTTTCTCAGTCATGAGGGTCCTGTATTTATACCCTTAGAACTGACGTGACTCACATTCACGTGTCCAATTGTCGTCTATCAGTTATTATTTAGAGAGATTCTGTTATCTTGTTAGATTGTAACTTCCATTATTTGGTTACACCTGAAATGACTGAGGTGACACTCTTCGTGTCAGATATTCGAACATGGAGATGTCGAAGCTGTAATAGTTCAACTAACTGTCATGTGGTCAATACTCATTGGTTAAGAAATTAACTATATTCAGAATACTTATCTCAATTACAGAATCCTGTATACTTCTCGGGATTGATAGAAATTCAATCCCGCCAAGTAATACGCTGCTCTTGTTGGGATGAGATGAACGTTACTCCCGTCGACTTGGTTGTATGATATTGTCAGGATGAAATGAACGTTACCCCCGTTAAATTGGCTGTATGATCTTGTCGAAATGAGATGAAAATCGATCCCGTCAAGTAGACCATTTGACCTTGTCGGGGATGTATTGAACATCACTCTCGTTAAGGATAATAACAAAACCTGTTGGGATGAATCAAATGTTGATTCCATCATAAGTGTTGTTGAACTTGTTGGGGTGAATTGAATATCAATCCCGTTAAGAACGTTGTATGAACTTAGCAGGATGAGGTAATCGTCACTTGCACCATGTGAGTTGCTAGATCTTGTCGGGGTAAGATAATTATCATTCCCGTCAAGGGGGTCAATCATTAATGTGTCGAGTAAGATTGAATGCTTCCCGATATATTAAAGGCTGGAGTTTTAATGTGTTCTGTTAATAACTCTGCCTCGAGATGCTCTCTTCTGATCATTTCAATTTGACACGTGTTGCTTCCATTAATGAAAGATGTATGACAGTGATAGAAGGGTTATGACCTCTGATGATGTCTTCGGCGCATTTACTCACGCATGAAAGATGACACCACGCGTCGTTGTTTTGGTACCGCACGTGTGTAGCTAATACACGTGTCACCATATCATTTGCCAGAAAATACAGTACTCACAAGTACAAAGATCCAAAGGTTTGAAATAACTAATCAGGCTAATTCTTTTGTTTGTAGGTCCACTTAGGGATTGGCCAAACATCCATACGGTCAGCGTCCTCTAAGAGTGTACCTCGTGGCTCATATTATGGGTGGTTAGGGCTTCCCCGACCATCGGTGCTAAGTCAAGTTTTACTTGTTCTAGCTTACAAGTTTGCAGTACTGGGTCATGTCAACATTAGAGAGTATTCTATAATTTTCATACGGAAAGGAAAAAGATGTAACAAGGTATGCCTGAAACTTTTTCAAACATGGAAGCACTACTTTTGTTACTCATCACTGCCATTTGGGCCCACTGACCGCATGGATGTTTATCCCAATCCTTGGTGGAAATACACACCAAATATCACCCTGATTGGTAATCTTCAACCATTAGATTTTAGCACTTTTTAAGGTGTTCTTATAGCCGTTGAATGCAACCAGTTCTTTAGTACTAAAACAATGGCTAAAAATCATCAAACAAGCTGAGTTTTGGTATGAATGTATACTAATAGGTGGGCTAAACATCCATGCGGTCAGCAGGCCCAGATGGCAGCGTTCTATGATGTATGTAGAATCCTGTATCAAAATTTTGAAGTCCCTCAAATTACCACACAGTACCCTCTTTTTGTCCCACTGGCCCTCTCAATGCTTGGCCCACACCTTGGTGGACCTACATACCAAAAATCAGCATGATTGGTAATTTCTAGCCATTGGATTCGAACACTTTTTCATCATGGGTTCATGTACAGGTCTATGGGTTGATTCCAAGCCCACGATGAAAAAGTGTTCAAATCCAATGGCTAGAAATCACCAATCACATTGATTTTGTGTGTGTGTGCGCGCGCGCGTCCACCAAGATGTGGGCCAGACATTCAGAGGGTCAGTGGGCCTGAAAGAGTGTCCTGCATGGCCATTTGAGGGATTTCCTCTTTGTATGAATGTCTATTAAAGGGTGGGCCAAAAATGCCGCTTCCGCAAATGAAAGGATCTCAGGTATACCTACATCACGACCCAACGCGAAATCAGTAGTTATGATAACGGTAGTCGTTACTATCAAGTTATCGAGTAAAACTTCTATCACACGAAATTGTAAATCACACAAAACACAGCCAATGAGTTCTCGGCACGTACACAAGTGCTTTTGCAACGTACCCATGTGCTTTTGCTTTTTATGTGTACGTGCCGAGAACTCATTGGCTGTGTTTTGTGTCATTTGCAATCCCATTGTGACAGAAGTTTTACTCCAAATTATCAACAACCACTCCACTAGATCTTTGCATCAATCACACCCATCAAACAGATGTCAACCTCTCAGATAGGCAATCAACCCAAATGGCACAATCAAATCATCTTAATATCTGATCTAAGGGTTGAAAATTGGGAATAAAACCTGTCATCAAGGCCGATGACAGGACACAGTATGAGCCACGTGGAACACTCTTAGAGGATTCTGACCGTATGGATGTCTGGCCAATCATTAGGTGGACCTACAAACCAAAACTCAGCCGGATTAGTGATTTCTAGGCGTTGGATTGGAATTGTTTTCATGGGTTGATTTTAACCGTGTGAAATTTTAGCATTATTGAACATTATTTGAGGTACAAAGATCCAAATGTTTGAAATCACAAATCAAGCTGATTTTTTGTTTGTAGGTCCATATAGGGATTGGAAAAACATCCATACGGTCAGAGTCCTCTAAGAATATGCCACGTGGCTCATATTTCACCCTGTCATCAAAGTCTTACTCGAAAATTGGGTGTCTGAAAAGATAAGGTCATGAAAGAAGCCCACACGCATCTGCGGCGTTCTGATAAGACCCCTCCAAAGTCTACGATTTAAGCCTGTAGCTTGGTTGAACGACATCTTGGTTGGAACTCAAATCCGGTGCCATGAATATTGGATTCCTCGATTTCACGAGGATTAAATCCAATATACGAAAAAAAGAAAAAAAGAGGGATCTTTTCATGATCAAACATTTACTTTATCCTTGGCCATCCCGAGGTTTGCTTTGATCAAACGATTGGGATTGATCAATCAATGCAACATTTTGGGCTATGGCTCTGGTGTGTCAATGGGCATCTGACTAACCAATACCAAGAGCAACTGGTCTCGATATCCTATATTTCTGGGACTACTCGTAAAGCCTCAGAACCAATAGGACCCATAACCAAAACGGATCACCTAACCCACATCCACAACCTACACTTGTATCGATCTCATTGGTGTTTAAGCACATGCATATCATCTAATATATTATCACCCAACCCACATCCACAAACTTATCCACAAAAAATAAAGCAAAATAATGAAAGAATTCTAGAAGAAGCTGAATTTTTTAAATACTCTGCTTACTTCATCTCTTTGTCAAGGTGACCTCACCACGACCATCTCCTCCGAATCGTGGTTAACAATTCGGCGTTAAAGGCAAAAATATGTGGTTTCCAAGACAAAGTTTTGAGTATAATTCGGGGTCGTCCTAAAAAAAAATTCGGCAAAGAATAAAATATAGCAAAATTGTAATAAAAATAATTTAAAAACAATTAAATTTACACTTCTAGCAGTTAATCAAGGTTTGTGGAGGAAGAGGAATAACAAAGTGATTGAGAGCAAAAATCTTCAAGTAGTGCAGATTATTTTGGAGATCAAGGTGTTAGTGTACTTTTGGATTAAGTTGCACGGGGAAGGGAAAAACATTTTTTTTTCGAGGATATCGTATTCAATTGGCCTGAACTAATTAAAAGGGAGATGGATTAGAGCATTCCAACGTTAAAATGCCAAAAGGCCATCTCAATTCTATATTTTGAGATAGTTACAGTGCCATGTTGCTTGATTTGGCACAGCATGCTACAATGGTGCAATGCTATATCTCAATGCTACTTTTGGATTGGAATCATTTTCATGGGTTGATTTTAACTTGGAAATTTGAGCATTATTTGGGGCTCAAGATCGAAATGTTTGAAATCACTAATCAGGCTGACTTTTGTTTTGTAGGTCCACCTAGGGATTGCCCAAACATCCATATGGTCAGCATCCTCTAATAGGGGGCAATTAACTAAAACTGAAGGTAGGGCACTAATAAAAAGTTATTGTTTTATAGGTTTCCAAATTTTTTATTTCTGATGGGGGCTGCAGTTAGTGCGTATTGTAAGTCGCGAGTATTAGTGCAACCAAACACATATTTTTTAGTTGAAATGTGCACATCGACGTCAATGCGCGTGCGTTCGTAAAAAAAACAAACAAATACAACCTAATTTGAATACTTAAGAGCGAGCTCACCATTACCATCTCCTCCGAATTCCAAGTCAAATTCTTTATTTCTAATATTATTTTCTTCCTTGAAAACTCTTTTGGTTGGTTTGGTGTATGGAGGTGTAAGAGTGTGAACTCCCTTAGTCTCTTGCGACTTGATGAATGGGAAAGAAGGACCAAACAATATGGGGAGGGAAAAGTCGTCCTTGGCCACTAGTCAAAAATTCCTATTCTTTGACTATTCTAACTTCCAAAGTAGAGCTGGAGCTAACTAAAATAAACTGGAGGATTGCATACCCATAACGCCACGTCTCAATTTTTTCTGCCACTAATTTCAAATGTGCGCTTTACTATATGGTTTGTCTCCTTGTAGGAATTTCACCCTCTCACTCTCACTACATTCTTTAAAAACCAAATCTGACCTTTTTTTTTTTTTCATTAAATTTTAAATTTCAGCGACTTTTTTTCCATTAAAATCCGTTAAATTCTATTTTTTTTCCATTTTTGCCCGTCCGTATTTTTCTGTTTTAATGGTAATGCTCCCAGTCCGTTATATCGTTAAAACGGCTCCTTTAAACCTTGGTTTTAATGTTCAACTTTTTTTTTTATTTTTTTAAATAACGTCCGTTATAACAAAAATATCAACCGTTATTTATGAAATTTTTTGTTAACGACTGTTATTTTATGAAAAATGTTGTTAAAAATGCCCTTTATTTCCCATCATTTTCCATTAAAATAATACTGAAAATTGAAATTGAAATTCTGAATTTTAGATCCGTTATTTTCTTCTTCTTTTTTCCGTTTTTGGCCTGTCCACTACAATCTGTTATAACGGAAAACAGTAACGGCCCCAATCCATTATACCGTTATAACGGCCCCTTTTAAACCACGATTTAATGAGTCATGTCCATGAAATGTACACGACGAAACAACTCAACCTACACTGCTACACACACACACACTTAGCCTTGTGCTCGCACAAGTCTAGTCCAGCCTAATTGTTTCCGTGGTTGACAACACTGGTACGTACACAGATGGGGCAGGCTTAGATATCTTTCTAGAAAAAAAAGAATAAGAAGGAATAATGGACCAGATTGGCCTGATTTTTGTACAAGTTTGGCCCAGTCCATTGTTTATTGGGCTAAAAATATGCCTGAGCGTAGCTGTGCAGTCATTTACAACAGTTTTTGGGCTTCACATGCTTGCATCCATTTTCTTAAAGAGTTTGCAAGGGTTTGGCAACCACTTGCATGCCAGCTCAGTTGCACGCCCCCAACCAGTCACTTCTAATCGCAACTGTGGCAAGTGGGTGCATTGCTTCCGATTTGCATTGAACCAAGCAGGGCTCAAATCTGAAGCTTCTAGCCAATAACCAAACCATTGTCCACTGTGCGAATCCAAAGAGTGCACGAGATGCATCCGCTTGATAAGGTTTTTAATGACTCTAGCTTGCTCACTCCTGATCAAGCTCGAGTAACATTTACCACCCAACTAGTTTGGGCTTGACCCAAATCTAAGGTCTTTTAAACTCTGGGCTTGGATCTAACTTTTGAGTAGTCTGTTTACATCGGGCTGGACTTGGGTCAAGTTGTTTTGATCTGTCATGTTTGGTTGCTGGGTTGGTTTTTTTTTTTGTTCGTTGCTTTGTTTTTTTTTTAAGGTAGTAGCTGAAGGGCATTTTTTTAGAGCAGTGTTAAGAGTGGTCCTTAGCACGTAAATGTAGCATCAGTGTCCCAAGGTCCAGTCCATTGAGGGTCATCGAGATTCCCACAAAACGAATCCAAATATCACCACACAAACATAGGGTGAAGTTATCCTTTTCAACCAATGTATGGATGTTTGGACCATCTTATGTGTTTTACGATCCTAGAGGTTAAGACTTAAAAACTTTCCATACCTCTATTACCTAGGTGCTTTTGGAGTATTGGTTTGGGTCTTAACATTTGGTATCAGAGCCAACCCCACGTCATGGGTTCAAGTCTTGGGAGGGGCGACCTGAGGAAAGGGCTACTTGCGGGCTCGCTCAAAAAAGAGAAAATAGGGGTACAGGAAAAAAATGCTGGGGCTTGCTCACAAAAGTGAGAAAACAAGGGTACCGGAGTGAAAGCCGCCTTAGAGTGGGCCACCGTAGACGTTGGCCTTCAAAGAGTGGTGGAACGTTACAATCCTAGAGGTTAAGACTTAAAAACTTGCCACACCTTTATTGCTTAGGTACTTTGGGAGTATTGGTTTGGGTCTTAACAATGTGACACATGCACGGGTGACTGCAAAAAGATAACCACACAAAAATGGTTTAATGTCTATGCCTGCAAAATTAAACCATTTTTCATATGGACCATGGTATGAGCCACTTGTCACACTCTTAGAGATTACCGACTATATGGATGTTTGGACCATTCTTTTGTGGACCTACAGACCAAAAATCATCCTGGTTAGTGATTTCTGACCTTTGGATTGGAGTCTTTTCATGAGTTTTTTAGAGCGTTATTTGGGGTAATGAGATAAAAATAAAAAAAAAAAGCTCATTTTTTTGTTATGTAGGTCCACGGTCCACGGTCCACGGTCCACCTAGGGATGGGCTAAACATCCATAAGATCAGTGTTCTATAAGAGTATTCCACGTGGCTTATACTGTTATCCGTCGTCAACGTTGATGACAGACGTCATCATCAAAGATTTATTCCAAAGGGAAACGTACCCAAACGCGAAACGCCTCCATTATGTCCCCATGTCACATCACACTTCGCAATAAGCAATCCTTCCACGCCACTTTACTTCTCCTTTTTTTTTTTTTTTTTTTTCGTCTGTCCTTTCGAAAAAGATAAATTAATTAGCAACTTGCGTACCCACAGTGGTCACTGAATCTGTCAAGACATTATATATATATATATATATATATATATCCAATGGGCCCCGTATCTTTTGTGGGCCTAGAAGGTATTTGCCAATACCTTGTGATCATTAACAACCGTCAACCAATTCCAACTGTAACCAACCCCCCTAAACAAAATGTAGTGGAATTTCCATTAAGAAATCCAAAGGAAGCAACAAGGAGAAAAAGAGACTAGAGCTGTAAATGGATCGGATCAGATCGGGATAGGGATCCAATAGTTTATTGGATCACAAATTCAGATCCAGAACAGATCCGATAAGCTATCTGGACAAATGGTAGAAGATTTTATCAACATACATAAATTCATTAATACAATATATTTCATTAATTATATATAAAAATAATATATAAATTTTATTAGGTAATGTCATCAAATGGTCATCGACACCAATGTTGCATGACCTGTGGCTAGTAGGGCTGTCAACGGATATTTTTCAAAGCGAATTTAAGAATATTTGAATTTGAATCCAAAAAAATATCCAATATCAAAATTCGATTCAATATCCAATGGATATTTTGAATCGATATTCTAATTCGAATCCGATGAAAATGATGCTTCAATCATCGAGATTCCCATCGAATCCAAGGCTCAGGTCTTTCCAAGCTCCGCCCAAGCCAAACACGGGACAAGAATTGGCTCCCACCCATGTTCACCAAGCTTCGACCACAGTCTAACTCTGGCCCATCAACTCATCTTGGGCCAATATGAAGCCCATTTGCAATCAGGTCCAACCTTTGAAGATAGTATATTTCATGACGTGTTCTCGTAATATAGCAATCAGGTTATTTTGACCCACAAAAAATGATGCACTTTTGTGGGCCCACATGGAGATCATCCTCAGCAAAATCAGCCAATTTTACATTTCTAGTCCTTTGAAAATGGATTACAAGTTAAAGAATTCTGGACCGTCCGTTTCATCATTAAATTTAAGCCCATAATTGATAGGGCTAGAAGTTTCAAAATGGACTGATTTTATGTGAATATGATCACCTCACATCATCACCAAAAACCAGCCCTTAACTCATCTCCATGTAACCCCATAAGGGCATGTCATTTGGTGAGCCACTAGGTGGACCTAAGATGAGTCAAATTGGGACATTTTTATGGGCCTTTATGCCCAGCTCGTCCAGATCATTAAGGCCCTTCACCCATTATTTACCAGGATAAAAAAAATCAAGCTTAGAGCCAACATACTGTCACTGTGCCTACCGCAGCAACCAAAGATCAGCCCATGGAGGATCAGGCCTAAATGCCTATTTGGGCGACCCAGCCCATTAAACCCGCAAACTGAATATTACCCTCGTAACAATCTCCATTTTTTTAGGTGATATTATCCCTTGAGTCCATGACATGGTGCTGTTCCATGATACAGAATTCCATTAAATACCACGTGGCATACTCTTTAGGGTCCAATGACCCATGAACGTTTGGCGCCTACACGCTTGGACTAGCACATTTTTTTATTTTTTTTTTTTACAAAGGACTTCTGAACAGGCCTATATATGGACTCCAAGCCCATAATGAAAAAGTGCTCCAAACAAACACACGGCTAGAATCACCAACTTCGCTGATTTTTGGTATATAGTTGCACCAAGAGATGGCCAAACATTCATGGGCCAGTGGGCCCAAAACATTGTACCCTGTGGGAATTTAAGGGATTTCACTGTAAAATAGTTTGTTTTTTGTGGATGACATCAGTGTCCTCAATCGAGTAAACCTTTTTTTTTGATAAATAGAGTACACCTTCGATGACACCCGCAGGACTGCAGCCAATATGAGCCACGTGGCACATTCTTAAGCGAACACTAACCGTATGGATGTTTGTCCAATCACTAGGAGAACATACAAGCCAAAAATAAGCTTGATCACTGATATCTAAGCATTCGATTGAAGTTATTTTCATGGGTTGATTTTAACCGTTGGAATTTGAGCATTATTTGGGTACAAAGATCCAAAGGTTTTGAATCACTATTCAGGCTGAATTTTGATTTGTAGGTTCCCCTAGTGAGTGGCCAAGCATCCATACGGCCAGTGTCTGCTTAAGAATGTGCCAAGTGGCTCACTGACTGCAGGTGTCATTGAAGGTTTACTCTCCAAAAAAATATGGGATAATGATGGGAGACGGGTTGACGTGAGAATGATGCATAAAGTAATAAACAGATCATATAACGAACATTGGATCTCTGACCTTATCTGGACTACACTCGTAACCTACACCACCCCACCCTGTTACCTTATCTCAAGAACCCACTCTGCAAACACATCATTCTACCCACCGCCACCACCACCTCCTCTCTCTCTCTCTCTCTCTCTCTCTCTCTCTCTCTCTAGCTGGGTAACACAAGCTTGGTTCCAACTCCAAATATGCCGTCCAACTCATCGAGCATGCTCTCATGCCTCCATGGAAAATGTATACAAATGTTTGGAGAAGTTGAATTTCTATTTCAATCTTTTCTCTTGGGATATTAGCCACATATTCAGATAAGTCAACAAAGCTGAATGATCGGCCCACTGAAAAATGAATGGCCAATCATTCATGGGTTAGTGGGCCGTTCAAGATCACCAATCAGGCTGATATTTGGTGTATAGATCCAGCTTGTTCCTCCCCCACACCCCCCCAGAAAAAAAAAAAAAAAAAAAAAAAGAGGGTAGGCCCACTGTACAATGGATCCCATCTAGGAGATCTCGTGTACTAATTAGATCAACCAAATTAAACGAGAGTAACCATATGCACTGTGTGGATGATATTCTACAGCCAAGGTCCTGAAAATAATAAACGGATTGAATGGTTAATTGATGGGCAAAGTTTGCTGTCAAAAGGAGATTGATTCTTGACGCAGCACATCCCTGGAAAAAATATGCTCCTCCCGGGGACGTGCGAAGTTTTAAAATCTGGCCAACCCCTTGATGGGTTTCCACACACCAAAAATAGGCAAATTAGTGGTTTCTAGCCTTTGGATTTGAGGATTTTTGTTTTTTCATCATGAGCTTAATGAATAGGCCCATGGATGGGGTCCAAGCCCATGATTAAAATACCCAAACCCAACAGTTAAAAATCATTAACCAGGCTTATTTTTCGTGTCTTTAACATTCATAGCCATTGGATTTGGGGATATTTTTATAATGGGCTTCATGAAAAGGCCCATGGGTGAATTCCAAGCCCATGATTAAAATCCCCAAATCCAACAACTAAAAATCACTTATCAGGCTTATTTTTTGTGTGTTTTCCACAAAATGGTGACCGAACATTCATGAGTTAGTGGGCCCGAAAAAGAGTGTCACGTGATTTTGCGGAAGGACCAATTTTCTCCTCTATGCAGGATCAATTGGATGGTCGTATCCATTCCTGTGCACGTATGCCGCTTGGCGCTTGTAAACTAACTGAAGGATCGCCCATTCCTATCTTAAACGTCCTCCATGCATAAATTGATTAAAAATAGGGCTTTTTGGCTTTACCCCCTTACATTGATGCAATTTGCATATCACCCAATGTTTTCAAAATATTTGTGTCTCACCCTTTGACCATGGTCAACATCGTTGACCGTAGACAGTCTTCGGATGGATATCCCAATATTTTTTAAATGACTATAATGACCTTTGGTGAGACGCAAATATTTTAAAAACATTGGGTGCGATTTGCATCAATAAAGTAAGGGGGACAAGCAAAAGAACTTTTTTTTTCCATGATTTTTTTTTTTTTTGAGGATTGTGAGCTCAAAACCTTTCTTTATTTACTTTTGGCCCAACTGTAGGTGGACCCACAGACCAAAAAATTAATCTGATTGTTGCTTTTTAAGCATTAGATTATAGTCGTTTTCCTTGGTTGATTTTATCCGTAGAATTTGGACATTATTTGGTATGTAGCTCCACCTAGCGATGGGCCCAACATACGTACGTTAGTGACCTCTAAGAATGTGCCACGTGGCTCATATTGTGGTCCCTTATCAATGATGACGAGGGACATTCGCGTGCTTAACAACCTGTGAAGGTGTATAGGGTCGTGACGTAACAAGGTATACCTGAGATCTTTTCAAATGCAGAAGCGGCGTTGTTGGTAGTCAACACTGCTATAAGAACGCCTATAAGAACGGCTATAAGAATGCCTTAAAAAGTGCTAAAATCTAATGGTTGTAGATTACCAATCGGGTGATTTTTTGTGTGTATAACTACCAAGGGGTGGGATAAACATCAATGCGGTCAGTAGGCCTAGATGATAGTGGTGAGTAACAAAATTGTGCTTCCGCATTTAAAAATATTTTAGGCATACCTTGTTACATCTTTTTTCTTTCCTTTTATAGTTCAAAATCCTCATTTTTGCTTGTCCCCTTTACTTTATAGAGGCTATTTGCATCGCACTCAATGTTTTTAAAATATTTGCGTCTCACCCAAGGTCATTATAGTCATTTAAAAAAGACCCTCTATGGTCAATGACGTTGACCATGGTCAAAGGGTGAGACGCAAATATTTTAAAAACATTGGGTGAGATGCAAATTGCATCAATAAAGTAAGGGCTAAAGCAAAAAAGCCCTTAAAAATATGAGAATCTATAATCGCAACATTAGGCCACGTGGCATATGCAAGGGTTTGATCCATGGCACAACTAATTTCATAGGAGATCAATGCGGACTGCCACTGCAAAGAAAAAGACGGACAAGATCTGCAAAAAAAGAAACTTGAAAACTACTACTACTGTTAAGAGAAAAGTTACCGAGTTCTGTTTTTCCTGTGGAGCTATGGGACGCATAACATTTCATCACTTGGCACACTCTTTCGGGCCCACTGACCCATGACTGATCGGCCATCCCTTATGGAACTATACACCATCAGCCTGATAGGTGTCCAACGGCTAGAAATCATGAAAATGCTGGTAGAGAGATAACTAATAAGGTGATTTTTGGTGTAGGTCCATCAAGGGTGGGCTAATAATTCATGGGTCAGTAACCCATGAATTTTTGGTGTAGGTCCATCAAGGGTGGGCCAATAATTCATGGGTCAGGAACCCACGAATTTTCCTGTAGCCCACAGCCCACAGGAAAATTCCCGTCTGGGTAAAATTTTCGCTTCTTGTGATGACAGAATTGTTGAATCAATTAATAGGACGATCAAATGAATGTTGATGAACAATGTAGAAAAAAGCAACGTTGGATAGGATCACCAATCAGATTGATCTTGACCTAAGGTGGGAACCATTGACTGATGTGTCTTTACTCGCTGAATGTCCACAATGCATTTGCCAAAATCTGGTGTGGGGCTGAGATCCACCGTCCAGTTATGGGATAAGATCTTGGCCCTTCTTTATTAGGAAATCATCCTTATAAAAAATCAAATCATTCCGATATTCGAAACCTAGTTTACAAGTTGAAGAATTATGGACGGTTAATTTTGACCATTAACTTGAAAATTAAGTATGATGGGATTACCCTTTGACCTAGTTTGACTATCATTTGAGTAACGTTAAAACATGACATGCATAATGCGCCTATGAAAGGACCATAATATTGCAATTACAATGCTAACAGCGTGTGACTCGAGTCCCTTTTAAGTCAATAATTGTTAAACTAGGTCAAGGGGGTGATTCTAAAGTTTGAAAGTACAAGGGGTTATTACTAATTACTTTCAAATTTCAGAGGGGTGTTACTAAAATACCTAAAAAACACCTAAACAGGAGAGGGTGGGTGCGACAGCCAGACGATAAGAGAGTACGGCACAATAGGAGCCCTACACATGTTATATGTGGTCCCTGCGCTAAAAAGAAAAAGATCAATTGAGGATTATCAAGTAGAGTAGCTGAGACGGGACTGGAGAGACTGCCGTGCGCGCGTGGCGATTATGTGTGGGCGAAGGTCGGCGAGTTTGAGTGCGTGCGTTCGAGTCCCGCCGCAAGTGCAGGTGGGGACGAAGTGAGGCGCAAGGCAATATCTCTCATTTCTCTGTCTCTCTTTCTCTTTTTGCAGCCTTGAAATGTTGGAATTTATCGATTGAGTTGGCTGTAAGCTACAAGATCTTGATTTAGTGGGGACAAAGCCTAGCTGGTAATGCCTCGTTCCAACTCAAGCAAGATTATAAGAGGGGATGTGCTGCCTTCGATTTGGTATGAGCAACAATGAAGATTATAGAAAGAAGTTTGTGGGTTCTCTTGTTCCTTGCTATGTTATTGAATTTGAATCCATGGTGGGTTGATGGCCTGAGTGGTTATGAAGCGGGAGGTGGCGTTGCTCTAAGCGATGCACATTTCCAACGTCAAAACGAGAGCAATGTGGTCGTAGTCGGAGATGAAGGAAAGAATACTTCGTATAATGAAGTTGTAATCAATAGCAATAACGGTGGAGGTGGCGGTGGTGGTGGCGGCGGCGGCGGCGGCGGTGGTGGTGGTGGTGGTGGTGGTAAAGGAGGAAGAGATGGGCACAAAAGAGGAGGACGTGGAGGAGGAAGAGGTGCTGGTAGAGGTAGTGGAGGAGGTGGTGGAGGAGGAGGAGGTGGTGGTGGTAGTGGAGGAGGTTATGGATGGGGATGGGGTGGTGGTGGTGGTGGTGGAGGAGGAGGTGGCCGCGGTGGAGGTGGAGGTGGAGGGGGTGGTGCTGGCGGAGGTGGTGGCGGGGGTGGGGGTGAAGGTGGTGGTGGTGGTTGGGGAGGAGGTGGAGGTGGGGGTGGCGGTGGTTATGCATGGGGATGTGGTGGGCAACCAAAGATGAATGGATGGAGAGGGAGCAGGCATCACAAGCATAAAAGGCTCAACAAGAGTGGGAGCAAAAGTGAAGTGTATAAGGTGGGAGAGTACGCAGAATGCATGGGTAAAGGACGTTGCATGGGAATGAAATTGGACTGCCCTCTTCACTGTGGTGGACCCTGCTTTTATGACTGCGACCACATGTGCAAGGCTCACTGCAGACGACCTTAATTGATAACCCCCTCCTTGCTTCAGATGGGTGTTTACCCCTGGTACGGTGTGTTGGTTTGAGTCAGTGTTGGAGTGAGTGTTGTTAGATTAGGGTGGTTTTGATTGGAAACTGTGTGTGATCGAGGGAAGAATAAATACTGATTTTATTGTTTAAAGTTGTTACGTACTTTGTGAGAGACTTCAAGGCGTACGTCTTAGATTTCATTTTCTACCGTACGTAATCCTTCTTAGTAATTTCCACTCTCATTTCAATCTTCCATTCTGATCCCTTCTGTTAATAAAAACTTGGAATAAAACAAATGATCATACGGGCTTGGAAAGTAGTGGTGACCTTGCCCCCTATAAGAATGATTTTGGTGAGACGGGACCCTATTTAAAGTCCAATAAGACCCCTCGCACAGAGCACCACCAAGGATGAAAGTCTCAGGGTCGGAGTTTGGATCGGTGGGCTCCGATCCAGGATCGGCCCATCTCGCCTGAGACAATGTGAAATTCCTCTGTAAAATAGAGATCTCGGGCGAGACAGAGCATGGTTTGGATATATCGGATCGTTGGGCTCCGATCCCGATCCAGTCGCCCAATCCAGACCAAGATCGGCCGAGACTTTGAACCATGGCACCACGTCGGACTACTGCCTATGAACCAATGTTACAAAACTCGAAACTCGGACTCGACTAAGAAGTCCATCGGGTCGAATCACCTCAATGACTCGGGAGTCTTCTCAGCCTTTAATTTGTTGACTCAGTCTAATTTTGAGTCGACTCAGCAAGTTTTAAAACATAGCTATTCAATTACATTATTTTATAAATTTTTAATGTTTGAAATAAGAGGGAACAAACCTTGCTGGTTTGGCAACACAATGAAAACAATATTAATATCAGAAGTTATTATTGGAAAGAAAAATTGTGTTTGGGAACACAAAATGATCATAAAAGGTTGTGCACAGATCCAAACCCTAAAAAAATTGTAGTGGTCATTTATAATTTGTCTTTAAGGATTATTAGTCAGCCTGACATTTTAGCCCGCGGCCCAGCTCATTGTTGTGTTAGGGCTGGGTCCGGATTCAATCTCTTAAGGTCCACGCCAATGAGCTCGTCGAATTAGCCCAACCCGGCCCGACTGCCAACATGCGACCCTGAAGGATTAGAGAGGAAAACAAAGTAGTACGAAAATTTCAAGTTTGAGAAAGCAATCAACTTCACTTAACGCAATTGCCCAAATGGGATATTTTTTCCTTTTTACCCCACTCATGTCGTCAAACAACATGGGCAAATTTGACTTTTCTTACTTTATTTTTTTCTTCCTAACTATGCCTAAAATTTCCAAAATTTTCATATTGGCCCCAAGATAGTCCTTTATAACAACTTAAATCAAGATTAAAAAAAATGCTTCGATTACTGCCTATACATATTGCAATCGCCCTCCAAAACTTATGCACGTGGCACTCTCTCCTACTGTAGCTAGACAACACATGTCCAGCTGTGTTTGACACCACTAGGTGCATTCGAGCCAAAAACAACTAACATTTAGATCGACTTGTTTATAGGAAAACAAAAACAAAATCAAAACTAGAAATAAACATTGTTTTGACGATGTTTGGTTTCAATCCAACATCTCTCTACCCCGCTCTCTCTCTCTCCAAAAACCTAACCCCATCAACTCTCTCTTCTCTCTTTCACACAAGCGATGTCATCTCTCCCCACAATGTTAATCATCTCCATACCGACCCATGCCAGTAAGATCTCTCTCTCTCTCTCTCTAAAAAAGAAACCTAAATCCCAACTCTTTATTAGATAATACAATGTAATAAATTGTATGAGATACACCATATCATCGTTGGTGTATCTAATTGCAGATTCTCCACGGTTGTCTAGATTTGAAAGATTAGGATAATTTTTTAAATTAGATCTCTTAGATTTATTTTCATCTTTAGATCTTGTCTATCTTTATTTAAACCTTTAGTTATTCTTTCTCCACTTTCCTCCTCTTATTTTTTGTAATCATCGCAGTAATATATTAAAAGGGGTAAAAGCGCGCAGCAAAACAAAAGATCAACAAGGATCATATGCCCCCATCTCGCTTGAATATTGCACGAACAAGCCAAGGAGAACTGACCACAGTTGAGCTGAGGTTTGAAGTTTAGCCTTACCGGCAAGAAATTTAGAAATATATTTATAATCCCGACGAACAAAACAACAAAGATATATCACTTAAAAGATCCAGCAAGATAAAGGATGTACATGCAAATGGCCGACGAGTTGCCATCCCAAAAAAGAAGATTTTAAGACCAACTGGTCCACCAAAGACTTTGCATCCGTCTCCGTTACCAGATTCTTGATCCCTACATCCTTTGCAGCTCAGAATTTGGTCAGCAAGCTCAGGGGTAAAGGTTTCCTGAATCAGTACGTATGGAATTCCAAGTTCTATCCGAGAGGATCTAGAGAGCAGTCCGGGGGACGAGGATAAGGGATAGAATGATTTGGGCTGTCCACTATCCCCATTCTTTACTATAATCCATATAAAACTATCCCACTATCCAATCAAGAAGAATCCTAATTTTTCATTACGTACGTACACTAACCCTAATTTAATTTCTTAAACAAGCGTGCAACGCTACGAACCTTTACAAAGTGGACACGTGATCTCACACAAACAATGAATAGTTGTGCCGGCTGAAACCACGAGTCGCGCAAAGTAAACGTTATAACCAAACAGTCCTCAAAGTAACGTGAAACTCACGTCCCCTCCTTTTTACCATTTCCCTTCTTCTATTATTGCTCTATACTCTTCTTCCTGTGTTATCTTCTTCATGACCTTTTTCTTGTTTGTTTTATTTGTGTACCGTACAGACACAAAAATTTGGCTAATTTTCAATTTTCTCTCTGTGGGACATCCTTACATGTGTTGCTGCTTTATCCGTCCAAAATATTTGTATTTTGAGTAAAACTTTGATGACAGGGCCCCGAGCTGCAATATGAGCCACGTGGCACACTTTTAGAGGACTCTCCCTAGGTGGACCTACTAACCAAAAATCAGCCCAATTACTGATTTCTTGGCGTTGGATTGGAATTATTTTCATGGGGTTGATTTTAACCGTGGGAATTTGAGCAGTATTGACCATTACTTGAGGTGCAAAATTACAAATATACAAAGGTTTGAAATCACTAAGGCCCTGTTTGTTACAACGCAAATTGAATGCAATGCACCCACTTGTCACAGTTTTGGGATTACACCAGATTGGTTAGGGCGTGCAAATGAGTTGCCATGTAACTGGTTGCCAAGCCCTTGCGAACCATTTAAGAAAATGGATGCCAGCATGTGTAGCCCAAAAACCATGGTAAGTGACTGCAATGCCGCAACTCATCCCATTTGTACTAGAGTGCACAATGCATCCCAGTGCAGCAAACCAAGCAGGGCCTAAGCAAGCTGATTTGTGGTGTGTAGGTCCACCTAGGGATTGGCCAAACATCCATACTGTTGGAGTCCTCTAATAGTGTGCCACGTGTCTCATGTTGTGCCTTGTCATCAGCCACGATGATAGAGCCGTGTCATCAAAGTTTTACTTATTTGTGAGGCTTCGCTAGTTGGACTTTATCTGAAGGACATGTATGTGTGGGAATGGGCCCACAATTAACCTTGAATTGGGCTCCATCAATGCAAACCATATACTTCTTGAAATGGGCCATAGCCTCTCATCATACCATCGGATCGATGCTGGTTATGGAGCATTCAAGAAGTGGCCCACCAATTAGAAGACTCTGATGGTCTGATCAATGATCAAACACAGCGATTACATTATTTGGGTGGAGGGGCGGAGCCGACAAGACACGTGATCTCACAAAGTCAAAAGGTTGGGTGAACACTACTAGGATGGAGGTGGTAGAGCTTCTTTTTTTTCTCTCTCTCTCTCTCTCTTTTTTTTTTTTTTTTTCAAAAGTGGAATGCACGAGAGGATCTCCACCCTCGACGAAGCGCGGCCGGAATGAACGCACCCAAAGCGCGCCACCTCGCTTTTTAAATATCTTAATCATTATCTTCATTGCCTTACCGATCAAAAAAAAACAAAATCTTCATTGCCTTTTACATATAGGGGATGATGGAGAGAGAGAGATGATAAGTCCTATCTAATTCAACCACGTGGCACTCTTCAGGGCCCACTGAAACCTTGAATGTTTGGGCTACACCTTGGTGGACCTACTCTCCCAAAATCAGTTTTATTAGTGGTTTTTAGCCGTTGGATTTGAGCACTTTTATCATGGGCTTCATTAAGAGGCCCTTGGGTTGGGCTCCAGACCCACGATGATAAGTGTTCAAATCAATCGGTTAGAAATCACAAACACGCTGATTTTTTGTGTAGGTAGTTAGTACACCAAAGTGTGGCCGAACGTTCATGGTTCAGTGGGCCCAAATTATGAGTCACGTGGCATTTCTAGGGGTTTCTGTATCAAACCTTAGATACAGAATTCTGTGTGATATATTTTTTTCGAAGTGGGTGCGGATACAAGAAGAACCCACAACGGTAACAACAACGACAAAGAACCAAAGCAGCCCCACACAAGACCCATTATTCGAAAAGTTTTTTAATTTTTCGGATGAACGATTACTCAAAAAAGCATTCATCCCCAAAAACCCCCCGTAAAAAGAAACACAGTGGGCCCACACTTTCGGGCCCACTGAATAGTTGGCACAAAAAAACAGTCTGATTGGTGATTTCTAGCCATTCGATGTATCAATTCTGCAGTACAACCAACTCCAGTCTACTAGCATTCCTTTTCTGGGGCTTTCCGTCCAAAGCTTTCTGCTACTATTTTCTCACTACTTGATTGGCATGATGGAACGAGATGAACTCATTCATGGGCCTGTTCATGAAGTCCATGAGAAAATGCTCAAATCTAACGGCTACAAACCATCAATCAAATCAGTCTGAATTTTGTGTTTTACTGGCCCCAAAAGGTGTGCCACGCATAATTAGCAATTCGGAGTGCGGCAAATTGCGATGCCGGAAGTACAATTCAAGTTTATCATTTAAAAATGCATTCACAAATTCGGCAAAAATACTTTAAAATGAATTTTCGGCAAAAACAATTTTTTGCAATTTTTTGTCCTATAAAATGAATTTTCATGTTCAAAGCTAAATAATTCCATCATGTTCAAAAAATGCGTGAATTTTTCATTACCTGTGAATATTATAGTACATTGTTTCGGTTCGTTTTGTTCGGATAATTCGTACGGCTAACGAATAATTCAAGAATTTGCTGTGCCACGTGGTACTTGTGTGTGTGTGTGTGTGGTTGCTTCGCTTCTGAAATCAGCGGTCCTCTATCATCGAGAGGGTACTGAGCTAGCAATGTATAGCTTTGGGGGGGGTGCAACCGAGACACGTGGCACCCTCTTAGAGACCACTGACTGTAAGGATGTACGGCCGGTCCAAAAATTAGCCTGCCCGGTGATTTCTAGCCGTTGGATTTGTGTACTCCGAATAATTCTCGAATCCCCCCAGCTAAAACCAACTCTCGAAACCACCTATAGAGTCAATGGTGACTAAGAGTGCCACGTGGCTCATACAGTTGTCCTTCACCAAAAATGGACTCAGTGGAGTTCGGCGAGAATCGGGTCATCAAATGATTGGATTGAATCGAGTAAGAAAACTGGAATTCAACCATTTTGTATGTGTTTAGTTTTTCGGTTGGTTGGTTTGAATTTGGTGGGGAGTGGGTTTGAAATGAAATGGGAAGCACGTGGTGGGGAGCCAGCACTCAAACAGATCTCATGGTAATAAGATACGATATAAAGTACGATAAACAAACCCATCCACGCCTAGAATAAATATCTCTCTCGCATAATGTTTCTTTGCCCTTCCTTTCAACGGCAACTGAGTAAACGGCTGGACCATTTCGAACCGGAGACCACAAAACAAAAAGCAAAAAAGCATTCTCTTCTATCTCTCAATTTAAAAAAAGGAAAAATTTTAGTATACCGTAGCACGTCGTCCGTGTGTCTAAGACTCTAAACCACTGGATGTTCTTTGACATTCGTGTGGCGTGAATCCCGATTACCATAGAGACGACGATGCTACAGTACGTCCTAGGGACGATGCTAACACTATAAAAAAAAAAAAAAAGAAAAAAAGACAGGAATCTCTGTCTACTCTTTCTCTCTCTCCGTAATCTGTATCCCTCTCTTCTTTAAAGCTGCAAATAAATGGATAAAAACACTGAAGCCTAACAAAAAGCTAACATAAAAACCTGCCTAAAATCCGTTACAAAGCTACAAACGTACCACCCCACCACCAAATGTACACTTGAACCGGACCGGTTCGTTTCGCGGTTCTCAATCTATTCTTCCATTTGTCTTAATAAATTTCAAAAGCTCTGAACCGCTGGAGCGAAACCGGGTTCTGGTCGAGTTATCTCTTTCTTCCGCCGCATCTCCAGCACTTTCCGGTGATTGTTAGAATGAACATCGCTCGAGAAAGTCGGACTACAAGCTGGTCGGTATTCGGGTAAAAGCCGACCGGATTTAAAGCGAACCCCACAAGCGTTACAAAGGGTTTTTGCTCCTAATGGACCGGTTCTCCACTGGGGGGTCTTCTGAACACCACAATGAGTGCACCGACGTTGTAGCTGGGTCCCGCCGGCCACTGTCATATGTTTCTTCTTCTGCTTCTTCGCCGGAGGTTTTCCAAGACAGTAGAATAATTCGAAGTTGTGGCCAGGGTTAAAGATGAGACAAGAGGAATAAGATGATGAAGAGGAAGACGAGGACGATGATTGCGAGGATTCGGTAAACGAAGGGGACCCAAGTGACCAAACTCGTCCACTGGTTCTCGAACGTTTGCTTCTCGCCTTGGCCGGAACTGGGGTTGGAAAACCGGCGATTTTCAACGAAGTAGTTCCGCTTTCCGGTTCAGACCGGTTCTGGTCTGGGGTTTGGGTTTTCCCTTGTAGGTTTCCCGCTGGAAATTGCATAGAAAATTCTGAGAAGGAATCCTCCACGAAATGAGATAACCATTCAAGGTTCTCTACTTCATCAGTCTGAAAAATGGGATTTCTCAAAAATCAGGACTAAAGAATTTGAACCAAACAAATCCCCATCTCCACCAAAAAACAAAAAATGAAATCTTTTACACACACACAAAAAAAAGAACGCTTACCGGAACGCTGAGTTCGCTCCCAGGAATAGACCCAAAATCATCTTCTAAACAAAAATTGCTAGAGTCGAGGCTCTGTTTTTTAGAAGAAGAAACAGAGAGACAATCCTTCTCTTCATCTTCTTCTTCTTGCCCTTCAACATCTTCGTTGGAGAAATCAAGTAGTTCATCAACAAATAAATCATCTCCAGGGACACCATTCGCTCCATTTCCACCCCAAAATTCCTCATAAACAACTTGTTGGTTCAATTTCCCAGTCCTCTCCGGCCTAAGACTGGTTTTCAACGCTTTTTCTTCTGCCCACTCCATTTCCATTCTTACCTGAATATACCCAAAACACCACAACATATAAACAAAGTTGAACACTTTTTTTAAAAAATTTATTTTATTTTCTTTCTTTCTTTGTTACCTGATTTGAAGGAGGAGAGAAGGGAGAAATTGCAGGATAAGTTGCAGGTGAGGAAGAAGGATTGAATTGTAAGGAAAGGGGAGAGTTTGGTTGAGCATTGAATGATGGCGGAAGCGTCCGTGGTTTATCTCTCTATATATGTTATTATACATTTATAGCTATATATTACGCTGCTCCCTTCCCAAAAAATATTTATTTCGTTTCCGTTTATTTTGCTCATTAAATTACTTTTTTTGCCCTCGTTAAAGACACTTCCGGGTCTCCGTGCGTAGGCCAGGTCGGCCCGCTTCTTGTCCACGAGATTTTGAATCTTCGTCCCACCAAAAACCAACCCGAACGGATTTCCCCACGAAACCGCCACCTTTCTATTCTCTTACTTTTCCTTTAAAACTTACCCTCACTTTTTAAAATATTTACATGATATACCCCGCTCTCGCCTGCTTTTTCTTCGTAATTGCCTACCGCGTTGATCGCCGCTGTTTCTGGTTTGTTTTCCCGCTCATTTTTTGTTTTCTAATTTGATTTACGTAGTCCAAAAAAGTTGACTGTTTACTGTCAATAAAAACAACGGTCAGGAAAGATATACGTTTATCTGATGACTAAAAACATACTATCAGGATTATTTTTGATCTAGAGATCTCTAACGTGGGGGCCTGGTAGTTAGATTACGTGGAGTCTTGATAAGCATTTGTGTATTACTTGTACGGTGGAGATCCATAGTACTATCATAAGTACAATACCACGTAAAACATTACCTTCTATTATTTTCTTTCTCGAATGACGAAACCACCCTTCATAATGGCCGAACGAGACATGCTTTAAAAACAAGCGACGAAAGGCACATTCTCCGGGCCAGCTTTCGTTGACAAGTAGCAGAACTGAAGATTTTTCTATCATGGGGGTAAATTAGGAAAAAAAAAGTATAACGATTACTTTCTTTAATTCTAGAAAAGTAGGGAGAGATTTGTCATTAAGCCGAAAGAAAAAAAAATAAGTAAAAGTCCAAATTCCAAAACGTATACTTAAAGACGACGGTTTTCTATTTACGGAGTAAAACGTAAGACCGCCGGCTCAAGTCCTTCTTGGCCGCTCCCATGCGTTTCAAACACGTGTGAGATCTTATTGGCTGCTGGATCTGATGGCAATCCATAGGTTTGAAACTATGGACTATCTTAATTGTTTGTAAATTTACTATAATACCAGTAGAAGAAGATACTCTTTCTTAGATTTTGTATTGAAGATAGCAAACACATTTAACGTAGAAAAGAAATAAACCAAAAGTACGGAAACTTCGAAGTTCCAACAAAGAGATTCTGCTGTGCTTCCATTGAACCGGGTACACGGTTCGGACTGATTACTACCTAGGGGCTAGGGCTGTCCACGGATCTGATAGCCTCGGTAACCTGATACGATTCCTAGGTCCGTGTCTGGACTCTGGACCTCAGCTCAGACACGGACCTAGGAATCGTGATCCGATGATCTGACGATCGGTCCCCCGAATCAAAAATTTTAAATGGACCTTTATAACGATATAACATACGGGGGGTGTTACCGTTATTCCGTTATCAAAAATTTTAAATGGACCTTTATAACGATATTACAGACAGGGGGTGTTACTGTTATTCCGTTATAATGCCCCAATATTTTGACGAAAAATATACTTTCACAAATATCCGATCTTTATAACAGGTTCACAACGGATTTAACTGCCATTATTTGTGAGAATTTATATCGGAATGTAAATACGAAATTCAAAACTCAAAATTTTAATTTAAAATAAAAATTAAAATAAATTTTAAAATAACTGATGTTTTATTTTAAACTATCTGAATTTGTGATTTGATAAACTATCGAATCGAATTTAAACCTACCCATATCCGATCCAAACCCGAACCATTGACAGCCCTAATAGCACCTTGCCTTCAACACCCAAACACCATGTGTTTCTTAAGAGGTGTCCCTTACCATACGATGCTCTCGTTTCTATTTACCCATGGATTACATGTATGGAGAAAACATTCGCTGGTCCTGGGTTCCTTCAAACTTAATTTGAAGGTCCCCCTGCCAAAATGTCTGACACGTACTTCAAGGCCTATACCTAACCCACGTTAACCCCCTTGGTTTGTTGGTTAACAAAAAGTACGTGTCAAACATTTTGGGAGGGAACCTTCAAATCATGGTTTTAAAATCGGCTGTTTAAACGGTTTTAACAGCCGTTTAAACAGTAACACCCCAAGCCCGTTTCTATTAAAACCGTTTAAACACATTTAATGCTTTTGAATTTAATGGCTGTTTTTTTGTTTTAACGGACATTAAAATCGTTTTAAGGGCCGTTAAATCGTTAAATTCTTTTTTTTTTTAATTTCAAAATTTGAATATCAGCTCCATTTTTTCTATTTTTCTTCCATTTCAATCCACTAAAACGGCCTCCTTTAAACTTGGCTTCAAAGTTTGAAGGACCCCGGGGCCAGCTATTTTTTTCTCTACATGTATGCCTTACCATTTTTGTTCATCCTGCTTGGTTTGCACTGGGGGATACATTTTGCACTCTAGTGCAAGTGCGGTGAGTTGTATTGCAGTGGCTTACTACAGTTTAATTTTGGGCTGCACACTTGCATCTATTTTCTTAAAAAGTCTGCAAGGGCTTGACAACCACTTGCACGCCAGCTCATTTGAAATCCCAATCAATCACTTGTAATCCCAAAACAGTGGCAAGTGAGTGCATTGCATTCGATTTGCATTGAACCAAGGAGAGCCTTAGATTTATTTTTTAATTTATTTATGCCCATCTCTAATTCCCAACCGCTAGTCACGTTATAATTGGAAATAACGGGGAACCTCTAATCAACCCCTGGCGTTTGGACAACGTACAAAAGTAAATTAATAATTCAAAAGGCGAAATAATTTTTCCAACGAGCTTTTTACCTATTTCAGTCAACATTTGACAAAAATGCCCTTCTCTCTTTAATTTGACTTTTCGAGAGAGATAGTGACTGTTTTGTTATAAGGGCATTTTAGGCAAACACCATCAAATATTGATGGGAAACAGTAAAAATCTCGCTGGACAAATCATTTCCCATGTAGCAAGGACAAAGCTGTAGCATGTTGTCCCGTATGTGCAAATCATCAGTGATCTTTGAAATATTTGTTGAACGCATCGTGATTCCAACTGCACAAATTTCGAAGAACATCAATGGCTTAGACATATACGAAGATGTCCTAAAGCAAGGTTTAAAAGGGGTCGTTATACTGGTACAATGGACTGGGGGCGTTATCGTTTTTTTCCGTTACAACGATTTGTAACGCTTTACAACAGAAAATAACAAGGTCCATATTTTCAAAAACGGAAAATAACAGAAAATAACGGTCATTATTTTTCCTTTGATCAAAACATGGACAGAACTTTGTATGCCATACTAATTATAGATGAATTAATTGTTCATATCTTGGTTTAAAAAACGGCACTTATAACGAAAATAACGACCTTTATAATGGATTTGGACCTCCCCCAGTATGTAATGTACCGTTTCAACTCTCAGAAAATAACAGTTGTTATTTCTGTTACAACAGCCATTATTTTTTTGTTATAACGAAAATAACAACCGTTCTTTTCTGAAAAAAATTGTTAAAAAAACGATTGTTAATTTCCATTTTTCCATTATAAAGTATATTAAAAATTTGAAATTCAAATTTTGTGTTTTGGCAACCATATTTTTTATTTTTTTCTTCGGTTTTCCCATTATTTTCATTTTTGCCACTGTGCATTACAATACATTATAACGGCCGTTATAACGGAAAAACAGTGATGCCCCCAGTCTGTTATACTGTTATAATGGCCCCTTTAAAACCTTAGTTCATATTTAAAGGGGGAGATTTCTTAGTGCATTCTAACATAGTAACAGCCATTATAACGAAAATAACGGCCATTATAACGGATTCGGACCTCCCCACTACACTATGTACCGTTTTAATGTTCAGAAAATAACAGCCGTTATTTTTGTTATAACTGCCATTATTTTAGCTATAATGAAAATAACAACCGTTATCTTCTTGAAAAAATCGTTAAAAAAACGTTTGTTATTTTTCAATATAAAGTTTATTTTTCATTTTTTTCTTCGTTTTTTTCATTATTTTCTATTTTTGCCCCTATGCATTACAATTCATTATAACGGCCTTTATACAGGAAAAAACGATAACGCCCCCAGTCCGTTATACTGTTATAATGGACCCTTTAAAACCTTAGTTCATATTTAAGGGGGAGATTGTCTTAGTGCATTCTACTATTGTATGAGCAGATTTGTTGATGGAACTATAGAGAGAGTAAATGCAAAAAATAGACTTATGGCCATCATCATCTACATCTTATCCTAAGTGTTCGGGATCAACAATATGATCGTCCTACAGCATCATTCAACTCTGTTTAAAGCTATATCTTCTCTCGAAGCATAAATATTCTTTCAGATGAAGATTAATATATATTGTACAACTTTAATAAGAGAGTAAACGGTAGAAATGCTTTTTGATCCAACTTCGACCAACTTCTCTAATGGCGATCCCTTCTCTTTGATCTCTCTAATTTCTCTAAGAATGATGGGGGGTGGACCCGTAGGAACTCCGACGCTCAACAAGGCCATACAAGTTGAGGCCGAAGGCGAAAACTCTATATTAGAACTTTTTTTTTATATTTAATATATTAATATATATGATATTAATTCAAAATTTTAACTCTATATTATTGAAAATCTTTATATAAAATCTATTCTTGATAATAAAAAACTATGGACAAAATTTAGATGCAGAGGATTCTTGCAGTCGATGCCAAGGAGTCTCATGGCCCTATCATTTTTGCGCACAATGACTGCATGGATATTTAGCTCATGGTTTAAAAACGGCCGTTATAATGCAGTTGAACATCCCCCGCTACGTTACACACCGTTAAAATGCCAAGAAAATAACGACCGTTATTTTTGTTATAACAGTTGTTATTTTATGTTATAACAAAAATAACGACCATTATTTTCTGGAAAAATTTGAGGAAAATAATGGCTGTTATTTTTTCCGTTATTTTCTGTTTTTTGAAAATCTAAATTCAAATTTTGAATTCTGGCGCCATTTTTCTGTTATTTCTGTTTATCTTCCATTTTTGCCCTTAAGTGTTATTTTCGTTATAACGGAAAAAACGGAAATGCCCCCAGTCCGTTTTACAACTTTTACTGTTATAACGGCCCCTTTTAAACCTTGGTTCAGCCTACCTATTGGTGGATAAACACACTAAAAAACAACTTGATTGATGATTTCTAGCCAGTGAATTTACTACCCAAAAAACATGCTTGAATCCAACGGCTATAATCATGTCTTAAAAAGTATCAATCACATTGATTTTTGGCCTGTATATTTAATAAAGGGTGGGCTAAAATTTTAAATGTTTAGTGGGACCGGAGCCGTCTTCTCTCGTCAAGGGACCCTGGGCGACCGCTTTAATGACCTTAAGGTAGAGCCGAACCCAACGGTCAATGTAGTCGGGTCAATCTTTCAGCACTGTCTATAAATTTGTGTACCGAAAGACTCAAACCTAATAATTAGGAGTGCATTTTATAGACTTACTTGGACCGCTATTGGATGGGCGTGCCTTTCGTCTCTCCCAATCATGGAGATGGAGCGACACCAGGCTACTAGGTGGGACACTTGCTTATCCATTCTTTGAACTTTGTAGTTATTATGCAGTTAGTGGGTAGTTGCTCCAAGCCTCCAATACCCATGTCCCTACCCCACACCCGTGCCCGAACATACAGGCAATGTGGTCCTCATTTTGTACTCACAATATTAAGTTATCACTACTAGGACTCGTCGGATATGATTGTATTTTATTCTGTCTCCTGTCCATCCGAGCTAGTGGTAACCTTTACGTCATATCTGAACTGTTTTTAATTGATATGAATTATATATTCTTCCAACTCCGACCTATTGGAAGACGGGCTTTGATACGAATCCATCAACGAGATTGGACATGTGTACAATTGAGATCAATTGTCCAAATTTTACTCTTACATGAGTAGAACATTAGGTAATCAAAGAACACAAGTTAAAAGATGTAGCATAAGAGAGATGAAAATGTTGACATGGAGTAGGAAAGATTTTTTCACATCCCAAAAAAATGTAGAATATATATTTAGGAGATTAAAAATTAGGGTGGAGCTCAAGGGACCCCCTTTTCTGACCCTCTCTCTTGGGAGTCGCATTCTCTGCCATAGATTCTGAAAATCTACTGTGGTTGATATTGCAGTGCCATTGAGATCACTACTCTTAAGAGGGGATAAAAAAAAAAAGGGGTCTTAAGAATCTAAGTCTAAAAAAAAGTCGATTGAAATAATTTGAACATATATATTAAAACTAATAACAATACTAATAAGAATGAGCATTTTATTGTAGGTTGAAGCAAAGTTTAAAAAGGACTGTTATAATGGTATGACGGTCTTGGGGAGCTACCGTTTTTTCCATTATAATGAAAAAAATGCTCAGGGGCAAAAATGGATAAAAATGGAAATAAAATGAAAAATAACAGAAAAAAATGTGCTAAAATTTCAAAAATAGAAAATAAAGAAGAAAATTTTACAAATTACAACCTTTATTTTCATTACAACGGCTGTTATTTTCTGAGCATTTTAACGGTACGTAGCATAATGGGGTAGGACCAAATCCGTTATAACGGCCGATTTTTAAACCTTGGATTGAAGTTCTAAAGAAGCGAGAAGATGGTTAAAGGTGACAAAAATAGGACGGTAAAATATATCAATATCACAGGCTTTAATAGAAAATTTAAAGTCAATATATGATTAATGTCACTGACCCCAAATAGTTGGGATAAAATAGCGAATGTTGCTGATTACAACGATGAAACGTTTGATTTAATGACGTTTGGCACGGAGTATATATGACGATTTCTTGATGGAAACCATTCAAGAGCTGAACAATTGATTGAACAGTGCAGATCAATGAGTTGGTGGGTACCACTAATCAAAAGCATCCTTCAACATCCGGCATCCTGCATCATCACTCAACCACATAAATGTGCAACCAAACAACAAAATATAAATAAAAACGTCAACGTGCAGGGTACTAGCATTGGTTAGGTCCTGGTCAATTTTCGCCCCGATTTATAATGAGGTTGTGGTCCACTTACAATGGTATCCGAACGCGATGTGTGACCCGTCTAGATTGGGACCAAGGTTTAAAAGGGGCGGTTATAACAGTACAACAGGCTTGGGGAGTTACTGTTTTTTTTCCGTTGTAAAGAATTGTAATGCTGACGGGCAAAAATAAAAAAACTGGTGCTAATATTTGAAATTTGAATTTCATATTTTCAATTAAAAAATTATGGAAATAATAACTGTTATAATAAAAATAACGACTGTTACAATGAAAATAATGGCCATTATTTTCTGAGCATTAAAACGGTATATAACATAACGGGGGAGGTCCAAATCCGTTATAACGGTCATTTTTTACAACTATGGTTGAGAGTCTTGAGACCAAGGTCTAAAGGGGACCAGGGGACCATTATAACGTATAACGGACTGGGGGTGTTACCGTTTTTCTGTTATAAAGGTCATTACAAAGGAAAAATCGCTCAGGGGCAAAAATGGAAAATAACTGAAAAAATAGTGCTGAATTCAAATTTTCAAAAATGGAAAAAAAAACATAATATAACGGGAAAAAAATGAAAAAAATAGCCGTTTTTTTAACACTTTTTTTTTTCGGAAAATAACGGTCGTTAAAATGGAAAAATAAAGGCCGTTATTTTTGTTATAACAGCTGTTATTTTTTAGGTGTTTTAACGGTCCATAACATAACAGGGGAGGTCCGAATCTGTTATAACAGCCGTTATTTTCGTTATAACAGCCGTTTTTTAAACTATGGTTGAGACCCCTAATAAATACTATCAATTTACTTAGGGAATGAATCCAATGCAAATGAAAGTAAAGTGATAAGAGCACCCATAATTGATATATCTATAATGGCACCCTTGGTACCAAAACAGAAAAGTCTTATTTTAGGGAAAACGTTAAGCCAAGTAACCAAGTTGTCCAACATTCACAAAGGCAAGTAGCGTAGAAAGGTGAACCAACTATTTATGTTTTGGTGTAATTCCCTTTCTTTCTCCATATCTATTTATGGAAAATTTTACTTTGATTGTGTCTAAATTGGGACAACTACTTGGAAAGAAACTAAGGCCATTTAGTCTGTGGACCATTTTTTCATGTGGATTTGTGGAGTGCATACAAACATGCCATCTGCCACATTCTTTCTAGCCCCATTGATTCATGAATGACTGGCCCACTACTCCATGGTCGACCTACACACAAAAAAATCAAACTGATTGGTGATCTCTATCAATTCAATCTGAGTATCCAAAAAAAACAAAAGTTAAATCCAATGGCTAGAAATTACCAATCAAGCTGATTTTTGATGTATATGTCTAATCATTCATAATTCAGTTGGCCCAAAAGCGTGCCAGATGACACATTTTTTTCCCGTTACTCCAAAGTTATTGCAACTTTTGATGGATCCTACTAGTTGGCGCAAGTTGGAAGGATAAGATCAGTGACGCAGTCTTCCTCGCCCACCCAACAAGTAAAACTTTGCTGACAGCCGACAACATTAGCCACGTGGCACATTCTTAGAGGAATATGACCGTATGGATGTTTTGCCAATCCCCAGGTGGACCGTACGGAGACAAGTGTAAAAATTGATTTAGTTGGGGGTTGTACACCTAGAGCTATTCCAAAAACGAGTCGGACCAAAACCAGTTTTTCACTCACTATTTCTTATTAGGGGGGCGGCACGTGCACACACGTGAGTGATTGTAGGGTGCTGATCAACCTGATGACAAACCACAGTATGACCCATGTAGTACTCTTAGAGACCACTGACCGTATGGATATTTGGCCCATCGCTAGATAGAGTTACGTACATACCAAAATTCAACTTCATTAGTAATTTCAATCCATTAGATTAGAGTCTTTTCCATGGTTTACTTTTAACTGTGGTTTTCGAGCATTATTTGACACTAATCGTATTGATATTTGGCATGTAGGGACACCTAAGGATGGGTCAAACATCCACACAGTTAGTGTGTTAGGATCTTTACTAGGCCTCAAGTGCCATTCCTCCCGAAAAGATATCTTGTCAGGAGAGGGCAAACTCTAGTCTTTATACAATGATTGACATCACACCCCGCGGGGCTCCACAATTCGATCATTTGACCCCCAAAGGTGATCGACCTTGTACCTATAGGCCCATTCCGTGATTCGATCCTATGAGCCTTTAACTCTAACGGTGATCAACCTCGCACCTATAGACCCACCTTTAGGGAGGGGCATTATTTAACCCCAACAATCTCCCTTTAATAATGCGCTTCCCGTGACTCGATCCCTTGACCTTGACTCTGATACTATTTGTTAGGATCTTTACTAGGTCTTAAGCCGCCATTCCTCCCGAAAAAATATCTTGTTAGGAGAAGGCAAACTTTAGTCTTTATATCATGATCGACGTCACATCCTGCGGGGCTCCACGATTCAATCCCGTGACCTCCAACAGCGATCGACCTCGCATCCGCGGGCACATTCCGTGATTCGATCCCGTGAGCCTTTAACTCTAATAGCGATCGACCTCGCACCATCATTGATGATGGACATCGACGTATTAGATAACCTGTGAAGGTGAACGTCTTGTGAAGCCCATGTGAGGAGGTGTGCCCTAACCCTGGTTTTGGCTTTAAAGTATGTAGTACAGAGATTATGACATCGGACAAAGTTATCTTCACGGTTGTAAAATTGTGAATGATTTGTTATCTTCGCGATCGTTAGACAATATACGCTATTCTTGAATATTGAATTGGGTTTTTGTTATGTTTTCGTGGAGCTTGATGGTGTTTGAGTACTTCAAATCAAGCCACAAATCCGCATTTCCGTACTTTTACATAGATACAGAAAGTGTGAATATAGTGGGATCGACGTGAGTCCGTGGACGGACCTCGGTCTCGAGAGAACCACGTAAATCTTTGTATTGAGTGATAGCATCGGGATGTTATTTGTTCTTTCTTCCAACAATTTTGACTTGACAATAATGATTTTTCTAACAGAAATTCTGTTAAATTTGTTTTACAGTAATTATAAATAGATGTATATAATACTTATAGATAATTTCTTTTGAATACCGATCAAGAGTAGTTTTAAACCACAACCATTGATCGAAATTAAAATAGATTGATCTATTGATCGACTAAATTAAATCATAGCCATTGATCATGATCGGACAAGATTAAATCACAACAGTTTATTGATAAACGTGATTGGTGTCTAATGTCTTCAAGACACCAATTGAAGGGACAAAATTATTGGACCAATCAAAAGGTACCACCTAAAGACCCCCACACCTTGTGCTCTTTAATCGATTACGGGTGCCAAGTTGTTCACTTTTTTTGTTTTTAAGGCAATATATTAAAGCTAAAGAAATTACAAAAAAAAAAAACGATTCCCATCACTATTAACCAAAGAACTAAGCCAGTGAGTCGCAACTTAATCCTCTCTCTCTCTCTCTCTCTCATCGGCTGCTAGTCACCTAGGGCTGATGTGGCATCCAGCCCAGGCCCAGTCCAAGGCAGCCATGCCAACGTAACTCTTTTAAAATTTGGAGTCATGACCTCATTTTGCCGCCTAGAGGTAGGGGTGTCAATATGTGCACGCTTAACTGGAATCAAATCAGAACCAGAACCGGAACTGAAAACCTTGGTTCCAATTCCACATTTTTGGGAACCGACCAAACAAGATTCGAAACCAAACTAATAAAAACAATTCCGGTTTTGGATAGTTTGATATTGGAACTAAAAACCAATATATATATATAAATATAGTGTTAAAATTGTCATATTATTAAGATTGGAACTGTCGTACCCGGAACCGGAAAACCGGAACTGAAACCGATAAGAACCCATAATATTAGTTCCGGTTCTGGATATTTTAGGAATCAACCGGTTGACACCCTGCCTAGTGGGGCAGCTTTTGGTAATATTCTCAAGTTTATCGATTAGTCTGCTTCCAAAGTTAGGTTTTTTTAAAGAAAACAAATATCAGTAGGGGGGTCGTTTTCTTCTCAACGTCTCTCTCCTTTATTTCTAGGCAAAACGTGTTAGGCTTAGTGGAGACTTTTCTGGTGCACCAAACAGACTTTTTGTGCAAATTCAAGATAGAAACAATTTAAATATTAACGTAAAATATTAGGCCCTTCCTGATCATCCACGTGGGCTGCCATTGTTTCTTGCACAATTTAGCAGGCAAAGCCGATCCCACGGTTGACGAAGGGTTTAACTAACCAAAATTTCACGACTCAACACGTGGCATTAAGACATAGAACCCCGGGAAGTACGGGACCGCGATGTTTCACGTGATTGACGGTCACAAAAGGACACCGCCCGTTTCGGTGCAATCACATGCAACGCGTTCTAATTCACAAACACCGAACCGAACCGAACCAACTTTTACGTTCTCTGCGGCTCGGATGGATTTTAGCCCGCCCGGGAAATCGGGTGGGCTTCGGGTGGAAAGCAGTTTGCCTGGTTGTTCTTTTTTTCTGAATCTTTTCCTTCCCGACAAATTATGCCAGAATGCACCTTGCTTTAACCCTTAAAATCACAAAATTACCATTCCAACCTTAAAATATCTAAGGTCAACGTGGTGTTCTGGTAGTGATCACCATTTGGTGGTGGGGGCCGTTCCAAGAGATGGTGGGCCCAATCATCTGCATGCATGTCGACTAAGAAAGGTCTCTTGGATTTATCTTGTGGTGACTAAAGTGACGTTGCATGGGATCCAGACATGCAAAGCCATAAAGTTTGACCGGACGAGCTAGTGAGACTGTGTGACTCGGGGCTCATGAGAGAAAAAACTCAAATCCAACGGCTAAAAACCATCAATCAGCTTTTTTTTTTGGTTTAAGTCAACCATGAGGTGCGCAGATATTCAAGGCGCCCAAAAGGTGTGCCACGTAGCATTTTGGAGGGTCCTATCAACTTTGTCCTATACAAACTGGACTCTGGCTGGCTACCGGTGCACCATCCAACTCACTATAAAGATAATCCTGTGGGCAGTCGCCCGTCGAGAATAGTAAAACATTTTTGAATAATTTAGCGGATTACATCTTACCCGTAGATGTGTCAATACAAAATAGATTATAAAATTAACTCTGACCTTATAACTGCCAACTAATTCTAAACAATTAATACAGCTCTCAAGAGTATTGACTAAGTCATATTCGGATTAATATAGGACTCCGACTTAGACTTGGACAGTCCAACCATGGTTCAAAATCTTGGGATCTGAGGGCGCTGATCCCGATCCGGATTGGTTCGACCCACACATCTCGCTCGAGACGACGTAGTATTTCTTTACTAAAAGTTATTAAATCTTTTCAAATAATATGACTAAGAAACAAAAAAAATTTACTAAAAAATTTCATAAATGGCTAAATGTTATAAAAAAAAAAGATGGTTGACTTATCAAAACACCTCTGTGGCCCAATTGGAGGTGATATAAGAAGCGAAACAACTAATTAAGTGTTAGTCAAAGAGTAAGCTTCGTCAATTAGTCAATGGGCACATATCGTTTTTCTTCACCTGCATCATAATCCAACATTTTACCTTCTGAAATTGTGTTTATAAATAGAACTTCAAAAGCCAGTTACGAGATCTTGGAAATGCAAAACATTATAAAAGGCGTTATAACGGAAGTTATAACAGTAACACTCCAAGACCGTTACGCTATTTACAAGAAAAAACTCAAAAAAAAAAAAAAAAAATGAAAAAGCTGACTTAACGTTATAATGGCTGTTATTTTGTCCAATATCCGTTGTTTTTGTCATTATCGATGTTATTTTTGATAAAAAAAAAATTAATAAAATATTATTTTTGACTGTTTTCTGACAATGATGACACGTGTTATAATGGCCATTATAACAAACATAATGGTAATTATAATTAATGTTATAAGTTTTAACGGTCAAATTTAAACCTAGGTTAAAAAGTAAGAATTTTTTTGAAAGTTGGGGAAAATGAAAAAATACTAGTGCGTAATTGAATTTTATGAGTGAGTCCACTCACTGAATTTTGTGAGCTAGTCAAAAAGCTGAGTTACTGGAGACAAGTTATAAGGTGATCCAGCCGTGAATCATGTACGCAAGAGTTGAGAGTCGAGACTGACTGACTCGCCTGATACCCGGGTCGACCCACCAAGTTTTAAACACTTGGAGCTTGGTGTTGCATGAAAAGTTCGGAAGGTCCTGGTGTTTGGTGATTACATGGATGACCCATAGCCCAGAAACCACACAGCTCCAGCTATCCTAATTGTATAGGTTCCAGCTGGCAAGGACGAAAGTCACGGGATCAGATGCTGGATCTGTGGGCTCCGTTCCTGGTCCAATCCAGAACAGGATCGGCCCATCTCACCCGAGACCAAATGAGACTCCTTTGTAAAACAGTGATCTCAGGACAAGACAGAGCCTGATTTAGATCGGATGGTCGCCCGATCCATACCGGGACCGGCCGAGACTTCGAACCAAGGTTTCAAAGGTGCTGTTAGAACGGTAAAACGGACTGGGGGCGTTACCGTTTTTCCTTTATAACGACCGTTATAACAAATTGTAACATTCGGGCAAAAATGGAAAAAATGGAGCTGAAATTCAAATTTTCAAACTGGAAAATAACGGCCGTTATTTTTAAAGCGTTTTAACGGTACATTACGTAACAGGGGAGGTCCGAATATTCAATACGCACTCACGTACAAACTCTAACAACTTAGCCATGATAGTGGATCCTACCAACTGGCGCGAGGGATCTTGTATGTGGGACCCATTTGACAGCCAAGTTTATAATCCACGGCGAGTAGATCTTGTAAGTGGGACCCATTTGACATTAGATTTCCTCTCTTCCAATTGTTTGGTATGTTGCACCAGAACAGTTCTTTCTCATTATTATGGGCATTTTTAGAAAACTATGGGGTCCTCGAAAAGCCTATAGTTGGTATGGTTAGGTACGATCATCTAACTGACTCAACATCTGACCAATAAAATACTCTCAATGGGACCCATCAAATATAAAAGTCCCGCCGTCCATGTGCAACAGGTGTAAGGGAGATGTCCTCCCTTACTTTCTCGTATTGCTCGTACATGTGCGAAACCTGCAGGCTGATTTTGTCTTTAACACTGAACAAAGTTTATCAACATGCACAAGGAAAATGCTACCCCACGGACAAAAAAAATGTGCGGTTTGAGGCCATTTGACCATTGGATTCAAGAGATCCACAGTGCACGAGGATACGACTGCGTGGATTTCTTGAATCCAAAGGTCAATACGACTCTATCAACAAACCCAGAAAATAAAATAAAGTCAAGCAGTAATATTCAAAACAATGGAGGCCGAACCATTTAACTAGGGGCCCAATGAAATCGGACCCTCAAATTGGTGGATCAGTGCTCATTATCACAGCCCATAAACCGTCTGATCTGGAGCTTGGAGTATACATGTGATCGTTGTTTACGACACGTTACTCCATATACAGATGGCCCATTAATTTTCTCATCCAGGCCGCTTAATCTTGGATGCGTCACTTACCCAAAAACTAGCAGAAAGTGGTTTTATTCTTGAAGTATTAGCATGATTAACTAGGATGGTGAGCATTAGTACCATCACTCTTTTGCATGGGGTCCGAACTCCGAAGCTCTACATATATGGAAGGAAAATGACGCTTTCACCCTAACGAGGAAGGCCTCCCTAGGGTCCCAACCGTTGGATCTTTAGGCCCATCCAATTCTGTGGGCTTAGGTAGAATCTCCACTTCGGGACGACAGCATCACAGCTAGCCCTACCTGGAAATGTGTTTACTGCTTAACTTGTGAAGATGGAGTTCTCCAAATTGATGGAGAGAAAAGCTATGATGCAACATTTAAATTGGACGTTACAACGTTATAACGGACAGATAAGGTTACCGTCATACCCGCGGTCTATATATTGATATGTTATTTTTTAAACAACATCGTTATTTTGTTATTTAGTGCGTTTTTCAGTCTAACCAATTGTTTTGGCAAATAACAGCGCGTTACAACGTTTTTAAACAATAATTTGATGTCCACCAGAATTCCACGTGGCATTCTTTCGGGCTTTGGCCCACCCATAGTGGACCTACATACCAAAACTCGGCATGATTGGTTATATATAGCTGTTGGATTTGAATACCCCCAAATCCAATCGCTAAAAATTTAACCCAATTGATGGAAATCAACAATCAAGCTGATTTTTGGTACGTAGGTCCTCTAAGGGGGTGGGCCAAAAATTAAATGGGGTCCGTGGGCCCAAAAGAGTGTCCCACGTGGCATTTTTGGGGGGTGGAAATCCAAGATTTTCTTGTGATGGAAAGAATTTACGAAGTATGGATCTTGGTCAAATTTGAGTACCTTGGGGGTGTTTGGTTGCAGCATAACTTTATTCAAATGGAGATGTCAGGGCACAAGGGAAACTCATCTGTTTCTGGGGAATAAGGTTATCTCCAAAAACATGCAAATTGGAAGAGATGTGTAATCCACAGCTCAGGGATAAACCGGCAACAATCATAGCTGCAGTGCGAAACTTCAAGCAATTAAGCTACAGACCTGAATCCCAATAACTTATAACTCTATTCAGGTAGAGTTGTTGCTGCAACCAAACCCACTATGATGTCTACCTCCAACCAAACAGTGTCTACGTTAGCCTGTGTTTGTATGAACATAAGATATATTTTAACATGACATCTCAGTGAGAAGTTTCATGCATGATCTATGCATGTTCAGTAATTAACCTAGGGTCGGGCTCAGCAGCCCCCCTTCTTCTGATCCTCTCTCAGGAGTCGGGCTCTCCGCTGTGGATTCTGAGAATCCAACTGTGGTTGATGGCGCTGAGAGCCCAACTCCCAAGAGGGGTCAGAAAAAGGGAGTCCTCAAGCCTGAGCCTTCAAATTATCCTCGTCCTTTCAAGCTGTCCTGAGTCCTGACCCTAGTTAGCAATTTCCCAATTAATACGCATATTTCACATATTTTTAACCAACTTCTTGTGCTTGTGAGCTGGACTCGTGCGGTCCGTGTGTTTGCTGGGACCCTTTGATATACATTGTTACCCCTCCCTCTAACAGCTTAAGCTTTTAGAGTCAAGTGGTAGTCCACATAGCATCAGAGTGGGAAATCCTGAGTTCGATCCCCGGGGGGGCATGTGCCTTGTGTCAAGCACGTGTGGGGAGGGTGTTGTTGCGTGTGTGCGCTGGACTCATGCAGTACGTGTGTATGCCGGGGATCCTTTGATATACATTGTTACACCTCCCTCTAACAGCTTAAGCTTCTAGAATAAAGTTGTAGTCAACAAGACTTATCACCTGTATTTATAGTGCTACTGCTTTTCTCTGCCATGGAATTGGTTATTTCCTTTATTATCCCTTTTGCTTTTTTCTTAGTGTTCCAGACCTTTAGCTGTTTTAAGTTTCATATAGTTCTCTTATTGGTTGTATGGTGATTTCACAATCAATCCAAATTTGCTGAGCAACACATTTACGAGTCATCCGACTGTTAACATCCAAGAAGCGGTTATGCTTCGGCAGTTGGAGCTCATAATCCGCAGTTCCCTTGAGGTTTTCCTTCCAACTGTTATTGCTACTTCTGTAAAAAAAGATTGCCAAGGACATGAAAGAGTGCAACATTAGAGGTAGTACCTTTAGTGTCTACCTCATGTATCTGCATAAAAATCATCAATAACAGTTCGAACTATCAACGGAATCCTTACTACATGCACCCCGTCCACCCATGAAAGACTTCCAAAGGAGAATCTGCCTTGCACTTTTAGTTCAGAATGGAAAATTACTTTGAACTTTAGCATCCTGACTGTAGAATTGAATGATAAAATTGATGGCTTAACTCGCACGGTCACACCAGGGGGAGCTTTAACACGAACACAATAGACGGACTCAACCGGACCCACATTTGTAACAGTTCTTGAAACCGTAGAGCTCTTCGTTAGTTCCGGAATGGATATGGAAGGCAGATTGAGATCTGCTGGTAACTTGGATGTTTTATTGCACACAGTGGGATGCCTCGTCATTGAGCTGATAGCTGAGTTGTTGTAGCCCATGGAGCAAAGGAAGTGCACATGGTCTGAGATTCCCATGTCATATATGAGACCCGGATCGGCTGCTTTGTTAGGATCAACATGACCACCTCCATAGTCAAATGGGTCGGCCTGCTTGTGAGGAGCTCCCTCAGCCACAGTATTTTGACCATATTCATCTTTTACGGAGGCTGGATGAAAGAGACAGAGAGAGGTCCATGAATTGGATGGAAAATTTTGAATCAGACAATCATGACAAATAAAGTAGAAGGAATGCCAGAAAATTTCTTTTACCTGTTGTGATCAGTGCAGACTTTATCGCTGCAGGGCTCCAGTCCGGATGGACAGATTTGAGAAGAGCCACAATACCAGATATATGGGGACAGGACATGGAGGTTCCCGATTCGAGATTAAAGTTAAGCGGACCCAAATCGGGTGACAGAGGAACAGCAGGGGACCACGAAGCCAAGATATTCACCCCAGGGGCAGCAATGTCAGGCTGCATAGAGACATTCAGATACGATATGAAATAATTGATAAGAATTCAATTTGAAAAAGAAAGATAAGACCAGCACCTTCAACACTGTGGGGGAAAGAGAACTGGGCCCTCGAGAAGAAAAATATGCCACTTCTGGGGAAATCAGTCTCCCCACAGACGTCTTTGTAGGGCTAAGCTTTACTAATGGATTTCTGTAACATAAACAATTCGTCAAGACATCTTAAAACTTGGTATCCCTCAAGCTTAACTCTTAGCAAGAGATAGTTTTATTAAAATGGATTTATTGCCTTGTTTTGACACTATGATATGAAACTTGAAAGTCATGCAGTGAGAGTTAATATGCCTAACGAAAACTTGAATGGCATGGAGGGAAGTATTTATAGCCCATGACAAGGTGATAGATTTAGGAAGGTAGTGTCTGTGGTGGTAGGGGGGTAAAGGACACGTAAGTTGGGTAGGAGGCCCCACAACCACAAGCAGGCAAAAAAATGGCAACCCAAAAGCCATACCATCTTCCACTTGTACATGGTGCAGGTCCTGCACAAAACACTTCCCCTCTTAGGACTTACCTTGCGGTCTCTATGTACGTAAGCACGGATGTTCCCATTTCAAAATCCACTTGGACACATGGAACACTTAAGGAATAAGCAATATCCCTCGTTGGAAACTGAGCAAATATGAGTCCAGCACCCCCAACTCCCATTACAGTTGATGTAGCAACAGTGCTTGACCTTTGTTCACGAGATTGGAAACAGAGGACCACCTTTCCTTTTGCTAAAGTTGCATTCAGAGACCCTACATCACAACTCCTGGAAAAAAAAACTTTATAGAGGTATTCGGTCCTATAGAATGTGAGCAGAAAGAATTAGAGTTGACAGCAAAATCAAATGCACAGCTGTTTTACCTTGCTTTATCTTCATCCGAATCATGGGAAGCAATGGTTTCTCCATAAACTATTGGATAGAACTTGTCGACATTCTTCCCTGTATACAAAGATTGCCCCTGCATGAGAAATATGGGTGTGAATATTATACGTATACATTCTAGCATTCTGTATGTTTCAAAGCCATATCCACACACTACCTTGTGGCCACATTAATATTAGAGAATGACATTGTAATAAGGCGTGTGAGATGCACCATATCATTATTGGTGTATCTCATCACATTCTCATGGTTGTCAAGGTTAGGATAAGATTTATCTATCAATTAGAATATTAGATTAGCTTTGATTAGGATTAGTTTCTCTTTAGAAGATTTGATTAGAATTAGTTTCTATCTTTGCATAGGCTTACTTTACAATATAAACCCTTGATTAGGGTCAATGTATTTAACAGAAGCTATCAATTAATCTTAAACTTCTACATGGTATCAGAGCCTTTGTTCTACTGAGAACAAGCTCTCAATTTTGCGCCTTCTTCCAGCGGATGGTATTTTCGCCGTCCGCCGGACATCATCACCAAATCCATTTACCCACATCCCACTCTAACCTCCCATCAAACACTCATCAAAACCCTTCAATCTCATTATAGTTTATTCATCAATACATCTCCAATGAGAGTTTAGCCACATACTCCATCTTCGATAGCTTTTGGAAAGAAATCATGACTGACCTGAATTTAGTGGACGACCGGCTCCGACAAACTCCAAGATGAGCGGGATGCGATAGTGATGGACTTCACAGACAGGTGATGACCACCATCAAGCACACGAACGAATGTTTCGGCCATTCATCACAAGGGCTCATATTTCTTGTAACCAATCACATGTTTCTTCTTCAAAGAGACGTGATTGCGGGAGGGTAGCAGAGAATGACATTGTAATAAGGTGTGTGAGATGCATCATATCATTATTGGTGTATCTCATCACATGCTCCTGGTTGTCAAGATTAGGATACGATTTATCTATCAATTATAATATTAGATTAGATTTCATTAGGATTAGTTTCTATCTTTAGATGATTTGATTAGAATTAGGTTCTATCTTTAGATAGGTTTATTTTCTATATAAACCCTTGATTAAGGTCAATGTATTTCGCTGAAATTATCAATTAATCTTAAACTTCTACAATTAAGAATTAAAGACTCAATGTGTGTGTGCATGTGTGAGAGCTTTCCCCACATATACTAAACATGATCATCTACTGTTCAAAGGAAAAAGAGAAAATACCACTATAGTTTGGTTGTTCCCAAAGGTGATTGATGTAGGGAAAGCTCTATCTATTGTGCTGGCTGCAACGGTTATAAACCATGGCGCGGTATTTATAACTGTTTGTGGGTAAGGACCAGAATTTCCTGCAGAACAGACTACAGTGATTCCTTTAGCAACAGCGTGGAAGGAACCTATGGCCAAAACATCGTCAACATAAGCAGCAAGTGGAGGTGATGAGCCCAGAGACACTGAAAGCACATCCACACCATCAGAAATGGCATCATCAAAAGCAGCAAAAAGGTCGGCCGAACTGCAGCCACCAGTGGCCCAACAGACTTTGTACATAGCCAGCCGAGCTGCGGGAGCACCTCCTCTTGCCAGTCCTCGAGCGAGTCCCATAAAGCTTGCATTTCCTACCAGAGCACCAGCTGCAGTAGCGGAGGTGTGCGTACCATGGCCCACAGCATCCCTGGGAGATAAGAACTCAACCCCGCCAGTAGTATTCAGCTTCCCAAATTCAGCCTCGTATCCTTTATTGTACCAACGTGCACCAATAAGTTTCCTGCAGAAAGAAGCCTAGCCATTTGGGATAAGGTGTAGATGATAATGATGATGTAAGAAGCCTAGCCATTGATGATTCAATTGCAGCCAACCAATGCAGCATCTGTTCACTAACTTTCAAAGAATATATGCACAATAAATTTCTATCAATTTGATCATTCATATATCAAATATGAAATAATTTGAGAATACATCTTTCTAAGAAAACAAATCCTTTTTCAATCAAAATGGTCACTAGAAATCCTAAAAGATGGAGACACGGAAGCATGTACATTAAATCACTCGATCAACAGTTCCAAATTAAGAATGCTTTCAAGACCTAAATTGAGCCCCAAGTGCCCTAGCCCGTGACAATAGTAAGCCCTTGACACTAGATTCTTTTAGGAACTCTAATACCAGACAATGACAACCAGCCTATTCTTATAAAATCTAACTGACCTGACCTTTAAATTTCGGTAAAGTAAATAAAATTAACTGACCCTATCTAACAAGGATACTTCCTTTCTAAAAATAAGAAAAAGTTGCTACATCACATACACCAAGCAAACAGTTTATGGGATATAATTCGTCAACTTTATTCTCAATAAATTATATCATGCCAATATAATAACTATACAAAAGTTTTTCCATTTCTGTCAAGGACTATGTTGCATACATTCTTCTAAATGGGTACAGTACCCATGTTGGACACATGTTGGATTCCGATATTCCATGAATTCTGGTGCAATACTTCCAGATTCTCTTTTCATTTCTTTCCTTATTTGGAAGATTAAATTAATACTTACCATTGGATATGAGTTCTACCTTTTCCAGTTGAATTTTCCTATGTTGCAAATTGAACATTACATACATGTATTCTCTTGTTTATAGGTACATGATACAAATCAAAAGATTTTTATCCCATCACTTTATCCATTATTATACTTACTATTATATAAAATAAAATAAAAAAACTTTGTTTTACATTATATAAGGTATACTGCCAAGTCCATGAATCCTATTCCGTACCCATGTCGCACTCTGACACCCATACCCATATCTATGCAATACAGGCTGAAGGTATAGGTATCAAGCAACTTTACACCTTCATAAAAGATGTTCAGAGCTAAAGTATTCTGAACCTATATCATCCCACACTGCCCAGAATGCCAGTATAAGAGAAGAATATCAAGGAAATAAGCACTTTCAAGTTGTAGGTTAATAAAGGTTTATTGAGTAAATATGCTCAAATATGAGACTATCTGTTACAATCCTAGGTTAAGACCTTAGCTTTCCGCTCCACTATCACCAAGGTGCTTTTGGAGTATTGGTTTGGGTCTTAACATTTGGTATCGGAGCCAACCCCACCTCCAAGGTTCGAGTCACAAGAGAGGCAACTATGGTAAAAAAAAAGGAGCTCACCATAGTATGGGATATGGAGGGCCCGCCATCGTGGCCTACTGTGATCAGTCTCGGAAGGGGCGATCTAGGGAAAGGGCTACCTGGGGACTCGCTCAAAGAATGAGAAAAATAGGGGTACCCGAAAAAATGTCAGGGGCCCGCTCACAAAAAAAAGTGAGAAAAGAGGGGTACCGGAGTGAAAGCCACCTTAGAGTGGGCCACCGTTGTCGTCAGCCTTAAAGGGTGGTGGAATGTTACAATCCTAGGTTAAGACCTTAGATTTCCGTTCCACTATCACCAAGGTGCTTTTGGAGTATTGGTTTGGGTCTTAACATTGTCCCACCTCCAAACTCAATTTAAGCTCTTTCTATGATGAGTAGTACAATTATATACCTATTATTACCATCACTCAGGGATTATTGGCAACTGATTTCGAGGAAAATTAGAACATGACAGAAAATGGTAGAGACCAAGAGCCTAGTTGAATTCCAGTGAAAATTTGAAATGCAATCACTGCGACAAGCTTAATCATTTGAGGGAGACATCGTGGGAGTTGGAATCAATTTTAAATGTAAGAAAGACCAGTAATCGTTAAAGAACTTTCCACATTAGACACTGATTTAGTTCAGGAAATAAGGCATCTCAAGGCAAAGAAAGCAAAGCAAGAGCTAAATGGGAAGTTATTTAACCTATTACAATTGGAAATATTGAATTCCTCTCCATCCTGACACACCCCATTCCATCGAGCGGGAATCTCTCCCATTCCATAGTCTTTGAAGCTTTCGGACTCGGGCCATATTCCTGCCCAACAAACACAAATACAAATAAACTCAATTCCCCTAAATCCCACGAGCAAAAACAGCACACACACACACGCACATACCAGTATCCAAGATACCAATAATTGACCCATCACCCCATTGACTCCTAGAAAGAATTCCATCAGCTGGGTGGGGATATAGCTGCAGAAAATCCCAACTTCGAGTCGTATGTAAGCTCAGAATTCGATTTGGAATAACACGAACAACTTCAGGAAAATCTGCATTTGCATTTTCAATTTAAACAACATCAAGCTCCAATCACTTGAAAAAACAAAGGAATTCATGGACACACCTGCAATTATATCAGCTTGAGACTGCGTTAAGACAGCAGCGAACCCTGAAAACCCATGCTTGTAACTATACAGAATCGATGCCTTAGCAGCTTCTTTGCTACAATTTCAAAGTCATATAAAGAATTTTTAAGTCAGGTCCTTTAATTTTCTCTCTTTTTGAGTAAAACATGAAGACTTTGAAGAGAGGGGTTTTATCAGTCTATGTAACACTATATGTAAAGCAGTTAAGTTAGGTATTTTCAAGCTTAATCCACTAAAAGGCTAAAACATATAAAATTGAACAAAAGAACATTAAAATCAACTAAAGCAACTACAACTCAATAACCTTCCAAGCAGTGTTGAAAGTATTTCATGGTGAGAGTCCTGTACAAGTTGAGGCTCCATGTGGCGTCTTTCCCCCATGTAAATAATGTGAACCTACAAAACCAAAGAAACCCACTTCAGAAAACATAAAAAAGAACAAATCCATCAAACCCCACAAAAAATAACTCACATTGCTCGCAGAGATGGCAAGGAGTTGCATAACAAGAACAAGAAGAATGCAAGAAGAAGCCATGTTTTTTTGTTGAATAAGCACGAGGATGTGAAGTTAGCAGAATTAGAGATTTATATTTGCTGAAAGAGAATAGCTTAAGCAAGAAGAAAGGTGGTTGAAGACGCGTAAACACAGATTGTGAGGAGGGGAGATGAGCTCGAGTGAGTGAGAGAGAAGGAACTGTGTGAAGGGGGTGGGTCCCCACTAGCCAGTAGTCGAGTGATCATCACAGTAAGTTTACCTGCTCTTCTACTGCTGATTGTGCGCCATGATATTGTTGTCTGGAAGTGTTGAATGGGTTGCTGGGCCCGTGACCAACGCGTCAGAGTGTTTGAAAAGTTGACGACGGTATGGATTCAGCTAAAGATTGGGTTAAGAGATGGGGAAGATGGAGGGATCTGATTTGATTCCCTAAATCGTGAAAAATCTAAAACCGTTGACTTGATTTGCTTAAATGGAACACCAGAGATAGTGAAATCACTTCCATTGGGGTAGGGGGATGTCGCATTCGCGAGTCAGATGTCAGAGTGGTTCTCAAAAGGTTGATAGAAAATAACAGGGCACTGAGGTTTTGGTAGGGGTTAGTGCTTTGGAAATCATTCCCTCATTTGTTCCTACGTACGACTACTATTTGCTGTGCTTTCAAACTTTGAAGTCTCCCCCCTATTAAAATGCCACGTGGAGTACTCTTTCAGGAGTCCACTAACCTTATGGATGTTTGGCGCCGACCTCTTGGTGGACCCATATACCAAATATCAACTTGATTGTTGATCTCTAGCCAATAGATTATAGCACTCAAATTTAAAATGGCCAAAAATACCCCATTAAAATGCTCAAATCCTAGGGCTGGAAATCACCAATTAAGCTGATTTTTGGTGTATACGTCCACTAAGAGGTGATGTACACATCCGTGAATCTGTGGGCCCAAAAGAGTGTGCCACATCACACCTTTAGAGGAAGACTTCCTCGTTTGAAGTCTCCGGGGGACAGCACACTCGGACTCCCACCCCAGGTATGGTTTTGACGACATGGGGTCAACAAGATGACAAAAAATGACAAATATCTTAATTGTGACCGTCACGCGGACGGATTAAGGGGATAGTGACCCATCAGTATGTTTATTTTACAAGAAAAAGATGTAACAAGCTATATTTGACCGATTCTGACGATTTTTTGAACATGTGGAATTTTTGTTGCTAACCTTCGCCCTATGGGCCTACTGATAGTATGGATGTTTAGCCCACCCCCGGTGAATATTAACACCAGAAATCACACTGATTAATAAACTCTAGCCATTAAATGTTTAGTACTTTTTAAGGCATGATTCTAGCCGTTGGAGTGGTGGTCGACCGGCCACCAGACTCTAGTAAGTTGGTCATTTGTGACGGGGGGCCAACTTATAGGAATCTCGGGTCCGCTGCCCACCACAGCTGTTTGATTTAGGGTTGGGGGTTTTATCCCAAAACCCACAATATTTTTTGTCCTTTCCACCAAAAAAAAAATTGTTCGCGAATAACAGTCTAATATTGTGGACTGGGTCATGGGTAGTCCGATCTGATAATTTTGGGTCTGGAACCACCTATTTTCTTATCGGTCAGTACCGGGTTAGTCAGGCTACGTCTACAGTGTCGGGCTGGGCCAGGTTGCAGGGTCTGTGCCAGTTCAAGGCCCGTATGGGTGCAGGCCTCGGGCTGGGCCACATTGGTCCAAGTGTGTGTTGGTGACCAAATCGGCTGGACGGGTCGGGCCAGTCTTGTCGTGCTGGGCTAGGGTTGGCTTGGACGGGCTCATCGGGCCGGGCCTCAAGAGGGTGGACCCAGGCCCGTCCTGGACACCATAACTGGCCGGGCCAGGCCAGGCCGGGGGCCAAAATACCAGGCTGAGGCAGCCAGCTATATTTAAACAAAAATTATAAAACGAGCACATTTACAACCCCCAGTCCAGGGAATCGGTACCCAAAATATGTCTAGGACTTTTGCATTGGGTAACAAGAACTTGCAAACCAAACTAGTAAGAATAAGACTGGAAAAGGGTAGATGTGTCTTTTACTTGGCCCTACTTTAGGTGGCCTTGTCTTCTGTAAGGTAAAAAGAAAAGAATGGCCATGTCATTTAATGGTATCTTGCCCAAGCTTTAAAAGGGGCCGTTATAACGGTATAACGGATTGGGGGCGTTACCATTTTTTCTGTTATAACAATCCGCACGTGACAAAAAATGGGGGAAAACAAGGTAAAATGGAAGTGACGGAAATAACAAAAAATAACTGGAAAAGGCGGATCTAAAATTCAAAATTTGAATTTCAAATTTTTAGTAAAATTTAACACTTTTTTTTCATAATTTTCATTATAATGGCCATTATTTATAATAAAAAAAAAAAAGGGCCGTTATTTTCTTAACAATAAAATGGCGTGTAACACAATCCATTTCTGCTATAACGGCTGTTATTTTCGTTATAACAGCCGTTTTTTAAAGCATGATCTTGCCATCAATGGTGGTTGGAATAGGGGTGTTGGGAATCTAAGAGAGCAGTTTAATAAAGTACTTCACCAGCTACCATATCTATATTTGAAAATTTAGAACCACATTAGGTTTAATTCCATTAAAAATTATTAATTCATATATATTGCTTAATGTAGAAATAAAAGGTGCAAAAGTAATCCAAATTTTCACTGATTTTAACTAACGCTTGCTTTCGCCGAAAGAAACACTCAACGTGCCAATGGGAAGGTGACACATAATCACAAATTATCAGCACTTCCTAAAATCAGGATAGATCAAAACACCCCCTAAAATTTAATTCGGATTTATAGGCGACACACATCTTAAATCCCACAACCAAACACCCCCTGAAGAGAAATTTATGCAAAATAATAAGAGTGTTGTTTGGGATGGTGAAACATATTAATTATGTCAAATATTTTGATAATTTGAAGCATGGCGTCTGATTTCTCACTCTCAATGCGGACATTTCGTAATGAATAAACTTTGTTATTGGTGAGTTTTTTTCGTCGGTTTTTATTTGCGGGTAATATATATATAGGTTGCGACATGTATTCGATAGAAATCATTGAAAAACAAAAGGTGGTTGTAACATTCCTTTGGATAGAAGTAACATTCGATCACATCCACCATGGATATAGACATTGAAACCAAGGTTTAAAGGGGACCGTTATAACGGTATAACAGACTGGGGGCGTTACCGTTTTTTCCATTATAACGAAAACAAACGCTCAGGTGCAAAAATGAAAAAACTGGGAAAAAATAGAAAATAACAGGAAAAAATGAAAAAAATGGTGCTGAAATTCAAATTTTGAATTTCAAAATTTGAATTTCAAAATTTCAAAAATGGAAAATAAAGGAAAAAATAGAATATAACGGAAAATAACAGAAAAAACGAAAATAACGGCCGTTTTTTTTTTCACAGAATTTTTCAGAAAATAACGGTCATTATTTTCGTTATAACGGCCATTATTTTTTGGGCGTTTTAACGGCCCATAACGTAACGGGTAGGTCCGAATCCTTTATTATGGCCGTTATTTTTGTTATAACAGCCATTTTTTAAACCTTGATTGAAACTACTTGAAGACAACACAACTAATCATGGAGATGTTGGAGAGATTGTGGGAATTAGAAAGCAGATAGATAAAGCAAGAAGTTCAGCACAGCTAACACCGGTGCCGGTTGTTACAAATTAACGAAATAGGGACTTTGTTGTCGGGTTTGCCTGCCTTACCTACATAGATAAATGCATGAACGTCAATGATAGTGTATGGTTGCTCATCCAAAGGAATTAAGGGAGTGTTTGATTGTACAGAAAATTTTTCCGAGAAAATACATGTGGGAAATGCCTTAAATGGCTGATTGATTGCAACTGAAAACACATATTTCAATCACGTGAGAAAATAAAAGTGTATTTCAAGTGGAAATGAATTCTCACCTATCTGGACGGGAAATGAATTTTGGATTAAGTAGGAAAAATTATACATATTTAAAATGGCTATCTAACCAATGAAGGTTGTCTTTTCCAAAGGAAAATGCAATTTCCAACTTGACAATAAAACACGCCCTAAGAATTCCGAAAGATCAAGGGGGGTCCCATTAATGCAAACAGTGATTACTACTTGCAGCTAGTTATGACCCCCTCATTGCTGGACAATTGAAATCTCCTCAAGCAGTACTATTATAAAACCAAAATTAGGGTTGCCACCCACACGAGGGTCATTCAAGCCACATTCAAACCAGTACAATATTATAATGCTCTTTTCTACCTCATTAAATGCCTTTTCTACACTAAGAACTAAAAACGTTCATTAAATTTCTTTTATGTTTTCAGCTTCTTGCTATCGCTTAATTACTTTTCAATATTATCATTCTTATTTTCAATACAATCCCTTGCTTCACATGTTCACATCACGCTCTACAAATGTTATAATATGACACACTCTTATAGACAACTGACCATTTGGATGTTCAACCCATCCCTAGGTGTACATACCAAAAATCAATTTGATTAGTGATTTCTTACCTTTGGATCTGAGTACCCCAAATAATGTGTAAAATCCACAGTTAAAAAAATAAGCCATGGAAAAGACTCTAATCCAATGGATAGAAGTTATTAATCAGGTTGAATTGAATTTTGGTATGTAAGTACAACTAATGATGGGCCAAGAATCAATACAGTCAATGGTCTCTAAGAGTGTGCCACGTGGCTCATAGTCCATCATAATCTAGAGGTAAATGAGATGGCATTAGCATTGTCAAATGATCACATAAAGTGTTAAACCAAGGTTTGAAAAACGGCCGTTATAACGGATTCGGACCTACCCCGTTATGTTATGGACCGATAAAACGCCCAGAAAATAACGGCCGTTATTTTCCATTATAACGAAAATAACGACTGTTATTTTCTGGGAAATTTTGTGAAAAAAAACGGCCGTTATTTTCATTTTTTTTCCGTTATTTTTTATTTTTAAAATTCGAAATTTGAATTTCAGCGCCATTTTTTTTCGTTTTTTTCCGTTATTTCCCTTTTTTTCCATTTTTGCCGCTGAGCGTTTTTTTTCATTATAACGGAAAAAACGGTAACACCCGCAGTCCGTTATACCGTTATAACGGTCCCCTTTAAACCTTGGTTAAGACTCCTCTCCCTCTTTGGGTTTTATCGACGTGGATTCAGATTCGAAGTTTTCTATCTTTAAGATACCCAAAAAGAAAGAGGGAGAAAAGGGACTAAAATGGGAATCTGAGTGCTGAGAGGGCATGAAAAAGGTCATTAAAGAACATTTGATTAAGGGTCAAGAAATTGAGTTATTTAAGTAAAGTTCAAAAGCAAAATTGGAAAATTGGAAAATAAAGTGGGAATTGAACTAGGAAAGCAACTAAGGAATTTTTGAACTCAAACTGTTAATAGGTCACTCTCACGTCTCACCCTCTCTTTTGAAATTTTGTACTGGGAGAGGTCAAAAACTTAAGTCAGATTGGACAAAATATATTTTAGAGGGGTCCATGTTGGTTATTGGATCACCACTCTTTTGGAGAATATATATATTATACAGAAATCTCTAACAAAAGTTTGATACGGAAAATCCCTCCAAATGCTACGTGGCATGCCCTTTAAGGCACATTGACCCATGAATGCTTGGCCCACACTTTCATTGACCTACATACCAAAACTCAGCATTTGATAATTTCTAGCCACTGGTTTTGAACACTTTTTATCATCCAATTAGAATCAACCAACCCATCCATCCGCCTGTTCATGAAGCCTCTGAGGAAAAATTGCTCAAATCCAAAGCCTAGAAATCACCAATCAGGCTGATTTTTTTATGTGCAAGTCTACCTAAGTGTGGGTCAAACATTCATAGGGTCAATGGCCCCAAATAGTATGCCACGTGGCACTTTGAGGAACTTCTGTATTATATAACAGCTCATATTTTTGTGAAGACAACCTTTTTTGACAACCAAATTTCCACACCTCTTCTCGGACGTTGATTCTGAGAATCCAACGGTGTAGAGTACTGGAAGTGCAAACAATCTCAGGAGCACGTGCTCTTCCGAGGGTTCATCCCATCCCATAGATTGCCCTCGAGATTCGTGAGTGTGAATCTGAAGGACGCAGCTCAATTTAAAAAAGGTAGAGTAAAACTTCTGTTACAGGATGTTGTGACCGAAGCCGGTCACAAAACACAATACGAGTCACTTGCCATATTATTAGAGGGACGTTAACCTTATGGATGTTTGTCCAGTCCCTCAGTGGACCTGCAGACCAAAAATCAGCCTGATTAGTGATTTACAACCATTGGATCGTTGCACCCAAAATAACGCTCAATAATGCTCAAATTCCTACGGTTAAAATCAACCCATGAAATAAATTCAATCCAACGATTAGAAATCATTAATCAGGCTGATTTTTGGTTTGCATGTCCACCGAGGGACTGTCAAAAATCCTTGCGGTCATAGCCCTCTAATACGTAGCTCATACTTGGGTAGTGACTGGCTTCGGTCACAACATCTTTTGACAGAAGTTTTACTCGTAAAAGGTGATTCCACATTTGGTCACTTGGTTCAGTGATCCATCTCAATCACTAAAGCCTGTACACTTGACAAGTACCCATGGAAACCTTTATGTAATACCGGTGATAACCCTGTCTTTTCATACTTTTGGTTTTACCCCTTGACTATTTTGACCTCCGCTGACCGAGTAATAAAGATTAACCTCGTCAGTCAAAAATCAAAATTGAAATAACGGGTAGAACTCAACTAACAACAATCTTCAAGGAGACTCCCCCTCCCCCCTCCCACATTTGAAAGCTGTCTCTCTCTCTCTCTCTCTCTCTCTCTCTCTCTCTCTCTCTCTTCATTCAGACGGGTAGTCATTTGCGTCTTACACCGAAGCTCTCAACGCTCTGCGAATCGTGAATGGAAGCAATCAGGAAACAAGCCACAAAGCTGAGAGAGCAGGTCGCTAAGCAGCAACAGGTATTCTCTTATGTTCTTCTCTCCATCAACAACAAAACCCTGTTTTATTTTTCGAATCTTTTTTTTCGTATCGATCCAATGCAATCTCCATTCATCAATATCTGCCAGAGATCTGTTCAGATACGTTGAGATTTCTTTGAATATTCTCTTTTCTCCCGAATTTGGTTTCTTTTTCCCCTCTTTTCTTCTCAACCGATCACCTGTACTTTGCGGTCAATGTAGCTAGGGAGATTGAATGGACGTCTTCCGAAACTCTGATTAATGAGATTTTTCATGTTTTCTTGTCTAATTTAGGGTTAGACATTGTTACATTGGCGGTAGTAATTCAAGATTTAAAGGTTTGGGATCGTATTGAGCTTGCTGTTTTCTGCTTAAATCGCATTGTTAGGAAATCACTAAATATTGGATCTAAGTGACAGAATTAACACTGGTGAAACGAGACATGCATTTGAGAAATGAACAGGTTGCCGATTTTGGATGTGTGAACGGAAAATGGAACAAAACGGAATTCAAAAAAATGAAGTGTGGACCAGTGACACTGATGCCACGGTAGGCTTAGTGGGAGTTAAAATGTACTAAATGAGCGCAATGGTAAAAAAGACGAGAGTTAGCAGAAGATCAGGATTTTTTTACCAAAGTTAGCTTTATGGTGACTCGAGTGGATTAACTTAACCTTATGTAAGTTATTGGATTAAATTTATATTTAAATGCAATGGCATTAATGTGTATGCAAAGCTAAGTTAAGGGCTTCTTTTGTCTTCCAACCAAGGAATTAAATTTTGTTTTCGACTGGGTTTCGGCCCAGGTTGAAACCGAAATTTCGAAATTTTGGTAATGTCTTAGGGAAAAAAAAACGGATGTTTAATAGTTAGATTAATTAAAATCTCTAATTTATAGGTAGTTAGGAACCAAATCTTATCTCTTTTTCTCTCCAATCCCTAAAATTAAGGAAATATTAATTCATTCCTTAAATATTTGCGAAAATGTAATTCTAGGAGAAAACGTGTTAATTAATACGAAATCGGAATATTTGGTATTTCAGGTAGAAGGTCGAAACCAAACTTTCGGTGGTTTCGATGAAATTTAAAACCCTGCTTTCAACACTCTTAAGCTTTAGAAAGTTTGCTAAACGAGTTGCAAACTGATTTTCAGAATTATGTTAGTTCTCTCTTAATTCTATAGAAACTATGGTCATGTAGATCAAATCAACTACAAACTAATGTAGGAGACAAATCTCAGTTGTTTGATTTGATTAGCATCACACTAATTGATGTTGAGAATCATTACTCATAAGAAGAAGAATCCTTATTTAATTTCTGAGAAAAGCACTTGCATCAAATATATGTTTTTCCAAAGGTACACACCCTTGTTTGTCCCAGAGATCTGCCTGGGATGTCTGGATGTGGTTTATTCTGGGCTAGGATAGGATTTGAACACAATCGCCTGACCATAGAGATGGCCATTCGATGCCTTTGTTGTGATCATTTCGCTAGAGGAAGGTCAAGAAGAACTGTTGTGTGTGTGTGTGTGTGTGTGTGTGTGTGAGAGAGAGAGAGAGAGTTATGGTCAGGGATGGAGTGGAAGGAGACTTCCTCCCTTTCCCGCTACTTCTTAGAAGACTCACTTCTCAGAAGACTCAAATCATTTTTGGACTGTAGTGTCCAGGGGTTCTGATATTGTCCCTTGCCTTGTATCTTCAACTCTCTTTTATATACAAAGGATGAAGAGGGTAGGGTCTTGTCCATGTCAAGTAACTAGATTGGATGCTTTTATGGTATAAGGTTGGGTGCTAGGTATGAGGTTAGGCGTGCCTAGGTACGACGGTCAAGTTTTGGGTCAACTCTTTCTTTCTCGCAAGCTGTGTTCAAATAGTGAAGCCCCAAGGCAGGCAATTTATATTCTTAGAAATTGGGATGAGGACCCATAGAAGGCGATGCCTTCTGAAGGGTATACATTTCCTTGGCTGACTTAAACACATTTATCTTCTCTTGGCAGTCAGTCCTACAATTGTTACATAACCCATGGAGGCGCCATTATAGGCATCTAGATTAGTAAACTGGGGGAGTGTAATTCCTTGCACTTATCTAGGTGCTTGGGTACTGAACTAGGATGAATTTAGATTGTTATGGGTTTTGTTAGTTCGAGAAGTCAGTGATTCAGGATATAGTTGGCACATCAACATTAGTCCCCTTGCCTAATAAGGTGTGTAAAGTACTTATCAAAAAAAAAAGGTGTGTAAAGTACTAATAAAAAAAAAAAAAGGCGTGTAAGTATGAAAGGCATTTTATCAAGCATAACGTTTTCTTCTAGTGTTTTGCTCACTACATCGTTTGAAGCAGATAGCCCTCATGTGCTTTACTTGCCTTTGATGGTGCATATGAAGTTAGGCACATCAAGCTGGAAATCAAGTAATTCGGGATGTCTAACTTTTCACAGTGACATTTGACATATGTAAGTAGTTGGTATGTATTGAGGAAATAGTGACCCAATTTGTAATGAACTGCCTTGAGGTATCTCGTATGTGAACATTCAATATGGGGATTGGATTTATCTTCAAGGCGTCGCCTAGGATGTACATTCTGTTGTAAAATGGCTGGGTGCAATTTGCACGTTGTGTTCTGGATTTGTGTATCTGTGTTTCTTGATTTATACTATTGCTACATGTTTGCCCCAAAAGTAGCGAAGGATTGTAGTCATGCAATATTAGGGCAAGAGAGCTTGACAACACAAGGGTCCCTATGACAAGGTGAGGGGGCATGTCGTACACGAATTTCCATGTGACCCTTCCTCAAGATCCCCAAGTGTTCCCATGCGACTTTTCCTCAAGATCCCCAAGTAAAAGGTAGCCTTTTATTTTTTTGTTTCTCGAGGTAAATTTTCCGTGTAGGCATGTCACATCTAATTATGAGGTTAGGCATGCCGGGAATGAGGTTTACGCATGTTAGGGTGTATTGTTGATTATCAAGTTCTGGATCAACTCTTTCTTTCTCCAAGCTGTGTCTAGATGATGAAGCCCCAAAGCGGGCAATTTGTATGCTTAGAAACTGAGATGAGAACCCATAGGAGGCGACGCCTTCCAAAGGGTATACATTTCCTAGGATGACTAGTTTCTTGACACATTCCTTTTCTCTTGGTAGACAGTCCTGTGATTGCCCTCTCCACCCACCCCCCCACCCCCTTCCCTGAAGGCACTGCTGTGAGTGTCTGGTTCAACAAACTGGGGAAGTGTGATTCCTTGCACTTAACAAACTGGGAAAGTGCATTTTTTTGCACTTATTTGGGTCTTTGGGTACTGGGATGAACTGGGATTGTTTGGGTTTTGTTAGCTTGTGAAAGTCAGTAATCCGGGACATAGCTAGGATATCAACAATCCTCATGGTTCAAATTCTCGGGATCAGCCACCTCCGATCCCGATTCAGATCGGTTGGATCAGACCAATCCAGCGTGATCTCGAGACGAGATTTAAAAAATAATTAAAATAATGCAAAAAACTTAAAGTTTAACTTTTAACCACGTGTAACCGATGGAAGGAAGGCGTGTGAGCTGTAAGGTGACTTGGGGTGGAGGTTTTGTCAGGAAGGTGGTTTTGAGTAGTAAAAGTAGTTTTGTCAAGTGGTTTGTGAATTGTGACTTTGTATAAACTTGGTTGGTGAAGTTAGTGGGAAATGGTTGTTTTTGAAGGTGGTTTTCAAAAGAATGGTGATTTTCAAAGGAGGTGGGGTATTAAAGGTGGTTTTTTAGGAACGAAAGTGGTCTTTGGTAGGGTTGCTTATTTTGACAAGGAATACTCCTTCTCCTTACACTGCTCCTATCCATCCACCGGCTTCGACTCCGCTTCCATTGTCTCCGTTCCCATATAGCAGCTACTTCGATCCATACTCCAGCTCAATCGCCACCTCCACCTCCACCTCGGCCTGCATTGGAGGAAGGTTGAAATATAAGGAGAAGAGCAAAAGAGTCGAAAACAACTTGGCTGCGAGGGATGATTAAATGTTGACACAAGAGGGAGAAATGATGAAGAGAACCCAAAAAATCGTATGGGTTTCATATCCGTACGCAGCTGGTTCGACTCGCTGACCCAACTCGCTCTCGCTAGATCGCCCAATTCGTGATGATCTGATCCACGTGTTGGATCGGCCTCCGAGACCGATCCGGATCACCCGATCCAAAATAGGATCGGCCAAGACTTCGAACCATGACAATCCTAAAGTTCTACATAATGCCAGCGGCCAAGTCCAATCTATCCTAGGCATCCAAATACATCCCACAAGTTAGCTTACGTCCACAATATAAATCTCAGCCACCCATCTAAAGTAATCTAAATTTAATCCTTATCATTACTCCATCAACCCTAAGTCCTACTATTAACAACTTTTACAAATAGATTGAAAGAAAAGTGTTTTGGGTTAACAATGTTGAGGTAGATATTTGGAGATGCTAACTGTACAATGGCAAGGCCAAGGAAATAAATTTCGGTTTCGAGGTTTGTTTTGACCAGTCAAAAAATAGAAAGCGTGGAAATAATACATTTTTTGTGGAAATGATAGAAATAATGCAGAAATGATGGAAATATTGTGGAAATGTTTGTGGAAAGCTTGAGAAATGATGAAACAAGCATAAAAACACACTCATAAGCTTTCAAACCATATATAGTGTGAAAATGAATGACTATAATGGTCTGTAATATCGCGGCAAATATTTTAATTAGTCAAGGTTTAATTTAATTATATAATTATTATTTAATTGCTAATTATAAAAAAGTCATAAAGTAATATATTAACAAATTATTATTCACTTACATTAATTTCTTAACATTATATGTAATTTTAGAAAACCTATTTACTATTAACTTATAACATTTATTTAATTTTTTGAACGTTTAATTTTTTATTTGAAAAAAGAAATTTAGGATTAATTTTCTTAACCTAACCAACTTGTAGAACGGGCTAAGTTATGCAACATATAATCAATTTATGCACAATCATGGATGTTTAGGGTAAAAACCAATGAAATTGGGGTTTTTTCGAAATTCCAAATTTTCATCCTAAACAATCTTCAATCCGTGCACAAATCTAGTGTAAATGCATCGTAGATTCATAAATTTAATGATTTTACACCTAACCTATTTATTTGTATCAAGAAATTTTATCCTTATATATATTTCGAATTTGAAAAAACTCCCAAACGAGATTTGACCACGATCAATCCATGAACCAAAAAATCTACAATAGATTGATCTGTTGTATAAACAAAATGTATGAAAAGGGGTTAAATGGATCAAATATGAGATTTATAGCGGTTTTGAGCTCAATGAGACGTTTCCCACCTACGACTGAAATGTTTCCAATGTTTCCATACATGTCGAAACATTTCGACCGAAATAATACATATTTACACTATCAATTGATCGAAATTTACTGTTCACGCGAAATATTTCGACATGAATGGAAATATTTCGGGAAATTTAACATAATTTCGACGTAAGTATTCTTTCCTGTCGGTAACCTAGAAAATGGAAATATTTCGCGAAATATTTCGATCATTTCGTGAAATTTATTTCCTTGGTTGCAGCATTCAGGTGGGAATTTTGAGTCTTTCTAAGTTGGGTCGATGCTCCTACCAATTGAAGGTGATGTTGGCAATGGTATATTGTGATTTGAAGAGTCAAAGTTTGTTACTATCTTTCTTACATAAGTTGCAAAAGTGTTCTTGCATCTTTGACTTTCTTCAGTCAATGCGTGATGCATCCATGTGGCTAATTTGAGTCAGTAATTGATGCTTTTCCAAATCCGTTTCTTTCATTTGTAAGAGTTCTGTTTATTTTTCCTTGTTATTTAACTTCTGAGGGTTCGTTCTTTTTGTATTACCTATAATTTAATAGTAAAACATGTTTTTGTCTGTTATCTCTATTTCTTTGATGCTATTGCATTTTATTTTTTTTTGAGATTTCTGTAGTACATATTTATATGTGTATATGAATTTTGATGCCAACATTTTATAGCACCGCAGTTGTGTTTTTTTGCTTGTTTTTGCACCTTTCTGTTCCGAACAAATGTATTTGTCTGTGGTGAAGATACATAACTTCTTTGAGGTGTGTATTTTAGTTTTTGGCTTTGCTGAAAACATGCTTGTTACTTTTGCTTTATTTTACTTCAGGCTGTCCTCAAGCAGTTTGCCGGTGGGGGATATGGAAGTTCAGATAATGTAGTTACTGATGAGGCAGAACTTCAGCAGCATCTAAAGCTTGAGAAGCTTTACATATCAACTCGTGCTGGCAAGGTTGGCCATCCACCTGTACTATATTTGTAGTTTTACTTCAATATTCTTTCTAATTTTTTAAATGCTGTTTTTCTCTTTTCTAGCATTTTCAAAGGGATATTGTTCGTGGTGTAGAAGGTTTTATTGTTACTGGATCCAAACAAGTTGAAATAGGTACACCAATGAAGCTTTGACATCCTTTCTTAGAATGTCCAGTTTGCGTAGTTGTCAATGTTGTCCTTCTGTTATTAAACCGCAACTTTTTAACAGGTACAAAGTTGTCAGAAGATAGCCGGAAATATGGTGTTGAAAATACCTGTACTAGTGGCAATACATTATTGAAAGCTGCATTAAGTTATGGACGAGCTCGTGCTCAAATGGAAAAGGAGCGTGGAAGTCTATTGAAAGCCCTCAGTACACAGGTTTGATCAATTTGATGAAGACAAACAGTAAAATCTTGTTCCTACTCTCCTCTAAATAATTTATAACTCTTGAAATCAGGACTAGAAATCGTATTGTATCAAAGATTAAGTTGTTACACTCAAAACTCTGAGTCTGACTCTTTAACAGTGCACAAGTTGTTTGTGTTCTCTTCACTCTGCTAGTTCATCCTTGTAACTACTTCCATTCTTTCATGATATATTACATCATGTGCTGTGCAATTCCTTGAATTTCCAGGTTGCAGAACCGTTGAGAGCGATGGTAATGGGGGCTCCACTGGAGGATGCTCGGCATCTTGCTCAACGATATGATAGAATGCGACAAGAAGCTGAAGCTCAGGTAATATTGGATATGGCTATACTTCTTCATTCAGCAGGATGTATTTGTTATATTTTACCATATCTACATAGTAGGTTATAAATCCCCTCGTTTATCGTCACATGCTAATTCTTCTGTAATTGTAAGCTCTACCAGACAATTGAACAAACAAACAATATGGAATACATCTTGTGTCAGTTTACTTAAATGACATAATATGATGAAGCCCAGTTTGCGATTTCCTCCTACAAGCTTGTTGTTTACATTTCATTTTGGACCTAGGCAGGCTATTGAAGTCTCCAAACGGCAAGTTAAAGTGAGGGAATCCATGGGCAATGCCGATAATACCTTGAAGTTGGAAGCTGCTGAAGCCAAGCTGCAAGAGCTGAAGTCCAACATGGCAGTATTGGGGAAGGAGGCTGCAGCAGCAATGGCTGCTGTGGAAGCCCAACAGCAGAGGTTAACACTACAGCGACTTATTGCCTTGGTAATGTATTTTGACTCTTTAGTCTGATTTAGGTACATTGCGTGTCAGATATTTTGAGAAATCAGGTTTAAAATTTTAAATTTTTGTTGTTTTCTTCCGCATTGAAGGTAGAATCTGAACGCACTTATCATCAGAGAGCCCTACAGATACTTGATCACCTTGAAGGCGAGGTACGGGCGAAAGTCACTAATTCTTTTGCCATAGTGGCGGCTTCTACTGTTATTACAGACTTGCGTTCATTTATTTTGATGTTAACTATTTTTCCACTACAATAATTGTGATGATTTAAGCATGACCTTTTGTGACTGGTAGATGGTATCAGAGCGCCAACGAATTGAAGCTTCTCCAATTGTGGACAACTATATGTCACCACCTCCATCATATGAAGAAATTAATGGTGTCTTTGCTTCTTCAATACATGATGGAGCAACAGACGGCATGGGATACTTTTTAGGAGAGGTAATTGTTATGTTTCTATTTTATAATTAAACGTGACAAATTATGTAGTTTTCTATAATGGCCGTTTGATGGCTCTTTGTGTTTACTATTGTTTCTTTTCATTTTTCATGTAGGTTGTGCATTCATATCAAGCGGAGACTGATGAGGAACTGAATTTGTCAATCGGTGACTTTGTTGTTGTCCGAAAGGTTTTGGATCCTCCTTTATTGTGCAATTGCATTTTACATATCAGTCCCGTGATGCTTCCTTCCATCTTGAATCAAGTTGCTTCCTTTTCATTTGACAAGTCTATCGGGATGAAAATAAATTCAAATCTGACTTTTCAAACAAAAAATGGTGGTAACAATAATTGTTGGAAATAAGGTTTTGCGGAAAAGGTGTTAGAATCACTGGCCTGACCCATCTATGTTAATGAAATAAGTATATCAAGTATGATTATCAAATTCTCAACATAAAGAGTCCATCGCCAGTATTCTACATTAATCATGTTGTATTTTTAAACTCTTCATGCATTTTTACGGCGCCTTTAATACCCCCTCAAGTTGGCCTGTGAACATCAATCATGTGCAACTTGCCAAATATCTCCGTTGTCTTAATTTCTGACAACCCTAGTGAATATCTCTGCCAACTGATTTTTGTCTTCATTTTAGGCCCACAAAATGAATATTCATTTTTATCTGTTTGCTGCACTTGTGAAAGACTAAGAGATGCATATGAGCACTTGATTATGTTTTACCAATGACTTGTGCTTCTAAATTTGTCTTCATAGTAATCATGGCAGTCACAACTTCTCAAACAAAATTATAATCAGATTATGTGCATGTATAATTCTTATTTATCAAAAGTCAAAACATCTCTGTAGGATGAAAAACATATGCAGACCATTCAAGCAATTGACCTCACCAATATGCACAGCTCTCTCGTGACGTAAATGCCTTAGCTAGGGTAGATTTTAATCACCTCACTATCTTGTTCTTGACATACATGTCAGAGACTCAGAGCTAACAGCGCATGAACTGCTAATGTGGGCATCAGTTTGCTCTAGTTTTTTAATTGCATCATAAATTTATTTCTGGACCTTTTTATGGTACAATCTACTTTCCTTGAGAAGTTCTGTTTTTGAGTCAATAAGCTCCTGTGGCTATGGGTGATTAAATTGCTTTATCAGCTGTAATTCCAGTCTCTTACGACAGCGCAAAAATCTATTTTTTTCCAGCGGTTGCAATTCCCTTGCTTGACCTTGCCACTTCAATATGTAGAAGTTATGCTATGCGGACACTTGAAATGGATACCATATTTGTGACCGAGACTTACTAGTGTAAATGCCATGTTCATGACTCTCCTTCCTAGAAGTACTTTCACTACCTTTATTCTTTACTGTGTTAACAACCAGTATTTGGACCAACATTATATTGATAAACTCCCTACCTAAGACTGGCTTAAATAATAACTTATCCATGTTCAGCTTTATGTTACACCTGCAAATTTTGTTTTGGTCATGTTTGGCTTTACTTAGAAATAGCTTTAAACAGAGCTGAATGGTAAAATAGGATTCCTGTTGCCAACCCCAAACATGTGGGATAAGGCATAGATGATAATGATGTTCGACTTTACTTTCTATTTATCCTCAAAAGTCTGATTCTTGATCTTGATTTTGACAGGTATCAAACAATGGTTGGGCAGAAGGTGAATGCAAGGGCAAGGCGGGTTGGTTCCCTTCTGGATATGTTGAAAGACGGGAACGTGTTCTTGCAAGCAAGATGGCCGAAGTGTTTTAAAGTATTTGCTGGGCTCGGCTTCAGAGGAGAAGTCCAGCATTTGTACGTGTGTATTTTTTGCTCGGAGGTAGATCATGTGTTCATTCTTAAGAAGAGAGGAAACCCATTTTCGATGTGATATAGATTGAATGAGTTTCAGCTTATTACACTATTCACATCGTTTCTTTAAGCGACCTTGTTAGGTCAGGGCGATAAAGTTCTGCCTTTTCTCCTATTTACATATTTTGTTGACAAAACAAATGAAGGGACCTTTTGGTTAGTTTGTTTCTTTTCAGCTTGTTACACACGAGTTCTTTGTAATGTTTTTCCCAGTGGAATTCATGCTTAATATTTCAGAAAAGGAAGAAGTCCAGTTATAGCATTTGGTCTCCATTTTTGTTGTAAGAAATTCAGATAATGTGTACCACTCAGCAGCACAATTTTCATTTCTCAATCCAGGAAGAAAATATGGAGAGGGTCTCGGTGTTCGTGCGCTCGGCCGTCGATTTCACGAATCTAACGGTGGTTGTCAGCGCCCCCAAAAGTGAAAATTGATGCTAGCTCGGTGCTGACAACCACCGTTGGTTTCTTGAAATCCACGGCCGAGCACACAAACACCAAGAGGGGTCAGAAAAATGGGGGTCCACTGAGCCCGACCCTTGCTAAACCACAAAGGGCCTTCACTGGATCTTTAGATATCGAGAAGAGCCTGGTGATACCTTCGTTTTGTTTTCAGAGTTTTGACCCACCCTCAATTTACCTGGGGTCGTCGTGCCGTTGAGCTATGGACAGTTGGATTCAAGAGATCCACGCAGGTTTCCTTAACTCGACGACTTGAGCTCCAAGCACTACTGCTTCAAGAATTAGAACTTCTTGGTAAGATTTAGAAATTATGAATGAATAGGAAACCTAGTCTAAGAAGTGAAAGTGAATTAATAAGGAAACCTAGTTTAAGAAGGTATAAAGATAGTCTGTCTAGAGCTACTCCTAGTATGTCTGGTCCCATCAGAACTCGGCAATTAAGTGTGCTTGGGCAAGAATAGTACTAGGATGGGTGACCACCTGGGAAGTCATCGTGTTACTTACACCTCCTCCAAACCATTCCCTCCAAAAAAAAAAAAAAATTTTTCAAAACCCCTCAAAAAAATAAAAAGAGCTACATTTCTTACAGCTGGTGGTGGGTCCCACATGGAGATCATGTTGGAAAATCTGTTGCAAATTGGGCTTTCCTTGTCATGATGACGATCGTCCCCAAAAATAGTCCCCACCGTTGGGTATAAGAAATGGGTGTAGCTCACGACAAACTCAAAGATACACCTTGTTTTAGATGGAATTTTTCCAATAAGGTAAAAATTAAGTAGAAAACTTCATAGCTATTTACATACTTAGCTCTATTTCTTTTATTATTTTGATAAATTTTTTCAAAAGAATAAAATATGATCTGACATCTATTATCTATACTAAAGCTCGACCCTACTGAGGTGGCGCTTTCTCCAGCTTTTTAGTTTATCCCAAAAATATCCCTATACAAAATATCTCTCTTTCCAATCCCGTCCCCTCTTTAATTTCTTTATTATTCTCAAATTCTCTCCCATCTCCAATTAATTCCGAAACGTCTTCTCTCTTTCCAATCCTACGACTCCCCATCTCCTTATTTCATTCATTAATTCTTAAATTTCTAATCGATGCATTAAGAAATTTATTTTGGTTTGTTTCCAAAATCAATGCATTAATTATGACCGTTCTCTCTTCCTAAACAATGCATTAAGAAAATCAATGTGATTTGTTTCCATAACCGATGCATTAAGAAATACATTTTGGTTTGTTTCCAAAACCAATGCATTAATTTCGACCGTTCTCTCTTTGTAACCGATGCATTAAGAAAATCAATGTGGTTTGTTTTCATAACCGATGCATTACAAAATCTAAAGGTTTCCATACGCAAAGGTATTCTGATTTTTAGAATTCCATTTTGGTTGTTTTCCATAACCGCATCATTAAGAATATAATTAAGATTTTCATATGGAAAGGTAACCTCCATATGAAAATTCCCGTGCCTTTCCCTCTCCCCCTGTCTTAAAATATTTAAATCTCTCCCTCTTTCTTTTGATTGATAAGTTCCATTTTTTAGGCAATTCAAATGGTTTCCCGTCAATCTTTTCTCTCTCTTTCATTAAAAAATATGTATATTTTTTTTTTCAATTGAATATATTGATTATGTATAATTTTTTAGGAAAAAAATATATTCTGATATGGCTATATTTTTCCAGGTTTATTCAAGCTCTTGAGACAAACATTTGATTTGTTGAAACCAAAAATAACCAATCTCTGCAATGATCCCCTGTCAGCGGTTCAGCGCGACTGCAAAAAGACAAATATTAGGGTAGCCATTCAAAATCCTGATGAAAAAATGTGTTAGAGATCTCCCCAAGGAGTAGGTATGTATACTTTTCTTCTTCTTTTTCCTCTTCTTTATTTATATTTTTTCCCCAAGGAGAAGTGAGGTCAGACCAAAGACATGAAAATAGTGCTTGAGGCATGCCCGTCATGAGTTTACATGTTTTTTTTAATTTGTTTTGAAATGTTTATAGGCATTTTTTTTCAACACTTCGCTCGCACATATCTCAGTTCTCACCCGTTTGGAAACAGTGTTTGTAAGAATAGGAGATGTGATGATGCAAAGCTTTGGCTACATGCATACACAGTATTCTAGATCTATTTTAGAAGAGAGGAGCGTACTACAGTTATTTTGAGGAACGAAGATCACCCCATCTTCAAATGAAAATGAAGAGGATGATCGAAGCCATTGATTCAATCAAAGGTCGAGTTTGCATGGAGTTGCTCGATTTATTCGGAGAGCGAGCAATCGTTAAATGAGGAAGTCGTCGATGCATGATTGGTAAGAGAAATGGCATGTTAGCCACCACTATACATGTCCCTACGATAAGAATTTTGGTTAGCGTTCTTCAGGTTCCAGCATAAAAATCAGCTTGATTTGTGATCTCTATCCATTGAATCTAGAACTCAAAAAGAAGAAATCTAATATAAAGATGTTACCAAATGAAAATGCCCGAATCCTACAACTAGCTCGAGATCACCAATTAGGCTGATTTATGGCATCAACGGGTGGACCAATCATTCATGAGTTAATGTTGTAAACCATTATATACAAAATTATATAGAGTTATAATTTTACATATATCAATTATATAACTATACTTTAATCCTATCCTAACGCTCTATCCTATGATAAACCATTAATGGTCATCTAGAAGCACAATATCGTGATATAAGTGGCATAGGTGGCGGGTCTCACAAGTCGCAATTATCATGATCTAAAGCAAGAGAGAGGAGTCATGTGATCAGATCACGATTATTGAATATATAACATGTATACCTTTTTTTTCACACAACTTCATATTTTATTAAGGTATATATATTTTAACTATAATAAATTCATTTAAATAAAAGTAGATAGGTGACAAAATTGAATGGTTTAAACGTTAAATGTTGATTTTGGTTTAACTAACCAGTACAAATGGGGTTTGTGATTGAGAGTGGTTAATTTTTTAATAAAATTCATAGTTAATGTTCATTCATATCAATTGAACTGACCAGTCCGATATGGTTCTCAAACATTGGTTTCTATCATTGCCAACATAGACCTCTACTCAGCAAATGCACTTCATACATCAATAATTCTACTACAAATCTTAAAATAACTTACAGAGGAGATTGATTGACAAAAGAGAGTCTTAAGCGATTTCACATTTGGGATAAAACAGGATTCACTCCAGATGCCTACATCATAAAAAGCTAACAAATACAACTATTCTCGCAAGAATTTCTTATATTGATTTAATTTATATTATTTTTTATTTTTGTATTTCCTTGCTTAACAAAATAAGGCATTGTTATTTATGCCCGTGTTTTAGCACGGGTGTTGATTACTAGTAATTTGTATACATGGAAAAAAGATGAATTAAGGACCTCCATGTGGAGGAGAGAAAGAAAGCTGGGCCCATATAGTCCAGCTTTAGTATAGATAATAGATAGATAGATGGATATTAGATGTTAAAATATAAATAAGTAAACTTCTTACTAGGGTCGGCCTCCAGTTACCGCCCTAAAATGACAGGCTCCTGTTACTGGACACAATATGAGCCACGTGACACTCTTAGAGGACTCTGACCGTATGGATGTTTGGCCAATCCCTAAGTGGACCTACAACCAAAAATCAGCCTGATATTAGTGATTTATAGGCGTTGGATTGGACTTATTTTCACGGGTTGATCTCAACTGTGGGAATTAGAGCAGTATTTGAGGTACAAAGATCCATCGATTTCAACATTGACTGAAATAAGAAATTCTAAAGTGGAGTTTTGAATCAGACGAAAAGTTGCTTCATAACACTCTATGATAGTAAGCACGGATTGTTGCACTTTTGCAAATCTTCTATCATCCTGTTGAGAAGCTCCAGCTGCTATGTTCAATACCACAAAAAACAATGTAGCCCAACAGAAAAATAACATCGGTCTAACAAGCCTAAAAATAAAGAACTGTTTAACAAAATGAACCCACATGAGAAAGCCTTCTTAAATGCCTGAAATTACACCTGGGTAAATTTTCTTTCTGGAGGGAGAGAAAGCTTCGCATCTCTTTGAGAGTAAGAAAAACAATTATAAGGTGCTTTTATTTAGTGCCTTCAACTAAAGAGACTGGATTCTTAATGTTTAACAGGAAAAAAAATTTGTTGAGCCGTGTTAGAAAGCCACAGGAACAATGTCAAGCATATATTTGATATTGGAGCATCCAAAACAACACCCGAAGATATTTCTGGGTAAAAACAGGTGCATGGGGAATGAAACGATGATATAACATAAGTTTCATTGAACATGACGGATGCAATTGCACAGCTTGCGCATCCATGCTGACTCGAAAGCCAAGAAAGGCCAGTCCTAAACAAAGAAATGGACGAATTCAATTCCTGTGCAAAGTAAACAAAGATTTGTCCAGTAACTGATAGGTACCCTGAGCTAACGGAGTGGATCACTTGGTGGAGAGAAAGGCAATCATGATTGCCAACAGAATGAAGACGACAATGATCTGCATCAAAATTACAATATAAAATCACAGCATATTCTTAGTTAATAGTGTCACGGAGATAAAATAGCATAGGGGCTTACCAGAGCTGAATTGTATCTTGATTGCCTCTCAACTATGTAAGATTTCCTGAGGAAACCAAGAAAGCACTGTCATACAAACAGAAATCATGTTCTATGAGGAGAACTAGAAACAGTGACAAACCTTTGGTTTAGCCAACCAGAGTCCCTGCAAGCCTTCTGTATTGCTTCTACCCGGCTCAGAGTTTTTGTGGCGTTTGGATCGCTCTTCTCAACCTGCAATGTGTCGAAACAGATAGAATTCATTACATGGTTACAACATAAATACTGTTCGCGAGTTTGATTATAAAACTAGGTTGTAATTAGTTTTTCCCTTCACCATGTTGAAAGTACAAATAATACTCAAAGACCCTTTGGTTTGACAAAACTACAATAACCTTTTATGGTGTGACATTTCCTATTGTCTCGCATTGTTTTTCATTTCTCATACGGGAGAAAAAAAAATTAATAAATGATGAGAAGGTCTAACCTAATGTCAAAACAGAAACCCTATTGTCGATCATGGTTCCCAAATAGCAACTGGAGTCTGTGAGTACATAACTTGTGCTGTCACTCTGAATACTACAAAGTTCTATGTCAAATGGAGTGTTGCTTAAATATGAAACTTTGGAAATCAAATTCCAAGTCTTCACGCAACAGAAAGTTGTGTCCCGCTAGTTGGCTTGGTAGTGGTATTTTCAGCACTAGGTTATGAGTCAGCTTTTGTTGGCCACTTATCAACTGAGATCATAGAAGTGATCAAAGCTAGTTTATTTAAGATGAAATTGCATTTACAGGATTCCACTCAATGAAAATAGCCTTTAAATTTTTTTATGTGTTTCCTCGTATTATTTCTACTCATCCAATCGGCACAATAAAGTCATCCAACATGCATAACATAGCTAGTGGCCTAGTGCTCATCTGGGTTTAACTGTGTTTGGATAAGGATTGCCTGGTATTAATTATCAGATAGAACCCAGGGACAGGCCATAGTTGTCAAATTTCCAAACTGACCTATCACATGTGCCAAAATGCTTTCATGAGCCTAAGGGCATGGCTGAATCCCTTACCACTCCTTTCAGGTAGACTTTTTTAAATAACGCGCGTTACTTATGGAATAATGATTGACACTGTTTGCACTAAAATGCTTTTTGCATGAGCACTATGTGTGTGCAGCGACCACCTCTTAGTCAGATGTGCTATTATACAATATAAGGACTCCTAAGTTGAGGCATTGAATTGGAAAAATTAGCTTTATATTTTGGAATATTTTCATAGATACATTTTTTGTTTTGGTTAGGGCAATTTACGTGTTGTCTAATGGAGATGGTCAGCCCCAAAGGCAGGGGGTCATAAGTTCATGTGGCTGTGACCTCACCAGCTTGTAGGGCAGCTGTTCTTTGCTTTTATATACTTAATGACATAATTATGAACATTTAAATGTGTAAGTCCAACGATTTTTTGGCTCTCAAAAGTCTCAGATTCCTGGTCTGGGTACACAGAATGCTATTAATCTTATGTTTTTTCAAAAGGTTGTTTATTGTAGAATTATGAGTAATAAGTGTGTTTTCATGCTTCTCCTAAATCAAATACTAAAGGAAGAAAATGGCTAAAGAACTACAAAAAAGAAAAATGATTCACTGCTTTTCTTCATGAAACCCAAGTTGTACATGCAAATTGCAACTCGGGTAGATGTTGAGTTGGGCAATATGCACCAGACTGATTTGTCCTAGTTCTTCTAATCGGACGAACAGACAAGTACTCTCACATGGTTGGTTGAAAAAGCAAGTCAACTTAAGAATGTTTTAGTCAATTAAACCTTCATCAAAGAATACGTTTAAGCATTGAACTTGAGTCTTGAAGTTGCAATCATCTACTGCAGAAGCATTTGGTAATGTAGGGTGGCTATTGTTTGATTACGTGTATTGAGTAGTAGAATCCATTATGGAAGGCAGTGACATTGTTTAGAGACATTGACGTTCTTTGCACGTGTCTTGCATATTTGTTCATGTGCATGGGGAGGCCATTGGAGATGTGCATATTAAACCCATTGTTTCATAGTTATCATTAGAAATTTGGAAGTTTTCGTAACTTTTTTTTAATTTGTTTTATAATAATTATTAGCACCTCTTATATACTTTTTCTCTTTAAAAGTGAAGTTCTGCTCTTAGCCTCTTACCAATCAAATGAAAAGAACTGCGTGTAAATTATTCGATTTTATTTCACAGCAGATAGAATAGTTATCAAAACAATATATTATTACATAACAACATATGGTACGCCATACTACGTAATAATTTCTGTAATAGTAAATAGCACACTGCACTATGACATTATTATGACATTTTCTTTTTCTGTTTACAGGGAAACATGGTAGTGGTAGGTCAGTGCATAGGTTTCAATAATTTAGCAAGTAATCCTAGAATAAAACATAAACTGTCAATTGCTTACCGGTGGCTAAGGAATATGTAGCAACACTCAGTTTTTATATCCAGCAAACTGTTTCATACATGTTTATAGCTATTTAAAAATCTAGAATATAACCATTCGCTCTAACATTGAAGAGGAGTCTAAGATAGATATGATATGATAAGTCAACTAACATCAAATGGAAAAGAGTGAACTGTTCCTATGCAAACTAATTTTTGCCCATCTAATAAATAGCAAGACATTATCTTCCAAAAAAAAAAATCATACCTTGGACTTCAGCATACATGAGAAATCGAAGAAAGCACCATAGACATCAGACATTGTTCTTGTTCGGTCAATTACTTTAGCAGTAAGACCTAGAAAATGCCAAAACAGAAAAGAAATGAGCACTTTTTGGCATGAGATCATCCATTTCAACATAACCATGACATTTATGCATAGCAGAATAAGACACCAAAACATCATAATTCTTGATCTATATGTTCTCTGAGATTAATCACAGTATTGAGAATACAGGTGATTTCAAGAACTCTCTTTGATAAAAGCTTCTTCAATTATTCTTTATTCACATTAATGCACCAAGAAATTCTAAAGAAATGTTATTAAAATAGAATGGCTAACTTTGGAAGTCTTACCACGCCTCATTTTCACTACTCCTCTGAAGACTTCTATGTTGTTGTAGCATAAAGCCAGTGTTCCAATTGCCATAATCTGGTACAAGTGACACAATATCAGTTCATATGCAAGCTTTCATCTAAAACAGCCCAGCTTCCTTAATCAAGAATGACACATATGAGATCATGGGATCTTAACAAAATTATGGAGCTTGACCCAAATGCAAAACCTGTATTCTGATTGATAAGTATAAATATATTAAAGGCAAAAGCAAGGAAAGCTACAGCACCCTAAGAGGTCAAGGAGACCTCCAAAGGGAATCTAACAAGAAACAGGAAAGAGAAAAGAACAACTCTCCACTATACATAAGAGACTTGCATCCAAATACATAATCTTTAAAAAAAAAAAAAAAAACAGCCCTTTGCATTCTTTGAACCTATTGGGAATGATCCCTCGAGTGTCTTCCTGCTTGTCTTCAAACACCGTTAGGTTCCTTTCTACCAAAAGATAAATAGATGTCTACCACAAGAAGAAAAATCTAGAACATGTCAACTTCTAGAAGTGCCCCTAACCGACCTAGGCATCACCCACTGCATCCCAAAAAACAAGAAGAAGAAACACCAAACTTCTCTAGACACATGGCAATAAAGGAGAAAGTGATTGACTGATTCTACATTAGCTTTACACATTGAGCAAAAGTCTAAAACGATCCTCTTACGCTTATTCTGAACACGAATGAATAGGATAGTTAACACATCCAAAAAAGTTTCTGATCAAATGAGTGCATATCTAGTACTAGCAGATTAAACAGAGAATTATTCAAGTTCCAAAAGAGAAGGATATTATTACTTGCACACCCATATCCAAGTTTTGAGACTAGTAGATTCCAAGTAGTATATAGCAAGTCCATCAATTGTCACGTTTGGCCTTTACAATAGGAATAGATTATCTCCTTTATTCCTAGAACTTGGTGGTAGCCACCACGGAAGAATGGAGTCTCTCTTTTTAGATAGCCAAGCTAGGATCATATGTACAATCTCAAGTAGGAAGAAATAAGGAGAGTAAAGCTATTAAACAAGGTTGAGCAAATCAACCTGTATCCAAACTATCATGGACTTTACGATGGAAGCCGAAGGTCACTCCAAAGTGCTGGGACTTCCAGCTATAGAGATTAAGTAGATAAAAGGTTTGACAAGAAAAAGACCACTTCACCCTCATTGTCTCGAAAGCCACCCCAAATACCAGCTTCCCCTAAGTTTCTTTATTATTGTTGTCAAAGTTTAGTTTCAACCTAAAGCAATTGTTGATAGAAGAAAGCACAAAATCTGAAACTCAAAATTGTAGGATACTTTTTAGTTCTAATTTTTGGACACCATCTAACGTGCACAGGGAAGTATAAAAAAAATACTGAACAGTTTAGTTCAGAAGATTTCACACCTGAGGAATAGCACAAAATCGGAATATAGCAGGATCTCGCAAAGCGGACATGTACTTCAGGCAATCTTCCACATGAAGTAATGCATTGGTGACCATATCATTCAAGCATTGCACTGCTTTGACCGAGTTTTCTTCATATTTCAAGTCCTGAAGTACATATTATCATAGGACATGAACCAAACAAAATGAGCCAAATTTAAAATGATCAGCCAAATACATTCCTTTTTATATTTGTGAGGCTCAATCCTCCACTTTAAGTTATATTAAACTTGAATTTACATCATAAAAATTCCAAAGGTAAAAAGCAAAGAATGTAAATTAGAATACGTAAGGAGATACACCTCAAGTTTGTTAACGTATTTACTCCAAATTTGACGAGGCCAGAACATGCGTGACTTTGGTATCTCATTTATATCCTCCAGATAGTCTCGAATAATATTTGTTTTCTGCAATGCGGTGGATTAAAAAAGATAGCATGTCAGAACTAGAACTGCCAATAGATAATTTGGTTGAGCCGTGCAAATAATATATATATATAAACACCACCTGAAGAAACAATCCCATTGAATTGGAGAGAGGATCTGGAGCCAAATCTTCCAACCTGGAAGCATAGAAAAGCTTGGACAATCCTAATCCAACAAGTCCTGCTACATAGTGGCTATACTCATCGTAGTCATCAACTGTTTCTACCTACAAAATAAGAAAAATGTAATCAGCGATACATTTGAAATGCAATGTAAACTTGTTTCTATTTTATGCATAGCATACACCAAGGTATGAAATTTCGTTTATTTTGTGAAATATTTCCTTCTCGGGGCAAATTGATAGGAAATAATACCTACAGAGAAAAAATTGCATTAATTCATGAATTTTTTTGTTATGTCGAGCTACAATACATTTCGAGTCAAAATCCTATACAAGAAAATGTAATATTTCGATGGAAATATTTCGACATGAGGAAATATTTCGACCTGAAGCCTAAAACTCTTCTCAAACTGATTTTTTTAAGCAAATCTCTTAATCTTCAATCAATCTATGACAAAATAAACTAACATTTTAAAAAATATTCAAAGCCTAAAATCCTGGAAATTATTATAATTTTTTTACAAAATTATATTTTGAAATTATTAAGGAAATAAAAAAATTACGCAAATGTTAAAGTTAATAATAGATAAGATTTGTATACATAATGTTTACTCATTACTGTAAAGGAACTATTATTGATTAATTGTTTATTGCAAGTGTTTTTAATAATTAAAATAATATTTTAGTTAAAAATATAACAAAATTTTTGAAAAAATCATAGAAATAATAGTGCATCAAATGCATGCATATATGATGCTTTGGTTATATTTAGTTAGTTTAATATTTTTAGTATTTTATTTATTGAAAATTAAAGATAATATATTTAATTATATAAACATATATGAATAATAGTTAATAGTTTAAATCATTTAGCCATGTGATTTATATATTTTGTGCTTTTTAATGTAGTTCCAAAATTTTTTTTTTTTTACAAGTATAAGAATGTATTGAGAAGGCAAAAGCCAAGCAAACTACAAGGGAGCTAGAGGTCAAGGAGACCTACTAAAGACTGATTTCAAGCGAAAAAACAAAGACAATACAACATTACAGTCAGCATCATTCATCCCTAGAACACAAAAGGTCCCATCTAAAAACAAAGTCTTCAAAGAAAAGCCCTCTACACTCCCGGAACATCTTCGACCACAAAATCATTGATCCCTTAATATTAAGAATGATTGCTTGCGTGTCTTGACTCTTTCTTTCGAAGGTTCTCTGATTTATTTCCCTCCAAAGACCCCAAGATCGCAAAGGTAGCATCCGCCACAGAATCTTCCCTCCAGATGAAAATGCATTAGATTGCCAACTGATCAGAAGATCCATAAATGAACCCGGCACCACCCAATTCATCCCGAACTCCGTAAGAAAAGACCACACCACCCTGGCTACATCGCAATGTAATAAAGATGATTAACATTTTCCCCATGATGCCTGCACATCGTACAATAGTCAATAATACTGATTTTTTTAAATCTCAAATGATCTACTATCAAAATCTTCTCCAATGAGGCTAGCATAATAAATAAAGCTATCTTGGTGAGAACGTACCTTCCTTGGACCAAATCCACTTTCTCTTATCCTGAACTGATGTCATGAGTTGTACGTCATATAATCAAGATAATAATCTAGAAAGAGGTTCAATCTCCCCATTATTGAGATTCTTCCTAAACCCAAAGTTCCACCCCAATGTCTCTCCTCCTCTTTGAACACAATTCTGTATTGACCAAGACCCTCTCAAAAAGTGAGAAGAGAGTCGAAAACTCAATTTTGAAATATGTGCCCCCGCACCAAATATCCTCCCAAAATCTGATTCTATTCACCATCCCTGCTACATACCGAACTCCTCTTGAGAAAATAACAGAAACCTTCAAGATCCCCTTCCACACCCCACATCTGTACGGAAAACGAGCATCGTCATTGACCCACCCAAACAAGAACACCCCATAGTTGCTCGCTATGACCCTCCTCCATAGACTATCAATCTCCAACCCGAACCTCCATAGCCATTTACCTAACAGAGCCTAATTCATCACTTTGATATTCTTAATCCCTAGACCCCCTTTAGCCTTGGAGATAAATATTGTTTTCCAATCCACCAGATGAAATTTGTGATTACCCTCCCTATCACGCCACAAAAAATCCCTCGTGTTTTTTTTCTAGAATAAGCACCACACTACTCGGGACCGTAAATAAAGATATATAGGAGATAGGAAAGCTAGAAAGAATGTTTTTTAATCAATACCACTTTTCCCCCTTTCGACAAATATCTCGTCTTCCATAGTGCTAACCTCTTTGCAAAGCGCTCAAGAACAGGCTCCCACAAAACCTTTGATCTTGCAGGATTACCAAAACTAGTACCACACTATTATGTCGTGGGCCTAATATTATAATTATATGGGGCATCAACTCTCTCAGATTCCTAAAGTATGGAGATAATGGGAGCAGAAGGTCTATGTGGTTGATGTTGTTGGAATGTGTTGTATGGTTGTGTGGCCAGCACTCTACCTCTGTTAGACCTGTGGACCCTTTGATATACATTGTTACGCCTCTCTCTAATAGCTTAAGCTTTTAGAGTAAAGTGGTTGTCAACATGGTATCAGAGCAGGAGATCCCAGTAGGTCGCATGTTCGAGTCTCGGCAAAGTGATGAGGCGGCATGTTGTTGGAATGTGTTGTTTGGCTATGTGGCCAACACTCTGCCTCTGTTAGACTTGTGGACCCTCTGATATACATTGTTACGCCTCACTCTAACAGCTTAAGCTTTTAGAGTAAAGTGGTTGTCAACAGTTGCGACCTTCCTACGTTTGACGTAAATTTTATGGTGATGTAATGTCTTTAATGTGACATGATTTAATAGTTATTATGATTTTCATGTGAAATTATAGTTATTTTAGTTGACAGACTCTCAAAGACCTGCCTTAGAATATTACAAAACGTTATGGTCATTCATTTCCACACTCCGTATGGATGTTTGTGTTTTTATGCATGTTTTATCATTTCTTAAAGTTCAAACAAAAATTTCCATAATGTTTCCATTAGGGCTGCAACTCGGGCGGGTTGGGTCGGGTCGAGCCCAACCCAAGGTCGGGCCTAAAATGTGCAGCCCGAGCCCAACCCGAACGAGTTAGCCGGGTTCGTCGGGTTTGTACTGTGGCTGACCATCACCAGGCTCTTTCGTTTTGCCAAATGCAAGGGATCAATGAAAAAAAAACCCAAAGGTGGCGGTGCTGCAGCAACCACGCCACTCCCCTCTCCATTCTCTTTGTGAAGTAACCCTAGTTTTCAAATCTTGCTCCCTTCATAAACCTTAGATCCCAAGGTCGATGACACCATGCTCGCCCTAACTGTCACAGACGCAAATCGTACCCTTAACAATCACATCGATCCAGTACAACACATCGAAGCCTTCAACCCTACGATCAGCTCTAGGCTCCGATCTATGGTCCAGCCCACCCCTTTGTTAAGGACAGAATCGCCCAGGACATCCAATCACAAGCTAGGGTTTGTTAATAACGCAGCAGTCAAATCCTTTGTCTTTGATGAGCAATACAACACATGCCACGAACCCCTCAGCATCACAGAACCTAAATCCGGTGACTCCTCCGACTACAACCATTGCCGGTGGAGAGAGATAGAAAGAGAGATATTAACGATTAGGGTTTGGGATTTTTTTTTTTTTTTTTTTTTTTGTTGTAAAGGAAGAGGGGCGTTTATTAGGGTTGAAGATTGGGAGAGGAGAGATTAAGGGAGAGGAGGGGTGGTTATGTATATATATGTCGGCTTGGGTTGGGTTGGGCTTCTCCAAGTCTCAACCCAAGCCCAACTCGATTTTGATCTGGCTCCTCAAAACGAGGCCCGAGCCCAAGCCCGAGTGTTGAAGGAGCCAACCCAACCCAAGCCCAAGCCCAATGTTTGGTTGAGACAGTCGGGTTCGGGTTGAACCCGCCCAAGTTGCAGCCCTAGTTTCCATCATTTCCTAGCTAGTCAAGATAAATCCCAAAATCAAAATTTAATACCTTGCGCCTAGAAAATCCACTAAGTTGTGAAATATGCAAAATACTTTAATCCTCACACATTGTCTAGAACACACAAATGTTGGAAGAAACTAGGTATTCCACCATAGAGAAAATCATCAAAAATATTACCTTGGCGAAAGTCTTTCAAAGACCTCCAAATTCACTCAATAAGGAACAAGAATACTTAAAAGATAAGGGTTATATTTTTCATATCCCATAATTATAAGTTCTTATATTAATGATTTTTTAATTCTTTTTTGAGGATTAGGTTAGCATATTTTTAGGGTTAGGTTAGCATTTAGCAATTAAAATGTGGTGATAGTACATGACCACAAATTTGGAGAGAGGATGAATGATTAATTTAGTAGAACATGCACACAGTTTCACATTCTTGAGCAAACCAACCAATTTTTTTTTCAAATTTTCTGGTCTATAATTAATTTAGTATGCATTAAATCGCATATGGAAGGATCTTCAATGGGCTTTTATCAAAAGCAAAAATTGTAATCTCAATTTTCCTTTTTGTTAGAAATTCGTATTGGATATGGTATCCGGCATTAAATGGTTGCTAAATCATAGATTCATGATACCAAATCCATGTATCTATGATCATTAGATATAATATTTCTCCATTTTTTTTCAAATTTATTTGAAATAAATAGAACTATGGATTGAAACTGTCTAAGTCCATTGAATTCTGTGATTACCAAACTCATTTTATGCATCCGAATCACTTTAAATTCACTTTTGATCTTCAATTTATTGACACGTCTATTAATTCCATAATTATCATGTACATTTTAGCCCCTTTAGGTATTTCAAAACATTAACACTTTTATAGGGGTATTTTTTACATTTTTTAGGTTGTTCGATGGAGTAGAATGTTGAGCAATTAAGAACAACATGTTCATAGAATGAGCATAGCCAAGATGAGAATGTTGGGATGGATGAGTGGAAAGACTAGGAAAAACAATCAAAACTAAACACATTCATGGAAATATAGGAGTATCCCCAATAGGTGACAGAATAAGGGAGAATCAATTGAGATGGTTTGGTCATGTACAATAAAGACCAATGACAGCACTAGTGATGAAGAATGTGCAAGTAGAAAGGTTCTAAAAAGGCAAGGGAAAGGACATGGATAAAGGTTTTGCGAGAAAATTTTAAGAAACTTACCTTAAAGGAAGAAATGGCTTCAGACAGAATTGATTGGAGGAACATGATCCGTGTAGCCGACCCGTCATTGATGCGTACCAACTAAAATGCATGTGTAATGGTCTATACATTTGTGTCGATGATACATAGCATATCAGCCAGTGAAAACCATGACAGAAATAAAAGATGTAATAACTAAGATTGTGGTTCCCAAATATACGATCCATCGTTACTCTAAACTACAAAATCCAAAGTTATGGCCAAAGTATTAATTTCAATCAAATCTCAATTACTTTACCAAAATGAAATCAATCATACAAATTCAGTCAATGACTAAAGAATAAAAAACAAAAAAAAAATGTAAAACCTTCGCAATACGCAACCTTTAGTTGAAATGATATAAGTTGCATTTGATATGCATTACAAACCTCCTTGCAGATGAATTTTGCCATTCCTGCACCCATTCTTTTGGTTATATCTTCAATAGCCTCTTGATAACTGCAAATTGTTCAAGCAATAAATCTTTTAATTAAAAAATTAAACCAAAATCCTGCATGCATATTTATAATGTTGCAGGAAGCACGGTGGAACTTAAACCATCGAGCATATCCTAAACTTTCCCAATTCATCCATGCTAAATCAAATAAAGCCCATTGAACTAGATAGTCACCAAACATATATACAAGCATGCACAGGGACTGTCATATTTATGGCAAAAATTAACAGGGGGTGTCGTAGTGAGAAATATAATAAAAGCTGTCAGTAATAAATGGTTGAAAATGGATCATGGAGAAGCTTTGAAAACTGATTCAAAGATTATTTTTTTTATGTTATGGTGGGCAACTGATTCAAAAGTAACTAATAAAGGTTTACAATTCGTCTGAAGCACTTAGTTAAACTTGCTAGGAGTAGCACAACTGTGGAAATACAGGATCTACATAAACTAGTGAATAAATATAGAGCAGCCTAACCTTGGTATTCCTAAACTGAGACAGACTAAAAAAACATTTATTCATCCACTGCCCCTTCGTAGATTGATGTGGAGTTTCTTTCTAAGACTTACCATACCTTTTGGACCAATCCAAAGCACCTAACAGATGACTGTTTTGGCTGGCCTCCATCTTCTGAGACATTAGGAGGGGACAACAAATGAATTGGCAATGCAGTAAAACCAAGGTTTAAACTATCGTTTCCTCTTGTTGTCTTGGTAAGCTGGCAGAACAAGACGTATCGACCAAGACAAAACGAAACGGAATGAGACAATAGAAAAAACAGTAGATGTCTAGATAAAATTAAACCATTTATCTAATACTTTATTATGCTACAAACTTGTCTTTTAGCATTGCTGTGTTATTAAGGACACATATATCATGAAAATAAACTTTAAAACGAGTTTTAATACTTAAATTAGGCTTTTGGCATACTAGCAGAACAAGCCGTCTTGACCGAGGAAATGAAATTTTGAACCATGAATAAAACCTATTTTCTAACTTGTATTTGTTTATACATGGTTCTATGGAAGACACCAAGCTGATTGCTCTCAACTTTTTAACCATGTTTGCTAAAACTGTTGCCAGTGTCTTTCATGTTCTAATTGATAAGTATTTAGTATTGTAGCAGTTGTACAAGTGATGGGTTCCAGTTGTCAGTTTTGCTACTAATGGTAAAAGTTTTTTATCATCAAACCTAAAGTAATTGCCAGTAACAGTAAGATCTAGAGTGCCATAAATAAAACAAATGTTTAAGGGCTAACTTGTGAGGAACATAAGGCCTGAACCTTCTGGTGTGTCTTCAGTACCCATCTACGTAAACATAGACACTGATAGGAAGTGTCAAACACTGACCCTTAGAAAACCAGATACGCCGACATGTCCATACAGTTTATTCCTTATATTGAGAGAGATACCTTTGTAGAATATGTTCAAGTTAAAAATACAATATATAAAGAATGAATTTAGATAAGCTTGTATACATTAAAATAATATCTAAATTATTGATGAAAAGAAAATATTTGAATAAATGATTAACTTGAAAAAAAAGTGTCAGCACATGTCAGACATGGCTACTTCTCAGAAAATGGTTTGTCCCTGTTACATAGGTCCCCATTAACAGAAAACAGTAGAAAGTGAAAACAAAAAATAAATAACTAAAAGCCCAATCAGGTAATAACGTAAAATAACTAACATTAATGATTTGGAAGGACAATAGTATTCTTCAAGTTCAATCAATTATTTCAGAAAAAAAAAGTGCTGGGATAAGAAGTACCCTCTGCCAAGCTCCAAAAATGCAGTTGAAACATGATGAAACTGGTCCATGAGAACTTTGTAGTCCTTTGTACCACCTTAATGTAAAACAAAACACTAGGATTAGCAAGCATGCCAAGATTTACATCCAAAACACATAAGTACCACATACCAGCATAAAATACATATTGGAATCTTCTGAAAAGAAAGAAATGATGAGTCGCTCAATGGTTCTGCTTGCATCTAAAACCTCAAAATGCCACATAAAGAAGCTTCTTGATTAATGATAGCCTATATATGTTTTAATTTTGCATTCCTCCATTTATAGATAAGCTTTCATTAATATATAAATACTCTTTTGAAGTTATACCCACTCTGGAATCTTTTCCTCAATAAAACTACAAACAGGGAACCAAGCAAGGCTTAGGCAAAAAAGATTTTCCATAAGAGGAAATCCAAGGTACCCATCCTGGAGAATGTAACAATCATCTGCCAAAGGCACTGTCGTTCACATATTGCAAATACAAGGGGACCCACCTTCAATGGTCTCACCTCAGGGATCTCCTAGGGAAAAAGTTTAAGACAATCAGATTGTCCTGATCATCCAATCTTATGAGTTCTCACCTTCTTGGGAAAAAAATATTAACATTTATGTTGACAACGAGCCATTTTCCTTTTCTAACCATCTAAAAGAACGTACGATTGGATAAATAGGATAATTTCATTGGCTTGATTTTTGGCCTAGATGTCTCCTAAGTGCAACCAATCATACACTGCTGCATGCAGCCACCCCACCACCTCCCAACCATCCCCTGCCACCAGCACGTGCAGTCAAACAGAAAGTTATAGTGAGGTCTGACTGGCTGGACCTAACCTTGCATCCATATACTCCCTAAGAGTTGCTTTCACATATCAATGAAATTGAGAATAAAAAAAAACACTATCCACTGCAAGGGTAGTTGAATCTTTACCATGTAAAATGTTGTAAAGTCAGGTATAAATGGATAGTAAACATAAGAATTTACCAATCTTTATATTTGAACAGAAAAATAGAAAGATAGTGTTCTCCTGTACAATGTACTTCAGGAAAACCACAGACAAGAATAATGACACAAAACAATACTTCAGTGCTAAGATTTCCAGAATGCTTACATGAGAAATGCCAATCACGATTGTAAATGTGACGATGAAAAGCTTCCAGAATAGGTACTTTGACATCAGAAGGTATGCTTGTATCATCCTCTGTGAAATAACAAAAGAGATGAGTTATATGGGAAGGTAAATGTTGGTAAACATCAATTAGCTCAAAACAATGGTAGCATTGAAACAAAGGAAAGAATATTAAAAATAAGAAATGCTGCAAAGATCATTTATTTCAAAACGGGAATCCAAGTGGCACAGGGCCAATTATTACTAAACATGGTATAAGACTCAAAACAATTTGTTTATTTACTGCTCCAGATACACAACTTGAAAAAAGAGAAGTATAAGCACAGATCAATCATTCAAATATATCATATTATGAAGGTAGATTGACAGTATATTAGTAGGAAACTAGAAGCACAACATAAAGTTGGGTAGACCTTAAAATGAAAAGGGTTCCAACAATTGAGGATAACTTTATCAATGAGAAATTTGATCAGAAGGAGTTTCTAACATTGAGAATCAAGTTCGTCAAAATAAGAAGTTCTTCGCATTGAAAACTGTTATAAGTGTGTTTTTTATTAGAGGCGTTATGGTCTTTTTAGATTATGTTATGCACATAATACACAGATGAAAAGGCCGAACTACTAAGTTCGATTCTCTCTATTTTCTCTCCCCTCTTCTCTACTTCTCTTTTATATCTAACTTACATAGTGATCTGCAAGAAGAGGTGCATATGGGAGCAGCCCCCCGGATATGTTGCTAGTGGACATTCTGATAGAGTGTGCAAGTTGAAGAAGGCTATTTATGGGCTGAAGCAGTATCCACGTGCTTGGTTTGATAAGTTCAATGGAGTTGTGTTATGGCTTCAAGCGAGCCTTATTCTGATCACTCAGTCTTTGTTCGTCGTACAATTTCCGAAGTTATTATTCTTGCAGTGTATGTAGATGTAATTATTATCACAGGGAGTGACAGTAGTGGGATTGTTGACCCGAAATCTCACTTGAGCAACCATTTTCAAACCAAGGATTTCGGCTCTCTTTGAATATTTTATTGGAATTGAGGTGGTGAGATCCAAGGAGGGTATTAGTCTCTCATATAGAGATTATGTCACTAACCTGTTAGAGGAGACAGGAATGTTGGGATCTAAACCAATTGACACTCTTATGGATTCTATACTCAAGCTCAATGGTGAACACTGGGAGTTGTATAGTGATCCTGGTTGGTACCAGAGGCTGGTGGGAAGTTGATTTATCTCATAATGACTCGTCCAAATATTACATTTGCAATTGGGGATAGGAGAGTTTATGCATGCTCTTCATCCACCACATTGGGATGTTGTATATCGTATTTTGAGGTACTTGAAGGGTGCACCAAGTAAAGGCCTATTACATCAACCATCCACGCACTTGAGTGTCACAGGTTTTCTGATGCAGATTGGACTAGAAATCATTTTAATAGAAGATCCACTTCTAGGTATTGTACATAGAGGAGTAAAAAAGCATAATGTAGTTGCTATATCCAGTTCAAAGGTGGATTATAGGGTTATGGCTCATACCGCATATGAGATGATGTGGGTGAAATCTCTTTTTCTACTCCTATGCAGATGCATTGCGATAATCAGCTTGTTATATTTATTGCTAGTAACCCAATGTTTCATGAGAGAAGTAAATATATAGAAATAGAAGTTAACTACCACTTTGTTAGGGACATGGTTCTAAGATGATTGCTACTTCCGTATATTAAATCAACCCATCAACTTGGAGATGTGTTTACTAAGGAACTAGGCCGCAGTCCATTTTATCTATTATGCAACAAAGCTACGAATGCATGATCTTTATATCCAGCCTGAGGGGGAGTGTTAAAATGTGTTTTATCTATTATGGTCTTTTTACATTATGTTATATACTTAAGTGATGTATACAGATGAGGAAGCTGAACTACCTACGTTTGACTCTCTCTATTTCTCTCCTCTCTTCTCTTCTTCTCTCTACTTCTCCATCTTCTCTAACTTTACAAAAACCAAGTCCATCAACCAAAAGTGCGGACACCAATCATTTGGCCATTCATGTAAACCATTGTGAACTAAAAACCAACAAAAATACATGACATAATCTGAGAATTGTTGCCATAGGGTCAGCATCAAGGATTTAAATTTCAAATTCGACAGGGCCCGTTCGAAACCAAAATTTTGGTAAAATCCTGGAAGAATAACGCAATGTTAGTGGTAAGATTATTTAAAATCCCTTATTTATAGGAAAAAAAAATATGTTTCTCTATAATCTCCCTAAGATAAGGAAATCTTAATTTATGCCCTAATTAATGGAAAAAGGGTATTAGTTATCTCCTTTTCTATTTATAATGAATAGTTAGCTGAAATTATTGAATTCATTGTGCTTCAATTTCGGTAGAGCCTGAAACCGAAATTTCTGTTGTTTCGACGAAATTTAAAACCTTGGTCGGCATTGAAGATATTCAGGGAAACTTGCAAGTTCTACAATGGATTTGATAGAAGCCAATTACTGGATGATGCATAATATCATGTAATAATAGCATAAAGAACAAACAAGATTAAAAGATTTCAAAAAGAAATTACAAATGGGAAACTACAATGCATCAAATGCAAAACTTAATAAGGAAGATCACATGCAAAACATAAGGGCAAAGATAATGATAACGAACCAACAGTATCAAGAGCTCTAAGAACCAAATAAAAAATGCATACCTGCAAAAAGGAAAGAAGGCGTCAAATCGCATGCCATGTAACAAATATGTCTATATATTGCTTTTGATCGCAAGAGTCAAAATGTGTTCACAATAGTTGACGCTTGACACAGAGTCCTACTAACAAACAAGGGGTTTCTTTCTTGCATTCCGCATTCTTAACAGACTAATTTTCGGGAGAAAAATTAGACACGAAAAAAAAAATGACACAATACCAAAAACAGTTATAGCAAGAAAGAACACAAACAATTTTTTTTGATAGGTTAGAAGTATGATTAAGAAAGGGAAAAACCTCACAAAGAACAACCTAGGGGAATCTCAAGCATTTTTTATAAGAACAGAAACAATTTTGGATCAAAGATCTTTATAAAAGCATTTTAATTACAAATCTTCTTTGACACCCTGGGGACCTAACGTTACAGATGTAAAATTACCACAATGTCTCTAATTTAACACATTCATGTCTTTAAAATTAGAATTTTAAAAAATTGAAAAATATAAAATTCATGCGAAAACAAATTTAGTGCATCCATACTATAACCAAAATATCAAACAATGTATTTATTTTTCTTGAGTAGGTCCTAATCCAACAAATCAATACATGGATTTAAGTCTCGGTCAAGACCGAGACCAAGACTAAGTTGAGTTGACCAAGTCGTTGTCCCGAGCTGTCTCGCCTGAGGCGGCACATTCTCTTCTATGACTTCACATTGTCTTGGCCAAGTTGGTCCTGAGTCAAAATTGACTTGCCCAAGACAACTCAATCTCAAAACCAAACGATTCAGTGCTCCACAACCCCGCAACCAAGTTTTCAAATCATGAATAAGAAAAGGAAGAAAGTGTTGAGCAAAAGGAATCATGATCTACAACAATCTCAATCGAGTATTCTAATAGCAACTCCTATCAGCTAAAATCAAGCAAAAAGTGTGCTTCATGACAACTGCACTCCCTTTCACAGTTCACCACTCCCCTAAGACCAAATGTCCTAAAGCTGTACAATTAGTTTTACAGCATTTTTTCTATTCCCAATAGTAAACAAAGCATATAATTATGTTGTGCACATGGAATCATGAACTACTCTAGTCTTGATCAAGTATCCTAAGAGTAACTCATATCAACCAAAACAATAATTTTTTGTGCTTCATGACCATAGCACCCCAAGCATTGAACTGAAAGCAAACTGCACTCCCTAAACTCATCTTTGCATGTGATTAACATGAGACCACTGACCACTTTGCATATAGCACTTCTCATACACTAGGAGCAATTATGAGACAGATCATGCAATATCCCTTTTTAACTAGTCCATCTAGATCAATCAACCACATAGCAGATAAAATCAATATATTTTAGAAACATGGATTTAGAACTCGAGTCAAAACTCAGCCGAGTTGATTCAACTCGATAGGATTTCGGATACTCTAACTAAGACGCAATCTGTAGATGCTCATTCAAGTTGACTTAGAATTCAATCAAGGTCATGTGATTCCCAGATATTTCAACATGATTGTCCTAGCTGTACCGCATCGTGTCGATACCCAATATGGGTATTGAATACTGCATCGATGCTTCTATGCCACCAATTTCTCATTTTCTATTGTGTTGTTATGTATTCTTAACTCCAAATTTTTTCCTTATTCGTTATGTTGATTGGAAGATATGAATAATGTATTATAACAAATTTTATAGTAAGAAACTTTAAAAATTTATAAATTTCATTATATTTGGCATGATGTGAATATTAAATAAAGATACTTAGTTTGAAAGCGAAAAAGTGGAGCGTTAGTTTGAACATATTGGATATGATACCCACATCTACATCTGTGTCTAGGACTTTGGGAAATGAAGAGTCGTCTCCCCATTTCCCCTACTAATGTCCATATCTGTATCCATATGACATCTTAGCCCAGGTCGAGTCAATTAGGTGACTAGCGATTCAATTTGGCGAATTCTAGTTTCAAATGTCCCTACAATGTAAGGGTGTTTTCTCTTGCTGTACCTGCTTTGGGGGTCCGAACCCCTACGAGTGAGCAGAAACTCCCCAACCTAACACATAAACCATCATCAAGCCCAAAAAGCAAGAATCAATAAATTGTCCTCGCAGTGGAACCCACGCTTTCTAAGATCCACCATCTAGAATCACAATCTAATCCGGCTCCACTGTATCACGTACCCTAAATCAAAATAAAAATTAAATTATAGAGAAGAAATAAAATAGAAAACCGATCTTTGTGAGGGGATCAAAACTTCCTTGACCACTCCGGATAACAAATTCTAATAGAAATCAAATTATAACCAACTCCTACATACTAAATCTAATAGGTCCCCTACCAAACATGAATAAAAGGATATCTATTAAAATAATAAAAATCTTGGACCATATCATTCCTCCCCCTTGAAGAACCCTTGTCCTCAAGGGTTGATATATGAAAATCCTTCATTAGGTTCCACCTTTTCCAAGTGGCGTCTTCCATTGGTGTGTCGGACCAAATGATTCAAATAAATCGTGAACAGAGATGTGGGTTGACTTCCCTTGGACATCCTCAGGATCGGCCGCAATAGTTGATTTTGACTCGAAACCTTCCAAGATAGCCAATCAATGTCTAGGCTTGAACTTCTCGTCACAATTAAAACAAAGACCCTTGTTCCTTATTTCGTTCATCTCCACCAATATTAACTTCTTAATTGGTGGTGTTCCACCCTAACCCTAGGCTATAATATCCATGGTTGGATTTAAGCCTTTAGAGATGCATGGTATCGTCAGGCAATTATTCACACTCACCAGCCCTCTTGCAACTTTGCAAGTCCGAAGGCTTAAAGAAGTGTAGTTTGTTGATGCATTCATACTCCAACTCGAATTTCATCCTTTAAACCAAATACAAAGCAACTACGATTCAGGTAACTCGGAACTGATTTGTGAATCTTGTGAACTGGATCTGATAATCTAATAGGGTAGAGGCTTTCTGCAATTATAATAGTGCTCCTCCTTGGTTTCGTATTCGAAGGAGTTGAACCGGGTACATAAAACGCGAGTAATTTGCGACGTCGTCATATTGTCGATAGTCTTCTCTATCCACCGATACCATAGTACAGCATCCCGCATCAAGTGGATTGATGCCAAAGCCACCATCTGATCATCTAGATTTTTTATGAAGTTTTGGAACTATTCGGCTTTGTAGACCCATCCAACTGGATCCTCTCATTCAAATCTTTGGAAAATCAATCCTTACCGTTCTAGTTTGGATTAATCTTCCACCTTAATTGCTAGTTGTGGCCTGAGTCAATGTTCCATCTGAGGCACTCATTTCTTAACAATTGTCGTCTTGTTTCAACTGATTGATCAAAGCATTTGGTCCCGATTGATTGATTAAAGTAGTCATTGCATTTGATAACTCATTTAGCTGCCCACAAATCTCAGTTAAGATCTGATCGTGTTGATACTCTTTCAGCCACTTTTTTCAAATCTGCTTCCATCTTGTCTCGAGTGCAGGCGAATATACATCAACGTGGCTTTGATACAGAATTGATATGACCCCATATCACGTCAAAATTAAAATTCTAGAGAAGTGGAAAATAAAATTGATCTCTTCGAAGGGATCGGGACCTCCTAGACCACTTCAAGGGTGATCAACCTCCTAAACCAAAGCCAAACTCTTCATTCATTATTCTAAATTGTCCATTAGAAATCACATATATAGACTCCCAAAATAAACTCTAACTTCGCCACCGCAATAGTCTTTTTATAACCAACTCCTTCGTACTAAACCTAGTTCGTCTCCTACCAAACATGAATAAAGGACACCTAATAAAATATTAAAAATCTTGGACCCTATCACAATCCCAACGTATGTAGTCTTCTCCAAGCTGACCTCAACTTAGCATCAATTAGAATCCTGAACTAAAATTTTCAATTCCCTAACTTGCAGCCTCATTACCATAACAAAATCACCTATCTTGCAAAGATTCTCTCCGCGAAATTGAAACTCAACCCAAACCCAAAGAAAACTTACTAACCCCTCCCATGATGACGAATCCACCTAAACTTTGCTTTGATCTTCGAAACATTGCACCTATGCTCTAAAACTAAAACTAATTCAATAGGAACAAAAAATCCATACCCAAGTCTTCACAAGAAAATCAATACCGTTTGACTAATCTCAATCATTAAACGAAATCGAAAATCCAGTAATTAATTAAGTATGAAAGAGGATCTAATGATTGTGGTAGCTTACAGAGTCGCGAAGCTCGGTGCCGAGTTGTTGAATAACGATTGAAAAACTCCGGGAGACCTTATGGAGCATCGTATAACAAAAGGCCCAATGAGGCTGCGGTGGAATCTGCTTCTCCGCATGCCTTGCAGCGATCTTCAGTTTCAGAAGCGGGTAGAAATCATCCGGGTACTTCAGAATCGCTCCCAAACTCCCCATTTTTTCTCCTCTCGTAGACCCAAACAGATCTCTAACAGAGATAGAGAGAGAGAGAGGGTAGTTCTGCTTGGGAGTGTGGGAGTGGGTGTGGGAGCTGCTGCTCTCAGGTTTGGTCTGGACTCTGGTCTAACAATTCTGCTCTTCTTAAATGCATTAATTTAAAGTCTACCTAGAAATCGATGAAAACGACGAGAATTTGCAAGAAATGTGATCAAAAGATTCAGGAAATGTGTATTGTTGACTGATTTTATGCTGACCCAATTATTTTACAGAAAACGAGGATTAGACGCGTTAGAAGATGGATGTGCGTAGTTTTGATTTTCGAACTTCATCTTCTGCCTTAGTTCTTGGCCCCACCTCTCTTTTGTCGTATTGTGAAAAAATTGACGAAAATATGGACACAAGTTTTACGGCAAGTTGCAACCGGAAAAAAAAATTTGGTGTCACTTTGAAGGTCCCCTTCCAAAATGTCTGACACATACCCTTTATTGAACACCCATAATCAACTAATCAAGGGTTTAACGTTGGTTGCGTTTAGGCCTTGGCGTACGTGTCAGATATTTTGGGCGGGGACCTTTAAAGTTTGAAGGCCGGGCGACATCGAATCTTTTCTCAGTTGTAACCGCATTCACTGCTCCAATGCAAATAACGTCAAACAATTAATAAGGAGCGACAATGGCTTAGCAACTAGGAAATCGTGAAACATGTGGTAAAAACAGTGGTATCCATTTACCCGAAGTATCAGAATTATAACCGGCTATTGTTTTGGATCTTGGACAGGTTAACACGTCCCCGGCTCTCACCGTCGCTCTTATCCACAATTTGCATTGGCAACACAATTCTGTTCCTCCATTCAATCGGACTCGACACTCGAGAGCTCTGATAAATAGAAATTCTGATACACTATCTGGTTCGAATGCTATGTTCATTTCTTGGGTCAGGTCTACCAGTATTTGACCCCCGTCACGCCTTATCTGTTACTCACTGGGCCGCTGACCACATGGATGTTTGGATCTGAATTGATGGAGTTGTGAATTTCCAAAGTTTAGGCGTTGCTGTTTCTCTGCATATTAAATCCAAGTTTTTTTTTTTTTCATTTTATTGTTTAATGTTTGTATTTGATAATTTCAGCGGCCATAATCAATACTTAAAAAGTACTAAAATCTAATGGTAGAGATTACCAATCACAGTGATTGACCCACAATCTATTGAACTTTATTAGAGAACAGTATTATAATAAGTAGTGATAATATGCACCATATCACTATTGGTGTATCTCATCGCAATTCTCCGATTGTTAAGATTAAGACAATTAGATTAGGATATCTATCGATTAAGATATTAGATTAGATTAGTTAAAATTAGTTTCTATCTTTAGATTTTGTTATTTTTATATGAACTTTTTAAAAATTAAAATATTTGATATAAATAATGGGTGAATCAGGAAAAGTTATTTAATGATTTTTTTTGGGTAGAAAGGCAACTAATAAGTGTCTCGGTGGACATTGTGCCCAAGTTTTGGCTTTAATAACGAGTGTAATTATGATAACCCATGTCCCTTGTCAACGATGATGACAGACCACCGGGTGAGCCATGTGGCACACTCTTAGAGACCACCGATTCTATGGATGTTTGGCCCGTCCCTAGACGGACTTACATACCAAAATTCAACCTGATTACTAACTTTTATCAGTTGATTAGTCTTTCTATGATTTATTTTTTACCGTGGATTTCTAGCATTATTTGGGGTACTCAGATCCAAAGGTTATAAATCACTAATCAGGCTGATTTTTGGTATGTAAGTCTACTTGTGAATGGGCAAAACATCCATACAGTCACTAGTATCTAATAGTGTGCCACGTAGTTCAGACTGTTGTCCGTCACCGTCATCAACGTAGGTGGACTCCTACCTTTTGTTTTTTCCACAGGCAAGGCATAGGTGCGCATTGTGTGGAGGGCGTGCCCCGACCCCATTTGTGACTTTAAAGTAGTAATAGATAGATATATTAAATAATTAGCACCACAAAAAAAGATATTTAATAATTAGGAGCGGAAAAGTATTAAGAGATTACAATAATGGGAACGATTAAATGCCATGCCACTGACGTTATAATGGAGTTACGCTGCAGTTTAAAGCTCAAGTAGCAGTTGGAAGGACAATGAGATGGTAAACTGAGTAGACAAAGCGGTCATGAAAGTGCGATGGCAAGGAAGGTTCGAGTGACCAACGGTCGAATAGAGCAACGCATCGTCTCACAAGCAGTAAGAGATTACAATAACGGGACCGATTAAATGCCATTACCGTTATAACGGAGTTACGCTGCAGTTTAAGGCGGAAGTAGCAGTTGGAAGGACAATGAGATGGTAAACTGAGTAGACGAAACGGTCATGAAAGTGCGATGGCATGGAAGGTTCGAGTGACCAACGGTAGAACAGAGCAACGCATTGTCTGACAAGTAGTAAGAGATTACAATAACGGGAACGATTAAATGCCATGCCATTGCCGTTATAACGGAGTTACGCTGCGGTTTAAGGCGGAAGTAGCAGTTGGAAGGACAATGAGATGGTAAATTGAGTATACAAAACGGTCACCAGAGTGCGATGGCATGGAAGGTTCGAGTGACCAACGGTAGAACAGAGCAACGCATCGTCTCAGAGATTACAATAAGGGGAACGATTAAATGCCATGCCATTGCCGTTATAACGGAGTTACGCTGCGGTTTAAGGCGGAAGTAGCAGTTGGAAGGACAATGAGATGGTAAACTGAGTATACAAAACGGTCATAAAAGTGCGATGGCATGGAAGGTTCGAGGGACCAACGGTCGAACGGAGCAACGCATCGTCTCACAAGTCTGGATGCGAGGCAGCAGAGGCAACAACATAAACGACCTTCCATTGAAAAATAAATGAAAAACGGCAAACGATCGAGCAGTCTACAACTTCCATCCCTTTCCCTTGGAAGTTGGAAGGGCCTACAAGAAGACCATGGAAGTGATGCTCATCACATGTTCCACCCAAGCTAACCACGACCATGTTTCGGTCCCTAATAGCCCAAGCAAACCGACGAAAATCTCATGTGGCTCTAACTATTCTTTGATTTCACAGTTTGAAACCCAATTATGTACTTATCTTCCCTCTATTGTCCGACTCGTCTCTGCTCCGTACATCAACAGTAATCCGCCATGGACGTCAAAACCCTAGCTCGCCTTTCTCACCTCCCAATTCGAAACCCTAACAGACGATTTTCCGCTCCTGTAACCGTCGCCAATCGACTCGTATCCTCTTCGTCTTGTTCTTGTTCATGTTCCTGTTCGTTTCTCGCTCCATCGATTTTAAGTGTTTCTTTGAGAACGAATCGCCGGTTTAGAACCGCTTGCACTAGTCCAATTGAGCAAGATGTTGGTGTGAAACCAGCATCTTTGGTTGATGGAGACGAAGTTGAAGGCATTGTTTCGACTGAACAAAAACGAGAGGAATTTGGTACGAATGAGAGCATTTGGAGACAGATGAAGGAGATTGCTTTGTTTGCGGGACCTGCGGCGGGGCTGTGGATATGTGGACCACTGATGAGTCTCATTGATACTGCGGTTATCGGGCAAGGGAGCTCTTTGGAGCTTGCTGCCTTAGGTACTACTTCTTGCTTGGGAATTCAATTTAATTTTGTTTTTGTGTGTTTTTTCTACTAGTCTTTTGTTTTCAAATATTTTTTGGTGGGTTTCATTTTGCGTGGTGCGTTTGGCAGGGCCAGGCACAGTTGTATGCGATTATCTGAGTTATGTGTTCATGTTCCTTTCAATTGCTACTTCCAATATGGTTGCTACTTCACTTGCGGGAAAGGTTAGTATCTCAGATGTGCGTCGATGATGGTTTGTGTGCATGCCTTCTTAACTCATGCAAAGCTTGAATAAAATGCGACCAATTGCACCATATACACATAAATACATAATTTCATAATTAGTAGATATATGATGGAAAATGAAACCACTTCCAGCATAATATTCCAGAACTAAGCTTGAATTGGAGGTATTTTTGGCGGATATGAAAAAACCTGACCATCTCATCACCAGAAGCATTTGACAGAGAAAAATTTGATGGCCACAAGGGAAAAATAAGAACAAAGGAGCTATGGACTAATGACTTGTTGAAGAGTGGAAGATAACTCACATACCAACAGACAGCTGAAATAAGAAGGGTTTATCAGAACAAGTAATTAACAGGAGCAAATCCATTAGGTAGTAGGGGTAAGAGTAATGTAGATGTGACTTGGAAACATCGCTAAAGTTGGCTCTGTGTTCAACAGCAGCATATTGCGTGGGATGCCACTTTAGTTCTTAACTTGTGAAAAATGGTGGATGTGAGACTCCTTAAAATGGAAAAGATAACTCAGATACGAGCAGAGAAAAGGGAAGAAGAGTTTAGGAGATCGAGTGGTTGAAAGGAGTTAGTCTGTTGAATATCAATGGTTAAGTAGATCACAACGTGCCAGAGTGATCACTAAAGGTGGTTTCATCTTCTATTGATATGAATCCATCTTTGTCTCATATGCCTAAAGTTCCCGAAACCTATTCAACAACACGTTTTTATCTCATACAAAGACAAAAAAGTTACTATAATTTGTCACTCTCAGCCATTGGTATTTTTTTTCTTCAATTTTCTCAAGCATTTAACCAAAGATTTTTTAGAAGATGCAACTCATTGTGAAACCAAGGAAAATTTTAGAATCGAGATTATGACAAAATTTTCGAAAATTTGACTGAAATTGAACGAAAAGTTCGAAATATTTGAAAAAAAAATCAAAATTTCACATGAAATTTAAAAAAAAAAACCCAAATTAATAGAAATTAAAAAAAAAACAATATGAGATTGGATTGAGTACAATTGTTGAGATTTGCAGGATTTTTGAAATCTTTGAAATTTTGTACGAAATTCATGAAAATTCGTATTTTTTGAAAAAATTAATAAATTTCAACAAAATTTCGAAAAAATACGAAATTTTAGATCGAAAAAAGAAATTTCAGTAATTTTTATTTTTCATATGGGTATCGGTCTGAAATTTCGGACATTTCGGCGAAATTTAAAGCCTTTTACTATATTTTTTACTATGCCGATTTTTTCTTGGTGCAACTGGTGTGATTTCACTGTCGACTTACACTTTCGAAATAAATCGTAGTTGGGAAAATAAGTAGTTCTACAATGGTATGATAGTTTACTGGTATTAATTTTTGTACTTCTAATGTTATATTTCATTGCTTGACTACCAGATAATATTTAATGTAGGATCAAAATGACGTACAACATCAGATATCCATCCTACTCTTTGTTGGTTTCTCTTGTGGTGTGGGGATGCTTTTGTTTACAAAATTCCTGGGTGCACGAATGTTAACTGGTAAGATGGACTGGTGATTTGATTATTTCTTTATAATGGAATTCTTTGTTACTTGTGGAATTTTGATTAATTGTTTTTTGATAAGTCATGGATTTTTTTTACTGTTCAGCTTTTGCCGGGCCAAATAATTTGCATATAGTACCAGCCGCAAACGAATATGTCCAGGTTTATTTACTAACGAGTAAACCCATTGAGTTATTTTATATCATGTTGAAAATCTACATTTGAAAATTTCAAGGTTGAAGTCCTAATCTCTATGATGAATGGAGAATGTCTTTCTTTTAATTTACTTGTGAATAATTGTTTTTTTATTTTGCAATTTTGATAAAGCATAAAATTTATTAACAAATGAAAAAATTAAGGAAATAAAATAACAAACAAGCAAAACGGTTATCTAGGAACCTTTCTGTTAGCGGATAGTGTTTTCCCATGCATGTCTTCTGTTGGCCCGACGACCCGTTGGTATACATAGTTGTTTCGTCTTTTTCTAACAGGTCGATCTTTTGGGGTAAATGGTTCTTTAACATGGTATCAGAGCCTTAAGGTCTGGGAGGTCGTGGGTTCAAGTCTCCAGCGGAGTGTATTACCGCTGAAGGGGAGTGTTAGCAGATGACGTGTTCCCGCGCACATGTTGTGTTGACCTGACGACCTGTTAGTATACATAGTTGCTTCACCTTTCTCCAATAGGTTGATCTGTTGGGTAAAGAGGGCGAAACACTGTTCCCCAGAGGATGTGATGCCTGGGAGGTCCCGTATTCAAACCTACCTACAAGGTCGATCTTTTGGGGTAAATGGTTCTTTAACATGGCATCAGAGCCTAAGGGCCTGGGAGGTTGCGGGTTCAAGTCTCCAACGGAGCGTACTCCCGTTGAGGGGGCGTGTTAGCGGATGGTGTTTTCCCGTGCACGTATTATGTTGGCCCGACGACCCGTTGGTATACATAGTTGTTTCGTCTTTCCCCAACAGGTCGATCTTTTGGGGTAAATGGTTCATTAACACTTTCTCATCTTCTCTCTACTCTTGTACTTTTTCATTTTTATCACTAAATTCTTGTTGTTACTGATAAAAAAAGATCTAATACTGGCCATTTGGACTAGTGAGCTTGAGAAGCAAGCTGCTAACTGCTGTTTCTTGCCTGTTATATGTATAGACACACAGTTACACACCCTTGCACAATGGCCCTGTTTTCTAGACTGGTTGTTCAGGCTTTATTTGTTGCTCATATGAGATTTCCTAACGTGCTATATTTAGTCATCAATCAAGACTATCTGAATCATGGGTTAACCATAAACCAGAGTTCATACTTCATACTCTATGATTGAATCCTAACCATCTGAGGGTCTCTTTGGAAAACAAATGTAGGCAACAATCCAATACCAATGCACTACCAAGGAAAAACTTTATTTCAATGTCATCAATCCACACCATCCAAATGTTAGGCTACCATTTAGATTGTCCACAAACCAAAACATCATGTTGTTTAGATGATCCTAACCATCCAAATAAGAGCCCTCCTTTGAACAACATCCAAACAGTAAAATTAAAAGGTGAATATCGCCTGAATGTTTTTGTAGGAATAGAGAGAAAGGGGGAGAAGAGAAGTAGGATAGAGAAAAAGAGAGTCGAACATGTATTGTTTGGCCTCCTCATAATCTTATTTATAAGAACACGAAGTACATAAAAAGTTAAAAAGACAAAACTACCCTTAATGACAGTAATGAACTTTAACACTCCCCCTCAAGCTGGAGCATACAAATCATGCATGCCCAGCTTGTAGCACAAAACTGAAAATGGACTCTAACTTAAGGCTTAAGTAAAAAACATCACCCAACTGATCCTCTGGCTTGATGTATGGAGTAACAATCCGCTTGTTCTTAACTATGTTCTGAATGAAGCGACAATCTACCTCAATGTGCTTGGTTCTCTCATAAAATACTAGATTACTAGCGATAAAGATTGCCGCCTGATTGTCACAATACATCTGCATAGGTGTAAGAACGACAAAACTTCTCACGTAGAGATTGCACCTACGTCATCTCAGATGCGGTATAGGGCCATCGTCCTATACTAGTGCCAGTGTGGGATTTTGACACTCATACCTCTGTCTCTGCAACAACACAAACGTATATAATCAATGACTAGGTTAACTTTTTGTGCGAGTGTGTTTTAGATGATGGTACCACAACTTGAATCATCACCATTATGCTTTCACTTGAATAATGACTCGACATCCTTGATTAGTAGTTCACCATTCAGTCTGGTACTCTATAATGTTTTATGTTTTCTGTTAGTATATTGCTCATGCCATGCTCTTCATTCAAGTTGAATGCATCGAAATATATGTTTTGAATAGTAAGATATTTACCTTTTTTAATCATTTTCATGTTAGTTAATTGTATCTTTATTTGCTTGTATATTCTGTGCATGCAGTTCATGTTATTCTGAAAAATTTGGTCACCTTCAAAGTCCTTCAGTGCTTTATTTGTTCAATTATTTCTTAACCAATAGACTCTTATTCTCTTGGTAGATTCGAGGCTTAGCATGGCCTGCACTTCTTGTTGGCTGGGTTGCACAAAGCGCAAGGTATGAATATTTAAGTTGTTCTTAATATATAATATTTTACTATGCCCACCTACTGATATGCCTTTATGCCATTATCTCCAATATATGTTTGATAACATCCATGCATGACAGAGAAGTTTCTTTCCTTTTCATCAGAACTGTTATATTGTTCTCACTTGCTAAGTATAGTGATGGTTGATTACCTTCTTCGGTGCATGTTCCTCTTTGTGCCACGTCTTTGTATGGACGATGCTTTTTAAATGAATGGGACCTATATAACCTTGGTCATATTGATTCATAGGTTAACTCTGAAGCCATAACTTGTCATTCTTGCGTTGTTGCGTCATATGAACTTCATGTTTTCTGCTTTATGGGTATTGTTGCTCATTTATTCCATCTTCTTACCCGTCTACTAGAATTGTTTCCACATCTTAATGTTTAGATTAACCAATGGTCATATTACCCACTTTCATGGGGATGGGAATTCTATGGCTGATAAGCTTGCTAAAGAAGTAGTATCTAGAAAATCTTTGGCTTATTTGTGATCGTATGCCCAATATGTAATTTCTCCTTGAAGGGTTTCCCTTTTTTGTGTTTACTCTACTTTAACTTTTCAAAAAGAATTGTTCCCACATGATGGCGATGCTGGGGCATCGGATAAATAGAAAAAGACTTATTATACAAAAGAGAAAGAAGAGTATGCAAAAGGGGTGGGGTAGAGAAATTCTTATGTACAAGTATGACATATTGACCCCACTTTACACCAATGAATCAGCTAGCTGGTTGGTGTTTGGGTGAGTTAGGTCATTTAATTTGCTTGTATAATGGGATTTCTCAGTGCTTAACCTAGTTGGTCGCTAAACAGACTTCTTTTTTATAGGTAGTACTTAAGGGAGATTCAATGCTACATAATTAATTCTAGAATTGAACAGAAGACTCGTTGTTTGAACTATATTAAAACTTAAGTAGGTGAATAGAACCCGGAAGGACAAACGGAAAAAGAAATCATCATCATCATCTATGCCTTATCCCAAATGTTTGGGGTTGGCAACATGAATCCTATTTCGCCATTCGCCACAAACAGAAAAAAGGAAAAAGTGAGTATCAAAGATTATATTTGTAAAAAACATGTATCATCATAATTTGGATCTTTGTTTTTTTTTTTAAAAGTAGTGCCAAATCTCCTTTGGATATCTCTTATATGCAAGGAAATAAATTTTGGTTTCGAGGTTTATTTAGACCAGCCCGGCCGGAAATGGAAATATGTCAATCAATGTGGAAATAATACATTTTTTGTGGAAATGATGGAAATATTGTGGAAAGTTTGGGAAATAATAAAACAAGCATAAAAACACAATCAAAATGTTTCCTACCTTCAATCAAAATGTTTCCATACGTGTCGAAACATTTCAACCAAAATAATACATATTTACACTATCAATTGATTGAATTTATTGTTCACACAAAATATTTCGACATGAATGGAAATTTTTTGTGAAATTTAACATTTTTTCCATGTATGTATTCTTTCCTGTCGGTAACCTAGAAAATGGAAATATTTCAATAATTTCGTGAAGTTTATTTCCTTGCTTATATGTTTATAATGTTCCATAACCTCATGCATGTTTAGTCTTTTTCTAATAATTTTGAACAACTTAGTGGGAAATGGTCCACATTGGTTGACTTGTAAACAGAGTCGACACTTGAGAAGTGTAAAGACACGACAAACTTGGAGTACTGATCAAGTAGGAACAATCAAAGTTGGGTTTCTCAAAAATTCCAATAAAGAATAGTGTTCTAACTTCTAAAGACACTTCATACTTGACCTCCAACAAATAACCGGTGCCATTGTGAAGTACAAATGTCACGCCCCGGACCCGGGCACCCGGATCCAACCCGAACGCCTGAAAAACAACCCGTTTACCCAAGTTCCAAGGTGTGATAAAAATTAAAATACTCCGAAATAATTTTTAAAAATAATAATAATTTATAATATATTAAAATAAAAATATTTTGTAAAGACGTTTTAGCTAAAACTTCAGTTTGATAGGCTTTTAGAATTAACATTTCAGAATTTAAGCGAATAGGCATAAAATTTTTGAAAAAATATAATTTCAATAAAAAAATTATCTTATTAATTTTTTATTATTAAAAAGTCATTTTGAGCATCTTTTATGAAGGCACTTTGCCTAAAAATATCTACTATTTTATTTTAACAGTTTGACTCAAAAATCTGCTGTAACAATAACGGTACCCGGGAATACGTAAAATAATTGTAAGTACCACACATCCATAAAAATTAATGTATTTGTTAAGGATTTATGGCCATATATCTAAAGGGTTAAATCAAAGAGTCTAAGAAGTTAAATATTTATCCACATGATTCTAAAAATTAAACAAAGTTTTAATTAATAGACGATGCGAATCCTTAACAATTAAGCTTATAAAAATGATACAAATGAAAAATATCTAAAGTTCCGCATCAATCTCATCAACATTCTCAATTGTCCATCTAATCTTCTCATGCTATCGTCCTCATCAAGTGCATCAACTCCGAAAATCACACCATCCTCAATTAAGTCTGAATGTTTAGTAAATACCATGAGCCAAAGCCTAGTAGATAATCCATTGTACACCGCATATATATCACAGATAATATCGCATATTCTAACCCAAAAATCATGGCATATTCAATGCGTAACAGATGATATAAACCAGTAATGTCAAGAATAATAAATATTTCTCACGATTAGCCCAATAATAGTATATTCATACGCTTATAACTACAACCCAATCTTGGGTCTCCTCCTTCCCACACAGGGAGTAGCCAAAAGACTCTTCTACAAGGGTTTTGGGTCTTTTACCCTAGGGCTCCAGGCCCTTCTTAATTTTTACTTCCGCGGGTATCCATTAGGATCACACCAAAACTAACACTTCAATATTATACAAAATTATTATCTATAACCTTTTTTTTTCTGGCACACCGGCCGATCCGATCAGATTTGAATCACAATAATATCCACAACATCATCAATGAAGCACATAAATATAATATGATTAATAAAGTAAAATAAGGGAGATTATCTATTAAAATATGTAGGTATACCTACCTTATCCATTGATCTTCATCCGAACTTGAATAAATGGTGAAAAGTAGCTACAAGTGTTTTTATCGATCTTCGTTGGATGAAGCCTAGATTCGAATATGTTAAACGTCTCGAAAGTATGAACATTTTTTCCTAAAGGAATAGTCTCCAAGGGTGAGACGTTATGGTATTTCTAGGGCTCTCAAAGCTCTCAACGATTTGTAATGGAGAACTCTCTAATGGTTAAAAAATGAAAAATGCGTAGGTTTTTGGGAGATTCTTTTATTTTTAATAGTTGCTAAAAAGAAAATGGTAAGTCTTTATTTTTTTGTATGTATAATTAATTATCATTGGTAATTTATTTAAATAGTTTCTTTATTTTTAAAGTTCAAATCTTTGATTAGGGAAATATTTTCATTATTTCCAAAAGATAAAAGTTATGGAAAATTTTAATTAAGGCAATTAATGTGTAACTCAAATATATTAATTATTTTGATTTTATCGTTTGTCAAAATACCCTTATAATGTAAATTACTCTAATACCCCTGGACAAAAGTTCAGAGTATTACAACAAAGATGTAAATAAGTCATACAACTTAAGAGGTTTAAATGTGATTTTCAATAGTAAACTATATCATATTCTTTTAGTAACCTTAAGGTTGCTCCAATTGGTTGATCTTATAATTTAGAATGCATAACCTTCTACATAGGGTTTTTGTTAGTTCATTGTTCACTTCATGTGACACGGAATGCGATAGGTGATGGATGGAGGCAAAGACACGAAAAACTTGAACTTGCAAGTGGCTCCAACCCCAATGTGGGACCTCTTTCTGTTGTCCTTTTGCAATTGTTAAATGGGGTTATAAAAAGTAAAACTTCAGTATTTACCCAAAGTACCTTACCAATTTGAACTTTTTTCTAGGACATGGATTTGTAGCTTAAATTCTGTCCATTAGTAGCACTACAGTCACAGTTAATCATCCTTCGGGCTCTTTTCAATTTATGCCCCTATTGTCCTAAACATTTTCTCATGCTACGTTTCCTTTCAAACTTTTATTCAAAACACTTGTTTGAGTTGGTTATCTCTTTATTTCCTCTGTTTCATTGTAACTTGGGGTACCATGGGTATTTTTGATATTTTTTGGTCTTTCACAATATTAATATAAATATGTGGAAAACCGTGTTTTTCTCTTCTTTCATCTTTCTCTTCTCTCTTATTTTTTTTTTCTACTTTACTAATTTAATTTAAACCCTAGTTATATGAAGTTTAGATCATCATATTAGAGCAGGTACCTTGGGTGTTGTGTTTCGAACATAAGGGCTGCCACGATGGTAGAGCCACATGGTTGGGTCTTACACCTAGGAAAAATTAGTTTTTGGTGTTGGATTTATTTCTCCTTCGTACTATTCACGGAGTACTGTTCATCGCATTGTTCGCGTAGAGTTCAAGGAGTATTGTTCACAGGGCATGTCGCAAGTTTTCTTTTGGGACTTCTAATGCAAATTCTATGTTGAAATATGTCCACTGATAGTTCGTTTGGTGATTCATTTGCCACATTTGGAGTGATGAGTGGTATGTCACACATGGGTACCCATGGCGACCATCACCCAAGGTTGCAGATCACCACAATGAAGTTGGATGGGTCGAATTACCTAGAATGGGCACAGTTTGCCTGTATGTATATCGGTGGACGTGGTAAGGTTGGGGTACATTAATGGCAAGGTGGTAGCACCAACCCTAACTGATTCTACCTACGATAAGTGGGAGGATGAAACCTCATGGTGATGTCATGGTTGTTACATTCTATGCAGTCACACATTAGTAAGGGTTTATTGTTTTCTCAACTTTGAAGGAGATATGGGATGCTGTAGCACAGACTTTGCCCAAGTTGGGAATTTTGCAAGATTGTATAAGTTGCAGTAGGAAATATCCCATCTTTGTCAGGGGGAGATGTCCTTGGAGACGTACTATGCTGCTCTACGAAGTAAGTGGGAGGAGTTGGACCACTACCAGAGCTATACCCTAGGTTGTGCTATTAATGTGTCGGGATAGAGAACAATGATAGAACGCTAATGGATATTTGGATTCCTTGCCGGTCTGAATCAAAGCTATGAGCATGCCAGAGTTTAGATTTTGGGTAGAGATCCTCCACTTTCCTCATTGTCTCAAGTTTATTCCTACATCCATAGTTAAGAGAGCAGGCGATGTATTATGTTCTCCAAGCCTGGACAGGACCTTGTTTCTCATGATAAGTCTTCACTTGCGATGAGGACTCAAAACGAGCAAAGCAACCCCGAAAAGATTCAAGAATGCTGATAATAAAGACAAATTGAAGTGTGCGTACCATGGGCGAACGTCACATGTAGGCATATTGAGATCTTCATGGTTGACCACCTCAGCTCAGCTCCAGTTCCATACATAGGTTATCTACAACACACTCAGTAGTCCAGGATGCAATTCAGCCAGTTTCTACTTCCTTTGGGGATATGGTCACGTTTTCTAGCGATGAGATGGAAAAGTTGAGTCGAATGATATCTCAACTCGATGGACAGACCAGTGCTCCTACTTCCACTTTCGCTCACTCATGGTTTTAAAATTCAGCAAAATTCGACCGAAATTCGCCAAATTTTGAATCACCGAATTAAATTGTACATGCAGTAAAAAAATTACAAAAATTCGCCGAATTAATTCGTCGATTTAGAGAAGTTCGGAGAATTTTTGCCAAAATGTTGGTAAAACACACTGATTTTTAAGGATATGATAAAACAAGCATGATAAAACACTTATAACTCATTATATCATACAAACAACCATTTAGAGCAACCTAAGCAAGATTAATATCGTTTCACTCATATTGACACAAATATCAAAAGTATTGGGTTTCTTTTTTTAAGCAAGTATTAAAAAGGCTAAACTCCGAGAAATTAGCCGAATATGATAAAGCAAGCATAATATAACACACTGATTTTTAAGGATATGATAAAACAAGCATGGTAACACACTTATTATTCATCTTTAAAAAAATCTAAATACTTTAGATACTTACGTCAATATGAGAAATAATATTAATCTTGCTTAGGTTGCTCTAAATGATTTTTTATGATATAATGAGTTATAAGTGCTTTATCATGCTTGTTTTATCATATCCTTAAAAATCAGTGTGTTTTACTAACGTTTTGGCAAAAAATCTCCAAACTTCCCAAAGGCAGCGATTTTTTACAGAATTTCTCTATATCGAATTGAACTTCCCCGAATTTTAACTGACCAGAGTTTAAGGCGAAGTCGAAGTTTAGAATCTTGCGCTCACTTAGGTACTTCTAGGTCAGCCCTTCTTTGTCCTCTACACCTTTTGGCCCTTCCTAGATCATCAATGGTGCACATGACTAGTATGCCATTTGTTTTTTCATCTTATAGTATTTATTCTAATAAAAACGAGGTTTGAATTGTTGATGGTACTCTTTTCTCAGTATCCGAGGAAGATAGTGTGGCGCTACACCATCCCTAACCTTGTTTTCAGTTCTTCATCTTCCTAAGTTCATTACTAATCTTCTTTCTGTTAATAGTATAAAAAAATGAATTGCAATGTCACTTTCTTCCCTTCTCATTGTGCGTTTTAGGACTTGGAGACGAAAAAGACGATTGGCAATGGTCATGAGGACAAAGGGTTGTACTGTCTGGACACGCAACAACTCTCTTCTTTGATAGCGTACATTCTAGCATTAGTAGTATTGTAGTAGTAGTGTCAATAAAGACCAGTTATTGAGTTGACATAAACGGCTAGGTTATCTACTTGTTTTTGGGTTGAGATGTATATATATCCGCAATATGGGTATTTTGCTTCTATTAAGTTAAATTGTGAAACATGTGAACTGGCAAAGCATTGTTGTACTTCATTTCCCATTAATGAGAATAAAAGTACTAGTTTTCATATTGTTCACTCCGATGTTTGGGGTCCGTCCCTCACTACTTCTCTATTAGGTTATTGTTATTTTTTTAATGATAACAATTGTTGTACTTGGGTGTATAGTCTAAAGATGAAGTGTTTTCCATCTTTAAGACTTTTCATTAGATGGTTCAGACTCAATTTGGTGTTAAAATCCACATCTTTTGGTCTGATAATGGATGAGAGTATATGGATGGGGGGCTCAAGTTTTATAGAAATGAACATGTGATTGATCATCAAACGTCTTGTGTTAAAACCCCTCAACAAAATGGTGTTGTAGAGAGAAAACACATGCACTTACTTGAAGTGACCCATGCCTTGTTTTTTTGTATGCAAGTTCTGAAAATTTTTTGCTTTAAAACCCTGTTAACAGCTTGCTACCTAATAAATCGTATGCCTTCTACTGTTCTGAATTTTTAGACTCCCATTTCACTTTGTCCGAATAGTTCCTTATTTTTTGTTCTACCAAAGGTCTTTGGCTGTGCGTGTTATGTTCACGTTAATCGGACCTAAAGGTTGTAAAGTGTATATTCCTAGGATATCTGTCGTTGCAAAAGGGCTAGCATTCGTCGATGACTGGTATCCATTGATATTACCTTTTCTTTGAATCTGTTCCCTTCTTCAGTGATGCCCGAACCTTTCTTCAGGTGGAGCATAGGAGTGGAAGAAAGTGTTGTTCCATTGTCAGTTCTTGTTTTTATGTTTGATTCCTCTACTACTATTTCTACTGGCGATATGCTACAGGAAAAAACTTCAAGTGTATACCAAAAGACAAACAAACCACCGTTCAAGGGCACTCTCGAGAAGCTCCCTCTGATCCAGGCAACATCTCCTCCATTGTTCTTTCTAAAATTCTTGTTGATCTTAATTTTCCTATTGTTGTACAAGAGGGTGTTTGTGCGTGCACACAATATCCCATTTTGAACTTTGCCATCTAATGTTTCAGTTGCCCTTTCTCAATCCAAGTGGAAGGAAGCCATTTTTGAAGAGATGAGAGCCCTTAAAAAAATAACTCATGGGATTTTGTAACCTTACCCAGGGGAAAGAAGCCAGTTGGATGAAATGAGTATATACGATAAAATATAAGGTTGATGGCTCCATTGATAGGTTTAAGTCCAAGTTAGTGGCAAAAGAGTTCACTTAGATATATGGGATTGCCTATTAGGAGACGTTTGCACCAGTTGCCAAGATGAATTCCATTCAAATCCTTCTCTCCCTGGCAACAAATATGTCTTGGCCTTTACATCAATTGGATGTAAATAAGGTCTTCGTCCATGGTGAGTTGGTGGAGGTGTATATGATGATACAACTAGGATTCAAATGTGAGGGCAGCAAGAATTGGGTTTGTACACTGAAGACAACCTTGTATGGCCTGAAATAGCCACCTCGAGCCTGGTTTGAGAGATTCAATGGGGCAGTCAAGAAGATTGGATACGAGTCATATGATAGAGCCAAGCCGACAACACATTGTTTATCAAACGCAAACAAGACAAAATTACTGCTCTCATAGTTTATTACTTGGATGATATTGTGGTGACAAGAAATGACTTCGGGGAAGTGCAAGAGTGGAAGAAGTTTTGGGGACAGAGTTTGAGATTAACGATCTTAGACCATTGAAATACTTTCTGGGAATTGAAGTAGCTCAGTCAAAGAAAGGGATATTCATCTCTCAGAGGAAGTATGTTCTTGACCTGTAGAATGAAATGGGTAACCTTGGTGCCAAGCCGGACGACACACCTATTGATCAAAATCATCGACTGAATGATGTGGATGGTAACCACCTCATTGATGTAGGAAGATTCCAGAGGCTAGTTGGGAGGCTGATTTAACTGTCCCTTACAAGCCCTAACATTGCGTTTGCGGTTAGTGTAATCATCCAGCATCCAGTTTATGCATGCTAATCGAACATCTCACCTTAAGGCTACCAACAAAGTTCTTAGGTATCTCAAGGGCTCTCCAGGCAAAGGTCTATTGTTTGGGAAGCATGGACACCTACGTGTGGAAGCATATACTGATACAGATTCGGCATGTTCAATTACTAATCGTCGATATACACTCGGTTACTGTACCTTTGTTGGGGGTAACTTGGTTTCTTAGAGAAGCAAGAAACAATCTATGGTGGCTATATCTAGTGTAGAGGCAGCATTTCGGTCTATGGCCCATGGAGTGTGTGAGTTCTTATATATTGGGCGAGCTGGGCCCAAATATGTAAGGCCCTTTTAAATAAGGGTTGGGCTAGGGTATCACTTAGTAAAGCTCGGCCCTTCTCAGACCTTCCTATTATACTGCCCACTTGGAAAATACCTAATTTACATCCCGCTTTAAACCCTAATCTCTTTCCTTCAACCTTCTCTTTTTCAACGACAACAACAAACTCTCTTAACTCTTTCATAATTCTAACAACTCTCTTAACTCCCTCGTGTCTCTCTCTCTTAACACTCTCTCAACCTTCTCTTAACTTTTTCTTAAGTAACGCTCTCTTCCTCTCTCGAATCTTAAAGAAAGAAGCGGATGAGGAGTTTTCAATCTTCATTCCAGAAAATCAACCAACCAAGTATGTCTCTTCTTCTTCTTCTTCTCTCTTATTTTTTTGTTTACAAATTTGGTTTAGTGTATTTGAGCAAGTTTTATTTTCTAAGGTTGGGATTTATTTTCTAATTTTTATGTAAGGTCATTTTTTGGGTAGCACTAGTTTGGAGGATGGAGTGGTGCTTCGGTGTTGTTTTTAGGGGTGGTAAAGTTGGTTTGGGGGGGTTCTTTCAGGAACTCATTAGTCTGATTTGTAAGTATATTGGGTTTTTTAGTCTTCGAATTTTTCTTGTATTTGGGTAATTATCGTTACTTGTACGTGATTGTAGTTTTGGATTGTGTTTTCTATTGGAAATTGTATTTTCTTTTAATGTTAATTTATATGGTGAGTACATAAATTAAACTTTAGAGCATGTTGAAAAGTTTCAAGGCATTGAGGTTTGGCATTTATCTTGTTCACTGGTGAATTTAACGAGTAAATAGTTTATTTATGTACTGTATGCTAGGACTTTTGTTACGATGCTAATGGATTTTTCAAGAAATTCAGATACTTAGAGAAGAGGTTTAAGGTTCAACGGGTAAATGGAATTAATGTTGTGCTGGTAATGTTTGCGGAATATGATTATCTTAAAAAGAATCTGGTGCAAGGAGATGTCTATTTAATGTTGAATTGTTCCAGCTGATATAAATTAATTTTATTTTTGAATGGATCGTTCTACGTGTCCATCTTTCCAAAGCATAGATTTCAGTAGATTGTTGTCCATGACATGTAATAGTTCCAACTCAATCATTTTTGGAACAAGCATCCACTTTTTTTACTTAAAAAAATTATGTTTCTTCATGCTCTTCTTCTAGGTCCTAGCCCTACCCTAGCCCGTTCTTGGCCCTTAAAAGGTAGGGCCAAGGCCTAGCCAGTCCAGTCCAGTCCCTCCAAGGGCTAGGGCCTCACCCTTATAAGTGAGGGTTGGGCTAGGCCCTACCCTAGCCCGACCCTTTAACAACACTACTTATGTCAAGACAAAAGAGCAAGTTGTAGATGTTTTGACTAAGGGTGTTAGTAAGGTTTGTCTTCAAAATATGTTAATCAAGCTGGGTATGATAGATATCTTTGCACCAGTTTGAGGGGGAGTGTTGGTTATGTCTTTATTTTCCCTGTTTCATTGTAGCGTGGGGTACCAGGGTATTTCTTTGTCTTTCACCTCATTAATTTGAATATGTGAGAAATCGTGCTATGACACACGATTTCCTCTTCTCTTCTCGCCAAATCTTTTGCTATTTTATTTCCACTTTACTGATTTAATTTAAACCCTAGTTATGTGAAGTTCAGAGAGGAGGATAGGTAGACAGCGCTATGGCAACTTTCACCTAATGCAACTGCAATTTTTTTTTTGAGCAATGGTTCTGCAGAGTAAATCTCTTACAAGATAAATCAACCCATTATAAGCATTGAAGAGGCACATATTAGTATTTGTCTCACGTTTGCTGTGATAACATGGAAAAGGATATGTATTTTCTTGTCAATATTGGTATACCTTTCTTATTCTAGCATCCTTATTGAACTTGATTTGGTGTCATATTGGGAAAAATTATTTTTAATAGCGATTTCTTATTACTGAATAAAATGAGATAGCGGGCACTTCTTATCCTTATCAAATGCATATTCTCGTGTTTCTTTTGGCACCCAGTCTAGGAATGAAAGATTCTTGGGGGCCTTTGAAGGCTTTGGCGGTTGCTACTGCCGTAAATGGCATTGGCGTTACAGTGTTGTGCTGTTTCTTAGGCTATGGCATTGCCGGAGCAGCATGGGCAACAATGGTTTCACAAGTATGCTGAGTGCAGTTCTCAATTTTATTATCTTTATACATGGGTTAAGTATATTTTCATGCTACTGATGAGTTCTCAATATTTACCAAACTTGTACATGCTTTCCTTTCTTTTGGTATTGTAACCTGTGTATCTTCCAGGTCGTTGCAGCTTTTATGATGATCGAAACTCTGAACAGGAAAGGTCTTAATGTTTTCTCTATATCTGCTCCATCACATAATGAACTTGTGCAAATATTTGAGCTTGCTGCTCCAGTGTTCATAGCATTGATTTCAAAGGTTGTCACATTTACTAGGTTCTTTTGCTGTATTCTGTTCACATGTAGTTATGTCTCTGTAACTGAGATGTATTTATACTCAGGTGGCCTACTTTTCCCTTCTTTCATATTTTGCTACATCTATGGGCACAATCACCATTGGAGCCCATCAGGTTGATTTTACTCATCTTTCCAATTTGGCAGATCGAGTTATCTGTCTAAGGAACCTGTTGGATAGTTATCTTAACGAATTATTATGTCACTGAAGGTTATGATTCAGGTTTACTGCATGTGTACTGTATTGGGTGAGCCCCTCTCTCAAACTGCACAGTCATTAATGCCTCGGTTAATATACGGAGTTGATCGAAGTTTGGCAAAGGTTTGTATGTTTCTGTTCATTAGTGCCACAACCCTTATATCTTATGTGTCTGTTTCTAGTATATTCTGCTATGGGTGGGACATAGATTGGATAAACTTATGTGTTCTTGGTGGCAGTATGGGTGTTTCAGTATTCATTTCAGTTTTTGAATACGATTGATGAATTTATGTCACATACCTTTTCCTGGGAAAATTGGGTGTGGTTTTACAGTGTTTCAAGTATGGGCTTCTCTTTATTAGTAATGTACTAAAAGGTCTAAAATATCAAACAGGCACGGACGCTACTGAAGTCACTTCTGATCATTGGAGCCATAACTGGATTGACAGTTGGAACTGTTGGAACATGTGTTCCTTGGTTGTTCCCCTATCTTTTTACAACTGACCATGAGGTCATTGGAGAGGTGAGTTTTGTTTCCTGAGTATTCTTACTGTCATTGTCATAACCATTGAAAGGTGAAATCTACCAATTTTCTCTTTCTTATCTTTTGTTATTATGACTGGTGAAGTATTATGAGGAAAGGTCCTTGTAAAATTTTCTATTCTTTAGAAGAAAACCCAGTTCATTAATTAGTTTGCATTAGTGAAAAACATTAATTGATCTCAAATTTTGTACCTCTGGAATGCATTATGTTCTAGTAATTAGGATTCTACTGTAATAACTCCTTTTACTCTTAATACCGAGTTGTCATAGTTTCTTTTATTAGATTTATTTAATTCTTAGCTACGTAATTCCCTGAAACCCCTATGAATTGCAGATCCAAACTAGGTATTCCTCTCTTGGTTTGATTGAAAGATGTGCTGAATTATAAATAAGGTTAACTGTGATTTAATCTTTAACTGCTATCAGCCTCTCGGGGTCATGTGATCCTGGTGCAATTTGCACAATGTCATTTCTCCAAATTCTCTTCGTTTATGTAGACAAAATTAGATTTGTTGCATAAGTCCTGAACAAGGTATAAAATATTGTTAAGTTTCGTTGTCTCGGTAAGTTGATGGAATGAGACATATCGACCGAGACCTATGTAACAAGGACACTGACACAGGTGTCGGTGTCCGACACGGATACGAGGTGTCTGACACGGCAAGCTAAAAAAATCCGATACGGAGACACGTCTGTACATATATTTATTAAAATATATTAACATATATGAATGCTTAAAATTATTAATAAAATAACAAAAATAGAAAATAAAATTGAAAATATTTATTAGTTTATTATTGTATGGAGGATGGAACACACCAACCCGCTTTTAGAAATAAATTTTATATTAAAAATTACTAAAACAAGGGGTGACACGGCCATAAGTGTTCATATGTGTGTCAGGAAGTGTCGACACGCTTGTCTGGGTGTCGAGGTGTCCGACACGGCAAACAACCCTAAAAGTGCAGTGTCCTTGTTACATAGACCGAGACAGAACAAGACAATAGAAAAATACTTTATGTCTCAATGAGGTTAAACCATTTTTTAATGCTTAATTTGAGTACAAAATTATTTTTTTTAGCATTTTTATGTGTTATAAAAGTACTTACACGATGAAAATAATGTTATAAACCAATATTAGCATTGTTGGCACCCCTATGTATCGTCTTGGTACTCTTTGATTTATAATGGAGCTAATGAACAATATGGACGGTATAGTGTATTTTATACTTATTGTGTGAATGACGATGCACAATGTGGATCATATGGATTTAATTCTTCTTATTTCCTGGATATTTTTATTCTTATCAGTTATGGATCCATGCAGATGCACAACGTGTTGCTTGCATACTTTAGTGCGTTAGTGGTGACACCCTCAACAAATAGCGTTGAAGGAACATTGCTGGTATGTTTGTTCAAACATTTGTGTACTGATGTATCTCATTAATCCTTCTCAGTGGTTTTAATTCTCAGTGTTGTCAGACCTGGACCGTTCAGTTGAACCGGCGAATCAGTCCCCATAACGATCCGGGTCAACATCGACCTGGAAATCCAAAATTTAATTGTATTTTAAGAAAAATCCAGAAAATCTGGTTGGGTCAACCAGTTGAACCGATGACCCGGTGAACCGACCAGTCCACCGGGTCAATTGCTTGTTTGGGTTTTAAACATTGCTAATTCTTGCATGTATATGGACTAAATATTGATGGAACATCATTATAGTAATAAATATGGTATCATGCCTTGGGGAGTAATGTCAACAGTCCTCTTTCTTGCTGATGTATTAATGGAATGGTTCACGACACACTGATGGAACATCAGGTATCATGCGTTATGGGTGAATAGAAACATTCAGTCTGTCAAATTCAGTGTGAAATATTTTCATTACAGCTTTCATATTGTTTCCAAGAGATGAAATGATGTTAGCCATGAATATAGGAAGGAGCACCATATTATGGTGTACCCAGAGAGTGTTAGATCAAATGCATCATTATGAAAGAGGCGCAAGGATATTTACTATTTAAGATCAATCATGTTTTTACTGTTTATTGTCAAATCCTATTTTTACTGTTTTAGTAAATTTTGACTTCAATATTTTTAGTAAACCATGTTTTACTATGTTTGGATAGGTGCAAAAGGTTTTAGAAGATAATTGAAGGAGTTTAGTAAGCTTAGGAGAGTTTTTATTTTCATTAGTTGTTTTGTAGTGTGATTCTTATTTTAAAAGATAATGTAATTAGAATAGGAAAAGTCTCAAGCCTAACATAATTAGGAAAGAACAAGGTTGTTATCCAGCCATCTATAAATACTCATGTACTCTAATTTTAGAGAGTGGAATGATATGAGAAGAAGAAAATTTCTGCTTGCTGCAGTGCATCTGCTTATGGGTGTGACTCCTCTATTCTTTGGTGGCATGGCACCATATTAGTGGAGCCCTAAGTGGTGAGACTCCACTTATCTCTACCTATTTTTTATTCTTTATTTTTCTGCAAAATTTCAGTCCTAGATTTCAGTTTGTCGTGTTCATCCAACACTTCTCAGCCCATAAAAACCAGTCCTTAAAGTCAGTCCCATAAAATCCTAACCACTGATAATCAATTCTATCCACGAACCCTAGTTCTAAACATGTACCCTGCTTATATAAATCCAAACTTCTATCAGCTCTAAAACCAGAATTTTGAACCATATTAGTCCCTTATATGTTCATAACCAGTCCATAAACGTAACCCCTAGAAGTCCTTAATTCATACCCATACTCAATTTTAGTTATCCGGCATCATGAAAGCTCAGAAGCCATACATTCCAGACAAGTGTTGGCTGACATATGTATATGTACTTATATTTGAGTGATATATGTAGTCCTATATTGGATAAAAAGAGCATTGTACTCCCAGACCCAGCTCCTTGTTAGCGGATGGTGTGTTTCCCGCACACGTGTTGTATTGGCCTGATGACCCATTGGTATACATAGTTGTTTCACCTTTCCCCAACAGGTCGATCTGTTGAAACAACATTTCCCAGAGGGTGTGATGCCTGGAAGGTCCCCTGTTCAAACCTTCCCACAAGGTCGATCTTTTGGGGTAAATGGTTGTTTAACACTCCTTTATATGAAAGACTCCAGTTCAAGGCTTTAAATCTCATCAGATTTCTTGTATATAGTTGTAAGCATGATAGATTTGCTAATTGACGACGACTTTATGCATTTCCTTTAGAACGCAAGATTCATTTGCTTGCAAAATTCAGAAATTCTTTTTGTTTATCTGTGCAGGCAGGTCGGGATCTTAGGTTTCTAAGTTTTTCAATGACTGGATGCTTTGCTTTGGGTGGCCTTCTACTGTTGGTATGATTTCTTGTTTTACTAGTTTTCCATAGTATGAATTTATTCTTTTGGAACAGTAAATAAAAATCTAAATTTGCATTTCTGATCCACAAGGAGTCAGCTTTTCGTGATATAAACTTCACTAATCTAATTTCATCCAGTATGATGATCAGATGATGTTAAATGAAATAAATAGATCAAATTTCAGTTTGTGCTAGTTAATTTCTTTGCTATGAGTATATTCATGAGCCACCGTGCTTTAAATTTCTAATCCTTACCATTATTCCTGTGTCCTACTATTAAATATCTATTTCATAAAGTACTCAAACATTTGGGTGTTAATGAACCCAGCAGAGAGCTTGCTATCTTGTGTATCTTGATGAACCATAATGCTTTTAAATTTGTAATCTTATCACCATTTGCTCGGCTCGGTCTTATCAACATGGGACCTAGTTTGGGATTGGGCTCATGAACTTTGGACCAGCTCAGGCTTGGTATGGTTCAGCAAGTTTTTCCTAGGTTTGGGCACAGCTAGCTACAGCTCAGTAGTTTGATCCCTTCTGTGTCTATAGTGAAACCCCTTCCATTGGACTTTCTTGAGATCCCTTTTGTTTAAACCTCCAAAACATCCCCATAAAATGTCCCTTAAAAAATAATTAAAAAAGAAGTAAAAAAGAGAAATCTCCCATTTGATTCAGAAATAAGGGATGAAGAAAATTTCACACTACTATTCGTGATGCTATTGTCTACTTAAAACTATGGTTCAACTGGGCCTCGTGCTCCCATTTAATGTCTCTGACATAAAACTTTAGCTATCAATAGCCCTAAGTATAATGCGAGGTTGTCAGCCATGTATCAGTAATTCTCATTTACTTTTGTCTTATCAGCTGGTGAGCAGTAGAGGGTGTAGTTTGCGGGGATGCTGGTGTGCCCTCGCAGGATTTCAATGGGTAAAATTTTCATCTTACATCTCATAAATGTGAGCGTTTTCTATTTGAACACCACCAACAGAACAAATCTGCTTCTTCCAGGCTCGGTGTATCCTTGCTCTATGGCGGCTTACTTCTCCTCATGGCTTACTTTACTCCGAGGAATTTAGCAATCGTCAACTGGAGAAGCTGAAAGCTGCATAGGGATCCTTATTCATGCATTCCTTTGGCAGAATTGGTATGTACTATTCTCGGAGTGGCCAAAGATTTGTTTCGAAGTGATCATCAGCAAGAGGCTTATGGGATCGGTGAAGTACCACCCTGGTCATACACTCATACCTGCTAATACATGGTCATTATTCTATGATTGAACTACTACTTGACGATACCTACTACATTTTTGTGACTTTTTGACCCCTTAATTAATGAATATATAATTGTTCCTTAATTGATACTTTTGTCACGGGGAAATTTTCAAAGATGCCAGCTTGCCAATTTGGTAAAGTCCCACCTTTACCCACCTACAAGGTTTAAAATAGGGTCGCTCTCCGGGCACCCACGCCTTTCGGCTGGGCACCCCATCTCCTTTGTTTGGGCACCCACACAACCCAACCCCTTCTCCTTCGTTTTCTCCCCCTCTCCTGTATCTCCCTCTCTCCTCTCCCTCTCTACTACTATCTCTCTCTGGCCGTGGGCTACATAGTCCCCACGGTAGCACAGCAACGTGGAGGCTAAAAGCCCTAGAGAAAGAGATAGAGAGAGAGCACAGTAGAGAGAGAGTAGTAGTAGAGGGAGAAAACGAAGGGGAAGAGGTTGGGTTGTGTGGGTGCCCAAACAAAGAAGAAGGGGTTGGGGGGTATTTTGGTCCAAGTGGGGTGCCCAGCCGAAAGGCGTGGGAGCCCGTAGAGCGACCCATTTAAAATATTGTTCCGGCCTCGTTGTCTTGGTAAGTTAACAAAATGAGACAACTAAAAGTCTAAAACCAAATAATATATTTATCAGAAAATTGTGAAAAAAAATACAGAATTAAATCTATTTGTAGAAAAGAACTTGTTTTCAAAAATTGTAAAAACGAATACACATAGCCGTTCGAATCGGCGTCAACTTTTTCAAAAGTTAATATCCAAAAAGCCATTTAAGTAGCCGATTGAATCGGCGCCAAATTAGATTTGGCTCCGATTCAATTGGCTATTCGACCGTTGCGCACATACCCGCCCGTTGCTCACAAACTTTTATATGTACGTGTCAATTTGGGCTCATCACACGTTTCCAAAGGAGTCAAAATGAGTTTGGCTCCATTTGCAACGGCGCCAAATCAGATTTGACTCCGTTTGAAATGGAGCCAAATTCGTTTTGACTCCATTTCAATCGGAATCAAAACGGTGAGGGTAAGATCAGATTTAATCAAAAAAGTTGTTTTGGGGCCGAAGGAAATGGCACCAACTTATTGACGCCAATAGGAACGGCTATGTGTATTCGTTTTTACAATTTTTGAAAACAAGTATTGTTTTCTACAAATAGATTTAATTTTGTATTTTTTTTCACAATTTTCTGTATATTTATTGATAAGATTAAACTAGTTTTAATACTAAATTAAACTACAAATTTGCCTTTTAACATTTGCGTTATAAAAGATAAACATATTGTCAAAATTTATATTAGTTTTAGTACTTAAATTGGACTTTTGGTATGTGATGATACATTCCGGTACATACCATAACAAAATGTCTCCGTCAAGACGAAACCACGCAAACGAGAAGGATTTTTAACAAGAGCCCCTTTATTTTATGTTTTGAGGGCTGATTTCTACCACCACCCACCTCATCTTTTTTCTTTGATGAAAAGAAAAATTTATATAAAAGGAAAAGAAATACAGGAGAAGTAAAAGAGGATACAATGGGAAAGAGAATAGCAATGTTTAGAGCCAATTTACATTGCTAAGAGGTCCACCTTGTTGTTGGTTAATCTTGGCACACAAGAGAACGAGATGTTCAAGGAAGAAGCCAATTAGTGTCAGATTTCTTTGACTAAAAGATTGTCCAAGAACAATTTCTCTTAATGTTATCCTTTGCTCAAGAGATCTCCCACACCCTTTGCTCCTCTTATCATGACCATAGTTAGCAAATCCCTATTGAGAACACGCGTTTTTAAAAAAATAAACCTCACCTTATGAAAATATGTTTGTAACTATGGTTTTCTCAAAACTTCATTAAAAGGAATAAAAATTCAATGATACGTCGAATTTTTACAATTTTTTTTTAGAAATTATAGAAAATCCCTTCCTTATAAAGGACTAGTAAATGGCCCGTGCCCACGGCACCCTCCCTTTGCAAAAATTGGGTGCCTTTGGCACTCAAACGGTATAACGGACTGGGGGCATTACCGTTTTTTCTGTTATAACGGATTGCAAGGCACAGACAAAAATGGAAAAATAATGAAATAATAGAAAATAATGACGTTAAATTTCAAAATTCTAATTCCAAGTTTTCAATAAATTTTCAATTAGTTACCCGCGGGGTCAAAAGAGTGGGAGTGGCCAAATAAATGAGGGGGATTGAGTGGCTGAAATCTAACCGTTCACATGAGATGGATGGATTTGATCTCAACCACTCTTTATCTTATAAAGCCGGATAAGATAAGAGATAGACAACTTCCCTGTTTTGTTATATAGACTAGTGGGTGGCCCATGCCCACGGCACTCCTTGACAAAGCGTTTGCCAAAATCGCGTATGAGTGGTGGAGATCCACCGTACATTGGGGGGATAAGATCTTGGCCATCCTTTGTGAAGCCGATAGAGGGGGGGATAAGTGGGGAGACAACATCCCCGTTTTGTTATATAGACTAGTGGGTGCACTCCTCAACAAAGAATTTGCCAAAATCAGGTGAGTGGCGGAGATCCACCGTCCATTTGGGGGAGATTAGATCTCGACCCTTCTTTGTTGATGCTTATAGGAGGAGGTATAAGTAGGGAGACAACCAATGTGTTTTGTTATATAGAATAGTAAATGGCCCATGCCCACGGCACTCTCCGACAAAAGCATTTGCAAAATTTGGGTGCCTTCGGCATTCAAACGGGATAATGGACTGGGGCGTTACCTTTTTTTTCTATTATAACGGCTGTTATAACGAATTGTAACACACAGAGGGAGAAATGGGAAAATAACATAAATAACAAAAAATAACAGTGTTGAAATTTAAATTTTGAATAAATTGCTGTCAAATGAGGCGGATTGAGTGGCTGAAATCTAACCGTCCACTTTAGATCGATGGATTTGATCTCAACCACTCTTTATCTAACCGTCCACATTAGATGGATGGATAAGATAAGAGAATACAACTGAGTTGTCTTGATATATGCGTGGGTGGCCCGTGCCCGCGGCACTTTCTAACAAAGTGTTTCTCAAAATCGAGTGGGAGTTAATCTCAGCCATCAATATGAAGCATAGTGGATCTCAACCACTCATTATTGAAGCCATATAAGATAAGAGGGGTTTAAGAAAACCATTAAATTTTCGTTAAATTCTGTTTTTTTTTTTTTTTCAATTTTTAAATTTGAATTTCAGCACCACTTTTTTCGTTAAAATCCATTTTTTTCATTTTTGCCCCTAAAATCGTTTAAAATCATTTCAATCCTTTTTAATGGTAACACCCCTCTCGAGGCATAAAAAGTGGAGTTCCTGAGCCTGACCATTGGGCTATATGTAAATCCAACCAAGTTCATTCCTTATATGTAGGTAAATAGTAGGTGACTCGTGCCCACGGCACTCATCGATAAAACATTTGTCAAAATTGGGTGTGAGTGGCTGAGATCCACCGTCCATTTGGTGTGATAAGATCTCGGCCATCCTTTATGAAGCCGGATAAGAGGGGGAGAAAACCGTCATGTTTTGTTATATAGATATAAATCCAACCCATTTCATTCCTTATATGTAGGTAAATAGTAGGTGACCCATGCCCACGGCACTCATCGACAAAGCGTTTGTCAAAATTGGGTGTGTGGCTGAGATCCACCATCCATTTGCTGTGATAAGGTCTCGGCCATCCTTTATGAAGCTGGATAAGAGGGGGAGACAACCATCTTGTTTTGTTATATAGATGTAGATCCAACCCATTTCATTCATTATATGTAGGTAAATAGTAGGTGACCCGTGCCCACGGCACTCATCGACAAAGCGTTTGTCAAAAATGGGTGTGTGACTGAGATCCACCGTCCATTTGCTGTGATAAGATCTCAGCCATCCTTTATGAAGCCGGATAAGATGGGGAGACAACCGTCCAGTTTTGTTATATAGATGTTATTTATACTTGTACCTTAAAAGTTCTTACGTTTTCTTTGAAACCCTACAAGGGTGTCTTTAAATATATAATTTTACTAGGCATTTTTAAAAGACAGAAATACTCTCCTTATATACTGGCACCAGGGAGGAGCATTACAAAGTACAAACAGCACCAACTCCAGTCCAGCCTGCATTCCCTCAAAAAACAACTTACAAGGCTCTTATTTGAAGTTTTCATACCCCACCACCCCCGCCTTCCATTCTAAGTTTACTTGATAATTGCATTCACCATCAGACAATCACGATATGCTCATCTTCGTCAAATTGGAGGAAGACCTGGAAGCATGAGTTCTTCTTGGCACGATCTATCTCTTGACACTACTTGCAGAAGACAACACAGGGAAACGGTGGTGGAAGTTCAAACACGGCTACTTCCACGACGGCCACGTCCAGATAACCTCAGTACTTGTCCTCTATTCTGCATCTTGTTTATGAGAAAGTGGGAGGTTCACTCTAAGGCAGAGAATATAAATTTTCACTTAAAAAAGTAAAAACAAAGAAATGTTCTAAACTAGAGAAATAAATATTACCGGTTCAGAGGGTTTCAGTGTCAATCCTCTTCTTATAAATTTTTTCTGGGCCTGTTGCTTTTTCTCTTCTGCCTTCAATTTGGTGAGGCTGGGCCTGTAAAGAATCACTGTCCGGCCAATCTGACCAACAGCCACCGATCCAGTTAATTCCTCCAATTGCTTCACCACATCAGCTAGCTCCCCTGGACAACTGTTGTGTATTTTGAGCTGTTTGCATGGTTCATAGAATAAGATTAGCTTATCACATCAAATCTGTGCTGCTTTTATCGATGCAGCAAGGCTAGAAGGATATGCAAACTGATTTAGCAAAATTCGGAAAATGAAGGCAAGAAGTCAATCAAATCTTCTCTAAACGTGAAGCTCATTAATGATTATTATTTCATGAAGAGATACAACAGTCAGAAAATGAGACTGACTTGGCAATTGGAAAATAAACAGAGGGTGAGGTATCAAATAGCCGATTAACAAGTTTATGGCATCGGCTTTGGTTTGACATATAAAGAAAACATTTTAAGTGAACTTGTACATGTGGGGTGTGCTAATGATAGGCACTTCTTGTTCAGCCCATTAGTCACATGGTAAAATATAATAAAATATCGTTAACCTCTCAACATATGAAGAAAAAAAAAATAAAGAGGGGTTATCTGGGTCAGCATGCCTATAATTAATAGCGAAGATACTGAGGAAAAGTTAGCTCACTCGCCATCCCTGATTTAAGCATCTTATATCCAATATCTTCAAACAGATAATTCCAGTACACAAACTAAAGCAAGAGTTTGTGATCCGCACAGAACCAATCTGAGACCAGCTCTATGGTCTCGTCGCCCATATTAAAACTGCTGAAATAGCTATATGTGGATCAAAAAGCTTATAAAAGAAAAAGTATACATTTCAAGATAGATCATCCATGCCATATTCATGGATGAAAATATTCCTAGAACATTCAAATGTTGTATCAGCTATTCCAAAAATGAACCCCCCAAGAAGTTTAACCCCCTGATGTTCCCAAAATATGTCAAACTAAAGTTGCAAAGCCAGCATTGGCAATCCAAACGTCATCCTTAGGTTTGCACAGTATCCCCATGTTAATGAGATAAAGTTTCTTCTCCCATCTATCTCTACTTAAGAGGAATTCTGCGGAAATCTTTCAAACTTTATCCACATAGCCACTGGAATCTATTGTTAGGCATGAAAGAAATAGGATTATGTTCGTATAATAGAATCATTGGCACAAGGTTCGAACAGTAATGACCATCCCAGGCCTGCAAGAAGGGCTTACATTCGGTTAGGACCTGGTCACAATCTTGTGCATCCAAAGCTTCTAGCTTTGTAGGGGTGATGTTTCCCTCTTACAGCTAATAAAGCCCACAAACAACCCGTAAGCCATCATCTCCCTAAGTCTGAAAATGTTGATGCATGCATTCACGATGGGTAAGAGTGTGTGGGGATCTCTTTCCAACAGTTCCATTTATGCTAAAAAAAACAACCTCACAACCACAAGTTACCACGAATTAAGAAATACGGTTGATCCCCAACAACACACCAAATCAATTTCTCCAACATAATCCAAACTCCATACCTCATATAACTTAAGTTAATCTTGACATCCATACCACCAAAACCAGCTCTAATCACCATATTGCTGACCTCATTGGTCATCTAAACACCACCTAATATGTAAAGCAAACACTTATAGGCAAGGTTTCAAAATTTGAAGCCGACATCAATTTTAGTCCTGGCCGAAATCAAAATGGAATCATCCCGAAATTTTGAGCATCATTGAAATACTGTATAAGACGTGGCAAAAATTGGTGGAAATTGCCCGATTAGAGCTTTGGACGATAACCTTATGAACAACTACTACACTAAATGTGCAAGTTTTAATGAATCAAAGGTACTATTGTTTTACTGGAATTCAAAAACAAACTATGCTCTCAATGGACGTTTGAGAGCTCATTGATTCGACACAGCTAAATAGAAATCATTAGGATAATGGGTAGAGTGGCCTTTTCTCATCTTAATATCTTATCCACTTTTTATCAGAACTAAACTGACCCAGTTCATACATAATTCACCGAGTTCTTGTTTGAATTAGGACATTCATGGGACCAAAAAAAACCCTAATTCGGGTACCCAATTCGGTAATGTTACCAAATTAACCACCTTTAAAGCATAAGATGAGATGAGATAGACGGACCTTGAGGAGCTCGTTGGATTCGAGGTTTTCGACGAAGGAAGCAGCGACGGAGGAAGTGACACCAGATTTGCCCACTTGTTGGGATTTGAGCTTCTTTCCGAGACTGTGAGCGTAAGCAGCCAGCTCTTTCTTTTCCTTTACGCTCAGGCTTGGCAACTGCACTGCCGAGTTATTACTAGAAGAAACTTTCGCTGGTGATTCTGGTTCTGGTTCGGGTTCGGGTTCTTGTTTGTTTTGGGGTTCCATTTGTTCTTCTTTTTTATCAAATTCATCTTCGGAGTCGAAATCGGATTCATTGTGTTCGTTAATAAGCAAATGAGGAGGAGCAGGGCTTTGAGGAAATGTGAGAGAGGAGGAGGAAGAGGAGGAGATGCAGAAGAAACGGGGACGAGGAGGTGGTGGGGAAGAGTGAGGAGGGTTGAAGAAGGTACAGACGGGTTTCTGTAGGTGGAGAGTAGTTTTTATACAAAGGGGTTTAATGACGAGCAAAGAAGAAGACGGAAGAGGTCTGAGGACGAGATGGTGGAGAAGCACGAGAGATGCCGCCATTACTACAGCTGATAGATGGAGTGGACCATGGAGCCGGACGTGGTGAAGACGTGAAGAGATGGGGTTTAGCTCGCTCGTCTAGAGTTACTTTCGTAATTGAATGAATAAAATCTTAAAATATGTGTCAGATATATCGATGGGCGTTTGGTCTAGTGGTATGATTCTCGCTTCGGGTGCGAGAGGTCGCGAGTTCGATTCTCGCAACGCCCCCTCAACTTAGTCAATAACCTTTTATTTAATATTTTATGTATAACACATTTTTGCCCTTTATAATTATGAATTTGGAGAGAGAGAGAGAGAGAGAGAGAGAGTTAAAAGAGACGGTGAAAGGGAGAGGGGGAGAGAGAGAGAGCGTGGTGGTACACTGGTGGTGGTGGTAGAAGGGAGGAAGAATCGGAAAAAAGGGTTTTTGTTCTCTACTATGAGTTTTATTTATTTATTTTAGGTGGGTGTAGAGATATCCTGAATGTTAAAAAAAATAGAATTTTTAGGTGGGTTTAGAGAGTAAGTGGTCACACAGGGTAAAAATGCAGGTGCCAATATCCCAACCCTTTAAAAAATCCAGACCATCCTATTAAACCCTAAACTTATGTCAATTTTTATATGGTTAACAACGTTCCCATACAATTTTTTGGGGATGATGATGATCATGGTAATGAAAACTTAATAGAACGTTGGATTGTCTAACACAATATTCACGTGGGCTCCATCACTAAATGTAAGAATGGGATGTAAAAAATGGGTGTTCTCTAGATGGAATCTATTATTATTGATATATAAATAAAAAAAATTGAAATTATTGTAGAGAAAAATGATAAATTAGTTGCCGAGAATAGAGTGAAGGGTCAGTTTTATATTGAAGGTGACCTCGGCAAAAGGAAGATTGTTTTTATGAAACTCAGCCTGTTCAAACATTTCTTTCCCTAATAAGTAGATTACAAGTTGAAAACACATCTCTTGAGTCTCTTTCTCTATAATTATAAGCCCACATTTGAAGTGATTAGAAATTTTAAAATGGATTTTTTTTTCAGGCCTATTATCACATGAACATGTAGCTCACCACTTGATGAGGGTTCACGCTGAAAACAATCTCAACAAGTGATTTCTACATTAAAAAAAATTATAAACAGTACCTTGGATCAATGTCGATGTAAGTACTCCGGAAAGTCACTACGCACAAAAATGCCTGAGGTGTTTAAATCTTCTATACTACTTTATAACAAATGTGCCTTGTTTGTGGTGTTAAACATTTTGTCCATCATCTTTCAAAAATGCATTTCTTTTTATTCTTCTATTTTTTTTTTTCTTTTTAGGGGTGTTTTGCTCATTAGGCAACTTTTACTTTTCAGCTCATTGGCAACGTTTCATGAATTCTTCCAAGATAAATTTTTTATGACGAGCACAATATGAGCTATGTGGCATATTATTAGAGGCTACTGACGGTATGTATGTTTGGTCCATCCCTAGGTAGACTTACGCAACAAAAATAACCTAATTAGTGATATCTGACATTTGAATCATAATGCTTGAAATCCACGACTCAAATTAAACCATGAAAATTAGTCGAATCCAATGGATATAAATTATTAATTGAGATGACTTTTAGTATGTAGGTCTACAGACCTAGGGATGGGCCAAATGGACATGGCCAAATGGACAGTGGTCTCTAAGCGGGTCCTACATGACATCAATGTGACACCAATTATTTGGTGTAAAAATTGAATGATTGCAAAAAAAAAAAAAAAAAGTTCGAGTACTTACCCATTCTGAAAAGAGTAATGATCACTTGGCCCAAGGTCCATGAACGTGCATGGAAGTGTTGTTTTGTCATTGGCCAAAACACACTTCGAGTTGCCTGCAAATAATAATGCTCAAATTCCACGGTTAAAATCAACCCATGAAAATGACTCAAATCAAATGCTTAGAAATCACTAATCAACCTGATTGTTTGCATGTAGGTCCACCTAGGGATGGGCCAAACATGCATATGGTCAGTGATCTCTATTAGTGTGCCACTTCTTCCAAATAATGCTCAAAATGTATGGTTAAAACAATCCTTGAAAAAGACTAATCCGATAGAAATTACTAATCATGATAAATTTTGGTGTGTGGGTTCACATAGGATGTGCAAAATATCTATAAGGTCAGGGATATCTAAGAGTGTGCCACTTGTAAGGTGCATGTGCATGGCAAGTGTCGTTCCCTAGTAAATTAACCCAAGTCCATAGGTGACCACTTTTGAGATTACTTGCATCCGATGTCCATCATAATTTTTCCCCCCTGTATATGAACCTATTTTCATCATAATTCCAATAGAACTTTTATGATGGACAACGACGGGGCAGACTCTTAGAGACCAATGATAGTATGAATGTTTGGCCCATCCCTAGGTGAACGGTGGACCTACATAGCAAAAATCAGGATGATTAGTGATTCCAAACCTTTGGATCATTGTACCTCAAATAATGTTCAAATTCCTCAATCAAAAATCAACCCATGAAAACGACCACCAATCCAACGCTGAGAAATCACTAACCAGGCTAAATTTTGGAGGGTAGGTCCACATAGGGTTGGGCGCCGTCAGTGATCTCTAAGAGTCTGCCACGTGGCTCATACTGGATATCCACCATCAAAGTTTATTGGAAACATCTGACCAAGCTGACTTTTATACAAAGATTGCCTCTACCTATCCACCGACTGAAATTTTGAAGACAAATTGACAAAAATGAGCATTTTAGGAGCCTAACATATGAGCCTTGTACGTCTGGAACAAGTTGTGGGTACGCATGCGCATTGTTGTGGGTACGCACGACATTCCCGATAGTATACCTATGAGTACACGTTCTTATCAATGACGGAATGACTGAAAAGCCCTTAGTAGCAACCATTGCTAGGAATAGATATTGTACAGTTAAGTTAGGGTAGTTCTGGAATAAATAAAAATAACAGTCGGTAAGGCAAGAAGGTCCTTTGCTCTTTTAATTAGAATGGAAATTCTATTTGCACCCCCAAATTTTGTGAAAACACTCTACCTTCTCTCAGCACCCACACCCATTGTCTTCCCTCTCGTGGAGTAAAACTTCTGTCACAATGTTGTGACAGAAGTATACGAGCCACGTGGCACAGTCTTAGTGGATACTGACCATATGGATGTTTGGCCAAGCCCTCGGTGGACCTACAAACCAAAAATCAACTTGATTAGTGATTTACATCCTTTGGATCTTTGCACCCAAATAACACTCAATAATGCTGAAATTCCTACCATTAAAATCAACCCATGAAAATAACTTCAATCGAATCACTTAGAAATCACTAATCATGCTGATCTTTGGTTTACAAGTGGGACTGGCCAAACATCCATATTGTCAGTGTCCACTAAGACTGTGCCACTTGGCACATATTGTGTTGTGACAGAAGTTTTACTCCTCCCTTGTGCACTCTCTTTGTCTTCCTCAACCCAAGGAGATCTCTCCCTCTCCTTCTCCGTCTCTCTCCATGTACACTCTCTCACTATCTGTCTTCCACCGTACTCTCTTTCTCTCTCTCGTTAAAAAATTTTTAAACAAAAAATATTTAAATGTATTTAAAAAAATATATATATATTTTTTAACATTTACAAAAAAAAGTAACTAAACGCTCTTTCAAATGGTGTCTCCTCCTGACAAAAATTAAAGTTGAAAGGCATCTATACCTAATAGACGCCCTTTGAAAGGGTGTTTGCCCATAGAGCGGTAAAACTTATGTCACAATACGAGCCACGTGGCATACTCTTAGTGGACACTGATGGTATGGATGTTTGGCCAATCACGAGTTGTTCCTACACTAAAAGTAAACATGATCAATGGTTTATAAGTGTTGGATTGAAGTTATTTTCATGGGTTGATTTTAAATTACTAATTAAGCTGATCTTTGGTTTGCAGTACACGGGGGACTGGCCAAACATCCATACGGTCAGCGTCCACTAAAAGTGTGCCACATGGCACAACTTTTATTCTTCGTTTAGCAAACGCCATTTTAAAGGGCGCATGTACCTTTAAAAAGCGTGTTTGTCAACCTTTTCAGCTTTAATTTTTGTCAAGGAAAGCCGCCCTTTGAACGAGCCTCTAGTTACCTTTTTTTTTTTTTTTTTTTTTTTTTTCTGTAAACATCAAAAAAATTTTTTTTGGTTCTTGTAAATACATTAAAAGAAATTTTCTGTTAAAAAAATTTCTACTGTTAGTTCTGCACCAACCCCCAACCAAAACACTATACATGGATTTGTTTGGTTGGGATCAAACCGAACACGGTGGGTTTGTTTAATTGGATCGAAGTTAATTTACTACAAGACTCGAGATGCAAGCGCAGCGAGTAGGACGTTGCTGGCCGATAATGGTCAATAATGCTCAAAATTCCCAAGATTAAAATCAACCCACGAAAAATGACTCCAATCAAACGATTAGAAATCACTAATCAAGTTGATTTTTGGTTTGTAGGTCCACTAAGGATTGGCTAAATGTCCTCTAAGAATGTACCACGTGGTTCATATTGTGGACTGCAGCTGTCAGCGAAGTTTTACCCCAAGAGCAGCAGTGTATAGTGTATACCGGAGAAATCCTTCGCTCACACCAGTGTGTGAACAAAGCCGATTACACATCACAATATGAGCGACGGGGCACACTCTTAGGGAACGATGACCGTATGGATGTTTGGCTAGTCCCTCGGTGGACTTGTAAAACTAAAAATTGGCTTGATTAGTGATTTCTAAGCGTTGGATTGGAGTCATTTGCATGGGTTGATATTAACCGTAGCATTTAAAGCATTATTGACCATTATTTGGGGTACTAGATCCAAAGGTCTGACATAACTAATCAGGCTGATTTTTGGTTCACAGGTCCAAAGAGGAACTGGCCAAACATCCATACGATAATCGTCCTCTTAGAGAGTGCCACGTGGCTCATAATGTGGTGTGTGATCGGCTTTGCTCACACACATGTGTGAGCGAAGGTTTACTCCCCACAACGCTAAACTATCACACTTCCAACTGCCGTCAAATCTTCATCAACGTCGTTACGAGTACTGTGCATGAGGCCCTTGGGTCAAGCAATACGTGAGGCAAAATTTTCCCTTTATTGGAAATTTTTTAGATAATGATGCTGTCGGCCCCAGGAAAAGCTTCTCCCATGATCCAAACCGTTTGATGCTCTTTCACATCCATGTTGTGTGAGTTCCAATGACTATCCAACGATGTAAAATGTAATACTAGGGAAGACGTTCACTTGAGGCTAGCCGGAACACGAGTAAAACTTCTGTCACATAGAAGTTGCAAATCACACAATCACAGCCAATGAATTCTCGGCACGTACACCTAAAAGCAAAAGCACATGGGTACGTTGCAAAGCACTTGTGTACGTGCCGAGAACTCATTGGCGTGTGATTGTGTGATTTACAATTTCTTGTGATAGAAGTTTTACTCCCGGAACACTGCGAAAAGTTGTTTACGCGCGTGACAGCCGCCTCATCAAAGACCACGTAACAATTTTTTCGCCGTCCCTTTTCTCTCAATCAAGAAGATATCGAATTGATGGTAGAGATCTAGAAAAAATCTAAAAACACAAGCAGAAGTCACATTATATTATTACGACATGACCATCTGCTGCTATCATCAATTCATACGCCGAACACATGCGGCTAAACTTTAAATGGGCCTCATCACCGTTGGATATCTCATACACCATAAATTGCCATAATCAGTCAATCTTAGCCATACGTTCTCTGGAATATTTTATAACTAGGGCGACAGGATGGAGCAACTCAATAGTGGTTCAGTACGAGTAAGTCGGCGAACTTCTTGTCTATTTAATGAAGCAAACATTCGGTCCGTCACCATTATACAATCTCGCATTAAATAGGTGTCGTAATCTAATCATGAGATTGAGAATTGTTGCTGTCAGCCTCGGGAGAACGTTTTTCCTAGGTCCAGAATCATTTGATCGTCCTCGAGATTCTCATTACATGAATCATGTAAAATATCCATTGGTCTGGACGCTAAGGAAGATGTTCTCCTTTGGCTGACAGCATCGTTTTTCAAAAATAAAATCTGGTGATAAGATCTCGCATCCCTCCCTTTCTTCCCCTCGTGGAAATGATACAGAGTATGGTCCTACTTTTTATATTGCCATTCCGAGGTCCAGACCGTTGGATGATCTTTGAGACATGCAGTGAGAATCTCGAGAACATTAGCGGCTTGAACCTAGGGATGCCAATTGACACGACAGACACAAGGGATTATGTAACACTGAGTAGATCTTTGCAGACCGCCGACGGTCAGCAAAGTTACTACTGACCACCTACAATAAAGCCACGTGGCAATATCTTAGTGAACGCTGACCGTATGGATGTTTGGCCAATCCCTAGGTGGACCTACTTACGAAAAATCAGCCTGATTATTGATTTTTTACCTTTAGATCTTTATAGTTTATACCCCAATTTGTGATCAATATTTCACATACTCCGCAGATAAAATTAACCCTTGAAAACGACTCCAATCCAACGCTTAGATATCTCTAATCAGGCAAGTTTCTGGTCTGTATGTCCATCTAGGGTCAGGTCAAAGTCAAACATCCATACGGTCAGCAAACTCTATAAATATGCCACGTGGTACATATTGTTTGCGGTCAGCAACTTTACTGACTGACGAAGGTCAGCATAGTTTTACTCTGTAACGCTGCCCCTCTCTCCTTTAATCTTCATTAGTTTATTTATGAACACCGATCCCTTCACTTGTCGCTACTCTATACTCTCAACTATCTGCCTCCGTCCATTCTCGGTTCTCTCTCTGTCATGGCAGTTGCGTTAAACCCCAACGCTCCAGAATTTATCAGGGCAACTTCTTTCCTCCCTTACAATTACAGCCCACTTTCCATATTCCCTTACTCTTCAACGTACTTCCAGACTCCTTGTTTTTCTGGTTTTCATGTTATGGAGACTCCACCATCCATCTCCCTTTACTGCAACGCTAACATTCTATGTGTGGGTTCGGAATGGCTGCTTAACCCATTACCACCACCGTCGTCGGTGGTTCCTGCTCTTCCTTACGTTACGACGATTGAGCAGACCGAGGTAGAGAAGAGAGTTGTGATTGAGGAGGTAAAGCCAAGAGTCGCTGCGAAGGGGGTGAAGGGTCGTTGTAGTTTGAAGAGATGGAGTAGGAACGAAGGGGTTCAAACCCACAACTGTCAAGGCAAGCAGATTTGGAAACCCAAACGAGCTGAAATCGAACCGATTGAACGTGATGGGACAAAGACAACTATAATGATCAAGAACATACCAAATAAATATACGTATGCTTTCGATCAATCTCCCTCTGTGTGTGTTCGTGTGCTATATTTATTAACCGGGTGCTGTTATTCTTCTTTAATTGTGCTCTTTTTATCTCTGGTTCCGTGGTGTTGCATGAAGAGAGATATTCTTCATAGTTCACACCACATACTTCCAGTCTGATTTGTTGAACGAAGTTGACAATACCCATTTGATGGAAGTTCTATAAAATGGGTATTGTCAAGTTAGTTCAATTTTGTACTTTTTTAGTTTCTCAGTAGGAACTGTAGAGGTAGATGCTAGAGTTTGCCAAGCTAGAATAGAATGAAGAAAGATGTTCTCAGAATCCCTTGTCCCATCCCTAAAAATCCGATTTTTCTTTTTATTGATGCCAAGAGGCGGCAAAGGAATAGTTTCGTCAAATTTAAATTTTGCACTTTTTGGTTTCTCAGTTCCTACTAGGAGAATGCTGGGATGTTTTCTATTTTCATCAAATCCACTGTCTCTCTCTTGCTATCGAAATAAATTCATTCTCCTTTTAAGCTTTTTCTTTGCATTAAAAGGGTATTATCAGCTTCCTTGATTTTGCACCTTTTCGGTTCCTCGCTGAGGGAGCTAGGTACCGGGTTTTTGGTTAAGAGCTAGGTATTACATGAAGAGAGATGTTCTACTTCTACATGGCCTTCCCGAGAATCCCACTCCCTCTCCCGAGTCTCGATACCTGATGTTCTTGTTTCTTTTCTTTCATTAAAAGGTTATTGTCGCTTACCTTAGAAAAGGTGCTGTCAGTTTGCTTTAGTCTTGCACCTTTTTAGCTTCTGTAGTATGGAGACAGTGAGTTTGCCGCTTAGATGTTCTCCCATTGCAACTTTTTGGTTTCTCAGCATGACGGACGTTTGAATTTACTATTTTAATGAAAACAGATGTTCTTCATTTGTTTTCATGTTTGCACCTTTTCGGTTTCTCAATAGGAGGATGTTGACTTTACTAAGTATTGTAAGACGAAAGATCTTACATCCCTCTTAATCTGATTGTCGTTTAGCACATTTTTGGGTTCTCAGTAGAGAGAGAAATCTCAAACTGTGTTGACCATTGTATGAACAGAGATGCTTTTATTAAATCCGCCATCTCTATCTCTGTGCGTGATATTATACTGGGAATATCTAGTTCCCAATTTCTTCTAATTCTCCTCTTTTTGGTTTTTTCAGTAGGGAGATGCTGTTGGATTTGCTGGATAATCATTGCAAGAACGAAAATCAGAAGGTACAGCCGGCGACAACACACACAGGGGAAGGAGATTTCTTGTCGGCGTTCGATTTCGTGTATCTGCCCATTGATTTTGGGTATCGTTTGGTCCATCATCTCGTTGAAATCCTTTCTAGATAATCTTGGTTGATCTTTTTATGTAAGAGTTTTCTTTTTGTGTTTGAATGAATGCAGAAGCCGGTGCAACAAAGGATACGCCTTCGTTAACTTCACAGACCCAAGGGCAGCATGGAAATTGAACCTCTATTTGCATAACAAGAAATGGGAAATCCTCAGTTCCAAGAAGATTTGTGAGATTACGTACGCAAGACTACAGGTTAATATGATCAAATCATGCATGTTGATTACCCCTCTCTCTCTCTCTCTCTCTCTCTGAAGAGCTGAAGCTTCTTCTGGTACTTTTTTTATCTACCAGGGTAAGGATGCATTGGTAAAGCACTTCCAGAGCTCGAGGTTTGCGTGTGAGACGGACGAGTTTCTCCCGGTGTGCTTCAACCCATATCGTGACGGATCGGGTGAGTCGGTAAATCAGGCCACGGTTGGTAGACGTATGGGCCCGTTTCGAGGAACCTAAATCATGAAGACAACAACCATCTTCCATGTCTTGATTTGACATCGTGACTGTTGCTAGTTGCTCGCGGGATGTGTGTTTAGTTTTTAAGATTAGTTCTTTAGTCCTTGTTACTGGAGTTGTTAGCTATATATGTCATGCTGATAGGTAGTATAGTGTGGAGGGGAGACTTGGAAGTCATTTTGAGATGTTGCTTCTGATTGCATTACAGTTTCACTTTTCCTAGAAAAAAGTGGGGGTGGACCTTACCACCTGAAACTGACCGTACGATGAGCAGGTGGTGGGGTCGACCCCAATTGGTGGCTGTGATGCATTGACTTGTTATATTATATGTAATTAGGGTTGGGATGATGATGATGATTTCTAGAAATTGAAAATTTTCTAGTGCCTGTAGATCTGTGCTGTTTTAGGGAGTCTTGTTTCTGCTTCTAAACATACTAGGGGAACGACATGTCCACCTTACACGTGGCATAATCTTAGAGACCGCTGACTATACAGATGGTTGGCCCATCCCTAGATGGACCTACGTAACAAAATTCATCCGGGTAGTAATTGTTATCATTGGATCAGTATTTTTATGGTTTAATTTTTTAAAAATTCATCTGGGCCGGGTAGTAATATCTATCCATTGGATTAGTCTTTTTATGGTTTATTTGCAACGTGGATTAATTTCTAGTAGTATCCGGGGTACTGCTCTAATTCAAAGGTGAGAAGTCACTAATCAGGCTGATTTTTGTTACTTAGGTCCATCTAGAGAAGGGCCAAACATCCACGTGTGCCAACTTTGATGGACAACAGCCTCAAATTTTTGCAGGCACGTTCTAGGGGCCTTTCACAGTTGAGAAATGTTTGTGTTCAAATAAATGTTTTCACAGATGAGTTGAAATGTTAAAATAATGTTTGAACGATGTTGTCACCGTTGAGAACGTTGAAATGACTCACAAAGCACAAAAATAAAAAAATGAAAGAAATGTTTATAAATTGAAGGAATTTCAAGATCATATTAAGAATCTAGCCCCATTTCTTTTTTGAGCCCTTCTAGAGCTGCACCCAGTTTTTAAACCCGGATGTGTGGCCCACTTGGAGATAATGTTGGACAATCCAACCTAACATTGAGTTCTTGTCATGATGATGATCAGCACCAAAAATCAATTCATTTCCACTGGATAGTAAGGATTTTTGAAAATAAAATCTATTTTTTATGAGGTTAGAAATGTTGAATTTTCCAATTTTTGGTGATGATGATTGACATGGCAAGAACATCTCAATGTATGTTTGGAGTGTCCAACATGATCTCCATGGTGTGAGAACTGGATGTAAGAAATGGGTGTAGCTCTAGACAGAGTCTACTGTTTTTATGACACAAATGTTTTTATGACACAAAATCGAAACTCTCGCCAGGTAAATAATTTAAAAAAGAATAAATGGACTAATACTTTTATGATATGAAAGGATTAAAACACTCCTGCTACTGAGTAAATAATTTTAAAATGATAAATAAAATAAAAATATGGACATTTTTAGAAGAGGAAATTAATGTGCTTGCACAGTAGCATAGAAGAAATTTATCATGGGTCGGGCTCGAGGGACAGGCCTGTTTTGACCGGCTCCCATTACAGGACATAATAATATGAGACACGTGGAACACTCTTAGAGGACTCTGACCGTATGGATGTTTGGCCAATCCCTAGATGGACCTGCAAACCAAAAATCAGCCTGATTAATGATTTCAAACCTTTGGATCTTTGTACCTCAAATACTGCTCAAATTCCCACACTTGAGATCAACCCATGACAATAAGTCCAATCCAACACCTAGAAATCACTAATCAGGTTGATTTTGGTTTGTAGGTCCACCTAGGGATTGGACAAACATCCATACGGTCAAAGTTTCCACGTGGCTCATATTGTGTCCTGTAACTGGAGCCGGACCCATTTACCATTTGCTGATGTTTGGACCCCAAAAATACCATGAATATTTGGCCATACCTCATGCTGGACCTACATACTAAAGTCAGTCTGAGTAGAAATTTGTAGACGGACGTTTTTAATCAATGTAGATTTTTTTTTGTTTTTTGGACCACGCTAGGAGCCACTTGGCACTCTTTGAGACCGCTGACCCTATGGAGGAAAAACTTTGATGCAGAGGACTCTCCTGGCCTTACATTGCTCATCTTTTTGGGCCCACTAACCGGATGGATGTCTATCCCACCCTTGGTCGATATACATGCCAAAAATCAGTCTGAAAAGTTTTCTCTAGCCATAGATTTTAGCACTTTTTTGGGATTATTTCCAGTCGTGGGATTCAGGCATGTTTTTTGCATTTTTTGGGTGCTTAATCCAACTGCTAGAAATAATCAATCAAGCTGATTTTGGTGCATATATCCAACAAGGGCTGGGCAAGACATCTATGCTGTTAGTGGGCCCAAAAAAATGAGCTATGTAGGTCCACTAGATCCCTCGACTGCATCCAAAGTCCTCTGCATCTAAAATTTCCCCCCCTATGGATGTTTGGCCCATCCATAGGTGGATATACATACCAAAAATCAGCCTGATTAGTAATTTCAAACCTTTGGATCTTTGTACAATTGTACCCCCAACCGGATTCCATGGTTGAAAATCAGTGGAAGAAAATGACCAAACCCAACGCTTAGAAATCGCTAATCAGGCTAATTTTTCGTCTGTAAGTCCACGGCTAAACATCCATATGGTCAGCGGTCTCTTAAAAAAGAGTGTTCCACGTGGCTGGTCCATTATCAATGTTGATGAGCAAAATAGTCGTTGGATTTTATGCGTCTTTTGAATGGGCTTCGTTAACATGCCCATAGATGGATTACAAGCCCATAATGAAAAAGTCTTAAATCCAATGACTATGACTCAATACTCATGTGGACTAGGGGTGTCAACGGGTCAGTTCCGGTTCGGTTCCTAACGTGATCAGAACCGGAACAATCGGTTCTGGTTCTTATCGGTTCGGTTCCTTAACGGTTCCGGTTCTCAAAGTGATGGATCCGGAACCGGAACCGATTACGTATTTCTGTCGGTTCCGGTTCCGGTTCCGGGTATAATGGGCCAAATCTTGAAAATATGAGAATTTTTACACTATATTTATACTTTGGTACCGGTTCTTATCGGTTCGGTTCCGGTTCTTATTGGTTCAGTTCCGGTTCTTATCGGTTTCGGTTCTATATTAGAGTACCCGGAACTGGAACCATTATTTTCAGTTCGGTTCCGGTTTCGGTTCCTTTTTAATCGGTTTCCAAAAATGTGGAACCGGAACCGGTGTTTTCGGTTCCGGTTCCGATTCGGTTCCGGTTAAACGGGTAAAATTGACACCCCTAATGTGGACGCCTGTAGCTGTAGGCCCACATAGAGGAATCCCAAGGCCCCCAACATTTAATTTTATTCTTCTCGTATAAAAGTCTCAAATCCAATGAATATTACACCACAGCATATTTTGTTTCTCTTTGGAAAACTTCCAGCTGAAAGTTTGGTACAAAATGTGAAGAAATCTTTCAAAAGTGAGATGCATCATGCCCTTAAAATGCCGTGTCATTCTTTCAGGTCCACTCACCTTATGGATGTTTGACCTCACGCAGATCAATGGCTATCATCAATACATGGGAAGTAGGTCCACATAACTTTTTGGAATATTCTCCTGTCCAATTATGTGGCACTCTCCATGCATTTCTCGGCAAGAGTTAAACTTCTGTCACAGCGTTATGATGCTTCAAAATACAGGCCACGTGGCACACTCTTACCGGACACTGACTTTATGGATGTTTGGCCAGTCCCTCGGTGGACCTATAACCTAAAATTAGCCTGATTATTGATTTACAACGTTTGGATCTTTGCACCCAAACAATGCTCGAATTCGCACCGTTAAAATCAACCCACGAAAATAACTTCAATCGAATCGTTTAGATATCACTAATCAGGCTGATTTTTGGCTTAGAGATCTACTGAGGGACTGGCCAAACATCCCTACGGTCAGCATCCAATAAGAGTGTGCCACGTGGTATATATATTTTGCATTGCGACAGAAGTATCTGTCAAAACGCTATCACAGAAGTTTTACTCTCCTGGCAGCCCTTTTATTTGCATGCGGGTCGGGGACAGCCATTTTTGACAACTATTTTGGCGGACCCCATATAGAAGATGAATCAATGGCTGATTTTTGGCGAGGATGATCTCCTCACCATATAGATCACCCCAACAAAAAATCAGCCCATTCTGAAATTTCTAACCCCATCAACTGTGGTTTTCAAGTTACGCGGTAAACATAGACAGTCCACAATTCTTCAACTTCTAAACCAGTCGACGAATATCGGAATGATTTGAATTTTTGTGAGGATGATCTTCTCATTATAGAGAACTTCCTCACCAATTTGGGGTCGAGCATTGGTGTGCATCTGGTACCTGCCCTAAGCCCTGCTTGGTTCATAGCAAATTGAGTGCAATGCACTCACTTGCCACAATTTTGGGATTGCAAGTGATTGGTTGGAGGCGTGCAAATGAACTGCCGTGCAAGTGGGTTCCAAGTCCTTGCAAACTCCTTAACAAAATAGATGCAAGCAAGTGCAGCCCAAAAACCGATGCAAGTGGGTGCATCGTATTACCTCAACATTTTTTCTTCCGAAAAAATTAATAATATTAATAACTGTGATTATTTTTTATTATTATCTTCTATTTTTTTATTTTTTTTCTAGTTTTCTATCTTTTTGATATAGTTGGTTGGGGCCGCCTAACCCCAAGCTTTCTCCTCCAAAAAATAATAATAATAATAACATGATAACAATAATAATTTTGTTGTGCATTTTTTTTTATAAAATCAAGAAATAAAATAATTTATTGCATTCTTTTGCAATGCACTACCACCAATCAGCTAATCTTCGTTTGCATCTATTTAAAGGGTGTGAACCAAACAGTTGTAAGTGACTTGCATTGTAAGTGATTACAACGCAAGCCCCTAGATTTGCACTCCAGTGCAAAATGCACCCAAGTGTAGCGAACCAAGCAGGGCCTAGTGTTGTATACGGAAAATCTTGTATGGTATGCAAAATGTGGCCAGAATGTGACACGGTAAAACTAAACCCCCTTTTAACGCGCAACATCTTTCTTTAACCAGGGTTAAGAGGGATTGGTTCTTACATGTCGCTTTCTGCTTGCATTTGCATATTCTTAAAATATGCAATCATTTGCATACTAGATTTTCTTCGTTGACACAACACAAAGATGTATATTGCTATCAAAGGACACCCAGTCTTGAGAGAAAAAAGAGTGTCGGTACCAAACCTCTTCTCTGCGCAACAGAGTTTTTATTGCTACGTGGAGGGTGGGCATATAGATGACCCTTTGACCACGTGGACAGTGCTGCACGTGTCCACATCAACCTTATATCATGTCTTGTATGTTTCATTTCACTTATTTTTTTTATTGAGCTTGTGGTCCAGCTCCTATCCTTGCACCGACACTGTTGAGCAACAGTCCCTCTGGGCAACATATTCCCCCAGAAATCTAGAATACTGTTACAGCATTGACTCGGGGGACCCCCTTCTTTTACCCCCATTTTGGTGTACCCACCTAGAAGATGAATCAATGGCTGATTTTTTTACGAGGATGATCTCTATGATGAGGAGATCATCCTCACAAAAATTCAAATCATTCCGATATTCGTAGACTGGTTTAGAAGTTGAGGAATTATGGACCGTCGATTTTTTTACTTTGTAACTTGAAAACCACATTCAATGGGGTAAAAAAGTTCAGGATGGGCTGATTTTTGTTGGGGTGATCTATATGGTGAGGAGATCATCCTCACCAAAAATCAGCCATTGATTCATCTTCTACGCGGGTAGTCAAAATGGGGGTCCCCTGACCCGATCCTTTTTTAAATTGTATTTTCTCTGAAATATCTATTCTACATGCAGTTTCTAATGTATAAAGAGAGAAGGTCCTTCTTACACTTAAAACGGATAAAATCTCAGAATTGCCCCTATTTTGTCGAAAATAACCCTCTTATATTTCTTTTAAAAATTAAGTCTTTTACTTTTTTTAGGGGTACTTTAGACTTCACGCACTTTTGTTTTCTCTTCAATCTTTATCAGCAATTGACATCAACGTGTGCAGCTCATTCAATGTTCTTCCCTTATATAAAAAATCAAAAAATTATTTTACTAATATAACCCTCAAATATCTTAAATTGACAAACTACCAATCTTTAGGAGTAGCACCTTTGACCTAATTTGACATGGGTTATGCACATATTAATGCACCTCTATAAAGAACCAAAATATTGCAAACACATTGCAAAACGCCTGTGATTCAAATCCGCTTTAACATGAGTCCACCGCATAGGGGTGTAAAATCGGACCTGTTCGGCCGCAGAAGTTTTGGTCTTTCTTCTTGCTGGTATGATGTCTGAAGGGAAAGCCCATTCTATCGGGCCTGGGCTTGGGCTTGGGGAATAGAAGTTTGTTGACAGGCATGCGTTTATGACAGACCACATTATGAGCCACATGGCAAACTTTTAGAGATTGCTGAAGATGTTTAGCTCAACCTTATGTGTACCAACGGACCAAAAATCAGCTTGATTAGTGATTTCTAAGCGTTGGATTGGAGTCGTTTTTATTGGTTGATTTATAGCTGTGGAATTTGAGCATTATGTGGGGTACAAAGATCCTAAGGTTTGAAATCACTAATCAAGCTGATTTTGTACATGGGAGGGGAGGGTGACGAGGACTACTTCAAGAGATTTTACATCACAACCTATCAATCCAATGCAATGGCTAATATTCCACTGCTTGTATGCTTATGATTTGTTGGAAGGCGTCTACCACAAATAAGATATCTACGTAGATCCAAGAACCTTCCATATCAAGGCGTTATGGCATGGAAAATGCTGCCTAGGAATATTAACCGGACAAAATTATGTGCGGTTGAAGTCATTGACCATATGATTCAAGTGATTTATAATACACGTGGCAATAACTATGTTAATATTTGCAGTTTTTGCCTCGTGGACCGTAAATCTCTTGAATCCTATGGTCAATGACTTCATTTGCACATAATCAGCCTGATACCCCAAATAATGATCAATAATGCACCAATTCCGAAGGTTAAAATTAACCCATGAAAACAACTCCAATCCAACGCCTAGAAATCACTAATCATATTGTTTTTTAGTTTGCAGGTCCAGCTAGGGATTGACCAAACATCCATACGGTCAGCATCCTCTAAGAGTATGCCACGTGGCTTTGTGGACTGTCATCAAAGCTCTACTCCTCTTTAAGTGAAGCCAATGGAACGTTGAGTCTCAATCTATTTGAATGAGCGCCACATAATGACAGCTCCTTATGTCCTCCAATCCACAACATGGAACCTTTCGCTAGGACCACCAAGTAAGGGCAGCATGTGCAATCAAGGCGTTAAGGGGGTCAACGAGAACTCCAACATGTCTCTTAGTTTCTTCACTTGTACCCTTTCGTGGGTCAGCACACATTTAGAGTCACGCTTAGGGCTGTTAATGGATCGGATTGCCCTGATTACCTGATCCAATCTGATAACATCGGGTTTGGAGACTCTGGACCTAGGAATCATGCGCTATATGATCCGATATATATAATATTATTTTCTAAGGAATGTACGTTGATAAAATCTTCTACCATTTGTTCTTGATGTAAGAATTTGTATTCTTTATTTGGAAAAAGATGTAACAAGGTATGCCTGAAACTGTTTCAAATGCGGAAGCACAATTTTTGTTACTCACCACTGTCATTTGGGTCCATTGACCGCATGGATGTTTATCCCATCCCTTGATGGATATACAGAGCAAAAATCACCCTGATTGGTAATTTATAACCATTAGATTTTAACACTTTTTTAAGGTGTTCTTATAGCCGTTGAATGCAACCATTTTTCGAGTACTAAAACCAACAGCTAAAAATCATTAAACAAGCTGATGTTTAGTATGAATGTCTATTGAGGGGTGGGCTAAACATCCATACGGTCAGTGGGCCCAGATGGCAGGGGTGACCACCAAAAATGCTGCTTCCGCAAATGAAAATGATTAAAATTACCAACAAAAGATCTCAGGTATATCTTGTTACATTTAACAGTCTTATTGATCATATCGACTAGATGTTAGGTTGCCCCGACCGATAAGTCTTAATAGCGTATTGGATCGAGTCTCGATCTGAATTTGTGATCCGATAAGCTATTGAATTGGGTCTAGACCTACCCCCATCCGAACCCTTGACAGCTATGCTGCGTTTGGAATTGCGGTAACCTGGGCTTTTAGCTTATTGCCGCAAGCTAAGGAAATGACCTTTTAGGCGAAGAGACAAACTGAAGACAATACTCAGTTTTGCTTGGGAAATGGTTTTTCCGGTGAGCTTTTTACATCTCTCAGTCAGCATTTGACTGAATGCCCGTTTCACTTCATATTTAACTTCTGAAAATAAGACAGTTTTACTATAGGGCATTTTTGTTACTCACCGCGAGTAAAACTTGTGTCACAAGATGTTGTGACGGTAGTCGGTCACAGCACTCAATACGAGCCACGTGGCATACTATTAGAGTACGATGACTGTATGGATGTTTGGCCAGTCACTCGGTGGACCGCTACACAAAAAATCAGCCTGATTCGTGATTCCTAACTGATTCGATTGAAGTTATTTTCATGGGTTGATTTTAACGGTAAGAATTTGAGCATTATTGAGCTTTATTTGGGTGCAAAAATCCAAAGGTTGTAAATCCCTAATCAGGCTGATTTTTGGTCTGTAAGTCCACCAAGGGACTGGCCAAACATCCATACAGTCAGCGCCCTATGATCGTTTGCGACGTGGCTCGTATTAAGTGCTGTGACCGGCTTCCGTCACAACATCTCGTGACACAAGTTTTACTCTCAAGCTACCCTCTGAGCCCACCGACTGCATAGACGTCAAAATCACCCACCCCTTGGTGGAGATATACGTCAAAACGGAAATCGTGTTCCCAGTTAATTTTTGACCTTTTCCAGAACATTATTTGACGAAAATGCCTCTGTAATAAAAATTTATTTCCACGTTCTTTTCAAAAATAAAATGTGAAGTGAAAAGGACATTTATGTCAAATGTTGACTGGGAGATGTAAAAAGCTCACCGGAAAAAGCATTTCCTAACCTACACTGAGAATTGTCTTTGGTTTGTCTCCTCACAAAAAAAAAAAAGGTGGCTTATTTAAATGGCAGGTGGGCCTTGGGCGTGGGCCTAAATTAACTCGAACAAATAAGGTGAAATGTTATAGCAGATCTAAGGTAGAGATTTTGATAAAAAAACTGTATCTCAACTCCTTCAGGTTCATCATTTCAAATTTTTGATTGTGATGACCTCTACCAGAAATAATAATAATAATAATAATTGTGATGAATCATGGTTCAAAATCTCGGGATCGGAGGGCACCGATCCCAATCCTGATGACCCAAATATCGGTCAGATCAGTGGCTTCCGATCTCAATCCGGATCAGCCGAGACTTCAAACCATGTTGATACTCCCTCTACTTCTACCACGAAAGTAGCTTGATGGAATTATTTTAACTTTCTAATAAAGAGATTTTAATGTTTTTTGCATCCCTTGCCAACTTGATTAAGAGGCTTGTTTGGAAACCCAAAAATGGGGTCAGTACAGGTCAGTCCAAGTCTAGTCCTTTTTACCTGTGTTTGGTGACATGGGGGGGCTCACATTTTGGCCTTATTTTGTTTTTTTGGTTGTATTTTCGAAAAAGACGTTGCAACGCCGAACTAATTATTCCAACTGAGCTAGTCCATGAAGGCATGAGCTTTAGGAACAGGCCCTAAAGCTCCACCATGCCTTAAATGATAATTGGTACTATGACAACCATTGTGAAATGTTAAAAGAGTACTATTTCTCATACATTTTTTTCTCATAAAAAAATGATTTATTATTTCCAGAGCATATTTTGCTTCTACGAAAGCATTAATGTTTTCTTGTCCCAGTGGATAAAGCGAGATCTACTCTAAAGAAAGAAAGTGAGAATATAGTATTTCGATAAAATAGCCATAACTCTCAATCCACTAATTATTTTTTAAAAATGCCATAGATAGATGAAAAGATAACTCAAATGCACAACTTTTTCATATTTCGACTTAAACCTGAATCTTAATCATTTTTTCGAAAAAAAAAATAGTAAAGGACAAGGTTTTTGACAGAAAATTAAAAAAAAAAAAAAAACTGGAAAATATTCTAGAATTTATTTTGATTTGCGAAGGTACTTAGAGATTAAAATTGACTTAGAAACATATGGGCTTTAAAATCACCTAAAAAAGATCCAAACCTCAAGTTATGCCCGTTTTATTAAAAAAGTGTCATGTTGGACCTGAATCAAAAAATAAGGAAAAATTACTAAAAACGAACACATGACATAATTATATGATGAGGATTCAATAATTTCAAGTATTTTAGTATTGAAAATTTAATGTTCCAGTTGCTTTTTAGGCATGTTCTTATAATTCGAGAAAACATCCAAAGGATCGAGCTCATATGATATAATAAAATCCAAAATAATAATAAATAAAATAAATCATAAGGCCACTGCATCTTCAATAATAAAAATAATAATTAAATATGACATGAATGATCAAATGTAAATAATAATATATTAGAGATGCAAAAAATAATTGATATACATGTTTTTGCAAATAATTTAAAAATATTTTTTTAACCTAAGAAAATATGTAAGTCTTTCTTTAATTACCTTTTCCCTAATTTTTATATTTTTTTTCTTGTAGTGTTCTCTAATAATGAATTATTCAAGTTCTAATAGTGAGTGAAAAATAAAGGGTTTAGAAAACTTCTAGATGAGCTACTACAATAGATGATCAATTTTTGTTATTTGTGAGTTTTTTCTTCACAAAGCTCGTTAATATATAAGACTATAAAGGATGGCATTTTTCGCTTGGAAGGGTCTCTTTACAACAAGTTGGATTAATGATTGGAGAAGGAAACTAAGAACAAAAGGGTCGTCAATGACTAATTGCAATAAGTTTTTAATTTATAGTTATAATAGGTTGTCAAATTTAGTTGTAGTGGTACATTTCTAATTAATTTGTCTCGTTTTATATAGCATGTAATTAACTAAATAATTATAATAATAATTTCATAAATTAATGCACTAATATTGGCCTAAAATAGTCTCCAAATATGGACCCTACCAAGGCCTACTAAACTTTGAATAGCTACAAATTTATTTCTATGTAAATTAAATACCTAAATTCCAAACCCAATTTCAAGACCTAAACAACAAAATTAAAAAAAATTCATTAAAAGATGATTTGATAGACATAAACCAATGATTTCAGAACATTAAATAAATCGTGATTTTGATACGAGGGTAAAAATTATACCGCAAACACTAAAAAAAATTATTACTTTATCTAAAGATTTAAAAGACAAAATTACTCATAACTTAAAAATTTTCAAAAATCTTTAAAAAGTTTGAGACGACTCTTAACACGAATAGTGATAAAATAATTATCGAGTGAGTGAGATTAAGATGTACAAGTTATAATAAACTGAATGTACAAAAATATTATTTTGACAGAAAATTATTTGAAACCTAACCTTAATAGTTAGGTCAACCTAACTTTTTTGTATCATGTATTTTAAAAATTGATATTACTAAGTCAACCTTCCAAGGAAAAAAAAATTCGGGTGATACAAGCACAAGCTTATACTAAGGTTCACACCCGTCAAGGTTTAGAAAATTAAGGTTATTACAACCTCTTTCTCTCTTCCCCAGTTTTTTTTATATATTTTCAACAATTAAATGAGTAGTATATTGTTGTGTTCTACCTTGTTCTTGGATTTATATGTGCATACTATATGAGATTGTGATCATTTTATCCTAGGATGAAGGCTTATTCAACCCAATGTGCATTATAGTTGGAGAAAGGTGCTAACTGCAGGGGAACTAAATCCTTCATAAAGACAAAGCGTCTAACACTCAACTCGATCAACCTTCTTCGAACCCAATTAATAAACTAGTAGCTGTTATTTTTCATTGTTTATGTTCTCAATTCTCAAATTGTGATGTGGTCCAGAGTGCTTTAGCTTATGATTTTTTGCTCGCATGGTTTGGTTAGAACCTTTTATTTTTTATGTGAATTACTTACATCAAATTTCAGCATACATCTTGGTTTATAAGTATTTTATTAGCTTTGCGATATGTTTTTATCGTTGTATTTTATTTATTTGGGCATTTTTATTTAATTTAATTTTTATTTTTTAATCACTTTTAAGTAGATCTGAACTAACATGTAGGTTCACTAGGGGACTAGTGGTCCAAAAAGGTGCCAAGTGGCATTTTGGGAGGGGGACTTCAAACCCTGGGGATGGAGTTCATTTTTGCCGAGTAACGTTTAGTTTCAAGGCTGAAAGTTCATTTTTGCTGAGCAACGTTTAGCTTCAAGGCTGGAGATAAATGGACCTGTATTCAACATGTACACTTGACAACATTGCCAAAGACGAAGTTTAAATTTAAAAATCTGACAACAACAATGGATGTGATGCATTGTTTTTTAATCAACGCACCAAATAAGTTTTTCGAACACCTCGTCAGCAATATTAATATATTATTGAGTCGAGTTGCTTCAGGTTGAGTTCGAGTCTTCGAGTTAACTCAACTCGGTAGACTTTCAAGTCGAGTTTTCAAGTTTTCAAACGGTAATAACTATGATAATCGATCAAACGGCCTTAAAGCCAAGGGACTATTATAGTCCAATGTTTACTCCAATTATTCTTATGCCGGAAAAAGGTTTTTGCTAGAATTGGTAAGAATCCATTTCACCATCGAGAGAAAGTAAATTTGCACCATATAGGTGTGTCGTGGACAATGTGCTGCCCACGTGGGCATTCCAGAGTGTCGTCCATCAAATGACCACTCTAAATTGGCCAAGTCTACATGGCAAAAAATGGCAGGCCACCAGAAAATAAGTTTCACGGTCGCCGAAAATCCATATTCCTGTGCTACAACAGTTGGAAACTTGGATAAAACATTCTAAATAATGATCACACCTCAATTCCGGGTGTAAATTTGTACCCGTTTAGCCATAACTGAATTGGAATCGGAAACGGAACCAAAGACCTCGGTTCTAGTTCCATATTTTTTGGGAACCGACTAAATAAGAACCAAATTGAAACCGAACTTATAATAATAGTTCTGATTATGGGTAGTTTGATGTTGGAACTGAACTGATAGAAGTTGGAATCGAAGTGGAACTGATATATAAATATAATGTTAAATATGTAAACATAGTGTTAAAATTGTTATATTATTAAGGTTGGAATTGATGTACCCGGAACCAGAACCGACTGAAACCAAACAATCAGTTCTGGTTTTGGATCCATCATTTTGAGAACCAGAACTGTTAAGAACCGGCAATATTGTTCCAATTCTGAGTACTTAAGGAACCGAACGGGAACCTACCCGTTGACACCCCAACTTTCAATAACACTAGTTCTACGTTCAATAAGGATTGGGCTGACTCGGGGCCCACAATTTGAACACATTTGGATTGACAAGTGAGCTGTGAGCGGTGTTGATGTCTGTCTTGAGGAGGACGGTGTTCAGAAGTCTACACCGTGGGATGGTTCTTTGGCCTACCACAGAAATCCCAAATCCAACGGTCTCTACCCTAGGAGAGCACGTCATCCTCATGATAACAACGTCATACCTTATATTGTTAAAAAAGCGGGTGCCATTACAAATGGGTCGTGATCGGGGGACCCCACTTTCTAACCCTCTTGGGGGTCGTGTGCTCCATCGTGGATTCCGAGAATCCAACGGCGGTTGATACTTGATAGCGCTGAGCTGCATTTATTTATTTTTGACTTTTTGCCAGAGCTCAACCACCGTTCGATTCGTGAAATCCACGGCAGAGCACACGACTCCGGGGAGGGGTTAGAGAAAGGGGGTCCTTGGAACCTGACCCACTACGAATGTAGAATTAACGGCAGCTATCCAATGTATGCTGGAAGTTTAATGGACACAGCAAGGTAGTTGCTCCAGTCACGATTCTCATGAAAACTAATACACGGACGTTTCAGTTGCGTGTTGGGATGCGAGATGCTGTTGGCGCACTGCGCGCTCTGCACAGGGAGGAATGCCAGAGAGACGATAAGGGGCCAGGTCAATGGTAAATATTCAACGAGGAGTTAGACTTTGCTGACCACGATGGTCAGCAAATACGCTGACCACGATGGTCAGCAAATACGCTGACCACGATGGTCAGCAAATACGCTGACCGCCCACAATATGAGCCACGTGGCATACTATTAGAGGTCATCAACCGTATGGATGTTTGGCCAATCCTTACAAAACAAAAATCAGCCTGATTAGCGATTTCACTACTTTGAATCCTTGTACCCCAATAATGCTCAAATTCCTACGGTTAAAATCAACCCATGAAAATAACTCCAATCCAACGCTTAGAAATCACTAATAAGGTTGACTTTTGGTCTAGGGATTGGCCAAACATCCATACGGTCAGTATACTCTAAAATGTGCCACGCCGCTCATATTGTTGGCCGTCAGCGGATTCGCTGACTGTCGACCGTCAGCGAAGTTTTACTCTTCAACGAGCAGGTCAGTCTCACGACAACACTTCAGTCTTAGGTGTAAAGCGCGACAAGTTAGAAGGCCATCACATGGGAGAGTATCTCCATCCCCACCGTCCAACCGGTCGGGCACTCCCGCCCCTGCCCTACTATATATGATTGATTCTGTAAACATCTCCAATAATTATCGAGTGGATACCGGATACATGGACATGGATACACCAATCAATGGGTCCCAACACGAGATCTTCCACTAATCGTAACCATTGATTCACTGCTCGATTGGCTCAAAGAAAAAAAATATCTCTATATCCGGTGGTTCGTATCATCTAGCATAAGATCACACAGGTTGAACAAAATGTGTTGGTCCAGACACCAGACTTCACGTTGCGTGCCACGTGTCATGATATAACGTGTACATATCATATGTGAAGGGTCCCACATGAGATAGTTGTAGGGTCCACATCAGTCTATCAAAACGTGGAGTAAAGACAAGGCCTCGTTTCCCATCCGCTCCTCGCCTCCAGAGTCCAGACATGTATATGTTTTTTATTTTATTTTTCCCAATTATTTCACGCTTCGTGCCTCCCGTCTTTTTCTCCACTTCTCTTTATTTTGTCTACACCGAGGCCGGGTTATTCCCGCTCGTTTGGGTTTAGTTTTCAAAGTTTGGCTTCAAGCGCGGGCAGATTCCTACAAGTTTAAAAAAACTAGAACCACCGTTTCTCCACGTCAGCAAAACACGCCACGTTATTACAAGGTGCGATTTTATTTCTTTTCATTTCTAAACCCTCAGGTTAAAAACTTAAAAATCCTTCTCTTTCACTCTCTCTCAGTATCACCAGTTTTTTTTTGGATGGAATTGAAGTTCAACCCTCTCTTCTGTAACTCTTCCTGCCTTAAAAAGGAAGGAACTAGAAATGGAGACTCTTTTCCTTCTCAGCTTCTCTCTCACTGACCCATTGTTTAAAGGCCTCAGCAGTTGTTCTTCTCTTTTCCCTTTCGGAGCATGTGAGGACTGACAGATTTTCCTTTCTCATCTTCTTCTCCTACTTCTCTCCTTCTTTTTCTCTTCTGTGAGGAGAATCGATCGATTGCTCGACCGATCGATCTATCGATCAATGGCGGCTTCTTCGTCGCGAGGACGGAGCAGTTCTCCTTTTGGTCACCGGAGGCCTTCGAGTCCTTACTCCTCCACGTCTTCCTCTTCTTCGCTCATCAACGGGAGATTAATCCCTCGCTCTTGTTCTTCTTCGGCGTCTTCGTTTTACGGATCTGGAAATGGCTTCTCCACCAAATCCATGGCGCCGAGTCGTAGCCTCAGCGATCCAATGCGCCGCGGCTCAAGAGGCCAAGGGAGTCGTACTCCGGTTGGTTTCCCATCAGCCGAGGAGCTCATTGGAGAGCCGGTTGATGCGTCGAGATCGGGAGATAGCATTTCAGTCACCATTCGGTTTAGGCCGTTGAGGTATGGCTATGGATCTGGTTGAATTCTTGTAGATCTGTTGGTTTTGATATTGGAGGGATTGGAATTTGTGGAATTAGGGTTGCATTGTGAGTTCATGCAGTTGATAGATTGTTTTTTGGACTTTTATGGCTGTAGTGAGCGGGAATTTCAGCGTGGAGATGAGATCGCTTGGTACGCTGATGGGGATAAGATTGTCCGGAGCGAGTATAATCTGGCTACTGCATATGCATTTGGTATTATTGCTGAATTTATAAATTGAAACTGGAAAATTATGTTATTTTAATTGAAATAAATAGGAGCTGAGCTAAGATCCAATCTATGTATTTTACATTTCTAATGTTTCATTCACGTTTGCTTACAGTCATTATGCGATTGCCAAATTTAAGGATAGAATTACATACTATACTATATTGTCTTTCCCTTAAAATTTTAACAGTAATTGCTTTAGGGCACCATGAAACGGATGTAAGTGCTGGATTAAAAATGATCACTTTCTATCTCTTTTGGCATCTAGCTGGCCGATTAAGTTGAGACTCTGCTTGTTGTTCTAATTCAGAGTTAAACATATTTTTATTGTTGTATGGTTGATCGGAACACAAAGCGAAACAGTCTTGTAAGGCGGTGACAACTGACATCATTGCCATTTATCCTTTTGGGTGCTTATCCTCTATAATATATTTATTGCTACAACAGCTATTTCTGTTTTTGAATTTTATGATGTTGTACTACAGATAAAGTTTTTGGACCTTCGACAGCTTCTAAGGCGGTGTATGATGTAGCTGCTCGACCGGTAGTCAAGGCTGCAATGGAGGGCGTCAATGGTATTGTATCTTATCCTCATAATTTCTTAAGTCATCATCCCAGCTTGGCCACCAAACAAAGTGAATTGTAGTGTAAAAAAGAATTGATGGTGTTTATAGTTGAATGCTATAATTAGCTACACAGACCTGATTATGTTGAGAGGCTTCTTAATGAAAATTTTATATGTACACAATTGACATTGCAGGGACTGTTTTTGCCTATGGTGTTACAAGTAGTGGGAAGACGCATACTATGCATGTAAGTCCCTAATTCTCCAAGACAGTATAGTTTTTTTCCCTGCACTTAAAAAAATGATGAATCAAGATTGTAAAACCCAGTAAGCTGTGATGGAGTCAAACTTATCAAAAAAAAAAAAGTTGTCTCAACCGCTCTGATTTTTAGAATTAATCTTGTGTTTGAGTCATGATCTTAATTGCGTGAAGCAGGAGAATGAAGCAGCTATAGCAAACCAGTTTTAAATGATATATTTTAGGAAGTGGGAGTGGGTGTGGGAGCAAGATTCTGGAACAGGAGTGGGAGCGGGAGCAGAATCTAGGTTAGAAGTTTCCTGCAACTAAGTTCATGATAGTGACTGACTTGATATCCATGGCCATGGGCCTTCACAATTATAATAGAGAGTTATTCTCTCTTAGTGGAAGATTGGGGAAAGACACGTTTGACGAAAGGATAGTTAAATAAGTATTTTCAATGAATGTAAAGACTATTGTATGAATAGTTCTACATCTACTAAGTTACAATCCTATTTGATAGTCAACAGAAGCTACACATCTTTTTAACTTGGTTTGAGAATATATATTTAGCTATTAGACTTCTCTTGTGTCCATGTATTTATGATATAGGGTTTTCAGAATTGGCTTAGTTTAACCATTTTGTATGTTAGTTGTGTAAGATGTTACATAAGTACTTACAGTGATACATTAGTAGTTACAGTGAAGCAACTACCTAATGTAGTCGTTTAGTAGCTATTGGATTTCTTTGGTTGCAGAGTAATAGTAAAGAAAGATAATATTAGTGTCATATAAGACTCCACCTGTATGTGAAGTCTTACTCCCTAGTCCCTAGGTTTTTGGTACTTCCTACCATAATCGTCAAGTTTCCTATAAACTCCCACAAATGGCGTTTAGGCATCCCTTTCCTTATCCTTATTTATTTGCCCTTTGATTCCACAAAAAAAGCCATGCTAAGTTGAATTGGAAAATAAGCTGACTTGGTTGCTCCTTTCTAGATCATTTTCTTTTTTGTCAATTTGCTGTGCTTAAAGTCAGCCTTATTGTTGTTGTTGCTTAAGAGCTGTGTTTGGGTCGGCTCAAAGCTTATCTTAAGTGCTTACCCAATAGCGCTCATATCTAAAGTGCTTGAGTTAAGCTGTTGGGTAACCATAAAAGAAAAATACTTTTTTTAAAAAAAAGGCCTTTAAGGGTGTTTGGTAAAAAAGTGTTTTTTGGAGCAAATACCTATTTTACCCCTAAAAGTAGTTTAATGCACTTAAAAAACACCTGGGAGCTTCAAAACGGTGGTTTTAGACTTTTAGTATTACAATTTTTCTTTAAGGACAAAATTGTAAAGAATATTTTTTTTAGGAAGGGCTTCCCCCATAAGTAATTAGCAGAAGTTGCTTAGAAATGACTTCTGCTTATGGCAATTTGGGAGCTTTTTGGACTTTAAAAGTGCTTTTTAAGTTTTACCAAACGCATTAGTTTTTTTGACAAGTGCTTAAAAACCGCTAAAAGTTGGCTTGTTGCAGTTTTGAGCTTATCCAAACGCAATCCTTTTTTTTCCCCTTTTGGGCAGGTATTTGGTTAGTTAGTTTTGGTTGTTTGCACTTTCAACTTTTGTTTTCTCTGTTTGTGTATAATTTTTTTTTGAATACATGTATGATGGTTAACCTGCTTGTCATGGAAGTGTTTTCTTATCTCTATTCCAAAATTTAAGCTTCAAAAAGGTTTCAGTATGCATGGAAATATTTCGTGTATAAATGCACAATTCGTTTCATCTATCTTGTTTTTGACTCTTCTCCCGAATTAATCTTTGCAGGGAGATCAAAATTCTCCAGGAATTATACCATTGGCCATCAAGGATGTGTTCAGTATTATCCAAGATGTAAGTATCTATACAATTTGCAACATCGATATGTAACTGTACATTTATGGGGATGTAATTATGCTGACCTCCTTGCAGACTCCAGGAAGAGAGTTCTTACTCCGTGTCTCATATCTTGAAATCTATAATGAGGTTGGTAGTACTATGCAATGAAATAACATGTATACATTGAGATAATGACTCTTTGTTTGTAATTCTTTAATTATCAATGGTTCTCTTTTTTCCTTGTTGCTCTCAAAGCTGTTATCTATACGCAATTATTTCTTATCTTCCTGAACAAAGAAATTTTGTGCGAGCACTAAACTTCGGAATTCGGAACTATTTATTGGTTTACATTCAGTCTTTTGTGCTCGTAGTCTCTATATATTCTTTGGATTTGAGTGGTTCTTTTCAACAATGTAAAACTTTTTATCTTTTCATTAGTGAAAGTCATCTGATATAAAATGCTTATTCTGTTTCTGATTTCAGGTGATAAATGACTTACTTGATCCAACAGGACAAAATTTGCGTGTTAGAGAAGATGCGCAGGTTTGAAGCTTAACTTCTTGTGACTTCTGATCCTGTAACCTACCTGTTAATTTGGTACAGTTTGTGCTTGCGTCATAGTTCATGTTCTTTTTATTGTTCCTCACTTTCCTTTGAGCCCTTAAGTATAGGTATTAAACTGGTATGCCGCTTGGTTTTTCCTCGAGTACATAATTGGACACTATTTGTGTGAGTAAATTTCTTGGTGTACTGCTCTAACCAATTTTCTTGTCATCCTTGATTACATGACTTCCACTAAGTTTACTCATTACCACTATAATTATGAGATTTTATTTGGTTTATACTTCTCTTGTTAGTAGTAGTAGGTGCGCAAAGCCTTTCCAATGGAAAATAATTTCCTTTTGTAACTAGTGATGTTATATCTGTAGTTTTCCCATTTTTCGTTCTCCATCATAAAACATTTTACAATCTGAACGTTACATTTATTGTTGTGGGATGCAGATTACTTGGAATCATATTGAATAAGTGAATTTATTTATCAAAAGAATAGTTGTTGAATAAGTGAATGTAAGACATCGTTGTTTAAGTAAGAAGATTTTATTAAGAAGAAAAAAAGAGGCCAAGGATTGCTTCCAACTACAAAGAATGCCAAAGTACACCATCTTTAGCAAATGAGTCGGCATCAACATGGGCATTTATATGAGTATGATTACACAGTATACACAGTTTCATGGCCTAAGCATAAGTCCCTCATATTATATACTATATTTGCAAGTCTCCAAGCTCCTTTTGAAGCAACCGATGCCCAAGCAATGGTGTTGCAAGAGTGGCCCCCTACAACCAAAGGAGCATAAGAGAAAGAGAGCTATTTTTTGAATCCTTGGAAGTGATCCTCTCCTCTACTTCATTGGAGTCTTGATGCCAATAGGCCTGGACAAGCCTCAAGCTTGGAGACCCTCTCATTTCTAATGCCCATTGTTCCGGTAAGACTAGGGTTATAGCAAATGCCATCAAAATTTAACTTCAACAATCCTTCTTTTGTCTTCTTCCATGTTGGCAGCACCTTCTCCATCCTAGATTACATTAGCATAAGCTTTCCAGTTTATGTCATGATTGATGAAATGTTATTCTTTGAAATCCTCCAAAGTGGAAACCCACTTAATCATCTTAAGCTTTATAACGGTGGAAGTATCAAATGCTGATTTACCTTTATACAGCCTACAGAAGTTCTATTTTGTGACAGGCAATTATAAAACTTTATTGAAAGGGGAAAATAGAAAGAGATAACAGAAGGGTTAATTCGCTGGCCAATGTCTAATAGCAGCAGGGGTGAATACGTTGTTCATGCCCCCTCAATGCCATTAAGCTATAGATTTATGCCGGGGATTTTAAAAACTAAATTACACTGGTATTTTCTGATGCTCACAAATTGGTCTTGCGACTCCAACTTACACCCTAAATTCTTGTTAATTTGAACCCTTGATTTGTTTGATATAGATTTACTCTTGTAAAGGGAACTTTTTTGTCCACAATGAAACGACCTTTTCATTGTGTTTTTTCATCTTGAAAAAATCATTATGCTGTTAGACATCACTTTGGTTGGGATAGTAATTGTGCGAGCTAAAGTGTTTCAGGGCACTTATGTTGAGGGCATAAAAGAAGAAGTAGTTTTATCTCCTGGGCATGCACTTTCTTTCATTGCTGCTGGAGAAGGTATTTTCTGGATACTGTCACTTATACAGTCTCAAAATGTGTATGTCTATGATACTGTAAGAATATACTGATTTTTTTTCTTCTTCTAATGGCTGATGTTTATGATGGCAGAGCATCGTCACGTTGGTTCAAATAATTTTAACTTATTGAGTAGCCGAAGTCACACCATATTTACACTGGTACAGAATTTCAAAGGAAGAAGCCTATTCTGTTGTGCTCTATTAATCATTGCATTGTATTATTCATGCTTTATTCTTGAATTGTTAATTTTTTTTCTCTTTTTTGAAATTTGATTGAATTTTATTTTTTGCTTCTTCATCTCTATAGATGCACTTATTTCTTGCAGTTTAAAATGATATGGTTCAGCCACCCAATATTAAAAGAGATTGAAATTAGCTTGTGGAAAAAAAGTAGTTGACTTAGGGGACCATGGGTTTCTGTCTTTCTCAAAGTTAGAAGGATTTGGAGAGATTCTAAGGAACAGAAGGAGCGTAGTTTACTTTTTTGCTGTCCTAAAAATATTAAAGTCCACCAAATTAATTAGTTTAATTTTTCTTGGCCCTTTTAGTCTGCACATTACAACTGATCAGATTTGCCTAGCCATGAACTGTAATATTAAAATCCATCGACTCCAAATGTATGAAGAAACTGTCACCCAAAAGAATAGATATTGATCCTGCAGCTTATACAGTCGAATAAGCATGATCTCAAACTATCTTATCCGTTCCTGCACATTAGCAGTAGGGTGGCACTTCTGAATTATTAAGTATACAAATCCATCCATCACTTGATGTACATATCACATACATCACGTACTTGATCAAGCGATGGGGGGATGATGCTCTATATTTGCTTCCTCTGCAATTCAAACTTCTAAAAAAATAAAATTCAGTCACTATAGGGCTGGCCGATCCTCCCTATATATAATCCCTTAGTTTAAATCATGATTAAAAGACTACTTTACACATTTAGTAGTCCTAACTCAATTATGAAGAGAAAAAAATGAACTAATTAAAAAGAACTCATCAAATATGAAATACATTTAAAGAATACTATATGATTACGATCCCTAAGCTTGGGCGATTCCTCCTTGTGGGTCCCCTTGGACAAAAATCCCAATCTGCACATTATGCAAAAACCAGTCATCGAACTTTTGATAGATGGAGCCCTTTTGCTTCTTTGATTGATCTCAAATTTGAAACACTTTTATTAGACCCGTATCCAAAAATCAGGCCAATACAATGGTTGGATGTTGAGTTATTAGCTACTGTTCAAACCCCAATTTCTGTGACTGCACATAACTGAAAAAATTAGCAGCTACCCTTTCTTCATTTTAATCCGCTTCTTAGGTTTAGTAGTTTTGACAATTGTATTTGCATCATAGTGAGAAAGTATTTGAAGGCATAATGCAATAATGAAAGATATGGCTCTGGACACAATGAAATGGTGTAATTTGAAAGCAACTCTAGTAACATGATTAGGTTGGATCCATAAAGAAAAAGGACACTTGGAGTCTCTTTCACATCATCAAAAGATCCGAGACTTGGCATCATCTTTGAACATTTCGTTCTCTCGTCTACTGAGGTTCGCAAATGACAAAGGGGACCTCTTTGTAAGGTGTTTGTATTTGTAAGTGTTTGTATTTGTAAAAATGTTACATAGTTTCGTGAACTCGTGGTTTCAAGTCTTGATCTCATTATAGGTGGCAAAATCGAGTTGTCTTGGATAATATGGATGATATGAGCTTGAGACAATGTGCACGGAATGATGTTCGTCGCATTGCAATAGACGAGTTGTATCAGTGACTTGGGGGATCCAACACTGATATGGCCGATACCTATGCCGATCTATTGTGATACCTGATTTTGTATGCAAGGAGTTTTATGTTCGTCTTGTTGTAGTAGACAAGTCAAATTGGCCAATCTGGATGGCCCCAATATGCCATTTGGCGAATACCAGTTCTGATCCACCATGAAACTTGATTCACTTGTATCATGTCTCAATCCTTACTAATATCGACATGTACTATATGTGTGGGATAAAATCGGGGATGCAGTCACTTCCTCGATTTACCCACTGCAAAGATCAGTAAGTAAACATGTCATCAGTAAATAACTAGAATAAATAGGATAAACCAAAGATAAATCAGAGACACTAATACTTACGTGGTTTGTCGCCGGTCTCTTACTGGTGACTACGTCCACGGAGAAAAGCCGCTTAATCAGCTTACATTTCATTAACAAAATCTGTTACAACAAGTCGGCAATCTTGACAGCTTCATTTTCTCTCTAATACACTCTCTCTCTCTCTCTAATACACTTTCTCTCTCATACACTCTCATGGTCCGACATCTCCTCTCTCATCTTCTCTCTCTTTAACTCTCACATTCTCTCTCTAGTAGCCTCTCTGGCATGTGTGACCCCCTTCCCCCTTTGGGTCTTCTTGCTTTTATAGACCCTCTCCCTAGACACGTGTCAAAGGGAGAGGGTTTCTCTCTATCAAAGTCAAGGGTGGCAGGTGAGAAGCATGATTGTGTGAGTGGCGTGGGGAGAAACCCTATAAGGCATGGGGGTGCATTAAATAGGAGTGATCTAGTGCTTCTCGGGTCTGATCTGGTGTAGCGTGTTGTACAGTAATACAATGTGCTCTTTTTTACTACCTACACTATACATCTTGGTATCGAAGACTTGAAATCATGTGTGAACTCGCTGATGTAACTTCTTTCTTTTCCTTTCCTTCTTTTGCTTTCTACCCATGTATCTTTCTTGTTTCTGATAAAGTACATTGTTCTTTATTAAATGGTTAATGTAATGGTGGAACACAATTTGTGTAGCCAACCCTAAATAGCTTGGATAAAGTTTGAATGATGATATATGTGTGTGTGTGGCTTCTCATGTATTTTTGTCATTAGAACTTTGATTGGCGTACGTGCTGTGTTTTGATCCATGTCATACGTTTTGTAATTTAACCATGTACAAGGACAATATCTTGTTTGTTCCATTACAGTATTTCTTTGCTATTTTTTTATTTTATTTTATGGTGGTTATCTTGCAATTCATCATAGTCGTTTACTTTTGTGGCCTTTTATATTCAGTCCCCTCTCCTCTCTAATCTTGTCTATTATCTATTTCTCACAGATGATTGAAAGTAGTGCCCATGGTGACGAATATGATGGAGTGATATTCTCTCAACTTGTATGTGAGAATCAATCGTCAATTATAGAATCATTATTACATAAGCGTTATCTAAGATAATTTCTCTCTCATTGATTACCAATCTTACTTTTCTGTTTGTTTCTTCGTTGTAGAATCTGATTGATCTAGCAGGATCCGAGAGTTCAAAAACTGAAACAACTGGACTAAGGAGAAAGGAAGGATCTTACATAAACAAAAGTCTTTTAACTCTTGGAACTGTAGGTGCTAGCTATTTGCTTCATTAATTTTGGTTGAGATATTCCATGGATTAGTGATTTGGTTGGTGTAATTTCTTGTGTGAATTACACCATCCTATATTGTTGAAATATAGTTGATTTTTTTTTACGTTGATAAACTGGGTTTTGGCATAGCCTCCATTATAGTTGAAGTTTGACTTTGCAACAGGTTGTTAGTGAAGTAGATCTGTGCTCCATTTTACCTATAAAAAAAATATATGCTCCATGTAGAAGCTCATTGTTTTTTTGGGCATTTCTACTCATAGAGAATATGTTTTCTTTCCGAGATTACATGTTTATAGCTCCACTTTTCCCTTTATACACAGTGGATGTTTCATTAAGGATCTATGGATAATTAAATGACCATGTTATGAATATTCATTTCATTTTCAAGAGCACACATTGACTGTTTCCTTGAAATTTGAAGGTGATTGGCAAGCTGAGTGAGGGAAAAGCGTCACATGTTCCGTATCGTGATTCTAAGCTCACCCGCCTTTTGCAATCCTCGTTGAGTGGCCATGGACACGTATCGGTGAGTTTGATGGAGCAGCAAATTATGTTTCTAGTGAACAATGGTTTGATATTGGATGCTTAATTTGTCTCGGGAAAATCAGAAATTTCTGGATGCGTTAAAAAAGTACTTCACTTCATACACAAATTGTGCACTTAACAAGTTGACGTACATTTTCTTCATTTCTCCATGGTTGGTTCTTGCAATAATAGCTTTATTATGCTGTGTATCCTCATACATATCTTGAATTATCATGCAGTATATTAACCGATGTACTTTCAACAGCTTATTTGCACAGTGACTCCTGCATCAAGTAATATGGAGGAAACTCACAATACATTGAAGTTTGCGAGCAGGGCAAAGCGAGTGGAAATCTTTGCTTCACGCAACAGGGTAACTCATTATGCTATAATTTTAGTGAGTGATAAGGTTTTCCCCAGCAAATGCCCAAGTCAAAATTGAAAGATTGGATTTACGCTTTTGTTGGAATATTTTGATATTCCAGATTATTGATGAGAAGTCATTGATTAAGAAGTATCAAAAGGAAATTTCAATCCTCAAACAAGAACTTGATCAGCTAAAGAAGGGGATGGTGGTTGGTGTTGGTCAGGACGAGATCATGAGTTTGAGGCAAAAGGTTTCTTCCATATGTTTAATTTCAGTGATTATACTCGTTCGGTCACTTATGCATGTTAAATGTTTTATTCTGTTTTGGGTTCTATATATGATTTTTCAGAACTTATATTAAAATTTTCTTATTGCCTATGGCATTGAGCATTTCTTGCTCTGGCGTTCTTTGAACAGTTAGAAGAGGGTCAAGTGAAAATGCAGTCTAGATTAGAGGAAGAAGAGGAAGCAAAAGCAGCTCTCATGAGTAGAATCCAAAGGTTAACGAAGCTCATACTTGTTTCTACAAAGAATACAATTCCTGGATGTTTGAGCGATGTGCCCAGTCATCAACAGCGCTGTTCTCTTGGTGAAGATGATGTAAATTTTCTATTCTCTCTTTGGTCATGAAAATTAGAGCCATGACTTGTGTTCTTTTATATTCTTTTTTTTCCTAATTTTATTCTATAGGGTAATTTTTTTTTGATAATTATTCTATATGGTATTTTGAGCATTTGAATTTTAAGAATCTAATATTACTGTGAAAGATAACCAAATGTAAGTATAAATGTTGAAAAACCTAAAAATTAGGAAACATATCAAAGCAAATCCAAGGTTGGTCAACATGCACATCTGTGTCTACACATTCGTGTAGCTAAAAATTTCAATTTTGTGTGTTCTTGTTTCATAGATTGAAAGAAATGTGTACAAATTACTTTTTGACTGTCCAAAAGATAGCTTTGAAGTGGACAATCTGACAGGGCGTTCCATTTTAAGGATGCCATCCATCTAAGGGGTATTCTAACACAGAAGATCTAGAATCTAGATTAATGACCAAGTGTGGTGCATGGAACACAACCATGTAAATATGGGTGTCAATTTTACCTGTTTAATTGGAACCGAATCGGAACCGGAACCGATTAAAAAGGAATCGAAACCGGAACCGAACTGAAAATAATGGTTCCGGTTCCGGGTAGTCTAATATAGAATCGAAACCGATAAGAACCGGTACCAACGTATAAATATAGTGTAAAAATTCTCATATTTTCAAGATTTGGCCCATGATACCCGGAACCGGAACCGACAGAAATACATAATCGGTTCCGGTTCCGGATCCATCACTTTGAGAACCGGAACCGTTAAGGAACCGAACCGATAAGAACCGGAACTGATTGTTCCGGTTCTGGTCACGTTAGGAGCGGAACCAGAACCGACCCGTTGACACCCCTACACGTAAAGCGAAGGAAATTTTAGTGTTCCACATGACACATAACCACGTCAAGTATACAAAATTTCCTGAAATGTGTCTAGCATTTGCCACTCACCCCATATGTATGTGGATATAAGACCTATATGTATAAATATAGGTCTTATTTAATGTTTTTGTATCATATTTGAACTGCTAGATTATTCTGTTCACTAGTTCAATGTTCTTTGTTTTTCCCCGTTGGTGGTTTTCTCATTTTGATGGATTTGTTTCTTGGCCTATCTCTCATTTGTTGGGATTGATCAAAATCATGAATTCAAGTATTATACTTTTCTCAAAGCCTGTTAATTTTCTCTACTGTTCATATGCCTTGTTTCAATCTGGAAGACATTATTTTGATGCCGACCCTTCATTCCATTTATTGACAGAATTTGAATGTGTTACGTGAGGGTTCTCCTATGCCTGTAGAAAGTGAGAACCAGAAAGACTCCCCATCTTCTGCTCTGATAGTTTCAGACCGCTCTTATGATCTTAAACATAGAAGATCATACAGTAAGTGGAGTGAAGAACAATCATCATCCGGTAGTTCAATTACAGAGTCAACTCAAGCGGGTGAACTTATCAGTGGGGCTACCAGTGGTTCTAGACTGTCAACTGTATGTTTTACTTTCCATTCTCTTAGTAATAATAGCTAAGCAGTATTTAAGATGACTAATTGTTTTTTGTTTAATTTTAATGTGAATGTATGATAATGCTTCACTACCATCAACTACACAAATCAAAACACATTACCTGCAGGTGGCGTGCTTGAGCAGTTTGTGGATGAGATAAATTAGAATAAAAAGAATCGAGTTTATCAATTTTATGTTGGATAATAAGGTTGTTCATATAAGCATTCGAATATGCATGCTCTCTCTCTCTCTCTCTCACATTTTTATATATTGTCTCCTTTTCGCCTTAATTTCTGAAGCATGTTTAGTAAAGGAGGCTATGTAGAAAGTCATGTCGAAGTACTTGCCTTGGTTTGGTAATTTGTCATTGATTTTTTGTTATTGGCACCAAACATTATGAGCCACACTAAGAAAATGTGAGAGAGAGAGACTTTCTACATAATGTGAGCAAATATTAAGGCAAAAGACAAGGATATCTGAAAACCAATTTGGATTTATGCTAGGAAGGTTGACCATCTGGGTAATCTTCTTATTTTGATAAGTGATGAAAAAGTCTAGACAAAAGAGGAAGAATCTCCGCATGGTCTTTATTGACTTAAAAAAACGCATGTGATGGAGTCCCTAGATAATTATTTTGGTGGGCATTGGAAAAGAAGAGTGTCCCAAATGGATCTAGTGAGATCATTAAAAATATGTACGAGGGAGCAATAACTAGTATTAGAACAATTGGTGGTAAGACAAGTGAGTTTCCAATCACAGTGGGATTACAAAAAGGACCAGCCTTAAGTCCATATCTATTTTCTTTAATTATAGATGAAGTAAATGCTCATATCCAAGATGAGGTACCCTGGTGTATGTTATTTGTAGATGACATAGTATTAGTCGACGAGACTAGGGATAAGGAAATGCAATACTAGAACTTTGGAGGAATGCTTTGGAATCTGAAGGTTTTAAAATAAGTTGAACCAAGATAGAGTATATAGAATGCAATTTTAGTAAGGATGCACATAGAGATGATCTGCCAATTAAAATAGACAACCAAGAGATACCCTTGGTTCTATTATTCACAAGAAAGGAGAGATTGAGGAGGATGTTGGCCATAGAATTAGAGTGGGGTGGCTAAAGTGGAGATGTGTTTTTGAATTCGACGCATGCCAATCAGACTAAAAGGAAAATTCTACAGGACAACAATAAGACCGGCGATGCTTTATACAATAGAATGTTGGGCAATTAAGAAACATGTTCATAAGAAGAGTATAGATGAGATGAGGATGTTTGATAAGACAATGATTGAATGGAGGAACACGATTTGTACAGCTGACTCCATATCGTTGGGTAAAGCTTTATGATGATGATGATGATTTTCTGTTATTGGCGCCATTGACATTTTTCACTATTATAGAAATCGACAAGCGAAGTTGGACCAAGAATCTGTATTGGCTGCTTCTGGAAGATGACAGCTATATTATTAATCTATGTTCTTATCATATTTTTGTAATGCTTGTTTGTTAGAGCGGACCTTGTAAGTCGTAACCTTTTCTTTTCTTATTGCCATGTAGGTTGGGATGACAATGTCAGATCAGATGGATCTACTTGTTGAACAGGTAAAGATGCTTGCTGGGGAGATTGCGTTCAGCACCAGTACCCTGAAGCGCTTAGTGGAGCAGTCTGTAAATGATCCTGATGGCTCGCAGGCTCAGGTATAAATTTCCTTTGTTCTATCTAAATTTCGTATTGGTTGGATACTCGAATAGGAAAGTGTCAAATGTGAGAATGGATGGTCTTGAATGCTGACACACAGCACCTTAATTATATTCTAATGTCATGGGTTAAATTCTTCAAACTGCTTATCATCTCATTTCCCTCGCTAGCAAACCATATGACAGTGCTAACTGTTTCTTATATCAGTTGTGGATTACATTTGGTACCATTTGTCCAATCCTAAGTAGCTAATATCTTTTCTTCCTCGTTCAGTTCATTTTATTTCTGCAATTGAGTTGGATTGGCTTTTCCTAAAATCCTATTAAAACTTAAGAGTTGTGGATATAATCTTAATCTTAGTACAAATAAGAAATCTCATATTATTCTTTATTATATCTTTTCTTACTTAGCATGCTTCCTTGTTTTGTCTCTTGACTGGGTTCATGTTTCATATCATTTGGATTTATGTATTTAAATTTGGTTATTGCTCATGGTACATATATTATTACTATTACCTAATTTTTTACATGATTTCCTGGATACTTTCCCACTGATAAAAGTCAGAAATCTCTCCCAGTCACCTTCACATCATAAATGCCATTTTATTTTACCCTGAAATTTGTAATATTTTGGATCATTCATTTTCATTCTGTTAAATGTTGTTGAAATCCATCTGGGAATATGGGCTTTTGTCACCCATACCAACTGTTCTGTATTTCAACATCCACCATCTCAATTGGTTCGGGAGTATAACCAAGTGCAGCCGCATCTTGGTAGCTGGATTAACATGTTCTTCCTTTTGCTGTAGGCCTTGGTAAAGGAAAACTGGAAAAGTGAATCCATGGCTGCCTGATTGGATTGCCAATTATTTTAGTGGCAGTCTTATAGACACTAAAAAAAAGTGTGCGTATGCTTACATCGCAAATAGATAATGAGGATGAATTTCAATTCAGATGTTACATGTATTGTATATATATTTCATTTCTTTTAATAGCCATAATACACGAAGACTTTGTTATGTAATCTACATGTTAATGTGTATTAGTGCCAAGCATTATCCAAATGAGGTCTTTTCCTTTTTCCTATGCCTGATTCACTTTTGGTGGATGCTTATTAAAATACAGATTCAGAACTTGGAATATGAAATCCAAGAAAAAAGGAGACAAATGAGGGTTTTGGAGCAACGTATAATTGAGAGTGGTGAGGCTTCAGTGGCTAACACATCGTTGGTTGATATGCAGCAGGTAGTTTGTTTTTAACATCATCATCTTCTTCTTCTTCTCTTGCAGATACTGAGTCTTTGTAGTTATCAATGGCAATTAACTTGTTATTTTTGTTCGCAATACAGACAGTTATGAGATTGATGGCACAGTGTAATGAGAAGGGTTTTGAGCTAGAGGTGACTCCTTGTTTCTTTTTCAGGACATTGCAGAAGCGAATGCCATGCAGATTTATAACGTGCATTATATTTCATTTCCAAATATGATTGAAGATTCCCTTGCTAGAATAGTATTCAGTATTATTACCCTTATAGTTTGATTGTTATTTGCTAACGGTAGGACACAGACTTTTCATAAGCATAATGCTTCAGCTTTCTTATTTCGTTAAACCCTGTGAACTATGGATGCAGATAAAATCAGCAGACAATCGAATTCTCCAGGAACAACTGCAGGATAAGGTTATTAACTGTAATAATTTTATTTTTGTCTTTTTTATATAACAAGGTTTTTTTATTTGTGAGGATTATTGTCTTTTATGTTGCCAGTACAATAATTAAACTTTAAAAGGCTCTGGCTTTTGCTCCAAATTTTTTTCTTCAGAGTTTTGACTTCTTTTTGGTTGCTTGCAGTGTTCAGAGAACAAAGAATTGCAAGAGAAAGTACTCCTTCTGCAACAGCAATTGACCATGGGTGATAAATCGCCATCATCTTCTGATCATTATGCCTCTGAAGAATACATTGATGTTTTGAAAAAGCAAATTCAGTCGCAGGTGGTTACTATGATTTTCTAGCATTTGAATGTATACATTTATTTTTGCATTTGTTGATAGTTGATGGCTTTGTTGTCAATTGAATTAAATATTCTGCCATACGCTGCATTCACGCTTATTGCCACAATAAGTTTAGTTTCTTTCAGCAAATACAGTTTCCCCTTAAAGTTGATAAGTATTCATCTGTACCTTGTCTTTGATATATTAGAGCGGTCTTCTAAGTTCTAATAGAAAGAGGTGATAAGCCTGCTTATATTGTTTATGCAAAACTGTTTACTGAAACACGTCCCTATTTAAGCCATTGGTTTGCATTGTTTATACAGAATGCAAAACTCAAATTGTGCAAAATAGATCATCATTGTTGTAATCGCAAAACAATGAAAGCTTGCAAACTGTATATGAAATAAGTATATTCTTAAATCAAATGGGTGGAATATGTGTAGTTGGGCTGTAGATTTAGTCGAGACTGGTTTCCTCTGAAAGTGGAGATGATGAGCTTTTTTTCCCCCAATCTGGTGCATTATTTTCTTGTATTTATTTATTTATGATAAGTAAAGTGAGAATTTTATTAGAAAGGGGAGAAACCCAGAAGATTGCAAGAAAAGGTAACTAGGTGAAAAAGAAGAGAGTTCTCGAAGAGAGAACCAACAACTAAAAGATACAGTGTCATCCCTAAAGGTGGTCACCATGAATAAAAGTTTCTCAATTATTTATGAAAGCACTATAAGGGGTCCCTTTTAATTCCTTACAAACCGGGCACCAAAGAAAACATCTTCCATTCAATCTTTTTGATGACACACCTATTGGATCCGTATTTATATTCAAATATTCATCTATTATTCGTTTCTTTCCATACACTTTAGCAAGTGGCGAAAGGGCGATCTTGCAACTGAGGATTACTCCATCCTCGAATAAGGTCGAGCAAATTTCTAGGCATAACCCAACAAACTTCAAATGTCCAGACTTCATCAGATTTTGTTTATTTATTTTGGCTAAAAATGTAGTCTTCTTTTCTTTTTTTTTTAATTTGTACTGCATTGCATAATCGGTATCTTATGTTGCGAAACTTATTATTAAACATAACCGTGAGCATATTTCAGCATCTCTTGCACCTTGGGACTGAAAAACTAAAGCTAGGGCCTATTATCTGTTTTTGCAACTAATTTACTTGTATTTATTGTTGTCAACAGGAGAATGAGAATGAGAAACTAAAGGTAGAACATGTTCAGCTTATGGAGGAGAATAGTGGATTGTGTGTACAGAATCAGAAGCTGGCTGAAGAAGCTTCTTATGCAAAGGAATTGGCATCTGCTGCTGCTGTTGAGCTGAAAAATTTGGCAGGTGAGGTAACTAAACTTTCAGTACAGAATGCAAGACAAGCAAAAGAATTGTTGGCTGCTCAAGATATGGCATATTCTAGAGGTGCTGGCATGCAAACTGGTAATGGTGCCAGCCGCAAGTATTCCGAAAGCAAGATTGATGGTATGAAGGTTGGAAGAAAAGGCCGGCTTTCTAGCAGGGGGAGTGAAATTCCTGGCACAGTCTATGATGATGCTGAGTACTGGAATCTTGATCCAGATGATATAAAGATGGAATTGCAGGCAAGGAAACAAAGAGAGGCTGCTCTCGAAGCAGCTTTAGCAGAAAAGGAACTTGTAGAAGAGGAGTACAGGAAGAAGGTTGATGAAGCAAAGAAAAGAGAGGTAGCCCTGGAAAATGATTTGGCAAGCATGTGGGTACTTGTTGCGAAGTTGAAGAAAGAAGGGGGATCTGTCCCAGAGTTGAACGTTGATGAGAGGTCTAGTGATGGAATAGACCTTGTGAATGATCTGAAAACAAATGGCAATGCTCATAAGGACATTGGCCCTAAAGAGATACAAGTTCCGGATAGTACAAAACCGGTTCCAGATGGTGCAGAGCTAGAACCTCTTGTTGTCCGCCTAAAGGTAGAATTGAATAATGTCCATATTTATCTTACTTGCATGTGGCTGATTCTTCTGGTTTAAATTCAGAATTACTCTTCTGGATTAATTTTAATTATAAATATGATTTTGTCCGATTTATTTCAGTGTTTAGGTATGATTTTGTTGATTTTCTCCAAGATCTGTTTCGACCTTGTTCCTTGGGCTGCAATGTAGGATGTTGAGTGTATTTAGCATTTTGGCCCGAAGCACTAGCCTTCAGTGTAGTGGTGACAATTCCCACCAGGCTATCATATCTGTAGTAGGATTTGTATTATATTGATGAGCTCACTAAGAATCCTTTAGACTGTGACTGTGGCCTTACTTTCCCATCCAGTACAACGAATTACACAACTTACAAGTTAGAGTTGACAATCAGTTATCTAGATAGTCCTTCATTGAATAGGTGGCCACACTATGTACATGTGTCACCATTTAACAATTTTATACTCCTTACATCCTTTAGGGACAATTCATGAATTGTTTTTGACAAGCGGATGGGCGAGGGATCCTCCTGCAACCTTAATCTCATAAACGCCTCTAAGTTTACATAGAAGGCACGTTGCACTCAATTATTATAGCGCTTGATGTTCCTTATCGAGAAAAGTTTGTCATACGTCAAGCACCTAACTCCATTCTGATTCATGGCATCTATAATGCACTGGCCTGTTGGTGCATCAATTTGTTGATACCATGTCATAATGCTTTGGTGGTCTCACATGCCATGAAAATTCAAATGAGGAAAGGGTTTTTTTTTTTTGTGTGATACAAATGAGCAGCCCCCACCCCACCCACTTCCCTCCGTCTTTTATGGAATTCCATAAATTAATGAGAAAAACCTTCAAGGGTCAAGGTTCTCTTTGTCTGTTTCTTCTTTCTTCAGTCACCTGCATGTTTTTCATTATCATCATAATAAGGTACTAAACCTTACATCTTGGAAGCTACACCTGTTGGTTCTGAATCTTGATAACTGGCGTGATCTATTTGCTCTTCACTGTATTTCAATGCATTCAGGCCCGGATGCAGGAAATGAAGGAAAAACAGCTCGAATCCCTTGGGAATGGCGATGCAAATTCTCATGTATGTAAAGTATGCTTTGAAGCACCAACAGCAGCACTTCTCCTCCCGTGCCGGCATTTTTGCTGTAAGCGATCATAGCCTTTACGTGTTTGTGTATTATGTATGTATGCACCTTGTGGTTATTATTTTAGATTAATAATGAACCTTGGTGTAATGTCTTCAGTGTGCCAGCCTTGTTCGCTTGCGTGTTCTGAGTGTCCACTTTGTCGCACGGAGATTTCAGATAGAATTTTCGCTTTCCCTTCCTAACAATGCATCACGTGCCCTGTGGAGGTCGTATAAATGGTGAACTTTTTAGTTATGCTCTCCTTTCATAGCCTAAAAGGAAAATCATTAGACCAATTTATTACTAGACTGATGGATCTGCCTAAACTAAACAGATTTAAGTTTCTAACACACTCTTTTGATTTTCTTCAGGGTACTTATATCATCATTCAGCTGTTCGTTATTTTTCTGTGTAATATCAGGTGCAAATTCTTTTATTGGTTACCTTGTATGTAGCTGTCTAAAAGGTATATCCATATCTTGTTTCTCTTTCTCCCTAAAGGGCTGTAAAATAAGAGAAAAGGAAAAGAAAAAAAAAGACAAACTGGAACTTTAAGTTTCAATTCCAGATTGGTGCTTTGTGTTCAAATACCTACACAATGTTTTGCATCTCTCCTTTTGACTTCCAATATCATGTATAGAAGGATAATGAAAGCTTCTATGAGGAAGAAACATTCTATTTTAATTTTTCTTCCATTTCGTTCAATGGATTAAAAAAGAATGTTTGCAGCCTTCCTTGCTCCATCTGTTATTCCTTCGTACGCTTTAAATTAAGACTTGAAAATTCCTTTAATCGTTCGATGCTTCTGCATTTATGTTTAAAATATTCTGATTATTCAGGAATAATGATAATTGAGTAGTTATTGAATCAGCACTTCGTGCACTACATTGTACATCACGTCCGCGTCCTTTGCGAGACATTTTTATAGCACTCAGTCCTCAAATCATAATCCTTTCAACATTTTGTGGAAAGCCTCCTTTAAATGGTATAGAGATGACAAGGTACTAGTTTGTTACAAGTATAGTTTACTCTCCAAACATGATTATGACAGACTAGGAGGCTGATATGCACATTTTTTTTTTTAATGGTAGCTCACGTACAGACAGCGGTCAAAACTCCTGTTGGATTCCTTCTACGCTATAATTATAAGATGTTTATTAGGGACTGTAGGCATTCACATGCTTTGTTCTTCAATTACAAATTTCTCATGAACTCCTAGGTTGTAGTATAAAAGTTCAGAACCCCCCATATATCCATGTTACTGAACTGTCTGTTGCTCGAGTAGTGTCCAGTTTTCTTTTTGGTATGGTTATGGGCGTGGTTCATACTAGGAATCAGATTGGGTTGTTAGTATGAGATCTGTCCAGAGCGATGCAAATTTTGGTCCGGGTACTTTATGGTCTGCTTGGATCCTGTTGTATGACATATATAAGGTGATACCTCAGGGTGTTTACTGTTTAGATCAGACCTGCACCAGTTGGATATGATTCCTAGAATATGGGTCCTAGTGGAATCCAAATATGGCCCCGTTGCCACATGTATGGCTTGATACGAATCCTGAGCCACTTGGATCTGACACATTTTGTAGCCTAGGTCCAAGTTAACAAACATTGTAAATATTCATTGAATCAGGAAGCCATAAACAATAGTTGTATCACAAGATATAATACTGCGATATCTATAGATTCTTCAATTGCATCACATTTGCATCTGTGCCGTTACGGAATGACAAATTGATGTAGATATGATTGATATTAAAAGAGGACATCCTGTTGACAAACTCTAATTTTATAGGGAATTTCATTTACTCTTGTATCCTGACTCTTGAACTATGTACCTTTGAATGGGGGTCAAACGCTCTCTCAATTGTTGGCCTGACCTGCCTATCAAAAAATATTTCGTACTACCCCACAGTTAACTGCAAAAAAGGCTGTGCGGCCAAGGCCACTGACTGTTGGATTCTAGAGATCCATGGTCTATGACGTATAATGGATAAAATGTATATTATACCTTTTGCAGTTGATGCCTTGTGGACCGTGGATCACTTGAATCCAATAGTCATTGGTCTCAACTGCACAAATCTCTTTTGTGGATAACTAATTTCTGAACGGGGAGTCTAAAACGAGTCTGTCCAGAGTTACACCCATTTCTTACATCCAGTTCTTACACCCGGAGGTGGGGCCCGCTTAGAGATCATGTTGGACAATCGAACCATACATTGAGATGTTCTTGGCACGATGATCATCATTACCAAAAATCAGGTCATTTCGACATTGGCAACCATATAAAAAATTGACCCAAAATAATGGTTTAAAGAGTCCAACTTTGACCCAAAGTAATGGTCATTTCGACATTACACATGGGATAGCTGAAGTTGTTACCAGGAAGGAATAATTTTGTAACAATATTCTGAGAATGTTATAATATGATGGAGATACTATGTTCATGGATGCTTGTGATTTTAATTCTTTTATAAGATGAAACCTCCCAAGTGATTCCATTTGATTAAAAGATTATTTAAAGACCGAAGTGGGATTTCTGGCTGTTGAACACACTATTCTTACTGTCTCCAATACAACAAACATTAGACGATAAAAGGGGAAGTTTTATTTTATTAAAAAATTTCGGAATGTGAGCAATCACAATTACCATTAGTGATATTATTCCTGTAGAGGGTAGCACGTTGACAGAAGGATAAACCCCTTATCTTTGGATTTCGAAGTTTTGTGGGTAGTTGGGTCATTTTCGGACTTTTTTTTAATCTAAATATCTCTCTGCTTTTTTCAGTTTTTTTTGGTTTTTTGACCGTTGATTGTAGAATATTTTCTCGTGACCTGATTTGCCACATTTTGCTGGAATTTAGGCAAGATAATATAATTTAGCTGTCTGTTTCTCTAGAATGATTTGCGATTGGTGATCAGATTTTAACAATCTTGGTATTTATGGATTGGATGGATGAGTTGTGGTAACAGACTTGGCACTAGTGGTCAAATGGGTGGTTTGTCATAAACCCGTCATTGAAAATAAAACCCATCTAGACCGGTTGGTCATGCGGGACTTCACTCTAACTAAAGGGACCACCGGTGGTTCAAGAAGCATGAGGGTAGGGTTTTCAGGAGTATTATATGTAGACAGCTACCGAGGACTGTCTCAGCAAGAGCCGTGTGATAAAAATAGAGAAGGGTCCCACCTAAGAGATCAAACCTATATGGAAAAGAAACCAATGAAATCTGATTATTGACCTTTTCTTTAACACCATATTTCCCGCCTCAATTTTGTCAATCAAATTGACAAGGAAAAGTATGACTTCTAGGTCAGTTTAGTCAACATCGTAGTCAAAATAAAATACCCTGATTAAAATGTTCCATGAGTTTATGTTCAAACATTAAATCAAAACTATCCTTTAATCAAAGAAAGAAGATTAATCAATTTTCATTCGTTTAAAACAAAAGAAATCAAATCTCTCCATCATGGATTGTGAATTACAGTGTGATCTCCTGAAAAATATTCCAGCTATGAGCTGCTAGGCATGCTTACAAGGAGGAAGTGGTGCTCCACACAGGCCAAGGTTGTCCCTGAAAGAAGAGGCAGGGATGGTGGCCTTATGAGGAGGTATCCGCCCGCTAAGCCGGTTCTCCGACACATCAAATTCTGTAAGCTCCCCCAAGTTTAGCACTCTCTCTGGTATTCTCCCACTCAGATTGTTATTCGACAGCATTATCGACGTCAGCTCCTTCGCGTTGCCCAGCTCCGGTGGTATCCTCCCCGACAGACTATTCCCCTTGAGCTCCACCATCTGTAGTCCACTCAATTTCCCTAATGACCGTGGTATTGATCCTCCCAAAGGGTTATGTGATAGCACTAACGTCTCAATTGAGGCCATAGAGACTTGGTTTCCAATGTCTTCATCAATTGGACCAACAAACAGATTATGAGAGAGATCAATAGAATTGAAATAGCCTAATGGGTCTTCGACACTTTTCGAGAAGATCGTTCGCAAGTGTCCGGAGAGCTTGTTGGAATGGAGATCAAGGTTCATCAATAGCGATAGGTTCTTGAATTCTATAGGGACAGACGAATGGAACCCATTGTTAGATAAGTTGAGGAAAGAAAGGTTGGTCATGTTCCCTATCCAACGAGGCAATTTACCGGATAACCCATTGCTCGATAAATCAAGTATCGACGTGGACGACGAAGATAACCATGTGGGAAGCTGGCCTACTATCCCAGTTCGTGCCAACATGAGCCTAAAGACGTTCATTTTGGCAAGCCAGTCCGGTATGCTCACTAGACCAAGAGGATTGAAGGACAAATCTAAGGTCTGTAACCGTTGTAACCTAGCTAGCTGAGGAGGAATAGGACCTAAGAGATGATTTCTTGAAAGATCAAGTGTCTGAAGATTTCGGAGATTCCCAAAACTTGAAGGGATCTTACCTGTAAAATGGTTGTTGGAGAAGAATATATCAGTGAGCGTTGTAAGATGGCCAATTGTTGCTGGCAGTTTGCCAGTCAGCTTGTTGTTCTCAATGATCAGCCTCTGGATGCTCGGGAGCTTGCCGATGGATGCCGGTAAACCACCGGTTAGCCTGTTTTCCGACAATCGGCAGAATTGAAGAGAAACTAAGTTGGAAATCAAACTAGGAATACTTCCTGTGAGCTGGTTTTGATTTAGATAGAGTAGAACCAATTCGGATAATCCCCCGATGGATGGAGGAATGCTTCCGGTTATCCGATTTTCCGACAAGTCGAGGTATTTAAGCTTCTTGAGACCACCAATTGCCACCGGGATACTACCAGAGAGATCATTACCATGGAGATCAAGGTGTGTTAGTGAGACCAACTTACCAATCGACGATGGAATTCCACCGGATAATTCATTTCCAGACAAACCCAACTCCAAAAGTGACGTAAAAGATTCAACAACAGAAGGTGGTATTACACGAGAGAGATGATTATCACTAAGGAAAAGCTTCTTTAGCCGAACAAGATTTCGAAACGTTAAAGGGATCGAACCAGTGAGCTGGTTGGAGTCGAGGAAGAGATACGTGAGGTGTGACAACTTTCCGAGCTCTAGTGGGATTGTCCCGTTCAAGTCCTTAAGGTTACTAAGGTCGAGAAGGCGAAGGAAGGAGAGGTTGCCCAGAGACGGCGATAACGTTCCGGTCATCGATGTATCGGAGATGAAGTCATTGCCGGAGTAAAGACCAGGGCGAGAGAGGTTGACGACCCTACCAGTGGTGTCACATGAGACACCTTCCCAAGTGGTGCAACAATTAGTTGATTGGTTCCATGTCTGCAACAGGTTAGAAGGGTCGTGGGTAATCTTAGCCTTGAAACCAAGCAGGGCTGCTCGGTCGATAACATGGCAAGCTTGTGTGGTTGGTGAAGAAAAGAAGGAGAAGCAGACAAAGAAGAGGAGCGAGATGTTTTTTCTGTTAGTAGAAAACGCCATTGAAGATACAGAAGTGAGAGGGGCTCAAGCTGTGATGTTGGTTTTTAAAAAAAGAGAATGGAAGATGGTGGGGAACAGCTCTATTGCTTAAAACTGAATCAAGTAGAGAAGGAAATTGTGCGTGTGCGTGTGCGTGCTCGCGTGGGTGTTAGTAGAGTAAGACTTGGATTAGTTATCCTAAATAAAATGATAAAGATCTGGATAATGAGTAGAACTTTGCTGACCGCCCACAATATGAGCCACGTGGCATACTCTTAGAGGACGCTGTCTGTATGGATGTTTGGCGAATCCCTAGGTGGACCTACAAAACCAAAATTCATCCTGATTAGTGATTTCAAACCTTTGGATCTTTGTAGCTCAAATAATGGTCAATAATGCTCAAATTCCAGGGTTAAACATCAACCCATGAAAACGACTCCAATCCAACGGTTAGAAATCACTAATCAGGCTAATTTTTGTTCTGTATGTCCATTTAGGGTTGAGCCAAAAATCCATAAGGTCAGCAAGTTCTACTCTATTGACAGTGGTGTTAGACTGTTGAGGACCATTGTGGTTGGTGGTGAGTCTGCTACTCAAATTGTACCATGGCTCACTTGTGCATCAATCTAGACCATTCAATTCCGATGGTCAAATTTATGGGATTATTCAAGAGGTAGACCACTTGTTGAAGGGTTTGATTGACGAAAACAAGGGTCTGTGAAGGGTGTGGAGGGAGGCATCACCAAGATACATAGTGCTTATTAGCACCATATATTTTCACTCTAGATAAGTAGCGTGACGTGGATTAGTTGGATAAATAAATATACAGATTGCTTGTGCGTTGTCATGACTCAAGTGTCGTGAAGCTGATGATATTGATGATGTCCGTGAGGTAAAGAGGTGGAAAAGTAGAGAGACCCACCGCTCGTTATACGCCTGAAGATCGGGACTCTCTGTGATGATTAGCGCCATTGATGAAGGAAAACTATAGGACCCACCACAATGGGAGATGGAATTATTTTAAAGGTGATGATCATCTATGAGCACGAGATCTCTTGGTCAGCAAGTCTACACATCTAAAAGGCTAAAACCTTGCCTGCCATTGGATTTGGTAAATTTTTTAATAGGCCAGGGCCTAAAGGCTCGATCTGATCGGCTGATACAAGTTTAATTGGGCTGGCTGTGTTTGTAACGGATCAGGGTGTGACCCGATTCATCCATATTTTAATTGGCCTTAAAATCTGCCAAACCCAGGTTTAAGAGTGGTAGGACGCCCAGCCCAGTATAAAGTGAACTGGGCTGAATCCATGGGCCCTAAAATCTGCCCACAATATGAACCACGTGGCACATTATTAGAGGAAGATGACCGTATGGATGTTTGGCCAATCCCTAGGTGGACCTATAACTAAAAGTCAGCCTGATCAGTGATTTCAAACCTTTCAATCTTGTACCCCAAATAATGCTATCAACCCATGAAAAGTCCAACGCTTTGAAATCACTAATCGGGTAGAGTTTTTGATTTGTAGGTCCACCTAGGGATTGATCAAACATCCATAGGGTCAGTGTACTCTAAAAATGTGCCACGCGGCTCATATTGTGACTGACGGTCACTCACTACTTACTCATGTACCCCAATTTTAATGGAGGAACCATTATCAGATGTTTGCACGTGATCAAGGATGCAATTAATAGTTTGTGACTTTGGACTGGGATGCATTTTGCACTCCAATGCAAATGCAGTGAGTTGCATTGCAGTCACTTACCACGGTTTTTGGCTGCACATGCTTGCATCCATTTTCTTAAAGAGTTTGCAAGGGCTTGGCAACCACTTGCATCGGGAAATCCTTTCATTAGGTACATGTGTCACTACTTTATTGGTATTGGACATTATAATTATCTTTTTTTAGTGGGGTATTCAAAGTTGAGTAAAACTTCTGTCACAAGATGTGACCGAAGCCTGTCACAACCCACAATACAAGCCACATGTCATATTATTAGAGGCCCCTGACCGGATGGATGTTTGGTCAGTCCCTTGGTAGACCTGCAAATCAAAAATCAGCTCGATTACTGATTTACAACCTTTGGATATTTGCACCCAAATAAAGCTCAAATTCTTACGGTTAAAATCAATGCACGAAAATAATTTTAATCCAACCCGCTTACAAAGTTTTGGGAGGGGGCAACCGAAGTTTGAAGCAAGGTTTAAAGGGGGCCGATATTTTCTGGGCGTTTTAACGGTCCATAACATAATGGGGTAGGTCCGAATCCGTTATAACAGCCGTTTTTTAAACCTTGATTTGAAGGTCCAAGGACTAGCGAATTTTTTTCTCTTTGGGAATATCTACCTCATGTCGCTTGACTTATAATACGTGCATCATGTAAAGTTATAATGGAGTCACATCAGTTATGTGTTTCAATATTATTATATCATTATTAACTAGGGGAACGCCACATGCGATGCCGAAAAATCTATGACACCGACTTCGGTATCAAAATTTTGATGCCGAAGTCCATCAATTTGACACGTGGTTGACTCTTTCGGGTCCACTGACTCCATGAATATTTTGCCCACATCTTGGTAGACCCACACACCAAAAGTCAGAGTGATTAGTGATTTCTAGCCATTGAACTTGAATCCTACAGCTAGAAATCACCAATCACGCTGATTTTTGGTGTGTGGGTCCACCAAGATGTAGGCCAAATATTCATGGAGTCAGTGGGCCCAAAGGAGTCTACTACGTGGCAAATTGAGGGACTTCGGCATCAAAATTTTGATATAGAAGTCGGTATCAAAGAACAGCCCATGCGATGCACACGCACCTTACACGTGATAGCATTTTACACGTATCGCTCTTAGAGATCACTGACCGTATCGATGTTTAGCCCATCCCTAGGTGGACCTACATGTAAAAAATTTCAGCCTGATTAGTAATTTTTAAGAATTTGATTGGAGTGGTTTTCATTGGTTGAATTCTAGTCGTAGATTTCAAGCATTATTTGGGGGTATTCAGATCAAGGTTTGAAATCTCTAATCAACCTGATAATTGGTATATAGGTCCACATAGGGATGGGACAAACATCCATACGGTCAGTGATCTCTAAGAGTGTGCCACGTAGCTCGTGGAGGTCGGCCATACCCCTAACCATGCGAAACCAACCCAGGATTTGGCTTCAAGATTTTTTGTTTTAAAGTAGTGGACTGTAATTGTCACATGTGTGGCAACCCTGGTTGTTGCTTTATAATAGTATAGATAGATAGATAAATCAAGGATTAAAGGAGGCCGTTTTAACGGTTAAATGGACTGGGGGCATTACCGTTTAAACCGTTAAAATGGATTGAAATGGCCAGGGGCAAAAATTGAATTAAACGGATTTTAACAGAAAAAAATGGAAAAAATGTCACTCAAATTCAAATTTTGAAATTTGAAAATAAAAAAAAATGGAATTTAACGAATTTTAACGGAAATTAAACGGATTTTAACGGAATTAAACTGATTTAACGGCCATTTTTTTCACAAAATTTTTCAGAATTAAACGGTTGTTTAAACCAAGGTTTAAAGGAGGCTGTTTTAATGTTTAAACGGACTGGGGGCGTTACCATTTAAACGGCCGTTAAAACGGATTCAAATGGCCAGGGCAAAAATGGAAAAAATGGGAAAAAACGGAATTAAACAGAAAAAAACGAAAAAAATGGCGCTGAAATTCAAATTTTGAAATTTGAAAAAGAAAAAAAAAAAGAATTTAATGGATTTTAACGAAATTAAACGGATTTAACGGTCGTTTTTTTCACAAATTTTTTCAGAATTAAACGGCTGTTTAAACGATTTTAACGGCCGTTTAAACGATTTTAACGGCCATTAAAACAAAAAAACGGCCGTTTTTTTAAAACCGATAAAACGTGTTTAAACGGTTTTAACGGAAACGGGCTTGTGGCGCTACTGTTTTAAAGGGCGTTAAAACCGTTTAAACGGCCGTTTTTAAAACCATGGTTTAAAAGATTTTAACATCCATTTTTTTCAAAACCGTTAAAACGTGTTTAAATGGTTTTAACGGAAACGGGCTTGGGGAGTTACCGTTTAAACAGAGGTTAAAACCGTTTAAACGACCGTTTTTAAAACCATGAGATAAATAACCTCGATAACAGTAAGACATGTGTTTTTTTCCTCAAAATAAAGGCTGTTTTATTGATATAACCGATATCCTGTTTTTTTGGATCTTAGGCGTTACAACGGTAAGAAACCTGATGGGGTTAAGGCATTACTGTTATAACGGCACTTTTTTTAAACCATGCTTATTATAACATTTTCTTCGAAAATAATTGTGTATGATAAGTGCACGGGCCACCAAAACGTTAGAGTAAAACTTTGATGCACGAGCCACATGGCACACTCTTAGAGTACTCTGACCATATGGCTGTTTGGCCAATCCCTAGGTTGATCTATAAACCAAAAATCAGTCCGATTAGTGATTTCTAGGCGTTGGATTGGAATTATTTTTCATGGGTTGATTTTAACCATGGGAATTTGAGCATTATTGACCATTATTTGATGTACTAAGATCCAAATTAAGGTATGTAATCACTAATCCAGCTGATTTTTAGTTTATAAGTCCACCTAGGGATTGGAAAAACATCCATACGGTCATAGTCGTCTAAGAGTGTGCCACGTGGCTCATATTATATGCCGTCATCAGTCTCGATGACAGTGCCTGTCATCAATGTTTTACTCCTAAAGTTATATGTTACGTCAGGTGCCCTATCAATAAAACGACCCCGATCAATTCATCTGTAAGATTTGTATGCCTCAACGGTGTGTGATCAGCATTTGTGGTTTGATTGGTAGTCAATCACCACTTACAAGTCGTACTTCCAACCGTGGGTCCACTGTTTACATGGGTATAATTTCCTTTGCCAAGTCACCATCATAGAACCTTCGACGGTTAAGTTGGGCCCAGCCAAGCAGGTAAGCCTTTCCCGTCCACACTGGCATGCATATGGGGCTTTTTAGCAGAACTTCCAAGTGCTGGCCCTCTCTCTTTTAATTAGTTTTAAGTGGAATTTAATTCTAAGTGGGGTCCATGAAACACGAGTAGAGGATGAGCATGGATGCCAACTTGACAGTTTCTACTATTCTCAAACCCATTCCATCCTGGTGATTTATTGCTATTGGATACGTGAACTTTTTCTTCATGGGCTTCATGAACAGGCCTATGGATAGGTTCCAAGCCCATGATGAAAATGTGCCCAAATGACAAAGCTAGAGTCACCAACCGGGGTTGATTTTTGGTGTGTAGTTCCATCCAGAGTTGGACCAACTATTTATGGGTCGGTGGGCCCGAAAGAATGTACGTGTCACGTGGTATTTTGAGGAATTTCTGACATTTGATACAGAATTCTGTATCATAATAAATGATAAATGGTCATAAATGTATAATCTAGTGGCATTTTTTTAATTTTTAATTTTTTATTTCATTCTTTTGGAACCATTTCACATCTTTGTTTAATCGTTGCAATTAATGTGATAAATCGGACGGGTACAATCATCCCCTTTTGTGCACAAGCACACTCCATCATCTCTCATACACCATACTTATGATGTATGAATGGTTACGTGGCATTGCCACAGATGCACCAACAAATGTGATGGCGCAATAATCACCGTGGGGCCAAAACGCTTTGAAATATTCTCCCTGTTAAGTCATTTAGGTCCAAATCCATATGTCTGGCTTATTGCACCAACTAAAATTATTCCGTCGGGAGGCAGATTTTGGTTTAATTAGGATGTGAAATTGTGATATAAGGGGGTTGGGATCGGTGGACTCGCGAAAGCGAACTCATAAGCTCACTCAGCTCAGCACTATCAAGTATCAACCACCATTGGATTCTCGAAATTCACTGGTGGTCACCCCATCCCACCACACGTGCCAAGTGTTTTGGGAGAGTATCCCTCACGAGAGTTGAACTCAGAACCTCTTGCTTTCTGGAGTGGAGTCCTGACCATCGGCACTCAACCCCTGAGGTTACAAACATTGATCATGACGATTTTCTATCGTAGGTTTTCTAAATGGGACCCATTGGGTGGGGTCTACCCAGTCATGTATAACACGTGACAGTCCCAGCTTTTCTAGCCAACCTGGTTTGAACATGCAAAACCAATCTATGAAGGAAGGGACAATGTTCAGAAAATATAATATTGTCAGTAATAAAAGCAAAGCAGTGTTTATACGAGAAAATCATGATGATCCCATCCCACAACATAAAGAGGGCCCACCCGTACCCATATACATCCGGATTCCAGACTGTTCACTTCAATCACCGACCCGCATGCTAGGTTGTTGGACCACAAGTCCTTGCATTTTTATTCTAATAAAAAGCGAAACATGATTGTGCTTTGGGCTTTTGCCCATTCAGCAAGAAGTAGCCATAGGCCACGTGTTGTTTCCAGGAAATCTTTGCCTACCGCAATTCATAGCCTTGTCCAATACATGACCTAGAAAATACCTACTCTCTCGTACCCCAAGCAAATTGTTGCTAATTGCTCAGGGCCCCCCTGCACGACATGCTCAGGGTTCCCCTGCACGACACCACCTTCAAAAAAAAAAAATAAAAAAAATTCCATGGTTTTTATGTGTAAGCCAGATGGGATTCATCTCATTTAAATACTTGAATTATTCGAAAATAATACACGAACTTTACGAATTATTTGAAAAATGTACGGGGAAAAATTCATGCATTTTTTGAACATGGATCGAATTATTCTCGAATAATTCATGAACTTTTGTGAATTATTTCCGGATTATCTAGTTTTGAACATGAAAAATCTTTTTACAAGACAAAAAATTGTCAATACTTTCTGTTTTATTTTATTTTTAAATTTTTTTTCTGGATTTTTGAATGTCAAATCCAAACTGTACTGACTAGGGAGTACACTAAAGAGTTCAATTTTGATCACTAGTGCTAGTGACTAAAATTGGTGCATATGTCCTCTCACTGGACAAGTGCCCTTGACAAAATTGTTATCTAGAAAATTTTAAATTTCATAAATTTAAAACAGGTGTTGTTAGGACGCTGCCAGACCCATTACATTTTCTTTTGTAATTATCCCATTTTATTTTAGATTGTTAGGGTACATTGTCAAGTGAAAGCAGGCTCGAATTTATTTTTCGTTTTTTTAATCGAGGAATAGTAGTAAGCAACGCTTATATATGTTGCACAGATGCAACCTCCAAACAGGCAACGAGGAATAGTAGTAAGCAACGCCTATATGTGTGGCTTCCGGGGTAGTTTTTTCGTGCCCTGCCGATTGCCCGTGTGCAACGACACCATGGCATTATTTGACCCGATCTTCCTGTTGCATGTGACATCCTTTTCAGTTGGACGTCTAATGGCATAAAAGCTCCCGACACGATGGGCTCATTTTTGGTAACTTACTTTAGTGACCTCATCTCTCACTAAAGCCTGTAAACTTGAAACGTACCCACGAGAACTCTGTTTTAATTTTGGATATATATTTTTTTTAGAAAAACAGTCTTGTCGGGTTTATCATATATGTGTAGTTGTCAAGATTACAGACTTTTGTGATTGGGTCACCAAAGCAAGTGACCAAAAATGGAATCCGACACGGCACATACTTTTTTCCCAGAAAATAATTCCAAGAAAAGTTTTGAAGCAACCCGATGCACCGTCAATAATTCACTCTAACAGCTAACACCTTCTGGTTGTGGAGTAAACTTCGCTGAGAGCCCACAATATGAGCCACGTGGTACACTCATAGAGAACGCAGACCACCTATGGATCCTTGTACCCGAAATCATGGTGAATAATGCTCAAATTCCCACGGTTTAAATTAATCAATGAAAATGACTCCAATCAAACGCTTAGAAATCACTAATCAGGTTTTTTTTTGGGTTTGTTGGTCCACGTAGAGATTGGCCAAACATCCATACGGTCAGTGTCCTCTAAAAATTGTGCTACGTGACTCAAATTGTGGGCGGTCAGGAGCTTCGCTTACTATCAACAGTCAGCGAAGATTTACTCGTTTGTGCGGAGTGTGTCCCTCCAGATTATTGCACCGGGTACTTGATCGGCGAAACGTCCATGAATTGACCATTTACCAATAATCATCCTATCACTATGAGTTGGACAACTCTAGTGGAAGAGAAGTTTAACTGAACAGGGCAAAATCCGATGTTGAAGTCTCGACAGACTTTTAGCATTCTAAGATTTAGGACATCCAAGAGTAGGCCTACGGTCCAGATCAATTGTGGGCCACACTAGTACGATAATCCGGGTTGTTGTGAATCATATTTCTAACGTGTGTCGCCGAAAAATTTGACTGCTCGGAATAATCACCGTACACATACACAGGAAAAGGCAAATCCAAACAAGACTTCCATTTTGGGACGGAAAACGACTGTATACCCGTCGCATGAAGAAATTTCGGATAACCTCCAGCACTATCTTCTCTATAGCTCATTTCTTTTCTTTTGTGCTACAGAGCGTTACATCTCCCTCCAGTCTCCTCCAGAAATTCTGCAATTGTTACAAACTTGTAATTTTTTATTTCTACATAAGTTCTAAGAAAAAGAAAGCTTTGTGGGATTAATATTTACATCAGAAGATCAGATCTGAAGATGAAAATGAAAAAAAACCTCACACGCACAGCACAGTCGCACAGAGAGATCTAACAAAAAAAAAAAAAAAAGAAAAAAAGAAAAGAAAAGAAAGAAACATGTGAAGCATCCACAGAAATTCAAGAGATCGGTCAACAAAGTCGGTGGTGCTCATCTGATCTGTCTACCAAGTAGGCCTGGATCTCTTGATGGATGGAGGGTTGATCTGAGGAACCATAAAACCATGGTCTCTCCATCTCTGGCTGATCTTTGGATTTGGGTTGCTTGCCTTCAACTCCTTAAACAACCCGTCCTTGTAGCCGTTGATTTGGGGAGGAGGATGAGGAGGAGGTGGGGCTTGAGGTACCCAGATCGCCAAATTATCAGAAGCGAAACAGCCCAGATTGGTTTCAAGATTGGCATCCAAAACCGGCAACAGATCATCATTCTGCGATGAACCCAAGAAAAGAATGGCAAGAAATTATATAAATAAGTATAAATTCAAAAGAAATAAAGAGCATTAGTGATTAATGAGAGGTGGGTTTTGTGAGGAATGGTCTGATCGATGTATAATCCAAACCTTACAGAAACCATGAGTGGGAGAAGAAGAGTCGAGAAAATCTTCGACATGCCAGCCCGGTAAAGTCTCCATCAAGTACTCAGATATACTACTGGTCGAACCCCCATCGCTCCCCGTCGTATGATCAACACAACCACTACCCTTTGATGGAGTCGAAGTATTATTCTGGATGGGCTCTTGATGAGATACAGACACAGGTATAATAGGCATGTCCTTCTTCATGAACGGCTGGGAATCGTTCATCCTCTTAGAGTCAGCAGCAGCATCACAGCCGTTGGATGGGAAGACAGCAGAGGTAGATGAGAGCTTGACGCCGGTGAGGAGAAACCTATTGTGCTTCTTGGTGAGTTCGTTGGCCGTGTGAATAGGGAAGTCGCATTCTCTGCAGAGAATCGCTCGGTCCTCTCGACAAAACAAAAAGGCTCTCCTCTCCTACAATAATAACAAACGAGTCAACAACAACAACAACAACAACAACAACAACAACGAAACCATGAGATGAAGCAGCTGAGCAGTAGTGTTTGCACCTGACAGATGTCGCAACGAGGGGCGTCTTTGCAGGAAGGGTGGAGGAGAGAGAAGCGATGGTGTTTGCTGGCGAGTTTATTGGCGTGGTGGACACGACGGTCGCAGCCATCGCAGAGTGCAGCCTCGTCGGCAGAGCAGAAGACGGAGGCCTCATCTTTGTTACAGACGTCGCACTGGATCTTCATCTTCCTTCTTTCTCTCTTCAACAAAGAAGAAGAGGAAGCAAAGTAAAGGAGGGAAGTGAAAAAAAGGTGTTAATATAAGTGGGGTATAAGGCTATAAGCAAATTAATAAATACGAAGATCAGGAGTCTCGGATTTTATGCTCTCGAGTTTGGTGTCTGGAAGAGGAGTGGTAATTGGACATGGCGTTCCCATCACTTGGTCCTGTCTGTGTTCCCCATCTCTGACTCTGATTCAGATGAGATAAAAGAGAGAAGTGGCATCTCATGATCTTATATTCACTCTCTCTCTTTGGAATTTAAAAATGGTTTCTAGGGTTTCAGGCGTGGGACCGATTGGACGAGCTGAATGGGAGTTTGGGATCGACAGTTCGAGAATAGTATGGGCAAACGTGGCGCACTGCGCACTCTCGAGTAAAGACTAAAGACACGCACGGCGCCAACTTGGCTTCTGGCCCCTATCCTACACTCTTTCTTCCTGCAATTGGAGGCTTGGACACCGTGCATTTAAAGATCCGAGCGTTTCTTTAATTCTTTGTAATATACATATAGAGAGCGTGGGGGGGAGATGGAGATCAGAGGATGAAGCTTATCGATGGGTCTAATAATGGAGCCATGTCAGCTCATGGGCGACCAAAGCCGGTTGCTTTCATAGAAAAGTTCCAAATTCCCGGTCCCCTACACATCTTATTGATTCTAGTTCAAAAACATATCTACTACACCAGTAAAGTTGATCATCATGAATACATTGTAGACTGGAAATTAACTGTCTCATGTAAGAATTCCACTTTGGACATCTATTGGGTCAAAAGTCAACCATTGAATGATCACAGCCATCTAACTTCTTTCTTGATGTGGTTGTGATTAGATGGGGTTGACTATTGGTTCGGGTTATAATCAATGGGTATCCGGTTCTGGGCAGACTGAACTATTTGGGTTTTGCATAATCCTTACTTTTGGACCAATTATTATCAATCGGGGTACCTTATCAGTTTGGTTCCAATATCAAACTACCTAGAACCAGAACCGTTGTTATTGGCTCGGTTCTGGTTCTTTTTAGTTGGTTCCCCAAAATGTGGAACCAGGACTGGTATTTTCGATTCCAGGTCCCATTTGGTTTCGGTTAATCGGGTACAAATTGACACCCTTACTTAGTATAGCTTGATTGTTGTTCATTACCTATAGCCATAATTTAAAATCTCGGAATATTCGTAATGTTTCGTACGTAACATTTTGGGTTTTAAGAGAACCGAAATGAAACATTCATAAATTCAATTTGTTTCGGATTATTTTGTAATGTCTTAATTTGTTTCCGAGATAAACCAAGACATTATGATACAATAAGAAGAAAAACATAATGTTTAAGTTTATTTATGAATTTTTTGGAATGTTTCACCTATTTGACTTTCTTTTTAATATCTCAAAAATGTTTTGTTTCGATTTAGAATTTAACCGACACATTCCTCCGAAACGAGATTTTAAATTATACCTAGACTCGATACCTGAGCATCGAAACCAACCCGTCGATGCCTCTACTTTTTAGTGACCAAGTAGATTTTGCACATGGGCTCAACACTCATCAATCTACCAGCCTGTTGGATGATTAGAAAATAATATCTATACAACAAGGGAGCTCAGTTGTCTCCCCCTCTCATAGGCTTCAACAAAGAAGGGCCGAGATTTTATCCCCCAACTGGACAGTGTATCTCAGCCGCTCACACCCGATTTATTAAATACTTTCTTGGGGAGTGCCTTGGGCACGGGCCACCCACTAGTGATAAACAATATAGAAAATAATATTGAGTACATCGGATGGCTGTGATCATCAAATTGGTTAAGGCATGGTGGGCTCCATCGGCCCTCAGATATTTTCAATGATGTTATTTAATTATAATGGGTATTGACACTTTATAAGCAAGCGTGACATAACCCATGACATAACCCCCTCATTAGAAATTGTAGGAATCTAATTTAAAAAAATTTAAACCATCGATTGCTGTTGTGAACGTGCTTCGAAGTTAGAAAACAACTTTCCTCAAAAGATAAGTCATTACAGGTATTGTTGACCGAAACCACCAAAGATTTGTTTTAGGCTTCTTTTCCCAATTTGTTCTTATTCCTTTCCATTTTTAAATGTACTGTTTTTAACAAGTCTGACACCTGCAGTCAGCAATGCCGCTGACTGTAGCCAATATGAACCACGTGTCACATTATTAAGACGACACTAACCGTATGGATGTTTGGCCATTCACTAAGGGGGCGTTTTTGCAACGCGAAAAATAAGTAATTTACTGACTTTTGTAAACCATAAAGTACTAAAAAGTTCATTTGCATGTGTTTCAGATTTTAACTTTTGAAAAGTTAAAAATTAATAGGCTCCGGTTACAGGACACAATATGAGCCTCGTGACACACTCTTAAAGGGCTCTGACCGTATGGATGTTTGGTCAATCCCTAGGTGGACCTACAAACCAAAAATCAGCCTGATTAGGGATTTCTAGTCGTTGGATCTTTGTACCTCAAATACTGCTCAAATTCCCACAGTTGAGATCAACTCATGAAAATAAGTCCAATCAAACGCCTTTAAATCACTAATCAGGCTGATTCGTAAGTCCAATTAGGGATTGGCCAAACATCCATACGGACAGAGTCCTCTAAGAGTGTGCCATGTGGCTCAAATTGTGTCCTGTAATGAGGCTGATTTTTTGGTTTAAAAGTCCACTTAGTGATTGGCCAAACATCCATAAGGTCAGTGTCCTCTTAAAAATGAGCCACGTGGCTCATATTGGTTAAGTCAGCGGAGTCACTGACTGCAGTTGTCACGGAAGGTTTACTCAAATGACTCAACCCACCCACAATATAAAAATGGCACTAAGGAGTTGCAATGAGCTGGGAAGTGTGTAAAGTAAGTGAGTGCATTAAGGCGAGTAAAACTTCTGTCACAATGGGATACAGCCAATGAGTTATCGGCACGTACATCTAAAAAAGCAAAAGCACATGGTACGTTAGGAGTTAGGAGTTAGGAGTTAGGACCACCAATTGATGGGTCCCACCTAAATATAAAACTGGCATCATGGAATGAGCTATCAAGCACTTCATCCAATGATCCTAAAAAAATCAATAATATAATCGAATGGTTTGGTATAGCGAAGCATCGTAATTAAGCAAAGTTGGTATAAAAAAAAATGAGATGAGAAGAGGACAAAAAACACTTTTTCGTTGAAGATATGAGTGATAATAAGAATCTTAATTTTATAAAGGAATAACATTAAAAAAGAGGAATAAAAAAGAAGGGTGTCGGCATCAGAAGAAAAAAGGGGATAAGAAAGGAATATACATAATTGTATCGTATAGTTCTTATACTGCTCATATGGACGGTATTTTCGATTAAAAGATGCGTGGTGAGGCCTCACAAAGTGACACACAGCATGTGAGGACCACTTCTCTTCACACACAAGTTGTGAAGAGAGAGAGAGAGAGAGAGAGAGAGAGAGAGAGAGGTGACTGGTGGTTGACAGGTTAGCACGGGGAACAAGGCCCAGGTTTGACCACCGTTAATGGACATAGGATGCGTTGTATAAGGAATTTTATTGGATGGAATGAGGGGCTATCCGTCGACAATAAGTATTTAAGTTCTTAAAAGGGCTAATTTAACACAAGTCCCAAGTTGGAAGGGATTATAATTATCAAGGTAAAAGAGTAATTTGGTGGAATGTAGGGAGGAAAAGTGAATATATAAGAAACATGTGGGGCAAGTGGGTAGAAAGTTTTAGATGTGGCGCGTGTTTACTGTTGTTATCTGTACATGTCAGCATGGGACCCACATCCTTTTTTTATTAGGAAAAAGATGTAAACTAGGGAGGTATATGCCTGAAACTGCTTCATTTGCGGAAGCGGCATTTTTTGGTATTCACCGCTGCCTTTTGGGCCCACTGACCGCATGGATGTTTATCCCACCCCTTGGGTGGATATACAGACCAAAAACCACTTTGATTGGTAATCTATAACCATTAGATTTTAACACTTTTTAGCACTTTTTAAGGCGTTCTATTTAATGCAACCACTTTTTGAGTACTAAAACCAACGGCTAAACATTATTAAACAAGTCGATTTTTTGTATGAATGTCTATTAAGGGGTGGGCTAAACATCCATGCCGTCAGTGGGCCCAGATAGCAGTGGTGACTACCAACAATGCTGCTTCCGCAGTTGAAAAGATCTCAGGTATACCTTGTTACATCACGACCCTTATTATTATGCTAAATCACCTGGGCCCACTCTAGTCACACCCAAAGGCTTGCCATGAGCCATCGATGGAAAAAATTTAGATGCAGAGGACTTGAGTGCAGTTGATGCAGAGGGGTCTCGTGGCCCTACATTACTCCTGTTTGGGGTCAAATAACCGCATGGATGTTTACCCCACCCTATAATAGACTCTTCACCCTGCAGGGTGACCCATGGATAACAGGCTGAGTCATGGGTTGGGTGACTTGGGTCCTGATTAGGGACCACAGGACCAACTTCATCAGCATCTAAAATTTTAGGGCATTTTAGTAACACCCCCTTGAAATTTGAAAGTAAATAGTAATAACACCTTATACTTTCAAACTTTAGGATTCCTTCTTTACATAGTTTTTAACCATCATTTGACTAACATTAAAACGTGACATGTATCATGCACCTATGAAAGGACCATAATATTGCAAGTACAATGCTAATGACTTGTGATTCAGGTCCATTTTAACTTAAGTCAAGCACTGTTAAACGAGGTCAAGGGAGGTAATGTTAAAATTTTAAAGTATAAGGGGTAGTACTAATTACTTTCAAATTTCAGGGGTGTTACAAAAATACCCAAGTGGGGTATAAAGAAGGGATCTCAGAGACTTTGAATGAAAATGAAAAATGAATGTGTCTAGTGTCAATTTTGAATGAAAAATGATATTATCATCTCGAGGTCACTTTCTCGACTTCCATGTTCAAATCATTAGATGCTCTTCAAAATTTATATGGTGGTAATCTCCATCTGGACATGAAGACGACTCTGAGGACCACGGTCACCAGGGACAATGCTACCACTGCTCGTGAATTCTACTTTCTCTAATGTGCAGAGATCAGAAAATGATTTGGCAGACTCAGGCTAAGGTTAGTGTACAAAGGGCGGATCTATATAATGCTTCCCTATGAATGCTTTATGAGGAGTCATGTTACGTTAACGACTTATAGCACTTTGAAGCCGACTGAGTCTCATTCCGTTCCGTTAGGGTAAGGGATCGGGTCCATCCATGAGGCTGATGAGTTATGTCTGGCGGCCCCAGGTTTTAAATGACCTATGATAACGTTTAAACAGTCCCATTATGTCACCGTGTCATGTCTGAGCAAAAAAACGTCAAAAAATTAATATATTTTAAAAAACCTCAGAAACGCTAAAAATATATATTTTTTAAATAATGCCCATTATAATGATAATAACGTCCCTTATAACTTATAACATATAACGGATGTTTCATTATCAAGGATGTCAGCGTTATAATGGGAAATAAAATGATGGGGTTGGGGTGTAACTGTAATAACGGCTATTATTTCCTTTATAATGGCCGTTTTTAAACTATACTTTGGCTTAATCCATGGTTTTAAAAATGGCTGTTTAAACGGTTTTAACGGCCGTTTAACGGTAATGCCCCAAGCCCGTTTCCGTTAAAATCGTTTAAACACGTTTTATCGTTTTTGAATAAAACGGCCGTTTTTTTGTTTTAACAGCCGTTAAAATCGTTTAAACAGCCGTTTAATTCTGAAAAAGTTTGTAAAAACAAGGCCGTTAAATCTGTTTAATTCTGTTAAAATCTGTTAAATTTCATTTTTTTTTATTTTCAAATTTCAATTTTGAATTTCAGCGCCATTTTTTCTGTAAAAATCATTAAAATCTGTTTAATTCTGTTTTTTCCATTTTTACCTCTGACCGTTTCAATCCGTTTTAACGGCCGTTTAAACGGTAACGCCCCAGTCCGTTTAACTGTTAAAACTGCCTCCTTTAAACCTTGGCTTAATCTACTAAAGAAAGATGTTACTTTTAGGGAACTCATATTTGCACACCCCATTTCCTATCCTGGTGGACTCCTAGTCGGGGCACACCCCAAAAAGAGAATTCTCTCTAAAACTTGGCTGATCGGTGACAGCCCTCAAAATGAGCCACGTGGCACATTATTAGAGGACACTGACTGTATTGATGTTTGGCCAATCTCTAGGTGGACCTATAAACCAAAATTCAACTTGATTAGTGATTTCCAAGTGTTGAATGGAGCCATTTTCATGGGTTGATTTAACCGTCGGAATTTGAACATTATCAACCATTATTTGGGGTACAAGATTGAAAGGTTTGAAATCACTGATCAAGCTGATTTGTTTTTTGCGTCCACCTAGGGATTGGCCAAACATCTACACGGTCAGTGTCCTCTAAAAAAACATGCCACTTGGCTCATTTATTGAGCGGTCAGTGACCATCACTAGTCAGCGAGGTTTCAGAGAGAGATCTCTCTTTTTGGGATGTGCCCCGACTAGGAGTCCACCAGGGATAGGAAATGGGGTGTGCAAATATGCGCTCCCTACTTTTAAGCCTAGCCAACTTTACTTGCTTTTTGGAAGACCTGGTACCCGGTTACCCATTAGACCTAAACCCGAACCGTATCCTACCCGTTGACACCCCTATCCAACAATCAAGAGTGATTCCCTGAGTTTTCCAACTATTATTTTAGCGACTTGCATGACGGTAACGATTTAACTAGTGGCTGCATTGTAGTGGCGGTGAAAACCGTCCTCTCCATCCTCAAAATGCCATGGGGCAAACTCTTCCAGCGCACTGACCATGCATGTTTGTCTCACCCTTCGGTGGACGTACCTACACACTAAACATTAGCCTGATTGGTGAATCCAAGCATTTTCGTATAGAAACAGATCACCCATCTGTCTGATTTTGCCAAGTCAACTAAGTGGCGGCCAAACCTTACTGGGTGCCCAGTATTGTGACACGTGGCATTTAAATGTGGACATGATTTTAGGGAATAGTTCATAATATGGCAAGTGGATTCCGTGTCCGCGCCACCCCCCCCCCTAAGGGCCTAGGCACGTTCATGGATTTCGTTCTGTTGTAGATCACTTTCTTGAATTATACGGTATTGGTGTTTTGGCAGTCGACGTAAGAACTTGTTACCAAACACTTACCAATAAAACGAAGTTGTCTTCAAGTCAAGGTTTTGAAAAGGGTGTACGATAAGATCAGCGACTTTCTAACGGAAAATTCGTGACGGTGATTATTGATCGTCTTGAATAGATTACATATTTGACGCTTGTGGCTGGCGAACATCCGGAGGATGACGTCCTCCCCAAGATCCATACCATTGGATAATCTTCTGTGTGGTGTGAATCATCCAACAGCGTGGATTTAGGTAGAACGTCTTTCTTAAGGCAGTACCCAATACTTCTTGTAGCCAACTATGTGGGGTCACTCATGGATTTCTATTTTTCAACAAGCTCGTCTCGTTTTCGATTAGTGAGATCGATTTCTTGAAAGTGCCAGGCTCGAGGGATCACTAACATTCTCGGGTGCGGATTGAGAATCCAACGGTGGTTGTGCTTTGGCTGAAGTGGATGCAGACACAGCACTCCTGCCAAAGCACAACAACCGTTGGATTCTCGGATCCACACCTGAGAAAATTAGTGAACTTATTAGTTCACCTTTTTGGTCCCCTGATCGGTGATCCTGACCCAATGTATGTATAATGCAGTGTTTGAAAACTCGAAAACTTGACTCGACTCGAAAGTCTACTGAGTTGAGTTAACTCGAATTTATAAGATTTGGTTGATTTTGTGTTGACAAGGAATTTGAAAAACTTATTTAGTGCATCGATTAAAAAACAACGTACTAAACCCGTTGTTTTCTTCAGAAAAATAACACATCAAACCCATTGTTTATTCGACTCGACGAGTTTTAAAACACTGGTATAATGTGTTGGGTTTGAAGTTTGAACCTTACACGGACCCAAGAGTAGCAGGTATATAATTAAGTGTATTTTAGTAACACCGCTGTGAAATTTGAAAGTTAGTAATGCCCATACTTTCAAATTTTAAGATTACCTCCTTTGACTTAGTTTAACAGTGGTTGACGTAAGTTATAACGGACTTGAATCACAAGTCGTTAGAATTGTATTTGCAATACTAGTCGTTTTCATCGGTGCATGATGTTTTAACCTTAGTCAAATGATTGTTGAACGTTAACTAGGTAGAAGGGGGAGGGGGGTAATCCCAAATTTTGAAAGTATAAGGGGATATTATTAATAACTTTAAATTTTAGGGGGTATTACTAAAAGACCTTAGAATTAAGGGGCCGTTATGACCATTAATAATAGCTTTATAATACTCTATTACCTTATACAGTTCAAAATGTAAATTTGTTTGAATTTCCCTGTTGGTCTTGGGTTTGTACTATTAGATGCTATCACAGTCGAATACTATTAGATTCTATGGCGATCAGTAGACCCACAATATGAACCATGTGGCACGTTTTTAGAGGACACCGACTGTATGAATGTTTGGCCAATCGCTAGGTGGACCTACAAAATCAAAAATCATCTTGATTAGTGATTTATAATCGTTGGATTGGATTCATTTTCATGGGTTGATTTTGACCGTGTGAATTTGAGTATTATTTGGGGGTACAAATTGAATGGTTTGAAATCACTAATCAGGCTGATTTTTTGATTTGTAGGTCCGCCTAGCGATTGGCCAAACATCCATACGGTCAGTATCCTCTAAGAGTATACCACTAACCATCGATGGTTAGTGGTATACTCTTAGTGGTATACATGCAGCACACATAATCAAAGTTTTGGAATGGGATGATTTTTGGTGAGGATGGTCTGTATGGTGAGGAGATCACCCTCACAAAAATTCAAATCATTCTGATCTTCTTAGCATGATACAAGTTGAAGAATTATGGACCGTCTATTTTTACCGTTAACTTGAAACCCACATATGATGGTGTTAGAAATTTCAGAAAGGGCTGATTTTTTGTAGGGGTGATTTGTATGGTGAGGAGATCATCCTCACCAAAAATCAGCGATTGATTTATCTTCCATGTGGGTGCACCAAAATTGTGCGTCCGCTGAGCCTAAGCCTGAGCTTGAGCCTGAGCCTTACCCTTATTTTAAAAGGTCTTTTTTTAGCAATTCTAAGAGTAATAAGAAAGTTTTAGGTGAAATAAAATTTTATTATTTTGAAAAAGTTAGGGTTTTAAGATCGCTAAATATAGATTGTAATTGGGATGTATTTCATTATTACGAAGAAATAAATTATTAATGTTTCTATTTCGTTTTGCCTTGAGGATTTAAGGAGTTTTTGTGATGATTTTGGTTCTTCCTATGTTTGTTCTTTGTGATTGACTTCACGCATTCTGCTATGAGACAAAGTTGAACCAGCTTTGCTTATTCATAGTCCTTTTAACAATCGCCACACTCGCACACAATTTTTTTTTTTAAAAAAAAAGGATATTTGGCCCACAAGTTGATGGACTTACACACAAAAAATAAAGCAGATTGGTGATTTCTAGCCGCTGGAATAGAGCATCTGTTCATCATGGGGTTCATGACACAGGCCTGTTGATGAGTTCCAAGCCCATGATGAAAGATGCTTAAATCCAAGGCCCTTCTCCATACAAGCCGGACTCACTACAAACTTTGTAATAGGCGTTAACAAACATATGCCGAGACCAAATTCTGTGGTGAGCCAGATTATATGCTAAGATCAGCCTACAATTCAGCTTTCGACCGGGCTCAAACCAGTTCTTACGTGCTCTGGCTAGGGTTAGTTTGTTTTCACGATTACCAACCATGGTTTCTTCTCTGTAGCTATGCGTATTTGATAAGAAAATAAGTTTGTTCCTCCAATGGAGGATCAAAGTTTGATTCACTACTTAACAAAAATGCAACGTGATACACTCTTTTGCGCCCACAGATCCTAACAATGTTTGGCCCACCAATTTCTGGACCTACTCACTAAAAGTCAATCTGATTGGTAATTTCATTGTTGGATTGGGCTTTTATCATGGGCTTCACAATTCTAATGGCTAGAAATCTTCAATCGGGTTGTTTTTTGGTGGGTAGGTCTGCCAAGGGGTGGGAAAAACATTCATGGGTCATTGGCCCGAAGAAGAGTTCCACATGGAATTCGGTGAGGGGCTAGGGTGCTGGTGTATCAGAATCTGCAGCTCCACAATTTATCAAAAAAAAAAATGAAAAAAAAACCTTCGTTCCACCACTGGAGGAGCGAACTTTATAATAGGTGACTTCGGTCCATAATCCTGATTCCTGAGTGACCTCCATTTAGTACACGTGGTCAATCAATTTGAAATTTTCAATAGGTGGGCCATCTCTTGGATGGGGGAATGATAAAAAAAATCAGACTTCTGGGGTTATCTTAACCTTTGATCTAGACCTCAAATTTGGATAGCCAGCGGTAGGGAAAAATCTTGTACATTCAATCGGTAAAAATATGGAGTCATTCAGATTTTGGAGTGACGGCCCAGATAAGAAAAGGCCCACTTGATCCAATGATCTAGAATCTCTAGTCCTTCAATGACTAAACAAAGAAGCAGGCCCTAGATTCTGGATCTTATCCAAATTTATAATTAATACAGGTCCATAATCCTTTTTGGCTATAACTTTTTGGCAAAAATTGATTGGGTCTAATGCAAATATTAGTTTGATGTTTCGCCACCTAGCACAGTTACGAACGTCTGCGCACGAAAATTTGTAGTGCCATCTAATGAGGTCGTGATTAGTGGACAAAAAATTGATGACAGCTTTGGTGTACCCACATAGAAGATGAATCAATGGCTGATTTTAGGAGAGGACTATCTTCTCACCATATAGATCACCCTTACAAAAAATCAGCCCATTCTGAAATTTCTAACCCCGTCAAATGTGGTTTTCAAGTTAAGAGTAAAAATAGATGGTCCATAATTCTTCAACTTGTAAACCAGGCTAGGAATATCACAATCAGAATTTTTGTGAGGATGATCTCCTCACCGTGAAGACTATCTTCACCAAAAATGGGGGTAGATAGAGGGGGCCGAAGGGCAGCCGTGTTGCGGTTGGTGCGGTGGAGTTGAAATCACCTTATCCAGGCTGTCTTACATAGCATGGATTCATGCTGACATGGCATGCCAGCTTCAATCGTATTTTCTATAAATAAAATAAATTCGGATAAGCAAATTTAGTTATCTTGCTAGGGTTCTTCAATTATTGAAGGGGGCATTTATAGATTGAATTATTTAAAAATAGTGAGATATGGTTTGCACATGAGTATGGACATCTCGGAGGCGGCAAAGCACCAATTAAAAATCAGGAGGCAACGTGTGCTCGGCCGTGGAGCCAACGGTGGTTGAGTACTGGCAAAAATTGAATGCTAGCTCATCTCTATCAACCACCGTTGGATTCTTGGAATCTATGGCCAAGCACACAAAGGGGTCTCCTGAGCCCGACCCATATACAAACAATAGGGGTCAGTTACATAAATTTTGGAGGACTCTTCTAGAGAAGTTGTGGCCCTCAAGTCATCTCTCCTCTCTCACGACATATGAGACATAACATACACCATAGTTTAAAAAACGGCCGTTGTAACGAAAATAACGGCTGTTATACCAGATTTGGACCTCCCCCGTTACGTTATGTACCCTTCAAACGCTTAAAATAATGGCCCTTTTTTTTTCCACTATAACGAAATAACGGCAAATATTTTGTGAAAAATTTTGTAAAAAAAAGGCCGATATTTCCGTTATCGTTGAAATATTATATGATATAGAATTGGACAAGTGGCAAACATGCAAAGAGTGGGTCTCACGCCTAGAAGATTAGCCCAAAAACACCATTCACTTGACCACAAAATGGGTTCAACATTTAACAACGCTGTTAATAACAGCCTAACGGTCTTGGAATACATCCTTACTATTAGGGCCTGTTTGGAAATCAAATAACTGGGGCCAGCTGTCGTCGGTCCAGGTCTGGTCTCCAGGACTGTGTCTGCTAACCACGTGGGACCCAATTTTTTGTAATCCCGTTGTTTCAGATTTTGCCTTTTTTTTTTTTTTTTTTTTGTGTAAACTAGATTTTGCCTTTAAAACTGGATTAGAGCTGGTTTTTCTAAAAGTAGCTGCAACATTTACGGGTTCTGAAACACGAGATTTACAAACAAACACTTACACGGAGGGATGTCAAAGAGTCGGTTCCAGCTCAGGTACCAGAGGTCTCGCCCCTGCCGGTTCTACCTTACGGCAGTTAAGGCGGTCACCTAAGACCCCTGGGTGAAAGAAGGCCCCCAGCCCAGGTCCCACTAACCACAGATTTTTAGCCCATCATTTATTAGATATACAAACCAAAAATCAGCCTGATTGCCACATTGATCAGGCAAGGAAACCCGACAACCAACTAGCCTGAGACTGAAGAGACTACACTAGAAGACCAAGGGCCTTTCAGAGTAAGGGCTCACAACTTCTACTGCCTCTCCATAATCTCTAGCCATAGATTTTAGTATTTTTTAGTACATGATTCTAGCCGTTGGTTCGAGCTTGATTTTTAGGTAGTAAATCCAACAGCTAGAAATCACCAATCAAGCTGATTTTTAGTACGCTTATTCACCAATAGGTGGGCTGAACATCCATGCAGTCAGTGAGCCCAAAAAAAATGATCTATGTAGGGCCACGAGAGTCCATATCGGGGTACCCGTATGGTAGTGAGAATATATGAAAAAAATATTGTTTCTATAAAAAATAATGGCTGTTATTTTTTCAACGGTTCATAACGTAACGGTGGAGGTCCGAATCCAATATAGCACTTTTGGCAATCTTCTCTATGATGATATTTTTCATTTATTTCCCTTTTTTTTTTTTTTTTCATTTTTGCCCTTGAGCATTTTTTTTTCGTTATAACAGAAAAAGTAATGCCCCCAGACCGTTATACCTTTTAAACCCTGGAATAAAGTTTTCGTTCCAATAGTACATTTAACGCCACTTGTACCATTTTGTAACGAGCATTTTAATGTTACTTCATTACTTTATCAAAAAATGTCACCTTATTACATTTGATATTCTCCCTATTATTATTTATTATTAATATTTCTTTATTGAACCTGACATGGTTGGGGATAACAGTTAATACCAGCCGTTACATTAGGGGCTTTATTTAAGGGCACATGCAATGTACGTGAGCGAAAGGAAGAGAATGATCCAGATTTATTTAGAACGCAAATGCTATCTATTATCTATACTAAAGCTCGGCACTGGTGAGGTGGCGCTCTCCCTATCTTTTTTTCAACGTTTTTTTTTCAAAAATACCCTCCATACAGTCCCTTCCTTAATTCTCTTTCCATAATTCCTTCAGTCATTATTTGTTCTCTTCTTTATCTTTCCTTATTTAATTTCTGTAAATCCTTCATTCAGCAAATAAACGTCTATTCTTTATATTATTTCCTAAAAACATCTTTCCATATTTTTCTATCTCTATAATCTCTTAAATATTTATATATTTTCTTACCTTAAACGTATTACTTTCTAAAATGTCTTTTTATATACTTCCATCTATAAAATCTTTTAAACCTCTAATTAAATTGCTCTAATTAATTAAATGCATCCTTTACGGCTTCTTCATTCCATAAATGCCTCCTTTACATCTTCCCAATTCTAAAAGCACCAAGGATTTCTGAAATGATAGAGACCTCTCTTTAGCATCAATGGAGGTTTTCTCATTAAGATTCAAAAAAAAAAAAAAAATTGAAATCCTTTGCAAAGACACCAATAAAGATTTTTCCATCAAAGAACATACGGCATTTGATCATCGGTGGCTGAAAATCATATTAGAAACCTTGAAATGGTTATCACAGGCATTACTTGAAGCCGTTATTCTCATTTATATATAGCCACACAATCTTTTGTTTGGGTTAAGGTTTGAGTCGATTGGCTCTCTCTTTTGCAAGTAGTTATTATCATATATATATATATATATATATATATAAATTCTTTTTTTTTTCTTTAAATATTGTTCATCTATTTTTGTTGATATGAAGAACGAAGCCACGAACGATATCTTGCTCCATGAATACGGTTTCACAGCCACTCGCCGCGATCAAATGGACGTTTCTTCTATTTTTTCTTGACAATATTGCTGTATCTCCCTTATTTACTCCATTGATAGCTTAACCAAACGATTTCTACTTATCATGTATGTTCTTCAATATCAAATTTTTTTTTTCGAATTGTTTGTATTTTGCTGCTTTACTTTTTAATTGGATGATTTTTTTAGTTTTCGTTCCGTACTTTTACATTCTGCTATTATTTATAATTTCAATTTTATTGAGATAATTGCATAATTCCGTGAGATAATTATATTTTTCAGGATTCGTAATTTCGGAGAATTCAAATGGCATTTTGTGAGGGCACTGTCATAAGTAATAAATCATGTTTCCAGTGCCCAATATTATGCTACAAATTATCCATCATGTACCACATGCTTCACCTTCTTTAAAATCTAAAACAAATAAAAAAATATCAACTTTTTTTGGCTGATATTTTTAAAATCATTGCACTTAAATATAAATTGAAGAGGAAATTTGCATACTGAACATATGGATTGTAACTAATTCGATAACACTCCACGTGGCCAGGTGCACATTGATATTACCATTCACACAAGCATCGTTTTCGAGGAGGGAGAATCTATCAAGGCTTTGAAGAAATGGGATAGGACCCATAAGAGAAATCGGCAACAATATGATTATTGAACCCGATGACGACTGTCTTCGTACCTCACAAGTATTTTTTGGTCTACCTTTTTTTTTTTTTTATATTATTTTTTGGGCTTACAACAGACGGACGAACGCTGAAGCTAAAATTTCTTCCACAACAGAACTTATGGGAGCATAAATCTTTGGATAAAAAAAATTTTCTACAGCCAAACATGCCTCTCCAACAGAAAGTCAGACATTAAGAGCAAAAAAATCGGAATCAATAATATTTCCTTGGTGGTCTCATTTGTTTTGCAAATTACTCTGGCACATTTTATCAAGATCTGGCTCTTCCCGTAACCCTCATTTTCTAGGCCCACATATAAAGAATAAGATTTAAATTATTTTTTTTATTTATTTGGCATGGATTTATTCTCATGGATGTTATTATATATCTTTGTTGCTTTCACTTCTGAGAACTTTTTAAAGGAAAAGTTGTAACAGAATGGAATCCTATGTGGAGAAAATTTTCCTATTTGACTTGGAATTATTTATTTGGGTTGTACTAAATTGTGGAGAAGAGTTTTACATGGAAGGGAGGAGGAAAATATAAACATTTTGAGTGTAAATATTTGATGATGGAGTTCATCAATAATGTCCTGAGAGTACCGGATGTATATTTGGCCAATGCCTAAGTGGACTTACAGACCATAAATTAACAGATTTAGTTTTAACCGAAATAATGCTTGGATTATATTTATTTTTATGGGTTTATTTTTAACTATGGAATCAAGCATTATTTTTATGGGTACAGAAATCCAAATGTTAGAAATCAATAAAAATTATGCTGATTTTTTATATAATTTACTTTTTTAAAATAAAAAAGCTTTTTTATTAATAATTTATTTTTACTGTGCTCGTGCTTAGCACGGGCTTTTAATTACTAGTACATGATTAAAGGATGTGTTTTAAGGATAATATTGCAATAGTCGACGATGAAGGTTCATGGGATCGGGTCACGGCTCCATTATAATAGTGGTGATACTGATGAATGTATAGTAGATTATATTATATTTATCATATTAAATATTTTTATTATATATATATGATCGGATATCGGATAAATTAATCGGATTCGAATTCGAATATGGGAAATTCTATTTGCACCTCACAAATTCCATAAGCACTCAAACATGCCACTCTTGGACAAAAATGCCTATCCCATTTTTTCCTTTCCCTTTCTTTCTTCCTTAGTTTGTGAGGGTTGGGAGAGGAACTTGATGCCGGCGACCTCTTCATTCTCTCTTGACGCCAACGACCTCTTCCATCTCTTTTGATGCCGGCGACCCACAAGTGTAGGAAACCCTTATTTGGACTTGCGTGCTAAAAATCAGCTTCATTAGTGATTTTGTAACTTTGGATTTGAGTACCCAAGTCCTTGCAAACTCTTGCTAGTATGGATGCAACTGGACAAAAAACTATGCACTTGAGGCTATTAATCTTTGAAAGTAGTGCCAATCCCTTGAAAGTCATTAAGAAAATGGATGTAAGTGGTGCCAAGCCCTCGGCTAGAAATCAACAATCAAGCTGATTTTTAGTGTGTTTATCCACCAAAGGTGAACATCCACGCAGTCATTAGGCCCAAGCCTTTGCAAACTAATTAAGAAAATGGATGCAATCATGTACAGTCTCCGGCCAGAGAAACCATGGCTACTACGCATGGCCACGGTTTCTCTGGCCGTGTAGGCCAATTTATTTTTTCTTTTGACTTCATCTTTTGGTCGTGGCTGGCATAGTAGCCACAGTATCTCCAACCGTGGGTACTATAGTGTCTACGATTTCTATGGCTGTGGGCTGCACATGCTTGCATTCATTTTCTTAAAGAGTTTGCAAGTGCTTTTAACCTTAGAAATTTTAGCATTATTTACCATTATTTCTGTACAAAGAACCAAAGGTTTGAACTCACTAATCAAGCTGATTTTTGGTTTGGAGGTCCACCAAGAGGTTGGGCAATCATTCACATGCTTGCATCCATTTTCTTAAAGAGTTTGCAAGGGCTTGGCACAACTTGCACGCTATTCCCAATTAAACTCAAAATCAACTAGATTAGTGATTTCTAAGCGTTAGTTGAAGTCATTTTCGTTGGTTGATTTTAACCCTAGGAAGTAGGAGAAGTGGGAGACGGAGAATGAGTTTTGTGCAAGTGGGAGACGGAGACGAAGGGGGAGATGGCAAGAATGGAGGAGGTGAACGGCTGGAGCGTCTATCACCGGTAGCTCTCACCCTCACAAACCCAATGAGAAGGTAAAGAGAGAAAAATAGAAAGGGAGAAGAGAAATGGAAATGGGAAATGGAGTGATTTTTTTATTCCCTCCCTTATAAGAGATGGCATTTTCATCCAAGAATGGCATTGTTTGGGTGCTTATAGAATTTGTGGGATGCAAATAGATTTTTTCTTTGAATATTGATTTAGAATATCCATCGGATATTGAATGAGGTTCGAATATCTGATTTTTTTTCGGATTTGGATATGCTTGTATCCGATCCGAATCTAATACCATCTGGTATAAGATTTAACTAGCACTGCATTCATTCAAAATGATGCTCTGCCCGGGGTGGACTTGTAATCACAAGTTAACAGCACTACTTGTAATTTTATACCGACTTGACATTCGGTTCCTGTTTAAATCCGCGCCATCGCTTGAAACCGCAGCCGAACACCCCCCTTTAACTAAAGCCATTAGAGATCTTCTCAAGGGATTCTTTTTTCCTCCAGCCACTTTTGAATCTGGTGGCCTTACCTAACGCATTTTCTGGGCCCACTGAGCCCATGTATGTTTAATCCACCATGGTGGATAAAACACCAAAAATCAGCTTGATTTTATGATTTATTGCAGTTGGATATACTACTCATAAAACATGCTTAATCCACCGGTTATAATCACTCCTAAAGAAGTTAGGTGTGTCATGAAAAAACACATGAGTAACATGGGGATACGAAGGTCGCTAGATCGACTGGTTGAAAATCCCGCTAGAGCCAAAAAAAATCCTTTTTTTAACCTGCAAGAATGCTACATTTGACAAAGCTGTCCTCATCAGTGAAAAGGGCATGCTTAACAAAATTGGAAAAGCTCAGGCTCCAGTTACCCCCTTAGAATGACAGGCTCCAGTTACATGACACAATATGGGCCACGTAGCATACTCTTAGAGGACACTAACCGTTTGGATGTTTGGCCAATCCCTAAGTGGACCTAAAGACCAAAAATCAGCCTGATAAGTGATTTATAGGCGTTGGACTGGAATTATTTTCATGGGTTGATCTCAACTGTGAGAATTTGAGCAGTATTTGAGGTACAAAGATCCAACGTATAGAAATCACCGAATCAGGCCGATTTTTGGTTTGTAGTCCACTTATGGATTGGCCAAACATCCATACGGTCAGAGTCCTCTAACCGTTTTCCACGTGGCTCATATTGTGTCCTGTAACGACAGCCTGTCATTTGGGGCGGTAACTGGAGCCCGACCCAATTGGAAAATATTTACTGGAAGTAGTAAAAGCCCTGAAAAATCATTTCCTGTTCAGATTTGGGATCTCTTGCATGCCTCCCACGTGTCACTATAGCTTTTAATAGAAAAGGAGTCCGGCGGGAATGACGCCATTATGCCTAGAAACACCGAAAGAGAAATCTATCGCTCTGAGTGAGATCTGTCATTCTCTTCCAGTACCAGAAGAAACGAACAAATGATGGTCCATTTTGCCCTTGCGAGTAAATCTTACCTGACAACCACTGATCATGTTAGCTACCTCACCACCCACAATATAAGCCACGTGGCAATTTCTTAGAGGACACTGACCGTATAGATGTTTGGCCAATCCTTAGGTGGACCTATAACCCCAAAATCAACCTGATCAGTGATTTCTAAGCGTTAGTTGAAGTTATTTTCATGGATTTTAACCGTACGAATTTGAGCATTATTTACCATTATTTGTGGTTTAAAGTTTAAACTTTAAAGATCCAAAGGTTTGAAATCACTAATCAGGCTGATATTTCGTTTGTAGGTTCACTTAGGGATTGTCCGAACTCCAAACATCCATATGGTCAGCGTCCTCTAAGAGTGTACCACGTGGCTCATATTGTTTATTACTATTAACAATTCAAAAGATTAACTACTAATAAAAGAATTGATGGAGAATCAATTCTCATTCACTAAACAGAATCCTCAAGGAATTACAGGACCAAAGCTTTTACACGCCATTAACGATTTCTGTACGCCACCTTGACAGAAGAAGAAACTAGTTGGGCACCGAAACAAACAGTTATCCACCAGGCTCACGATAGCAGAACCCGGTTTCAGCGCCATTAACGGATCTGGAATCGGGCCGAACAAGTAATTCCCTCCAAGCAACAGCCTCACAAATGGTGACGTCCCCACAACAGGAACAACAGCTTTCAGAGCGTACTGAGAGGGTATCATCCCTGTAAACTTGTTGTTCTCCACCGACAGTGCAGAGAGCTTCGGCATCATCGCAAGGAAAGCTGGTAACAGTCCTTGAAGCTCGTTGTTGCTCAGATCGACCGCTATTAACTCGCTTTGTGTACCCATGTTTCCAGGTACTTGTAAAAATGTGAACTTGTTGTGAGAAAGGGTCAGTTGCTGCAGAGATTGATGATCGAATAGGACCGATAAAACAGGGCCTGAGAGTTTGTTGTGACTCAGATCCATCACCTGTAAAAAAACCAAATCTCCGATGTTCTTCGGGAGATTTCCTTCTAGGTTATTGTTCCTCATTGCAATCTCAACCAGGGATACCGGTATGGTCTCCGGAACTTGTCCTGAGATCCTATTATCGCTGGCGTCTAAGAAAAAGAGGTTTTTAAGAAACCCCAAGTCCGGAAACTCGCCAGAGAGCTGGTTTCCTTGAAGCTCTAGCCTTTTTAAGCTCATCAGACCCTTGAAGCTCGCTGGTATTGGGCCTTGAAGATGGTTGTTGTCGAGGTAGAGCTCTTCGAGGTTAGAGAGAGACCCAATCGAAGTGGGTATTTCTCCAGAGAAGGAGTTTCTCGAGAGAGCGAGTCGGCGGAGACGAGTCAGGTTCGAGAACGAGTTTGGCATCGACCCGGCGAAGAAATTGTCGGAGAGGTCGAGGGTTTCTAAGTAAGGGAAGTTCCAAGTGGAGAGAGAGAGTGAACCGGTGTACCCAGCTCGGTCGAGGCTGATCTCCGTGACTCTGCTTAAACCGGAGACGACGAGGTCGCATCTGAACCCACAGGTGAACCGCTCGCTGAAAATGTGGTCGCATGGGTCGACGGAGAAGTCCCATGAGCTCAAGCAAGATCCGGGAGTGACGGACGCAGGGTCGAGTCCCTTCTGCAGCTCTTTCAATCCCTCAATATCTCCCCAATACGTCCTCGAATCTGCCTTAACGAACAGCTCTGAAACTGTTACCACTAAAACAAGAAACAACAACAGAGAGAAACAGAGATTACCCATTTTCTCCTTCTGGGTCTCTTCAGATCTAAGCTTTGAAAATAAGAGAGGCGAAAAGAGTTGCAGAGATAAGGGAGGAACACTACATCAACACCGTTGGTTTGATTGACAAAATGTGATAATTTGAAGAGGAGAGTGGTGGCTTTTTCTTCCTTTTGTTTCAGAGATTTTTTTTTAGGAAAAAGATGTAACAAGGTATGCCTGAAACTGTTCATTTGCGGAAGCGGCATTTTTGGTAGTCACCGCTGCCATCTGGGCCCACTGACCGCTTGGATGTTTATCTCACCCCTTGTTGGATATACATACCAAAAATCATCTTGATTGGTAATCTGTAACCATTAGATTTTAACACTTTTTAGCACCATTTTAGGCGTTCTTATAGCCGTTGAATACAACCATCTTTTGAGTACTAAAACCAACGGCTAAAAATCATTAAACAAGCTGATTTTTTGTATGAATGTCTATTAAAGGGTGGGCTAAACATCCATACGGTCAGTGGGCCCAGATGGCAGTGGCGACTACCAAAAATGCCGCTTCCGCAAATGAAAAGATCTCAGGTATACCTTGTTACATCACGACCCTTTTTTTAAGCTTGCCCTTTCACGAGCAAATGTCAGACACTCAACTGCCCGTATTTAAATTTGTATTTTTTCTCGAGCCTTGGGAGCTCAAAAAAGGGAAGAAAAAACCAAATATCTGTTTTATGTTATCCCCAGTAAGGTTGTGTTTTTTTTTATAGGGTGGCGATGTAACAAGCTGAAGCTTAATCCAAAAGCGTCAGCTAGCACCATTTCTGTTGCTCACACTGCCATCTTGGCCCACCGACCGCATGGATGTTTAGCGGCTTTAGCCCACCCCTTGGTGGATATATTCAACCAAAAATCACCATGATTTGAAATCTATAGCCATTAGATTTTAGTACTTTTTAAGACGTAATTCTAGCCGTGTATTCAACCATTTTTTTGAGTACTAAAACCAACGGCTAAAAACTATCAAACAAGCTGATATTTTTTTCTGCTAACAATGTGTGGGCTAAACATCTATACGGTCAGTGGGTCCCAGATTGCAGCGGTGAGTAACAAAAAGGGTGCTAGCTTACGCTTTTGGATAAGCTACAACTTATTACATCGCGACCCAATTTATAAGGTCTCTTTGCCATCTCGATAGGGGCTGTCACCGGTTTCTATTTTGCTTCATTTCCATACAAATGAAAGTTTAGTTTGTAACATGAGTATCTTACCCAATATTAGTAAAGTTGGTGGATTGGTCCAAGTTTTAAAAATGGTCGTTATAACGGCCGTTATTTTCGGAGCGTTAAAATGGTACATAACGTTATAACGGATTTGTACATCCCTGTTACATTAATTACGTACCTTTTAAACGCCCAGAAAATAACGGCTGTTAATTTTCCATTATAACGAAAACGATAACCATTATTTTCTGGAATAAATTGTTAAAATAACACCCGTTATTTTTCGTTATTTTGAAATTCAAATTTTGAACTGTGACTACTTTATTTTCTGTTATTTTCTCTTTTATCCGTTTTTGACCTATGTGTTACATTCCATTATAAAGGCCGTTGTAACAGAAAAGTGGTAACACCCTCAATCCGTTACACCGTTATAATGGTCCCTTTTAAACCTCGGATTGGTCTCCTTTGTATGAAATTTTTTAGATTTAGATGCTCATCATAAACTTTTTATTATTATTTTTGCGTACTAATTAATCCAACGAGCTGAATTTTAGTTTATATATGGACCAATCCATTTCGGCCCCAAAAGCGAGCTATATAATGCCAACGTGAGGCCTCTGCATGCTTCCAAAGTCCTCCGCATCCAAAAAAAATTTCCCCTTTGTATAAGTTGTTCTTCAATTATGCTATTAAACATTTAGTTTTTTTTTTTTTTTTTAATTATTAATGCTGATAAATTTGAATTTTTTGATGTGTCATATAAGGTGTATATGTCGTAGGAAAATGAAAGTCACAGAAAATAAACTCTTGTTTTGGATAGGTCGGGGTGGCCCGGATCCAGACAATTTACGCCGATCAGGTTATTGGGCTAACCATCTTAAAATTATAATGTTAATTATTCAACCCTGTTACATTATTTTTGAAAATAACACTAAAAAACCAAAAAAAATGGACTTAGTTTTATAACAACCGTTGTAACGGAAATAATGACCATTTTAAAGAAGAAAAAAAAATATTATTCTACCATTATCGGGGTTATAATTATAATATTATGACCCTTTTTTATACTAAAATATGACTCACGCGACCTGTTCTAATGGTCATTAATTATAGTGGACATAACGGTAATGTTGAGTGAATGTTATAACGGAACATGTAAAATGTTGATCTTCAGCAAGGTTTAAAGGGGACCGTTATAACAATATAACAGACTGGGGGCGTTACCGTTTTTTCAGTTATAACGAAAAAAAAAGCTCGGGCAAAAATGAAAAAAAAAAAGGGAATATAATGGAAAAAAGGGGAAATAAACGGAATATAACTGAAAATAACGGAAAATACGAAACTAACGGCCGTTTTTTTTTTCACAAAATTTTTCAGAAAATAACGGTCGATGGAAAAACAACGGAAAATAACGGCCGTTATTTTCTGGGCATTTTAACAGTCCATAACATAACCGGGTAGGTCCAAATCCGTTATAACGGCCGTTTTTAAACCTTGATCTTCAGTGCAAAGTGCACTGACGGATTCAAAATGGATACACATGCCCAGAAGCGGCCGACAGTTTGGTAAGTATAGGATAGGTTTGTAGGTCATCATCTTGCTCGTCAGGCCGGTTAGGGACACATGGGTCAGCGCTTGGAAGATTATATTTCCAGAGCCCATTTTGGTTTTAATTTTGCTGTTTTATTGTGGGCCAAGTACAGTGTATCTCGCCAAAACTTGTCTCATAGTAATTTTACAGGGTCTCTCTATCATCCTAGTGATCACATAATTATTAATGATCCGGTCCGTCCAATGGCTGGGCCGAATCGAAATCTCTTAGCCTTCAAATTATTCTGATGGGATGCTGCTTGGATGGTTAATCCGCATAAACGGTTTAACAAAATTTTCGTTTAGGCTCTGTATGGTTTCGCTACATAATTTTTAGAAATGATTTTTGGCATAGGGTCGACCTCGGGGGACCCCCATTTTTTACACCCATTTTGGTGTACCCACGTAGAAGATGAATCAATGGCTGATTTTTGGTGAGGATAATCTCTATGATGAGGACATCATCCTCACGTTTGATGGGGTTAGAAATTTCGGAATGGACTGATTTTTTGTTGGGGTGATCTACATGGTGACGAAATCATCCCTGCCAAAAACCAGCCATTGATTCATCTTCTAAATGTCATAAGAAAATTTCGGTGTCATGACATACAACCAAGAATCAAAAGTACCTCTGTGAATATGTCGAACTTGGGTTGGGCTGAAGCCACAATCCTAGCCCAGCCCAATTTTTTCGGTTGTCAAAGTCCAGGCCCGAACCCAACTCGAGTACTGAAGTGGCCAACCCAACATCTGGTTGAGCCCGTAGGGCTTGGGTTGACCCCGCCCAAGTTGCAGCCCTATCTGTATAGTTGTTCTGAATAAGTTTTCTAGAAATGATCTTTGCATATAAATGTCATAAAACTTTTTTCGATCACCATACTGAGCCTTACTGGATGGTTAAGTTTATCTGATCAAACTAGAATATCTCCTAATTGGGACCCAGCAATTGGAAGGTTTGGACCAGTGTGCTTTTGTGCATCATGGATGGTTGATGCCCTCTAGTACTTCAAAATTGGCTAACTAGATACTCCAACGGGGATGACTGTTCATGTTCATACAGTACAATTACACGACGGATCCCACTTAGGAGATCTGATTAGGTAGAAGAAAAAAAGGATCAAATGATCACAACCGTTCAATTTAAATAGCAGTTGCTTACCATAAGGACTTAAGAGCAATAAGAAAATCGAAAGAGTTACTGTTTGTAAGGTTGGTAGAAAGATGAAGAGAAGTTAGAAGGAAAGGGCTCCTTCCATTGCTCTGCTGCACCTTTCAAACCAAGCTCTTGGTGCCTGCTTAAGCCCATACAGAGTTTTCTTGAGCTTGCGTACCAAGTTAGGATTCCTAGGAGAAGAGAAGCCTGGAGTTGGAGGAGGCTTAAAGCTATAAAGGAATCCAAGGTCCAAAGTCCAAACAAACGTACAAGATTAGGAGCACAAGGCAGCCTCGACAACAGAGACGCCTTTTTTTCTTTTACTTTCCAGTCAAGTGGTCTGTTTGTTCTTGTATTATTCAAAACTGATCTTCAATAAAAACACATTTCCATGTATCAGTTTTTTTTTTTATGTGAAAGCTATGCCCTTTTTGAGAAGATCGGCGAGAAAGTTACAAAGAAGTTTGCTTACATTGGAAGATCTCTTTTTCCTTTCTTTGCTTTTGTTTGCGGCTTGATTCAAGGTGATTTGTCAAAGGTTGGGCGTGAAATGAGGCGAGCAGACCCGAGATCTGGTTGACTCATATTTCCTGGTTTGGAGTCCAAGTTTTAAAATGGGCCGTTACTTAAAAATTTAGATCACAGGACTTTGGATGCAGTGATGCAGAAGGCCCTACATAGTTCATTTTTCGGGCCCACTAACCGCATGTTAGCTCAATCCTTAGTAGAAATGCATACCAAAAATCAGTCTAATTGGCTTTCTCTAGCCATAGATTTTAGCAACTTTTTAAGATTGATTCAAGCCGTTGGATTCAAGCATGTTTTTTTTCATATTTTTTGGATACTTAATCCAACAGTTAGAAATTATCAATCAATATGATCTTTGGTATGTATATCCAGCAAGGTGTGGGCCAAACATCCATACAGTTAGTGGGCCCAAAAAAGTTGAGCTATGTAGCGCCACGAAAAGCCCTCTGCATCGACTGCATCAAAAGTCATCTGCATCTAAAATTTTTCCCTGTTACTTGGGGGTGTTATCGTTTTTTCCATTATAACCGATTGTAAGACATGGGCAAAAACGAAAAAAAAAGGGAAAATAATAGTAAAAAGACGCTAAAATTAAATATTCAAATTTTGAATTTCAAATTTTCAATAAGATTTATAACAGAAATAATGGACGTTTTTTAACAAATTTTTTCAGAAAATAACGGTGTTATAATGGAATAATAATGGCTGTTATAAGTTTATAACGAAAATAACGGCTGTTATTTTTTGGGCGTTAAAACGGTACATAACATAATGGGGAAGGTCTGAATCCGTTATAACCCCTGTTACTTTCGTTTTAACAACCATTTTTTAAACCATGGTTTAATGCTTAAATTATGATTCAGATTAATGTAAATGGTTCAGATGCCTATAAGATAATATGACCCGAGTTGAGTTCTGGTTGGTCTTGAAATCTGGAATTAGATCCGATCCGATCTGTAGTTTTTTTTCTCACCCGTGTGATCTAATGGACGAAACTCGAAACTCATCAAGTGAGAAATATAAAAAAGGAAAATAAATTGTGAGATAAGACAGACATTAGGTATTTGCAAACGGTACATGCTCTAATAGTTGGAAATTTTTTTTCTAGTAGATCCAATGGATTGTCCATCATCCTCAATCGGCACATGTGGCATCGGGAGACGAGACACCATGCCAAATGTGTCCGAAAAAGAAGAGGGGAAGAGGACCGAAACATGCCACTGAAAGACTCTACTGAGACAAATATGAGATGTCAGGAATGTACCGGAACATGGGGATAGACACCACGATTTTGAATCAGAAGAGAGATTTCGCTAATCCATGTTGATACATTATATGGAGAACATTTATTGAAATCTTAACCTAATGTTAGGGTTATACAAATCATCATTGCTTTTCTTTTCTTGTGTGGTTCGGTCATTGCCGCCTTTTTCACACAAATGCCAAAATATGCCAGAGGACTTTCACATAGGCACCTATTAGTTGCCCATGAAAAAAATGGCAAAAACTTAGGCAGCAGTTCATTAAATGTCCCGTTTTATCAAAAGTTCATTAAATGCCAAAAGAAAAACTAGTATGCAAATGGTAGCATATATTGGGTATGCAAATATGGCCGGAATGCGACACATAACAACCAAGTCTCTAGTAATTAAGGAGAAAGGTTGCGTGCCTACAAAAAAGGGGGAGAGGTTGCGCAAACATTGGGTTAACAGGGGGTTTGGTTGTTATGTGTCACCTTCTGGCCACATTTGCGTACTCTAAAAGTAAGCAACCATTTGCATACTAGTTTTTCCTATCGTATTCATCCATTCTCAAGCCATTAAATATATTTTCAATACAGCCCATTGATAAATACTTAATTACATTCCATGTCATCGTTTTAATTTTAATACATATCCTTGATTAGTGGCAGAGTCAGGATTTTGTTTAAGGGGGGCACAATCATTTGAGTAGAGTCGCATACAATGTGAGCCACGTGGCACATTCTTAGAGATTTTTGACCGTATTAATGTTTGGCTCAACCCTATATAAACATATAGACCAAAAATTAGCTTGATTAGTGATTTCTAAGTGTTGGATTGGAGTCATTTTCATGGATTAATTTTGAACCGTGGAATTTGAGCATTTTTTTAACATTATTTGAGGTACAAAGATCCAATCTTTCGAAACCATTAATCAGGCTGATTTTTTGTCTGCAGATCCACCTAAGGACTGCCCAAACATCCATATGGTTGGCATCCTCTAATAAGGGAACTAAGTTCAAATAAAAAGCTAATGTAAGAATTTTTTATTATTCTTTTAAAAGAATTGAAAGTTGAAGGGGGCACGTGCCCTCACTGGCACTTTCCTGGCTCCGCCTTTGCCCTTGATAACAACTTAATTACTTACCATGCCATAATTTTCATATTTCAAGCACAACCTCTTAATTACAACTCAATTACTTTCTATGTCATTTCTTTCATATTTCCAAAACAACCACTTATATTTTACATGGACAACTTTAGAAATTTAATTTTTTTGATTGTACCTTAAGTTGCTACAATTTAAAAATTTGCTCCTCCAAACTAATATTTCAAACTGCCCTTTGGGTTGAAACAATCTTATTCACTGCCACTTCTCTTTCATAAAAGCCCCTACAATCACTCGTGCATTTGAGTTTGAGCACCTTTAAGTATCCAAAATTTTAACATAAAGATGTTAATGAAGAAGCTAAGTTTGAAATATTTTGATTAATTTCCATTCATTTTACTTAGTTCTTTTTGTAGTTCTAATCATAAAAATACAATTTCAATCAACCAAATGGACAACAACATATAGAAACTTAATTCCAGGACTAGGCAAAACAGGGAAACTCATCAAAACCTGGTCTCACGCGAAGATTAATAATACTTAAAAGCAAACTGATGAATTAATAGATAAGGTTGAGTACATGTTCCAACTTTAGATGAGACTAGTTCCATTATAGAGATCATCCCTAACAACTTATATTGGAGATGGTATGTCTCAAAGGGATATGTCATGACATAGCTAGTTCTACTCAAGCAAGACGTAGATCATGCAAGCCAAATCCTCCATCTTGAAGATTGGGCTGGCTTGGTTGCAGGCGGAAAGCAAATATGTGTGAACCCCCATTCGCCAATCCAATCGCATCATACTGCCCTTCATGATCAACTAATGCATAGTGTGGATCCTCATCAGTCATTTCCTGAACCCAAACAATATTCACAATTTTTCAATTAAGCCATTTCTTCAAAAACACCAACTGAAACAAAAGGATAAATGTGTGCCGTACCCACATGGAAGATGAATCAATGGCTGATTTTTGGTGAGGATGATCTCCTCACCCTTACAAAAAATCAGCCCATTCTGAAATTTCTAATACCATCAAGTGTAGTGATGGTCTTCAAGTTAACTGTAAAAATTGCCCATCCATAATTCTTCCACTTCTAAACCAGTCCACAAATGTCGGAATGATATGAATTTTTGTGAGGATGATCCTACCCAATTTCATATGGGTCAGGATTGGGAGACAATAATTTCATACAACATTTTTGACAAAAAAAATTGGCGCGCGCCAATATTTTGTAAATTGGGTCATTCCAACATTTATAGACTGGTTTAGAAGTTGAAGAATTATGGACCGGCAATTTTTACCATTAACTTGAAGACCACATTTTATGGGGTAAGAAATTTCAGAGTAGGCTAATTTTTTTGTAGGTGTGTGATCTATTTGGTGAGGAGATCATCCTCACCAAAAATAGCCCTTGATTCATCTTCTATGTGGGTATATAACTACAAAGTTGAATCACAAGATGCTTACAAAGTCGCGTAGGAGATTCTTGCGTGTTTCCTCCAGGTTTTTCACCTGCCACCACATATGAGAGAGTCCAGAAGAAGCTGTTTAAATTTAGCAAGAACATAGAAACAAGAAATGCACCATTATAGTATATGTTTGGATTAACATACCTTTTTCCGGTACGTATCAGTAGAAGTACCGATCACCTGATACTGTTACACAATAATGAAGATCGATCTTGTTAGTTTACATGATCTAAGAGAGAAACCCATGAATTTGCTTCTCAGATAAAAAGAAAGTCTCAAATAAAAAATATAGAGGAGCTAGATCCGAAATGTTTAAAAATGTATCCATTAAAAGTTTAGAACTCAAGTGCCCTTCAAGATCATTAAAAGTGATCAAGTTTTTAGAATGTTTTCTTTCGAAATCGTGGAAAATCAATCATTTAGAATTCCATGGGAGATTGGGAGGAGCTACGACTTCACAAGGATAAAAAACTTCACAAGAATTTTTTTTAAATTACCAAAAAAAAAAAATGGTTCTTAAAAAATCTTGTCTCTCCTTTATAAATTAGAAAGGTTCACCCATCAAAAGCTTCACTAGATTGTCCAAAAATCACCAAAAATGAAGTCTTGAAAAACCTACAGAGCGGCGTTTTTTCAGTTTTCATGGATCGATGAATATTTTCCGAAAACATATTATCTTATCGGATCCTTGTAAACAAGAACTCTTACCTTTCGATCACGAACAATCTTCAACGAACTCTCCAAATTTTGCTCAAGACCGCGCAGCTCCTGGATGTTCAGATCGTTCAGCTCTTCTCCAATCCTCTGCCTATCAACCATACCCTAATAAACTTCATCAATACTGTAAATATCTACAACAACAACGACAACAAAAATAAAAACACGACAACCAATTGCACTTATCTACGGATCTATATATATATATCCGCCGAACATCATGTAATTTGTGTGGCAAGATGCCATCCAATTACCTAATTTCTCTGCGGAGCTTATTATTAATTTCCTTCTGTCTGTTCAAGTTATCTTGCATTCTCTGCAAACAAGTTAGTAAAAAGAAAAAGTCAGAATTTTCATAGAACAAAACCGATCAAAGAGAGAGAGAGAGAGAGAGAGATCCACTTCGTAGTGAGAGTTCCAGAGATTGATCCCTTGAGCATGCTGATACCGATCGAAAATCTTCTTGGTTCTATAAATCAACAGGAACCAAAAAAGTAAAAAGCTTGAGTGAATTGTGAAACGAGCTAGGGTTTTAGAGAAGAATAACAGAAGAAATGGAGAAGAAAGATCCATTGTTGTTGCAAGAAAGAAGAACTAGATCGATCTATAAACTTACGAGGTTGAAGGACTGATGAACTCAAATAATTTTCCAGTATTGGAGAACATGATGAGCGAGACCTCCGCATCGCAGAGAACTGTAAGCTCCTGAGCTTTCTTCATAATCCCTGCTCTTCTCTTCGAGTAAGTAACTTGCCTGTTCGTCGAATTCTCTATTCTTTTAATCTCGATCTTTCCTCTACCCATCTCTCCTTCGCTACTCCACCACAACCTGTTGATCTAGATGACTGAATCGATGATGAAGTCAAAGAAAAAACTGTAGAGATGGAGGATGAGGAAGGTTCTTTATAATGGGGAAGGGATGAGAAGATGACGAAGAAGAAGGAGAAGAGATGGAGAGGGAATTCCATTTTTAGTAAGAGGGACCGGAAGCTCCTGGTTCTGATAGTAAGCAGTCGCTACATTCGTGAAAAGCTAGCAGGTACTGAGAACGTGTGATGTCCTGCCACTTTTGGGAGCGCAAGAATGGTCCCCTATCTACGGTGGCCCCCTCCATTTTCCCACCCTTTCCTTTTCGAGTAAAACTTGCCTGACTACCGGCTGTCAGGTAGCTACTTGACCACACATAATATGAGCCACCTGGTACACTCTCAGAGGACGCTGACTGTTGGATATTTGTCCAATCCCTAAGCGGACCTACAAATCAAAAATCGGTCTGACTAGTGATTTCAAACCTTTGGATATTTGCACGCAAATAATTTTAAATAATGCTGAAATAACGACGGTTAAAATCAACTCCATTAAATGACTTCATGCTAAGGCTCATGAATGACTGAATAAGTTGATTTTGCGTTTATAGGTCCCCCCCCCCCTACGAGGTCAGTGTCCTCTAAGAAATTGCCACGTGCCTTGTATTGTGGGTGGTCAGGTAACTACCCGATATGTTTGGTCAGGTAAGATTTACTCTTCCTTTCCCCTCACCGAGTAAACCTTTGCTCACACCATGGGTGTGAACGAAGCCGATCACAGCCCACCATAAGAGCCACGTGGCAAACTCTTAGTGGATACCGACCGAATGGATGTTTGGCCAATCACTAGGTGGACCTGAAACCAAAAATAAACCTGATCAGTGATTTCCAAGCGTTGGATTGAAGTTATTTTCATGGGTTGATTTTAACAGTAAGAATTTGAGCATTATTGAGTATTATTTGGGTGCGAAGATCCAGAGATTATAAATCACTAACACTCTGAGTTTTGGTTTGCAGGTTCACCAAGGCACTGGCCAAACATCCATACGGTCAGCGTCCTCTAAGAGTGTGCCACGTCGCTTGTATTATGGGCTGTGATCGGCTTCTCAAAGCAAGCTGTGAGCGAAGGTTTACTCCCCCTCCCCTCCCCTCCCTCTAGAAAAAAAAAAAACGACTAAAACTTCTCTGACTGACCGGCGACTGTCAACGAAGCCGTGATTATTTGGCGAATCCCCAGGCAGAGCTACAAACCAAAAATCAGCCTGATTAGTGGTTTTAAACCTCTCGATCTTGTACCTCAAATAATGGTCAACAATGATCAAATTCCCACGATTAATTTAAGGGTAATTTAGTAGTACCCCCCTCGTATGCAAAAGTAATTTGTCTTACCCCCCTAAATGAACCATAATCGAGGTTTGACAGATGAGACTATCTTAAACGTTCAATCAATGGTCGGTGGAAATGAAGTTGGTCTCACGTGTCATCGGTCTTAGAACAGAACAGTATCGATGCTTGTGTACGTGCTCAGTGTGTAATCCCGGATTGATTGATCAAGAAAATGGAATCAAAAGTTTAGGAAGGAAAAAAGGTCGAACCCGACCCTCTAAGACTAAGATAGCACCCACGACTATATTCACATAAAGCCTAAAAAACAGGATAGAAAACTTGCATGTCCGGGCAGGCTGAGAGAACCCGACCCACAAAAAATGCTATGTGCCACACTCTTTCTGGCCCACTGACCCCATGAGCCCTAACTATAACTACATGGGCTGATTGACTTCACTAGCCTATTAACCATGGTCAGAGTTTGGTTAGCGTGGTGGAATTTAAAACACTGAGCCGTTCTATGATACAGAAGTATCTCATATTGCGAACAATCTTTCGGGCCCACTGGCCTCATGAATGTTTCGCCCATGCCTTGGTGGACCAAGGCACCACAAATCAGCGGGATTGGTGATTTCTTGCTGTTGGATTCGAGCACTTTTTCATCTTGGGCTTCACAAAAAGGGCCATGGGTTGGCTACAAGCCCATGATAAGAAAATGCTCATATCCAACGGGTAGATATAACCAATCACATTGATTTTTGGTTTGTAAGTGCACCAAGGTGTGGGCCGAACGTTCATCTTCAGAGGGCCCGAAATAGTGTACCACGTGTCTCATATTGGTGGCAGTCAGCGGCGCTTGTGATTACTTGCACGGATTTTGAAGATATTAACGTTGTTGTCTCTTGTTGGGGTGTCGCATTGTTGGGGTGTCGCAGGCTCTGTCTCATCTCACCTGTCCCCGTAAAAAGGGAACAGAAATGAGACGAGATGGACGAGAAAACCTTCGCGCACACCTGTGTGTGAGCAAAGCTGATCACACATCACAATATGAGCCACGGGGCACACTCTTAGAGGACGATGACCATATGGATGTTTGACTAGTCCTTCCGTCGACTTGTAAATTCTACGGAATTTAAAGCATTATTGACCATTATTTGGGGTACTAGATCCAAAGGTCTGACATAACTAATCGGGCTGATTTTTGGTTTGAAGGTCCAACTAGGGACTGGCCAAACATCCATACGGTTGACGTAATATAAGAGTATGCCACGTGGCTCATATTGTGGTGTGTGATCGGCTTTGCCCACACAGGTGTGAGCGAAGTTTTACTCAGACGGACCCCATTATGATTCATGACTTTGGGATTAGATCTGATTTGAAGATCAAGACTCAAGAGAACCAGTTATAGGCTTCTAGTAACTCTGATGATCCGTCCCCAATCCAATGTATAGCAATCTCTCTTATATCCATTAGATGTACAACGAAATTTACAGGGTAATTTTCATATATTAAGCATGGCAATTTGGCCCGCCGGGCCAGCCAAGAACTCAGCAACTCAGGCCGGGTTTTAAAAATTTTCTAAACCCAGGCGCAGCCTGTGGCCCGGTCTATGGTCAGGCATGGGCTTGGTCACGAGCCGGGCCGTTGGCTTCTTGTTGTTAGGTGTTGGGCTTGGGTTGGGTTTGTGATTCGGGCTTGGCTTTTCCTCTAGTCATCACATGAAGAACATGTGGGCTGATCCATTGTCCAATCAATGGGTCTCTAGGAGATCAAATACCTAACAAATCAGTGGGTCTCATGTAAGAAATCGAAATACCTAACAAATCACGTTGATTATAGAGTCACTAATTTGATTGTTTAAGCCTACCTATATTTACCGTCTGCCCCGGGTAACGGGCCAGGGCTTTATATGTATTTATATTAATTATATATAAGTTATATTATATATTATACTAGTGGGTGCCACGTGCCATCGGCACTCCTCGACAAAGAATTTGCCAAAATCAGGTAAGTGGTGGAGATCCATTGTCTATTTGGGGGAGGATTAGATCTCAGCCCTTCTTTGTTGATGTTTATAAGAGGAGGTATAAGTAGGGAGACAACCAATGTGTTTTGTTATATAGAATACTAAATGGCCCATGCCCATGGCACTCTCCGACAAAAGCGTTTGCAAAAATTGGGTGCCTTCGGCCCTCAAACGGTATAACGGACTGGGGTGTTACCATTTTTCCATTATAACGGATTGTAACACACGGAGGGAGATATGGGAAAATAACAGAAATAACAAAAAATAACGGTGTTAAAATTTAAATTTTTAATAAATTGATGTCAAATGAAGCAGATTGAGTGGCTGAAATCTAACCGTCCACATTAGATCGATGGATTTGATCTCAACCACTCTTTATCTAACCATCCACATTAGATGGATGGATAAGATAAAAGATTACAACTGAGTTGTCTTGATATATGCGTGGGTGGCCCATGCCCGCGGTACTTTCCGACCAAGTGTTTGTCAAAATTGAGTGGGAGTTAATCTCAGACATCGATATGAAGCATAGTGGATCTCTGCCACTCATTAATGAAGCCATATAAGATAAGACGGGTATAAGAAAACCATTAAATTTCTGTTAAATTCTTTTTTTTTTGAAGTTTTAATTTTAAAATTTTAATTTTTGAATTTCAGCACCACTTTTTTTTCGTTAAATCGTTAAAATCTGTTAAAATCCATTTTTTTCATTTTTGCCCCTGGCCGTTTCAATCCGATTTAACGGTAACACCTTTCTCGAGGCATAAAAAGTGGGGCTCCTGAGCCTAACCCTTGGGCTATATGTAAATCCAACCCATTTCATTCCTTATATGTAGGTAAATAGTAGGTGACTCGTGCCCATGGCACTCATCGACAAAGTTTGGTGAGTGGTTAAGATCCACCGTCCATTTGGTGCGATAAGATCTCGGCCATCCTTTATGAAGCCGGATAAGAGGGGGAGACAACCTTCCTGTTTTGTTATATGTAGGTAAATAGTGGGTGACCACGACACTCATTGAGAAAGCGTTTGTCAAAATTGGGTGTGAGTGGCTGAGATCCACCGTCAATTTGGTGTGATAAGATCTCGGCCATCCTTTATGAAGCCGGATAAGAGGGGGAGACAACAGTCCTGCATGTTTTGTTATATGGATGTATAGTGGGTGGCCCGTGCCGTTGGCACTCCCTTACAAATCATTTCCCAGAATCGGGTGCTCGGGTGCGAGTGATTGAGATCCACCATCATTTGGGGGATAAGATCTCGGCCCTTCTTTATTGAAAAGATAAAGAGGGGGTATAAGTGGGGAGGCAACTTCCCTGTTTTGTTATATAGATATATTAACTATATAGAGTTAATATACTATACTATACTTATATATAAGTTATTAGTAATCTCTAACCATTAGATTTTAGTACTTCTTAAGGCATGTTTATAACCGTTGGATTCAACTAATCAAAATTTTTTGAGTACTAAAACCAACGGCTAAAAATCATCAAACAAACTGATTTTTGGTCTGAATGTCTAGTAAGGGATGGGGCTGGTGAGCTAAACATCCCTGCGACCAGTGGACCCAGATGGGAGGGGTGAATAACAAAAAATTGCATTTGAAATAGTCTCAGGTATACCTTGTTACATCACCACCCTTAGATGTAACTTAGATCATGTAAGTGTGATAACTCATAATTTTCTTTGTTGTTGTTTTATTGTTCTCACAAATGAAAGAAGTTTCAATACTTGTTTTTCTTACACGTGGCATTTAAGGTGGCGGTGCATAGAGGGTACACAATGTCTCACTACCTCACCCTTTCCATGTGGCAAGCCAATAAAATATCCCAAGTGGAAAGAAGAAGAATGTTTCTCACATGGAAAAGGGGCAATATGAGTCACGTGCACACTCTCAGAGGACTCTGTCCGTATGGATGTTTGACCAATCTCTAGGTGGACCTACAAACCAAAAATCAACCTGATTAGTCATGTCTAAGCATTGGATTGGAGTCATTTTTCATGGCTAGATTTTAACCATAGGAATTTGAGCATTATTTGGAGTACAAGATCAAAAGGTTTGAAATCACTGATCAAGCTGATTTTTAGATTTTAGGTCCTCTTACGGATTGGCCAAGCATCCATATGGTCAAAGTGGTCTTTTTTTTTAAATGGCGGGCTTGGCCGCTGGCTGTATCGGCAAGCCCATTTAACATTTCATTGGGGCGGCCTCGGGCCGGGCCACGGGCTAGGAAATCATACCCAGGCCCGACCCAACATATTCAAGGGCCAGACGGGCCATTCCAAACTTTGGGCCAGGCCGCGGGCTAAATTGCCACGCCTGCTTGTATGTGTAGATGAATATTATGTAGTCTTTTCCCATGTCGTCCCTTCCGTGACATGACGTTCGCTTTGACACCAAATGTTAGGAACCTAAGCAATACTCCAAAAGCACTAGGTTAATGGTGGAGTAGAAAGCTAAGCCTTATATAGAGATGCATGTAATCCATAACTTCATAAATAAGAATATTTATTTCCTTCACTTTACGTAGCTAGCTAAGTAGTTGCATAAAATAGCTAGGTACATATCGTGGTAGATAACCGACCACGAGACTTTGAAGACTTGGTTGTTGATGATGGGCGACCAATCTATTGGAGTCTCATTGCCAACCAAGCGCTACATGTTGTATAAGGGTGCAGGTGGCAGAGCCCAACTCAAATTTTTTTTGGCAAGTTCTTTTTGAAAAATATAACAATTTCCTATTTCGTATCGAATTCCTTGTTGATTTGGGACTAGGGTTTCGAACCCATATATGAGCCATTGTTTTAGGGTTTCTTGTAACTTTCAATTCGCATATAGTACAAAAACTCTTAATCGTCATCACCCGTGGAGGTAACCCTTAGTGGTGAACCACGTAAATCGCTTGTCTCTTAGTTCTTTATTTGATTTTCTCTATTTTTAGTCTACGTGTTCTTGGTGGCTATTATTTGCTATGCGACCAATCTTTTTTAGTTTATTCCCCAACACCACAACCATTTGATTGGGGTTAGGGTTTGAACCAAACCCACTTGTTGGACAGTTGAAGAAAGGGCATTTTTGTCCTATCAAAAAAATTGTTAGTCAATTCAAGTCAATAAGAATTAACGTCTAGTGGACCAAGTCATAGGTGGGTATGTCAGCTTTTTCAAATTGTGGGGGTTATGTCAAATTTGAAAGGCTGGAATGACATTAATCTCTTTCAGAGGAGTATTTTTAGGTAAATTGAAAATAAGCTTTAGTGGTTTTGGCTGATGATCTTTATTGCTATTAACGAACTCTTTAAATAGAGTTACACACAAAGCAAAAATAGTATGTACATAGCATATAACCTTTAATTAAGACTTTCCTTATTGACTTTCATCTTTATCTTTGACAGGTTGTCAAAGCTGTGTGGATCATGGTTAGCAATTCGGCATACCACAAAGATTCGGAACGGGAAAAGATCGATCGGCATATTAAATATAGGTTAAATTAAGTTATTTTATACGGCCACTTAATACAATTTTATTTAAAGAAAAAAACAAAAAAATCCGTGTTTTTAAACTCAAATAATATGCGTTTTATTCGTTTAATCATAAAATTCATACTTTTTTTATTTTTTTAGTGGGTCCGGCTCGGTTGACAGATCTAAAATGCAAGTATCTGTACACGGACACAATATAAGCCACGTGGCACACTCTTACAGGACTCTGACCATATGGATGTTTGTCATATCCCATGGTTATCCCATGGTAGACCTACAAACCAAAAATCAGCTAGATTTTGTGATTTATAAGTGTTGGATCTTTGTACCTCAAATACTATTCAAATTCACACAGTTGAGATCAGCCGATGAAAATATGTCCAATCCAAAGCCTATAAATCAAAAATCAAGCTGATTTTTGGTTTGTAGGTCCGCCGTGGGATAGGACAAACATCCATACCGGTCAGAGTCCTGTAAGAGTGTGCCACATGGCTTATATTGTTTCCCTGTACAGATACTTGTCATTTTAGATCTGTCAACGGAGCCCGACCCTTCTTTATTTTCTATGGCCGTAGTAAATGCGAATAATACGCGAATTTACTATCTAGGGCGTGGAGATATGCACCGTGTGAAGATATGCCAATCGTTTATCTTGAGTGATTCTTCTCCTAGTTTATCAACTTCCTCTTTCTCCGGGTAAATATGATGTTGCAGTTGGGATTTTATTGTTTAGGTCCCAAAGATAACGGCGTTGGTGATAACGGCAATGGTTTGGAGGTGATAATCTGCATATAAGATGATGAGATAGGGAAAGAAGAGAGAGCCAAAAGGGAGAGAAGGGTTCAAGTTCAAAAATTAAGGTATAAAATCTGAATTTTCTAACTTTTATTTCTTAAATACTCATCAAGAATCTCTGTGAAGAAATATGACCAAGTTCTACGCCTACTGCGAACCAGGTGCAACTTGCTCCGTCATCTGACCTGGGCTTTGGACCGACAACGCAAACCTAACACGGCGGAGTTCATCATCGTCGTCGTCGGGGGCGGTGGCTTATCCATAACCTATCATTTCAAGGTTTGAATTTCCTTTAATTTGTAAAATTTCAATTGCCATATTTCTGAACTTGGAGATCTTCCATGTAGTGGACACCAAAAACCCTAGGAGGGGTGTATATGGGCCGGCTTATTAGAGGTTTTGGGCTTAAATTTGAATTGAATCAGATTGGGCCTCGGACTCGGGCCTATTCAAAATTTACCAAAAAGCCAAGTCTAGGCCTAACCCATTTACACCACTACACCCCACGATGTAGATATCATGGTTCATTAACTATACTAGGGGAACACCATGTGCGATGCACATGCACCTTACACGTAGCACACTCGTAGAGATCACTCGCCGTATCGATATTTGGCCCATCCCTAGATGGACCTACATGCAAAAAATCAGCCTATTAATGGTTTTTAAGGATTTGATTGAAGTCGTTTTCATGGGTTGATTTTTAACCGTAGATTTTGAGCATTATATGGGTATTAAGATCCAAAAGTTTGAGATCAGTAAACAAGCTTATATAGGTCAACCTAGGGATGGGACAAACATCCTTGCGGTCAATGATCCCTAAGAGTGTGTCACGTGGCATATACTATTGTCCCTCATCATCATTGATGAAGGATGTGGGTGTGCTGGACATCTCGAACTGTGGCCTACTCCAACCCAGGTTTGTCTTATCTTTAGAATAAAGGCATTTAATGAGGGAAGGTTTTGCCTTCGAAAGTAGAAAGGTTTTTAATTGTGTCACATGTGTGTCACTACTTGTTGTTGCTTTATAATAGTATAGACATAGATCGAGGGGCATTTGAGTCATTCCGTTTGGAAAGAATAGTTGTCTTTTTTTTGGAGGGGGAAATGAAGGGTGCAAGTTTATTTGAGGAAATCAATGGCTATTAAGGGTTGGGGCCTTCTGTATCAAAATTTTGATGCAGAAGTCCCTCAAATTGCAATGTAATAGACTTGCACGGGCCCATTTGCCACTTGAATGTCTGGTCCACACTATGATAGACATAAAAAATCAGCGTGATTGGTGATTTCTAGCCATATGATTTGAGCACTTTTTCATCATGGGCTTTATGAACAGGCCTGTGAGTTGGTTCCAAGCCCATGAGGAAAAAGTGCTCAAATCCAATGGCTACGAATCTCTAATCACACTGACTTTTGGTATGTGGGTCCACCAAGATGTGGGCCAAACATTCATGGAGGCAGTGGGCCCGAAAGACTCTACTACGTGGCAAATTGAGGGACTTCCACATCAAAATTTTGATAGAGAAGTCGGTATCATAGATTTGTTAAGGTTTAGTAGCTAAGGGATTTAAGTATTTAACTTTTCGGTTGAAGATTTTAAGATAGAGAAGCTTCCATATCTCCTAAAGCTTTTTCCAGCTTGTCATGATAATAAGTTATAGACCGCTTCTTGTATGTAGGTATCACTTCTGAATTGTTCGTTTTCCTAGTGGGCCAACCTCTGTTCGAGCCAAGTTCTCCCCAAGCTTGGCGAATAATGATTTGTATAGCCGAGCGTATCCCTAGCCGCTGACTCTGACCCCTGTTGAACCCAAGAGGCCCACTTAACAAAAAAAATTACAAAAATGTCCCTTATTTTTCACTCACACCACCCACCTAAAAAAACCCTAGAAACAGGAGGAGAAGAAGGTCGCCGTTGCCGCCTCCGCAGCAGGTAACTCTCTCTCCCTCTCTTCTCTCTCTCGGCCTCAGCAGCCCAAGGCCGAGTGTGCTGCTGAGAGAGAGAGAGAGTGGTGGAGTTGACCAGTGGCGGCGGCGGGGGTTTCTCCTCTTCCTCTTACTCTAAATGGGCATTGTCCTTCGCATTCAATTCTAACTCAGCTTATATTGCATTGGACCACAAATCAAGTATATAGCCCCAACTAATGGGCCTATGATACAGCCTATTGTGGGTCCGGCCAAATGTCTGTTGGGCTAACCTAGACTACTCACAGTAAATGTGAGCCATGCTTGATTTGTGGATGAAAACCCCATCTTAGATTTAGTCAACCTATGACAGAGTTATTCTCGCATCCAAACGCAAGAATTAGATGTGAATATCGTAAAAAGTTTGATGCAGTCATTGCAGAGTAACTCATTTTTTGGGCCCACTAGGCACATTGATGTTTAGCCCACCTCTTAGTGGATTATGGTTATACACAACAAAAATTAGCCTGATTGATTATCTCTAGCCATTAGGTTTTAACACTTTTAGGAGTGATTCTAACCGTTGGATCAAGCATGTATATTTGGGTACTAAATCCAACGATTAGAAAACTTCAATCATGCTATTTTTTGTTGAATATCCACCAAGGGATGGTTTACACTGTGGTTTTAAAACGTTGTAATGTGGTTATAACGGTAACGCACCAAGACCCCACTATATTATTTGCAACAAAAGAAAAATCCAGAACTGAAAAAATAGACTAACGTTATAACAGTCGTTATTTTTTGAAAATCGAAACAGTTAATTTATCCTCTTAAAATATTTTTGCCGAATTTTAGTACACGAATGTTTTAATGACAAACTCGAATTGTACTCGGAACATTTCCCGAACCGTTTTTTGCTGCACTCCGAATTGCTAAACAGCAGGCGTTCAGAGGTCCCAAATAAAATGCGCTGCTGACGGCCACGAGAGTCCTACGCATAAAAAAAAAATTGTTCAATAATACCGAACTTGTGGAGTAATCCTTCGATGACACTGCAGTCAGCGATGCCGCTGACTGCTACCAATATGAGCCACATGGCAGATTCGTAAGAACACACTGACTGTATGGATGTTTGGCCAATCAATCACTAGCTGGACCTACAAGCCAAAAATAAACCTGATCAGTGATTTATAAGCATTGGATTGAAGTTATTTTCATGAGTTGACTTTAACCGTAGGAATTTGAGCATTATTTGGCATTATTTGGGCACAAAGATCCAAAAGTTTTATATCACCAATCAGGATGATTTTTGGTTTGTAGGCCCACCTAGTATTGGCCAAACATCCATACGGTCAGTGTCCTCTTAAGAATGTAACACGTGGGTCATATTTGCTGTAGTCAGTGGCGTCGCTGACTGCAGGTGTCCTCAAAGGTTTACTCGAAGTTGTGTGTTTTTTTTGTGTTTCCGCATTTACGGCGACATGTGGCGAACCATCGTATGAAACCATCATATGATGGTAATGGATGGTTCACGAGTCATAAAACTCATAACCACTTGTTTACGTTTGGGTCGCTGAGGCTTTATTTCATGACTGGCGTACAAGTGTAGGCATTTAAGTTAATTTAACTACAACAGCTTCGTGGAGGGACGAGTATCATTAGTGGGATTTGACAGTCTAAGCAAGGAAGAGAGAGAAAGGCAAAGAGATCTGCGATCTGCGAACACAACCGCCATGGACTACGAAGCAGAGGTGGCGGTGGATTTGAGAGGGAGGTTGGAGGAGCTGAGACATACCTTCCGCAGCGGGACGACGCGAAGTGCTGATTGGAGGAAAGCTCAGCTACGAGCGCTCCTCATGTTCCTTAGCGACAACGAAAACAATATCTACGCAGCCCTTGAACAGGATCTTGGCAAGCACCCCGTCGAAGCTTATCGTGATGAGGTAAATTTACTGATGCCACCACCTTTGGCTTTTGGTTCCTCCCTAGGGTTTAGACCGTTTGATGTTCTTCCAGACTTATTTGTTGTGAATCCCAAGAACCATCCAATGGTTTGGACCTCGGGAGGACTTCCTACTCACATGAGACATAGCCCCAAAATTGCATCAGCCAGGCATTGATCATTTGATCCTAATCATCAGAAATCAAGTAACTAATTGTACGGTTAGGATCATGCTTTTGGGGGCTATGATCAATATCATAAGTAGCAGTAGGACGGGTAAAGCGGACTATGATCTAATTTTCTCAAGCGTTTTCGGTGGCGCGCGCATGCTATATAACAGCTCTCTTTTCTGTTTTGTTTTTTCACTTTTTCTTCTTTGTAGATCGGAATTTTAGTGAAATCTGCGAATCTCTGTTTGAGAAGTTTGGATCAATGGATGGCACCCAAAACGGTGAGTTATGTTTTTAAGTTCCATCTTTTCGTTTTGTGGGGCGTGGTGAATGTCGTGATTGTAATTTTGTAAATATTGAGTAGTGACGCCCTGAGGTAGACCTCACGCTTTAGCCATTTTTGTGACACTGCAAGGATGTTTAGCGGCTTTAGCCCACCCATTGCTAGATATTCTATCAAAATTAGCTTGTTTGATGATTTCTATACGTAGGATTTGATACCCAAACAATTGTTGAATCGAACGGATAGAATCATGTCACTGGTCAGTGGGACCATAGCGCAGCGGTGAGCAACAAAAATAGCTAACTCCAAACGGATAAAAGCCTTTGGTTGGTGTGAGGTCTACCTCGTTACATCTTTTCTCATAAATTTTGCACGTGGACGCTATTTCTAGGTCGACTGTTCAGGGCAAGAGAATTATTTTGATCCAGCCTCTTTTTGAGGCCTCCTGCCTCCTGGCACTTATTAGTTAAGCGCCACCTGTTCTGTTGTTAAGGTGTCCCCTTAACTATAGTTAAGTGAAGAAAAAGCAACTACAGTTAAGGACCACCTTAACCCAGGACAGGTGGCACTTAATTACAAGTGACAGGATCAAAAAAATCTCACATGGGCAAAGAGGAATATTCTAACATTGTAAGATGTAGGAGTGTAAATTTGGCCCGTGGCCTGGCCCGGTCCTGGCAGCTAAGCATCCGGGCCAGGCTTTGGCTTTGAAGTTGAGGGGCACCCATATTTTAGATAATTCTTTGGGGAATTTTTGACATACCTCCCCATGCTATTTTGAAAATTTGACATACCCCCATGATTTGAAAAAGCTGACATACCCCCTATGACTCGGTCGACTATCATTTGACCAGTATTGACCCGAGTTGACCACCAAATTTTATATTAAATGACAGAAACGCCCTTATCTTCAACTTTGGAACAAGGGTTTCGGCTAAAACCTAAACCCCAAATCGAATGGATGTGGAGGATGACCAGCCAAGAGACTCCAATAGGTTGGTCACCCATCACCAGCGACCAACCCACTAGAGTCTCATGACCGGCCACCCACTACTCCAGCAATAATTTAAAACTTAAGATTTTGAAAAGAAAATAAAGCATACAATTATATTTCTAAAAAATTCATTAACAAAAATAAGAATAAGAACAATTTAGATTTTAAGCTATTGAGACATGTCAAAAATTCCCTAAAGAATTATCTAAAATAACAAAAATGGTTCTAGCTGACGCCAAAAGCGTGAGCGAAAGCTTGTTACATCATGGCCCTCGTAAGAATACTCTATCAAATCACGTGTCTCCCACTTTGTCATGCACAGATGGCAACACTTAAGATGGCTCCACATAAAAATTGTATTCATCTTCGGGGAATGTGGGCCATGGATCATCAATCCTGACCGTTAATCTGTTAGGCCATTTCTATTGGCTTGAGAGGACAATCCTGTGTTAATGTCTAAAACATGGAGTGTGGGCAGTCACATTTTGATTACTGGCCCTACCTAGCCGTATGTTGCGCATGTTATTGGGCCACTGATTGATTATCTCTACCCATTAGATTTAGCATATCTAGCCGTTGGATTAAAGCATATTTTTTTAGTACTAAAATCTAAGGATAGAAATCATCAATCAAGTAGATTTTTGGTGAGTATATGCAACAAGGGGCAGGCAGTGGGCTAAATTGTCCATGCCATCAGTGGCCAAAGAAAAATGCACTACATAGGGCCACTGATTGACTGGATTGAAATGTGGCTGTTACAATGTATTGGACAGCTAGGATTATCCAAGAGATAGAAATTTTCAGATCAAGGCCCCTGCATAAATTACAAAACACTTCTACAGTCCAAATATAATGAGGCTCAATTTCGTAGGTCGCGAGTTATCCTATTAAGTGGTCTTGGTTCCATAATGCCACCGAATTGTTTTGGTTTGTGCAGGGTCCACTACCGTTGCTCTTCTTTCCGGCAGCAGGTGAAGTGCTGCCCGAACCGCTTGGCCTTGTTCTCGTCATCTCCTCTTGGAACTTCCCAATCTGTGAGTGAGATCAATCTTTCACTTGTTTTTATGTTGACATTGGGTCCATTGCCAGGCTTGTGGGCCAAGTCCATTAGAGTGCAAGTCGTCGAGAAGTAATATATGATGTTGGTGAGTAGGATAGCGAGTCATGCTGCGCGAGCCATCTTGGTGACATCAGCTATATAATGAAATTAGATAATAATAAAAAAAATTAAAAGTGGGAAACTTATCTCCTAGACACTATATTGTACGTGTGATCATCTATCCACCAGTACAGAAAGAGAGGCCCACCTCATTGTGAGCGATAGCCCCAAAATCTTATTGACCAGGCAATGGGCAATAATTGTTTGGCTGCAGGGATAAGGAGAGATTTGTAGGGGTGAGCCTATTGTCGTCTTAGAGAATTGGAAAATGAGTTTTTCCCATGTCTTTTTTAACCATGCTTGCCCACAAAATACTCTAAAGAAGATCCATTCTGTGAACACTGTATCGCTCATCCCTTATTCCCCCACCCTCCAAACACTGGACAAGCAGTTAAACTAGGTGAAGGCAGAGCTACCCCTGAAGCGAAATATGCCCTTCGTGTTTCATGTTACCATCGTGAAAGAATTCAATAACTACTAACAAAAAATGTTATCTTAGATACTATTCAAGCTTAATTACGAGATATTTGGGTGCAGCGCTATCCTTGGATCCATTGATTGGAGCCATATCTGCAGGAAACACAGTGGTTCTAAAACCTTCAGAGTCTGCACCTGCATGCTCTTCTCTTCTTGCTAATGTCATCCCCCGTTACTTGGACAATAAAGCCGTTAAGGTCATTGAAGGTGGGGTACGCGTTGGTGAGCAACTGTTAGAGCAGAAATGGGACAAGATATTCTTCACTGGTAATACTTTGTACTTAACAGTCTTATTTTAAGCCTACAGATAATATATGGTGGTTTTTTAATCTTGATGGTTAAAGTGCGGGGTACGAGGCATATTTTATATGTCGATTGTCCCAAAATTTTTGCCAAAGATATGAATTTTGAACCATCGGCCACCGTATGTTTAGGCTACTAATGAATTCTTCTCTATAACTATCAGGGAATCCACGAGTCGGACGTATAGTCATGTCTGCAGCTGCAAAGCATCTAACGCCGGTTACTCTGGAGTTGGGTGGAAAATGCCCAGTCATCTTTGATTCCCTCTCGAGCTCCTCAGATTTACAGGTTATTATTCTACTATAAATCCTGTTTGGAAGGTGCAACAGACGGGAGTTTTTTTTCCACGGATTTTTAGTGCCTTTCTGCACTTGTTTAATGCGGGAGTAGTGTATTCACTCGCATGGAATATGGATTATTGAGCAACCCATGTGCACGCACAGCTTGAAACTTGAGATTTCACAAGATTAAGACCCTGCTTGGTTCAAGGCAAATTGGATGCAATGCACCCACTTGCTACAGTTTTGGGATTACAAGTGATTTGTTGGGGGCATGCAAATGAGCTGGTGTGCAAGTGGTTATCAAGCCCTTGCAAACTTTTTAAGAACATGGATGCAAGCATGTGCAGCCCAAAAACTGTGGTAAGTGACTGCAATGCAACTCATTGCATTTGCACCAGAGTGTGAAATGCATCCCAGTGCAGCGAACCAAGCAGGGCCTAACTCACTCCTGCATGCATATCCCATAATGTTTTTTTCCTCATTTTTGTTTACATCATGGCGTCCAGGTGGCTGTCAAAAGAATAGCCGGGGGGAAGTGGGGGCCCTGCAATGGCCAAGCATGTATAGGAATTGATTATCTGCTTGTGGAAGAGAAATTTGCGCCTACGGTGGTAATAATTAAACTAATGATCTTGACTTCTTTTGTATTATGTTATTTTAATTTCACATTTTGGCGATCCATTTTCCTGATTTATTGGTTTTCTCAGATTGAATTATTGAAGAAGACAATCAAGAAGTTCTACGGCGAAAACCCGAAAGAACCAAAGAACCTTGCTAGGATTGTGAACAAGCACCATTTTGAGAGATTGCGAAATCTTCTAGAAGAACCTGCAGTTGCAGCTTCCATTGTTCATGGTGGTTCAATGAATGAAGAGAAATTGTAACTTCTCTAACCCTTCTCACAGTAGCTAGTAACGATAACATTTTAGGGATGTTTTCATCTGGGACTTGACGGTCCTATAATGATCTGAGCACCTCTATATAAAAAAAAAAAACCCAAAACATGCCCCCTTGGGAGGACAAATAAACCACACCCACCTACCCTAAACCAAACTGCAAAATAATTCTTATGTCAGTCATAATTGTGTCGCATAGAGTTAACCTTGTAACCAAACATCTGCTAAATGATTTTAGATAAGGGGAATTATGGAATGCTAGGTGGTGGGGATGACTTTTCGTCGTGATCCAACCATCCCCACCATTGGAATGGGGATTCTTAGAATCATCAGATTGGTATAACTGTAATAACAGTATCCCATCATTCCCATTGCATCAAGAAAGAAATTAATAAAACCTTGCATGGGCCGTGAGATCAATATATCTTGATAAGTCAATAATACTTTGTTATCTAATTGATTGATGATCCTCAGGTGCCCTCGTGTTTCTCTTTCATTGGTCAAATCTACACCTTGGGCTCCGTGCAAATCACTCGTGTACTTACACGGAGCCCAAGGTACATTGGAGCGGTACCGAATGGGATCACCCCTCTTTTCTAATTTTCTTGTGCCCTTTGTTTAGGTTAATTGAGCCAACAATCTTGTTGGACCCCCCACTGGAAGCTGAAATCATGACTGAAGAAATCTTTGGTCCATTGCTTCCAATAATCACAGTAAGAAATCTTCTTACATTGTTAGAATTTATTGTCTGCATGGAAAATTCCTTTCCTCTTTTTTTATTTTTTGGTAAAAGAAGTCTCATATTTTTTGCAGCTGAACAATATTCAAGAGAGCATAGAATTTATAAATTATAGAGAGAAACCGCTTGCCATCTATGTCTTCACCAAGGATGAAAATCTCAAGAGACGGGTGTTGTCAGAAACATCGTCAGGAAGCGTAACATTTAACGACGCCATTATTCAAGTAATGCATCACTTATTATTTTTGTTTATCATTCAATTTGGGTTTTAATTTCACTGTTCCTGAAATATGAATACATTTTGCAGTTTGTGTGTGACACATTGCCGTTCGGAGGTGTTGGTCAAAGTGGCTTCGGGAAGTACCATGGGAAGTTCTCTTTCGACACATTTAGCAATGAAAAAGCAGTTCTTAGAAGAAGCTACTTCCTTGAACTCGGGTCGAGGTACCCTCCATGGACTGATTTCAAGCTGAAATTCCTCAAATCGGCTTTTATTTTCGATTACTTTGGACTACTACTACTCATGTTGGGTTTGAAGAAGTAAGATCACATCCTCCCAATGGATTATGGATTATGCAGCGGCGAGTGAAATTCCTATATATGGCATTCGTATCATGCTGGAACTCATGTTTTTAACTCTCTTTTTTTATATTATATATTTTTTTTTTCTGTTTATTTGTTTTTTTTTCCATAGATTTAGTTATATGGGGTGGTGCAGTACTGGTTGAATACACGGTGGATCCTTCATGATTTCTAGCTGTTGGATCTGAGTACGGTTGAAAATCAACAGATGGAAAGGACTTGAATCCAACTGTTAGAACTCACCAATCAGACTTATTTTTGGTCTCCATGTCCACCTAGGGATCCAACTCGGGCGGGTTGGGTCTTGTTGGAGCTCAACCCTAGCCCAACCCTACCTTCAAGGCTCTGCCTAACTGTTAAAATTGTTTATTTGTCAGGTTGGGCCAAGCCTCAACCCTAGCCCAACCCAATTTGATCGGGTTGCTAAAATTCAGGCCCATACCCAACCCGAGTACGAGTACTGAAGCGGCCAACCCTACCCTAGCCCAATGTCAATTGAACCTGTCGGGCTCGGGTTGAACCCGCGGAAGTTGCAGCCCTAGATGAGCCAAACATCCATACACTTAAAATTGCGCCACGTGCTGATATGGACGTTGGTGATCAAAATGGAACTCGCAACAATCAAGACCACATTTTGAGATGTGGGTCCACATCACTTTTGCGATATCTCCTTCTAATACATGCTGGGACCATATAATTTGCAGTGAACTTGCATCACAAATTTTTCCCACTTTTCCTGATGTTGATGAGTTGATGGAATCCAGAGTTTACCAGTGCCGTCCAAACTACATTCATGAATGTGGGGGCCCACCCTCTGTGGACTTGCACACCGAAAAGTAGCATGTTTGACGATTCGTAGCCGTTGGTGTGACCTCTCTTTACCACTCCAGAAATTGGGTGCTAGCCAGCCTAGCCTGCTAGGTCCATGTGGCATTGATGAGCACACATGCATGTAAGGGTGGGTACTGTCACATGTCATGCATTAACATAGCATAGCTCCTACTATTACCGCCGAAGACCCTCTACCTATTTGTGCACATTGCGGCAAGAGAGGCCACAGTCGGATAAATGTTGGAGTTTTCATGTATATGAGGGATGTGGGAAGAAGGGACACAACAAGGAGAAGTGCTGGAATATTATTGGACTCCCCCTACTGTTGTAGTCTCGTCCTTTCTACGGGCAATGCGTGTTTGGATAAGAAAAGATGAATTGGTCATTTAAAAAAGCTATGAAACGATTAGATATGATCCTTGTCTACAACATCTAGTTTGGCCGTTGAGTCCCAATTCAATGATCGAGATTAACTACAACAAAAAGCCATGTACAAGTAATCGAATAATTATCTAGATGTAATTTTTTTGTCTTTTTTTCTTGTGTTTAAAAACCAATGTTTAAAAGGGATCGTCATTCCATTATAACAGATTGGGGGTGTTACTGTTTTCCGTTATAACAGATTGTAACGCACAGGACCAAAAAGGGGGGAAATGGAAATAACGGGAAAAAAAATTAATGGATATAAAATTCAAATTTCCTTAAAATTTATAACGGAAAATAACGGGCCTTTCTCTAAACAAAATTTTCAGGGGCTCTGGTCACTTAGAGAAAACCTATTGTTCTTCTATAAAATCTATAAAGGATATGGCCACATAAGTAATGAGAATACATTAGGGTGAATAGAGATATCAACCATTTGTTGGATGGATCCCTCCTTGTAGATATTCTATGCTAAGTACTGATTGAATGATTTGAACCGTCTGATCTATTTCGCTCTCTTTTTATGATCTGAAAGCAACAGTTCTAATGGTGAATGACTAAAACAAGAATGTCGTCATGTAGTCTTGATATATCGGATCATTGATATCCTTGGTGGGCCTGTTGATTTAATTCATCGCTTTATACGTAGGTTCCATGAGACAGGCACCTTATAGATTGACGAGGACAGTTATAAGCACGATAATACGTGGGGGAGAGGCAAGGATAAACATTTAAAAAATTATGTAAATGTTATAAGTTTATATCAAATAGATTTTCTAAAATTATACATAATTATTAAAATATTAATAAAAATAAATAAAAATTTGTTAATATCTTGATTTATAACTTTTTAAAATTAGCAATTAAATAATACTTTGATTGACTATTAGATGTTTGCCTCAAGGTTTAAAGGGGACCATTATTACTGTATAACGGGCTGGGGGCGTTACCGTTTTTTCCATTATAACGAAAAACGCTCAAGGTCTATTAGGTAATCCGGAATTGAGCCGGATTTGGATTTCTGTGTTTGGGAAGACCGAATTTCAGGAATTATATTTTCAATTCTGTGATTTTCTCGGAATTAGAAGTTTTAAGAGGGAGAAGAAACTTCAAATTCCTGGAATTCTATTTCCGGGTAGAGGGATTCAAAAGAAATTTTATCGGGCTCCAACTCTCACGCTCATCCCTAGGTGGACCTATAAATAAAAAATCAGCAAGATTAGTTATTTGAAATTGTTGGATTCGCGTATTTTTTTTTTTTTTGTTGATTCTTAACCCTATGATATCTAGCATTATTTGGGGTACTTAGATCCAAATGTTAGAAATTTTCATCAACTTGATTTTAGCATGGACCTACGGATAGGACAAGCATCCATATGGTCCGTGGTCTCTACTAATGTGCCACGTGGCTTATACTGTGGTCCATCGTCAACGGATTATAAATTTTTAACCGTTTGATTGATGTCTTTTATGGGTTGACTTTTAACCGTGGGATATATATAGCATTACTTGGGGTACAAAGATCCAAGTTGAGAGATAACTAATTAGCCTGATTTTAGTTTGTAAATCCACCTAGAGATGTATCTAACCGTTGGATTGGTGTCTTTAATGAGTTGATTTTTAACCGTTGGATTTCTAGCATTAGTTGGGGTACGAAGATCCAAAGCTTATAAATAACCAAGCAACCTCATTTTTAGTATGTAGGTACACCTTGGGTTGGTATAAATATCCATACGGCATTAGTGATTTATAACCATTGGATTTGTGTCTTTTATGGGTTGATTTTTAACTATGGGAGATATCTAGCACTATTTGGGGTACTCAAATCTAAAGGTTAGAAATAACTAATTAACCTGATTTTTAGTATATAGGTCTACCTTGGGATGGGATAAACATTGATACAGTCTATTGTCTCTAATAATGTGCCACATGGCGCGCTCAGAATGCGATCCATCATTAGTGTTGATGATGGACATATGTATTTGTTGCATCATGTGCCACTTAAGCTTTAGCCATTGATATTTTGACACGGGTTAATCATAGTCAAAAAATTATTAAAATATTTTTTAAAATATTTTTTTAATTATTATTTTAAAAATATTTTTTTAAATTAGCATCGATAACATTTAATTGACGGATGACAAAAAAATAGCAGTCATTATAACATAAAGTTCATAAGATGATATTTCTCTAACATAGATGTCCAAACAGCTAAAAATAGAATTCATTGGAAATTCCAAGTAATTTCCAAGGTACAACCAAACACATGAAATTTCAATTTTTTGAATTCAAATTCTTAGAAATCAGAAATCCTGGAATTCTATTTTCAATTCCAAATCCATGTCTGGTTGCCAAACAGACCTTCGTAGGCAAAAATAAATAAATAAATAACGGAAAAAATTGCGCTGAAATTCAAATTTTAAAATTTAAAAAATAGAATATAACGGAAAATAATAGAAAAAATGAAAATAACAGTCTTTTTTTCACAAAAGTTTACAGAAAATAACGGTCGTTATTTTCGTTATAACGGCCGTTATTTTTTGGACGTTTTAACAGTCCATAACATAATGGGGTAGGTCCGAATCCGTTATAACGGCCGTTTTTTAAACCTTAGTCTGCCTCAACATATTACAAATTGTTATGGTCATTCATTTCTACATTATATATGATCATATATTATAGTTTGATAGCTTATGGGTGTATTTTTATGTTTGTTCTAGAATTTCTCAAATTTTCTATTAAAATTTTTACATTATTTTCATCATTTACAAGAAAAATATATTATTTGTAGGACTTAAAATATTTTCACAAAATATTTTTATTTCTGGACTAGTCGAAATAAACCTCGAAACCAAAATTTTTTTCCTTGAGTGGGAATTGGGGTTAGGGCCTCTGACTATGTATGAAGACGACATTTCTTTCCGAAAGAGAGAGGATGTTCGTTGGAAGGTCTTTCCTTCAATCAGACGGTAGGTTCAACTCATGCCAACAAATCAGATCAGATCCTGACCGTGCAAAGAGCTCCTTCTGAGTCTTAAGATGAACGCTTTTTAACAATCAAGGTGATGAGCTCGAAAAGATCTGTACCGTTATGTAATATTATAATATTATAAAGCATTAGTGTACACCTTATAGCAGCGCAACAAAAATATTTCAATTCGCGTGTCCGTCCTCTCCATCTCGGTCTCGCTTATTTTGCCCTCTCTGTCCTTCTGTGTTCACTCCTCTCTCTCACATTCACAGACACTCCTCGAGGCCGGATCTTGACAAAAATTAAAACTCTCGCTTTATCTTTCTTCTTATAGCTTCCGATCTACGCTCCCTTAACGTATACCGCTTTCTGCTTATCCTACGCTCCCTTCGTCACCGGCTTCTCCTCTTTGGTGCTGTCTATGGTGGTGTGATTGCAGATGCGATGATGGATTCCGCTTGATCTACCCTCTCGTTCTTAGATCTGAGGTAAATTTATCTTTTTTCGTTCTTCAGATCTTCTCTCGTATCAAAAACTTTGATCTCTGTAGATCTATCTCTGATTCGTATGCTTAGGGCTGCTTATCCAGTTTTTCATCGATAATTCGAAATCAGTTTGATCTAGAGAGAGATTGGAGGGCTTTTTTGAGGTTTCTGTAATGGTGGAAGTTGTGACGAAATGTTGTGTTGATGCAGTTTGCAGTAATTAGGGTTTGAGATTTGATTGGGAACGATGCTGACGAAATTTGAAACAAAGAGTAATCGGGTGAAGGGCCTAAGTTTCCACACTAAGAGACCATGGATCCTTGCGAGTCTTCACAGTGGCGTGATCCAGCTATGGGATTACAGGATGGGGACCCTTATTGATAGATTTGACGAGCACGATGGACCCGTTCGCGGCGTCCATTTTCACAAATCTCAGCCACTATTCGTCTCCGGAGGTATGGAATTATACCACGACCCAAACATTCGTATTTTCCATGCATTTATAAATCCACCACTTCCATGTCCGTCTAGGTTTCTGTAGCTTGTAATTGTTCTGATTTCGGTTGAGATTATCTTTCATTTCAATTTTAAAATGAAAGATAGAATTTGGTCTCGTAGTTGATGATATTGTATGTCATGTATAGATCCGGGCAACAATTAATTTTCTCATCTTTAATTCAATGCATGGTTGATATTGTATCATTTCCTGTCAAATCAAACATTTCTGTGTTGATGCCCAAGACAATTAAAAACCCTATTTCATGAGTAACATATCCAATTGATTTAACGATTCTGCTTGCAGACACTGATTGATTATAGTGCTTGCTTGTGTTTCGGTATTTTTGAATGCCTCGTCCATTTTCTGGAGAGTTCTAGAGGTAGTTGTTCTCGTTTTATAGAAAATACACTCGCTTTTACAGGAGATGATTACAAGATCAAAGTCTGGAATTACAAGATGCACAGGTGTCTGTTTACCCTTCTTGGACACCTCGATTATATCCGTACTGTTCAATTTCACAACGAGTACCCTTGGATTGTGAGTGCAAGTGACGACCAGACTATCAGAATATGGAACTGGCAGTCCCGTACTTGTATTTCTGTGTTGACTGGTCACAACCATTATGTCATGTGTGCCTCGTTCCATCCTAAAGAGGATCTTGTTGTTTCGGCATCCTTGGATCAGACGGTTCGTGTTTGGGACATTGGTGCCCTGAGGAAGAAGACAGTGTCTCCTGCAGATGATATCTTGCGGTTGAGTCAGATGAACACGGATTTGTTTGGTGGGGTTGATGCTATTGTCAAGTATGTCTTGGAAGGTCATGATCGGGGAGTCAACTGGGCTTCGTTCCATCCTAGCCTGCCTCTGATCGTTTCTGGAGCTGATGATCGCCAAGTGAAACTTTGGCGCATGAATGGTATTGCTTTGAAAACCTGTGCTCATTTTCCTTGTTAGTTTCACCTTTGCTTTTGTCTTCATCACTCTTACTATGGTTTTAGAACTTCATGGAATGACACCAGCAACTTAAACCAACTAATCATTTTGTTTTCAGATACAAAGGCGTGGGAAGTAGACACATTGAGAGGACACATGAATAATGTGTCATGTGTGATGTTCCATGCTAGGCAGGACATTATTGTGTCCAATTCGGAGGACAAAAGTATTCGTGTGTGGGATGTAACAAAGCGGACTGGTGTTCAGACATTCCGCAGAGAGCATGACCGGTTCTGGATTCTTGCAGCACATCCAGAGATGAACCTTCTTGCTGCTGGTCATGATAGCGGTATGATTGTCTTCAAGTTGGAGAGAGAACGGCCTGCTTTCTCTCTGAGTGGCGATTCTCTGTACTATGTCAAAGATCGTTTTCTGCGCTTTTATGAGTTCTCAACTCAAAAAGACACTCAACTGATTCCAATTAGACGGCCCGGTTCCACCAGCTTGAATCAAGGCCCAAGAACTCTGTCTTATAGCCCTACTGAAAATGCTGTCTTGGTCTGTTCAGACGTGGATGGGGGGTCATACGAACTTTATATCGTACCCAGAGATAGCATTGGCCGGGGCGATACCGTGCAAGAGGCAAAAAGAGGAGTCGGGGGATCAGCCATCTTTGTCGCTCGAAATAGGTTTGCTGTGCTCGACAAGAGCAACAACCAAGTGTTGGTAAAGAACCTTAAAAATGAAATCGTGAAGAAAAGCGGCCTTCCTGTTGCTGCTGATGCAATATTCTATGCTGGAACGGGCAATTTGTTGTGCAGGGCGGAGGATAGAGTGGTCATATTTGACCTCCAGCAAAGGCTTGTTCTTGGTGATCTTCAGACTCCTTTTGTTAAGTATGTTGTTTGGTCAAATGACATGGAGAGTGTTGCATTGCTGAGCAAACATTCTATCATTATTGCCAGTAAGAAACTTGTGCACCGATGTACCCTTCATGAGACAATCCGTGTAAAGAGTGGAGCCTGGGATGACAATGGTGTCTTCATATATACAACGCTGAACCACATCAAGTATTGCCTTCCAAATGGGGACAGTGGAATCATCAAGACCCTTGACGTCCCAATATATATCACAAAGGTTTCTGGAAATACCATCTATTGCTTGGATCGGGATGGAAAGAACCGTGTAATAGCTATTGATGCTACAGAGTATGTTTTCAAGCTCTCCCTCTTAAAGAAGAAGTACGATCAGGTTATGAACATGATCAGGAGCTCACAGCTCTGTGGACAAGCCATGATTGCGTATCTGCAGCAGAAAGGTTTCCCAGAAGTCGCTCTTCATTTTGTGAAGGATGAGAGGACTCGATTCAACTTGGCCCTAGAGAGTGGTAACATCCAGATTGCTGTTGCTTCAGCAAAGGAGATTGATGAGAAAGATCATTGGTATAGGTTGGGGGTGGAGGCCCTTCGTCAAGGAAATGCCGGCATTGTAGAATATGCGTACCAAAGGACAAAGAATTTTGAGAGGCTATCCTTCCTGTATCTTGTAACAGGGAATATGGATAAGCTGTCCAAAATGCTGAGAATCGCTGAAGTCAAGAATGACGTGATGGGTCAGTTCCATAACGCCCTGTACCTGGGTGATATACACGAGCGCGTCAAGATCTTGGAGAATGCTGGCCATTTGCCCCTTGCTTACGTCACAGCTACTGTTCATGGGCTTCAGGATGTTGCGGAACGACTGGCAGCTGAGTTGGGAGATAATGTTCCCTCTTTGCCTGAGGGGAAAGTGCCTTCACATCTAATGCCCCCAACACCTGTCCTGTGTGGTGGAGATTGGCCCTTGTTGAGGGTGATGAAAGGCATCTTCGAGGGTGGTCTTGATAATGTGGGCAGAGGAGTACAGGAGGAAGATGAGGAGGCTGTTGATGGTGATTGGGGAGAGGACTTGGATATTGTAGACGTGGATGGCATGCAGAATGGAGTAGTTGAAGCAGTGGATGAGGATGGGGAAGTGAATGAAGGAAACGAGGAGGGAGGATGGGACCTTGAGGACCTAGAGCTCCCACCTGAAGTTGATACTCCAAAGGCAGCTGTCAATGCTCGCTCTTCAATATTTGTCACCCCGACTCCGGGCATGCCTGTAAGCCAGATCTGGGTCCAGAAGTCATCTCTCGCTGGTGAACATGCAGCAGCCGGCAATTTCGATACTGCAATGCGCTTGCTGAGCCGGCAACTGGGTATAAAGAACTTTGCTCCTTTGAAGCCAATGTTTCTTGATCTACACACTGGAAGCCATACCTATCTACGTGCTTTTTCTTCGGCTCCAGTGATCTCACTGGCAGTTGAGAGAGGGTGGAGTGAGTCTGCTAGCCCTAATGTGAGAGGCCCACCGGCACTTGTGTTCAATTTCTCTCAATTGGAAGATAAGCTTAAGGCCAGTTATAAGGCCACCACAAATGGGAAGTTCACTGAGGCTTTACGGCTGTTCCTGGGCGTACTGCACACCATTCCTCTGGTTGTGGTTGAGTCAAGGAGGGAGGTTGACGAAGTCAAGGAGTTGATTGTTATAGCAAAGGAGTATGTGCTGGGGTTGCAGATGGAGCTTAGAAGGAGAGAAATTAGAGACAATCCTGTACGCCAGCAGGAGCTAGCTGCCTATTTCACCCACTGCAACCTTCAAATACCTCACTTGAGGCTTGCACTGTTGAATGCCATGACTGTTTGCTACAAGGCAAAGAACTTTAACACGGCAGCTAACTTTGCCAGGAGGCTCTTGGAGACCAACCCCACCATGGAGAACCAAGCAAAGACAGCCCGGCAAGTCCTGCAAGCTGCCGAGAGGAACATGAAAGATGAGAGCCAGCTGAACTACGACTTCAGAAATCCGTTTGTGGTTTGTGGGGCAACTTATGTGCCAATATACCGTGGACAGAAGGATGTGGCATGCCCGTACTGTGGTTCACGGTTCGTGCCATCCCAGGAGGGACAGCTCTGTACTGTTTGTGATCTTGCGGTGGTTGGATCGGATGCTTCCGGTCTACTTTGTTCCCCTTCTCAGATAAGATGATCACGCCGCCAAACCAGGAGCCTTTTCAAACTTTTCCTGCTGGCAGCAGCATCTGTTACGGCGGTTATTTCTTCTCCACAAGCAAAGGTAGGAACATTAAACGTGAGTTCAGTTTCGATGAATTGTTTGGTCTCTCTTTTTTGGAGTATTTGTCTTTTTTTCTTCTTTTAAATTTCCATGATTATGATTTCACTCTGTAATAAACAAATTTGAGAATTTTGACTTGGCTGTTTTGTTAGTTGTTCATGGGACAAGAATGGCAAGGGGTCTTGTTAAAGCAGTGATGATGATGGGTAAGACGACTTGTCTGTGTATGCAACTACAGATGGTAATTCACTGCTTTTAGTGAGAGTTGGCTGGTTTGAGTTTTAATTAGATTGTAGTAATAGATTATAGAACTTGTACTTTTTATCTTTTTCTTCTCTGTTCTCCGTCTCAGCAATTGAAATTCATCTCCATTTTTAAGAAGATTATTGTGTGCAGAATCAAAGTTTTATTGGCCGGTGAAATTGACGATAGGATGTAGGGAAGCGAGGGGAAACTGGAATGGGGGGTACTTCATTGATTATGGCTTCTTCTTCCATTTTCTTGTTTCAAATTTTTTTTACAAGGCATATATGACTGTGATGACCATCTCTGACTACAACATATCAGGACACATGGTGCGTGTGCGTGTTATGGATGGTCAGACGGTGTTATCATCTGGCCTATTGCAGTACAGTACATGGTTGAAACATGGTACTAAGAAAATTCAATGTATCCTATGTAACAAGGGCACTGCACTTTTAGGGATGGTTGGGACATTTTCCTAAGAAAATTCGATGTATCTTATGTAACAAGGGCACTGCACATTTAGGGTTTTGCCATGTGGGACACCTTGACACCCGGACACGTGTGTCGACACTTCCTCGCACACATCTTGGACACTCATGGCCATGTCACCCCTTGTTTTAATAATCATATAAAATTGATTTCTAAAAGTGGGTTGGTGTGTTCCATCCACCATACAATAATAAAGTAATAAATATTTTTTACTTTATTTTTATTATTTTATTAATAATATTAAGCATTCATATATATTAATATATTTTAATAAATATATGTCCGGACGTGTCTCCTTATCAGTTTTTTTAAGTTGCCTTGTTGAACACCAACACCATCCTTGTTACATGGAATGTATCAGATGCATGCGATTGTTCGACCAGGTTGAGATTTCTTGACCAAGTCCTCAAATTGTGAATATAGATGATCATCACCATTGTAGATTCGCCAATGTTTTTAATTGGAAAAGTTTTTTTTTGCTTTTTTCTGGGACAACCATCCAGCATCTCTGTCCAACTGTGGTAACCAACCCATATCGTCTGATAGCTGGGCCAGTCTTTATTTTTGCTGATGGCCCAAAATCATACCAACCATTTTAATAAACTTCTGATTAATGTAATATAGGTAACTGATTGGTTGGTTTGAATTCTGTCCAAATGAAAGCTCTTCATTGGGTTGCTAGGATCGTCTGAAAGGTGTGAAGTTTCATTTGATATCAATGTACGTCGACTGCAAAGTAACATTAATAATGGACGACTTAATTTGGCAGAGAAATCTGTTTATCACATATAGAACTTCATGTCCCTCTTAACTATTTCAGTAATGAATAGTAGGTCAGATGTGAGTACTAGGTCCACGTCATTTGAGGCGCAGCAAATCAAGCTTCAGAAACGAAAAAGTATGAATACTTGGTCTACGTCAACCACTAATCGATTTGCAATGGTTGAGTGGGCCCCTAGATGTAGTGATATAAAAGGGACGGGATATTGGCACCTGCATTTTTGCTCAGTAAACCCATCACAAGAAAGAAAAAAAAAATCAGAGAAAAGAAAAGAAGAATATGAAGGAGGAAGAGGAGGCCACCGCCACTGCAGGTCCTCTCTCTCTCAACAAAAATATATATATATATATATATATATAGAAAAATGAGAAGGAGAAGGACACCGGGTTGCCAAGTGTTACACGCCACACTTGGCCTCGGGGGGCTACCGAGGCAGCCCAAAACTAGTGAGAGAGAGGGCGAGAGAAAGGGAGGTGTACCTGGGTAGCTCTTTCTTGTTCTTGTTCTTTCTTCCTTCCTCAGATTTTTTTTTTTGAGTTTTTTTGGATTTTTTGTGTGGGTGTGATGAGTGAAAACGCGGGTGCCAATATCCCGTTCCGATAAAAAATTGTCCAAGCCATAGAAGGGTTGTGATTTCTCTGCATAAGATGACCGAAGTTTCAGTGTTTGCCATTAATTTAGTATTGAAGAATTGCAGGTGATGGCAAGTCCTTTGTGGAAACAAGATGGATTTAAGCTGTTTAATTGACAGTGGACTGTATAGTCCTAGGGCTTTCAATGGATATTATTTCAAGTATATCTGAATCTGAATCGAATTCAAAATCTGAGGGATATTCTGAATGAATATTATAATTCAAATCCGATAATATCTGAGTCATCCGATAAGTAAATTGAATATATAAAATAAAGTATTATATTTATATGATCTGTTTATATATTTATTGAAATGTAATTAATATTTTTATATATTATTTATTGCATATTATGAAAGTGAATATATCAATATCCGATGTTATTTTCGGGTAGGGAAATTTTAGTCGCACCCCACAAAATGTGAGGGCTCCTGAAACCTTTGATTTTTTTAACTTTTTTTAATTCCGGTAATGCCCTATTATCCTAAGGCATTTTTTAGAACGGTTTTTTACTCTCTCTCTCTCTCTAAGTAAAACTTCTGTCAACAGAGCTGGTCACAACCCACAGTAGGAGCCACATTGCACACTTTTCTTGGACGCTGACCGTATGGATGTTTGGCCAGTCCCTGGTGGACCTGCAAGCCAATAATCAGCCTGATCAGTGAATTCTAAGCGTTGTATTGAAGTAATTTTCATGGGTTGATTTTAACTGTAGGAATTTGAGCGTTATTTGGGTGCAAAGATCCAAAGGCTGTAAATCACTAATCAGGCTGATTTTTGGTTTGCAGGTCCACCAAGGAACTGGCCAAACATCCATACGGTCAGCACCCGTCAATAGTATGCCACGTGGCTCGTATTGTGGGTTTCCCTTGTGATTTAAGTTTTACTCGTTTGCTAGAGTGCCTGTGTGGTGGGTTCAATAGGTGGCCACACAAATTTTGAAATAAAAGATAGGGTGCATTCAACAGGTCGGGTGCCCTCACATTTTATGGGGTGCGACTAATTTTTCCCTTACGGATTATCCGATCATTCAAATGGGATTCGAAAAGTCATGTGGTAGGCCACGCATATCCTATGAGTGGTAAAGATCCTTTGAAGACTATGGACCCCTTATTCATCATGTTATTGTTTTCACCATTATAAGCCTTATCCCAAATTCCCAATATATGGGGTCAGCTACACCATTCCTATTCCTCCATTCAATAATGGATCAGGCGATGCAGCGCAAAAGCTCACTACACCAGCGGAGTTCTGTTATTGCTTTAACATGCGATCTACTAGGAAAAGAAGGACCCTAACCAATGAGTAAAACTTTGATGACAGCGCTGTCATTGAACACGCAATATGAGCTATGTGGCACACTCTTAGACGACTCTGACCGTATGGGCGTTGTTCCAATCCCTAGGTGGACCTACAAACCAAAAATCAGCTTGATTAGTGATTTCAAACCTTTGGATCTTTGTACCTCAAATAATGGTCAATAATGCTCAAATTATACTGTTAAAATCTACCCAATGAAAATAATTTCAATCCAACGCCTAGAAATCACTAATAGGCTGATCCTTAGTTTGTAGGTTTACCTAGGGATTGGCCAAACATCCATTCGGTCAGTCCTCTAAGAGTGATCCACGTGGATCATATTGTGCTGTCAGCGGCCTCAAGCTGTCGTCGAAGTTTTACTCCTACCCTATAAACCAATCTGATATTCTGGGCTATGGCCCACAAATTCAATCGAGCAATCTGGGATCATAGTTGATTGGCCACCTATACGGTCTGATGTTATTGGGATTCAATCGAAAAGTGATCGACTCCAGTTCCACCTGTAACTTTTTGATCCTGTGATCTGCAACTTATAGTTAAGCGCCACCTGTCCTCGAGTAAGGTGGCCTTTACCCTCAACAACGGAGAAAAAGTAAGTACAGTTAATTGGCCACCTAACCCCAGGATAGATGGCAGGATCACTGGATCAAAAAGCTGCAGGATCAAAAATTTTCTCCATGACCTCCTACTATTAAAGCGGAAATCGCGGTCAGAACGAAAACAGGGCTGTGGAACAAACCGGGCATTCGATCGCGCACATCGGTCGGTCTCAGACACCAAACAACGGCCCTTCCTCATTGAATTCTCTTCCCCCCCAAGTAAAGACAATGACGATGAGCTCCCCTTGTGCCCTCCACTTCTCTTCCTCTCTTTTGGCTGTTGTTGTTGGGATTTCATTATTGGCCTCTGGTCTAAAACCAGCCCTAGCGTTCAACTCAGCTTCGGCCTTCGTACAGAACGTGGTCTACTCCAACAAAATCGCCATCTTCTCCAAATCCTACTGTCCGTAAGTTACTTTCTCTTCCTCTGTTTCCCTCCTCATCGGAACATGAAACTGTTTAATTACATGTGATCAAAACCATGTATTTGTAGTCTTGTAGATCTAATTGCTTGTATTCAGAAATCAGAACTAGGGTTTAATTTTCATGGACCAGTGAATTCAAATAAATATTTTTCAATTAAATGGTTCTAAACCTTGGAAATGGTTTATAAGCATTGATAAGATCGAAGAGAAAAAAAAAGGATGAATAATTTCCGTTCGTTTCAAGTGTAGTATGTGTAATGGTTTTCACACCATTTGGGAAATTCTTGTTATGTTGTCGTGTCGGATTGTAGAGGTGGATTTAAATCTACAAGTTACAATGCTGATTATGATATGATAAGTAAACTCTAAATGAGTCAATACATGAAGCAGTGACTCGCATTAACAATTGATTCATATGTTATCTTGTGCAGAGTGGCAATTGTTTTCTTTACTTTTTGTTGTGCACAATTTCATGAATATGTTCTTGGGTTATCACATTTTTTTAGTTTTTTTTTTCAAATGTTTCCTTGAAGTCACAATTTCTACCATCTTCTTTACAATTGGTGATGTTGTATATCTCTATGCGCCACGCTGTTCTTAAGAAGTACTCCTTTCAATTTTGGTCTGTTTGAAAACGACGAGCACTTGATTATGAATCTTGCCCCAGTAGACCTATTACTGTTCTTCTTTAGAATGCTTCTCCACATTAAGTTGAGGAAATGTGAATTTTATGTATGAATTGTTTTTTTTTTTTATCCCTAATTTCATTTCTCGTTACTTTTTGGGATCTTCTGGTATCAATTTTATGGCACATGCCACACAAGTTGGAAGATATCTTGTTTGGTTTGGCAAGCTAACTACCTTCATCACACAAGTTGTAGAATATACCATAATCAGCTCTCTAAAGAACAATATATATCCATATGGTTGTTATAGGGTCACCTGTCGTTGGACACTTTAAGTGTCCAACTGTGAATGACAGTTCCAGGCTACTAGCTACATGTGTAAGGAAGCGGGGGAGTCTGTCAATCACCTTCTATTACATTGCAAGTCCGCTCGGGAGATTCGGAGCCTCTTCTTTGCTTCCTTTGGGATTTGTTGGGTTATGCCGGAATCAGTTCTTGACACGATTCGTAGTTGGTGTTGCATCTGCTTTACCTCCTGTAGCCGAAGACTTTGGAGCCTTCTCCCCTTTGCAGTCTGGTGGGGCATTTGGAAGGAGAGAAACAAGAGGGTTTTTGAGGGGAAGGAGGCATCCACCTTCGACATTGTCCTATCCATCAAGGCCCTTCTCTTCCTCTGGTCCAAGTTATTTGAGGAGTGCAGAGGGCTAACCTTTGAGGATTTGGTGTTTAGATGGGATTCTATTATGTCTAGAGGCTTGTAGCTTGTTAGCTTTGTGCTTTCTTTTCTATCTTTGCTTTTTTGAGATGGTCTTCTCGACCTCTCTCCCTCTTTTGTTTGTTTCCTTTCTTTTATCAATGAATCCCACCTTATAAAAAAAAAACAATTATATATGATCTTTAATATTATTTTTAAAATTAAGAAAAATAATCAATTACTGAAAATAGGACATTAATCCATTAAATATAATTGCCAGCATTAGTGAGAATGAAATCTAATTGCTTAATTACCTATTTATGCTCTTATTTTTGCTATCATTATCAAAAGTCTTATCCCAACTTCGTAAATGAAAAATAACATTTTCAATAATTGCTCAATGGATGTTGCAGGATTACATGCAATTACGTATAATCTTTTATAATGTAGATTATTAATAAAATTAATTTAATTTAATATAATTAAATAATATGCAAAAAGCACAATAAACCTCCAATTTGATACTATTCTTATTGCATCAAATTTAATAATGATTTGGAGTAGTAACTATGTAATTTTGGATTTTAGAATCTTAATATTTTAGATTTTCATCAGTATGTACCGAACACTATCGATCTTGCATTCCTTACTTTAAATGGTTGAGTATGTTTCCATAATTATTTTATCATTTCCTGAAATATCAGTGCGTGTTTCTTATGTTTTTGATATAATTTCCTCAACTTTCCTAATTACCAAAATTTTTGCAAAACCTCCTCAAATTTATTTCAATTTTTTTATGAACCAAAGTTTTACAAGGAAGTCGACATTTAGTTTCTTGTCTTGGGCAACCGGGAAATTGGAGCGCAGTGGTTGGCTAATATTAAAAACCATATCAATCCCTGTGTAGGTCATGATATATTGTATATACACATGCATAGAAGTGCCAACTCTTTGCAAAAGTTGTTTTGTTGCATTCCATGTAGATTGGAAATGATTCTTAACTTTAACCTTTTGCAATAAAGTTTGTTTATCTATCTCATATGTATGTTGCTGATGTAGTAAGTATTATTTATTTTTGGCAATGTTTGAAACAGGCTTTTGATGCTTACTTCTCATGGTGAGGCTTCCCCAAAAATCCCTGATGCTTATTAAAAAAATTGAAAATTTCGTGAGGTGTATAGCTCATCCACTAAGGCTTTAGAAAAGGCTCATGCCTCATTGATGTAACCATGAATACAAAGAGCATCAGATCACATGCATCATTATGAAAGAGGCTTAAAGATATTCACTATTTATGGTTAATCACGTTCTTACTATCTTTAGTAAATTCTTACTTTACTATCTTCGGTAAATCACGTTTTACTATATTTGGATATGTGCAAGAGGCTCCAAAAGATAGTTGAAGGAGTTTAGTAAACTGATTTGAGTTTTTGTTTTCATTAGTTGATTTGTAATAGAATTCTTATTTAGAAAGTACTCCTAATTAGAAATTTAGAATAGGAAAAATCTTAAGACTCGTGTCTAGATCTTTTAGGAAAGTTCTAGTAATCTATAAATACCCATCTACGACCAATTTTAGAGAGAGTTGTGATGTGTTTTGCAGTTATTTTAGTTGTTGTGAAACTGTTGTGTGAGGAGGGATTGGTGGTGCTAAATCTATCCCTAGGTGGTACTAATTCCATCCAATAGAAGACTAAAGATTGGTGTTGATTCCGATCCTTGGTTCTCTTTAGAGCTCAATGATTTACCTTATATCTTCCATTCTCTTTACCTTTTTTATTTATTTTACTTATTTTTTTATCTTTTTTGTTAGTTTCAACCAAGGTTTAAAAGCGTCTGTTATAATATTATATCATATAATGTTACCGTTATAGTAGGTTACATCAGCCACATCTAAGTCCAAAAAAGGTCAAAATATTGATATTGTTTTTCAAAAAATACCTCAATAATAGTAGAAAAACTATTTTTTCCCAAAATACAACCATTATAACGGACATCATCCTTTTTCCGGTAAAAAGTGTTATTTTCGAAATAACGTAATGGGCCAAGGCATTACTGTTATAGCGGTCTTTTTAAACCATATGGTTTCAACCCCTTATTTTTAGATCTGAGAAATGTTGCTATATGACTTTTTCTGAACCCTATATTGAACCCTCAATGAAATCAATTGCTGAGTTCAAAAACCCTAATTTATTTTTCCTTTATTTATAGCCTTAAAACCCATTTCACCAACATAAGCCCCATTGCCCAAAATTTCAGCCACCTACGAGATAGTGGTTCAAAAAGAGTACCACGTGTCTACATCAAGACTATAATATCTCAATTACAGATGGTAGGTGTACAAAAATTCATGCACCATAGATATGTATAGAACACTTATATACACACTACTCTCCCTTAAAGGAGGATGGAAAGTGCAATTATATTAGTGACACATTATCACCATCTTTTCCTTTTCTTTAATAGAAAATATATCTAAAAATGAGGAGGATGGAATCTTCTCTCTAAAAGTAAGATAGGGTGAATGCGGTGGTGACACATTACCACCTCCTTTTCCCCCTTTACAATATAAAAAAAGGAAGGAAAAAACATCATCATTGTGATGATGTCATCAAGAGATTTCTTTCATAAGAGAGGAAAGTGTCACGGTGGGGGCAAATTTAATGATTCATAGGTCAAAATAATTACTTGAGTCTTATTTTATAAAATATTTATCCAAAAGTCTCATTCATAAGAAAAATAGGAAAACAAAATCCCTATTGTGAGTGATGACATCACCAACTATGGTGGCCTATTTTTGGCCCCCCAAAAGGGAGCAAATTTGTGGGCATGTCGGACCCAATAAAAGTCTGACACATGGCATATGTGTGGCAACACTGTGGGTGGTCATCACCCCACCGCGGGTGGTGAGTTCATCATCCACGAAAATTGTTCATCTCGAATTTCGAAAGACTTATGAAATATGGATTATCGAAATCCATCTGATTGTTCTCAGCCATTGATTTGAAAATTAGGGTTTTGATTTATATGCAGTGGACTTCACTTTCGATCTAATTATAATCAGATCGTTAATTACATCTCTTCTTAGCGAACAGATTACCTTTGATTAAGAGAATGACTAAAACATATGCAAGAAATACATCTATATTATATCTTTTGCAAAATATGTAAGATGTATCTTGTACAAGAGATATGTGTGTGCCTTTGATGAGAGGGCTTGCTTAACAAGTCTTTTGAGTACTTGTGTACATGATCACCTTTTTTAGGGTGGTCTAGAGTACATGTGATCATTTTTAGTTACATCGCTTTCCTTTAGAGGAAAAAAAACCTAGCTTGTACACATAAGTTAGTATAATCCCATATGTACATATGTACGGGATTTACAAAGAAGAAAAGAAAAGACAAAGACAAAGAATGCATGCTTTTCTCACTAGGGATTTCCTTTGGTGAGTCTTGAGTTCGCCTCGAAATGCATGCAAAATCTTCTTCTCCTTGCTTTTTGTAGAAAATGTCTTCCGAAAGAAGCCTTTTCAGAAAGTCTTCCAAAAGCTTTTTTGCTCTAAAAAATCTACCCTTTTATGGAAAGGAGTGAGTTGGAATGTTGGACAAGTTAATTCAACCTCCATCCAATGAGAATGTTTCATTGTTGTGGAACAACTCTCGTGCAATACGTTCACTTGGTTCTCTCCAACGAGAGAGAGATATCTAGATTCCTTGTTTTGAGGAAATCTAAATTATCCTAATGGTTTTAGTCCTCTTAGGACTTTAATTCTCTAGGTATAAGAGTTTTATTATAAACAACCCTCTCAAAATGTGAGGGGCTGATCCTCGGACTAGTGCATGTGCTAGACCAGGACCAGGCTGACACGTGTCGGCTTGGGATTGGTCTTCTTTTATAAAGGGGGCCACTAAAATTGAATATAGGTATGAGTTAAGGTTTTTTGGGTGTGGACTAGTCGTGAACAAACAAGGGACTGATATGGTTCAAAATTCTGGGTTTAGGACTGATAAAAATATTTCTAGAGTTTGGGTATATATGGGTAGGGCCATAGGGTCTAGGATTATGGTTGAGGATAGAATGGATTATCATAGGTTAGGGTTTTATGAGACTAGTTGTAGGGACTGGATTTTATGTATTGAGAAGTGATGGAAGAACTAGAAGAAACAAAAACTTAAAATTGAAATTTGGCAGAAAAATAAAGATAGAAAATAGGAGATAAGTAAAGTTTCACCACTTAGGGTTCCACTAGTATGGAGTCACACCACCAAAGAATAAAGGAGTCACACCCCTAAACAAAACATAGCAGTAAACAAACAATAACAGATTTTAACGGAAAAAATAGCCATTTTTTGCCACAAAAATTTTCAGATTTTAACGCCGTTATAATGAAAAAAAATGGACATTTTTTTTTGTGTAAAACGGTTTTTAGTGTAATGGGCTACTTTGCCCACCCTTGAGCAAAATCCTGGCTCCGCCACTGCATACAGGTTAATGAAAATGAAATTCAAACTATTAAATATCGATACAAATGGAAAGAAATTCAAAGTATAAATTGAAGTTCTCTCCTAATAGTTGCATGTGTCAGAGACGTGTATACAACATGGCAAATGGAAGTTAAGTTGCCTCTCTTTCATGTTCCTAACATGGTTCAAAATCTCGTTTTGTCATGGCCGAGACATCTCGTTTTGGTAGGGCACCGAGACGAAAATTAGGGGAATGACCATCTCATGCCAAAAGACTAATTTAAGTACTAAAATTGGTTTTATACCTTATTTTCATGGTATATGTGTCTTTTGTAACCCATATAAATGTTAAAATAACAAATTTTTAGGCTAATTAAAATTCAAAAAAGTTCAATCTTATTGAGATATGATGTTTTTTCCATTGTCTTGTTTTGTCTCATTCCGTCTCAGTTTAGATGTCTTGTTCTGTCAGCTTACAGAGATAATGAGACGGAACGTTAAACCTTGGTTCCAAGCATGTTTGACAAGCTAATCGAAGTCAAGGTCTTGCATCCACATGTTGTAAATCTGAAAGGGTTCAAGTTCTTGACCCATGCGTCATACACGTGGCCAAGTCCATAACATAGGCTTCTCAAAATTGTTGGGTCCAACCACTAGTACCTGATTGTGTACAGTAGAAATATCTCTCTTTTTCCAACTTCTTGTTCCAAGGTTTCTTAAATTCCTCTAGCAAGCTTCTGGAATAACATAAATCTACTCCTTTCTGGATCCAAGTTTGAGAGCTATAATCAGGAGGCTGCATCTTTGAGTATCTGGTGAGAGGTAGTGTCCTAAAGACTAGATTGTTTTCAGATAGATATCAGAGCCACACTACCTGTTAAACATAAAAGAGACATTTTCCTCCCATTTTTTTCAGTTTGCATCAGTAGCTGAATTTATTGGCCCACACTGGTGCTCCAAATATATATTGTTCTGTAAATGCTGTGAAGTGTTGCGGAATAAGGAGGCCATGTTGTTTAACCTTTGCCCTTCTGATGCTAGGTATTCATTGCGTGCTAAGCGCATATTCAGCGAACTAAATGAGAAACCTTTTGTCGTGGAGCTCGATCTTCGAGGTACGTACTTGCCTTGGTTGCTGTTCTTGTAAGCTAAATCTTAATAAAGACACACATACGACCTTAAATGGTTCTGATTACATGAATAAATTTGGTGTCGAGACACAGATGATGGATCACAAATCCAGAATGTTCTTCTAGATCTAGTGGGCCAACGCACTGTACCTCAAGTTTTTGTAAATGGCAAGCATATTGGTGGCTCTGATGGTTAGTTCTCAGCTGATATTTATCTTAATTTTTCCCTCTTTTCTTCATTGGTCTGGGGATGAGACCCACCATTTATTTGGCACTTTTTCTTTCTTGATCCTTATGATTTCTGACCTTTGTTTTCTTGTAATTCCTTAGATACCAAGATTGCCCTCGTGAACGGCCAATTGAAGAAACTTCTTGATAAAAGTAGGTGAAATACTTTCACATGAAAATCACAAACATTTCAGGGAAGCAAGTAATGATGATTGTGGAATAGGCTCTGGAGCTCGAATGTAATTTTAGAATGTGAGACCAGAACAAATATTGGTGGGAAATTTTACTATTCCAATCCACGATGAACAATCGTCAATTTTGATGAATTTTTTACTCTGCTCTCCCTGGAAAATGCAATCTACAATGAAGTTGTAATCTTTTGTATGCGTGTATCTCTTAATCTTGTTGCAATTTTTTGGGAATTTAGCCTCTAGAGATCAAGGAAGAGAGATGAGATTGTCAGTTGACTAAAACTAAGCACAGTTTTATCAAAGAAATAGAATTAGGGTCTGTTCACTTTGCTCTTGCAACCTAATTCAGTTATTATTAGTCACTTAATCAATTGCCTAGTTCAATTAAGGATTTGGTCCAGCAAAGATGCATATATGGGCAATTTAGCTGAAACTGTGCAGACGCGTAGAAACGGTTAAAAACTCGTGTGCATGGAAGAGCCAGTAGTATGTAGGGATCAAAAACTAGTTCCTTGCATTTTGTAACGAGAGAAGAGAGCAGACTGGTGTCAGAGTTTCACTTTCACACCATTGCATGTTAAAGAACAGGAGGAATAAGAAGGCCAATACCAAGTTACTTTTCGTCAGTGAGCAATCTAGTTAGCCCACCCTTTTGTAGACCATATTTTCAGAGTAGAAATAGCGAAGCTAGACTATCAGAAATGTCCCACTTAGAAGATCTGAAAAACTCAACCATTGGATGTAGACTTCTATTCGTCATTATTTTTTGTGGACCATTTGCCGTTCTACCAGGAGGGATTTAAAGAAGAATTTGGAAGATGTGACCCTGGATGGAGTAGAATGGTGGAACAGGATTCATATAGCTGACTCAAAAGTATTTTTGATTGACGATTTTCCATTTCTTTCAGTGTGTGAAAGAATGTGATAGATTACCTTGTTGAAACTATCCAACTAGGCTGTTTTAAAGAGATCTCTTTGATCTCCTTCATGGGAGGGTGGGACCGAGCCAGTGGTTGGGCTTGTTCTCTTGCATGTCTACACCATCTACAAATATCCCAATTTAAAGGGCCACACCCTTGCCTAGAATGGATGATTTTGCAGCAGTGTTTTGAAAACCGGACTGGACCAGATAGTTTTAACTGGTGAACCAGCTCCAAAGAAAGGTCTGGCTGGATATCGAGTTGGAATTTTATAAGCTCCATCGTTATTTTTCATTCTGACCAGGTCATTTTTATTTGTTATATTACATAATTTATTTATGGCGTCCAATGACAGCATGGTTTACTGGGATGACCCAGTAGTTGAACTGGGGACCCAGCTCAGTCACTTCTCATGTTCACTGACAGGTCCAGTGCTCATAACACTGCATTAGATGCTTGAACTGGGGACCCAGCTCAGTCACTTCTCATGTTCACTGACAGGTCCAGTTCTCATAACACTGCATTAGATGTCTTTAATAGATTGCTCTTTTTAATTCCCACTGCCCTGATACAAGCACATTCTCTTTAACCATGACTAGAATGATTTTTACCACGGAGATGTGCAACAATCTCTACCTTTGCCATGTTAACAGTTCACATGCTTTTCCGATCATACAGGCTGTATGGCTTAAATCGGTTCAACCAGAACCACCTTCTTTTTTAACCTTGAAGCCATTGTGATCTCTGCATTTGGAACATTTTCCCCAAACCTGTAATTCTCTTCTTTGACTTCGTTTATGATGAACAACAAATGCACAAACAGGATACGGTCACGTATCTGTTTCTTCTCTTTTCAGATTTGTTGTTTTTCACTTCAGGTTTTGGACAAGAAGAGATTAAGTGATGGTCAGTGCAAGGCTATCCCTGGATGTGAGACTTTCTGAATGAGCCATTAGTATTAAGAGAAAGCTGGTGTCGAAAATTGAACGCATAGGACAATATTTGACACCCCATGTGGATTCATCAGCTGCTTTCTAATCTTGGAGAGATTATTAGGATAAGTGCATATTCTAATCTGGACCTACTGTACAGCACACATCCTGGGAGATGGGCTGAAGGGTCCTTCACCATGACACAGGTTCTGTTCAGCAAATTGCAGGGTCCCAAGTATTCAAAAGAGAACATCAGTAAGGGGAAACTTTTCACTACTACATCAGCAGGTCATAGTGACATTATCTTTTGCCAGCTACAACACTTATCTGACTGATTCTACACGGAAATTAATGAACATTACCGAAGAACTCACGAACTGCGCTGCAAAGAGCTGCAAAAATGTCCAAAGCTCTACATAATACAAGGAATTGCAGTTATTTTTTCTGTTATCAGGAAGAAGCTGAATATGAATGCGGCCGCCAATCAGATTTCTGTGCACTGAGTATTCCTTCTCTGTCTTTGGAAAATGTTAAATGGACCTCCCAATGCAGAGACTTCAAAATGTTCTCAATTTCCCCCACTATGCTCGACTCATCGCGGACAATTAGTTTACCACCCGGTCTGACCATTCGATCTACTTCTGCCATCACAGGCTCAATTTTGCACCTGCAAAGTCCAAACCAGGTTCGCTTTATCGCAAAGTGTTACAAAAAGAAACTGAAAGATGGTAGTAATTGATGTTAGACCCAGTCTAACCTTTTCTTCAGCCTTGAGAAGAGGTGGTCAGCATGCAGGAGATCATACGTTCTGGGGTATGTGCTGAAGGATTCACACCAATCATGATAGATCCCAAAAAGACCGCGTTCGTAGATGATGGGTAGCGTGTCCGCAGAATCAACGTTCACCACGTTCAGGACCCACACGTTGAGGTCTTTCAGAGCCGCTGCAAATCTGTAAACAAATCAATCAGTTCTGCATATATATAGTGTTTCAGTTGGTCCAAAACAAACAGATTTCTTAGTTCTTACCCCCCATAAACGGCTCTCATGTCCATCACGTTTCTAACATTCGACCAACTGATACCCAATCCGCTCATATACAGCTTGGTCACAGTTCTTTTCCAGTGCTCGTAGTCTGTTGCAAAATCATCAGGAGCTGGTCTCCCATAAATTCCCTTCCGAGAGCTGTTTAACCAGTATGGAGGCTTCTGTACTCTAAGAGGCCAATTCTCAGGCCATTGAGAGCCCCTCTCGTTCTCATCAACTGGCGCCCTGTGCATGCACGCCTGCAGAGACACATACCTAAAAATGCAGTACCAAAATGAGTTATACACGCTTGATTGAGCAACCATGAGTATCTTGTAGGGCTGTCAATGGATCAGATCAACCCAAAAATCCAATCCGATAATTTCGGGTCCCGAACCACTTATATTATTATCGGATCGGTACCGGGTGTTGAAGAAAGAACAATAAACAACAAAGATGCAAACACACGACACAGGACACAGATTTACGTGGTTCACTCAATATCGAGGTATGTCCACGGACTCACACAGATTCCACTATGCTCTGAGGCAAAAGAAACACTCACAATACAATGAATGATCTCATGAAGACCGAGGTATATATGACTCCAAGACGAAGGTAGGGTTTCCATCATATCTATACGTAAATGTACGAAAAATCCCGTTGTCATACCTTCATGTACGAAAATTCCCGATGCCGTACCTTCATGTACAGTAGCACCATTAGGCGCTCCACATAACATAACACCAAGTTCACGTATGCTGATCCGATTTCTTATCAGATTGGGCATGTGCCGGTCCAGTACTGATCCAATATATATGAAATTATAAATGAAATAGTCCGTTGGATTGGATCGGATCTGGATCACGGTTATGTGATCCGATCTCTTATCAGACCCGGATCGGCATATTTTTCTTGTTGTATTAGATCCATATCAAAACTGATCCGACTAGAATCCCATTCATTGACAGCTCTAGTATCCTGCAACTAAGAAATCGGCAGCGGCGCCTGACAGATCAGATCAAACGTACCAGGCTGCATTTGGATCATCATCGCGTTTACACATGGGGGGACTGTTATGCTTTCTTTGGTCGTAGCATTCGTTGGAGGTGGGTTTGCGGTAAATGGCAGCACCGACAGAATTCATTTTGTCCTTCTTGATCGTGATAAGATCCCAACACATGGATTTTGTAAGTGACGACATGGCTGAAATAACAACTCATATCTCTGATCAGTTCTATAAAAATCTCTGGGGGCTACTAAGGAAAAGAATGTAAAGAGATCCTACCATTCCAGATCTCCACGTCTTCCTCCAGCTTCTGGTACACCGGAGTGGCTGACCAGACAAAATAACCTCCAGGTCGTAGAACACGGTTTAGCTCCAAAAGAAGAGCCCCTCCTGCACCGAAGTTCCAAGTTCTTAACAAACATGAGTAAAGTTACAGCGAGGAGAGAGAGAGAGAGGTGGGCAGAATAAATAAAAAAACCTTCTACATGCCACGGGACTCGACAACGTGCACAGTGCACAAGATCAAAGACCCTGCTAGGAAATGGCAGGCGTTTGGAACCCATCACAGCAGAGATTGCAGGAATTCCTCGTTCAAGAGCAAACTGAACTTGGGCTTCGTGTTCATCTTTGGGTGCGAAGGACATTGTAAGAACATCTCTTTCGAAAAGATAACCACCAAAGCTAGCAACCCCGCACCCAACATCTAGTATCACCCGAGTACGCTTCCCCCATGCAATATCGGGTACAGCCTGCAACCAATAATGCCACAAATGTTTTCATTCAGAAGAACTAAGTTGCATCTTTGAGTTCAATCTGGAAAAAATTTCTGTCGTCGCAACAGGAAATTGAAACTCCTTTTAATCACATTCCAACTATTCAATGTCGATCTGAAAGTTGGACCCAGAACTGGCCAAATCGAACCCTACAAATGCATGTGGAACCAAACCCGACTAATCAGTTGGACAAAACGACGGGTCTGTTTAGAATCCATTAATTCACCGACGACTCCTAAATTTTAAATTCTAAGAGAGGGACAATCTCCGTTTAATCATATTAACTATAGATTTTGAGCATTATTTTGGGTACAAAGATCTAAAGGTTTAAGATCACTGAATGACTTGAAAGTAATTAAGAAATCATCTGGGGGTTGTATTCAAGTTTGAAGAAAATTCATTAATGAGTTGAGTACATTGAGGGACAAGTAGGCAAGAATGGAACTTTGATTATGACGTCCCTCATCGACGATGATGTGAAACCATAATATGAGACGTGTCACACACTTAAAGACCAATGACCATATGAATCTTTGGCATCTCTAGTTGAATCTACATACCAAAATTCGGCCTTATTAGTAATTTATATTCATTAGATTAGAGTGGTATTCATGGTTTATTGTTAACCGTATATTTCAAGCATTATTTGGCTACTCAAATCTAAAGGTTAGAAATCACTAATCAAACTGATTTTTGGTATGTATCTAAAGATGGACCAAACATCCATACGATTAGTGTCTTCTTAGAGTATTCTGCGTGGTTCACACTGGTCTGTTAAAAACATATTGGGATATTTTCAGGATTATTGGGCTTTCGGAATATTGCGAAGCCTATCGTCATCGTCAATAGTGTTTTAAAAATCGGACCGAGCAAACGGTTAGACCAGGTCCGACCGGATTTTCATAAAATATCAGTCCGGCTCATGATGAACTTGAAGTTGAAGAGAACCAACGATTTGTTCAAAACCAGTGGTTCGACCGTCAAACCGGTTTATGAACCGTTTGAAATATGAATCCATGGTCAAATAGAAAAGTTTAGAAAGGCCAATATGGTTTCCAAATTTTAGAGGATTTCTCCAAAATTATAACTAAATCTTCAAGATTTTAATGCAAAATAAGAAACAAATTTATTATAAAAACCAAAACTCTTCGTAATCTTTAAATGTATCTTTGGAGAGAGAAAAAATAAGGGCATTGACTTCAAATTTTCATATATTTTTACTGACCTCTTTCTTTTATTATTTCATATATTTTTGAATTTTTTTAAATGATCTATTTTTTAAAATTATTTAATAAATACAAACCGGTCAAATCATATCGAACCATGACCACGGTCCGACCAATATGTTAGGTTTTGGCTTTAAAACATTGGTCGCCAACCTAGGTTTTGGCTTTATAATAATATAGATATAAATATAGATATTGTGTAGATCTCCTAAGTAGAACCCGTTGATTGGTGGGTCCATCCTCGTTACCTTGTTGAAAATGGATGTCTTTAAAAGTTTGACCCTTGGATCGTCGCAAAAAGCTGCATAAAATGAACCGAAAATGGATTGATCATGAATGGAATGGGAATACCTGCTGAATGAAATCAATGTAGTGCAGCGCACCGTGTATAAACTGGGTCCCACCGCCTGGGAATGTGAGGAACTCGCCTGTCACTTTCACCCAATTCTGGTGCCCCTTCACCTCCGCAAGCAAGGTATGAGGCACGTTGTGATACCATACCTGTCGTAGTATTAAAACACCATGCACATGCACACATAGAAGAGATCAAGAGGTTGAATTACACAAGTATCCTGATTCAATTAACGGTTGCTATAAAATAATCCTTTTTCTTTTACCTTGTCTCTGCTTTTAGGCCAATCCAACGATTGCTTATATCCCTGAGGAAGTGGGACCAGGCACGTGGGGCCCTCCTCTGGGCAATGTCTTTCACGATGCTCGTAGTGGCCTGTAGTGTGAAGCTGCTTAAGCGCCTTCTCGTTGTCCAAGCACGGTATGTAGTCCGCACCGGCTGTAACGTTACACAATTCCCAAGTGTACCCATACATACTCCCGTCCAACTCCTTCCGCCTCTCCTTCTGGTTCTCCGACTGGTCTGCCTGAGTCGACCAGGCCCCATTTTTCTCGTTCGATTCTTTCGGGATCCCCGACTGAGCTCCACCAAGGAACACATCCCCCGAGTTGGCCTCCGTGATCTTCTTTTCCGTTGTCGTCTCTTGTTGGGTCTCCTGGTTTGAACCGCTCTCCTTCGCGCTTTCTTGAGATTCTTGATTCTTAACTGGTATGCTCTCATCTGTTCCTTGAGATTGTTGTTCTTCATTAGTTTGGGCTTTTTGGGATCCCTGTTGTTGTTGGGTTTCGCCGCTTGTAATCTCTGATGTCTCTTCTTGAGTTTGTTGTTGATGATCTTCTGATGAGGATGATGTCTGTAGTTGTACTTGTTGGGATTCCTCCTGTTGTTTATTCTCGTCGCTTGTGATTTCTTGGATATCTGGTTGTGAACGCTGTTGTTGGGTTTCATCGCTCGTAATTTCTGATTTCTCTTGTTGAGTTTGTTGTTGCTGATCTTCTCCTGATGCCTGGCCTGATGTCTGTTGTTGAGATTCGTCTTGGTTTACATTGCTTTCTTCATCTTTTCTTTGCTGGGTTTCTTCAACCTGTTGGTTTTGTTGATTCTTATTGTTTTCCTCTGTAACAAGAGTCTCCTGTTTTTGCTGCTGTTGCTCTTCTTCAATGGACTCGTTTCTTTCTTGGGATTCTGAGTTCTTTTCAACAACAGAAGACCTCTCCTTCTCTTGTTCTTCATTAGTGGTGCTCGTCGATCCATCCATCATACTCTCCGCATTATTTTCTTGTTCACTCTCCTGTTTCTCGTCAGGTTCCACCTCGGTGGTGGTTGTTGTCGTCGTTTCCTCATTAGTAGTTTCAACCGGCTGCTTCAGCTCATCGGATTTATTATCTTCAGTGTCACCTTTGATGGCGTCATCAGGGAGATCACCTGGATTGTCATCGAAGGCAGGAGGGTCCTGTCGTCGGATAGATTTGGCATGGTGGGAATTGGTGGAGGAAGTGAAGGCGTTGGTGGTGCGGGTAGTTTGTGAGGAGATCATGGATGAGGAGGTTAGCATCCATAGACCAAGAACAGAGAAAGCAATAAAAACGACCACGGTGACCGTCGACACATATGAGGTCGACGATGATGAGCGCTTACCAGGACGCGCCTTCCCTAAAGGCATTTTCGATTCAGAGAAGAAAAAGGAAGAGAAGAATGGAAAATGAGAAGAAAGCAGGAGTGTTTTAAGTTTGCGTGGAAGAAGAAGGAGAGATTAAGTGGTGAGAATTCTTCCAAGATTTACTTTCAAGATCCCCCAGAGTCGGACGCGCAGAAAAATTTGTCGGATAAATTCCTTCTGTTAAACAACATTGGACAAGATGAAACGATGAAGAACCGGATCAGGTCCACTTTTAGGGTTCGCTACTACCACAGTCCGTCGTTGTAGGGATGGATATGGGCCGGGGTATAGTTAGCTGAAGCCCAATCGACGTCGTATACGCCTGCCTGGCCCATCACGAACCAGGAATATAACACAGAAAAAAATAATACAAATTGTATGGTCAAAAATCATCCTATCATCCTATTTTTGGCTTAGGTACTCTCTTAGGTGGGACCATTCGGTTTAATGGTGGTGGGTCCTGAATCCTGACCCACTGTACACGAGACACGTACTGATGGAGAAAATTTAGTCTGTGAACCATTTTCCCCTATGGCACACACTCTTTCTGGCCCACTAACCCATGAATGATTGGCTTACCACTTTATGGACCCACACACCAACTATCAGCCTGATTGGTGATCATCTCTAGCAGTTGTATTCGAACATTATTTCATGGGATGATTTCTGGCCGTTGGATTTGAACCATTTTTTGGATACTCGGATTGAATTGCAAGAGAACACCAATCGGGCTGATTGTCATCAAGTGATGGGCCAATCATTCATGGTCAGTGGGCCCTAAAGAGTGTGCCAGGTGGCTTGTTTTTATGCACTTCACAGCTCTACATGGAAAAATGCTACACAGACTAAATTTTTCAATAGTGATGTTGAGCTTGGGTCTGAGTACTTGGACTTCAAAAAAAAAACCTTGATGTCCAGTGTCCACTACCAAAATGACACGTGGTACACTTTCGAAGCACAGTATCCCATTGATGTTCGGCCCACCCCTTGGTGGACCTATACAACAAAAGTTGGTGATTTCTATAACTCTTGGATATGAATACTGCTAAAAAAGATCAAATTCGGTGCGGCTCACACAGTCCTACTGTCCACACGACAAACAGGCTAATTTTTTGTGTGTAGGTCCACGGCACCTACGGATGCGCCAAAAATGTCATGGCTCAGACCTTATAGTGCCCGAATCAGGCTAATCATTTATTATCAAAAGTGGTCTAATGTTTGCAGTTAAAAAGTTTGTCATTGCAAACATTTGATTGTCAAATATTTGCCTACAAACATTTTCCTGCAAACTAGGATACCAAGCAGGGCCGTTAAGTCTGTTTTTCTCTCTCGTATCGGAGGTGGAACAGAGCACCTTTGCTCCCCATCCAAATCTATGATTTATATACGCTCCAGTGGGAAGAGTTTTGATCCGGTGATACCTGGTTCGTTGCCGTCGTCGTCGTTTGCAGTCAACGAGCCCCTCTGAAGAAAGAGTTTTGGTGTGTCAGGGCAGGGGAAGGGGATGTGGGGGTTTTCGTCTGGCAGAGAGCGAACTGACGAAGAGGAGAGAAAGGATCTAAAAAACTTGAACTTGGGGTTAAAGTGGGTTTTAGTGTAAGAAACTAACGTGTCAAATGGATTAGGGTTAGTGACTGGCGTGGGTCACTAACGTAAGTCATCAAAAATGGACTCTCCTCGCTTTGGGCCCAGGAACTCTCTCTATAGTCTATATAGCACGCGGTATGCCTTTGTAGTTCTTTTTTCTTCGTGTGATCAAATTTTATATAATACTAGGAGTCTCATCGGCGTTGATACGGACGGTAGTATGAGCCCCGTGGCACACTCTTAGAGACCACTAACCATATGGATGTTTGGCCCAACCCTTGGTGGACCTACAGACCAAAAATTAGCCTGATAAGTGAATTCTAAGCATTGGATTAAAGTCATTTTCCTTGGTTGATTTTATCAGTAGAATTTGAGCATTATTTGGGGTACAAAGATCCAATGGTTTGAAATCACTAATCAGGCTGATTTTTCGTATATAGGCCCACCTAGCGGTGAGCCCAACATCCATACGTCAAAGACCTCTCCTCAACATGGTAAGAAAATCTCACAACTCCACTGATGTTTTCTTTCATACTTTAATCTAAAATTCTAAATTAAATGACAGATGGGATGTTTCGTGGGCCGAGCCAAGGTCAACCTTAGCCTAGCCAATGACTTGAATGGCTAGACCTAACACTGCCTGGCCCATAACATGCTCAAACAATTCAGGCCCGAGTCCACCGCAAGGCTATATATCTGGGCTAAGCCTAAGTTTATTTATATTTTAATCAAGACTTAAGCCCAGCCGAATTATACGTTGAGCCTCAAATTCATCAAGCCCAAAATCCAAGTGCCCTCTACCTAGGCAGCACCAAGAGCACAGAATGGGAATCACCTCAAATTCATCGGGCTTGGGCCTTGTCATGGGTTACACTTACTGGACCAGAGGGTCGCTCTAGCTTAATTGTAGGACCTGCTAACTAATGGGCCAGGCTTGGTACTGTCTAATAATAGAGAAAGCATAAGCCTGGCCCAAATACGTAACCTATGTTGGGCTTGGGCCTTGTCTCGGGTTACACTTACTGGATCAGAGGTTCACTCAAGCTTAATTGTAGGACCGGCTAACTAATGGGCCAGGCTTGGTACTGTCTAATAATAGAGAAAGCATAGGCCTGGCCCAAATACTTAACCTATGTTGGGGTTGGGCCTGAATTAAAGATTTGATAATAAACAAAGGACTACTACCGTGTGGAAATCAGCGTGGTTGCTGATTTCTAGCCGTGTAATTCGAGCACAGGTCCACCAAACACTATTCGGGCCTGAAAAACTGTGCCATATTGCATTTAGAGTTTAGAGTTTTCGCTATGTCTCAAATCTCTTCCTCTAATGCTGTGAGTGATTAAAACCCATTTAGAGTTTTCGCTTTAGGCCCAACTTGTGTCGAGACGGCCCTGCTCAGACCGGCCCAAGTTTAAGCTGGACACATCCCGGTCTTGCAGTCCAATGTCGACCGTGTTGCCTATATATAAAAGAACAAAAAAAAAAAAAGGGTTCATAGAAAAAGTGTCATCTATTCCATGAACCTTACAAACTTACAGTTGTAGTCACAGTTCTATTAGGGGTATTGTTGTCCATTTGGGTCTGTTATCGTCACCACGATGGACAAATCTTTAGTTTGGACGGGCTTTCTTGTTTCTTACATGAAGCTGAGGTGGAGATTGGAGAACTGAGTGTCCTACGACGAATTCTTGGCTCACGTAGCTTTTGTTAATTGGCTCCTAGATCTTCAGAGAGTGTAAAGTACGTGGGGTGTGACCTTTCTAAGACATAAGTGACAGGTAACGACCGACACACCAATTACAAACTCAAGGAGAAAATGTCTATAGAATTTCACAAGTTGGGCACATGCAGGCAATCAAGACCCAATCTTTGATATGTCCCACTTAGGTATAGCTATAGCCCTCCGATCAAATCGTAACGACCATCAAATTGGATTGATTTTCCACCCTAAGAGATCTCCTGGGAGAGACCATTTTGTGTGGTTCTGATGGAACTACAAACAACTTCTATGTGTGATGTGTACTATAAATGAGACAGGTAACATATTAATGTCGCAAATTCCTAGGGCCCAGTTTTAATGTCATGAAGTTAGAGTAATAGCAAAAGGCCCATTCTGATTCTACGACGTGACATAACTAGAACACCACACTCCAAATTCTTGTTTGATAGTGGTACTAATCAAGGTTTAAAAAGGGCCGTTATAACGGACTGGGGGCATTACCATTTTCCGTTATAACGGCTGTTGTAACGAATTGTAACACTCGGGCAAAATGGAAAATAACGGATAAAATGGCCCTGAAATTCAAATTTCAAAATTTTAAAAACAAAAAATATCAGAAAATAATGGAAATTACGGCCATTTTCTTTCACAAAATGTTCCAAAAAATAACGGTCATTATTTTCGTTAAATGGAAAATAACGGCTTGCATAATGAAAATAACGGCTGTATGTTATTTTTTGAGCGTTTTAATGGTATATAACGTAACGGGGGGAGGTCCGATCAGTAACAGACTTTCTAAAGATGTTTATATTTGAAAATAATTTTTAATTTTGTGAAGCTGCTAACGCCGCTTAGCTTCTTGATCGGATGGAACTTCTGCCAGTCGTACCTATCAAATGCACTAGTTACACGGATCAATAATACTTGCGATATTTTGAGCCCCGTGTCTCTTGAACCTACCTTGTGACTAGCTTCGGACACACTATCTCTACATGCCACATCCGAGAACTTCGAGGGAGTGTACTCCTGCGTGTAGACTACTATTCTAGTTCCTGTTCCCCGGAAGTTATCTCGAGAACTTGGGTGATGGTCTGGGCTGGGGACAATGGCCCGTAACCTTTCCCTGAAAGTACATATCCTGTCTATCCCCTTGCTTTTTAAGTTTGTTCGAAAACTTGTTTTTTATCTTAATGCCATGTGGCATCATCTGAACCGTGGAATATATTTTGATACCCACAATATATTAGAATGGTAAAATGTTTCTAGTACTACAGTACTAAAATCTTTACTGTAGCGTAGGGTTCTTCTCCCGTAGAGTGATGGAGCGACAAATTTGCTGCTTCATAAAAAAGCTCAAAGAAATAATGATAAATGGACAAGAAAATTGTTAGAAACTATTAAAATAATAGGGAATTGGCTGGAACGCAGCAAGAGACTTGTACAGATGGTATTCCAAAGCAAGACTTAACCTACCATGAATGATCGAGAAGATCATGATTCATGACTGGTTCTTCAAAAATCCCACGATTTCAAAGTAAAAACTTACAAGGAGCTTTAAAAAATTAAAAATAAAAAAAATGCTTTAATTATCAATGACCAAGAATTATTCTCCTCAAAAATATATATTTTTTAGCTAATCCTAACCCTAAAATGAATTCTAGCCTTTTTTTTTCTTGAAAAAAAATGACGAGTTTGTCCTATCCTAGTCAACGATACCCCAAATAATGACGACGAGTAAATCCCTAGCTGGACCTACAAACCAAAAATCAGTCTGATTAGTGATTTCAAACCTTTGGATCCTTGTACTCCAAATAATGGTGTCAATGATGCTCAAATTCACACGATTAAAATCAACACATGAAAATTACTCCAATCCAATGCTTAGAAATCAGTAATCAAGTTGATTTTTAGTTTGTAGGTCCACCTAGCAAGTTATTTTGCGAAATATCCATACGGTCAGTATCTTCTAAAAATGTGCCATGTGGTTCATATTGTGGGCGGTAGGCCTAAACCTTAGCAAATTCTTGAAACGAGAGGCCCATGGATTCTGCTACATCATGGAGGGGTTATGTGATCAATATTTTTTTATGGGTATTTTAGTAACACCCCCTGAAATTTGAACGTAATTTGTAATACCCCTTATACTTTCAAACATTAGGATTACCCTTGACTTAGTTTAACAGTGGTTGACTTTAGTTAAAACGGACTTGAATCACATGCCGTTAGCATTGTAATTGCAATATTATGATCCTTTCATAGGTGCATTAACAAGCACATGATGCATGTCACATATTAATGTTAGTCAAATGATATTGGTTAATCTAGGTCAAGGAGGTAATCCTAAAATTTGAAAGTATAAGGCGGTATTACTAATTACTTTCAAATTTCAGGGGGGTGGGGGTGTTACTCATTAAGATATACCCTTTTTTAAATGTTTGCTTCTCCTCCCTTTTTTCCGGGTCAGCAGCGCTGACCATAAATGCCGGTGAACAGCCAAATGCCAGAATTCTATTACGTCTTTAAAACTATGTTTTAAAACTCGCCGAGTCAACTCGACTCGATCGTATTTCGAGTCGACTCGGCATACAAACTCGGATTTGTAAGCCTCTCCGAGTTGACTCGGAAACTCGGTCGAGTCTTAGCCGAGTCGGCCATTTAAAGACCGAGTCGACTCAAATTTAATTTTTTTTAATTTTTAAATTTTTTTTACTATACTTTATAATTTTTTAAAGTTTTTTTAATAAATATTAATTTTATATATTTAAATATTTAAATTAATGACTCGCCGAGTCGACTCCCGAGTCTTCAAAGTGACTAGACCCAATGGACTTCCGAGTCGAGTCCAAGTTCCGAGTTTTAAAACATAGCTTTAAACGACAGTTTTACCCACAATGCACTCGTCTTCTCAAACGTGGATTCCGAGAATCCAACGGTGAATGATAAGGCGACTTTTTACCAAATCAAACCACCGTTGGATTCTCGGAATCTATGTCCGAGAAGACGTGTGACCACCATTACTGTTTTGGGCGGTGCATCACTTTCATCGTGCACTGAGCTCAGAAAGGGTTATCACTGCGTTGCCTTAACAATGCAATACAGAAATGATGAAAAGTTCATAGGGTCGCATCAACGAATAGTTTGGTGCATGTACATAATATATAATATATCATGTCCGCACCAAAAAGCGAAGCTACAAACAATTATCATTTCGGACACCATGTGAGTGAACCAGAGCCACATATCATAGTATGAGCCACGTGGCACATTCTTAGAGATCGCTGACCGTATGGGTGTTTGGCCCAACCCTAGGTGGACCTACAGACCATTTATTAGCCTAATCAATGATTTTTAAGCGTTGATTGGAGTCATTTTCATGAGTCGACTTTTAACCGTGGAATTTGAGTATAATTTGGGGTATAAAAAGAAACAAATTTTTGAAATCACTAGTAAGGCTGGTTTTTGGTACACGTGGGTCCACCTAGGGATGGCCAAACATCCATATGGTCAGTATCTCTAAAAGTCAGCCACATCGCTCGTACTGTGGTCCGTCAGCAAAGTTCTATTCGTGAGATGGGTATTGGAAACCGCAGTCACATTGTTTCTTCCATTTTGCGCCCTTCTTGGGGAGTGTAGCATATCTGATGTTGCTTTAGTTATAGGGTCAGGATCCGGGGACACCAATTTCATACAACATTTTTGACAACAAAAATTGACACAGGCCAATGTATAAATTATAAGTCTTGGAAAGGGATGATTTTTTGCGAGGATGGTCTCTATAGTGAGGATATCATCTTCACAAAAATTCAAATCAATCCGAGATTTATAGATCGGTTTACAAGTTGAAGAATTATGGACCGTCTATTTATATTGTTAACTTGAAAACCACATTTGATGGGGTTAGAAATTTCTGAATATGCTGTTTTTTTTGTAGGGGTGATCTGTATGATGAGGAGATCATCCTCACCAAAAATCAGCAATTGATACATCTTCCATGTGGGTACATCAAAATTGTTGTCAAAAATGTTGTATGAAATTGTTGTCCCCCGATCCTGACCCTTAGTTATAATATTAGTTATAGAAGCACGAGTCAATGTATCCAAACCCCATATATGTATGTATAGCTGTTTTTTTTTTGTCTTTCCTGGATACAATATGTCAATTTTGAGAGATGTCAAATCTATACTTGTAATTGGAAAAATTATAGAATTCTCTTTAGTTTGGGTCCAAAATTCTACTCTTTCAAACCACCCCCATGAGTAAAACTTTGAAGACAATGGGCTGTCAGCTAAGCCACTAACTACCAATGAGTTCTCGGCACTCATCCAAGTGCTTTTTGCCACATACCCAAGTGATTTTTGCTTTTGTAATGCGAATCCAGACTACCAATGAGTTCTCGTCGGTGCTAGCTTTTTGCCATGTACATAAGTGTTTTTTTTGTTTTTGTAATAAAAATGATTTTTAAAAATCTTAAAAAACACACTCGGGTACGTGGCAAAAAGCACTCGGTACGTGCTGAGATTTCGCTGACGGCTTGCTGTCATCAAAGTTTTACTCGTGATCTGATCAGTTATCGTATCAAATCGGCATATATTTTTATCAAATCAGTATATGTTGAATGAAAATCTCGCCACTAAAAGATTTAGCAGCGACTTTTAGGCATTTAAGTGCAATAATTTTTGGAGCTAAAAGTCAAATTTCTTGTAGCATATGCTCCTTAGATTGTCACTACTAGAACATGATCCATTGACTGCTTCAAGGAGCGTGAGATATACGCCTCACGTTTCTTGAGGTCCCAAGCCTTACCTCACGCCTATAAACTTTTAAATACTATTCGAGAGAATGACCTAGAATGTATGGCATACAACAAGTGTTAGGCTAGTTTCCAGTCCAAAATCACTTTCCTTTTGCATCCCAGCTGGGGGACCGGCAATGCAAGTCTAAAGCGGAGAGAGAGAGAGAGAGAGAGAGAAAGAGAAGAGTATGCGCATGAGACATGACGTTATCTCTTGAATGCACGAAGGTCTCACCTCACGTTTTACTCTCCCTAGGCCTTGTGTTCTCTCTCTAACTTGTGGTGATAGAAAAGTCAGACTATGGGTCATTTACGCGGAATTCCAACCCTAACAGGCCTGACCAAATTGTTGCTCAGGTCGATCTTCCCTTTGTTCGATGCGTACCCTAAAACTGTCCTAACCCATGTTATGCGGCTAAGGGCTTCTTTTGCATGACAAGTACACCTAAAATTGCTCTAACTCAATTTAAAGTCTACTTAAGTTACATTACTATCATAGATTTAAGGTGGGTTAGGGTTTTCTTTCAGGTGCATGTCCTACAAAGGAGGAACCCTCAAATCGATTGGAGTGTCGCAAAACTCTAGTACGAGAAATGTTATAGTACAATTCGGGTTTGTCATTTAAAAATATGCTCAAAATTCAATAAAAATAATTTTAAAAAATATATTCAATTTTTGTAGTATAAAATGATTTTTCATTTTCAAAACTGAATAATTCAGAAAAGTTGTTGAATTATTATTCGAGAATAATTCAATCATACTAAAAAATGCACGAATTCTTCCCAACCCATGAATAGGACGTTGTTCCGTTTCTTTTTTGAATAATCCATATGGCCGCGAATTATTGGAGAATTTACTATGGTCCAGTGTTGTTGTGGGTACACCTTCGGCTAGGAATTTTCTTAAAAAAATAATAAAGATAGTAATTTTAGTTAATTAAGACAGTTTTAGACTTTTAGGGGTACGTGTCGTGCAAAAGGCGAGCGTCGGTCCTGCCCACCCAAGTCAAAGGCGGTCCCACTTTGGTATTATCTATAAAATGGGGAACCATAATTAAATTGAAACTTTATTGCCTGCGGTGTACACACAACAACACTATGCAACAGGGGTTCCCCCTTTGTAGGACACGTTACCTTAAAAAAAGCCTCAACTCATGTTACATCCATGATTAAAAAGTAACCTGAGTCAAAGTTTAAATTGAGTTAGAACATTAAGTGGCCTGCAAAAAGGAACCCGGTATCTTAGTGTTGTTGCAAAAGGCGGACCACCTTAAATTATTGTAGTGGCCGGAAAGAAAGGATGCGTTTTCTGTCCCCCTACGTTCTGTGGAGAATTTCTTGTATAGGTATTTACACATTCACAAAAGTGGGACCACCATTATTTGATGCGCCTACCCAGGAGATCTCGTTATCAAACAATCAGATTGAGTAGATTTGGTTTTTTTCTTCCCTTGCTTTCACAGAAAATGTGGCCAATTGTGAACCACACAGATTAATCCAATTAAAAGAGCTACACATTTTATGATTTTGATGGTTCAATTAAGTTGACCTTTCACCCAAAAGATCTTAGTAAAACTTTGATGACAGGACCTGTCATCGAGGCTGATGACATGGTGCAATATGAATCATGTGGCACACTTTTAGAGGACTGACCGTATGGATATTTTTCAAATCCCTAGGTGGACCTACAAACCAAAAATCAGCTTGATTAGTGATTTCAAACCTTTCGATCTCTGTACCTCAAATAATGGTCAATTATGCTCAAATTCCCAAGGTTAAAATGAACCCATGAAAATAATTCAAATCCAATGCCTAGAAATCACGCACTAATCGGGCTGATTTTTGGTTTGTGGGTCCACCTAGGGATTGGCCAAACATCCATACGGTTAGAGTCCACTAAGAGTGTGCTGCGTGTCTCATTTCATGCCCTGTCATCGGGCTCGATGACAAGGCCCTGTCATTAAAGTTTTACTCGAAAGATCTCATAAGTAGGGGATTATCAAATTGGGTCGGGAACCCAGGACCAAAATTTTTGGATATAAATTTTCACTGAAAATCTCGTCCATGGATCCCGACAATCTAACGGCGTTGACAATACTGGCATTCAATTTTCCCAAAGCAATACCACCATTGGATTCTCAGAATCGACGCCCAAGAGGTTCGGTGAAAATTTAGGTCCTCTGAACCAATTCCTATCAAATTATGGGCCTTTGAGTTTTTGACAACTGTTATAACCGCTAATAATGTCAACGGTCATTGGGTGAATTGAGCAAATCTAGTTCAATGACCCCCAAGCATACTAAGAAAATAGATTTTCTTAATCTGCCCTAACAAACTTGGTTACTACATAAAAGCATTTATCATTTTATCCCAACCCACCATATGATACTTTAAATATAAAGGGAAATTCTATTTACACCCCACAAATTTCAAAAGCACCCACTCAGTTGCACTTTTGAAACAAAATGCCATCCTTTATAAAGACTTGGAATGAAAGAGGTACCCCATTTCCATTTCTACCCTTGTCTCCCCCCAACACATTTCCCCTTGAGATTTGTGCAACAATTGCATTTCCGTCCTCATTTGATCTAAAGCTGAGTTGTTTCACTCAGACCTCTTCATCACTGACTTGTTTGACCTAAGTCAAAGGTTCATTTAGCAAAGGGTAGAGTCGACCAATTGAAGTGACTTAGTTCGGGTGAAGGAGTCGGTTCACTTAGTTCAACATCATTCTATTAGTAGCCTCCTCCTAACCACAGGCTGATGGGAAGTCTCTTACTTGTTCCAAACGAGACATCATATATATGTGCAATATGGTACTTGAGATTTACCTAAACAGAATGATGAGAAATGAGTTGACTGGAACATCTTGCACATGTCATAGGGTACATATCATCACTCTCACAGGCACCATGTCCCAATCATTTTGGGTTGTTAGGGACAGTAAGACCTACCTGACTTGTATCCCTACAAATATGAACCCTCATTCACCGAGGAAGGGGACCAAACATCGATCATTTGCGGAAGCTCTGTCTTCGCACATTATCTCTCACCAAACCCCTAACCTGACTTGAGTCATTGACTTTCATGTTCATACTATAAGAACATGTAGTCAACTATTAAAGTTGGACATTTGAGGTATAGGATCGATTTTACCCTATCCTTATTGTGGGTATCGTATTTTCTAGCAAATGATAGGGTGACACGTGTATTGGCTACATACGTGCGGTATCAAGATAACGTTGCGTGGTGTCGTCTTTTATGCGAGAGTAAATGCGCTGAAGACATCATCAGAGGTCGTAACCTTTCCATCACTGTCACATATCTTCCAACACGTGTCAGATTAGAATGATCAGAAGAGAGCTTATCGAGGCAGAGTTATTAACAGAACACATTAAAACTTCAGCTTTTAATATGTCGAGAAGTATTCAATCTTGCCCGACACATTAATGATTGACTCTCTTGACTGAAATGATAATTATCTTACCCCGACAAGGTCTAGCGACTCACATGGTGCAAGTAACGATTACCTCATCCTGCTAAGTTCATACAATATTCTTAACGGGATTAATATTCCATTTACCCCGACAGGTTTGGTTATTATCCTTAACGGGAGTGATGTTCAATACATCTCGACAAGGTCAGATGGTCTACTTGACGGAATCGATTTTCATCTCATCGCGATAAGATCATACAACAATTCAACGAGCGTAACGTTCATTTTCATCCCGACGAGATCATACAACCAAGTCGACGGGAGTAACGTTCATCTTATCCCAACAAGAGCAGCGTATTACTTGGCGGGATTGAATTTCTATTAATCTCGAGAAGTATGCAGGATTCTACAAGCGAGATAAGTATTCTGAATACAGTTAATTTCTTAACCAATGAACATTGGCCACATAACAGTTAGTTGAACTATTACAGCTTTGATATCCCCTTGTTCGAATATCTGACACGAAAAGTGTCATCTCAGTCATTTCATGTGTAACCGAATAAGGGGAGTTATGATCTAACAAGAAGATTATGTTTCATAATAGAATCTCTATAGATCATAACTGATAAACGACAACTGAACACGTGGAAGGTAAGTCACGCCAGTTCTAAGGGTATAAATACAAGACCCTCAGGACTGAGAAATGGATCTTACTCTCCAGATCCAGATAGTCTAAACTCTGAAACATTTTACTATTTTCCTGAACCCTGTTACAAATTTTAAACTGATTTGAACGTCGAAGTATTGTCAACAGGTACAACCACATCTCATCTGGAGATCATCATATCCTTCACGGATGAGAATGTAGTTTTCATCCTGAAACACCGAAGTCGTCCGATCATCATCAAGATACGAATCGTCTGACCTCGAAGATTGTGTGGGTTAGATCAGATATTTTTTCCCCCGCACTTATTAACAGAAAATTGATCTCACAAAGAGTTTGCCACATGGCATTTTCAGAATGGGTAGATCAAAATTTGATCCTACCTAGTTGGAACAAAAAAAATTCCATTAACCGAAATCTTAGCATCTTTTTCCACGTGCTATAATCTGTTGTGGAAATCTCAATGCAGTCTATGAGTGGTCCTAGGTACCCCATTTTGTGGGCCCACTGCATGATTGTTTAGCTCGCCCCTTGGTGGAAATACACACAAAAGATCATCCTGATTGACTATATCCACCCATAATTAGATTTTAGCACTTTTTAAGGAGTGATTCTAGCAGTTGAATTAAGCATTTTTATTGGGTACTAAAGCCAACAGGAAGAAATCATGATTCAACCTTATTATTGGTGTGTGTGTATACACACCAAGGGGTGGGATAAACATTCATGTAATCAGTACTAGGTCCACAAAAATGGACTTGATAGGGCCACTCATCGACTGCATCGAGATTTCCGTCTATCAAAAAACTTTCCATCTGTTGTGTAGTTCATCCTCGACATCACAAGCGTTACCATCACTGTTATCCGTAAGGGTACGTATGTTGAAACCTAAGCATTCAAACACTCAGAGATTAATTTGAGATGTTTGGCTACAGAAGTTAGAATTTGGATTCACTTGGGATATTTTGTCCTACTTCTCTGGAACTCTAGCTCCTCCTTCAAGCTCTCCATCAATCTGCTTCTTTATTTTTCTTGTACCTTCATCGCCGTGGTCGCTACAGTACTCGTTGGAAACTGTAAATCTCGATCCAATGACGTTTAACCTAACATTCTAACCTCACTCAGACAATCATCAAACGGTTCCAAAAAGATCACAAACTCTGTCAATTTAGATATAGTTATTTATTGCTCTAAAAGAGCAAGAAGATATAACTATAGACTCAAGTTTCTAGTCCTGCCCCCACCGATATTTGACCATTGGATTTGTCTACCATATTCGAGACACCCTAAACCAGTGGTCTTAGCTTTACACTCCTTTGGACAATATTATCAACGGTTCATATCTCCCTAGGATGTACTGATACTTGGTTGGAATTTGGCCATATGTCAACATCTTGATGGTCGATCCATACCAGCCTTCACAATTCGTGTGTCGACACTATCAATAGTATGAAGATCTGTAAAGCATAATCAACATTTTGGTAGGCTGTAGAACATATGGGTACCCGTACCCGGGTGTGTCGGATTACGTGGGGCCCAGTGGGGTCCAAAAATGTCTCTTTTTTTCTACAACCCGTGATGGCACGTGTGGGAGTGCTGTCCGCAATCTTGTATTCTTCTCGATGAAAAACCCGTTTGTAGAACTATAGATGTTGTTGTTTTCTGTAAAGTCGCGGGTAAGCAAATCTTTTTGGCGTTTTGACTTCCAATAATGCCAGTTAACATCTGCTTACAAAAAAAAAAATTTTAAAAAAAATGCCAGTTAACATCAAACTGTTAATGTTAATGACTGACGGTGACTTTTACAACACCCACAAGACTCGCTTACTCACTACCCATTACCCAATCCGTCCCCCATTAACAAATATATTTTCATAACAACGACAACCCAACAAAATAAATTACCTATGACTAGCAAAAAGAATAGAACAACATTACCTTAATAGAGAACAAATTTGCTGTCTTTTGGACTTCAAAATTTGAGGTCTTCCCCTCTCAAAATGCCACGTGGAGCGCAATCTTTCAGGCCCACTGACCCTATGTAGTTTCAGTCTAAAAATCAGCTTGAAAAATGATTTCTAGCACTTAGATTTGAGCATCCAAAAAATATTGCTCTTACACTAACGGCCAGAAATCACCCTATTAAAATGCTGACATCCAGCGGCTAGAAATCACCAAAAGAGGTGGACCAGACAACCATTAGATCAGTGGACCCAAAAGAGTACTCCACGTGGCACATTGGAGGGGGCTTCAAGGTTACCGGACACAATACAGTAGAATAGAATACAGACACTCTTCTCTTTCTCATGTACTGCCTGTGACCTAAGAAAAAGTTCGTTAGCATTGGGATTTGTTGCTTGGGTGCCCTAATCCCTGTAGGTCTTCTAAGTCCCAACACACACACACACACACGGGATGTGTGTCTGTTGAGATTGAAAGCCTTGAGAAGAAACGCGTTTGCTTTGGTTTTGTCTCTCTCTATCTAGTCTCCAGTAGAGTCAACCCCCCCGGGGGCAGCACAGGGCTCGAGAATGACAGAGAGAGAGAGACACACAATTATTGGGAGTCGCACACATCATTCCCCCCCTCTCTCTCCTAAATTATTTTACGTACTGTATAATCTTACACGTATTTATATTTTTTTATTCCTCCCTAAATACTAGCAGAACAAATTAGAAGATCTTTCCTTACTCTCCTTTTCCCATCCCCGATGACTCCACCCTCGAGTAGAACTTTGCTGACCAACCACAAATATGAGACACGTATCACATCTTTAGATATTTCTGACCGTATAGATGCTTGCCCAACTCTAGATGGACATACATACCAAAAAATTAGCCTCATTACTGATTTATAACCGTTGGATTGGAGTCATTTTCATGGGTTGATTTTTAACCCTGGAATCAGGATGAATTTTGGTTTGTATGTCCACCTAGGGATTGGCCAAACATCCATACGATCAACATCTAGTGTGCCACGTGGTTTATATGGTGGTCGGTCAGCAAAGTTCTCGTCTACCCTCACCCTCTCTCTCTCTCATCCCCAAAAGAAAAACGTAAAAGATTTTGAAATATTGAACCCCCAAATCGAGAAGACGAATACAATCTTCTGTTCCTACGTGTACGTGGTTGGAAGACTGGGGGGTGGGAGCCTGTGTTTGATGACGCGGGGAGGCTTCAAAGTGTGAGTTCCAAAACACCATGTGGAGCACTCTTTAGGACCTAGTTATCTTATGGATATTTAAAGTCCACCTCTTGATTCCAAAAATCAGTATAATTAATAGCATATAGCCGTTGGATTTAGTATTTTAATACGTGGTATTTGGCCGTTGAATTTGAACATGTTTTTAGGATGCTAAAATATAACTGTTATAAATCACCGATAAAGCTGATCTTTGGTTTATAGGTCTACCAAGAGATGGTCTAAACATCCATAAGGTCAATAGACCCTAAACTAAGCTCCAAATGACATTATCAGGAGAGGGAGACTTCAAATTTGAAGTCTCTTGAGGTGAGAAAATATTTTCTCGTGGGGGTGGGGTGCCTGCGGCCTAGGGCCCCTAACAACAATTTTAATAATTAAAAGTATGATTGAATTTATGGGGTTTTGTTTTCTAATTATTTATTAATAATTAAGGTTTTGAATTTGGTTTACTCCTCAGAAAGTAAGAAAGAAGAAGGGGGCACGCCTTACGAGCTCTGTCACTAAAGTCCGTATACGGCGGGATTTCAGGCCGAGCCGGCTCGTTATTATTATTAAATTATACGAAGATTTTTACAGAAACTTAAATAAACATCGTGGGAGTCGGACACTCCCTAAAAAAAACATTTCCAGAAAAGAAACGGGAATACGAGGAGGGAGGAAGAAGATATGCAGTAGCAGTGTTTCCACCTACTACTGAAATACACACGAGAACTTTTGGGAAAGACGATAGAATTGGCCTCTCTTTCAACCCCAAAGTATATATCTATCTCTTCTTAGAATCTTAGGGGGTCTTGTGGGTTGGACCTATAAAGTATAAACTAATAAGAAATCAAAACTCATATCCATTGAAAATCCATTTTCATGAGTTACTTTTTTTTCACTCTTGTGGTAAGTAAAAGACGGTGGAAAGTATGGTGTTTTGTTTTCTGGTTTAATTCTGGCGTTGGGGGTGTTTTTATTTCTTAAAAAGGAAGAAAATAAATTAATTAAAGGAGGGGGGGTGTCACGGAAAGTAGCGGGTTTTCCGGTGCAAGGACGAATAAGTAAAAGCTGGTGCTCTGACACGTGGACTGAAAGAGACCGTGAGATGAAGCATGCGTTGGCCGCGATGATCATCCGGGAGACCGTTCGAAAGAGAATTGTAGGAGTGGATCATCAGTGGTGAGAAAGAGAGATTTTCCCATAACTCAAATTCTCTAACAAAACCAGTCATCATCATCCCAGCCACTTAGAGAGAGAAAGAGAGAGATGGTTTTGGCTTGAGGAGAGAGATGGGGAGAGTGGTTTTGTGGTTGTCTTAAATTGAGGTTGCAGAAGGGTTGCTGGTGCCATGGCGGCGTTGCAGGGCTGTAATTCTGTGTCTTTAATGCTTCCAACACAGAAAAGTATTTGAAGGAGCGATCCCAACCGCTGCACTAAAAAATCCGACGTCTGTCCGTAAAAGGCTGCATCGCTCACACCCCCACTGCCCACAAGGAATCCCTCCTCCCCCAAACACATCAAACGAATCAACCCACAACCCCAAAATCACACACACGCACTCTGATCAGGTCTCAAGAATCTCTACTCTCTAGCCAACATCTATTTCTCCAACCCATCTTGCCAAACTGAACTTCTGCTATGGATTTTCTCTCCCAATTGAAGTTTGGCTCAGCAAATTGGTGGAAGCAATGGCTGGGTTCTTTCTAGGTGGAGGAAACCAACAACACCCACCAAACGAAATCCCCCCCGAGAGCCTCTTTTCATACAGAAACGAAGAGATCTCATCCTACAACAAGGGTTTCGAGCTATGGCAACAACATCAGCAACATCTCCAACGGCAAGATGTCTACTCATCCACCGCCTTGGAGGTGGGTTCTAGTCGGAGCAGCAAAGTCTCAGATGAGTCGTCATCGAGAGTTGTAAGTATGATGATGAGGCAAGGAGGACGAGGAGGTGGGATGAGTTGCCAGGACTGTGGGAACCAAGCCAAGAAGGACTGCATCCATATGAGGTGCAGGTCTTGCTGTAAGAGCCGAGGCTTTCCGTGCCCAACCCACGTCAACAGCACTTGGGTCCCTGCTTCTAGAAGGCGAGAACGGCAGCAACAGCTCGCGGTTATTCAACAACAGCAGCAGCAACAACAACAACAACAGCAACGACAGCAGCTCCGAGGAGACCATTCCAAAAGGCAGAGAGAGAATCCCGGTACTTCCTCTCTCGTCTGCACTCGTTTACCCACAACCTCGTCAGGTACAGTTTTAGTTTCTAATACAAACACATACATACAAAGATTGGTCAATATATAGATAGATAACGGAAATTTATAGCAAAAAATCGACAGAGAAAGAGAGACAGTCGTCACTTCTACAAACCAAAACCATATCGTTTGCGTGATGAAATCGAACACCTTCGTCACCTGTAGCTTTTTTTTTCATGATTTTCTACTGTTATGTAAGGAACACTGACAAATTAGAGAGACAGGGAAAAAAAGGAAAAAAAGAAGAAAATTGCATCTTTCCTTCTCTATGTATGTGTGTGTGTGTCTGCCTGCGTTTGTGTTTGTGTCGTATTTTTAATTTAATTCTTCTTATTCATTTATTGTGTTTTTTGGAGTTGGTTTAGGATTAGAAGTGGGCAATTTTCCCGCCGAAGTGAATTCTCCAGCGGATTTTCGTTGTGTTCGGGTCAGCGCCATGGACGACCCAGATGATCGGTACGCGTATCAGACGGCTGTGAGCATTGGAGGGCACGTCTTCAAAGGCATTCTCTATGATCAAGGCCCTGAGAGTCATCAATACGTTCCAGGCGAAAGCTCCTCTGGTGGGATAGGAGTTCCCCGTAATCTCATCACGGCTGCTGCTGCTACTACCACCACTACAGCCGCTGCCGCATTGCTTGATCCTTCTTCTCTATACCCAACTCCTCTCAACGCTTTCATGGCGGGTACGCAATTCTTCCCACACCCAAGATCTTAAACAACACTCATTTTTCTTCCCAACTCTCTTTCCCTTCTAACCAACCACCCATCACTCTATCTATCTCTATCTAGCTAGCTATCTGCATTGTTGTTTGTTCTTCTTAGTACTTTATCAATTGTTGAAGAAAAAAAAAAGGAGAACGAGAAAGTGGATGTTCGAATTTCGATTCAGATTTGCTTAGTAATCAGATGTTCTTCTTCTTATCTTCATTAATCTTTTTTTAGTCCTGTGTATACCGGATAGTGTGGCGTGGCTCTCTTGTTTTTTTTTTAAATTTTATTTTATAGTTTTTCTCGTCTGGGATTGTGCTTTCTGGTTGGTTTTGAACTTCGAAGTCTCTTTTTTCCCGTTTACCCGTTTGTTTGCCGGCTTGAAATGGGACGAAATCGATTTCGTGTTTTGCTGGGCAAAGAGGATTATATATTTGTTTCTTCCAAACCTTTTCATATCTTTTTTTATCCGCATTAATTTTCATTTAATCTTTTTTTATAAGCGCAATATATTAATTTTTATTCTTGTGGTACCAGCATGCAAAGTTTTCATGCATGGCCATGGCCATGGGCATTCAAGTACTACAAACACCTCTCTCTCTCTCTCTCTCTCTCTCTCTCTCTCTCTCTCTCTCTCTCCTATGCATTTATTATATTTGCTGATGAAGCTGTGCATATTTCGATAAGTTTCTTAAAACATACATCTAACTTTCTTTGCTCTCCTACTCTCAGTGATAAAATGGGAAATGTTAAGCTACTCTTCTTCTTTAATGCACCTGTAAGTACATTTATATATGTTATATACAAACATATTTATATACCAAAGGGATAGGAGAATGCTTATTTTTCATGCTCACCTGGGTTTTCCTCATTTACAAACAATCTGAACCTAAAATGTGCCTATATTTGATCTGGTTCATTTGCTTAATTAACATGGTTAGATAGGAGAAGCACACACAAGCTAGTTTGGTAATTTCCCCACAAACATTTCCTTGTAAAAGAGTTTCATGAGTGATACATGGTATGATAAATAACATATATCTTTGATTAATGAACCAGCTAAGAATTTTAAGTTTGGACAAAGATAATTGTGTTTAAGGGAATCCCTGTGTAAAGTAAAAAAAAAAAAAAAAGCTATTCATTCCTTCTAGATGGATATTTTATGATAGAAAAAAGTAAAAAGAGATTAGGTGGGCATCTATGGTTTGTACAATAGAATGTGTCTTTAATCATGGATCACTATATAAACCCCATGTTTAGTTCCTTATATACCAAAGAGACACACTAATCAAAGAGAAAGATCCATTCCCACACTGACAGAACTGCAGAATATAATCCCTCCTACCCTAGAAAAAAAAATATAAAAAAAAAAAGAGCAGTAGGTAGAAAAGTATTCCTACAATAGTTCCATTCTTAACAAGACCAACAAATAGAAGATGTTTTATCTCCCATGATCAGCTCTTATATGATTTCCACATTTACAGACTTCTAAAAGTGCTCTTAGAAGCACTTTTAAAATATTTTTTTAAGAAAAAGGTGTATGAATGGAACCACTGAACATAGCCTCAAAGTGCTTATTAAAAAAAAACACAGCCTCAAAGTAAACTGAAAAGTTACGCCACTGAATTACAAAATAACAAAGCGAACATCAAGAATCATACTTTGGAAGTTTAACTGACAAAGTAGAAGAATTATCATAATGTAACCTCAAAATCATGCATATATATAAGACTAGAATATGGTGAGATATAGATTCATTAATAAACAACATGAATGAAACAAGAAATGGATCCGTGACAAAAAAAAATATGAAAATGTATAAGCTCTTTTAGATTATTTTTTGAATAGCAGTGGCTTTCATGATAATGAGTATGATGTGAGCTAGCCTCTTTGTTGCATGTACATACAAACAGTGGAATCGACTAGACAGAAAAAGGAAGTAGTGAGTTGTATACAATGTGATCTATAGTGAGTTGTATCCCCACCAAAAAAGGAAATGTATCATACATCTATCAACACTAATTAACTAACTATTGGGCTCAGGATATTCTTACATGGATTATCTCGACATGGATTCTTACACAGCTCTGTAATGTCCACATGGAGAGGCATCAATGGCTACTTTTTGTGATGATGATCTCCTCATGATCATACAGGTCATCTTGGGCAAAAAAAAATCAGCTGATTCTGACATTTCTAACCCAGTGAAAAGTAGATTACAAGTTAAAGAATTTTAGACCATCCTTTTCACCATTTGATAGAACTTTATGTCCACACTTGATAGAATTGTAATTTCAGAATGGGCTAATTTTTTTATGAGGATGATCACCATGGTGAGGAATCATCTTCATAAAAAAAATCATCCCTTGACTCATGATCTCCATGTAGGCTCCACATAGCTGTGTAAAATTTGTTGTCAAAAAATTCATGTAAGACTATATAATCTTACATTTTCCACATAGAAAGCTGTGTATTGAGAATGTAGAACTAGCGAAATATTGTAATGGTGGTCATCTTACCTGCAATTTATTAAAAAAAAAAAATGAAGATGCCGAACACATGAGCGTTCGAATCTCATAGATGTCGTCCATGCAACATAGGTAAGTCTAGTAGTGAATTATGGGTTTTTCAGCCATTATTTCATTTCGAAGTGTTATTCCTTGGAACTGAAGAATAAACATTGTACTTAGAACATGACTGTAGATACAGACTTTCATTGTATACACTCGCCTTTCTGTGCACTGTGCATCAAATTTCGATCCCTGGAGTGTGTTTGATTGCGCAGGAGCGCACTGGATTTTGCTACACTGGGTCAGTCAAACGGTTCGGATTCTCGGTTGGTTCTGTTCGCCTGCCCTTGGTGTGAGAAAAAACCAACTCCAATGGGGTAAATAAAGTCAAAAAAATAATTGAACACAAAGGTAATAATCATATGCTGCAAGTAGTATTATTCGCATGAATCAAATAAACTTTGGTTATGCGTTCCTCAACCACAAATATTAAATGCCTAAACGAACATTAACATAATATTGAGAAAAAACATATTAAAGGTGTACTGGATATGTTGTTGAATCAAACCTTTTTTATAATCCCAAGTGAAATATTTATATGGTTCTTATGGGATATCAAGGAAATATCAATTTTATGGCCATGGAAAGTTGCAGATTTGAAACAATATGTTATGGGTGGCACATTGAAATGGAACCTGCAATTTGATCATTTTTATAGTTATGTTTATTTTATTGAGAAATTGAAAATCCTGCAAGAATACATTGATTTTTGTGGCCATTAAGAGGTCACCTTTGAATTTTCTAGCATTCATAATTTGTTATTCGTGGGACGGTGTCCCTTGTTAGAACGAGTGCAATATAGAGCTATTAAGTCGATTTTGGTTGAGGGTATATGCACAGATTTTGTGTTTTATGAAGAATTGAACACTTCTTCAAATGTGAATCTTTGTTAGTTGTGGATTCCTCATATGCATACGTGCAGAAACCACATCCTATATGAAATCAAGGAGCTTCTGATACGTTTAAGATTAGTTGATAACTTCGATGATTACATTTATCCTAATCCAGGGTTTATATAAAGATAGAAACTAATCCTAAGAGATCTAATTTAATATCCTGATTGATATTAGATATTATCTTACTTAATCTTGACAACCGAGAGAATATGTGATGAGGTACACTAATAATGATATGGTGCATTTCACACAATTTATGTACTCTATCAGCTTCCAGTCACAAATTCGATCACGAATGTTGGTCAATTTGCTAGAAGAAAGACTATCTTGAATATCTCTCATAAAATATGAGTTGAATTTCACATTTTGATTCAATTCTGCTTATTTCATGAAGAACTCAACCACCCATTGCAATTGCAAACTATGGAAAGTTTACTATTGATTTCTAAACAAGGAAAATCATGAATCTACTTCCCTATAAGAAACACTAATGTCAGATTATCTTTCTTCGTGGAATGTAAACAGTGTCCATGCTACAGCAGGTGCTCATGTTAGTGATCTTTAGATCATCCATGCATGCACGACACTATGTTCATGTTTGCTTTCCTAATTTTCTTCGAGCAACGAAAAAGTATATAATCATAGGTTGCATTCTTTGCTTCTTGTATGGGAAACAAAGATTTGCCAAATCAGTTATTAAGCCAATTTTCCTTCCATAAAATCTTGAAGGAAGATGAACAAAGTGGAGAAATTTGTTGAAGCGGCGGGATTTTTGAAGCAGCGATCATGCCCCAATAATCGCATGTTACATACACATGATCACTACTTCAAAAATCCGGGCCGCTTCAAAAAAATTCTCAACAAAGTGGATTGTTTGTAGAAAATTTTTATGGACATTTATGGGCAAGAATCGTATCTAGAAAACTTTTCTGAGGGCAACCATACAGTGCCTTATTAGTTTAAAAATAATGAGACCTTGTGAGCTAGTCATGCTCGAGAGGAATGTACATTGGATTCTAGGTTTTGCTACATTATAGGGTGTGGCGTTTTGAGGTAGTAGGGATTGAGGCCTGACATGTTGGTAACCCCGTACCACTACCATGCGGCCCTTGGCATTGTTGCTGAGCTGTGGGGTGGTCCCATCCAGCTTTTGTTACTGTATTACACTATTGCATTACTGCATGATGAGCCTGCATTGTGCGTGAACCATTTCAAATTAGGTGCTATACACCTCAGATTATCACATGCATGAGAACAAACTAGGCATGGCATGCATGTACACTGCGAGAAACAATATATCATCCATGCCCGCTGTCCGATGGGTCTGCGTGTATCGGTGATAGCACGCGCTCTGATTTTGAATCTTCGATTTTGTATTTATTCATTCAAATTGCATGTTTCTTTTTCAAAAGTATTTGGCTAGCTAGATCATGGTAGAATCTGAAATTCGGATTTAGCTTCTATGACCACTTCTGCAACTTAAAATGCGAGCTTAAGTGTGGGACGTCCACCTAATCTTCTATTCGTTTTATCAATATCCACATTGGGTGAAGAAACTCGCTCAAGATTAAAGGGGGGTTTGGTTTGGATCACCATTTTTTAAATTATTTATTCCATAAAAACATATATTTTTAAGCCAAAAAGTCTTTTTTAATAAAAAAAAAAAAAAATAGCTGATAAAGTATAAAAAGATTTTTTAAAATTTTGCTAGCTCAATGAATATAATAGAAAAAGAAACAGCTTTTGGTAGAAGTCCCCATCCAAATTTAAATAAAGATAGTACAGTTGTGGGCCCACTAAGAGAAGATAGACATTTTGCATTAATGATGATCCAAACGAACTTTTTAAGAAAAACATATTTTCAGAAAAGTCATTTTTTTCAAATAAATATTTTTATTTGCCATGATTAGGGTTTGGTTTCATACTCTTTAACTATAGTAGACAGGTGCTACGTTTTTCTATCTAAAATGATGGATTTGACCCATAACACAATGCGCAACAATCTTGCAGCATGGATTTGATCTATAAAAAACGTTCAATGTAGAAAATATTTTACTTATTTAAAGCAATTTTCATATTAATTCGAGCTTTTATGGTTTTTCTAGAATTTCTGCATTTTTAGATTATTTCAAGTTTAAAACTTTTACATTTTTTGAGGGATTCGTCATTTTTAAAATATTATTCTACTTTTCCATAAATATTTTTTTTTGGTAGTTAAGCCTATTTTTGAAAAGATCAATAACTGGGTGAAGGCGGGTTTTGAACCCAGGTCTATGGTAGCATCACCCACAAACTTCACCAAGTGAGTAACCCGGCACCTACAATTTTCCATAAATGTTAGTTTGCATGATTTTATTTAACTTCTCACCGGGACAGGTATATACGTCACAGCGCACTTTGTAAGCAAATGATCTATGCCCCTTTATTTGGACAAGGATTTTTGAGAGAAGCTTGAGAGCTGCCTCCCCAAGCGGGTTCTTGGGGCGGCTTTAGGGGTACGTACAAGCGTCCTACGCTGGTCCCGGGGACTTTCAAAATGTTTGACACGTACCCTCTGTCAATGACCCCTAACCTAGGGGTTAAGGTGGGTTGGGTTTAGGCCTTGATGTACGTGTCAGACATTTGAAGTTTGAATCTCGCCAAACAAAAATCCCAAATAAAACCTTGATGACAGGGCGCAATAGGAGGCATGTGGCATACTCTTAGAGGACTCTGACCGTATGGATGTTTTTCAAATCCCTATATGGACCTACAAACAAAAAATCAGCATGATTTTTGATTTCAAACCTTTGGCTCTTTGCACCTCAAATATTGGTCAATAAAGTTTCCCACGGTTAAAATCAACCCATGAAAACAATTCCAATCCAACACCTAAAAATCCCTAATCGGGCTGATTTTAGGTTTGTAGGTCCACCTAACGACTGACCAAACATCCATACGGTCAGAGTCCTCTAAAAGTGTTCCACGTGGCTCGTCTTATGCCCTGTCATCAGCCTTGATGACCAGATCCTGTCATCAAAGTTTTATTCAAAAATCCCTATTCCCTGTTAAAAAAGATGTAACAAGGTATGCCTGAAACTGTTTCAAATGCGGAAGCACGATTTTTGTTACTCACCACTGTCATTTGGGCCCACTGACTGCATGAATGTTTATCCCACCCCTTGGTGGATATACAGACCAAAAATCACCCGGATTGGTAATATATAACCATTAGATTTTAACACTTTTTAGCACCTTTTAAGGCGATCTCATAGCCGTTGAATGCAACCATTTTCTGAGTACTAATACTAATGGCTAAAAATCATTAAACAAGCTGTTTTTTGGTATGAATGTCTGTTAAGAGTGGGCTAAACATCCTTAATAGACATTTTCTGAGTACTAATACCAACGGCTAAAAATCATTGGATTTGAGTACTTTTTCATCATGGGCTTGGAACCAACTCATAGGCCTGTTCATAAAGCCCATGATGAAAAGTGCTCAAATCCTACGGCTAGAAATCACCAATCACACTGATTTTTGGTGTGTGGGTCCACCAAGATGTGGGCCAAATATTCATGGAGTCAGCGGGCCCAAAAGAGTCTACTACCTGGCAATTGAGGGACTTCGGCATCAAAAATTTGATACCGAAGTTGGTATCAAAGAACAGCCCAAAAACAACATGTGGCAAACTCTTCCGGGCCCACTGACCAATGAATGTTTTGCTCACTGACAAGGCTGTCAATGGATCGGATCAACTCGAAGATCCCATCTAATTAACTTCGTGTCTGTAACTAGCTATACATGTACCGATCTAGTACCAATCCCATCTATTAAAAAATCATCTTGATATAGTAGATTGGATTGAATCAGATCAGGTCCACTCTGCCCTTTCTACGGTTCCGGATCACGATTATTTTGATCCGATATCGGACCGAATCAGCATATTTTCTTATAATATCTGGTCCGAATCAGCATGGATCCGATTAGAACCCGATCCATTGACAGCCCTTGTTCTTGGTAGTCCTACACACCAAATTTCAGCCTTATTGTGATTTATAGCTGTTCAATATGAAAAAAGATGCTTGAATCCAACAACTACACGTGACAATATTAAAAATAGTCTAACATGGAAAAAAATTTGTGATGGAAGTCCATCATCAGCATTGATGACAGACCGCAATGTGTGCCACATGGTACTCTATTAGAGGCCACTGACCACATGGATGTTTGAACCATCCCTAGGTAGACACGTACATGATAAAAATCAACATGATTAGTGATTTCTAACTTGTGATTTCTGACAATGTGTTCTAAGCAGTGATCTGCAAACTATGTTCGGGATCTCTTTTGTTTGGATCTATTCTAATTCTGAAGTAGCGATAAATTCTTTCAAGAAAAATGGAGATGGCCAGGGGAAAACATTGCAACGATAATTTTATGGTGTCTAAAGCATGGTTTCAAAATGGCCATTACAACGGATTCGGACCTACCTCGTTACATTACATACTGTTAAAACTCTCACATAATAATGGCCGTGCAGGGTTTTTTTTAAATAATGACCACTATTTTTGAAAAAAAAATGTTTAAAAAAATGCCCATTATTTTCCATTATAAATTTTATTTAAAATTTGAATTTAGCTCCATTTATTTCTGTTTTTTTTTTTTCCTTTTTGCTCCTGTGTGTTACAATCCGTTATAACGGAATAATGGTGACTCCCCCAGTCCATTATACCGTTATAACAGCCTCTTTTAAACCTTGGTCTAAAATCTAAAGTCTAACCTGTTGGAAGTGAGTAATAAACCTGCAGATATGGTAAACAAAAGTACTGCATGATTCCCCAAGAATTGTTTCTCACTCACTTTGTTGACTCTACTCTTCAGTTCAGTTATGGTTGTAAATATGCCAGTGCATAGTTTCTTATGCTTGTATCAATGAAATCTAGTATGGCTCCACGCAACCCCAAGCTTACCTTCCAAAAAGGATTATAAACCCTATTGGAATGGCTACTATTGGTTTACTTGTGCTGAAACAATTCTCCAAGAAGCAATCAGTGTAGGTCTCTATTTCTAACGTTTGAAGCAAAAAAAACTCCCCCATTTGTAGGAGGCAAAATAAAGGCACTGTCCATGGAGAATGTACAAAAGTTCTCTCTCAAATCTTTTAAAAGCTGCAGTGAGTTTGGTTTGGAACAACCCACTTTAGATGCAGAAACCCATCGCTCTCTTGTCCGGTGACGGTGCTTCCTGCATCAGTCCAGTGCTGCTCATCTCTTGCACTCCCTCCAACAGAGAGCACTAAACCCACTAAATGCCCTCAATTATGTTTTCACCTGTACTCTTGAAGCTCAAGATTTTCCCTTCGTGGAACTTGGGTGTTGGGAAACAAATATAACTCATCACGATTCACGACTATGAGGCAACCTACTAGCGTGCTAAAGAAGAGGGGCACCTGGCTGCCTGGTCTGTACAAACCCATATACTCAACTAGAGGTCACAAGAATAAGATCAGTAAGACCATCGTCGGAGAAGTCTTCACAGATCAGGGCATGTGTGGGAGGTGCAGGAAGATCGAGTGACGTTAACAAGCTGCCTCCAGGAGATATCACCACGGCTTGTTGATCCCTGCTGCAAGGATCATCTCTTGATTGTCGTGAAAGCACAAATAGAATTCTTTCAACGTGGATACCACCACCCAAGCTTCCATCATTCCCGCTGGAAACGGAAGGCTCGACCATGTTGCACCCGTCAGCTGCCAAAGCCAAATAGCATCATGACCATGTACGCCCGGGGAGTACGAAGTCACCTAGAAACAGGGATATACATTCATGGGTTGTTAATCCCCAGAATAATTAATGGGATAACCATAAGGGAAACAATAGCTGGTACTTTGCAAGCTAAGATGAGAGACTAGGCTCAATAAACACTAATTTTATTCCAATATAATTATAGAGGAAACAATGGATCTGGACTAACTGCATACCTCTCCCTGGTTAGTTAAGAAGACAACATCACCATGGCTTCCTTTCCGATGCCTATGATTGTTTTTTGTTTGGATGAGAATGGGTGTTGCTACTTCTAAGGAACTTGCATCAAGAGTTCTTCCAAAGCTTATCTCCATGTTGGAATAAGTTAGAAGGATACTGATGGCATATAGAAGCATTAAAGAGTTGTTCTCACACTGGTACACCAGATGTTGCAGACTGCCCAACAGGGTCTCAGCACATCCATGGATCCACTCACCACAGTCTGCTCGGCACCATTTCCCCCCAACAACCTACAAACAAAAGAAGAGAATTTCTGTTACATTGATCACCCTCAATTCATGCCTACTGTTTTTAAGTGCTATGTAGAATGTTACAGCAAATTTTTTATAGTGTTCGGAATATGTAAATCAGGCATGGTGCTTGTCTTGTTATATTCATGCTTTAGCTATACAGCATGGGTGATAGATAAACATGTCCAGCAGTGGCTGGTAGAATACAATACCTTGAGGGGAGTGTCTGCAATGCAACTCTCCGGCGGGCGCATCCTCTTCACCTCCGGCGACCCCTTCGACTCCCTTTTCTCTTTCTCCTCCTGAAACCCATGTGACCCACTTCCCTCCCGACTTTCAACCCCTTTCTCCGACTCCCTTTACATTCCTCTACCACCCTGCTCTCATCACCAACCTGTTTTCTAATCATACTCTGCTCCCCCTACAGCCACCTCTCCTTGCCTTACTATCCTAATACCTTTCACTGAGCACCCCACTGTTTAGAGCTACAGCTTCCTGGGTCGAGATGGAAAAAGTTGCATGCAAGATTCAGAAGGTGTTTGAAATTAAGTGGAAAGGAGGCAGAGAGTTCATTCTGAAAGAACAAACAGCGTACGTGTATAGATGGTTGAACGTAAAAGTAGACACGCTCCGATGGATGAACGAAACTTTACTCGAAGTAGAAAGGACTCCTCTGGTGGGCTACTGGTTTAGGCATTTCAGATGTGGAACTTCCTCATGGTTGATTGAATGCAGAAAAAACCAGTTCGGTAAATTTTTGTCTCTGTGTGAACTGCAGTCGACCAACAAAAATATAATACGCGTACCGGCTGGGAATCAGGAGGAGGGGTGGGGAAAAGTAAAGCAGATGATTTCCAGAGCTCTGGCCATCCACAGAACTAAAATAATGGGGAAAGGTACAGCAGACGGTGAGACCCCCCAAAGAAATAACCAAACTGTTCTGATGGCGGAAGAGGATGCTCGAGACTGGAATCTATCCAAAGCTAGAAAGATTGTCATCCCCATGGAGATTTACTTGATCCCAGCCTCTCGGAAATGGAGAGCTGCGGTATTGTGCGAAGCTTCAGGTGCCCTGCCGAACTGGTGGGAAGTGGAGGAAGTTTTACTCCGTCGAGCTAGAGGTGAGCCAATTTCCAGAACATACCATATTGACCAGTTCAGAAGGATCTTCTTCGCCGGGAATGAAAACATAGCTGCTAAATTGGTAAAAGGGAAATTCTTTCGAACTGGTGGAACTATGGTCTGGCTCCGACCATGGGACAAAGACCTAGGCATGTGGAGGAAAGCTTTGGAGGAGGCCACAGAGAGACCAGAGGGACTGCCGGTTGTCATCATAGGGCTCCCTTATGTTTTGTGGAACACAGCAACGTTCAAAAGAATAGGAGAATGGGCCGGAAGATTTAAGGGCATCCATAGAACAACAGCTAGCTTGGAGGATTTGTCTCATGCTAAGATCCTCATAAGAGCCAAGAGACAACTCCTCCCTTCACAGTGTATCATCTCGTGTGGCGGTCAAAACTATGTTATTCTCATAGATGTAGCAGGGCCAGATTTGAAAATCAATGAATTCCAGATGGATGAGCAATCAGAACATATCTATATTGATTCACAACCTTCACCAGTGTTGTATCAACCATCGCCGGAGATAGGTGAGCATAGAACCTGGGCAGTGGTGGCCGGAGTGAGGAAGGAGAAGAATACGGTACACCAGATGGAGGAACAGGTGTCAACACCTCATAGAAGGATAGAATCGGCCTGTACAAGCCAGCATGAATCCCTGTTGCAAACAACAGCTATCCCAATAGCCTTTTCAGACGGTAAGATAGATGAACAATCGACAATTGACACATGTGGCAAAAGAGGCGGGAAAGAGCGGGTTTTCGAACCAACCAATGGCTCAGGGTCGCGATCAGCTATGTTAGACCCTAACGCTGTGGAATACGAGCAAGGAAAGGCACGAGTCTAGGCAACACGTGTCACCTTTTCCCCCTACAAATGGAGGGAGCAGCAGAATCAGGATCGCATCCAACAGTGGTTGTGACAGAAACACAACACCACCATAAGGAAGAGGTCAGGCTTGCTGATAAGATAAACAAGGGGTCAGCAACAAAAGACAATTTGATAACCATCATAATAGACCCAAGAGAACCATCCGGGTCTAAGGTGCAAACAACAAACCCAATCGAAAACTCTCCAGCAATGGGCCCAAGCCAACTCCATGGGCCAACACATGGACCTAGAACAACATCTAGAGGATGATCCAATGAGCCCAATGTATCACACATCTCTACAGGAGACCATCCCATCTGGATATAGGTACCATCTACATAAACGTTAGGATGGAAAGGAGAATATAGCAGCCCGATAGCACAATGGTCAAAGTGCAATTCTCATGCATCCGAGTCGAACTCTTCCCGGTCTTTTTCCTTCCCCCATCAAATCTACTCACAGTCTAGACAATCATCCCATTTCTCAATGGGGGAAGCAGAGGACTCAGGCAGCCTACAAAAATAGAGAACTTAAAGACTATTCATCAGAACCAGCCCGAATCTAGGACTCGGACAGAAACCAAAGGAATTTCAGGAGCTAGACAGGTAAAAGCATTCAGATGTAAGAAGAGGGTGGCCTAGAAGCACCCCAACCTAATCCCAAAACCTAGGGAAGTAAGGTTGGAACAGATCTTTGCTCGCTTAATGGAAGGGGTGGGGCGCCTCAGCGACATGTGTACCGGGAGAAGCAATGGCTCAAAAGTTAGGGATACTCTAACCCACGCGAAATCGAGGGAATAGGTGCAGATTGTTGTTCAACCAGATGAGCCTACACATAGTACGGGTAAATCTCCTTGTCCTTTTTCTTGCAATCTTATATCTGCCGGTAAGTTCTCAATTCGGTCTAACCCCCCCCCCCCCCCCCCCTACCTGTTATCTATTGAGCCATCCATGATGGGTTTATGCAAAATTTACTCCTTGAACCCTTCCATTATACACTTCGCTCCTGAAGCTTTTTTGGCATGGTTAAAGGAAAGGTATCCTAGGGGAAACGTTAAGTGCAATGTTTTATGCCAGAAGGGGATGACATCTGTTTCTCCAATTCCCCTACTAACCGCAAATGTAGAAGAAAATCCAATGACAGAGCCTGTTCTAAATGAGGTCGTAGGTATAGACTCAGGTACTATGGAAAGGGATTTTGATGATCAGAACCATAATTTCAAATGTAAAGGACCCATTATCATAGAACTAGAAGAAGGTTTGGTCTCGGAACCCTTAGTGTTCAGTGTGGGTTTGGCATTGGGAATGTCATGTGGGGATAGGCCAGAAGAAACACGCACTCTGATCAAGGCAGTAGTTAATAGAGACATCAACTCATAATCTATAAGAGCTACAAAGGCTAGCAAACCTTGGGACATGAAATTGTCAGAGTGGATTAGGCAATACAGGAACATAACTAAATCTTCTAGGTCGGTAGGTAACAAATGGTCATGGGAGTTAACGATAGCAGAATGGATGAACAATTTTAGAGAAACCTCCTCACAATCCAAATGCAAAAATACTACAACAGAGGGGGGAAAGTTGATTGAGATCGCAGTACAATACATCAATGCATCCAAGTTATCCAGAGTAGAAGGAGGGGGAGAAGAGGAGTAGGTCTAGAGATCAAGGTCAGAAACCTCGATAACCTTTAGGTGCAGGATCAGTTTTTATTATGTCTCTGAAAATCTTATCTTGGAACATTAGAGGTCTGGGGGATAAAAAAAAGAGATCAGCAATCAAAAGATTGCTTCTTATAGAAAAACCTCATGTGGTGGCGATTCAAGAGTCCAAAATATCCCTTGTGAATGATCATGTGATTAGTCAGATCTGGAAAAATAAGGACATTGGATGGAGCAGTTTGTCATCCATAGGTACCTCTGGAGGTATTATTCTCATGTGGGATCTCAAAACATTACGAGTTCTAGACACCTTAATAGGGGCATTCTCGATATCTATCCTAGGACAGATCAGAGGGTTGCATAAGAAGTGGATGTTCAGGGGTGTCTATGGTCCAGTAATTCAAACTGAAAAAGAACCGTTCTGGGAGGAGCTAGATGATATAAGAGGAATATGGGATGCACCTTGGTGTTTGGGAGGAGACTTTAATGAGTGATTCCAACTCTTTGATAGAAATAGGGAGGTTCGTAGAAAAAGGGGTATTAGACAATTTGGAGCTTTCGTGGATAGAAATTGCTTAGTGGACCTCCCGCTGATAGGGAGTATGTACACATGGTCAAATGGTCAATCCAATCCCTGTCTTAGTAGAATTGATAGGTTTTTGGTGGATAGAGAGTGGGATGAAATTTTCCCTAGGGTAGTTCAAAAGAGTCTCCCAAGAGTAATCTCTGATCACAGACCCATTACCCTAGACTGTGGTGTCTCTAATCAAAAACCAATACCTTTCAGATTCGAAAACATGTGGCTTAAGAGTGAGGGTTTAAAAGATAAAATCAAAATGTGGTGGAATTCTTTCGAGTTTGAGGGCAGTGCAGGGTTTGTCATGAGAAGCAAACTCACGAGTCTAAAATCTAAATTGAAAGAATGGAATGCCCTGGAATTTGGCAAAGTGGAAGTAAAGATGAGAGAATTCTTGGATAAAATCAGTGAAATTGATAAAAAAAAAAAGAAGAGCATGATGAAATTGAGATGGAAGAAAAGGTCAAAAGAGATGATTTCAAGAAGGAATTCCAAGAATGAGCATCTCTGGAGGAAATCAAATGGAGACAAAGATCGAAAGTTAAGTGGTTAAAGGAGGGAGATAGCAATACAAAATACTTCCATAAGGTTGCCAACCAAAACAGGCGAAATAACTGTATTTCCTCCATTCAGATAGGGGACACGATATTCACTGAAGAACATGAGCTTAGGGCTCAAATTCCCACTTTCTACTCGAATCTATATTCGGAGCCAGCTGCAATAAGACCCAAATTAGATGGCTTGCATTTAGACTGTATTAGTGAGATCTCAAAAAGTAATCTAGAAACGCATTTAGTGAAGAAGTGAGGAAATCTATTTTCGATATGGCTAGGGATAAAGCCCCAGGACCAGATGGTTTTACGATGGCTTTCTTTCAAGAATGCTAGGAAATAGTCAAATATGACATGATGAGGATTTTTAAGGAATTACATGCCAAGAATTTTTTGGACTTCGGTTGCAATCAAACTTTCATTGCCCTTGTACCAAAAAGCCAAGGAGCTCAGGACATCATAGACTTTAGACCTATCAGTCTGGTAGGAGGTACATACAAGATAGTGGCTAAGGTTCTAGCCTCTCGTTTGAAGAAAGTCATGAGTGAGGTAATATCAGGAGAACAATGTGCCTTTGTGAAGGGTAGGCAAATATTGGACGGAGTGTTGATAGCCAATGAATGCATAGATTCGAGACGCCGATCGGGTGAATCAAGGATTGTGTGTAAAATAGATCTAGAAAAGGCATACGATCATATTAACTAGGAGTTTCTGGACTACATGATGTGGAGAATGGGATTTGGATATAAATAGAGAGTTTGGATTAGTAAATATGTGAGATCATCTCACTTCTCAGTTCTCATAAATGGTTCTCCTTCGGGTCATTTCAAAAGCTCAAGGGGATTGAGACAAGGAGAACCACTCTCACCTTTTCTCTTCATTATGGTGGTTGAGGCTCTGGGAAGGATGATATCTAGAGGAGTCTCGCTACGAGAACTATCTGGTTTTAGAGCAAGAAAGGAAGGGGTAGAAATATCTCACCTCCAGTTTGCAGACGACACATTGATCTTTACGTCAGGCTCTAAGAGACAATTGACTTTCCTAAGATGCCTTCTGTGTTGTTTTGAAGTATGCTCTGGTCTCAAGGTAAACTTCAGGAAAAGTCAGATCATGGGCATAGGAGAAGTGGGGAACCTTGAGGCAAAAGCTAGGATTTTAGTGTGCTCAACATCAAAATTACCCACCACTTATTTAGGCCTCCTACTGGGAGCTCCGTATAAATCCAAATTGATTTGGGACCCAGTGCTTGAAAGGATATGGAGGAGACTGACAAAATGGCAAGAACAATATCTATCGAAAGGAGGTAAACTGGTCCTAATGAAAAGCACTCTCTCCAACATGCCAGTGTACCTTTTGTCTCTGTTCACAATCCTAGTTGAAGTGGAAAAGAAGATAGAAAGAATGATGAGAAACTTTTTTTGGCAAGATAAGGAGAACTCTTTCAGATATCACCTGGTACAATGGGAACAAGTCTGTCTCCCAAAGAAACAAGGGGGTCTAGGATGCAGGAGAATTAGACAGATGAATCAAGCTTTGTTAGGAAAATGGACATGGAGATTTTGGAAGGAAAGGAGGGCTCTATGGAGATTGGTGATCCTAGGTAAGTTCAGTGAGGAACCGGGAGGATGGGTCTCAAAAGAGTCAAGGCTGACTTTTGGGTGCGGGGTGTGGAAAGGAATACTACAAAATAAGGAGACAGTCATAGAGGGAACGAGGAAGGTGTTGGGAGACGGGTCCAGAATTAGATTTTGGGAGGATGTTTGGTGTGGTGATCAATGTCTTATGGAAGTGTACCCGCGCCAATACTCTCTATCTCAAAGGAAAGACAATTTCATTGGTTCTATCTGTACACAGACCGGTCAGGAATGGTCTTGGGATCTAGGTTTCAGAAGAAACCTCCTAGAATGGGAGAAAGAACAACTGATATCCCTAACAGACTTAATTCAGAATCATATAGTCAACCACTCAGAGGAAGACCACCTTTTCTGGATCCATTCCAAAACTGGATGCTTTTCAGTCAAATCCTTTTATGAGACCCTTACAAGTTCGAACCGAACTTCACATCAGCCACCCTTGCATTTGAGTCAAAAGATCTAGAAAGCTAATGTGCCATCTAATATCCGCTTCTTTGCATGGACATCATCTCTGAATAAAATACTTACTGTGGAAAATTTGATTGTACGAAAATGGATTATGGTTAATTTCTGTACTATGTGTAAATTTGATGGAGAAAACACAGAACACCTTCTTATGCATTGTGTGGCAGCGTCACAGATATGGTCATATTTCTTTGTGCAGGTTGGCCTATCCTAGGCTATGCCGGAGAGGATCGGGTCATTGTTGGGTGGATGGCCAAGGATTAAGCTCTCAGACAGAGGAAAGATGCTATGGAGAATGGTACCATATGCAGTAATATGGGGACTATGGCAAGAAAGAAACAACAGGATATTCAGGGGGATAGAAAAAACACGACCGGATATTATCATTAGTATAAAGGCATTATTATATAGTTGGGGTAGTATCTCATCTGAGATGAGGGGATTTTTTTTGCTGAGATGGTTTTTTGCTTTGATGCCTTGTTAAGTAGTTAGTCGGGAGTTCTTCTTATGTTTTCTTTTAGTTTTTTTGAGCTTTTTGTACTTTGAGATCTTCTCGATCTCTTTCTTTCCAATATATCTTCTTTGACTTATAAAAAAAAAGCTATACAGCATGTAGGTTTTGAGCTCATAGCTCAATTAGTTGATGTACTGCACCACAACCACGAGGTGGCGGGTTTGATCCACCTTACCCATCAAAGAAACAATTAGGTTTTGTTTATGTACTTGGGTTCTCCAATATTACATAGCTCTCACATATGTAAAGGAGCCTAGGATTAGATTGGCCAAGGTTGGAGAGTTGAGGCAAGTTGATTCAAAAGTCACCACATCAACTCAACTATGTCCAATACCAAGTCAAAACACCGCATCCAGACAAAATAACAAACCCAGTGGCATCTATATTGAGCAGATGACCTTCTATACAACAATGAACATGAATTTATATCACCCTTGAATTGAATATGCATTTCCATCATTCATCACACACGAGAAAAACATCAAAGATGGGAACATGCAATGATCAGTTAAAGAGTATTGGCACCTGAACATGATCTAGGACTCCATCTCCATTTATATCGGCATGGAGACCGCCCTCTTGAAGATGAAGCTGGCAGCACATACAACATAATGAAATTTCTATCAAACACTGCAAACAAATTACTTCCGATATAATAAGAGATATTGCAGAGAAATGATTTAATGCCACAGCAATATAAAAACTAAATGCAAGCATGAGTTGAGAGTTATTTATGGATTTACAAAGTGCAGATCTAAGATGATGCATGCGAAATACCCCAATCCTCAATTTAACTTGAGCCACCAATAGCAGTAGTAGAACTAGGACACGTGGTCCCTCAATCCTGTATGAAGAATGATATAGTAAACTCACCTGATAGGGAGTATGTACACATGGTCAAATGGACAATCCAATCCGTGTCTTGGTAGAAATGATAGGTTTTTGGTGGATAGAGAGTGGGATGAAATTTTCCCTAGGGTAGTTCAAAAGAGTCTCCCAAGAGTAATCTCTAATCACAGACCCATTACCCCAGACTGTGGAGTCTTTAATCAAAAACCAATACCTTTCAGATTCGAAAACATGTGGCTAAAGAGTGAGGGTTTAAAAGATAAAATCAAAATGTGGTGGGAATCTTTCGAGTTTGAGGGCAGTGCAGGGTTCGTCATGAGAAGCAAACCCAAGAGTCTAAAATCAAAATTGAAAAAATGGAATGCCCTGGAATTTGTAGAGTTCATCATGAGAAGCAAACTCAAGAGTCTAAAATCAAAATTAAAAAAATGGAATGCCCTGGAATTTGGCAAAGTGGAAGTAAAGATAAGAGAATTCTTGGAAAAAAATCAGTGAGATTGATAATAAAAAAAAAAAAAGAGTAGGATGAAATTGAGATGGAAAAAAAGATCAAAAGAGAAAAATTCAAGAAGGAATTCCAACAATGGGCATCTTTGGAAGAAATCAAATGGAGACAAAGATCGAAAGTTAAGTGGTTAAAGGAGGGAGATAGCAATACAAAATACTTTCATAAGATTGCCAACCAAAACAAGCGAATAACAGTATTTCCTCCATTGAGGTAGGGGACACGATATTCACTGAAGAAGATGAGCTTAGGGCTCAGATCCCCACTTTCTACTCGAATCTATATTCGGAGCCGGCTGCAGTAAGACCCAAATTAGATGGCTTGCATTTTGACTGTATTAGTGAGATCTCAAAAAGTAATCTAGAAACCCCGTTTAGTGAAGAAGTGAGGACATCTATTTTCGATATGGCTAGGGATAAAGCTCCAGGACCAGATGGTTTTACGATGGCTTTCTTTCAAAAATGTTGGGAAATAGTTAAATATGACCTAATGAAGATTTTTGAGGAATTACATGCCAAGAATTTTTTGGACTTCGGTTGTAATCAAACTTTCATTGCCCTCGTACCAAAAAGCCAAGGAGCTCAGGACATCAAAGACTTTAGACCTATCAGTCTGGTAGGAGGTACCTACCAAATAGTGGCTAAGGTCCTAGCCTCTCGTTTGAAGAAAGTCATGAGTGAGGTAATATCAGGAGAACAAGGTGCCTTTGTGAAGGGTAGGCAAATCTTGGACGGAGTGTTGATAGCCAATGAATGCATAGATTCTAGACGCCGATCGGGCGAATCAGGGATTGTGTGTAAAATAGATCTTGAAAAGGCATACGATCACGTTAACTGGGAGTTTCTGGACAACATGATGTGGAGAATGGGATTTGGATATAAATGGAGAGTTTGGATTAGTAAATGTGTGAGATCATCTCACTTCTCAGTTCTCATAAATGGTTCTCCTTCGGGTCATTTCAAAAGCTCAAGGGGATTGAGACAAGGAGACCCACTCTCACCTTTTCTCTTTATTATGGTGGTTGAGGCACTGGGGAGGATGATATCTAGAGGAGTCTCGCTAGGAGAACTATCCGGTTTTAGAGCAGGAAAGGAGGGAGTAGAAATATCTCACCTCCAGTTTGCAGATGACACATTGATCTTTACATCATGCTCTAAGAGACAATTGACTTTCCTGAGATGCCTTCTGTGCTGTTTTGAAGTATGTTCAGATCTCAAGGTAAACTTCAGGAAAAGTCGGATCATGAGTATAGGAGAAGTGGGGAACCTTGAGGCAAAAGCTAGGATTTTAGTGTGCTCAACATCAAAATTACCCGCCACATATTTAGGCATCCCACTGGGAGCTCTGTTTAAATCCAAATTGATTTGGGACCAAGTGATTGAAAGGATACGGAGGAGACTGACAAAATGGCAAGGAAAATATCTATCGAAAGGAGGAAAACTTGTCCTAATGAAAAGCACACTTTCCAGCATGCCAGTGTACCTTTTATCTCTGTTCACAATCCCAATTGAAGTGGAAAAGAAGATAGAAAGAATGACGAGAAACTTCCTTTGGCATGATATGGAGAACTCTTTCAGATATCACCTGCTGAGATGGGAACAAGTCTGTCTCCCAAAGAAACAAGGGGGTTTAGGATGCAGGAGAATTAGACAGATAATCAAGCTTTGTTAGAAAAATGGACATGGAGATTTTGGAAGGAAAGGAGGGCTCTGTGGAGATTGGTGATCCTAGGCAAGTTCGGTGAGGAACCGGGAGGATGGGATGGATCTCAAAAGAGTCCAGGCTGTCATTTGGGTGCGGGGTGTGGAAAGGAATACTACAAAATAAGGAGAAAGTCATAGAGAGAACGAGGAAGGTGTTGGGAGACGGGTCCAGAATTAGATTTTGGGAGGATGTTTGGTGTGGTGATCAATGTCTTATGGAAGTGTACCCGCACATATACTCTATCTCAAAGGAAAGGCAATTTCATTGGTTCTATCTGTACACAAACCGGTCAGGAATGGTCTTGGGATCTAGGTTTCAGAAGAAACCTCCTAGAATGGGAGAAAGAACAACTGATATCCCTGACAGACTTAATTCATAATCATATAGTCAACCCCTCGGAAGAAGACCACCTTTTCTGGATCCATTCCAAAATTGGATGCTGTTCAGTCAAATCCTTTTATGAGACCCTTGCAAGTTCCAATCTAACTTCACATCAGCCACCCTTGCATTTGAGCCAAAAGATCTGGAAAGCTAAGGTGCCATCTAAAATCCGCTTCTTTGCATGGACATCATCTCTGAATAAAATACTTACTGTGGAAAATTTGATTGTACGAAAATGGATTATGGTTAATTTCTGTACTATGTGTAAATCTGATGGGGAAAACACAGATCACCTTCTCATGCATTGTGTGGCAGCGTCACAGATATGGTCATTTTTTTATGCAAGTTGGCCTATCCTGGGCTATGCCGGAGAGGATCGGGTCATTGTTGGGGATGGCCAAGGATTAAACTCTCAGACAGAGGAAAGATGTTGTGGAGAATGGTACCGTATGCAGTGATATGGGGACTATGGCAAGAAAGAAACAACATGACATTCAGGGGGGTAGGAAAAACACTACCGGATATTATCATTAGTATAAAGGCATTATTATATAGTTGGGGTAGTATCTCATCGAAGATGAGGGGATGTCTTTTTGCTGAGATGGTTTTTTGCTTTGATGCCTTGCTGAGTAGTTAGTCGGGAGATCCACTTTTGATTTCTTTTAGTTTTTTTGAGCTTTTGTTTGAGATCTTCTCAATCTCCTTTTCTTTTAAATAGATCTTCTTTGACTTATCAAAAAAAAAGTAAACTCACCTGAGAATGAAAAACAAACCTAAATATTTAAGCCTTCGTATCCTAAAGTTTACTGACTCAAACACATACCACCAAGAGTTTACAAAAAATTTCAACCATTTTATAGAAAGAGCTTTAATATCATAAACAAGGAGAGATGTTCCTTAATTCTTTCTTTGCCATGTTCTTCCTATTGATGATTTTGTTTTTGTTCTTCTTTTTGCTTTCATTTCCTTGTTTTTCCTAATTTCAAGAAATTTTAAAAAGTGCTGCTTTTTTTAGTTTGTCACGGACAACTTTCTTTCTCCGTGACATTCACCTTCTTAAAAATTACTGCACCACTACTATTGTCAGGTTTAATGTCGAATCAGAAACCCTCTATATGTTAAGCCAATTTAATTTGGCAAATTCGAGTTTGTTTGAGTAAAACAATATTTTTAGATTGTAGTGGTATTGGATAAGGAAAGTGATTATTAAGTATATTGAGGTCTGTGTGGCAGATAGCATGACAGGACTGGACTGAGGTGAGATAGGTCCAGTATTCACGTAATACAAGTGCATGGCCATTAGGCTCCCACTAGTAAAGTGGGAATGACAGAGGGTTAGTGGAGAGAACAAGAGAGAGATCGGAGCCTGGAGGAGGGACGAGGAGAGAGAAACAGTCCCTTCCTCAAGCCCCAAGGACAGTATTTATAGACCAACAAGGAAGGAGAAGTTGTGACATGTCGCATCATCCCTCGATGGTTCTTTCTGACCCCTTGTCAGAGAGGTAGGAGGTGCGACTGTACAGAAGTACAGTAAAAGTCCTGACAAGGGGTAAGAAACAACCCTGCTAAACCAAGTGCTGGACTATAACGGGGACACCTTCCTCATGGACCATGACAGGTGACGTAAGTGGTGGATATCATCACAGAACAGCAAGCCATCTTTTCTTCTAGACCAATATACCTACAATATCTTTGCGTCCACTAATATGACGTGGTGTCCTTTGGTCCTCACATCAAAAGTCTCAAAGCTGGACCTGCAAAGTGCAATGTCATCCTTGTAGAATCTTAAGTTTATTGAATAGCTTTTGATAATTACATAGACCTATTCAAAGCTCTTATATAGAGCATTACAAGAGTCCAATAGGATTGGACTCCTATAAGCTCTCAATCAAATATAATCCTAATTGATAGAGCATTACAATAGTCCAATAGGAAGGAAATCCTACAATCTCTCAATCAAATCTAATCCTAATTGATTCAGCCAAATCTTAGTGATCTAGAGAATAAATGATGAGATACACCAAAGATGGCATGGTGTATCTCACAGATTTTATTACAATATATTCTCTAATATTCCCCTTCAAACTCATGGGGATCGGAGATCAACGATCGTCGTGAGTTTGCCGCCAGTGCCTTGAAGAGTGAGTACCGTTGAAGGATACTATCGCTATTTTAAGTTGCCTTGATGATTGAATCGCCTTGATCAAGACTTGAAGTCCGTGATTGCCAGTAATAAAGATGGTTGTTAGCTAGAGTGGTGATCCATGATTAGTTACGCGAGATCTTGTCCCAAAGAAATCTTCGGTTTAGGCTAGACTGGAACCTGTCGGATTTTAATCCGAAGGGCCTCAATGGGCAAATCTTGATTTGGGCATATGTTTGCCTCACAGGCTTGGGCTCTACAGTCCACAAGCAATGAAGTATGTGGGCCTCGTTTGGACCGCACATGAAGACAGTGGGCCTCTCTTTTGGGGATGAAAGGTGTGTGCCTCTTCTGGGCCTTATAGGCTTGGGCCAATTAAGAAAGCCCATGAAGAAAACACTTTTTTTTATGAATGGATGGGGAACGCGTACACCATAGGCGTACCGTAGTAATCCATGTATTTCTTCTTAGCAAAGACTTCTTTCCTTTTCCTTTTCCTTTTTTTTTTGTTGTGTTCTCTATTGGGACGACGAGAACGGAAGGCATAGGCGACAGCGGTGGCAACAGTAGTGGACGGCGGCTGCAACGGTGGTGATTTTGCATCGGGATTGGGCGGCGATTTGCGCCAGCCAAGGTGGAGGGAGGGCCGAACCCCCAATATCTCTTCTTCTTCATCTTCAAACCCTCTTCATTTTTTTTCAAAGGCGATGGAATCAAGACCTTCTTCGTCTTAGATCCAATTGAGAAGCGGATTTTCATGGCTAAATCAGGGTTGTCCGATTATCAGAAGTGAAGCGACTGTGGTGGGGCAGTGATGGTGATCACCGGTGATGAATGGTGATGGAGTTGTTGATTGGATGGTTCTTCTTTTGAAACTATTGTTGTTGGGAATAACAGTGGTTTGGAGGAACCCTGATCAATCTGCTTGAGAGATTGATGAGCAGTAGCACTAGATCTGACCGTGATGGTGTAGAGGGTTAATGAGAGAAGATGGAAGATGCGGACGAAAATCTAATGGTTGATTGTGGGTGACGATTTCCGGGCGGACGGCGGCAATGCCGTCCGCCGGAAAGGTGGCTGACGACGAGCACAGGTCAGTGGATGACCCGTTTATTGAATAGCTTTTGATAATTACGTAGACCTACTCAAAGCTTTTATATAGAGCATTACAAGAGTCCAATATCCTATAATCTCTCAATCAAATATAATCCTAATTGATAGAGCATTACAAGAGTCCAATAGGAAGGAAATCCTATAATCTCTCGATCAAATCTAATCCTAATCGATTCATCCAAATCTTAGTGATCTGGAGAACAAGTGATGAGATACACCAAAGATGATATGGTGTATCTCACAGACTTTATTACAATATATTCTCTAATAAAGCTTTGAGTAGGTCTATATAATTATCAAAAGCTATTCAATTAACTTAAGTGTCTCATGGTATCAGAGCCAACCCCACCTCAAGGGCTCGAGTCACGGGAGAGGCAACTATGGTATTTAAAAAAAAAAAAAAAGGGTCACCGTAGTATGGGATATGGAGGGCCCGCCATATCAGTCTCGGAAGGGGGCAACCTAGGGAAAGGGCTACCTGGGGGCTCACTCAAAGAATGAGAAAATAGGGGTACCAAAAAAAATGTGGGGGCCCACTCACAAAAAAATGAGAAAATAGGGTACTGGAGTGAAAGCCACCTTAGAGTGGGCCACCGTAGACGTCGGCTTTGAAGGGTGATGGAACGTTACGATCCTAGGTTAAGACCTTAGCTTTCCGCTCCACTATCACCAAGGTACGTGTCCCCCATCCATCCATCCAAAAAGAAAGTGTTTTCTTCATGGGCTTTCTTAATCAACCCAAGCCTATAAGGCCCAGAAGAGGCATACACCTTTCATTAGTCAGGCCCAAAAGAGAGGCCCACTGTCTTCATGTGAGGTCCAAACTGAGGCTCACATACTTCATTGCTTGTGGACTGCAGAGCCCAAGCCTGTGAGGCAAACATATGCCCACATCAAGATTGACCCATTGATGCCCTTTATTCGGATTAAAATCCGACAAGTTCCGGTTTAGCCTAAACCGAAGATTTATCTGAGACAAGATCCCGCGTGACCGATCATGGATCACCACTCTGGCTGACAACCATCTTCATTACTGGCAAACACGGACTTCAAGGCTTGATCAAGGCGATTCAATCATCAAGGCAACTTAAAATAACGATAGCACCCTTCAACGGTACTTACTCTTCAAGGCACTGGATTTCGGCAAACTCACGACGATCGTTAATCTTCGATCCCCATGAGTTTGAAGGGAATATTAGAGAATATATTGTAATAAAGTTTGTGAGATACACCATATCATCTTTGGTGTATCTCATCACTTATTCTCCAGACCACTAAGATTTGGATGAATCAATTAGGATTACATTTGATTGAGAAATTATAGGATTTCCTTCTCATTGGACTCTTGTAATGCTCTATCAATTAGGATTAGATTTGATTGAGAGATTATAGGAGTCCAATCCTATTGGACTCTTGTAATGCTCTATATAAGAGCTTTGAGTAGGTCTATGTAATTATCAAATGTTATTCAATAAACTTAAGTTTCTTCAATCATGACAGTCTGATTATGAAGAAAAGACCACGTGGGTATAATCCTGATGCCAGGGTGGCAACTAGGGTGGCACCAGGGCAGAACTAAGGATTAGGTACCATCTATAAGGTAACTTTGAATAAGTTGCTCACAATCATCAAGCTCTTATCCTTACGCTTATCTGAGATAACCTATTTATACCATCCAAAAATTAGGTAACTAGCAAAGTCAGACAACCCACAATAACCAGACTCTTTTTCCCCTATCAATAACCAGATTTACAGTAAAAGAGAGGTTTGTTTCAAACAATGAATCCCAATACATTGTTTCAAGCTCGTGCCAGGGTGTTTCAACATGGCCCTGGATAGAAAGGAAAAACAGGATTCTTGTAACCAAACCCCAATTGTTGGAATAATTCTATTATCATGAAAGAGGGGAAGAAACAAAGCAACTACAGGAATTGCATCCCCTTTGTACAATGAAGAACAAGACACCCCTTGTTGGGACAAAGGAACAAAACAATACAGCCTGTTTGTACAGGTCATTGGAACAAAAGAATAAAAAGCACATTTGCTCAGTAGTACAATGAGTTAATCTACTAAAAAGAAAAATAAAATTTTGTTTCCAAGTTCAATAAGATACAATATGGACTGAACAAGCACCATGAGTTTAATACAGCCCCATAGATACGTAAAAATGCCAAAAAAAAAAAAAGATTTGGGAAAAGATGATGAATCTTTCCAGCTCAGAGGTCAAACAAAGAACCAGTGTCATCTTCATGCTACACAAAATATCTCTGAGATTCGCTTGATGGGCTTCATATAAAAATAACTAGTCTAGTACTACTAGGTCATAAATGAAATTTCACATGTGATGGCTCTGTAAAGATGGATGATGTAATTCAAATGTATAGTTGGGAACCTAATGTATATTGCGAATAAAAGACTTCATATCATGTTTGAAGTTCAACTCATATAGGACCAGCAAAAGTAGTTTTGAATTAGATACATGGACCATAAGAATTTATTGACCTTATTTAATACTCATTTCGGTATTTAATAGTATACTCCATAAATTTATAGAGTTTATCATTTTTTTTTCTAACTGATTTTTCTCAAGTAGCACATAGAATTATGCTACCTCTAAAGCTACAGCTCAAGAAAGGCCATCGCCTGAGTACCAATTATCATTGTGACAAAAAAAGGGAAAAAACGAAAAAAGAAGAAAGAACGACTCTACCAATGGAATTCATCATTCTAAATAAAACAACTAGTCAAAAACAATGGATATGTTCAAGTTTTACCTTACAAACAGTTCGTCCAAAGGGCAAATGAACAGCTTCTATCCTTCCTTTTGATGAGTCACAATCACATTAGGGACCCACCAAAGCTGAGTATGGTTTGTTATAGTAGGAACATAAGGTAACTGCTGCAAAAGTTAAAAAAGAAAAGGTTGTGAAAATATATCATCAATGTAAACTAACTTGTAGGCATATGGTGATTGAAATTCCTTACAAATTATGAGGAACTACATCTTGCATTATAGTAAAAGAAAAAAGAAGCACTACTTAGGAAAAAGGGTAAATTTTATTTTAATCAGGGGTTAAGAGTACACTCCTGATTCTGCTGATGGCATCGTTTTAATATAATATAAACTAAAAAAATGAGAGAAAAGGTAAATGCCCAATGAAGACTCACTTTTGCAACGGCTCCAGTGGCCGACCTTGACCCCTGTTATTTTGGAATCATATCTAGTATTCAGAGTTTGCCTCGATTTAGTCACCAATGACCCTACTGACATTCAACCAATGACCATGCCTTGTGGTGCTTGCGGCTTTTCCTATTACGGTGGACAGTGGGGAGTGGAAACACCAATGCAGCAGAGTCGTTAGCCTAGTTATTTAGGGCTCATTTTTAACACTAACAAGATATGAATGTTGACAATAAAAACATGTCCATAATTGCGTTGGAGAATTAAAAACCACATGTAAACTCTACCTTCTTGGGTTTTGTTGAACCACCATAATTCACAATTTTCCCAATCAAGCGTGAAAGTTTATCAGTTGAATCCCACACTGGATGATGGTTTTCCTTAGGCATATGAAAGGAGTAGTTCGTAATTTTCCCAGGTGCTTTTTTCAATGATTTCCTTTTATGCCTTCTGAAGTGTGCCAGCTTAAAACAAGTGTCTTCCCTCCTATCCTGATTACAGAGTAATTGCAGCATGAATCAATATCATCCTTGTTAATATAAGAACCAGACAAAGGGGAGGAGAAAGTATTTTATTATTACCCAATGATGTGGCACGACTCCAAGGATTGATTCTCTAAATTCTCTACATTCAAACTATAGTTTAGCATGCTGAATTGAAGAAGCAAGTGGATGAGCTTCTTAGAAAGGGGTTTATTCGAGAGAGAACGAGTCCTTGTGCCGTGCCAGCGCTCCTCACTCCCAAGAAAGACGGATCTTGGAGAATGTGAGTAGACAATAGAGTCATCAACAAAATTACGGTTAAGTATCGATTCCCTATTCCGAAGCTTGACGATATGTTAGACATGATGGCCGGTGCCACGGTCTTTTCAAAGATAGACCTTAAGAGTGGCCATCAAATTCGCATCCGCCCGAGAGATGAGTGGAAAACCGCCTTCAAGACAAATGATGGTTTATACAAGTGGTTAGTCATGCCCTTCGGATTGACCAATGCCCCAAGTACTTTTGTGAGGGTTATGACATAGGTGTTGAGGCCTTTATGGGGAAGTTCCTGGTTGTGTACTTCGATGATATCTTGATTTACAGTACCTCCAAGGAGTAGCATCTGGATAATTTGACACAAGTTTATTAGGTCCTGAGGAAAGAAAACATGTTCGCGAATCTTAAGAAGTGTATGTCCCATAAGGTTATCTTCTTAGGATTCATTGTCTCTGCTGAAGGAATGTCTGCAGACCCCAAAAAGGTCGAGGCTTTTGTAAGCTAGCCCGAACCGAAGAACATCCACGATGTCTGTAGTTTTCACGGATTAGCTATTTTCTATCGACGGTTCATTCGTGGGTTTAGTCCCATCATGGCCGCTATCACAGATTGCATAAAAAAAAGTAGAATTTAAATGGACTAACTCTACTGCGAAAGCATTTAAGGCAATCAAGTCCAGAATGGTTGAAGCCCTAGTTATGTGCCTACCGGACTCTTCCAAAGTCTTTGAGGTCACTTGTGATGCGTCTGGAGTTGGTATAGGTGGAGTTCTGAATCAAGAAGGGCATCCCATTGCTTACTTTAGTGAGAAGTTAAATGATGCCAAGCAAGGAATTTTATGTTGTAGTCCAAGCTTTGAGGCATTGGAGACATTATCCATTGCCTCTAGAATTCGTCGTTTTCTGACCATGAGGCACTTAGGTATCTCAGCTCTCAAAAGAAGTTAAACTCAAGACATGCAAAGTGGGTGGAATTTCTTCAAGAGTATACTTTTGTGCTCAATCATAAAGCTGGAGTCGAGAACAAAATAATTGATGCCTTGAGTCGTAGGATTGCACTCTTGCATTCTATGAGTGTAGAATTGACGTGGTTTGAGCAATTGAAGGATGACTATCCTACCTGCCCAGACTTTGGGGAGTTGTATGCTTCTCTCTGAGCGATCAGTTGAGGAGTGACAAAGGATTCGCCTTGCAAAATGGGTTTATATTTAAGGGTGACAAACTTTGCATTCCCCGCATGTCCCTACGAGATTTTCTTGTTTGGGAGCTTCACGCTGGAGGAGTAGCCGGCCACTTTGGCCGTGATAAAACCATTGCCCTCATTGAGGGTCGAATCTATTGGCCTGGCCTCAAGCGGAGCATCACCAAAATTATAGGGCAATGTCGGATATGTCAACTGGCAAAGCATCGAAAGCAAAATACCATATTGTATAATACCCCATTGCCAGTGCTACATTCCCTGTGGCAAGACATTAGCATGGATTTCGTGTAAAGACCCATTGTAGCATTAATGAGACTCGATAGGACCCTAGTGCACTAACAAAGAATTTTAGAAAGTGTATGTAACTCCATAGGACTTTATTAGGTTTTAGGTGAGTTACAAAACCTAGTGCATACGTGTTGGGATGCGTGGAGCCAAATCTGTTAAGAATTTGACCGAACAGACTACGTCACGATTTCCGGCTCGTCGAATTACCCTAAGATGGGTATATACACCACTCAGGACTCTCAATAGAGCTCTATAGTATTTTCTAGTCAATTCAGTAAATTTTGGTTAATTGCGGCTAGTCAGTTGATGCGTAGATTTCTTGAATAGACAATGTCCTATACTGACAATGAGTGTTAGGGTATGTAATAGACAATGTCCTATACTGATCAAAACCTTTATGTACAATGGGAAGTTTGTTGCTCGTCAATTATTTGGTTGTGTGAGGACAGAATCTACTATCGCTAGTGATGCAAGGAAGATACGCTTGCATGCAAGGAATTAAGTTATCATAGCCCAAGAAAATTGAGAAACATACATGAGGCTGCCCTTTCCACCTCCCTCCAACAATAACCAATCATGCATCTCCATGCTTCAAGGTATAATTGCTATCTACCTATGGTGAGCACCATGCGGAAAACCCTCCTGTTAAAAACTACAAAAGGGTAAGTGGATCTAAGAAGCTTACAAGGGGGAATAAACGAGTCTTTATGTAAGATTTTATAATATTAAACATTAGAATCTTATTTGAAGTAAATGTGAGAGGAAAATGCACTTTGTAGACACCGGCAAATATGTTTCACACAGTTTTGAGGTTGCGATAGAAACACTTCGCTGACCAACTTGATGTAACTACCAGGACCTGTTTCCGTGCTACTCCATGTAGATAATTGTAATCATAACACCTGTGGCCATTGCTACAGCACGTCTCCCAGATGAAACACGATCTTGTCAGGCAATAGGGACACCTCCACTAGCACACGTACTTCACTGAATCCTTCATCGACACGTCTAGCACGGAGCTCCAAAGCCTGAATCATGAAATAATAACCAATCCAAAAACAGAAAAGTTTGGAGAGAGGCACAACGACAGCAACCAGAAAAGAGTTTGCATGAAGGCTTATAAAGACAATTTGAAGATGGAATAAGCCACCATAGATGCAAACACAAAGTCACATGTCTATTATTGAACACTACGGCATATCATAACTCCTAACAAAATGTGTTAAGACAATTCATGTATCGCTCCATAGGATGCGAAAGAACAGATAAAATTCAAAAGATCATCATGGCATCATTATTTGCAGTAATACATATAGTGGTTAGGTCCATAGTTCATACCTGGTCCATGGGTCACATGTGAAGAGAGGTCCAGATCATCAGATTGACGGGGGCCACCCAGGCAATATCCTATTCGAAAATTCACTATCCACCAGATAGAATTTTGTGAGGTATGTTTGATTCGAGGGCCCATAAGGGAAAAAATGTTCATTTACTTGACAGTATGGTTATCCAATCAGATTTGCTTCAAGGATTTGGCCCATCAATTGGATTGTTTGGACCCATCTGCATTGTACCATATGGACTGCAGATGGGTGAGGGCTCCCATTATGAAAAGATACCTTTTCTAGATAAACATCTATCTTTTTTATTTTTTGCTATATAACTTTTCCTTCCAAATGACAGGTTCTGAGAATTATCTGGTGTTAACTTATCAAAAAATTCAAATACAATAAATAATTCTTTCCTAGTTAAAATAAAGTTTCAGATACTCACGCGGGATTCTTCGCCTACAGTGGTACACAACCATGGCATTTTTTTAACAGGGCATGCCCATGCCCACATTATTTGGTCTTGCACTAAAGGAACACAGATGCAATACACATAACCTTTCCCAACAGGGACAGAGTTATCAACAGGGAACCACAGCCAATGCAGCCCCAAGTCCAGGCTTTTTAAATAAACATAAACAAACCGCTTAGTGCCTAACTTACCTGAATCTTGGCATCACAAGTTGCCAAAAGAAATTCACTCCTTCCATCACCATTTAGATCAGCGACAATTGGCTGTGGGAGACGCTCAGCTTCATACTTAATTGGAAAATCGTCAGAGAGATGGAACCAGGCCTCCTTGAACGAAAAATCTCCTTCGTGCTGAAAAATTGTTCAAAATATAATTTTTTTTATGTTACAAAATATAAAAATAAATAATAAATAAAGGCCAAATCTTCGGTGCGCACAAGAATCTTTATGCACCATGCGCAGATTCGACATATTTGTGCCGATCGACTTTTTCTACAGTCAATAGACAGTTCATTTGTGTCGAAGACTCATTTTATAGTCAATTAACAGTTTTTATGTTAGTAACCTTTTACACATTGTGGTATCTTTTACGACGAAGGAGAGCTACAGTAAATTTTAATAAAAAAATTATTATATTAATAATTAAACTTTTTACACATAGTAGTAACTATTTTAGTTGATGTTAATAACTTTTTTCATTGATGTTAATGCCCATTGTGGATGAAGATTCTTAGGCGCACCGAAGAAGACCCCCTAAGTAAAATTCCAACACCAGTAGGATATCAAATCAGCTCTCTTAAGCAGAACTTCGATTAGAGAGACCTAAATAATCACCAAATTCGATAAAGAAAAACGAGGACTTGAACTACTACTGCACTTCACAAATCATTTTCGCAAATTAATCAAATCGTTTAGGGTTTTTGGCGTTTGACTTTTGAACGTGTCTTGAATTAGAGCACTTGTAATCCAACATTTAATATTGAAAAAAATATATTAAAAATTACATACCTGAAGAGAGAAGAAGATTGCGAAAGCGGAGAGTAGAAGAATCGCCAAGTCTAGCTTCCTCGTCTCTCTCGTCTTCTTCGTCTCTCTGATGTATCGAATGCTCGATCGCAGAAGAGAGCAACTTTGGTTACGAGCAGAGGAGAGGGGGGTATTATAGAGAAGAAGACCCGAGGAAGTATAAGAATGGATGGAGGTTTGCGGAGAGTGAAGCGATACCGTTCCGTTTCGGGTTTGGTTCACGTTTATACGGGTCGAAAATGCCGTTAGACAAAAAAAAAAACTCAGCACCCGTCTTCGTCCCTCCCTCTCCACCTCTGTCTCTACTTCTCTCTCTCTCTCCATCTCTGTCTCTCTCTTACCCCGAAAAAGAAAAAAAAATGATGAATGTCGTCGTCGCTGCTACCAGCACAAGTACGTCTCTCTCTCTCTCTCTCTCATAGGCCCCACGGTAGTGCAGTGCCGTGAGCACTACACACTCCCACAGCACTGCACTACCATGGGGCTATTTGAGAGAGAGAGAGATGTGGAGAGGGAGGGACGAAGACATGATTGCCGGGGTTTCTTTTTTCGGTCTAAGGTATTTTCGTCCAAAAGAACCCGTTTTTTCGCGTGGATTAGTAGGTATGATTGTATGAATCATAGGCTACATTGGCAATATGGCCCGTTAGGCCTGGTTGAAACATTAAAGCCCAGCCCATCTTGCGGACCGGGCTAGGCTGCGGGCCGAGATACAATTGTGGAACCATTATTTGGGGTACAAAGATTCAAAGGTTTGAATCACCAGTCAGGCTTTTTTTTGGTCTGTAGGTCCACTTAGGGATTGGCCAAACATCCATACGGGCGTCCTCTAAGAATGCCACGTGGCTTTATGTTGTGGGACCTGTTGTAATGTTACAATGTGCCCTTAGTACTACTGTTATGACATCAGTCAATCTGATTAGTGATTTCTATGCGTTGGATTGGAGCGATTTTCACGGGTTGATTTTTACTTTTGGAATGTAGGTCCGCTTAGGGATGGGATAAACCATGGTATAAAAAAGGACTGCTATAACGAAAATAACAACCGTTATAACCGATTCAGACATCCCCCGTTACGTTATATACTATTAAAACGCTGAAAAAATAACGGCCGTTATATCTCATTATTTTTCCATTTTTTTCATTTTTCAAAATTTGAATTTCAAATTTTGAATTTCAGTTGTCATTTTTCAGTTTTGCCCCTGAGCTCTACAATTCATTATAACGGAAAAAATGGTAACGCCCTCAGTCCTTTATACCGTCATAACGGCCCCTTTTAAACCTTGGGGTAAACATCCATATGGTCAGGGGTCCCTAAGAGTCTGCCACTTAGCTTATATTGTAGCATGTTTTTTGATTTTTCCGAGGCTCCGAGGTTTCCCGTTTGATAATTATTAGAAAAATTGCTCCAAAATCCACGTTAAAAAATGTAACTCAAGCTAGGATAGGACAGTTATGGGGGTTATGCATGTACGTGTGAGGCAAAGGGAAACCCTCCAGCAATTTTTTTTTTTTTTTTTTTTGAAGCTTCTTCCTCTTGGAAGATGATGGTTACGTTGAGAAAGACCAAACTAAATGCACACACAGATAAAACGTTATAGTGTTGATGTAACAAATCTAGAACGTCCATTTTGATAAATGGTCATATGGATTAGCAAAGTGAATAACTCTGTTATTCATGTCTTGATCATTTTTCATAAAATTTCTTAAAAGAAAACAAACTTTAATCTATTTACAAAAGCAAAAATAAATTTCTGACATTCCCAAAAAAAGTAAATACTCTCCGACAGATATAAAAGGTGTAAAGACTGACTGTTTCTCCGGACAAAAGACTGGTTGTTTTTCCGAACAAAAGTTGAAAAAGGCTGGCAAACATCATTTTAAAGGGGTCTGTACGTTTGCCCATGGAAGAGTAAAACTTTTGTCCCGATACGAGCCACATGGCACACTCTTATCGGACGATAACCATATGGATGTTTGGCAAATCACTAGGTGGACCTACACACCAAAAAAGAAACATGATTAGTGGTTTATAAGCATTGGATTGAAGTTATTTTCATGGTTTGATTTTAATCATAAGAATTTTAGCATTATTTGAGTGCAAAGATCCAAAGGTTGTAAATTACTAATCAGGCTGATTTTGGACTGCAGGTCCATCAAGGGACTGATCAAACATCCATACAGTCAACGTCCACTAAGAGTGTGCCACGTGGCTCATATTGGGACAAAAGTTTTACTCCTTCATGGAAAACACCCTTTTAAAGGACGTTTAGTTACTTTTTTTGGAATTGTCAACAATTTATTTTTGTTTTTGTAAATAGATAAAAAAATTTTTCTTCTTAGAAATTTTCTGATCATTTTTTGTGATTGTTTGGGGCTTACGAAAGAAAATGAATGCTAGACATTCGATGATAGAGAAGAAAATACTTAAGTATTATCTTGTTCCTCAAAGCCACGATATTTGTTGTGGTCTAAGTCATGGTTTAAAAACGGCCGTTTAAACGGTAATGCCTCAGGCCTGTTTCTATTAAAACCGTTAAACACATTTTAATGTTTTTTAATTTAACGGCCGTTAAAATCGTTTAAACAGCTGTTAAATTCTGAAAAATTTTGTGAAAAAAAAAATGCCGTTAAATTCTGTTTTTTTTTTATTTTATTTTAAAATTTCAGCGCCATTTTTTTTTTTCGTTAAAATCCATTTAATTCCGTTAAATTCTATTTTTTTCATTTTTGCCCCTGACTGTTTCAATCCGTTTAAATGGTAACGCCCCAGTCCATTTAACTGTTAAAACGGCCTCCTTTAAACCTTGGTATAAGTTATTCAATGAGCTCACGGGCTTATTCTTATTCTTAGAGAATTTTGTGTTAGGTGAGAGGCCATGCTTGTAGACAAGACTTCCCTTATTATAGTTGTTCTTGCTTTACACAGAGGCCTCTTCATCGTCCTTTTGTAGTTCATTGTCCTTTTGTAGTTCATTGCTCTAGTTAATAAACTTTTTAGGACGGTCATGTCTTGAATTTGGACTCCGACTCAAATGCTTGAAAAATAGCCTATTTGTTCAAAATTTATAGTGAATTTTTTTTTAAATATTCTGATATAATTAAAACAAAAGACCATAAGTTATCACGATTCAAAACAAAATCTGTTGTAAAGACATTTTGACTGGAACATTTATTTACTTCATTTATGAAAATAAAAGTTTCTTTTTGTGATTAAACGAATATAATACCAATAAATAGCCAAAATATTAATTATTATAAAATAATTATTTAGAAAATTCTTTATAATCTATCAGGCATTTAAAACACTTTTAATGAAGGCACTTTTGTGAAAAAAATAATATTTAATAATTTATTATATATTTTAACAAAATAATGTACTTAATACCTTATTTTTCTCAAAAAATATAATAATTCTAAAATAATAATTTTATATTTTTATTAAAATATTATGAGTTATTATAAAAAACTTTTGTAAATGTAGTTTAAGAAAAATTATCACTTAAATATTTTAGAGAAAAGTTTTAAAAGTATTCATTTCTACCCTATGAAAGAATAACGATAAGTGCTTTTCTAACTTAATAAATTTTTTAATTAATTTTAAATCAAATTTTAACAAATAAATATGTTATAGTTATCTATTAAAAAAGATACTTACAAATAAAGATATTTATAAAACACTGCGTTGGAGTTCAAAATGGAAATTTTACACTCACAGAGTTTTAGCAAAGACACAATTTCTTTGTCAACAGGGACTCGACGTTCCACCATGGAAACTAAATGTTGCAGAGCTTGTTCTAGCTTCCCTTGAAGGCATAGTTCGCATATATTTGGATTTAAGTTTATGGTGTCAATGGAATTTGTTTTGAGATTACGGATTTCTCAGTAGGGAGAATTGGAGGTTTGTAGAATTTGGAGAGAAGTTTAAGTTTTTGGAATTTTGAATGGAGAGGATGGAGAAGGTCTAGTTGTAGAGGAATTGAAGGGGTTTTAGCTGAGGCCGCCATTTCTGAGCATTGTTCTCGAGAGGGGTTTTGGATAGGGTTTAACGATTGGAATATAATTTCATCTGACCTTTAGTAGGCCTTAAGGCCCAAATCATTGGATGGCCCTCAAAATTCAAAAAAGCCAATACAATTCCCTAAAAGTAAATACAAAAGAGCCAACATTAGAATGTACATATTTTTAAAGTAGTTGAATGAAGCATCCCATGGTGAACCCCAAGTGGGAAAACGTGTTTTTATTGAGAATACTCTGTCTTAAGACTATGCAGGCTAACTAGACACCAACAGATAGTCACAACTAAGGATGAAAGTCTGGGATCGGAGCTGGATCTGGATTGGTGGACTCTGATCCTGATCTGGAACGGTCCGATCCAGAACAGGATCGGAGCATCTGGTCCGTCCGAGATGATGTGAAAATCCTTTGTAAAATAGAGATCTCTGGCGAGACAGAGCATGGTTTGGATTGGATTGGTGTGCTCCGATCACCGATCCCGATTCGGATCATCGGCCGAGACTTTGAACCATGACTTACAACCATCACTCCACCGTTTTCTTTTTAGAAGGTCAAAATATTCAAACGACCCAATACAAAAAGTCAATAGATGGATGGTTAATATCGCGAGATGAGACCCATGTTACTGCCGCTGCTCCCATAAGCAGTAGGTGGGAAAACCGTCTCTCTATGGTCTACCCGCATGTACCATATCCCATTTTGGCGGGAAAGGCAGGAACTATTTCCCGCCAAAACTACTCGAGAGTCAAGACAACCCTTTGTCTAGATTACAGATCCCGGAAGCCCCAAACCCCAACTCCAACCGTCTCTCTCTCGCATCCACCATGGCTTCCGATTCTTCTCCAATCCACCAAAACGGAGGTAAGAATCTCTCTCTCTCTCTCTCTCTACAATCTGTTTGATCGTTTTTTTATTCTCATCACTGCAATGTTTGGTGATTACAGGTCCTTCCTCTCCCGATGACTCGTATTCGAGCCCCATCGGCAACACGAACTCGTCGCCCGGCGATGCTCACCGAAGGAGGAGCCGGAGACGCTCGTCCACAGCATCAGGCTACGCAACCCCACCTCCTCAGCATTCTCGATTCGCCGCCGCAGATGCCACCCCCACCCCATCTAGCACACAGAGCAGAAGAGGGAGGAAGAGGGCTTCCAGGGGGACCCCGATTGCAACGCCCACATCGACCGACGAGGCCCCACCTTCATCGGAGGCTGGGGAAGGCGACGAAGCCGACGAAGCCCCACCAATGTTTGTGTGGGGAACCAACATTAGCGTTCAGGATGTAAATGCCGCCATCCTCCGGTTCCTGAGGCACTTCCGCGAACAGCCGTCACACACGGAGGGAAAATACATGAGAGCAATTCACCACATTCTTGAAGTGGAGGGGGATTCTCTTGATGTCGATGCCCAAGATGTTTTCGGTTATGATTCCGATCTCTACACCAAGATGGTTAGGTACCCACTTGAGGTGTTAGCCATCTTCGACATCGTTCTCATGGACATGGCCAGCCGCATCAACCCGCTATTTGAGAAGCACATCCAGGCTCGAATTTTCAATCTCAAAACCTCCACATCCATGAGGAGTCTCAACCCATCTGGTTAGTTTTTTTACCTTTTGATTCTTTAAATTAGTTTTACGAAAAATAATTGACGAGTCATATGAACAATTGAAATGATGTGGATATGAATTGATCAGACATTGAGAAGATGGTATCAGTAAAAGGAATGATAATTCGCAGTAGCTCTATAATACCCGAAATCAGGGAAGCTATATTCCGATGCCTCGTATGCGGTTACTTCTCTGATCCCATTGTTGTAGATCGAGGTAATTCACCGAAACTGTTCTAATTTATTTGAACATCTCTGTCAATCAGTGTTCATGGACCCAATTGTTTGTTTGTTGTTATTAGGCCGAATCACTGAACCTACGAGATGTGGGAGACAAGAGTGTCTCGCCATGAATTCCATGACATTAGTTCACAACCGATGCAGGTACACAATTATGTAGACTTTTATCAACTTTGGGCGGATTACCCAGAATAAATGAATTAAACTGCATTATGATTAAGTGTGTCCTGCTGCAAAATACCAGATTTGCCGATAAGCAGATCGTGAGGCTCCAGGAGACACCAGATGAGATTCCTGAAGGTGGGACACCCCACACAGTGAGCTTGTTAATGCACGACAAGCTTGTTGACACGGGAAAGCCAGGTGATAGAGTCGAGGTGAGACAGAAGATTGATACCTTAAAGTAGATTTAAAGGGAATTAAGAATTATCATTATTTTTTCTGTTTTGCTGAAAATTTGTTTTTTTCATGTCCAACAGGTCACTGGGATTTACAGGGCAATGAGTGTTAGAGTAGGACCAACACAGAGAACCGTGAAATCTTTGTTCAAGGTATGCATTTTATATTATAGCTAACCAATGACAATATGATCTAAACTGAATAAGCTTATCTTCTGATGACAGACTTACATAGACTGTCTTCATTTAAAGAAGACCGACAAGTCGAGAATGCAGGCTGAGGATCCTATGGAATTTGTTAGTGGCTCTGGCGACGGTGATGAAGAAGTCTCACTTGGGTATCAGGAAAAGGTAGATTGACCATTCTTTCCTCCCACTTAGTTGCATCACTGTTCTTGGTGATTGTCATTTTTGTTCAAAATATCCAGGTTGAGCAACTGAAAGAGCTAGCCAAACTGCCTGATATTTACGAGAGGCTAACCAGGTCCCTGGCACCGAACATATGGGAGCTGGACGATGTAAAGAAAGGCCTTCTTTGCCAGGTTCTTATAATAGACTTATTCCCTTGTTCATGCAATCATGCTTTATTGATTTAACAAAGATGGATTTATTTTTCGTCTTTTGCATTTTCGAACCACTGGTGTCACTGACATGGTAATTAATAATCATTTTTAGCTGTTTGGGGGAAATGCTTTGAAGCTGCCATCGGGGGCTAGCTTTCGTGGTGACATCAATATTCTGCTTGTTGGTGATCCTGGGACCAGCAAATCCCAGCTGCTACAATACATTCACAAGCTCTCGCCTCGTGGCATTTACACCAGTGGAAGAGGGAGTTCAGCTGTAGGTTTGACTGCCTATGTCACCAAGGACCCAGAAACGGGTGAAACGGTACTATGCTGCAGATTTTCCTATTTTTAGTGGACCTACAATTGCGGAGACTTGGAATTGAAGTGGATTTTTTATCTTCACGTAAAAATCTTCAGGTTCTAGAGAGTGGGGCCCTGGTCCTGAGTGATAGAGGCATCTGCTGCATTGACGAATTTGACAAAATGTCAGACAACGCAAGGAGTATGTTGCATGAGGTGGGCTATTTTTTCCTCTGTTGTTTGAAGATTCCTGGAGATTTGTTCCTCCACCTTCCCGTCTCAGGTCTTTTTTTTTTTTTGTGAATTTTACATTAAACTCTCCCACAGGTAATGGAACAACAAACTGTTTCAATAGCAAAGGCCGGGATCATTGCTTCACTTAATGCTAGGACTTCAGTGTTAGCTTGTGCAAATCCAAGTGGTTCTCGTTATAATCCGCGCTTATCTGTGATCGACAATATTCACCTTCCTCCTACATTACTGTCAAGGTGAGAAGACACGCAAAGATTGTCCACATGCTTTTCCTTCTTTAACAAGCACAACTGATCAAATATCTGCATGCTCAGGTTTGATCTGATATACTTAATTCTTGACAAGGCTGATGAACACACGGATAGGCGTCTTGCTAAGCATATCGTTGCATTGCACTTTGAGAATCCTGAGGTCTGATGAGCTCTGTCATCCTTTAGGACCAAGCTTTTACTGTTTTGTATACTTAGATGATTGAGGTCTGACGGGGTCATCTGAACCTATTGTCTTGTTGTGTCTACTTGCAGAGCATACAGCAGGATGTCTTAGATATTCCAACTTTAACGGCTTATCTGAGCTACGCCAGAAGGCACATTCGCCCACAATTATCAGATGAAGCTGCAGAAGAATTAACACGGGGATATGTCGAGATGAGGAGAAGAGGAAACTTCCCAGGAAGCAGCAAAAAGGTATTGAGATCCGAACGTGTCCTTTCCACCCTTGGCTCCTCACATTCACACCTCTTGATTAATAGACGTGGGAATAATGAAAATACCTGACATTCATGTAATGTGCCTGCATTTGATTTCAACAACAGGTGATAACGGCAACACCCAGGCAAATTGAGAGTCTAATTCGTCTTAGCGAAGCCCTGGCGCGGATTCGTTTTTCAGAATGGGTGAGTGAAGCTTGCTTTGTGTAACAACAAAGTAGATTGTTGAGGAAAAGAATTTAAAATCACCGGTCGATTTCTGCAGGTTGAAAAGCGTGATGTGGCAGAGGCATTTAGGCTCCTAGAAGTTGCCCTCCAACAGTCTGCAACGGATCACTCCACAGGTATATTTCCATTTCAGTTATGCTCCAATAACCTTTATTTATTTACCTCGTCCAATCACCCATGATCATGTTTATGTTTTTTTTTTCAATCAGGGACCATTGACATGGATCTCATTACCACCGGAGTTTCTGCAAGTGAAAGGATGAGACGGGAAAATCTGTTGTCGGCGACTCGCAACATAATAATGGAAAAGATGCAACTCGGGGGACCCTCAACTCGTTTATTGGAGGTAGGCTAATTTTCTTCAATTCAGAACCAATGAAACAGAGTCTGTAATTAATCATTTCCCAGTGCCTGATGTGTGTGTTACTCCTGCAGTTACTGGAAGAACTGAAGAAGCAAAGCTTGGGGGAAATTCACCTTAGCGATGTAAGTAGTCTCTCTCTCCCCCCATGCAAATTGCCTCGTGGTTGGAGTCACTGATGCACACTGATGCCTTTTATGTTTGTGATTGTTCAGCTAAGGAATGCTCTTGCGACCCTTGCAACCGAGGGATTTGTCGTTGTTCATGGTGAGAGTGTAAAGAGGGTATGATATGATGAGATGGTAAAGAAACTCTTCAAAAGTCTGGGTGGTTAACATTATCTTGTAAACTCAAACCATTGAAGGCTATTCAGCGCATTTAGTTTGTCATGGTTCTGATGGCGGCTCACAAAACTACTGCATTAATACAGCTTCATTGAAGAACGTAGTAGTGTCAATTCACCCTCCCAGAGCGTCAAGTGTGTGCAGGAATTGATTTGATCATGGTGTACTCTTGAAAAGTAAACTACTCGGTAGCTACGCCACTGTTATAACAATTATTCAGTGTCTGCTGTACATGAGCACCTGCTCATCAATTCACTGGCCATTCAATGGATCGGATCTTGTATTGCACATGGCCCAACACCAATTGCTTTTCCTTACGTAGGGTACATGCTGTGTTTTAACAATGCTACTAGTGTCTCATTGGATACGGATACAAGTGAAAATTTGGAAAAAAAAAATGAATGTACGATTTAAGATCAGTACCTAACCAATAGGTTGTGGATTCAAGTTCTCAAACAAATATTAGAAATTACGAGATCAATCAGCAAATTAATTTTCATCAAACGTTTTTAAAGTTCAATTAGGGATAACTTCAACCCAATTGGTACTGGAAGCCACTTTTACAAAGTAAAACCTAGCTAACTGCTAATTAATTCTGTCCGATGCAATCTAAGTAATTATACTACTTAAATGACTAAAATGAAACTTCCATTTCTTCCAGCATAAAACAAAATTCTAGGCCTTGCTTGTTTTGCCGCAACAAAATGCAACCGGTTGCAGGAGAATGCAACACATAAAGTGATGCATCCACTTGCAAACTAAAGGACCTCTCAAGGCTCGAGGCTCGATGCTTTGTTAGATTCTGCCCTACTTTACTAGGGCCCTGCTTGGTTTGCTGCACTGAGTTGCACTCCAGTGCAAATGTGGTGAGTTGCATTGCAGTCACTTACCACCGTTTTTGGGCTACACATACATCTATTTTCTTAAATAGTTTGCAAGGGCTTGGCAACCACTTACACGGCAACTCATGTGCACGACCCCTACCAATCACATGTAATCCCAAAACCGTGGCAAGTGGATGCATTGCATCCAATTTGCATTGAACCAAACAGGGCCCAGGATTTCAGTTATCTACATCTCTCTCCATGGTTTACCAAACATAGGGATTCATGTTTTTTTGTTTTTTTTTATGTCAAATCTTAGAAGTTGGATTGGTAAACCGTTACTAAGTGTGAATCAATCATATGTAATGGAGTGGCTTTGCAAACAAATGCATAGCAATCGAATGCATATGCTCTGCATTCCATTGCAACTTGTATTATGTTGCAGCAACAAACCAAGCAAGGCCCTATTAGCAAAACTATCCCAACTTGTTTTCATTCAGGGTACTTCGCTTGCATAGTGACTTTGCTTAACTCTACATTGCCATGTCAGGTTGACAGGAGGTGTAAAATAATGTCAGATCTCTTCACATGAATCCGATAGTGATGAATCTTTTCATTTGGGGTCCCAGATTTAAACATGCCAACCCTGCCATTTCCAATTCTCCTTGTTATGTCAACCAAAACTACTGTTCCATCTGTGGATTTTATGTTGTTTTACCTCAGAAATGCAACTAAGATACTCAAAAAGTTCAAGCTATATATTTGCACGGTCCTCTACCGGTAGAGCTCTCTGTCATCACAGTAGTTCAATCAAATCTGAGCAAAAAATAAATCAATTTTTTTTTCCATAAAAAGTGAAAGAATTGAATTATGACAGCCAATAAAAAGGCCATGCTCACACCAAATTAAGCTCGTTCAAACAGCAATTGAAGAGCTAGCAATTTTATCCAGCATTTTGCTTGGTGAATATTCAGTTCTTTATAGTTCTGTGTAGCCAAAAGCCACAAGAAGCCACAACTCTTATTGATGATATCAAATTTACCCAAAAAATTATGTAATTACAGGGGTAGTATTGAAAAAAAAATGGCAAAAAATGACTCATCACCTTTGAGTCGTGTTCATTATAAGTTAAAGAGATGCATGAAAATGACCTCAAAAGCCTCTCAATAATGTAGCTACGTCTTTGCATGTTGCAGATGCAAACATATGGTGTCAACAGGCGTTCTCAACCAACAAAAGCACTGAAACATGCGTAACAATACTCAAAATATGAAACATTTTCTGTCAGCACGTTTGCTCTGCCTGTCCAGTAGTGCGAGGACACCGTTGATACCTTTCAAAGAGAAACACTGGCTGAAGAACGACTATCCCGGACTGTGTCCCACTTCTGTAGACTTTGAGATACTGGTGAGAAACTTCCATGCTGATCATGCTTCAGTCAGTTTCAACCGAGGGACAACATTCATTGACTGGAGTTCCTGGATATATGAAACCAAACTTGTGAGAATATCACCAACAGTTGATACTTGATGGGCATGACTGTTAAGAAAGGTCAAAATCCGATGCTTTATTCAATTGTTTTCAAGTACACTCTAGGTACGACATTTCTATTCCTACTCCAACAAGACCACTTCACTACCAAATTCCAAAAAAAGATGATAAAAAACTATAGGTGGACTACTACATAAATTTTTATATTTTTAAAACTCTCTTGGGACAGCTACATGAAACGAACTGAAACAATTCTGCTTTTTCAGATATTGAATTCAGGATATAAAGCTAAAAGGGAACTCATAAGACCAGAACATATTCCTTATGCATGAAGCAAAACCAAGGTAAAATATTCACAAAATGAAATTCAAACTTTAGCCAACCCAACTGATTAATCAAACCTTAGAAACTACACCAAATTTCTTGCAATAGTGTAATCAGCAAGCAAGGTGCAGGTACTTTGGAAACAAAACCAACTGGTTGATCAATAGACAGTTTTAACCTATTTTACTACAGGGGGGAAATTCTTCATGAAGTGGCAAAAGTTTCCATCCTTTAAAAGGATCTAGAAGTGACACTTCACAAGGAAACCATCTTGGCATTAGGGCTAAAATGAGCCATGCTTTTGGTGGAAAATTTGAGCGGCTAGCGTTGCTTTGAAGCCATCTACCCATTTGTCCACCTTGTGCTATAACTTGTAGACACACTTGCATGTTACCGGTTAGATAGCTTCTCTAAAGCATGCACTAAAGTGTGTCGGTGGGAGGAAGGACTACAAATGGGCGTATACAAGAGTGATTATAGATGGTGAATCAATGACCTTCTCAACTTACCTGGAATAAGAGTTTGCAAGCGTATGGCAGTTTCATCGTAGACACATTATCCCCATTTTTGCATGTGGAACAAATGCCAGTTTTGAGCTTATGGTTGTAATATCCTAACAAACCACACACCCGGCAAACCTGTGCCAAAATAATGGTTATATAAGCCATATGACATAAGAAAAGGTTTCGCCATATTTTTCAAACTTTCAATTGACAAAAAGGTACCATGGTAAGGTTTGGTAAGACATGAATTGCTACTGTTAAAATTCTAGCATGAAAGCTATTACCCAAAAAAGGTTACTAGAAAAAGAAACATGACCACTACAAATATACGAATAATGACTTACTGTACATTGAACATACCAAAACGTTTCCCACATCAAAGTAAATAACTACAATTTCCACAGAAGAACTATGTTCCCTTATAGTGTCATATAATGCTACTAACCCTACAGTCAACCTAGCGTAGACCTCTCTCCCACACTTCAGTGTGTACAGTATCTATGATTTTATTCTAAATCTTGCTTGAACACACCAAAACAGGGAAATAATTGAGAAAACATCAAAATTTAAAATACAACAATTGGGAATCACTTCTTTTTCTTTATATTGTTCATTGTACAGAAGCTTTATGTTCTACAATTTCATTACTCAGCTCATATTTAGATAATATGAACAATATGCCATCCCTAGATGACTAGAACAAAACGATATGGGCTTAGGGCCAGTACTTGGTGCAAACCTACCGTAACTGGAAACTTCTCACCACTATATGTTCTAAGACTCGTTACCACTCCCCCATATAATTCCGTAATGATGTCAATATATCCACTTGAGACTCTTTCCCACCAAATGAAGTTCCTTTTTTATTTACCAAAAGTGCAATTTGATAGAACTAATAAATGCATGAAACAAAAACTTACGTACAACATAATTACGGGAGATAAACTACTAAGAATACATGAGCTCTAACACTTTCTTTTGGGTAAGCAAGCAGGGCGGTCATTGGTTAGTGCACGAGGACAGGTTTTGAACCCAGGTCATGACATCAACACCCAAAGACTTTACCAACTTACCAAGCTGACATCCTCAGAAATAGGGTAAAGATCCACCAAAGTAGGTAGCCTTAACCATATGTGTGGTAACAGGTAAAGCCAAAGTCTGTTCTCATCGTTGTAAGGGAAGATGCCAACTGTCTCTCCTTTCAGCAAACACATTGCTATACCTTTGATTATTTTTCATTGCGATAATAAAATATTATTTTGATGCTATAACACTTTCCTTTGGGTATGCAAGCAGGGTGGTCAGTGGGTTAGTGCGCGAGGATAGGTTTTGAACCCAGATCATGACATCAACACCCAAAGACTTTACCAACTTACCAAGCTGACATCCTCAAAAAATAGGGTAAAGATCCACCAAAGTAGGTAGCCTTAACTGTATGTGTGGTAACAGGTAAAGCCAAAGTCTGTTCTCATCCTCGTAAGGGCAGATGCCAACCGTCTCTCCTTTCAGCAAACACATTGCTATACCTTTGATTATTTTTAATTGCGACAATAAAAGATCCTCTTACTTTTATGTACATATTTTGATGCATGTAACAAAAATTAGTTGCCATGTAGTTCTACTAAATAAAGTACCAAGAGTACTTGAGATAGTAATCTCAATTATTTGGCATTGGTAAAAGATACTCTTAGATTTTCATGTACCGATTTTACAGGGAGAAGTTAAAAGGAGTAGCAGTGTACCATTTCAACAACTAGAATGCAGGCATATGGGGTGACAACATCATTATAACAATACAATCAGAAACAAAATTTGCATAGGCATGCATTAATACCTGAACCTCAAATGGATCACTAGAGAGCATTAAGCGTTCAAAAATCATCATACTAGCACCATAAGCAATCAAACAATCACGTTCCATTTCTCCTAGTCGCAGTCCTGGAAGTGTCAAATAATGACACAAGCATACAATTTACAAAGTAAGTAGATTACAAAAAAATATTTACTAAAATGGATAAAAAAAACATTTAATCTGAGTTTCAGTATGCAAAACCTCCATCACGACTTCTCCCTTCAGTAGGTTGTCTAGTAAGTAAGACACGTGGTCCTCTAGCTCGAGCATGCATCTTATCTAGGACCTAAAATTAAGAAGATATCAAAGCATTTAATGCACATGAAAAGGTGTAACACATGAGAGCAACAGCAACAATAATGTTCAAAAAAGCGTTTACACAAAGATGCTCAACTTTGGTGTGCTCTAAATCTTGCATAGCACCAAGGGCTTCATCAATGAGATTGCAGATTTACAATCTCAGAACACACACTTCACATGATCAACAACTGAACCAAAGTTCAACGCCAACAAATGAGACATGCACAACCTTTATGTGAAATGCATGGGTTCATTTCATGCACCAAGATATTGCTCCACCACTCAATGTGAAGAAATCATTGAAAGTAAATTCCCAATTTATTCTCATCTTTGAATCAATCAATATCACAATAATCTTTGAACTCGATGCCATGATGCCAACTGCTAAATTCACAAAGGTACCAAAGTACCAAATTCACCGCATTCAAATGATACATGTTAGCAAGCGGTGCGAAAGATAGTTGCCTTGTCTTATGTGAGAGAGAGTGCTGAAGAGTGTCCTAGTGTGATATCCAAAAGGCAGAAGACTTGCTACCAAGTTTGAGATCAGTTGCCCATCCAGCAATTCCAATGTCCCTTTTCTTTTTTATGTTGCCGACATGATTCTCTGTTGAAGCTAAGAAGTTTGATCTGTACATGGAAAATAAGGGTACTAGGTCCTTCATTCGTGTTAGAGAAGAAGGTAGGAGATGGATAGAGGAATCTTTCCTCACGGAGGAGATGGCGCTCCTAAACGCTATCAAAGGCAGCACTGTCAATGTCCTATGGAGAAGAATTGTTAGTTGGGGAAAACGTTTATCGCGGAGGTGAAGTCCAACTCTTGGGTAGGTTTCTTAAGTTTTCAAAGTTTACTCCCAGCAGCCGGAAAAAGTCGTTTTGTTTTCCTCAAGGTTCAGCTTGCATTGGCTGGAAGTCGTTAGCAGATGAATTGTTGTCTCTTTAGAGACAAAATGCGGCATGGAAGCCCTGGTGTATTCCTCCTTGTTGTTGGTTTCTAGATTTGTTGCAGAAATTTCAGGGGATATATCTCTGGTGACTGGCGTGAAGACAATTCAATCACACTAGCCAGGCTCGGCTTTTACAGCATTTGGTCGCTAGAGTCGGCCTATGCTTTGCGAAACTTCAGAAGAGGATCCGCTGTTGGAGGATATCGGGGCAACTCTTCAGGCTCTTCTTTCCCTTATTGTCTTGTCCCTTATATCGACATGAAGCGCCTCTTCTTCGTTGATAACTAGACAACTCTTTCTTTCTTGTGTGGTATGGCATCTCTGAGGGTAGACAGATTTCTGATTTCCATTTGTAGGTGGTGGCCCAAGGTGAATTCAATTCCCGCTTCGAGAATAAGGGTCAGGTGTGTATTACCGTCCAGGGTCTTTTCATCTGTGAACTTGTGGTATGTTTAGGTGTATAGGAGACATGGCTGGGGGTTTGCTGAAGGCGGATGATGCCTTTCTTTCGTGCATTGATTTGAGGGCAGCAAGGTTGAAGATTAGGGGAAACGCCACTGTCAGCCCCAGATTTATTTTCACATCTGACCGGGGTTGCCTGTTCTCCATCTCTATGAAGATTGCAGACGAAGCGGAGAGACGTGAGTGCTTTCCCTTATACCCTCTGTCGGATCAGCCAATGATCGCTTCGATTTGGGCTGGAGATCTGAACTTGGCGGTGGTGCCTCATGCGAGAGTTGGAGAGGGAGCGGTTCAGGCCGTAGAAATCCACAGGGGAGGTGGCATTGGGTGCAACGACGTGGCAGTTGTGGCGTTTTAGAGGGCAAAATCAGATAATACAGGCTGGCAGAGGATTGACGTGGATGGAGAGGATTCTTTCCATATGTCACACGGGGGTGCCACGGGTTTAGAGAAATGGAGAGCTTTTTGTTCCAAGAAAGCGTCTGTAAATGGGGCAAATGGGAGAACATGTACAATCTACGTGTAAGGAGGAGACTGGCAGTCTTCGCAGTAGGTGGGAGGTGGGTACGTTAGTTAGAATTCCTGGTGCTAGTTTTTGTAGGGCAACATGTGGTAGAGCAGGTGGGACGAACATACGTGGTCGCTCCTTTTCCTTCAAGCGGTTTAAGGCTGAATGGGATTCAGACCAGGGGTTAGTGGAATAGGTCAACACTTCAACATGGAGCTCCAGAATCGCCCATCGTTTACATCTCGAGTCAGGGCTATACTATGAGCTTTGCTCGTCTAATTGCCCCATAAATAAGACGGTCCATTTTGGCGGCCTCTCAGTTAGGAAGATGCAAGATGCTAAGGTCAAAGGTAAGGGTATCTCCAGTGACCCTGCTGCCGTTCTATTCCCTTTTCTGAGATGAATTCTCTCCCTGTTAATCCTTTTTCTTTTGAACATGGAGAATCCAACACCCTTGCTGGAAGTTCTTATGTGCCATCTCTTGAGGTGGTTGATGAGTTTTTGTTAGCCTTGAGATTAATGGTAGAGGGAGTCAGGAGCAGAGAGAGAACTGCTCGTATCTGGGTACATTAGCTTCGAGGATTCTAGGGGTCGAGGAGAGGAGAATGAGATCTTATGGTAGACTGGTGGAGATCTGTAGTCTCGTTATTGTCGGTTCTTATGGTTACAAATGGTGTGTTTGAAAAGGAGACACCTGAGTTTTATTTGGGGAAATCGATTCTAAAGCCTTTTGTGAAGCAAGGGCACAGAGTTATGAGGGAGGTGGCAACGTTTATCTGCACGATAAGAGCAAATTACGATCCCAGAGTTCCAAATCCCAATCGGTTACTGTGGAGGAGTTTGAAAAATATTGGACATTTCCCTTTGTCTATACCTAGCAGTATACCGGAGTGCAAAGTGGCGCATGCTTCAACAGTCAATTGTTCTTTTAGTGTGGGGCAGAATGTTAGGGTTCGTGGACCTAGGCTAGGGGTGCGGTTCAATCAATGGATAGTAGGGATATTTTCTTGAAGCATTAAGGTGAGGGGAAAGTGGTGGTATAGAATGGGGCGGGAGAATACTTTTGTAAGATTATTCAACCAATTCAAGTAAAAGAATTGCATAGATATGTTGCTTCGGCTGATTGGTTCGTCTCGAGCATTTCAGTGATTGGTTCTTCTTTGGGGTTATTGTACTTTGGGCATTAGGGGGACACGTTGTCTCTCCTTAATTCCATCGTGGCAAGGTATAGTTTCTGTTCTAGTGAGAAGGAAGATGGGAAAGTCATCATAGCGACTAGGAGTGAGACCGACTAGGGTTCTTTGTTGAATCAAGTAAATGTCATCGATGACGTCGAATCTCGTGTTTTCCAGGAAAGAAACCTTGAAGCAGTAGAGATCTCGCTTAGCATCATTGAGGCTATTTGGGATAAGGCAATGTCTTTAATCTCTATGAGAGCTTTTGCTCTCTGTAGAATATGGCGAGCACTTTCTCTCAGTGTGGTACTTTGGTATATTCTTCCTTTCGGTGCATGGGGTTTCTGGAAGGAAAGCAACAGGAGTGTGTTTGAAAACAAAGAAGCAAATGTCGTTATATTAATTTTATCTATTAAAGCTTTTGATGTTCCATTGGTTTAAGAGGTTTCAAGAGTGTAGAGGGCTACCCTTGAAGATTTATTTTAGGTGGGAGGTTGTGATGTATATAAGAGATTAGGCTTCTGGGTTCTTCCGTTCTTTTGTTTCTTTTCTGTTTTAGAAGTCGTCTCGTCCTGTCTCTGTTTGCTTCAATTAAATTACAGTTATCAAAAAAATGTCAAGGTATGCCTACCGATAATCTCATAATTGTGCAGGATATACACAAGATGCTAGAAATATCATAAAATGATATAGATATGATGCAGTTGACTTAAGTACCAAGCAACAAGATGTGTGGCCATGTGATTGAACAAGACACAACTATTAGTTATTATTGCTCGTTCATGTGACCAACATACTAAACCCGCCTTCACCGAGTTACCGATCTCTACAAAACAGGCTTACCGAGCAAAAAAAAATGTGACCAACGTACTAAATTTCTTTTACATCGCGAACATTTCCATTTCCATAGGGAAAGTCAAAATCTACATTACTTTGCAAAATGATAAGTCAATGTTGAACAAAAATATTTTGTCCCAACACAGTATAAAACTACATTATTTTGGTCGAAATGTTTCAATGGAATGAAATATATTAACTTGAACACAGTAAACCCTTCTAAATTCTATTTTTTGTTGCAAAACTTTCAATCATCAATCCATCTTAGACCAAAAATGACTATTCCATTTTGATTATTTGTTTAAAAACCTCGCATAAATCGATGGAGCAGATCAATGCAAAATTAAGTTTTTTTTAGATATTCAAGGTAATAATAATTCAATTGAACTCGTTTTTTGTAGTTTCTTATTAAAAATGGAGTTTAGAGATAAAAATGCATAGATATATGTATTAATGATGGATTTACACCAAACTCGTTCACACATTTAAGGATTTTTAGGGTGAATTTTTGAATTTTGCGAAAAACCCAATTTTGTTTGTCTTCACTCTAAACGTCCAAGGTTATGAACAATATGCTGTATAACTTGGACAATCTACGACTAGGTCAGATTAATTTTTAATCCCGAAAAAAGAAAATTCTAATGCATGCATATAAAATGCAATTTTTAATTAGATTAATATATCAATATTTTATTTATTAAAATAGATGAATTTTTATTTTATAATATTCTTGTGTAATTTAAAGTTCTATTTTGTAATGTACTTAATGTGACATGATTTAATGGTTATAATCATTTTCATGTGTAAATATAGTTATTTTTAAATATCAAGCTCTCACATAGCTACATCAAACTTGTCAAGATCTAGGGTTTCATAGATGAGAAAGAGAGAGAGAGAGAGAGAGAGAGAAGAAGAATAGTGGGAAAGATGGGATAATCGAATTAGGTGGTATTGCCCTAATCGATCCCCTTTTATATTAAAGCATAAAAGAAAGGGTAAAGACATTAATACCCTTACACGTCCCACACATATATATATACCCACACGCATAAACAAATAAACAATAATGACTAACAAAAATCACATAACGCTGTTGACGCTCATTTCCACACTCCATACGGTTGTTTTTATTATAGTTTGATGGCTTATGTGTTTGTTTTTATGCCTGTTTTATCATTTCCTATAGTTTCAAAAGTTTCCACTATATTTCCATCATTTCCATAATATATCTATTATTTCTATAAAATTGTATTATTTCCACATCGTGCACTAATATAATGAATTTATTATTACCTATTAGTATTATTGCATTTCTTCTTAAGTTTAATTGTCAACTTATCTTATTAAGATAAATGGCAAAAGGCTCATGGGAACCTTTTGTTTTTGCCAAAAAGGCATGCATGGTCAAGTAATCTTGAACTACAAAATCACATGCGTTTGTAAAACCCATTCAATTGTATCCATCAGGAGCCAAGCTTTAAACCAAAAATGGGTCTATATCACTCAAGAACAGGATTGTAGTTTTACCATGTGCTTCAGCTTCTGGTAGTAAATTGGCCCCATGAATATGTATGATTGCAATGGACAACCAGTGATACCTGGCAAATGTAATTAAAAGAAAAATATCACGTCATGCATGAATGAATTAAGTAAACACTTGATAATAGTTATCAATGCATGAAATAAATTATTAGGAGTGAGGTGAACAGAGAAAGTGAGAAACAACAGCCAGGGATTGAAAGAAGAAACAATTGGGAAATGTTCAATGAAACATTCAAGGAAATCAAGTTAAGCATTCATAAAGTAATTTTTAACCATGATTCTACAATATATTATGATATCCTCTGTCCTTAAAGGTTGAAGTCTACATTGGAATGCACCATCATTTTATAAGTCACGAACAAAAATTTACTACACAAACAAATATTTACTAACAGAAAAAAGAAAGAAAGAAAGAAAGAAAGAAAGATAAAATACCATCTTCTTCCATCAAACAACTATTCAATTGCCCTAACAAAAATCTCATAGATATATTGACGCAGGACATTTAACCAATACTCCCCAAAAACCGCGACTGTTGGTAGCATGAGATTAAATTCCTTTATCTTATAGGATCTATCTAGGTTCTCGGTCGACACGACGCCTTGTGGGCCCATATCACATAGGCCAACCCACCCCGAGTGTGCCCCATATTACGCAGGCTGCCCCACTCGAGCCCAGTGTGAAAATGTCCTTGCATTAATCACCCCCGGTGAGGAGACTCGAACACGAGACCTACTGCTCTGATACCAAAATTGATGCAGGACCCATGAATGCGGCGAATGCACAGTACCGAGATATCAATACGTTACCATAAGCAATAGCAAATAGAAATTAATTGCCAATAACACGTAGTCAAAGAAGACCGGGTGAATAATTATGTAAGGGTGGGCCGGATGCAAGATTCCAAATGGCGTACCCTTATAGAATTATCCACGAGGGCCTAATGCTTACTTTAGACGTTCGCAGACATAAGATCAATTGGTACAGATCAAGGCCTAAAATCTCGACCCAATCGAGGATTTCAAAAGAAACTCCACAGCTCGATTCAGCGTGTAACGGTACAATATGTACGCAAAATCAAGATTTAATCTCCGGGCGGGTATTCATTTAATATTCAAGAAAAAGAAAATATTAGCCAGCAGCCAATTAACTTCAAGCAGGGCAAGCAATTAATGGGTAATGGGTGGAGCCGGGTTAAAGAGTGAACATGAATGGTTTGTACTAGGCAAAAGGGGTTTGGGGAAATAATAGGAGATGCATTTGGGGATTTTGGGCTGGACGGTGGGGGTTTTAGTGGGTTGCGATTGGCAGTAGCAGGTGGTAGTGGTGTAAAGAACACCTGCAACCACGATGGGATCGTGGATTAGTGGGGAATCCCTCTTTAATACTGCCAGTCAACAGGGTAGGCAAAGAGAAGGGGAAGGGGCTATTGAAGGAGATGGTTGGTTGGCCTTTTAAGGGTGAATGGATGAGGGCAGCAAGGTGTAGCTACTGTGGGTGGCTGTTGGATTTGCGTGTAGGCTTGTGGAGGGGGAATGGTGGAGTGGAGAGGTGATGGAAGCCACTGATGTGAACCAGCCAGCAGGTAGTAACGTTGAGGCCTAAGAGAATATCAATATGGGGGTTTCGGTTGGCTGATCAAGTGACAGGGAGGCAGCAAGGTGGAGGTTAGCATAAGTCCAAGAGAGGATTAGAAGAATACCTGGCAGATTTGCAAGAATCGTTCATTGGCCTCGCACCAAACCCGCAAAGGGAGAAGAATCCAAAACTTAGGTATCCATAGCTCCTACCTTTGCTTCATTCAATTCATAATAATTATTCATTAACCCAAAATGGTGTTCTCACAAATATTTAAGCAAAGAGAATAACCCTACTTCTAATCTCAGCCCTTGGATCAAAGCAAAGGTAGAGATTAATAAAATAAAAATAAAAGGAAAGCATCATTTAGCCCAAATTAGTAAATACCCTAAACTAATCCAATGTTCACTAACAAAATTGGGCCCGGACCCAAGTAGCTGAGCCTGGGCTCGAGATGCTCTCGTACGCGACGCCAAGTAGCCTCAACCATTCCTAATCGCAACAAAACCTCCGACGCGCACATCATCCAGATGTGGGGTCTTCTTCGATGTGTCCCATGCGCGCGTGGGTCTTCAAAAGCACCCGTAACCAACCCACAACGCGACGTGGGCCTTATTCTTCCGCCCTCGCCTTTAGTAGACCCTGTAAGGTGGCATGATGTCCGCATCAGAATATCATCAGCGAACTGGAAATGGGAGATGGCGGGAGTCCCCGTGGCTACTACAAACCCCTCCAACTCTCTCAAAGAAACTGCTTTAGATATCATACGCCCTAACACCTCCGCAACCACAATGAACAAAAAGGGGGATAAGGGATCGCCTTGGCGCAAACCCCTTGAACTCTTGAAATAGCCCGCTGGAGACCTGTTTATCAGGATAGAGAAAGAAGCCGACGATATGCACTTCCAAATCCACTTTCTCCACCTGGATCCAAAACCCATTCTGCCAAGAAGGTAATCGAGAAAGCCCCAATTGACGTGGTCATACGCCTTCTCCATGTCAATCTTACAAACAATCCCAGGTTGACCCGCCTTGATTCTAGAATCAATGCATTCATTGGCGATCAACACTCCGTCCAGGATTTGACGACCTCTCACAAACGCCCCTTGGTTAGGTGAAATCACAGAGGATAGGACTTCTCTGAATCTCAAAACAAGAACCTTGGCTAAGATTTTATAGGTGTTGCCTACCAAACTAATGGGGCGGTACTCCGAAATATCCTCTGCTCCTGTGACTTTAGGAATCATGGCGACAAAGGTGCTATTGGAATGGAAGTCCAAAAAACCTTCTTCCTGAAATTCCCCCACCATCTTCATGAAATCTGCGCCTATGATCTCCCAACACTGTTTATAAAAGGCTATAGTAAAGTTTCAATAACTTCCTACCCATCAAAAAAAAAAAGAGAGGCTATAGTAAAGCCATCGGGCCCAGGAGCCTTGTCATGGGCCATCATGGATAGAGCCTGCATCCCCTCATCCTCCGAGATTGGTCTCTCCAGCCGATCTCTATCCTCCATACTGATCTGGTCAAAATGGAGGCCCTCCAAGAGAGGCCTAAAGGTAGTTGGCTCGGTGTATATGTCGGAATAGAACTCAACCATTCCCTGTCTAATGCTCTCTTCTCCCTCCTTGATGTCTCCCTTGATCCGAAGACGGGAGATGAAATTCCTCATCCTGTTGGCATTAGCCACCTTGTGGAAGAACTTAGTGTTCTGGTCACCCTCCTTAAGCCACCTGACCCTCGACTTCTGTTTCCAGGTGATCTCTTCCATCTTCACCAATTGTTGATATTCCCCCTTCAAATTAGTTCTCTCCATCTGCTCTTCCAGTGAGAGGATGGAACCTTCCTCTTTTTTATCAATTGAAGCAATCTTATCAAGTACTAAGCCGATCTTGTGGTCCACACGGCCAAACACCTCCCGGTTCCATATTTTGATTTTATCTTTAAGGGCCTTGAGTTTGCACCTGAAAGACTTCCCTGCCTTCCCATCAAAGGAAAAGGAGGTCCACCACTCTCCCACCTTGGCCGTGAACTGGGGATTGCTTAGTCACATATTTTTAAACCGGAAAGGTGTCGGTCTAGATTTGAAACCCCCACACCCTAGCAACAAAGGGGTATGATCCGACGTCGGTCTCGGGATAGCGACCAGAGATACCTCTTGAAAGTGATCTTCCCATTCCGGAGATACCAAAAATCTATCCAATTTGCAAAGAGTGGGGCAAGCTTGATTATTAGACCACGTATATTTAGCTCCTCCCATGGGAAGCTCCATGAGGGCATTCCTTTTGATGAAATCCCCGAAATCTCTCATGCTTTTGGTGAACCCCCCCCCCCCCCCCCCCCATTCTTCTCATGCGGGAACCTGACGACGTTAAAGTCTCTGCCTATACACCACGAATCATCCTACAGGCCTGCTATGTCCTCCAATTCCTCCCAAAATTGATCTCTACCACTGCTATTTGGAGGACCATAAACTCCTGTGAGGATCCACCATAACTGCTCCCCCATGCATCTACATTTAATAGAGACCGAGAAAGCTCCGATAAGAGTCTCTTCCACTTCAAGACATTTCCTATCCCAAACTATGATAATGTCTCCCGAGGTTCCCACAGCCGGCTGAGCCTGCCACCCAAAATCTCCCATACCACATATCTCCTTGATATCTCTTTCCTCGACCCTATCCAGCTTCGATTCTTGAATGATAATAACCTTAGCGCCCCATCTTTTGAATAGGCTCTTGGCTACAATTCTTCTTTCTCTATTCCCTAGCCCCCGGACACTCCATGACATGATCTTCATTTGGTAACTTTATGCTCCCTCCCGTTGCGTCGAGTACTGTATACTATAGTTTCTCCGGAGTTGAAGGGATACGCCAAGCTTTTAATCTCGCGAGGCAGTTTGCTAGGTTTCACCAAGAGCAGGGGCTCTTCCCTACTCTCTGAATCTTCATACCCTGACTTAGCCTTAGTCGGATCAACTCCACTTTTCCCATTCCCCACATCAGACTCCTCTACTGGGGAAGCACTGTGGCCTACTTATGACAGCCGAAGTTTGTCCGTAATCGGAGTTCTACTCGACTCCTTGGTAACACCCATGATGGATAACAGTAGGTTTTTAACCTCTTCTTCATGCCCTTTGAAAGATAAGCCCAGCGATTCCCCCAACGAGAGTATGTTGTGATGGAACCAAGAATTAAGTTCGAATTCCAGGGAGTTCTTCGAGGCGAAAGGTCTAGTGATCATGTTATTTCCAATCGATTTGAGCAACAACCGCAGACCCCCCTGTTCTCCAACCGAAATGACCTGAGCATGGTTCGAATTAGACACTCTGCCTTGCAATGAACCCCCTGGGTCTATATCCGGCTGGATAAGGCCTCCATGATCTTCTCAGGAGCCTCCTTGTTAAAAATCCCATTGCATTCCTTAACAGTTTCGTCTCGATCCACCAACCTGACCTGGTTTCCACTCCCTGAACTCCCCCCACCCTTCTCTGGTAAGAGGATACTGCTAGAACCTTTCTCCCAGACCCCATGTCGCAAACTAGCCTCAAAATGAGCAGGCGAAACTAAAGAGAACCCAGAAGAGATAGGAGGGTGAGAAGGAGGAATGTAGGCAGGCTTCTTACCTTTATCCTTCTTTTCATTCCTAACTGCTGCCATGGAAGGTTTTCTCCTTGTATTACCAGGTGGATGCAGGGGGCGATAAGAGTCAGACGAAACTTTACGTCTTTCTAGAGGGATGATAGTCGACGACGCTGCTGTATGCTTCGATGTGTCCTTAACGAGATGCTGGGAAAGTGTGCGACCCAACGACCTGACTTCGTGTACCCGTTTCTTAATGTACCTCCCCGTCCCTCTCACATGGACCGCCCGAACTTTAAACCGATGAGGACCCACACTTAATCTCCTGTGCGACGCTGTATGGTCCATTCGATGGCCCCTCCACGTGTGTGGTTGGGGATTATTCCCTTTCGATGTGTCGAAGACCCTAGCAGCGATATGAGTTTTAAAACTCGAATTCACTGTCTTCCCTCAGCCCTCTGACATTATCCTGCCAGGACCAGGTCTATCGCATTCCCTCATAGGTTCATCTGCTCTCTCCCTTGCGAGACCTTCCTTAGGGTGTACGGTTATGCCCTCCGGCGAGTCGCTGTAGGGTCGCTCCTCTCTCAACAGCGCTTTCCTCTTCCACAACCCCGACCTCCCATCTACAGCTGGGATTCCGTCCTTGCAGAATCGGAAAATTGTCCCTATCTCTATCCCACGCCCAGAATGAAGGCTTCTCCCTCTCATGGAGGATATGAAGGCTGACCGTGTAAGCTGCGTTGCCGTCGTAAACCTCTGTGGTCCTCGGAATATTCTCCGCCTTGCTTCCAACCTTTAGACGGAGAGCACTATAGTCCGTACCATTAGAAGAAGCGAAGTCCACCTCCATCAAACCTCCCAGCCTCCCTCCGATGTATTCAAAGCTCTGTTGATTCCACAGGTGACAGGGTAGCCCCTGGACTAAGATCCAAACCGGAGATGATAGCCAGTTCGTCGCTATAGAATTGAAAGAAGGCCACCATCTGCTCAGGGAAATGATTTTATGGCCCACCCTAATCGAAACCAGATCGCAAAGAAAAGCCAAGGTTACCCGATCCTCCACGAAGAGAAGTCTACTCTTTTCTCCACATGGAATGAGAAAAAAGAGGTTCGTTGCTCCTGAAATCCAAGTCAGCGCTACTGCAATATCCTCCCAATTGGAATCTCTAGTTGAAGACTCGTAGATCACCGCATGAGACCACCTCTCCTTCGTCCGCCTGTCTTTACCAGCCGTGGAGATACAACTGGGTAACGAATCCTGGAAAGGCTTCCCCGTCGGATTCGGTAGTGTGCTCCCTCTACTCCCCTCTGGAAGCAGAGTCTTCTTGGCCCCCGACCGTGCAGCTGGGAAATGAAGAATATGGGAGAGGCAGTCTAACACCATCTTCCATCCTGTGCATTTAGACCCCTCTGGAAAGCAGAAAACCAAGTTCCTGCCTCTTGTCGTGAACTCTGCCAGGTGGATAAACTTACCCCTCCCATTTCTCCTGCCTTTAGCGATGAAAGTCCTGCTATTTAACACCGTCTTCCTCCATAAGGGTTTCGACAGCTCTGCCTTAATCGCCTCCTTGAGCAAGTTCACCAACCAATACCCAAGCTCGACTGGAACATTTGCCTCTTCCACCCATCTTCTGCCTTCTTCCCTTATGCGGATCAAAGAGCTTTCCCCTTTACAAATCAGGGAGAACTCAAAAGCTTTCGCCTCCACCTTCACCTTCATCGTCCTTGATGCAGAGCATTATATTGGCAACATCCTTTGGAGGCTTACATGGTGGATCCAGCGTTATGTAAAACTTTTGATAGTTACGCAGGATTTCACAAACTTCAGCTGGACGGAGCCAACGGTGTCGTGCTTCTAACAGTATCTGTTTGATGTCTAATTGTTGATTTGAAATGTATCTTCTGCTCTCAGCCATCCGGAAGAGAGAACCCAACAAAAACCCCTCTTTTCATCCGGTAAGAAATGCAGAGTCAAAACATATTTGCAGAGAGGGCTTCATCCGACAAGAAATGCAGTCAAAACATATTTGCAGAGAGGGCTTCAAGCTTCAAACAATCCAATTGGAGAACCGGAGCTGAAAATGCCTACGAATGTTCTTTTAATCCCTCAAGTTCTAGGACTTGTCCAAATTTTGAAAATTGGCAAAATACTAACGATTATAAATGGCCTGCTTCTTGTACATCTTATGTACCCTCTTCAGAGAAGACCTTAGAGGAAACGTTCGAAGCATACTTACATAATCAGCTGACAACCTGAGATGAATATCCTATAGCCGGGAGACAAGTCTAGTAAGAGGTCAATTTCCCAATCATTGAGGTTTCTTCTAAAACCTAAGTTCACCCCTCAGCCTCCCCTTCCAACCATGCTGTCTTGGTTAGACCAATTTTTCCTCTTGGATATGGAATATAACTTTGGAAAATCCGCCTGGAAAGACTTGTCTCCACACTGGATATCCTCCCAAAACCTGATTTTGCTACCAGATCCCACCTCAAACCGAATCCCTAATGAAGTCACGTTTGATACCCAGCCCCCCTTTGCCTTTGGCCTTAGACACCTTATTCCACCCAACCAAGTGTATCTTATGATCCTCCATACTCCCCCTTCATAAGAACTCCCTTGTGAGCTTTTCCAAGGTAAGCATCACACTTTAGGAATCTGGTACAGAGACATAATATAAATGGGTAAGCTGGACAAGGTGCTTTTAATCAGAACCAATCTACCCCCTTTGGACAGATATCTAGACTTCCACGCTGCTAGCCTCTTCCCAACGCATTCAACCACCGGATCCCATAAGGACTTGGATCTGTAAGCAGCCCCAAGAGGAAGCCCCAAATAGGTGGTCGGAAAGCTCTCAATACGGCAATTCAAAATGCTCGCCAAAATATTTTTGATCTCATATATTTGATTCGCATCCTGTATTTTTCCAAAGTTCTTACATAAACTTCTACAACTTATATATTAAACAAGTGCAGGAAAATAAAGAGGCTTTTGTCTTGACAAATCCAAGGGTGCGTTGCGGAGAGGTATTGTTGCATCGCTTTGCGTTTGGCTTATATAGCACATATCATTGAGTGCGTGACCCAGGTGATGTAACAATCTATGGGTCATAATTTAATTGTTAATGCCATATATTCAGCCCCAATATTTCTTATATATAATACTGTGTGGTAATGCATCCTCTTTATCCTTCTATTTAGTGTTCACTATATTAGACATTCAGTATAGATCCGCCGAACAAGTCTTTGGAAGTAATCTTTATCAATCTTATTGGCTCCATTCTCAAGGCTTCTTCCTGTCCCATTGGTGTCGACACTTCCCGACACACATCTGGACACTTATGGCTGTGTCACCTGTGGTGGTTAGATAGCATCTTGGACCATATCAGGGAGCTTGTTAGAGGTCGGGATAGTAATTTCTCTCATACTTTGAGGGATGCTAATGGGGTAGCTGATTAGTTAGCTGAGGGGGTAATAAAGAGATCTTTTGTATTTAAGGAATTCTCTTCCCTAATCTTGTTCTGTTTTTTTTTGTTTTCTCCAGGGAAGTCTTCTCCCTGTCTTGTATATCTTATTCTAATGAAATTCTGTTACTTTTAAAAAAAAAAAGAGTTCTGTAAAGCATAATGAACATGAAGTGTATTATCCAGGTTTTCTATAAATGTATTAAACAATTAATATTTCATTTATTGGATTCTATATTTATCTAGATATTATGTAATATCGTAAAGACACCAATACTCCTTCCCTCCCTGTTTCTCCATGAAGCAATGTGCCTATCAATGCAAAGAACCTCATCTGCTCCTCCGAGAAAACCATCCTTTCAACAAGACGTTAATGACATCATAATAGCAGATTCTTAACCTCAGCAGCCATCACACGCTTCGACTATGACCACCTCGACTTCAACATTTAAATCTTCACAACATTGCCTTTGCTAAAGATGTAGTTCACTAGACGATAAATGTACATGATCACCAACAATGCCTTCTCCCTTGCAGTAATCCTTCTCATTGAATAGGGTAAGATAGGAATTTCAGTAACCCTATCTATATAAATATTTTCCCATTGATACCTCTACTTCTTATATTCACCTTGGTTTACTAGTTTTTGTTCCTCCTGTACTCTTTTACTTTCATACTTGTTTCTCTTTCATTCCAATGTTTCACCAAGCTAAATCAAACTCTTCTCCAAAACATGTTTCAAGGCACAATGAATCTCTAAATGAGCGTTCCAGTGCAATAATTTGCTAAGCTGAGACAAGTTTCAGAGAAATATTGCTAAACCTGAATAGATGAAGTCCTTGCCGCTGTAACTAAAGCCATGCATCACAAGGGTCTCACTGTCACAAAGCAAGAAAACATGTTTAAGCATATGGAGTTTGGAAAAGAGTCGCCCAGGACATCATTCAAGAGACAAGCATGAAGTACCTTATAGCTTCAACTCTGTCGGCATGGCCACTTGGTTCTCCAAAGGCACTGCCATAATGGAATCTGCCACTTGAAACCCCAGCTTTGCCACCAAGAAGCTCTATCATCTTTCCTATTGTCATCCGACTGATGATCACAAGAGAAACATGAATCCAACGAAAATTTATTGCAAGCTTAAAATCACATGACCAACCACTAAACCATCCCCGGTTAGCACTTGTGCAACAGAGATACTTAATTGGACAAACACGATGAAAACCGTTCCGGGAGATCAAAGCGCAGAAGCCATTTGAAGGTTAAAAACATTATGCATAACACATTTCAAGGAGCATAAAAGTATAACTCAAGTGAAAAAATAGTTCCTCAATGCAACAAATGAAAATAGTAAAAGGGTTACAAAATTCAATGATAGCTTCAAGCTATTACACATATTTGCCAAAGAATATTCAGCTGCTTATTTAATAAGAATGAGAAAATCGGCACATCCAGCATGAAGATAAAATGTGAAAGTGAACCCAATAATTATCTTCTCCAATGTTCTTACAATCAGAAAGTTACGTTGATTTTCGTCTCACAATTTAAGTTATTGATATACTTGCATCTTGCGACAAGGTTGGAAGACACTGACTTAGGATTCAGCCAAGTAGAATCATTTTTAGGCCCAAAAATGTTTAAAAAGTCAAGCAACCAAACTAGGCTTAACAAATGTCCCAATTGCCCTAATTTGTGTGTCTCTCCATTCATGACAAGTTCCAAGGATATTTAACGAGATCTGGTAAGAAAACTAAAGTTAAGGTTTCTGATTTTGTAGTTAAGCATGGATATGGACTAATGGTTAAAATTATCGCACCATCTCATAGGATATGTCTTGTTCCGGCTTGTTATCGGTACAATAAGTAAATGTATAAAAAAGGCGTGCGAGGCGTACACCTCGAGGCGAGGCATCTATGTTAAGCACCAACTGAATTTTCTGAGGCTTGAGCCTCATCTAATTGAGGCATCAACTGTGAGCGATAAAGGGTGGCCGAAAAAGAAATATATATAATTATTTTCATACTTTTTACCCAATAAATATCCATAATGGTTTTTTGTGTCAAAAACGACCTAAGAGAAGATGGTTTTAACCATCATTTTCCTCTTATTTGTGAGAAATATAAACCCTAATCGACTTTGCCCTAGTTTTCACACAGAAAATTTGTCCTAGCTCATTCATTTCTTATCCGATTTTGATTTTGTTGCTTCAACAAATAGGATCAAATACACAAGATGCAGCAAAGGTTTATTCCACTTTTGAGTGTGAGGTTGAAACATTAATTAACATATCCATTCAAAAGCATATTTGTTCCTCTTTATCTTGGTTTTTTTTTTTTTCTATTTTTGCATGATGTTTGTTAAAAGATGGTGAAAGAAGGTAGTAAACAAGTGGACGTAGTAATTGGAGGGACCCAACATGGAAGCATGCATATAACTATAAGTAGAAACGCCTAATAAGGCGTCAGAGAAGATTTATCTTTACGTCAACGCAATTAATTTAGTAGGGCATAAAAGGAGGTGTGAAAAGGCTGAAGGATCATCTCGTACGTACTTCAAAAACTGTTTCTCCACGTACAAGGGTACCCGAAGATGTTAAAAAAGAAATGAAAGATTATTTCAGAAAAGGAATAGTGACGAGGCATGTGGAATGAATTGTTGAAATGAGAAGGAATGTGCAGACGGACCTTCGTCATGGCATAATGATATCAATGAGCTCAAAGAATATATGATACAAATCATAAGATGCTTGGGTTTTTCCTTTTTTCTTTAATGGTATTTTTTCAGCTATGACCCTTCTTGCTTTCAGGATTCGGTAATATACAAGCTTCAAATGAAATGAAATCTAAATGAATTGCATTTAAACTAAAATCCATATTAATCCCTAAGGCTGCGTTTGGTAGCGTGCGTCTTGGCTGAAAACACATGTCTTGGGAGATAACAAGTGTTCTGGTCATTCCAAGGTGTGTGCCTTCAAGACGTAATGGACCTCGAAGATGTGCGACATTGCACCTTCTAAGGTTCAAGCCCCCCGAACCTTAAAGACGTGCATGTATGATCTATCAATGGCCTGCTATTATATGGGACCCACATGTATCTAGCAACCATGTTATTATGTGGGGCCTACATGATTTATCAACCCTTGTTAGTATGTGTGGGGTCCACATGTTAACCTTGTTATTTTGTGGGGCACACGTGATCTGTCAAACCCCATTATTATGTGGAGCCTACATGATCTATCAATCCTTGTAATTATGTAGGGTGATGTGTGGGTCCGCATATTAACCCCGTTATTGTGGGGCCTCCATGATCTATCAAACCCTTGTTATTATGTGGGGGCTATATGATTTAGCAACCCTCGTTATTATGTTGGACCCACTTGATGTGTGTGGTCCACATGATCTATCAATCCCCTTTATTATGTGGGGCTCACACAATCTATGGCAACACAACTTTGTTTGTTGTACCATACAAGCATCACTCATAATGCATGTGCAGCCCACACAATTCCAAGACGTAAATCTTCATTCGTGAACCAAACACACTAGAACCAAGACGTACATCTTCAAGGCATGCTTTGCTATGTAGGACCAAACGTTGATCTACAAAGACCTGCACACCTTTTGTAGGCATGTACCTGGAAGACGCAGACCTCCAAGATGAGCGTCTTTGGTCGAAGACACGCTACCAAACACACCCTAAAAGATCTCACCCACACTGGAAAACCTCCTCTTCACAATATACCTTGCTTCAATATCATTCATAAGGCAGCTTTTCCTTGATTCATTGGGTTTCTTAATAAATCAGCTGAATTGTACTTGAAAATAATCTGACACATTTCTTAACTAGTTTGAACTTCTAAAACTGCTTCAAATCTCAAGGATTGAAGAGTAAGACATTGCCCTGCTCTTGCTCCCACTGTTCCCAACTTCTAAAATATGATCATAATGCTGATGCAAATTCATTGTCTTGAGGTCAAAACAAGAAAATCCAGTGTCAATGAAAAGGAGAAGAAGTTTGAGTTCGTTGCGACACTGGAAAGCAAGATGCAGAACCCGTGATCACCCCTAGTTGGTTAAACATATCTCCTCATCCAGATGCCTGATGGAGCTCAAATGGGTATTCTGGGTATTCTTCAAGTGTATAAAGTTTGAGAATGATCAGGTAGCTGCAATGTGTCACTGACTAGTTTTTGAAACGTGCCATAAACCAGAATCATATCAATGGTCAAAGGTTGACCGCATGATCCAATACTCTACCAGGTGTGCAACCCAAAGGAGAGTAATCTATGGTTAAATTTTGATTCACTATGAAGGTCTAGGTGTGTGTTTTATGCTTGCCGACTTTTAGGTCCAATGGGGTCTACTATACGGTCAGTGATTGGTTGTTCTGTTAGGGTCTGGTCAGATATTAGTATGAGAAATTATTTAGTACGGTTTGAGTTGGAGTTACAGAGTTTCAGGAAGTCAATATTTACTATGCATAGACATCGAAAAGGATTCCTTTATGCCATTTTATAATTGAGTTTTCATATCCAGCACTATGGAGCTGTATGAGCAGGCCTTTTGGCCTTCTTCGATCGAGATTTGATTCATACCTTCTCTTTCTTTTCCCTTTTGCGGCAATTTTTATAAACGCTAGTTCAATTGCTTTAGACACTCATTCATGCTCATATTAATATTGTTTACTAGATATACATTTAACATAAGCAGAAACTTAAATATAGTCTATATTTAAAATAACATAAGCTGACAAAGATTGATAAGGATAACTAGAAGCAAAGATTTTACCTTGGAAATCCATGAGGATTCATAATTAAATCAGGGCATATGCCACGTTCAGAGAAAGGAAAGTCCTCCTGCTGAATGATGGTGCCACAAACGCCTTTCTGCCCATGTCTGCTGCTAAATTTGTCACCAACCTGAGTGCAATTCGTCAACCAGAAAGTTGAGAAAGGACTCCAATAAAAAAGATGAAATTCATGCGTCCAAGATGTAACTGAAAATCATTTAATGCACATAATAAAATTACCTCTGGTCTACGAGTTTGGCGGATTAGAAATTTGATACACAAATTATTATCCTTGTCTGAAGAGAGTGCTACTCTATCAACTACAGATGTTTCCCCTTTAGGACCTTTGTATGTCTGTATAGCAGATTTATATGCACTGGATGTTCCAAAGAAGGCAAGCTATGTTGATTTTGACAGAACAATGCTTTTAATATTTCCACCATAAAAGACATCACTAACCTATCTGGTAACCCCATAGAAGACACAACAGCATCCTTAGTATTGATAGGGGACTGTTTATTGATATAGATGTCATGTGGTCTAATTATTTCTCCAGGAGCAGCTAGTCCATCATCATCTAGTATCTACACATACAACTTGTATGAGACAGCTGAAAAACACATAATAATGCTTGCAATCAAAGTCAAATCAAAGATCTGTAACATTAAATATCCATAAATCTTGTGAGAAAGAGAAGAGGACCAGTGCTGGGTAAGAAATGACACTTATAAAACCATTCATGAAACAATACAAAAGTAGGAGAGGGCATCAGCATATATCCGAACAAGCTTTTCAGTAGTCATTTCTGTTAAACAGTACGAGGACTGATCACAAAATAAAATCAGAAGATTAAAAATGACTTTAAAAGAAAAAAAAAACAGATTCAAAACAGTGCATTGGAAACTGAAAATTCTTATCCACATATGATGTTTTTCACGCTGGGAAAATGAGAACAGTGACCACCTTACAAACAGTTATGAATCAAATGATGAAGTCCTGAGTTCAAACCCGAAGGGTTGGGCGGAATTGGCCAGGACCACGCCTCAGGAAGTGGAGGTCCTTAGTTCGAATCCCCCCTTGGGGCCGCCCCCTGGGATTTATCTCAGTACACCTGATATGTTTGGAAGGGGTGACACAAGTGCCCTGTGGGACTAGTCGGGTGCTATAAGAGGCCCGGATACCCATGGTATCAAACAAAACAAAAATAAAAAAATTATGAAGTCCTGATAGGTCCTATATTCACGTTGTCCATTTCACAAAGTGCAGACAAATGCAAAGAGCATTTCAAGAAAACCAAATAGTGCATCTTTTTCAGTGATATTAATCAAACATTTGGATACCAAATGCTACAGTCCTTTTGAAAAGGGTTTTTTTTTATTGTTTAATTTCAAATATTTATAACTGATGGCGAAGAAGAAGTGTGTAGAAAAGGTTCGTGTTAACAGTGGTGAATAATGATGGGAAAGAGTATACCACTCCACCAACAATAATGCTTTATAAACTTATTAAACTCCCTCAAGTTAGAACTCTTTCTATTTTTTTTTTTGGAATTTGGATAATTTGCAATAATATATTAAAGAAGAAATAATGCGGATTAAGGAAGAGAGTTCCTTTATGCTCCTTCCCCCAAACTAGAGTGTGTTGGTCAATCATCCCCAACTTGATAACGAATGATACGAAGAGAAAAGAAACAAAGTTGCTGGAATTTTCTTAAGGAAATTAAACTCGGGACAGAAAAGATGTGATAAAAGGGAAGGGAAAAAAATTTATGAGTTGGAGATCCAGTTGGAAATCTATAGTCGGGATAATTCCCCAATAGCTGGTCCACTATACGAAGATCTCAAATATTCCTTGAACCTGTGGGGAAACCTTTTCGTTTTTATGGTAAATGAAATATTTTAAATAAAGATTAGGTGTGAACATTAAAGACTGAGGATTACCCCCTCCAATTCATGCATACATATAATATTGAAAACTATGCGGACTTGAACCGCCAACGTCTGCCATAGGGTAAACCACTGCGGAGTATCAGTTGATAAGAAGTATTTCGATGATCCCCATGATCTGAAATTGTACAGAATTTTTCATTAATTAAATTATTTTTAAATATGAAAATAAGTATATAGAATATTATAATACTTTTTAGAAAAAAACTACAAAATCCATTGAAATTACAGATTTTCCATAGATTTTTTAAATCGCATGCTAAATTACTCATTGCTCTGAATTTATGGTTAAAGTTTAATTTTAACTATAATTCTTATCATATAATTGAATGTAGAAATAGGATTCATTTTGTCGATCCCAAATAATTGGGATAAGGCATTTTGAATGACAATGACATTGAATAATTTAAAATCTTTTTTTGAAAAATAACAAAGGTCTTTTACTTATCAAGAAAAATAAAGGTCCATCAATTTAGTAGATTAACCATATAACCATAACATATGTTTAAGCTAGGCTTAACAAGTACATCTCAGGTTTCCTCAGAAGTCTCAAAAGAAATGCTCAATACCCACTCAAAATCGATCTATGGATCTTTTATCCTACACTGAGATTTGAGGTATTTTCACAAAAAAAAAAATGAATAAAAATTTGAGTACTAACAAATTTGAGCAATCTTGAACCCAAAGTGTTCTTCATATTCAATCTTCATTAATTGAATCATATTCTAGAAGAAGGTAGGGGTTTCCACATGGAAACAACAGAGAATCGAGAAAAATGAAGCAAAATAAAGAATAGTTCAAGGTTCTGTTTTATTTTTTTCCATTTTTATCTTTATGTATTGCCATATGGCTACGATTGAGAGGAGAATTAGATATCCCCATATGTATCACATTGGTAGGGCCAAAATAAAATGTATCATATATTAAATTACGATACGTTTAAATATTTTGAGCCATAACCATTAGCAAAGAAGGAGCTAAAAATTTTGAAGATCAACTTCGATGTATATGTGTATCCCAACTAGACACAAAATTTACAAAGTTTATGGCCTTTTACACCATCAAATTCTTTAAGAATGGATGACCACTAGAATAAAGAAGCATCAATCCATTGAGTGACCTTCTCCATAGAGTTATACTTGTCTTCGAAAATGGGTGAGCTTGTTCCCTTCCTTCCTATGTTCTAACATAGCTCCCCTTAACATCCTTTCCTTAGCTTCGGACGCCAAAGTTGTCCAACACAAAGTCTTCATGGTTGAGGCAAACCTATGCTAGACTCCAAGTTCCTTTATTGTTCCCAGAAGCCCAAGTAATCACGCCCTTTACAATAATGTTGCCTAAATTTGAGTCCTTCTAAATTTTAAAGCTTTAAAGAAGCAACAAGGCTTCCGCTTTGCTCAAACCACACACCTTGCAAATAAGATTCCCAGTAAGCCCGTGGAGGAGTGGGAAGCAACCGCTGAAATAGGATCATTTTAGATTTGTTAAGCTTTATAGGTGGGGATATTCAAAATAAAAAGGTCTATTGGCCACCAAAGACCTTCCCAAAACCTAACCATATTTCCTAAACCATTCTTGTACGGTTGTACCTAATATACAGGATAAAAGAAGGAAAAGAAGTCATGAAGATGTTTCCACAAAAAACTCAAAACACTTGAACACTGATTTTAGAAATCAACTTAGCCTACAATAAGTAGTGCAAAAATATGTACCAGAATCATCCAACACAGGAGAACCAAGCCTTATCACTAGTTTATTGTGTAAAAAGAAGAAGACAATATTGGAGAAACTTGCTCTAAAACCATACAAAAGTAAAGGAACAAAGAAGTTGAGCAAAAATTAGGGTAGAAAATAAATTGTCAACTTCCCTGGTTATTTATTTAACTAAAGTCGACTCATAGAGAAGAAGACTAAACTGCCCTAAGTAATGATGGACTAATTAAGGGCTGTAACAGTAAATTACAAATATGACCTCATACTGAAGAGAGTTATTTTCTACAAATATCACTAAACATATGAGTAAGGCACGTAAATATATATGCTCATAGATGTTAAATTTCCTCTTTTTCAAGGACATGTCATTGGAAATATGTAAACTGTGTTATTAGAATGTCAAAAACATAATGCATCTGCATCCATATGTATTACCTGCATCTTTTCTGCTTCCCTCCCTACTTTTTGAGGCCTGATTATTCTATCTGATGTGTTATTGGCATACTTCTGATTGATGGCAGATAACCTGTTCATCCAAAATCAGGTGACATAAAGTGACAAGAAATATCCTAACCACAAAAGTTAACACAGTCATACACGGAAAGCATTTGGCTGTAATAATGTGCATTTCCAACTAAAAAATGAAATGATTTAAGTGATAGAGTTGAGTACTTTTTCATTACAATACAACGACCAAAACCACGATCAAGAGATGATTTGTTCATGACTATTGCATCCTCAATGTCATAACCACTATAACTCATTACAGCAACTGTTGCATTCTGCCCTGCTCCAAGCTTGTCATATCCAACCTGAGAGTAGAATGTTTAGTTCAGATGATGTGATTGCATAGCATACAACAGAATAGAGCAAACTAACCAGCTCAATTGTTCTTGTTGTCAGTAGTGGCCTTTGAGGATACACTAAAAGGTAAATTAATGTGTCCATTCGACATAGCTGCAAAAATGAAGAGGCTAGGACCTTATCAGTAACATAAAAGTATATATAATGTCATATGGATGCTAACTAAAAGAGCAATATAAGCATCTAATCATACAAAGTGCCAAAAAAGAAGAGGAAGACGAAAGAAAGAAAGAAAGAAAGAAAGAGAGAAAGAGAAAGAAGGAGATGAACTAGCACAACAGGAAAAAGGAATCTGTGCCAAAAGATTATTTCGAATCAATATGATAGTATAAATAAAAATTATTTCGAATCAATATGATAGTATAAACAAATCAAGGTGAAAATTACAGCACTGACGTTGCCTGTCCCTAGGATGATGATTATGGTTATAGACACTGATGTTACATTAGAAGTCAGGACAAAGCAAAGGGAATCACAGATGACATGAACCTAGTTAGCAATTTGGCATACGGAAAAACAAAGCATGGGAAAAGTTTGCATATCAGTCGGTCATGAGAATTGTAAAGACAGTAACAAATTCAGTCAACATAATGGAAACGACAAGCATAGGGTGGTGAGGGGTATATTCGCATTTTATTTGATTTTGTTTCAAATATTTGGGATAAAAAATTAGTATATGCACGTATATAAGTGAAAGCTTGGGGGGCATGTAAGTGCTTACCAAAATGCTGGGCATAAATGTAATATATAACTCACTAGAAGACTTTTTATCGAAAAGGGGGCTTAGAAGAATCAGGTCCAATTGTCTAACTGCAAAGTGCATGTTGGTTATTGAGCATTGACCAAGGGATTTGAAATTAAAAGTTCACTGCAAAAACCACTCTTCTTACCAAGCCCTTTTCTTCTTTCATTGAACTTTAACGAACCACAAACTTCACGAAAAAAAAAAAGCAGAAGAGAAACCAAGTACCCTACAAAAGGTGACCAGAGTTTTCAAGAAACTGGTTGCAGGCAACTGAAGGTCGGCTAGGTAGACTCGGAACGACCAGAATCTAAGACGATAGTTACAACGACAGAGAGGGTTATCGGGACAGCAGCCGGCGACTGGGGTTATGGATGGCAGGGTGAAGAGGGTAGGGAAAGGGAGATTAGATGAGTTAGGGTTTCAGGGTTTTTTCTTCTTAATATCAATTTTTTACAAACATATTTTTCAATTATATGAAAAATTGGGCGCTATACTTTTAACATGTAAAAGACATATTTTTCATGTAATTGAACAACACGGTCATATTATACAGTTTCTTATTAAAAAAATGTAATTCACATTTTAAACACGAACTAAAAGAGAAATTGATAACTAGGGACAAGAATGAGTTCTACGGATTAGAGATTTGTAAGTATGAGCAGTACCTTTGGCACATACCATTAATTTTATTTTCGCAAGGTCACTGATCATAGAAATAGAGTTAGTATGGATATCGAGACAACTTGTAACTTTGTCACTTTTAGGTTAGTTTCCATTCTTTTTGTCTTAGTGCATGTACACTTTACCCTCATCACGGAAATTTTTAAATTTCGATGTAGTCTTACAACTTTAACCAAGTTATCAATAGTATCTGCTTTCCTATAAGGTCTTCAATTTCATCTATCCTATGAAATAAAACGAGTCTCGAGGCAATAAAAATCTGAACAACAAAAAAGAATATGCAAGTCAAATTATTGGTATTGGGACAATGATTTAACTATTATTGAAAAAAAATATTTGACTATAGATACAACAAAAGAACACTTGCCTGGTTATACGCAATATTTCCCATAGCTTGTTTCCCCATCGCACACTACAAGATCATACAAATATTTTAAGATCATGTGAAAGATTCCAGTCTACTGAAACAGATGATCCGAGATATCTGAAAGAAACATGGACAAACCTGATATGTATTTCTAGGTGACTGATTATGGTGAGGAAATGGAATTAGTCCAGCGCAAACACCTAAGATGGTTAAAGGCTCGATTTCAATATGAGTTGTTTCTGTTTCAGCTTCTCCTTCGTACAAAGCAATCTATTGGCCAAAAGTTTATGCAGTATCATTATCTAAGATGTACGACACAATTAAAATAAAAATACTATAATGAATTATATGGAAATGAACAAACCAAAGCATTGTTCTGCTCATTAACATCAAGATACTCGATCAGTCCCTCGCGTAAAAAATCATTGAAAGTGCGGACCCCATCCTTAAAGAGAACATATGTGAAATCAGCTCATGATAACATTGAATCTTATTTTATTTTTTTTCGTAACTATAAAATACACAAACCCGCAGTTCCTTCATATGATGTTCCTTGATCCTGGATATGCCTTTGTCAGCAATAACAAGTGGACGACAAACACGACCTCCATCTGAAGCAATGTAAACACATCGCTGCCAGACATTTTAATGCTAAGTTAAGTGTCCAATTAAATGCTTAAACAGCTGAGCATATCTTACATGGATAAATTTATGCAGAAGATAAGGAACAATCACTTATATATTTCATCCGCTGCCATATTATAAGAAAAGTAACATGTTTAAAGATGAAAAAGCTCGAGCTAGAAAGACAGTATTACTTGTTAAAAGTAAACGAACATCCCAATCCTTTCATACCTTTGCAAGTTTAGCCAAAATCACTAGTTCTCCATGTTCAAAATTGACAAAAGAAATTCAAGCACCCAAATGATAAATTGTTGGGCAGTGTAGTCAAAAGCATTAGGTGACGCCTAGGTGAAGCTAAGGAAGCCTATGTTAATTAATAAGTTTATTTATTATATAAAAATAAAGAAATAAAAATAGTATTGAAACAAAATCTTATTTAATTTTTTTATCGATTTGGAAGGTGCAGAAACAAAAAATGTATTGACTTTAGACACCTATTTGGACTACCAAATAAAAATAGATTTTAAAATATATATATATATATAGCAACAGATGTTTTTACAGAGTGGTAAATCAAGAAGTCATGATGAAGGACATCTAACCAATACTCCCAAAAGCCGCAACTGATGGGGGAGGGAGATTAAATTTCTTTATCTTATAGCCCAGATCCAAGCCCCCGGTGAAACCATCCTTTGTGGGTCCCATTTCACACGGGCCACCCCACCCCGACTGTGCCCCATATATGCAGGCTGCCCCACTTGAGCCCGGTGTGAAAATGCGCCTGATTTAATCACCCTCGGTGAGGAGTCTCAAACACGAGACTGTTGTCAGTATGATATAAGTTGTATGGTGGTTGATATAAGCTGGATGGTGGGTGTAACTTACTTACCCTATTCATATAAATAATAATGATGGGACGTATGGAAGAGTTTACACTCCAACGATTTCCTCTTTCTCTCCCTCTCTTCTCTCCATGAAACCCTAAACTTCTACTGAGACCTTCCGCTCTGATACTACTTTGATGCAGGACATCTAATCAATACTCCCAAAAGCCACGATTGATGGGGACGTGACCCATGAGATTAAATTCCTTTATCTTATAGCCAAGGTTTAAAATTTCATTTCGGAGGAATGTCTCAGTCAAGTGAAAAAATGAGACAAACTCCGAAACGAAACGAAACGAAACATTCTGAAACCCTTTCTGGTCAAGCCGCACCCATCCAAGACCACCCATGAGTGTACCGCAGGTCCCTGTGGGATTTTCTCCAGTGTAAAATTGTTAAAGGAGTTGTTCTGAAAGGTCTGAATCCTGCTTGAATTTTAAAATAAAAAGGTGATTTGCACCTCCTATCGCTTTTGGTTTGTGTTTCTACGGGTTCAGTGGTGATTTTTTGTGGTAATAATGGAGAACAAATCTAGTTCGTGGTGTCTAGTGATGTTTTTAATGTCCAGATGTTCTATCAAACTCAATAGAAGTAATTATGTTCCTTGGGCCAAGTATGTTAAAGTGTTTCTTACGGTCAAAGGAAAATTGAAATATTTGCGTAAAAATCAGCCCAAATATGAAGCCATAAGTGGGTACAACTGAGAATGCCCAGATTATGACTTGTGGTGGAATAGCATGGATCCCAAAATCAGCATCAATTTGATGATTTTGAATAGCGCAAAGGAGATTTAGGATCATGTTGGGAGGATGTATTCTGGTGAGAATAACATCACCCGGACTTATCAGTTGGTTGAAGAGTATTTTTCCTTGCAGCAGGGTGAGAAGCCTCTTGCAGAATATTATTCCTCTCTTCAGAATATTCAGAATGAATTGAATGTCTACCAGCCTCTCACTTCAGATCTCAAGAAGCAACGTAGACAACGTGAGGCTTTGACGTTGCATGTTTTCTCTCTGGCCTTCGATCGAAATATGAGCCAGCTCGTGCTCAACTCTTGGGGAATAGGGAACTCCCTAGTATGACTGAAGTCTTTGCTCGACTTTAGCGTGCCTTAGTGTTGGAGGTTGGTGGTGGATCTACTGACAGATCAACGTTGGTGGTTTCTAAAGGTCGTGGTAGAGGACGTGGCGGTGGTAGAAGTGGTAGAGGAGATCATGGAGGAGATTGAGACTTCAGTGGTAGTCGTGGACGAGGTCGTGGTGGACCTCATCATTGTACACACTGTGATATGAATGGTCATACTGTGGATTATTGTTGGGATTTACATGGTAAACCAGCCAACTGAGTGAACCATGCTTCGTATATTGACAGTGGGAACGCTACCCTTAGTTCTACATCTGGTGCACCTCTTCAGTCGTCGGTGGCTAACTCGGAGGTTGTAACTATTTCTCGTGACGAATATGCCAAACTCATTCAGCCACAACAGTCTGGTGCTTCATCTTCCGATACTGCTACTTTTGCTCACTCAGGTATTGCATGTCCTACTTTCCAAGTTTCTAGGTCTTCCTCTCCATGGGTCATTGATTCCGGAGCCTCATATCACATGACCGAGACTACAGGTGTACTTTCCCCCATCCAGTATACTTCTTCTTCTTCTCAGTGTGTTACTTTAGCCAATGGCATAACTTCAAAAGTGTCCGGTATTGATCAAGCCTCTCTTAGTTAGTCTTTACCTTAATCTTCTGTCTTGTATGTTCCTAAATTTCCATTCAGTCTTATGTCTGTTAGTACACTCACTAGATTGTTGGATTGTTTAGTGACCTTTTATCGATCATATTGTGTTTTTCAGGATCTCAAGATGAAGAAGAGGACTGGTGGAGGGCGTGAGTCTGGTGGCCTCTACTATTATGATGGTGAGGGGGAGACTACTACGTTTCAGATGACTTCCCTTACACCGCATCAGAGGCATTGTCGGCTTGGTCATCCGTCATTGCATTCTTTGAAGATCATGGTTCCTTCGTTGAGAGGTGTCTAGTTTAGAGTGTGAGTCGTGTCAGTTAGGGAAACATCATAGGGTTTCTTTTCCTTCCAGAGTTGTTAAACCTTTTGCTTAAGTTCATCCAGATGTGTGGGGGCCCATCTGAGTTCCATCTCGCAATGGGTTTCAATATTTTGTTACTTTTGTATATGATTTTTCAAGAATGACATGGTTTTATTTAATGAAAGATTGTTCAGAGTTATTCTCTATTTTTAAATTGTTTCATGCCGAAATTCAAACTCAATTTGGTGTGCAAATTCAAATTTTTCGTTTTGATTATGCTAGAGAATATGACTTCACCATTTTGTTCATTTTTAGAATTTCATGGTATTATCCATCAAACTTCTTGTGCACATACACCTCAACAAAATGGGGTGGCTGAACGGAAGAACCGTCATTTACTTGAGGTGGTTCGTGTTCTCTTGTTTAAATTGAATGTTCGTAAATCATCTTGGAGTGATGCAGTTCTTACAGCGTGCTATCTCATCAACTGCATGCCCATATCTGTTATTGATGGTCAATCTCAATTCTCCATTCTAGTTGTGTCTGCTTTGTTCAGCATCTTGACCGGGGTAGTGATAAACTAGACCCGTGCGCCATTAAGTGTGTGTTTCTCGGATACTCTCGTACTCAGAAGAGTTATCGTTGTCTTGACCCTGTCTCTTGTCGGTTCTTTGTGTGTCCTGACGTCACTTTCTTTGAGCATGTATCATTCTTTTCTGGTGCAAGTTCTTCGATTGACTGTAAGTCTCACCCTCTTCCTCTTCCTCTTCCTGTTGAGATTGTTTCTTCTTCTGGTTTGCAGGATTCTGATGTGCCAACTCCGACAGCACCACCGCTTCTCACCTATGTACGTCACTGCCATCTTCTGGTGCCTGCCTTGGACTCATGTCTTCCACCTTCTGCTTCTTCGCCGACGAATCCTGTCTTGCCTACATCTTCTTTTGACCTTCTCATTGCAATAAGGAAAGGTACATGTTCGTGCACTAAACATCCTATCTATGAATTTGTGTCTCCTGTCTATCTTTCTTTCGCTGCTTCTGTGTCGTCTGTTTCTATTCCTAACAATCTCCAGGAAGCTCTTTCGTTTCATGGGTGGTGTGAGGCTATGGTTGCTGAAATGGATGCTTTGCATTCTAATGGTACATTGGATTTGGTTACTTTACCTCCGAGAAAGCACGTTGTTGGTTGTCGTCGGGTGTACGCTGTGAAGTTCCTCTCGGATGGATCTATCGAGAGACTGAAGGCCTACCTTGTTGCCAAGGGTATACTCAATCGTATGGTGTTGATTATAGCGAGACCTTCTCACCAGTTGTCAAGCTTTCCTCTGTTCGTGTGATTATTTCCCTAGCCGCTTCTTTGCATTGGTCGTTGTATCAGCTTGATGTAAAGAATGTGTTCTTGCATGGTGATCTACAGGAGGAGGTCTATATGGAGCAACCTCCTGGGTTTGCTGCTAAGGGGAAGGCGATTTATGGGCTAAAGCAGTCACCACGTGCATTGTTTGGCAGATTTAGTGAGGTTGTCATTCAGTTTGGGTTGACACAGTGCAATCCGATCATTCGGTCTTTGTGAAGAAAACAAGTGATAAAACCATTGTGTTGGTTGTGTACGTCAATGATATAGTCGTTACAGCCTCACAGGAGATGACATTGAAGGTATTCAGTGCTTAAAGCAGTTTCTACAAAGAGAGTTTCACACTGAAGGCCTAGGAAAGCTTCGGTATTTTCTAAGCATTGAGGTTGCCAGATTAGAACCATGGGATCAGTTTGTCTCGACGCAAATATGTTCTTGATATTCTTGAGACATGTTTATTGGGGTCAACCAGTTGATACACTGATGGACCATAATACGAAGCTTGTATGTGATCAGGGTGAGTTGTTTGATGATCCACATAGATATCAGAGACTGGTTGGCAAGTTGAACTATTTGACTATTACCAGACTTGACATCTCCTTTGTGGTGAGTGTGATTAGTCAGTTTATACAATTACCTCGCACTCCGCATTGGGATGCAATTGTCCATGTAGTTAGATACCTAAAAGGTGCTCCTGGTCGTGGTTTGTTGTATAGATCTCATGGTTATTTCAGAGTGGTTGGTTATACAGATGTTGACTGAGCTAGTTCACCGTCTGATAGAAGGTCTACCACGGGTTACTGTGCGTTCCTCGGTGGAAATCTAATGTCATGGAGTAAGAAACAATTTGTGGTTGTTAGATCTAGTGCAGAAGCTAAGTATAGAGTTATGGCTCATACGAGTTGTGAGTTGACCTAGTTAAAGCATCTTCTTCAAGAATTGGCTGTTGGAGCAGAGATTCCTATGAAGTTGTACTGTGATAACCAAGCGACTATTCATATATCCTCAAATCCAATGTTTCATGAATGGACAAAGCACATCGAGATAGATTGTCACTTTGTTCGAGACAAAGTGATGTGTAGTGACATTTTGACTCCATATATGAAGACAGGATCAGTTAGCATGTGTTTACAAAGGCCTTATTCAAAGCTTGTCTGGATCTTATTTGTTCCAAGATGGAGATGCACGATGTTTACTCTCCAGCTTGAGGGGGAGTGTTAGATATTATGTTATGTTTCTCAGTGGGTTTTATGTATGGGACGTATGGGGATATTATTGTCATTACATGTTCTTTTATGTTTTAAGTAGTTCAATATATAAATAGGGGAACACGTCTAGGCCATTATGCTTAAGACGTCAACTCCTCTCTTCCCAATTCTTCTCTCTCCCTCTTCTATATGAAACCCTAAATATCTAACACATTAATTGCCATAGTCAACAACATGGTACTCTTCGTAAGCGCATTTGCTACTTATTGTTAGTTCTCAATTTGTGCCTTAAAACGAACGCGAACTCTTGTAAATATGAAACCCGTCAAGCATGTCTCTGGTTCAACTTCTGTTAGCTATTGATACGCTTCAATCCCTTATGATCCGAATATAAAACATATTCCTGCTGAATCAAGTAGTGCCTCCAGCACCTGAGAGCTTGGATGAAGCCATAGAATGCCTGATCATGTGTTGTACCTCTTGCATGTCTTATTGAATTTCTCACTGTAGAAAGACATTGGGAGACCTCTAGACTAGGAACCCTGATACCAACTCCTAAGGCATCACAATCCACCTCTAACACCTTTTCGAATTTAGTAAAACAAGGATGGGTGTTGTACACGTCTTGTTCTTAACAAGTTGAAAGTTTTCCTCAGCTTCCTTGGTCGATTCAAACTTTTGTTTCTTCATACAATCAGTTACTAGAGCAATAATAGTGTTGAAATTCTTGATAAAGCATCCATAGAACGTTGTTAAACCACGGAAACTCCGTACAATCCAAATTGTAATCAGTGCAAGCCAACTTAGGTTTGCTTTTACCTTATTTTCATCCATCCGAACACCATCCGCACTAAAAGAATGTTGGGGGAAGAGTGGCTAAAAGTATGAGGGAGTTTGGAGAGTTCATTGGCAGGAATTTCCTTACGGATCTCCCTATGAGTGGGGGCAGGTTTAGTTGGTCTAACAATCAAGATCATTCCACTTCATGTAGATTTGACAGATTTTTAGTCTCAACCAGTTGGGAAGATCACTTCCTTGGTGTTTCTTTGCTGGCTATTCCCAGCCCGCCTCGAATCATACTCCCTTGGTCTTGGACTGTAGAGGATTCCGTTCGCATCCTATTCCTTTTTGGTTTGAAAATATGTGGTTGAATAGTTTTCAATTTAAGACTCGGGTGGAGGAGTGGTGGAAATCCTTTTCCTTTGTAGGAAAGGAGGGGGGACCTTTAGGCACAAACTCAAAGCGCTTAAAGGTCAGATTAAGCCGTGGAATCAAGAGGAGTTCGGAAGGATTGATAAGAGAAAGGGGTTAGTGCTCGAGAAGATAGCTTTGATCAACAGAAAGGAGGAGGTAGACCCTCTGTCTTTAAAGGACCGCATGAGTAGAGTTAACTTCCAATCAGAATAGCGACATATGGTGAAATTGGAGAAAATTAGCTGGAAATAGAAATCCAGAGTTAAATGGTTGAAAGAAGGGGACAATAACACTAGATACTTCCACAAGGTGGCTAAAGCCAATAGAAGGAGATACTATTTGGCTAGCCTCAAGGTCTACAGTAATTCTTTGGAAGATGAGGACAGTGTTAGAGATGGAGTGGTGAGGTTTTACTCAGATCTTTATTCTAAAGTAGCCTCTTTTTGACCTATGCTGGATGGCCTTGATTTTGCTCAGATCAATATGGGAGATAGAGAGAGTTTGGAAAGAGCTTTTGAGGAGGGTGAGGTCTTGAGCGCTACAACAGACCTAGCAGGTGAAAAGGCTCCTGAGCCCGATGGTTTCACTCTCGCTTTTTTCAAGCAATGTTGGTAAATTGTGGGAGGAAACTTTATGGAAGTCAGAATTTCAAGAAGGGTTTCTGGATTTTACTTCCAGTAGCAACTTCATAACCTTGATCCCGAAGTTTAAAGGGGCAGTTAATATTGCCGATTTCATACCGATAAGTTTGATGGGGAGCGTGTATAAAATTATTGCTAAGATGTTAGTTACGAAGATCCATGGGGTGCTGCCATCGGTTATATCTCCCTTTCAAGGAGCTTTTGTTAGAGGCCAACAAATTCTGGATGGCGTCCTGATAGCCAAGGAGTGTACAGATTCTAGATCCAGATCGGGAGAACTGGGATCATTTGCAAAATTGACTTGGAAAAAACTTATGATCATGTTGATTGGAAATTTCTAGATTACATGCTTTGCCGGATGGATTTCGGCAATAAGTGGAAGCTATGGATCTGGAAATGTATTTCTCATGCCTCGTTCTCTGTTTTAGTTTCATCCAGATATTTTAAGAGTTCCATGGGGTTTAGAAGGAGATCCGTTCTCTGTAGTCAAGGAGCGCGCCTCAAGCGCAAGGCACACCTAAAGCGCCTTAGAAAGGTCAAGGCGAGACGTGTTTAGTAAGGCACGCGCCTTATGCTCCAGACGCGCGCCTCAGGCCAGGCTCCAGGTGCATCAGGCGCGCGCCTCACTAAAATACATGTTTTGTGTAAAAATTATGTACTTTGGGTTATTAAATTAAGCTTCGGTATGATAGGAGAGATACAATTGAACCTATCTCATTGAAAGACGTAGATGAAAGCAATGAATGGCTACTTGGGGAGATGGAAACAAAAGGTGGAGAAGTAGAAGATGAATTGGTGTTTGAAGATGATAGCTTGACATGTAGTGTTGTTGCGAGAGCTGCTAAAGTTGGTGAATAAACAACAAATATTAGATCACAATCAAGGTCAATAGTAAGCGCAAAGGCTTCAATAAGGGAGCCATAAGAGGAAGAGACCAATTCAAAGGAGATTGAAGAAGAATATATTGAGGCTAACACGGATGATGATGGGGATGAAGCTAATGGTTATATTTTAGAGGATGGCGATATTAACTAAAACTAATTGTGTGCTATTTGAGATTTAGAACATTTGCAATCCGTTATGTTTTTTTGCTTTTTGATTACCTGTTTTGTATTTAGATAATGACAATGTTAACTAGAACTGTTTTGAGTTACTTGAGATTTTCGACATTTGCTATCTTTTTATGTTTCATGGCCTAATGATTACTTATTTTGTTATTTTATGATGTTATTTTTCTTAATTTTTTTATATTTATTATAATTTTTAATATTGCGCCTCGCTTCAGTCAGGCACGTGCCTCGCTTTGCGGCTCGCACCTCAGGCACCAGAGGTCTTAGTGCCATAAATGCGCCTTGCGCCCTTAACTACCTTGGATCCGTTGTCGCCTTGTTCCTAGTGGTGGTGGAGGCGCTGGGTAGTATGATTACTAGAGTTGTTGAATTAGGAGAGTTGGAGGGTTTTGTGGTTGCCCATGGAGTTCCAAGCTTCCAGCTATCTCTCATCTACAATTTGCACATGATAATCCTGTGTTTCTTGGACCTTCTTCCACTCATATGAGATATCTTAGAGGTATCATCTACTGCTTTGAAGTCGTGTCGGGATTACGAGTAAATTTGGCCAAGAGTAAGGTGTTCGGGGTGGGGGTGGAGAACATCACCGGTCTGGCTAGCATCATGAATTGTCGTATTGATAACTTGCCATCTACTTATCTGGGCCTTCCTATTGGGGATGCTTACAGATCAAGGGCTATGTGGGAGCCGGTTATTGATTGCTTGGGAGGCGACTAGCCGTGTGGAAATCAAGATATTTATCAAAAGGGGCTATATTGGTTCTCATCAAAAGCACTCTTTCTAGCTTGCCTATTTACTATATGTCTCTATTCTCTATTCCTTTTTATGTGGCAAATGCTTTGAAGAAGATCATGAGAGATTTCTGCAGAATGATAGGGAAGGAGATAGAAAAATGCACTGGGTAGGTTGGGAGACGGTATGAAAGGCCAAGGATAAAGGTCTTGGGATTACGAACGTTAAGATGATGAAGCAGGCTCTCCTGAGCAAATGGTTATGGAGGTTTGATGTAGAGCTTTCTAGCCCTTGGAAAGAGGTCACAACGGGCAAGTATGGGGTTTCCTTTTTCGGACGGGAGAGTAGAGCAGTTCGTCAAACGTACGGGTGTAGTGTATGGAGGGGTATATCCAAGTTCAGTGAAGACTTTGACAGGGGAGTCCGAATTGTTGCAGGAGCAAGGGATAGAATCAGGTTCTAGGAGGATCCTTGGTGCGGTGAGACCTCATTTATATTCTTTATCGAAACAAAAGACTAGGTCTATTAAGGATTGTGCCCATATCAGAGGGGAGGCACCGGGTTGGGATTTCGGCTTCAGAAGAAACATCAACGACTGGGAGTTTGATACCCTTTCTAGACTTCTCTTGTTGCAAGATGTCCATCTACAGCCCTCATCCCAAGATAGGCGAGAATGGATTTGGTCTAAAGGCGGCTCATTTACGGTCCGATCCTTCTATGGGTTTTTACATAGATCAGTTGGGCCTAGCTTTCGGTTTCCATAGTTTGGAGTTCAAAAGTCCCGTCTAAGGTGGCTTTTTTCATCTGAGAAGCTCTTTCAGATAAGATTTTAACTGTGAACTATTTGCATTCCAAAGGTTTCATAATCATTGACTATTGTTGGAGGATGTGCGGCATAGCGGGGAAACGATTAATCACCTTTTGCTGCATTGTGGTCTTGCTAGGGAAGTCTAGTCGCCCTTCTTCGAGTTTGGGATGAGTTGGGTGATGCCGGACTCTCTCATGGCTCTTATTCTTAGCTGGCGTTCTCAAACGTTTTCGTCTAGAGGATGTATTCTATGGAGATTGCTCCCCTTTGTGATTATGTGGGGTCTTTGGAAGGAGAGGAATCAGAGGGCCTTCGAAGATAAAAGCAAAATTTTTGCCTCGATCATTCATTAACATTAAGGGGTTGTTGTTCTTATGGTCCAAGGTGTTTCTTGAATGTACAGGCTTATTCCTCAAAAATTTTGTTTTCCGTTTGGATCTTCTTTGGTCTAGGAATGCTTGTTAGTTGGTTGCTCCCTTGAGCCTTCGCTTTTGTTTGAGTCTCTTCAGGCTTTCTATTTTTTTAGTAAATATAATCTTTATTGAGGGCCAGAGCCAAAAAAAAAAGCCGCAGCTATAGAAGTCTCTTTGGGCTTTCAGTAGGTCATCTCGACCTCGACAGCCTTGTTTTTTTTTTTTTTTTTTTTTTTTTTTTTTTTTTTTTTTTTTTTGCTTTAATAAAGTTTTACACTTATCAAATAAAAAATTCTCTAGTCTTGAGTACGTCTTTAGTTGATAAACAGAGATATCTCATCTGAGACAATATGATATAAACCTAGACAATGACGAGACTAACCGAGACATTCTAAGACAAACACCCAATGTCTCGTTCCGGTCACCTCTACGGCCATGATGTTTTGGCTGAGACAAAAACATTTATCATTTTGAGAACATATCCGTTTCTAGGACATTTACGAACACATTGACAAATTTAGTCAATTTAATCACTCCGTTCAGTATTGCAAAAAAATTAACCACTGGAAATCTAGATCCTAGAATGAACTTACCTGTTTTTCATTTACAAACACACTGACAAATTCCCCAGTTTTACCCGCTCTCCGCAACTTTCTCATGGCATTTGCGAATTTCTACAACAAGGAATAAAAGACAAAAAATAAGTAGTTGAACATAGAAAAACATATAATATTATTGTAGAAGGGCATTATATACCTGTGGCTGCCTATGCTTTCCAAGAATAAGCCCGTTAAATATGACCAAAAATGAATTTGAGGAATGAAGCTCTTCTCCTGACAACAGTTCTAAGTCTTCTACGCCTAAACTGTGACACTGATGCAAAAATTCATGAATGATGATCGTGTATACCAAGAGTGAATGGAGATGTACAAATGTAAAGCAACACAGTACCAAGATACCCTATACAAAATCAAACATCACACCACCCACTAGTAACTGTAGAATAATAACAAGTGGCCAGCAACTACTTTCTATATGAAAAGAAATTTAAATCCATATTGTGGGATTTAACATCTGAATACATCCACCTAAATAAACATGACGCTTTCAGTTTCCAATACAACACAATGCAAAATACAAAGCTTTTAACAAAAATAGAATGCTTCTGGTTCCTATGGACAGATAAAACTGTAGACAGATATTCTGTAAGTACAAGAAAACAAACCAGAGAAATTAATGGACCCTCCTCTTCATCAGTTGTAACATGAGTCATCAGGGCCAAGTTCTTCACCAATCCACAAGATTCACCTTCAGGAGTATCACAGGGGCAAAGCATGCCCCACTGTTTCAAAAGTCAAGAAAAACAAACAGTTGAAATGTCCTTATAAAAAAAAAGTAGAAATATCAAAACATAAATGAGTATGAAAAACCTTGTAAATTGCATCTCAATGATCCAAAACCGCAAACTAGGAAGGCAGTGAAGAGACGCCATTCTTACCTGGCTAGGTTGCAATGCTCTTGGTCCACTTACTTTTCTAGACTTCTCAAATTGTGGAGAAATTTTTGTCATGTGGCCCAAGGTTGAAATGAAAGAGAGCCTAGCCAGCACCTGTAAAAGACAGGACTCTGACTTCAGTTCATTCTACAGAAGAATGAAGCAATTTAAAAGAAAACCGAAGAACAAAAGAAAGCAACCTGTGTCATTCCTTTCCTGTGCATCTTGAACCGTTTGACATCCCAATTACCAGTAGAAATGGCCCTTTCTAGGCCCTGGGTGATAATATCTCTCATTAAATACTACACAGCATCAACAGAAAAGAAAAATAATTTTAGATTAGTTTATACTTTTATACATTACAATTATTGCGATGAAAGGATGCCATTTTCAAGTCTGTTTACCTATCATTTGCAGTTCAAGTAAAAGCTCCCAAAATCAACATTGCATATTATAGCTTGATCAGAAACACAACCAATTGCATTAAATGTGTATGTAAGCTTTAGAATGGTAAGCAAATGGGAGATTTTGGCCCCAGTTGATAGTGATGTTATGGGGGTCCTAAAGATACCTTGCTAACTGTTTCCCTTGCAAGCCTACGCCTAACTAGCCTAGCTGAAAACATGCTCTACAATATGTCGCAAACACCCTATTTATTTGTTTGCAATGTTAGCGGATGGTGTGTTCCAGCGCACGTGTTGTGTTGGCCCAACGACCCGTTGGTATACATAGTTGTTTCGCCTTTCCCCAAACGTCAATCAGTTGGGCAAAAAGGGTGAAACAACGTTCCCCAGAGGGTGTGATGCCAGGGAGGTCCCGTGTTCAAACCTTCCTACAAGGTCGATCTTTTTGTGGTAAATGGTTCTTTAACATGGTATCAAAGCCTAAAGGCCTGGGAGGTCACAGGTTCAAGTCTCCAGCGGAGTATATTCCCACTGAGAGGGCGTGTTAGTGCATGGTGTGTTCACGCGCACATGTTGTGTTCCCGACGACCCGTTGGTACACATAGTTGTTTCGCTTTCCCCAAAGGTCAATCAGTTGGGTGAAGAGGGCGAAACAACTTTCCCCAAAGGGTGTGATGCCTAGGAGGTCTCATGTTCAAACCTTCCTACAAGGTCGATCTTTTGGGGTAAATGGTTCTTTAACATGCAATGCCGATGATTCGTATTTAGTTAGAAGCAGAAGTATAGGGCTTCACAAAATGACATTTTCCAAATCTCTTCCCACCATCAAACAACCCAAGAGCAACTTTAAGTACCCAAAGGCCTTATAAAGTAGCTCTAATCGCTTTCATTTGCGTCAAAAGCTCAAGTAGGACCCAAGAAAAGCTTCCATATCTCCTTATCATTCCAGATAACTTCACTTATACCAGCTTATCATAATCTTGATGAAATCTTCCACCCAAATTAAGTTTCAACCAACCGGTTTTCGGCTTTTTCCACACTTGGTGGGCAGAAGCTTTATAAGACTATATCTGAAGATACCATTTTCAACAATCTTAAAACAGTCATTTTTTACGTAGCCTCTTTCCACAAGCAAAGGGTACCTTCTAGGATTCACCAATGCCCCAAAGATTAGCCTGATCAAATGATCTACCATTCAATGAAGTGGTTTCTTCTTTGGCAGTTCAATCAATAGTCCAGAAAAGTCCAATTAGAAGTCAGATGCTTAAGATCATTTAACTTGGCTGATTTCTTTGGTTTTTTTAAGAACTATTTCCAGAGCACATTTTACTTCTTCCAGACCAATGTCTTTTCACGCGTATTTTGATCCTTCCATGTCAGATTTTGCTTCAACCACAATAGAGAAAAAACATTGGTGCTTTGTAAGAACTAAAATTGGCTCTAGAAATAGTAATCACCTTTTTTTGATAATTATTGATGAATCTGATATATAAAATAAAAGATGGCAAAAAAGAACACAAAACTAGGGAAGACCCTTATGAACAAAAAATCTCTATATAAATCACCCTTATGAGCTGATTTCTCAGTTCAGAGATCTCCTTAGTTGGGGCCAATGAAAATGCACTTAATGATATAAGTTTCTACCCACAACAGTTCACATTAATAAATTTCATGCACTTACATGAGAAATGTCGAGCCGACTAGACCGACTAGGTTTCGTTAGGGCCAAATCTGTATTCTTCTTGATCTCACTGTTCATTGTCTTGAACAAATCCTAAAAAATAAATGCCAACAAGAACACATGAAATTAATTAAAAACGATACAGAATTTTACAAAGTAGGATCATAAATACATATAACAGTACCTCAAAAAGCAGAGATATCAACTGGCCTGATAGCTCTAACCTCTTGTTTCCCACATAATCCTGTAATCCAAATTATTGAAAAGCATTTATTTTGAGCTTTGATGATGTATATGTACAAGCAGCACTACAACCGCAAATGTGCATTAACTTCACATGTTCATTCGCTAGCATGTGCTTCATACACAGCTAGTTCACAGCCATAAAAGTTGGATCTATCAGATGGTTCTCTAATATAGCCCTCATCATTTCCTATTTGTATTTTTTTCATTTTGGTGGTGGTGGTGGTGGTGGTGGTGGTAGTTCAGGTTGGGCTTGGAAGTCCGAAGCTTGGGTTGGGCTCCAACCTGCCCAAGACACCCTAAATCATCATCTAGGCAACAGCTTGCCCGGGGGGACTCTTATTGCCTAAGCGTCGCCTAATGCTTATGACTACATTGACAAGTCAACCAAACAACTGAAAAGCCCAAATTAGACGAAAACATAAAAAAGCAACGAGCTAGAAAGCACAAATGTTGTCATGATAATTCATGCCATTTACCTTGTCATCCATCGCGTCCTTATTCAAAATTGCCTCCATCATACGTCTCAACATGACAGCAACATATATACATTTTGGACGTAAGTTATGTTTACGAACCTTTGAAAAAGAAAAATGACTTGTTAGCACAGATTGAAAATAATGGAGTAATCCCAAATTCAGGAACAAGACTTACAGGAACATTAGCAAGAAATACATCACTAAGAATACTCATAGTTCTGCCTTCCTGTACAAAAAATGATGAACAGTTTAGGAAAAATAATCACACAATGCAACATAAGTTTCTAAGAGAAAACGAATAAACTTAAAAAGGATCTCATGCCAAGGAAGACCTTTTCGTGTGAAGCATTCGAAAATGAAAACTTCTTCACCTGTGAGCAAATATAAGATGTACCATAAGAAAGAGCACATTATCCTAGTAGACATGTAAAGGAATTATAGGATACATGGATCATCCACATGTCAACATATACAAAATAAAGTCAAGAAGTTGATGGTGAACTACCATTTTTATTGCTTGGTGCCTGTTTTAAAAGGAATTGTTGGATAGCGAGGTAGTGAAATATAAACTCTCTAAACGTCTTGAAGGATTGTCATGTCATTGGCAAGAACAGCCGACAACTTTGAGAATGGAGTCCCAAAGGTAAATATCAACTCAATTTTTTATGATGTGGAGGGATTCCTCGAAGAGCAATCTCCCATGAAAAAGATTTGGAGGAAGCTGGTCCTGCCTAGAGTAGAAGCTATGAATGGTTGTTTTGAAACAGGATTTGAACCAGGGTGGACATAATCCCATGCTGGACATAATCCCAGGGTGGTCTAGTATGCCTTCAAAGAGGAATCTCTTTGGAAGACACCCCCCTTATGTTTTTTGTTGGTAAATGTAGAAATACAGTGGACAGAAGAATTTCCGAAGACAAAGGAGACCAATGATAAAATGAGCTCTTGTGCTGAAGGAATCCTAGCCTCTCAAACTTGTAGAGTTTCAAAAGAGTTGGGCAACATTCTTCAAAGCAGTTACAAAGGAAAGAACATAGGTCACCTTGAAACAATCCATATAGCTCGACATAGGGGTTCGATAAAACTCATATTTCACTTAATTGCTAAGGATCCCTAGGTCAACTTCAATACAGAATGTTTAAGAGATTGGCAAGGTGGGCTTCTCAAGGAGCATGTGTTCAGGTTCATTTGCTATTTTGGATTGTAATGAACAGGAGGTAAGAGCCCTGCATCAAGGTCTAAAAATCTTTAATGATGAATTGATGAGCCTTTGGTGGTGGAGGGCAATCTTTGAGCTCTATTCGATGGGCAAAAGATGAAAAAGATTCAAGGAGATCGGCCAATGTGATCGATCACATTAGGTTGTTAGTTGGAAGAGGCTATACTCTCATTTTTAGGCACGCATTAGGGAACATGAATGCGATAACAGATTCCTAAGCCAAGGCCGATGTAAATTGAATTCCCTAAATTTGTAAATATATTTTCTTTTCATCACTTATCAACACGAGAAAAAATTAAAGAGGAGTTGGGACTAGAAGTCAAAAATCTTAAGACTAGTTTTTCAAGAATGTCAGAATCGATTTATAGATTCCAAATGTGTTCCCAAGTTAGTGTAGAAGACCTTGAGTTTGTCAATTACAACGAGGTGATAAACCAAAAGTCCCCAATAGGTTTTATCCATGTAGGATGTAGATCTAAAATTTTCTTGTATAACATCTTGCTTTAGAGAAGAGAAGATTAAAAGTATTATTGAGATATTTATGGATTTCCCATATATGGCAAAATGTATTACCTTAGAGAGAAGAATGCTGAAAAGACTTAACAAGTAACCTGGTTCAGTAAGTTCTAAACAGGTGCATGTTCATGGCATAGAAAGTTACAGAATGTGGACAAAAACATGGTTCTAAAGCCATCTCATGGGCAGGAGCAAGCAAGGAAATAAATTTCACGAAATTATCGAAATATTTCGCGAAAGATTTCCATTTTCTAGGTTACCGACAGGAAAGAATACTTGCGTCGAAATAATGTTAAATTTCCCGAAATATTTCCATTCATGTCGAAATATTTTGCGTGAACAGTAAATTTCGATCAATTGACAGTGTGAATATGTATTATTTCAGTCAAAATGTTTCGACATGTATGGAAACATTTCAATCGTAGGTAGGAAACATCTCATTTGAGTTTAAAACCGCTATAAATCTCATATTTGATCAATTTAACCCCTTTACATACTTTTTGTTTATACAAAAGATCAATTCATTGTAGATTTTTTGGTTCGTGGATTTTTTGGTTCATATTGGGAATTTTTTCAAATTCAAAATATACGATAAAATTTCTTGCTACAAATAAATAGGTTAGGTGTAAATTCATTAAATTTATGAATCTATGATGCATTTATACTAGATTTGTGCACGGATTGAAGATCATTTAGGGTGAAAATTTGGAATTTGGGAAAAACTCTAATTTTATTGGTTTTTACCCTAAACATCTATGATTGTGCATAAATTGATTATATGTTGCATAACTTAGCCCGTTCTACAAGTTGGTTGGGTTATAAAAAATTATCCCTAAATTTTTTTTCTCAAATAAAAAATTAAACGTTTAAAAAATTAAATAAATATTATAAGTTAATAGTAAATAGGTTTTCTAAAATTACATATAATGTTAAGAAATTAATGTAAGTGAATAAGGATTTGCTAATATATTACTTTATGACTTTTTTATAATTAGCAATTAAATAATAATTATATAATTAAATTAGACCTTGACTAATTAAAGATATTTGCCGCAACATATTATAGATCATTATGGTCATTCATTTCCACACTACATGTTGTTGTATATTATGGTTTGGAAGCTTATGAGTGTGTTTTTATGCTTGTTTCATCATTTCCCAAACTTTCCACAAACATTTTCACAATATTTCCATCATTTCCACATTATTTCCATCATTTCTACAAAAAATATATTATTTCCACACTGGTCGAAATATTTCCACGAAATATTTCCATTTTTAGACTGGTCGAAATAAACCTCGAAATCGAAATTTATTTCCTTGGGAGCAAGATGCAGCAAAGCTATTACAGGTTAGAGATACAGAATGTGGACAAAAGCATGGTTCTGGAGCCATGAATGTTCATGGCATAGAAAGTTACAGAATGTGGACAAAACATGGTTCTAAAGCCATCTCATGTGCAGGAACAAGATGCAGCAAAGCTATTACAGGTTAGAGATACAACCTCACGTGTACAAATCTGGATATTGCATGAGGGAGTACGACTGTAGGAGTAGCTTTGAGAAGGGCTGAAGAGGTACCCAATTACTGGAATCCAGTTGTTTGTGGTCATCAAAAAGATTTCATAGGATGAAGTAAAGGAGCATCTAACTAACAAAAATTTGTTTAAGCAAATGGTGTTGCAGAGTAGGAAATTAGAACTTCCGTCTGAAGGCAGCACGGAAAAGCTGAATAGTGGTTTCATTATCTGGAGGAGTGGGACCAGAGGAAGTCTAAAACAAAGCAAGAGAAAGAACTGCTACCAAGAATAGGCGAGACAAAGAAAAGCAATATTTAAAATGGGTGTAAATTACAGGCCTAGCCTACTGCAAAAACCAACTAGAATCCTCAAGGATTCCCAAAAGGAAGAAAAGAGAGGAAATTATGAGAATTATGGCGGGGGAGAGTAGAAGGGAGTGATTGTATTATGTGTCCTTGCAAGCCATTCAAGGAACTTTTTGTTTACGTCATTCACATCTTGTTATACACCTATGTTGCCCGGACACTTCAAAATGGATGTCGTAGCTGTGTCAAACACTTCATATTTTAAACATAATTTGTGTGTCCATCATGTGTCCTTGCCATGTCTAGGTCGAACCCTGAAAACATAGCTATACACTTGGATTGATTATATATTGATTTGTCTATTTTGCTTCATGAATTAGATGGAATATTATATTTGTTTTTATGGGGTGTGTTTTCTTCAGAAAGTTGTGTGACTAGGATTTCACCTTAGGAGAATAGGTAGGCACCTACGGTTGATCCACAGAGAAAATTGATTCTCTGTAATGGTGTTGACCCAAGATGCTCATTTGACTAAGATTCCACCTTAAGAGAACAGTTAGTCACCTACGGTTGTTCCATAAAGAAAAATGATTCTCTGTAACGGTGTTGACCCAAAATGCTCAATGGAAGTGACTAGGGACAGCTCATTTGCAAGATCATTGTATGTGAGATGATTGCATATAGAAATGTGATGTATTCTCAATCGTAGGAGGGTGATTCCACATCCATCTACACGTCTATGTTTGTACGTACATTGGAGCCGAATACCCGTGAGTTAAAACTTGGGAAAACTCGCTTCATAAGAAACGTGCCACATAACTCACAACTGACCAAGTAATAACTGTTGGAGTTTATGTAATACACCCATGTGGGTGTCTGAAGTGGGCTGATCCCACTTCCCCCGAGGGGCCTTTTTTGGGTTTTCACTATTCACGTGAATAGTGTTCTCCTTTGTAGGGTTTCTCCCCATCATATATATATATACATACAGTGTGTGAGAGAGAATGAATTAACCTCTTCCCACAACTTCTCTCTCTAACCCTAATCTCCTTCTCCACCTTTCGCCTCCATTATACTTTTTCCCTCTTCTATCTACAACCTTCATCTACTAGTTACAACCTTATTTACAACATGGTATCAGAGCATGGTAGCTCTAGGGCATGTGTCTTTATCTCTTAGAGACTCCATTCAGATCAAAGACAGTTATGTGAGCATCCGGAGCCGAGGAGAACTTTTGAGGAAATCGCAGAGATCATTCATGCGCTATCCGGAGATTAATCCTGAGGCAAAACACCAGAGGCTCTTATTTCCTGGTTAGTTTTTTCCCTCAGCCGCATCAGAAATCCAGTTTGTCTTCTTCTCAAGCTTCTCCAGCGTTTTTCCGACCAACATGTTTTTCGAGGATTTTTGAATTTTTTATTTTCTTGAGATCCGCACTACGGTAGGGTTTTCTACCCTAGCCGCCCCCTCCAGTATTCACCCGGGGACTGTTAGAAAGTCGCATCGCATTTTTTCTGACTGTCGGATCATCATTTTCCAAAAATCGGCCCGATTTTCAGATATTTGGGTTTTGGATTTTTGTGATATTCGCGCAAAGCATGCCCCTCTGACCTTGCCGCCCTCTTCAGTATTACTCATGGAACAGTTCGAAACTTGATTTGACGAATTCTGACCGTCGAAACCCTAGTTTCCAAAAATCACTCGGATCCCCCGATTACTTTTTGGGTTTTGATTTTCTTTCAAAATCAGACCTCTCTGGGCCCTCCTGTCCTAGGCACACCACTCATTGGGCCTTTAGGGATCCTCTAGACCTCGCTTTGATTTTCTGGGAGCCTTCGGTATACTACCTGCTATTTTTGGTGGTCCTGTTCCGATGAGTTCCCCCGAGGCCACATCTGTGATTTCTGACTCTTCCTCTGAGGATCGTCCTGTGACTCATGGCTCTCATGGAGATCACAACCCTCAGCTCTGCATCACCACTGTGAAGCTCGATGGCACCAACTTCCTAGAACGTAAGACTTCCGCTCTCATGTACATTGGGGGCCGTGGCTACAGCGAGTATCTGACAGGAGCTACTAAAGAACCAGATCCGAAGTACAAATCTCATCAAATTTGGGTTATGGAGAACCTGATTATCATGTCCTGGCTTCTTCACTCGATGCAAATCCAGATCAGCAAAGGGTTTATATTCTGATCACATGACTGGTATGTCCTCCGTTTTCTCTAGTTATGGTATTTGCTCTGGTTGTGACAAAGTTCGAATAGCTGATGGCACCTATTCCTCTATCTCTGCAGTGTAAGACTACTATCCGTCAGTAGTCTTACCAAAAGTCTTAACTGCAGTGTAACGTTTTTTTCTTCTCACTGTGTGTTTCAGGATCTGGAGTCGAGGCGGACGATTGGCAGTGGACGTGAGGACGGTGGCTATACATCATAGATTCTTCGATTTCTGCATCTGCACACCAGTCTGACATCAGTAGTAGTAGTAGAGTCAATAAAGACCAGTTAATGCTTTAGTATAACCGGCTAGGTCATATACCCATGTCAGTCTTAAAGCGTGTCTTTCCTGCTTTATCTTCTGTTTTTGCAATTCCCTTTCATTGTGAAACATGTGAACTGGCCAAACATTGTCGTTCTGTTTTTCCCATTAGTAAGAATAAAAGTACTGCTCTTTTTTCTATTGTGCGTTCTGACGTGTGGGGCCCTGCGCTCGTGACTTCTTTGTTTGGATATCGATACTTTGCTACCTTTGTAGATGACTCTAGTGGTTGTACCTAGGTATACCTTATGCGCACCAAAGATGCTGTATTCTCTATTTTCCAAGAGTTCCATAAGATGGTTACCACTCAATTCCATACCTCTTAAGATTCTTCGCTCCGACAATGGGTGGGAATACCTCGATGGGGGTCTGAAATCCTACTTTGCTTCACATGGCATTGTTCATCAGACCTCGTGCCTGTCAACACCTCAACAGATTGGGAGTGCTAAGAGAAAAAATCGTTACCTTCTTGAAGTTGAGCGTGCTCTCCAGTTAGGCATGCAAGTTCCTAAACACTATTGGTCTGAGTTTGTCTTACTTGCTGCTTACCTCATCAATCGTATGCCCTCTCGGGTTCTCGGATTTCAGACTCCCCTGTCTCTCCTGGTCCTGACCGCTCGGCTTTCGTTGTTCCTCCAAAGGTCTTTGGATATGTTTGTTATGTCCATATTCATCGTTCTTCGAGAGACAAGTTAGATCCACGGGCCTTGAAGTGCATCTTCTTGGGGTACCCCTCTAATAAAAAATGGTACAAATATTATCATCCTGCTACCCGTCGTCGCTTCATCTCTATGGATGTCACCTTCGCTGAGTCCATCCCCTTCTTTGGTGAGCAGACCTCTCTTCAGAGGGAGCATGATGTTGCAGAAGAGTGTCACCAGCCCTCTGCCTATCTCTATTCCTATGCCGGGACCTCAGTCTAATGACAAGGACACTTCCACTACTGCAGCTGATGTGCGCGTATATGTCAGAACCAAGAAGAAAGGACAAGCCACTGTCCCTACGCCTACATCTCCAAGTCTCCCCTCGGATCCAGTTCCAGATATTGCTTCTGTCCCTGCCTCAATTCATATTTCTGTTCTTGAGCTACATGCATCTCCTACTTCTGACGATCATATGAGCACTGATATTGACCTCCCTATTGCACTTCGGAAAGGTGTACGTACTTGTACGAAACACCCTATCTCACATTTTGTCTTGTATCAGTCTCTGTCTCCGTCATATCAGAATTTTGTCAGTATTGCCTCATCTGTTTCTTTGACTTCCAGTGTTGCAGACGCACTTAGTCACCCAAAGTGGAAAGAAGCTATTTGGATGAAATGCAGGCTCTTGAGAAGAACAAAACATGGGATCTTGTTCAACTACCTAGAGGAAAGAAACCTGTGGGGTGCAAATGGGTCTTTACAGTGAAACATAAAGCTGACGGGTCAGTCGAACGATACAAGGCACAACTCGTAGCCAAGAGATTCACTCAGACATATGGGATAGACTATCAGTAGACTTTTGCACCTATGGCCAAGATGAACTCAGTCAGAGTTCTTCTATCTTTAGCTGCCAACATGTCATGGCCATTGCATCAACTAGATGTGAAGAATGCCTTTCTGCATGGAGATCTGACGGAAGAGGTGTACATGAAACTACCACCTGGGTTGACACTAGCTGGAAGTGACGACAAAGTGTGCAAGTTAAGGAAAGCCCTATATGGGCTAAAGCAATCTCCGAGGGCATGGTTCGAGCGGTTTAGCAGTGCAATCAAACGAGTGGGCTACAAGCAAAGTCAGGCCAATCACATGTTGTTTGTTAAGCACCAGCAGACTAGTACCACGGCACTGATCGTCTATGTTGATGACATTGTCATCACCGGAATGATCCTAAGGAGATAAAGCAGCTAAAGATCTTCTTGTCCTCGGAGTTTGAGACAAAGGATTTGGGGCCACTGAAATACTTCTTGGGAATTGAAGTTGCTCGGTCTCAGAAGGGCATCTTCATCTCTCAACAGAAGTATGTATTGGACCTGCTGGATGAGACTTGGTATTTGGGAGCTCGACTAACAGAGACTCCAATTAATCATAACCATTGGCTGAATTATGAGGGTGACACCCTTGAGGATGTCGCTATGTTTCAGCGATTGGTTGGCAGGCTGATCTACTTGGCGCGCACCCGTCCGGATATTGCTTACGTTATTAGTGTTATCAGTTAGTTTATGCATGCACCACGGTCATCACATCTTGAGGCAGTTCACCGAGTTTTTCGGTACCTCAAGGGCTCTCCAAGTCGTGGAATACTGTTCAGGCGACATGGACACTTTAGAGTGGAAGCATATACTGACGCAGATTGGGCAAGTTTAGTTACTGATCGTCGGTCTACGTCGGGATATTGTACCCTTGTCGGAGAAAATCTTGTCTCTTGGCGAAGCAAGAAGCAGTCAGTTGTAGCTCGATCCAGTGCAAAGGCAGAATTTCACTCTATGGCACATGGTGTGTGCGAACTCCTTTGGTTGAGGACCATGCTTGAGGAACTGGGACTCCAGGTGACAGAGCCGATGAGCCTCTACTGTGACAACAAAGCTGCCATCAGCATTGCTCACAACCCAGTCCAGCATGATAGGACCAAGCATATTGAAGTTGATCGTCACTTCATCAAAGAAAAACTTCAACAAGGATTTGTACTCCGTATGTGAGAACACAGGAACAGGTTGCCGACATATTCACAAAGGGGGTGAACAAGTCTATTCTTCATACCTTAACTGGCAAGCTGGGCATGAAGGATATCTTCGCACCAGCTTGAGGGGGAGTTTTGGAATTTATGTAATACACCCATGTGGGTGTCTCAAGTGGGCTGCGTCCCACTTCCCACATGGGGCCTTTTTTGGATTTTCACTATTCACGTGAATAGTGTTATCTTTTGTAGGATTTTTCCCCATCATATATATATATAGTGTGTAAGAGAATGAATTAACAATTCATTCTCTCCTCTTCCCACAACTTCTCTCTCTAACCCTAATCTCCTTCTCCACCTTCCACCTCCATTACACTTTTTCCCTCTTCTATCTACAACCTTCATCTACTGGTTACAACCTTATTTACAACAATAACTCACTACATAAGGATAATGTCATAAAACTCACATTGCTAGTTTCCCAAGCAGCCTTCTTGAGAATTACAACAGTAAATCAAATCAGTTAATCCTTAACCTTTATTTCATTCACCAAAGAGCGATGCTAAGCTAAGGACTATCCTAAGTTGGCTGGGTTTAGAAAAGATTCACTTGATTTGCTGGGTAGGATTCAAGATAGGGTTCTATTGATTGATTTCTCATTATTAAAGATGATCGTCATTAGTGCTTTAAAAGGCGTCTGAGGCTTACGCCTTGAGGCTCGCCTCAGAGCAAGGCTTTCCCAAAATGCCTTGAGGCTTACTAAAAAAAGCGCAAAGAGGTATATAGCTCCCCCCACTATGGCTTTAAAAGTGGTGTAAAAGGCATATGGCTCACGCCTTTTACAGCTTTTTCAATGATGCGTGCACCTCATGTGCAAATGCTGGTGGTAGCAATTTAGGTTGTTCTAGCTGTTAGTGGATGGTGTGTTCCCGCTGGGGGGGGGGGGGGGGGGGGGGGGGGGCATGTTAGTGGATGGTATGTTCCCGCGCACGTGTTGTGTTGGCCCGACGACCCGTTGGTATACATAGTTGTTTCGTCTTTTCCCAAAAGGTCGATCTTTTGGGGTAAATGGTTGTTTAACATGGTATCAGAGCCTTAGGGCCAGAGAGGTCGAGGTTCAAGTCTCCAATGGAGTGTAATCCCGCTGAGGGGGCGTTTTAGGGGATGGTGTGTTCCCGCGCACTTGTTGGGTTGGCCCGACGACCCTTTGCTATACATAATTGTTGCGTTTTTCCCCAAAAGGTCGATCGTTTGGGGTAAATGGTTGTTAACAATAGCTTAAAGGGTTCGATTTATTCTTTCTATCCTTTTTTTTTATCCTTAGTTATAATAAATCAGATCAATTGCGCATATCCACGGCTAATAAGCTTTTAGAGAGTTGGATTTTTTGTATATGGACTCTCTCATGGTGCATCAATAGAAACTTCAAGTTTATTCGATTTCCGCACAAAATAAAGGGAAATTAAAGCTACTTCATGCAAGAATGGTTTTACAAAAGACGAAGAAAAATGAATTGATGGACTTGGTGATGCTTAGTGTAAATTAGACTTGGTAAAAGAATCAAAATGATCCAATTCTTAGCCATTTTGATCAATTCTTGACTTCAGTTGATTTGCAGACTCACTTCCCAAATGCAGTGCATGAAGCTCTTCCAAGAAAAGCATCCATAATTATGTTCTTAGACAATGGTGAAGTGGCAAAGTGACCTCATTTTTAAGTTTGTGAAATGTTGTTGGAGTGTGAAGAGTTGGCATCGATCGTCTTGAACATCAAGGGTCTTGTCTTCTTATGGTCTAAAGTGTATATGGAACGTAGAGGGCTTTTCTTCGAGGACTTTGTATGCCGATGGGACCACCTTTGTCATAGGTACGCTTGTTAATAGGGATCCCCTCAGCCTCTTTGTTCGGTGTTAGGCTTTGTGCAAGCCACCTCGTCCTCTCAAGCCTTCACGCTTGTTTTTCCAGCTTTGCCTTTAATAAAAGTTATACTTATCAAAAAAAAAATGTTGTTGGAGGATGCAAGAGTTAAGGAGTAGACATGTAGTGGAATTGAGCTCAAAGAAGAATCTTATGAAAGAGATGAGCTCAAAAAGGATGTCATAGTAACTTATGGGAAGAATGGAAGATTGGGCCTTGGAAGAGTTGGATTAATAGGCTCAGCAACTCTTGTTGGATTGATTGTTGTTGTATCTTATTGGAATAATGGAATTATGGAGTTTGGCCCTAAATGAAGGAGTTGGATTATTAAGGACGGCAGCTCTCTCTGTATTGATTGTTGTTTTAGTATTTTATGGGAAGAATTTTTTTTCTTTTGATAAGTATATCGTATGGGAAGAATGGAAGAATGAATTTGGCCCAAAATGAAAACTAAATGCTTACATCACTGGTTAGGATTCTTCAATAGCCATATTTTTGGACCTAGCTAACAAAATGCATGGCACATCAATTCAAAGGTATATATGATGACAATATCCATGGCACACATCCACATCATGCATAGTTACAATTCTGTATGAGATGACCTTCTAATTAAGCTCTAAATCAGATTTTTTTTCTATTTACTTTAACAAGACTAGCAAGAAAAATCATGCATTAATGTGGACTTGAAAGTGATGCAGTCCATGAGGTGGTCTTGAAAGTCGAAGTCTTTCTTTATACGTGGACTTCCTTCTCTCCCCAGTTTAGAGGCTATTTTTTTACCGTTTTGTGCCAAATGGGAAGAGTTGTTAGGCATTGCTTAGTCTCCTCCTTAAGGAGAAAAATTTGTCTGTATGGCTTCTGTGGGGTTGCCCCTTAAATAAATCATACTTGTAAAAAAAAACATGTATTAATGAGAAGTGTGCACCTTCTTCTCAAGGAACTCTAAAGCCTGTTGTTGTGTATGTACATTGGCTGCTGAACATTCCTGAGATTGGAACAAAAGAGTGTTTATTTAAAAAGATGATAAAGTTTAAAAAAAAGATAAAAAATTTTGCACATAGTGAGGAAGATGCAAAAATAAGTAAATCATATATATTATATATCAATATACAATAGTAAATTTAAAAAGAAGATATCAGGAAAGTGATAAACCCAATGGCCAGAAGCAATTATAGCCACAACATGACGAATTGATTGTGAGTAACTTGAGCAGCCTTAATATGATAGTTTACCTAATGTATAAGTTACAAACTGCAAACTAATTTCCCATGTTTCTTTAATTGGAAACCACTCAAACAAGAAGCTGAAAAGGATATTAACAAAATGAAACAATCCTCCTGCTCCCTAGGAACATAAATCTCTTCAAGATAGTTAAGAGTGACACATTCCACTTCTCTATCACTTAAGTTTCTTCTAAAAGTCAGGCAGCATACTATAATTTTATTTCTTCTTTATAAAATAGTGGTTCATCATTAAACCCTTAATGGATTGGAGACCAAACCATAGATTCTATGACAAATGTCTCAAAGCTCCACCAATATTATCCCAACCATAATTCCTTAACCCAAAAGTTACTTGAAAAAACCTTCAGCAAAGAGAACTTCTCCCTCCCAAACACTATTCTGGAAGTTCCTTGTTCATCTTTCTCAAAAACCACCCCATTTCTTCAGTATGCAAACTAATTTCCTTCTTTTTTATAAGTAATAAGTATGATTAACAAAAGGGAAAACCCCACAAAATAGAACCAAGGAAGACCTCCAGAGAAGATCCTCACAGACAAAGCTATATAGAAATTAAATGAGAGAAGAACCTCCTATTAGCTCCTCCCATTTGAGCACAAAAGCATCAAAAAGCATCCTCTAAACTCTGGAGAATAGGACCAAAGATACAAATATGCTTTGACCCTCGACAGAACTCTAGAGATATCTTCTTCTTTCCCTTCAAAGATGCGGGAATTCCTCACTTTCCAAATGCCCAAATGATGGCAAACAGAAGGATACGCCAAAGGTATCACCCTCTCCTTCTAAAGACTTCCAAAGAAATTCCTTGGACTAAGATGATCACATGATCTGGCACCACAACATAATGCCAAAAAGAGATAAGGTCTATCAAATGGCAAATGAGAACGGTCAGTGTTTCATCAGGTGATCAACTAACTCGGCACTTGATTTCCACAAGGACCACCTATTCGATAGCATCATCCCTCTATTGTAATGAATACCCGCCCTGAAACATTATCGAATCCTCATAATGCCCTTCCACAAACTAATCCCATAGGAAAATGAAACAGTTGTCTCCCCATCTTGTACCTCACATTTGCAACCGATAACTTTCCGCCATAAACTCGGTTCCTCCTCAAACCTCCTCAGCCATTTCCCTAGAAGCACCACATTCATATCTCTAAACGACGAAAACCCAAACCATCTACCTCCTTAAGTTTAAAAATATTGGCTCATTCCACCAAATGAAATTTATGGATGTCTTGTTTCCCTTTCTACAATAATCTCTCATTAGCTTCTTCGGTTCCTGGGCAACACTAGCCGAGATGGAAAACAAAGAAATATAGTGGATAGGTAGGCTAGAAAGAGTACAATTGGTAAGGGTGACTTGACCTCCTTTCAAAAGATACCTCTACTTCCAACCCACTAATCTCCTCCAGAACCTCTCCACTATGGGATCACAAATAGATTTAACCCTATACTTAGCTCCCAACAAAAGCCCGAGGTATGAAGTGGGCAATCTTCCAACCATACAGCCCAAGCTCATCACCAAATCCCTCAAATCATGCACCTCTCCCACCCTGAACACCTCGCTTTTGGCAAGATTAATCCGCAAACTAGAAACCATTTCAAAGCATCTCAGGATACAACGAATATACCTCTGGGAAGCCTGAGCAAAGAAAATTGTATCGTCTGCAAACTGAAGATGAAACGAAAACCTTCTAACGTACTTCCTTCAACTACTTTATTAGTCATTCTTCTCAAAGCTTCAACCACTACAATAAACAAAACGGGGATAAGGGATCTCCTTGTGTCAAACCCCTCGAACTTTTGATGAAACCCGCAGTAGAACAATTCACCAGAATAAACCAAGTAGCTGAAGAAATACACACCCGTATCCTACTTCCTCCACCTTCACCCAAAACCCAACCTACACAACATATAATCCAGAAAATTCCAACACACATGGCCATATGCTTTCTCCATATCAATCTTGCACACATGGCCACATGCCCCTTTCCTACTCTAGAATCAAGGCATTTATTGGCTATCAAAACAACATCTAGGATTTGTCTACCCTTCACGAAAGCACCTCGAGATTGGGAGATTATTCAGCCCGTCACCTCTTTCATCCTCGAAGCTAGAAATGTATAGATGATTTTATAAGTGCTCCTAGCTAAGCTAATATGACAAAAATCATTCAATGACTCCGCCCCTTCCCTCTTAGGGATGAGTAATGAATGTACTATTCAAGCATCGATTAAGAGTAGCTTCCACCTCAAACTCTTTGACCACTCTCATGAAATCCCCTCCTACAATATCCCAACACCTTTTGAAAAAAAGCTAATAAAAATCCATTTGGACCTGGAGCTCAATCTCCATTAAGTTTATTTATAGCCCCCAAAAATCTCTTCCTCCTCAAAAGGTTTTTCCAACCAAACATGTTGCTCCTGACTAATACTATTGAAATGAAGGCCATCCACCTTAGGTTTATAGTCACACGTCAAAGTAAAGGTTAGAGTAGTATTGCATAACACTATCCCTGATCCTATCCTCCTCCACAACCACTGAGCCCTCCACCCGAAGTCTAGAAATATTGTTACTTCTCCAATTAGCAACGTGATGAAAAAACTTGTATTCTTGTCCCCTTCTTTTAGCCATCTCACCCTCGACTTATATCCCCAACTAATCTCCTCCAAACGGGCCCACTTAAGAAAGTCTTTCTTTGCTTCCACTCTTCTTCTCCCCTCCTTTGATACCACATCCCTTTCTTCCTAACAATCAATAGACTCTCTCCTCCAGAAACACCCTCACTTTTTCCTTCACATGCCCGAATACTTCCTTATTCCAAGCTTTCAATTTTCCTTTCAAGGGTTTCAACTTGTGTCTAAAAATGTAGCTTGCCTTACCCAAGAACTGAAAAGGCTCCCACCAAACAGCCACACAACCATGAAAATTAGGCTCCTCCAGTCACATGTTTTCGAACCTAAAGGGAGAAGGTCGTCTATATAAATACTCACACTTAAGCAACACCAGATTGTGAGAGGCCAATTTCGAGAGCACATCTTGAGAAAAATTTGGATAAGCAAAGTCCAATTATCTTAAATCAAAAACACGTGAAGCTGGACATAGTTGGCCTTTCTTCTCAAAAGAGAAACGAATAACAATGAAGTCTCCCCCAATACAACAAGGTAACACCCACCTGCCTCCAATATAGTCAAGTTCCTGCCAAAAATCAGATCTAAATTGATTGTCCATTGGGCCATACACCCTCGTAAGAACCCACTGACTCTAGTCTTCTAAGCACTTGCATAAGACAAACTGAAAATTTCCCAATGAAGGAGTCCTCTATTTCAACTTTATCCTTATTCCATATAACCAAAATGCCTCCTGTTGTACCCTTTTTTTTTATAAGTTGTAGAATATCATTAAAAAGGGACGAATCCCAAAAGAAACAAAAGGAGGCAGATCCCTCACTCTATACAGACACGCTTATCCATCTTCGCCACCTACGCTAAAACCTATTCTACACAAAAGGTGTTATAAGAAGTGCTAATCCACATAATCATAAGCCTTCTCCAAGTACAACATGCAAACAAGTCCCTTTCATCTACTCCTAATGTTTTATTTTCTAGCATCAACTGGAGGTACCTTTGCGAGACCATTGTGTCCACGATGATGGCGTCGTCATCTAAGATAGCATATCTAGTAAAAAGTACACCCGGATATAACAAATCCTATTAAAACTCTATCGCGACTTTTGTCTTCCCTTAATTGAAGCCCATGAAAGGTCCCACTACACAATGGACTTCTTTAATCTATGTTACTCAGGTACATAGAGATATGGTCAAGATACTTTCATGGACACGGCATCTACATTTAAAAAATGAAGTGTCCAAGTAACAGCTTCTTTGAACCTCATCGAGAAACTTTGGAGAATTTTGTACAATCCACAGTAGACATATCAGTGTAAAGTCTCTAAGCTATTCTTCTTCTTTAGTCAGAATAAAAGCAACAAAAATCACGATGTATCTTTTGTCACGATAAAATACCATAACATCATTTTAACATTATCCTAGCATTCCTGATAAAAAGCAATTTTAAATCCAACCAGAGCCAATGCTTTAATCCATGTACTTTAATAGCTTCATAGACCTCTTCCTCAAAGTCCCTCTCTAACCACAAAAATGAATCACTATTAATAACTGAGAAATCAACCCCTCCTAAAAGGGGTGTATCCCCTGGGATCTTGTATCAAGAAGACACAAGGAATGGGTTTTGAGGAAGAGTATGCAATCCAGGATTCTGAGTTCCTCCACAGTAGTAATAGGTTTGTGAAGAAGAGTCTTGGGGCATGCAACTTCAAAGTGATGAGAGAGAAACTTTCTATCAATCTATGACCAAACCCTTTTACAAGATATTCCCAACAATAAAAAATTGTTCAACTTTAAATATTTGAGGTTTACCTGAATGGATGGCAGAAGCAAGGCACCATATCGAGGGTCTCTTCCAACCATCTGCACTACTTCTTGATCACTCTCCATTCCCATAGCCTTCATGACCACCATGATAGGAATCTATAGAAGCCACCAAGCAATGGCAAAATAACCCCCCACACCCAAAAAAAGGAAAAAAGAAAAAAAGAAAAGAAAAAGAAGGTAATAAAATGAATCATAATTACAATAATAAAATGAAAAGAAAGGAAAAAAAAAACAGTAACTACGTGACATAAGCACCATTGTAGTAAATGTATTGAGCTGTAGATAAATCTTCTCTTTGTCCATGAGAATAATTGTCTTGCTTTTCGTTGACTCTGTGCTGCTAGTAACAGATGCTATTAAACTGATCACAAATGACAAACCACAAAAGAAGCCGTGATTACAATCTAGATTCATGACAAATCAAACGGTTAATCGGCACAAAACTACATAGCACACAAAAATTTATCCATGTAATTCATTCACAATGCAGTATTTTATTGATAAGATATTGAGATAGACAAGCTTATGGAAACAAGATGACAGGAAAACTACAAGATCAACCATAGTTGTACCTTCCACATAAGAGAGCTCACCCTGGTGAAAACTACATATGTACATGGTAAAAGGTATTATGGGGTATCATAATAAAATCCCATTGCTGTTAAAGCAGGGGTTTCTTGCAGGTGGAGGGATGACTAGGAAAATCCAAACCTTTCCTCTGATAGAGGACCTTCCAAATTGGACACGTAGATAGTGTCCTTATCGAATTCATCCTTACACCCCCCATGCATTCTCTATTTCCACAACAGATATCAGCCATCCAATAATCCACGTATTTAGAGAATAAAATAAAAACAAGTAAATAAAACAAAAATATCTCTTTTTGCATGAGGCAGAGAGCTTTTAGGCTGAAATTTCCCATGTGGGGATGGGTGAGGTGGTCGAACAGGTGGACCCCTTTGGTCCCGCTGCCTCAGCTGCCACGTGGAAAACCCCTGCCCTTCCAAGAAAGGGAGTCTGTTGTGACAACACAGAATATCCATCATCAATGTGTTCACACACATATGTACACATACGTAGTATACAAATATACACACAAGCCAACGATACCATAGCCCCGATACTACATATAACAAAAAGATAAGTCATTCACTGGGGGGCATCTCATGGTCACATTAAGATCAATCAAGCACATGCCATTGCTTCATGTTTGGTAGTTACCCAATGCTTGATCTATAGCATCATTGTCATCTTCTTTTTCCTGATGAATAATCATTGCCATATTATGGGAAGCAGAAACAAAAACCTAATAAAAGAACGAGTAGGACAGTATGTATCAATGTACAAGTACAGAAACCTGGGAAGATAATTTCCAATCTTCAAGGAGTTCATATTTACACCATCCTTAGCTAGAAGCCAGCTAACATGTTAGCCTATTGAAGAGTGGCAAAAAATGCTAGTACAACTCCAAGAAGTTATCTCATTTTATCAATCACATTGCAAACTCTAATAATAAGCAATGTTTGAATTGAAGCATTCTTAATGTTAGTTTTTGTACTTCTAACATTAGGTTTCATCACAATATCCTTGCTTAGTTTTAATATACGATAGGGCTTTATTAAATCATGGCATTAGAAATCTAAAACAAATAGAGATTTTTTTATGATTGGTAGAACAACATGAGATTTAGGTACATCAAATTCTCCTTCCCATACTATTTCATTGTTCAAGAAACCAACACAACTAGCAACCAACCCCACTAGAAATCTGACAAAAAGAATTAGAAGAAAAATAAGTCTACAACATTTAAAACAAACAACTTACCGTCCCTTCCTATCGGTATCAATAATTATTCTGTTCTTGGAAAGTTGTTCTTGTATTAAAATCACCTACAAAATTTGTTAGCATTACAGTCATGCTCCTAGTAACAATTGTCAATACTGAACAACGCTTACAACAAAGATCAGCTATGAAAATAAGGCACTGATGATGATCATTATATTTATTGTGTAAACGCAAATGATGGAAGATGAATAGGATTTCATATGTTCAACCAAAGGGATAGATGATAGAAAAAGACAAGGTAATTACATAGAAAATATAGTCAGAAAGCGCTCAAGCTATTTAATCCCATAATAAAGATGCTTTCTTTCTTCCCTCTAAAAGAACAAAAGAAACAAAGAATATAAACATGCACTAAGAAATTTAGACCATGCACAAAACACACACACACAGAGATAGTATTTTGGTCCATTAAAAAAAATAAGGTAAAGTAGTTCCTATTGTAAAACAAATCTTTATTTACACCACTTCGAGCAACAGAATCTGCTAAGTCATAAACACTCCTAGCATTTGAGAGAAAATGAGGGGCTACTCTTTAACCATCTCCCTAAGATGGTCTATCAAATTTGCAAGTCTCTGAGGATATTCCTCTTCACCCACAGCCCACTTAAAAGCATTCGTAAAGTCTCCTTCTTCGTAAAGTCTCCTTCAAATATCTAAAAGGCCTTAAAATTGTATTTGAAAATTAGATTCCCTATTCATTGATATGTCACAACGATGCGATGTTAATATATAAAAAGATGTACAAAAAGGGGGAAAAGCATTCCCAGAATACATGCAGACTTTATGTGCATATTTAAACCATGAGGCAATTATCTATATTGCAACCTAAAGGACAGACTCCCAATCAGATATAAATCCTCAGCCTTGACAACATGATGAAGCCCTTTTAGAACGGTTGCTTACTCTATCAAAAGCCTCTTAATATCATGGCAAACTGGAATTGAACGACAAAGCCTCCATAAGCTCTGCTATTGTGTTCCTTCCATTAACCCTAACCAAGGTATTAAACGTCAACTTCGCCATAAGCTTTGGTTGATTAACAATTGGAATTAATTTGGATTAGTTTAATTTGGTTCAGAGAATTACCTAAGAAATTGTCAACTGATAGCAGTTTGGAGAACTATTGCCAAAACGTAGAAAAAGCACATTGATATTTCATGAAATGATAAAAAATAAAAAAAGCGTGAAAACAAACGCATATCTATTTATATGACAAGAAACAATCATTTTGGAGTGACAAATGCACAATCAATAGCCGCAAGTATCTGAAATACTAAGATTATAAGTAGCCAAAATTACAAAGTTAATTGGACAGTATAATGTTGTCTACATAAAAGCCAATAATGTTATTTGTTGTATTAATTTATTATCTTATATTTATTCTATTATTTATACATCTTTTATCGTACTTATTAAATTATGTATATAATTTTATCAGATATATTTTTTATATATTTTAATCGGAAACAATGGTGGCGAATGCCCTTGTTAACATCTTCATAAATTTTAATGATTCCTTCCTCGAGAATAACACTATAACTAGTAGTCACAACATTGCTATTCCATCCAAGCCCACTTACCCAAAAGGTCTCTAGTCATCAATCTAAATGATCTTAGACCAAGATCACCCTTCTCCTTAGGAGAACACATTACTTTCCATTCAACCAATAGAAATTTTTCCATCATCCTTTCTGTTCCACAAGAATCTTGATTTTGGATTCATCTAACAACCCAAAAGCATTCTATTCCACTCCTTCATCTTGGGTTTCACCAATTGAGTTTTCTTCTATGTTGCGAGGATTCTTCTAGACAAGTTAAGTACCCGTGTCGAACTCCGACATGACACAGATAATGGTGTGACACTTCCAAATTGTCTTTCTTTGTTTCTTTCCTTGCAAGATCCAAATTAACCTTTGCCATAGGTTATGAGACCTACCTTTTTTTTGAAAACATAAAGTATCTCACCCCCTTTGGAAGTAGGACTATTCCCTACGGATACGCCCGGCCACCACAAATTGGTGTATCGGTTAAAATCGCGGGGTTTTATTTCCTCTGGAAACTCGATCTCACGACCTTGGGAAGCACACCCAAGTCGCTAAACCACTGCTCCACCACCCCGGGTGGTATGAGATCTACCTTTTACAAATGACAATTGATAGAGGGGTGGACTTATTTTTTCTAATTCCCTAAAAAGCATGAGACTTGACATATTCCTAAAAAATTAAACAAAATAATGGTTTTCTTTCTAGCTAAAGATGAGGAACAGCAGCAATATGACCAAATGAATGTTGTATAGATTTGTGAATTATGTCAATTGATCACTTTTTTTATGAAAATAAACATACTCAGAGATTGAAAAGTAGATTAACGAGGTGACAATCATAATATTACCTTCTCAGTTCCTTTTACAATAAAATATCCTCCGGGATCAAGGGGGCACTCACCTACAATAAACAAATCGGGAGAATGAATAAAATTTGAAAGGGGGCAAAGGTGTGTGTGCATGAAAAACCATGCCAATGAACAGCATAACTTTTGAAAATTTATGCACTACAAACCCAGCCTAGCAAGTTCAGCTTCATCCTTTCCATTTAAAACGCAACGACAACTCCGAAGCATTATAGGCATTCGTCCAATTACAACATCTTTCTGCAATCACAAAGTAGGTGAATAGTAGCAAACAACAGGATTTTTTCTGACAAATGCATACTGCAATAATTTCTAAATACCTTTGCCATGATACTTTTTTGAACATGGCTTCCTATGGTGTACTCTACATTGACCATTATAGGAGCAGCATACCTGCAAGTATTACATATATGTATATTAGGCATCTAAACTGAGACAAAAGTTGATACTGAAGAATGCTAGCTTGGACAATCTAATATAGTTACAAGAAACAGCCTGATTCTTCCACAAAAAAAAATGGATTTTCAACCATTTTCTCCCATAAAACTGTTTTTCCTCTATGGCAACATGAGGTCATTGTACAGCAATCACCACACGAATACTTTCAGCATCATAACATCACAGCTCTTGAGGATTGCCAGATGAATTAAATGGGAAAAGGAGAGACAAGTAACATATAAATGGAGTGAAGAACATGGAAGAGAATCAATAATTGCATACGTTGTGTCAGACAGCCGGCAACTGTGGGGTGTCAGCATGTCAGTAGCATGATCAGCTGTCACAGATGGCTCCCCAATTCTTACATCAGTGTACCTGAATCAAGAAACGAAAAAAAATTGTGATTTGTCCCTGTAATTGGGAAAAACAAAAACGAACCCAAAAAAAGTACAAAATGACACTTAAAAAAATTCTTGTGATAGGTGTTTATCCCCAATATCTCTCGAGTCTTCTTACAGACAAAGGATTTACTTGTTATGCAAAAATACAAAACGATTACATCGAATTACCTGAGGTACATTTCGGGATCAACATTGGATGTGATGAGATCATTGGCACGGACGATCTTCTTGATCTCGGTGTTCACGAAGTAATTGAACGAATCTAAGTGTTGTTTCACCAGCCCTCTCACCTGCAAACCCCAAAACAAAACCACCATTAAGGGTCGTAGTATTGTATTTACCAATGCAGAATTCGAGAAACCTAACAGTAGTACCTTCAGGAACTCGGGAAGAAGCTGAAACTTGTCGACCGGCGATTTCACGGGAGCAGCGAGGAATTGCTTGTCAATAGAGACTCTGGACATTGAATTCAAATATGGACGAATGAAACATGAATCAAAAATTCAAAGAAAAGAAAAAACGAAACTCTAGAAACGGAAAACCCTGGAGAGCTCATTCCTCGGTCTCGCCAGTATACTGCTACAGAGTACTAGAGCAGACGAAGATGAAATAACAAGAAGGAAACCCCTAGAAGTTCCAGCTACGAGCAGAAATGTAAAACATACTCTTCAAAAACTCCCATCTTGATTGCTCAATAGCTTCTTCTCCCTCAGTCGAAGTGTGCTTTCGCGCGCTATGTGCCCGTCGTATGGCGGGAGCGCAGAGCACAGGCCGTTTGGTTGCTCGACCTCAATGATAATTTGATAAACCCTACTAAAACCTCCCTCGTGGACATTAGGAGGCTAAATATGAATTTTGATTAATAAAATCGCTATGTTACGGTGCTACCGTACGTGGGCTGGGAAACTTCGCCAATGGCCCACGATGACCGCCCAAATATGAGCCACGTGACACATTTCAAGAGGACGCTGACCGTATGGATGTTTGGCCAATCCCTAAGTGGACCTACAAATCAAAGATCAACCTGATTAGTGATTTCTAAGCGTTGAATTGGAGTCATTCTCACGGGTGGATTTTAACCGTGGGAATGTGAGCATTATTGACCATTATTTGGGTAAAAGGATCCAAAGGTTTGAAATCACTATCGGGCGAGTAAAACTTCGGTCACAACTGCCGGTCACAACCCACAATACAAGCCACGTGGCACATTATTAGAGGGTGCTGACTGGATGGATGTTTGGCCAGTCCCTCGGTGGACCTACAAACCAAAAATCAGCCTGAGTAGTAATTTCTAAGCATTGGATTGAAGTTATTTCATGGGTTGATTTTAACCGTAGGAATTTGAGCATTATTGAGCGTTATTTGGGTGCAAAGATCCAAAGGTTATAAATCATTAATCAGGCTGATTTTAGGTTTGCAGGTCCACCGAGGGACTGGCCAAACATACTTACCGTCAGTGCCCTCTAATAGTGTGCCACATGGCTCTAATTGTGGATTGTGACCAACTTCGATCACAACTCCAATCAGGCTGATTTTTTGGTTTGTAGGTCCACCTAAGGATTGGTCAAACATCCATACAGGCAGTGTCCTCTAAAAGTGCCACCTGGCTCATATTGTAGGCGGTCATGGCTTCGCTGACCGGTCAGACAAGTTTTATTCTCTACTTTTGATGAGAAAATTTTTTAAGCAGTGGATTTTTGAAGCTGCAAAGCCGTGGCCAATCACATGGTGCCAAAATCTGCTGTTCAAAAGGCATTTTTGGGTTTGTACAAAAGCAACAGCAGGTTGTGGCACCATGTGATTGGCCACAGCTTCGCTGCTTCAAAAAATTTATCACTTTTGGATCACTTATTTTAGTGCTTTAGTGACCAACTTGTAAAACTGATAAGTACCCGTGAGGGCCTTGATAAGCCTCCCGAGACTTATTTTTAAAAAGAATTTAGGGTGTGTTTAGTACGTAGCACCTTCAGTGCGTGTCTTAGCCGAAGGTGTGCGTGTTGGGTTGGGAGTCTGGGACAGCTGTTTGGGTCGGTCCAAGACCCGTACGTTGGCAGACGCAGCTGACCTCCAAGACCCACCAATCTATATCTTCAAAGGATAACCAAACCTTGGGCACACGCGTGTCATCTCCAGCTTGAGCTTCCCGATCGCTATCTCCAGCTTGAGTTTTCCCCCGATCATCATCTCGAGCTGAAGTACCTCTCTCTCCTCTCTCAGACCAGATCTGATGATTTTTTATTTGCAGGCCTACCTAAGGACGGACCAAACATCCACACGGTCAGTAGTCTCTAAGAGTGTGCCATGTGGCTTACACGGTTGTCCCTCATCATAGTTAATGATGGACCTTCCTTGTCAAAGTTTTGCTCTTTATGTGAGTATCTTGTGAAGCCCGGTTATCGCCAACCCAAGTTTTTGCTTTATAATAGAAGGGAGCTCACATTTGCCATGTGTCACATTTTTAGAGGACACCGGCCATATGGATGTTTGGCCAATCCCTAGGTGGGCCTACAAACCAAAAATAGCATGATTGGTGATTTCAAACCCTTGGATCTTTTCCCTAAACAATGGTCGATAACATTAATAAGTTGACGAGCATTAATCTCGGTCTTCCGTTAGGGGCGTCATATAAGGCTAAATTGATTTGGGAGCTAGTTGTTGAAAGAGTTTGAAGGAGATTTTCGACTTGGATTAGAAATTATTTATCAAAATGAGGGGAGCTTGTGCTAATTAAAAGTACACTTTCTAGTCTTCGTATCTATTTTCTCTCTCTATTGAGAGTCACAGTCATCCTAGTGGAAAGGAAGATCGAGAAGCTCATGAGAGATATCCTCTGGAACGATATATAAGGAAGACTCCACCCGTTATCACTTAGTAAAGTGGACAGAGGTTTGCAAACCTAAAAGGATAGGGTGGTTAGGCATTATGAGAATCGGCCTGATGAATGAGACCCTTATGAGAAAATGGATGTAGAGGTTCGATAAGGAGAAACGCAGTTTTTATGGCGCCAAGTGATTGTAGGAAAATTCAGGGAGGAGTCAGGTGGTTGGATATCTAAGAGTTGTAGTCTTCCTTTTGGTTGTGGTGTCTGGAAATAAATTCTTAAGGGGAATGAGTGGCTTTTGGAAATGGGTCAAGTCAGTGCTAGGGGACGATTCTAAAATTAGATTCAGGAAAGATATCTTGTGTGGTGAGTCTTGTCTTAAGGAAGCCTACCCACGTTTGTATTATCTCTGTAACACCCCGAACATTTTTCATTGTATTTAAAAAAAATTATGATAATTTATTTATTTATATTGAGTATTAATACTTACTTGTATGTTTGTTGAATTATAAATATTGATGTAGGCCTTTAGGGTAAATTTATAGACTTTTTGGGCCTACAAATGACTCTAATTAAAGCCTAGTTGATACCTATGGGTCTTAGGCCTATTTTTGACTCATAATTAACATAAAATAAAAATTTTAATATGTTAATAAATTTATCCATGTTAAAGTGACGAAAATTACTATAATTAGTTGTTGAGAATGTTAGTCCCACATCGGATATCTGAGAAAGTTTAGAGTTTTAAAAATCTATAAATAGGAGTAAAGACATAAGGCTTTCCGAATTCAAAAAATCGTTGAGAACCTCTTTAAAAAGAGAAAACTTTCATTTTCAATAGAGAAAAGTTAGAAGAAAAGATTATCTGATTCTAAGTACATGTGAGATGGGGTTTTTCATCTTGATTTCTCTTCAATGATTAAGAGCCGTAGATCTTCGGCATTGATCAAGAGTCAAATCAACTATCCATTTAGGTAAGTACGCTCTTCTATGATTTTTTGATTAATTAATTTGGGTTATATTCTTTGTATATGTATTGCACTCAAATGTATTGAAATTTTGGAGATCTGTTGAATGGTTAGATATTGAAATATATACATTTTTGAAGTGTGGGATTGATCCCAATGGTTAAAATTTTTTAAGCAAGAAAGGCCCAGAGCCTTTGGGTGCAAAGCTTTAAACCCCTGCAAAAGAGTTCTTGGTTGAACTACTCCCGGTGTGGGAAGGAGAATGAGACCCGTTGTGGGTTATTGGTTGCATGTGCATATTAATTTTGGATCATAATTTATTTTAAAATACTCGCTATTCTTGTTCCATACATATACTCTGCGTACGAACTTTTGATTGCTAGAATTGTCATAAATATGATATAGTGATTAAATCTTATTGGGATTTCATAAACTCACAGTTCAACCAATAATACTTTTCAGATTATTTGGGAATGAAAGAAACGATGGACTAAAAGATGGTGTACCAAAGAATATTTAAGCGTTCGTTGAAGACACATAGTTTTATTTATTTATTTTGGTTTTATGATTGTAATAAATTGAATCTTGATTTTATTGGTCTATTTTGAACCCAAATTGATTGATTTAGTACTTTTGTTTTATTATTTACGTTTTAATAAAATATATAACGTGACTCACGTGTAGTGTTTCTATCATAAATAAAATTATATTATTTTTCAACAAAACTCGATATAGCTAGTTGAGAGTGAAAATTTGTTAAAATAAAATAGTAAATGATATTTTTGGGCAAAATACATTCACAAAATATGCTTAAAATAATTTTTTAATAGTAGAGAATTAATAAAATAACTTTATTGAAATTATAATTTTTAAATTTTTTACGCCTATCCGCTAAAATTCTAAAAAATTAATTCAAAAAGGCATATCAAACAAAAGTTTTAGCCAAAATGTACTTACAAAAGATATTTATTTTGATCTATTATGAATTATGGTAATTTTTTATAAATTATTTCATAGCATTTTATTTTTATTTTTATTTTATCATACCTTGGATCTTGGGCAAATGGATCGTTTTTCAGGCATTCGGGTCTAATCCGGGTGCCCGGATCCAGGACGCAGAAATCTTTCATAGCGAAAGGTCAGTTCATCTCTTCTTTCTGGACTGGGTCTAGGCAGGAAGGCTCTTGTGACCTTGGTCTTCGGAGAAACATTTTCACATAGGAGAGCAAACAACTCGTATCTTTGGTGGATTCTCCAAGTAGTCACATAGTTTCAAACACTAAGGAGGATTATCTGTATTGGGCTCGCTCCAAATTGGGTTATTTTTTCGGTAAGTGCTTTCTATGATTTCTTGTCACTCTCTGCCACTCTTCATCCACACTTCTATCACAATATTTGGAAGCTTGTAGTTCCTTTGAAAATCCATTCTTTTTCTCATGAGTTGCTTCTTTAAACAAGTTACTCATCCTCGACAACTTGATTGGTAGGAAATGGATAATGGTTAATTATTGTATAATGTGTAATCTAATTAATGGTAAATCGACCATCCATCTTCTCTTGCATTATGATTTTGTCATACAAGTATGGTAATACTTTTTAGGTGTAGTGGGCCTCTCTTGGGCTATGCCACAATCTTTGGGACAGCTGTTAAATGGGTGTCCCAAGCTTCCCCTTTTGAGTAAAGCGAAGATACTCTGGAGGATGGTGTCATTAGCGGTATTTTGGGGGCTTTGGTTGGAAAGAAATTATTGGAAGAACTTTTAGAAGCAAGGAAAATGCATTTAAGGAGGTTCTCATAAACATCAAGGCTTTGCTCTTCTCGTGGAGATCTATCTATTTGCTTGACACATAAGAAGAAATTGTATTTGCTTGACACCAAAATTTTGGTTATCGATCCACTCCTTTTTACAGTTGAGGTGTGTAGCACGATATAAAAGGCAGGGACCCAAAAAACAGATTTGCATCATCTAATTGATGGATCTCCGATTGGATGATTGGATAATCTAATTATCTGACTGATCATTGTGCACAACAATCTCCATTGTTAGATGCTTAGGATCATCTCAAGAACTTTTGCCTCTCCCATTGATCCGTGGTTATGTGTAGCAATTAGATGGACAAGGTGGGCCCACTTGGATCGAGTGCCATTATTGTGCAAAAAATAAATAATTGTAAGTTTTTTTGGTTGTGCAAAAAAAAAAAAAAAATCCTTTTGCAAAAAATAGTAATCCAAACATGTCATAAATTTTTATCTATTAAAGATTATAGAATACATATTTAATAATATAATCTTATATATTTATTTAGAAAATGTTTTCTATAATAATATAATCTTATATATTTTTTTAGAAAATGTTTTCTATAGTAAATTTTTCCTAATCATGTTATTCTTATATGTACATACATTTTTATTTTCTACTAGTTTACAGTTTACACTACCATAACTGTGCTGTTCAAATTACTAAAACACCCTTTTATAGACATGAGTCCAGCGTGTGGATGTTTTTTTGTACATACATTTTTACTTCGTTTACCAAGGCAGGCATTATATATGTGGTAGATGAGGTGGCCAGACCAAAGGGGTCTACCCATTCACCTACCTCACCCCCATCTTCTGCCACCTGGCAAAAAGAGATGATTTTTTTGTTATGTTTCGTTATTATTTTTATTCTAAAGAATATGCTATATTGGATGGTTGATATTCGTTGGAGAATAAGGCAATAAACGGCAGCATGGAGGCATTCACATGGACACCATTCATGTTGTCAATCCAGAGATACTCTTATCAGATGGGCAATCTGGATTTGCCACATCAGCCCTCCACGTGAAATAAAATCCCCGACCGATGAGTTAATATTATATAAACTGAAATTGATGTGAGCGTGTGGGGTTGGGATAATCCCTGAAAAAGCAAATTAAAAGATATTGACAAGATAGAAGAGATGGATCCATGGTGCCAACTTCCATTTAACAACCAAAATTGATTGAAACAAACTGTTCAACCGATCCATACGGTAACTTGTAAAAAAAAAGAAGATCTATACAGTAGAAAAAGAAGTCAGCACCAGAAACAAAAGAGAATGACCCCCTAATCGCACCAAAGAATCCTAGAATTCCCATTTGTTAGCCAGCATAAGCAGCAGCAAGAACTTCCACGATTGATGTGATCACGAACCATTTTTATATCTTTTTCTTCAGAGACAACTGAAGTGCCAGTGTCGAGAAGAATTATTAGTCCTTATCATGCCTTCTCGGTTCATTGCTTCATATTCTTCTGCTTCCTTTGACTTTCCAAGTGTGAAGAAAGTTGAGCACATTTCCTTCTTGTTTCCACCAACTCCCTTTCCAATTCCTCAACCTGATTTAGCCCGGTAACATGGAAGCATCTCTTTTAGTTGGCACTAAAAAGTATTAAATCTACACCTTATGAATGAGTACTGTAAGTAGAATTCCAAATACATCATTTTACATACTGTCTGTTTTAGATCTACCTCCTTCTGTCTGTGCTCTTCACACCTGTGCAAAGAGTTCCATATCAACTTCACATTAACCATAAAATCCTATCGTATATTCATATGGATTAGATGGATCAATAAAGGAGATTGGAAGACTGACGGAGAGGCAAAGGAAGAAGATAAAAAAGAGAATAAGATTATGGGAGCCAAAACCGTCTACTCATCATCACGTTTTTTTTCCTCCATTCCACTTTGTAAAAATTTTAGATTCTAGCATTCAAGTGAGGGGTAGACAGAATATAATAACAAATAACAAGAAATAGATACACAAACATATATACGTATAGGTAAAAAAAAATGTAGACATACATACCAGTGGCTGATGAATAAATGGCTGCTTTTGGTGAGGATGATCTCCTCACCATATAGATCACCCCATATAAAAAATCAGCCCATTCTGAAATTTCAAACCCCATCAAATGCGGTTTTTAAGTTAACGTTAAAATAGATGGATATCATGCTATTTCACAGGCCCCTGAGGGAACAAAGTGGAGATGAGATAAAGTGTTAATTTCTGGTAAGGATGGTCTCCTCACCATCTCATAGACGACCCTCTGGATTGGCCACGTCGATAGAATCTTTGTCAACATCATGCCTATACGTACTTTTCCCTTATGAATTGAGGCCGTTGATTTAAAAAAAAAAATTGAAAAGTGAAAAATGGGGAAAGACAAATGCCACTTTTTGCCACAAAGCACAATTCTATTGTGACGTAGCGGAAGCGCGAAGTTAATCACAAAAACGAACTGGGAAGAAGAACAGCATCTTCAACCGGAAATAAACCTTGAATCCACAAGGAAGAGAATAAAAGAAGACTTAAACAATAACTTCATTGATACTTTCGTCCAGCTACAACCCTCTTAAATAGGACAAATCAGTAACGAGACTTAGAAACTTACTAAAAGTCTAAAACGGCTAAAATAGAAAAAAAGATAAAAAAAATAGAAATTCTCACTAATCGTAGAATGGGTAGTCGCAGATCTTAGAAACACGTTAGAATCGACGGGGAGTGATTTTGACTTCCACGACTCAAGTTATTGCCAAAATAAAATTCTCCAAAAATAGTCAAAATGCCGTTTCGACCCACTAGACGATGGAATTTGGTCAAAATTAGGCGTACATCATGAGCGAAGCTGATGGCTTTTGAAGATCTCGTCGTTTCCTTTCAAAGAGGTCCGGCCCCGCGCGGTTCCGACACTAAAAACAATTACGTTAATGCCTATTACATCCTTTTTAGTGTTTCTTTAGCGTTAATGCTCGTTATGTCCTTCTAACACCATTTGGACTTTTGATGGTCCAAACGCTCTATGAATTCTTCTGCTATGTGTTCTACATCAGTCCCTTCCACTTGAAAAGAAATCGTCCTCGAGTTCACCAAAGGCAATAGATGAGAGTCTGACGCATGGTACTCAGATAAATCTCGCACGTTGAAAGTCTTCAAAATAGCCATACCATCAGGGAGATCAATGACATAAGCATTGTCGTTAATCTTGTGCAAGATCTTACACGGGCCAATTTTCTTCTGCTTCAAGTTATTGTACGTACCCACTGGGAACCTTTCCTTGTGTAGATGAACCATAACCATATCACCTTCTTTAAAAACTTTCAAACGCCTGTGTTTGTCAACTGCAACTTTATACTTGGCGGCGGCTTCTTCCTAATGCTTCTTGACATCTGTATGGATTGACATCATCTTTTCAACCATATGGTCAGCAACAACACTCAAACCTGGCAATTTCGGCAAGGAGACCAAATCTAGAGTGTGTGGAGGGAGTCGTCCGTAGACAATCTCGAATGGTAGTTTGCCGGTAGAACGATTAACCACATTATTATGGGCAAACTTGGCTTGGGCAAGTGCAAAATCCCACTGCTTTGGTCTCTTGCTAGATAAACTTCGCATGATATTTCCCAAAGTACGATTCACCACTTCTATCTGGCCATCTGTTTGGGGATGACACGTACTGCTATACTACAACGAAGTATCCAAACATCTCCACAATGTACGCCAGAAATGGCTCGAGAACTTGCTATCACGATCAGAAGTGATAGTCTTGGGGAGACCGTGCAAGCGAACAATCTCCTTAAAGAAAAAATTGACGATGTTGGTGGCATCCGACGTCTTTTTGCACGCGATAAAGTGTGCAATCTTTGTAAACCTGTCAACCACCACAAACACAGAATCCATACCTCGTTGAGTCCGCGGAAGACCCAACACAAAGTCCATAGATAGATCTTCCCCTGGTGCATTAGGAGTCGGTAATGGAGTGTAGAGACATGTATTCTGCGCATGACCCTTGGCTGCTTGACAAGTGTAACATCGCTGTACATATGGTCCCACGTTTCTTTTCAATTGTGGCCAATAGCATCTGTCTTCAACTAAGGCAATACTTTTGTCACGTCCCATGTGACCGCCTAGTCCTCCACCATGTTTTTCTCGAATAATGTGTTCACGGAGAGAACTCTTGGGAATGCATAATCGAGTCCCTTTAAAAATGAAACCTCCTTGAATCTGATATCCACCCGAACCTGGTTGTCCAGATGTGCATTTAGTCCACTCGTCCTAGAAATCTTCATCATCGGCATACAGTAGTCGAACCCGATTACCTCACTTTGGACAGTCGTAAGGTAGCTTGCCAGCTCAACGCATCAGCTACTTTATTCTGCTCCCCAGATTTGTGCTTCAGGACAAAAGTAAACTCCTAAATCGTAGCAATCCATCTAGCATGCATACGATTTGGAGTTGTCGAGTTATTGATGAATTTTAGAGCCCGATGATCTGTATGCAAGATGAATTCTCACTGTACCAGATAATGCTTCCAGTGTCATAGAGATTATACTACCGCATACAACTCCAACTCGTAAGTGGACCACTTCTTCCTAGCGTCGCTCAACTTTTCACTATAAAATGCAACCGGTCATCCCTCCTGAGAAAGAACAGCTCTAACACCTATATAAGAGGCATCACAGTCTACCTCAAATAATTTTTCGAAGCTAGGTAGAGCTAAAACAGGGGCAGAAGTTAACTTTTCCTTGATCAATGCAAAACTCTGTTCGGCTTCGTCTGTCCACTGAAATTGTTTCTGTTTCTGCTTCAGGCAATCTGTGAGTAGAGTGGCAATACTGCTAAAGTTCCTCACGAATCGCCTGTAGAAAGCGGCCAAGCCATGGAAGCTACGTACCTCACTAACAGATTTAGGCGTAGGCCATTCTCGAATGGCTCTCACCTTTTCTTCGTTTACTTTGATGCTCGATGAACTCACCACGTAACCCAAAAATACAAGATTGTCGGTCAGAAAACTGCACTTCTTGAGATTGACGTATAGACTATTCTCTTGAAGTAAAATAAACACATCCTGAAGATGTTGGACATGCCCGTTCTCATCACGGCTATAAATCAGGATATCGTCAAAGCAGACGACCACGAACCGCCCAATAAAGGGTTTGAGCACCTGATTCATCACTCTCATAAACGTACTAGGTGCATTGGATAACCCAAAGGGCATTACCCACCACTCATACATACCCTCTTTCGTCTTGAAAGCTGTCTTCCATTCATCGCCCGGCCTGATACGAATCTGATGATAGCCACTTTTCAAATCGATATTGGAAAACACCTTGGCACCTTCAAGCATATCTAACATGTCATCAAGCCATGGTATAGGGAACCTATACTTCATGGTTATCTTGTTGATGGCTCTGCTATCTATGCACATCCTCCAACTCCCATCTTTCTTAGGAGTTAACAAAGCTGGTACCGCACAAAGGCTCATACTTTCTCTGATCGATCCCTTACGAAGTAGTTCCTCCACCTGCCCTTGAAAGGTTTCAAACTCTTTCGGGCTCATCGATAACGTGGTACATTAGGCAAGCTTGCTCCAGGTGCTAAGTCAATGTGATGTTGTACATCCCTCACAGGGGGCAGTCCACCTGGCAAGTCTTCAGGCATAATCTCTTCGACTTCAGCCAACAAAGGTCTCAATTTCTCAGGGACTTCTAACGTGTTTGCATCGTCACCCTTCACAACTAGGGCATACATCTCCCCAGTCTCCTTAGATTCTTCAACAATGTCGCTAACAATTAGAGAAGATTGCCCCTCCACTTTAGAAGCTTTGGGACGACTCTTTCTTGTCATAGGGGCAAGGATAATTTTAACCCCCTCATTGAAAAATGTGAAAGTATTGTCCCTGCCTCTATGGATAGAGTTAACATCGTACTGCCAAGGTCTTCCGAGCAGTATATAGCAGGCATCCATATCAACTACATCACATATAATTTCATCTTTATAGAATTTTCCAATGGACAATGGAATCTTACACTACTCAATTACCTTAGTTTCACCAACCTGCTTGATCCAACCTATCGAGTACGGAGAGGGATGCTTCTCGGTTTTCAAGTGTAGTTTATCCACCATGGTTCTGGACACAATATTTTCGCTACTGCCTCCATCTATGATCAAGTCACAGACACGTTGATTGACTGTACACCGCGTTCGGAAGATATTGTGCCTCGTAGGATCAATCTCTTGTTTTGGCGCATATAATAGTCTGCGCACCACAAGAGAGACTCCCTCGTCCCCGTAGGTCATATCAGCTTCATCATCATCTTCATCTTCATCATACTGGTCCGCCTCATCATCCTCGACTGCTTCTGCATGGGTCGTCAGATTGGCCGTCTGACGTTGTGGGCACTGATTCGAACAGTGTCTAGGCTGGCCACACCGATAACACTTAATCGGCTGTGGTGGGGCGTACGGATTTGAGGACATACATCTGCTAGTGCTAGCTCCTCCGCCTGGCCTGACCTGACTACTCCCCGGATCTCGATTTGTAGTCAGTCGTTGGGTACCTCCCCGGACTGGATGGTCATTCGCAATCCTCCCAGGAATCTCACCACTAGCTGTGACTCAAATTCAGCTAGATCATTGCGTGCTGATAGCCGATAGAATTTTGCAACATAATCTCGGACTGTGCGATTTCCTTGACGACAATTTTGATATTGCTGAAATAGTACCTGATCATAATCGGTGCGAAGGAAACGCGTCCTCAACAATTGCTTCATTCGTGGCCATGATCGGATTGGAGCTTTGACCTGACGGGTTCACGATAGCTGTAACTGCTCCCACGGTCCACCAAGCTGAGGCTCCTCCTTTAAGCTTGTAGGCTACAAGCTTAACCCTCTTTTCTTCAACGATCTCCATGTATTCGAAGAACCGTTTGACCTCCAAAGGCCAATCGAGGAAATCCTTAATATGGAGAAGGCCATTGAAGGAAGGTCCACCTTGAGACGAAAATCACGATCTTGCGAGGTATTCCTTCGCCCTCATTGTTGAAGAACAAAATTATCGATCTCTTAATCACTACTCACTGTCATAGCCTCGCCTGCTATTATTCTCGATCCTTGGATCACAATCACGCATATTTCTATTGTTGGGTATCAGTCGTTCATTACCCTGAATCTGGTTTTTACCGAAAGCCAGAGTTAATTGTGCAATTGCGGCATGCATATCCTATAGTGACTGTTGAGTCTCCTGTTGGAAGGCCTCAAACGTAGATGCCGATACGGATCAATTCTCGGGAGCACCATCCACGAGGTTTGTCGAGCCGAGTCCATCATTGGCAGCCATGGAACATTGGAAATCCTAGCTCTGATACCAACTTGACGTAGCGGAAGCGCGAAGTTAATCACGAAAACGAACTGGGAAGAAGAACACCATCTTCAACCGGAAATAAACCTTGAATCCACAAAGAAGAGAATAAATGAAGACTTAAACAATAACTTCATTGATACTTTAGTCCAACTACAACCCTCTTAAATAGGGCAAATCAGTACTGAGACTTAGAAACTTACTAAAAGTCTAAAACGGCTAAAATAGGAAAAAAGACAAAAAAAATAAAAATCCCCACTAATCGTAAAATGGATAGTCGCAGATCTTAGAAACACATCAGAATCGACGGGGAGTGATTCTGACTTCCACAACTCAAGTTATTACCAAAATGAAATGCTCCAAAAATAGCCAAAATGCCGTTTTGACCTACTAGACGATAGAATTTGGTCAAAATTAAGCGTACATCATGAGCGAAGCTGATGACTTTCGAAGATCTCGTCGTTTCCTTCATTGTCACATTTTTTTGGATGGGAAATAGTGTGTATAGTCGAGACAGCAGATATGACTCGAGAACAGCTGCTACTTATTAATATTCAACTAAATCTGCACATCCAACATCTAGCTTTCCAGTAGATTCTGTATGATATATATGATAACGTCTGCGACTTTTTCCTTCGGACGAACTCATCATTCGACCGCTCACAAAACCACTGAATTCGTTGATCTCCAAATCCCGATGGTGGAAATAAAGTTCCAGCTTCGACACTCCGAAACTAGTTGATCGCTGCCAAATGAACTTGTAGGCAGGACCGAACCGTTACTAGCCCTTGCTTGGGAGGGGTGGACCTTGGTGGGAGATTGCAACTGAATTCCTAATTGGAATTAGGGATCCCTTTTAATTGATTTTTTTTGTCACATTGTTATATTTCAAACTTTTGAATGGACCCATTCGAGAACAATTAAATATGTAGATTCGTAGAACAGAAGAAGAGTAGCGCGCTACAACTAGTAGCCAGCTCCTGACAGTACGGAATGAAACTTAGTAGTGCGCTCCTGCGCACCAATCTTGCTTGAAAGCCGTAGTTTGCTAGCTAGCGCAGGCTCGCTTCTTCGAGCTTGTGCAATCGCGGCATGCATATCCTGTAGTGACTATTGAGTCTCCCGTTGGAAGGCCTCAAACGTAGATGCCGATACGGATCGATTCTCGGGAGCACCATCCACGAGGTTTGTCGAGCCGAGTCCATCATTGGCAGCCATAGAACAAGGGAAATCCTAGCTCTGATACCAACTTGACGTAGCGGAAGCGCGAGTTAATCACGAAAACGAACTGGGAAGAAGAACACCGTCTTCAACCGGAAATAAACCTTGAATCCACAAGGAAGAGAATAAAAGAAGATTTAAACAATAACTTTATTGATACTTTAGTCCAACTACAACCCTCTTAAATAGGGCAAATCAGTAACGAAACTTAGAAACTTACTAAAAGTCTAAAACGGCTAAAATAGGAAAAAAGACAAAAAAAATTAGAAATTCCCACTAATCGTAGAATGGATAGTCGCAGATCTTAGAAACACATCAGAATCGACGGGGAGTGATTCTGACTTCCACGACTCAAGTTATTGCCAAAATGAAATTCTCCAAAAATAGCCAAAATGCCGTTTTGACCCACTAGACGATAGAATTTGGTCAAAATTAGGCGTACATCATGAGCGAAGCTGATGACTTTCGAAGATCTCGTCGTTTCATTTCAAAGAGGTCTGGCACTGCGCAGTTCCGATACTAAAGACAATTACGTTAATGCCTATTACATCCTTTTTAGTGTTTCTTTAGCGTTAATGTCAGTAACGTCCTTTTAACACCGTTTGGACTTTTGGCAGTCCAAACGCTCCATGAATTCTTCTGTAATGTGTTCTACATCATATTGGGCTGAAACTTGATACGTTGGAAGATGTTGAGGTGGTGAAATGCTTGGCCCATATGGGCTTGCCACATGTAAAGAAAACCCCGCCTCTCTTGAGAGTTGAGAAGACTTATAAAGTGTAGCTCTAGAAAAACAGTCATACATTTTTTGATAAGTAAAACAACTGTTTCTTTACTGTCAATTGGGATAAATCCTAGTAAGTACAAACCATTCAGTAAATGGTGGATTTTTTTTTCCTTTCTAGGTGAGTAATGGTATAGTTGGACACTAGCTGTCCTACCAGGTAACCAATGTGTATGTTGTCAATGCAAGCCGTCTAATTGATGTACCCTAAACATCAAATCAATCAAATGCCTCTAGTGATCAAACTACTTGCTTGATTGCAGGCAATCCTTTTTCTTCTAAAGGCAAGCTGGGATTTAACTCAACCTCTTGATTGCAGTAGAAAATATCAACCCATTGAATTTAAACAGCTATTAGAACAGTGGGTAGTGATCAATTTTTCTTTTCTTTTCCTTTTATAAAAAGAAAAAGAAAGAAGAAAAGATGGGCCATCCATGTTACTCCTGTTAACAACCACTTTACTATAAAAGCTCCAGCTGTTAGAGGGAGGCATAACAATGTACATCAAAGGGTCTAACAGAGGCAGAGTGCTGGCCACAGCCAAACAACACCTCCCTTCATATATATATGTATTTCTATGTTCTAGGGGTAGTAATGTAAATACTCCCCTTGAGGGGTATACTTGTCTTTTGTAATTCTCTTTTACATAAATAAGATTTATGGAGTCATTGTGACCTAATCACATGACATCCTTCTCTCTCTTCTTCCTCTTCTCTGTTTGATTGTAAACCAAACCTAACCCTAACCCTAATCTTTCAATTCAACTAACACCTCCCTTCAGCACTTTGCCGGGGATTCGAACCCTCAACCTCCTGCTCTGATACCATGTTGACAACCACTTTACTCTAAAAGCTTAAGCTGTTAGAGGGAGATGTAACAATATATATCAAAGGGTCCATGGGTCTAACAAAGGCGGAGTGCTGCCCACACAGCCAAACAACACTCTCCAACAACAACTCCTGTGTGCTATATATTAATGACAAACCCTAGAGAAACACCGTTATTCTCCCTCACAACTTACACTCACAATGTAGGGAAGGATTTTGTATAGTGTGATTTTTTTTTGCTAAGTATAAATCTTATTGAAAGCAGGGACGCAATACAAAGGGTTAGCAGGAGAGGTCGAGCTAACCTCCCCCAGCCACCTCGAGCACCAAAGAGACCCAAGGGCCCTTAGCTAACAAGCCTCCTTAAGTCATACAAGGTCCCATCGGAACACAAAGTCTTCAAAAAACAGCCCTTTACATTCTGTATACAGTTTAGACCATAAAAACAAGAGCTTTTGATGTTGATGATGATAGCCCCCAAGTCATCGCTCTTCCCTTCAAACACTCGTTGGTTCCTCTCTTTCCATATCCCCCAGAAGATAGCAATCAGGAGTAGCTTCCACAAGATCCAACTTTTTTGGGAAAATGCTAACGTCCACCAACTACCAAGGAGATCAATCACTGAGCCCGACATCACCCAACACATCCCAAACTCCTGGAGGAAGGCATACCAAACCTATAGTGTGATTTTTTTTTCTTTTGATACATAAGAATATTTTGTTCAAGAAAAGGACAAGTCTCACTATCCAAGAGGAAAGAGAAAAAAAAAAGAGGGGGGAAGAGAAGAAGGCCCTCTCTAGCATCTGAAACAAGAAAAGCAAGAGAAAATGAAGAGAAACTACTACCTCGTCCCATCTAAATACAAAATCCTCAAGCCTAAGACCTTTGAAATCAGAAAAGATGGAGAACAAAAAAAGAAGAGTGCTGGAATTTTGAAGAAGTGTGATTTTGAAGCTATGGTCCATTCAAGAGTTAGCACATTGATTGGCTAGTGCAGATTGATTGCACATGAACCTACTGGAGGGTTGATACTTGGCAACATCCAGTTATCTGATTCTTCCTCTTGCAAATTATATGGTAATTTAAGAGCAATGCATTGGCTGGAATTTTAGAGGTCCATTGCAGTAACACAGAAATGTTCTTAATTGTTAATCGGAATATCATAATTTGATTTTCATTGTTAGTCATTATTCACCAAGAAGAGGATCGGCACAGAAAGTGTATGAGTTGTACTACAATTAAACATATTGGGTTCCCGTACTATCAAGGAAACAAGGGTGTAGGAGCTACATTTACACAGCTAAATAACACAACTTCACCAACCTATATATATTTTACCTTGGGTGAATTGAATTATCCACACTCCTGGAGCCCTGCTTTTGACATGCTAATAGACCAAGTTTGAAATCATGGCTTGGAAGAGTCTTCTCTGCAAATTTTCACTGATGTTGGTGACTTGGTCGTGTTTACCTTGTTATAGACTGGATATGTTCCTTGCGTCTGGTTTTACCTTAGAAATTATTTATTTTCTCTAATAAATTGTTAATATTTCTGATTAGGACCACCTCTCCAATTTTTTCTTATGTACACCCATGGTTCTCTACATATTTTGGTTCAATTCTAGAGTAGAAATTTTCCTGTTGAGTGCATATTTCATTTGTGTGAATAATCGTGCAAATTAACCATAAGGAGGTAACTTTTGGCAAGGATCTGACTTTTTTTTATATGTGATCTTCTAGCACGTCTGCAAATTTCTGTTATTGTTTATGTAGAAATTTTATGTTATTTAGTTAACGTTAATCTTAAAGACCACTCAAAGCTACAGTGCTGAAAAGTCACTTAAGCAGTAATAATAAGATGTAGGAACAGCAACCCATCATCCCAACATTGAAAAACTGGGTTCTATTCAGTCTGTAACAGATTTATCTGTTTCCTTAATGGTCATGCACAAATAAGAAAAATCATAATAGAACTTCATCACTTGAGGTTTTTTTTTTTTTTTTCTGATCGTTCACCTGAGTATGTAAAGTATTTGTCTATGGCTGTGTTAATAAAGTAACTTTAATATTGAAGTGTCTCGCATAGGTAATTAACCCATTTGGAATTTGTTTGTTTTTCCTGGACATTTTATGGGGATGGTCTGGGAAGACCATGATACTCTTGAAAAGTACCTATAGTGCTTCTTCTTTCGTTTTTATCGATAAGTACCTATATTGCTTTAATAATGTTATGAAAACATGCAAGATGCTCAGAAAGTGTTTGGATAACATCTAAGATGCTTTGCAACTCAATTATAGAAGTACTGCTAGATAGATCAAATGCACAGACTTACTTCATGAATAAATGAATGTTCTCTTCACATATCTGATCAACTAGTGTGGATCCTGGACCATCTACAGATGCAACTTCTTTTAAAGAACCCTGCACAATGATAGAACATGATTCTGTTGAGTATGGGATCATAATCACAGGCTTCACAGAGACCAGTTAACCAGATTAGCTTATGTAACAATCTTTTAATTAGAAGTAAGAATCTTTCTTCAATGGGGTGACTGCTAAAGGCTGCTTTAGCAAAGACCAGCAAAATGCCGACACATAGTCACTTTTCACATTCTTTTAATATGGTTTACAGGAGAAAAAAGAAAGGGTGTCGGGATCGGGGGACACCAATTTTTGACAACCATTTGGCGGACCCACATAGAAGATGAGTCAATGGCTGATTTTTGGTGAGGATGAACTCTATGATGAGGAGATCATCCTCACAAAAATTCAAATCATTCCAATATTCGTAGACTAGTTTAGAAGTTGAAGAATTATGGACCATGACGACCGTCTATTTTACTGTGTAACTTGAAAACCACATTTGATGGGTTAGAAATTTCAGGATGGGCTGATTTTTGTTGGGGTGATCTATATGGAGAGGAGATCATCCACACCAAAAATCAGCCATTGATTCATCTTCTATGTGGGTCCGCCAAAATGGTTGTCAAAAATAGTTGTCGAAAATGGTTGTCCCCTGATCCTGACCCAGAAAGAAATAGTAAAAAGTGATTCATTTCATTGGTCTCTGCTACGTCACCTTTAGCGGATTAACCCTATTGACTATTTTCTCCAAAAATAAGATAGTATCAAAAAAGGACAAATATATATACCCCAGTATGCTCAGATATACATGTACAAACCAAATATGTACGTATAAACGGACTATGGAGATACAAGTACAACAATAAGAAAACCCAAACCCAGTACTCACAAGATGTACATTCCCTCCTTTGGGTTCCATTTATTCATTGCATTTGTTTGTATTTGACCATCCTGATCTGGGAATTGTGTGTGAGATATGCTAGTAATAGGAACGGGAGAGTTAAAGTCACTTACAGCCGCTAGTCCAATGATAGGTTGAACAGTAGGCAATTCCTTCTGCAAATTAGCAGTGAGGCCAATCATAGGTTGCGCATTCCTCAACTCCTGCTGCATATTAGCTGAAAGTCCAATAACAGGTTGATCTAAATGTATTTCCTTTTGCAAATTAGCTGAAATAACAATGATAAGTTTGTCAGCAGGCAAGTCCTTCCTCAAATTAGTGGCAAGTCCATTGGATGGTTGATCAGTAAGACATTACTTCCACATATTACCTATATCAGTAATTGGAGACTGGAGTCCAACCAAGTGATGGTGGCTCTTCCTGCATTATCAGAACATATTATACTCAGAATGTCAGTGGACTAATAAACATAATGTTCGATCAGAAGTGTAATTACAGGGGTAATTAATGTTAATTCATCCAAGATAGATTTTTCACTTTGTTAGAAAACATCAAATGACCAACCATAACATTTGGTCAAAAGAAATAAGGATAATGGTATCAATTTCCACACCAACCCTTCATACTAATCATTTTCCCTAGCAAATGTTAGAAGCAATGGGTGTGTGCAGCTCTCATCCCTAGAGAATCTAATTAAATTCAACCCTGGAGGCCAAGGAACGAACCACATAGTATCTCTCATAGGAAATCAGTGGCTTTGCCAGGTGTTTCCTGGACTTCAATATATTCCAAAGGCAATGTTGGGTTGTCGGTACTGATATCCTTTCTGGTACAATAGAGTGAAGCATGTGGTAGCCTACTTCTCCTTGTGTTGGTGATATATATGCCAAGTCGTTCAACACAATCGGGTGTGAAGTAACACACTTTTGAAAGTTGTGGTACCTTTTCCTTTTTGACGGATAATCTGGGAACGAACCTGTGACCTCATGGTTGCAGTGCAGTATGTGAACCTTTTGAGTGTGTTACCTTCTGTTAATAACGTAATAATTGGTGTTGGACCGAACATGAAAGAAATACACCCGCATATTAATTTCTTCTGTCGCATGCATCAGTTGACATAAGCGAGAAGACAAATTCACACACAAAACACAAGACATTATTTTCATGAGAGAAGTTTTTTCTTCCCTTAGGTAGGTAAGCTGGGGCTGAACCTGCAAATTTACAGTTGCAGTCGAGAAACCAACCAATTGGCCAATGTGGTCGACCACAAAAAGTCAGCCAAGAGATAGAAACCTATGTCTATGTGACCACAAGCTTAGCTTCTCATAATCTCCTCGGGTTATCATGGGACAGACAAGCTCAACGTTATGAAACTATCATGCCCCCGCAATGACAGTTTAGCAAAAGTGAGGGTATGAAAATAGATCTGCCTACATGTTTGCATTTGAACAAACACTAACGGGGGAAGATTGGTGTTGATAAAAAGCTCTCTCTCAAGCCTAACCATCTACTATATGTCTCTCTTACTGATCCCGAGTAGCGTGTTACTTATCGTGGATAAGATAATGAGAGACTTTTTGTGGAAGGGGTGTTCAGTTGACCACAAATTTCACTTGGGTAAGATGGGACAAGGTGTGTAGGGCCAAGGACATCGGGGGTCTGGGAATTAAGCACCTCAAATCCATGAATCTGGCCCTTTTGGGTAAGTGGTTATGGAGATTTGGGACGGAGGACACTAGTTTTTAGAGAATTGTTATGGCTGGCAAGTATGGGGTTTCACCCTATGGCTGGAATAGTCTGGAGGTTAGAAACCCGTATGGGTGTAGCGTGTGGAGGGGGATTCTTAAGATATCCAAGGCCTTTGATAAAGGGGTTTGTTTTGAGGTAGGAGCTGGTAATTGAATCAGGTTCTGGGAGGATACCTAGAATGGAGACAAACCATACTCTATTTCAAAGAGGAAAATGAGATCTATCCAAGATTTCTTTCAAAATGAAGGGGAGACGGTAGGGTGGAATCTGGGCTTTAGAAGGAACCTTAATGATTGGGAGATTGATCCTTTATCCAGTCTGTTAATAAGACTGCAGGATATCCGTCTTGCACCAATGGTGCAGGACAGGAGAGTATGGATTTGGAACAAAGGGGGTTCTTTCACGGTAAGCTCTTTTTACGGAGCAATGCAAGGAAATGAGGACGCGCCCTTTCCAGTTGCCATGGTGTGGAAATCCAAGGTCCCTACTAAAGTTGCTTTCTTTGCATGGGAAGCGTCTCTTGATAAGATTCTCACTGTGGATCATCTTATGGCTAGAGGGCTTCCCATGGTCAACTATTGTTGGATGTGTAGAACCGATGGGGAATCAGTGGACCATCTCTTGTTGCACTGTGAGCTAGCTATGGTAATTTGGAGTTCTTTTCTGAGAGACTTCGGGGTGAGTTGGGTCGTGCCGGTATCCCTGAAGTCTCTTCTTTTTAGCTGGATCACTAAAGTTTTCTCAGCCAGAGGGAATGTATTATGGAGAATGACCCCCTTAGCGATTATTTGAAGCATTTGGAGGGAGAGGAACCAAAGAGCCTTTGAAGGGAAGCAACCGGAAGTGCATTCTATCATTCTCAACATTAAGGGTTTGATGTTTATGTGGTCTAAGGCCTTATCAGAGTGCAGGGGTTTGTTCTTTGAAGATTTTGTCTTTCGCTAGGATTCTATTTGTACTCGGGAGGGAAGTTAATCGGGGTTTATGGTTGTTGTTGTCAGGGACCTACTTGTAATATCTCATATTCTACAGGGGGCCCTTGTAATATTGTAAAACTTCACTTAATATATATATTGGGTGAAATCGTGTAGGCTATTCTAAGCTCTACACGATTTCTCCTCTTCCCCCAATTCTCTTCTCCTCTCCTCTCTTCCATCTCTAACCCTAATCTCTTATTCTGGTTACGATCCAAGATTACAACATGGTATCAGAGCATGGTTATGTAACCATGGCTCAATCCTAGAGGTCTGAAGAACCCTAGGGATTGCGAAATTCGATGCGAAGGGCTTTCCAAAGAAGGAGATCATCTCCCATGGATAGCCGCAGGCTTTAAAAGAGTCTGAAACCCTAGCCGCCCACCCAAAAGGTTGGAGAAGTTTTCCCAGGCCTAGCCGCCCACTCCAGAAGCCTAGAGAAGAGCCACCAAGCCCAGCCGCTCCTTCCAAAAGGTCAGAGAAGACCCTCTGGACCTAGCTGCAGGTCTCAAAGGAGTCCAGAACCTCTCCCTAGTGCTACCGCACCTATCCAGGAACCTTTTTTAGGTCCTCGGAACCATTCACAAGTTTCCCGCGGGTGATTTTTTCTCCAATAGAAAATCTATAAAGGAGTTGTTCCAAAAAGGCCTGAATCCTGCGAGCAACGCGAGCAGGAGGCTTTAAAAATAAAAAGAAGGTGATTTGAACCTCCGTAGCAGCAGTTCGGGTGATTTCTTATCAGAAAAGGCTTCTCTACTACCATGAGTACATCTGAGGAGTCATCTTCTGCCAAGTCAGAGATTATTGTTGCCCCACCCAGTCTGGGAAGTCATGGTGATCACAGCCCAGGCCTACAGATCACTACGGTGAAACTTGACGGGACCAACTACCTCGCATGGTCTCAATCTGCCAAGATGTACATCACCGGACGAGGCAAAGCCGGCTATATCACTGGACGCGTCACTGCACCTGATTCCTCCGATGCTGCGTTTGAGAAGTGGGAAGCGGAAAACTCGATGGTCATGTCATGGCTGCTTCACTCCATGCATCCATCGATCAGCACAGGCTTCCTCTTTCTCCCGACTGCCAAGGATATATGGGACACTGCATCTCAGACCTACTCCTAAGATGGAAATTTTGCTAGGATGTATGAACTTCAGCAGGAGATAGCACATCTGAAGCAAGGCGATCTTCTTTTGGGATCATACTACGCTGCGTTACGCAGCAAGTGGGAAGAGGTAGATCACTACCAGACCTACACCCCTGCATGTACCAAGGATGCTACGGAGTTCCGGAAGATGATTGTGCGCAGACGCATATTCGAGTTTCTTGGTGGCTTGAACCAGAGTTATGAACAGGTTCGAGCAAACATTTTGGGCAGAGATCCACCGCCGTCGACCATTGCACAGGTCTACTCCTACATCCAGAGCGAGGACAGCAGGAGGAGAGCCATGAGCTCTAAGACAGATGCTGATGTTCCTTTATCTGAGAAGTCTGCCTTGGCCACTCAGAAATTGAGCAAACCCACATCCAAGAAGGATGGGGATCTTGATGATCGTGATCGACTCAGATGTGATCACTGTGGCAAGCGTCGCCACACTCGGGAGACCTGCTGGAGTCTTCATGGTCGTCCCGCACAGTTCTCTGGGGGGAAGCAAGGCTCCTCAAAGAAGCCCTCTGGTAGCAAACATGGAACCTCAGCTGCTCATGCCACCAGTCAAGATTCCTCTGATGTGACCCCTTCCTCTGGGCAGTCCAACACCTTCTCTAGCATGGACATTGACAGGCTTCGACAATTACTTACTCAGCTTGATGGCCCTTCCCCACCTACATCATCCTTTGCTCAGACAAGTACATCCCATTCAGCCCACCATGTGTCTACGGCACCCATTGGTCCTTCCTGGATCATTGATTCTGGTGCCTCCGATCATATGACTGGTATGCCATCCCTTTTCTCCACCTATAATATCTGCTCGGGTAAGGACAAGATCCGTGTGGCCGATGGCACCTTCTCCTCTATCTCAGGGAAGGGCACTATCTCTGCCACACCTACTTTGTCTTTATCATCTGTACTTCATGTTCCTAAATTCACCACTAACCTGCTTTCTGTTAGCCATCTTACTAAGAGCCTAAACTGCAGTGTTACCTTTTTTCCTACTCACTGTGTTTTTCAGGACTTGGAGACGAGGCGGATGATTGGCAGTGGTCGTGAGGATGGTGGATTGTACCTGCTCGATAGCCAGCCGACTTCATATTCTGTTGCACATCAGTCTAGTGCTAATGTCAGTAGTTCTAGCGTTAATAAAGACCTGTTAATGCGATGGCATAACAGGCTAGGTCATTTACCGCTTTCAGTCATGAAGAGTCTGTTACCTCAGTTTGCGTCCATTCCATTTTTTAAGTTCAACTGTGAAACTTGTGTACTTGCAAAACAATGTCGGGTGTCTTTTCCGACCAGTAATAAAAAAAGTACGTTTCCTTTACAGCATGTGCACTCTGATGTTTGGGGACCCAATCCCACCACTTCTATCTTTGGTTTTCGCTACTTTGTGGTTTTTGTGGATGACTACAGTCGTTACACTTGGATCTACCTTATGAAATCAAAAAATGAGGTGCATACTATCTTTCAGACCTTCCATAAAATGGTGTGCAATCAATTGGGCACCACCCTAAAAGTCCTACGCACTGACAATGGGGGGGAATACATGTACAGTGGCCTTGCCTCCTACTTTGAAGAGCATGGAATTCTTCATCAAACTTCATGTGCCGATACACCTCAACAAAATGAGACCGCTGAACGAAAGCATCGCCATGTCCTGGAGGTTGCTAGGGCACTTCTTCTTGGTACTCGGGTACCCAAGGGTTATTGGGCTGACGCTGTGTTGACGGCATCCTACTTGATAAATCGGATGCCCTCTCATGTCTTGGGGTCAAAGTCTCCCCTTTCACTCATGTTTCCTTCATGTCCTGTGTTCTCCATTCCACCTAAGGTCTTTGGTTGTGTTTGCTATGTTCACGCCCATTACAGGAAGGACAAGTTAGATCCGAAAGCCGTTCGATGTGTGTTCCTTGGCTATTCGTCCACTCAGAAGGGATATCGGTGTTTCCATCCCTCTACCCGTCGTCGGTTTGTTTCTCTAGATGTTACATTTTTTGAGAGTCTTCCCTTCTTCTCAGTTGATCGGACTTCTCTTCAGGGGGAGCTTGGGAGTATTGACGAGAGTCCGATACCTCGACAGGGGGAGATTCCTCAACCAGTACCCCTTGATTTGCTTGATGAGTCTCATGTACCCTTGTCCTTATCTCCTACTGACATTGTGCCACAGGATCCGCAGCTGAAGACATATGCCAGACGACGTCAAAAAGAGAAACAGTCCACCATCCAAGCTCACTGCCAGGAAATCCAACTCGATCCAGGTAATCATGTCCTCAGTGATCCTCATGATGATATGTCTGTTGCTCCTACTATCCTTCCCATAGACATCGATGTACCTATTGCTCATCGGAAGGGTGTTCGGAACTGTGTTACCAAGCACCATATCTCTCACTTTGTTTCCTATCAACAGCTCTCACCATCCTACAGGGCATTTGCTACTTCCCTATCCAGTGTCGCTTTGCCATCCGGTGTCTCAGATGCCCTCAGCCAGCCACAGTGGAAAGCAGCCATGCTAGAGGAGATGACAGCTCTAGAAAAGAATGGTACTTGGGATTTAGTTCCATTGCCTAGAGGAAAGAAACCCGTGGGGTGCAAGTGGGTATATACAGTGAAATACAAAGCAGATGGAAGCATCGACAGGTACAAGGCCCCGTCTCGTTGCAAAAGGGTACACACAGACTTATGGGATTGACTACCAGGAGACGTTTGCTCCAGTGGCCAAGATGAACTCAGTTCGAGTTCTGTTATCTCTCGCGGCAAACTTTTCTTGGCCCCTCCACCAGTTGGATGTCAAGAATGCCTTCCTCCATGGTGATCTAGAGGAAGAGGTCTACATGACAGGTCCTCCGGGGTTCAGTCTGACTGGGAGTAAGGAACTTGTATGCAGACTGAAGAAAGCCTTGTATGGGCTTAAACAGTCACTAAGGGCTTGGTTCGAGAGGTTCAGTTCCGCAGTCAAGAAGATTGGTTACTCGCAGAGTCAGGCGGACCACACTCTCTTCATTAAGAGAAGTCGAGGTCGTCTTACTGCTCTTATTGTATATGTGGATGATATCATGGTCACAGGAGATGACCCAGATGAGGTTTGTAGATTGAAAAAATACCTCGGCACAGAGTTCGAAATCAAGGATCTGGGAACCTTGAGATACTTTCTGGGTATTGAGGTTGCTAGGTCAAAGCAGGGTGTGTTTATCTCACAGAGAAAGTATGTACTTGATCTCTTTCGAGAGTCAGGAAACTTGGGAGCTAAACCAGCCGATACGCCTATAGAACAACAACATCGGCTGAATCCTGTTGATGGGGATCCCATTGCTGATGCAGGCCAGTTCCAGAGACTTGTTGGGCGTCTCATCTACCTTTCGCTGACACGACTAGATATTGCATACGCAGTCAGTGTCATCAGTCAGTTCATGCATGCGCCTCGCTCTCCACATCTTGAGGCAGTACACCGAGTGTTACGCTATCTTAAGGGGGCTCCAGGGAAGGGTCTCCTGTTTAGTAAGAATGGACACCTGCGAGTTGAAGCTTATACAGACGCTGACTGGGCAGGTTCAGTCACTGACAAACGTTCCACATCAGGGTACTGCACGTATGTGGGAGGTAATCTGGTGTCATGGAGCAGCAAGAAGCAACCAGTTGTCGCCCGCTCCAGTGCCGAAGCAGAGTACCGTTCTATGGCTCATGGTGTATGTGAGCTTCTATGGTTGAAGACTATGCTCAGTGAGCTCGGATATCCTGTCAAAGGGTCTATACAACTGTATTGTGACAATAAAGCAGCCATCAGCATTGCTCATAATCCAGTTCAACACGACAGGACAAAGCACATTGAGGTAGACCGTCACTTCATCAAAGAGAAACTTGGTCAGGGACTTATTTGCACACCGTATGTCTATACTGCTGATCAAGTTGCAGATGTGTTAACTAAAGGGATCTTAGAGCACCTGTTATCCAAGCTGGGCATGATAGATATCTTCGCACCAGCTTGAGGGGGAGTGTTGTCAGGGACCTACTTGTAATATCTCATATTCTACAGGGGGCCCTTGTAATATTGTAAAACTTCACTTAATATATATATTGGGTGAAATCGTGTAGGCTATTCTAAGCTCTACACGATTTCTCCTCTTCTCCCAATTCTCTTCTCCTCTCCTCTCTTCCATCTCTAACCCTAATCTCTTATTCTGGTTACGATCCAAGATTACAACAATTGTATTGTCTGCTTTCTTTGCTTGCTTTTCGCCTAGGCCTAGAGTAGGTCATCTCGACCTACAGGCCTTAGGTTGTTTGTCCCTTTAGCTTTCGGCCCATCTTTTTCCGGCCCTCAATAAAGTTTTACTTATCAAAAAAAAAGAAACACTATATTTGAGAAATTCATTTGTTCGTAGTTCTTTCTAGTTAATGATTTGCATTTCATTGTAAAGCAGAATGAGTTTTGTGGTCATTGAACCCATTACTGAAATGCAAAGATTAAGCCATAATTTGGACAAAAGAGATTCCTAGCCAAAGACCAAATCAAGGTGAAAAGGGAAAGTCTGAAAAGTGAAAACAGAGAAAAGCAGAAAGAATTAGAAACTCTGAAGAAGAAATAAAGATGCATGATGAATCTACTCACACATAAATAAGGAAAGAAATGGGAGGGGACGAGAGAGGAAAAAAACATAAATGAAATAACAAATAAAGAGTAAAAAATGGTAGCAGATAAGGGAAGGGAAGAAAGTTGGAAGTGAGATGAGAAGACAGTGATTTAGGCAACTATGTTATCCGGATACTTCAAAATGGGTGCTATATCCATGTCGGATACTTCAATTATAAGTGTAAATGCCATACCCGTGTCATGTCGTAGCCATATATCCCTGGCATATCTGGGTAGCATAGTTAGGTAAAGATGCATTCCCCATACACCAAGGCTTCTAAACTCCCTAATGGCAATATTTTGTACACTTGATTTGTTGATCAATCAATCAATGGAAATTTGTAGTCTAGTGGCCCGAGCTGCTGTAAGAGCATTTTTTTTGTAAACAAATAAGAACATATTGTTGAAATGGCTGTAACTTGTAAGAGCACTTTCATGTTTATAGTTGTATAAAACCAAGAATAACTGCGTCAAGAGATTTTTATAGCTTTAACCAATTTCACTCATGTTGTTTTCATGGTATCAGTCATGATGCATTTTCCGGAGAAATCCAGATCCTTACTGTTAGCAGTGAATGGGAAAGATTTTGGATCTCCCTACAACTTCCTCCCTTAGTGTGCAAAATGCATTTCACTTTCACCTTGTTCTCAATTAAAGGTTCTTATGTAGTCAACATGCCATAAATGGTTGAGTTTGAACCTGACCCACCAAAACCATTAACTTTCATATTCAATGGAGCCATCCTGATATTCAAGTTGATTTGAAATCCTTATACCATATTGATGCTGTTATATTTCTCCAACTGACCTTCCAGCTCCCATTATTTATTCACAGCAAGTGAATGCCACTAGATCTACAAACACATCAATATAATTATAAGGTAAAACCCCAACCTCATGGCTGCCAAGCAAAACCATGTGATTTGATCAATTAGGATACAAAAATATTTCATTTTCTTTATCAGAAGCTGAATTTAATAGATAGCTGAGATAGAAAACCTGGATTCATTAGTACCAAAATGGAAATTCAGTTTTCATTCCCTTATTTTGCTGTTTTACTCATTCTTTGATTGCAAGGCATTTATTCCTTTTCCAAGAAGAAGCAACTCTTATTGTATAAGCATACCCATTGGTAGTCTTCATACCCTACAGTTACTGATGGATAGACTTTACAACGGTGAGGAAACAACATGAATAAGAACCTCACAATTGGAAAATGTACATGAAGCTTGCTGATCAATTCAGTGACAGTATTCTATATGGCACGTGGGAATCATCTCCCAGTAACATAATCATCACTACAAAACACCATCATCTAAAAAGATTACAAGCTAAGAAGCCTCAGAAAAATATCAATAATGTCTAAGCATATTAAAAAGCTAACAAACCAGTATTCAAGCACCATTTGCTTAAGCCTCATTTCCAGACGAATAAACAGAGCTGATCTTTCAAAATCCTGTTTGTCATGTGCTGGTTCAATAAAATTTGCTTCAAGAAAACCTGTCATGTTTACAACGGAATAGTAAATAATAGATGTTTCTGAGAAATACACAAAAACATAATTATTGGTGTAAATGCTTACCAACAACACCCTTCCCTCTGCTAGAACCTTCATGAAAGACTTTCCAGTAGGGCTGAAACAGCGGGAATAAGGTACTACTATGATTCTAGTGTTGCCAATACTCCAAAAGTTTGAAAGATTTTTATTGCAGCAAAGAACATCAGAGAACAAAAAATAGCTAATATATGTAAATCTAAGATGTCAAATCAGTCATTAAAACCTACCCTGATGAGGCGATTTTTATGGTAGACGTTCAACCCACAAACTCCAAGAACGGGGGCCTCTTTTACAAACCCGATAGTTGTTTCCACAGAAACCTAAACATTCCATGTTACAGTTCGTTCATAACAATATTGAAACAAGCAAAAAAAAAATGAATAATCCAGCTTCAAAGTTAATCACAGAGAAATGAACAGCACAAACAGCAATAGGACTATGAGCATATGGATTCTCATAGAGATTATCCACAAGGTCATAAAACAAGTAGAATAAGCAGAAGGAGAAAACCACTTTCCATCTACCTCATTGTAAAACCCAAGGCAAGATATAAAAAAATAGATAGTATAGGAAAATAACAATCCCCAAAAAAAGGCAAAGTAACTTCTATATGTAGATGCTTCTAACCATAAAATGTTGACGAACTTCACTCTGATGTAGGGCTCTCCATGATGTGAGCACCGCCATATGGTTCACAAAAATGGTTAAGGCATGTATCCTATCCTAGATAAACATGTTATTATTGAACTTGTTAGCTTTTATAGTTGTACACTTTATGATTACACTGTAAATATGGCCACATGTTGAATATGTTATAAATATTGCAGAGAATTTGGGCATCAATACAAGTAGATCCTTGCAATCTATATTATGTTTGGAAAGTGTTCTGTAAAAGAAAATGTTAAAACTCCTACCATATTAGGACATTCTGGGTGGGGCTTTTAGGCCCAAATTGGAGCCCTTCGGGCCCAGCGAGAGACTTTTGAGCCTTCAATTCGGGGTTGGGCCCAAATGGACCACCTTTTTATTATCGACCATCATATCCCCTCATTTGTAATAATTACAATTAAAACCCTTAACCATAAAATATATATACATTGCCTTGGTTGAAATGAGATAGGCTGCATTATTTCTCCCTTTCTTCCAAATCCTAAACCCCAATACTACCATCTCTCACTCCTCTCTCCGTGGTTTTAGCTTAATCTTATTTGTGTTAAACCCCCATTCTCATATACATATTGAAACCCTATTTTATAACTTTTGGAACTCACGTGGAAGAAGGAGTGCCTCCATTGTTGAAGTTGCTCTATTGCTAAGGTAAGTGGCCCTCCTTTCTTATCATGCCCTCTTTTTCCATCATAAATTATTTTTCCATTGATTTTGGTTGGTTATGTTATATTCGTATTACCCTTGTTTGATGGAGTGTTCTTTTGTCCATTAATGGCTAATTTGGGTTATAGAAGATGTTTTCGCTTATATAGTTTTCTAGGCATCGCACAATCGAGCGCTCATGCGTGGAGTAAGGCACGTTGCTATTGTGTGACAACCGCACCTCTTCGTATGTAGCCAAGATCCAAAGGCGTGCTTTCATCAGTACCACGTGTTGCCATGAGCTGTCCAAGAATATTACATATGTGACTAGCGCTACAACCGTCGAACAACATACCCGAGCAACCACTCATTACGTTTGTGTCACTGGCCTAACTCTTGGACGATTCTCTCGTATGCAAGCTTCCCATCACCGCCAAACCTCAATAGCCTGTCATCGTAACAAGATGGATCGTGCGGCATACCAGGTGGCCTCCCAAGCATTTAGATCGTCACCTTATGTGTTGCTAGGAGACTCTCCAAACAACCAACGGTCTTGTATATTTCATACTCGCATCTTTCGAGTGATGTCGCTCTTCAGCATGTTCAACACCTCAACCGAACTATATATGCTTTAGTCCAAAGACGTGTCATCTCAGTAGCACACCACCTGTTGATCTGCCAGCCACCTTGGTCCGTCACTCAGTTCTTCTTCTCCAATGTAGCAGCCATGTGTCTTAGCCACCTTAACCGTCTGCATGTGGAGCACGTCAGCCTATCATACACAACTACCGGCCATCCGAATCCATTGCATGGAGGAACCGTATGTACCAGCTCATCTTGCCTCCAACGACCATGATCAAGCGGCGATCAACTCTGTCTCCACTGTTTTGCATCGACGCCACGGATTCATCAGTAAAGATTCTTTGGCCACCATCAATGGCGGATCTTCAACTACCAACCACGTTTATGGTTCAACTAAACTGTAGATTCATGTTTCCCTTCATGTAACGCCCCTATCTGAAATTGGGCCAGTTGGACATCGTCAAGCATGCAATTATTTCTTGTGCAAGCTATCAGGTGTTCGCACTACCTCGCAGTGAGCCCATCGACCAAGAAGACGACACACCATCGTTGATCGCGTAGAGTGGTTCTGAATCAAAAATAGGGGAGTCACATTTAAATCAACAAGATCATATTATATTATTATGATAGATAACTTTTGGGCGGAATCGACAGGAAGTGTATTAGAATTAGGTGGGCCCAATAGGAAATGGTGCGACCCACCTTGGAGGGCTTCAGATGAAGAAAGGCAAAGCCCTGTTCTGTATTTTACTATATCACCGTCTCTTCGAAGAAGACTATAGTTATATTAGATATATATATTACAAGGGAGGAAACTTTATATATTAATAGACTATATTAATATACTCATCAACTTTATATGTATTAATATATTCATCGGTATAGTTAGTAAGAGAAACGTGACACCAACCATTCAATATTCTAGATGTGCATCTGATCCGCCTACTCCATTTGAATTGAATGGAGGAACTCTTCTCTACATGCTCACCAACAACCAGATACGTTTACTATATCATGGTCGTACCATACAACACTCCACACGATCTCAGCTCTTTGCGTGCCATCTAATTTATATATATCCAACCATTGATTCCAAAATGATCGGCCTATAGCAATCATAACAACCCGCCTTTCAAGCTTCGCTTCATAACCGTTTTTTCCAACTAATCTGACGCTTGATCACGCATGAACTCAAATGAAAGCCTTCTTCATCAAGCCACCTTCTTTCAACTTGTGCATCAACCTTGAGAGCTGAAGGGAACAACTCACACAACCATATGATTCACGTTCAGTACATCGACATCCCTGATTTCAACATTGACATCTGCATCAAACTCATGACAGTGACACTTGTCGCAAACCAACTCAACCTCACTTGATGATGCGGGGCACTAGCTGCATGCAACATAGATGGTTCAGACACGCCTCAAGAAATCACGTGAATTCTTGACAACTTCACCGACCAACTCGTGGCATAGACAAAAGGAACCCCATGCATGCGTCATCTAAACATAGTAAGCCGTGTATTACTCTATATCGTTGATCTACTTCCCAAAACCTTATTTAGTCGACTTGTGAATGACCTCGAAGTCAATGTATATGGGTCACTAATCATGTTGATTTGTGTACTAATTTATTTAGATTGGATCAGTTATCCATGCATCATTTAGGTGGGCTAGTTCATTCATTTCCTTATCATTCCTTCTTTAGGGCTATCTTCTTAGTCCATACTGCCCCTGATTTTCTGCCAGCACTAGCTTGTTTGAGTTCTTGATTTGACACCTCCATTCATTCAGCATCTTCTCCAACATGTCACTACCATTGATCAACTTGATCTTATCGTGCATTTTCTCACTTAGAGCTTATTATTACCATTATCCAACCGAACAACTGCCTACATGTTGACAATGATAAATATTACAACGGTTAGAATCAAACCATAATGACTAATCCAACTGTTACAATCTACTCATATTACGATTACAATTAGATGGCTACAATCGAACCATGCAACAAAATCTATTCAACAGCGATGATCGATACATGCAAAGGACACCCGTCTAACGGTTACAATTGACACATGCATAGGACAACAATCCAACTACTATAATCAACTCATGCAAGTGATGTCAATCTGACGGTGAAGATTATACCATGCAACAACACGGATCAACGATGTAGATCAAACCATGCAGATGATCTAGATTAACAATTGAAGTCCAAACATCAGATGATCAAGATCAACGCTTGTAACAACGCAAATCAGACCGATCCATGTAAGCGACTCCTTGTAGATGGTGTTATCAAATCGTAGTTCTCTACGTATTTCTATGTAATAGGGGTAGTATTGTAAATACTCCTCTTGAGAGGTATATTTGTCTTTGTAAAGTTCTCCATATATAATATATTTTGTGGAGTCATGTGACCTAATCACATGACATCCTTTCCTCTCTTCTCTCTCTTCTCTTCTCTCTTCTTCTTCCTAAACCTAACCCTAATCCTAAATCACTGATTCAACTTGGTATCGAGCCATCTAAAGGAGTTTTTGAGGGGAGTTCTACCAGAGATCAACAAGGGAGCTGATGACATCATCAAGGCCATACGGCTGCTGACGTTAGCCATACGGACTCACTTTTCTCCCAAACTCTAGACCTTGATAGATCTCTATTTTTAGAGTTTTTGGTGATTTTGTAGAAGTTTTGGGGCTCATCTGGTGGTTGTTTTGCTCCTTTCTCTTGTTTTTTGAAAAAAACTTGCGATTTTGAACCAACTGGTTTTTCGGGTTCTTAACAGCCCTTTTGTTGGGGTTTGTCTCTTGCTTTCGATCCTCTACAATCTAACCTTCATGAGGATACCTCATTTGAACCAATCCATCACCGATTGAAGTTTTTGTGAGGATTTTTCACCCTCCAGGTACCGCAGGTGACGTTATTATGTTCTATAGGACTTTCGGTTGGGTCCTAAACTTCCCTGCATCGATCTCAGACCTTAAATTTTATTCCATGGCCCTAGGATGTTCTCCTTCATCCCTATGCTGCTTTGCTTTCTCCTTTCATCCGGCCACTTCTGATCTTTTTTGGAGGTTCGTATGAGTATTTTTCAATCACCGGTTATCATTGAGTACATTTTTTTCTCTTAAATACCTTCTATTTGGCTTTGTTTGGCCTTCTTCCTTCTTATCTCTCCGTGTTGTTTCGCTATGGAGACTCCACCTATCTCGGAAATTCCCTCAGGGTCCGATGTTAGAGCAGATTCTACCTTCAGAGGAGCTGTTGTGCAACAAGTGATGTATGAGAACCCCGGGTTACAGATTACTTCAGTTAAACTCAATGAGACTAACTATTTGGAGTGGGCTAGGACCGCCCGGTTGTTCATTGGAAGCCGTGTGAAGATGGGACACTGAACATAACGCACTCCTAAACTGTCTAAGGATGATCCCATATTTGAGAAATGGGAAACTAAGAACCTCACGGTCCAGTCTTGGCTTGTCAACTCCATGGAGCCTAACATTAGTCGGGGTTTTCTCTTCATGCGTACAACCCAAGATGTTTGAGAAACCGCCAAGAAGACCTACTCACAACAGCAAAACACTGGTAGAGCTTACCAGTTGAAGCTGAGTATTTCACGCCTCCGCCAGGGTGACAAGTCCCTCTCCGATTACTTTGCGACGCTTCGGAGTATGTGGGAGGAGTTGGATTATTATTACTCCTATCATCCTCCTACACCAGCTAAAGTGATCAAGTACTAGCGGCATGTTGAGGAGGGTCGGATATTTAAATTCCTCTCAAGACTCAATCCTTCTTATGAGCTGGAAAGGATCCATATCCTTAGTAGCAGGATGCCTCTGCCTACTCTCAGTGAGGTCTACTCCTACGTGCAGAGTGAGGAGAACTGCAGACTCTCTCTCCAGGATGAGTCTCATGTTCATAAGCGATTAGCGCTAGTCACAGCCTCACCCATCCCTGATCAGTCTGCCTTTGTATCTGCATCCCAGCCTCAGCAGCTTCAGCAGAATAGGCCCCACAATTTTTTGCTCCTACTAGTCGACCATCCTCCTCCAAGGAGAGGCCCAAGTGTGACTTCTGTGGTTGACTTGGACATGTGAGGGAGACTTGCTGGAAATTGCATGGTCGACCCCAGTCTTCTGCCTCTTGCTCCAGGCAGTCCGGATCTTCTGGTGCCCATTCTACTAGCATGGACACTTCTGTACCATCGCCAGGCCAATCTCTTCAGAGTTCTTCTCTGCTGCCTTCTACTGGGCCTTTGGCCGCTTCTGAGCTTACAAGCGGTTGCTCTCATAGCTGGATGGTCTTTCTGCCACCTCCTCATTTGCTCAGTCAGGTATCATTAGATCTGCCCACCATGTGTCCATTCCCTCTTCTAGTCCTACCCGCATCATTGATTTAGGGGCTTCGGAACACATGATGGGTATGTCTTCTTTATTTTCTACTTATTCTATTTGTTATGACCAAGATAAGGTCAAAACTGCAGATGGCACATTATCTTGTGTCTGGAAAAGGGAATATTCTTCCCTCACCCAAACTTCCACTTGCATCTGTCTTACATGTCCCTAAATTTACATCTACCTGTTATTTGTCAGTGCCATAACAAGAAATTTTAATTGCAGTGTGACTTTCTTTCCTTCGTACTGTGTCTTTCAGGACCTAAAGACAATGACGATTGGCACTGGACGTGAGGTTGACGGCATGTACCTTCTGGATAGGCGGTCTTCTGAGCCCACAGCACCGCAGTCATCTCCTAATAATAGCAAGAGTAGAATAGACTCTGTTTTATGTTGGCATGCCTGTCTGGGGCATGTCTCTTTTCAGTATCTCAAACAATTATTTCCAGCTTTATTTGTTTATGTTTTGTTATCTGACTTGCATTGTGAGACAAGTGAGCTATTGAAACACTATCCATCTACTTATCCTTCTAAAGGTAATCGAAATTCTGTTTCCTTTGATCTTGTGCATTCTGATTTGGTGCTACTTATCCACCCATGTTATTTCTATCTTTGGCCACCGGTATTTTGTTACTTTTGTTGATGACCATACTAGGTGCACATGGGTGTATCTTATGAAAACCAAAGATGAGGTTCATTCCATCTTTAAAGGTTTTCATAAGATGATCCAAACCCAGTATGGTGCCTCCATCAAGGTCCTTCGTTTTGACCAGGGTGGAGAATATATGTACGGAGGTCTACAACAGCATTTTTTAGACTATGGGATTTGTCACCAAAATTCCTACAGCTACACCCCATCGACAAAATGTGCAGCTGAAAGGAAAATGCATCATTTGACTGGGGTAGCTCGATCTCTTTTGATCGGCTCCAATGTCCCCAAATCCTATTGGTCTGATGTTGTGCTGACTGTTGCCTATTTGACTAATATAATGCCTTCTCGTGTTCTCAACACTTCGATAGGTTCGCACTTCCGCAATTTTAAAAAATGAAAAAAAAAATACTCTGATATTATACAACTCAAGTTAGATAAACGAGTGAGAATGTCTTGCATGCCTTGAATTCAAGTGTTGGATTTAGGACACGCGACGCACACCTCGGGATTTGTGTGGTCGAAATCTGGGGCGTGACAGACAGTGAAAATTTTACACTTTGTATTGTACCAAATTATTTTATCAAATATGTATAACCCTTTGTTGCAGGAAACTCCTATGTAGGGTGACGATCCCACTCTAGAATCGTGATTCCACACTTCTAATCTGGGAGCTCTTCATACTCACATTTTTAAGTTGATAGAAACCTGAACTTGTTTGAGACGGACTCTTGATTTGCTAAACAAGAAGCATTTGACAGGAAAATTCAGAAACAAAGATCAATGAATATATCTACACGCTTCCTTGGCATTGCAAACCCTAGAGCTTCCTTATAACCAATTCCCACTCCCGCACCGTGCTATTAGGTATAACCAAATACGAAAATCTTTCATCATTTTCCCAACAAGCATATCAATGACTAGGCCTTTCAAAAGTAATACACTTCAAAGTTCTATTTAATAGAGTCCTAAGACAAGTTTGGATATTTAAACCATAGTAATTATCCATCAGTTATAGAAGAAATACCCGGCAATGAAGTTTCTTATAGGGACCTGATGTATATTTGCTTGTGATGCTGGACTATGAAAACTAGTCTATATGATGTGCGGAGATTAGAGAAAAATTACTACAGATAATAAAAAGTATAAAATAAATCTAACAACCTACCACAAATATTTACAATTGCTAGCAAATAATTAAATATTATGAGCCTAAGAACCCCACCACAATCAAGTAGTGAAAAAACCCCTCAATTATCCATTAAAGGGCCCAATGGAAGTAAGGACTTCCACTAGGTTCAATCAACACTTGTAAACTCACTAAATTCTTTTTCCAAGATAAAATAATTATTTGAAGTTCAGGAATGTTTCTGGCAAGTTTCGGGGCTTTCTGACAAGTATCAACTATTTTAGTCGGAATTCGTGTAAAACGAGAACTATTGAAAATTAGGGTAAGGGAGGGACTTTTGAGGTTGTCGCACACTACAAAGAACCCCTTAGGTGGTGTCGTGAATGGAGGTTGCAGGGTTTGTATTGCGGTATTTTGAGGTTTTAGGCTTTTGACGGGAGAACAACTCCCAAGTGAAGCCACAGGCAGCAGATGTGCCCAATACAGGTGCCGCAAGGCACTATAAGGGTAAGGGAGGAGAACGGCTAGGTTAGGTGGGGGTAGGGGTGGTCCTAGAGCAAAACCCAAAAATTAGGGTCAGGGTTAAGGATGGGACAGTTAGGGTTTATGGGGTGAAAATTGGTCACAAAAGATAAAAAAAAATGGCAAAGAGAATATGAGAAGAAGATAGAAGAGGTAGAGAAAGAGAATTACCTTTGGCTTCGCACCAAATTAGCTTGGATTCACACCAAGGAAGGATGGATTCGCTCCACAAGAGATTTCTCAAGGAAAATATCAAATATAATTCATCAATATCATAATGAAAAATTACATAATAGTTTGCTTAAATACCAACTGAAATAACCAATTTTAATCTCAGCCATCCAATAGATCTAATGGCTGTAAAAAAAAATACAGCAACATAAACTAAGCAAAATTACAACGAGCCCTACAACTTTGGGTTATTTGCTTAGACACCCAAAACTCTAAAAATTATAAAGAAGGCCTAGATAAGCAATAAAAACAATATAAAAACTCCCAATGCACGGTACATGCATCTTTCCAATGCAGAGTCTTCAAACTGTGCATGCATGTGGGGTCTTCCACTCCCACGAATCATGGAGAACTAGAACTGGGGCCCACATATTCATCTAAGTACAATACTACAATGACAAAGGGGTGGGTCCAGTTCTCCTCCTCCACTAGTACACTCTAGGGGACATCCTGATGCCCTCATCAGCTTGCTTAAGGAATGTTAGGAAAGAAAACAAGTTTATTTACTTGGGCCGTGGAGATTGACAAATTTCTTGGATCACATAATGGAGTTGACAAGAGGGTGGTATCATTTTCTCTCGTATTCTAAGAGATGATAATGAAATAGTGGATTCATTGGCTAACAATGCTGTAAAATATCAACTTTTTTGTAAAAAAGGGACTCTCTTCCCTAATTTGTAACTATCTTTGCATCAATAAAATCAATTTGTTACTTATCAAAAAGAAGGTGAAGAAGTCTGTGTTTCACCATGCAACATACCTCTTTTGAAGCAATCCCAAGCTGTGGCCTGTACATAACTACTTTTGAAAATTTCAAACTGTCTGCAATATTAAATTGCTCAACAGGTTTCCCCCTTAGTATAATACAGAAGTTTGTAAACTTTCTGAGATACAGAATTGAAGCATACGCCTGCAAAGAAAGTAAATTAATTCTATTTGGATGCATCAAATGCGTAAATACTGGTGAGCACAGAACCCAATTTACACCACAAACGAAAGAAAGCCAACCCTTATTGAGTAGCGAATGCGATAGGAAATATGAGATTCAACCAATCTGTCACGTGCTTTTGACATTTTTCCATAATTAGCTTCATCTCTCAAACGTATATCCTGCAAGTAAAATGACAGGAATAGAAACATAAAACAAAAAAAACTAAGATGGCATGTTTGACATTGTTTTGAACAGGTCAAGAGTTTCAAGTATACGGAACTAATAACTATTAACAGATATTTTTTAACAGTTGAAGCCAATGTTAAATCTGAGACCTAAATAACAATATGTAGACTCGGAGCAGGCAGAGGTGAATCACTTTATTTGAAACACTATATCATACACACAATTAATAAGAGTGCCAATGAGTAGATCTCCACGTGACATCTACATTATTACTTCAATGTAATAAAGGTTTAGGCAAACCTTTGGAAACAATATAAATCGATAAACTAGAAAAGAGAGGAAGGAAAATTTGAAGAAATCACACACACGGATGAGCAATAGCTCATTATCCGCATAGAAGAATCCAGCAAAAATACTCATGCATAAAAATTCTTTCATAAACTCTGTAGGACAGTTAAGAGACGTAATAGGTATTTCTATTTTTCCGGGTTTGGGATATATGATGCATATGTTGGGGGTGATTTAGTCGTTCTTATTGTCTTAGACCATTAAGGATATTTATGTAATTGTACATCCTAATATTAATAATATTTGAGTAGAGACGACCACACACTCTTTTCTTTCTTTTGCTTCCTCTATTTTCAAATCCCTAGAAACTCAATTGCAAATACTTAATGTTAATACTATTCATTCCATATCTCAACCTCTCCATCTCACCAATTATTGCATTCTCTGAACTAATCCTAAACATCCAATAACAACAAATATAATATGAACTAATTTAATCAAGATGGAGGATTTTGTGTGTAATTGGGAATGTCATTTTTGGAGATTTAGCCAATAGTCATCCCATTGGCTAGTCTTCGTATTTTTTGCCCTTCTTGTTCTTTATAGCTTTGAGGATACTTTTCCATCCTCTGTAATTTTTTACTCATTCTAATGCAATACGTGTTCATCAACTTACCAAACTAAACCTGTTTACAACAGAAAACTATAAAATATTTGAATTTCCCCATTTCTTTACACATTTTCTAGGGAGATTTCATGATCCCTTACACATTCTAATGCAATACATGTTAATCAACTTACCAAACTAAAACCTGTTTACAACAGAAAACTATAAAATATTTGAATTTCCCCATTTTTTTACACATTTTCTAGGGAGATTTCATGATCCCTTACACATTCTAATGCAATAAATGTTAATCAACTTACCAAACTAAAACCTGTTTACAACAGAAAACTAAAAAATATTTGAATTTCCCCATTTTTTACACATTTTCTAGGGAGATTTCATGATCACTTAAAACCACCTACAAAAATCCTACAAAATCACCACATAACTGGAAAAAAAAATTTGCATGACTCAAAAAATGTTTGACGTGTGAGAAACAACAGAATTTTCGAAAAACCAATCAAGCTCAAGATCATTTGAAGGGTGTCCATTATGGAAGATTTTAATGCCATATAATTTCACTGAATTTGACACAAATTGGATGGCTCTATGCGAATGTAGATCCAAAGAGAAGATTAAGCCAAGTTGGAAGCAGACTGAGAAAGACGGTTGAAGCTCAACTTCGATGGCTAAAGGGTGCTATCTTGGTAATCCCACGCCGACTGGTATTGAGAGCATAATTAGAGACGCAAATGGATCAACCTTTAACGTCTTCACCGGTCAAAGAGGTACTAAGACTCCAATGAAGAGGTGGCAAACGCTCTTCTTAAAGGCCTAAAATTCTCCAATCTTGTTTCAATGCGTCATTGATCGTGGTGGGTGACTCAAAGAATGCCATGGGAATCGGAAGCTTCGAAGGATACTTGCATAGATAATGGATAACATTAGAGACTTATGTGTAGACAATGAAATTGTATATTAGAAGCATATTCCCTTGTTTTTTTAACACATTTTTTTCCACAAAAGGTCAGCGATGGTTTTAACATTATGATGTCATGAGTCAACACCACTGCACATATCAGTGAGACATGTTCTTTTTGTTGTGCTTTCCTTAGTAGAATATTTGTTTTATATCCCAATTTTTCTCTGGAGGAGGATGTTACCCACAGAATTATATTAGGGTGGGTAAAGTGGAAATGTGCTTCCGGATTGCTATGTGATCGACGTATGCCAATGAAACTAAACGGAAAATTCTATAAGACGACAATAAGACCAGAGATGCTTCATGGAGCAAAATGCTGAACAATCAAGAAAAAACATGTTCATAAAATGAGTATGGTCGAGATGATGATGTTGAGATGTGTTTACATATACGTATTTTACGTATTTACATGTAAAGGGTAGTTCTGTAAATACCTCTCAATATGAGGGGTATGCTTGTCCTTGTAATATTTTTCAAATATAAATAAGAATTATGGAGTCATGTAACCAAAGCATGACATCCTTTCCCTCTCTTCTCTCTTTCTTCTATTTTTGAAACTCTAGATCTAAACCTAACCCTAACCCTAAATCTACATTTCAATTTGGTATCAAAGACTGATTCAAGAGTTTCTAGAGGAGAACATACCAGAGAGCAACCAGCAGGTGTCTGCCAGCCTGACGACGTCATCATGGCCGTACGGCTGACGTCAGCAGCCAGGAGCCGTACGGACAGGTGGGACCGAAGGTCAAGAACCTCCCCTCTTGATAGAAGATGATTTTTCCAAATTTTTTGTGATTTTTTGGGAATTTTTTGGAGTGATCTAGATGGTGTTTTGCTTCATCTTCTCCGAAATTCGTGAAAAATGGTTTTTAGTCCAGTCTTTCAAATCCATAAGGGCTTTTCTGGTGAGTTTGTTGCTTGCTTTTAGTCCCTTATATAATTATCTACACGTGCATACCTCACTCGAGTGGATTTGTGGAGTTTTGTTCCATGTGCAAGCATAGCGGGGAGTCAATAAATCATCTTCTTATGCATTATGATTTGGCAAGGGCAGTTTGGATGGCGTTCCTAGTTGATTTTGAGATGACGTGGGTCTTTTAGATTCGATTTTGAAGCTTGTTTCTAGCTGGCATACTAATGCTTACTTTGTCAGAGGTCAGGTGTTATGGCGGTTGCTTCCTTTTGCGGTCTGTTGGGGTATGTGGAAAGAAAGGAATTCTTAGTTTGTCCTTAATGTTAAGGTATTGATGTTCTATTCGTCCAAAGCCCTTGTACAGTGTCATGGCCCATTCTTCGAAGATTTTGTGCCGTTGGGATCTCCTCCATTCTAGAGATGTTGTGTAGGCTTAGCATTTCTGGTTCTTGTGTTCGTTTTATAGCTCTTGTTTAGTTTTTGCCTTGAGCAGGTCCTCCAGGGGATGTATTTGTTTTTCTTTTGGCCTTTTGGCATTCGTTTAATAAAGTTTATACTTAAAAAAAAAACGTGAAATGTCAAGATGTGATACATTCTATAAGCCTTATTCAAAAAAAAAACTCATCATTTCTCCTAATAGATAGCTCAAAATATATATATATATATATGTGAGAAACATCATACGGAACACTACATGCATCACCAAGTAAACTCTGACTTACCTCATCGTCGTCAAAATCCAGTTCCAAAACACCATCGTCGTTAAGCCAAAGATTATATACTATAATTTTGGTTCCACGAGGTCCAATATCCTGGAACTGAAAAGTGCAAAGAAACTACTTATGATATCAGGAATAGGCACTACAATCAAAAAAGCGAAAATTATATATCCCTCTTTAACATTTCTCACACTGACAAATAATGGATTCTAAGATGGAACTCAGATGAATTAAAGAAGACAAACAAATCATGGATATATTGAAAATCCCACCAATGAATCCTAGTATACCATTAAAGCTAAAAGGAATGCTACATGTACTCAAAAGAACCTGTAGCATAAGCTCCTCCTCTGAAGCAAAGGGAGACCACTCAAGGATAATTTTCAAATTACTAGACCAATCATCCTGTGAGCTATAAATTATTGGTTGTGTCCGATGTTCAGAAAGTTCAAAATCAACCTGCATTGGAAGTGGAACAATAAGTACGAAATTTGAGGGGGGTGGAAAAAGGCTTAGACTCAAAATAGGTACTCAAAATTAAGAAGAGAAGTTACCATTGGAACAATTATATCATCCTGCCCAGTTCTCCTCAAAAATGTATATGAAAGAAGACCAATGCTTTGTGTTGCATGGCTAGGAAAAAACATTAAAAACAATGTTAGAAAACATTGAAAGTTACGGAGTAGGGTATACTGGAAGCTACATATGGAAAGAGCCAACCAAATTAGTTAACATATCAACTGCAATTCCTGAATATGAACACATGAACTCCAAATAAGGGCACATGATGCAGGACTTCCACACAAGCTTATGTACCATAGAGTGTCATGTATTCAGTTCCAAGTGTTACCTATGTATCAACTCCTGTGGCCTTAAAAATGTGTATTTGTATCCAGTGGCAGAGCCACGGGGGGGCAGTTGCCCACCCTCAACTTTGAAAGTTAGAAGGACTGCAAAGCATTTGAGGAAGCAATGGAACAAAATATGTACAATGCCCCCCTTAAAACTTTGAAAAGTAAAAAATAAATATATTTATATTTCAAAAATACCTTTTAAATTTAGTAGAATGCCCACCCTTGAACAAAATCGTGGCTCCACCACTATGTGTATCTGTGCATGGTGACGAGTTTTGAGTTCAAAATCGTAATCTGCAGGATTGTTTCAAAAGAGTGGGGAAATGAGGTAGTCCGGTACAAATATATTTTACTAACCAAAAAAAGAGGTAGATTTGGCTAGCATTACAAGGCCAAATTAGAAATTATTCAAATAAAAAACGTGATATAGGATAGTAGGTCGATCCAAATTATTCTTCAACAAGACCCTAGACGTCAAAACGTGTGCAGATTTTGAAGCAGATATGAATCTCTAAGGACTCCCGTGCCGACCCAAAATATAGTTCAATATCTACATCACATAAAACCAACTTTGAACAAATAATTTGAGGATCAAAGAGACATTTTTTTTAACTTCCTCAATTGACATGTTGTTTACAGGGTTCCATCACAATCACCTAAGCACCCATATATCCAAGAAAAGATAAGTCATAAAAAAACAAATAAATGTAACTTCCCAAATATAAAGGGCATCCGACATTAAACTTCCAACATAACTCACCTTCAAGATTGTTGGAGTTGATGTTATACACCCACGTGGGTGTCTATAAGTGGGCTGCGTCCCACTTCCCATGTGGGTTCTTTTATTCGATTGTAAAAGGGTTAAGTGGGCCAGCCACTTAACCCACAATTTATGTTTGTGGGAGTTAAGTAGGCCCACCACTTAACTCCACGATTTTGGCTTTTAGGGGTTTTTCCCCCATCATATATATACACATGAGTGAGAGAGATTGAATTAACAATTAAACCTTCCATCTTTCCCACATCTTCTCTCTAACCCTAACCTCCCTCTTCACCTTCTTTTGTCTCCACAACTATTCTTCTTCTTCTCTCTGTAAATCTTCCTCTGCTGGTTACGATCTAAATCACAACATGGTATCAGAACATGGTAGCTCTAGGGCATATGTATTTGTCCCCTAGAGCCTCCATTCCGATCTAAGAGGATTATGTGAGCATCCGGAGCCGGGCGAGAGCATTTGAAGAAATCGCAGACAGCATTCATGCGTGATCCGTAGATCAATCCTGAGACAAAACACCAGAAGTTATGATTTCCTGGTTAGTTTTTCCCTCAGTCATATCAGAAATCCAGTCTTTGTCCTCTTCTCAAGCTTCTCCCGCGGTTTTTTATTTCCTCGAGATCCGCACCACAGTAAGAGCCTCCACCCTAGCCGCCCTCTCCAGTATCCTCTCAACGATTGTCAAAAGGTCCGATCGCATTTTTGACCTTCGGATCACCAGTTTCCAAAAAATCGGCCCATCTCCAGATTTTTGGGTTTTTATTTATTGAGATTCGCACCACGGTAGGCTCCTCTAACCTAGCCGCCCTCTCTAGAATAGCAATACGGACTGTCGAAAACTTGGTTCGAAATTTTCTGACCACCCAAACCCTAGTTTCCAAAATTCACCTAGATCTCCCGACAATTTTTGGGTTTTGATTTTTTTCCTAAATCAACCCTCTAGACCCTCCTGTTATAGGCACGCCACCTATTGGGCCTCTAGGGATCCTTCAAACCTTGTTTCAGATTTTTGTGATCCTCTGATCCGCTACTTGCTATTTTCAGTGGATCCGCTTCGATGAGTTCCTCTGAGGTCACATCCGGGGTTTCTGGCTCTTCCTCCGAGGGTAGTTTTGTGACTCATGGTTCTCATGGAGACCACAACCCTCAGCTCTACATCACCACAGTGAAACTTGATGGCACAAACTATCTGGAATAGAAGACTTCGCCCTCATGTACATCAGGGGACGTGGTTACAGTAAGTACCTGACCAGTGCTACCAAACAACCAAATCCAACGGACAAATCTCACAGGATATGGGTCATGGAGAATTTGATTATGCGCACAGTATCCAACTTCAAGGAGCAGACATTACCTTCCACAAGTCCTACGACTGAAAACAATTACATCGGCGCCTAGTCGCATGGTACTTGTCTTGAACCCATTACCATCTGCAAAATGAATACATGTTATTGATTTTAAGAAACATGGAAAAGAAATCAAAGAAGATCTTGGAGCTGAAATGTGAAGGAACAATTTCAAACTTCTCCACGATAAAATCAATCAGCAAAAATGGGTTCAGAACATAATTTTAATTGAAAGCTCTTGGGGGTTAACATTCACCATCATCAAGCAAGGGTTCAAATTAATCGATATATTGATGTAGTATGTCATGCCACAAATTGCCCACGAAAAGGAAAGGGAATTTGAAATTCCTATGTTCCAAATCAAGCGTATATGTATAGAAGTTATAAAAAGATAAGCAAAACCCATTATTTCTAAAAAAGCACGATCAATGAGTTCTCAACTTCAACGAATACAGCCCTACTTGTTGAACTCTAAAAATTATGCATGAATAAAGAAGCACTATAAAAATCATATACAAAATGTGGGATACCAAAAGAATAGTACACCAAACATCTTATAATGCAACTCCACAATGTAAGATGGATCCCGGACTGTAGTCATTTCTCTTAGCTATTGAAATGTAGAAATCACCACCCAACCTTAGAAATTTAAGTCACCAAACACCTTATAATGCAACTCCACAAAGTAAGATGGTGCCCCGACCGTAGTCATGTCTCTTAGCTATTGAGATGTAGAGATCCCCACCCCATCTTAGAGATTTAAGTCCTATATCTGAACTGAAATAGTTTATCTGTTGGTTGTCTTTATTTTCCCTGTTTCATTGCAACTTCGAGTACCAGGGGTATTTCTAGTATTTCTTTGTCTTTCACCTCATTAATATAAATATGTAGGAAATCATGCTCCACAATATACAAGATTTCCCCTTCTCCACTTTTCTCTCTTCTCTTCTCTTCTCTCATCTTTCTCTTCTTCTCTACTCTTATCTCCTAATCTTTTCTACTTCATTTTCCACTATACTAATTTAATTTAAATCCTAGATATGTGAAGTTTAGAACATGGTATCAGATCAAGTACCTAGGGCGTTGTGTTTCAAACCCTAAGGCTTCCATAAGTAATAGAACCACATGGTTGGGTCTTACGCCTAGGTAAAATCACAAAAAAAAAAAAATTCTGGGGTTTATTTCTTATTCATACTGCTCGCGAAATACTATTCATTACACTGTTCACGAAGTATTGTTCATCGTTACTATTCACGAGTATTGTTCACAATTGGCATGTCGCAAGTTTTTTTTTGAAACTTCTAATACAAACCCTAGGTTGAAATATGTCCATTGATAGTTCGTTTGGTGATTCATCTGCCACATCTTGAGTGATGAGTTGTATGTCACACATGACATGGGTACCCATGGTAACCATCAAACAGGGTTGCAGGTCATTGGATGGGTAGAATTGCCTAGAGTGGGCATAGTATACTCGTATGTATATTGGTGGACATAATAGGTTTGGGTACATTAATGGCAAGGTGGTAGCACCAGCCCTAACTGATTCTACCTATGATAAATGGGAGGCTGAAAATGCCCTGATGATGTTATGGTTGTGACATTCTATACAGTCACATGTTAGTAAGGGTTTCTTGTTTCTCTCGACTACAAAGGAGATATGAGATGGTGTGACAGACTTATGCCCAAGGCGGGAATTTTGTGAAATTGTACGAGTTGCAACATAGAAATATCCCATCTTCGTCAGGGAGAGATGCCCTTGTATAATTAGTTATTTCGCCTTTCCTTAATAGGTCGATCTTTTGGGGTAAATGGTTGTTTAACATGGTATCAGAGCCTTAAGGTCTGGGAAGTCGGGGGTTCAAGTCTCCAACGGAGTGTATTCCTGCTGGGAGGCGTGTTAGCGGAGGGTGTGTTCCCGCGCACGTTTTGTGTTGGCCCGACGACCCGTTGGTATACATAGTTGTTTCGCCTTTCTCCAATAGGTCAATCTTTTGGGGTAAATGGTTCTCTAACTTGGTATCAGAGTCTTAAGGCCTGGGAAGTCATGGGTTCAAGTCTCCAGCGGAGTGTATTCCCGTTGAGGGGACGTGTTAGCGGATGTTGTGTTCCCACGCACATGTTGTGTTGGCCCGACGACCCATTGGTATACATAATACATAGTTGTTTCGCCTTTCCCTAACAGATCGATCTATTGGGTAGAGAGGGCGAAACAACGTTCCCCAGATGATGTAATGCCTAGGAGGTCCCATGTTCAAACCTTCCTACAAGGTCAATCTTTTAAGGTAAATAGTTGTTTAACAATACTATGCTACTTTACGAAGTGGGAGGAATTGGACCATTACCCGAGCAATACCCCAGTTTGTGTTATTGACATGTCGAGATGCAGACCAATGGTTGAACACCAACAAATATTTGAATTCCTCGCCGGTTCAAGTATGTTGGAGTTTAGATTTTGGGTAGAGATCCTCCACCCTCCGCACTATCTCAGGTTTATGCCTACATTCAAAGTGAACAGAGCAAATGACGTGTTATGTTCTCCTAGCCTAAATAGGACCCTATTTTTTAGATGAGTCTGCACTTGCGACGACGACTCAAAAAATGAGCAAGGTAGCCCCGAAAAAATTTGGAAAGGGTGATGATAAGGACAAGCTAAAGTGTGAGTATTGTAGGTGAAGACGTCACACAAAGGAGATACATTGAGATCTACATGGTTAGCCACCTCAATTCAACCCTAGTTCCAGACAGGGGCTATCTGCAGCGTACTCAATAGCCAAGAATGCAATTCAACCAGTTTCTACATCTCTTAGAGGTATGATCACGTTTTCCAGTGATGAGATGGTAAAGTTGAAACAGATGATGTCTCAACTCGATGAACAGCCCAGTGCTCATACTTCCACTTTTGCTCACTCAGGTACTTCTGGGTCAATCCTTCTTGCGTCCTCTATATCTTCCGACCCTTTTTGGATCATCAATTCCAGGGCCTCTGATCACATGCCCGGTATGTTATCTGTTTTTTCATCTTATAGTATTTGTTCTAGACTTCTAGTAAAAAATTCCGAATTGTTGATGGTCATCTTTACTCAATATCTAGAAAAGACAATGTGGCCGCTACACCATCCCTAACTTTGTCTTCCAGTCTTCATGTTCCTAAGTTCACTACTGATCTTCTTTATGTTAGTATCACAAAAAATGTAAATTGTAGTCAATTTGTGACAATTTGTAGGACTTGGAGACGAGAAAGACAATTTGTAATTGATTATGAGGACAAAGGGTTGTACTCTCTGGATACAAAGCAGTTCTCTTCTCTGGCAGCGCAAGATAAAGATTCTAGTTTTAGTAGTGGTAGTAATAGTAGTAATTAATGTTAATAAAGACCAGTTAATGTGTTGGCATAACCGGTATGGCCATCTACATGTTTCTGGGTTGAGACGTTTATTTCCGCAATTTGAGTCATTTACTTCTATTAAGTTAAATTGTGAAACGTGTAAACTGACAAGACATTGCCGTACTTCATTTCCCATCAGTGAGAATAAAAGTACTACTTTTGTTAGAGTCTTGTTTTATTTATTTATGTCTTCATTATGTTTAGTGTGTGAACCCATAGTTCACGTAAGTCTTATTTACGTAAGTGGGCCTAACACTCTCTTAGTACACAACATATATAAATAAGAACGAAGGAGGCCAAACCATATCAGTTTGTTCATCTCTCCAAACTTTCATCTCTTACATCATCACATGGTATCAGAGCATCTCTGATCCTTGGTAAACCCTATTTACCTCTTCTTTCTTCATCTTTTATTCCCTCCTTCCTCTTCTCTTGGGAGACAAGTTATATCTAGGGTTGTGAGAAAAAAAATATAACAGTTCTCTGTTGGTTTGTTACACTTAGATGTGCATCTAGATTATTGTTTCGTTTCCAGGCTTATAATATTGTTGGAGGTGAGAGAAGGATATTTGTGTGTTCGATGCCCTAGGATGTGCAGTGTAGGTTGCTGGTTGGCATCTGTTCATTTGGGTTAGGCTTCTTTGAATCTCTGAAATTGCACGTGCTATACATATTTTTACAGCAACAGTTTTATTGGATTTTGAAATCTCCTCCTCTCTGGTTGGTATCTATTTAGTTGGGTTTTTCTGGAAACCCTAGAGGCTTCTCTGAATCTCTCTGGTAAAATCCCACATACTATACAGGTTTGTTGGGTTGTTTTCTGATTTTTCTACAGCAGTTTTATTGAATTTTGAAATCATCCCCATCAAATAGGACCCTCTACGTTGGGTTTTGTAATTGCCCCCCCTCCCCCCCCAAAAAAAAGGCTTTTTCTGAGTGTCTGGTTGAAATTGCCTCTTGTTTTGTGTTCCTATTATAGTTTTGTGCTGCTACTCTACAGTTTCTTAACCCTTTCTAGCGTAGTAAAGGTGTTACGGCTAGTTCTAGTGCTGGAAAACCCTCTATCTGGGGTATGTCTGATGGGGTTAGTGCAAAAACCACGCCTGTGAAATTGAATGGCACTAACTATTTGCCTTGGTCTCATTCTGTAAGAGTGTTCTTATGTGCCAAGAAGAAGGTGAAGTTTATCACTTATGATCCTCCCTCATACGATAATAAGATGTTTGAAGACTAGGAGATTGATAACTCGTTGGCTATGACATTGTTGTGGAACAACATGAAGCCCTCTATCTCCATCAATGTTATGTTTTTAGACACGACTAAACATATATGGAAACCAGTAAAGGAGATGTATTCTCAAGACTGGAATGTCTCATACATCTATCAGTTTTTGGAGTCCATGTTTTCTACTAAGCAGGGAAATAAGCCGTTAGTGAGCAATATAGTTTGTTGCAGGGTATATGGGAGGAGCTTCAGATTTATCAGCCACTTACCAGTTACCACCGACTTAGAGCTTTAGAAACGCCAAAGTGGGGAATTTCAGGTTACCCTCTTTCGTTCTAGTCTGAATCTGTAGTATAACACTTTTAAGGGGTAAATTCTGGTGAGTGTCTCTTCCTAGTGCAGCTAATGCATATTCTTGTCTTGAATGTGCATCCATTGGGAATATGTTTTCTACTCCTAATAAAAATTCAACACTGGTTTCTAATGATCGTTCTGAGAATTCTTACAGTCGTGGTGGCTGCAATGGTGGTCGTGGTGGTCATGGAGGGGGGTGAGGTGCCTTGAAGTGTACTTATGGTGGTTTGACTAGCCATACAGGGGATTATTGTTGCCACAAGTGGGGAAAACCCGCTTGGGAAATTCAGGCATCTGATGAGTCGTCTCAGCCTACGATAAAGGCTTCTTCTCAACCCCTCTCTAGTGGTGTACCTTCTACTCTTGTGTCTCGCGAGGAGTATACTACTCAAATTGGCTAGTTCCTCCAGAAGTTGAACTCTCTTACATCTAGTTCCTCTCAGTCTACGGCAACTTTGGCCAATACAGGTAATCCTATGTATTTGGTTTCCAAGTGGATCATTGATTCGGGAGCCAATGCTCATATGTCGAGTATACAATCTATTTTTTCTAATTTTCAATCGTCTAAATCTTATATTGTGTCTCTACTCGCACAGTACTTGGGAAATGTGATGTTCACCCTACTCAATCTGCTCCTTCAGCCTATGCGTTGTATGTTCCATATTTTTCTTTTAATTTGTTGTTTATTAGTCAGCTCACTAACTCTTTGCAGTGAATCATAACCTTTTCTCCATCTTCATGTGTGTTTCAGGACCTCACGACGAAGAAGGTGTGGATCTAGGTGAACCTACTCCAGAATCTATGTTGAATGCAAGTGTTTCTCCTCTACAAGTGTTTCTGTGAGGCATTAAAGAAGATCTTCAATCTTAGACTACCTCATCCATCATCCATAAGAGCCAAATGATCCCTTTCGTGTGCTTTATGTGTTGATAAGCTGAAGAATGGATGGATCATCGCCGAAGATACCCAGATACTTTAAGACATAGCATACTTGTATTGACACAATACAATACATATATTGGTACCAGATACTACACGGATACTTTTACCTAGCAGTTTTCTCATTTCCTATTTACTTTTTGTTATTTTCTTGTGACAATTTCTTTGTTTGTTTTGTCAACAAAATATATAAATAATATATTGTTACAGATACTGTAAAAATCTTCCACTATTAGAAGTGTCATTTCATTTGGCATGATGTAAATAGTAAACACTTGGCTTTAAAGGTAAAAAAGTAAAGCATGGTATGGACAAATTAGCAGGGATACCCATATCCATATCCGTGCCCTATATTCAGGAAATGAAGAATGTATCCCTACTTTCCGTAACCTTGTCCGTACCTATATTTGTGTCTATGCATCTTAGGTCGTCTCTTAATCATTAAGAGATCAAGGATTTTCCTTGACCTCTTTGAGATTTATTGGGTTTTCCACAATAGGGTTGCAGATGTATTCTTCGATTGGTCCATCATCTACTTTGGATACAGGGAAAGATTATTTTAGAAAATCCTCCCATACGCTTTTGTGGAATAGTTTGAAAGAAGCACCAAATTAAATATTTAAGAACATGATAACTTCTTAGTACGATTGTCAGTAGAAATAGATGCCATGTTATTTTATGGATTTCGCATGTAAAACTATTCCGTGTATTCAGATTTTATTACGGGTGAAAAGATTGAAAACATAGCTCAAAATGCAAAGAAGATGTCTTGTCAAAGCATAGCCTTAGCATCTGCTCTTTGCAGCCCATGTGAGTCAATAGAAGACCCCGCCCCAACCAGCAGCGAGGCATAGTTTTTTTTATCGGTAAAAGAGGGCTGAGTAGGCCCTAAACTGTACAACCGATACAGAACGAAAAGAAGCTGCAAGAGCGAAAAACCCCGAAGCCCCAAAAGCACAAAACACCACAAAAAGAACCCACTACGAGACTAAACGGTCCCACCGGAATACAAACTCTTCAAATCTGAAAGGCTTAAGCTCCCGATTCAAAGACTATATTGAAGTGGAATATAAGGTGCATGCTACTAGGAGCGAAGATTTTTCCATCTTTCTTCGAGGTTTCTTAGAGGCAAAAGACAACTTGTAAAATGTCATTCCTTGGTCCCAATTCCCAAAAGAGATCCATGGGTCCTTGGCATCTAACCGCTAGTTAATTTGAACATTTCTTATGATCAAACTTTATGAAGTGTGAAGGAATCATTCGACTGATGGCTAATCAAACATCAACCTTTGTATATTAGGTTTACCATTCCCTAGGCCTGGGTTCAGCTATGACATTTTAACACTATTTTTATCCTCTATACCACTTTAATATCCCATCATTTACAACAAGAAATAATTACTGTTCTGGTATAGAAGCACAAAAATAAAACAATTTATAAAATAACAAAAATTGTAGTTCTATGTCATATGGTTATCGACAACCATTGCATTGGAGATAATAACATAAGACAAGAAAATTATACAGTTTATATCATATTAAGCCTGAAGATAATGACAACAGAGGCCCACAAAATTTACATTGTCCAATTGTTGTGTTTGTCTTCTTTGAGGAGTACCCCAAGCTCATACATTGCCGCATACACTTGGGATCCATTCCACCTCCATTATCTGCAAGGAACATTCCAAATTCCTATATCATTAAGAACTCATGCACCAGAGCCTATACCATTATTCCAAGAATGGAATATTCGTGTTATACCTTGGAAAAGCAAAGCAGGAGAGTTATCCCTCGTATTATAGATTTTATCCACCTTCACAAAAGTCGCACCATTGCAAATCTGGAAACTCGTGCAACCGTGTGTTGGAAAACAAGATTAGTGCAATTAGATTTCATATAGAATTGGAGACAAGACTATAAAGCAGTTGAATTCTGCAAGGTCATTTGCATGGCCATTAATCAGTTTTAATAAAAATTAACATATCGCTCATTGAGTAAATGTGAGATGAGTGGAGGTATAAACATTTTTGGAACAGAGGTGACCTTTGTGAAAATGAATCTACACACTGCAACTCCAGTAACTCCCACTCAGTCCCATGTTGCATCAACAAAAATGCTAAAAAAGTTCACATGAATAGGAAGGCATTTATGAGGCATCAATGTACAACACTATGTTGTTTACCTCATCCACTGCATTATCCAGAAGCTCCGCTATTGCTGCATAGAACAAAAAATTGTAATTTAGGACAAAAATACCACGTTATACTAACAAATACACACACACAAAAAATTGTCAACCAAACAGAACAAATTACATCCAAACCGTATTAGTTTCTCATATTTGGAGAACCAAGAAAGTAACAAATCACAGAAAAACTCTCAAAACTGCATGTTTAAAATTTATCTGCCTTGAATTTACTTTTTGGTGAATAAGTGAACTTTCATAGAGCCAAAAAATAGGATGTGCTTTATTTCTTCAAATCAAACAAGTTCAATGGAAACAAAACACCATTAACATTATTGATTTTTTTCTAAGTAAATATGATTGAATTTAAGAAGTAGCCTTCCCTCAAGATCATGAATTAGGTAAATGAGCATTGAATAAAAGATGCACAAGTGCTTTCTGAAAATTGGAGAGGGTGGTGCTGGTCATGGCATTTTTTCAACATCATCATCATCAAAGCCTTGTCCCAACTACTTAGGGCTGGTGATACAAATCCTTTTCCTCCACTGAATGGATCAAGATTCATGAAAGGATTTGGCAAAAATTTTACACTGGCTGCCAACCTGAAGTAAACCTCCTCCTTCATCCGAGCTCGAGACTGGAAATTCAATGCCAAATGCTCCATACTGGCAAAAAATTTCAATAAATGCAAAATTTGTTAAGAGGAGAGAAACAAGGTTTTTACGGAATATGGAGAGAGAGAGAGAGAGAGAGAGGTTACAAATAAAAGATTTAGGGAGTAGAGTTTGTTGCATACAAGAAAGTTTTTCTATACCACTCTTGGTAGTTCAACACTTATAAATGAAGTTGAGAGCATTTACTTTGAACTCCTTGTGTAACTCAAAGCTCAAACATGGTGTTAGAAGACACCAAGAAATCAACATCTTTTCAAGCTACATTGGATAAGTGGACAGCAACAGTGAAAACAAGCACTAACTGCTAGTTTACGAATGTGAAGAAGCATACAAAGGAGAGTTAATGAGATCTGGATTGTAAGGTTTAGCGCATGCCTCAAAATCCTCCAGAAGTCGTACACTCGGATATATTCTAAAGGAGAAGTTTGCATCTGAGGCATTGAACAATAGCGCTCAGTTAAAGAAGCTAGAGGAGGGGAGAGCATTCATTACCAATTTTAATCTAATGAGCGTATCTGCTCCTGGAATATGAGTTATAAGCCTACATCCGCCAAGGATGAACTTGATCTACTCCAACGGTAGGTGAACATGCTCAGTGCTTAAACCAAAGCAGCTTTTTCTTTCTTCCTTCATTTTTTTATAAGTAACTCCTCGAGATAGGTTACATGTGGATTTAAGGAGAGACTGACATGAGCTACATTTACTAGGCGAGAATCTGTGCTGAAGAAATAACATTCTACAGTAGCAACAAAAGGGAATATTAATCGATACGGATCACCATTATTGAACATAAAAAGGCAACTCCACCTTCGGTGAAATCTGTACTTAATCCTAGTTTGCACTTCACAGTGAGCATAGTATCAATCGTTTTTAGTTTTTTTATAAGTGACGATGAATATATTAATTACGGTTGAGAGATTACAAGACTAGGGAAGAGCATTCCCCAGTGCCAGACACGAGAACACTTTAACAGTTTTATCTTAATCATTCCTAAACACGCCACCTATCCCAACTGGGCTCGGAGACCCTAAAGTGCTCCCATCAAAGTTAAGTTTTGACCAATTATGAACGTAACCAAGGTACATTTGAGTATATAAAGTTCCTTCTTATTGTTTGAACAGTCTAATGTCTAAGTTCTAAATTCTATTTAGTAATTTAGTCATATATCATTTCCCTGTATCCATGTTATTGTTTTGAATTTTAAACAGACTTTAATAGTAACTTCGCATGTATTTCTCCCAATACATGTATGCATAGTTTTAGATCTCAGCCAATACTGAGACATGAACCACGGGAGCTGACTCGCCCGAGACAGTCTTCATCTTAACACCCGAGATCAAGTTGACTCGCCCAAGTAAACTTGGTCTCGTCTCAGGACACGTCAACCCCCGAGGCTGAGTTTAAAAACCAAGCATGCGTGTTTTCCACTTGCATCCAGGTGGTGGCGTGCATATGGAGATCGTGGTCTTCGTTTAGAAACCCTAATTCTGCAAAAGCCCTGAGCATTAATTTGTGTCCAATTGTGCCTGCAACGGGAGTACATCTGAGCATGTAAAGTCCCCATTTATTGCTCGCATAATCCATTTTTTTGTGTTCCAAACTCTAATTAGCAATTCAGTATAGTTTTAGCTTTTACTTTAGTAAAAATGAGAAAGTTCCACCAAAAATAAAATGTACCCATTATGAGACGCCAACTGAATAACAAAACAAACCTCCAAAAGCCCATTTGTGTGATGTCGCATTCGAATGGAGAAACTTTGGGTGCACACGAGCGTGCTCCAGTTGCCCTGCACGAAAGGAAAGACCGTCACTATTTGGTACTCATGTGGAATTAAAGAAACTAGAATTGGAGGGGGGGAATAACGACAATAGAAATAATGACAAACAACCTTGCGCGGGAGCCGATTTTGTGGGACCAACATCATAAGCCCCTGCTCTCCAGAAACTACGCGACTCGAATGTTGGACTCTGCTGACTGGAACTCAGCGGAGGGGTTGCTTCGGAACTACGCACTTCTACTCCTGCTCCTTTGTTTAACGGTTGTTCGGATGGAATGCTATTCCTCGTATTGCTTCCGATAACATCTTCATCGTCGCTGCTGCTGAGATCGACAACATTAATGAGACCCTTCTCTTGTTTGGGTGACATTTCCCAGGAAGAACTGTTAAACACAGAGAAGAGCGCAGTTTCTACGGTTAGGGTTTGCAGAGTTTTTAGACTTTAAAGCGCAACGGAAACGACGAAGGTTCCAAAGAGGAGACGAAGTAAAATGGTTCTATCGGAAACAATCATTGTCAGCTATGAAGGAACGTGATTAGATGAGAACGTCGGTAAAATTTACCTAATTCTCGAAATGTTTGTGCGATCTATGAGATTCTCGCGAGGGCAGAGAAGCACTGTAGAATCGGAGATGGCAAGCAGAAGAGTTGGGAGACAGAGAGAGACGTTTAAAAGGCGGGGCGAGTGAGAAATAAATCTTTGACGACGGACGTCCCTCGTCAAAGTTCCTGACGGAGCCACGTGGCACACTCTTAGAGACCACTGCCGTGTCGATGCCCGCTGCGTGGACTTCTGGACCAGAAATCTGCCTGATTAGTGATTTCTAACCGAGGATTGGAGTCTTTTCTCCGAGTTTGATATATTTAGGGTCGCGTTAATTGCACACACCTTTTTTATAATAACACCCACAACTTATCTGCACATACCTAAATTTGTGAATAAAAAAATAAGAAAAAAAAAACCGAACAAAGAGGAACTCTCTCTCTCTCTCTCTCCATAAAAAAAAATTCACTCCGTATCGGTAGCCCGTTGCGGATATAGCTTTGGCCATATCGGTAGCCCGCTGCTGACATGGCTTTGGCTATATTGGTAGCCGCTACCGATATTGCCAAAGCCATGTCCACCCTGCGTTATCGATACGGAGCGATTTTTTTTTATTTTTTATAGAGAGTAGGAGAAAGAGATCTCTCCCTCCCTCATCTTCCTTCTCCTCCTCTTCTTCTTATTCTTCTTCTTCTTCTTCTTTCTCTCTCTCTCAGATGAAGCCAATTGGAGAAGAAGAAGAAGCCGCTCGGAGTAGAAGAAGAAGAGGTGGAAAGGGAGGCCGCCGGGAGAAGAGGAGGAAGGGGAGGCTGTTGGGAGAAGAGGAGCCTCCTCCTCTCGATGGTGGAGTTTTTTTGTTTTTGTCTTTGTTTTTTTTTTTTGTAACTTATTTGCACACACCAAGGGGTGGGTAGGGGTGGGTGTTACTACAAAAAAGGTGTGTGCAATTAACACCACCCGATATTTAACCATGTGATTCGAGCATTATTTGGCGTACTCTGATCAAGGGGTAAAAATCACAAACCAGACTGATTTTTGTCTGTGGGTCCACTTGGGAATGGCCCAAACATGAGTAGAACTTTGCTGACCAACCGCAATATAGACACGTTGGCACACTCTTATAGATTTCTGACCCTAGGGATGTTTGGGCCAAGATGAACATGCATAGCTAAAAATTAGCCTGATTAGTGAGTTCTAAGCGTTGGATTGGAGTCATTTTTATGGGTGGATTTTTAACAGTCAAATTTGAGCATTATTGACCATTATTTGAGGTGCAAAGATCGAGAGGTTTAAGACCACTAATCAGGATGATTTTTTGTTTATAGGTCGACCTATATATTGGCCAGACATCCATCTGGTCAGGGTCTTTCAAGAGTGTGCTCCGTGTCTCGTATTGTAGTCAGCGCAACTTTGTTAACAGGCGTACTCGCAAGCGTCACACGGTAAGAGGTCCGTAAAAGTGCACCACTTGACCCATACTATGGTTTGTGTATAACTTTTACGACAGATTCCAGCGTCAAAGTATTTTTTTTATATGCTTGCAGATTAAAGTCTTTTTCATGGTTTATTTTTAACTATGGATTTCTAGCCTTTTTTTAGGTACACAAAAAAGCTATATATCAATAATCAGACCAATTTTTGTTGCGCAAGTCCATCTAGTGATAGGCCGAACATCCATACGGATAGTAGTAGCCTCTAATAGTGTGCTACGTGGCTCGCACTATGAGTTCGTCATCAACTTTTATCAAATTTTTTATAAGGACAGAATTTGGGTTCCACGCCAACATTCAATTAATGTTTTCACAATTAAGTTGAAATGTGAAAATGCTAAATGACCAAATGACCTCTACAGAGTAAAAGATGAAGTAAGCAATGTTTGTGAATTGAAATAATTTGAAGGTCGTATTAGAAATAAATAAATAAATATATATTTACGAGAAAAATAAGCATTGAATGAGCCGTAGTGGTGACGTGTGTGCTTAAAGAGTGGCATTTTGATTTGACATCAAAATACTAAAGAGACCATGTTAAGTGAATAAATTAAAGAAAATAAATCAGGCAAAATAAGTGCATTTATGGGAATATAGAGATAGTTTTAGTAACGGACTAAGGTCTTTGTCCGTTAATAAGTAAAATAGATAGACCAAACTAATTCATGGGATTATAATTTTCTATAAAGAAGATTAACGAAAGTTCACCATTTCGAGAATGTACCATACGTGGCTGATCGCAGTTCGCAAACCCACCACGTCACACTCCTCCATGTAAAAAGAATAGTAAAAAAATGACTTCGATCTCCTGTGTAGAACCATTTTTTGATATATCGACCACATTTTATTGATCACACTGACCCGTAAATGATTGATTCACCCCGTGGTGAATATATACTACATAAAAATATCGATTAGTGGCCAACCAAGTTTAATCCAAGTCCAATTGGTTTGTTTCGTATTTGGTAACTACACGAGGACCACGTTTTGGGCACCCCTTCCTTATATATTGGCCTTAAAATAGTACTAGAGTTGGCATTTGCAACATCGAACCAATTATTCCAATCTATGAATGGACTGTGTACTTGTAAGCTATTCAAATAAGTCAATTGTTGTTGAATTGAAGCCATTTTTTTCATGCGGGCACTAACACCGCCAATGACCTTATTCGTAAAACCCACGATAACTCAAATTGACTGAATATACCAAATCAAACTATTTTTTGTGTGGGCCCACTGAATGGTGGGTGAGGCCAAATAAACACAAATTAACGTGGCAAAAAAGAGTGTCATGTTTTTTTTCATCTGTATGGTTTGATAGTGTGAATAGCACAATTCAACCAGAGATGAAAATGTCATATTTAACGAAGTCACCACCAATACTTTTTTAACTATGTGATTGGTCATCGAATTTGAATTTTGATAATATTAGTTTTTATAAATAAATAATATATAAATTAGTGGCTTTATTTGACCTCGTAGTCATTTTGATAAATCATTGGGTAAGTAAGTCACTTGTAGATTAGAAAAATGTGTTATGCACCCCAATCTACCCGTATTTAAATAGTTACATACTATTATACCTTCGATCATTCTCTCTAGTCATCGGTAAAAAAAATAAAAACTATATATACACGAACATAAATGAAAAATGTGAGATCAGCCTATTATATATATATTTTGAGATCACCATGTGTTAGAGGGAAAAGTTTTATATAAGAGAATAATTAAAAAATATATAAATAGGTTATCATGCTATGCGTGCATTTTAGGATCTCTACACGTATTGAATAAAATATATATATATATATATATGGGCCACTCTACTATTATATTATTTTTGAAATCTTCGTATATGTTAGTGAGAAAAATATATTAACATGAAAGACAAAAAAAAAGAATGTAAATTGATTAGCCTATTGTTGCATACATTTCGAGATCTCTATATATGTTAAAAAGAAAATGAGATTAACATAAAAGATGAAAAAAATGAAAATAATTTGATTAGTCTATTGTTGCATACATTTGATCAAGATCTCTATTTATGTTATACAAAAAAAAAAAAAAATTAACATAAAATAAACATAAAAAATTTAGATGGGTCACGTTATTATTGCATGCTTTTCATGATTTCTATGTATGTTAGAGGGAGGGATCTACATACTGTGATTTTACTTATAAAAATAGATTTGCATTAAAAAATAAACGAAAAGTAAATAAATAATAATACATAAAATAAAAATAATGAAAAAAAAGGGCAAGGTGGCTTAAGTATCCATATGTAGTTTACATCGTATATTTTAAATATTTTTTTACTCGATATTCCTTCTCTTGTTACTATTCTTATGCTTCTTGAAAAAAAAGATTAAGTTCGCAAAAACATGAGTTTTTTTTCTCTCTAATTAATCTTTTAAAATAAGAAGTCTATAAAAGGATTTTCTAAAAATTTTTAATGAATTAAAATGCTTAAGAAATTAATTGATAAGAGTTTTTTTTAAGCCTAAGGAGATGACTTAAATGATGTCTTTCTCCATTTGAGGAATGTGTATTTATAGGTAAGATAAGGCTTTGAGTAGTTTGAAAAAAACTACGATAGTTTGGTTATTTATATGGCAAAAGGGTTTGTCCTATGTGAATATCTTAAATAATTTTCTAATTTGTTGAAAAAAATTGATATTTATAAAGTTGCACGATTGTACGAGAGTTAGATAAAAAGAATAAACAAAAAAACATGTTAAATAAAAAAATAAAATAAAAGAGTTGATGAGTTCAATAGATAAGTTTGAATGGTATTATTAAATACAAATCGTGATATATGAACTTTGATGCATCTATTTATATCAAGAGTGGAAGTCTAAAATGTTGATAAATCATTGATAAAATGCTCGTTTTAAGTATAAATTTGATAAGACAAAAATAATTTGTTAGATTTTTCAAAGTATATTGCAATGGTTGACATCCTATTCATACACAAGTTATTGTTAATACTAATTTTTTTTAATGGAGTAGTTAAAAATGAGTATATTTTTTTTTTCAATATAATGTAACGGTCAAATCAAAGATATACATATTTTTTAGCCATTTATGAATAATGTCAAGCCTTTGGCTAAATCTTCGCAACTTATAATGAAGCTTTCTAATAATGGGTTTGATTTTTTTAAAAATTTAACTAAGAGTGGTTGATGGTTGTAAATATATTTTTATATGATTGGTCAAGACCGTCGATTGTCATGTTAAAAGATCGATTGAAACATGTGCCAGCCAGCAAAGTTGCTGACCTACACCACAATACGAATCATGTGGTTCACTCTCGGGAGGATGTTGGTTATGCGAACCTATAAACCAGACATCAACCTAGCTAATCAGTGATTCTAACCTTTGGATCTTTACACCACAAATAATGCTCGTACTCCACAATTAAAAAATCAAACCATGAAAACAACTCCAATCTAACGCTAATAAAATCACTAATCAAACTAATTTTTAGTTTGTTTGACCATTTGGGTTGCGCCAGACATCTATACGGTCAAAAAATCTCTAAGAACACGCCACTGGTTCATCTACCCCTAAATTCACTTAATCTAACTAGGGGGACGCCACGTGCCATTTACATGCACCTCACACATGACACACTCTTAAAGACCACTGATGTTTGGCCCATCCCCATGTGGACTTAGATGTAAAAAATTAGCCTCATTAGTAATTTCTAAGCATTCGATTGGAACCGTTTTCATGGGTTGATTTTTACTGTGGAATTTTGAGTATCACTATTTAGCACGTAGCTCTAGCTCGATCGATATACGATTTTTGGCCAACGAAGAAATGACACCACCATGTACATCCATGGAGGACCATGTGATCATTACCCTTTTAATAATTGGGGTAATTGGATAAATTTTAATCATTTTTTTTTTGTAAATATTGAATTTTGTCACCTAATAATTGTGCCACATTGTTGCGTTTACGCCATGTGTCACAATCTTAGAGACCACTGACTGTATGGATCGTTGGCCCGTACCTAGTTGGACATACATGCTAAATGTCATCCCGATTAGTAATTTCCGTTGGATTAGAGTCTTTTTCTTTATTTATTTGTAAATGTGGATCTCAAGCATTATGATCCAAAGGTTAGAAATCCCTAATCATGCCAATTTTTAGTTACGTAAGTCTATACAGGGATGGGCCAAAATCCAAACAGTCCACATCTTCTAATAGTGTGCCGCATAGCTCATACCGTGGATCCGTCACCAGCTTTGATGATGGACAATATGATCTAAATTTTTTCAAGGGACAAAGTTTAGGTCCACGTGGGGATTCCACAAACGCTTTAAGAGTTGATTTGAAATGTTAAAATATCGAATGACCAAAACACTCTTACAAATAAAAAAATTCAAAAACTTGAAATTAAGAAGCAATGTTTATTAATTTAAGGAATTTGAAGGTCATGTTAAGAATAAAGATTTTTTAGCAAGGTGGGGTGACGTGTAGTTTGACACCAAAAAGCCAATGCCAAGTGAATAAATTAAAGCATATAAAAAAAGTGATGATCGCATGGGCCGGGATCCATTGTCGCGTCCATAGTGCCTATTGTTGGCAACTTTTGATTAGTTGCCAACACACCTTGGGTTGCACATTAGCCTTGGAATTTAATGTCAAAATTATATTATATTATTTTATTTAACTAACCAAAAAATAAAAATAAAAACCTTTCATCGTCTGAAGTAAACCACTTTTCTTTCTCCTCTCCTCTCTCCCATGCCGTCTTCTTTCTTCTCTGCACCTCTCTTCCTGGAAGATGCTCGCTCACGCAATTAATGGAAGGACCTGATTCGGTAAAGTGCAAGTTCACTTGGTTCTCTCGGATGGACGCTCCCCTCACCCCGGTTCACATTAGCACCACTACCTTATCTTCTTTATCTCTTTCTCTATTTCTTCTTTTCATTTATTTTTATTTTTATTAAGGTTTTTGCATCGTCATTTTTGGGCTAAGAAGTACTTTGGAGCTTGACTTTTGTGTTATATTTTTTCACCTGGATCCATGTCTCATATGATGTTGAAACAACGGTGTCTAGTCCATTCGAAATCTCCTCCCATTTACCATGATGCGACCATGATTCTTGACTGAATACTCACATTTCTAGTTCAAGGGTTGACACTTTAGTCACAGTCATGCACTAGGTTGATAGACAGAACATTAAATTAAGAAGGAGAAGAAGTTAAATAAAGGGTCATGAGCTTTGATGAATCAATCTAAGAGGCGCAAAACTGACGAGAAATGAAGTTTCCCGTCATAAAAAGCATATGTTGCAGAAATTTTATATTTCAAAATAACTTTTTTATTTTGGTTTTTCAGCGAAGGAGAGTAATTAATATTTTGGTTAAGTATGCTGCAGAGAAGAGAAGAAAGAAGAAATAAGAAGTTTGGGAGAGGTACAAAGAAGAAAAAAGAAGACGTATGAGAGAGAGGAGTCGTTAGTAAAGGTTTTTTGTTTTGTTAACTTAAAATAATATAATATTAAAATATTATATTTTAACATTAAATTGAAAGGCTACTGCACAGCCCGAGGTGTGTTGGCAACTAATCAAAAGTTGCCAACAACGGGCACGTGACCCCGGCCATGTGACCATCACTCTATAAAAAAACAAAGTAGGGGCATTTTTGGCGGAATGCAAAAAGGCCCTTCCATCTTTAATAAGCAGAATAGATGATATTATTGGTGCGCCCAATGTGCACCTTACACCACAGCAAAATTGGATGGCTAAAAAAAATTAAAATCAACGAGCTCCACATTGTCAGGATTATCTGTTTTAATACGATTTTAATTTATATGATTGGCCACATATTACGGACGGTTCTGATCGATGCACGGCTGGGCCACGCGTACGAAATAACGTAAACACAAAACACGGTTCCATATATCAAATACGAGTCATGATAGACATATACGTATGAGTACATAGCCATCGTATCCGTAAGAAAAGAAGACGACGACATGATTAAATGCGAACGTGTATCGGTAGAAATTGGGATGAGATGCAGATTCAATATTTAAGGCGTAGGTGAGGAAGACGAAGTAAGGCGAGGGATCCGGAAATTTGGGGCAAACGAAGAAATCTCAGTTTCTGGCAAATCCCAGAATCGATCGAGGGTTTGGCTGACGAGCGAGGAAGAAGTAAGAGGGCAAAATTAACAACAATGGGAGAGGGCGGGTGCTGTCCGTCCATGGATCTGTTCCGGTCGGAGCCGATGCAACTGGTTCAGCTTATCATCCCCATCGAGTCCGCTCATCAGACCATTTCTTACCTTGGTGACATCGGCCTCGTTCAATTCAAAGACGTAACTACATCTTTATTTCCGTTAATCAATCTCTTCTGTAAATTACTGTTTCTAATGAGTATGGTTGGTGATTTCGTGTTCCGATGCTGTTTGTAGTGAAAGCTTCGGTCGATTTTGCTAATGGGGAATTTTTATTTTCCGCTCTCTCTGGAAGAACGATTTTATTAGTATCGGGATTAGGTTTTTGCTATCTGTTGGTTGTTTGGTTAATTTTTTTATCCGTGCTTTCTATTTCTTCGTCCGCACTTAAACATGCAATGTTTATCCATTTATAAGATCTGGAGAGTGTTATGGATCCACATTCTCGTCGATGTAGATGTCCTGATGTCACGTTTGATCGGCTCATCAATTTGCCTACCTAAACAAATCCTTTGTCCCACTGTAGTTCAGGACATTGAATTCCTACTTTCCAATAGACAGCAATAAGTCTAGTTAGTTAATCTTACTAGAAGTCATTGTTTTGCGTTCCTTCACAATCCCAATACGCAGACTGCTGAGAGGAGTCAATTCTGATCTTTATCAAGCCAATATCAGTAGGTCAAGCAAAGAAGGTAGCGAGGGGATTTATTTAGGTCAAGAAAAGGAAAATACTGCCTCTTTTCGATAACCATCAAAGGTCGGCAAAGTTTACGATCTAGATGGGTATGCCACGACAGTTCCCTAATTAGATACACATTCCCCATGTTTATCTGTGGTGGCAAGCCAAGGGAGTAAATCAAAGGATAGATGCTGAACTGGTGTTTATGTTTTAAATTTGACGTTGTAATGGTGTCCGACACTTTATTATTAAATGTAAATGTTTCGTCGCTGCCATACACCAGTAACATTTTATAGTGTTCCATGATAGAGCTCACAACAGGACTATACCACATAGCCACGAATTATATGGGCGGGGATAGAGTTCTAGCCTAGAAGAAGGGCAGTAGGCAACGCTCATCTTATAACTAAAATCAATTAGCAAATAATACAAATTTGAAACAACCTCCTAGATAGAAACGTCCATTAACATGGAAACCTATTAATTGTTGCTAGAGGATACAGTGATGTCTACGAAGAGATGATGCATGCAAGAAGGTTGGTAGAATCCTTAGTTGGTTTCTTTATGGCATACAATTTCAACCAACTATTGCTGTAGAATCCATAGTTATCATTCTACACATCCTTATGCTGCATCATTTCTCCCCTTCAAAATGCCTACAGATTGTCCATTAGAAATAATCGTGATCTACAAACCAAACAATTGATTGACACCAGATCTAGACGTATTGTCCTCCTGCAATGGGCATTATTGCAAAACATCGACCACATGTTTGTGAAGTATGCCACGAAGATGGGGCAACTCACATGATCTAATTGCTACGGGAGAGGGGAAAGGTATCATCACTAATGACAGGGAGAGTGGCCAAGGAAGTGGTAAACAAAGAGGATGCCAGGATCAAAGCAGCTGACTAAAGTGTTTTTCCCGATGATGGTAATGATAGAGATGATAATGATATTAAAGAAGCTGGAATTTTGATACGTTCAGTGGGCATGTCAATTGAAGAATCTTGGCTTGGTAAAACTACCCAGAAATTCAATGTTGATCTTACTGAGACATTTGTTTGGAAATTACAGTTTTCCACATAATTTAATCGACGACCACCCTCTAGCTGTTCTAGTTTTTTTTACCTTTACCTTACAAGTTACACTATCATTTTTAGGCGCTGGTACATACAATATAATGCAGGAGTGTTGGCTTTTGACACTTGGGAGTTGTGACCTATGAATTGTTAAAGTGTTAAAAGGCATGTCATTTAATTTTGTGCTAGTAGTTCCTAAAGACATGACTTTTTATCCTATCACTCTTCATGAATAATGGGTACTTTTCATTTGTCACTAAGAAACTTATGGCATGTATGGTAGCTAAATGACTTAGACTGCAATAATGAGTTTAATAATATAAGAGAATATAGTTCTCAAGTTTTAAATTCTTCAATAAAATTAGTAAGACAGTTACCTAAAAGAAAGTTGCTTATTTTTGTTGCATACATCCTTTAATATTTATATTTTCTCATTGTGTAGGTATCTCTAACCTTTTTAAAAATGCTCGAAAACCTTGTTTTGCTTGGTTGAAGGTGCCGGTCGTTATGAGTTGATTTGGATTCATGCTCTATTGAGTCCGAGGCAGTTTTGAATTCTTTTACCTAGTTTATTAATCAATACATCTAACCTGCATTACCGTGAGATGTTGCTTTGGGTATTTTCCACTTCATCCATTCAACGATTTTAACAATTTCTGGTGTATTATTTATTCCAGCTCAATGCAGAAAAGAGTCCCTTTCAGAGAACATATGCTGCTCAGGTATAATACGTTTTCACCTTTAAATTGTCAAGTCTATGCTCCTATATCATCATAAATTGCAAGTTCGTATGGTCAAATAATTGTTTCATTCTTGTCCCATATGAATCTCGACATTCTAAAACATAGAGAGAACTTCCCAAGGGTGTTGATTCCTAATCCCCGTACAAACCCGTAGTCATCGTTCTCAGTCTCATTACTTCTCATCCGAGATGTCTTCTTCCGGTAAGGTGCAGAGATGTATCGTTTCGATAAGGCAGTATGGTATTGAGACGACATTGGGGTATCTTTTGCCAGATTCCTAATTTAAGTAACTTAAACATTGCTTTCATAGAATATGTGTCTATAACACATATAAAGATAAATGATATACCTAAACATTATAGAGCATTTAATGTAATTTATATTTGTATCTTTCCATATCAAGACCTTTAATTTTCCTAATGTGTTGTTCCGTCTCGGTCTAGACATCTTATTCTATTAACTTATCGAAATGGGGAATAAGTGCTGACGGCGCAAATCATGTGCTGTTGCTCCAAGTCATATGGCTCCCCTTTTTTACATGCACATCAAACGAATAGCCGTCTTCGACTGGGGTCTCCTTACCGCATGGCCCCTTTTAGTTGATTAACTAAGAGCACTATTTATTGCATAGGCCTCTAGATCGCTTTGGGAATTCCACCACACTAGCTGATCATGCACTCAGCAATCAACATTGGTGGGTCATAGAGATGTTGAAGTATTGGCAGCAAGGAAAACCAATTATTGGGGTCGATATGTAGCTCCTGCTGTTACTAAGTCGCGTTGGCCATACTTGCTAAACGCTAGACAACTGACAAGTGATGGGACCTAGAACCCTCCTCGTTCCCCTACCCTGTCCTACAGTCTCCTATACTCACTGACCCTTGGTTTCCTGCTCAGGAAGCCTCCTTCCATCTTTTCTCCTTTTTTGGTCATTTTGGATATTCTGATCTGCAAACCGTTCGGTGCCTATCCCGTCCAGTGAATTATCTTCATTTGATATGCATAGTGGCCCATACATTCACAAATAACCACACACACACACTCAATATTGTCTTGCTGGATAGGATTGGATCCATTATTTTATTACAATGAGACCGAGATTTTAAACATTGTTCGTGGTGACCTATTAAGTCCATGTGATTTGCTATTGCAATCTTGTAACTCTTGATACATACGTCCAAATAAAATGGAATATGTCACCAAACTTATCATAGGCAAGAACTCCATAAATTTTAAAGAATCTTCCCTGAAGTTCATTTTTTTGCCTAACCGCTAATGGGCATTTCGAACTAGCCGATTTTATCGACTTTGTGATTGCATTGTCGAATTTGTTGAGTTGATCTTGCTATTTTATTAATTATTTTTCCCGGTCTCATGTCCCAAGATGCACAAAATTCTCTTCGTCAAGACATACGACTCATATATGTGTGTGTATTTCTTATTTTTCCATGTCTGGCAGATTAAAAGATGTGGAGAGATGGCCCGGAAGTTACGTTTCTTTAGGGACCAAATGACGAAGGCAGGTTTGTCACCTGCAACAAGGCCTATGTCACGAGTTGATATTGATCTGGACGACTTGGAGGTATATCTACTGTTGCTTACTTTGCAAGAATCGCGCGCCATATTTTCTGCACTTTTAACATTTTTGCTGCCCATTTGACTAGATAAAACTTGGAGAACTTGAAGCTGAGTTGATAGAAATCAATTCAAACAGTGAAAAGTTGCAACGTACTTATAGTGAGCTTTTAGAATTTAAGCTTGTCCTGCAGAAGGTACGACTTCTTTTGCTGCCATTACCTATAGTTTATCATCAGTACTTACTACTACAGGTTGACATAGCAGCGTGTGGAACAAGAAAAATTTAGTTTCTCTGTTATTAATATGCTGCAATTCTCCTGTGCATAATAATAGTTGCCTGTCCACACCATCTTGTATATTTTAAAACCACAATTTCTCAATGAGTTTCAGAGCATGCTTGTTTTAGCAATCTTTTTTCTTATATGCACCAGGAGATTCTTTATCTTTCTTGTAAATATACATTCTTTCATTAGTTACTCGAGCTGGGTTCAATTATTTTTCATTTAACAAACGTAGATCAATTTCTGCTGTAGCTATTTCGTCCATAGGCATTGTATCCTACCGAGTCTTCTATGATTTCAGAGCTCGCACAGGTCTTATCAAATGAAATGCTTTCATTCTCATGGATGTTTTTTCTCTGATCCTTTAGGCTGGTGAGTTTTTTTACTCAGCTCAAAGTAATGCTACAGCTCAGCAGAGAGAAATTGAAGCTCGTCAAGTTGGTGAAGGATCCATGGATAGTCCTTTATTACTGGAGCAAGTATAATTTTTTACCTGCTGTACCATTTCTTAGTATCGAATGAAACCTTTTCTTTTGAATTTGAATAATACTCTGGTCTGCTTATCAAAAGTAAAAATAAAAGTAATAATACTAATACTTTGGTCTCGGCTATTGTCCAGGAAATGTTGACTGATCCTTCAAAGCAAGTTAAACTGGGATATGTCAGTGGCCTTGTGCCCAGAGAAAAATCAATGGCATTTGAAAGGATTTTATTTCGTGCTACCAGGGGTAACGTGTTTCTCAAGCAAGCTGTAGTCGAAGAACCTGTCATCGATCCAGTGTCAGGGGAGAAGGTTAGTATTATGACTCTCTAGGAATAGTTTTAACTTGTTAAAAAGACGTAACAAACAATGCTTAGGATTTACATCCAAACAAATACTTCCACTTTAGGGGAAACAAGGCTACTCGATATAGACTCTATTGGAGATCTCTCCCCAGAAAAGCCTGCCAAAATATCATAGAAAGAACTCACAAAAAATTCTCATCTGGATCCGTTTTCCAAACTAGAAGTCCTCCATATTGGATGGGATGTAAACTTTTTAAGACGAAAACTGTATATCACCTCATTTCTTGCTTTTAGAAAAACAGTGGTTCACCATTAGTCCCTTGTAGGTACCAACCGAGGACAAATGTCACAGTTTTTTAACACCACACAGTTCGCCTTTCCAAAATCTATTTCATCATTCCCTGCCTTGAATTTGGTGCCCTTGAAAAATTCCTAATGATTCTTCATGATCCCCTTCCAAACACCCACCCTGCAAGTTCTAACCTCCGATCATTCTAATTATGGATGCAAATTCCAAATCTGCCCCAACAAAGCACCCTCTTCTTTTACTAAGTGGCATTTGGTAAAACTTAATTTCATACCTTAATTCTGAAATCGGGAGTAAGACCTTAATGTGACAATTAGACCGTTGGTAACCACCTGAAATTCAGTATCACTGAAATTTAGTGATTTTTTTAGTCATCCCCCCACCCCTCCACTTGCGGTAAGACATTTTTGCTGAATGCGGTAAGTGATGGAAAGATTCTTAGGTTCTCTAAAAAATACCCAATATGCCCTCGTATCAAAGCTTTCTCTATAAAAAACTTATAATCATGTTCTAATAAACATTTTAAAATACCCAATATGCCCAAATGATCTAAATTTACAAAAAATAAGCATTTAAGCTTTCAGCACTTAAATCAAGCACTTTAAGCTTTCAGTGCTGAAATTAAGTTTTACCAAACACAGCTCCACAACCATTTTTTGAGAACACTTTTCATAACTTCAAGTCATCTCAACTTTCGTTGGACTTCATACTAATTTCCAATTAACAAGATGAAATCTCTTATTCAATCCTTTATGACTCCATAAGAAGTTCCTTCGAAAATTCAGTCTTTACTTTTGTTTTGTTGTTATGCTCGATGCTTCATCTCTCACTCATAAATATCAATATATAGGTTGAGAAAAATGTATTTGTGGTTTTCTATTCTGGAGAAAGAGCAAAGAGCAAAATTCTAAAGATATGTGAAGCTTTTGGAGCAAATCGTTATCCTTTTACAGATGACCTTGGCAAACAAGCACAGATGATCACAGAGGTATGTATTCTGCTTTTCCTTAGTCGCTTGGTTCTATTAAATTGCTTTATAGATCCATTGCTTTATGCACGTTTTGGTAGTTAGTGAGGGCCTTCCTTACTAGCTACTCTTCTTATCCTTCTCTTGTATACCGGGGTTCTCCCTTTTTCTTTACTACAAATCTTTATGTATCAAAAGAAAAAAGAAACTACTTATTCCTGTGTATAGCTAAAATCTTTCTAATGTGTCATCTTTTTTGAGTAAATAGCTTTGTTATTTTTCGTTCTACATGAGCAAATTCCAACCTGTAGGAAGGCCTTTAGTTTAGATATATGGTACCTTGTTTTGGTTAAAGCTGGTGGAGTATGTGATAGTCTTGTTCAGAACAATCGACTTTGGAGCATAGTCACAAAAATAAAAAAATCTTTGATTTTTTCAAAAAATCGCAAAAAACCTCCGATTTTTTGAATTCACAAATCAATCGCCAATTAATCAGCTGAGACCCATTTTTTTCATTTTTCATCCCCTTCTGATTTCGATTTTGCCTATTTAGGTATTTTGATTGTGAATGATGAATCATGCTTATGAGTTATGACTTATTATTATGGAATTATAGATTTGTTTTCACCATAGAAATGTGTTTTGTTAAAAACGACATTTCTAACTTGTAATATGCCATGATATATTTTTTTTATAATTTTGTCGATTTTTTCCAAATTTTCTTGATTGACCCCTTGCTGATTTATTGCCGAATCCCGACTTTGTGACTATGCGTTGGAGTTTGAACTAATTAATGGTTACAACAGAGACAATAGTGATAGAATCTGAAGTATGTAACCATTTCAATTGTAGGTTTCTGGAAGAATCTCAGAGCTGAAGATTACTATAGATGTTGGACTGATGCATCGGGACAATCTATTGAAGACTATTGGCTATCAATTTGAGCAGTGGAACCTTTTGGTCAGTTCATTTAATTAAGTCTCTCATCTTAAAAGCTGTAGCATGGACATGTTTATTCATATTTCATTTTTCTTTGCTTGTATTGGAAGTTATGTAACAATGAATGGACACGTGTATCGGTGTGCGCAAGAAACAAGGTGTCTGAACGGCATCTGTAAAAAGCCCGACACGCAGACGTGTCCGTACACATGTATTGTATTATAATATTGTAGTTATCTTTAAATCAAATGTTTTTTAATAAAAATAACGAGGAATGAAAAGTAAAGGGAGACATTTTTAAATGCCATAGTCATCCATATCACAATAAATACAAGTACATTTATTAGAGGGAAGATTATCAAATAACTATAGTTGTAATTAACAACTTACAAAGAATTGTATGGAGGATGGAACACTCCAACCCTCTTTTAGAAATTATATATTTAATAAAAAAATCATTAAAATAAAGGGTGGCACTGTTGTGCAAGTCAGGATGTGTGTCGGGTGGGTTGACATATGTCAGTGTGTCGACGTGTTCGACACGGCAAAAAACCCTAACAGTGCCATGTCCTTGTTAGATAGGTTGGAAGCATTTTGTCATTAAAATTTTATTGAAAAGATGGTATTTATTATGCTGAGGTCATTAACTTTATATCTATAAAATTGTGAAGGTGAGGACGGAAAAATCTATTTACCACACTCTAAACATGCTTAGCATTGATGTGACAAAGAAGTGTCTTGTAGCAGAGGGGTGGAGCCCTGTTTTTGCAACAAATCAGGTATCTCCTTTCTACATGCAATACTTGTTTCTTTTGGCCCATGCGTCAAATCTTGCATGAACCAGCCAAAATTACAATAATATATAGAAGGTATCTTGTTAAACAAGTCTACGCTTGACTTTTACAGATTCAGGATGCATTGCAGCGGGCATCCCTCGACAGCAACTCACAAGTTGGAGCCATATTCCAGGTCTTGCATACAAAGGAATCTCCACCTACATATTTTCGGACAAACAAATTTACTTCTGCTTTTCAAGAAATTGTCGATGCATATGGGTGAGTTTTGCCCTAATATCATTTGCTTATTCTATTTTTAAAGACATTATTTTTAAAGACATTGAGCGTATAATGATTCAACATAATTTGCACGGGCAAGTCAAATTGCTTTTTTTATGGAAATATTGCTGTAAATCTCGCTTGATGAGGGAATGTGAATTTTGAGCTTTGGAGAATGATTGGATGATCTGAATTCTTATCTCCATGATCCAGATTATGAGGAATACATTAAATCACCAAAAACTGTGAACCCCATTGGAACACCTTCAGTTGCAGAAGTTATGATGTCTTAGTTGTTATATGTTTGCAAGATTTAAAAAGAGTGTATTAGAGAACTGAGAAAAAGAGAAATAAGCTCAATGGAAGGGGAACTGGGATTAATCCTAAGCTAGCAAGAAAAACTGTGTAATGGGAGTGCATTAAACTGTGGAAAATATTCTCGTCAATACTAACGAGCCAGATGTTTCATGTTATCATTTAATTCTCGGGATGTTTGGATTTTATTTCTCATGAAAAGGAAGTACACAATTTTTTTAAGACAAGGATTGTTTGTTTGTTCAATGTTTTTATTTTGAGAACCTACACGGAGGGAGTGAGGCTTTATTAATATAAATCAAAATTACACCTAGTCAGGAAGGGACGTATGTACCTTACCACTCAAGATGCTAACAACTGAATACCGAAAGTAATGCATGAATGCCAAAGCTTACATTTGTTCAATGTTTGCTAATATTAGTACTGCCTTTTTTTTTTTTTAATTTCTTCTATCAATGGGGGTAGGATGCAATGAACTGATATGAATGTGGTCCAAGCAACAACAACAAGATTTCCATTGCTTCATACTTCAAATTGCTAGGAGTTACAAAATAAATCTCGATTTTTTTTATCGGTTATCGCTAAAACAACAAGAGTGAACCATATAACGGGGAAACACATGTATTTTCATATATATCACCAGTAATGATTTATTTTGGGGCTGCCATCACCACACATCATGAGCAACACAAGAGGGAATACGAGTATACTGTTTTGACATGTAATTTTTTGGCATCGATATCTTACTTCCTTTGTTGATTTTCGTTTGCCACGACAAATGAAATCGTTGTGTAAAGTTTCCATAAATATTCATCTAATATTATGGTTTCTTGTAATTGCAGGGTGGCTAAGTATCAAGAAGCAAACCCTGGTGTATACACTATTGTTACATTCCCATTTTTGTTTGCGGTCATGTTCGGTGATTGGGGTCATGGTATCTGTTTGTTACTCGCGACATTGTTTTTTATAATCAGAGAAAAGAAACTATCCAGTCAGGTGAACCTCACAACTTCTTGTTGATTAACCATAAGTTCTATATGTTTCACGAGGTGTAAAATTGTGATAAGCTGCTAGACTTTATAAGTGGCCATATCCGTCTCAGAATGATATTAGTGTTATATATATGGTCTTGTGTTTATTTCGTTATCTTGACTTCAACATCCCTTTATAGCAATGATGTCAAATTTTTAGTAGTTCTCATTATTTGTTTGAATGTTCGGAAACACACGTGACATGGATTCTGGCATGCGTCGTATCCAAGGTAGAACACCAAAAACATGAAAGTGCTTGTTGGATACTTCAACATGCCCAATTTAGTACCCGTATCGACACAATATGATATCGGTATTGGTACTGGATATAATGCGAATACTTTTACACTTCAATTTTATCATTTCCTATTGTATTATTTGTTATTTTCTTAACTCGTAGTCCTAACAATTTCCGAGTTTGTTTTGTCAAAAGAATGTTTATAAACTGTATATTGCGACAAATCTTATTTTAAAATTTGCAATATTAGAATTTTCATAATATTTGGGATGATATAAGATGATAAAATGTGATACTTAGCTTAAAAAACTAAAATTTAAAGCATGATATCACCGTATTGGATGGGATACCCGTATCTCTCTCTGTCCATGTCTTGGATTTCGCGATATGAAGATTCTTATCCACATTTCTCATACAATTGTCTGTATCCATATCCGTATCTGGGTATTTTAGCTCATGGTAGGTTTGTCTGGTTTCTATGACTCCGTTAATAATGTGCTTTCCAACTGTCTCTGTTGAAAAATCTGGGTATATGGATTAACAAGATCTAAAGGGGGGGGGGATGAATAAATCCGATTTAAATTAATAACCAATTAAAAATTAAGCAACCTATTCAAATCTATTCGGTCAGTGATATGGGATCTATTGCATGCAATTTCTAAGCGAAAGCAAATAAATTAGTCTAACTAGATTTAATTTAATTATATCAAAGATATATTTTTCACAAATCTTTTCAACCAATAACAAAATAAAATCAATCAAGTAATAGAGACGTGATTTTTACATGGAAAACTCAACTGGGAAAAATCTCAGGACCACGTCTAGTCGAAATCACAACACTAATAGAAGTCAGATACAGACTGTTTCCCACGCTACGATTCACAATTGAATCCAACTCCACATGAGATCTAGCTATCGATTACCACGTCGCCTTATATCTTCACGCTTCGAACCGCACAAAACGTCTTCCGGGTTTGATTTCGAATTCGTCTATCGGTCAAACCCCGATCTTATTTACACAATCCGGTCCAGCACCAGAAGTGAATGATTTGGTCCAACCCCGGCTCCTCAATCACACCTCAAATAGAATTTGAGAACTCAACTGTGTGGTATACTCTGATAACTAGGTTTAAGGATAGAAAATTGAAACCTAGGTAGAGTTTGATCAAGCTTTGTAGAAGGAATTCTTCAAGCAATGATCATGGAGGAATAGAAAACCTAATTCGAAGACTTGGTCCTTCGTCAGTCCGATCGATTGGACTTAGGGTCTAATCGTTTGGGCAGGAAGTCCAATGTTTCTAGTTTCTCTCCAATCGTTTGGCACTCAGGGTCCACTCGATTGGTCTTTTGCCCAAATCGTTTGGAAAACCCCTGCTATGTGACTTAGTTTTAGGTGAATAACATTATTAAACCCATTTTCTCTAAGGTCTCTAAGTCACTTACCATATTATACGTGTGTATGTAGATAAAGCAGACAAAGGCGAGTCTTCAGATGAATTAGTTTTCAATCTTTTGAGTAGTGTTTTAAAACTCGTCGAGTCAACTCGGCTGAGTTTTGAGTTGACTCGAAATAAACTCGGACTGAATAAACAACGGGTTTGGTGTGTTGTTTTTTAATCGATGCACCAAGTAAGTTTTTTGAACACCTCGTCAACACAAAATCAACCAAATCTTATAAATTTTGCTTATAAAAATATGATATTTATATTTTAATATTAATATATCTATATAATATTAATATATTACTTGAGTCGAGTTACTTCGGGTCGAGTTCGAGTCTTCGAGTTAACTCAACTTGGTAGACTTTTGAGTCAAGTTGAGTTTTCAAACACTGCGTTTGAGTCTTCAGTCTTCATCTTGTAGTTTTCAGGTAATCGGGAGTGATGCATACCACTGACACATTCAGGGCCGAACTAGCATACAATAGGACATGTACAACAGTGTTTTTATGTCGTACGGAATTTCGCCAAACTGAATATAGTTATATTCTTTACATTTGTGTCCAAGATTTTAAGTTAGGGCGGATCACCTTTTACTGAGTAGCAATTCTTTTTATTTGCTAATTCTTCAACCAGCCTTTTTTGGAATACGTTGTGACATAGATGTGATAACTTATGAATAATTGGGACTAAAGTTAGAAGATATGGGTAGCATGTTTGGTGGTGTACATGCAAGCAATGTTCAGAAAATTGAAGTTGTTTGCTCAACTAGGATCATTCCATAATCCTTTTAGAAAATTTAGAGCAAGCATGAAACTTTTTTTTGAAAAAGCAGTAAAAAGAAGATATTGAGAATTCATTATTTTCACTACTTATATATAGTATGTATGCATGAATTGGAGGAAATACCCTTCAATCTTTAATGTTGCCTAATTTGTTAAAAAAAATGTATTTAAATAAAAAAATGTCTAAAAATGCCAAAAGTTTCATATAGATGTTTGGACTAAATTTGTACTTAGGTTAATAAATCTTTTATATTTGGACTATATTTGCTTCAGTGGCCCTGAGGATGACAATGAATGCATCCAGCTCCTAAAGTAAATCTACGATGTATAGTTAGATACATCACATCGTTGTTTGTACTTGACATGTTCATTACCTTGTAATGTCTGGGTTTGATAATTTTAACTTATTTAAGCATTAAACGTGTTTAGTGTAACATGTCTTATCATATCTTAGGCTATCTTACCGTATTAGAATAATAATTTGATTCTTAATGGTAAATGTATTGTAAAGTAGTAATATTGTCTAATCATCTTACATTTATCTTAGCCAAGCGTAAAACATAGTTTAGTGTAATGTATCTTAGCGTATTGGTGAACAAAGATGTGATTTTTTTAATACATGTGGTTGTTGGGGTGGTTTATGCTTTAAATAACTAGTGTGTGGCACATGCATTCACACATCATTAACAAAAAATTCTAAAGGAATATTATTTTTTGTGTGCTTGGGCCATTTTTGCTTGCAAATTCATGCACGCATTATTAGTGACTAGTGGGCTGCACATGTGGGTTGCGCATGAGTGAAGGAGCTTTTTCTACGGGGTGGCACGTGAGCAAGTAAGAGCATTTTTGGAAGAAGAGGCAAAACAGGAAAGTTTCCACCCAAAGGGCATTTTTGGAAGATTACTTTGGAGGGGTTATTTGTGGTAACTCTAGGCACAGTTTAAAAAGCATAATACTGAAGTTAGAAAAAGTCGAAGCTTCCCGTAGTTAATGCAAATAGGTACGAAAAGAGGAATGAACGGTATTTTGGGAAATATATGAAAATGTGCGACCACCACTGCTCTAAGGGGCAAGTTTGTTATAAAGTAGAATAGATGGCTGGATGAAATGGGAGGGAAAGAAATTAATTCCTTGTGAAGTATATCTTGAATAGTTTTGGAAATTTTAACAATAGTCAATAGAAGGGCCTGTTTTGTGACTTTTAGGGCCTGTTTGGAAAGCTCATATTTTTAGGGCCTAGTCCATTCCTAATCCAGTCCAAAGCTACTACTAGTCAAGATTGTTGTCGACCTTGAACTAGTTTTTGTTTCTTCCTTGTTTGGTCGACTATTGTGCTTCAGAATCGTCAGTTGCAGTCAAATGCTTGTTGTTACAACAACACAAAACCCCTTTTGCTAAAATTCCTCCTCAACCCATCCCGGATTTCTCTCTTCTTCGGCATGGAAACAAGATTTGAGTTGAAAATGTTGTTGATGATCTTCATCCCTGCACAAGACGAAGCAGATGATGCTGTATATAAAATCCCTCCGTTCTCATCATCGTCGAACGAAGACTCTTATGCTTTCTTTCCACCACCTGAAATCAACTCCATCTATCAATATAAATCGCTCCCCCATAAAAACTTATCTCTATAGTCCGATGCAAATATTGGAGACTATAAATAATCCTAGACACAAGATTTGCCCTAATTTCAACATTTGAGTTCAATCGACACCAACTTTTTCAGATTCAGAAACCAATCACTAAAGATCTGCCAAGGAGATGAATCAAGAAAACAATCGTAGAAACGTGAATTCTCTGCGAAGCAAGAACAAAAGAGAGGAAGAAAGTACTGGCAGGAAACGAGTATACTCTCTTATCTTCTGAGAAGGACGTTGAGCGCCATCGGCGATTTCTTTAGAAGCGAAACCATCCATTAACAGAGGAATTAAAGTCATCGAGATTATCCTTGGATCATGCTTTCAGGTTCAACAAATCCATGAAGAATTACAGATATATTAGATATTTCGAAGGGAGAAATTTGATAAATTAAACTGAAATCGGAAACCCTAGACGGGGAAAGAATGAAAGAAGAAGAGAAAGCGCTGGAGACAACCATGGGAGTTTTTTTTTTTCCATTTTGATTGCTGATTCTTGAATTCGACTGTAGTGTGCCTGGTCTGGTCTCTAAAGTGGAAGAAGGGAGAAAGAAAGGAGAAAGAAAGGGAGAGAACGGAGAGAGACTGACGATCGTGGAAGCAGAGAGGAAGAACGAAGAAAAAGGAAAGAACGGAGAGTGTTAGTTTTCATAGTATTATTGAGAGAGGGAGAGAGATGAAGAGAATTGAGAGAATGAGAGTTGGAGTCGAACTAGGTTGTTCGGCCTCCTCTTGTTATTATATATATGTGTCGCACTTAAGTGGGTGTAACTAAGAAGCTTTAGTTACACCCACCTATTACAACCACACACCCACAAGTTACATAGAGAAACTCTAACAGAGAGAAAGAGAGAAACGAGCTCGATGTTGTAACGTCTTTTCATAAATACAACTTTGAACTTGTTTAAGAGCAAAATCAGAAAAAACGAGACCCTAAAAGGTGGGGCCCACAAGGTTACCAAACAACGAAAAATTAGGATGGACTTGAACTAACCTCCGCTGGCCATGTTTTTTGACTTTCCAAACAGCCCCTTATATAGAGATGTTTTTCTACTAGTGAGTTAGTGAACCCAATGCGGGAAGCCATGTTTTCGATTTAAATAGTAGATAGATGTTTTTAGTTTATTTACGTGTCAAATACAGTTTGGAACAACGTATGGAACTGTGTTGAGATTTTTTTTCCAGTGTATAAGTAATGTATCGATAAGTATCCCGATATGTGTCATAATTTTAGCTTACTGATACACACAATGATACTGATATTTTAAGCCTTGGTTAGGAACAGTTAAATTCATGTAGCAGGGCAGGAAAATAGAGTTTTGAATATCATAATGTCTTCTTTAATGTTATATGCTCTTGCTATGTGAACATTCATATTCAAAGCATTGGTTTCATTCACTTTATATTTTTTGTTGTCTACCTTATATTTATCCATGTCCATCTTCTGCATTGGCATGAGATTGTAAAATTTCACTTTTTCACCAAGTTTTATCTACCGTCACAGTGCTCTGTAATGTTTTCCAGTTTCTTAGATGCTCAGTACTCACTTAGTGTACTTTTTTTTTGGTAACAGAAGCTTGGAGACATCACGGAAATGACTTTTGGTGGCCGTTATGTTATTTTGATGATGGCTGTGTTCTCAATCTACACAGGACTGATCTATAATGAATTCTTTTCAGTGCCATTCGAACTTTTTGGACCTTCTGCCTATGCATGCCGCGATCTTTCGTGCAGGTGTTGAACAAGTTTCTCAGAGAATTTTGTTTTTGTTTTTTTCCTCATCATAGATGTTCCTCAATTTATGCATCATGAAAGTTCTGCTATCATTTACTGTAGCCATTTTCATCTTGGCTTCTTTGTTGCAGGGATGCTACTACAGTGGGCTTAATTAAGGTGCGCCCTGCTTATCCATTTGGTGTGGATCCTAAATGGCACGGTTCTCGCAGTGAGTTGCCATTCCTTAACTCGTTGAAGATGAAGATGTCAATTCTTCTTGGGGTAGCCCAAATGAATCTTGGAATCATGTTGAGCTATTTCAATGCCAAGTTCTTTGGAAATAACCTGAATATCTGGTAAGCTAGATTGCTAACTTGTAATGGTGTACATGCATGCATGGACCCAAGCAGGTTTGAATATGGAACTGGTAGAAGCATGACTAATAGGATTATGAGTTGATCATATGGTGATGCAATTATCACCATATTTACATTATTGAGCTTTCTTTCAATCTTTTTCAAAGCTGTTGCATAAATACTAGTACATGTGCAATTGTGTACTGCTGGTTGTTTTGAATTGCCATAACATAATTGGATGTTGACTCCAATTGCTTTTGATCACCATTCATCTTGTATTGTTCCAGGTACCAATTTGTTCCCCAGATAATATTTTTAAACAGTCTGTTTGGCTACCTTTCCCTCCTCATCATCGTGAAGTGGTGCACTGGTTCAAAAGCTGATTTATACCATGTAATGATATATATGTTCCTGAGTCCAACAGATGATCTGGGCGAGAACCAGCTTTTTGTTGGTCAGAAAAACCTTCAGGTGTAGTCTGTTCATTTGTTTCATTATATTAACGTCTTATACTGGCATTATAAGACATGAACATTAAACCCATTCTTTCGTCTGTCCATTACCAGCTTGTGTTACTATTGCTGGCCCTTGTTGCTGTACCGTGGATGCTGTTGCCAAAGCCTTTTCTTTTGAAGAAACAACACGAAGAGGTATGCTTGTTGTTGCTTTCGTTAAACCCCTGGTTTACTTTTCTGGAGCTGTATTTTTTGTTTCTTTTCTCCCCTTTCTGGATTTGATGTTCTTGTTTTAGAGGCACCAAGGTCAATCCTACCAACTGCTTCACCGCACTGACGAGTCTTTCGAAGTGGAGGCAAATCATGATTCCCACCATGATTCCCATGGCCATGAGGAATTCGAGTTTAGTGAAGTTTTTGTACACCAACTCATCCATACCATAGAGTTTGTCCTTGGAGCAGTCTCAAATACAGCTTCATATCTTCGGTTGTGGGCCCTCAGGTAGGCAGCTGACAACTTGTACCATATCTGTGGTGCTTTGAGCACCATGGCATGCTAGCTGTTACCGTATACGTGCATATATGTATACATGCATTTTCTTATATTAGAGTGTATATACCAGATAATAAATGGTGAAACTACCTAAATACCTTTTTATGTACATATATATACACATACTATATATCTTATATGTACATATCTACTTACATGCATTTGCATGTGAAGACATGCATACATATTGACATTTAGTATTACAGTGTATATATACCAATTACAAGAGAACAATTGTTTCAAGATGGAGGTGGGTGAGAAGCCTTCCTCCCTGCCTTGGGCATGCACTTGGTACACGTAGGGGATAAGGGCCACCATTTGACGGGACTTGCCTTGGAGATCTACTAAGCTCGTAATTGACCGACAAGAGATCATACTAATTGTCTGATTGATTGCTCTAAAATACTGTCAGAAATACAAGTATTCTACAGATCAGATAGTTATTATGAGGACGATTTTGATCTTGTTGATCTCCTTGGTTTTATCCCTCCATTTGCAGATCCCCAACCCCCTCCCAATGTATGTGCCATGTAAGGCACAAGGCTGCACGCAGGGAGAGAGGATTCATTCTTTCCATCAGTCCAGACAAAAGTGTTTGCTCTATACCCTATAGCTCCTTTGTATTTTCACTAGTTAAGACTGATCATGCAATTGGTGTTGTTTTGTTTGGTTCAGTCTTGCCCATTCAGAGTTATCGAGTGTTTTCTATGAGAAGGTTCTAATGCTTGCTTGGGGGTAAGTTTGCCACATTTTAAGTGAAAGTTTGCAGTTGTAGAGTTAATTTTAGCAAATCTGACTCAATCAATGGACAAAGAGAATTTAATGGAATTAAAAGGAAATGACGTTCTGTTTTGTTCATACCCACAGGTTCAACAACATCTTAATACTTATTGTTGGTATCATTGTGTTCATTTGTGCAACCGTCGGTGTTTTGCTTGTTATGGAAACATTGAGTGCATTCCTACATGCCTTGCGGCTTCACTGGGTGGAGTTCCAGAACAAGTTCTACGAGGGAGATGGGTACAAGTTCTATCCATTCTCATTTGCATTGCTTGGTGACGAGGACGACTGATGCGCTGCTTTGAGCCTAGTATAACTTGGAGAAGATTGAAAGTTGAATGTGCCTAGATATAGATTTGTCAATTCTTTCATTTGGACAAGATGTTTAGAAAAGGCGATGGGATGATGTGCGCAGTAAGTGGGGGAGAAGGCAAGTTTGGCCTGTGCACTCCCCTTTTCTATTTCTGTGATGTTTGTGTAGTTTTCGAGGGAATAAATAGTCACCGAGCAGGGCTGGCTATGTACGTGATGGGGGTTGGTTTGTTCAGGAGCTATCTGTGGTATGTGTAACAATAATATTTATGTCATGGGTATCCTTACTCCAGAGATGCAAATAGGTGGAGAGTAGGGCATATGATTCCTATTTCCCCTGGGTAAAGAACATGATACTGGAAGTTGAGGATTCAGTCAAGTCTGTAGCTAAACATATTATTCGAACCATCAACCTGTTATAATATCATGAGATTTTTGTTCTCTAGTTCCACAGGTAAATTATGCTTACAGATCAGATAGATTGACCCTGTGTAGTTTTATATGCGATTTTCTCATTGTTTTTTCTTCTAAGGCACTACTATTTGGGCAAAATACGATGCAAAGTCACCTGTTGCATCAAATCTTGATCAGTAGATGGTATTCATTTTGTGACTTTTGCCGGATGTCACCATCCATCCTATCAGAAATTTGTATAGTGGGTCTGTAAGAAACTAAACTGTCGAGATAACCATAGACCTGTATGAGAATGATTCCCTTCAGCTATAATTTATTCAGATACATACCTTAGGAGATCCCAGTCATGTTGGCCCAGGCATAACAAGCATTGTTCTCTGTATGTATGATTTCTTGCATAAACGTATTCTTAACGACCACCGCTGCTGGAGAACTAGAAAACGAACATGAAATATTTCATAACCTACAGTAGGGCAGCTCCTCGGGAAAATCGTTCGAAGTAATGGCTAATTTTGGGCTGTATGCTGAGACGCTAGTTTAGTCGGTCATTGTAAACTATGTTATCGTGATTTTCAAAGAATGGATTGTTATTACCTTGAAGGTCATTATCAATATATAAATTCTTTATTGTTTTATTATTATTATTGGTAGGTAATAATAAATGCTGATGACAGACTCATGCTGGTGTCCTTGGTAGGTCTGATGTCTGGGGCTAGGATTTGGCATTCAAGACACTCTTTATCCATAATTTTATTATATCTTTCTGCCGTGTCATGTGGGTCGGTAGATAAGTAGGGTTCGAAACCTGAGTCCCCAATGTTGCGACAATAAGTAGAGTTTACTGAACCTAGGGTTCACCCCGGGATACTTGACCGCTATTCGTTGTACAAAGAGCTTGCTAGTATTATAAGCACCAACCTTGATAAAGCATTTTCTGTTTGGCAAACATGCAAGTTGATTGAAGGGATATCTTTAAGTTTACTGACCCCTGGAATCGGGTAGTTGTGCCAGTCTTGAGGTGTACAAGTACTGATTGTAAATTTTGTGCGCAGGGGCCTCCACATGTCAGGCCCACATGGCATGTGAGACTCACATGACATTCGTAGGATCTAGATACTCTGACACTTGGCATGTGGGGGGCATCTAATAGTAAATTATATGACACATGGGGCCCACTTGGCATGCGGAATAATTTGGATTACATGATATCTGGGTCCGCATGGCATGCGGGACCCTGAAATATGTAGCACCCATATGTGGAACACATCTAGCAGGTGGAAGGCCACGCGAGTGAGCCACGGGGGCAACATGCCCATACAAGTTGTAGCACTTTTTTTTTTCTTGTGCATGTTTTCGAGTTGCACGAAGCCGATTTCTTGGTAAACAAATAGGGCCGAACCTTGAGGGAAATCAATGCAAAGAATTAACCCCTTTTGTGATGTGGTCAATTTGGAAAGCGAGAAATCAACTTTTCTTCCAAAAAATCAATACGGCCTCAGAACAAATCATCAATGAGGCTAGGCAATTCAAAAAAGCCTTTTTCACAGCAAAAGTAGCATGTGCTGACATGGGAGGAGTAAATACAGGTTGGAAAAGCAAGGATAAACCATGGAGGTTTATAACATGAAACCCCCCCACCTTTATCCTGGACTAAGCTTAACTTTGATGGATCAGTCAACCAAGAATAAAAAACGGCAACCATGGGTGCAATTTTAAGGGACGAATCTGGCAAATTCGTTGCAGCTTTTGCAGGAAAAATAGGGAAAGCAACCATTTCAGTGGCTGGAGGGATGGCGCTAAGGGTCGGTATTGATCTTGCAGTACAACTCAACGTAAAAAATCTCATCATTGAAGGTGACTCCTCAACGGTCATAGATAGCATGAACGAGAACATACAAATGCGCCAAGGATAAGCTGCAGGAAGAAAACATCAAGTGGGAAGCCAATCATGGCTATAGGGAAGGCAACGATGTGGCAGACGAGCTTGCGAGGATGGGCCATTCAATGCAAGAAAATAGAATATGGATTGGAAACCCTCCTAACCAAATAGGACCTATGCTGTCGGGAGACCGATGTGGTCGTGCACTCGTGCCCCCCCACCTAGGATAAGGCCGACTGTATAATGTTAGAGCGCCCCATATGGGAGGGGAGTTTATAAGTTCAATCTTGTATGTTCGCCGCAAGGAAATAAATTTCGGTTTCGAGATTTATTTCGACTAGCCCGGAAATAGAAGTATTTCGACCAATGTGGAAATAATACATTTTCGTGGAAATGATAGAAATAATGCGAAAATATTATAGAAATGTTTGTAGAAAGTTTGAGAAATAATAAAACAATCCTAAAAACACTCAAACTATCAAACCATAATATACAACCATATGTAGTGTAGAAATGAATAACCATAACGGTTTGTAATATGTTGAAACATGTATCTGGTAGTCAGTCTAAATACTATTTAATTAAATAACTATTATTTAATTACTTATTATTAAAAAAATCATAAATTAAGGTATTAACGAATTTTTATTCACTTACATTAGTGTTTTAATATTATATAATTTTAAAAAATCTATTTATTATTAACTTATAACATTACTTAACTCTTTGAATATTTAAATATTTTTTTGGGAAAATATTTAACTCAACCAACTTGTAGAATGAGTTAAGTTATGCATATAATCCATTTATGTACAATCATGGATGTTTAGGGTAAAAACCAATAAAATTGGGGTTTTTCCCAAATTTTAAATTTTTACCTTAAATGATTTTCAATCTTTGCACAAATCAAGTGTAAATGTATCATAGATTCATAGATTTGATGCATTTTTACACATAATTTATCTATTTGTAACAAGAAATGATAGCAAATTTTTTATTCTTATGTACATTCGAATTTGAAAAAACTCTAAAATAGAATTCGATTCGTCCTCACGATCAATCCGCGAACCAAGAATTCTATAATAGATTGATCTTCTTTATAATATATATTGGTCTTCTATATGGGTACATCAAAATTGTTGTCAAAAATGTTGTCCCCCGACCCTGTATATATATATATACACACACGGACGGGATATTCTTACTAATGGATTCTTACTCATACAATAACATACAATCCCAACCTTATTGTGCTTTATATCTACCGAGGAAAAACTGCTGATGTGGCAAAGCATTAAATAAGATAAAGTAGTCTTTTGAGCCGGCTCTAATCGAGCCAAGCTTAGCCGACTCATTTTCTCACAAAAGACAATGATCATGTTCTCGGGAATGATGGAGATAAAAAAGTTGAGAAGCTTCTATCCAAAGTCACTTTTGGGGGTAAACATGGCAATTAACTATTGGGGGTGAGCATATTTTGACAGTTACATTAAAATAAGAATTCAAAATGAATTCACTTGATTTACATGTGGCTATGAGTTATTGGTGTTATGCAACAAGTGTGCATAGAACTGGTTGCACACAATAATCTCTTTAAAAGAAAACCCATCCGCCCCTTTAATAGTTCTCTCAATTTTTCTCAACTAACCCTCTCTCTCGCTAGATTTCTTCCTCACGTTGCCGTCGTCCATCACTGGTGTGTATCTTTCTTTCTCTCTCTCTTCTACAAAAACCCCCAGCCCATCACCAGTATGAGTATTTCTTTCTTGCACCTACAACCATTTCCTTTCTTCTTGCTGCTTTTGGGACCAAAAACCTGTCTGGTTCTTTAGTCCTCTCTGGTCCGGTGACATTTAAAGATCTTTTTTCTTTTGAAAAAAATATGTTTGACCACTTCTGCTATAAAAGGTCATCTGTTCAATATTTTTGGACTGCTATAAACGGTTTCCTGATTAGTGATGTCTAAGCGATTGGCATTCATAATGCACATATATGCATAATACCCATCCCTAATTGTCGACCTACTTCTTCTACTTTTATCTTCTTCATCAATGCCAATTAATTTTTCTTCTGCCTTAGTCTTATGGATTCCCTCACATGAACATACAAGTTTGTCACAAATAATTTCATCCCCACGTCTAATTTTATTTGTAGATCTAATACGAATAGGATAACCTTTTTGACGACCAAACTTTTTATAATATTGTTTGGCTTCTTCGAAAGAATTAAATGTCATCCGTACAAATGGTTGTTCATGTCACTACAATCCATTGCTCAACAATGCCTACAAATGCAATAACGAAAAACAAATTAAAATCTATTAAATAAACTACATAACAGTCAAATGATCTATGTCAATGTATGGTAGTGCACAGTCAAATGACATATGGATAATGAATAGAGCACTTGGGGGCAATGAAGTAACAGTGAAGATTGGCGACTTAACATGGGATAAGTCCTATCTGTCCTCGATGGGTGGATGGTGAACATCCTACAGGGGGTGTAGAGAACTTGAGAAGCAGACTGATTGGTGATCAAATAATCAGAACTATCTATACTTTCATTGTTTGATGGTTTAACTTGGACATATTATAGACCAAGAACTAGATTGATTGGTGATTAGATGATCACGACTATCTATCATACCAATTTTCATGACTAATTATTATTTTTTTGCTATTTTTTTGAACCCATAAAAAGATGGGACATATCATGGGACAAATCACTTATTTTTTCCAAAAACCTACGGTTTAGATACATCCTTTTGTTAAGTTCCAAGATGTGACTTTGGAGTAAAACTTCTGTCACAACGTTGTGATAGAAGTTTTGTCACAACGCACAATATGAACCACGTGGCAAACTCTTATTGGACACAGACCGTATGGATGTTTGGTCAGTCCCTTGGTGGACCTACAAACCAAAAATCAGCCTGATTAGTAATTTACAGCCTTTGAATCTTTGCACCCAAATAAGGCTCAATAATGCATTCATACCATTAAAATCAACCATTGAATCGCTTAGAAATCACTAATCACACTGATTTTTGGTTTACAAGTCCACCGATGGACTAGCCAAACATCTATACGATCAACGTCCATCTACTAAGAGTGTGCCACGTGACAGAAGTTTTATTCCAAAGTTACCTCTTATTTTTTTTTTCCAAAAGCCACATAAATATGGGAAGATCAAAGGGAAGAAACAACCATACCTTCGGACAGAGCTGACGGCGGCGACGACGATGAGGCGCACCTGTAGACGAGATGGTGACCTAACATGGTGAAGAGGATGAAGAATGGATCATGATGTTGCCGTGGAGAAAGGAAAAGTTACCTTAAGCCTTCATGGGAATAGTAATCGGTTAGAAACAAAAAAAAGGAAAGAAGAAAGAGAAGAGGAAAGGCTTAGTTGTCATTGTCTTTTGTGAGAAAATGAGTCGGCTAAGGCCCGGCTCAAAAGACAACTTTCTCTCATTTAATGCTTTGCCTTGGCTGTTTTTCATCCATAGATATAAAGCAAAACAAGGTTGTGATTGTACGTTGTTATTGTATACGTAAGAATCCATTAGTAAGAATATCCCGTCCTATAAGGAAGAAAGGCCCATCAATTGAAAAGATTGGATAAATGTCTGTTGGCAATGTATGTATCATAGGTTATTGTAACTTCCTCAATAAACTGCAGTTGTTTTACTTTCTAATAACTTTATATCAGCCGGAGGTGGATTGAAGGCAATGCACGTGGGTCAACAGTCCCAATTGGAAAAAGAGATCCCTCTATCCCCATATGGACTAAGCTTCCTACACATTCAAAAATCCAGTCTTGATGTAGGACAACAATTGTGTTAATTGTAGGACTTCTGGAATTAGGGTTCAAGTTTGGGGAAGATCTGGGTTTGCAAATCTCCATGTCCTTTGCACCAAAGTTTGGAGACGATCTTTAGAATTCGGCTGGGTAAAGGTCCTGAAAATAAAAAAAGGGATTCGACGGGTTCATGGAGGTTGATGTCGGAATGATTTAAGGAGAATAGGGTTTGGGTTTAGAGGGCATTACGGCTGGACGATTTTTTACAGAGGACCAGCTCATAAAGTTCTAGTGCTCTCAAGCTTCCAACAAAAGAAAACTAGAAATTAACCAAAAGACTGGACTCTTCCCTACTTCTAATTACAATAGGTAACTGCTATTTCCAGAGCCCATTTTGCTTCATCCACTCCCGCAGATAAAAAAATGGGCTCTGGAAATAGCAATTCCCTTGCATAATCCTTCCAAAATACAAATCCAAAAAGATTCAAGAAAGCAAACTAAAATTAGATAGAAATTCAAATTTTGACACAATAGTAACAAAGACATTGAAAGCACAAATAGTTCTTGTTCAGGTACATTTAGAGTCTTGACTTGAGAGCAAGTAAGTCTAGATAGTTGAGTTCCAATATATATATATATATATATATAGATCACACTTCTTATATACAGGATAGCTAGTGCATCTATGAATCTTGATACGGGGTGGAATGAACAGCGGCCACAGTTGAGACCATGGAGTCCACTCCACAGACATTCTTACCCCTGCAGATCTTGTAGTACCCGTTCTCTCCCCAACTTTCTCCCCAGGAATTCTTTAGGATCCAATATGGCTTGTCCTTCAGCCGGATGGGGGCAAAACCTGCAGAGCTGAACCCCACCAGCAGTACCCCATGATCCAACAGCCGCTTTGAGCATATGTATGGACATGAAACTCCCCCGATGTACGTCTGCATGAAAACTGCATTGATACCCACTGCATCCATGCAAAGTCACAGAGTTATTACAGGGTTTATAATCCATCACCCATTGTCAGTCATCAGTGAATTGATACCTTCAAATCCACAATCCACCATCGGAAAAATTAATAAGAAACTGAAAAGAGAAGAAAAGAAATGATGCCATGAGCTTACACTCACTCACCTGCAAGAGGACCATTTTTAACAAGATTCGCTGCAATTTGTTCTTCATCAAGGGAGACAACGCTGAAGTTTGCCACTGATGCAGCAATCTTGGTTTTGTCAAATTTGCATGGACCACGATCGGTCCCCGTGTAAGGGTAGTCTTCCTCTCGCTGAAGTCCACCAGCTTTGAGTGTATATTCAAAGGCGCTGTTCATCAGCCCGCCACTGCACCCCGAGTCACACGCACCCGCTTCTGCTGGATCGCACTGCAAAAATAAAAAATAAAAAAATACGTGCATAAATTAACTAATTCAAAAAGAAATTAATAGAACTGCCTCAGTCTTGGTCAATTCCTTTTATGGACCAAAACATGAGATAATAGATTTTTTTTATCAGTGGTAAAACCATCACTTGAACCTTGACCTTTCAGCTAAGGTGTTAGGTTTCTTCCAAACATAAGATAAGAGAATGGAACTCAAGCAACCATCTTTTTCACAGAGTATCATTATAGTCATTGGTTAAAACATTAGAATTGAACTCTATCAAATCCAGATCCAGGTATGCATGAGCCAAGGATAAAAATTATTGTTTTATGGTAAATGTATAAATTTTAGTGATCATGCAGATCTGTCATGTAAGAAATAGATGCAAACATGAGTGACATGCACACAAATCCCAAACAATATTCATGCCCCAAAGTTTCAAGACTCGTCAAAGGAACATGCTGGAGCATTGCAATTTTAATCACAAAAAAACTATGTAGGATCCAATCAAAAGATCAGGCAGGTCAAGGATATAAGTGCTGCAAGGTTCCAGACATGATCCAGCCAATGGTCAATAAGATACCTAGATTTTTAGTCATTGATTCTGTATGTAAGACTGGAAAAAGCCCAATAAAACTGTCTGGATCTAACCTCAGCATCCAGCCAACATGTCATTCCACTTTACAAGATGGATTGAAGTCTCTTTTTGAAATTGCTCCAGGGATACATCAAATGGACATGTACACAAGCAGATGTGCACAATTTGCCTTTGTAGAGAGGAAGACTAACAGTGAAGAAGATAATCGTGCAAATTTTAAATTATCAAATTGGGTGAAGATCAACTTCACCCAATTTGATAATTTAAAATTAGCAACTTCAAGATAAATTACCTTGCACCTAATAGAAGCTCCAAGTAATGTGTACCTCACACACTACTATTTCATGTAGTTGAGTAGTGAATAATACAAGGTTTTGGTGCAGAATCCATGCTACCAAATTGCTACCCCTATTATATGTCATAGGATCAAGATCCTCAGCAATACCACCTTATTACCTTTGAAACAATAAACATGCTTACCAAATTGGGGGAACCAACTTCAATTAATGATCAAAGGTCCGCAGTTTCAAGTAACAATTATCTTACAACAATACCAAAGCAGAAATGAATGAAATACTCGTCCCATGTGGAAGGGAAAAGAAAGAGATTAGGTCTTTGGGAAAAGTGCCCTCCCTTCCTTTCTCTGAGGGGGTATCTATAGACTCGGATCTACGAGGTGAAATGACCGAAATACTCGTCCCATGTGGAAGGGACATGTAACCTCTAACCATATTGGTTGGTCACAGATGTTGGTTGCTCATTCGTGTACTCTTCTCTTTCAGTATGTCAGTCCCCAAAGCATGTCTATGCATCAATGTCTTAGGTCGACGTTTCATGTTGACAAAGGGATGGAGTCGACGAAGCGCCTTCACGGCTCCTTATAGTGACGTCGTCCAACTTAAGATCATGTCCTGTGGACTTATCTCTTGACCTCCAAACCTATATCTCTTATGTCACCCAAGTGTTGACCATGCTTCATTGCCCTACCTTTAGGTATTCTATGCGGCTCTAAGTTTCTCATGTGGTATCCATGTAAGCATGTACATATCGAAGCATCTACACCAATACAAGATGTTCAATTGAAATACAAGAAAGAAGCAATAGCAACCTTTCAATTATTATCAAATATGCCATGGATCCATACATAGGTAATTGGAAAAAGAATAGCAGCCTTAACCATCATATACTCATTATGCAAAAAAAACAACAACTTCCTAATGCTACAGATTAGTTTCAAACTTTCAATAAAGATACTTGAATCAATTTCAGCGCAACCTTCTTATTTAACTTCTTTAACTTAATGGGTAAAAAATCAACTCACAGAGGAAAGAATGCATTGTGAAGATCTAAGCAAATAATAAGTACATCGGTTTCAACATACTAATGTTCCAATTGAAACTAATAAACCATTGAAAAAAAAAACAATAGCATTACATAATCAAAACACATGACATCCTCATTAAAACATACATCAATGGCATTGTCATCAGCAAATAACCACTGTAATCTGCCTCTTTTGTAAGCTTTCTTGTTTTTTCAATAGTCTATACCTACCAGAAAAAAAAAACACTGTAATAAAATAAATGTTTCTCCCTAAACTTTTGAAGGCTACATAATCACTTTTTTCCAGCAGGCAAACGGGTAGTTGTTAATGGGTAAGTGGGTGAAGATAGGTATTGAACCCAAAACATGGAAAAATGTTTAGTGCTGCCACCAGGTACACCTGCTTTTGACGAGATCAGTAACTCAAAGGTTTGCCTTAATTTTATATAGCATAAAAATGAAACAATTCACAGGATTTATGTAATCCAAAAATTCATCAAAATAAAATAAAATTATGTAATGCAAAAAAACCAAGGTAAGGTGCAAACTAAAATCGAGTCTACCAAATCCTTCACTAATCATTCACAGAACAGTCATGTCCATGGTTCAAGTATCGTTCCAACAAAGGCGGGCTTGGCTGAGTCATCCTGTTCCCATAAAATACCATCCTCATCTCAGGGAGCTAATCTAATGGACTAAACATTGACACTGAATGGAAGTAGTATTATCTATATAACAAAACAGGGAAAGTGTCTCCCCACTTATACCCCCTCTAATCAGCTACACAAAGGATGACCGAGATCTTATCCCCCAAATGGATGGACGCTGGATCTCAGCCACTCACACCCAATTTTGGCAAATGATTTGTTGAGTGCCTTAGGCACGGACCACCCGCTAGTATCTCATAAAACAAAGTACTTATGGGTTATAGCTTAATCAAGCATTACCGATCAAAAAAAAAAAAGAAGCTTAATTAAGCATTAAAAATAGTTTAGTTTAATGTATGTGTATCAAGACATATCTTTATTTTTCTGACGTATCATAACCGAGACAGGAACCCAACTAAACTTTTAGACCTTGGTCAAGACAAACACACTCCAAAAATGTAATGATCTTAACATAGAATGGAAAAATTAATCAATCACCCAATCCATCAAATGAAGCATAAACACCAAATAGATAAACCAAAAGCCTAACAAGGATCAGGAATCAAAAAAACATGCTCATTAAAGAGAATCACTGAAACACGCCAAATAAGAAAGACGCAAACCTCATGGTCACAATCCACAAGTTGTTGCTCGCTAAGGCTAATAAGCTTCCCTGTCGAAAGAAAAGTTGCTCCTTCTAATGCTCCAGTAGCGCTGAAAGACCAGCACGACCCGCAAGAACCCTAATCGCACAAAAGAAAAAAAAACAAAAAAACAAAATATTCAACAACAATTAACAAACAAGCGATAAACGGTAACTATAAGAAGTATATCATCACTCGACAGTGGACACCTGATTCTTAACAGGGGTAACGGCGCCCTGATCTCTCCAATCAAAGTCAGTTGGAACATCGTTTGTAGGTAGGATCGGAGCATTGTGAGCATCAGCAGGAAGTCTCAGAGATCTCAACCCAAGGTACGTCCTCCGAAACTCCGATGGAGTAAGATCGGAGAACTGCGTGACTCCATGGACCGCAGAGGGGTCAAGCTTCTGGTGACGCTTGGCACGGCGTAAATTAGACTTGAACACAGAAAATCGGTGGGAGTGCTCTTCCGGATCGGCGTAAGTCTTGCCGAACCTCTTCACGAAGCTCGTGAAGTGGTGTTCGGCGTTTAGGAGAAGGTCGTCGTCGTCGGCTACGACTTGACGGATCAAGAGATCGTCGGAGTCATCGGGAGAGACAATAGAAGCTGTTGCAGCGAAGACTAGAGAGGAGGAGAGTAGGAGAAGGAGAACAAAGCGAGAGGAATGATCCATCTATCTGGGGATGTTGAAGAGATTGGGCAGAGACGGAGAGATTTCGCTTGCCACTCGGCCCACTCTATTATTTATTAGTTCCAAGAAGAGTCTCGGTAGGCTTTAACCATTGTAGTTTTGACACGTGGTTGATTTACATTCATAACTTCTGCAATTTGCAATTTGCAAGAGAAAGCGAAAGAGACGAAACAGAGCATTTGTCTAACGTGGACGCTTGCACTTTGGTGGCATTCAAAAGCAGAAACCGGATTAACAAATGGCTCAGGCTCCAATTACAGGACACAATATGAGCCACATGGCACACTCTTAGAGGACTCTGACCGTATGGATGTTTAGCCAATCCCTAAGTGGACCTACAAACCAAAAATCAGCCTGATTAGTGATTTATAGGCGTTGGATTGGTCTTATTTTCATTGGTTGGTCTCAGCTGTGGGAATTTGAACAGTATTTGAGGTACAAAGATCCAACGTCTAAAAATCACTAATCAGGCTGAATTTTGGTATTATGCATATAAGAGTGTGCCACGTGGCCCACACAGTCGTCCGTCATCACGTTGAAAAATCTGCTCTGCTTTATTGAAGTGTGTGTGGATGGCAACCCCGGTTTTGGCTTTATTATAGTATAGATCAAAGTTTAAAAGGGACCGGTATAATGGTCCAGGGCGTTACCGTTTTTTCCCTTATAACAAGAAAAAAAAAAAAAAAAAGGGAAAATTCAAAATTTGAATTTTGAAATAGGAATTTCAAAATTTTAATAACGAAAAATAACGGAATATAACGTGGTGTTACTGTTTTTTCTGTTATAAAAAAAAAGGCTAGGGGTAAAAATGAAAAAAGATGAGAAAAAAGGGTGCTGAAATTTGAATTTCAAATTTTCAATAACGGAATAAAATGGGAAAAAACGAAAATATTGCCATTTTTTCCCAAAAAATAACAGCCATTACTTTCGTTATAACAGAAAATAATGGCCGTTATTTTCTGGGCGTTTTAACAGTGCGTAACGTAACGGGTAGGTCCGAATCCATTGTAACAGCCGATTTTTAAACCTTGGTATAGATTGTCTTGCATTTTGGTATTTTCTTTTCATTAATCCCAATTGGCTAATTATTGTTCTAAATAATATCTCTTTTACCGACCCCAAATATTTGGGACAAAACGTAAATGATGACGATGGCGACGTTTTTGTATTTTGCATATTGCTTCTTGCATTTAGTAGATTCTTTGCAGTTTAGCTTAAAAAATAAAAAAAACACATTCCCCACGAAAACATAACGGATGTTTGACCCATCCTTAGGTGGACCTATACACAAAAATCAGCTTGATTAGCTATTTCTAATGCTAGCTATCCGACGGTTAAGATTAAATTCTTAAAAAAACACTCCAATCCAATTGTTAGAAATCACTAATCAGACTATTTTTGGTCTGGAGGTCCACTTAGGAATGGGCCAAACATCGGTATTGTGAGTATGCCAAGTAGCTTAGACTGTGGTCCGACATTAACTTACGTCCCTCCTACATTAACAATTTTGTTCCCATGTAAATGCTTGCACGTAAGAACGACAATTTCGATCGATGATTCCACATACAATGACAAAAAACCATGTACATCCATTTTTTCTGGGATAAAACTTTGATGACTGAGCCTGTCATCAAAGGAGATGACACCGCAGCAGATCTCAGCATAGAGATTTTGTACGGACTGATCACCTCAGCCTCACCACACACGGACCCAGGTGAGTACTCAAGTGCTTTTAGCCAAAATACTCGCTTGTCTAGGCGGAGAGGCCCAAGTAGTCTGGCTGTACAAAATCCGCGGGCCCTGTCATCTCCTTCGGTCTTTATCGAAGTTCCTACGGTCTGTTATCGAAGTTTTATTCCTTTTTCTGTGGTTGAGAAGAAACAAATGAGTAAAACTTCGATGACGGGGCCTTGTCATCAAAGGAGAAGATAGGGCAACAGATGATGGCACGTGGATTTGTACGGACTGACCACCTCGGCCTCACTGCCCACATACACTGTTGAGTGTTTTGGCAAAAAAGCACTTGAGTACTCACCTGGGTACGTGTGTGGTCAGTCCGTACAAATCCACGTGCCGAGATCTGCTGCCCTGTCTTCTCCTCTGATGACAAGGCCCGGTCATCAAAGTTTTATCCGAAACAAAGCATTAGCTACATGAAAGGGTGGGTAGGGTAACACGCTTTTTCCCGTTGTCTAATATTAGGGGAATGACATGTGCACCTTACACGTGCCACATTCGTAGAGATCACTGACCATATCGATGTTTGGCCCATCTCTAAGTGGGCCTATATGTAAAAAATCAGCCTGGTTAGTTGTTTTTAAGTATTTGATTGGAGTCATTTTCATGGGTTGATTTTTAACCATAGATTTCAAGCATTATTTGGGGTACTCAGATCCAAAGGTTTGAAATCACTCATCAGATTGATATTTAGCGTATAGATCCACCTAGGAATGGGACACACATCCATAAGGCCAATGGTCTCTAAGAGTGTGCCACATGGCTTATAGTGCCAGACAACTTGAAGTGCGAAGGGACATTTAATGAGGGAAGGTTTTACCTTTGAAAGTAGAGAGGCCTTTAATTATGTCACATGGGTGGCAACCCTGGTTGTTGCTTTATAATAGTATAGATAGATATTTTTTAGGAACTAAAATGGTTAAAATTGTCTAGTTACAAGTTAAATTTACATATCAAACATGAAAATGAAGTGGGATTAGATCCAAGATGAGACTCAATCCGGACCTATATTTTGCGGGTTTGGATAGATCATTTGTTGGTCCCAATGATTGTGTGGATGTTCCGTCCACCTATTGGTGGATAAACGCACTAATAATCAGCTTGATTGATGATTTCTAGCCATTGGATTTACTACCCAAACAACATGCTTGAATCCGACAGCTAGAATCAATCCTAAAAAGCACTAAAATCTATGGCTAAGATAACCCAATCAGCTTGAATTTTTGGTTTGTACATCCAACAAGGGGTGGGCTAATCACCCATGTGGATCTGTGGTACTAGTGGTCTTGTAGTGGGATCTGGGCCGGGGGCCTTCTCTCACCAAGGGCCCTTAGGCCACCACCTTAATGGCCTTAAGGTAGAGACGGTCCTGCCCATAAATAGCTATATTTTGTAGTGGACCCAAACCGAATATCTGCAATATGGGTCAGGCCAGCACCTTCATAATATGGAACATGCTTTTGGAATCGGAAAATGCATTATCAATCTGGGGTTGGGCTCCGTTGACAGATAAAATGACAATGACAGGGACACAATATAAGCCACGTGGCACACTTTTACAGGACTCTGACCTTATGGATGTTTGTCTTATCCCCTCGTAGACCTACAAACCAACAAGCAGCCCGATTAGTGATTTATAGGCTTTGGATTGGACTTGTTATCATGGGCTGATCTCAACTGTAGGAACTTGAGTAGTATTTGAGGTACAAAGATGCAACACTTATAAATCACTAATCAAGCTGATTTTTGGTTTGTAGGCCCACCACGGGATAGGACAAACATCCCTACGGTTAGAGTCCTGTAACAGTGTGCTACCTGGCTTATATTGTGTCGCTGTCATATGACCTGTCATTTTAGATCTGTCAAAGGAGCCCCACCCATCAATCTGAGTTAGATATTGATCCGAGTTTGATTGATGTTCAAACTTCAAACTTCATAGGAGAATCTAGATCGAATCTGCATAGATCTGGCTGACCCATTTCATGTCCTTGCAAACACCAATCATGGAGTCATCCATGCTGTCCATGGTAAGCACGAGTAAACCTTCGCTCACACCCCACTGTGAGCAAAGCCGATCACAGCCCACAGTATGAGCCACGTGGCACACTATAAGAGGACGCTGACCGTATGGATGTTTGGCCAATCACTAGGTGGACCTGCAAATCAAAAATCAACCTGATTAGTGACTTAAAACCTATGGAATAGCGCTCAATAATGCTCAAATTCCTACCGTAAAACTCAACCTATGAAAATAACTTCAATCCAATACTTAGAAATCACTGATCACGCTGATTTTTGGTTTGTAGGTCCACCTAGTGGTTGGCCAAACATCTATACGGTCAGTCCACTAGGAGTGTGCCACGTGGATCATACTGTAAGCTGTGATTGCTTCACTCATAGCGGGGCGTGAGCGAAGGTTTACTCGGTAATCACAAGAAGGTATTTGTAAGGAATCTTGATAATTCAGCTGAATATTATTGAATAAATCTTAAGACGGGCGTCAGTCATCAACGTCGAAAATGGACCACAATATGAGCCACATGGCACACTCGTAGAGACCACTGACCGTTTGGGGGTTTGGCCAATCCCTAGGTAGGACCTACAAACCAAAAATCAGTCTGATTAGTGAATTAAAACCTTTTGATATTTGTACCCAAATAATAAGTTTCTAACCACTTTTTTTGCCAGACCTGACTGATGTGACCCCGTTATAATGGGGCCGTATGGGACCGTTATAACGTTATAAGAGTTCATTTAAAACCTTGTGGGTGAGTAGATAGAGTTTTGTCCATCTACTCGTCTATTTCATGGCTTTCTCTTTCTATTTCTTTATAGCCCAAGGAGTAGTTCATCACATGACCCGTGAGGATAAATGGGTTGGTGTTGAAAATTGAACTCTCAAAGATAAGATTTACGTTTATTTTATTCTTTCCTTAAGTCTGGAATTCAAACAATGTAACTTTCAAATTTGAATCCTAATACACGCTGTCATAGAAACGGCTTCTTAGATCAGATGTTTCAATCATGATTTCAAAAAACGCCCATTATAACTGATTTGGACTCCCCCGTTACGTTATGTACCTTTTTAACGCTCAGAAAATAACGTGCCGTTATTTTTTGAAAAAAAAGTCCATTATTTTTCTGTCTAAAGTTTATTGAAAACTTTTTGGCGCTGTAATTTTTCGTTATTTTCTGTTTTGCCCATGAATTACAATTCGTTATAACAGAAAAAATGGTAACACTCCCAGTCCGTTATAACGGCCCCTTTTAAACCTTGGTTTCAATTTCCAATTATGTTGATCAACAAAATAATGGGTCCCACTCCCCCCGCCCCCCCCCTACATTTGTCCCGTTGCATCGGTATGAGGAGAGAGCCTGCTGCCTGCCCACCATAACCATATTGCTTTTTTGTATAATTTTATTTTTGGGAACATTAGGAGATGTAAAATCTGAAAGTGACATTTGGGACATACATTTTGACTTAAAAGACAATTTAGAAAATGAAGTTTAAGACTTTTAAAGACATGATAAATCAGGCGGCATTATTGATCTACACTTGAACCGTGGTTTTAAAAACGGCCGTTTAAACGGTAACACCCCAAGCCTGTTTCCGTTAAAACTGTTTAAACATGTTTTATTGGTTTTGAATAAAGCGGCCTTTTTTTTTTTTGGGTTTTAACGGCCGTTAAAATCATTTAAACAGCCGTTTAATTCTGAAAAATTTTGTGAAAAAAATGGCCGTTAAATCCTTTTAATTTTCGTTAAATTCTATTTTTTTTATTTTCAAATTTCAAAATTTGAATTTTAGCTCCATTTTTTCTGTTTTTTCCGTTAAAATCGTTAAAACCGTTAAAATCTATTTAATTCCGTTGAATTCCGTTTTTTTCATTCTTGCCCATGGCCATTTCAATCCGTTTTAACGGCCGTTTAAATGGTAACGCTCCCAGTCCGTTTAACCGTTAAAACAGCCTCCTTTAAACCTTGACTTGAACCATTATTTTATTTTATATTTATGTTCTTTGGCACCAAAAAAACTGAAAAATCTCTGTCAAGTAAATAAAAAAAGAAAAAGAAAAGAAAAGAAGCAAAAATAAGGGCATTTGTGGGATATTGGCGTTTAGTGCGAGGCACGCAATAAACCCCTCGTGCATTAATAAGTAAAATAGATTTTTGTAATCAATCTACACTCGAATCATAATCCATTAAGATGGTTAAGAAATTGGGCTTAAAAGGGAAGGGTAGGAGCATAGTTAGCAATTCGGTATATGGCAAAGATTTGAAACGGGAAAAGTTCGAGTTTAATTCGGTTCCTGGATAAAAAAAAATTCGGTCATTGTTGAAATGCTATATTCGTTTAACCTTAAAAGCTTGAATTTTACCAATTTTTTCATTTTATGTGGCCATTTAATATGTTCTTATTTAAAAAATATAAAATCTGTGTATTAAACACAAATAATACGTATTTTAATAGTATAATATTAAAATTTATGATTTTTTTTATAATTTTTTTTTATTTTATATGGCCGTATTAAACGTTTCTTAAAAAAAAAAAAGGTGTTAAACGCTTATAATACACGAATTTACTAACTAGGGGTAGGGGAGGGGTGGTACAATAATCCATTACATGTTTTGGTTCCGGTCCTATGAGTTCCGAGCCTTTTTAGGTTCAATTCTGAAATAAGTAGTTCCGAAACTGGAATTATTGGCACCAATTCCTATCAGGTATCAGTTACAATTTGACACCCCTAATACAACGGTAATAACAGTTTTCACTCGACATGTCAGGCGTCGATTTTGAGGATCCAACGGTGGGTGATAGTGCTGAGTTGTCATTCACTTTTGCCCAAGCAAAATCACCATTGATTCTCGGAATGACGCTGAAGATATCGAGTGAAAGTTTCTGTCAAGAAATTTATGTCTGCGGATCCGGAAGCCAATAATATCATGAGTTTGTTTCGGAGTAAAGCTTGTGTCACAAGATGTTGCGACGGAAGCCAGTCACAGCATTCAATATGAGCCACTTGGCATACAATCAGAGGACGATGACTGTATGGATGTTTGGCCAGTCCCTCGGTGGACCTACAAACCAAAAATCAGCTTGATTAGTGATTTCTAACCGATTCGGTTAAAGTTATTTTCATGGGTTGATTTTAACAGTAAGAATGAGCATTATTGAGCATTATTTGGGTGCAAAAATCCAAAGGTTGTAAATTACTAATCAGGCTGATTTTTGGTTTGTAGGTCCACCGAGGGACTGGCGAAACATCCATACGGTCAGCGCCCTCTGATCGTGTGCCACGTGGCTCGTATTGAGTGCTGTGTCCGGCTTCCGTCACAACATCTTGTGACACAAGTTTTACTCTTTTGTTCTGTACTCAGATGTGTCTCGTTTTGTAATGGACAGAGCGGTAACATTAAGAGTCCGTTACAATGTTATAACGGAGGGAACAAATACTAAGAAGCAAGAATTAAAGGGGAACGCCGTTACAACTGCTGCTTAACCATTCAATGGAGGAATCTACTGTATACCACCGTTGGCTGTCGTCTTCATCATTTAAAACCTTGAATCATATCCAGCCGGACACGTGGCCCGACTCATTGAATAAGCAATTAACATCTTGGGCCACCTAGTATTCATTGATTGACATGGACAACTGGACATCTACTATGTCATCCTACGTTGTGCACATAGTTCATGGACTCAAAAAAAATCTAGACGGTTGGAAAATCAATGAGATGACCTAGATATTTTCAACTTTTTGATTCTAATCACTCAAATTAAAGTCTTTGAGAGCAACTCCAACCAGCCTCTTCAAATTTTAGCATAAAAAATGAATCTTCTTCAAATTTGAAGATTGGAGACACCATTCAAAACATTTGGATTGGGTTCAAGTCGGATTAGTACTGATCCGGACCCGATCCGATAAGAAAATATGCTGATCTGGATCCGATCCGATAAAAGACCGGATCACAGAATTGTGATTTGGAACCTATCCGATAGATAGAATAGAGTACTGGACCTGATCCGATCTAATTCAATCCACTAAATCAAAAAGAAAATTTATAATTACATAATTTAAACGAAAAATTTTATAAACGAAAATAAATTTAAATGTATTTGCAAAAACAAAAAAGCTGACGGACATCATATAAAAGGGCATTTTCCCATATAGCATAAAATTTCTGTCGCAATACAAGCCACATGTCACACTCTTAGTGGACGCTGACCGTATGGATTTTTGGCCAGTCCCTAGGTGGACCTGCAAACTGAAAATCAGCCTGATTAGTAATTTACAGCCTTTGGATCTTTGCACTCAAATAATGCTCAAATTCCTACGGTTAAAATTAACCCATGAAAATAACTTCAATCCAACGCTTATAAATCACTGACGATGATTATTTTTGGTGTTTAGGTCCACCTAGTGAGTGGCCAAACATCCATACGGTCAGCGCCCACTAAAAGTGTGCCACGTGGCTCTTATTGTGACAGAAGTTTTATGCTTCTATGGGCAAACACCCTTTAAAAGGGCGTCTGTACCTGATAGACGCCCCTTAAAAGGACATTTGTCAGCCTTTTTCAGTAGGCACAGTTGTCAGGCAGAATTATCAGGCCTTAAATTTTTGTTAGACAGAAAAAGGGCGTTTAATTACTTTTTTTGCAAATGTCAGAGACTTATTTTTGTTTTTGCAAATACATTTAAATTTATTTTCGTTTATGAAATTTTTTGTAATTTAAATTATATATTTTATCCACTAAAAATTGAAGTGTTGTACAATAATGATATAAAAAAAGTATATATAGAAGGGTAATATTATATTTATAATTATATATATACAAATGTACCAGATCAGTACATGCCTGATCTGGTATACATGGACTCGGTATTGATTCGATAAGAATATAGGTGGTTTTGTACCCAAAATTATCGGAACAGATCAGATTTTTGGGTTGATCTGATCCATTGCTAGCCCTACAAAACACGTTTTGATATATATATATATATATACCGGATCAGTACATGCCTGATCCGGTATACATGGACTCGGTACTGATTCGATAAGAATATAGGTGGTTTCGTACCCAAAATTATCGGAACGGATCAAATTTTTGGGTTGATCTGATCCATTGCTAGCCCTACAAAACACGTTGAACTGCAACTAACTCATATTCAAAAAAAACATCTTTGGAGTCAAAAAGACACGAAATGTATTTAAAAATGATACAAAAGAAATTTAAATTTTTTCAAAATGTTACTAAAATGATAAAGATGAAAATTCAGAAAAGTAAAATGTAGATCTCTATATTTGGAGTCAAAGAAGATAAATCTCTATATTTGGGGTTACAAATAGAGATAGAGGGGTTGACTTCAAATTTGGAGCAGGATATAGAGACCAGTTAGAGTTGGATTTCAAAAAGTCATCTCTATATTTGAAGATATAAAGACCGATTGGAGTTGCTCTGATCACGCTGGCTGCTTTCTCTCTATATATTGGTTAAGGGGCTAATTACCTTGTTTACTTGACTGTATTTCGGATCTTGATTGAAAGGTAAATGTGCAATCGAGGTTTTAAATGGTCCGTAAGTTACTCTTATGACTATTATAAGGGGTCACAGCTACATTTGAGTTAAAAAACAACAATTAAAAAAAAAAAAATAGGAGTAAGCCAATTTTTTGGATTTGGGTGTGTAGTGGGGATTGGGACGTTATTGCTATGACGGCTGCTTTTAAACCATGAATGTAATTATTTGATGCATACATTTTTTCTGATATCTAAGCCTGAAAAAATATAAGAAAATCTATATAACAAAACAGGGAAGTTGTCTCCCCACTTATACCCCTTCTTATCTGTTTCCACAAAGAAGGGTCGAGATCTTATCCCCCAAATGGACGGTGGATCTCAGCCACTCACATCTGATTTTGGCAAATGCTTTGACAGGGAGTGCTGAGGGCACGGCCACCCACGCATATAACAAGACAACTTAGTTGTATTATCTTATCTTATCCATCCATCTAATGTGGACGGTTAGATAAAGAGTGGTTGAGATCAAATCCATTGATCTAATGTGGGTAGTTAGATTTCAGCTACTCAATCCGCCTCATTTGACCTCAATTTATTCAAAATTTGAATTTCAACATCGTTATTTTTTGTTATTTATGTTATTTTCTCATTTCTCTCTCTGTGCGTTACAATCCGTTATAATGGAAAAAATGGTAACACCCCAGTCCGTTATACCGTTTGAGTGCCGAAGGAACCCAATTTTTGCAAATGCTTTTGTTGGAGAGTGCCGTGGGCTCGGGCCATTTACTAGTCTATATAACAAAACACAGCGGTTATCTCCCCCTCTTATAGGCTTTATATATCCAAGGACCCATATCAACCCTTACATAAAATAAAATTTAGACGGTTAGATTAATTTAACAGGGAAATTGTCTCCCCACTTATACCCTTGCTCTTATCGGCTTCACAAAGGATGGCAGAGATCTTATCCCCCAAATGGACTATGGATCTCAACCACTCATGCCCGATTTTGAGAAATGCTTTGTAGAGGAGTGCCGAGGGCACGGGCCACCCACTATACATCTATATAACAAAACATGACGGTTGTCTCCCCCTCTTATCCAGCTTCATAAAGGATGGTCGAGATCTTATCACACCAAATGGATGGTGGATCTCAGCCACTCACACCCAATTTTGACAAACACTTTGTCGATGAGTGCCGTGGGCACGGGTCACCTACTATTTACCTACATATAAGGAATGAAATGCGTTGGATTAACATATAGCCCAAGGGTCAGGCTCAGGAGCCCCACTTTTTATGCCTCGAGAGGGGTGGAACCGTTAAAACGGATTGAAACGCCCAGGGGAAAAAATGGATTTTAATGATTTTAACGGAAAAAAAGTGGTGCTGAAATTCAAAATTTAAAATTTGAAATTTAAAAATTAAAAATTAAAAATTAAAAAAAAAATAGAATTTAACTAAAATTTAATGGTTTGCTTATACCCCTCTTATCTTATATGGCTTCAATAATGAGTACCTGAGATCCACTATGCTTCATATCGATGGTTGAGATTAACTCCCACCCGATTTTGACAAACACTTTGTCGGAAAGTGCTGCGGACACGGGCCACCCACTCATATATCAAGACAACTCAATTATATTCTCTTATCTTATCCATCCATCTAATGTAGACAGTTAAATAAAGAGTGGTTGAGATCAAATACATCGATCTAATGTGGATGGTTAGATTTCAGCCACTCAATCCACCTCATTTGACCTCAATTTATTCAAAATTTAAATTTCAACACCATTATTTTTTGTTATTTTTCCATTTCTCTCTCTGTGCGTAACAATCCGTTATAATGGAAAAAACGGTAATGCCCTAGTCCGTTATACCGTTTGAGTGCCGAAGGCACCCAATTTTTGCAAACGCTTTTGTCGGAGAGTGCCGTGGGCAGGGGCAATTTACTATTATTCTACATAACAAAACACATTGGTTGTCTCCCTACTTATACCTCCTCTTATAAGCATCAACAAAGCAGGGCCGAGATCTAATTCTCCCCCAAATGGACGGTGGATCTCCGCCACTCACCTAATTTTGGCAAATTCTTTGTCGAGCAGTGCCGATGGCACGGGGCACCCACTAGTCTATATAACAAAACAGACAAGTCACTTAACCCCCCTCTTATCGGCTTCTCAGAGGATGGCCGAGATCTTATCACCCCAAATGGATGGTGGATCTAAGCTACTAATACCCGATTTTGGCAAACACTTTGTCGTAGAGTGCCGTGGGCCTGGGCCACCTACTAGTACAATACAAAACGTCTCGGTTATGAATGTGGTATGGGTACACAGTCTACACACTAGTTGGATTCTAGTGTACTTAGAACTAGACCTTTTTATATACAGTGGGTTATGGATCCTAGTAGTTCCAATTTTGGTATAAAACATGCAGCCTTAGTGTTGAAATCGACAAATTAGTCGGTTTAACATGGGTTCTAGGCCCTATATTTGGCATTTCCCATGTTGCTGCTTCTTATGCATGTCAATGGGTAGGTTCCTAAGGTAGTCAGAACCAGAACTGCCTGTTAGTTTCAGTTCCGGGTGTATTGGTACAAATCTTAATAATATTATAATTTTAACACTATATTTATATATCGGTTCCAATTCCTATAGGTTCGATTCCGATTCATATCGGGTTTGGGTCTGAATCTAATTACCCAGAACTAGAACCGTTATTTTTGGTTTGGTTTTGATTCTGATTCTTTTTTAATCGTTTCCCAAAATGTGGAACCGGAACCGATGTTTGTGGTTCAGGTTCCGATTTGGTTTCGGTTAAACGGGTAAAGTTGACACCCCTAGCCGCTTCCGGCTTTTGAAATTTGTAGTTCAGTTTTATAATAATATATTTCGTCTATGGTAAATTCAATTAACACTCCATGCGTCAATACCGAGTCCTATCCGCTCCGAATCTATAACAAGCAAGTAGCAGGAGGATATCCGGTACCGCCCGAGTTCACTTTTGGTCACTTGCTTTAGTGACCCATCTCAATCACTAAAGTTTGTAAACTTGAGTTCTTTTTTTTTTTGTAAGCAGTAAAGTTCGAGTCTTGACAAGTGACAACCTTGCCAAGACTGTTTTTTTAAGAAGTTTGAATTTTAGAAAGGAAAAGGATGTAACATGGCATACCTTACGCTTTGGGTCGTAACGTAACAAGGTATACCTGAGATCTTTTCAATTGCGGAAGCGGCATTTGTTGTAGTCACCGCTGCCATCTGGGCCCACTGACCGCATGGATGTTTAGCCCACCCCTTAATAGAGAGTCGTACCCAAAAATCAGCTTGTTTGATGGTTTTTAGCCGTTAGTTTTAGTACAAAAATAATGGTTGCATTCAACGGCTATAAAAACACCTTAAAAAGTGCTAAAATCTAATGGTTATAAAATACCGATCAGGGTGATTTTTGGTTTGTATATCCACCAAGGGTTGGGATAAACATCCATGCGGCCAGTGGATCCAGATGACAGCGGTAAGTAACCAAAATGGTGCTTCCGCATTTGAAATAGTTTCAGGTATACATTGTTGCATCCTTTTGCTACGCTTTTTGGTGTGAGGAAGCACCATTTTTGTTCTCATCTTTTCCATCTGGGCCCACTGACCGCATGGATGTTCAGCGCACCACTTTGTGGATATACAAACCAAAAATCACCCTGATTGGTAATATCTAGCCATTACATTTTAATACTTTTTGAGGTGTGATTCTAACCGTTAAATTTAACTATTTTTTGAGCACTAAACCAAACGGCGAAAAATCATAAAAAAAACTAATTTTTGGTATTAATAGATACCAAGGGGTGGGTTAAACATCCATGCGGTCAGTAGGCCCAGATGACAGCGGTGAGTAACAAAAATGGTGCTTCATACGCCAAAAACCGTGAGGTATACCTTGCTACATCACGACCCTTTCAATTTTTTTTTAACATGGGTATATATCATCATGACTCATGAGTACTTGTCAAGTATACAGGTTTTAGTGATTGAGGTGGGTCACCAAAGTAAGTGACGAATAATGGACTCCACATAGGTATATCATCATAGTACGTGTCAAGTATACAGATTTTAGTGATTGAGGTGGGTCACCAAAGTGAGTGACGAATAATGGACTCCGAGTATGTGACCAATAATGGACTCCCGGACGGGCCGGACCTAGTCAATACCTTGTGAAATCCTAGATGGTTGATGACGCCCTTAACTAAGCGATCAAGTTGTCATTTGACACGCAAGATCTTCTGCGTGGACAGAATAGTAGATCCTAATTGCTACACGAGTCCACGTGCACATAGGCCACGTGAGTAGATATGGAACACGTCACCAGCTACGTTTACATTTTTCTCTGACGTCGATCATTAGATTCCTCATTTTTGGAGTAAATCTTACCTGACCACGGCTCGTCAGGTAGACCCAATAATATAAGACACGTGGAAATTTCTAAGAGGATACTAACTGTATAGATGTTTGGCCAATCCCTAGGTGGACCTATAAATCCAAAATCAATCTGATCAGTGATTTTTAAGTGTTAGTTGAAGTCATTTTGATGGGTTGATTTTAACCGTAGGAATTTGAGCATTATTTACCATTATTTGGGTACAAGGATCCAAAGGTTTGAAATCACTAATCAGGCTGATTTTTCATTTGTAGGTCCACTTAGAGATTGTCCAAACATCCATACGGTCAGTGTCCTTGAGAGTGTACCACATGGCTCATATTATGGATGGTCAGGGCTTCTCTGACTGTCAGTCGTCAGGCAAGTTTTACTCACCGAAGTAAAATTTAATTTCCTATTTTACCTCCGGACTTTCTATTAATTAGTCTACTATCCGGCTTCTCCAGGAACTTTCTATAGTGCTTGAAGTTTTGAACAGTTGAACCTAGTCTCGTCCGGTTCAACTCGTTACTCATTAGAAAGAAAAGAGACGAGAGACCTTAAGCAGCAACTCAGGGAGAAAAAAGAGAGCGAGAGCGAGACAAAGAGAGGGAGAGAAGAGAGAGAGGTGTTGTGAACTTGTAATAATAATAAAAAAAATAATGGAGGATGAGTGGAGCAGCAGCAGCAGCAGCAACCTGGAGACGACGAAGGCAGATCGATCAGTGTGGCTGATGAAGTGCCCGCTCGTCGTGTCCAAGTGTTGGCAGGCCCACGCCTCCGATTCTCACCCCGTCGCCAAGGTCGTCCTCTCTGTCGATCCTCTCCGCTCCGACGACCCCTCTTCCCTCCAGGTATCACATCTCTCTTTCTCTCTCTCTCTCTCTCTATATATATATATATATCGCTTTTGGTTTTTCTTGGGTTCTAATTGAAACCATTGTCACGAATTATCAACCATATCATCTAATTAAGATCCAAATTACGCTATTTCTCTGTTAATTAGTTTATACGAAATCTGATCACTTGCGAATATGATTAGTAATAAGCAAAAGCACTTTTAGAGAGAGCGTTTTGTTGAAATCAAACTAGGATTAATTTCTGGGGACTATGTTAGTCTGACATGTTATCTCTGGAAAGCAGCTTAGTATGAAGTTGCTATGAAAAAAATATGCGTTGACTTCCTCTAACACCTTGATTAGAGATGAATTGGTTTGCGAGACGTTTAGATTGCTTCGGAGGATTTTTAAAACTTAAAAGCCCTAATTAAGGTATTGGGAATGATTCGAATAAGGATCTTCAATAAGGGATGTCTAGAAATCGAGTTCAAGAGGTGTGAAACTTCAAGGTTCGATGGGTAACAGTCTCAAAATGTTCACTTAGGTTTATGTTCTCACAATGTGGTGTTCCTAACTTCTCTTCTTCTATAAGTGTAGTCTTAAATCTAGGTTTAGCTAAAAGTGGATGGTGGTGTTCACAATATCTCATGACTAGTAACCGGTGTTGGGGTTGCAAAGTCGTTTTACTGTCTACCTGTCGCTACTTTTGCTTCCACTCTATCTTCTCGTTACAGCTCCTTATGGCAATTAAATTTCCATATAGGAATCACAACTATGGTTAGAGAAATGTTCTTATCTAACGTAAATTCTATAAGGTTTCAGAGGTAACCAAGAATGATTTTTTCCACTTCATTGCCGGTGAAAATATCCAAGCTGATTTTCTTGAGGGTACTTCTATCTTATTAGGTTTGTTATGATTGTTTTATGTTTATTTGGTCTATTATGGATGTCAAAGAAATGTGACTCTTTTTGCCACTTTCTGCTTTGATGCGTGAGGTCTTGTACAATACTATTTTGTTGTTAGCATACGTTATTTTATCGTGCTCCTACAATGCTAACTGATCGGGCATTAAGATTTTGTTACGATTCACTCATGTTTTTCGACGTAAATGTGCCTGATTCTTTACTCTTACTTTTCTACCTTTCTATCCTTTTTATTTGGGGTAATATTTTTTAGCCTCGAATCTATTCAGATAGTATGCTAACATGTGAATTTGGAATAGCTGAGAAAAAAATGTGATATGTTTTTCAGAGAAGCAATGTGATAGCCTCATGGATATTATATTATGGTGACATTGGGTTCCTTTTCATATTATATTGCACATGCTCATCTAACCAAAATGTCCACTCAGTGTGCCACTTCCTTTGTTGCAATTGTTTGAAAGAAAAATCGCATTAATCAGATGATCTTATTTTTTCAGTGTTCATCCATTTAAATTGTCCAATTGATGGCCCATCGCCCACCTATTGTATTGCATTTGTCAAAGAATCATTTCTTCAAATGATCTTAATTTCTCAGTATAATTTTATTGTGGACATTTGCTTGTAAATATAATGACTATTTAACAATAGGTGATTATAGATATCCGATCAAGAAGCCTTCGTGAAGGGGAGACAGATTTTGAATGGGGTTCTTTTGGCCATTGAGAGTATAGAGTCCAGAATTAAGGTAGGGATCCTCGGGTAAAATTGATATGGAAAAGGCCTACGATCACGTTAGTTGGAGCTTTATGGACTATATGTTAAGAAGATTGGGTTTTGGGGTGAAATGGAGAAGGTGGTGGGGAAGTGTATTTCTACGGCTTCTTTCTCTATTTTAGTTAATGGTTCCCCTACTGGGTATTTTAGAAGTTCGAGGAGTTTGAGGCAAGGGGATCCATTGTCGCCTTATTTATTCATCGTGGTGGCGGAGGCTTTAGGTAGAATGGTTTCCAGAGTACTAGGAGGGGAGATTGCGGGTTTTGAGGTGGGAGCAGGGATGTAGCTTATTTCTCATCTTCAGTTTGCGGATGATACTATGGTTTTCCTTTTTTTTAGAGGTCTTTTGCATTGCTTTGAGGCAGTTTCCGGCTTAAGGGTTAATTTGGGAAAGAGTACGGTTTTTGGGGTGGGGGAAGTGGAGAACGTTTCCGATCTGGCTACTAGTTTGGGGTGTAGTTGGGGTCATTTAGCCACGCAGTACTTGGGGCTTCCTTTGGGGGCTAGTTATAGATTGGAGGCCATTTGGGAACTAGTGATCGAAAGATTTTCGAAAAGGTTGGCTTCTTGGAAGACTAGATTCCTTTCGAAGGGGGGCAAGTTGGTTTTGATTAAGCACTGCCTTTCTACTTTTCCTATCTATTACCTTTCTCTATTCTCCATTCCTAGGAGTATTGCTGAAGTGTTGGGGAAGACTATGAGGGACTTCTTATGGAATGAGAGGGTGGAGGTGAGCAAGTTTCATTTGGTAGATTGGAAGTCCGTGTGCACCACTAAAGCTCAAGGAGGTTTGGGTATTAGGAGGATTTCAGTTATGGATGATGCTTTGCTGGGTAAATGGATATGGAGGTTTGGGGAGGAGACGGATAGTCTTTGGAGGGTGGCGGTGGCGGGCTAATATGGTGTGTTAGAGTTAGGTTGGGAAGGCATGGCTGTGCATTCTGTCTACGGGTGTAGTGTGTGGAGGGGAATAATGAAGAAGTTGGGGAACTTTGCAAAATGTGTTAGATTCAAAGCGGGGATTGGTGATAGGGTAAGGTTTTGGGAAGGCAGATGGCGTGGTCTTGCTCCTCTTTTGGAGGACTTTTTGGAGCTCTATGCTCTATTTGACTAGAAGAATTGCTCAATTTAGATGTGCTCTAGCCGTGATGGAGAAGTCTTGGGGTGGAACTTCGGTTTTAGAAGAAGGCTCAACGATTGGGAGATCGAGGATGTGTCTCGATTGTTGGTTCGTTTGTAGGATAGTTTCCACTCTCCCTTGGCGGAAGATAGGCGTATTTGGGCAAGTTTGAAAGATGGTCGTTTCTCAATCAGTTCCTTTTATGGAGATCTCGTTAGGCCTATCCCAGATAGGTACCCTGATTGGTTTGTTTGGGGGTCCAAGCATCCTTCCAAAATTGTTTTTTCATTTGGACATCATCTTTGGATAAGATTTTGACTGTGGACAATTTGAGAGCTTGGAAGGTTATTATTGTAGACTTCTGTTCTATGTGCAAGCATAGTGAGGAGTCGGTCAATCACCGTCTTTTGCATTGCAAGACGGCTAGAGAGGTTTGGATGGCGTTCCTAACAGAGTTTGGGATGGCATGGGTTCTTTTTAATTCAGTTCTAAAGCTTTTCTCCAGTTGGCACACCTAAGCCTTTTTTGCTAGAGGTTGGGCTTTATGGCAGATACTTCCTTTTGTGTTTTGTTGGGGGCATTTGGAAAGAAAGAAATCTTTGTGTGTTTGAAGGGAATGAGGAAGGGTTGGAGAATATCATCCTTAATATTAAGGGTTTGATGTTCTTTTGGTCCAAAGCATTCTTAGAGTGTTGTGGCCTTTTCTTCGAAGATTTCATTTGTCGTTGGGACATCGTCTGTTCTAGAGATGTTGTGTAGTCCTTGCTGTTGTTGCTTTATCTTTCGTTTGGGTTTCTGCCGCTTTTGTGTTTTGCGGTTGCGGTGAGTAGGTCATCTCAACTTCTTGGGCTTCATTTGTAACCTCTTTGCCATTTGGCTCTTCAATACAGACTATACTTTTATAATTTTTTTTGGACTACGCCTAATCCAATAGTTCATCCATTGATTGGATTGGTTGGATATAAGAGCATGTGTAACATGTGTACGGGATCAGGGTTTATTATAATAACATAGCTATGAGGCCGTGACATTATTTCATACTACAAATAGGTGTTAGTAATTGCCATTTATTGCACTCTACAAAATCTGCAGATTTTAATCCCTAAATCTTTTCTCTTAATGAGTGCAGTATATTCTAATAGATTTGACTATATCTGTTTATTGTTGGTTGTTAATATCATATTTCTATTGAAGTTATTCAGTTGAATTAAAGATTTGGTGTTATGTTTTTTCATAAGATCCGTTCTCATTGTGAATCACCTTTCCTATTTGTTTGCTTGCTTCTTAAATGATAATCAGTTCACGATGGAATTGGCTGGCACTGAGTCTGGGAATAGGCCAAAGAATTACTCTTTGAATATGTTTAAGGAGATTGTTCCAATGTGTGTCTTTTCTGAAACGAATCAAGGTGAGGATTATGATGTGTATCATTTGAAATGGCAAGTTCAGTTAAGTGAATTGTTACTCTTATCTTGCTTTGATTATTGTTAGTTATTAAAGCCATGTTCGTTTTTTCAGGTCTCATATTTCCATGGAATTGTGATGATTATCATTTTTTCTTTTTCATTATCATCATTGAAATGCTGTATCTATTACCCGTTTGATCGATCTTGGTAGTTTAAGTTTTTCTTGAGCGATTGAAGATCAGATAGCGGACGATGAGATAATGTCAAAACAATGTCTAAAAAAATCATCTTCTGTCAAGTTGGCGTCATCGATGTTTTAGACATCGTTTTGGGGGATGGTGCCAATTACGGCAGACGTAGAACCATCCAAAAGCAGGGTTGCCCAAAATGCAATTGCCTCAAAACTATTTAACAAGGACACTCCATTTTCTGTAAACTTGCAGTATCAAAAACCATGTCATACTCACGTTTGAATGTACGTCGACGCACCTTTTTAAACAAATCTTGATTTATTCAAATATTTTGTTTCAAATATTATTTATATATTGCTTATATGATTTTAACGCATATCAGCTTATCTACATACATTCTTTCTATATGTCTACTTATCTAAAACTTATCTCTCAATATATGGAATGAATTGTACAAATGTGTTGGCTTATTGGATTTGTGGTGTTAGTATGTTTGACACATTGTATCAGTGTCTGACAGTGACACACATGTCAATGTCTATGTTACATGGGCCACAAATTAAAAAAATTGCTTTTTTTTTTTGCGATCTATCTAACCCCCCCCTTGAATTTCAATATTTGTCGTGATACACGGCTACTGATGCAGATGTTGAACGGATACATTGTAGAACTTGACAAGAAACCACCTATAAGTAGTTGAATGGAACGTGTATACTTATCCAAAAAAAAAAGATGGAACGTGTCCTACCGGACACATAAGACTACAAAATACAAACTGAAAATTTACACTGATGTTAAGTTTGAGCTGGTTTGAGACCGGGTTGTGTGGATTTGATGATCAACTTTTTGAAAGTTCTGTTAAATATTTTTAAGTAGTCATACATTTAATGAAACTAAAGTATGATTAGAGCAAAGCTCAGGTGCACAACTAATAGCATGTATATTATTTTATTGTGTTAATTAAAATGGGCTAGTAGCTGCATTCAGAATATAAGACGAACTTTGTGAAAAATCATAATTATGTACCATATTTATTATAAACCAACAAATGGAACTAAAACAACTTAACATCTAGGTATAGGGTTTGTAGCAGTATGGGACTTTCTTCTAGTTCTAGCCATCCGTGTTTAAAATCTTTGTAATAGGCAAAAACAAGTTGGTAATATCATATATTATGATGGTGAATCAAATTATATGGTAGCAATGCATAAATATATATTATGAATTGAAGATCTAGGAGTTGCAATGTATCTAGTGTCATGACCATCAAAGTCACGTGAGATTGTTCAGCCATCTGTCCAACCATTGATGCATCAGCTTGTTTCCCATTGTGCCTGCAAAAGGTATATTGTCAATATCCTTGTTTTTTTAATTTTTTCAAATCGTTACTGATGAAGTTTTTGTCTAAAGTTTCACTTTCCTCATTATATATTGGCAGCTTGAGGTGGAAGGATTGGTAATTTGTCTTCTCTGACAGTTTTAGATGTTGTAATCTGTTCTTGAGTGTTGTCCACCCAAAAGGAATCACTGCTTTGTGGAGAAATTTTGTGTCTTTCTTCTCCATAAATATACTTTTTTTTCTTCATCTTGTTTGCTTTCAATTATTTCTATTGAGCATGAAAACACCCAGAATGAAGATATCTATTTTATTTTAAGATGGTAGTCATTTTCCAATACATCATTATTAGTGGTCAACAAGACCTGCATACAGTAATTCTAGTGTTTGACAGAAGATATAGCTCTAAACAGAGTCGAAAGGTGGAATAGGATTCATGTTGGCATCGATGATGATGAAAAGTGGATTGGCGCTGCATGGCATCTGATCCATCAACTTTGCCTGCATCACTTCATAATTTGTTTTTAATGAGGATCATATATTGGCATTTCTAGTTTGATGACAACTACTCAAAATTCTCCACTAGGATTTTGGATGAGTTCAGGAAAACCACATGATAGTAATTATCATTTAACTGGGATTTTTTTTTAAAATTCTTGGATTACGTCTCAAATAATCAATGCGAATTGAGAAATCCTGGTGCCAATTCCACTCATCTCTTTGGTGATGCCACATCCGTATATACCAAAACTTGCTTGCATATATTACCGTACTCAGAAAACTTTCCATAAACATTAATGTATATCTCTGGAACTGCATCTAGATATGAATTACGTGTATCCCAGCTCTATCTTGATCCTCCTTTGAGTACTACGGTACTACCCCACATACTGAATGTTATTTGAACATTCTAGTTTTTTTAAGGACTTTCTAATTCTATTGAGCCACTCAACCAGTTTGGATGAAAACTTCTGTGTTTTATAGGAAGGGTTTCGATGGAAGGGAAAGTGGAACATAAGTTTGACATGAAGCCCTATAATGAAAATATTGAGGAGTACGGCAAATTGTGTCGTGAAAGGACAAACAAGTCTATGATTAAAAACAGACAAATACAGGTAGGCGATCCACAGTTTTTTCTACTTCAACTATACTCACTCGCATTCTTGCATTCATGCTCGCAATTGGAGTTCTACGTTTTCTCTTTTTCTTGATTCAATTCCATCCTTTTTTCCATAGGTGATTGACAATGACCGTGGAGCGCATATGAGGCCTATGCCTGGAATGGTTGGCTTAATTCCATCTAATTCTAAGGTATTCATTGTCTACCTTTTTTTTTGTTCATGGTATTGTGCTATTCTTTGTTTTTTTTAATCGTTTCTCATTTGCCTTACCTATTGTTGTCGTCTATAAGCTTGTGTCTCTTGCTCCTTCTAACCCTTCAGGATTCCAATCTAATTTTTCACAAAGGACAAACGTTTAGGAGGACATTGTTGAATTGCTTATCTTGATCTTCTCTATTTCCAGCTCCCTTGTTTTTTTTTTCCTTTGCCTTATCTGTTGCTATCGTCTATAAGCTTGTGTCTCTTGCTCTTACTAACCCTTCAAGATTCCAATGCTTATTTTTCATCAAGGACACATTGTTTGGGAGGACATTGTTGAATTGCTTATCCTTGATCTTCTCTAACCTTATCTCCCTTTCTATTGAAACCTATGTAACAAGGACACAGACACGTTTATCGGTGTACGACACGGATACGGAGTGTCAGATTCGATGACCACCACAAATCCAATAAGTCAACACATCCGTACAATTCATTCTTTATGCTGAAAGATATATCTTTTAAATACTTTAGACCATGTTAATTTTGCAATATAGAAAGAAAGTATTTAAATTAAGCTGATATACATTAAAATCACATAAATCATATACAAGTAATTGCCGAATCAAAATTTTTGAATAAATTGAGATTTGTTTGAAAAGGTGTGTCGGCATGTGAATACGACAAGGTGTTCGACAAAGTAAATTCTTAGAAAACGGAGTGTCCTTGTTAAATAGATTAAAACTAAAAACTTTTTGTTCCAGGAAAGTATTTTAGGCAAACATTATGCAAGTCAAGAAAAAGTATATGTATGGAAACACATATTTCTTATTGTTTACTGTCAATCATCTCATATGTGGAGCTTTCTGCTGCAACTTGGTCAGGATAAGAAGAAAGCAACACCGGTGAAGGGATCAGACATGAAAAGAACAAGAAGGGACCGTGGGGAACTGGAGGATATTATGTTTAAGCTTTTTGAGAGGCAACCAAACTGGGCATTGAAGCAGCTGGTTCAAGAGACAGATCAACCTGCGGTATGTTCTTTGATTATTTAGCCTTTTCATGATTTTGTGAGTGTTTGAAATCAACAAGCGCACATTAGAGACTTGGTAATACTATTGATCCCATTTGAGAGTCAAAGGTTGGAGTTTTTGTTTTCACAAATGCTTATGGACGCAAATAGCATTGCGGATTGCTTAGTTGAAAATGGTGTAAATAGAAAACTTTAATGTATAGAGAATTCTCTTCCCTAATTTTTCTACTTTCCTTTTTATAAATAAAATCTTACCGTTTCCTACCAGGAATAACAAAAAAATAAAAATAAAGAATTACAACCTCACTTTGGAGTTTGGAATGCAATCATATATATATATATATATACTTATGTTGTTAATAGGAAGGACCAATAGATATTGATGATGGGTGTCTTTTAAAACTTCAATCCGACTTTCCTTTCGTATCAATAAGATATGTGCGTGGTGGGTTTCAGGAAATGACTATAATACCTTCTGGCTACAATGCCGTTAACACAGGGAATTATGTATAAATGATAAAACTGTCTATATGTAATATAAATCTGCATAGAAAAATTAGAAATATCAATGGGTTTTGTTGTTGGCATGGAACACATAATTGGAGGGCATTTTCACAACATAAAATTGGTGCAACACACAATGACCTTGAACATGAAGGTTTTTAGACTTCGTCCAAAATGTGCCAATTTGGTGTCTAATGCTGTCATAGCCCTATAATTTGGCTTTTTAAATCTTGCAGTTGTCTTCTGCCTTTAACTCCACCAGAGATGAGTTTCCTTCCTAAAAAGTTCAGTATAATTTTAAACTATTTATTACTGACACTCTTCAAGTGGGATTGCTTACTTTTGGACAGGTTTTTATGGGGCCAGTGAGTGAGTCAATTTGTTAAGTGTTGTCCTTTCTATGCCTAGAAATTTTTTTTCCAAGATTTTACAGTCCTGCAAAGACAGATATCTGAATGTCAAACCTGAGCAATAACCCACCTAGTAAAAAAGGGTGATTTATGCTGGATTAGGAACCTGAGGGTTCTTCTGAAAGCCTACCTTTCTGCTTAGACTTCTCCGGGAGTTTGAAACTTCTAATTCACATTTTTGTTTTCATCCTACTCCTTGATGGTTCTTCCTCAAAATTAGTGAATGATTTATACTGTGATTTCCTGCAATGGAATATATGATGAACCTGTGCTTTCTGTATGACAAGTCCTGGTGAATTTTAAAAAGTGGTTTGGAAATCAGAATTGGCTTCAGATGCGTAATGATAACCAAAAAGTAACCAGGAATAATCTGTTAATGTAACAGAAGGGACCAATCTTTATCCAGCTTCTAGGTTTCTGCTGAAGAGAGAGGTCAGCCACCCCTGCCCTTTCTCATCTGTACAAGCCATACAACACATGAAAACTGAGTACTCTGTAGCCTTGTGTCACCTCTATTACTGGGTGCTTCCCTCCTCTCTTTGCACAATTGGCATAATTTACTATGGCTTGAAGAAATAGCGAATACATAGTAGAAAATCTTATTGCTGATGATCATTTACCTGAAAATTGTTCATTGAAGTTCCATTTCTCTCTCTTTTTGCAGCAATTCTTGAAAGAGATACTGAATGAGCTCTGCATCTACAATAAGCGGGGAACAAATCAAGGAACCTATGAGCTTAAGCCGGAATATAAAAAATCTGCTGAGGATACGGATGCCCAATAAATTATCCTTTTTGCAGACTGTATATCCGATTGTGCAGGCTAGCATAATCTTTGTTGTATCAAGGAGGAGCTCATCTTAGAAGCAACGCCCCATTTTCTTCTGAATAATGATCCCAGTCAAATGGAGGGAGGGGTTTGATTTAACAAGATCAAGATCTACATAAGGCATAGAGAATGTAAGTCCATAAACATATTTTCAACCATCTTATCATCTGAGCTTTAGTTTGTGGTTCTTTGTAACATTGCAATGAAACATCATGTTCTTATGGTCTCGCAAGAGCTCTAAACTCGATATATATTTTTTTGCTTCCCCAAATGGAGAATTGTGCTTGCTGTCTGGTGCTATCTTTTCCCTCTTGCCTTCTTTTTTCGTTCTTTTTAGCTGCTCAAAAGTTTGTAAGGGCCTGTTTCTAAAGCTCATGTTTTCAGGGCAGTCCTATCTCAGTACGGGGATGGAAGAACTGGTTCGATGTTGTAACCTCTTTTTAGGAAGCCGACTCCAGTTGTGTTTTGAGGAGAAAATCTGAGGGCCAAAAAGTGGGCCCACCCAGTTACCAAACATGTCAGAACAATTGGATCTGGACTGATCTCGGCTGCTCCCATTTTTTGGGTTTTCAAACAGGCCTCGAAAAGTGATACAGAGCAAAGTGGAGAGCTGTAGGTTTCTATGGGGCAGTTTGGCATGGAAACATGGGTCGTTACTGAGATTAACAGTGAACAATGAATGTGGAAAGGCGGTGGTTAGGTTTGTGGTTGTTGATAGGGCTGTCAAAGGGCCAGGGTAGGGCCTAGCCCGACCCTAACCTTACCCTCACTTATAAAGGTGAGGCCCTAGCCCTACACTCAAGGGCATGGGCCGGGTCAGGGTAGGGTCAGGGCCTAGAAGAAAAGTATTAAAAAATATATAATTTTTTAGTAAAAAAAGTGGATCCTATAACAATGCACTTGGCTTGTAACGTAATTTTTTTGCTTTAATCTATATAGATTTTTCAATGAATGATAGAAAGATATAATGGGCCACCACAAAGGGGTGTTAATGGGCCGGAATGGCCTGATGGGAAATTAGGACCAACACGTGGTAGGCTGGGCTGGGCTAGGCTTGAGTTTCATTTATGTTGGGCCTATGCTTCATTCTTAGGCCCAATAACTAATTTGGCCAGGCTCGGGCCTGATAACTATGACCGTTAAGCTCGTTGGGCCCTTAGTATATAACAGAGTGTTGGGACGACTTTACCCTTATGTTACGAGATCTCTTGTTTCTTTGATTGGATCTTTTATTAGAAATTCAATTGGTAATAATATTCTATTTATAACAAGTATCCATTATTAGAGTTAAGAACAAACTAAAAGTAAAACTAAATTATAATCCGGTGTTCGCCAGGCTCAAGATGAGTTGACGGGCTAGGCTCAGGCCAGATTTTGGCTTTAATGGGCCAGGCCTGACAAATCTTAGAGGCTCAACACGGGCTCGGAGTCGGGACTATGCCAATAGTTTACTGGCCAGGCCTGAGTGTACTAAGGCCCGGCTCATTAACACCCCTAACCTCAACTGACTAATATTTGCAGATCCCCCTTTTAAAGTTTTTTTCCTTTTTCTTTTTGCCCTCCTCTACATGTACTTGCGTTAAATGTAGACCCTTTATACGGTCCTTGGCATGTAAGTATAAAGATCTCTACGTACGGTCCGTCCAAGTCCACAGTAGACGTCGTATGGGTTACTTGAAAATGCACCACGCAGCACTCTTTCGGGCCCAATGGACCTACATACCGAAAATCAGCCTGATTGGTGTGTTTTCAAAAAATAAAAAAAAAATGCTTGAATCCAATGGCTAGTAAGCTTTGCCACTTCCTGAAGACCCCATCTTAAAGATCGAACCTCGGCTTCTTCGGAATGCTAATATTACATTCCGTCTTACAGGAAGACCCCATCTTACAGAAGCCAGCAAGAAATATTGGGTGGTTATTATCAAGCTCTAATATTAATTACAGAAGCTTAAGGGAAGACAAAGGAGATCTCGCTTGTCGTGACTACACTACTGGAGATCCATTTGATGGGTGGAATGATCTAACTTTAACGTTGACTGACAGTCAAGGACATGACTACTAATTTGCAATCTACTTTCTATTTTTATGTTTGGGTGTTAGTCAACAACGTTGGCTGACAGTCAAGGACATGACTCTAATCTAAAGAAGTGAAGGGGGGTTCTTATTAATTCAACCTATTTCCCACGTGCTAAAGTAAAAAATCTAGACTCTGGACTGACCAACTTCCATTGTGGCCTGGACGGGACTGAGCGTAGGTCAACAAGAGAAATTTTTTATAATGTGAATCATTTTCCAATGTGGGTGTGTGGACCCAATCAGGTGCTGCTATCCCTACACGGCAGAGAGAAACCCATGTGATTTGACAGGAGAATATATATTTAAAAAAATTAAAGAGTATTCTCAGTCAGCCATGTACAGATGGCATGACCTGATTGGATCCACATCAAATTTATTTTTTCAGTCTACAGTACAGGGTGGGGATCGACCTGGATGGATCATTTTCCCATTACCTGGGTCCACATGATGACCTGGTTTCCTTCTTGCACCAGTGTAACAAACCATAGAAGAAGTGAATTGCAAACCATGTAGATCAACCCTCTTCACCATCAACACTTTACCAACCTATTAATTGTGTTATGGAGAGCATGTCAAGTACATATAGAGATCATTTCATGTACGTTTAATTTAACAGCCGGCAAATTGTCCGTTAAAGACGGGAAAAACGCATACGGTAGTCATCTAAATACAATCCAATAATCAAATTCTGAACTTCAATCCAAATCTAAACAAAACAACCAAGATTTCTCTATTGAGATTTCTTTGAGAAACCACCTCTAGATCTCTATTTTGTTGGCACATTGAATTTCGAAGCTATCAGCATTTTCTTAGTACTTCCATGGGAACCCACTTGCCACCCTGGATCAATAATGCACAAGTAGCTAGGGATGACATGCCTTATTAAGTGCGATTTAACCATAATCTGAATGTATTTTCTTGCTACGTACTTGGAAGCTCATCGAGGGCGACGTACACCGACTGTGTTATGTTGCGCCAATCGTATAGTGATAATGAGAGCATTTTTCAACTTCAGATAGCATTAGAAGACTTCAAATTCCTGGCAATGAGTGAAAAAGGATTAGTCGCCTGATACCGCTTTCAAGAGGTTTATAATTGAGTCACCATGAATTCAGTGGATCACCATAACGTACACCACCATGTATTTCGGCGATAAGTGCGACAGTGTTGTGCGCGCGCCTTTCTTCGGTATCATCATTATGCGCATTTCGACGATAAGTGCGGTAGTTACATCAACAATCCGTCAGATTCTTCCCGACTACTACTTCATGTTTACCCTTATTCCACATCGAAGATCGACGCATATGCTTCTAGTGCCTATAGTGTATGTGTCAAATTCTACCTATAACGCCTTTCGCTAGGGTTGATATAATGGGAAACCCTATTTCTAGGACAATTTCACCCTGAAATCAATAATTTTGAAAGCTACATTGATTGAAGATGGAGATTCATTTTGCTAAAATTGGGGGAATAAACAAAATTAAAATAGTTCGAGCGACGAGCTTCCAAAGCCTAAAATTGCATGGGTTTTGACATGATAAGACTACTCGGGGCCGTCTTGATCGAACTTTTAAGTGACACTAAAGACATATTCGGAACGAATTAAGAGTATATCCAAGGAGTAGTATACACTAGAGTTGACTGCAAATAATGCCTTGAATGAACTCTTCCCGAGCGCGAAAGGCCATCGAAGTGTCATCCACTGATTCATGCACAAATCGGCGTGTCGGACACATGTGCCAAAGGTGATGAAGATATTGAAAATGACTTACTAGGAATCTGCTTTGTCACCTTGAAAGATCTTCTAGCATCTTCTACCCTAAAGATTCCAATACCATCTTGAGTATGTATCAACATGTCATGAACTTTATTTAGAGAGGTTAGGAAAGATACCCTCTGTATGGGACCCCTCTCCCTATGGTGCTGTTTTAAAGGGAATGGTAATGGAGACAGGGTCACTCCCATGAACGAGGATGTCAAAAGGTACATTGGTTCAAGTTGGGTACCCATTACCCAATAAATGAAGAGAGAGAGCTAGAGAGAGCTAGAGAGATTTTTAATTTTTGGCGACATTGTGGAAGACATTAGGTCGTGTTTGCTGATTGCTCTGAAGGTGGGTCCTGTATTCCTGTGTCAAATTCGGTATGACTATCCTTGGAAGAGGGATAGAAGGAAGCATGATTCAAAGTGACTGATTTCGTTTCGGACCACTAAGGTGATGAAACCAACCAAAACCAAAGTAATTTCGTCCACTACAAAAATCGTAACCGAAACTTGAAACCATGGAAGGAAGGGAGGTGGTCTTCCGTTCTGTTGATAGGTGAGCTAAGATTAAACCTGAGACCTAACAAATGGACATACAAAACCTAGTTAGAGATAAGGGCACTAATCTGTATATTTCTCGTGTGGGACCCTCCCATGGTGGGTCCCAATGCATTTACACCTGGGGGCACGTTTGGATGCAAGTATTCCTCAATTATTCCATTGGTGGATCTATTTAGTATCAAACAAGGTTTAAAAAACGTTATAACAGTAATGTTACATTCCCGTTGCATTATTTGCTAAAAACACTAGAAACCGTTATAACAGAACACACTACAACGTCAATCATCTTTTTCCGTTTTATCTGTTATGTAACTGTCATATAAATTAAAAAATTAATAATATTTGACCCGTTATAATGGGTAACGTTATTTGTCTGTTATAACGGTCCACTTTAAACCTTGGTATCAAGTTTGAGCTGCTATTGGTTTTGAGAGATTTGTGAATTTCCCCACAAAATCTAAGTTACTGTAGCTATTTAGATTTCCCTCCATCAAGTGCATAATGTAATTTGAGAAAAACTTTGCTCTCCAGCACTAAATAGCAATTTTGATACCCCACCCATAAAAGAAGGAAAGAAAGAAAATGCTACGCCGACACTGTTTTGAGGCCCACCAACTCCTCGAATGATTGGCCCACCTCTTAGTGGGACTACACACTAGAAATCAGCTTGATTGGCATTTCTAGTTGTTGGTTTCGAGCATTTTTTTTCATCATAGTCTTTCTAACCAGGCCCATGGGTAGGTTCCAATTCCAAGCCCAAATCCAATTTCATCATAGTCATCTGATGAAAAATGCTCAAATCCAACAGCTAGAAATCACTAATCAGGCTGATTTTTGATGTGTAGCCTTACCCAGGAGTGCACCAAGCATTCATGGTTTTAATAGACAGAGTTGTCAGGGGTACATGTTTGATATGGGCTTGAAGAATGAATAACCAAGGTTTTAAATGGTATAATGGCACCTTAACGTTACTGTTATGACAGTTATATTGACCATAATAAAGGATCACATCGTTAAAAAAAAGTGACAGAATATTATTATTTCAATATATCTTCAAAAAAAAAAAAAAAACCTTGATAACGGTAAGAAAACCTGATTTCTTTTTTGTTTTGTTTTTCCTTCAAATAACAGCCGCTATTTACATTATAACAGATATCCCTTTTTTGGTCTTGGGTGTTATAACCAGAAAAAGTGTAACGGGGTTGGGGTGTAAAGTTATAACGGCCATTTTTTCTAAATCATAGTATAGAAATTAACAGACAGAGTAAGACTTCGATGACAGCTGACTGTCATTGAAGCTGATAACAGCCGACACAATATGAGCAACGTGGCACTCTTAGAGGACTCTGACCCTATGGATGTTTTGCCAATCCCTAGCTAACTAGACCTACAAACCAAAAATCAGCTTGATTAGTGATTTCAATAATGCTCAAATTCCCACGATTAAAATCAACCCATGAAAATAACTCCAACCCAAGGCCTAGAAATCACTAATCAAGTTGATTTTTGATTTGTAGGTCCAGCTAAGGATTGGCAAAACATACATATACGATCAGAGTCTTCGAAGAATATGCCACGTGGCTCATATTGTGTGGGCTGTCATCAAAGTTTTACTCATAGTAGACAGGACAGAATATCTAGTACGAAAGGATGTGTTTCTAGATGTATATATCAAGGTTTGAAGGGGACCGTTCAAAAGGTATAACGGACTGGGGGCGTTACCATTTTTTCCGTTATAACGAAATAAACACTCATGGGCAAAAATGGAAAAAAGAGAAAAAAATGGAAAATAACAGGAAAAAATGGTGCTGAAATTCAAATTTTGAATTTCAAATTTTCAAAAATAGAAAATAACGGAAAAAAAAAATGAAAATAACGGCCATTTTTTTTCACAAAATTTTTCAGAAAATAACGGTCGTTATTTTCGGTATAACAAAAAATAACGGCAGTTATTTTTTGGGCGTTTTACAGGTCCATAACGTAACGGGGTAGGTCCGAATCCGTTACAACGGCCGTTTTTTAAACCTTGGTATATATTACTGTAAATCACAGAAAGAAAGAAAAAAAAAAGAAGAAGCACGTGTGTAAATCAGTCAATCTCAAGCAGTGTGATGGCATGATGAACAAAGAAGATATATGGGTCAAAAAGAAGAGGAGGTGATTGATACATAAGAAACGGGGACGGATCGATCGATTCTCGATACGCTTTTGCAGGACCCAATATGAAGAATTACATGAATCTAAGAAAGATGGGGTGTGGCCCCAATTGTATGTACGTCGTGTGACTGGTGTGCGGTGGTGGGAATCTCTTTAAATGCGAAAAGTCCAAACAAAAGGCATAAAAGAAGCAATAGTGCGTTCATCCACTCAGGAATTTAAACCACGTAAGAGCCAACCCACATAAAGCTAAGAGGATATTTCGGAGATGGAAGATGGAAGATGGAGATGGAGATGGAATTCCATAACCGTACGTTATCGTTGTTTTTCATCACTAACGAACCAACTCCAAACACTGTTTTGGAAACAAACAAACCATAAACCGCCATTCTACTCTACTCCTACTGATTCGCTAGTTTTGTTCTAAGATTTGCTTTTTGAATCCTTTTCTTAACTGTTTATGTTCTTGTTTATCACACATGCTGCCACTTGTGATTTTGCAATAGCTTGCAACTACATCATCCTTGACGTCAATGCATAACATAAACATATCAACCTACTAAATCATTGATCCAGACCGTTCAATTAGTGGGTCACCTCTTGGATGGGCCATAGTCCAAATATATATCCTACGCGCGTGTACGTACACTACACCCCGTGTATGGACTTTTTAAAGCTTTTTCAGCCGTTTTAAGATAATTTTCTTATGACGCTCTTAGCTCTAGATTGGGCAAGTGATATTCTAGCTAGCCGCGCGTCCAACCAACAGTTCTTTTAGTCGAATTCGACTAATGACCCGCCGATGAATTGGTGGATTATTTTTTAAGCCGATCATGCGCCAATGATCACCCTGGTTATTTTTAAAACCAAATACTAACTCAAGGTATACTTAGAGCACGATCATTGGGAGTGCTCATGACCGCGGCTTCAAAAAAATCCTGCCCCTTCAAAAATTTCTTGAATTGGTGGACCAGATGTAGATGGGGAAGACATTGCATTCCCACAGGCTCAAAGGGACTCTCGAGAGTGTTTTAAGGGAGGCAGGGAAATTGTTCCCACATAATTGTTTCCCTAGTTATAGCCTTATAGGGCCGGGATTACCCAAAATGTCATAAGTAGGGGTGTCAAATTTTATCTGTTTGGCCGAAACTGAATCGGAACTGAATACACCGGTTCGGTTCCGGTTCCGGTTCCACATTTTTTGGGAACTGATTAAAGAAGAAATAGAATTGGAAACAAACCAAAAATAATGATTCCGGTTCTGAGTAATTGATATTGCACCCAAAACCGATAGGAATTGGAACCAAACCGATATATAAATATAGTTTTAAAATTGTAATATTATCAAGATTAATTGGAACAAATATGCCTAGAACTGGAATCGAAACTGACGGAACCAAGTAATCGGTTCTAATTCTGGATCCATGAGTCTTTGATATTTTCAAGTTTCAATATGGAGCTATGTAAAAACTGATACAATGTGTCAACTGTTCCATAACCGGGTGTAGAGAACACAAGGTTCAAATTGTTGTTATAATTTTTTTTCGACTTTTGTTTGTATACCGATGTTGTTAAACCGAACCAAAAACACTGTCGCCATCGCATGTTTGGGCCTCACTCCAAGTCGCCCAGTTACATGGTAACTAGATCAATAAACCACATGTCACCAACCCACATGTCGTGTTGGCGACACCACACATCCATTCACTTTCAGCATAAACGGTTCTTACATTTTAGCTTTTTTATTTTTTATTTTATTTTTATTTTTTTATATGTAACACATCTTAGTTGTGACCCAAGTGGGATAAGTATCCCTATCCCTATCCCTATCTCCATCTCTATCTCTATCCCTATCTCCAAACGATATCTTACCTCTTTCAGTCAATTAAAGAGATAAATAGAGAGCTCATGCGTTACTTTCCCTCCTTTTCCCTACCATTTGACCCTCTTTTTTTGCTTAAAAATCCTAAATGTTGAAAGTTTAGCAAAAGAAAACCTATCCTAGATTTTTCTAGTCAATGATCAACAAATACATTTACTTTAATAAGGCCAGTGGGCGGAGCTGGCCAGGACCCCGGAAAAAATTCCCTGGCCCTTGAAGCCCCCCTCCCAAAATGTCTGACAAGTACCCCTTGTTAACCACTAACCAAGGGAATAATGCGGGTTGGAGTACGTGTCAGACATTTTGAAGTCCCCCAAGCCAGCGAATCTTTTCTCGTCAGGACCTCTTGCTTAGGGTCCTGAGTTCAAATCTCTTTGGGCGGCCATAGTTAATCACTGAGATTTATTCCAGTACATCTGGCACGTCTGGAAGGGGTGACTTGGGTGTCCTATGGACTTAGTCGGGTGCTCCAAGAGGCATGGATTACTGTGAAATCCCGAAAGAAAAAGAAAAAAGAAAAAATACATTTACTTTCAAAAGAGTAAACAGAGTTACGAGTTGACTCAGAACTCAATCAAGTCGATCCAAAACTTGACTATTGCATAATTAGACCCGAAACTTCTATACCACTAGCTAGCTGTGCACCACGTACTTGTGTGATCCTAAAGAAGATCACGAGGGCCAGGGGGGCTACCCAGAGTGGTGTCCGAGATGTTAAAACCGGCCGGGTCAGACCGGACCCCTGCGTCAACTTTGCTTTTGTAAAGCATGGCTGTCAGATGACACAACTTTAGCGACGGATCGATGGGGTTAAAATATTCTTCCTGGGCAGGGCTCCTTTTTGAAAAAAAAAAATGATGGCGGTCTCAATCGAGCGGGCAGCATGTCTCTTAAAGCAAGAAGTTGGCACGAAGACACACTCACAAGAGAGCAAACTTTGGGAGTGGGATTATTAGTGGGAACACTTAATTAGGTTCCTCAAGAGGAGGATTAAATCCTTAAACAAAAGGGACACCTTTAAACAAAGTCATAAGAGAGAAGTAAAACAATAAAGTTTTTTTTTGATTTTAAGAGCACCAAAAAAATTTGATTCCTCTTTGTGTTTGGGCTTGCTCCGATCCGCTATATTTATACTTATATACAAGTGATGATACTCAAATCTAGACTGTACAACTAATGGGTCCCACGTAGAAAGACCCAAAAGAAAGTCAGAATAGATGATCATAACCATTGAATGAATGAGTTCTTATTGCTCCCAACCCCAAAAAAGAATGCAATATATGGGTTCAGTTCCGTGATAAGTTGGCTAGGGGTTGCAGGGGTAGTGCGCCCCTTACTCAAGGGTCAGGGGACGAAGCTCTGGCCACTAGCTAGACCCGGTAGTATATTTTTGTCTGTACAAATTTGTGTTAGACTATAACTTGTATTGGAAAGGGTGTAGGAGATTCACTTGTACATTGAGAGAGAGAGAAAGAGAGATAGAAGAAACTAGTGTAACCCTAAATCTTTAGAGATAGTGAAAGAGTTCTTCTCATCGACCATGAACGTATATTTGTTATGTCTATGTAATTGATCTTTTTGATTCTCTCTCTCTCTCTATTTTTTGTTTTTGGTTCATAGAAGGTCTAAGTTAGATGGCAGACTAGACCTGGGCCAGAAAGCCGGGAGAGGGGATTTCTATTCTATGGCACAACTACACAAGGAGGAAACCTGCCTTTGTGGGATTGAACATACGACCTCCCACAAGAGGAGGGTACACACTAACCATCTCAGCTAAGACGGCTAGCTGTGGTTATGAGATCTCTAAACCATTGGAACTATAATCCTATATCTTTATTGTACACGTGTACGTTCTTATCTCTTCAATTTGTCCAACCAACGGGACGTCCCATTGCAAAGACTAATCTATTTCATCGAAAATCAGCTTGATTTGATGATCTTAAATATTTGATTACATGGACTTGGTCCGAAACCGTTAAATGAATGCAATTGACCTCATAATTAAGAGGTCCGTTAGACGAAGCTTTTTTCGATGGAGAGGACTCTCGTCGTCCTACATAGAGCCATTTCTTGTGCTCACCGACTGCATGGATGTTTAGCCCGCTTTTTGGTAGATATACACACAAAAAATCATCTCGATTTATTATTTCTAGCCGTTGGATTAGTACCCAAAATAATGCTCGATTTCAACTGCTAGAATCACATATAAAAAGTCATACATCTAATGGTTAATTAGCTAATCAATCAGGATAATTTTTGGCATGCATATCCGGCCTAAACATCCATGCTATTAGTGGGCCCATTAATTTTCCAATTATATCATTTTCCCACTTAGCGGGTCCATTAATTTAAGGGTGGGGCTCCGTTGACAGATATAAAATAACGAGTAAAATAACAGGGACACAATATAAGCCAGATGGCACACTGTTATAGGACTATGAACGTACAGATATTTGTCCTATCCCATGGTGGACGTACAAACCAAAAATCAGCCTGATTCGTAATTTAAAAGTGTTGCATCTTTGTACCTCAAATACTGCTCAAATTCTCACAGTTGAGATCAGCCCATGAAATAAGTCCAATCCAAAGCCTATAAATCACTAATCAGGCTGATTTTTGGACTGTAGGTCCACCATGGGATAGGACAAACATCCATACGGTCAGAGTCCTGTAACAGTGTGCCACGTAGCTTATATTGTGTACCTGTCATTTTAGATCTGTCAACGGAGCCCGACACTTAACTTAATGGTTGTACGGTAGAGACCGATTATAAAAATTAATAAGTGTAGTTATACGCGTGGAGAGACAGAGGGAATGGAAATCTGGATGTGTGGAGGTGGGGTGGTGGGACAGGTGTGCTGGTGGCAATGGAACGCATGGTGTACCCACCCCCCTCGTGCGCGCTATCTATCAATGGCGGCTCTGTCTCTCCTCAATTATCATCATTAATGGCATGGAGCCAAAACAGAACCTCTGAACGGTCAGCCAAGCCTTGACCGCTCACAATATGAGCCACGTGGCACAGTTTTACAGGCCCCTGACCGTATGGATGTTTTCCAATACCTAGCTAGGTGGACCTACAAATAAAAAATCAGCCTGATTAGTGATTTCAAACCTTTCGAACTTGTACCCCAAATAATAGTCAATAATGCTCAAATTCCACGGTTAAAATCAACCCATGAAAATGACTCCAACCCAACGCTAATCGGGTTGATTTTTGGTTTGTAGGTCCATACGGTTGGTGTGTATTCTATAAAACCTGCCACGTGGTTCATATTGTGGGCGGTGAGTGACCGTCGACGGTTAGCCAAGTTTGAATCCTGAGGCTAGCCTGTGTCTCGGTCGCTAGTCTCTAGTGCGATGGGGGTTGTCTTGTCAGCCACGGGGGTGGGGGAGTGAAGTATGTGGGAGACAACCAAAAACAATTGAAGGGTTCTAACAGTGAACATAACGTCTTTTTAGGGCAGGTTGTGGGACACCCCTCCATACTCTTTCCTTTTTCTTGCAAGTATATTTACACCCCCTGCTCACCTTCTAGGACTCACCATCTTCACTTGTGTTTCTGTATCCGTTTTTCCTCTCTTGGTGTCTGCAAAGATGGCGGATGCTAGTGGTTCATCCTGGGCTAAGAGAATGTGCACCGTTCCCGAACGGACCCAGCTGCACTTAGCCATGTTGGCATTGCAGTTCGGTTACGCCGGATTTCATGTTGTTTCCAGAGCCGCTCTTAATATGGGCATAAGCAAACTTGTGTTCCCTGTCTATAGGAACATCATCGCTTTGCTTCTGCTCGCACCCTTTGCGTTTTTTCTAGAGAAGTAAACTTCCTTTCAACATAATCACTTCTCTGATCTCTTCTTTGTTTTGACGCGAGCGTGACCTAATATGTTTTTGTTTATCTTCTCTTTGTTTGTAAAGGAAGGAGAGGCCAGCGATGACTATTTCGTTTCTTGTTCAGTTCTTCCTCCTTGCACTTATCGGGTAAAATTTCAAAACAAAACTTAAATATGTATTACTGATTAAAGAAACAATAAATCATTAATTTTAGTTCTTCTCGCAACAGAATAACTGCAAATCAAGGATTCTACTTATTGGGTTTGGACAACACATCTCCCACCTTCGCGTCGGCTATCCAGAACTCGGTTCCGGCCTTAACCTTTCTCATGGCTGTTGCACTAAGGCAAGCCCATATACTCATATCTTCTTCATTACAGTCTATTGTTAATGTTTTCTTACGTTCAACTGGTTGGGTTGGCAGGATAGAACAAGTGCGTCTAAACAGAAAGGACGGCATCGCTAAAGTGTTGGGGACGCTCTTGTGCGTCGCTGGAGCTTCGGTCATAACACTTTACAAAGGCCCGACTATATTTACGCCGTCTCCTCCACTTCACCAAACAACACCTCTATTTCTTTCGCTGGGAGACGCCAAGGGAAAGAGCTGGACTCTGGGTTGCATCTATCTTATCGGTCACTGTCTCTCCTGGTCGGGCTGGCTCGTGTTACAAGCTCCCATTCTCAAGAAATACCCGGCTCGGCTCTCTGTCACTTCCTATACATGTTTCTTTGGTGTTCTTCAGTTTCTCGCCATTGCCGCCGTCGTTGAGAGAGACTCCCAAGCATGGCTTGTTCACTCCGGGGGTGAACTATTCAGTGTTTTCTACGCGGTCAGTAACTAATATATACATATAACATACACAACCATGACTAAAAAAATAAAAAGTCCCTCTTTTTTTTGGTTTTTTTTTTTTGCATCACCCCCTTAGTTAATTAGCTGAATTAGCAAAAACCCAATAATTTTAATTTATTGGTGTCTCCCCCTCTGTCGTCAACGGTTCGGTTCGGGTTCGGTTCCTAAGGTACTCAGAACCGGAACATATATTGGGGGTTCTCAAAATGATGGATCCGGAACCGGAACCAATTATATGGTTCTAGTCGGTTTCGGTTCCGGTTCCGAACATATCGGTACAAATCTTAATAATATTAAAATTTTGACACTATATTTATGTATCGGTTCCTATCGGTTTCAGGTCGAAATCTAACTACGCAGAACCAGAACCCGTGTTTTCGGTTTCGGTTAAACCGGTCAAATTGACACCCCCAGTCTAGAGGTGTTAGATGTTTGGCAGATGACCAAAATACCCATGTAATTTTAGAGTGACAAATAAGCTGGATTTGAATACTTTGCTAACAAATCAAGCTTAAAAGTCAGAAATAAGAGATGTTCATGGGCTTTTTTGTCATTTCACACAAAAGTCCAACCCCAGGAGCATTTGGTCAACAATATTTGCTTAAACTACAGTTGAAAAGCAAACAAGGAGTTACTTTTTTCTTTAATAAGTGCTTCCTAATAAAGAGCTGCTTGAGTGGGTGTTCGATAACCATTAAGCTACTTTTTTACTTGCAATCGCGTTTATTTTTCTCGGTCTAGAAAAATCATTATTAAGATATATGTTGTGATAATGACAAGAGGAGCTTTGGGGATGTTGCAGGGGTTCGTAGCTTCGGGGATTGCCTTCGCTGTTCAGATCTGGTGCATTGACAGGGGTGGCCCGGTGTTCGTGGCAGTGTATCAACCTGTTCAGACCTTGGTTGTCGCCATTATGGCTTCCATTGCTTTAGGCGAACAGTTCTACTTGGGAGGGTGGGTACCCACCTCATCTTTCAACACCATATCTTCTTTATAACCTTTTTTCTCTCTCTTGTATTGTTCTCTTGTCCACACTCTACATGGCCCCACCCACCTCTTATTCATAGCTGTCTGTCATTCTAAACCGTTCGATCTAAGTCTACGATTTTGAATGGCTATAAATTATATGATTAAGGGTAAGAGGTGGCCTAGTGATTGATTGATCCACATTAATGTCTTTTGCATGCATGCAATCACATACTTTGTGTCGGTGGCTGACAACTATACCATGGTCCACCAACCTCATTGATCCAGACTGTTTAATCAATAGACCACAACCTCTTAAATGAGATATAATCCCACAAAATCAAATTAGTTGGAAGATATAATTAGACGGCTAAGATCCTCTTATTTTATTATCTTATATATATGTGGGTGTATTAAATGCGATGAACAGGATAATCGGGGCGGTGTTGATCATAGCTGGACTATACTTTGTTCTATGGGGCAAGAGCGAAGAGAGAAAGTTTGCTATGGCAGCGGCTGTGATTCCCTCCACTCCGGAGCACGGGAACATCAGGACAACAGGCCACAACAAATCATCCCTCGTCCAGCCACTACTTCCTTCTTCGACCGAAAATGTGTGACGGGGGCAAACCCTAAATTTAACTACAGTGTTAGTCACTATAAACTATTAAGTTGAATCAGAAAAAGTGTGGCTGTGTGGAGTTTTACTTTAATGGGCTTTGATTTGTTCCAAGTCTTGTTATTGGAAAGAAAAGTTAAGATGATCATTATGTTTAGCATAATCAACATCACATGTGGGCCCCTTTTTAACTCAAATCCCTATATGCATGCTTTACACCCTAAAAGGGCAAAAAAGGAGGTTTGTTTGGGTACGGTCCGCCACGTTTGATTAATTAAAAGTTAAAACGAGAAGGTAATGTGAAGATCATGATGGAAAAAAAAACACATCAAAGCTCCCATATCTGAATTCAAATGAATGAGCGGACCCCACAATTTCTCCCCATTACCAGTATTTTATTATGCAAGAATGCGAAGCATGTTATCTTTTCAAGATTAGATTTTATTTGCCATCATCACCTTACTCATTTACAATGATTCAAGTTATTCAACAACTATTCATCCACTTCCCCTTCTCTAGCTCCCTCTCTCTCCCTCTAATCCAATCCGTAGACTTTAATTTCTCCGCACTGATCAAAAGAATGCAATGTGCGGTTAAGATCATCTAATAATATGTAGATTAGTGGCTTGGGAGGTTTTCTTGGCGACTCCATTAGGTTGTACCTTTCCTGTGTGCCATATATATATATATATATATATATACCCCTTTTTTCTGACCCCGGCGCTGACAACCACCGTCGGATTTGTGAAATCCATGGCCAAGTGCGAACCGAGAGGGGTAAAAAAAAGGGGATCTTCAGAGCCTGAGCCGTATATAAAACCTCCGCTAAACAAGAGAACCCTAATTGTCTCTATGCATGATCGACACCCATCTAAATACAAGATCCTCAAAGGCCAGCCCATTACATTCCTATATTACATACTTATAGCAACTGCTTGGACATTTTTCAGTCTTTTGCCCATTTATGATTTTTATTTGCTGGACGTGTATCTAATACAACTGCTGATCATATTATTACCCAATGGACTAAACTCTTTTCTCACCCTGTCTACTGGGATTTTGATTCCCCCGCTTGGCTTTCTCAGGCCGTAGAAAGGGACCGGTATTTTCGTAGGAGCAAGGGTTAGATTGTGTTTTTTTTTTTTTTTTTTGGTTATCAATATAATTTGCTTAATAAATAAATAAATAACGCAAGCCATTATAGGGTCTGCAAGGTGTTTATGCTAACAATTTTTATGTTGCCCTGGCGGAAAAGTCCTTGGCGCACGAAAGTGAAAACCAATTTTTTTTTAGCTTGAGATACTTTTTTAATGTTTTTACGGGACCGTCAAATTTAGGAGGCGGCGCCTATATACTTAGGGCCAAATGCATAGAATATTTGACCCTAATTATAAATTTGATTGCTCCCTAAAGTTGCCGAATCGCACAAACGTCAAAATGTGTTTATACACTCGATAAACTCAAGTCAGTGTCTGAACCAAATGCGGTATAATATTAACCCTGGCTAAAATGTCACAAGAGTCTGCGCGCACTATGTTTATGCTAACAAAATTTTAGAAAGTGAGACCAAATTTTTTTAATTAGCGGTTGTGGCTTGAGATACTTTTTTGATGTTTTTGCGCAACCATCAAATTTAGGAGGCGACACCCATGCACTTAGGACGGAATGCATAGAATATTCGACCCTAATTATAAATTTGATGGGGTCCTAAAGTCGCCGAATCACACGAACGTCAATTTTTTATTTAATTTCTGCGAGGCTTTGTCCGAAGAAGTGCTAAATGTGATTATCGGAGGACCGGGACCACACGCAAGCGCGATAAAATCAAGTTAGTGTATGAACCAAATGCAAAATAATGTTAACCCTGGCTAAAATGCAACAAGAGTCTGGACAATGTTAGCTATGTAGGTCAGTACTCTAAAAGGGTTGTTGGGTACTTAATTATCTGAATAACCCTAGCCAAGGGCACTTTGTGTATGGAATTCATTTTTCTGAGCTTTTTAAGCTCTATCTTATCACAAACTACCCACCAAGAAAAAATTGTTACTTTCTTACCAAAATGAGAGAGAAATTTGTTATGTATAGTTTAAAAATGGCAGTTCGGTAACGCTCCAACCCCGTTATGTTATCACAAAAATAACTTCCAAATCTGAAAAACGGACATACTGATATAATGAAAGTAACAGCCATTATTTTTGAAATTTTTCTTATTTTTATTTTATCGTTGTCGCGACGTTATTTCAAAAAGTAATAAAGAATAATATGGACACTTTTTTCTGATTCAGATGTGACTGATGTGACCCGCGTATACAACGGTCATAATGGTAACGTTAAGGGACCGTTATAACTATAAACATTTAAACTTTGAAATTTATTTATTAATTTTTTTTTTTTTTACTGTTTTCTCTTTTTATCTTAAGAACTTTATTACTTTTTAACTTTTGAAAATTAGTGGAATTTTTCCCATGGGAGGCGCCGAAACTTTACTTGCTGTTTATATTCTTTTTATGGTTGAGGGAGGTAGCAAGAACAGATCCCGAGCAAAAATCTCATAATTAGACACAAATATCATTACCATCAATTGCATTTCATTTCGCATTTTAGCTCTCTTTTTTGTGTTCAAAAGTGCTTAGCAGAGATGTTGGAACAAGTCTTGATCCGGCCATGAGACTCCCGACAATTTTTCACCATTTTCAACATTGGAATAGGTTCTGAGGACCTAAATTTTCTCCGAAGCTCTCCCGCGTGGATTCTGAGAATCCATTGGTGGTTTTGCTTTGGCAAAAGTGAATGCCAGTTCAGCACTGTCAACTACCATTAGATTCTCGTTATTGGGATCCATGGACCGGGAGTTTTCGGTGAAATTTTATGTCCAAAAATTTAGGTTCGTGGATCCTGACCCTTCAACATCCTGGTCTCTTCTTCTTGGGGCGGGGTAACATCGATATCATGCACCTTGTGAGTTATCATTCTCAATATACTTGACCTTTTGACACCATCTTCAATGGGGGTATCGGGTTCAAGGAGTTGGTACCAGTATATCCAGATTTGGCCCGATTACCAATCACCAAATTGGGTCTAAAAGATGGATCTTGGGCTTGGGCCTGGCTCAATTGCATGGGTATGAAAGGCAATCTGCATATGTTTTACCCATCTCACTGAGACCTTTATTTATGGGTATTAATCCATTCTAAACGATGGACCTGTTGCAAGAAAAAAATAATAAACACGAAGATACAATCACAAGATACATAGATTTACGTGATTCCCTCGAGATCGAGGTACATCTACGGTGGCTTGATTTACAGTGTTCTAACAACATTACACTCCACAAAACATAACAGGACCCAAATGGTGTACAAAGGTACGAAGGCCTCAGACGATAGATCGGGATAAAGGAGTGATTTAGACCGAGAAGTTGAGATCAAATTCTGTTTTTGAAATTTGAAGTGTAGCCACCCATTGAACGGTCCAAATGAATGATGGGTTCAGCCATGTACAGAATATCGCTTGATGGTGTGGACTGTGGAGTACGATCACTTGATGGTTGGATGCGACCTGAACAATTTCTTGTTTTAACTTTAAGAGAAAAATATGAACCGAAGGTACAGCGTCCTCAATGGGCTTCACCCCCAATCCCATCCAAGTGGCCCCACTTAGTCCTTAACTTTGACTCGTTTGATCAGTGGTCAAAGAAGAAAAACGCTGTCAACGCCGTTATAAGTTATATCCCGTTACGTTATTTGATTTTTAATTCTAAAAAAATATCATTTTGAATATAATCGTCCTTAACAAATAATAAAATATCAAAATTTTGACCATCCTTCGATCTGTATTAACGGCGTGGCATGTCGTCACATTACCTACCCGTTATGATGCTCATCTTTAAACCCAAAAATACGTTACTTATTACCCAAAACGTATTAGCCATCCGACCTGCCAGCCCCAACCCAAATCGGTGGGTCCAATTTTAGACCTGAATGTTAATCGGGCCAGGTTTGGATATATTAGTGACCTATCCGTTGGACACCCTCCACTTAAGCACCAAAATATTCATACTGACGAATGTTTAAGTGGGATTCTTCTCCACGGGGTGCGCCGAAACTTTAATGTTTTTATTCGTTTTATAGTTAAAAAATGTAGCATGAACAGATCCCGAGGCGATATTTTATACATAAACACAAATCATTACCATCAAATGCATTTCATTTCACGTTTTAGCTCTCTTTGCTGTGATAAAAAAAATACTTAAAAGAAGGCCAATGATGTAAGCACCTGTTTGTCTGTACAGAAAGTCTTGATCCTACGAGAAAGCTCCCAACAAACAAAGAGGCGGTATTTGCCGTTGTAATTCTTTTAAGCAACATCATTATGTTTATTAATATACTTAAGAAATGGTCAACTCATTTCAATTTTAACTCATGATGGCTGACAAGTCTCATCTTCTTTGGCCCGATTGCCAATTAAGTCTTACAGATGTATCTTGATCTAACAGTAACGTTAACGGTCATAACAGTAACGTTACCTACCCATTAAAAAGACCATTTAAAACCTTGGCGTGGAGTACGGGTTGTATAATATATATTTCTCATCCCTCTCGCTCTCTGGCTGGTCGTATGACCTGAACATTTTCTTGTTTTAACTTTTGGCGCATCTTCTTCAATCGGCTTCACCTTGAATCCCATCTAAATGCTCACTTAATCCTTAACTTTGACTCGTTTAATCCATGGTTAAAGAAAAAAAAAGGCTTAAAAAGCCATAATAAGTTATACCCCGTTACGTTATTTGGTATTTAATGCTAAAAATGTTATTTTGAAAATAAACATTTTTATAATGGGGTTTGTCCTTATAATGCTATTTAACTTAAATCAAAAAATGATTGTTTTGTACCTCAAATACTGCTCAAATTCCCACAGTTGAGATCAACCAATGAAAATAAGTTTAATCCAACGCCTAGAAATCACTAATCAAGCTGATTTTAGGTTTGTATGTCCAGCTATGGATTGGCCAAACATCCACACAGTCAGAGACCTTTAAGAATGAGCCACGTGGCTCATATTGTGTCCTGTAAGGAGAGCCTGTCATTTTAGGACTGTCACTAGAGCCCGACCCTTGTTTTAATCCTAGCCAAGGGCACTTCGTGTATGGAAATCAGTTTTTTAAGCCTCCAAGGCGATAAGATTCGTATCCCAAAGTACCCAGGAAGAAAAATTTAAGGAAAAAAGCTTATAGCTTTTGAAGATTAGTGGGATTCTTTTCGTGGGAGGCGCCGAAACTTTACTTACTGTTTTTATTATGTTCATGTTACTGAACAGATCCCGAGGCGATATTTTATAAATAAACACAAATCATTAGCATCAAATGCATTTCATTTCGCATTTTAGCTCTCTTTTCTGTGTTAAAAAATACTTAAAGAAGGCAAATGATGTAAGCAAGCACCTGTTTGTCTGTACAGAAATGTTGAAACAAGTCTTGATACCATGAGACTCCCAACAAAGAAAGAGGTGAGATTGGCTTGGCCACTATAATTGTTCTTAGTACCATCATTATCTTTATTAATATCCTTAACAACTGGTGCAACTCATTTCACCATTTTCACTTTTAACTCATGATGGTTACCAACTCTCTTCTTTTTTAGCCCCATTCCCAGTTGGGTCTTAAAGATGGATCTGGCCCAATTCATCAGCCATATTTCTATTCGGGTATCCGCTGGTACTGGTATGAATGGGGAATTTGCATATCGGGTATCCATTTCAATCTCAATAACTAATCAACTCTAAAACAATATTTTTTTTACATACCCAAACACTGTAATAATACTTTTCTTAAGGGTCAGGATTGGGGGATAACTATTTTTTACAACCATTTTGGCAGACCCACATAAAAGATGAATCAATGGTTGATTTTTGGTGAGGATGATCTCTTCACCATAGAGATCACCCAGCATAATTCTTCAACTTTTAACCCAGTCTTTGTGAGGATTATCTCCTCACCATAAGAGATCATCCTCACCAAAAATCAGCCATTGATTCATCTTCAATGTGGATCCGCCAAAATGGTTGCCCCCCCCCCCCAGCCCGCAATCTTGTGGTCTAGGTTGGCCTGGCTCGCAACCCGGCCCGTGAAATCCAAATAACCTCTCCCCCAAAATTAAAATCTTTAAATTTCTCCTCCACTCCTCCCTTTTAAAAATTGTTGTTTTTAAGTCCTTTTTTCAATTTTCTTTAAAACTAGGCCCGGCCTGTGACCTGGCCCACTAGACCTAGCCCGAGGGCCCGACCTAAGATTGCGGACTGGGCTTGGGCTTCAAAATTTTTTGCGAACCCACCGCGAGTTAGCCCCATAGCAACTCAAGCCTGGCCCGACGGGCCAAATTGCCACCCTTACGTACTAGACGTGTATTAGACCCAAATAATAAGTTTAATTTTTGAAAAAGAAAAATGTTTTAAACGACTTCCATTTTTTTCAATAATACTTCAAGTTTGATACTTGCAGGGAAAGTCCATTGACACATTCTTAGAGATCAATGATCTAACTTTTTTTTTAATCTAGGTCATGTCCAATCTCAGTTGAAATTTAGGGTCTGATTGTTGATTTTTAGCCATCAGATCTTTGTACCTACCCCAAAATAATGATCCAATCCCATTGTTGAAAACCACCCATGAAAAAGACTAAAGTTTGACAGCCATTTTGGCATACCCACATAGAAAATCAATGCCTGATTTTTGGCAAGGATGATCTCCTCACCATATAGATCGCCCCAACAACAAATCAGCCCATTCTGAAATTTCTAACCCCATCAAATGTTGTTTTCAAGTTCCGTGGTAAAAATATATACCGTCCATAATTCTTCAACTTCTAAACCAGTCTACGAATATTGGAATGTTTTGAATTTTTGTGAGGATGATCTCCTCACCGTAAAGATCATTCTCACCAAAAATCAGCCATAGATTCATCTTCTAAATTGTATTATGCACGAATTATTCTCGAACTGTTTTTTGTTTTTTTTGGTTTACTTCACTGTTTTTTTATTACTGTATTTCAAAATTTTTAAAACAAATTATATTCGTACTTTTTCCGTCCCGAATTTTTTCCTTAGGCCGAATTGCTTACTAGGGTTATAACGGCCATAACTGTAATCGTTACTTACCCGTTATGACCTTATAACGGTCCCTTTTATACCTTGGTTATGATATGTTGGCCAATTCATTGCTTGACTGCTAAAATAAAATTTGACTCAATTCCTAGATTTAAGATCAGAAAGATACGATTCTGGGGTCAATCTAATTTTCAAAAGCGTTCAACCAATTGAGAGGCCGCATCGATGTATAGGTAGGGTCCATTGATCAGGATGATAGTTAACCTGAGGCACATCAGATATTTTCTTCCATATATAACTCCATTCCATGCACGTACTGACGTAAGTAATACAATTGCCACTACATCAACACAGTAAAAGAATCACCATAGAAAAATGAACAAAACCAACCAGTTTCACCACTACGCCTTACCATGAACTTCCCCTCTACCAACCTCTCCTTCAAGTACTCCACCATCCAACACAACCATGGATTCATCTCTCACACTACTACCAGCGTCATCCCTACTCTTGTAATGCCAAGCAACCACCAAGTAGATCAAGAAATTAACTGCGTTGATCCCCGTCAACAGACAGTAGAAGTAATCCAGCCGGCTCTGATTCAGGCTGTTCCTCAACCACCCTTTTTCTTGCCCACCCGTGGTTTTCTCCACGATTTTAACAATTGCAGTGCTCAACCAACTTCCGATTCCGATCTCACTGAGGAACATTGCACTACTGATGCTCCGAGTCCCGTCCGTTGCTTCGTCGTAGAAAAACTCCAATTGTCCGACGTACGTAAATACTTCGGCACTACCGATGAGGAAGAACTGAGGTAGCAACCAGAAAACACTCATGGACAATGGCTTGGGATAATGATCTCTCCGTTTCTTCTCGACTAAAGCAGCTGATAGCAAGGCGAAGATTGAGACGAATAGGCCGACACCCATACGTTGTAGTGACGTTATGCCGCGGCGGTGGCCGGTTCGGCGACGGAGGATTGGAACCAGCCATCCTTCATAGAGTGGGACAAGGATGAGAGCGTTGATGGCACTGAAGACGGGGATTGAGCCTGGGGGAATGACGAAGTTGGGGCCAAGGTTTCGGTCCATGATCATGGCTTGGCTGACAAAGAAGGTGGAGAGTTGAGAAAATGAAATGGCGAGGGCTATGGTGGATGCCCATACAGGTAGAACCCTTATGAAGGATTTGAATTCTTCCACTTGGGTGACTGTGCAGAGTCTCCAACGGTTCTTTGTGTTGGCTTCATGGTCCGTTATAACGGCTGCCTTGTCCAAGAACCTGTAAATAAATAATTTGAAATTTTAGATAACGAACTTATGGTTCCGGTTCCAGTTCTGTTCCGGTTCTTTTTTAGTTGATTTCCAAAAATGTGGAACTGGAACCGGTGTTTTCGGTTTCGAATTGACACCCCAGTTTGATCACAATGCGCTATTTACGTATACGCACCTGTACTGTGCGGTGTGGGAGAGCTTTCGAGCACCAAAAATATCGGACTCTTTGGTCTTGACCTCATAAAGATCCGAATCGTGACCCACAACCACCCCTCTGAAATGGTTCCTCACTGAGACCACCCCAACCTGAATGAACCTTGTGAAGGCACTTCCCATGGGCTTCTGGTACCTATAAAACGGCACACCGGCAGCTAGAATAATGATCGAGCTGATCATCGCTGCTGTCGGGATCCCGAACCCTAAACCCCAACCCTTATTCACTTGTATGTACACTATTACTGTTATGCCCAAAAGTGCTCCCATGTTGATGGCAAAGAAGAACCAATTGAAGAACGCGTACTTCTTTTGGACCTCCTTTTCATCTTTAACGTCGAATTGATCCGCTCCAAATGATGACACGCATGGCTTAATCCCACCTGTTCCGAGAGCGATCAGGGCTAGTGCAATGTAGAGGAAGGCTGTCTGGCCTTGTGTTGCTGGTACGCATTTTCGGCCAACGCAAACAGGAGGCGGACGTAGGCTGTCTATGGAGGCTGAAATTGTCAACAGGACCATTCCCTGATATGGAGTGAAAGCAAATATCAGCCCAAGCTCACAAGGATCCGACGAGATAGGCCCAGCCTCTACCAGCCCAATATGGGAGCCCATATAGGGCTTTCTTCAGCCAGACCTAAGCTTGTTCTTAGTGTAGAAAACTTAATTATTGCCACTTGGCAACGGTAAGAGTATTAGACTATATTTAAAATAAAAGGGGGGGGGGGGGGGGGGGGGGGGGGGGGGGGCGGCGCTGGGACAACAGTTGTAGTCTTGTGGGCCCCGGGACAACAGTTGTAGTCTTGTGGGCCGTTGGATTCAATCATGTTTTTTTGGGCACCAAATATGACTCGAAATCACAAAATAAAGCTGACCTTTAGTGTGTATATCCACTAATGGATGGGCTAAGCATCCATGCAGTTAGTGGGCCCAAAAATTGATCCATGTAGGGACACTAGGGTCCTCTGCATCTAAAAAATTTCCCATATTTTGGTAGGGGTGTAAATGTGCCGGCCCATATTTTGAACTGTTCTAAACCGACCTAGGGCTTGGGCCTTTTCAAAATTTCAACGAAATCCAAGCCCAGACCGGGAACCTTTGCAACGACCAGCCCGTAGCCAAGGTAGACTCTTCTTGTTGCAAGTTGTCAGGGTCAATTTGTTGCAAGGACCCACGTTTCCAAATAGCCCCTGACGTGGACCAGGCGAATTGGCCAAGCCCACTTTCAAAAAAAGTTTGTCTTGGGCGCCCATAGTGCTGGCCCAGCCCATATATGCCCATATATATTCTTCAGAGATATATATTGCCACCCTCATTCCCTTACCAGTGCGTAGATGCAAGAGAAGATAATGATGGTTTTAAATCGGCCAAGATAAGCATCAGCAAGAAACGCCCCGAGAATCGTTAGAACGAAGGCTGCTCCGATCCAGTCGGTGACGTGCGTGATAGCATTAGGAAGCGACTGGTGCATCTCTTGAACCAAATAAGACACCATGTTCACTGCAATGGCGTAAAACGCCAACCTCTCCGCCACCTCATTCACTGCAACATAGTAACGTATATACAGCTCTCACATTTCAACACAAAAGTAGATGATACAAGAGAATTACAGGCGAAACTAGAATATGAACCTATGATAAATGGCGACGCCTTCCATCCTCCTGTTGTCCGCTTATCGGCTATTCTCCCTCGAAAATCGACACTCCCATTGCTTACCAACATCGACGCCTGACTCTGCTCCTGTAATCAATCTCTCCTTAGAAAACAGAAACTCTGCTCCTATTCAGATTTGAGTTATATGGGTGTAAATGTAAACCATATAAATTGAGATAACTTAAAACAATCAACCTACCATCTCATTTTGCTTGTGGGCTTTTATGGTTCCGTCCACGGGGAGCTGCATCGACGCCTTTTGCGACGCGCTGGCTAGGTCGATTCCGTCCATGGCGGAGGGTTAAGTTTATAGAACTGCTACTCTGTGGGGGACTTCAGTAGGAGACTAGAAGGCCTGTTGAACTAAAATATCCTGATATGGGTTTAGTCTATAAATAAGAGCAATTCGTTTAAGGTTTTTGGTGGTGTTTTGCAGTTAGCGTTTGGAGGTATGTGGGAATTGGTTTGCAGACGGCCCATTAAAGTATTTATAAATTGCAGAAGTTGAGGGAAAATACAAACGTGACGTGCAAAATGTTACATATTAAGCCAACTTTAGATGATCACAAAGAAGTTGATGTGAGGAAAGGGAGGATTAGGGAAGTATCAATTTGCCGTCTAAATGCCTGGTCAAACTCGTGTGAAACGATTTTTTTTTGTTAGGTTCGTCTTGACTAGGTCAGAATCTATTTTAGAATCTTTGATATATATATATCACAAAGGTTAGACGAATTGGAGGAAAAAACTAGTCTGCAAACGTTTGAGAGTACGACAAGTGGCACACTTTTTCTTGGGCCTACTGACCCTATGAATGTTTAGCAGGTATTGCTCATTTTTTTGGATCTAGACACCAAAACTCAAGACTGATTTGTGATTTCTAGCCGTTGGATTTGATCCATTTTTCATCATGGGCTTTGAACTCATTTATGAGCCTATTGAAGAAGCCCATGATGGAAGAAAAATGTTTAAATGCAATTGTTAGAAATCACCAATTTGGACGGTTTTTGGTGTGGAAGTCCGGCCACCAAGGGATGGGCTAAACATTCATTCGATCAGGGGTCTATAGATCTCTTCCACGTGTCATATATGGTAACGTGCTGGTGCTGTCAATGAAGCTGGCTCCGTCTTCAATTTGCTCATGATATACATAATCTAATGGTCAAATCATAACCCATCTTTGACCATCTAGACAACAATATTCCCCTTCTTATGGTGGGCCATTTGTTGTCTAGCTGTTTGGAGCCACCATGTGATAGATCAGTACCCCCGAAATGTCAAATCATACCTTGCGGGTTGGCCACAGCTCGAAGTTTGCAGGGCCGTCTGGCCCGCCTCTACCTAGGCCATTAAGGCAGTCCTTTAAGGCCCCTTGGTGAGAAAAGGCCCCCAGCCCAGATCCCACTACAAGACTACGAGTGGGCCCACTAACCACATGGGTATTTAACCCACCCCTGTTGGATATACAAACCAAAAATCAAGCTGATTGGTTATCTTTAGCCATAGATTTTAGTGCTTTTTAGGATTGATTCTGGCTGTTGGATTCAAGCATGTTGTTTCGGTAGCAAATCCAATGGCTATCGATCAAGCTGATTTTTAGTGCGTTTATCCACCAATAAGTGGGCAGAACATCCATACAGTATATATTAAATATATAAAAGGCCTTAATATAGAGTTTTGGCCTTAGGCCTCAACTTCGTATTGAGACGGCCCTGCAAGTTTGAGTCAAAATCCTTAGTCCATTAGAGAGACGGTTTCCATAGCTAGAGGTGTCAATGGACCAGGTCAACCTGATTATCCGACCGGATAACATTGGGCTGGGAACTGAAAATTGTGATCTAACTAGTGGGTGGCCCATGCCAACGGCACTCCCCGACAAAGCATTTGCCAAAATCGGTGTGAGTGGCTGAGATCCACTATCCATTTGGAGTGATAAGATCTAGGTCATCCTTTGTGAAGCCGATAAGAGGGGGATAAGTGGGGAGACAACTTCCCTGTTTTGTAAAATAGACTAGTGGGTAGCCCATGCCCACAGCACTCCCCGACAAAGTATTTGCCAAAATCGGGTATGTTTGGTTGAGATTCACTGTCTAGTTGGGAGATAAGATCTCGACCCTTCTTTATTTAAGCCTATAAGAGGGAGTATAAGTGGGCAACGGATCTATTGTGATCCAATTTTTGTAATGAAATATATGTTGAGTGAACCTTTGCTGATTTATTATTGGACACAGACAATTCGAAGGTTTTTGTTTTCTCTACATCTAACTTAATAGGGTTATACCTTAGATCAGTTCGATATTGGTTGGCTGGATTCAATCCTCGCTGATTTTGGGTCCAGATTGGGTGGGCCTACGTCTGGTTCAGTCATGCGTTGATCTTGATCGGGTCCTTTCCAGCCCCCCCTATCCTCAGCTGAGAATCCATATCGTTGGATGACTTTCTCTCTCTCTCTCTCTCTCTCTCTCTCTTTACATAATCTTTTTTATTTTTTTCTCTTCCATCGCTATATTCTTCTTCTTTTTGTATATAGCCCTTTTAGGAATGCATGCGGAGTTACGGTCATTAATGTGGACCGTCCAGATGTTGGGCTATCACTAGGACTGCTCACCCCAATACGCACCATATAACGTAAATTCTCTTTTAAGTTTTAACCTATAAACGGTGGATCCTTTAAAATAGTAGCTATAAAATTCGTCACCTAATTTTGTCCCATTAATGTGTATACAAGCCCAGGTAAATGGCCTGGATAAAGGCCCAATAACTGGCCCATATATAATATGAGGATTTTTATGTATTTCATTAAAATAAAGGGAATTTTTGACATAACCCCCTATGACTTGGTCCACTATCATTTGACCAGTGTTGACTACCAAATTTTGTATTAAAGACCGAAAGTGCCCTTGTCTTCGACTTTGGAACAAAACCCAAATACCAAATCAAACGGTTGTGGGGGATGGCTGGCCAAAAGATTGGGTTGGCCGCCCATCACCAGCGACCAACCCACCGGAATCTCATGACTGGCCAGCCGCAACTCCGGCAACAGTTTAGAACCAAATGTTAAAAAAAGAAAAATAAATAAAGTATATAATTTTAGTTTTAAAATTTTCATTAACAAAAATGAAAAACAAGAGTGAGAGCAATTTAGATTTAAGCTTTTGAGACATGGATTTTGGAAAGATGGGTTCTCTCAATTTTAAATTTTCATTTTTTACAATAAAATCTTATTCCTTCATGAGTTTTATCTATTTTTATGGGGGTTTCTCTTCTCAATCTTTGTTTAATTCATCAAAAACCCAAAAAAAAATCTCAGACTTACCAACATAATTAGTTTTATTTTTAATCTCCTTTTTTCATGTTTGATTTGGGGTTTGGTTTTTGGCCTAAACCCAAAACCTTGTTCTAAGGTTGAAGAAAATGGCACTTTCGTCATTTAATACAAAATTTGGTAGTCAACTCGGGTCAACACTGGTCAAATAGCAGTGGGCCAAGTCATAGGGGGGTATGTCAAAAATTTCTTAAAATAAAAAGCGTGTTTAGAACTTTAGACTACAATCCCTTAAAAAGTCTTATTAAAGATTAATGGGCTTGGACTAAATGAGGGTCGAGTCCGAGTTGCCTTGCGGTAAACAGACGCCTGCCTATTTTGGTCTTTTGTCGAGCTCTGTTTCAATGAGGTGGTTCCAGTCCTGGCTGAGCAACAAACTACTTCAACGATCCTTACTCAATATAGATTTGAATGAAGTGTTTCAAGCTTCGACATTTTCGTGTTTCACGGTCTCTATACCTATGGAAGGTGTAGAATTGGTTTAGATCAACACATTTTCCTTCCTCAAACTGCTTGCCCAACCTAGCCAAGCAATTACCATGTGCACTTATCACATCATCCTAGATTTTTGCTTCCAACTGATCTTTTCTGGCTTAGCTAAACTTTGATATTCTCCCTTTCTGATCTTATCTCCTGCAGCTCTCCTTTGAAGATAGAAGCTCAACCTCCGCTTTCCTATCAACCAATGCAATCTCCTTAAGGGATAGATCTCATCTACTGTAACTAGGCGAATCTCCCTTATTAGAATTCTTTGATAGTTTTGGTCAATAGCCCAAATTCAAAACCAAAAAAAAAAAAAAAAAAATCCAAAGAAAACATTACAACAATACCATGTGTCAACCGACTTTTTCCCGCACGTGCCGAATTCGAAGTATTATTAGAAAGTTTTATCGAAAAAAAAATGGAAATACATGTTTTAATTGGTTTTAGAGAAAAACGGAGTATAATCCATACAGTTCAATGTGTACGGTCGTTTAAAAAAAAAATTAAAATTTGGGTATAATACACGTATAGTACAGAAAATTAGTAAGTAGGGGTGAGATTTGGATCTTTAGCATAGGGACCATGGTTTGAATTCAGATCACTTGTTATGAATCCATATTGGATTTCAATCCGGATAAGAGTTGAAATGATTAAAGTCGGATCGATCAGGATCTGACCCATTTCATGCCTCGGGGTTAAGACATGATTGAGTGGGTTGGATCTGGGTTGGATAGAGATAGGTCTGAATTTGTTTCAACTTTCGGTTTGTCAACCCATATTCAAAATTGACTAGATCCAAACCCATCATCGTGATCCAAATTGCATGGAGAGTTGATGAATGGGGTCCACATATTTTTGCTAGCAAACCACTTTATCAATTGCCCCCACTTGGACGCTGATTGGCTAGTTTGTGGCATGTAGCCTCTCAACGCCTTTGGTAGGGTAGATGTCCCGGTGGACATCTCCCACTTGTGTCCAGTAGGTGCAGGGTAAATCTCGTATTCAAAGTACAGTATACAAAGAAGTATACCGAACTCTTCAAAATGCCACCTGGAACATCCTTTGGTGGACTACTGACCTTGTGAATGTTTGTCTCAACCCTCGATGTGCCTACACACCAAAAATTTGCCTGATTGGTGATTCTAGCCATTGGATTTGAGTGATTCTTCATTATGGGATTGGACCCATTAATGGGCATGTTCATATAGCCCATGAAGAAAAATGCTGAAATCCAACGCCTAGAAATTACCAATCAGGCTGTTTTTTGGTGTGTAGATCCACCAAGGGCTGTGTCAAACATTCATAGGATCAGAAGGTCCGAGAGTGTGCCACATGGCATTTTTGGGGAGTGTGCCACATGTGCACGCCTTTCCTCACTTGTCCTGCGGTCCAATTCCTATAAACAGAAAAAACAAAAAATTGTTGAAGAAATAAAGATTATGTGCGCATGGATCACAGATTAAAGGGTCCTAGATCTTTTACTTTTTGGTTGGTAAGTGGGCCTTGATTCTTGGATTTTTAGATCACTTTCTGAAACACAATCAGTAGTGGTCTAATGGTTGACCTCAAAATGATCTTTTTGCCAGTGTTCCCCACTGTCTGTATATAGGACCAAATGGTAATCATCCATCCAATAAAATATGGATCACTTCATCACTTTCGTGGGTCGTGATCCACTTGATCAATTCTTTATTTAGCTCTTAAAGTTCATGTGAATATAGAATGGGCTATAGGGAACCTGGGCTGTCGTTGCACACTCCAAAGTTTGCATTTGCAAGAGGTCTCTACCATAGTTCCATGGTTTAAAACTTTAAACTACGGCCGTTATAACGGATTCGGACCTACCCTGTTTTGTTATGAACTGTTTTAATGGTAAAAACTGGTAAGGGCGCCCCCAGTCCCTTATACTGATTTAATGGAAAAATAACGGCCGTTATTTTTTTAGCATTTTAACCGTACATAATGTAATGGGGGAGGTATGAATCCGTTATAAAGGCTGTTTTTTAAACCATGGTTTCTACCACGCAGATGGATGATGTGGCCAATTGGATTGTCCATCTGATAAGGGACCCTACATTGGCCACATTGGCGTACCCATTTAGGGTCGGGCTCAAGTTACCACCCTAAAATGACAGGCTCTGGTTACAGGACACAATACCACGTGGCACCCTCTTATAAGATTCTGACCGTATGGATGTTTGGCCAATCCCTAGGTGGACCTACAAACCAAAAATCAGCTTGATTAGTGATTTCTAGGCATTGAACTTTGTACCTCAAATTCTTACAGTTGTAATTAATCCATGAAAATAAGTCCAATCCAACGCCTATAAATCACGAATCAGGCTCATTTTTCGGTTTGTAGGCCCACTTAGGGATTGGCCAAACTTCCATATGGTCAGAGTCCACTAAGAGTGTGACACATGGCTCATATTGTGTCCTGTAACCGGAGCTTGTCATTTTAGGGCGGTAACTTGAACCTGAGCCTTTCTTTTATAGGCAAGAATCGTGATGACCAAAATTCAAATTGATCTAACTCAACTTCTATCGATCCGTTCTAGAGCTAAAAGGCTACAGATTTATAGAATTTTTTACCACAATACGAGCCACGTGGCACACGCTTAGAGGACACTGGATGTTTGGCCAATCACTAGGTTGACCTACAAACCAAAGATCAGCCTGAGTAGTGATTTACAACCTTTGGATCTTTGCTCCCAAATAACGCTCAATAAGCTCAAATTCCTGCGGTGAAAATCTACCCATGAAAATAACTTCAATCCAACGCTTAGAAATCACTGATCAGGTTTATTTTTGGTTTGTAGATCCACCCAGTGATTTGGCCAAACATCCATACAGTCAGCGCCCTCTAAGAATGTGCCACGTGGACCGTACTGTGTGCTGTGATCGGCTTCGCTCACAACATGCAGTGAGCGAAGGTTTACTCTATTCATTCTTCAAAAGTCTCCACTCAATTATCTACACAGCTTCAATGACTTTCTCACTTTTTCACATTCTTTTTCACTGCTTTGGGAAAGTTTCAGTGTTGATACGACATTTCGGGATGTTCTTTGATGCAAGCCTCTGTATCAAAATTTTGATGCAGGAGTCCCTCAGATTGCAACGTAATAGACTCGTTCGGGCCCACTTGCCACTTGAATGTCTGGCCCACGCTATGATAGACCTACGCACCAAAAATCAGTTGATTGGTTATTTTCTAGCCGTATGATTTGAGCACTTTTTCATCATGGGCTTTATGAACAGGCCTATGAGTTGGTTTCAAGCCCATGATGAAAAAGTGCTCAAATCCAATGTCTAGAAATCACAAATCTTACTGATTTTTGGTATGTGGGTCCACCAAGATGTGGGCCAAACATTCATGGAGGCAGTGAATCCGAAAGAGTATACTACCCTGTAAATTGAGGGACTTATGCATCAAAATTTTGATACAGAAGCCTGGTATCATAGATTTTTACGGAAATTTCGTACATAAGGTCCAAAGACTGAATAGCACGTGCTGATATGAATATGCGCCATTTGTGTAAGGGTCGGGCTCCGTTGACAGATCTAAAAGGGACACAATATAAGCCACGTGGCACACTGTTACAGGACAATGACCGTACGGATGTTTGTCCTATCCCATGGTGGACCTACAAACCAAAAATCAGCCTGATTAGTGATTTATAGTGTTGCATCTTTGTACCTCAAATACTGCTCAAATTCCCACAGTTGAGATCATCCCATGAAAATAGGTCCAATCCAAAGCCTATAAATCACTAATCAGCCTGACTTTTGGTTTGTAGGTCCAACATGGGATAGGACAAACATCCGTACGGTCATAGTCTTGTAACAGTGTGCCACCTGGCCTATATTGTGTCCCTGTCATTTTAGATCTGTTAACGTAGCCGCCCCTTTGTGTTATATGGACTAGGTATCAACTCTTGTACGTTTCTTTGTAGAGAATGAAAACTAAAAGAAATCAAGCAAGAATTACCATAAAAGCCGTAGTTACGAGCACGTTGGTCGTATCCGACCGTAGAAAAAAATTACACCTGATTTAGTCGTGCTTTATGGCTTAGTAGACCAATAAGTCTTCTTTGGTTACTTTTACTATTAAATATATTTTAAATCAAAATGAAAAGATGACAATGCCCTTATCCTTATCCTTCACCGACACTAGTACAATTCCTCATTTAAGACGTTTGAAGAATTAATTCCTTTGAAAAACTTTTGACATCCGTTTCACCATTATTATTGGTTCAACTAATTCACTGAAACTAAAATGGTGTTGGTTCAACCAGTTTGAGCTTAATACTCAAACTTGAAATAAAATACCGACTTTAACAAAATGGTTAGAGAAATAGATAAGGTATTAAGAGTGAAACGGAGTTTTAAACATGACCTATAAAATAGAAACAGTCAAGGAGATGAAGCTTTGCTTATAAATTTTAAGGTTTAGTATTCAAACTGAAAACAAAATCGTGAAAATGATTTTGGTTCGATCAAGTTAAACAATTCTTTCGACATAATTTTGTCTGATTTACTATTGTTACAGGGTTCCTCTTCGTTGTGCATTTTCTCATCTTCTCTTAATTATCATCTAATTTTGTTAGTGATTCAACTAAGTTGTGCTCAATACTCAAATTGAAAACAAATACAAGTATGGAAATGATATTGGTTCAACCAGTTTAGAAAAAAAATTTGTTCTGTTTCCAACATTGTTACATGGGTTCTTATTCGTTGAGATGCATTTTCTCATCATCTTTTCATTATAGTCTAACTGTGTTAATGTTTCAACTAAGTAGAGCTCAATACTCAAACTGTAAACAGATACATAATCATGAAAATGGTACTGGTTCAACCAGTTTTGTGAAAATGGTATTTGATTCAAGCGGTTTGGGGAAAATGGTCATAGTTCAACCAGTTTCGTGAATATCATTACTAAAACTTGAGAAATGATTTTTGCTTGACGAAATGAAAGTGATAACCATCTTCTTCAGCTTCTTCCTTGAAGATTCTTGCTTAACGAAAATTAAAGTAGTAACCATCTTCTTCAGCTCTTTTCTTGTTCCATCTTCACCTTTTTCTTTCTTAACTAACCTTTGAAACCAGCGTCGCCTTCTTTATTCACCTTCAATAGTACATAAACAAGTTGCAAAGAACTATAGAGGATAATCGGGATGCTATAAAATAGATGACTTGAAGGAAATCTTTAAACTTGTATCGCTTTCATCTTTCTTCACCTTGAATGGAGTATAAATGAGTTGCAAAGAGTTATAAAGGAAGAAAATTGAGGAAAATAGCTGTGAAGCAAGAAAATAGAGGAAAAAAACTGTGGAAGAAGAAATAGAGGGAAAAAAGCTCAAGAACAAGAAAATTGAGGAAAGGAGCTGGACAAAACTGACATACGGTATTGTGTCGTTAGTCAAACCTCAAATCAAATGATACCATCAATTCAAACTAATATTAGTTGGAGGATAGTATGGGCATTTCAAAAGAAAGGCCTTAATGGGCAAACAATTAAACCAAGGGTAATTTTAGTCGCACCCCACAAAATGAAAGGGCACCCAAAACTCTTGTGTTTTTCACTTTATTCTTTTATTACGAAAATGCCCTATTGAGTTCAGGCATTTTCTGTTGAAAACCTTTTACGCACCCTGCATCTTCACATACTCCTTTTGCAACAACAAACTCGCAACCTCTCCTTATACTGCTGGCGACGACTTGCTCCCTTTCATCTTCACGTGCTCTCTCAACCTCATCTTCGGGCTATGACCGGCTTCAGTCACCACGCACTGTGACCGAAGTTTTACTCATAAGCTCCAACGTCTGGATTTAAGTGATTTATTAAATTCTCACATCATCCATAATAACCACTGGCACATATATCTTTGGTGGTTGGCCAAACAGAAAAGTGTTTCTCTATGTGGAAGTGTCCGGTGAAAGACGAACAATATTAGCTTTCCACTGAGTAAAATGTGACGCCCCGGGCCCACCACAATAACAATATTGTCCGCTTTGCCAAGCGCACGTGCCAACCGTACATGCCCCGGCGCACGACTTTGCTTCTCCCCCCTCTTTGGGAGGAAAATGCGTTGTTACTATGAAGGTCCAGCTTGCTACTTATAGCTAGGATCTCGGACGTTTCCTTATCCGATGTGGGACTAAACTCATGCAACCCTCCCCTGCCTACCTCCCCCCCTGCCTACTGTTCGACGGCTCCACGCGGCATCCCGGTAGCCATTTCCGACCAGTGCTTGGATGACTGGGTCATGACATTCACCCCACCCGACAGGATGAGCCGTCCTTGGCTCTGATACCACTTGTGACGCCCCGGACCCACCACAGTAACAATATTGTCCGCTTTGCCAAGCACACGTGCCAACCGCACATGCCCCAATGCACGACTTTGCCTCTCCCCCCTCTTTGGGAGGAAAACGCGTTGTTACTATGAAGGTCCAGCTTGTCACTTATAGCCAGGATCTCGGACGCTTCCTTATCCGATGTGGGACTAAACTCATGCACCCCTCCCCTGCCTACCTCCCCCCCTGCCTACTGTTCGACGGCTCCACGCGGCATCCCGGTAGCCATTTCTGACCCAGCGCTTGGATGACTGGGCCATGACATTCACCCCACCCGACAGGAATGAGCCGTCATCGGCTCTGATAATGTCATGGCTCAGTCATCCAAGCGCCGACTCATCCAAGCGCTGGGTCAGAAATGGCTACCGGGATGCCGCGTGGAGCCGTCGAACAGTAGGCAGGGGGGGAGGTAGGCAGGGGAGGGGTGCATGAGTTTAGTCCCACATCGGATAAGGAAGCGTCCGAGATCCTGGCTATAAGTGTCAAGCTGGACCTTCATAGTAACAATGTGTTTTCCTCCCAAAGAGGGGGGAGAGGCAAAGCCGTGCACTGGGGCATGTACGGTTGGCACGTGCACTTGGCAGAGCGGACAATATTGTTACTGTGGTGGGCCCGGCGTGTTAGAGCCGAGGACGGCTCATCCTGTCGGGTGGGGTGAATGTCATGGCCCAATCATCCAAGCGCCGACTCATCCAAGCGCTGGGTCGGAAATGGCTTCCGGGATGCTGCGTGGAGCCGTCAAACAGTAGGCAGGGGGGAGGTAGGCAGGGGAGGGGTACATGAGTTTAGTCCCACATCGGATGAGGAAGCGTCCGAGATCCTGGCTATAAGTGGCAAGCTGGACCTTCATAGTAACAACGCGTTTTCCTCCCAAAGAGGGAAAAGAGGCAAAGCCGTGCGCTGGGGCATGTGCGCTTGGCACGTGCGCTTGGCAAAGCGGACAATATTGTTACTATGGTGGGCCCGGGGCGTCAGAGTCGAAGACGGCTCATCCTGTCGGGTGGGGTGAATGTCATGGCCCAGTCATCTAAGCGCCGACTCATCCAAGCGCTGGGTCGGAAATGGCTACCAGGATGCCGCGTGGAGCCGTCGAACAGTAGACAGGGGAGAAGTAGGCAGGGGAGGGGTGCATGAGTTTAGTCCCACATCGGATAAGAAAGCGTCCGAGATCCTGGCTATAAGTGGCAAGCTAGACCTTCATAGTAACAACGCATTTTCCTCTCAAAGAGGGGGGAGAGGCAAAGCCGTGCGCTGGGGCATGTACGGTTGGCACGTGCGCTTGGCATAGCGGACAATATTGTTACTGTGGTGGGCCCGGGGCGTCACATAAAACTTCTATCACAACATTGTAATAGATTAAAATAAGAGCCACGTGCCATACTCTTAGTGGATGCTGACCGTATGGATGTTTGGCCAGTCCCTCTGTGGACCTGTAAACCAAAAATCGGCCTGATTAGTGATTTCTAATCGATTCGATTGAAGTTATTTTCGTGGGTTGATTTTAACGGTGGGAATTTGAGCACTATTGAGCGTTATTTGGGTGTAAAGATCCAAAGGTTATAAATCACTAATCAGACTGATTTTTGGTTTACTGGTCCACCGAGGGACTGGCCAAACATCCATAAGGTCAGGCTTGTATTGTGCGTTGTGACAGAAGTCAATTTTACTCCTTTCCACTTGGGTGAGTGCCTACCTATTTTATGTTTCTCTGCATGAGCCTGGACTAGATCATCGCTTTGAATAAATAAAGGGAAAAGAAAAGTTTTAACGTCGCATACAGGTAAGGTGGGGTGCATTCAACAGGTCAGGGTGCCCTCACATTTTGTGGGGTGTGACTAAAATTACCCTTAAACCAAAGTGTCCATAGTTTTGTACAGGGGACTAAATGGTTAATATTTTTGTAAATATGGACTTAAAAATAATTTTCCAAGAATCAATGAGACTTCATTTCTAATCACTTGATGTATGAAGTATGAACCATGGTTTATAACGAAAATAATGAGTTATTTTATATAAAAGTTGTTAAAAAATGCCGTTATTTTTGTTGCCTTATGTTATTTTTTGTTCTAAATTTTACTGAAAATTTGAAATTCAAAATTAAAAATTTAGATCCATTTTTTTTTTTTTTCTGTTAATCCCATTTTCCCTGTTTTTGGTCATATGCGTTACAATCTGTTATAACGGAAAAAATGGTCGCTGGGATAATCAGTCGGTGGGATAATAAGCATCAAGGTTTAAAAGAACAGGAGGACGCGAGCTGCTCGAGGAAAGAATTTTTTCTGTCCTCAATGCGTCTGCAAAAAGTGTGGTTACAGTTATCAAGACGACTTGTTAAAGTGGGTCCACATGTTTTGAAAATAAGATACTCCAAAGTAATGCGGACCCCACCTCATCGCGTGGTCTTGACTCGTGATTACCGCAACGGCCTCACTGCCCACGTTTTCTACCTGGTGGAGATAAAAGAGTAAAACTTGTGTCACAAGATGTTGACTCAATACGAGCCACGTGGTATACTATTAGAGGACAACGACTGTATGGATGTTTGGGCAGTCCTTCGGTGGACTAGTACACAAAAAATCAGCTTGATTAGTGATTTCTAACTGATTCTATTGAAGTTATTTTCGTGGGTTGATTTTAACGGTAGGAATTTGAGCAATATTGAGCGTTATTTGGGTGCATAAATCCAAAGGTTGTAAATCACTAATCAGGCTGATTTTTGGTTTGTAGATCCACCGAGGGACTGGTCAAACATCCATACGGTCAAAGATCTCTGATAATGTGCCACGTGGCTCGTATTGAGTGCTGTGACCGTGTTCCATCACAACATCTTGTGACACAAGTTTTACTCGAGATAAAATATGATCCGCCGCAATGCGACTGCAAAAAAGTGGCGTTGCAAAAAGAAGAGATTCCAAAGTGATGTGGACCCCACCTGATCCTGTGGTCATGAATCTTGATTAGTAACCTAACCGTTGGAACAGCAATGTGGCAGCCGAAGTTTTCTCGTTGCTCGATCATACAGATTCTCTAACGATGGAAAACGAGGAGGGATGGAGGATTTTCTTCCGGAACAGTGATAAATGTGTGGTCATTGATCAATCTCTTTCCGTCTAAATACAAGCCGTACATAAGAATATTTTGACTACTGAGTATTTGAAATTGTGTAAGTTGACTTAGATTTAAATAATCAATCTTGATGATTTCGTGTTACACGTGGAGGTCCAAAATTCAGGACGGTGGGGGTCCATCACATATATATATATATCCTATTGATTGGAATAATTAATACGGCTCCCCGAATATGCTGCGACTATTCCTTTTTTTTTTCTTTGGGTATATGTATACTTACAATAAATTATAGTCCCACATATAATAGACCACGAAATGACATCTATAAACACAATAAATGCTTATTAGAATGGGTCATTGAAAAGAAAAAGAGTTGATTGGATGATGAAATGGGTCGGATCTTTGCTCATGGATATCAGACTCCAATTCTACCCGGGCCCATTTCTTTGCTATATTCAAGATTACATAAATATGCCAATAACTCTTAATGATAATATATATAAATATATATTTAAATGTTCTGTTATAATGGTCACATCAATAAAGAAAAAACCTCATAGTAATAAAAAGCAGTGTTTGAAAACCGGGCCTACACTCGGACCAGTTCCAAACAGGATTATGAGAATTTTTATCCGGTTCTTCAAAAACCGGTAAGAGTTATTAAACCGGTGGTTTTTGAACTCGACGGTTGAAGAGCCATTGGTGTTTTAAGAATAGATTTTTTAATCTTTTAAGAAACGTAAACCGATGTTTTAGGTATGAATTGAAGAGAAGAATCAAGGGCAAAGGGTCAAAGTTAATAAAATAGAGTAAAACTTCTGTCACAACGTTGCGATAGATACTTCTGCCACAACGCACAATATGAGTCACGTGGCACACTCTTAGTGGATGCTGACCGTATGGATGTTTGGCCAGTCCCTCGGTGGACTTCTAAACCAAAAATCAGTCTGATTAGTGATTTCTAAGCAATTCGATTGAAGTTATTTTCATGGGTTGATTTTCAATGGTAGAAATTTGAGCATTATTGAGCGTTATTTGGGTGCAAAGATCCAAAGGTTGTAAATCCCTAATCAGGCTGATTTTTGGTTTATAGGTCGACCAATGGACTAGCCAAACATCCATAAGGTCAGCGTCCACTAAGAGTGTGCTCTGTGGCTCGTATTTTGCGTTGTTACAGAAGTTTTACTCAATAAAATAACATGGTTGTCAAAATGACGATGATTCTACATCAAATCCGAGACTCCAAATCAACCCGTGGTCCAACCGCAGTCCGACCAGTCTCACAAGATCGCTCTAGTCTGAGTAAAACTTCTGTCACAATGGAATTGTAAATCACATAAAACACAGCCAATGAGTTCTCGGCACGTACACCTAAAAAAAAGCACATGATGCAAAAACACTTGTGTACGTGCCGAGAACTCATTGGCTGTGTTTTGTGTGATTTACGATTTCGTGTGATAGAAGTTTTACTCCTCTAGTCTAGTCGAAGGCACTGCTCCCACTTTCACATTTGCGAGGCGGTCCACAAGTAGCCGAATCTTTGAAGGTGGGACCGTGGGAGCGTGGGACATTTGGATACGACTTTTAATTGCATGATTGAAGTATGATATGGGCGTTGAAATCCATCCCTTCCCCGTATCCATCTAAATAAACCTTTGTTCACACCATGATGTGAGCGAAGCCGATCACAGCCAATAATACGAGCCACTTGGCTCACTCTTAGTGGACTCTGACCGTATGGATGTTTGACCCATCACTATTTGGACATACATACCAAAAATAAACCTGATCAGTAATTTCTAAGCGTTGGATTGAAGTTATTCCCATGGATTGATTTTAACCGTAGGAATTTGAGCATTATTGAGCGTTATTTGGGTGAAAATATCTAAAGGTTGTAAATCAGTAATCAGAATGATTTTTGATTTTCAGGTCCACCGAGGGACAGGCCAAACATCCATACGGTCATCGTCCTCTAAGAGTGTGCCACGTGGTTCGTATTGTGGGCTGTGATCGGCTTCGCTCACAGCATGGTGTGAGCGAAGGTTTACTCATGTTCTAAAAGCTGAGATACCAAAGAAAGAGAGAATGACGATTCCACCCCTCCTAAATTTACCCGCTTTTCGTATATGGGCTTTTCGTCGCGACGTAATCTCTATCTCCGTGACAGACCCAGAACTCCGAAGTCAACCGTTGATTTTGTTTTTCTTTTTTCTGTTTTTTCTTTCTTCCCCTCCGAAACGAACTCACAAATGCGTATCAATACAGTGGATATTCCCCGTGTTTCGTAAACAAATCTACTCTATATATGTAAGTATTTTCTGGGGTTCTTCCATTCTCTTCTGAGAAGGAGAAGTGAGGGTCTGCGTAGGTTCAGGTGGAGTTGGGGGTGTGAAGGATAAGAGGATGGGTTTGTCGGGGGTCTTTGTTGTTTCTGTTGTGTTTTTTATCTTGAATGCAGGAGTGTTGTGCAATGGAGGAATCACAAGTAGTTTTGTTAGGAAGGTTGAGAAAACTGTTGATATGCCACTTGACAGTGATGTCTTTCGTGTGCCTCCTGGCTATAATGCGCCACAACAGGTCCTTTCTTCCTCCCCCTCTTCTTCTTATTAGACCCCTTTTGATTTCTCAGAAGTGAACCATGTTTTATCCATTTATTTTTTAGATTTTGAACTTTTTGTGTCTGTGTGTGTCTGTGGATGAACCCAACTAACCCTTTTGATTTTTTATGATTTTATGCTTTATTTTTACTTTTTATTTTTTTTAATCTCCTCACTTGCAGAGATCTATTTTCAGTATTTCTTTTTTTCTCTACTTTTTATGATAAATCTTTGTTTATTTTGATGCTTCCCCAATTCAAAATTTGCTGGTTTATGTATTATTAATATTTATTGTTAAAACAGATTGAGTGGGATGGTTTCATTTTCTTGTTTTTTGAATTGTAAGGTTCATATAACTCAAGGAGATCATGTGGGGAAGGGAGTGATCATCTCTTGGGTCACTCAGGATGAACCCGGTTCGAACGCTGTTCTCTACTGGAGTGAGAAGAGCAAGAAAAAGTCCAGTGCCAAGGGCATCGTCGTGACCTACAAGTTCTACAATTACACTTCAGGTTACATTCATCACTGCACCATCAAGAATTTGAAGGTGACTCTTCATCCATTTTGTTGTTTTTCTTTGCTAGCATTGCTCCATTCATAATCCCCTGTTTGAGTTCAGTTTGTAGCTTGGCTAATTTAGGAGTTGGAAACAAATTGGTAGCTGAAATTGTGATGCTAACTTGGAGTAATTTGTGTTTGTTGTCTTGCAGTTTGACACAAAATACTATTACGAGGTTGGGATTGGACACACGACGCGGCAGTTCTGGTTTAGAACTCCTCCTAGAGTTGGCCCAGATGTTCCTTATACTTTTGGTCTTATAGGTAATTCTTTATCATCAATTTCTTCTACTGGTCTCTTTGGATAATTATTGTCTACAAGCTTGGTAACCATGTTGATTTGGCTTAACTAATTGATCTGTATGAATTGATTTGGAATAGTGGGTGGGTTGTCTATGAACCTTTTGATTTATAGCCGCATACATATATACATGTTTTAGCAAAAAAAAATCATGTTGATCTCACCCTATTGGACATTGTGTGCAGGGGATCTGGGTCAAAGTTATGATTCAAATAAAACACTTACTCATTACGAATTGAACCCGACGAAGGGACAGACAGTGTTGTTCGTGGGCGACCTCTCTTATGCAGATAATTATCCATTTCATGACAATGTCAGGTGGGATACATGGGGCAGGTTCGTGGAGAGAAGTGTTGCTTATCAACCTTGGATATGGACTGCTGGGAATCATGAGCTTGATTATGCTCCTGAATTCGTAAGTACTTTAAACCTATTCAAATGCTGATGAAATCAATACATTTATCAGTTCTTATCTCTTAAGGGTCTAATTTTGAGACCATGTGTTCTGTTTATTAGAAATCGGTTCCTATACAGTTTACTTACCTCTTAAATCCATGTAAGTATTAGTACTTTGGTTGGGTTTGTCGGCAAGATGGTATTGGAGCTTGAAGTGTCCCTATATGAACAATGAGACTCTGTCCATTGAAAAGTGTATCATGTTGCTAAGGATTTAGTTGAGTGATGCTGAAAGCAAGAGATCTGAAATTATGTACATAATCATAAGAACAGGTCAGGAGATTATAATTAATAAGGATAGACATATCTCCAAAACGTATGCATTGACTTTAACCTGGATACATTTTCCCTTTGGAATTTGATTTAGGATACTACACAAATGCAAAGAGATCAGATGTGTGGTATCCATTAAGGTCTCACTACTATGATAGACCAATAGAAACATAACGACGTGTGCACAGAGCAATTTTGAGCCTTAAATTGGATTGGAAAGTGGACAGAAGTGGGTAACCAACATACTGTTGACAGTTGATTTGCTCTGTTTCAATCTGCGCATGTATTTATTGTGAACCAGTTCTTTATGAGGTGAACTCTAACTTTCTTGTTGGAAACTTTTTTTTAAATTTCCTCTTAGCTGAGCTATTTCCTGATGCCTCTACAGACGTAATGCTATGTTTCCTTTGCTTGTTGTGTCACATCTACTATCACCAATTCTCATAAACTAGTAAATCCCAATTTCTAACAGTAGAAAATTCTGTTTTTAGATCAATTTTCTCCCCCTGGTTGTGTTAGGACTTAGGAATCTATACGAAATATGATGCTTCTTTCTGTTCTTATCTATGATACTAATTTCTAATTTAGACTCATTTCAAACATAATATAATATACTTTTACAAAGACTCGAACAATTACTGAAAATTTTGAATTTGACAATCAATTGTGGTTTTTTGCAGGGTGAAACCATACCTTTTAAGCCTTATACGCGCCGTTATCATGTGCCATATAAGGCATCTGGTAGTACCACTCCATTTTGGTACTCGATCAAGCGAGCTTCTGCGTACATCATTGTCCTGTCTTCATATTCGGCATATGGTAAGAATATATAGTTCGCTCATAGTTTCATACAATTCAATTGACATGAATTGCACGGCACCAGAACATATGTCTATCTATGAGTTAGCACTTATGGAACGTTTCCATTTCTAATACACAAGGATGGCCTGGTGTAAATTACAGATGAGAAATCTTAAATGGAGAGATAATCGGATTTAGAAGAATTAGAAATTAATTACGACTTCATCTACTAGAAGTGTTTTTGTATGTTGTAGCTAATGCATACGTTTTGGAGATATGTAGTGATCTCATCTACTTTTCTTTGATGTGTAGGCAAATACACTCCTCAATACAAGTGGCTTGAAGAGGAGCTACCTAAAGTGAATAGGAATGAAACGCCATGGTTGATTGTTCTTATGCACTCACCATGGTATAACAGCTACAACTATCACTATATGGAAGGGGAAACTATGAGAGTAATGTATGAGCCATGGTTCGTAAAATACAAGGTTGACGTTGTATTTGCTGGTCATGTTCACGCCTATGAACGATCTGTAAGTGCACATCCTTTCTCTATATTATTTTGTTTGTTAGTTTTTGGGTTTAGGAAGTAAGAAAGTATTTGACCATTCCGTTTAGTTTTTCTTTATAATGTTTTGATGACAGGGATTTCTGGTTTTTAAAATCTTAACATGCGAGTTTACTAGTCTGAGTGTTTTCTGTATTAAATGGCTAACTTCAGTTTCTTATCCATGGTTCTCTTCAATAAACCATATACTCAGGCTCTCTATGCTTGCCCTGAATAAGTTTTCTAGAATGTTCTTCGCATATAAATGTCATAAATTTTTCTGTATCAACACTTTCTGACATACAAATCTTTTTTCTGTAAATTGATCACCATACAGAACCTCATTTTCTATTGTTTAGAAACAATCGAAGCTTGTTTCTTGCCACAACATGAAACAACAATACTGCTCATGATCCTAGTTAGCAATTTCCCATTTAATATGTGTTTAATATGCGTATTTAGCATATTTTAACAAAACATAATATACTTCCGTATTATTCAAAGTTCGATGCGTATTTTACGAGGAACTGTATACCCCGTATTGAACGCATATTATACATGAATTATTCCCAAATTATTTGGAAAATTGATTCTTAAATATGACAAAATGCAAAAAAAAAAAATAATAATAATAATAATTCAATGCTTTTATTTTATGTTATTCATTGCCGAATTTTAAAACATATTTCGAATGAAAAATCAGAATTATACTCGAACTTTTCACATATTGCATTTTGCTGTATGCCAAATTGCTAACTAGGCTCAGGATTAACATATTTCACCAACAAAATACTTCAAATTAGCTGTGATATGCAAGGATTCTCTTATAGAAACACAATATCAGGTTTAGCCTAACAAAGGCTGAGTTCAAGTTTTCTCTAGAGCAAGTTACTTAGCTGTGAATTCTAGCTAGGTGACTTAGTTATGTAGTCGAAACTTTCTAATGATCTATAGATGTGTGATCGTACTGCTAGATTTTGTTTTTGAATTTTCATTTGGGTTCAGAAACTTAGTGCGCTCTTGCAGATACAGTGGTTGTGCAATGGCTGCCTTCTACATATTCTTTTTGATCCGTAAAAAAGAGATCATTTAATTACTTTTACTGTTATTTAATACTGAAATATTTTCATCTTACAGGAACGTGTATCAAACATTGCATACAACATAGTAAATGGTGTGTGCAATCCTGTAAATGACCAATCTGCTCCTGTGTACATAACCATTGGGGATGGAGGAAATCTAGAAGGATTGGCAACCAAGTAAGATTACATCTGCTTTGTGGTTGTTCCCAACTTTTGCTCCTACTTTTGGGTACTAATAGATGAAGTTGATGAATATTTCTTTGATTGTGCAGCATGACAGAGCCACAACCAAAGTATTCAGCATATCGTGAAGCCAGTTTCGGTCATGCCATCTTCGATATTAAGAACAGGAGTCATGCCTACTACAGTTGGCATCGTAATCAAGACGGATATGCCGTAGAAGCTGATACTTTATGGTTTTTCAACAGATTCTGGAACCCTTTGGACGAATCCACCTCAGCTATATCATGATACTGTGGCCTTTTTTTCTTTTTTTCTGATCTCAATAATAAATACCCAGCTCCAACATTAGATGGTGTTTACGTTCTCTTTCCACTTTACTCATTAACTAAATTCTGTTCAATTTTCTATGTAATCAAACACGCTATTTATGACTTTTATTTGAATATCTCTGTTCTTTAGTACTTGTGGTTTTTCAAGGAATTAAATCTTAGCTACTGTTTGTGACTGCCAAAACCGAAACCAATACGACTTGGTCATTTGCCGCAATAACTCGGACCCAAGCCTAGAAGAATGCCTCATGGTAGACTCATTTATGTACTGTGCTTCAAATTTAGGCTCAAGCTTGGCTCAAAGCTTATAAGTGCAGCCCAAGGCCTTCCGGCGTGCTTCGCCCCATGTGCAAATGTAGTGGCTTGGGATAAGGTCCATCCTGGATGATGACTCTCCAGTTTTTTATTTATTTTTGATTCTCAATGAGAAATGGATCCATACATTAACACCCTAACTACTCTACAACATCCAAACAGCTAATGAAAAACTAAGTAAATCTATCTAACTGACAATGAAAAACTGAAACAGTAATGGTTGCTGGTCTCCTTTTAGGTCATAGTAATAGCAGTGCTGCTCTCCTCATGTGGATACCAGTGCCTGTTGTGCAACCACAGAGAATCCCCTGCAACTGCTTCACCATCGTGGTTGCAGTGCCAGGAGTAGTAGGCATGGGTACGATTCTTTATCTCAAGAGTTGCGTGCCCGAAGCTTGCTTCCCTGTAAGCTGAGTAACTGGGTTGTGGCTCTGTAAAACTGCACATAACAATATAGACAGTTTAGAGCAGATCAGATACTACTCATTCCATTTTGTTTAACAAGGTTTGCGAGTCGGGGTTTCGGATCTTAGACGTAGATATCAAGTTTTACCTATTAGCAAGTCCTTCGACATTTCCTCCATCGCCAATTGTAATGTAGACTGGCGCAGACGGGTCCAACACTGGCATGCACTGGCCATTTGATATGTTGTATGCAACATTTGAAATTCGCTCCTTCAATATATATATAAGTATGATTGTTATAAGAAAGAACATAAACAGATTCAATTATAAAGGTTTATGTCCTGTTTGGATTGCCTTCTTTGAACCAGAAAAAGTTGTTTTGACAGCTTTTTCAAGTAAAAGAATTTCTTCTAGTGCAAAGATTGAATTTACATAACATAAACAATTGAATTATCAAAAGTTGTATTGGAAGTTGGAACCAAACTCACCGATTGTTCGTAAGCATGAACATGACCAGCAAACACAATATCGACTTTGTTTTGAACGAACCATGATTCGAACATCACTCTCATGCTCTCTCCTTCCATAAAATGGTAGTCATAGCTGTTATACCATGGACTGTGAAGAAGAACAATCAACCAAGGTGTCTCTGCTCTATTCACCTTGGGGAATTCCCGTTGAAGCCAATCATATTGTGGGGTATATTTTCCTACAAATGAAAACCAACATTTTGTTGTAAAAATTAACAAGAAGAAATGTAGTTATTAAGAAATTTAAATTAAAAAAACAAGAGATTGAATTAAAATGATAAGCATATGCATGTAATATGTAGATGGTACGATATTCGAATGAGTCTTTGGTTACTTTTACTATTAAATACATTTTAAATCAGAATGAAACGATGACAATACCCTTATCCTTATCTTTGATTGACACTGGTACAATTCCTCGTTTACGATGCTTGAAGAATTAATTCCTTTGAAGAACTTTTGACATCCGTTTCACCATTATTACTAGTTTAACTAATTCACTGAAACTAAAATGGTGTTGGTTCAACCAGTTTGAGCTCAATACTCAAACTTGAAATAAAATACCGACTTAACAAAATGGTTAGAGAAATAGATAAAGTATTGAGAGTGAAACTGAGTGTTAAACGTAACTTACAAAATAGAAACAGTCAGGGAGATGAAGCTTTGCTTGTAGATTTTAAGGTTTAGTATTCAAACAGAAAACAAAATTGTGAAAATGGTATTGGTTCGATCAAGTTGAACGATTCCTTTGACAGAATTTTGTCTAATTTACTATTGTTACAGGGGTTCCTCTTCGTTGTGCATTTTCCCATCTTCTCTTAATTATTATCTAATTTTGTTAGTGATTCAACTAAGTTGTGCTCAATACTCAAATTGAAAATGAATACATGTGTGGAAATGGTACTGGTTCAACCGGTTTAGAAAAAAAAATTGTTCGGTTTCCAACATTGTTACATGAGTTATTTTTCGTTGAGATACATTTTCTCATCATCTTTTCATTATAGTCTAATTGTGTTAGTGTGTTCAACTAAGTTGAGCTCAATACTTAAACTGTAAACAGATACATAATCATGAAAATGGTACTGGTTCAACCAGTTTTGTGAAAATGGTATTTGATTCAAGCGGTTTGGGGAAAATGGTCCTGGTTCAACCACTTTCATGCATATCAGTACTAAAACTTGATAGACGATTCTTGCATGACGAAAATGAAAGTGATAACCATCTTCTTCAGCTTCTTTCTTGAAGATTCTTGCTTAACAAAAATTGAAGGAGTAACCATCTTCTTCAGCTTCTTCCTTGTTTCATCTTCAGATTCTTCTTTATTAACTAACCCTTTGAAACCAGCGTCGCCTTCTTTATTCACCTTCAATGGCACATAGACAAGTTGCAAAGAATTGTAAAGGATAACCGGGATGTTATAAAATAGATGATTGGAAGGAAATCTTTGAACTTGCACCGCCTTCATCTTTCTTCGCCTTGAATGGAATATAAATGGGTTGCAAAGGGATATAAAGGAAGAAAATGGAGGGAAAGAGCTATGAAGCAAGAAAATATAGGAAAAAAGCTGTGGAAGAAGGAAATAAAGGGAAAAAAGCTCAAAAGCAAGAAAATTGAGGGAAGGAGTTGGACAAAACTGACGTAATCGTCAGTGAAACCTCAAATCAAATGATACTATCAATTCAAATTGATATTAACTAGAGGGTAGTATTAATGGGCAAACAATTAAACCAAAGTGTTCATAATTTTGTACATGATACTAAATGGTCGGTATTTTTGTAAATATGGACTTAAAAATAATTTTCCCAAGAATCAAAGAGACCTCATTTCTAATCACTTGATGTATGAAGTATGAACCATGGTTTATAACGAAAATAATGAGTTATTTTATAATAAAAAATTGTTAAAAAACACCGTTATTTTTGTTGCCTTATGTTATTTTCCGTTATAAATTTTACTGAAAATTTGAAATTTAGATCCATTTTTTTTTCTGTTAATCCCATTTTCCCTGTTTTTGGTCATATGCTTTACAATCTGTTATAACGGAAAAAATGGTCAGTCGCTAGGATAATAAGCATCGAGGTTTAAAAGGAGCCGTTATAATAGTATAACGGAAAATAACGGCCCTTATTTTTTCAGCATTTTAACGGCTCATAATGCAACAGGGGAGGTCCGAATCCGTTACAACGACCGTTATTTTCAATATAACGGCCGTTTTTTAAAACCATGATAAGCATCAAAAGAACAGGAGGACGCGAGCTGCTCGAGGAAAGAATTTTATCCGTCCGCAATGCGTATGCAAAAAGTGTGGTTACAGTTATCAAGACGACTTGTTAAAGTAGGGTCCACATGTTTTAAAAATAAGATATTCCAAAGTAATGTGGACCCCACCTCATCGTGTGGTCTTGACTCGTGATTACCGCAACCTAACCTTTGCAATTTCCAATGTGACGGCCTCACTGCCCACGTTTTCTACCTGGCGGAGGAAAAATTTGATCCCCCGCAATGCGACTGCAAAAAAGTGGCGGTTGTAAAAAGAAGAGATTCCAAAGTGATGTGGACCCCACCTCATCTGTGGTCATGAATCTTGATTAATGACCCAACCATTGGAACAGGAATGTGGCAGCCCAAGTATTCTCGTCGCTCCATCATACAGATTCTCTAATGATGGAAAACGAGGAGGGATGGAGGATTTTCTTCCCGAACAGTGATAAATTTGGACTAAAACTTCGATGTCAGGGCCCTGTCATCGAAGGAGATGACAGGGCAGCAGATCACGGCACCTGGTCTCTATCTCCCTGACAGACCCACAACTCCGAAGTCAACCGTTGATTTTGTTTTTCTTTCTTCCCCTCCGAAACGAACTCACAAATCAATACAGCGGATATTCCCCGTGTTTCGTGAACAAATCTACTCTATATATGTAAGTATTTTCTGGGGTTCTTCCATTCTCTTCTGAGAAGGAGAAATGAGGGTGTGCGGAGGTTCAGATGGAGTGGGGGGTGTGAAGAATAAGAGGATGGGTTTGTCGGGGGTCTTTGTTGTTTCTGTTGTGTTTTTTATCTTGAATGCAGGAGTGTTGTGCAATGGAGGAATCACAAGTAGTTTTGTTAGGAAGGTTGAGAAAACTGTTGATATGCCACTTGACAGTGATGTCTTTCGTGTGCCTCCTGGCTCTAATGCGCCACAACAGGTCCTTTCTTTCTCCCCCTCTGCTTCTTCTTCTTCTTCTTATTATTATTAGACCCCTTTTGATTTCTCAGAAGTGAACCATGTTTTATCCATTTATTTATTAGATTTTTAACTTTTTGTGTCTGTGTGTGTCTGTGGATGAACCCAACTAACCCTTTTCACTTTTTATGATTTTATGCTTTATTTTTACTTTTTTTTTCTTTTTTAGTCTCCTCACTTGCAGAGATCTATTTTCAGTATTTCTTTTTTCTCTGCTTTTTATGATAAATCTTTGTTTATTTTGATGCTTCCCCAACTCAAAATTTGCTGGTTCATGTATTATTATTATTTATTGTTAAAACAGATTGAGTGGGATGGTTTCATTTCTTCTTTTTTGTTTTGGAAGGTTCATATAACTCAAGGAGATCATGTGGGGAAGGGAGTGATCATCTCTTGGGTCACTCAGGATGAACCCGGTTCGAACACTGTTCTTTACTGGAGTGAGAAGAGCAAGAAAAAGTCCAGTGCCAAGGGCATCGTCGTGACCTACAAGTTCTACAATTACACTTCAGGTTACATTCATCACTGCACCATCAAGAATTTGAAGGTGACTATTCATCCATTTTGTTGTTTTTATTTTCTAGCATTGCTCCATTCATAATCCCCTGTTTGAGTTCAGTTTGTAGCTTGGCTAATTTAGGAGTTGGAAACAAATTGGTAGCTGAAATTGTGATACTAACTTGGAGTAATTTGTGTTTGTTGTCTTGCAGTATGACACAAAATACTATTACGAGGTTGGGATTGGACACACGACGAGGCAGTTCTGGTTTATAACTCCTCCTAGAGTTGGCCCAGATGTTCCTTATACTTTTGGTCTTATAGGTAATTTTTTATCATCAATTTCTTCTACTGGTCTCTTTGGATAATTATTGTCTACAAGCTTGGTAACCATGTTGATTTGGCTTAACTAATTGATCTGTACGAATTGATTTGGAATAGTGGGTCGGTTGTCTATGAACCTTTTGATTTATAGCCGCATACATATATACATGTAAAAAGTCATGTTGATCTCACCCTATTGGACATTGTGTGCAGGGGATCTGGGTCAAAGTTATGATTCAAATAAAACACTTACTCATTACGAATTGAACCCGACGAAAGGACAGGCAGTGTTGTTCGTGGGCGACCTCTCTTATGCAGATACTTATCCATTTCATGACAATGTCAGGTGGGATACATGGGGCAGGTTCGTGGAGAGAAGTGTCGCTTATCAACCTTGGATATGGACTGCTGGGAATCATGAGCTTGATTATGCTCCTGAATTCGTAAGTGCTTTAAACCTATTCAAATGCTGATGAAATCAATACATTTATCAGTTCTTATCTCTTAAGGGTCTAATTTTGAGACCATGTGTTCTGTTTATTAGAAATCAGTTCCTATACAGTTTACTTACCTCTTAAATCCATGTAAGTATTAGTACTTTGATTGGGTTTGTCGGCAAGATGGTATTGGAGCTTGAAGTGTCCCTATATGAACAATGAGACTCTGTCCATTGAAAAGTGTATCATGTTGCTAAGGATTTAGTTGAGTGATACTGAAAGCAAGAGATCTGCAATTATGTACATGATCATAAGAACAGGTCGGGAGATTATAATTAATAAGGACAGACATATATTCAAAATGTATGCATTGACTTTAACCTGGATACATTTTCCCTTTGGAATTTGATTTAGGATACTACACAAATGCAAAGAGATAGTATGTGTAGTATCCATTAAGGTCTCACTCCTATGATAGACCAATTGAAACATAACGCGGTGTGCACAGAGCAATTGTGAGCCTTAAATTGGATTTGGAAGTGGACAGAAGTGGGTAACCAACATACTGTTGACAGTTGATTTGCTCTGTTTCAATCTGCATACGTATTTATTATGAACCAGTTCTTTATGAGGTGAACTCTAACTTCCTTGTTGGAAACTGTTTTAAATTTCCTCTTAGCTGAGCTATTTCCGATGCCTCTACAGACCTAATGCTATGTTTCCTTTGCTTGTTGTGTCACATCTACTATCACCAATTCTCATAAAATAGTAAATCCCAATTTCTAACAGTAGAAAATTCTGTTTTTAGATCAATTTTCTCCCCCTGGTTGTGTTAGGACTTGGGAATCTATACGAAATATGATGCTTCTTTCTGTTCTTATCTATGATACTAATTTCTAATTTAGACTCATTTCAAACATAATATAATATACTTTTACAAAGACTCGAACAATTACTGAAAATTTTGAATTTGACAATCTATTGTGGTTTTTTGCAGGGTGAAACCATACCTTTTAAGCCTTATACGCGCCGTTATCATGTGCCATATAAGGCATCTGGTAGTACCACTCCATTTTGGTACTCGATCAAGCGAGCTTCTGCGTACATCATTGTCCTGTCTTCATATTCGGCATATGGTAAGAATATATAGTTCGCTCATAGTTTCATACAATTCAATTGACATGAATTGCACGGCACCGGAACATATGTCTATCTATGAGTTAGCACTTATGGAACATTTCCATTTCTAATACACAAGGATCGTCTGGTGTAAATTACAGATGAGAAATCTTAATGGGAGAGATAATCGGATTTAGAAGAACTAGAGATTAATGTCGACTTCCTCTACTAGAAGTGTTTTTGTATGTTGTAGTTAATGCATACGTTTTGAAGATATGTCGTGATCTCATCTACTTTTCTTTGATGTGTAGGCACATACACTCCTCAATACATGTGGCTTGAAGAGGAGCTACCTAAAGTGAATAGGAGTGAAACGCCATGGTTGATTGTTCTTATGCACTCGCCATGGTATAACAGCTACAATTATCACTATATGCAAGGGGAAACTATGAGAGTAATGTATGAGCCATGGTTCGTAAAATACAAGGTTGACGTTGTATTTGCTGGTCATGTTCACGCCTATGAACGATCTGTAAGTGCACATCCTTTCTCTATATTACTTTGTTTGTCAGTTTTTGGGTTTAGGAAGTAAGAAAGTATTTGACCATTCCGTTTTGTTTTTCTTTATAATGTTTTGATGGCAGGGATTTCTGGTTTTTAAAATCTTAACATGCGAGTGCTCTCTATGCTTGCCCTGAATAAGTTTTCTAGAATGTCCTTTGCATATAAATGTCATAAATTTTTCTGTATCAACACTTTCTGACATACAAATCTTTTTTCTGTAAATTGATCACCGTACAGAAATTCATTTTCTATTGTTTAGAAACAATCGAAGCTTGTTTCTCGCCACAACATGAAACAACAATACTACTCATGATCCTAGTTAGCAATTTCCCATTTAATACGTGTTTAATATGCGTATTTAGCATATTTTTACAAAACATAATATACTTCCGTATTATTCAAAGTTCGATGCGTATTTTACGAGGAACTGTATACCCCGTAATTGAACGCATATTATACATGAATTATTCCCAAATTATTTGGAAAATTGATTCTTAAATATGACAAAATGCAAAAAAATAAAATAATAATAATAATAATTCAATGTTTTTATTTTATTTTATTCATTGCCGAATTTTAAAACATATTTTCGAATGAAAAATCAGAATTATACTCGAACTTTTCACATATTGCATTTTGCTGTATGCCAAATTGCTAACTAGGCTCAGGATTAACATATTTCACCAACAAAATACTTCAAATTAGCTGTGATACGCAAGGATTCTCTTATAGAAACACAATATCAGGTTTAGCCTAACAAAGGCTGAGTTCAAGTTTTCTCTGGAGCAAGTTACTTAGCTGTGAATTCTAGCTAAGTGACTTAGTTATATTGTTGAAACTTTCTAATGATCTATAGATGTATGATCATACTTGCTAGTTTTTGTTTTTGAATTTACATTTGGGTTCAGAAACTTAGTGCGCTCTTGCAGATACAGTGGTTGTGAAATGGCTGCCTTCTACATATTCTTTTTAATCCGTAAAAAAGAGATCATTTAATTACTTTTACTGTTATTTAATACTGAAATATTTCCATCTTACAGGAACGTGTATCAAACATTGCATACAACATAGTAAATGGTGTGTGCAATCCTGTAAATGACCAATCTGCTCCTGTGTACATAACCATTGGGGATGGAGGAAATCTAGAAGTATTGGCAACCAAGTAAGATTACATCTGCTTTGTGGTTGTTCCCAACTTTTGCTCCTACTTTTGGGTACTAATAGACGAAGTTGATGAATATTTCTTTGATTGTGCAGCATGACAGAGCCACAACCAAAGTATTCAGCATATCGTGAAGCCAGTTTCGGTCATGCCATTTTCGATATTAAGAACAGGAGTCATGCCTACTACAGTTGGCATCGTAATCAAGACGGATATGCCGTAGAAGCTGATACTTTATGGTTTTTCAACAGATTCTGGAACCCTTTGGATGAATCCACCTCAGATAAATCATGATACTGTGGCCTTTTTTTCTTTTTTTCTGATCTCAAAAATAAATACCCAGCTCCAACATTAGATGGTGTTTACGTTCTCTTTCCACTTTCCTCATTAACTAAATTCTGCTCAATTTTCTATGTAATCGAACGCGCTATTTATGACTTTTATTTGAATATCTCTGTTCTTTAGTACTTGTGGTTTTTCAAGGAATTAAATCTTAGCTACTGCTTGTGACTGCCAAAACCGAAACCAATACGACTTGGTCATTTGCCGCAATAACTCGGACCCAAGCCTAGAAGAATGCCTCATGGTAGACTCATTTATGTACTGTGCTTCAAATTTAGGCTCAAGCTTGGCTCAAAGCTTATAAGTGCAGCCCAAGGCCTTCCGGCATGCTTCGCCCCATGTGCAAATGTAGTGGCTTGGGATAAGGTCCATCCTGGATGATGGCTCTCTAGTTTTTTATTAATTTTTGATTCTCAATGAGAAATGGATCCTTACATCAACACCCTAACTACTCTAAAACATCTAAACAGCTAATGAAAAACTAAGTAAATCTATCTTACTGACAATGAAAAACTGAAACAGTAATGGTTGCTGGTCTCCTTTTAGGTCATAGTAATAGCAGTGCTGTTCTCCTCGTGTGGATACCAGTGCCTGTTGTGCAACCACAGAGAATCCCCTGCAACTGCTTCACCATCGTGGTTGCGGTGCCAGGAGTAGTAGGCATGGGTACGATTCTTTATCTCAAGAGTTGCGTGCCCAAAGCTTGCTTCCCTGTAAGCTGAGTAACTGGGTTGTGGCTCTGTAAAACTGCACACAACAATATAGACAGTTTAGAGCAGATCAGATACTACTCATTCTATTTTGTTTAACGAGGTTTGCGAGTCGGGGTTTCGGATGTTAGACGTAGATATCAAGTCTTACCTATTAGCAAGTCCTTCGACATTTCCTCCATCGCCAATTGTAATGTAGACTGGCGCAGACGGGTCCAACACTGGCATGCACTGGCCATTTGATATGTTGTATGCAACATTTGAAATTCGCTCCTACAATATATATAAGTATGATTGTTATAAGAAAGAACATAAACAGATTCAATTATAAAGGTTTATGTCCTGTTTGGATTGCCTTCTTTGAACCAGAAAAAGATGTTTTTGACAGCTTTTTCAAGTAAAATAATTTCTTCTAGTGCAAAGATTGAATTCACATAACATAAACAATTGAATTATCAAAAGTTGTATTGGAAGTTGGAACCAAACTCACCGATCGTTCGTAAGCATGAACATGACCAGCAAACACAATATCGACTTTGTTTTGAACGAACCATGATTCGAACATCACTCTCATGCTCTCTCCTTCCATAAAATGGTAGTCATAGCTGTTATACCATGGACTGTGAAGAAGAGCAATCAACCAAGGTGTCTCTGCTCTATTCACCTTGGGGAATTCCTGTTGAAGCCAATCGTATTGTGGGGTATATTTTCCTACAAATGAAAACCAACATTTTGTTGTAAAAATTAACATGATGAAATGTAGATATTAAGAAATTTAATTTAAAAAAAACAAGAGATTGAATTAAAATGATAAGCATATGCATTTAATATGTAGATGGTATGATATTCGAATGAGTCTTTAAGTTATATTACCATATGCCGAGTAAGATGAAAGGACGATAATATAAGCCGATGCGCGCTTAATGGAATACCAAAGAGGCGATGTACTCTTCGACGCCTTGTAGGGCACGTGGTACCGATGCATGTATGGCTTGAACGGAACGGTTTCACCCTATAAAACATATGACCAAACAATATCATAATCTTTTAGTAATGGATGCAAGTCTATCTGAAAATTCGAAGTTTAGGTGGAGATGTAGGGAGTGTTTGGATCGCCATTTTTAGACTTGAAAAAGTCTTTTTTTTCTTTTTTGACAAAAGACCTTTTCAAAATAATAGATTGTTTGGATGACCATCTTTTAAAAAGTATTTATTTCGTAAAAATAGATTTTTTAAGTCAAAAAGTTTTTTTTATAAAAATTAACCGAAAGCTGTTTTTCAGGTAGAAAGAGACTTTTTAAAATTTTGCTAGCTCAATGAACATAATAAACAAACAGTTTTTTTTGGTAGAAGTCCCCTTCAAAAAAAAAAAAAATAGACATTATTTTGGTGGGGCCAACTAAAGGAAGATAAAGACATTTTGCATTAATAAGGATCCAAACGACTTTTTTAAGAAAAACACATTTTCAGAAAAGTCATTTTTTTAAAATAAACATTTTTTGAAATATGGCGATCCAAACACCTTATATAAATCTGATGGCTAAACACTGGATAATTTTATCCTGATTCGTGGGCCCTCTGCATCGACCGCATCCAAAGACCTCTGCATCTAAATTTTTCCACGTCCATTGGCCAGTGGGCCCGAATATGCCTACTTACATTCTCTGGAAGGAAGTCAATTTCATGATTGCCAGCTGTCCAGATCCACGGCTGATATGCAGCACTCTTCTCAGTGAATCGACCCCACGAATCCCACCTCCTGCTATCGTGCAACGGATAATGGTCTGCATAGGAGAGATCGCCCACAAACAGCATCGTCTGCCCTTTTGGGTTCGACCTGTAGTGCTCCAGCGTCTGATTCGAATCATACGTCTGTCCCAGGTCCCCTTCAAAAAAAAAATGTTGCTTCTACAATAAACACGGTGCGCAATGCACCATAAATTGGAGCACAAAATACAAAATACTAACCAATAATGCCGAAGGTGTAGGGAACGTCGGGTCCCACTTTAGGAGGAGTTGTGAAGGAGAATCGACGAGTAACGTTACCAGTCCCAACTTCATAAATGTATCTGGTGTCATACTGCACACAAACATGGAGATCAGTAAGTATATGAACGTGGGGCCTTAATTCGGTAGGTCCCATTTAGATAAAGAAGAAGATAATCAATCAGGCTCACACCTTTAAGTATCTAATGGTGGCATGATGAATGTAGCCAGATGTATAATTGCAGAATCTATAAGACTTGATAATGGAATGGGCCCTCTTCTTGTCGTTGCTATCAACCGTCCAATATGTGACAAACTTTGATCCCGGCTCTGATGGGGTTACCCACGACACGATCACGCCTCTCCCAATGTGATCCCCCTGAGTTATGTGAACCTGTAAAAGTAAGGTAAGATCAGCCAACCGTTAGATCTCCTTCACAAAAAACAAGGTTGGAAGCGCAAGAAAGTATATACCTGCTCCGGCGCATTATAGCCGGGAGGTGGATGGAAAAGGTGGAGGGGTATGTCGACGGAGGCTTCGACTTTTCTAAGAAAAGTGCTGGTGATGCCTCCATGGCATAACGCAGTAATATTGAGGATCAAAGCCAAAACTAGTATCTGACCCACTGAAGCCATCTTTCTCGTTCCTTCTTCGTCTACTGTTGGGTGAATTTATAGTCGACGTTTTACAAGTTCTGGAGAGTCCCATTAGGAGACTAATTCCGTACCCTTAGGTCATATATGTGGTATTTGGACTCTGCAGTAGAGTAAAACTTGCCTGACCGCCCACAATATGAGCCACATGGCACACTCTTAGAGGATGCTGACCGTATGGATGTTTAGCCAATCCCTATGTGGACCTACAAACCAACAATCAAACTGATTACTAAGCGTTGGATTAAAGTCATTTTCATGGGTTGATTTTAACCGTGGGAATTTGAGCATTATTGACTATTATTTGGGATACAAGGATCCGAAGGTTTGAAATCACTAATCAGGCTGATTTTTTGTTTGTAGGTCCACCTAGAGATTGGCTAAACATCCATACGGTCAGCGTCCTTTAAGAGAGTGCCACGTGGCTCATATTGTGGTCAGTCAGGCAAAGTTCTAGTCATTCCTTACCCTTGGGCCATATGATATATTTAAAATAATGTGCTAATCCGTGTACTATTAATAAAATTAGCAACGGGCTTCATAGCCGCTAGATTGGAGAACCATGATGTCCTTGCCCCTGATCTAACGTCAAAATAGAAATCTCTCTCCTCCTCTCTCTCCTCTTTCATCTCTCCACGTCCCCGTCTCTTTGTTAGATTCGTTCCTTATGTCTCGGTAACCACATTAATGCTTCTTCCTTTACTCCTAAAATTTCTCTTTCCAATTCCCAGTCAAAGAAGGAGATATTTTTTTTGAATCGGCGGGATTTTTGTAGCTGCGATCATGCGCCACATATACCTGGGGAGTTTGGATTTGGTTTTAAAAAAGTAACCACAGGTGAGTAAAACTTCTGTCACAATGGGATTGCAAATCACACAAAACACAGCCAATGAGTTCTCGGCACGTACACCTAAAAAGCAAAAGCAATGGGTACGTTGCAAAGCACTTGTGTACGTGCCGAGATATCATTGGCTGTGTTTTGTGTGATTTACAATTTCGTGTGATAGAAGTTTTATCTATCATATGTTCCGTGCGATCTGGATCTGTTAATTAATTGGCTTTGTACAATCAGAGGGTTTGCCTTTAACGCTTACATAGGGAAGGTTATGGTCTACTATAATTATATGGGTCGGGCTCAAGGGACCCCCATTTTTGACCCCCATCTTGGCGTACCCACATAGAAGATGAATCAATGGCAGATTGTTTGGTGGGATGATAACCTCACCATATAGATCACCCCAACAAAAAATCACCCCATTCTGAAATTTCTAACCCCATCAAATGTGATTTTCAAGTTCCACAGTAAAAATCGACGGTCCATAATTCTTCAGCTTCCGAACCAGTCTATGAATATCAGAATGATTTGATTTTTTGTGAGGATGATCTCCTCACCATAGAGATCATCCTCACCAAAAATCAGCCATTGATTCATCTTCTATGTGGTAAACCAGGATGGGGGTCAAAAAAGGTGGTAAAAAATGGTGGTCCCTTGAGCCGGACCGGAGGTCTTTCATCTTCAGTTGACCCTGGTGCAGCCAATCACCTCATTCATCCGGGTCATTCAATTGATGAGCCACCTGTGCCCTCAACAGTTAAGGATGCTGCATGTACGTGGCCCACCTACGTATTATTAGACGGATGATAACTCAACCCGCTTTACATCAAGCGTGCAGATCGAGGCTCCTGTCAATTCATACCTAGGCCAATGCGTAAGACATGACGAAGAATAAATCTTTGATGACGGACCACAGTCTGAGCCATGTGGCATACTCTTAGAGACCATTGCTGACTGAGTGTTTGGCCCATCTCTAGCTGGACCTACATATCAAAATCAGCCTGATTAATGATTTCAAACCATTGGATTCGAGTCTTTTTCATGGTTTATTTTTTTTACGCTTCGGGCGGTACAGTGTACACGGATCCAAAGGTTAATTAGAAATCACTAATCAAGCTGATTTTTGATAAGTAGGTCGTGGGCCAAACTTCAATTCAATGGTCTCTAAGAGTGTGCCACGTGGTTCATTCTGTAGTCCGTGATCAACGTTGATTGATGAGACAAAACTTTATTTTATATATTGTTATTAGTATTTGTGAACGAAGCAAAGCTTGATAAATGCACGCGGACAAAAATTTACTCTGTGGAGTATTTTCCCCGTGGAGCTGTGGAGGAGTAAATAAAATGCACCACCTGGCACATTCTTTCGGTGCCCACTGACCCATAAAATGATTGACCCTCCACTTGTTACTAATAATCAGCCTGATTAGTGATCTCTAGCCGTTAGCATTCGAATTTTTTCATGGGGTGATTCTAGCCATGGATATTCCGATTGAATTTCTAAAGATCACCAATCAGGCTGTTTTTTGGTGCGGTCAGTGGGCCCGAAAGAGTCAACAGCTGGTGCACCAGTCTCTTTGCACTCCACAGTTCCACAGGGAAAAAAATGCTCCACAAACTACATATAAAACATATTTCATACGCATTTATCTTCCGTTACTAGACTTATACACGTGGAAGCACGTGATATCCACGTCCCACGTGCATGTATACAAAGATCGCAGTCGGCTTGACGTCGCATGACATAGTGCTTATGTTCCATGAACACACTCATGTGATCACATGCATATTTACAACCATGCATCACAGTAGTCGACTACATGCACGTGCCGAATTTAGGTATATAAAACAAATTAATATTTCACAAAGTGCACACACGTGAAAAGTTTCACGAGCACCAAGGTAGTTGCAAGGCGTCCCATTACCAAGTTGTTCCATAACTTCCATTTATCAACTCCCCAGTCGAAATCTCAGAGTAGTTTTCCATTGCCATAGGCATCTCTAACCAAATAGAATCATGTACTACCTCTGGCAAGAAACTCAGATTCCCCCAGAATTCTCCCATCTGATCATGATCTTCACTCTTGATTGAGTTACTGACGTCACCTTCTGCTTGAACATTCCCCTGCAATTCAGTTTCCAAATTAGGAAAGCTCGTACTTGGCTTAGAAGATGTCAGTTCTTCCATTTCGGTAGTAGCGGAAGGGATCGACGACGGTGGTTCGACGCATAATTCAGGCAAATTGAGCTTTGCGGACGAGCCGTATAGCTTGCGAGCAACATCATCATACGCAATTGCCGCTTCCACGGATGTGTCGAACGTCCCTAGCCAGAGACGCGCGCCTCGATTGGGTTCACGGATTTCAGCCACCCATTTACCCCAGGTTCTCTGCCTTACGCCTCTGTAAGTGCATAGAGCATTCTCTGGTCCTCCTTTGCCTCTCATGCACCCTCTTCTTGAACTTCTTTGAACAGATTTCTTCTCTCCAAGCCCCATGGTGTACGTGGTGGTGATATTCTTTAGTCCTTCAAGTACTGACACTCTTATATATATATATATAAGTGGTAATGAACAAGATAAGAGCTTGTAATGGCAAATGGGTTTAATGACACGTGTCTATCTAATGTTTTGGTTTGCTACTTGGCGTGGTCAACCTATTCAATAGTGTCTATCCACTGACTTGATTCTTTCCTGAAAACACACATGGCGATGGTGTTTTTGTACACGAATGGTTTGTTTTGGTTTAGGTGTCAAATGGGGTACGTAGTACATGAGTTTTCTTAATTTGGGGGAGAATTTGGGCAGCTCTAAATGTGGAAGAGTCATTGGGTGAGAGAAGATAAATCATAAAACCACATGGGGATATTTTTCTCAATAAAAGTTTGCATGAATCTGTTGATGAATGGATCAGTTGCCAAGTGGTGCTACACCACTTAAATGAAGCTGAAATTCATGCAATGTGTAGGCCCCACTTATATGAGATCTATCCGATTGGCTGCATGATAATACCATATATATTTCAGATCATCAGATATGGTTTATGATCATTCGACCATTTTTACTCTTAAATTTTGACCTGGGAGTCCTCTTGGGCAAGGTTTTTAATGATCCATTTTAATGTAATAATGGGGTCACTTCATTCACTTCTGAGTAAAAAAGAAATGGTCAGAAAATTGTTATTTTTATATAAATATTTAAAAAAAAACTTGATAATAGTAAAAAGTTTTTTTTTTTTTCAAAATAACAGCAGTTATAACAGAAATAGCAGCCGTTACAACGGATAGAGTGTTTTTTCAGTTTTGGGCTTTATAACGGGGGTCAGGGCATTACTGTTATAACAGCTGTTAACATCCGTTTTTTTAAAATCACATGCTATTAGGTGGGATCCATTGAATGGTGGTTATAACCATGGTTTTAAAAACGGCCGTTTAAACGGTAACGCCCCGAGCCCACTTCCGTTAAAACCATTTAAACACATTTTAATGTTTTTGAATTTAACGGCCATCTTTTTGTTTTAACGGCCGTTAAAATCGTTTAAACAGCCATTAAATTCTGAAAAATGAAAAAATTGCCCGTTAAATCCATTAAATTTCTGTTGAATTCCATTTTTTTTTAATTTTCAAATTTCAACGCCATTTTTTCCGTTTTTCCATTAATTTTATTTTTTTTTCATTTTTGCCCCTGGCCGTTTTAATCCTTTTAAACGGTAACCGCACCCAATCCGTTTAATACCATTAAAATGGCCTCCTTTAAACCTGGGTTATAACTGTTAATTGTAGTTTAACTAGTGGGTGGCCAGTGCCCATGGCACTCTGACAAAGTGTTTGCCAAAATCGGGTGTGAGTAACTAGATCTACCATCCATTGGGGAGATAAGATCTCGGCTTTTCTTTGTTGAAGCCACTAAGTTGGCTAAAAAATGTCACAATTTGTGTATTCGAATACAATTACTACTGCAAGTAAAACATTCTCCGTTAGCATATAAGAGGGATAAATTAGGTTATTTACCTTTTAATTCTCAATACTAGACTAGAAAATGTGATGGATTGTGAACAACATAACACTTCTCACCAAATTATGAATAGGTTAGGCTCAGGAGCTACTCTTTTTCTGGTCCTTCTTGGGAGTCGTGTCCTCGGCCGTGGATTCACAATGGTTGATGATGCCAGCTCATTGCTATCAATCATCATTAGATTCTCAGAATCCACAGCCAAAAACACGACTCCCAAGAGGGTCAGAAAAAGGGGTCTCTTGAGGTTAGATGGAAGGTTATCTTGTTCATGACCTCCCTCTTTGTCTTTCTCTTTTCTTTTATTTTCTTTGCTCAATAAATTCTATACTTCTATTAATGTAATTAAATCTAAACAAGTTTTCAGCTTATACACTTACAAGATATTTATCATTTAGATATTTTTCTTTCTTTTTAATAATTTTCATGTATTATCATTAAAAATTGTTATTACAATACTTATGGCCCGTTTGGCAACACCAAAATAAGTTGCTTTTTTACTTCCAAAAGTTAAAAAGTTTGTTTGGGTATCCATTTTGGAATTGTTTCTCAAAAGTTAAAAACTTACTTTTTGTGGAAGCAAATATTTTTTGCTTCTTGTTTCTGGTGGAAGCAAAAGTCAAAAAAAATTTCGCGGAACCGACACTTTTAATTTTAAGTTAATTTTTTCAAATTTCAATTTCACCCTTGTAAACTTCACATTATTAAGTGTAGATAGACCATCTCTTTTTTGAAAAAATAATTACCCATAAAATCACTCACTTAGTATGTCGTTTATTACTAACAATTTATAATTAAAAAATTTTGAAAAAAATAACATATGTGATATTGGTTTATGATCTATTAATAGTTTATTAGAATATAATATGTATATAAAATTATAAGAAAATGACTTTTTGGTTTAATTCATGCCAAACTAACTTTTTCACTTTTTGACTTATAAGTCAGTGTTTCACCAAGCAAACTTTCGTTTCTAGATGACAACTTTTAAATTCAGCAACTTAATTTAGAAATTACTTTTTGCTTCTACTGGTTTGTCAAACGGGGCCTTGGTCTTTGAGATCAAGGTTTAAAAGGGAGCCATTATAACGTTATAACGGAGTGGGGGTATTGCAAAAACGAAAAATAATTGAAATAATTAAAGGCGCAAAAATTCAAAATTTGAATTTCAAAATTTCCATAAATTTATAACGAAAAAAAAAAACCCGGAAATAACGTGCTAAACAATTTTTTTCAAATAAGAAAGGTTGTTATTTTTGTTATAACGGCCATTATTTATTTAGAGTTTTAACGGTACATAACGTAATGGGTAGGTCTGAATCTGTTATAACGGCCGTTATTTTCGTTATATCAGCCGTTTTAAAACCATAGTTGATATTATAATGTCGTCTAACATTGTGAATGGTAGCTACATCCAAGCAAATGGGAGCATAAGGGAAGGGGGATTCTTGATTCTGAGTGTTTTATTGAAGGAAATAATACTTTCTAAGGACAAGAAAATGCTCCAAACTCAAAAACTTCTCGTGTCCTTGCATCCAAACATTACCGAGTTTGACTTTCTGATTTAAAATTCTAAGTTGGACTTGCCCCGGTTCGCCGCTTTCTGACTCAAACTCGCGTTTCCAAACACTAGAGAAAACGGCGGGTGCGCATCGCGCACTAGATCGTATGTTAGAGCGTCTCAGTAGTCAAATTCGAGCACGGAGCGATTTCACAGTTTTCACTCCCAAATACAGACTCACAGATGATCTCCACCGAACTGAAGAAAGCTTGAACAAAGGGTATATGAAACAATCCGATCTGATGCAATGGAGAGGAGATTTGCAGGAATCCAGGTAATAAAACCCTAGCTGATGAAGAAAATTCAATAAATCTCCAACAATGGCGGACGATACGGCAGAAAAGAGTTTTTCTTCTTCGGAGAAAAAGAAAACCAGAGATCCGGAGTTCTTAAGCTGTTTGCTTCAGCCTTCGAGTGCCGATTCCGATCCTAACTACGTCGGAATTCGCCGTTTGCTTCTGAACAAGAAAGCTGAGTCTGGTGTCGATCGCCGAAAGGTATCCCGTATTTTCTCCATCTTTGAATTTTTCTGGCTTTGAAATTAGCTAATTTTTTTTAAGTATGCCCTTGATTTAAGTTAAGGCGGGGATTTCAACATGTTGAAATTCGTTATGCCGTGTTGTTGCATTGTATTTAAAATTTTGAGAGGACATGATTGAATAATGTAGGAAATTAAGATGCACCTTGCCTGTAAATGGTGCTCGTAGATTTACTCAAGTAACTTGAAGTAATTCCAGAAAGTGCAAGTTTTTGCTTGTTAGTACAAGTTTTGGAACTTGACCTTGTGAAAGCCACAATGATGGTGCCTCATCATTTCTGATAGCTCCTCCAAGGGCGTCAAAGCTACCGTAGGATGTAGAGTTCGAGGTAGCTTTGTGGTAGTCATTTCGTAAAGGTTGTTGAAGCTGTTATTTCACTTGAGAAACAGAATTTAGTATTACTGTGGAACCTTTCCTTTTATCCTGATAAAATTTCTTTTTTGGAGGAATTTTTAAATTCCAAGCAGTATTTATTGTGTATTTTCCTGTTCATGCATTATATTTTAGAGTCGTGCTATCCCACTGATAACTGGAAAAAACTCTACGGTTGAGGCTATTTACCTTTGGATTCTAGAGATTGACGCAATTGTTGCCTCGTACACTGTGAATCTCTTGAATCCAATGGTGGAATGGCCTGAAACTGCACATTTTTTTCTCCGGTTATCACATGGATTGAAACCATAGTACATATTTCGAAAACTGTATTCATCTCTGGAAGTTGGTTATAATTTTTCTGAAGATATTGCTTACCAAACTTATTTCATGTTGAAGGACTGGAACTGCAATGGAAAAGGTTATGTAGCCTACCGTAATTACATTTGCAGGCCAAGGAATTGGGAAAGTTTGCATATACCAAGTGGGCCAAGCACTCCCGGACAGAGGTTAGCGAAACTGTACTTGGTAACCATAAAAGCTGTACTATAGGCATGTATTCTGAAGCCTGGGTTGCTAGATCTGGATTTGATGCTTTTACATTTCTAGATCCACAACTGTGAGGATCAGAAACTTGACACTATACTTTCTATGACAGATTCAGGGTTTAAATTCTCAACAACAAAAATTGCCAGACCATGATTTGCATGGTCTTGAAATGACTCTGCAACTAAAGAAATCTTTATATCTCCAGATGAGCTTTGGATAAGAGGAAAACAGAAAGATTCTAAAAATTCATTTGTTTCTTTTACATTGGTTAAACGTGATGCTCTGCCAATTGTTTGAACATTTTTAAAACATTATTCTCTATTGCCTAATAGTTTTGTTGATGATTCATTAGATGCGATGAATTTTAAATTTTAATAACATTTATTCTCTATTGCCTAATAGTTATGTTGATGATTCATTAGATGTGATGAATTTTAAATTTTAATAACATTTTGACTTTCTTATTCCGAGTTCTCTGTAAATTTATGTTTTCATACGATTCTCACATCAGGGTAATTTACTGGTTGATGCATCAGTGGTCGATTGGTTCCATCTCCAGGTCCACTCTCTATGTTGTTTGAGGTGGATAGCTGGAGTTCTAGCAGGGTATGTATGACATTTTTGCAGAGTTTTTGTTGTTCATCTTCTGGAAATATTCCTTCTCGTTGCCTTATAATTATATGTTGCTATCAGGAATCAGTACTGGGATCTAAGATCATCTAGATTAAATATGGACCATTGCTGTAGATATGATGATCTTTGGGTTCTAAGTATGGTCTATAAATGTAACAGGCGTGAAGGGGACCACCATGAAACAGACCCACTTAGGACATTTTTGAGGTTCAAAACCAAATTATTCTGATGATTGTATCCATCTTTTATTTTGCATTGCCAATACATTAGGACACCTGGACATTTCTTGACACGTTAGGACTTTCCCTTACATGTACTGACTTTTGGGTTATGTCATCAAAAAGTATTCTGTGTCAGTATGATAAAATGAACTATCACTTTTGGCTCTTAATGTCATGTATTGGAGAAAAAAAAAAGAGTAAAGTTTTGCATGTCCAACACCTTATCTTCAGGTGTCGCTGTAATGTGTGTCTTGAGGTGTATCTTTCTTAAGAGTTTTTCTTCATTTTCTGTCTGATTGGTTGTCCTTCCCTTCTCTCTAGGTTTCATTTTGTTCTTGTTGTCTTTACCGTTGGATCCAAGATCCTCATTCAAAGAATTACAAAAGTTATGTTCTTCATTTTCTATTACATTCGCATTGGGTAGGTATTCTTTTCATTCCTTTTCTTAGGGAGGGATCAAGTGATCTACACTTCGTTATGTTCACTTAGGCGACAATTTCTTGAAATGGTTATTGCTTGATCTCACTGCTTATTGTAATTTATTATCTATATCTTGGTATTAGTGTTGATTGAAGCTGTAAAATGACCATTTTTATTTTAATTGCTAGTTGTAGTTGTCTTTCATTACTATAAATTCCATCAAATTAATCAACCGTCTTAGAAGTATCCATATGTTTGAAGTTCTGGAGGTTGTTGTCCCAAAAGCTTGAGGGCACCTCAGCTCTCTACATGTGGGTCATATGTCTAGATGATTCCGCAATTACAGATTTTTTCTGGACCCACCCTTTGCTGTACCTTTTCTGATACTCCGAAAGGTTGTGGTGGGTTGGATAGTTACAGTCATCAACTTTTGGAATCAAAAGTATCCTAGGGGCGACCCACTGAATAGTGTTTCACCACCTGCATGGGCGAACCTGTATGACTGTGCCATTTATAGACCGCATTAATTATCTGCAAGACTCAGACCTTAGGTTCCCTCTTTGTAGAAGAAAGCTGTTTTCCATTCCTTCTTCCATGTTATCTATGATAGGTTACAGGTTTCAGGAAGTAATTCTTTCTTTGCAGGACGTACGAGGCTGCAATCAAGCTCTTAGCCACCGTACAAGTTTCGGCTCGAGTATAAGTGATACTGATCGTCCACTTCGCAGGGTTGAACCTGCATATTCTTTTGTTGGAATGCACTGTATCTTTGACAATTGCAAAGCTTCAGGTACTTTTCGGATTGGATTAGAAAGTGTTGGTTCTACCACTGTCCGCTTTTTTTTTTCTGGGTAGTCCATATCTGAGTGGTGAAGTATCTTTCGAATGGAAGCAAACTAATTGGTTATTATATCCAGTTACGGTGTTGAAGTTTGGGCACATGAGTTCGGATCTACTTGCATATGGTGCATCTGATGGAACCTTGACAGTTTGCACTGTCTCTCAGCCACCTTCAAATATTAAGCAGTTGAGAGGTCATTCAAAAGATGTCACAGGTTGGACTAAGTGGTATTGGTTTGGGAGTCTTTTCTTTTATGTTATTCTGAAGGTTTTTTTTTAATTATTATTATGGAGAAAGCAATCTGTAATGCTTTGTTTGCTGAATGTTATACAGTTTCCTACTATCATCTAATATGTCTTAGATATTCAATTTGAGATATTAGAGTTGTCTTAACAAAGTGCAAAATTACTTATGTCCTGGTACACTGATAGGGCCCTTTAACATTGTGCTTTTTAGGAGTGTTGTGTGTGGCATAATAACTCATGATGATTTTCACTTAAGATGATCCGTTGCTTTTTTAATTGATGATAAACAAGTTTTTGAAAAGAATCTTGAATACTTTGGTTTGGAGAATATATTTAACCAGAGGAATACTCTAGTTAGGATGTAAGGATGTGGAGAAGCTGTCCTTCCTGCTTCTTTCTTTGTACTCATGGTACACATTCAGGGGGGCTTGAGGCCCATCTATCTGAGTCCCACCAAGAACATCCTCTATGGCAAAGATTGAACATGATTTAGTGAGCTTAATCATCGAATCTCTTAACTTTTTGTGTTCACCTTAGATTTTTATAATAGCTCTTCTACCCAATGTACCCTACCAAATTACCACTATGCTGATCTTAGCCAATATCTGGGAATTAGGACTTTGTTAGCACCTATGTTGCACTGATATAGGTATGAGTATCAGAGTCTGACACATATGTGGAATGTCTGATTCAGCGAACCTTGAAAAATAGGGTTTGTGAACTCAGCGATGCACTTTAAATAATGTGAAACAAAGTAATAACTTTTTAAATGATATTGAGGATACTAGTGGATAATGTGACAGGATACTAGCCAAGAGAATGCGTATATGGAATGTTATTTTAATTACATAAAAACTTCAATTGTAAAAGGTAAAGCTCATAACCTGTATTACAATAAGAATCTAAGATGTAGACAAAGTGAACAAAGATTGATAGACTCAATGAAACTGATTTATTAACATGCTTGACAATGAAGTAATTACAATAAGAATCTAAGATGTAAACAAGGTGAACAAAGATTGATAAACTTATCCTTTCCACTCTTCTAAAACATAAAAGTGTAACCTTGGAAAAAATTGGAAAGCATGAATATACTACATAAGAGTAGAAGTGTATATGTTGTGAGTATAATAATTCAAAAGTCATGCCTTTAAACAAAGAGGATAAAAAATTCTAGACTGCACATTGATTAAAATGTAAGTTGAGGATTTGGTGCTACCCAATGTTGCATGGATTCTTCTAAACAGCTGAAGTATCTGTGTCGGAATCGAACACAATACAGATTCTGGTGCGACACTTCCAAATTCTGTTTTGTATTCTCTTTCCTTACTTGCAAAATACTAATAACATTTGCTATAGGTTATGAGCTTTACTTTTTCTTTTTTTTTTGATCGGTAAAGGGTATATTCAAACTAAAAGTGGATTTGGTGCTACCCAATGTTGCATGGATTCTTCTAAACAGCTGAAGTATCCGTGTCGGAATCGAACACAATACAGATTCTGGTGCGACACTTCCAAATTCTGTTTTGTATGCTCTTTCCTTACTTGCAAGATACTAATGACATTTGCTACAGGTTATGAGCTTTACCTTTTTTTTTTTGATCGGTAAAGGGAATATTCAAACTAAAAGTGGTACAACTTACATTTTAATCAATGTGCAGTCTAGAATTTTTTATCCTCTTTGTTTAAAGGCATGACTTTTAAATTATTATACTCACAACATATACACTTCTACTCTTATGTAGTATATTCATGCTTTCCAATTTTTTCCAAGGTTACACTTTTATGTTTTGGAAGAGTGTAAAGGATAAGTTTATCAATCTTTGTTCACCTTGTTTACATCTTAGATTCTTATTGTAATTACTTCATTGTCAAGCATGTTAGTAAATCGGTTTCATTGAGTCTATCAATCTTTGTTCACTTTGTCTACATCGTAGATTCTTATTGTAATACAGGTTATGAGCTTTACCTTTTACAATTGAAGTTTTTATGTGATTAAAATAACATTCCATATATGCATTCTCTTGGCTATAAGTATATGATACCATGGTTTTAAAAACGGCCGTTTAAACGGTAACGCCCCAAGCCCGTTTCCGTTAAAACCATTTAAACACGTTTTAATGTTTTTGAATTTAACGGCCATTTTTTTGTTTTAACGATCATTAAAACCGTTTAAACAACCGTTAAATTGTGAAAAAAACGGCCGTTAAAACCGTTTAATTCCGTTAAAATCCGTTTTTTAAATTTGAAAATTTGAATTTCAGCGCCATTTTTTCTGTTTTTTTCCATTAAAACCCATTAAATTCAGTTTTTTTTCCGTTTTTTCAATTTTTTTTGTTCATTTTTGCCGCTGGCCGTTTTAATCCGTTTAAACGGTAACGCCCCCAGTCCGTTTAACTGTTAAAACGGCCTCCTTTAGACCTTGTATGATACAAATTATAAGATATCCTGTCACATTATCCACTAGTATCCTCAATATCATATAAAAAGTAATTACTTTGTTTCACATTATTTAAAGTGTATCATTGAATTCACAAACCCTATTTTTCAAGGTTCACTAAATCAGACATTCCACATAACTTACATTTTAATCAATGTGCAGTCTAGAATTTTTTATCCTCTTTGTTTAAAGGCATGACTTTTGAATTATTATACTAACAACATATACACTTCTACTCTTATGTAGTATATTCATGCTTTCCAATTTTTTCGAAGGTTACACTTTTATGTTTTGGAAGAGTGGAAAGGATAAGTTCATCAATCTTTGTTCACCTTGTTTACATCTTAGATTCTTATTGTAATTACTTCATTGTCAAGCATGTTAATAAATCGGTTTCATTGAGTCTATCAATCTTTGTTCACTTTGTCTACATCTTAGATTCTTATTGTAATTAGTTCATTGTCAAGCATGTTTATAAATCCACTGCATTGCGTTTATAAGTTAGTGACGTAATTTGTTTCACTTACAACACATACACTTGTATTCATGATTCATTACTGTTAATGTAACAAATGGGTATTTATGTAATTTTAACTTTATTACAACATTAGTATATAGTAATTGTGAGGGTCGATAGTGCAAGTTCAAGATAATAGATCGACTTCCTCTCCTCTCTCTCTATTCTTCTCCTTCCTCTTCCCATCTCAAAAACCCTAATTTACTTTACGGTTACATTCTCAACATGCATTCTTGTACTCATGTAATGAACTCATGCATCCTAGTTACTGCATTACATCTTCAAAGAATGAATTGATATCTTCTCTCCTCCATGTGTTTGTTTCATCTATCTCTAGGTAAACTTTTAAGTTATGATTTATCATTACTCCATCCCAAAGCATTTGAAATGTGGTGGGGCCATTTGGACTGAAGTAGTACTTAATAGCAAAAAACTAAAAGCTCTGAAAATTTTGTTAAAAAACAAACTTATTGCAAAGTTGGCGCAACCTCTGTTTCAGCATCATTTTTGTGGCTGGCACAAATTACGAGGCACAAAGTGGGTGTCATCCAATTCATGTACACCGATATTCAGTTGGCACACAGTGAAAAGTAGCACAATTGCATTTTAGGGCGCAGCCAGACAGCCCCTAAGATGATAGCTATTATGCATACTCGTATTTTCTTTTCCCATAAATAAGTGCACAGTGAGTTTGTGTTCTCGATTTTTTTCTTATTTAATCACCGAGGTAAATAGTTTGCTCATTCTGATCTTAGAAGTGCTTGGTAGGATTTCTCTCAAGGAAAATGCATTATCGATCAATGTAATCTGATGCTTCTGTTGACTTTGTAATATTAGACGTCTTTATGTTTCTAAAATGCTAATTTATTTACAGATTTTGACTTTTCATCCAACAATCAGTACATTGCTTCATCATCGTTGGATAAAACTGTGAGAGTTTGGGAGATATCTAAAGGCCACTGCATTCGAGTAATATACAGTGTTTCTTCACAATTATGCATTCGTTTTCACCCAGTGAGTACACACTGACAATGGGAAATATTTTCTTTTTTCCACTTTGATGGCTTGTTCCAAGACCACAAAACTGTTACAACAAACCATTTGATATTTCATATACTTAAACGTTTTTTGTGGTCCATTATTCATTTGTGTTTATGCATGTGTGGGTGTGGGCAATCGACCATGTGTATGTTGGGTTGGGTCAACGTTGGCATTGATAATATAAAGACGGCATAGTAAAAAAAATTGCAGAATAGGGGAAAATACCCGTGGGAATATTTTTTACACTACCGGCGATAAGGTACCTCTTAAGTTAGCAATTTTATAATTAATTTGTTCATGTGAGGCTTGTGAGCATATTTATAATAAATAAGTACATATTACTTAGGCTCTCTCTGCAGTCGTACACTGTTTAGGCTGGATTTTCTTGCCACATATAATGCTGATGTGGAAAAACCGGACCGTCAATCTAATAGAACCAGCTGGATTGGCTAAGTGGACAGCACCCTTATTCACATTTAAATGAGCCAGGTCTGGGCCTGACTTTTGTCGAATTTGAAATTTAAATTAAGCCGGAAACCTCTCATGGCTTGTTTATACCTCCAATCCACATAACACCATGCTCTATGAATGATAGCTCTTCATTTTTTGAAATTTACTAAATAGAAAACGAAAAAAGAAAGAGACCTACCTCTTTCTACAATGTTGCTGGAAACCTCTCATATCTGCTATGCAGCTAAAAGAATTGTAAGAGATAAAACTTTGATCACCATGGAAGCTGGCATTCCTTAGAAAGAACTCTAGGAAAAACCTCATGCAAGGTGCTAATCCAAGCAACCCTAAAGTTCTCAAAGTAGTTAAAGAACTTAATGAAAATTTTCCTTCTTCATTCAATAGTCTCTTTGCAATGCTCCGATAACATTTATATTTAAGAGTAATAAAAACTGAAACAGCTAACCTTAGGCCTAGGGAATTAATCTCAGCCATCAATTCAAAAGACCAAATTGCTGCCAAATCACACCATTACCCCTACATTCAGACTTAAACACCATATTGGGTCCCAATGAGTTAAAAATCAGAAGAGCACATCTAACGCCTTCTTAATCGAATACTTGACCGAAAAGTTATGCTCTTTTTTTTTTCGATAAGTCAAAGGTGAAATATATTAAAGCAGGAGATCGAGAAGATCTCAAAGTTCAAACACAGAACCAAACTAAGAACAAAACAACAATAAAAAACCAAAAACCACCTAACTAATCAACAAGGTGTCAAAATGAAACACCATATCGGAGAAGAAACAACCCCTCATCACAAATGCAGCTCCACCCCAACTATATATGATAGCCTTGATGCCAATGATAATCTCCGGAAATGTTTGTTCTACTCCCCTGAAAATCCTGTTGTTTCTCTCTTGCCACAATCCCCAAATAACTGCATACGGTAACATCCTCCAAAGGATCTTTCCTCTATCGGAGAGTTTGATCATTGGCCATCCACAAATCAATGACCCGATCTTCTCCGGCATAACCCAAGATAGGCCAACCTGCACCAAAAAGTATGACCAGATCTGTGATGCTAAAACCTAAGATAGGCACTGAAAAGTTATGCTCTTTTAAGGTGATTGTCTCAAGGTGAAGGGATTTGAAGATCTAGGACCTCATCTCCCGGTGTCAAATTGTCTATACTTCGATTTATTCTTGAATTGTGATCATTGGCTGCTTAACTTTGAAGGCCTACTACATTTGGTTGCATCAACATGGGAAAACCCTGCCTTTGCAGGGATTAGAGTCTGTAGTGTCCGCGGGCCTCTTTACTTATATATAGATAAATATAATTTGTGATGCAATATTGTAAAGTAGTTCTTCTATCATATGCTCAAAAGGGACAAATCTCTAAAGTAATCAAATAACAGACCTTGTCATCTTTGTGGTGGAATGATAAAATAATGAAGGACAAATTCAATCAATCGACAAAACCTTATTCCAATCCACAATTCAACTCCATCTAGGGACATATCTTCTATTAGAACATGCCTTCAGATCATTTCTTACTACCTCCATCCATGTCCTTTTCGATCTTCCTTTCATCTTTTTAGAGCCTTCAACCTACACCAAAGCCTCCTCACTGGTGCTCTGTCAAGCTTTAGTGTTGCATTGCTGGTCCCAATCCCAGATCTTCCTTCCATCCTTTTGGGAAAAGTTAAGTCATAGACCATCTTGTATCTGTGTTAACATCTGCATTAGAGTTGGGCATATTTGGTTTAAAGCTCGGATTTGGGGTTCAAGAACCTTGTCACTAGTGCCTGCGAATGCTTATCGCAACTTCACAAGTTTGTACAACACTGAAATTTCAGATCGGTGAAAGATTTCTGTGACGACAAATTAGTGGGGCTTTTTGTCATTGATTTCGAAAATGTTGGTAATCAGTATTGACTTGTGTATACCTATTGAGAGTTTTGCTTAAAATATTTCAAATCTACTCTTCTCGCTACCCTTATAAATAAATAAAAATAAAAAATTCTGAATCTACACTTCTCATGACCTGTAAAAAAATATATAAGATAAAATTGACTAAAATGCACTGATTAACTTTCTCCCCGAAATTAGATTTATGTCTTATTCCAAAGTAATTGCTTCTGAGTGAACTTTTGAGTCGTGTTTTTTTTTCTCTTTTGCCGCAGGTGAATAACAACTTTCTTTCAGTTGGCAATGCGAACAAAGAAATCACTGTAACTATTGCTTACCTTTTTCTTGCCATATCTTAGGAAAATGGATGCTTTCTAAACTTGCATGCTATTTACTGGGTTGCCATGTTGTGTTTGATGAGGCCTTCTTGAAGTTTCATCCAGTACTTGCAGAAGTTAGTACAGTTGCCAGCCAATTTGTGCCATTTAATAGCAGATTTTCAATAGCTGTTTGCTGTGTTACGTTATTAAAACACGGTTCCAGTTCCAGGTGTGATTCTGCCTGCATCAAAATAGATTTTTCAATTTGAACTGACAAATTGGCTGAGTGCAATACATCTGGGCTAGGCTTTTGTGTGTTTACTGAGAGCAATGTGAACTGAGTTTTATAAGATCTTGGTACCGATCGAAACTGAAGGGACTCAATTTAGTCATGTCAACTTGGCTGCCCCTTTACAATAGCAGTTTGCTCTGTATCAAGTTATAAAGACTCAGTTCCAGGGTGTGATTCTGCCAGCATCAAAAGAAACTTGCCAATTTGAACTGACAAATTAGCTGAGTGCAATAGAATTGGGCCGTGGCTTTTGTGTGTGTTTACCGAGAACAATGTGAACGGAGTTTTACAAGACCTTGGTACTGTCGAAACTGAAGGGACTCAATTTAGTCATATAAACTTGGCTGCGTCTTTGAACCATTCTCTCTATTTTTTTTCCTGATATTCCCACCCTTTCTCGTGAAATTTAAATAAAATTGATTTCAGGTGATCAATTTCAGTACTGGAAGGATAATTAATAAAGCAATCTTTGAGAGTGAGATTACAGCAATGGACCATGATCATACTGGGCAGCTTATTTTCTGTGGGGATGCTCAGGTGTGCTTGCTTATTCATTTGGTGTCTTATTTGTTTGGTGAAGACATATCATCTCTAGGAATAAAGCCAATTCGGGTGAAATGCTGCAGGGGTGCACATATACTGTAAGTATGAACTCCCACACAGGGGCATTATCCCGATCTCATCGCAATCGAAGTAGCAGTAAGCGCAAATCCCCGATCACGACCGTTCAGTATCGAACGTTTTCTCTATTGGCTCGGGGGCCCGTGCTGCTGACATGTACTCAAGATGGAAATCTTTCTTTCTTCAGGTCTGATTTGCATGTTCTGCCTTATACTTCTAATTCATCCACACTGTTGAGTATCCCTTTTAGATGGGGTATTTAAAGACTGGAATGTTGTTTCCTGTAGTGTTGCTTTGGAGATACAAGGTTATTTGACTCTCCGTTGCTCACTCAAATTGGCTCCTCGAGTGCACAGTATCCGTGCTTCCTTCTGCCCTCTGCTTTCTCTTGAAAAAGGAGAGTTCATAGGTCGGTATGCCATTATCCAAAGGCTATTGTGATTCTTCATTATATGTACTACATGAATTTCTTTACAGTCAAATATTCTTGTAGATTTCAAGGGACTTGTCTGTCTTAGATGTTTGCTAGGTTGCATGGATTCTTCTAAGCAAAGTACCCATTTTGGACACTGGATATGGATTTTTTTGCAACATTTCCAAATTCTGTTTTGTTTTTTCTTTCGTTATTTGCAGGTTACTAATTAACATTTTCAATAGGTTATGAGTTCTACCTTTTACAATTGAAGTTTTCTCTCACATTATCTATTATTATTATGTGAAAAACAATTACTTTGTTTTACATTATTATAAGTACACTGCTGACCCTCTGCATCTAAGTCGGACTCTGACACCAACACCCTATCAAGGCAACATAGGATGTTTGAAATCCACCCAAAATCATTTCATTTCTGCTAAGGGAAACGGAATTCATATCTTTTCACTTCTATTTTCCTGCAGCTGTGATTAGATTTTTGAAACAAGCCTAACTATTTGCAGTGTTGCATTGATATGGGTATGCGGAGTTTCCGATTCGGTGAACCTTGAAAAACAGGATTTGTGGACTCGACAGTATACTTTAAATAATGTTAAAAAAAAAAACTTTTTATTTATATCATAATGAGGATAATCTGATCAGATATCTTATGATTTGTATCTTATACTTATAGACTATTGATTACATATATGTAATGTTACATTTCTTGCATAGAAAAATTCAATTGTGAAGGGCAGAACTCATAACTTATGGCAAATGTTAATTAGTATCTTGCTTGTAAGGAAAGCAAAAACAAAACAGAATTTGAAAAAAAATACAAGTGTTGCACTTGAATCCATATCATGTTTGACGTGTCTGACATGGGTACTTCATCCATTTAGAAGAATCCATGCACGTAGATGGACGTACTTGAAAACACTGCGTAGTTGTAAGTCCAACTTATGGCTTGCAATATATAGTTGTTGAGCAGACCTCGACATGAAGTACTAAATCCGCGTAACTGAGGGAAAACCCAAGTCAAACTATGAACAAATTTGCAACAAACTGCAAACATGAATATTGTATTTGCACTTTGCTTGATGATCACATCAGATATAAAATATGTTGTACTAAATTATCTCACACTGCGGATATATAGTTTGCTTCTTGAGTAAATACTAGGGCCAGTCTGTACAGATATAAAATAGTTTCCTTCTTTATTAATATATACGCACACACTTTACTTTATAAAAAAACAATCAATCAAATGGTGAGGACCATCCAGTGTGGGACATATAGAATGGTGGGTTCTGACCTATTTGCACGTGTGCCAGAACCGTGGCACAAGTAGGACGATGGTGGTCTACCATCTGTCTGGATTGACTCGAGGATTACTCATGCTTTTCGTTCCTGATATTTAAGCTCTGTTTGGTTGTCTGTTTTCCACTTAATGTGATTCTGATTTGTTGAACATGAAGTTGCCGGAAGCGAGGATTCAAATGTTTACTTCTATGACTTGACTCGTCCAAGGCACACGTGTGTTAACAAGCTACAGGTTTGTTCGACTCTCACTTCCATTCTAAATTTTGCTTTTTGCAAAGGATCTTGTAAATTCTCTCGCATTTGGGACTGAAAACTTTGTTACTGCAGGGTCATGGTTCTCCAGTTATAGGGATTGCTTGGAACCACGGGGAGAACTTGTTGGCTTCATCTGATTCTGATGGGACTGTGATTGTGTGGAAGCGAGCAAAGATAAGTTAAAACAATGATACACAGAATGGTAAAGATTTAAAGCGTGTACACGGGAGTGAAACGTAGAAGGAATATGTACCCATTTTTTCATCAAATTGGGAAACTACATGTGATACTGATGACTAGAAGCGTTCAATTGTCAATATCATGTATCAACATTAGGAAACGGGAAGACCAGAAATAGAAATGAACCCCCCCACTAATCCGGTAGTCTCTGAGCAAGAATAACAGTTTTCTTGAAGATTTTTAAACGGACTTTTATCTTGCTTCTTATGTTATTATCGAATCAGGCTGTTATACGACTCAAATTGTATCGAATCCAACATATGTGAGAAATAGAAAACGAAAAGCGATTCCTCAAGTTGAAGAAATTCCAAAATCCCCAAGGAATACAATTTTATGAAAGAAACGGCTTGAAAACAATCCACAAAAATTTCCTCAAATTTTTCTGGGCAACCTGTTGGCATAGCACATCTGAATTTACTGTCTTGTTTTGTCGGGGCATTACATCCATTTCTTGGCTTCAGTTCAAATACAGAGGTTTGAGATGGCAAGATCAAGGGTCAAGATTTGGAGAAAAGAAAATGTGTATTAAAAGCAGAGTATACGACAGTAAAGATGTTAACCAATCTCGTTCCAACGATCAGAACCTCTTTCGAGCGTAAACATGCTCGATTTTTGTGTTGATCCTAATCTACATCAGCATCCCACAAATGTGCAAAACACCCTAAAAAAGCTTCACAATCACTAACCCACCCAATTTGAATTATATCAAACAGCCTACCAGCACACAAGCCGATGGATCATTATCGTCTAACCAATGTGCCACCTCTTCAATGGGGCATTTTTACTAACCGCACCATTAGGTTGGCAAATCAGTTAAGATCATCCTGGAGCCATTTTGATTTATGGCCCATTGAAGAGCTCCTACATCGTTCAGCAGTTGGGATCGATAGGCCAGTGACTGCAAAGTGGAAATTGTTTATGCACTCCTCTAGTTTGAATAGCACTTGCATTGGAACATTTTCCCTCTCTAGCTTAAAGTTCCAATTCAGCCACTCGATCTGTGTTTATTCTATATTTTCAAGGATGTTTACTCGGTATCGATAAATGCATTAAAAAACACTAAATTCAATCCTCATGTTACATATGGAAGTAAAGTGACCTTTTTTGAGAAGCCAAATCTCCGTTCAGAAGCCACTTCAAGGTGCTGGGATATACAACATCCAAGGAGTCTTTAGTGGGGGTGGTAGTGGTGAGCAGCAGGGAGTATCATCTGCTGCTACTGATGGGTTCATCATGTAAGTACAGTTCTGGCAGAGGTTTAAGATTTTAGCCAAGTGGGTTCACCTCGCAGAGTCACACCAATTTGTGGAGAGCATAGACCGATACGGTTTCAGGGGGTCCCATGTATGAGCTTGAGTCCAAATAGGCTTAACAAAATATGGCGGCGACTTGGTGATGTTGGAACCTACTCGTATTAGTGTTGCTATCGGTCATTAGCACACGAAACCGAAACTGCAAAAAAACCATATGTACATACAATTCAATCTTTCACATGGATGCAGCTTTTATACTTAGTTCTGATGCTTTGTCCAAATCTTGGCACTTCCTTAAGGCTGCCCTTATCTCCTTCAGCATCTCATTGATTCTGATGCCTTTCCTGCAATAAGTAACTTGAAAATGTTTAATGTGTTTCTTAGCTAGGAGCACAAATTGGAATTTGTGTAAGCTGACAGTGCAAGAATAATGTTATCATGCATACTCAAGCGATTGTACAATTATCGTAGTCTCACACTCCTGCAGCAAAGGCATTTATGCAAACTAACATTAATGCAGCTTTCGTGGGAAACTCTTGTGCTCCAGAATATTAGCCCAGCACGAACAAATTAATAGACCAATCATTTTAGCTGGTTCGATCATCAGCAAATATGCTAAGAAGAGCGACGTAAAGTTCTGTATCATTTACTACTACAGTAACACATTTGAGGCCATTAATGAGACTAAGACACCTTATTGCAATATGTTTTCCATTATGGGAAAATGCTTTAGGGCCTCACCATAGATGATCTGACAAGCTTTCAAAATTGACCACTTCTGCAACTTAATTGACTTTGGAGACTACGATATCTTCTCCTGGCAGCAAGGGATGTTCACAGGACAACCACATCAAAATCAAACTTGACCCTATCCTTAGGGTTGATTTTTCCCTTGAGCATACCATGAGAAGTTTGCCAATTCACTGCCTCGAGAGTACCTCCTTGTCTAAAGGTCAGACAACCTGCATTATTTGAGGATAACAAGGGTGTCTACAAGTTTTGTATTCGTAGAGTAGATAGAGCCATAGGAGTAGATATGTCATTCATTACCTCACAGTGAGAAAATAAAATTTATATACTCCTCCCTAAAATGAGTGAGGTACTACGAAATTGATTCTTCTCACAGTTCTACTCTTTCGATTTTTACATGGTATAGAGCTATAACTGGGGTTTTGAAGGAATATTGGGTTTCATGCATCTCAAGAGGCTGATCCAACAAACTCAGATCCAGCGAATGATCTTCCCTGAAAAAATGTAACTCTGCCATTTACTGCAGATTTGGAACCGCCTCACATGCCCAGATCCATATGGTTGAGGACCATTATATGGATAACATCATCTTTTTGGCCCAGGTTAAAACAGACTAACTTAAAGATTTATAGTGACTTTGTGAGAATTTTGCAACAGCACCTTCCATGTGTTTTGAATATTACAAGATGGAACATATTAAACAACGACAACAAATTTCATGATTTCTTACAATTTGCATGATATCTGAAATCCGCTCCCACTTCCCAGTTAGGTTTTTAAAGGACTCTTGAAAATGACTGGACATTTGGAACCTCTTTCTGGTGCATTCAACCCAATTTTTGTGGAGAACATTAGTTCGTTAATTCCCTTTAAAGAAAAAGAATACGTGACTACAGCAAAAATGCATCCAAGAAACATGAAATATATAATGAGGATTCCAAGGTCTATGTAAATCAAAAGGAAAATCTCAATCTATGTTGTGCCACCAGAGCTAACTGCAACCATGAAAGATATGGGGAAGCATATATATGACAATGAAAGAGAAGGATAATAGAGAACTCACAGAACGCTAACACCCACAACAGCAAGAGGACGTGGATAGTCCTCAATTTGTTTTTCCTTCTTATCTCTATTAAGAGAGCCTGGAGTTGCATGTTCATTCTCAATGGGTAATGATTGAACCGCTTCCTCAGTTGTTGTTTCTGGCTTAGAAGATACCTCATCGCATCCAATTGTTGATATTTCTCGAGCCAAAGATGGAAACCTATCACTTGCCTGAAAAATAGAAAAACGTATATATAGAAAAATTGAGCAAATATATAACATAGCAGTGAAACAAGAAATGCTTCTGAAAAGCCAAGGACTTCAGTACGTAAAGCAGCAAAAATACTGCCACATACCTCTGGAAGGTCAATCTTATTTAACACCACAATATATGGTCGTTCGAGGTATTCAGGATTGTACATCCGCAATTCCTGCAAAATAATGTTTTTCCCAATTAAAAAAGAAAAAGAAAATGGAGAGTGAAAGTGGTTAAATAGAAAAGTTTGAGTTTATTGCTCAAAATATTGATCAATGAAGCAATAAGTGGTCCAGATTCTCATCTATTATTAGACAATTGCAACATTGGAATAAATAAATCCAACGCAGCCTAGTACTCCACGAAAACCTATACCACCATGCAGGGAGGAGCAGTATTGATGCGGGAGCATTCTAATTGATAGTTTTTATTGCTTTTTAGACTTAGTTTTTATTTTTTTAGTTGTTTTGGGTGTCTAAGCAAAATAGCCAAAGTTATGGGACTCATTGTAATTTTGCTAAGTTGGTTGAAGTTGCCATATTTTTATAGCCATTGGATTATTTGGATGGCTTAGATTAGATTACGGTTATTTGAGTTAGTATTTAAACAATCTTTATGTAATTTGCTCATGATGAATGAAGAAATAGAAAATTTCCTTTGAGAAATCTTCCGTGGTGCGAAGCCAAGCTAACTTGGAGTGAAGCCAAGAATTCCATTAGAGCGCAGAACGGTCTCCTGTCCTGCATCAAATTTAGTATCAAAGCTGAAAAATCCCACCATCTCTTCTCTCTTCTCCTCTTTTTTTTCTTATCTCTTTTCTTCTATTTTATTTGGTCATGGGTACTATTCAAAGATTCACAGATATTATTCGAAAGTATCACAAGAAGATGAAGAAGAAGAAAATGGTTTTCTAAAAAAAAAGAGAAAGAAAAGAGGTGACTTGAATGTGTTTTCGAGGTTTTAGTATGGGTTAATGAGAGTCGCAAGCTTGAGGATGGTTCCCAAAAGAAAATGCTTCCACAGTATGATGATCTAATTGAAAAAAGAAGAGGTGCAAGCCCAAATATATTTGGAAGAGTATGAAAAAATTCTCTTTTTAAGTGATTTCCAAAAAAACTGCATGCTAAGATGCCTTGCAAGGAGTGATTCTTCCATCGAAGATCAATTACTCCAAGTATTTCAAGGACGGTGATTGATGGAAGACGTGGTGATATTGCTCTAGTGAAAAGGGTTTGGTGCGAAGCCAAGAGGGTTTGATGCGGGAGCATTCTACTTGATAATTTTAATTGCTTTTTAGACTTAGTTTTTATTTTTTTAGTTATTTTGGGTGTCTAAGCAAAATAGCCAAAGTTATGGGGGTCATTGTAATTTTGCTAAGTTGGTTTAAGTAAATGTATTTTTATAGCCATTGGATTATTTGGATGGCTTACATTAAATTAGGGTTATTTGAGTTAGCATTTAAACAATCTTTATGTAATTTGCTCATGATGAATGAAGAAATAGAAAATTTCCTTTGAGAAATCTCTTGTGGTGCGAAGTCCTCCTCCCTGGGTGTGAAGCCAAGCTAAATTGGTGTGAAGCCAAGAATTCTATCTGATCGTAGAACGGTCTTCCGTCCCACATCAAGTATCTTATCTGCTAACCAAGAGTGGTGCAATAATTGTGTAAGTGCCAAAATTTGCACCTTTCTATCAAACCGTGCACGTCTTTCTTGACACACATCTCGAGGCTAGACCGACCTACAACTCAATCTCGATCTGATCTGCAGGACAAGTATGATACAACCTTGTTGCACCATATCATTTTTTTGGAGTTTATCTACAAGACTCAAAGATTGGCAAACATTTTTATCCTTACTTCCACTTTGTGAGAATCCCTGGTTGAGGGATTCTTTACTTTTTTAGAGTAATTTTAATATAACTTGAGGTTGTTATTATTTTTTAATGGGGGACACCGTAGCTTGCTGGGGAAAAAAAAATTGAAGGAGAGGAAATTTGTATCTCAAGTGAGATTATAGTGAATTGCTCCCGATATGGAGCCGTGGATGTAGTCGCCGGATTCCGACGGTGAACCACATAAAACTGCTTGTGTTCTCTCTCTCTCTCTTTTGTATATTTATTTTATTATTGGGTGTGGCACATAAATCCCGAGCTAATCGACAGCTGTCCGGATTTTTGCGCCCACAACATGATTAAAAATGTATCGAAGTTATTTGCCATGAAAAATCTCAGAAACAGTTTTTTATGCCAATATTTACCTACCGATGAAATAGTGTTAGTTTCAAAATGCTGAGGTAACAAGGCTTCAGACAGGATTTTCTAAAGGACCAATTCACTAATAAGTCAAAGGAATTGATCACGCATCCAAGCTTCCTTTTCTTGGAGCATGACCCCACAATCAGGGAGAAGCATTTCTAAGCAGAAGAATATGGCTGCATCGCCCAATAAGAAGGCTAAAATGCACAAAGTAACACTGTAATAGTAAGTGTTGATCCAGCAAGGAAAAAAGTAGGAGGCATTAAGAAGAATCCTCAATGAGAGGATAGAGAAAGAAAGTTGATCTATGTTCCATACAAAATAGAAACCATAGCAAAGAGGTGCAATGCAACATTTAAACAACACTAGGCATTACAAACTACTAAAGCAAAGGTCCATCAAATGAATGGTAGACTGTTTCTTAACCACATCTAGGTCCTATATTGCTCTGTAGGTAATCTGCCAAAGCCTCAACAATATTACCTGCTTATGCCCAATAGTAGTCTACCCAAGAGGAAAGGAAAAATGGTTTTAAGTTTGTTTCAATCAACAGCTTATAGCTGTAGCAACTTTATCAATTATTAATTGTTCCATCCACAAGAAAGAGAAGAAAGTCAGAAACGATAGTGGACCTGAGAAATTTAGGTACAGAAACAACTGGGAAGAACAGAATTAAATGAGAATCATAGTTTGAAGGAGAGTATTAAGGATCCGTATGACCTAAGTTCGACTAGCTTTAATGTAATCAGAACACAGGAAGGACTACAAATAAGATCTCTATATCACAAATGAGAAAGACCTCATGCAAATAGAAGAAAGATGTTTTAAGGAAAGAATATCCTTTGTTAATATAAGAAATAAAAAGAGAAAAGGACCAAAATACCTTTACAAATCCTCAAATGATAAGGCACAAACAACATAGATCAAGTAACAAGGTAATACCATCCTATAGACAGTACAGTTAGTAAACAATGGATTTCTTTATGCTACAGAAGATCTTTATTTTATCAATCAATAAATTATGTATATGCAAGAGAAACCAACGAAGAAAATCAATCAAATACTACGCAATACAAGACAATATATGATCTTCTGGTTGACGAAAATATACTTCTTTGACAGTTCTGTAATCCTTAACAGGGTTCTCAGCAGCTGCATCAACGATATGAACCAACAGTCGGGTCCTCCTCAGGTGCCTCAAGAAATTGCGACCAAGACCCTGCAATGAGAATAATTAAATATTTAACCACTTATGCTTTAGAACAAGCTGATAGAACAAGATGAAGACACGGAGTGATACCTTCCCCAGATGAGCACCTTCGATGAGACCAGGCAAATCTGCTAACGTTGCTTCTGATGAATACTTCCCTGCCCCCAAACTAGGGTCACCATCAAGGCGCCCAAGGTTTGGCATTAATGTTGTGAAAGGATAATTGGCAATCTCAGGTTTTGCAAGTGTAATGGATGCCAAGAGAGTTGATTTTCCAGCATTTGGAAGTCCCTAGAAGAAGAACAAGTAAATTTCTTATAAAGGGAAAACCATTCTAGTCACTATAAATCTTGATCCAATATTCACTCCACTTAATCTTGATCTTGTTCTTAGAAAACATGCCAAGTTGAAGCAACTCGATGTCCAGTATTTAGAAAACACACCGCATTGACCCAACTCAATCAAGACCCTGGTCCAAAAGCGGGTAATCGATCTTTTAGGAACAGAAAGACTCAGTCAAGTACTGAGAATCCTTGCTGAGTGTTCTTAATTCAGTTAAAACCTTTGAAATTCAACAGATTATTCAAAATTTGATCAACTCAATTGAGTCTAAAACCTAGAACCAAGGATTTAAATTTCAATTTTGGTGTATATTTCGTTTTGGAAACTATGGGAACATTATGGAATGATGGAAAAACATAGGAGACACACATTAGTATTTTAGGAAACGATAAACAAGAATGAAAACACACTTATAACTAATCATACTACAATAAACATCCATTTGAAGAAAGAAAAGCAAGATCAATAGCGTTTGGTACATGCTGACGCATGTATCTAAGATCAAAATCCAAGTGATTCATTTAAGAACACAAAACCACAAAACAACTGCCTTGTGACTTGAGGTCATAACCAGATGGATTTACGATCCAGAAGTCTCCATTTTCTTTAAAATTTAAAATTTTGTATTTTAAAATTAATTAATTAAAAAATGTTTTTTTAATTACAAAAGTTAGATCATACATGTAATTAACCCATTGAAATTCATATACACTAATTACCAATATGTAATGGGTTCCTTGCTACATCTTATTTACTATTAATGGACTAATTCCGACACACTATTCATTATTATGAATTATTTTATATACTTTTTACGTACAAAATTGAAAAAATATTTCGGAAATGGAGATATTCCAATATTGTTTCTTTTCGGTCCCCATGGAAATAGATATATTTCGGTATACTTAGTGGAAATATTGCTAAATTTAATAGCATGCCCAGAACGTAAAAGGACTTGATCTAACACTAAAATGTGTTTCAAATTGACCTAGAGTCACCAAATCAAGCTCAAAATCTGCAAAAATCAAGAAGAAAAAAAACAAACACATGGTCAACACTCCAAAATCTTCAAAATCAATGAAGCCTAAGTGTATTCATGGTCATTAAACCAGACCATCCAAATGTTAAGGCACCCCTTTAATTCACCACAAACCAAAATTGAACCATTTAGAAGATCCTAATTGTCCAAATTAGATTCTTCATTTAGACAGGATCCTAATCATACAATCCATTGGTCATCAAATGACTATAGTAGTTGAAATGGGGTGAATTTTGGGTTTCCACCAAAACGAAGGCTAGCCTAACATTTGGACAGTCTGGATTGATGATGTGTGCCATGTGAGGAAAATCCTCATTAATGGAGTAGACTTTCGGTCCACAAGCCCTTCTCCTTTTCAACAAACTGATTCCATTGAACTTCTTTGAACATTGGCTACCTACCATAGTGGTTTATCAGCACATAAATATATATAAAAAAAAAAAAAAAAAGAGTAAAAAGAAAGAGAAAAGGGGGGAAAACAATGGAACGAACACCAAAGTAAATATTGCTTTTGGCATTGCAAAATGCAGAAATTGGAAAAAGCTAACCAAAGCCCAGCCTGTGCTAACACTTACCACTAGACCAACATCAGCAACTACTCTTAATATCAACTCCAAACTAACCTCCTCCCCAGGCTGACCAAGAACTAAAACCTGCAATAAATTGAAAAAGATTGACTTTTACTTTTAGAATAGGCATGTGTTGCAAGTTATTAGATTTTCTCCTTTGTGCAAGTGAATAAAATACAGCAGATATTCATGCTTTTAAAGTTTCCGGGCAAATTGGTTAGCAAATTATACATACTTTTGTGTGAATGTGTCGTATAAGAGAAATTCCATTCCCAATATGTGTTTTATGTGAAAGTCTAGTGGTGAGTCAATGGATTATTTGTTCTTGACTGCTGGTTCTCTAGCAAAGTGTGGAGTGTCTTTCTCCATTTATTTGGCATAGGTTGGACCGTCCCTAAGTGTGTGTTTGAGTTGTTGCAAGGTCGGTTGTCTGAGGCATCTCTTCTCATGGACACATTCCTTGGCGATTGTTCCCTTTTAGCCATTTGGAAAGAGAAGAACAGGCGCATTTTTTAGGATAAGGTGAGGGAACTTGACTTGGTTGTCTTGAAGGTTAAAGCTTCGATCTTCCACTGGTCATCAATCCTTAACAAATTTAAAGGTTTCTGCTTTAAGGATGTTGTGTTTAGTTGGGAGTATATTGTACATGGGATCAGATAGCTCTGGCCATGTTTTTTGTGTAATTAGTGAGGGTCTTCCTCACTGGCTTTTCTTCTTTCCTGTAAAGTGGGGTGTGCCAGCCCCCCAATCTCTTTTTCAGTACACATTTACAAGAAAACGCAAGGGCTTCCATTGACCTGATCCACGTTTTGCGTTTTTTTTTTTTTTTTTTAATGCCCCATGTGTTGCAATCATCAACATTAGTTTGAGATGAGGAAACTCAAGGACAAGGATATTACCATCCTTAAGAATATTTAGTCAACATTTAATCATTTATCCACCTTTACTAGTTACGTAGTTACAAGCACCTTAATTTCCATAACTTAAATGTATTAATTTATGAACTCAAAGACAAAGTTAATGTAGTATGATAAGATGAGTTATGAGTGTGCTTCATGCTTGTTTTATCATTTCCTAAAAATTTCAATGCTTATTTCTGATTTTTTTTCCATAATTTTCAAAAACTTTCAATATTCCCAAACCAATCGAAAACTATCCACAGAATGTTTCTATTTCCAAGCTGACTGAAATGTATACTATATAATGAAGTCAAAATTCGAATCATTGCTCTCCACAAGAAACTTATGAATTAAATTTCATTAATCAGTAAGAAAGAATTTCGAGAAAGGGATACAAGCAAGATTTACAGAAAGTAGACGTCTTTGTTGCCTGTACAATAAGTTTTCTAAAATAAGTACTTTTTTTGTATATGAGAGAAGTAACACTTATTAAAAAAAAAGTATAAGAGAGAAGTATTTTGGAATGGTCATACAGGTTCCATAAAAATGCAATCCAAGAAATCAACGTTAACATGGTAGAAGAAAGGTGTGAATTTCAAGGACATTAGCAATCTTACCTTGTCACTGTCATCTCTCATGACGTTAGAAGTTAAAGCCATCAATTGTTTTCTTTTGTGCTCAGGCATTTCTAACAAGCTAATCTGCCACAAGGAAATGAAAAGACCAATTATGAATCATGCTTGATCAAACAGGTACAACTAAACAAATTACAGTATTCCAATTAATACAACTAAGGTGATAAAAACAATTGGAACTCGAGAATGAAGCCAGGTTTCACAATTTCCTTCCTTGAATTCAATTTCAAGAGCCTTCAAAGATGACAATTTTATAAGGGATGGTTCCTATTAGTTTGACACTATGTAACAAGGACATGGCACTTCTAATGTTTTTTAATGTGTCGGAGATGTATCGATACATATATGTGTGTTGACATATCCTGACACGTACAGCAGTGTCACCTTTTATTTAATGATCTTTTATTAAAAAATGACTTCTAAAAGAGGGTTGATGATTTCCATCTTCCACACAGTACTTCGTTTAAGTTGTTAAACAAGCTACAGTCGTTTGATACTCTTCCCTCTTATTAATCTACTTCTATTTATTTTGTTATTGGATAGCCCCACGGCATATGGAAATGTTTTCTTTTACTTTTTATATATCTCTTTCCTTATTTGTACTCAAAAAAAAAAAAAAAAATCCCAGTTTTAAGTATAACTAAAATATTATATTACAATACATGTGTACGTGTCTGCATTTCGGGCTTCATAAAGGCGTCGTGTCAAACACCGACACACGTGTTTGTGTCATTGTTACATATATTTGACAATTAAGAAAAATAAATATTCTGAAATTGGGAAACGCATCATGCAACTATTGGGTACAACAGACATTATTCATTAAACTTTCAATAACATTGGAATATGGATGACCCACCCCTCCTTGTCCACCCCTTGCAACCAGAATTTCATCACCTGGATGTGCAAGATCCGCCAGAAATGTTCCTCGCTTACGTTTTACAACAGTACCTGCCACACAGGTTTACGAATAAAGAGAAAAATGTATAGAGGTGGTATTGTGAATTATTATTTACCATTATTTCACATTCTTTGGACTGTCCATTGGTGGGATACATCCAATAGCAGGTTCCACAACCCCGCATGGAAAACTAGAAACAAATGCAAGCTAAGAACTCGTCATCGATATTCATAATGTAGTGTACAAACCTACAGGCACAGGAATACGCAATGTCGGTGCAGCGAATCCATCATGCAATTGGGAGGTCAAAACACCCATTGCATCAACATTTCCCCCACGCTTCGCATTGTGCCTGCTCTTCTTGTGAAGTTCCAATAACGAATCTTTTCCCTCATCTGCATAAATGACTACATCTCCCCCATGTCCACCCATGGGCAGGATGAGTGACCCATCTGAATCCCTTTTGTACAAACTTTTTCTCCTCTTCTCTTGATCATGTTTTCCTTGCGACTTGGAAGGAGCTCTCTGGTTAGGCATACTAAGAATTGCACCATGGCCTCCATCTCCAGAACGAACTGTGATAACAACCTGATCAAAGTACTTGTGGGGTTCCTTTATCAATGTGGAAGAATTAGAAGGAGACTCTTTGACCTTGGCAAGTCTGCACTTAAGCACACGGTATCCAATGTTTTGAGAATGGCTTCTTTCCCATTTAACTCTGCAAAGTGCAAAAATCCAGATAGCAAATTACCATAATGAAGAAAAACCAAAGAAAAATGAAACAAATTCACAAGGTTATTCAACATTGAAGAATGACATCCATTTGAAATCGTAGCCAAGATTTGTTATAGCCCTATAATTATGGAATTATGGATGAAAAAGATTTAAAACACACACACACACACAATCAGTTCCATTCACTTTACTTGAAACTAGCAAAGAAAAACACTTAATCCAATAAAGCAAGAGTTTTTAGGACCGGGTTTCTCTGTTTCCCGTAACAAAAACATGAGAAAATGAAAAGGGTATGTAAATTTCTTAATAATTCCTCCCATTTGCGTAAATGGAATTGAAAAGATCCATTTTACTTGGAAATTAGCAAAGAAAACACATTTAATCCAATAGAGCAAGAACTAACCCTACTGTTCAATTGGGTTTCTCCTAAAACTACTTACGACCATTGAACTCTTTTGTTTCGAAACAAAGAAACGTTGGAGATTAGATTTAAAAACAAACACACACACATATAGAGAGACAGAGAGAGAGAGAGAGACTCGAATACCTCCTAGGGAGAAGAAGACGAGTGGTTGAGAGAGAGACCCCAGGGGAGTCTTTAAGAAGTTGTAGGTTCAGAGACGACGAGGATATATTAACCAGATAAGCCATTCGAATTTCGAGTAGAGTGGCTCTCTCTGCGTGGAGAGACTGAGCGAGAGAGACCGTCACACCTTAAGCTGTTCCCTTGCAAATAGACCCTAAGGGCTGTCTATCGACGAATAGAACTTTTGCTGACCGACTGCAATATGAGCCACGTGGCATACTCTTAGAGGACTATGACGATATGGACGTTTGGCCAATCCCTAGGTGGACCTACAAACCAAAATCAACCTGATTAGTGATTTCAAGCCTTTGGATCTTTGTACCCCAAATAATGGTCAATAATGCTCAAATTCCACGGTTAAAAAATGAACCCATAAAAACGACTCCAATCCAACGCATTAGGCCAAACATCCATAGGGTCAGAAATCTCTAAGAATATGCCACGTGGTTCATATTGTAGTCGGTCAGCAAAGTTCTACTCTATCGACTTCGAACTTCGAAGGTGTATCTGTTGGTTATGATCACCTCATCACGTGTGCAGATACGATGATGGTCTCTAATGACCCTACCAAAAATAAGGAGGGAAAAAGATGTAACATGGCATACGGCATACCTCACGTTTTTTGGCGCCGCTGCCATCTGGGCCCACTGACAGCCTGATGATGGATGTTTAGCGGCTTTAGCCAATCGCCCTGATTGGTAATAACATTTGATTTTAGTACTTTTTAAGGCATGATTATAGCAGTTGGATTCAACCATTAATTTTTAGTACTAAAACTAAGGGCTAAAAATCAACAAAACAAGCTGATTTTTGGTATAAAAGTCTACTAAGGGGTGGGCTAAACATACATGTCGTCAGTCGGCCCAGATGGCAGCGGTAACAAAAATCATTCTTCCCCACGCCAAAAAGCGTGAGGTATAACTTATTACGTCGCGACCCAATAGGGAGGTGCAAGTTGATGAATCAATCTTTGAAGATGGAGGAGGCATACAGGGCCATGTGGCACACTCTTGGAGAGGACGGACCATATGAATCTTTGGCCCATCACTAGGTGGACCTAAAGAACAAAAATCAGCCTGGTTAGTGATCTCTAACCATTGGATATGAGTACCCCAAATAACGCTCGAAACCCACGGTCAAAAATCAATCCATGAAAAAGATTCAAATCCAAGGGTCAGAAATCATCAATTAGGAAGTGTCCAATGCGAACGAGGTGAAGAAAGTGGAGGGAGGGTGTCAGTTTGAAAAGCATTAAGTATCATGTGAAGTTAAAAAGGTTAGAAATATGGAATTGCATGGGGCATGGGCTTCCCCACTCCCCCAGTTGGATGGAAGAAGCATCACACTCACTAATCTTGAATTGAGCCGTGCTACCAAACGGATAACCGGACAAAAATATGACTTGTATTCAAGAGATCCACAGTCCACTAGGGGGTCTGCCTAACCCCATCTTAACCACCAAAAAGGAATAGGTTCCGAAGACCTGAACTTTCACCAAAGCTCTCGGTCGTGGATTCTGATAATCCAACAGTGGTGAATGCCAGCTCAGCACTGTTAACCACTCTTGGATTCTTGAGATCCACAGATGAGATTTTCGGTGAAAATTTAGGTCCACGGATCCCGACCCTTTCCAAAATTTTCACCTCTATATAATAAAGCGGACTTGAAATTTGAAATTGCTAATTTTCTTTCGTTCCTTGTATTGGTTAAGGAAGAGCAAGACCCGGCATTAACAGAAAAGCTCAAGCTTCCAACCACTCACACACATCCAAACAAGAGGTAACAGTTACACCCTTGATCAACAAGACCAGCAAGCCCAGGTTTTGAATGCCATTACCAAGAATTCATTTTTCATTTTGGCCATACCTTACCAAATGCCAAAACATAAATCATATACATGAGAAAGCTTGCTCAGCTAGCTTTTACACGTGCACGCTTTGACAACTATTTCTACCCATGACCAAACCTTACAGCAAAACCATATAGCCCCACATTAAATGACAAGAGAAATAAAACATGCCACAAGTCTCCGCTGGCAGCAAAGTTCGGAGTATCTTCTTCATTAGCTCTTGAGAAAAGCCTTCAAAGAAAAAGGTGGAGGCGCATCCTGTCAATCCAAAAGTAAAAAAAAGAATGAAGTGTGCGCTCTGCAGCTTTTGTTCTAGGTCACTCACATATCGTATAGTCATTCTCAGCAATCCTACATATCATCAGACTAAAAATGCTCCACTCAAAAGTAAATTCACTACAGAGGCGTGTAATCAACAAAGGAGGAGAATGGACAGACACAATTAAAGGCAGACTGAATAGTGAGATTAATTTCCTGGAATATGACCAGGAAGAACTTACTTGCAAACTATTCAAGACCAGAGAAAGGTCAGCCACAATGATCAAAGAGAAAAACCATGAATATCGAGAAAGCAGCCTTAAGAATTCCAAAAGGAAAGAAGTCAAAATGGCATGTTACCTTGCCAAGCTCTTGATGTAAGCATTGTCTAACCACTGTGCTCTGTTGTATCAACCTTTCCATTGCTGAATAGCTAGGCAGGTTAACATGTGCTGATATTAATCATGAGTCAGGAGAAGGGAGTGAGTTAAAAAGTGTTCAAGCTATTCAGAAAGGTAACAGATGGAAACAGGATATGATAATAATGTGGAAACAAGATTATATACAGCATCGTGGAAAAAAAATAGTTGGGAGGTAAAGAAAAACACCAAGAATCGCTCGATTCAAACAGTCAGCAACATGCTGCCGGTACTCCAGGCTTAGCAGATGAAACATTGGGGATTTTTCTGGCTCCTCATAAGCTAGCAAAGCCATAAAGTCCTGCAGCATTGCCAAACTTTTCTTTTAGTTCTATAGAACCTTGCTTCCTTGTTTGATCATGTAATAAAGACCAAAATTGTATATGCACTGCTGTGTATGCAAACATCCATATGATGATTCTTTTGCTAATTTAAGATATATAAAGCAGAGATGTTTAAGGGGGGCATATTTTCAGAAGAGACGTACTTCCAGCTTCTCGACATATTTATGAACCTCCGCAAATGGTGTCAACTTCGTCTGAGCAAATTCCAGAGCTTCTGTCCTGCCAATGAAATATTTCATTTAGTTAAGAGGAGACAATTGTGACTCGTGCTTTTATTAAAGGTACTTTGCTGTTTGCTCACCACTTCCGAGAACAGACAAGCTCAACAAAATGAAGGCTCAAGAGATCGAAATGCAAGTCCGTATTTTCCTCCAGTAAGTTATGTGCCAGCTGTTCTGTCAGCTCTATGGCTTTCAGAGCATTTCCCTCCAATGCAAATTGGAAAATTGCTGAGATATAATCAAAGAAACATATAATTAGAACCAATGTTTAAATGCAGAGGCATGGGTTCAATGGCCTAAAGCGCAAGGTGTAAGCATCCTAGTCACAAAAATCTCCGATTTTTTGAATTCACGAATCAGTAGCCGATTAATTGGCAAAATCGGAAAAATCTCCAATTAATCAAAAAACTTGACGATTAACCAGCGATTTTGCATATTAATCGACTGAGACCCATTTTTTTCCCTTTTGATCTTGATTTTGCCGATTTTGGAATTATGAATGATATATCATGCTTATGAGTTAAGAATTATGACTTATTATTATGGAATTATAGATGTGCTTTATAAGAAAATATATAAAGAATGAGATAATTCAATAAAAAAAGATAAATTTAGGGAAATTTGTGAAAAAAGATGGCATTAATCTATTTAATATGGGGAAAGATGTTTTTTGTTGCTTCTATTTAACCGAGAACAGTATACGAGGTTTAGTGATTAGGGATGGATTAAGCCAGATTGGGGTGGGATCAATACCGGTGAACTTTGCCTAAACCTGGAGGCAGGCTATTCAAAATCCGTTATGCCAGCACGGGAACAAGGGGAGAGAGCTCTTTTGCTGTCTGATCTCCTCTACCCTTGGGTGAGGGTACTATTTATGCCCTAAAGGGGTATAGATCTTGCTTGTTGATCCTTCCCTCAGGATGTGGCCTCCCTTCTCTCTGCGCATGCTGAGTAGGTGACGTCATCTCCATAAGTTGTTCACCTACTCCGGATAGGTAACAGTGGGCATGAGGATGTCAGCACCAACTCCAGACGTGACTGCACATGACCTTATAGGACGAAATGACACGTGAGACGCCATGTGAGATGTCATGCTGTCATTAGGCATGCGAGGGTCCTTGATAGCGCCTCCCCACAGTGCCTTCCTATAGGTCACCTCCCCTACCTCCAAAGCTCACTCTTATGCTAACAAAGGGTTAGTTTGTGCTACGAAGAATCTTAGGGTCCGGCCCCATCTACAAATAACTTATTTTTAGTTAAATATGATTTAGGGAAAAAATAAAATAAATTGAATTTTCTAAGTTACAATTGCCCCCACGGGCATATGCATGTGAGGCGCACGTTTCTGACACAAGGCATTAAAAAGGGTGTAAAATGCGTGAGGCATAAGCCTTTTTTAAAGCCTCAGTGGACAAAACATATGCCCGACGATTTTTAAAGCTTTTTTCAATAAATCTCAGGGCGTTTTGGGAAAGCCTCGCCCTGAGGCGAGCCTCAAGGCATATGCCTCAAACACCTTTTAAAACACTGATTAGAACCACCATTAATCATGCAACCACAACTTCATCAGAATTGTAGACTCTATTTCACTGTATCTATCACAAGGATATAATAGTCACAAAAGTAAGATTAAGAAAAACATTTTAAGTCAATCAGGGAACAACCTGATTTACTTCTCTTCTGTCTTGGCATTCTTGCATATATTCAAAAAAATACCTACGCATACTTGTCTCTTCGGAGACATCCAACAAAATTGGAACGAAACAGAGAAAATTTTCATGGCCCTTGCATATTTTTTATCATATATCTGTATGGTTATACTGTCATTTAGGATTTACATGGTTTCGGTGTTTAACATATCTTGTCTGTATTTTAACACCTACATGTGTCTTTGTCCAACCTACTAACTAATTTCACCAACATTGGGAATAAGTCCAATACGTAATTGGATGGCTCTCCCCCTAGAAACCTGTATGTCATGGATCCACATCACATACCAAAAAGGAAAAAAAAAACAATCACCTACGTTTTCTTTTGTCCATGTCCACAGGATAATCAGAAGGCTGCTTCATCCCAGTACATGCAATGAATGACTCTGCAGTCTCTTTGAAGCAGTTATGCACAAGGTACGATAGTACAATGTTGCGGGCGTCGTTGTCATTGACAGCCTGTCAAGAGTGAAATAGTCAAATCCCCGAAGTTTAATAAGAATAAAGATACTGGGGAAAGTTCAATAAATAAGATACGTAAAAAAAAATATGTATTATGGTGCTTCATTGTAAAAAAAATAAATAAATAAGAAAAAAGAAAGAGAGAAAGAGGTACACAGCAAGTAGGACAAAGGACATTATATTTTTCAATCCTGTTGAGAGAAATAAAAGGAACTCTTAGGTCAGTTACTGAGATAACCTTTCAACTTATTCCCACATGCTATTTGGTTATTGATCCAACTCAGACTCGTGATTAGGGGCCTGTACCAGTGGCGTAGTGATGGACTTGGATAAGGCTTTCCAAATGATTCTTGTAGACATTTGTAACCGAAAAAGGAAAGATGTCACAAAAAAATCAGAAGGCATTTTTCAAGAGAAACACATCTATATTTTAGAGACTAAGAAATCACTGTCCTCGCAAGTAAGAAAAATGAAAAGCTTATCCCAGAAAAATTTCAGTTCTCACTTCTCAGTAAGGAGTCAGAAACGCAGAAAAGTTTCATGTAAGTTCTTTAAATGAGATCAGATGCTTAAAATAATCCTACATGGAAATAACAGCCAAATGGCAAAAACAGAATAAACCAAAGGCAAGGAGGTTCAGCTACCTTTTTTAAGAACAAAAGAAATGTAGCACGGGAAAAAGACTCAGTGTACCATCTGCCTCCCTATAAATATGCATCTCAAATGGGGGGAACAATTGTATCAACTATCAAGCCCCAGAGAGTAGGTAAATCAAAGAATTGCCCCTCACTTACAGTAATGGTTAGGATACTTGACATGCATTGACACGCCTGATTCCGACATATTTGGCCCTACGAAAGTGAATCCAAGTTGAAAAATTCTGGACCATCCTGGACCATCCATTTCAACGTTAACTTTAAGTCCAAATTTGATAGGGTTAGAAATTTCAGAATTGGATGATTTTTTGTGAGGATGACCCCCATGGTGAAGATCATCCTCACCAAAAATCAGACCTTGAATAATCTCCATGTATGCCCAACATAGCTTTGTCAAAATAACTCAACCCTCTATATATGTTGGAACTAATGTAAGCTTCCTAATGATAACTAAATGCAAAAACTACTCAATTGGATTGACTAACTAATAGTGCATGCAAATAACAACACTCTCCCCAAGGCTCAAGCTCGTGCATTGATGTCCATCATCCCCAACTTGTCAAAAATATCATGAAGCATGTTTTTCTCCCTAGAGAATTGTTAACCACGTCCACGTGGATATTGTTAACCAAAAATATCATGAAGCTCGTGCATTGACCAGGATTTGCAAACCTAAAGAAGAGGGAGGGCTCGGAGTCCGTCACATCAAGACCATGAACAATGCTCTTCTCGGGAAATGGCTATGGAGATTCGGCACAGAAAGAGATAGTTTATGGTACAAGGTGATCTCGGCAAAGCAGGGAGTTGATATTCATGGATGGGAAAGTAGAGTGCCTACTTCTACGTACGGTGTAGGACTTTTGGAAAGGCATTTCTAAGATGACTGACGATATTAGAAATGGTAGTACTTTTAAGGTGGGTAAAGGCAACAATGTTAAATTTTGGAAGAAAGATGATGTTGAGAGAGGCCTTTCAAGGATAAGTTTCCGTTGCATTTTGTGCTTTCGAACCGCAAAGGGGATTCGGTACAAGCGGTTTCCTCGATGGAGGGGGGCATCCTGTCATGGGACCTTGGGTTAAGAAAGAGAGATGGAGTCTCTTGTTTCCTTGCTTGGTCGTCTAGATGGGGTCAAGCTTTCGGATAGAGAGGAGGACAGTAGGTGGTGGATCCTTGATTCAAAGGGTAGATTCTTTGTCAAATCTTTCTACAACATGCTTATGGGCCCGAGGCAGAATGCCTTCCCTGCTAGACGTATTTGGAGCACCCCCATCCCCTCTAAAGTGATCTTTTTCATTTGGTGTGCGATGTTTGATAAAATCATCTCGGTGGAAAAGCAAAGGAAACGCGGCTTTCAAATGCCTAGTAGATGTATCCTGTGCTGGGGAAATGAGGAAACCACCAACCACCTGCTCATCCATTGTTGTGTATCGAAGGAGATGTGGGATCGATTTTTGTCTTTTTGGGATCTCTTGGGTCTTCCCCAGATCTGTGTCTGACACTTTTGTCGGCTGGCATTCCAATGCCTTCTCTTCGAGTGGTTGTATGCCGTGGAAGCTCGTCCATTATGCCATTTGTTGGGAGTTATGGAAAGAAAGAAATCGCCAAACGTTTGAAGATAAAGAAGCCAATATAAAGGAGATTTTCATGAATATTAAGGCCACTTTATACCATTGGGGTTCCGTTATTTCCGAGCTGCAAGGTTTCATATTTGAGAATTTTGTCTTCCGGTGGGAGCGTTTAGTGAAGTAGCTTCTCGCCTCCTTTGTGTTTTGCTTTTTTGGGGCCTCGCCTCTCTGCTCCTGTTGTTGGGAGCCCTTAGTGGTTGTATAGTCCTTTTGGGGCTTTCTCAGCCCCTTTCTTATTATATATCTTTTATCGATAAAAAAAAAAAAGGTTTTTGTTCCTTCTTGGAGTAAAATATTATTTTTAATCTATCCTGACTGACTCGTATTATCAAGACCCTTGAATACCATACTATAGGTGCCAAGTGTTAGTTCGGAATTGGATCCTCTTAGGGGACCAACAGGTTCACATGTGTCAACCCTTGGTTTATTAACCTCGACAAGCGAGATAAGGTTTTACCCCAAGTGACCAGAGCGTAGAGCGGGAGCGTCGAATTCAATAAGGTCCCAAAGTTTGGAACGCCTCCAGAGCGTGTGTTATATATAAATACCCCACTACCAGATCCCGTCCCTTCCTCCACACTCAACAAAATCAGAGCCCATTCCCTAAATGGAATGCAAATCGCAAGGCCCCTCCATTTACCTTAAAAGCCCCAGATCTGCCTCGCCCTTGTGTCGACACCCACTTGCAGGCTAATGATCTCACACTTCCAGATACAAGGAAATCTTCTGCATTTCTGCTCAAGGACCCACTATTGTTGATCAACGGTTGGAGCTCCATGAGATCAAAAGATCTAGGGGGCTGTTGAGAGGAAATTCTAGAAACCAGGTACCTAGACCGCTAGATGTTGAAAGCTTAACAGCTGGATTAAGATCACTGTTGGCGACCCACTATCTTTCTCCTTGTTTGTTTTCAGTTTCTCCATCTAAATGGTAGAAAAAGAGAAGATGAAACTCAAAGTAGCAGGAGAAAAGTCGAAGAGACCATTCATGTCTCTAAAAATATCGAATTGTGATAACTGAATTCGGGAGCGCGCACTAGAAACATTGGGAGCACAGATTCAGCAAAGCCGGAGCACGGACCAACCGCAAATCTGCACCCAAACCGTGAGTTCGTGGTTTGAGTGCAGGGTCGTTACCCCAAGGAGAAGGTTCTGGTTACTAAGGTTCTACCGCTTGTGACATGTGAGCCACCCGTGGTTAGGGGTGTCAATTTGAACCCAATGGGAAGTGGTCCCAATATCCCATATCCGGGACTAGCTACTTTAGAATCAAAACCAAGAAGATCTAGAACCAATAGGACCCGGAGCCGAAGTATGTAATAGGTTCTAATTCTTGGTACCAAACCAAAACCAAAACTGATAGAACCTGAAACTAACATATATAGTAATAAAGATAATAACTTTTTCAAAAATTTAGTATGAAAATCATTTTATTTAATTAATTTTTCACATTTTTATATAACACGTGGGTACCTGATGCTCAATGGGAGAATCGACTTGTTTAAGAACCAGAACCGGACCATCATTCCGGTTCTGGTTATCTTGATGCCTGAACCGGAACTGAGCCATTGAGACCCCTACCCACAATAGGTGTACTACGGGTGCCACATGTCAGGCCCTGATTGGGTTTAACACACACACACACACATATATATATATTAAGACTTTTAAGGATTTTTATATGTTCTTGATTTAATGTGTTGGTGCATCAAGAACAATGCACCTCTAACCTAACATTGATCAGATTTGGCTGCCAACAATATGTTTAAGTCCTTCGATGGAAAAAATTGAGTTAACAGATATATGATTGCCAGCCATTTTTTATCACAATATTAGCTCATTCCAGATTATGCTATTCTCTTCACAAGGTTTTCCTCAACAAATGGAGAACGGCATAACTAAAAGGTTAGGTATATGAGCAAACTAAGCATTTTGCATTTACAAAAGTAAAAATATTTATAAAAATCCATCTTTAGCAAACAAAATACCACAATTTAGATGGCACTTAAGATGCCTCAAAATCCTATAAACGACTTCAAGATGCAGAACTCAAGGTCAATACATAAACTGGCTCACAAAACTAGCAAGATATGTCACATGCTGATGGTGAGACAAATTAACTTCCCCATTCCTCCCCACCAATCTATATTGACCATGGATCATCAAGAAGCTCCTCTTGCTCCTTTTAGATTGAAGGAAGCAATTTTGGTCCCTGAAAGGTGGATACTGTGGCATCTCCATTGGATCGATTGGAAAGGGGGGTCCAACTAGTAGACGGAGTAGAGGATAGGAGGTGGTGGAACCACGATCCCAAAGGGCGATTCTCGGTTAAATCGCTCTACTCTACACTCCTAGGTCCTTCTTAGAGGGGTTTCCCAGACAAGCGCTTGTGGAGTACTCTCATTCCGTCCAAAGTCACTTCTTCTCTTGGTGTGCTATTGTCGACAAGATTCTTTCTGTGGAGAAGCTTAGAAAACGCGGTTTTCAAATCCCTAGTAGATGCATCCTGTGTCGTCAAGACAAAGAGACCACTAACCATATGCCCATTCATTGTTGCGTGTCCAAAGAGATTTGGGAGCGCTTCCTTCAGCTTTCTGGGGTTTCCTCGGTCTTCCCTCATTCGGTTTTTGATATCTTTGTCGGTTGGAGCTCTAAGGCCTTTTCAACTTGTGGTTGTATGCTTTGGAGGATCGCCCCTTTTGCTATCTGTTGGAGTTATGGAAGGAGAGGAACCGATGGACGTTTGAAGATAAGGAGGCCAACATAGAGGAGATTTTTATGAACATTAAAGCCACTCTTGATCATTGGGGTTTTGCCATTCCTGAGCATAAGCATTTCAAATTTGTGGATTTTGTTTTCTGGTGGGATCGCTTGATTTCTTAATTGTGTTCTCCTTGTTGGGGCTTTGGGGTTTGCTTGTAGCCATCGTTGAACTTTTCTTTCCTTTTTGCGTTTCTGCTGCATAGTTTTCTTTGGGCTCCCTCAGCCCTCTTTTAATATATATCCTTCTACCAATCAAAAAAAAGTAGCTATAAGTTGAGTTCTAAGCTTTTCAGTCCTTCAAATTTGGAGGTGGGTTGTCAAACATTTCCACCCCTTCCCCACCCTCCAACTGTCTAATCACCAGCCAAATTTCCACACTCATGAGAAAGGCAATGGATGAAGAAAAAGAAAACAGGCCATACAATACATCCACCGCACTACTGCAAATAAGGTAAAACCTATGTGTCATGAGTATCTTAAAACAAATGCAATAGTCACATAGGGATGGGGAAATCTTTGGAGAACGTACGACTGCAAGAGTATCACATTTCCTGTAGGTCATAAGGGATTTGTGACAGATAATCGTAATTGCTCGTCTTAGGTAAAATCTTTCTCCATAATTAGGAATATGCCCCACTATGGACCTATGCATATACCCAAGATGGAAGTAGATGAACAAACCACAACCAGTGGTGAATAATCCTACACAAGATGTATGTCTTTTGAATTTCTCATACGCAAACCAAAGTCAATAAATTTGTCCATGTCCTAGCAAGAACAGAGTACTGATCATTACAGAATTCTTCTTACATCCTTCTTCTTTATGGATGCACATTCTATTGATTCTATAAACTTTTAGTTTCAAATTTTGGAGGGAAAAGCTCTTTCCTGATTGTGTTTTTGGCTCTCTCTTTAGTCCCACTTTGCTTGGATGAAAGGGACCTTTGGTGTATAGGTAAAGGTTAGACTCGTTGGAGTGAATCCCCAAAAGAGAAAAAGACTTGGTTGGGCACGTTGGAGGGTATCTTTTCAGACACGTGTGCGTGCCAAGCCAAATAGAATTGGGTGGGCACAGCGCGCTGGGTTGTGGTGTGCTGTAGCACTGCACGCACGCATGCACGTGTGTGTGTGTGTGTGTGTGTGTGTCATGAAAGTACCTCTTATTATATCTGTCCTCTTCTTTCTCTTTATTTATTTCTCTTCACCTTGTATGTGGTTTGGACTGATTTTCGCTCACTTTATCACTGTACCCATGCTTCCATGCGTTGAGCTTTAGCCTTGCATTGCCAGTCCCAAGCATGAATGAAGGAGGAGGTAGCATCAGGTTGCCAGCTGACCGAAAACTTTTGTCAAATTCTTTCACATGACCCTTGCTGGCGCGGCTATAAAAGAGGCTTTCCTCTTTTGCTTGGTGTGCGAGCTGAAAAAAATACCCTAGAACTTCATCTTCTTTCTCAATTACTCTCGCTTCTTCCTTTTTTAACAAATGAGTCGACAAAAGGTGTTCCAGCTTGATTTCCATATTTTTCTATGTTGTACGTGCACATTATCAAACATCAGTGGTCATCTTATCCATGGGGCAGACACTCGTACAACCAGGATTGCGTCTCAGTCAAGTGGAAGAGGTCAATTGTGGGGGGGCAAAATCTGTCCTAAGGACGGAGTGCCTAATACTCCACTCTATTACACCAAATGCTAGTGCGATAAGTTTTTCCTTGCTTCTTTCTATCACTGTTTTATTTAAATTCACACAAGTCGAAATCTGTTTATAATAGGTCTGAAATCTATAAGCTATTCATCCAGAATTAACCGTTATTTCTCTTGTTCTCCCTCGTTCTTTCAATAGTTTTATAAGTGTTTTTTTTTAAATTCCCTTGCTAATACATTTGCTTTGTTAGCTTTATTATTAACATGTAATTTTATTTCAATTGTGTATTATATATCTATCTCATCGTCAGCTTTTGTATACTGAAAACAACGCATCCATGAATATTCACTGATCGGGCAGAGATTCTCCTTCTCTCAATTTCCCTTGGCATTAAAACGTATACTTGGTCATGGATCTTCCTCCACATATCCACTCCTTCCCAAAGACTGCTAAAGCTCTGAGAACTTTGTTCATCAACAACAAACCTTAGCTGGTTTCGAAAACAAATCCAATGCAACTAGATGATTCTTTTTAAAATATTGTTTCTCCTCAAAAGATATCACTTCAACCATGAACAACAAGCCTCTTACTTATCAGAAAAAAAAAAAAAAAAAAAACCAACAACGAGCCTCTTAAGACACAATACACTAAATTTCTCATCTGTGGTGAGCCTTTAATTAGTAGTCAACTAATAAAACGCCACAACAGGTTTAGACTCAGTTCTTCCAAATTAATCTTCCGAATCGCAATTACTTCACAAGATTAACACGGAAACTAAATTAAGCAACGGAACACAACAGAGAAGTCAAACCACATCGTTCTACAATTTTCCCGATTCATTCAATTGTTGGTTTAAATCAAGTAATTTAAGATAGTTAATCGGTTTATTTAAATCGTGACCAGAAATCCAAACTTAAAACTGAGAATCTCAGAAATTAAACAAAAAATCAAACGAGAGTTCCGATGATTGATCTCAGGTAAGCCATAGAGTTCAAACCAATGGGATTTATCAGAGACTGTAATCAACCAAAGATAGATGAAAAGGGTTTTCCAGACCTAGATTTCCATAGAACCGCTGAAAATATGGAAAATCTAATTTTTGGAGAAATCGAGAGAGAACTTACGACGTGATCGTACTGTCGAGGATCTAAGTCCATCATCAACCTTTAAATCTCAATTTCTGAAAGTTTTTCCTTCGGAGGAGACCAGAGAGCCTTTCCGTCTTTCTTCATTCCTCTCTCACACACGCACAAAGAGGCGCTCGTGGCTCTTCTTCCTGGCACGCGCGCGTGTTGCTAGCGTTTCTGATTATGGAATGAGGCAAAACAGGATAGTTCTGGTATTATCGGTAACTAGGGGAATGCCACGTGCGTTGCACGTGCACCTTACACCTGGCGTACTCTTGGAGATCACTGACGGTATATATGTTTGGCCCATCCCTAGATGGACTTACATACCAAAACTCATCTTGACTAATAATTTCTATCCATTCGAATAGAGTCTTTTTGATAGTTTGTTTTTAACCGTGGATTTTTAGTATTATTTGAAAGAAGTGGCACTCTATTAGAGACCACTGACCATGTGGATGTTTGGCCCATCCCTAGGTGACCTACATTCAAAAAAATCAGCCCCATTAATGATTTCTAGGCATTTACTTGAGTTGTTTTAATGCGATGATTTTCAACTTTGGAATTTGAGCATAACACGTAACTCGATGTATATTTTTTGCCAACGACAAAATGCACCACCATGCACGTTGTCACGGGGTCAAATCTGGGGCCTAACTCTTTTTCGCTCTGAACACCCACACTAGCACTAAGTCCACCTGACTTAATCTCAACCTACACAAGAAGGGAGAAGATGCTCACACAATTGCAACATAAAGATCACACAGTTTTTCAAAGACCGCAACCTTTTCTTTTTTTATTCATTTACACTAATGAAATACAAAACTCACAACTCATGTCTTTTCCACCACATGGGTGGCTGGCCTTATATAGGCCAGGTAAATAGTTACATTTATGACATCATGGGACACTTGTTACAATTCTATACAAGTGGTCAGTAACTTTCAGTAATTACCTACTACTACGTATCACCCCCACACAATGACACATGGTATAACTACCCTAGCCCATCACCCCGCTTTGTGTATGGGCTGATAACTACCACTACCATCCCCTGGGTGTCACCCCCACACAATGACACATGGTATAACTACTCTAGCCCATCACCCCACCTTATGTATAGGTTGATAACTACTATAAGCACTGCCTGGGTGTCAGCTCCATGCATCCGCCACATGGCATAACTACCTAGCCCACCATCCCATTTCTGCTTAGTGGGTGGACTGTTAACTACTTTATAACCGCCATCTAGGTGTCAGTCTCTGAGGTCGCCACAACTACTTAAAGCACCATTGGATGTCAGCACGTCCCCAAGTCTTTTCCAGTCTAGCTTTGTTCGCTACACGCGCTTGTCCATGCCACATACGCCCGTATGCGCTACTGTCATGCCACATACGCTAGGGGTGTCAATTTTACCCGTTTATCCGGAACCGAATCGAACCGGAACCGAAAATACCAGTTCCGATTCCACTTTTTTGGGAACCGATTAAAAAGTAACCGGAACCGGAACCGAACCGACAATAACGGTTTCGGTTCTGGGTAGCCTAATATGGAACCGAAACCGATAAGAACTGGTACCAATAGATAAATATAGTGTAAATATTCTAATATTCTCAAGATTTGGCCCAATATACCGGAACCGGAACCGGAACCGACATAAATACATAATCAGTTCCGGTTCCGAATCCATCACTTTGAGAACCGGAACTGGTAAGGAACCGAACTGATAAGAACCGGAACCGATTGTTCCGGTTCTGGTCACCTTAGGAACCGAACCGGATGGGCGTGTGCCATCCACACTATTGTCATGCCACACGCGCTTGTTTATACCACATACACTCATCCGTGCTATTGTTATGCCATACGCACTTGTCCATGCCACAGACGCTCGTCCTCGCTATTGTCGTGCCACACGCACTTGTTCATGCCACATATGCCCGTCCGCATATTTGTCATGCCACATACACCTGAATGTTCGCACACGTCGATCCGTCACATGTGCCAAGTACCCAGCCACATGCTGGTGTACTTCCCTAGAAGTCTTGTATATATTTGTATTGGACGTCCGGGCTAACTGCCCGTGCATGTCCCCATCGCTGCTCACGATAGTGTTGAACGTCCAAGCCATCTGCCCATGCACGTGTACCCGTCGCTCCCATCCTCGATGTAGGAACCTCATGGGTGCTGGCCTTCCGTTCCGCATAACCAACACCCGAGCCGAAGCTCAGAGGTGTGACACACGTCCATTGGACCTTGGACCATGTGATCATTACTCTTTTAATAATGTGTAAGTAGGGAGAATTTTGACACCAAATAATTGGTGCTTGATGCCACACGTGGCCCATATAGATGTTCAACAAAACATACAAATGCTGTAAATATACAAGTGCTCATTTTGTACGCATGGTTACCAGGGCCGAAACAATCATTGCCCAGCTTAACAAGACTAAAAATAAAGGGCCGGATTCCAAGGGGACCGGCCTTTTTTTACTGGCTCCCGTTACATGACACAATATGAGCCACGTGGCACACTTTTAGAGGACTCTGACCATATGGATGTTTGGTCAATCCCTAGGTGGACCTACAAACCAAAAATCAGCCTAATTAGTGATTTCGAGGCGTTTGATTGGACTTATTTTCATAGGTTGATCTCGATTGTGGGAATTTGAGGTACAAAGATCCAAAGGATTGAAATCACTAATTAAGATGATTTTTGGTTTGTAGGTCTACCTAGGGATTGGCCAAACATCCATACGGTCAGAGTCCTCTAAGAGCATGACACGTTGCTCATATTGTCCTATAACGGGAGCCGGTAAAAAAAGGTCGGTCCCTGGAGCCCAACCCAAAAATAAAAGGCTCAAGCTCCCGTTACACCCTAAAATGACAGGCTCCCGTTATATGACACAATATGAGCCATGTGGCACACTCTTAGAGGATTCTGGCCGTATGGATGTTTGGCCAATCTCTAAGTGGATCTACCAACCAAAAATCAGCCTGATTAGTGATTTATAGCCATTCGATTGGACTTATTTTCATGGGTTAATCCCAACTGTGGGAATTTGAGCAGTATTTGAGGTAAAACGACTTGAGCAGTATTTGAGGTACAATCCAACGCCTAGAAATAACTAATCAGGCTGATTTTTGGTTTGCAGGTCACCTAGGGATTGGCCAAAAATCTGTAAGGTCAGAGTCCTCTAAAAGTATGCCACGTGTTTTATATTGTGTCCTGTAACCGGAACCTGTCATTTAGGGCGGTTTCTGGAGCCCGACCCAAAATAAAATTCGAGCACCCAACGAACAGATATTATGTTGAGATGGGTAAAAGTATTAATTTGGCTTCGTTGGGTACAGAATGTAATAAATCAATGGTTAGGAGGGTCAAGTAAAAATAACCCAGCGCGATAAATGAATTGTAGGATATAGAGAAAAAGGTCGGGCTCCACGGACCGGACTTTTTTTACTGGCTCCCCTTACAGGACACAATATGAGTCACGTGGCACACTCTTAGAGGACTCTGACCACATGGATGTTTGGCCAATCCCCAAGTGGACCTACAAACCAAAAAACAGTCTGATATTAGTGATTTGTAGGCATTGTTTGCCACGTGGCTCACTGGAGCCCGAGCCAAAAATAAAAATAAATGAGAGAGGCTCATGGAGAATAAAATTGGTAAAGAAAACAAAAATAGAGCACCATGAGCAAATTTAGCTAAACGAGTCGGACATGGATCTAGGAGAATGACTTTGTCAAAAATGGATCGGGGTTGGATCTCCACATAGTCGATGGACCCATGTTCCGTGTCCAGAGTATGGAAGTTATCGGGCCTTTACTGTAAATATAAAAATTAATAATCTAAGTTTGGATAATTCGACATGGATCATGGGTCGGGTTTGAATATTCTTATATGGACACGAGTCAGATTCCTATCTATCGGGATTCGGGAGTTGGGACTGGATCTATCTAGATTCATCTCACTTGAATCAAACAGAAACATGCATACGAGGATATCCAGTCCGACCAAAATACGAATCGGATTGTCCCAAACCGAAAAAACCACAGGTCTAACATTATCAGGTACCCATAGACGAGTAAAACTTCTGTCACAAAGGGATTGCAAATCACACAAAACACAGCCAATGAGTTCTCGGCACGTACCCCTAAAAAGCAAAAGCACATGGGTACGTTGCAAAAGCACTTGTATACATGCCGAGAACTCATTGGCTGTGTTTTGTGTGATTTACAATTTCGTGTGATAGAAGTTTTACTCCCCATAGACAACCCCACCAGTTACGTTAGCACGGTCCCTAAAGAGTAAGTCTTGCATGACCACCGACAGTCATATAAGCCCCTGACCACCCACAATATGAGCCACATGGCACATATTTAGATTACGATGACAGTATGGATGTTTGGCCAATCCCTATAGGTGGACTTACGAACCAAAATCACTACTCAGGTTGATTTTTGGTTTGTAGGTCCACCTAAGGATTGGCCAAACATCCATACTGTCAGTGTCCTCTAATATGTGCCACGTGGCTCATATTGTGACCTACTGTCTCTGACCGCCCGTCATGCAAGTTTTATTAAACTTTGATCAAGGCCAATGACAGGGCATTATATGAGGCACGTGGAACACTCTTAGAGGACTCTGAACGTATGGATATTTGGCCAACCATTAGGTGGACCTACAAACCAAAAATCAGCCTGATTAGTTATTTCTAGGCGTTGGATTGGAATTGGTTTCATGGGTTGATTTTAACCATGGAAAATTTGAGCATATTGACCATTATTTGAGGTAAAAATATCCGAAGGTTTAAAATCACAAATCAAGTTGATTTTTTGTTTTTAGGTCCATATAGGGATTGTAAAAACATCCATACAGTCAGAGTACTCTTAAGAGTATGCCACGTGGCTCCTATTGCACCCTGTCATCGGCCTTGATGACAGGGCCTGTCATCAAAGTCTTACTCTCTCTGTCCACCCCCCCAAAAAAATCTGCATTCATTGATCAAGGACGCTTGTGACACGTGGCTCATATTGCGACCTGTCATCGAAGTTTTACTCGTATTTATGACTACCATTCCAAACCACCAACTTCCTCGTTTGTAAATAAAAGTCAAGGAAAGATGGCGAGCAAAACGTGAGGTTTGAGAGAACAACATCAAAGCGCCTCAGGAGGCCCTCAACCTCGTTGGCCTTTTCTTCCCCATATTCCAGGAATCCATCCAACACTAGAAACCCAAGTCATCCCTGTTAATTCTCTCTCTCTCTCTCTCTCTCTCTAATGAGTTTGTTTTGGTCTTTATTTCTTCTTCTTCTTCTTCTTTTTCTTGTTCATGTTAATCTCTCTTGTTCTTCATTCACTTCTGATCACTTCAACACTTGGTGTAAGCAACATGGGAAGAGCTACTCTTCAGAAGAAGAGAAGCTCTTCAGATTCTCAGTGTTCGATGAAAACCTTGCCTTTGTTACCCAACACAACAATATGGAAAATTCCACTTATACCCTTGCTCTGAATGCCTTCGCTGACCTTACCTACCATGAATTCAAGGCCTCTCGGCTGGGCCTTACTGTCGCCGCATCGAATGTCGTTGCGTCTTTTCGTCAATCACCATCATTGCTAAGAGGGCCCGGTGTTGTAGGTGATGTTCCACCTTCGATCGATTGGAGGAAAAAAGGAGCAGTCACGCCTGTGAAAGATCAGGCAAGTTGTGGTATGTGTGGGTCTTTGTTTGAATTTAAGTTCTCTAGACTTCTTTTCTGCCTAAATTTTTTTTTAGAATCAAAATTTAGTTGTTTTCACAATTTTCTGCTCTCAGTTTTGAATACCCAAATGAGAATTTTCTCTCTTAGACATTCAAAGCTTCAATTCCTTAGGGCGTGTTTCATTGCCAAATGGGAAAATTGCATTTTCCTTGGGAAAACACAACTGTCCATTGTTAATAGTCTTTTTAAATCTGTATAATTTTCCCTACCAAGCCATTTAAATTTGAAAAATTTTCCCTACTAATCCCGGAATTCATTTCCACCTGAAAATCCGGTTTATTTTCTCATATGATTGAAAGATGTGTTCTCAGTTGCAATCAATCAGCCATTTAAGGCATTTCCCAGTTGTATTTTTTTCTCAAGAAAATTTTCCGTGCAATCAAACACGCCCCCTTATTGAATTTAAGTTTTCTAGAACTCTTTGCTGTTTATGCTTATTGGGTCGAATTAACAATCTCTTCTATATCAGCTTTGAGTACCCAAATGGGAGTTTTCAATCTTATGCACCGAATTTTGATTCCTCGTGCTTGACTTAGAAAAATATTCACTTGTTAATGTTTGCTTCAAATGACAATCAGTTGGTAAATGCTTTGTATAAGCAGATTCTTGATAATTTTAAGCATTTTATAGGCTATATATGAGACGAAACTTGGGATATTTCTCTTTTTACTAACCACAATTTTTAACTCTCTTCTGTATTTTTCAACCCAGAAAATACCCAGAGACATTGATTCAAGTCCCGATTGAGGGCAATCTCAAACACCCAGTAATCCACTCATTTGACCCATGTTAATCTAGGGAACGTAGATGAGGCTTCAGTGAGCCTACCCATCTTCCTTTTTTATCCTAGCTTTCGAGCACCCCATGTTTAGATTTTGGGTTTTCTGCCAAGCGACCCTGGATCAGGATCTGACTCTTGATTCCAATTGGGTAGATAAGCTGAAGTCTAGCAAGATCCTTACCCCGTCATAGAAGGGAGGAAAAATACAAATGATAAGATTTACAACCACTCGCAGCCTCACTATGTTTCAGATCAGCCTTATGGTAAACTTGCTGAGTTGATTTGGTAGCTGAATGGAAAATTGGAACAAAAATTACGACAGATCTGGTCGTACTGTGTTTGCTGTAAATCTCGAGCAAATCAGATCTGTGGGTTTAGCTAGGCACCAGTTTGGTCAAGTTGAGTCCACCTCATCAAACAAACAGATTTGAGTCGAGTTGCCTAACCCTCTCATTGAACATCTATCTATGGTATTTTGTAGTTTTATAGTACCTCAATCAACATGTGTACTTCGACGTGGTATTGATCACACTGCCTATAACATAAACTATACCCAAATGAATGGTATGAGTTTAGTAGCATATTTTGTCATACTGTTACTGTAAATTTTAGAGTACTGCATCACATAATTTGTCAAGTTCTGAAATTAAAGTTGGAGAGAGTCTTGCTTCCAGCTGTAACTTGAGACTAACAGAATTCATAAACCTAGTTCTGATACCAGAACCAAAGAATACAGCAAATGGATAGAAGCCATGAAGAAATGGGCAGTTCTCTTACAAGAACAATGCTTGGGAGTTTGTACTTGATTAGGATGGGAAAAACTTACTTGGACGTAAAAGCTTAAATGGGTTTACAATACAAAACATGAACAGTATGGAAACCCAATGAGGCACAAAGCTCAATTGGTGGCTGAACATGGTAATTTATCTTATTCTGTCAATCTGAGTATTATGCTTGGATGAAAAGCATAGAGGTTGGTTCTCTGTAGAAACAGAAGGTTGTAAAATAAGTAAATGGACAAATCAACTCAACGGCCTGAGGCTAGACTAACAGCTATCTGGAGGTTTTCACGGGTAAGTTGCACAACAGAGGTGCAGAGAAGGTTGTGACAAGCCCAACAAGGAAGGAGAGCCACATGTTCTTCAGGATTAACAGGGTCGTCCCATCAATCACAGAGTGGGATGAGTGTTCCTTCCATATTCTAAAAGTTGATCGCAGTTCCGAGACAACTCGAGGGTTTAAAGCTATGGAGGCTTTATGTTCTGGGACATCGTAAACACAAAATATGGTTTCAACAAAAGGGTATTCGAGTTATTACATTCAAATTATGGGAAATCAAAGACATTAATATAACTCTTACAATAACCCTTATTATATTATGTTCTCAATGAACCATAGTGATTCAAGGTGACGTAGCGGAAGCGTGAAGCTAATCACGAAATCGTGCAAAGGAGAAGATCACCGTCTTCAACCCTACAAAAGCCTCGAGTCTACAAGGAGAAAGGAACAATATAATTCTAAACAAAAAACTTTCATTGATAATTTCGTCCAATTACAACTTATTTTATAGGACAAACTGACTAAAGAAATGGAAAACAACTAAAACTTTAAAACTGCCAAAAATAGAACTTGCTCGAAACAGTAAGCCTACTCAAAGTAGAAATCCTAATTCGACCAAAACCTTCATCCTAACCTGAATATTACAAAATTACTAAAAACGGTAACTTTGACCTTCAAATGGCAATTTGATCCCTTAAACAATGGAATTTGGCTTAAATCCCAAGAGCTGAAAGAGTTTTTTCAGTTATGTAGATCTTGTCAAGAGCTTGAATTTGCATATATGATTCGCCGAATTCGGAGTTATGGATTTTGAGGCCCATTTATTATGGGCTTTTAGGCTTCCAATTGGACGTCTTTGCCTCGAATCAATCCATGAAACTGTTCCGCAACCTGTTCTACATCACAAGGTCACTTATTTAATTCATTTTTCTTGATAATTCATCAGATGATGTGCTTTCTAATTGAGGCAGAAAGTAAATACTGCAAGTTTGTGGTACTATTATGCTTTTACTTTTCTTAATTTGGTTGGATCAGCATGTCTGGCAAGGCCAATCTCTGTAAACCACCGATTGCAGCTATTTCTGTGTATATGCATACCCACTTTCTCTAACAGTTTTGTTATACATAGATGATTCTTGTCAATTTTTTCCAGGTGCTTGTTGGGCTTTCTCTGCTACGGGTGCAATTGAAGGCATTAATAAGATTTTCACAGGATCTCTTGTGAGCCTTTCTGAACAAGAGTTAGTTGATTGTGACAGATCTTACAACAGTGGGTGCAATGGTGGACTTATGGACTACGCATTTCAATGGGTTACAAAAAATAAAGGGATCGACACTGAGAAGGATTACCCCTATCAACGCGGGGAAAGAACCTGCAATAAGAACAAGGTATATCGTCTTTTTTTTTTAACATATCCATATTCTATTCTTTCACTATATTGTGAATTTGTGACTTGTACCGAGCTAGTGTTTTCTTAGGATGGAGGATATCCATACTGCTTTTTAGTTTCCTGATCCTCACATGTTGTTGTAGTTAGAAAAACGCGTAGTAACCATCGATGGCTTTACTGACGTGCATCAATATAGTGAGGAACAACTACTCCTGGCTGTTGCATCTCAACCTGTGAGTGTAGGTTTATGTGGGAGTGAAAGAGCATTCCAAATGTATTCGAAGGTGGGCCTTATAATCTATTTTTAATTAACACAAATATTTCCATTAAGGAACCAAAATCCATGGTTGTGAGGGTTTTCAATGTTTTCACTTGACAGGGGATCTTCAGTGGCCCATGTTCAACTTCTCTGGACCATGCTGTATTGATTGTGGGGTATGGTTCGGAAAATGGGGTTGATTACTGGATTCTGAAGAATTCGTGGGGAACAAATTGGGGAATGAATGGCTATATGCACATGCTACGTAACAGTGGCAATCGAGAAGGTGTCTGCGGTATAAATATGTTAGCTTCATACCCAACGAAAACAAGTCCTAATCCTCCCCCACCTTCCCCGGGTCCCACTAAATGCGATCTTCTGACCCACTGCGGAGCAGGGGAAACCTGCTGCTGCACCTGGCGCCTTCTCGGAATATGCTTTTCATGGAAATGTTGCGAGGTGGATTCTGCTGTGTGCTGTAAGGACCACCATTACTGTTGCCCACATGACTATCCAGTTTGTGATTCCAAAATGAAGCAATGCCTCAAGGTCTGTATTTCATTTTCCTTCGTATGATAGTTTGGAAAATAGGTTCTTTCTCATCGTTGATGAAATGCCTTCTTTTGGTTTCCATTCATGTAGGCTAATCTTTGATATCTTCAATTTCCCATTTCTTGAAGATCAGTCTTGCTATGTTTAACAACTAGGGGGTGGCCCGTGCCCACGGCACTCCCCGACAAAGCATTTACCAAAATTGGGTATGAGTGGCTGAGATCCACCGTCTAGTTGGGGGATAAGATCTTGGCCCTTCTTTATTGAAGCCTATAAGAGGGGGAGACAATTGAGCTCCCTTGTTATATAGATAGTGGTCTCTAAAATCTCTGGGGAAAAAAAAAAAGGAAGCAGCTTTGGTGACAAAAAGAGTTTAACTTATTGTCATATGAATGAGTGGTCAAATCTGATTCATTTTGAGCCTGCTAAATTATTTGAGTTTGCTTTCAGTATTTCTTGGGCTTAATAGCAGGTTTATCATGTCTGCAGATTACTGGGAATTCCACTGTGGTGAAAGGGTTTGAAAAGAGAGGTTCCTTTGGGAAGTTTGGAGGTTGGAGTTCCCTTTTTGAGGCTTGGAATCTGTAAAATCTGCCATTTGTATTAGTAGTTATTTTTTTTACTGTTGTATTGCCTGTTTTGTCATACCAAGCACGTATTTAGAAAATCTGTCTTATTTACACCGAATCTTAATCAATTAATAAGTTTGTGGGGAAAGTTAGCATATGGTGTGTCTGGCTGATGTGATCCCCTTCTCAATGAATGGATCCAAAACCGTATGGATCTCTCACCTTTCTGTTAAAACTCACAAGGTCTTAAGCACAAACACCTTAATTTTCCGATAGTTCTTGGCAATCTAACTTGTCTAGATTTCTCGAGACGACAGCATTGCCACAAGATGATTTTACATTTTTCTATAAAATAACAAAGCATTATTACGGGAAAAGACTTGTGCCTAACTCATTTCATGTGGATTGTGGTGAATGGAGCGAATATCTACTTTTGGAAGGACCCTTGGATTCCTAATTATCTTGGCCATAGGGTAAACTGCCCTCGTCCTCCCGATTGTCAAGAAATGAAAGTCGGCGATTTTATTCTTCCCACTAGAAAGTGGAATGAGGAAGTGCTTACGGAGATGTTACCGAGGGTAACCGTGTTAGCCATATTATTTATCCCTCTCAGCCAGGTGGGATTCCCGGATCGATGGTACTGGATCCCAAATTCTAAAGTCAGTTTTCCCCCAAAATCAGCATATCATACTCTTACAAAGGGAGCCGCTAGGGCCTTTGCACCTGGATGTCCTCAGAATATTTGGAAGATTATCTGGAAGTTAAAAATTCCTTTTCGTGCTCAACTTTTCATGTGGAAGTTGTGCCGTCAAATTCTTCCAACGAGGGCTTTTCTTCATTCTACAGTTACTTCTATTCCTGAAACATGTCCTCGGTGTCCGGAACCGGCGAAAACTATCATCTATGCTCTCTTCCATTGCACAGTCAGCAAAAGAATCTGGTATGCCTCGCCTCTGTTGTTAAGAAGCACTAGATGGTCGGCTCAAGAAGTGGGAGACCGGTTATTGGAAGTGTTGCAATCTCCAACGGACTCAGTGAATAATCTTCTAAATAACCGAGATTATGTCTGTATCCTTCTATGGCGGCTGTGAATCCTTCGGAATAAAATAATCCATGGTCCTTTTCATCGGTGACTGCATTACGAGTGCCTGCATGCAACAAATACCATAAGAGGACCTTTTCAGATATATATCTTTAAATCCAACCTGGTTAGCTTTGATCGCCAACTCGTCAGCCTGCCTGGGAATACCACCTAAAATTCTCAGGAAATGTTATTTCCTGTGAATTTCTCTACCAATCTCTTCAGAACTATGGAGAAAGATGCTAGGGGTTGTAACGATGCTCAATTTTGTAAATTTCTTTGTTCTTATGAAGGTCAGGTAGGGGTCCACCTAACCTCCTCAGCAGCGCAGCTATCTTCCTCCAACAAATCAAATGAAACAAATTAAAGGTGAAGACTTTGGATCCCAATAAGATAAAATGTTCAGACTTTGGATCCCAATAAGATAAAATGTTCAGACTTTTGATACCATTTATCGTCTCAAAAGTCGCTCATGGAAAATGAAATGATCGGTTCCCATGGCCAACCAACTGCCCGATGGGAGCTGTACAATTGGCGTTAGGTACCACCTCTTCGTGGCTAGCAGCTCAGCCCAAACGATCAGTTAATCTTGATGATCCCAACACACTAATATTTAGCTTCTTCCAGGATGTTATGCGTAATTTGGTGCTAAACATTTTCTTGTAAATCCAGTATCTTGTAAGGGGAAATTCTAAGGGCTAAACCTCTGAGCATTAAAAAACTACTTGTGATCGAAGAAGTCTCAAAGTTGGGCTGGAAAAAATAAAATGATTTCTCAGAAAATCCTTAACATAGTTATATGAAATTTCTAAACCCCTGGAATATGATCACACCAATAACCAGTTTCCTGCAATGAGATAGCAAAATTAACTCTCTTCCAAACTAAATGGTGCTCCGTTGGACAAAGAGAAGGCTATTCAGGATTTACTTGTTGCTAGTTGTAACCATGGTTTAGAAACATGGATGTATATCTGTTTTGCTAAGGAATGGTTTCTGAAAACTTGACCGAGTTAACAAGTACCTGGCCATTTACTGGAGAACTCAGCCAAGAAACCTAAAACATCTACAACCTGAACATTGACTATTGAGAAAACTGGCTCAGATCAGAACTGGGAATAAAGCTCAACTACTAATTTAAGAGAACCACTTACTTGATTGGGGGGTTTGGCTTCTATCCTTCCTGTCTTGCTGCATCCTTTTCCCAAATGAACATCAGAAGCTTATCAAACGACACTGGCAGTTGGCACGGTTAGTCTACCAAGTATGTTCCTCGTGTGAGCCATGCATACATACGGCCAATGCAGATGTGTTCTAAAACTAAGGTACCAGATCCAGAAATGCATGTAAACACTAGAAAAGGACCAAGGTTTGACATTGTGGGTGTACTCTTATGGGGTAATAACACGAGCATGAGAGTAAACAAGTACTGCAACAGTTCAGCTGAGATGGATCAAACTCAACACAAACAGAGGTTTAACATGAACTCCAATGGCATACAAGAGAAAACTCAACATCTAACGGAGGTCAGCTTATTAACCCAATTGAGATAACAAAATTAGAGAAAGAAGTACTAACTAACAAGCCATTTCTTCAATTTTCAACATTCCCTAATCAAAAGGGACGGTAAATTCTTAATCCATTCCCCACCCCCAAAAGATTCAAGTCTGTCTAAACGTTATACCACCTTTCAACAAACACAAAGAAACCATCAATCAACTTAAATCATGCTGATAAGAATGCTATTTCTTCTGGTAAAATATTCATTTACTCCATCATATGAACTACAATTGATTTCATACCTGCAACTGAAAGCAAAACAAGGACCAACATGTTACAATGATATTTCGACTGTTATTTTACTTCAAAGTTCACAAACAAGAAGAATGTGAATCAATCCAATTCATTAATCCAAGAAAATTGCGATATACCCAAATTTCAAGATGCCCAAACAAGAATTCCCATTTTTTGAATTTCTCCCGTGCTCAACATTGATATCTAGCCAAGAATTCCCGACTTACAGTGTCAAAATAACACATATCAAGTTAGCAAGTAAAGAAATACAAACAAGCAGCACTATAAAAACACAGATCATTGGCTATAAAACAAGTGAAACAGAGAAGAGATGATTAAGGAAAAACAAATTACACATTTCAATGTACAACCTTATAAATTCCTTACTGTCACAATATGCATCGATATTTATATTTTTTCCCTTTCTTCTCCATTCATCTGCATTTCCCTCTCCGTTCGCTTCAATTAACAAATTATTCCCTCTCTTCCCTCGTATTCTCCACTTAATTCAATCAATCACGAAGAGGGAAACACATCTTTAACCGCAGATGCAGCAGTCAGATAATTAAGTGTATTCCTCAATGTTTCCTTCTCTCTCTTCAACCTCGTTGCCGTGTCCTCTAACTCCAACAACGCTTGCTGCTCCCTCGGCGCCCCTTCAAACGTACTCCCAACAAAGAACGAGAATGGGGTCGGAAACAAATTCCTTCTCAAATCCTGTGCTTCCTTCTCCGGTTTCCCATTCAATCGATTGGACAACCGAATCACATCCTTCATATATGTCTCCACTTCACTCGCCAACGTATCAAGATCCTCATCTCCATCGCCGGATGGCCGGTCCTCCAACCAAGTCACCTTGGCGACCAAGTAAGGCTTGGTCCGAACAAGATTCGTGACTCGGAATCGTTCCTGACCTTTGCAGATGAGGAAGAATCGATCGTCAACGAGGCGTTCGTGCTTGACGACCTCTCCGACGCAACCAACATCGGAGGTGCCAGTAGCGGTGTCGGAGTAGATGACACCGAAACGGAGATCGGTTTGTAGGAGAGTATGCATCATCATACGGTATCGGAACTCGAAGATTTGTAAGGGAAGGATTGCGCCGGGGAATAGAACGAGAGGGAGAGGGAAGAGTGGGAGTTCGACAGTGTCGTCCGATCGGGGTGATCCCGATGTGTGATGTTTTTCAGGGAAAGAGGAGGCGGAGCAGCGGAGGAGGTTGGGTTTCCGGCGATGATGATGATAAGGAGGAGGAACTAGGGTTCTAGGTTGCGGTGGTGGTGGTGGTGATTTGGTTATGGTTCTAGGGTTAGGGTTTAAGGAGGAGGAAGTAGGGAAATTAGGGTTTAAGGAGTGTTTGCAATTGTAAGTGAAGGTAGAGGTGGGAGAGTGTACGATCTGTGGAAGAGCCATTGGTTGTTTTGTATTTAGTTTCAGAGAGTGAGAAGTTGGGAGTATTGTAAGGAGTGACGAGTGTAACACCGAGACTGATAGAACCAGAATATTCGATCTCTTCCCTTCGCCATATCCTCTCTCTCTCTCTCTCTCGCTCTCTCCAAATCTGGTGGTTTTAAAAGGGGAGAGAGAGAGGTTGTGGATAGAGTGAGAGAGAGAGAGATTAGAATCAGATATTCGTATCGAGGATGCAGGGTTGTGGTCTGCGTTCGATATGGAGTGGCTTATCTTGCTGCTTATGTGACACGTGCTTCTATACCAAAACTTTGTTGGGCCACGTGGTATATTCTTAGAGATTTCTGACCGTATGGATGTTTGGCCCAACCCTAGGTGGACCATGGACTGGGTAAAGTCCAAAAGAAATCCACTGTAGAAGAAGATAAGAGAGATTGATTATATTATTAAAGCAATCTTATCCATTAGATTTTGGTAGTCTACCTTAAAAAAAAAGAATCTGATACCTAGATCAACACCGTTGGATCCTAGATCCTCGCAATTAAATCCTTCAATCTTTTTATTTATTATTTGCTCCAACTCAATAAAATAATAAACGTAACACCACTGTGACAAAACAAGAGGACATTTGTGTGCGACCATTGTTTCATTTTAGGGAATTTTTGACATACCCCCCCATGTTATCTTTGAAATTTGACATACCCCCCCACACTTTGAAAAAGCTGACATGCCCCCCTATGACTTGGTCCAAGGTCAGTTGACCAATGTTGACCCGAGTTGACCAGTATATTTTACATTAAAATACAAAAATAACCTTGTCTTCAACCTTGGAACAAGGGTTTGGACCAAAACAAAACCCCCAAGTCAAATGGCTGTGGTGTATGGCAAGCCAAATCAAATGACCAGAGTCTCATGCCGGGCATTCACCACTCCCACAAAAATTAAAAAATCTATTGGCCCATTGGGTTGTCCGATCATAGGCTCGATCTTGTATTGTTCAAAAATATCCAATCAATATATGGAGTGGGAATCTCCAATGCTAGTTGAGATACCAAGAAAAGATTCAAAGCTTAATATTTGTATTACAATGCCACTTCAACCCTAGAAGTTTTTATTTTTAAGTTGGTGTTCCAAGAAACAAAAAAAAAAAGTAAAACTCCGGATACCAATGGGTTTTTAATTTTCACCGGAGTGGTGGATGACCGGCATTAGACTCTGGTGGGTTGGTCTCCGGTGATGGACAACTAACCCATTGGTATCTCTTGGCTTGCCGTATGCGACATCCATTTGATTTGGGGGTTTGGTTTTGATCAAAACCCTTGTTCCATGGTTGAAGACAAGGGTATTTCTGTCTTTTAATGTAAAATATTATGGTAAACTCGAGTCAACATTGGTCAACTGACCTTGGACCAGGTCATAGGGGGGTATATCAGCTTTTTCAAAGTGTGGGGGGGTATGTCAAATTTCAAAGATAACATGGGGGGGTATGTCAAAAATCCCCTTCATTTTATCCATAGAATTTGGCTTATATATAATCGCACACGTGGTGCATGCATAGGGGACTTCAAAAACTAAATGGTCCAACCCACCAACCAGTCACTGGGCCAGGGTCTGGCATTAGGGGTTGCACCTCAGGACTCAGGTCCTGTTTAGCACCTCTAATTGCCTATTGACCATTGGATTCCCTAGTTGATTATTAAACTGACGAGAACAACCATTGTTGTGCTCGAGGTTTAAATTTATACCTCTACACTGAAAAGAGACGGTAAAAATGATTTGCTACAGTGGGCTACATCCTCCTCTCTTCAGCCCATATGCAAGGCCCACCAATACAGATATCAACGGGTGTAATTCAGTCAGCATGCAATAGCTCAAAAGTCATTAACATCAAGGGTTGAATGTTGTTGAGACCCTAGTTAGTATTTGAATATTTTTTTTTTATCACAAGGTTCCATATTAAACACCAAGTATACACGAATTATTGAACAACATACATTTAAATGTAAAAATGCAAAAAAACAAAAAAAAATTAATACATTTTATTTTATTTTTTGCTGAATTTTTAAACATATTTTCGAATTACTCGGAAACTTTTCTGCGGCACGCCTAATTGCCAACTATTACAGAATAAATACAAATAAAGAGCCATTTCTCTGTTGCTTTTAGGTAAAGATAGTTAAGTTTAAGAACAGTCGTATGTCAGATGTGATCAACAAGGGGTTCCACCATTACTGAACACACTTGAAGAAAAGCATGGTGGGGTAGGAGACAAAGCAAATACACAAATAAATATACTCTAATAGCTTGCAGGTGATTAGTTGGGATGATACATTGAAACCTTGAAAGGTAAAAAGAAAACCAAGAAAAAGGAGACCATCGACATCATATTGAGAGCAAAAAAAGAAGAAAAGGAAGAAAAAACTATGTACAAAACCAACACCTCCCAAGCCAAATAGATAAGACAAGTGTTTAAACCAGTCTCATTCCCTCGTCGCATAAGTCGCAGTTGAAACATTCATGCCTGCCAAGCCTCCCAAAATAATCTATCTTGCTGTGTTTAATGTGTGTGTGTGTATAATTTGGTCACCTCCTTCGTCGCTTGCCATCCACCTGAAAATCACCATTCGACATTACTGTACCGCAACCACATTGTAATGTAAAGAAACTTCATAAATCAGCATGAAGGATGATGCGTGCACGAGTTCATTAAGGCTCTAATGGTAAACCGTACACATACATACATAAGGATAGTACTACTACAGGAACCCAACCATAAACTTGCACATGCTCTTTCACTCAGAGATCTCCTGGCCCACAAGACAGCACAATTAGATGACCTTAAACCATTTAAGCAATCTTTAAACAGTAGCAGGCAAAAATCCAGGAAAAATGTTCTTGGTTTGGATCATCCAATTATGATGATTTTTCAGGCAAGGATAGTTTACAGAAACTTTGTGAAGGGGAAAATACTCCCCTAACAGAAACTCTCTTCGGTGGTCCAAGCCAATCTGAAACTTCTTCTTGGTTCTCACCTCTGCCAGGTACAAAGAGAGCAGTCAAGTAGCTCTTCTGATTGTTAAAACCCATTCTGAAAATACCAAGGCATTGATGGAAAATCCATGGCAAGCTCTTTGCCTCGTAAGACTTCCTTGATGTTTAGGAAAGCTTCAACTTGGTTTTAAGTACCCATCAGTTGAGCACCCTCCATGTTGAGCCACCCTTGTTCGTATACTCTACCCATACCTGGATTCGCCCAAATGGTCAACTAAATGGTTTAGGCGGATGTCAGAAACAAATTCCTGAACAACATCGAGTGTGTTTTCCAGAACCCAACCTGTAAAATATTCTTTGTTTTGGCTTTTCTATATCTCAAACCAAGAACAGAGATAATCACATTAGCAGAAAAGGATGGAAGCAGTTCAGTAATACCAGAATAACTCAATGCTCTTCAGTACCTATCCACCTGAAGGGAGTGAGGGTTCTACGTGCTTTTCCAATTGTCAGTAAAGGGAGTATCCTCACAAAAAAAAGTGTCATTCATGGCCACAAATCTCCTCTTGGTCTCAATCTACTAGCATTTATACCCTTCGAGTGCCAGAATACCTAACAAATACCTGCCTTTGGACCAAGTTTAGAAAAAAAAAGAACCAGGGTTTATGAACAAAGGAGATTTTACGAATACAAGTGAGAGAAAAAGAAACAAAGGGGAGACGGATTTAAGAACTCGAATGGGAGATTTTCATTCCTAAACACAAGAAGGCATCTGATTGTTCATATAGCATGTCATAATAACAACTTCTGACCAATAAAATTATGGAACATTGATTGCACTAAAAAGTTGACAGATTTCAATCTCATGTTCCCTCAGATTTGCTTTGAAAATCATATAAAACATATTCCTCACCACTGACATATACGGAAGTGTAATCGTATTTTTTGTTTTAAACATTTGAAAGATGCAGAACACTTCAGACTTAGAATTCATCAAATATATCATTATCCACATGGCATAAAATAGTCAACATAAAATGAGAGAGAGTAACAATCACCATTAAAGAGGCAATGGGTGCAAAAACGCAAACAAGAATAAACAATGTCAATGGACCAAATCTACTATCATTTAGGAAAAGCAATGGTAACCTCACAGGATGATTGTATTAAACTAACTTTGTTCAAATAAATAACAAAGAGCAAGAACGGGCAGACAGGCCCACTGCATTATTCAATTCCATTAACAGATTGATAAATCAAAGCATGAGATGCTTTCACTTTCATAGAGGACCAGATCAAACCTCTTGAAAGAAGATTCATATGCCAGTCAGCTTGTAATGCAAATGCAAGTAAACATCATGAGGAAAATAAAACTGTCAAATTTCTTTATCACTCAAAGGAATGGGCATTACCTTTGTCTCTGAGTTTCTTGAAGCAGTGTGATTGCGCGACTTCTTTTCATCTTGAGAGGCACAACTTTGACAGAAGAAATGCTCTATTTTTTTGGCTTCCTCTACGCTCATATCTATACAAGGAGGATGAAACCTGGACCAAATGTAGTGTTCTGAAAACTTTAATAGTTTAAAAACATCTATCATTTAAATTACACCATCTGTAAACTGGATCCATATGACAGTGAGCAAAGAAGGAAAAAACTGATAAGATAGTACCGAGTTATTCAAAATAACATAGGGTGCTTGGTTGCAGCAATAACTCTATTTAAATAGACTTGTAAACTATATTTTCTGGATAATACACTTGTCCACTCCAAATGGGCAAAATGAATCTTTTGGAGACCCCTGTGAGACAAACAAAGGAATAGCTCAGTCTGCAACCTAACACCCCATTAAAGAACATGATTGAAAAATTCATTCGGGACTTCTAGAATTCACCGAGTCAGGGTTGCTGCCTCTACTTATTTGTGATAATCAAACATGGCATTTATGGATATCAATAATTCGGCATTGGCTAACTAGACACCTCAGTAATAGGCCCCACAGGAAATATTAATAAATATCACTATTTCATTTGTCAAGCATTATGTCTGGTGAAAATGAGAGCATTCCTCTTCTTAAAAATTAAGTAGTGGGTTTGTTGCATACAATTACCATGCTATTTGACTCCACTTTCGTTCTTTTACACGTGTGTACAAAACCACAAGGTTTCTATGAGCTATTTAACAAGGACACAGCAACTTTAGGTTGTTTGCCGTGTTGGACACGTCGACACACGGACATGCATATCGACATATCACGTCACACATCCTGACACGTACAGCTGTGTTAACTTTTATCATCATCGTAAGCCTTTTCCCAACTGTAGGGTCAGCTGCACAAATCCTATTCCTCCATTCAATCCTGTTTAAAGTCATCTCTTCCATTGAGGTAAGTTTCTTAAAATCTCCACTCAGAACCTCACTTCACATCCGTTTTGGCCTTCCCATCACCCTTTTAGGCCCTTCAACTTGCACATTCCTCCTCACTGGTGTTGTCATTGGTCTTCATTGTACATGACCAAACCATCTCAATCGACCTTCTCTCATTCTGTCACTTATTGGGGCTACTCTTATATTTTCACGAATGCGTTTGTTTCTAAGTTTTTCTTTCCTCGTCTTACCACACATCTATCTCAGCATCCTTAGCTTGGCTATACTCATTTTATAAACATGTTTCTTGATTGCACAACATTCTACTCCATACAACATCATCGGTCTTATTGTCGTCTTATAGAATTTTCTTTTTAGTCTGATTGGCACACGTCGATCACATAGCACTCTGGAAGCACATCTCCACTTTAGCCACCCAGCTCTAATTCTATGGGCAACATCCTCCTTAATCTTTCCTTACTTATGGATAATGAAACAAAGGTAACGAAATTGGTCAATCCCATCTCTATGTGCATTCATACTAAAATTGCATTTCATATACTCTGTCTTGGTTCGACTTATTTTGTTCACCTTATTTTAAAACCTTTAGATTCCAAAGCACTCCTCCAAAGTTCTAGTTTTTGCATTTACCTTATCCCTAGTCTTGTCAACTAATACTGTGTATCTGCAAATATCATACACTAGGGGGACCTCATCTAGGATACGAGTTGTTACTTCATCTCTAACTAAAACAAATAAGTATGGACTTAAGTGTTGATGCTTGGTGCAATCCCACTATGATTGGAAACTCACTTGTTTCACCACCAATTGTTCTAACAATAGTTTTTTTTTTTTTTGATAAATTAGGCTTCATTAAGAGAAGAAGCATAATAAAAGCAACATGAGGGAGGTTGAGCTAACCTCCTAAAGAAGAACAAGAAAAGTGGAAAAGAGATTACCCCTCTCCATCCACTCTACGATTTCATCTAAAAACAAAATCATTGAAAAACAAACCCTTACATTCCTTGAAGATCTTAGACCATAGAAAAATGAAAACTTTGTTTGAGAGGATGATTTCTTGACGATTAGCTTCTGTCTTCGAACCCCCTTTGATTCCTCTCCTTCCAAAGACTCCACATCACAGCAATAGGAAGGATGCTCCAAAGACGACGTCTAGAAAGAGAGAAGGCAAGGATCAACCAACCACTAAAAGTATCCTTCACCTACCTAGGGAGGATCAAATTCATGCCAAAGAGAGAGAAAAATGTACCCCATACCACTCTAGCCTCGCTGCAATGAATGAGGTGATTCATCAATTCCTCACTAGCTTTGCACATCAATCGGAAATTGACTAAGATCCTCTTGTGTTTGATGAGGTTGTCAACCGTTAAGATCTCTTCCAAAGAAGCACATCACGCGAAGAAGGCCGCCTTAGAGAGAAGGTTGGAACCCCAAGTGGGATAAATCCTGGGAATCAGACCCAAACTAGTAACAGATTGCTTTGGAGTTAGAGTCGAGAACCTCATAGAAAGAATGCACCGAGAACACCCATTAGATGCGCAAGACCAGAAGCGAGAATCTTCCACTGATCTATCAAGGGTACATGCATAAACTCTATTGAGGAGATTAGCCATTAATTCCATCTCCCAGTCATTTAGGTTTCGCCTAAACCCAAAGTCCCACGCCACTGCCTCTCCTTCCTCTATGATAAATTCTTCAACAAGATTCTCCTTTTTTGTGATAGAATAGAACGGAAATTCTACTATGAGCGGGATGTCCCCAAACCACCCATCCGCCCAAAAGAGAACTTTATCACCTTTTCCCACATTAAACCGCACCTCCTTAGTAAAGAATGGGAGCACATTTGAGAAGCCCTTCCACACACTACATCCATAAGAAGAACGAATTGGTCCACTCTCCCATCCTAGTTGGTTGCAACCACACTTCTCTACTATGATCCTCCTCCAAAGGTTATTGACTTCCACCTCAAATTGCCAAAGCAATTTTCCTAACAGAGCTATGTTCATAGCTTTTAAGTTTTTAACTCCTAACTCTCATTTCTTCTTAGGAATGCAAATTAACTGCCAATTCACGAGCGGATATTTAGAGGTTCCAACTTCCAACCCTATCATCCCACAAGAAGCACCTGATTAACCTTTCCAACCTCTTGACCATGTCCGTTGGAATAGAGAAGAGAGAGAAGTAGATAGGCATGCTAGATAACGCTCTTGATAAGGACCACCTTACCTCCTTTGAACAAATGTCGTGCTTTCCAAGTAGCAAGCTTCCTCTCACCTTTCAGTAATAGGATCCCATAGAGCCTTAGATTTGTAGTTGGCTCCCAAAGGCAAACCAAGACAGGAGGACGGAAGAGAGTCGACTACGCAACCCAAAATACTCGCTAAATCAGAAATATCCTCCACGCTACCGACTTCGAACACCTTGCTCTTTGCCATATTGATGCGGAGCCTGAAACTGCTTCAAAACAAATGAGCATGCCTCTTAGGATGTCAATACATCCATTTGAGGCTCCCTTCTTTCCCAATGATCACAAAATTAATTCTCTAAGGACTCTATCATATGCTTTTTCTAAGTCAATAAAGACCATGTCGAGATTATTCCTTTTTTCTCTTAACATTTCCATCATTTGTCGAAGAGGATTGATTCAATAATGTCACATTTATTTGATAATTTTGTTATAAATTTTTTTCTAAAAGAGGGTTCGTGCACTCCATCCTCCATATAATAATTTTTAAGTTGCTAAACACAACTACAGTTGTTTGAATAGTTTTCTGTTTATAAATATTTATTATGTCATTGGATAGTTCCAGGGCATATGAAAATGCTATCTTTACTTATTTTTATTTAAAAATGAAAGTTTTGGTTTGAAAATTACTAAAATATTATTATAATATGTGTCTATGGCCGTGTCGGCATTTCGGGCTTCTTAAAGATGACGTGTTAGACACCTCGTATCTGTGTCATTGTTACAAAGTCTATGACTTACTGTAGGTTAATGTCTGGTTAAGTTTGCAGATTTTCTTAAAGTTAAAGGGATGTGCTTGGTTATGTAGACTTTCTTGGGAATTGCGAGATTGTGATGCCTTAAGTTACCTAGGTACGACATGTGTGCAGATGGCTCATCTTTGATACTTAAAATTATGAAGTGACAAAGACCGAAGTGGAACCTTTTCCACAACAATGAATTGTATTTATGTTTTTTACCTCTTTGACTTTCACAACATGATCCATTATACTATTAGATAAGAAAAGGATTACTGTGATCCACGAAACTGTTGCGGTTCTGGCCACTGCCACTAATCTAGTTACCGGAAATCAATCAATCGAACTACAATAAAAATGATTCCGGTAACTCGCGGAAAACCCCCAAGATTTGTGTGTAAAATAAACAAAGTAAATATGGAAAAAGCTAAAGAAACATATACAAGCACAACACAACAATTTACGTGGTTCACCCACAAAGGGCTACATCCACGGCAATCCGGTGAGAAGAAATCCACTATCAAGATGGCAATTACAAAGATTGGGAGCTTACCTCCCTATATCCGGGTACAAGAGCACACACAATTTTCCAATCCAACTTCAAACAAGATTCCCAACACTGTTGCTTCACCAAGCAACTACACCATCAATGCCGTCATCGACAATCCGAACAACACCTTGAAGGTACCCAAAAAACCTTGGGCTCTAGGATCTTGAAGGAAAAGGAAGAGAGAAAACCCTTGTTTAAGAAAACCCTTAACTCCACTCACACTCTTAGTTAGGCGCTCATCGACCATTCCCATCCCTTTTCTTTTGACATACCTTAAAACTAATTTGCTTTTCCCAAAACACCCTCATGTAAAAAGAGGTCATACCAAAAAGGGGTCCAAGAGATGATGTCGTACCTAGGTACGACATGTGTGCAGATGGCTCATCTTTGATACTTAAAATTGTGAAGTGACAAAGACCAAAGTGGAACCTTTTCCACAACAATGAATTGCATTTATGTTTTTTACCTCTTTGACTTTCACAACATGATCCATTATACTGTTAGATAAGGAAAGGATTACTGTGATCCACGAAACTACATATATTTAAGTGCAGAACATGCTTATGTGATTCATGTTGGTGTTGGAAGGACCAATCAAGAAAACCTGGCAAGTATTTGAATTTCTCAGTTATATGAACTGCACTCTCTGTTTTCACTTTAAGTCAACTTAGAACATTGTTCTCCAAGAAAAAGAAACGAATCTCGCAGTTAAATGTAGTGAGATGAACATTACAAAGATAAGTCGGCTCAATTCTTCAATCCATAAATTGGGTTACATTTTTTTCAGGTCTATGAAAACAAGCAAATTGACAATTAGCTATTTCTCCCAGTTGAATAACTAAAGCCTCTTTACACAAATAAGTTCAGTTCCACCCATAAAGTTGTTCTTTTCATACAAAATTTCAATATAACACCAAAAGAAATAGAAGAAAGATAGAGGAAGGAATTGAATCTACCAGTTTCTTCTCGCACTTACCTGCCTGGTCAATTGAAATCTTGATTTGGAACAAGATGTGTAATGTTTTATATTGAAGTAATTTTCACGACCAAATCTTAAGTGGGGTTGTCAGTTTCTGACTGCTATACAAATTTTAGTATTTGCCCTCCTTAAAGAACTAATCCACTGGTAGCTCTGTGAAATAGGTGATTTATACACTTATAAAAGAATAGGTGATTTATGTTTCTCTCCTTTAGGTTCATCTTTTTCAAATGACAACCCTCAATTTCATTTAGGTACGCTGATGCCCTTCGTAAACTTCTTATTTGCTTATTTTCATTTTAGTGTCTACCAAAATGGTAATGATCGACTATAATATGGATAAGCTTCCGAAACGACATTGTATATGGTACCCACTTTTCTGGCTACAATGGTGTGAGTTCAGCAGTAACTCTATTTTCAGTTTCATACTCATGAGATCTCTGAAAAAGAGCTTTGATGGAGATAAAGATCGAATGTAACATGTATTGCCAGGGGACCAAACAATAAGGAGTTTTCCACTGGACAGAACAGCAAATGTAGAAAGAGATTTGTTTCAATCCTTACAATTGATGGAAGGAAATATACCATTTGGGAACAAGATGAATCATGGAAGTGATCACTAAAGAACATTTTAGAATAGGAAGAGCGTCAATGGATAATGACATGGAATTTCTGTCAACTGAAAAGGAATATAAGAGTGGAGGTTGAGACCCGTTATCCAAGGAAGATGTAAAGCCACAAACCAAGCCCCTTAATCTTCATGTCTTTTACCGGGATTTCTTTTAGGAGTTACAGAGAAGTCTAGAAGTAGGTATCATGTTAAAGTCGTTGCAAGAAGCATCATTAATAGAGGTACCACCATACCAAAAAGAGTGTCATTGAAGATTGTTCAAAGGCATCATAGTCCCAATGAATAGTAACTAGGCACCGACTCTTGAGTATTGCTGTTTGTTTAGTAATAAAATTTTCACTTATAAAATAATAAAAAACTAAATCCTTTAAATTACAATTGACAGATTAAACTAATACCTTTTTTCCATATATATATCTTATCTAAAACTCCAATAATCTTCAAATGCCATGAGGTAAGAGAAATTGCAAAGACTTTCTTTGGAATGGTATGGATGATTAAAAAAAATGAACTCTTGGAGGATTGAAATTCATTGGGCGAGAAAGTTGGAGGTCTTGATCTAAGGCCTTTGAGAATAATGAATACTTGTTGGGTAAATGACTTTGGAGGAACAACGAGTAACTCGAATGTCTTCAGAGAAGAGTAATCAGATGCAAATACGTGAGGAACTCCAATCAAGTTATGACATTAGCATTTCAAAAGGAATTTCTAAAGTATATGAAGACTTCTTTAAAGGAATCAATTTAAGGTAGGCTTGAGTAAAAGGATTAGATATTGAAAAGAAACTGGGTGTAGGGAAGAACCCTGATGTAGACCTCTTCAAAATGTCTACAGGATGCCTCAGCCCAGCCTTTAATATATCTCTTTATCGATAAAAAAAAAAATGTCTATCGGATGGACCCAAAAAGGGGTTCTCTTTAATAGGTGCTATGAAATGATCAGGGATCGGGTGGAACATAAGTTTAAAAAGAACCCAAATGATTGGGAAGGGAACAATTAGCGAAGTTCCTTGTCTATCTAGCAGGAGTTGCTCTTTCATTGCACAAAGGTGACAAACGTGTTTGGAAATGGGCTAAGAGAATATGTAATCACGGTGCACTCTTCCTTCACCCTACGAGATAATCCTTCATCTTCCTTTCGGGTTAAGTCTATTTGGGGAAATCCAATTCCTTCAAAGGCAGTGTACTCCGTTTGGATAGCCCTGCTTCATAAGATTTTCACAGTTGATCGGTTATTAGTAGGAGATCACGATGCATGCAAAGCATGTGTGAATCTATAAATCATCTTCTACTCCATTGCAAGATCACTAACAAAATTTGGGGCATTCCTTCAATCTCTTTGGTGTCCTTGGGTCATACCTAGAAACATGCTTGAACTAATTCAAAGTTGGAGAAGGGTCTTGATGACTCGGTCCAAAAGAAGAAAGATATTACGAAGGATGACTCTTTTTTTCTATAGACTGGTACATATGGAATGAAAGACACAATTGCATTAGATCAAGGTGGTTAAGGAGATAAAGGCTTCACTGTTCCATTAGTCCACTATCTTTTATGGCTATCCCCACATCAGTGTATTTAGTAAATGGGCCCCTGTTTATATTGTTTTCTACCCTCCCTATTCTAATATCTCATTTACTTATAAAAAAAAAAGGAAAAAAAAGCTGTTCTGATCAGAAATTCATCTCAGAAAATCCCATCCATGAAACGAAAAAGAACATATATACTTTAAAGGGTTGAAACATACCAATCAGTGCAGCCCTCGCACTGAACCATTAAGTCGTCCGGGTTGTAAGGCATCTCACACTTGCAGTATCTGCCACATGAAGTTAACCAATAAACAAGAAAACTCAAACACACTTAATACAAATAAGGCATTCAAAATCACCAAAAACCCATAACCCAAAATTCCTAATGACCCATAGTGCTAGAGAAATCCATCAATCAACCAGAACCAAGAAAAAGGAAGATCCAATCAAAACTACTAAGAAATAGCCCAAAATAAAATAAAATAAAGGAAAAAATCACTCTCCAATATTGAATATGTTAAGTAAGAAAATTGCAATCCACCAAAACCCATCATTCGAAATTCCACACTCATCGCTTAATTCAAATTTATTCTATCACAAACACACACATATACACATATATATTTATAAAGCAAAATCTTCTTTTTTGCATATCTCTTCATCATTGAACACTTAGAAATAAAATAAATAAATAAAAAGAGACAAAACACAATAGCCCATATTTTAACACCGATACCCAAAAAAAGGTTCAGAATAGGTCCTCAATTGGGTGCCCAGTACATAATTCACAATTGCAACATTTCGCACAAAACTAAGAGAAAAATAACCTCATTTGGCCACTTAATTTGCTCAATTGATTCCCAAATTCCAACATTTGCATAAATTAAGATAGAAATAGACTGTTTTTGTACAAAATTTGCCAAATTGATTCCCAAATTGCAACATTTTATATCAAATTAAGTGTGAAATAGCCCAATTTGCCCACGATATCGATGAACCGATTCAAAATTCGCCCAAGTTAGTGAATTAAAAACACAGAGATAGATGAACAGATAGATAGATAAGTTAGATAAATTTCAACGTACACAGCAACTCTGTCGGGATTAAACGCTCCGGTTGCGGAATTATACTCGAATCGACAGAAAAAGTCATCGTTACCAACGGCATCGAGCTTGGTGTAGCTTTTAAAGCTGTGTACGGTACACTTGCCCTCGATGGTATCTGCGCTCTGTACGTCATAGTGGTCGGACAGGAACACCTCTTTGGCCCCGTGGAACTGCCTCCGCCCTCCGATCGATTCCTCCGGCCGATAATACCACCGCACCTGTACCTTCACGTGGCCTCTAGCGTCCGATTCGATCTTCTCCACTTTCGCTACGTAAGGGGGTTTGGATGAGTCCGCCGGTCTCATCAAAACGCAGTCCCCAGCTGTGTACAAGGGGTTGCGTAGGTTAAGGGAAATTCACAAGTGAGGACGTTGGCGCAAGTTAGAGAATTTCGAAATCCAATATTGATCGTCGCTTACCTTTGATAGTTTTGTTGGTGCCTTTGATGGTGTAGGTGTCTAAGGTTCTTCTTGGTGGTCGGGCTTTCGCCATGGACTGAAGGAACAAAACAAAGACATGCGCAAGAAAGAGAGAGACAGAGAGAGGAAGGAGCGCTTTTTCTGGGAGTGATAGGCTTGTATTTTAGTACGGAACATGATTCCGTACATCGCGAGTTATAAAATTGAATGGTCACTCAGATTTCAGAGTAAAACTTCTGTCACAGCGCTATGACCGATGCTTCCGTCACAATGCACAATAACAGCCACATGGCACACTCTTAGTGGATGATGACCGTATGGATGTTTGGCCAGTCCCTCGATGGATCTGTAAACCAACAATCAGCTCGATTAGTTATATATAAGCGATTCGATTGAAGTTATTTTCATAGGTTGATGTTAACGATAGTAATTTGAGCAATATTGAGCGTTATTTGGGTGCAAAGATCCAAAGGTTGTAAATCACTAATCAGGCTGATTTTTAGTTTTCAGGTCCACCGAGGGACTGGCCAAACATCCATACGGTCAGCGTCCACTAAGAGTGTGCCACGTGGCTCGTAATGTGCTATGTGACAGAAGCTCTGCCACAGCGCTGTGACAGAGAGTAAAACTTCCATGACCGTATGGATGTTTTTCCAATCCCTAGGTGGACCTACAATCCAAAAATCAGCTTGGTTAGTGATTTCAAACCTTTGGATCTTTGTACCTCAAATATTGGTCAATAATGACCAAATTCCCACGGTTAAAATCAACTCATGAAAATAACTCCAATCCAATGCCTAGAAATAACTAATCGGGCTGATTTTTAGTTTGTGGGTCCACTAGGGATTGGTCAAACATCCATAAGGTTAGAGTCTTCTAAGAGTGTGCCTCATACTGCACCTTGTCATCGGCCTCGATGAAAGAACCTGTCATCAAAGTTTTACTCGGTTTCATCCATGTTGGATGATTTGAGCAATACACTTTGGGGCCGTGAATCTACGGTTTTGGAGATCGTGAAACTGTTTATTATGCTAGCTCGAGAGATTGGAGATCTGTTTGCTACTTGTTGAAAAAGAATCGTGTTTCGGAAAGCAACCGAAAATCAAGCTAGGTAGGTTCGGAAACCGTTGGATCGGGGTTCCTCTATGATGGATCTTTAGAGTGTATTTAATCCAGTACCTCGCGAGAGACTGAATCGGATCGGGTTTCCTCTATGACTATGATGGATCCATTAGAGAGTATTTAATGCAGTACTTCGCGAGAGACTGAATCGGTGGTCATTTAAGGAAATGAACGTCATGACGTCTTATGGTGAAAACTGGACCTTCCCTTTTTAATCGAGCCTCTATCTCGAGTAAAACTTGTCACAAGATGTTGTGACAGAAGCCGGTCACAGCACTCAATACGAGCCACGTGGCATACTATTAGGGGAAGATAACCGTCTGGATGTTTGGACAGTTCCTCGGTGGACTGGTACACAAAAACTCAGCCTGATTAGTGATTTCTAACCGATTCAATTGAAGTTATTTTCATGGGTTGGTTTTAACGGTAGAAATTTGAGTATTATTAAGCATTATTTGGGTGCAAAACTCCAAAGGTTGTAAATCACTAATCAAGCTGATTTTTGGCTTGTAGGTTCACCGAGGGACTGGCCAAAAATCCATACGGTCAGCACCCTCTGATCGTGTGCCACGTGGCCCATATGGAGTGCTGTGACCGGCTTCCGTCACAACATCTTGTGACACAAGTTTTACTCCTCTATCTCGTCTTTGCCCCCCCCCGAGAAATTGGATGAATTGGTAAAAAGTCTAAAGACTAGGGTCGCCCCACAATCAGTCAACATCGTTAACTGGGAGTAAATCCTACCTGACCACCCACGATATAAGCCAGGTGGAAATTTCTTAGAGGACACTGACCGTATAGATGTTTGGCTCATCCCTAGGTGGATCTATAATCAGTGATTCTATGCGATAGTTGAAGTCATTTTTATGGGTTAATTTTAACCGAATGAATGAGCATTATTTACCATTATTTGGGTACGAAGATCCAAAGGTTTGAAATCGCTAATCAGGTTGATTTTTGGTTTGCAGGTCCACTTGGAGATTGGCCAAACATCCATACGGTCAGGATCCTCTAAGAGTATACCACGTGGCTCATATTATGGGTGGTTAGTTAGGGATTCTTGATCATCTGGACAGGCAAGTTTTACTCGTTAACTGGCGCCCAAACGTAACGAGCGTTCCCATCAATAAACTCCAGGTCATAAAGACTAAAATGCCCTTAAAATTTGGATATGACAATTTTCTTTTGGACATTGATTTTTCCAGTAAACTTTTTACGTTTTTCCGGTCAATATTTCAACGTTTGAAAAAAGGGTCGGGCTCCGTTGACAGATCTAAAATGACAGGTATCTGTACCGGTACACTACATAAGCCACATGGCATACTCTTACAGGACTCCCACCGTATGGATGTTTGTCCTATCCCATGGTGGACCTTCAAACCAAAACTCAGCCTGATTAGTGACTTATAAGTGTTGGATATTTGTACCTCAAATACTGCTCAAATGCCCACAGTTGAGATCAGCCCTTGAAAATAAGTCCAATCCAAAGCCTATAAATCACTAATCAGAATTATTTTTGGTTTGTAGGTCCACCATAGGATAGAACAAACATCCATACGGTCAGAGTCCTGTAAGAGTGTACCACGTGGCTTATATTGTGACTCTGTACAGATACCTGTCATTTTAGATCTGTCAACGGAGCCTGACCCTTGAAAAAAAATACCCTTTTAACAAAGGACTGCGCTGGAGGGACTTGCCTTTTTGCACTTGTGCTATTGGTCGTGGATTTCGAAAATCCAACGCTGGTTGTTGGATAACTTGGATTCTCAGACTCCCTGCCGAGGGACTCGCCTTTTTGCACTGTGTTTTCACATCGTGCTCTTTTATGCAAAAAAAATGTCAATTAGAAGATGTAAAAAGTAAAAACTAAAAGGGTCGGGCTCTGTTGACAGATATAAAATGACAGGCAAATGACAGGGACACAATATAAGCCAGGTGGCACACCGTTACAGGACTCTGACCGTACGGATGTTTGTCCTATCCCATGGTGGACCTAGAAACCGAAAATCAACTTGATTAATGATTTATAAGTGTTGTATCTTTGTACCTCAATACTGCTCAAATTCCCACAGTTGAGATCAGCCCATGAAAATAAGACCAATACAAAGCCTATAAATCACTAATCAGATTGATTTTTGGTTTTTAGGTCCACCATGGATAGGAAAAAACATCCATACTGTCAGAGTCCTGTAACAGTGTGCCACGTGGCTTATATTGTGTCCCTGTCATTTTAGATCTGTCAACGGAGCCCGACCCAAACTAAAAAACCTCACTAGAATCAATTCCTCTTTTTCTTTGGGACGGGATACTCGTGGGTGATAAGCATGCCCACGTTTACCCTAAACCTACTTAAAAGTCATCCCTAACTCTCTACACCCATATCACTCTTGACACCCACTCACCCACCCAAGTCACTCCTCTACTGTAGGTTTTTTTTTTTTTTTTGAATTGGTGCCTTGAGTAAAAACTAATTTTTTATTAAGTGGGGGTACTAAATGAAATCGCGGGTGCTAATATCTCATACCTTTTCTTTTTGGCTCAGGCTTAGAGGTCCCCTTTTTCTGACCCCCCATTGGGAGTCAGATTTGGGGCCATGGATTTTGAGAATCCAACGGTGGTTGATAGAGCAGAGTTGGCATTTACTTAATGAAAAAAGTGAATGGATCTTAGAAAAAAGGGGGCACTTGAGCCTGACCCTTTCTATTTATTTTAAATTTATTACTCCCTATATCTTCTCTAGTCGGGTTCAGGGGAGCAAGGAAGAGTCGAGAAATCAACACGAAGAGCCAACAAGTCAAAGACAATCTTAGTTATCGATCAAGTTCTCGAATCTAAAGCTCAGATTGTGCTATCCCTCTCATCGCAATCGAAAATCAAAATCAACCTTGAAGACAATCTAAGTTAATCACGACTGGTGAAATTGGTATATCTTAATAGTTCAAAAAACCTAAAAGCAAAAAAGAATGAACGAACCGGATCAAACTAAGTAGTCGACATCGGATTACTATAACTCAAAAACAGTGCTTTTGCACCAATATTTGAAAAAGATAAGGGATAACTTAGTCTGATTAATTAATCATAACGATTAAAGTTATGATTAAAAGACTAAATCCTTACAGCTCTTCACTTGCAATGGCTGTTTTTTATTTTTTGCTCTACTCACGTCCCTAATTAGTGTTGAGTATGACTTAACATTTTTAGCATTTGTATTTTACTCCTTGCTTGCTATATTCGCATGGTATTTCACAATTTGACCTAGGAATTAAATTTATTTTTTTATTGGATGCGGGACCACGGAAGGGGAAAATGATGCGGGCAAGCATTGCCTTATCAACACGAAAAGGGAACGGTTGATCTTAGGTCGATATTGTTGGATCATAAATCTTCGAGATGTGCGCATCATATTAAATTTAAAATTGAAATGATTATATCCCTTGGCTTTAGGTTCTAACAATGTGAACATAAGGCAGGCCCGGCTCTACCTTAAAGGCCATTAAGGCGACTGCCTAAGGTCCCTTGGTGAGAGACGACATTGATTTTTAGCCCACCCCTTATTGCATATACAAACCAAAAATCAACCAGATTGATTATCTCTAGACATATAGATTTTAGTACCTTTTAAGGTTTGAATCTAGCTGTTGGATTCAAGCATGTTCTTTGGGTAGAAAATCCAATGGCTAGAAATCTTTAATCAAGCTGATTTTTTGTGTGTTTATCCATCAATCGGTGGGCTGAACATCCACGCAGTCAATGGGCCCAAAATATGAACTATGTAGGGCCATGAGAGACTTTTGCACTGACTGCATCAGGAGTCCTCTGCATCTTTTTTTTTTTTTTTTATTGTCAAAGAAAAATTTTATATAAAGATTTTCAATTATATAGAATTTAATTTTTTTAATATAGAGTTTTCGCCTTAGGCCTCAACGTATATCAAGACGGCCTTGATATGTTAAGGACCATGCTCCCAGTCCTAGAACAAAAAGGTCACGAAGTAACAAGGTATACTTGACGTTTTTGGTGTGGAGAAGTGCGATTTTTCTCACTCACTGCTATCATCTGGGCCTACTGAACACGTGGATGTTTACCCCACCCCTTGATAGACATGCATACAAAAGTAGCTTGTTTGATATTTGGATCTTTGCACCCAAAATAACGCTCAATAATGCTCAAATTATGGTTAAAATCAACCCACGAAAATAACTTCAACCCAACGCTTAGAAATCACTAATCAGGCTGATTTTTGGTTTGCAGGTCCACCGAGGGACTGGCCAAACATCCACAGTCAGTGCCCTCTAATAATGTGCCATGTGGCTCGTATTGTGGGCTGTGACCAATTTGGGTCACATTCCAAAGTTTTACTCTCATTGATTGAAAACCTTTGGACCATTGTAGGTCAAATAATGGTCAATAATGCTCAAATTCCCACTGTTAAAATCAATCCATCAAAATAACACCAATCCAACGCCTCGAAATCATTGGTCAGGTTGATTTTTGGTTTGTAGGTCCACCTAGAGGAGTAAAACTTCTGTCCCAACGGGTTGTGATGGAATCAACCCACAATACGAGCCACATGGCACACTATTAGAGGACGCTGACCGTATGGATGTTTGGCCACTCCCTCACTGCACCTGCAAACCAAAAATCAGCCTTCAGCCTGATTAGTGATTTACAACCTTTGGATCTTTGCGCCCAAATAACACTCAATAATGCTTAAATGCCTACGGTTAAAATCAACCCATGAAAATAACTTCAATCCAATGCTTAGAAATCACTAATGGGACTGATTTTGGGTGTGCAGGTCCACTAAGGGACTGGCAAAACATCCATATGGTCAGCGACCTCTAATAGTGTGCCACGTGGCTCGTATTGTGGGTTGTGACCGGCTTCGGTCACAATATCTTGTGACAGAAGTTTTACTCTAGGTTTGTAGGTCCACCTAGTGATGGGCCAAACATCCATACGGTCAGCGTCCACCAGTGGATCTTTTACATTACATCCGTTTGAGCCATGAGACCAGACTGTTTAGATCATCCAATCGGATTTATTGTTGTGCTCAAAGTCGTCGGTGACAGGAGTGTGCCATGGATGCGCATGCGTGAGCTGTTAGTGACCAAAACCGGACTCCCTCGCAAGTCGTCACCTCTTTCGACAAGACAGCCTCGGAAAGATCTTAGCCTCTGGCATGTCCATTAATAGCTCCGTCATCCTCCATTGATCGGTATTCTTCTTTCTCTGTGATTTATCAGTAAGAAATACGAGAAGGACTTGAGTTCGAAACTCTTGATCTCCTCTCCATCTAGGTAAAACTGTAAACCATCTTCGTTATGCGTTTGGGTAGATTATAATTTTTATTATTATCCCGAATCTGAAGAACTACGTGCTCTGGTCAAGAATTAGGATTAGGGTTTACAAACTGATCTCTGTTTCGCTCTGTACAAGCTAGGGTTTCCAAGATGTAGTAACTGGTAAGGATGTCATCGAACAATGGTTAAGAGAATTTTGCTTCGATTGTGACACTTGCTCCTAATTCAACCTGACCACATGTGCTTGCTTTTTTGCTTTTCCATGTCACAAAATTCCCTCAACTAGCACGAGGAACCCAAAAATTGGCATTTTATCAAATTGATAACTTTCTGAAAACAGATTAGAAATTGCTGAAATTTGTTACCCCGGCACATCAATTTCAACGGTCCACTTGTTTCCTATGCGTATTGGGTATCAGAAAGTTCTAGAAAGCTCTGTCCTTGGCATATCCAACAGGGTTTACAATATCTACTTGCTAACAAATTTCATTTTGGACTTTCAAGCTTTTGATGTGCACAGAAACATGTATGGTTACTTCAATCTAAAGGAAGTAGTACCTTCAATTTTGTTCTGATTCTCATGGATCCTTTCAAAAATACTTCAGGAACTATTATGGTGTTCACGAGTGTAAATCTGCAAGAGTGTTCATGCCCTGATCGTAGAAGGGTAGGCCTCTGGACATAGATTAAATAAGACTGAATTAAGAATAATATTCCATTCTAAATAAGACCGAATTAAGAATCAGATTCCTTTCAATTTGAGGAACACTATAAGCAATGTTTAGTTCATAAACAAGTTTGACTTATAGGTGAACAAGGGATAGGAAGGGCACGCTACTGTATGTCTTGGTATTTGTACAAAAATTGTAGGTGGCTTGCCGATGTTGTCAAGAAGGTAGTACCCTTTCATCTCTTCTGTCCTAATCCTTTTCCCATTATTAAGTCTTGAAACAGACAACGAATTGGGGAAAATGTTAAACTATGGCTTTAGGTTCTTATTTTGTAGCTGAACGAAAGAAGATGGGTGGTGAAGTTATGCACACAAGGATAAACCATTCACAAGAGTTAGAAAGTTCTTCTAGCTAACTTTAGGAACAGAGTGGAGATGGATCTACCACTATATGAATAGTAAACTAGTATAAATTACTTAAGAATGAAGGACCAAAACTAGCTTGCAGGTTCAGATCATTAGTACGTAGTCTTAGAGAATAACAAGAAGATAAGAAAGGAGATACCATCCTTGCTGCCAAGCTTTATATAATGGTAATATGCACAATGTTATTTGGGGTCCAATAAAAAATGATAGAATAGTCGGTGCAGCAGCAGTTTGGCCATCAAGAACGATTACTTCTTCCAACGACCAATTTTGTCTCAAGAGACAAGAGGACCACCTTGGTCATGCCTATTAGATATCGGTTAATCACGTAGCCATTGACACCCCTAAACATTACTACTTTAGAAGAAGTAAAAAGTGCTCTGGGAATGGTATTCTCCTAAAAAATATAAAAGAAAAGGTATTTTTTTCAACACACCTTAAAATTGAAAATACTTAGTAATTCCCCTTATACTTTCAAACTTTAGGATTACCTATTGACCTAGTCTAACCATCATTGGCTTACATTAAAAATGTGACTTGCATCACACACCGTTAACGTTGTATCTATATTATTATGATCCTATGTGCATTCACTGGCGCATGATGCAAGCCACGTTTTAATGTGGTTCAATGACGGTTAGACTAGGACCACTAGGTCAAGGGGGAATTCCTAAAGTTTGAGATCATAGGGATATTACTAAGTACTTTAAAATTTCAGGGGTGTTGCAAAATTACTCAAAAAGAAGTCAATAAATTTTGGGATCAATGATCACTGAACCATCATTGGAGTAGGTACTTTGGTTCACTTAATGAATTGCTCAGTCTGGTCCGGTTTCCAGAATACTGCTGTCATCTAGGATCTGTTGTCTATCACAAGAAATCTGATTGATCTAATGGGTAGGATCATCTAAATGCCTCAAGTGAGGCCCATCATTTGGGAAGTCCACATGGATGACACTGATGATTTGACGGGTCCAACCTACCTTTAAAAAATTGATCCAATTGGACGTTCCACACCACACCAGTGGATCTCTTACATGCCTTTGGGTCATAAGAACAGAAGGTTAAGATCATCTGATTAGTAATTTGTCCCAATGCTTCACCTACTACCTCTACCTCACAAACCTCTTCGAACAATGATCCAAACGACAGAGCCTCTGACCCGTCCATCAAAAGTTCTGGCATCCTTATTGGTCAGTGTTCTTCTTTCTCTGTGATCTATCAGTAAGAAATACTAGCACTTGAGATTTAAACTCTTGACCTCCTTTGCAACCAGGTAAATACTGTATACCTCTTCATTATGTGTTTTAGTGTAAATTATTATTATTATTCCCATCTTTAATTAGTTTTATCTGAACAATAACGTGTCTGATCAAGAATTACGACAAGGGTTTGCAAGCTGATCTCTCTATTATGTTCTGTACAGACTAGGGTTTGCAACTGTGTTTCAGAGTTTTACTTTGTTTGTGACACGAGCTCATTCGATCTAATCACATGTGCTTGCTTAAACATGTCACAAAATTCCCTCAACTAGATTGGGGAAGCCAAAGTTGACATTTTATCAAATTAATAACCAACCAAAAGCAGATTAGAATTGGCTGACATTTGTTCCCGACACATCAATTTTTATGGTCCACTTGTTTCTAATGCGTATTGGGTATTGGTAAATTCTAGAACGCTCTGTCCTTGGCATGCCCAAGGGGATACAATGTTTAGTTGCTAACCAATTTCATCGTGGGCATTAAGTTTTGATGTCCACTAGAACATATAGGGCTTTTTCTTGAAAACTAACATGCATACAAATGACCTCTTTTCATTTTTTGGGAGATTGGCTTGTTGAAGTATTAGTACTCGTGTCAGAATCGACACTTGAATGGGTAACATATGACTGGAAAATGCAAGTTGTTATTTGAATAATACAGGAGTCTTTTGCTTGGTGTGAATGTAAGCATCTCAATATCCAGAGAACCACTTATTTTTTCCCTTTTGATAAGTAATCCAGTGAACTACTTATGGATACAGAACCAATGGAAGCTGTTTGAAATTTAGACTTATTCTGCTATTCTGTAAGAAAAGTTCAGGTATATTTGTGCTTGAAAAATAATTTAGTTCTCTAGTCCACCTCCAATGGGTTTTGAGTGTCCTTTATTGTAGTTCTTACTTGGCTTTAAGTAGGCATTTGGTTTGATGGAAGTTAGTGACCTGTGCTCATAACTTGCCTGTTTTCCACAAGAGGTTAGAAAGATAAAACTTCCTATTTGTGATATTGCTACTTCAATCTAAAGGAAGTAGTACTTTCATTCATGTCTTTATTCTCATAGAACTTCTCAAGTACTTTAGGAACTACTACGATGGTCACGAATATAGCCTACAAAAGTGTTCATGCCGTGACCATGGTAGGGAAGGCCTCTTGACATATATTGAATAGGAGAGAAATAGAGAATTAAAGAATAATATGCCATTTGATTTGAGGAACACTTTCGACATTGTTTAGATTTTAAACAAGTTTGTCTTATGTCATTTAAGTGAATAAGGATGGAGGGGGATGCTGCAAAGCTGTTTTATAAGGAGCTCAAATCTAGCAAGCCATTGATGCTTCTGCGTATCTTGTCACTTGTTCGTAAAGTGTAGGTTGCTTGGCGATATTGTGAAGAAGTCAGTGCCCTTTTTGTCTCCCTTCTCTCCTAATCCTCTTCCCATTATTAAGTTTTCAAGCAGACAGTGAGTTGGGGAAAAAGGTTAAAGTATTTTACTAGGCTCTTGTTTTGTAGCTGGAAGACGAGACGATTAGTTACACACATGGATGAACCATTCGCGGGAGTCATAAATTTTCTAGCTAACTTCAGGAATGGAGTGCAGATGGATCCACCATCATATGAATAATAGCCCAATATAGGTTGCTTAAGAGAATGAAGGACCAAAACTAGCTCGATGAGCTAGAACATTAGTACCTAGTCTTGGAAAATAACAAGAAGATGAAGAAAAGAGATAACACCTTCCTCCCAAGCTTTGCATAATGGGAACATGCACAATAGTGCCTGGAGTTTGAACAGGGGAAAAGTGCCTTTCCTCACATGACATGCACGGATTTGAAGATGGAAGGGCTCATGGCCAATTATTTGTTATTGCTACACTCTTTGCTGTTCTACTCTTTTTAGTGCATAGCAGCATTCGAAGAATTGTTGTGAATAGCCGACAGCTCTTCCTGTATCCCTCTATGATCAGAGTGGTGTCTGTTCAAGTTTTGTCTTTATTGAAGATGATAGTCAATGTCTTGATGCACTTATATATGCAAATCATAACGTTTTTCGGTGCACAAAACTTGTTTAGTATGTCTAAAGTCTCCGCTTTTAGTTTCACCATGGGCAGTAATATGAGACTGGTTGAGAAGCCAGACTCGAGATTGTTGGATGGACCTTTTCTTGGACCATCATTCTTATCTCTTAAGGTTTTTCTTCTGATATAGCCATGTTTGTATATACCTTTCGTTAAACATTATGGTCCCTCGAAACTATTGTAGGGAAATCCTTTTTGTTAACTCTTGACTAGGTCACTTGCAGGCTGTCGGTAATGTACTTGCTTCGCATTGGATCATGTGGAGGGGAGAAAAGGGCTTCCCTGCTTCCCCCATTCTCCATTTATTTCACCCTTGAATTATTTTTCCTTTCTTTTTAAAGAAGCTTCTTGTGTATTGTCCCCACCAAAGCTACTGGTGCTTTGTTCCTCAATAACATGCCGGCAAAGGGTCTGGTAGTTCCTACAATGGTTAATAGATCATGCAAGAACTCATAGAGAGATCATGTTGGAGTTCCTTGATTAATGGAAGGCCAAGAACAGAGGTTAAAATCAGAGAAAGGGTTGGGAGTGAGGGAGTTAGAGAGGGACAATTCATGTTCTTGAATGGAGTCACTGTTGCCATATTTAATGTCGGCAATGGTCTCGGATTGATCCAAAGACAGGAGGCGAACCAGGTCTACGGGAGTAGAGAGCAAAAATAATCTTTACAAATATTAAACTATTATTTAAATACCGACAGGGACTCCATCGGATCTCTGCCGGAAAACGATTTAGAAATTTGAAGTTCACATGTGAATTTAAAAAAGGCTTTGTAACTGAACAGAAAAAACAAATTTTCTTCTGTAACTTCTGGCAAATCACAAGAGAAACAATGAAAATATTGCTTGAAAGGAAACGTGGATTGGTTGGAAACCGAAATGCCACTGCTGGAGAAGTGGCAATGAAGGCGACAATGGAAACACTCTGATATTTCCATATAAAAAGCCCTTTTAAAAAGAAATAATAGAAAATAGGAGAAACAGAAAGAAGGGTGTCCTGTCCCCCCTGCCCTCCCCTCCCCTCCCTGCTACGTAGTGCAACTGCACCAGTGAGGCATTGATGTCACCTTTTTCCTCTTTGTCATTGTTGGTAGAAGTGACCTTTGAGTTGAAGGCCATGAGAGTCTGATATACCAACTTAGAATGGAGGATTGAGCTGTTTTTAACCTTTCTTGATTTTGAGTTGAAGATCATGACCATGAGTCTTTGCAGCCTTTCTTGTTCAAAATATTCACAATGTCCCTGGAAAATCCTTGAAATCCTTGGTCTATGGTGGTAAATCATAGGCATCAAGAAGCTGCAGAAATCAGCCAAAACCCACAGGAAGTTGCCCAAAGCTGTTGGAAATTGTTTTAAAGAAACAAAAAAGATCTCGGAAATTGCCAGAATTCGATCAACGAGTTGTCCCGAAAGTCACCAAAAGGTTGCAGAAATTAGCTAGAATGTTGGCAGTGATTTTACTTCTAATTTGGTGTATTTATTAATTTACAGTTACAAGAGTTCATTAGTGACGATTTTAATGTTATTTGTCCAATATCCGATGTTCAAAGCCCACAGAGAGAAACAGAGACATCACATACAAGTAGGAGCCTTCTTTTGTTGTTCTTGGACTGCTCTCTAGATGATGATTTCATATGGCACTCTCGCCTATTTTCCCTTCAGTATGCTTGCTATGCTGGTGGAAAATCATGTATGATACAAAAATGTTCCACTCATTAGTTTAACAGTATAAATAAACCATAAACATTTTCTTGCAGATTCCCTGTGTTCAGATACACAAGATAGGACAGTATTAGCCAATGGAATCAAACACAGACCCTGATAGTGAGCTGATGCTCGACAAAACCATGCCACAAATCATGCAAATTGATCCAAGAAGAGCCCGGTTTCCATGTTGCATTGTATGGACACCGCTTCCTGTTCTGTCATGGTTCATACCTTTCATTGGCCACATCGGTATTTGCAGAGAGGATGGGGTCATTTTGGACTTTGCGGGGCCCAACTTTGTCTGTGTCGACAACTTTGCATTCGGGGCAGTGGCACGCTACATACAAATAAACAGCGAAAAGGTAATTTCTGAGTTACGTATTTCTCTGATGCGTTAAATCATTTCTAGATCAACGGTGATTCTTAATTATGTTCCTTTGAATCAGTGCTGTGTTTCTCCTTGCCTGGATGAGCATGAAAGTCAGGTTAGATACAATCAGAATGAACCTGAAAGAGAGTGGATGACGTGGGATGATGCATTACGCAAGAGCACACAGGAATTCCAACACCGATCTTACAGCCTGTTCACTTGCAATTGCCACTCCTTCGTTGCAAACAATCTCAACAGGTTGGGCTATGGTGGACCTGGCAGATGGAATGTGGTGAACCTGGCAGCTCTGATTTTCCTCAAGGGTCGTTGGGTGAATAATGCAGCTATTGTTAAATCGTTCTTACCATTTGTTATAGTGCTCAGCCTAGGGTTAATGTTGGGTGGCTGGACCTTCCTGACAATCTTGGCTTCCTTTGCCTTCATCCTTGTTGGTTGGTTTCTCCTTGGTACGTACTGCTTCAAGAGTCTCATCCATTTGTAGCTTTTTCTATGATAATTATCTTTAATTTTAAACTCTAATGTATACTGGAAGCAGAATGTCACACAATAAGAACAGCATAGCTTGGATAACACCTAGAATGTAGTTTTGATTTTTTTTCTGCTCACATTGTGTTACAATCCTAAAGGTTAAGACTTAAAACTTTCCGCACCTCTATCACCTAGGTGCTTTTGATGTATTGGTTTGGGTCTTAACATTTGGTATCAGAGCCAACCCCACGTCAAGGGTTCAAGCTACAAAATGAGAAAATAGGGGTACTAGAGTGAAAGCTGCCTCAGAGGAGTCTATCATTCTTATACAGGTGCTCATGAGGGGACAGGCATGGGCTGGGATCTTCCAATTTGATGCGTCCTAGCTAGGAGCTTTTCTATGCAAAAAATCGACCCTATTTGATGCCCTAATTGCCTGAATCTAACACATTCTCTCTGACTGGTTGGACAAGAAAAATATCCCTAGATCTTAGGTGGAAGCCTTTGATTGCTGGGTCCACTGTACAACCTCTGCACTCGCAAGTTGACATGTGCAGGTATGTGGACAATTAACCTACTCAAAGTCATCACAGTCCATAAAAAGATTTTATTTTTTTTTAACTGCACATCTCTGTTTATATTTTTAATCATTTATTTTTATGTTATTTTATTCTTTGTGAAAATTTTAAACGTTTTTTCGAATGACAAATCCGAATTGTATTCAAACTTTTCCCATACAGTATTTTTTTTGCCATATGCCATATTGCTGACTAGGATCAGGAGCAATCAGAAAAATTGACCAACAAGGAAGTGCATTTTTGTTGCTCGCCGCTCCCATCTGGACCCACTGACCGCATGGATGTTTAGCCCACCCTTAAATTGATATTCATACCAAAAATCAGATTGTTTGATGATTTTTAGTCCTTGGTTTTAGTACTCAAAACATGGTTGAATTTAACAGCTATAAGAATGACTTAAAAATTACTAAAATCTAATGGTTAGAAATGACCAATCAGGGTGATATTTGGTGTATATATTCTTCAAGGAGTGGGATGAACATCCATGCGGTTAGTGGGCCTAGATGATAGCGGTGAGTAACAAAAATCGTGCTTCCGTATTTGAACAAGTTTCAGGCATACCTTGTTACATCTTTTTCTTTTTCTATTATTATAGCAAATGGATCATGCACGTGTATAATTAAAATATGTATATATTTTTTAAAAGAATGACAGTTGTTAATGCTGAAAATGTTCCTATTTTTCTTAGGTTCGAACTGGGGGACCAACTTTTTGGCACCAATAAATGCACGTTGACTTTCTGGCGTCAATTCCTAGAATCCGAGGGTGGTTGTGCTTTGGCAAAAACTCAATCCAGTGAATGCCAGTTCAGCACTTACGATCACCGTTGGATTCTCGACATCGATGCCCTAGAGCGAAAGGGCATTTATTGATGCCAATGCCAAAAAAGGCTTTGGTCCCTACTATACCCTTCTTCGTATTTTTTTTCTCCGTTTATAATGCTAGCCTCAGGCGAAATGTGCCTCACGCATCACGGGGCTGTTCTTTGATGCAGCAATCTGTATCAAAATTTGGATGCAGAAGTCCCTCAAATTGCATCGTAATAGACTCGTGCGGGCCCACTTGCCACTTGAATGTCTAGCCCACACTATGATAGATCTACACACCAAAAATCAGCGTGATTGGTGATTTCTAACGGTATGATTTCAGCACTGTTTCATCATGGGCTTCATGAACAGGACTATGAGTTGGTTCCAAACCCATGATGAAAAAGTGCTCAACGAAGTCGGTATCATAGATTTTTCCCGCATCACGGGCTGTCCTTGACGGAAAAATCTACAATACAGGTCTGTATCAAAATCTTGATGCAAAAGTCCCTCAACTTCACACGTGGTATACTTTTTTCAGACCCATTGACCTGAGACATCTTGTTGGACCTATAAAGCAAAAGTCAGCATGGTTGGTCATTTCTATCCATTGGATACGAGTACTTTTTCTTCTTCGGCTTGGAACCGAATCTTATAATGAAAAAGTGCTTAAATTGATTGGTTAGAAATCATTAATCACCCTGATTTTTGTTGTGTAGGTCCAGCAAGAAGTGGGCCATGCATTCGAGGGGTCAGTGGGTCTCAAAGGGTGTTGCACGTGGCATTTTGATACAGAGTTCTGTACGTACCAAAAGAGCCACCCAATCATTTTACGCGAGTTCACGTGGTGCGTGCACTGCTCACGTGATAAAAGACAGCAGACTTTGATGACAGGGCCTGTCATCAAGGCCGATGACACGGTGCAATAAGAGACACGTGGCATACTCTTAGAGGACTCTGACCGTATGGATGTTTTTCCAATCCCTATATGGACCTACAAACAAAAAATCAGCTTGATTTGTGATTTGAAACCTTTGGATCTTTGAACCTCAAATAATGGTCAATAATACTCAAATTTCACACGATTAAAATCAACCCATGAAAACAATTCCAATCCAACGCCTAGAAATCACTAATCGGGCTGTTTTTAGGTTTTGTAGATCCACCTAATGATTGGAAAAACATCCATACGGTCAGAGTCCTCTAATAGTCTGTGCCCTGTCATCGGCCTTGATGACGGGGCGTCAAAGTTTTATTCGAGTCTCTGGACTTCGGCGTTTGGAGGAATAGTCGTTTTCTGGGGATATTCACCCTATTCTTTTCTTGGTACTATCCGCTGTAGCCTTCGGTTATATAAAGGCTTGCTAAGAAGAGAAGAAAATTAGAGGTATCTTTCACGGATTCTTGGTTTTTTGTTTGGTGTCGATTTCATTGTTTGAAAGAGAGAAGAAGAAAGAAATGGCAGAAGAGGGACAAGTGATCAGCTGCCACACTCTTGACTCGTGGAACGAACAGCTCCAGAAGGCCAACGAATCCAAGAAACTGGTACCCATTTTGAATTCCCTTTTTTTTTTTTCTCGATTTGTAATGGAGATTTGTTTCTGGTTTGCTGTTTTTAATTATGGATTTTATGATTATGTGGAATTTGAATGATGGTTTGGTTTTATCTGAATTGATTTGCTGTTTATGGTATTAGGCTCAAAGGGTTTTGTGATGGGTTTTATCTGTTTTATTTTTCTGTTTCCGGTTAAGTTTGTTCTATTGACGTGTTTAATGTCATGTAAAACTGAATTATGGGTTTGGTTTGATTTTATAAGACTTGATTTGGGGGGTTGATCTTATTTTTCATGTTTTTGGTCTCTGATTTGTGTTTTCTTTCTTATGGGTTAAGGTTTTATGGATTTGAATGATAGGCTTGGTTGCATAGTTTTCCCGAGTGAGTCTGTCTTTAGGGTCAGGGTTTTTAGCCTTATGGAAGTTCTGTTGTTGGTTTATCGATTCTTTTTAATGCTTCGAAGTTAATGCAGCGAGCAATTGGGTGGATGAATCCGGCTAACCGAATACACAACCTTCCATCGATATCTTGTTGATTTTCCTTAGAAAATACCAAGAACAATGGGCATCTAAGGCTTGTTGGATATTCAAAAGAAGAATACCAAACAATATGGAAGAAGAGAAGTATAAAAACTCAATTCCATTAACAAATTCAATAATAATAATCCCCTACAACTATGAATACAGTTAAGGGACCAACAAATTGACTGTTATAATTTTAGGGCCTGGGCTGAGGCCGCACCGTTGGCCGGGCTCAAGATCATTTTTCAGACTGGGCTGTATTTTTGGACCTAGGCCGGACCCATCTACTTCATGGACCAGATTAGGCCTGGCGTGCCGCGGGCCAAATTGCCACCCCAAAGTTTCATGATTACCATAAGTTACATCTAACAAAACTTTTTGAAATGGTTAATTTATACCTAGGGTCCATACAAGGGGCTAATCTGAAAATTAATATTTGTAAAATTTAGATTGTATAGCAAAACAAATTTTATAAAAATTAGGGTCATTTTAATATTGTTGAAAAATTAAGCTAATATTACATAGTTGATGGGTAACTTGATACGAAGTTGGATAATGAAATCCAAAAATAAAATTCAGTTGAATCATAAAGAACTTTTAAAAAATCTCTTATTAATTTTGCATATTGCCAATCCATTTCTTTTGGGATAAAATCAAAATTTCTTACGTAAAAAATGAAGATCTATTACTTTTTAAGCATCAGATACATGGCATTCCATCGGTGCCGGACATCTAGATTCAATTTTTTACGTTTTAAACCTAAGGTTGTGAATGCATCACGAAAACGTTGATATCTAGATTGAGAACTATTAATAGCTACTATATTATCACTAATTTTTTTATTATTATTATAGAATGTGCAATTCTTGTTAGTCCATCTTGTACAATAAGGTTAAGTATATGGGCAGAACAACGCACGTGTAATAATTTTCCATTATAGTTTACGGGTAATATATCCTTAAGAAAATTTATAACAGTATCATTAGCACTGACATTATCTAAAGTTATTGCAAATATATTCTTTTGTATATCCCAAGTTACAAGGTGGTTAACGCATTGTCTGACCAATAATGCACATCGTATGAGGGGTCTCTGACATAGAAAAAGCATTTTTTTATAATTTCTAATCAGAATCTATAAAATGAGCCGTTATGGAAATATAGCCTAATTTTTTGGTTTGAAGTCCACAAGTCATATGTTAAACAATTTTTTAGGAATATTTTTAAATAAATTAGGTAAAACTTCTTTTTCTCCTTTACGAAGTTTTAGAAAATCATTTCTAACTGTGTGATGCGAAAATAATTTAAATTGAGGCATGAATGCAGTTTGAATATAGCGCTCAAAATCTGTTTCCTCTACTAAACTAGATGGTAATTCACATTTAATAATATTTTTAACAGTTTCGCGGCAAGCTACTGCTTGGTCAAAACTAAAAGAAGACAAAGTACCTGTGGAGGACCTGCTTTGGGTCATCTGCCTAATATCTATTTTTTTTCCTAGACATGCATGTCTCTAGGAAGAAGAACTTTCACTTTGTCAAAGTGGGACCATAAATGTTTTTTTTTTTATATTTTTTTAGAAGTCAATCATTCCGTAAGGATTTTTTATGGAGTCCGGCTGTTGGCCTCATCTACGATTTATTCTAAATTTCTAAATTCTAAATTCTAAATTAATAATGGAATTACAACTAAAAAAGTAACAGGTAATAAAAAAAAACCAGGTGACAACTAAGTCTTCTAAATTTATAATGATATTAACAACTCACAAGTAACAACTAATAAGTCAAAATGAAATGTCCAGAAATATTACAAAATAATATAAAAGAAAATTTCTGAATAATTTTTTTTAAAAATGACAAATTTTCTATAAAAATTAAAAGTTTTTGAACAAATTATCCAAGGATAAAATTTGTAGAAGACAGTGTTTGTAAACAAATTTTCTAAGGATTTTTCTAACAAGTAACAAATTTTGTAAATGATTTTCTAAATAAATGTTAGAAATTTGTAATCAAATTTTCTAAGGAAAAATTTTAGGAGAAATTCTTGTAGACAGTGTTTTTAAGGAATTTATTACAAGTAACACTATTTTCAAAGGAAAAGTTGAAATTTGTAACAAGCATGGTTAAAAATTTCGTAATGTTTCGTATGAAATATTTCTGAATTCAAGAGAAGAACCAAAACGCGTTTCGTTTCGTCATGTTTCGAATTGTTTCAGTTTGCTTTGCCGAGACAAACTGAGACATTATGATACAATCCAATACAATCAGAGCAAAAATATGATTTCGTGATTTTGGGAATGTTTTGCTTATTTCGCCTGTTTCGTCATTTTTTTAATATCTCGAGAATGTTTTGTTTTCGGAGTTTGTCTCGATTTTTCACTTGACCAAGACATTCCTCCAAAACGAGATTTTAAACCATGTAATAAGTGACCAATTTTCTAATGTTTTTTCTAAAAAAAATAAAAATTTATAGAAGAAATATTATTAAAAGAAATTTATAAACAAATTTAACAAATTTATAACAAAGTAACAATATCTTCCAGGGAAAAAATTCTACTAACTTGGTAACGACATGTCAACACATGATTCCGTGAAGATAAAATTTTGGGCATTGGGCCTCACACATATTGCTGTGCATTGACACGTACTCGGTACTCACGTGCTACTTGATTAGTTGAATATGCTTGTGCTTGTGCACGGTAAAAGTAATTTAATTGTTTTTTTATAGAAATTAAAATTAGGAGAGGGACAGGGACCAAGGAGCTTGTGAGAATTGTAGGGGAAATGCTCCCCAAATATGACCGTTGGGGAGTCAAATATGTAATTTAGGGAGGTTTGGGGGCAAAATCGTTAGGGTCAAATTACTCCATTTGACCCCCAACTGTTATTTTTGACCCCCTAACGGTCTAAAACCTTGGAAAATGGAGTTTTTAAATCGAGCATGGTTCAATCTTTGGGCCAGTTTGTCACACTTAGTAACAATCTCATGGCAGTATCTCTGTGACTAATGCGGGAGGCCTGCATGAACTGGCTCAAGATGTGAATGGGGAAAGCAATGTCGGGCCTGGTGATGGTAAGATATATATATAAGACGACCCACTTAGCACCTGTATTTTGATGGATCAGGCAGTATCTTACCATTGGTGGGAGTAAGATGAATATGCTGCTCCATAGGAAATGCAGAGGTTCCTAGCACCCAAGAGTCCCTATCATCTGGAATATCTAAGGTGTATTTGTGTTGACACAGTAAGAGACCTTTACCAAGCCATTTCAATTCCAAGAAAGTACTTAAGTTTGCCAAGGTCTTTGATATAGAACTTGCTTACCAAAAAGTTCTTCAAATCATTGATGGCAGAATCATCATTGTTATGATAATGTCATCAAGAGAAACTAAGACAAAGGTAGAAGATAGATCTTATCTTGGTGAAGAGAGAGTAGTCTGCTCAATACTAATGATCTGGAGGAAAATGCCATAGGTCTCCCTATAAACTAACTCCTCTCTAAAGAAATCCTATAAGAATCTCTGCAGAATTTGTATGATTTTAGATGCACAGTATTCTGTATTATCTGACATCCACGTTCCAGAATCAATCCTCCTGTTGTTTTTTACCAACATTCCTCTTCTGCTATGCGTCCTGTGCCAGATGTTTGATTTTTTACATGCCTTCATGCTGGGAGTGCCATATTTTTTCTCTATCTTCCTCGACCAAAACCGACTAGATTGTGCTCTGGATTGGGGGAATTGGTTGTTCTTCCAGGTTGTAGCTTGGGTTTCATTTATCACATCACCTCAGTAGGTATACTTATCAAGGTTCTTATTGGTGATACATACAGGTGGTGGTCGATTTCACTGCTTCATGGTGTGGGCCGTGCCGTTTCATTGCCCCCGTCTTGGGAGAGCTGGCCAGGAAATTTCCAAATGTGATCTTCCTCAAGGTGGACGTTGATGAATTGAAGGTGAAAAATCTAACCCCCACATCCATCTCATCCCCTCTGATTTTTCTTTGGTTTTGCCTTAATTAGTGTAAAGTTGGTCCATGGTTATGTTGTGTGTTCATTTATCACTGAAGCGGGTAATTTGCAGTCTGTTGCTACGACTTGGGCAGTGGAAGCAATGCCGACTTTCATGTTCCTTAAAGAAGGGAAGATAGTAGACAAGGTCGTAGGTGCAAAAAAAGATGAGCTGCAGCAGACTATCGCAAAGCATGTGGCTACCGCCACCACTGCCACCGCCTAAGACAAGACGAGCTGCTGCAGACTATCACGAAGCACATGGGTACCGCTTAAGATATTTTCCTTTGCCTTTGGAGGAGACTATATTCCTCACTAAGACTTTTCCAGACGACAGCTTTTGCTTGATACATATGGATATTACTGTTATTATAATATCTATACACGAGTACTTGTTATTAGTCTCATTCCATGCTTGTCTTTTTGAGTGATCATTTCATAATATTTGGTTGATGCCTATGTTACCCAGAAACAGCAGGGATACGGGACATATAAGGTGTTGGTCACTACATTTACACTTAAAATGGAAGTATTTGATACGGATCATAGGTTGGTGCTTGTAGAACCCGTGATCGTAAACCCTTAGTTGTTCCGTTAATCAGGTGGCATACATCAGAGAACTCATGTTACCCGGTTACCATTCCTTATTTGTTAGGTTATCAAAGCCGTGTAGGCCATGAAAACTGTTTGCGAACCCAAGTTAACTTTGGTTCAAGCAGTCATGAGCCAAATGACCCAATCAAGAATTTTAGAAACTTCACTTTAGCAAAGTTTTGTCAAGGTTTTAAATGGGCTCGAGTAGTTGGTAGTGGAAGTGTTCTTGTGATTTTGGCACCGACATTAAAAAAAATAAAAATAAAAAAGAGCACCAATTGGGGTGGGTTGGAGTTGGGTGAGCTTCAACCTTACCAAGCTCATTAAGTGCAGGCTGACATTACACTAATAGCGACCTCCAAAAGAATGTGATATGTATGGAGTAAGCCTCAAGTGGATTATATCCAAGAGATCACGTGTGTGTAGTAGGACCCATCAAATTTGTGGTTTTTAGATCACCACATTACGGTGCCACCGACAACAACACCACAGCGACACAAATCTTCCTCTCTCCTTTTCCTCCCATCAAAACCAACCCTATTTTGTGAAGGAAAATTCCACTCCTCGGGGTCCAAATTGGTTGGGGTCCAAGTGGTTGCCCCACTACTCGGGTCACGCCACACCATCTCTTCCGATAAAGATGAGGAAGTGGATTTGGCTCCTGGCGTTTTTAGATGAAAACGCCGTGTGAAACACTCTTAGAGATTAATGACCGTCTGAATATTTGGACCATCTTTTGGTGGGCCTACAGACCAAAAATCTGCCTTATTGGTGATTTCTAGCCGTTGGAGATCAGGGTATACCAAAATAATGCTCGAATCACACCGTTGAAAATCAACCCATGAAAAAGACAAAAATCCAACACCTGCAATTTCCTACTTATATGTGGTTGTCACTATTTGCATGGCTATGTTCATCATACAGATCATATCTTCATGTGGCTTCACAAGCAACACAGTATCTCTACAGAGCATATAATTCCAACATGGAACCTTATTTTATACTGTAAGATTGAAACACACAAGTTAGCAGAATAATATCATCCTTTGTTTTTCTTGAAAAAGAAATCAGAAAGATTAAAAAGAGAGATCCTGTCTTGATTTCAATAAGAGAGGACAAGAGTCCCTTTTGTCTTCATCACGAAATTAACATCAAACACATCACCCATCCTAGGACCCATTCCCAACATGAGCGTAGACGACTAATCGGGGTTTGATTTTTTCCCCAATTATACAATCAGAAGAACAATCACACATGCACATATCTTTTTCTCCATATTCTGGTACCCATTTCCGATTAAAATCCCAGGAACCAGAACCTGACATCCACCATTGGGCCCACATTACAGAACCCCTAAACCAACCATTCTACCTACTCGAACCCTGTATGTTACAGAAGCATATTATCCCATAATTCAGGAATAAATGCCTGTGGCATCAAACACCTAACTCAACCTTCTCTCCCTATATACTGCAACCTGCAACTGTGACATTCCACAAATCTAACTAAAAAGCTTTTTCCTGTACTATTACCTTTTATTTCCTTTTTTCCCTTCCTTGCCTTGTTGCTATTATACATTAAATCACTCCAAATGACAATAATGTGGGGAAGAATTTGATCCCTCATTTTGCTGCCCTGTCAACCCCTTGAATTGGGCTGAGTGGTTGTAGTAATTTTAGGAGAACAAACAGCTTCCACTGCAACTCGCTTCAACACATTCGGACATGGGTCGCCCCCGAAGTTACTAGTGGATATGGTTACTGAACATCTCTCCTGTCCTATGCACTTCTGTGAGAAATAAACAGAACGAATAAAGGCATCAGAATCCTATCCATATTTGTAGGTGCATATGTAGTATACATAAACTATTACAATGGAACATGCATACATGATGGATATACGTAGATACAAGAGACGATGTGAATGTATACGCAATTCCATACAAGGGGTACATGTTTTTTTAATATACAAGCATCTACATCTATACATGCAACCGTGTACGAAAAAATGTTCATGCATGCATGAATACACGCACAGATACAGGTAGACTGTAAAATGAGAAAGCATAGATTGAGTACCTTCTCTAGAATGGCATATGACCTTGGAGAGTGGCAAGTTCCTTGCTGGAAGTATCCACAAGTTCCTGAAGGAGTCCCAAAGCTCGCAAATTTAATGGAGGAGATGGACTGTCCTGCGGCACACCGCAGGTGAACCTTGGGTTTGTGGATTTCTGATTTTCCATAGCTCTCGATGTGCCAATTCTTTATGGTTGGGTGATACTCAGACACATCAGCACAAACACTGGTCACTGATCTTCTCACGAGAGAAATGCCTGATGCATACCCGCCTATTTCCTCAAAAACTACTAGCAGATTCTGGGTTGGCTTTAACCAAGATCGAGGCACGTGGTACCTGAAAACTCAACAGTAGTTAAAAGTGTTGTAATAAGGAAATTTTGATAGATCAAGGCCATTTTGTGCTGTTGGGTTGGTCCCATCATGAAACTACGGTGCAACATTGAAAATCTTCAATTTAAAGAGTCCTTACCATCTTTGGGTTGGTTGGCCGCAACCAACTTGACACTTTGGAGGTCGGAACGTCCCAGAATAACTACACTGATTGCAATTACCATTTGCATATGCAGTCCAATATCTTCCAATGCTCTGCCCATTGATCCATATTTGACCCTTCCCCATACTCCCCATGTCCAAAGCCAATGGCTCGTCTCCTTCAGGTGCATTGAAAGAAGCCTGCAAATTTTGAAGAGAAAAATAGTTGGAACTTCTGCACAAATGAATTCCCACTACAAGCTTGAAGTCATATTTCTCCTTGTTTTCTTACCTTATACCATGTCAGTGGTTGCTGTTTTTGTGCAACTAGTGAGCTTTGCATCCATTCCACAGACGAAATTTCATTTGGAGAGACAAGATTCATGGCTTCTCCTTTCAGGCCCACCTGTATAAAGACACATCCATAAGGCAAAACTGCTAAAATCAACACTAAATCATTTAAGAGATACATTCAAGTTAGAAATTCTGACCTGATATGACCATTTCTGCCAGGACAAGTCCTTTTTTCCATGGTCAAGACCATGGAGCACAACGGGACCGAGCACCCCAGTATTCCAAGTCTCAAAATGTGTCCCAATGTTCTTCAGCCACAATAAATGGAAATTGTTAGTCAAAAATTAAAATATCTGCAAGAACCCTTACTGTAAAATCATGGTTTAATGACTCAGCCCAATTGACTCAGTTTTGGTAAGAAGTCCCTGATACTAGGATAGGACTCAGAGGGTCCAGTGTCTTTTTATTGGAACAGCAGCAAAGACCTGCCCCCTTCAGTTGTCTTGCCTCAACTCAGTTTCAGTGATAGCAGATTTGCAGTCAGATACTGAGTCTTTGAACCTTGATCAAAAAAAGAAACTATTGAAGATTTGAAGGTGGGGAAGGAACTAACTGGCAATCCAACAGCTATGCTGAGGAGTGCAATTCTATTTGCTCCCGCACGCAGGTTGACTTTTCCTGTAAATGTGAATCGCCTGTTCTCCCTTGTCCCAGAGGTTGATCCTATAATTGAAGCACAACAGCAATGGTTTTCTTTGAATCAGTGAGATTTAGTTGATGAGAAACGTTGAACATTTTTCACACACTGAGCAAAATAAAATTCAGTAGCAATCATATGATTGAAAGAAGAAAAACCAACAATGTACCTGAAAGTTGTCCATTAATAAAGACGTGCAGAGCATGGCCTGATGATTGCACCATGAGAGTGGGCCATTGGCCTCCATGCAGAAATGATTCAGATGGACTAACTTCAACACTGGAGACACCATGCAGTTGGAAAAGTCACAAATAAATATGAGGAATCTTTTTGAATCTCTGTTCCATAGTGTCATCCCTTCTCTGCCCTGTGCGTGGAATGTATGCAGGGGGAGCAGGTCCTACAATTGATGGGTTCCACCTAGGAGATCTTCTAGGTGAAAGATTGACCCAACCGAATGGTCCTAACCATCCAAAATATAGCATTCATTCTGAAGGTTGAAAAGAGAAGTTTATGGTGCAATAATGTCCATTTATCAGATGGTTAGGATCATCTGATCAGGTGAAATTGGCCTACAACATCTTATCCTCTATCTAGTTGTTAATCTAACAGTTTATACCAAATAATGCATCATAATTCTCAATTAAATGAATCAAAAATTGCCTGGGAGGATATCAAAAGGTAACTTGATGTTTTAGTCTCACCTAGTCATGTACCACAGATAGTCACTTGTATCCCTTGTAACATTTATCTGCTCCAGGAGACCAACAGCTGTGATCATTGTATTCTCACCCAGTGAAGAAATGTCTTCATCGTACGTCTCCCACGAGAGCAACTCGGTGTTACTGGACAACATTTGCATCTGTGATGTTTGGACTCCAACCTGTGATGGATATGACAAATAATATCATCCCCAGTTTTTTTTTTTTTTTCTTGGAGTAGATTATTAGAATTCAACTTATTTTAATTTTTAATCAGGAATTTAAAAAATTATAAAATGGAAAAACCCATCTCCCACACTATGTGAGAGGTAATACTGTTTAGTTCAAATTCTTTTAAATAAATTGCATTGCAAGAATTTAAGGAATAGCTGAGTTAAGGAAATCAATTGGAAGGTAATGGGTCCACCCAAAGCATGGCTCGCGAAACACTTACTTTTGCAGTGTTAAAGACTACGTTTCTGCAATCAGGAAGAATGCTAATCGACCAAGGTGGCAGGTTGTAGTGCATATTATTGAACATAACCCTTTCAGCAGACTTTGAATTGTAATTCGCAAGGAAAGCCGCACAATCTCCTGACTCGGAAGAGAATACATGTGCCTGAAAGATTCAAGTAATCAAGTCAACTCAGTTAAACCAAGTAAGCCCAAAGCAGAAAAGGAATCCCTGATATAGAGAAGGCCACTCACCTGTTGAAAGTTTCCTAAAGATGTAACAATTGGATCAGCAGAAACTAAAGCTCGCTCACATAGCTTAATGGCCCTATGGAGCTCTTTCAAATGTCCATATTTAGGTTGCCTGATCAAACCTGTACGTTGTCGTGGATAGAGTAATTATTTACAACCCTGAGAGGACATATTATAACTAGCAATCAGCATGCATGTCATTGTGCATCGAGCATAGGAAGCTTTCTCACCATATTCATCAATGGGGGCATCGTAATCGTAACTAGTAGTGATGAAAGGGCCTCCAGCAGTTCGTCCGAAATTGGTTCCTCCGTGGTACTGTGGCAAGCAACAAGGATGCAACTCAGTTTTACTAAACTAAGCTTCACAATGTAAAATTCTTGGAAAATCAGGAAACAAACTATTAAAAGAATCTGACCATGTAATAATTAACAAAGGAGCCTCCCTTCTGTATGAAACGAGCAACTGCAAATGCCAAATCTTGAACTGGTCGCTGGTGAACTGTGCCACCGAACTCGGTAAACCTTTTAATTTGGATTAACATAAAATAGAGTTAGACGAGTAAATTTTACTGTTCATACTGTAAACTTCATGGCTAGAATTAAATTTTACCAGCCACTCCAAGCCTCAGTCCACATTGTGGGCTTGTAAGGTCTGTTGGGAGAGAAAGTGTCACAGTAAAAACCATTGCATGCGTTTATCTGTCATCACGATTGGGAGAAACACAGATTCATAATATATTCTCTTAGAAGCTCAACTGAGACTAAGAACCAAAAACTAATTATTTAATATCACATTACTTCCAAACTAAACTAAGATTGTTATCAGGTTTAGGTGACAAATCGTTTTTCCTTTTTTAATTCCTTTCATAGATGAATGGAACAGGAGTACAATTGGATTGTGTAATGTTAGAAAACTCCAAGAGCCCAACAGCAAGAACAGATCAAGAAAAACAGATAAAAAATATAAAATTAAAACATCACCCACAGTAGAATTTATTATTGAATGGAGAAACATAGTACAGCTAAGCTAGATCTGATAGGCAAATAGTATGACATCACTTACCACCGGATCTGGGGCATCGTCTTCCTTACACATTACCCATGGGACGCCAGTACCCAACTCAACGGCCATATTTGCAGCCCAAGTCATGTATGCATGACCAGCAGCTCCAAGCGCCTTACTGACTGACCCATACTCATTCTCAATCTACACGAATAAAATAAAATTTGGATCAAACATTGTAATTAGTTTTAAATTGTTTCACATACTGCCATTAGTTCCTGAATCTTCTTAGCTTTTTGGATCAACGAACTAAGCCAACAAAATTTACTGTGTATTACACATACCCAAGAACTCATATTTGCAGAAAAGTAGAACCTTCAAATGGAGTGGATCAGTTCACAGAGCAAAATAAAGCCAGAGACCCAAACCCATACCTGAGAAAGAATGATGGGGCCACCCTGAGACTCAAATAGCCTTTCGCTCTTCATCATCTGCACGATCTTCTGGGTGAAGCCTTGCATTGCCATCTGCGAGTCCAAGAAATCAGTAAAAAAAATATAGTAAATTATTTAGAAAACCGAAATAATTGTAATAGAATTAGATTTTAAAAAACTGTTTTTTTTCCGAATTTTTTCTCCCTTTTTCGGGTACTTATTCCCTTTTAGTAGGAAATGAGAGAAAAATGAAAAGTGGGGGAGGCAGAGACCTTAAAAGGCTCATTATCAGTTCTGAAGCTGATGCCTGGAACATACTTCAACCAAACAGGAAACCCTCTGCACCAATTCAAAACAAGAATTCAATTTGTAGACGAACAATTTAAAGGAAGAAGAAGAAGAAGAGCGAAAACACATCTGAAAACAAGCATACTCTCTGTACAAGAATCTAAGACATCTAGAAAAAAATATGGTGGGTACCCAAAATTCCACTCTGCACAAACATAAGGACCAATGCGGAGATGAACGTAGAGCCCTGCATTCTGTACTGTCTTTATGAACCGAACCAGATCGTATCTCCCCTCGAAATAATACTGAAATCCCACCAGAAAAAAAAAAAAAAAAAAAATTAAAGCAGAGGCATTCAATGTAAGAGGAAAAAACAGAGTAACCCAGCAAAAGAAAATGGAGGAAAAAACAAACAAACAAAGCAAGCAGAGTACATTGCCAGGAGAAGGTTCATGACCGTTCCAGAAAACGTAAGTCTGTATAACATCCAACCCTCCATCTTTAGCCTTGTGTATAAGATCTTCCCACATCTAACAACAAAACCCATTTCACCAAACAAGAAAACATCAGAAAATACACACACAAAAAAGCTACATTTCTGCGGAAAAATTAGGAAAAAAACCACAAAAATGAATAGAGAGAGAGAGAGAGAGAGAGAGAGAGAGAGTACTTCAGGAGTGCTCCTAGGATAGTGTATGGAACCGGAGATGAGGATTCTCCTCTGCCCATCAATGATGATAGCCTTCCTATCATATGTCACTTTACATTGGATCAGCTGTAAACCCAAAAGCAACACCAAGCAGACCAAGAAGAACAATTTGGAAACTGAGTTTGTTTCCATTTCTTTCTTTACAGAGAGAACTCTTTGAGAAATCTATATTTCTCCCCTCTCAATGTATATGGAGGGAAATTTGAAAGCAAAGAAGGAAAATGCAGAAAGGGTGGGAAAGAGACGGAGGCCTATCTTCAGGCTCTGGGCTCTGCAACAAAAGGGTCCATTCTTCTTGGGCTCTCCTCCCTTACCATCATTTTACTATTATATATACTCTCATCTAGTTATTACTGTGAGCTCAGTTGTTTTAAAAGCCTGACATAAAGGAAAAGAGAGAACTTAAACAGTAAAAAAAAACTTCATAATGAAATTCTAACTGAGATCTTAATGGTGTATATTTTTTTTGTGGGTATTTGAGAAAAATTTTAAATACCCTTTTCTCAATCTGGAAACTAGGTTTGTTTGGATGGAATTTTAAGAAAAAATTAGGAAAAATAAATAAGGTTTGGAGCTAAAAAATGGAGGATGTTCTTTTAAGAAGTTTCAGAAGAAATAGGGTTCATTGAGATTTAAGAGAGAGAAAGTGTGTTTGTGTGAGAGAGAGAGTATGAGGAGAGAGAGAGAGAGGGTTGACGGTTTTAAAGAGTGAAAGAAAGAGATAAAAACCAAACAAAAACGGTTATTTTGGGAAAACTTTCTTTAAGAAGTGGGTCATCCTCATTGTGACATTGGGTTGCGTAAGGATTGCCACGTGTCATGCTCTTTTGAGACCACTGACCGTACGGACGTTTGGCTCGACCCTAAGTTGATCTTCAGACCAAAAATCATCCTGATTGGTAGCTTCTAACCGTTAGAATTGAATCTTTTTCCTTGTCTAGTGTTAGCCGTGGGATTCGAGCATTATTTTGAGTACTAAAATCCAACAGATAGGAATCACCAATCCGGATTTTCGGTTATGGTGGGCCACACATCCATATGGTCAGATTCAGAAGCACCAAGAATGTTCCACGTGGCACATTTTTACGTGACCTACGATTCCACAAAAAGAGACCCACTTCAAAAAAAAAATCATTATTTTGCCAGTCTAATTTGTTAATGTTTTCAAATTTTCGGTAGTGGACCTAGTGGCGTGAAATGCTATAGATATGCGTAGTGACCGTCATTATGAAACGTGGCTCAGATGCAGCGGTCAAGATACACCACTTTATGAGGATCCCATCAGGGATCTCCTACTTTGAATTTCCATAAAATCTGATGACCTGCCAGTCTGCCACTGGTTGGCATATATCAGTTAAAAAAAAGAGGTGATATGAGCAGGCCCATTTTTTTATGACCAGACATATATCATTTTTTTTTGTCCCAATAATGCAATAAGGCACCTGGTCATACAAATTACCTTAAAAGGATGGAATAAATCCTCGGAACTATATTACTTTCCAACAGCCTCCCAAGTGTCCTTTACTCAAATTAGCAGAATTCATTGACCCAATTTCATGAACAATCAATTATGGCCTTAAGATCTGGCCAACCACATCCCCTTAATTCCTATAAATTTTACTCCTCACCCGTGTCGGTAGGGGTGTATATGGTTCGGTTCCTAAGGTAACTTGAGTCGGAATCAATACGGGGGGCTTCTAACTTCTTGTTTTGTTTCAATTTAAGCACATGTTGAATTGAAAACTTCAGTGAAATTTTCGTAATATTATATTTACTTTTCTAATTTTTCAAGATAAATTATAAACGATCACTTCAACCATTTTTAATGACAAAAAGATCATTTTAAACTTTTAATAACAATTTCGTCCTTCCATAACAAATAAGGTACTTTTTCTCCTTCCAATGACTAGTAGTAGGGTGTCAATGGGTCCCTTCCACTTCAACTCTTAAGGTATCCAGAATTGGAACACATATGGTCAATTCTTATAGGTTCCAATTCTCAAAACGACGGATTCGAAATCGAAACCTATTGGTTGGTTTCGGTCAATTCCAATTCTGATTATATGAAAATTTTAACATTATTGGTATATTTAACATTCTATTTATGTATTTGATTCCTATCAATTTGGTTCCGGTTCCAATATCAAACTATCCAAAATTGGAATAGTTTTTACTTGTTCAGTTCTGGTTCTGATTCAATTTTAGTCAGTTACCAAACATGTGGAACCGATATTTTTTGTTCTAGTTCCGGTTAAACAGATACAAATTGACACCTCTACATGTCATGCATTCTTGATAATCATTTGTTAAATATCGGATGCTCTGAAGGTCGAGCATTTTACCAACTTAAGTCGTCGTCGTTGTCGTCATCATCATCATCATTATAAGCTTTATCCCAACGATATGCCACGAATAATACTTTTGTCTTTAAATTCTATTCCAGAAATTACTTGAATTTCATAACGTCACGAGATACATGTCAGCTTGACACGTAGATGATCCTGATACAGTGTGAAACAATGTTTTTTTTGGCACCTACAGTACTTTCTGGTAGGTAGTTAAGCTTATTTTGTTCGTTGTAGGTTTTACATTAAAAACCAGTTAAAAAGGTGTGGGAGTACATGAAAAATGCTGTTGAGGGTATTTTTGTAATAAAAAAAAGAGACGTGATATAGGATGCTTCTTTCGCTGCTTTTGTCCCGGGGGTGCCTTTTTGAAAACATGGGCACCAATGTGACCAACCACGAGTCAATGACACCCCCATGTGCACGCCACACACAACCACACACAAGATCTATCAATCCGTCTAGATGGAAGATCTAAAAAGCTTAGCTGTCAATAAACAAAAAAAATTCATATAATCTCACCGACAGAGAGAACTGAGATACTATAATACTCCCAGTATTATAAGTATTAAACTATACATACTATATGAGTGCATAAAGTACACATGGCTAATTTTTCAATGGTCAGGATTCTTTTTGATGTATCTCCACATGCATGGTTTGGACCATCCAATGAATGGGCCCACTTTGTGATGGAGAGTCACTATTGTGGGCAGTAATATTTTAATATATCTCTCGTAAATTTGTTGTTTCTTTTGGCATTCAACGGCGGGAAGGACGGAAGAAGAGTCGAACGCTAAGACAATGGGCCCTAGCTCGCAGTCCCGCGCCCGGGAACTCTGACACTGGTCAACCACTTAGCAAGCGCGATTTTCGGATCACTTTGCGACCATTTACTAAATAAAGTCAAAGCACTAATCATGAAATATATTCTTATTATTTTATTAGCGTCAATTGCTTTCCACCCTTGTTCCATGAAGGGCAGGGTACCCTTCGTAGTGCCCTTATTAAGGGCACTGAAATCTTTGTAAGTCTAAAAAAAAATCATCAAAGTCCTCGAGTAAGACGACCCACCCACATAAATTAAAATTAGGGGGGGGGGGAGGGTTGGGCTCAAGGGACCCCCATTTTTGACCCCCATCTCGGCGTACCGACATAGAAGATGAATCAATGGCTGATTTTTGGTGGGGAAGATAACCTCACCATATAGATCACCCCAACAAAAAATCAGCCCATTCTGAAATTTCTAACCCCGTCAAATGTGGTTTTAAAGTTCTACGGTAAAAATTGACGGTCCATAATTCTTCAGCTTCTAAACCAGTCTATGAATATCAGAATGACTTAAATTTTTGTGAGGATGATCTCCTCACCATAGAGATCATCCTCACGAAAAATCATCCATTGATTCATCTTCTATGTGGGTATGTCAAGAAGGGGGTCCCTTGAGCCCGACCCTTAAACAAATACTTGGTAGTAGCTAAGAAACTTTAGGAAGGCTCTACTCTTTCTCTTACTTGTTTTTTTTTACTAAAAAGTATGATGAGAGGTCCTACCTCACCTAATGCCTCATTTAAGTACAGGGTTTGCAAAGGTGTAATATAGTGATGCATAGTAGCTAAGAAACCTTCAGAAAGCTCTATTTTTATTAGTTATTTTATTTTATTTTTTTTGAAAATGTGGGTATCTGGGCTTCTTAGAGCACTCGACTAGTCCCTAGGGCACGATCGATAGTCACCATTTCCACACGTGTTGGAGTGTATTGCAAATTAGGGTATGGTGAGAGGTCCTATTCACTGTAGAAATTAACTTAAGTTTATTGAATAGCTTTTGAAAATGACATAGGCCTACTTAAAGCTCTTATATAGAGCATTACAAGAATACGTAAACTCTTATAATCTCTAAATCAAATCTAATCATAATTGATTCATCAAAATTTTAGTGATCCGGAGAATAAGTGATGAGATACACCAAAGATGATATAATGTATCTCACAGATTTTATTACAATGTATTCTCTAATACTCACCTCACCTACTACTTTATTTAAATTCATGATAAAGTTGTGACACATGCACTTAAGAAAATCGGTTTTCTTACTTTCTTTGTGTTGGAAGAAAGAACAATAAAACATGAAGATGCAAACACACGATACAGATATTTATGTGGTTTCCTCAAGATTGTGGTATGTCAATGGACTCGCACAGATTCCACTATGCTTTGAGGCAAAAGAAATACTCAGAAATACAATCAATAATCGTCTCTGATCAATCGCGGTATATATAACCCTAAGATAACTAGAATTTCTGTAACTCTATGTAAAAGTATGAAAATGCCTTTTAAGAAAAAAAATACCTCCTTGAATTGAAGGGTTACTTACCAAATATCACTCCAATCCAATGATCTTAACAATCTAATTATTAGACTTTTTATTTTCATTTGATGTTTGAACATTAAGAGGGTACAATGGGTCATGAGATGGGTCGAATCTAGGTAGATCCGGATCCGACTTTAAACAGCACGATTCATATCTGGATCTGACTCAAAACCATGACACATGATCTGATTCCAAACCATGATCCATATGGGAAGATCCTGATCCTGATCCGCTACAAAATATCATATTTTCTAAGGACCCAAACACCCTAAACTTGGGATCTCACCTGATATTAATACATAATACAAGGACCAGAATTCAATCCAAATCCGCGTTTTAATTTATACCATATTCAACCCATTTTTTATCTGGATCTATCACATCTCAACGAACCAAACCCGCAAAATACAGATTCAAATCGGGTCGGATCTTAGGTTAGATTCGCCTCATTTCATGCCCAATATAGAGAAGTAGGTATCCTAATAAAAAAGTCCCAGATTGGATGATCACAAATCAGATGTGACAATCTTATCACATTGGCTTTTGACCAAGGACTAGATCTGTGGGTATGAAGGGCAGGACCAAGTGACCAACCCTGTCCGTACATGCTGCCGCTATACAAACGTTTCATTCGTAGTAGGCTAACGTTTGTCTTACTCCCTTTATTTTCCTCGTAGAGAAAATTACGGGATCTGCATAGCTTAAATGTTTGATTTACAAAGGTAAACTGCAACCAAACACGACACAAGAACATGACCAAGTAGCTAAAAATTCCATTTCGCTGTCTTTAGTTACTTCGCGGAGAAAAAAATGATAACAAGGAAGAAAGTAAGTGTTACGTACGGGACACAAAGCTTTTGTGCGATTGACTCTGTACCGTACAGATCCTCCACTTACGAATTCTGGCCTTAATCACGGAAAGCTGATTAATTGACTTTAGCATTAGCATCCAATGTATCCACTTTTCTTTCTATCCCATTACTATTTTCTTTCATATGGCCCACCAATTCAATGGCTCGGATCAAGGCTTAGGTGTGTGGCAGTCCAACAAAGAGAGAATAAAAGAAAAACTTAAAAGGGATGTTTGGTAACAAGATTCAAGTTGTGCTCTACAAAAACTATCCCACTTAAGGATTAGATAGGCATTATATAATGTACAAATTATGGGAGAATCGTTGCACAATTCGTACGACCCTCTCCCTTGCATGACACGCGTCTTTAAACCTGCTACAACTTGTGTTTGGCGGTATCAATTTTACCCGTTTAACCGGAACTGAAAACACCGGTTTTGGTTCCACATTTTTGGGAACCGATTTAAAAAGAACCAGAACCGGAATGGAACAAAAAGTAATAGTTCTAGTTCTGGGTAGTTTAATATGGACCCGAAACTGATAGGAACTGGAACCAATATATAAATTATAGTGTTAAAGTTCTCATATTATCAAGATTGGAACCAATATATACCCGGAACCGAGGGGAACCGAAGAATTGGTTCTGGTTCCAGATTTTTTTAAAACCAGAATCAATAAGAACTGGAACCGTTAGTCCCGATTCTGGCCAAGCCCCTACTTGTGTTAAACTAGGAAGAACAAGAAAAGGGCAGTTTTGTCATTCAGCTCACGAAAATTACTTTAACTAAACGTGGAAGATAGAATAGGGACGTCAACGTAGAGAGGGTTTTAAAGTCTCAAATGTGTAGGTAGAGTGTTTGTTTTTGGGTCCCACAGTTAAGACGGTGGACACGAGGCGTCTTTCATTTATTGGAACCCCTTTTACTTGCCGTTTGCTCCTCTGCCTTTACTTTATTTGGTCCGCGAGATCTCCGTTCCGTTTACGTCGGTGCATGCCAATTTGTACATTTGAATTCCCAATTTTGTCCTTCTTCTTCAATTTAATTACTAAATAATCAACACAAACAAACAAACAAACGAACATAAGTCTTGTCTCCATCTACATGCCAAAAAAAACAAATCTTGTGACTCTCGTGTCCTTCGACGAATAAAAGGAAAAATTTTAGAAGCGGACGACTCTCGTAGCCCTACCAGTATGCGAACCGTATAGGCACTACATAGCTCATTTTGTTGGGCCCACCCATTTATGGATATACACACTAAAAATTGGCTTGATTTATGCGTTGGATTTAGTACACAAAAAACACAATTAAATCCAACGGCTAGAATAAATTTTAAAAAAGTTCTACATCTATGGTTAGAGATAATCAATCAGGCTGATTTTTGGTATGTATATCCACCTATGTACCGTTTAGCCCACCCTTGATAGATTACACATACCAAAAATAGCCTGATTGGTTCTCACTTGAACAGTTAAAAATCTTAGGATTGTCTGATTTGTCTAAGCTTTATGGGTTATGACCCATCCGAGTGGTGGCCCACCTATTGAATGGTTAGAATTGATTCGTAAATGGATCATGTGTACCATATATATAGAGTTCAAGACACAAAAACCTTTCAATCATCATCGGGTACCCTCGATGGACAATCAACTGCCCTTCTAGATGCTCAAGTGGCTTAACTGAAGAAAGTTAAAGGTTTAGGGCCCACAAGACGTAAGAGATCACCTACCGCAATTATTCATATAACATGATCTTAATCTTCGAATCTAAACACATATGTAGAGAGGTGTTTGTGAACCTACGCTCCAGGCCCACTAACTCATCATCATGTTTGTCTCACCCCAAAAATCAACTTGATAGTTGATTCCTAGCCGTTGAATTTCATCGGATGGATCCAATGGGCCTCTTCATTAAGTCCATGATCATAAACACTCAAATCCAACGTATCAGTCTGATTCAGGTCTAGATTCTTCATGTGATGGGCCAAATATTGGAGAAATGTTTGATGCCCCCCAAAATGCCATTTGGAGCTTAGTTTGGGCCCCACTGACCTTTGGGATGTTTGGACAACCACTTGGTGGACCTACATACCAAAGATCAGCTTGATCGGTGATTTGTAACAGTTATATTTTAGCATAAAAAAAGGCTCAAATTCAACGATCAAAACCACGTTATTCCAACAGCTATATATCACTAATTATACTGATTTTTGATCTGTAGATTCCTCAAGAGGTAGACCAAATATCCATAAGGTAAGTGGACCCTTAAAAGTACCCCACGTGGCATTTTGGAGGGGGGACATCAAACACGGGCTCGATCATCAAATATTTATGGGTCCATGAGCCGAAATAGCGTGCTATGAGGCAAGATTTTGGCTTCGCAAACACGGGGATCACGTATATATGCCCAACAGCCCAGGTTTTCTCAACAGAATTGATCGATCATTCTAAGCTTCTAACGTGGCCCCTAAATGGTGCAAATAGATGTATTCCATGTGATGGCATGATCGTGATACGAAGGCGAGAGACAGAAAGAGAAACCAAACGGGCCCACAGCTCTTGTGATCCCAACCGACATCCAAACACGTTCATTTGCTGACATTAGATGCTTCTATCACGAGTAGTTACGTGTCATCATCCAACTTTGCAAAATTATTGATTGCCCCATGCACATGTCCCTGTAATTGTGTAGCAGGGAAAGGGAGATAGAGAGAGAGAGAGACATACAAACACACACATCATGATTCTGTGTACGCGCACATATCATGATTGTGTGTGTCATGCTTGCCTTTCTCTTTTTCTTATCCCTTTATTTATGATCATCCCCATGAATCCATGATCATCCGGTTTGTGATAATTAGGTGGGTTTGTTAGGATAATCTTAACTATTCAACCTACTGAATTCATCATATATAACTACAATCACGCAATGGGATTGGGTTTTGACTTAATAAACCTCATTTAAGTGGGACCCACATGAAATGGGTCCCATGTGCCCTTTCATTTGTAGACTAGTATTAAATGTGGACAGCAATTATAATCCCATAAGACTTCGAACATAGATCGTCGTCCCTAAATTGATATTTGGGAGATGGGTTTGGAGAGAACCCAATCCCCATTGTACATGCAATCCAAACAATGGTAAGTTCTTACCCTAGCGTTAGTCTATCCCAAGACAGTACTATCTCTGCACTCAAACATCCCCTGAGCAGAGGATGGGATGATGCATGAAGAATTGTTTTTAATTTTTTGAAGGAAATAACTACTGATTTTGCTAAAGGAAGGATTGATTGGCATATGCTCATTTTGCTTTATCAACCTGAGAGACGTTTGGCAACTCAATAAAGTATTTTTTTTTTCACTTATTTAGGTCAAAAGGTCGAAAAGATAGTTTGAATGTTTTTTTTTTTTTTTTAATTTATTTAACTTCTAGTAGTTAAAAATTTTGTCGGTATGTGTCGACACGTCGCAGTTCGGTTCCTAAGGTACCCAAAATCACAACCAATATTGTCGGTTCTTTCAGTCAATTCTCATTTATTTTTGAAACCATGGGTATCCAAACCTTTTAGAGCACCCGACTAGTCCCCCGAGGCACGATAGTCACACCTTCCACACATGCCGGAGTGTATAGGGAGAATTAATGTGGACTAAGCCACTTATTACCCTACTCTCTCCACGGGTGGCCCCAAGGAGAGAGTTGAACTCAGAACCTCCTACTTTTTGAAGTGGAGCCCTGGACAGCTGTACTCAACCCAAGGGGTTTATTGGTTCCAGTCGGTTTTGGGTATACGACAATTTTAACATTATATTTATATATCAGTTTCAGTTCCTATTGGTTCGGTTCCAATATCAAATTACCCAGAACTAGAGTCGTCATATCATCACTTCAGTTCTGATTCCTTTTTAGTCAGTTCTCAAAATGTGAAACTGGGACTGACATTTACGCTTTCGGTTCCGATTCGATTTCTAGTAGGCAACTTGTACTACAAGTAGAGGTGCTTCTACTTGTCGTTCCCAAACAGGGCTTTAAAGGTGTGGAACCACTTCAATAAAAACCCTAGAAAAGAGGATCCTTGATTGACTATGTTTTGCAATAAAAATTTGAGGAAAACATAAATGTAGTCGAACCAACTAAACTAGGGTTTTGGCATGCGGAATTTATGCTTTCAAAGTTATTTCTTCACTTACAAGACTTTAGGACTTTTATTGTCGGCCTCTTCCTTTAATAGTTCCATCACATAATCCCACATCTCTAATCTCTTTTCATCAAAGCTACTTGCTTTTTTTTACTTTTTACTTTTTTGGTTCTCAACCGTTATGCGCTAACTACCAACCTAACCGACAAACGACATTCTTATCCTACACTCAACATAAAATGACCGTACGACATTCAACTCATGAAGTTTCTCAGCTCTTTTGGGAGATCACAGTGTCTCAAGAGGTGCAGAATTATTATGAGATTAGCAGACAAAGTTATGCCCACTTTAGTTCACATGCTCTAGAACGTGTTTTCCTTCTTCATCTCTCATTGTGGGCCAATCAGGGCCCATGATCGATATGTCCGGATGCTTTCGTAATGTATAATCCATCTGATCATCTGTGAGAATGTCGACTAGTTTTATAGAATTTGGCTTAAACAAGACTCTATCTCATGATCTAGAGAAGATGAAAAGAAAATAAACTGATAATGGCAAAGATTATAGTCATGGCTACATGCCTTTATTCACGACGGTCCATGGATCAATCACATGGTTCTTTTTTGCGGTTAAGCGTAGGAAAGCTTGACTATTTTGCAACTGTTCACATGGCGGATATAGGCCATGGTGATACCCTCTTAGAAATGACTTGTATGGAAGAACCACTCCTCGACCTTGTTCTGTTGGGTTTGACTACCTTGTTATGAAAAGAAAAAACAAAAGAGGATCACTTATGCTTTGGGATGGTTCTGTAGAAGCACTACGGAAAAGTGCTTCTGCAGAAGCCTTGGAAACAGTTGTTGAAAAATATATTTTTTTATAATAACGTTTGGCAAATTATGTTGGAGAAGTGTTGTTCTGTGTGTAGAAACTGGTATTGTTGTTTGACAAAACCAGCTGTGAGTTTCTGGATTCTGTCAAAATATCAAAAATACCCTTAAAAGTTATAATGGTTTAAGGATTTTAAAAGTTATTTTGTAATATGGAAGAAAGAATAGGGGCATAAAGGTCAAAACGTGATATCTATTTTGACGGTGATATGCTTCCCCCAAAAGCATGGAAGCGGTTTTTTGAGAAAACCCTCTGAGGTGTTTCTTAAATAAATGCGTCTAGCTTCTTTTAAACTTTGGAAGCCAAAGCGCTTTTGCAAACCAAATATTTATGTTAAGGAAGCCCTTATCAGCACCAAAAGTTGGAGAAACACTTCCCAAAAAGCGTTTCCAAATACTACATTAGCTCTTAGGCATTCATTTCGTTCCAGGAAACCTTCCTATACGTAATAGTAAGCAGAGTGGTAAGTGGTTGAAAACTGGTTTTGAGCACCACATTGTGGTGTCATGTCAACACACACTACACCCACTAACTTTACTGATTTAGCAGTTTGCATCTTCTAGAATAATGCTGGGCTTGATCTAGATTTTGGCCATGTTCTGGGCCTTTATTTTTGTCCCACTATTTGGATGGGTCTTTGGGAAGCCAATCAGGCTGGGCCGAGGTATAACGTTTATGCAAAAGTAGTAGATTGGTTGTTAAGGTACTTTACTACTTGTTTGCCGTTAGCCCACGACCTGACTTCAGGCCAAGCCCGGCCCAGTACATATCAAATAGTTTACATCCTAGCTGCATACCTGTCAGAGCCCAAATCCTCTCATGGACAGGCCCATCTACACCCATATCCGTCTCACATTGGGGATGCTAATTCATTAGGTTAAGTTTGACTTAAACCTACGTTTTCTTCTTGAAAGGAAAAAATGTATACCATACACCCGCGCTACATTGAAACATTTAGTATATACATACTCCAATGTGAAGTGCATACACTGTTACTAGATGGGGCCCATCAATTCACAGGCCCATATTGATAGGAATGTCAACATTCTATGAGTCCATTCAAAGATAAGACAACAAGACACCAAAAGAAAGTGTAAGATTTTATTGCAATGGGTGAAGATTTACAAGAAGTTTCCATCGTGAATGATTAGAACTTGTAACCAAGGTTTAAAGGAGGCCGTTTTAACGGTTAAACGGACTGGGGGCGTTACCGTTTAAACGGCCGTTAAAACTGATTGAAATGGTCAGGGGCAAAAATGGAAAAAAAATAGAATTAAACGGAATTTAACGGTTTTAACGGAAAAAGTGGCGTTGAAATTCAAATTTTGAAAATTAAAAATAAAAATAAAATGGATTTTAACAGAAATTAAACGGTTTTAATGGCCGTTTTTTTTACAAATTTTTTTGAAATTAAACGACTGTTTAAACGATTTTAACGGCTGTTAAAACAAAAAAAACGGTCGTTTTTTTCAAAACCGATAAAACGGGTTTAAACGGAAACGGGCTTAGGGCGTTACCGTTTAAACGGCCGTTTTTAAAACCATGCTTGTAACAACGAAAGCCACATCCGACTTTTTTTTTTCGGAGGTTCTCTTTGGATCCGATTCTCTCTGTAGTGGAACCTGGAATAAGCTTCCTCTACCACATACTTCTAACCATGGTTAGGGTTTAAGACACAAACATCACGAAAAATGCGAGTTTAAATACTTCAGGTTTAAAAAAGTGGAATAAAAAAAGGTCAAAAAATGAGAACGTTAAAAGATCAATAAGTGAGGATTTTGAGTTTAATGTCATATCCTTAGGTTTAGCTACACCCATTTCTTACATCGAGTTCTTACACCCAGTGGTGGGGCCCACATGGAGATCAGGTTGGACAATCCAATCAGACAGTGTAGTTTTACATACTATGGTTACCCTCGTAAAAAAAAAAACATGAGATTTCGACATTCTTAACCTCATGAAAAATTGACTTTAATTTGAAAAATCCAGACCATCCATTTAAACCATTATTTTGGGTCAATTTTTTTACATGGTTAGCAATGTCAAAATGGATTGACTTTTGGTGATTATGATGACCATGGCAAGGAAAAAACTCAATGTATGGTTGGATTGCCCAACACGATCTCCATGTGGGCCCCACCCTCGGGTGTAAGAAATGGGTGTAGCTCTAGACTGACTGAGTAAAACTTGTGTCACAAGATGTTGTGAGGGAAGCCGGTCACAGCACTCAATACGAGCCATGTGGCATACTATTAGAGGACCGTATGGATGTTTGGCCAGTCCCTCGGTGGACCGGTACATAAAAAATCAGCCTATTAGGTAGTGTTTGGGAATGCTTTTTGAGAAGCGCTTTTATAACTTTTGGTGCCGAGAAGCGCTTCCCTAACCGATTGGATTAAAGTTATTTGTGATTTTATCGGTAGGAATTTGAGCATAATTGAGCGTTATTTGGGTGCAAATATCCAAAGGTTGTAAATCACTAATCAGGCTGATTTTCGGTTTGTAGGTCCACCGAGGTACTGGTCAAACATCCATACGGTCATCGTCCACTAAGAGTGCGACGTGGCTCGTATTTTGCGTTGTAACAGAAGTTTAACTCGTGGAATTGCAACTCGCCTTGTTGCGCAACTTGGTCACAGGGTACGGCGAATTGCGCACATATTTCTTACTCGAAGGTAGATCAAAGATGTTGGAATCCTGGGAAGTGATTGTCCAGAGCCTATCAGCATCTATTGTAACAGCAGGGGGCGAATATCACTTTTAGGACCGCGAGCATCGCTCATGCCTCAATCTGCAAACCAAAAAGTTCATCTTAATTAATTATACTTACTAAGATTTACCTTCGACTTTCAAGGGTTGAGATTTACTGTGCACTCCTCATGCCTTTCAAGGGTTGAGATTTACCTTAAAATACCCATTAGGAAAATAAATAAAGTAAGAATGGCCCCATTTTCTGCAACTTATAAAGTCTTATATGGGGTGACTTTGACGAGAAACCAGCCACCATTTTCCACTTTCCCTTACTGGTGACACTGCTGCCTATGTGGGGTGTAGTTGGGCGGGCCTAGGATTGAGTTTTGTTTAATTTTGAGTAGGCCCGTGCTACGGATTGATACAATTCAAATTGAGGCCCAAATCCTCTGATGGGCTGGCCCGTTTGCACCCGTCACACTTTGGGTGGGATAAGTTTGTCCGATCATCGTAATGGGCTGATTTAGAGTCTATGGCCCATCAATTGGTTGGCCCAGATTGATTGGAATCTGTACCATTCTTATATAAGTTCAGACAAATACAATACGCCAAAAAAAAAAAGAAAAAAAAGTGAATAATATTCCAAAGCATTTCTTTCATAAAAATAAAATTCTTGCAATGGTTGAAGATTTTCAAGAAATCACCATCAAGAAATCCACTTTTTCTGGTGATTCTATATATTGGATCAAATTCTCTATAAGTGGAACCTGGAATAAGCTTCCTCCGCTACAAACTTGTAACAGTAGCCCAGGTATTCTACGCAACCCCAACACAATAAAAACATCCTGTACCATCTCTTCAACCTCAACCCTTCACATTTCATCCCTTCATTATTTCGTTGCACGCATCAACCACTTGGATATCTTTCTTCACCTGCAATAAAATGGTAACTTATTTAGTTCATTAACACGTTCGATCATCCTTTTTGTTTGGTGTCTTACGTAATTTAAATTTTACTCTTGCGTCCAAATTTTGATTAGTTTAGTGATGTAACATGAATTATATATGTTGGAACAGAACTACGAGGGATACGAGAAGAGCCCCGTATCAGTTGGGCCATGGGGAGGACAAGATGGACCTCGGTGGGACGACGGAGTTTACACAACAATTAGGCAATTGATAATTGTTCATGCAGCGGGAATCGACTCCATCCAGATTGAGTATGATAAGAAAGGGAGCCCGGTATGGTCGGATAAGCATGGAGGAAGTGGTGGATACAAAACAGACAAGGTCAGTCCATTACGTCCCCATTTATTTAGTGTTTAGATTGTGATCATACCAGCACTAATGCACTGGATCCCATCAGAACTCCGCAGTTAAGCGTTCTTGGATGAGAATAGTAATAGGTTGGGACCTCCTAGGAAATCCTTAAGTTGCACCCCTCGAAACCATTTTAAAAAAATATCAATAAAAAAATTTATTTAGTGTTCCTGAAGGCAAAGAGGATGAGTTTCAAGTAGGGTTGCAATTCGAGCTGGTTGGGATCAACCCTAACTCAATCCAATCTTCAAGGCTGAGAGCCCAAGTCCAACCCAAGGTTGGGCCTAGAATTTCCAACCTGAGCCCAACCTGATCAAGTTAGTTCGGTTGATAAATTATTCAATTTTTTTTTATTTTTTTATTGTCAGGAAAGGTTAGTATAATTTTATATTAATTTTTGTATTCATCATCTTTTTCAAACATAAACCATACTAAAAATATGTTAGAAAACATAAAATACATTAACAAAATATATACATTTATATTTGAAGTGGTGTATTGTCCAGCTCAGGTTGGATCAAGTTGCTCAATGCCTCAGCCTGAGCCCAACCCGAGTACTGAAAGGGCCAAACCAACCTGAGCTCAATGTTGGGTTGAGTCCGTTGAGCTCGAGTTGAACCCATCCAAGTTGCAGCCCTCGTTTCAAGATATATAATTTTTTTTATCAAGGCTCTTATGTTTTCGTGGGCTAAAGCGCTTCAGGAGTTTAGAGGGTCCTTTTTTGAAGATTTTGTCTACAAGTAGGAGATTATTATGCATAGTCGTAGCTAGGTTGCTGGCTTCAGCTTAGTTTTTCGTTTTCCTTTGCCTGATTTTGTATTTTTGGCACTCCCCTCTTCCAGGTCATGCTTGCTTTTCCAGGTGAGTTTCTCACTTCAATAAGGGGACACTATGGCAGTATAAATGAATGGGACCCCATCTTTGTTCGATCACTTACCTTTGAAAGCAATAGAAAAACATATGGACCATTTGGTACTCAACAAGGTACCCAATTCTCATTTCCGATGACTGGCGGCAAGATCGTAGGTTTCCACGGTCGCTCCGGTTGGTATCTCGAATCAATCGGAGTGTATTTGAAGCCTCTTCAGAAATCATCATATCCATCCAAAGCTCTAATTTCATCCTCACAAAGTTTTGCTGCCAGTGGGACTGATAAAATTGGCTACACTGTAGTTCAAGGAAGTGTTGTTAATGGCTATGACATTGTTCTTGCTCTAAGACAAAGAGACGAGTATGACAATAAATTTCTATCAAACAACAACTTTTCTGCTCAAACTTCAGGCAGTCGAGAGTTTAGTGAAGGGGAACCAAATGACAAGGTGATACTTCTTTCTAACCCTAGTTAGCAATTCTGATTGCCGCGGAAATACGGTCGGGAAATGTTCCGAGTACAAAAAAAAGTAAAATATTGACATATTTTTGTCTTGTAAAATTCATGTTCAAAACTATATAATCCAGAAGAATATAATTCGAAAAGTTCGTGAATTATTTTGATCATCTATATAACAGCTGACAGTGGTTGTCTCCCCACTTATACCCCATCTTATAGGCTTCAATAAAGAAGGGCCGAGATCTTATCCCCCAGCTGGACAGTTGATCTCAGCCACTCACACTCGACTTTGGCAAATGTTTTGTCGGGAGTTTCGTGGGCACAGGCCACCCACTAGTGTTCAAAAAAGCACGGATTTTTGAATTTTTACATGACAGAATAACCATCCTAATATGGCTGCATTTCAGTTGCTTGCTAATCCTTCCTATACTGGGAAAGGTACGTCGACAAACATCGATGGCGCTGTGACCTATGGACCTTGGGGGGGTAATGGTGGGACTATATTCGACGATGGAGTGTACACGGGTGTTCGACAAGTGAATTTATCGCGTAGTGCCGGTGTTATATCCATAAAAGTTCTATATGATCAGAATGGACAAGCTGTGTGGGGAAACAAGAACGGAAGTACCGGAGGGATTAGATCCGACAAGGTTGATGATCAATCTCTTCAAAGATATGAATTCTGAATTTGATAGTGTTGTTGAGATGATTAATTCTGCTTCAGATCTAATAATTTTTTTTTGTTGTTCATGGTATGCAGATAATTTTTGATTATCCATTCGAAGTCTTGACACACATAACGGGATATTATGGATCATTGATGCTGATGGGACCAACTGTGATCAAATCTCTTACATTTCACAGCACAAAAAGGAAGTATGGGCCCTTTGGAGATGAACAAGGGACCTCCTTCTCCTCCAACTTGAGAGAAGGGATGATTGTAGGATTCCATGGGAGGAAAGGATTGTTCATAGATGGTATTGGAGTTCATATGCTCGAAGGAAAATTATCGCTTCCGCAACCTTCTCGTACCGCCTCATCGAACATGAGTGAAACGGCAAGCGCTGATATGGATAATCCTCCATGGTCTAATAAACCAGTATTAGCAAAGCTAGGACCGAAAGAAGAGGTACTTCACCAGGGTTATCTCTCTCCTTTTATTTTATTTTATCAGTAGATGATTTATATTGATTAGCGCCTACAACCAAAAAGCCGTTTTATAGCATTAGGAATGGTTTTGAACCGTTCTTGATAGAGGCGTCGCCAGGGCCGTCTCGGTACAAGTTGAGGCCTAAGGCAAAAACTCTATATAAGGCCTTTTATATATATATATATGATATTAAGCGTGGTTTAAAAAATGACCGTTATAACAAATTCAGACCTCCCCATTTATGTTATGTACCATTAAAACGCTTTAAAATAACGGCCGTTATTATTTTATTTTCTGGGAAATTTTGTGAAAAAAATGGCCTTTATTTTCGTTTTGAATTTCAGAGCCATTATTTCTGTTTTTCCGTTATTTTATATTATTTTCCGTTATTTTCTATTTTTGCCTCTGAGTGTTACAATTCGTTATAAAGGAAAAAATGACAAAGCCCCGGTCCGTTATACCCTTATGACGACCCCTTTTAAACCTTGGTATTAGGTACAATTTTTTTTAACTATATATAATACAATATCTTTATTTAACAACTACTCTAGATAATAAAATGTTACGGAAAAGATTTAGATGCAGAGGACTCCCATTGCAGTCCATGAAGAGGACTTTCGTGGCCCTACATCATTTTTTGGGCCTAATGACTGCGTGGATGTTCAGCCAACCCATTGGTGGATAAACGCACTAAAAAAACAGCTTGATTGATGATTTCTAGCCATTAGATTTACTACCCAAAAAATATGCTTGAATCCAACAGCTGGAATCAACCCTAAAAAGTACTAAATATCTATGGCTAGAGATAACCGATCAGGTTGATTTTTGGTTTGCATATTCAACAAGGGGTTGGACAAAACATCCATATGGTTAGTGGGCCAGAAACTATGTAGGGTCTGGGCTTGTAGTGGGATCTGGGCTGGGGGCCTTCTCTCACCAAGGGGCCTTATGCGCCCACCTTAAAGGCCGCCTTAAGGTAGAGATGGCCATGGGCGCCTGTCGCCAAGGATTAGGGTCCAAAGTCAAATAAATGTTATTTCAAATGTTTCAGGTAATCTATGGAGTGGTAAAAGAACCAGCTCCTTGTGGGCCAGGTCCATGGGGTGGGGATGGAGGTAGGCCATGGGATGATGGAGTATTTACTGGAATTAAGCAGATTTTTTTGACAAAAGGAGAAGCAATTTGCTCAATACAGATTGAGTATGATAGGAATGGACAATCAATTTGGTCAGTAAAGCATGGAGGTGGCAGTGGAGACAGCACAAATAGAGTAATTATTATTGTTTAATTCCTATTATTAATTTCATTTTCTATATATACATCATGCATGACTTGTTTCTCGTCTAATTATCGGTAAGTATTTTTTCAGATCAAATTCGAGTACCCACATGAAGTCGTCACTTGCATCAGTGGTTATTACGGCTCCATCGGCAGAGATGAGCGGCCGAAAGTTATAAGGTCTCTCACATTTTATACCAGTAGAGGGAAGTATGGCCCTTATGGAGAGGAAATCGGAGCGTTTTTCACTTCTACGACGACGGAAGGGAAGGTCGTCGGGTTCCATGGTAAGAGTAGCTTGTACTTGGATGCCATTGGAGTCCATATGCAACACTGGTTAGGCGATCAAAGACCCATCAAGACAATTTTTTCCAAAATCTTTAGTTGATCAGCACTTCATCACTTCACCCATGGAAGTAAACACTACTTAAGTCAGAATATGTGTAATTAAGCTCTAGCGCCATGACCGTAATTATTAATATCCAGCTTCTAATTAAGCTCTAATTGCTCTGGGAAATATAAAAAAAACCAGCTTGTAAATATCGCTTCCCTTTTGTGGGAACAAGGGTTTTATACTGCACCATAAGTCGGGTTTAAGATGGGCTAAGGTCTGCTTTTAGCGCGGTTGGATCCATCGCATGCTAGAGCACCTAGGTCCAGTACTAGCCAAAACTGGGCTTGGGCTGGTACTAAGTCCTTATATAACCTACATCCGGGTCCAGTTACTCTGCTGGCTGACTACTTGGTATTCCTAATTGTTTGCTTTCTTTCATTATGTATAAAACTTCATTGGGCTTAGAATATTAGGACTGGACCTAGGCCCAATATATAAAACGGACTGTGTTTGGGCCTGATATTGTTATAGTGGCCCGGCCCATTTCTATTAGCTCCAAAGGTCCCAGGATGGGTTTGGACTCAAGCCTGACCCATTCGTACCTAATTAGTGCATGAACCATGGGTGTAGCTTGACCTGGGCTGGCCCTATGCTGCACCATACAAACCCAAGCAAAGCGTATAAGAATGAAATGAGAGGAGAGGCAGAGATATCTTCTAAGGGTCGGGCTCCAGGGACCAGGGGGCTCCTGTTACATGAGACAATATGAGCTACGTGGCACACACGTAGAGGACTCTGACCGTATGGATGTTTGTCCAATGCCTAGGTGAACCTACAAACCAAAAATCAGCCTGATTAGTGATTTCTAGGCGTTGAATTGGACTTATTTTCATGGGTTGATCTCAACTGTGGGAATTTGAGCAGTATTTGAGGTACAAAGATCCAAAGGTTTGAAATCACTAATCAAGCTGATTTTTTGTTTTTAGGTCTAGCTAGGGATTGGCCAAACATCCATACGGTCAGAGTCCTCTATGAGTGTGCACATAGCTCATACTGTGTCCTGTAATGGGAGCCGGTCAAAAAAGGCCTGTATCTGGAGCCTGACCCATCTTATAATCAACATTATTAAGAGCTCATATGCCACAAAACCCGGTCCAGGTCCAGTCTACTGAGTCAATGGACCTACAAAGATGTAATAGCCCATGTCCATCAATAAGAAACGATACGATTTGGAAGAAAGTTAACTGGGACGGGCTTAGTGATGGAAGCCAAGTGGGGATTTGGGTGGATTTTAAGAGGGGATTAATGGTAAGTTTTTGTGGGCTTAAAGTAGAAAAGACAAGCTTGAATGTTGAGGCCCATTATTGCGACACCATTTTTGCACCAGAAAAAAAAAATGTATTAAGTTTTTTTTCTGGCTCAAAATGACAATCCAAACAAGAAAGAGCATGTACATAGAGTGCAAACTAATAATGCACTAATCCTTTTAGTTAAAAAAAATTAAGGGGACTGCACGTGCAGTAGTGCACATCGGGACTGTAGTGCTGTCGGTTAAAGAAGGGGAGAGGAGCATTTGACGCACGCCTTTACGTGTTAATGCATTAAACGTGTTCTCATTGTGTAAAGATAAAAGAACCCTATTAATAAAAATAATTTTTCGGAAGTGATTAATTGCACGAGTAACTTGACAAGGGCCTTAGCGCGTTATAGAGTAGAATAGATTAAAAATAAAAATAAAATAGTTTTGGCAAACTACAAACCACGAAGATCGTAACGTGCTCGAAACTGTATTCGATTGGACAACATTTATCCTCAGAAAAATAAATACTTTTATGGATAATCAAGATCATCTCATGGGTCTACTGTGATTCTTGGGAGGTTGTCCATCAATTTGATCTCTTTTTAACAACTACTCTCTTGTTCTTTTCAAAAAAAAAAATCACTAAAGCCATGTTTTTTTTAGAAATTCAACAAAAATTTAAATAAAAAACCAGTAAAAGATTTTCCGGCCACCTAATCAGCCTAGTCGAATTTATCAATAGCTTGGATACCCACATGCTAGAAAAAACTTAAAAAAAAAAAAAAGAAAAAAAAAAAAAAAGAAGCATATTTAGAGTCAAATGTTTGAACATTAGCCAACATATACACCAAACATAGTGATTAATTAGGCAAACGTAGCGAACTTTATTACGTAGAAAGGTAATAAAAGGATAGCTAGGGTTCATTCATAGGCCCCAACCTATATGCGTCTTTAAGCGACAAAAAAGATAATTCAAATTTGGACGATTATCTTTGCGGATCTTTCTTGTTACATCATATATTGTACCGAACATTGATCTCGATCATCCCGACACAAATGCTTCATTATAATAAATTAAATATGCATATTTTATTGTATATAATATACAAATAATATATTTTTATATCCCCACTTGAGCTCTGCAATATATATGTTTTTCTCTTATATTACTAAATTATACTTAAGTAGATATTTTTGTATATATATTATCCCTACTTCCCTACTCCTTATAATGATAAGGACCTGATTGCGATGCTTTTACTCATTTTTTTTCTACTTTTTTACTACTTATTTCTATCCACTAAAGGGTCTTTTAGACTTAATTTCAGTCTATTTACTATTTTAATGAGAAACAGGAGGCTTCACGCTTCCCCAATATATAAAAATGTCCCAAACAGCCCCTATATATCTTCCCCAATATATATATAGGGTCGGGCTCAAGGGACCCCCATTTCCGACCCCCTTTTTTGATGGTGTACCCACATAGAAGATGAATCAATGGCTGATTTTTGGTGAGGATGATCTCTATGGAGATCATCCTCCCACAAATTCAAATCATTCTGATATTCATAGACTGGTTTAGAAGCTGAAGAATTATGGACCGTCGATTTTTACCGTGTAACTTTAAAACCGCATTTGATGGGGTTAGAAATTTCAGAATGGGCTGATTTTTTGTTGGGGTGATCTATATGGCGAGGTTATCTATATGGCGATGAATCAGCCATTGATTCATCTTCTACGTGGGTACGCCAAGATGGGGATCAAAAAAGGGGGTCAGAAATGGGGGTCCCTTGAGCCCGACCCTATGTATATATATATGTCTCTTACATTACTAATGTACCCATTATTTTTGACATGCCTAATGTGACACACGTTTATATGGGCCCACATGGAAAAACTCATTCCATTATAAAATTTCTAACCCTATCAAATGTCGACATAAAGTCAACAATGAAATAGATGGTCCAGATTTTTTCAATTTTTTAATCAACATTTCTTGTGGCTAGAAATGTCATCTTTTGTAAGGATAATCTCTTCTCATGCCAAAAAGTCATATCTTGACTCATCTCCATGTAGGCCCCACATAGACGTGTCAAAAAATATGCCATCACATACACATGGAGATACAGAAGGCATTTTAAGGAACCCAATTATATGGGAAAGTAAAAAAAAAAAAAAAAAAAAACATTATTATGTGGTATATAAGTAAGTCAATAATTTGAGACGACTTTGGATTCCATGACACAAATAATATTAGTGGATGGATGTGTACATGGTGTGAGTGAATGGGGTCCATCATCTGGAGCATGACATGGAAACTGATTGCATGGGTTATGGCTGTCGTCCTGCGATAATGGACGAAGATATGTCGCGGATTTTGTTCCTGTCGCATCTCGTCCGCGTCGAGGAAGACAACATATTAATAACATATTTTAAATGTGCATTTTGGATGGACAAGTTTATTAGATGTGGATAAGTAGGAAGTGACTACGTGAACGTCACAACAAACAGCAACTTGTACTATTATGGCCATTACTATCATCATCATCCACTCATCCATACATGCATCCATCCATGTGGGTGTAGGTGGGTTTCTAAGGAAATTCAATTTTTAAGCTTTCCAACTGGTTTTTTTTTTTTTTTCCAAAGATGGTCAATTTTTGAACAATGTGTATGCATGACTTTCTAGCTCATATCGAATCCAAGAGGTGGCCCACAGATTGAACAGTCACGATCAATGGGTAGGTGGGGCATGTATGCAATAAGTTTGCTAGTCAGCTTGGGCGGTGCAATTCCATTCTGTTATTGGATGTTACATATATGAGCTATCTTGGTTGCCAGTCACCTAGGGTTCCTTATCTATCAGAATCAATATGGATCTTTGATGTGTTGTATTATCGTTTCGAAAGATTTTCGTGGATCCGAAGTCGTGCATGAATCACGACCTTTATTATGCGATAGAATATTTTTATTCGTTGCTGTTTATGTCGACTAACGCCCTGTTTACGTCAACCATGGCCCTGTATGCATGGTGACCACAAGGATCTTTATGTCAAAAAGTGTTGATCTACAAAGTTTTTCCTTGCCACCGCTAAAAGTCCGTCGTTAATACTCAATTTTCCTCTAATGCATTCCAATTGACATCGGATATGTTCGTGCATTATAAGATCTCACTGCTTATACTCTTTACCCATAATGCTAATTGTTAGTTGGGATCAACTAGCAATCTCATGGTTGGTGCAATATTGTAGAACCACAACCACTCCTTCGATTGATTTTGTTTCGAACGCATGTGTGCATGTGCATACATGTTTATTAGGTTTTGTGTAGAATTGTAAATAACTAGAAAATTACCCATGCCCACGGCATTCTTGACAAAACTTTTGCAAAAATCGGGTGCCTTTGGGTGGAAAGGACAGTCCAAATAGTATTGTATCGTGAAAATAAAGTTAAAATGAAATTATTTAGGCTAAGTTGTCTGACCGTTTATCTCAGCCACTCTTTATGGCGCGCGTGAGAGGAAGACATATTTTAGTGGCTTAGCGGATAAGAGGGGAAGATCTGACTGTTCACATGAGATGAACAGAAAGATTTCAATCATCTTTAATACCTTTATGAAGCCTTATAAGATAAGAGGGGGCCGGGATAACTGATGTATCTTGTTAAATAGACTAGTGGGTGGCCAGTGCCCACAATACTCACCGACAAAGCATTTGTCAAAATTGGGTGTGAGTGGCTGACATCCATCGTCCATTTGGGGGGATAAGATCTTGGCCTTTCTTTGTTGAAGCATATAAGAGGGGGTATACATAGGAGACAACTTCCCTGTTTTGCAACATAGATGTTCAATATTTGGCGGTGTGGTAGAGCCCAGAACCAACCTTTAGTGAACAGGTTAGGATTAGAAAAAGACACGGAACGAGACATAGGGAAATTTCTTAGATGGTACGGGTTGGACCAAAAGGAGACCCAAATCCATCTCATTAAATTACTTGTTGGGCCACGCGTCAGTTGAATCTTCCCCTATCTTTCTGGGTCCTGTGACTAAAACACATCAAAGTGTCTCTTCTTGGCCCCATATCTCTTGGTACGATGACATTTAACTCAAAACAAAATGTACGATTATTTTGTATTTGTATTTTAGGGTAACGTTACTAGACTGTACGGTTTCATTTTGGATTTTCTCCTATTTTTATACTTTAGGGTAAAAAATAAAAATTATAGGACTCTTATAAGTTTGTAAAAAAATTTAGGGTAAAAAATTGTAGGAGTTCTGTTGAGCATGTTAGTCTACTTGGGAGAAATCTTGCTAGTTTGCATACATTTACAGACTTGAAAGTATGTAAACACTGTATCCACTGTTTTAATGTTCCTTGAAAAACGTGTTTTTAATTTATAATTTTTTTTTTGAAAATATTGAAATAACACGTTTTTCAATGGACATTGGATAATGCTGACAATGTTTCGTAATGTTAAGTATGCAAACGTATGCAGACTAGATTTGTCCGTCTACTTGACCTAGGGCTATCAATGGATTGGGTTCGAGTCGAATCAGTGCTAATCTGGACCTGATCCAATGAGAAAATATGCCGATCCAGATTTGATCCTCATCCAATAGAAAGAATAGAGTTTGAGACCACAATTTGAACCAATGTACTAATCAAGAAGAAAATTTTTAATTTTTGTTATTTAAATTATATATTTTCAAAATTGTAGAATTGTACGATAATAACATAAAAAATACAAATAAAATGGTAAAATTATCTTATAATTATATCTATATAACAAGGGAGCTCAATTGTCTCCCCCTCTTATAGGCTTCAACAAAGAAGGGTCGAAATCTTATCCCCCCAACTGTACGTACGGTGGATCTCAGACACTCATATCCAATTTTGGCAAATGCTTTGTCGGGGAGTGTCGTGGGCATGGGCCACCTACTAGTATAATACATATTTTATCAATATTTATATAGATATATATCGGATTGGTACCAGATCGATACATGCCAACCTGATACCCATCCGACAAGAATCTCAGCGGCTCGGACCAGATTTTCGGCTTGTTCGATCCAATCCATTGACAACCTTAACTTGACCTTATAGAAAAGTAAAAGGAATTGAGATTGATTTTTTTTCTCCAATTGTTTGCTGTAAAAATAACTTTATGTGTTGTCTTCCGCTGGTTTTTAACTACAAATGGGAAAAATGGCATTGAGCTGTGCTTCCCCATTAAAAGCGAAAGCAAATCAAGAAAGCAATCTTTCTCGTTTCTTGACTGTCACATTCCAAACACCAATTTCACATTGAAAAAAAAAAAAAACATAATAGAGAGATTAGGGTTTTGGTATTTTCTCAGTAGTTAATGCAGGAAAAGACTCGATGGAATAATAAGTAATGGCGAAGAAAAAGAGGGACGATTCTCCCTTGGAGACTGACACAAAGGGACAGAATTTTCTTCCTCAACCCAACTTTATCTACAGTGACTGTTGGTGTGGGCTCACATTGCACTTGTTAAATAAAGCGAAGGAGATTTAACTCTAAAATAAGACAAAAAAGATACAACGAATTGAAAAAAGTTAAAGAAAAAAGGACGATCACAGAGACAGACAAAAAAGATTGAATGCAAAAGCAAAAGAGAAACAAAACGATCCAAGCAGAGAAAGAGAGAGAGAGAGAGAGAGGTGGTGGTGCTCACCTTCTTGGATAAAGCAAGACACGGACCAGAAGCAAAAATCTCGGTGTCTTGTTTAATGGGGGAGGGGGGGAATGAAGGGAGATCATAAAGGCAAAAGATGGCTGGCACATGGTCTCTTACCCCTCTCAATTTTTTTTTTTTTTCTTATAATCATCAAGTTAATTTCTTCTTATTTTATATTTTTAATAAATTGAATTTTTTAATTTGGAGAAAAGGGTATCCTTGATTCCTTGACAAGTTTGTATATTAAATTGTTAAAAAAAAAAACTAAGTAATTTTAAATCCTAGGTAGCCAGTAAAAGCAAGAAGTAGTGGGAACATCTTGGGATAGAAGTCATGTTGCTATCCTCTCATGGTTTTTAAAGTCTCAATCTCAACCATTGGATTGTTTAGTGCCAATACAAGGTGAACCCTTTACAGCATTGTTCGCTCCTTGTCAAACCATGGTTTAAAAAACGACAGTTATAACGGAAACGGATGACCTTCCCCGTTACGTTACATACTGTTTTAATGTTCAGAAAATAACAGCAGTTTTTTTTTTAAATAACGGCGGTTATAACTGAAGTAACTGACTGTTATTTTTTGAAAAATTTTGTTTAAAAAACGCCAATTATTTTCTGTTATAAATTTTACAAAAAAAATTGAATTGAATTTTCAATTTTAGATCCGTTTTTTTTTTTCGTTATTTCCATTTGTGGTCATGTACGTTACAATTGTTATAACTGCCATTATAACGGAATAACAGTAACGCCCCCAATCTGTTATACCGTTATTATGGCCACTTTTAAACCTCGTTGCTTCAAACCAATTATATATTTATTTATTCTAATAAAGGAAAGAAAATATATATATATATATATATATATAGATAGATAGATAAATTGATTAGTCTAAACCAAGGTTTAAAGGGGAGTGTTATAACGGTATAACGGACTGGGGGGCGTTACCGTTTTTTCCGTTATAACGGCCGTCTAACGAAAAAACCGCTCAGGGGCAAAAACAGAAAATAATGGCAAAATAACGAAAAAAAAACCGGAAAAAATGGTGCTTGAATTTCAAATTTTCAAAAATAGAAAATAATGAAAAAAAAACAGAAAATAACGGCCATTTTTTCAGAAAATAACGGTCGTTATTTTCGTTTTGACGGAAAAAACAAAAATAACTGCCATTTTTTTTCACAAAATTTTTCAGAAAATAACAGTCGTTATTTCCGTTTTAACAGAAAAATAATGGCCGTTATTTTCGTTATAACAGCCGTTATTCTTTGGGCGCTTTAACGGTCCATTATGTAATGGGGTAGGTCGTTATAACGGTCAGTTTTTAAACCTTGGTATAAACATAGTTTTAAGTCGTATCAAAGCAATTAATGATTTATGTTTGTTTTGGCAACATAGACGAGCCAAGATTGGTTCAGCTCAACCCTTCTTTTCTCCTTCTTTATTTATGAAAAAGTGGAGTCGAAAAGACTAACCCAGCGTTTGTTTTCGCAGAAAGATTGGATCAATTTAATTGAACAGTGCATTTCAAATAAAATTATATTTTGGGAACAGTTGGAAACCCCACAACTGGTTCTTATCGGTTTGGGTCGGGTTCTTATCGTGGTTTCAGGTCCAAACCTATCTACCCAGAACTAGAACCATTATTTTCAGTTTGGTTTCGATTCCAGTTCTTTTTTAGTCGGATCCCAAAAGTGCGGAACCAAAACTAGTGTTTTCAGTTTCGGTTAAATCGGATAATTTTTATTTTTTTCTTAATACCTCAATCTACATTTTTTTTTTCTTCTCATTTTTTTGTTAAATTTTTATCATTTATTGAAGCTACTCTTATATTTTCACGAAGAGAAGTTGTAGTCTCATGACCCGCTTGAACATAGATGATGCTGACACCTAATCAAGATGGTGCATCAGGTGCATGTGCGTGAGGGTACGTAGCATTTTTATTTTCACGAATACATTTGTTTTTTATTCTGTATTTTTATGAGGTCAAAGTTTGGCCGATCAACTTTGACCGCACATCACAACTATCTAATTTCCTATCGCTATTAAATTATCAGAATGCTTGAAGGTTGGAAACTACAAAATAATAAAAATAAAAATTCCGACATGCAAGTTTTTACAAGCAACGGTCAATTTGATTTTCTTCACAAATTCGAAACCATACTTTGGTTATATATTGAAATTTTATTTATAGTGATAATGTTGATAGTAAGGAAATAAACATGTAAATTAATTTCATCGATAGGAGAATGTGGGACACATGTCAGCTAAAGATGGGGGACAAGTCGGCCATCGATCATTTTTTTTTTGTCAGTGATGAGACTTTCATCAATGGTACATCACATGTGTTACATGGCGTGCATTTTATAGTACTAGTTGGTGTACACATGGAGAATATTCGAACTCTTGTAACAGCCACAAGAGATAAATAGTTAGAATCGATAAATTACTATGACACATATTTGGTAATGTTAGAAGTCTCTATTGAGGATGTCGCGCTTAACACGCACTCGAAACGTATCCATGGAATTGAAGTAATGAAAAAATAATGCTTTCAGCATTAAGAGTACGACATCCCAATGATCCAGAGCATTGGATGGTGTGGGATGTATCTCGAGGACAACAATGGTGTAGGAGAGAATCCAGTTTTACGAAGTTTCTAAAATTTAAAAAAGTAAATAGAGAGAGATGTGTAAGAGTAAATATAGACAAGAAGACAGATTTTCTTTCTCATTTTTCATAATGGCAAAATAGGTAATCAAAAGTTTTTCTAAGATCCGTGCTTTTATAAGTAGTATAGATTGTGTTAGAAATCTCAATTAGTCCGTCCGTAAGCCTGATTAATACTCGGCCCAATTCTGAGATTTCACATTTGTTTGGATAGGACCATCTCGGATTTATTACAATTTTCTAGTCTCGGGTATACTTATTCTACGAAAATGTTATTTAATTGTTTATTGCATTACATTTTTTCTCCGTAAAGTACGACCCGTCGTATTGTTATCTTATAAAAAAAAAAATAGTTTAATCAGTATGCTTGTTCATGTCGATTTTCCTAGCTATACACAATGCATAAAAACGAGACGGGTAGCTCAACAAATGTTTAGATTAGAATCAAGAATGATTAGGGATAAAATATTATCAAGGAAGACTTAGATTTCCAGTATACTTGCTAAATTCAGTAACTACTACATTATAAAAAGGCTTCAAAATTTTGATTGACTCTCGAAACATACAGCGCGTTAGGTATGCTTCGTAATCTAATTTAATTAATTAGCAATTAGCATTTTAGAAGAAGGTTGTATTGAGATTGCGGTCAAAATAATCTAGTTGATTTTCTACTTGAGATGTGTTTTTTAGAGTGGGACACATTGAATGGATGAATACTCGGCCGTTGGATTCCAACGGTGGTTGTCAGCGCCAAAATGGCATCACTTTTTCACTACTTGGGGTGCTGACAAGCACCATTGGATTCGTGAAATCCACGGCCGAGCGTACGAACACCGAGATGAGTCGGAAGAAGGGGGTCTTGGGAGCTTGAGCCATTTAAAAATACCTTTGAACATCTTTGGAGTGCATATATTGTATTTGTTGGACCCAAGTTGCCATGTGTCTATTAATTATTAAAATTAATCCTAAATAAGTAATTTTATATATTTTAAAAAATTCGATAATTTTTAATTTAAATTCCTTGTTTAATTTCTTCTCTCACTTGTCTTTGCTTATGTCTATAACTTGGTTGGATTTCCACACCCAACATTGTTATGACCCAACTAGCATGCTATTACTCTTGCCACTCATTAATCTTTTTCTGCTCCTATTAAGGATGCGTTTGGCATTGTAAAAAATAAGTTAAAAAGTCATTTTTTTAATTTATCTTTTGAGTTTTTGTTGTTTGTAATGAGTCCAAACAATCGTTTTTGCAGATTAAGGAGAAGCAATTTTTTCAACTGCATGTACATTATTGCTTTTGCGGACCCCCAGTAAATATCGAAATTGCTCTTCTAATCTTTTATAACTTTTCTAAATTACAAAACATTAATATTGTTTATAAACTTAATATCCATTTTCTTACTTACAAAAACCGCACAAGCAGGTTTTTTCTTTTGAGAGAGAGAGAGAGAGAGAGTGGTCAACAAGTTAAGTGGAGAGCGGTTCTACGCATTTAATTTTTTGGGAGCGTTCTTGAAATATGAATCCGGGAGTGCCGAATCGAGATTAGGAAGGGAGAGCAGTAGTCGTAAATCGTAATGGGAACGAGCACTGAGGAGTTACCAGAATGGAAATTATGAGAATATTATAAGATTAATGTGACATATGAGTCAATTTTCTCTCTGTCAATGGAATATGGGTTTCTTAATTCTTTCCATGTTTAGTTTTGTAAACCGACATCATAATCTAGTTATTTGCAAATGATTTTTAAGGATCAGCTTCGGTCAGGTCCGCAGAGGCTGTTGAATGATGATGACTGATCGGAGGTGGTCCCACCACCTCCACCGTATATTAGAGAGAGAGAGAGAGAGAGAGAGAATCTTCATAGAGAAAGGTGGGTTCAGTTTAGTTTTAGAGCTTATTGCAACGTCCCTTCTCTGCACCCACGTGAACGTTCCCTCGCTCGCGTCCCCACGCAGATCCTCCGTATCCATCTGTGGGCCAGTTGCTGTCCAGCCCCACTCGTGTGACCACTGTGGTCTCATTCTCTTCTTCACACGTGGCATTCATCTCTCACTAAGTTCACCACGTGGCACTCCTCTTTCCCCCCTCCTTGTCCTATATAAATCCGAACCTGTATCTTGGATTCTAGACAGAGAAAATCATAGAGAGAAAACTTAAGCGAGGGAGAGCTTCCTCGTGCCGTTCACTTCTCTGCAAACGTGAAAAAGCAAGTGAGAGCGAATCTGTGCATGTTGCAAAGAAAATCTATAAAGCGCAATCCGGCGTACGTTAGCTCCACGACTTCCCACGCTGCTGCCACAAGATTTTGTTCCCTCCCAGAAGTTTCACCACTGGTTCCATTTCCATCCGCTAGGGTGCGCACTTTTACTATCCTTCGCATACCCCCCCATGTCATCACCACCCACCATTTTCTTATAAATATCCAACACGCACCGCAAAACACGCCGCCTTGGTTTTTCCCTCTCTTCTTATATAACAATGGTTAGTAAGCTTCTCCTGACGTTCGTTATCTGTCGTTTAATTTCCACCGTCGGTTTAACGGTGGACCCCATTGAGCTTCTCCGGTTAAGTGTTGACGGCCAGCTCAGCGTCGACGACCTTGACGTCAAAACGGCCTCGCTTGACTTCGGTGGGATGACTCAAGTCAAGCCCTCCGCCGTTCTACACCCGGCTTCAGCAGACGACGTCGTCGGCTTAGTACGAGCAGCTTATAGCTCGGCTCAGGGTTTCATAGTCTCCGCTAGAGGCCATGGACATTCAATCAACGGTCAGGCTCAAGCGGCTAATGGGGTTGTGATAGAGATGAGTGGCTCAAAAGGGAGTCGGCTTAGAATGGGGAAGTTGGCTTTGCCTTCTCTTTCATTGGGAGAGAAATCTAGTTATGTAGATGTTTGGGGTGGAGAGCTGTGGATAGATGTGCTAAGGTATACCTTAGAGTATGGGCTTGCACCAAAGTCATGGACCGATTACTTGTATCTCTCTGTTGGTGGAACCCTCTCCAACGCTGGGATTAGTGGTCAAGCTTTCAATCACGGCCCTCAGATTAGCAATGTCTATGAACTCGACGTGGTCACAGGTTAACCAGCCTCCTTCATACTCATGTTACTGGTTTTTTTTTCAGTAATTTTTTTTTACATGGGTTATTGGGAGAATCTAACTTCAAATTTGAGGGTTTTTTTTTTTTTTTTTGAACATGGGTTCCTAGTATTATTGTATTTCAGTGTTTTTCCCACATGGGTTCTTGCTTTCCATTATTTGAGTCTTTTTTGAGTATTGGGTCTTGCTTGGATCTTATTAATTATATAATCTATGTTTGGGTTACAGGCAAGGGAGAGCTGTTGACATGTTCAAAAGAGCAAAACTCAGAGCTGTTCCACAGTGTTCTTGGTGGTTTAGGCCAATTTGGGATCATAACTAGGGCAAGAATCGATCTAGAACCAGCTCCACAAAGGGTAATTCACAGTCTCTTCTGTTTGATTATTTACTATTACTTGTTTGAAATGGGTCTATAAATGGTTGGTCACTTGGTGGGACTTCAATATTTTACAAAATTTCCTAGTATTAATTAATGAAGAAACCTAAAAGAGCAAACATGATGACCTAGGGATAGGATTTGGGTCCCATTTAAGCTTTTAACCCCATTCAAAACGGCTATGTAAAAGCTGGCAAATGTTGTCGATTTGTCCTTTTCTCTAACTAAGTCCTTTTCTCTCTCTTTTCTTTCTGTGTGTAGGTGAGGTGGATTCGAGTACTTTACTCCAATTTCTCGTCTTTCACCAAGGACCAAGAGTATCTCATCTCACTGCATGGAGAGCCTGCAAGTGATAGATTCGACTATATCGAGGGTTTTGTTATTGTAGATGAAGGCCTAATCAACAATTGGAGATCCTCCTTTTTCTCCCCTCGCAACCCCATCAAGATCACCTCTATCAATGGTAATGGAGGTGTCCTTTACTGCTTGGAGATCACAAAGAATTACGACGATTCAACAGCTGATACCGTCGATCAGGTATACTTTTAATAAACTCATCACCATGCACGTATATACCAACCAATCATAGTTATCCATTCGTCCATTACTCCATTATGATAAGGTTGCGATTATTCTATAAATTTAAAATTAATAAGACATCCACATGAGAACATGGAAGATCTTGTACGTCTGTGATCTACTTGAAAGAACTGCTAAATCTAAGCCACACCCACCAACCAATAATTCCGCCTAATTAAATCATTAAATAAGATTTTAATTGGGGAATTTTTGGGATTGTTGCAGGAAGTAGAAGCTTTGCTCAAAAAACTAGATTTCATTCCAGCATCTGTATTCACAACTGATCTTCCTTACGTGGATTTCTTGGACCGGGTTCATAAGGCCGAGTTGAAGCTTCGGTCCAAAGGTTTGTGGGACGTACCACACCCATGGCTCAACCTCTTTGTTCCCAAGTCAAGGATTGCTGACTTTGACAATGGTGTCTTCAAGGGTATCTTGGGAAATAATAAGACAAGTGGGCCCATACTCATATATCCCATGAACAAAAACAAGTAAGTTCAATTCCCTCAGTGATCCAATGGTTGAGATCATTTGGCGTTCATATATTTAAATATTGGTAGTTGGAAAACGCAGCCGTTTGTTTAGTTATACTTATACCACCATATTAACTGAGATCAGCTAATTTGATTTAAAGTAATCGCAACGACGCATCATGTTGTGTGGGTCCCAAAGTTTCCAACTACCATGGAACTAAAATCCAAAATTGTTGTTGTTGTGATGTAGGTGGGACGATCGTAGCTCAGTGGTTACACCAGACGAGGATATATTTTACCTTGTAGCGCTGCTCCGATCAGCATTAGATTCTGGAGAAGAGACACAAGCTTTAGAGTACTTGAGCAATCAGAACCGTCAGATCCTAAGATTCTGTGACGAAGCAGGGATCAAAGTGAAGCAGTACTTACCAAATTACAACACACAAGATGAATGGAAGGAGCATTTTGGAGATAAGTGGGATTTGTTCCTTAAGAGGAAGATGGAATTCGACCCCAAGCGCATTTTAGCCACGGGTCAACGTATCTTTCAACCTTCTTTCACTTCTTCTTCTACGTCATCTTGGCGACAGTAAAATAAAAACAAATATTATTATTATTATTATTATTAGAGTTTTTTTTTTTTTTCTATGAGGTGGGAAAGGAAGAGATACGATTTGGTGGGATGCCGTTGAAGAGCTGTTATCGAGTTTCATTAAATATCTGACGGTGGAGGTGACGATGACGGTTGGGACCCATTGTCATGTCTTGCACATGTCATGTTGTGGGAAGGGAGCGCGCGCGCCCGTGATTCCGACCGCCCGACCGTTTTCCTTTCAATCTTGTCTTTAGCCAAACCTTACAGCCTGGTACCAGTCTTCTACTTCCATCCTTCGGGGAAGGGATTTCTTGGTTTCCCTCTCTTTTTTTTTCCTATAATTACTACTGGATGTATTTTTTTTTTTTTGGAGAAGCAACTCCATTTGGCCTTGTAAATAATTCTATAATTAATATTATAAAGATTTTTATTTTCGGATCACATCTCTCTACTACTTGTGTGTGTGTGTGTGTCGGAAACATATATTCACATGTTAGACACATGGCGATAATTATTTTCGAACAAATCTTAATTTCTTAAAAATAAAATTTTTTATGTGATTTTAATGTATATCAGCTTAATCTAAATACGTTCTTTCTATATTATATGAATTGTACAAATGTGTCGACGTATTGAGTATGTGGGGTTAGCGTGTCTGACACTCGTGTCTATGTCGTCCTTGTTATATAGCTCGAAACTAGCAATCATATAACCTTCCGATCAATCTATATTACAAAACACAGCTGTTGTCTCCCCCTCTTATAGGCTTCATTTATCCAAGGGCTCGTATCAACCTTTACATAAAATAAAATTTAGACTGTTGTATTAATTTAACAGAGAAATTGTCTCCCCACTTATATCCCTCTTATCGACTTCACAAAGATGGCAGATATTTTATTCCCTAAATGGACTATGGATCTCAACTACTCACACCCGATTTTGGGTAATGCTTTGTAGGGGAGTGCCGAGGGCACAGGGCCACCCACTATACATCTATATAACAAAATAGAGAAGTCACTTATCCCTCCTCTTATCGGCTTCACGAAGGATGGCCGGCCCGAGATCTTATCACTCCAAATGGATGGTGGATCTAAGCCACTCACATCCGATTTTGGCAAACGCTTTGTTGGAAAGTACCATGAGCATGGGCCACCTATTAGTAGTTTAAAAATTACGGTCCAGATTAATTGTAGCATTATAAGAGATGGCATCTCTCTCTCTCTCTCTCTCTCTCTCTCTCTCTCTCTCTCTCTCTCTCTCTCTCTCTCTCTCTCTCTCTCTTTTTCTCTAACAATTAGTGAGGATTTAATTGCAAAAGTCAACAAGTTAGGGCTTAGTCCAATTTAGAGGTAATTAAGGGGATTTATGTGGAGTGTTTCATGTAATCATAAACCCAAGACTGAAAAACTATTAAAAGTAAGGCTTTCATACTTTGCTAATTAAGGTGGTGTTTGGTAAATTAAGTTATCTGATCTAAAAGCTTACAGTGCTTAAGGTCTGACAGCTTAATGACTTATCTCTGAATTAGATTGTTTGGTAAAAGTTTTAAGTCTTAAAATTAAATCAACGACATTGTGAGTATTTTAAAATATTTACTAGGACACTTTTGTAAGTTTGTAATTAAAAGAGAAAATTTGAGAAAATGGCGTTAATTTTATTTATATTAAAACAGTCTTAAGAATCTCTTTTAAAGATTCTTTCTCTTACTGCATTAAGTGAAGGGAGGGTGACTTATTTTAAGTCGGTTACCAAATGGCCTATACATGACAATAAATGTGGAATGGCTTAGTTTCAAACTTCAAGTCTGAAAATAAGTTTTACCAAACGCCTGCACCTAAAAGTAGAATTTCATCTTTTATAGGAGTCCTACTACCATTTTTAAGTCCGAATAAGGTGAATTCATCTAGATCACACACTTCAATCGTACCAACTTAATTAATTACACCTTTCAGCCATAAACTCAGTCAATTGGTGCGATAGTTACAAAAGGTATTCTGACGCTCAAGTCGTACGAATTTCATAAAATTTTAAGTGTAAGTGGGTAGGAATAGATCCCAAACCTATATCACCACAGTTCCATTTATAAATTGATGAAGCATATTGATTAAATCATAGGGCAAGTGTCATTTATGCCACACAAATGATCTTTGTTTATGTGGACAAGGTTATGGGGACACGCGGAGAACTCTCTTGCTATTGTACCTTTTCGGTGGTTGGAAGTTGGAAAATATGTACACACTTCTCGATCTTCGACTTTTCAGTTTCATGCTTCTTTTAGGAGAGATACATCTTTAAAAGAAGATTTTTAATAATTCGAGATCTCAAAATGAATAGATAGATACAAACAAAGGAATGTACTTCCTTGACTTGAATGAATAAGCAAAATTGAAAGTTGTCGATTTAGCAAACAGTGAGATACATCTTCAAGATAAGATCATCTTCTTCTATTTTGTGTCAGATAATATCTTTTCTGATATTCAATCTTGAGTAAGACTTTGACGACAGAGACCTGTCAGCAAGGCCGACAACAGGGCGCAATATGAGTCACGTGGCACAGTCTTAGAGGAGTTTGACCATATGGATGTTTGGCCAATCCCTAGATGGACCCACAATCCAAAAATCAGCCCGATCAGTGATTTGTAAGCGGTTGGATTGGAATTATTTTCATGGATTGATTTTAACCATGGGAATTTGAGCATTATTGACCATTATTTGAGGTACAAAAATCGAAGATTTGAAATCACTAATCAAGCTGATTTTTGGTTTGTAGGTCCACCTAAGGATTGGAAAAAAATCCATACGACCGATCAAAGTTCTCCACGTGGCTCATAATTCGATGACTGTGCCCTCTCATCAAAGTTTTACTCGTCAACAGAAGTGCCATATCTAGCATTGTCATTCATAAATCAATTTAGATTTGCAGAATCCGGATTCTTTCCAAAACGTATTTAGGTATCCAATTGTAGATACCCGAAATCTAGTAGGTCTGTTCCAAACAAGCGTGCTGGACTTAGCATTGTTTAGGTGGAAGACGTGACACAACGTGGTCAACTCTTCCTTAGTCAAACAAAGATAGAATAGGCAATCTCCATAATTGACCGTTGGATCTCATAAACAATACCACAAGATCAAATTCAAACCTTACACACGGTCTAAGAATTAATGTGTAGGTAATTAGGTTTTGAGAAATCAGGAAATATTAAGAAGAATATACGAGATACGTAACATTTGGGGGGTCCCACAACTGTTTACGGAAGGGGAGATATGTTAGTCTTTATGCGAGAAATCCTTTCCAACTGGTGGTGGGGCCCACAAGGATTCTCTTAAAAGGTAGAAGAGAGTTCCAACATGGGATGGGCCCCATATGTTTGCTAGCCGACAAGGACAGCATATAAATCTTAGATGCCATCATGATGTTTATACATACATGGACTTGACTTGCATGCATTCCTTTCATGGGAAAAGGGCACAACGGTGATGGGCTGGCTACCCATTGATTGATTGACTTTGACTCCCCTCCCCATTTTCCAGCTTTTTTAGTTGTAACCCATGCGCCCTACATACACTCGACTTTTGTTTTACAATGACTGGATGCCAACGTTAATTAGGTCAAGTGCTTCCCAGTTTCCTCCCTCCCAACTCCCAACTTCTACTTGGCAACGTGTTTTTAATTGCCGAATTATTCGCGAACCCTACGAATTATCCCAAAAAAAACAAAAAACAAACCAACGTCCTATTCAAAGCTTTGGAACACAGTTAGCAATTCGACAGGAAAAGTTCGAGTTTATTTCGGTTTCAGGATATAAAAATCCGGTCATTGTTGAAGTGTTATATTCGCCTTAAAAAGCCTGAATTTTATCAAATTTTTTTATTTTATTCGGCCCTTTAATACCCTTTAATTCTAAAAAAAATACAAATTAAAAATTGTGTATTAAACGCGAAAAAGACATATTTTATTCGTTTAATCTTAAAATTCATGATTTTTTTTTTATTCTATACAGCCATATTAAACATTTCTTCAAGAAAAATGAAAAATCCAGATATTAAAAGCAAATAATAAGCGAATTTACTAACTAGGGTTTGGAAAAATTCGGGCGTAATCAATTCATGGAGTCATGGTGTCATCACGAGGTTGATGACTATAAAAGGAGGTTTGATGGAGACTTAAAGTAAACAATTCGAGCAGCAAATATTACACTAGAATCTATAGATATGGGGCTTAGGGTTTGGCGGAAAAACAATAAGGCATGGAATGATTTTAATCTTTTTGACCAAAACTATGCCTCACATAGTGTGATCACGTTATTATTTTTCTCGTAACGGTTCGGCTTCGGACCGTGTATCGCTCCAATCATGTCTATATTGAAGCAAGCCTTAGCCAATCAGAGGAGTGGCCCGTGACAGATAGGCATGTTGTGTTATGAGTGTGCTAATGAGTTGGAGATTTCAGTACTCCTGAATTAGCTGGCCATAAAAAAACTTTAGGGTATTTTAATTTAATAACACCCCCGTGAAATTTGAATGTAATTAGTAATACCCCCTTATACTTTCAAACTTTAGGATTAACTCCTTTGACCTAGTTTAATAGTTGTTGACTTAAGTTAAAACGGACTTGAATCACACATCATTAGCATTGTACTTACAATATTATGGTCCTTTCATAGGTGCATTAACACTTAACAGGCGCATTACGATAGTTAAATGATGATTAAACTAAGTCAGGGGAAGTAATTCTGAATAGTTTGAAAGTATAAGAGGTTATTATTAATTACTTTCAAATTTCAGGGGGTGTTACTAAAATACCCAAAAATTTAATTATAAATGCAGAGTAAATCTTCGCTCATCCATACGGTCAGAATCCACTAAGAGTGTGCCACATGGCTCGTACTGTGGGGTGTGAGCGAAGGTTTACTCATAAATGAGAGACGTACGCTTCTTGGAGATGCGATAGCCGAAAGGAAAGTTGTTTGCTCTCTGGCAATGCAAAAGATAAAAAGGGTCACAGCTTTCGAGAAAACATTCACTGTCCCCCGGGAACATCAAACTTTGAAGTCCCCCACCCAAAATGTCAGACACGTACGTCAATCCCTTAACCCAATCAGAGTTAAGCCCCTGGTTAGTAGTTAACAAGGGTACTTATCATACATGTCCCCTTGTTAACCACTAACCAGGGGCTTAACTCTGGTTGGGTTAAGGGATTGACGTACGTGTCTGACATTTTGGGTGGGGGACTTCAAAGTTTGAAGTCCCCCGGGCCAGCCAATTTTTTCTCCACAGGTTTCATGGGAGGTGAGCTGCCCACATGGTTTGACGTGGGTATAGGTGGCAGTGACTACAAAATGCTGTGAAACCTTTTTTAGCTCTTGCAGTGCGAGAGCAAAAATTTACCTAGCTGACTAACTGGTCTTAACATAGTTAAGACCAAAATTCAGAGATAAGCAATTAGAAGGAAACATGGGCTTGAGCCCATGAATTAGTTGACAAACAGCACCGCAACCACGAGGTAGGTCGCAGTTGGTCTGGATTGAAATGGTGCCCCACCATATGAATGGGTTTGGATTGATGCATTAATTTGTTGCCCATCGCGACCATAACATAGTCCTTGTAAGTCCAGGCCATATGAATGTTAGGCCAATCATGGGCCGTGCAGCCCATATATCCCAATAACCTGATGTTCCTTTCTGCTACAGACTTGATCGGACCCTCGATCACGACCATGACTCTGATTTATATGATCAAAATAAAGGATTACAGGAGTCTTCATGTCCTTTAAAGAGTTTCGCCAAAACAAAATGGCGTACAATAAAGCGTTATCTTAATTGCAAATATAGGGTGGCACATGAGTTGGGCCAAATCGACGGGCTTCCATGTTGCACGCACTTTGTACCGTATTGGGTCGAGATCCAACCAGTACCCATCCTGCCAGTTTATTCCTAATTTTATGGCACACTACACGTACCATTGCGAGGAGCCGTTCTATGATGCAGAAGTCCCTCAAATTGCCATGTAGTATATTCTTTCGGGCCCGCTGACCTTGGTGGACTTATGCACCAAAAATCAGCGTGAATGGTGATTTTTAGACATAGGATTCAAGCATTTTTTTTCATCATGGTCTTCATGAACAGGCATATGGGTTGGTTCCAAGCCCAAAGTGCTCAAATCCAATGGTTAGAAATCAACAATCATACGGATTTTTAGTGTGTGGGTCCACCAAGGTGTGACCCAAACATTCAAGGGGCCAGTGGACTCGAAAGAGTGTACTATGTAGCAGTTTGAGGGACTTCTGCATCAATAATATAGATTTTTCATCATATAGATTTTTCTTACTCACCGCTGCCATATGGGCCCAATGACTGCATTGATGGTCAGCCCATCCTTTTGTGGATATACACACCAAAATTCACCCTGATCAGTAATCTTTTACCATTAGATTTTAGTACTTTTTGAGGTGTGATTTTTGGTATGAATGTCTACCAAGGGGTGGGCTAAACATCCATGCGGTCAGTGGGCCCAGATGGCAGCGGTGAGTAACAAAAATCGTGCTTCCTCAGGCCCCATATCATAATGGTCACCAAACAAAACTAGATCAGACAAGAGGTCGATAGATTTAATGGCTGTGATGTCTGATTATTTTGCGTATGTAGATCCTCCTTCAATTTAAATCTTTCCCAGTACCCACTGTGTATAACTGAAATTCAAAACATATAACCATCGCAAAAGAACACCGAGAGAAAGCCAAATGTTCCGCCGTCCCAAATCTCTCTCACTCAACCTCGCCGGATTCCTCCAACGGCAGCAATCCCTCCGCCTCCGCCTACTTGGCACAAAGTCAGGCCGCCGCTACGTTCACAAGAACGACGACGACGATGATGACGATAAGAATCGAAAGGCGAAGGAAGGACAAGGGCGTATTTACCTACACAAGAGCCGTGGCCAACACATTCTTACAAATCCTCGAGTTCTCGACGCCATCGTCCGAAAGGCCGAGATAAGGCCAACCGATACTGTCCTCGAGATCGGGCCCGGCACTGGAAATCTCACTCTTAGACTCCTCGAGGCTGCTGACAAGGTCGTTGCTGTTGAAATAGACAAACGGATGATCGAGATTCTCAGCAATCACGTCTCTGAGCGAGGACTTGACGACCGAATCACCGTAAGAAAATTTGAAAGCTGTTCGACGAAATTCCTCAGTGAAACTTGCAAGCTTAAACTGACGATTTGGTTTTTGCAGATTATATGTCAAGATGCGCTGAAGACCGAGTTTCCACAATTCGACCTCGTCGTCGCTAATATCCCATACGGGATATCTTCGCCTCTTATAGCAAAACTTTTGTTCGGGACAAATCAGTTTCGAAGCTCTACACTTCTACTTCAAAAAGAGTTTGCTCGGCGCCTGTTGGCTAACCCTGGTGACTCTGAATTCAATCGCCTGGCTGTGAACGTGAAACTGGTCGCCAATGTAGAGTTCATCATGGATGTAAGCAAGAGAGACTTCGTTCCTTGTCCGAAAGTCGACTCCTCAGTGATCAAAATCCGTCCAAAAGCTCAGGTCCCGGATGTGGATATGGACGAGTGGTGGGCCTTCACACGGACGTGTTTTTGTAAGAAAAACAAAACGCTAGGTGCAACATTCAAGCAAAAAAAGAAGGTGATGGAACTGTTGAGAAGGTCCCAGATGATAAATGAACACAAACACAATGTCATTGCCCACCATAATTACAATGATGATGGTAGTATTGATGATGATGATGATGACGAAGGAGAGGAAGATTTTTTGTCTGTGTGTTCGGAATCGGAGATGGGTTTGTTCAGAGACAAGATTGTTGGGATTCTAAAAGCGGGTGGATTCGAAGATAAGAGACCTTCAAAGTTGTCCAACGAGGAGTTTTTGCGTTTACTCTCACTTTTCAACCAAGCCGGAATTCATTTCAATGATCAAGCTAAGGGAAAGGGAGAACTCAATGTAGCATTTGCTGCTTAAAAGTACTTAACATCACCTACTAGACAGTATCAAATTTCATTCCTATCGATTTTTTATGAGAGAATATTTACTCTTGAATCAAGAATTCCAAGAGAAAGTGCTGCAATTGGTCGCACTTCACGGATGATTATAAAGTCCATGGATGTTTGGTCTACCCCTTGGTGGAAGTACGCAAAAATTAGCTTCCTTGGTGATTTCTAGTATGACAGAAAGAGTGCCATGTCGCATTTTGGGGATCCATCAATGGATGTTTGCAATAATCTGTGGGGATTGCATTAGAGATCATCTTGATGAGACGCACGTTGAAGTTGGAACATCTCTGGACAAACCCCATTTTGTAAACTTTCTGAGATAATAATCTAGTATGCAAAAATGGAAATCACTCATTTCTGAGTAAAAGTTTGGGATTTTAAACCACAAGTTCACAAAATTGCAGGCTACAAGATACCTTAAATTATCAAATTTGGCCAAAAAACTCACTTCTCAGAGTTGGAGCTGACAACCTGAAGGGCACAACTGGTCTATACACAAACCTTGGGTGAAAGACTATCACCAGCTCTTCCACATTAGTTGTAGGAAGCTATAAAACCTGCTCCAAGATGTGCTTTTAGGATTAATAAATAACATTTAAGTACTGTCAGAAAGCTACGTCTGGAACCATCTTCTGAGTTGTCTAGAACCTTGTTTTTCACCATCGGGCTTATTATAACTCTTCTGTGAAAACTTGGATCGATATTGTTCAATCAGCATGTCCAGTTTATCCACCGTTTCTTTCCCTGAAGCTCCTGCATTCTTGGTCTTTTTCTTTTTCTTCAAATATTTCCCGTCCTTTTGTTGTTCTGAATCAACACCATCCTGCAGCTTCCTCTTTTGTGGACCCACCTTAGATTTTAATTCACGGGTATTAACGTCATTATTTGCACCGTCAAATGTTTTTCCAACATGAGAGCCTGTCCCTTCTTGGTGCTTGTTTAGCCTCAGAGTTGACCCCTCAGATTTAGTTTTGGAAGCAAGCTTGGCCTTCCTTTCTCTTCCTGGAGCACCCTTCAGCTTCTTGGTTGCAAGGTCTTCTTTGTCAGTGGCACCCTTTAGTGCCCCATCTTCCCCTTCATCTCCTTTACTAGGTTCCGATGCCTCAGATGACCTGTTATCGCCTCTGAATTTGCGCTTTTTCGATTTCTTTTCATCCCTCTCGTTTGGAGGGGCATCTTCCATTTGTGATGTAGTACTTTGCTGCACATCTGCATTGGCACGGTTGGCTTGCTGAGACTGTAGCTTAAATTTCCGCAACTTTAACGTTTGGACATTATCAAGAGCAAACTCAACGATCGGGCGGTACTCAGGATCAAAAGTTTCTATTAATGACAGAAGAGTACTTAGTCAGAATAAATAAATAATAAACTCTATTTCTTTGGAAGAAATGAAGAATGAATGGAAGATCTGCATCGCAGACAAATTCACCACAGAGAAATATTTAAACATATTAATTACTAATAGCATCTTAAACTGAAATCAACAGATGACCATACCATAACTGCCAACAGATGAGCATAACTGCAACACATTAATCATTTAAAGGGAAGACCAAGGTACCCACTTAATCATTAAAAAAGGAAAAAAAAAAGTCTATAAACAGTATTAGCCCCACATCTGGCATAAATGTAAGGGCGTGGGACCCACCATACAGTTGTTCTCACCAAGGAGATCGCATATATCCAATAGTGACCCAAATAGATAATCTTAACCATCCATCTATTGTCTTTCTGAATTTTCACCGTATATACATGACTCCAAAAAATTGATGTGGTAGATCAGACAGAAGAGTTGATTTCTGGTGTGGATCTATGGGTCTATCACTTCTTTGAATGTGCAGCATACACAAGCACCTAGCACTTTCGTAGAATTTGGGTATAACCTAAAAACACCTTGCATAATGGGTGGTCTACTAGAAAAGCCAATGCTTGAGTTTTAGGACTTTAACAATACAGAGGACGTTTGTGCATATTGTGTATAGACCAAGGAGGTATTGGGTAGTGCTACCCCAAGCTCGAGCTTGGGCATAGTATTGTGCGGGGACCGTCAGATTCCAGAGATCCGTCGTCCACGTGGTAAATAAGTATCATATTTTAAAAGGACAATTCTTCCCTTCTTTTTCTCCCTCCTTCCCCTTGTCCTTACTTTGCTTCATCTCTCATGCCCAACAATCTAGCATTAACAGTTCATCTGCCCTCAAAGATCTTGAGATTCCTATCTCACCTTCATCTACTTGCCAATAAACAGCGGATCTCTGGAATCCGACGGTCCAGGGCTCGACCACAAAGACTCACCCCTAGTTCAAGCTTGGGATAGCACGACTCTTGTCTTCTTACATAACCTGGCACTCCCACTTGGTAGTACCATAGGTACAAGTGTCCTCCACTGCACCCAGTCCAGTTATCAGGAATTGTGGATGCTTTACTATATCTTAGAAGTAGGTTGAAATGAATCATGTAATGACCATTATTTATGCATAACTGATGAGATGTTAAAAAGCATTAACAGATTTTTTTTTTCCCTGATTAGATAAGTAAATGCACCGCCCAGTTAATGGGGCTAAACTATCCTTACTTCATGCAACAGACATCAGTAGACAGCAAACTTTCTAGTCATAATGGGATCATTATGTATACAAAAAGAAATGATCCAACACAGTAAGGATCATTAGCATCTGATTATACAGACTGAAACAAGCCTAGCACTAAGCAAGATGAGAGGAAGAGACAAAAGAACTGACATACAGTCGATCACATAGCACAAACAAGTACCATAGAAAAAACTCTCAGAGAGGGAATCCAATCTACCAATCTAGAAGTAGGATGGAGCAGTTCCAGTTAACTAGAATTGTTATCAGGAGAACATGGAGTTTAACATAAAATAGAAGCACATTTACCAGGATTATTATTAAGAACTCTCAGGGCCACAAGTGCATGCTGATGTTCAGTGAACTCGACAAAAGCTACTCCACGCGAATAGTTCTTTGCAACAACCTTTCCTTTCTTTGAATCCTTCAAGAACTTTATCTGGATGTGCACTACAAGAGTTAATAAATATGTTTATATTTATATATAGCCTAATGGATAAATTCTACCTCCTGTTATTGAGTTTAGCTCACCTGTCGAATCACAGGATTTTGTTTGCTAGCTCGGGAAAGAACTGCATCTATACAGAGCTTTTTAAGTTCCTTTTCTGTCATTGCCTTCGGCAAATTGTATACAATGAGTCTAGTTCTTGAAACATGAAAATTCGGAGATTGAAGCTTAGAATTCTTTTTCTTTTCCAACCTGTAAAGGGAAAATAGCTTGATTTATAAATCCATCTGACTGAAGGAACAGAACTTGGAAAGCTTTAGCAACACTTCAAATATTTGTGAAAAATTCAAAAATGCTGCCTGTATATCCAACATTTGCACATTCAAAAGCATTATCAATGGCTTTGTGACAGATATGTTGTGAAAATAGAATAACCATTCCTAGGACAGCTAATGCAATGGTGGATCTCCTTGCTAAAGGAGGTGTCTCTAGGGAGGGATTATATGATGGTTTGGAGATACTGGTGTAATCCTTTTGGTCTTTCTCTATCTTTGCTATAGTGAGGTTTGCTCTCATTGTCAATGAAAAAGAAAAAAAAAAGGAACAACAACCAAGACAAATGTAGTCAGTCACACATCTCGATTTTCGGCCCATTAGTTTGATTAGTAGCACTTACAAAATTATAGCTAAGGCTTTAGCTACCAGAATGAGAGGGGTGTTAGGAAACATTATCTCTGCCTTCCAAGGAGCTTTTGTGAGTGGCCGTCAGATTCTAGACGGAGTCCTCTCGCCAATGAGGCCATTGACTTCAGAATCTGCGTCAGGGATCTGAGCATTATTTGCAAAGTCGATTTGGAAAAGGCGTACGACCACGTCAACTGGTCTTTTCTAGATTACTTGATGGAACGTATGGGGTTTGGTGCCAGATGGAGAAGGTGGATTCGCAGCTGCATAACTACGGCCCATTTTTCAGTTTTAGTCAATGGCGCTCCAGCGGGTTTCTTTAGGAGCTCCAGAGGGCTCTGTCAGGGAGACCCCCCATCCCCTTATTTGTTCCTCATCGTGGCTGAAGCTCTTAGCAGGATGGCATCCAAAGCAATCTCTGGAGGATACATGGAAGGCTGGAAAGTAGGTCAAGAGGGTCCTACAATTTCTTATTTACAATTTGTTGACGATACCATCTTTTTCTTGAAGGACTCCTAGAGGCAAGCTCAGGTTCTGAGAGGAATTCTTCGTTGTTTTGAAGTGGTCTCGGGCCTTAGAGTTAACTTGTCTACAAGTGAAGTTTTCAGGGTGGGTGAGGCGGCTTGTTTGGATGTGGTGGCAGATTGTCTTGGTTGTAAGAAGGGGAAGCTTCCTACAATTTATCTAGGACTCCTGCTTGGCGCTAGTTATAGATCTAAGAGTATATGGGATCCGGTTATTGAGCGGTTCCAGAAAAGACTAACGTCGTGAAAGAAGACATATCTCTCTAAGGAAGGCCGCCTCACTTTGGTAAAGAACACTTTCTCTAATCTACCTATCTATATCATGTCCTTGTTCTCCATTCCTATGGGGGTTGCTAAGCACATAAAAAGCATCATCAGAAATTTCTTATGGGATGACAGGGAAGACAATCACAAGTTTCATCTTGTCAGTTGGTCCAAGATTTGTAGCTCTAAAGAAGAGGGAGGGCTCGGAGTACGCCACATCAAAACTCTGAATAATGCTCTTCTTGGGAAATGGCTCTGGAGATTTGGCATAGAAAGGAACAGCCTGTGGCGTAGGGTGCTTTCGGCTAGGCAAGGTGAGGATCTTCATGGGTGGGAGAGTAGAGTGCCCACCTCTACGTATGGAACAGGGGTATGAAAAGGTATTTCTAAGATGATTGGTGATATTAGAAATGGCAGCACTTTTAAGGTGGGCAAAGACAACAAAATTCGCTTTTGGGAAGACATATGGTGTGGAGAACGATCTCTCAAGGAGGACTTTCCATTGTTTTTTGCCCTCTCGAATCGCAAAGGGGAATCAGTCAGTGCAGTCTCATCTTTGGAGGGTGGTACTCTGTCTTGGGAAATGGGTTCAAAGAGGCGGCTTAACGATTGGGAGATGGAGGCTCTAGCACCAATGATGTGCCGTCTTGAAGGTATCACTCTTTCAGTTAGAGAAGAGGACAGAAGGTGGTGGATCAAAGACCCAAAGGGTAGTTTCTCTGTCAAATCATTCTACAACATGCTCAGGGGCCCGAGTCAAATCTGTTTCCCAGCTAAACGTATTTGGAGTACTCCCATTCCTTCTAAAGTTATCCTCTTCAGTTGGTGCGCGATGCTCGATAAGATCCTATCGATGGAAAATCTTAGGAAACATGGTCTCCAGATACCGAGCAGATGCATTCTTTGCCAGGGCAACGAAGAAACTACCAACCACTTGCTTATCCATTGCTAGGTATCGAAGAGCATTTGGGATCGTTTCCTCTACCTCTTCGGAATCTCCTAGGTGTTCCCCAGGTCAGTGTTTGACACTTTTGTTGGCTGGATTTCCGCAGCTTTCTCTCCGGGTGGGCGTAAGTTGTGAAGGATTCTTCCTTTTGCCATTTGCTGGGAGTTGTGGAAGGAACGAAATCGACGCACGTTTGAAGACAAAGAGGCCCAATAAGAGAAATTTTACTAAACATCAAGGCCACTTTATACCACTGGGGATCCATTATTTCCGAGCTGCAAGGTTTCAGATTTGAGGATTATGTTTGCCAGTGGGAGTGTTTAATGATGTAGCTTTTTGCTTTGTTTTTGCTCTTGTTTGGGGTCTTGTTCTTGCTCCCGCTTTGGTCTTCCTCAATCGTTGTATAGTTTCTCGGGGCCTTCTCAGCCCCTTTTAATTTTTAATATATATATTTTACCCATCAAAAAAAAAAAATTCAGCAAGGAATATTCTTTAAAGATTCTAAATTTCTTTTGGTTTTCTAAGGTCTGTATTGGAAAAATCCCAACTTTTTTTTTTTGAAAAGGAACAAAAAGAAGACGAAGATATTATTGAAAGGTAGAGTGGTTTGAAGATCGGGTAGGGCTTGGGCTGTCCCTCAAGCCATCCTGCCTGAGTTGCACCCATGGTTTTAAAACTCGATTGCAGGGTCCATTCAAGATTAACCAAGCTGACTCGGGCGAGTCAACTTGATCTCTAGACTATTCCGGCCTATACAATGTGAAAAAGAATAAGAAAAGGGATGTCTTGAGAAAGTCAACATACTTCTATTAAGTTTTGGTCCTGGCCGAGAATGAGTTCGATCACCCGAGTCAACTCGGACTCAGTCAAGAGTCAAGACTAAAGACCACGATTGCACCCCTATTACATAGACTTGATCCGACAAAGAGGGAGAGTAGATGCTTTTTTTTTTCTACTTGCGTTAGTAACGATAGCATTCCTTATTTGTTACACAATGACTTAAAGTATGTAACTTTCCTGAAGAAAGAGCAAACCGTACGAGCCAAGGGCCACTCCATGCATATGACATACCACTAATTATTTTCAGAATGGCTTCATTTCCCATTGACAATAATCCAACCATTAACAGATTCAATAAATAATCAAATTAGGCATCCTCAAGTGAAGAAAGCAGCAGCAGAGGTGGCTGTCCTACCATACAGTACATGAGGTTTCCATGGGGAACTGGAACAACCATTTGGTGTTTCCCACTAGGATATATGAGCCCAAAAATTCCCCTCTATTGATGTGATTCTAACCATCCAATCCGCATGGAAACAAAAAGGTAGACGATCCAGAAAATTTTCTACAAGTGGGATGACAAGAATCATGCAATCAGGATGATGTTTTGTTCAACCACCTGCATGTGTGCCACATGCACACCACGCTGTTTTAAAAGGTAGATGTATGGGTCAAGGAGTAGGGAACTCAAGATACTTGAAGCATGGAGCGTAAGCCTAATGCTCCTTCTATTTTTTTTAATAAAAAACAATAATAAATGGAAGAAATATATTATACTAGAGTTTTCACTTAAGAAAGGAGGGTAAATATCTAGTTCATTTAATTTTCCTGAAATAGAAAATATACCCATTGTTAAAATACCCACTTACAACCTCCACCTGGTAAATGTCACTGCCACGAGGCCTTGAAGGTTGGGCAAAACAGAGGATGTATTTGCTAAAGGAAGATTTGTGAAAATTAAAGGGCATCTAAGTTATAATATTATTTTGTTGATTTAGGTAAGTACAGAAAGGGCAAGAGAGAAAAGCTGGCAATAACAGCTTATTGAAACAAGTTCTTTTGCGGACATCAAGGCCGAATCACTGACAGCTAAGCTATGCAACTAGGGGCATAAGCCTCATCTCGAGGCATGCCTCAACATGAGAAGTTTATGCATCATGTGTGCCTCATTGTTTGAGGCATGTGACTTAGTGGATTACGCTACAGGGACATGCCTCAAGGCCTTTATCCTTAAGCCCACCTCCAGGTGCACCTCAAGGTATATGCCCCAAACGCCTTTCTAAACACTGAAACCACAGTTAGGGAAAGATGGTCTCTTCCTATACTGCATTCCTTACTGGAGTTCCTCAAATTACTTACATTTGGCGCTTCAACATATCACTTGCTGAAACACCTTCGGCCGCTGGCGACCCCTCAAGAATGACACCTTCCTGTTAAAAATTACAAAATGGCAAATAGAGTTGGAATCACTTATCCCATATAAAACTGCGCGTACAACAATATCACCTAGAACGAAGTAGATGAATGACCTTTGCAAGATAAAGGTTGCGGTGGTCATGACCCTCATTCTTCGTCTTCTCCAGCTCCTTACAGTGAGCTGATTTCTTGTCCAAAGCCTTCAAAACAGTCACTTGTCTACCTTTCAGAAAAATCCCTAAACTGGATGTAACATTCGCTGCTGAAACTGCAGCATCTGTTGCAGATGCTGTACTAAACTTGAGAAACCCAGTTCCTCTTGGTCGCCTGCCCACAAGCACATGAAGATTATAATGTAATACAGGAAAAGGATAAGAAGAATTGAAGCGTGCACTAGTCAATTTTATACATACTTGGTGATTTTATGAAGAACTGGGACAAAGGATTGTACTTCCCCAAAGGCAGAGAACCGTTGTTTCACCTCTTCAATATCAATATCAAATGGAAGGTTGCTTATGAAAATTGTTTTCTGCAGATCATCCTCAGCCTCAATCTGCTGACGACTCGTCAGTTCAATTTTGGCAGACTTTTCAGGTTTCACTGTACCTGAATTTTTTCCAGGCTTAACAGATAACTCGTTACTTTGAGGTAACGTGGAATCATCACCGACAGAAGGCAAGGTTTCTTTTGCAGAGGATGTGATCAAGTTCTTAAGAACTTTCCTCGCAATGTCTGCTTCCTCATCAAAATCCACCTCTTTAAGAGGAACTTCATTCTCTGTGGCATTTAAGTCTCCTAGAACACTTTCTCCTGCATGAGGGTTTTGGGGTTTCCTATCACCATCAGTAACATCATCCTCCATGTCATCACCACTGGTGTCACTCTCGTCATATATATCATTTTGTTGCCCTGCAAACACCAAAACTTCTACTTCAAATGGAACTGAAGAAATATCAACACAAGTTCAATTGTAATCAAAGTATCCATAGGTACGAAATGATGCAACAAAAAGCAGAGCAGAGAATGCCCAGACAAAGCACAGGCACAAAAGCAGACAGAGATTGGTTAGAGAATAATCCAACTTGTAATAGGAATCCTCTTCCCTAAAATTTGTGTCTTCTCTCTTTCTTATTCAATTAAAGATGTTTATTATCAAAAAAACAGAAACAAAAAAATCATTGTGGTTATTAACAATATTTTTTTCCATTACTTAACGAACAGAAGCATTCAAATTTAACCCATACAAACAAGAAGTAGGGGTGTCACTGCATACCCAATAACCCTACATACCCAACTTGGTCGAAGCTTTCGAACCAGATCAATAATCAGGATCAGGTCATATCAAAACCCGATAATCGATCTGATTCAGATCGTCCATCAGGAACCAGTTGGGTATATGGGTATGAGAATTGTTTTTCGACATGGTATCAGAGTGGGAGGTCCCAGTAGGTCGCGGGTTCGAGTCATTGGCAAAGTCTTGAGGGGGGGTGTTGTTGGAGTGTATTGTTTGGCTGTGTGGCCAGCACTCCACCTTTGTTAGACCTGTGGACCCAATGATATACATTGTTACGCCTCCCTCTAATAGCTTAAGCTTTTAGAGTAAAGTGGTTGTCAACATATATAAGGTTGCTTATACTCCCATCAACCCTCTCTAACACTCCATCCTAAACCCTAAATCTCCATCCTCTCATTCCCTATCCCTGTTTCCATGTCCCCAAGTCTTCATCAATCAATGGCCACCATTGACTGCCAACCAGCACCGACCAGCGACACCAAAGTTTAGAAGTCAAAATCCTTCATCTACTGCTGAAACAAATGTTTTCTCCTTCTCATTCTACTTCTTTAATCGTCTAGGCTTTTCTGATCATGAGAGAGTACATAGAGGACAAGGGTTTGGAGAAAGAAATGAGACGGGGTTATCAATTCTTTAATTTTCCATGGCATACGATCCAATAATAGCAAATACGTTCTTTAAAAAGAGAGATGAATGTTTAGCAACTTTTAACAGTGGGTCAAACAGAAATCAAAAAACTTTTTTATTCTTAAAACGAGGGATCGTGCGATATGCAAAGATTGTAAGGTCGTCTCAGGAGAGAGTTTGACTACGCAACATAGGCCAATAGTTACAGATATTTACATTAAGAGATGTAAACGGAGGACTGAAAGTAAAATGTGCCCAAAATTAGATGGTGGAACCTAAAGGGAGATATAGTAGCTTTTAAAAATAAATTGATAGATGAGGGAAAATGGAATTTAGATGTAGACACTACGGTGATGTGGGATGAAATGACTAGTGGTATTAAAAGAGTAGCAAAAGTTGTCGAAGAATCTAAAGGGAAAAGTCACTTACAAAAAGAAACTTGGTAGTGGAGTGGAGAAGTAAAGAAAGTGATTAAAGAGAAAATGTCATATTACAAGAATTCGAAACAATCCAGAAATGAGGAAAACTTTGAAAAATATCGAAATGCTACAAAAAGTGGCAAAGAGAGTAGTAAGTAAAACATAAGGCGTATGAGAGCTTATATAATAGGCTAGGAGAGAGAGAAAAATTAGATACATTGATCAAGTTAAATGCATTAAGAGTGAAGACGAGAGAGTCTTAGTTAGGGATGATGAGATTAAGGAGAGATGCAAGAGTTACTTTGGGAAATTACTATATGACAGTTACATATAGAACTTAGAACTTGAAGGAGAAGCTAGTCATGATACTCCTAAAGAGACCAGAAGGCAAATAGACTCTCGTAACATTAGTTTTATAGAAGTGAAAGAATCTTTAACTAAAATGAAAATAGGAAAGGCACCAGGCGCTGATGGTATTCCAATTGAGATTTGGAAACATTGGAGAAATTAGATTATGCTGGCTAACTAGGTCGTTCAATAAAATTTTGAAGACTAAGAAAATGCCAAATGAGTGCAGGAGAAATTCTTATGGTGCCTATCTACAAGAATAAGAGAGATGTGCAAAAGTGCACAAACTATCGTGGGATAAAACTTATGAGTCACATAATGAAATTATGGAAAAGAGTAATAGAGAAAATATTCCAACAAAAAACAACAATATCAAAAGATCAGTTTAGTTTCATACCAAAGGTCTTAGACATTTAATAACCTAGCCTTTTTGGAAGAGGAGTCTAATATGTACTTGCAAATGAAGTTTGCATAAGAAATATAATGTTTGCACATAAAATGTTGTTATAAGGATTTTTTTTTTTTTTGGTAAATGTAAATAGTGATTACTAACAAATAATATTCTCTAACAAAATATGAAATCATGATTATTAGTTTTTTTATCGATCAACGTGATTATTAGTTATTAGGGAGCCTGTGGGTGTAGTTGGGTCTGAGTCTGGATATACTGCTACCCGACCCAAAACCAACCTAATTCCTTTCCAAAAGAAAAATGACAGAGACAGAATGGAATCCGGTAAAGAGCCATAAATCACCATCTTTTGTTGCATCGACGTCATTAGCACCAGTGGTATATATTTTCTTTGGAACAGCCCAATCAACAGCAATGGGTCTTTTACCAAATATTTGCCCATTAACCTTCTGGATGGCCTGACAAGAGAAGGTAAAACCTCTGTAAGCTTGAAAAACCTACTAACTTCAATATTATAAATGTCATAAATAACCAATCATACTTTTTCTGCATCTTGCTTGCACGTGAAGGTAAGAAATGCAAAGCCCTTAGATAATCTGCACAAGGAAAAACAAAAGATAAAGAAAAGAAAAGAAAAGAAAGGAAAAAACAAAAAATACAAACAAACAAACTCAGACATTTCACTTAAAAAATTACAAAATTTATAATGGGTCTTGACATATACCCTGTCTCGAACTTTTGTGGAATAAATACGTCCCACACAAAACCTGCTGATGAAAACAGATCTCTAATCTCATTGACTTTAGCCTGCATTAGTATAGCTTAGTTAAGTAGATCCGTCAACCAAAAAACAGGTGAAGTGATGCTATTGTTGTACACACAACCTTGAAAGGAAGATTTCTAACTATAAGTTTCCACTTCTGCGTCTTGGAACCCTGGTTGAAAAATATCCAAAACAAAAATCTGTTTAGACTTATTTGAGCACAAATATACGAAAAGAGTAAAAATATAAATCAGCAAGCAATTAGATAGCTACTCGTATCTTTGAATCCTGTTTTAATAAGAGAACAAAAACAATCAAAGTTGATTGTCACTTTACCGAAAAAATAATTGTATACCCTATGTAAATACAAAACATTAGATGGCAAATGTTTCACAGCTTGTAGGTATCCTCAGGAAGTTGGGCATGACCAAGAAATATGAAACAAATAAGAAATATGTGCACTGTGAAGTCATAAATTTGTGTGCGTATGAACAAATTCTACACTGGCGTGACACAACTAGCACCATCACAGGTAATTGTACTTCAGAAAGATCCCCAAACACCATTCATTTATCCATCAATATGTATGTGTGTATATATGTACGTACGTATTCATGCATGTACAGATATAGTCGTGAACTTTCTCACGTTCAACTAATAGCTTCAAACAAACAGCCATACAACATATAATCATATGATTGGAGGACAAAGCAACTGGATAAGTGAAATGGGAAAATATTAAATTCAGTCCCTTTTCAAAGTTCTAAATTTTGTTTGCTTTCTGCAGATTTTCCTTGTTAAGTTTTTCTCATGCATCTAGTAGTTCCAACCTATGGTGATTAAATTTGATTACTTCGTGAATCATGATTAAATCCAAAGTTGAGAATCCAATATGAACTTTGAACATACATTGACTAAAATATAATGACTAATCAGATCTTAAGTAAATAATTGATGTGGAAATCATTCCACCCTAGAGGGTCTACTACAGGCGCATGAAGAAGAACAAAGCCCACGTGGCATTGTGGGTTGGTCACGGGCACTTTTGACGACCCATATGCACACGTGACACATCATTGAAGGCCCCACACTGGGAAGATGTGCACATGGGAGAGGTTTCAAACATTAGGGAGAGATTCGACGTACACTTGGAAGTGCGTGGAGGAGCTTGAGTCGTCAATTGGAGCACCATCAGAGCATTTTGGACTTGGGGCCATTCTTTAGGGAGGGAGTCACCATTAGCTTGTTCTATTAGTGGGGCGTCCCACTATAATGGCGGATTTGTAATTTGTTTTTAATTAGGTGTTAGTGCTTTGGTATTTTGGTTTAAGACACTTTTGGGTTACATAAATCTCAACCCTTGTTCTAATCCAGGGATAGAGATTAGATTAGGGTTTCTTTTCTCTTTAAATACTTGTTAAACTCTATTAGGGTTAATTAATGAAGTTAATTAATGAAAAGAGATACAGAACTTTTGGATTCTACCTGCGATAGGTGTTTGGCGTGAGGCCAATGGCTCCATTATTATAGAAATTCCAGGTATTCTTCTCAACTTTTCTTGTTTCTGATTTGATCTCTAGATCTCTGCAGCCAAGCTTTAAAATCTGCTGAAATCAATCCAAGAACTTCTCCTTTGATCGATTTCATCACTTGCTGCCACCCCAGCCTGCTAAACCCTAGCCACCCCATCCATATTAGGTTCTTTTTGCATTCCCAACCTTAATCTTGCTGCCACCACTTCCATGATTCCATCAGTCCCAGATATGCAACAACCACCTCCAACACCCTGTAAAACCCTAACCGAACCTCTATCAAGAGGTTTCCAGTAACCCCAAAGTTCCAGATCTGCAACAGTCACCTCCACAGCCCTTAGAACTTGCAGCCAATACTCCCATAACTCCCAAAATTGTAGCTGTCATCTCATGTAGGTCTCAGATCTGCAGCCGCCACCCATATAGCCTCCCATACCCTGCCGTCGCCGCCTGTAATGGCTTGAAACCTGCATGTCGAACCCTATTCTTTCTCAAAACCAGTCTCGCTTCACCTAAAAGTGAAACTCCAGCCACCCCATACACCTATACTGCTGACCCAGTCACCCCCCATGCCCTTTAAAACCCCATCCATACATTTAAACCTCCAAAACCCCTATACCCCAACCAAACCCTTCTAGAACTGAACCAACAAATATTGTGTGATGATTAATTGAAAAGACTAATGGGAATTGATTGTTATTGCTTCTTAAATTTGTTTGAGACCTCATCAAAATCCTAAGCACATGTTTGAAACACCAATTGATGGATCGAGCCTTAAAACTTCCTTTCCAAACCTAGAATAGGCTTGAGAAAATCCCTCTGGACTGTATTGATTGACCCTAAGTTGATGAAAGCCCAAAACTTCCATTAGACCCTCACAGATAATTATCTGAGGGTTCATATTGCTGGATTGTGAATCGGCTTGAGCCATTGTATAGTTACCTATGTGGCTTTCCTTTGCTACAGACGCGTTTATTGCTTTATTGCTCATGGTAATTAATTTAAATCTCTGCCTTGCATATATAAGCCGCATCATTAGTCCTACATCAATAATCAAATATGTCTATCGCTAAAAAGCTATCTGCTGAGCAGAACCATGGCAGTCATCAGACCGAGTCAGTATTGTATAGCCAAACCTAATTCATATATAGAAAATATAAAACACGGAACAAATTATGTATTCCACAGATGATTAACAATTGGTTAATTCATCAAAAAGTTAAAAATAAACAAGTTTGACATGTATTTGTTGTATATGAAATGACCTTGTGACAGAACTACGCAATTTTAAATAAAATCCTGGGTTTTCAGGTCACCTAGGCACTCACCTGGAAACCTATGTGCTCGTTACAATGAAATTCTGAAACATTTCTCAATATTTACCACTATTTGTCAAAAAATATAAAAAGAAAATTAAGTTTGACATGTATTTATTGAATATAAAATGACCTTGTGACAGAACTATGCTATGTTAAGTAGAATGGGCGATCACCTGGGTTTTCAGGTCACCTACGCACTCGCTTGGAAACCCAAGTGGTCACCTAGCCCAGGCAAACTATGTGTCCTGTGGCCTGATTTCATGTGTGCGCCTAGGAGGCCAGACGAGCACATATGAAAAGACGCATTTTTTTTCCTTTTCGGAGTACACAACAGCCAGGACTCATCTTCTTAGCATCCAGCTAAAAAACAAAATCATAAATGCAGGAGGCACACTTAGAGAATACCCATGAGAAGCTTAGAATGACCTCTCTTTAAAGTAGTACTTCTGAAACTTTGGCCAAAATTGTAATACAATGTTCCTAATAGGCCCTAAATTAAAAACTCTATAATCAGTGACAATTATAATAGAACTACATTATTTTAGTAAAAAGATCAAAAGTCAAGTAATCATATTCAAATCAAAGGAGGTCTATTGGCACAGTTGTAAGGTCTAGATTTTAGTGTTTGCTAATGTCGTATGACAAAAACATTGTGCTTGTAACCATCCTAGTGTGTTGGTAGTTAGGTTAGAAATTGTGTGTTTGTGGTTTCAGCACTCAAGACTCCCAGAAGACCAGAAAGTTTAAAGCTTCATAAGATCACATATTTAGATTGGTAAGTGACTTAGAGACCTTAGATTATATGTGATTAATTTAATATTTCAATTGTCTAAGTGTACTTGAGCTTGTGGTTGAGTCCCATGGCAAAAATAAAGGTTTTTGCACAAATCTACATAAGCCCGATTAATTGGACTGTCTGTCTGATTGATTAGACCTACCCGATTGATAGCCTAATCGGTTGGACTTTTGCCGAATCGATCGGACAAGATGCCCAATCAATCAGACCAAAGTGTTTTCTGCCAGTGTTTAATTGAAGACAAATTTGGAGACTCTTGAGTGTTCTCCAATCGATCAGACCACGCGAGAAAAGTCTTGAAAATCAGTTTTTCTTCCTATTTTGACTAAACGTCTTGCAAAAATTAGTAGGGAGCTTGCTATATATATATAGGTGAAAACCTAATCTCTTCAAAAGCCAAAAGGAACCCCCAAGGAAGCTTGAAGAAACCCTAGAAATTCTTAAGTGTCCATTGATAATCCAAGCTTGATCTCCTTAGAACCCCATGACTTATCTTGTTCTTAGTATGACCTAGAAACCATATTGTTTCTTGTTGCTCGATTCTTTCGAGTGTGTGTGATTCGGGGAGAGACTGAATTGAAGTTAGTGATTGTGTGCTCCACCCATTTTGTTGGGTGTGTACTCGTGGTGGCGAGTAAACGCGGATTTGGTGTGCTTCCAAATCAACTCGAGAACTTCGCTCGTGTGTGGATCGAGTTGGATTCAATTTGTGAAGTCCATTGCATAGGTAACGGTGTGTACTTCTATTACTTATGTTGTTGCATTGTTTTCTACTGGACGTGGTCCCAAGGTTTTCCTTGTAAAAATATCGTGTGCCTATTTGTTTGATTGTTTATCTTTGATAATCAACTGAACAAGTTTAAGAAAAATATATCCTTGATATATTTGGATTAAATTTGATCAAATTGATTTTCTTCCACAAAGTAGATGGCATGCAATAGGATCCCAAATTACTGCCCTAAATTGAATAGGTCCTACGGATACATAGACCCGGGTATTTTTTTAAAAAGCATTTCCATATAGGATGTACAACTCATTAATATGATATTAACATTCCAACCATGATAAACCATCATATAAATTTTATACCTCCCCACCCAACTGACGTGCCCATACACATCCATCTTTTATTGCCTGTTGGTGCAACATAGCAACAGAAGCACGTGCTGCCTTAACACTCGCATAAAGTACAGCTGAAGCATCCATTTTGCATCCATCTCGAGCAAGCCCTGAGAAATGTCGTAAATTTGTCAATGGCTATGTGCCTTCCCATGTGAATGCATGGTTCCAATTCATTCAGTAAGATTTTCAATTGGAAAACAATTAATTTAGCATTGGAGTTAACTGCAATAGAACCACCTGCTTAAGCAAGAATGTGCATGTTGAGATGGTTGGTATTTGATTGATATTTTTGTAAACTTAATTATGGCCTCAATAAGTGGTAAACATATTTTGAACAAACAATCTCAATGAATAAAAAAAAAGAAGCACAGATGCATCTTACCTAGAAACAATATCAATAAAATTTCAAGAAATACAAATCCAAATGCAAAATAATTGTAAGCAGGGAAGGGGTTAGTACTAGAATTTAACAAAAAAATACACAAATTGATGTAGTTAAGAGGGTCATGTCAGACATTATGTTTGTGTCTTTTGACTAGGTCTAAGTGAGTCACTGCAGTTATTAAGGAGGAAAGGCAGTAATTTCTTCTTACTGATTACAAAACCAAAAGCTACATAAATTGATAATTTTTTTTTTTGACAAGTAAAAACATAAATTGATAAAGTTAACAGCTGATAATCAAGGCTGTGAAGAACACTGAAGACTGAAGGAAGTAGAAGAAATTCCTAGAAAAGGTAGAGCTTTGGGTAGAAAAATCTTGTTACCAAGAGTTAACAGTGTTCAAGGAACTTCAAGCACTTCAAGGGAAACTCCTAGGGTAAAAGAATCTTGTTACCAAGAGTTAAGAGTGTTCAGGGAGCTTATAGAACTTCCAGGGAAATTCCAAAAATATGCAAATATGCTTGAAGGATGGCGATAAATGAGACATTTTAGACCTGTAATGTTTCTAGCTTGGTTAAAGTCAACTCATTTTATAGTCTTACTAGAAAAAGGAGAAGGAAGTCTCCTCTGCCTCATTTAGTGAGGACTCGCTAGGCAAAATAGACGAAAACCATTGACATTTCTATGGTGGCTTTTCACAACAAAATCTAGTGTAAGGGTAGCGTTATTCGTTGGAGTCTAGAGGAAGTGAAGGTTGTATCCTTTGGTACTCGTTTGCTTAAAATATCCAACAATCATCTACAGTATTTAAATTCAAGATTCAACGCCTCCCTTGCCCTCCTTAATCTATAGCTATGGTTTAAACTTTTAAAGTATCATACCATCTTGTACAAACCATCTCATTCCAACCTATCACTAGTACAATACATATCGAAAAATTAATTTAATTGATTTATAATATTTGTATGGTAAATGTTATAAAACTTAGGTGACATTTGGTAAAACTTGTTCTCAAACCTCGAGTCTGAATGGACTGAGAATCAGTGATTTCGGTGATTAAGTGGCGTTTTGTAAACCACTTAATTTTAGCACTTATCACCCAAATCACTGGAAAAAAAAGTGAACCTGAGTTCACTTTTTGCGCCTTAGACATTACGGCTGCGTTTGGTTCGGCCCTTTTCCGGGAAAAGAAAACAAATTCCCGAAAAAGTATGACTTATGCATGTTTGGTTTAGGGATTGGGAAGTGGGTCCCACAAAAAACTACTTCCGCACACCCTTGTTTAACCGAATACGACTTCCGCTATCCACCAGCGGAAGTCGAATTTCCAGCAAGTCTCACGTCTCTCCGAAGCTTCATCGTCTCTCCCAAGATCCTTCAAAGGCATATCTCTCTCTCTCTCAACCGGAGATCAAGCTCTCCATCGCCGCTTTTCTTGGCCATATTTGAGTCGATGGTGAAGTGCTCCGGCCCTAAGGAGTCCCCAACATTGATGAAGAAAGAGTTCTCATCAGGTGGGACTAAGACCCAACTCCCATCTCTGAGAGAGATTTGCTAGCCTTACGTCTTGTTAGATCGATTGTAGAACTGATATTACCTGACGATCTGCGTGTTCTCCAGATCCAATCAAATTACGACCATTCAAAGGTTCTGGAGGGTAGTGATTAAGCCCAAAGATCTTCATCCTTCAAACTGATATCAAGCTCGTGCATCCCTAGTTGTCCTAGATCAGTAGGTGTAATGTTACTTTCAAAAAAAAAAAGTAGGTGCAGTGTTGGACACGCAATGTTTTTTCTTTTACTTTACTGGGTTGAGGACTTGGGGAAGAAAAACTTCTCACAACCTAAGCCGGTCACAACCCACAATACAAGCCACATGGCACACTATTAGAGGGTGCTGACCGTATGGATGTTTGGCCAGTCCCTCGGTGGACCTGCAAACCAAAAATCAGCATGATCAATGATTTCTAAGTGTTTGATTGAAGTTATTTTCATGGATTGATTTCAACCGTAGGAATTTAAGCATAATTGAGCGTTATTTGAGTGCAAAGATCCAAAGGTTCTAAATCACTAATCAGGCTGATTTTTGGTTTGTAGGTCCACCAAGGGACTGGTCAAACATCCGTACGGTCAGCACCATTAATATTGTGCCACGTGGCTCGTATGGTGGGTTGTGACCAGCTTTTGTCACAACATTCTTATATTTTATTGGTTTGATCCCATTTCAATCTCTGAAGTTATAGCAGCGCATAATGGTGGTCGTTTGATCCCATTTTATCCACTGACTTGATTGAAGGTGTCTCAAATGTTGAATAGTGAAGGTGTCTCAAATCATATGCATGGAGGTGTCTCAAATGTTGAATTGTGAGAAAATAGTCTTAGTGTAGAAATAATACGATACCTCTAATTATTTTTGAACGCCTTTATTAATCCAAGACATGCCTGTTTAATATCTCTAATCTTTCGTTCATTTCTTATCTGATTTTTCTGTACTTAGGATCACTTGAAACATAACACAGACACATTAGCTTCACCATCAGAACCTTATCCCAACTATTTGGTTTTTCATATTTTGGTTCAACCAAACAGCATTGAAACATATTCCAGGAAGTGGCACTTCCAGCGAACCAAACGCGGCCTACGACAAAGAGCATCTCCAAAAGAGATTCTAAGATTCTTCTTTAAATGCCCATATTGCCCTCCTAGTTCAGTTTTCTCTATAAAATTAGGACAACTATCCTTCTAAACATTTATAATCCATGATGTACCCTTATCTTAAGTTTTCAGAGATAAGACCTTTACCAAATAGAAATTTATTGTCACTTTCAGCCACTTTAAGCAATCATTACTTGTTTTAATCACTTTAAGCTTAAGTGTTGAACACTTTTTTTAACAAACACCACCTTAGTATTATTTCACTAAACATCATACGTTTAGCTTATCTAAGCATTAAACATAGTTAGTTAATGCATATTTGTATGTTTAGGGTGAAAATTTAAAATGGGTGGAAAACCCTAATTTCGTTAGTTTTCATCCTAAGCATCCAGGGTTGTGCATGAATTAATTATGTATTCCATAACTTAGCCAATCTACAACTTGGTTGGGTTAAATTTTTCCCAAATTTTTTTTTATTTTTTTAGAAAAATATTTAACGATTCGAAGAAAAATTAAGCAAATGCTATAAGTTAATAGTAGATTTAGAACACTAATGTAAGAGAAATAGGGTTCACTAATACCTTGATTTATGAATTTTTCATAATTATAGTAATTAAATAAGTTAATATTTATAATTTCAAAAAAAAAAAAAAACGTCAAGGAAACCCCAATCCATCAAATCTATGCATATTTGGATGTAATGAACTTAATTTGATATTATTCGATGATTATAATCATTTCCATTTGTCATTTTTGTTGTTTCAAGTTGTGTGATTATTATATGCCAACCTCGTCATGTAAGTATATAACAGACCGCTATGGTCATTCATTCCGACACTACACATACTTGTATGTTATGGTTTGATAGCTTATGAGTGTTTTATCATTTTCTAAACTTTCCACAAAAAATTCTACAATATGTCCATCATTTCCACGAAAATTATGCCCACGAAATGATTCTATTTCCGGGCTGGTTGATATAAACCTCAAAATCGAAATTTATCTCCTTGTTCGTATTTTTGCGCATCAAAGCGTATCATGATATTTCCAATGTATCATAGCATCCCGTATCTCATGTCTCATCCAGCCAACCTATTAACATGCTAAAGGATAGCGTGATTTTAAATCATGTCTTTAGCATGCAAGCCTGGTGGTTCGCGAGAATGACAGAGTTGTGGTAATCGGTTGTTATGGAAGGAGATCGAAGCAGAGATATAAATGATATTGAGCTTTTCAATTTTCAACATAAGACAGAGGAAGTTGAATATGGAGCATGTGGCGGGACGAGTGAAACAGACGAACAGCACACCCTCGATCTACCCAAACTTGAAGAGAAAAAGAGAGAGCATACTTGTCTGATAGAAGAAAGGCGGCAAGCTCTAAGCTCCAAACCAAGAAACCCTAAATTTCATTCAATAATCGATAACCATAAAAGTCTACTTCTGTTCAGCAATTTTTGTTTTTGATAAGTTGCTTCTATCCACCACTTGCATCTCCATATAGAAACCAGGCTACCTTTCCAAAATCTTTACATTTTAAACTTGAGTCTTCCTTAGATTAAGAACTTCCAATGACCTATATACCATATTTTCTATTCCTAAATCAAACTTAATTTACAAATCCTAAAATATTAAAAACTTAGGCCATCACAGATTTTCGAACCCATTTTTTAGGCCCAAAATGATAAGTCTCTACAAATAAGCAGAATTTGGCCTTAAAGAGACCTTCAAAACAAGAGTAAGATCACTCAAAACAAACTTCAACATGAAAAGGTAAGCTTCTTTGAAACCACAGCATCAAAATCTAGTCTAGCCATCGATTTCACTGAGCTTCCTTTTCAGAGATCTGATTCATTAAAGCATTCCCTACGTCAATCATGAGGAATATTATAAATAAAAACTGTCAATCGAGCACCTACCGACGGCTGGATGGCATCTTCATCAGTGAGGAATCCTAGGCTATCTTATGAGGCAGGCATTATACTTGACTTTGACAAAACAGTAAAAGCTTTCAACTTGACCACCCACCCACCCCTAACTGTCCCTCTGGTCTTTTAAAGGTCAATTTCGTTGGTATTATTTGAGAAACTGAAAGTACTCTATCCTTTAGTAATGTGTTTTATGAAGCTACAAATTGTTAACCTTGTAATAGAACCTCTTACATGAGATCTATACATGTAAAAATTGATTATAAAGAAGTATGGAGTGCAAGCCATTAGATTATAATCAAGTCATCTCCGATAAATGTCAAATGAAGTAAAATACCAAACTAATTTAAGAAATTGACCTATTTGACGGTTCCTATTCAGAAAAATTCAAGGAAAGGAGCATAAGCTAAGGATATAGAAGGATACTAACCATGGAGTTCAAGCTCTTTTTTCCGAAGAGGATAAGTTACAGAGCATACAGTGCCAACCTCTTTGGCACGATGGAAAACTTCCTCAGCCATATCAGCACTAAGAAGTCCACCAAATATGACTGTTCTAGCAATCCTTCATAAAATCAAAAGTAGTATGTATAATGGCATGGTGCTTCAAAAATATTTGATAAATCATTCATAGTATCAAAAGAAGTGTATCAACAGCACCAGTACTTCAGGAAGACTGGATCAACATCATTAATGACTAATAACAGTAGTATGAAGCAAAACATAATAGCATGGTAAAAAAAAAGGTTGACTCGGGAATTTAACAAATAAGAGTTTGAAGTCTGAACTCAGAACTCAGACAAATCAAATCAAAGTTTCAGAGTTACAAGTTAGCCAACAAGATTTTAACCTTGTAAGGCACAAATAGAGGGACAACTTTAGTAAACTTGAGTTTGGATTTGGGGCTCAAACACAACTCGAGAAAATCCCATGGGGTTCCAACTTCCAAGTCAATCAGTGAACTTTCAATCATTGCCAGTTTGCCACTCACAAAGAAATCTGAGATGATAAACTTACCATGTAGCAGAAGTATGAGAGCATATAAAAAGAATGCAAGATAAAAGGAGGTGACGATGCATCTAGAAATAATTGGTTGAAGATATTAGCTAAGACAAGCAAATGCTTTGAAGGAGCAAAAGTATGGTATCCAGATAAATATAAAGAAAACTAATCAGTAAGAGGTGATATCCAAAAGCAGCTCCAAACTATAAATAAAGCTCATCAATCGTAAGAGGGCAACTGTACATCGGATTTTGTTTTAACATAATCCGTAACAGTAGTGAGTGCAGAAGAAATAAAGATGTTGCCATTTATCAAACAAAGCATAACGCGCAAATGAACTAAAGCAACAAATGAAGCAATATGGATTTCATTCAACTACATGAAGACCTGGTGGCAGGTAACAAGGATCTATTCATCATGAATTTGTGTGGTAAACAAAAGTACAGAAAGTAAAAAAAGAAAAAGAAAAGCAAGTTGCAGAAACCATATGCTGTCACACATCTGAAATGGAATTGAGGGTTGGTTAAAGCATGACAATGCCCATTTCCAGCATAAAGGCATCAGGTCAAAGGCTTTCCTGGTTGTAATAATAGGATAAAGAAGCAAAGGATAAAAAATTTCATTGTTGGAAACTTGGAATATACAATTAAACTTTGTCAATGCAATTTGAAGAAATGGAAAAGTTACCACAAGCAACGGTTAGTTATCTTTTGGGATTATTCCTATGGAAACTTTTGACTTATTATGGGAAATTCTTTGATGATTTTTATTACAGATGAATTCAACAAGATCAAATGTTATCAAAAGACAAGGGCAGAAGAGCTTTAAAACGATAATCACAAATGAGTACATGAACTAACAATAATTCTTATTCATTCCCACAGTTTCAGCAACTGGATGCTGTTACTCAAGTCTAAGGAGCAAGTTTCAGGCAGACGAAGCTTGTCACAGCTACCCTCCTACCTAAAGTATAGGGTATCACATAAAGGAGCAAATTTTCGCTGGCTTAATAAGCCATCGAACTTGATGGCTTAATAATCAGCACCATGTGTGGAGGTGGGATCCACTACATTTTGGAATATTCTCCTGTCAAAACATGTGGGTCCCACATCCACATGTGGTTCTGCATATTAAGCCATCATAGTTCAATGGCTTATTAGGCCAGCTAAAAATTTTCCCAATTAAAAATTATAGGCACTTGGAAGGGTCCCACGTAATTAAAGAGTCACTACCTCTGCTTTTCTGAACTATCCCCTTTATCAGCAAGATCACTGTGAAGTGCCACAGCCTTCTTGGTTCCCTTTGACTCCCCTGAAATTTTTGAAGAACATAGATGGTGATAGAAAAAAATATTCAACAACCAAAAGAACACTGGACATAGCTGACGGGAATATCATTGTGTTGTAACCTATTTCACGCGTGTTTGGAGCTTGTTCACGTTTGAAAACCCCATGGGAAAGGTTTTCCTTATCATCCTTTGCCTTGATATCATCTGCACGGACTACAAAAGACAAAGACCCAAAATGAAGAGAGAGTAAAATCTTATCTTTTGTTTGGCAATATATACAGACAAAGAATGTTGAGCAAATAAAATTAGCAAGGGTGTTGTAGACTACAAGCTTGAACCATAGTTAAAGCAAGACATAATAACCTTGAATGGACTTTGACCGGCGTTGGTCAAGGGGAAGACAGTGCGTCGCATGTTTAACTCCAATTTTCCTCCCACCCATAGATGCACCATTTTTCAGCTCAATGGCACGATCAGCATCTTCTGTAATAGCACTGCAAATAGATTGTGAACCAAATTCACAATATTAGTGACAGCCTTTGATGCTATGTAAGCAAAGAATATAAACCTCAAAAATGTGAGCAGAAACTTGCCAAGATATAGATGAATTCAAGTATTATACCTTACTGACAGCTATGGCTAGCTAGCTATATACACAGATAAAAGTCATTTTGAAACGAAGCATTTTGTGTAACACCAGCCAAGTAGCCACCTAATAGTTGGGCTTAACATGATGTACAGAAATGCAAAATCCATTCTATTGTATGCATACAACCCAGGACACCAACCAAATTTAAATAATATTAGTTTGAGGATACCTTAGAAAAGAATGAATCAACAAAGATGTGATTTTTATCCGAGTTTGTTTTAAGAACCAAGAAATAATGAATTTGAGGACAAGGCATCCTATCATCAAAACTCCTCCAACTTCCTTGAGGAAAGGAATAATTTCTCCCCACACCCTTTGGGAGCACTGTTGAACCACTCAACTCAACAGGCCCCTTCTAAGAAGTGTGACCAGCATGTTGCCATTGAGGATCCGCCATGGTAGACTCCAGCAAAGAAACAAGGGGATACGGTACAATCGCAGGACTAGCAACCAATAGAGAAAGGAAAGGTTTAGTACGGAACCCTGCCCATGCAAAAGGATACTTGAGGTGCGCATGAAGGACAGCCCTCTTCATGGAAAATGACAAAAAAAAAAATCTTTCACCAAGGATGTTTCCTTACTCAGGACTAAGTGCACCTGCGACATTGACTCCATCCCCAACATAGGGGCTGCGATGTGACGCTGTCACCCCAATTTTACCTAGTACAAGGATCAGAGTGTCAGAAGTGACATGGACCTATGCTAACAACCCTTCCTCATACTGGAGGTCAAAAAGGAGTCAAAAGGTAAGAAGTTGATCCCCAAACTTAAGGAAATGTTTCCACCATGGCACTCTGATCCTCAAAATATATGGGTCCCACATCCACATGTGGTTCTGAATATAAGCCATCATAGTTCAATGGCTTATTAGGCCAGCTAAAAATTTTCCCAATTAAAAATTTTAGGCACTTGGAAAGGTCCCACATAATTAAAGAGTCACTACCTCTGCTTTTCTGAACTATCCCCTTTATCAGCAAGATCACTGTGAAGTGCCACTGCTTTCTTGGTTCCCTTTGACTCCCCTGAAGTTTTTGAAGAACATAGATGGTGTCAGTGATAGAAAAAAATATTCAACAACCAAAAGAAGAACACTGGACATAGCTGACGGGAATATCATTGTGTAGTAACCTATTTCACGCGTGTTTGGAGCTTGTTCATGTTTGAAAACCCCATGGGAAAGGTTTTCCTTATCATCCTTTGCCTTGATGTCATCTGCATGAATTACAAAAAGACAAAGACCAATAAAGAAGAGAGAGTCAAATCTTATCTTTTGTGCGGCAATATATACAGACAAAGAATGTTGAGCAAATAAAATGAGCAAGAGTGTGGTAGACTATAAGCTTGAACCATAGTTAAAGCAAGATATAATAACCTTGAATGACCTTTGACCGGCGTTGGTCAAGGGGAAGACGGTGCATCGCATGTTTAACTCCAATTTTCCTCCCACCAATAGATGCACCATTTTTCAGCTCAATGGCACGATCGGCATCTTCTGTAACAGCACTGCAAATAGATTGTGAACCAAATTCACAATATTAGTGACAGCCTTTGATGCAATGTAAACAAAGAATATAAACCTCAAAAATGTGAGCAGCAACTTGCCAAGATATAGATGAATTAATTATATCTTAATGACAGCTATGACTAGCTAGCTATATACACATATAAAAGTCATTTTGAAACGAAGCATTTTGTGTAACACCAGCCAAGTAGCCTCCTAATAGTTGGGTTTAACATGATGTACAGAAATGCAAAATCATTGCAAAAAACCTAGGTCACCAACCAAATTTAAATAATATTGGTTTGAGGATACCTTAGAAAATAATGAATAGAGAAAGATGTGATTTTTATCCGAGTTTGTTTTAAGACCCAAGAAATAATGAATTTGAGGACAAGGCATCCTATCATCAAACTCCTACTTCCTTGAGGAAAGGAATAATTTCTCCCCACACCCCTTAAGAGCGCTGTTGAACCACTCAACTCCACAGGCTCCTTCTAAGAAGTGTGACCAGCATGTTGCTGGTAGACTCCAGCAAAGAAACAAGGGGATACAGTACAATCGCAGGACTAGCAACCAATAGAGAAAGGAAAGGTTTAGTACGGAACCCTGCCCATGCAAAAGGATACTTGAGGTGAGCATGAAGGACAGCCCTCTTCATGGAAAATGACCAAAAAAAAAAAATCTTTCACTGAGGATGTTTCCTTACTCAGTACTAAGTGCACCTGCGACATTGACTCCAATCCCCAACATAGGGGCTGCGATGTGACGCTGTCACCCCAGCTTTACCTAGTACAAGGATCAGAGTGTCAGAAGTGACATGGACCTATGCTAACAACCCTTCCTTATACTGGAGGTCAAAAAGGAGTCAAAAGGTAAGACGTTGATCCGCAAACTTAAGGAAAATTCCACCCCCCCCCCCCACACACACACACACACCCCGCGCGCGCTCTAGGACTCTCATTTTCATCCGTGGTCACTATAAGGGCACCAAACGGCCATCCAGGTGGTTTAGGCAGTGACCTACGCTTCTCACTAGACCTCAACTAAATCCTCCCAGTCCACGACTGATGTCCTCTTGATAAACACTTGAACCAATACGCTTATTCCCCAGATACCGAACACCAAAATGCAAAGCAAGGTCTATAGGATTGAAACCCAAATTGTTCATGTTAAAATTAACATACTACTTCCACCTTCCGTAACATATATAATGATGATGGATATAATTTTAATGTAAAAATTTCTATCATGCATGTTAAGGTTTGTGACTATGTTACCTGGGACAGCTGAGACATGGGCGGAATGTGTCATGGGCATGGCATTTACACTTAAAAAATGAAGTGCCCGACACAGGTATGGCACCCATTTTGAAGTGTCTGGGTAACATAGGTTTGTGATATCCACCTTAAAAGAAACTTGTAATTTATTTCAACATTGCATTTTGATACACTCAAAAAATGATGAAATTGTACAAGGCATGACAGTAGTGATTAATGGCCTCTGAAGCCATTGATAAGATGCATCAAATCTGACAAAGATTCATAGGTAGTAACTCATTTCTGTAGCAAGCAGCAATCCCAAACATCCTCAAAGACACTCTAAGGCACAAATAGAAGTGTCAGTTTTGAGGACCCATTTATCAATTTGTTAACTAGATAACAAGCCTTATGCTTGTACAGCTAGAAACACAATATAAAACATAATGTGAGTGAAACACTGTTGAGCAGAGATGCTCGTTATAAATAACCATCGAATAATATCAGAAACCACTGTTCGTCCATATACGTGTGCGTGTGTGTGTGTGTTTGTCCATACACGTGTGTGTGTCCATACAATTGTGCCATCTCAAAGAACTACTATGTTTTGTGAAGAATCTGCTGCACAATATCATCAACTTTGCTCATTTTACAGTAAAACAATAAACCTTACAAAATGTGATCCTACTCCAAAGGAACCAAAAGACATAGCCAAACTTACAATTGGACAAACCCAAAGCCACGATGTACATCTGATCCTGTAAACATAAAACCATGGAATTAATATAAATACATGAAAAAATAGAGTAGCATTCGTGTCAATAATTTAAAAAAACAATTCATGTAATTTGGGTATTGAACAATGAAAAAACCCTTAACTATGAACCTTTTCATGAACCGAGAAAAAAAATATAATTGCGTAAATTCCAGAGATGTGAACGGATAAACAACATGGTGCCGAGTTGCATTGCTTACCCTTTTGAGTAACCATGAAGCATCGTCTTATGGGACCCACCTCGCTAAATGTTTCTTCCAACTAAATTATGTAAAAAAACAGAAAATTACACCAATGCACATTGATGATCGAAATCACATAAAAATGACAGTTATGATGATTATATACCTCCGTGTTCGTAAATGAATAGGCCAAGTTGCTGACGAATACCGTCGACCGGGAGTGATCGCTGTCTCCTTTCTTCAACCCTTCTCCGTCCTCCCTCATATTTTTCTTCTTTCCCATCGCTCCTGGTTGCTGCGAGGAAAGATGAAGGAATATTGTATAACGAGAGAGAGAGGAGACCGGTGTGGACCTGCGGGGTTCGTACCAGTAGTGCTCCTTCCTCTCTTTTCTCTTGTGCAGTCGAGTAGAATCCCAAAAGCCAAAAACCCTTGCAGTTCAAAACCCTTACAGATGTGGACCTAGATTTGAGCTACACCTGCGTTTGGGATTGCGGTTTGATGAAATAAGTGCTTCTCAAAAAGTACATTTTTGTAAATAACTTAATATAAGTAATTTTTGGTGTTTGGCTCACCCGATCATGCTTATTTTAAGAAAAAGCATTATTACAGCGTTTAGTAATGTAAGAAAAAGCATTAGCAATGTAATCAGAAAAAGTGTTTTTTTGTGGAATAACTTGTCAAATAACTTTTGTACCCCTTAAATAGTGAAGTTGACATAAATGACACCTTAGAAGTTGTTATTGGCTCAAGTTGATCATACATATCGATGAGTATGAAAGACATATAAAATCCCTTGATTTTATTCCTAATCATATTATGCAAGCTTTGCGTTTACAGAAATATAATCTGTCAGTATTGATAAAATCAGATAATCTTCTATGGAGCTAGAGTGATGGACATCAAAGGCTTCTTAGTTTTGGTTCGGAAAAAAATTGTTGTCATTAAAACAATCAAACCCAACATCCCTTGTCCACAAAATATTAAAAGCCAAATATCTCGAGGAAACTACATTCCTTGAAATTTGTTTACTCCAGCAACACTTCTTGGGAGTGGAAAGGAAATTATAAGAGTGGACTATGTTGAACCATTATCATAAATAAAGGAATCAAGAATAACCCTATGCATTTCCTGTGTGAGGAGGACGAAGAATCGAACAATCATCTTAATGCAGGGCATTTTCACACCAGGCTCGAGTGGGGCAGCCTGCGCATATGGGGCACACTCGAGGTGGGATGGTCCGTGTGAAATGGGACCCACGAATAAGGGTTCGACCGAGGGCCTGGATCACGGGTTATGAAATAAAGGAATTTAATCTCACGCAACCAACAGTCGCGGCTTTTGGGGAGTATTGGTTAAATGTCCTGCATCAAAGTGGTATCAGAGTGGGAGGTCTCGTGTTTCAGACTCCTCACCGGGGTGATTAATGCAGGGGCATTTTCACATCGAGCTCGAGTGGGGCAGCTTGCGTATATGAGGCACACTCAGGGTGGGATGGCTTGTGTGAAATGGGACCCACGAATGAGGGTTCGACCGAGGGCCTGGATCATAGGCTATGAGATAAAGGAATTTAATCTCACGCAACCAACAGTCGTGGCTTTTAGGGAGTATTGGTTAAATGTCCTGCATCACATCTCTTCCCATAATGTAAGATAAACCAGAGCCTTCTGGGATATGGTTAAAGACAAGTTTGATCTCCAAGTTGTAAGGTGGAAGGTTTTGGGTGATTTGAGTCTCCCTAATATCAAACTTGCTAAATAAAGTCAACACTTAGTTTGGATATTTTATGGCAAATCACGAAATCTAGAAGTAGAGAAATGGTAAGTAAACGGCAAAGTCAACACTGATATAATTTTTTATTTATATCTTTTATCTCTTATTTATATTGATTTATCTTGTGTTTAAATCAGTGCTTTCTTATACTTACAGATAATTTGACATCTATCTTTCATTTATATACTGCTTATAATTACAGATTGTATTATCTTTTATTGATATATGGGAATTTTACAGATGCAGGTAATGAAACAATGATATTGGAATTTTAGGTGAAATTTTCTTTGATTCATGTATATTAATTAATTTAGGGATGCAGAGTGCAACAAAGTTGTGCACATGTGTCTTTGTGGAGATGGATAGAACACACGAGTGAGTGCAGAGAAAGGACCAGGCGATGTCATTCTAGATTTTAGAGGAAAGGTAGGTAATTTAAGAGAGATGATGTTTTCTGATTAATGTTCCCATTTTCTAAAGTAAACTCAAAGAAAGATGAGCACAGTAGGCGTAGTTCAAACCCGAGAGGTTGACAATCAGAAGGTCGAGGTTGCAGGTCTTCTGTGCATCTTCTGTACAACGAGTTTTGTCTCGAAGCAATGTAAACGACACATTTCTCATTAAAGGATAAGAATTGAAGAAATCGCTGCAATGTCGACGTATTACAGAGAAATAAAAATCAAACCAGCTTACGGAATATAGAAACAAAAACGAATATCTCACTTACAGGGTTGGTGAAGCGAGAGTGAGACGGCAACGAGCGGTGATGGGAGAGACGTGGCGACGGGAGAGAGGCAGGGAGAAGACGGGGTCTACGATGAGAATAGCTAGGGTTTTTCTATTTTTTTTCGTTGAAGAAGAAAATGGCCGCTTAGGAATTTTGATACGTCGGAAGGGATAAAAACGGAATGAAATTTTGCCGGACTGAAAATGACTACAAAGTCCAACTTGCTTTCCTTTTGCTGGACTCCAATCTGGCTAGGGTTTTTCAAACAATCCAATCGAGCAACCTGACCTTTGGGCGTCATCGTTCCAATTCGAGCCTTGTCCTTACCACCGACTCTCGTGTACGCGCGACACCCATGAGCCCACGGGTGAACCTGAACTTCGGTGATGGACCCACTAACCCATGGATAAGGGCCCCCTTGATGGGCCTACACACCAACAATCAACCTGATTAGTGATTTCAATTCTAGCATTTTCCATGGGGTAAATTCTAGTCATTGATTTGAGCACTTTTTTGGGTACACTTATCAAATATCCAGAGATCACCAATCAGGCTGATTTTTAAGTCTAGCTCCATCAAGAGATGGGCCAATTATTCATGGGTCAGTGAGCCCAAAAGAGTTTTTCACGTGGCGCATTTTATGTGTCCCACAGCTGTAACAACTAGTTTTTCCCTAATTTGTTTGACTCGCAAGGGATAAGGAACAATGAAAAAGACTAAATGTAGAAAACAAAGATTGTTATTCAGGATTTACAACTTTTATTTGAAACCATTTTGATTATTTATGATGACTAGGGGCGGCACGTGTGTGATTATACAGGCTTCATCAACGTTGATGATGGACCTCATACATGAGTGATTATACGGATTATAGACCATATGGATGTTTGGCCATCGCTAGTTAGTAACTTATATCTATTGGATTAGAATCTTTTTCATAGTTTATTTTAAATCGTGGATTTCAAGCATTATTTGGTGTACTCGGATCCAAAGGTTAGATATCACTAAGGTTGATATTTGGTACATGGGTCTAGGATGGACCAAACATCCTTACGGTCAGTAGTCTCTAATAAGAGTATACAACGTGGCTCACACTATCATCCGCCATCAACATTGATGATGGACTTCCTACGTGATAATATATTGTTGAGAGTGGTGTGAATATGTGAAGCAATGGGCTATATTGAAAAATAAGAATGACGGCATTGAAACGCAATTAATTAAGTGGTAGTAAGAGGCTGAAAATATAATAATGGTTGAGAATGGGTAAGTAAATGTAATTGTAGAGTTGTAACTCGAGCGGATTGGGTCAGGTTGGAGGTCAACCCTAACCCAACCCGACCTTCAAGGCTATGAGCCCAAGCCCAAGTCCAACCCAACTCAAAGTCAGGCCTAGATTTTCCAGCTTGAGGGTTGTTCAGGTCAATTTCTTAATTTTTTTTACTGGTTGAAAAGGTTGTTACATTTTTATATTAAAATTATTTATTGGTCAATGTACGATGATTGTTATGCTAACCATTAAATAATAGCTATATTTCCACATCCTATAAATAAGACCAAATGTACATTTATATTCGCCATCTCTATAGGTGTATTCATACAAGAATTACAAGTTCAAAATTCTCCATATAACCTTGCTCTTTCAATGCCAAATAGTTTGCCTTCAACTACAGATAGTAACACAATTGCGAATGGTAACACAAGGTTACAGTAGAACAAGACCTACACATTAGTGAAACTTGCGGCTTCATTCAAGACTAACAAGTACATTCATTATCAAATGCTCGCCTTCTCATACAAAATTCAAGTTAAGTCATTGGTGCTGTGATGCACCTCTTGCAGTAGGTTACCTCCGAGGATTTGTCTCAAGCATGTCTTTGATAATGTGTGTGTGTGTGTGGATAGTGTATGTTGGGCTCAGGTTGGGTTGAAGATGCAACCCTATTTGATTGGGCTGTCAAAATCCAGGCTCGAGTACAGGCCGAATACTGAAAGAGGGCAACCAAAACCTAACCCAAAGTCGGGTTGAGCCCGTTAGGCTTGGCAACAGAGGATTTAATGAACTTTTTTAGTCATCGACATAGAGAGGCATTTAATGAGGTAGACGCGTCATCACAAACCCTAGGCATTGACTTTATAATAGTACTAGGAGATGCCACGTGCGATGCACGTGCACCTTACACATGGCACACTCTTAGAGATCACTGACCATATGGATGTTTGGCCCATCCCTAGGTGGACCCACATGCAAACAATCAACCAGATTAGTGATTTCTAAGCATTCAATTGGAGTCATTTTAATTGGGTTAATTTTTTACCATAGATTTTGAGCATTATTTTGGATACAAAGATCCAAATGTTTAAGATCACTGGATGGGGAAGTAATTAGGTGTTCATCTAAGGGTAATATTGAAGCCATCAATGAGCTTTTGTTCATCGAGGAAAGGTAAACAAATGAGTAGAACTTTGACGACGACGTCCATCATCCATCCATCATCCATCATCATCATCAACGATGATGAGGAACCACAATATGAGACACGTGGCACACTCATAGAGATCACTCACCGTATTGGCCCATCCCTAGTTGGATCTACATACCAAAATTCAACTTGATTAGTAATTTTCATGGTTTAAAAATGGCCGTTATTTTCTAGAAGATTTTGCCGTTATTTTTCTGTTAGAACAAAAATACGACCTTTGTTTTTTAGAAAAGTTTGTGAAAAAAGGTCATTATTTTCCATTTTTGCCCCTAGGCGTTACAATTTGTTATAATGGAAACAATGGTAACGACCCCTTTTAAACCTTGGTAATTTCTATTCATTAGAATAGAGTTGTATTCATGATTTATTTTTACCTCTTGGATTTTGAGAATTAATTGGGTTACACAAATCCAAGGGTTAGAAATCACTGATCAAACTGGTTTTTGGTACATAGATTCACCCAAGGATGGAACATTTAAACATCCATATGATCAGTGCCCTCTAAGAGTGCCACGTAGCCATATTGTGGTTTGTCAAAAATGGTTATATTTTTTTTTTATTGTGAGAGGAAGCCCTAAAATATATCGGTTTAAACCAAGGTTTAAAGGGAACAGTTATACGGTATAATGGACTGGGGGCATTACCGTTTTTTAACGAAAAAAAACGCTCAGGGGCAAAAATGGGAAAAATGGAAAGTAACTGAAAATAATGGAAATAAAGGAAAAAAATGGTGCAAAATTTGAATTTCAAAAACAGAAATAAGGAAAAAAAATGGCCATTTTTTCATAATTTTTTTTTCAGAAAATAATGGTTGTTATGCTATTATTTCCCGTTATAACGGCCGTTATTTTTTGGGCGTTTTAACGGTCCATAATGTAAGGGGGAGGGCCGAATCCATTATAACTGACAATTTTTTTTTTTTGGTGGTTAAACCAAGGTTTAAAGGAGACCGTTTTAACGGACTGGGGGCGTTACCGTTTAAACGGATTGAAACGGTGAGGGGCGAAAATGGAATTAAACGAATTTTAACAGTAAAAACGGAAAAAAATGGCGCTGAAATTCAAATTTTGAAATTTTAAAAATGGAATTTAACGAAAATTAAATGGATTTTAACGGAATTAAACGGCCGTATTTTTTCACAAAATTTTCCTGAATTTAACAGCTGTTTAAACAATTTTAACGGCCGTTAAAACAAAAAAAAAGGCCGTTAAATTCAAAATAAATTAGACGTGTTTAAACGGTTTTAACGGAAACGGGCTTGGGGCGTTACCGTTTAAAAGGCCGTTAAAACTGTTTAAACGGTCGTTTTTAAAACCATGGGTTAAACATTGGATTCAGACAAGCCCCAAGCCGGGAATGGTTCGCATAAGGGACAGAACGACTGTTTTACTTCTTATATATCAACATAATTCCCATCTAATTTCATTTGGATACTCCAACGGGTATAGATTTTGAGCTATACCCGATTCAGTGGGGCCATCCAGTCTTGTATGCTCTGTTTCAAGTGCCAGTTTGGTACAAGCTCTGGAGGGCTAGGATGCATCATCTTTACCGCACCTAGGGTGCATTATACAAATCCTCATTTTTCGTAACGGTTTTAGTAAAGGTTTAAAAGGGGCCGTTACAATGGTATAACGGACTGGGGGCGTTACCAATTTTTCAGTTATAACGGATTTTAATTCACAATGGCATAAAAAAAAGGAAAATAATGGCAAAATTCAAAATTTGAATTTCAATGGGGGGGGGGGTCCGAATCCATTGTAACGGCCTTTATTTTCGTGCCTATTTTTAAAACCATGGTTTTAATTGCTTTTTTCCCAAAAAAGGTAAATTGGAATTAATGGGTAGTATACTTGGAGGCATGGCATATGACCAACAATCTGAATCATCCACATTGATCAATGATATGTAGCTAGGCCCAAGGCAACCCGGACCAGTTATGGGCGCAATAATTTAGACCTAAGTATGGCCAAGCCCAGGCCCACATTTTTGTGCCTATAAATGCAGCCCAAGCCTGAGACCATTCAACAGGCTTATATCCCAATTGGGTCAGCCATGCCCATTTAAAACAATATCGTAGCTCCATAATTAGAGGGATATGACCTATCCTTGTAGCTGAGGAAAGTGTGATACGGTAGGACGTGAGTACTCCAGTCATCCCGTCTAGACTATTAGGCCAGACCCTAGTTAGTAAATTCACGTATTATTCATGTTTAATACACAATTTTTTTCGTTACAATTTAAAAAAAAATAAAAGCGTATTAAATGGCCGTATAAAATGAAAAAATCGATAGAATTCATGCTTTTTAAGGTTAAATGAATATACTACTTCAACAATGACCGAATTTGTATATCCTGAAATCGAATTAAACTCGAACTTTTCCCATTCCGAATCTTTGCCGTATGCCGAATTGCTAACCATGGGCCATACAACTCTTTAGGCCCAATTGGACCCTGCCATGTAGCCAAAAGAAGCCTACCGATGATTTCTTGAAGAAAAAAATGAAATATTCAAGGACTATTATTCACAAGAGAGGTGGTGCAATAAATAAAAGAACATGGATGTGACATGGACAAAACAAAGCCTACGTGGCCAATCCAGACTGTCCCCCATCAGATGGACATGGATTAGCCACATCAGTCGTCTACATAACACAAAGCGGGAAGGCTGTCTACTCTAGAGAAGAGGTCAGGACTTAGGGTGGCCCATCCAAAAAAGCCCATATATCAATTGTCAGATGCAGCTTAGTATACCAGGAAGCAAAAGCCTTTTTTTTTTTAATTTTTTGATAGGGGAAGCAAAAGCACTTGGTTTCGTCTTTCCCTACATCTCAAATTAGCCGCATGGGAATCAAAGATGGTACACTAGATCCGTAGGAGTTTCAAGTTACAGGAATCCAGGCTCACAAGAGTAGCACCTGGCAGGAGTTTTGGAATTTTGCTGTTTGGCTGAGAGAGACGCTTCACCGGAAACAGAAACTGAACTTTCCAAATTCTGTGCGATAATAGTTAACCAACCCAGCCTACTGATTACTACCAAAGCATGGAAATTTCGTCACATATGTAGAAAAGATGAAAGGGATTGAAGTAAGATCAAAGTCTAGGGATGGGGATGGGTCGAATTACAGATTTATTGTATGATTGGTTCTATGATAGTGATAGGAACCAGTCCTCGATCTATGTCACTTTATCAATTTAATTTGTCCAAATTTGTATTGGTGTGGTATGGTCCCACCTTGCCCTTATCTTTCATTCGTCACTGAGAATTTATCTAGTACAGCCTAGTTATTGAGAAGAAAGCAACAATAAACAATCAAAAGAACAAAGATGCAATCATCCACAACACAGAGATTTACGTGGTTCCCTCTAAATTGAGGTACGCCTATGGATCCACACAAATTCCACTATGCTCTGAGACAAAAAGAAACACTCACAATACAATGAATAATCGTCTTTGATCAACTGAAATATATATAACACCAAAATGAAACTAGAGTTTCCGTATCTCTATGTAACAGTATGAAAACGCCCTTAAAAGGAAAAAAAAAAAACCTTCCGTCACCCTCTAGCTATCTCAGCGTGAAGCTAGGCCACGGTGTAGAGTACTCTAGCACCATCAGGCTCCACATAACGAAACACTACCACCATGAAGTTTCCCATACGCCTTCATCCAATGGTAAACTACCTGACCACGGGTGGTGAGGCAAGTCTTACTCTCAATCCATCTACCAAAATTGGGTCATTGCCCCAGACTATTACCATTGAAATAATAGCTTAACCATCTGATTCGGAGATCAAGTGGTTAGGATTGCCTGAGTAACACAATTTTCCAGCTATGGCCTATCAATTGAGAATCAGCAATGGATGAGTTAATATTATATATACTGAAATTGATGTACCCGTGCGTATGTGCGCGTGTGTACTGTGGGGTTGGGATAATCCTTGAAAAAACAAATTAAGAGATATTGACAGGATTGAAGAGATAGATCGACCAACTTGAATCCAAACTAGAGCACAGAGAAAGGACCCCCCCAGCAATAAAAAAGACAGTGACGCCACAGCTAACATTACGATCCATATTGACTTCTAAAAAAAAATAAAACACTATATATCCACCATAAATTTTATTACCAGCCTCACTTGTTACTGTAATATATTCATGTGTATCCATTTACGACATTCACAATCGTCCGATCGAGTCATTGAAGTTTGATCACAAAGAAGATATCCAAGATGGGCCCATCTGATTTAGGTCCCAAATTCTCTTGGTTTAATTATAAGTGCCAGCCAAAATGTGTGTCGTCTGGGTCAAATTTAAGTTGAGATGGGTGTAACAGTAATAGGGAGTTTACGCTTCATCTTGACCGTCGGAAAGTTGACGATGTAATCTTCCTCAGCCACCCATCTGTACACAAGGAATACACGAAGGGAATGAGAAATTATACTGAAAAAATTGAATTAAGTGATTCAATGGATGGATGGATGGATGGAATGATTTTTTTTGCAAGCAATAATACCTGTAACGTGTGACAAGATGATGAAGGAAAATGGAAACTTCGAGCCTTGAGAGTTCTAGACCAGGACACAGCCTCTGCCCACCACCGAATGGTGTAAAGCTATTATTATTATTATTAACAGCATTCTCTCCTTTTCTCTGCCAACACAAACAAACACAAATCACAATAATTCACAAAAACCCAAAACTAAGATAAGTATAGGGATTCAATAGATTCACAATTACCCGATTATTTGATTTGATAGAACATGTTTATTCTGGTTCTAGTACAGCTAGCACCACTATTGGACCCAATTAATAATCAGTTTGGGTCTGGGTCCCAACACACAAAAGTTTCTACTTATAAACCTGACCTGTTAAACAGCCATTTACCACAAAAGATCGACCTATTGGGGAAGGGAGAAACCATTATGTATACCAACAGGTCGTCTGGCCAAGATAACATGTGCGCAAGAACACACCATCCGCTAACACTCCACCTCAATGGGAATACATTCCGTTGGAGACTTGAACCCACAACCTCCCAGGCCTAAAGACTCTGATACCATGTCAAACAACCATTTACCCCAAAAGATTGACCTATTGGGGAAGGGTGAAACAACTATGTATACCAACGGGTCGTCGGGTCAAGACAACACATGTGCGGGAACATACCATCGGCTAACACTCCCCTTCAGTTGGACTACATTCCATTGGAGACTAGAACCAACGACCTCTTAAGCCTGAAGACTCTGATACCATGTTAAACAACCATTTACCCCAAAGATCAACCTACTAAGGGAAGGGAGAAACAACTATGTATACCAACGGATCGTCGGGTCAATACAACATGTGCGCGGGAACACACCATCCGCTAACAGACCCACCACCCCTACATACGATACGACACGTGCACGCACACCACACCATGTATTTCACACGCACACCGCACCATCATGGGGTCCAAGACCAACTTAATTGAGTTCACATTTCTTTTTTCTTTTTGTTACGTGTATGTTCCCTGTCCTTATAAGTCTAAGAAAGGATAATGGCGGGTGCATTTTTTCTTTTGGGGTCTGAGAAAAAGGACCAATTAGTAAGTCCCCCATGCACTTTGTGAAATTAGTAAGATTTCCCTTGACTGATGGTCAACGGTGTTGACTCACAGAAACCAACCTCACCAACCAATGACCAAACTCAGTCTACAAGACTATAAATATTAGATTCATAATATTTTGGAAAGAGTTGTTCAGCCTCATGTCAAAGTTGTGGTGTGCAAGTCTCCACGGCCATATGCTTATTAATGGAATTGGGACGACAGTGTCCCGCTCCCACATCATAATCAAAGTGACTTAATATTATGTTGGCCACACAACCCCCAGTTACCGTCCGATGAGGATTGGAGGGTAACATGATCTTTACATGCAACTGCAACAATACTGTAACTTAATAGTCTTATATATTGTGTGTGTGATTTTTGACTTTTTATGTCCAAAGTCCAAACTATGATTTAAAAAGTGGATTTTTTTTGGTAAAAACCATGTTTAGAAAGTAAACAAACACGGTCCTTTGTTCAAGCGTGATTAATCTAGTTTAACCCACTTTTGATCGACAAGTCGACAATCTGTCGACATGATTGACGCGCACACACACTAGATAAATTCAAATTAATCATCATCATACACCTTATCCCAACTATCCGAGGTCGGCGAAATGATTCCTATTTCGCCGCCATTTGACTTTATTTAGATTAATGCTTTATGCAATTAATTCAACTAATAAGACAACACGCACCTCAAATCTCCAAGGATCAAATTGATAAGGATTCTCATAATTCTCTTCATCCATGTGAACAGAACTGAAGGATGCCAATACACACCATCCTTTGGGAATCAAATAACCTGCATGCAAAAAAGGAAACCCATATCAGCTCAAATTTAATTAAAATAAATTATTTATGGAATACCAGTACTGTTGGATTCTCGGGATCAATAGACGAGATTTTCGGTGAAAATTTATGTCCAAAATTTTAGGCCCGCAGATCCCGACCCTTATTATATATCTCCAACACAAGAATTACATAATATATATACCTACCCTTTATTTCTACATCTTTGAGAGCTTTTCTCCAAACCCCATTGATGATGTTTGCCATCCTAAGAGTTTCATTAATCACCTTATCAAAAGAATTACAGAAAATTCAGTTAATAAGCTAAGTTAATCGAACGGCTATAATTTGATCATCATCTTTCAATGAAATCTACAATTGAAATAACTCACATTTTGAGTAAATGGCAAAGACATGTAATCTGTCCAAGCATAATCTTCACACAGATTGCCCTTTTGTCTCTTCAAATCCATGTTCTCCTCCTACCATAATAAACAAAGTTATTATCACCAAAACACATCCCAACCCCACATCTCTTGAAATAAGAAACCAAAACACTCCTCGATTGTCCAATTAGTTGTGAATTTTAGATTATGGCCCACCAAAAAAGTGGTCCACTGATTGAACGGTCTAGATCGATGAGTATATGAGCAGAAAAAGAGAGTACGTATGAATTCCTCCTCCTCCTCCTCCCATATTAATTACTACAACAGTGTATTATTTCTTACGTAAACAAGGGAGGGTACTTTCGTACAAAGACTACAACAGAGCTGTTATTATCAAAAAAGTTTTTGTTTTTTACATTATTAATGGCTTTAATATGAAAGAACAAAAGGTCATTTCGGGAACAGGGAAGCCGTGTCCATATGTTCATAACTCTACACCGTACATGGCCCACCTATGGATAGATCTAAACCCTTCATTTTAACCATGTATTATAATCATCTACGTTAAACTGTTGGATGATTAAGATTGAATTATTTGTATAAATTATTGGCTACGCCTGTCCAAGACCAAGAGGTGGCCCTCCACCAATCTAATGTTTTTGTGGGCCGCTCTATACAGTACGAGTGAATGTACATACACTCCTCCCATTTTAGTTATTTAATAGCTAGTGGTCCCACGTCGCAACATTGAAAGAGGGACTGAGACGTGGTCCTCTATCACATCTGACAGCTGTCCATCAAGATCGGACATACGTCATCAAATTTTTTTTACCCAAGACTTAAAGAGTAAATCTTCGATGACACTTCAGTCAGCAACGCCACTGACTGCAGCCAATATGAGCCACGTGGAAATTCTTAAGGGGACACTGACCGTATGGATGTTTGGCCAATCACTAAGTGGATCTACAAACCAAAAATAAACTTGATTGCTGATTTCTAAGCGTTTGGTTGAAGTTATTTTCATGGGTTGATTTTAACCGTAGGAATTTGAGCATTATATGTGTACAAAGATCCAAAGGTTTTAAATCACTGGCTGATGTTTGGTTTGTAGGTCTACCTAGTGATTGGCCAAACATCCATACGGTCAGTGTCCTCTTAATAATGTGCCACGTGGCTCATATTAGCTGTAGTCAGTGACAAAGCTTGTCTGCACACGTTTACAGATTCAGAAGCATGCAAAAACGTTGCATCCACCGTTGTATGCTCCTTGAAAAACGTGTTTTTTTTGTTAAATTTATAAAATAATTATTTTGAAAACATTAAAATAACACGTTTTTCAATGCACATCCAAGTGCTGACAATGTTTGCATACGTCTGAGTCTTCAAACGTAGGCAGACTAGATTTGTCCGTCGCTGAGTGCAGGTGTCATCGAAGGTTCACTCGCTATTAATATTTCGACTTGGGGTTTTCACCCCTCCTCTCAGTCGCACTCGTGCGCGTGTTTTAATGAAATATTGAAATGCACTCCACGTCCAAAGTCAAATCTTTCCAAACGAGATGTGGACGCCATATATAAAATTCCTGTCAGTGCATAACAAACGAACCATCTGGCACACTTTTGGACCCACTGATTCATGAAATGGAACCGGCCTGATTGGTAATCTCTAGTGTATGGATTCGAGCTTTTTATGGGGTGATATCTAGCCGTACGATATGAAGAATTTTTTGCATTACTCAGATTGAATGGCTAGATATCACCAATCAGGCTGATTTTGGTGTGTAGGTCCATCAAGTGGCGGGCCAATCATTCATCGTCAGTGGGCCCATAAGAGTGTGCTAGATGGCATGCCTGCTCCACGGTTCAGCATCGAAAAATGCTCCACAAACCTTACAATTAAACATGGGTTCACTGCTTAATCGAATAATCTTAGCCCTTGGATCAATAGCATTAATATTTACCATTAACTGCTTTAGAGCGAGAGGACAATCACTGAGATATTTGACAGCGAGAGTCATCAGCATGGGCACGGAGTCTTCTCCCGGGATCATCATCTCTATTATATTCCCACTAATGAAATCCAACGGTAGCCGTTGCGTCCCATTTGCTTCACCTGCGTCGCACAACAACACATCCACTACGTCCATAATAGGGACTTTTTCATCAGCGCTCTCCATCTTCATTTTTTTCTCCTTCATAATCCTCCTCACCATCTTCAACAACCTCTCCTTAGCCTGTAAAAGAACTGTTATTAATTAACACACACACAGACAAAAACGTGTTTATAATCTCTTCGTTGTTACCTTCAAAGATTTATACAGCTGGGTTCCTGGTAGTTTAATGGGTAAACAAATCAACCCTTTAATGAATTCTCCGAATTCTTTCTTCAGAAACTCCAATTCTTCACCAGGGCTGATACTCAACAAGGCTCGAACCAACACCTGAAACGTAATCTGAGATACCCAGAAGACATAAATCATTTATTTTCATAAATTTGAAAGAAAAAGCTATGAAAATCAAGTACAAAGAAGAGAAATTAACCCACGTACGTTTCTGGTTTCTTCTTGTATGTAAACGAGCTGCTTATCCTTCCAAGTTTCCATGTAGTGATCGACACACTTCTCTATCTCTCGTGTTATTCGTGCTTTGAGTTGAGGAGATCTCAGAAAGCCTCCTACCAATCCATGCACTTTCTTTTGCAGATTACCGTTCATTTGAAGTATTGACGATTTGCCCAGTAATTCTGTTATCGATTTAGGATAAAATGGGATGAAAATGCTCCCATTGTTCTGTAAAACTACCTTGTTCACGTCGGAGTCGGTGGAAACTATAATAGGTCTTCCCAATATGTGAGATTTGAACACCTTCCCATATCTGATAATGGAGAAACAAAGAAAATGGAAATCATTAAAGACCCATTTGGACAAAAAAAAAAAAAAGAATTCTAAGCCAAAAATCCGTTTTTTTGGAGGTAAACCAAGAGCTCACGTAACAAAAAAGCGAAGGCAGCAGAGAAAGGGAGTCTGTGAATTTTCCCTCTGGAGTTGAGACTCTTGAGAGTTCGATACGACTCCTTTCTCTCTTTTCCTTCATTTAATTCTATGACAGAAATGACCGCTGTCATTAATGTGGCCAATGACAGCCACACAAGTATCGCCACGTACACGAGTGCTCTTTGCCACGTACCCAAATGCTTATGCTTTTATAATAAAAAAATTGTCTGTCATCGGCCTCGATGACAGCCCGCAGCCCGCTCTATAGAGGAGAAAAAAGGTCATTTCAGCGAGCTTTTTGGACGCTGGTTTCCGCCTGAAGAAGCAATAAGAGGTACAGAGTCCAGACTCTAGTCTCTAATGTCTAGCGTCTAGTGCTTCTGTGAGAGCTTATCATCTCGTGAGATATATCTAATTCTTGCAGAAAAAAAATGAAAGAAAAAAAAATTTCTTTCAAAAAAAAAGTCTGTTTGGAAAAGAAGAGGGGGGAAGAACAATAAGTGAAGAGAAAGAAAAGAAGAGACTTACAGAGATTTGCGCTTGTCCATGAAGCTAACAGGTCGAGAAGTGTAACCAGAAGCAATGAAATCAAGAGTCTCTCCTATAAAAGGCCAACCTAAACTTCCTTTAGGAATCCCACCACTCAGCAACCTTTCTCTTCTGTTCATCTCCTTCTGCTGCTTGTTCTTCCTCCACCAGTACCACCCAACAATAACCACCACCAAAACCCAAAATCCTAAAACCCTATTCATTTCTTTCAGACACAAGCCTATACTCAAAACTTATCTCCGAAACTCCGAAACCCTAGATTCGTTTCCTGCTATTTATATGACGTACTAAACAGTCTTTCTCAAAAGCCCATTAACCCAACCACCCACCTCATGCACCTTCTCTGCGTAGAGAGAGAGAGAGAGCGAGACTCGAGAGATTTGGAAGATCTAGTGGTCGCAACGCTTTAATTAATGAGAGGATATTTTGGGTTCAGACAGTCGACGCTTATTCATTTTGTCCTCACTTATTTAGGTAAACCAAAACATTCGATGGGTGCTTTCTTTGGGGACCTAAATGCAATAAAAATAAGTTCTATAAAAAATAAAAGAACTAAGAAGGGACTTTAAATAAAAAGGAAACGCATATTTGCACATCGCATTTCATATTTTCATATCGAGGCGGACTCCTGGTCGGGGGCACACCCTAAAAAGAGAAATCCCTATTTCAGACGAGTAAAACTTGGCTCGCCGGAGACCGTCACAATATGAGCCATTTTTAGAGGACATTGACTGCATGCATGTTTGGCCAATCCCTAAGTTGACCTACAAACCAAAATCAACGTGATTGGTGATTTCAAACCTTTCGATCTTGTACCCGATAATGCTCAAATTTCCACGGTTATAACTAACCCACGAAAATGAGTCCAATCCGAACGATTAGAAATCACAAATTAGGTTGATTTTTTGTCCTCTAAAAATGTGCCACTTGGCTCATATTTTGGGTAGTCGTTGGTCAGCAATGTTTTGTTGGTATTATTCATGAAAAATAATATTAAATGAATAATACCAATGACCAGATCTTCATATTTGAATTGAATAAAACCATTAATTTAAATAATTACTAAAACATACCAAGATTCGCTTAATCCAATCTTTAATTTTGTATGAAGCGATGTCTCACCATGTGCATGCTCTACCCCAATTTTTCTACACTTTGGTGGCGAGAGCTTCTCTCTTAAAGAATAAATATGTATGTCCAAAGAGGAGGGAAAGCCAACCACCAATTTATAAGAGAACATAAACAGTTTCTCCACCCATAAAGGAGAATTAATTTTAAGTCGTTACCACTTGAGTTTGATAAGGTACATCACTAACCTATCATACTTAATGTTGGTATATATCCACATGGACTACACGTGTGTAGGGGTTTCAATTTTACCCGTTTAAATCGAAACGGAAAACATGGGTTCTGATTCCACATTTTTGGGAACTGACTAAAAGAACCGAAATTGAAAACAAACCGAAAATAACGATTCCAGTTCGGATAGTTTGATATGGACCCGAAACTGATAGGAACTGAAACCGAACCTATAATTAAGAACTGGAACTGATATAAACGAAACCGGTTCTGATTCCGATTCCATAATTTTGAGAATCAGAACTGATAAGACCCAGAACCGATAAGAATTGGAACTGTTAGTTTCGGTTCTGGGAACCGACCCGTTGACACCCCTACACGTGCATGTGGGTACCTATCTATCCTCATTAATTCATTTAACAATCTGCAAAAACAGTGTAATAGGTGATTTTAGCTGTTGGATCTCAGCACTTTTTCATTGTAGGCTTCACGCACGGGCCTATGGGTGCGTTCCAAGCCCATGATGAAAAGTGCTCAAACCCACAGGCGGTTAAGAATCACCAATCACGTTGATTTGTGGTGTAGGTCCACCAAGGTGTCGGCCGAACATTCATTGGGTCAGTAGGCCCGAAAGAGTGTGCCACATGGCATTTGTTGGAGGGAGATATTTACATTAAGATCTTGATATACAGGTTCGACTGAGGTTGTGGCAGATACTCATGGGACCACAAAGGGGATCACCCTTTCGATGGGCCTTGATCCCACTCATAAAAAACTCAATTTCGGTCCAATACGGCACAGCCAGACAGGTATTGCATATGAAGAGGGTGGGCTCACCGTGTTTTAAAGGTTCCACTTAGGTTGTGACGGATTCTTTTGCAGTATTTATATGTTCGGGATCTGGATCAACTTGTATAGGTATAGGAGCCGATGGGAACAAAAGAGTAAGACTTGCCTGACCACCTACAATATAAGCCACGTGGCAATTTATTAGAGAACACTTGACCGTATAGATGTTTGAACAATCCGTAAGTGGACCTACAAACCAAAAATCAGCCTGATTAGGGATTTCAAACCTTTGGATCTTTGTACGGAAATAATGGTAAATAATGCTCATATTCCTACGCGCCGTTAAAATCAACCAACGAAAATGACTTCAACAAACGCTTAGAAATCACTGATCAGGTTGATTTTGGGTTTATAGGTCCACCTAGGGATTGGCCAAACATCTATATGGTCAGTGTCCTCTAATAAATTGCCACATGGCTTATATTATGGGGGGGGGAACTCGGGCAGGCTCAACCCAAGTCCGACGGGTTCAACACTTCAACTCAACATTGGGCTAGGGTTGGGTTGGCCCCTTCAGTACTCGGTTTGGGTTTGGGCTTGAATTTTGACAACCTGATCAAATTGAGTTGGGTTAGGGTTGAGGCTCAGCCCAACCCGAGTCCGACATACACTATCCACACACTAATAACCCAGACACACACACACACACACACACACATATATATATATATATATACGCGTATTTTATATTAGTATAACAAGATTACATGGAGAATTCTGAACACATAATTCGTGTATGAATAACACAAAAATAAATAACTTAATGACTTTTATAAGTCAAAAAGTTAGTTTGGATGTGTTTCATATTTTAATTTTTGAAAAGTTAAAAACTAACTTAAAACTGATGTATCTTGTTATATACTAGTAAATGGCCCGTGCCACGTCACTCTTTGACAAAAGCCTTTGCAAAAATTGGGTGCCTTAGGCACTTAAATGGTACAACAGACTGGGGCGTTACCGTTTTTTCCATTATAACAGCTGTTATAATAGATTATAACGCACAAAGTGAGAAATGGGAAAATAACAAAAAATAACGGTGTTGAAATTCAAATTTTGAATAAATTGAGGTCAAATGAGGCGGATTGAGTGACTGAAATCTAACCGTCCACATTAGATCGATGGATTTGATCTCAGCCACTCTTTATCTAACCGTCCACATTAGATCGATGGATTTGATCTCAGCCACTCTTTATCTAACCGTCCACATTAGATGGATGGATAAGATAAGAGAATACAATTGAGTTATTTTGTTATATGTGTGCGTGGGTGGCCCGTGCTTGTGGCACTCTCTGAAAAAGTGTTTGTCAAAATCGGGAGGGAGTTAATCTCAGCCATTGATACGAAGCTTAGTGGATCTCAGCCACTCATTATCGAAGCCATATAAGATAAGAGGGGGTATAACACAACTACTGTCACTTGTTATATAGATAGTGGTGGCCCGTGCCCACAGCGCTATCCAACAAAGCGTTTACCAAAATCAGGTGTGAGTGGCTGAGATCCACCGTCTATTTTGGAGATAAGATCTTGGTCCTTCTTTGCTGAAACATATAAGAGAGGGTATAAGTGGGGAGACAATTTCTCTGTTTTGTTATATAGCTAGTGGTGGCCCGTGCCCACGGCACTCTCCAACAAAGCGTTTGCCAAAATCGGGTGTGAGTGGTTGAGATCCGCCATCTATTTTGGGGATAAGATCTTGGCCCTTCTTTGTTGAAACATGTAAGAGGGGGTATAAGTGGGGAGACAACTTCCATGTTTTGTTATATAGACTGGTAAATGACCCGTGTCCACGGCACTATCCGACAATTGAGCTGATTTGTTATATAGACTCGTGGTGCCAAAATCGAGTGTGAGTGGCTGAGATCCACCATCTATTTTGGGGATAAGATCTTGGCCCTTCTTTGTTGAAACATGTAAGAGGGGGTATAAGTGGGGATACAACTTCCATGTTTTGTTATATAGACTAGTAAATGACCCGTGTCCACGGCACTATCCGACAACTGAGCTGATTTGTTATCTAGACTCGTGGGTGCCCCGTGCCATCGGCACCCCTCGACAAAGAATTTGTCTAAATCAAGTGAGTGGCAGAGATCCACCGTCCATTTGGGGAAGGATTTGATCTCGGCCTTTCTTTGTTGATGCTTATAAGTAGGGATAAAACGACTGTTATAACGGATTGTAACGCACAAAGGGAGAAATGAGAAAATAACAGAAATAACAAAAAATAACGGTGTTGAAATTTAAATTTTGAATAAATTGAGGTCAAATGAGGTGGATTGAGCGGCTGAAATCTAACCGTCCACTTTAGATCGATGGATTTGATCTCAACCACTCTTTATCTAACCGTCCACATTAGATGGATGGATAAGATAAGAGAATACAACTGAGTTGTCTTGTTATATTCGTGGGTGGCCCATGCCTGCGGCACTTTCTGACAAAGTGTTTGTCAAAATCGGGTGGGAATTAATCTCAGCCATCGATGTGAAGCATAGTGGATCTCAGTCACTCATTATTGAAGCCATATAAGATAAAATGGGTATAAGAAATCCATTAAATTTTATATATTTTTTTAATTTTAAAATTTAAAATTTGAATTTCAGCACCACTTTTTTCCGTTAAAATCATTAAAATCCATTTTTTCTATTTTTGCCTTTGGGCGTTTCAATCCGTTTTGACGATAACACCCATCTCGAGGCATAAAAAGTGGGGCTCCTGAGCTTGACCCTTGGGCTATATGTAAATCCAACCCATTTCATTCCTTATATGTTGGTAAATAGTAGGTGGCCCATGCCCACAACACTCATCGACAAAGTGTTTGTCAAAATTGGGTATGAGTGGCTGAGATCCACCGTCCATTTGGTGAGATAAGATCTCGGCTATGCTTTATGAAGCTGGATAAGAGGGGGAGACAACCGTCCTGTTTTGTTATATAAATAGTAGGTGACCAGTGCCCACGGCACTCATCAACAAAGCGTTTGTCAAAATTGGGTGTGAGTGGCTGAGATCCACCGTCCATTTGGTGTGATAAGATCTCAACCATCCTTTATGAAGCCGGATAAGAGGGGGAGACAACTGTCCTATTTTGTTATATGAGTAAAACTTTGTTGATGAACTTATAGTATGTTCTTCAAGGGATAACAATGATGTTCACAGGGATAACAATGTATGCCTGGTACACAAATTCTCTAATTTTTTTTTTTTATATAATAAAACTTCTTTGCAGCCATCATGAGTAGTTAACTTACAATCTCGCTTACACCATGAACATCTTTAATTAAAATCTGAATTTGCCATGAACATCTTAATTTTTTTTCTTAAAATCTAATTGGGTTTGAATACATGTGATGAGTTAGATTCAAAATTTCAAACAACAAAGGTTTGAAATCACAAATCATGCTGTTATTTGGTATGTCGGTCCACGTAGGGATGGTCCAAACATCCATATGGTCAGTGGTCTCCTACAAATTCGGTACAACATCTCTTACTCTCTGTAGTTGAATTTATTTTGATGAGTTGATTTTGGTTTGATTTTGATTGAACTTTTTTTTTTTTTTTTGGCTCTCAAGCTTAATTCTGTGTTGGAAACCTTATTTTGGGGTTTTGGGTGAGTTTTGAGCATTATTTTGGGTACTCAGGCTAATTGATGATACAGAATTCTGCATTAAACTTTTGATGTTGAAATTCTAAAAGTTGTCATGTGGCACACTCTTTTCCGCTAACCCCTTGAATGTTTGGTCCATGTACCTTGGTGGACCTACATACCAAAAACCATTCTTATTGGTGATTTCAGCCTACTGGATTCGAGCACTTCTTAATCATTGACCTCATGAACAGGTCCATGGATGGGTAACAAGCCCTTTATAAAAAAAGTGCTTGAATTAGCCTACCTCAATCGAAGAGTCTGAAATCCTATCTCGCACCATATCTTGGTTTTGGTTTCGGCTCTAGGTTGACACGCACATGCACAACCTAGAATTTGATGTTTGCATCTTTGAATTTGATGATTGTTCTGAATTAGATTTGATTTTTTCATTCATTTCCTAAGATTAACATTGATCCTGATTTGGGGTTTGAAAATGGATGCGGAAGGATGAATTTTTGTCCTTATTATCTTTAAAATGGATGATAGTTGAAAATGGGCGGATTTTTTTACACACTATCTTTTTGGGAGTTTGAAAATGGATGAGTGCGGAAGGAAAAATGTTATTCATTGCACAACTTATGGACGCAGCTTTTTGCGAATACTGTGCCATCGGCATGGGTCATCCCCTAGTCTATACAATAAAACAGGATGGTTGTCTCCCCCATGGTTTTAAAAACGGCCGTTTAAACGGTAACGCCCCAAGCCCGTTTCTGTTAAAACTGTTTAAACGTGTTTTATCGTTTTTGAAAAAAACGGCCGTTTTTATGTTTTAACGGCCGTTAAAATCGTTTAAACAGCCGTTTAATTTTGAAAATTTTTGTGAAAAAAAACGGCTGTTAAAACCGTTTAATTTCCGTTAAAATCCGTTAAATTCTATTTTTTTTTTAAATTTCAAAATTTGAATTTCAGCGCCACTTTTTCCGTTAAAATCGTTAAAATCCGTTTAATTCCATTTTTTTTTCCATTTTTGCCCCTGACCGTTTCAATCCGTTTTAACGGCCATTTAAATGGTTTAAACGGTAACGCCCCCGGTCCGTTTAACAGTTAAAACGGCCTCCTTTAAACCTTGGTCTCCCCCTCTTATCCGGCTTCATAAAGGATGGCCTAGATCTTATCACACCAAATGGACGGTGGATCTCAACCACTCACACCCAATTTTGACAAACGCTTTGTTGATGAGTGCCGTGGGCACGGGTCACCTACTATTTACCTACATATAAGGAATGAAATGGGTTAGATTTACATATAGCCCAAGGGTCACGCTCAGGTGCCCCACTTTTTATGCCTTGAGAGGGGTGTTACCGTTAAAACAGATTGAAACGGCCAGGGGCAAAAATGAAAAAAATAGATTTTAATGATTTTAACATAAAAAAGTGGTGCCGAAATTCAAAATTTAAAATTTGAAATTTGAAAATTAAATTTTTTAAAAAAAGTAGAATTTAGCAGAAATTTAATGGTTTTCTTATACCCCTCTTATCTTATATGGCTTCAATAATGAGTGGCTGAGATCCACTATGTTTCATATCGATGGCTGAGATTAACTCCCACCCGATTATGACAAACACTTTGTTGGAAAGTGCCGAGGGCACGGGCCACCTACGCATATATAAGACAACTCAGTTGTATTCTCTTATCTTATCCATCCATCTAATGTGGACGGTTAGATAAAGAGTGGTTGGGATCAAATCCATCGATCTAAAGTGGACGGTTAGATTTCAGCCACTCAATCCGTCTCATTTGACCTCAATTTATTCAAAATTTAAATTTCAACACCGTTATTTTTTGTTATTACTGTTATTTTTCCATTTCTCCCTCTGTGCGTTACAATCCATTATAACAATCGTTATAATGGAAAAAAATGGTAACGCCCCAGTCCGTTATACCGTTTGAGTGCCGAAGGCACCTAATTTTTGCAAACACTTTTGTCGGAGAGTGCCGTGGGCATGGGCCATTTACTATTTTACATAACAAAACACATTGGTTGTCTCCCTACTTATACCTCCTCTTATAGGCATCAACAAAGAAGGGCGGAGATCTAATCCTCCCGATCTCTGTCACTCACCTGATTTTGGCAAATTCTTTGTCGAGGAGTGCCAATGGCACGGGGCACCCACTAGTATAAGATAAGAGGGGTATAAGAAAAGCATTAAATTTCTGTTAAATTCTTTTTCTTTTTTTTTTTTCAAATTTCAAATTTTACACCACTTTTTCTGTTAAAATCCATTTTTGCCCCTGGCCGTTTCAATCCGTTTTAATGGTAACACCCCTCTCGAGGCATAAAAAGTGGGGCTTCCTAAGCCTGACCCTTGGGCTATATGTAAATCTAACCCATTTCATTCATTATATGTAGGTAAATAGTAGGTGACCCGTGCCCACGGCACTCATCGACAAAGTGTTTGTCAAAATTGGGTGTGAGTGGCTGACATCCACCATCCATTTGGTGTGATAAGATCTCGGCCATCCTTTATGAAGCAGGATAAAAGGGAGAGACAACCGTCATGTTTTGTTATATAGATAATAGGTGACCCGTGCCCACGGCACTCATTGACAAAGCGTTTGTCAAAATTGGGTGTGAGTGGCTGAGATCCACCGTCCATTTGGTGTGATAAGATCTCGGCCATCCTTTATGAAGCCAGATAAGAGGGGGAGACAACCATCTTGTTTTGTTATATAGATAGTAGGTGGGCACTCCCAGACAAAGCATTTGCCAAATTCAGGTGAGTGGCTGAGATCCACCGTCCATTTGGGGGATATAAGATCTCGGCCATCCTTTATTGAAACGTATAAGAGGGGGTATAAGTGGGGAGACAACTTCCCAGTTTTGTTATATAGATAGATAGAAATTATATAAAAAATAATAGAAAAGATATACAAACAAGATTTAGAATACGATGTGAGCTGTCATTAATCTTAGAAAACAATCTTATCTCTAGATTGTTTCCTAGTTTAAGGATTTTGGTCTTGTATGGAAAGTCTTTGGTCGGTTGAGTAGCCTATTTTTTTTTTTAAAGAACAGTTTCCGATGACCAACAAAAGTGAACGAAAAAAGTTCACATTTTTTCTAGGCCGTCGATCCTGAGAATCCAATGGTGGTTTTGCAAAAGTGACGTCACCTTAACACTATTAACCACCATTGGATTCTAGGGATCCAAGGCCGAAAAAAGTGTGTTTTCGTTCACTTTTGTTGTATATATATATATATTAAGGGTCGGGCTCCAGTTAACCTGAAAATCAGTGGCAGAGCTGGGGGGATATAGGGGGGGGTCACTCAACTTTCAGGGTCGAGCTCCAGTTAGCCCGAAAATCAGTGGCGGAGCCGGGGGGGATATACATTAAGGGTCGATCTCCAGTTAGCCCGAAAATCAGTGGCGGAGCCGGGGGGGATATACATTAAGGGTCGATCTCCAGTTAGCCCGAAAATCAGTGGCGGAGCTGGGGGGATATACATTAAGGGTCGAGCTCCAGTTAGCCCCGAAAAGCAGATTTTTCAAAGATAAAAAAATTGTATATAGGTCTATATATTGTGTTGCCCCCCCTCAACTCAGACTTGCTCTCTAGGCCCATTGACTGCATGGATGTTTAGCCCACCTCTTGGTGGTCATGCATATGCAATCTCTAGCCATTAGAAATTAGTACTTTTAAGGCGTGATTCTAGCCGTTAGGTTCAAAAAACTTGGGTACTAAATCCGACAGCTAAAACTCATCAAACTAACCAATTTTGGGCATGGAGTGTCTACCAAAGGAAGGGCTAAACATCCATGCAGTGAGTGGTCCCATCCGCCCCACTTTGAGGAGTGACCCTTAGATGACACTTGTAGTCACCCGCTGCTGACTGCAGCAAATATGAGCCAGGTGGCACATTCTTAAGAGGACAATGAACGTATGGATGTTTGGCCAATCACTAGGTGGACCTACAAACCAAAAATCAGCCTGATTAGTGATTTAAAACCTTTGGATCTTTGTACCCAAATAATGCTAAGTTCTTATGGTCAACCCATGGAAATAACTTCAATCGAAGTTTAGAAATCAGCCAGCAAGTTTATTTTTGGTTTGTAGGTCCACCTAGTGATTGGCCAAACATCCATACGGTTTGTGTCCTCTTAAGAATGTGCCACGTGGCTCATATTGGCTAGTGCAGGGTGTCATGGAAGGTATACTCAACTTGCCGCCTTGTCCCCCGAACAAAATCCTTGCTCCACCACTGCCGAAAATGACAGGTTCCGGTTACAGGATACAATATGAGACACGTGGCACACTCTTAGAGGACTCTGTTTGGCCAATCCCTAATTAAGTAGACCTACAAACCAGAAATCAGCCTGATTAGTGATTGTGTCTTGTAACCGGAGCCTGTCATTTTAGGGCTAACTGGAGCCCGACCCATATTTTAAAGATTCCGCAAATCTTTGTGAGAAGCCTGGTGATGGCATCCAAGTCAACCTGTTCACACAGCACATGGAAGTGGTCACGTATGCACGTGGTAAAGCCTTATTAGTGACGATCTTACACCGTTCGATTTCCATCAGATTAGTGATTTTTGTATTCGACTGCGGTCCCTACTCTGACAAGTGCGCGTGGTGACTAACAAAGCATGCAAAGTTCCTCGGAACCATAGAGGAAAGGGATGGCAGACTAGAATAAGTGAGATCACAAGTAAAGGGATGGTGATAGGGATGGGGATGGATCGAAGCAGAGCATTATAATGCGATTGGGTTTACGATAGTGACAGGAACCAACCCCTCTAAATTTTAATTGATCTATATCCACCCGTACATTTTATTACCAACTTCACCTCACAAATGATAGATAGCTACTGTTCATCACAATTACCTTGTATGATTACCATACAGTACATACGTGGATGCAAGTGAATCGTCTGATGATCGGGTCTCAGAAAGTTTGACAAAGAAGATATCCTTGATGGGCCCACCTGATTTAAAGTCCAAAATTCTCTTGGTTATATTAATGGTCAAAAGGTGTGGTTGTTGTTGGTCCAAGTTTAAGTAAAGATCAGGGGTGTGACAGTGATGGGGAGTTTCCGCTTCATCTTGACTGTTGGAAAGTTGATGATGCAATCTTCCTCGGCCACCCATCTGTACACATGAAAACAAGAAAGATTTTAAATATGTAGACAAACGAAAATCATTTTACTCCCCATGCGTTTGTAATTTGTATATCAAACCAAATACAGTCATGACTCACCATATGGTGGTGGGTCCCGATAAATACCTGTAACGGGTGACAAGATGATGAAGGAAGATGGAAACTTCGAGCCTTGAGAGTTCTAGACCGGGACACAGCCTCTGCCCACCACCAAACGGTGTAAAGCTACTGTTATTATTGTTAACAGCATTCCCTTCTTTTCTCTGCCAACACAAACACAAACAAAAAACTAATCACAAGAAGAAACTACTTATTCCGGTTCGAGTACACAGCATTACAGGACCCGATAGGGGTGTCAATTTTTACTCATTTAACCAAAACCGAATCAGAACTGGAACCGAAATCAACTGTTCAACATTTTTGGAAACCAACTTAAAAGGAACTGGAACCAATATATAAATATAGTGTTAAAATTGAAATATTATCAAGATTGGAACTAATATACCGGAATCTGGAGCTGAAACCGACCGGAACCAAATAATCGGTTCTCATACCAGATCCATCATTTTGAGAACCAGAACTGATTAGAATTGGCATGGAGTCGATATATTGAGAACCAGAACTGATCATAAGAACTGGAACCGATAAGAATTGACAGTACTGATTCCGGTTTTGAGTACTTTAGGAATCGAACCAGAACCGACGCGTGGACACCCCCATACTTGACCGTTGACCCACCACCCCTAAATACACCACATGCATATATGCACACATATGGGCAAATGCAAAATGCTTAGCATGCATTTCATGCGCATGCAAACGTGCATGGAATGGACCAACAAGTAATGTGTTAATGCCAAGATTATCGAAAGGTGGTAATACAAAACCAACTTAAATTAATTGACACCATCTTTTCAGGGTATGGGATCGTTTTGTTGACTGGTTTGAGTCAACGTCGTTGCCAGTGATGGAGGGATATTCAATGATTAATTCAGAATGTACAGGGAGGTCTTACTTATTCATCTTATTTCCCGGGGTGGTAATACTAAAATCCCAATTATTTTTGGGTGGTCACTACGATGTCAATTGTTTCCACGAACACGTTCGTGAAGCTTTTCACGACCATCCGCCACCGTCCCCAACTTTAAAATCTTTTCATGTCGGACCTTTGACGAAGACAAATTACTTAAATCATTTAGGCATGCAAGTCTCCAGTTCCATATTCTAATTGATGGTTTTGGGATGTCAGGATATGACATAATGAGTTATGTTGACCATGTACACAACCCAGTTACCGTTCGATGAGGATTCAAGGGCCGGGGTGACATGATTTTTGCATGCAACTGCTTGTATACTTAGTACCCATTAAGAACATGGTTTCGTGGTTTTTTTTTTAAAGATATTGCATGTCTGTGTGCGATTTTTGATAATTTGTGTCCAAACTATGACTTAAAAAAGTGCCCTTTTGTGTCAAATCATGTTTAGAAAGTGAACAAAACATGTTCCCTTTGTTCAAAGTGTGATTAAACAACTTTTGATCAACAAATAGACAAACCCTAATGCTTTTGTTAGCAGATGATGTGTCCCCGCATATGTGTTGGGTTGGCCTGACGACCTGTACGTTGATATACATAGGTGTTTTGCCTTTTCTCAACATATCGATCTTTTGAGCGTAAATAGTTGTTTAATATGGTATCAGAGCCTTAATTAAGGCCTGGTAGGCCACAGGTTCAAGTCTTTAGATAAGTGTATTTCCGAGTAGGGGTGTGTGTTAGCGGATGATGTGTTCTCACATATGTGTTGGGTTGGCCCGACGACCCATTGATGTACATAAGTGTTTCGGCATCTTTTCCCACCAGGTCGACCTTTTGGGGGAAATAGTTGTTTAATATGGTATCAAAGTCTTAAGGCTTGGGAGGTCACAGGTTCAAGCCTTTAGCAGAGTGTATTTCGGCTTAGAGGGCATGTTAGCGGATGATGTGTTCCCGCATATGTATTCGGTTGGCCCGACAACCCGTTGATATACATAGTTGTTTCTCGCCTTTCCAAAACAAGTCGATCTTTTGGGGTAAATAGTTGTTTAATAGCTTTACGTAATTAATTCAACTAATAAGAGACACACCTGCCATCTCCAAGGATCAAATTGATAAGGGTTCTCATAATTCTCTCATCCATGTGAACAGAAGTGAAGGATGCCAAGACACACCATCCCTTGGGAATCAAATAACCTGCAAAAAGGAACCCATGCTCAATCAGTACCAACACAAGAAAAGAAGACTCCAACACAAGAATTACATAATATATATACCTACCCTTTATTTCTACATCTTTGAGAGCTTTTCTCCAAACCCCATTGATGATGTTTGCCATCCTAAGAGTTTCATTAATCACCTTATCAAAAGAATTACAGAAAATTCAGTTAATAAGCTAAGTTAATCGAACGGCTATAATTTGATCATCATCTTTCAATGAAATCTACAATTGAAATAACTCACATTTTGAGTAAATGGCAAAGACATGTAATCTGTCCAAGCATAATCTTCACACAGATTGCTCTTTTGTCTCTTCAAATCCATGTTCTCCTCCTACCATATTAAACAAAGTTATTTTCACCAAAACACATCCCAACCCCCCACATTTCTTGTTTAGAAATGAAACCACAACAGCGCCTCCACGTGCCACTCAATGATTTGGAGTTGAGGAGATGCCTCAACCAAATGGGTGAGGCAAGTTTTATTCCTAGTGGTCCTAAATTGCAACATTTGTCAAGAGGCAGTCCCCACATCTGACAGCCGCCCATTAAATCATACGGCCGTGGGAACGTCCCACTCCTACACCATATACATCGACTTGCGCCTTTCACAACCCTTCTCCGCAGCACTACTCGTGCACGTGGTCGAATGAAAAGTAGTCGAAAGTCAAAGTTTCATATCCAAACGTCATACGGACGCTAATACGTACACATTGTGCAGCTCGACACACCTTTAAAAAATGACCAATTGCTTTATCTTATAATCTTAGCCGTTAATCAAGAGCATAAATACTTACCACTAACTGCTTTAGAGCGAGAGGACAATCACTGAGATATTTGACGGCGAGGGTCATCAACATGGGCACGGAATCCTCACCCGGGATCATCATCTCTATTATATTCCCACTGATGAAATCCAACGGTAGCCGTTGCGTTTCATTTGCTTCACCTGCATCACACAACAACACATCCACTACGTCCATAACAGGACACCTTTCATCAGCTCCCTCCATCTTCATTTTCTTCTCCTCCACAATCCTCCTCACCATCTTCAACAACCTCTCCTTAGCCTGTAAAAACATAAAAAGAACTGTTTTAACACCAAAAACAAAAATAAAAAATAAAAAGAAGTGTTTATTATAATCTTCATTGTTACCTTCAAAGATTTATAGAGTCTGGTTCCTGGTAGTTTAATGGGTAAACAAACCAACCCTTTAATAAATTCTCCGAATTCTCTCTTCAGAAACTCCAATTCTTCTCCCGGATTGATGCTCAACAAGACTCGAACCAACACTTGAAACGTAATCTGAGGTACCCAGAAGACATAAATCAGTTACTTTTTATAAAAATTTGAAGAAAAAGCTATGAAAATCAAGTACGAAGAAGAGAAATTAACCCACGTACGTTTCTGGTTTCTTCTTGTATGTAAACGAGCTGCTTATCCTTCCAAGTTTCCATGTAGTGATCGACACATTTCTCTATCTCTCGTGTTATTCGTGCTTTGAGTTGTGGAGATCTCAGAAAGCCTCCTATCAATCCATGCACTCTCTTTTGCAGATTACCGTTCATTTGAAGTATTGACGATTTGCCCAGTAATTCTGTTATCGATTTGGGATAAAATGGAATGAAAATGCTCCCATTGTTCTGTAAAACTACCTTGTTCACGTTGGGGTCGGTGGAAACTATAATAGGTCTTCCCAATATATGAGATTTGAACACCTTCCCGTATCTGAAAATGGAGAAACAAAGAAAAAAAAAAGGGAATTCTCAGCAAAAAATGGAACATATTAAGTTGGAGTGCATGAGCTTTTTCCTTGAGAGTTCGACGTGACTTCTTAATTTCTTTCGTTTTCTTGATAGAATGGTAAGAAAGAGGAGAAAAAAATGGTGATTGCAGTGAATTACTGAAATTTTAGAAGACTGACTTCTGCCTAAAGAAGCAATGAGAAGTCCAGTGTGTAGTCTGTACTGTCTAGTGCAGGCTAGACCTTTTCTGTAACAACTTACCATATCGTGAGAAATTTCTCATGCTCCAAAAAGACTAGACCAATTTATTACAGGACAAAAAAATAGGATTTACCCACTTATTTTTTGTTATTTCCATTAAATTCTAGAGGTAAGTTGGAGTGTTGGATCTAACAAAATTTTTTTTTTGAAAAAGTGTTGGACTTCAATTTAAGATGACTTAGAAGATGAACAGCAAAAGAACAAAGAGAACTTAATTTTTTTTTTCAAAAATGACCCTTTGAAAAAATAGTGGAGGAAGAGAAAGAAAAGAAAAAGACTTACAGAGATTTGCGCTTGTCCATGAAGCTAACAGGTCGAGAAGTGTAACCAGAAGCAACGAAGTCAAGAGTTTCTCCTATGAAAGGCCAACCTAAACTTCCTTTAGGAATCTCACCACTCAGCAGCCTTTCCCTCGGCCTTCTGTTCGTCTTCTTCAGCTTCTTCATCCTCCACCAGTACCACCCAATAATACCCACCAAAACCCAAAATCCTAAAACCCTATTCATTTTCCTACACTGAAAACTTATCTCTAAAACCCTAGTTAGTATATATCCTGCTAGCTATGTGAACTGTTTAGACTTTAGACTTAGAGAACCAAAGAAACAGATTTTTTTTCCCTAAAAAACCCAGCCTCCTACCTCATGCAAGTTCCCTTCGGAGAGTGTAGTCTGTAGACTCTGTACTCTGTATAATGTAGAGAGAAAAAGAGAGATTCCGAAGATCTAGAGTCTACAGATCGCAACCTTTTTATTAAATACAACCTATTTTAGGTCCCGATAATTTGACGCGCTTATTCACTCACTCTACTAGGGTTTATGAAAAATGCTTTCATTTGGGGAGCTAACTGCAATAAAATTATGGGTATTTTAGTAACACCTCCCCCTGAAATTTGAAAGTAATTAGTAATACCCTTTTTATACTTTCAAACTTTAGGATTACTCCCTTGACCCAGTTTAACTACCATCATTTGACTAGCGTTAAAACATGACATGCATCATGTGCCTGTTCATGTTCATGCACCCAAGGTTTAAAGGAGTCCGTTTTAACGGTTAAACAGACTGGGGGTGTTACCGTTTAAACGGTTTAAACGGATTGGAACGGCCAGGGGCGAAAATGGAAAAAATAGAATTTAACGATTTTAACGGGAAAAAACGGAAAAAATGGCTCTGAAATTCAAATTTTGAAATTTGAAAATTAAAAAAAAAAGAATTTAACGGATTTTAACGGAAATTAAACGGATTTTAACGGGTTTAAAGGCTGTTTTTTTCACAAAAATTTTCAGAATTAAACGGCTGTTTAAACAATTTTAACGGCCGTTAAACAAAAAGACGGCTGTTTTTTTCAAAACCAATAAAACGTGGTTAAACGGTCTTAACGGAAACGGACTTGGTGTGTTACCGTTTAAATGGCCGTTTTTGAAACAATGCATGTACCTATGAAAATGATCTTAATATTGCAAATCAAGTCCGTTTTGTTAGCGGATGGTGTGTTCCCGCTCTCATGTTGTGTTAGTCCATCGACCCCTTTGTATAGATAGTTGTTTCGCCTTTCCCCAACGGGTCAATCTTTTGGGGTACATGGTTGTTTAACATGGTATCAGAGCCTTCAGGCCTAGGAGGTTGCAGGTTCAAGTCTCTAGCGAAGTGTATTCTCGTTGAGGAAGAGTGTTAGCAGATGGTGTGTCCCCGCATAAATGTTGTGTTGGTCTGTCGACCTGTTTGTATACATAGTTGTTTCGCTTTTGAGGTAAATGGTTGTTTCACATGGTATCATAGCCTTGGGTCTAAGTTTCCAGCAGAGTATATTCCTGGTGAAGGGGCATGTTAGTGGATGGTGTGTTCTACACATGTATTGTGTTGGTCCAACGACCTGTTGGTATATACATAGTTGTTCCGCCATTCCCTAAAAGGTGATCTTTCAGGATAAATGGTTCTTTCACACGTTATAACTTTTGAACTAGGTCAAGGGTGGTAATCCTAAAGTTTGAAAGTATAAAGGGGTATTACTAATTACTTTCAAATATTGGGAGGTGTTACTAATATACTCAAAAAAAGAGGAAGCTATGTGAGATAGCTAGGTTTGCGTACAGACCAGCGCCGAAATCGTCAGTCGCTCTCTCCCTCTCAACTTATTATTTTTTTCGTAGGGACAACCCATCGTCCCGTCTTCATCACTCCCTCCCTCGCCACCGACTCTCTTTTCCGCCTTTATCACCGCTTGACCCAAACCTTGTTGGATATAAAAACCGGCTTATTGGTGATTTTTAGCCATTGGATTGGACCACTTTTTCATCATGGGCTTCATGAACAGGCCGACGGTTAATAATAACCAATCTTGATACTTTTTTTGTGTATATAGGCCTGCCAATGTGTGGATCAACTATAGAGGAAAAGTTTGATGACAGTGGGCTGTCATCGAAGCCCGTGACAGCCAAAGGTCTTGGGCACGTACCCAAGTGCTATTTTGCCACGTACCCATTTATTACAAAAGCAAAAAGCACATGGGTATGTGCAGAGAACTCTGTGGTTGTCATGGGCTTCAATGACAGTCCACTATCATCAAAGTTTTACTCCCAACTATACATGGGATGGTGGGCCCCAAGAGTGCGCCTCGTGGTACTTTGAGTTTGAGGGACTTCCATATCAAAATTATGACACAGAATTCTGTCTCCATAGACTTTTCCCCTTGTCCCTAATAAGCATGAATTCTACATTGGGTCCACAAAAGGGCCCACCATATTTTATCAGCCAAAAATCCCGTTCTCATAAACCTCAATGTTGGTCCATACATAGCACATCAAGAGGGTGGGCCCACACCTCTTATGGGTCCCACTTAGGTTGTGACGGGTTCTTTTTAGATACCTGTTATCAAATGAATTTTGGCGTAATTGCTCTCTCTAGTGGTCTAGTGTCATCAACAGGTTGGGCTCATTTGGAATTTTGGCCTGCAGCAGGCGGCCTCTTCAGGCCCATCTAGCTTTCGGGCTTGGCACAGAGCTGAGATAATAAACATGCTTTAAGTATATTCTGCTTTAAGAAGAGTAGAAACAGGAGCAAGATCCAAGAAAATCCAGCCCAAGCCCGGGCGTCTAGTTTTCGGGCCCACTAAACAAGATTATTGACTTCAGCCAACCTGGGGCCCAGCCAAGATTGGGCTAACATTTTTTATCATATGAGGCAGGCCCAGGTAGATCATTCCTTTTGCAAATCTGATTTAACTGTTTCTCACCTTGAACTTTTTAGCCCATGTAATTTGAGGATCGGTTGATACAGCTTTTGTTCCGTAATTATTTGTAAGATTGTAAGAGGAATTAGAAGAAGCTAGTAATTGTGTTCTTAATTATGAATTTGGGGTATGCAGCAACCAGCAATACCACTCTGCTAAAGCAATGATGGGTTGAAGAACATTCTTATTTCCTGCACATCATTGAGGTACATCACAGGATCCCACTCTGTCGAACCTGCAATCCAGTGTTTGATCTGTTTCTTTTTTTTTTTGTTAATCGGATAAGCAGTGTTTGATCTGTGTTAGAGAGTAAAACTTCTCTCACAACGGATTGCAAATCACACAATCACAAGCCAATGACTTCTCGTCACATACACCTCAAAGCAAAAGCACACGGTCCGTTGCAAAAAGCACTTGGGTACGTGCCGAGAACTCATTGGCTTGTGATTGTGTGATTTGCAATCCGTTGTGGCAGAAGTTTTACTCCTGTTTTGAGGCTACAGACCTTGCGCACCTGACTAAAATCATGGCAGTTCAAAAATCGTGAGTCGAAGAATTGGGGGTGTTTGGCAACACAAAAAAGTAACTTTTTGACTTATTTAAGTCGTCGAAAAGATAGTTTTAATGTCTTATTTATTTTTTAACTTCTAGTAGTTGATTTTTTTTTTTTTTTTTTTTTATAGGTAAGCCTATATATTTTTTAAATAGATCAGGAACTCGGTGAAGGCGGGTTTTTAACCCAGGTGTATGGTATCATTACCCACAAACTTTACCACCTGAGCAAGCTGGCACCAGGTCTGGAAGTTAAAAATTGACTACAAATAGAAGCTATTAATTTTTGCTTTCTAACTTCTTGTTTTGCTTCAATTTAAACACATGTTGAATTGGAAACTAAAGTGAAATTTTTATAATACTATATTTGCCACCATGGCAATTTTAATGATAAAATTATCCTTTTAAGCCTTCAGTACATATTATAAATGACCATTTGGTCATTCTATATTAAATAAGTTATTTTTCTCCTTCCCAACTTAATTCTACTTTTTGTAACTTCTACTACAAGTAGGAAGTGCTTCTACTTCTCATCCCCAAATGGGGCCTCCCCAAAAGCTCAAGATCACTTGGTGTCTCTCATTCTGCTCAAACCAGTTTTTGATAACATTGATTTCGATCCTTTTTACCAGTTTTGGCCAACCCCAAATCCAATCTAGACTCCACAGGCGCTCCCACCATTGCCAAGAAGGAAAAAAAGTGGTCTCAGTTTATATTTCATAAAGAATGACAGCACCTTTAGAAGCCACAAAAAATAGTTCTTTAAGTTCTGTTTGCGCAAGCAACAGCTACATCAACTTTGTTGTAAAATGAACTCAAGTTCGTTACAGCAAGTGCTTCTCCAAACAGTGATGCCCTTGTCGATTTCAATATGTGAACTTCCACATAATCACCAACCTTGGGATTCCATTTCTCGTCATCATTGTCCAAATGTGGCACCGGAACATTCAAAAATGATACTCTATGGCCTCTATCACTCTTGCCGATGAGCTCCGTCTCAGGAGCTCTCTTGTTGGGTCCTTCAACTAACACAAGTTGGACAGTGCCGATTTGGGAGTCATAACACTGACCAGTTGTCTCACGGAAAGCCTCGATGAGCTCGGTCAACCTCTTCTGCTTGACGTCATCAGGAACATCATCAACATAATTTCTATGGGCATGAGTTTTCTCTCTCATGCTATATGCAAACATGTATGCCATGTCATAACCAACACCCTTTACAAGGCTTAATGTGTCAGCATGTTCCTCTTCTGTTTCTCCACAAAATCCTGTAAAAAAGTAATTCAAAGTTTTAGATAAAGCAAAAGTGGGTCTGCCGTCCTAGCCTCCTACACAATGAAAGATGCAGTTACGATGGGCCTCTAATACAGCTATCAAACCCAAGTAAAGCCAACTAAATCAATCGAAAAGTAGACATGTCCAGTCTTCTGAAGACATGCATCAGAAAAAAATTAGATACCTGAGTAGGAAAATAAATAAAGGATTGCCATCCACAATTCTGGATGCACCAAAGATTAATGTAAACTTTAGCAGTTAAAACATCATCCAGTCTGTCTCAAGAACTACACTGAGATTTAAGAAATTTGAGGAAATCAGCACCAAGACATAACAAGTTCCATGCGATTCAGCTAGTTGTTGTGGAGTGCACTTCTATCACTCCACTTGCACCGCACGTGAACAGCAGAATAACACGTGCAACTCAGCTGTTATGCTTATGTATTGGCCGAGTAAAGGGGTGTCTGCTACTCGTGATTACCACTGCCAAATCAGGTAACCACCAAGCTGACATGACTAAGTTTTTAAACCTGTTATAAGTGTGGCTGTAGACAGGCTTAGGTGCCAGTACAAAATTCATAATGCCCTTGAAAGGAACCAACAAGAAATGGACAATGGCTACTGCTCTGTTCATCAGAAGAGGATGCATCTAGCATACATAAACTTGGTTGGAATGACTGATGGTGAAGGCAAACACGATACATCCAAGACCCAACTGAATCAAGATCACTCTACTCCATAAAGCATAAAACCGGGATGGGCTCAGAAACTCAACAATGTGATACACTGTACACTGTGGAAAAGAGCTACAACTCTTTGGCATCTTCAAGCATTTGGTAAAGGGAACAAGAGTTATTCCCTGTCACGAAAACATATTCAAGTCATGTGGTTGTTCTTTTCGCTAGTACCTGCAAATTTCCTAAAATCCGATACCATGAGTAAAGAGTTTGTATGACTTGCAATATTTGGGCTATGGCCCATCAGTGAATAGCCTAACACCTGAACAGACTTGATTCATAAGCACGCATAGAACACTTATGGCATACAACCCCAAAGAGGGTGAGGGATCTTGAGGGAACAGACACGAGGCTTCCTCTTCTAGGAAACAGCAACTGAAGATAATCACTAATACTTCGGAAAAGAAAATTTACAAAATCATACTGCAGAATAGCCAAATATGGGACCAAAAAAAAAGTTTCATAAACCAGTAATCCAATCAAAAGCTAGAGAAGAATAGCACCAGTTTTTTCAAGGGCAATAAATGGTCATTCTTAAACTGTAACTGAGACAACATAAAGTAATCATGTTCAAGTTTTGCCAACCCACCATTCAGTGGATCTATCTAAAAGATATCTGTCATCAAACATCAACTCAAGTTGAATGATTGTATCCATCTGATCTATTGTATTCTTTTGGAGGGTCAAACATTGGAAAAGGGTCCAGATATGGAGTCTATTATTTGGATGGTTGTGATCATCTAATTTATTTGATTTTTGACCTAAGTAATCTTCCCAGTGGGTCCCAACCCCCTGCAATGTAAGGTTTCTAAACACTTTATTACCATCTATAATACTTCAATAAAAGATTTAACAAAGGCCATTCATACTATAACTTGAGCATCAAGAATGAACAGATCTTCTACAGACTCTTACCGCATATGAAATCACTGCTTATCCCAACATCAGGTATGATGCTTCGTATCTTTTGCACAAGATCCAAGTACACCTCACGAGTATACCCCCGACGCATTCTTTCAAGTACTGTAGTACTCCCTGTTTGCGCAGGCAAATGGATACTCTTGCAGATATTATATCTGTCTCGCATTAGATACAGCAGTTCATCTGGGAAATCTTTAGGGTGTGGGGATGTATATCTGAACCGCATCTCAGGAAATTCTGTGGAAAGTCGGTCCAGGAGATCAGAGAAGCGCAAACCCATATTTTTCACTTTGCACATGCTGGAAAAGCCTTCACTAAATTGCCAATTGGCTCCAGGTCCAACATCTTTGTCAACCTCAGAAGCATCATTATAGCTATTCACATTCTGACCAAGAAGCATTACCTCTTTCACACCCTCTTTCCATAGCTCACCTACTTCTCTCACAATTGATTCCACCGGACGTGATCGCTCTCTCCCTCTAGTGAAAGGTACAATGCAAAACGAGCACATATTATTGCAACCCCTCATCACAGAGACAAATGCAGTAACTGAATTCTTTGATATCCTAACTGGACTGATATCAGCATAGGTTTCTTCAAGGGAAAGAAGAGTGTTGATCCCCTTTTGACCATAGTCAACCTCTTCTAATAAACGTGGCAAGTCCCTATATGCATCAGGCCCACAGACTACATCAACCATCTTATCTGAATCAAGTATCTTATCCTTTAACCTCTCGGCCATGCATCCCAACACGACTACTTTTGGAGCATGCAAAGACTGCGCCCTTCCAATAGCAACATTGCTCTTCCAGTGTCTCTTAAGAAACCAGAAATAGTTAAGTCTCTGCCACACTTTTTGCTCCGCATTGTCCCTTATGGCACAAGTGTTGATAAAAATGATCTCTGCACTCTCTGGAACCTCCACGATTTCGCTGTATCCAGCTTTCTTCATGATAGAAAGGACAATCTCCATGTCATTAATATTCATTTGACATCCGTAAGTCTCGTGGTAAATGCGGCCCCTCGGAAGAACTTCTGAAGCTGGTAAAGGGCTAGACAGAAATAAAAACAAGAAAAATCAGGTAAGAGTTTTAATTTGTACCAGATTAACCATTTACTAGAAGAGCATCCGTGAATGTTGGAAGACTTTGCAAGCACAAGTTTCCAAGGATCACTAATACGTAATCAGAACACATACCAATATGGACATTTATAAGCCCTTAAAATTAACAAAAGGAAAGTCCATGAATCTCCAAAAGTGAGACTTTGATTAATTCATTAACACTAGACGATCTAAAATAAACTTTTTTAATGCATTCTCTGTTTGTGTTTGTTCAAAATCCTAAGTAAAGGATTCAAGAGAATACTAAAAGTCCTAGTCGCTTGTCGAAGTTAAATTCCACATTTACTCTATCCATTTTTTTCAAAGCAGATCATAAATCTTTAGTTGCAACACAAAGCACCTATAGACCTACAAGACCCACCATTTGTACAGTTTTATAAGGTTTGCAGATTCATATAAAAGGACAGAATTTAGGTCGGATTGAAGTCCAACTGACCGGTGCTTATGACTTTGACCCACCCCAAGCCGGGTTTAGATAGGTTAATCTGACTTGTGGGTCAAAAAAACCCAATGCTAGACCCCCAGATGAGCGAATTAACCACATTGTTCAGCTATTGGTTCGGTCAAGTTGGAATTGGATTAGGCCAACTTCAACCAGACACTTCTGGCCTCAACCTGAACCCAACCTGCACGTAAGGAGCACCCAATTCTAACTCGAAAAAAAAAACGGTGGGTTTGGGTGGGTCTTGTAGGGTCAATCATTGTCACCCCTAATCAAACATGAAGAAAGTTTACCAAATGCACAATTTTGACTCTGTCTTTTTATACCGTCATAATTCAGTTAAACTCTTAAAAACCCCAAAAGCACTACTTAAATATTTCAAAAAAAAAAAAAAAAAACGAAACCCTAAAAGCTACAATCATGTTAGAGATTTAAGTTGCAATTCATTCTAAATGCATCAAAATTAAGACAAAAATAAATCCTTCTAACTGAATTTTATGCATTAATACACAAAATATCGTAGTTTGAATCTTTGGATCTCAGAAACTCACTCTGCTGACTGGGTATCCGACGCGGCGATAGCTCGACCGATGAAATGGCGTAGACTAGGAACATCAGTCTTGCTGGAGAGGGAGAAACTTCTGGAAACATTGAGAGAACCATAACATCTGAGCGGACGATAACGAGGAGAAGAAGAGGAAGATAAAGGGGATTTAGAGGAGAGAAGACAGAGGTTAAAACAGCGGCATCTCTGGAGTTTGATGAAGTAGGCCGAGTGGGGTTGATTGAAGATAGACGAAAACGAAGAGAGTGAGGAAGCCATGAGAGGGATAGAGAGCCGAAGATGAGTGACTGAGGGGATGAGAGAGAGGGGTTCCGTTCTTTGGAGTTGGTTGTAGTAAACTAGTTATTCGTGGATAGGGCATCCAGAGGCGAGGCTACAGCCCACTCGGAGCCAAGGTGCACCTCTTGGTTCAGCTCCTTTCCTCGGATCGGGTCCTGTCCGGGCCTGGCCTGTCGCTTCGTTTTGTGTCGCTTTTTAAGGTCGCCGATACAAATTAGAACTAGAATTTAGAAGCATAACATATCGGGCCGGGACTAGAAGCGGTCGCCTTAGGCCTCAGGCGAGAGAAGGCCCGAGCCCAGGTAAGCCCACCCCTTGTTGCATATATACAAACCAAAAATTAACTTGATTGGTTTTCCCTAGCCATAGATTTTAGTACTTTCTAGGATTGATTTTAGCCATTGAATCAACTCGATTGGTTTCCCCTAGCGATAGATTTTAATACTTTCTAGGATTGATTTTAGCCATTGGATTCAAGCATGTATTTTGAGTAGTAAATCCAATGGTTAGAAATCATCAATCAAGCTGATTTTTGGTGTATTTATCCACAAAAAGGTAGGCTGAACATCCACGCAGTCATTAGGCCCCAAAAATTATCTATGTAGGACCTATAAAATAATGGTCTCATCGGGCCTAGCAAGTCAGGCCCAAGACAGCTCAATTAATTATCCGGCTCTAAAATCAAGCCTAGAGTTGCCCCCATTTTGGCCTTTAAAAACAATCCAAGCTTGGCCCATAATGGACCGGGCCCAAAAGACCCTTGGGTCAGCCCAGTCCATTAACACCCCTACATTTGCAATGGGCCACACCTAAGATTTTCCAAGGTTCAAAAAAACATCAATGTTACGTGATAATCACAATTAATATGTGACCTGATAATCTTGATTGGTGGGACCAGTGTACACCTTGATCGTTGGTTTAAGTACTCAAAAGTGTTAAAAAGTGTTAAAATCTAATGGTTACGTGTTATCAATCAGGGTGATTTTTGGTGTGTATATCTACCAAGGGGTGGGATAAACATCCATGCGGTCAGTGGGCCCAGATGACAGCGGTGAGTAACAAAAATCGTGCTTCCGCATTTGAAAAAGTTTCGGGCATACCTTATTACATCTTTTTCCTAGATGGGTGTCAAAATTTGGTCACGGCATCATAATCATACACATGGCAGGAACCTCGACCATCGTGCAAATGTGTCACTCGTACCCATAACACATGTCCCGGTTTCACTATGTGCCTTGCCATCAACTAACACCATGTGTCCTGGATACGTACCAGGTGGCACACTCTTGGAGACCACTGACCGTATGGATGTTCTGCGGCTTTTGCCTACCCTTTAGCTGACCTACATACCAAAAATCAGCATGATTTGTCATTTCTAGCCATTGGATTTCAGTATCGCACGTCTAAAAATAATCCTAGGAGAAGACTCAAAACCAATGGCTAGAAATCACCAATCGTGCTGAATTTGGGTATTTAGGTACACGATAGGATGGTGCAAACATCTATAGGGTCAGTGGTCTCGATGAGTGTCACATGGCATATACATCCTCCGTTGAGAGTGGTTGAGGAAAAACGGATTCTGGCACAGCCCTTCTTGTGCATATTAAGCGGTCGAGGCCCTCCGTTCACTGTACCCCAAACCCAGCCGCCCTGGTCCCTCGATGGACTTAAAAGTCTGGTTAGGAGAGTCAGGACCCAGCCCAATAGCCTTATCAACAGCAATGGGGACGGGCCTGAGTTGGCCCATTTTAGATTCTTTGCAACATTCAGGCCCATGCCTGACTGGAAATCACTCCGGCCCATCCATCATAATTTGAAGCATGGTTTTAAAAACGGCCGTTTAAACGGTTTTAACAGCCATTTAATCGGTAACTCCCCAAGCCCATTTCCGTTAAAACCGTTTAAACACGTTTTAATGGTTTTGAAAAAAATGGCCGTTTTTTTGTTTTAACGGCCGTTAAAATCATTTAAACAACCGTTTAATTCTGAAAAATTTTGTGAAAAAAATGGCCGTTAAATTCTATTTTTTTTTTTTAAATTTTCAAATTTTGAATTTCAGTGCCATTTTTCCGTTAAAATCATTTAAACCGTTAAAATCCTTTTTTTCTATTTTTGCCCCTGGTCGTTTCAATCCGTTTAAACGGTTTAAACAGTAACGCCCCCAGTCAGTTTAACCGTTAAAACGGCCTCCTTTAAACCTTGATTTGAAGTGCTTTTTTTTAATTCGCCCATTATGTTTGAAGTTGATCTTACAACATTATTTCCAACATGCTCCCTACCCAATTTTACCCGTGTTTTATACGTTTCTAAGGGTTTTTTTTTTTTTTTTTGGGTTGGGCTCAGGGGACCACCTTTTTCTGACCCCTCTTGTTGTTCGTGTGCTCGGCCGTGGATTTCAAGAATCCAACTATGGTTGTCAGCACCGAGCTGGCATCACTTTTTTCACTTTCGAGGCGCTGACAACCACCGTTGGATTCGTGAAATCCACGGCCGAGCACACGAGAGAGGGCCCAGAAAAAAGGGTATCCTCGGAGCCTGAGCCTTTTTTTTAAGGCAGTTTGTTTCAATTGATTTTCCACCTATGAGATCTCGTAGTCGGAACCCATTAAACGGTAGGTTGCAATGTCTACGTGTGCGTACAGTTTGAAATGCTTGAAACCATATCTTCTCCCAAGGGATCTTGTAATATAAGATAGATTCAAGCATCTAAATTAAGACAAGTGTAAGCAATCCAGAACGAATAACTCCTCCTTTAATTCTAAATGTGCGCCATTTACAGTCCTTTTTTACAAGAAAGAGACCTCTAAGTGTAAAGCAATAACAACTTCATCTACTCCAAGGGGTAGATTCCATGGAGAGAAGAGAGAGAGAGAGGAAAAAAAGGTAATAAACAAGTGGAACAAGGGAGGGACCTTTTGTATGAATCAAGAAAGGATAAGATTGAATGTGAACATGGCAAACATCGTCGAAAAGAAAAAGGAGCACGAAAAGGGTGTCTCCACCGTTATTCCTTCCTACTGCACCTTACATGCATACCATAATGTCTTTTTTTTTTTTTTTCAAGAAATGGAATGGAATAGAAAAAACATTAATCGGTTCTTAATTGAAAAAAAAAAATTAGTGATAAGAGGACCATTGGGTAACTAACCCTCCAACCAAGTGATGCCATGTGGAAGGGAAAATCGGGTTACCAAGCATCACGGGTTCTCAAGATCATAATGAATTAATTAGGATATTAGGGCCTGTTTGGTATGTGAGAAAAAGAGTTCCAATGACGAATATTTAGCCAGACGAATATTACCTTGGCTAAATATTTGAGCATGTCAATATTTAACGTGTATTAGCTAGCTTACTTCATTTTCTTTCAATTTGTGTGGGTCGACCTACATATTAAAATAAGTCAAATATGGGTTGAGTGAGTGTAGGACCCACATATTAAGTCGAAGGGTAAAAAAAACTCATTTTATTTTTTTTTATTGAAAATAGTAATTTTTCCTCGAGAAAATAAAATTTTCCCACCAAGGCCCAAATGCACCAGGACAAATATTAACGCGCAAAAATATTTAATTTTCCCTCCGTGGTGGCCTACCAAACATGGCCTTAGATTAGATTTGTTAGGATTACTTTCTATCTTTATATAAACCCTTGATTAGGGTCAATGTAATTATCCAAGTTTTATCAATAAATTCATTTTCTATCGATAAATTCACTTCCCGTGCCAAGTTTTATCAATACATTACATGTATATTCTCCATCCATGAACATACTTTACAACTTCGTTAATGGAGAAATAATTCTCAAAGCCCATTTAACAAACTTTTTTTGTTCAAAAGATATTTTTTCAGAAATTAAAAAAAAAATGTATCTTCTCAAATTTAGAACATCTTACAAATAATAGATTCAGATTTAATTGAAGTCTAAGATTTAGGGATAGTTAATTTCCGTTGAAAACGGAGTAAGATTCAGGTGAGCGAATTATTAGAGATTTTTAGAAAAAGGTCGGGCTTCAGTGACTACCCTAAAATGACAGGTTCCCGTTACAGGACACAATATGAGCCACGTGGCACACTCTTAGAAGACTCTGACTATATGGATGTTTGGCCAATCCCTAAGTGGACTAACAAACCAAAAATCAGCTTGATTAGTGATTTATAGGCGTTGGATTGGACTTATTTTCTTGGGTTGATCTCAACTGTGGGAATTTGAGATCAACCTTTTTGAGGTACAAAGATCCAACGCTAGAAATCACTAATCAGGCTGATTTTTGGTATGTAATCCAAGTGGGTGTTACCAAGATACCCTTTTTTTTTTTGAGACGGTTAGCAACATTGCCATTGAAAATTAAATTAGTTCCATTTGCAGGTCACCTCCATTGACTGACAGTCAATGGTGTTGACTAACACCCAACCATAACAAGCGGACAACCCTGTTAATGTAGTTAGTTAGATAATTTATTAATAAAAAAATTAAGGATTTTAATCGTGTTATTTGAGATCATCATCATTTTGTGTACTTATTCATTCTTTTCTTTCTAAGACCACATTTCAATCATTTCAAGTTCAGACTATTATATGAAATCAATCAACTAAGTAGGAATCGATATCCTTGTTAGGTAAAATTTTTGAAGCGGCAGGATTTTTGAAGCCGTGATCACGCATCGTGCCACATACACCCATGGTTACTAATTAAAAAGTTTTTTTAAAACCAAATCCTAAACCGGCCCAGGTATATGTGGCGAGTGATCATTGGGCGCATAATCGCAGCTTAAAAAATTTTCTCTTAGTTTTGGGTTGTGCTAGTTGATAACTTTGCTTGATGGTGAGAGGTGACCGCCATTGTAAAATGCATGAGGACAATTTCAACCATTATTATATTAGGAAAAAGACGTATGTTTTTCGCGGTCAGTAGCGCATTTTTGTTACTCACCAGCTGCCTTATGGGCCCACTGACCACATTGATGTTTAACTCATCCCTTGATGGATATACACACCAAAAATAACCCTGATTGGTAATATCTAACCATTAGATTTTAGTAGTTTTTACGTCGTGATTCTAGCCATTGGATTTAAACATTTTTTTGAATACTAAAACTAATGGCTAAAAATCATCAAACAAGCTGATTTTTGTATGAATGTCTACCGAGAGGCGGTCTAAATATATGGCAGCTGTGAGTAACAAAAATATGCGCTAGCTACAGCTTGTTGCACCACGAGGTCCACGACCCTCTATTTAAGTTAAGTGACTTGCACGAAATATGAGATACATTCTGCCCAACGGAAATAGACATGAAGGGCGTTTATACTATTAAGAAGCAAAAAATAGGGGTAATTTTGGTAATATGTAAAATGCCGAACCATAAGGCAAGAAGGGCCTTCGTCCATTAATAAGTAGAATAGATAACCTTAATTATAATAATAATTTTTTTATAATTCAATTGAGTGGGGATGGGAGGTGTCATCTCTATATTGTCTCCCATCCATTTTAACCTATTTTTTGTAGATTTTTACCAATGGAAAGGGTAGCTGTGAAATGAGTAAAACTTCAGTCACAGCCCACAATATGAGCCACGTGGCATGTTATTAGAGGGCACTGACCGTATGGATATTTGGCCAGTCCCTCGGCGGTCTGATTAGTGATTTACAACCTTTCGGATCTTTGTACCCAAATAATGCTCAAATTCCTATGGTTAAGTCAACCCATAAAAATAACTTCAATCCAACGCTTAGAAATCATTGATCAGGTTTATTTTTGGTTTGTAGGTCCACCTAATGGTTGGCCAAACATCCTAATATGAAGCGCCCACTAATAGTGTGCCACAGGGCTCGTGTTGTGAACTGTGACCGGCTTCCTCACCACGCACTGTAACCGAAGTTTTACCACTGCGAAATATCTTGGTTTTTAGTAGGGCTGCAGCTCTAACTTCTGGACCGGTCAATCCTAGGTGGGGCTAAGCCTCCAAGCAGTGGGAGTCCAGACATCTACCGAGGGACACTACACAGTCGGGGGACATTTAGCTTGGCTTGGCTTGGCATCCAACTCTTGACTTATCTCATATGGGAATTTAACGGTGTCAACCATCTACAAGTCCTTGGGTGTTCTGCGGAAGAGAGCTTGATGGTGTGACCGTTCATGAAGAGAAGAAATATCAGGAGAAAAAATTCGTTGGCGGCAGGGCGACTTCAAACTTTGAAGTACCCCTCCCACAATGTTTGACAAGTATCCCTTGTTAACCACTAACCTAGGGGTTAATGCGGGTTGGATTAGGGAATTGGGGTGCGTGTCAGACATTTTGGGTGGGGACTTCAAAGTTTGAAGTCACCCAGGGCCAACGATTTTTTCTCCTCCCACTTTAATCACGGGACTTCAAAGTCGTTTACCAAATGCCACTTAATCACTAAATTAAAACCCATTCAGACTTATTCAGACTTACGGTATGAGAAAAAGTTTTACCAAACGCCACCTAAAAGTTATTGTGAAAGAAATGAATGGCCTAAATTGTTATTTAAACTTCCAGAAGTTAGAACTTAAGAGACATGAATTTAAGTTACTCAACTTATTTTGGTGTTACATGCTCCGAGTGGGTATTGAACATAGGACATTTGAGAGGTTTTTAAACATATATTATTTATTTTTCACTTAAACTTAAAATTTTGAATGAAAATTTTGGTAGAAAACTTTGAGAAGTTTCTCACATCCTATACTACCTTTTGAGCGTACTTTGGAAAGGGACAAACACATTATAGACCTATATATGTCAATAGATAAAGACATTAGTAAAGCTTTAAGAGTAAAAGCACACGTGCCACTGCACACGAACACCAAGTCAAGTCGGGCACTGGGCGCATGCCTGAATAGCTTTAGGCTCAACCCATCTTTTGGGACAAAAAACATTCAAGTATCGTTGGAGACCTTAATGGTCTCAACTATTTTTTGACTGTTAGATCATTAATTGTTAAACGTTTTACGACCTTTGATTATTTTATTTGCCAGTTTGTGATTTAGTTTTTTGTCCATTTTAGTCTTAATAACAAAAATTAAGGTTCAAATATTTATATTCACTTCCAAATATAGAGGTTGTTTTTGTTCTTTTCAAGTTATTCGGAGAGGGTGCCACAACTGTACAGTTCGTTAAAATCAGACTTAGGGTGATGTCTTCTTTTGATTGAGTTGCTGAATAATAGAAGTAAGCATCTAAATAACCTATCAACATTACAACAGTGTAGGGGACGAATCTGTTTTAGGACAATGCGTGCCTTAGCTCTTTCCTCGTTAAACCAATAAATTCTTATTTTATAGATTTCTATTACTATTTGAAATTAGATACTACTACTGGATTATAGGTTCCTATATTCTATTTAATTAAAGGGCTCAGGGGACCCCCGTTTTTCTGACCCCACTGTGTTCAAGAATCCAATGGTGCTTGTCAGCACGGAGCTGGCATCATTTTTTCACTTTTGGGGGCAGTGACAACCACCATTGGATGCATGAAATCCATGGCCAAGTGCACGAACATCGAGAGGGATCAGAAAAAGGGGGTCCTCATAGCTTGAGCCTTAATTAAATTCAATTCGATTACATTTGCTAAGTTGTCATTTATTTCTCTATTTCTCTTTCGATTTATTCAATTGTTACTGTAACATAGACACTACAAACAACCAACTAAACACCCACACTTGTATTCTTGTTATTTATTTGGGCTGAAAGTTTCAGCCCAACCCAGCTGGTCTCTTGGCCCAGTACAAGGCTGAGCCGAGCTGGACCGGGGCTATAGACTCATCCACCCACAACCAAACACCCGGAAAAGCCGGCATATGTATTCTACAAAATAGAGCAAGACTTGCCTGACCACCCACAATATAAGCTACGTGGCAATTTATTAGATAACACTGACCGTATAGATGTTTGATGAGCATTATTTACCATTATTTCCGTATAAAGATCCAACGGTTTGAAATCACTAATCAGGCTGATTTTTGGTTTGTAGGTCCACCTGGGGATTGACCAAACATCTATACGGTCAGTGTCCTCTAATAAATTTCCACGTAGATTATATTGTGGGTGGTCAGGTACTACCTGACCAAGTCTTGCGCTAAAAAATATTGTTATTTGTTAATTTCTCATGTAACGCGTACATCGTTTACTGTCCAAAGACTCCAAACTAAAAGTACAAAGTACACTACAAACCACAAAATGGGCATTGACACGGAAAGGAACGCATCAAAGTCTTTAAGGAGTTATTCCTCTAGAAAGGGGCAATATGGGCAACATCGAAACAAATAAAGCATATAATGAGGTGAGTCACTGTCCCTCGTAAGATACAACCCCTCCCCCCATTATTTCTCACATCTCTCTCGTCAACACCCCTTTACCCCCCTCTGCCTTGTCGAAGAAGAAACATGACCAGCTCCTCCGCCCCTTCTCGCAAGGTTCCCTCTCTCCTCCCTCTCGCTCTCCCTCTTCCTCTCACTGTACTTGTGCCCTAATTCGAATTCTCTATCTGTATCTATGTTTCTCTCTTTCTTTCTTTTTAATTTGTTTTCTCCTCTTTTCGTGTTTAGGCTCTGAGCAAGATCGCTTGCAATCGTCTCCAGAAAGAGCTTGTTGAATGGCAGGTTAATCCTCCTACCGGATTCAAACACAAAGTCACCGATAATCTCCAAAGGTTTGTGTTAGGGTTCATTTTTCTGCCATTTTTTTTTTTTAATGATTCTCTTCAAGTCCTTTGAATCTGGTTTCTCTGTTTTCGTTATTTTATTTTATTTTTTAAAATTTTACTACGCAAAGGTGGACTATTGAAGTTAATGGAGCTTCTGGGACTCTCTATGCCAATGAAACTTACCAGCTTCAAGTCGATTTTCCGGAGCATTACCCTATGGAAGCACCGCAGGTGAACACAATCGGATTATTCTTTCGAATTGTGCTTCCGATTTGATTCCGGGGCTCTCTCTTTCTTTTAATTGATATGGCTCTTATTTTTTTTTTTTTTTATATATTTTTTGTTGGTTGGACAGGTTATTTTTATTCCTCCTGCTCCTCTGCATCCTCACATTTATAGCAACGGCCACATATGTTTAGGTAATTTTTAAGGGGTTCTGTTTGTTTGAGCTTATAATATTTTACGAGGATATTATGGCTATGTATGGATTTATTTAGTGTGTTGCTTTCATCTCTAGAAGCTCGAGAAGTTCTTACGATTGATGTTAGAAATGTTTGTTGTCTGATCTCGTATCTAGTTGTAATTCTTATAATTAATGCCCATAGGATGGATATGCCGATTATTCCACTTGTGCAAATATTGTCTGGGTTGTGCTTCTTGTGATGATAATTGAATTTCTCCTTAATTATTTTTTTTTATCATTTTGGGTTGGGGCTATCCTGCTTTTTCTCATCTTCATTTGATGACTTGCATGTTTGACAAGTTTGATTTAATCCCTTCCACAGTTTGTGAGGTGAATGTTATTTGTTTGCATGAATCACAATACTCTTTTTGGTTGGTGGTTTCCATATCAAAGTTGCGTTTTTTTTCCCTTCCTGAACTGCCTTGTGAGTTGCTTTTTCAGTTCTTGGGAATTGTTTTCCGTTTTGTTTTTCATGTTTTATATGTATACCGTGAAAATGTTGAGGACGGGGGTATATTGCTGCTGAACCTTAAACACGTATATGATCAAGATGTACAATTGCTGACTTGGTTGTTAATTGTTCGTCTCTGCAATCATTAACAAAAAGGAGCTTGTATGTCATTAGTCTTATGTCATGAGTGATAGTATTTTCTTATAAACTTCAACCTTCTAGCAGCACTTCATTTTATTTGGACCATAGCAGCAATTATGAAGAAACCTCTCCTTGATTTTTTTATGATGAGTAAGAATTTATTGAGAAGCCAGTAAGATACAAAAAGCTACTTTAGAGGTCGAGAAAACCTACCAAGGTCAGGCCTAGAAAAAAACAAAAAAGAGCAAAAGAAACAGGCACTATGTCCTTGCACTAGTACAAACTGAACCCTATCGAACAACTAGATCTTCGAAAAATAATCCCCTGCCCTCCTTAAATGCTTTAGACCAATAAAGCATCAATGCCTTAATATTGAAAATGATACTCGCCACCGCTTCTTCTTTGCCTTCGAACACCCTTTGATTCCTCTCCTTCCATAATCCCCCCAACAAATCGCAAAAGGTAACATACGCCATAATATACATCCTCTGTGTGAAAATGCCAAAATATGCCAGCTTAAGTTACCTACCACATAATATTTTATATTACTTACCTAAAAAACTAATTATTTTATATCTCATTGGTGGTTCAGAAAATGGAACTCTTCGATTGCTTTTAAAATTTGGAGCTAACTAGATACCATGGTTCAAAGTCTCGGTCTCAAGGTATGTCTCAGTCAATAGAAGAGACAAAACGTCTTAACCTAGAAGGTACGTGCCAATGGCGAGAGAAACAGATACAAATCCTCAATGTCATATTTCTATCTAGGGCCATATCTGCTGTTAGTGCATGTGTCCTCAAATCATTTCTCACTACCTCACTTGCTGTCTTTCTCAGCCTTCCCCTCCTTTTGCAGCCTTCAACCTGCACATTCCTTCTCACAGGTGCCTTCATTAGACAAACTAGATACATAAAAGTCCAGAAACGTGTCATTGTATTCAAGTCCTTCACCAAAAATTCTCTATTCAAACAAATAATAAATGTATTGTCAATATATTTTTTGCAGTATATCGCTAACGTAGTCAGGTAAAGTAACCTAGGAATCGTGTAGTATAGGGAATGATCATGCATGTTTTGATGATATCCGGTTAGAACCTCCACACAAGGAAATTTCTAAACGTGCTATTGGAGCTTGTTTTAGTCCATCTAAGCCTTTATCCAGTTTATCGAGTAATTGTGGATAAGATTGAGTTTCTCTAGGTGGTCGTGATATGTATACTACCTATTTCGTGTCCTGTGAAGAAGCAAATTCAACATCTCAATGGCTGTCATTTTAAGCAACAACGACATATGCTTCCACAATCCACCCATTCTCTAATTTGTTCCCGTCACCAACCCACTTCCATGTGAAAAAAATCCCAATGATGGGATGATGCCACTGCTTTGAGAATTTGAATGATAGTTATTTAGGAAACAACAGCAAAGGCCTCCACTTTGGCAATCTCATTCTCCAGATACTCCCTTCGGCAATTAATGGAGCTTGCATCTTTCAATTATCAGTCAGGTCTTTGCTTCAATTCCTATGCACCTGCTCCAAGTGATGACACATTTATGTTAGCGGGATGGGATATGAATCTCAAATATGATTCCCTTTAAAGATTTGTAGCTGTCTATTATGATTTATAGCATCTCACCAACATTGGTTACTGGTAAAAATTTTGCGAGAGAAGGGAATTGAAAAGTTCAAAGAAGCAATGGAGGCACAATAGGAAGAAGTGAGCCATTCGTGAGGAATAGGAACTCAATCATATCAAAATACATGAGGTTGGTTGATTACATGGTGTGAACTTGCAGTCACTTCAGTATCTAGAGCCACCTATAAGCAATCTCTTTTACATCTGAGGGGACATCCTTTTATTGCAATTATATGCTTGAAGTCGGTAACAATAGATCAAAGAATATTTGACAAGGATAGGAGAATGGAATATGTAGTGTCATAGAAGATTGTACAGAGACATTTATAAATGATTTCAGTGAAGAAGTGGGTGTTTTCAGATAAAGAAAAGAGAGTACATCCCTGAATTCCCTTCACTGAGGTAAATACGATTGTAAGCTCTATATCCCTTTTGAATTTTCGCATAACCTAGAAACAAGTATTTAGTGTTGAAGAAATTTTTCCTGCCACAAGAACAAAGCAAACACATACAAATACCTAATAACCGAGAGAAAAAAGTGAACTTATTTTTATTTTTAGGAATGAAAGAAGTTAGTTTTGTAAACGTGAAAATATTGGACATTGGGTTCGGGCTTCTTTTGTGGTAGATGGAATTAGAAAGGCCTCAGAAATGTTTTTTTAAACTATGGAATGGCGATTCCAACAATACAATGACTTTTTCTCTCAGCTGCTTCACTATCAAGTGTATACAAGAATATTTTCATCGGGAAAAATTGTGTGATGTCTGAAGTATTTTTTTCTTGGATGAATATATTTGAAGTATTTTACAATTTAAGTGTGGTATTCTTCCCCGATGAGGGTAAAAAATGTTCATTTTCTTTCAAAAGACATTGAGAAGGTGGAGTAACACAGATAGTTTGATAGTTGATTAGTTGGATTGAATATTATCAGGTTTCAGCCTAGCTGGTTGAGCATAGAGAGGTATTATGTGATTTGGGAAAACCTGCGAATGTTCCAAAACCTAAAAATGCATGTTAGTTGTGGGCAGAATTGGAGTTAAATGCTCCTTGTGGTTAGTCTTCGTGGAAATTGCCTGGTTCAACCGTGAGGAGTTTGTTAGGAATAACTAGAAAAAAGATGTTGGCAAGTGTTTTAGCTGAAGGGAGGTGTTTATTATCCTAGAAGAAATAAAAAATTATAAAATCAAGCTTGTTTATGTCAACTGAAGATAATGATGCAGTACCTTTTGTTTTACCATGGCTTTGGTGGTCAATTTGATACATTCATTTTGAGTACATTATTATGGCAATAATTACTTTATTGTTTTAGTGTGTGGTCATTTCTCGTCAAAATTTAGTGTATTACACATGGATCTCACAAAGGAAATGCACGCTGCCTGCCCTGTCCTTGGAGCATCTTTTATTGAGAACAATAAGATATTATCAAATAAAAGAGCAAAGTCACATTGTGAAACATAAGAAAATTTTGAATCCCTAGTGCCAAAACTCAACTCAATATAATGGTTAGTATATAAAATATATCCAATTGCTCGTAACGTAGTAGTTGTTGAGTTCAATTCTCTGTGTGCATGTGTACTACTTGGTGTTTGTCTTTTTCAATGGTTGTATGCTATATGAATAACCTTTGAAATTCATATTAGTTTTGACCAAAAAGTTACATACAAAATTATTGATATCACTAGAAGAGATTTAGAAAACGAGCATACAGAAGACCATGGTAAAAGCCTTTGTGCGAGGCATGTTAATTTGGACTAATAGGAAGAATCCAGGTTAATCCATAATGGAATTCTTGATGTGTACAACCCATTTTTTAAAATCAATTGAAATTCGTATGATGTTAATTTTAACTATGATGTGCCTGCATAAATGCTGTTTTCTCCAAGTGAAGAAGTCCAGATGCTAGTCCAGCTTATCTTAGTGATGCAAGCAAATATAGATGACTGTTTTGCAGAAATAAGGTAGACCAACTGTAACTAACACTGAATCTGCAAATTCCTCTTAAAAGATCAAAGAAAGAGAGCTGGCAACTCTTACCTATTAAGGTTTTTAAAGAATCCGGGAACAGAGAAAATAACCAGTTCTCCAAGCTAAAATTCCCTACTCAAAAACTACAAAGATTTATTGACCTAAATGAAAATAAAATAACAAAATGCCCAAAATACCTGTATTTTTAGCTCTTTATGAAGAAACGTTGGATTCTTTGATCTAAAATCCCATTAAACCAAGACCTAATAATACTCAAATAGCATAAACTAAGCACATGCCTAACTGAGTTTTATGCGATTCACTTAGGTGGGAGAACTACTAAATCTTGAAATTGTTGCGCTAGATGAAATGCCAATACATTTTCTGCATCCAAATCTCTCCATTCACTTTTAAAGCTATTTGACCAGGGTTGAGTGGAGTGGCCTTTGGTTGCCCAAACTGGTCTTCTTCTTCTTGACCACAAACCTTGTCTGGTTCTCTTAAAGCTCCGTGATTGCACCTGTACCATGTTTGGTAGTGCACTGGCAAGTCATCTTCCATTTGGAAGACAAGTCTGTTGACACTTTCAAGAGCTTCAGGTTTAATCGAGGCAACCAAAAGAATGCTAAGAAATTGGGGATGTAATCTATTGATTCTATTGAAATGGCCAACGCTCATAAATAAAAATAGAAAATATAGAACAATCAGAAATGCTGTGTTTTTGCTCCCCCTCTCACAGGTGCCATTATAATTGAGGAAACAGGTGAAAGTTTTATATAATAATTTTGCAAGTGACCTGTAGACTCAGCATTTGGACAATCCTGTATAATGACAATGGTAATGATGGATGAGTGGATAGACTAGCTTGGTACTTGGTAGACATCATGCAACATTTGTTCGATATGTAAGAGTTTTTAGAAATAGTTGATTATTCGAAATGTTGAAATCCATATGATTTTGCGAAGAAAAAATGGAAATGATGAAGTTTAAGGTACTTCTGACTGCTCTCAGCCTGCTCCTTACCATTGTATTGCCTGTTCATAGCCAACTATTTTGTTTGATTGTATGAAACTCAATATCATTAACTTGGGAATCAGTTTTGCTCAAAGTAACCGTGTGCCTAGCTCTCTCTAAATTAAGCCAGTATAAAAATCATCATTAGTGTTGCATTCAAACTGTGTCCTCCCACAAACTTGACACCTTATTGTGGAGCTTTCTTATGGTCTTTCAGATATTTTGTATGATTCATGGTCCCCAGCCATGACTGTTAGTTCCATCTGTATCAGCATTCTCTCCATGCTATCAAGCTCCACTGTGAAGGTACAAACACACTGACACAAAAATTTCAAATGCTTTTTTTTTTTTTTCTATTCTCGGTTTCTTTAATCCTGACGTAATTCAATGTTGTGTGCAGCAACGCCCTGCAGATAACGATCGCTACGTGAAGAACTGTAGGAATGGTAGATCTCCCAAGGAGACAAGATGGTGGTTCCATGATGACAAAGTGTAATAACAAAATGATCAATAGCCAACCATGATGACAAAAGTGTAATAACAAAACAATCAATAGCCAAAACACCTTCATGTGAGTCTTGGACAAGAAGGTAGATACATTGCTTGCCCTTTTAAGAGGAAAAAAAAAAGGAAAAAAGAAAAGCATTCCAGTGCCCTGATGCAAAGTTGGGGCTCGGAGTAAGTGTTCATGAGCTGCTGTGAATTTGCATGCCTGGTATTTGTAAAGGAAGAGTAGTTTTGTGTTTTAGCAAGAGGTAAAGGACCAAACAGAGGTTTTGTGGGTAAGATACTTTGTGCACGTTACTCCTTTATTTCGTTTCTCCGTGATAGCTGATGAAAATCATGTGGTAAAATCTGACGTTATCGCTAGGGTATTTATTGTGAAATACAGGATCGGCCAAAAGGAAAATGAGTTTTAAAAATGCTCATTTTTGGGAATGGGGATCTCGTCTGCTCGAAGATCCAATATCCCACGACCTAGCTTTATCTTGGGTTGGTCTTAGAAGGATGGTGCGTTATAAGCTTGTTGGATTTTGATTTGCATGATATCCAATGTTAATGCATTACCAACCATTTGCATCGTAGAACCCTGTGTAAATCTATCTTTTCTTCCCTTGGTCGATTATTGGAGGAAATGCGCAAGAAAATGATTCAGTAATGTAGACCAAAATTCTTACAAGAAGAGGTACTAGTAAAAATCGAGGAATGCTGGCAACATGCTAATAAATTTTTTATAAGAATACATATATACTAACAATAAGAATCTGAGTCTCTCTGTGCTTTCTCCATCCTCGACATTGCTCTCTATTTTACATAGAACTGAAGAAAAGAAGAGATAACAAACAAGCCTGCATATTTTTTAAGGGTTGGGCTCCAGTTACCGCCCTAAAATGACAGGCTCCGATTACAGGACATAATATGAGCCACGTGGCACACTATTAGAGGATTCTGACCGTATGGATGTTTGACCAATCCCTAAGTGGACGTACAAACCAAAAATCAGTCTGATTAGTGATTTATAGGCATTGGATTGGACTTATTTTCATGGTTTGATCTCAACTGTGGGAATTTGAGCAGTATTTGAGGTACAAAGATCCAACGCCTAGAAATCACTAATCAAGCTGAGTTTTGGTTTGTAGGTCCACCTAGGGATTGGCAAAACATCCATACGGTCAGAGTCCTCTAAGAATTCCATGTGGCTCATATTGTGTCCTGTAACCGGAGCCTGTCATTCTAGGGCGGTAACTGGAGGACCCATTTGCAGTAATCGCTAGACAAAAAAAGGGGGAATAAAATTAATGACGGATAACATAAAGATGTTTGAAAAAAAGTAGAAAACCTATCAGCCTTTGTGAACAGACTCTCTCTCTCTCTCAATGTAGTCCAGACCCGGCCACGTAACCAGCCAGGCCACCCATGGTCCAGATCAACCATTAACACCCTAGGTACAGATAGTTTTTGACAATATATGTGACAAAATAGAGGAGCTGTTAGGTGTGCTAATGGTCCAGGCCAATGTAGGGCTAAGTCCCGGTCCGGAACATAATTAGCTATGTCAAACCTGGTTGACCCAGTCAGCTGTGAACACTTTAGGCTCAACCCTAGCCCGAGTGTAGATATAACCATAGTTAGCAATTCGGCATACGGCAAAGATTCGAAACTCAGGGTATAAAAGTTTTGTCATTGTTGAAGTGTGATATTCTTTTAGCCTTAAAAAGCTTGAATTTTACCATTTTTTTCATTTCATCCAGCTGTTTAATACGTTTTTATTTTTAAAATGCAAAATTCATGTATTAAACGCAAATAATATGTGTTCTATTCGTTTAATCTTAAAATTCATGATTTTTTTCAATTTTTTTATACGGCCATATTAAACGTTTCTTTTTTTCTTTTTTTTTTTGTACGTTACCATCGTGGGAGGGCCCCACGGAAGAGGGCAGGTGAAACCTGAATCCGGTAAAGGGGATTTCTACTCTGGCACACTGCTCAAAGGAGGAAATCAACCTATGTGGGTTTGACCCCACGACCTCTCAAAAGAGGTGGATACACACCAACCATTTGAGCTGCCATGTTGGTTGTATATTAAACATTTCTTTAAAAAAAATTAAACGTTTCTTGAAAAAAACAAAAATATTCTTGTAATTAACGCGAATAATATGCAAATTTACTAACTAGGGTCATAATGGGCCAGAGTCGCCAGACAGCTAAAGGTATGTGTCCAGGTCTGGACTAGTGGGCCTGAATAAAACCCAAGTCCATCCTCGTAGAGGGGTGGGCTAAAAAATCTTTTGGGCCAGAGCAGACCGTCAAAGCTCTCAGGTTTTCCATTTCAATTACCAAAATGTCCTTACGGACAAAGGGAGCGAGTTCCTCCTATTTTAGCACCCGCGCGAGTGCCGCTAGCATTCATTCCTCCGCATCCGTTAGTTCAAAACTTGGAAAACAAATTCGATGCGAATGCTGCTACTCCGACTTCCTCCAATGCTGATTTCTTCTCAACCTTCGCTTTCATGGCCGTCGAGGCTTCCCAAACTCATCTTCTCTGCTCCAACAACGATTACTTCTTCACTTAAGCCGAAAAATGGCGTCTTCGCCTTCTCTTCTTCCACCTCGCGAGAAGCCACCGGAGAAACCACTGATCCCATTCCCGAAATATCCTCCAAAGGGGTAACCTTCACTCTTTTTTTTCTCAAGAATATCAGATTGATTTTGAGCGTTGGTTATGGTAGATTTCCCCTTCTCTTATACTTCTGTAATTAAGAAGAAAATGTTTTTGTATGGCTTTTGCAATCTAGTAGCTTTCATGTCTAAAATACTAAGCCCTTCGATACATTTTTAGTTTAAAAGGTCAGATAAATTTGCAGGGTACTCTGAAATCTGGTTTGTATCTGGTTGCAACCCCAATTGGCAATCTTGAAGACATCACCTTGCGGTATGTGCTTGTTTGCTACTTGTGTGTTCTTATTATGCATATGTTTTGTATTTCCCTTTTTAATCAGCAAAAGTAGTGTAAAATTTACCTTTCCCATCTAATTTGGTACTTTCTCAATTCGTCATTGGCTGAATCTCACTTTTGAAATTCTGTTGGTTACACTTTATCCGCTAATCCATTCATCTTTTTATTTGGAAAAGATTCAATAACGTTTCATCCGTTATTTCTGAGAACCCAGAATCATGTTACCCTGCTTAACGAAAACAGTTCCAGCTTAGCTACCTAAAGAAAAAGAAAGAAAGAAATAGATGATAAAAAATAAAAATAAGTAAAAGGGAATTTTCTCTTCTGATTGGCGATTTCTTCAATATCTTGAATTCTCGAATGCAGTGCTCTGCGTGTTTTAAGGTCAGCCGATGTGATACTTGCGGAAGACACTAGGCATTCAGGGAAGTTGCTTCAGCATTACAATATTAAAACTCCCCTTGTAAGTTTTTGCTGTGGCGTCTATTTATGAATTTGTTGAGTGGTTGGCATGCTCGTTCCATTCTTTCTAATTGGATGTTTTAGATTTTCAGCTGAGTTATCACAAATTTAATGAATCTCAACGCGAGAAAACAATATTGAAGAGGTTGCAACAAGGTGATATCATTGCATTGATCAGTGATGCAGGGACACCAGGCATCAGTGATCCTGGTATGGAACTGGTGAGTATTTGTTAGGTTCTGTCATTTCTGAGAACAACTGACTTTTCCAGATTAGTAATTAACTGTAACCTTGACATTGGAAAAAGAAAAAGAGAAAAACAAAAGGTAACTTCTTTTTTCTTTCTAAAGGGTTAAGATAAATATGTAGCAAAAAATGAAACAAGTTTAGAAAATTTTGACCACTAATTTGAAATCGCCTGTCTTGCAGTCTTCTGATTGTGGTTGGTATTTTTGGAGAATTAATTGTTGCTTGTCTAATAGGAACCTGGAACTGCTGAAATGTTAGTTAATAAGTAATGATCAAATTGAAACTTATAAAATTCCTTTTTGTGTATAACACCTACAAAGCACATTCCAAATCTTGTTGCAGGCAAAGTTATGTGTGAATGAGAGAATTCCTGTTATTCCTATCCCTGGGCCTTCTGCTTTGGTAGCAGCTCTTTCTGCCTCGGGTTTGTCTACTGAGGAGTTTACATTTGGTAAGTTGCACAGAAATTTGACAATTTTATATTCGTAATGACAAACTTCTGTGAGAATACTCTGTCTATAGGCTGGGTTATTGATGCCTATTTCTAAATTTACTGCCATAGTTGGATTTCTTCCTAAACATGCTGGATCAAGAAGAGAAAGACTGCTGGTTTCTGCCAATGAAGCTGCAACACAGATATTCTTTGTTCCTCCACACAAGGTTCATCAGTTTCTTGAAGAAACTTCTTCATTTTTTGGTGACTTGAGGTAAAATTTACACAAGTAAACTACCCTATTTGTAGTACCACAATGGAAGATCATACTAATTAAATCTGTGGACTCTTGAGTATTTTTTAGATGCTTGAGTTTTAAAATTTACAATCACATCAATAGAAATGAACTTTATTTTTTGTTGGAAAATTCTGGGATATTTGGAAATCAGTGTCACTATAAATATACCGTCAAGACTCATGCCCATAGCTCATAAGTGTACGCACTGCAAATGAAACTTGAAATAATGTCATGGAGATATCATAAAGTTTTATCTGATTTTTCTTAATTGATGAAATTGTAAGCCAAATACACGAGACTATTTCTTATTACTCTTGTGCACAAGAAGTCTTCTTTGCAAGCAGCCTTTCTGTTGATGCGAGATCTTGCTTAAAATCAAAGTTATAAATAGTATAGATAATAGATAGGATGAAGCATTTATGTTGAATAAAAATAAAAATATCGACCTGTACTTCTTGGATGGATATGATGCATGGCTGAGATTGGTGAGAAATTTACAACATGATGGTACCAATAAAAAATATCAACATGGTGATGATGCTTTAAGTATAAAATGTTCCAAGGTCCACCGTTGATTTCATTAATATATTAGAACGATGAAGATGAAATGATCCTCAAGAATAGTACCTGTTATGCTTATTTGAAAAAAAACGGTTTCTGTTTTCTTGAACTTTATTATGATTTTTCCATATGTAATTAATGTTTCTTGAACTTTAGTACCTGTGTGCTTATTTGTAAAAATGCTGGTTCCTGTTTCTTGAACTTTATTACAATGTATCCATCTGTAATGTATGTTTCAGATTGGTAATGCGATATATGGCTGCTAAGAATTGGTAATCATGATCTCTTTTGGATATCTACCTGCAGGCAATGTGTCATAGCTCGGGAGATAACAAAACTTCATGAAGAGGTAGCTATTACACTAACTGACACCTTCCTAATTATAATGTTGCCTTGGTATTGGAGATTCAAATTTCATGCATTTAATAAATCTCTATAACCGATATTCTACTTTGACACAGTCCCTTGAGTCCTTGACTATATGGTAATTTATATATTATTTATTGGGAATCAGTTGGCAAAAACTATACTTCCTTTCTCTCGTGCCATACGTTCATAGTGAATAATTTATTAGAGCTTTCATGATTAAGGATTGTAGGGATTGGTTCATTTTTGGTGTTAGATTTATTCAAGAAGGTTGTACCTTATCCCTTTTTTTAAGTGGTTATATTTTATTTGAGATGTGTGGGATGCTGATTAGATATTTATTGTTCGTTTCCTTGACTTTTTGGGATCCTATGTTAACACAAGATTCAGAAAGCAAATCTGATCCATACTATAGATAATTTTTTTTCATTTTCTAAAAAATCACTCACTAAACTCGTGATCTAGTCAAATAACTAAGGATTGTTAATTGTTGAATTGACATTGTTTACTATCCTGAAATTACTAGCTAGACAGCTGAACTTGGCTGATTCTCTGTGATGTGCTAAGTGATTAACATCTCAAAATTCATAATGCTCCGAGGCTTGGTTTGAACAAAATCCACAGACTCATGCGGGTCGTCGCCAAGTTTGAGCAGCTTGGGCAATGACGTTCTGTCATCTAATCAACATTTGTTCTGAAACCTAAACTAGTTCTGGAGAATTTTTCTACTCTAACAAGTTTGTGGAATACAACTTGCATACTGCCATATTTGGTAAAGCTATAATTTTCCCTTAGCTCCAAGGATCTTAAATGATTTGGACTTTCTACTTTTAATGCTATCATGAGTTAGAGGTCCCTCTTGTATTGATGAGCACATATGCACACATATATCTTATTTCATGAATATGTTTAATTCCTTTCTTAGTTTTTTTTAATAATGCTTGCGACATCTTCTGTCTCTTTGGGTGTGTTCTTATGTAGTTCATGATTTACTAAAATAAATGATGCCCCATTAGTTTTGGCGGGGTACTCTTGGAGAAGCAAAGGAAGCATTTTCAACTCACCAGCCGAAGGGAGAGATCACTCTCTTGATAGAAGGAAAGGAAGATTCAATTGCTGAAATTCCATCAGAAGCTCAACTTGAGCATGAATTGAGAGATTTAATCTCCAGTGGTCATAGTCTTTCCATGGTAATCTACTCTTTTAGCTTTTGAAGTTTATTCTACCATGTTAAAAATTTATTTATTACAAATCAGAAGTATAAATTTGCCAGTTATTGATACCCACTTCACTTGCGTAGAACTCAGAAATTGACATCTGGACATTCTAAGCAAATGTGCCTTTTGGGTTGAATTTTCACCTTGGACTTCCTCCATTATGTACATTTTCTTTTTTGATCAAGTTAGTTTTATAAGGGGAAAAAAAGAAGGAAAGGAAGTTATTGCACCCTTTATACAGAGATTTATGAGAAAAGATTCACTGGTCCCGGGGACCTTCAAAAGGTCTGACACGTATGTCAAGGCCTAAATCTAACCCGTGTTAAACGCTTGGTTAGTTAGTGAAGGGTGGTTATCAAGGGGTATGGGTCAAACATTTTGGGAGGGGACCTTGACCAGCGAATTTTTTCTCGAGATTTATGTATCCAACTTTTGCCAATATGCTGCAAACGTTTTTGGGCCCTATTGTAGAATGAGGCAGAGGTCAGGTGTCTTCCTCAAGGCATTCACATTTGTCGAGATAGTTTTATGGGGCCTTTAGAGGTGGAAGGGGACTCGGCTAACACAATCTGTTGGATTAAGAATGAAGGTGTGTGGCATGGAGATTGGAGAATCTTTTGGAGTATGTCAGAGAATTTGCCAATGGTTGGACAAAGTTTTTCTTGTAGTTTTGGAGGTGGAGGCTGACGCTCACATGTCCGAAATAATTTTATAATCTAGTCTACCCTGCAAAAAATTATAGATAAACAAAACACTGGTCAAAACAATGTAACCTTAGCTTAATGCAAGGATCTCATGGAAACGAACTCCATTGGAGGAAAAACCTTGCAGAAAGCCTCCATTATTCGATAAACAAAATCTCCAGAATTCCTTAACAAAGTGCATTTGAGGGCCTTCTCTATGGGTAAAGTTATAAGCATTTTGTTCGAATTCATCTAATCTATGTGAGAAGGAGACCCATGTTGCCACTTGATCTCCATAGGAATCAGCTAAAAGTTGAAACTCACTTTGAAGATGAACTCTTGAAGTGAAGGTTGTAAATAGCATGATTCTTGCCATTCATAACTTGACCCATTTTAAGTTTTATACAACTAACTGCCATCTTAAATCTTCTCACTTTCATGTTGTTACTGTCTTATTGAATGATAGAAGCAATGTCTCTATATTTGACGCTAGGAGTAGACCATAGTGGCATGCAATCCCCCATGATGGAAGCACGCTGATTTTTTTTATTATTGCCATTACTAATTCATAATTTATGACTTCTATATGGGCATATTCTCGTTAATGATTCATTATGCTTAAGATACATTATTTTGTGATGTACAGAATCTTGATCCTGGTCTTGTGAAAATTCTTCATTTTCTTATATTATTAATTTATGTATATGGCATAACCTTTTATGAGAAATTGAATTGCAATATTCATTTACATGCAACCAAGTACCCTGTATTAACTCTTACTTTGTAATTAGACAGGACTAACTGTTATATACTTGTATCTTTGTGATTTGTGAAATTAACTTTTGTCTTCAACTGTATTTTAAATTATATTCCATTTGGAAGTTATATTATCAAAAGAGGATTGCTATGTACTTTATTATATTTATGGCTTTCTCCTCTTTCAACTTTGTTTATTAGATAATGTATTAAAAATATCAGGTTGTTATGAGGTTGCCAGCTTGCTTCATCTTACCCACCAAAAGGAAAGGTTGTTGTGTACAATAAATACGTAACAGAAAGTCTGATATCTTATTTGGTTTTTGAAGTATGGTAGTTTGCTTGTCTGTGTCAAACAGTTTTTCTCTTTATAAATATTATTTTTTATCTTATCTGATATTCCTTTTGAGTATCAGATCTTAATGCACTATTGATCGTTACCTGACAACTTGGATTTATATTTAGGCAGTGAAATTGGTATCTGAAGGAAAATCGGTGAAAAGAAAAACAATATATGCACTTGCACTAAGGAAATTTGGAAAAGTTGAGACTCAGGATGGTTCAAGATAGGCTAGTAAACCTATCATCAATGGTGAGTGTCTTTCTATTAAAGCAACTATGACTGCAATGTTTTTTTCTATGTTTATGTTCATCTTTTGGTTTTGTCCTCGCAAGGAGAGGAGTTAGGAAGGTCACTCCCATCTTTCTATGCTCAACATACAGTAAAATTTATAGAACTGTAAGAAATGTTAATAAATCTACTGTACCATGGTTTGCAATGTTGCCGTTAACTTTTACAGGGAATTTGATTGTGGCATAATCATCAACTCTGACGGTCCTTGAACAGGGAATGCAATGACTGACTCATTAGTCTTGTTCCAATCATGGTCCTACATCCTGGTCGTAAGAGGAGTGCAGAGATAATTGAATCCATGGAAGATAGGAATGAGTTTATCATAGGCCCACATCTGATCCGTATTTGTAGTCCAATCCAAAATCTTATCAGTATATTGGGAAAAGGGGTTTTGTTGTATATAGCATTAGGTGAGATCTAGTTCTTTTTTGTGTGTCTTCTCACTCAATGCATCCGGTAGAGATACTAAGTCCCAACAACAAGAGCCTTGTTAAGTTTGAAATGCTTCCTTCACACAAAAAAAGGTAGTTATGTATTTATCCACTCTTTTTGCATTTTGAGTGATGAATTTGTATTTTGCATAATACCCAAATGCTTGACTTCATGATGGAGTCCCATTCATGGTTTAAAAGACGGCCATTATAACAGCAACACCCCAACCCTGGGCTTAGCATTATAATGGATGTTATAACGGAAACAATGGCCCTTTTGTTTTCATAACAATACATTTTTTACCTTACGGAAGTTATTTTGAAAAAAAATGTTCTGACCTTTTTTTTTATCTCAGATGTGACTGATGTGACCCATCTACTAATGTACATTTAAAGTTGGCTTATTGACAATACCCAAATTGGTTTTTCATTTAATGGAGTGAATTCAGTGTCAAAAAATACACATATAAGGGAGGTCGATTTGGCTTTAGACCTTAAGGGCGTGTTTAACCGCCAAGTGGGAAAATTGCAATTTTCACCTGAAAATACGGCCTTTATTTTCTTGCATGATAAAGGTGAAAAGTGAGGTGAAAATGTGAAGGATTAAAGAAGGCATTTACCAAACGCATTTCATCGGGAAAATTTTCTGTGCAATCAAACAGGACATAAATTTGGATTTGAATAAGTTCAGTACAGTGATGGCTTAGTTCACGTTTCTTGGGTGAAGCGTATAATTGTTAAAATTATATCTTCACCTTAAAAGAAGGGAAGTGGTTGGAGCACCTCTTTCTACTAAAATTTTCTTATATATGGAAATTAATGACGAATTAATGTTTTTAAACATTTTTACTTGTCCAATAATTGTAAAATGGTATATTGATCAATACCTTAGCTGTGTAAAGACGAATTGGTGATTTAAAAGATTTATGAAATGATTAGAAGGATATTGGTCATTTAAAAGGTTTTATTAAAAGTTTAGTAATCATTTAGAATTTGTATTGAATGATAGAAGGGTATTTTTGGTATTAAAAGTTTAACTTAAGTTTTAGAATCTGCTTTCCGCATAAGCTATAAGCCTGATTTAAATGACTTTAGTTTAACTCAGAAAAATTAGCTTAAAATCTGAAGAAAAAAATAATAATAATAATTTTTCATAAACTATAAGTTCATTATTAGCTTTTTTTTAAGATTACCCAAATATAGTCCGAGCACTCATAAATACTGGGATTTAGCTCAGCTTAAACGAGCAAAACTGTTAGAACTCTACAGTGGACCAAAGTGTCGTGTGTAGTCTCTTGTCTCAGTTTATATTATTAAAGTTAGACAATTCAAGACATCAAGTTTACTAAACAACTAGTAAATCCGTTAAGACTTGCACTAAATAAAAGTTTAAGTCCAAAAGACACGATTGTTCAATTACAATAATTTCAATTTTATTCTCATTTTTAAAAATTTATTCATGTGAGGGATTGTGATCATAAAGTTACGTTGTTGAATAAAATTAAGGTTTTTGTCTCGAGGCTAATAGGTTTTGAACCCAAGGCCTCTTAAGAGTTTTAAAAATGTATGATCTCATTTCCTTCACTTTTTGAAGCCAAACTATATGAATTTTTTGAATGAAAATTTTTGAAGGAAAAACCAAAGAGGATTCTTTCATTTTTTTTACACTTTTCTAAATCACATTAGTCTCACATTGCTTGGAGACAAAGTCTCAACCTCTTGGATGAGAAGGTAAGAACCAAAGGGTTGAGTCCTTGGGTATAGTAGTGGATCCAGCTGATCCAGGAAGGGGCCAGGATCACAAAACACACGCACCAAACTGCGTCGTGAGCTGATAAAATCCAAGTAAGTTTTATACCAGCCTCTTGGTTTTCTTAAAAAATAAGATATGTAAAAATGCACATAAAACTAAATAAATTTTAAAACGTTGCATGGCATTTACTAAGGGCCAAACAACTCTCTTCCAGCTCCATATAAAGAGAGGAAGAGGGGTGTCTGGGGTGTCTCGGAACACGAATGTCAAAATCATATGTACACATGCAGTCTCTTCAATCTCACCTCTTTTGCAATGTTTTTTGCAACTTCTCTTTACAATTTCTTCTTTAATGGAATCTCCACTGATTTCGTTAGTAGGGGAGGTGTTTTGGAGTGTTGCCTATCTCCAGTTGAACGCGTGCCTCAGCCTCATCTACTAAACCGATAAGTTTTTATCTTCCTTATTTACCAGTTCTAATTCTGGACTTGCTTCACCTTCTGGGATTTTTTTGCAATATAAGTACAGTTACTGTTTATTGCAATTTGTTTTCTCTAAGTCCTCACTTTTCGTGTGTAATCTGTTTACTGCTACACAAACAAGAAACACCTGCTCTAACCACCTGAAGTGCATTTGTATCTCTTGTTCCAGAGTAACATATCTTAGTGCACTATTGACTTTTTTTTCTAACAACTTGGACGTGCATTCAACCAGTCAATTTAATCTTTTTTAACAATGGCATTTGATTCCCTCGTTTAGCCAAGGCATTCTCACTTCTCAAGCAATATATAAAAGTAAATTGCGGCATACTGACAATCAGCAAACTTAGCTTTGGCCATTCCATTATTTTGGCACGAAAACCTTGCAAAGCCATGAATGAATGTGCTTCGCATTAATCTGCGAAGCAAATAATTGAATTCATTCCTTTCTTTCCTTTCTCATTGTGATAAATATCACTATCTACAAGCCGCCAAAAGAATGCAGAAAAAATTAACATACATCAGTCTTTTCTTCTTGCTTGTTTAAGTAGCCTGATTGCGTTTTCGTATGCAACAAATGTTATTGAAGCAGCAGGGAGATTTTTCAGTAGGTTTGCTGTGATACCCTTATAAAACCCACGAAAACCCTCAAACCTGGAAATCCAGAAAAAAAAATGTCATTTCCTTTGAAAAACAACAGAAAGATGTCTAGCGTTGAGGATACCGAATGTGTAATGTTGAAATAAATATAATTTAGCCTTCAATAACAAAATGAAACGGGTTTTGTAAAGAAGTTGCCATTTCCTTCAGAAATCCAGGGTATCTGTTTTCACCTCTTTGGAGGACCCAATATTCTCGGCAAGGCTTCCATTAGTTATGCATTTGTAAGTGAAATAAGTTAAACAAAACTAGATGATCCAGTTTGTGACTTGCCAAACACTCACAAGTGTTAAGGGGACAAGTAATGGTAATAGACTGTCAACCAGCCAAATGGCCCAGTTGTCAAGCATGCTCAGCCAGTCAAGTTAAGCAAGAACACAGGGTTCTCGAGTCTCAGTTTTCATTTCCCTCTGAAGGATCAGACTTAATGCCTCTTTAGCTGCCTTTCTCCTCTAATAACCAATATTATTTATCTAGCAGAAAAGCGATGTAGATAACGAAAAGGAATAGTCGATAACATGCTGGGTGAAAAATCTCACCGTACAGTTTCCTTCAAGACATGCCAGCTATCCTTATATATTGGAATTCCATCATTACTGGGTCGTTGCTGCAAAGGACAAGGGGCATGCTTATCAAATCCAGGCCAGCAGAAAGAAAGAAATGTTGTAGATCTCTCAAGGGAAGAACAAGTTAGCTAATTGATGCTATAGAGCTGCATCGAGTCATCTCCGTGGGATCCACTGGTATCATTGGTGGCATGGTTTCTTTCCTACTTGACTAATTTCAACAATTCAAGAACTACAGATAAAAAAAGAAAAAAGGAAAGAAGATGACATTTATTATACCTGTACTCGTGCTCGAATGACCTGGAATAACAAAAGGGAGTCAGCCAATGAACATAAAGGGATGCTCAAACAACGACATACTTTTATACAGAAAAAATTGCCTGCCTGATAAGGATATGTCAGAAGCATAGCAGCGAGTTTAGAAGATGCCCCCAGCATAGCATAATCGACTGAATTCTGTGAAAACATACAAAATGATGAATTATTAAACTTATGTAACAAAGAAACAGTTCAACATGATGATGATGATGATAGAACAGAGGAAAGGTGGTCAACGCACAGACACAGTCAGTGTACCATTAACATTAATCATCCAGCTGTGAATGGAGTGAGGTCAGCATTCAACCAGGGGAACCAAACCTTAGAATGCCACATTGGATTTCAGGGCCCAAGTAAACAACACCAGCAAGTGTTAGAAAGTTGCATCAATCATGGGGACTCAAACTTGAATATCATTTTAATTAGTGTTAATGTCTTTGTAGAAGTGCAGAAGATGGAGAGGAAGTGGAGAAGAGAAGAGACATGGGAGAATAGAGAGAGTCGAACTTAGTTGGTTAGGCATCCTCATATATATATATGAATTACTTAAAGGCATAAAAATAATGTAAAAAGACCACACTACCCTAATTATAGAGCATACTCTAACACTCCACGTCAAGCGGGAGCATAAAGATCATGCATGCTCAGCTTGTTACATAATAGAGAAAAAGGACCCCGACCAAATGCCTTAGTGAACACATCACCAAGTTGATCTAATGATTTGATATATAGAGTAACAATCTTCGGAACCGTCCCTAACAAAGTGGCAGTCAACTTCTATATGTTTAATTCTCCCATGAAAGACTCAATTACTAGCATTAAAGATAGCAGCCTGATTATCTCAGTCCATCTGCATAGAAGTAGTAATCACAAAACCCATCTCTTGAAGAACAGATTCCACCCACATTATATCGTATGCCGTGTGAGCCATAGCCTTGTACTCCGCCTCTGCACTAGATCTAGCAACCACATTCTATGTTTTACTCCTCTGTGTGACCAAGTACAATACTCTATCAGAATGATTTCCAACCCAATCTACGTCAAGAAAAAACCCTATAAGACTCAAGTATTTGAATGGTCGATATAACATGCCTTTACCTAATCCACCCTACAAGTGCCTCAAAAAGCAACACAACATCTCAATGTAGTTGGCGTGGAGCATGCATAAGTTGAGTCACAACTCCAATTGCAAACATGATATCTAGATGTGTCACTGTGAGATAAATCAACTTCCCAACCAGCCTCCTATATCGTCCATATTTAAGACTTATACAACTCACCTTGTTCACCATCGAGCTTGAGTGTAGAATCCATAGAAGTATCAACGAGCTTAGACGTCAACATTCCTTTCTCCTCTAACAAATCTGTGACATACTTCCTCTTGTGAGAGACTAACACCCTCTTTGTATCTCGCCACCTCAATGCAGAGAAAATATCGAAGAGTGCCAAGATCCTTGGTTTGACAATGCTGGCTCAAGTGAGATTTCAGGTAAACAATCCCACTACTGCCGCTCCTCGTGATTATAATATCATCACGTATACTAACAGACTAATAACTCCGGAAATTGTATGACAAACAAATGCTGAGTGATCTGAGTAAGCTCGCTTGAAGCCACAAAACGTAATAGAACTGCACTGAACTTATAACACCAAGCTCGTGGAGATTGCTCCACCCTATAAATAGCCTTCTTCAACCTAAACTATAATAATCCGAATTTTTCTAAACCCAAATTGGTGTGGACACTAGTGTAGACCTGTGTTCGTAGCACCCAATTTTTTTTCCTTAGGAGGGCATTTTGGTATTTATACAGTAATTTGGTATTCACTTTGTTGTGTGTTTAAATCATAATTATTAGGTTAACCTAATAACTTTGGAGACCCTATCTCCAAATTTGGAGAGCTTTCAGACAATTTCTATTCGAAAAGATATTTTAGTAATATTACTCAAGGTTTAAAGGAGGCTGTTTTAACGGTGTAACGGACTGGGGGCGTCACCGTTAAAACGGATTGAAATGGCCAGGGCAAAATTGGAAAAAATAGAATTTAACAGATTTTAACAGAATTTAACAAAAAAAATGGCGATGAAATTCAAATTTTCAAAAAAAATGGAATTTAACAAAAAAATAACGGATTTAATGGCCTTTTTTTCACAAAATTTTCAAATTTAACGGTTGTTAAAACGATTTTAATGACCGTTAAAATGAAAAAATACCATTTTTTCTAAGTGTAAAAACAGTTTTTAACATAACAGGGGCTTGGGGCGTTACCATTTTAACGGCCGTTTAAACGCCGTTTTTTAAACCATGATATTACTCATTAGAGATAATTTGGTCTTCTCACAACTCTTTCACTTATCTGGAGTTTTTTTATCATTAGAATTGAATAGTATGCTATCTTCATCTTTTGAAAAAATTTCAAAAAAATTCATCTTCAGGGGTATTTTGGTAATTTTAATGCGGGGGACCCTCTGTGGGCTTGGTAAGGGCCATGACAAGGGGGCTGTTTTGAGACCTATGTGTGATGTCTTAAATATGTCGTTTAGTGTTACATTTAAATTTTTATGGGTGTTCATTTATAACCTAGGTTTGTATTTAATTAATTACATGTAAATAGGTCACTTACACAACCTATATGTATGCATGCTTGGGTATGTCAATACACCCTACACCTAGGTTCTATAAAACTTTATGACTAGGATTAATTAATTAATCAAAGTCAAGCTGAACATTAATTTAATTCATAATGCCATGTTGGCAGCCACATAAGCATTAACTAATTAATTAGTAACACTTAATTTATAAAGGAAATATGTTGACTTTATGCTCACTCTATGCTCACTCTGGAGAGAATAAAATTCTCTCCTCTCCCATGCATCAACTTTGGAATCAATTGGTGGAGCAATCCCCACTCCACCTCACATATTTGAAACCCAATTAGAATACTTGCTTGCCAAGCCAAACCCATCCCATTACCTAAAAAACCTATTTATGAGCACGGGCCAATGAAGCTTGTACAATTTGCCATTTTAAGAATTGTTGGTCCATTGGTCTCTTCTCACGAGCTTATCTTACCGATCAAATTGTATCAAAACTAAAACATGAAATTGGTAGCAATAGGTGTCAGTAGAATTCACAAACCCATTGTCATGAAAACTATTAAAATTGGCAGATAGTAACTGTGCGCTCATAACCTATGCAACAAGAACACCGACATGCATGCGGCTGTCCCCTGCATCTAACCCACTCACGTGGTTCATCAGTTTGTTGAAGCGGAGCATAGTGCAACCTAGGCGCCGAGAAAGATACGTCTCTTCTTTCGTTTTGGTGTATTCACTGATCTGAAACTTAGCACTTGTTTTATAATTGTTTCTAAGGGCGGCGGTGTTCTTGAATGAAGTCTATCCAAACCGAATTAGCACTTCTCAGGTCAGGCTAGGCCTCTCCAGCAAAGCTGAGTGCCGAGGCCCTGGATGCGCTAGCAATCGGCACATAGAGGAGTTGTTGCCCGAGTTTCTTGGCTTGGGCCCTGGCAAAGGAGAAAGAGACGATGAAACGCACCTCATACAAGAGGGAGGGGGTCCGAAGAGCCATGTATGTGTGCCACCCACGCAAAATTCTTCAACATCCAATACAGATATGAAGTGTCAAACACACAGACCCCCACACACCAACACATTCGTACCATTTATTTCATATGTTGGGAGATTTATTTTTTAAATACTTTAGTTCAGTACAGTTTAAGAAGACACTTACCAAAAAAAAAAGGTTCAGTTTAAGAAGACAAAGTAGTAAGGATGTATTTAGATAAGGTGATATATATTAAAAGCATAGAAACAACAGCTAGAAACTAAATATATGAATAAGTCAAGGTTTGTTTAATGTAGTGTGTTGACATGTGCCCGACATAGCAAATTCATGGAAAATGGAGTGTCCTTGTTACGTGACAGAACGACGTCATGTTGATGAGAATGAGTTTCAGCATACCGTTAACGATAAGCTGATCTCTCATTATCTGCAACCACCACCTCCACATCATTTGGGTATTCTCAGTTTTTTCTCCCGTGTTCTACATGCATATATCATTTGGGTATGTTTATGACATGTATGCAAAAACATTGTAACTTGAAGTTTAATATGGTAGCACAGAATCTTTGTTCAAATCATTTTGAGAAATCTGAAATGACTTGAGATACACATAAGCCACGATAATTTTAACACATGTATGACATCAAGAGACTACTTAATCAAAAGGATATGTGTTCTTTATTGCAATTAAGCATAAGTATTTATGCTTTTATACTTCACCATTGTTGTAAGGTCAAGCAAATACCAGACAAAATCAGTAGACTCTCAAATGAACTCCACTAGTCTCAATGGACTCCGACCGACTCATCATCAGATTCGAATCAAACTTTGTGGTTTAAAGTTGGATTAAACCAACAAATTCAATAAGAGGAAGTTCTGTTGAATCATAAAAATAAGCTTGACAAGGAAAAAATGCCGATAAGGTAGTAGAAAGTTAATGTTTTCTCTTTACCTACATGATCAAAGTTCCAAGGAAAATCTTGAGTTTTGCATTTCAGCTATTGATGTAAATCAGTTATAAAACCACTCTTCTAACTTCCAGAAGCTTCCATTGCTCCTAAACTAAAATGAAAGATATAAATTCAATTTATTTCTTTTTTTTATGAACTTCGATATAAATATTAAATAGAACTGATATTCCAATTTAAGCAAGAACCTTTTTAGTCCCTGGGATAAGTTTCAATTGCTACAAAATTAACATTAAAGATATCACTTTCATTTATTTATTTATTTTTGGCTACGCAAGCAGGGTGACAGAAGGTTGGTGGTTAAGTGCATGAGGACGGATTTTGAACCCAGTGACTTTACCAGCAGATCAGGCAGGCATTCTCTTAGATATTTCTTTTTTTTTCTTTTTTAAAGAACATATATATATAAATAAAACCGAATTTCAAATTTAAGCAAGAGCGCTTCTTAGTCCCTGACATGCACCACCCCTCTGTGATGCTAAAATATGGGATGGATATGTAACGAAACGTGTGTAGAATATGCACATGTTCAAACTGACAGTAATTTAAATGAGCATAGAATTGTGAAGATTTACCAACAATTCATCACCATTTGAGTGATTTATTTTTCCTTCTTTACACTTATATCCAACAACAATTTTACGAAGCTCCTCGTACACAGTGAACTGAATAGCACCATGAGAAACCTGCTGAAGCAATACATACAATGGTAAGTTGCAATAGTGAAAAGAAGACCAAGATATTTGTACAATCAGCATAATTATGAAAGTTCTTTTTACTTTTTTTTACAAGTGTGCATGTATATTAAAATAACAGGGAAAATCCAAAATACAAGAGCACTGTATAAAAGGAGGCCTGACAGCAGTGACGAGTGAGACGTCTCATTAGCCTACCAAAGGACTAAACAAGTAATCCAGCAAAATTGGAATAAAAAAATCAAAGGCTCCAAATTCAATACAATGTTGGAACATCCAATTCTCCTTAATCTCTTTAAGAATGGCAGATCACCGGTAGAAAGTTGTTTTATCTTATCATTAAGTGGCTCAACAATACCACACTTGTTCCCAAAATATTCGATTATTTCCTCTCATCCATACACAGACAAATCGCAGAAGGAACCATCCTTCACAAAATTCTCCAACAAACTCCAAAGGGACCAGCAGACCGCCTTGAACAAGTTCTAATTAATTTCTATGAACTACCCAAGAGATGCCGAAGGATAGGAAAACCTTTGCCACAACCAATGCAAGAAGATGCAAGGAAGGAGGAGATGATAATTAATTTCCTCAAATGCTTTACAAAGAAAGCAAGAACCTCATTGGAAAGGAGAAAACGGGAGCCATAGAAAGAGTGCAAAGTACTGAACTGGGAGACTCCTTTCGAGTTCCACTTCCAATACGCTTAGGAATCCAAAAAGAGACCCCCCATCGAGCAACCAAAAAGTTGGCCAGGAAATCAAATTCCCAATCATTCAAATCTCTTCTAAGGTGCAGATTCCATACAAGTCAATCTGCTATTCGCTCATAAAAAATTAGAAACCCAAGAATTTGTTTGATCTGGAATCTCGTAGAGAGTGGAAAAAGGTCCGACGAAGACGTTACTCCACAACACTTCTTCCCAATACCTTACCTTGTTTCACATACACACCTTGAATCATATAGCCTTCTTGAACTCGAAATTTTTTGTTACACCTTGTCACTCACTCACCCCATAGCTACAGTGAAGTTCGTTGTTACCCCAACCAAAATTCCAACTACCATACTTGCTTACAATAATTGTCCTCCATAAACTTTCCGTCATCTTCCCGAACCTCCGAAGCCACTTAACCAATAGCGCTTGATACATCATTCTCAAGGGTCTTACATCAAGACCCCCTTCCTCTTTGGAACTTAAATTCCAACCTCCAAACAACTAGATGATATTTCTTCTCATTTACTTTGTTGTTCCAACGAAAATCTCTTTCAAGCTTCGCTAGCCTCAAAGATACAAAAGCAGGGATAGAGAAAAAGATGAAAAATAAGGTCTAGGAACTTTCCCACCTTGAGAGAGTTATCCTTTCTTCCAAGAAGCAAGCCTTCTTCCAAACTGCATGACCACTCGGTCCAATATGGCCGTGGATCGGTAGCTAGCTCCAATCGGAAGACCAAGGTAAGATATAGGAAGTTCACCTAATTTATGCCCAACCTACCGGCAAGATCTTTAGTGTTAAGGCCTTCACCCACAACAAAAACCTCACTTTCAGTACGGTTTATCAAAGGTCCGATACATCACTTCAAAGCAACAAAGATACATCTCAAAAAATAACGTGCCCGGGGCTTACCTTTTCTTGGGGTGGGCAAGCTTGGGGTTAGGCAGGACCCTTACTCGATACTATATATATGAAATAATAATTAGAACAAGCATATTTATAACCTCTAGCAGCATCTCTAATAATTTTAGAGGGATCGCTAGGAAATTCAAAAGGAAACAGAAGTTTTCCTTGAGCATAATCACATTTTGAAGCCTGATGACCAACAGCTTTGTTTGCTTCACTCCATACGTGCTTGACATCCCATGATTGAAGAGAGTTTAGCTTCCTCTTAATGTCTCTCACTACGGATATGCCCCTCCATGGACCCCGGCAATGGCCTTTTATCACATCAACTACATAGCTCAAGTCTGATAGAATCAACAACTCTTTAATGTGGCATTCACTGATTATTTGGAGGCCTCTACAAATGGATAACATGGACCTACACAAGCAAAAAGAAGAACACCTTCCTTTGATCGAGCTATGCCCCCCTAAGAGGCTTTATATGCGCCTAAAAAACCAACCATGTTCATTATCCAATTGGAAGAGGTTGATGAGTTCCAATTGCACCATTTGATTTTAGGCTGTTCAGTATACAAAAAGACAGCTAAAAACAAAATAGAGCCAAATGATCCATCAACTAATATGTCCCAACCTCAAAGTAATTCTTCAATACAGATTTCTTTGAACTCTTTGAGAATCATGGAAAAGCAAATTAATCCTATTAACCGCTACTTCCACAAACTTAAACCTTAAAAATGCACATATTCATTTCCTTCCAAATACTCCAACAAAGAGCAAGGGGGAACTTTCTCCAAACTTCCAAAGTATAAGGCCTCTCACTTCAAAGACACGTACCGACCAGCTATGGAGTATGGACAAGCTCCAACAAGTTTCTAGGGAGAATCTATTGGATGTTGAAGAGACGAAAGAAAGTTTGCCAAACAAGAATAAGGACATGTTAATATCCTTAGAGACTTTGGAGATCACATTTAAATGAGCTTCTGGTTACTGTGAAATAGCATCACCGTAACATCTTTATTTTCAAATATAGAATAAGGATATTAATATGTCATATAAAAGTCTGAAGATCCAAACTAATACATGTTCCTCTTCTTATTCATGCTACCAACGACCACAGCGTTAACAACTACTTTGTAGCAGGAACTCTATTAAAAGAGACGAAACCTTAAACTTACTTAGAAAAATGAAAAAGAGTAGGCACCCGAACAATAGGAATAAAGGAGAAGGCAAACAAGCATCACAGCCAATGGAAGGAAGTACAAGTGAGAAATTCCCCAGCTATGAACCATAATTGTTGGCAAAAAAATGTGTAAAAGAGAAAGAATAGGGAAAGGAGGGAATCATGTTCGTTGAATATTGTCATACACCCCACACAAAGTTTTCTATTACAAAGAGTGTAGTGAAGGCATGCCTAAGGTGTGAGACAAACTTATAACGCCTCAAACGGTCCAAGTTCATTTTTGTGTTTAAAAATTCGGTTGTAAGCATGGTTCAAAATCTCATCCCGTCTTGGCCAAGACGTCTCGTTCCTGCAGTGTATCGAGATGATATATAGGAGAATCTATCGTCTCATGCCAAAAAACTAACTTTAAGTATAAAATCTGGTTCAAAAACTTATTTTCCCTATATACATGTCTTATATAACACATATAAATGTTCAAAAACAAATTTGTAGCCTATTAAGTATTAAACAATGGTTTAATTATATCGAGACACACTGTTTTTTTCCATTGTCTCATTCCGTCTCGGTCAGAGTCTCTCGTTTCATCAACTTACCGAGATAACAAGACGGAAAAATATATTAAACCTTGGTTGTAAGTTATTATTGTAGTCCTTATTAGATGTTATTACTTTTCCATGATTCATCTTCCACAATCCATATTTCCCATCAAACCCTAGTCCTATAGCTCCATATTCCATTATACACTCAAAACCCTAATCTTCTTTTTTTGTTCTTTCCTGTTTTTTTCTTTCTTTTTTTCTAATAATACAGTTCTTCCCTTGTTAGGTTAGTGCTTCTTTGGTTCTTTCTTCTGTTTTTCTTTCTTGGGTTCTTTAGATTTCCTCCTTCGATTCTACCAAAAAATAAAGTACAGACATATTTGAGATAGTTGATAAGAGGTGAGTAGTTTGTGTTCTTCAGTTAGTGGATAATGAGAAGAAACTTGCAATTGAGTACATCTATGAGGCCATGGACGAGCTAAAGAGGTAATCAAAACTACTTTCAACGGAAATGAAGAAAATTATATGGACATATTTGAGATAATCGACAAGAAGTGGGACTACCAACTCCAACGTCCATCACATGCAGCCGATCACTTCTTTGAATCTAGAATTTTTTTTACGACAATCCAAGTATTGAATAAAATGGTGAGGTTGTTAGGGCCTCTATGATTATATCCAAAGGCTAGTGCCAAGCAAAAGTGAACAATACAAAATCACTAAGAAGTTGTCCTTGTATAAGAATGATGAGGGTCTCTTTGGGATAGATTTGGCGATTCGACAAAGAAAAACTAAAGCACCCAGTATATCACCTATATTATTCCATTGGTTATTTATTTATATACTAGTATTTTACAGCTGAGGAGTAAAAAATGTATGGAGGTTCTACTCCAAATTTGCGAAGATTAGCGACTCAAATTCTTAGCCTCACTTGTAGTGCTAGCCATGAGCACAATTGGAGTATGATCGAGCATGTGAGTACTGAGTTGATAGTATTTAAACCATATAGTATAAACTATGAAGTATGATTAATTGCTTATTAGACACTAAGACTTTTTTTTGTAAAACTTCACAGATCCATACTAAGAAGAGAAATAGATTAATTTGCAAAACCGTTTGAATGATATGGAGTGGAATCGTCAAGCATTTGAAAATAGAGAGGTTCAACGCAACATCTTGACTATCAAGGCTCTCATGTTCCTTTGGTTTAATAAAAATTAATGCAACGGTATTTTCTTTGTAGATTTGGTTTTTAGATGGTATTCTTTATTGTGCAGGGGAAATCGAGTCTCTACGTAGCTCGGCGGGTGATAGTTTTCACTTTCTTTTTGTGATGTAAGGTGGCCCTCTCACCCACCTTACCCTTTCGATTCTTTTTTTTGTTTGTTGCGTCTTCTCCTTTTTTCAATAAAGACTATCTATCTATCTATCTATCTATCTATCTATCTATATGTAGGTAGTTAAGGGCGCAAGGCGCACTTAAGGCGCTAGGACCTCTGGCGCCTGAGGCGCAAGGCGAGGCACGCGCCTGAGCCTCGCCTGACTGAAGCAAGACACAATATTAAAAATTATAATAAATACAATAAATATAAAAAAAAAATAAGAAAAATAACATCTTAAAATAACAAAATAAGTAAGGGCATGTTCTCTGTCATGTCTTTCCACTCCCACAGTAGACCGAGGTGGCTTAACGCTTTTCCTGCGTCCCTAGTTTGGGGGGCTCATATCCCGTCTAAGGTGTCTTTTGTGAGGACGGCTACTGTGGACAAGATTTTGACGGTCACACTTGAACAGTAAGGGTATGATGTTGCCTAATAGATGCTCATTGTGCAAGTCAGTGCAGAGACGGTCGATCATCTGATTATTCACTGCCCCTTCTCCTTCGACTATGGCAAGCCTTCTTCTCTCTATTTGGTATAGACTTTGTGATTCCGGGCTAGGTGGGGGCCCTTGTTCAAGGGATATCACTGGAAACTTTCAAAGAGAAACAGAGATACCTCTAGCGCATTCTTCCATTTGCGGTCTTGTGGACAATTTGGAATGAAAGAAATACTCGCATATTTGAGGGGAAAGAGGAAGATGTTCCTAGAGTTGTGTTGCGGGTCAAAGCTCTCTTGTATATTTGGTCGTCCTCTACAAAGTTTAGAGGGTGTTTTTTTGACGCTTTGTGTTTAAGAGCTCTTAGGAGGATCATCCCCCTTGTAGTTTTTAGTTTCCTTTGGTAGGTAGGATCTCACCTTGGGGTCCTCCTCAGTTGTATTCAGTGGGGTTTCCTTTTCAATCTGACTTATTATAACAAAAAAAAAATACATCCCAAACCCTAGGAGTGCAGTTTTACTAAGGTCAGCTGTTCTACATGCAGTTCTCCCAAGTCCCAACAACAGGACACCTTAAGTTTTTGTATGCATTTGAGTTGATGCCCATATCTTTGTTGAGTTAATCATTTGCCATGTACTATTTATTTGTTGTTCCAAACTTCAGCTTGTGTTTTCATTCAAATCCTTGTTCTAGTTTTGTCCCCCATGATCATCCTAACAAATTCCCCCTCAATCATTTACTATAGAAATAAACAATATCAATTAAAGAACATCAGACTCTTCCTCAAAATTTAGTCTTGTATATGCAAGATTGCAACAGAATATAGTACATGCCAAAATTTCATAAACATCGTCATCTCTAGTAGTGGTCATGAAAAGCAGGCAAATAACACAGTAGCTTACAAGCAGAAGGCTGGGGCCCAACCCTTTATAAAGTGCACGCCATCCTTCCTCTTTCAGTATTGTTCTTAAAGCATCTGATATTAGGTCACATGAGGCAGAAGAATAACACATTTGATGATCATGTCATATCTTTTTACCAACTGAAAACAGCTACAAGCATATGCTGGCTATAACAGGAGCATAAGATTAGATGGTAGAAATGAGAGAGACTAAGGAAGGTACTTGAAAGCCTATGTTGTATGATGGTTTTGAAGTATTAGGTTGATGGAGCTCTATAACTCTCATGTCTCACCGAGGCTCCCAAAAGGATGATATCTTCAAGTTCAGGATGAGGATCAATTCCAAAGATTTTCTTGACCTAGACTAATTAGCATTCAGCTATTTGATCCGAAATTAGTAATCGTTAAAGAAGCACACAATGAATGCAAAGGAACTGAGCTTGATCCATTTAGCAAATGTTGAAGAAATCTTGAACTTCATGGATAATAAAATGTCATGTTAGAAAAGTTGAGCAATTGCTGCAAGATATTTGGTAATTGAATAAACTATCTACAAATCCATCACGTAAAGTTAATTATAGAAACTAGGAAATTGAACTTTCCACAATATCAATTTAAGAGATATGCATGCAAACAACATCACTTCAGAATTCATAAAGCCACTTCATTCATATAAAAATGGGAGCATTCCATGGGCAATGAGCAACATATCCCTCAACCCCAAAAGTCACGGTACGGACTTTCATCATAGCTGGTCAGATGCTTCGTTAGCAAAGTGTGCTTCTACAATATTGTCCATCAATTGAATTGCCAATGCTATGCCAAAACTGTGCTTGAACATAGAGAAAATTGCAACAAAAAAAATCAGTAGAGAGCATTATTTGGATTATATGAGCAGAAGGAAGTATGATGAGGCCTAGTTTAACTTGGAAATGTTTACAAGATATTTTGTTGTCCCTAACAAGTCAATAGAGGTGGTTGTTCGCTTGATTGAGTGTATTGAATGTTGAAACTTTGTTGCCTGAAAAAATAGTTCCATTTGTTTGCATTAATGGATGACATCGTCCAAGGGGATAAAATAAAGTCCGTTGAGATGGTTTGGGCATGTACAACAACAAAAAATGACGGCACTAGTGAGAAGGAGAGCTTTGGCGCAGGTTGAAGACTCTAAAAAGGCAAAAGGTAGGGTGAAAAGATATGGAATGAGATAATAAATGATATGAAGGCATATGCCTTAATCGAAGATACAGTCTAGATAAAGTTGAATTGTGAAATAGGATTCAAGATGCGGACCCAAAATAGTTGGGATAAAACCAAATGATGATGACTCCTACATATGCTGGTGTATGGTTATCACTTCTATATTTGAGGATGTGTTGTTAAGGTGATCCAACCCACTCATATGTGGGCTTTACTCATTTTTGTTGGATATAAAAGCGTTTTTACTTTATTCCTTTCACTATTTACTCCTCTATGTTTTCGAGATTTTAAAATCGATGGCAGACCAATATCAGACACTTCATTTTTAGTGTAAAGGTCATCCCCATGACGTATCCTTGTCGTGTCTCTACTAATACCGAGCAACAAAGTTCTACCACCTAATTGGGCTTGTTGATTGTGACATCCTCTCTTTTTCGTCTATAAAGTGATTTAGATTATCTTTGTTTAGTTTTAGACAATGTGCTTTATAAAATCCTCCAACCCTCCCAGGTGTGGAGCCGCTTTTTAGGCACTATTGTTTGCAAATATTATTTCACCGCGTTCTCTGTAGCAGTAGGTGATTGGATGGAAAAACATGGAGATGAACCACAAGGAAAGTTAATGTTGCATTCAATCAAGCCTGTCACACTAGCCCTAGATGTGGATGCGAAAGATGGTAGTCATGCTTGAATTATGTTTCAAGGAACGGGTGCCCTTTTTATCTAACTGGACCAAAAGCAGTCAATCCCTCACCCAAATTTGATGAAAACATTCACGTAACTGAATTCACTCATATGGGCAAACTATGAGCATGCACATGCTAGAACTTGTTTGCAGCTTTCTAGCAAGTCTTATGATATGGTTGTTAGTATAGGGGCAAACACATCATTTATGGTATTATAACTCCAAACCTATGTTTATTTCTAAAAAAGTCAAACTTTTCTATTTTTTGACAGTCATGTGAACAGTAGTATGAAACAGAATTCCTCACATGCAACGAGTCTCTTTGTAGTTTATATACCAACTTTCGCCAGTAAACTGGCTTGGTCTCTAGATCTATGTCATCACATTCCTTTTCTCCCACGAGCCCCCAAAAACACCTTTAAGATCTTTCGCAGCAGCCCCCTACAAAATAAACCTCCAATAACAACTATTTTAGCTGAAGGTTCTATCAAGGGCTAGTGATGGTTATTGGGGATTTCTTTCACCATCCCTCTTTCGGCCATGATGAAATAGAGCATGTGAACTTCCTCTTAGCGGAGTCGCCATTGTTTAAGCCAAAGGTCCTATCAAGGGTTAGTGGTGGGAATAATGCATAATGATATACATATTTATGACCCGGGGATTTGGTATCAACGCCCTAAGGCTTTGAGGAAATGTACATTGGGTTTAGGCAAATAGTAAGTAGGAGATCACTCAGGTTATTAGTTAGCAGTTCGGATTTAGGAAATGCATGATTGGGAAATTGTGCATGCAATAGGGAATATTAGTCATGGAGTTTATATGCGGGTTGAGGATACTAGATTTGGGAAGCTAGGTGTCCGAAAGAAGTTCTTGTCACCGACCAGAATATTAGACATGGAGTTTATCTGGGGATCGAGGATACTAGATTTGGGAATCTAGGTGTCCGAAAGAAGTTCTTGTCACCGACCAAACCAATTAGTGGTCATTCGATGCCCTTATCTATGATCTTAGAACAGAGAGAAGACAAAAGGAAATAGAGGGGCCATGGGCAAGATAGAGTGTCGATAAATCTGGAGCAGGAGTTAAGAGTGGAGGATTCCCTGTTTTGTGTCATGATTTTAAGTCTCATCTCTCTCTCAAACAATAGCTCTCAGACAATAGAGAAACATAATGTGGATAGATTTTCCTCATGTTTTGTTCTTCTAGGCCAGCCTTTTAGTAGAATTTTCTCCTCAAGTTGGAATTGGTGAAGTGTAAGATTGTACACTTTCGGGGTACCTAGGTACTGGGATTATTGAGGTACTAATATTTTGGGTATCAATCACAACCAAACTGGATATGAACACTCATTGAAGCCAATTTCATCCTTCCATGCATCAGCTTGTTCCACAACTATCTAATTCCTTTACTCTTTCCTCGATGCAAAATTGCTTTTAACCAAAAGAGAAATCCATGAAAGTAATCCCTTCAAAATACTTTAAAAAGGGAGCCAAATTAAAGACTAAAATTTTTGCCTCTCAAACCAAAAACATATGATACCCAATCTTCCAACAAATCAATAATTTACCTGAAAAACCAACTCATTTCTAATAGAAAAAATAGGACCAAACCATTCTAGCATATTTCCAATTAATGAAAAGATGGTAGGTGGATTCCAACCTCATTGCATAAGAAACACATGTTAAGTATCAATGTGTTCCAGTGATGAAATGTATGTGCTTAGATTTTCTCTAAAACTATAGACCACCGTGAAAAAATAAAATTAAAAAGCCACTTTGGATGGAACCAAGGATTCTGCACGTTATTAAAGATCTATTCAAAGTAGACAAAAAAGACACTTTTGGGGGACCAAAAAATTCCACACTGCACCCACTGAACAACACCACAACAAGAAAAAAACCATGATGATCCCGAGTCCCAACCGTGTATCCACATTGTTTAGTGGAATGAATTTGCCATCAAGGGTGGAAAGAAGATAAAGGAACATAAACACCTCCAAGTAAGAAGACTTCTAAACCTTGGCCAACAAACAATACCTCCTGAAGAGTCAACCATATTTTGATTCAACGTGAGAAGTAAGATGGCATCGTACTATAATTGCAAATTATTTTGAACAATACTTCATCCATATTACTTGTACTTGCAAAAAAAAATTCAAGAGGAGTTTAAGGTCCCACTCCCACCAACTCAAATGAACAATGTTTCACACACACACACACACACCTTGATGCTATGATAATTACAATAAGTAATCCTACAATGAAATGCAAAGATTCTAGTTGTAATCAGGATTCAATTGGTAAAGGGGCAGAATTGTTCTAACAAATTTCTAAGAATCAAAATCATATGAAAGGAGTCGATAAGATAAAAAATAATCGTCGCCTTATCTATCAGGAAAAAAAAAAAAAAAAACTTCTTCTTTGCATAGAAAAGACACAGTCTCATCTCAGAAAGTAAACAGTTAGCAAGTTAAACAAAAGCTGGAGAACAAACCATAAAAACTGGAATATGGCCGAGTTTGATGAAGAGGCGTCTGAAGCTGCAATCTCGTTTTTACAAGCCAAACAGGATTTGTGAATAAGCACACCTGAGAATTGACAAGAGGATGCACATGTCCAGCTATATAAGTTCTATTACTCATGAACTCCCACGAAAAACATGATTTAGGAAAAAGCAAAATATTCTATTTTATTCCATCAGGCCCAGCAACTGAGCCTGTGTAGCCCAAGAAGATAAGAGATGTGATTCCGGTGACCATCGGACCTTAGGAAACTCTTCCAAATCATTTCAAAAGCAGTTTAAACTTTAAAGTACTTACCAAAGCGCCTGCTTCTGCAGCTGAAACAAGATGAAGACCAGGGCTCAGCTTCTCTTCACCGCCTTTGGAGTACCTATATTTTGCCCTGCCATAGCTACAAATAAAACAAATCCTTGAAATTATTAACTAGAAAATCAAATAAAAGAACAGCAAGGGCGGAGCAAACACCAGAAGAATGACGCCCAACAATCACTAGGTAGTTCGAGTGAAATTTTTATTTTCTCACTTATAGTGGTGAGTTGAGAATTAACAAGATTTTCAATCAAGTCCAGTCATCAAATTAAATTAATGACAAGTTCAATATCAATGAATAACATACTGGAGCGGAGCATTTGGTGTCCGATTCTCGTATAAAACCATCAAATGATAGACACACAGAAACTTCAGAAGAGGATATAAGTAAAACTTACAAGAAGAAATATAAACCCCAAGAAATAGTCGAACCAAGGACTGCTGGATAGAAACCTGCATAAAGCCCTTTCAAACCCTGAAAAACACACATTTGCACCAAATCAAGCCCTATAAACACTCCAAGAACCAAAAAGAGAAACCCTAAATCGCAAAATAGGAAAAAAGTGTTTCTGAAATTTAACAAGCGAACCTCCGTTCTAGCAATCGTTAAGATTGCGTGTCCCGTGTTCCTGTATAGTGGAAGGTTGGAGACTCTACCATCGTTAACTGGTAATCAATAAATAAACAAAGAATTACGAATCATGAAATCTCTTGGTTCTGAAACTGATATACAATATATTCAAGAGAAACTCAGCGTGTGTGCGTGAGAGAGAGAGAGACCTTGAAACCTTGTACGGACGACATCGAGGGGATGAAGAGAAGCCACAGTTGCAAATCCAGCAATGGCACCTGCGGTCGCGTTTTCCCACTGCCACTGACCCTGCCCTCGCTCGAACTGGGACATTTTTTTTTTTGCTTACAGAGAGAGAGATGAGTGGGTTTTTCCCACTTCCACGATTTGATCCAGTATCATCCGCCTTGTATGAGTACAACTTCGCTCACCGGTGCCGGTAAGCAAAGTTGCTGACCGATCACAGTATAGCCACGTGGCACATTCTTAGAGGAATATGACCGTATGGATGTTTAGCCAATCCCTAGGTGGACCTACAAACAAACAATCAGCCTGATTAGTGATTTTAAACCTTTGGATATTCATCCCCAAATAAAGGTCAATAATGCTCAAATTCCACCATTAAAAATCAACCCATGAAAACAACTCCAATACAATGCTTAAAAATCACCAATCAGGCTAATTTTTGGTGTGTATGTCCATCTAGGGTTATGCCAAACACCCACACGGTCAGAAATATCTAATAATATGCCACGTGGCTCATATTGTAGTCGGTCTATAATTTTGCTGACTAGCATCGGTCAGCAAAATTCTACTCCGCTTTTATGGGACAGCCTCGTACCAAGTTTGGTCAATCCCTACGAAGTGCCAGGTGTATACTCTTTTGGGTCGATTGATCCACGAATGTTTGGCCCATCTTTGGTAGACTGGAGCATTTTCTCATCATGCGCTCGGTCAACTTAGCTTACAAAGTCAACGAAATGGAACCATCCTCGTCGACTTATCTCTTCCGGTCGAAGCATCCATCGTCCCACCTCAACCATCATTGCGTCATTCTCAGCCTCCGTCACACAACGTCCTCTCTCGTTTCGAACGATATGGCCATGAATATTAAAAACAAAACGTTTTAGGAAGGCACCGAATCCTCTTCTGGATCATCGTAGTGGATTTTGCTTTCAAGCCGTGGTTTGTTGGGTTTCGTCGTCTTTTTCCCGCTTTCACCTTTGATTGCGAGGGGATATGAGGTCGGTTTTCAGTTAGCTTATTTTAAACCTTAGTAACATGGCATTTTAGAAAAAGAGAACATCAAACATCAACAATTCTCAACAACAAATTTTTTGTTACTTTGAGGAATGCAAACCATCACTACTAATTTATCAAAACACCCTTAATCACATGTGTCGAAAAGGACGAGATACGCGACGACTAGCATTCACTATATCAAATCACAACACAACGAAACGAGACCCACTAGGGCAGATGATCGATGTATATTCTTCCCTCGAGGGGAGAGGAGGTCATGGGTTCAAAACTTCTCGTGTTATTCATTTCGAAAAATCGTTATCTTCTAATGCACTGACACAATGTTCCACAAAATTTCAATGCTTAGACAACTTCGTTCCGAGTCGTGCTTGCTTAGCGTGCAGTGTGTTTAGTCTGAACAGTTGAAGAGCTTGAAGAGTTATCTGAATGAGAGGTCTTCTAATCTTTCAGTCTTTTAGCTATTAAGAAAATGATTGCTCAAAAAACATTTATGACTTCATTCCAAGCTTTATTATTTATACATGATTGTGTCACTTGTCTTAAATACAGACACTTGCTTAGATTATAATTGTTAGATTAGTCTCGCGAGGTAGGTAACTAATGAGATGAGCATCTATATAACAAAACACATTGGTTTTTCTCCCCCTCTTATAGGCTTCATATACCCAAGGGCCCACATCAACCCTTACATAAAATAAAATTTAGATGGTTGGATTGATTTAATAGGGAAATTGTCTCCCCGCTTATACCCCTCTTATTCGCTTCACAAAGGATGGCTGAGATCTTATCCCCCAAATAGACTATGGATCTCAACCACTCACACCCAATTTTGGGAAATGCTTTGAAGGGGAGTGCCGAGGGTACGGGCCACCCACTACACAAAATAGAGAAGTCACTTATCCCCCCTCTTATCACCTTCACAAAGGATGGCCGAGTTCTTATCACCCCCAAATGGATGATGGGTCTAAGCCAGTCGCACCAGATTTTGGCTAACGCTTTGTCAAAGAGTGCCGTGGGCACGGGCCACCTACTAGTCCTATATAATATAGACTTTAGGGTTTGTTAGCTGATGTCACGGATTCCACGTTTTGGGCATCACATCCCATAATATTTCACGTTTTAGGCTTTTTGAATAAAAATTGTTAAAGTTTAAATTGCTCTAGAGAAAACCTAGGCAGCTTTTTCTCTCACCCAAGTCTCTCTTCAAAAATTAATCCTTGTTCGACATCCAAGGTCTTTCTCTTTATAAGGTAGTTTTCAGTAAGAATGGATCCATTAGAAAGATCTTGACAAGAGCTTTACAACGATATCAATACTAACTATTTTTATTCAATTATAAATTTATTTTTTATTTTAGTATAAAATTTACTATAATAGCCTTAAAAACTTAGCTTTTTTATGACCATCAATAAGCTACAAAAGAGTAATATAGTTATTTTAAAGTACCCTTTTAAGTAAGCGATAATCTTGGTTCTAAATGAAGCATTTTTATCTTCAGGTAATTTTAAAAAATTCTAAATAAATCGAAAGCTACCGCACGACTTTTACACACAACCCATACACCCCTTATCTTTAGTCACGTGCATCGCTCGTGCCGCCTGCTAGTGAGCTTATAAACCAAGTGCCAAGGCATTGACACAAACCTGAAAATTAAGGCTGTAAATTCCAGCCGTCTATATAGATACGAGGACCAATAGAGTAAGAGGCCCAATTCCCATAGCAGTCTAGCCTGTGGGCCCAATATATGCACATTGGGACCACCTGCTTTGTGGGCTCAGTTCATGCCAATATAGATCATTTAATACATATGTATTCAGGCTGCTTAAGTTTGTGGGCCCTTCGCATATGCGCTGTCCTTGTGGGCCAAATTTAGAGTTTATAGAGACCCAACTTCTGGGCCCAAGGGTTCAGTCCAGGCAGCCTTAAACTGCCAGACCTGTAGGGTAGGTACACATAAAATAGACCCAACATCAATGCACTTGATGAATGCACAGGTTACACCAAATGGAGTAATCTCATCTATGGGGTCCATAATCTATTAATAGATACATATTACCCTATTGAAGGGCCTGATTTAACCTATTAGATCAACTGACTTGGGCCCAACTCATAATTACTTGGACAAGCCGACTTGTGGGATTATACCCTACGGACAGTCGTCCATACGTAAATAGACAGCTCAGTCAATGGGTCCAGTATAAAGTTCGATTACCCAATTTATGGGCCAATCGACAATTATGTAAATCATCTCACATGTGAGTCCAATCCACATCTATTGAAACGACGTAAACCACACGACCTATGGACCCGAGAGCTTAGTCCATACGCTTGTGGGCCATCTGTAACTTGTGTCTGGGGCGTGACCTTACTTCTTAGGACCATCCAATCTGGTTTCTTTGTCCCAAGGGCTCGGCCCATACATCTTTGGACCGGCCGATTTGTGGGCCCATACTAAAACAATCTAGACCAACCAACTTGTAGGCCCAGCTCAGTTGTATTTGTTTGGACCACTTGTACTGGGGGCTTAGTCACCGTAGATTATGATAGAATTTACTTTTGTTTATACTACTTGTGAACCTGACCGTTACACACATTGGACCACTCGATCTGAGACTGACTCGAGGAGGCTTGGTCTGTGTGTCTGAGGGACCAATTTGAGGGCCCAAGGGCCGATACATTCATCGTTTGGTTGATGTCCTTTCTGGATTTTGTTGGTTATGAATTTAGCTTACACACACTCCAAAAAAAGGGAGAGTTTTGAAAGAGAAGAGTCTTATGATGGAGGGTTATACCAAGGTTTAAAGGAGGCCGTTTTAACAGTAAAACGGACTGGGTGTGTGTGTGTGTGTGTGGTGGTGGTGGTGGTGGGGGGGCGTTTCTGTTAAAACGGAAAAAATGGCTAGGGGCAAAAATAAAAATAAAATGGATCTTAACGGATTTTAACAAAAAAAACAGTAAGAAGGCGCTGAAATTCAAATTAAAAAAAAAAAAAATCAGATTGTAATGGGATTTAACGGCTGTTAAAGCGATTTTAACAGGCATTAAATTCAAAGTGTCATAATGGTTTTTAACGACATGGGCTCGGGGCAAAAATAAAAAAAATTTGGATCTTAATGGATTTTAACAAATAAAAAACAGTAAGAAGGCGCTGAAATTCAAATTTAAAAAAAAAAAAAAAACAGATTTTAATGGGATTTAACGGCTGTTTTTTTTTCACAAAATTTTCTAGATTTTAACAGCTGTTAAAACGATTTTAACGGGCATTAAATTCAAAGTGTCATAATGGTTTTTAACGAAACGGGCTCGGGGCAAAAAAAAATGGATCTTAACGGATTTTAACAAAAATAAACAGTAAAAAGGCGCTGAAATTCAAAATTTCAAAAAAAAAAAAAAAAACATATTATAATGGAATTTCACGGCTGTTTTTTTTTTTCACAAAATTTTCCAGATTTTAACGGGCATTAAATTCAAAGTGTCATAATGGTTTTTAACGAAACTGGCTCGGGACATAACCGTTTAAATGGTCATTTTTAAAACCATGAGTTATAACAGACAAATGAAAATATTTTTCAAGACGTGTGAGGCATAAACCTTGAGGACTATTATCGATATAGCCCTAAGGCGACGGCTTCTAGGGACGATGGTTACACCGACCGGGTAAAATGAGTTCAGTTTTTTTTGCAAACCAACATATTTGCTCACGCATGATCAACAACGATCATACGAGTATCGTGACAAACTCTTAAAGAACACCTAAAGATCAAAAACAAGCTTTGGCATTTAGGTCACATTGGGATGGGCCAAACATCCATACGGACCTACAGTTCATGGTCCCTAAGAGTGTTCCACGTGGCTTCAATGGACGTTTGTGATCGTCCGTGAGTAAAGATGTTCTTGAGCAAAACTGGATTAAAGTTTGAACTTTAAAGCTATCGGGGGATTTCTTAAATTAAGAGTACATTCATTATTGTTACATTGATAAAACACTTCATAATGCATAAGAGTAAAGACAAAAATTCCGAGACTTTTTGTAACCCGCGCTAGGAGCCCAGCGCACTGTCCGCCGGGCCCATACTGCTCACAGACCACGTCACGCAGAGATGGAACCGATCCCCATTTAAACTAGGTAAATGATGCTGTCGGCTCGAGAAAGACGTCCTTTCCCTGGTCCCACACGCAAAGACGGCCCCTACATCCCTCATCTAGACGAGCCGTTTTACTTGAGTAATCCTCCATGACGGGCCAACTATGTGCCACGTGGCACCCTTAGACAGAGTAAATCTTCGCTGACACCTGCAGTCAGCCACTTACTGCAGCTATTATGAGCCACACGGCATATTCTAAAGAGGACACTAACCGTATTAATGTTTGGCCAATGGACCTACAAACCAAAAATAAACCTGATCAGTGATTTCTAAGCATTGGATTGATTTTAACGGTAGGAATTTGAGCATTACTTGGGTACAAAGATCCAAAGGTTTAAAATCACTTAATCAGGCTGATTTTTGGTTTGTATGTCCACCTAGTGATTTGCCAAACATCCATATGGATCACAGGTGTCATCAAAGGTTTACTCTTAATATTATTTGACCGTACGGATGTTCAACACATCCCTAGGTGTAGTCTGATTAGTGATTTTTGACCGTTAGATTAGAGTCTTTTCATGGTTTATTTTTAACCGTACTCAGATTCAAAGGTTACAATCACTAATATGGATGATTTTTCTTTGTAGATACACGAGGGGTCAAATATCGATACGGTGAGTGGTCTGTAACAGTGTGCCACGTGACACGCGCTAAGATCGTCATCAACGTTGATGACGGATGCCCCTCATAAAGACGAACCGTTTTAGTACGATTCCCACGCAAAGGTAGGCCCCACATCCCTACAAAGGTCATTATAGAGCTAACTTTTAGAAAATTACACACGAATATATCTTTGACGACGAACGTCCGTCATCAACGTTGGTGAGGGACACCGAGCCACGTGGCACATTCTTAGAGACATTCCTAGGTGGAGTACCAAAAATCAAGTAAAACTTGTGTCACAAGATGTTGTGACTGAACACGGTCACAGCACTCAATATGAGCCACGTGGTATACTATTAGAGGACGATGACTGTATGGATGTTTGGGCAGTCCCTGGGTGAACCGGTACACAAAATCAGCTTGATTAGTGATTTCTAACTGATTCTATTGAAGTTATTTTCACGGGTTGATTTTAACGGTAGGAATTTGAGCATTATTGAGCGTTTTTTGGGTGCAAAAATCCAAAGGTTTTAAATCACTAATCAGGCTGATTTTTGGTTTGTCGGTCCACCGAGGGACTGGTCAAACATCCATACGGTCAAAGACCTCTGATCGTATGCCACGTGTCTCGTATTGAGTGCTGTGACCGTGTTCCGTCACAACATCTTGTGGCACAAGTTTTACTCCCAAAAATCTGCCTGGTTAGTGATTTCCAACGGTTGGATATGAGTACCCCAAAACAATGCAAAATAAACCCTGAAAAAACTCTAATCCATCGATCCAAAATAATGATTTTTGGTCCGTAGGTCCACCTAGGGATGGACCAAATATCCGTACAGTCAGTGGTCTCTAAATATCTGCCACGTGGCTCGACCGGCATTAAAGGATGTACTCGTGTACACACTATCCCACTAATAATTATCCAAAACGTGTCAATTCTCCAATCACTCATGCCAACGTATTTGTGGGTCCCACATTTTGGCGTCAGACTAACATAAGACTGGTAGCCGATTTACCGGTTACGCCACTTTATTTATTTATTTTTAAGTTTAGCGATTATTAAATTATCACCAAATCTTTTATCACTTACGCCAAAAAAAAAATAATAATAATAATTACAGTTGGCATTTTATTTTTAAATGTAAAAAATAAGATAAAAAAAGGCACAGCTCTTCATTGTTATTATTATTTTGTTTCGTCTAAGCCCATACGCCGGCAGAGGACTAGACAAAAATTCGCTCCCACGGAACACTTCAAATTTTGAAGTCTCCCCCTCACAAAGTGCCACGTAGAACACATTTTCTGATCCACTGACTTTTTAGATCTTCGGTCCACTTCTTAGTGGATGTAAGTAACAAAAGTCAGCTTGATTGGTGATTTCTAGCTGTCAGATTTAAGCAACCGAAAAATAAACTCAATCCAACCGCCATAAATCACTCCATTAAAATGCTCAAATTCAACCACTAGAAATCATCAATTAAGCTGTTTTCTTAATTTCTAGGTCCACCAAGAGCTGAACCACAGCCCAAAACAATGTACCACGTGGCAATTTAGGAAGGGAACAGCAAACTCATAGTAGCCGAGGACATGGCCCACACATGTTATCTTAATCGAGTTGGTGTGAGAGAGCTCCACCAACTTTACGTCATAAATAGCTCTTCAGAAAATTTTTAAAAAAAAAAAACCATTGCATCATAAATATAGTTGGTACGATATAATCTAATCCGTGCTAGTGTTGCTGATGTAAACAAATGCAATCAATGGCTACCAGGCTTCAAAACAGTACAACAAGAATGTTACTGTTCGTTTGATCAATGATGTTTCATAATTTTTACATTCTTGGGAGTTGGGACATCAGGGCTACAGAGAGATTGTACACGACCTGTTACATGTAATCAATACTTTTTTTAAACTTTTAAATATGTTGATTAAGATGATAAGTAGCTATGAAACCTAAATGGTCTACAATAATTCCGTGTCGGCTATAGCGTGCCACGTGGCGACTTATCTCCTTGTCGTTGCATATTTTTTAGCCTCAGAATTTTTAATACGGTTTTGGAGTTTTGTTTTGTAGCTTAAGATGTATAGTAATAAATTATGAAAGCTCAGATTAATTTAATTGAGGGTAATGATTGTCAAGCTCGATCTCATTCAGTGGGGCCCTTTCTGTCAGAGCTAAAACCTCTCTTTTTTTTTATTTTTTCTTCGTTCACACCCCGTTGTGAGCGAAGCCGATCACAGCCCACAATAAGAGCCACGTGGCAAACTTTTAGACGTCCCTGACCGTATGGATGTTTAGTAAGCAATTCGGTGGACCTGCAAAACAAAAATTGGCCTGATTAGTGATTTATTACCTTTGGATCTTTGCACCCAAATAACGCTCAATAATGCTCAAATTCCTACGGTTAAAATCAACCCCTGAAAATAACTTCAATCCAACGCTTAGAAATCACGGATCAGGTTTATTTTTGGTTTGTAGGTCCACCTAGTGATTGGCCAAATATCCATACGTCGGAGTCCAGTAAGAGTGTGCCGAGTGGCTCGTACTGTGGACTGTTGTCGGCTTCGTTCACTCCGGGGCGTGGGCGAAGGTTTCTTGTCCGTCAGAACCTCTTATATCCGAGGAGACGATGTACTTGTCTCTGCCTGAAACGTGTCTCGTTCCAAAGCTACTTGTGAAAACCTTACCAATTTGAATTTTAAAATGTATTGGACACGTGTCGAGCAAAGACATGGTGTCCTCGAAGCAATCAATCTGTTCTGCTACCAGCGTAGGAAACCCCTCTTCTACTCGGCTCTCGAACGTCCATGCCACAATCTTATGGATCTCTCACCTTATGGATGTTTGACCCAATGCTAGATGGACCTAAAAATCAGCCTGATTAGTGATTTCTGAGCGTTAGATTGAAGCCGTTTTCATGGGTCGATTTCTAACCGTGGAATTTTAGCATTTTGGAGTTACAAATATCAAAAGGTTTAAAAAAGAAATCAGGCTGATTTTTTATACGTAAGTCCACGAAGGGATGGTCAAACATCCATACGGTCATCGATCTATAAGAGTCTGCCACGTGGCCGATACTGTAGTCCGTCAGCAAAGTTCATCTCCCCTGCAACTCTCCCAAAGTCCTAGGCTCGTAGCGGCTAGCAGCCTATAGTTTTATAGCCTATGTTACGTAGTTCGCCCAATAAAATCGCGCCGTTGATGAACCTTAGATTTCGAATCGCGAGGTTCTGTCCTGGCGTCTCGCATTCCTATCTCTGTGAGGCGTGTTGGATAAAGCTCCCAACGTCAGGATGTTCGCAGGTTCAGCTTTTTATCCCAGCATCACATTAAATTACTATATTACCCTTAATCTTTAGAGATAATTTCAATAATGCCATTTACTTAGAATTAAAGTTGTAAAATTTGTCTTTGAAGTAGTAATTATTACCGTTGTTTTAGCTTGTAAGCTAAAAATAGACAAATAAATAAAATATTAAAAAAATGGAATAAAATAAATAAATTCTGGTACTGTTCCACCTAACTAGGGCACAAAAATAATAGCAGCATGAAATATGTGCTTCAGGATGGTCCCACTGTTTAATCACTTCTCAATAACAATCTGACGGTGATGTTTATGAGGTCATTTTCATAGGATGTAGAGATAATAGGTGATGTATACAACTTATCATTAAAATGCAATTGAATAGACGCAAAAATTTGTTCCATTTGGAATGAAAAGCGTTTGATACATTAATGGTTCTATCAGGTTCAGGCCCTTTTCCTGATTGTGATTCAAAGATTTTGGATAGAAAAGGAAAACAAACATCTGATTGTTTAATCCAATAGGTCAAAGACTTGATCGATGATGATCGTCGTTCTTCGCTATGATCGAATGGTGGATTTCTAGGTAATATAAAGAAGAAGAAAAATTATTGCAGAATACTTCTTTTGAGTAGTATTTTACGTTCTTGTAGTAAATCGAATAAATTGTTCAGATAATCGATATGTACTGATCGTTTAGTCAAATGGGGTCGAAAGACTTGATCATGATCAGCATCTGTCCCTATGATCAAATGGTGGATTTCTAGGGTAAAATCAAGGGGAAAAAATGATTGCAAGATACTTCTTTTGAGTAGTATTTTACGTTCTTGAAGTAAGTCGAACAAATTGTTCAGATAATCGATATGTTCTGATTGTTTAACCAAATGGGGCAAAAGACTTGATCAATGATTAGCGTTCGTCGCTATGATCAAATGGTGGATTTCTAGGTAACATAAAAAAAAAAAAAAAATTATTGCAAAATACTAGTTTTGAGTAGTATTTTACGTTCTTGAAGTAAATCGAACAAGTTGTTCAAATAATTGATATGTTCTGATTGTTTGACCAAATGGGTCAGAAGACTTGATCAACGTTGAAGATCACCGTTCGCAGTAGTGATCAAATGGTGAATTTCTAGGTAACATCAAGAAAAAAAATTATTGCAGAATACTTCTTTTGAGTAGTATTTTACATTCTTAAAGTAAATTGAACAAGTTGTTAAGATAGTCGATATGTTCTGATTGTTTGACTAAATGGGTCAAAAGACTTGATCAATGATCAACGTTCGTCGCTATGATCAAATGGTGGATTTCTAGGTAACATCAAGAAAAAAAATCATTGCAGAATACTTCTTTTGAGTAGTATTTTATGTTCTTGAAGTAAATCGAACAATTTGTTCAGATAATCGATATGTTCTGTTGGTTTAACCAAATGGGTCAATAGACTTGATCAATGATCAGCGTTCCTCGCTTGATCAAATGATGGATTTCTAGGTAACATCAAGAAATAAAATTTTATTACAAAATACACGTTGTTGAAGTGAATCGAACAAGTTGTTCAGATAGTCGATGTGTTCTGATTGTTTAATCAAACGGGTCAAAAGACTTGATCAATGATCATCGTTCGTCGTCGCTTTGATCAAATGGTGGATTTCTAGGGAACATCAAAATAGGATAGATCATGAGAAACGTTGAATCAATGTTGTTACAAATAGGCCTCACCAACTAAAGTGTGGAACATAACAAATTGCGTATCTTCCTAAAAAAAAGAGAACAAATCATGGATGGGGCATACCATACATACACCTCATATTGTTCTATTAGATGTTAATAACTATAATAACCACTATTTTAACCGTTTTTTGCAAGTTTCACCGCTAAAAAATAAACCAGGCTTCCTAACACGAGTTCTTACTTTATTTCTTCCATGAAAGAAGACCAAATAAAATAAAACATGAGAGAGGTTTTAATTCTACGCACGTCATTACCTGAGTGGCCAAGCGGAGCCGACTCAAGTGGGGAACACATCATTGTTTAATTAATCACTAAATTATTATATTAATCACATCACTAAACCAAGATTAAAGATAATTTATATGGATTTTTATTTTTTATTTATTTTATTTTATTTGAATGGTGTATATTGAAGCATTTTCAGATCTTCCCAAAGCTTATGGATGAGAGAGAGAGAGAGAGAGAGAGGGAGAGGGAGACAGAGGTGGGTTTAAGAAAGGTTTAGGTCTACCTACTGGTAGTTCAAGGATTGAACACCTTAACCACAACAGCAACAACAGCAAGGCATCAACAACAACAACAGCAACAACAACACAGGAGAGGGAAAAAAGAAATAGTAGAAAAACAAAAGGGAGAGTTTGATTTCTGGGGTTGAGTTTCAGGGAGAACTTTTAAGGGAGTTTTCATGGCGAGGTGGGGTGGGGGTGTGTAAACTGCAAACTCACGTGGGAATGATGGATAGAGAATATACGAATAAAAAAAAAATAAAGCAGACTTAGTTGCTGTTGTTGTTGTTATTGTTGTTGTTCCTTTTGATTTTTTTATTTAGAATTTGTTGTATTGGTTCGATGAAAAGGGATTGTTGTTTTGGATCTCGGGATCGGTTTGTCTCCGTTTTGGGAGGTCTGATTCAGCCGATCGGGTGTGGTTTAGAGCTTTTCTGCTCCCCCCGACCCACACACTCTCGGGTTTTCAGGTACTGTATTTTTTTTTTTCTAGATGTTATTTTTGGTTTTGATGTCCATGTGATTCAATTGAGGGTGTCGATGATGTGGGTTTTCATGCATGATGATGATAATGATAAGGAGACAGTAAAAGTTTTGTTTTTTTTATCGATATTTTTGTTTTTGGGTTACTGGGTTTTGGTTTGTTGGATTGTTTGTGAGTTTTTCTGACTTCTGTTTTGTGGGATTTCTAGAATCTGGTTGTTTGGTTTCTGGGTTTCTTCTGGTTTATCATCTCTTTGTGAGTTTTGGGTTGTTTTAGTTTTTTCGATTTTGTTCGACTTTTTGGAGAAATGGAGTTTTTGAGGGATTTTTATCTTGTTTTTTTGTTTATTTCTTATATAAGCGGTTTTGGGTCGATAGTAGATAATATGGAGATTTCTCTCTGTTGATGTTTATTTGCAACACCGACCTTTCTCACAGAGACCACCCAAAAGGAAACATAAATGGGTTTGCTGTGTTAGAGGTCTCTCTATTGATGATTGATTCTTCTCTGTTTTCTTTTTTGGGTGGGATGATTCTTGTCTGTTAATAATTACAAGTATTGGTTGTTATTGTATTTAATCGAAGCTTCGAAGTCTTCCATAGCAGATGCTCTGTTCATGAAAACTAAGAATTGGGTTTAAACATTTAATATTGAATTTGAAAATCTCCAAGAGTTTCTGGATTTTCAAGTGTTTGTGAGAGGCAGTAACAGCTAATCATCCTTTATTTTGGACTTCCATCAGTTCCTGGAGCGACGAATTTCTTTGCAAAGAACGTTGGTAATGTTTTGTCCTCTAATTCTGACTCCTCAACTGGAAGTTTCCGAGATTGAGGAAGAGAAAAGATGGCTACTTATTACCCCAGTTCAAGCAACCAAAGAGATGTTATGCCAACCATCTATTTAAGGGACCCTGCGCCCTCTTCGTATCCTGAAGCACCAGTTCTTCCTGGTAACATGATGATGTATATGAATTACTCGTCTTCCTCCGGGTCCTACTCGGATACCTTGGCTGGAAATTCCCAGCCACAGCAAAACTGTGTCGAGCTCCCATCTGTTGGAGCATCAGAGTTGGCCTCATCACAGCAAGGAATCCTATCGAACCTCACCGGTTCCCATACTGGTGACCAATCTTATGGTGTGTGGAGGGATGGCAGAGTGGAGATGTTGTTCATGCAGCCAACGGGTGGCCATACGAGCATGCAATCTGTTGGCGGACATATAAATGGCGCAACAGATGATCTGGTCCGCAGTTCTGTTACTGAGGATCCCCAGATTGGTCTGCACTCACAGCTAGGAGTTCTACACAGTGGACAGAACTTGCAGGGACAGGGATTATCCCTCAGCCTCAGCACACGGATCCCATCCGCCATTCCTCTGCCTTCATTCCAGTACCGGCATCCCAATCCGGGCCTTTCTTCATTCTTGACTTCTCATCCGGCCATTTCAGGAGAAGGTGGCAGTGGAACTGGCTCATGCAGAGATGATGAGAGTTCTCAAAGCAAGCAACTGAGAAATGCTGAATACTTGCCACCTGGTTTTCCTGGGGGTAATCACGATGCAATAAAAATGGAGGCATTGAACAACCTTCAGTGCTCAGTTGGCCACAAACAGATGCATTCTGATCCTTCTCCATATGGTCTGCCCAGTCTTGCAAGCACCATTCCCAACTCCAAATACCTCAAGGCAGCACAGCAACTGCTTGACGAAGTCGTCAATGTCCGTAAGGCTCTGAAGCAGCACGAGTCTGACAAACAAGGCTTCCAAGGGTTTGGTTTAAAGGTCTCCAAAGAGACTGATGGAGGATTGAAGGATGGTGCTGCATTGCCTCCCTCAACAGGGATGTCTTCAAACGCTCAAGAGTCAACTACCAACTCTGCTGGCGAGCTCTCACCTGCTGAAAAACAGGATTTACAGAACAAGATGACAAAGCTTTTGTCCATGCTTGATGAGGTGAGTCCACCGTGTTCAATTTTCTTTGCTAATTCCGTAGTCGTCCTAAATTTCCTTTCTTCTTTTTGTGGGCATGAATACTCATTTATATTTTATCAGGTAGTTAAGCTTGTGGACTATGGTTAAATTAAGTGGATTTCTTCTTTAGTGTGTTCCTACCATATAGGCCTACGTAAACGGTTGACATCATGCATTCTTTTGAAACTCTGAACCTATCTAAGATGTATCTGTTTTGACATGCTAGCAGACAGTTTATACTGTATGAAAACTGAAGAGAACAAAATTGATACTAAGATTGTTGTTATCAGTTAAAGCCTTAAAGTTTATTTGGTAAGGAAGGGCAACTATTGGAGCATCAGCGTAGCATCCTATAGAGCAAGAGGTTCTACACTCACATACACAAACTTAAAGTCTATACCAGACCATTACTATTTGTTGAGCAACTTTCTGATCAAATGTTGATGCAATCAGCTTCGAGGATATGCAACTTTTTATTTAATTATTCAATTGAGAAGCAGTCAGGTGTGTTGGAAAGTTATCTTCGAGAACTATAACAGTTTTTTCATTACTTTTTCAAGATTCTAATGTTTTGGGCCTGAAAACAGTGTTTGAAATTTTACTATTAAGGTTAATGACGTGAATTAGGGGTATTTTAGCAATTTTAAAAGTTAGATTTAGGGTATTTTAGATCAATGGTTCAAATTAGTTTCTTAGTCCTTAATTTAAGTTTCAAAGGTTTTATTTTCTTAGAAATAGTCATTGAGAGAGGATTATAAAGGACTTTTGATTATTGAATGGAATTTGCCTTTAGGCTTTATTTGGTTCCTTTGTGAACTCTTGTGTTTGCTTGGTTTGGTACCTTACAAGTGCTTATTTTAAGGGTTTTCGCTCTAAGAAAACCTTAGCAGTGTGATGAGCAAACTCCACCTGCGTCAAATGTTCTCAAGAAAAAAATCTGTCCACCTATTTTTTTCTGAAGAGAATGGGCACATTGCTGGCAATTATGAATGTCTTATTAGGGTTAGGTAATAAGAGAAGGGTTTTGATCGCTGCTTGTATGTTCTAAGAAATGAGGCACACACCAAGTCAAGCAGTTTTCCCTTTCTTTATTTCATGGGAAAGAGGGGCATAGTTCGAAGGGGACGTGTACTTAAGAAGCAGGTATGGTACCACTGTTATGAAGCAAGGCTGTTTATCAAATTTGAGGTGCTCTTTTTAAAGAGGTTAGACAGGAATGAAGATGGAGAAAGGAGAGTGCTTTTAAAGTTTTTGTGGAAGGTGAATAGTAGATGTAGATCGTTCAAAGATCTAGCTTAGGGGTTGAAGTTTTATTAGCTTAGTAAAGGATGAGGAAAGAGTGGTTCTCTTTCCACATAGGACGATAATAAACTAAAATGTTTGCAAACAAGTGGAATTGTGCTCAAATGAATTTTGGGGTAACGCAGTTAAGTCTTTCATGGGAAACATGGCTCCATCTTCCCATCCAGTGAAAACGAGGATGTTTTTTTTTGCTAAAGTTAAGTCAAGTCCCGTTTGCCACATTTACTTTCTTCACTACCAAGAAACCTTGTAAGAAGGGTGAACTAAAGCTCGTGTTCTTGAAACATTCTGAAGGCTCTGAAATTGAGAAATGGAGAGATGGTATAGTTGCAGCGCATAGTGAATTAGTTCAAGTTGCGTGATGGATAAGCTTCTTGAAGCTTTGATGGTATCTAAAGAGCCTAATTTCACAAGGATGACATGCTTGTTAAATTGGGTTGTCTTCTGCTGCGTGAAAGAGGTGGACTGTGTGTGGGGCTGTGAATAAGTTGGGTTGATTCGATAATATTGGGTCTGGATCGAGTATGGTGTCCACAGTGGTTCGGGTCTGGACTTGAGAGTTGCTATCTAATAATCTATATATCAGATCAGTTTTGGATTGAACTTGCTTTGATCCCCTTCGATGTTATATGTATGTATATTATGCATATACATTATACTAACTAAATATATCTACAATATTACCATTAAGATTTTAGCCTTACATTTAAGTATGAATTGATATTTTGCATGAACATAAGCCAAAAGCTGTAAAATAATGAAGAATACCTATTAGGTTAGGGATTTACTTTCTCCTTTTGTTATTGGATTATATTGGGTCTGGGAATCACACTGTTTTTTGGATTGGGTATGGATTCTATTTACTAAATCTTATTGGGCTTAGATCAGGTCTGGATCTAATACGTATGTTATCGGATCGGTTCTGGATCAACCCAAACCCTATTTGAATCAATCCATTGACAGCCCTATCTGTGTGTGTTGAGGGGAGGGGAAATACATCAACACCTTGGACAAGGACTGTGATGATGTTTAAAATATTATTTATGCTCTGAATACAGACACGATCTGATATCAATGACGTTTAAAAATTCCTTTGAATAGATAATTCATTCCTATTTAGGCTTTCATTTTTTCTTGCCACAAATGAAGTTCATCTTCTGACACCAGTTGTAGACTTCTGATGGGGACATGAGCAGAGAACATAGAGATAATACATTTTAACTGTGTAATCTGTGTAACATAGAGATACACCGGTAAAATGTATTATCTCTATGTTCTCTGCTCATGTCCCCATCAGAAGTCCACAACTGGTGTCAGAAGATGAACTACATATTAGTAATTTTCAGATTGTTACACGTAATTTGATGTCCTACTTAACAATATTTAATGAACATATGATTTTGTATCGAACTTTGTGCAACATCCTCACTCTGGCTACACCATCTGGTATGATGATATAAGAGAAATGTGACCAATGCATTGGGTTCTAGTTCTTTGATATCTCTGTTCAGTGATGCACTAGTCGTTTACATAATCTTAAAGTAGGTCATGTGGAAGCCCATCTTTATTTTTTTGATAATCAAAAGCCCATCTATTTTTCCAACATCCTTCTCGCATGTCATGGATCAGATCGATTGGTTCCACCCAGTCAACCGTGTTCTATTGTTGGTGCGTATGCAAACCACTGGATCAATGAACTGCAGAACCAAACATGGGCTAGCCGGTCGGGAGGTTCGATTCCTCCCCACCCGGGGCTTGGCTTAGCTGAGGATGCGATTCGCAACCCGATTAGTCTCCCTGCGTAGCCACAAATTCTGACATCACCACAGCCCACTTTATTCTCTCACTTTACTCGCGGAGCGACACTGATTTGTATTCATAGATCAATGAGGTTGGATTCTCTCATTCCATCAAAATCCGAGGATTGATTTCTAATCATTAGATTTTTATTTTCCTGAGATTTGTATAGGAACCACAGCCGACCTATTTATTGGCCGGTTGTTATGATCATAAAAGATAATTGTCTTGTCTCAGTACTAGTTTCTCTTTCACTATAGTAACCATCCTACTCCCTTTCAATGCTCAAGGAGAGAGGAGCGTTCTATCTTTGATCTATAAGACTAATATGGGCTCTGCACTTTAGAGGCACATAGAAAACACATGGTACTAAAGGAACTTCCCGTTTCCATCTGAAATTCACATAGCGTCAAGGTCAGCAATACCCTAGCAAACAAGATCCGCAACAAGTTGCTAACCATTTGCCAATACAGCCAGCCAAAAGAGACTGTTGCTTCAGCTAATATGACAGAGATGTATAAGTTCCCAGTAATTTACCCATTAGTGACGAAGTACCTGACATGTATTCATACCTAGGTACCTAGGCAATTGCTTAGGTCTTAGGTGGGTGCCTTTGACAGCATTAATCACACTATCCAAGATAGAGGCAATGTAGGTGATGCGAAAATATCGTGACAGTAAAAGTGTCATATTGTGACAGTAGAGGTGCTTGTCTTTTAATGTTGTGCCTCAGTGAACATCGAATCCAACTGTCAGCGCTTCATCTAAGGAAATATTAATATAAACCAATGCAAAACCTTTGTCGATCCTTTCGAGCTCTTTTTGGATAAAGTTTTTTCAAAACCATAGGATCATTATTTGCGTGAGAAATTGCATAAATGGTTTCTGTTGTTCTTTGAAAAGGCTGGCGGACCATATACATCTCTTTGTTTTGAAGGTGTCATGAGGTAACTTTGAGGTTCCTTTTGACTTCTAAGAGAAGCACACTTATCACAGTTGCCTGCCATCTCACTTTTTCATCAGTCTTTTCTGTGGCTCCACCAAATTCCAATAGAATCTAGTAAAATACATAATTTGTCCTAGTAAACAATATATAATCTGTGGTAGTAAAGGAACACCCAAAGTGATGCATATCTGCCTGTAGATATTATTGATGATTACTGATCAGGTAAAGAAGAAAAACCTTTGATTGGTGGTATTGGTGGTGATCTATGACTGGAATTTGCCTAAATTTTCTCTTTTATTAATTTACCAATCTCATGCCTGTGTCCGAGTTATATAGACTGTATTACCTCCCTCTGAATTTATCTTAAAGCCTCAAACTATCTGTAGTTCTATGGACACCGTGTCATTTTGCAGTTTTGAAACTATCCAACTTTTTGATGTTCGAAATCTGAAATCTTATAACAAAAAATATGTTCGAAATCTGAAACTTCATTTCATTTTTTTCAATATCCGAGACCAAAATATCATTAGATTGATTAAAATCTGGGAGCTGAAACATTGTGGTCCGTGGAACCTCATGCCATGTTTTATAGTGTTGTATCTAGAAGATTCCTCCAATATTCTTCTTTCCTTTATGCTCTTTATATAAAAAAGAGCTTGTATTGTGACAGTATCCAATCGAAAAAATTTGTTCGAAAGTCCAGTCAGATCTGATAGTTGTAGAAACGAAGTATGATATGGGGCGCACTTTATCCTTGGGCCTTTATATTATCCATTCTCTTGTTGCAGGTTGATAGAAGATACAAGCAGTACTACCATCAGATGCAGATTGTAGTGTCATCTTTTGATGTAATAGCAGGGTGTGGGGCTGCTAAACCATACACAGCACTTGCTCTCCAGACGATTTCACGCCACTTCCGCTGCTTACGAGATGCAATCAGTGGCCAGATTAAAGCAACCCGGAGAAGCCTCGGGGAGCAAGATACTGCAGGAAACAGCAAGGGGAGTGGAATATCTCGTCTCCGCTTTGTGGACCAGCAGCTCAGGCAACAGAGGGCTCTTCAGCAGCTTGGTATGATGCAGCAACATGCTTGGAGGCCACAGAGGGGGCTGCCTGAAAGCTCCGTTTCAATCCTTAGGGCTTGGCTGTTTGAGCACTTCCTTCATCCGTAAAGCCTTCTCTCTCTCTCTCTCTCTCTCTCTCTCTCTCTCTCACAGAGAGAGAAATCACTTCGAGTCTCTCTCTCATAAATCACGTTCTCTAACTCTTTGCTTGTATTGATGCTCACCAGTTACCCAAAGGATTCCGATAAAATAATGCTTGCAAGGCAGACGGGCTTGACCAGAAGTCAGGTAAATAAGAAGTGAGAAATCAATTACACCTTCTAAGTTGACTATAAGGATGGGTTTACCAATGGCATAGCAGTGTATATGGGCCAAATCAAATATGGGTGTGGTATCCCAAATTTGATGGGTTCAACCTAGTAGATCTCCTGTGCCAAATATTTCCTAGGTGGACCCAATGAATGGTGGGTCTTGTCCCCCCTACATGTGCATCATGTGTTCCTCTATCAATTTGGTAGACTGTCCTTGTCATCTTCTTGATGTGCCTTAAATTTCCTCCCAAAAAAAGAAGACTTCAGTGCACCCAATTTTTGGTTTCTTCAATTAATGTGTGCTAACCTTTATATTTCTTTTGGATCAGGTTTCGAACTGGTTTATAAATGCACGGGTGCGTCTCTGGAAGCCGATGGTCGAGGAGATGTATAAAGAAGAGATCGGTGACCCCGAGATGGACTCAAATTCTTCATCTGACAACGCACCCAAAGCAGCAAGGGATGATATAAGGGTCTCTGAGGATGGGAGGGAGGAGTTGCAGCAAAATGTCAACTCTGCTACCACTGAGAGATGCCACCCTGGCCCATTCCAAGAATCAAAATCTGATCTCGTTCCCAATGTGGAAATGTCTGGGCCGACAGCAGGAACCAGCTTTCAGAACGGGGCTCATCGAGAAGATGACACGGACTTTGGGGGTATGAAATTAAGGGGGGACCAAAGACCCAATGCGAATGACTGTAGTCTTCTCCAGGACGCTTTCGTTCGGTCTGACAGGAGTGGTGGCGGGAGGTTTATGGATGCTGCCACTGCATACCAGATGGCAGAGTTAGGAAGGTTCGGGAGTGGCAGTGGGGTGTCGCTCACTTTGGGGTTGCAGCATTGTGACGGTGGTGGCCTACCCATGTCTGGCGGGACCCATCACAATTTCGTTACCATGGGAGGGGACGAGATGTACAATGCATCAACTTCTTCTGTGGGGCCTGACACGGCAGATTACGACTGTATGGATACAGGGAACCGACGGCACAGGTTCAGCTCCTCCCATCTGTTGCATGATTTTGTAGCCTAAGATGATGTTTGCTTACAAATCTGTGTGGGTGGCAATTCAAGTTCTTCTCGAGAGAAGGAATAATAAAAGCATGCCTTGAGCTATTCCTTTTGGTATCATACACATTGCTTGCAAATTGTAAAAGAATGAAACAGACAAGTCAGTATGAATATGATTATGGGTATGGATATGAATATGAATATGAAACACAGTTGTAATATAGCAAGAGATTGGTGAGAAGGTAGCATATTTGTAAAGATAGGACGCATATTTTTTTGTGTAATCTGTCGAAGAAGGAAACTTGTACAATTACTTTGAATTCTGGCATTGAAGAAAAGGTTATCATCTCATTCGAGTTGAAAATGACTGTAATTGTTATATTGATGCTAATGATGACCGATATGTTTATGCCTTGGTAGTAGGGGGTTGTTGCAGGATTTCAAGGTTCCAATCTGAACCTTGAGTTTTCTCCTACTAAATCATTTCTTTTGGTAGGAAGTTGCATTATGTTACGACTCCACACGATGTGTTATCTTCCATGGATTTTCAGAACAAAGGAGCATTTTTTGACACTCTTATTTGGGACCTACCTGTCTTTGCAGGGATTGAAGTGTGTTGTGAGCACCCAGACTACCATACCTTTTATAATTTAGTAATTTACTTGAAATTTGGCAACAACTGGAAAGTGCAACGATGGAACACTTGTAGCAACTACAGGCTTGAAGACCAATAAGATGGTTGCCACCTTGCCGCAGAATTCAGTGGCAATTCTTCGCTTTTGGTTTTTTGAGCACTTCCTCAATCCGCAAGAACCTCCACCTTGACCGAGAACCAAGTAATTTGACACCCTTTTCTCTGCCCACCGAAAAGAAACTCGGTAGATTTTATCTTTTTGGGGACTTCGTCTGATTTTGGTAGCAACGTGGGGTTCTTCATGGTTGTTTCGGGTTTCAAATTTGTTCACAAATGCTCATGTTCGGCTTTGGAAGCCTATGATAGCGCTAGTCACTAATAAGCACTAACTCCATACAGGGCCTTCGGCATCCCGTCAGCGTTGCCAGGGGTTTAAGAGTTAGGCTCTCTCTCTCTCTCAGCTCAATCCCATGGAGGCATGAACACAGTGAAGAAAACACATTAAATAATACAATATTTGCATTGCATCATATCACCAAATTAAATTTAAAAAAATGTTCCAGGGTACCAAATTACCACCCCTAACATCTGGTATAAGGGACTTCTACAAGTCTGAAACCACTTAGGAGCGGCACAACAGAAACTATCTGATGTAGTCACCAACTATGTGATGCAGTCACTGGATTTCAAGACATGCGAATGCAGGTATGGTTCAGGATCGTGGGACAACAATTTTGACAACAAAAATTGGCGCAGGCCAATGTATAAATTAGAAGTTCTGGAATGGGATGATTTTTGGCGAGGATGGTCTCTATGGTGAGGAGATCATCCTCACAAAAATTCAAATCATTCCGATATTCGTAGACAGGTTTACAGGTTGAAGAATTATGGACCGTCGATTTTTATCGTTAACTTGAAAACCACATTTGATGGGGTTAGAAATTTCAGAATGTGCTGATTTTTTGTAGGGGTGATCTATATGGTGAGGAGATCATCCTCACCAAAAATCAGCTATTCATTCATCTTCCTTGTAGGTGATGCCAAAAATCAGCTATTCATTCATCTTCCGAACCAAGGCACGGTCAGTGAAGCAAGAGCACTACAAAACTCCCTATATTGTCCAGACAAAGAGTACAACTAACTTACTGCATCTAATATGCAATAAATGCAATCTCGTGCAAAAGTAAGAGGTTATCTAGTTCCATCTTGACCAGCCTCAGCCATGCCATATGAGAGGATTCACCTGAAGAAAATGATGATCCTGCTGATCAGACCAAGAAGAATGAGCAATTTATGAATGGACAATTATAGTGCATAAGGATGACTACTACTAACCTTTTGTACAAAAACTTCACGTCTTCCCTTACTAGAGGGCTTTCCAAGAATAAATCATCGCAGTCCTTCACATATACTGCCTTGATTTCAAAGTCTCGGTAACCACAGCACTCACTCCACTTGAACCACATCTTTGAAATTAATTCTTTTCTGAAGCAAGTGGTGTGGTCTTCCTTCTCTGGGGAATCAGCGGCAACCAACCTATATGTGTAGACTTTCCTCGTTTGGCCTGGTCAGAAAGCACGGCCAATTGCCTGGCGGGTGACCGAAGGATTTAGATGAACATCCAAAATCAATATGCGGGATGCCCCTACAAGGGAAATTCCCTCACCGCACGCCTTGATTGAACCAAAAAATACCTTGGCATCGGGGGAGTGGTTGAAATGCTCCATCGACCACTCCCGATGCTCGGGATTCGAGTCACCAGAGATCACAAAGATTTCCTTCCTGGAGCTCCATTACAAACTAACCTCTCCAGAAATTTCAATGGAAGGAGATACTGACCAAAAACTAATAGCTTCTCTCCAGCAGATTCGCACAGGCCCAAGATATTGAGGAAGAACTTGGTCTTCACCCCGTCTTTGGTGTCCATTTTCTCTTTCAAGTCATCTATCTTATCTTCATTTAAGATGCCACCTCTATCTCCCGTGGTAGCATTCTCCGAGAAATCTTTCAACTGTGGGTGCACATAGACGGCACTTCCCGGAGACTTTCTCTTGAACTTCTCCAATTTCTTTAATTTTTCAACTGCATGTTTCTGCTTGGTACTGAGATTGAGAAGTACAGTAAAGTCAACAAGCCCGGGCAATTCCTCCAGGAAATCTGCTTTGTACTAATGGAGAACCTTGTTTGTCATCTCACGGAGGTCTTGTATGACTGTTACTTTCCTTTTGAAATCATTCTGTAGTGTCTCTTCAACCAAGTCAAAGAACGGTGTGGATACACCGGTTTTAAACTGCCTCCTCCCACCTGATATCTGCACTCTGCTGCTGACATGCCTGACAACAGCCCGGGAAGTATCCAACTTCAGAAACTTCGGACGGACAAAGTCCAATATATTGAATATTTCTTTGACGTGATTCTGGAATAAGGTGCCTGATAGTACTACTTTGCGAGGCCTTTGCACCTTTGCAAGGGAGGATAGTATGTTTGTGTCTTCATTCCTAGGAGTGTGGCCTTCATCCAGAATAAGAATGGTAGGAACCTTCAGGAGTATGTCCCGGCAGACAGTGGAGGTCTTGCTGGTATTGTCACAAACAATGTTGGAGAACTGCTTATACCCTAAAAAAAGGATGCTTTTGTGCTCTAGCCAGTTTTTCAACACATCCAATTGCTGAGACCGGTTTTCTGCCTTGGCGGAGTAGAGGTTGTACAATGGAATGTCTTCAACTTGCCATATTTGGAACTCTTTCCTCCATGTAGCCAGGATGCCTTTTGGTAGTACAACCAATGGTCTGGCACTGGGATACTTGGCTAGATAACTCTGCATAAAACTTATGATCATAAAAGTTTTTCCAGATCCTGGAGCATGGGCCAGGATGCAACCACCTGGTTTATCTGTTACTAAGTTCCTTAACAAGAAATTGAAGCCCTCGAGTTGATGAGGCTTCATTTGCTTCACATGTCTCGGATGCACGGATATTTCAGCCACAGTTAGATCATGCTCAGATGCATTAAGCCCTGAAAACTGAGCTGCTTCAGTTTGTTCTCTATCGTTGGTATTCCGAGATTCAGACATGTAAGTCCTTGTAGTGTTGATGCCCTAGATCAAAGGAGAAATTAAGCTTCAAGGTAATAGAAGATCTCCAAATATAATAATTGATTAGTTGGGTCCATGCTACTTTGATTGATTGATCATTCAAAATGCGAGAACAATGTACACAGATTTTCCACAATTAGAACTAACAGCAACTTTAGAAAATAAAAAGGCAAGACACAAAAACTGTAATCCGGAACCAGTAGATATAAAAAGCTCAAACCTAAGACTGCCAGTAAGTATAGCCAAGGGCTATGATATTGAGTAGTGATCAGCAAACAATTGATAATTTCAAAGTAAAAAATTAAGATTATTTGCTAATAATTCTTGGAATCAAGGAAAAGCAAAACCCCATTTACACAAAAAGGACAAATAAAACTCTTAAATATAACCTGACCAATGTAAACAAGAAAATAATTACTTGAATAGTTGAATATGTTGCAATAGCTATTGACCAAACATATGATATCATGAAAAATTTCAGAATTATAAAAACTCAGACTAGGGACTTTATGTGAAATGACTATATCTGCTATTTCCCTAAAACTTTAAAGATTCCTTCACCGCTTCAAGAGGATAAAATGCACCTCGTCTTTAATAACTCAACCCATGAACTTACTTTCATGCTGTTCCCACTTGTCATTGAATTTTCTACTCTTAACACCAACGTCCACAGGAAGTGATAAATTTATAAGAGAACTCATAATTGGCATCGCTTGCATCATGTATACAGCAATCTCCAGCAGAAAAGAAATTTTGAACATGTCTTATTCCCACCATATGGGCCACACAAAAAAAGCCTGAAGTTTAAAGCCAGATAGGTTGATGTTTCACAAGCGTTGACTTACTACTAGAGCTTAAAGTTTGTACAGCTACCCTTACTTGTTCAAACAGATGACTACTGTCTACTTCTGTAATATCAAGATGTAAACTGAGGCATCTTTTCAGATAAATGAATCAGTAAATTTGCTTAGACCTATTGAGGTAGGGTACCATGTGCTGTATATGGAGTTTGCAAATGCATGTACCATATGTTTGCAACCATGTGCTGTATACAGGTACGTGCGTACCTGTACTATGTGTGTGGCCAAATCTGAGTCAGTATTGGACATGCACATACAGTGGTATCATGAATATTTGTCCAAAGGAAATGGTTCACTTTTAGCGTAGCCCTACTATGACTGAAGTATTAATTGTTGACATCAATATGCAATTAAGCACTATAATAATTCAACCACACTGACCTTCTTGTTGTAACACGTGATTGTAATCAGTGTGAGATAAAGAAGAGAAGGAGATTTAGAGTTAGAGAAGAGAGTGGAGAAGAGAATAGGGGAGAAAGGGTGAAATCGTGTAGAGCATCATGAGCTCCACGAGTTCATCAATATTTATATTAGAAGCACTATTCTCATAATTACATAGAGACCCCTACATATTATAAATATTACAAATAAGCCCATGACAACACTCCCCCTCAAGCTGGTGCGAAGATATCTATCATGTCCAACTTGGATAACAGATGCTGCAAACAACCTTTAGTAACACCTTTGGTCAACACATCAGCCACCTGATCAACTGTATTGACATAAGGTGTACAAATAAGTCCAAGGTTGAGTTTCTCCTTTATAAAGTGTCGATCCACTTCAATGTGCTTCGACATGTCATGTTGAATTGGATTGTGAGCAATACTGGTGGCAACTTTATTGTCACAATACAGATTCATGGGTGCTTTGACAAGATAGGCGAGTTCACGGAGCATCATCTTCAGCCATAATAATTCACACACCCCATGTGCCATATGTTAGAGTTCTTAGCTTATTTCCTTTATGTTTATATTACATAGTTGGGCTTTATGTAGAGTGTTGGGCCCATATGTTCTATTAATGTAAGTGGGCCCACACCACTTAAGTGACTAGTATATATATCACAATGATGCCAAATTATCTAAATTTGTGACCCTCTCTTTTTCTCTCTTCTCTTCTCTTCTCTTTCTTCTCTCAAACCCTAGGACTTTATTTCTAACAAGGTATCTGAGCGAGGAAAAAGTTTGCCACGACCAAGACCAAGCATATGAACAAAGAACACAGTAAAATACACGAAGCACATTAAACGGATTAAAATTAGGGTATAACACGGAGAAAGGAGAACGATCATCTAGAACTGACAACAGCATACGGTTGGTGGCAGACAGTGAGGACAGGAATGAAGGCTTTTTCTCCCGGTGGTCGTATGTTATAGAAAATCACCCCCTTTGCTATTGTTTGGGAGGTTTGAAAGGAAAGGAGCCGAAGGATTTTTGAAGACAAGGAGGCCAAAGTAGAGGAGATTCTCATGAATGTTAAAGCCTTGTTATACTACTAGGCTTCTGCTATCCCCGACCTTAAGAGTTTCAGATTCAAAGATTTTGTTTTTAAGTGGGATCGATTGATATCCTAATTGTGGTCTTGCTTGGTTTGCGGGGTTTTGTAGCTTCCCCCTTGGGGCTTTTTTGTGTGTCCTACTGTATAGCTTTAGGGCCTTCTCAGCCCTCCTTTTAGGATATATCTTTTACCTATCAAAAAATAAAGTGAGGACAACAACATCCCAATAAGGCTTCAGGACATGCATATGAAACATAAGGGTATGGGCAACATCTAACAGATGTTGGTGCTTACGCTCCGCAACACCTTTTTGTTGGGAGGTATGAGCACAAGAAGTCTGATGGATCAGGCCTCGATTAGAATAAAATATTTGGATAGAGGCTTGCATGTATTCAAGAGCATTATCAAAATGAATTATTTTAATATGTTTGCCAAACTGAACAAATATCTTATTATAAAACGTGGTAAAAACACGGGGTAATTCAAATTGATCTTTTAACAAAATAGCCATGTCATTCTAAAATAATCATCCACAAACACAACAAAATAATGAAAACTAGATAAACTTTTTATTCTTGAAGGACACCAAATATCCGTGTGGATTACATCAAAAGGACTAGACTTACGACTCTCAATAAGACGAGGAAAAGAACAACAGAGATGTTTGCCTAACAGACAAGCTTCACATTCTAAAATAGACACTACCGACTTACCGATCGCCTTAAGGAAAGGTACTCGCACGTGCACTAAACATCTCATTGCTGACTTTGTTTCATTTCATTGTGTGTCTCCTACCTTTCGGAGTTTTGCTCTCTCCTTGTCGGCTGTTTCTGTTCCTATTTCTCTTGCGTAGGCTCGATCTTCTCTTGGTTAGAAATTGGCTATAGATGAGAAGATGGTTGTTCTTCATCATAATCATACTTGGGATCTTACTCTACTTTCTTCGGGGAAGCAGATTGTTGGATGTCGATGGGTGTACACCATCAAGTATTTTCCCGATTGATCTGTTAAGCGCTTAAAGGTGTGCTTGGTCACCAAAGGGTATACACAGACGTTTGGTGTGGATTATTTTGAGACTTTCTCCCCAATGGGTCGGCTGAATTCTGCTCGAATTCTTCTATCTGTGACAGTATGTTGTGATTGGCCTTGATATCAGTTGGATATAAAGAATGCCTTCCTGCATGGGGACTTGCAGGAAGAGGTTTAAATAGAGCAACCACCTGAGTATGTTCCTTTTGGTCAGACTCAATTGGTTTGTTGCATGCAGAAATCTATTTATGGTTCGATGGAGTCACCTCGAGCTTGGTTTGATAAATTCAGTTCAATTGAGCTCGGTTATGGTTTTCTATGCTCCACTTCCGATCATTCGATTTTTGTCAGATGGTCTTTCGCAGGTATTATTGTTCTGATTGTGCATGTGGATGACATCATTATCACAAGAAGTGATTCCTGTGGTATTTCCGACTTGAAGACTCATTTTTCTATGCAGTTTCATACTATGGATTTGGGTCTTCTCCGTCACTTTCTTGGCACCGAGGTTGCTCGTTCCAAAACTGGTATTAGCCTTTCTCAGCGCAAGTATGCGTTGGACCTTTTATCTGTATAAAAAGATAAGATATTATACCTCTTATCTGTATAATATGTGTTGGACTTCTTTTCTCCACTGTTTGTATAAAGGACCTTGTCTCATCTATTTATTATTGTTCACTACTTTTTCAAACGTTTACACTTTTACAAATTATTCAAATGTAAAATTTGTGGTGCTGAGATGTATCCAACACAAATCCCACTCCAGTACCCATGTCAAGTCATTACAGCACATGTTCATCGAGGGATTTTGGACTTTTGCAGCGCCACACAGTACTTTATACTTTCACTAAGCTCTCTCCCATATGTTACCAATCCAAGGATACATGATACAAAACATAAAAAAGAGGTGAAAGTATTTAATCCTTATTTTGCATATAAGTTCTAAACGTAGTGGTTAACGACATATCATGTTAAGTAGCAATTATTGGGCAATGCTCAAAACAGAACAGATATGAGAAAAGTACATTTCATTTAGATCACAGAGAACAAAGATATTTGTTGATAATTGTCCAGACATTTGTTGTCAAAAGCCTCTACTGAGGTGTCCCTCCTCCAAGACCTCAGAAATTCCCACCCCCAGATATCCATGATTTGTTCTAGTCCATTTTTAAAGCCATGAATTGCATTACTTTTATAGTTATTTATAATTTTTCTATTCTAGTTACTGTCAACAATGAAGTGTGTATTATTATTTACATAAGCTTCATTGTTATATGTGTGTGTGTACATTTATAACATTTCGCTGCTCTAGCTCCCGAAGAATAATTTTATATAATATGTTATAGATGCTTATTAACCGCTCTAGCTACCCAACTTTTTGAGAACCAACATTTCGCTGCTCTAGCTCCCGAATCAAAATCTTTAAAAACAACGCATACTCTACATAGCTTCCAGCTACATAATGCAAAAACAATTTCAGTGGAGCAGACATGGATCCATACCTTTATCCATTGGTAATCATAATCATTTCGATGCTCTTTTCAATAAATCCAGACCCGACAAACATACCCCAGATCATCCTTCAGAACAAAAGAATGTTCACAATCTTCCCCTCCCTCTCCTCCATTGTGTTCAACAGTTGAGCTCACCGTGACAACATCCTGGTAGAAGCAGCATAAAATTTGAGTAAACAGATTATCTCATATGAACTTTGACAATATTGAAAGACTCTTGAGCACATAAAAATACCTTGGAACATTCTAACGCTAGAGTCATTTCCCTCCAAATGGCTGCCAGACCATCAACGTCTGTATCTCTTTGACGATTTCTTTTCTCGCTCACAAAATCATCCTGTACACCAACATATACACCTTTTTCCTTTCTGGGTGTTCTTTCACCATCAAGATTTTTTTGTTCTTCTCTTGAAACTTTGGTCTCCCCACATTCTCTGGCCTAAATATGATAAAAGAATACATCATTTTTCACAGATCAAACAAATTGCCACAGGCCCTTTGTTCTTAGTTGGGCAAATTAACACAAGAAGAGAATGCTAGTTTTGATTCAGTAAATAAGAAATAATCATAGCAAATTTATGGAAAACCAGAAACATCGTGGTCAACATCTGGGAATGGGAGAAAAACGGAAATCATAAAAATGAATTACACAAAGGAGTGAAAGACCATAAAAATAAAAAGATTAAAAATACATCATAGTCACCTTTTTAGATAAAAGATTAAAAATAAATTGAAAGAGAAAAACAACAACCAACATAAGAAAAGCAACAATAATTGAACTTGCTGCTACAAGATTATTTTTTTACTTTTTACTCGTAGGATGTCTCGAGCCATACCGTTGGGAAAAGGCTAATGATGCCGATGATGAGGATGTCTCAAGCAAATGTAATTATTATAATGAAAAAAAATTTAGGAAGGGGAAATTAAAGCTTGACATTAAATTTCAAAATACCAGTCAAGATTAAAAGAGAGGTTATATATGTCATTGCACACTCTCTCAGTAAGTCCCACAGATGTAAATGAGACTAAGAAGAAGCATACTGCTATCTCTCTAATCTGGACTCAAAACCCCAGCTTGAAGTATTATCCCTTTGTTGTAGATTCAACTATGATGAAAGAAGCAAGTGTGGAAAAGAATAAGCCCCCACAAAGTGGGGGAAAAAAGAGAGGTTGCTTGGGCAATGGGCATCGACACTCTCATTTCTCTTTGCTCTGCAGTCAACCACACTGATTGCTATTTCTTTTAACTTGGTATATTTTTTAAGAGTATGCAAACTAGACCAAGTTAAATCAATTAGGAAATAAACACTCAGGTGTCATCCTTTTCATCAGTAGACAGGTGTTTCCCTCAGTAGGGCTAAGTTAATATGGTTTCTGAACATGTCGAAGTGAGTTGGTGATTCCTCAGCCAACTTAGTGAGTTTAAACCTTGTCCCTAATTGAGGGTGCATTTGGATGGAACCCCCAAAACATTGCTGCTGCTATTTTTGAATGTACACCGTGTTTTGGGATTCCATGCATTTGGACAGCTCCACCTTGTGCCTCAAAATTCAAGCACACCAACAAAAGGCCCTAACATACAGCTGGCACTATCTTGAACCCAATGTGGCCTGAGCGACTCAATGTGTGTGTTCTCAGATAGACAACTTCAGAATTACAAATGCATGCAAAACTTACTGCTAAATCCTTAATTGTGTTTTCATCAATTGACTCCAAGTGAACCTCCTTGTACTGATCAGAAGCCTTCTGCTTTGCTTCAAGGCTATAACCGGATGCATGCCCCGCCCCAATCCAATCTCCACCATCTTCTTCATCTGAATCAAGAATTACAACCGACGTGTCATCAGGTGTTTTCTTGTGTCCTATGGGGTTATCACCCACCAATTACTCGTAGATTACATTGCCCACCATTTTCTTGCATTTCTTCAACAGATGATTCGCAAAGCAGTCTTGACTTTTCTACCGCAGGAACATCAGTGTCATCATCCAAATCAACAATATCTTGACATGAAAAATGACTGGTTTTCCAATTTGCCAAATTTGGAACCTCTTTATTCCGTCCATTCAGCAGATAAGAAGCATCTAAACCTGCTCTAGAAGACTGAGGCACAGAATTTACACGGGGGCTGGAAAATGATGGCTACACAACATATAAAGTATTCAGCAGTTGCATCTTTTGAGCACTGAGGGATTCAATATCTTTTGTCACACTCCCATATATGCCATGATCCAATTCCTCCTTCAGATTGCATACAGAAAATGGATCAGCATAATCCTTTCCTTCATTGAATTTTATCCTTTTGTGCGTCCTGGAGTACAGCTCTGTTTTAAAACAGAAAAGGTCACATATACACCAACTAAGAATGAGCATCCACAAACGCATGCTTGGAAAACTAAATGTAAATCACAGAAAATTAACAATTGACGGGGTCAAAGTAGTCATAAATTTCAGAAAAAAATGAGTCCAGGGCATCAAAAGCAGGATTCATAATCAACAACAAAAGCTGAAGCAGCAAATCTTAAAAAACTTGGCATTTTTATAAGTTGCTAAGTGTTAGTTCTGAGTGCATCTAAGCTAAGTAAGTAGGATGATTTATTTCAGAAGCAAAAAAATTGCCTTAACTGAGTCTATTCCTTGCATTCAAATACGAAGCACCTTCAGCTTGGATATGTGAATAGTATTCTTGTGCATATTCTGAACCTTTTTCTTTTGAAAATGCATATTTTGAACTTATCTCTAGAGATGATACGTGTTATGTTTTCACATATTTTAACGTACATTCATATACTAGGGCTTCAAATAGTTCTATATTATACAATACACGTACAAACATGTTGTCACATCAAGCTTTATGGATTTCCCTGCAAAACATCTTGTGTTAATGTGCAACAATAATAAATATGCATAACATGTTAAATAGAATGTAAGACTGCAAAAAATTTGTTCATTTTTAGAGTGAGTCATTTTGAACTTTTGTTGACATCTAAGGTCTTTATGGCATGTCAGGATCAAATAACTAAAAAAATCCTGGATAATGTACTTTCCTCTGATTTGCTGCAGTGTATTCTGTGAAATATGTAACCTATTTAAAAGACATGGTTGACACACGCTTTTTGACACACGATTGTGGGGCCCACATGGAGATGATCTTTGGTGAGGATGATCTCCTCACAAAAAATCAGCCCATTCTAACATTTCTAGCATTATAAAAAGTGGATTACAATATGAAAAATTCTGGACCATCCATGTCACCATTCACTTGAAACTCCACATTTGATAGGGATGGAAGTTTCAGAAAGGCTGATTTCTATGGTGAGGAGATCATCCTCACCAAAAAAATCAGCTCTTTTAATCATCTCCATGTGGGCTAGGGTTGCAATTGGGCCGGCCCAGCCCAATGGGATTTATGGCTAGCCTACTTTAGACCAGGCTTGGGCTAAGAAATTCATTGGTGGGCCGAGCCTGGGCTTAATTTCAAAGGTCTGATTGCTTTTCGGGCCAGGCCTGCTGAGCTTCGTTTGGATGGCCTGATGGGCTCTTATACTATAGTCTATATACCACGTTATATGTGTCGTATTTTTTTTAATAATGTATTATTACCAAATTATAGTGCTGCTTTGATGATTGCAGGTACTTGTCTTTCCAGCAAACTTTTGAAAGCCTGAAAGGGAATTCTCATATTCCCTGGCGGTAGATTTCAACATGCCAGTAGATGTTGTGCCTTATTTCAAAGAGATTGAGGAGATAAGCGAGCTGGTTGCAACTGACTCAATATAAAATCTTAACCCCTGGTTAATAATCAAATACTGTCCTAATTTGGTGTTGCCATAGGAGAAAAACCTCCTAAAATATCCAGAGTTGGATATTGTTGAAAACTAAACAAGTTATGAACAAGCCAACTAAATTAGACATCTAATTCACCATTTTCATAACCCTCAAGAACTAATGCCAAAGGATAAATTCTTCGAGAGCAGAAGTATGTGCTCAAAATTAAGACAAGTACCAACCAAATCTCAATGAGAACAATTCCAAATTAAAATTTGTTAACTACAAGGAAATAAATGGAAAATTTTATAACAAAACTAAAACACTTCGAACTGAATTCGTTAAATGTACCATTGGGACTGTATGCCTGAAACTTCCTGAGAAAGGAATTGGCCTTGGGAGTTTGATCCAGCGACCGACCCTCATTCGCTGCCATTGTATGAGACCAAATTCCCTCTACCTCCATGAATCACTGAAACAAACAAAAAAAAGAAAAAAAGAAAGAAGCAAAAGCAAACCTAAGATTCAAATTATTATAGATAGAGGAGCTAAACCACCATTAACCAAGTAATCTTTCAGAACTTCTGAGAAATCAGCATGGAAGATACGAAACTTAATTTTCATGAACTTGCACTACTTAGAAATCGAAAGGGGCTAAGGAGTAAACCCTAGAAATGTCGCATTAGCTCTTTACGTGAAAAAGCTAAGAAACAAAAATTTAGGGGTGAAAAATCCTAATCAACAGACATTACAAGTATAGTTTTGCAGTAGAAAGTTCTAGAATATTCCATAAAATAGGGAAATGTGGAGAAGACGACTCACATCACATGGTCTCTCTGTGTGTCATGGAACGTTCTTTCTCTCTCTCTCCTTGCACTGGTCCCTTCTCAATCCGATCCTGGTTCTTGGATGAGTATTTGTCCTTACTTCTGTCACATGATAATAGACCCTCGAGTAAAACTTCGGTCACAGCCCACAATACGAGCCACGTGGCACACTATTAGAGGGCGCTGACCGTATGGATATTTGGTCAGTCCCTCGGTGGACCTGCAAACCGAGCCTGATTAGTGATTTCTAAGCGTTGGATTGATGTTATTTTCATGAGTTGATATTAACCGTAGCAATCTGAGCATCATTGTACGTTATTTGGGTGCAAAGAGCAATGCCTATTGTACCCTCTTCAAATTCTTGTAAATCACTAATCGGGCTGTTTTTTGGTTTGTAGGTCCACCGAGGGACAGGCCAAACATCCATACGGCCAGCGCCCTCTAATAGTGTGCCACGTGGCTCGTATTGTGGGCTGTGACGGGTTCGGTCACAACCCGAAGTTTTACTATAGACCCTCCGGATTCACCACGTGGAAGACTCTTAGAGGACTCTGACCGTATGGATGTTTGGCCGATCCCCAGGTGGACCTACAGACCAAAAATAAGCCCGACTAGTGATTTCAAACCTTTCGATCTGTGTACCCCAAAGTATGGTCAATAATGCTCAAATTCCACGGTTAAAAACCCACCCATGAGAACAACTCCAGAGTCCAGTCCAACGCTTAGAAATCACTAATCAGGCTAATTTTTGGTCTGTATGTCCATCTAGGGTTGGGCCAAACATCCATAAGGTCAGAAATCTCTAAGAATATGCCACGTGGCTCATTCTTTGGGCGGTAAGTAACTTTGCTGATCTGCGCCGGTCACCTAACTAAAGCTGAACTCCAATGGAAAGTCTAAACCGCAGGATGCATGGACTTTATCCGATCATCAATATGACCGTTTGGATTTCAGTAGATAGAAAATAAGTGGAGGTCGGCATCAATGGTAAGGTAGATAAGCCTCTAGGTGGATGAGGCTGGCGTGGAGAATTCTGCTCCAACATTTCTTAGCAAAAAGGAAAACAAGAAACAAAGAGAGAGAGACAGCCCTGTGTATGTTACCCTCCTCTTGTTCATTCGTCTACTACATTTTATTTATATATTTACACTAGAAATCTCAAACCCATCTCCAGAACTTCATCACCATCTTCTTTCTAAGATTCTTCTTTTGCTATCTCATTGCTTCATAGCAAAAAACCAGAATTCTCTCTCATGCCAAAAAACTCAAACCCACAGCAAAATCCACACCCCTTCAAGAAATTTCTCTTATCTCTGCACATATCTCCAAAACAGAAAGAAATGGATTGATTCAGTTACACTTGAAAACAAGAGTATAATATTCTCTTGTCCTGCCATGGCAGCAGCCCTGCTTCATTCCATGTCTCCTCTACCAAATTCTCCAAATTCAGACACTACAAGGAAAGCTTGTTGTTTCTTTTCTCAGATTCCAAATCTCCATACCCTTTCACTCAACAAGGGGTTTTCCAGGGTTTTAGCATCCACCAACATCACAATTTCTCCAAAGGAGACTGTTTTCACACTACCCAACTGGAGGAATGGGAAGAATGACAGTAGAACCAAAGAACTCAGACTCAATGATGCGTTTTTGTACTTGGAGTACATGATTAGGAAGGGCCACAAGCCTGATGTAGTTCAATCAACTCAGCTCTTATACGATCTCTGCAAGTCCAATAAGATTAGAAAAGCGACTAGAGTAATGGAGATGGTGGTAAATTCAGGTACCACCCCAGATGCAGCTTCTTATACTTTCTTGGTCAATCAGTTGTGTAAGCGAGGGAACGTTGGGTATGCAATGCAATTGGTCGACAAAATGGAGGAATTCGGTTGCACACCGAACACTGTTACTTATAATTCACTTGTTAGAGGCCTTTGCATCCATGGAAACTTGCAACAGAGCTTGCAGCTATTGGATAGATTGATGCAGAAGGGGCTTATCCCTAATGTGTTTACTTACTCTTTCCTGCTCGAAGCCGCATACAAGGAAAGAGGGGTAGCTGAGGCGATGCGGCTCTTGGATGAGATAATTGCCAAGGGTGGGAAGCCTAATGTGGTTAGTTACAATGTCTTGTTAACTGGGTTCTGCAAGGAAGGTAGAACCGAAGAAGCGATTAGGTTCTTCAGGAGTTTGCCATCAAAGGGTTTTGATCCAAATGTAGTGAGCTACAACATCTTGTTGAGGAGTTTGTGCTACGAGGGGCGGTGGGAGGAGGCGAATGATCTCCTTGCTGAGATGGTTGGTGAGGATCGTGCTCCATCGGTGATTACCTATAATATCTTGATTGGTTCTCTCGCGCTGCATGGCCGAACCGACCATGCCCTTGAGGTCTTGGAGGAGATGATGCGGGGTCAGTTTAAGCCCAATGCTGCAAGCTACAACCCAATAATTGCTCAGTTTTGCAAGGAGGGGAAGGTGGATGTTGTAGTTAAATGTCTGGACCAAATGATTTATAGGCATTGTAGTCCCAACGAGGGGACTTATAATGCTCTAGCTGTACTTTGTGGGGAGGGGAAGGTGCATGAGGCCTTCTCCATACTCCAAAGCTTGGGTAATAGACAGAAATCTTCCATGCATGACTTCTACAAGAATGTTGTATCGAGCCTGTGTAGGAAGGGGAACACTTTTGCAGCATTTCAGCTTTTATATGAGATGACTAAGAATGGGTTTACTCCTGATTGCTACACTAATTCATCCTTGATCAGGGGACTGTGTATGGAGGGAATGCTAGATGAGGCAGTGGAGATCTTTACTGTAATGGAAGAAAATGGTTACAGGCCTGATATTGATAATTACAATGCCCTTGTACTCGGGTTATGCAAGGCTCAAAGGACGGATCTGTCATTGGAAGTTTTTGAGATGATGATCGAGAAGGGCTATATGCCTAATGAGACAACTTATACTATTCTAGTGGAAGGAATTGCTCATGAAGAAGAAATGGAGATGGCAGCAGAGGTTCTGAGAGAATTATATCTGAGACATGTAGTGAGTCGGAATACTGTAGAAAGGCTTGTGATGCAATATGACCTAGAGTAACTAGCTCTGTAGCTCAGACAGGGAAAAGAAGAAGCAATTTTAACCCCTAGTTCGGAGCAAACCAAAGAAGACAATGGAGAGTGGATTTATACACATTTTTTTTGGAGAAACAGATTGTGGCTATGTAGAAGGGGAGATTAATCATGGATGTTGTAAAGTGATGAGGGAAACTTATGAAATGAGAGCTGCTTTTTAAGCTTGATATTGGTCGTAAACTTTCAAATGGCGGGGAAAGGACAGATTCAAACATGAAGATCATATGGGTATGTTAGATAACTTCCCTTGCTGCATGCTTTCTATTTCAATTTTGTGAATCTATGCTAAGTCAAATTCCTCAAACGTGTATTATCTGCCTCACTTCAATTGCATTCTAAGGCCTTGTATTCCTTCAATCTTGAGTTGACCAAACCAAATCAAGTGGTTGATTTGATTTTGTTTGGTTGGTCAGGTCCACACTCCAAATCATTTAGTATGGATATGTAAAAATGGATAAAACTCATTCCTTTCCTTGTTCTCTATTTACTTACTGTGTCTGTTTTCAGTTTGTTCATCCTGCCAGTCAATATTGAGCTTTTTCATGAAATAAGAAAGTTTGGAATGGGTTCCCTTTTCTTTTCTTTTTTAAAAAAGAAGAAGAAGAAGAAGAAGAAGAAGCTTGCATGAAATATCAGACTGTACTTACAAACATGATAGATACAAAAATTAATCACAATGGATAAATTGAGAGAGAGAGAGAGAGAGAGGTAGTTGAGAACGGGAACTTTCCTTTTGTACAAAACCTTCAAGTCTTCTCCTATAGTTCGCATCACCCACGTCCATTTTCAAAGTCTTGAGGACCACAATAAGCACTCTACTCGAACCACATTTTTGAAATCAAATCCCTTTTGAAGGAGGTAACATGATCTTCCTCCTCTGGGTTATCAGCAGCAACCGACCTATTTGTGTAGACTTCCCTCCGATGAGCCGTTTGATGTGCATGGCCAATAGCTGGTGGGTAATCGAAAGGTCCAAATAAAAGTTCAAAATAACCTGAGACGCTCCTGCAAGGGAGATTCCCTCTTCCAATGCCTTCATCGGACCAAAGAAAACCTTGACACTATGTGAGTCATTGAATAGCTCCATAGACCACTCATAATACTCAGGATCCAATTAACTGGACATTGAAAAAGTTCTCCTGTGTGGTCTCCAACCCTTTATTTTAACTGACGATCTCTCAAATAATTTCAGTGGGAGAAGAAATTGACTGAACACCAGTAGCTCCTCTCCAGTGGATTTACACATCCAAGATATTGAGAAAAAAATCCATCAACAATGTCCATTTTGTCTAATATCCCATTTGTTTCCCCCAGTCTTGAACTTCCCCATTTTATTCAATCTTTGAACTGCACCTTTCTGCTTCGAACTCAATTGAGAAGTGTAGTGAAGTTAAAGCTAACGAGTGTAGGAAGTTCCTCTAGATAATAATGTCATTGGTAAAAGTTGATATGATGGCCTTCTTCATCTAGCAATATTTAAATGTCGTTTGATGCATCACCATAAATTCCCTTAAGAAGACTATGCTGGGCTGCAGTGGAGCGTAACTCTTTGATTCCAGTGTTATTGACTGCTCTAGATAATGAAGGCATTTGCAGTATAGTACCAAGTTTAGACTTGGTTGAGTCAATCGAGGCAAATGCCTACTTTCTAAGTGACAGGTCTTGGGTTCAAAACCCTTTTCCACATTTGAGTTACTGATCTCATTAAAAACTGGCTTATCCAATGGCAACATCAGACATTAACCTACCAAAAATGAGAAGTCTTCTAAGTCAACGCTCATAGTTATAAAACACATTACGTTTCTCTTCTATCTTGTTTTCACATCAGCAGACAATATGAAACAAGAAACATGGTTTGCATTTTCTCAAACCAAAATATTAATTATATCCCTAGATCAGAAGGGTCATCCTATGTCCTTACAAAAATCTCAAAATCCAGTGGCTTAAGTTACACTTTGATTAGTGTGATCTGGCTCAATTTGGTCTCTCACCAAGTCAAATGAATCAGGAAAAGAAAACAGAAAGATTTACTAATGAAATGGCTGACTAGCTGAGTTGTGTGAATTGAAGCACTAAGTTGACCAAATCAGACTGCTATTTGCATATTGCAAGTCAGATGCTGACCCCAAGTTTCTGAACCTAGGCCTTCCTCAGTCGGGAGACAAAACAAAGACCACTGGTTTTACTTCCATGACATACATTTCAAAAATCTATATTAGTACAAATCTCCCAACCGGCATCACATCGTATATGAAATAAGTAGTCCAGAACTAATATACATATCCAGACGGAAGTCAAGTGTTTTCTCTTCATTCTCAAAATTTCAAGGGTATTATGGTCCTTTGGGAACAAGAAGAGGCTGGCCTTAAGATGGTACGCTAGATTCCTTTTTTTTTATTTTTTTATTTATAAAGTGGATTTGATATTAAAGATGGAAAACCCAAAACAAAGATGCACCGGGGATCTCAAGGCAAGATACCCCCAAGCCAAACCAAGAACACCGGCTAACTGGGGAGGGATCCTCGTAGCATCTCTTCCTATCTAAACACAAAAGCGTCAAACAAACAACCACGAAACTCGACCGAAATAGAGGACCAAAGATACAAAAAGGCTTTAATTTTCAACATGACCCTCAGGATGTCTGCCTCCACCCCTTCGAAAATGCGTCGGTTCCTCTCTTTCCAAATGGCCCACATAATAGCAAACGGAAGGATTAGTACAAATGAGAAACTTTTACAAACTTGACATACATTTCAAAAATCTATATTAGTACAAATCTCCCAACCAGCATCACGTCATATATGAAATAAGTGGACCGCACAGTCCATAACTGATATACATATCCAGACAGAAGTCAAGTGTTTTCTCTTCATTCTCAAAATTTCAAGGGTATTATTGGGAACAAAAAGGGGCTGGCCTTTAGATGGTATGCTAGATTCCGTTTTAATGAGAAACTTTTACAAACCTGACATATAAACACCAGTAATCAGTAATGATAAGTTGATACATACACTCTGAGCGAAACATTCTTCTCCTTAACAAACACGATCAGGGCAAGAAATTGAAGCCCTCAAGCTGATAGGGCTTCATTTGCTTCATGTGCCTTGAATGCACATAAATTCCAGCCTCTGTGAGGCCACACTTGAGCTCCTTGTTCCCAGAAAAGTTAATTGTTCTAATGTGGTGATTCTCTGTAATGTTTTGAGATTCAGACATGCAGGTTCTCTTGCCCTGGAACATAGGAAAATTAACTTACAAGGAATAAATTTAAACTGCAGCAAGTAGGCACTGAAAAATGAACCAAATCTCCCCAACTACTGAGCACTTGTATTCATTAGAAATTGTTAACTGATTACCCATCTAAAAACAAGTGTATGGTAAACAGGTTTAGAGCTAGAGCCATATGGCCCCCAACCTTAAGGTGATCCTTAGGAACACATATTCGTGTTTATTTTGGGCAGGAAACTTGTGAATAATGGTAAAGATGCATCATAATTTACAGTAGCTCATAGCTACATTAAATTAAAGGACCATCCGAAAGGACTATCGATCATGGAAATAACAGATTGACGGTATAGATAGCACCAAAAAAGAATAGAAAAGAGTCCAGCTCCCTACACGTCGAAGGAAATAGAGATATCAGACGATTAGTACCTTTGTCCACCCATAGTCAAATATCATTTCTATGCGTCTCTGGATCACACCACAAATCTTGCAAGCATAACCCAAATCATCCTCAAGAATGCAAGAATGGTTACATTCGTCATCCTCTATTCATGGAAATAGCTGAACTGTCTGACGCAGCGTTCTGCTAAAAGCACAAATTAAAATCAGCACATTATCCTACAGAACTCGAACCCAACTGAATGATTTTCAAGCATCTCTACAGTAAGCTAGAATTCGCATTTTAAGGAGTCCATCGTTTCAGGTTCGGAAAATCTTACATCTTTGTATAAAGGAAATGTAAGAAAGGGAAAGTTTCTGCATGTTCTGTACAGTTTATTTGACTGTTTAAGGTTGTTGGAGAATAAGGATCTAGTGAGTCAAAGCCTTAGAATGAAAACACCATGAGCTAACACGCGTAACCAAAAATGGAAAGAAACAGCCTTTCCCAATCAACAATCTATAGACATAATATTTCTGTTTTTCATTGGTAAGGTGAAAGAAAAATAAAAGGCCTACAAGACCCTCTTCAATTTTTAGAGAAGTAAACACCTTGGAACACTCTAAAGCCACCGCCATCTCTCTCCAGATGTCTGCTGGGCCATCATCTTGTAGATCATCGTTACAATTTCTTTTCGTACTCAACCATTCAGGTCGTAAGCCAAAATAAGAATGAATTGTAGTTTTATTCCTTGTTCTGCCTCTCTGGCTTCAACTTTTAGTGTTTCATCTTTTCTCTTTTCACCCTTACTTACCCCATATTTGTTTTCCTGCAAATGATAAGAGATATCATCATACTTTTTATTTGAATTGTTGGATAGAATATGAGAAATGTAAGTTCAAAATTTTGAATGCAGAAATAACTACCAATAAGCCCTGGGTTGGCTTTTCTTGAATTGTGTTCTTCAAGCTGGGTTTTTGTTAAATGTTTCGTCTTTTTTTATTTCTCCTTCACTCAACTTACGTTTGCTGTTCTGCAAATGAGAAGAGATATCATCATGCTCTATTTTATTGTTCGACAGAATTTCAGTGATACAAGTTCAGAATTTTAGATGCAGGACCGTTAAGTCCTGGGTTAGCTTTTCTTCAGTTATGTTCTTCAAGACATCCTTCGCAAACTTACTAGAGAACTGTGAGTTGTCTTCGGATTGTACAATAAAATGTTTAGATGATGCTATAACTGGAGGAAAAGGTAACCAGCAGGACTAAATGAATCACTTGTACTAAGACTTTGATAGGTCTTACGTTCTTTAGCTTCTTCGCTAACAGAACTGCATGGGAGGGACATAGGAGGGACCGTACTACTTTTACCCGTTTCATCATTTCCAGGTTCACTGTATCCATATCGATTACAAAAACCTTCACCTTTGGTCCGTGTTTGAGATGTTAGCTGCACTTCAACATCAAGCTTCAAGTCCAGAAGTTAAAGCAAGTCTGATGTTAACCAAATTTCTGTCATCTACACCTATGATCACTGGACTATTCTTCCTTTCTTTTTTATCAGGACAATGACTATGAAGCTCACAGGGCTTATTTGGCATTTTCTGGGAAGTTATGGAGCCATCTCTACTGGGTTCATAGTTTGAACATTCACATCTTTGAGCAGCTCCCCACCACTCTGTTTGAGACCATGACCTCACTTCAACATTACAAGCCCCGGTCCTGAAGTTGAAGAACTTGTGATGTCAACCAAATCTTCGTCATCTTCATCTGAATTAGTGATTATGATAGGTGTACTACCTTTACCTTCTCTTCTATTCACGCTGTGATCTTGGAAGATATTATTTGGTACACTTGGCAAGTTACAGAGCCATCACTACTGGGTAAGTGCACATTACTTCGACCAGCACCATAAAAACACATTTCATCCACATTAAAATTGTTTTCTACCGCGGGAACTTCATTTGCAAAACAATCAATATCCATATCAACTACAGCTTGTGATTCGGTAATTTAATTTGCAAGACAATCAATGACCATATCAATTATCTCGCGATTCTGGAATATCTTCACGTGGATTCTTCAACAATGAAATTAATTTCCTGGCTAGTTTCATCGCTTCCCAACTTCTTTCTTCTTGTTGTGGTCAGCCTGCAAGCTTACATCTGAGGAGATATTGCCGCCCTTTTCCTTGACTGCAGTTTCTCAGCCTCTTGTGGCCTCTACAAAAATATTCTGTTCTCAGAGAAAGTTCATACGTACTCGATATAAGTAAGAAATTTCAAATCTAAAAGCACTGGAAATTGACATCGTATGCATGCTTGGAAACTTTTACAACCATGATAGACTCGAAAGATAAAAACCAAGAATGAAGGCAGTGACAGGGACACAAGAATTCTATGAAAAAACGCAAATAATATAATCGAAAACATAAAAATACCTTTTAAGAATGTAATAGGGAACGATGGAGATGAATCCTGTTAGCCGTAATCTTTCAGATGTGCCATCACCCCCCGAGAACAAGCATCAAAACTGATTCTTAGTTTACCACAATAAAACAATAATATCTTATGTTTTTGTCATGTTTTTGCAGTAATTATATCTAGCTTAAAAAGTTCTCAAATGAATAGATTGTTCCCGTTCCTCAGCCTTTCTACACCAAATATGAAATTCATGTCACTTTCACTTTACCAAGAGATTTTTTTTTGAAAAGAACCAATTCCCGAATTAAAAGAAATTTAATTCCAAGTCGACCTTTACCCCATTAGAACAGTCATTATCAGGTTATTTTAGGATTTTATAACGTTTTAAACCCTGGCAAGTGTATTCTAATTATGGAGATCAAAATGTAAATTAGCTTGAAGATTTAACCCTACAAATTACTAGTATTTACTTTGCGATTATACGACTCAAACTTCCTCAAAGGAAGATCAGTTGCAAAAACTTGATCGAGCTAGTCAAAGTCAGCTGCACCCACATCATGGGAAGCCCTGTTAGTTACCCCCATCAGTTACTGAATACTGGTAAAGGTGATGGAAACCAACGGTTAACACGTTAAAAATGAGTCATTGGTTAAAGAAATGATACTTTGACCGTGCATGTGTTTGAAAATTGAAACATCCCTCGGCGGACCTGCAGACCAAAAATCAGTCCGATTGGTCCCCTACATTAGCGTACATCATATTATATTATCATGGACGGTGTTTGCATCACCCTAATGTCCGTCGTGTCTAGCTATCGTCATCATCCCCAGGGCCAGACAGCTGATGGTCCTCGCATCGGGGCACATCACACAAATGTCAAAGATCTTCGAGTGTCTGGACTCTGGAGTCTGGACATAGGGGCTTTGGATATTATCGCGAGGACTTTGGATATTATCATTCTCCTATAATTATAGAAAAGATTTAGACGCAGAGGATTTGACTCTCGTGGCCCTACTTACCGCATTTTGTTGGGCCCACCTACCACATGGATGTTTACCCCACCCCTTGATGGATAACATCTTAGGCATCACAATATCCTAAGCCATGGTCTGGGATTCTTCCTTATTGGCTGTCTGAAGCCGTGGCAAAGGATCAGAATCCTAAACCATCTCCTTCTTAGTTTCTGGTTGTTTTTCTCCCTTCCTCTAGTTAATAGATTAACTTACTTACAAAACAAATATATATAGGGTCAGGATTGAGGGACAACATTTTCATACAACATTTTTGATAACAATTTTGGAGTACCCACATGGAAGATGAAACAATAGCAGATTTTGGGTGAGAATGATCTCCTCACCATATAAATCACCCCTACAAAAAATCAACACATTCTTAAATTTCTAACCCCATCGAATGTGGTTTTCAAGTTAACGATAAAAATAGACGGTCCATAATTTTTCAACTTGTAAATTGGTCTATGGATATCGGAATGATTTGAATTTTTGTAAGGATGATCTCCTCACCATAGAGACCATCTTGGCCAAAATTCATCCCATTCCAAAATTTCTAATTTATATATTGGGCCGCACCAAGTTTTTGTTGTAAAAAATGTTGTATGAAAATGTAGTCCCCCGATCCTACCCTATATATATATATCCTAGGCCATGGTTTAAAAACGGCCATTATAACGGATTCAGACCTCCCCCGTTACGTTATGTAGCGTTTTAACGCTCAATCAAGAAGGCCGCTGTTATTTTCTTGGTAAAAAATGTTAAAAATGTCTATTATGACAGTTTCTATTGAAAATTTGAATTTTAACACCGTTTTTTCCGTTATTTTTACGGCAACGCCCCCAATCCCTTATACCGTTATAATGTCTCCTTTTAAACCTTGTCCCCTAGGCTACTGACATCACAGGGTTTATTTTCTTCAAAATAAATAAGGAAAAGAATCCAAGGACCCCTTTTCTGACCCCCTCGGGAGTGAATCACGCCGGGGCGGTATTACAAACTTGGTAAGTGAAATCAAGAAATTGGAGAGGCGTAACAGGCGTTACACTCAAACTAACTTCAGCCCAGAAGTTCTTTCACTCTTGATGTGTATATCTCAACCAACAACATTACTGGAGGAATGACCAAGAAAAGTTCATTCCTTCCACATTCATCTAATTCTCACCTATTGATTGAGCTGCTCTAGTCAAACCCACGCAGGTCAGGATAAAACTTTGATGACGGTTGGTTTTTATGACATCGCATGACAGCCACAGAGTTCTCGGCATGTACTCAAGTGCTTTTTGCCACCTATCCTAGTGAATTAAAGTGGCGGCAAACATCTGCAAACAATAGGCAAACGAGTCTCTCATCCTCCTTCCCGACATCTCTCCCCTCTCCAACCATACAAAATTTTTCCAGCAAATATTTATCATTGCAAACATTTGGTTATCAAATATTTACATCCAAACATTTTCCTGCAAACTACATACATGATACCGAGCAGGGCCTAAAATGCAAATGTAAACCTTGATTTTAGGATCTCTCGAGTACTGATCATGTTATTGTTGGCCATAAAAATGTTTCAATTGGTAGGATGGCTCACATCGATGCGCAATAACATGTAGACCCCGGTGTTACAGGAGAATTTTCCAGGAGAAGTTGTCCAGACTCCAGATTCCAGATCGGCTAACTCCGGTTCAGCAAGGGATCCCGGTTCTCGTTTGAAAGTTCAAACTTGCAACCTAATTTCTCGCGATACGGTACGATCCGATAAATTCCAGAGATAATCCAGCAAATCCTATAGTCCTAACAATGGTTATTTAGGAACTTAACCACGGTTCAGAGAGAGCGTTTCTTTCCGTTTTTGGCGCCCTGTCCACGAAGCAATTGCCAACGACCCTTGAGAGTTGAGATTCTCTTCTTCGCTCCCTTTGATTTCTTTTCCTTCGTCTCGTCTATATCGCTCTCTTTCTCTATGAGCTTTAATGACGTCCGAGCAACAGTTACAGACAATAAAGGTAGTTTTCCCTTAGTTTTTCATTTTTTCCTTTGAAGATTTCTTAGATTCAATTGAAGTAGAAATCCAGCCTCTTAAACTATGCAGAGCGCGAAAGTGCTGATGGTTGGGGCAGGAGGCATTGGTTGCGAGCTTCTCAAGACTCTAGCTCTGTCTGGTTTCCAAGATATTCATATTGTGAGTAGTTTTTGTTAGTTATATGAGTGATTTACTACTTTTATACGAGGTAGTTGGAAATGGGGTTTCGATAATTTTTCAATTGGGGTGGCTCTGAGTGTTTTTACTTGGTTTTAAGCTGTTTTAGGGTTTAATAAGCGAAATTCTGCTTTCCTTTGAGCAGCTGTTTAGCTGGTTGAGCTTTTGTTTCTGGGTTTTAATGGATTGGGGAAATCTGTTTTTGGTTTTCCTAGAGAAAATTAATCTTGTTATGGCATCGGATAGAATTTTCTCGTGCTTTCTTAAAGTCTGAAATGACTAAACTAAGACAACTTCTACAATAATCTTCTTCCATTAGCCTGTTTATTTGAAAAGAAGGAGAAGAAAAAGAAGATAAAATAATTGCCATGGTCATGGATTTCCAACATCTATCCAGGGAGTGCCATGGATTCAATCTTGGGGGGTGGGGGCTTTTGATAATGATGAGTGCAGAGTATTCTTCGGGCATGTGTGGCTAGTGTGTTTTGTTAACCCAAACTACCCAATTGAAGTTGAAGTTTCTGCTTTATGGATTTTTATCTGGCTTTTTGCATGGAAGTTGCACCAAAGGTACTCCAGATTATACTGACTTTATTAGCATCATTCGTTCATTCGTTGAATGGAACTAAAATTCAATCATTCATTTCTTGTGCCTACAATTAGGAGATAGAGAATATTCTTTCATTCTTCATGGTGATTCATTTCACCCACACCCATGGAGAATCATGGACTGGAGTTCAAAGTAAGTGTTAATGGAGTGGAATTATAAGTGCAACTTGCAAGGTATATTTAGTTTGATGCTGAGCTCAAAGTAAGGCTTATGGTGTCAAATTAGATATCCAACTTGCAAGGTATAACTTTTGGGTCCACATGAATCATTATGTTTATATGTAACCTTTTCCGTTATTTATTTATATTTTATTTTAAGGATGCATAATGGAATTACTATAACAGGGGAAATAAAGGAAAATAGATGGAGATTAAATTTAGGACTGGTTGGTCAATTGCATATTCAAAATTGTTATATATAAGATGAATCATTTTACTAGTTGTGGGGGAAAAATATCTGATCTAACCCACACAATCTTCGAGGTCAGACGATTCGGATTTTGGTGATGATCGGACGACTCTGATGCTCTAGGATGGAACTGCTTTCTCCTCTGCGAAGGATAGGATGATCTCCAGATGAGATTTGGTTGTACCTGTTGACAAGACTCCGACGCTCAAGTCAGCTTGGGAAATGTAACAGGTTTTAGGAAATAGTAAAAGATTTCAGAGTTTAGGCTATCTGGATCTGGAGAGCAAGATCCTCTTCTCAGTCCTGAGGGTCTCATATTTATACCCTTAGAACTGGCGTGACTCACCTTCCACGTGTCTAGTCGTTATCAGTCAATGATGACTCGGATGGATTCTGTTATAAAACAGAATCTTATGGTTATATCTTGACTTCCTTGATTCGGTTATACCTGAAATAACTGAAATGACACTGAGGTGGCATCCTTCGTGTCAGGTATTCAGATAAGGTGATGTCGAATTCGTGATAGTTCAACTAGCTGCCATGTGGCCAATATTCATTAGTTAAGAAATCGATTGTATTCAGAATACTTACCTCGTACGTAAGAGATCCTGCCACGTAAGTCATTTGACATCATCTGGCTTTGCCGGGATGATATTGAAATAGATCCCGTCAAGTAAGTCTGATGACCTTGTCAGGATAAATGCATCCAGCCAATAATGTGACCTTGCCGGGATAATGTCCCGGGAAGAGATGCTGGATTTCCCGGGATGAGATACTAGAGTTGCCAGGATGAATTCCCGGGATAACATGTTTGGAGTTCCCGGGATGATATGCTTGAGTTGCCAGGATGAATTCCCGGGATAACATATTTGGAGTTCCCGGGATGATATGCTTGAGTTTCCCGGGATGAGATTGTAAAAGATCCCGTCAAGTATGTCTGGTGATCTTGCCGTGATAAGATTGTAAAGATCTCAAGCCAGTAGATCTTCCCGGGAGTATATTGTAAATAATCCCGTCAAGCTTGTTAGACATGTTGGGATGAGATTGTAAAAGATCCCGTCAAGTAAGTCTGGAGGTCTTGCCGGGATTATATTTGTAAAGATCCCGTCTATCCAGTATATCTTCCCGGGAGTATATTGTAAATGATCCCGTCAAGCTTGTTGGACATGTTGGGATGAGATTCAACAATATGTTGGGCAAGATTGAATACTTCCCGACATATTAGAGGCTAAGACACTAATATATTCTGTTAGCATCACTTCCATGTGTCAATCATTCAATCCTGACACGTGGCATTTCCAAGTAATGGAAATCGTGTGACACGATGGGCAGTTTATGGCTCCTGATGATGACTCCAGCGCATTTACTCTCGCGTGCTGTCTTCTAACACGCGTCGTGTATTCGAAACCGCACGTGCTAAGCCAGAGATACGTGTCCAATTTTGACTTGCTGGAAAATACGGCACCCACACTAGTGTATGCTAATCATTGCATTCTTCTAATAAGTTCTTGAAAGACTTCAATTCAGAAGATTATATCGAAACAATGGAAGGAGAGGACATTAGGTAGAGTGCATACAACATAAATGCTTTGACTGGATGGAGAGGATCTAACCACTGTCCTCTACTCCTTCAATATATCACAACTCACACCACTAAAGTCTCTAGAGATAGGGACCTAGTGAGAAGTCAACACCTTAATCTTCTTGAAGATTGCTAGGCACACTATGTTCTATTTCAATGATACATCTATTCCTCTCCTTCCATATATGTATACCATGCTAAATTGCTAGAGAGCCGACTTCTAAATTATACAACCACTCTCTTCAAATGGGCCTTGACCCTCTAATTATGGCATGTCCCGAGTAAAGACCCAATTTAAATCAACAAGATTAAAGAAAAGATTCCAAATCCTTCTTTCCACCTCACAATGAATAAATAACTGATCAATTGATTCTCTACCTCCTCTCTCTTGCTCGCTTGATTGCTTTCTTCTTTTTGACATTTGGATCCGTATTGGTTGCCAAACAACATATTCATCATTTTCTTGTTTAAGGAACTTCTTTTCTTATCTTCTTTTCTATTTTATTCTCCACATATTGGATGCACTTATTTTAGATCATGCACAAGGGATGTAATTTCTCTTGGAACTTTATAGAAGAATTTGTATTTCTATGCCTTAGATATGCTAGTGTAAGTTTGTGTTTTCATATTTTTGTACTTCATTTCACATATGTTTGTTCCCACTTGCAGGTTGACATGGATACAATTGAAGTGAGTAATCTAAACAGACAATTTTTGTTTCGAAAATTGCATGTGGGGCAGTCTAAGGCCAAAGTGAGTAAATTGTGTTTACTTTGTGTGTCGTCCACATGATTGTGCTAGATGGTTCTCAGTAAAGATAGTGTTGGTTTAACTTAGTTATTTTTTCCAATTAGGTTGCTCGAGATGCTGTCTTAAGATTTAGGCCTCATATAAATATTACACCATACCATGCAAATGTCAAAGATCCCGAGTTAAATGTGGATTTCTTTAAGCAATTCAATGTTGTTTTGAATGGCCTCGACAACTTAGATGCGAGGCGACATGTGAACCGCCTTTGCTTGGCAGCTGACGTGCCTTTGGTTGAAAGTGGAACTACTGGGTTCTTAGGGCAGGTGATATAGTGTTTCCTATTGTATTTTGTGCATCTAATTCTTCATTCTACACTAATCTTGTCTTGTTTATGCATTGGCTTTTGTATGCATTTTAATTATGATATCTTGTGTGTAGTTTGCCCATTGCTCTAATTGGCATAGAATTGAAGGTTTGGCAAAATGTGTCTTGGTCTCAGGAAGTGCACATACAAAACCCACTAGTAGACCATGAAGGGCTGCATCTACTGTTTTCCCCAGGATCCCCCTACTTTATTTTCTTTTATCAGAAAGGATATAAATTTTGGAGAAAAGGTTTTCTAGAGTATCACTCCAACTTGTTCTATGAACAATGGGACTTTCTTGCCATGTGGGGCACTGACGTGGCCAATCCAGAGTTCAGACTGTCGATTTGATAGACAGCCCTTTGGATTGGCGACATGACAATGCTGTTGTCCATGTCATGCTTTTACTTTACCATGTCTTTTTTTAGTGAATGGCAGCCTTTGAGCTTTTTTAAATAGAAAAAAGGTAAAAGAAACATGCCTTTCCTTTACTGCATCGCCGAGTGCCATTGGACTTAAACTTGCCACGTGAGGAGAGGTGGTGAAACGCGTGCCACCTCATCTGCCACATGTGACTATGTGAGAGAACCATGTACATGAAGAGAAGAGGCTTGGTGGTACTATCCAGAAGATCTGTCCTCATGAATTTTTATGGAGGGAAAAAAGAAAAGAAAAAGCAAAACCTAGGGAAGTCACGCTCAATAATCAATGTTAAAGTTTCCCTTGTTTAAGATGGCCCCTGGTCAAAAACTCAATATTGTAATTATATTATTGAATGTCAAGCGTTGCTAATTTGGATTTCTCTAGAGAATTTTTGAGATAAAATTTGGGCACTAAAATAACTAATCAGTTAAATGATACTATAGATTGGAATCACCTCACAATAAATTTTTCCATTAGTTCTATGGAATGTTAACTTTTCAAATTGGACACCATTTATTTAGTAATACTAATACAACTTAATAGTTTTAGTTTTTTGATACGGGAGCATTCTACTACGATTGTCCGCGCTACACCGAATCAATGCCCAATCAAGTGGATCCTATTTACTATTTATAATAATTCATGTTTTTACTATTTATAGTAAATCCTGAAATTACAATTTATAGTAAATTATGATTTTACTATTTTTAGTGGACCCTACGAAGATTTGTTTTAATTTAACTAGGATTTTTAATTGAGATTTTGTTTCTAATTAGGATTTTATTATTGATTGCAATAGTTGACTTATATTAAGTTTCTAATTTCAATTAGATTAGAATTAAGAAAGTTCAAGTAGGAAGTCTTATAAAAGGTGATGTATCATTTGATTTTAAAAAAATGAAAAATTATGAATGAAGAAATAGAACTCTCTTTGAGAAATCTTACTTTGGGGTGTGAAGCCATCCCCTCTTAGTGCGAAGCCAAGCTAATTCGGTGCAAAGCCGAATGTATTTTTCTATCCCTATCTCTTCTCTTTCTCCATCTCTATTTTCTTTTTAGTCAATTTCTTACCTAAGAAAACTCAAATCATACCACAGTACCGTGAATATTGCAACGTGAATAGTGTCACATGAATAGTGACGTGAATAGTAACCTTCCCTCTTCATTCCTTCTCAAATCGCGGAACGGTACTCCCTTCCTGCATCATTTTCACTTTGATGATACCCTGATACTTCATTATGCTCAAATGTATATGTATTGACAAGATACGATATCGATACTGGTATTAGATACTGAACGGATATACTTCTACTTCGCTAATTTCTCATTTTCTGTTGTACTTATAGTTATTTTGTAACTATTTTTTTGTTTGTTTTGTCACACACACACACACATATATTGTAAAAAAAAATACTGTAAAAAACTTTGCAATATTAGAAGTTTTATTGCATTTAGCAGGATGTAAATAAAAAAAAAGGCAATAAGTTAAAAAAAAAAAAATACTGTAAAAAACTTTGCAATATTAGAAGTTTTATTGCATTTAGCAGGATGTAAATAAAAAAAAGGCAATAAGTTAAAAAAAAAGCTAAAAAGTAAAGCAAGGTATCAACATATCGGACAAGCCACATACCTGTATCCATGTCTTGGATTTTGAGGAATGAAGAGTTGTATTCTCGTTTCCTGTACCAGTGTTTGTATGGTTATCCATATTTTGGCATCTTAGGCTGCACTTCAGAATGACTGTTTACCTCAACTATTGTGCCACCAAGGGCATAGTCAACCTTGAATTGGTCAGCATCCGTTGATCAAGGGGATGCTGGACCAATATGGGGTCGACTATGGTATTTTAGTTCCCTTGAGTTGATTGAGGGTTGCCCTGTGGCGCATATTGGCCCCTCTAATTCTGTAAACACTTGGCAGTTTTGTTTTTCATTGAGTTACAACATGTGGGGCCCATAATGGACATTGTCATGTGTCTCTACATTTCATAGTAAAAGCATTTATCCTTTTGTTTTAGGTTGATCATAAACTGGCACATGGCTTGGCAGTTGAGAAGACGGTTTAACATCAATCATTAATGACATTTTTGAACGCAATCTACATGTTTCGGTTCACATGTCATGACTGGATCTTGCAATGAGTGATGACACTGGTAGCCAATTCAGCTAATAGTCAACTGGTCCCAGCTATTGAGATATACCGACGCTCCATATAAGCTCATATGTAGCATAACATTATCTCATGGCTCTAACCACATATTGCAGAATGCAGATGTCTATGACTTGTCCAGTGGGTTGTCTAGCATCCCACGTTGATGGACTTGGGACCAAGTCTATTTTTGATGAAGAGACTCAGTTTAATTATGTTGTCCTGAGCATATTTCTCTTAAAATAGAACAAAATGGGAGGTGGCTGCAAGCCCACAATAAATTCCTATGACTGCTTAGTTGTATCTGTTTCCTTTCTTTTTCTTTATTATTTCACAATGCACTTATCTTATTTCATTTAAAGGAAATTGTGGAAGTTCAAGCATCTTAGGTTAATTTCTAAGAACAAAATGGAGTTTCCTCCTTTTCCTGATTTTCTCTAATCTCCCCTGTTTGCAGTCTCTGTACTTATTATTTAATTGTGTAAAAGTTTAATTAATCACTCTTGAAACTTCCTTCTTGATATTCTCACTTGATCATGCTGCAATATACATCTGATTGGTTTTGATGATGATATTATTAGTTTTCCTATTTATGGTGAGCAGGTCACTGTACATGTGAAGGGTAAAACAGAGTGCTACGAATGCCAGCCAAAACCCACTCGAAAAACATATCCTGTATGCACCATTACCAGTACTCCATCGAAGGTATTGACAGCTGATAAATAAGAACCATATCAATGGCTTGTGTTCTACTTTTTTATATATTTATTTTTATGATCGGTAGTTGTGTTCTATTTTTATAATGAAGAGGTGTTCCTGGATGTGTATTGGATTCAAACTGTTACTTGGCAGCATTTAATTGTGAATGAATAGATCTTACTTTTCTATAACTAAATGTCCCGCTGCAGTAGAACGTGCTTTACCTATATAAATTTCATATTCTTGTGAAGAATTTTCTGTTTGAATATAAAATGGTAGTTTCATGGATGAATGGAACTGGAGCTGATTTGCAACCGACATTGTTCTGGATGGGACCTATTATTGTGTCTTCTTTACAACAATAAACTACAAAACATGTAGGTTGGAGTTACTTGCTGGTGTATTATGGATGTCACCGGTAACCTGACCAGACACAGCCCTGCTTTGGCGTGTTTGGGACAGGTTGTTGTACTGGGTAGCTTATCCCACATATTCCCTACCCTCAATCGCCCAGAGAGAGTTGGAGGTTCCTTGGTAGGGGTAGGAGGCCAGAAAATGTTGAAAACTCATTATAAGGGAGAGGACCACCCCTTGGTGTCAATGAGTTGTTTGCGACCCTTCAATTGATTACCCTATCTGGGGAGATATCGCAACGGCTGTTGAAGAGGTTTTAGGTGCTAGAGTTCTGATAACGCTTTATCCTTTTGGGGAGGGAAGAGCTATATTCATCATCAACAAGGAAAATGATTTGTTCGTCATCTGTGATCTGGGTCTGTGCATATTGGAGATGTTATTGTAGCTTTTCACAGGAGATGGCCTCAGTCAACACTTACACCTATGATAGCCTCTTCGCCAGCTGATTGATTACTTTGAGGGGTGTTCCTTTCCATCCGAGATTGGATTCCATCCGTAAATCTTTGGGGGATCTCTATGGAAGCATGGTAGATGTGGATGAGAGCAGGTAGGGCATTGGCTAGAGGGGAGCCAATTTGAATGAAAATACAAGCTATTAATCTAGAAATTATTCCTCGAGTTCTTCTGATTATTGATCGGGGTGCCTTCTTCCAAGTTCTAGTGGAGGTGGAAGAAACGACCATCTGCATCGTTGATTCGTAAACCAGCAGCTAGGGTGAGAATAGAAAAGTTTTGAGCAGAGAAGATGGATGAGGACATGTACAGGGATGGGGGAGGTGGCACTTTGAGAGGCCTCAAGGATGTCGATGTTAGCATTGGGAACCCCACTTACCCCACGTGCAAACGTGGCCAAGTAATGGTGACACGTCACACACATGAGGGGTCATGGAGCAGCGAATCCTAGGGTTGATGTTTGCAAGGAGATAAAGGTGAAGATGGATGTGAGAATGGAATTAAATCCTTTTAATGGCAGGCAAGTGGTTGATACGTGGCCACGTCACAAGGAAACCATGGGTATTTCCACATTGGGTAACAACGTGCTTCACAAGGTATCGAGTTGCCTGCCACAATGTTTGCAACCACCCAAGTTTTGAATTCGAATTTCTAAATGGGTCGGCCATGGGTGGGATAGTTGGTTATATTGATGGTAGTGGGGTCCAATCTCACAAGATCAAGGCCAACCGTAGCTTATGTGGTAAGGATAGGGGTAGCACAATATGATTCCTACCCATCCCAAGTCTATAGTTGATCCTACAGTTCAAATAACCGAGGCTATACAAAACGGGACATAGCAGCTACACCAAATCTCCTCCAGGTGAATCTTTTAAGTTAAGATCCATTTCTAAACCAGATTCTTTGCTTTTTTCCCATATTGAAGGGTATGCCGAAGCACAAACACCTTTGATTCCTTAATCCTTATGCCCTGTTCAACTCCGCTCATCGTCTGAAATTTCCATTTTACAAGATATATCAGAGACACAAGAAGTGATCTCAAAGGCAGGAAAATCTCACACATGTGACCAATTTCTAATCACTAGGGAGACTACATATCGTCTAGCAGCATTTGGGCACATACCTCAGAAAATTCCTAAGGAACGACGTTAAAAGGGAAGGAGTTAGTAAGAACTGGGCTAGGAGTGAGAAAAGGAGATTTTCTTCCCCAGGTCACAAGAGCTTTGGACCTAGGCTAGTGGACTATGATGAGTTGTCTTCATCTTCAGATTTGGTGGCCAATTAAAGTATGATGGCATATGGAGACGAGGATGGAGCCCCCCCTTTCCAAGAGATGAGAATGATACAAACCTTAATTTGGGGACTTATTTTGGGTGGAGAAGAGGTGTTTGTGCCTCACGGTTTGGAGGCAAGGTTTACTCCTATAGTGGTAGCAAAAACAGTAGCAGATTTGGAGGACCTAGCCATGGGCTCAACAATTAACGCCGAAGAAAGTGTAGGGCGAGATGGAAGGGTTCTTGTTGACGAGGTTAGCGACACCCACCACTCTAGACTAGAGAGTGGATTTCAGTCGAAGGCGGTCATAATTTGTGAATTTGTTAATGCAGGTAACATTTGTACCGGAAGGTGGAATGGGGGGATTTGTAGTGCGCCATCAAGTTGATATTGGGAGTTGCAGATCGTCTTCACCTCTCTTCTCTAATGGACTTCAGCCCCAACAAGAGTGCACCACATGGTTAGCTAATAGTTTAAACATTGGGGCAGCCATGGGTATATCATGGAATAGACATGTTGAAGAGGCAGAGATATTCTGAGGAGGAGTTGTGAAAGGAAGGTAGGCAGTGTGTTTACAGTTAAGAGGGATGGATCCGATTTGTGTTTCGAGTTCGCCAAGGAGGACAATGAGGGTCACTTGATGATTCAAGATAGCGGGGTGGAACATGATGAGAGGTGGATGAGGGAGAAGATGGAAGGATAAGGCATAACTTTAAGGAATGATGGGAGTGATGAGTTCTTATTTCAATTTAAATGCAAGGATGGGAAGTCAACTAGGTTCTCCAAGGAAATGCATAAACTAGCATGACACCATAAGGAGGGGGTTGTATCGGGGGAAGGTAGCTTGTAGGAAAGGGAGGAAGCCAATTTTTTATTATGAAGATTAATGTTCTATCTTGGAATATCGGGGGTTGAGGAATGTAGATAGAAGAGCAGTAGTGAAGAGGGTGATTAGAATTTCGAGAGCCAATATGGTCATTTTGCAAGAGACGAAAATTGATAAAATGGAAAACCACATTATTAAAGATGTTTGGGGATCAAAGAATGTAGATGGTGTGCTTTGCCAACGTTGGGCTCTACTGGAGGGGTTGTTAATAGTTGGGATAAAGAAGCCATTACGATTTCTTATGAACTCGTTGGAGCTTTTTCGGTTTCGGTGTTGTGCAAGTATGTAGATGATAATTTGCAGTGGGTGCTTTTCGGAGTGTATGGGCTTATGGGTAATGCACACATAGTCCAATTCTGGGGGTAGTTGGATGACGTTGTTGGGTTTTTGGATTCTCCTTAGTGCATATTGCAAAGGAGGTGAGTTTAATGTTTATTTGTTTTTCCCATGGAAAGAAGGGATGGAGTAGGGTTACTAGAAGTATGAAGGATTTTGGGGACTTTGTTAGCAAGACTTGCCTTCTAGATTTACCGACGAGCGGTGCTAAATTTACATGGTCTAACCTCCAAGAAAATCCTATCTGTTGCCAGCTCGATAGATTTATGGTAACAACTAGTTGGTATGAGCACTTTCTGAACCCCCATGGCTACTCCCAAGCTAGCTTCAAACTATGTGCCACTTCTTCTGAATTGTGGAGGATTTGCCAAGTTGCCTACACCATTATGCTTGGAGAACATGTGGCTTTAGAAAGAGGACTTTAAAGAGAAGTTATGGTGGTGGTGGAGTGAGATGGATTTTACAAGGAGAGTTGGTCTGGTATTTCGTAGAAACCATAATGCACTTAAGGAGAAAATTACTGTGTGGAATAAGGAGGAGTTTGGGAGGGTGGACTTGAAGCTAAAGGTGGTAATGGAGAAGATTTCTGAGCTATCCAAGAAGGAAGAAGAGTTTCATTTGTCCTTTGAGGAGAGTGTAGTAGAGCGTGAGGTGGCTAAAAGGAGATAATAACACTAGATTTTTTCACTGTATAGCCAATGCTAGAAGGAGAGGTAATTTCATTTCCAGAGATCGATGACCATCTTTTGGAGAATGAAAAAGCTATTGGGATGGGGTAGTGAAGTTTTATTCCAAGCTGTACTCGGAGCCTTATTTGTACATGACGTTATTCGATGGATTGGCGTTTGACTGCATTTCTGTTGATCAAAGGAGGTTGGAGAGACCGCTTGACGAAGAGGAAATTTTGGAGACCATTAGATTTATGTATGGAGGGTGATGAAGCTCTTGGACTTGACGGTTTTTCCTTGGCCTTTTTCCGTCATTGTTGGGATGTGGTGGGTCATGACTTTATGAAGGTGATTCGGGAGTTCCAGGAGGACAATTATCCTCTATTGTTCTAACAATACCTTTATTGCTTTGATTAAAAAAAAACAGGTGTAGACAACATTTTAGACTATCGGCCGATTAGCTTGATGGGTTGCTCTTATAAGATTATATCGAAAACCTTGGCTTTTAAGATTAAAGAAGTGTTGGCTACAGTTATATCGCTTTCTCAAGGGGCCTTTATTCGGGAGAGGCAGACCTTCGATGATGTCCTCATCGCGAATGAGTGTATAGATTATCGGTGGTGCTCAGGGACTCATGGGGTCGTGTGCAAGATATATGGAGAAAGCCTATGACCATGTCAATTGGGGTTCCTAGACTACTTACTTAGTAGGATGGGTTTCGGGCCGATATGGAGAGGGTGGATCCAAATATGCATTTCGACAGCTTCCTTTTCGGTATTGGTCAATGGCTCCTTGACATGATATTTTATGAGTTCAAGGAGTCTTTGACAAGGGGACCCACTCTCTCCTTTCCTTTTCATCATCGTTACGGATGCCTCAGGGAGGATAATTTTCAGGATGGAGATCAGAGAGTTGGAAGGTTTTAGTGTGGGGGAAGGATCCTTATCTATTTCTCACTTTTAGTTTGCTAACGATACACTGATCTTCATGGGAGCCTTAGGTCACCAGTTGAGATATCTGATGTGCATGCTTTATTGTTATGAGGTAGTTTCGGCCCTTCGCATCAACTTGACCAAAAGTAAAGTCTTCAAAGTTGGGGAGGGCATTGATATTGTAGATTTGGCAGACCTTTTGGGGAGTAGTGCAGAGTCATTTCCATCCATGTATTTGGGTCTTCCTTTTGGGGCTAGTTAGTAGTTACAGGTCTAAAGTGTTGTGGGACCAGATGATTGAGAGGTTCAAGCGAAAGCTAGCAACTTGGAAAGCGAAGTACTTATCTGAGGGAGGTAAGATTTTCCTGATTAAGAGTACTCCATCTAGTCTACCTATTTACTATTTTTCCCTATTTACTGCTTTGATGACTGTGGTAAAGAGGTTGGAGAGGATTATTAGGGAGTTCTCATGTCATGACAAGGATAATTGGGATAAATATCGGCTCATTAATGGGGAGATGATTTGTATCCCTAAGAGGAACGACGGGCTAGGGGTAAAAGACCTTAAGAAACTGAAAGAAGCTTTATTAGGAAAATGGTTGTGGAGATTTGGGGTGGAAGTTCAAAGCTTATGGAGGAAGATTATTGAGGCTAAGTATGGAAGTAGCAACTCGTGATGGGAGTGGCTTGGTTCGCTCTACTTATGGTTGTAGCGTGTACGAAATAATCTCAGCATGTGAAATTCTAAGTAGGGAGAGGTGATAGAATGCGGTTTTGGCGTGATCGTTGGTATGAAGATTCACCCTTGAAAGACGAATTTCTTGTTTTGTTTAGCATCTCCAATAAGAAAAGAGGGCACGATTCAGATTTTTAGAAGGGGGGATGGTGATAATTTCTCTTGGGATTTCGGCTTTAGATGCAATCTTAATGATTGAGAGGTAGAATCAGTTGCGAGATTACTTAATCGTGTGTGCTCTGTCCAGATAAATTCTTCTATTGAAGATGTTTGTGTTTGGACCTTAGCAACAACGGTATCTTCTCAGTGTATTCCTTTTATATAGCGTCCAATCACTATGTGCGGCTTCTTTTCCCAGCTATCGTGTGTGGGGTTCGAAGGTTTCATCTAGAGTAGCTTTATTTGTCTATTGTGCGGTTCTGGAGAAAATTCTCATGTGTGATAATTTGATAAGGCGAAGGAGGTGCATTTTGAATTATTGTTACATTTGCAAGGTCAGTGGAGAGTTAGTGAACCATCTTCTTATCCATTGTCAGTTCGTTAGTAAGGTATGGAGTTTTTTTTTTTTTTCCTCCTTAGGTTTGCTTGGGTGATGCCAAGATTGGTTGGCGAGCTTGTTGGGTCTTGGTATATCTTGGCTTTCTCCTCCTGTGGTAAGCGGTTATGGAGTGTTCTTCCGTTTGTAGTGCTTTGGGGGTTGTGGAGGGAGAGGAATTTAAGGGCCTTCGAGGATAGAGAGAAGGGGTTCATCACGTCATATTATCCATTAAGGGCTTACTCCATCAGTGGTCCAAGGATTTCGAGGAGTGTTATGGCATCAAGTTTGAGGATTTGGTGTTTAGATGTAAATCCTTGCTTTTTCAGGGGTGATTAGGTTTGTATCTTCGCTTTTTTGGGGGGCTTGGCTTTCGCCTCTAGGGTGGTTTTCTCAACTACCTTGTTGGTTTTTTGCCTTTTGTTTTTGTCTTGGCTTTGGCCCTATTAATAATTTTTATACTATATATACTGCCCCACATCTATATAATATGTTCAGAAACCATACCAAACGAAAGAAACTCTCTGACAGAATAATTCTAACCCTTTGTCACCTTTATCCTATGGCTAGAATCATTTTCTTGACTGATATTGACTTGTCAATTGTCAACAACTAAGGTTATTCCTAGAGGTCTAAACCTAAGTAAAAACCTAACACAATGTTTTCTCCCAAATAGGAGCAAACCCAAGGGAGTCCCTAGAACCCTAGATTCTCTGCCATGCTCCCTCTTCGTCACATCATCTCAAAGCTTGGGTTGAACCCTCAGATCTCTTTAATTCTTTTCTTTCTGTTTGAACCAGGCTAATCTATCCCATTTGATCCTTTCTGATCTCCTTGCATCTTCCAGTGACGTTGTTGTGGGGAGACCGAGGCATGGACAACGGGCTCAGCTGGTTGATAGGAATCTGACCTGATTTAAAAGGTATTTGATGAAGTTCCAGTCTTCCAGATTGCCCTGTAAGGTGGTCACAGTTGATAGGTATGCTTGATTTTTCTGCTTTTTAATGGTTGGTAGGGGTGTTAATGGCCTGTGTTCAGCCCAGACGGGTCTACCGAGGCCCGGCCCAAAACATGAGCAGCTAGGCCCAGGCCTTGCTTAGCCTGTGACGGGCCTAAAAACTTCAACCCCAAGCCTGGTACATTTATTTAGAGGGTCTCAAAATCAATCGCAGGCCCAGCTTGTTAGGCCTATTCATACAGCCCAAACCCAGCCCTATAGCAGGCTGAGCCTGAAAGCCTAGCCTATTAATACCTCTAGTGGTTAGGGTTAATCAGGTGTTTTTCTTGTTTTTTCCTTACAGGATGTATTCCTTTAGATCTGCAGACTATTCAAATCCTCTCGTTTTCTTTTTTCTTTTTCTTCCATTCTATCACATGTTATCAGTTGCACCGTGTTGGCAGTATGTTTGTTGAGAGCATGTCGGGTCAGTTTCCGTTTGGGTTAAATCAGTTCAGGCCTTGTTCTGTGGTGGTGTCAGTTAGACTGATCAGGTTCAGGTTGACCCCAACCTGTTGCCAACCTAGTTGTAATGTGTTGATAAAATTCCATAACTATTACTGTATCCTTGTGCAATTCTTGAAACTTTTATGTTGATATATGTGGCATCTACTGCTTCTCTCTTTGATTTTGAGTGGAAGTTTCAGGTTGCATTGGGCTTCTTATTTTCTCTCACATGTTTCATTTTATAAATTTTGTTTCTCACTGCTTAGGCTTTTACTATTTTGTTATTTTAATAGTGAGGTGTGTGGGTATGTGTACTTTTAGGTTTTTGTTCATATTTCTCTATTAGTGGAGAATGATCACTGCATGTTGAATTTGCATATTAGTATGTTATTATTTCTGGGCTGGTGTTGCTGTCCAGTAAATTCATTTTTGGGTAACTAATTTTTAAGAAAATTCTCTGTTCCTCGAGTCCTTACCATTGACATCATTGCTTGAATTTTGCAGTTTGTTCACTGTATTGTTTGGGCAAAGGATCTACTTTTTGCAAAGTTGTTTGGAGACAGGAATCAGGAAAATGATCTAAATGTACGTTCTAGTGATGCTGCTAGCTCATCAGAACATGTAGAAGATGTATTTGAACGAAGAGTAAATGAAGATTTTGAGCATTATGGCCGAAGAATATATGATCATGTTTTCGGATATAACATTGAACTGGCTTTAGCTAATGAAGAGACATGGAAAAACAGAAATAGACCAAATCCAATATATTGTAGAGATGTCCTGCCTGACAAGCTTGTTCAGCAGAATGGGAATTTGGATAAGGACTGTGCAATTGATGACCCATCATCAGTGTCTGCAATGGCGTCTCTGGGTATGAAGAATCCGCAGGATATTTGGAGCCTCGTGGAAAACACAAGAATCTTTCTGGTGGCTTTGAAACTATTCCTTGGGAAACGAGAGAAGGTTTGGTTTGATCCCTAGTTTTTTGAAGTTGGTATACGTCCTTAGGATGTCTGCTTCTGTGATTCATCAGTGGTACATCTTTTTTCCCGTTTTCCCAATCAGCTTTAAGGCTTTTGTCATTTGTTTCCAGGACATTGGTAACCTGATTTTTGATAAAGATGATCAGTTAGCTGTAGAATTTGTTACTGCTGCAGCAAATATTCGTGCAGCTTCTTTTGGCATTCCTATGCACAGCCTTTTTGAATCTAAAGGTATTGCTGGTAATATTGTCCATGCTATTGCGACAACAAATGCTATTGTTGCTGGATTGATTGTGATTGAAGCAGTCAAAGTGCTCCAAAGCGATACAAAAAAATATAGGTGTGGTTCAGTAGTTCTGATTTCTTTCTGTTCTCCAGATAAATTTGAGAATAAACTGATGAAAAATATCTAAAGCTGCTGCCTTAAATTACATATGGTGTGCAAGATTACTTTCAAAGTGGTCTAGTTTGCGGTTGACTGCCTGTTTATCCAGTTTCATTATTTTTATAGTTTGCCGCTTGTATGTGCACTTTAGTGGTGTGAGAGCAAGCTGAAATGTGGGGATATGTTTGCATTCGAGTTGATATAATGGTATAAATTCTTTGATAAAGCACAATGTGACTTAGATACACTCACTAAAGATTTGATAAATGAGCAAAACGTGGAGAATTAATCATCTTCATAAACCTTAAAACAACAATGTGGAGTCGGCTGCACGAATCCTGTTCCTCCATTCAATTCTATCTAAAGCCATCTTTTCTGTTAAGGCAAGTTTCTTAAAATATCCTTTCAAAACCTCACTCCACATTTGTTTTGGCCTTCACCTTGCCCATTTAAACCCTTCAACTTACACATTCCTCTTCACTGGTGCTGTCCTTGGTCTTCGTTGTACATGACCAAACAATGAGTGTGAAACCCAGTTTATAGAAGATAAAGTCGAATTGTGAAATATGATTCATGCTGCGAACCCCAAACATTTGGGATATGGCATAGATGATGATGGTTTCTTGCAGCTAAATGGGCACTAATCTGATCTGTTTATACAGGATGACATATTGTCTTGAGCATCCATCAAGAAAGATGCTTCTCATGCCAGTGGAACCATTTGAGGCTAACAAATCTTGTTATGTCTGTTCTGAGGTATTATAGATGTTCTTTGCTATCTTTGGTGGAATTCCTTATGTTCAAAGTTTTGATTCATGATATACTACATTCTTATCAGTTGCAATGTGCTTGAAATAGACTCCCCTATCACTTGAGATTAACACACACCGTTCAAAGCTACGGGACTTGGTTGAGAAAATTATTACAAACAAGCTCGGCATGAATTTCCCATTGATTATGCATGGGTCAGCCCTACTCTATGAGGTCGGTGATGATCTTGAGGAAGACATGGTAGCCAATTATGCAGCAAACCTTGACAAGGTATTTATCTTGTTTTATGTTATATCAGTTGTTTTGATCATCTATAGTTCTTGCAGTGTTTAGAGACAATTCCTAATTGTGCATGTATGCATTTTTTCATAGGTGCTAGCGGAGTTTCCTTCTCCAGTTACTAGTGGGACAATGCTCACAGTTGAGGATCTTCAGCAGGAATTTTCGTGCAATATTAATATCAAGCACAGGTTTTCTTTTGCATTCTCATTTCATTCCCAGATTTTGGGACTGCCTACGTTATGTTTTTAGAAGTTTCTGAACATACAAAATTATAAAAAATCTCACCTCTCATGTTCACAAAAAAATTTCTATGGAGTGCATGTTTTTCAGAGTTATTCTAAGAAGAGTTTTAGTAAAGAGGTGATTGAGGTCACTTGGTCTGCTGCTCAGCTCTGTCTATGTCTGTTCACTAAGAGTTTCACTAATCTTTGATTCGTTCTTTATTTCTGTTGGGATTTGTCATTTATCTACATCCGGCGACTCTGGGACTTTGTTTAGAGTGACCTATGCTTTCTATTAGCCCTTTTGGTTGTGGTTGTTTAGGTTTCATATGTTGATTAATATTGCCACCTCATGTTGTATTTTTAGTTTTCCAAAGTTTAAGGTTTAGGTTAATGGACAATTATTTTGGGCTTAAACATAGATGGTCCTAGGGGTATACATTTGGGTAGCCTGACCTAGCCCGGACCAAGTTTTTGGGTTTTTTCTTAGGTTCAGGCCGGACTGAACCAACCCGAATTTAGTCGGACTGAAGCTTGAGGAACCCTACCCCCAAAACCCAAAAAATCAGGCAAGTCTCGGCTGAGTACATCCCAACTAGGTTGGCACCCACTCAACTATCTATAGTGCGCAAATATTTACCCGAAAATGAAAACATAACTAATCCAGTCCAAAGTCTACTTGTTCTTAATCCTCTTTTAGCCTTTCTATTCCTCTTTCTTGTGCTTCCTTATCGCCGAGATACCAATCCTTAAAGCAAATCAATGCTTCCACGGTCTCTTGGATCAAGCGAATCCTAGATGTAGAGAGTTCTTCCACCTGCACAAAAAGTCGACCCAGATGCAATTGTAGAAACAAGAATGCTTAGTAGATTGCGTGCCGTTACGGAATGAACGTGACATTGTGAGGAGTAGGCCTTCCACCATCATAATGGATTGAATTTAATTTCATTATAAACGTCCATTGGGTTAGAATCTAAATCAAGTTGTAGCTCGGATGTCAAGGTACTTTGGGTGGAAGTGTCTACTTCCTCTTGATAATAATTGGTGCAACTTTGAAGAGGAAGAAGAATATGATGATGCTACATTACTACTTTCTACACCTAACATGTGTTTATAGTGGTGAAAAATTTCAAATAATCTCAATTTATAATCCATTAACTTATATGCATAATCATCATCATGAATAAGTTATAAAGAACTGATAAAACCCTTATTTTATATCGAGGGTCCATAATTGAAACAAGTGCTAGAGGGAGGGAGAATTTCTAGCAAATATCTTTCAAATTTTTATTCTTTTCTTGAACAATAAAGTTTGAGGAATTTTCATTTAAAAGTGCTCATATATTTTACCTATTTGCGAACAAAATTCACTAGAGGTTACGTATTTTACTCCAGAAAAAGTTTTGTTGACTCGGCAAAAATTTAAAAAAATATATTGTATTTTCGACATTTGATTTCTCTAAGAGTTGTTATAGTAAATATTTTATTAGTAATTTCATATTTGGCATATCATTATCTTATGTCCAAGTTGAAACCTCACCCGTGGCGGATCTACTTAATAGTGTGATTCATTTTAGGTTGTGCCCTTCTCTTACATTTGTTATAATGCCTATTTAGGGAGTGGGTTCCAATAGTAGAGTTGTTATAAGCCATATGTTTCTTACAATAATTACACCTAGTTTTTTGTTGTAAAGTCATTCTGTTGCATAACATTTACTTTACTAAAATAATTCCCAACATTAGATCTTTGTCTTTTATTTGTTGATGAAGGGCCTGCCTGACCCACGAATATCCGTGTCTCCCACAGATTCATATGGTGTTTGAGTGAACAAATGAATATTGTCTTCTAAAAGTTGATAGTTTTTATGTTCTCAATGTGTTCATTATATATGTTCTCTATCTATTATAATAAATTTAATCTAACTAGATAATCAACAAAGTATGTAAATGCATAATAAAACAGTCAATAAAAGGAAATAAAAAAAATGATGAAAACAAAACCTAATTCGTCTCCTACTCAAGTAATCAAACCTAAGGTGAAAAAACAATAAAGTTTAATTAGATGAATTAAATGTGTATTTTATTGCCTACTTTATTTAAATTAATATTTTTTGTAATTTACAAAAAACTTTTTTAGAAATAGGTTATTTTTCGCTGTACCCCCTAGAAATCTGTTATATTTGCATTATCCCCTGTGTTTTCATTCTTTTGGTCTTGCCTCTTTGACTGTGTTTTGGCCATCATTGAGTCAAAAACATTAACCCTTTTACCCAAAATTGAAAGGACTAATCGAACTAACAACAATCTTCATTTTTTGGGTAACAGGCTTAATGTTTCGATCTTGATCAATGACGGTCAAAACATAGTATAGGGGGAATACCGAAATAATGAAAACACAATGGGGTAATCAATAATGCAAATATAGCAGATTTCTCAGGTGGTAGTGCAAAAATACCCTTAAAAATTATATTTTTGTTAATGTCCAATTATTATAATAATTATCATTTATATGTAAAAATCAAACTCTTAAAATAAACCACTACCCTTTTTCGATTCGTTGTTGCCGCTGCCGAGTTCTTTTGGTTTTTTTTTCGGGCCGGGCTTGAATTCAGGCCGGAGTAGCCCAGAACTCGGGCGTGGCTGGGTTTTACCCAAAAGATTGGGCTGGGTTTTGGGCCTGGACCCGAATGTACGCCTCTAGATGATCCTTATCAGTTTGTGATATTGACAATTTGTACCTGGCGTGAAAATTTGGCCTTTAGTTTGCATCTGTGAATAGTTGTAAAATAGTTTCTTCAAAGAGCTTACTCAAAGTGTCTTTGCTGATGGACGTCTGGGTATATTGACCACTCAAGCCAGGGATAGGGGGGCTTTGATTTGCAAGACGTGTGTGAACATCACTTGGGTTGCTAAAACTCTGTGACTGCAACTTCTATTGTCTGTTGTAGCAGCAAAAGCAGGCTGAAATTGTTTTATATAGCAGAAGCTGGCATGAAGCTAAGGTTACAAATATCAATAATGTAGTCCGTATCAATTAACTGAATATATGCTATATATCATACACTACCAATATGCTGGAAAAATCTCAATACGCAATTACATTAGTCAGACCTGTGTTTGATAAATCATCATCATGTATGCCTTATCCTAAATGTTTGGGGTTGGCAACATAAATCCTATGTCACCATTCAACTATGTTTAGAGCTATGTCTTCTGTCAAAGCACATGTCTTTGATATTTTCTTACTTCCTCCATCTATGTCATTTTCGGCCTTCCTCTCTCCCTTTTAAGGCCTTCAACTTGTACCAAATTTTCCTTGAAAATATGATCTCAAAAGCAATTAAACTACCCCTACAACCGTATTAAGTCAAAAGAATCACAGTTTTGTTCACTGATATGCTAAGATACGTTATTCTAAACTATATTTAATGTTTATATAAGCTGAAAATATGATGTTTAGTACAAAAATACTACATTTAAAACACATTTGCTATAAAGAACTCAATTTTGTTCTAAGATAAGGTAAGGCAGGCTAAGATACGCAAGGATACATTAACTTGTTTAATGCTTAAATATGCTAAATATAAGCAAGAACACACATTATACAGTAATAAACACATCAAAATACATACAGTGAATGAGAGTTGTCGAAGTCACTTCGTTTCTTTCTTTCCAAGTCACTTCTCTTACTCCCATCAATACATCATATAGATCTATTTGAGGGCTGGAAGTAATTTGGATAATCTTCCAGATCTCCGAAGAGCATGTGATACATCTGTTGTATGTTGTTGCAGTATTTGGCCCAGGTCATGTACTACAAATATGTGTACTGCTTCATGAAACCTGATATTACTGCGCATCACAAAGAGGAAGTACTACACCCAGTGTGGTTATGGCTGCTAACTGTAATACGGATATGAAGCTGCACTTTTGACCACGTTAATAACCCGAGGATGATATTGATTGAGTGTCGTAGGAGTGATAGCCTGATATGTTGTACGAGTTTTAGGACAAAGTAGAACCACTCAAAGGACGTAACACATTGTGTGTCTTATGATACATTGCGATTGCGGTTCAATGCGATACATAAGGGACTATTGATACTCATCCTAGGTATCGTATTGTTATGGCCAAATATGTTACATTTGATACGTTGATACATATTTATATTTTAAACCTTGCATCGAACTGGCTCCTGCCTCTCCTCCTGCAGCACTAAACCTGGCTGGGTAATGCAGTACTAATGTACATTTTTTTTATTGTTAATAATGTACATATTTCCTCACCCAGTATGAGTTATTCTTGTGATAGGATAAGAACAAATTACCTTGTTCATATTTTGTTACCCAAAGGGTTACGGGCGCCATGAACTAGACAGGATCAGTACTCAGACATTCCTATCTTCCAAAAGGACAATACACCTTCTTCATATTTTGTTACCCAAAGGGTTACGGGCGCCATGAACTAGATAGGATCAGTACTCAGACATTCCTATCTTCCAAAAGGACAATACATGAGTACTGCCACATTTATTTACTTTTTCTTGTTGGTAGCAGGTTTAAGATTTTAACATGGGAAGTTTGTACAACAATAAACTCACAAAATAATCTTTCCCCTTTTTCTCTTTGAGACTCAATATTTGATGAAAACAGAAGAAAGATCACAAAAGGGGATATGAATTCCAGATGTTTATAAAGATAAATGAATCTTACAAATTTACCTATCAATAACTAAAAGCTTTTAGACATTGATTGATCATAAAGTGTATTAAATCATTTCCTTTTAATAAAGTCTATACTATTTGTGATTTTAGAGCTTGGACTTGAATATTAGCAAATGAGATAGTTTTTGAACATTAGCAAATGAGAGAGGTTTTAAAAGCAAAGTCTAACTCATTGACAGGACTAATTGAAATTTTATATAACTCACAAATTAGAAAACTGAAGTAAAGTTCTTGACTACATCGTAACCAATAGTGTCATTGTAAAGTTTCATTGCAAAGTCGGAGGTATATTAATTAAATTTTGTTTAGAGCAGCAACTAAATTTGTTCATAATTGAAAAGAAAGAGTGTATCCATGTTGTATTTATGGCATACACACCATCATGTCCTAAAAAGTACATGTACAGAGGGACTCCATCTCAACTGGCATTTTTTGGCAACACTGTCTATGAACTCCAACTCAATAATAGTTTTTCATCTTTCTAATCTAGCTGATAATTTGTCTGTCAGAGGATCAGTCATATTCTAGTGATATATCTGGCTCATTATGCATGTAAGTTTGCTCACAATCTGTATTCTGCAATTTCCTGGATGTAATGTATATTTGTTTAGAATGTGTAACTGGGTTGTGTTGTTATAGCTAGTTCAATGCCTTGGGGTGTATGCTTTTCCTGTTGTATGCGCATCATGTTAGTTGAGAGAATATTAAGTGCTCTTCTTAATGTCAATTCTTGCAGAGAAGAATTTGACGAGGAGAAGGAACCCGATGGGATGCTTCTCTCTGGATGGAAACAAGTTGTAACGGAGAAAGATACTAATCAGTCCGTTGGCAATGGAGAGAGCACATCAAGTGCATCTTCAGCAGTGGTGCTAGAGACTGAAGAGGATGATGAAATAGAGATACTTCCAACGGGAATCGGGGTTGTTCCCACTAGGAGTAAAAGAAAACTATGTGAGATTTCTAATGCGATCACTTCAGCTCCTTCCAGTGTTGCCAAGAGTAATGGTAACAACCAGAAACCAGAAGTTGACCACGATGATGACATAGTTGTTATGCTTGATGATGGGAACTTGGACACCAGCAAGAAGAAAAGGCTGCAGTAGCGGCAACGACTATTACTTGGGATTGACTACAAGGGGATTCCTCCATTCTAATTTTTGTACCAATAGAGAGATTTTGCCGATTCTTTCCATACTTGTAGCTCCTTGTGAACTTCAGATTTTTTTTTTTTTGCTTTTTTGGAAGGTAGTTGTGAACTCAGATTGTTAGCTCTCGTCTTGTAATTTCATGCTTCAGCTAGATCTGATTATCCTCTTAGGATCAAGGTGTAGCGAAGAGGATTTGTAACATATCTAATTTGAATCAGCAGAATTTCTGGGCCAAAATGCTGAAAATGTCAGTAACTTTTTTGTTGAAGACATGTACTTTGGTGGGTAATCATGATAGGTGCGCTAGGCTCAACCTCCAGGTCAAATGAAGTGCAGGGCTCAATCCTGTAAGCATCTCCATTTTAATGCTGTACCGATGTACATACATTTGGCGGGATCAGGGGACAACCATTTGGCGGACTCACATAGAAGATGAATCAATGGCTGATTTTTGGTGAGGATCTCTATGATGAGTCACAAAAATTCAAATCATTCAATATTCGTAGACTGGTTTAGAAGTTGCAGAATTATGGACCGTCTATTTTTACCATGTAATTTGAAAACCACATTTGATGGGGTTAAAAATTTCAGAATGGGCTGATTTTTTTGTTGGGGTGATCTATATGGTGAGGAGATCATCCTCACCAAAAATCAGCCATTGATTCATCTTCTAAATGGGTCCGCCAAAATGGTTGTCCCCCCATCCCGACCCATAAGAGTTTGTCAACATTGGGTGAGTGGCTGAGATCTACCGTTCAGTTTGGGGGTAAGATCTCGGCCCTTCTTTACGAAGCCTATAAGAGGGGGGAGACAACTTCCCTGTTTTGTCATATAGATTTTTTTTCATTGTTGGTTCTCTTTCTGGTTTAGTCTCTGAATGTCTTCTGAAGCATGCGTGCTGTGTATATGGTCTGATCTCACTTTGGGCCTTTTTCTTTTTTTTTTGGGCACAGGCTCCCATGACCGGCCTTTTATGACAGGCACACCGGACAGGCCTTGTCTCTGGTGTGGATTCCGAGAATCCAACGGTGGTTTGCTTTGAGTAAGACTTTCCTGACCAACAGGTAGACCTGGCCACCCACAATATAAGACACGTGGCAATTTATTAGAGGACACTGACCGCATAGATGTTTGGCCAATCCGTAAGTGGACTTACAAACCAAAAATCAGCGATTTGAAACCTTTGGATATTTGTACGGAAATAATGGTAAATAATGCTCAAATTCCTAGGTTAAAATCAACCAACGAAAATGACTTCAAATAACACTTAGAAATCACTGATCAGGTTGATTTTAGCCTTTTAGGTTTGTAGGTCCACCTAGGGATTGGCCAAACATCTATACTGTCAGCGCAGCACTATCACTACTGAATGCCAGCTCAGCACTATGAGAACTGTTGGATCGTCGGAAATTCACATCCGGCAAGGCCTGTCCCGTGAGCCTGTCATAAATTGCCAGTCCAGGGAGCGGTTAACAAATTATTTTGTGAGCACCAAACATGCCCTAAAAGATGGTACTAAAATAACTAAAAATTCCATGAAAAATGGCAGAAATCTAGAACCATGTAGACCGAACCAACTGCCAATCGCTAATACTCAGAAAAGTTGTTATTGTTCAAAGTCATTAAAACAAAAAAAACCTCTTATCACATGTTATTGTAAAAATTTGAAATGATTTACACAAAGGCAAACTTTTTTGCTAAAAAGATTTCCTCTTGACGTTTACATGCCTACACAAGGCGAACCAAAATGAATGCTACTCGATATTCTTCGGCATGGAAGCGGAGGAACAAGCAGCAATCCCCGCCTTTCTGAATACTTCTTCCTTTTCTTCACATCCGGAATTTCTTGCTTCTTTAGATCTTCAACAGAGTGAACATCGGCCATGCACGTGAATGATCGTGATTTCCCTGAGTAGCACTTCGATAACCCTCTTCTGCTGAAAATTAAAAAAAAAAAACCATTAATGAAAATTATTAATCGAATCGTAAATGAAAACTAGCTATTGAAATTCTTACTTTTGAGGAAGATTGGTCCTTAGTGCACCCATGTCGAATTTCGTCGCCTCCTCGATTTCTTTGCTCGGGCTCTGCCGGCCTGTATCTGACACAACGGCCATATCGTTGAGAGAGAGAGAGAGTAGAAGTAGAATGGAAGTAGTGGAATGTGAGGATTTATATAAGCGTGGCGGGAAACGGTTTGAGCTTATAACGGTCAGATATGATTTGATGGTGTTCAGGTCGTGAGGATAAGAAGTTACACGTAATGGATTGGAATGGAGCCTTGGGTTCGATAAAGGCCGTTTTGGTTTTGGTTTTCAATAGCCACATCCTTATCTATACTTCCTCTTGTTCACTCATTTTACCCAACGTTCTTTTTTGCAATCTCTCTTTGGGCCCCTCCACATGTCCTTTTCTAACTTTATTTAGTGGTGAATATTAGAGTCCCTCTTTACCCTCCCACTCCTTCACACGTGGCTCACATTTTGAGGTGTGAGACTGATCCATATATAAAAACCAACCCGGTCATTGACTTTGACTATTTGATCTAACAACGATAAATCAAGTGGCTATTATCGCATCAGAAGGGTTTACAGTTATCAACTGATCATTGGGTCCCACTCGCTTACAAAACACACCGTAGACCTTCTTTGGGTCTACCTGTTTTATAGCCCAGATTAGTTTGCTGAGAGCACATACATTGGTTCTTCTCAATTCTATTGGATGTCGCTCTCTTATGGACATGTCCGAGGCTTGTCACTTTTTTAGATGATGTGGGTCCATGCGTTTTTATGCTCTTATCTTTAAGAATTCGGACACGTACCTAAATATCCTTCTCTTTGTAATATTGGGACGTGGCATCAACTCATGCCGCTAAATACACGTGGGTTGTGTTTTGTTATGCTGGTGACGGTTCTATCGTAATGCATGTCAACCTGTCGTTGTAGAACTAAATTGCTAATTGGATTGCATTTTGGACGTACGACATTTGGTATATTTGACAAGAAATAAGCTTAAAGTTTCCTCTTCCAAAATGCGTCGCGGCCCGTAGGAAACTCTTTTGGTCCCACTTACCCATGAATGTTTGTCCCACACACCACAATCAGCCTAATTAATGATTTCTAGCCGTTGAATTTGAGTATTTTTCGTGGTACTGGAATCAACAGCCAGAAATCACCAATCAGGCTGATTTTTGGTCTGCAGGTTCTGCCATGTTGCATTTTGGGAGACGGAACTTAAAAACTTTGAAGTACCTCAGGAACAGCAAATGGCTTCAGTCTTGTATTGGTGTGGGTCCCACTAGTATAGATGTAAATTAGAATGCACTCAATCGTAGGTACATCTTTGGTAATAGGAGTAACAACACGCATGGCGTCCAGTGCCACGCATGAATACGATGATCAAATGGTTTTAATCGTTTGATTAGGATTTATTTGGCGAAATTTTTTAGGTGATCAAATGGTAGGTCCCACCTCCGCAACACAAGTGACACATGGTACGTGCTGGGGAAAGTAGGGGTAACCCACCCTAGAGCCAAGGTTCGAAGTATCTGCCGATCCCGGTCTCGGAGGCCCCCGAGACACTGATTCAACACGTGTACAGGATCACGCTGGATCGGTTGGATTGCCTGATCCAGCCGAATTGGCCGAGTCGACTTGCTGAGTCAAACCATTTTTTATGATATTTTTTTAATAATATTTTACGTTTTTTTTTTTTTTTTTTCAAAGAGGCTGAAATGGATCAAGTAAAAAAATTTATGATTTTTCCACTTTTTTATTTTTTTTTATAAAATGTGTCTCGGGATCATGCCAAATCGGTCCGATTCAACCGATCCAGATTGGGATTGGGGTCTTGCCTGGAGCTCAAATTCAATATGATTGGATGATCACGACCATCTGATCTATTTCATTCTTTGGACAGTTTAAAAGAAAAATCTGATGAAGAGTGCAAAAACAAAATCCATTGTTTGTATAGTGACGATCACCTGATCCAGCAAACTTCTGATCTACACCTACAAGAGGTGGCCCCACTTAACAGTTCATCCTAACCCCTCTAGGAGGTGCACTTAAATATGGGTTAATCTATTACGTAAAGTAATTAATTAGCATCTATAATGGAATTTCAAGATAAAGTAGTATGGGACCACTAAAGGGGTCCACAATGAGATCATTAGTAGCTAGGTCGAAAATCAGCCTCATCTGATGATCGCAACCATTCAAGCTGTAGACTTTTTTCTAGAAAACTCGCCAAAGGAAATTGACCATCGAAAGGTTGAGATTACACCCATAAATCCCAATTAAATTTATAAAATCAGACACCTTTTATTATAAAAACATAAATACTTCAATTTCCATAAATTAATAAAAGAAGGAAAACATCCATCAAGAGCTGCAAATTACAACACACCAAAAAAAAAAAAAAGATTTATTGTACGTAAATAGTTTAAATATCGGTCCCTTATCGCTTAATCAGCGTTAATCCTCCTGCAGTTCTTCCTAATCTCCCCTCTCGAACCCGTCAGCGGAGAGATATTTCCCATCTTAACCATGGATTTAGCAAATTGCTGGAAGAAAAGCTCATTGTTCTCTGCATATTTCTTCACTAATTCCATTGATGCTTCATTCTTCGTTAAGAGGATTTGATCGGAGCTCAACAGGCCCTTTGAAGCTAAAATGTTCTTGTAGTAGAAATTATCGAATTTTGTAGGGCTAACAAAGTCCAAAAAAAAGATATTCTGGTCACCACCGGATCTTGGGCAGTGGGTCCGCAACTGGAATGCGTACAATTGGTCGAGCGAATAATCCGGTTGCCCGTTGCCGGTCTGGTTATAGAGCCTTTGCCTGAAGCTGGTACATCTAGCATCCCCAATTGTGTGGCTTCCTGCATGGTATGGAATAATTGGTAACCACATGCATCGACAAATTAGAATTACCCTTTTTTAAGATGTCTAAGGACATTCTAACTTGAGGACTATTTGTTACTATATATGGCCTTGCTTGGTAGCAGTGCAAATGTTTGCGCACAAAAATTTGCGATATTTACGTGTGTTCGGTATTGCAACATCCAACAAATATTTGCATTAGGTCCAATCATTTTTTGCCAAAAAGTAGTCTAATGTTTGCAGTCAAAAAGCGGTCGCATGCTAAGCTTATTTACCAGAGAGCGCGACGAGATCAACGACGTCGAGCCCTTTTAGCTTGAACTTAGTGAGGATAGTTTGGAATGTGTTGTTTGGTGCAGGAATGTTGTTGTTTGAGCCACTTAAGCTTGCACCCCTGGAGTCTCTTCTTCCCAATGGGACCACCCAGCTTGGACCACCAGCCTATACACAATTACACATAATGTAGTTAATAACTTGAACAATTCGGTTTCGTTCATTTTGGGGATAAAATTGATATGGGTTTGTACCAGAACAGTAGAATCTCTAGCAGCAAGAGTCAGGATATCAGCGCAAGAGACTGTGTCTGGGCACTCCTTCTCCAATGCGGATTTTATCTTGTCGATGACTTCAAATCCTCGAGCAGAGTTCCGGTTCGGGTTTGATCGCTTCTCGCTGATTATGCTCCCTCTGCTGTCTAACAGTATGGATCCATCACAACCCTTCAATTCAAAAGAGTCCAATGAGAGAAGACAGGAGATGGATGCAAAAAGAAGGTGAAGACGGTATATATTTCAGTCATGAAAAAAATGAACCATCCCATGGTGCCTAGTATCATAAAAAAAAAGAGGAGGGGGGTTTGGCTTGTCCCCCTTACTTTATTGATGCAACTTGCGTCTCATCCAAGGTCATTATAGTCATTTAAAAAAATATTGGGATGTCCATCCGGAGACTGTTAATGGGCGTCTATGGTCAACGGCATTGACCATAGTCATAGGGTAGACACAAATATTTTAAAAGCATTGGGTGAGATGCAAATTGCATCAATAAAGTAAGGGGACAAGCCAAAAATCCCTAAAAATAAATCATCACCCTTTACGTTATCGAAGTAAGAAAATAATAAAAAACTAGTGTAGAGGCATGCTCAATGGGGTTGTGTAATTAAAAAGGTATATATAATGACCAAAATACCCCTATTTATATTCAATATATATTGGATATTGTAGGGGCACTTTAGAGAAAAAAGTAGCAATAAATTAAGGTCTCGAGCGTTATAATAATAACCAAAATGCCCTTGCTATTTTTTTTTTGCATTGTGAATAATGTGTTCTAGGGGAGAACCTTAAGACAAACCTTAACAAAACAGTCATGGAAATGGAGTCTGAGCAATGAAGCAGCCATTCGAGCTTCTTCAGCGACAGCTTTTGCAACGACGGACTTCACGATCTCTTGAGCTCTAGGACACGATTGGTCGTAAAATTGTGGGGATAGGTAACCACCACTGCTCTTGTGAGAGAAGCAAACTGGAGCAAAGGCAAGGACTGAAAGAACCATGAGAAAGCTCATGGAGACAGCCATTTTTCTCTGTTTTTTCTCCTTATTCTTCTCCTATAAGACCAATTATTGTATAAAAGGCTTGTTTGTGATGAATGCAGAGATGGGTTTTGAGTATTTATAGAGGAGATTTCATGAAAAAGTCTAGAAGAAGATGGACAAAGAGAAACAAAAAAAATAAAAAAATAAAGAATTACAGGGGAGTTGGTAGCTTTGCAGCTTATGCTAACTAATTTTCCAAGTACCCTTTTTTTAAGGAATGCTAGCAAGCAACCCATCAATATGGAGTTGCACATATGCATCTTTTGAATTAAAAAATATATAACTTTTTTTTGTCTTTTTGCAGGGTTGCATCTGTGCAACTCCATTAAGGGGTTGCTTGCTACCATTCCTCACTCTGAATAAAATGTCCTTATGATCCAGAAAGTTCATTAATTATTTAGGAAGCAACCTGCATTGGATTTTCCTGACCTCCATGGCCAATGCTTGAGCCCATAACCTAAATATAGGAATATTAGGTGATATGAAAATATTAGATTGTATAAATATAGGTAAGGGTTGGAGAGCTGTTCCTCTACTTACTTAACTTTGAAATTTTGACACGTGGAACAAATCTGTTGGTGACATCATCCATTTGATTGTTAATGTAGTACAAATTTAGTACTAAAAATTGGATGGGTAATGCAGTACAAATTTAAATTTTATTGTTTAAATGTACATATTTGGTGTCATGTACTAGACAGGAAGTCACAGGATCGGGATCAGGACAATACATGAGTAGTTGAAAAATGTAGTATGCAAATGGTTGCATAATTTTTAGAGTATATATGCAAATGTTTCCAGAAGGCGCCACGGGACGTAACAACCAAACCTCAACTTATCTCCTTAACCAGGGTTAACCAGGGGTTTAGTTGTTACGCGTCGTTTTCGGGCCATATTTGAGTAGCTAGTGAGTACTGCCACATTTATATAATTTTCTTTTGGGAATTTTTGACATACCCCCCCATCTTATTTTTAAAATTTGACATACCCCCTATGATTTGAAAAAGCTGACATACCCCCCTATGACTCGGTCCACTGTCATTTGACCAGTGTTGACCCGAGTTGACTACCAAATTTTGTATTAATGGATAAAAGTGCCCTTGTCTTCAACCTTAGAACAAGGGTTTGGGTTTGGGTTTTCCCCAAATCAAACATAAAAAGAGGAGATTAAAAGTAAAAATAAAAACCATTGCTGGTAAACTAGAGATTTTTATTTTTTTTTTATGAATTAAGCAAATGTTGAAAATAAAAAACCATAAAAATAGATAAAGCTCATGAGGAAATGTGATTTCTTTTTAAAATTGAAAGAACCCATCTTTCCAAAATTCATGTCTCAAAAGCTTAAAATATAAATTGCTCTTATTCTTATTTTTCATTTTTGTTAATGAATTTTTTAGAAATATAATTGTATGCTTTTTTTTTTTTTTAAAACCTTGAGTTTTAAATTATTGCCGGAGTAGTGGTCGGCTGGCCATGAGACTCCGGTGGGTTGGTCGTCGGTGATGGGCGGCCAACCTATTGGAGTTTCTTGCCTGTTCATTCTCCACATCTGTTCGATTTGGGGTTTAGGTTTTAGTCCAAACCCTTGTTCCAAAGTTGAAGATGAGGGTGTTTCTGTCATTTAATATAAAATTTGGTGGTCGACACTGGTCAAATGACAGTGGACCAAGTCATGTGTGTGTGTGTGTGTGTGTTTTAACTCAGAAAATACTCTTTCCCATTTTTTTCTCTTTGATACTGTCACTATTGGAGGAAAAAAAATAAAAAAGAAAATAGAAGAAAGATTACAAAAGGGGGAGATGAATTCTTTTTTACTAAGGGTGTGTTTTTATTTGCACAAAAAAAATTTCCCAAGAAAATGCATCGGGGAAATGCCTTAAATGACTGATTGATTGCAACTGAGAACACATATTTCAATCATGTGAGAAAATAAAGGCGTATTTTCAGGATGGGAAATGAATTCCGGGTTTAGTAGGGAAAATTATCCAGATTTAAATGACTTGGTAGGAAAAAGTATATAGATCTAAAATGGTTATCTAACAATGGACAGTTGTGTTTTCCCAAGAAAAATACAATTTTCTCACTTGGCAATCAAACACGCGCCCTAAAAGTTTTTAGACGATTGATCATTAAGCATATCAAATCAATTCTTTTTACTAAAGTCTAGGTTATTTGTGGTTGTAGAGGTTGGACTTGAATATTTGCAAATTAATGAGAGAGTTTTTAAGTATATGTATCCATTGTATGTGGTATTAGTGTTTCAAATTCTACATATTGCCATGGGCGGAGCCCGCTCGAAGATGCGGGTTGAACTAGGGTTTCAGACCCATATATAAGCAATTGTTCTTTTTGGGCGAAATAGCATAATTTCCTATTTCGTGCGGGATTCCTTATTGATTTGGGACTGGCTAGATCGAGTTTCGGACCCATATATAAGCCATTGTTTTAGGCCTTCTTGTAACTTTCAATTTGCAGTGAAAAATCTCCCGATCCCCGTTGTACTAACATGTTGCAATTTAACAAATCCTTCTATCTATATAACAAGGGAGCTAAGTTGTCTTCCCCTCTTATAGGCTTCATATAAAGAGCCCAGATCTTATCCCCCAATTGGGCGGTGGATCTCAGTCCCACTCACACTCGATTTTGGCAAATGCTTTGTCGGGGAGTGCCATGGGCACGGGCCACCCACTACTCTATATAATAAGGGAGCTCAGTTGTCTCCCCCTCTTATAGGCTTCAATAAAGAAAGGCCAAGATCTTGTCCCCCAACTGGACGATGGATCTCAGCCACTTACACCCAATTTTGGCAAATGTTTTGTCGAGGAGTGCCGTGGGCATGGGCCACCCACTAGTCCATTACATTATTAATCTGTTTTTGTACCATTTTTTCATAAGTCATCCCAAACTGTTAGATTTGGAAACCCCTTCAAATATCTGCCATTACTTTCCAAATTAACGAAAAAAAAGGAAAACATTCATCAAGAACTGCAAATTACAACCACAACACACCCCCTACAACAAGCCAGACACTTAGAATTACAACAAAATTATTATTTTTTTTTTAAAAAGGACAGCTTTATTGTACGTACGTAAATAGAATATATCCGTCCCTTATCGCCTAGTAATTGTTAATCCTCCTGCAGTTCTTCCTAATCTCCCCTCTTGAACCCGTCACCGGAGTGATATTTCCCATCTTAACCATGGATTTAGCAAATTGCTGGAAGAAAAGCTCATTGTTCTCTGCATATTTCTTCACTAATTCCATTGATGCTTCACTCTTCGTCAAGAGGACTTGATCAGAACTCAACAGGCCCTTAGAAGCTAAAATGTTCTTGAAGTAGAAATTATCGAATTTTGTAGGGCTAACAAAGTCCAAAACAAAGAGATTCTGGTCACCACCGGATCTTGGGCAGCGGGTCCGCAACTGTGATGAGTACAATTGGTTGAGCGAATAATCCGGTTGCCCGTTGCCGGACTGGTTATAGAGCCTTTGCCTGAAGCTTGTACATCTAGCATCCCCAATCGTATGGCTTCCTGCATGGTATTGAATAAATGTTAACCACATTCATGGACAAATTAATTGCGGCATTTACCCGTGCTTGGTAGCGTAATATCCAACAAATATTTGCATTAGACCAAATTATTTTTTGCCAAAAAATAGTCTAATGTTTGCAGTCAAAAAGTTGCTGCAAACAATATGCAAATGACTCTCTCATCCCTTTGGTCTTCCCCAACAGCTTTCCCCTTCCCAACCATGAACCATATGGTTATTTTCAAAACAAATGTTTGTCATTGCAAACACTTGATTATCAAATATTTTCCTGCAAACTACAGAGAGGATAATGTGAAAGACAAGAAGGGGACTTAGAGTTATAGGGCCTGTTTCGTTTGCCATTTTTCAAAAAATATTTTATTTTAAGAAATGACTTTTTCGAAAATACGTTCTTTTCTTAAAAAAGCCATTTGGATCATCATTAATGCAAAATGTCCTTCATCCCCTTTTGGTGGGCTGCACCACTATGATACCAAAATTAAAAGAAGTCTTTTTTGGTTGATACTTGATGGCGCTTAATGAATTAAGTGAATGCCAGCTGATCAGAGCTAATGCTCTTCTTCTGTTTTTGGTGGTCTGTGGAGGTCTTCTTGTCTTACTAGGCTCTTTTATCAATAAATTCTATTTACATATTAAAAAAAGAATCCAACCGTGGTTCAACCACCGTTGGATTCTCTGAATCCACAGCTCCAAGTCCGACTCCCAAGGGGGGTCAGAAAAAGGGTGGCTCCTGAGCTGACCCTTTTTATAAAAAGACTTTTTGACTTTAGAAATATATTTTTATTGGATAAATACTTTTTTTTTAAAAATGGTCATCCAAACAATCTGTTATTTCGAAAAAAAGTCTCTTTGAAAAAAAAATGACTTTTAAGGTCCAAAAATGACGATCCAAACAAGCCTTTAAGCTTATTTACCAGAGAGTGCGACGAGGTCAACGATGTTGAGCCCTTTTAGCTTGAACTTAGTGAGGATAGTCTGGAATGTGTTGTTTGGTGCAGGAATGTTGTTGTTTGAGCCACTTAAGCTTGCATCCCTGGAGTCTCTTCTTCCCAATGGGACCTCCCAGCTTGGACCACCAGCCTATACACAATTACACATAATGTAGTTAATCACTTGAACAATTCGGTTTCGTTCATTTTGGGGATAAAACTGATATGGGTTTGTACCAGAACAGTAGAATCTCTAGCAGCAAGAGTCAGGATATCAGCGCAAGAGACTATGTGTGGGCACTCCTTCTCCAATGCGGATTTTATCTTGTCGATGACTTCAAATCCTCGCGCAGAGTTCCGGTTCGGGTTTGATCGCTTCTCGCTGATTATGCTCCCACTGCTGTCTAACAGTATGGATCCATCACAACCCTTCAATTCAAAAGAGAGAATTAACTCCAATGAGAGAAGACAGGAAATGGATGCAAAAGAAGGTGAAGAGGGTATATATTTCAGTCATGAAAAGAAGCATCCCATGGTGCTAGTATCATAAAAAAAATAGTAACATCACTGTGACACTGTAATAAAAAGGACTACAATGACCAAAATACCCCTGTTTAAATTCAATATATTAGATATTGTAGGGGCACTTTTAAAAAAATTTAAAAAGTAGCAAGAGCTAACATCATGAATTAAATTTTATAATGACCAAATTGCCCTTGATATTTTGTGGCATTTTGAATAATGTGTACAAGGGGAGAGCCTTAAGACAAACCTTAACAAAACAGTCATGGAAATGGAGCCTGAGCAATGAAGCTGCCATTCGAGCTTCTTCAGCGACAGCTTTTGCGACGACGGACTTCACGATCTCTTGAGCTCTAGGACACGATTGGTCGTAAAATTGTGGGTAGAGATAACCACCACTGCTCTTGTGACAGAAGCAAACTGGAGCAAAGACAAGGACTAAAAGAACCATGAGAAAGCTCATGGAGACAGCCATTTTTCTTTGTTTTTTCTCCTCTTCTTCTCAGAAACTTTCTCAAGGCTTAGTTTGTGATGAATGCTGAGATGGTTTTGAGTATTTATGGAGGAGACTTCAGGGAAAAGTCTAAGAAGAAGAGGGACAAAGAGAAGAAAAGTTAAAAAATAAAGAATAACAGGAGTAGGTATAACCTTGCAGCTTAATTATGCTAACTAATTCTCTAAGTACCTTTTTTTAGGAATGCTAGTAAGCAACCCATCAATGGAGTTGCACAGAAGCAACCCCACAAATAATTAAAAGCCAAGAAAAATTGCCTTGAAAACCACATCTTTGTATTAAAAAATATATTTTTCTTGTCTTTTGCAGGGTTGCATCTGTGCAACTCCATTAAGGGGTTGCTTGCTCACCCTTTTTCTTGTTACAGTGAGAAGATAGAGGGCAGGTCTTCTGGTTCAAAGTCCTTATTCCGGAGAGTTGATTAATTATTTAGGGACCTCCATGGCTATAGCCTTGAGCCCATAATCCTCATTACTATATTGATTTTGTCTGTAGGTGTAGAGACAAAAAGATAGATTTAGAACTAGGTAGGGGTTGGAGAGCTGCTCCTCTACTTTTGCCACTGATAATTCACTATTTTAATTAGGTCATATTTAATTTGAGAGAATGTTAGTTAATTTTAATCTTTCGACTTCTTAGTCCTACTATTTTGGATAGTTATGTAGGAAATAGACATGTGGCACAAATCTGATGGTGACATCCATTCGAAACCTTCGTTTGAGCGTACACGCGGCAACCCGGGTAAAATGGGACAAGGACATACTTAGATCTTAGTTTCATCCACTTTAAAATACATTAGTTCCAAATCCATTTGACTTGGAAAATGTAAAGCAAGGTAGGTGTTATGATCTTAAAGGTTAAGACTTAAACTTAATTTCTGCACCTCTGTCACCTAGGTGTTTTTGGTGTATTGGTTTGGGTCTTAACATTTGGTATTAGAGCCAACCCTACGTCACGGGTTCAAGTCATGGGAGGGGCGACTTGAGGAAAAGACTACCCGTAGGCTCGCTCAAAAAAGAGAAAATAGGGGTACCAGAAAAAATATCGGGGGCCCGCTCACAAAAAGTGAGAAAATAGAGGTACCAGAGTAAAAGCTACCTCAGAGTGGGCTATTGTGGACGTTTGCCTTGGAAGTGTTGTGAAATGTTACTATCATAGAGGTTAAGACTTAAACTTTCCGCACCTCAATCACCTAAGTGCTTTTGGTGTATTGGTTTGGGTCTTAATAATAGTAGGGCATGAGCGAAAACCTGGTTTTATGCAAGGTTTAAAAATGGCCGTTATAACGGATTCGGGCCTCCCCCATTATGTTATGGACTGCTAAAATGGCTGTTATAATGAAAATAACGGCCGTTATTTTCCGTTATTTTCTGGAAAATGTTACGAAAAAAACAGCCATTATTTTTATTTTTTCCCTTATTTTCCATTTTAAAATTCAAAATTTTTTCCTTTATTTTCCATTATTTCCATTTTTGCCTCTTAAGCGTTTTTTCGTTATAACGGAAAAACAGTAACACCCCCGGTCCGTTATAACGGTCCCCTTTAAACCTTGGTTTTATGCAAGGTTTAAAAAACGGCCATTATAATGAAAATAACGTCCATTATAACGGATTCGGACCTACCCCGTTACGTTATGGACAATTAAAACGCCCAAAAAATAACGGCCGTTATTTTCCCGTTATTAAAAAAATAGCGACCGTTTTTTTCTGTTATATTCTTTTTTTTCTAGTTTTGAAATTTAAAATTTGAAATTCAGCGCCATTTTTCCACGTTATATTCTGTTTTTTTTTTTTTTTTTCATTTTTCCGTTTTTGCCCGAGCTTTTTTTTTTTTTTTGGTTATAACGGAAAAAATGGTAACGCCCCCAGTCCCTTATACCGTTATAACGGTCCCCTTTAAACCTTGGTTTATTTACTAAATATTCGTGTGGGACCCACTTCGTTCTAAACCCTTCCTACCCATTTGGGTTTTCTTTCAAAATTTTATTATAATTTGATTTTTTTTTAACTATAATAGAGGTGGGTTATTGTTCTATTGTTTTGTGGAGCAGAGATTCGCTGGCATGGGTTCTTGGAACAGAGATTAGTGGAGCAGAGATTCACTAGCATGGGTTCTTGGAGCAGGTAAATTTGGATTGTTGATCTTAAAGAACTGGTGGTGCCCAAGGAGCTCCGGGGAGGATTATAGATATAATCCCCGACACTAACTGTTCCCCTTCTCCCCACGGCAGTTAGATTTGAGCACCAAAAAATCAAAGCTCTAATTCAACGGCTAGAATTTTTTGGTGTTTTGGACAAACAAGAGATGAGCCAAACATCCATGGATGAGTAACCCGAAAGAGTGTGCCTGCACAGGCTGCACATGGATTTGTTGGTGTACTTTTCTAGTTATGAACCAAGAACACAAGTTTTCTTAATCAAATGGTAGAACCTGGATCTTGGATTTCGCATATTTGAGAGAATATCATAAGTTATTGTTGATGATCAGACCCTGTATCGCCAAATTTCTGATTTTTGCGAGAAGAATCGAAATGAATGACGCCAAACTTCATAATTTTGCTGGTTTTAGGTTACAGAACTGTTTCTCTACAGTCTACACATCCGGAGGAGATCATCCTTACAAAAGGTCAGCCCACAGTTCATCTCTCTATGTGCGCGACGTATCAAATCAAAATTAATAAATATTAAAAAAATTACATATAAGTCGTATATTTATAGAAATATGGACCTTGAAGTCCCTTGAACAATAATTTGGCCTCCTTCCGAAGAAAAGTTTTGATTTTAGTTGAAGCCTGCGCAGTTATCTTTTCACCAATCACATTTTCCTCCATTTCTTCAAGCTGGCGACTTCTGGTTATCTCTGTCTCTCCTTCTACCGAGTCCTCTTTTTCTTTATTTCTGTACATTATAGATGAATTGACTTCATTGATCATTTTCTCTCTCCATTGTAGATGGTCGATGAAGAAGAAAAAGCTCCTAGAAGTTCTATTTCTCTCTTTTTATTTCACGAGGCATGTTGGAAGCTCCATCTCTATCTTATTTTCCTCTATGCTCAAAGCTCTATGTTTTTTTTTTGAAAAGTCGAGCAGAAATGTATTAAAAGGAGATCGAGAAGATCTAAAAAGTAGAAAAGAAAAAAAGCAAAACGAACAAAGTGCCTAGAAGCCAAACAACTAACTGTACAACAAAGATTCAAACCTAAAGACCATATAAACGAAAAAACAACCCATAACTTCTCTTGTAAGTGGAGAAATCTATTATTTTCATTGAGTGTTTGGTTTGGTGCCATCGAACTCAACTTGGTTGAATTGGTATCATTTTCGTGGAAAATTTTTAGATGCAGAAGACTTTGGATGCATTCGATGCAAAGGGGTCTCGTGGCCCTACATGGCTCATTTTTTTGGGCCCACTAACCGCATGGATGTTTACCCCACCCCTTGGTGGATATGCATACCAAAATTCGGCTTGGTTGATAATTTTTAGCCATTTGATTAAGTGCCCAAAAATATGCAAAAAAAATGCGTGAATTGCTACACTCAATCCTAAAAAGGTGCTATAATCTATAGCTAGAGGAAATCAATGAGTGTTTTTGGGTATATATATCCATCAAAGGGTGGGCTAAACATCCGTTCGGTTAGTGGGCCCCAAAAATGCGCTATGTAGGGCCACAAGACTCCTCTGCATCTAAAATTTTCCGATTTTCATTAAGTTGGTCATTTTGTTACCATTTTGAGTATACTGATTTGGGCTGATCAAACTCAACTTGGTTTAACCACTACCAATTTTTATTAAGCCAGTGATTTTGTTACCATTTTGAGTTGTTTGATTTAGGCCCATCAGAAGTCCCTCGATTTGCCATGTAGTAGACTCTTTTGGGCCCACTGCCTCTATGAATGTTTGGCCCACATATTGGTGGACCCACACACCAAAAATAGTGTGATTAGTGATTCCTTGCCATTGGATTTGAGCACTTTTTCATCAGGGACTTGGAACCAACTCACATAGCTGTTCATAAAGCCCATGATGAAAAAGTGCTAAAATCCTACAGCTAGAAATCACCAATCACACTGATTTTTGGTTTGTAGGTCTAACTTAGTGTGGGCTAGACATTCAAGTGGCAAGTGGGCTCGCACGAGTCTATTACATTGCAATTTGAGGGACTTCTGCATCAAAATTTTGATACAGAAGGCTGCATTAAAGAACAATTCGCCCATCGAACTCAACTTGTTTATTGATCAGGGGAATATAGAAGGACGCCAGGTTAGCTCACTTTAAAGGAAGTACTGAGAACTGAGCTCATCCAATCTCAACTTTCCTAATACGTTTACCTTTCCTTGCACTCTTCTCTGTTTGCAACAAAGCAAACCACCGCGGTAACAACATAGGCCTTGCCATTGATCTCACCGTTGATGACAACAACAACCACATTGATAGCCTTGGCTAGGGCATCAATAGCATTGTAATCTCAAGAGAAAATAAAGTAAAAGGGAGTCGATTGCGTACAGTGGCGGCTAGAGTTGCGTTTCATCGTTGACCATGGACTTAAATTGACTAATATTTTTTTTAAAGGATAAAATATCTTTTAACCTTGGATCACAAAAACAGATGGGTGTTTGGCCAAAAGCCTAACCCCAAATCAAACGGTGACCAAGCTATTGGAGTTTCATGGCTGATCGACTACTGAATAGACGAACAATTTAGAAACTCAATGATAGAGATAAATGTTTAAAAATATAAAAAGACGAGTTTGGTATTAAAATTGTTCACTAGAGTGCTGGTTGGCCAGACACAAGACTTTTGGTAAGTTGTTCATTGGTGATGGACAACTAACTTACTGGAGTCTCATGATTGGACGACCACTATAGCCATTTGCTTTGGGATTAGGGTTTAGGGTTTAAAATAACGCAGTTTGAACAGTAATGGCCCAAGCCCGTTAAGAACCTTTTTAACGCTTAGCGCCATTACAATCTGGGAAATTTTGTGGAAATTTTTTTTGTCAAATAAATAAGTTTAAACGCTGTTAAGCGCCATTAAAATCTGGGAAATTTTGTGGAAAAAAATGGCCATTATTTCTGTTAAAATTTGTTATTTTTCCATTAAATTCCCTTTTTTCATTTTTGAAAATTCGAATTTCAAATTTTGAATTTTGAATTTTAGTGCCATTTTTTCCACTTGTTTCTATTAAATCTGTTTTTTTTTTTTACATTTTTTTGTCCATCTTTGCCCGTCCGTTACAATCCGTTTTAATGGTCCATTATACCATTAAAACAGCCTCTTTTGGTAACGCACCACGGCGGGCAAATAAAATATTTAGCCGCGCAAATATTCGCCCGGCTGTGTTTGGCAGCCAACCCGCCCTTGGCGAATATTTAGCCGGGCCCACGGGAAAACATTTGATCACCCCCCCCCCCCCCCCCCCCCCCCCCCCCCCCCCCCCCCCTCCCCTATGAAAATATTTTTACGCCGATTATGCCTTGGTGAGAAAATTTTATTTTCTCGCCGGAAAATCACTATTTTCAATAAAAATTAATTTTTTAATATATAAAAAAGATAAAAATAATTTTTTTTTTATTCTTTGACAAAATATGTGGTTCCTGCACTGACCCAACCTAATTTTGACTTACTTTGATATGTGGGACCCACTCAAATTGAAAGAAAATGAAGTAAGTTGAAGTGAGCTAGCTAGTACTCGTACCAAACATTGTTAAATACTAGGAATTAAAAGCTCGTGCTAAGCACTGGCACAATAAACATAAATTATTACATAAAAAAAGTATTTTGATTTTTTCAAAAAAGTATCTTACGAAAAAAAAAATAGTTTGATTACTATTGATTTCTAACCTTTTTATACATCCAGGTCGTTAAGAGTATGCGACATGGGTAATACATTATTGACGAACTCTATCATCAAAGATTTACTCCAAAGTCGTGCTATCCTACGGATTATCTCACAAAAAAATATCTATTGAGGTTATTGACCTTTGGATTCAAGATTAGACTTTAGAAATTGAAAGCTAACATATCACATTAACTCTCCAAACAACATTAATCACACAACCATTCATTTTCAAAATGTCTATCATTCTCTTTATACTTCCGTGTAAAACTCTTTTCCACTCTTGGGTGCAACCCCAATAATGAATTTCAAGTCAAATAAGACAAATACTCCTCATAGGATACTATCCTTTTTAAATATTTCAACGGAAGTTTGTTACTTAAAAAAACGAATATGGATGAGTTATGAAAACATTGTAGAATGGTGAAAGGTGTAGATTGCGGAGAATAAAAAAGAAGACATAGGAGCAGGGAAGGAGAATTTAAAAGAAGTTGAATGTTATTGAAAACGTACATAGTTGCTAAATAAAAATGGAGACATGAAAAGAGGCTGATGGAGTTTGAAGCGTTTTAAAAGCTTTGGAAAGATGAGACATTTTTGCAAAGAGGAAATAATGATTGTTGAAAGAGGAAACTAAGAATAAATTAATAAACTTAATTAAGATAGAGAGAAACGGATATGAATAGGAATGCTATTGGAATGAGAATACAAATGAGATAAAATACTTTTGGAAGATGAGACATTTTTAGAAAAAGTAAATAATGACTTTTGAAATAGGAAACTAAAAATAAATTAAAAATTTTAATTGGGATAGAGAGAGATGGGTATGAATTGGAAACAAAGAGTAATAACTTTTGGTTATCCCATTGCATATTAATGTTATTAGAATTTTTTTATTAATAAATTTTAAACCGTGGGATGCATTTTGGGAAACAAAGAGCTTAGTTTTAAAATTTTGAAATACCCATAAAAATTTCATCCATAATTCAAAGCAACGAAGGGTATTTTTAAAAAACCTATGAAAAAAAAGAAAGAGCACCAAGTTAGCAGGACTCTGTTTTAGCATAGATAATATATATATATATATATATTAATATATTATTTTCTTATTGTGATAAGTGGCCATGAAGTTAATTGATGTACTGAGTGTCACTTGAAATTTGGGGGATAGTTGTATCAAAATTCTGATTAAAAATATACTTTAATCCATTTCCAGGACTTGATTATATTTGGGGTAGATATATCCATTCCATTTTTTTATTGGCATGCTTCAACGTGAACACATTTTTATTGATTAAGCAAAATATGTATACATCTGATATAAAATAAAAGCACATACCCTTAAAAAAAATTAAGATAGAAGCACCTGTTGCATAAAAAAAATTCATTATTTTGCAAATATGCAAAAACAACAATGTAAACCTTGAATCAATCAGGTACAATTATTTTTTAAATTCTAATTAACACATGATAATTCATGATTGCCGATGAATTTTTAACTTATGGGATTTCGGACCATGGACATCTTCCAATATGTTGGTTTGATTACCAATGTATCTGTTACAACGTGATATATGTAGATAAACAACGAAGAGAGTTGAAGTCATTCAATTCTTTGCAAAGTGTAGTGTGTATATAAAAAGGAGAGGGGAATTTGTTAATTTGTTGGTTTTCTTCCGATAAGTAAAAAAGAACGAGATGAACTAAAATAATAGTTTTAACGATAAATGTATATAAATAGTTTGGTTGCGAGTAAAAATAATTGTTCATATTGGGCCCACAAAAAAATATTTTATCTATCAATTTTATATGAAATTTGACATATAGGAATGGACAACTCGACAACATATTGATAGATTACTAATTTTACCATGGTCAACGATGATGTTAATCAACCACTTTGGACCATTCAATATAGGTCTGCTCCTTTGTTGTTAACAATTTCCCACTACTACGATTATGAAGGCTAAAACCCATGTTCCTAAAAATGCTCTCCCAAATCACAGGAGTGGTTTCATTATGATTCAGCTAAAGATTCTTGAAATTATGCATCGGAAGGTAGAAAATGATGGTGAACACATTGATGAATAAGAAGTTTGTGGAGACAAAGATCTTGGTAATCCTAACCTCCTTAGCTTGATGGACATTTTGAATATCCCGTAAAATCAAATCGGTAGGTAGAGTAGTCGAGGATGTCATTTTCAGCAAAGATGGTAGAAATATATGTCCGAGGGTAGAAGGGGATCTTGTGGTGGTGGAACAAACTCATATTCTTTTTGAGAAATATTTTTATTGCTGCATTTTTTTGCTTCCAGGAAATAATACTTATATGAGATATGGGAGTTGAAAAGATTTTAGGTGTAGTGGAGAGATTTTTGAAGTTTTGTAACCGTAAGAGAGTGAAAGGTTTTGTAACCATAGATGGAAAATGACATTTGAGAAGATAGATTATAGAGGTTCGAGAATTTAAGACATATTTAAGGAATATATAATTTATTTGGGGTTGTGGAATTTGAACCATTGAGAAGTTCAGAGGAACAGACATTTTTGGTTTAAGATGAGAGAGGATGTTAAGGGGTGTTTTTGAAAAAAACAGTGTAAAAAAGATAGAGAAAGCGCCATCTAAAGAGGGCTGAGCTTTAGTATAGATAATAGATAGATAGATAGATAGATTGCTATGAGCAAATATTTAGCCAAGATAATATTCGCCTGGCTAAATATTCGCCGTCGGAACTCTTTTTCTCACGTACCAAACAGGCCTAAGGGTCAACAAGAGTCGATCATAGTGGATCGGATCATGGGTGTCAACTTTTTCAAATTGTGCGGTATGCCAAAAATTCCTAAAGTGTTACCGGGGGTACTTTGGTGAAATTGTTAATATACTCCCGCTGTTTTCAGTCTGACGAGTGACGAAACTCAGGAGGAGATGGAACTAAGCAAGAAGGCGCCAGCGAAATGAAGAACATAGAGAAGTAACATCTGAAACCCAAAGCCCTAAAACATCTGGAAATCGTTAAACGCTAATATTCGAGATCTCTTGCGAAATCAGAAACCCTAAGTTAGCGCAAGCAGAAATCGAACCCTAAAATGCTCGAGTCTGCAATAAAATTAGAATCCTAAGTCTCAATAATGGCTAAACAGTCGGTCGGGGGGATCGCGTTTCAGAAGAGATGGATCTTGGTGCTTCTTGTCATATTTTCGATCTCGACTGCAATCGTATTCGTCATCAGAGCCGCGTTCGACTCGTGCGATCGGCATTACGAAGACACGGACAAGCGGATTCACTTAACCACGCAGATCGGAGGCATTCCTGATCCGCTCGACTTCATGAAATCGAAGCTCGTTCTTCTAGTTTCTCACGAGCTTTCTTTATCTGGTACTTTCCGAATCTCAACTCCAAGCTATTCGATTCTTTCTCTTATTGTCTCTGTTCTAGGCAAATTGTACGGTCTGTGTATGCAATGTCGCTTCAATAATGGACTATCAATGTGAAATTTTAGTAGAAATTGTGCTTTTAATAGCTCACTCCATTTACTGTCATTTATCAGTTTGGTTGAATGGACAATGTTTCGTATCAATGGCGGACGCTTAAAAGTAAAAAATCAAAGTAATTCATCGATTTAGTTGAATGGATGATATTTTGCCATTTAGCAATTCAAAGTTAAAAAAAAAAAAATCAAGTTTTGTTTCAAAATTTCTTTCTGGAAACTTAAAGTTTGGTGTCGCAAACAATCTATATTTGAGAAACATTCAATGAAGAGCATCTTTATGCAGGTGGACCATTACTGTTGATGGAGCTAGCATTTCTGTTGAGAAGTGTTGGTGCAGAAGTTGTTTGGATTACTAACCAAAAACCAAGTGAAACAGATGAAGTGATTTACAGTTTGGAACATAAGATGTTGGACCGAGGAGTGCAGGTAGTATGTTTTTCATTTTGTCAACTATCAACATTTTTATCTCCATAATACGCCATCTTATCCCACAACCACGTTATACACAATATTTTATGCAAGGTTTAAATTCTGTCAATCTACATTCACCATTAATAGCATGGTTCATGATATTAATGCATAAGAGGGTTTCTCATCGTTCATTTCATTGGAGAATTAAAGATAAGGCTTTTCATTTCTGTTCTGTTCCCTGCTTTCTTGATTGTTATTGAAAGTCCTCACAAGTTGCAACAACGAAAATATCTGATTTTGTTGAACTTTGATGCTTTGCAGTTGTACAATGTTGTCTGAACCAAATCAGATTGCAAATACTAGGATTTATAAAGATTTTTCTTTATGACTAAAAAATTTAAATTATCATCATCATATATACCCTATCCCAACTATCTGGGGTTGGTAATAGAATTCTATTTCGCCATTCGACTCTATTAAGAGCTATATCTTTTGTCAAGGCATATCTTCAAATCTTTTCTCATCACTTCACTCCATGTCATTTTTGGTCTTCTTTGCTCTTTTATGCTCTTCAACTTGTACCAAAGTACTCCTTCTCATTGGTGCCATTGTTGGTCTTTATTGTATGTGTCCAAACCATCTCAATCGACTCTCCCATTTATATTCTCCCATTGGGGCTATTCCTAGTTTTCTCGAACGTGCTCCTTTTCGATTTCATCTTTCTTGATTTTTCTATTCATCCATATCAACATCCTCATCTCTGCTGTACTCATTCTTTGAACATGTTGTTTCTCGATTTCCCAACATTAAGCTCCATAAGAATAGCTGGTCTTTTTGCTGTCTTGTAAAATATTCGTTTTAGTTTGATAGGTAAATGTCGATCATAGAATACTTTAGAAGCACTTCTCACTTTAGCCCAATACTAATTCTATGAGTTAAATTCTCACCGATCTCACCATCTTTGTTAGTAATTGAACCTTAATAACGAAAATGGTCATTTTGGGGCATTTCTTCCTTGTTAATCTTAACAAATGTCTCATGCCTATGAGGATCCATACCAAAGTTGTATTGCATGTATTCTCTCTTGGTCTTACTTATCTCAAAACCTTTAGTTTTTAAATTATCTAGTTTTGCAACTATTCTCTCTAGTCTTATCAATTAATACTACATCATCTTCAAATAGCATGCACCAAGGGAAGGGGCATCTCCTTGAATATGAGCAGTGAATCCATTCATAATTAGTGTAAAAAGGTATGGAGTTAAGACCAATCCTTGGTGCAAACCCCTTGTGTCTTAAAATTCACTCGTTGCCTTACCAACCATTCCGACACTAGTTACTGCTCCATCACATGTCCTCAATAATGTAAAATTTAACTCCCTAGATACTCTATCAAAAACCCTTATTTTTTATAAGTTTACTTTTATTGAGAGGGCAAAAAAGCTAAAGCTAGAGGACGAGAGGACCTCCTAAGAACAACAAGAGCAAAAGAAGAAAAAAAGGAGAAGGAAGGGGCCCCTAACTCCCTCTATGCAACATAGCCTCCACATAAAAACAAAATCATCAAAAGAACAACCCTTTACACTTTTTAAACAATTAAGACCACTGAAACATTAGAACTTTAACAGAAAAAAAAAACAATTTGACCGGAATCCGCCTCTTTGTCTTCAAACATCCTCATATTTCTCTCCTTCCACAAACTCACAAAACTGCGAAAGGGAGAATGCTCCAAATGCTCTAAATTTTTCATTAATTGTAAAAGTACAAAGATAGCCTCAATGGTTGATGTCACGCCCCCAAATCCGATATTAGGTCATATCGACCTTTCTCGTATCTTGAGGCGCGATCTGATCATACAAACGCATAGTTAAACAAAACTGGTATCACGATGCAGCGGAAATACACCGGATAATTTTTTTTTCATTTTGTTTAAACAATTCATAAGACGAAACGCACTTCATTGACACATTAATAATGTTAGAGGATGTCTTACTTCAAACAAAACCGTAATATGCCTATCCAAAAGAAAACATTGTATATATATCGTACTCCCAAATACATGTTACTAAACGGTCAAAAGACCTACATAACTCATGTATCCTTCTACAAGATAGAAGAATTAAACAAAATATAACATCGTCAAAAGCACAGGTCTATCAACAGAAATGCTGGAAGCATCAGTCCAACTTCCCCTTATCCTTTCCTGAAAACAAAACATTTTAAAACGATGAGCTAGGGCCCAGTAAGTACATTTCTCATGCGTAAAATCCACTTAAATCAGCGACTTTTGTTTATTTTAAAACAAATACAATTTGCAAATGTATTTCACATATAATTCGATAAAACTCAACTCTCCATCAATTACTTACGTATAACTTCGAATACAATGAAGTCTTTTCATATAATAGTCAACCTTTCTCTTATCGGAATACCCGTGACCATTTCTATAAAGTCAAACTATCAATTCTGATGTATTTCGTACCAACATTCCATCGGTCCTAGTGTACGATGTCAACACTTCTAGTCCACAAGTAAACTCCTTAATGTGCACACTAATTGTTTCATTAGGTATCCTCTCTCCGGATTCCCTAATTTTCTTTTAGGTATAAATACCCGAGGGGTCTCATGAATGAGACAACGCCTCTTCTTTAGGGGACTGGAACCCCAAGGGGTTTTAAGGAAATAAGACAACGCCTGATGCTTTAGGGGACTAAAACCCCAAGGGGTCTCGAAGAAATGAGACAACGCCTGATTCCAACTAATCTGATATTCCACATTCCCAATCACGTTCTTATTCATGTCATCAATCGTATTTATATGCATAAAATAATAATGTTTGTAGAAACATCTTTACATGCATAGCATTCCTATTTTTGTATTTTGAAACTAAAAATAAGAACATTTAAGCCCTATTAATATCTTAGAAAATGAATACATAAAACGGATGTAAAACGCATATATCTCATTTTAAATGAATTTGAGCATGACTTCATCCAACTAAATAGATTATGCATGTCCTCATCTATCATAATTTCATGCTTTTAAGATTACAAGAAATTATCAATGCATTTACACATTTTATGTGGAAAATACAAGAATTAGGATTTTTCCTTGCTAAAATTTAACAGATAACAAGAATAGCATTTTCAGACATTTTCCCCAAAAATAATAGAATTTTCTAGAATTTTTCTACAATATTCTGCGAATTTTCTACTATTTCAAAAAAAATAAAAATAAAAATTAATATTTATAAATAAATAAATAAATAAATAATAATTAATCAATTAAATAAATAAATAAATAATTAATTAAATAATTAAATAATTAAATAAATAAAGGCATAAAATAAATAACTATGTACTTACAAGTGAATACGCTAGAATCCCAAATCTTTGAACCTCGTACGATGCGAATCTCGAGGTAGCGCGTATCTCGAGGCAGTAGGCCCCACAAAAAAAAACTTTTCAAAGGACCTCTTGAATATTTTCAGGAATTCCTGGGAATTTTCTAGAATTTCTTCTAGTTGAGGGACTTTTTTGCAAATATTCTTACCTCAGGGGTTAAAATGCAAATACCCAAATTGATGTAATTTTCTTAAGGCTTGGCCTTCTATTTATAGAGGTTGAGAATTCAGAACTTTTTATTTTTAACCGATGTGGGACTAAAATTTTGGAAATTGTCTTTTTTTCTTTTTTTTTTTGAATTTTAATAAAAACTTAAAATGTTGCTCGGAACTAAACACAATAACTTTTGACTCGCACGTCCGATTTGGATGAACTTGATACCGATAGAAAGCTATTGTTGAGACCTTTAAAATGGCATGCATATAATGTTCAAAGTATTATAAAAAGTCTACTATAATATTGCTAGAAATAGGGTCATTACAGTTGACCTCCCTAGAATGACACCAAACTGGTTTTTTGATATCTTTAAGTTTCATGTCTTAAATCTTTTCTTAATGACTCTTTCTCCCATAATTTCATGATGTGGCTCATAAGTTTTATCCCATGATAGTTTAGTACAGTTTTGTACATCTCCTTATTCTTATAAATAGGTACCAAAGTAATTCTCCTTTACTAATTTGGCATTTTCTTAGTCTCCAAAATGTTGAATAACCGAGTTAACCAACATAGTCTAGTCTCTCTTTTGCACTTTTAAACCTCTAGTGGAATACCATATGGACCTAGAGCCTTTCTTACCTTCATCTTAGCTAAAGCTTCTTTCAGTTTTGTAACCCTTATCCTCTAATAGTTTATATGCTCTCTAGTCTATCTAAGAAGTAAAAACAATGACCCCTATGTTTGTACTTTTGGTTTTTCCTAAACCTTAAACACTACAAAATAGAAAATAAGTGGGCGTTTTTACTAATTAAACGACGATCATTTTAACATAGTTCTATCATCAATCTTTGTTTGGATTGCTAGGCAAAATGTTTTGTCATTAATTGTAAGTGTTTATACAAACCCTTGTCATTATATATTGGGTTATAAAGTATTTAGGCATATAATATATTCCTTTTGATTTGTACAAACTCATCCATCCCACGGTGATGTGGGATGGACAAGTGTGGGTAAAGAAGCTAGTCTAGGAAAACATGATTCATTTTGCCACTTGGAATTTAGGGGCTTTGAAAGGTGAGGAGTGAGAGTAGGGTAATACACTGAGAAAAATGAGAGTTAACATAGCATGCCTACAAAAGATTAAATATAAAGGGGATAAAGTCCAAGGCCTTGGGGTGGTTACAAGTTTTTATACGCAAGAGATAAAATACTAGAAATGGGGTAAGTATAATGGTTAAAAAAATTTGATATAGTGTTGGAAGTACTAAGAGAGTAAGTGATAGGCTAATGTCAATCAAATTAGTCTCAGGAGAGGAGATTATTAACGTTGTTAACACTTCTACACCCCAAGTATGACTTGATGAGAGTATTAAGAAACAAAATTGGGAAAAGATTGATGAATTATTACAAGGAATTCTCGACGGAGAAAGGATATTTTTAGGAGAAAAACGATAAGAGGAAACAAAATTAGAAATTGGGTGTTGTATACAAGTATGCTTACCCTTCCAGAGAGCAACATGAAGATCACACTTGGTATCTTGGTGAAATGTAGGATCTTCCGGTGTCGAGTTGACTGGTAGAGGGTTCTGAGAGGACACAAGATGAAGATTTAAGTGTAGTCTTGTTCCGTCAAGTATACACACGAATATTATCAGTTGGAGAAGAAATAACAGGCTCCAAAGTAGGAGTTGGAACAATAACAAACTTAAGGAATGAGTCATTAAAGTGTACGACCCTCGATTGGTTGATTGGGAGTAGCCTCAAAGAAAGTCATATCAACACACAAATTGTTTATTTAAAATAGGACTATAGCAATGGTAGCCCTTCTGGATTTTAGAATATCCCATAAATAAACACACCCAAATACTTTAGGACGTAAAGAAAAAATTCAAAATTTGGAAACATAACAAAAAATGTGATTTCCCATAGAAAACTGAGAAATGCAAGCACACAATATCACTCCAAATTTTTTTTGGTACATTCATCTGGACTAAAAGGGCTTGAGCTACCTCAAGAAGTAGATGAATTTTCCTTTCGGCTACCCCATTTTGTTGATGTGTATGAGTATACGAAGTTTGGTGCAAAGTGCCATGACTAAAAAAGATGAGGTATATTCAACATTGTCAGTAGGAAGGATTACAACGTGAGCATTATATTGATTAACAATTTCAACATGAAAGGAGTCACAACGAATAATTTAGAACATCTTTCATTCAATATAACCAAGTCATGCGTGAAAAATCATCTACAAACGTAACAAAATAACATACATCAACTAAATTGGGGATCTAGATGGGCCCCAAACATTAGAATTTACTAACTCAAAGGGACGCAAATGACGACTCTCGATATGAGTATTAAAAGTAGCACATCGATGCTTACAAAGCTCACATACCTCACACTCTAATGAAGAAATTGAGGAAGACAAACAAGGAACTAAAGTACGCAATTTATTCAAAGGAGGGTGACCCAAATGATAGTGCCATTGAAGATGGGAGACATTAGCAATCAAGGCTGATTTTCTAGATGAAGGTGCAGACTCAAAGTAATAGAGACCACTCTTCTCATATCCTCCACCAGTCTTCTTCTTCGTCTTCAAAACTTGAAAAACACAATGGGAGGAATAAAAGGTTATAGAACAATTTAGAGACTTGGTAATGTGGCTAACAGACATGAGATTAAAAGAACATTGAGGCACATAAAAGACAAAAGACAAAGATAACAAAGAACTAGGATGTACGATATTCGATCCATTAATTTTGGATTTGGTACCGTTAGCAAATGAATTAGGAACAACACTCTTTAAGTGAACGAATAGATCAGGATTACCTATCATATAATCAGAGGCTCTTGAGTCAATGACCCATGGAGTAAATGAACTGGTGTGAAGACAAAAGTTACCTAAATTGGAAATGTGGTTGCAGAAGAGGAAGGAAGATTCATCGATTGCATCTTCTTCATTAATTTTTCCTACTCATCTTGAATTGGAGCAACTTGGTCAGTGTCCTTTTTCTTCAGAAGTAGTAGATTGATTAGCCCAGGTTGGTTTCCCGTGGAGATCCCAATAGAAGATTAGTTAGGCCACAACGAGTACAACTCCGGTTACCACGTTCTCTACCTCGGCTTCCCCTTGAATTTCTACCACCACGAGAAAATCTACCACCTCGACCCCCATGTCCACCACCACGTTTACTATCTCAACGGTCAAATGGGACAACTAAAGCATATTTATCCCCTTTATCAGTAGTGGGGCAGCAAGTGCAACTCTCTACAATCGTGAATATACTTCATTCAAAGTAGGAAGTTCACGGCTTCCTAAAATCTGAGATCAAATAGATTTATATTCGGCTTCAAACCAGATAGGGATTTGACTACCCTCCTCACGTTGTCTCCTTATAGTTTCGAGATCTGTAGTTAGAGTTTGATACACATTCAACTCTTCCCACATACCACACAACTCTGAGTAATATTTTCCTAATGATTTGTCTCCTTGTTGAAGAGAGAAAAATATGGTGGAACAGTTCATAAGTACGAGTTTTTTTTTTCAGCCGAGTACATGTCCCGTGGAGTGTCCCAAATTTCTTTTGCTGTGTTGAGAAAAATGACATTCATGCTAACATTGGGTTCTATGCTATTCCACAACCAAGTTTGGATTTGAGCATTTTCCTGAATCCATTCATCATACTCTTTTTACCCTTCTTGGGATTTTACTGATTTCAAATACTTCTGTTTTTCTTTTGCTATTAGGAATACTTCCACAGATTTGGCCCATTGAAGGTAATTAGTGCCATTCAATTTATTTAACAAAAGTCATAGGCACTCCATAAAATTTGAAGTAGGAAATAAATTACTATTCTTCCACCGTTTTGTTTTAAACCCAATAAAATAAAGTGATCACAACAGCCAAATAGAAAATTACCTAACAAAGAGCTTGGGATCTCACACTTAACACCACCAGGGAAATCAGTAGGCTTCACCAAACAACACCATATAACACATCTATGGCCAGAGATTTGACCAAACAACAACCCCCCAGCAGATCTAAGGCACCAAACGATCAGCTATAGCACTTTTAGAAAACTCCCAACACCATACGATCTGTCCTTTGTTTTACCAGCCCATATACAATCAATAATTATGAGAAAAAAATTCTCTCAACACACTTTACTTGATTTCCAGCAACTACACCATTAGACTTCAAGAGAAACACGTCATATCCTCTTTGTTTCTTGACATAAAGAGGGGTGTAATATCACTTTGCCACAAAGAACACAATGTCGAAATCCTATAAAACAAAAAGGAACACACCCTAGATCAGATTAGGGTTTGAGAGTGATAGTACCAATGAAGGAAATAGATGAAATGAAACCCTATGCAATCATACGATCTGTCCTTGTTTGATTTTCCAGTCGTATACAATCAGCAATTATGAGGAAACATTCTCTTAACAGACATTACTTGATTTCCATCAACTACATCATTAAACTTCAAGAAAAACATGTCATATCCTCTTTGTTTCTTAAAATAAAGAGGGGTGTCACATCAGTTTGCCACGAAGAACACAACGTGGAAATCCTATAAAACAAAAGGGAATACAAACACCCTAGATCAGATTAGGGTTTGAGAGTAAATAGTACCCATGAGTAGTAACATAGGAACAATAAACGTGAATTACTGTATGGGAATAGTACTCAAGAAAGAAGATGAAGGAAATAGATGAAATGAAACCCTATGCAATCATTAGATCTGTCCTTGTTTGATTTTCCAGCCATATACAATCAGCAATTTCGAGAAAACATTCTCTCAACAGACTTTACTTGATTTCCAACAACTACGTCATTAAACTTCAAGAAAAACACATCATATCCTCTTTGTTTCTTAACATAAAGAGGGGTGTCACATTAGTTTGCCACGAAGAACACGTGGAAATCCTATAAAACAAAAGGGAATACACACCCTAGATCATATTAGGGTTTGAGAGTGAATAGTACCCATGAGTAATAACATAGGAACAGTAAACGTGAAAAGTAATATGGGAATAGTACTCAAGAAAGAAGATGAAATGAAACCCTATGCAATCATTAAGTCTGTCCTTGTTTGATTTTCCAGCCATATACAATTAGGAATTTTGAGAAAACATTCTCTCAACAGACTTTACTTGATTTCCAACAACTACGTCATTAAACTTCAAGAAAAACACGTCATATCCTCTTTGTTTCTTAACGTAGAGAGGGGTCACATTAGTTTGCCACGAAGAACACAACGTGGAAATCCTATAAAACAAAAGGGAATACACACCCTAGATCAGATTAGGGTTTGAGAGTGAATAGTACGCATGAGTAATAACATAGGAACAGTAAACGTGAATAGTAATATGAGAATGGTACTCAAGAAAGAAGATGAAGGAAATAGATGAAATGAAACCCTATGCAATCATTAGATCTGTCCTTGTTTGATTTGCCAACCATATACAATCAGCAATTTTGAGAAAACATTCTCTCAACAGACTTTACTTGATTTCCAACAACTACGTCATTAAACTTCAAGAAAAACACGTCATATCCTCTTTGTTTCTTAACATAAAGAGGGGTCACATTAGTTTGCCACGAAGAACACAATGTGGAAATCCTATAAAACAAAAGGGAATACACACCCTAGATCAGATTAGGGTTTGAGAGTGAATAGTACCCATGAGTAATAACATAGGAACAGTAAACGTGAATAGTAATATGGGAATAGTACTCAAGAAAGAAGATGAAGGAAATAGATGAAATGAAACCCTATACATTATTTTGCTTTAATACCATGTGAGTTTTCTAGGGTATCGATGACAGAAGAGAAAAAGAAAAGAACAAGAAGGAAGAGAGAAGAGAAAAGAGAAAAGAGAAAAGAAAACAAAAAGAGTGTGGGATAAATGCTCTCTAGCCCACACGTCTCATATTTTATTAATAGGTATTTACAACCAGGTCCTTGAACTATCAGAAAATTATAAAGACACCCCTAACCTCATATGAACCAGAAAATAAGACATATTCTAACACCTACATTTTGATTGGGCCATAAATAAGACCTTAAACTTGTGACTGACAAAGTCTACTTGTATCTCATGCCTAGAAGTAACTACCCACTGTACTTAGTGAAAACAACAAGTCTATGCACTACACTCTTCTACTTGAAGCACAGTTAATTTGATCTATATGAATCGCCAGATGCTCGTGATTGTGAATTCCCAAGGAGATGCACCTGTTAGCTAAAGACTGGAATACATAACTTCCTACCTTCCTTTGGATCATGGAGTTGCTAGTTGTGCATTCCTCTGTGGTGCTCTAGGCTTGCATGCTGTGTTATGAACCTCTGCAAGTAGATTTCAGAAAACCATGATGATTGGGAACATTCTTCTAATTTTATAACTAGCGTGATCCATAAAGGATAATAGTGCTATTTTGATCCTCGTATTGTTCTCGTGTATGCTTTCATGTAGTGGGGCTCGTGTTTTGCTCTTATATCTTGTTTCACGTAAGCATTTAAATATTTTGGTTAGTGTTTCTGTGAAATTGAATTTTGTTGAATGCCAAATTGATTATATGAAGGGAAGTCATAGCTTATCTTTCTAAGTTAACTCTGATTTGCGTGTTTCCTATGGGAGCTAAAATACGTACCAAATTAAGTTGCTTTCTCCCAATTCCCCTAAGTTTAAATGTTTTTTGCTGTCATTTACCTTCTTATTATGCCTTTTTCCTGCATTGTTAGGTCTTTTCTGCAAAGGGTCAAGAAGCTATAGATACAGCTCTTAAAGCTGATTTGGTTGTTTTAAACACTGCTGTTGCTGGGAAGTGGCTGGATGCTGTTCTCAAGGAAGATGTTCCTCGTGTCCTTCCAAAGGTTTTGTGGTGGATTCATGAAATGCGAGGGCATTACTTCAAAGTGGAGTATGTTAAGCACCTCCCTTTTGTTGCAGGTGCCATGATTGATTCACATACAACAGCAGAGTACTGGAAGAATAGGACTCGAGAGCGTTTAGGGTATGCCACCGACATCTTTAACCTTGTTCTGTGATTTTATGTGTTCAGCACTTATTTCAATGCTGTTCTCTGTTGCAATCATCTTTTAACTCTTATGCATGTATGTGTCTCATGTGTTTATAATACTGTTTTATGAAGCAAAAAAGATTTACTCTTTCTAGGGAAAACATGTGGCTGTATGCCTTTTGGTTACGTAGTTTGGTATGAAACTAACTTATTGTTTTCTAGGACATCGTTCTAGATATGGATGCCCCTTAAAGTATTTGGTCAGGTCAGCCTTCTTGGCTGGGTTCTAGGCTTCTTGTTCATTTAGCTTATGTTATCTGCCATGTTTGTTCTTGTTTACATGCGTTGTGGGTTCGATCCCAGCTTACCCACTGAAAAAGAAGGGTGAGATGCACATGTGACATGTCACCTGTTGCAACTGTTTGCATTCCTTCTCGTCTTAGTTTTTTTTTTTCCTATGTTCCTATTTTTCTTTACTTAAAAATTTGAAAGCCAATATCCACTTTTGTACTCTGTTTTGCTGTAATTGTTTAATCATAACAAGTAAATAAAATTTGACAGAAAGATCATCAAGTTACTAGTGGTCTTATGGTAAGACACAAGTTTCATTATTGAATTATTTGTTTATGGGTACTAACGAGTAAATGAAATTTGACAGAAAATCATCATAAAGCTACTGGTGGTCTTATGGTATGACTCAACCTTCATGATTGTTTCACCATTGGATTTACCTCTTGTTTGAAGGTTTCTCCATTTGTTTTATTAGAGTTGATGGTTGTGATGTCAATTTGGTTTCTCATTATTCTCAAAGTTTTGCAGTTGTACATATTTCTGAGAAAATTTCTCTTTAGGCTACCATTCCCATGTTATCTTGATTTATATTGTATTTTAGTGTTTCCGTTTCACTTCTTCTTTCTTTCTGCGGTCATCTTCAATCATTTGCACTCTGCAGGATTAGGATGCCTCAGACCTATGTTGTACATCTTGGAAACAGCAAAGAATTAATGGAAGTAGCTGAAGATAGTGTGGCCAAAAGGGTTCTCCGCGAGCATGTAAGGGAGTCCCTTGGAGTGCGGAATGAAGATATACTCATTGCCATCATCAACAGTATGCCCTTTATGTTCATGAAATGATTAGTTTGTTCTTGGCCACCGTGCAGTTATGATGGTAGCATTGAATCACTGCTTATCTTATAGTGCAAGAAATTCTTTAAAAGTTATGATGCTGTTTGGTCTGGTGCAACCGTAGTTAGTTTCACTCTTTGATTTCAGAATCTGATCAATCATAGGTGTAAAAAAAAAATCAATATTCAGTTTGATGATATAAGATAAGCCCATTTATTTCAGTTTTTTATAGACAGTCTTTCGCCAGATTTATGTCTTTTGAGCACTGAGCATCTGATAACTGCAGGTGTTTCACGTGGGAAAGGTCAGGATTTATTTCTTCATTCCTTCCATGAAAGTTTGCAACTGATCCAAGAACAGAAGCTACAGGTGCCATTGATGCATGCAGTAATAGTCGGAAGTGACATGAATGCCCAGACCAAGTTTGAAACTGAACTGCGTAACTTTGTTATAGAGAAGAGAATTCAAGATCGTGTTCACTTTGTCAATAAAACCCTGACTGTAGCTCCTTATCTAGCTGCAATTGATATTCTTGTCCAGAACTCTCAGGTACTTCCTATCCTTGTATCAATCTTTTGTACATAGGGAACTTTCTTTCCTATTTGTATCTATCACGCCCCATTTATATGATTCTTCGTCTGTTAGGGGGTGGGGTAGGGTGGGGGACAGACGGACTCAAGATACTACTTTTGTGCTTAAAATCATTTCCTAATAAAAGTTTTTCCTATTAGATTTTTGTTGTCATTGATCCAGCATTCCAACTGATATTGCTGCTTTGCCTCATCTCTTCTTTACACGTTCATTATTTCAAATTTGCACTTGTTGTGGGGTGTTTTGTGTGTGTGCGTGGATACCTGTCCTCATTGGCCTATCTCGTGATTGTCTTTCCTGCAAAGTTTTCTAAAAGATCTAGTTTAGAAGATTGATGGCAATGAGATGGTCCAAGAAGTTTGTAACAATTACTAGCCAGTCCACCAGTAAAATGCATACTTTATCATTTGATCCTCAAAACCTGTTTTTGGCTACATCTCAATTTTTTGGAGAACCAGTGAAACCCATATCAACAAAATTTCCAGTGTTGTGTTGGCAATACTTACCCACAAAATAGAATCAAAGGAGAACCCCGAAGGCACTCCTTACATCTGGGAATATGTACATATCAAATATCGATGAGGACAGGAATCTCCCAACAGATCATCCCATCTAATCACAGCTAGTGAAGGAAGTTCATGGACAAGTTAGACATGTGAGTGATGATAGAGCAAACCTAAGCAAAGGATGATCCTTCACCCTGTTTTGCAATTTGCTGAAGGCTGGTAGTTTCTTCGGTTTGCTACTAAGATCCCAACTCGTGTGAACCTTATCATTCTCTGATCTCCAATTTGCAGCTCTCTCTTGTGTCTTTTACCATGTCCATGGTCCTACCAGTATTTAACCCAGTCGATTTTGTGTTGTATTGTTTGCAATTCCAGAATTAAATACTTATAAAAAAAAAATTCCAGAATTAGATAGTGTACAACCCATATCAACGGTTAAACACAATCACTAAATAAGTTAATTTCTTTATTTATTTCAATGCACAGTTTACAATCTTCAATAGTTTTCTATAAGGATGTTCCATGGCATTCCACTTTTGAATTTTATGAGAACCATTTGATCCTGGGTCTCACGTGAATCTGCTTCCATTTGTGAAGATAGTGATTGACCAATATGGGAACGTGTCGTAATCATTGGGTGGTGGTGGGGAGGGGCAGGGTTCACAATAAATTTTCTCATAGTATTATGCATCATATACTATTGCTATGCCTATAACTGATGCTATACGTAGACAAAACGCTTTAAGGCCTGATCAGCAACAGAACATGAAAAAGAGAAAAAAGAAAATCCCTAAAGGCATGCATAAAGGATAGATGATATACATCTGTTTAGAGTATGTTATCTGATGCTTCCTTCTTGCTTGGAACTATGTAGTTGTCATCATAAATTGAACTCGCAGGAGTGCGGCTTCTGATTTTCAATTGTTTCATTTTTCCAACTTTTCTACAAGGATTTTCCTTTTTATCCTGTTTTCCCATTTCCCGGAATCTATGCTTCGAGTCTTGTTACGCAAACCACTGGAGATTAGGAAAGTTGCAATTGCATTGCTAAAGCTTAACCTTTTCATTTCCATGTAGGCCCGGGGAGAATGCTTTGGTAGGATAACCATTGAAGCTATGGCATTTCAGCTGCCTGTATTGGTAAAGTTCATATCTGGGTGCTTTTTTTTTTAATTGACTATGTTGCAGTCATGGTTGGTAATGCAAGCCAATTATGCCCATCAATCAAATGTTAAAGCTGTAATGCATGCATTTACTCTTTCTTGTGCTTTTATTTGGTATGTGGGAATTGACTGTTTTGTTTGATCAAATAATTTAGATATTAAATTGCCTTGGATGCATCATTTGGATTGTCGGATTGCATGATCCCATTCTATTAGCTACGACTTTTTCTAATGTGCAATAGTATATTAGGGAAGTATCATCCTTATGTGCACTCTTGACCATTTCTTTGTTTAGTTTTTTGTTTCCTCTATGTTTGATGATATTTCCTTTTTGTTTTTTACTTTTTGGTAAGAAAGCTATGGTTTGACAGGGTACAAGCAATTAAAGCTCAAAACTATTATACTCGTACTATTTACAACTACCATGCTCAATAATACAAAGGAAGTACCTCGTAAAACTATTGAGATACAGTTTAAGTTTCATTATTTACATTGCAAAAAGAAGACAAAAAGTGTTTATTTTGCTTCCCTCCAAAGAAGAAAATTCTCCAAGACCCATAAAGATGAAGAATCTTGAGAATTTAAGTTGGGCAAAATCTTGCTTCCCAAGGGCATGTGATATCTATTAACACAATCAGCCATATTTGATAAATCCACCTCAATACTAGTATTGTCTAATTTGTTTCTGATTAGTGACTTGGAGACCTCTAAGAAGACCATTCATCTCCACCAGATATATAGGGTTTTAGGTCAATTATCTGAATAAACAACATTAAGGAATCCATTGTGATTCCTAATAAGGACACCAAAACCTGCTCTACTAGCCAAATAGAGCCATCCTAGTTTAAAAACCATGACACCCAGATGTTATTGAGTGCCTATGTAACAATGACATGTTCACACGTGTTGGTGTCAGACATTGATCCGAGTTATTTGACACAGTTCCTTTAAGAAGCCCAAGAGGTAGACACGTACTTACATATGTATTATTATATAATATTGATTATATTTTTATTGGGAAATTTGAAAAAGTAATAAATAAGGAAAGAAATATATGAAAAGTAAAAGAAACATATTTATCTGGTAATTTAATAAATATAAATTGACTTATTGCTAAAAAAAACTATAGTTATGTTTCAATTAAGTAGTGTATGGAGGATAAACACACTGGTTCTCTTTTAGAAATCATCTTCTTAGAAAAAATCATTAGTAATAAAGGTGGACACTATGGGACATGTCAAGATGTGACTCGGGACATATTGGTATGTGTATTCATGTCTTTTTTTCGTAGTTTAGTCCAAATACGCCTCTCAAGTCTCAACTTCAGTTTGGGGAATCAAGGGGATATATCCATGATTTGAGGAAGTTTCTATTATAGGCATCATGCTCAGCTTTGAATTAGAAGCTATGCACCAATCTCTAATGTCCACGAGAATAGCGTTGGTAATCTTGATTCATGCCTGACCTCAAGGGGAGATCTAGCATTTGGATGGTCCGATTGATGAATATATGGCCATTTTTACAACATCCATGTAACAAATAAAGTCTTTCTTCTTCATAACCACACACATTCCTGGGCTTTCTGTGTTGATATTTCTAGCTCTTTTTTTTTTTAATAACATCATCTTTATTGTTGTAAAAATTATACATATCAGGGAACAGCAGCTGGAGGCACCACGGAGATTGTAGTCAATGGGTCTACGGGTTTATTGCATCCTGTTGGGAAAGAGGGTGTCACACCCCTCGCAAAGAACATTGTGAAACTTGCCACTCACGTGGAGAGGAGGCTGACAATGGGAAAGAAAGGCTACGAAAGGGTGAAAGAGAGGTTCATGGAACAACACATGGCACATAGAATCTCTTTGGTTCTAAAGGAAGTGTTGCAGAAGGCGAAGAGCCACCTACAATCTTGATTTGCAAGATCCCTTCAGTATTGAGTGGAAAATTTCAGTTCTCAACTTCAGTTTCAAAGGACTTGGTAGGAAATTTCCTCTGAATCTGTTGTATCATTTTTCTCACTGTAGTGTAATCCATCTTCAGTCATTCGTGTACATAAGAGTAACAATTTAGTAGTCATTTTTTCCTCCTGCCTAAGCTTTACATCATCTCGTAGGTGTTCTGCGAAAAGAATATCTGGTATTTGTTCTAAGTTGGACCCGGTGCAATTCAAGTTCTGGCATTCTGATTCTTGAAAGCACATTAGTGGGTCCTATGATAGAAATTTTAAGGTTTCTGCACTCTGCCAAGTTTCATGAATTATCATATAACCACCGAGTAAACAATGTAAATCTGCGAAAACCAGGTTAAAGTGTACACGACGGAGATGACTGACCAGAGATCTGAATCTATTAATGGATCATTAGGTCCTTTGATGTTATGCTTTGAATACCATGTTTATCTACTGGGCGATTTCACTGTTGATCTTGTCAAACCATTTCAGATGGAGAATTTCTCAAGGGGCAAGATTCATAAAGAATATGTGTCTACCATGAAATGCCAATTTTAGAAAATCATTCACTAGATAAATTCTAACAGATATTCACAAATTTGTAAAAAAAAAAGGGAATTTTTGACATACCCCCATGTTATCTTTAAAATTTGACATACCCCACCACCCCACCCCACACACGACCATTTGAAAAAGCTGACATACCCCCCTATGACTCGGTCCACTGTCATTTGATCAGTGTTGACCCGAGTTGACTACGAAACTTTGTAGTAAATGACAAAAGTGTCCTTCTCTTCAACTTTAGAACCAGGGTTTAGGTTTAGGCCAAAACCCAAACCCCAAATCAAACATGAAAAGAGGAGATTAAAAATAAAATTAAAATCCATGTTGGTAAACTTGATCCGAAGTTCAAAACGATATATCTTTATAAGGAAATAGGAAGATCAAATTGTTGGATTAAAACTATGTTTAAATTGACAGAATTTCATTTCAATTGAAACAAAATAACTAACTCAAAATTAAATAAATAAAAGAAAGATGAAACTCAATTTTGAGAGAATCTCTATGCTTCCGTTGGATGAAAGAAATTTTCTTGGGAGTCTTTAGACTTTTTTGTGATGAGAGACCCTTGCTGACCGGCCACAATATGAGCCAAGTGGCATGTTCTTAGAGGCCACTAAGCTTACGGATGTTTGGCCTATCTCTGGGTGGACCTACAGCCCAAACATAAGGCTGATTAGTGATTTTTTAACTGTGTTGGATTGGAGTCATTTTCATTGGTTTGTTCTTAACCGTGGTAATCAAGCATTATTTGGGGTATTCAGATCCAAAGGATAGTCACTGATCAGGCAAATTTTGGTATTTAGGTCCACCTCAGGTTTTGGCAAACATCCATATGGTCACCGATCTCTAAGAGTGTACCACGTGGCTCATACTGTGGTCAGTCATAAATAATTTTAGAGACCACTGACCGTATGGATGTTTGGCCCATCCCTGAGAGGGCTACTAAAAATCAGTCTGATTAGTGATTTCAAACCTTTGGATCTTTGTACCTCAAATTCCACGATGAAAATCAACCCATGAAAACGACACCAATACAACGCTTAGAAATCACTAATCAGGATACTTTTTAGTCTGTAGGTCCACTCAGGGGAGAAAACATCCATATGGTCAGCGATGTCTAAGAGTGTGCCACGTAGATAATACTGTCCGTCAGCAAAGTTATACTCCATACGGCAACTATTTAAATCATCTACCATGCGCTCGCTGCGAATCCGTGCGTATGTAGGAAACCGCTTTTCTTCTTCTACAATCTCCCGCTGTTCACGGATCCGGATACTCCCACACGAAATCTAAGTTATCGGACATTCCCGCTATGGAACTCTGTCACGTATCGGGTCGATTTGCTACAACACCCAATCAATATCTATTTCTTCCTCAAAGGCGAATGCTCGCAAAATCGCCTATTTTCCCCCATTTTACATGTGATTTGAAGTCCAAAAACGAGAAAGAGAGATACGAATCTACGAATCGGATGTTTATATTAGGGATGGGTTTCGTCGGACATTTTTTCGCGGAACAGTTGAAGAAAGAGGGCTGGTATGATCTCTGGCACGTAATTTTGCTCTAATTTAAAAGATTTGATTAAATCTTTTATTTTTGTTCCGATTAGATTTTACGAAGAGGATCTAGGGTTTCAAGTTGAGTCGTTGCCTTTATTCCATTGATGATTTACTCTTTGAGTGGTAGTGTAGATTGTAGAATGAGCCATGGGATCCGGTTTGATAACCTGCACCGGGACTGGGCGGTGGTTCTGGAGTTACAATCAGAACTCTTCTCAGGAGTGGTGGGATTTTCATTACACGTGGTCGTGGTGGGCCAAAGAGGCCCGAGCGTTTCGCCACCTCAGCAATTACCCACTTGGCATCTTTTAGCTCAATGGCTCCAACCTACAATTCGTAGGGGAAAAGTACGTTTCATGGTAGGGTATTGGCATGACGTGGACAAACAGATGGGCGTCCAGCCGACATTACTGTGAAGAGTTCTGGAGTGGAGCTAAAAAACCTTTTGCTTATTTATGGACATTCTAGACTGCACTTGGTTTTGACGGAAGCGGCTTCCGCCTGAAAAGGCAGTTCCAGAAGAAGTCACTTCCGAGAAACTTCACTTCCCATAATTTAATCTTGTCATGTTTGGTTCAATTAAGGGAAAGGAAAAAAAAAATACAAGAATGCTTTTGGTAGAGAGAGAGAGGTTGAGGATGGGGTTCTTGCATAGAGATAGAGGGAGAGTCATGCTAATTGAGTTGTTTCTCATATTAAAATACTAGCTGTTTAGGAATCTTTCTAATTCAAGCTTAGTAGGAGTCTAATTGTAGGCAATAGTTATAATTGGCAAGGAAGTCATGTTAATTGAGTTAGAGGGAGAGTCATGCTAATTGAGTTGTTTCTCATATTAAAATATTGGTTGTTTAGGAGTCTTTCTAATTGAAGTTTAGTAGGAGTCTAATTGTAGCCAATAGTTATAATTGGCAAGGAAGTCTAATTTTGGAGCCTTGAGTTGTTAAATAGGCTTGGAACGTTGTTTTGAAAGGGAAATAAGCAATAAAAAAAATTAATTAAAAGTTGGAGGAACGATTCCCCTTAAAGTAAATCAATTGGCTTATAGGATCCTTGGATCCTTGGATCCTAACATCTGGTATTAGAGCATCAAAGGTGAATGAGAGGGTCGACTTATTTGAGTATCATCTTGATCAATTGACCATTGACGTAAAAGAGCTGAAAGAGGGGATGAGAAATATCCAAAAAACCCGAGAACGTTTGGTAGTTGATCGACCACCAGTTCGGGAAGCACCACGTGTTCCTGCCTTTGTAAACCAAAGATCCGAAAATCCTCAAGTTGACGCAGTGATTCCAGACCGTCCTTTAGATCGATTTTCCGGAGTTCTATGGTGATGACCCCGAAGGTTGGATTTTCAGGGCTGAACAATATCAACAATTGAACAGCTTATCCGATGAACAGATGGTCCCTTTGGCTTCGGTTCACCTAACTGGAGACACTATAGCATGATATAGTTGAATGACTCACTTTATTGGATTGATGTTATGGCCTCAATTCACTCAACTCTATGCTCACGTTTTGGTTCCCGGGAGTTTGTGGATCTGGGTGCTACAATAGCTAAACTCAAAAAGACTAGCATGTTCACAATTTTCAATGCCGGTTTGAAAAGCTTGCTAATCGGGTTATCGGAATCCTTCTTGATTAGTTGTTTTGTCTCCGGGTTATGTGACGACATGCTAGTTGGGTTCAATTGTTGCATCCTTCTACTTTAACGGAGGCCTCCAATCTGGCCTTGTGCCAAGAGAAAACTGTTTTTGTCCTATTCGGCAATCGACTACTAAATCCCTATCGGATCGACTTTTGTTGTCTGCCCTTGCATCAAGATCTCCTTCTGTTAGCCCTTTGAGTTTGTTGCCCTTTCGGAGACTTACTCTTGCAGAATAGAAAGAGCGGAGAGACAAGGGTCTCTATTTTAATTGCGATGAACTCTTTCACCTTGGTCACAAGTGTAAAGAACAACTATTATTTCTTGTTGATGGTGATTGACCTCTGGAGAAGAATATTCCAGAGCTTCTGGCTTGAGGACAAGCCTTTTTTTTTCAAGGGGGGAGGGATGTTAGGAACCATCTACATACGACCACATCAGCACACTTGGAGAGCACACGGTCCCTAGATTACTTCCATCCTTGTTTAGGAGTCTTTCTAATTGAATTGTTTCTCTTATTAGAATATTGGTTGTTTAGGACCTTCAAACTCAAGTTTAGTGGGAGTCTAATTATAGCCAAGAGTTATAATTGGCAAGGACACATGGTAATGGTCGAGATCTGGAGGGAGATACAAATCATTGATAAGAAAGAGAAAAGGGTTGGGGTTAGGGTTTATAGAGAGAGAGAGAGAGAGAGAGAGAGAGGGGCCAGCGATGATCAATATATGGGGGAGATGGTGGTACCAAAGAGATAAAGAGGAGAGAGAGTTGTTGGGGTTAGGGTTTTTCGGAGAGATGTGGAAGGAGTGGACGAGTGCAAAGGGAAAACGATTTCCTCTTTTTAAATAGAGAAGTTGTTTTCCCTTATTTTGAAGGATTTGAGAAATTCGTTTTCGTGAAGCCTACTTTCTTAACCAAACACCGGGAAAGCGTTTTTTTCCCAGGAATTGAGGCGAACCAAATGCAACCTCAAGTGTTCAAAACATAATAATAATACTTGTTAAAGGAGATATACATGCGTAAGGACCTGAGGTTTTGTAATTGATTCCCTGATCTGGACAGTATAATTGGTCAGCCACCGTTCTGAATGGAACAAAGCCTAAAAAGCTCTGTTTTATGAACTTCTGTTGTGAGCCATTAACATATTGCTTTAGCTCTAGGTCAAAGGCTAAGATTCTCCTGTCATTCTGATTTTTTTGTATTCATCCAAGATGAGGCCTGCCTATTTATGAGTCTGGATCGTTGACTTGGTGGTCCACCTATTGGGCATGAGGGATAGGGTCCATGGAATGGTTCTACTTGAATATTCTCGTCTACAGGAAGTTGATATCTAGGACCTTGACTTGTAGGGAGGTCTCTGGGACTTGCACTAGTGCAATTAAGAAGAAGAAACTGGAGGGGATGGGATTTGATGCTTACCTTTTCGACACAAATGACACAGAGTAAGTCAATTGTCTTCTCAATTCAATTCTTTCTAGGTTTCGTCTTTGTGAAATAGTGTGCAAATTAAGACTATTATGTCATAAAATTTGATCAAATGGAGCGGAGATTCAGGTTGAAGACTGGTGTTCTCTATGACTCACGTCACTCACCTTAGTCATGATCTCACATGAGTCATATCCCATTGCCGTGGATTTGATTCAATTGTGTTCTGAAATCACTTGCACCAGTAAAAATTCACAAAACTACATGAATCCAAGCATCCACTATACGCCTAAGTCAAGACCTAAAACAAATTTATGTCAACGAGGCAGGGTGCAAGTTTTATAAGTGATGTAAATAAAAATATCCATTTGATTTTAGTTTTTTATCAGCATAATTTATATGCTTTCAACCATGAAGCTTCAAATTTTCTCTTGGTTTTTTTTATGTTCAATGATTGAAAACTCGGCCCAACTTGTGTTGTTAGCATTTCTGTGAGTAGCCATTCAGTCGCCCTGTGACTTGGCCAGAATTAGTGTATCTGTAGAATCATATCAAATCAGATATGTATATGCTGGGTCATATTGAGTCATTCATGTCATATGAGAACTTAGCTGAGGTCACTATCTATCGGCTGAGTTATATCTAGTCCAGGGACTTGGTTGGAGTCACAGTTTATTAGGCAAGTCGTAGTGTTGTACCAAATAAGATATGTATATGCTGAGTCTTAGGAAGTCATTCATGTGGTTCGGTGACCTGACCAAAATTATCATGTATTGGATAATTATACATAGTCTAGGTACTTGGCCAAAATCACTCTGTGATTAATTTGTAATTAATCTACTACATACCATCAGACTTTGTCTGTATAACCTTGAGTTAAAGTCACTGTTCGATGATGCTTCTCAAAGGTATGTAACAATTACATGGGTACATGTGTCAGTGTTTGACACAAATATGAGGTGTCTGACCGGCATCTTTGAGAGCCCAAAATGTAGACATGTCCTTACTCCTTACGCATTTATAATAATATTATATTTTAATTTTTTTAAAATCAGAAGATTTATTTTATCAATAAAAGGAAAGAGTTATATGAAAATAAAAAGAAAACATTTCCATACACCATAGAGCTATCCTTCAACTTAATAAATATAAGTAGATATTATAACCATGAAAGCTATCAAACAACTGTAATTGTATTGAACTACTTAATAGAGTAGTATATCGAGGATGGAACACTCTTAAATAATTCTCTGTAAAAATTATTGCCATAAAGAGGGACACTCCTTTATGTGTCAGGATGTGTATCTAGACGTGTCAACGCTCGTATCCTTGTCAATAGGTGTTGGCACGGCAGGACAACAGAAAACCCAAAAAATGCAGTGCCTGTGTTACATAGCTCAAAAGTAAAAGGTTCAACGCGGCTTGGTCGAGCTGCTGTACCAGACTTGTACAAGATTGTCTGACCGAGTTAGCCTCAGTTACTCTGATTTTTTAACCTTGTTTACATCACTAGTTTCACCAGCTCCTCTTTTTTGTGCTCGTCTTGGCACCTATATGACTATATCATTTATTTTTCAGACTGACAGGCTTAAATACATTGGAATGTGCTAGTCATCTCCTTGTCTCCATTCCTCCTGTTGTAGGTATTGGCGATCCGGTAAGTTAAGCAAGATACTTGGACTTTGGTATTTTAAACACTTTTTAGGTTTTTATATTCCTCTATAATGACCTCTCCGCACATGCCATCTTGTCTCATTGTGTTTGTATATGTATTGTGCAGGTGCTTTATCAGCATCAGGACCTTTTACAAAGTAGACTAAGCAATGGAAATCTTCAATGGCTATGTTACTTATCATCAACAAGTAATCTCTGTGAAAACTCTTAGTTAGCTGATTTTTTCATCTTTCATATTGATTCTTTATGTTCAGTATGGTTGCCTTCTAGTGATCATTGAACTCCATTTCCTTGGCCATTGAGAAGGGTTACTAATCTGGGAATGGTTCTGAAGCTGCCTAAGATACAACGTATGATCTTGTGATTTCAGCATCCTAATGCTAGATTTTTTTACCTTTTTTTTACTATTTTATATTTACAAATAGACCTACTGGGGACCACCATTTACAACCAAATTAAATGAGGTCGGCAGCTTTACTTGTGATGTATCCTGTTGGAAGTGACCAAATTACTGTAACAACCATGTTCTAAAACAAGTGGTATATGACACTATCATTATATGGGAATTTTGTGTATCTATATTATACTCTAGTTCCTAACAGATACTCTCTATTGCAACATGGGTGCTTTATTGTTCATCAATCTGGACTGTCCAAATGTTAGGCCACCCCGTGGATTGCATTCGGATGATTCTAACCATCTGGTTTTATGTATATAAAATCTGGTATAAGTAAACTCCTGATCATCAATCTAGAATGTGCAATTTTCAGACTGGAATGGACAGTCTGGGTCATCTGGATGGTGACTTTTGGTCTGTGGTCAATGCAAGAGTTGTTTAAAATTTTGATGCCTGTCATGTGATCCATGTGAAAGCATCCACGTACTCTCTATTGTGATGGAAATGGCACCCTCATCCACCTAACGTGCGCACAGTTTGCTAGACAATGAGCAAAGTTGGGTTCGGCTGGTCATTAGTACAAGTGACCTGTATTAGTGGTTAATTGACATTTGAGATATGATCAGGTGGTGCCAGAATTACTAATAGATGTGAGTCATGTGACATATATTAGGAATCTACTGAACCAGTTTGATGAGGCTCATCTATTCTGTAGCATTGAAAGAAAAGCACATCAAATTTCATTGAAATGAAGCTTCAATACTACACTTACCCGAAGTGCTTGTATTACCTTTTGAAAGAGAACTTGATGCGCTAGACCTGTTTTCACTTATTATCCCCATGACCTGTTCTGCTACATCCTGTGTTTGTTTATCCTTAAACAGAAGAGCTTAGAAATTTTTTGTCTATGTTAAGCTTCTGGAGGGTATCTTAAATTGCAGGTGTCTATGGAGATTGTGGCGGTGCATTGGTCGATGAGGAGTAAGCAAGTTTATCTGAACCCAGTGCCTTTGGCATGTAAATTGTAGTTGGAGAAGCTGAGCTCAGTTGTCGCTAACAAAATGCATGGTCATATGGCAGTTATCCTGCGAACCCCTCGAGCGAGTCAGCTAAAGCAAGGTTGGTAGCCGAGAAAGGATGGTTGAGTCTGGGTCGTGATCTTGGGGTATCGGTGCAAGTATTTCGACTTGGAGGTATCTATGGACCCGGAAGAAGGTGTGTGGTATCTGAATGATCATGATATCCTTACCTACTAACCTAGACATTCTTTCAAGTCTATAATTATCTTATTCACATAAGCAGAAACTCGGTACAACTGATTGTTTATTACTTTTCTTTTTTGTTTTTAGATAGGGTGATTGTTTATTTCTCTGCCCTCTTCATGGTTGGATAATCAAAAACTAGTCAGGATATAACTTGGATTGACTAGTATGCTAATGCAACGGAAAAATTGCTAGTGCCACATGAATGAATGGAACTATGAGGCCTTGGGTTCAATCCCAACTTATGTACCAAAAGAAAATGGAATCATACATTTGTTATAAGCTCCACTGAAAGGCGTGAGGTCGAATGAATGTTAATGGTTTGAAAATGTAGTTTATCTTTTGAAAAGAAGGGCAAGGAAACAGAACCGGATTAGCATTTCTGTATGATTAAGATGTTTTATTGAAATGTCATACAATGTTGTGATTAGATTAAATAAACTTGAAGGGCTCCTTTTGTAATTTGACTGGATAAACTTCCTTGTTTTGTAATTTTTTCCCTTGTAGGGCTCCTTTTGTGTATCTTCTTGTTGTTCTTGATAAACTTTCACCCCTTCTGAAGAAAATGTTGTAATTTGACAAAATGTCAGAACAGGGTTGGTTCTTCTTTTTGTATTAACTATCTTTGAAAATAAATAAATCTTGCAACATGACTCAATGTAGAAATTTTGATTTCTGGTCTATCCATCTACAATTTAAATATGTGATTTAAATGGCGTAAAGCATTTCGGCTTTCTCATTTTAGTCAAAGTGGTAGCACTCGTAGGATGCTTCAAGCTCGGTGATTTATCTCATACCACCTAACTGCTTGTTCACATTAACTGCTTGTAACAATTGACCTTCTTATAAACTTTTGCCGATTCTCTTACAGTGCTTTGGACACCATAATCAAGCAGGAGTCTCTGACAGAAGGCCAGAGAATGAGGGGAGCTAGGCATTACACGTCCCGAGTTCATGTTGCCGACATTTGTCAAGTACTCAGAGCCAGCATTGATATGCCATCATCTGGGTAGGCTTTACCAATTAGCCTTTGCCAAACAGATTCATTTGTGTTCAAGTTGATGGGAAATACCATCTTGGAAAAAAAAATATCATACCATCTGATTCCCTGAACTTCAAAGTAACTTTCACGATATTACCTCCCGGAAAATGTTATAGTATTTAAAAAATAATCATAGGGTGATTTTGATTAGCTTTGACTGTTCAGAATACCTGTGTATCACAGTTGCTGATGTAGATATGTTTTTATTCAGTTTTTATTAGTCTATAATCTATACAACTTGTTTGATTTGACTTTTCCAATTGTAAATTGTGACCCAATGTCTTGTTTTAGGATTACCTAGTATGCATGTATTTTTGATATATCAGAAGGCACAGGCTCCCGTGACCGGCCTTTTATGATAGGCTCATGGGACAGGCCTTGTCGGGTGTGGATTCCGAGAATCCAACGGTGGTTTTGCTTTGGCAAAAATGAATGCCAGCTCAGTGCTATCACAACCATTGGATTCGCGGAATCCACACCCGACAAGGTCTGTCCCGTGAGCCTCTATCTATGTGTTGGTTTTGGCTTTTCAAATTCTATCTTTTTGTTAATTGTATTTTTCTTTCATCATCTATGTTATTGTTTTCTTACATTTTTTTTTCGTTTTGTCATGCTTCTTTTGTTTCTTTTATATATATTTTATGTGCGTTAGTCCTATCGTTTAACTCGTGATCATTATTTCTCTTTAAAAATCCATAATAACCTGAGTTCTACTGGACTAGGCAAGTTAAGCTGGTCTTTGGTGGGGCCAAGTTAGTACCTACTGACACCATATACATGATGTTTCAGGAGAACATACAATATTGTTGATGACGACCCAGCACCACGGGAAGAAGTATTTGCATTTGCACGGACATTGATCGAGAAAAGATGGCCCGGGCAGATTAAACAGAGCTCTTCTTCCGATACGTCAGGTTCAATCATCGAGAAAAAAACTGCACGGGGAGAGAAACGAGTCTCAAATGCTCGTCTAAAGAATGAACTAGGAGTGGGACTTCTTCATCCAACATACAGATCAGGACTGGAAAGCATTATCAAATTAATGGAGAACCCATTTCAGTAGCTTTGAGCATAGTCTATTTGTTTTTCGTATTATCAGAGCAAATTAATGCTTGCAGGGTATGCACTCCGTCCACAATGGCTGATTTGTTAATTCGCCAAGTCTTGTGGGTTCCTACAGCAATTAGACCTTTGGTTGCTTGCATCGACACAGTTCATACACCATGCATTGCTGGATCCATGATGGTGTAACCCTCCCTCAAGACCATTAATGAGGTAAATCTAAGATCTGTTGGTGTTTTCCCATTCAAAATATATCTAGATTTAGGCTCGGATTAATTTGAGATTTAAGGGGTGTTGGGTAACGGTTGCAAGTCTTTTTTAGATTAAAATAAAATCTCTACGACATGAAACATATACCAGTCCATCCTAGATTAATGTAGAAAAAAAATTGCTGCAAAAGTTGGTAAGGTAATTCTAAATTTATGGCCTGTTTGGTACGTGAGAAAAAGAGTTCCCGCCATGGAGGGCAAATATGTGGGCCCGGCTAAATATTCGCCAAGGGCGGGTGGCTGCCAAACACAGCCAGGCGAATATTTGCGCGGCTAAATATTTCATTTGCCCGCCGCGGTGCGTTACCAAACAGGCCCTTAGGTCTTTTTTTTCCCTCTTTTTTGTTGGTAGGTGGTCAGTGTTACACTAAATGAGAATTTGCTTTCTTTTTTGGGGGGCAACTTTGTTCCAAAAATAAATTTAAACTGAGTTTAGATGGTGGCCAAACAACTAATAACTTTGTTCCAAGTGGAAGTATATTCAGAATGAACATCCCATTATTTGAAACTGAGGGCTTATGGTGTTCCAAGAGTCCAAACACGCTAGGATAAGCTTAGGACTGGTCATATGAATTTGGCACCAAGGCCCTTTGGGCCTTCGTGTTGTGGATGTCGTGAATTACGAGACAAAATGGGCTCGAAATGCTGTTTGGCATATTTTAAATATTGTGACAACTGCATTTTGCAGGTCGTCCGATTCTCCAGTAGACAAGTATCTAATGGGCTTTCAAGGCCCACCAGCGAAGGGGCTGTAAACCAAGGCTTTCGTATGGTAATCAACAAACAAAAAGTTTTACAGAAAAATGATTTGTACATAGAGCTAGAAATGTCAGAATGAGCTGATATTTTGTGAAGGGGAAAATTTATTTGCACCCCACAAATTGTGCAAGCACCCCTAGTAAAACTTTGCTGACCGCCCACGATGACTGGCCCAATGTCCACCCACAAACCAAAAATCAGGCTGATTGGTGATATCAAACCTTTGGATCTTTGTACCCAAATAATGCTCAAATTCATATGGTTAAAATCAACCCATGAAAATGACTCCAATCCAAGCAATGTCTGACACGTATCCTTTGTAAACCACCCTTAACCAAATAACCAAGGGTTTAACATGGGATGGGTTTAGGCCTTGGCTTACGTGACAGACATTTTGGGAGAGGGGGGACTTCAAAGTTTGAAGGTTGTGAGGGACAGAATCTTTTCTCGGGTAACAGACCCGAGTAACCCAGTTTTAAAATCAGAATTTCGATGCATTAAGCTGGATTGTGTTGGTTAAATACAGTGACACTTGGAACTGTAGTGCACCCAAAGCATCCTTTAAGAATTTACATTTGCTTCTATTTGATAAAGAAAAAGGCATATTGCCAAGACAATGTCGAAATACATTAATTTTCAGTGAATCAGGAAAGGAAGACAATTAAAAGAGTTTCTCCTAATTCTCTATTTAGGTTATCCCTTCTCTATTTATCCCATTAAAGTTGATGGAAGATACAACTATATTTTCATTACTACTACATCTCATCCTCAAAGGTCACGTTGATTCACCTTTGCTGGCTACCAGATCAGTTGAATACTGGATCCTCACTACCACTCTAGTGAATCTAAAGCCTGTTGGTGAAGCTGTTTATCTCCAGCTGCCACCACGTTAAAACCTGGAAAATGAAATTAAAAACCAAGAGAACTCTTATGTAAAGATTTGTTGAGGACAACATGCGTCAATTTATTATAAAAATCCTAAGATCTGTGATTTGATTTGTATAATTCAATTTTAATCGCATTAAAAATGGTTGGCAATTCAACTAGGATTACATTTGACAACCTAGGCATGACTTGTTCAACCACTATGATTGCAGTTTTAAGGAACACACGAATTCAGTTGTAGAAGATAAGATGAAATTGCAGGCAATAATATAAGAGTATTAGCATGGAACATTTATTCTAGAATATCATTTTTTGACCACATCTTTATTTTTCCTATACTGCTTAATGGCCCAAAGTTTCAGCCGAAACCGAAACGTTTCATCCATTTTGTTTCAGTTTCGCTATAGGACGAAACTACATACGTTTCGGTTGATTTCTTCCAAAACCGAACAATTCTTCATCTTATGTGTAAATTTGCACTAACATTTCGTTTCGGTTTCACAAAGTTTCATCCGAATCGTTCAGTTTCGGACTCTTTATATGTTTTAATCAAGTTTTCTAAAACAAGTAAAATAAGAGACTAGAGGTTTGCAATCCCATTTTACGATTCAGTTCAGATTCTTTGGTCCTTCCTAGCTATGTAAAATACTCCACCATTGTATGGTTTAATCTTGAAAGAAGAGACTAATGTATGGCAATTCTTAACATAATCACTAGATGCACTACAGAAAGAGTCCTCGTATAAAGAAAACATACTTGTCGCAAGTGAATCTGAAGACGCCTCCCAGTAAAGTTGATGTCCCTTCCAATCAGTAATCACTCCCCCAGCACCTTCTATCACCGGTATCAGTGAAAGGAAATCATAGGGCTGAGAAATACATTACAATTTGGATTAGCTAGAAACCACAGCATTTATTGCCTAAAACTATATGTTTCACAATGGATGGAAACTCGACAAGTAGCATAAATCCCAGTAAGAGTACTCCAATGCTTCACATGTACAAGTACAGAGACAAGGGAAGTGAATATCTCACCTTGAGACCAGACTCAATGACGAGATCCACGTACCCAGAAGCCAAAAGAGCATAAGCATAACAGTCACAGCCGTATAATGGCACTTTCACCTTTACCCCGTTATAGAAGACAGGAAAGAAAACAAATTAAAATTTGTTAGAATAAATAGGACATTTTAAGTTTGTCGCAGTGGAGAAAACTGAAGTTCCACGAAGATGCCATTTCAATATCTACATCCCAAATCTAATTTAATCTGATATCGCTAACCTCATTTCGAACACGAGCAAATGCCTCTTCGGCATCTCCAGTGAAGAGATGTGGGCTTGTAGTATACCTGAAAAATGTAAAACTAAACATGAAAACTCACAAGTCCTGAGCCCTGTGTGCAACTGAAGATATGCACGGTTTAACCTAACTGATACAAATATATTATCAATTTCTAAACCACGATTCTTTTTTCTAAAGCATTGCCGTACAAAGAGAATAAAATCATACAAATAGGCTTGGGAAAGTTTAGAACAGGGGCGCGTGGACACTTCTTGTCCGTTCAATGTAGTTTTCCTCCCACTCATCCCAATCCATCTTTCTCTTAAAACAGGTTGATCAATAATGCCAACAATCTGAAAAGACGTGATTAAAAGAAATCCAAATAGTTCAGTATGTTGAAAGAAACTAACTACAAATTTCTTCACAAATTCTTATTCACTACAACATCGTTACAGATGAAGAAGCAAAAGGTTAAGAGGTCGCACTGAGAGAATAAAAAGAGCCAGGCATACAAGTGATCATGCATTACAATGAAAATCAATAAATGATTCTCTAAAATGATGATCATCTAACAACAGTTAAACCTAAACACGGGCCTTTCTAGGAACAAAAGAGATTTACAGGATCAGAAGCAGATGCAAGGATCAAAACCTGTGCCATTTTCCCAATTACACTACGATTTATCACAACTTAATAAACTGCATTTCCATAGCTTTGCTTCAACCCTGAAGTTTATCATCTGCAAATAAGGATGCTTGGTGCCTTTGATAAGAAGGATGGAATTATTTTGGCTGAGGAATGCCAGCGTTACTTGCAGAGTACAAAGAAAAAAAAAGCGTCTACCAACCATATTTGTTGAACAAGAGTCCACAACATAAACTTAAATTACCAACCCACTAACCCTTATATAGACATGTGTCTCACAAAGAGAGCGAGTAGATGCTTTTTTTATACTTGTGCAAGTAACGCTAGCATTCCTCCTCTTATTTAGGAGGCAGACAATTACAGGATGTTCCCAAAGTTCCTGCCAAACATAAAAGAACATGGGAATGTCTTTTGAAATGTTACTTTATATTACTAGAGCTCTTAATCCCTGTCCTCACTAAAAGCATAATCGCAAGTAAGGCAATTTCCCTTTTAAATATGTTATAACAACTATTATTTACTATTCCTATAGCATATTATGCAGTGATGGCAATGTTTTATAAAGCACGAAGCATAAGCCTTGAATATTTTTTTTTAAAGAAATAAAAATTCGTAATAATCATAAAAAAATAAAATATGAATCCACTACAAAAAAAATTAAAAAAATTATAATAATAAGAAAAGTTGATGCAAGTCTTTTTTTTGATGATTTACCATAAATCAACTCACCTTGATGCAGGATTTCTAAAACATTGTCTAATTTTTATGCGATGCCATCAAAACAGCAGTTCTCTCTTTATCATTTGAAGGCCTTCATCAATTGTTCTCATATTCTCCAATTCAAAAATAAATACTGCTTGTGGTATTGTTACTCAACTAGTCGACATGACAAGTAAACAAGGTATATTTTTATCAAACATAATAAAGTTGATGATCATTTGAGAGTCTGTTCATCTGAATGTTAGGAATCTTTATTGTTCCCACATAATGCACAAATTTTTAAGAGTTTGCCATTTTAGCATTTTTGGGTTCTTTACAAAGAAATGTAGTCACTTAGAAATACTTCTAAGTGTAGCTCCAAGACCATATATGTCAGACTTGTATAAATGTGAGGAAAAAGATAATGTAAAACTTCATTAGAGTTGTTTTATATGGGTGGAATATCTTGGAGAAAGAATGAAAAAAAAATTATATGTTCAGCCCGTATATTTGCTTGCATAGAGGCTTAAGACTCGACTGGGTGAAGCGTAAGCCTCTTCTAAATCAGTCAAAGTTTAAGCCTGGAGGTCAGGACCGTGCGCCTGCCTTGAGGCAAGATTTGTAAAACACTTAGAGTAATGAAAGTACGAAACATAGATTTTTTTCCCACCCCTTATTGGTGAGTAAGTTGGACTTGACATCAACCCCTGCCTTAACTTATCAAAATTGAGAATTAGACATGAGCATATAAACAACCCTTTACATCACCGTTGACAAGATTCACAAGATGATCAGGGAAATCAAGGGGTATAATAATTTCATTACAATGTTTACAAGAAGATTCTAGGAAGTCAATACTGGTTAAGAAATTTTTCCCTAATTTTTCACGCTCCCAATAAAACTTCAACAAATATGTAGATGAAAGTTTGTGACAGTGAATGCAATTTTTATGAACATGTAGACCAAAGTTTGTGACGGTGAATCCTACCGGTTTCCCCTTGTATAGAAGAGCAATGAGAGTACCAAACAAGGGCTTGCCTGGAATTCAGCCGAATTACAGAGTTAGGTATTTAAAAAATTTCAAAGCCAAAGGCAATTCAACAGAAATACCTGTAATGAAACTCTTTGTGCCGTCTATGGGATCTAAAACCCAAACAAAGTCGGCGGATTTTTCTGTACACCTCCAACCGTTCTCCTCTCCATAACTGCAAATTCCTCCAGAGTTTAGTGAAAACTAACAAAATCCTTATATTCAAATTTATGATAAAAATCATAATTTTTCATATCCAGAGAAAAGGAGAAGGTAGAAATCAATACTTCCAATCAAAATAAACAACTTACATTGCATGAGAAGGGAAATTCTCTAAGATAATTGAAATCATGGATTCTTCGGCAGCTTGATCGGCGATCGTCACAGGACCTGCAACAATTTCAGCAGAAAAAAAATTAGTCCAAAAACGAATCCAAACCAGCAAAACCCTAATACTTCATCACTCTACGGTCTAAAGACTACTCGAAAGCTCGATCAGCGGATTAAAAAAAATTCTACAGATTCAACTACTCACTCAAATCCTCCTTATCAAGAATCTTGAAGCTCTTGCGGAAATACTTCCGAATCACTTCTCCGGCGGCATCTGCAACCTTATTCCCGACCTCAACGAATAGATCTATTTCGTCTTCAAATCCTAGTTTGACGCTTTCGATTCCATTCGAAAGGTTCGAATTCAAACTCATTCTCGGAGCAGATCTGCACCGCCAAGAGACTGTAAAATCTAGGGCAGAGGACGAGAGTTTAGTTGAAAATCGAAGGTTTCGAATGTTGGAGGGAGAACTCGAAGAAATCGACGACAATGGGAGAAATGTGGAATTCTGAGCGAGAAAATGAGACTGCGAGAGCATTGTCGGAAGGTTTTAAATAGGCGGGAAAAATATGAGAGAGGGAGCGAGGAGAGTTTGGAGCCGTAATTAAAAGCCAGTGAGGTGTTCGCAGAGTGGGTGTTGACGCGGTGCGCACCGTTGTATATCACAGTCACAGGTGTAGTAAACAACTCAACAAGTGTGTTTGGTTACGAACTTTACGTTGCCACGGAAAGTATTACCTGATATAACTCGTAAACACGAAAACCAACCCGGTCATCGTTCGGGTTGGGTCAATCCGGTTCGGGTTGACCCGTGATATCAGCTAAGGAGATTTTTAAGTTTATTAAAAATAAGGAATAACATAGATTAATAAGGTAACAAAAAAATATAGAGAAAAATAAGGAATCTATATAACAAGTCAAAGCGGCTGCCTTTGTCTCCCCACTTTTACCCCCCTCTTATAGGCTTCAATAAAGAAGGGCCGAGATCTTATTCCCCAATTGGACAATGGATCTCAACCACTCACAGCCGATTTTGACAAATACTTTGTCGGGGAGTATCATGGGCACAGCCCACCCAGTAATATATCTACAATTAGAAACAAGAGTTAATTTAGCTTATATGACAAGAGTTCATTGAATCTTACACTCTATGATGGGATCTACATGGAGAACATGTTGGACAATCTAACCATGTATTGAGCCTGTCGTCATTATGATGATCATCACCAAAAATTAGTCCATGTCGACGTTGCTAACCATATAAAATGCAACATGCACCCATCTGTGGCAAACGGTTCACTGGTTCAACCACCCAGAGTGAATGGGTTGCACAAAACAAGTGGATTTATATATAATAGTTGGGTCGACCTCCACCTGGACCGGTTGAAGGCCCAGGTCACTGGTTTTCCGGTTCAGCTGTTTGGGCCTGCTGGCTGGGTTTCAGAACATTCATCCACACTCCTTAAAATCATAGCTAACCGAATGCAATCTATATGAAATTGTATAAATAGCTCGTGAAACTTAAACTTGTTACCAAACACCCTGACATCTGCGTCGCCAAATTCTTTACTATCGTCTTGCATCCAATGTAGGATAACAAACAAAGCTTACAAGCTCGAGAACATTTTTGCTCAACAGTGCTGTTTTAAGCATTTACATCTAACATGCACCTGAGGTGTAAAATTCCGTTTCGGATGAATGTCTCGGTCAAGTGAAAAATCGAGACAAACTCCAAAACAAAACATTAAAAAATGGTGAAACGGCGAAATTTTTGAAAAATTACAAATATTTCAAAAAGTTCTCAAAATCATAAAATTATATTTTTTATTTTATTTTGGCGAAAAAAACCAAAACATTACAGAACGAAATATTGCATGTTCCGTTTCAATTCTCTTGCAAAAAGAAACAAAAAATACGAAACATTCCAAAATTTTAAATCATGCATGTACCCCTGACAAAACTGTTGCAACATTGTTTTCAAAAAGTTCAACTTTCAAAAATTAAAAACATTCTTGTCGAGGGTTCATCTCGGATGGAGAGGCGTTAAGCATCAACGACTTTGAGCAAAAATGGACACAAGTTTGAGAAATTCTAGCCTCATGCAATGCTTGATCCAAAGGGCGAGGGTTGCCAATAAGTACATGAGGTACTAGAGGGCGATAGCACTTTTAGGAATATTCTCCTCTCAAATCATGTGGATTCCACCTCTTCGTGTATTGATGGATGACCGTGCGTGCGTGATGCCCTTTGGGTCTAGCAATGTTTGAGACAAATTTTCCCAGTATCATATGCATGGCATGAATAAGGGGCAACGGTACTATATATATATATCACGCGGGCAATCTAGAGGGTCGGCTATCAAATGGACAACTTCACAATATGCAAAACTTTTGCCTAAACTTTTTCTCATTATTCTTATTTATATTACTTGTGAAGAGTTCGTGAGTATATATCCACCTAAACTTTTGCCTTATTCAAAATATTTTTAAAATTGTTTGTGATTGATTCCGTTTAGTCAGATTACTTTTCTACATGGACAGCTTCACAATTTTGATTCTATACCATGTTTTGAGTTGTTATAATTTACGAATTTTTTCTTCCTGATTAATTTTTCAAAACTACTCTTTGGGTTAAAATTCTCTTTTTTTGCCGCTTCTTTCAAAGACGAATCTACAATCATTCACATGCAACCCATGTGCTGCCCACTAGTATTTTTAAAGATACGATATTTACATAATTCGTTAAAAAAGTACCCCACTACCTAAACTCCCTCAAAAACAAAAATAAAAATAAAAATAAAAAAACTTTTCCAACATTCCCACTAACTAATCTCCCATATCCCTTATCCATCTATTCCATACTCTTATCGTGTCGGATCCTGTCTTGATGTTTTAAAGTATTGCTAAGTTATGCCAACCATACGGCATTATTTATTTATTAAAAAGCAAATCACTCCCCATCTCCAAGTCGGTTTCTCAACCAAGAGAAGGAAGAGAGAGAAAAAGAAAAAGAGGCCTCTCAAACAAAGTTTAAAAGGGACCATTATAACGGTCTGGGGGCATTACCGTTAAAAAATCACTCAGGGGCAAAATTGGAAAAATATGAAAAATAACGGAAATAACTGGAAATAAGGAAAAAAAAACAGAAAAAAGGGCACTGAAATTCAAAAAATTTCAATAATGGAAAAAAAGGACATTTTTCACATATTTTTCAGAAAATAAATAGAAAAAAAACGGCCGTTATTTTCTGGGGGTTTTAACGGTGCATAACATAATGGGGTAGGTCCGAATCCGTTATAACGGCCGTTATTTTTGTTATAATGGACGATTTTTAAACCTTGCTCTCAACTACAAGGTTAATGAGAATCGTGAGGGAGGTCTAAAGTTGAATAGATGTAGACATGTGGAGGCATCATCGTGACATAAAGCAAGTTAGGTCATAAAAAACTCAGTGTGGTGCCCAGCATGTAGACTCTACTCGAGAATATTAATTTCGAAGGATACAGGTCATGCAACTAGGCACAATGGAACCTTATGCAAGCATGAGATGAGATCAATCGCACTAATGAAATGGATTATGACACGCTAATTAAATTTACAAATCATAGCAGACATACATGCACGTAAACATGCATAATGTGCGTCATGTTCCTGTCTAGAGGGCCACCCCACCCAGCTGATGTTCTCTCAAGGGATCATAATAGAAGAAACCTAGCTAGCTAAGACGTGTGTCAAAGGGTTTAAGGGTACTTTTAGCAATAAAGGATTTTGAAAGTTGGGGGGAGGCATGCTGGACCCTTCCTGGCTGTGCCGCTGCGTATGTACGTGGAGATTTTGTTGCGCAAATACTTACATGGTTTTAAAAAAAAAATTGTAACGGATCGCCCCCCGATCGATCCAAATTGCAAGTTGCAACATGGAGATTGCCCCTTCGATGCATGCCTAGCAAGAAGTATAAAATATGGCTTGGGTAGAGTCTCGAGCCTTGGCAATTAGACACACAAGGGTTGAAATTGCAACTCCCATCCTTGCTTAATCTTCATAGAAGTTAATGGGGTAGTGAGATTATTATGCCACACACGACAAAAATAAACAAATAAATTAAAGATGTGGGTTATAATCATCCAATGATTTTGATGTTGGGCCAAGAAAAAAAAATTGATGTTGACCTCCGGATTACAAATCAAGTGACGGACCACAACCCATGGATTTGGACGTGGGCAACCCTACCACCAATATTCCAGTTAGCGAGCCTCACAGCATATTAGGTCTTTCAATTCCGGAAATTTGCCTTCCAAGCTTGCAAGCGAAGACTCAACTTAAATATTGGGCTCACACACATCCTTAATTTGCTAGTTATAATGATTCGTGCACACACACGAAAACAAACGCTATTCACCTGTGGTCCATAAGGCCAATACGGCGGTCGCCTTAGGCCCCAGGTGAAAGAAGGCGACCCAGCCCACTAACCACATGGATGTTTAGCGCCCACCCCTTGTTGGATGTACAAAGTTTAACCTGACTGGTTATCTCTAGCCATATATTTTAGTACGTACTTTTTAGGATTGCTTCTAGCCGCTGGATTCAAGCATGTTTTTTGAGTAGTATATTTAAATTGCTTCTAACCACTGGATTCAAGCATGTGTTTTGAGTAGTATATTCAATGGTTAGAAATCATCATCAATCAAGCCATTTTTTAGTGGGTTAATCCACCAATAGGTGGGCCGAACATCCAGTCACTAAACCCAAAAAAATTGATCAATGATCGCAGAAAAATGATCCATGTATGGCCACGCGAGTCATCTGCATCTAAATTTTTATTGTCATGAGACTTTTTTTCGCATCTAAATTTTCCGTATAGCTTTAAATTAGATTATCAAATCAAATTCTGGATTGAAAATGGGTTTTCAAAAAAATTTCAAATGAGAGAGAAGGGTAAGCTATATCTTATGATGGAATTCTTATGAATCTCCGAACCAAGAATCAGCTTGATTGGTAATTTCTAGCCATTAGATTTGAGTTGACCAAATAATGCTCAAATCCCATGCACGACTAAAAATCAACCTAGGAGACGACCTCAAAACTCCCAACAGCTAGCAATTATGTTGGGCTGATTTTTGCTCTCGAAGTCCACCTAACGATGGGCCAAACATTCAAAAGTCCAATGTAATTTGTCAAGGAGCATGTGTCTGGTATGGGTGGAGGTTTGTTTTATCAAATTTTGTATTGTTGTAAACATCGATCCTTACTGTGCTATTCGTGGACATGGGCGTACGCACCAACAATCAGCCTGATTGATGATCTCTAGACATTCAATCTCAGTATCCAAAAAAATGTTAAAATCCAACGTCTAAAAATCGCCCCATGAAAAAAATTCGTTGATTGTTAGTGTAAAGGATTTTCAAGTGGACAATCATTCATGGGCCAGTAGGCCTAAATGTGTGTGCCCAGAAGCACGTGTTTATGCGCTTCACAGGAAAAAATAAAAATAAAAATAAAAAAATGGGTCCATTGAATAATTTTTCTCGACAGCACCTTTATTGCAACGCAGAGGATCAACACAATCAATCCTGACCTTCCATATATAGGGAAATTCTGCAGGTAGCAAGGAGATGATAACAAGTAATTAAAACATGATATATATATATATATATACTAAGTAGTAAATAAACATAACATAAACACACGAGCACGTGACAACATAAAGGTGATAACTCTCTCGTCACTAATTCTCATGTTTGGCAACACACGATCTAAACATATCTACAGATTCTACACCTAGTGGTGGTGGCCAGGCATCTTCTCCTTAATCTTCTCCATGATACCCTTCTTCTCATGGTGCGGCCCGGGCTGCCCAGCCGCGTAGCCGGTGCCCGTGGTTGTGTCGTGGACCTGCTCATCCTTGTTCCCGTGGAGGCCCGGCAACTTCTCCTTTATTTTCTCACCCAGTCCTTTCTTCTTCTTCCTCCTCCCACCTTGTCCATCGTCCTCCGACTGCAATAGTTAAGGAAATTTTAGAACAAAATATAGATTTTTCATTTTTATTGTAATTGGATCACTGGAATCTCAAGAGGATCACTTACCGAGCTAGAGCTCGAACTGCCGGAGCGATGAAGCGTGCCGGGAACTCCATGGTGCTGCTGCTGGTGCTGCCCACCACCAATGGCAGTCCCGGTCCCGGTCCCAGTCCCGGTCACACCAGTAACATGCGTGCCCGAGCCGGGTGTCGTACCGGTACCATACACACCCGTGGAGCCAGTTTGATGAATGGGATTACCGTATTCATCGGTCTGGAGAATTGGGTTACCGTATTCGTCGGTCTGGCGAATTGGGTTACCATATTCGTCGGTTTGGCCAACCGGGTTACCTAAATAATCTCGCAAATCCGCCATTTTAACCTTCGCAAAGTGAAAAGGGAAACCAGAACAAAAAACGCAACGACTGTATATGTGCTTAGAGCTCTCTTAGACGAAGATGAGTTGAGCAGCTGGGTTTGGATGGGTGTTTATGTAAGGAAGGTGGTGGGGGAGTAGTGTCCAATGCAGGTCACAGGACTCTTACACGTGTCTGTGATGACTACTACTTTAATCACGTGGCGGTTCAGTAAGAAGATTTTTACACGTGTCTGTGATGACCACTGCTTATTTACGTGGAGGTTTAGTAGAAAGACAGGTGTCAATGAGTTGTCAGCTATCCGGAATTTAAATCGGAGAGATCGAGTAAGACTTTGATGACAGGCTGCAATAGGAGACACGTGGCATACTTTTGGAGGACTCCGACCGTATGGATGTTTTTCCAATCCCTATATGGACCTACAAACAAAAAACTAGCTTGATTTGTGATTTCAAACCCTTGGATTTTTGTACCTCAAATAATGGTCAATAATGTGCAAATTTCCCACGGTTAAAATCAACCCATGAACACAATTCCAATCCAACGCCTAGAAATCACTCATTGGGCTCTTTTTGGTTTGTAGGTCCACCTAATGATTGGCCAAACATCCATACGGTCAGAGTCCCCTAAACGTGCTCCACGTGGCTCATATTGTGCCCTGTCATCAAAGTTTTATTCGGAGAGATCATACACGAAGTCACACGATTGGGAAAATCTTAACTCAAGTGTTGTTTGGTAACCCGTACTTAATTTTAAGAATCACTTTGAAATGTAGTTTCTTAAACTTCCACCTACACTTTGTTTATAGTAATTTTCAGTGGTAAATGATAGCATCTAAAAAAAATTCTTTTAAAATACTTAATAGCCTGTTTGGTAACACACCGTCTGCGGGAAAATATAATATTTGTGCGCGCTACTATTCGCCCGGGGCTCGTTTGGCAGCCTCTTGCCCGGCGAATATTTAGCCGGGCCCACAAATTTGCCTGCCGCAACGGGAAAATATTTGATCACCATCCTCCTTGTGTAAATATTTTCACGCCAATTAAGCCTTATTCAAAGTTTTCTCTCCCAAAAATTTACATGAATGCCTCAATAAACATTTCAAAATGTTCAACATGTTAGTATCTTATGAGAAGACGAAACGTTGGGTGTTGTTTAAAGAAGTAAAGAGGATCAACTACGTACTAACTACTAAGGTGGATAAAGACTAAAAGGACCCTGTTAATAGAAATAAATAAAAAAATTAATGAAACAACCAAATTGACACAAAACTAATTAAAAAAATGAAAGAATGAAAACAAGGACATTTTTTGAGAATTTGGCGGACATCGTGACTAATGCAAGAACCCCCTCGCTCGTTAATAAGTAGAATAGATATTCAAACATAAGGACCTTTATCAAACAATGAAAATTAACTATTTAAGTTTTGAGCACTTTAAATTTATTAATTTTTAAATACAAAATTAAATTAAATTATAAAAAAAAACTTAATCTAAAAAAATATGAAACGCCTTTTCAAAGGGTGCTAGCTCGCCCTCTTTGGAATGCCTAAAATGTCCCTGACTGATGCCCTTTGAAAGGGCGCCTGCAATTTACAGATGCCCTTTGAAAGGGTGTGCATAAGCTGTAGATGCCCTTACAAAGGGTGTTTACGTTTGTAAGCTTTAAACGTCCATCGTCAATGCTTTGTCGTTGGCCAAAATTATACCTCAAGTTGCATACAACCCAAAAATCAACATGATATTATTGATTTAATTCAAACCTTTAGATCTAAGGGTTAATAATGCTCATCAAATTCCCACGGTTAAAATAAACCAATGAAAATGACTCCAATCCAACGCTAATTTTTATCCATTGGATAGCAATATTTTGATGGTTTATTTTTTAACTATAAAAGTTGGTTTCTGGAATTTATAAAAATAAAGCATTCTGCCGATACCCTTTCAAAGGGAGTCGGCCAGACAAGGGCAAAATAGGCATTTAAAAAATGTCTGGCTGATGCCCTTTCAAAGGGCGCTTGATTTTTTAAAGTAAAAAATGAGTATTTTAAAAAAATTATTTAATTGTGTATTTTTCAAAAAAATCCGTTAAACTTGTTTTAAATGCTGAAATTAAGTTTACAAACAGTGGGGGACTTGAGGGAAAAAGTATAATTAAGACCGAAAATTTTTAACCTGAAGTAAAACTTTTCTTGTAGAGGAGCTAACATTAAAATGTCCATCTGGCACACTCTTTTGAGGCCTACTGACTCATGAATGATTGGCCACACTTATCAGCCTATACACCAAAAATCAAATTGATTTGTAATCCATGGCCATTGGATTCGAGCATTTTCATGTTCATCGGATCGAATAACTAAAGATCACCAATCAAGTTAATTTTTGGTGTGTATGACTTTTGTGGGGGAAAAATATCTGATCTAACCCACACAATCTTCGAGGTCAGACGATTCGGATTATGGTGATGATCGGACGACTCTGATGTTCCAGGATGAAACTGCTTTCTCCTCTGCGAAGGATAGGATGATCTCCAGATGAGATTTGGTTGTACCTGTTGACAAGGCTCCGACGCTCAAATCAGCTTAGGAAATGTAACAGGTTTCAAGAAAATAGTAAAAATGTTTCAGAGTTTAGGCTATCTGGATCTGGAGAGCAAGATCCTCTTCTCAGTCCTGAGGGTCTCATATTTATAACCTTAGAACTGGAGTGACTCACCTTCCACGTGTCTAGTCATTCTCAGTCAACGATGACTCAGATGGATTCTGTTATAAAACAGAATCCTATGATTATATCTTGACTTCCTTGATTCGGTTATACCTGAAATAACTGAAGTGACACTGAGGTGGCATCCTTCGTGTCAGGTATTCGGATAAGGGGATGTCGAATTCGTGATAGTTCAACTAGCTGCCATGTGGCCAATATTCATTAGTTAAGAAATCGATTGTGTTCAGAATACTTACCTCGTTCGTAAGAGATCTTGCCACGTAAGTCATTTGACCTCATCTGGCTTTGCCGGGATGATATTGAAATAGATCCCGTCAAGCCTGTTGGTCGTGTTGGAACGAGATTATAAAAGATCCCGTCAAGTAAGTCTGGTGACCTTGCCGGGATTATATTTGTAAAGATCCCGTCTATCCAGTATATCTTGCCGGGAGTAGATTGTAAATGATCCCGTCAAGCTTGTTGGACATGTTGGGATGAGATTGTAAAAGATCCCGTCAAGTAAGTCTGGTGACCTTGTCGGGATTATATTTGTAAAGATCCCGTCTATCCAGTATATCTTGCCGGGAGTAGATTGTAAATGATCCCGTCAAGCTTGTTGGACATGTTGGGATGAGATTGTAAAAGATCCCGTCTATCCAGTTGATCTTGGCGGGACGAGATTCAACAATATGTCGGGCAAGATTGAATACTTCCCGACATATTAGATGCTAAGACATTAATATACTCTGTTAGCATCACTTCCATGTGTCGATCATTCTATCCTGACACGTGGCATTTCCAAGTAATGGAAATCGTTTGAAACGATGGGCAGTTTATGGCTCCTGATGATGCGTTCGGCGCATTTACTCTCGCGTGCTGTCTATTAACACGCGTCACATTTTTATCACCGCACGTGCTAAGCCAGTGACACGCGTCATCTTTTAACTTACTGGAAAATACGGCACCCACAACTTTCATGGGTCGGTGGGTCCCAAAGGGTCTGCCACCTGGTGCATTTTAATGTTCCCCGCGACACCATAGGACAATTTCGCCTCACGCTAGATTTTTTTTTCCTTATCATTGTTACTCCCACGTGGACCCACTGATTTTGGCCAAGGGAAACTTGGCATGTTTTCAAAAATACGGAAAATATATCTTTCTTGCTTGTGGGATCCTAATTATTGATGTGTCAATAAACAAAAGAGGCCCAGATCAACCATCCATCCCATCGGATCACTCTATTCATATGATCTGATTCTAAACTTCGCAATTAGAATACAAGGGTTGACATTGCTACTCCCATCCTTGCTTAACCGTCATAAAAGCTAGTGATGGTGAGTTAAGCCACACACACACAAAAAAAAAATGTTGAGATAAGAGACAGAAATCAAAACATTTTACATTCTCATGGATTGATTTCTAACCGTTGGATTTAAACAATATTTTTGGAGTTACTGAACCCATGGCTAAATATCACCAATCAGGATGATTTTCGATGAACTTACAAACCAAAAATTAGTTTGACTGGTATTTTTAACCGTTGGATTTGATTACCCCAAATAATGCTCACATTTCACGGCTACATCAGCCTAAAGTAAGCTTTCCAAAAGTGGCTAATGAATATAGGATCTTTTGTCGTTAGTGGTATATTGTGGCATACCATGCAGTTTGGCAACATCTCGTACAAATATTTTAGCTATGACCGAGGCTGTGTAAGGGTGGGCCAATGGGCTGAAATGGCATACTTGTTGAAGCGCTTGACAACAACCACGATTGAACTTTTATGTACTGGAGTAGGAAGCCCATTGATGAAATCCATTGACACATCGGTCCATACTTCAGTTGGAACGAGTAAAGGATATAAGAGACTTGGCGGTGCGATAGTTTCATATTTAGTACGTTGGCATGCCTCACATTCAGCCACATACTTTTTTGCAGCCCTTTTAAAACCCTTCCAATAGAAGTTTGTGGGGATTCTTTTGTAGGTGGGTAGACATCCAGAATGGCCCCTAATTGGTGAGGCATGGAATTCGCCCAAAAGCTTATGGCACCACGGTGAGTGGTTCGAAGAACAACTAGTCCCTTGTAGTGTAGAACACCATTGTCGACAAAATGGTATGGGATTGATAATGGGTCCTCTTTAAACCGTTCGATGATGTGCTTGAAATCTACATCTTGAAGAGTATCTTGGTGATATCCCACGTGGCAGAAAATATAGGGGTTGAGATAGTGTCACATGCAATTCCCCATTTAGACAAGAAATATCATCAACTGCAACATTTTCTTTTCGTGGATGGTATACTATTTCGTAGGCATGACCAAGGAGCTTTGAGAGCCATTTTTGTTGCTCCATCTTGGTTAACCGCCGCTCCATGAAATACTTGGGTGTTTGATGTGAAGACTTTAAAATGCCTCCCTAGGAGATAGGGACGTCATTTGGAAATAACAAGGACAATAGCCATAATTTTTTTTGTCATAGACAAATTGGTTGCAATGCTTTTCAGCCCATGATTTGCTAATGTAGGCAACATGCTGACCTCCTTGTGATAATACAGCTCTAACGCCAGACCCGGAAGCATCACACTCGAGAATAAAGTCGCGAGAAGAATCTAGCAAGGCCAACGCCAGACCCAAAAGCATCACACTCGAGAATGAAGTCACGAGAAGAATCTAGCAAGGCCAAGATGCATGTAGTTGATAGGGCCTTCTTTAGTGCTTCAAAGGTTGTTTCTGCTTCAAATGACCAATAAAAAGAATCCTTTCGTAATATTTGAGTGAGGGTTGCCATCGTACCATAACCCTTGACAAACTTCCTGTAGTACCTAGGAGACCTAGGAATCCTTGCAATGACTTGAAAGATGGGGGTTTTGGCCATTGCATCATGGCATTAATTTTCGCCGAGTCAATTTGAACACCTTTCTATGATATTATATGGCCTATGTACTCTACCAATTTTTGAGCAAAATAGCACTTGCATCTATTGACAAATAGTTGGTGCTTACGTAGGGCTAGAAATACTATAGTGAGATGGCCAATATGGGTCTCCAGATTCGAGCTATAGACGAGAATGTTATCAAAGAAAACAAACACAAATCGCCAAATAAGGAACGACATAAAAACTTCATTCATGTGACTATGGAAGGTGACTGGTGCATTGGAGAGGAAATGGCCTCATAATGCCCTTCTTCATGAGTTCAAAATGTTGTTTTTGACACGTCTTCTTCACTGACTCAAATCTGGTGATAACCAGATCGAAGGTCTAATTTAGAGAAATAGAAGCCTCACGTAGTTCGTCTAGTAGCTCGTTGATAATTGGTATTGGATATCTATCCTTTACCATGATGTTGTTAAGAACAAGGTAGTCAAACAAGTTGTCAATGTACATTTACCAAGTCTAACCTCTCTTTTTAACAAATAGAGCTAGAGAAAAAAATGGGCTTGTGTTAGGCCTTAAAATGCATAAATCACACATTTCCCGCACCAACTTTTCTATTTTTGTGTGTGGAAACGAGGGTATCTATGAGGTCTGATCTTTGTCGAAGTACTTCTTGGCAATAGTGGGATTCAATGATCTTGATTTCGGTAGGGGGCAGCCTATGGGATTCATTGAACACATCCTAAATTTGCCTGAAAAGTAAACTTTAGGGTACAAGTTCGATTCTTACTATGTTTGAGAATGCAAATACATATGAAGAGACCTTGCCTTGTCGTAAAATCAAGTGGTGAAATTCACCATTATCATTTACTGTAGCAAATAAGGTGGAAACTCCTAAGAGTAAAACATGGTATTGGCAATGTTTAAATTGCATTGATATTTTGCTGAATTCCCAATTAATAACTCCGATAGATCAAAGCCATTATGTACGAATAACAACTTCATACCTGCACACCAATGACAAAAAATGTCACCCGGGGCTTTGCACCTTGCAACCATTAGCTACTGTGACACTAAATGAACAGGAGCGGGTGACGGGTAATCCATGCTGCCTTGCGATTCTCGAACAAAAGAAATTATGCATTGATCCAGAATCAACTAGTATTATGCTTTTTAATTTGTCCCACGAGTTGCATTGTTCGCGGTCGTTGTGTACTTGCTATTGTATTTTAAGAAAGGGGTTAGGATCCGCACACAACCTTTTTTGACAACAAATTTCCACACCTCTACTCGGCGTGTGGATTCCAAGAATTCAACGGTGGGTTTGCTTTGGCAAGAGTGAATGCCAGCTCACACCATCAACCACCGTTGGATTCTCGGAATCCATGTTCGAGAAGAGGTGTGGAAATTTGGTTGTCAAAAAAGGTTGTCTTCGGAACCTGTTCCCTAAAGAAATCTCCTTAGGAGGGATATCGAAGTTCTCTTGTTCTAGTTCAACATCGGAATAAGAGTCATCTTCCATCTCAAGAAGCAATAGTTAGGAGTTCTTACATCGATAGTCGGGATGAAATTGCTCATCACAGCTCTTGTTGTTCAACCATGCTTAATCGTCGTACACCAAATGGTAAGCTTGCAGCAATAGGTAGAGTCGGAGTAGCTGGTCTGGTCCCGTCCATTTACTTGGTGGAGTTGGTGGCACAGGGGTTGCCGAGTATGGTTGTGTATGCAAGAAACGGGTATGACGAAATGTTTATCTTCTCGACATTGTCAGGACAATTGCATTGATAGATTCTTTATTTTGTTTGGGTATTGCATGTGCTTGGTTTAAAGTGGTAGGGTTCAAGAGCTTAACTTATGTTTGATTTTTTCTTTGAGTTTGGAGATGAAACACCTTGTGAGAAATGCTTCGGGCAATGTCAAACCAAGGTTTAAAAAACGGCTGTTATAACAAAAATAACGGCCGTTATAACGGATTCGGACCTACCCCGTTACGTTATGGACCGTTAAAACGTCCAGAAAATAACGGCCGTTATAACGAAAATAATGACTTATTTTCTGAAAAATTTTGTAAAAAAAAAACGGCCGTTATTTTCAATTTTTCCCGTTATTTTTCATTTTTTGAAAATTTAGTACTTCAAGCTTTCAGCACTATCAGACCGTTGGAATCCATGGCCGAGAACACGACTCCCTAGTGGAGGCAGAAAAAGGGGGCTCCAGAGGGACCCATTAAATACCAAACGGCCCTAACTTTTAATACAAGAAAGGGCAAGACAAGTAATAAGCTGCAACAATAATGGCAATTTAAACTTTCCATTTCACTCTCGAAAACTCGCTGTTAGTACATGGGTAATTTTAGTTACACCCCCACAAAATGTGAGGGCACCTGACCTGTTGAGAGCACCCCACTTAGATTTCTAACTTTGTGAGGGCACCCTTCACTCATTTCAGCGCAAGAGAATAATGAGTAAAACTTGTCACACCGGGTTGTGACCGAAACCAGTCACAACCCACAATAGAAGCTACGTGGCACACTCTTAGCGGATGCTGACCGTATAGATGTTTGGCCAGTCCCTTGGTAGACATGCAAACCAAAAATCAGCCTGATTAGTGATTTACAACCTTTGGATCTTTGCACCCAAATAATGATCAATAATGCTCAGATTCCTACGGTTAAAATCAACCCATGAAAATGACTTCAATCCAACACTTTGAATTCACTAATCAGGCTGATTTTTGGTTTGGAGGTCCACCGAGGGACTGGCCAAACATCCATATGGTCAGCATTCACTATGATTTGCCACGAGATTCGTATCGTGGGTTGTAACTGGATTCGGTCACAACCAATTGTGACAAGTTTTGCTGCAAACGGGTAAAACTTCTGCGGAGAAAACAGTTGATTAGAGGGTGGGTAGAAAATTTTCGAAAGGGTATTTTCGTAATAAAAAAATATGGTAAAAAACCCAAGGGTTTCGGGTGCCCTCACATTTGGTGGGGTGCGACTAAAATTACCCGTTCGTACATTTAGGGCAGTGTTACTATCATCTGCAGTGTTTGTCGTCCTTAGGTCCAAACTCTCGATAACCCTCGAGATTCTGACTGTACAGACGAAAATCCAACCGTTTATACTCCGCGACGACGATGCAACAATGTCGTCCTCGCGACCGTGCTATTATTTCCGTACATTTATACGATACTGTAGCATAGTTGTCTTACGGTTAAAACGAGTAAAACTTGTGTCTCAAGATGTTGTGACTGAAGCCGGTCACAGCACTCAATAAGAGCCACGTGGCATACTATTATAGGACGATGACCGTATGGATGTTTGGCCAGTCACTCGGTGGACCGGTACACAAAAAATTAGCCTGTTTCGGTATTTCTAACCGATTCAATTGAAGTTATTTTCATGGGTTGATTTTAACGGTAAGAATTTGAGCATTATTGAGCGTTATTTGGGTGCAAAAATCCAAAGGTTGTATATCACTAATCAGGCTGACTTTTGGTTTGTAGGTCCACCGAGGGATTTGCCAAACATCCGTACGGCCAGAACCCTCTTATCGTATGCCACGTGGCTCGTATTGAGTGCTGTGACCGGCTTTCGTCACAACATCTTGTGACACAAGTTTTACTCGGTTAAAACCATGTATAGTGATATTGGGATTCGTGTAATTTTCTTTAGATTCGCGTAGTGGGAAACTCGAAGAACATCAGTGGTCTAGACCTTGGGACGACGTACTATATAGTATCGTCCTGGGGACGATGCTAACACTCCCCGTCTCCAATTGATTGACGAGGGTTAAAAATCGCAACAAGTTCTCTGGACACTTCGAACAGGGAACCGAAAACAACATAGGGTTGCTTCTTCCCCCCACATCGGGGTTCCTTTTTTAGGGTTTTAAATCCGGAGAAACAGTTTCTGGTTCTCTCGGCGTTTTCGATCGAGCTTGAAGGCAAATGGTGCGCTTCAATAGTGCCAGACTCGCCTACTGGTTCGCCCGAAGGTCTCTCGGTTCCAAGCTCCTCGACGATTCTTCCAATCTCGTAAGATACCTTCGTTTCATTTTTTCTTTTTGATCAAATCTTCTTTTGTAACTTTCCGACCGACCTTTTGTTTTTATTACAGTTTGATGAGTCGTTGGGTCGAGCGTTTCGTCGGGGATTCATTTCGGGAATCTGCAATTCGTCTCGGATTTTGGGACATGGGAATTCCGAAAATGGTATGTTGTGTTTGCTTTTTGGATTACTTAGCGTTTGAATTTTTCTATGGTTTAGGAGTAATTGATCTGTAATTCTGTATGCGTCGTTGTCACAGTGAAACATAGGAATGGGGTGTGCAGTGGAGTTTTACATGGAAATTGGGTTCCAACGAGATCGATTCATGCAACTGGTATTGAAAAGCTTTGATTCTTTTGCTTTCATGCAGTTAAAGTCTATTTGGATTGCCATATATGCACCAGAGAAGATAATTTTGAAAGTTTGTTTTTTGTGCAAAAAGATCTTTTTTAGCACGAAAATGACGATTTGTTTTATTATATATCTGTGTGTTTAAAAAATTGTCTTTGCATTGGCTCTATTAGGATCAATGTCTATGTCTGCAAGAGATTATTATGATGTACTCGGAGTAAGCAAGAATGCAAGTCCATCAGAAATCAAGAAAGCTTATTATGCGGTAGGTTTCTCTTCCTCTCCACATTACAGATTTATATGTGTTTATTTTCTCCATTGGTTTGCTGTAAATGGAACCGTGGTATTGAATATCTTTTCATCCTAGCTTATCATAGAATATGCATGTTTTCTGAAGGGTATGATACAATAATTAGGAGGAAATTTATTATATTTTTTCTAGTTTAAAGTACAACACGATAAGATATTTGTGGAAAAAATGCTGGTACAGCCGTATTTTAAGAACTAATGCCACTTTGGTTAAATGTCATAAACATATTCCAATGAACATTTATCTTTTTCAAAATAATTGCATTATGGTCCTATTTTGGGCAAGCCTTTAGCATTTCGTCCTGACCTTCATTTTCCTTCATATTTTGCTCATTTAAATGACACACCTACAATTTGGTAGGGTTTTAAGAACACAGTCTCATCATTGGTGGAGATATTAAACCTAAAGATTCCATCTGGTGGTGGGAAATATGTTCATGTTTTCTGGGGTCCCGCCTTTGATGCTTTGTATGTTATCGGTTTAAGGGGTCTCTTGATTCAGAGCATTGAAGGGATGAGATCTTGTAAGGCCCCTCTTTGTGTGAGTAAGAGCTGAGAATTTCATTCCCAATGGTGAGGAAATAGGAATCAAATCATGGTTTTGTGGCGGAGGGAAAGGACATTGCTTCATACCCTGAATCGGCCACTGACTCGACATTGTGGCCGGTTCACAGGGTACCTGTTCAATTGTTTTAGCCAAAAGAATGGCCCGTTAGGGTTTTATTGTTTCTTTTTTTTTTATAACAAATTCAAAATTTCAGGTCGATGCTAACTTGGTCCGGTTTGGGGACTGGTTCGCTGGTTCACCGGTTCAATTGGCCGAGTTAGTCCGGGTTTAAAAACACTAGTTGGCACCCATTCATCTTCGGGGGTTTAGTTTGGACGATGATTAAAACTTGGATATTGGTCTTGGAAAGTGGTTTCAAAAAATTCTGAGTTTGCACCGTAGAGCTTCATGGAGCGATGCAGCTAGGAAATTCCAGCACCAATGTGTTGAAGAAATATGAGAGAAAGAGTATATAAATGCTGGATTTTGAGTGAAATCCTACAAAAAACACCTGCAAGCATGATTCAAAATCTCATTCTGTCTCGGCCGAGACATCTCGTTCCAGTAATGTATCGAGAAGATACATAGGAGAATGTATCGTCTTGTGCCAACAATCTAATTTAGGTACCAAAGCTGGTTTAAAAGCTTATTTTGACGGCATATGTATCTTTTATAATACATATAAATGCTAAAAACACGTGTAGCCTAATTAAACTTTAAAAAATGGTTAAATCGTATTGAGACATGTACTGTTTTTTTCATTGTCTAGTTCTGTCTTGTTTCGTCTTGGTTTTAAGACGTCTCATCTGTCAGCTTACCGAGACAACGAAACATAACAATATTTTAAACCTTACCTTGAAGAGTGTTCCCCAACACTATAAGGATGGTTTTTAAAAGGAGAAGACTATCAAAACACATCTGCAAGAGAGCCTAAAGTCTTCAAGACTTGTCACACCGCTAGGAGAGGCTTTCTCATAAAAGAAATAGCAACTTTATTAAATTTGAAATGAACTCCTTGCAGCCTAGGTTGACCACTAATTTGTAATAGCATTGTATGATATATCCTACTACAAATAAACTTTCTAAAAGCAATCCTTAAATATCCTAATCAAATAAAACCGTATCTCCTAAAAGATCTTAATCAAATCATATCCTATATGCTAAAAGATCCTAATGAAATCACATCCTATTTCTTAGTACAATTACTTGCTTAAGAAGAAACCTATTGTAATGAAGTCTCAACACGACACTTTAACAATAATAAAAAAGTAGCCAAAATAAAGTCTTCATATGCTGCTCAACTGGACCTTAACTAGGCCCATTGGATCCCCTTCTTGGATTCATGCGAGTTGGTGGGTCCAAACCCTAAACACTTAAAGAGACCTTGTTGAGTCTTTTCCAAATATAGGTTATATTGATTTCTGAGTTTGATATTGAACCCCTTTCTAACTGAGCTTGGATCTTATTCGAGACTTAATGATGTTCCGAATCAAGTCTTCACCCGAGGGCTTTGCGTGTGACTTTGCAGTTGAACTAGAGATACACTAGACTTCATCTTAGAGGCTTGGGTATCATTTTAGGACTTGCTTTGAGGATCTTGACAAGTGTGATGAATTGAGATGAAGGTGGGGTTTGTTGCCCAGCTGTCCATACTTTATGCCAATCTTGCTCGAGCCAATGAAATCAAAAGACAGACACATCTTTTCTATTGTGCTTGAAACAGTGCCGTTGAAAATTTACTCGGTTTCTCTTATTTTGCCGACTTTTTGTTTAGAGATGATGCATTGTTGAAGATAATCTATTGTGTTGAGGAAGAAAGGGTAGATGAAAGTGAGAGTTAGGTTCAAGGTAGTACACTTTGATTTTGAAGTCAAAATTTGGAGTTAATTCGAAAAAGTTCAATTCGATATGGGAAGTTTTGTAAAAACACGCCAACATAGAGAAGTTTGGAGGTGTGATGCGTTAATAAACTTAAATGTAAGAAAGAAACATGAAATTATAGAGAAAAATAGTTTTTACGGATGAACTGGAAAATGCACAACTCAATAAGCATTTGATCTTGATTTCAACCCTTACAAGTTGTTTTTGACTTAAATTCTTAATCAGGTGATCGTAACATAAGAGCCTCCAAAAAGCAAAAGAAATGTGTGAAAAAAAATGTTTTTAAACACTTCTCATCTATTTTAGAATTTTGGTCCCAAATGGTAAAATTTGCTGAAATATTTCAAGTAAACTTCACTTCAATAGGTCATAAATCAATAAAATTTGACAAAAATTGCTAAAACTTTAGCTAATTTTAATATCATGGTTAGGTCACGGAGAAAAAGAGGGGAAAGAAGAGAAGGATAGGGAAGTTTTTATTTCGTTTCAACTAGGTGAAGACAGGAGGCTGGTTCAAGAGGGTACCTTGGTGCTACATTTTTAGAAAGATAATCCTTTGTTTGCAGATATTATGTTGCATAGTAAAGTTACTTCTCAAAATATGTCTGAATCTGCAATTTTCCTCGATATTTATTGATACTCGTTGCAATACGTATTGTTTGTTGGCGTTACTGATAAGCACCATGATAATAATTTTTAGTACCATGAGTGGATGTACTAACTTCCTTTCAACTGTAGAGCCCCCTTTCAATTTTCTTGTTTTGATTTTTCTTAAATCTTTTGCATGCTTCTGCAGCTTGCAAAGAAGCTCCATCCAGATACAAATAAAGATGATGCTGATGCTGAGACAAAGTTCCAAGAGGTTCAAAAAGCATATGAGGTACTTTTTACTATGCAGTAAGCTGTTTTGTCAGATAAAGATGTATATCCCCTTGATAACCTATGCAAAGAATGTAATAACAACTTTCTCTTCTTATACGACGTGTAGGTTTTAAAAGATGAGGAAAAGCGATCTCTTTATGACCAGGTGCCACAGTTTGTTACCTTTTGGTTACATGCATTATCTGCCTGTCAAATTAATTATTCTAACATATATCCACGATGATATATGATGATTGTTTTTCGCTATGGAAAAAATTATTGGGTCACTTTTTGTGTTGTGCTTATATTTCTTTTGTTATTATGTCTGTGACAACAAAATCTGGAATTATTTACAAGGGGTATGAACATGTAATGAGAATGTCAATAGTGCTGCTTGTAATCTCCTGTTCTTCCTTGTGAAAGTTGTTGAAAGTGATCTTTATTGGAGCACAAGAATCATCTAAAGATACAAATAATATGTAATCTCCAAGGAAATTTGACAATTTTTTACGAACCATATATCTTCCTGCTCTAGGGTTTCCAAGGAGATCTGGAATCACTTCTCTCGTTGGCATTTAGTATGTTATCGCCATGCAGATTGGTTTTCACCAATTTGTCATTTCAATGATATAGGTAGAAAATTAGTTTCTTCAAAAAAAATTCTGTGTCCGTGCATGGAAAGAGCACAACAGTAGCATCTTTCAAGGCATGACTCTTTCTATTAAGAAAATTTGGGATCAACTACATGAATCCTGTTTCACCATTCCATTCTATCTAGGGCCATATCTTCATTAAATCATGTGTCTTGGAATCTTTTTTCGCTACCTTGATCCACTTTCTTTCTTGTTCTTTTAGCACAACAATTGCATCTTTTTAGGTTCGACTCTTCCTATTAAGGCTATTTGGGATCAGCTACTTGAATCCTACTAAGGCTATTTGGGACTCTTTTCTGTATTTCCTAGTTTTTCTGCTCATCCATCTCAGATTCTCAAGATCCTCACCTACAACAAATTCATTTCCTGATTTCCATTCCATAGTCGAGGGGCCCTCCTTTTCTTAGGATTCCTTTTTATGATATTGCCGAGTTTAGAGCATATGTTAACACATATTTCTTTGTCAATTGTTTCAGTTGTAATTACAATTTATTTGATGACCTTATTAGTCCACAAAATTTTAGGATATGATTTGTCAGAAAAAAAAGCATGTTAGCTCTCTTTCTTTCTTTCTTTTTTTCGCAACAGAAGTTGTAATTTTCTTAGGATTTACTCATGGCATTTCCCCTCAAGTGATTTATGTATTCACATTCCTTTATGGAGTTTCTTTATTATTCACAAGGATTGTTTTTTCAACATTGAAATATATTGGAGTACTTTATGAAGTCTTACACTTGTCCTAGTGGCATTGTCAAATTCATTGGTAAAAAACGATTTAAATAGGCAATCTTTGTTAGTGGAAGCTCTATATATAGTTCTTGTTGTTTTTCTTGCAACATATCATAATACACACTTTCAAGTTTGCAATTTAATCCACAATACTTTTGTGGAAAATAATGAGAAGCATGAATGTTATGTATGTATTTGTGAGCGTGTATGTCTATGTTGGTGGCTGTGTAGATAATATTGATATCAAAAGATTTAATATGATATAAATATATTTGCATATAAATTGATATAAGTTTGTTGAAAGTTTGAAACTGTCACTGATAAATGCCAAATTATAAGAAGAAAAACAATTGTGTTATAGCATTCTGAGTGTTTGTTTGTGAAGATGATCCTCAAAAGATGAATTCACTAAGACATATACTTCTATAAATACTTATTATATGCATTCAACTAGCATTCTTCATAGTTTCTGGAAGAACCTAATAAGAATCCTTTGGGAAACTGATGTAGGGAATGGAATGTATAGAAATCAGTGTTGTAAAAATAAGATGTATGAAATGCACTTGATCTCAAAAAAAGATCTCATGCCAAGAGCAAAGTTTAAAAAGGCTAGTTCGGGAACTGAGGCGTTTTGTCTCAAAAAGGCGAGGTGTAGCCTTGAGGCGGTACTGAGGCGTAAGCCTCATTTAAGCCTCAATTTAAAAAAAAAAAAAAGCTTAAAAAATTCTAAAAAAATATAATTAATTCTACATAAAATGAGAAACAACATATCATGTGAAAAAATAACTTAAATAAGCAATAAAAGTGATCGAGGCTATACCTTTACTTTAGGAGCGACGCTGTCGGAACACTGGCTGAATGCATGAATGCTAATATCAAATCTTAAAAAACATAAAGCACATAACTAAATTACCAAATCTAAGTAGTTACTAGTTACTATGCTAAGTCCACTATCTAGTGTCTACTAATAAAATATCAATACTAACAAAGTAACTAACAAGATAGAGTTCGAAAAGTAGAGCAAGTCTATAATGTAATAAAAGCTAAAATCTAACAAGTCAACATATAAACACAAAGTCTAATAACAAGTACACAAATCTAAATCCTATTCTTTTACAACAATTATCAATCTTCTATTCTTCTTCATCCCAACTATCATCATCATCATCCCATTTAATCTATTCTAAATGGGAAAAACTAGGTTAGATTTAGTGTTTCTCCCAAAATAAAGAACTTTAGATAACAAAATGAAACCTTTTAGGTCTTTTTTTAACATAAATGAATAGTGGGGAGGGTATTTTGGGAAAAAGAATGGAAAAAAATATAAAAATTAAAAAAAAAGGGGTTCAGGGTTTTAAATTTTACCATGTAAAGCCTCAGTCACGCCTCGAGGCTTGAGCCTCACTGAACTGAGGCTTAAGCCTCAGAAAGGTACCTTGAGGCTTAAGCCTCGAGGCTATTTTTGGGCGCCTCGCCTTGAGGCGCGCCTCGAGGCGTAAGCCTCAAACGCCTTTTTAAACTATGGCCAAGAGAATGCTTGGAAACTTTTGGACAGTGTAAGAAATGCTTAGGAAGTGTGTAAGAACTACTTCATAAAACTTTTGATATGTCTCGGGCAAAGTGCACATGGTTCCTTGGAGGGGTAATTACTACTGCTCAATGGTCCTTTACTTGTGATTGAGGCGTAGTTGATGGAAACTCCTATGTAGGGTGATACTCTCGCTTTAGACTTGCGCTTCCACGTTTCTAACTTGGGAGGACTTCGGACTCGTGGTTCTAAGATGCCAAAAAGTGAACTTGTTTGAGATGGGCTCTTGATTTGTTATACAAGTATTTGATAGAAATATTTGGGAATAAAACTCAATGATTCTCTCATATTGTTAAGAACTTAAGAAGTTATGAAAATGATGTATTCTACCACCAAAATAAAATTTTAAACTTCAAACAGAGTTTAATAATCACTAATTTATCATATTATTTGGACCTGTGACAAATAAACACACATAGCTTAGGCATTTCAGATTTGATGATTTTGTGTTCCGGTGGCTCCTTTTTTCTTTGTTGTACAGCTTTTGGGCTTCCTCAGCCCTTTCTAATATATATCTTTTTACCGATCAAAAAAAAAAAAGAAAAACGTCCAAGATTTTCCAAACCCTATGATTTCCTTAAAACACCCGCTTCCTCGCATCTGCTCCTGCTTCGTGCAGTTAAGGATAGAGGAAGGAGAAGATTTGAATGTATTATCAGGTGGTCCACCCCCCAATGTTTTTCCCCACTACTATATCATGAGTCTCATGGCTGTTTGAGTATATTTTTTATATAAATTTTTTTAACTATCAAATGGATTTTTAGTTTAAAGTTACATATTTGTTATCCGTTGTATGCAAGGATATGTAGCATAATATGGAGTAGTGGATTTGGTGAACCCTAAAAAATAGGGCTTGTGGTTTCAATAGTAAATTAAAATATACTAGTTTTTACATACATAGAGACAAGCATAGATGGATGCAACAATGTTATAGTACCATCGATAAATGAAGCCTTTTAGTTTTTGCTGCATATGTTCGTCATTGTGTTCCTGATTTCCCAATGAGTTTTGGTATTGTGTTGTGAGCTGTATGCTCCAGGCTCACTCATGACATATTTATGAGATGTATACTCATCCAGATTCATCATTCTATCAATTTGGCTATCATTCTGTAGGAAAACTACTTTTGAAATAATTTTCAAGCAACATGTTATTGTACTGTTCTCTATTATATGTAGTTAATTGTTGAGCTCCTTTCTATATTTGTACTTCTGTAATCATGTTATCATTCTTATTTCGTAGTTAATTACTGTGCTCATCTTTTTTATCTCTTTGCTTCTGTTGGTAATCCTGTTATCATTCTTGATTGGGCAATTTGATAGGTTGGCCATGATACCTTTGAACAAGGTGCTGCTGGAGGTGGTGGCCCTGGTGGTCCATTTGGTGGCGGATTTGGTCCATTTGAGGACATCTTTGGTGGTGGTGGTGGTGGTGGAGTGAATGATGTAATGTCTCTTTCCTGAATATCCGAGAGTTGTTTTTTGACATTTTGTCTTTATATGATTTAAGTTTTCTTATACATTTCATTAGACGTTCATAATTTAATGCATGCTGATATCCGAAGTTGAAACTGTGTGAATTTGAAAAACTTTATAATTGAGAACCTGTCAAACTAAGTTCATATTTACTCTTGTTAGTAACATAAAAAATTTAATGGGCTTATGTTCAATCTCATTTTTATTGGTTAAAATATAACAATTACTTTACATCATTCTCTTTTTTTTGTGATTAGGCTACTATGTGAATTTTAAATCATATAATTTGTCTTTCTCTGTGGGGACTGGTTATGAGATCAATAGTCTCTGTCATTTTATCTATTTCAATTGGGTTGCATTTAGAAAATTAGGACCTTGCTACTGAGGTGCTTTGAGCAATCTGTTGTTTGGTTTGCTTTCTAGCCGCAGGATCCATGTCTATGATCACTTCCTCATAAATGCTGCCTTGGCCAGAGCATGCTAATCTTTTGTTTGTGTTCATTCATCATCCTAGACATGGATGGTCCAAGACATTTGTAGATTTTCTTCCATCCATTGCGGCAGCCGTTTGGCATCTGGTTTTCCGTCCTCATTCATCTCGTTTTGTTGCAACAGCTATTTAACAATATAACTTTGCCATTATCCATAATATCCTGTATTTCTTTCAGGAAAAGTTTCTTTCAACTCCTTATTTTTGATATCTTACATGTCACAACTCTGTAACAGTCTTGTTTCCATAATGGTTTTTATGATTTTGTATTTTACAGTCTCTCGCCAATGGGAATGTGGTGCATGCATTTATGTGGTAGCTTTTTCATTCATTCTGATGTGAACCTATTTGTGGACTTTCAACCTTCAGCAACAGTTGTAATTCTAGTATATTTAAGATCTCAATGTGCATTACTCCATAGGTTGATACTTGTGTATCTGAGTGTTTTTTTTCCCTTTTCATGTGGTTCCTTTTTCTGTGGTAGCTTTGTCCTTCATGCGTACATTTCTGTTGAAGCTTTGTCATTCATGCTGATGTGAACCTATTTGTGGACTTTCAAACTTGATTACCATTTGTAATTCTAGCATATTTAGGATCTCAATGTGCATATCTCACAGGTTGTATACTTTTGTGTATCTGAACACTTGTTCATATGATTCCTTTTTCATAAGATTTTGGTGATCTTGTTCATCTCGCTAAAGTGGTTGGCGATGTTAGGATCTTGACACAAATGAATCTCAGATTTCTGATGCTTGATGTTGTTGCACTACGATATTGCCAATTAGAGTTCTTTATTGTGTAAAATGTGTAGTTTCCCTTAACTGCTATAGGAGTTACACAAATAATAGAAGACATACATAGGAGTTATTACCTGCTTCTGTTAGACATTTGGTTCATCAACATTAGGCACCGAATGTTGATGCTCCTGTACCACTTGTGTGTGTTTCTCATATGCTGAATATTGATATGGAATTAGATTGTCTTATTTGTAGTACCTGATTTTTTTCACTTCAGAATATCAGTTTCATCCTTGAAACTAATTGTGATCTTATTTGCATTGATGTGGCTCACTGTACGATGGAGAACAGTTCTTCAAAGACTTCTTCAGGCAAAGAGGATTTGGGGGCCAAGATGTCAAGGTTTCATTTTCTTTTATATACTGATGAATTGCTGCTAACTTGAAGTTGCTGGTTTGTGATTTTGTTAATAAGTCCTTTTATGATGTCCACCTCTTTTTATTTTTTGTGCATAGGTTGCCCTTGAACTATCTTTCATGGAAGCTGTTCAGGGGTGCTCCAAAACTGTGACATTTCAAACTGCTTTACCTTGTGAAGCTTGTGGTATGATGATGATCTTTCACTTAACAAAGTCTGCTATCTAGAAATTTACTGCCTGCACTTATCAGAATTTTTTTTTTACTGCCTGTGGAATCGTTGTTAATTTCTTTCCTGTTTTTAGTTCTATTTGCTGTGTAAGCTAACCGGGTACCTGATTGAAGATTCCCTGTGTATTTTGTTAACGTCCATGGAACCATATTTTGCAGGTGGCACAGGTGTTCCTCCTGGAACCAGGCCTGAAACATGTAGGCCTTGTAGAGGCTCAGGAATGGTCAGTCCAAATAGGATCCATTTCTTTTTGTCTGTGTACATTCAAATTTTCTGTTTCATAGCTAACAGAGGCATTGTTTTGCAACATGTGCAGATATTCATGCAGAAGGGCCCGTTTAGGTTGCAGTCAACGTGTACACATTGTGGTGGAACTGGGAAAACTGTAACGGTATAACATTCATGTTTTATTTGTGTCCCTGTTTGTCATGAATAGAAGATAACTGGTTATTATTTTTTAGGCATTCATGAAGTTTAGCTTTGTTAATATCGTTATAACTTATAAGAATCACAATTTCTTGTCTATTCTAGATGTTCTCTTTATGATACTCTTTGACTGAAATTTCATGGTATTGATGTTATCTGTGAATGGTACTTGTCTGATTTTATGAAAGAAATGAGATTGTTTTGTGAATGAATGGCCGGATAAAAAATTTTAGGGTTGTAGAAATTTCATTAGAATATGTTTTGTGCTTCCATCTATTGGTGTTAACATGCATTAACAATGAAAGCAGTAGTTTCTCTTAACATCTCACCAGTTAGCGACATTTACTTTTTATGTTTGTGTGAATGTTTGGGCTTCTATTTACCAGTTTGCATTGAAATTATCATGCTGCTAAATCCATATTTTGGTATTTTTTGGAACCTGGCCTTGTAATTAGGAAGACTTTTAAGACTTTAACTTGGAGAAAGCCACAAATCTGCTTATCATGCATTGATGTAATGTCCTTTTTTTTGATAATTCATGGATGCAATGTATTGCACTCTTCCTGGACTCTTGAACCTTAAAAATGAAATTATAGGGATCACCACATGAAGATAGCCATACTTGATAAAATTCAGTTATGCAAAGAGGATGTAAGGAGGCATACTGAACACACAAAATGATTTGGTATTTATCCATATCGGTATGCATGTCTGACAGTTGTATCTGTCATTTTTTTCCTCAAACAATTGTCAGATAGGTATAGAAACTTGGTGGTATTCTCAAAAGCTTATTACTGAACAAATATTTTGGATGTTCTACAGGTGGAGAAATTTATTTGCCATTCATGTGTTCTAGTGTTGCTAGCTGACGGTGGTTACATCCTGTTCATTATTTTCATGGTCAAAACCTGCTTTTGTTCTGAATTTATCTATTTATTTAATGCCTTGGAAATGAAATATACACACACGTCCAGTGTATTAGTACCAAAATTAACATGGAAATAATAATATGGAGGCATTGTGCACATATGTGGAATCTTCATATGGATCACGAGAGAGGCCCATTGACTACTTTTTCTTAAATTTGTGAAAAACTAGTAATCAACGCCCGTGCCAAAGCACGGCACAAAAAAGAAAGGTCGATCTTTGTTGTATACCAGCCCTTGAACCCTTCTATCTTTTAAAAAAAATGCCCCAATCTGTCAAGCATGGAAATATAAAAATAATATAAATAAAATCAATATAGGAATCTGTCAATAATAAATTCCTTGTGGGAATTGGCCAAGTCTCGATAGTTATATTGGTTAGCTTTTTGTGACGTAGGAAGCTAGAGTGAATCTGGTTTTATTCCAAATGTTCTTAGGACTCTTTTGTTAACCGATCCCCTCTGCGAGCTATTTTAGGATTTGCATTGATAAGTTGTTCTGGTTTTCCTCATGTTACTGGGAAACACGATATAAGAATTCGAAGGTTAATATGCTCATAGAAGTCTACAGAATTATTTATGATGTACGAAGTGAATTTGTTGAGTAGAGGTCTATGTTGGCGATGATAGAAATCAATGTTCAAGAACCATACCGGACTGGCCAGTTCAATTGATCCGGGTGAGCATTGACCCAGAATTTTATTAAAAAACCACTCTCAATCATTAACACCTTTTGTACTGGCTAGTTAAACCGGGAAAAAAAATCAACCTTTGGTGTTTAAACCATTCAATTTATTTTCCTTTCTACTTTTTTTTTAAAATGAATTTACAATGATTGAAATATATACCTTAATAAAATATAAAATTTTGTGGAAAAAAAAGTTATACATGTTATATATTCAGTAATCGTGATCTAGAGTACTTGTTGTCACTGTCAATAACGCTAATAATAAATATTTTATTCTTAAAAAATACTTAAAAAATAAAAAAAACAGAAAATTTGGAATGCTCATGTATCTACACTGATTCAAACACCCCTAACTGTGGGTGCCGTGAATCCTTGACGGCTTCTTTTCTGCTTTTGTTCTTGTCTTTCCCTCGCTTTTGGAATACTAAGTTTGTTGTTTATTGATTTTTTTTTTCATTTTTGAGTCACTTGAATCTCTTGAGCTACGGTGTGTACAACCTACTGAATGTGCTTGGTTTTGACTACTTGGCCAAGGCCAATTCTTAATATAGGTGGGAGACATGGTGAGTTTTGTGTTAGACTTTGATATGTGTAGCAATTTTTTTTCTTTTTTTTGAACTAACAAGTATATTGAACAAAAAAAGGGGAGAACCCCACCAAATACAACCTAGAGGGACCTCTAGAGGGAAGGCCTCAAATAGATCTATCTACACATCACATGGGAGAAGAACCGCCTAATAACTCCTCCCATCTGAACACGGAATCATCAAAATAACCTCTTATGATCTTAATCTATTAGATCTGGGTTGAAATGTCATTTGTATCTGAGGAATTATATTACGATCTAATTGCCATAGATTTTTTTTGTGCTCCCCATTTTATTTTCTATCTGATTCGCTGATGTTAATGTCGGGTTACATTTTGTTGAAGCCGCTGCCTTTAGTTTTCTAATTTCTATTATCCATGTATAGAGCTTCTGCAAATCATGCAAGGGAGATCGAGTTGTGAAAGGATCAAAGACTGTCAAGATAGATGTTATGCCTGGTATGTTGAAATACTCTCTTGAGCCAAATTGTCGTATGTTCATCTTTTTGTAGAATATAGTTTAGCTTTTGATCAGATGCAATTTCCTTATATTGTTGAACATATCGCTTGTTTAGATGTTAGTGTTCTTATTTTGCTTACTGTTCTTGTTTCTTTTATGGGGTAAGTATTTTTTTTTTCTCATGGAACATAAAGATAGGAAATGACATTTTTCATTCATTACTGTCTCATCTTTGTTTGGTATTTTTGGTGCCGCTGATGGCATTTATTGAGATTGAATGTGTCTCATCTGTGATTTGTATTGAATTTCTGATGTTGTTTTCAGAGGTCAGATTGAGATCCCAGCTTAGTGTTTTTATATGCTAAGGCGTGAGGCGAGGTGCTTCACTGGCCAAAGGCTTGAAATATACAAACAAATAACAAAAATTGCAAAGAAAGAAAAAAATTAAAAAAATAAGAAATACATTTCAATATCCAAATCCAAATTCCACTCGTCAAAATCAAATTAAAAGAGTATCACAATCACATCCATAGTTTCATGCTTCCATATCAAAGTTTGGGACTCGTCAAAATCAAATTACAAGTGTACAACATCCATGGTTTCATACTTCCAACTTTCCAAGTTTGAATCCATAAAACGAAAAAAAAACTTTGGTTGCATTTGGTAAAACTTAATTTCAGACCTTAAGTCTGAAACTGGGACATTCAGACCATTTGTTAACCACGAGAAATCATGGTTCAAAAATGTCCTAGTAAACATTTTAAGATACCCAATATGCCCTTGTCTTAATTTGCAGACATAAGGACCTTTACCAAATGATCTAACTTTACAAAATTTAAGCACATAAGCTTTCAACACTTAAAATTAAGCACTTTAAACTTTCAACATTGAAATTAAGTTTTACCAAACACTACCTTAAAAGTGTAACAACCTCTCTAACCCAATGATTTTGAACACGAACGCTTGGGGCAAGGCGCTTCAATGGCTTAAAGCGTGGGGTGTAATCTTCACGAACTTGCCTTCTTAAATAAATTCTAAAAATATGAAAATAAGTAAATAATTGGATAATTCCATAAAAAGGATAAATTTGTGAAAAATTAACTTTTAATCTATTTCATATGGGGAAATAGGTGTTTTTGTTGCTCTTATAATTTAGAATAGCTTATTATTATTTAACTATGATTTAGAGGTGGAAAAGAAAAAAATGAAGTAAATTGAATTTTTTAAAGTTTAGTTGCTTCCGTTGGCATATGTATGTGAGGCGCTTCCGACTCAAGGCGTTAAAAAGGGTGTAAAAGGCGTGAGGTGTAAGCCTTTTTTAAAGCCTCAGTAGAGGACGTGCATGCCTCCTAAGCTTTTAAGCTTTTTAAATAAGACATAGGGTGTTTTGGGAAAGCCTCGCCCCGAGGCGTAAGCCTCAAATGCCTTTTAAAACACTGACCTAGCTAGTTGTTTTTTTTTTTCTTTTTTCTTTTTTTCCTAAATTTTATTGGTTCTATTTATGCAGTTCTTGTGTTTCTAATTTGAGAATGTCTTATACTTGTCTAACTGAAACTAGTGGTATTTCTACTGTTCAACGTTCAGTTTTGATTGTCTAGTCATAAAGATGCCAATAGCAATTGACGATTGCTATACATTCATTATGATGACCCAAATATAGCCTCCTCCCATATAAAGATGAAATCTTTAAAGTGAATCTTAAACTCTTTAAGGATAAATGATCAAAGATACACCAATGCCTTAATTTTTCTTTCTTAATAATTTTTACCGATCAAAAACAAGAATACCTTCGGATGGAAATTTTCACTGCTACTTTGATCAATTGTTCCTGTGTGCTAAAACTTGTAAGTTCAAATGGCAATGCTAGGCCTTAGTGACGCTCGCACTCTAGAACCATACTTCTAGCTTAGGAACTCTTCAGACTCACGGTTCCAAGTTGGCAGAAACCCAAACTTATTTGAGACGGACTCTTGATTCGTTAAACAAGAAGCATTTAGCAGGAAATTTTGGAAACAAAGCTCAATGAATCATTGCTGTGAAGAACTTACGAAGTTCTAAGATAATATATTCCACCACAAAAATAACATTATAAACTTCAAATAGAATTTATTAATCACTAATATATCAAATTGTTTGGACCTGTGACAAATAATTTGTATATTTATATTCCTTTAAAATAATTTAATTCTCTCTCTCTCTCTCTCTCTCTCTCTCTATATATATATATATATATATATATATATATATAGTGATGCTTCCCGGGCGTACCAAACCCTGGAGCTTTCTTATAATACCTGCTTCCTCGCTCCCACTCTCTCACCACCCGTTTCGTGCAACTAAGTGCTCGGCCAAGAGATTTCTAGCCCTGATTTGAAAGAGATGCATACAGTATAAATCCGTGATTCTTGTAGATCTCTAAATTTTCCTCCCTTCTGTGAGTTAAATGCCTGGGAACCAGGTAAAGTGAAACCATTAATAAACATTTTTTTGTCTTGGTCATGGAATTCAGTTATCCATAATAAACAATTGAATTTTGCACTCCCACAAATCCCCCTTCTCAGATTGCTGCTTTCAGGATTGTTCATTTTCCCTAAGCAAATTCTATTGGTTTACAATATCTACTATGAGGTAAGCAATACCCAGTGTGAAATTCACTTCTCTATCATGCTTTTTAGTGTGAAGATATCTACTTCAAACAATAGCAGATGCCCAAGTAGATTCCCTCTTTGTAGTAAAAGGAAGAAATCATCTCCTTTCATTGCAAAGAGGGTACCTATTTCTCTTCTATAGTTTGGAGTCTAGATCGGTGATTGTGGATAATATCGAGGCACCATCTATGATGTACACTAACTGTTTCCAACTTGCTAGTGTAGCAAATGCATGGCCCTGGAGTGTGACTATAAAGTCCAGTTTCCTTGGCATCTTTTCCTTTTCATATTCCTTTGTACAGAATAAGAAAACATGGACCACAGAGTTAAAACTCCAAATAACAAGCACCATCTATGATTGCTGTGCACATAAATCTGTTTTTGAGTTTTTGATCACGTGTTTCTTACAATTAGTGGTAATGCTCAACTCCTTTGTGTTTATTGATATCTGCAGGAGTTGATGATGATGAAACTATAAAGATCTATAAAAGTGGTGGAGCAGATCCCGATGGAAATCAACCTGGTGATCTTTATGTTACAATCAAGGTAACATATCGAACTTTTTTCCTCATCTATCATGTTGTCTTATTGACAGTAAGCAGGTAGCTAGGGACACATTTGTTTGCTCGTAATTTGATAGCATAAATTTTTGCAGGTCCGAGAAGATCCTGTTTTCAGAAGAGAAGGTCCTGACATCCATGTTGATGCCATTTTGAGTGTCACTCAGGTAATCCTCCCTCTAATTTTTACTTATAATATTTTTCTAGTGCATGGAAGTCCTAAAAAGGGAATTAGAAAAAATTCTGATAGGAATCGTAGTGTTTCTCTCTGGAGAGAGAACCGGGTTTATATATTAGCATATTCAACATCATCTAGGTAAAAGAATGTAATCAGCTGACAGTTTGACTACCATGGATCTATCTTGATTAAGACTACATGAGTTGTCACGAATTTGCCTAGTTTGCCAACTTGTCCCAATTAACTTATGTTGGTTATGCATTTGCATCATACATAGAAGATATGTTCTGTTTCGTTATCATTTTATGAGGTATATAGGTGTGCAAGGATTAAAATCTCAATCTCAGAGTACCTCAATCAGGTGAAAAAACTGAGACATTGGAAAATTTGCAAGACAAACCAAAATTTTCTGAGAAGAACTTAAACAAACCTAGGATAAAGAATTTAATTCATAAATGAGCCGAAAAAGGATGTTCAAAGCAATTAACGACTTACAACAAAATTTATGCGAAAAAAAAAACACCCCTTTTCTCATTGATGCAGCCTGATACGCTATTGCTAACGATGGTCTCATTGAGACGAAGACAATTTGTGACAATTGGGAATTTTGATACTTTCCTAATGTTTCGATCTGGTTAGGTAAAGTTCCAAGATGTTTCAGCTGAAACAATCGTAAGATGAGTGTGTAGGTGGGGAATTGGGTCCCTCCCTGATACCCAATCACTTTAGCATGCATACCTACATCATTAGGATGCGATACCCAACAAACTTTGTAAATTGTAGTCATGTTTTCCAGAGTGACACTCCAGACCTCTTCAATGGAGTGGCAATTTTCTTACACATGCCAGATGATGTGGCATGACCAAAGGAGTGCAATTTGCCACCTCAGCACCTCCCCAGTTGGCAAGTTTCAGCTCAATAGCACTTCGCCACATGGCAAAATAGTGTTTGTTTCTTTTTTCCTTTTTTATTTTAAAAAAGTTTAAAAATTCAGTGGCTGCCATTTGTAGGGGAAAAGTACAATACATGGTAGGGAACATATGTGACAGGGCAAGGGCACAGCTGCACAATCCACATGGCCAATTGAGGGTCATCTATCAGATGGATGGTCTGGATTGGCAATGTCAGCCTCCACATGGCAAGAAAAACCCTGCCAATAAAGTGAAGAGGTTTGGACTGTCGCTCCAGAAAACAGTTTTTGATTACGTATCGTTAAATTTGGCATGATGTAAATACTAAAAAAAGAGACTTCGATGAAACCTTGAAAACTAAAGCATGGTATCTGTATATTGGATGGGAGACCCGGATCTGTATCCTTGTCCCGAATTTTGAGAAATGAGTCAAGTCTCCATTTCCTGTATTAGTGTCTATATCTATCAGTATTTGAGCATCTCAGATTGAATTTTCAGTTTCTTGTTTTTGGATTTTACCCACCGTAAGCAGTTATCATGTATAACCAACTTTTCTAGTTCTCTTAGTAAAATTGTTGACAGTAGGATGTTGGATTGCTCTTTCACAGGCAGTTCTGGGGGGTACCATCCAGGTTCCAACTCTGACTGGTGATGTTGTTCTTAAGGTATGTTTGAAATCCTATGCATGAATCTACTTTTAGTGAAGAGTATGAATTCATTATTACAAGTCAGGAAATTTTTGAGATTTGTTCATCAGATGACATCTGAAGTAACCCCTTCCCCCCTTACTGTAGGATGAAATTTTTAATATGCAAACTAGTGTTGACTGTTGGGTTTCTTGTTGTTAACTCACTCAGTTGGCATGATAAATTCTGATCTGGTTTGCAGGTCCGTCCAGGCACTCAACCTGGTCAGAAGGTTGTTCTGAAGAAAAAAGGTGAGGGGACTACCAGTGTGTTCTGTTTTTTTTCGATATTTTTTGTTTCTATTTTCAGATTGTCATTTAAAAACCCGTTCCTGATAAAATTGTAAAGCACTTTGCCAATTTCCATACGCTCTAGGTTCTGTTTCTAGAGGATAGGATGAAGCTGCTTGTGAGGATTTATATAATTTTTTTTAAGTGGGTATTGATAGAACTTGACAAATGTTTTATCTATGGCTGTTGTACTAGAATTTTTCTTAAACTACCTAAACTTCAATCGTTCAACAAAATAATACATTTGTGCATCATCGATTGTCCTTAATGCGTGCCTGAGCGAAGTTAATATGCTTTCATTTATATCCTCCAACAGGGATTAAGACCAGGAGCTCTATTTCGTTTGGTGATCAATATGTGCACTTTAATGTCAGCATTCCGACGTAAGTTTTCGTGTTCCCAGGTCTCAGCCACATTGTCGCATCATTTACCCGGCCTCTTTGAGCCAAAGTATTATCAGATTCTTCTCTGGGGGCAAAAGAAACTTGATCTGATGGAATTTTTGTTTTTGCAGGAATTTGACACAGAGACAGCGTAGTTTGATTGAAGAGTTTGCCAAGGAGGAGCAGGGAGAATATGACAAGGGTGATGCCGCAGTTGGAGCGTCTGGGTAAGATATAGCCGGACTGTTTGGCGTGGTAGTTATTTCAAGTAATAACCTGCTCTCTCAGTTTAAATTTTTGTAGGAGAAATTAGGTTGCTTTTTTACCATTTTTTTTTTTAGATTTTAATTTACTTTTGTACGATATGTATCTTTTTTTAACTCTAAAATCACATTAAATTATTAAGGCCAGAACAGGGTCAAACATTGGGAATCAAGAGTCAATATTGTACATATCCCCAATTTGATTATATTTTATTTTGATAAGTATCCCTATATGATTATATTGAATGGGGTTGGTGTAGTTCCACACTGACATATCCATGAATAATACTGTAGTTTTTACTTGTTTTCGGAGAAATGCAAATGAGGGAGAAGATGGGCATTCTACTGTGCGGTCAGGTCTATGATGGGATATTTAGATTTAGTCTTCAGTGTTAAACGTTAATTGTGGAAGGTAGGGACGTTTCTATTTCATGGAGACTGACGTCTTTGTTTGTTTTTGGAGTTCTGGGCAGTGTCCTAATATCATTAGGCTCCATTGATTGCTAGTTGGATACTGTTAAGTGTTAGCAGGAGATTAAGGGGCAGGTTGGTTTTTGGATCAATATTTGTTTAGGCCTACTGGGTGTTGTTATACGGTGAATTAACACAATGATTTGTTTGGAAGCCGTAGCGCCTTTAACACAATGATTTGTGTGAGCAAGTGTATTCTATGTATGTGCAACGATTATAGGTTCCATTTATGCACGTCGGCTAAAAGGTGCAATTGTGGTGGTGTGGTTGATCTGGACCCTTGTGACGTTGGGCCACCACTTGCATTATTTTGAACGGTTCTAGATCTTTAACATTCTTTTGGATAGACGAAGGTGAATGATGTCGATGTCATGTACATGGCCATCTGCTTGACCTGAAATGGTGCAACTTGGTTCGGCCATCTGCCCTTGTTGGTAAAATTATTATTTTACCCATATACGTAAAATTATTGTCAAATAGTTAAACACCCCATAACAAGCTCATAAATATAATAATATGGCCCCCTCTGTTATCAATGGATGACACCCCTAAAAATTTTAATTTATCTTAGAAAAATCTTTCATAACCCTAATAGGCCTCAATCCGAAGAATAGTATGGGCCTACGCCAATTTCAGTCTAGAAAAGTCTGGGATTTTAAATAAATTGTTACTTCTTTGGTCATCCGGAGAGGACAAAAGAGATAAAGATTCTATTACCCATCAAGACTCATTGAAATTATTGAGACTAGCTATCTAGATTCATTGGAGATAGTGAGAGTACACAACCAAGATCGAACAGATTTGAAGAGAGAGTTGTTAAGATTCTCAATCGTTTCAGTCCCAAACTTTATAGAGCCCATAGTTGTACAAAAGTCTTTACCAAAACAGAATATTACTAATCCACAAACAGCACATGAACCAAAAGAAGTATCTCAAACTTCAAAAAAAAAAAATGAGTATGTTAGTCTTCCTCGGCCGTGGATTCCGATAATCCAACGGTGAATTACACAATCAAGCGGCTCACTTACCAAGGAGGAACCGTCAAGCACGCCGGAAACTCCATGGTTCTGCTGCTCACCACCAATCCCTGACCAGGTCCCGGTCACACCAACTACCAGGACTATCTCCTCCAACTGCAATAATTAAGGAAATTTGGTAAGCGTCCATCATAAGTATGTTCTAGACTGCTGTCCATTATGGTTACGATCACTAGATCCGGCTGTTTTGTGAGTTGGAATCTCAAGAAGGTCACTTACTGAGATAGAGCGCTGAAGCACGCCGGAAACTCCATGGTGCTTCTCCTCACCACCAATGCCAGTCCCGGTCCCATACGCACCAGGATTACCGTATTCATCGATCTGGTGAATTGGGTTACCATATTCGTCTGTTTGGCCAACCGTGTTATCCAAATAATCTCTCGAATCCGCCATTTTAACCTTGGGAAAGTGGAAAAAGGAAACCAGAAGAAGAAGAAACGCAAAGGAGTATGAATGTGAGTTCAGTCTATGTATGTGCTTAGAGCTCGATTTGTGGAGCAGCTCGGTTTGGAGGGTGTTTATACAAGGAAGGTGGTGGAGTGGTAGTCTCAAATGAACTTCATAGGGCTCTTACATGTGTCGATCATTAGTAAACCCAATTTCAGTACGTCAGTCAGTCTTGTGTGGAACTTTGCTGACGGGCGTCCTTCAGCAAGTTACTGACGGACCACAATATAAGCCACGTGGTACTCTCTTAGAGGACCGTATGGATATTTGACTCATCCTTACGTGGACCTACATACCAATAATCGGCCGATTAGTCATTTCTACATGTTGTGTTTGAGTCGTTTTTGTGGGTTGATTTGTAACTGGAAAATTTGAGCATTATTTGGGGTAAAAAGATCCAAAGGTTTAAAAAGATCCTAAGAGGTTGTATTGGAGTTCTCATTTTTAACTGTGGAATATGAGCATTATTTAGGCCCACCTAGGGATGGACCAAACATCCATACGGTCAGTGGTCTCTTTATTCCACGTGGCTCATACTGTAGTCGTCATCAACGTTGATGATGGACATCCGCAAATTTTTTCTCAGTTTGAAGTGCCGTTAGGTTTGGGTGTACGTGACTACGAGTAAACCTTCAACAGCCGATCACAGCCCACAATACGAACCACGTGGCACACTTTTAGTGGATGCTGACCGTATGGATGTACGGCCAATCATTAGGTGGACCTTCAAACCAAAAATAAACCTGATCAGTGATTTCTAAACATTGGATTGAAGTTATTTTCATGGATTGATTTTAACCGTAGGAATTTGAGCATTATTGAGCGTTATTTGGGAGCATAGATCCAAAGGTTATAAATCACTAATCAGGCTAATTTTTGGTTTGCAGATCCACCGAGGGACTGGCGAAACATCAATACGGTCAGCGTCCACTAAGAGCTGTGATCGGCTTCGCTCACAACATGCAGTGAGTGAAGGTTTACTCTCTAACTACATATAGAACTTTGCTGACGGATGTTGGCCATTCCTATTTACCTCGTGTCCACTTTCCTATTTCCTCTTAATTTGTGCAAGAAGATGGACTCAATAGCTAATCATTTTTGGTGGAGTAGTGACCCGGCCAAAAAAATTCTCCATTTGACTAATTGGAGTTCCATTTGTACCCCCAAAGCTTTGGGAGGTTTGGGATTCCATACTTTCAAAGACATGAATCTTGCTCTACTTGCTAAAAGTGTTTGGAGGGCCATTCTGGAACCAAACTCGCTCTTTGCTAGTACTCTTAAGGGCAAACATTTTGTAAAATCATCCATTCTGGAGGCTCAAGTTAAACCTGGAGACTCTTGGGTTTGGAGAAGTATTGTCTTGGCCAATGATCAGTTTAAGCCTCTCTTCATCAAAATAATAGGGAATGGTCGAAGTACAAATATCTGGAGTGATCCTTGGATATTTGGTGGTTCTAAGTTCCTAATCACTTATTCAACCCGACTCGACCCCCTGATTGTCCTTTGGAGCTTGTGATGGAATTGATCAATGATGACAGAACTTGGAAGCATAGTGTGGTTCACAACCTCTTTTCTCTCATGGAACTTCGACAATCCTATACATTGAATTGAACTCCCGACCTTTTGAAGATCGTTGGTTTTGGAGGGGTGATAAAAAAAAAGGGATTTTCTCATCTAGAGCTGCCTTTAATCAATTATCTCATCCTACTCTCTTGTACCTCTCTACCTCAACTGCCTTTTAATCCAAGGATCCTTTTCGATGCAAGATTTTTATCTGGAATCTTCTTCGTGGAATCTTACCTACTAAGTAAATGCTTCATAACATAATCCACAGCATTGATTCAAGAAGTGCTCGGTGTGGGTTCATTGAAGATGACACAATCCATGCCTTATTTAATTGCCCTGAATCTGCTAGAATCTGGTTTGGATCAGTCCTGTCCCTTCGTACTGAGAATATGTCTATGGATTATTGCTGCTCTTGCTCACTAGATCTTCTCAAGCTCGCATCTAGCAAGAATGAAGACAATACTTATAGATTGTCGTATTGTTGCATACTTCTTTGGAGATTATGGCTTCATCGAAATGAAGATACTTTTGATAAAGCTCATCAGATGGCCCCTATTCTTCTATCATTTATTACCTCTTATAGCTTGCCTTGTGGGCATTCAACTTCTTCCATGGCTAGATCTGTAGCTCAATGGCAGCCTCCACTGGACGGATGGCACAAATTAAATTCTGAAGGAGCTTGGGACAATTCTTCAAATCGGGTAGGTCTTGGTTTTATTATTCGAAATGATTCTACTTCTTTAATCTTTGGCAGGAGGCAGTTGTAGCAGATCTTCCTTTGCGAAAGAGGCTGAGGCCAAGACGTTGAAATGGGGTATTAAGGAGGCCCTGGCACGTGGTATTCGTTTTTGGTGATTGAAGCTGATGCCTCCACGCTTATTGATCAACTGGCTCAAAACTCTTCGTTTTTGGGGTTCTCTTCGTCTCCTATATAGCTGTTGATATCCTTTCCTTAGCTAGATCTTTTGATGGAGTAGCTTTTAATTTCTGCTTTCGGGGAATGTAATACTTTAGCAAACTTCATAGCCACTAAGGCTTTAGTTGCGACTTCTTCTTTTGTTTGGTCATCCCCTCCTTTGTTAAATTCTTATTGTTGGTCATACCCTCTAGTACTTCCATCTCTTAGATTTTTTCTAATGGATTCGTTCACAGACGAAAAAAAATAAAAAAATCTCCTTTTTTACTTTTCACTGTTTTTTTTTTTCTCGGTTTTCACCAAACATGTTAGCCAAAACTCTCCTAGTTATCGCGTATGGTTTCAACATGTACCCCATAAAAACCCAGACGTATTCCAACCACCTGTTCTCAAAAAATATTGGAAGTTAAAGAAGAGGGTTTTCGAGTGTACACATGGATGAAGAACTGCTTAAGCTTCGCCGAAGCCAAGCACTTGAACAGATTCACCACCAATAAAAAAGTCTAGATCTTGTTCCTACATGAGTTTGTCAGATACAATTTTATAGGCAATAAAGAAGAATAATCTTCTCATAATGCTTTTCATCTTTGCTGCTCATTATTGAATCACTTTCCTTTTCCTTTTTTTTTTAAACTTTAGTTCTCTTTTACAATGTAAACTTCATAAATCCCTGTCATGGATGAAATTTTACAAATAGTAAACACTGTAATTTGTTTCTTAACAAGATTCAATCAGATATAACCTGCTTCGTTCATGATCAGCGTTTGAGATTGCGTTGAAGCACAATCATGGAATCTGAGTCACGATAGATGCTTAGACTCCAGCTTGTTCAAAGCTTTGCAACAAGACTTTAGAGACAGGTGTAAGCTCAAGCGTATGCTTGTTACAGTTCACTCTTCTTGCTCTGCACAAAACTCGGCATTTCCACAGGATACTTGGTGGCATTAGGGGATGAAAATACTGGATTTATTAGCAGAGCTAAGAAAAGAAGATATTATAGAACATGTGTATCGACACAAGCAACACATATAGGAGACAAATGCTCACCTCTTACCAGCTGCTGGGATGAAGCTTAGTCCTTACGATATCTTGCCCAGAACCCCTTCCTACTAGATGACTCGTTCTCGAATATAGACCTAGTAGGCTTAGATCCGAAAGAAAAGTGCCGCCTCAAGAAAGGCCTTGCAAAGGAGCTCCTCATGCTGGAACTGGCTCCCATCTTGGGACCTTTGCCATCTCTTCCAGTACTTTTCCGGTGGTCAGATACAACACAGTCACCATCGAGATTGCTATCCACAACACGGCTTCTAGATATCTTGTTGTTTCTCGCCTTCATATCCGCTTCCGTTCTTAATGCTTTTCCAGACATCTTCAAGGTTTGCTTATCCCCGGCCGTACACACTGGGCAAGATGGGTCATACCTGGCAGTTTCAGGTGTCATGTTCTCCAAGCACTCTGCATGGTACACATGCCCGCAGACCAGGACAGAGACCACCGAAAGATCATTACTGGCTATAATTTTCTGGCTGCTCCATGAAGATCTCTCTGTCAAGAGCTTTGAGCACACCCCACATGTTTGCAGATCGATGGAGGGAGAAGCTAAGAGCCTGCTATTAGACAGGGTTACCTTACCACAGCTAGAGCCCAAGTTCTCGCTGTCAAAAGACCACCTTTCTCTTTGAGACGAGGCCACGAGCTCAGAGAAGGTGCACATGGACCAACCATCGGAAGACCCACCATGAGAGCCCAACGTCAAGTCATTGCTGCACGTAGACAGTACAAAAGATTGTCTTCCTTCAGATACTGAGTTGTTCGGTGACTTCAATCCCGGGATTTGATTATCAGAGACCTGTCTCGAAAGCTGATCTCCAGGTGAAAGGCAGGTCTGCCTTGATGGGGTTGAGTCAACAGGAAGCGGGTGGCTCTGAGAAGACAAAGGGTCTGCTTTGAACATTGACAAAGAGGAACTTGAAGGTATTGAAAATGAAGGGTTTGACGCAGATGGAACTGCAACTGCTGATGATTCTATTAAATCCTTCCCCTATAAAATGATCAAAAAGATGCAAAGATGTCAAACTAACGCAGGAGGAACTTGGCTTAAGAATGACAAAGCAGACCAGAAATGCTCTCCTACCAGTCACAACTGGTTCAAACTCACCTCAGTTGAGAAACTGCTTCCCCTGGATACATCTGTTCCAAACATGTAAAAGGATATCAGATGCAACTGACAACATGACAAGTTACAAAAACATAGCAGGTTACAAACCTTTGTGTTCTTAATCTTATTATTTTATCATTATTATTAGGAATGCTACCAAGCAACACCTTAATGGCATTGCAAAGATACAACACTGTAAAGAAAAGAAAACTACCTCAAAAACCATCCCATGTATTAAAATATTTTTTTCTTGCATTTCATAGCGATGCATCTGTTCAATGCCTTAAAGGTGTCGCTTGCTAGCGTTCCTATATTATTTTTTTTATATGTGAAAGTATATTAGTAAGAGGAGAGAAAACCCCAATACAAAAGCTACAAATGAAACAAGACTTGAGAGGATGCAACCTTAATAGTCATCCAAGAAGACTATAGGAATTATTTAGGCTAGTTATATGACAAAAGAGACTTGAGAACAAGCCCTACAATAAATGACACTAACGAGTGGAAAACCCTTTGGTTAGTTTACATGGAAGATTATGTCGAGAAAGCAGATCAAAAAACTAAAATACTAAAGTTCCTTCGGACCATAATCACCATTTTAGGTTCCAAAGTTGATACAACAACACCTCTCATCATGGTTCAAAGTTACGACGAAACCAAAACATTTTGCCCGTTTCATTTCGGCTTTGCTATTGGACGAAACTACATATGTTTCGGTTGATTTTGGTCAGTTTCGTCCGAAACCAGATTTCACCATGGCAAATGGTCACTATAGTTTCACCAAGTTCTGGATCGAAACTAACAAAACCACAACCTGCACCTTTGAACCATGTAACAGAGCATCATGGTGGATTAATATCTATCAGTTATTAGAGAATATATGTTCTAGAAGAGGGGATATATTTAGGATCTCCAATATCTCTCTCCATATTGCTCTCTTTAGAAGCTCTTTACAAGCAGAGAAAACCCCAATTCTCTTCATCTAGCCCAAGTCAACGTTACAAGCTGAACTAGTAAAGGAACAAATGGAAAAAGAAATGCAAGAAAACATTCTCGACCATTTTCAGTAGTGCTAGAAAATTTTAAACATTTATTTGACATGTTCTTATCCTTTTGCATGCATTGAAATTTTCCCTTTCAAAAGTGATACTCATTAGAGCTTTTTTAGGTTTCATTATCTATTCTGCAATTTCAGAGGCTATCAGTGTTGCCTATAGGAACGGACATGGCGGGTCAGTGGGATCTGTTTTGAAAGGTATTTCTGTATAAAAAAAGAATAAGAAACAAATCAACAATAAAATGATCCATTTTGAGCTTAAAACTTTCAAAACACAAATTAGAATTGGTAATGCAATAAAATAGAAAAGATCAATGCTTCACAAAGATTTACTGGCCCCACAAAACACATCCACTGTAAAGCTCTGTCATTTACTATCATCATCAAGAACACAAGCAGTCAATGAGTAACACCTAAGGAACTAATCTGATGATGAAAGGCCAAGATTTTAAGACAATATCTAATGCTGGCACATTGTAACATAAACCGGGAAGTCTAGAGGCCTACAAATGAATGGGTTCTCTTCGGATACTCTGAGGCTTCCAATCATTCCACGCTCAAATTCTTCTTGGCAAAATATAAGAACAATGAAGGGTAGATACGCTCCGGGAACTATACACAGAAGGAAGAAGATACAAAAAATCTAATAATTCAGGCAAAAGTAGTTTGACAGAACTTTTTGAGAGTTGAGGGAAAAAGTCTTTTATTGCTTCTGTATCCACTTTCAATAGACACCCAGATGAGATAATGGTGCACAGCTTGCAGAATCACAAGCGAGCAAACTTCCCTCCTTTGAACGAAAAAGAATGACGAGCTGGTCGGAGAAGGAACACGGAAAACATTCATCATTGTGATAATATGTCGGAATCAGGGGAGTTATTTTCCTGCACCTATTGTGTTCTTCGGATATTGAAGGAGTTGTCAGACTACAATTTCTGGATTGCTCCAATTCTTATAGCTTCCACAAGGCTTCTATTTGACAAAGTGACTACGGGTTACAACCTCAGCTCCTCTCACACAAAATCTATGCAAATATTCTGTTCTTCATAACCTGAAACATGCAATCTCAAATATTGCTCCAATCTCTAATGATCCCAATGAAAATTTTCACTTAATCAGGCAAACAACATGGTTACTTCTTTAGTCACAGATACAGAAAAGATTGACAGAACAATTTTCTCCGCCAACAAGCTCTTTTAAACTGAACAGTCCGTTAGCCTCCTAATAAAAGCAAAAAAGAAAAGATATATTGTGCCACAAGGAACTGCACAGACCAGCATTATACAGCAAAATGACAGACTGATTTCGCATTGAAACACAGACAGGAAAGGAAGATGATAACCAATAAAGATTTCCATTTCAAACTAATTTACTCAATGTATGGGTTTGATACTATAGTAAAAAAAATAAAACAACTCCAAAAGATTTACCCGAAGCAGGGGTCGTCGAATTCCCAGCCATTCCTTCATGAATCAGGGACTTTTGCCACAATGGAGTTCGATTCTCCAATGGACTTCCTCCATCTGAAACGTCTTCACTTTGTACATATATTCCACCTTTTGTCTCCAAACCAACATTCTCATCGACTCTATGAAAACACAGGTTTGGAGGATTGTCCACTTCGCCTGCTACACGCCCTCGATTATCCCATCGAACACTCCATGAAGGCGAATATCTAACATTCCTATACACCGTTTCACTGCTGGCTCTGTTTGGTAGAGTCCCATCCCTTGCAGCGACACAACAAGCAGACCCCATTCTCACTCACACGCAAACAACTAGCAAGAAGACAAGAAACCCGTCAACACAATAGGACCTATAATTCATGTTCTCAAAACTTTCCAATTCATCTGGAAATCCTAACGCCACGCTCATCAAAGAAAATTGCAATTCCAACTGTTCCTGTTGAAAATTAAAAAGATAACCCAATCAGTCAATCATTTAATTGTTGAAATTTTGATGCATGAAATAAATGGTGATAAACAAGGTAGAGAGTGATACAACATCAACAAATCAACAAATCAACAAAAAAGAAGAAGAAAAATCTCTCAAACAAAAGCTAATGGACCAAGAATCACAGGAAGAAGAAAAACATACTAACAGCCTTCCAACGATCCTCAAATAAATTGAAATTCTTATAGAATATTGATCTGAACTTCCGGACTATAAATAGAACCATTAAAGCAATTAAACCTCAACCACTAATCGAATCGCAGAAGATTCTACTATGATTCGGAATTAAAACCCTTAAAAGACCATCTCCAAATCAAAAGCTTTCGAGGACTTAAAAAAAGGAATCAAATCGGTTAATAACATTAGAACAGAAACCAATAGACAACAAACTATGTTACCAAATAATGAAACTTCCCCTTTCAAAAATCAGCTGCCAGAAAGGAAAACAAAACCTGTTCCGAAGTCAATATTCCATCCGCTCCATTTTAGAATTCAAAGATCGCACCGAACCCTATAAAAACCAAAAGATAAAAAACAAAAATAAAACCACTTCTCGGTCAAAAACAGTAGTAAAGTCAAATCGGCTATTCAATTTCAATAAAAGCTAAGTTCACGAATTCGATTGAGAGTTCTGTGATTTCAACAGTCAATAAGGAAACAAAATACATAAACAAATCATCAGTTGCTAAAACAATAAAATTTCTTCCGAAATCAGACTAATATAGAAAGAGAAACACTGATCAACTACTTGAACCCTAAGCAAGAAAAGAAAACAAGAAGGTATACCTAGAAGCGAACCTCACATGATACTTTTAGAAGATCTAACTGCAAGTTTCAATCAAAAGACCCAAAATAAGATAAATCAAACCAATTCCAGGTAAAAAAAAACGAAATTCATAGGGGAGAGCAGTAATTACAGTAAAATCAGCCATTAGTTCAAAGAAAACTAGGGTTTTAAACTCGATAGTAGAATTTCTATCTGGTTTTCAACATTCTAGTTACGAAAGGTCGCTTAAGCAGACCTGAAAGTCTCCGAATAAAAACAAAGAAAACCTGGACCTGACGTGATCGAAATAATACCTTCCGAGCGAGCGATCGAGAGGGAGACTTTTCGTGTTCTTCTTCCCGGGAGAAAGAGAGAGAGGGAGTAGGGGAGTTTAAAACGGTATTTGAACTCCGTTCTGTTCTTTTCCCGACAGTACGGGTGTCAGTATTGACGGAGTTACAGGAGGCGTGCGTGGCACGCTTGGGAATTTTGCCACGTAAGATATTCTGTTTTGAGCCTGTTAGCGTAGACATGAGCTCCATATTAAATTGTGAACCTCAGGCTGTCTCCGTTGGATTACAAATCATCGAGAATCATATTGTATAGGACAAAACTTTTAATAGAAACGCATCGAGGAAAACGATGACCACAACAGTTGACCTAAGGTCCACGAGACTTGGCTGTGAACCTTATATGTCTACTCTTTACCAGGCCGAATTTTTTTTCCTTTATTCTGCGACGAAACTATTAAATAGGTTTCTTCTGCAGCACGGGGAGTGCGTAGTACGCATTCTTTGCTTTTGTCGTTGAGCGTAAGCAGCGTACTACTGTGAAACGCCACCTATTTTGTGAGAAAATTTTATTATTTGGAGGGGCGGGGCCATGATGCTTATATAGCATCTTGATGCCCGAGTCATTTGATAAGGGTGCAGATGTGGCTTCTTATTGTGTTAACATCTCCATACGACAAACTGTCCAACACAGAATTTTCTCCCAATTTGTTTGGATTCTGAAGGAGTGTATCCACGAGTAAAACTTCGATGACAGGGCCAAATATGAGCCACGTGGCACACTCTAAGAGGACTCTGACCATATGGATGTTTGGCCAATCCCTAGGGGGACGTACAACCCAAAAATCAGCTCGATTAGTGATTTCTAGGAATTGGATTGTAATTATTTTCATGGGTTGATTTTAAAAGTGGAGATTTGAGCATTATCGACCATTATTTGAGGTACAAAGATCCAATGGTTTGAAATCACTAATCAATCTGATATTTGGTTTGTAGGTACACCTAGGGATTTAAAAAAACATCCATACGGTTAGAGTCCTCTAAGAGTGTACCACGTGGCTCATATTTTGCCCTGTCATCGGCCTCAATGACAAGGCTCAGTCACCAAAGTTTTACTCGTGAATCCACGCACGGTGCTTCAGGAGTTGGTGTTTTGCGTCGTCGGAGTTACTTTTTGCGGAGTAAAACTTCCATCACACGAAATTATAAATCACACAAAACACAGCCAATGAGTTCTCGGCACGTACACAAGTGCTTTTGCAACGTACCCATGTGCTTTGCTTTTTAGGTGTACATGCCGAGAACTCATTGGCTGTGTTTTGTGTGATTTACAATCCCATTGTGATGGAAGTTTTACTCCTTTTTGCGAGAGTAAAAGGTCGAGATTAGAACTTTAATGACATGACACATATAAGACACGTGGTACACTCATAGACGACGCTGACCGTATGAATGTTTGTTCAATCTCTAGCTGGACCTACCAACCAAAAATAAGCCGTGATTTCATACCTATGGATCTTTTTACCTCAAATAATAGTCAATAATGCTCAAATTCAATGGTCAAAAATCAATCAATGAAAACGAGTCTTAGATATACTAAATTTTGGTCTATATGTCCAAATATCCGTAGGTTGGCCTTTTTGACCGGCTCCTGGACACAATATGAGCCACGTGACATTTGACCTACAAACCAAAAATCAGCCTGATTAGTGATTTCTAGGCGTTGGATTGGACTTATTTTCATGGATTGACCTCAACTGTGGGAATTTGAACAGTATTTGAGGTACAAAGATCTAAAGGTTTGAAATCACTAATTAAGCTGATTTTTGGTTTGTAGGTCTACCTAGGGATTGGCCAAACATCCATACCGTTAGAGTCCTCTAAGAGTATGCCACGTGGCTCATATTGTGTCCTGTAATGGGAGTTGGTAAAAAAAGGCCGGTCTCTGGAGCCCGACCCATATCCATACGATAAAAACCTTTAATAGTATGCCACGTAGCTCGTACTGTAGTGGATCAACAACTTTGCTAACCGGCCCAGTCAGCAAAGTTCTACTCAAAGGTTGATTATGACGGATTACTTCAACAATAGCCTGACCAAAAAAATCTAGTACGCAAATTTTTGCATACCGAGTCTGCAAATGCACGTAACAACAAACATCTGTTAATCCAATGTTTTCGTGACCTCTATCCTTAACCAGAGTTAACTAAGGGTTAAGTCGTTATGTATCACTTTCAGACAGTATTTACGTATTCTAAAGTACGCAACCGTTTGCATACTGCTAGATTCATTCTACCCTGACTGCGTAACGTGCACTACCTTGTTGTAGTAAGTGGTAACTTACACGTAAGCGGCTGAGCTGAAACAGTGTGCCACGTGATATTTTGAGGATTTCTTTATTCTTTCTTAGAAAATTTTTGAAGCGGCGGGAGTTTAGAAGCGGTGATCCTGCGCCCAATCATATTGCAGTTGCGACAAGTTAACCCGGGTGTACCTGCTGCAATATAATGAGAAAATTTCTGAAACAGCGAAGCAGTGGCAATCATATGACTACACACAATCTGCTGTTGTTTTTGTACAAACCCATAAATCCTTTTGGAAAAAGATGTAACAAGGTATGCCTGAAACTGTTTCAAATGCGGAAGCACCATTTTGGTTACTTTCCGCTGTCATCTGGATCCACTGATAGCATGGATGTTTATTCCATCCCATGGTGGATATACAAACCAAAAATCACGCTGATTGGTGTTCTATAACAATTAGATTTTAGCACTTTTTAAGGTATTCTTATAGCCGTTGAATGCAGCCATTATTTTCGTACTAAAACCAACGGCTAAAGATCATCAAACAAGCCGATTTTTGGTATGACTGTCTATTAAGGGATGGGCTAAACATCCATGCGGTCAGTGGGCCCCGATGGCAGCGGTGACTACCAAAAAAAGCCACTTCCATAATTCAAAATATCTCTGGTATACCTTGTTACATCACGACCCAATGCTTTTTTAACAGCAGATTGTTGCGCCGTGTAATTGGCCACTGCTTCAAAAAAATTCTCCAATGTAATTGGGTGCAGGATCGCCGCTTCAAAAAATTTCTCTCTTTCTAGAGTACAACTTTGACGGCAGACCAGCTACGTGGCACACTCTTAGAGACTACTGACCGTAAGGATGTTTGGACAATTCCTTCGGTGGACTTATTATTGATTTCTAACCTTACGATCGTAGTACCTCAGATGATGCTTGAACCACCGTCTAATCCAACGGTTAAAATTCATTATTAGGGTTTTTTTGGTATGTAAATCCAACCAGAGATGAGCCAAATCGACCGTAAGTCTATAAGAATATGTCACGTGGCTTATAACTTTATATTATGTCAACTCTCAAATTTATTCCTCTTTCTGCAGATAAAATGGAGAAACTCTAATGACATGGCCCAATGCGAGTCTTATAGGACTCTGACCATATGGATGTTTTTCCAATCCCTAGGTGAACCTACAAACCAAAAATCAGCTTGATCGGTGATTTCGAGCCTTTGGATCTTTGTACCTCAAATAATGGTCAGTAGTGCTCAAATTCACACGGTTAATATCAACCCATGAAAATAATTTCAATCCAACGCCTATAAATCTCTAATTGGAGCTGATTTTTGATTTGAAGGTCCAGTTAGGGATTGGACAAACATCCATATGGTTATAATCCTCTAGTGTGCGACGTTGGCCATTAACACCGTTGAGCCATTGACCAATCAAGAGATTCACGGTGCACGAGGCAACAAGTGCAGAAACGGTACTGCAAACTGGTTGTTGCCCCGTGGTGATAGATCTTTTGAATCCAACGGTCAATGGCCTGAATTGTGCAAATATTTGCCCAGTTATCTGTTGGTAGCACAAGGTATACCTGATGCTTTTTGGCGTGAGAGAGCACGATGTTTTCGCTTAGTAAACCCATCACTCGGCACACACATCCACCAAAAAAAAAATCAGAGAAGAGGAAGGAGGAGGAGGAGGAGGGCCATGGCAGGTACATCTCTCTCTCTCTCTCTCTCTCTCAATTCTAAACTGCCTCAGCAGCCCTTGAAGTCGAGTGTGGAAGGCCACACTCGGCAGCCCCCGAGGCCAAGTGTGGAATGCCACACCCAACCGGGCTGCCGAGTGTGGCATTCCACACTCGGCCTCGGGAGATGCCGATCCCACAGAGAGAGAGAGAGAGAGAGAGAGAGAGAGAGAGAGAGAGAGAGAGAGAGAGAGAGAGAGAGAGAGAGAGAGAGAGAGAGAGAGAGAGAGAGAGAGAGAGAGAGAGAGAGAGAGAGAGAGAGAGAGAGAGAGAGAGAGAGAGAGAGAGAGAGAGAGAGAGAGAGAGAGAGAGAGAGAGAGAGAGAGAGAGAGAGAGAGAGAGAGAGAGAGAGAGAGAGACTGTGGTGGTAGCGGCGGTGGCGTCCTCCTCCTCCTCCTCCTCCTCTTCTTCTTCATCTCATTTTTTTTTTAATTTTTTAATTTTATTATGGGTGTGATTAGTGAAAAAGGAGGGAGGGGGATTTTTGGGTTTACTAAGCGAAAACACAGATGCCAATATCCCGTCCCTTTTTGTTATTCACCGCTGCCTTGTTGACCCACTGACCTTATGGAAAAAATCAAGTTCGATGATTTTTAGCCGTTTATTTGGATATTAAAATAATATTGAATCGAACATCTAAATTCATGCAAGTACCAAAATTTAAATCTAGAGATTACCAATCAAGGTGTGTTTTTGGAGTGTATATCCGCAAAAGGTTAGACTGAGTATCCATATGGTCAGTTGGCCTAGACAGTAACGGTTATTAACAACAATTGTGCTTAAGGTCTGATAGCTTAAGGACTTATGTCTGAATTGGATTGTTAGTAAAGGTTTTGAGTCTTAAAAACAAGTCAAGTGCGTTGTGGGTATTTTGAAATATTTATTAGAACATTTTTGTAAGTTCTTAAAATAGAAAGCTTTAAAAAAAGGGTATTATGGGTATTTAAGAGAGAATCTTAGATTCTCTTTTGGAGATGCTTTTCGCCGAAACCACTTACCACAATAAGTGACCCCAGCTCTCTCTTTGTTTATGTCTGAATTTTATTTTATTTTATTTTTTTATAATTTTGTAATTTCTGAATTTCATTTTTATTCAGACGTTAAGTTGTTTACCAATCCCCGTTTTATCACCGAAACACAATTTCAATCCATTAATGTGGGAATAAAAGTTTGAATAAAAGTTTAAATAAAAGTCTGTGATTAAGATCCGAATAAAAGTTTTACCAAACGCAGCCTTATTGGACAAATCTAGTCTGCAACCATTTGCGAACTTAAAAGCACGCAAACATTGTCAGTACGGTTCGATGTCACTTGAAAAATGTGTTAATTTAATGTTTTTTAAAAGTCTATTTTATAAAGGGTCGTGACGTAACAAGGTATACCTGAGATCTTTTCATTTGCCGAAGCGACATTTTTGGTAGTCACCGCTGTCATCTGGGCCCACTGACCGCATGGATGTTTAGCTCACCCCTTAATAGACATTCATACCAAAAATCAGCTTGTTTAATAGTTTTTAGTCGTTGCGTTTAGTACTCAAAAAATGGTTGCATTCAACAGCTATACGAACGCCTTCAAATTTTTTTGAAAAGTGTTAAAATCTAATGGTTATATATTACCAATCAGGGTGATTCTTGGTCTGTATATCCACCAAGGGGTAGGATAAACATCCATGCGGTCAGTGGGCCCAAATGACAGTGGCGAGTACAAAAAATGCCGCTTCCGCAAATGAAACAGTTTCAGGCATACAAGAATACTTTGTTACATCTTTTTCCTTTTATAAATAAAAGCACGTTTTTCAATGATCATTCTGTGGTGGATGCGATGTTTGCGTACTTTTAAGTTCACAACCTTCTGACAGATGCTTCTGTCACAATGAAAAGTACAGCCCACGTGGCACACTCTTAGTGGACTCTGACTGTATGGATGTTTGGCCAGTCCCTCAGTGGACCTCAAACCGAAAATCAGCCTGATTAGTGATTTCTAATCGGTTCGATTGAAGTTATTTTTGTGGGTTGATTTTAACGGTAAGAATTAGAGCATTATTGAGCGTTACTTGGCTGCAAAGTTCCAAAGGTTGTAAATCACTAATCAGGCTGAATTTTGGTTTAGAGATCCACTGAGGGGCTGGCCAAACATCCATACGGTCAGCGTCCACTAAGAATGTGCCACTTGAACAGTGATTTTCATTGTGACAGAGCTTCTGTCAGAAGGCTGTGATAGAAGTTTTACTCTTGCAACTAGATTTGTCCCACCTTACCCTACCTTGATAGTTGATAGTTGATAGTTGATACATATTTTCCTTCAAAAATAAATCACGTAAAATTACTTTTATTAGGAAAATGCTACCACGGATAACCGGACAGAAAAAGTTTACAGTTGAAGCCATTGACCACTCGATTCCAGAGATCCACGGTGTACGAGGAAACACCTGCGAAAGGTAAATACCGTTTTTTTTCTGAGTTGTGGATCTCTTGAATCCAACAGTTAATGACCTAAAAGCACATATTTTTGTCCGGTTATTCCGTGGGTCGTAAGACTCGTAACACGACTCTTTAATTAACTCAAGTGTCTAGCGGCGACGACTGTACTTAAAGTTCTTGCATCGGGACGGTAATTCATCACGAGTACTGCCCCCTGCCAAAATGTCTGACACGTACATCAAATCCTAAACCCTACCGCGTTAACCGTGGTTAGTTAGTTAAGGGTGGTTAACAAAAGGTACGTGTCAAGCATTTTGGGACGGGACCTTCAAAGTTTGAAGGATCCCGGACCAGCCAAATTTTTCTCCATGGTATAACTCCTATGGGTCGGGCTCCGTCACACAATATAAGCCAGGTGGCATACTGTTACGGGACTCTGACCGTACATGGGGACCTCCAAACCAAAAATCAGCCTGATTAGGGATTTATAAGTGTTGCATCTTTGTACCTCAAATACTGCTCAAATTCCTACAGCTGAGATCATCCCATGAAAATAAGTCCAATCCAAAGCCTATAAATCACTAATCAAGTTGATTTTTGGTTTGTAGGTCCACCATAGGTTATGACGAACATCCATACGGTCAGAGTCCTGTAACAATGTGCCACGTGGCTTATATTGTGTCCCTGTCATTTTGTCTGTCATTTTAGATCTGTCAACGGGGCCCGACCCAACTCGTATAAACGTGCCAAGAGTCCCCCGTGTATAAAATCAGGTCTTATATAAAGTTTGATGGAACCCCTCCTATAATGTCACATGGCATACCCTCTCAGGAGCAGGTGGCGGAGCCAGGATTTTGCTCCAGGGTGGGCAAAGTGACAAGTGACAATAGCTGATAATATTGGTACTAATTGTTTTCTCACAAAATGTGCTACAGACGTCCTCAATGTTGATAACGAACCACAGTATGGGTCACGTGGCACACTCTTAGAGACTACTAACTGTATGGATGTTTGGCCCATCCCTACGTGGTCATACAGACCAAAAACCAGCCTGATTAGCGATTTTCTAACCGTTGAATTGGACTATTCTTCATATAAAATCTTCAACTGTTGGATTTGAACATTATTTGAGGTAATTAGATCCAAAGGTTAGAAATCACTAATGAGGCTGATTTTTGGTTTGTGGGTCGACCGAAGAGTGTTGATGAACGTAGCAAACACTGTGGTCCACTTAAGGATGGGCCAAACATTGAAGTTGAGCGTGGACAATGTAAGAGAGTTGCAAGTGGCTCAAAACTAGAGATCACTTAGGGATGGGCAAAAATTTAAAGTTGAGGTCCCTGCTGTGGCCCGAATAATAAGTTTTATGAGAAAAAGCTTTAAACAAACTTATGTATTGAATTGCACGGATTATACTCAGTTTTTTCTCTAAAACCGATTAAAACATTAATTTCCATTTTTTTCAATAAAACTTTTCAATAATACTTCAAATTCAACACGTGTGGGACGATTTCCAATCTTAGAGATCAATGTCTTGTTTTTTTATCTGGACGATCTCCAATCTCAGTTGAAAATCAGTCTGATTGGTGATTTTTAGCCATTGAATCTTTACACCCACCCCTAAATAATGACCCAGTCCCATGGTTGAAAAATCAACCGATGAAAAAGACTAAAATGTGATGGATATAAAGCACTAATCATGCTAGTGTTTGGTTGGTATGTCCACTTGGGGATGGTTCTAACATCCATACTATCAATCAAGGTTTAAAGGAGGCCGTTCTAATGGTTAAACGGACAGGGGGCGTTACCGTTTAAACGCTGTTAAAACGGATTGAAACAGTCATGGGCAAAAATGGGAAAAAATAGAATTTAACGGAAAAAATGGCGCTGAAATTCAAATTTTGAAAATTTGAAATTAAAAAAAATGGATTTTAACGGAAATTAAACGGATTTTAACGGCCTTTTTTGAACAAAAATTTTCAGAATTAGACGGCTGTGTTAAACGATTTCAACGGCTGTTTTATTCAAAAACGATAAAACGCGTTTAAACGGTTTTAACGGAAACGGTCTTGGGGTGTTACCGTTTAAACGGCCGTTTTTAAAACACATGCTATAAATGGTCTATAAAAGTGTTCTATGTGAAATTTTTTATCTAGGTGATTTTTTATTGTGCCTGGCCGCACCTAAAATTAGACCATATATACACACGAATTTTTGGTGCCGGACACTTTATACTAAATCGTATTATACACGAATTTTTTTTTTCCGTTTCTCATTTATTTGACCGTTTTTTTACCGTATTATAAAATTTTCTGAACAGATTATATTCGTACTATTCCCGTCCCAAATTTTTTCCATATGCCGAATTGGTAACTAGGGTTAGGCCCATCACTGTTCCCATGAATGCTTGGTCCACTCTTGGTGGACCTACACACCAAAAATAAGCCTGATTGATGATTTATAAGGGTCGGGGAAGTTCGGGTGTTATAAGGCACAAGGCGTTAAACACCAAATACATCAGCTTGTTGAAGGTGCATATAACGCACCGAGCGTGAGTTGGAATTTTCTGTCCTGAAAACACTCTTAGGTGGCAGATCAGATGAGAGTACTGTATATGAAATTTAGTCGTTTCATTAGAGTTCTAGATGATCTGAGAGATTATGTAATTTGTGAATCTTGAGGACCATCCAACGATTCGGACTTAGGGTGAGCGATCTCCTGAGGCTCTCTGCAACACTGCTCAAGTGGTAGGAACGCGGAGAACTATTGAACACTTGAAGTGGCCTACTAATTAGTGCTACGTTATGATGGTATATGATTAAAGCTATATATGCTTCAATCTTCGACCGATTAAGGTTTTAAATGGTCCGTTATAACGGTCCTTGAATTTACCGTTATAATGGGTCACAGCCCTCGTATCTGAGTCAGAGACACGGTTATACATATTTTTTAACCCCAATGATGGTAAAAAAGCTTTTTTTAAATGACGTTACAGGTTGGTAGGGCTGGCAATGGATTGGATCAAACTCGAGATCCGATCCGATCCGATCCGAAAAAAACGGGTCCAGAGCTTTATTTTTCGTTATCAGATCGGTACCGGATCAACCTTGTTCCAATCAGATACAGACCCGATATCTATACTAAATACAATATATATTATATAGATATATATTTAATTGCATAAATATATTTAAATATATGCCTAATGAGATTATATATATACATACACACACATGGGCAGATCGGATCGACCCAGAACCGATCTAATCATATTGGATCTGTTCCGGAACTGAATTTTATTGATCTGATCGGGACCGAATCGATTGGATTTCTTATCGAATCAGTACCAATCCGACTTGAACCTGATCCATTGCCAGCCCTACAGGTTGGGGCACTACCGTTATGATGGACAGTTTTTAAACCATGGCTTTCCTAGGGAGGTTAACAAATTTACCTACAAGGCTACAACCTTAACAATTTTTTTAAAAGACTACAAATAGCCTGACATTTACCGGGTGTTTGTCCATACGGATAAGCTATCCCAAACAAGAATAAAATTTTCCTTTTGTTGCTCTCACTGGGAACCTTGCTCATTCGATCATAATACAAGTAGAGGGATGTATCAGAGAATACGAGCCATTGATAATGAAACTAGCTAGTTTATAGATGAGTGGCCCCACCATCTGATCATTGTAGTGATCATGATCAAATGGTTTAGTGTGGGAATTATAGAGATTTTGGGGTTGCACAGGGCATCCCAGGATGGCAAAAAAACGATATTGGAAGTAAAAGGAATACACCAAACGACATGGATGCACAAAAAGCATGCAAATGCCCACCCTCTCCCCTCCACAGGTGCACACACACGCGCGCGCACATGCACATGCACATGGGCAGTATATGTGACACGATCATCGTCCAACTGCAACATCGATCAAAAGACTTGGGACATATATACATGGGCCCATGTATTTTAGTATTAATACACATTAATTAACGTATACAATACCAGCGGGTTACTTGATACACACATGACACAGGTTTTGCTAACTAATACGACATGGGACATATATAAACATAAAACGTGCATCGCACCTGTAACGGTGTTACTAGCTTGCCCGAAACCTAGTGTACGTATCGGTAACATATAATCTACTTGGACATATTTCATAAAGTGATCGTCTCACTCAGTTATTCGGATAGTATATTATGCATAGCTAGCTCATCAAACCGAGCGGGATTGTACCATCAGTTGGGTATGAGTTTGAAAGGAGGCTTGACAAGAGCTGGGGCAGGATTATAGGTACCATAGTCTTTTGTATTAACTTTGAGAAGTCTTTCGTAAACATCCGTCGCTTTGTCCTGCTGCACTGACTCCCTTGATTCCTTCAAGTACGAAAAAAAACCTTGAATCAATAAAATTTTAAGAGAGAATGAAAAAAAATTCAAAGTTCTGACCCTAATTATGCAGGTGTTCGTGAGTGAGAGAGAGAAAGTGAGAGAGTCGTAGTAGTAGTAGTTGTAGCATGGTTTAAAAAACGGCCGTTATAACTGATTTAGGCCTCCCAAGTTATGTTTTGCACCGTTTTAACGCTCAGTCATTATTTTCTAAAAAAATTGTTCACAAAATGTCTGTTATTTCTGATGTTTTGGATTTTAGAACTATTTTTCGCCATTATTTTCCCATTTTTGCCCGTGCGTTACCATCTCTTATATTATAACGGCCATTATAATGGAAAAACGGTAACGCCCAAGTCCGCTACACCGTTGTAACGACCCCTTTTAAACCTTGAGTAGTAGTAGTAGTGGAAGAAGAAGAAGAAGAAGAGCATGAACTTTACTACAACCATGATAATAACAATAATGATGATGATAATATAAGATACAATGATCATCCATATTTTTCTAATATAAGAAATGAAAAATAATTAAGAGCTTGAGGTATTAATCTTATAATTAAAGGATTTTTAGACTTTTAATTTCATTTGTGATTTTTATTTATGATCTTCAACCCTTTATATCTAAATCGGAACAATTAATATAACTATTGAAAGAAAGAAAAAAAATGGAAAATATATAGATTCTTATTTATATTGAATACATACCCCATTAGTTGCGCTCCTTCCAATGCCGGGTTTATCCATGAACCTCCATTGCCGACCTACAAAATACAATATTAAAGTTCATATACATCGCTGTTTATGAAAATTTTAAAGCATTTTAAGCCATAAAAAGAAATGTTGGAAAATATAAAAAAAAAAAGAAATAATATTACTAACAACACAAGCATCTATTTACCTTGCCCATTTCGTATGCGGCTGCCACGTTTATTATCCATAATTCCATTAATATATATTGCTAAAAATATATTATCTAAGTCTCTAATTATAAACGCAACATATATAAGAAAAATATGCTAATTAATTAACACAAATAATATGATTTGAGAAAAAATAAATAAATATTTATGCCATGCATATGCTCACTCTTATGGTTGTATAAATTTACGACAATAATCATAATTATATTTAGTTTGTTGACATGCTAAACTACCATTACACGGCCGTGTATACTCGCTGAGTAAAATCGGCATATTCCAAGTTTTGATAATCAAATCACCAATGAAGAACTTGAAGCAGCAGAGATGATCGTTTCATTGATCTGATCATCATCTTCTCATTTTCCTTAGCAATGTGAGTATGGTTTGAGCAACAGTTTGGTGCAAGAGGGATTGACATAAACCCACCTGCAAATGAAGTTGAAAGAAGTGATGCTGAGATGAGGAGGAAGAGTAGAGTGATGTTCTTGAGAACCAGGAGACCCATGTTGAGAAAAAGTTTGATCTGTCTAGTGATCTCTTCTCTTTCAAGGAAATAGAGTAAAGATGCTTCTATTCTATATTGCAAAGAACATTCTTACATATAGAATTGAAAATTCATATTTTATTAAAAGTATGAAATCTACATGCTTTACAGTTTAAAATTTAAAAAAAAAAATTGGAAAAAGGTGAAGGAGACCACTTTTCTTTTGTTGGGGCACTAAGTCTAAGAAGTAAGTGGATTCATATAATTAATTCAATCAACAGCATTAATTGTGAGCCCTAGCTTGAAATTACACAATTGCTCCTACCCTTGCCTATCTTTTCATTATACGAAAGCAAATACTGTTGCTAAAGAAGAAGAAAATAATACCAAAATAAAAAATTTAAAGGAAAATTAGAGTATCGTCGATCCCCGAGTCTAAACTATTGGATTTTCTTCGAGATTTGTGTCGTGTGAATCTCCGGGACCTAGGAACAACGATAGGGACGACGGCCACTGGGGATGATGGTTAGAATTGTCCAAAGTTGAAACAATCCCACTTGTGGTGCCAGGCCATTGTTTCAGATGATGAAGCTACTGTAACAGTTGAATTTGAAGTTTTAAGTCTCAAATGTAGTCATCACTTCTAAGAATGGGGCTAGCATTGTTAAATCATTGACTTAATCATTATTGGGTTCTTAAGTGGTTGAAATTAGTGGCTTAGTGATTGAAATTGCTTGTACTTTTCGTTTAGTCGTCTCCCGAATGACATCCTTTAATATGACCATCAGAAGGTTTGATCCCGTCTTATATCGTTACCATCAACATCAAAAAGGCGCATCATTAGACTACCATATGTTGGGTTTGGGTCATTTAGAAGAGACCCATATGATAATTTGACGTGCTTTGGTAATTAATTTAAAACTCTTAATAAGTCACTTAGGGCTTTTTTGTTTGATTGCCAATTTTCCCATGTTGGGTAGCCATTTTAAGATTGGAAAAATTTTCCAGAGAAAATGAGAATTTTTTATCCAAGCTTGGAATTTATTAATTTCCATTCCACGTATAGGTGTGTTTTCGCGCACGTGTTGTGTTGACCCAACGCCTGTTGGTATACAAAGTTGTTTTGTCTTTCCCAAATAGGTCAATCTTTTAGGGTAAATGGTTGTTTAACACGCTATCAAAGACTTAGAGACTGAAAGGTCACTGGTTCAAGTCTCCAACAGAGCGTATTCCTACTGAGAAGGCATATTAGTGGATGGTGTGTTCTAACACACATGTTCTGTTGGCCCGACGATCCATTGGTGTACATAGTTATTTCGTCTTTCCCTAATAGGTTGATCTTTTGAGGTAAATGGTTGTTTAACAAGGCGAGAATATATGCTAAATTGAAAATAGAATATTTTCTCAGTTGTAATCAATCAGTCATTTTCCCAATAAATTTTTTCTTGGGAAAAGAAAATTTTCTATGCAATCAAACATGCCCTTAAACTAAATTAAGAAGACCTCGGGATGTAAATTTGTGGATGTATGCTAAATTTGCATTGCATTTTAACTAGTTTGACCTAGAATGGTTGGTGAATAGGGTTTGATTTGTCTTTGGTTGTGTTTATGGATACATTTGGTAGGCATAAAATAGGTTTGTGGAATGGTAGTGGTTTCAATTATCCATAACGACAAGGACAACGCACCAAATACCACTGAAAGGACTGTGGTGGAGAAAAAAGAGAAGCACTACATGGTTTAAACAATTCGTATTTGCGGCCTCTGAGATAAAGTGGTGTTCAGACAGCTCCCCTAATCCAAGTAAGTCTTCTTTCAATTGTAGCATCCAATCAACCCTTAATAATTTGAATTAGTGTCCCCTCTTTTTTTTTTTTTTATCCTTTTGGTCACCTTTTGAAACCTAACTAAAGTCTTTCCATAAAAAAATAATTAATTGACCTGTAACGATTATCTTATCACGCATACTAGGGGTGTCAGCAGGTTTGGGTTTGGCTCGAGTTATTGCATATCCAAACCCGACCCAGACCTGATATGTACTATTCGAGTCTACGAAAATGGATCTGTGCCGATCAAATGCGAGTCGGGTTTATGGTATATCTGGTATCTGGCTATTGGGTCAGGAAGTGACTTGAAAATTTCTATACCTAGAGTAAAACTTGGCTGACCACACACAAGATGAGCCATATTGTGGCACATTTTTGGAGGACGATGACCGTATGGATGTTTGTCCAATCCCTAGGTGGACCTACAATCCAAAAATCAACTTGATTAGTGATTTCTAAGCGTTGGATTGGAGTCATTTTCATGGGTTGATTTGAACGGTGGGAATTTGAGCTATTATTGACAATTATTTGGGTATATGATCTAAAGGTTTGAAATCACTAATCAGGCTAATTTTTGGTTTGTACATAGGTCCACCTTGGAATTGGCCAAACATACATACCTCTAATGGTTAGATTGTAAAGAAGACTATGCATACTCGCTAGCTAATCGAGGGTGTTGTGTCGGCCACAATTCCATGCATTTGCTCTCTATATTCTACGACCTCATCAATTTGAACCGTTGGATCGAAGGGTCCACCTCATTAAGCCATATAAGTATAAAATAGAACATAATTATTAAGTGATGTATCTTGCCTTAAATAATCAAGTAATGTTGACTTTTTCCGAGTTACGGCACTGTCTTGGATAGCTAGGATTGTCTGAGTATAATATCTATGGGCCATTTCACATCCAAGATTTGGATCATTGATCAAGTGGCCCCAATGTGTTGGCAAGCACATATCATTTAAATAGTAGGCTGCATTGTACATGAGGCAAGCAACTAATAAAACACATACTTTAGTAATAAACCCTAATTAATAATAGTATATATGGCAATAGTGTTGAATCTCCCTCAACTAATGCATATCGTCCTTTCCTTTGCTCAAAATTATGAAAATCCCGTGTTCCTTTTAAAATTCGTTTCTTTGCATGGGTAGCCGTTTTGAATAAATTACTTGCTGTTGATAATTTGATCATTAGAAAATGGGCCATTGTGGATTATTGTGTTATGTGTAAGGCTGATAGTGAAAGTACTAATCATCGTCTTGTTCATTGTGAGATTGCCAGAAGTGTCTGGCTGTTCCTTCTATCTCATATAGGAATCGACTTGTATGTCCGAAATACATAGGGGAAGTGGTGGAGGGTTGGCCTTATATATCTATGTCGGCAAGGGGTGTAGTGATTTGAAAAATGCTGTCTTTGGCCATCATCTGGGGATATGGTTGGAAAGGAACAAGAGAACCTTTAAAGGAAAGGAAAGATCCTTCCATGAGGTCATTTTGAACATTAAGGCGTTCTTATTCTGCTAGGGTAGAATTAGTCTTGAGACGAGAGATATCTTTTTAGTGATATGTTGTTTAGACTACAGCATGTTTTATTTTGATGTCTTGTGGTTTGTTTCTTTGTTCTCTTTCTGTAGCTTTTTAGATCTTCTCGATCTCCTTTCTTTAATATATTTTGCTGGACTTATCAGAAAAAAAAATATCATTGAAATTTCTCCTACAAGTGGATGTAGTCTATTAAAGGGGCATTTGGGAATGAGAAGTAAAAGCACGTTGATTTTTAACCTCCAAAAAAGTTATAGAAATTAAAAGCGGGGCTTTCTAATTTTTGAGAAGTAATTTCTCTTTTAAGTTAAAAGCTAAAAAATTTTGCTTCAGTTTTAAGTTAGTTTTTAACTTTTCAAAGGATAAAATATGAAACACATCCAAACTAACTTTTTAGCTTATAGAAGTCAATATTTTTGTGTTGCCAAACGCCCCTTTAAATCACCTATTAGATTTAACTCTTTTTTTTTTTTTAATGATTTTCAGCTTTATCATGATTTGGGCTCATATCTTTCATTGCACTAGACCCTGCGAATGTTTGACTTATCCCTTTGGGTCAGGCCCATAGGTTCCATACACTGAAAATCAGCTTAATTGGTGACTTTTAGCTTTATATTGGACCTTTTTTTTTAAATCGTGGGCTTTGTAAATAGGGCCATGGGTGGGTAGAAGCCGATGATGAAATATGCTCGAATCCAACAGCTAGAAATCGCCAATCAGGTTGATTTTTGGTGTGAGGTCCATAGGTGGCCCAAATATACGTGGGTCGGTGGGCCCTAAAAAGTGTGCCATGAAGAAAATTTGGCATGTGGAAGATCAACCTTATGCCTTGTTGTGTGCGTCTCCGTTTGTGTGAGGGCCAGGTGTTTTTGTTTGTGTTGTAACACCTGTCTAGGAAACAGGCCTCAAGGACAAAAACTATCTTACTCCTAAAAATTAAGGCTGTTGTAGCAGAGTAAAACTTGGATGACAGGCCCTGTCATTAATGGAGATGACAGGGAAGCAGAACAGGGCACATGAATTTTGTACCCAGGTGAGTATCTTGGCCTCACCACCCACGTACACAGGAAGCAAAAACACTCACCTGTGTACGTGGGTGGTGAGGCCGAGGTACTCACCTGGGTACGTGTGTGATGAGGCCGAGGTGGTCAGTCTTACAAATTCCATGTGCCGGATCTGCTGCCGTGTTATCTCCTTCGACAGGGCCCGGTCATCAAAGTTTTATCCGTCATAGCATCTAGGAACCTCCACCTATACTAGGGAGTAGGGGCCCACATCATATTTTGGAAGAGAAGGGTTGTGGACCCAATAGAATAGGATCCTGTAGACAGGGATGGTTTCAATTGATGCGACATCACGTGTATGCAATCCCCCCAAACATCCGAGAAATAATTCGCTGCCCGGGGGCTTCAAACTTTGATGTCCCCCTCCCAAAATGTCTGACAAGTACTCTTGTTAACCACTAACCAGGGATTTAACTTGGGTTGAGTTAGTGGATTGAAGTACGTGTCTGACATTTTGGGTGGGGAGACTTCAAAGTTTGAAGTCCTCCCGGGACCAGCGAATGTTTTCTCGGATGTTTGGGGGGATTGTATACACGTGATGTCGCATCAATCGAAACCATCCTTGTCTACATGACAAGTTTTTAGTCCAAAAGCTATCTACCAGGTAGCACGGTTTTAAAAACGGCCGTTTAAACGCTTTCAAAAAAAAAAAAACAGCTAAAAATGGAACGCCCCAAGCCTGGTTCTGTTAAAACTGTTTAGCACGTTTGACACTTTGAATTTAATGGCCATTTTTTTAAGTTTAAACGGCTGTTAAAATGGTTTTAACAGCTGTTAAATCTGAAAATTTTTGCGAAAAAAGGCCATTAAATTCCTTTTTTTTTTTTTTGAAAATTTGAATTTCAGCGCCACCTTTTTTTCCGTTTCGTTGAAATCCATTAAATTCTATTTTTTTCTTCCGTTTTTATATATTTTTTTCATTTTTGCCCTTGGTCATTTCAATCCGTTTTAATGGTAACGCCCCATCCGTTAAACCGTTAAAATGGCCTCCTTTAAACCTTACTAGGGAGTACAACTTTTACGACGGGGCGCAGTATGAGCCACTTGGTACTTTCTTGGAGGACTCTGACCACATGGATGTTTGGCCAATCCTTAGGTGGACCCACAAACCAAAAATCAGCCCAATTAGTGATTTATAGGTGTTGCTTGAAATTATTTCATGGGTTGATTTTAACCGGTGAATTTGAGCATTATTGACCATTATTTGAGGTACAATATCCAAAGGTTTGAAATCACTAACCAAGACGACTTTTGGTTTGTATTTCCACCTAGGGATTGGGATTGGAAAAACATCCATACGATCAGAGTCCTCTAAGACTCGTATTGTGCCCTGTCATCAAAGTTTTACTCTCTACCAGGGGCACAAGAGAACATTTTTTTTCTATTTATTTCTCAAAATAAAGAAATGTAAGAAAAAGAAGCTGCAATTCGTTTGGGGTGTGTGTGTGTGTGTTTGTTTGTTGGAGATTGCAACGTGTAGGCGTAGGTGTATAAGGGAAGTCCGAGTTTGAAGTCCCACTTGCCAAAATGCCACGTAGAGCACTCTTTAGGGCTTGACCTTATGGATGTTTTGAACACCTCTAGATGGATGTACAGATCAAAAGTCAGTATTATTGGTGATTTATATCAGTTGGATTTATCATTTTAATATCATGATTTACTACCCTTAGATTTTGAACATTTTTTTATGCTAAAATATACCTGTTACAAATCATAGATAAAGCTGAGATTCGGTATGTAGGCCCACCAGTGGAACAAACATCCATAAGGTCAGGGTCCCTTTTATGCTGAAGAGTGATCTACGTGGCATTAGGAGGGGGAGAATTCAAATTTTGTAGCCCCCATGGCAGCGAATATTTTCATAACCCGCACATGAGCGTTGTCCATGTGGCCGTCATGAAAGTCCTCTGGTAGAAGAAAAACACTAATGGCTAGCAAAGCTGTCAAATTCGGAAGGCTCATGGTCCATGTGTGGCGGAAAAAAAAGTAACGTCCCCAGTCCATTATACCGTTATAACGGCCCCTTCTAAACCTTGGCAGAAGTTTTATCGAAATATGTTTTCATTGATATAATATCTTTTATGAATAAGTAGGGATACCACGAGCAATGAACATGCACCTTACAAGTTGCACATGTCACACTCTTAGAGACCACTGACCAAATAGATGTTTGGCCCATCCATACTTAACCTACCAAAATTCATCATGATTAGTAATTTAATTGTGGAATCAGTAAGTATTTGGGTTACTCAGATTCAAAGGTTAGAAATTACTACTAAAGCCCATTTTTGCTTTCTTAGGTCCATCAAGGAAGGGCCAAAGATCCATACGATTAGTACCTTATATAATAAGGTGTGGGTTCGTCATCATCTTTGATGATAGACACCATTATCAATTTTTTTTTCTGAGGATTGAGTTTAGGTGCCACGTTGGGGGTTTAATAAATGCTTTCACAGTTATGTTAAAATGTTAAATGACCAAAACACCTTAGAAAGTAAAAAAAAAAATTAAAAAAAAAAAAACAGGGAATTTTTTGACATACCCCCCCCATGTTATCTTGAGATTTGACATACCCCCCACACTTTGAAAAAGCTGACATACCCCCCTATGACTTGGTCCAAGGTCAGTTGACAGAGTTGACCAGCGTATTTTACATTAAAAGATAGAAATACCCTTGTCTTCAACCCTTGGAACAGGATTTGGATCACAACCAAACCCTCAAATCAAATGGCTGTGGTGAATGGCAAGCCAAATCAAATGACCAGAGTCTCATGCCGGTCATCCACGACTCCGACAAGAATTAAAAATACCATTGGGTTGTCTGACCATAGACTTGAGCTTGTATTTCTCATCTAATTTTACCTTGAAAATATGATCTCCTAACTATTATTGTTCAAAAATATCTAATCAATATATGGAGTGGGAATCCCCAATGCTAGTTGAGATACCAAAAAAAGATTCAGAGCTTAATATTTGTATTACAATGCCACTTCAGCCCTAGAAGTTTGTTTGTTTGTTTTTTTTTTTTTTTTAAGTTAGTGTTTCGAAAAAAAAAAAAAAGTGAAACTCCGGATACAAATGGGTTTTTTAATTTTCGCCGAAGTGGTGGATGACCGGCTTGAGACTCCGGTAGGTTGGTCTCCGATGATGGACAACTAACTTATTGGTATCTCTTGACTCACCGTCCACCACATCCATTTGATTTGGCGGTTTGGTTTTGTTCCAAACCCTTGTTCCATGGTTGAAGACAAGGGTATTTCTATCTTTTAATGTGAAATATTGTGGTCACCTCGAGTCAACATTGGTCAATTGACTATGGACCAAGTCATAGGGGGGTATGTCAGCTTTTTTAAAGTGGGGGGGTGGGTTATGTCAAATTTCCAAGATAACATGGGGGGTATGTCAAAAATTCCCAAAAAAATAATGTTAAAATTTTAAGATTTCGAGGGTAATATTAGAAATAAGGAGTTTTTTTTTGTAATAATAAGAACATTGGATGAGTTGCATGTGACGTATGCCTTTTGCCATTAAAAAACCAAAACAGCCCTCTTCATCTATTTTACTTCAAAAATGTAAGAAACAAAATAGAGACATTTTGGACATTTGGGGGTATTTTGGCAGAACGCAAGAAGGACCTTCGCTCTTTGATAAGTAGAATATATGTGTATAACAATATTAAGCTCTTATAATGGATCGCATCGGTTACTTCCCAGTCAAAAAGGGTCAGTATAATATTATTCTACTATTATAATGTCCATTATAACACCAAGCACATTTATTTATTTATTTATTTTGGACATTATTTTAGAAAATCGTAACGAAGGGTGTTACTGTAATAATGATTTTTTTTAAACCATGAATAATATTTTATATATTTTATTAACAATATCGAATTCAAATCATTATCGCATCACTTATAAAAAAAAAAAATCATTATCGCATCAAATCAAGGTCGGCATATAATCAATCCGGCAGCTTATCTAATCACAAATCACAATTCTCAAATGCTAACATAATGCAACCCTAGGTC